>JAZHEH010001661.1:0-5000000 GCA_036589455.1 Ateles fusciceps | reverse complement strand
CACATGTAAAGAAACTTTAATTAGTGTCAGATTGCAAGCAAATTTAAAGTGTAATTGATAGCTGGGCATCGTGGCACATGCCTGTAATCTCAGCTACTCAGGATGCTGAAATAGGATAATTGCTTGAATCCAGGAGGCAGAGGTTGCAGTGAGCAGAGATCACGCCACTGCACTCCAGCCTGGGCAACAGATGGAGACTCCATCTCAAAAAATAAATACATAAAATAAAATAAAAAATAAAGTGTAATTGTGCATTCCAATTTGCAAGGTTCTGATCAACTTACGGCTCTCTTTGCATTGAGGAGTTAGCATATGTTCATGAACTGAGCTAAAGCCAGTCCACAAAACCATGTGTGGATAGGGTCATTCGTATTAATTTTGAGTATTATCAAAAACAATAGATCAGAAAGAGTCCTTCTGTATAATGATATTTGAATGAATTATACCATCTTCCAAAATAGAAAATAGAAGTTCCAGTGGGAGTGGAATAAATGTAGGGAGTGGTAATGATAATATAACAGCTAACATTAAAATCTAAATGTTTTATAAATGCTTTACATGTTTAACTCACTTTATTGTCACAGCAATCTCATTATCTCCATTTAATTCAAGAGTAAAAAGTAACTTGTCACAGGCCTATAAATGGCTTATACGTGAAAGACCCAGGGAGTCCACTACTTTCTTCTCAGTTTACCCCATAGACTATGTATTTAAGAAATCATATTCCTTTGTCATGTACAATTCACATGTGATGCAAAGGTATGATGTTTAAGGAAGAACAGAGTTTGTTCCAATTTCTTTTTTTTTTCCTTTTTTTAATTCTCACTCTGTTGCTCAGGCTGGAGTGCAGTGGCACAATCATGGTTCACTGCAGCCTAGAGCTCCCTGGACTCAGGTGATCCTCCCACCTCAGCCTCCCTAGTAGCTGTTGACTACAGGCACATGCCACCACACCCAGCTAATTTTTGTAGAGATGGGTTTTGCCATGTTTCCTGACCTTGTCTGGAACTCCTGGGCTCAAGCAATCCGCCTCCCAAAGTGCTGGGATTATAGGCATAAGCCACTGCTCCTGGCCTATTTAAATTTTTATAATTCAATCCTAATCTATTTTGTATCAATCATGTGGAAAGTCAGTGTGCTATATTTTTATTCTGATGTGAAAGCTGAAATGTGTGGCCATATATTATGTTTTCTCTGCAGAAACTACCTGGTTGACATTGCAAAAATATGAGTGAATGAAAGAAAATCAGTCATCACTGCAGTTGCTCTTAAATCCAACTGCCTTAAGTAATTAAGAATATCCAAGTAAAATCATTACAATATTAAAAATAATTATACAAAAACAGAAATTTCAAAAAATTATAGTGAATATAGAAACATACAAGCAAACTTTTAGTATTTTTATGCTGATAAAAATGTAGAAAAAATGTTGAAAAAAAATTTGTTATTCCTAAAACTCTCCTGACCATACTTTGGCAAGCACATATTTACAGAAAGTTGTATTTATAGAAAATAATTTATTCCTGGTGTCATTTCAACTCAAAATGATCAATAAGACATGTTTTGACAAAGTTATCTGAATTAGTAAAAATGTAAAGAAAAACTGGGAATTTTAATATAGTTATTGCCTGTGAATATGAGCATAAAGAACATTTTTATTGTCAGAGTTGTTTCAACTGTATTTATAGCTAAAGATCTCAAAGGATGTTTTATATTATTCATAATATTTTAGATTGTAACAGTTGTGTGACTTCAAAAAAGTTACAGTCTTGAGAAACAGTATTAATATCAAGTTATGATTTTGAGAAACAATATTAATATCTAGTTATAAATAATAAAGCTGTAACTTAATCTCATGGATCATAAAAGAAGGTTTAATTGCATTTGAAACATTTCTTACCCTGCTCTTACTTTTGTTTTGAGCCAAAGGAATTAACAGATATTGAGATACAATTATTCACCCATAAATCCTAAAGAAAAATATTTTATTATTGACAAATCTCTGCCTATACAAGTTAATAATATCCTCCAAACATATTTCCTCAGTGGGTAGAATATATAGTCCAATTCAGAAAAGGAAGACTTTTGCAGTTGAAAGCAGATGAAGATTCTACATGAGTGTACATACATATGCATGTATAGTTATTTATGAAAGTTCTATGATAATAGGATAAGACAGATGCCCTCCCAACAGCTATTTCAATTTCATAATCAAATATGTATATAAGAAACATATGGGATTTTAAACAATATTTGAGGGTAAAAGATATGAAGTGGACTGAGCACAAAGGCAACCAGTTTAAAGGTTTTCATTTTCAGACGTTAATGTCATGCTATATGACTATATTACAGCAGCCAAATTAGTCTACAGGGCAGAATGTATTTCTATCTCAGTAGCATTTGTAATGAGAAATAGTTGTTCACAAGGTTGTATCGAATTAAGATCTAATAGGCAGCTATATAGTTTTAGAAATACTTACAGAATCATAGTAAAATAAAGGATTTAGATTACCTAGGTCATCTTGCTTTTCAAGGCAAAACTTAGTCCAAAAAATTCCCAATGATGCATGATGTGGGGGGTTGTGTGTGTGTGTGTGTGTGTGTGTGTGTGTGTGTGTATGTGTGTGTGTGTGTGTGTCTGTATGTCTGTGTGTGTATGAATATATGATATGTATGTGTATATATACATATAGGCTGTGGTCATTTAAAGAAAATTGCAATGTAGGATTCATGGCCATTCACATAGTCCCTATAATCTTTTGAGCATACCAAAGACAGTTCCATTTGCACTTTCTGTGAGAATTATTAAATATTAAGCTAAAGTTGTAGCTCCCAGTTAAGGTATGTAATTAGTAGACTGTCAATGGTATCTTAGATAAGTTTCTCTTTTTATACTCTTAATTATTTACCTTTATTTGTAACCTTAAATTAGGCCATAGATATATGCCAGATGAGAACGGTTTTGTCCATATTCTTCAACCTGAATAATTTGTTTATAATTAACCCAATTCAACAAGTATTAAGTATATATTATGTAGGATATTTGTATCGAGGATAGTGAAATAGTTCATCTCTTAAGGAGTCTGTTTATATTAATAAAAACATATTTGGTTTTTATTACGTAGATGAGAATTCCTAATTGCATGAAACAGTATATACCTTGACTGTTTAAATAAAGACATTAATTAAAGCATATAATAAATCTCTAAACTGAGCTTTCAGGCAGTCTCTAGGACCACATTTCTTAACTTTGTAAATTTTTCTCACAAGCCCAGTGCCAGAAAACATGCAGCCTTTGCCGTTACCATGTTCCCTGTCTGCCCGCTTCAGACTCACTCCCAGGATGGTTGGTTCTGGTTGACTGATCAGTCACATGTCTGCCACCTAGTGGTAAACGTGCCCAAAAAATGGTTCTTGGATTCTATACTGGGAAGATGGAATTCAGATTGTGAGGAACTATGAGTCAAGGGGAGAGGTGGAAAATGGGGGATAATTAATGGGTAACATATGGTAAAAGGGTAAAGAAAACAAAAAAAAGAATAATGTGTTAACATACATTATATATACACACAAACATAAGTGTGTGTATATATATATATATATATTGAGTGCATGTGTGTGTGAACAAAAAAGGAATGATTCTCTTTCTCCACTGTTCACAGGTCCTAGTTGGCAATTATAAATTCCAAATCTAAGCCTTGATTTCTGGACCTACATATATGAACCCATAGCTGTTTCAAGAAAGAAACTGTACCTTACTTCTATCAGTAGTTCTGAGGATATACTAATTCCAGGATGATAGCATTTCTACTTAGCAATGTGTTGTGTCCAGGCTTGAATTAAAACAGTCTTGGGTCTTTTAACCATTCTATAAGATCAGCTACTTCTAGGTGATGTAATAGTGTGATAAAATCAGGGGTCCTTGGGAGCATCCATCAACTGTATTACTCTTTTCACTGTAAAATCAGTTTTTTTGTTTGAAGTAATGTTGTGTATGATAACATGACAGTAAGCAAAAACTCAGTAAGATGGTGTTGCTGGTAGAAGTATAGCCATTAGAAAAGGCAAATCCATATCCAACAAAGGGGTTTATTACAGTGAGGAAAAGCTGTCTTCCCTTTAATAGAAAGAATTTGATGTAATATGCTTGTTTCATGGAGAATACCTGGTCTCCAGCTGTACTGTACCATGATAGGGCCCAAGTTAGATGGCTGCAGCTAGCCACTGGGCCATTCAGCCATGGTGGTAACTCCATCAGTCTTCATCATGAGAATCCCATTTTGTCAGGCCTATGACCCTGAAACCATGGTCACTTCTTTATGCACATTGAGAAAAATGACATGGCGGCAAGGGAAATAGGCTGATATCTACAGTTTGTTCACCAGATTACTGAAAGTCTCTTATAGAGTGAGGACTAAAACATTAGTCCTTGCTCAGAAGTAATATTCAAGAAATTCTGATATTTTATTATCAAAATTTGACCCTGCTAAATACTTACAGATCCTTTGGGAGAAGGTTTTCATATTATCTATCATGATTTAACAAACTACCCTAAAACTTAATGTCACAAAACGATGTTTTAATATGCTTATAGACTCTCATGGGCCAAAGATTTAGAAAGAGAACAGTGTGGATGACCCTTCTTTGCTCTGCAATATTTGGGGTCTCAGCCGAGATGACTGGTGGCAATGATGTGCTGGTAAACAATTTCTTTTGTTAGGGAAATAAAAGCACTGATCTCTGGTGTTTGCCAATTTCTCTGGTGTAAATACTTCCAACGTGGTTGATTTCAAGCTACCAACATGATATTACTAAATGCAGAGTTGGAAAAAGATTCACAATACTTAACCATTGTGTAGTATTTCCACCTTTTAGGTAAAACAGATGTAAACAACCTAAGGAGCATATATAATAGTGAAATGTAATAAAAATAATTAGGAATTCATATACTTCAAATGTTTACTGTCTTTTAAAAATATTTTTATTTAGTTGTAAGCTTACATAATTTAAGCATAATAATTGTGCTTAACCACCCACTCACAAAACTCCTGAAAATTAATAATCAGCTCCCAAAGCCAGAAGAACATCTGCCCTAGCAAACCATTTGCAGGGGATAACTGAAATATTTGGGGTCAGAAAGATTTGCTCGTGAAATGCATTCTTCATGCTCTTGTCTGGCACCTGAGTTGGAATAGCTGAAGGACAGGCAGACTCAGCTGGAACTTTACACAAGAGAACCTACACATGACTCTCCAGCATGATAGTCTTGGAATACTCAGACTTCTTTGATGATAGCCCAGAGACCTAAGGGCAAATGTTCTGGTCTACCAGTTGGAAGCTGCCTGGCCTTTTAGGACCTAAGCTCAGAAATCACAAAATGTGACTTCTGCCATACTATGTTGGTCAGAACAGTCACAAGTCCACTCAAATTTAAGTGGAGGGAACATAGGACCCCATCTCTCAATAGCATGAGAGTAAAAAAATTGGTGGCTATACAACCCCACTTTAATTTTTAAAAAATCTCTAACTGTAAACTCACTCAGGTATAAGATTTGGAGAAGGCCAAGACAGTTTACCAGGTGACTCCAGTCAAATTTTATTCCTCCAGGTCTACAGATTTTTTTATTATTAATATTTTTACTTCAGTAATACAACCTAATTCTTGCTGTCTTATTAACAACTCTATAATCAGTTAGCTATCACAAAGATCCCAATAGATCAAACCATTCTGTCTGTTATACTAACCACACATACCTTACCTTAAGTGGTTAAATGCTATTACTTAGTTTCTGCCACTGCAGAATTCTGTCATCCCCAGAGAAATCAAAGTGTTCATTTAAGAACTAGCATCTCTCAATTTTTATTTATTAACTGTAAAGAACCGCTGTTCTGACAATTTTGTAGGTCTTGTGTTGTCTTCTTTCCAATCTGTTTCCCAGTGCCTTAGTGAAGATGGTGTCACTTTGGTCATCTCACAGGAAACAGCAAGGGGGTAAGCTAAATTTGCCATTTTTAACTCCATAATCATCAGTTTCCTCTACCCAATGAATTTCTAGCATTTATTCACTTGTTTTAGGCCACCACTGAGTTTATATTTTCATTAACCAATGAAGCAAATAATTATAACCACTTTCTAGTATTTGACATCAAAGTTAAATTCAGATTATTTGAGAAATATAGTCATATTGATTAATTTAACCAGATCAACCCTCTTTTTGTTTCAGTAATATCAGCATCTACATATATTTCTAGATTTCTGAAATTACAAATTAGCAAAAACATACAGGTCTATTGATTTGAAACCCTTCTCTTTTTTAGGTTAGACCTTATTATTTACCTCTTAATATTTTAGAGATCTGGAGGCAGAAAGAGGTGTTTGTGGTAGGACGTGAAGTGCAGAGGCTTATTCTTACAAAACAACTGCTTTAAGTGAAGTCATAACATGGCCATTAAGACAAATAGAACTGGATTAATCACAGAAGCAGGAAGACTCATTGGAATTGAGAGTATCAGAGTAACTCAGATGCATCTGAATCTTGCCAAATGTCCATTTTATAGTTCTTAGGGTGCCTGCCTTTTTTTCCCAGAGTGATGGCAAGACTTCCACATAAGATTCCAGGTAAGGCTGTGAATTCATCATGTATTGTAATTCAGTGACCTCCCTTAGAGCAAGCTTTTTATCTTCTTTCTGTTATGTTTTGGGATCTTAATAAGAGGCTATCATGAACAGCCATAGCACCTCTTGGGTTCTCTGACTGAGCCTTGACTTAGAATTTAAAATCTTAAGCTTGCCATTTTCTTTCTTTAAACTCTTCAGTGCAGTTCAAAGCATTCCACTCACTTCATTGTCCTTGTATCCCTCATGTCTTTCAAAATGGTCTATTGTAGCTATGACTCAATCCATCAAAGTCTTACTTACACGGACACCCCATTTCCAGATAGATCAGGTGATTATTTATGTAACTATCTCATCTCCATGTACCAGGGAAGACAATCTCCCTTCTTTTATGTTAATTTAACCTTTGGTTCTATCAAACCTATTCAGGTCAAGTATCCCAGATACCATTTCTCTGAAGAATTTTGCCTATAAAGATGCAAACTATTGCTTTAATCAGTACTTATTTATTCATTTAGTAAACATATGTGAGCATCTACCATGTGCCAATCTTATAGGCACTAAAGATACAGCCATGAACAAAACAGATAAAAAATTTTTATTTCCTTATTGACCTTACATTAAATTTTGAAAGACAGTAAGCCAGATAAATACATAAATAAATATGATATTAGATAGGGACAAATGCTAAGAAGAACAAACAAAGCGAGGAAGGAGATATCCAATGTTGTAGGTAGCCGGGGAAAGCCTCATTGAAAAGTGGCATTTGAGTTAAAACATGAAAGAGATAGTGGAGTGAGAATCATGCAGATATCTGAAAGAGAATGTTTTAGGTAGAGAAAATAAGAAGTACAAAGCCCCTGTTGTGGGGGACATGGATGTTTAATGCATTAAAAGCAAAACTAACAAAACTAAACACAAAAAACTGCAAGGCAGCCAAGCCAACGTAGCTATACTGGAATGAGCAAGAATCAAAACAGGAGATGAGTTCAGAAAATTTAGATCCCTTTGGGAAGTATTAAGGACTTTGTCTTTCACTTGAGTCTGATAAGAAGACATTAAAAATTTGACATTAAAAAATAAATGACCTAACTCAAACTTTAACTTAAATGTGTTTTGAGAATAGCCTGAAGATGTAAGGCTGAAAGCAGGAGGACCAGTTAAAGAGCTATTATAATAATTCAAGGGGAGATTATAGGTTTTGGACCCAAATGTTAGCAGTGGATGTAGTGGCAAGTGATCAGATTCTAGAAATTTAGGGATCATGAAAGAGAGTGCTTAAAAATACTGAATTATTAACTTTAAGCTTGGGTAAAGAGACAATGAGGGCATGAGTGTAGGCAGAAGCAGTTAAAAGTTCCACTTGCCAAATGTGAAGAGTGTGATCAAAAGTTTTAGTTGGTCTCTAATAACAAATGTCCGTTATAGCTTCATTGTTGTGTTTCTTTTCATAGAGGGTGGGCATTTTATATTTCTAAATATTACACTGTACTGTGCAATATTAGATAATGATATGTATATTGAATTAATATATTAAGTAAGATCCTTCTAATTTACAATTAGGAAAAACCAGTTTTCATTGTATTATAAAGCTTGCTTCATTATTTATGTCATCAGATTGAAGGATAGACTGACTTAATTATGTTAATTAGCCTAAGCTTTTAGGAAATAATGCCAATTAACCATGGCCACAGGCTTAGCTTTTATGTAAGCCAAGCCTGTATGAGTCATATAAAACTATATGAGGTATGTAAATTTAACTCATTTATTAATATTTCAATTCATTCAACAAATATTAATTGCATACCTATAGATGTTGGGAATTGAGCTAACACCAAAATACAGAGATGATCAAGAAGATTGAGGCAGATACTGTGCCAACTCTCATGGAGCTTTTATTGCAATGGAAAAATAGAATGAAATTTAGTAGAACAATTTCTATAAATTGCACGTCATGAAATATTCTGGAAAAAAAAGGGATTGAAATAGAGACTTGTGGAAGTGGGGAAAAGGAGAAACTTACTTTAGATAGTAGTGAGCAAATGCCTTGTTGAGAGATGATGTTTAAGCTGAGACTTAAAGAATGAGAAAGAGCTGGTTAAATGAGGAACCAAAGAAGAAGTACTTTAGGCAGAGGGTACAGCATAAGCAAAGGCTTGACATACTGAGGACCTAAAAGCAGGCCAGGAAGGCTGGAACATAGTTTTCTAGGGAGGGATTGACATCAGATGACACTGGAAAAACTGAAGTTCATGCAGATATCCATAACCTATGTAAAAGAGCTTGGATTTAAGCAATGGACACATGTATATAGAATTCAAGAGAATAGAATACCATCATATAATCAGAGATGGATAAATTTTAAAAGGCTCCTTGAAAATATCAGGTCATTTCATACTGAAAAACAACTAATATTATTTTGATCCTTAAATATGACTCTTATGTTTTGATTTATGCGTGTTTAGTGTCTTAGATAATGGTGTTCTTTGTGCACAATAATGGCAAAGTTTTCTGACACTTTGAGCCATAATTAGTGACAGCAAATGTAGAGAAATCAACCAAAAAAAAAGTGATACTAATGTGTGACACTGAATCTAACACCAGTATAGTGAAAACCAAAATTTTAAACTTTTGGTTCTCATTACAGTTAAACTTTCAGAAAAAATCTTGAAAAAAAGGAAGTTGTTTTCTTTAGCGTTTCTACCTCCAGTGTCTTATATCTGCTTTTAAATCTTTTGTTTGGATAATTTCTGCTTGCTTTTTTTTTTTTTTTTTTTTTTGCCTAAGTAGACACCACTTGTTAGCCTATGTTTTTCACTATTCTTCTGAAGAACTTTCCTATAATGCTTACCAGTTATATGTAGTTCTCCACTAGTAAAATTATAATAACTAATAATAACCAAACAGTTTTTCTTATGTATTTTTGTTTTCACCAGTAAAACTTCTTTTGAAATGAAAACGAGTATGAAACCCCAATTCTCAAAACATTTAAAAGCAGAAATTCTCTGGCAAAAGCTAAGAGTGTAGAGACTGAAATAGCCTGAAAACTATTCAGGGACTTTCACTCGACCTCTGTCATGGCCCCGGAGGCTACTCTGGGCAAACATAGATTCTAATAATAGACAACTTAAAACTATATCCTTAAGTTTCTTTCCTGAACTGACAATTGAGAATCTCAGTTACTACGTTCTAATTGCTTGCATTTATTTTTCTATAATCTAAAGAATAATTGTGAATAAAACCATGTGATTATTTAAGTTAAAGTAACATTATAATGATTATGCTTATTTTATTCAATTCAAATAATTTTAATGGCCAAATGTAAATGAAATAAATTTTGACTTTTACTGTCATCCTCTAAAAAGATCATGATGCATCAAGCAATGTTCTTTCATCATTATGATACATATTTTGTCAAGTGTACTATTTCTACTGAATCCATACTGAAATTATTAAATTTGCTAGGGGACTGAATAGCATTTGCATTACATTTTTAAATTCAGTACTTTATTATATGATCGAATACAATTTATCTTTAATGTATTTTATAAACCCTGTTTCAAACAGGTTTGTGCATCTTTGTTGCCACTTGCAGTGTAACCTGCAGCTAACATTAGATACTATGGAAGCCTGTAATGTTTTAAGGGGGAAATCATTTTGTAAGTATTGACTTGTGTTCATAGATTAATTGCATTTTCTGTTAAACTCAATAGCTATTACTGGAGCATTTGGAGTGCCTTGTGTCACGACATGAAAGGTCACTAAGAATGACGGTGGTAAAACGGCAAGCCCAGTCTCCCTCAGGAGTATCCAGTGAAGTGGAAGTTCTCAAGGCACTGAAATCTTTGTTTGAGCACCACAAGGCCTTGGATGAAAAGGTATAGTACGGATAAAAGATTCAAACTTAACTACGCTTTTGTCATCAGCATCAAGCTCTTTCTCTTTATCCATTGACTCACCTGATTCTTAAAGTCAGTCAGTCGAGGCACACATTTGAGTTATATGAAAAATCATTTTTAAAAGTGAAATGGATTACTGTGTGTATGTTGGTAATATTCATAACCATCTTCTTTTTGTAAACCACTGAGTCGATGGCTTATCAGAATTAGACTTCTATTATGGTACATTATAGCCCTAGTTCAGATGGCATTTGAAATGTTGTATCCTCTCTCTTTCTCTCTCTTTCAAACCCTGGTCATTCTCTATAGATTCCAAAATAAGAGACTACTAAGTGAAAATTATATCTATTTTGAAGTACAAATTGGATGGACTTTAAATTTTAAACATTTATTTTAGAAGCATCTGATTTTCTAATGTCTCTAATATCTTAGTTTTAAATATTCATTTGAAGAGTTTCTGCATGTAACATCATAAGATATTTGTAGAAAAGTCTGTTTAAATATTTTTAAAAGTAGCTGTAAGCTTCTCTTAGCTGTTGCTCAAATAAGTTATACTGACATATATAAACCAATATGATGATAATATCCTTTGGAGATTAGGAAGCCTTATGACATGATTTCAATTTTGTGAGATTTCAAAGACGGAACTTTTAAAAATTAATAAAGCCTTAGGAGTTAGAGTGGAAATTGGGACACTTCATTGTAAAGTATCTGACAAGTTCTGAGCATTAAAATCCAAACTAGGGATTATTTTCCAGTTATATCTAGTTTTTAAGCATGCAGACATTTTTTTCTATTTAATATTTATCTACATTTATATTTTTATCATTGGTCTTTCAGATGTTCTGAGAACAGGATTATGTGGAGTATGTACATGAGGATAACTATAATTCTGTCTTCTAGAGTATTAAGAAATTGTATCTCATTTTTATTTTAGCAATGAGAGGCAACTAGTTTAAGATTTATTTTGAATAAAACAAAAATGAATACTATATAAAAATTCTTGCTAAATATGACATCAAATAATTATTTAATATTCAATATTTAGTTTCATATTATATTTCCTCTAGTTTTATAAAAGCACATTGCTAAGAATTTACAAGGGTTTATATGTATAGAATTTTTACTATGTATCAGACTCCTTGGCAGATGTTTGACACACAAAGATAAATGAGATATTCTTATTATGACTGAGAAGTTCAGAGTCAGTGCTAGGAATTCACATATCAATGAAAAACAATTCTAAAAAGACATATGTACATCACAATATGTAGTCACAGAAAAAGTTGTGACTGTGTGAGTAATGACAAAGACAAGGATGTCTTCAAGAGAGGGTGACATTTGATCCAGGTGACAAAGAATGATTAAGCGCTTTTTAAGCAGAGAAAGATATTCTAAGCAGCAGGACTGATACAGAAAATAACCCAGAGCTGTAAGAAAAGGACCCATTCAGAGAAAATTTAAGAGTTTTAAATCACTTAAATGAAGGTGCTAGAGAATTTATGATTTGAGATGTTCCCTGTAAGCATTACCACATCACTTAAGTGAGGGATGCTTTTACAAAAGAATGATTCTTTATCAGAATAGAGGTAATAAACAACATTTAAGACAAATAACCTGATCATGTGAGTACCTTTAAGAAGGAAATGGTTGTTGTACAACTTAATCTAGAAATAATTTACTTTACAGAACTTCAGTGGGCTTAGCATAACCAAATGTGTTGTTCTATCATGTGGCCCTAGGAGATATAATAATATGTATTAACTCACCAGAGGTCTCCTGAACATTGGTGAGGTCAGGGGCAACTGGACTGATTATCAACAAGTGATTCTCAGTGGCCTAAAGAACAAATATTATGAGTTGGAGCTCTGGAGTCAGATGATCTGGACAAGTGACTTGACCATTCTCAAACCATCAAGTACCTTTTATCTTGAACTACGATAATAATAGTACTGACCTCAGAGTTGTCATGAGGATTAGATATGATCTGATATGCAAAGCTTTCAGCCAGTGCTTAGCATATGGCAAGTCCTCAGTGATATTTATGAATATTATTATTAACAGGAATAAATATCAGCATTTGATAAAACTTTCAAACCAAGTAAAGATTTGGTATTACTGTTGATCAGGTGCTTCATTAAAATAGCATTTCATTTAGTTATCAAGGGACTAATATATGTCTAAGTGCCTTCATAGGCAGTATCCCTAAGAGTAACTCACAGCTTCTCACAGGGTTGAGGAGGGATGCAAATACAAACATATAAACAAGTAAATACAATATATGTAGAAAGTCAGTAAAAGATACAATTAACCATGCCTTGAGGACAAGAAACAAACAACTTTATCTAGAGGGATTAGTACATATGCAGAACTAAATAAGCTTTACAAGGATTGAGCATAGCTGTAGATAGTTGCAGTGATTCATAATTTTAATTATTAATGTCCACTTATATATCCACTGAGTTGTAGGGTAGAATATTCATAATTAGCTAAAACCAACAGTAATTTTGAAATCATTCTACAATGTGTTTACCAATTCCATGGGTTGGAAAACATGAGACATATACTTGTGTTTTTCAATTACTCAGAAATCATTGACTGTTAAAAAAAAAAAAACATATTGGACATGTATAGGAAATGTAAACCAAAACAAATTAAATATATATGGCTTCCATATATATTTTCATTATCAAATACCACAGTGTGAAAAATGAATTAGAGCTTCGGGTCTGAGGAGATTTCCTCAAATATATTTTCTGTCATAGGAGTGATAATTCCTGAAATGTAACCCTGCCATATATTAATTTCAGTTTGAAATGTGTGTTTGTTCCATCAAGGTCTCTTTATCCTGAACAGGTGTCATTTTTAGAAACTTATTTTAATCTTTAGGGATAAATTTTCTATGGCTTTGAAACAGCTTTTGGGGGCAAAACAAAAAATTGATGTAATCGATGAAATTAGAAATAAAAAAATAGATGCATATAAATAATAGGGTTGCACTATAGGTCTGTAAATAAACAATAGGTTTTAACTTGAGGACTAGACAGACAATAGATTAATTGAAAGTGGTTCAATCATTATAAAAATCAGAAAAATTATATATAGAGATAAAGCTATCAACTGTGTACCAATATTTAGGACAAATTGAAACTATGGCTTATCATTTCTAGATAGCTTCACAAGAACATAAAATTCATCAAGAAAAATAAATTGTGGCATTCTGCCAGTGTGATATTCTGAGCAGAGAGAAAACCAGAAAGACTTTTCAGAGAAGCCATTTTTTTTTTTCTTTTAATGCAATTCAAGCCAAATAGACAAGGTAAAATGTTAGGATTCTTTATACCCTGGAAAGAAAATTCACCCCACCAACAATTTTTCCTTACTAAGTTTTGCAGAGACAAGTACAAGACAAGGTTTAACATATTTTATTTTCCTGAGTATTACCCCAAAATTAGAGACAGAGAATAATTCATCCTCATATAAATATGAGTTTTATATAAAAGCCCCTGTATTGCTATTTTACAGCATCAATTTTTGAATTTATAATGTAACTCAAAATATATTGATTTTTTAAAATTTTCTTGTAAAACTGTTTTAGATTTATTACTTTGTTGACAACATAATCTCAATTTGTAAATCACTAATCTAAATGTATTGAGGGATGATTATTTTATTTTCATATTGTTTGATAAACTTGTTAATTTTTATTCCTTAAAAACTCACTATAATGAGAATATAAATGCTTAACTTGTAGTAAGTAGACAACAGTTTGGAACTGTCTTAAGAGTTTAAGTTTAGCAAAAGAAAGTCAAAGATATTTTAACCTACCATATAGCCTAGATTCAACTATTTCTTACATGATGTGAATGACCCTTTTAGAAAGATTTTAATGTGTCAGTACTTTAAAATATGGTAACTTCTTCTCTCTACAGTAGTTTAAGTGTGATTTGATCAATGTTGTATATGGCAAGATTATTAATATATTTAGATTGCTTCATTTTGCTGTTCTCATCAACCAGGTTTACTAGGCCTTCTTCAAAATACCCATATTTTACAGTTGATATTTTAGAATATGGGAATCCTGTTAAACATCACACGTCTGCTGAAACCTTTTTTGATATATGCATTCCACACATCACCTATCCTACTCATTTTCATGGCTTTGGGATATTTACTTCTTTTGTGTGTATTCAAAATTCATAAAAAAGTATTCCCCAAATCAAATGATCAAAGATTTCCTGCTATGTAACTAGTGTTTGTTTATTAATCAGCATTAATTCTATGTATTTTGTTAACAATTGGATATTTGTCTAACAGAAATAATACTTGGCAGTTAATCTCTAGCTCAATATTATAAAAGATCCTGTGCAACTGTTTTAGACATTAAATGTCCTTTATGTGTATATTACTATTTTTAGAGAAACTGAATATAAAAAAATATAATTAATATTAAAATCCCCACTTGGACATTTTTATTTCTGATTCAAGGTCTATTTCAGGACTTAAATGCATCCATTCATCTGAATATATGTGTTATTTTAATACAATACTGAAATATGATTTAGATTTTAAAAAATCTTAATTAGATTCTAGGTTAATAGGACATTACTAACTTTTTGTTTGTTTGCTAACCGGAAAAATAATGTTATAATTCCAACTTAAATGTTTTTATGTATCTGAGTTTTCACATTCCCCGTTAAATCTTACTAGAGGAGAAAAATACCATGTATTAAAATATACTGTCAGTAAATTAAAAAATGAAAGCTTATAGAAATGTAATGTATTAAAACATATATTAACTGCACAAACGCTGTAGCATTCCCATGAAAAATCTGTATCAATTTATAAATAATCAAAAATCCACCATGAATTGCATCTTGAGTTAAAGCTATAACATTTGTTGGTTTTTTAAGGAAAATTAAACTTCTACAGTCATTCATTTTAATTCAGCAATATTTCTTTCTCTGAAATGTTTACTTTTGAAATACACATAACAGGACATATCTATAGATCTAAATATATAATAAAACAATTTTAGAAATCATAAGGAAGCAAGAATCAAAGAAATACTTCTTTGAATTTCGGTTAAGTAAGAAACAAGTATAAATTATATAACTTCAAATCAAACTATACAGAGATTTTGGTTCTATAAAATACAATGGTGTAACCTTTGCTATCTGGAAGCTTATTGAAAGTTCTACAATACTCAAGTACTTTACAATTCCTCAAAAACAAAGTAGACCTCTAATTAATACAAAACATAGGAGCAATGAACATTTTTCAGGTTCTAAAAGGCCTTTCCTTTAGGTGAAGGATTTTTGAAGTTAGATACAAAGTGCCAAATGAAAATTTACTTATTTTACAGAAATAGAGAAAAAGGTGGGGTATTGTTTTCTCTATTTGTCATGCTTAATCAGTGACTATTTTTCAGATGAATTCATAATATACTTTTGAACTTTGTCTCCACTTACTATGAATCAAAATTCAGAACAAGACAAGTCACTCTCCAACCCCATTTGAAGCTCTTTATCAGGGAACCACCAAAAGGATTTGCTTACAAGGAAATCCTTTGATACAGGGACAATACGAGGTGACAATGCATTCATTGTATTTCTGCCAGGTTTAGTATTCTGAGCACTTAGGGATATAAATACTTTAATAATTTGCCAAATTGACTGTCTCTGATGATGTTAATGATGGGTTCAGCACAGTTTAATATGTATGGGATGTACATTACTGCACATATTTTGATTTTTCTTCTAGGTAAGGGAGCGACTGAGGGTTTCTTTAGAAAGAGTCTCTGCACTGGAAGAAGAACTAGCTGCTGCTAATCAGGAGGTAACATGCCACGCTTTCTCCTCTTTTGAGGTGCAATATCGCTCACATTACATCCCTTGTGTTTCACGTCACTTTTATTAAAACTGTCACAAAAAATAAATTACATTCTGTCTATGCCATTGAACAAGGCTTGTTGAAATTAGTTGCCAGAGTCTTGTTTTCTGATTTTGGGTTATTTATATATGTCACTACTAGACCAAAGGAAAATTAGCAAGAGCTAGTGACATATGAGCTAGAGAGATGAAGATTTAGAAAGACTGCAGGCAGAACGTCAGTCCTTTCAAGAAGGAAAACACAGCTCCAAAACTGGAACACATATCAAATAACTGCTAAACTTAGAAAATGCTACAAATAAAAGTTAACTCCTTGGAGAGATATACTTCCCCTCAGGTCCTTTCTATTCTTATCTTCTAAAAGCACTGCACCCATATTTAGTGACATCATTGAATCCACCTCTGCTATTATTCACAGCTCCAAAAGAAGTATTTTCAATCTTTTTAAGATGTAAAGAGTTATTTTCTCTTCAGAAGATTTTGTTTCTCTTGTGTTTTAGTACACAAATTATCTTGGATAGTTAGTCATACATATTAAATAAATGTGTTTATATGTATATAAAGCTGTATATATATGTGTATTTACATACACATGTGTGTGTGTATATTTATATATATATAGAGAGAGAGAGAGAAAAACAAATTTAACCTGTGCCAGCTACTAAAATAGTCTCATCTCTTCTTTTCTGATATTCATAAGGTTACTTTTTTCCCAGAAGTTTATTTCCGTCATATAATATTGGTGTTGCTAGTATTGGACATACTAAATAATTTAGCAAAATCTTCCTACTCTTAAATAACCAAGGGTAGAGGGGGAGGGAAGAATGAAGAGGGTTGATTAATGGGTACATATTTTCAGTTAGATAGAAGAAATATAATCTGGTGTTCAATAGATCGGTAGGTTGATTATAGTTAACATTGATCTAATGTACATTTCAAAGTAGCTAGAAGATGGTAATTTAAATGCTCCTAGCAAAAAGTAAAGATAAATAGTTAATGTGGTAGATATTCCAAATACCCTGATTTGATATTTACACATTATATTAATGTATCAAATTATCACAAGTACCCCCAAACTATGTACATCTATTATGGATGAATAGAAAAATATATAAATAGATTTATAAAAAGGTGTGAGAGGCTAATATCAGTGATGATATGTCTTATAAAGGGATTTACAAGATAATGTTTACATATACATTATGCATAAAGACAAATACACATTTTCCAACTACTCAATAAATCTTGTCAGTAAAACTCCTTGGTTCTTTAAAATAAGCTAGATTAATTAAATGAGTGTACATATGCTTTTGTTTGTTCCAGCCATAACAATTTAAACTGTAGAAATAAGGACTTTCAGCTAGAAGGAGAGTAAATTCTATATTCATTAAAGACTAGTAGTGTTGAAAGCGTAAATGATGACATAGCCATTTTTATAATGGAAAAAAAGCTTTTTGATGACCAGATTCAGCTTAGTAAACAGGATGGTTTAGAAAAAAAAAGAAATAAGAGATTGATACCTCTCAATCATCATAGAAGAAAAGAACCTCTAGAATAATAGGTAATGACAAGGATAACTCAGTCTTTTAAAGAGATGGAGTAGATTAATTATCTGTAGGATGGGGTGTATTTGTTCCTGAAACTATCAGGAAAGAAAAAGTTAAATGTGTATTCATTTTATATTTTATTAATGTTAATTGTGATTTTTATTTATAATAAAATATACATTTATTTTGCATGCATTTCTCAAAATATTGATAAGGGCAAACAAAAAATTTGGTGACTACTAAAATAAAAGCATGGCTTAATATGACAGTGATAGAATTTCTATTTGTTATAAACAAAGGTGTGATGGGACCAATAGGCTAAAGTAAGCTGAAATAAAAGTGTCCCATAAATTCAAGTGAAGCTCTGAAGATTTGCTCCAGACCTAGCAACTAAGTAGTTACTTCAATTATACATAAAACCAAACAGCAGCACTTGAGAACAAAAGTGGAGGAAAGATTTATGACTGTTTCCTGGAATATGGTTTTATCCCTCAAGTATTATTATACTATTATAGTCTCCTATACACAGTGTGGTACATTTGATTGATTTTACATAGATAAAATAAGTTTTTACTCCTTAACGTTCCTATATATCTATGACAGACTTTTCAGAATGCTTCTTGTTTTGTTTAAAATCATCTGTACAATGAAAAATCATTTGCATAAGTAAAAATCATGCCTGTTAGTACTTATTGTGCTCATTATTAACTTTCATATCTTTCCATTTGGTCATTGATTTTAACTAATGTCTGTGTGGCTTAACTTGAATTCCTGTTTAGAAAATCACAAGCCCAGTGATAAAGAAAATTTACTTTAATTTTCTAATAATACATTGTTTATAAATATTAGTGATTCTTTTAAAAGAGTAATTAGGAAAAAAAGTCAACTTTAACTTTTTAATAAAATGGATATTTCAAAATGAAATTTGAAAAAAAAATCAGAAGACACTTGATAGTTTGAGTTCTTGATTCTCTATAGTAAGAGTAATTGGTATAAGAAATCACTATTAAGTAAAGCATCACGTATTAATGATAACAAGATATGTTTATAAAACTGATAAAATACATTTAGAAAAATTCATACTATTAGCATCTTTAGGAATATAAACTAGGTGACTTTTGAATGTTGGAGGTAATAACTGACAAAGGTATTTTTAAAAACAAAGAGCACATTTTCATGAAAAAGAAAGTTTTAAAAAACTCTTGGCCAGATGCAGTGGCTCACGCCTATAATCCCAGAACTTTGGGAGGCCAAGGCAGTCAGATCACAGGGTCAGGAGTTTGAGATTATTCTGGTCTACACAGTGAAACCCCATTTCTACTAAAAATACAAAAATTATCTCAGTGTGGTAGCGTGCACCTGTAGTCCCAGCTACTCAGGAAGCTGAGGCAGTAGAATGGCTTGAAACCAGAAGGCAGAAATTGCAGTGGTCCAGGATTGCACTACTTCACTCCATCCTGGCAACAGAGAAAGACTCCATCTCAAAAAAATTAATTAATTAATTAAAAAATATATACATATATACACAAACACATATATTTATTTATGGAGCCAAACAAAATTATATAACATAGATGAAAATAATCAGGAACCACAGCAAAAGTCCTGCATATAGCTAAACGAGCAAGGAGCTGGAGAAAGTTTTATTTGGTGCTTCAAATTTAACAGTTTTCTTTTTCTTTGAGACAGGATCTCACTCTGTTGCCCAGGCTGGAGTGCAGTGGCACAATCAAGGCTTACTGCAACTTCTACCTCTCAGCCTCAGGTGATCCTCAAACCTCAGCCTTTTGAGTAGCTGGGACTACAGTTGTACACCACCATGCCTAGCTAATTTTTTTGTTTTTTTTGTAGAGATGGAGTTTTGCCATGTTTCTTAAATTGGTCTTGAACTTCAGGGGTCAAACAGTCCGCCCAACTCGGCCTCCCAAAGCACTGAGATTTCAGGCATGAGCCACTATGCCCGGCAATGCTTCTGATTTTAAATTAAATTTAAAATTTATTTACAAGCATCCCTTGAAATTCAAATCTGTTTGTTTTCTGAGTTCATATTGCCATCTTCAAGAGTAAGGGTGCCACATTATCAGAATCTGTTTGATTCCTTAGTTTCTGGTAGTTATAGTGACAGTTTAGATATAAAAATTTATCTAAACATTTTTTTTCTGCATTAATTCAATTCCCAAAATCAAAAAGGAGAATTAAGAGGAGAGATCTAGGTTTTGAATATCTTGATGTATTCATACATACACATATATGCATATATAGAATCTGAAAAAACTATAGAGTTTATTCTATCATTATATCATTTCAATAGACTTTATTCTCTCATCTATGTATCATTATACATAGAGTCAGTGTCTCTCTCTCTGTCTCTCTCTCTCTGTCTCTGTCTCTCTGTCTCTCTCTCTCTGTCTCTCTCTCTCTCTCTCTCTCCCCCTCTCCCCTCCCCCGCCACCACCTTGTCTCATTCTCAGAGATGGGTTTGGAGTTATCACCTCCTATTTTCTTTATAATCTCTTCCATGGATTCTTCATCTATTCTTCCCAGACATCCAGGAATTCAACCATGACTTCTGTAGAAAAGAAAACAAAATCTATAGTTCAAGGTTTTTGAGCTCCACAAAAAATTTCAAACATCCCTTTGGCATTTCCACAGGGCTTTGTTAATGATTGTACAGATTATTCTCTCCTACAAATTTCCAACAGAGGGGTCAGTGGGAGCTGAAATCTAGCTCAGGGCAGACATGCACCAGAGGACATAGCCACCTATAGGGAGTACATTTTCTAATTTACACAAAAGTATCTTGTGCTCTGGTGGGCCTGAATCATCGCCTAGTTTTCCTGATGTCCTCTTAGATTCTATATGGCACATTAATGTGATAAAGTGAGTTGCCTCATTAAAAAGAATACAAAACTACTATACATTCTTTTCTGTAAAGAGCTCCAAAATATTCTGCTATGTAAAAAGAATGAAGTTTCATGGAATACTCTCTACTTTTCAAATATAAATAATAATTCATTATTGCAGGAATAGAAAAAGTTTTAGATATAAGTACCAAGCTATTATTATTTGTTGTCTCCATTGTTTGCAAGTATATATCCCATATGTTTCTGTAGTGTTTGAATTTTTTATTAACTTCTCATTAGTCTTATAAACAAAATAATAAAATTGTTTTAGAGTCAGATTTTATTCTCCATAATGACATTAATACTAGATCATTTTATGGAGCACTTAATAGTAATGATCCCTCAGTACATGCTAAATACATACAAGTCAGTACACTAATGCTGGCAGGTACATACTACTATTATTCTACACATGAGACCACAGAAGTTGTTTCTCCTAATGTACTACTACTCTACTACTCCCTCCTACTTGAAAATGTGGTTATCTTTGAATTTGTCTTAACTCTGCTTTCAGGTTGTTTCGATTTATGTATATAATTGTGTCTATAATGTTCCCCATATCTGTTTACTCCATCATTATCCATATGTATTAAAATTGCAATAGTTCAGATCTTTATGCATTCTCACCTGAAATATTACAGTAGGCTTTTATCTGTTCTTATTGCTATCCCTTTTGCTGTATAATTCTGCAAGGTTAAACTTGCTAGGTGAGACCCCAATTATATTAATTATTTTGTAATATGTTATCATCTGTAATATATACAGATATATATATACAGATATATTGTATATATATTAATACATTATAATATATACAGTGTATTATATTAATATATGCCATATTAATATAATATGGCATATTTAATATAGTATATAATGTAATATTATATACTATATATAATGTAATATATACTATACTATAATTATTAATATGCCATATTAATACATTGATAATATAATGATGTAATATACTATATGAATATATGTTAGTAATATAGTGATATATGTTACATAGACTTGTAACATGCCATCAAAAATTTCTTTAATATTAAAGTCTTAAACATCAGGCCAAACACCATAAAAACCCTAGAAGAAAACCTAGGCAAAACAATTTAGGACATAGGCGTAGGCAAGGACTTCATGACCAAAACACCAAAAAGCTTTGGCAACAAAAGCCAAAATAGACAAATGGGACCTAATCAAACTCCGCAGCTTCTGTACAGCGAAAGAAACACCCGTTAGAGTGAATCGGCAACTAACAGAATGGGAAAAAATTTTGCAATCTACCCATCTGACAAAGGGCTGATATCCAGAATCTACAAAGAACTAAAACAGATTTACAAGAAAAAAACAAGCCCATTCAAAAGTGGGCAAAGGACATGAACAGACACTTTACAAAAGAAGACATACATGAGGCCAACAAACATATGAAAAAATGCTCATTATCACTGGTCATTAGAGAAATGCAAATCAAAACTACATTGAGATACCACCTCATGCCCATTAGAATGGTGATCATGAAAAAATTTGGAGACAACAGATGCCGGAGAGGATGTGGAGAAATAGGAACACTTACACTGTTGGTGGGAGTGTAAATTAGTTCAACCATTGTGGAAGGCAGTGTGGCGATTCCTCAAGGACCTAGAAATAGAAATTCCATTTGACCCAGCAATCCTATTACTGGGTATACATCCAAAGGATTATAAATCATTCTATTATAAGGACATATGCACACAAATGTTCATTGTAGTACTGTTTACAATAGCAAAGACCTGGAACCAACCCAAATGCCCATCAATGATAGACTGGACGGGGAAAATGTGGCACATATACACCATGGAATACTATGCAGCCATCAAAAACAATGAGTTCGTGTCCTTTGTAGGGACATGGATGAACATGGAAACGATCATTCTCAGCAAACTGACACAAGAACAGAAATTCAAACACTGCATGTTCTCACTCATAGGTAGGTGTTGAACAATAAGAACACATGGACACAGGGAGGGGAACAGCACACACTGGGGTCTGTTGAGGGGAAATAGGGGAGGGACAGTGGGGTGTGGGGAGTTAGGGAGAGATGCCATGGGGAGAAATGCCAGATATAGGTGATGGGGAGGAAGGCAGCACATCACACTGCCATGTGTGTACCTATGCAACAATCTTGCATGTTCTTCACATGTACCCCAAAACCTAAAATGCAATAAAAAAAAATAAAAAAAATAAATGAAAAAAGAAAAAAAAATATTCCTAACCTACAGATTCTGCTTTAACTTCCACTACCCTCTACTGCTCTGCCTTAGTCATTCTAAGGCCTTGTTAAATCATGGAGTGTATTGTTTTTTAAAGAAGCCGACATTTTTCATGACTCTAAATGTTACTTATGCTAAAGTCTTTTCTAGAATATCTCCACAACTCCAATTCACTCACTGAAAACATATTTCCCCATGTAAGCTCAAGCTCTGATGTCACCTCTTTAGTGAAATATTTTATAATTCTTTGCCAATAGGCTTTTAAATTTACATGCTAAAACTCATTGCTTCAGAACCTATTACAACTGTTCAAGTATTAGGGATAATTATATACTTGTGTAAGCCTAGCTCGTTAGTTTACTGAGAAGATAGACTTCATCTTTCTCCTTTATATTTATTTCACTCAGTAACAGTGATATGAACCTCTTAATCGATATATGTTTCTCAAATTGCATTATATACATTTCATTCTGACTAGTGTTTTCATGTTGTTCCTTGACTGTTCTCTTAATTGAACCTTTTGAACAACATTTGGTATGCTCAATAAACAGCAATATGATGATCATATGTATCAAATGAACAAGGTGTTTTTTCTTTCAATTTAATTAATGAATTCCTATCATGTGAAGAAAATTTTGAATATCTCTGAAAGGAAAAACGGAAAGAAAGAATATAAGTTAGGCATCATGTAAATTTTCATATAACTTGCCCTCTAGTGAAAGAGATAGACATAAACACATATAACTAACATGTAATTTAGTGCAAAACTAACTAAATACAAAATACAGGCACAGACAAAATACAGATGGGAACAGAGAAGGGTATTCTGAGCCAAAGGATCAGAGAACACTTCACTCTAAAAAGATAGCATTTGAGCATACCCTTGAAAGGAAGACTATGATTTGAATTCAAAACTGTAGGAAATATTTGAGGCTGAGGAGACAGAATGATTAAGAAAATCTGAAACTGCCTGTTTCAAGAATAAGGAATGTTGTATTGATAAGAGTCAGGATGTGAAAAGATGCAGAAGAGGAGGGTAAAGAGATTGATATGATCTAAATTCTGGAGGACTAAAAAATTGTATATTTTATGCTTTATGAAATGAGAAAGCACTAAAGTTAATATTTTGGTCTCGTTTCTGTTTTTTGTGGTTTTTTTTTGGTAAAGTGAAAACCATTAAATGTATGTTTTTGTGAGTTTATTTTTGTTATGTTTTGCTTTTGGCAAAGTGTAAGGCTGAGGTGGCAAAGAATGGGAAAGTTGGCATAATTTGATGCGCTTGGTTAGCATAATAATATAATATGTAATTTTAATCATGATACTTCAACAGATATTTATTTGGCATCTTCCATTTGCCAGGCATTTTATTAAGTACTAGGTATAAATACGTTAAAAAACTCATATTAGTAAAAAGTTAGTTCTGCTCTGAAGGCTTGTATGTGGGATAGACATGTTAAAAAGTAATTATAAGCTGGGTGCAGTGGCATATATGTGAAATCCTACCTACTCATTAGACTGAGGCAGGAGGATTGCTTGAATGCAGGAGTTTGAGATGAACCTCAGCAACAAAGCGAGACCCCAACTATTTGTTAAAAAGCAATTATAATGAATAGTTTATATTTAATATGTACAGAGTTTCAGTTTGGGAAGATGAATGAAGTTCTAAAGATGGATGGTGGTAAGGTTGCTTATCAATGTGAATGTACTTTATGTTATTGAATAGTACTTAAAGGGCACACTTAACAATGATAAAAAAAATATTAACTTTATCTTGTTTTATCACATTAAATGTAATTATAATACAGTATGACTAATGTGAAAATAAAAGTAGGTACAAAGTTTAGTAATATTACTAAAGAGAGTAATTCATTGTATGGGTATGAATAGGAAGAACAGATGGTGCTACAAAAAGTGACTATAAAGAGCTCACGTGATGGACTTGGAGGAAGAAAAGGGAAGCAGGTAAAGGTAGGATTGGGGGAGGAAGTGACTGAGAGCAAAAGATCTGAGTGAGGGGGTAGCTAGAACTGGGCTTTGTCCTGCAGACAGTGGTGAGCCAACAGAGTTTTTAGGCAGGGAAGAGAGATGTGATCAGATTTTTGATTTTATAGACTAATGGTATCTTAAAAAATGTGTAAGATGGCCAAGGTACTGTATTTAAAGATATATTGAAAAGAATCTTTATGATTTCTTGAAAGAGTCAAGGGACCAATGTCCGCAAATACAGCACTGAGTAGACCACAGGTATTACTCAATGTGGCTTTTCTTATGTTCGTTTAGTAATGGCAAATATAAATATAAATTTTAAAAATCAAACAAAATATTGTAAATAAATGTATACATAATTAAAATTTGCTGTAATTTTAGGCCTTTTTGAATGGCCCCATGTAGGCAGATTGTATTGTTAACATTGAATACATGTTCCAGGCCATTGTCATAAAAAAAGGGAGCCCAGACAATTTAGACACAGAAAATACAATAAAGTCTTTGTTTTTTTTTTTTTGCAGAGTATTTTTGTTATTGCTTAAAATTGGAAAGCCACAAAGAAACACAATAAAGGAAAGTGCAAGGGGGAATAAATAGATTACATCCTAACAACGTGTTCTCTTTATCAGAAACCTGTACACTTTTAAAATTATTTAATTAAGCCAGACAAAATGGATTATTCAGAAGCTCCTGTAAAAATTCAATTGACAGACTAATTTGCAGTGAATACACAGGCATGCTTATTTTAAAAGCTTTTTCACATGATTGCATTATACATAAAAAGAACTGGCAAGTGTAGTTGTAGGCTGAACTATGTTTTTTTATTGCCTTTACTCTGTGCATGCTTATTCCAACCACTGAATTTACCAACTTTCAATTAGAATTTTTCAAGGGAATTAACATTTATTGTACCTCATCTACAACCAGCTTTATCTCTGAAGTCTATTTTCCTAAAGCAAAATTAAAGAACTTGCATGGGCATATCAAGTACTATTCACATTTAGAAAAATATTGGATCAGAATGGTGAAAGGAGCTAGAGGCAGCAACACACATTTAGGGGGCATTATAGGCCCATGGATCATAGCCATTGCATCACATACATTATTCCATATAATCATGCCCAAAATCCTTTGAGTTAGGTTAAGAACCAGTACTCTGTTAAATGCATCGAAATAAATGGAAAACTGGAAAAGGTGAATAGATACAGGCAATGGTGGAAACTACCCTAAAAACAAAGAGGCTGGAATGAAGGAAGGAGAGATATCAGACTCAAGCAAGTCAGGAGTCTGGAACTAAAGAGAGGTAGCAATAGCGAGATAGCAAGATATTGAGAGAGAGTGTTTTAAGCATAGAGATTGGAGATGTCCAATGTTTCCTGAAGGCATGGACGATTATGTTTCATATGAAATGATTTGATTTATAGTTAAGAGGTCACTGGAAATGTTTACAAAGACAGTTTCAGTAAACTAATGGAAGTAGAATAGCTGTGATTAAAAGAATGTATGTTCAGAAAAATGAAGGAAGGTAATACTCTTTTGAGAAACTTGGCAACAAAAGGAAGGCAAGAGTATATGCTGAATGATTACAGGCAGTATTTAGAGGTAGCCTTTTTATAATTGGATGGAATTGAAAATGCTTCTAGACATTGGGAATAAAGCCACAAATGAAGGACATGAAATTATTGATGGCAGCACAGTGGAGAATAAGCATAATTTCAAGCTCAATGGCTAGTAATGGAATTCCTTCCTCTGAGAAACGGAGGAAGGAAAATAGAACATGTAGTGTAGTGATGAATGAAGATTTTGATTTGGAGAGGATTTTTTTTTTTATCAGGGATTCTTCTGAAGGAAATGGATTATCTGCTAAGGAAAGTGAGAACAGAGTTATTTTTTATGAGCTAAGGAGACTGTAAACAAGACAATGTAGAACACAGCAAGGAGCCAATAAGACTAAGCAAAGAAATTTTAATATGGGATGGTAGATCCAGATGAGGTTCTCAATAAGTAACCTCAGCAAATTAAATAAAAGCCAGTATTTCACAGTTCTTACCAACTGAAACAATGTGGATTCTCCCCATGGCATTTCCTTATTTAAATCTACAAAGTTATATTATTCATAATTCACAAGGAAGAGATAAAGATATTGAGCTAAAGTTGTCTTTGATTACTTTGGCCACTTGGAATCAGTAGTAAAATGTTTCCCTAAAACTTGACAGGAGTAAAAATTAGGGAACTTCTGAAATCTATGAGTAGTTCAGCTATATTTGAATAGTTTAAAAGAAACTTAAATAGCTGATAATGATCCAGAAAAACATAGAGAAAATAGGAGATTTGCTGAACAATGCTCTGTTAAGGAATTTGCCTAGAGGGAATTAATAGAAATGCTCCTCTGAAGTTATAAGATCATTTATTTGAAAAATTAATCAAATGACTAAGTCAGTTTTCTCTTCAAATTAAAACTGCCATATCTGTGAGAGAGAGCTCCAGATGTAGAAAAAGAGACCACTGCAAAAACTCTTGAGTTAAATTATTTCGGAATCCTAAAACTGAGAATCATTTCTCTTGATGGGTCTTTGCCAATTATTCATGTTTGTATCTTTAAATTCTCTCTCTTTCTCAGTTCTGTGAGATGAAATCAGATTTAATTTTATATGTCTATTATTGCTTTATAAAAGTGATTACTCATAATGACTTTCTAATTTCCTATGCAGTGCTACATATTCTAATTCAACTGATTAGCTTATTTAATAGGAATCATGTTAGTAAATTAGTAAATTCCATGACCAAATTTTAAGTTAACATTCTAACAGAAAGTCAGAAAAAAAGGTTTTTTTTTGTTTGTTTGTTTTTTGTTTTATTAACAACTGAAACAAATCACCCTGGCTAAACTTCCCAGATGACAGTATTCATTTAATGACAACAGTGTTTGCATAGGACAGTGATACCCTTGCAGCTCTGAACTTATGTCCCTTGAAGATAATACAAAACTCTCTGCTGCTGTGTTTTTAGCTTGCTTCCAACAGTTATGAGTTTCCAAAAGACCCACTTATTGGGACAGTATTATTCCTATTGGAAATGTATTATTTTTGGTAGGAAAATTGTGTAGTTTTTAATTTCCTGGAAAAATTGAATGATGGTTGAACAACGGATTTTAAATGAAAAGTTTCAGTATTGTCAAACCAGTAGTTATTTACAAAGACCTATGATTTCTTATTACACCTCTTGATTATCCTTTATGATGATATTGTATTATAAAGATGAGTGAAGAAACTGTAAATTATCCAAGTTATTATCATCAGTACAAAAAATCTCTTTTGCTGTTGATAATTATACTGTTACAATACAAAAAGTCTTTCCCAGACAAAAGAAAATCAAGGTATCTTATAACAATGCATGTTAAAATCCAACAAAGAAGAGAGGTAACAAAATTGTTGTTTGCTACTTCTATTTGTACTATTTCCAAGTCTTGTGTGAAGCAATTATCTAAAATAGAAGTTAAAAGTGTCACCTATTGTATATAATGCATTTGAAGCTTCTTTGCAAATCTTTTCAGACTCTCTCCTGTTTCGATTAGAATATTTTCTTTGATAAAATCATAAGGTATATTTTTTTAATTGTGGTAGCAGACATTTTTGCATATGGAGATTTTGAACTGCTTCTTTTTCTATTAATAGGAAGATCATAGTTGATATTAATACTTGGATCATAAGCATCATAAATTGACCTATTTTACCCATCTTTATTCTTATTTTTAAGCTAACAATTCGAGAAAGATTATTTATTGCTTAGGAGTTTAGGTGAGATATTGAATTTTAGTGAGCGACAATATACAAAGTTGAAAAAAAATAAAGAACATTAACCTTAACTCAGAAGACTCAAGTTTGAGTTATAGATCTATCATTTGCTAATTCTGTAACTCCTGGCGATTAATTCAATTTCTCTGTGCCTTCGATTTTTTTTAAATTTATGAAATGAAATGCATTAGTAAATTCTGACCTATCTTTCAAAGAAGTCATGATATTTGGGTGAGATGATATACAGGGAAGCACTTTGTAAATGTGACATACTAAAGTTGTATTGCTATTATTAGACTCAAAAGTCAATATTAGTTATTAGTTGGGTAAATGAAAATACTTTTCTGTTCATACTTTGAATGTGATAATAAATGAAATGATAGTAGTACTTTGTACTTTATATTATACCCATGACTAAATCTCCTTTGCTTTGTGTTTTTGAAATCTTCTTTTATTGAATAAACAAATAACTTATTTGTTCATAGAGTAATTATGTAGCACTATATGCATCTTATAAATGAAATTGCAATTCACTTATTCACATATTTGATAAAAATAATAGCATCTGCAATTTTAGAGGAAGTTACTGGGTACTTGGTACTACACTAAGTATTATAACCATGCCCCACACCCACACACATTCTTTAGTTAATCATAACTAACCTATGAGAAAAGTATAATTATTACTAGCACTTTGAAAGTTAAGAAATTGAGTCATATAGAAGCTAAGTGAATTGTTCTGAGTGTTATTACTAATCGAAAGGAATCCAAATCTAAGATGTCTGACTCTCAATTTGAGTGTAGCCACTATGCCACCTGGCCTTTCTCCCAACAATATTTCCTCATATATGAAATTGGGATAGCTGCCTCGTCTTTTAGCAATTTGAATTTATCATGATATCTTCATATATATTATATATACATGAATTATCTCAAAATTTATAACTCCATTACATTGAAAGAGACAATGTAATGAAAGAGACATATTAGATTAATATTGCATGTATTAAATCAATTAATCATATTAAGCTGCCTTTAAAAATGCCAAATACTGGGATAAAATTTAACATTTAACTCTATGTAAGAGATTAATTAAAGCACCCAGATATTTACAGTTATTAAGATAAATTTGATTGTTATATCACAGTATGAACTTTGGTATAAGTGACTGAGGAAGTGTCCCACAATAAATGGCATGAGAACATTATAGTGGCCATTATGGTTTAAATATAGAAAATGAGATGCCTTGGGTCATATTAAACAAGATGAAATGATTTCTGCATCACTTCTTTGTTGCCATGTCATTTTTAACAAGAAAGTTCAATAGCCCTCAAATATTGAAAAATATGGAAGTTCCAAATAACGGAACTCTTGAAACACTAAATAAATAAATAAATAAAATGGAGTAGAAGGATATATGTTAATTGCCTTAATTTTTAAATTAATAATTGACTGCTAATGATTTTACTGTTTGAAAACTTGCCAGCAAAAAAAAATTATAATTTGATCAGCTGGCATTTACCATATACTTTTGCCAGAGTTTAGCCAAATAGCAACATTTGCAGGCACAGTCCTCTATAGGACCTGCCCTCACTTCTGAGGCAACTGCAAGTTCAGGAGATTCTCAGATCCCCCCTTAGGTTCATAAGTCACTAGAAAGCCTCACAGAACTCACTGAAATCTATTATATTATGGTTATGGTTTATTACAGGTAAAGATTACAGATCAAAATCAGCCAAAGCAAGAGAAACAAAGGGTCAGAGTCCAGAACGATTTCAAACACAAAACTGCTGTTATCCTCAGGGCATATTACCCTCCTAGAATTGACACATGATGGAATATTACCAACTAAGGAACCTCAATCAAACTTTGATGTCTAAAGTTTCAGTTAAAGTTTCATTACATAAGCATGATTGATTGATTGCCTGTTTGGTTCATCACAGCCTTGAAGTTGGCAGTTGAGAGAGAAAGCTCCCTAAATCATCTAGTTGATCAATCTGGCATAACTGTTCCCCAACCTGGATTATCAGGTGTAGTCAGCCCCACCTTAAAATCTATTGTACCCTGCCTTCTTCCTCAACAATAACACTTCTACTGGGTATGACAAGATTATCTCCTTAAGGCTGAGGGCAAAGCCTAACCTCCTTTGGGTAAGGTCAAATTCTTTACCACACAAGTATAAATCATCTTAATTTTTTATTTTAATTGAAGATTTTTATGCATAGTTAGTGCTGATTATCTCTCATATTATGACTTAATATGTTGATAAAGTCAAAATGGTATTTTTCACTCAGAAAACAGTATCACTGGGTGATAAGGAGGAAAATAACTTGTAGCAGAATCAGAACATGTGTTGTGGAAGTTTGGTAAGGCCGTGGCAGAGAGGGAAACAGATAGTCTTTTAAAAGAAAATTACAAAACAGTTAATACTGTCATTAGCAAGTTTAGGAAGGGCAACTACTGTTTTTGAGGCACCAGGCTGGGTCAAGTATATTTATTTTAGTGTTGTTTATCACTCTCTTTCAGGAAGCTCCAACCACTTACTTACCTTTCCTTACCTTCAAGTTTATGGATCCCCACGTTATGAGGTCATTGCTATTGTTAACAGTGAAAATGTATTGAGATCTTGCAATTATCATACTGCCTTTAAAGCAGGGAGTACTATCACCATTTTAAAGATGCAGAAAACATATGGTTCTAAAGCTTAAAGCAATTCACGTGAATCACATAGTAAATGCCTGAGCCATTTCCCTTTTCTTGGATATATTCACTTCCTTTAATCCTTTTAAAAAACTTTTCTCCAGGTTTTGGTTAAACACCACTTATTCCCAGAAGCATATTTTTTTTTTTTATCTAACCATGGAATTGGATAGATTTGCACCCTCACTGCTATGTCTGTTGAGTGCCTGTCACAGATGGCACTCCTTCCAGCCAGCAAGTATTATAGGGAGCTCTAAAACATATGAAGAAAACTTCTAGGGGCAAGATCAGGAAATAGCACACATGACTCTTACTTACATGCCAGTGAACAAAACTTGGTCACTCTAAGCTGTAAAAGAGACAAGGATGTGCAGTCTCTATTTTCATGGCCATATACAAAAGTTCTATTGCTAAAGAATGGGAGAATGAATATTAGTGTACAACAAGTAGACTCTAGAACACACAAAACATAAAGAATGTTTGGAATTCATTAATGAATTTAATAAAGTAATATAAAAATGTATATGTAAATATCAGTAGTATTCCCATACCAGCAGTAAATAGAAAGCATTAGAAAAAAGCATATTTCATTCAAATAACAGTACAGATAGACATATGGATTTATTTCATATGTAAACACTGAATTTTATGTAGAAACTTTTAGCTAAAATAGCAAATCCGATTGTGAGATAGGAAATACAAAAAGTCCTAAATACATGGAAACAAAAGTTACATTTTTGTGTCTGGAGCTAGATATTGTAAAGATATCTATATTTCCCAAGTTATTTTATTGATGTAATTCAATCAAAATTCTAATATAATGGTTTTGAGAGCTAAATAAAATAATTCTGAAATTTCCCTACAAAATAAACATGTAAAATATGTAATAATGTTATGACAATTAAAAATTGTTGATGATGGGTTTTCCTAGGATGCACACATATATTAAAATATATTTTAAATTCTTTTATTAGTTTGATTACATTTATTTTTAAGTATTTTATTATTTTCATTGTGATTGTTGAGTTATTTTCTTAATTTCCTTTTCAGATAGTCTGTTGTTTTTATATGAAAATGCAACTGATTTTTGAATGTTGATTTTGTATTCTGCAACTTGAGTTATAACAGTTAGTAGTTATAACAGTGACTCTTTCCAGTTTTTTATGTCTGTGATCATGTCATTTGCATATAGATTATTTTACTTCTTCCTTTCCAATTTGTTGCTTTTTATTTTCTTTCCCTGTCTAATTGCTATGGCTAGGACTCCAGTGCTATGTCAAAAAGAAGGAGTAAAAGTGGGCATTCTTTTCTTATACTGGATCTTGGAAGGAAAGCTTTCAGTTTTTCTCCATGGATTATGATGTTAGCTATGTACTTTTTATTCATGATCTTTACTGTGCTGAGATAATCTTCCTCTATACCTATTTTGTTGAGAATAGTTTTCATAAATAGATGCTGAACTTTGTCACTTGCCTTTTGTGCATCAGTTGAGATAATTGTTTCTAAAATAATTTTAATATATGGTATCATATTGATTGATTTGCATATGTTGAACTATCCTTGCATTCCAGAGATAAATCTCTCTTCGTTCATGGCACATAATACATTTAATGCTCTGTTCAATTAAGTTGGCTAGTATTATGTTCAGGATTTTTGCATATATGATCATCAGAAATGTTGGCCTCTAATTGTATTCTCTTACAGTATCTTTGATTTTGAAATTAGGGTATCCTGACCTTACAAAATGAGCTTTTAAGTGTTACTGCTTCTCTATTTTTTGGAAGAGCTTAAGAAGAATTGGTATCAATTCCTCTTTCAATGTTTGGTAGAATTCATCTGTGAACCCATTAATTCATGGGCATATTGGGGGTAGGGGGGAGTGATTACTGATTCAATCTCCTTATTTATTTTTTATTTTTTATTTTTCTGTTCAGATTATGTATGTCTTTTTCAGTATTGGCAGATTGTTTATTGGAATTTATCCATTCCTTCTAGGCTCTGTCGTTTGCTGGGGTATAATTGTTCTTAGTAGTCCTTAATGATCCTTTCTATTTTCTAAGCATTCATTGTAATATCTCCTCTTTCATGTCTGATTGTATTACATTTGTTAATTTTTGGAGCTGGGGCAGAAAGCTATGGGTTGAATACATATCCCAAAAGGTCATAGGTTGGAAACTGAATCCCAACAAAACAGTTTTGGGAGGCAGAGCCTAATGAATGATGATATGGTTTGGCTTTGTCCCCACCCAGATCTCATCTTGAATTCTCATGTGTTATGGGTTGGACCTGGTGGGAGGTAATTATATCATGGAGGTAGGTTTTTCCTGTGCTGTTCTCGTGATAGTGAATAAGTCTTATGAGATCTGAGGGTTACTATAAGAGCTCCTGTAAGTGATCTCTCTTTGCCTGCCAACATCAATGTAAGAAGTGACTTGGTATCTTAATGGGTAGCCCCAGAATTCCTTCCATTCCTTCTATTGCTTTGCTGCTTAGATATTTCCTCCACCAGATACCATAGTTTCTTACTCTTATGTTCCTCATTCCATAAAATCTAAGAATATTGACACAATTCTACCAGTCTTTGTAAAGGTGTAAAAAGGATGGCATTTACTTTAGTTTCTAATGTCTTGTTTCTCATTTCCATCTGAGATCTCATGAAAATGACATACACACACACACACACACAAATATGTTATATATGTTATATATGTGTGCATATGTGTATATATACATATATAAATATATATGTTCCTTTGATTTAACCTATTTATATAATCACCTTTTTGTCTCTAGAGACAGTTCTAGACTTAAAGTCCATTTTTCTTATATGAGCATAGCTACCACCAGCTTTCTTTTTGTTACCATTTGCATGACATAACTTTCTTTAGCCCTTCATTTTCAAACTTTGTGTGTCTTTATATCTAAGGTGAATCTCTTGTAAACAATAAATCACTGAATCTTGTTTTATTATTTTTTTCTCTAAATCTATTCAGCCATACTATGCCTCTTGATTGGTGATTTTAATTCATTTAAAGTAATTATTGACAGGAGAGGAATTACTAATGTCATTTTGTTAATTGTTTTCTGTATATTTTGCAGTTCATTTCTCTCTCTCTGCTCTCTTACAGTTTACTTTTTAATTCTATGGGTTATTTATAGTTCTTTGCTTTGATTTTACCTTCTTATCTTTTGTGTGTATATTATGGGTATTTTCTTTGTGATTAGCTCAAAACTTGCATAAAATATCCTGTGGTTACAACAATCTTTTTTAAATTAATAGCAAAATAACTTTAATTGAATACAAAATCTCTACACTTTTACTCCCCCCCCTTTACCTCGTCTAATTTGTGTTTTTGTGGTCAGAGTTTCTTTTTATATTGTGTACTCATTAACAATTTTGTATCTCTAACCTTTACGTTAGAATTAAAAGTAATTTATGCAGTACAATCATAACATTACTTTAACCTGAATTTCTCTATATGTTTACCTTAACCTGTAACACTTATACTTTCATATGCTTTTATGTTGCTATTCAGTATGTTTTTATTAAAATTTGAAGAACTCCTTCATGCATTTCTTTTAAGGCTAGTCTATTGTTGATAAACTCCTTCAATTTTTATTTGTAAGACTTTATTCCTTCTTCACTTTTAAAGAGTAATTTTGTTGGATATATTGTTCTTGATAGCCAGTTATTTTCTTTCAATACTTTGAATATATCGTCTCACTCTGGGCCTGCAAGGTTTCTGCTGAGAAATCTACTAATAGTCTTACAGGGGTTCCCTTTCACATAATGAGGTGATTTTTTTTCTTGTGGCTTTCAAATCTCTTTGTCCTTGAATTTTGACAATTTGATTATAATTTGTCTCAGTGTGATGTTTTTGGGTTGATCCTACTTGGGAACTTTTGAGCTTCATGAATTTGGATGCCATTTCCCTCATGAGATTTGAGAATTTTTCAGCTGTTTTTTCTTTAAATATGCTGTCTATCAGTTTCTTTTATTCTTCTTGTTTTTTTTTGCAGGGGACTCCCATAATGTATAAATTGGCCTACTTGATGGTATCCCATATATCTGATAGGCTTTCTCCACTATTTTTCATTTTTCTGTCCTCTGACTGGTTAAGATCAAAAGACTTGCCTTTGAATTTTCAGATTCTTTCTTCTGTTTGATCAAGTCTGCTACTGAAGCACTCTATTTTATTTTTCATCTTATTCTTCATCTCCAGAACTTTTGTGAGACTCTTTTTTACCTCTTTATTTTTACCTTTTAATTGAACTTTTAGTTTACCTTTTTATTGAGCTTTGCATTTTTTCATGTATTGTTCTCCTGAATATTGTCAAGTTATGTATCTGTGTTTGCTTGTAGCTTGATGAGCTTCTTTAAAATTATTTTAAATTCCTTGTCAGGCAACTGACAACCCTCCATTTCTTTGCTGTCAGTTACTAGAAAACGATTGTGTTGCAATTGTGGTATTTTCTTGATTTTTCATATTCTTGTAGACATGCATTGATGTCTGCACATTTGAGGGAATTGTCCCCCTCTTCCAAACTGTATGTACTGCCTTCAGTAAAAGAAGACCTCATCTGTGGGAAGGTATGAAGCCATCATACCTGGGCTATGGTAGCTTCTTCTCTGAAGGGACACAATAGCTATTCCAGCTCCAGGAGTGGACAGTAATTAGACTCCAAGTAGGTCCATCAGCCAAAGTCAGCATTGGTGAAGATTACAGCTTTTTTAGTAGACAGGGCTGAGGATGTCTGCGAAGGCAGCAGTGGCTTGCAGCATCCCCAGTCATGAAAGCTTTTGAAGTCCTCCTGCTTTCCTTTCATCCACAGGAGAAGTTGTGATGGGGGGGGATCCTTCTTGGTGCCTGTGTCTGAAGTGTGAGCATACATAGAACACTGGTGGCACTGGGGTCTGGAATGCAGATTCATGTGGTATGGCTATGGATTTAGATATGGATGCAAATGCACATGACCAAGACATTTAATTTTTAAAGCTTATTTATATCAAGAAGTCACTTTATTCCCTCTCAAACTTGAATATCCAACATAATTAAGGTGAAAAGTGAATTAAATATAAAAAGTAAAATTATAACTAGGGAATGAAATATTGATTATTTGCATTGCAATAATATGCTGACATCTTTCAAACAATACAAAGAATAGCAAAAGCCAAACTTGAGATTCTATTTTAGAAAAGTTAAAATTTTTATAATAATAAAAGAAAAACAGAAAAATTGAATGTCGTGAAAAATGATAAATAAAAATATATACAAGGACAACAACATGAGACTTTATGTTTGTTGTAAGAATGTTCATTCAATAAATATTTATAAAAGCAACAATAATAACACAGATTCCCTACAAAATGTGAAGTTCTCTTGTAAGTGCTTTGTATACTTTAACTGATTTTCTTTTTATATGAATAACAGTTAAGATTGATGTTGCAAACATCATTACTTCATAGATAAGAAAATCGATGCAGAGCATAGTTGAGCAACTGGTTTACTTTCGTAGTTTCAGTAAGTGGTAGAACTAGAATTCTACTGCACAATTCATGATCTTAATCAGTACCTTATACCGTCTACTCAGCAGATACCAAGCAATGTTTTGGATGTCAAAGGCATATCAGTGACCAAGGAAGAAGCAACTGCTTTCCTCAGAGGTCTTATATTAGAAATATTTAAGTTAAAAATTATTTTTATGTACTGATAAATTCTATGAAATAAATTTCATGGCTATAGATAGAGAATATTGCAAATGTAATTGGTATTTAGTTTTAAATATTTTTTCTGTGTTCTCTCAGTTGTTTCCCTTTTAGTATTAACCAATGTCATTATATTATCTGAATCTCTGCTGTTAGGCATAAGTAGACAAAATAGCATGTGAAAAAACACATTATCACTATCAAATAATTCCATTTCCAGGGGTCATTTTTCCTTTGTTTGTAGTGATTTAAATGAAATTAGAGACAATGTGTATACCTAAAAATCATGAATTTGAATTACAGTTCTGACTTTAACTGTATCCCATTTGAATATTTTTTTTTCTTAAAGAGATAGACAAGAACGACTAGACTAGTTATCAGGAAACTTCTATAAGTCCAGCTAGTAAATATTTTCAGCTTTATGAACCAGATGGTCTCTGTCACAGCTACTTCACCATTGTGGAGTGAAAACAATCATAGACAATATGTAAACAAATGAGTTTGGCCATTTTCCAATTAAAATTTATTCATGGACACTGAAAATTGATTCCTTATAATTTACATAATATTATTCTCTTTCAATGTTTTACAACCATTCGAAAATGTAGAAACAATTTTTAGCCTGCAGGTCTGAAAAAAACAAATAAGGAGCAAAAAAACGTATGAAATATTCTTTGGAAAATGGACAGTTTTGAGTAGTCAGAAATTAGTGTTGGCAAGTAAGGAAAAGTGGTATGTAAAAATCCTTTATTCTAAATGGAATATTTACTTGGATGCAGTAAATATATTTTACTCTGGAAATAGAAAGCTGATGACAAGAAAGGGAGGAGGCAAACCTACTCCAAAGAGGAGCTATAATGCCCACCCAGTGAAATTTACTTTTTCCCTAAGTCATTCTGCTATTCACTAGCTTTGTAACCATAGGCAATTTCCTTTTCCTCTTTTCCTAATTAGCCCAACCATAATAGTAACTTATAATGTTGTGAGATTTAAATGAATTAATACATGCAAACAACATAAAACTGGTTTGCATAACCTTTCAGTAAATATTGTTAATGTCATTGTTATCTTTTTAGATATAATACTGTCCAACTCCTTTAATGGTAACTGAACTGAGATTTAGGGAGGTGGAGTGTTCTGTCCACAGTAAGACTGACTAGGTGGCAATTTGTTGGAGACAGGAAGAGAATTATCACTCATTCTCTGTAAACTTCATTTTCTTACTCATAATAATAAGGATATAAAGAAAAGACCACATAAGTTCTGCTCCCTTCTCATACTGACATATTTTGATATGTGCACATTCAAAAATCACATAAAAATAAAAAAGAAATGGGTACAGATGACTATAACATGATAATTACCATTAGAACTCAAGTAAATGGATTCCTTAAAAGGAAATGGACAGAACAATGGGTTTAGTATGCTTTTGTTATTTCTAAGAAAGAAACTAAATGAATAAATCCTTTTTATTGCCCTGACTTGCTTTGTTATATGCAAGAATGACAAATGGATATTGTTTCTGCCTTCTACATTTTTTTCAAGCACTTTTTAAACATATTGAAATGCTTTTATTTTCCTTAAAACTCTCTCCTTTACCATAATAGAACTAAAATAATACATCTAGGACATAGCCTATAATTTTGACACTTCTGCCATGACTGGAGAAAAAAATGAAAAACACATGTACTTACAGTGTTAACCATGCGTGGCTGAGGAGGTCAAATTTCATGATGCTAGAAGCAGCATAAAGAAATCAATAAGTCCATCTTCACAGAGATTCTTTTCAGTGTAACATTTTAAAAGATTCAAATTGATGGGGTTATAGTGTTTGGATTATTAAAGCGGAATATTGGTTCTCAACAGCAAATGGAACACACTTGAATAAACAAAAGAAAGACATTGTTAGAATTGTTAGATTTATCTTTTTAAATTTAATGGTTAGATTTATCTTTTTAAATTTAATACTATGACAAGTGTTTGCTAAAAGTATTTTAATACTTCTCAGCATACGTAAAGTAAATGAAATAGAAACTTCTAGTCATATATGAGCATTTCATTTTATTTAAAAATGGACATCTATTGAGACTTTTGAAAACAAGTATTCTCGTTCACAGAGCATGTTTCCTGCTTTGTAAAATGATCATGTATGGACACATTGGATTATTTAGTTTGCATTCACTCTCTTCTCAGCCTAGTTCAGTATCCTTAATTTTGCTTTTCCTTTTATTTTAGTTGGGGGGGGATAATTAATTACTGCAGTCAGTTTTCGTTTATGCCCTTAGCTAAAGCCAAACCAAATTAGATTTTGATACCTTTGACTTCAGAGGGCCAAGAGCCCTATGGGAGTGATTGCGAGGAATAAGTATGAATGAAGAGAGCGTCCATTCTGTACAAAGTACCAAGAAGTACTTTGTAATAATCAATATCTGCAGTAAATTCTATTTGCTGTTTTCACTGTGAGACATCTGTTTCAATTTTTGAATAGCATTTTGCTGTGTTCTTCAAGGAGGTGAGAAGTTATTAGCAATGGCATCTTCCTTGGTGATGGAGATTTTGCCATATTTTCTTCATGAAATTCAAGACTTTTAACTCAATTACTACCAATACTCTCAGTACTCAACACTGAATTATTGCAGTTGCTTTACACTTGGTAGTGCCTTCTGAGTCTTGTTTACCTTAATGAATAGTTTCTACCCTTCTTTGTTTATTTATTTGCTTATATTTACTCTAAATTGAGTCTTGCTTTCATGCAGTGATAAATGTAAGTGGTTACGAATGTGTTGTCCTACCACTGACACTTTTGAAAATCTGTTTAGAAATGTGTTTGCTTTCATTCTCTAGATTAATTCTTTCACTTTCCTGTATTAACAGCTTCCTCTGCTGTTTTCATTACCATTCTTCCATATTATGCCACTCGTAGTTGCTAACCTAGTGAAAGAGCAGTCTTGTACTTTAACAATGTCCACTAATTCTTCTGGCCAACTTAAGTTGTTTTGTATTTTCTGTAGCCTTTTACATGCCTCTAATGAAGACGCTAGTATTTTATTTTATTTTTGTTATTATACTTTATATCCTGGGGTACATGTACAGATCATGCAGGTTTGTTACATAGGTATACACATGCCATGGTGGTTTGCTGCATTCATCCCCCCCATCATCTACATTAGATATTTCTCCTAATGTTACCCCTCCCCAATCTCCCTACCCCCCTGCTATCCCTCCCTTACTCCCCCACCCCTCGACAGGCCCCGTTGTGTGATGTTCCCCTCCCTGTGTCCATGTGTTCTCATTGTTCAACACCCACTTACGAGTGAGAACATGCAGTGTTTGGTTTTCTGTTCTTGTGTCAGTTTGCTGAGAATGATGATTTTCAGCTTCTTCCCTGTCCCTGCAAAGAACATGAACTCATCCTTTTTTTATGGCTACATAGTATTCCGTGGTGTGTATGTGCCACATTTTCTTTATCCAGTCTATCATTGATAGGCATTTGGGTTGGTTCCAAGTCTTTGCTATTGTAAACAGTGCCACAATAAACATACGTGTTCATATGTCTTTATAATTGAATGTTTTATAATCCTTTGGGTATATATCCAGTAATGGGATTGCTGGATCAAATGGTATTTCTATTTCTATATCCTTGAGGAATCACCACACTATCTTCCACAATGGTTAACTAATTTACACCCTCACCAACAATGTAAAAGTGTTCCTATTTCTCCACATCCTCTCCAGCATCTGTTGTCTCTTGATTTTTTTAATGATCGCCATTCTAACTGGTGTGAGATTGTATCTCAGTGTGGTTTTAATTTGCATTTCTCTAATGACCAGTGATGATGAGCTTTTTTTCATGTGTTTGTTGGCTGCATAAATGTCTTCTTTTGAGAAGTGTCTATTCATATCCCTTGCCCACTTTTTGATGGGTTGTTTTTTTCTTGTAAATTTGTTAACTTCCTTGTTGATTCTGGATATTAGCCCTTTGCCTGATGGGTAGATTGCAAAACTTTTTCCCATTCTGTTGGTTGCCAGTTTGCTCTAATGATAGTTTCTTTTGCTGTACAGAAGCTGTAAAGTTTAATTAGATCCCATTTGTCTATTTTGGCTTTTGTTTACATTGCTTTTGGTATTAATTATTAGGGAACTATGTAGATGGTAAAATAAATGAAAACAAAGCATTATCAAGCATCAGAAAATGTATTGACTGAAATACTGATAAAGAAGAGATATGTTAGTACAAAGTTGTAATTTTCATTAGAATCACATATTAATAACAATGACAAAGTATAGTTATTGTGAAATTGTTATTGTTGAAAATCTAAATTCTAGGTTAAAATAGCATAAGCATCTCCTGAAAAACAAAAAACATTCTACGTAAGCATACATTTGATTTTTTTTTTTTTTTTTTTTTTGGCTATTGGAATTGTTCTGTTTTAAACTTAAAACCAAAAATAACAGTTTTGCATTCCAATTATTGTTCTAGGAAGGTTTTCAAAAAATCTTTATTAATTTTAAGAGGATTTTTTAATCATTAGAAACTAGCTGAACTTGAATCCCATGTGTATTTAGATATAAACAAAACCAGTTTAGATTTAAATTTGGAAATAGCCAAATTGATGTACTTTTCATATGATGTATTTTCAATTAAAAGGTCACCTGAAACTTACTGGTAATGGTGAATTTAAATTTTAGCACTTAGTTAATTGATCTATATAGGAATTGGGAGTACTAGTCAACCAAATTTGGGATGGCAAGTTTAAAAATAAAGATATGTATTCTTATTCATCCAGTAAATATTAGTTGACTGAATAGAAGTATTGTATTTAGTAAAAATTCTAAACAACCACAAAGTGAAACTGTTGCTCTCACCTCAAAGCTATTCGGTCATTCATTAGGATAAATGAATTTATAATTAAATTATTAAACTTTTCTTTTACCTGAACCAAGATATATTCTCACAATGCTAACCTCTGATTCCCACCTCAAAACAATCTGATTATTCACTGGAGCAGTTCAGTTTCACAAGCCTTCAGAATCTGCCCATGCTTCATGAAAACCATTTAAATTGAAGTTATATGCAAGCTGATCAAACTGCACAGACTACATGAAGTTGCTCTCCATGGGTTTTAACATGCTTCAGTTTAAATAAGTGTTTCAACCTTTATGGTTTCCCAATTAATATATAGCAAAACAAATGCAAACTATTGTGACTGAAGAGTTACTTAACTGTAAATTGTGAATCCCTACTGCTTTACTAGTTCCTTTGTTGTTGTTGTCGTGTGTTTATGTTGCAACTTCATTGTAATCTAAGCATGGAATTCAGCTGGAAGTAGAATAAGCATCTGTGTAGAAGCAAATTATGAGTTGGTGTAGTGAGACTTCGGTGTCACCCTTGGAATTGTTAATTGAATTTGGGATAAAAATAGATGAAAATAATCTTTGTTAATTAGATGTGGACACTAACTGGAAGTTGTTAAATAAGTAAAGACAAATATTAATTTAAAAACATAAGAATGAAAATCCCTGTAGAAATAGCAAGAAAGATTTTATGTACATGTATTTTATTTTTAAAAGTAAGTTAAATTTTTTTAGGATAAATTTATATGCCTATGCTATATAAGAGTTATAAACAAAAATAATTGATAAGGTAAAAACCAAGACTTTTTTATTTCTGGGAATAAATTAAGACATCTTTTAAATGTTTTTGAAAACATCTTCTAAATTGTTTGCCAACTCAGGGCAGGAAAATCCCCTGCCATCAGACCACAGACTTGTAGTCCTGGCCTTGATAAATATTTGGATTGTGTATCAATGAATCATTTCATTGATTACCAAAAGGCATTGTAGCATAGTATTTTTTAAATGTTTTGAAGGAATCAGACTTGAATCAGAAATCTGTTTTGTCTTTTTCTGTATGACTTCAAGTATATTACATATTTTCTCTATGCCAGTTTTCTCATTTGTAAAATAAAAATACAAATACCCAATTTACAAGGTTATTGGAAAGATTAAGTGAGATAATATATGTAAATTGCTTTATACCACATGGGGCATATGTTCAAGATATAGCTATTATTATTGCTAAAAGTTCTTAATTAGAAATTTAATTTCTGAATTCCCATTTCTTCATGTATGTTAATATTTCAGAAAGATAAAGAAAGGAAAGTGAAGTGAAAACTAAATTAATTTACATTCCTTTTCTTTTTTCATTAGATAATTCTATTGGCAGAAATTAGTTTCTTAGATACTCTTAGAATTCCATTTTTCTGTCCACAAACACCGATTCCTCCTAAATCTAAAGCACATAAACAATGTGCCTCAAAGCATGTAAGTTATATTACCTAAGCTGCAATATACTTGCAAATATGTTTTAATAATATATTTTAAGACATGAAATTGGCTATTAATTTGAATTTACAAAACATCTCTTAATGACTTTCATTAAACCACCCTTCCATGCTCCTGCTTCTACCCTCCTTTACAGTTGCTTATGCTTTCTACTTTATCTGCCTCCTCACTCTAGAGCACTGACTTTAAACCATTGCAGTATTTCCCATTCTTTTATTTCCTTATTTCCCCAATGAGCTCTTCCAGGAATCCTTTTTACCTTGAATCCTATAATATGAACATTTGCAAGGCCTTCAAGTTCATATAGACCTCTATGTGGATAACTAATTTTCTTCTCCATATATAAATCCTCTGTACGTTTCTGTTCAATTTTTCCAACTCCTCATAGGCTTTTTTTTTTTCATTTATATAGTCTGTCATCATTTGACATTCTACAGATATTTCTAGAGTGCCTCCTCTTTGTCACCCAATGTCCTAAATACTGGGAGTAAATAATGAATCAGATACAGTTTCTAGTCTCAAGGCAGTGTGTCAAAATGGTTGGTGAGAAAACTAACATCCAGTTGTGATAGAGTAATAATTTGCATGACATGAGTTACTGGAGAATACTAAGGAATTACATAACTCCTTGGGAAAAATGGTCCCAGAATTCATCTGAAAGACCTAAAAGACTAAGTGACTAAGAGGCAGTTAAAGGGGGAGGAAAGGTAACTCAGGTGAATGTAAGAACTCACAGCCAAGACGGAACTTTTTATGTGTGGGATGCAAGCCTTTCAGTAAGCTATCAAGCAATATAAATAGAAAGATCAAACTAAAGAGGCAAGTGGAAGTCAATTCATTATTGTCAAAGTCAGTTCATTATTGTTATTATCATTACATAACAGGTGTTTAATGTACATCAAATTTGAGTAAGCATTTTACAGAGCAAATACAATATAAGGTAGACATTATTATTCCTCCATTTGAAATAAGTAGAACCTGAACTTGAGGTTAAGATCTTACAACCCACAACAATTACACGGGCCAGGACTCATCCTCAGCCTTTCAAGCATATTTAAGGAATATTATACTTCCAGGAATCACCTCTCAAACTACTTGTACCCGGTTACCATTAGATTGGTACAAAAGCAATTGTGGTTTTTGCCATTAAATGTAATAGTCTCAGGGTCTGTTTTCAAGAAATCTCAAACCTGGAAAGAAAGGGTAATACAGATGCAAAGTTTGTGAAAAGAGGCAAATTTATGTAGTGTGCTTAGCACAGTTTCTGGCACATTATAAGAGCTCAAGAAATAATTGCTATTTTGCTATTGTAGTCTTACTGCTTCCTTTTCCTTTTTTCCTTTTCCTCCTTAACTAGAATGTAATCTCCACAAGAAAAGGAAAATGTCTGCATTTTTTCCCAGGAGTGTTTGATACTTATAACAGTGATCAAATGAATATTTGTTGAATAAATATATTAATATTTCTTAAACATTTGAGAAATCATAAAATTTAGAAATATAAAGATATTTAATAGCCTTTTTTTATCCCAAATCACACTTTCTTCATGATAACGTTTCCTTAAGTTTTCAGGGCCTCACCTTGCACTGATTTTTTAGCTCTCTTTTGCAAAAGACATTTTACATCATTTAAGGAACTCCCAAAAATATTTTCATAAATCACAACATTTGTTTTTTATTTTTTTATTATTATACTTTAAATTCTGGAGTGCATGTGCAGAATATGTAGGTTTGTTACATAGGTATACATGTGCCATGGTGGTTTGCTGCATCCATCACCCCGACATCTACATTAGGTATTTCTACTAATGCTATCCCCTCCCCCTAACTCCCACTCCCCTGCTATGCCTCCCCCTCGCCCCCATCCCCCCAATAGGCCCTGGTATGTGATGTTCCCTTCCCTGTGTCCATGTGTTCTCATTGTTCAACACCTACTTATGATTGAGAACATGCAGTGTTTGGTTTTCTGTTCTTGTGTCAGTTTTCTGAGAATGATGGTTTCCAGCTTCATTCATGTCCCTGCAAATAACATGATCTCATCCTTTTTTATGGCTGCATAGTATTATATGGTGTATATGTGCCACATTTTCTTTTCCAGTAATTACTTACATTTTCCGGAATGTTCTTCTCCCAGATACCCACATTGCTTGTTCCTTCTTGTCTTCAAGTCCATACTCAGAAATCACCTAATTTGTAATTAGATTATACTTCACAGCATCCCTCACTTGGTTTGAATTTCTTTTATCACCATTTAAAACTATGCTCTACTTATTTTTGTTTATAATTTATTTTTCCAAATGATAATACAGTTTCCATTAGGAAAGATTTCTCCTTTTCCCCCATTGTATTTCCCTAATGCCTGGTATGTCATCAGTACTGAATGCATATTTTTGAAATAAATAAATCTCTCCAGGATAGTGATGAAAAACAGTTGTTCAAAGGCAAGAAGTTAGAAGAGGGTCTATTGCAAAACATGATAGTGTTCAAGCTGATAGAAAAAAAAATGAGGGCTAAGGAATTTTGCAGACTGGAGGCCCAGCCACCAAGACTACCAGTAGTCTGTTGTGTAGGGTCAGAGCTTGTCAGAGCCAAAATCAACCTGACAGAGGCAAAGATATGAATGAAACTTAGAAGATTTGCTTGAAAATACACTGTGTTTGGGAGTGCCTAGAAGGAATGGGTCAGGCTGTTGTGAGCTATGAGCAACCAGAAAACACAAATAAAAATCAAGACAAAGCAATAAGTCAAAGAGAAAAGGCACACAGATGTCTGAGACTTACTTGAAATACTGAAGTACTTCTGCTCTGCTAGTCCTTCTTCATTTTTCCAACTTTTTCCAGGTACTTTTTTGCCACAGAATATTAAACAACTTACAGTGCTAGGAACACAAATTACTAGAAACACAAAATGCCTGTGATCTTCTATTCACCTAAAAAAATCGTCTACCATTGTCTGTCTGGTAAATTCTTAGTCATTCTCCAAAATCCTCACTTAGATATTGCATGCTCTGTGTTGTCTTCCATGTTTCCTGCTGCATTTGCAAGGTCACTTTTAGTTGCAAGTGACAGAAAACCATTCCAAATGAGTGTGGGCACAAAGGGAAAATTTGGGGCTTGGTTCATATTACTGAAATGCCAAGGGTAGGAAAGATTTAAGGATGCCTAGAATCAGGACCAGAAGCAATTTGTTAGGGCCTCATCTCTTCATGTGTTTTCTGCAGGAGTAGGAATTAATGGTAAAGAGTACCCCAATCATATTCTATCAGCTTACCTTCCTTAGCAGATAGAGAAAATCGTTTCCCAAAGCTCAGCCAGAAACATGTAAAGGAATAAAATTCTGATTTCCCTGGCTTGGATCTTGTGCCCACCCATTTGCCATGGGCTCTTGGTTCTTTGATTGACAGTTTCTGTGGGATTAGAATAAGAAAGGAAAATTCTCCAGTGAAAATATAAGATGTTATTATCAAAAGAAATGTGAAGGGATACCTAAAAGCAAATGTCAACAGACACTTGATGAATAATGATTGAACAATAAAACCAGCTGTGAAATGCTTATCTTGAACAAAGTTCCATGAGCCTTCAGTGGTTTGCTAACTCACTGAAAATATGTGCAAAACTTAGCCTATATATGAATCTGTCCAGGGAGGTGTCTAATCTGAATGATGTACAAAGGATTCCAGCATAGGAGGGTATCAGCCCTTGGAAATAAAAGGTTTATTCTTCCTAGCCCAGCCCACGATTAACTTCTCCTGATTTAATAGACCGCAAATATCAAAGCAAAGCCATTTGAGCCAATGTTACAGAGTAGGAAGTATAAGGATACGGAATTACATTTTATTTGACGCTTACTTCTTAGTACATCGGTGCTGTTGTGACAAAATATCTGAGACTGCATAATTTATAAACAATAGAAATATATTTATCACAGTTCTGGGGGCAGGAAAGTCCCATATCAAGGCATCAGCAGACTTGGTGTCTGATAAGGACTGCCCTCTACTTCCAATATTGGCATCCTGAACATTGTATCCTCACATGGCAGAAGATGGATGGCAAAAGTCTTACTTAGCTAGTTCCCTTGAGGCCTTTTATATCTGTACTAATTCCATTTATTAGGGAAGAGCCTTCATGATGTAATCATATCCTAAAGACCTCACCTCTCAATACTATCACATTGGGCCCTAGGTTTCAACAATATAAATGTTGGGGGCTGGAGGAGGGCATATATTCAAACCGTAGCAGTTCTCATCATTAATCTGTCTTTATCTTAATCGGATCATTTGTTAAATATGAATCATACCCCTTTTCCAGATAAAAATAGTTTAGCACAGTGCTTGTACATAGTGGGTTTTTCAGTACAGTTATATAAGAACTGGGTAAACAACAGGACTTGTACATAAGTGGTTCCTCCTACTCAACATGTAATCTTATTTGGAGTAGTGTCTTAGTCTGTTTTGTGTTGCTATAACAGAATATCACAGACTGTGTAATTTTTAAAGAAAATAAATTTATTTCTGAAAGTCCTGGAAGCTGGGAAGTCCAAGGCATGTCACTGGCATCTGGCATGAGCTTTTAAGATGTCTTATGTCATAGCAGAAGGATGGAAGAGCATAAAATCATGTGAGATGAGAAAGAGAATGAGGGACAAAGTCTATCTTTTTATCTGGAACCCACTCCAATGATAAATAACCCACTCCAGAGATAACAACCTTAATCCATTTATGAGGACAGAGCCCCCATGCCCTAAAAACCTGTTAAAGGTCCCACCTCTTAATACCATCACAAAGGCAATTACATTTCAACATAAGTTTTGGAGGGAACATTTAAACCATAGTAAGTAAGTCATGTTGTTTAGCAGTGAGGTATCCAGACCTACGTTAGTTTTCTTCGAGGCAAATTGCTTGGGCCCCTTCTTTGACAATATTCCATCTCAGTGAGAGGCTAGGGAATGTTTTGAGACCATCATCTGCTTTTCATTCTATTTACTGTCCCAAGCTGGTTCCCTAGCCATCTCTTGTCTTCACTTCTCAAACCAGCTAAGAGAATTTCCTAAAGAAGTCTGTGCTACCTTAGCCTCCAGTGATTTCTAGGTGACCTCTTCACTCTTTAAAACAGATTGAAGAAAAGCCTTAACCTCAAAAGGTGAATTTTTAAAAAAGAGTTACTAACTTTCCTCCTTTCCCCAGTGTGAAAAATAATCCACTTATTAACACCCATAATTAAATTAGGTGCTGAAGCTTTGCTTTCACAACTATGCAGGATAATTTATTGTTGGGGGAAAATAGCATATTAGAGTGATAGAGAATATAAAATATTTCACATTCATTCTTCTGTTTCAAGAGCCAACATTTTTAGACTTGATTCATTTTTACAAAACAAAGGTTGCATGTTAGTGGTTGAAAATTGTGTCTTTTTTGGAACTAATTGTCATTTATAAACTTTGTATCAAACTTGAAGTTCAGAATTTTAAAATCATATTGGCTCAGTTATATTTGTACATATTTTTCTGAATAAATTTGATTTTTTGATTATTCTTTAATAAGGACATTAATTCATCTTTTCACTGATTCATTCAATAAACTTTTATAAATGGCCTGCTTTATTTCAGGCACTAGGACATATTTGAAAGTTATCTGTTTATTAAGCAAACATAAGCTAATCTGTAAGCTGAGAGTTAAATTTCTTCTTTAAATATTTTTTCTAAATGTCTCCCTTCACTTCTGGGTAGATTCACAATAGAAGACAAAGCATATAATTTTTAAATGTCCTGGTACTTTGTATTAGCGTGTCTGTTAGTCATAGGTGTTGTCTTAGTGGAATGTCAACAAACGATACTTGAATATTTTAAAATTTTTAATTCAGAATAAAATCTTAATATGTATCCATTGTAACATAGTATGCAAAAAGTAACATGTTAAGAGTGTAATATTAAAATGATATTTCCAGGAGCTATTTTCTTCTTCTTGTCATTCCTTTGATGTAATCTATTTCCATATTGATTAATGAGAAAAGGATGTTACTGAAGTTTCATATGCACTCCAAATCTTTATCTTTTGTTATTTTTGAATTAATTAGGTTTAGATTATTTGCTTTCCCATATCCACTTATTATTTAATTCAACACATTTTTAGTGAATACTCTGCACATAATAATTTGATGTGCTACTTCATATGAAAATGCAGTTTTCAATGAAGCATTCTTTTGAAATTTATTTTCTCAGGAGATATTATTAGGACTTGGGCTAGCTAAATAAATAAGCAAAATGAGGAAGCGGAGAAATAAAATAATTGACTTTAATGAGTGCTACACGCAAGAAAATAAACAGGGATATATTGTAAAAAGTGTTTGATGACAAGACACATTCTCTCTAAGGAGTTGTATTTCAGCTGAGTCTTGAAAGCTGGAATTGTGCACCCTGTGGTAGCTGAGGAAGAATGTTTCAGGCAGGAAGATCATCAAATTCCTCAGTTCTGTGTGAGAAAGAGCCAGTTATGTTTGAGAGATGGAAAGGAGACCAGTGTGGCTGAAGCAAACGGATCATATAGAATAGTATAGACCTTGTTAAGAAGTTTCAATTTAGGCTAAATAATTTGGGAAAACATTCGTTTTTTTTTTTAATCTAAATTTTATTTTATTTTGTTTTATTTTAAGACGGAGTCTTGCTCTGTCACCCAGGCTGAAGTACAGTGGCACAATCTCAGCTCACTATCTCTACCTCCCAGGTTCAAGGGATTGTCCTGGCTCAGCCTCCTGAATAGCTGAGATTACAGGCACGTGCCACTACATTGGCTAATTTTTGTATTTTTAGGAGAGACAGGTTTCACCAGTTGATCGGGCTGATCACGAACTCCTGACCTCAAGTGATCCGGCTGCCTTGGCCTTCCAAAGTACTGGGATTATAGGCATGAGCCACCGAACCTGGCCAAACATTAGTGTTTTAGAAAGCTGAGGGGTTACACAATATAATTTAAGTTTGAAAGATGTATCTGGCTGCTTTGTAGATAATAGATTGTAGATGGACAAGAGTGAGGGAGTCAATTATTTGGTGTTTACAGTTATACAAGAGAGAGAAGAACATATAACTAGTTGTTCTTCATATACCCTTACCAAAGGATATACCAATTGCTCAAATGCCAGAGATCATATAGCAAGATCAGCTGATCTCATGAACACATAGTGGAAGATACGGCATTGAAGTAGTGTCAGGCAGCAGGGCAAATACCCAATCCTTTGTTACCTTTTTTTTTAGTTAATGATTATTCATCTTGTGACATGTTGGTCTTGTAATTTTCACATGTAAGTTAAATATGATTCAGATCTTATTGTGCATTAAATACTATGTACAGTTATTTCTCCGAGAACTAATATTGACTAATATCTGAGTTGATAATACAATAAAATATGCCATGAAATAAATAAGTTACAGCATTAATATAATGTAAAATATTTTCAGTGATACATATAAATATATAAATACAAATATATAGAGAGAGATATATGCAGAGAGAGAGAGAGCAAATGTATTTTAAAACACCATTTTAAAAAGACTGGAATACTGTTTTTCACTCTGTATATTACTAGGATCACTTATGCTATAACTACCCAAAAATTTGTTTTTTAGTTGAAATAATTATGTCTTTAAAATTGAGCTGAAAGTTTACAAGAATTAACTGCTCTCTGAATTTGTGTTTGCAAATTAAATGTGGACTACAATACTAAAATAGTGGACATTAAAATAATGAGATAAATTGAATAATACATGCTCATGACAGCATTAGAAAATAATTTTTAAGTCCAGCTATGTATCTGCTTATATTAAATTGAAAATGGGCTATCAGTGTAGGAGGAATGATTGTGCTCATAATTAATCTTTAACCTTCAATCTTTTAATTTATGCTTTTTATATACTTTACAAATACAGACCAAAGAAACATTTTTATTACATCCTACAAATGAATTAAAAAATAATTTCTAAATTAACAATACATGAATACATATATATCATTAATTTACAGACATTTCCAATTAGAAAATATTTTCTTAGGTAAATTTCACAGTGCTTTAACCTCTTTTTAGTAGAGATTTTATGAATTTTTCTAATTATTCAAAATGCTGACCTACATTTAAAAATATATTTTGTGTAGTAATTCAGTAAAATGTAATGTTCACTTTCTGATTATTTGTTACTGTTCATTAGTTCTTAACCACATTGAAGTAAATTCATTCTTTTTTTATTTTATGCTCTATTTAGAGTTTAAAGGCATAGTGCTTTTATTTTGCAGATTGTTGCCTTGCGTGAACAAAATGTTCATATACAAAGAAAAATGGCATCAAGCGAGGGATCCACGGAGTCAGAACATCTTGAAGGGATGGAACCTGGCCAGAAAATCCATGAGAAGGTATGACACACACCACATGCTCTTACATGGAAATGTTTACTTCTTATATTATTTGAAAGGAAATATAAAAACCACATAATGAACATTTTTTAGTATATTTTGGATTCTTTGGTCAAAGGTTCAAGGGGTATGATGATTTCCCTTCTCATTTATTGTTCCCAGTTTGATTCTCTTAAATATATACATATGTGTATATGTTGTGTATATGCATATATGCACATTTGAATTTTCTACTTCTTAATTCTCTTAAAAGTATTTCAATTAAATAGAATTCAATTTATAAGATATATAAAGTATTTAAAGTACATATAAAATTTGTGTGTGTGAATAAACATATGGCATATATATATTAGTACATATATATGCAGAACTATTTTAAGCACAGAACACTTTTGAATTGTAAGTGATATTACATACAATTGGTGACTAATTTGTTGTTTGTAACTGCAAAAATTGTTGGTAATCTTTGATTAGTATTTTTCTTGCATTGTTTGAGGCCTCAGCAGTACTTTTGTTAATGAGAGATTACATAAAATGATACTTGAAGTCATAGGACTTTGACAGTTTTTTATAATGCAATGATTCTCCTTTTGGGTGAGGTTTAGGCCCACACAAAGGAAATTAGCACTCTGTTGCTCCACTAGCAAGAGACAAAAAGTTTCTTGCCAAAACACTTATGTCCACACAAGAGGAAGAAGGTAAGTTATTGGTAGTTCCAGAATCAGATGAAAATTACAGAGGCATTCACACATCCTGTGTTGGAAACTCGGGAGAATCATTTGCCTGTAACAAGTTATATCTTTGAATTGTTAAGCTCCTAAATGAAGACCACATGAATCAGGTAGCTAAATTGGTGTAATTGAAAATGTCAAGAGTTTCTAAAACCTAGTGATTAAGAAGCAAGTGACTGGACATTAAAATACATAGCACTAGTAGAGAAAATAGAGGAACTTCTTATGTTTCTTCCTTCAAATAGAAAAGCAAAGGAAAGTAAGCAAATCAGATGAATTTCCAGAAAAAGCTTCAATTCTGGTGGCTGACAAATGAACGGATCTTCATTTAAGACCATGAATTTAGCTTTTATCCATGTATTCTATAGAAATCTTAAGCTAAATATAAAAGATAAACTACAATTTGACATATTTCATCAGCTGTATCTGAGATTAGAATAAAATTATTTCTCTTTCCTTCAACTAAATAAGCTGATATTGCTTCAGTAGATATACCAAGCTCTTTAATAAGGCATTTGCACTCAGAACTCAGTTTAGGAAACCAGCATGTAATTTGATATTGCTCTTTCATTTTAATGGTGTCAGTAGTAGTATACCTCTCCTCAGAGAATTATAGAACCACAGCTGGTTGGTTATGAAAATAGATTTTATGGTGATCTAGTCTTTTCCATAGAAGGCTACAAATTATTGTTTTCTTTAATAATGCTGTATTTATGCTAATCTAGTCCAGAAATGAAAAAATATGCCTTTTGCAGACATGAATGACTTGAGATTTTGTTTATCCTCGAACAGATTATTTCATACTTAAAGCATTCTTCTTCTGGAGGAGGAGGGCAGAGAATGCTCATACATATATAGTTTTCAAGTATTCTTTCATCAAGATAATGTTAGCAGCAGCAAATCCATACAGGTCTGCAGCAACCTCAATTCTTGCTTTCTCAGAAGAATTCAACCAAGGGGAATGAGGCATAGGGAGAGATCAAGGCAGGTTTTAGAGCTGGAAAATTTTAAGGCAGAAAAAAAAAAGGAAATAAAGTACAGTTTAAAAAGGGCCAAATGGGCAACTTGAGAGATTCACGTATGCAGTTTGACCTCTGACTTGGGGTTTTATACACTGGCATGCTTCTGGGGTTGTTTTACTTCTCCCTTGATTCTTCCCTTGGGGTGGGCTGTCTGCATGCACAGTGACCTGTCAGCACTGCACAGCATGTTTACTGAAGTTGTATACATGCTCACTTGAGGCATTTTTCCCTTATTAGTTGAGTGTTCCTAGAGGAATGTTCTATTCATATACCAGTTAAATTCTGCCATTTTGCTTCTCATTGCGCATATGTAAGCCCACTAGCCCAACTCCTGAGATCTTATCTGGAAACTGCTGATCACCAGATTCAGGTGTTTTCTATTTATTAGAGATGGTCTTCCCCTGGCACTGGTTGCAACCAATTATTGTTTTAGAGAGGTAGTTTAACAACCACCTGACCATCACCTGATAGTTGCCTAACTACCTACTCTAACAATATAACCTCTAAATATTTGAATATGCAGACATTATAGAATGTAAGACAGTTTATGTCAGATTATTTTTCAGAAACTGGTTACAGAATTAGGAGGAGGATTTATGCATATTTGATATTTGTCTCTACTGATCTTCACAGATATAAGTGCACATATGGAGGATTTTGAGTCACTAGTGACCTAAAGCACTTGTCTTTAACTTTCTTTGACTTCCAATTCTTAGTGAAGGCATTTCAGCCAGTGCAGAAAAGAAATTGTATGCCAGTGCTAACTCATTCACTTCTTGTGTTGGTGTAACTAAAGATTTTTAAACATTATGGTTGCTGGTATTCATTTCTTTTTTTAGCATCCTTGAATTTCAAGAAGGGTGATTTCTAAATGCTTTAAATAATTATATATTATTATTTTAATATCATGCTCATATCCTTTAGTGTGAACCTAAAATATGTACAATATGTCATATATATTTAGTCTAAATGAAAAATGTATATAAACTGTGTTTCAATTCATATTAATCCTGTGATTGATTTCTCAGGATGATCCAGTACAGTGTTGTAATAAGAAGTTTTATTTATGCCACATTTATTTATTTTTATTTACATATTTTTGAGACAGTCCGGGCTGTAGTGCAGTGACATGATTTTGGCTCACTGAAACCTCTGCCGCCTGAGTTCAAGCAGTCCTCCCACCTGAGCCTTCCAAGTAGCTAAGAATACTGGCACAAGCCACCACGCCTAGCTAATTCTCTTATTTTTTCTAGAAACAGAGTTTCACCATGTTGCCCAGGCTAGTCTTGGACTCCTGAGCTCAAGTGATCCACCCACCTCAGCCTCCTAAAGTGCTGAATTACAGGTGTCAGTCACCGTGCTCAGCTATACCACATTTCTTTACTTGACATTTCTTGATAAAACATAAAACAGTATCCAGATTATGATTTTCATTGTCCTCATATAAATATTCCCAAGTTATACACATATTATAGAGCATTTTTTTATGAAAATCATTTTCCATGACATGATTATTTGAGGTACACTAATGCCATAAAACATGTTGTCAAAGGATTGTAATTTAAACCCTAATACTTAATTTTTTATTGAGAACATTTAAAAAGGTATATTCAAACAAAAGAAAAGAGAATACTATTTTGGCAGATTATCAGTGATGATGGTAGTATTAGTTTGTAAATTGAAAAGTGGTTGATCAAGACAAAAATGTAAAACTATTGTTAGATACTAACAGAACTAAGAAAGTGATTTGTAAATCCTAGTCGTAAGGATTATCCTTTGTTTAGGGCTGTTATTTTACTTAAATTACACAGTCAGGGTAGGTTATTAGCCAACAGGAAATGTTTTATGTCAGTGGTTTGAGAACTCTGTGAAAAAATAGTTAACAAAAATAGTCTCATAAAAGCACACTCTGAAACAGGCCTTATTACTCATGGAAAAGTCTGGTAATTATTAGCATTTTTAAATGAAAAAAATAAAAAGAAAAAATACACTTAATGAAATGAGTTTAAATGTTTCTGTGCCTTAAATTTAATTGATTGTTTTGGAAGAACATAAATATTCACAGGACAATAAAAATTTTCAGAACACTAAATTCCACCTTTTTAGAACCATGCTCCCATAACTTTTTTCCTGTTTCTTTCTAGATGGAATTTGTGAATTTTCAAAACTAAATGTGCTGCTCTTGTAAAGGAGATAATAATGCTCATGGCTTGTATAAACTGTATTTCCAATTATTTTTTCAGCTGAAAATATTTGCTAAATGACGCAAATCAGTAGAATATTAGATATGGTAGCGATTCAGAAGATATAGTCTGTAATAAACTTGGCAAGAATCTACATTGAGAAATAAGCATGCCCAAATTAATATCATAAAACTTGATAAACATTGTGGTATCAAAAATAATACTAGAGTTTAAAAACAAAGTTAGTTAATCCTCATTGAGGGGTATCAGACAATGTGGAATAGCAATTTCTTTGAAGTTCCCATCTCTGACAACTACTAGCTGTTTGACCCTTACCCTTCAACACCTCCAAGTCTTAGTTTCAGATAAAATAGTCTTGCCAACTTACAGAGTTGTAAGAATAGAAACACTATATTCAAAGAATTTCATGATCTTAGGCATATTGTATGCAAGCAATAAATGCTTTTTCTATTTATTAATACTGTGTTTCCAATCAAATAAATATTTAGTGGCGAGCTTATTAAAGGTGCTAGTAAATGGTCCCTGTTCCAGGTGATGGGAATATAATGATGAACAAGACAGTTGAGGGTACAGTCAATAAACGAATATATATAGTATAAAAGGGCATAGATATGATCAAGGGACACCTACAAGGTGAGTGGTAAAGACATTAAAGAAGGAGATCTTTTTAAGATGGTGGGATTCGAACTGAGACCTGAAAAAGTACAAGGAGTCAACCATATGGTAAAACTTTCACAAAACAATAGTCACATTTAACTATATGCAGTGAATTTTTATACATCTCACGTATTAGTGACTGAGACACTAGTTCTTCATAGATTGAAGAGTGGAGTTGGGTGGCCTTTCAGTGACCATACAACAGATAAGTCACATCCTCGACATGTCACATGAGGTCTTCCCAAGCTTGCTGGCCTCTCTCGCCTCCCAGGTCTCTTTGCTTATCATTCCCACTTTGAGCTTAATTACTATATAAACTAAGTTAAAGCTTCCTTTTTTAAGTTGTTGCTCTTATTCTTCCCTCCTCTTTAAACCTGACATTTATTCGTGACGGTTCTTTAAATTGAAATAAAATGCAACATAATAATTTAAGCAACAGTAATATGGAAATGTGAAAGCTGAATAAATGTAAAATCAGAAATAGATTTTTGTTTGCATGTTTTTAGTTCTTTAGTTCTTGTCAGATAGAATTATGGACAAAAAGTACATAAAGCAAAATGAAGAATCAGTGGCAAGAATAATCCTCAGATCAGTAAATTTAATAATTATTTGTCTAGTATTCTCATTGTAGACTATTATTCATGAAGGATATTGAACCAAAGTGTTGTAAAAATGGAATATGGGATGTGCCTTTATCAAAATTAAGGGTTTTGTGGACTTTTAGCAATACAGTGCTGTCTTAGAATGAACAATGACACAAATAAATACTTAGAAAAAGCCAATATAGCTCTATGAGCAATGTGATCTTCAGTGAAGACAAAGAATTTCATCCCATCATGCTATTGTGAAATATTGAGATATCATAGTATGAGGATTTGCAGTCTCACGCAAATCTTTGTATCAGCTATCCAATTAAAACTTTGGGTTATAAATATATCTCATCCTATTTTAAAATACAAATAAGCATCATTTATCACAAATGCCATTCTTTTAATGATTCCCAGTAAGTTCTAACTAAAAGCCATCATCCACAAACATGTCTTCAATATATTGACTATATTTTTTTCATTTTTATGTGTTCCTCAATTCATGTTAACTACTGCCAACTGTTCTTTCAAAGATTCAGTCTTGTCAACTGTAGCTCATTTTATACATTATTGATTCCCTCTCTCAAAAATAGTTATAATCGGGCTTATATACAACTGGATTGCACTCACAGAATATTTTCTTCTGTGTATTGATCCTATATAGTATACTCTAATTCCTAATAAAACATAACAACCTGCATGTTTCTCCTTTATTCTTCAGTTGAATTGTCAAGCAATGAAACTCCAAACAGAATGAGGCTTATGAATTGGCCAAATTTGAAAGAGCAGGTCCAACTATACACATGTGTTGGACTGGCCCAAAGGTCAATGATTGGCTAGAAAAGGAACCAAAAGATGTAGGGTTAGGCTGTTCCATGGCTTATCCTCATATACATGAAGTTATCTTATATCAGTTTTCTAGAAGCTGAGTTGGAGAGGAAGCACATAAACAAAGGCCAGGAATCTTCTATATGCAAAGGCAAAAATAAAAATCTTCTAATGTTGTGTGGGAACTCATTAGGTTCAAAATAAATCTCTCTGAGTGCAGTGACCAGGTGATTGTGTATTAACTAAGACCTTATTAGATGGAAAGATGAAGTGAAATTGACTCCTCTGTTTTCAATAGTAAGTATCATTTATATTAGCCAGGATTTGAGGGACTCAGAATAAACATTTTTTTTTTTCTGAAGAAGGATATTTCCAAAGACTTTCAAAGACTGGCTGACTGGAAATTTGTTCATTTACCTTCATCTTAGTGACATAATTTGAGGGTCGATTTTGTACCAAGAAATCTGTAGTCTTCTGGTGATGTACACAAGAGCAAGTTATTTTTCCCCCTGTTTTCTTTTGTCTGATCTGTTAAGCCAGGCCAGGAGAATTTTTAAGTTTGTCATTCAGAAGTTCTTCAGTTGACCCAATTTTATTTTTCACTTTGATAGATTTTATCTATCTCAACATTTCTCATGGAATACAAGTTCCCCAGTAATTTAATCGGTGTCTCATGGGAACCACTCCCCGAAAAAATGAAATTCCCAGGGAAGTATATTAGGAAATATTGTTCTGTACAATTTTTAAGTGGTACTATGGTATTCATATTTTAATTCTTAATATTGCCAAGCCTCAAGAAAGAAATACGGTATGTAGTGTTTCCAGAGATCCTCTTTATCCACAGGGAAGTAGCACATGCCAGAATGAACATTCTATAGGATATGCCTTAATATGGAATTAAGGAATACTGGTGCTTGACCTTTAAAGTTAGGCAACTCATTCTTCAAACTTGTCTCAAAACCTCATTAACAAAGGGGCTACAGGTCTTTAAGAATAAAAAATATAACCTTTACATGAGTTGTTTTGTTTGATCTCTGTAACAACAACACTGTGAGGTTTGTAAAGCAAGAATCAAGGGCTCAAAGTCTGAGATAAACAGGTAAAAGATTAAAAGTGAAGCTATGGAAAGAAAAGGCAGCATAAAAACTACCTGATTTAATAGATTTCAAAATATAAGATTATTTACTTTAAGCAAAGTCTTAAACCTGTCCATGTTTCTAAGAGGATGAAAGAGTTTATTAGATTGAGCATAGGCTAACCAAAATTTCAAAAATGCCTTGTCAAAGAAAACTTTGTTATATCTGTGTGGTCAGCAATCATTTAATCAAGTATATTTCCCAAGCAATTTTTACTGCTCTTTTCTTTGCCATCACTTTTTTTTTCTTTGTCTGCTCCAGTGGTCCCCAAACATTTTGGCACCAGAACCAGTTTTGTGAAAGACAATTTTTCCACTGACTGGGGATGGAGTGGGGTAGGGAATGGTTTCAGGATGATTCTAGCGCCTTATATTTATTTTCCACTTAATTTCTATTATTATTACATTGAAATATATAATGAAATAATTATACAACTCACTGTATTGTAGAATCAGTGGGAGCTCTGACCTTGTTTTCCTGCAACCAGGTAGTCTCAACTGGCAGTGATGGGAGACAGTCACAGATCATGAGGCATTAGAGTCTCATAGGAGTGCACAACCTGGATCCCTCACATACACAGTTCACAAAAGGGTTCACACTTCTTTGTGAATCTAATACTGCCACTGATCTGACAGGAAGTAGAGCTCAGGCAGTAATGCAATTGATAGGGAGAGGCTGTAAATACAGATGAAGCTTTGCTCCCACCTTAACTTCCTACTGTGCAGCCTGATCCCTAACAGGCCACAGACCAGTGCATGTCCATGGCCTGGGGTTTGGGCACCCCTGGTCTACTGTATTCCTATAATATACAAAGTTTTCCCAACTTAAAAAAATATATCTTTTGGACCCACATTTTTAATTCCTTTATAAACCCATTTCAATAAGGTGTTGCCCCACCACTGCACAGAAACCACTCCTACTACAGTTATCACTAAATTTATATTGCTAAATACAATGGCCAAGTCTCAGCCCTTGCTATAGTTGATGTCTCAGCGGTATATGACATAGGTAATTGTCTTCTTCCTTCATACACTTTCTTCACTTGCATTACAGGAAACTACACTGTTTTTCTCTCACCTTACCAGTGGCCATGTCTCCATCTTTTTTCCTCCCTCTGACTTCTTAATATTGGAGCACCCCAGGGCTCAGCCCTCCACATCTTTTCTACTTATACTCTCTCCAGGATTTCAATCAATATCATCTGATCCATATGCTAAAAATTTATGAATCTTTACCTCTAGTTCAGACCCTGCAACCAAACTCATATATCCAGCCACAATTGAACATCTCCACTTGTATATTTAAAAGACATTATACACTTAAAATATCAAAAACTTACCTCTTTGATATCCCCCTTACAAAGCTTGCTCCATCATTTCTAGCTTACCTGATGAAAACCTTGCATTTCCAGTTGTTGAAACTAAATAATTTGGCATTACCCTCACATCCTCCCTATCTCTCACACCTCCCATCCAACTATAAAGAAATTTGATTTGTTCTCCCTTCAAAATATATCTGGAATCCCACCACATCCATTGTTCACTCTGTTCTGAACCACTGTCATCTCTCAGCTGAATTATTGTAATCAATCACCTTTTACGAGGTCTTTCTGCTTCTCCCATGGGCCATCTACAGTCTAATCAGAGTAATTTTTGTTTTCATTTTTTAAAAAATGTCTGTGGATACATACTAATTATACATATTTATAGGGTTCATGTGTTATTTTGATACAAGAGTGATGTTTTAAAACATATATCTGAACACATCAATTGTCTGCTCAAAACTGCAACTGCTTTCCACTTGCACAAGGCTCTACATAATCTCACTGTCTTTATCTTCTGACTTCATTTCCAAATCCACCCCAGCCACAGTGGCCTCCTGTTGACTTGATTTGCTCTTTCCTTTGTCTGGAATGCATTTCCTCCAGATACATGGCTAACTTCCTCACTTCCATCCAGCCTTTGTTCAAATGTCGTAACATATTCTAACGTAGTAATGTATTATAGCACAGTATGTGTTTACTTATAATGTCAGTAATGTGTTGTCTGCCATCCTAGTTAGAGAATAACCTCTGTAAAGATTAGAATCCTTGTTTTATTCCTGATGAAGCTTGGGTACCTAGAATAGTTCCTAGAACATGATGAGCACTTAATAAATACAAGTTCAAGAATAATAAATAAATATCACACTGTTTTAACTATTTACTTTTTAAATCTTGATACTTAGAGCTTAACTACAGTATCAGCTTTTCAAATTCCATTTTTAAACCTTGTTGAAATTGTAGGGGCCAAGAGAAAGATTTTCTTTCGCCTTCTTAAAGGTTTGCTGAAAATGAATTGAGAGAAGGCAGATTAATATGAAAAAGGCATACAAAACTTATTTTAACATGCATATGGACATGACTGCCATGTACAATGTATGAGACTGGAAGAGGAGCCAGAGGTCTGATGCTTAAATATTCTTATCATAGGGGAAAGACGTATGGATTCATGGGGCAAACATTTTACAAATGATTCTTTTTGGAAGCTGGGTAGGACTGACAAATTAATGGAAAGTAAGGAGAAAAAGTGCACAGGAACAAAGATTGTTTTATTATTCAGATTAAGTCCCCTGGGTAATTTCTTGGAGCTGCCCTCTGAAGAACAGATGATAAGTCTGTCTTGGTATGAGGACTCCTAATTTCTTCTCTTTTCTAGTGGTTAATAGGTTATTTGACAAGATTTCTAAAGAGGGGAATCTTAAAACAATTACATTTCTTGTGGAAACAGGTGTTTTTAGTCAGATAAGGAAATTCCAGAGAGAGAGAGAGGGAGAAAGGGAGAAAGGGAGGAGAGGAAGGACAGAGGGAGATCTTGGTTCTAAGGATTGTTTTTGAGGCTTTTCAATTTTTAAAGCACTCAGCAACCCAAAGTCATATTTGGGGGAATCGTTTTCTGTGCCCCAATAACATTTTCATTGGAATTGCTTAAATTAATAAATTAACTTGGGGAGAATATTGCCTCTATTGCATACTGTTTTACCATGTGTACATGTGGCTTATGTCTCCATTTATTAATGTATTATTTTATGTTCTTCAATAAAATGGTTTTTCCCACAGAGACGTTATAGATGATTAGATTTACTTTCAGGCATTTATAATCACTGTGATTGTTATCTCCTTATGTTTTTCCTAATAAATGAATACTGGTATTTAAAGATGCTACTGATTTTCCAACATTGATGTGGATCCAGCAAACTTGTGAAACCTGTTATTTTTAAGAGTTTGCTGTACTCTTGGTATTTTTTTAGTAATTAAGAAAACTGGGAGGATTTAATTTTCCCTTCCCTTCCTTTTCAATTTTCATTTCTTATTGTCTAAGACTTACAAAGCTTCTAAAAGTATATACGTTAATAACAATGCTATTCATTAATGTGATGCTTATCATAGTAACTGGTAGATACTTTTATCAGATCTGGAATTTCTTTTAGAGGTTTGCTAAGAGGTTTTATCAGAATATGATGTACTCATATTTCAAAAATAGTGGATTTCATTGACAGATTTTTTTTTTAACTTTAAGTTATGGGACATAAGTGCAGAACGTGCAGGTTTGTTCCATAGGTATACATGTGCCAAGGTGGTTTGCTGCACCTATCAACCTGTCATCTAGTTTTTAAGCCCTGCATGCATTAGGTATTTTTCCTAATGCTCTCCCTCCCCCTGCCTCCTGCCAGCCTCCAATGTGTAATGTTCCCCTCCCTGTGTCCATGTGTTCTCATTGTTCAACTCCCACTTACAAATGAGAACATGCGGTGTTTGAAGTTTTCTGTTCCTGTGTTAGTTTTCTGAGAATGATGGCAGATATTCTTTTGGAACCATTTTTCTTTTCCTAGGGATAAACAATTTGATTTTTTAAAATTTTAATTGTATGCATGCTTCTCTGACAGAAATGAAATTTTTAAAAATAGAAAAGAGATTAAACTTTCTTCTACTTGACTAGTATTTATTATTTCTATGCCTACCACCAATCCTTTACATTTATAATTTTTATGACCTGAATACAGGTAAGTTGAGCTCTCTTTTGGCTATCTAAAATATAGGAGAGCCCAAGTGACCTGAATAACAGTAAGTCGGGTAGCAACCTCTTGGGGCCACTGTTGTTCTGCTTAAGTTATCTAAAAACTCAAGCTTGATCAGATCAAAAGACATCTTTTTTTTCAGTTAATGAAAAGATAACTGGAAAATGTGATAAAGTAACAAGTGAGTAAGTTTTTTTAAAAACTACTATTGCATATTTCCAGTCCTCAAAGTATCACTTTTGAAACAAATATTTCCTCAAAATCAAACACCATTTATGCACCATTGCAATAACCCACTGACATACAGGCCAAATGAAACTATCCAAACAACCCCATCAAAAAGTGGGCAAAGGATATGAACAGACATTTTCAAAAGAAGACATTTATGCAGGCAACAAACATATGAAAAATAGCTCATCATCACTGGTCATTAGAGAAATGCAAATCAAAACCACACTGAGATACCACCTCACACCAGTTAGAATGGCAATCATTAAAAAATTAGGAGACAACAGATGCTGGAGAGGATGTGAAGAAATAGGAACACTTTTACACTGTTGATGGGAGTATAAATTAATTCAACCATTATGGAAGACAATGTGGCAATTCCTCAAGGAACTAGATAGAAATGTGATTTTTTTTCAGCAATCTCATTACTGGGTATATACGCAAAGGATTATAAGTCATTCTATTATAAAGATGCATATACACATATGTTTATTGTGGCACCATTCACAATAGCAAAGACTTGGAACCAACCCAAATGCCCATCAATAATAGACTGGATAAAGAAAATGTGGCACATTTACCCCATGGAAAACTATGCAGCCATAAAAAAGGATGAGTTCATGTCCTTTGCAAGGACATGGATGAAACTGGAAACCATCATTATCAGCAAACTGACACAAGAGCAGAAAACCAAACACTGTATGTCCTCACTCATAAGTGGGTGTTGAACAAAGAACACATGGACACAGGGAGGGGAACATCACACACTGGGGCCTGGTGGGTGAGGGACTAGGGGAAGAATAGCAGGGGATGGGGGGATAGGGGAGGGATAGCATTAGGAGAAATACCTAATGTGGATGACGGGCGATGGATACGCAGCAAACCACTACCATGGCACATGTATACCTATGTAACAAATCTGCATGATCTGCACATGTACCCCAGAACTTAAAGTATAATGAATGAATGAATGAATGAAACTATCCTATGCCAATAAATGGCCTAGTTTGGAGGTTCCATCAGCGGTAGTGACAACCTCTATCGAAGTGATTCTTCAGGAAGAATTTTCCATTCTCCAAGTTTTACCAGTTGGAAATTTAGGTTTATACCCGTGTTCCCAAATTAAAGATGACTGATCCAGGAAGGTCTTCCAGATTCCATGCCAGAACCACCACCCAGTGTTGGACCCTAGTTCAAGTTCATACTCTTCCTTCCCTCATGGTAAGTTCTCCTTGTGGACTCCTGGAACTCCCTGTGATCCAGTCAATTGTCTTAGTCTACCAAAGAATTTAGAAAAACATTGAACTTCACAATTGAAAGGGGAGCAATCTGTTTTTCGTCTCCCTCCTGAAATTTCCCGGTGATTATGTCGAATATCTTCCTCCTCCCCTCTCTTTTTTTATTATACTTTAAGTTTTGGGGTACATGTGCAGAACGTGCAAGTTTGTTTCATATGTATACACATGCCTTGGTGGTTTGCTGCTTCCATTCCCCCGTCATCTCCATTAGGTATTTCTCCTAATGTTATCCCCTCCCCAGTTCCCCCCTCCCCTTGCTATCCCTTCCCTAGTCTCCCAACCCCAGACAGACCCCAGTGTATGATGATCCCCTCCCTATGTCCATGTGTTCTCATTGTTCAACACTCACTTATGAGTGAGAACATGCAGTGTTTGTTTTTCTGTTCTTGTGTGTTTGCTGAGAATGATGGTTTCCAGCTTCATCCATGTCCCTGCAAAGGGCATGAACTCATCATTTTTATGGCTGCACAGTATTCCATGGTGCATGTGTGCCACATTTTCCTTATCTAGTCTATCTTTGATGGATATCAAGACATAGTAGAAGAGGCACTTTTTGTCAGGATTCTATTAAATATTCTTCCTTGGGATGTGGGAGCCTACTTGACTTATATTTACACATCTAAAAGGACTACTTAGTGATTCATCCAGGAAGAAAGATCCACTCTAGTGTTATTTTAGAGATGATTAAAAAAACAAAAAAACATTTGAAAGCTTTCAGTTGATGGGTTTCTCTAAAGAAAATAATAAATACACGTGGTCAAACTATACAGATCATTTAAGAATTTGACAGATAAATGTTTTTCTCTGTCAATCATTAACATGTTTATTTTGTGATGTTATGTGGGACATTTCTATGTTTTATATTTCTGAAAATTATTAAAATTTATCATGGCAATATTGATTTAACTACAGTGTAACAGGATCACCATGGTGTAAGAATTATTTTCATTTTTCTACCAGTCTCACTGCTATTAGAATGAAAGTAAGAAACAAGGTTAGAAACAAAGGACCAGTTACAAGGTTGTTACAGTAATTCAAAGGAGAGTAGATGACCTAGACAAGAGTAACAATGGGGGAGGTCATGACAGAGTTTTTCTAATAGATTGTATAAAAGATGGGAGGAAAAGGATGAACTCATGATCAGTCGACCGCTTTTGGAGAAAGTGAAAGACTGGAGTTCTTGCTAATTGAGTTGAGAATGAATTAAGGCAAAACAGATTTGGAGGAGAAACACTTCTTGAACACATGTTTTAAACATATTGAGTTTGGAAAGTCTATTTGACAGCCATGTATGAAAATTGTATTGCTGCAGTTGAGTGTACAAGAATATATATGTTAAAATTTAAACTTTTAATAGAGATAGAAATTTTATGAATATATATTTTGATAGGTGAGAGACACAACAAACATATTTTGTAAATATATAATATGGCAGGGGTGAAAGACCTCTCTGATAAAGTAACAAGGGAAGAGATTTCCACAAAGACATTCTTAGTCATCTTGATGAACCCCTGCTTCACAGATGATCTCATCCAATGTTATAACTGCTTGCAGAAAACATCCATATACTCACTACTCTTTACTGTGAGCTCATACAGTTTCCTGCCTGACACCTTTACTTTGACATCTAATAAGTCATTTTAAACTTTATTTTCAAAACTCAGTCCATGATTTTGCCCCATCTGCACCACAAATCTGCTTCTCTTAAAAATTGTCTTTTCTCAAAAAATAACTGCATCTTTCTAATTGTACAAATCTTGCAGTCATCCTTGAGTCTATACTTTTTCTCACATATCACATTCAATCCATTCAAAGAATATGACCCCTTTTATAACCTTTAGTTCTATTACCCTGGTCTAAGCCAGCATAATCTTTCACCTCTTAATTTATTTTCTTAAATTCATTGTTTGTCCTGTCTTTTATAAGAGGACAGAGGATCCATTGAAAACATAAGTGAAATCATGCCACTCCTCTGCTCAACATCTTCCTATAGTTCTCATATCACCTTGAGTAAAAGCCAGTCTTAAAATGATCTCAAGAACCCACATCTTATTTCCATCTATATCCACTCCTACCCTCTTGCTTTATTTAGTCCAGTCCATTCTAGCAACACTGGTCTCCCTGAAAATCCAAAACCCACTTGTGTCTCTTTGTCTTTGATCCTTCTGTTTCCTCTACCAGAAAACTGCATGATTTATGCTTGTATTGCAGGTTTTAGCTCAATGTTTTCTTTGTATAATCAATTCCCCTAGTGGAAGCTTGACCCAAATACTGCATGTGACATCTTTATACTTGAGTTTTTCATTGTTTATTGAAAACTGGAATCTAAGCATACATCCTGTATTTCATCTGGGAACTCTAGCTGTGAAAAAGGAGGAAAAAGAAAAATGGATATTGAACAAACAAAAATTGTCCGTTACAGATAGGAAAGGGTTTATCTGAATTACCAGGTTTATGATGAGAGAGTTACAGCTTACCTGCAGAGTTTTACATGTTGCTTCTCTGTTCAGACACCTTTGACAGCTCTCTGTCATTCTATGTGGTACCCAAAGTTTGTTCTATTCAGTATGGTAAAACAAAGGCCATCGTAATATATGCTGGCCTTCCCTTTCAAGTCTCATATCTTACCATTTCCTTATAGCACATATTTTCTGCTCTGAATACAGGACAATTATTCAGAGGGAATTATTATTCGCAATTATTCTGCAGGGAATGTCCACCTCCCTCCCTTTACTCATGTTATTTTTTGTTCCTAGAGTAAGTACTCCTCTCCCTTCCCTGACTTGAAATATAATTACTCATCTTTTAAGATCCAACTCAAAGAATGTTACAAAGATATTCTCTGCTCTCACAAGATATAGATGAAGCAAAATAAAAATTTATGATAATACTTAATTGCAATGCATATATTGCTTATTTGTGTATTACTTCCCTGCTTGATACAATTGCCTTGATGTCAAAAAGTATTATCACCTTTAAAAAAATTCTAAAACTTATTATCTTCCATCTGACACAAAGTAAGTGTTCAATAAATATTTATGAATGAGTAAAAATTTATATATTTTAAAATTTAACATGCAAGCCTTTATTGCATTTGATAATTAATAATTTCAAATATATACTTTTACTGTTTTAACAAATTGAATATCTTTATGACCTTGTGTTGGAAACTGATTTTTTAAAAATGACACCCAAAGCACAAGCCATAAAAAAAAAAAAGATAAATTGGACTTTCTTAAAAACTTTTGAAATTCAAACAACACCATCATGAAAGAAAGTGAAAAGATAATCTACAGAATAGAAAGAATGTATTTGCAAGCCATATGTTTGATAAAAGACTTGGTTAAAAATATGTCAAAAATTCATATAAATCAACAATAAAAATATATGTAAATTCAATAAATATAAAGGCAAATAATTTCAATAGACATTTCTCCAAATAATATATACAAATGGATAAGTACCTGAAAATATGTCCAACCTCATTAGTCATTAGGAAATGCAAATTGAAACCACAAGGAAATATCACTTAGCACTCACTAGAATAGCTGTAATAAAAAGACAGATAATAATAAGTTTTGGTGAAGATGTGGAAAATTAGAACTTTCATACATTTCTGGTAGAAATGTAAAATGGTGCAACCACTTTGGAAAACAGTTCCTCAACATGTTAAAGATAGAATTACCATACCATCTAGCAATTCTACTCTAGGAATCTATTTGTCCGAAAACGTTTGTCCACATAAAGACTTATATACAAAAGTTTACGACAATTATTTATAGTAGCCAAAAGGTGGGCACAACCTTAATGTCTATCAACTGATGAATATATAAATAACATGTAGTATATCCCCATAATGGAATACTATTTAGCAATAATAGAAATGAAGTATGGATAACATGCTACAGTACTTGAATAAAATTCAAAAACACCGTGCTCAGTGCATAAAACTAGTCATGAAAGAACACATGTTCAGCGACTCCACTTATGTGAAAAGTCCAGAACAACAAATTTGTATGACAGAATGTAGTTAGTGATTGTGTGTGGCTGGAGGTGTGTGAGTACTAATAAGTATGAGATTTCCACTAGGGGTGAAAAAATGTGAGATTAACTTATGTTGATATTTGTACACCTTGTAAGTATACTAAACTCTAGTTAACTTTGCATGTTTAAAGGGTGCATTTTTTGGCATGTAAATTATATCTCAGTAAAGCTGCTTAAAATAAGTATTGACTTTTAACATTGCCATTTGTCATTTAAAATTCCACAATTTATTTTAAAGGCATGTCAAGGTAATAATGGTTTGGAACAAAAGCAAGATACTCTTTTTATAAGATACAAGTCACAGTTTTAATATAACTTTCTACTCTGATATTATTAAGACATACAGTAAGCTTACCATACAATATATTTAGTGATAAAAATAAATATGTTTATATATTTTCTACAAATAAAAGTTTCATAAACACAACAGAATAAAAATTGAGAGTTTTAAAATCTTCTCATGGATAATCCCAACAGAATAACATAAAGACTATGCAGTGAACATTTACTGTTTATTGTAATTTAAAAAGTTAACATTTAAAAGTGTTTTATTTTAATTGCCTGATTACTATCTATAGTTAGTTAAATTTCTCTTACCTGGAGCCCATTTAAAAGTATGCAATTTTCTTGTTAAATGCATTAACAAGATTTAATGGACTGCAGGTGCACAGAATTGGAACAAACGTTTTTCTAATTAGAAAATAAATATTTATTTGCACTGAAAAAATGTTTATCAATATTATATATATATATATATGTACACACATATATATATGGTGTATGGATGCTTGGTACCTGCCTATGCTATGAAGCATGTAAAATTTTATCCTGTTGATTTATGTGTTCCTATCAGAGGCAATATGGTAAAGGGTAAATTAACTAAATTAACTGAACTCGGAATAAAAGTTCTGCCTTTTAATTCAGATCAACTCTATGTGATTACCTGAGTCTCAATTTCTCCAAAATTCTTTAGAGCTCTAGAATCTTAAATGTGATTTTTTAATTCTATAAAACATTTTTCAAAATAAAATTTTTCATGGTTTTTGTAGTTTTTTAAAAAGCAAATTTATTAAAGTACAATGAACATACAATTTAAGTGCACAATTCTATTTGGATAAATATATATGCCTCCGTAAGCACCTGAATCAAGATAAAGAACATCCTCATAACGCTTAAAAGTGCTGTAATGCCCCCTTGAAGTCAACCTCACCTCCCCCATTCCACCTCTTAGCCCAGGCAACAACCAATCTGCTTTCCTGGCATTATAGATTAGAATGATCTTTTCTAGAATTTCATATTAATTGAATCACACATTATGTACTCTTTTGTATCTAGCTTCTATTTCTCAGAATAATTTTTTTTGTGATTCATTTTATTGGAGAGATCAGTAATGTGTTTGTTTTCATTGTATGAACATATCAAGTTATATTTGCTTACCCCAAGAATACAATAGTTTCTCCTATTTTTAAGAAGTGTTTTTGAATTATTTAGTATGATTGCATTATAGTTTTATTTATAGTATGTAAATATTATTGCCAAGGAATCACTGTTGGTTACTAAATTATCTCTTAAGATACAAGTTGAATCTACAGACTTAATCCTTTGAAGATATCATTCCATATCTGAACATAGAACTGCTGTATTGTGGGTACCAAACTCTATTTAATAAAAGGGGTAAGTGATATTACGAATATGTAGGAATGTTGGAGTTCCTACTGCCATTCATTGATCACATCCTCTTTTAGAGTCTCTCTTCTCCTTTCTGGTGGGGGATGTTGCTGGTTGAAGGATCAGAGCTGAACATTTCTCTAGGAATTGCTCCTAGAGGAAGGGAATTGTGAACTTCTACATTACACAGCTATCTGTACATTGAACTCAGAAAGGCCAGTTTATAATCATTAGGCAACATCTAAGATCTGGACTAGGGAAGAAGGGTAGAACCAATTGCCAGCCAGTTATTTCCAAATTTGAGATAACAGGTATGATTTTGCAGGGGTTTGCCATAATTTTAAATATCTTCAAACTCTGTATACAATCTACAAGTAAATAGACAAGTGTAAGATTTAATAGAACTTCTACCTCCTCACATTGGGAAATTCCTCTAGTCAACTTTAAAAAGACAATTGTCTCTATCTTTCTCTGCTCTTTTAATTTTGATTCACTCCGCTATTTCTCCACACTCTCATATTGTATTACGTTATTGGACTTATCAGTACTTCTTGCCATTTGCCTGCATTTCCTTTCTCTGTGTTTTATCTTTCTCACACTGCTTTCATGATGCTTTCTGTTCTCATTCTTCTGTAGTCCAATCTGCTCTGTGTCATTTGCATTCTTAAAAATCATGAGCTATGCATATTGTGCAATAAAAAACACGGGGCTTGTGGGGGAAATGAGGTTTATGGCACAACACTAAAAACGTTATCAGTGTCACATTAAAATAAAGGTAAAAAAACTAATAAAAATGGTAACAGTTTTAACACATGTTAAATTGTTGGAAACTGCATAAATACAGTGATAAGTATTTTTTTTAACCCTGAAAAAGAGCTGAAGTTTGCTTGTGGAAATGAGTGTTAGAAGACTTGAAGGCTTTAATTTATTGTGAAATGGTAGAAGAAACGGTTTCTGAAATCAACAGAAAGTTGTAACACAGGTGCAGATGGGCAAATTTTTAACGTACATGGGGAACTGAGGTCAGTTTTAGATATTTGAGGAATGGGCATTCGTGCATTCTAAGTGTTCCTATGTGGCTTGTTTTTCCTTCAGCCAAGTGTGGTTTTCTGTATTTAGCCAATGCTGCTTAGGAAGAAAATTGCGTATTAAAATGCATGCGCATGCGTGCACACACATGCACACCGCACACACACACAATTTACATTACATTGAAATTGTTTCCTAATATATCTATCATGTTGAAACAAATTCATGCTTTTAAACAAGTGCTCAAAACATGAGCAGAAATGACTGTACTTCCGTTGTATTTTCTCTGTACTTTCCTGTTTCTTCTTACATTCTTTTCTCTTAGTTGTTTCTCTCAAATTGCTGTACTGTCCTCACTACCAAACTCCAATGTAGCTAGGCTGTGGAGCATACTTTTATTTTTTCTTTTGTCAGAGTCTCACTCTGTCACTCAGGCTGGAATGCTAGAGTGCGATGGTACAATCATGGCTCACTGCAGCCTGGGCCTCCCAGGCTCAAGCATTCCTCCCACCTCTGCCTCCCTAGTTGCTGAGACTGTAGGTGTTCACCACTGCACCTGGCTAATTTTTCTGTTTTTTTCTTTTTTTTTTTTTAGAGATAGGGTCTCCCCATGTTGCCCAGGCAGGTCTCAAACTCCTGGCCTGAAGTGATCCTCCCACCCCAGCCTCACAAAGCACTAGGATTACAAGAGCAAGCCACCACATGTAGCTCTTCCTCCCTCCCTCCCTCCCTCCTCCTTTCCTCCCTCCTCCCCTTCCTTCACTCCCTTCCTTCACTCCCTCGCTCCCCTCGCTCCCCTCACTCCCCTCCCTCCCTCCCTCCCTCCCTCCCTCAAGTGATCTTCCCACCCCAGCCTCACAAAGCCCTGGGATTACAAGAGTGAGCCACCACATGTAGCCCTTTCGCTCGCTCCCCCTCCCTCCCTCCCTCCTTCCCTTCCTTCCTTCCTTCCCCCATATGATTCTGTTGCTCATGCTGGAGTGCTGTGGTGTGATCATGGCTCACTACAGCCTCAAACTCCTGGGATCAAGCCATCCTTTTGCCTCAGCCTCTTGAGCAGCTAGGACTAGATATGTATGCCACCACACCCTAATGTTTTTGTTTTTTTTTAATTTTTTTCTAGAGATGAGGTCTTGCTATGTCACCCAGGCTGGTCTCAAATTCCTGGCCTCAAGCAGTCTCCTGCCTCAGCCTCCCAAAGCACTGGGATTAAAAGAGTGAGCCACAATACCTGGCCTCTTAATTTTTAATTGACAAATAATAGTTGTATATTTCATGGGACACAATGTAATGTTTTGATATATGTATACAATGTAGAATGATTCAAACAATTAATATATCCATCACTCACCTACTTATCATTTTTGTGGTGAGAACACTTAAAATCTACTCTTCTATCAATGTATTATTATTAGGTGTAGTCATCATGCTGTGTAATAGACCATAATTCTTAAAGTATAACTGAAATGTTTTACTCTTTGACTAACATCTCCCATTTACTCATCACAGCCTTCCTCTTTTTCCAGCCTCTGGCAACTACCATTCTACTATCAACTTCTATGAGTTTGACTCTTTTAGATTCTACAGATAATCGACATCAAGATATATTTGTCTTTCTGTGCGTGGCTTATTTCACTTAGTGTAATGTCCTGCAGGTTCATCCATGTTGTCACAAATGATCTAATTTCCTTCTTTTTAGCAGCTGAATAGTATTTCAGTGTGTATATGTACCACATTTGTTTTTACCCATTCATCCATTGATAGACACTTAGGCTGATTCGTATTTTGGCTATTGTAAATAATTCTGCATTGAACATGGAAGTGCAGATATCTCTTCAACACACTGATTTCAATTCCTTTGGTTATATACCCAGAAGTGAGATTTCTGGACCATATGATAATTTTAATTTTTTGAGGAACTCTCATTTTTTTCCATAGTGGCTATGCTAATTTACACTTTTATCAGTAGTGTACAAGGGTTCCCTTTTCCCACATTCTTAATCTCTTACCAACACTTACTCGCTTTTTGCTTATAGCCATTCTAACAGGTATTAAGTGATATTTCATTGTGGTTTGAATTTGTATTTCCCTGATGCATTGTGATATTGGGCATTATTTCATATATCCTCTGGTTATTTGTATGTCTTCTTTTGAGAAATGTTTATTCAGATCTCTTGCCTGTTAATCTGGGGGATTTGTTTTCTTCTCCCATTGAGTTGTTTGGATTGTTTATATATTTTAGACTTTAGCTGCAGGGCATACTTCTGAAGACATCCTTTCAGAAATCTCTGGTTTCTAGGCAGTTCTTCCAGAACGCAGAAAAATCAGCTCGCAAAATATTTAATGTTTTCCAGCCTCCTTCCTGTGAGTTCTGCACATACACTTTATTTTATTTTATTTTTTGAGACAAAGTCTTACTTTGTCACCAGGCTGGAGTGTAGTGGCACGATCTCAGCTCACTGCAACCTCCACCTCCTGGGTTCAAGTGATTCTCCTGCCTTTGCCTTCCGAGCTGGGACTACAGGCCATGCCACCATGCCTAGCTAATTTTTTGTATTTTTAGTAGAGACAGGGTTTCACTGTGTTAGCCAGGCTGGTCTCGATCTGCTGGCCTTGTGATCTGCCCGCCTCGACCTCCTAAAGTACTGGGATGACAGATGTGAGCCACCATGCTGGCCACATGATTTTTATGTTAACAGTAATATAGAAATTAAGACTTTTCTATACTATATGTTTGTTCCAGCTAGGTCAGATTCACAACAGGAATAATCTCTAACAAAAAATATTTGGTAAGTTCTTTTCTGGGCATCACTGAAAATAAAACTTAAAAATTTACAAAGGATCTTGAACAAAAATTGTAACATTGCACATTGTATAGGTTCTTACCTATTAATTAAAAATAACGTGGTGTTATATCAATATAATATTGTAAATTGATAATAAATTATGTATCTATTGATAAAATAGTAGCTGATACTTAATGCTTAGGATAGATGCATCAGTGTTTTATGCTATGCTTTATATACATATAGAGGGTAGTATAGTTTTCAGTTCAAATACATCTATTAAACTGTTTGAAAATTACTGATCTACCTTCATATTTTAATGTAAATTAACAGTTTTCTCAGAAACTTCGTTTTTTGGCAAAACTAGTTCTTTTCAGAAGTTCTTATTTCTCAGTGTGAAAGCAGTGTCGGTTTCATTTATTTAAGTTCATTTTAAATTTTAAAGATGAGAATTCTTAAGTGCCATTTTTTTTTCTATTCCTGCAGCGTTTGTCCAATGGTTCTATAGACTCAACTGATGACACTAGTCAAATAGTTGAACTACAAGAATTACTTGAAAAGCAAAACTATGAAATGGCCCAGATGAAAGAACGTTTAGCAGCCCTTTCTTCCCGGGTGGGAGAGGTGGAACAGGAAGCAGAGACAGCAAGAAAGGATCTCATTAAAACAGAAGAAATGAACACCAAGTATCAAAGGGACATTAGGGAGGTAAGTGATTCATGTGACGTTCAGTCTTTGATTTCTGAATGCTGCTTCTGAGGGGCTGTTTCCATAATTTCCCATAATGACCATACACTTTTTACTTCTGAAAAGACCATACTTTTACTTTCGCATGCATTATATTATGAAACTTGTTCGATAAGGCAAAAATAGTTTACTTTATGAATGCTTTAAATATATATGGAAAGAAATGTGTGGTATCAGGTCTCTGATATAACAAAGACATTCTGAAGCTATTAATACAATATTTTAAATGTAAGTTTTAATTTTAAATAATCCTAAATATTATTTAATATTGCTATACTGTTAGCATATAGGAATACTAAAAAAAATACTTTAAATTGTTTCATTGCTTATTTTGGTTTTATGTTTATGAATGTGAATGTACATCTGTGAATATAAATGTACACACACATATATATATATATAACCTTTCTTTGCCTACATATTACATTCCTGTTAAAGTTCCTTCTTATACTTAAAAAAATGAGTACTTAAATCACTTCTCAGCCTCTTGGCTAAGATCAAGTGAAAAAGACAGTCCTTTAAGTTACTAAAAAAGATACCAGGACATGTTTGATTTGTAACAATGTCAAATCATTGTACCTGCTCAGGTGAAAGTTTAGAATCTTTTCACTTTTTCAACTTTTCACTCACAAATTAAAATAAAATTATTTATATTTGTGGAAATTGTATTTTCTGACTCTTTGCCTTTTTCATTTTTACATATTGTTTTAAATAATGTGCTTTTTACCTTTTTAAAATATATTTTGTATATAATTAGCTAGTTCATCAAGTTGGCTCTATTCTATATAACTAATTGATGATATCCTTAAGGTCTCTCCTTTCACACACTCAGTTTGATTCAGCAGTAAATCCTGTTATCTGCAATTTCAAACTATTCATAATGGGACCTCTTCTTAGAATTTTCATGGCTTTTTCTTTTCCTACACAATCACTGTCTCTCACTGGATTATTTCAATAGTCTGTTGACTGGTCTTCTTGCTCATGCCTTCAGCTCACCTCAGTCTATGCTCAATACAGCAGCTTGAGCAGCCTGCCTATAAGTCAGTTCATGTCACTTTTTTGCTTAAATGACTTTTAATGACCACCTATTTTACTTATAGTAATATCAAAGCCCTTACAGTGGTCTAAAAGCCATATACAATCTCTCCACTATGACCTTCCTGACCTCTTGGAGACCATCTACCTTCTCATCTTAACACACTCTGCTCAACTGGAGTGACCTCTTAAGCCAGACCTGTTTTGTTGCATTTTATTTTCCCTCTGCCTTTGCTCAATATCATTTTCTAAGTGAAGTGTCCCCAGACCTTGGTGTTTACACATATACACTCTCTTTCTTCTTTTGATTAAATAAACATCCCACATGACTTCTGTCATCTGACAAAATATATATTTAACTGATAAACTTGTTTATCATATGCCTCCCTCCCCAACTATTCGTAAAGATCTATAAGGGTAGGATTTTTTGTTCTTATTTTGTTCACTGCTGTCTTCAGAGTACCTACACAGCTATTGATTGTATCATAGGCACTCAAAAAATCTTTTCTGAAAGAATAGATATTTATAAGTAAATATCAGAAGGTATGAATGATATCAGAATATGTACTAAGACAATGCCTATGAGCAAAACAAAAAAAAAAGACAGGTGAACAATGAAGTGGTAGACTGCTCCACTGTAGCACAGATAATGACACAACTTTTATGAATTAATAGTTCTGGGATGCATCTCTCCTCTTCACTCCTCCCCACAATTCAAATTCAGAGAATTCATAAAGTAAAGGCAGTTTAACCCCTCTTCTGTTTACTGTTAAGGAATCACTAGGATATCTGGCTATCAAATCACCAGGCTCACTTCTTCATCTGTTGTTCATTCTCTCTATCTTCATTCTCGTCGTTCTGGAGATTTAGCTGATTTCCTTTCATTTCAGTACTCACTGCTCTATTAATGCTTATCTAGTCCAGCATCACTTAGAGGTAAGGCCCAGGATCCACTTCCCATTTTCTTACTGCTCATTTAAAAATAACTCCTTGATACTAATAGTCTCTGAATGTAGGTGACAAAACACCCAGTCAGATGGAAAATGTCACTCCTCTGATGCCAGGTGTTCTTTTATTGGCCATTCTAATGGTCATAACATTCTCCTTTCACGTGGAATTATTTTAAAATACAACCATTATTATCAGCCCCGTCATTTCTACATAGTTATATTTTAGAAGAGTTTCATGAGAAAGGAATATCTCTTGTTATCCACCTTTGAAGGGCGGTTGTGAACACAAATGTTTTCAGAGCCAGGCTGGCAATGGAAAAATGTTAAGTGCCAGGTGCAAGAGAGTAGGAAGTGATGGCGTTGATGAGACCTGTGAAAGGGCCTATACTCAGCCTGCATTACTGGATGCATCACCTTTTTTTTTTTTTGTACACACACACACAAACACACACGGCATTGTGAAAGCTAAATAAACTGCTTCCGAAATATTTAGGTCTCAAAACACAGGCCCCTGGTTTGTGAAGGATTGTTTAAGGATCAGTCACATGTAAAAACTATTACAGCTGTATTACATAGAATTTCTCTAATTCCCCACAATTGCCAAAAAGGGGAAATAGTAATTATTATCTCCATTTTTCTCGGATGAAAATGATAAGGTTCAGTAAGGTAAAGTAACTTGCCAAAGGCCTGTGCAGTTCCCTCCCACCCGCACCAAAAAGAAACAAGATCAGCATGGTTTCAAAACCTGTGCTTCTTCCACTATGAACTGCTTCCAAAATCAGCACAGTGTAATAATTTATTCAGCGATAGCAACTATCATAAAAATGCAGCTACAATATAACTGTCCTCTAAATAATCAATATTTTGGTCATTTTTTCCAATAAGCAAGAAGATGTAAAAATCGCATACTTAACAAACAAATTACTTAACACTTAAAGCTTTTATTTTCCTGAATAATATTTTTCTGTGCTATGGTCACACACGGTCACCTGGATTGCAAGTTTCTTTTTCTTTTCTTAATTATTCTTTTTAAATTTTTATTTGTTTATTTACTTATTTATTTTAGGGACAGAGTCTTGCTCTGTTGCCCAAGCTGGAGTGCAATAGTGTTTTCAGCTCACTGCAACCTCGATCTCCTAGGCTCAAGCAATCCTCTCATCCCAGCCTTTGGAGCAGCTAAGACTACAGGCACACATCAGGATGTCTGGAAAATTTTTGTAATTTTTGTAGAGACAGGGTCCCACTACGTTGCTCATGCTGGTCTCAAATTCCTGGGTTCAAGAGATCCTCCCACCTCATCCTCCCAATGGTCTGGGATTACAGGTGTGAGACATAGATTGCAAGTTTCTTAGTAGAAAAAAATGAAGCTCCTTTTTCTTGATACTCCTATAGCATTGCTAGCATAGTATGATTTATAAATTGTACAGGTAATAAGTGTTTGTTGCAGTAATTAAGGAAAAATTAGGAAATAAAAAATAACATATAATGAAAATTGAAAGGTATTTTGCTTTGTATGTGAGGACATTCTAAGGTATCTAAAATGAACTATTACTTTGAATGGCAAAAACTGCAATTAGTTTTGAACCAACCTAATTTATAAATATGTTCCACTGATGACTTCAGAATGTAATTTTTCTGTGTCAAAAAAGAAATCTAGCCAAAATTTACTTTCATTTTACATTTTGTCTTCAAACAAAACTCCTGAAATTGATTTTGGCCTATGAAGAGTAGGTGAGTTGGATTAAAGCTAGACACAGTACACATATCAGAAAAATAGACAATCTCATAAAAGTAGCTTATCTCTCCAGTTTTTAATCAAGAGTATTATTAATTGTATATGGATAATGATATATAATTAAATACATAGCTGTGCAAATAACTAAAATTTTCAGTGGAATGTTTTAATTATATTTTGTTTTGTGAATAAAACCATCCTATCTTTCCAACTTCCTATTAACATTTATTCAGAATTTCACTATGTGATTAAATGAATTAAATACATATCAGTGTTGGCTTTTCTATTATCTGAAACATGTAGTTATATTTTTAACTTTAATAGATCTAAGTTACCAGAGAGTTATATTTATTAGATATAAAAAAATCCAATTTATATATATAATATAAACTTCAAGTCAAGAGATCATTGCAACTTTATTTTGTTTTCTTTCTTTCTTTCTTTTTTTTTTTTTTGCTAGCAAGTTTTAGGGACTCGAAAAGCTTCTTTTTTTAGAATTTTTAAATGACAGAGGGAAAAACTATTTCTCTGACTTGTAAATCCAGTTCATTTTTGGCAACACAGCCTGCAGTTAAAAATTGAATCTCCCACATGAATCACTGAATCAAAAATGCAGTACCAAAATTACAAAATACAAAAATCCCTGCATGTAATGTATGTCATAGAGTGAGATCATCTAATTGTGGAAATAATAGCGATTAATAATTTTAAAAAGCTATTATTTATTGAGGGTGTTTTCTACATGTGACACCATACAAAGCGGTTTCTAATTCTTACCAACAATGCTATGTGATGCATATTAGAATCTCAACCCACGCAATATCTGAAGAAGGTGAAGCACAGAATAGGTGAGCAACATCGACCCCTTATAACAGAGTTACTAAGTGTCCCAAACTAGCATTTGGAGCAAGTAAGTACTACTTCAATGCTCATGTTCTTGAGAAATGTGTGTATGCCTTTTATTGATTTTTATTGCTGTTAAAATTTAGTAAGAAGTTTATATATGCAGGTTAACTTTAGACTTTTCAAGCCACAAAATTTTCCTAGAGTTCTATTTGAAAATGAAGCTGACAGAATACGATCTTAAGCACTCTGAAAGGAACCTCTAAGATAAAAACTCTGCCATCACTGAGATAAAAAATATATAAAATAGAAAAAGTCAAAAGTGAAAATAAGTTTTTTTAAATAGTAGGTGTTATCTGGGATGCCTAAAATCTAGAGATATGCACATAATATTTCTTAAAAATTATTCTGGCTAATTTTTGCTGAATTCATAGATTAATTTCTCACATTACACTTTAGTATCAACATAATTAACCAAGTAGCTTTTAACTAGGTCTTGATGGTCAGTAGGATTGAGCTAGACAAAGGAGACAAAACGCATTCCAGGTAGACACGAAGTCACAGAGTGTGTTAGTTTTGAAGGGCTGCCACAACAAATTGCCACAAACTGGATGGCTTAAAACAACCATAATTTAGTCGTTCACTGTCTTGGAGGCTTTAAGTCTGAAATCAACGTTTCAGCAGGGTCATATTCTCTCTGAAGGCTCCAGTGAGATTTCTTCTTCACCCCTTCTAGTTTCTAATGCTTACTGGCAATCATTGACATTCTTGGCTGGTAGCAGTATAACTCCAGTCTCTGCCTGCCTTCCTTCTTCCCCATATATCTCTGTGTCCCCAAATCCCCTCCTTATAAAAATACCAGTCATTGGATTTACGGCCTATCCTAATCCTATGTGACCTCATCTTAACTTGATTATGTCAGCAAAATCTTATTTGCACATAAGGTCACATTCACAGGTTAAAGTGGATATGAATTTTGGGGGGTCGTTATTAGCCCCAGTACTTAAAAGTAAGGAATTATCAGGTCTCAAAACCACTTTTTTTTTATCCCAGGCTTTGTAGCTCAGATTTTACCCTGCAGATCGAGGGGGAAGAAATAAAGGTATTGAAACCAATAAGCAATATGATCAGACTAGCATTTAGAAATCTCTCTCAGGAAGCAGGGTGGAGTAAAAGTAAGTAGAATAAAAGACAGAAAACACAAGAGAGAGAGCTGATTTGTGATGGGCAGAATACTAGGGACAACATAAGTTTCATGGTAGATCTATTACTTTCTTTTTTTTTGAAATAGAGTCTTGCCCTGTCACCCAGGCTAGAGTGCAGTGGTGCAATCTCAGCTCATCACAACCTCTGCCTCCCAGCTTCAATCAATTTTTGTGCCTTAGCCTCTCTGAGTAGCTAGGATTACAGGCATGTGCCATGATACCCAGCTAAGATTTTTGTATTTTAAGTAGAGATGGGGTTTCACCATGTTGGCCAGGCAGGCTGGTCTTGAACTCCTGACCTCAAGTGATCTGCCCACCTCAGCCTTCGAAAGTGCTGGGATTACAGGTGTGAGCCACCACATCCAGCTGATCTATTACTTTTGAATTAATTTTAATTTATATATATAGATATATACACACATACACATACACACATAAATTTTCTAAGTCAAATAATGGCACGTATGAAGATGGTACACATATAAACACAAACAGCCTCTCATTTCAAGTTTTCATCTCATGTCCCTGAGATTTTTAATTTCAACACTTTTATTTACTACTTCTGGTATTTTCTCTCTTTACTTAAAAAAAAATTATGTTTTGCTATTAGATTAGGATATTACTTATTTTATTCCTTATTTTGCTTTTTATTCTAACTATACTTCCATTACAGTTACCATCTCAAAAAAAGAAAAAAAAGAAAATTGAAAGAAAGGCTGTCTGCTTATCTGATTATTATATGTGACAGGACTGGCTCTGGACCCTGTAGGAGAGTGACAAAGGCACTGGTTAGGAATAAGTGATGAAATGAATCTGGATAATAACATATGGAAACTATCACTATTTCCTCCATTCCAGGATTTTAATACAAAGAAGCTTCCCACATTCTCAGGAAACCATTCCAGGCCAATGAGCCTCACTTCTGCACTTGATTTTCTCTCAACATTTTGTCAATAAAGTAGGTTATCTAACTACCAATAAATTTCCATGTAAGCTGTTAGTAAGGTAAAATCATCACTCTATTATTATCTATAAATTTGATTATTTAAAAATTACTGTTTAAAATATTATCAATGCCATGATTTTCTCCCCCTTGCACTTGATGTTTTCCTGTATTTGTGTGTTCACTGACTTCTCTAAACTCATGTAATTGAAACAATACATAACTAGGTAAATCGTTAAGTTTCTAAGTGAATTGGTAAATTTTTTGTAAATAAGATCCAAATGTGCTATTTTTTTCCTCCTGCTTTGTAACCACAGAGTTCCTCTTTCTTATATGCAAAGGTAAGAATATGAATGGTATTAGTTGTCTATTTGAAGACTGCTTTACAATTTGAAACCACAGCCACCATTTTGACAATTTTATGAGTTGCAACTCTACTCATAATTGTACTTAATTTTACTGCATAATGAACTAATTTATCTGCCACTTGTCTTACAAGAAGGCCAATTCTACAGTAGACAGTTTCAAAAACTACTCCACTGCATTCTTAGATAGTAGATAGCTTTTGGTTAACCAAAGATATAAAAATAATTCTGACAGCTAAGTTGGGAAAATGCACCTAAAATCTCACATTCCTTTCAATGAAAAGAAAGGAATGAGTATTTACATCAAGAATGGAGTAGTTTTTATGCTTCTGTTTTGTTTAAGTAATATGACAATAATTAAACAATCTGAAAATCTGATTTGCTTTTTTTATAAATTATTTTAATTGTAGGCCATGGCACAAAAAGAAGATATGGAAGAAAGAATTACAACCCTTGAAAAGCGTTACCTCAGTGCTCAGAGAGAATCTACCTCCATACATGACATGAATGATAAATTAGAAAATGAGTTAGCAAATAAAGAAGCTATCCTACGGCAGGTTCAGTATCTCTGTCTTGGTTTTGTTCTGGTCCATTCATTCTCATCATTCTCGCAAAACATGGAGTAAATAAATTAGGTTATTTATTGACAGATGTTTGATTAACCATTCTCTAAAATGTAAAATTCTATACTGAAACAAATATGATTTTTAGTATGAAATTTGCTTTCTAGAAAAATAAGTTATTTATCTTAATAATGATACAAATAATGACTATTATTTACTTTTCATCTAGGCATGAACAAGAAATTGTGCTAAACAGTTTTCATGTTATTACCTCACTTAATTCTAACCACCACCTATGAAGTAGGTAGAGTTGTTATACTGAAGACACTATAGTTCAGAGACAGTCACACTTTCCTAAGCTCATTCAAATACTAAATACCAGAGCCAATATAGTGGAATTCTAAGTTTATTGGGCTCTGTAGCAGAAATAGACAAACTATAGCCATGAGCCAAAGCTGGTTGTTTGCCTGCTCTTGTAAGTAAAGTCTTATTGGAACACAGCCATGCCCAGTCATTTGATCATTGTCTATGATTGTTTTTATGCTACAACACAGTTGAGTATTTGGGATTCAGGCCATATGATACATGAGACTTAAAATTTTTACAATCTGGCCCGTTACAGAAAATGTTTGTCAACCTTATCTCTAGAGCCTGGATCATAATGCTACGTTACCTTTCCCACTCCAGTCTAAATACCATGATTTTCAGTATTTTGCTATGGTGGTATATCTTGATGTCTTAGTACTGAGCTGTATTCCCTTTGTTCAAATTTATACTCATGAGTAATTTCTTTCCTTTTTGCTGCCAATGGTAAGAGCCTTTTCATTTTTTTAATGTGCTGAATTTTGCGAAGGAGAATGGATAAGCAGTATATGAAAACAAGACAACAATCAACACATTGCACATTTAGGTGTGGTAGTGACTAGTTTTAAATCTAGAATCATGGCTGAGGTGCAAAGCCCCTGGTATTTGGTGTTTGCTATTCAAACTCTGACTCCTTAAGTGTCTCTGCTCCCATTTCCATTTCAGATGGAAGAGAAAACAGACAGTTACAAGAACGTCTTGAGCTAGCTGAACAAAAGTTGCAGCAGACCATGAGAAAGGCTGAAACGTTGCCTGAAGTAGAGGCTGAACTGGCTCAGAGAATTGCAGCCTTAACAAAGGTACTGAACTAGAACAATTGGTCAACCTAGATATGTTTGTAGAAAAGACTGGCAATCAAAATGGAATCTATAAAGATTTTCTATAGGCTCTATGAAAATTAATTTAATCTTTATTATATTGATCTGTTATTAAGTGAATTGTTTTCTTCTCATACATATTTATGGCAGCAAGAATAATTGTTATATAAATGTGATATTTCCCCTGCCTATTTAAACAGTAACAAAACAAGTAACAATTTCATGCCATTGTTATAGTTAATTTTCCATGGTAATATTTCTATAAGAATAATCATGGAAATAAACAAAAATGATAATGTTATCTATATGAGACATAACAATTTAACAGGTTTCACATCAATTTCTATTACAAGTATAGAAAATATCATAACTTCTTGATTCCAATGACAGTAAAAACTTGTTAGAAATGGAAAGTTAGATGTATAAAAATTTGAGGTCTACAACAAATAATCAGAAAGTGGTTTTTATAGTTGTAATTTCTTCTGAAAAATTAAAATCAATAATACTCTGAGGAATGTTCAAAACTTTCTGCCATCATATGGCCAGTAGATTCTGCAACTATTGCATATTTTAGAATTTTATAAGCATTATAATGTTAAAAAGCAGTATTCTGACCTCTGACAGTCAAATGGAAGTGACATCATTTCAAAGTGTATATATATGTTACAAGTTATATAAAAGTGCATTTCGTCACTAAAAGTATGTTTGACTTTTGATATGAATTCACAAATATACAATTTATATTTTTACACAATCATTAATATTTGCTAAGTTTTCAAGGCTACTACAATAAATGAGTATGATAGGTATCTGGACTTAAGTTTAAAATTATGGCATTAGGATTTACCCGAAATAATTGATGGAGCAATGAAGCAGACACACATGCCTGATTTTCTAAAAAAGCAAATAATTAATAATGAACAGTGAACTGATCTCCCTGTTGGTTAAAATAGGAGAGTTAACCAGGTAATGAAAGGCAAACCTTTGACGAATTAGAGCAGGATTAGAGAGCATTGAAATAGTTGCTTGTTTACAGAATGTTGGAGTGATTAGTTGGACAAAACTGATTAAGATGAGTTTATAATTTGGATCCTTCTATAGTCACAAACCATGCCAGTAAACCACTCTGGCAATTTCAGAAATGTGTGATTTCTAAGATAAAGATAAATTTATCATTTAATTTGAAAAAATATTCCCTAAATTATATAAAGCTGTTTAAACATATAGATATTTCACTTTTTTTTTTTTTTGCAAACATTGATCTTAATGAGTATAACATAGACTAAGATATGTATAATTAGATTTTTCATCTAAAGAACATAAAGGACTTTCAGAAAGAGTTATCTTTTTCATTTGTACTGTTTTGAGGGGTTAGATGAGTGACTGAATAAGAAAAATAACTTTTGGGCCAGGCACAGTGGCTCATGCCTGTTATCCAAGGAGGATGGATCACGAGGTTAGGAGTTTGAGACCAGCTTGGCCAATATTGTGAAACCCGATCTCTACTAAAAACACAAAAATTAGCCAGGCATGTAGGTGTGCGCCTGTAGTCCCAGCGACTCGGGAGGTTGAGGCAGAAGAATCGCTTGAACCTGGGAGGCGGAGGTTGCAGTGAGCCGAGATGGTGCCACTGCAATCCAGCCTGGTCAACAGAGCGAGACTCCATCTCAAAAAAAAAAAAAAAAAAGAAAAGAAAGAAAGAAAAGAAAAATAATTTTTGTAAAATTGTAGCTTTAAATAATTATGACTATTATCTTGACTAAAACACAAGAAAGTCTGCAATTTCCCCCAAGTAACACAATTTACAATTCAGAAAACATAATTTAAAATATAATATTTTACATAAAGGGTTTTATATTGAATATTCCCAAGAATTCTTGATTTAGAATATATAAAAATAACTGGAATTAGGTGTCTTATATTCTTTGCCCTTGTCTATTCTGTTAAATTCATATATATATATATATACACACACACACATATATATATAATCTTGGACACAAAAAAATAACTTCCTCAGTCTTCTCCTACTTAAAATACTGCCAAAATTCCACTGTCTCTGAACCCTTAGGATTTCGTTTTTCAGAAACTTGTAATTCTTCTAAAAATCCTTCGAATGCTCTAATTCACTCTCCTTTTTAATACTTTCTTTTCTGACTGGTGCTATGTCAACAACGTATTTCAAATATACACTTTTTATATTATTACCATATTTTATTCATTATGAAAGCTCCTTAAGTACTGAGATTTTATCCTGAACATATTCCCTTTGCCTGTAAACTTTTTGTAACATTTGAGGATCACCCTTTCACTTCTTGTCCCAAGTTTAGTGGTTTCAGCAATCTTGCACTTTTTCTTGTACTATATTTTCAAGACCTTTAGGGTCTATATTTATAACCTATTTTTTTTTTAATTTCAATTGTTTTTTATATTTCCCTATTATGGCCCATGATAGTCATTTTCTGTTTGTTAACCTTTTGACTACCCACCAAAGTAAAAATATTTCTTTTTGGCTTAAACCTGGGTTTTTCCTCCTATATTTTGGATGATACTCTTAACAACCCCTCAGACATTTTATTTGGCCAATATCCTTTTTTTCTACTTTACTGTCACCTTTTATTTTTCTTCTTTTTTTTTTTTTTTTGGTCTTTCTCTTTAAACTTAATTTCTTCTCCATTTCTAAGTTTATTCATGTTCTTCTCAAAACCATTTCTCTCTGTAGTTCATCCTAAAACTTTTGGTATATTTTAAATTTTTCTATATTATATTAAGGAGTGAAACCAAGATAAACTCAGTTTCTCACCAAGAAGTATGTAAAAAATAGCAGACTATTTCTGTGTGATCTTTGTATTTACAACAATTGCTGAAACTGTAGTCCTCACATAGACTCCAAATCAGTAGTGTTGGTTGAAAATTGGTCCCAGTATGTATTATTTAGAAGAGATGTCTGAATGTATATTTTGGTTGATAAAACTATTTTTCTCCTTCTAATATGTATGTATGTATGTATGTATGTGTGTGTGTGTACCTGTGTTTGTAGGTGGAGCTTACTTATGGCTTTTAGAAAGTCAGAATTATTGGTTAACAGCTATGGATACAACTAAAACTTTTGCTTTGGCAAGTTTATAGGCAATTAACCAATAAAGATGACTTTGGGCTCCTAGTCTTATGATTTATCATATCTACTTTTTAATTAAAATGCATATTTCTTTAGCAAGGACATAATTCATCTTGAATGAGGTGTTTTATTTCTAGTGCAAATAAAATGTATCAGCAATAGCATAGTAATTTAAACAGAACAAAATTCTTATTTATCTCTGAAATGAATTTTCAAAATTTTGTTGTTTTAAGTTCGATGTGTTTTAAATAAACAGAAACAGCTAGAAGTTTTAAAGGCCTCTAAAAACTTGTGTTTTTTAAGACACAGTTTTGGCAGTTAAAATATTCATGTCTCGAGTATCTTGAGTAGGTCATCTAATTAATTTTAACACCACTAACTCATGTTAAAATGTACTCTTGAAGGATCAAAATACCTTTATGAATTTAGATTATGTAATTTCAACAACATTTTGACCCACTTACTGTATTCTTAATATAACTCTAAATTTTAAATGATATTATAAAGCCATTTTATGACATTTGGGGATCATGGTAACTCTGTGTAGCTTCTACTTGGAAATTTGAAGACAACATGGAGGAAATAAATTGGTTATTTATTTTGTCTTTATTATCTTCCACATTTATAAAATAAGAATATCTGAAGAAAAACCTTACAAAATGTAAATGTTGAATTGTAGTTTGCGTAAGCACACCAGAATTAAAATGGTAAATGTTTGCTTTCATAGATTAAATTGGAAAAATTGGAATTTATTGCATAAAATATTATACATTCATCTGAATCGATACATGAATAGGTTACTATTTCTTTTCAGTTACTGCATGTCATATTTACATATAGTTCTATATTGGATAAAGTGAGTTTCATTGTTTTAGAATGAACTTATAAAATGTGATAGAATATGCTCTGGAGTTAAAATTTGTTGTCCTGACATGGAGTCATTTAGGTATAATAATTACTTAACTTTCAATGATTAAAATGTTGACGTAACTTCATATGTAATCCCTACATAACAATTTTGCTATCAGCAATGTCACATATGTTAAACACTCTGTACCTGTGGTAACCTGACAGTCACCTCCAAGACATGTATCTAACCTTGGCACCGGGCAAACAGGAGCTCACAAGGCAACTGTGCTGCCTATTCACTTTAGGCACTATTTTGTTTCCCCAGCAACAAATCAATGCAGAAATAGCTTTGAATTGGCCCCTAGTGTCAGCAGAGTCACAAATAAGATTTCTCATTCTCACAGAATTATTGTCAGCTTGATAATTCAAGGACTTTTAATCATTTTCATTTAAAATTTCTAATTAAACCTATATCTGAGAGTAGGCCATTAGATTCTAGACCAATGATCATATGCACATTCACAGACCAGAAGTCATTTCATAAGTTTTCCTGTCGCTGAGGAAACTCAATCTTGCTTGAACTGGGGACTACTCATAATAACCCCGTGGCTTAGTTTTTTATCTTATTTCTACAGAGCAAGGTTTAGAATAAATTTTGTTCCAAATTAATTACACCTGAGTCATTGCCTTGCGTTTTCTTCAACATCGCGATACATTGTTTCCATTATTTTTAAGTGATATAAACAAACAAACCAAAATACAAACTTGTAACAATCTATCAGAGACATATTCTGGTGTTTGGTTTCCCATAATTCCGATTATTATATAACTCTTTCAGAGTTGCTTTATTCATTCTGTAGTAGTCTCTCATTGCCAGCCATCACTAACCTTTCATATCTTAGGTTGATAGCTTTTTATTTTAGTATATTATTGTTTTTTATTTAAAGTCATCAACTGCATCGTGTTCACCAAATATCAGTGTAGTTTTTTCCACATAAAATTCTGTCTATTAAAGTATTAAATTTGCTGTCACACTTTTCTTTTAAGCATTCTGTGCTACGTTCTGTTCGGTGTCAGTGTCTTTAGTTCTGATTTTTCAATTTTGTCCCTCTCCTTTTCCTTGACTCGTTAGTCTGATCCAACCTCTTCTACCTCATCTGATGATTATCAATATGTTATGGAAGCTAAACTACAAGAAATGATCTCCATACGTAGGAAGGTAGTCCTACTGGACTTTACTTTCTATTGCTAATAGAATCCATCTAAGTTTTTCTTTTCGTTTATAAAAATTATGTTACTTTTATTTATTGATAATCGACCATCTGTGCAGTTCAGTGCTTCAGGAGCTTAAAATCGGACAATGGCAGGTTTGTGTTCAAACCATGCACAGTCTGCATGTTACATTTGGCTGATTTCATTGCTCATAAATAACTCCAATGTTTTGCTGATGCTTGGATGTAACAGGCCTTTGTAGCTGACACATTTCAAGCAATGCTGTTCAGCTGCCTGTTTGAAGAAAGTTTATTTTTTAAAAACTATGTTTGCAGTTGGTAGTAGCTTGCTTTACATTTTATTTCAATTTATTTGGAGGAAAAGAGTAAACCAAATCTTACATTTCAGGTGCCTTATCATATTTCTTAACAGGCTGAAGAGAGACATGGAAATATTGAAGAACGTATGAGACATCTGGGAGGGTCAACTTGAAGAGAAGAATCAAGAACTTCAAAGAGTATGTATATTAAAAACTATTACCCCCCATCATCAGTTTATGAATTCATATTATGCATATAAAAAGAAAGCCTCTAATTGAGTATGGATTATATTCAAAACTTACAAATATGCCCTGTAGATTTTGAAGAAACATGTTTGCACCATTTTAATCAAAACAGATGTAAAATTAAATTCAATTTAACCTAGCAAAACTATGAAAATAATCTCAAACAGTTTTTGAATGGATTTTTATTTCATTTTTTTAAATGTAAGGCTAGGCAAAGAGAGAAAATGAATGAGGAGCATAACAAGAGATTATCGGATACTGTTGATAGACTTCTGACTGAATCCAACGAACGCCTACAACTACATTTAAAGGAAAGAATGGCAGCTCTAGAAGAAAAGGTAAAATGATAGAAGGGTAAAATCACATAAATATTTTGCAATGTTCCTGTGATCATGTTTGCTTTATATATAGCTGCAATCATTGTATTGGTCAGATGATCCATTTACTTAGTTTTTAAAAATACCTGATATATTCTTTAAAAATAAATGCATAATTTTTATTTAAATAAGTATAAGATCAAATTTTGGATGAATAAAATATGTTGCATGATATATGAATCTTTTACATTGGCTTGTTCATATGAGACAAATATATTAAAATATGCTGTGCTTGTATGATGAAAATATTTTATTTATCCTCTGCCTGGTATGCAAAATAGAAAAGTGATGAGACAAAAGTCAATATTTTTGGAGAGGGGGAGGTGATTTGAACTATTCATGTCTCAAGTGACCAATATCTACACACCAGTCTAAAAGTCAAAATGTAAGTGAGTTTAAGTCATCAGTAGAACTAGTATCAATCCCAGTAGAGGGTTTAGGACCCCAGTATTTTCAGCTGCATTATTTCAGAAAAAGTGCTTCTGTACAGTCTGCAATGTGATTTACAGTTACATATGTCTCATTGATAGTTGGCAGCTACCAGGCCAGCAAGAGTTATGTGAGCTGGTTACCAATTCCAGAGCATAAATAAAGGTAGGGTATAAAACCCGGATGATCACATAATTTTGGAAATTTAGATTGTTGTCAATCACTATTTTAGCTAGACATTTTCCCTTAATACATAATATACACCAAAATAGGGAAAATATCTTGATAAAATGTCAAAGTAGTTTGATTAATTTACCTATTAGAAAGTCATAAGGCATGTCTTCTTCCCATACAACTCTCCAAATACATGGCCACTGTACAATTACTACACTCTTAGTTTAATTTTACTCTATAAATTTGAAAAGAATGCATTATTTTAAATAATGCCTTGTAGTACTTGTTTGCTTTGTGGAAAAAATAAATAATGTTTAACAACAACAGTAATTTTCTGGAAAGGTTTCTTTTAAGTATCTGTGATGTCAACTTATTGCCACATGACTTTGTGACATGTAATAGTAGGTTTATGAATAGCTGGAATTTGTTATTTCTCTAATAATTTAGGTATCATCATAAATTATTAATTCCACATTGCAATAGATGTCCAGAAAGTGAATTTTTTAATAATATGATTTGATAATTTCTTCTTTCTTCAGATAATAGAAGTGAGTTCTGAATTTTTTATAATGCCTCTAAGACTTAGTTTGTTACTCACTTTTTCTTATTTGAAGAATAACCAATAGTTTCTAATTTAAAATGTGGTCTAAGAAAAGGCAAACAGAAATAGCTTGAAATGTAATATTTCATTTGTTCATCCAAGTGGTACAAAATAACATTTCCCATTTAAATTATGTATTTTTTAAAATGTGAAGGTCTCACATTTGAAAATTTCATCAAAACATGGTTTCCATGGAAACCAAAAAATAGCTGTACCAAGGAAGGAATCCAAGAGGATTCTTGAGTGATAGGATATTAATTTATATATTTAAGTATTTTCTGTTTATTAATTATTTCTGCTATTTTCTTTTCTTTAGAATGTTTTAATTCAAGAATCAGAAACTTTCAGAAAGAATCTTGAAGAATCTTTACATGATAAGGTATAATAGAAAGTTACATTTTTTGCCCATTTTTCTATTTTTATTTTCGATTCCACTGATGAATGTTTTGTTGTGAAATGAATTTGAAAAAATAAGTTTTGTATGTTGTCTTTGTAAAACAATTTTTTTATTATACCTGCAGAAAAGGGTACATAGAGAGGGAGAGCTTGATAAATCTTTGCAACCCAAATTCACCAAAAATTAGCACTATAGAAGCTTCCCCCAAATTAGTCTATAGTCATACTCCTCCATTAAAGGATAGTCACTATCTTGACTTATTCATTTAAAAATTGTTTTGTCTTACTTTATGTCTTACATAAGTATAATTAAAATATATGCACTAATTTGTCTAGTTTTAGATATTCTTTCATCAGAAATAATATTAAATACTATTATATATAAGAATTATGCTAAGTTATGTATGTCCAAACGTGATTCTAGTTCCAAAGGAGCTAAACAAATCTAATTGAAGAGAGAGAACACAGCCTTTACAAACCAGTGAAGATGCAGGGTAGCAGATGCCAAGTGTCAAATGGTCAAATGAGTGAAGTAGACAGTAAGAGCTATGGGTAGGAAAGACCATGATATATTGCTCCTGGGACAATGCCTTCAGGAAGGAAAGATTTGACTAGAGATTTAAGGAAAAGTAGGAATCTGATGCAAGGCTTTCAAACAAAGTGTGTGCAGAATGATCACAGGTGCTTGGTGGGTGAGGGGATGGGTACTGAGTGTGATATCATGAATAATAGGCGCAATGATTTGGCTGGAATCAATTATTCCTATTGTAGGATGTGTAGTAGAAGAGGCAGCTGAGGGCATATTGTGAAATTTTTAATTGCCAATATGTATTTTCCTTCTTCATTACCCTACAAAATTAGTGTTAACAATTTTATATTATCTTGTTAAAGAAGATAGGATTTCTAACTTAAGAAGAGATCTATAATTGTGTGTTGACAAAAGACAGAAGAAATTGAGAGAGAAGGAATGGAGAAAAAGAGTAAAGGAAAGAAGGGAGAGGGGAAGAAGGAAGGAAGGAGAGGAAGAAGGAAGGAAGGAAGGAAGGCCAGGGGAGAGGAGGGGGAGGGCAGATGAGGGGAGGGGAGGGAGTGGGGGAGGGCAGTATGGCATAGGGAAGGAGAGAGGTAGGGAGGGAGGGCAGTATGGCATATAGAAGGTATTGGAAAAGATGAAGAATAGATGAAAGAGAGAACAATTATACATTTAACCCTACTGGATTCTGCAAATTATGATGCAATTAAAAATAACTATTTGATTCAACAGTCATGGTGTCCATAATCTCCTGATAGATAGATAGGTCTTTAGGACAATGTAATATGGAAACTGGAAGATAGTATCTGATTCTTTCTGAGGTAGTTCACAAAGACAACACAGAGGAGAATACGTTTTAGTAGCCTCTTAAAGACGTATATATACAATCTTAACAAATAGAGAAAGGTAGAGCATTCTAGGTAGAGGATGAATCCTCTGCAAGAGCACAGAGAAAACCAAGATGGTTGATTTGATGAATCATCAGAAGTTTACTGTGACTAGTATGTATTTAAAGAAGTAGCTTTTGAGCAGATTGCGAATTTTGGACTTGATCTTGTTGTGCGTGTTATGTTATCCAAAGATCTGTGTGCTCCTGGCAATATTCCCAGAACCCACTCCCCCACCACCTACCGAAACCTTGTAACTCCAACAATCTGCCTAAGCAGCCAAGAGTACTAATCATGTTATGCTTTGCATCCTTGCTTATGTCAATCTCCAGAGAGAGTAAATCCCCAGTCATACCTCATTTCTGAACTATCGCCCCATTTACCTGGGCACATTCACTAATCTGGCCACATCTTCTATAATTCCTCAAATTTCCACTGAACTATACTTATAGTTCATTATCAGCAAAACCCTCTGTATGCTCAACCTCTTTTCTCAGTGTTTTCCTTTCCATCTTTATCTCTAAAATTTGAACTTTTTAGTTAGCTATCCTTTCTTCTCTCTGATTTTTCATTAGTGACCTCATCTGATCTCCTGGATTTAAATATCATCTATAAATTGAGCACATCAAACTTTAGATTACCTACTGGGTCCTCTCCCCTGAGACAGTTTACATGTTCTAATGCCAACTCAACATCCCCATTTGGACACCTAGATATCTCAAATGTAACATGCCAATCTACATCAAACACCAACCACCTAACCTATCGCATCAGCGATCTTCTCAGTAAATCATAATCACAATTTATTTATTTGAGTTACTCAGGCTAAAAAACTTGGAGTTAATCTTGACCCCTATGTTTATTTCATATTCCACATCTAGTCCAATATCAAATCCTTTTAGTTCTACTCTCACAATATAGCCAAAACACATCCAGTCTTACTCTAACACCATTCTTGTCCAAACCATTACTCTCTTGCCTAATAATTTCCTCTCTTTCTGCCTCCCAATTTAATTTGACAATCTATTTCACAGCAATTAGAATGATCATTCCCTTCTCTGCTAGAAAATCCAGGAGACATAGCAAGACTCCATCTTTACAAAAGTAAAAATAAATAGTGAGGTGCAGTGGTGCATATCTGTAGTCCTAACTACTTGGGAGTCTGAGGCAGGAGGATTTCTTGAGCCCAGGAGCAGGAACAAAGTGAGACCCTGTCTCTAAATAAATAAATAAATAAATAATCTATCTAAAAATCCTCCAATTGTTGCCTATCTCGTGCAGAGTAAAAGTTAGAGAGTTTAAAGTACTTTACAATGTCTTTAGGACTACCCTTCATGAATTCTGCAATCATACTTTTAAAAATCCATCCTCTATTTGTCTATTTAACCTCTCCAATCCAGCCACACTGGATTCCTTGCCCTTTACTTCACTTCCACTAAGGGGCATATGCACCTGCTGTTCTTTTATCTGCCTTGCCTTTTTCTAATATTTTCATTTTTTACTTTCTCCTTTATTTAGGTTATTGCTCAGTTATCACTTCATTGAAAACTCTTCCATGAGTCCCCTATTTTCTCCTTTCTAACAACATTCTATATTCCTATACTCCTACTTGTTTATTATTTGTCTTTTCTACTAAATTGTAAATTGCATGAGGGCAAGACATTTGTCAGCACACTACTGTATCTCTGGTGCCTGACACACAAGAGGTACTCACCGCACATTTGTGAAAATGATGAACAAAGAAATTTTCAAAGTCAATAAGAAACTATTGGCATTTTAAAGCAAAGCATTAGTTGTATGTACATATGTTTTCAAATTATATGTCTAGTAGAGGAATGTGTAGGAAAGAGACTAAGCTTGTAAAAATCATTCAGGAAAAAGATAAAAAGGGCTTAGAGTAGGATGATAGTGAGATAAAAAGAACAGAAAAGAAAAACATTGCAAAGGCCACATTGACAAAAAAAAGTGTGGTGAAAAAAAGAAGTTTGAGTCAAGTAAAATATCAAGCACTAGCTGCTGGGAAGGGGAAAAACAGTAACAGAAAAATCTAGAAGGATACATTTAGACATATGTAACAATATAAAAGTTATAATCATTAAAACCAAAATAAATGTTTACATGAGCAGTTAATTAAAAGCTCTAAGACATAAAGATAGTGGTTTTTTACAGACTAGAGCCTACAATGCCAATTTGAGAAAATTATTTTAAGTACAAATAATTGTGCCACTATGAAGCTAATAAGTTGTTCACTTTCTTTTTTAAGGTGATGATTTTTGCTTTTCTTTCCTTTTTCTTTCAATCGAATCATCTTTTTCCTTCACTCATATGTCCTTTAACCCTCATAGAATAATGGAAATTCTTCATTCACTGCATAAATAAGTCATTTTCTTTATTTTTAAAACTGGATATCATTTCTACTCTGCATATTTAAGTGATGTCTACATAGCTGGTTATAGTTTTAATATTCTAATGAATTTTCAAATATTTAGGATTAGTGAATACCAGGGAATATAGATAAATTTTTATTGATTTCTGCTATCCACATTTTTTATTACAAGGGAAAAATTTTGGCATGCTTTATTATTGTGTCTAATAACCTTTAATACAAATATACCCTCAGTTTTCCCTTTTAAAAAAAAGCCATTAATCCTGGTTTATCATAATTGGTTGCTGGTATTACTGGCATCTGAGTAACTTTTTGTTTTGATTTTTAGGAAAGATTAGCAGAAGAAATTGAAAAGCTGAGATCTGAACTTGACCAACTGAAAATGAGAACTGGCTCTTTAATTGAACCCACAATACCAAGGTAACATTAAATTAAAAGCTTATTTATAGTTCACTGAAAATCAACATGAATTCCCTTATGGTTTCATATGTCCTCAGCTAAAATAAATCAGTACCTCTTATTGCTCGCTAGTCATGATCATGTTCTGACTCTTTATTGATTTATAGTTTTTACTTTCAAAAATAGCTTTTTAATTTAGCAATTCTTTCTCTAGATAATAAATAAAAAATTAAATTATTACCTTTTTTATTCTGAATTTAATTATATATGTAGAAATATATTAAAAGATTCTTAAATAAAAAACTGAACTTTGTATAGGGAGATTGCATCTCATTGCAAGAAGAGGCATCAGCCCTTTTCTCTATATGCATTCAATACAGAAATAGAATTCGACATAAAATTTTCTATATGTGTTCAATGTAAAAATATGCAGAAATATGTTCAATGCTTAATGTGACTAAACAAATACTATGGCCACTTAGCAGCTACCTATTTTGGTAAAGTAAATGCAAATAAAGAAGAAAAGAGAAATGAATCAGGTAAAAAAAATTCCAATAAATTTAGTCATACTCATCTACTTTGACTCACTATATCATCTTAAAAGAGGCTGCTTACTTGATAGTTGATAGATAGATAGATAGTAGATAGATCTATATGTTAATAATTCATATATAATTATCTTTTGTGCTTTAGATTTTTTATTTAAAATTGTTTGGAAACCCTAGAAGAACTCAGTCATTTATTCATATATTTATTAGGCAACACAGAATAATAGCAGCTGTTTGAAACTTTCCACCACCATAGGCTTTTAGGAGAAGTCCATCTTTCTTGGTGTTATGTTCGTCTTTAGAATGCTAACTCCACCAGAGGAGGGGTTTATATTTGTTTTGATAACTACCATAATCTCAACACCTAAAAATCTGTCTTGCATATAGTATACTTTCAAGATGTATTATAGAATGAATAAATGAATATCTGGTAAAGCATTTTTCAGATGCTCAAATAAAAATTCAAATAAAAAAATCCTAAAGTGTCTTATACTCTTTTTGATATAAATGTAAGTAAAACCAATATTTAATATTTTAAGAATTTCCATACTCAGTTAGTATGAGAAACAGTTTGGCAGGCATAAAAACACCCAAAGAACTTTTAAATATGTAAGTCATTAATTGAGAAAATCATACATATTTTTCAAATTTTTAAGCTTTCAAATTTTTAAGAAATAATTTCAGTTCAGATATAAAAATGATATATGTTCACATGGTTATGATACTTATGAGGATAATGGAGAAGGCGAAGAACTGATAAAATGTCAAAGGAGTCAATGCATAGAATAAGCATTATAAAATCAATAGATTAAATATATTTTAATAAGAACAAATAGCCATTTCCCTGTCTTTTTGACCTTACATCTCAAAATACAGTTTTGAAAGTGTTATCTAAAAGTCTATCACTGCAATGAGCCATTATGGGCAGCCTAACAATGTGACATTTATCTACAATGAAGGATGACTGGGCCCATATAGAACAATTGTTCTTTGTTTGTTTGTTTGTTTGTTTTTTTCTGAGACAGAGTCTTGCTCTGTCACCAGGCTGGAGTGCAGTGGCGTGATCCCGGCTCACTGCAACTTCCGTTTTCCGGTTTGAAGCAATTATCCTGCCTCAGCCTCCTGAGTAGCTGGGACAGCAGGCATGTACCACCATGCCCCGCTAATTTTTTGCACTTTTAGTAGAGATGGGGTTTCACCATGTTGGTCAGGATGGTCCCGATCTCTTGACCTCATGATGCGCCCGCCTCGGCCTCCCAAAGTGCTGGGATTACAGGCGTGAGCCACGGCGCCTGGCCAGAACAATTTTTCTTTGATACAACAGATTGTAGTAGAAAGAATCCTAGATCAAGAATAAGACAACCCACATTTCTAGGGCTCAGACAGATAATTACAAACTGCTTGATTCTGGAGAACCCATTTTTCTTAATGACGTTCTAAACAAATATATATTTGTACCTAAATATACATAAACAATATTTTTTTCTGATTATCTCACAGGCTTGCTTTGCAGATAAAATAAGACAAGTAAGTAATGGGGATCATATGTATAGTAAATCGTGTCACAAGTATAAAGTATTATAGAAATTATTAAGGTAAGCTAGCTAAACAGATAGAACTTATAATAAGTTACAGGATAACTGAACGTTTATTAAACAGCAGTTATTTATAGAACATTCATGCTTCTGAGGACAAATAATTTTTAAAAACAATAATGGAAATAGGAGATGTGTGAGAACTCAATCCACTAAGTTTTGATCTAACAGGTGGGAAGGTGAGGAGAGAGAAGCTACGGCAAGTGAGTATCCGTGACCACTCTCCTCTTAGTATCTCACCTGAGAAGAAAGTAAAATGAGTTCGAGGCACTAGAAATGGCTTGATCTGGCTCAACTCTGAAGAAAGGTAGGATCTGGGTAGTTGAAAAGGACAATAGAGGACACTCCAGGAAGCAGAGCAATGGGTAACAGATTTTCTCTAAAAAAATTCTTACCTGGCTTACCTATGGAAGTTCTTTAATGAGATTATATGCAAGAGTCACAGGAGATTCAGAAGGAGAAGCTACAGAATTCATTGCTTAAAAAAAAAAAAAAAATGCCTGTTTTGTGACTTACTTAGACCTTCCAAAAACATTTCAAAATATTGAACACCTAGAATGATTTCAAAATTGAACTAGTATGATAATATTGTCTCTCATTTCTCCTGTTGTAGTACTAGATCTGAGAACTGGAAAAAAGAGGAGAGAGATGAGTTTGAGGACTGCTATAACAAAAAGAATACTAGGAGCTAGAATAGTAGATGACAATAGCACTTTTAAAGTGAGACCTTAAAACTGTTAACCACATAAGTGTGTTGAGACTGTTTTCAGCAGAAAAAAAAAATGCATGTTCAAAGAAATGAAAAGAAAATGTGAGTTACTGGTATTCAAAGAAAGTCAGTACAGCTGGATGAAAAGCAAGACAGAGGTACCTTAAAATGAAGCTGGAAGGTGGCAAAGGCCGAAATTATAGAGGGCTTTTAAGGACATTGAATAATTTTAAACACAAAATTGGTATGATTAGATCTGTGTGTTGCTTTATTTTTATTTTTTTATAAATTATCTGGAGTTGTGAGATAAATCAACAAGAAAACAATGCTCCTAGGATGATGAGTTATAACGTTAGAAACACCATTCTAATGCCTAAAGGGATATTAAGGTAAGCAGTCGCAGGCAAAAGGAATCCAGACTGTTCAGAGAAAGATAGTTTAAGCCTGTATTATAATCATTTCATTCATTTATTATCTTGCCAGATACTTATGAAGTGCTTATTACATGCTAGGAACACCTTCCTGGGCATAGAAAGGTGACTAAAATCTGATCTTTGTCTTCATGAAACTTAAAGCCTCTGCCCAACAGATAAAGACAGAGAGTTGTATCCTTTAAGAATATGGCCTGGTTGGTTAATTCTTTTATGTGACTTATTCATGATAAAATCTGTTTATGTGATTAAGTCTCAAGTATGTTGCTACAAAAACAATAGCTGTCACCTATTTGAGAAATAATTTTTTAGTTCATTTGTTCTAATTCCCCATCTGGCAAAACACTAATTTTCTTAAGTTAATGTCTTGTGCTGTTGCAAACACCCAAACCTCACCTCCCCTTTTTAATGTCAAATATTTGAAAGTGCTTGTCTTTGTTCACAAGGATAACTAAAAGAGATAGTATATTCAATCAGCAGGAGCCTCAAATTCAACAGAGCACACAGCTTTAAGTATATCTCCTACTGATGATGGATCTGTTATTTCATTTTATAGGACAGCATGATGTCACTGTTATTATCATCATCATTATTGTAACAATAAAATGAATTTGCTATAAATCCACATATAAGTAATATGCTTGGAGAAACCTTTTCTTCACTTCGATTATAGTATACTTTATTACCATGTTAATTGAAAACTAGTGTAATTATATTTTCCAGCTAAAATTTTCCAACTGTTTCATCTTTAAGCAGATTTCAGAATCAAACGTGCTTATGAAAAAATTTTTCTTCGTCCTTTTGGAACAATATGTTATTAAAAACTTTTAAAAAGTCCTTTTGTATACCCTATTTTCTTTAAAAAAAAAAAATAATAAGACCATTAGCCTTGGGTCCATCTAAATTTAAGCATTTTGTTGGTTCTCTAAATTAAAAAATAGAATGTGAAAAATAGACAATGTGTGAATAAATTTCTCCAAAAATTTTAAAATTAGAAAAGTTCTGGGCCCCCCAAATTTTAGACATTTTTAGTTAGATTTATAAGAAATATTTAAAATAAATACAGTAATCAATAACGTATATGATGATATACACAAAAGAGTTCAAACTAAATTGCCAGAATTTAACCTCATAGATTTTGGTTATCAATCTTAATATGATTTAATTTACTACTACATTTGAAAATGATAATAAACAGAAAGGTTATAAATATTACAAACTCTAAAAGAAGAAAATGCAGTTAACTTTCAGGAATGGACCTAAGACTGCAACTTCTGACATAAGTCTCTAAAGAGGCCTCAGAGAGTCATGACAATTTATCAGTTTTCTTCCTTGAGGTTTATTTCCTTGAGGACTCCTCCTTTATTGCCAGTTAAACAGCTGGTAAGTTTAATTTTTGAGATTGGATTATTTTATATATTTTCTGTTTTCCAGAACTCACCTAGACACCTCAGCTGAGTTGCGGTATTCAGTGGGATCCCTTGTGGATAGCCAGTCTGATTACAGAACAACTAAAGTAATAAGAAGACCAAGGAGAGGCCGCATGGGTGTGCGAAGAGATGAGCCAAAGGTTGATCTTTTAACTTCAACTCTTCTCTAGTTTTATTTAAATGGATCATTTCATTTGGATAGAATTTTAACACTGAGATAATTCAAATGCTAGAAATTTTTATTAATTTGGAACAGAGATATGACATTAAATAAAAGAACTATAAGTAAAGTAAAGCCCCAACTATAGGCCAGAAGTTGAATAAGCATTTCCCGTGTATTCATATAACATTATCAAAGTGGGTACTACTTGCATGCTAAGTTCAGACATAAAACATTGAGGCTCAGAAAAGTTCAGTGTTCAGCATTGCACAGGTAGCAAAATGATGGAGTCAAAACTTGGGCCTGTATTTGTATCGTTTCTCATACTATACTTTAACTATTATACCACATTGCCAAACATGTGGCCTTTTGATTTTCTTGGGCACTTGAGCAATGGCATTCACATAGTTCATTCAATTTAACTTAATTAAGATTAGTATTTTAAAAACACTTTGAAGAAAATGTACATAAACTATTCCTTGTGTTCTTATAGAACTATGAATGATAAGGGGCAGTGCTAGCCTAATTCGGTCAATAACTTAATTTAAAATATTTAAGCTAAGTTTGTTGCATAAGATATTTTATAAAGAAGTAAAACAGTCCTTTGGTGCCTAAGAATACTTTGTTCTTTCAACCACTTTTATATACCCCAAATACTGTATAATCCATTTGTCCATATTTGTACACAGGTACTTGATGCCTTTTGGGTTTCAGCTGGCACCAGTATGTTCATATATTAATTAATCCATCACAGTAGGCATTCAATTCTGTTGAATACATGAATAAATAAGTGAACAAATGCAGATTATGTTAAGTTAATCTCAATTCTTTTCTTGTTATTATGTGAAAAGTTAATTAGTGCTACTAAATACCAAAGCAAATTGTAACACAAATACTAAATCTGGTTCTTAATTCTTAACTCAGTGCTCAGAGAAGTATCATGTGGCCTTCCATAGAAATCATTTGATGTAATCCCAAAAATGAAAATCAAATTTTTGAAAAGCAGAAAAAAAGAGATCTCAGACCTCTTTTATGCCCAACCTCCTCATACATTCAGATAACAGCTGGAAAAACACTGGTCTATTGGTTAATCAAAACTCTCATTCAAATGGAAGATTTCTTATATCCATTTCAAAAGACATAACCATGTAAATTAGCATGTCTTTGGCTTAAAAATTACAGGTATACTTTGTTTTATTGTGTTTTGCTTTATTGTATTTCACAAACATTATGTTTCTTTGTTTTTTAAAAATTGAAGGTTCCTGACAACCCTGCCTCAAGCAAGTCTACGGGTGCTATATTTTCTTTTTTCTTTTTTTTTTTTTTTTTTTTTGAGACAGAGTCTTGCTCTGTCACCAGGTGCCAGGCTGGAGTGTAGTGGTGAGATCTCAGCTCACTGCAACCTCTGCCTCCCGGGTTCAAGCAGTTCTCCTGCTTCAGCCTCCCAGGTAGCTGGGACTACAGGCACATGCCATCATGCCCAGCTAATTTTTTTTTGTATTTTTAGTAGAGATGGGGTTTCACCATGTTGGCCAGGAGGGTCTTGATCTCTTGACCTTGTGATCCCGGGTGCTGTATTTTCAATGCAGGTGCTCACTTTGTATCTCTGTCTCATATTTTGGCAATTTTCACAGTATTTCTTTTCTTTTTTTGAGACAGGGTATTACTGTCACTCAGGCTGGAGTGCTACAGTGCGATCATGGCTCATTGGAGCCTTGAACTCCTGGGCTCAAGCAGTGCTCTCATCTCACCCTCCCAAGTAGCTGGGACCACAAGTGGGCACCACTACACCCAGCTAATTTTTGTATTTTTTGTAGTGATGGGGTTTCACCATCTTGCCCAGGCTGGTCTCAAACACCTGTGCTCAAGTGATCCACCCACCTCAGCCTCCCAAAGTGCTGGGATTATAAGGGTGAGCCACTGCGCCCAGCCAGTTCTCATAATATTTTAAACTTTTATTATTATTATTATATCGGTTATGGTGATCTGTGAACAATGATCTTTGATGTTACTATTGTAATCATTTGGGCACACCATGAACCATGACAATATAAGACAGTGAACTTAATCTATAAATGTTGTGTGTGCCTCTGCTCCAACAGCCATTTTCCATCACATTCCCTTTCTTTGGGCCTCTGTATTCCCCAAGACACAGCAATGTTGAAAGTAGGTCAATTAATAACCCTACAATAGCCTTAAGTGTTCAAGTGAAAGGAAGAGTTGCACATCTCTCACTAAGTCAAAAGCTAGAAACAATTAAACTTAGTGAGGAAGAAATGTCAAAAGCTGAGTTAGACCAGAAGCTAGACCTCTGGCATCAAACAGTTAGCCAAGTTGTGACTGAAAAGAAAAGGTTCTTGAAGGAAAGTAGAAGTGCTACTCCAGTGAACATGCAAATAAGAAAGCAAAGGGCTGGGCTGGGTGACTCACGCCTGTAATCCCAGCACTTTGGGAGGCCAAGGTGCATGGATCACAAGGTCAGGAGTTTGAGACCAGCCTGACCAACATGGTGAAACCCCATTTCTAGTGAAAATACAAAAATTAGCTGGGTGTGGTGGCGGGAACCTGTAATCCCAGCTACTCAGGAGGCTGAATGAGAGAATCACTCCACTGGACCAACAGAGCATTTTGTGGCTATAGGGTGCCTGATAATAATGTCTTGATTTTCTTTGGGACTCAACTATATCAAAGGTTTTTCCCCCTGGCAGTACGGGGGGTACAGGTGATCGATCATTGATGTCATTGCAATTGTTATTTTTTAAAATAAATTTATAAAAACACCAAAAAGTAAAAAAAAAATAAATAAATAAAAAAACCTGGAAGGTAGAGGTTACAGTGAGCCAAGATCACGCACTCCAGCCTGGGTGATAGAGAGAGACTCCGTCTCAAAAAAAAAAAAAAAAAAAAAGCAAACAGCCTTACTGCTAATATGGAGAAACTTTTAGTGGTCTACATAAATATGATCATTTAGTGATAAACAATCAAAGCATGCACAACATTCTCTTAAACCAAAGCCTAATCCAGAGCAAGATCCTAACTCTTCAATTATATGAAAGGTGAGAGAGGCGAGGAAGCTGCAGAAGAAAACGTTGAAGGTAGCAGAGGTTAGTTCAGTTCATAAAGGTTTAAGGAAGGAAGCCATCTTCACAACATAAAAGTGCAAGGTGAAGCAGCAAGTGCTGATATAGAAGCTGTTACAATTTATTAAGATCTAGATAAGATAATTGATGAAGGTGACTACACTAAACAGGAGGTTTTCAATGTAGCTGAAACTGCCTTTCAATAGAAGAAGGTGCCAGCTAGGACTTTCATCACTGAAGAAGAAATGTAAATGCCTGGCTTCAGAGCTTCAAAGGACAGGGGTGAATGAATGCAGCTGGTGACTTTAAGTTGAAGCCAAAGCTTATTCACCATACTGAAAATCCTAGGGCCTTCACTAATTATGCTAAATCTACTCTACCTGTGCTCTATGTTGGAACAACAAAACCTAGATGACAGCACATTTGTTTACAGCATGATTTACTGAATATTTTAAACACACCTTTTAGACTTACTGCACAGAAAAACATATTCCTTTCAAAATATTACTACTCATTAACAATGCACCTGGCCACCCAAGAGCTCTGACAGAGATGCTTAAAGAGATTAATGTTGTTTTTGTGCCCACTAACACAATATTCATTCTGTATCCCATGGATGAAGGAGTAATTTTGGCTTTCAAGTATGATAACTTAAGAAATACATTTCATAGGGCTATAGCTGCCATAGGTAGTGACTCCTCTGATGGACTGGGGCAAAGCCAATTGAAAACATTCTGGAAATGATTCATCATCCTAGATGCCATTAAGAACATTTATGACTCATGGGAGAAGGTCAAAACATCAACCTTGGCCAGGCACAGTGGCTCACACCTGTAATCCCAGTACCTTGAGAGGCTGAAGCAGGTGAATCACCTAAGGTTGAAAGTTTGAGACCAGCCTGGCCAAAATGGTGAAATCCCATCCCTACTAAAAGTACAAAAATTAGCTGGTTGTAGTGGTGCATGTCTGCAATCCCAATTACTCCAGAAGCTGAGGCATGAGAATTGCTTGAACTCTGGAGGTGGAGGTTGCAGTGAGCGGAGATCAAGCCCCTACTCTTTAACCTGGGCCACAAAGCAAGACTGTATTTTAAAAAATCAATTTTAATAAGAGGAAGAAATTGATTCTAACCCTCATGGATGACTATGAAGGGTTAAGACTTCCATGGACAAAGTAACTGCAGATGTGGTAAAATACAAGAGAACTAGAATTAGAAGTAGGGCCTGAAAATGCAACTAATTTGCTGCAATCTCATAATAAAATTAGAACAGATGAGAATTTACTTTTTATGAATGGACAGAAAGTGGTTTCTTGGGATAGAATCTACTCCTTGTGAAAATGTTGTGAACATTGTTAAAATGACAACAAAGGATATAAAATATTACATTACATAGTTGATAAGACAGTGGCAGGATATGAGAGGATTGGCTCCAGTTTTGAAAGAAGTTCTACTGTGGGTTAAATGCTATCAAACTGCATTGCATGCTACAAAGAAATCTTTCATTAAAGGAAGAATCAATCAATGTGGCAAACTTCACTGTTGTCTTATTTTTTAAAAATTTGACAATTTTTAAAGCCACCCAACCTTCAGCAACTACTATCCTTATCAGGCAGCTATCAACATCAAGCCAAGACCCCTTACCAGCAAAAAGATTAAAACTCACTGAAGGCTCAGATTATCATTAACATTTTTTAGCTATAAGGCATTTTTAATGAAGGTATCTTCATTTTTTAGACATAGTGCTATTACTTAATAGACTTCAGTAGAGAATAAACATAACTTTTATATTCATCAGGAAACCAATAAACTTGTGTGACTCTATTGTGATATTGACTTTATCACGGTGGGCTGGAACTAACCCTGAAATCTCTGTGAAGTATACCTGCATATCACTTTGTAACATTTTAAATATTTTGCTACAATCGATGCAAATAAATGTTGGGAAGATAATTCTTGTGTAATTTCTCATGTCATAATATTTGTTGCCTGAGCTTATAATAAGAAAATTATAGGAAGACTAATTAGTATAAGACATGAGTGCTTGAGTACAAATAAAGATTGCTATATTTGGAAATAAGGAAAAGTATTGCAAATACATGCTTTAAAGTAATTGTTACCTTGGAATGTGATTGAGCTATAAATCATATAGAAATTTATCATCTTTATGTCTACTAAAATTGATATTTATGCTGACAATTAATCCCTCACATTACTTAAGATGTCAAGGAACTATTTTATGGAAGCAAATAAATTAAAATGTTAATAATTGGTTGAGTTTTTGCAAGGTCAGTTGTAAAAGCATGCCTGTTGTTGCTGTCTTTGAGATTAGTGCTTTGAAGATTAAGAATATGGTAAATATTATGCATTTTTCATTCACCTTTCAGGTGAAATCTCTTGGGGATCATGAGTGGAATAGAACTCAACAGATTGGAGTACTAAGCAGCCACCCTTTTGAGAGTGACACTGAAATGTCTGATATTGATGATGATGACAGAGAAACAATTTTTAGCTCAATGGATCTTCTCTCTCCAAGTGGTCATTCTGATGCCCAGACTCTAGCCATGATGCTTCAGGAACAATTGGATGCCATCAACAAAGAAATCAGGTAACTTCAATTAGTACTGATGCTTTCAAAAAATTAAAAGACCTTGATATTATACTAAAATGTAATTATTATATCAGAAGCATTAGCATTAACTGAGAGCTTAATAGCTCTGCAGAGTCTCAGACCTCACCACATATGTACAAAATCAGAAAAGTGCATTTTCAGATGATTCCCAGAATATCTGTATATCTCCTTTATAATATAGGACAACCTTGTAAGGAACATACATGAAACATGTAAGACTAATGACATTAGTGGTAATATAAAATAATGAGTTAAAGGCAAAACTTTCTCCAGTGAATTTTAAAACACTTTCTAAATTAAAATTTACTACTTAAGGTGAAAGTTATTTGTGGTAATCACATACATTTTACAGATACATTTCATACTACAGTAAAGGTACCAAATAGCACGCAAATTAATGTGCATTCAGATCCCTTAAAAGTATTTAAACATTGAAGTCAAATTAATTTACCACTCTTTTTGTCAATTTTATACCATTTATATCAGGGACAGTGTATTTCTTTGAAGTTTATTAATGTTAACAGTTTTTGAGGCTGGGAAGTCCAAGATCAAGGTTCTAGCAGGGTTCAGTTTTTGGTAAAGGCTGTCCACTTGGCTCCAGGGAAAGGGAAAGGCAGGCAGGCTGTGGGAGGCAGAATTTACTACTTAAGTGGTGGTGGGGAGAGAGAGAGAGAAAGAGAGAGAGAGAGATTGAGAGAGAAAGAAAGAAGAGGAGAGAGGAGAGAGAGAGAGAGAAAGAACATTAATATATTAATTCTGTGGAATTAAGCCTCTCTCTCACACACACACTCTCTCTCTCCCCCCACATTGTCCTCCCATCTTTCCCCTTTCCCTGGAGCCAGGAAGAGTTCCTTTACCAACAACTGAACGCTGCTGGAAACTTGATCTTGAACTTTTCAGGACAGCAAATTAATTTAACTCCAATGTTTAAATACTTTCAAGGGATCTGAGAGCCTTTACCAAGGAAAGATGTATGGAAGACCTCATGTAACCTCAATTACCTCCCTAAGATCCTATCTTCAAATACAGTCACATTGGCCTTTAGAGCTTCAACCTGTGAATTGAAGGGGGCTAGATAAAATTCAGTTCATAGCAAAGCAAATACTGAAAGCAGGATAGAGTCCTCTTCTCTGACAGGAACACTTGAGAAGAAAAAACAGTTAATGCCTTTAAATGGGATAAGCTAAAGGTATTACTACCATTCTTAATAATAAAAATTAAATTTCTGTAGTAAAATGTTGCATGAAAATTCATATTTTTTTAAATTTAAATGGGGTCTCACACTGTCACCCAGGCTAGAGTGCAGTAACTCAGACATGGCTCACTGCAGCCACAACCTCCCAGTCTCAAGCAATTCTCTCACCTCAGCATCCCAAGTAGTTAGGATTATAGGCATGTGCCACCATGCCTGTCTAATTTTTTAAAAAAAAAATTTGTAGAGACAGGGTCTCCCTCTGTTGTCCAGGATGGTTTTGAACTCCTGGGCTCTAATGATCCTCCTGCCTGGGCCTCCCAAAGTGCTGGGATTACAAGTGTGAGCTACCACACCCACCTCAGATTGTTAGTCTCAATGCTTGTGGCTGATTAATTGTATTCACTGATGCCTAAAACTAACTTTTCAAATTTGGCTGCTACCATATTTTAAACTGACATACAATTCTTATAGAATTTTTTATGATTAATATTCTTATATCAGTGAAAATACATTTATTCACATATTAATGCTGAAGTTTATAGCAAATCAGGCTGATCGATAAAAATCCCCTCATTTTGGGGACATATGTGTGCAAATTTTCTAAGTAAGTAAATGGGGACCAAATGCATTTGCATTCTTTAAGTATAAAAGGCTTAATATATCTGCCAGACATAATTTAATATTATGACCTAACAAGTATCTTTATTATATTTTCATTTCAAAGCCAATAAAACATGTGGGTGATATGAATTAGTTCATACTAGTTATGAAAAAAGTACTCTTGCTATATGGTACCTAATAATAGATGGTTTTCATTACAATTGAAATTGTACAAATTAACATTTCAAATGTTGAGAAATGTTGACACTCTGATAATTTCATTTTAATTTAATATATAGTTTCTTGAATTCCAGTGACATCAACTTTTTCTGTCATTTCCTTGACTAACTGCAGTGATGAACCCAACTGTGTCAGGTAGATTTGTGTTCTTTTGAATATCCAGAAACCACTATGAACTTGTTTTATCAACTGGTGAACAGGTTTTAACTATTGTGAACAATGCCTTTATTTTTTCTTTCTGGCTCTAGCTAAATCTGGTGGCTTCTTTCTACTGTTATTCAAATCTACCTATAATTACGGTACTGCACTTTAGAATAGTTTCTTACCTGTATGACTACAATTTCTATCTGGTTTCTTTGTAGTACGCTAGTTCTCCATAAAACCCAACCTAACTGCAGCCAGAGAAGACTTTTAAAAACATAAATGTGCTTTTGTAATCACCCTTTTTCAAATCATTCAATTGCTCTTAGGATACACACCAAAATTTTTAGTATGGTATACAATACCTCACCTGTCTCACCATTCTCTAACCATTTACTTTGCCTACTTACCAGTTCCTTAAGTACTCCATGATCTTTCTTTTGCTGTGTCGTCTTTTACTCCTGGAACATGACTCTCATTCCACTCCCTTCTACCCTAACATTTCACTCGTGTTACCTTTACTCACCATGGACAGCTCCTCCATCACTTCTTCAAGGAAGATAGTACTGTCCATCAGTTCTTTACTTTCACTAGATTGTAACTTTAATAAAGGAGGAGGAAATGTATCTGGTATTGCTCACTTTTATTTGTAGGTCTTAGCACTTTGCTTTGTATTTAGAAAGTGCTCCATAAATATTTGATTACTCTAAATAGAAAAAAATAATGTAAAATATAAATATTAACTGAATAACTGAACAATACTTTCTGATGCTGTTCAACTAATGGTTGAATTCACCAAGTTTGAAATCAAGTCTATATTCTCATGATATTTATTTTCACCAAAGATGTCAACATACCCTCAATAACAACCTATTTCTCTTCAGAGACCCTTAGCTTTGTAACATTAGGGTAGTAATTTCTTTAACAACCTTGGCCAGTAGGTTAATAAAGTTGTTTATTTGTAAGAAATTTTAAAAGTACCTGAAATGTGATTATACCACATTTAAAAGAAATAGTCATCTTCATTAAAACCACGGTGGTCTGCTAATAACAACCAGAATTTTTCTCTGGTTAAGGTTTTTCTTCTTTCATAAACTAATTTAGCCATTTAAAAATGCATGTTTTCTGGCTTACTCACAGCTCACTGATTCAAATTACTTCAAACTTATTTGCCACAGCAGTGTTTGTTGATCTATTCTTTCATAGTTAGCTACTCTTTTCTGTTTGATTAAACTTCAGTCTACCTCTTACCCAACTTGTTACTCTAGGTTTTGCTCTCTTGTACAATTTATAGAATACCTAAAGTTACTAACCAAAATTTCTGTGTACAGCAGAACCATGTTACATATCACCAGACAAATTTTCTAAGGAGTCATTTTTCTATGAAGTATTTAAAAAGTAAAACAATGCCTTCTTTTTTTTCATTTTTATTTTTTGAGGGGGAAGGTAGGTTTTTTTTTTCTTTCAAATGTGTTTTAAGTGTTAACAATGTATTATGTTACTTGATTAAACCTTTCTTTGGTGTTCTGATCTCGGGGCGAAGTTAAAAAATGCATTCATAAAAATAAACTTTGAGAGTAACAGAATTCATGTTATTTTTCTAAGTGGAAGATTATAATTAAGTGTAAATGTGCCTCATAATGTTTTAGCCAAAATAAATCTTTGTGAAAACATATTCGATTAGATTTTAAGTCCATACTTTGTAAGAATTTTTTAACAATCTGTTAAAATAAAAAAGATCACTTATTCCAATGACATGTAAGTAGACAGTCAAAGTACTTTCTTCCTGGCCAGCGAACACATACTACCTAAAAACGGAAAGATTAACTGAATGGTTAGTGAAGACACCAGCAGTGAGTTAGTTAATCATCAAAAAGCTGGGGAAATATATAAAAACAGGTGAGTAAATGTAGATCAATTTCCCACAGTAAACGTAGACCAGACAACTATTCCCTATTGAATAAATGTAGCAAAAACAATACATTCTCCATTCTAAATATGTAAAAAGAAAACTCTGAAGTGATCATAAGCTTGAAGGTAAGAGTTTTATATAATAGGGAACCACAATGAATCATTTGTAACTAAGAACAAAATAGCTCAGGAAAATTTTACAACCTTGTCAAACCATACTGGTACACAGTTTCATTATAACAAGATACAAAATGTATATAGATTCAATTTAAGATTCAAATAGGATTTGTACGCAACCTAACTAACACTCTTTATTATTTGTGCCTTTGTAATAAATAATTTATAAATATTCTTGAAGCCACTTCCCATTTTAAAGAAAAAAGATAATAGCTGTCTTCCCAATGTAAAGAAAAAGGAAAATAGCTGCCTCAAAAGCATTTACACTAATTAGTTTTGTTTTCAAGTTACTTTTTCATTGTTTATGTATTCATCATCTAACTATATTTTCACATTATTAATTTTTCTGGTACTTATTTAAAGGAGGCTTGGATAAGTGTTAATATTAAGAAAAGACTCAGGTTTTATTTGGCTACATGATATTACAAATGACCACTTATTGAGGATACTATCATTTAAACTTTTTCATTAGGTAGGAGGTAAGATTCAATGACTTTGAATCTTATGAGGCACATTTACGTGTAATTATAATCTTTCACTTTTTCTAAGCTATTGCTAGTGCTTCCCTATCTCAAGGCTGAACTTCTAACGTCTCTTTTATGGGTTCCTGAGATCAAATGTAAGATTAGGATTAATGGTAGAAATTAACTAGGTTCAAGATTTTTAAAGAGTTTTAGCAGGTGGTAGTATACAAAGAGGGTGAAACTAAAAGTGGGCAGGAAAAATATATCATTTGAAAACAATTTTCTAAATTGCAACCAGGAAGTCCCTAGAATTTACCAAAAGTTACACTGTTTAGAGAAAAAAATATGAAAAAGTTATATTTGATGTAAAATGTTCAAGAGTAGTTTCTATTGATTTATTATGTGAATTCCAATGATCATTACAGCAGCAAATAATGGATCCATATTAAATTATATATAATGGATCAAAATTAAATTGTATCTTTCAGGCTAATTCAGGAAGAAAAAGAATCTACAGAGTTGCGTGCTGAAGAAATTGAGAATAGAGTGGCTAGTGTGAGCCTGGAAGGCCTGAATTTGGCGAGGGTCCACCCAGGTACCTCCATCACTGCCTCTGTTACAGCTTCATCGCTGGCCAGTTCATCTCCCCCTAGTGGACACTCAACGCCAAAGCTCACCCCTCGAAGCCCTGCCAGGGAAATGGATCGGATGGGAGTCATGACACTGGTATGGTGATGTGTCCAGAGAAACTTTGCCTCCTGTTAGGATGAATGGTGCTTTAGCTAAAATTTAACTGGGTGTTTGTTCTAGTCTAAGTACTTTCTGTGTATTTTATTATTTCTTTTCTTATTCACAACAACCCTATGTTATCAGTACATTTATGAATCCCGTTATGAAATGATAACCCACACAGGTGTTGTAACTTTCGTAGGGTCAAATAGTAAGTCAGTGATAGAGCAGAGATCTAAATAGCACATTAAAAATTTCAATGGCTGGCTAGGCACAGTGGCTCACAGCTATAATCCTAGGGCTTTTGGAGGCTGAGGCAGGAGGATTACCTAGAGGCAAGGATTTCAAGACTAGCCAAAGAAGCATAGCAAGATCCCATCTCTAAAAAAGAAAAAAGAAAAAAAAAAATTGCCGGGTGTGGTGGCCTGTCCATGTAGTCCCTGCTACTTAGGAGACTGAGACACCAGGATCCCTTGAGCCTAGGAATTTGAGACTGCAGTGAGGTATCACAGCAACACTGCACTCCAGCCTGGGCAACAGAGTGAGATTCCTTCTTGAAAAATAAATAAATAAATAAATAAAGTTTTTAAAATTGAATGACTTAAACCATTAAGTACATTTTTACGGATGGCATACTGAGGAAATAACTTTTGACTCTGTGTGTATGTTTAACATACTAAGTAATAAAACTAAGTATTATAATTGCTTCAATACACCAAGATAGAGTTTTATAACTTTTCAATATATAATTTTCTTGCAATATTTGTATACTTAAGAGCCATCAAAAGCAACAGCAACTAATTCCTCATTTTGTTTCAGATTTTATATTCACTTTTCACATATATATATTAATTCCTTCTTTCATCTTTATATTTGGGATTAGAAGTTGGAAGCCTAAATTAGGAAGTTCCCTGAATGCAACTGAGAAGAAAATCAAATTGCCCCATTCTAAAAAATATATATTTTTATATAAGAATATACTTATTTATATATAATACATGTATTTTATTATAAAATATATTTATTTACATATTTATAATAAATCCTCTGGAAAATATGATTGTGATGATTACTGAATGCCATGATGTTATTTAATTGTCATGACAAAACTGGAGGTAGTAGGGCTTTATTTCAATAAAGAGTAGAGGTTTTGAGGGTACAAATGGAGTACCCAAATTCAAGACAGCTAATAAGTGGAGCTGGATTTTTCCTCAAATTTGCATAATTTAAAAGCATATACTATCCTGTCTTTTTTTCTGTCATTACCTAGAAATATAGTATGTTGAAATGACAGCAGTTATGAAGATTAAAACATTCTAAACAGTTTATGGGGTAAAATCATGATTTTGTAATAAATATGCATTGGTATGCTTAAAATTATGAGACTTCCAAGCCATAAAGCTTATGCAAAAGAACATTTTTTTAAAAATAAGGAAACAATTACCTTTTTAAGCCACTGAGTATCCATTTTCTGCTCATTTCCAAAATTTCCTACTAAAAATATTTTTTAAATAGAATAGAAAATGGCCGACCAGGACAATGCCCAACTAATCAGAACTGATTCCACTTGGATACAGCACAAACTTTTAGACAAGGTATTGAGATATACTAACCAAACATACTAAACAACATTGTGATCTGCTTATTTTAGAAATTTAGGAACCATTCATCTGATTTTATTAACTAAAAATGTTATTGTCTCTGGCTTAGTTTCTGCATATATAAGATATGCTGCATAGTATTAATGAGCAACTTAGTACCAAAGCTACAGTAAGAATCCTGGACCACAGAATACAATTTAGTCAGCATTCAAGGCAGGAATGCTTTGTTTATTTTTGTACTGCTTTTATTTCTTACATATATACAACATAGTTTTACCTTTCTGACTATTTTTATAAACATTAGCATCATAACTCTTGGTAGTGCTATTGTTTTCATGGCAATAAAATAATATATTTATAATCCTTTAGATGTGATTGTGATAGTGTGTGTGTGTCTGTGTGAGAGAGAGACAGAAAGTGTGTTTTCAAGAATTTTCTTGAACAGTCATAAATAAATCACTAGAATATAAATATTACGCTATAATTAGAGTACTGAAAAAATAGGACATTTTTGGAAGAGTAAAGAAATATTTAAAGTGTTTAAAATATAAGTCAGAGAAGCAAGAAATGAAATCCAGGAAGTCCTTAGCACCTAATGTAATCTGTCACCAATTTTATTATTTTTATAGTGAAACATGGGTAGATTTTATTTAAGCTGAAGAAAATATTGTAGGAAAAATAATTTTGTTGGATATAATTTATGTTTGATGTTCAGAAGATTAGAATTTTTAGGGACAGAAAATTAGAGATTGAAAGTATGTTGCATTATTTGTATTATTTAACAATTTATAAACATTGTGGTATTTTTATCTTGATAATAAAGCATACTCATATTTACTTTTACCTCACAACCAATCCATAAGCAAAAAACAACATGCTAGCCATATCTAGTTAGACTATTGAATGGTATAAAATCAACACATTTCCCAACATCAAAAATGCAAAACATAATGGAATAGTTTCACAAAAATTGTTTTGCTCATGTAAGAAAAATGAACAAAGGCATTTCATGAATAAGATTCACTTGAAATCATAAAAAAAGAACTATTTTTTAATGTTCTATAAAAGAGCATTGACAAGAAAGAAACAGCCCCAGAGCTTTTGGCATTTGAGGGATGGAGGAGGATTTTAGGATGCCAGGAATTTTGAGATCCCTCAGGAACAGCACATCTGCCCAAAACGAGGCCCAAAGCTTTGCATAGATGGGGCAAAAACAAGAATTTATGAACTCCTTGTATATGCATTGGATCTTCATTCCCAGCTATATTTTCTTGGAAAGACACGGTCGCATTTATTTCTAGCTGGCTCGCTCTTCTAGCTAGACTCAGTCACTCTAACTCATTCCACAGTTTCTCTCTTCCCCCAGGGTCCATGCCTCGTATCCAATGCCTGTACACATGGCCCCATTATGGAAATGCCCCTGACTTACATTACCTGAGAAATTCCCTTCCTAAATTTAACTGCCAGGAGGAGTGCTTCTATGCTAATTAAAATACGTTTATTTAGAAAATAACAGAATGAAGAAAAAAATGATAGTCAAGTTGTAGACACTATTTAAAATTGTAACATGGTCAAATGGTAATTCTTAATTAATTCTGTTTTATGTTATTTTTATTACTGCCAATCATAGCCAAGTGATCTAAGGAAACATCGGAGAAAGGTACTGTAAATAACTTTTACATCATTACGGGTCGAATATTGTTTTATTCTATGAAAGCTTTAAGATAATATTCTCTAGTTGAATGTTAATGAAGCATTAAAAAGTTGAGAATATTTAAATATTATTGAATTGTTTAAATTTGATTATAATAGACCATACTTCTAAGATAAAATTGTTTTTGCTTTCTGGGACAATAGTTAGATTACAAGAAAAATAATATCCTGTTTTCCATTGAATATTTAAACCAATGATGGTACAATTTGATATTTTAATATAAATATTTATATTTATTAATATATAGTACAAATGTTTTAATATTTAGTATATATCATAAATAATGCAGATTGCTTTCAAATATTTTATTATTATTATTTTGATAGGGTGAGGACAACAGATCAGAAGACAACTGTCAAAAAATAGATAGTTTTTTATTCATAGTTCCAAAGAGGAGGGAGCACTCTGTGCCTCAGGACAGCACCAGGGTCGGTCAGGAGGTAGAAGGAGCATAGGCAGAAGATTTTTGAAGTCTCTTTCAGAAAGGCAAGACAAGGCAGGGTAAGCAGGTTCAGGATGGATAGCTTGAATAATTTTGTTTGGCCTAAGGGTGTAGGGACTGTCTCTAGTTGTCTCAGCCTGGCCCTCAGGTGATTAGGGCAGAGAAATATTGCCTCTTAAGAGTAAAAGCCAGATGGAGAAGATGGTTTAGAGTATGGGCTGTGAATTGGTTGGTTTGCATATGAAAGGTGTACTTATAGGTGAGTGGTGTGCTATTTCTAGGACAAAATTTATAGTATCCTGAGTTGTTCTGGATTCTGAATTAAATTATTCTTTAAGGAATTCCCTCCCATCTCATCTTCTCTTGGTTTTCTGTATGTCTTTGCCAGTTTTCCCATATGGTACTAAAATGAAACAATTTGAAAAGATTATGATCTTACCTTTTATTATTCTCACTTTAAAAAGAGGTTTTTTTTCTTTACAAACCACAACTCATATTTTAAACACCCCGTAATAAATTTTATTAGGCTGACTGTTTTAAAACACTATCAGACAAATTTATATTTTATCACCTTCTCATTTCAAAAATCCCTACTTAAAAGATGTCTTATTTTGATAACCTGAGTAGATATAATGCTATATTTTAGTGAATTGTTCAAATATATGTTCAATACCTTTTGGTATAGAGTTTATATTCTGATATTATAAAATATCATAGATCAAGATCAATAAACACTATAGATCAATAGTCAGCAACTAGTTGATCTATGGCAGGGGTGTCTAATCTTTTAGCTTTCCTGGGCCACATTAGAAGAAGAAAAATTGTCTTGGGCCACATAAAATACTTTAACACTAATGATAGCTAATGAGCTTTTCTAAAAAAGGTCCATGCATAAATAATTTTAAGAAAGTTTATGAATTTGTGTTGGGCTGCATTCAAAACCGTGTAAGGCTATATGTGCCCAGCAGGCTGTGGTTTGGAAATGCTTGATCTATGGTGTTTATTACTCAAACATTTTTGTGTAGTGGGTCTATGATTTTTTTTTTATTTTAATGTGTCCACTTTTAAATAGCTACAAAAATCAAGCTCTTTAATGGGAATTTACATATGTAAGACTTATATGCCCCAAGTTTTGTTGTTTTATTTTGTATTAAAATTACTCAATAGCCTTGCTTTCATGATTCTCCATTTGTATCATTTTCAGTTGAAATTTAGAAACGGTTTATTTGAATGTATTTTTTGTGTGTCTAGATTGCAGTTGTGGAAGAAGATGGTCGAGAAGACAAAGCAACAATTAAATGTGAAACTTCTCCTCCTCCTACTCCTAGAGCCATCAGAATGACTCATACTCTCCCTTCTTCCTACCATAATGATGCTCGAAGGTAAGATTCTGCAGGCACACTACCGGTTGAATATTCTCCTTCCAAAAATATTCCTCTTCCTTCAGTATTGTCAAATAGACTGCTTATCAATTTACATTAAAAATTTGATTTGAACCAGAAAATTCTGCAGCTTTGCTTTCCCAGTATTACTTGTAAAATAACCAAATATCAATCTTGATATCAAATTTGTAATTTTAAAATTAGCTGTATCTTTGTCATCTTGTTATTAGACATACAGATAAAAACAGATCTTCTATTTTTAGTGGATATTTCCTATTAAAATGAGATCAGGCTAGAGGAAGGACTTACTAGAAATATTAACAAAAAACTAAGGAGACTCTAGGACAAGATAATAAATTTGGATTGCAGTATAAGGGTAATGAAAGTCTAAAAAGTTCATGATTGTGCCTTTTAGCAGACAGGTATTTGTACCCTGCAGGTACTGCTGCTGCCAGCAATAATAACTCTTCAGTCAGAAAGTTGTTAGAAAAGAAGAAACAATCCTTGGCTAAAATATTAAAGAAAAAGATAACTCTAGATGGAGAAACATGTCATTTGACATCACAACTCTTCATACTGTCTTATCCATATGCATAAAGCATTGCAAACAGATCTCTATAATCATTGATGATATAAATATACCTAAACATGCAGTTTACATGTGAAATGTATCTTCTATCAATTGCAGCATCTCTAGAAACATAATTGATATAACCAAATATAATGACTTAAGAATTAATACTTTAATAAAAACTCTTCTAGATAGTATGTTTTGAAATAAATGCTTTTAAAAGTAGAGCTTTCTATGCTGGCAGTCATTTCTTTTTCCGATTATTTTTTATTACTAATGTGTACATATCAGTTACCTCAGTTTCAAAATATTACTTCTTTCACTCTCCGAGAACAGAGTAAAGTATATTTCAACATATAAAAAGCTCTTGCTTTGAAGGTTAGGGAATGTGAGTTCAAATTAGTTGACATGAATAAGTAAAAGCAAGTAATTTGTGATGGTGTTATAAAATTAACAACTATAGAAACTAATAGCAATGTCTGTTGATCCCCTCCTATTAATATGGTGTCAAATAGATTGACCAGAAATTGAACCTTAATCAACTGCTTGAAAAGCATTTCAGCATATCATGTATTTGAAATAATATTTGAGCACTCTAATTAGTAGAACATATACAGTGATCACAAGGGTACATGGTTTGTTGCTTCCAGATTGCACCCAGATTATTTTAAATTAACTGAATTTAGCTCTAAAACTGAGAGAGGGGAAAGATGGCTAGAGGAAAATCAAGTAGAACTGTAGATTAGAAGAACAGGTTCAACTTCACAATTAGTTATATTTCAGTTCCTTGCTGTAGCTCTTTATGTTTAAGATTAGAAAAACTCAGAGAAATCAATAGATAATGATCAAGTGATAGATAATAGAAGGCCATTTAACATGCAGTTAAAAAATCATCCTATATTCACTGATTAGTTGGAGATTATACCAAAAAAGTAAAGAAAAAAGTCATTTGGAGCAAAAATAAATTTCTCTTATGGAAATTTAGAGGTTCACTTTAATTACACTTTAATATTGTAAAAGCAAACATGGTAAAATACGGGGAAAAATGATATTCCAAGTCTACTTGTTCCTCCTTTTGTTTATTTATAAAGGAAACAACTGGTGTATACCTTGTGGATGTTGCATGAAAATGAGCAGTTGTTTTCCTCTTTTGTGTTTTGCTGTAGTTTATCTGTCTCTCTTGAGCCAGAAAGCCTTGGGCTTAGCAGTGCCAATAGCAGTCAAGACTCTCTTCACAAAGCCCCCAAGAAGAAAGGAATCAAGTCTTCAATAGGACGTTTGTTTGGTAAAAAAGAAAAAGCTCGACTTGGGCAGCTCCGTAAGTATGCATGCATTAAGACTTTCCACTGCCACTCATTTCAGTCACTTCAGCGTGTCCATCTATCTTTCATTTCATTTCATTGCTCTTCTTTTTATTTCTTCTCTTTCTACCTGACAAAATTTATATTTTGATCAGCTTTTTATGTCCAATTTACCCAAATAATGCTTACAGCTAAAGAGTATTATAAAACTTTCAGTCCTGTTATTCCTCTGTTTATAACAATAGCTAGAATTTGCTTAATGCTAACTCTTGTGACAGGTAATTACCTACAAAGTACATGTTATTGCTATAAACTTTACTTTGTTAATGAGTAAAGAATGTCTTAGTAATTCACGTAACTGTGATATTCATCGTAGTGCCAATGTTTCAATATCAGCTTAAATCCATTGTGTATACTGTTACTTAGAGCATGAATGTGTATAAAAGCTTAGCTATGTAGATTTAAAAGTTTTTCTGTTGAAAAAAATTGAAAAGCCTACAAAAAATTAAAAAGAATTTATTTTAAAGTTAGAATAAAGTTTTATAATATGTGTGACATAAAATGTAAAGAACAGAATTTCTTTGCTTAAAATTATCATAGCTTCCCCCTAATAAACTCTGGTTCGTAGTTGAGGAGTGGGTGTGGGGAAAATAATAGGGCAATAGATACTGTGTTATAATTAGTTATTGTCAGTGACTAATAGAATAAAAATATAGATCAATACATTTGAAATGACCCTACTTAAATATATATTTAGAAATAAACAGATATACATACATGATACATACTTACATAATTGTCTGAAGAATATGTGAGATTTCTGAAATGATTATATATATATATGTATATATATATGTGTATATATATATACACACACACACACACACACACACAAACACATACACACTTGGCTTTTGGGGGGATGTCTTTCTATATATTAATTTTTACAGTTATATTATTGGGAAAGAATTAAACTCCTGCCTGCAGTGGTAAGTGCTGAATGGAATGATCCAAATTTCTTAGTACTTCCTTTGGTTTATTAAATAAAGGAATACTTATTTGCAAGGAATACCCAACTCCCAGACTTAGTTTACTGCCCTACCACCAAAAGAATTTCTGATTATAATATGCATGTTTGCAGATTTATGACTACAGTACCCAAAAATGCCTTTCCTGATTTCCACAGTGTGAAACCCACATAAAGCATCAGAAGCTACAGGAAACTGATGTGCAGCCAGTGTGTGATTATATGTTCTCCAGCAAAGAAATTAAGTCTTTTTGGATTCCTCTTTCTCAGGAGGGGAACTCTTTAGGCTATACATAATATTATTGCATCAGGAAAAAAGAGAGACAGATTATTTCGTATTTAAAATATACATGCCAGACATTATTTTAAAATTTTTAAAATCTTATTTGAAAACTAGTGGTTGTCTTCTGAAATGATCTGTAATATCAAATATATTACAGTATCAGTCACCATAGTATGGGTGGTTAATTACTTTTAGGTATTAATTTTGCTAACATCATAATTATATTTATTTATATTTCAACATATATATTCACCTTAGTTGCTATAATTTACACTTTTAAATGTATTTAATTGTCTTTATCACTTGAAATTTTCTATTTTTATTTTATATTTAACTTTGATAAGAAATTGCTAAATCATTAGACATTTTGCCAACAATATACTGTCAAAATCAAGGTATGCAAGATATAAGTTAAAGTCTAAAAAAATATAGAACCTTCGAGAAACTTAGCCTTTATAACTCATTTTCATTGACTGTGTGTTCAGGTCAGAGCAGATAATAATGAACTCAATTATGATTACATTCTTATCAACCCCACCAAAGTCAGAAACTACCAATAGTTAATTGGGATCACATTTTAGACCTGGGAAAATTTCTGAGCTTTGAACAATATTGCTTTAGTTCATAGAACAGCAGAGGTAGAGGGTAAACAAAGCCAGAAACAGCAGCATGTTAAGGACTGAAATATGGATGAGAAAGACAGGAGCAAAATGCTACACCTATGAAGCTAGGTAGCAGCTACATAAATGGTGAATCAAAGCTCCCAGAAAAAAACAAGAACAAAGTCTTCATTGAAAATAAGACTTGAAGAAATAAAAACAAAATGCAGGTATAAACATGTTCCAAAAAACCATATTTGTACCAAAGGAAATGATACATGAGCCCACTGATAACTTTGGTTAAAGGCTATGAATTTTAGGTCTGCTTTGGTTCCAAAATAGGTATCCAAGTTGGATGGAAAGACCATGCAAATTTTTCAAACTCAGGCACTACAGCCTAGCGCTGCTTATTCATGCATCTGAGGACCCTAGGAAATCGTCTCTAGTGATTATAATTTTAATGTCTTGATCTGGAAAATTGTAAAACATAGGAGCATTGCTCATGTTCTTTCTTCTACCAGTGAAAATGGAAATAGAAAATAGAATATATGGCAGGGGAAATATTACGGTAAAGAGATAGTGATGTCCACGTACCAAACTTGAAATTCTGAACCATGTGCTAAGATTTACAACTCTTAAAAGGTTTAAATCAAAAGAGCAGAGACACATGACTTCACTTGAAAGTAGCTATACTACATGCCTACAAAATAAATATGGTGTGGAAAAGGAAAACTGTAAATAAAACTGAAAATGTTTCACTAGTTCTATCAACAATGATGAGCAGCAAAGGAGATGTTCATAGTAATTCACAAAGGAAAATACTTGGAGAAGATATATTATTTACTTTATATAATAATTTGAAAAGCTAGGGTAATATCATAAACTTCAGATAGGATGGATCAGTCAATGTGATTGTGTGGATAACCCCTACCCATGAAGAATCATACTCAATATGTACATTGTTTGTTCTTACTAATGTGTTACTAGCATAGATGGTATAAATATGGAAACCCCAAAACTCAAAGGAAATAATGTATTGAAAAGGAATTGAATAAACCTAACAGAAACTAAGCAAAATTATTTTATTTCAAAAATCTCTTATGACATCCTTTCCAAATGGCTGGTTTACTCAAATTACAAAAGTAGCATAGAAAAGCTGTGGTACTAACGGGAGATTTCATGTTTTTATACATTTTTTGAAAAAAATATTCTATTCTTATCAGAGTTTACAGTTCTTGTTCCGATTATTATTACCTATAATGGAGAAGCAAGATTTGCAAACTAAAATGTCTATCAGTGTATGGACAAGTTATAAAATAAAAAGGAGTACTGTAGACTGAAATGAATCAGTGAGCATTTGTTTTTCCATGTAAAGCATTCAAATTCAATTTTTAAATACTATGCAGGAAAAATAAAGCAAAAATATGAACCAAGATTACCTGAAGGACACAAATGAATTGAGGGAAAGTCACCTAACAGAGGAAGCGTTTCTTCTAGCTTACTTGGGGATCTGGTTTTAGAGTCATGCTATCTCTTTCTTCGTATTTTTGTTAATTGTCTTTTTTTTTTTATTTTTTCTGATATGGAGCCTTGCTCAGCCACCCAGGCTAGAGTGCAGTGGTGTTATCTCGGCTCACTGCAACCTCCGCCTCCTGAGTTCAAGTGGTTCTCCTGTCTCAGTCTCCCGAGTAGCTGGGATTACAGGCACCTGCCATCATGCCTGGCTAATTTTTGAATTTTTAGTAGAGACAGAATTTCACCGTGTTGGCCAGCCTGGTCTCTAACTCTTGATCTCAGGTGATATGCCCTCCTCGGCCTCCCAAAGTGCCGGGATTACAGATATGCACCACCGTGCCTGGTTGTTCATTGTCTTTCTATGTCACAAATCCCAGAATGAAAAATTGCGTGAACAGGTTTGGTTTGTATCCCCATGACAACAGGGCCAATATGTACTTTTGCTGACTTCTTGGAACATAGATTCGGGATGTAACCGCATCCTGCTATGACTTAACAGCACAGTGACCGTGATCTCTCCCCACCCCTCAATTTCTGCATCTATATGCAGTGCATCTCTGATATTTCCATTATTGTTCAAATATGCTCATGTCTAATCTGCACTTTTAAAAGTTATTACTTGATCTTGCCATCATCTCCAAATACCGACTTGTCTTTCTCCTACATTTAATGTCCAAGACTAAGTTGTTCACAACTACTTTTTTCCTTCATCTGTCAATCGCTTTACAACCTAGAAGCTCTAGAAATAGGTACAGTCTTAACTAACATGGAAGAGTAGTTAGGACACCAAAGGCTATGTACTGTCAAAGAAATTCCAGAGGATGGTAACACACAATTATATTTATGATGATGTGTACTTAAGGAAGGAGCAGTGTATCTGAAATGGGAGTTTTCTCCCTAAAACAGATATGAAAAGATTTGGTACTAATGTTGGAAAATGAGAATATGAGAAATAATAGACAGAAGCATGTGGCATTGACATGTAAAAGCAGTGGCAGGAATACCATCCATCAAAACAAACTGACAGATGGAAAAATCACCAAGACCAAAGTGAGAATTATAAAGTCCGTGTTGTTATTTTTGTTTAGTAATGTTTAAATTTAAAGAAAATGAAAGAAATAAAGGTTTACCTGATGTGAATAGAATATACAAATAAGTGGAACTATTCAAAAACTCTCATTTTTGTTTCTGCCTGTTTACTGGAAGAGGGAGTTCAACCAGAAAACAGCCATTACCAAGAGGGCATTTATGCCCCAGGGAGTTGAGGAAATTTTTTTGTGTGTGGGGAGAAAGGACATAGACAATCCAGAATAATTTATGTATTCCTACTTTCAGTGAATAGACATATATTGAACCACTCTTAAGTGCAGAGTATCAATTATGGACTTTAGGAAAATGAAGTTGGCATTTAGTTGGCATCAAGGAATTTTTGTAGTAAGGATAGTACATAAACAGATACAAACTTTATACTTAGAACAAAAACTTCACTATGTTTCTGGCCCAAAAATGTTTTATCTGCTACATTGTCTGTCCTATCAGAACTAGAAACAGTGGTTTTGAACCCTAAGATCTGTGATCATGCATAAATAATTGCAGTCCTAACTAGCTTGACTTTTAATTTTATCTAAAGGCATTAATCTATTGTGAAACAAAGTAAATTAAGCTATGTTAAAAATAGCCAAGTCAGACTAATTTTCTTTCTTTGGCAAATGTACTTAGTAACAGATAAGGAAAGGTGGTGAGCAAGCCATCACTCATGACATCCCTGTGGACAAGATGTCAAAATGAGGCCTGAGTGATGGAACAGTTAGGTGGGATTTATAACTGGTTAAATAATCCTTGCCCGGTAGTGCTGATGAGTTGAGTAATGTCACCTTGGATCAAGGTTTTTAGTGGCATGACTAGGACTCACTCTGTTCTTGATAAGCAGATCCAAAATCACTTGGACATGAATGTTTCAACAGCTCAGTATCTGATTGATGGATTACTCATAATGGGAGGAATCACAAGTGAAAAGATTAGTATTACCCCTAAATGCTATCCGCCCCCCAAAAAAAGAATGGATGTAAGGGGGATCTAAATTCTCCTACTCTAAAAGTATAGCTCTTGGAAGTAAGTTTTTAAAGAAAATTTAAAAATTTCATGTGACTCTAAAGTCAGTATTCATTAATAAATTTAGGCCACATTAATAAACATAAGAATTGATATGAAAGTTTTTTTTACTCTGCTCTGCCATGGTAAAATCAGAGCAAGCAATGGTATCCATCCTGGTTACTGTATTTACACAGGCACATCATCACCTTGAAGGAAGTTTGGAGGGGAAAATTAGGCAGATGTGGAGGATTGGAACCATATTCAGACAATGTAAGTTGAGGGTGTGTTTATTCTCCTTGCTGACCTACCTAAGTAGCTGCTCACAAAAATTTGAAGAGCTGTTATGTAGAAGAGCTATTGGTCTTTCCATTGTTAAGTGAGGATACAAAACTTGAACCGAAGTATTAAAGTTGTACAAAATTATTCTTCATCTCAATGAAAGAAAAAACACTGGGATGTCAGAATCCTATACAAAGTGGGCTGGTTTAAGAGGTAGTGCGTTATTTGTCACTTGGAAATTGTCAAGCAAAAGCTAGACAAATACTAGGAAGAGCTGTTGTGGAGAGGATCCAAGCATTGGAAAGGTGATTGGACTGGATGATCTTTAAGATCTACTTAAACCCTAGGAATCCTGAATCTATGAATCTCTAATATTGAAGTCTTTCCTCCAGCAACTCTTCTTTCTACCATTCATGTACCTTGAAATATTTACAATGAAAATACACTTCTACTTTTAAGATTACAATTCTAGAAGACATGTAAGGATCATGTAGTGTTCTACATTGTGTACTTACAGAAACTGAGATGATTTCAGAAGGCAGTGAAGCTACTTAGTGAGAGAGTTGATAGTAAATCCTGGCTCCTACTTCCTGGTCTGATGCTCCATAGAGGAGACTCTTGAGACCATTTCAATCAAGAAATATTTCATTGAGTTCCTTTCCCTGTGGGACATGTGTGGGAGCATAAAGAAATTGAAAATATGATTATTTACTTAGGGAGTATATAACATCTTGAAGATATCCATATAAATGAATAAGTAATAAGGCAACAGTTAAAAAAAAAAAGACATCACACAGAAACATTAACTATAATGTTTTCTAATACAAGATACAGACATGTTTGCAAAGAGTTCTGGGTATTAATCTTTCTCACCCTGTATATGTTTGATTCCATTAGGGTCACCTAAGTGCAATTTTCCTACATACTGGAAAAGGTGTAAGGGTAGAGATTCAAAGGGGGACTTATCTTTGAGAAAAGGGCAATGAAGCTATGTGAAAGAGCAAACTCCACAGAGAATGTCATGGAAATGGTCTTTTCTGTGGTTAATTAGTAAGTGGGTACCGGCTGGGGTCAGAAGTGTGAAACCAAATTATGAAGCAAAGGAATTGATTAAGACTGAAGATCAAGTTACCCAGGAAGTATTGGAAGTGCAGAGAGATTGGAAGTGCAGAGATCAGGAGGCAGCATCTTGAAGCAGAGCCAATCAGCAGAAATAAGATAATCTGAGTTCCAGAGTCAAGCATCCAAGCGAAAGTGAGAGTTAAGGGTTAGAGCAAACAAGCACTGTGCTCCAGGGGCAGTTTGTCAGTTTAGAAAAATGATGATAGGGCATGGAGAAGAGAGAGAAATATTAAAACATTTACTATTTCTGGGGAAATTATCTACTCCATACAATCTTAACATACTCATTGGTTTGCCCCCTGGGAAACATCACTCAAGTATTCAGAGTCCTATTAATAATTACTGTGAAGAGAAAAGAACACACATGACCAACTTAGATGATGGCAATAGTGAATGGTTAGGATAAGGAAGAGGCTATTAACAGTCATTGCAAAAGATGAAACAAATCTAAGACAACGAGATGTTCAAGACAAAGGAGTGATCACATAGAGGCAAAACATCAAAGCTATGAAAAAACATAATGAAAACAGAAAAGCAAGTTAACTTTGAATAATCAGATTTCCCAATTACGTCTATAAAAATACTTACATTATTAGGTTAAGGCTACTTTAGCAAGTTTCCTTTAAATGCATATGAAAAACAATATGCATTTTTTAAACAGCTTTTTTCTTTTTTTTTGCCTGCTAAATTGCAGTTCCTTTATGGTTATCTGCCAGATTGTATTATAATTGTCTGAACTCATTGACCTACTATAAAAAGCATAATGAAAAAAATAATTTCACAGTGACAAAAACAGCCTCAGCAGTGCACCAGCATCATTTCACAAGTACAGTCATGCATTGTTTAATGATAAGGATACATTCTAAAAAATGCATGTCTTAGGGGATTTTGTTGTACAAACCTAGATATTATAGTCTACTACATACTCAGGCTATATGGGATAGTCAACTACACACCTAGACTATAGATATAGCCTGTTGCTATAAAACCTCTACAATATGTGACTGTACTGAACACTATAGGTGATTGTAACACAATGGTTAAGTATTTGTGTGCCTAAATATAAAAGGTGTAGTAAAAATATGCTATTATAATTTTATGGGACCCCCATCATAAATGCAACCCTCCATTAACAGAAAGGTCTTTATGTGACATGTGACTGTATTTTTCTATATACAAAATTTGGGTGTCTGTGCAGGGCCTCTGCCCCCCAAATTTATATTGTTCCCCTGATGCTAAGGAACCAATAGTTACAATGTAAATTCCACAAAGTATCAATTAGAAATGACTCACGCTCTGCATAGTGAAAGGGTCTTGCTCTAAATAAAGTAGCATTAGACACCCAAATTTTATATGTAGAAAAATATAGTCACACACCACATAAAGACCTTTCTGTTAATGAGGGGCTGCGTTTATGACAGTGGTCCCATAAAATTCTAATAGCATATTTTTACTGTACCTTTTATGTTTAGGTACACAAATATTTAACCATTGTGTTACAGTTGCTTATGGTGTTCAGAGTAGTATTTAGCTACAATTGTGATTGCATTTATTACATACCCTTTATGAGCCAGGCAGTTTCTAAATACAGTCTCCAGATAGCGACTAACAGATGTTGAACATTTAAGTAACAATTTATAAATTCAAATGTGTTTAAATACAAACCAAGTGCAATTGATTAATGATGAAGACAGGTCTAATGAAAGAAAGATGAAGCTACCAATCATCAGCAGATTGTAGTAGAGTCGTAGCTCCCCTTTTCATGCAATGACAGAGACCTCTGCTGGACAAATGGAAGGACCGAGACCTTGCAATACGGATTTTGGCAAGCAATTCCTACAGTTGTATCTCAAGTGCAAATATGAAATAAGTTATTTTGAATGGAATTTAAGGACAGGGAAATGTGGAGATATTTGTCTTTGCTGACCTAAATAACACAGAGATACTCTCTAAAAGAAAAGATGTTTATTTACAAATAGAGCATTGCAATAAAAATATGTATGTCATAGTAAACTATGTGTATATTCAGGGAAGGAAAGAAAGACAAAGATTTTTAAGGGCAGAAAAACTAAGATTACATAATTTTTTGAAATAATTACCTTTTGGCTACTCAAATTAATAACGGGTGCCACCAGTCAAAGTTTGGACAGGCAGTTGCCAGACAGATGTCCCTATAGAAATATTTTTTGCATAAGATTGAAATGGCCTTTGTGTGAGGTTGTGGCTTTTGTAGGATCTTTAGTTGTTGTTGCTGTCATGCATACGAGCATGAGAACCCTCTGTTCATGACTTCCCTGGCTCTATTTTCCAGGGTTTTCTTAACAATAGTGACTACATTTTGATTCTAACAACTTTCACACCTTCGCAATCCAAATGAATAGATACCTCCAACTAGTTCCATCCATAGACCTGGGAATGTAGGTCTCCTTCCTGAGTCCTGTAGCCCTGAGCCTTCGCAAGCCCTACATTTTGTAGAATCTTCCTTGAAAAATTTTAAGATCCCCTCTGATGTCTGGGAAAGTTCAGGGCTGGCAGTGCCATCTGGGCAAGTCACCCCCAGCAGAGACCTGGACCTGGGCTCTAATCACTAGAAGCATCAAAATTTTCTTAGTTACCATTCAGACACTGGGACCAGCAGGGAGGTAATGCCATCTGGACATGCTGCCCAATGCAGCCAAACAGCATGGGCCTGGGTCCCTGTTTCTCCCCCGTCATGGTTTTCTTTGACACTCTACCCCACGCATGCACTCGACCAAATGCCATAGGGGGCCTAGTGACTTGCATCTGTGGGGTCATCCTGGGCCAGTGAACTGACCTTGTTTTCAAGAGGGTGGTCTGGCAAGTGGATCCCTCACTCCCACTGGCAAGACCGGTATTGTATGAGATTGAATCAGTAGATTGTTGTCTCACTGATTTTTTGGTGACTCAAACCTGTTTACACAGAAAGAGGGGCTGGCAAAAAAAATCCTTGACTGTGCCTATCACACCCTAGGAATGGTCTTGCCCTCAACAATTCCAAGGCCTCAAAGGCCTCGCAAAAGTAAAAGGTGCCTGAGTGATAGCCAAGGAAACTTCGTTGAGGGCACAGATGATGCCTTGCATAGGCACAAGCACTAGGCAGACACTGACAAGGTAATAAACAATTTATTATGTAAGTTATCCACTGAATCTTGGAGCTCAAGCCTACAAGCCTGAGCACCTCAGGCCAAGAAAGGGGTGGAGTTCATTATGTTCTTTCCACATACTTCCCTAATAGACCTCCTGAAGAATGAGTAACCCCTAACTTCCACAGGCCAGTGTTTCTCCTCTGGGGGAACTTACCATTTTGAGAATGACAAGCTAGGTGACATCTGTAATCCCAGTGCTTTGCGAGGCCGAAGTCAGAGGATCCCCTTGAGGCCAGCAGTTCAAGACCTGCCTATGCAACATGGCAAGACCTCATTTCTACAAAAAAATTGAAAAACAAGCTAGGCATTGTGGCACACATCTATAGTCCCACCTACTTGGGAGGAGGATGGGTTGAGTTCAGGAATTTGAGGCTGCAATGAGCTCTGATGGTGCCACTGCACTCCAAGCTGTAAGAGACTGAGACCCTGTCTCAAGAAAAGGAGAAAAAAGAAACAAGCTACAGATTCTCCACTTAATGAAGGATGTTTAGAATCCTTGTCCCCTGTCCAATATGTGCTAATCATTATAATATTTAAAAAAGAATGCACCCTCTCTCAAGATATATAAACATTTACATTTCCTCTGTGGATATACTGTCTCTAGGTAGAAACTCTGGTATATATTGCTGGCCAACATTAATATAAGCCACAAATGTGAACCATGTATGTAATTTTAAATGTTCTGGTAGCCACATTGAGAAAAGTTAAAAGGACAGGTGGGATTAATTTTATCCTACATTTAATTTAACCTGATATAGAAACAATACTGTCATTTCAACACATGATCACTTAAAATTTATTAATTACATCTCTACCTTTTTTTCTACCACATTTTCAAAACCTGGTGTGTATTTTATTCTTACAGTACATCATTTGGATTAGGCATATTTCAAGTGCTTAATAGTAGCTAGTGAATAAAATATTGGTATAGATAAATAGATATTTCTGAAGTTCACATAACCATATGAGCCTACTGATGCGTAGATAAGAATGCGACAGACTCTCACTGGATTTAGATAATCATCCATAGAGTAAAAGAGTTAATAAGCTGGTTTGGCTAAGGTCACCTTTACCAGCTAGTTGATCAAGTATGTGGAAAGATAAACATGAGATGAGTGAGGCAGCTGCGTCAATTCTGTGAAGAAATGTCCTCCCTCAGATATGCTTTAATTGGGCTCAAAATATGCACTTGCTGGGACTTTCCTCCTGGTTAAGCACACTGTCCTGCATGTGATGCTTAAAAATAACTTTTCTTACAATGGCCTTAAGTCCCTTTGTATCTGGCATTTTGAGCAGGATGTAGTTCCAATTATCTATCAAATGCTTTGAAAACAAGATATGAGATTTTGAAATACTCTGAGTATTTCTAACTTCGTGATGCTTTTTTTATGTTTATTAGAAAATAAAATATCTAGATTTAACTCACAAAATATTCCTCCAGTTTTCTTTGCTTTCAAGTTTTAGTATTTTTAAATGTTATTTTTTTCTATTAAAATGTTGGGTACATGAATAAATTTAAATCAGAATTTAAATGTTCTTATATTGTTTGGAGGAATAAAAGCCTGATTCATCCAACCACCTGGTGGTGGAAAATGTTTCGTTGTTTACTGAATAGGTCTGCCTCATCAATCTCTATGTCCCCATATGGACCATTCAAGAATTTTATAACTTTTAAGTGACTCATTCATTTTCATTTACATTTCAAGAGAACATTTTATTGTTATTCGAAGACTATGAATAATAATTTATTGATATACAGTAAAGCAAATATACAGATGAGAGAAATAAAATGAAAATATTCACTCACGGTACATAAAGGAAAATTTCCCATTTGAAAATGTTTCCCAAGAGTACTTTAGTCACCAGTGGAAGGCTTTCCTAATCTATACGAAGAAGGAAAATCTTTTATAATAAAAAAAGTTTTAAGTACCTGTCTTAATTAAACATTTGCATAATAAGCAAAATAAATTTTGACCCTCAAACTCCACTTCTCTGAATTAGATCTAGACAGCAATAAATGTTTTTAATTAAAGGAAACTTTTTTAAAAAATTATATAGTTTAGTAACAGGGTTATCAGAAATGAGATTAATGTATTTATAGCAATGTTCCAAAGTTAATATTGTCCAGTACTATAAATTATTTGGTAAAATAAATTATTAAAAACAGTAACACCAAAATTTGCTTCTGGTACTTTGGTAAGATATTTTACTCTGCTGAAGAGAAACCATACCTTGGTCAAGTCCTGCAAATGTAAAGTAAGGAAGTGTCCACTACAATGAGAGAAGAGTGAAAGTTGTCTTCAGTGGTCTTATTTACTGATATATTGAGGAAATTTCTTGCATAGTCTTTTTAAGAGTTTGTATTAGCTTAAATCTTCCTACCTAATTTTTAGCTTACCTAGAATTTAAATTTCTTTTGTTAAAAAAAATTATATACTTTAACCCATTTAAAAATAGTGAGCATTTTCATTTAGCTTGACTTCAGAACACAAGAGTAAATCCTTATTTTTCAATTACAATAGATAATTTATGAATTAATTTTGTGTTTAGGAATCCTGTGAGATATGTTTGATGTACATCATACTTTACTTTCTTCCTCTTTTTATTACAAAGTTATATAAGATGTACATATTATATATTGACACTAAATGAGAATTTATGACATGAGGTAATAACTATTTTTATCAAGCTCTTTTAAAGAAAGACTTATGAATTTTTTCAGAAAATATTATGAAGTTTAAAAAGCAACACAAGAACCTGCCCAGAACACATCAAGTTCTAGAAGTAAGATTTATAGTGAAGGACGTAAGAGTCAGCCAGTAGAGCAGAACAAAGTTCCAGGAGCAGGCTATGAAGAGCTCTTAAAAGTCAGCAAAGGCCTCTCCATTCTCTCAACTTGTAATAGAAAGTATATACTTCATTTCCTACACAGTAGGCTATCATTTATCCCATTATATATGAAATACTGCAAATTGTTGAAAAAATAAACAAATCTCACACACTACAAAGATATTTGCTCTTATTTTCCATAAGAAAAGTATAAAGATAGACTTCAAGACTTGGGGACAATATATTCAAGTGTCTGTCAGTGTACAGGCCACATTTATTATGTTGCCACTGGGTACAACAAATTGTATCCCCATAGGTACTGTTTTGATTTGTTTTCATTTTCTCAGTGTATGTTTATGTATGTATCCATGTCATTTTATGCATGTTGGGTTAGTAATATAAAGAGGATTTTAAAATGAGATACTAAACAGTTGCTTAAATAAACTTTAGCAACCTGACTTCAGAATTGACACAACCTATGCAACATAATCTGAATAGTTAGTTGCTTCTCTTCACAGGAGGCTTTATGGAGACTGAAGCTGCAGCTCAGGAGTCCCTGGGGTTAGGCAAACTCGGAACTCAAGCTGAGAAGGATCGAAGACTGAAGAAAAAGTAGGTTTGGGGATTTTTTTCCCTCTTTTTTTTTCTTTTATTAATTCTTTATTATTATTTGTAGGGAATTTAAAGAGAGTGGTTAGAAACAAAAGAACTATATTGAAGCCAGTATTTTCCAGGTATTACCTAAAATAACTCAGAGCTCATGTTTCCTGATTATAATGAGCTACCTACTGTTTAAAAGAGCATAACAATATTTATCCTGTAGTGGAAATAAGCATTTTCTTCAACACGACCATAGATTTGTTTCAACATCCTTAAAAGTAATTCAATACCCTATTGATGTTAAAATGAATACCTGATTGGTATGATAAAATGAAAAACTTTGTTTTCTCTCATGGCAGTTATAAGTATCTACTCTTTAAAATTGATTAAATGGGAAACATTTCCCGACTGATTGAATATAATCTTATTTTAGACTCAGAGCAGATTGTTTTGCATCTGTCACGAAATTAATAGTGTATCTTTTCATTCATATATAATATAGAACATTTAAATGACTTGCAAAATTGGCAAATTTTGAGTTGCAGCAGCTGCTGGAAAGCAAGTAGATCCAGAAATAACATTTTAAAAATACATGGTAACATTTTCATTGACAAAATGGCCCCTTTAGGACGTGTTCTTTAAATGTAAATCAATTTCTCTTTATTCCAGAATCTATTGGTTGGTTATTCCTTTTTCTCCCTCTCAAGTATTTCTTCCATTGTGTTTTTGGTTTTCACATTTCCCTTCTTCCTTATGAAAGAATATTCACTGCTCTCATCATCATTTTGTAACAGGCTCTTAGGATTAGAATATACAGGCTTATCAATTGACTTCATCTTTTGCCTTCTCACTTGCTTTGTAGATGTTTACTAATAATGGGGAACTATATACTTACAAGTTGCAGAACAACTCACTAATATAATCGTTTATTAGTTTGCTAGTTACTAAAAATTATGTCCGTGTATCCCAATTCAGTAGAAATATTGTCCAGAAATAAATGACTCTGAGAACATTATTATTTCTACAATACAATCAAAGCTCAGTCATAGTCAATAACAGGTATTTATTCTTTAGATACTCATCACTCAAAAATCATAATCTGTTTCAGATGTCTTAATTTTGTTTAGTATTGATATTCTCTATTTTGTGACTATTTATTGAGAAAAACATTCCTCTAAAAACGACTTTCCTCCGATAATTTTTAAAAAATTTTGGCAGTTTATTTCAAGTCTAAAAATATATAAATGATCAAAACCCAGCCTGACTAGTGAACATGGTTTATTTTTCTTAAAAGTTAATTCTCATTTCTCCCAGAGAAATACTTACAAAGAATGGCAATCTGAACAGCTTTCACAATTGCATGTAAGTCTGATACCAAGGCAGTACACTGCATACTTCATTAGTAGTTGTTGGAGCCGACCGAAATGTCTTTTTAAACAGCTGCTGATGTTAAACATTTCAATTATACAATGATTTAAAATAACATATTTAAAGTTTAGCTATTATTAACTTGATATACTGTTGGGTTTATTTGCTATTAATTTTATACAACTATTTCTCAACTACTAAGTACCCTCACAGTCAGAAACAAATAGTTCTTCACTTAACTATCTTACCATGCTTGACTTTGGGTTTTATTTTACAATATGTATTGGCAAAATGTAATTGTAAAATGCATTATATAGAACACTTATTTTTAATATTAGGAAGAATATTAAGAACATTCTACGAGGGAAAAATGGCTAACATTTCTTAGTACGATTATTTCCCATGGATTAATGGTATTTAGGTTTAAATGGATTTAACAAGGCAAGTCAGAGTTAATTAATGAAAGCACAAAAGTATTTCCCTTATTATTGATTTTCTCATAGCAATAGCCCCATGATCATCAATATGCAATCAGTGTTCAAAGGACTTATATGAATAATTTTTATCACGTATTCGGAATTTGCAAGACACTGTGCCTTGATTTCTGGATTACCAGAGAGTAAGTTGTCTTCATATAATGAGTTTTAAACAGAGATAGAAAAATTACTTTCAAATTACAAGCTTTCAAAATTTATCTCTATTGAATTTTATGTTATTGTTAATTATTAATATTTCCAAATGTTGACAGCTTATTCTTGAATTTTTTCAGAGTTTTTAAAATTGCATTTAAACAATTTCAATTTTCTTTCTTTTCAAAGAAATCATATCCTCTTTCGGTGCACTTTAATGGGTTACATTCTTATCTGTGTTAAAATTTCATGTTTGCTAGCCATCAAGATGAAAACTAATTTTAATTACATTTTATTTTAAAAATAAATAAAAACAATAAATGAAGCAACACTTTTCATAATGTCAAACGCTATAGATTGTACATGCACAGTTGCAACCTGTGTTATCCTATCAGTTGTTTCTACATTCTATCCATTGGCCCACCAAAATGATGTTTCCAGGACTTAGTACTTAACAGAGCTATGCTCACTATCCCAAAATTCATAGCAGAGGTTCATTAGTCTTTGCGAGGATAAGCAGAACTAGACAATATCTTATTTTCAAATTTTCTAGGATAGCAGCTATTTAGAATTGACAGTCTGTAACTTTAAATTTAATTGGGAGAACTCTCTAGAGGATTTAATTATGGTACATTTTTTAAAAAGCCATATGGAGGAGTTACTTTCAGAGAACAGCCTTTGAGACATTCCAAATTCTTGCAAAGTTCAGAAATTTGTAAGTTGGCAGTCCTAAACAAAGGTTTAATTTGAGGCATACTTACCATCCAGTAAATTTAACACACATGTAACTTACAAGATTCGCGTTCCTACTTTAATTCTGCTTTTTCTTTGCTTTCTGGTCCAGGCATTAGTTTTGCTTATATTTCTCTCTATTGTCTTATGATGAGAAATAGGAAATCAACAATATTTTATCTGCTAAACCACCCACTAGTCATGAAAATCTTGTTGTCCATCTTTACCGTCCTGGATATTATTAAACAGTTGCTGGTCTTTTAACATTAACCTAGGCCTAAAGTCAATCTATTGTTGGTCTGCCTAGTTTGCCTTTATTATGCCTCATCTTTGCTGTACTTTTCTTTTTTTTTTTTTTTTTTGAGACAGAGTCTCACTCAGTCACCAGGCGCCAGGCTGGAGTGCAGTGGCGCGACCTTGGCTCACTGCAACCTCCGCCGCCCAGGTTCAAGCCATTCTCCTGCCTCAACCTCCCGAGTAGCTGGGACTACAGGCGTGTGCCACCACGCCCAGCTAATTTTTTTGTATTTTTAGTAGAGACGGGGTTTCACCATGTTGACCAGGATGGTCTCGATCTCTTGACCTCGTGATCCGCCCTCCTCGGCCTCCCAAAGTGCTGGGATTACAGGCGTGTGCTGTACTTTTCTTTAAAGCATTAATTCCATAAATTTCTCCAGCAAATTTATATAGCGTATACTTAACCTGTAATAATTGTATCAAACGAAAACTCAACTAGTAATTCTTTGAATGCCTTACAATAATTTTCTTGGTTTTCCCCTTTAAAACTTGAACAGTTTCTCTGTAGCCTTCTGGTATAGCTCTCCTGACATTTAAGGGGTGAGTCACTTATTTTCAATATTAGTCTCAGTTTTAATATTATAATTCTTCATAGTTTTTTTGATGTGGACTTCCTCTGGGGATGCCATGACTCTTTGAGATCTTATCCACCACTCTCTGTTTGATTTCTTTGAACTCCAGGCACCTTTTCCTATTTAAAAAAATAAGTATCTTCTCCTTTTCTAATACATTTAGAACGCCAGACCTGAAAATTTCACCTCTTTTCTTTCATATCTTTTACCCTTATCCTTAAGAATGTGTTTACCATTCTTAGCTCTCCAGCCTATGTATTAACCTAAAAGCTTCCTGGTCAGGATGGCCAATTAAAGCCAACCACACAGGCCAGAATGATGACTCATGCCAATAATCCCAGCACCTCGGGAGGCTGAGGTGGGAGAATTGCTCAAGCCCAGGAGTTTGAGACCCAGCCTGGGCAACAGAGTGAGACTCCATTTCTACAAAAAATAAAAATACATTAGACAGGCATGATGGCATGTGCATGTAACCTAGCTACTCTTAAGGCTGAGACAGGAAGATTGCTTGAGCTCATGAATTCAAGATTACAGTGAGCTACAATAACGCTGTATGGAGTGATAGAAGGTCCCATAAGACTTAAAACCTACATGGCCTGGTAACCCCCAAAACCCTGGTTTCTGAATGAGGTTCAACTCACCAAATTGTACTTAGTTTGGGGTATTTTAGGGCACAATAATTAGAAACTCTCTTCTTTGCCTAAGTTCAGAACTTGTTGACTAACAAAATGTCAATTGGAAATCAAACTGTCAGTCATATTTCCAATAAAGCTGGTAGAACATGGCTTAGTAAATGGTAAAAGAAAGAAAAAAGAACAATTGGAACACCCAAATGGTTAAATTTACCTGACAGTTAGTCACAGACTTTCAAACTGCACAGGTATAAACCCCACGCCACATTAAAAATAACATTTATGCTATTATAATTTGATAAGTATGTTACTTTGGAATCAAGAACTACGAGCTTACAAGGGAATGAATAAAATGTCATCAATGTTCTTACTTAAGAAAAATTTTTGAATCATCAGTGTTAATTATATCTTTATTATATATCTCATTAAATTTCTTACTTTTCTCCCCTGGAATATATTTAGCTGCCGGTTTCACATGTCAGCATCTCTAGAAATGTGGTGATGGGCAAGCAGCAAACTCCTTGAGTCATTAGAGACCTGAAAATATATTTTACACCCAACATCAGTTGATGATTTCTCAAAGCGTAGAACTATTGGTTAAAAATAATTTGCCCTCAGAACTTTGAAGTTACGGCTCTTCTTGCTTCTAGATATGGCTAATGATCAATTGATTGTCATTCTTTGTATATAGAATGTGGGATTTCTTTTCCCTCTCTCTCTCTCTCTCTCTCTAAGAGTTTTATTTAATTATTTATTTATTTTTGATTCATCTTTTGTGTTCAGAAATGCCGTATGTGTCTATTCAAATATTTTGTTTCATTTTTCTACTTTAAATTTTCAATCTAAAGACTTGTCAGACTGGACTATCTAACATCTGTTACCCTAGAGGATTCACATTTCTACACTCAACTTTGATTCCAAGAAGCTTAGTTTTATAGAGACTCCGGGATTAAGGATGAGGATGTCTGTTTCAATAGTAACTCACCTGTCTAATTCTCAAGACAGTCTTGAATAGGCAGTGGACATATTAAAATTGACAGAATATCCACTGAATTTATCTCCAGAATATAAATGATGAAATATTTAGCTTAAATCTTTATCTTCTAATGTTTTTCTCTTGCCTCTTAACACCATATAATTTTTTTTTTTTTAGTAAAGCACATATCCATGCTGAAATCTCTATTTTGTAACTTAAATGTAAAGATACCATATGAATGTTAATATACTGACTAATACCATTTTCAATCTTTAGTTACAATATAGATGATATATGTTAGACTTTTCTATGCATTCTAAATGGAAAACACTAGGAAAATGGATTTCATATGTGAATTAATTTTTCAATGTCATTAAAATAAAATTAACATCCCGACTCAACTATCAGCAGCATCCTCTCCCGAGAAGCAGTTTATCCTTGGAGCAAAGCAGTCACACTTAGTCACTACCAATAAATCTTTGTGTTAGAATATCAAAGGCATAAAAGTGAAGCTCTGTAGATTTATTTAATTTACTCCCATCATAATCCTGAGAGTCTCCTTCAGTGTGTAATCTTTAATGTGCTTTGACACTATACTTTAAATATTTGGCATTTGGCAGGTTCAGAGTGTACATATCTGTAAGCAAAATAATTGTCATTAAAATATTTATATGTAAAGGTATCACAGAAACTCCACAATGTTCTTTCACTTAACACATATTTCTTAACTGCTTATATACCAAATTAAACTTATAAGTGATCTGTATTCCAGAACTTAATTTGTAAGATGTGTTAGAAGCTCTGAGTATATTTTCCCATCTAAGTATTCTACATACACAGGAAGTAAAAGTCTGTGCTTCCCCCACAAATTTTTTTTTTTAAATTTCAGGCATGCAATACAAACTGTGTCTGAGTAGATAAAGCAAAAAGAAGGATTCACTTGCATGATATTAGATTATCTCACAGATTCCAGAAATAATGGAGCCAAAATATTTCCATAAGTTTGACAATAAGATATGATGAAAGATTTCTCTAGCCTTGTCAGTAACACATATATTCTCCTTTATCCCATTCCAGAAATAAAGTCCTTAGATAAAGTCCTTTTATAGCCTACTTTGAAACAGATATTTGTGCTTGGATCTTTTTTTTTTTTTTTTTTTTTTTTTTTTTTTTTCTTTTACTTTAGTTGAGGGTTTATTTAGTACACACACAATTACTAGGGGAAAATTCCTGGACAACTGACTCAATGAATATAATAACATATAACATTTTAGAACCTAAATCCAATGCTTTCAAAATTTCTCTAGGAAAATGTGTTCCAGTTTCCTACTTGGAACTCCAGAAGCATGTCTTCTCTATTTTCACTAAAATAGAGCTGCTGTTGCTTTGCCATATGATCTTGCATAGCCCTGCCTGGCTTCAACCAAGGACAATTATACGAATTTCCTGAACCTAAATAATAATAATATCCAAAGAATAAGAGTCAAAATATACTGAAATTTGTTAGGAAAAAGAAAGATAAGGAAAACCAAAGTGCTCTCTTTTAGATGTGTTTAGATATATTTGATCTATTTGGAAGAAGGAAAAATAGCACAAAAAAGTATAAATTTGCTGTTTTGAGCCAGCAGTGCAATGTTAATATATTACAGATTGAATAGAACAGAAGCCCAGAGTTGACTCCATAATTTCTTCCAGGGGAAATATTTTTGACCTGGGAAAGATTGAAATAAAAATTAGTCAATGAAAATTAAACTCAAGGCAATTACATATATTAGAAGATAATGTCATTTCATAAATAAATTTATATCATTTACCTTAATTGATGTATTTTCTGGATTAATATTAATAGAATATGAAAGTGATAATTTTTGACTCATTTGCTTGGTGTGTATGTCCCAAGAAATGGTTTAAATTACTGATACTTGAATTTTATAGTTCTATTCTTCAAAGAGCTTGTAGAGAAGTGGACATAAAAACTAATTGTTACATTTAAGTATTTCAGGTTTTATGATCACTTTTTTAAGTCTTTGAAGATAATGAGAAAAGTGCCAAAAGCCTAAAGACACCCTAATGTTCTTATTTACAAGATATTCTCCCAGCTAAAGACAGATAACCAAAGAGCTTCACAAATGAATTGATAATAACTAAGTAAAACAGAAGGTGGCAATAACCCAGCACTTTCACACATGATTTAAATCAGAGCATCAGATTTTGTCAAAGTACAAAGCTAGAAGGCATAGCTCAGTTTTTAGATAAAGAATATGCTTAAGGAAGATCTTTACAGAGGCATTCAAATCTGACAAGATGAAATTTTATAGGGGAATTTTTATAATCCTGCAGCCAACTTCAGGACTACACATACTGATTACTTCTATATAGGGGAAAATATATAATTTAACTGCAGCTCCTAAGAAAAAAAGTTTCTGCAAGGTAGGCAAATAAGCAATGCCTGACAAATAATTTAATGTTTTTAATATTCATAAAAGCAGTAACAGGGTGAAAATTTTGTGCACTTACCAGATTGTAGCTGGGTATTGTGTTCATTTCTGGGAAATATATCTAAAGTGGATGTATTAAAATAAGCATATGTTCAGAGGAACATGACCATACCAGTGAGATGACACAAAGCCATTTCTTCAAAGACTTGTATACAAAAGAAAGATATAGTTGCTGCTAAGAGAATAAACAACCAAACATGTTGTTTATGGCCTTGTGATAAGACCATGGGCCAGAAGTCAGGGGTTACTACAGATAAACTGAGCTGACTCTAAGCGAGAATTATTAGCAATCACAGATGTAGAAAGAAAGAATTGACCACCTGGAAAGGGAGTTGTTCACCATAATTATGTCTAATATAGAACTGCCAGACATAACTACATAATAGAATTATTGCATGGAGGATTCAACTTTTGGCTAAGAGTTTGAACTACATGCTTTGTAAATCGTCCCTGCTCTGAGATTCTGTGATTCTCTGTAAAATTCAGGAGAGAACTAAACAGAGGAGAATCTTCAAATTTTTAACATGTAGACTCTGGCATATTATAAGTATTCAAAATACATTTCTCAAATAATTGAATGCATAAATAGAAGCTGGATAAGGAAGGAACTCTAGGATAAAGAAGAAAACCTGAAACAATGTATTCGGGGTAAGGGCAGTGATTTCTACCCACATGACCAAACCTGAAACCTGGGCTTCCTCTTTGCTCCTGTTCTTCCTTGTCCTAATTCTTCCTCTCTTCACATCCATGCACTATTTCCAAATACAGTCAATTGCATTTTTTTAATCTTCCAAATCTGTTGATTTTCATCTTTGCAGCTCAGGCCATCATACTACCATAGTCTTTCTACTTCTAGTCTTGCCTTCCTATAATCCATTCTTCATGCGTCAGCTACAGAGACCTATCTGAATCTTTTTTGTGAACTCCTTAAAACCCCTCAGTCAGTCCCTCACAGCCCTAGGATTGATTTCAAATGGCTTTATGTAGTCCATAAATCCCTACATTATCAGCTCCCTGTGTATCTCACCAGCTTTATCTCTCTCGCTTCACATCTTGCACTTCAAGGTCTTGATATACGTCATATCTATTTTATTGTTTCTGATTACTCTTATCTCCTTGTGTGCATATATTCCGCTCTATTTTTCCTCATCCTTTGCATGCTAATGACAATATCTATTTTATATGTAATGTCTATATAATAAAGTTGTAATTTGCTAGGCAGTGTACTGTTCTATGCATTTTACATGCATTATCTCTTGTATTTTTCACAAAGCCTTCAATGTAAAAACTGCTATTTTTTTTAATGCATGAAGAAACATAGCTTTCCAGGTACTGTGATATACAAAAATGTAGATCTCCAGAGCCCAGTTTTCTTGGAATTATTTAGGATCTAAGAATAGAGTCACGATTTAAAGAATATGCAGTCCAATTTCAACAGCACCTGGAATGTCCTATATAACTTTCAATGACCTACGTAGGGAGTGAATGAAAAATGTCCCAGTCTCTTTATACTCTGGAAAGAGTAGCATATTCTTTTCCTCTAGAGAATAATTAGTTTCTTATCTGCCCCTACCCTGGCCTTCAAAATGAGCAACAAATATATTCAAACCAAATATGCTTTTAAAGAGTGGGGATAGGGGGATTTCAAAACATAAAATGTAGCTGTTTTATAAAATTGTCTTTTTCTGATATAATTAGCCACACATAATGATCCAATGTTTGATATAATAATATATAATAGTAGTAATGTTCCCTAATAAATAAGTCATGTAAGAAATTTAAATGTGTGCTTGAATCAATCTAAATTATACATTCCAGTAAAACTTACAAGAGTATCTTAATAGCAAGAATAATTATGGTTTTTTAAATGAGAAAATACATTAAAGTACATTTAAGCATAATGCTGACATCTTAATCTAAAATTTTTCACATTTATTCCTACAAATCTAAATCCCATATAAATGTTGTATAGTATTTTTTATAAGATCTTTGGAGATTTAGTTTCTTCCCATAGTTATTTCAAATTAGCCATTCATGAAGCAAACATCTCTTGTTTCCACACTTCTAAGAAGGGTAGTAATTATATATAGTCTCTTGCCAGGATTTTACAGAAAAATGTTCAACGCAAAAAGACTTCCATTAAAAAAAATGTGTGTGTGTGCATTAAGTATATTTTTGTACACCCACACACAAACATAAATGTCCTTAGTTCAAATTCTCCATAATCAAAATTTTAAGTTGAGGCTTAACTGTATTAGGTTTGCAAAGCAAATGAATAACAAAATTATTAGAGGAATAAATATTTCTTAATCTTTTTTAAGTAGTCTCAAATTAGTTATTTGAAGTCAATATTAACTTTAAAAAAGTTATTTTTAGTGTGAGAATGAACCACACTTAAACTTCTGACCATTTCTTTCATTTATAAGAATCACTAGAAACATGGGTAACCATTTACCTTTAAATGTCCCATTGTCTGTCTTCAAGCAGGAATTTTAAGCAAATCCTGACATCACCCTGGTATGATATCCATATAGATCACCTGTTGGCAAACTAACCTTTTGGTTTTACAACTTTTTTGCTTTCAACATTGTTCCCCACCCCCAAGTCAGACACTCTCCATAGTCCTATTCTGAATCTTGTCATCATCACAAATCATGCTGCTTTCAGACTTACCAATTCAAGCATCTTATTTTGTGCTGCTCATGGTCTTCCGACTTTTTGTCTTGCTTTATGAACTTCTGCTAACATCTTTATTTAAGCTCTATCATTTCCCAGTGCATTATCCCTTTTCTGTTTTCTCTTCTCCTCTTGTTTAGCTTAGATCATGTCCATAATTTCAACACACTCAAAAAATTTTTAATTTCTTCACTCCATTTTCATTTGGTCACATCTACATATAAAACCTCACCCACCAATGAATTTTCTTTCTCCATGTGTACATTTCAGAACGTCTGTGCTGTTGGAGAAAATTACAACAGGGAAATTAGAAATAGTTTCATTGTGAAATTCAGCACTGCCCAGTAAACCCAAGAGTTTTCTTTGACCAGTGTTCATTCTACTCTCTGCAACTCTGGTTAGAGACCTCCACTCTCCACAAACTTGCATCTTCTGCTGATGAGTTTATTACATTCTAGCTTAGTGAGAGAGAGAGGGGCGGGGGCGGAGAGAGAGAGAGAGAGAGACGAGAGACAGAGAAGAAATGAGAGACAGAGAGAGAGAGAGAGAGAGAAACCATACAAGTTCCCTGAATTCCTTGATGCCAAATATATGCTAACACTTGCCCAATCTGTCTAATTACAGAAAACTAGGCCACTCTCTTCTTACTCAGATCATCTTTCCATTTTCAGTCATTTTGTGCTGAATTCCCCCCTTGCTCTCAACTCCTGCACTTGTCTTTTTTTTCCCCCTCAACATTCAAATATTCTAAACTTTCACCTATTAAAAAAAGTCTTTCTTCATTTCACTTTTCCATTTCAGTTACCAGCCATTCACTACTCAATTTGATGTTAGTAACTGATTTAAAAATATTTCCGAATCACCAACTTGAACCTTACAAAGCAAGAGTCAATTATATTCCAAATATAAAACTCTTTTAATGAATTGTTTCTTATTTGAAGTTTTAAATCCAAAATTAACTAATTTATAACAGGAGAAGGTCCATTCATTTTGTAGGATATCTGGAACATTAAGGTGAGGAAACTGAAAAGTTCAAGGCCCTCATTTTGAGATATAAAACATATATTTGCTGGTAATTTCTTCTTCTCCTATCTGGATATATGCTGATGTTGCCAGGGAAAGCAATGTCAATAATTGGATCTGATCTCATTCATTAGATGGTAACATAACCTATTCTTTTTCCTGTCAAATTGCCTATGACTCATAGTCGTGTTTAACCGAAGAGTATTTATTCTTGACAGAATCTGTTACAGTTAACATAGTGACATTTCTGAAATGGAGAGAAAAATAATGAGGCTAGATGTTATTGTAAATAAATGTAGGAAAATGTATCAATATTTATAATAAGAAAAATTAATTGATACAGAAAAAACTTCTCTGCAAATATGTATTACCTCCTATACGAAGTTTATAATATATTAGCACAAAATATGGGTAACTTATAACTATAGATTTTTGCTTTTGCAGAACATATTTGTTTGAAAGTCATGAGGTGAAATTCTAATAATCTAAAGTGAGATAACTTCAAAATTGTTCTTAACTTTATTTACTATAGAAGAGGAGAAACTTCATAAAACTATAAGAAATCAAATAATTTATACCAATCGATAACAAAAATATTATAAATTTGTGCAATGCTTTTTGAGCAGTATCTTTTAAATTTATGCTTTGTTATTTTCATGTTTTTTCTTCTATTTTATATTTTAAGGTATTTATAGTGTTTAAGTTTCCTATTTTAAAAAATGATCAAGGAAGATCTGAGCAATATTAATGTTTCACTACCTGAACATTTAATCAACTTGTTTTATAGGAAAGTGATTCCTAGATAGCTAGTAGGCTAAGAAAGATTGTGTTGTCCATGGTGATGACTAGTCCCAAATGCTTTTGGCAATTTTCCTGGAAAGCTCAGAAGTTGCCTATTTTTTCAGAGCTCAACAGGTATGTTAACAAGAAAACCATTTTAAACATCTAAAAACTATCTCCTTTTGGTCTTAATTTCATTTCTCTGGGGTGTATGATGTGAAAAATATAAATTTCTTGGGACCCTGTAATATCAGTTTTTATGAACATTTATGTTTTTGTTTATGTGAAAATTTAAAGAGCTTGCCACAGATGTTGTGAAGTTAAGGCCAAAATTATGCATTTTTTTCCAAAGTGCCAATTTAATAAAAAGTACACAGTTTCTCTGAATGAATGCCTTTAAAGGAGACACGTGCAGGGTGTTCCATTGCATATCAATCGTTTCTTTATAATAATTGTGCAATAAAAAATAAGATGCTCTAACTTGCCTAATTTCTGACAGGAATTTCTGCTTTCTATTTTGTTATATTGAATATATTTTATGAGTTGTAATAATTTTATTTTTAATAATTTGGCTACTATGCTTGTAATATAATTTTAAAACAATCTTCTCATGGATTTTTGTTGAATTATTTAACTTCCTTATTTTCTCAATGCCTCTACTACATCCAGGGAGCAAGTGGGTACTTCAAAAGCTATATATGCATCAATGTTGTTTTAGTGTTGATTTCTGGTAATTATATTGGTGAACCAATATAATTTATGGTCTTTCCCCAAAAAACCAACATTTATAAACACCTATTCAAATAATTAAGTATTTCTACAACTGGAAGAGACACAATTGGCACAAACTTGATGCTTATTTTGCCAATCAAATAGAGGAAGAATTAATGCGGCCAGGAAAGAAGAGTAATAGCACACTTTTATACTTTCACATGTTCTGATTAGTAGCCATACATATTTACCAAAATAATAATTATTATTATTGCATTGGTTGGAATAATAAAATTATGGATCTTGAATGGCCTTTATACATTTCTATTGCCAGGAATTATGTTGAAGGAAACTGAAGATCAGAATCTGCTAATGATTTTGACCAAATTGTGTATGAGAACCAGAATCCAGATTTTCAGATCCTCAAACTAGGAAGGACTTTCTTCACTTTAGGTTGTGCCTCTTCAAATGTCTGCTGTTCTTTTTTCTTGGGCCTTAGCAGTAGGCTTATAAAGCTATATGAAATTCAAAGTGCCGATTAATAAGTTGTTATTTTTATTGGTAAAATAATAAAGAAGTGGCCTGAGGTAAAGAATGTCCTTACCAAGGTTCCTTGATTTCCTTCTGGGATGTACTCGAGGCTGGGAAAATGTGGTCATGCATGTTTCAGAGTGGCTCATACTCAAGACACAGACTTATTGGTCAACTATTAGAACTTCCCTCAGCCTGACTATGCTTTTGGACGCAGTGAGTATGTGTGTCATGATGAAATGCAAAATGGCACCATGTCTTTCTCATACCTGAGCTTTCTCACATCTGAAATAATGCTCTTGTTTTATTCCATGGTTTTCTTTAGATTGAACTGTATCCATTAACATTTGTGTGCTTTTCTTTTCCATCCATCCTTCTCCATCTCATGAAAAGCACATCTGGGTAAGTTGAATCACAATGGCTGCTGAACATGTTTATTTTCAGCACCACCTTTTTTTTTCAAAGTATTACTCTTTTGAGTTGTAACACAAGCTGCACTGCCTCTGACCTGAAATGAAAATCGCGTAGTGTATTTATTTCCACACAGCAAAAGGAATCATTAATTCAGAGAAATGTTCACATTTAAATTAATTATGTGAGTGTTTAGGCACTTGTATTTCTTCAGTTTTATTATACATATGTCAAAGGACATTCTAGACTGCCTTCCCCCTAGTTTTCAAGTGTTTCCCTAAGGGGTCAATGTGGCAAGCAGCCAGGCTGAAATCATATTCTCCGACCATTCAGGTACTACTGGTTGTGCTGCCTGTCTGAATTGCCTGTACCTTTCTTAGTGCTCCACCTGTGTTACGTTCCAGAGACAGACTAATTTACCAACTAGTAGAACTGCACATACCTAAAAAGGGTTAAATGCTGTTCTTCCCTGCAGAGCTTTTGCCTCTAGAGAGCCCAGAGTCATCCTTGGTTTTGGTTGAATGTGTGTTGTTCCTGTTGTTTCCTGTACTACTGGTTGATATTTAAAGCCTTAAAAATCCAAATTACTCAGATCGTGGCTTCATATTTTAAATACTTCTCTTTGAGCTAAAATTAGAGTATTTATCTATTCCTAACACAAATTTGGCTTCAAAGTAAAAAAGTAAACTTAAATATGTGTAATATTTACATTGGTGCAGACTACTGCATTGGTAACATGGTGAGCTCATTAAAACACTTTGGACTGAGAAGAAGGTATTACTTTTAAATTTAAAGCAGTGGTTTTTTTTAATCAGCAAAATGACTACAGTGAGGTGCAATTATCCAAGAAACTACGGAAAGTCTTACTAGTTGGCTATATAAATATTTTGTATGACAATACAAATCCATGTACTTTGTAATATTACTTTATTAATTAGTAAGGTTTTATTAATTTTAATGTAACATTAAGTTATAGTAGCCACTACCAAAATGATTTAGTGGTACAGTATTTGCCTCAGTTAGGATACATTACGATACTAAGAAATTAAGGAAAGCTCTAGTAAAGTGTTCTTAAAAATTCAAGGCAGGCTGTGGTTAGAGTACTAGTCAACCATGTTGGCCAAATGAATGTTGTAAGCTTGCTCTTTTGGAAAATAACAAATATTCTAGACATTGGATTTTAAAGCACAGTTTTTATGTCATCATATACATTTGGTCTTCTGTTTTCTAAAGATTTTTAATTTTTATGAGGAAAATAATTTCAAGAAATAAAACTTAATTCCCCCTATTCCTTGTTGAGTGAAATATTGAAAAACAATGAATGAATAATGCATTTTTATTAATGGACTGTAAGAAACTAATATAATTGTCCTCATTCTAAAATTCAGTTTCTTATTGTCTTGCACATGCTACTCAGACTTAAACATTTTAAGTCCTTGAAATTATTTCCCCAGTACAATCACTGAAAGAGTGCTTAGGAGTATATAATATCAGGGAAGCTAGTACAACATAATGAAGATGACATAGGAAGATATGAGGAGAAAAGAACATTGAATTAGGAATCAGAAGATAAAGTTTAAGTTCCATCTTCCCCCAATTATTTGCTACCTGCCCCTGAGTTACTCACATATTCTTTGTACTTACTAATATTATTATATACTTGTCCCCCACAACAGTATGAGAGAATATGTGTAACTTCAGAAGCATAGAAATTAAAAACTCCCAAACTGAGTAAAACAGGGCTTAAAATTAGATGAAGCACCAGATCAATCTAATCTAAGTGGTATCCATATAAACCTGAAAAATTACAATGTTCTCCATTAGGTTCCCAATTACTCTTAGGAAGTGACTGGAAAGTACTGACTATGGCATCTTGCAAAAGTGAAATTGTTTAATGGGGAGTGATATAAGTAAGCCCCTCTCATTTTCAATAACAGCATAAGTAATTGTACTGTTCAATCACATTTGTGTATATGTGTGTATGTGTCAGGGGGGTATTTATACCTTTTGAATGGTTTTGAAAATAATTAAATTCAAAACAAAGTAAGGAAGGAGATTATGTAAATCCAAACTCAATTCACAAATACATTTCATGAGACTATGCCTTGTGTGTCAGAGAAGCTGGAAGATAAAAGGTTTAAATATGAATTAATTTTGGTTTCAATGTAATGAAATTATTTGAAATCTCAACAGCCTAGCATGTGTTACTGGAATCTAAATAAAACGCTACTTAAATGTCATGGAGTTTCATACATTTTCACTAAATGTGAAAATATGCAGTAATAGGATACATAGGCACACACACTTGCACATACACAAAATCACAGTATGCTGTGCTTTCAAATCAACTCAATTTTAATGTTGAATTTGAAACTCTTAATTTTAGGAAGCTAAATATATATGTTTAGGTAATCAATCTTCTGAAGCAGCTGATTGGGATTTGTAACATATTTCTGTTTAGAATAATTATGTTAACTAAGATATACATTTTCAGCTTGCAGATGTTAAAAAAATAATTGGGTTGACACCATACTTTGTTCGCATTTGCTGACCAGAATTTCAACTATCTTCTCAAATATGTAGTTTTAGTTTTCACAGAATTAATCAGATATGGATTCTTGAATAATAAGCCCATTGTATGGTTGAAATTTAAGGAGGTTACATCCTATTTACCCTCTTTAAAGCTGAATTTTAGTGGAACAATATTCATTTTACAATTAATAATAATGTGCATTCTGTATACATTTCCTGCTTGTATTATGTTGTGTAAGGAAGATTTATTTTCTGTGCTGCAATGTTAAGTATATTACATTGTCACATTATTTGACTTATATTTTATTCTTCATTCTTATCAAGCCACATATTTATTTATTCTGGTTTTATCAATAAGTACTTGTTATGTGCCATAGTAAATCAATACCTCTGAAGGTTTTTCAACCAGAGAATTATTTTGCATGGTGATTACAAAATCAATTGATATGAAATGAATGGCAACAAATCTATCTTTTCTATCTCATTTATTTAAACTAGGCTAACTTTTCTCTGGCCAATATGTGCAACATGATATTACTAGGGAATAATAAGAAAAGAAAAGCCACAGTTTGTTTTTTATAGTGCTGAGGATTGAAATGTGTGACAAGAAGGTAAAGACCTTATATATTAACAAGGAAGTCAAATAAATGCATACCACTTCTAAAAATAAATGAAACACAGGCAAAGAAAGAAAAGTAGAGGACCATTATTTTATTTTACACTTACAATGAGGACCGACACTATTATCCTCATTTTTGAGTTATGAAAAATTTCAGAAATGTTAATTGACTATGAGATAGAATGGGGATTATAAGAGCTGACTCTGTGGACAGGTTATTGGGGTTCAAATTCTAATTCTGAACTTGATGGTTCCATGACTCCAAGTGGCCTCTGTTCTTCAGTGTACTCATCTGCAAATGTGTGCCAATATGTATCTTATTGGATTATTGTGAAAATTAAATGAGTTAATACATACAAAACACTTAGGATATTGTTTTGTGTGATCCAAGGCCTAATTTGTCTACATCCAGAACCTTTGCTCTTTCAGACCACAATACTACATCTCATAAGAATATGAAGTGGTTCAGCTGAACAGGAGAGCACATTAGATGCATCTCAATTATACCACTTACTCTATTAAATTGTAATACAATTTATTTATTTAATTGTATTTAGATTATGTTTTAAATTTTAAGTGAAAGTACAATAAGTAAAAGTATAATAGATACAAGTTATGGTATTTGCATAGAAGAGAGAGTCAACTCTGCCTAGGAGAGGGCTTAGACTCTTAACAGAAAAAATAAAGCATGAGTTGTGTCTGAAGAATAAGTTTGAGTTGTTATAGTGATGTAAAGAAAGATGCTCTTGGCAGAAGAAAAGAGCATATAGCAAGTCATGGAGGGGTAAAAAGAATGAGGTATATGGGAATAGCAAATATTTCAGTGTTGGTTGAGCAGAAAAAGCCAAGGAGACAGCCAGATTATGAAGGGTCTTTTTATAAGATATTTGGCCTTTATTTTGGGGACAATGGGGAGGCTTTTAATCAGGCAAGTCTTGCAAAAAGATTTGTGTTTAGGAAGGTCTCACTGGAGGTTGTAAGGGAGAAGGTACCATGAGAGATAGAGAGACTCTGGGAGCCCATCACCATCATCATCAAATGATGAGGGCTTAAACAAAAGCTTTGGCAGTACTCAGTCAGTATACAAAATGTCCTTCTGAACTTTAGATATGACATTATAATCTTTTTCTGCAGCCAACCTGGGTAAATGTGATGCAGAATTCTTATTCCTTTTTAAGATACAATGAACAGTTGGAAGTTATGAAAGTATAGAATACGGAAAAATTACTCTATAATCAAGGATCCTAGGTGATTGTCAACATTGTGAGTTTTTTTGGATTACAATGTAGCAGTCATTCCAAAGATGCTCTTGGCTAGAGCATCCAAAGAAAGGTGCATGATACAGTTGAAGAACAAACTCTCATTTCCAGGATTTTAGTCTCTTGGGTTGGAGATGACGCCCCAGGCACATGGTGGTACCCAATGATTTCTATGGCTGACACTGACACTATAGGCTTACAGATTTTAAAGGAGAAAAGGATACTTGTAGATTGGGCTGATCACAAAATATTTTATATAAAAGGGAAGTCAGTAGTTAAGCAAACACAAGGTTGTCGACCGTTGAAAAAGAAGGAATTAACTTATCAGCTCTGGGAAATGATATTTGCAAAGGTAGAATTGGTAATGCACAAACTATTTGTGAAAGTACTTTTCAATTCTGGTTAGAAAGATAGGTGGCTAGATAATTAAATCAAGATTAAACCAGGAATCTCTTTGTAATGTAGATTGAGGATAATTCTTTAGGCATTTGAAGAACCATTGACGGGTTTTTAAAGGACAGTGCCATAATTATTGAAAGTAAAAGCTGACCAGGCACAGTGGCTTATGCCAGTAATGCCAGCACTTTGGGAAGCTGAGGCAGGCATATCACTTAAGGCCAGGAGTTCGAGACTAGCCTGGCTAACATGGTGAAACCCCATCTCTACTAAAAATAAATAAATTTGGCAGGGCATGATGGTGCATGCCTATAATCCCAGCTACTCAGGAGGCTGAAGCAGGAGAATCACTTGTACCTGGAAGGCAGAAGTTGCAATGAGCCGAGATCATGCCACTACACTGCAGCCTGGAAGGCAGAGTGAGACTCTGACTCAAAAAAAAAAAAGCAAAAGCTCACATTTATTGACCATTGCCTTTGTGTGCAGCACTGTTGTAATAATATTATACATATTTTCTTATGAAACCTTCATAAAAACTCTATTAGGTGGGCACTGTTATCAGCTTTATGTTCCACATGAGGAAACTGAACCACAGCAAAATACAGTGACTTCTTCTTATGGATGGACAGCCCAAAAGCACAGGCTAAGGAATCAAGCTCAAGCAATTTGATTTTAGGGGACACTTTCTCACCCACTCTCCTATAAAGTCTATCTTCCAGGCAGATTTTTTTTTTTAATGTCAGTGCAAGAAGCCTGGAGAGAAGGGCCAATTAAAGGTTGAGAAAAAGTGTTGTGGCAGTGACAATAGAAAGTAGAGGAAGAGACATTAGAAAGTATGAAGGGGAAAATGACAGGCATCGAATAGAAGGTGAATGAAATGGCCATCATGAGTGATGGAGAGGACAGTGCTGTATGGTATTTAGACAGTCACACCACAAATTGGTAGTCCCAGAATAGCATCCTAAAGTAAGCAGTCTGTGAATAAAGTCTCTTTTCAGTGATAGGGATGAACCATCCACAATGGGAAGAATGAGGAGGAGACATACTGTTTCTTATGGTCTGTGACTTTTTGAAGTAACTAATGAATTTTATTTCTCAGAATTCCAAATATAAACACTAACAAATTCAAGTTTTACTATCCAATATAGTTGGCAATAGGATAGCTATTTATGGAAAGGATTGTCTAATAAGTAATTTTAAATACTCTTAAAATCATGATGCTATTGATTATTTTATTTGCTGTATAACCAAAGTAAGTGAAGGGTGATAAAATCAGACCATTTTTTTTTAGAAGGTAGTATTCAGTCAGCTCTATTCTGCAAATTCCCCATAAAATTTAAGAAAAAAACAGAATTTCTAAATGCAAATAAACTCATGACAACTAAATATTTAAGAGTTTTCTCAGTTCGTTTCATATGTTAGAGCTGATTTTGTCTTTCATCAATTCAAAGTGTTTAGGTAAAGTTTCAAAGCTACTATGTACTTAGTACAACGGGAGGTTGAAAAGCCAATGAGACATGGCTCGTGCCCACAGATTATAGTGTAGAGAAATTAAGGCTGTGTACATGCAATGAACTGCCTACCAAAGTCTTGCACATGATATGAGTGGCATCATTCAAGGGATAGAGAAAATCGGAATGATATGAATTGAGGAAAGGCCATTCCAAATGGAGAGAAAGTCAGTCGAAAGAAAAGGTAGAGTGCAAAGAATGGTGAGTATCCATTGTAGCTAGAGAGAGAGATCTAATAGGTAAATCTGGAAATACAATTTAGGGCAGATCAAGAAGGACCTTGAAGGCCATTTTTTCAATAGTAAATTAAAAACCATTATAGAAATTTGAATTACATTATTAAGTTAATAAATGTTTATTTTAAAGAGGTTAACCTGATGGTAGCACATACAATGAATTGTTTTAGGAAAATAAGAAAAAATGGAGAATGGAAATTATTATCGGTTGAATACCTATTGGCTGCTAGGTGCCTTTATAAGTGTCATCTTATTTAGTTCTTATAAATTGAGATCAATTTATAATCATCTTCAAATAGGAGAAAACTGGGTCTCAAAGAGATTGATTAAGTAGCCAAAAAACATATAGCTGGTAAGAAGTTAATTTGGCATGCATTCATTCATTCAGTTAAGCTTTATTGGATGTATGCTGTGTGCCTGAATCCCCCATTCCAATAACCTCTCACCATTTCCACTGCCACAGCTCAGGGCCAAACAACCATTATTTTCTACTTGAAAATTGCAGCAACCTTCTAACTTGTATCCTTAGCTCACAATTCTGGCCTGACTCAAGTCCGTGCTGTACTCAACAGCCAGAATTTTCTTTATAATATACCAATTATTTTATGTTCTTGTGCTTTAACCCTCTGATGGCTTCTTATTGCGTTTAGAATAAACTCCACTTCAGCTCCCAAGGCCCAACATGATCTTGCTTTTCTCTTGTCTGCCTCTCCAATTTCATCTTCCTCCAGCCCGAACTCCGCTGTCCTTCAATTCACTCCAGTCAACTGGCCTTTCTTGGCTTTTTTCAGTTGCTTGAACATTTAATTCCACTCATTTGATAGGAATTTTATACTATGTTTCTACTTAAAACATATTCCCACCATACCCCTACTGCCTGCTACTTTTCAATGCACATGTGTCTATTCAAATGTTGCCTTGTCATAGACATCTGTGTTCCCAGAACACTATACGCATTGCCTACTTTATTGCCTTTGTCTATTTTACCTTCTGTAGAGCACGTATCAATGGTTCAACTTATTTTGTTTATTCATTTGTATATGTGTTTATACAGATCTTTCCTCCTCACTGGAATGTACGGTCTTTGAGGTCAGAGATTCACTTGGCTTTATTCTTTGCTTGCTGAAGACAGAAGTTGGCACATAGTAGATCTATAAAAATCTGATGACTCACCCCTTAATCAACTCAGACACACAGCATACAAAGTCTCTGTTCTCAAGCCCATGGAGTAGGGGAGCACAACTTGTGAACCAAAAAATTCAATAAAACGTAAAAGATACTATAGGGAAAAATGCTTAGTACTATGGGGTCTATGTATAAAAAGTGGTAAATATTGCCTCCAGGGCAAGAGAAGGATGGCTGTAGAAAAGGAAGCATTTTTGCTGAATCATGAGAATCAAGACAAAGTGGGTGGGGAGATAAGGCAGGGAGGCATGTGATGGCCCCAAATTGCAAGAGACAGGTTCCAGAGCCCACTACTCATAAACCAATTAGACCACAACTACAATGGTTAAGGAGAGACTTAAAACCTAAAAATGAAGATCCAGGCATTTCCATTTGGATTTAGTCATTTAAGCAAAGTTGTGCTTAATTAGTTTGGATTTAAAGTTCGAAATCACAAGCCTGGCAAATGCTCTTGATTTATTTACATTTTTTAGATCCTCTTGATCTTTTATCTAGAAATACTTGAGTCTAGTCATTTCTTGATTGCACACCCTTTGTTTGCTTCTGTCCTCAGTTCAGGCATAGCAAGTGCAGGCTTCCCTCTGCACATTTAGATATGGGCTTGCAAATTATTCACAGATGTGAATGCTCACCACATGTTAGGCCTACTGAAATGTCACTTCTAGTCACAGTAACTTGTTGACCTCAGTAATAGGAGATCCTGAGGTGCATGGAGGATATTAACAGCATTCTTTATTGCAGTGTTTCTTGAAAATGCACAATGATTCGGAAGTTGTACTGATTCAAAATAACTGACTCTTGCAATTAGTACTTTTCTTGTTTGTGTTTTGACATATGTGATAACAACTCCATGCCTGACCACTTCCTCTAAAAGAAAATACTGTGATGTCCTCTAAAATCTATTCTGAACCTTAAAACTGAAATGCATGCCCCCAAATTTAGAGATGTACAAGTGATCCTTTGGGAAAAGATGGTCAAATATTTAATTGTCTGAAATTAATTTTTAAAAACACAGTAAAATTATTCTTCAGGCCTACAGGGAAAGAGAGTAATTTTCAGAGTTAAGTTTGTACTGGGGTAAGTTATCACATTCTTTTTCGGGAAGAATTGTCTCTTGACCTTTAAAAAAGTTGAATTTTGCCTACAAAGAAAATCCATTACAAACTAAATCCCTTTCCATACATGGACAGGTTGAACGGAGAACACCAGTATATCCAGAAGACATGTTCGTGCCAAATCAGTTTGTCATTTAGGATTTCCTAAACAGTTCAGATCACTATTTTTTTCTGACAGTAACTCTAAAACTTGATAAAAAGCATGCCCTTATATAATTAATGCTACACTTAATAATCTGTTAGCAACTCGTCATGTATTAAATTCAGTGATTTCCAACTATTATAGCATTGCCCACATTGCTTTATTTTTCCAGCATTGCTTCTCTCTCAAGCCAACATGCCCAGATATATGCCTCTTATAAATTTTGTATGGTGCAGATTATTTTATAATTGAGAATAATAAATGCAGTATTGCTTTGGAAATTTCAATGCTTTTTTATGTAATTGATACTAGTCTCAGATTAAGAAAAAGCACATCTGGAGTTACTGTCATGTAGTACACAGTCCTGGTGTAAAACCCAGCCATCCCTCCCATCTGACCAGTTTCTCCCCAGTCTCAAGTATGTCAGCCCTAAGACAGACTCTAGAGATTTAGCCTTAACAGTTGGAGTCCAAAGGATTTGAGCTCCCTCATCTCCTTTTCTTAGAATACTATTATTTAAGTCATCCTGTTACTAGAATTTGTCATTTAAACAAAACAAAAACAAAGAAAATGTTGTCAGTGGACAGATTGCTCAGTATTTTCCCAAACAATTGTATGATCAATATTTCTGTTCATAGAATAGAACTATTTGAGCACATTGGGTTGCCTCTTAACCAAATTCTCACCAGGAATCCCAAACCAGATCAGACTCTTGGAATCAGCTAGAATCAGTACTCTTGTGAGAAAGTGGGAAATAAAAACCTCAAGGGAAGGTAGGATACAAGAAAAAAAAATGTTCTTTAAAACATAAAAAGTTGTACATGGTTGTAAGGTAAACTAGATAAAGCTACTTGGACTACAAAAACAAAACATTATAGGACACAATTTATTGAAATAAGTATCTAAATATAAACACTGATTGGTGTTTTGTTTAACATTTATTTAGTACCTCTTATGTGTCTGACCTTGTTCTAGAATTCAAATTCACCTCTGAAACAGAATATATGGAAACGCAAATCCTCCTTGAGTTTATATTCTATTGGCAGAAGACAGAATAAAGGGTAAATAATATACTAAGTTAGAAGAAAATACCTTGGTGGAAAATAAAACAAAAAATGGAGATAAGAAATTCCTGGTGGGGTTTTCAGGGAGTAGGAGAAGAGACGTTCAGAGAACAGGTGACATTTGAGTACAGATTTAAAGTAGCTGAGAAAGTTAGCCATGTGGAGACAGAGGGGAAGAGCATTCCAGATGAGCTGCAAAGATCCTGAGGCAGAAAGAGGTCTGGATTGTTTCCAAAGAACAGCAAGGGGCCAGCGTTGCTGACTGAGGTGGGAGTTAGTCTGAGAGATGAAGGGGGTAGGATAGATTGCAGCAGCTGCTTTAGCTTTTATTCCCAGTGAGACAGAAAGTGATTGGAGATTTCTGAGCAGAGAAGTTACATGATCAGACTCAACAGGATCACTCTGGCCTTTCTAGTGGGATTTTTATTAGGGAACCCTAGTCAGAAGTTTCAAAATTAGTGTTCTAATATTTAAAACTAGCTTTTGTACAACTCATATAATTCATTTGTGAAAATGTTATGTGCTTCCTAGGTTGTTAGTGTATATTTACTTTCTTTTTACTATGTGAAGTAAAAACCAGTCGTAAATCTATATTTGTTTCTTCCCCTGTTAATGCCACTGGCCTATGACATAACTGGAAGTGTTCCTAGTATTCCTTTCTCTATTGGATTTAACGTTACAACTCTTAAAACATGCTTTAGCTCTGTGAAGACCTTCACTAAATTTTCTTCCACATATTTCATGTTAATTTCCATACTTTCCCCCATTAGTACTTATCCTGCTTGGAATACCATCCCCACCTTTTTCCTACCTGCCCTTCAAAGCCAGCTCCATTGCCACAATGCCTTCACAATGCCTTCAATGGCTATTAACCCCTTCTCCAAAATGACATACTTCAGAATGTACATCAACAAGTTTTCATTTTAGCAGCTGTTTGTGTATTGTTGTATTGTATTTTCAGACAGTTTCTTGTATTTGTTTTGTCCATCTAAGAGGGGATATCCTGGGAAATTGGACCCATATCTAATGTCCACACCAAGCATAAGTCTCAGCTCACAACAGGTGTTCAATAAGTACCTAATAGGTTTTTCTTTTTGGTTCCTTCAATCCATTTCTATAAATATATCTGTCACAGTGAGACTAAGCTATTCGAAACTGGTTTTTAGTAAAGAAATGTCACTGGGAGACCTGAGGGAATGACTGATGATACAGCATGCCAGGTGAGGAAGTGCCTCTACTTTTTAGATTCAGAGCACGGGTATCGCTGTCCCCTTTCCCAGGTGCTGAATAGCTTACATGCAAAACTTAACACTGCTATCCCTCAAATGAAACAGCAGTTGATTTATGTCTCTTCAGCCACTATAACTTAAATTTTTTATTTTGTTCTTTTGTTTCTTTTGAATGCATTTTTGGTAGCATCTATTACAAACACAGAAAACCCTATGTTGAAAGGCATTTTATTCATTATATATCTTAATGTATTAATATAGTCTACCTCAATAAGTGATGAATTGATTAACAGTAGAAAATAATCAAATTATCCATTTGGGAGTTTATAAATTATATTCATGAAATATTCCTAAACATGAAACGTACACATTCAAAATAAAGCAATTATTGTACCATGTTTTTATCATCTGTGTGTAAGACCAAGGCATACTAAAGTAAACAGAATGTATTTTCCAGTATAGTCCTGGCCAAGTATATAGCACTTTGAGTTTCAATGAAAGCACATACCTACTATATCAGCAATGAGTGATCTCAAATTGGTTTTGTAAGTGGATGTCAATTCTAAAAATCAGTAAGAGGATCAGTGAAATTATAGATGTATTTTTTAGGGATCTTTTGCATCTTTTTATTATAAAAACAAGCATTTATTGTTACTAATGTATTGTCATTTCATTAAAACAGTAGTGATTATTGATAAAAACAAGTATACCATTGAATTTAACACCTTACACTGCTTTCTAGTGTTAGAAATTAATTTACCTTAAAGGTTTCTTCAAATGAGATGTAGTTTTATAGTCTAGGCAAATAACTAACTCCTATAATAGACCGCTGGACCCACAGGTCATACTAAAATCGAGTACATCACTGGAATGTGACTAAAAGAACCAAATTTATCTTCTGCCTCTCTATATAAGCATTATCTTTGCCATGTAGATAGTAAGGCAAAGAGCAGGGCAGATGGATGGAGCCACATTTAGAACCCATAATGCATGCTTGAATATGAACATCTGGGCCATTTTCTCATTAAAGGGATAAGATATTTGCTGATACTATAATTCCACTTCTTATTCCATTAGCACTTAATGTTCTAATATTTATGAATAAATGTTGGGGAAAATTACTTTTCTATGTCAATGCTTTATTCCTAATCAATTGGTGATTTGTATTTATTACTCAAAGGAAAAAGGAATTCTGTTACTCTGTATTGTAGCATAAAAATCCTGTAAAGGATGATTGGTTATTTTAAAAACATTTTCATTGAAAGTAATCACAGCCATATTTTTCTATATACCTGACTAATAATCTTTGCTATATACTTCAGGCATGAACTTCTTGAAGAAGCTTGGAGAAAGGGGTTACCTTTTGCCCAGTGGGATGGGCCGACTGTGGTTGCATGGCTAGAGGTAAGAGAATGAAACCAGAAGGCTTCTAAATCAATCACTACTAATTTGATAGGTTTTTTGTTTGTTTGTTTGTTTTGAAACAGGTAAAGACAAGTTTCTCAAATCACAACACCTCCTTAGCCTAGAATTGCTCATAAGGGACTATTTGCTTACTAGGGAGTAAGTTTTGGATTTTACCCTGACATGTTTTGTGATTATAGCAGAAGAAAGCATCCAGTGGGATAAAAGGAAGTGTTTCTAAATCATACCCTCTTCATTTCTAGAGCAGGAGAAGAAACCAGCTTTTGCTGTTGCAAGAAAACATCTATTCCCATCAAATAGGCCAGGGTCCTTTCTCATTAGCAGGTTACAGAAAAGACCCTCTCCATATTCAACACGTCTGTAATCCAAGATAGTAAGACCACCTAGATGTATTCAGAGCCATTCCTTTGCCTGTAATTTAATTCCTGAACCTAATTCTCTAAAGACTAGGGATGAGCTAGGTTCAGACACTTGTGATAAACCCGAAGACTTACCCTTATTCCCTTCTGTGTCCAGACTCTACAATAAGAGAACTATGTTCTGCATTTCCTGTACAACATAGTGTTCTGGAAAAACAAAGGAATATCTGAACTGGGTGGAGGGCAGCAGAAACCTACTTTGACAGTGAGGGAACTACATATTTGACTACAAAGGGCTCTTTGTGCCACTTAGCAATAGTGTTTCCTCCCCCATTCTATTCAGTTCTCTATGTGTGCCACTAGTAGCTGCTAGGATATGCCTGTGTCAAGGCAAAGAATAATTCAGGTTTTCCTTGCCTGGCAGAGGTAATTATACACATTGTTTTAAGGTAGATTATAAAATTATCTACCTTCATTTTATTATAGCCTGAGCTAAGTAAATAATCAATAAGAAACATTAAAGCCCACTTTAGTTTTAAAAATAGACTTATATAGATAGATTTAAAAACATGCTTTGCATTTTTTCTTGGACTGACTGAAAAAAAACCTCTATTTTGCCTTTACTTTATTCTTTAGCATCAGTCAGGAAAATTTAGCATTATTAGCCATAAGATATTAGTGATCAAAGCTGCTTCTTTCAACTGTGTCTTTAAAATTACTGTATTTAAAAAATCAATCACTAGACAAAATGCTTAAGAAATCACACCTCAGAAATGATAGCAGTTCTTTGTTCAGTTTGCTCCGATAAAATGAGCTGCAGTTTGACACGTAATTCACTGCTGTTTTGGCAAGTGACAAACAAATCCTTCAGAAAAAGAAAAAAAAGGATTTACTGACATTAAAGTGATAGGAGATGACAGACAGTGGAGTCTGTGCTAATTAAACCTATTCTGAGTACACAGAAATTGCCTATAATGTGATTCCTAATGAAACTTAAATTATAAAATGGAATAAACAAGATGAATGAACTGGGTGATCCAATGAATGAAAGCTTTAACTTCATTTCCTTTCCCTCCTCCTTGAGTGCATAGCCTGTTAAGAATTTTGTGTAGGCAAGAATTCCATGCTTCACACACCATTTATGCACATCAAAGACTCTTTAGGATCTAATTACGGATGACATCGGTAACAATGTATTGGCAGGCATTTGGGTAATGTTAACTAGAGTGGAAATCCATATATCTTAGAAGACAAGGGTAAAAAATCATCAGGGTCCAAAGAAGATATGTTTAGATGTTTAGTTATTTTAAACAGCTTGAGTTTATAAACTAATTAGTCAAGTTCCATCTTCTGTCATATATAATGTACCTGTCAGGGTAAGGTCAATTCTTTGTGCCTAACCTGCTGTAAGAAAGCATAATCTGTACAGTCATGCACTGTACTTAGATCTCCCGCCTCCTTTCTCATCTCAATCACAATGCAATCCACACTGACGCAAAGAGTTCCATTTGTTTGCCTTTTTTTTTTCCAAAAGAGACAAGTAGTCTTTCAATATTACAGAATTTTTAAACTAAAGAATGTTTGTACTAGTTATCTATTACTGTTTAAAAGTTACCCCCAAATTTGACATTTATGATCACATGATTTCTATGGGTTAGGAGTCTGGGAATAGCTTTGCGAAGGCCTCTGCTCAGTCTCTCACAAGGCTGCAATCGAGGTATCAGCTAGGTCAGCAGTCATCTCAAGACTGGACTTGGGAGAATACGCTTCCATGCTCATTTATGTGGTCAGGGTCATGATTCAGTTTCCTGCTGGCTGCTGGCCAGAAACATTATTTCATTGTCATATGGGACTCTCCATAGGGCTACGGACATCTGACTTACTCCAGAGTGAGAGCTCAGAGAGAAAAAGAGAGCAGGAGAGAACTAGCAAGTCCTAAACTGGAAAGTGACATGCCATCACTTTTATCATCAGCTATTTATTAGAAATAAATCACTGGGCCAAGCCCACCCTCAAAGGAAGGAGATTTTTTGCCTAAACTGGAAAGTGACATGCCATCACTTTTGTCATCAGCTATTTATTAGAAATAAATCACTGGGCCAAGCCCACCCTCAAAGGAAGAAGATTTTTTGCCTAAACTGGAAAGTGACATGCCATCACTTTTATCATCAGCTATTTATTAGAACTAAATCACTGGGCCCAGCCTACCCTCAAAGGAAGGAGATTATACAAAGGAATGGATATCATGAGATAGAGATCATCTTGGCAGCTAACTTGATCCTTCAAATATAATCAAACTTGATTCCTTCATTTAATAAATGAGGAATATATGGCTGAAGTTTAAATGGGCTACATGACTCACCAATACTGGGAAGGAATTAGAGCTCAGATCTTCTCATTTGTGATCCAGAGATCGTGGCCTCGTATTTTTTCTTCTTTATCTCACTTACTTTTTCTCACTCTCACAATTCTCTCCTTTGTTCAATCTATTTATTTCAACAAATAGGAAAAAAAAAATATTTTGGACATTCAAAAACAAACATTTAAACTGTTATTTTTTCTTCTGTTGCCTACTTCTTACTCATAACTAATGATGGGGGGAATTCCTTTTTTAAGTGCACGTTATTCAGATGATGAAATATAATGCCTGTGAGTTGGTATTCACCCAGTGCTTAAGATGTGGCCCAGACCTGTGCTGTGTGCATTGCACCGCTGGTTTAACGGTTTAATTGTCTTTCAAGAGTCTCACAGCAAATTTGAAAAATTAAAATCTCTAATTTCTTTCTTTTTTTATTTTTATTTATTTTATTATTTTTTTTCTAGGCAGAATCCCCAAGCTTTGCATTCTGTCCTCAGGCTAGAGTGCAAAACTGTGATATCAGTGCACTGCAACCTCCCCTGCTCAGGTTCAAGTGATTCTCCTGCCTCAGCCTCCCGAGTAGCTGGAATTGTAGATCCCTGCCACCATGCCCAGCTAATTTTTGCATTTTTAGTGCAGACGATGTTTCACCATGTTTACCAGGCTGGTCTCAAACCCCTGACCTCAAGTGATCCTCCCACCTTGGCCTCCCAAAATGCTGGGATTACAGGCATGAGCCTGTTTCAGGCCTTAAAATCTCTAATTTCTGATGCATAATTAATTTTGTTACTTTGTTTAGCTAGTTTTTCAATGATTTGAGTTTTAACCTTTTTCTTAGTACATCACTCTCCAAAAGGCATTTGCATATATAGCATCTAATTAAGTCACACATCTTTCACATGGTGTAGGAAGGTAGGTGGAAATGTGGCTTAGCTACACTGCATGCTTTGATCAAAATCACATGGCTGGAGCAGGCACAGCTGTCTCTTTCTGTGACAGAATTTCTCTTCACTCAGAATTCCAAAGGAGAATTATAAATTGAAGTCACTTATTAAATAAACATTAATTGAGTACCTTACCAAATGCGGCTTGTAGCTGTTCTGGTCCCTACATACAAAGGGGAACTTGGTGTCATGTAGCCATTGCTTTTATCACTAGTAATATGAGTTAGTTAAAATAGAGTCTCTGGAGCTACCATGTCTCAGATTCAAATCTTGTTTCTATCACTGCCTCACTGGTGTTTTTAAATACATCATTTAATTTCTCTGTGCATCTAACTCCTCTGGGGAAAATAACAGTTTACCTCATGGGTTGAGGTCATGCATGTAAGATACATAAAATAATTCCTAGCATAAGAGACACTAAAATGATAACTATTAGTATAATTTGTTAATTTTTTTCCTATCTAACAGCTTTGGTTGGGAATGCCTGCATGGTACGTGGCAGCCTGCCGAGCCAACGTGAAGAGTGGTGCCATCATGTCTGCTTTATCTGACACTGAGATCCAGAGAGAAATTGGAATCAGCAATCCACTGCATCGCTTAAAGCTCCGATTAGCAATCCAGGAGATGGTTTCCCTAACAAGTCCTTCAGCTCCTCCAACATCTCGAACTGTGAGTCAGTTTGTGCTCCTCCCATTCCCCAACACTAGACAAATAGCAGCATGTCTAAGTCTACAGAGCAAAATTGTGACAGCACACATTTCAGTATCAGCTTGAATTTTTCTCAAGAGATTTAACTTGCTCTTTATTAACCTTGCTGCTACTTTTAATAGATTTTCAACTGAGGAGCAGTGATTCATATCAGACTTGAAAGCTAGCATAGCAGACTTTTGAGCTAGCATCTAGACTAGACTTTAGATTTTTCTCCCAAGCAACAAGATCCTGAGCTTACTCTTTTCAGCTCATTCCTTCCTTCTGTCCCTCTCTCCCTCCTTCCCTCCTTCCTTCCTTTTCCTTCCTTCTTCCCTCCCTCCCCTTTTCTTTCCTTCCTTCCTTCCCCTCCCTCCCTTTTCTTTCCTTCCTTTCTTTCCTCTCTTTCCTTCCTTCCCTCCCTCCCCTTTCCTTCCTTCCATCCTACTTCCTTTCTTTTCCCCCCAGGTAATTTCTCAGGAGATCTATAAGCATTGGTGCTTCTAAAGATACAAAGCTTAAGTGACTACTTTATTTTTTAATTTTAATATTTTTTTATAGATTCAGGGGGAACATATACAATATCATTACATGGGTATATTATGTAATAGAGAGGTTTGGGCTTCCAGTGTTCCCATCACCCAAATAGTGAACTTTGAACCCAATGGGTAATTTTTCAAACTTCACCCTCTACTACCCTATTCCCTTTTGGAGTCCCCAATGTCTGTTATTTCCTTCTACTTGTCCACATGTATCCATTGTTTAGCTCTCACTTACCAGTGAGGACATGTTCAATTTAAGGTTTTTTTTCTGAGTTATTTCACTCGGGATAATGGTCTCCAGTTCCATTTATGTTGCTACAAAAGACATTAGCTTATTCTTTTTTATGACTGCATAGTATTTCATGGTGTGTATGTACACTTTATTTATCCAGTCATCCACTGATGGACACTTAGATTCATTCCATGACTTTGCTATTATGAGTAATGATGTGATAAAAATATGAGTGCAGGCATTATTTTGATATTGATATAACAATTTCTTTTCCTTTGGGTAGGTACTTAGTAGTGAGATGGCAGAGTTAAATGCTAGTTCTAGTTTGAGTTCTTTGAGAAATCTTCATACTGCCTTCCATAGAGGTTGTACTAATTTACATTCCCACCAACAGTGTATAAGTGTTCCCTTTTCTCTGTGCTCTTGCTGACATCTGTTGTCTTTTCTACTGTTTAGTAATAGTCATTCTGACTGATGTGAGAAGGTATCTCACTGTGGTTTTAATTACATTTATCTGATGATTAATGATATTGAGCGTTTTTATATGTTTGTTGGCTACTTGTATGTCTTCTTTTCTAATTCCCTTTTTCTTAAGAAGTTTTCATAATTGTGAAATTACATGAATTTGATGTTTTATAAACACCAAATGAAATATCTGGAATATATTTTCTTCAAAATCTGTTTTTCAGTTATAAATTCCTAATCATCTCATACATTTTTACCTATCCTAATACTAGAAAAGAACAAAGTATGACAAAAAAGGCATACATGATGACAAATTCAAACAAAAAACTCACAAATAAGATTTCATTCTTTCTTTATTCCATTTCTAAATTATATATTTTGTTTATAAGCCATATGATTTCTGATAATTACTAGGTTTCTCAAATCTTTTATATAGCATAATAAAATGTAGGAGAAAGAGAAATTTTAGCAATAGGTAAAATATTAAAAAGTCATATTGCTTTATTGCTGTTTTCAGGCAGAAAAGTAACTTAAGTATAACTTTTTATACATGATCTTAAACAGTTCTGAATAGTTTGCTTCATTTTTATTTACACATTTTCCTTCCCAATATACTAGATTCTGATGCCAGGTCAAATTTAAAAGTCTTACATATTTCTTACATAATTCCATCTTAAGTTCTTCCTAAAAAACATGTAGGAAAAACATATAATTTTTAAAAAGTCTTACCTATATTATTTTTAAATATAAATACCAATGTTTTTCACTATACATGGATTATGACTTAAGCTCAACGAAAATTCAGAATATAGTCACCCCTTGAACAGCATGGGAGTTAGGAATGCTGACTCCCCAAACACAGTCTAAAACTCACCTGTAACTTTTGGCTCCCCCAAGACTTCACTACTAATAGTCTACTGTCGACTGGATGCCCCACTGATAACATAAATAGTTGATAAACATGTATTATGTATGTTATATGTATTATGTGCTCCATTTATACAATAAAGTAAGCTAGAGAAAAGAAAATATTAAGAAAATCATAGGGAAGAGAAATGATATTGCATTGTGGAAGTAGATCATCATAAATGTCTTTATCCTCATCATCTTTTTTTTTCATGTTTTCTTTAGTTGGGAGAAAGTTTAATTCCATTTTTAATTTATTTTTTATTTTTATTTTTTATTACTATAAGTTCTGGGGTACATGTGTAGAATGTGCAGGTTTGTTACATCGGTATTCATTTGCCATAGTGGTTTGCTGCATCCATCCCCCTGTCATCTACATTAGGTATTTCTCTTAATGCTATCCCTCCCCTAATCCTCCACCCGCTGCTATCCATCACCTAGACCCCCACCCCTGACAGGCCCCGGTGTATGAAGTTCCCCTCTCTGTGTCCATGTGTTCTCATTGTTCAACACCCACTTATGAGTGAGAACATGTAGTGTTTGGTTTTCTGTTCTTGTGTCAGTTGCTGAGAATAATGGTTTCCAGCTTTATTCGTGTCCCTGCAAAGGACATGGACTCATTCTTTTTTATGGCTGCATAATATTGCATGGTGTATATGTGCCGCATTTTCTTTATCCGGTCTATCATTGATGGACATTTGGGTTGGTTCCAAGTCTTTGCCTTATGTTGAGTATGCTGAGGAGGAGGAAGGGGAGAGTTTGGCCATGTTGTCTCAGGAGTGGCAGTGGCAAATGAGAGTCTGTGTATAAGTGGAACAATGCAGTTCAAACCTGTGTTGTTCAAGAGTCACCTGTATATTTAAAATAAAAAACTGAAAGACCATTAAAATAGTTATTGTAAATTGGATTTAAGTCTGATGAAGTGTTTTCTGAGTAATTTCCAGCTAAGTGAGAAGCATCATAAATGGTTTATATCCATATTTTCCTCCCAAGAGCAAATGCAAACAAAAATATTAAAAATTATGAATCTTGCAAAAATAAATTTGAAGTCCCAACTTCCAGATAGAAAAATAGGATACACTTTATTATTTTTATTTACCAGTGTAATCTATTTCTTAATGAACAATAAGAAATTTGAGAAGTATTTTTCTAAAACGATTTAACCAACTAAAGAAATTTAATTTATACCATTTAATTAACATTCAGCTATTTAAAGAATGGGCAGAAGTAAAGAAAGCTTAGGAGAGTCTATGGTCTAGCCTCAGTTCACCTCGAAGGTTTTATTTCCCCAGGTCAGGAACTACTTTCAATTTTCTAAACTTCTTTGCCCTTGGTCAATTATAAGCTTTTGTAGTCGGTCTTCCTTTTCCCTGAAACTTTTATCCCACTTCACAGTCACCATATTTTCCCCAATTCATTATTCATTTATCGATTCCTTTATATATTTCCTCTGAAAACCCTTTGCTGAGCCCCCCAAAGTCTGGGTTTGGTTCCTCCCTGAGTTATCAGTCCATGTACTTATAAACAACATTTTATAGTTCTCTCTTTCTTGATTTATCTCACACTAGATGAAATAAAGATAGTATCAGGTTTCCATCAACCTCAAGCCTTAACAGTAGTGCCTGGCAAATTTTAGTAAATATTCACCTTAAAATAATCATTGAGAAATCACTCTAGCCGCATATTTCATATACTCTACGAAGTATAAGAAATATGTGTGGCCTTGAGTTCAGAAAGGGAAACTCTACTAAGGAAAATAAGTGTGTGGACCAGTAGGTTTAGTACAAGATTATATAGATTAACTCCTAAATGTTTGATAGGAGCAAAATGTGATGGAGCTTCAAGAAAACAGAAATCACTACCAGCTGGATAAGGCTTCACAAAGAAATGAACATTTGAAGCATAAAAATATATTATTTATGGCATTTAAGTTTTATATGTGTTTATTGAATTAATACATGATCCTGTATAATATTTGTAAAACAGAAAAATACAAAGTCGACAACAAAATAATTTAAAAACATTAAAAATATCCATTCCAGAGATAATCAATGTTAATTTTTTCACTATTGAAAAATTTGATGAAGACCTTTTCATTCTTTTTTCTTATCTTTTTATATAGACGGACTATTTCACAAATTAATTTGGAAATTTAGTAATGAAGTAGAAGCATTATTTTATTAAATATGCAATTGCAACATCACTTTTAATTGCTGCATATCTCCTTTGTAGAAATGCCATAACTTATTTAACCAAATTCCTACTATTTGACACTTTTTGTTGTGTGCAACACAATTTTTTGTTGTGTGTAAAATATGTGCTTGTGATTATATTGTTGCATAAACTGTGGTCATTTCCATTGCTATATTTGTGTATAGGACATGTATATTCTTAATACTTTTAAGCTTTAATTGCCAAAGTTGTGTTGTGTTGCTATTATTCTTCCCTTTGTCAACATTGGTTATCTCCTTGCTTAAATTTGCATTTTGAAAATCACTACTAAATGTGCAAGTTTTTATATTCTTATTAATCTAGTATTAATATTAATTTTATATTCGTAAACTTTCCAACTTATCTCTAGTATATAAGAATATTTATCTTTTTACTAACATGTGATAGCTCTGTATTCACAGAACATATATGCCTCTTGCCAAATACTGAAGCAAATTATGAGACAAGTTGTGTCTCTAAGCTTTAAAATATCTACTAAATATTTCCTCTTCCTTCTACTCCATCTGCATGGAAGCATTTACTCATTTCTAATATATTTCCAGTACAATTTGCTTTGCAAAACAAAAATTCCACATACATTTCTATTAATGAATTCACTGCATAAAGTCATAACCTAACATTATATATTAGAATTCACAGTTAAAAAACACAAAGACAGATTTTTTAATGCTTTTTTAAAACAAAGTTATTTTATTATGTCTTGTAGAACACTACATTTTGCTCAGATCATATAAGTTATTTTGCACATTGAGGTTTGGACTTGAATTTCTTAGACCAGTGTATCGTGTTTATTAACTGAAGTTCTGAGGAGAAAAAGATAAGGTTCTTGGGCTTTTTTTTTTTTTTTTAAGTGACTACCACTTCTATTTGATTCTGCCTCATTTCCTGCCTATATATAATGGGAGGGACCACCAAAAAGGAAAATCTAAATGTCACTTGTATGATTACCTTGGATCAGCCCTAAATTTCCAGCTTTCTGTTTCTTTTCACCAAGCTACTATTAATATAGAAAGTCTCTTACCTAGTAGGATAGAGATGGAGATATCCGTTAATTGAAATTTGGTTGAAGAAGGTTGTCATAAAAATAAGTATATTCTTTGAATATTTTATCTTAGGTAAAAATTATAGAAATGCTCAAGCATTGCAAATTTAGATGGAGCGTCTAGAACATTTTTTTTTGTGCATGTTTCCAATGTGTCGAGTTCCACATTATTCTTTTAGATAATCTTATCTGGAAACATGTTTAATTTCTCTAGCTGTTGTTTCTTTTTAAAATGATGACTTCCAGCTAACTCAAAAAGCCATTTGAATGAGGGAATCCTTCTGGACATTTACAATTTCTTCCCCATACTTTGACAAAATTGTGTTTTATTGATAGTGTGTTTCAACATTTGCCTATCTCTGGTTTTTCCAACTAATTCGACTTAGTGTTTATATATGAGCGAAATTTGTTTTATATTTTGCTTTATGTAACATTTATTAAATTGATAAATCAAACATTTTAAAAGCAAGTGCAGTGGAAATAAGTTTGAAACAAAGCAATTTTTTAATAACTATATAATTTAACAAGATTGAGCATAAATGTAAGGCATGAGATAGGCATTCCTCAGCTCAGTGTAATACAGAGAAATACAGAGTATTTCTTGAATTAAAGATTTCCTTGAATCAAGATTGCCTAACAGAATTCTAATATAATTACAGTAGTAGCCAACATCAGTAGAATGCTCACTGTCAGGCCCTGTTCTAAGTGCTTTACATGTAATAACCCATTTAAGACTCACAACCACACTATGAGAAAGGTACTTTTATTACATCTGTTTCACAGATGGGCAAAACTGATATAAAGAAGTAAACTGACTCATCTAAGGTCATACTCTTATGTGGATTTGCTGCTAAAAAGTACGTTTTCCTGCTTCTGCTTCCTTCATTCTATCAGTTTTTCTTCTTTTTATAGCATTCTTTTAGTCTGTTTGGTTCCTCTTTTGATTCCTCATCAGCCTCTAATTGTCGTTATAAACCTCAACCTTTTTGAAAGAGGGTGAGGTATAAATACCATTCTTATTATAATGAGAAGGATTTATCTAATAATGAGAGACAAAAACTCAGGGGGAGAAACGTGGATACAGGCCATTTGAATGTAAACAGTAATTTCAAGTTACTACTTTGTAATTCCATTACAAAGTAAAAAACACTTTAAATGACCTAGGTAGTAACAAAAGTTACTTTAACCAGATAAGATTTAAGATTATTCTGAGATCTGGCTGCTCATACTGTATCTCTGACAGCAAAAGTACTCATTATTTTCACCTGATTAATTTTCATGAGTTATTTCTTAGGTTCATTTTAATATTTACTTTTCTGTTGTAACTCTTTCCAGAATGATTTAATTAGGTAAGTGTTTTAATTCTTATCATCCTGTAGAAATTTCCTTCCGTTTCTCACTCGACGATAGTTTCTCAACATTCTATTACATGTGGACTAAGGGGAGACAAGCAAGACATTTCAAGCAAAAAAAATTAAAGAGGCTCTCATTGTCAGATATCAACCCTGAAAGTGATTGCTTCCTTAAATTACAGTCCCCTGGGACTTCATGTGCCTCATCCTAGTCCCAGCTCTGTATAAGAACATATTGTATTATAATATAAACTTTGTAGTGTTTCTTTCTAATCTGGAGCATGCACTTTTAGTCCCACTTAAGAGATGCAGAACCTGAAATTAAGACAGGTTTAGGAAATGTCCTAGGGTGCTCACTGATAAATGCTACTGTATAGCTCAAGCCCCTTGTATCTAATTTGATAATATAATTAAAATTTTATAAATTACATGTTAGACTCAGATGATATTAGCCACAAAAAAATGACTATTGGTTTGCATTGTTTAGCTCACATATTTTTGGGAGGTTGCAGCACAGACTCCTGAGAGCAGTGAGTAGGTAATTTTAAGGGGATCTCAGAAGACCACAACCAAGTTATATGATGTTTGTTTTTTATACTTTTCCAGCCTACTTTTTGTACTCTCTTTATCCTCAATCCCAAAGCACTTATATCCTTAGGCCCTTTGGTTGCTCAAAGCTTCCCAATCTAGCTGTCTCATAGGGGTGTTCTTCTCTGAAACTCATGCTCTAACTTAATCCCTCATGATGTACTTACATGCAAGTTCCATCCCCTAAAGTGGTGGTGGAGAGAGAGCAATCTGATTGAATAATTGACTTACTACATATGAACTTGTTTATAAAATAAACTTGTTAGAACTTCAGTTAATGTCTACTTGATTGGGTTGTATAGAAACTATTTCTGTTGGCTGTTTTTACAACACTATAGGGCAGGCAGTGCTCTTCACAAGTAAAACTACATATCAAACAGAAACAACATACAACTGCTATAAGTTTGCCAACCATACTTTAAGAATTTGCCCTGGGTATATACTCATTTTGGGAGGAAAGAAACAGATAAAATCATAGCTTCCAGCATCTTCCCCCATCCCAGAATATGGTGATAGACTGGCAGACACAGACTTGAAGATAAGTTGTGAAAGATATTATGCTTGTATCTATTCTAGTATGAGATAATTAATACAGGTAGTTTCTTAAAGTAGGAGTGAGATCTTCATTGTTTGGATTACGAATCAAAGGATAAGCTACACAAATCAGTGTAAAATTGATTTTACACTGTTCTGCAAGCTTAAGCCATTTAAGATTGGCTTAAATTAATTTTCTCAGGTAATCATCACTGAAACTCACTTTGAACAAACAGTACAGCCATTCAAGCAAAGCTCCATGATAAGTGAGTGTAAAGGAAATGTGACAGATGAGTGTAAAGTGTTTTTCAGCTTAGCACACTCTCATAAAGTCAGTAAAAACAATTTATTCCAAGTAATGTAATGTTTTATATATTCATATGCAACTTTCTGTTTATAATGAACATCATTGTTAGAAGCTGAGGATACAAGGAAGGGACTTTTAATGACATAAATGACTTCTGTATTCTAAATTTATTTCATAGGTGTACACAGACTTTTAGGAAAAAACATCAGCTAGACTCTAAAATTCAAAACAGTAGAAGAATTATTTTTCTTCTGATGCCTAGCCTGTGGAATTTTTATGTGCATAGAATTTGCTTTTAATTATGAATCTTTACCACCCAATTTCACTTGTTACTGAAGTATATATACAATCATATGTCACTTAATGCCAATATATGTTCTAAGAAATGAGTCATGAGACAACGTTTTTATTCTGAGAATATCATAGAGCATACTTACATAAACCTAAGTGGTATAGACTACTGCACACCTAGGCTCTGTGGTATAATTTATTGCTCCAGGCTACAAACCTGTAAAGCAGGATACCAAACTGAATACTATAGGCGATTGTAACATGGTGGTAAGTATGTGTGTATCCAAATATATCTAAACATAGAAAAGGTATAGTAAAAATATAATATAAAAGATAAAATGTGGTACACATGAATAGAACACTTACCAGTAATGAAGCTTGTAGGACTAGAAGTTGCTCTGGATGAGTCAGTGAGTGAGCAGTGAGTTAATATGAAGGCCTAGGACGTTACTATATACTACTGTAGACTTTATAAACACTATACTTTTATGCTACACACAATTCATTTAAAAAAATCTTTTTATTTTTTCAATAATAAATTAGCCTTAGCTTACGGTAACATTTACACTTTATAAACGTTTTTTGTTAAGTTTTGACTCTTTTTAAATAATACTTAGCTTAAAACACCAACACAATGTACAGCTGAACAAAATTAATTTCTTTCTTTATATCCTTGTCCTATAAGCTTTCTGCTATTTCATTTTTCCCCTTTAAATTTCTTCATTAAAAACTAAGACACAAAGAAGAAAAAAAATAGAAAAAATGAAATAAAACAAACAAAAAAAAGGCACCCACACACACAAAAAAAACGAAGACACAAACACACAAATTACTATAGGTCTACCCAGGGTTGGCACCATCAGTATCACTGTCTTTCGTCTCCATATCTTGTTCCACTGGGCAGTAACACACATGGAGCTGTCATCTCCTGGGATATCAATGCCTTCTTTTGAGATACCTCCTGAAGAACTTACTTGGGCTATTTTACAAGTAACTCTTTAAAAAACAAAAGTAGAGGGAGTTCACTGTAAAATAATCATTGAAAAATTATGATATGGTAAATACATAAACCAGTAACCTAGTCAATAATTATCATCATCAGATATTATGGGCTGCACATAGTTGCATGTGCTATACTTTTATATGACTAGCAGTGCAATAGGTTCGTTTACACTAGTGTTACCACAAACATGTGAGTAATGCATTGCACTACAATGGCATAATGACTATGACATCACTAGGTGACAGGAACTTTTCAGCTCCATTATAATCATATGAGACCATTGTTAGGCATGTACTCCATTCCTGACTATAACGTCGGTATGTAGTACACGACTGTATGTATGCATCTATATACATATATAAGATTTCACTTACATCAAATTATACTCATAAATTTATATGTAGTTACATCTTAAATTATATTGAATTATATTATTTTTAATACAGAAAAAGTAATGGTAATAGGTAAATGGCAGAAAAGCCCAAAGTGAATTATGGTGATAACTTACAATGTTTGGGTAACAACTTTGCTACACCAATTCTTCAGAAATTGGAACCTTCCCAAAACAAGTAGCAAATAATACATAGGATGTCAATTTCATTGATGTGCTTGGAAAACCTTGCAATGTTCATAAAGAAATTATGGAATTTGATGGCAAGCGGTTTCCAGGGGCCCAATACCTTCAATGATATGCCTGATCTTATGTTACTCAGTGGACTTTGGTTTTGAAACTGTATATTATTAAGTGTATAGAACTAATACCAAGGGGTTTTTTTAGAAAGCAAATGGGACTTTACAATAGAATATTGTCTGTTAAAGAAAGAATTTTCTTTTACACTGTGTTCTTCTCTATAATGGTATCAGATACTGGTGAAGAATTAGGAAATATATGGGTTTTGTAATTTGGCAATTATTAGTGTGGCTGAAAAATAAAATAAAAATAGCATTTCATTTCTTTTTCATCTGCAAGAAAGCAGGAACACTTAATATTTATTGAATCACACACACAAAAAACAATCATTTGGAAAAAGCTGATGCTGGTTTCCAGATTAGTTATGATAATGCTTCCAGCTTTATATTGACAACCAATTTTTTCCTTCAAAGGATATTGAGAATCAAAATTATGTGAAAGGAAATTTTGATAACACAACACAGTGCATGTGCCATTGTTTTCTGATTAAAAAATTAAATTCATTATTCTACAGTTCAAATTTAATCAGTTCACCATTATTACAAAAATTGATCTGTTAGCCACATAAAATTGGAATGCAAATTTTGATGATGCTTTTCTGATTCATAATTGCAGAAATGTCATTTTAAATCTACCCCCCAAGAGCTTCCCAACATGCCTCTTTCTAGTTAATCTTTTTGAGTAGAAGAAACAGAGAGCTCTGAGCAAACCAGCCATGCTGTCTCTTTTGCACACGGTAGGGGCAAGGGCACTGTGGTATTGCTGTGTTGCTGTTAACTCACAGAGGTGCTGCCTTTCTTCTTTACCACTGCTTGCCTCCCATGGATTCCTCTGCTTCCCTCTGGGCCTCCTCACTAGCCTTCAGGCAACGTTTGGGTGACTCATGAAGAAATGGAAAATCTTGCAGCTCCAGCAAAAACGGTTAGTCTTATGGCTTTGTTGAACCTGAAGGAAAGAAAGTGACTTTGCTGCTCTTTGGATGAGGAAACTAATTTGTTTACTATAGACCAGAGAAATAGGGTGTGTTTTTATAGTTATATGCAGTAATAACTAACATTTTTTACAGTTTTATTCTGCAGTACTCTCTTGAAATTTTTAAATGAAATAGTGTTAGATTGTGGCTAATATCATAAGAGCTTATAGTACACAAACAATAAGCAAGAATGTAATAAATCATGTTGCAACATTGGAACTTTTTGTAACAAATATCATTTAGTATTGGACATGTTCACAGGTAACAGGTTTCTAAACCAAATTAAATTGGTAATAGAAAATATTAGATTGAATATTCATTTTTAATATGATCATGTGGTTTATTGTGCTTTACCATCTTAGATACAAAGCTTGACCAGAAAAAAATAAAAAAAACCCAAAAACCAAAAGTGTTATGTTAATTTGATATTGAAAAGCACAATTTTAAAAAATTTCTCAGGGACTCTGTAACTTTTAAAAATAAAATGTTATAAAAGTCATTTTTTCATGTAAAGTAACAAAGTTGGGCATATCATATATTTTATCAACCTCTTTTTAATTTAATGTCTTTTCAGTGTTATCCTTATTTGAAAATTATCTACAAATTTGTTATGGCTAAAATCACCAATGTCTTGTACTAATTTCATTTTTAGTTTAGCTTTGTTGTACTTGGTTTTTGTCTTGTTTTGTTTTGTTGACTATTGTTGAAATCTATTTGATTATCACAAAGCTTTGTTGGAGGAATATAGTTAGTGTTTTCACTTCACTAATTTATTTTGTATAAGATTTCCCTATTATATATACATATGCATATATGACATAAGAAATTTTTATTATAGCACATTACATTTTGAAAATTACACTCATTTAAGAATTAAAAAAAGGTTTTGAATGAACAAATCAAATGTTCACAAAATTATGAATTTAACATTTAAATTAGAATTAATTAAAAACTATGTAGTTGCTGTGTAATTGCCTTTGAACTGTAAAATTGATCACTGTGGGTCTGAGTAAGAATCTATGTGTTTATCTGCCTGTCATACAAATTATTTTGTATAACAATTTTGCTTCTGCTAGAAAAATTTTACTGTATTGATTTGAAATTAATTTATATTTACCTGCTTTATTAATCATTTCCTGCTGCTAACACAGAAAGAATCTGAGGAAGGAAGCTGGGCCCAGGTAGGAGATACATATGCTTTAAGACTCTTAATATCATTTAGTAGGCTCTGAGGATATAAATTAAGAAACTGTCATAAGTCACAATATTATAAACCTTCACTTAGCTCAATATTAGGCTGATCTGTATATGTAATTCTAGATTGTGTTTAGCACTTTATATGTCTTTTCAAATTACAATATTTTTCAAATAAGATGATTGCCATTTCATACCTTGCCTCTTTTAAAAGGGTACTTTTCTTTCTTTCCCAAAAGAATGATCCAAAACTTAAATTCCTCTGAAATCACTCTTGAATATATTTAATCAGGAAGCATTCAAGGTGAATCTAAAAGGGGAACAAAAAGAAAGAAAAGACTTATTTGGAGTTGCACATGCCTTCAGATATAATGGAAAGTGTATGAGGAGGGGGTTGGAGGTGCATGTTTTGGTATTGTAGACTACACAGTCATTAGCATTTATTGAGATGCCATGTGAGACAGGTGTCTATACTTGGAACAGACATACATGTTTTTAAGGAAGCTATGCGTTTTTTTCTACATTTCCACATAATGGATGACTGAAAGGGAAGATTTGTGTTATATTCAATCTGATTGAAACCTTTCAATATAAGAAAAATGTTGGTAGTTATATAAGGACCTGTATTTAAACACGCAGTAGGATTGTGTTAGATTATGCTTTTGATAAAAATTTCATCATTCCTGAGAACACACAAAATAAGAGGAACAGTTAGATTTTCACTAGAAATACATCTTAGAATTGGGAATTTAGGGCATGATAAGGAACTAAATAGGAATTCTGTAAAAATAATAGAGAATAATAATTCTTTTAAAATATTGGCTTAGTGTTAATGGTTGATTTTGGTTTTCATTTTAGCTGTTTTGAACAGTATTGGTAAGAATAGTTTATTTGTTATATTAAAGAATTAGGTTATCTGTCTTAGTTTTTTATCCTGCCCCTGCTTCTTTTAGAGTCTATCTTGACTGATTTCTAGAAAAGACTGATTCTTTTCAATGATTTTTTGGAAAGCTGACTACCTGCTTTGCTAGGTAACAACAATGTTCATACAAAGCTTCAAAATTCTGTCTCTCCAAACCCTTCATTCCTTTCTTTGTTTACTGAGGTTACCATTTCACATCAATATTTACCATTACACTGTAGCAATGGCAGTAGTGGCATTGATAAGAGGGAAATGGCAATAATGGCATTGACAAGAGGGAAATGACAGATATAAATAAAATGAGATAAATCTATCAATATAAAGACAGAATCTTAAAGCTCAGAGTTTATATAATAACTTCATTATTAATAAAAATACATACGTGGACAAAATGTAATTCCTTTTGAGAATACAAAGTAATAGCCAGTCATTTTCAATAGGCAAATACTTTAATAAATGTATGCAGAATTCCATTTGTACCAAACCAAATCGAATACATACAATCTGAATATTATTTTTGCTTCATTTTCACAAATCATAGCAATTAAATATCAGTTATAATAATAGGTAATATTCTCCAATTACCATCTCATCTGATTGGTTAAGAAACTTGACTGCTATAAAACAATTCTAGTGTCCGGTTTTTCTACAGACCCTGGCTTATGGAGATATGAACCACGAGTGGATTGGAAATGAATGGCTTCCCAGCCTGGGGTTACCTCAGTACAGAAGTTACTTTATGGAATGCTTGGTAGATGCAAGAATGTTAGATCACCTAACAAAAAAGATCTCCGTGTCCATTTAAAAATGGTGGATAGTTTCCATCGGTAGGTTTTTTTTTTTCTGAAGAATAATAAAAATGAAACAATATATTACCTATACCTTACTAAAACAAAAATGGATGTCTGGGAGATAGATAGAAAATACATGTCATTTGAAACATCTGTGTACATCTACTTTGAAAAATATTTTCATGAAGCAAATTGCAGGGACTTTCTAATTTAGAACATATTATGTTCCCAAAGTCCATGGAAATATATGTGTAAAAAATTATCCTCATAGGGATGAGTCTATTTTTTTGCCAGGTTCTTTGAAAATTCAGTGTTTATAGTTTTATAGTTGTATGTGTTTATATTAGAAAATTATGAAGAATAAACAAATATTCATAGTTTCAACCCTACACAAATATGTGATTATAAATTTTATAATTTAGGAACATGCTAGGAGCAAGTTTGAGAAGAAATTATTATTATTATTTTCTTTTTTTTTTTGAGACGGAGTTTGCTCTTTTTACCCAGGCTGGAGTGCAATGGCGCGATCTTGGCTCACTGCAACCTCCGCCTCCTGGGTTCAGGCAATTCTCCTGCCTCAGCCTCCCGTGTAGCTGGGACTACAGGCATGTGCCCCCATGCCCAGCTAATTTTTGTATTTTTAGTGGAGACGGGGTTTCACCATGTTGACCAGGATGGTCTCGGTTTCTTCACCTCGTGATCCACCTGCCTCAGAAAATTATTATTCTAAGACATATTTGTGTTTTTTTATTTTTCTATGTCTTTTAGTGACTTTGCTTATTTGTATATTAATTGCAGTAGAAGCAATACTGTATTAGCCAACTGTGAGGATGCAAATGATCAAAAGGCAATGTTTTTTTCAAGTTATTTACCATTCAGCAGATAAAAAGGGGTTTGTTGTAATACCATATTATAAATGCTGTGTTTGTGTTAGGTGAAACAATGTCAGCTGGATTTTAGTTGTTTTTTTTCATATATAGTTGATTGTGGTTATAAGTTAATAAATATAACTGTAGATGATTTTGGCTTGGGAGACTGTATTTGCTTCTTTTCTGTCTAACATTTAATCAGTGACTGAAAGTGAAGACGGTATAAAAATTAAATGTGTTGATGACATAGAATTAGGGTAAATAGAGGATAATTGGGGATTTTGATTCCAACTTATGCAGATATTTTGAATTTTAATGCAGTTAACACTGTTGAATTAAATGTGGTAAAGATAAATATAACAAGTTTTTTAGAAAAACCTGTTGCAATGCTGAAGAATCCATAATTTAACAGAAACTTGTGTGCAAAGAGAAGGAATTTATCATTGGCACAAAACTCTCCATTTTGGTTAATGGCTTGACAGGCATACTCAGACTCTGTTTATTGGCAGGGACAACAGAAGTGCTACCATACGGTGACATAACAAAAAGAAATTGTATTTATTTGTGGTCATCAAATTGTTATAAAGTGATAGAAGTCTGGTGGTAAAGTTGAAGTAATTAAAGACATTTAAATGGGATGAGGGAAGACTTTAGCTAAGTTTTCTTATGTTTTAAGATTATTAAGTGATAGAAGAATTATATTTTCTCTGTTGAGCATGTGAATTTTTATTTAACACAGGTGTAGATAATAGGGTGAGCGACTTCTAGTTACTAGAAGAAACAACTTTGTACCGCTCTCAGCTGCCTTGTAGTGTACACACTGTGAGGTAGTGAATGAGCTTCCTGTCAGAGAAGTTTAGGCCTTCATATTTCATATGACTGCATTAGACTCTGGAGGCCAGTTTTTCCATTCTTCACTAGATTGACTTTTAATACTGTTTCATAATTTTAGTAAAAGAATTTTATAATGATGAATTTTTTAAAAGAATTACCCAAATGACAGGATTTTTGTTCTGGGAAATACCCGAGCTTCATTTTTAAGTTATGCTAGTCTCTGACTTAAAGCAGGTACTACCTGACTGTATATTGCATCCTATGGTCTTTTCCTCCCAGTTTTCCATCTGACAGATGGTATCATAATATTATATTTCCTCTGTATAGTATAATTTTGTATTCCATATCAAAACTTGGCAGAAACTGACCAAGAAGCATTGGTCTATTCTCACGCTGCCCAATATCTGTGATAGAGATGTTATCAGTTTTATCTAGTATACCACTGAATTAGTTTGCTAAGGATGCCACAACAAAACACAGATGGTTGGTTTAAACAACAGAAAATTATTTTCTCACAGTTCTGGAGGCTACAAGTTCAAAATCAAGGAATTGTCAGGTCTGGTTTCTTCTGAGGCCTCTCTTTGACTTGCTGATGGTCACCGTCTCTCGGTGTCCTCACATAATCTTTTCTAGGTGAATGTATATTCCTGGTGTCACCAAGTGTCCAAATCTTTTTTAATAAGGTCACCAGTCAGTTTGGATTAGGGCCCACCCTAATGCCCTCATTTAAGTCAATTACCTCTTTTAGGGCACTATCTCCACATGCAATGACATTCTGAAGTACTGAGAATTAGATCTTCCACATGTAAATTTTAGGGGAATACAATTCAACCGATAACACCTACCTAATGCAGTTTTCTTTCCATTTTCTCTGATTCTGAAGCATTTGACCCAACATTGTTTTTATTAAAATGCAGGGCTTAGAAATGCATTTCACATGTAAGTGTAGCCTAGCCAATGTATATGTCTAAATTTGCTTATGTTCCTAAACACATAAAACATCACTGATAATCAGTGATCTTTGCTCTTGAAGCCTACAGATTATTTTTTTTCTATCACACCTTCTTCATCTTTATATATAATGTCACTAAACCTTCTCATTTTCTCTCTCGGAACATCTTTGGTTTCTGGATTTTCCTTTTAAGCTCAAGGCTGTTGTCCTTATTTTGGCAGAACTGACGCCTAAATTCTCTGTCTCTTGTGATTTCTTAGGTTCTGTATCCTATTACTTACTTATGTTTTTGTGTTATTTTTCTCATCAGCTTAAGAAGAGAGTATCCATTTCTTATAAATTCCTTACTGTCTCCATAATGGGGACTTTTAAATTCTTTTCAAATGAATAAAATACTAATTTGCCTACACCTACTGTAGTAATAGCTAAGTGAAAGACAAAGATATATAGATAAACAATATAATCCATGATGATTTCAAAACTATGTCTTTCTTATTTTGAAAACATTTTTTCCTATAATTTAGAAACATTTTGTGCTTAGAATAATTGTATTTCCCTCCAATACTGAAGGATTTTATTGCAAATGTAATTTATTAACTTGCCCTAAGAATCAGTGCATAATGTTGACTATGGCTAATTAAAAAACTTTATCCACCTGCTGAGTAAACTCATTGTGTTTTCTTTTATTTAAAAAAAATAGAACAAGCTTACAGTATGGAATTATGTGCTTAAAGAGGTTGAATTATGACAGAAAAGAACTAGAAAGAAGACGGGAAGCAAGCCAACATGAAATAAAAGGTAACATGTTTTTCTTTCACATGAAATGCCTTTTTTTCCTGGGTTTTTAGCTTTCACATTTATTAACCTAAAATGTTATATGTGTTACAATGGTCATTAAGTAGCATAAGTATTTGGCTAGAAGTGTTGCTGGTTTTTTTTTTTTTTTCTATTCTTTTCTAATTAAAATACAGAAAATGGTATCACCACATTATAGTGTGTCTATCCCATTTGGGGAATAATCTTGAGTTTTCGATTGAGATTTATTTCTCTGAACCTATTAATTATACATTCTGCTTGTACTGAAGATATCTCCATGTAGTATTTTTGTCAAACTTTTAATGGAACATTCTCAGTATGATTCAGAGAAACATGGTATATCATTTTTATGGCAGTTCATCTTTGGTTTATATCATTTGAATTTCATTTCAGTGCCCAGCAATTTTATTTTTATAATATTGCATAGTTAAAGAAATTATATAGTGGTTTATGCAGAAATGATATAAGGATTTTCCCCTATAAACCAAACTAGTTCATTAATAATTTTAGCTGATAATATTATCAGGAACATTATAAATTGCTGCAACTGCTATGTGCACAAAAGTATGTTATTTGTATAACAATATTGAAGGATTTGATTGCAAATATAATTTATTAACTTGTTGCCCTAAGAACCAGTGAATAGAAAAGACACTCTATGTTGCAGGTTTGTTAGAAAAAAATACTGTCTTTAAAAATTAATCATCTAAATATTGAGAAGTACCTTAATATACAGGAGAAAGAATAATTTCAAAAGAGGAATATGTTAGATTCTATTCTTAGAGACCATTCCATTTTTATTATTATTGTTGAAGGAAAAATTAATTCCTGGATATAAGATATAGTTAAAGGTATTTTTTGGTTTAAATTTAAAGGGTTCAAGTGCAGTTTTCTTACATGGATATATTTGAGGTAGTGAAGTGCGGTTTTTAGTGTACCCATCCCCTGAATCATGTACATTGTACCCATTAAGTTATTTCTCATCTTTCACCACCCTCCCAACCTTCTACCCTTCGGAGACTCCAGTGACTATCGCTACATACTCTGTGTTCACCTGGATGCATTATTTAGTGTCCGCTTGTAAATGAGAGCATGAGGTATTTAACTTTCTGTTTCACTTAAGATAATACATGGGCCTTTTTGGCTAAAAATAATCAATCCACTTTTGTTGTTTAAAGAAGAAAAAAAGACATTAAGGAAAATATAACCAAAATTTTTAAGGAAAATTTTGGATATTAAAATACTTATTAGTTATATGTCCATTTCCTATTACCCAAGAGTTGATATGTGCAAGCATTTCATCGAATTCAGTGGGTGTTTCTACATTACATGAAGTGTTCAAAGTTAGGCATGAGTCTCTGTTTTCATCTTCACTTCTTTTAGGGATTAATTTAGATAAGAAAATAGTATTATTACATGCTACCTCATATTCTCCAGTATTAACATTTAGCACTGTTTTATTCTTTATTTAAGATACTTATTTTAGGTTTCTATAATTTTCATTTGTGATAAATAATGTCAGATTACTTTTTTCTTTGGCAATTCTTAGAAAGTACATTAGTTCTAATGGAATGGGCTTGAATGCACGTGAAAGTGACTGGTTAAAAATAGTTTTCTATGTATGGCTCATCAGAGAGTAGCCAGACTCACAATGGATTTCTTGTAACACATCATTTGATGCATTACTTTGAAGCAGGAAAGTGTTTTTCCATTATCAAAATAGAGTTGTTTGGTTTCACTTTATTTTGGGGCCCCAGGAAATTGCTGGTTGTTTTTAGTGCATTGCTATTCAGTTGAATTGAAATTTGGGAATTAATGGACCAAGAAAGACCCCAGAAGGAAGTTTGCATTTGACCAAACAAAGAATGTCTTAGCACACAAATAGATTTTACCCATGGGATACCACTTTGTAGTTTTCTTTCTGAAGTATTTTTTATCCAATTAGATTTTATTATGCCTCTGCTCACCACATGAAATGTTTCACATTTAGATAGATCTAAAGGGGAAGAATTACCCAGTTGGCCCCATACCAAATGTTAGATTAGTATTTGCCAATTGCTGATTAGAGTGTACCTCTGAGGAAAAAAAAAAAAAACTGCCATGATTCACTATGATCACACACAAACAACTCTGTCTGATAAATAGCTGTGAGTGAGATCATAAATATCTTGTTTCCTATGACTGATCTGGTGACATTTACAGGAATAACTCTCAACTGTGACTAGGGGTCTCTTATGTGAAGTGTTAATTAACCTTGACCTCAATGAATAGTTTTCTGAAGTGAAAAGACCCTGCGAATATCAAGAACATACTAACATTTAATTTGTTGCTAAGAAGCAGTGAACACTGATCTCTAGCCATTTATTGTTTAGATCAAGAAGATTTCTACACAGTTTTAAAGTCAGGGCATATATTGCTTGGAAACAGATTTATGGAAAGGGATCTAACTTTAAAAATGAAAAAAAAAAAAGCATTTTGTTCTGAGGTGGAAAAGTTTGAATTCATGCTTTATTTGCCTTTACCTCATCAACAGATCATTTTAAATATTTGATCACTCTTAACTACAGGTGTGACAATGGAATTTTTTTTTGATGGGCACATATTTTCAGAAATATAATGACCACATGTCTTAGACTATCAAAATATAAACCTAACTCTAGAGAAACACCAAACTTTCCCTATTTACAAATCCATCTAGTAAAGTGCAAAGAAAATTGGATACTTTTTTTAAATGACAGCATTGTCACATTCATTTTTAAAAATGATGTGTTTAGTAAAATTAAGTGGAGAACTATTGCTGTCACCCACAAGCACTTGCCTAGCTTTTGGGGTTCAAGTGGAGGGTAACTAGTTGTTAGAATGAATCAGCAGCTATCAACTGCAGCTGATTATATAGCCAAATGTAATACTAACCAACTCACATCTCATTTTCTGAGGTCCAAAAACCTCAATGGAACAAGCTAAGGAAAACTCAGATGAAAATCTACACTTCAGAACTGACTCACAGAGATGATTAACATGTATAATATAAAATTTCCTTATATAGTAAAGAGTATTAAGGAAGTCCTTTGCTTTGCTGAAGACCAGGGGAAGAAAGAGGCAAAACTCCAAGGGGAACAATAAATATCATACTTCTTGCAGAAATTCATTCTTGCAGAATGACTGTGGTACGTGGGCATTCCTTCTATGTTCCTTGTTACCTAAATCCAAAGAAAGATCTAGGACCTGCTTTTGAAATGAGATCATTCAACCCACGAAAGGAGTGAAGTAAAGAGATGTGAGGCAGATATAGATATACACAGCTGCCAGATTCAGGTACAGATGTTTTGCAAGCACTGTGGATTGGCACAGACAGAAAGAACACTAGCTAATTTGAAGAACTTCTACTTCTGATAGATTGGAGTATATTAAGTCAGACCAATCTTCCACCAAGAAGAAATAGAAAGGCTAGATAAATCAATAAATAGTAATAATGACATATTTGAAAACAGTAGAAACCAATTAAAAGGGACAGGACTTGAGAGGTTATGATCTTGGAAAAAGAGAAATGTAAGGAAATGGTAAACCTGTCATTCTCTACTGTTTTTCTCCATCTCACAGAGGAGCAGGGAACAGAGTGGGGCAGAGGTGGGGAGTGGAATTGAGAGATGCCAAAACTGCCAGGCCGTCAGGGGCAAAGAATCTGTAAAAAATAACAATAATACAATAAGTAAGCCTGACCTTTTATAAAATACTCCTCTGGAGACATTCGTGGACTTCTAAGAAGGATAGAATTAGAAGCTAAAAACTGAACAGAAAGCAGAAGCCAAAGGGTAAGAAATCTAGAAAGAGAACTGTTGTAATCTTACGACAATACAGTAAAAAAAAAAAAAAGATCATAACCACCAAATATACTTTCGTTTGAGGTCTCTGATAAAACACACCCTAGGACTAAGGGTAGACTTAAACAGATCAGGCTATTTATTTATTTAAATTTTAAAAATAAGTATCATTATGTATATTTGAGGTTTACAACATATTTGGAACACATATAGGTAGTAAAATGGTTACTATAGTGAAAGAGATTCCTAAGCTTTATTTTGAAATGATAAAATCTAGTATTGATTTATCTCAATCCTTAATTGGAATTAAGTTGATCTACCCTTATTGTAACTGCAGAAAAACATAAAAGTAAAGTCCTCTTGAGAGGAAGCTGACATTCAGAGCCTCTGCTGGTTTTCAACCATGTTGTGTGAGAGCAAATAAAAGAAAAACTCAGACATGTCAGATAATGGGCAAAATGAGAAAAACCAAGACAATAAAATCAGAAAACAGAAACGTATTCATAGTTGACCCTGACACTGTTTATTTAAAAATGTGTAGGGAATATAAGTGACAAAATGGAGAATTTAATATAGCTGGAATCAATATGTTTAACAAATAATCTCATGTAAATTTGAATAATTGAAAAGTATAAAAACTTAAATTGAGAACACAATAGGTGGTTTATTAGTAGAAGAGAGTTTAGTGAAATAAAAAGATCACTTCAAAACATCTAGCCCCGCATATGACAAGAAACAAAAAACATTAATGATATAAAACATCATTAGAGACATATTGGACATAGTGAGGTAAGAGACAGTAAGAAAGAAGCAACATTTGAAAAGATACTGGTGGAGACAAAAAGAAAATAATTGAAATGATAAACCACAGACTCAAGGTACTCAATGGACTCCAAGTAAGATTAAAAATAAAAGGGGAAGTGAAACAAAATGCATCTCAACACATTACAATAGAGCTACTGAAAACCATGACTCCCTACCCTCAAAAATCTTAGAATCTGCAGAGTAAACTCCACAGTAATTTCAAAGGTGCAATGTAAGATAACTGACATCACTCAACTAAGTAAGGCTAGAGGAAAATGGAATTATAGCCTTAAAATGCTGAATCAAACTAGTTTCTTACTTTGAAGTATGTCCATCAGTATTAAAGACAGAATTAATACACTTTCAGACAAAATCTGAGAGACTATTTCACCAGAAAAACCAAATAGAAAAGAAATACTAGAATAAGTGATTCAGGCAGATAGAAATGATCATAAAGATAATAAAAAATGCACACATGACGGAGGAGAACTGAAAAATGTATAGGTAAATTTCATAATAATATCTGCAAGGCTTAAATTTTACATAGAATTAAAATACATAACTATAACACAAAAGGCAGGAAGGGAATAAGTGAAATTAAATTGTTTGAAAGTCTTTGCATTTCCAAAAAATGATAAAAGGAATAATTTATAGTAGACTCTAGTAAGAATACATATTATAAGCTTTAAGTGTCATTACTAAAATAATAATATAAAGTATAAATATAAAAAGCTAATAGAGGGCCAGGCATGGTGGCTCATACCTGTAATCCCAGCTCTTCGGCAGGACAAGGGAGGTGGATCACCTGAGGTCAGGAGATATCACGAGCCTGACTAACATAGTGAAACCCCATCTCTAGTAAAAATACAAAATTAGCTGGGTGTGGTGGCATGCACCTGTAGTCCCAGATACTTGGGAGGCTGAGGCAGGAGAATTGCTTAAACCCCGGAGGCAGAGGTTACAGTGAGTACAGATCGCACCATTGCACTCCAGCCTGGGCAACAAGAGTGAGACTCCATCTAAAAACAAACAAACAAAAAAGCGAATAGAGTGGTAGAATACAATAAGAAAACATAATAAAAGGCAAGAAAGAGAGAAAAGGAACAAAGAACAGGTAGGACAAATAGAAAGATGGTGGATTTCAACTCAAATATCTAAGTAATATTAAATGGGAAAGAACTAATTCAATTTAAAGACAGATTAAAAATAATGATACGCTGTACACAGTGGATACACTTTCAATATAGGAATATAGAAAACTTAGTAGTAAAGGACATACACATGCAAATATTAACTAAAGCTGCTGTGATTCTTCTAATATCAGAATATAGACTCTAAGGCAGGAAATATACTAGAAATATGTTGGCTATTTTTAAATAGAAGGGAAGACATAGCAAATTTGTATGCATCTAATATGTAGATTTAAAATACAGAAAGTAAAAACTGACAAATCTTAAAATTAGTAGACATTTTCATTTCATAATAGGAGTTTCTGATTAAAACTACAATGAGATACCCATGTATTAGTTTGTCAGGGCTGATGTAACAAATTAGCAAAGATTGTGTATCTTAAGCAACAAATTTGTTTTCTCACAGTTCTAGAGACTAGAAGTTCCAGCCCAAGGTGTTAGCAGAGGCAGTTCCTACTGAGAAAAAACTGTTATTTGCTTCGCCCCTGGCTTCTGGTGATTTGCTGGTAATCATTGGTGTTCTTTGGCTTGTAAGAACATCACCCTGATCCCTGCCTTCATCATCAATAGTGCTCTCCATGTGTACATGTCTGTTTCCAATTTTTGCCATTTAAGAAAGATAACAGTCTGATTGAATTTGGGCCCACTCTAATGATTCATTTTAATTGATCATTTGTATAAAGACCTGCTACCAAGTAAGGTTACATTCTTAAGTACTGGAAGTTAGGGCTTTGACATGAATTTTGGGAAACACAGTTCAACTCAATACCACACATCTAACATAATGGCAAAAAAAAAAAAAAAAAAAAAAAAAACAAGACAAAACAAAAACAAAAAATACAAAGCATTGGTAAAGAGTTTCAGACGTTAACAATGAAAGGTTAAATTGTGAGAATGAAATTTGCTTAGCAATATCTGCTAACAGGTAACCATATAGCAATTCTATTCCTTGTTATTTATTCTACTGCAACATGTAAATATACAAAACAAAATACATATATAACAATGTTCAAAACAACACTTTTTATTTTTATTTCAATATGTTTTTGGGCAACAGGTGGTATTTGGTTACATGAACAAGTTCTTTAGTTGTGATTTTTCTGACATTTTGGTGCATCCATCATCCAAGCAGTGTACCCTGTACCCAATGTGTTGTCTTTATCCTTGCCGTCCCCCACCCTTTCCCCCCTCAAAGCAACACTGTTTTTAATAACCCAAAGTGGAATCCACTCACACGTCCATCTACAATAGAATGGATACATTGTGGCATAATCATGCAATGGAATGCTAAATAGCAATGATCATGAACACCCCCACTGCTATTTGCCAAAGCATAGATAAATTCCATATTGAATGAAAGGCAGACCAAAAAAAGTACTTATTGTATGATTTTATGTATGAAAAGCTAAAAAATTAAATCAGGCAAGGCGATTCTGTAACAAAAATAGTGAATATTGGTTACTGTTGAGTGAGAATAGTTCCTCAGAAGGTGCATGTGGGGACTTCCGTGAGTCTGTGCTATCACTTTATTGCTTCAGTGTTATACACAAGAGCACCTAAGTTGTTATAAATGAATAAAATAGGACAAATAAGGCCTTTCAAAGACTCATCGAAACAGTTATTTAAAATGTGCTTTTCAAAGGCTTATTAAAACAGTTAAAGTTGAAGAATATTTCCTGGAAGATTTTTATACGTTTCCTGAAAAAGCTGTGCACTCGTTAGAGAGAAGAAAATGACAGAAAAACTTACTTTTACTTTAATAATAATTATAGTTTCCTTTCTCTTTCTACAGGTAGGAAAAAAGTTTTTTTTCTCATATTCCCTTATATTTCTTAAAATTCTTTTTTTATGAACAATTTTAGTCCTTCTATTTTACTGTTTTTATAGTATTCTGCCAACTTGTAATGGGAAAAAATTAAAGAAAATAACTGATAAAATATAATTTGTTTTTGTCTAAAAAAAGGAACATGACATTTTTCTCTAAAGGTTTTATTTTTAGAAAATAAAAATCAAAGGATTGTGTTGCTCGATAGGATACTACTTTCAGTAAAGCAGAAACAATTTTTGACATTTGACTGAGTGCTTGAATTTTGCATTAGCATGTGATTGGGAAAAAAATGCACTGAAATACAGTAAGTATTCATCTATTGACGCTTTGTATTATTTTACTGTTCTTAAATATTACTTCAGGTTAAAAAAATATCTTCTAGTCTGTATGCCAATGTTTAGGTAGTGGTTAACAAACACTTCTGATGAAAGGCAGTATTATGATCTCATCTGCTGTTTACTGAAGAGGTGTGTATCAAGACACAAATAAGAAATGTCTCCATCTGGTGGTAAAAACATTGAATTTCAGACAGACCCCTAGGGCTCTAGTATGAAAACAAGAAACAAAGACACGGTGTTCTATGACAGCACTGAAGTGCTGTAATTTTAGCTGTAACAAACACTCTGAAAAACAAAAACTTTTTAAACAGATTTAGACGCGAAAAGGTTAATTATTAAAACAGTAATTATTTGTAAATGAAGGGAGCCAGGTACATTAGAGTGTGGCTAAATCAGCATAAATGTGACCTGGCCAGATACCCATGGCTCATTTCAGCCAGCTGTTCTACTACGCAAAATAATGCATCCTAAAATGATACATCTCTTTACCTAGATGTGCTGGTGTGGAGCAATGACCGAGTTATTCGCTGGATACAAGCAATTGGACTTCGAGAATATGCAAATAATATACTTGAGAGCGGTGTGCATGGCTCACTTATAGCCCTGGATGAAAACTTTGACTACAGCAGCTTAGCTTTATTATTACAGATTCCAACACAGAACACCCAGGCAAGTTGCTTTTTGCTGTAGTCTCATTGTATTCTGGTTTATATAATGATAAGCTAAACTTTTAGAAAAAAATCTGGCTGTGTGTTCATGGTTATTAATGAAAGTTAGCTCAACATTTGAAATATGTCACTGGGGTTTTAAGTTCAGGCTAGTGGATTTCTAGCCAACAAACATCATAAAATTAAACAAGAAAGGGATTTAGAAGTTATGTGGCCCAATTTCCAACCTGAATGCCAGATTCCACTAAACGAAATCCCTGACAGATGGCCATCAGTCTCTGTCTCTCTGAGAGGCAGTCATTTCTATTTACATGTGTGAATTATACAGACTCTTAGCATTGGATATGCCAGTGATTCCCAAAACTGGATAATAATTTGAATCAATATAGTTCCTTATGAATAAAAAATAAAACCTCCAACCCACATCATAGTCCTAAGAAATCAGTTATTAAGAGGGCATGGGAATCTTTATTATGTAAACTTTCCCCAAATGAAAATTGTTGGCCAGGTCTGAGAATTACCAGCATAGATTTGATTAAAAATTGTTTGTTTTTACATATTTCAGAGATTAAACAAAATGCTCAATTGGAATAAAGTAACCAAGTGAGACCAAAGCCTCTTGACCTCAGATGCTTATGCAAGGCTATCTCTCTACTGTCTACAGACAAAAAGAAAAAAAATGCCCTAAATAGTTTTTGTAGTTAAAATTTACAATGGCTAATAGACATGGAGGACTTAAATCTTAAAAAATCCATAAATAAAATATGGTTTGTAATACATTCTCAGACAAATATGAGCCACATGATTTTTAACATAAAATGTGATTTCAGTGATGGTAACTGTAATTTGATGTCAACAGGCAAGGCAGATTCTTGAAAGAGAATACAATAACCTCTTGGCCCTGGGAACTGAAAGGCGACTAGATGAAGTAAGTTTACCTGTTATTCAAAAAAGATCTTAGAGAGTAAAAGAAAAATGATGGAACATCTTTGTATTTAAGGAATAGTGCTTGGAAATTAATCAAATGACTGTTCTATAATTAGAATTGAGAATTTTATCCAGGTTTGTTGTTAAATATTCAATCATATTACTTAATTTTGGAAAGAGCTATATTAAAAGTATTATAAATATAAATATCATTTCAGCAATTAGAGATACTAAACAGTAATTTACAATTTTAATGAGCTGTGACTGCAAAATGTTGAGCAATGGTTACCCCCCCCCCAAAAAAAAAAAAAAAAAAAAAAAAAAAAAAAAAAAAAAAAAAAAAAAAAAAAAAAAAAAAAAAAAAATTAGAAAAAAACACTAATATTGATAAATTCAGCTTTTTAATAAAGAATGCATTTATTTCTTAAATATCAGTATATCTTGCCAGGAAATTTTAGAAAATTAAAATGAAGGTAAAACTTGCTTCAGTGGATGGAAAGCTTTTTATTATTTTATATATTGATACTGAGTTTTCCTTAAAAACAGATGAATAACATTTTAACAATCATAGAATTTGAAAGCTATATTGAGTATAAGAACCACTATATCTAATATATGCATATTTAAGTGATTTGGAAAATAATAAACATGTAAGTAAGTAGCCTCCCCAGATGAATGAATACAAGGGATATTAGTAAATGCTGTGGACTGGTAGACATTTTAATAGTCTGAGTTTTTCTACAGGATCTTTCTGGAAGAAGTGGGAAAGAAACCTGAGTATGTAGTAGAAAATAAAGAGACGCACAATTCTGTGTTGCAAAGTACAGGTGTTTCTTGGTACAAAGACAAGCTGATTAAAATTATTTTGTGAAGAACTCAACAAATCCAAATATGGGCCAATAATTCTATATTCAAATAGGCAGGACAGATAATCTTGGTATTATAAAATCTATTCTGTCCTTTGTCCTGTGGAGATTATAAAGCGATAAGCTCTACAGTCTTGTATTCAGCTAACTTCTGATAAATTCATGCTGTTATTCAATCAGAAAAATGATTAATATTTCTAAAAGCCTAGTCTTAAAAGTTGCACGACAGAATTTTTATTCCTTACTCAAAATTATTGATTCAAAAAGGTCTTCTTTTAAACTCATACACCTTAAAACACAATTATTCTTAAAGTTGCAAAAAATTATAGTAAAAATTATTGAAGACTTGTCATATTGCTACTTTCTCTTAGGAGCTATCCAGTTGTGGGTAGCTTCTTGATAGTAAAGAACTAAAAGAAAAGTCTATTGAACCAATTAAATGCGATGTGACTCTTTGTCTTTAAACTATGCATAAGTGGAACATAGTTTATCCAGTATTTATTCTGGAAAAAATTGGTAGCTTATTTTAGGCTTTCAAAGATATTTACTATATAGATGTCAGACCTTAAATTTGAAATTGTATGAAAAGTTTTATTTAAAAATTTATATATCAAATCTCCTACAGTCTTGCTTTGGAATCATAGAACTATCTTGATAAAGCATGATTCCACATGTATAGTTGACAGACTAAATGTAAATAATCTATGTTACATGTTCAGCTTTAAGCACACGGACTAGTTTACTTGTTTTGTAACATCACATTATGACTGTACTGGCAGAGTGATGACAAGAACTTCAGACGTGGATCAACCTGGAGAAGGCAGTTTCCTCCTCGTGAAGTGCACGGAATCAGCATGATGCCTGGGTCTTCAGAAACATTACCAGCTGGATTTAGGTTAACCACAACATCTGGGCAGTCAAGAAAAATGACAACAGATGGTACAGTAGTTTTGCATTGCTTGCTTATAAAGCAAAAAGCTTGTTTAGCCAAAACTAGTATAATTCTCTGACCTTACTTTCTGGAATTATTTTCTTGAGTTGGTTTGCTCTGCTTGAAATTTGCTTTGCTCTCATCACAAACCAGACTCCTTTTTACACTGCTATTGCATGAACTCATGGCACTTTATTCACATTTTCAAAATAATTTATAACATCCTAAAAATAATAGTTTGGCTAATGTCCACCTCTAGGAAGAACAATAAACATTGGCATTAATTGTGTTTCTTTAGTCTTCTCCCAAAATAAACAGTTTAAGTTAGAGGTTGTATTTGGACTAAAGATCCGTAGTAAATGGAAATTAGCTCCACTGTCTCCCTACATGTTTAAATATTGCAAGTTTTTATATGTTATCTTAGAAATTCAGACTCATAGATATTTTTTCCCTCTAATCAAGGCTGAAGGCCTTAAATAAACAAACATAAACATGAAAAGAGAATTAAAGAAACACAAAACACAGTAATTTCCCAATTAGTATTTCCTTTTGTGGACATTAGACTTAACAGTATTTACTTTACAAAGGAAAACAACAGTCATTCTAGAGGAGGGACAACTTTGAAATAGTAGTCACAAAATTATTTCTGTTTGGGAGGCATTAAAGAAAAATAGTCCCATTCTGTTTGTTAACATAAGCACCTAGCATCATTATTTATTTTCAAGGTCATAGTTATTATAAATCAAAATTAGTTCCAGCATCAACTGTGATCTTTGATCTACATTTCTTACAACTTGTTAATATTGTGGAACATGTCAGCAAAATTTATGAGGAACTTAACATCATTACAGTGTAGAAGTTCTTCAGTACTTGGAGCAGAAAAAAAATTCACCATAATGAGTGCTCTAAGAGCAATCTCTGTATCAAAAACAGAAGCACCCTGGGGAGCTGCTCCTGTTACAGATTTCATCTAAGGAGGAATACATAACAACTCAAAAGCTCAGGTGAATCACATTGGGATAAATTTTCATTAGGAACTTGATCTAGAGAAGAGGAATGTGAGTGGCTTATATCTGAGAGAAAGAAGGTCTGCTAATATGTTCAGAATCCCAATATGCAGGGAAAATAAATCTTTCTCATCTGAAATCTTGTACTCAATCATCCAAGTCCCTCTAAAGCCCTTTTCTCCATTTGCAGTTGCTTCATCAAGACTGCAGAGGTTAGACAACTCCACTGTTCGCACATACTCATGTTGACAAGCCACTCAAAGGAGGCAGCACTGACCTGCTGTGAGTAGTTTCCCTTTGGCTGACAAATAAATAAATAACAACAACAACAGAAAGTGGAACCTACATAGACTAGTCAGTATACACTATACTCTTTGGTAGGCCCTAGCAGTACAGAAGTGAGATAACTCTTGAATTGCTTCAGGGGGAAAAGAAATTGTTGTATTTTAACTCTTAGTATTTCCTATCACCATCTGTCTGCTATGGTTTAAGGTCTGCCTGATGGAGGCCTATCACTGTATTATCACACATCAGTGGGTTGCCACTCCACTGTTTTCTACTTTTTACTGCCATTTCATATTGATTCGTATAGCATTTTATTAATAATAATTTAGCACTTTAAAAAACCCTATCATCATTTTAAGTGTATATTTTATGTAAGAAAACCAAGGTAGGCAGATAGGGATTTAAGCAAGTTCACAGAGTCAAATAGCAACAGACAGGAAAATGATTTAGAGATGGTTTTATATTAAAAAAAAGTAGAAACTTGCCAAAGCAGGTGGATCACTTCAGGTCAGGAGTTGGAGACCAGCCTGGCCAATATAGTGAAACCTCATCTCTACTACAAATACAAAAATTAGCTGGGCGTGGTGGAGCACTCCCATAATCCCAGCTACTTGGGAGGCAGAAGTTGCAGTGAGTGGAGATCATGCCTCTGCACTGCAGCTTAGGTGACAGAGCAAGACTCTGTCTCAAAATAAAGTAGAAACTGTGAAAAAATTAAACCGTTATTACATTGATTTGATTTACACTTGCTAAAAACAATTACGAATTTTAATTATTTGAGACTTATAGGAACGAAATTATAAGAATGGAGGATAACCATCAGGCATTTGATTTTAAGGAAATACTAATTAATGAAAGCTACTTTAAAATCCATATAAAAATGATTTCATTGGAAACAATATTAAAACTGTGGTTTTCTAGATTTATAAATGTCAAATGTTCATAAATTTTTTTGACCTAAAACTATGGTTTACCAAAATATTTTACCACTTTCAATGAATATTTTGGAGAAATACTTTTTGAGAGCAACATTTAGAATCAAATGTGTGCACAGGGATAACAGAAAGCAGTTGTAGACAGAGGAACAGCTTGCCTTGTACTGTTTCTTCATTGCCTTGCACTAAAAGCTCCACACAATTTATTGTTGGTCTTTTGGGCATAAAATGGGAGCAGATATGCTGCCTTGTTTGGATCAATATTTGAAGCTGATAAAACAAAAAGCATCCAGATAAGAGAATTTCAGAATGTACAACTCTTACATTAAAATTTTAATTATAGTATATAATTTGGCATCTAATTAGGCATGATTTAAAGTGTAGAATAATTTGCCTAAATAAGAGGCCTCCCAAAATACTGTTTATAATAGAGTCTACACATAGCATTATAATTTCTTCAGGAACTGAACACTTCACTAATTTACAAATAACTAATATATTCAATGGCGCTTGCTTCTTAGCTCTTAACTGATGGGTGGAGTTACTCTATTTGCAATCTGTTTTTTGTGCATGGCATTCTAGTTCATATTTCCTAGTTTTTAACATTAATTGGGATAACAGTATTCATTTACAATAATTAAATCTAGGATAATTTTTGTTTTGGTAAAACAATAACACTTTTGTTACTAAAATAATTCAGAGCAGACTACTTGCTGTTTCTTTTGTGTCAGTAATTGTGAGATTTTTCTAAGTATATTATGGCTGAAAAGAATCAGCAGTGCCATACTACTGACACAAACCCTTTAAAATAGGTGACTTATTATCATTGTTTTTCTCACAAATAAAGGTGTCTTTTTAAGAACTCTAAAATATATGAACTAGAATATAAATCAATATTATGAAACAGGTCAATTCAACCCAATTAATTAGCAAGTTGTAAATTTTTCAGAAGGCATGCTAACATTTGCATAACTACCTTTGTTTACATTACTGCCATACTTTCCACAAAGTTGAGCAAATCTTATTATTTAAGCTCCCCTGAACCAAACTGGAGAAGAGCAAATGTTAATTAGATAATAGCTGTTGGCTAGATCCTGGATTTCCTTCCCATGGCATTTTAGGACAGGAATAAGCAGGCTGCATGGAGGTAGCCCACAGAGGAGTAGAATGAGAGTTCCCAGTCTGGGACTTTTCAGTGAACTAATGCTATCCGTTGTATATTTTAGATGTCGTCTTTTCAGTCTACTCTACCTAAAGTGCACTACCATCTAAGAAGACGAGCAGTGAAAATCTCTGTGAAAACTGAATTCTAAGAAACTAATGACGTCATGATTTATTAAAAGCTGAAAAAATGTGATTTGGGGGGGAGTCAGATGTTACATTTGATTAGTTTACTACAATTGTAATAAAATGCTTAAGTCATTTGAATAATAAACATCATCTACATCATAAACTGTACAACAGATGCTTTTATGAAATGAAGCCACTTGTTTTTCATGTTTTATTGTAATATACTAGGCATTTATGTATTACTGTGCATTTCTTTTTAAATGTGTAAGTCTTATGTAAATGGATATAAATATGATTTTTTAAAAAATAAAATATATGGTTCATGGAGTCTCGAGTGCAAACATCTGACAATTCTAAGTACTGTTTGTATTTTACCATTCCACCATTTTTACAGTTTTTGAATTGTTAACAGTCGAATCAATATGTTTCCTTGAAGCATGTTTCATGCTTCGACATGTTTCTCCTTCAAGTCTGTCAATAGTTACTTAAAGCTCAACAACCTGCCTCTGATCATGTAAAAAAGAATGATTTTACCTGGAACTGGAGCCAAAAAATAGAGCTTTAAAGGCAATCAGGGATGTCCTATATCTTTAGAAATAGCACTGTGATGGCTCGATCTCCTTTTCAATACAAAACAAAGCCAACCTGTTTACAAGAGTCAAAAGCAATTATTTAAAAATTTATATTAAAAAACCATTATCTTGTTACCTGTGGACCAAGAAAAAAAAAAAAAAACTTCTTTGCTAGAACCACATGTTCATTCAAATATCTTGAACTGCCAGCCAGTACTGGACAGCGAATGTCAACCACCACAGAGTCTGAGGCTCATTTCCACTGAAGAAAACAAAACCCAAGAAACCCTTCCCTTTTGTCAATGGAACCAGGCATTAGCCAGACTCATGTCTAATGTTATAAGCTTTCAGCCAAGATGGCCTTGTTGCGACTTCCCTGAAGTCAGTTTATCAGAGGAAATAAATGAAAGACAGAATGATTAACATATATAGTGTATAAAAGTATAGAAGAGTAATCTCTTCCCTGTGACTTTATTTGGTGGTGTTACTGTTTATTCTTTGTTTATATGGGAGATTCAAAGTAAAACCTATTTAATAATACCATTTATCTAACTGCTGATTTTCTGCTGCTTGATCTTATTAAGCGCAAGACCTGTCATTAGTAATTTCTTTTTTGTATTTTAATTTGCTATGTTTGCACGTACATTACATTTGTTTTGATGTCTATTTTTGTTTAACAGATTCAGTCAAAAGGTAATGGTAACAGAAACCCTTTCCATTGTCAATAAAAAAAAAATACTTCCAGTTCTCTGTTTAAGCTTTGTTTTCTAGTCACATAAGGCTCGACAATTTACTTAAACTATCAGGAAAATTGTTCTTTGGGTGACTCAAATATTTAGCTTTAAAAGTGAATCTGCCACAAGAGGGAGTTCTAAACTTGCTTATGGGAGCGATCTTAAATTTTTCTAAAAATGTGGCCTAAGCAGGAACAATGAGAAAGAGCTTTCTAAGCTCAACTAAACATGGGCATCTTGATTCATAGAAATGAAATAGAATATAGGAACTACGACATTATAATGCCATAACTACATTCGGATATACTATTATACACCACGCAATCACTAAAATCAATGTCTTTCTTTTAAACATGTCAAAAGATTAATCATCTATAACAGATACTAATATATAGTGATGCAAAAGATCCAGCTATTTCCCGCAAAAAAGCATAAAATATCCTTTAATTTATAAGATAATTTCTACCATATTCTAAAATCCATTTAATGCGTTGAGCTCAGAATCTCAGCGTGTTACCTTCTGATCATTAACATCATAAATTCTCACATATTTAATGTTCAGGACCTTTCAAATACAATTTTATATAAACAAAACTGGTCTCTAAATGTAGGACGGGTCTCACTTAAATATGTCTAATATATTTTCACAAGCAAACTAACTCAATGAATTGGAAAATACTTTTCTATAACTTTTGAAAGTACTTTATTATTTCATTTTTCCAATATCAAGATATTGGAAAAATGAAATATGAAAGATATTTTTCATAGTAAGAAATCCTATGAAAATACCAAACGAAGATCACACAGAATTTATTCCAACAAGTTTACGTATGACTGCATTTTTTTAGTAACATCATATTGTTTTTAAAGATATATTTAATTCAGAATATTTTAAGTACTATCTAGCAAAAGTGATTTATGGTTAGTAGTTAAATAGAATGTTTTTACCTCTCAAATTTTAAACAGTCTGATGATTCAACTGTACCTTTCTTGCCCAATTTTTCATCACATAAAAGTAACAACATTCTTTGACCTTGCAAAGGAGATGCAATTCCCCAGTGAGACACAAAAAATAGTCACTTACCCAGTCTCAAGCACTGTTTTCCATTCCCATCCAACTGGAAAATAACCCGTCTGCTTGCTGAGGTATCCCTTCAGATTTGATTACCAGAAAAAAAATGTGCAAGAGGACCAAAGATGCAACCTTTACACAATTCTTGGATCTGCCTAAAATTAAACTTCGCAAATGAACAATGACACACATTCAGCTAAAGAATTTGCCATTTTTAATTAGCTGACTCTTACTTGAAAAAAAAATAAGGAAACACATTCTACTGCTAAGACATTAAAAATGAGTTATTAATGAAGACCACAGTGGTGATAATGGATAAAATGTACCAATGAAAGAGACAATTCAAGGAACCCAACAGCTTCAAATGAGTGTCTATCTAGTTGCTTTAATTCAGGCTACTAACATAATTAAAGGGAAAAATTATATATTTTCCAGGTGTAACAAGAAGGCAATTTAATAGAAATTTGCTTTAAGAAGCTATTTATTTTGCAGACTTTAGTCCCAAAAAAGTTAACATTTTCAGAATGTTTGTATATAAGTCATAGATCATTTTTATAACAATGAACCTTCATCTATTATCTATTTATCTCTCTCATACATTTCATGTACCCAGAGTATTATGCTACAATAATTGCTCTTGATAATAATGTTCCTGATAGACTAAAAGATTGAGAAATACTTGAAGAACGATCAAAGATACAATGAGCACAGTATACTTTTGTGTTAAAATGTATTGTTTGATAACTGATATCATATAGATCCCTAAGTAAATCAAGTATTTCCTACACCCATCTACTCTAGTTAACTTGCCCATTCCTATTAGCTTAACGAAAATTAACTTTTCAATTATTTAAAAAAATACTTAAGACATTTTTAGAATTTAAATGCAAAGATACTTTGGACATTACAATATTTTTAATGAGTTATTATTGTAAAATTAGAGATTTTACATAAAAATCAGGATTCTTTGTTCTCTCTTAAAAACCAGAGGCTCAGCCAGGTGCGGTGGCTCATGCCCGTAATCCCAGCACTTTGGGAGGCTGAGGCAGGTGGATAAACTGTGGTTGAGAGTTCAAGACTAGCTTGACCAACATGGAGAAACCCTGTCTCTATTAAAAATACAAAATTAGGGGGGGGGTGGTGGCTCATGCCTGTAATCCCAGCTACTCGGAATTACCTCTGCAATTCAAGCGGGGTTCAATCGCTTGAACCCCAGAGGCAGAGGTTGTGGTGAGCCAAGACTGCGCCACTGCACTCCAGCCTGGGCAATGAGAGCAGGGGAAAAAAAAAAAAAAAAAAAAAAAACAGAGGATCTTGCAGCAGGAGACCTACCTTTTTTTGGGTCCGTATTCTGCTGGGGCTGCTGCTCCCTGAGGTGGAGCAGGAGATCTGCAGTCTTCACATTTTCTGTCCTTTGGTCCTTTGTCCCTCAAACCTAGTGGCTTAAGTTCACTTCAGAATCGCCTAGACATTACACTGCCTGCCTGGAAACCCTCTTGGTCTTTAACCTAATGTAAAAATCTTGATGTTTCTTTCTTAAGATTTTTCCTTGCCACTCCACCACATTTGTATATTGATTCCTTGTTTCCAAAGGAATCTGGAATCATTCGGAAATGCACAGTCAACTAAGAACCTGAGACATTAGGAGGTACTCCCTGGAGCCCTCATCTCCATGAAAAGATTGGACTAAATGGTATCTTGGTTGTCTGCCAGGCAAGTGGTTTGTTGTTGTTTTGAGATGGAGTCTCACACTATACCCAGGCTGGAGTGCAGTGGCAGACATCGGCTCACCACAAACTCCACCTCTGGAGTTCAAGCAGTTCTCCTTGCCTCAGTCTCCCAAGTAGCTGGGATTACAGGAGCCTGCCACCACCCCTGGCTAATTTTTGTATTTTCAGTAGCTACAGGGTTCACCATGTTGGCCAGGCTTGTCTTGAACTCCTGACCTCAATTCATGCATCCGCCTCAGTCTCCCAAAGTGCTGGGATTACAAGCTGAGCCACCATGCCAGGTCAGACGTGGTTTTCCTTGACTAAGTAACAGATGACCTAAAGGTATAGCTATAACCCTGGTGTTCAGGTTTCCCTCAAAAAACGAATAGCTAGAAAAGTCCTCCTACCTAGATAATAATATCATCTGTCTAGATGATTACCTAAACTTCTCATTTCATCTATTTAAAACAAGAATATTAGAAAATATTAGAGAATATTTAAAGAATATTAGAAAATATCTAAAATTTCTACAAGAAAAATTTTAGTTATTTTCTGACTTCAAGTTTTAGATTTTGGATCAAAACTACAGATTCTTAGTTTCAGGAAGCGGCTCTATATTAGTGTTGCTTTCAGTTAAAGTGTTTTACTCGGGGGGTGCAATTTTAAAAATAATACACTAGATACATTTTTTCTAAAGCAGTAGATTACATATAATGAGCCATCTTATAGGCAACTAATAACAATGCTAACAGGGTCCAATCAAACAGAAGGCACAGGCCTTTCACAAGTTTTCATTAGATTTGTTTAGGCCGAGTTTTACAATTCACATTTCAGTTTGCAAGTAATTTCTACTGAAATATTTATTTCTGAGAAACAACTCAAATACTTTAATTACAATTAAAAAAATTAACTGAAATCGACTCAAAATAGGAATAAAACAAACTCATGATGTTTGCTTCAGTATTTCTTCTACATGGCCAAAAATGCTGGGGTCTTCAATTGAAGGGGTTATCTGGGAAAAAAATTAGGGTCAGGTGAATACTCTTCCTTAAATTTCTTCTACTCTTTCTATAATTAAACAATTGTATGTAATGTTGTTTTCCCCATTGTCTTGTAATATTCATATGGAAAGTTTAAAAATAGAGAACTTTGAGCCTAATATATTAATACTTATCTATAGTTTTCCAGAGTAAAAAAATTAAACAGTTCAATTAGCAAAAAACTATTGGACCTAGATGTTATTTTCTCTAGAGTTAGAGTTCTTCTTACGAGTCTTCTATGTATTTCTATAGAATGAATTTTTCTTTTTTGGCATTTGTTCATGTAACTACTCCTTACTATTGCATTGCCTTTTATTATCTTAATGATAAAAATAGGTATATCTTCGCATACATAATGTTAAAATTAAAAGAAAACATATGCTTGAATCAGCCTAAGATTTTCTAAAATAATGTCAAAAATAATTACAAAATTAGCATTTATCGATTAGAACATTTTAAACATCTACTGCTGCCAGCCTCAATTATTTTCCTTTCTCATTCACTAATTGCCATTAATTACTATAATAAGGAAAATGGACCTTGTAATTCAATAGGATTGAATTTCCACAAATTTGTTTGAATTTAACTGACAATTACTAAGAGCAAAAATATTTTGACAGGCATTAGTGGTTCAGGCCTGTAATCCCAGAACTTTGGGAGGTTGAGGCAGTCAAATCGCTTGAGCCCAGGAGTTCAAGACCACCCTGGGCAATATAGACAGAACACTACCTCTACAAATACAAAATAAAAAAATTAGCCAGGCACAGTGGCATGCACCTGTAGCCCCAACTACTTGTGAGGCTGATGTGGGAGGATCCCTTTAGACCAGAACTTTGAGGCTGCAGTTCTGGTGATTATGCCACTGCACTACAGCCTGGGTGACAGAGCAAGACTCTGTCTCTAAATAAAAATAAATAAAAATATTTTCACATGTTGGTTCTTATCATCAAAGTATATGTTCTTAACTAATCTGAGTTTCTTTTCAAAACCCTCTTCCCTACAGAAGGAATGGCTATATACTTTCTCCCTTAACATTAAAAAAAAAATGGTACTATTATGTGTTTTCTAGGTATGTAATTTATATTTGAGAACCATTTTTAAGAGCTTTGCTTATGCCAAAGAAATGAAGAAAAATATTTTATAACCCAAGATTAAGTATCTTTGATAAATTACCTTGTATGGCTTGCCATTGACAACGGCAGATAAAGTTGATCGAGGGATTTTGCCAGATCTGGTTTTGGGTAGCTGCTTGACAAACACTGCATTTCGAAAAGCAGCCACAGGGCCAATGCTCTGTCTAACGTGTTTCACAATTTCTTCCAAAACTTGCTCCTCTGTTACATTTATATCTAGAGAGAAAGTTCACATGGTAAGCACTGAATTAACCTTAGTTAATTATTCAGGGCCCAAGCATTCAAGAAGGACAAAGATCTCTCACCTCTTCTCAACACACAGAGTGCTAAGGGGACGTGACCTTTTAAAGGGTCTTCCTTGCCAACAACAGCACAGTCTGCCACGGTGCCATGGGAAAGGATTGACTGTAATAAGGAAAGGTATTCATTTAGAATATACATATTTACTATATATATACATTTACCATATAACTATAGATATACAAACATATAATTTCAGCTGGGAAAAAAGGTATGTGTAAGAGAACTCAAAAATCCATGGCTGCCCCCTTTAAAATTCATAAGTAATTTGTATCATTACTACTGAAGTGAATGGTTAGAATCCCCATGGGAGTCACTAAAGGTTGACAGTAATTAAGATAAATTGCTTAGCTTACCCAGAAAGTAAGGAAATGGTTTCTTTGTTTCAATTGTTTATTAATGAAGTCAGAGAAAATGTATAGTGGATACCATGTGTAAACAAACCTCTGCAAACAGGCAGCCTCATGGTGATTTGGTCTTAATGCTGGCTGCCATAAGCATACCTTCCAGAGGAATCCAAGGCTGCCCTATGGCTAACGAATAATTTTATTTCTGTTAGTGAACAATGAAATTTCTTTAGTGGCCATCCATCCAGAGATGATTTTTCAGGACTTGCAAGAGGCTGGATATGGAGAGAGGCCCCAACATCAGATAATCCCCACTGTTGAGGAACTATACTTATATTGCTCGCCTTAAGTTCACAAGGCTGGCATCTATCTGAAATCACAAGAGTTGAGTAACCACATTAAATACAGATGCTTAGGGAGGGTGTGTGTGTGTGTGTGTGTGTGTGTGTGTGTGTGTACGTGTGGAGGGAGATATGTGTGTGTGTGTATACACATATGGATAGATACATGTGTGTATATACATAAAGTTTCATCACCATATATATACATATGCATATATATGAATATATGTGTATATATGGATGTATATATGAATATATATGTATATATACATGCATTTTTAAAAGTCTCGTCACTATATATATATATATATATTATGCATATGGTGGTGTATATATATATATATACCATATACAGTAGACTGAGAAATAAAATTATCAGCCATAGGGCAGCCTTAGATTCCTCTGGAAGGTATGCTTATGGCAGCCAGCATTAAGATCATATATATGTACATATGTATATATGGTGATGAGACTTTTTAAAATGCATGTTCAGAATGTTCTTTTCTAAAAGAGTAATATTTATGTCAGTGACTCCAAAGCTCTAATAGCTAGATAAACAGTAAGCAAACTTGTAACCAACAGCACATCTGGCAGTCCTTATTCTTTCTTCTATTCATTCATTCATTCATTCCATAAATATTTGATAAATGCCTCCTGTGTTGCAATCACTCATTGGTCTCAGGGGTGATCAAAAACAGTCAGCATATTGCTTCAAGATGCTTATAGTATAGTAGTGGAGACAGATGTTAATAAATAATTAGGAATATCTAATAATTCTAAATGTCTAAATATAAAAGTGGTAAGAGCTCTGGGGAATAATTATATATATATATATTATTGATTGCTATTGCTGTGTCTTTCATATGAAAGACACAGCAATAGCAATCAATTTGACAGAAAGATACAGGCCTCAAAGAACTTTTTCCTTCGGAAATTACAATGAGCAGATCTGAAGGATGAGTAGATATTTATTAAGCAAGGAGAAGGGGATGGAGCAAAAGCCCTGGGGAAGGACTGCACAGGTACCATTGATGCCTCAAAAGGACCAGTGTGGCTGGCTGGAAAACAGAGCACAAAAAGAGTGAGAATGGAGGATATGGTGCTACAGAGGTGGATAAGTACTGTGCTAGGTAGGAACTTCCAACTCATTTTAGCAGCCCTTAAAAGGCAATAAAGCATTTTCAGTAGTGAGAAGGAGATGTAAGATCAGAGTTTGTTTGTTTGTTTGAGATAGGATCTCACTCTGTCACCCAGGCTAGAGTGCACTGGCATGATTATAGCTCACTGCAGCCTCAACCTCCTAGGCTCAGGTGATCCTCCCACCTCAGCCTCCTGAGTATCTGGTTCTACAGGAGCACCCCACCATGTCTGGCTAATTTTTTGTACTTTTTTGTAGAGATGGGGTTTTGCCATGTTGCCTAGGCGGGTCTCAAACTCCTGGGCTCAAGCAATCTACCTGCTTCAACCTCCCAAAGTGCTGGGATTACAGGCATAAGCCACCACACCCAGCTGTGTTTTTTAAATTAGTTTTAGATTCATAGCAAAATCAAACAAGAAAGTAGGATTCTCAGACACACTTTACCACAACATATATACAGCCTCCATTATCAAAATTTTGTACCAGAGCGATTTATTTGTTGCAACTGATGAACCAACATTAGCACACCATCATCACCCTACTTCATAGTTTACATTACTACATTATGGTCCACTGTTGTACATGTATAGGTTTTGTCAAATGTGTAAGACAGGTATCCACCATTATAGTATCATTCAGAATAGTTTTACTGACCTAAATACTCCCCGTGCTCTGCTCATTCATCCCCTCCCTTTCCCCTAACCCTTGGCAACCACTGATCTTTACACTGTCTTCAAGGTCCTTTTCCAGCATGTCATATAATTGGAATCGTTCAGTATGTAGCCTTTCCAGATTAGCTTCTTTTACTTCAAAGTGGATACTTATCTTAGTTACATCGTGGAAAATAAATAAAGAATTGTTGAGGGTGGGTGTCACAGTTTACAAAGGAAAACCACCTGAAAAGATACTACAGTAGACTAAGGTCATGATAGTAATAATAAAGACTAGAGTTTCTTTACCAGTAAAATGGACAAAATTTGATGATACATTGAATACGGAGCATGAGTAAGACAGAGTTAAGGATGATTCTGTGGTTTTTGACTTGAGCATCTGGTTGGATGTTGGCATCATTTTTAAGCCAGAAATTGCTAATGAGGACAAGGCTTAGGAAAAGGATCACACATTAAGTCTTGTAGTTGTTGTTTTATTGTGGTGCTGTTGGGACATCTGAGTAGAGGCAGTTGTATGCCAGAATCCAAGGAGAGGCTTAATCTGCAGATGCATATTGAGATGCCATTAATGTACAGATACTAATAGAAGTCATAGACTTTGACAAACTCATTTCAGGAGAAAGTAAGAAGAAAAGAGTGACGGCCATACAAAACTCCAACATGCAATGGGCATATGAAAAAGGAGAAGCTGGAAAAGTAAACAAACACACACAGTCAGAGAGGTAGAAAAAAGACTCAGTATGATCTGGTAGCATATGCCATTTTTAAGTCCCAAAATTTTCCATGAATAATTTTTTTTTCTAATTACACCGAATGGAAAATAAGTATTCTCTTCTCTGAACTGGAAGACTTGATGAACTGCTAGGATGTTTGGTATGAAGCCAGTGTAATATCTTACTTTGGACCCATTATTGCTTCTATATCATATTGTAAGCATCCCGTTTGAAGAACTGGCTTGTAAAGGTTTTTATCCACATAGTTTTTGATTCATGCAGTGCTGAGTGTAGTACATGTGAAATAAATGATTTTTGTAAGATATGTTTTGTTAACTTTTATAGGTTTTGCTTAGGCAAAAATGTTCGCACACTTTCCATTAGTTGAGCTAACTAAAAGCTTCTTTTAAATACGTACTACACAGACTATGCAACACCTTATTCTCCCACCACTTCTATATAAACTCTTAAAATGCTCCTAATAGCTCATTTGTTAGCCATTTTTACTTTTAAGACCCATATGGAGAGATCAGAGAGACACATTTTACTGACAGATATATGTTTTAGTAGTTACTGCAGTCAGTCATTAGTCATGAAAAATAATACTTTGTCTGTTACAGCATATGAATTCTGATGTGGCATTCCTTTAGTAAGTAAAGAACAACTGTTTTTACTGGCTAACCAGAGGTTTAATTGTCAAAAAAATTATTAGTGTTCATTGGTGCCATGACTCTCTGTACCTGAGTTCCTAAAATGCCAAGGTATCTGTTTAAATAACTGGTAAAAAAAATCCATCATCCATATATTTTGTCACCTAACCAATAAGACTATAGTTTTAACTAACTTTCATGTCAAAACTTCTAGTTTGCCACTCTTTCACTTTGTTAAGTTTTATTAAGTTTCTGTCCTTAGTCTTAGTGCTTTTAGAAGTGAATAAGAATATGTTGACTGTTTTTCTGTAAAAGCAGGGAGTATTTTAAAATCAGAAGAAATATATAACAAAATTTTTGTAATATTAGAGTTTCCTATTTTTGTCTACTGCAGATAAATTCTTAAAAATTGTGAGAAACAAAATCATTTTCAAGAATTCTGTGTCATATCTAAGTGAAGTTCATTATTACAGTGTATAAAATATTATTCATCTATCAGTTTTTAAAATGCCATAAATGAAGGGTGGCAGCTTTTCATGTTGGCCCCACAAATAATATTTGCATGCCAAGTGATTATTTCAACAAATGAATCACTAAAAGAGAAAGCGTCAAAATATGTCTTGGCAACATTCCAGGGACAGAAGCCAACCAAATGTCCTATGAGGGGAAAAATATCAAAATCTAGATTCATGAATTCCCCCCAAATAAAATCTACGCAGCATCTGTGATTAACTGGCATTTAAGTACCTAAAAAAGTGATGTAACTTAAAAGGCAATAGTCTCACCACAAGAGAGAATATAAATGTTATGGGATAGAACTAGTAACTTCCTGTCATCTGTTATTTCTAAGATATTGCCAATTTTGCAGAGATTTTAATGAATTTAAAATATTTCAAGGCTTCACTGAGCTGACCCACACAGGTTTCTCAATTACATTTTTAAGAATCTTAATTTTAAAAATTAGTTCAAATCAAACACCTTCATAAGATGGTAGGAGCCAGTTTGCAATGGGATATTGTCTATGCAATGGGAAGAAGAGAGATTTTAAAAAATTTCCTGACATTAGAGTAATCTAGGAAACTTGTCAGAGAGATTCCAGATGCTCATTAATATTCCTATGAGTACTCAAGAAATATTCAGCAATGTTGCAACTACTTAAATCCAACAGTCATTTAATGCAGTGTAGAACTGAAATGGCAAGGCATCTTAGTTGGATAGCCACTTTATGGAAATATATTCAATGTTAAAGAATCATTCCTAAAATAGCAAACAAAATAGCTAACTTGGAAAACAGTGAACTTTGGTCATAACAACCTTCAAAAATATTTCAGGAAACCCCATGTTCTTTTGAACAGCAAATGGTATTTGAACAGTATCCAAGGTAGACTTTAAAATTTGTCTCTCTCTAGATTTCCAAGTTCCCACGAATATTAGTGGAATTATTTAACAAACTGAAACTTAAGCTACAAGTGAAAGAGTGAAATTAGAGAGCCCAATTTGTTTCCTGTACATTTCCTTGCATGAAAATCCCTGTAGATTTCTTTGCACGAAAAGCCAAAGCAGTCAAAGAGAGCTGAGCAAAAGCAATCACATTAGCTCCTGCAAATTTTAGCTTACAAGTCCAGAACTAGCAGATTTTTGAAACAATTTTTCTATGAACTCCTTAACTTCCACCAGTTTCCTAAATGTTTAGCTGGATGCTTGGCTTTCAAAAATTAATCAACTCTAAATAAACTTGATTATTACTTAATAGTTGAAGACGACCCTCATTTTTACTGGGATCTGCAAGGATACTGTCTTCTTCAATTGATAAAAAGCTATTCTAGGGCTCCATTTTCTTATGATGAGAAAAGAACATAGGGTTTCCTGAAATATTTTTGATGTAATAACTTTAATAGAATATGTGCTTGATTTAGGTAATATGCTCATACATTTTTTGGTTTTGTTATACTTGAAATTCTTTTTCTAAAAAAGTTTATTGGTACAAATATTTGTACATATTTATAGGGTACATGTCATATTTTGTTACATGCGTAGAGTGTGTAATGATCAATTCAGGATATTTAAGGTATCCATCACTTAGAGGAATTATCATTTCTATATGTTGAAAACATTTTAAGTCCTAATTTCCAGCTATTTTAAACTACACATTTTTATTAACTATAGTCACCCTACTTTGCTACTGAATATTAGAACTTATTCCTTCTTTCTAACTGTATATTTGTACCCATTAACCAAACTTTTTTCATGTCCCTCTGCTACTTGACATGTGCACACCCTTCTCAGCCTCTGGTATCATTCTACTCTCTGTTTCTGTAAGATCAACTATTCCAGCTCCCATATATGAGTGAGGATAGATAATATTGTCATTCTGTGCCTGGCTTCTTTCACTTAACATAATGAAACCCAGTTCTATGCAAATAGTTGCAAATGGCAGGATTTCATTATTTTTATGGCCAAGTATTATTCTATTGTGAACATTTACCATATTTTCTTTCTTCATTCATCTGTTGATGGACACTTAGACTGATTTCATTTTTTTTGCTATTTGAACAGTGCTGCAATAAACATGGGGGTAAAAGCAGCCCTTTGATATACTAATTCTTTTTCTTTGTATAAATACCCAGTAATGGGATTACGAAACTTTGTGGTAGTTCTACTTTTAGTTTTTTGAAAAACTCCATAGTATTTTCCATAATGGCTGTACTAATTTACATTCCTACCAACAGTATATAAGTTTCCTTTTCTCTACATCCTTTTAAGCATGAATGACTTTTTAACAATAACTTACATACGTGTCTTTCTAATAATCCCTCATAAAATGTTTACTTGGAGAAACTGGAAAAGTGTAGATATTTTCACTGCACATAAAAACAATATTCAGTCTATTTTCTTCTACAATAAAACTTTCAATGGATTAAGGCCCTCAATTCCTATTCCAAATAGTTAAAATGGAATATGATATTCACCACTGGGAAACCTTGACAAGTAGTTAGATAGTAAGGTTTCGGCATTTTAATAAGAAGTGGGTATATCATCAAACATTTCAGAAGGAAATAATCAATTTGCTAAGCAATTTTGCTAGAAGCTTGTAAACAGTCAATATAAAGTGTCAGTTCACAATTCTCTAAGAGATTTCACAGTCAGAGAAGACAAATCTGATGTAAACTGAGATACAATTTTCTCATTAAATCTAAATATTTAATAAAAACTTAGTCATTTAATGCATATAAAGAGAGAAGTTGACTTAGAGTTAAGGTCTGAGTGGTGCCCTGTTACGCATCCTAAATACTCCAAGACCCAGTGACTAAGTTTCTGTTAGATGCCAATAATTCCAGCATGTTTTTCTCTTTTCCATTTTAACTGCCTATCTTCTGCCTGTCTTACTCGGCTGTTACATACCATGAGAAGGATTTCGGTAGAAGCATTAAAGTACAACATATATTTGAATAGGCTGACACTCCTCTTTTCATTCCAAAAATAAAAAATAAGGTTTTGACAAATAATAACAGCTATGCATACATAATCTTCATATTTTGCTGGGCTGAGTCTGCCAGAAATGCAGGTAAATATTGGAAGAATCTCTTAGAAGGAAGAAATTAAAAGTTCACGCAACTAGAACCATCCTTTGCCAACACACCAAAGGACACGAAGCAGAAAGTTCAGTTTCAGGTTATCACAAAATTCAGAGTAGCTTAAAAACAAGGTAACCTTATCATAGCACACAAAGGTCACATGTTCTAAAATATTTGATAAAATTCCTTCCTTTTACTCAAAAAATTACGTTTAAAAAACGCATGCCAACATGACAAGACGTATTAAACTGTTACGTTTGAATTGAAGATAGGTACAACTTTTATTTTGGGTTCAGGGGTACATAAGCAGGTTTGCTATATAAATAAACTCATGTCACAGGGGTCTGTTGTCCAGATTATTTCATCACCCAGGTACTAAGCCTAATACCCAATAGTTATTTTTTATGATTCGCCTTTAAGTAGAGAAAGAGAAAATAAACTTTTGACTCTGCATACTCTGATCACAATGAATTGTTAATCATGTTACTTTAAATATTTTCTTTTATTTAAACTGTAGTTTGTTTATTCCATTCAGCTGCTTAAAAACTATTCTGGGATCTGCTTCTAGAAAAAAAAATGAAGTAACATCTCTCCCACAATTAGAATGAAGAACTCTGGGCTAAAATATGTATTAGAAGACTCAATCAGAACTATCAGAACTTGAGACACAACTTGGAGATGAGTTCACTGTGATTTGTTTGGGAGTTTGGGGATTTTGTTATTTTTGTTGTTGTTGTTCATTTATTCTACTTTCTGTATAATCTGGCCCAAGGGCTAAAGCAGCTCAAAATGTGTAACTGACAATAAGTACAGACAGAAAAAGCCCTAAGAGCCTGCTGTGTCTGGTCAGAGGCCCAGGAAAAGGAGTAGGGCAGCCGTGAAACAGGTTTTGTCCTCCCTACTTGAGATGAGTGCCAACCTTTTTTGGCAGGGACCACCCACTCTCTACAGAGCTGTAGGAAATTTGTTAACTCTCCACACCCTATACCAAGTAAATGTCAGCAATGAAGGTGTTCCCCCTTCCCTTTTCCACACAAGCTGTATAACATCTCCTGCAGGATGGAACCCAGGGTACTCTCCTACCCTGTACAAGAGAACACAGAAAGGACCAATGCCACTTGCTGTCTGCATCAGCAGCTATGCTGTTCCTGAGAGTGGCTCTCTGTTGACTTACCCTGCCATGTGCTAGGTAACTTCCAGCAAAGAGATAAAACCTCTTACTCTTCCCAGAGACACTGTGCCTATAGACGTTGCTGGAATAATCCTAGTAACTTTGGGGAGACAAAGCCCTGACTCCCTACCCACAACAACAGCAAAGGAGAGTTTTATGAACCAAAAAGGGAAGAGGGACCTCTGGTTTTGGTACTACATTTAAGAAGCTTAGAATTCATCACTGCATTCTAACAAGTAGAAAGTTAAACTGACTGGAAAAAATAAACAAAAAACAAAAAACAGTTCTTCTTAGATTTGTCAGAGAGTAAGTTAACAGGGAAAACCACTGACCCCAAAACTGGAGAGACAGACAAGTAAATACAGGAAAACACAATTTATTGGAGCAGAAACATCTACAGGAACAAGTGCCAAGGTTGGAAAACCTGAGCTGTATGACGAAACACTGTGTTCCTCTTTATAGGGTCTACCCTTAAAAGAAACTATTCTATAACAGAGCCTAACTGCTACAGTTTTCTCAGAGCCTAATTGACGTAGGAGAAAGGAAATATCCAATTCCAGCCCCCTTTATTTATCCTATTTTAACCAACAGGGGAAAAAAAATCTACAAAAAACTGATAAAGTTCACAGTCTAGGGATACGTGTTCATGAAAAAACTGAGATTTAATCATAGGACTACAGAATACTTTTACTCTCCCCCACATCTTACCACTACACCAATAAAAGCCTACTTACTGAAGTTCTTTTTACGTGGTACATTATGTCAGTATTTCAACAAACTATTACAAGGCTCACTAAAAGGCAAAAAAAACCCACACAAATACACACACACACACACACACACACACACACACACACACACACACAGTTTGAAAACACTGAAAAAGCATGAGAAACAGTTTCATATGGCAGGAATATTGAAATTATCTGAACATGATCTTTTTTAAAACTATAATATGTTAAGGGCTTTAATGGAAAAAAGTAGACAACTTGCAATAATAGATGATTAATGTAAGCTAAGCAGAGAGATTGAAATTCTAAGAAAGTATTTGTAAAATGCTGGAAATAAATATTACTATATCAAAAATAAAGAATGTCTTTGCTGGGCTTATTAGTAATCTATACGTGGCTGAAGGAAGAAACTTGGAACTTGAGGCCATATCAATAGAAAACTCCAAAACCAAGAATCAAAGAGAAAAAAGATGGAAAAAAAATCGCCAAACAGAACAAAATACCCAAGAACACCAGAGCAAGTACAAAAGCTGTGACAAACACATAATAGCAGTAAAGAAAAGAAATAGAAGCAACATATGAAGAAATAATGACTGAGAATGTCCCGCAAATTAATGCTGAAACAAAATCATAAATCTGGGAATTGCAGAAAACATCAAGAAATATAAATATAAAAAAAAATCCTACATGTAGGCATATCATACTCAAATTTCAAACATTCTAAGATAAAGAAAAAAAATTCTAGAGAAAGCCAGAGGAGGCAGAAACACCTTACCTATAGAGAAGAAAAGATAAGAATCACATGTGACTTTTCCTTAGGAAGCACATAAACAAGAAGAGAGTGGAGTGAAACATTTAAAGCATCAAGAGGGCAATAAAAATACCATTAATTCTAGAATTACAGAATTCTAGATTGCTACACTGCAGAAAATTATCCTTCAAAAATTAAGGAGAAATAAAGACTTTTTCATACAAACAAACATTGAGGGAATATTTTGCCAGTATACCTGCTTTGCAAGAAATGTTAAGTTATTCAGACACAAGGAAAATAATATGTCAGAAACTTGTATAAAAATAAAGGAAAAGCATCAGAAATGAATAAAAGTAAAATAAAAAACTTTATTTTTCTTGTTCTCAATTTACCTCACAGATAAGTTTGTTAAAAATAATAGCAACGATGTGTGTATATGCACATATATATATATATATATATATATATATATTTGCTTATGTATAAGGAAGTGAATGACAGCAGTGATGCAATGGCTAGACTGTAGAAATTAGAAATACTTTGTTATTATAGGGTATTTGCTCTGCCTATGAAGTAATATAGTATTATCTGAGTCTGGACTTGGTTAGTTGTGAACATATATTGCATATACTAGGGCAACCACTAAAACAAGTTTAAAAAAACATATTTAATATATTAAGAAAGGAGAGCAAATGAAATAATATAAAATTTTCAATTATAACCACAAAATGCAGAAAGAAAAGGACAGAAATAGAAACAAAGAGTCAGGGCAACAAACAGAAAACAATAACAAATATGGTAAATACTAATTCAGTTATATTAATGATCACTTGATATCAATGATCTAAATATACAATTAAAAGGCAGAATATCAGAGAATGATCAAAAAGCAAGCCTCAATTGTATGTTGTCTGAAAGAAACCCATTTTAAATATAAAAATACATATAGATTAAAAGTAAAGGGAAAGAGAAAGTTATGCTATGCTAATTTTATAAGTAGGAGTAGCTATGTTAATTTCAAGCACAGCAAACTTCAGAGCAAGAAAATTTATCAAGGATAAAGAAAAGCATTACATAATAATAAAGAGGTCAATAACCCAAAAAGGCATGATAATCCTTAGAGCATCAAAGTAGATCAGGCAAAAACTGATTGAATTGGAAGGAGAAATAGATGAATCAAATATTATACTTCAAGACTTTGATGCCCCTCTATTCAAAATTGACAGATTCACTGGGCACACAATCAGTAAAGACATAGTTGAGTTCAACAGTATCATCAATCAACTGAACATAACTGACTTCAATAGACCACTTCATTCAACAACTAATAACAAAAAAAGTCCACACTCAAATAACACTTCATAGACAGAGCAAGTACCTTAAAACAAAACATTCCTAATTCCTGCCTTCTAGGCCTTGCATCACTGCTGTCATTTATTTTGCTTACACTGTCTCATCTCACAACTAAATTTTCAACATCATACTGGCTACTGCAACAAGACAAGAAAGACAATATCATACTAGCTGGTGCAATAAGACAAGAAAGTAATATAAAAGGTATACAGATTGAGAAAGAAGATCTCAAACTGTAATTGTTCACAAACAACATGATTGTATATGCAGAATATCTAAATAGACAAAAGCTTTGAAAACTAAACGACAGTGAAACCACAATTCATAGAAAGTGGGTAAGGCTATGTAGTCTGATCCTAACTCTGCTGACTACTTCCTAAAATAAATAGCCATGAGAACAAAAATCCTGAGGATTTAAATAGGATCCAGACTCTCATATTGTAGGATAAATCTGGAAACCATCATTCTCAGCAAACTGACACAAGAATAGAAAATCAAACACCGCATGTTCTCACTCATAGGCGGGTGTTGAAAAATTAGAACACATGGACACAGGGAGGGGGAGCATCACACACTGGGGTCTGTTAGGGGGTGCCAAGGGAGGTGTGGGGAGGTCGGGGAGGGATAACATGGGGAGAAATGCCAGATGTAGGTGATGGGGGGATGGAGGCAGAAAACCACATTGCTGTATGTATACCTAGGCAACAATCCTGCATGATCTGCACACGTACCCCAGAACCTAAAGTACAGTAAAAAAAAAATAATAATACTTGGGATAAGATCTAAAATAAACATAACAGTTATCAGGAAAATCTAAACATCTTTTTAAGAAAATGACAATCCCTAGATACCAAACCCAAGATTATCCAAATATTAGAATCATCAAAAATTTTAACCTAGCTATTTCAACTACGGAGAAATAAAACTCTAGATTTCTCAGTGCTCCTATAAAAAGCCCTAGCTTACTGAGTCTCTTCAAACATCAGAAAAATTGGATCTATAGTCATTTGCCTAATGAATTGCTCAGATCTTAAATGATAATAAAACTTTAATTTACCTGTCAAGGCCAAATGTGTATGGTCCTGACTAAAATAAACTCCCAAGGAGCTGGGGAGACTGGCTCACTATCTTCTTAGGTATTTACCTGCTAGAAAAGATTAATTCCCAGAAGTTGGAAACAGATCCTGTTTGTAAAAATGGAGACACACAGAGCTATCTAGCTCCTGGGGCTATTTTACTTACATATTAAATAATCAGAGTTTTGATAAAAGACATATATCTTTAAGAAGATCCTTTAGAAAGGATGGCTGCCTCCCTCCTTTTTATATGTACAGAAAAATCATTTTTTTAACCTTCATTTATGGAGAATCTGGCTACTCATATAGGAAAAGTTGCCATTGGATCAAAATAAGACCTAGGGTAAGGGGGAAATGACACTCTTATCAAAAAAGTCTGTCTTTGACCCAGAACACCTCATTTTCACATTCAGGATAAAATTAACATAGATGAATATTAAAAACCAAATAATAACCATAGCCCAAGAAGAATAGGCAAAACTCTTGGCATGAATGGAATCATAGATGTTCTCAGCAAATCAGTAAAAGCTACAAAAAAAGAACCAAAAGAACTTAGAAAAGAGGGGAGAATAAAATGAGAGAATGAAAAACAGAATAATCAAAAAGAATAATAATAAACTGGTAGACAGACATATAACTATATCAATAATTAAATGCAAATCATCTGAAAACACTAGTTAAATGATGGAGATTGTCAGACTGGAAAAAAATAAAAACAAATATATGCTGTCCATATTATCTAAGCTGATGCTGTCTACAAGAAACCCAAATGAAACATAATACAGAGAGATTAAAAGTGAAAAAGTGGAAACAGATCAATGATTCAAGTATGATTCAAAAAGGAGAAGGCCTATATGATTATCACAAACAGTAGATTTCAGAATAAGGAAAATCACTATTGATTAAACCAATCAATGTATAAAAACAATAATTCATTTCAATCATGTAAAGTTTGTCCCAGGAATCCAAGACTGGTTCAACAGCTGAAAATTATTTAATGTAACTCACATAAAAGGTTAAAAAAAAAAAAAAAAACATGTTTCTATCAATAGGGGCAGAAATAATGCTTGATAAAATTCAAATTTCATTCATAATTAAAAATAACACTTCAGGAAATTAGAAAGAGAAAACAATTTATTCAGTTGATAAAATGCATATTTACAGAAATACCTACAATTAGCACCATTCTTGCATTTATCCTAAGATCAGGAACACGACAAGGGATTCCGCTCTTACCAGTCTTATTCAACATTATACTCCAAAGTTCTAGCCAGTTCCAAAAGGCAAGAAAAAGACATAAAAAACATTCAGATTGGAAAGAAAGTATTACAACTGTTTTTATTCACACATAGTTTACACAGGAAGTCTCAACAAGTCTACCAAAAATACTGCTAGAGCTAGCAAGCAAATTAAACAAGATTATAAGTTACATATCAGTCTACAAAAAGGTCGGTAGCATTTCTATCGACTAGCAATGAAAAATTTGAAACCAAAGCTTTAAAAAATACTATTTACAATAGCTAAAAAAATTAAATACTTAGGTATAAACGTAGCAAAACTTGTTCAGAATCTGTATGCTAAAAAGTACAAAGTGTTAAGGGAACATACCAGAGAAGTCCTGAAGAAAGAAATATACAAAACTCGTGGATTGAACTCAGTAAGTTTGAAGTAGCAATTTTTCTCCAATCAATATATGGTTTTAACACAATCTCAATCAATTATGTATGGATTCATTGTAGCTATAGAAAATCTTATTCTAATATATACTTGGAATACATAAAGGAACTAGTAGCTTCAACAAGACTGAAAAAGAAGAGCAGATGTGGAGGTCTCACATTATTCAACTCTAAGATATACTACAAAGCTACAGTGTCAAGACAGTATAGTATTGGTAAACATATAAACACACAGGTCAATGAAATAGACAAATATTCTAGAAACAGACTCACTCCAATATTATCACCTGATTTTTGACAAAGATGCAAAGGCAGTTCAATAGAGAAAGGGCAGTGTTTTCAATAAATGATGCTAGAACAACTGGCATCCACTAAAAAATTATTCATCAACCTACACTTGCACTATATTAAAAAATTAACTCAAATTTAAATTTAAATAATATAAATATAAAACTGTAAAACATAAAACTATAAAACTCTTAGATGAAAAGAGGAAATCTTTGTGACAGGAGTTTTTATATACAATACCAATTTCATAATCTGTAAAAGAAAAACGTGATAAATTAGACTTCATCAAAATGAAAACTTATCTTTCTCTTTTATGGAACTTTTAACAAAATAAAAAGATCAGCCAGAAACTAGAAAAAAAAATTGCAAACTGCACATCAGATAAGAAACTTGTATTCAGAATATATAAAGAATTTACAAAACTGAACAATAAAAAAGAAACAATCAAATTAAAAAAGAAAATGAGCTGAAGATTTTAACAGATATCTCATCAAAAAAGATTTATGGATGGCAAATAAGCTTGTGAAAAGATGCTCAATATTAGTTATTATGGAAATGCAAATCAAATGCACAATAAGATACTATTACACACCCAGTAGAATGGTTTAATAAAGAGTAATGACACTACCAAGTTCTAGAAAGAATGGGAAAAAGTATGAACTCTTAAATACTACTGGTGGCTATGTAAATATCACAGTCACATGGGAAAACTTTGGTGGTTTCTCATAACCTTAAACATACACATAACATATAACCCAGAAAACCCACTATAGGTATTTATCCGAGAGAAATAAAAACATTTTTTATACAAACACCTGTATTTGAATGTGTATAACAGCCCTATTTATGATTGCTATAAACTAGAAATAACCCATATGTCCTTTAATGGATGAATGAATACATGAACTTGTTAGTACACCCCACATAATGAAATTCTACACAGCAATACAAAAAGGCAAATTCTTAATAAATGCAACGACTTGAAAGGAACTAAAATGTATTTTCCTAAATTAAGTAACCCAGTCTCAAAGTTTACAGTACTGTATAATCTATTTACATAAAATTGGAGAGAAGGTTAAAACATAGAAATGGAAAAAAAAAAAACAAGGGTTACCAGAGTCAGAATACAAAGGTGACATTATGTGGGAATTCTCTGACAGTGCTGAAATTGTCTTGTACCATTTCCCTGGTGATGGTTACAACAAACCGGGTAAGAATAAAAACTCACAGTATTGTACGACAGTAAAGTAGATTTTACTCCATAGGAGTACGTTTTTAAAACATTTTTTTAAAACTTGTTCTGGAGGCTTTATGTGACTTAAATTGGAAGAAAATTCTCAGGATTTAAGAGTACAATAAAATATTTAAATCTCACACCACTTAAAGACTGTATGCAACCTGATGATTAAACACGAGTAAATCAAGAAGCTAGAGACATTCAAGTAGCAGGTATTAAGTAGCAAATGCACACAGGCTCTCCCATAAAGAAACAAATATATGCAAGTGTTTAAAACTTTTCACTACCACTCAGTGATGGGAGAGTGTAGAAAATATGAAAATCTAAAAGAGAGAATTTACATTCAGTGAGAAAGATACAAGAGTAACCTAGCCTCTGCTGCAAATGAAGGGTGTGGTAATTTTCCAAGTGAAATAACCTCAATATTGTCGTCAGTGCAGCTCTGTGTCTAAACACTACTTGGAATAAGAATATCAATATTCATCAATACCTCTTCAATGGCACCTGCAGAAATTCTGTGACCTGCAACATTTATTACATCATCCATTCGAGACATAACATACACATAGCCTTCTTCATCCATGTAACCAGCATCCATGGTATCATAATATCCCTGAAAACAAGAATAAATAATGTTTGATTAGTATGTACCATTAAATAATGTAATCATTTTAAACTAGGTAAAATATACATTGTAATGAAATGGATTTGCTGTGAACATTTGCCTTTTTTTCGTAATCAGACTAAGAAATGAAACTACTTGTTCTCTGGGAAGTGTGCTAGAATCTCTTTGTTCCTCTATCAGCCAAGAATAAGTTAAAGTGTTTTTAGAGACGTTTAAGTGTTTGAATATAGAGTTGTAAAGTTTATGATCCCAATTTCTTTTTTTAATGGAGAAGGAATAGCTCAATACTAATTCTAATATACTTTGGTATTGCAAAGTAATTCTTTGATACATTTCTTCTTTAATTGTATTAAGTTTTAAAAGCTTTAAAGCTCCCAATGAATAATTTCACAATACAGCACTAGTTTATTAATATAGGTTAAGATTGGACTCAAGCTTCAGTGAAATTTAACAGTGAGTGTGAAATTTAATTTTTAGTCACTCAAAGTAGAACATTTTTGCTGGTCTAGAAATCACAGTAGAATAAGAATAATGAAGAATAAGAAGTAGAAAAAATATTATTTTTCCTAATGCTTCTTAGTTATTTTGAACCTATGTTTATGAGCATGGACTTCAGTGCAAATCCTCGAAAGCCATTATTGTGTTTCTCAGACTTTCCGAGACTCAGTATTCTCATCCATTAAAGGGAATAATGAGCTCTGTCTTATAAGGCTTCTGTGAAACATACATAAAACAGTGTATAAAAATGAAAGAGGACAGACTTGGACACATCATGAGCTCTCAACAATTTTACTGCAATTAATACTTTTATTAATATTAGATAGGCAAACTAGAGTAGCAGTTAAGAGCATGAACTCTTGAGCCCAACTATTCTGGTTCAAGTCTCAGTTCCGTCGCTTTTACCTATGTGAACTCAAGGGAAGTTACTCAACCCTTCTGTGCTGCTGTTATTAATTTCTCAAATAAGAGGTTTGAGATCAGGTAAAGAGACAGAGTACAGTCACTTCACATAGTTTAGCCATAAACAGGGGCTTTGAGGGAGCTTTTAGCGTTAAAGGTGATCATGTTAAAACCACATGCACATATCGTTTGCCATTGTCAGGCTATAATCAGTCATGTTACCACCTGCTCTCTGATGATTTAACTGTGGCCCATCAGGCAAATCGGCTGGGCTTACTAGAGTTGACTATACTGACAAATCATCCCTGCCACACTCTATCAGGGGATGTTTAATCTTCGCTATTGAGGTCATTCAATGCTGCCATTTCTTTCTAAAGAAAGCTATTTTAATTCTTGTCATTTGTCCAGCTGATTAGGTTATCTGTCCTTCACTAACAAATAATAAAGATAAAATGCTAAATACTTTGGCAAACTTTTTTAGTAAAATTCTGAATGATCGGAATTTTTTAAATTTAATAGTATGAAATTTAATTTTTAGTCACTCGAAGTAGAACATTTTTGCTGGTCTAGAAATCACAGAATAAGAATAATGAAGAAAAATAAGTAGAAAAAAATATTGTTTTTTCCTAAAGCTTTTGAGTTATTTTGATACCTATGTTTATGAGCATGGACTTTAGTACAAATCCTGGAAAGTCATTACTGTGTTTCTTAGATTTTCTGAGACTCGGTATTCTCATCAGAATATCTAATACTGAGCTATTATTCACTATTCTCATTTTAGTAAAAATCATTCAGAATTTTACTAAGTGAAAAATGAGGACCAGGTGTCCCTGTTGTGGGGGCAGTAGAGGGACAACAGAAAGATGATGTGAGCAGACCCTGATGTGTTTATCATGAAATGCTGTTATAAACATAACACACATCGCCATGGAGTACGAAGTTTCACACAATGACAGAATGTGAAACATGAAGGCCCTTTTTGTTATTCAGGACACTGGGTGTGGGGCTTTGAGTACACTGTTTCTGCCCTGTATCTGTATTTTTAAAATGAGATTTCAAAATAAAGAGCTCAGAGAACATTTGAGAAATGGTGTCAAAAATAGATGAAGAAATGGAAAAATATGACTTCTGGGCAAGCTAAATAGATTTTGCTCATCTAACCAGTAGAAGAAGAGGCTAAGGAGTCTTCATCACATTCTATAATTCTGATTTGTTGCTCTCTTGTCTGTTGGTACACAGGAATCCAGTAGAAGAAACAATATAAAAAGTCCAAAAAACATTTTTATGGAACAAAAAAATTCCTGATACTGAGGACTATTAAATTCTAGGAAAAGCTGTTAAGAAAAACAAAGAAATTTCTATGTCCAGAGACTGACAATAAGTGCAAAAATGACTTATTCAGATAATTATAAGTTGGGTATTCTTATCCTTGAGAGCTGGAAACTGGTCCAGATAACCTTTAAAAGTTTCTTTTTGATCTATGATTCTAGGAGCAAGTTTCTCAATTTAATAGGCAAGAATTATAGAAAAGTACATAAGAAGATAAAAAAAAAAAGCATATTAAAGTTCTTACGGGAAATTTTTCAAAGTATAAATGCTTGAATGCTTCCTGATTCTTCCAGAGTCCTGAAAAAGCCCCAGGTGGCAATGGCAACCTTATATAAAAACAGAGCAGTTAAAATTATGATGAAAGTGGTGATAAAGACAGGTTGATTAGAATTATTATTTTTCTAGCGTGATGGATAATTACAATTCAAATCCTGCACTGAAATATAATTCCTAAGTCTGCTGGACAGATCATGTCTAACTGAGGTTTATGTAGCTGATCATTGTACAGCAGAATTGTTGAAGAATGACTTTAGTCTCTGGAAAGTGCACAAAAGGCACAAATATGTGGAATTCAAATAATTATTAGCAATAATAATTGTTTAAATGAAAAGCATAATACTCACCAAAAAGAAACAAAATATGTGTCACTGAATTACTTTCTAAGAAACACATCCTTTCACCATTGAATAGTTATTTTTTTGACGTACCAAGATGTCATCTTTGCCTGTCTCTTTGTGTAATAGAATATTCTAATTAAGTACCCAGTGTACAAACTTATTTTCATAATCAATGTGTCTCCCTCCTCTGGGAATTGTCTCTTTCTGCTTCCTCTTCTTTTTCTTTCCATGATCATCCAGACCCATGTGATTTCTCACTTCTATAAACACATGAAAATGCTTCAGTATCTAAAATACACAGAACTATGTATATTTTGTTTTCAGGAAATTTCCTCCTTATACTTCCTTCATTTATAGTGTCAAACAGGAGTTTTGCTTATGGCAAGGGCTTAACCTCTATCTATTTGTTTATATATGTATGTATGTATGCATATATCTATGTATGTATGTATCTATGTATCTATGTTTACATAAATAAATGAAATTCTCGTATTTGTTCCTTACAGGAAGTACCTGCTATCCATCTATCCATCTTTCTTTCTTTCTTTCTTTCCATAAATAAATGAAGTTTTCATGTGTGGTCCTTGTAGGAAGTGCCTGCTAACAAAGACAACCATTCAAATTGCTTTCTGAACACAGAAACCTTCTAGATACTTTAGTTTGGAATTTTCAATACTGTAAAAACATAGGGGCTTTCAAAATCATATTTACACAATTTAAAAAATACTAAATGGAGTTGTAAATGTGTAGTTCTAATGCTGAGAAAATTCAAAATGTAGTGGAGATGGCTACTGTCCACATAAGACAACATCACACACACTCCCCACAGCAGTGTTTGCGAGTCTGACAGCACAAAAGAAAGCAGTGTGGTCACACGGCCACCTCAACATTAGAACTTCATGGCACTGACTTTTATTCTCACATTCTATCAGGAACAAAATGCTGTTACAAGTGGAAGCAGCTGCTGATGCCTCCCTGGGCAGTGCAGCAGATATTGCCCATTTCTATAATGTCCAGCCTCCCAGTAGTGATCCTGGGGGAGAACTTCTCCCTTGCTAGATGCTCTTTATTTAAAATTATTTTAAGACAGAGGAAAGATGTTACGTCAGCATTTCTGGACTTCATGTAATTATATAAAATGCACGTGAGGGTATTTTGTAATCCGTAAAAGAATCCAAAGAAATGTTTTGTCGTTGCTATTGCTGTTATTATTACTGTTCGCTAAATCTGTGTGAAGGCAATAGGTTGAAGCCAATAATCACTCCAGGTTCTTTAACTGAGCTTACTATGTAAATACTTGTAAATAACCATATAGATAATTTCACTTCATCAGTTTGTTTTGTTAATATTTTACAGAAAAATGTAAAATCATTGATTTTTAAATACTAAAATATAATACGACTATAACAACTACTAAAAATCTATTTAGCAGCACTTTCAGGATGCTGAAGGTGAAGAAGTGAAGAGGACCCTAGGAAAAAGTGGTAAATTGCATGCCAATATGGGCAGAGAAAGATAACATTAGTGAGTGAAGTAAAATAATAAGCCTGACAAAGATGCATTCTGCTTGCATATTAAGTAAGAGAAAATTTTCAGTTGCTCCCAAGAAATATATCACAATATATAGGGTTTTTTGAATTTCATGGTGCCATTTTTGACATATACCTGGGTATTGGAAATTATTTCTCTACTACACTAAAGAAAAAGAAGAGGTATCTGTAATAATCAATGGCAAATAACATTTCTTATGGATTGAGGGCAATAGAGAGTGATGGAGTCTGAAGCAAATTACAGTGCACATGCCAGGTACAATGAGAACAGCTGTTTCTTAATTCTACCTGATTGCTGATATACAGCAATACTGATCCAAATATCTGAATAGCCCATGATGAGATTTATGCATATCAAAAAACAAACATTAAACAGGCATTTTTCCCCATTTTATCTACCCCAAATCAAACATTTTGGTCCACCAGCATCAACACACTATCTGCTTCTAGCAGAGACTCCTACCTGTTTGTAATCCTACCCAAATGAGTTAGTATTTAGTGCTTTGTACATGAGCTGAGTGTCCAGGTAGCCTAGTATGAACCTAATTCAGAGTGTTCACACGGGACCAAGAGGATAGCATTTTACAGAAAGAATGTTACAGAGAGAAAGAGAAAATCTCACACTTTCCAGAAGCCAGTTATGTTTGCAACCTCTATTTTTAAAAGAAGATGCCCTGCTAACCTGTATTTCTTCTTGCTTCTCAAGAAAAAATATGGTGCTAGCAATTTGTAGCAAATAGAGTATATTCTTATAATTAATTGATGCCTACAGGATGAAAGCATAGGTAGCCATCTCCCAGAAAAAATAAGCCTTAAGGACACCAGCTTCCAGAGATGTTGCACCAAACTTTACATATGTGCACAACGTTTCTGAAGAACAAGGAAAATACACATTTTCATACCATCTCCCATTCTTACAAGATAGATCTGGGTAAGTTTATATATACACCTGTAGAACCTGGGAATTAAGAATAACACAGCATAGGGTGTATGAACACTGAGGACTCTTTGAACCCCCAGAAATTTAACGTAAAACTTGACTGTTTCCCAGGAGAGTTTTTGGCTTTCATCCAATTATTGGAAGGTGGGTAACAATCACCAAATATTAAAACCTCTGTTCAATGGAAAGCCCAACCTAAAATGTACTTCACTGATAAAAATTCGTCATCCTGAGCACACCTGAAAGTATCTTTAATCTTAATCATTAAGAATAGAAAATATCAGCTCTTCACTTTCTCTTTGGAATTAAAGCCACCCTTATAGAGGGACATCATATGTCTAGCTGGTTCCCTTTGGATTATAGAGGTTATTGCTATTAAATGTGACAGATGGTGCTGGGAGATGACAGGGAAGAGAATAAGAAAAAGAGTGAGAAGCGGGGGAAGAAGTAAAAGAGATAAAATGAGAAGGATGAGGTCCCAGAATAGCGAAAGGACAAAAGTAGGTGCTGGTATCATTCAAATCACCTTGTAGAGGCATCTAACAAAGAATTCAATATACGAAATATGGTGGAGACATTTTGTACAAAAGAAAACATGAGAAAGGAGTGAGCTCAAAGAATTTGACATGTAGAAAGTGATCTATGATTTCAATCTTGAATAGGTTCATGAAGCTGAAAAAGGAATAAGACAGACACTTCATGCTGTGTGACCAACATTCCTGAACCCTTCCTTTATGTGTTTCTTCTGTTTCTCTGTTTCATTTATTCTTTCCATTCAGTCAGTTAACCAGCAAATAGATAATGATTTCTTAAAATATATAAGGTACAGCAATAAGGGCTTGAAAAAATGAAGCGGATAATGAGCTCACAAGCATAAATAGCCTGCTCAATCTAACCAACACTTACTGTGTGTGTGTGTGTGTGTGTGTGTGTGTGTGTGTGTGTGTGTGTAAATAGTTCTCAACATTATGAATAGGTGTGATGGCTAATTCTAAGCATCAATTTAGCTTGCCCAGGGTACCCAGATATTTGGTCAGGCATTTTAGGTGTTTCTGTGAAGGTATTTTTTAGATGAAATTAACATTTAAATCAGTAGACTTAGGGTAAATCAGATTATCCTCCATAATGTGAATGGGCTTCATCCAATCAGTTGCAGGCCTTAATAGAAAAAAAAGTCTGACCTCCCAGGTAAGAGAGAGAATTCTGCCTTCATACTCAAACTACAACTTTTCCTGGGTCTTCAGCCTGTTGGCCTGTCCTGCAAATTTTATACTTGCTAGCCTTCACAACTGCATGAGCTAATTCATTAAAACAAATATTTCTCCCCTCTCTATATATGTGTGTGTGTGTGCATGCACGCAAGCATATGCGTGTGTGTGTGTGTGTGTGTGTGTGTGTGTGTACACATCCTATTGGTTCTATTTCTTCAGAGAACCCTAACTAGTACAATAGGACACGTTAAAGCCAAGTTACCAAAGGCTTTTAAGAAACAAAAGATGTAATTGGACCTTTGTTCTAGGAAGAATACTGAAGCAGGTGTGATGAACTGGATAGCAAGAAGCCACAGTAAGAGGATGAAAATTAAATGTGAGGGATGAAGAAAGAGAAGAATCAAAGCTGACTCTAAAGTTTCTATTCTAGATTAATAGTGATGCCAACACAAAGAGTGTAATGTAGTAAAGGCAGTATTTTCAGGAGAGGTGGCATTTTGGGATTTGTAAAAGTAGACAGGTGACAGAGAATTTGGTTAGATACTGAGTTTTAGCAACCTGTGGCATCATAAATGGAGCTATCAAGTAATGTGTTAATAAATACATGTCTGAAATCAGAAGGGAGATGAGTCTGGGTGGATATATTGATATGCTCACCGTGTGTAGCTAGATAATTACAGAAATCTTAGAAATTGGTGAGATGATTCAGGGAGAGAGTATAAAAGAGGAAAAAGAACTCTATGGCCAAACACCAGTGTTAAAGAATTATCAAAGAAAAAACCCCACTGAGCCAAAAAAAAAAAAAAAAAGAAAGAAAGAAAAGAAAAGAAAAAGAAAATCAGAGATATATGAGATCCAGGAAAAAGTACTTTCTAAAAAAACCACTAGAATAGAGTTTTAATAATGACCAAACATTAAACAAGGTCAAATGAAGTATAAATTTTGTTTGAAAGTGGATGCAATGATGGTCATGGAACTTAGTAATTAAGATGTTTTGAGTTTTCTCACAATTGTCATTTCATTGGAGTAGGGAAAGCAACAGCTAGAGTGATTAAGGAATAAACAGGAAGTAAGTAGGAACAGTAAGGTTAGACTATACTTTTTAAAAATTAGGTGACTGGAAGGAGATATATATGTCAGTGGCTTAATGCACAGAGGCAGGTTGATTTAGGATGAGAAAAATTTGAGCAGAAGTAACCAGTGGGGGAGAGAGGACGGAGATTTGAACAGTAGAGAAGAAAACACCAGAGGAATTATTCAATTGCCTTATTCATTCATTTATTTATGTGTTAACACATACTTTCATTTTCTTCCTTCAATCAATATTTGCTAGGTGTTTGGTATTCCTCATGCACTGTGCTACACATTAATGATACAGGATATAAACTATGTTCACAGACATATGGTGATCCTAGTATTTTGTGAGCTACAAGAAGAAGAAATTTGGTATTTTTAGAATACAGATAGGGAGTATAGTGAATGATGTCTACTCCATTAGGTTAATGAAATAATATCTAAGGCGACCATGTCAAGTGTTCATCAGGCAAACTTTACAGAAGGTGGTAAAACTCTGCCCTGCCAGTAGCTCTTGGAAGAGAAGATTTTTATCCCTATCCAAGGTGTGAACTTACTGGAAATAGCATGTGTGTTTGTCCCAAGATCTTTCTGAGATGCTTTCAGAAAACTACTTCATTATTCACAAGTTTAACTGAGGATGAGGCTAAAAAGCAAGACATGAAATTGCAATTGGTAATTGGTAGAATAAAATAAGAGCATGCTTTCTGTTCCTAACAAGATGTGGTATGTTAAAAAATCAGATGTGGTAATTTGAATATTGAAAAAGATCTCTAAAGAGAGACTCCTAAAGGAAACTATACAATAGTCCTAAAGAAAAGGGGGGGAAAAAGGATTCAGAATTGGAAGCATTTGTTTTTGTACACACACACACACAGACACACACACACAAAGTAGTTCCCCTTTATCTACATGGAATATGTTCCAAGACTCCCAGTGGGTGCCTGCAAGCATAGTAGTATTGACCCCTACGTATGTTTTTTCCTATATATACATAGCTATGATAAAGTTTAACTTATAAATTAGGCACAGTAAGAGATGAACAGCAACAATTAATAACAAAATAGAACACTTAGAACAATATGCCAGCATCACCACTATTGTGCTTTAGGGTCATTGTTAAGTAAAATAAAGGTTAGTTGTACACAAGAACTGCAACACCTTGACAGCTGATTTGATAACCAAGACGGCTACTAAGTGACTAAAGGGCAGTAGTGTAGACAACGTGGATGCACTGGACAAAGGGCTGAGTCACATCCTGGCAGGACTAAGTGGGACGGTATAAGAATTCATCACCTACTCATGGTGTGCAATTTAAAACATGTAAATTATTTATTTCTGAAATCTTCTATTTAATAATTTTGGACTGTGGTTGACCACAGGTAACTGAAATTACACAAAGTGAAACTACAGATGATAGGGACTGCTGTGTGTGCATATATGCATGCGTGTGTGTGTGTGTGTGTATGTATATACCTACCTATATATATATATATATATACACACACACACACACACACACACACATATGCCAACATGTGAGAAGAAAATGTGATCAATGAATGAAAACATGGAAGAAGAAGCAATAAGATACAGAGAGACATTAGGTACATATGAGCTACAGCAGTTTTTTTTTTTTTTTTTTGCAATATTGCAAATTAACATCTTTCTACTTATTGCTAAGGATTATTACACGTTAAATGTAGGTCTTTTTTTCTGGAACAATGGGTGCACTGGGGCTCTTTCTCTAAAGTTATAGAGAAAGAACTTTTTTTAACGTAGTTACAAGAATGTAAAATGTGTTGGATTGGCAGAAGGAAGGGAAAGATGCAAAAATACTAAGAAATGAACTATTTATTACCTATACTCACCCTTCAAATTTGAAAGCAAATGCTACCACCCTTGATACCTTGCCTAACTCTGCCAAGCAGAGTGAAAGAGGGCTTTGGTACAACTCACCCAATTATGAATTGAGAGTTATCTTGGAGAATTCCCTTTCCTAAAAGACCATTCTGAAGGGGAAAGGTGAATAACTGAGGCAGCAGTGATACCCATGTGGGAAGGGAAGCATTAGAGTGCTGAGAAACCCTTAAACAGCTAGGTCAGAAAAAAGGATATCCATCACTCTAGAAGGTAACACATTTCTGGCCAATCTGAAATATTAAACTCCTAGATGCCTCCTATCCTAGAAAAAAGATGGTCTATATTCACTGCTCCATTTGAAATTTCCATAGCAATAGAAATAAATTGAAACCTGTTCCCCAGAGAGATCTGGGTAAAAATCCCAACTATGCACTGTCAGTATTTCCTATGGTGTCCTTAGGATTTTCTTGAGATTTTACATGAAGTTACTTTTTATCTCCCCCAGAAGAGACTGAACATAATTTATTTTCCTTGGAGCAGACAAAAGACTGGGTAATAATGTGAGTTCTCAGCTGTGCAACTACTAATGTTGCATAATCTCTCATGTCTAGAAGGAGGAAGATAATGTCTATCCATTGCCTACCTCGTAGTATTGTTATAAGGCTAAAAAAATATCATACTCCAAACTCTATATGAGATTTAGAAAGGAACAGGATTATAAGTATGTGACATGCTTAGTTATACTCAAAGGATACCTGGATGAAAAGAAAGCTTCCCTGACTCTTTCCCAAGATGGCAACACAGTGACTGAATCACTCGAAGCTGTAAATGTGTGAACAGATATCGTTAACCATATCTGAAGAATGAGAAATTGGCAGGCACTAAAGTAAAAGCCACCGGGACAATTCCATACAACTACCTCACACCCCACCCACTATGGCCTGCAGGGCACAGCACAGGGTGAACAGGCCACATTACCAATAGCAACAATAGATCTGGTCAGAGAAAAATGTTTGCCCATCAGAGAGAAAGAGCCAGAGACCTATGGCTTTAATAACAGTGAGCACGGTGCTACAGAGAAAGGCAATTGCAGTTAAAAATTTCTTTCATGCCCTGCTCTCTGTTGCCTGGAAATTACTGACTCATAGTTTTATTTCTGCACTTCGGAGCTCTGGATGCAATTATAGGAACACCTTCTAAAATTCACGAGTATTTTATATTCATAGGAATGCAGATACCATAACTTTCCTACTGAATTAACTGCCTGGAGTAGGTTTCCAAATCAAAAGAATTTTCTAACATTCATGTGGACATGAAGTTCTCTCTTCTACTAGAAAGATAAATTCTATGAATGAAAGTAATCTAATAAAACACTAAAACTGCAGGATTCCTTTTTATTATATCCTAAGGCCTATGGTAGTTTAGGAATTGCTAAAATGGCCACCTTCTTCTAGTCAAGGGGTCCCCAGGAGAACAAAGCAGTGATTTCAAGAATGCCATAAAAAAGAATGTAGAAAAATCTAAGTGGGTCAAAAGGTTTTTTTGGTTTTTGTTTACTTGTTTCCACATATTACTATTTCTAAATGTGAACCTACACAAATGAGTCATCAGATACGTAATGTGAAATGTTACAGATGTTAAATATAAAATCATCCTACAAATACTGCCGGCAGTCATTGGGATATGTGAGTAATTTTCAGGTTGATAAGTTAGGATGGAATGGCTGCTGGCAATGTGGGTTTCAAAAGGAAATTCTTGCTCTCATAGATAAAATGAGTTCCTGAAAAATGGTTTCAAAATCTGTTCTGTGAAAGAGACAGCAGGAGAGAGAGAAATCTTGGTGGTAACCTTTGTTTTCTGATTATTTCTACCTTACCTTACCTTTCTAATACAAAAAGATTTATAATATATTCAAATATCTAGTTTCACTTTTAACCTAAGAGAGGAATCAAATTCTACTGTTTGTCATAACATATTACATCATCAAGTAATTTATAATGAAATCTCAGAAACCTGGATCTGTGCAATAAAATTATTTTAGGAATACAGAGAGGGAAAAAATTGTGAATTGGTGACTATCTAAACCATAGAATGCTTTAAGGCAATAGTTGTGTTACTTTTAAGTATTTGAAATAACACTAATGGCTATAAGAAAAAATTACGGTTTATGTAGGACACTGCTATATTTTATTATCTCTGAATGGAGGGCGGATGAAGTATCCATAATGAGAGTGATACCCATGAGGAGTTTAAAACTGTGCTGGCATCAAATACCACCTCTGAAATCTTGCAACAGGTTGTGGAAGATGGAATAGATGACTCACAAAGTTAGGAGGTTATATAAAAATGTATGCTGCTAAAGTGCTTTGAAAGGCTCTCAAAAACCATGTTATTCCCTAAGCAAGCTAAACATCCACCCACAATCCTATTCAAATTATTAATTTCTTTGACAAGCCTCCCTTCTTCTCCTGCTGCTTTTCCTTTGAACAGGTCAAATTTGAACCAGCTCTATGTCAATACAGATTCTGGTTCAGAGAAATGTGAATACAAATGAAACGTTCAATATTTAATTTTTTCATCTTGTTGGATATGTTTTCTTAAAATGGAAACTTTTAACAAAGTAATATAGTGCTTACATGTTTACTGATAAGAGCATGAGACGAATTATATCATAACTTGTGTTTTCTAATAGCTTTCTATAAAGTTAAAATATCTCTACCTGAAGAAATATCTTCTTGTTTTAATTACTGCTTTTCATGTAATTTTCACAGAATTAAAAATATCTTCCTTACAGGAAGCAATCTTATGCTAATCTAAGAATGCCAAGTAATAAGAGTTCTTTTGATTTCCAATAGAAATAAATAGGAAAGCAAATAACTTTTAAAACCTGATATACAATGTTCTGTATTTATAGTAGCTCAGTGTGGTGAATTCTACTACTAAACTCTATCAGTAAAGATGTCAATATCATGCTAATCAGAAGGACTAAAGCAACTTCTCTATCAATTATTAAAATATCACATACTATAAACCTAACTTAATCGACTTCCATTTCTGCTTCCACTAGCATAACAATTTTAAAGTACATGTCTTGATTTAATTAACGTAAATTTAAAATTTTTACTTTAAATGGTAGCACTTTGCCTATCAAATGAACAATGATAAAAAAAATGTTAACAAGGAGATGGGGTATTTGTTAAGTCAGGAACTTTATGAGATGCTACTGTTTGACCCAGCAATTATACTTTCAGAAATCTCTTTAGTACTATTGCAATTATCAGAAAAGCAGAAAAACAAGATCAAAAAGATGTTCAATATAGTATTATTTATAATCGTAAAAATTCAAAAAATACTAAGAAGCCTACAATGGGGGTAAAACTTTTAAGAAACAGAGTAAAAATTAAACATGCTTATGAGACAAGGTTAAGAGAAAACAGGAATACACAGAGATAAATTGATTCACCATCGTAAAATGTTTTTCAAAAAGTGGAATGTCAAATAAGAAACAAAATCAAATACTGCAGGTTCCCTTTTATAAGTGAGAGCTAAATAATGGGTACACATGAACATAAAGATGAAAACAAGAAACTGCGGGGACTCCAAAAGGTGTGAGGGAGGGAGGAAAGGCTTGAAAAACTACCTATTGGGTACTATCTTCACTATTTGGGTGATGGGTTCACTAGAAGCCCAAACCCTAGAATTATGCAATGTACCCATGAAACAAACCTGCAAATGTATCCCTGAATCTATACCAAAAAAAAAAAAAAAAGAAATGTAGAAAGACATACATATTACAAAATTAATAACGTATTGCTGAGAGGTGAGAGTACAGAAACTTTATTTAATTGTTTATTTTTTTGTATGTAAGTTAACTTTATATATAACCTGTAAAATGAAAAAACAGTGATTTAAAAAGATGCAAAATGTATGGTGTTTGAAAATCACATTTAAATGCATTGTATTTTATGGGGCTTCTATGTTTAAATTAAGACAGCGTTGACACAATTCTTAAACAACACACAAGTTCTTTCTACAACCTCCTCCCTAGCAGTAACAGTGCAATGACTCCATTTTTTCTTAATATTATACACCCATTTTTGCCCTTTTAAATAGAATTGAAATTTTTGCTTACTTTACCACAATATTTCCTAAACACCGAGCCTTCAGTTTTTGCATGTTGTCATCCAAAATCATAACTGCAAAGTAAAATATAAATATTTGAATAAAAATACATAGCCTTAAAGCTTAAGCATATTTCTATAATTTTTATATTCAACCCCAAAAATCTCTAGCTTAAGAAAGTAATCTTTTAATTCCTTGAGACCGTGAACATATATAAACTAAAATATCTTACAAAAAAAATAAAGAGCACATGTATTCGATTCCTAACAACATTAGACATTTTCCTTCAGAATATCCCTTAAATGAAGAGATCGTATCTCAAATACGCGGTAATTTCACCTCTATGTCTATGTCCACTAAATATATCCTTGTAGTCTATTAGAAGCATTAAAAATGTATCTAGCTTTTTAAAAAGTAAAGGAAATGAAGTTTTCAAACACACCAAAAAGTATTATACACAACAAAAATAAAGCACTTACAAGCACCATAAACCCCTTATTCTAATTTAAAGCTTAATATCCACTTAGGAGCTTTAAATTAGGTCAATTTAATCTTCCCAAATATTATCTCAATACTTTCTACACTTTCCTGATAAAATCCTAAACGAGTTTAGGAGATCAAAGCTTGTATTCACATTCAGTAACCCTTGGTGCAAACTAAATATGAAGATAAGTCATCTTCTTCTAGGTTTTAATAGATGATTATATGTAGCCTCATTCATCCAGGTAATTCTACCTTAAGCAACTATGAGAAAAGAAGGATGCTGGTCTCAGAAAAAAATTGTGTTCCTGGAGCATTTTTTTTTTAAAATTCTGTATTGACAGTTAGTAGAAGTACCTATATCTCACTAGGTTGTGAGTTCACGGAGGCCAGGGCTAATTCATCTTAGTTTCCCTAAATATCAGTACAGTGGCCAAATCACTATATGTCCCTGTGCACATTCTGTTACCCATTCAGTTTCCCTGTCTATGAAATGAGAGAAATTTTTTTTCTCATAGTGCTTATGTAATAAGTATTTTAAAAATGTATACGAAACAACAAGCTTGCATATGGTACTCAATAAATATGTTAAATATGTTATATTAAATTAAATGTTTTTTTATACACAAAGGTTTATTTTCCTTCCTAAAAGGATCATGCCTTTTTTATTATACTACAGATTATTACATTACAGTTTTAATCTCTAAATAATCATAAAAGTTATAAAAATACATAAAACATCATCAGTCATAAAGTCACTGTTTCCTTGGTTATAAATGTTTAACCTGTACTGTCTGCAAGCCAGTTGCTTTCAATGAGAAACTTCTGTATTGAAGTTCCATGAGGCATCAAAGCTTAACTATTTCTTACAATTAGATATAAAAATGGTACTGAAATACTAACAGAGAAGTGTGTTTAACATCTTCCACAATCAGAAACCCCTAAAAATGTCTCAACACAAAAGCAATTTTTCTGATAAAAGGAGCAGAGATGACAGACTGTTCAAACAGAGGATTTCACTAAATCTGGGTTCACCTTTCCAGAGCTGGAGAAGTCACTGACTTCACAGAATATCTATTTCTGCCCTGAATAAAAAAAATCTAAAGTGTCTTTTTATAAATGTATCTGCTAGGTTAAACCAAATGATCCATGTTTTTGTAACTAGTCATTGTCCTAGAAGGAAAATCCAATATTTTTATGTTAGAGAAGCAAAAGACAAATCTCTGAATTTTGTAATTTATATGCAAATAAGAAACATATGTTAGGAATATTTTGTTTCCCAAAGTTGGGTTTTCTTCATAAGTCTATTAAGCTGAATTGTGTGACCTTATGCAAATTACAAAACCTCTGTGCCTCATTTTCCTTGTCTGTAAAATGAATGTGTAAGTATAAATCAAGTCAATCCTCCGGCTTTTTTGAAATATTAGTAACAATACTAGCTAAGACTTACACTGTCTTTATACTGGTAGGCACTGGGTTAATGCTTTGTCACATAGCAACACAGAGCAGAAGCCCTGCAAAGCATATAAAAGTATTATTCCAGTACAGTTTTTGTCATAAATTAAAGAGATTTCTGTAAGTAAAAAAAAAAAAAAAAAAAAAAAAAAAAAAGGATTATTCCTATTTAGAAATAAGAAAACAATGTTTGAAAAGTTAAATGACTTGTCTAATTCATATACCTTGGGAGAGCTGTCCAAAGGAAATTATTTAATAATGATTACTACCAAAAATTTAAAAACAAAAATTGACAGAATATTACAGCTTTTAGTCATATAAAGCCAGCATCAAAGAAATGCTTTCTTTTGGAATCCTCCCTCTTTATTTATTTATTCATTTGTTTGTTTATTGAGACAGAGTCTTGCTGTGCTGTGCCTAGGCTGGAGTGCAGTGGCACGATCTCAGCTCACTGCAACCTCTGCCTCCTGGGGTCAAGCAATTCTCGTGCTTTAGTCTCCCAGGTAGCTGGGATTACAGGCACAAACCACCATGCCTGGCAAATTTTTGTATATTTAATAGTGATGGGTTTCACCATGTTGACCAGGCTGTTCTCAAACTCCTGACCTCAGGTGATCCACCCGCCTTGGCCTCCCAAAGTGTTGGGATTATAGGCGTGAGCCAACACTCCTCGCCTGTTTTTATTTTTAAACAATAAAGTTTAAAAACTTTGTCTTCACTTCTAAATCAAAAGGCAGCATGTGTAATATATAATAATAAACTGCAGCTTTTGAAATGAAACCAAGCAAATTCTGAGGGCAATGGTTTGCATTGTCCTCAGTATCTAACTAGCAGTGTTATCTTAAGAAGATTATTTAGCCTGTTAACTAGTTGGTTAACTCATCTCTAAAATAGTAATAATAGCTCTGAATTAAATATACTTTGGCATGAAATGAAATTACGTATATAAAGTACTGGGCCCCCTGCAGGTGTTTCCTTCACAGTAATTTCGCACCCATATTCCTAACACACCTTACAAATGATATTATTTTGGGGATTATGACAGTCATTTAGAACATATCCTGGAAATCCACAACCTTACTTTTGATAGCAAAAATTAAGACATTCATTTTTAACACAAGGCATTCAATTCATCCAAGTTCTTATTGAACACCTAGTTCATTTCATGAAACATAATACACACTAGATTCAAGAAAATGCCAAATTTATTAACATTACATATTACCAGGATCATTTCTTACCATTGTATCCTGGAACACTTTTTCCTGCTTGCCCTGGCGGAGGTGTTTTAGAATTGCCTAATCCAACACATGATGCTGTGATTGGAGATCCAGTCTCTGGAGAGAGAAATGTTATTCATCGCTTCATGTTTTAACTCAGAATCATGTTTCTTGAGTGCATGCACACTCTACCCCCACCCTAGTTTGGCACATAATGTAGTTGCATTAGGAATAGATGAATAATGCAAATATATTATTTAAAACTTTAAAACTAGTAACCTATAACATATCTACAATATTAAAACCTAATAATTCATATTAAAATAATTTATATAGTAGTATTTCTTTCTAAAGAAAAGAAAGGCTGCTCTAGTGTTTTCAGTTGTGGATCAACAGGCGTGAAGAATGAAAAATTATGTGACCGCGACGGTTCTGTAACACACCTTAAAAGTTAAAATGATCACTAGAAAAGATGCTTTCTCTTGACTCACCTAAAGTTATTTTGTTTATCATTGTTAATTACAGTTGTGTCAAAATATTTTTATTTGTAGCTTATTCTCTGGAATAAGTAACCCAAAGATTTTTGAAATTATTAGGTTGATGCAAAAGTAATTGCAGTTTCTACCATTACTTTTAATATATAATAATATCATGCTCTAATTTCCCAAGAACTACTCTTGCCTGGAGAACCTGCATCTAAAGCTGAATTTGGCAATACTTTATCACGTTTTTCAGAATCTGCTGTTCCTGAACGTTAGAAGCCCCGAAACACAGGAAGGAAGAAAATTATAGTCTCCTGACTATTCCAACAAAACCACAAACTTTCTCACAACTAACCTCAATGACTGACAAAAAGGCTAAATTTGTTTTCTGTGTCTCAAGTTGTAACATCCAGAATATTAGCTATTACCTGATAACCATAAGTCCTGAAAGTGGTTCTTTTTAATGTAGGAATGCACCTATTAACATTGATTGATAAAAGCAAGTTTGGAGTGAACACAATCTCTTAAATATGAAATATATATGTATGAAAGGGCAGGAAAACAGTATTGGGATAGTGAAAAGTTTGGGAGTTACTGGCTTAGTATTATACACATTACCTACACATACCTATACCCAAGGAATTAACTGCCAAACCCATCATATCCAAAGTAATCCAAAAAGTTAAAGGTATCCATCTTCTGAAGTACTCAAAATGTGTTTCTTCTACCATGTGCTCTACCGTAATTTATCACATATTTATATCACTTCAGAATGATGGGAAGAATTTATTACTGTTCTTTACCTTCCAGAGTAGTTCACTTTATTATTCACATTGTATGGATGGTGGCTCAGCTGGCATCAATAACAGAAGATGAACTCTTGAACATCAGAACACAGGTCCTAAGTCACAGTCTAGTGCTTAAGATACTAAGCCATATGGTCACTGCTGAGGATCATCAGCAAGTAACCAGAGCAGACATTTCTGCTGTTTAACAAAAGTTCTCTAGTATTTTCCAAGCCTGATCCCCCAAAAAGGAAGGCATTTTATGAAAGGGCTATCCATAGCCATGTAATACTCCTGCCGATTTTCCCCACAACATAATCAAAGCAAGGGAGGAAATCTGCATGGTCAGAAGCATTAACAGCTTTTCCCCTTTTGTTTTTTAGAAATGTCCCGGGGTTCTCACTTCAGCTATCCTTCAAAATGGGTATGAGTGGCAAGAGGAGAGGTGACGACGGGAAACAGTCTTTTAGAGTGAGGTGCTTAAAAGAAGATACACAGAACGAATAAGATGATAATGGGAAGAGAAACTACCCGAACACATTAGGAAAGGAAATACCACTTTCAAGATGATTTTGTTATGTCTACCACCCTGGTGCAAGGAAGCTGCTAATGTAAATTTATTTTAGAAGTATTTCTTACCACGTTTAGTTTGTCAACAGAGACACTCCAGTTACGTGGAGTTCAAACTCTCTGCAGTTCTTAACACCATAGAGCTTTTACAGCTTGTCAACAGATGGCTCTAGAATCTAAAGTGTATCTACCAAGGACTCTTGTACCTGCTGCCTAAAAGAAAAACAAACAAAAACCCACCACAAGAAATCTCTAGTTGCCCCTTACTCTGTCCCACCTCAGTGTGGATTCTCATGAAAGATGTTATCACTCTGTTCTTGCTATCACACTGGGAGAAGGGAAATGTAGGAAAAGAAGGTGAGAATATAAGCTAGTCTTAAATAAAGCTGCAAGACTGTAAGAAAGGATTAGTGAAGCACTGTCCATATTAACTGCCTAAGCAAGCTGATATACAAACCTCCCAAGATTCCCAAGCATCTTTCTATAGTAATTATTCATTTATAATCCTAATCCTTTATCCTTTTTATACTTTATGATTATAAGACAACTAGGAAAAGCTTATTTTTCTATATGATTAATTTGATTAATTATATATTTTCTATATAATTAATCTTAAGGGTGCTGAAAATGATTATACATTCAGGTTACCTCAAGTAGATAATATATGCTTATACTTTGCACGTTAGTAATTCAAGTGTCCTGTTGACCTTATTTTGACTGATTTATTAAGAGGATTAGAACAAGAACTATTGCTGGCCAGGCTTGGCAGCTCATGTCTATAATTTCAGCACTTTGAGAGGCTGAGGTGGGTGGATCACCAGAGGTCAGGAGTTCGCGACCAGCCTGGCTAACATGGTGAAACCCTGTCGCTATTAAAAATACAAAAATTAGCGCAATCCCAGCTGCTTGGGAGGCTGAGGCAGGAAAATTGCTTGAACTCGAGAGGTAGAGGTTGCAATGAGGCAAGATCCAGCCTGGGTGACAGAGCGAGACGCTGGAAGAAAAGAAAAGAAAAGTAAAGAAAAAAAAAGAAAGGAAAAGAAAAGAACAATTGCCTGTGATGTGTAGAAAATACAATCAGACAAAATGGCAGTTCCTAGGACTCTAAGCATATTAAGGAATCATAGAAAGAATAAAAATGAGCTGAAAAAGATCATAATTGTTGTTACAGATACTTTGGTCCTCCTTCTTTGTACCTCTGAATGTCCTGGGACCCAGGGATTGACCCATCTTCAATGTAAACATATACATATTTTCTCACACACTCATGCATACAGACAGGATAAACACCGTTGCTCTCAAACTGGTCCATGTGCACAATAGGCTTCAGGTTTGTGACAGCCCCTAAACATGCTACAATCCTTAACTGAAATCCTACAGACTCCCAAAGCCCCATTTCAAAGATGTTCTAAAAACATCTGCTTCATGCTACCCAGCCTATAATTAAGTGGTTAGCAGTTATCTAGGGAGACAAGAAATCTAGATGTCATGTTGTAATTGGGAAATAGCTACAATCAACAAACCACAGCATTTTCCTTGTGGGAGAGCACTGGATACTCATTTAGAGACATCTACACAAAAGCACCTAGCCTTAGAAACATAAAATATTTAGCAAATCATCAGCATACTTTCTTTAGATAAGAGACAGCTAGGAAGAAGATGACAGGGAATTCAAGGGTGTGAAGAATGTCACCTTAGCACATTTATACTCATACTGCATTAGAAGTTAATAGAGAAATTTCTCTGTTTTCAAAAAAGGGCAAACTTCATACTATCTTTACTGCATGTCTTTACTGACTCACTCTATTATATAACAAGTTGTTACCTAAATGCATTTTCTTCAAAATTTCTAACTCTGAAGTAAAAACAGGGAAGACAACTAGAATCATATTTTTTCAAATATGAATTATGCTATATACCAAAAGTTAAGTGCTTTTAATGTAAACAATTGTGTTTAGTCCCACTACAAGACTATAGGGAGAAAAGGTAATATTATTTTTACTGATGAAAAATTCTGAGGCTTAGCCAAAAAAATTTAAACAACTTTTTCTAGTCTTTATAGTTTTTTCAAAGGAGAAGAATGAAATAGACAAGTAGCACTTCTGAAGTCCTCAAGTAAAAGAAGATGAGCAGGGAATAATATCACCTAGACTGTGTCTCAGTAGAGGAAGAAAAATCCCTTTGACAGGAAGTGAGCCCAGTCTCCCATACTTGCAAATGGCAGTAGTGGTGGTAAAAATCACTTATTAGCAAAGAGTTTTTGAGCAGCTATTATGTGCTAGGTGGTGATGTTAGAACTGGAGATACAACAATAAACAAAAGTAGCCAAAATTTCTACCCTCATGGAGACCTGCCAATTTCTAAGTGGAAGACAATGAACAACATATTATACAAAAGTAAAAACGTATTGTGCTTCAAAGAGTGGTAAATACTAAAGGAAAAAAGGAAACATAAACAGAGTATGAAATGTCACGGAGAGGAGTCGCAATTTTGTATTGAACAGGAAAGACCTCCCCTGAGTAGGCGACATTTAAGTAAACACCTGAAAGAAGGGAGGACATGTGACACTTAGATATTTAGGGAAAAAGAATGTAAGAGAAGGAAACCTCAAGTTCAGAGGTCCTGAGCTGGGTTTGTTCCTAGATGGTTTGGGAACAGTGAGGGAGCCAGTGGGACTGAAACAGAATCACAGAATTAACAGAAAGTATTAATAGGAAATAAGGTCAGAGAAATATTGAGGAGGCAGATCATGCAAGAACACTTCAGATTCATCTTAAGACCTTAGTCTGAGTGATATTGTAAGCTAATGAGGTTTTGAACAAAAGGTTAATGAATCATAACAATGTAAATATAATTTATTTAAATAGTTACACATCATTCGGGTTCTATGTACATGTTTATTTTATTTGGGCTGCAAGAGAGATAGATGTGTAGTAGGAAATGCAGAGACAGACAGAACTGTATTAGAATAATTGGTTAATAGATTTCTGTGGCTTCCTAAACATTAGGGACCAATTCACATGATTATTCACAAGATTGACAGAAAGACTAGGGCCCAGTTGGATGGTAGATGACAGACAGACTGTGGGTAGATGGTCCACATAAACCAAAGATAATCAATCCTTTTTGTTATATAAGTGTGAGCATGTATAATATTGATAATTGCTAAAAGACACTTTGACAACTCTTATGAAAAATCCTTTATCTACCCATTTTGACATGTGATTATTATGCATTCCATGCCTGTATATTTCATGTATATAAATATATACGTCATCTATCCACAAAAATTGAAAATTAAAATTAAAACAAAAAGAGGCTCATTATTACATTCCCAGCATTTTGGGCGACAAAGGCAGGTGCATTGCTTGAGCCCACAAGTTCGATACCAACCCAATGTAGTGAAACCCCATTTATACCTCCCCCAAAATACAAAAATTAGCCAGGTATGGTGGTGCACACCTGTAGTCCCAGCTACTGGGGAGGCTGAGCCGGGAGGATCACTTGGGCCTGGGAGTTCAATAGCCTGAGAGCACCACTGCACTCTAGCCTGGGCAGCAAAGTGAGACCTTGCCTCAAAACAACAACATTGGCAAATTAATTAATTAAAGTTCAATCAAAGCCAATTTTTAAAAGCCTATGTGAAAAATATTCTTGCTGTACTTTATACAAATAATCAGTCCAATTTTAAGACTAAAACTTATTTTTACAAGCAAATCAGTCTTACCATGATTTGTCTTTAGTAAAAATGTAAGACTGGAGAGAGAAAACTATTTTTCAAGAACCCTGGTATATACCTGCTATTAGATTCTACTGTCACCAGTTGTTTTTGAGTTTTTTCCTGCAGTTTAGACTGACCTTGCTCATTCCTGTGAACCTATCAGTGATCTCTGACTGCAGCTCAGAAGAAACAAGAGGGACATGTAATATAAAATTCCAGATTAGTATTCTAATTCTGAATATATATTGGAATCAGCTAGCAACCCCATATCAGTTTGGTTCCAAGTTACAGTTGCCAAGTTCATAGAAAGCCTTCTTATTGAGTTTACTTATTTAGTTTATTGGGATAATTATTATTTATTTTGCTTTACTATTGCAGAATATATTGCTATTGTACTCTAAGTGTAGGAATGCAGGATAATTTTACTCAACGTTCTCTTAAATTGAACACTTGTTAATCTTCCAGATAGCACCTTTTGACGAAACCCACGAGTTACGAGTGGCCCTCAACATACAGACACTTTCTGAGTCCTCTCTTCCCTGAATACAAGAGACCCTAATAGGCAGGAATATCATCACCCCTATTCAGCCTGAAGAAGTTACAGAAGATGGATTTTCATCCCTCTATAACCCTTAGGATTAGGGTTACCTTATAAAAGGGGAGGGGGAAATGTGTCAGAGGCATTCAAACGTCAGAGGGACTCCATCTTGAATAGAGACTGGGTAAAATAAGACTGAGACCTACTGGGCTGCATTCCAAAGTGGTTAGGTATTCTTAGTCACAGGATCAGATAGGAAGTTGGCACAAGATACAGGTCACAAAGACCTTGCTGATATAATAGCATGAGGTAAAGCAGCTGGTTAAAACCCACCAAAACAAAGATGGCTGTGAAAGTGACCTCTGGTCAAACTGATGGCTCATTATATGATAATTATAATACATTAGCATGCTAAAAGACACTCTCACTAGTGCTAGGAGTTTACAAATGCTAAGGCAATGTCAGGAAGTTACCCTATATGGTCTAAAAAGGGGAGGAACCCCCACTTCTGGGAAGTGCTTATCCCATTCCCAGAAGACTCATGAAACATTCATCCCTTGTATAGCTTATAATCAGAAAATAACCATAAAAATAGCCAACCAGTAGCCATTGGGGGCTGCTCTGCCTATGGAGTAGCCACTCTTTTGTTCCTTTACTTTCCTAATAAACTTTCTTTCACTTTACTCTATGGACTTGCCCTGAATTCAGTCTTGTGCGAGGTCCGAGAACCCTCTCCTGCGGTCTGGATCAGGATCCCTTTGAGGTAACACATTCATCACTGAATACTGTCTGAGTTGTTTCAGTCAACAGTACTTAGAGCACTAGAATCCCTGGCTGATTTCTGCCTATGATCCCCCATATCATGAGATATGGTTGTTGTTTTAAGCTGCTAGGTTCTGGAGTAAATTTTTTTTTTAACATAGCAATAAAGACTTGGAACAATTCCCATTAAAATGTTATATAATCTTTTTTAAAAAGATTTACTGCAACTCTCAAAAAAAATTGCATGTAGTTAACAAAAACATTCTCCTAGCCTGCAGTTGAAATCAGGTTGTGTGCCTGAGAGTCATTTGTATCAGCAGGACCAAACAGTCCAGTCTCTAATATTCTGTGCTCAGGAAATCTTTGCTGACTAGTACATACATACTTCTAACATGATTTTAGGCTCCCATGATAAAGATCAGGGGTCTAAAAAAAATAAGTAGCAAATCACAATCCCAAAGTGAACCAGAGAAAAGAAAAATAGATGACTCCAGGAAGATAAAAACTATATGTTACTATTATAATTCCTTTACAACTTTTCTTATAGCAAGAATGATATTCAAAGGACAGCCATTCAATAAGTATTTACTGAATATATTCTATTCACTAAAAGGTATTTCTCTTGGGAGAAGGGAGTGTTAAGGGTATAAAGACACGTCAAATTGAAATTGTAGCATGTATAAAGGTTCAGAAGGTAGACTGTCAAAGGACTGCAAGTTATTCAGCAGAGCGAAGACAGGTGTACTTAGAGAGATGATGAGAGACCAGGTGAAAGAAGTGAACAGAGGCAGATCATAAAATGCCTTTCATGCCATGTTAGGAAATTTGAATATTGTTCCAGGAACAATGGGAGACATTGGGGTTTCCCGCAGAGGCGATTAGCTCAGAATTGCATTATAGAAAAATCTCTTCAGTTGCTAACTGGAGCACTAAACTGATGATTCTAACCCAAAGCAATAAATCAGACAGAGGTGGGCGGTCTGGTGAGGTGAGTGGCAGTAGAAGACCAGACCAAATTTTAATTATACTCAATATCAAAAGGCCTTGGTGACTGTCTGTATATGGGGCAAAAGCAAAAGGGAAAAGGCCAAGTTAACCTCCAGGGTTATGGCTCACGAGTTAAAGAAAACTAGATGTGAGCAAGGGTTAAGAGGAAGATGTGGTGGCAAGTTCACAAGTCCAGCTCTATCAATGAGAGCTCCCGCTGCATCTGGCAATCTGCCATTTTTCCTTTACAGTGCTTCCAGAAACTACATTAAAACAATATGGATTTAGAAGTCGGTAGCCCATGCTGTGAGCAGAAGTCTTAGAAATAAATCAATGCAACAACCTAGTACTGCTGAGTCATATTAATCACAGCATATGATAGGCATAGAGGCAATTTGTAAAGAAACCATTCTTTTCACTTCTGATTCTATACAGTGAACTATAAATAACTTGAATAGGTAGCAGAAAGAAAGCAGAAACAGTGAGATGTACACTAGTGAAAGAAAATCAATGTAATCTTTGTGTTCAGGAGATGGTACGATTTTAGTTTAAAATACTTAATTCAAAGCAACCTAATTTTTGTGCGGGAAGACCATTAACTCAAGCTATGAGACACTGTTCTTATCCTACTCCCTTACCAGCACATTGTCTCTAACTGTGGAGGATTCAATGGAGAAGCCCATAAATAACCTGGTGTTCAATTAGATAAGAAATGCTGAATTAATGAAGGCATGAGATAAAAGAGGTATGGGAGAGGACCCAGGACAGCACTGAACAATAGCGTTCTGGTTCTAATGTCAACTCGCTTGTTGGCTCGAGGAAAGTAAAATCTCTATGGTTACATTTTCTCAAACATAAATTGAGCTTAAAGACTATAAAGTTTAGTTTTTTTCAATCGGAATTATTTAAAGGCCAGGATTCTAAAGATGGCCTTTACATTCATAAAGAGCTATTTATAGAAAGGAAAATGAAAATTGTATATGTGTGTGACCATCCTGTCCAACATGGTGAAACCTTGTCTCTACTTAAAAAAATACAAAAATTAGCTGGGCATGTTGGCAGGTGCCTATAATCCCAGCTACTGGGGAGGCTGAGGTAAGAGAATCGCTTGAACTCAGGAGGAGGAGGTTGCAGTGAGCCTAGATGGCACCACTTCACTACAGCCCAGGCAACAGAGTGAGACTCCATCTCAAAAAATAATAAAAATAAATAATAATATATTTTGAGTGCTGACTATATACCAGGAATTCTTCTAGGTTGTTAGTATATAATTCCGTTCATTTAAAGCTTTCAATTAGTCCTGAAGAAACTTAAGATCAAGGATTTGCCCATGGCTATAGAATAAGTGGCTGAAGTGAGATTTAAAGGCAGTCCTGCTGGATTCTGCATTACTTCTCAACACCCACATTGTTTCTCCAAGGAGAATAGACACCTGCTGTCTTCCAAATTAAAATTCACAGCAAAAGAGGGATTGGGAATTGTTTTGTGGGGTTTTACATGTAACAGGGGGAATCAAATTTTCAGACAACAAAGTTTCAAAGGAAGGTACAGATACTCTTGTTCTTGTGAAGATCTATAAAAATGTGACATTTTCACCTTTCCAATGTGGATTATACGTGATACTTGCCAAGGGTAAAAGGAGAATTAGAACAGTTATTTCAAAGGCCAAACCAACTTTACATTATTAACTGATTTCCCAGCATCTAGTCTCTTGCCAAAGCATTATCACTAACACAATAATGAGCACAAATAGTGATTCTAAAACGCAATTCTACAGCTCTGAACTAATTTGTGTAATCATATTTTTTTAAAATGATATTCTTTTTACATTATGCTGCCTGGAAAATGATTTGATGACTGCAGTTTGGTTGGGAATTCATTGTCAGGTGGATTAACAGTTTGTAAACAGTTATTCACTTTCAGAAAGGGAAAGCCTTATTAAGCATGCCTTACATTAGACAAAAGGTTATTCTTTCCACAAACCAGAATTCACGTAGCTTACTTCTAAGCTCTGGCTTTTCAAATTATCGGTAAAAATCACCTACTTTAAACTAATGAAGTCTGCTCTAAATGAGGAAAAAATGCTGTTGCCAGGCAACAATAATGACATAGGGCTTCTTTTCTTTCTCACCAGATGGATACTGTCACGGCATCTCTAGCTACATGTTGCTGAGATGACACTGTGTCTATATAACTGCTTTTTCCCCCATCACAACTTCTCATGATAAATTTATAAAAAAATCTTTTCTTTGAATGAAAGAAAAATATAAATTTATTTCTATTAACTTGTGAAAAACAAAGATGAATCAGACAGTAGTAAGTCATTCATATTACTGAAAGATTATTTGCATTCTACTATTTGTAAGTAGCCTAGGGTATCTCCTGGACAACCTCGTTCATGGGGCTGTGTTTTGCCAGTTCAGTACAACCCAGCTCTTTGAGTTCTACAGTTTGCATCTCACACTAGTTCAATGGATTATCTTTGAAACACAGGCATGTACTTTAAAGAAACTCTACCACCATAGCACAAATTTGATAGATTCAGAAATTACTGGGTAAAATACAGAAGCAGAGAATAACAAGTAGTTTAAAAGCAAAATCCAGAAGGAAGCATTTGATAGCACATGGAAATATTCTGCTCCCCAATCTGTAGCCAGAGGAATATTTGCTAATGGCTATTGGTACCCAAACCACAGAAAAAAGATTTTTAAAAAATTCAAGATGGAGTCCTCAAGTCACCAATAATATACTTTCTTCATTGTCACATCAAAGGTATAGAGCCTTTTACGGCTTATGCCTAGGAATGCATTTTGCAGTAAATATACAAGATTTTGCACAGGACGCAAGCTAAGTAACTTGGGAAGAAAGTCACACATCTAACACATGGTTGTAAAATGTTTTAAAAATAAAAGAAATAACAAGAGGCATAATGTCTTCAATGCTGATTCCAGGGATATAAAATTCCCTATTACAGCCTAAATGTTCAGAACTACGGTCTGACAGATTAAAATCTCTCTACAATTCAGTAGATCAGCATGGACACAGGAAAGAAAAATGTCTGAGAATTCAAGAGTAACAATGGAAGAGGACAACTGGGGGAAAAAGTGACTTAGACTTTAATATCTTACCTATCAAATCCTCAATTCCTAGTTAAGTGTTTTACAATCAGTTTACTTAGGAGGAATGAGACAGGGCTGTAGTTGTGCCTATAACATTTCCCACAGAGATCTCTGTTATCGAACTCTTAGTAATTATTCTATTTTGTGGTTTTAATGTTTGAAATAAAATGTATTGCTGCCTTAAAAATTTCTGGGCTAATGAATTTTCTCCAGACATTTCTACTAATAAGGATTAAATTTGATCAGCCTAGTCAACTTCTGTAGTTAAAAGTCTTGCCTCAGTTGTCTGCTGTCAGGAATTTTAACTTACCAAGCTATGCAAAAATAAGAAATCATGTCAAGTAGCCCTTAAAACTTTTTAATAATATGGTATGAGGGTATGTGTACCCTTAGAATCAATAGTTTAGATTTAGGAGCTGGCATGACTGAAGTTTGCTGCAGCCTTTGGGTCCAGTTTAACAATATCTAAAATTATCAGATTCTTTCTCAATGGAAGAAGAGTTAGGCTGTAGATAGACTACAGTTACTTCAGGACTACAGTTGCAATTTAAACCGAAGCAGTTCAATAAAGTATGGAGCGAAATACTCAGATTATACCAAGATATAAGAGCTCAACAAAGATGGCTCAAGGCAGATAAAGTAAGATCAATAATTTCAAACATCACCAATGTCTCAATTTATTAGATGACTACTGTTTTTTCACCTAAATTCTTTAGTTTAAAATTCCTTAGAATTCAATATCACTGAAATTCTTCGAGTTTAAAAAATTTTGTAAATTATCTAAGAATTATGAAAATTATCTAAGAATCTTCCATTAAAATGATGAAAACAATAAAATCGCCTAGTGCTGCTCAAGTTGGTGGTCATTACTTCATTTAGACTATGTCATCAGTAACCGAACACTTGAAACCCTTTCAATATAACCTCTAGATCTTCTGGTGGTAAGTATACACATTGTGCCCTGTGAATTCTATTGAAATAAACCCTTCACTAAGTTGTCCCTTATAAAAGTCACTGTGGAACTTGAGTATTCTCTCTTTGTAGCTGTCATGAAGTACCTGAGTGATAGCAAGATAAAGAATAAAGTGTTTTTACCTAGGATTAAATAAAATTAAACATTGGGGCTCCAGGAGGTTTTGTTACAGTCATTTCTAAACCAATACCATATCTTGTAGCAAAATAAAAGAAGGGAGGGAGGGGGGGAAGAAGGATGGCAGAGAGAGGTAAGGAAGAAAGATGGGAGGAAGAGAGTGAGGGGAGAGGGAGGGAGGGAAGGAAAGGAGGGGAAGAGGGAAGAATGAAGGAAAGGGAAAGGGAAGGAAAAGGAAAGGAAAAAACAGATCTAATGTGTTTAGGATTTAAGAGTAAGTCTCGGAACTTTAGCAAATCTTTTTCTGTACTAGTTCATTTACTCATAAAAATAAGAAGTCCTTTATAGTCATCTTAAATCACAAGAAAAAAATCCTGCAAAGGCCACCATGCACTGCACTGACAGTTCTTTTCTTCCAAAATTGTGCTTCCTGTTTGACCTCTATAACAATATAGTGTTTTACTGTTATAAGGGATTATACAGCTGAGGATAATGAAGTTTTGGCTGTTCATTTTTCTTTTTTTTTGGCACATGAATTACCATGTTTTAGTGAAACAATTATCTTCTTTATTTTTCCTTTTTAAGTTATGATTATAACACCTCTGTTTCTCTCTGGGTAAAAAAGAAAATGAAAAAATTCAGTTAATAATCCAGATGTTTTCAATCTTCTTATGGATGAGTTACTGTGAAGATAAAACATCTGGGTGAATGACAATTTGGCTTTTATACATATTTAGAAACAAATAGAGACAATTCTCCTCTCTAAACTTGACAAGACCAATTTCCTTCATGAGAACATTAAATATTTACATTATTATATTCCAAAGCAAGAGCTTCATGCTTCAGTGGTACTGAACAGCAACAGTTTAATAAAATATTCATATGAGGGATGGAGGGTGCTAATCTGTTCTTGTATTTTCCACAGATTAGCTCTCCATTTAGAATATTAGGTTTTATTTGAATCAGATATCAAAGAATGCCTATGTTAATGAAATAAAAAAGGATGTTAGTCACTAGAATCTGTTGGTACTAATACAAATTGCATGAGAGTAACAATAATAATGTGTGATGGTTAATTTTAGGTGTCAACTTGACTGCATTAAGAAATACCTAGCAACCTAGAAAAGCATTAATTTTGGTTGTGTTTGGGAAGATGTTTCCAGAAGAGACTAATATGTGAGTCTGAGAGCACAAGATGAGAAGATCTTTCCTCATTGTGGGAGGTCACTATCCAGTCAGCCAGGACCAGAAAGAACAAGAACAGAGGAAAGAAGTATCCATCTGCTGAAGTTGGAATACACTCTTCTTCTGTCCCTGGACAACAACTCCAGGCTCCCCCTTCTTTGGAGTCCAGGACTTATACAAGTGGCCCCCTGAATTCTCAAGCTTTTGGTCTTGAAGTAAGAGTGAAACCATTCATTAACTTCCCTGATTCTGAGGCTTTTGGACTTGGACTGAGCCATGCTACCAGAATTCCAGGGTCTCCAGCTTGCACATAGCCTGTTACGGGACTTCTTAGCCTCCGTAATCAAGTCAGCCAATCTCTCTAACAAGTCTCCTCTTATAAATCTGTATCTCTGTCTATGAAGCCTGTCTCTCTGGATAACCCTGATTAATAAAACATGGTCATATAAATGAATTGACTACAGAGTCCCTTCTTACAACTCAAGTCAAAGGAACTAATTAATTTTTATTCACACATTATAGTTACTTAACATATCCCTTACTCATTTCAAATTACATATCTCAGTTTCTAAGCAGCTCATTTGTGCACATAAATCAATGTAATCAGAGAGCAAACTTTCATGAATTATCCATATACATATGAAATCATATATATATGAATTTATATGAAAGGTTCATATAAGTGTATAAGTATGTAAACAACATCAGCTCCTAAGTCAGTAACAAGAAAAGGGGACCCTGCAGAAAATTTGAAATTTGAAATAAAGGAAAGAATTATTTGGTTAAAGCTAACCTTCTCTTAAACATTAACATGTGTTTACTAGCACACTTCTTGGGGAAATGCACTACCACCTATTTGAAATACAAAACTAGGAAACTCATGAATGCACTAGAAATATCAGATGTTTTATTAAGAGTTCATAATAACTCATAACATACTTGCCCTTTCCCTTGGAATCAAACATCAATTTGATAGCACTTTAAGGAAGAATGTTTGAAAATGTAACTTCGTGTGTGTGTGTGTGTGTGTGTGTGTGTGTGTGTGTGTGTGTGTGGAGCTTGAGTCTCACTCTGTTGCCCAGGCTGGAGTGCAGTGGTGCAATCTCAGCTCACTGCAACCGTCACCTCCAGGGTTGAAGCTATTCTCCTGACTCAGCCTCCTGAGTAGCTGGGATTACAGGCAAGCACCACCACACCTGGCTAATTTTTGTATTTTTAGCTGAGACGGGGTTTCACCATGTTGGTCAGACTGGTCTTGAACTCCCAAACTCATGATCCACCCTCCTCGGCCTCCCAAAGTGCTGGGATTACAGGCATGAGCCACCACACCCCGCCCTTCAGTATCATTTTGTAACTACTTATCACAACATACAACTTTAAAAATGATAAATTGATTTTTATGCAAATGAGTAGAGATCCTGACTCCGTTCCTGTTAGTAGTTGACCTCTGCATCACCTATATTGAAATTATTTTACAAAGTACAAAATGATCTAGCAATCTAGCAGTCTAGCTAGTAGCTATCTATCTATCCATCCAAACATATTTTTGTAGTTTAGCAGGACAGAATACCAAAAGCTGTAAAATCAAATAGGATGAGGACAATGGAAACTGAAAAAATCAGTCATTTCATTAGTAAAATCCACACGTTTTCTATGGCAATTAACAGTCACGCCAACCTGATTACTGTGACAGCACATTGACACAATGTGGCTATTAATTCCCTTGGAATAATACATTAAAGAAAAATTGCAAATTCTCATGAAACTCAGTATCACCAGGGACTTCATATGCTTGTCACAGGCTTCAGTGAGCTTTTCTGTAAGCCTGAATACACTAACTACATACATCCACACATGCTGTTATGTACAAAGGTGTCTATAAGAAAAAGCAAAATAATTTTATAATTGTATTTATGAATGTGCTGGCTTTCTTCAGTGAGTTTCGGCACAGTCACCTTGAAGAAGGAAACACAGAACTCCTCTGCAAGCATTTGTGTCAGGTCACATTTATGTGGGAAGTAATTCCTCCATTTTGACCAGATAAAGGAAATTATCTTAAAGGTGACAAAACATTTTCCAGTTCATGACCAAGAAAATAACTGTTAAAACTCTCCTGGCTAATGGGAATACTTAAATACTGTAAATATTCTTTTTGCAGAAGCAGTAATTCTTCACTTGTTTTTATGTATTTCTACACATAGCATTGTTCTCAACCGTCTTATATTTGCCATTTTCTAAATAGTTACAAAACAGTCTAAATAAGTAGTATGCAATTTTCCCCTCAGTAACTAAAACTGGAGGGAATAGAAACCTTCTGATTTTCGTCTTAGGGAAAATGTAAGGAAAGTGTCTTCTGCTCTGATCATTCATTTTTATATTTCATATTTCAAAGGAGAAAACACTATTTTTTTTGAGACTGAATTTTGCTCTGTTGCCCAGGCTGGAGTGCAATGACAGGACCTCAGCTCACTGAAACCTCCGCCTCTCGGGTTCAAGTGATTCTCCTGCCTCAGCTTCCCAAGTAGCTGGGATTACAGGCATGCGCCACCATGCCCAGCTAGTTTTTTGTATTTTAAGTAGAGATGGGTTTCACCACGTTGGCCAGGCTGGTGTCAAACTCCTGACCTCTAGTGATCCGCCTGCCTTGGCCTTCCAAAGTGCAAGAATTATAGGTGTGAGCCACCATGCCCAGCCAGAAAACACATTGTTAAAGAACAATATTCAAGGACATAACATAAAAAGCAAAATTTCTCAGAATCAAAAATTTCAGAAATATCAAACACTGAATTTGAGGTTTAGTCATTCAGTTTATCTTTTACATGAAAATCATTTTTATAATCAGAACTAATTTTTTGTGAAGTAATCTTATTCATTTTTAACCCAAATTGGATATTCTGCCCCAGAAGCACAGAAGGTGAGAATACTGAAAACATTTACATAAAAATGTTGATCTAATTCATTGAACTAACTAGGACTGAACCAAAATATGTATATATGAAGGTTGTAGAACTGCCAAGGCTCATAGTTGCTTTCAGTGGGTCAAACTGTTTTAAATCTCTATACTTGGTGAGGAGATAAATGGCTTCTACGCAATGTACCCACTCTCATGTATACAGCCATCCCTCCAAAGAAGAAGCAGCATTTTTGTTGTTGTCTGCTTATTCCAAAGTTTATAGTCGATCCATTTAATATGAAAATTTGTTTTCCAAGGAACACTTAGTGGGAGGACTACAGAGAATAAACAAAATAAATTAAATGAATAAATTACATATGTAATGATGATTGCTTTGAAGAAAAATAAATTTCTCTGCCTTGAATGCTAGGCAGAATATATTAGATTTACAGAATATAGAAGGTGGCCAGAGAGTCCTATGAGAGGAACAAGGCTTCATAAAGGGACTCTAGGAGCAGTGTACGGGTGTATAAAAAAGCAGAGAGAACAGAGCTGAGTGATTAGGATACTTTAAATCAGGACAGACAATAAGCAGCTGCCACAGTTCAAAGGCAATGGGAATACTGAAGGTGGGATGAACCCAAAATATTCTTTAAAGAAAAATATGAGGTTTAGTAACTTACCAGTTACACGAAACAAAAAGAGAAGATAAAGAGGTCTTTAGTGCTTTATACCTAGGGACCAAGACAATGGTGGCATCAATGTAACTTAAGAAGACATTACTAATAACACAACAATAAAAAAAATTGCTTATTTTTACTGAAACCTGAACCACTCAAATCCTGAGTTTGTGCCTGATCTTCTGGTCATAGCTCAAAAGCTTCCTCCAATCCCTGCAGTGTTTTGGGACATTTATTTAATACTTAGGTACATGCTAGGAAAATGCTCACCAGTTTGCCACCAGTGGTCTAAGACGGGTACTCTGAAGACACTTTTGGACCATTCCAGGGTCTCTATATCACATCGTTCTCCAGCCACAAATAATGTTTTGAACCTGAATATGAGACAGTGAATTCAAATTATTCCTGGCAAATAAATCTAAATAATTTCATTTATATTTTTAAAACATTGTTTAATATAACCACACTCATTATATCATGATGGAATACAGCCATATAATCAATATATCAGACTGTATAATGATGAGAGGCATTTCTTGTTTGGGCCAAGATGTAACCAAATATACACCACAGAACTGGAATGAGGCACTTCCAAAGTAGAATTCACAGCCACCGCTTTTCAGTTTTTAAAAGAGCAATTGAGCTGATCTCTGTAATAGATCTGTCATGTTCATGTAATGATCAAAGACAAAATCTCTTTCACCTTGACATTATCCCTGCTAATTTTGGCTCCAAATTTGATCGCTGTATTCTAAGTAAGGATATACACAAAATATACATACATAAGTATCGGCTATGGCAGTAAATATTTATATGAATTTGTTCCTTCTTGTGAATTCCTCTGATAAAGGTTACTCTGATTTCAAGTACATATTTTTCCTATTCCAAGGCATATATAGGATAGAAAGCTGATAAAGAAGTAAATGCCATTGTGGCCTTGGAAGTAAAAAGTGTTCTTCAATCAAAAGGAATCCAAGGTTACTAATAGATGCAGGAGAATAAGCATCATTTGCAGAAAGCACCATACCACAGAATCGAAAAAATGAAATAGAAAAATAGAATTGTGTTGACTCCATTAGTGGTTCATTGAGAGCATGGATTCTTTTTCCATTTTCAAATGCTTTCATGGCTTGTTTATTAAAAAAAAAATGTGTGTGTGTGTATGAAGAGTTAATTCACTTATCATCAAAGTAAAACAGCTGACAAAAACCTGCCTACTCATCCTGAACAATGTAATGTTTTACCATAGCCTTAATTTTTCATGTCATTTCATAAAGATTCATGAAGATTCAAATATTTCCACCCCAATGTTCCAGTAATATTCTGTTTCTGTCTTTGCTATAAACATGTATCTCATTCTAGAATTCTTTCATTTTTGTATATTTCCTACATTGAACTATGAGCGCCTTAGGAACATACATCTTTATAACCCCAAGACCAATCAAAGTACATAAAATTTTTAGGTATTTAAACATTACTACATGCTTAGAATAATAAAGCACAGAGGTGGGGAGTTGGCACAATTAATACCAGTTTGTAGTTTGCCTTATTCTTCTAAGTAAAAGAGGAGGCATGTTGGTTTCTAAGAGTTTGGAAATTGAGGGGAACAGTTGACCTGAGGAGAACAAAATTCTGGAGTAACTATTCTAGGATATTTTCAGAGCACAACGTAAATGTGAAAAGACTTGAGAACAGCTAGTTGGTTTTTATGGACTCAATCAGTGGCCTGGGAGGCTAAGCAGGAATAGCACAGATTGGGGTGTGATACAAGGGATGGGAAATCAATGCTGGAAAGGCTGTCCTGGACACTCTCGTGTAGGCAGGAATTATGGGAAGGTAAGGCAAGAAGAACCAGACTAGAATAAAAATACAATAGTGGGGTAAAAGACTAGAAGTCACATAAGAAGGCAAGGCAGAAATAACCAGAATAAAAGAAATATACAATAGTGAGGTAAAAGACTAGAAGTTACATAAGAAAAAGTTTGATGAAAATGAAGGCAAGGTGGGAAAAAATGGGTGTCATTGTAGAGAGAAGGCAATCTCAAACTTAGAGATCTTGCAAATGTGTCTTTTCTGAAGGATGATAGTTTTTATGGTAGCTAAGAGGGTCTAACAGTGAAAGACACAGAGGGAAACAAGAGTATTTTGATAGACGGATTCTTTTCAAAATAGTATTAAAAATCACTGAAGGATATAGCAGTGGAGAGTAAAGATAATGTCTGTGACTTGATGATCAAAGTGGCTGAATGGAGGTCTGAAGAGTGGGGAAAGGGTATCTCAAAGAGATAGCATGAACTTCAACAGAAGATGGGTCACCAAATGAACAAACTTTTTAGGTTCTCACATCACCAATTTTACATTAACATCTTCCCTAACTTTTACAGATAATCTTGGCCCTGAAGGTGCATTTCACCTCAATAGTGAGAAAAAAGTGACAGTTTAATTATCCTACAGAAAATCAGTGTTGTAAATAGCTACTGAAAACATATAATAATTAATTTGAATATAAATGAATCACCGATAAATGATGTCTACATGTGAAGTGCAACCACCTAGAATTATTCATAGTAATTTTCATCTATAGAGGAGGCTATCTATACCCTTATATCTATAAGGGTGTCAAAAGAGGTTTTAGTTAAATTGTGGTCAAACATTCAATGTGCTGTTACTATTCCACATTCATTTTCTGAGAGAAAAAAAAAATCATCATCTGCAAATATAAAGATATTCGGAGAATAAAATTATCTTATTACATTTTATTTTTTGCAATAATGTAGTTAGAGCCATGAGGATGAACTAAATTGGTGACATAGTTTGGATATTTGATCCCTCCAAATCTCACGTTGAAATGTGACCCCCAATGTCGGAGGTAGGGCCTAGTGGGGAGGCTTGGTGCCTTCCCCATGGTAAAAAGTGAGTTCTCACTTACTCTACTTGTTCACATGAGAGCTGGTTTAAAGAGCCAGGCACCTCCTCTCCTCCTTCTTGCTTCCTCTCTCTGCTATAATAGATGCCTGCTCTCCCTGAGCTTTCCACCATGATTCTAAGCCTTCTGAGGGCTCACAAGAACCAGATGTGGCACCGTGCTTCTGTACAGTCTGCAGACCCTGAGACAAAATAAACCTCTTTTCTTTATAAAATATCCAGCCTCAGGTATTCCTTTACAGCAAAGCAAAATGGGCTAATGCAATTGGTATGGTCCAATCAATGGACGTATAATGTGAGCTACAAATCCAAGAAATATATGTAGTTGAAAATTTTCTAAGAGCCACATTCAGAGACAGAAGAATAAAGTCAAACTGGCTCTAATAATATATTTTATTAAAATACATATATCCAAAATGTTATTATTTCAATATGCAATGAATATAAAAATTACTGGTAAGATATCTTCCAGTCTTTTTTTAATACCAAATCTCAAATTAGACTTGCCACTTCAAGAGTTCAGTAGCCACATGAGGCCAGAGGCTACCTATGGGACAGTGTAGAGGTAGACTATGACTTTCTGAAGAAACAACAGAATTCTTACACTGGTCTGGATGAAGAAAAAATTTAATTTAATACTATATACTGAATTCTTGCTCAAACCATTAAGCTGATAATTTATTCTGACATGGATCTGTGTGCACGTGCATGTGTGGGTATGCAAGTGTCACCAAATGCAGCGAAGATGATATATTACTTAATACTTTTATAAGTAAACTGTCATCTCAACCGATCTGCAAAATTTAGAGTATGATTGGTTTAATAATTTGGCATCTTTATAGGACTTCACATAATGGTACAATCCACTGTCAAAAATAATGTTTGAGTAGCTGACCACTGGTATTTTTCTCAACTGCATATTCAAAATTATCTAGGAGCAGCTCTTTAGCACAATAAATGTCAAAGGTAAAATGTACATGTCCTGATACAGACACAGCAGCATCACTTTGAATTTCAGAGAAGAAAATAACCTATTACTAGCCTTTGTTAAAAAATTATTTGAATAATTATTGTGAATACCCTCTAACAATATGCAAGGCTGTTAGTGTAATCTTAAACTCTTTGAGAACAAGGAAGGGGGATAGAAAGTAAGGATGAAAATAGGAGAACAAGAGAATGAATAAGAGACTAGGAAAAGAGCAGATACTTTTTTGATGAATTACATATACATTTGCAATTTGAGATAAAATTTAAGTAATCAAATGTATACATTTGTAATTTGAGATTGAAATTTGATGGTCAAAAATGACCTCATCTGAGAGGACTGTCAGAGCAGAATGAAACAATTATTTAAACATTAAATGATTAAAAGTAGGTTAAAGTATAACAAAGATTAGTGTAAAGTTTTAATGTTTAAAATAAGGTTGATACACCTATGACTTTAAATGCTATGTAAAAACAAGACAAAATGAAAAATATAAATGCCCTAATGTTGATAATCCTTGGACTGAAAAATAGGGCCACATTTTTTATCATATCTTATTCACTTTTCTAATATTTTACAAAACTTCTGTCATGGAAGACATTATACATTTAGATAACACATTAAAATGTATAAAAGAATAGGTTTGGCTGATTTCAACAATGTGGGCAAATAACAACAAAATGAATAATTTTACAGATATTAAAGATCACATTTCCAATGTGTGTTAGGCCATAAATTAGAGAACTCTAGATGATTTAAACGCCCATGTCTTTGGCTTATATATGAAACTAGAGATCGAGAATTTCAAAAATATTCACTGTTAAAAACATGATGTATGAGAGAGGACACAAACAGATGGAAAAACATTCCATGCTTATGGTTAGGAAGAATCAATATCATGAAAATGGCCATACTACCCAAAGTAATTTATAGATTCAACGTTATCCCCATCAAGCTACCAATGACCTTCTTCACAGAACTGGAAAAAACCACTTAAACTTCATATGGAACCAAAAGAGAGCCCAAATAGCCAAGACAAGTCTAAGCAAAAAGAATAAAGCTGGAGGCATCAAGCTACCGAACTTCAAACTATACTACAAGGCTACAGTAATCAAAACAGCATGGTACTGGTACCAAAACAGAGATACAGACCAATGAAACAGAACAGAGGCCTCAGAGGCAACGCCACACATCTATAACCATCTGATCTTTGACAAACCTGACAAAAACAAGCAATGGGGAAAGGATTCCCTGTTTAATAAATGGTGTTGGGAAAACTGGCTAGCTATGTGCAGAAAGCAGAAACTGGACCCCTTCCTGACACCTTACACTAAAATTAACTCCAAATGGATTAAAGATTTAAACATAAGACCTAACACCAGAAAAACCCTAGAAGAAAACCTAGGCAATCCCATTCAGGACATAGGCGTAGGCAAGTACTTCATGACTAAAACACCAAAAGCAATGGCAACAAAAGCCAAAATAGACAAATGGGATCTAATTATACTCCAGAGCTTCTGTACAGCAAAAGAAACAATGTTAGAGTGAACCAGCAATCAACAGAATGGGAAAAAATTTTTGCAGTCTACCTATCTGACAAAGGGCTAATGTCCAGAATCTACAAAGACCTAAAACAGATTTACAACAAAAAAAACAAACAAATCCATTCAAAAGTGGGCAAAGGATATGACCAGACACTTTTCAAAAGAAGACTTATATGAGGCCAACAAACATATGAAAAAATGCTCATCATCACTGGTCATTAGAGAAATGCAAACCAAAACCACACTGAGATATCATCTCTCACCAGTTAGAATGGTGATCATTAAAAAAATCTGGAGACAATAGATGCTGGAGAGAATGTGGAGAAACAGGAACACTTTCACATTGTTGGTGGGAGTGTAAATTAGTTCAACCATTGTGGAATATGGTGTGGTGATTCCTCAAGGATCTAGAAATAGAAATTCCATTTGACCTAGCAATCCCATTACTGGGTATATATCCAAAGGATTATAAATCATTCTATTATAAAGACACATGCACACGTATGTTCATTCTGGCACTGTTTACAATAGCAAAGACCCAGAACCATCCCAAATGTCCATCGATGATAGACTGGACAAGGAAAATGTGGCACATATCCACCATGGAATACTATGCAGCCATAAAAAATGATGAGTTCGTGTCCTTTGTAGGGACTAGATGAATCTGGAAACCATCATTCTCAGCAAACTGACACAAGAACAGAAAATCAAACACCACGTTTTCACTCATAGGTGGGTGTTGAACAATGAGAACACATGGACACAGGGAGGGGGAGAATCACATGCTGGGGTCTGTTGGGGGGGTGGCTAGGGGAGGGCCAGTAGGGGGTGGGGAGGTTGGGGAGAGATAATATGGGGAGAAATGCCAGACATAGATGATGGGGGGGGATGGAGGCAGCAAACCACCTTGCCATGTATGTACCTATGCAACAATCCTGCGTGATCTGCACATGTACCCCAGAACCTAAAGCACAATTAAAAAATCACGTGATGTACATTGTCAATTAAAAAATTAAAATACAGAATTGCAGCAAAACAAGGGACAGTTGATATATTTATATTACCAGCATTTTTTAAAGTTGTAATTTTTTTTTTTTTGGCTATCCCCTCATCCCCTGCCACATAAACTACAATTAATTAATCTGAGTAACTGATTATAATAATACACCATGCATTAGCTCTGAGTTCTTATTTGATGGTAAATTTCACCATTATATATTTTTTATCTTAGTATTATGTTTTTGAAGTATATTCCTATTGCTTTTGTTCCTAAACTTGTTTACTGATTTTTAAAAATATCATTATGATAGCAATCATCATGCTGGCACTAATAAACTGAAAGGTACGATATTCCATAATGGATGACAAAAGTGGCTTCTTCTCTGAAAGTTAGAAAATCCCTTCCATTTCCATTAAAATAACTTTAGTATTTATTTAATACAAAGGAAAAAATGTGAGATCATTAATGATTTAGAAAAATGTCAAAGTAATATGGATGACTTCTTTCCCCAAAATATGCTAGAAACTACCCATTTATTTTTGTATCAAAATTCCTCAAACTGTCAAAAAGATATTATTTTATCAATTACAGACTGCTAATTGTATAGTATTAATGAACAAAGAATATAAATCTAAATAAAATTTAGCTAAGATATAATTAATGAAATAAAATCTCACAAGTATTTAATCAAATATTATTTAACTCCCAATTCCTTTGAGCAAACAAAACTGTATTAAGTGATTTGCTATTTTTGTGACCATGATAATCGAAGCAAAAAAATTTAGTATAAATTTATATTTTATAGTTTTCTTAGCTATGAGGTATCTTATTATTATTTCAAGAAAGTATAGTGGTTTGAAAAAAAAAGAATAGTAATCTTTTCAACAGTTAAATTCCTCATTAGTAACATTGACATTATTTTATTAATAATACAAAGGAATAAATGCCTACATTGGAAAATTCAAAAATATATTTTGTGTAAATATAATGTAAAATTAGACATTTTTGTAATTTGGGGTAAATTTACCTAAATTATATATGTTCTAGATATTACTGTACAATACAGTAGCTACTAGACACATGTGGCCATTTAAAATTTAAATTAGTTAAAATTAAAAAAAAACCACAGTATCAATTTCTCAGTAATACTAACCTATTTCAAGAGTTTAATAGTCACATGTACCTATCATACTGGAGAGATCAGTTTATTGGAGATTATTATTGTCCTAGATTATTATTGACCACTAAATGTGTAGGTAATTTCTGATGATGGTAACACATGGAAAGGCTTATCTGTTTTAAAATTGGTAATACTAAAAACTAAATAATAATATCCAAAATAGAAAACAAAGGAGAGGAGAAAAAAATAATGGGCAGGAGACCTATGCACCTTTCCCTAATTTTATGTAAAATTGAGCACAACTCAAGACTCAAATGAAGCTAAAAATTAAGCAAAAGGGAAATGGAAAAAGGATAGTGTTGTCGAATTAATTTTAGTCCAAAATAGAAATGAATAAAAAGCTAAACAAAAATCTGATGAATTATCAGGGAATGAAGTGAGGGCCAAAGAAGATGAAAGTTAATATTTCCTTCAATGTCCATAAACTATCAAACAAGCAAAAATTACTATTCACTTATATCAACAGATGTTAAATAAAAACAGATTATTTCAGTGATGCCTCATTGACTTCTGGTTCACATGACAGATCATTATTTTTTGCCATCAATATTCCTGTGGTTATCTCCCATTTTCCCTACATTCAATTTTCTTCTTTCTCTCCCCATTAGAATTCACTTTTAAAATATAAAGATGCTAGTGTTAATATTACACATGTAGTTGACTCTTCTGTCAAAGGCTGACTAGCATTTTGCCCAACAATTTCTCTCTCTCTCTCTTTTCTCACTCTCTCTTATTTCTCTCTTTCTCAAGTACAACCAGACAAGCTGGAAAAAATATAAAAATGAAATAATATTTGAATACATCAGAAAACTAAAGGCAGTAGCACTTGAGGCATCAAAACTCCAAAGAGAAAAATGTAGAGGGACATAAGCCTGATTATCTTACTACTTTTCCTCTTGCTAATTGGCAACAGTAATTGAAGAGCTGAGAAACTGAGCAAAAACTATGCGGCTGATGGACAGGCGTGGAAACTAAATAGTAAATTCAGTCATAATAATTTCTTGGGGAAGGAAAATTGAAGTTCAAAATTCAGTGGAAAAAAGGTGACATAAAACATCTATGCATTCAGTTGGCACACCTGAAGAGGTATACCTAATAATGCAGGTTAACTGGGAAGAAACCAACCCTTTCAACTATTGGAGTCCAGCTTCAAATCAGCTTCATTCCTAATTGAATAGAATGATCCTCTCTTAAGATAACTGCCAGTCAGAATCTTTGAATTTTTAGGTTTGTTCAACAACACTTTTCAATATCTTTTATCAAGCATATTACAGAAAAGATACTCTGAATATCTCTAAATTCAAAAAATACTAAATAAAAAATTATAAGTTTTTCTAACCAATGAATATAATTTACTTCCCTTTAGAGGTATCCTGTCCTCAAATTTGCTCAGCAATAATGTCATCCTTCTAATTGGCTTTCCTGCTTTCTACATTGTTAGGGGACTTAAAATCATTCCAGATTTGGGCACATTCATATTTATGTAGCTTCAGGCTTACCTGTGTAACCTTGAGTCATACAGGCACAAATAAGATGGCAACCATTTCTCTATTATGAGCTGCAATTTGCTTTCTCAATTTAATAAAAACTTCCTTCTAAACTTAAATTTGTATTCTAAGCACCAGAGGTATAAAAATAAACTCAAACAACCCTTGTTGCTTTAAAATATAGGAAACACGCCACTGTGCTCCACCCTGGTGACAGAGCAAGACTCCGTCTCAAAAATAAATAAAAATAAATAAATAAAATAAAATATAGGAAACGGATAGAGGTAATACTTTTCTAATTTGTATCAATTATAAATGTCTGTTAGGGCAATTTTGTCAAAAGTTCAATTTAAGTCCAGTATCACCTTAATTTTCTGATTGAAAATTTGTTGAAAGTGGGATTTTGAAGTACCATATTGTATTGCTATTTCTCCTTTCATGTTAATATTTGCTTTATATATTTAGCTGCTCCAATATTGGGTATATACATATTTAGAATGGTTATCTTAATGAATGACCTGTTTATCATTAAAGAATGACCTTCTGTGTCTCTTGTGACAACTTTTAATTTGAAATCTATTTTATCAGACGTAAGAATAGCCACTCCTGCTCTCTTATGGATACCATTTACATGGACTTTCCCCTTCCATCTTTTTAATTTCAGCCTGTGTCTGTCCTTAAGCCTTGTCACTTCAGTGGATCTTATTTAATTCATTCAGCAACTATGTGATTTTGGTTGGAGAATAAAATCCATTTGCAGTCAAAGTTATTATTGATAAGTAAGAACTTACTATGGCAATTTTATTTCTCTTCTAGTTATTTTGTAGCTTATTTGTTCCTTTTTTCCTCTCTTGTCTACTTTTGTTATTTGATAATTTCTGTAGTGCTAAGCTTTGATTCCTTTCACTTTATCATTTGTGTATCTGCTGTAGATTTTTGTTACGTGGTTGCCATGAGGTTTACATAAAATACGTTGTAACCAGTAAAGGCTCCCGCTGCTTGCCGCTTGTAGAAAGAAGCCAAAATCACAAGAACGAAGCATGATAGATAAAAAGAGAAGAGATTTAATTATCTGTGCTAGCAAGGGGAACAGTGGGTGGAATTCTTCCAAAATAATTTCCACTCTTCCCCTTGCTAGCATGGATAATAAAGTCTCCTCTCTTTTTATCACACCTCACTCTTGTTATTTTGTCTTCTTTCTACAAGCAGTGAGCAGCTGGACACTTTGCTAGTTAGATTTTTGGTGGCCTGTATGGGGAGAGAATTCTGCAGGTGTCTGTTCTGTGTCAGTATTCAGGTCCTGGGGCTTCTAAGAAAATATATGATAAGTGAGCATGATGTGCATTTAACAAGCATTAGGTAGATAAATGTGCATAAGGCATAGGAGGATAAAGTGGGAAAGGGAGAGGGAATGGAGGTTCACAGCACATTGTAGAAAATGTGTGTGTGGTTTCTCTCAATGCTATATCCTGAGACTGGGGAGAAAAGTAGAAAGAAAGGAAAAAAAGGTTTTAAAGTGCAGTTTGAAGCTAAGCTATTTGGTTACAATCTTATAAAACACACTTTTAAGCTGATAAAAACTTAACTTCCGTTGCATACAAAATCTCTAGATTTTTATGCTCCTCCTGATACACAATTTGTGTTTTACGTCAAATTTGCATCTTTTTATATTGTGTGCTTCTAACCAACATATTGGCTATTTATTTTGGCTTTTAACCTTCATACTAGGGGCATGTATGATTTATAAACCATCATTACCTCTAGAAGAAAGTTTTACACTTTCATATGTATTCATGTTAGGGATAATCATCCTTTTGTTTCTCTTTGAAGGACTTCTTTAAATATTTCTTATAAGGCATGTCTAATAATAATGAATTCCTTAGGCTTCTGTTTATTTGTGAAACACTTTATCCTTCATCCCTGAAGGACAGCATGTCTTGGCTAGCAGTTTTGCTTTTGTTTTTCTTATTCCTTTCAGCACCACGCCATTCTCCCTTGGCCTGCAAGGCTTCTACTGAGAAATCTGCTGATGGTCTATGGAAACTCCCTTATATGTAATTTGATGCTTTTCTTTGTTGCTTTTAAAATTCTGTCTGTATTTGACTTTTGAAAATTTGATTATAATGTGCCTCTTTGGATTAATCTATTTTGGGATCTGTGAGCTTTATGGATCCAAATATCCATATCTCTCCCAAGACTTAGTAAGTTGTAAGTTTTTTAAAAATTATTTCATTAAATAAGCCTTCAGTTTCTTTCCTCTGTCTCTTCTCTTCTTAAATTACATAATGCAAATACTTCTTCACTTAATGGTGTCCCATAAATCTTATAGGCTGTCTTCACTTTTTCCATTCTTTTTTCATTTCTTCCTGTGAATGAGTAATTTCAAAGACTGATTTTCAAGTTCACAGATTCTTTTTTCTGCTTTTATCTAGTCTACTTATTAAAGCTCTCAACTGATTTTTTTTTTTTTTTTTTTGGCTTAACTGACTGGATTCTTTGTCTCCAAGATTTCTGACTCTTTTTTATAATATCTGTTTCTTTGCTGAATTTCTCATTCATGAGCTCATGAATTATTTTGGTTTCATTGAACTGTCTGCTTGTATTCTCTTTTGTCTCTCTTGGTTTTAAGATCATTATTTTAAATCCCTTTTCAATAAACTCTTAAATTCCTGTACATTTGGGGGTCAGATACTAGGAAACCCATGTTTCTTCAGTGGCATTGTGTTCCTTTGTGTTTTCATGTTTCTGGTATTCCCTCATTGCATTTTTGGGTACGGTCTCCTCTTCCAAACATCAGAGAGTGACTTTCATAGGGGAAAATTTTCACCTGATGATGGGCCTCTGGGCATTAGTTGGGCAGAATGCAGTGGTTCTGGTACTATGTGAATGCAGTGTTGTAGTCTCCATACAGCTTCTCCAGCTGAGATTAGTGTTAGTGATGACCGCAGATGCCTTAGTGGCCTGGCTAGGAGTTTGTGGCAGTGACATTGACTGTGTAGGCTATTATGACAAGGGCTTTAGAGATCCTACTGTCCTTGTCTTTCTAACACTAAGAAGTCTTAGCTGAAGAGACCTTTGTTGATATTGGGTCTGACATGGTTCACAGGCAGTCAGTGACACTGGGCTTCAGGGCATAATATCTATTTTAATTCCCTTGGGCCACAGAAACATAAAATTAAAATACTCTGGCATTTCATTTAAACAATGTATGCCACCTTAATTCAAGCCCACTTTTTGACTTGAATAAACTATAAATCTCTTATTTTAGTTATGATAGTAAACTAATTCAAAGAGGTTGAATGAGATTGACATTGGCATTTGCCTTGAAGATGCAACTTGCTATAATTATCTTTATGCATAACATTAAACAAAATTGTAGGTCCACGGCCAGGAGCAGTGGCTCACACCTGTAATCCCAGCACTTTGGGAGACGAGGTAGGCAGATCGTCTGAGGTCAAGAGTTTGAGACCAGCCTGGCCAACATGGTGAAACCCTCTCTCTACTAATAATGCAAAAATTAGCCAAGCGTGGTGGTAACCTGTAATCCCCAGCTACTTGAGAGGCTGAGGCAGGAGAATCACTTGAACCTGAGAGGCAGAGGTTGCAGTGAGCCAAGATTGTGTCACTGCACTCCAGCCTGGGAAACAGAGTGAAACTGTCTCAAAAAAAAAAAAAAAAAAAAAAAAAACGATCCATAAACCAGCAGAAAAATATCTATTCATAGCACATTATTACAAACAAAAATAAAATACTTTTCTTCACTTTGTTTTTTCCAACTTGTATCTTAGGTTCAGGAGGCACATGTGCAGATTTGTTAAATGAGTAAATTGTGTGTTGCAGGGTTTGGTTTACAGATTATCGAGTCACCCAGGTAATGAGCATGGTACCTTATAAGAACTTTTTGATCCTGACCCTCCACACTCTACCTTCAAGTAGTCCCTGACATTTTCTGTTCCCTTCTTTGTGTTCATATGTCCTCAATGTTTAGCTCACACTTAGAGGATAAACATGGAGTATTTGGTTTTCTGTTCCTGCATTAATTTGCTTAGTATAATGGTCACCACCTCCATCCATATTGCTGTGAATGCCACGAAATTCTTTTTTATGGCTGTGTAGTATTCTATGGTGTACAAGTACTAAATTCTCTTTATCTAGTCCACCATTGATGGGCATTATAGGCTGATCCTATGTCTTTGCCAAATTTCCTGAGGCCTCCTCAGAAACTGAGCAGATGCCAGCATCATGCTTCCTGAACAGAATGCAAAACCATGAACCAATTAAACCTCTTTTCTTTATAAATTATCCAGTCTCAGGTATTTCTTTACACAATGTGAAAATGGATTAATATGTCCTTTGCCCATCCCTTAATGGGTTGTTTTTTGTTGAATTGTTTAAACTCCTTATAGATTCTAGATCTTAGATCTTTCTCTGATGTACAGTTGGCAAATATTATCTCCCATACTCTAGTTTGTCTGTTTACCCTATTGATAGTTTCTTTTGCTGTCCTGAAGCTTTTTAGTTTAATTGCACTTGTCAGTTTTTGTTTTTGTTGCAATTGTTTTCAGAGTTTTCATCATGAAATCTTTGCCAGGCCCTATGTCCAGAATGATATTTCATATGTATTCTTCTATGGTTTTTATAGTTTTAGGTTTTATGTTTCAGTCTTTAATTCATGAGTCGATTTTTGTATATGGTGAAAGGAAGGGGTCTGGTTTTAATCTTCTGCATATGGCTAGACACTTATCCTAGCACCATTTATTGGAGTCCTTTTCCAATTGCTTGTTATTGTTAACTATGTCAAAGATTAGATGCTTGTAGATGTGCAACTTTATTTCTGGGTTCTCTAACTTGTTCCACTAGTCTATGTGTCTGTTTCTGTTCCAGTACTATGCTGTTTGACTTAATGTAGCCTTGTAGTGTAGTTTGAAGTTGGGTAGTATAATACCTCTGACTTTATCCTTTTTGTTTCAAATTGTTTTGGCTATTCAAGTTCCTTTTGGTTTCATATGATTTTAGAATACTTTTTTCTACTTCTGTGAAAAATGTCATTGGTAACTCAATAGGAATAGCATTGAATCTGTAAATTGCTTTAGGCAGTATGGCTATTTTTACAATATTGATTCTTCCTAACCATGAGCATGGAATGTTTTTCCATTAATTTGTGTCATCACTGATTTCTTTCAGTAGTATTCTGTAATTCCAATTGTAGAGCTCTTTCATCTCCCTGGTTAGGTGTATTTCTAGGTATTTTATTCTTTTAATCACTAACGTGAATAAAATTGCATTTTTTATTTGGCTCTCAGCTTGGACATAATTGGTGTATAGAAATGTTACTTATTTTTGTACATTGATTCTGTATCTTGAAACTTTGCTGAAATTATTTTTCAGATCTAGGAGCCTTTGGGCAGAAACAATGGGATTTTCTAGGTATAGAATCATTATCTGCAAAAAGGGATAGTTTTACTTCCTCTTTTCCTTCTGGATGCTTTTTTTTTTCTTTCTCTTGACTGATTAATCTGGCAAGGACTTCCAGAACGATGTTGAATAGGAGTAGTGAGAGTAGACATCCTTGTCTTGTTGCAGTTTACAAGGGGAATCCATCCAACTTTTGCTTGTTCTGTATAATAGTGGCTGTAGATTTGTTATAGATGAATCTTACTATTTTGAGGTATGTTCCTTTGATGACTAGTTCGTTGAGGGTTTTTAAATGAAAGGATATTGAATTTTATTGAAATCATTTTTGCTTAGAGATAATCATGTAGCTTTTTAGTTATGTTTATGTGATGAATCACATTCACTGATTTGCTTACGTATGTTGAACCAACTTTGCATTCCAGGAGTAAAGCCTACTTGATCATCATGGATTAGCTTTTTTATGTGCTGCTGGATTCAGTTTGCTAATATTTTGCTGAGAATTTTTGCATCTATGTTCATTAGGAATATTGACCTGAAGTTTCCTTTTTTTCATTGCATCTCTGCCAGAGTTTGGTATCGGAATGATGCTTGCCTTATAGAATGAGTTAGGGAGGAATCCCTCCCCTTCAACTTTCTGAAATAGTTTCAGTAGGATTGGTATCAGCTTTTCTTTATATTGGTAGAATCCACCTGTGAATTCATCTGGTCCAGGGATTTTTCTGGTTGGTAGGTTTTTATTACTAATTCAGTTTCAAAACTCCTTATTGGTCCATTAAGGGTTTCAATTTCTTCTTGGTTCAATCTTAAGAGATTGTACGTTTTCAGAAATTTATTCATTTCTTCTAGGTTTGCTACCTTGTGTGCATATAGGTATTTGTAATTGTCTCAGGATTTTTTACATTTCTGTGGAGTCAGGGCTAATGTCCCCTTTGTCATTTCTGATTCTATTTGATCTTCTCTCTTTTTTAAATAGTCTAGCTAGTGGTCTATCAATCTTTATCCTTTAAAAACTCAACATTTGGTTTTACTGATCTTTCATATGATTTTTTAGCATCTCAATTTTGTTCAGTTTAGATCTAATTTGGGTGATTTCTTTTCTTCTGCTAGCTTTGAGGTTGGTCTGCTCTGGTTTTTCTAGTTCCTCTAGGTGTGATGTTAGGTTGTTAATTTGAGATCTTTCTAACTTTTTTGTGGGAATTTATTGCTATAAAGTTTCCTCTTAACACTACTTTAGCTGTGACACAGAGATTCTGGTATGTTGTACATTTGTTTTCATTCAGTTCAATGGATTTCTTGATTTCTACCTTAATTTCATTGTTTGCCCAAAAGTCACCCAGGAGCAGATTCTTTCATTTCCATGTAATTGTATGGTTTTAAGAGAGCTTCCTGATATAATCTCTATTTTGATTTCACTGTGGTCTGAGTGTCACTGGCATTTTTCTTTATTTGTTGAGAATTGCTGTATGGCTGAGCACATGATTGGTTTTCAGAGTATTTCCCATATGCAGATGAGAAGAATGAATATTCTGAGTTTTCTGCCTCGATGATTTGTTTAATACTGTCAGTGTGGTGCTAAAGTCTCCCACTATTATTGTGTGTTTACCTAAGTATTTTTGTTCTTCACTGTTTAACATATTTAATTTGGACTATAATTTTCACATTTTATCTGTGTATATGAATTCAAATATTGTCCCTTCATTTAACTCATTCTGTTTACAAAAGACAGATGCTAGTATATCTATATCTATCTATCTGTGCATTTTAAGTCACAATTGACATTTTGCCTTTTAAGGAAAATATAAGAAGAGTGATTTTAAAAAAGAAATATTTTGGTAATATTTGAACTGAAATTAACATGAAATAATATTTTTAAATCTCTAAGCTAAGTTAAAATTCCAACTATTTCATAATTATATTTAGACAAGTTATTCTTAATCACTCAGAATCTTTTGACTCTTCCCATAAGAGTATTGCAGTACCAGGAAAAAAAATAACATTCACTTATTCATTTTGATTGCAGTTTCTAGTGTCATTTGCCCTGTGCATCCCAACTTCACCTTGTCAGAGAGTACTGCTTCCCCCAAGGCTGCCCCAGGGTCCTGTTGACGGATTGCTCTAATTGCAGTTGGTGCTGTAAACAAGGCAGCTACTCCATGCTCTGCAAGCACACGGAAATAAGCTCCAGCATCTGGTGTTCCCACAGGCTTCCCCTACAATGAGATTCATTTAAAATGTCACTGGGTAAAATGTCTCATATTTCACTGACAGTTCAATAGTTATACATTTAACACAGCAATATTAATAAAATAGGGTTTTCAACAAATCTTAGTTTTAAAATATTTCCATGTTCTGCCATAAATAAAGCAAACCAAATACCCAGGCATAAGAGAAGTTGTTAGCTCCATTATAGTATCCTAAAAGCTTTCAAATTATAATTTTTTCTTCAAGTTTTGAAAATTAAAGAATTGAAAATATATATCACATTCAAATTAAGAACATAAAACATTCTTGTATTTGCCAAAAAAATACATGAGGTTTTTATGAATTTTTAACTTTAATATATTTTTCATGATCACTGTTAAAAGTGACAACAGTATTTCTCAAAACATTTTAGAAAACAGAAAATTCTGAAAAAGCAGTGATTCCTGAGCAATGACCTTTTCAGTTAAATGTCTCACTCCAAGAAAAGTAACTCCCATGAAATAAAAATAATCCAGTAAGATATGCCAAAGTCCATGTTTCCCACAGACTCAAAACAACATTATATATGTTCAGTGGAAAATCATGCATAAAAATCTAACAACGTTGGCAAGCTATACAATTCAGAAAACAAAAGAAAGGTTTAATTGATGTTTCTAAAAAGTGGAAAATAGGCAAGTTTCTGAACTAAATCAGCAACTCTCCAAACATTCTAACTCATAAAATCTATTTTGGCCAAGCCACATCCCCCTCCCTCCTTCCCTAATCAATCCTTTTCACTGCTACTTCTTCCTGTGTTTCTAAAGAAAGACACCCCAGAATGTTAATATATATTATGTGATACACACACACACACAATTTCACAGCCAAACCCTTTTGTGGAATTTGGGAGTAAACAAATGGCAATAGGTATTTTAAATCTTAGATCATTTCTTGAAACCTTGAAAGGGTTAAAATGCATTACTAATTTCTAAGACATAGATAACCATATCTAATATTTCCTAAACCTAATTAAATTCTCTATCTCAGTTTCCCACGAAACTTTGGAAATCACATGTAGAAAACACTGAACTAAAGAAAAAAGAGGAAAGGATTTGCTAGTAGCAAACTCAACAATGTCCCCAAACAGAAAATAACAAAAGAATGAATGATATCTTGACAGTTAGACCTAGTAATTTTTAATTTAGAAAAAAGGAATGCACAATAAATGAGGCATAGCATAGTTGTCCAATAATTTAGAGGCAATACCCATTGATTAGATCATTGATAGGACACTTTTTTTTTAAATGGTTGTCTTTAATATTCTTTAGTGTAATTGTTTCTCTTTTCTTAAAAAAAACTATTTAAATATGTTTTATATTCTATTGGTTTCTATTATGCTCTTTTAATACCAAAAAAGTATTTGTTGCAACTGGAAATTCATTTTTATTTTCACAACTATCCAAAGCACTATTTCAGTGTATTTTATTACTGCTTCATGCAAATCAACACATGCAACTAATATAAAATCTGCAAAATGCAACTTGGTATTACATGTACATAATTTCACTCACAAAGTTTGAAGCCTTTATTAAATCAGTCTGAAATGAGTCTGCAACTTTATTATTTCTAGCAAACAAGGTAAGCATTTTATTTTTACTCTTTTGATATGTCTCAGGCACTGATCAGTCCCTTGAGTTCTAGACTGTGACTTAGGTAACGTGATCTCACCCACATGAAAATGATTTATTAACTGACCCTGTGCAACTGACTTACCCTGACTATGCTTCCATTTACTTGCCTGCTAAATGAGAATAAATCATTTTACCAGTATTTTCTCAATAAGGTAAAGGCACTGAAATAATATTGTAGGGTAATTTAACCTCCACTGAAGAAAGATACTTTGTAGCCAATCAGAATTGAATTCCACTACAGTGCCAGTGTCATGAGAAAATAATTACTTACTAAAGGGTGATTATTAGTATCATAATTAAAATGATACACCATGTAAGACTACCTGCATAGAGTCCACAGTATTTTACTCTGCCTCCAATTACATGTGTTTAATGATAACAATAAGGGCAGATCAAACATTAGAAATACAGTCCTATGCCATATAGCAGTGTTTTAGATGATTATGATACCATGTATTTTTGGCTTTGGTGTTTGAGACAGAGTCTCACGCTGTCATGCAGGCTGGAGTGCAGTGGCGCGATCTTGGCTCATACGACCTCCACGTCCCCAGTTGAAGCAATTTTCCTGCCTCAGCCTCCCGGGCAGCTGAGACTACAGTCATGCACCAGAAAGACACGGACTACAGTGGATGAGACAGCCCCTACAAGAATTAAGGATTTCAAGGAAAGAATTGTGCTGGGATTGCTCATACAGCAGGCACACATCAGTGTAAACTTGCAGCGATAGGCAAAATTTTGTCTGCTGTTTTCAAAGAGTAAGTGTCTTACCAGTCCATTGTCACGCTAACAAAAAGGCATGGATCACTAGGAACATTTTTTTTTTTTTTTTTTTTTGAGATGGCATCTCACTCTGTCACCAAGACTGGAGTGCAGTGGTGCGATCTTGGTTACTGCAATCTCTGCCTCCCAGGTTCAAGCAATTCTTCTGCCTCAGCCTCCCGAGTAACTGGGATTACAGGAACCTGCTACCATGCCTGGCTGATGTTTGTCTTTTTAGTAGAGATGGGGTTTTCACTATGTTAGCCAGGCTGGTCTTGAACTCCTGACCTTAGGCAATCTGCCTGCGTTGGCCTCCCAAAGTGCTGGGATTACAGGCATGATACCATATTTTTACTGTATTTTTTCTATGTTTAGATATATTTAGCTATATAAATACCACTGTGTTACAATTGCCTGCAGTATTCAACACAGTAACATGTTGCATAAGTTTGTAGCCTTGGAGCAATAGCCTATACCACATAACCTAGCTATGTAGTAGGCTATACCACTAGGTTTGTGTAAGTATACGCTATGATGTACACACAGTTAGAAAATCTCCTAAGGATACATTTCTCAGAACATATCTCCACTGTTAAGCAATGCATGACTGTATTAGTAAAAAACTACACCATACTTTTTAAAATATAGGATTTTAACTTCCATTGCAAGTCTGATCCTTTACCACACTAATTTTCATCAATATTATACTTATGGAATATAAAAATTGTGATAATGTAGCATTACTATTAGAACAGTAAAGAAGTGATTCATAAAAATCTCACAATGTTCTTTCGTAAGTTAATTGAACATAAAAAAGTTCCATTGCTTTGTGTTTTACTGTCTATTCCCCCAGAAGATAATTCAATGTTATGAATAAAATGTTTTCCTATTTTAAAATTACTTTAATATTTACATATTTTACTTTTTTCTGAAGACATTCTAGTTGATATCAAACAATTGTGATATTAAAGAAATTACCCATTTCAAAAATAGCCTGATGATTAACATAAAGTCCTGAATAATGTAAACACTTTAGATAATATAATGCAGCACAGAACAAGATCGTTCATCAGAAACTATTGTTTACATACAAACAAACAGTAATAAAGTGGGCAACACTGGTATATTTATGTAATAAATATTCTGGGAATAATTTTGTGAATAAGCTGGATAAGGTCCTATTTTAAATGGAACACATATTCTCATAAGTTTGGAAGTGTGTGTGTGTGTTTATATGGAATGATATTAGAAATTACATAGATGCTGCAAGCTATTTCTGTCCAATAAACAGAAAGAGTGCAGTAATAAACAGAGAACATGTATGTTCTCAGTACCTACCACCACTAGTAGCTTCAGAAAACTGAAGCAAAGCCTGTAAGTATCTTTTATTATTAAAGCTAAATAAAAAGTGACTCAGTGGGTATTGATTTTACTTAAAATTCTTCTCTCCTTCCCCTCATGCATGTGCACACACACAGACAAGCATGTACACATAAGCAATAAAATCTCTCACAATGCTTTCTAAAAGTATCAGTAACACACTCAGCATATTGAGCTGCCTAAAGAAAATAACATTGATTCCAGAACTTGGTTTTCAGTAAGGGGCAATAATCTAGACAATATTCAAGTTAAAAACAAGACAATTCTAAGAATGCAGGGATTTTAAACAAACAACATATTCACCAAAAGCAATAACGCAGCCAAAAATATCAGCTTTAAAGTTCTTCAAGCTCAAATCAATGTGGTTACCAGCTGTTTATTTAATTCCTTTCTTCCAAACTAAAGTCCACATCATTAGTTGCTTCCTAGCTAATAAAGGCAGAAAAGTATTTTTACAATGAAGAAGCCAAAATTCTAAGCTTTCAGCTGTGACAAATTATAAAATTTTACCAGAGAGGTTTATAAAACATCAGTTGCTAATATTAGCAAGATTTATCATGTGGGCAACAATGGTACAAAGCACAGAAACCAAAACAGTTACCAAAATGCCTTAATATTAACTTCCATATATAATTTTCCACCAGTTATGATTCACTGCGTTAATATGTATTATAGATGACAAGTCCCCCGGTTTGAAAGCCAGTTACTGTCTCGCCTTCTCACATATTTTCTACTGAGGTTAGGTTTTCAACACAGGAAAGCAGTGAAATACAACCACTTAGCAAAATTAAGTTATAATTAAGCACTAGAGTTAAATTTTTGAGCAAAAAATCAGTTGCTTATTATTAATCCTATGATTCCATTTCTTCAAGGCTTGAGGTCAAGGCTACTTGTGATTTCACAGACACTGACATAAAAATTTTTGAGTCAGCTGGAGTTTTGCCTCTTTTTGTGGCAGGATTAGAAATACATCTGGTCTCTTTCCTGAACACTGCTTTTGAGAAATGTCACCCAGGGCATGTTTCCACGGCAGTTCTTAAGTGAAGACCCAATATTAGCAGCATCCTTTATCGAGTAGTAGCAAATTTTATTTCAGCAGACAGGTGCTGTAGTCGTTTTGTTTATTTCAGGAGAGTGATGAAACTGGAAGTATCATTTGTTGAGTTCCTACTATAGGTCATATGTCTTGATCAAGGGATGAGTGCTTGGGACAGCAATATTTAAACTTAAAACTTGTTAAGACATAAGCAATTATCCCGAATATACTATTTAGTAAAAATAAAATAAAATGCAGAATAGTATGCAGTGTTTATGTAATTCCATTTGTATTAAAAACAAGATATTGCTTATATATGAATTAACAATTATATAAGATTGACAACCTTCAAGGGAGAGAAATTGTAAAGCTGGAAACAAGAGATAGTGAGATTTCCACTGTTTATTCTTTTTTAAGTTTTAAAATGTGAAAAAAGAAAGTATACAATCTCTTCAAAAATGGGCTGTTTCTTCCTCAGTGCCCCTCTCTCTATAACTCACATTATTCTGTTCCAATTTTCAAAACGTTACTGTTGCTTTAAAGCCAACTGGGATAATTGCCCTATGCTTTAAGAGCCTCAGACAAAGGACTCTGTGTTACAGCAGACTCCGCTTTAAGAATAGAAAACTTACTTACAAATACAATCTGAGTCAGATCAGACTGACTTCCTTGATTCTTACATGCTAGAGATGTCCCGCCATTCCATTAGTCTCACCTGTAAGGATAGGCTGCCATCTTGCCTTTCTTCACCTTATTCACACCACCATCTAATATTACTGTAATCCAGTGGTTACTAATCCTAAATGTATAGTAGAACTTCTTGGGATGCTTTTGAATGAACCCAACACTTCCAGACATTCTGATTTGATTGCCCTTGATTTGGCCGAGCACTGTTGTGTTTCAAGTGCACCCTCCAAGTGAATCTAATCTGCAGCCAGGATTTAGAACTGGTGCACAGTCCTTCCATAGGCACTACCTCAGACAACGCTATTTTTCAATACCAACCTGTCTGATTGCCCTAAGGGATGAGCCTAGAAGGTAACACTAGCTGTTTCTTATGTTCTGTATTTGTTATAAATAAGTGAGCTACATCCAAGTGTTAACAAGTGAATATAATGATAACTAAAATCTGATTATGACTATATACAGAGGAAATTACTGGGGACAAATGCTTCATTGTCCTTAATTCTTTATTCCTTGCCCTAAAAACCAGACTCTAGACTAGACAAAAATACCATGATTTATAAGACATAGAACCCTGAGTACAACTGACCTTTCTCCAAAGGTGAAAGGGTTAGCTCTGACCCAGAAGCTCTTTCTGTGTTGCCCAGAGACCTTTAAAGAGTTATCACTCTTATCTAGTGTTTAACACTACTTGAGAGGACTGTTAATTTCATAAAGAGTTAACTATGTTAACTCTTTAACTATGTTAATTTAATAAATTAACTATGCTAATTTCATAAAGAGTTCCTGACCCAAAATTCAGAGGAGTTCATGGATATTCCGAAATTAAATTAAGGTATGTATATATGTTCATTTACCCTATAAGAGAGAAGTCAATAGCTTCTATGGGATTCTGAGTAAGGGTCTATAAACAAAAATTATCAAAATATATGAAAGCCTCACAAAACACAAAGTGCTCCTCAAAGATTTTCTATTTGTCTCAGAAACAGCCTGGAAGAAGCAAGACTGCAAATGGACATGTGGAGACCATAACATCTGTTCATTTTCTGTTCCACAAGACAAGTAAATTGCCAAGACTATCCTTTTAACACACTTCTATTAAAGAGCTATAAATATTCTCAAAGAAACAACAATTTATTGATCAATCTGAGGTCCCCAACCAACCCTGTCTTCTTCCCCACCCCCCCATTGCTTTAATCAAATGGAATCACCATTTTTGTAATTCAAACCAGTCAAATATCAGCAACGTCACATGCTTCAGATTAATACTCTTCATCAGTTTTCTATTTTGACAATCGCTCTACACTATCTCCTTGTGGTAGGTCCCACATAGGTGCAATTCCTCAGGCTTGAGTCCTTTCCTTTCTTCAGTTAAGGATACAACTCTGCGTCCAGCCCTGAGAAGGTAAGACTTCTCCATGGCTAAAGCTCCAAGACACAAATATCTATAAATCTATTTTTTTTTTTACAAGATATGTGTGTGCTGCAGTCTCAAACATGCCTCCCAAACTTCACGTGTTGAAAATTTAATCCCCAGTGCAACAGTGTTGGAAGATGGGGCCTTTTAGAGGATGTTCAGGTTAGGAGGGCTCTGCTCTCATGAATGGACAAATGTTGCTAAAACAAAGGCTTTGTGGGAGTGGATTTGTTCTCTCTTGTCCTTCTGCTCTTCTGCCATGTGAAGATACACATTTCCTCCTCTCTAGAGGACACAGAAACAAGACACCATCTTGGAACAAGAAACGGAACCTGCTAGCAACTTTGATCTTAAATGTCATGGCCTACAGAAGTGTGTGAAATAAATTTCTGTTCTATATAATTTCTACCCCCGTCTGTTGCATTCTGTTATAGCAGCATAAAACAAACTAGGGCAGGGTGTGTATCCTAAACGATCTAGATCTATCCTTTTGGTTTGGTTCTTCTCTTGTCTCTTTCTAGCTCTGGGAGTTGACAATATGGGGTATTATAATGAAGCCAACCCCCAGTGAATAAGCCATTGCTTCTGTCTAGCAAGTAAGAGTCTATCTAATCCCCTTAAAAAAAAAAAAAAAAAAGCTTACCATTGGAAGTACTAATGTCAAGTAAATGAAGCAGAGAACTGAAACTGCTAATTCTGCAGACCCAGTGCTGAGCAAATTAGGAACTCTGACATATTTAGCATTCTCACTAGTCAGAGAGAGCATTTACCCCTAGTATAGCTCATAGAGCATGGCTTCTAGCAGGGCTGTTTTCATCTCTGAGTTATTTCACGCTGATGTGCAGTCACTCTGCCATCCTGCACTAGGGGGACAAATTAAGGTTTTTCTTATTCATTGTGATTAATGAGACTTTGTGGTAAGCAAAGAAATTAAATGGGTTCTTGCTTAATCACACTTCCAGACTTCTGCCCAGGAAGTGAATTGTGGCTATTCCATATGCATACTACAATTCAACCTGAGGTTACACAAAACCTGGGCCCTCCATAGCATCCAGTGCTTTGCCTCAAACAATCTTCAAACATGTTCAGATTTCTCCATGCCAAAAATGAACACAACAAACTTTCCTATGAAATTGCCCACATTCATAAAAGGGACAAATGACACCCAGATCGTCAAAGCGCTCTTCGGTTGTCATACTAGTGTTTTCTCTGCAGCACTTGGCACTGTTCATCCTCAACCTCTGAAAAACCTTCTCATCACTCTTTAGTACGCTTCGCTTTTCTGATTCTCCTGTTGGCTCTAATTTCTAACTCTCAATTTATATTGTTTCTCTTTCTCAGCCTCAAGAATTTCGTAAGTTTCCATTCTCAGTCTTTACCTGAGTAAACTGATCAAACTGTCATGACTTTGCCATATCATACAAATATCTGAGTACAACCTTCAAACTCAGTAATACCAAAACCAAAAGTATTGCTTTCCTTTCCACCAGTTGTTCCTCCTACTGCAGTATTTCAGTTGATAACTGCCATTATATTTGTTGCCCTAGCTGAAGACATCAGAGCCATTTTCAACTCCCTTTTCAGCTCTTGCCATAGCCACCTGACACCCTAACCTCTCCTCAGTGTTCTGATCACTGATATTCTGGTCCTGGCCATGTATCCAGGACTATACAACAGCTTCCCAATTGTCCCTCTCCAGATTATGGCAAGGGAATCCTGATTTTGGATCCAGGGGAGCTTGTTTCAAGTATCACAGCAACATCCCACTTGTGTCACTGGTAAATTTATTTGCTGTCTAGTTTCTACAGCTGTAAATAGGGGACTTAAAATATGCTATTCTTAGTTTCTACAGCTGTAAATAGGGGACTTAAAATATCTACATCATGAGTTTGTACTTATAATTAAAACCATGTATAAAAAGTGCTTAGAAGAGTTCTGATCACTCAACACTGAATCAATAATAGTTATAAATTTTTATTGTCTCATTCACAAAGTTCTCCCTATCTACTAGTCACAAACTTCCCTCTAAAAACTAGTGCAGATTTTTGAGCCAGCATGCAAAAGTTAAATTTTAGAGTATTTATCTTAGGTGATGACTCCATGTAGTTTACAAAGAAATTGTCATGTCTTCTACACAGTGTAAGAGTTTATTTAGATGTGTCTTGATTTATTTGCTTTCTACTCTTTATATTAATCTTAATTCCTTGACTATATTGTCAGAGCCTTTGGTAAAAGGGTCATATCTGATATTTATTCTGTTTCCCCATCACCTTCTAGTATGATGTGGAGTTGACAATAGACGTTAATAAATATTGTTGATGGAGCTATGACAATAACTGACTTGCCAGCTCCAACATAAAACATAGACAAACACAGAAAAAATAAACTCAAAAATAAATATTTTTGAACAATTAGTCATGGGAGAAATCTAAAAGATGCTAGCATCAGCTTTATAATCTTTTCCAGTTGGAAGATCAAATTATATAGCCTGAATCAGAGTAATAACTGAGTCATCATTTTTCTCATTCTATATATAAAGAAAGGCAGATCGCTATATACTAGTTTTTTAAATGTTATTTTCCATTACACAAAGGACTATGTTGTGTCCAATTGAATACACTAGTTAGCAGAATGATGGCTACTTGTCTTAACTTCATATGGAACTAAAAAAGAGCCCACATAGCCAAGACAACCCTAAGCAAAAAGAACAAAGCTGGAGGCATCACACTACCTGATTTCAAATTATACTACATAGCTACAGTAATCAAAACAGCATGGTATTTGTACCAAAACAGATATATAGACCAATGGAACAGAACAGAGGCCTCAGAGGCAACGCCACACATCTAAAACCATCCAATCTTTGACAAACCTGGCAAAAACAAGCAATGGGGAAAGGATTCCCCTGTTTAATAAATGGTGTTGGGAAAACTGGCTAGCAGTGTGCAGAAGGCAGAAACTGGACCCCTTCCTGACACCTTACACTAAAATTAACTCCAGATGGATTAAAGACTTAAACCTGAGACCTAACTCCATAAAAACCCTAAAAGAAAACCTAGGCAAAACCATTCAGGACATAGGCATAGGCAAGGACTTCATGACTAAAACACCGAAAGCATTGGCAACAAAAGCCAAAATAGACAAATGGGACCTAAGTAAACTCCAGAGCTTCTGTACAGCAAAAGAAAGAATCATTAGAGAGAACCGGCAACCAACAGAATAGGAAAAAATTTTGGCAATCTACCCCTCTAACAAGGGGCTAATATCCAGAATCTACAGAGAACTAAAACAGATTTACAAGAAAAAAACAAACTCATCCAAAAGTGGGAGAAGGATATGAACACTTTTCAAAAGAAGACATATATGAGGCCAAGAAACATATGAAAAACTGCTCATCATCACTGATTATTAGAGAAATGCAAATCAAAACCACATTGAGATATCACCTCATGTCAGTTAGAATGGCGATCATTAAAAAATCTGGAGACAACAGATGCTGGAGAGGATGTAGAGAAAAACGAACACTTTTACACTGTTGGTGGGAGTGTAAACTAGTTCAACCATTATGGAAGACAGTGTGGTGATTCCTCAAAGATTTAGAAATAGAAATTCCATTTGACTCAGCAATCTCATTACTTGGTATATACCCAAATGATTATAAATCATTCTATTATAAAGACACATGCACATGTATGTTCAATGTGGCACTGTTTATAATAGCAAAGACCTGGAACCAACCCAAATGCCCACTGATGATAGATTGGACAAAGAAAATGTGGCACATATACACCATGGAATACTATGCAGCCGTAAAAGAGGATCAGTTTGTGTCCTTTGTAGGGACATGAATGAATCTGGAAACCATCATTCTCAGCAAACTGACACAAGAACAGAAAACCAAATACCCATCTTCTCACTCATAGGAGGGTGTTGAACAATGAGAACACATGAGCACAGGGAGGGGAATATCACACACTGGGGTATGTTGGGAGAGGGCTCAGGGAGAGACAGCAGTTGGGTAGAGAAGTTGGGGAGAGATAACATGGGGAGGAATGCCAGATACAGATGGAGGCAGCAAACCACTTTGCCATGTATGTACCTATGCAAAAATCCTGCATGATCTGCACATGTACCCCCGAACCTAAAGTACAATTAAAAAAAGATAAAATGTATACTATACTAAATACACAAACCAGTCACAGTCATTTGTTATCATTATCAACTATTCACGTACTGCACATAAATGCATGTGCTGTACTTTTACACGACTGGCAGCACAGTAGGTCTGTTTATACCAGGATCACAAATGTGAGAAATGCATTGTGTGACATTATGATAATAGGAAATTTCCAGCTCCATTAGCTTATGGGACCACAATGTATATAGGGTCTATCATTGACCAAAATGTCATTATGTAATACATGACTGTATAAAATGCTATTTTTTAATCTTTAGGACTATTTTCAAATACACTATTTCATTTGATTCCCAAACAAATATAAAGAGTACAGAGTTCATTTCTAAACCAATCATTCTATAAAGAAAGGTTTGTGGTGGCAGCAGTGGCCTGTCTAAAGTGGCTGCTGTGAAGACATGGCTGCAGCAGGGGAGGCACCGCCAGGGCTGTATGTTCCATGGAGCAGGTGAGAGCCCGGCCCCTTTCCAAGTTGGCGGGATGGGATCCCTGCCCTCCAGGGTGCAGCTGCAGCCACCCAACCATGGCTATGAACCCAGACACTCCTGTGCTCTTGGAGGCCCAGGAAGCCCCCTTCCCCACACAGACTTTGAAGTGTATGCTCCTGCGGCATAGCCTCTCCCCTGCTCCTGGCGCCCTGCTCCGATTTTATAGCAAAGTTGTGGCCCTGTCCAGGTGATGTTACAGCAAAGCCAAGTGTGTGCATGCTCAGAGCATTGCGGACATGCCAGCATCCTGCCTCCTTGGCTCCCTCTGAACTTTGGGCACCAATGACCACAGGAGGGAGGCCAAGGGGGCTGAGGATGGTTCAGCCCAGACCTGCAGGTGCCCCTCATCATGGACAGCCAGGGTGCCATGGACAAACATGTTGACGACAGCAGGAAGCAGACAGGTTTCTGAGCAGAAAGGGACAGGTCCCTAGTGAAGCAGCACCTTTAAGCCAGCGATGGCCTGAAGATGGAGGGCAGGGCTGTCAGTTCTGAGTGGAGACCCAGGCTCAGAGTGAGAACTTACGGTACTTTTCCAGGCCATCCATGGCTGCTCATGGACCAATCAGCATGTACTTTCTTTTTTCTGAAACCCAGACAAACAGAGATGAGGGACAGCTTGCTTGCAGATAGGAGCTACCCATTCCAGATCTCCTCTCCACTGAGGGCTACAGACTCAATGGGATGATATATCTGCGAATAGGAGCTACCCACTCTGAGTCTCCTCTCAGCTGAGGGCTGCATAGTTTTCGAGATGACCTGCCTCCAGGTAGGAGCTACCCTCTCTGGGTCTCCTCTTGCCTACAGACAGGAGCTACCCACTTTGTGTCTCCTGACAGCTGTATTCTTGCTCAATAAAGCACCTCTTTGCCTTGATTGCCCTCTGGTTGTCTATATACCTCATGCATCCTTGACATGAGACAAGAACACGGGACCCACTGAAAGACTGGACTGAAAGAGCTATAGCACAAAAAGGGCTGAAACACAGGCCCCTGTCTCTGATTGCCACGTTGTAGGTAACGAGAAGGAGAGAAGAGCTGTGGCCCCTTGGGAAGCCCAGACTTGGGGGTTCCCCCGAGCCAGGGCTGTGACACCCTCTTTGGAGCACTGCAGTTCCTGGACTCTCCAAGCTTCTATGCACCACAACATTCCCTTTGTCTAGACACAGGTCCATAGTGGCTCCTGAAGCTGCCTGCCCAGCCTCAACAGCCAGTGTGCCTGGCTGTGTGCAATGGCTGGACCCCATGCTTGCTCACTGACATACCCCCTCGTCACTTCGTGCCTGGCTCGCCCTTGGCAGGTGTGGGATCCAGGCCAGTAGGACAAGCTGAGCACAGCCTGCCAGGACAAGTGGGCAGTCAGCCCAGCAGGCCCAAGTAAAACTCAGACAAAGGCACCACCAGCTGCAGAGGCTTCTGGCTGGAAAAGCAACACCCCAAGGATCTTGTGATATTAGGATTATCTAAACTCTCCCTTCTGTCTACAAATTTACGGAAAGAGCATTCAGTAAGAGATTATCAAGTTGAATAATATACAGTTTTTAAACATTTATTCAAAGTTGAAAAACTAGTAATGATAATGCCTATCAAAAAATAGAAGTGAAATATTAAAATCTTTGGTAATGGCAAGCCATGAAATTCTCTGTGTTATTCACTGATTAAAGCTTTCAAGTTAACTTTTATTTAACTCACAAGTCCTATGCTTAAAGGATAGATCTGCAAAGGGAGAGACCACTGTTTGTTTTTCTACATCTTCTGCTCATTCTTCATAATTGGTAGTAGCTGGATCGACACATCCCTGTGTGCTGATTTATTTTTTTCTTGGTGCTTAGAAGAGAATTAATGGGCTCCAAATGGAACGGCCTCCAGTGCTCTGATCTGACCTCTTCTATGTTATGAGGACAGACTTTTAAAGAAGAAATGTGGAGTAATATTCAAGCATTAAAGTAACTGGATTACAGGGGAATTAATGTTCAGTGTTTGTATGTTAGAATTCTATTCTGGGAAATAATACATTTGTATTTTTGAATAATTATATCCTTATAGGGGGAGAGAGATCCAAGATGGCCGATTAGCAGCAGCTCAGGATTATAGCTCCCACTGAAAGCACAGAGAGTGAGTGGACGCCACACTTTCAAATTTTTATTGCCCACGGACCAAGAGATTCTTGGCGGAGGAACCCCATGGGTCACCAGCGCGACTCTTTGGCCGGCGCGGCGGTTCTCAGTCCGGAGTATATGGGACTGAGTGCCCTTTTGGTTGGCGTTTGGAGCTCCGGGAAGGCAGAGTCTCCTATTCAGCTCATTGAAAAGCGGACTGAAGTGGGGAACCAGACCAGGAGATTCCCGGGCAGAAAAGCGCCACGAATCTTAACGCCGTTGGTTCAGCCGGTGTAGTGGGTCGCCGCAGGGAAAGGCTGTTCCCCCCCTCACACACACAAAGAAAAACAGCAGTTGGAACTGCTGAGGATTGAGAGTTTCACAGCAAGTACAGCTGAACCCGGGAAGATCCAGCTCTGTGGGGGAGGGGGTGTCCACCGAAGGAAAACTAAGAAACAGAAAAAACTTTACCACCACCAAGCTGGACGTCCACTCAGAGACCTAATCTGAAAATCAGCAATTACACAGACGACAGGTGGATAAATCCACAAAGATGGGAAGAAACCAGCGCAGAAAGGCTGAAAACACCCAAAATCAGAATGCCTTTCCTCCTACAGAGGATTGCAGTGCCTCATCACCAATTGAAAAAAGCCTGATCGAGAATGAATGTGAGGAATCAATAGAATCAGACTTCAGAAGGTGGATAATGAGAAACTTCTGTGAGCTAAAAGAACATGTTCTAGCCCAATGCAAGGAAACTAAGAACCTTGAAAAAAGGTTTGACGAAACGTTAACGAGAATGGACAATCTAGAAAGGAATATAAGTGAATTAATGGAGCTAAAAAACACAATACGAGAACTTCTAGAAGTATGCACAAGTTTTAATAGTCGAATTGATCAAGCAGAAGAAAGGATTTCAGAGGTCGAAGAACAAATTAACAAAATAAAACGAGAAGACAAGATTAGAGAAAAAAGGGTAAAAAGGAATGAGCAAAGTCTCCAAGAAATATGGGACTATGTGAAAAGACCTAATCTACGTTTGATAGGTGTACCTGAATGTGACGAAGAGAATGAATCCAAGCTGGAAAATATTTTTCAGGATATTATCCAGGAAAACTTTCCTAACCTAGCAAGGCAAGACAATACCCAACTCCAGGTAATACAGAGAACACCACAAAGATATTCCTCAAAAAGAGCAACCCCAAGGCACATAATCATTAGATTCATCAGGGTTGAAACGAAGGAGAAAATACTACGGGCGGCCAGAGAGAAAGGTCAGGTTACCCACAAGGGGAAGCCTATCAGACTCACAGCTGATCTCTCAGCAGAAACCCTATAAGCCAGAAGAGAGTGGGGGCCAATATTCAACATCCTTAAAGAAAAGAACTTTCAACCCAGAATTTCATATCCAGCCAAACTAAGTTTCATAAGTGAAGGAAAAATAAAATTTTTTTTACAAACAAGCAAGTACTCAGAGATTTCATTACCACCAGGCCTGCTTTACAAGAGCTTCTGAAAGAGGCACTGTATACAGAAAGGAACAACCAGTATCAGCCATTCCAAAAAAAACCCATTGGTAAGCTGCATCCAGACCCATCTCACATGCAAGGATATACAGAGACTTAAAACAAAGGGATGGAGGAAGATTTGCCAACCAAATGGAGAGAAAAAAAAAAAAAAAAGCGGGAGTTGCAATTCTCATCTCTGATAAAATAGACTTTAAAGTAATAGAAACCAAAAGAGATAAGAAGGACATTGTATAATGGTAGAGGGATCAATGTAATGGGAAGAGCTAACGATCCTGTCTATGTGCACCCAATATAGGAGCACCCAGATACATAGGGCAACTTCTTGGTGACTTACAAAGAGACTTGGACTCCCACACAATAATAGTGGGAGACTTTAACATTACATTGTCAATATTGGACAGATTAATGAGACAGAAGGTTAACAAGGACACCCGGGACTTGAACTTAGACCTTGAACAAGTAAACTTAATAAACATTTACAGAACTCTCTACTCCAAATCCACAAAACATACATTTTTTTTCACTAACACATCACATTTATTCTAAAAGTGACCACATGGTTGGGAGTAAATCACTCCCCAGCAATTGCATAGCATTTATAGGTTTAAATGAAATATTGGTTGGCTGTTTGTTTGTTATTTTCCTCCCTTATTCCTTCCTGTCTCCATTGTATAACACAATTATTAGTATAAAAGAGCTTTTTAATATCCATTTCTAGACTACATTCTAGCCTGGGCAATAGAGCAAGATTCCCATTCTCTCTCCCTCTTTTTCTTCTTCTTTTTTCTCTTTCTTTCATTCTCTTTTATTCCTTCTTTCTCTCTCTCTCTCTTTCTTTTCTTTCTACAAAAAAAAAAAATTATATCCTTATACCCTGGGAATTATTCTAAAGATTTTTTCACAGATTAACCAATTGAATGCCATAGATATTATTACTACTGATATTTATAGTTGAAGAAACTAAAGCAGAAAGCAGCAAAGCAGCTTGTTTGAGCCCAAACGATTGATAAATAGAAGTGTCAGAAATCTACCACAGCAGCCTTAACTAGCATGCTTCTGCTCAAATACTAAAGGCTTTCACTAATTTAAAGTGAAAGTTTTCTTCAATAAATTTATTTGAAGAATTAGCATTCTGTAACTATGAAAAGAAATTGAAATAAATTCCAGTTAAAAAATAAGTTACCAAATAATATATTTATTAAAGAAAACCAATTAAAGTGAAGAAGATTCACAGAAGTGAAAATTGAGAGAGTATGTGTCAACCCTCTCATTTTAATGATTAAAAAATGAATTTCCAAAGAGGTTTAATTAATTTGCTTAAGTCATATAGGTACATAAAGGTAGAGAAAGATAATAACACAGATATTAATATTTCTAGTCCAGTGACCATACTCCTGTACCACAATCCAGAATTTTAAATTCTCAACTTTCTCTAATTAAATTTATTGCCTGAGAAGGGAGAGTATAACATATACTTTCAAAGTTAATTTTTGAATTATTAACAAATGGCCATCTGACCTGACTAATCTAGTGAACATACTGAAGAATTTATTGAAAAGGTTTGCTGCTGTAAGTTATACAATATGTGAAATGTAAACACATGTAAAACAAGAGCAAACTTACATTCCTTGACTGGGAAAAAAGACTGTTATTACATAAAAATGACAACTGCTGTATCAAGATCAATTATACTAACCGGCTTATGGCTTACTCTCAAGCCAGATTTAAGGAGAAACAGTAACTACTAACATTCCATTTCAGACCTACGTAATACCCTAGCCAAGGAACAGCAATCTCATTTCTTGCTTAACCACACCACTGCCATTGTGGAAGCCTGGGATTACTGTATTATGAAATTGAAATACGTGTATAACACACACTTTTGCACACTGGTACACAGCAAAGATAAGGAGAAAGTTAGGACCCAGAAAGATTTATTTGTCCTGGAGAAAGAGTGTTGGATTTTGATTCTGCAGATGACAGTCTGGTAAAGGGGAGAAATACTAGAGAGAAGAGAGAGGCCAGGAAGCATGTCTCTGTATAATCACCATTTACCAGTACACAGACATGCATGTGCGTATGCAGAAGGCTGATAAATCTGTTTATATATTGCATTCTTACGTGAAAATGTTGCTTGTGTTTTATCTCTTCTCTTTGGCAAAACCATCCTACCAAATATCTATTCTTGTTCATACATGGTTAGGGTTAGATCTATTGGAATCAGTGTAGATTTCTAAAGAAATACCATTCATTTTCTTCCTCTCAAAAGTAAAGACTAAATTATTCAGAATTGGTTTCCACATTCTAACTGATCCAATTTTCCTTCTAGAATTACATACTTTAAATATATCATACTTCACTGAGCTGGACAGGTGTTCATATTTAAATATGTCCAATTCCATTGATAAAGTCAAATCTCTGTCTATAAAACATATAGCCTGTCTTACATAAGTTGTTCATGTAGTCCTGTTGTAAAGAGAAAAATGAAATTACTCTTACTCGCTGATGGAAAAAAATCTTTACCTATAAACCAATGTTTCTTTCTGATATCATCTGGGCATTTATTTAACAAATATGTATTAAATACTGAATATGTGTCATTAAGGCAAGAAGCTGAGAATTGATGGTGGACAAAACACAGATGACTCCTTCCCTAGCAGAGTTAGAGAAAAGAGGGGCAAACAAGCACATCAAAGGAGCCTAAAGACTAATATGAATCTGAAACTTTTATACAAACCACCAAGGGAAAATGCAGTGTGCCAAGAGACTATGACAAAGGGATTTGGCCTAATCAGGGAGGTCAAGGAAGGCTTCCCTGAGGAAGTGACACCAGCCGAGATCTAACAGACAAGTGGCATATATTTCAGGCAATGTTCCTGGGGCAGGAATTAGCATAATAACTGCAGGGAAACAGGAGCACGTTGTACATTAGACAGGAGCATGTTGTACCTTAGAAGGAAAGAGAATGATTAGGATGAAGCAAATGGCCAACACTTTCAGATGCTGAGAAGTACAATGAAGACTGAAAATGGCCATTGGCTTTGGAAAGTAGAGATGACTGGGAATACTAGGAAAAGCTGTAGCTATGGAATGATGGTGACAGCAATTGGAGAAGATTGCAGAGTAAGTTCTTGATTAAGATATGGAACTTACTCTGCAATCTTCTCCAATTGCTGTTAGTGCTGTAGAGTGTAGACAAGCCCTGAAAGAGAGAACGTTGTAGCTGCCAGGAGATAAGGGATTAAATATTTTTGTTCTTGTTGTTTGTTTTAATGAGTTAGTTTTATGAATTTGTTTGAAAATGTGGTAATTATCAAGAAAATAAGCATATTTATATGCAGTTGTAAGAAATGCAGAGATATACCACATAATCTTTACCTATCTCCACAAGGATCCTTCATGATGCCCTTTATGCCCATATGTGGCCATTGCTGATATACAGAAACATAATGAATATTCATATGTTTATCTTGTATCCTGAAACTGGGTTAAACTCACTTATTAGTTACGGGATTTGTGTGTGTGTGTGTGTTACCTGAAAGAGACTGTGCAGAAATGGTGTTGATTCTCCTTTAAACATTGGTAGATGGCACATGGAATACAGAAATACCAAGTATCCCTGACTCCTCTTCTATTTTAAATGTTGGTAGAACTTTCCAGTGAAACTATCTGTGTCTGGAGATTTCTTATTGGGAGTCTACTTAATTACATATTGGATTTTCTTAATAGTAATAAGGCTATTCGAGTAATTTATTTCTCATTTGTTTATGGTTTTTGAGGAATTAGTCCATTGCATCTTCATCTATGTTGTCAAATTTATGTGTGTTTAGTTTCTCATAGTATTCCATTATTATCCTTTTTATGTCCGCAGGGTCTTTAATGATATCTCCTGTTTCATGTGTGGTATTGGTAAATTGTGACTTCTGTCTCTCTCTCTTTTTTTTTTGGTCAGTCTTGTAAAGGTTTGTCCATTTTATGTATCTTTTCAAAGAACTAGCTCTGTGTTTCATTGATTTTCTCTGTTTTTATGTTTTCAATGTTATTGATTTCTGCTCTTATCTTTATTATTCCATCCTGGTTTTAGGTATATTTTGCACCTCTTTCCCTAGGTTCTTGAGATACGAGCTTATATTCTTGATTTGAGAGTTTTTCTCTTTCTAATGTATCCATATAGTGCTATAAATTTCCCTCTGAGCACTACTTTAGCTGTGTCCCCCAAAATTGTATATGATGTACTTTCTTTTTCAATCAGTTTGAGATAGATACACATAGAGATGTGTGTGTGTGAGTGTGTGTGTGTGTGTTTTCCTGGATTTTCCTATTTGACCTTTGGATTATTTATTTAGAAGTATATTGATTAGATTCCTATTATTTGGAGATTTTCCTGTTAAGTATGATTAATATTTTTTAAAATATTGTGGTCTTAAAATAGACTTTACGTTAGTTCAAATACCTATTTTTAAATTAGTTGAAATTTGTTCTGTGGCCCAGGTTTTCGTTTATCTTGGTAATTATTCTGCGGGGATTTAAAAAGAATGCATGTTCTGATGCTGTCAAGAATAGTATTCTATAAATGTCAATTAAATCTTGTTGGTTGATAGTGTCAAGTTTTTCTACATCTTTGCTGATTTTCTGTCTGTTGCTTTATCAATATTAAGAGGAGTATATCTAATGATAACCTAAAATATGCAACTGGAATGTATAGGCACAAATCATAACAGAAGCCAAAATGTAAAATGGACATCAGTCAACATATTTGTGTATGAGCTTGTGTATTCATATTTGTGAATATGAATATCATATTCAGCTTCATAGGATATGCCTTGAATACATGTCAAGAGGCATGGAAAAGAAAGGACACTTTTGATAAGTACTAAATAAGTAGATTCAACAAGATATAAAGACCAGTAGAGTGTGAGAGGTAAGGAAAATGAACTCAAGAATCACTTGCAGATTCTCAGTTTGGATTACTGCATGAATGGAGGTAACATTAACAGAAACACAGAGTGCACTGAAGAAAATATGGTTTGCAGGGTAGGGTAAAGATACAGAACTCAGTTCATGCCATCCTGAGCATAATATGTGTACAGACTATTCAGAGATGTCTAACAATAAGTTAGTGCTCAGCAGGAAAGTCAGATGTAAACAGGAGATTTAGGAGCCATGATTTAATAAATGATCCTCAAATATAACTACTTGGAGATTATCCAGGAAACATAAGCAGAATAAGAAAATAGAGCTAAGACTATGATCCTGCTAAACTCTAATGTTTAGGACCAAAGTGAAAGAAACAAAGAGAAGAAAAGAAGAACAAGCTGTCAGGATCGAAGGAAGAAAATGAGGAGTAGAGTTTAATTCAGTTCTACAAGTATTTATCAATTGTATGGTGTGTGCTATGCACTATGCTGTGAAACTTGCTTTTATCCTCTTCTAGAAGTTACCTTCTTCTAGATGTAAACAGATCATTTCAGTACAGTGTGGCCAGCTCAGTGACAGGCAGGCTTGAAAGCAACAGGACCACAGAAAGGGGCACTGCACACAGCCCAAGATCCCGAGAAGAAACTTTCAAGAGATGGTAACATCTAAGCAAAGTCTACAAAGAGAGTAGGAGTTAACCAAGAAAGGAAAGACAGGAGGAAAGTCACACCAGGTAAAAGAAACAGCATGAACATTAGCAAAGGACCCTGGAGCTCAAGAGAGAGGAGAGAATCGCCTAAAAGGAATGGTCAGCAGGACTGAACTCCAGTAAGAGAAAAAATAAAATCAGATTAAAGAAGGCCCTTTGACTTTGCCACTTATGAAGTAACTGGTGACCTCTGCTACAGCAGCTTCTATGAACTGATGTGAACATAAATCAAACTATGGCGAGACGAGGAGTAATTAGAAGAATCTGAGGTTCAGGAATGTGGGCAGGATATTTTTTCAAGGAACTTAGTGGAGAAGAAAATAAGGATGGCATAGCTAGAAGTGAGCAAAGGTCTAAAAGACTTTGCTTTGTGATCAGAGAAACTTAAAGACATTTATAACTTATAAAGCCTCTTTTATAAGTTGTAGAAAACAAGTCAGAGTGCAGAGAAAAGGTTTTAAATTGTAGCTAATTTCATTCAATTATTCACACAACAAATATTTATAGAGCATCTACACTCTTCTTGAGCAAATCATTCCAACACAGAAACAACCCTTCATCATAGTGTTAATATCATGTTTTAAATACACTTGAGAAATAATAGAAGCCCATGGTAAATAGCACAAAACATTTGTGTATCTCAATTCTAAAACAGCTTAAAACTTATAACCATAAATATGTTGGCATCTTTGGCTTTGTCATATTTGTGTAAGCAGTGCCACATTTCAATATAACTATTCAGTGTTGATATTTATTTTACTTCAAGAGAAATTATTTTAATAAAAAACATTATATTGCAAAGACAATGGCATGAAATTATTTGTCAAGATTGTTTTCATTATTACAAATACCTAAATGCATATCCAGTCTGCAAGATATAAAAGCATTATATAAAAGATGTAGAATAGTATATGAATTCCAAAATGCATACAAGTCTGCAAGATATAAAAGCATGATATAAAAGATGTAGAGTAGTATATGATGGTTTAATACTTGTGTCAAAGTCTACCTTAATATTTCTTAGCATTCAGAGACAGAAAACCAGCCAGTTAAAAATGAAAGAACACAAATGGCCTTTGAGTGATGATGAGGCCTGGAGTATTCCAGAAAGATTGAGAATAGCCTCTCGTGTTTTCAAATTCATTGACCTACAGAATTTTAAGAGTGCAAATTAACTTAAAATCATATAATGCTATTCTCCACACCCTACATATAAAATTCTCTGCTTCACAATCCTTGTCTGATATTGACAGAACACTTATGTGAAAGAGAGCCTTATATTTGAGAAGCTGTCTGTTCTACTGCCAATCATTTAAATTTGTCTCTATTATTCCCAAAATATAACTCTGTGTAACTCTATATTACAAGACTACATACTTTATATGTAGCAACTTTTTAAATATCAAAATATAATATCTGCACATTAAGCGTATTATTTGCTTGTCAGACTAGCCATTCCTAATTCCTTCACCTCCTTTTTTTTTTTTTTCTTTTTTTTTTTTTTTTTTGAGATGGAGTCTCACTCTGTCACCCAGGCTAGAGTTCAGTGGCATGAGCTTGGCTCACTGCAACTTCTGCTTCCTGGGTCCAAGTGATTCTCTTACCTCAGCCTCCTGAATAGCTGGGATTACAAGCACGCACCACCACGCCTGGCTAATTTTTGTATTTTTAGTAGAGACAGGGTTTCACCATGTTGGCAAGGCTGCTCTCAAACTCCTGACCTCAAGTGATCCACCCTCTTCAGCCTCCCAAAGTGCTGGTATTATAGGCATGAGCCACCATGCTCAGCCCACCTCTTTCTTGTATACATTATTTTTATGCTATTCCCTTCTTTCAAAGATGCTTTCTAGTAAGTTCATGATTTTTTTTATTCTCTCAGTTAAACTGAATACAAATTTTCAAATGTGGAAGAGTAAAGTAAGATTATATCACTGCACATGGTGAGTATATTTTTAATAGCAGTTCTGCCAACAGCTTATGTTTAAGTTATGGACATTTTAATACCCAGAGATTTAGCTACATAAACTGCAACCAACCCAAGTTTTCCCTTTTTCATTTCTGTATTTTTTAATCTAAATATAAGACTGTAAAGATTTATGTATTTTTCTGTCTTGCTAAATTTGCCCCAAAAGTCCAAGGCCATTTTGAATAATTTAGCAAACTACCATATCAGTTATCCCCTCCAAGATTTTGATCTTCTACGGATCTGATAGGTATGTTTTCTAAGTCTTTATGCAAGGCATTGATAAAGTTAAATGGTATAGGCATATAAAGGAAATTTCCTGTACACATAGAAATCGTATTCCTAGGTGACACTGATATATGGATCTGAATTTTTAAAAAGTTATTTATTCAGCGATAAATCTGGTCAGTCTATATACCTATGCCTTATACAGAGAGCTTTATTAGAAACCAAGGAAATTATTTAGTTAAATTGAGGCAACATGACTTTGGACATCCATGAATCTTATAAAAACACAAAAAAGGGAATCTACATTGCTTGTTTTATGATTACTATTTTCTAGGACTCTAAAATCAGTATCAGTTTGCCAATACTTTCTAAAAATCTGTAAAGGATAGATACAAAGCTTGTTATTGTATGTTCTTCAGAATTTAATTCTGACTGTTCAACAAAATTGAAATAACTGGCTAATATTTCCTACATATCCCTTTCTCTTCGGAATTCTATTTTTAACTGGAAGAGATACAATAACGTCCCTGTCCCCACCCAAATTTTTTCTGATCCTATTCAGGACTGCTTCATGAAGTTTTAATAAAATAAATATTATCTATATGTGGTATTAATTTTACTGTATTACCTCATATAAGACTGTTGTGTTCCCATGGAGAAGAGGTCCATAGCAGATATAAGAATGTCCAACAACCCAGCCTAAGTCAGAAGCTGCCCACCACACCTAAAAAAATAAAATAATAAAATGCATATATTTTATTCAGAGAAATGTCATGTAATGTAAATTTAAAACCACGATTACCTCTCCAGGTTGAAGTCCATATATAGAAGACATTGACCAGTTTAGCATGACAGCGTATCCCCCCAGTGGGCCTAACCACACCCTAAGGAGAGAAAAAGTGAAGTTAAAATCAATGAACACTTGAAAACACTCTCTATCTTCATAGCATCCACTTTAAAAGTTCCTGATTTAAAGTATTTTAATATTAGCTACAAGTTACTTTGGCTTTTATAAAATTATCTTTGAATCACTGTTTTGTTTTTTTTTTTGGGGTCTTTCAATAGTCAACACAAAACAATTTGTCCTCATTAGTGCCATTTTTAGAATCTGTTCTCACATAACATTATTAGTCTTCTAAAGAAAACATGATTTCACAGTATCACGTACAATACAAACTTTTCTAATGGTAACACACATTATCAACACTACATTTTCAGATATATTTCCAGAATAAAAATTAGTGCACAGAAAGGTAAAATGTAGTTATATGCCTCAAATACATAAGTACCTGTATTTTTTAAGATGATTAAATAATAACAGATTGCTTAGAGTAAATGAAGTCATATTCTAACTGGAATCTCATTACAGTGCCTCACTGGGGATCATGCAAGCATATTTTAAAGCTGAGCAATTCTTTAATCATGAATTCTAGAACTCTTAGGGATGAATTCCAGTTAGTTGAATCTAATGTTAAAAGATTCTTATATTGCATTTTGGGCAAAAGTATGGATCATTACATTACTGTAGCACAGTTTTCACAAATCAGTTTCCAGTAGCTTTCCCCAACACTGGGAATATATTCAACCTCAATACAAGATTAGTATTTGAACACTGGGTACAAATGTCACCACAAATAAGAACTAAGAGTAAATTTAATAATTACATTCATTTATTGTTTCATTAAAAACATTAATCATCATTGGCTCAATAAGAGTTAACCACGTGAATACTCAGAATGATTAGGTGAACACCTGCTGAAAGATACAAGGTATATTCCACTCACCTGTATTTTGAATCATGTTTTAGTACAACAATAACTGCTCTATGCAAAAGACAATTGCTTTTTATAAAAAAAGTAAACATGGATCTAATCAATAACTGTGCAATTAGTTATGCTTTTTGGCACAGTTCTGCAGCTCAGTACACATATGCAAATCAGGGCAATGAAACAGAAACTGACTTTCCATTGGTTACTAAAATTGCTGCTCTCCTTGGGTGCCACAAATAAAACATAGGTATCAAGCTGTAGAACATTACTTTATTCACCAATAACAACACCTGGTCTCTTAGCAAATATCAGATGCAGCTTTGTTGGTATTTGAGAGCTATTTTCTAGGTTGTATGACATGTTTAGCATGCAGCTGGCTCTCTTGATCTCCATGGGAACATCAGAAATCCTAAGCCCCCTGCCAGTAGGCTTTACATATGCACTTTCCCATGTAAACAAAACGGTTACTTTCCCACTGTATCCTATCCTATCTTCCATGCACTTTGCTAGTTTGTTCTACTGAGAAGATATTTTCCTATGGCTCAACAGATTGACAAATCTGATATTAATCAATTTGCAAACATTTCATAAAAACTATTCATTTTACAGACTAAAAAAGTAGGTTTTTGTAGACAATATGCTGTCCATGTGTTATGACAGATGGAGATACTTAATATCAGTAATAATTTCACTTAAAATTGTTTTAAAATTTTCTCTCCATCCTACATGCACCTGCATTTAGAACCCATTTTATCAATAACTCTAAATATTATTGTAACTAGGTAAATGTTTATATCATATGGTATACAAGGTAAGAGCATCGACTAGAAATGATGACAAGAAACAAAAGGTGAGGGTAGACAAAACTGAATAGCAATTCAGCTGTAAAACCTGGAAGATAAATTTAAAGGATAAGTCGTCAAATTTCTGTTTACCTCTCAGATGAGTACTTCTTCAAACGACATTTACCAGTGTCACTTTGTCTGTAAATTAGTGAATACATAAACCCATCTGACCAAAAAAATGACTTAAAAATGAGACCATGCATGAAAAAGCATTTAAAGTTGTAAAGACTAAACTTTAATATCTCATTAACAATATTCTTTCCTTAGCTCTAGCAATTATTGCTTTCTATTTTACCCTGTGCTCCTATCAGCCAAAAGGCATAAATGTCAAAATAATTAGTGGTTGCCATCAAAGATTCTCTTTAAAACAATTAAAATGAAGAAGGAGAGAGAAAAACTGTAATTTATGTTTTTCATTAGTCTTTGATATCCACTTACTTTTGTTTTTTAAAGAATGAGTACACAAATTTTACTCAAGCATCTTTTTACCATCTATTAATCTAGACTCTAGATCTGCAATTTGGTCTTGCCTCCGAAAATGCTCAGATAATACAGTTTCAAATTTCTGAGTATTTGATATGGTGTAGAAAAAAGAACTGCATAGTTTCATATTCTCCAGGTTCATCTTTTATAAGAGGTTTGAAAGTACAAAAACACAAATATTACATTTCAAAAGAATTTCTTTAGCATAAATATTTGTGACAAAAACAAAATGATAAAGCATTTTTGTTTCCCGTTTATAATCACATTTTCCAGGTAATGATAATTAAAGTGCAAAAGAGAAACCCCATTCAGCCTTTGAAAACACAAAAATAATGCTCAAAAAAAAAGTCATTATACTATAAGTAAGCAAAATTAGTTGGAAACTAAAAATAGCACTTTTACAGTATATATGAATATAGGGTAAAACTACACAATACTAATGCTTACCCCTAAAACTCAAACCTGATGCATTTTAGACTTTTGAATCTCCATTATTACCTTCTATATGTACTTATACTCTACCTACCTGAAAAGTAAAGTCATTTGATGATCTAAGATATTCTAAGAAAAACCCTGTAATCTGCTAATATGCTGTTCTGATCTTTTGGTAGGATCAGTCATAATTCTTAAAGATTTCTGGAGAACCTGAAAAATATCCAGATGGGACTAGCACTCTGAGCCCTGAATAAAGACATAAAAGCAAATCCTATCTCAGAAATAGGAATGGAAGCACTGTGACGGTGCTGTCTTTTGGGAGGGGGGACAACTGCAATGTTTATGGGGCTTAAAAAATTCAATCAGTGCAAGTAAAAGTAAAGGCTGAATATTAGTTACTCAGAAATGGGATCACAAAGTTATCACAGATAGTTCTTTATTATTGCCAGCTTACTGAGCTACTTCTGAAGACAAGTCAAGTCACAGGTTCCCATAAATGGGGCCATTAAAGTAAAACAGAAAACATGTTGGTATAAATGTTGTGTGCAGTTTTGGCTGCCACAACCTGAAAAAGAAAAATACAACTGCAATAATACGTATTGTAGAAGAGGAGGGAAGACTTGAAGTGTGCAGTAAGATTAAGAATTCGGGATTATTCGTTGTAAAAATGTATTTTTTTAAAATGGTCTTTAAATATCTGACAGGCAAATCTCAAAATACTAACAGTAGAAAAGTTTGGAATACATACCAAAACTTCCTATTTCCTACATCAAGGCCCTCTATCATTTATTTTGTAATAAACGATTATACAAGGGAAATATATATATATATTTACATATGTAAAATGTCTATTCACATACACATGTAAATATATGCATGTATACCTGTGTACGTATGTATATGCTTATGTATATGTATAAATCTGTGTGTGTGTGTGTGTGTGTGTGTGTGTGTGTGTATCAATTCAGCCTGACAATTAAGAAAAAATAAAGTGGGAAAATAAATATTTTACAAGAAAACAAACCCATCACCAAATGATGGCAGCCATCAGAGAAATAAAATGAATGGTTCCGATTGTTTAAAAAATCTAATGTATCAGCAATAAACCTTGGTTTGATAGTGGTTTGACAGATGGCATCACCTATTTTTAGAATAAGCCTCCACCCCTTTTCTGAACCTGATGATCTCCAATGTCTCCACCAGGAGTACTTCAAGACATTGCAAAAGTACCATGTCTTCTGGGAAACTTCCCGCCATCCTATCGTTTGTGTCAAAAGTCTCTCAGGTGCTCTTTCACAGCCCTCAATACCTGGAAACCTCATCAGAGAACCAATGTCCCAACCTAATGCTGTGCTTTCTCCACCACTTTTGAGCACTGTGAGGACAACACCTTTGTATCTTTGGCACAGTCTCTGGTGTAGAATAGGCATTTAATACATTTGTTGACTATCTAAATAAGTTAACAGTTGAATGTATAAACATGTGTAAAGGATACAATTATTTTAACAAATACTCTTCATTCAGGAGAAATCCTTGACACTTGTAGAATTTAGTAAATCTGGAATTTTCTTAGAAGGCATGAAATGTTTCCATTTGGGATATCTCATCAAACATAAAATATCTTGTTACAGGCTTTCAGAAGACTCTGAAACTATGTCTGTGGAGGATACTTTGGCAGCTATGTAATTTTTTTATCAACCTGAACAACTGTGAGACAAGGAGCAAAGGTGCAACCAGGTCAGCACTTTAACTGCAAGAGCATACCACAGATTAAACAAAAAAAAAGTTCACTACCGTGTTTTGACTTTCACTCTGTTTTTTCTAGGGTAGGGATTATTATTAAGTCACTTAAACAGGAGTGAAAGCTACATAAATTACATAAGTAGGGCACACCAGGACAAATGGCCTTATCTACCACTTTGTCATGCTTTCTTTTCAATCTTTTCCTTTTGGTTTCTTTCCCCCTGTTCTCTTTTGACACTGAACTTTTTTCCTTCTTTTTTTTTTAAATCACTATCCTTTTATGATATCAAACTGAACCAGATAAATATTATGATCACTAAATCTCCCATACCTGAAAGGACATCTCATCCAAATGAGAGATTCTTTTATCATGTAGTATTTTGAACTATCTCAAATAGAGGCACCCACAGAAAACAGAATAGAAACCCACAACAAAACAGAAATGTATCCAAAGAAGCTCAGATTTGGTTGCTGGAATATTTACAGCAGCTAACAGATTAACCTGTCATACAGCAATCTGACAAATCCAGGGCTGGCAAATGTTGATATGCAAATATGCCCTAAACATATCTACAAATTCTAACCAAAGAACAGATTGCCTTATGTGTATTTTATATTTGCCTATGAGAAACAAGCATTTTTAGGCAGAACAGTTTTATGAGCTCACAACATTATTTTTCCTCATAAAGATCAGGGATTGAGGCAGAGAATCATATGATGACATGATATTTATATCTAAATCATTAAAGCATGTGTGTTCATTTTTCTTGTACTTATATTCTGTGGATTTCAACATTAAGATTTTAGGTTCTATTAATCCTGAATATATCTATGAAAAATGAAGTAAGAATTGTACAAATAAGGAGGCATCCAAGAAGCTTACTTACTAAAGAAGTAAGAGAACATTCAACAAATATTCTGAGGCTCTACCTGGGTCAAATTTTAAAGTTAGTGCTACAGTGGATCCAAAGAAGGATAAGGTATATTCTAAGACCTCAGATAATATTAATTGTAATAAAAATAAATAAATAAAAGCCAGTATATATAATATAGGTTAAAATCAGTGCCATAAAGGTCTGTTGGTAATATAAAACGTAAAGCAATTTCAATTCTAAAGTATACTGGAGGGAAGAGGAACCTAAAGAGATAACTACCTTCCTTTGCCATTCTGTATGTGTTAATTTGCAAAGCCCACTCACTCACATAATTTAATCACCAGTCCTGCATCCCAATGACCTACAAGTGTCTATCTTCAACCCCATATGTGTAACTCTTGAGCTCAGACTCTCATTTCCTACTCTTGACTGGGCATCTTCACGTTAAATGTCCTGAAGACACACCATGTTAAGAACTTTTAGTTTTCCTAGCCTCAAACCATCCTTCGATTCTATTTAATGAATATTCAAAAGCACCCTCATATGTTCTTAGATTCAAAGTCTTAGACTCCTAACTTAGAACAAAATCTGACTCCTCCCTATTAAGTGAGCTGTCCTATGTAAAGTCCCAAACTAATTAAACAGCGTGAAAACTAATTTGTCTCCATTGTGTGTAGTCACCTATCTTCCCAACTTAAAAGATCGCATTCTGTCTTGCATTGCCTGTGTTCATACCTATCAGACTAGAAGGACTATGCTTTACTCTTAGTTGTATCTATTCTAGCACAGAATGAGCACTCAGCGCACGTACATGTACATTAAATTTGGTCAAATTTAATGTGGATACAAAAATCTCCACACAATTCAAACACTCTCAAATTTATTGAAATACATTGTCTTCAGGATGGTACATTAGAAGGAAAGTGAGGATGACAGAGATATCGAAGGATCTTCCATTTAGGCACTGAAGAATCCTGCAAAGAACCTCTCAGAAAAAACCTGGAGTAGCTAGAGTTCTTCCGTATTTGGAACCACTTTTCAATCTAATCCTCTGTGTGTTACTTTTATTTTATTTCTACTACACTGGCAAGTCAGCTTTTAATTTGTGAAAACCTTTTCTTCTGCCCCTTTCTTAAGATTCTACTCCAGGTCACAGTCAATTCCAGTGACTTAAAGTCTTGAGGTAGCACAAATGTTTTTATGATTTCTTCAAGCTTTTAAGAAACTATAAATTTTTAAAAAATTAAGTTATACTATGTTTTCAGGGTCATGAGTTTTCTCTCATGTTGATACTTTTTATATTAGATCATAACTTTGCCCAGTCTCTTTTATTTTATGGCCAAATGTTCAGTTGAACTCCAGGTGGCTAGTGTACAATACAGAATTGGAAAAAGTGGAGGTTGAGAATTGTGTCCAGCAGATTACTTGGAATGCTTTAATAAATAAATTTTCCAGACTTTGATATGCAGAAATATTTTTCAAGTCACTAGAGTTATAACAAAAAATCATAAGGCTCCAATTCTACAATGAAATAAATATCTTCAGGTGTATGCATCCATGTATGAATGCAACAAAGGTTTACTGAGCACCAACTACGTACAAAGCATAATGGTAGACCAAAATATACTAAAAAATGACCTGTGTCCTCAGAGAGAACATATTCTCCTACCAAAAATGTTCCTTTTCACAAGCCAGGTTTATATGGAACATCTTAAATTTCCTTTTAAAAAGTTAATCTAATCTAATAGACACTATTTAAAAATGATTGAGATGAATTTTTCAGAACACTGATGCTACAGAAATCTAACAGTAATACAGAAGACATTGTCCTCAATGATGGGAATGACTGTGAAAATCTCTTCCCCTACTAAAATTCTATGATTCGATGAATATTTAACCAAGGATTAAAGATGAGTAAGGAAAATGATACTGTTATTCTTTATTTTTTTTTTAAGAAAGAAAAAGAAAAGAAAAGAAAGAGAGAGAAGAAGGAAAAAAGAGAAAGAAAGAAAGGGTAAAAGAAGAAGAAAAAAGAGGGAGAGAGAACGGGAATCTTGCTCTATTGCCCAGGCTAGAATGCAGTCTAAAAATGGGTATTGAAAAGCTCTTTTATACTAATAATTGTGTTATACAATGGAGACAGGAAGGAATAAGGGAGGAAAACAACAAACAAACAGCCAACCAGTATTTCATTTAAACCTATGAAATGCTATGCAATTGCTGGGGAGTAATTTACTCCCCAACCATGTGGTCACTTTTAGAATAGATGTGATGTGTTACTGAAGAAAATGTATGTTTTGTGGATTTGGAGTAGAGAGTTCTGTAAATGTTTATTAAGTTTACTTGTTCAAGGTCTAAGTTCAAGTCCCCGGGGTATTCTTGTTAGCCTTCTGTCTCACTGATCTGTCCAACATTGACAATGTAGTGTTAAAGTCTCCCACTATTATTGTGTGGGAGTCCAAGTCTCTTTGTAAGTCACCAAAAAGTTGCCCTATGTATCTGGGTGCTCCTATATTGGGTGCGCATAGACTTAGGATCGTTAACTCTTCCCATTACATTGATCCCCTCTACCATTATACAATGTCCTTATCTCTTTTGGTTTCTATTACTTTAAAGTCTATTTTATCAGAGACGAGAATTACAACTCCTGCTTTTTTTTTTGCTCTTCATTTGGTTGGCAAATCTTATACTGTTATCCTTTATAAGGGTCTATGAAGAAACAGTGTTATTTGGAGATACCAGGCAAAAGCAGTATTTGTTGATATTTGACATATTTATGAATATTGATGTTTTCAGCTTTGCTTTATAAATACACCTTTCATGGTAAACAGATTTAAAAATCCTTGAGTGTCTTCCATGCTGTAAATTAAATAACTCAATACTTTGGATAAACTGCCTCTGTTCAAACTGCCTAGGCCAATTCTCAAACTCACATTTATAATAAAGAATTCAATTACCCTAGATCGAAAATCAATTCTATACTGCATGAAACCTATACCTCAATTTAAAAGAATCAAAATATTTCATTTAAAATATATTTTTATATAATGTTATTACCAACTGATAGTCAATCAAACATCTACTAAAGCAATTGTGTATTTCTGGCATTTGAGATGATTTTGGAAGAAATGAGAGCAAAATATTTGATGTTAATAATTTTTTTATATTTAGCATTAAGCATAACATCTCTTTAAGGTATAAAGTAACTGTGTCAGGTGAGATCACGCCACTGCACTCCAAACTAAGGACAGGAATAAAAAAAACAAAATAAAAGCAGAGGAATTACCAGTCTAAACTTCAAAGTACAGTCTGCAAACATTTCCAGTCAGTGATCAAACATTTTTGGTGCCAAGTAAATCTGCTGCTATAGATAGTTATCCCTAAGAGAGTGAGTACCTTAGGCAATCCCGTTGTGCCAGATGTGTAAAGAATGTACAGTGGGTGTTCTGAAAGAACAGGAACACAGTCATGTGACTGGGCTTTTGCCATCTCTTCATCCCAATCAAGGTCACGACCTGGAGCCAAAGGAACCGCCTCCTACACAGCAAAAATATAGGAATATGTACTGTAGTAAGGAGATTAAATCAAGAGAATAAAAAGTAGCTAAATCTATTTAAGTCTGAGCATTTGGCTGAAAATCTAGGCCTATATGGTACTAAACATCAGATTTATGACTAAAAAGTTCAAGTTCATGATTTAACATAAATGTTTATAAAAAGTCCAAAAGTGTGGTATTCAATTCAACTAAACTGACAGAAAGACACCTTTCATTTAAATCTAATGATATCCTTAAGAAATTCAGTCTAATGCAGTAATGTTTTCATCAACACTCATAGCTTAACAAGGTTTCATGTTTTTATAGATGTATGTACACTAATAACTTTATAAACTAATTTTTATTTTTCATAGCCCATTTCTTTTACTTTGGAAGCATCATCTTTATAATGATGTGTCAACTAAGCTATTAAAATTTCTCTTCATACAATGGCCTTAGGAGTAATACCACAGCTACTTTTCCAAATAAGAAAACAGTAACTCTTCAGGAGTAGGGAAGAATTCTACTATTGCTTTTTGAAGACTAAAATCCAGTTTTGAAATTTAGTCAGAGTCTGTAATATATCTAAAACATGATGCAAGTTTTTCTCCTTCTAGGTCATTCATTATTGTTGGAGAAATATTTCTTTTTTTAAGAACCAGCTCTGTGTTGTAAACGTTGTGATAATAGAGTCATGAGTTAAACAGATACACCTTTAAATAAAGTAGACAGACTTCTTTAAATAGAGTGACAATGGAATGGGCAGATGGGTCAAAAGCAGGGAAGTGGCTCTTGGAAAAGTTACTCTGATCGGGAATTATAGCTATTTAAGTAGAGTTAATGCCAATTAAAAGTCTGGTTATTTTCTTAAATGTTAGCTGAGCTCAAGATCACACATCAGGAAGTTTATAATTAGCAAACATGTTAGCACAAGCATAGGCAAAGTTATATAATACTCAGTGAAAATTAATGAGATTTACTATCTGGAGGTAACCATTTCATGGAAGTGATTCCTGAGATAACCCCAAAGACTGAAAAATTTAGAAAAAACAAGCCACTGCCATTTTCTAGGCTGATTAACACATTAATCAGAGTGGTAAAAATTGTTTATATATTTAAATAGGTACATTTGCCAATATTTTAATATATTATAAATTTGCCAATACTTTATTATAAATATGATGCCTATATGAATATGATACCTGTATGAAGAAACACATTTATAGCTGAATTGAAGACCCTTTATCAAGCTGAAGTTTCAGGCCAAACTGATTTATCCAGCCTCATTCTGATAGGTACTGACTCTGCCATTTAAATAAATAAAATAGTTGACTATGACCAAATCATATGTTTACATTTCTTTTTATACAATGAATAAAAGCAACTAAAAATTTGCAAATTATCAAACTTATGACATCACAGAGATCTATAAAAATCATCACACTGCAAAATAAAAACATAATTTGAGTGATCACAAAAATAATTACAGGCTGATAACTTTATAGGCCTCTAATGAAATTGGACTTCAATAATTGGTTACTCTTCAGGCTAAGAAACAGAGGTATGGACAAAGGAGATCTGACAAATGAAGAAACAAAAAAAAATATTTTCACATATATGCATTTACTTCTATGGGTGTATCTCTCCTAGTTGTTATAATTCTTAAAAGGCAGTATTGGGAGAGTCCAGGAGTGACTGATGCTCTATCCTTTGATTCCATATTTGCTTGCCTGAGGCTCAGGTGTGGCAGCCAAGTTTTTACCTCCTCTTACAAAAATGCAATCCTGGTTAGTAAGACACCACCGAGCCTCATAATTTGTGTCTCTCTAAATTAAAGGCAAAGCCAGTCCACTGGGCTTAATTACTGCCTAAACAGCAGGACTAATAGAAAGAACAAGAGACCTCTATAGCCCTTATCTGTATCAAAATAGAGGAAAGGGTCTGCAGAAAAAGAGACAAGCAGAGAAAGCAAGCTAGTTATTGCGGGCAGCAGGCAGTTTATCTCTATTAAAAAGAAAGAGAAGAGATTTGCATTAACTTGCATTAGAAAAATCTGAATAAGAAACATTGATATCCATATCCAACATGTCTATAGTGAAAGACATAGCATATATCTTGTTGGTTACACTCACTAAACTGGAGTTTAAATCCTGGTCCTGCCACTTATTAGCCATGACTTTGGGCTATAACCTCTCTATTACTCAGTTTATCTGTAAAATAAGGTGAGTAATAGCATCTGTTTCATTGGTTTGTTAGAATTAAATTTTAAAAAGTATTTGGAAGTACTTAGCATTGGGCCTAGAACTTAGTACATCATATTTCTGTAAAAATTACATATGAATGTGAATAGCACACATATACTCACATATATATACATTATGTGTGTGTTCCTGCCATTCCTCTAAACTTTTCTTACCCAAAGCCTTCTATATTGCTGATTTTGCATTTCCTGATTTAAACAGCAAAGAAGCTTTAAAAAAAATGCTTGTGGTCATCTGAAAGAAACTAAAATTCTTCTTCAAGATCGTAAGAACATTAAAATCATTAAGTGCAGTAGTTCATGAACCACAGGCTACTAAAATTCTACACAGGAATTTAATGTGGTAATGGGAATTGCTAGGTGGTAATCAAAATGACATATTTTTAACACTCTGTCTCAGATCTTGTCATTTAAGTATTTTCAAAGAAAACACGTCTCAAGAGTTCTGCAAATTGCACATGATTCTTTGCACTCTTGCAATTTCACTTCTGCACAAAAAAAAAAAAAAAATTAATCTGCTAGAAACCCAAGTTGGTCTCATCATAAATAGCTAGAGATTTGCTTGGGTGAAGAAGTAAGGTGATCATCGTGATCATAGGTCAAAGTTATAGGAAAAGTACCATAAATTGTATTCATTGATATATTATACTGTTTTCCCTTCCTTCATGGATCACAGAATAATTTATCTACTTAGAACATTCATGTTTTGTTTTACTGAGCATAGTTCTATTTCTGGCCTAAATACTTTTCTAAATTTTAAGAAGATATTTGCATGCAAATTAATCACACTACTCCAAGAGTCAGGACAGCTGAGGGATTAACCATACAGTCAGAGTGCGTGCATTCAAATCTTGACTCTGGCACTTTCAAACTGGGCATGTAACTTTATCTCCATGTTCACTGGAGTCCTCTTTTATTAAAATAGGAATGATATTACCATGTAGTTAATAGAGTTACCAAGAAAATTCAAAAAGATATTCATTAGTAGAGTCTTAAAAATCATACAGTAAGCAGTCAATTCTTGTCATTATAATTATTATAATCCAAGCTAATAAAAATACTTACAACAATAGCAGTATACATATAACCCAATTCATTAATCTCACACATGTTTCTGTGCTTCAGTCTTTTGGTTTTAAGCTAGATTTTCATGAAGTCAGTAAGTCTTATTTATATTTTTTCCTAGAAATAACAATGACATTCAGCAGTATACTAAATAGCTTATGAATCAAGTGTCTCTTTAAAATGGTAAAAAATAAAATCATCTTTAGCATATTACCATAAGCAAAAATCAAATTCAATATTCAGATTACCATATTTGGACGACTATAAATGAGAATTTTGTCTGGTTTGTGTTGTCCTATTTTTAGTGCTTCTTCTATAAGTGGTATGTACTCTACTCTCCCTTCCAGGTTCAATGCCAAATGATGCTGTAACCACCACCTTGGGCTACAATTTAAAAAGAATAATGGAGAGAAAGCTTTAACAATGTTAATTAAGTATAATCACAATATTTTAGTTGCAGACTGGCAATTTAACATTTCTAAAGAAACGTTTGAATGATTCCATTTTCTATTGAATGGTCTGTAAACCAATAAACCCTTTTTAATTGTTACAGACTTAACCACTTTCACATAAATCTCACTTACCTGTTCAAAATTGCATACTCAATGATGTTTCTGACTCATAAGTATGAAATGTATAAGTTCCTTTCAAATAATTCATTAAGCCAGGTAGATTTGCCATGAACTAGTAAAATGCAAATCTTGAAACCCCTTACTTGCAGAGGCCCCAGTAAGAGCTGGCGGCTGCTGAGGTTGTAGTAGCATTTCATAGATTTTCCATGTACTTATCTTCTAAATGCGTAAAGAGACTGCAGCAAAAAAGACCCAAATCTCCAATAATTTGTATTGATTTTTTTTCTCATTCTTAATATATACTCACATTCCCCAAATATTACATCTTATTTTCTCAGAAAGGTCCCCAGATGATTAAAGTTTCAAGCCCCACAAAACCTAGACCTGCCCCTGTCCTTAAGATACACTTTAGGCTGGGCACGGTAGTGCCAGCACTTTGGGAGGCAGAGGCAGCCAGATCACGAGGTCAGGAATTTGAGACCAGCCTGGCCAACATAGTGAAACCCCGTCTCTACTAAAAATACAAAAAATTAGCTGGGCATGGTGGTGGGCACCTGTAATCCCAGCTACTTGGGAGGCTGAAGCAGGAGAATTGCTTGAACTCGGGAGGCGGAGGTTACAGTGAGAAGAGATGGCACCACTGCACCCCAGACCAGGTGCCAGACCACAGTGTGAGACTCTATCTCAAAAAAAAAAGATACACTTTATACTATTTACCTGACAACATGCTAACTTGCTAAGTCATTATTCAGGACAAACACAGGCGTAGCCAAAATGTATTTCTGGAAGGAACCACAGCTTGTGTTAATATTCTTCTTCAGTATATTCTGGACATGCCTCAGATGTTTGACTATAGTCAGTGTTTGTTCATGTCTATTACTCCACAGTAACCTCTAAATGGTCAAGTTCGGATGTCATTTACTTTTGCGTTTCTTATACCTAGCACAGTGCTTGGCATGTCATGAGCTTTCGGTAAACATTTGTGGAACTCATCAATTTGCAGAAAAGAAGTCCTCATATTTTTAAGTATATTATTTCTTCACCAAGAAATCCAAAGCAAAAGTGACAGATAATAAATTATTCAGAAGGCAGATAATCGACCCAAGGTATTGCATGTATTCCTGAATTCTGATTTCTAGTTATAATACATTTCATCTAGGAAATGTATATACTGTGCTAAATATACGCATACATAGTACTGTCAGCTTTTTGAATATAATTTAGTATTCATGGAACTGAGACTCAGTGCAATTACATAGCTTGCCCCCAGGTTACAAGTGGTGGAGGCAGAAACAAGGCCAGTTCTGTCTGGTGCAGAACCTCTTTCAACCATATCAAGCTGCCTTAAAACAAAAAGGGGAAAAAAAAAGCAAAAAGTATGTTTCCTTTTATTATATTTTTAAAGGTCAAACATCTGAATGTAATTCACATTTTAATATCTGTAATAATCACAAAAATAACTCTAGATAGCATTCCCTAAAATTAGAATTCTGAATAAACAAAAGCAAGCTACATATCAAATTAGGAGCATATATAGAATATTTCAAAGCTTGAATAATTTAATAAAGTCAAAAGGAGACTCTCCTCTGAAAAAATAATTCCTTTCACATTTCTATTAACAGTCTTACTGGAGATTTTATTGAGTCTAAATTGACTTGTTAGAATACAACCTTTCCATCCTCTTCTGTTAAAATAAACCTTTTTCTTTAGCCTATTTATTTGAAGACCATGACATCAAAATCATTCCTAATTTCAACTACACACTAATTTTATCCAACTATCTCAGATATATATCTCTATCTCCATCTTCTCTCTTTACACATAACCTGCCCAATTGCCTTGTCCATAAAAGCATTTATTGCATAAACTCCTTAACAAAGAGAGTCTTGGGGTGTGTGTGTGTGTGTTTCAATGAAAATTCCTTAAGTGGTATACCATAAGTTTTGTAAATCCTTATTTATTTTAGATATTGTAATTTCCCTGTAACTTATCATAATTTTAAAAAGTTTTATTTGCAGGTCAGTGACTGATATCTTTTCCCTGTATTTTCTTTATAAGCACTAACACAACATGTTTAAAAAGAAAAAAAAAGGACCCAGATGGTTTGTCCAAAAATCAATTTTCATATTTTAATGACTAATCTATTATTAGATAAAGTGAGATATACAAAGCCTCACTCTAAACCTAGTATTCAGAGGGCATTCAGTATATATTAGCTCTCTTCCCGTTAAGAATGTCTCATCTTGGGCTTGTAAAACTCTAAAGGTCAACCATCTCTTACTCCGATAAGGATCTTCCTCCCACAGTCCTTTTTCCCCTTCATATTGGCCACCATTTCACAACAGAACACCTATCAACGGTTTTTATTTCAGCTTACAGTTTCACTCCTACTCACATACTGCAAGACATGTCTCCTCTTAACATTGCTTAAAACATGACACTCACCTGTTCAAAAACTTTTACTGGTTAACAGAATCCAGTTCAGACAAAACTGCCTTTGCAAGCTCACCTTCTCTCACCCTTTAGTCACATTAGTCTACATTACTGTCCTTCCAAATGAATTTTACCATTTCCTGTCTCTACTGCTTGACTCAGATTCTTTTTCTGCCTTTTCGATCCTACTATGTCATTCTCTTCCACTAGCTGAATCTTAGCCAAGATCTAACTCAAATCTCACCTCCTTTAGGAAGCCTTCTTTGGCTGCCCTGACTGAAAGAAAATGCTCCTTCCTCTAAATCAGGGGTCTGCAAACTATGGTTGTGGGCCAAACCCAGCACACAGCCTGTTTCTGTGAAATATTATTGAAAAATATACACCTATCGTGTCTGTGTTGTCTAAGGCTGCTTCTGTGCTATAACAGCAAAGCTGAGTAGGTGCAATAAAGATCACGTCATTCATACTGCCTAAAATATTTACTGTCTGGTCAATTTACAGTTAAAATTTTTCTAACTCCTGCACTAAATTCATAGATTAATAATAGTTAAAAATTTTTAAATGAGTACTATATGTCAGACACTGTGCTGTTTTAAATACCTCAATGATATTTCAAACAGACTCATTATATATATATATATTTTGTTGGTGTGTGTGTGTGTATATATATGTATATGCACACACACACACACACACACACAATATATATATATATATATCACACTTTCTTTATCCATTCTTCAGCCTATGGTCACTTAGGTTGATTCCATATCTTTGAAACTGTAAATTAAGCTGCAATAAACATATGCATGTAGGTGTCTTTTTGATATTTAATATAATGATTTCTAGAAAAAGTATCTATCAACCATTCCATTTGAAGGGAGGATCTAACAAGTATAGATCATTCTCAGATGATTTATCCACATATAAATATGACTAAATTATAGGTAACTATAGCTTGATTTCCCAAAATAAAGCACTTACCTTTACATGATCAATGCGACTACTTAGTTCTTTAGAAGCAAATCCCCCAAATATGAGACTGTGGATGGCACCTATCCTTGCACATGCCAGCATGGCATACATCGCCTGTGGGATCATGGGCATGTAGATAACCACAGTGTCACCTTTCTTGATGCCATGCTTGACAAAGACACCAGCCAGCTTGGAGACCTATACCAAAACCACCATTAGATCAGTAAAGTGTTTTTTGTATTATTTCACTAAACTTCTAACTTAAGGTAGCAATACTAGAAGAGGTCACCCTCTTGGTGGTAGATTAAAGAAGCCTGAGTAACATGTATATGATGATGATGATAATGCTTTAGATGGTGACAGTAAAACAGTTATAATTATTGATTATAAACCAACCTACTATTATTATGTCATGCAAACTTCATGACTTAAGATTGCTTAACCCTTCATGTCACAACATTTTTACTGAGCAACTATTATATGCCAGACATGCTATGCAAGAGTTGGGAACACAACACTGAGAAAAGAAAGACACAGACTTGCCCCTGTAGAGCCTATATATATTGCAAAAGGTGAATGTGTCAGGTGAACAGAAAACAAAATAATTATAATTTAGACAGATGTTGGGTAACTGTTAAAGGAAACAAGTATATATTAATAAAGAAAACCTATCATTAAACACTAATAAGGGCAAATAAGACAAATTCTACTATATTCACATTTTAAAGAAAAAGTAAGGCTCAAAGCTAATAAATAGTTAAACGAGGTCACAGAACTAGCAAATGCTGTAACAGGACATGATCACAGGTCATCTGACCTCATATTCTTTGCTCTTTCTACTGCCTCAAGCCAATTTTTTTATAGTTTTCTTTTACACTAATTACTTATACAAAGTGATTTCCCTCTGTATTTGGATAAAACATACACAGTTCTGTTTTGTGTTTCTGAGACCTCAACATACAAATGTCTCTTCCCTGTAACATGTTTTTGTACTTTCTAGCAATAAAAACAAAACAGATCATAAGCCCACACATGAAATAATTTATTGCAAGAATCCTTCCCATGGGCAATTATAACAGGCTGTGGGAAGTATGCCCAGACCTTAATGAATAAGTAGTTCAACATTCTTTTACTTAAAAAAAAAAAAATTAAGTATCTATTATATGTCAGACACTGTTTTCAGATACATCAGATCAGTAAACGAGACAAAGATAATCTCTAGCCTCCAGCTACTTATACTTTAGAAGAGGAAATACAATAAACAATAAACATAATAAAATAAGAAAATTATGTATTATAGTAAAAACATCTTCAATCATATGGGGGAAGGAGGTAGAGCAGAGTAAAGAGGATTTGGAGTACAGGGGAAGGGGTGGATGTAATTCTGAATGGAACCTCACTGAGAGGCAACTAAGAAAGCAACAGTTTAGTAAGACATGTAGGAGATTGAAAAAATGTGTATGCGATTGTACTATTTTAGGCAGAGAGAACAACAGTGCAGTACAAACATGTAAGAGGTAAAGCAGATTATATGTGATATAATCAAGGAACAGCAAGGAGACCAGGGGCCTGGAGAAGAAACAAGTGAGAAGACAGTTGTCAATCAGATCACGGGGCTGAAGGGCCTGTAGGGGCATGGTGGGAAATTGGAAGGACCATGGCTTGCCTTTGAATGTGACTGTCCAACACAATGAACAGAGGAGGCTTGGGAGAAGAAATTAGGCCACAGAGCTATTTGTAGTTCCTTTCATTTTTGTCTCTCCTACTTTCTGAGCAAGTTTAAATAATTCTAAATCCTGGCCGTTTTTCTCTTTCTCTTTATTCACTTCCTCTGTATAGATGGGGAAAGGTGTGGTCAAGGTTAAGGGCTCTGGTGAAAGAAAGTAAAAAAAACTATTTCGGTGTTTTATTCTACTTTGTGTTGCAAACTCTATAATTGAGTGCTGTGTTTTAGGAATTTCAAAGCCGCTAGCAGAAAGTTATGAGAAAGATATACCAAAATAATAAAAATCATAAACTTGAATTCTATATGGAGCTCAAAAAACAAGACAAAAACTGGGAAGTTATATCCCAATAACACAGCGTGCAACCCCTGCAGAAAGTGACCACTGTCCATGATCACATTACTGGGCACCTCATCTAAGGCACCACACTGACAAAGACCAAGGAAAAGAGTTAGCCTTATCCAAAGCTGTGGCTTCAGCATCCTGAATTGTGCCAGTTGTTGAATAAAAATGAGATTCAACCAAGGTCCAAACTAGCAATGATTCAGTAACTTAATACTCCAGTCTCACTTTCCAGTGTTGGTAGATGCCCACAACTTTTCTGTCCTCTGAAAGAAATGAGATTTAAAAATTCAAAACCTTGTTTGAAACAAAGATCTCAAAATGGTAGGCTACAGCCAAATGTGACCAGGATGTATTTAAGTTGGGGCCATATCACATTTTAAGAAAATGAACCAACATATTAAATTTAGTAGGTTTCATAAACAAATCTAGATCTACAGTTTCTCTAGAAAAATTGTAAAGTCTAGCAGCACCAGGCCTGTGTTCTTGAATAACAGTAATCAGTCGAACCAGATGATCAGCCTAGTGGTTTGCCATAGAACTCACTGTTCACAGGGGCATTTACCATACATCTTGCCTTTTTAAAATTTTGAGTTTAAAATATATTATTTTACAATCTTGTTTATTTTATGTGCTTACACCATAGTTCCTTAATTTATAGAAAGTGTGATATATACCAACAACTGATTTTTCTCCCATCCACCCACTTCTGTAGGCATCTGAGTTGTCAACCACTGCACTGAAAATAATTTTTAATCAAATTAGGCTGCACCAGGCCCGTGTAACCACTAGATGGCGTCTGTTGGCCTTGCCTGTTGCAGCTGCTCCTCCATGTTTTGATAACCTGATTACCACACCAGAGTTCATCTACAGACAAAAGGTTTACAGAATCAATAGTACGAATTTCTTTTCCAGTAGTTCTCAGGCCTAAATGTCCCTGTTAAAATTTTCCATTGTAATTTTTAAATCTAAATATATATGCATGAGAAAATGTATAGGAAAACATATGAGTTCATAATCACTCAAAGTGTTATTGAAACTTCAATACAGATGGCATTTGATATGTTATTTCAGGGTTCACCTTGTTTTTATCAACTTCAGGTGCAAAATTATCAAAGAAAAATAGATATTATTTTTATCCAATGACATATTCTTATCCTACCATACATGTCTGAGTATAGTTACAATTTCTATTACTAACAAAAGGGAAAATATTTTAACATAGGTTGTTTACAATCAATACTTTTTCAGCTTAAGAAAAGTTACCCATGTGTCGTTCACCCAATTCACATTCATCTTTCACCTTCTTAAAATGTTTTTTTGTCAATAATTTAATGGCTTTATACAAGCATAGACCACTAAACTTGATTTTCAGTCTGACACCAAGGGCGACATGGATCCCAGGGGAGCACAACCAGCCAGCATGAAGATACTAACTGCCAGTGTGTGAATAACTGAGTTGTGAAGGAAGCCTAGAGCAAACTAAATGAATATGTTTATTTAGATGTAACAATGTGTGACTCTTCCCACTAGAAATTATCTGAATCATTTTAGGAGTAATTTAAAGTCATTTTGACACATAAATATCCTGTCATTGATTCAACTTATGTAGTATCTGCTGTATGTCCTAAACTGAAGTCAAGTCTGCAGATACAAAAATGAAAAAGAAATGGTAGGTCTTCACCTTAAACCAAAGAAATTTGGAGTCTGCGGAAAAAAAAAATCACATATAGGAATAATAATGGTAAAATAAGAAAATGCAACAACAGAAATTTATATATTGTAAAAATGATGAACACATATATTTGGTTTACATATAATACATAATGCATCAGATAGAAGTAAAAGCTTTACATTTCAGAGTTATAAAATGAAAAATATTTGTATGAATAATAAAAACTAAATTGAAAAAAAATTTATGTATTCATTCTGGAAAATCTTTCAAAAACAGTCCTTGGGTTAGTATAATTTTGTGACTACATGCTCACAGCTCAAATATAAAAATTAGTCAAAATTGGCCAAAAGCCATGGTCTACAGGACAAATTAGCACTTGCTTCAAAAATAGCAAGTGTGCTCACCTAAGGAAAATTAGGCTTGTATGAAAAAAGATAGTCCCAGTGTCCAAATTTTTGTAGCAAAAATACAGTGATCATGGGCAACTTCAAAACCACATCAAAGAAAACTATGAAAAAGACAAGGGAAGGCATATTTTCAAAATGCAACAATGTTACACTGTAAACCCTCGTCTAAACAGTAACAAAAAATAGAACTAATTTAAAAACCAACTGTAATATCTGAAGAAACAGATTGCTAAAATTATTAATAAATGTTCTTGAGAATAGGCAGAATTTTCATAGAGTTATATAAAATACCTGTACCTTACTTGTAAATGTACTATGTTAATCGTGTGTTCATGTACACACACAGACATACACATTTTTGTTTGTTTTACTTGTACACATACAGACAACCATTGAAAATATTAAAATTTTAACTATAATGAATAACTTACTCTTTTGGTCATGCATTAACCATGCATCCAGGTAAATATTTGTGAAAATAATCAATTATTCTAAAACTGCTTAAGATCTGGTAGTAAAATTATCTTTTCTTAAAGAGAATTTTTAGGAATACAAATATTTTCATATAAGAAGTTTCTAGGAATGTAATATTTTTAGACAGTTACAATTAATTAGATACAGCACTGAAATAATTTCCATTTAAGATAATGCTAAGCTAAATCTATTTAATTTGAGATATGTCTCCTAAAAGCAGGAAAGTTAGAGATGTTATTTAGAAAAGAAAAATCTTCTTCCAAAGCTAAAAACATCACATGTACATTCACAAGTAAAATGTATTATTATCTAAAACACAGAGGAATATTTATTTTATATTTAAGAATGGCATTCTATTAAATTTCTCAAAAAACATTACAAAATGCTATCTTACATTCAAAATAGTTATCTGACAGTGGTCCAGAAAATATTTACTAGCACAGTTCTTCTCAAATAATTTTCTCCAAATGAAGGAGTAAATACCATTACTCAGAATAATCATTTTTCTCATTACCAGTTTCTTCACGTGTGGGTTTCAATCAATATTTGGTCATTTTCAGACTATGTATTCACAAGCAAAGTGAAATAGAAAATTATTTAATCCCTTTAGTTCGAGCTCAAAATGACCAATATTTCAATAATCTTTTTGCTTTCAAGACTACTGTGATTTTCAGAGTACAATTTCATAGAAAATCAGTTAAAGCCTATATTTCTCTATGTATATGTACTCAGTCTTGACAGGGAATATTGTCTTCCATTTCTTTAATGTTAAAATTTACAAGAAAATCATCAGAATTCATCACATATTATAAAAAAAGATGTTTTTAATTTTAAAACAGTATTTTTATGTAACAGGCCATTGTGAACAGAGAAAATAATTTTACGCCAAAGAGAAGTCCAAGGTCTAAAAGAATGGAATATGTAATTGATGTCTGTCATTAACACACAGCAGGAGTAGGGGGCATGAAACAGACAAAGAATAATTAAGGACTGCCTCCACTTTTTACCATTTTAACATCTCTCCACTCTAGACATTAATAATTGGGTAATTGTAACTTTCTCCTGCTTTTACGCACTGGAAAGTTTCTACCAAAATCTCTAATCATCATGGCATGCACCAATTGGCTGAAAAAGTAAAGGCAGTTTAGAGAGAGAAAACATTCAGGATGAAGAGGGTTGTGATATGAACTGGAAAGGTATGAAGAAACAATATCAGATATGATGCAGAGCCTTGTTACACCCATTAAGTTTAAACTAACCTGAAGAACAATGTGTAATAATTGAAAAATGTTCATCCTCTTTAAAAGTACTTTCCAAATTCTTAAAATGTAATGATTACTGCATAAACAAGAATCAATAATGTGATGATTATTGCATAAACTCAATTATTACATAATAGGGATAAAATAAATGTATTTGAGAAATATTAACAATGGGCTAACAGTAGGTTTTAGCAAATGACTGGAAAGTGATGCCATTCACATTGGACATATTTAAATTTGAGATGCTAGTGGAACAGCCATGTATAGATATCTACTCAGCAACCCTGCACATGATCTCAACATCAGGAGAAAGGTGTGGGCTGATGATACAGAATTGAGAATAGCCAGTGTTGCACTGGGAGTAACCATCACATATGTGGCAAAAAAAAAAAAAAAAAAAGGCCATTAGTGGGGATGTAATCACCCAGGAAGAATGTGTAAAGTGGAAAGAGAAGGCAACCTAGAATAAGTAGGTTGCCTTATAAGTGAAGAAACAGGCAAAATAAGAAGCATTTAAGAAGGAAAATTAGACAAAATGGACAGAGGAACAAAAGGAAAATGAGGGCAGAATGGTATACAGAAGTAAGTGAAGACTGTCAGAGAATGGACAAAAATGTTAGGTATGATAAAGAGAGGAAGTAAAATATTGAACATCTATTGGAATTAATAAGAAGAAAGTATTAATTACCTTAGCTAAATGAGACATATTTTAGAGGGTTTTGGTTTAATGTATGATAAGGAAGTTAAAATGGCTTTTTTCCAAAGTTAATCAGTGAAGGAAAATAGGTAAGAAACCAGCTAATAGTGGAAACACACGAATATTTTTAAGATAAAGAGCCAGCAGTGACATAGGTATTAGATAAGGTAACAGAACAAGAGCCTTAAAAGAATTGATAAAATGGCTCCAGGGTACCAAAAAAAAAGATTAGCTTCTATTTTAAAAGGGGGGGGAAGAGAAAACAATGGGTATGGATTCAGGAAAGTCTGTAGTTCTGGTGACAAGAAAATTTTCATCATCATTCTTAGGTTTGAGTCAATGTACCCTGTTAAGCTTGAGGGACAGAGATGGGAAGGCCAAAAGTTTAAAACAGCCTTTGGACGGTAAAAGAAAAACTTGTTAGAGAAATGCTAAAGAAAAAGAAAATGCAGTGTTGAAGTCCCAGTGGACACTGGAGACCATAAATTTATGTTGAATCTATATTTGTAGTTATGTGATTTTTCCTTAACAGGATTCAACATATCGGATACAGAAATGAAGCTAATAAGAAATTGGATTGATCCAGGTCTAGGGTTTTGCCGCAGAAGTGAAATGGAACGACAAAGTGGAGGAGAAGTGAGGATACTGTTAAGAGATGAGTTGTGTGGCTAAACTGAAAAACCTAACCCAGATAACAGAAAGATGAACACAGAAAGGAGCCTTAGCTAGTGACTATGCACCTTCAAAACCATTTAAAACTATGGTATTTCATGAGGCCAAAAAATATACCAAAAAAAAAAAACCATTTAAAACTATGGTATTTCATGAGGCCAAAAAATATACCAAAAAAAAAAAAAAAAAACAAACGTAACTAATCTTTAAAGAGATGCAAAACAAAACCACAATGAGATACCATCTCACACCAGTCAGAGTGGATATTAGTAAAAATTCAAAAAGCAGCAGATGCTGGTAGAGCTGTGGAGAAAAGGGAACACACACACGCAGTTGGTGGAAATGTGAATTAGTTCAGCCACTGTGGAAAGCGCTTTGGAGATTTCTCAAACAACTTAAAAACAGAACTACCATTTGACCCAGCAATACTATTACTGGGTATATACTCAAAGGAAAATAAATGTTTGGTTGAAAATAAATCATTCTACCAAAAATATGCATGGACTCATATGTTCCATCATTGCAGCACTATTCACAGTAACACAAACATGGAGTCAACCTAGATACCCACCAATGGTGGACTGGATAAAGAAAATGTGGTACATGTACACCCCAGCCATAAAAAAGAACAAGACCAAGTCCTTTGCAGCAAGACAGATGCAGCTGAAGGCCAGCCAAAGCAAATTAACATGGAGGCAGAAAATCAAATACGGCATGTTCTCACTTATAAGTGGGAGTTAAAAATTGTGTACATATGGAAATAGAGATGAGAAAGATAGGCACTGGACACTGGGACTACTAGAGAGAGGAGGGTGGGAGGGGGGGCAGGGGTTGAAAACCTATCAGGTACTATGCTCACTACTGGAGTAGTGGGATCATCTGTACAACAAACCTTAACTACACACAATTTATCCATGTAATAAACCTGCACATGTACCCCCTGAATAGAAAATAAAAGTTGAAAAAAAAAAAAACCTGTGGTATTTAAATAGGTATTGTGTCTAAAAATGCATACTATCTAAAAGTTTTATTGTACTATATAAGAATACGAAAAGTTTAAAATAGACATTATAAAATTATAAGCCCTAATTTACATGTATTCTCTATCCTTTCTTCACATTCTATCTACCAAAAAAAGCAAAACTTTAGGATCCTCTTATGTATCTGTTTCCAGCTTGCAAAATCTGCAGTGTTCCTTTCATCCTTTGGAAATTATATCCATGATTGCCCCTTTCCCTCTACCGTTCACCCAAGAATCAGTTGATCCCACCTCAGGAGATATTTAATTGAATCTACTTTTCTCTAACACTAACATTTCCAATAATTTTTAATTCATATCCATTTATTTCCCTACTTTAGTTACAAGTTCTGCAAGAATATTTATTTTATTTTATTTTTCACTGCTAATGCATTGTATTTCAGCTATATTATATGTTAAGCAGTTGAGTGGCCAGACTGGAACCCAAACACCACTTGGAAAAGTACCATTCATAGATATACAGAGAAATAGAGTGCAAATTCCTATTAAAGAGTTTTCAAATGATTTTTTTAAAACATAGCACAATTCAAAGTTGATTACTTTCTGTACATTTCCTAGAGTATTTGTAAAGAAAATATTCCAAGTGCTGAAGCAAGCTTTATTATATTTTAAAAATATATAATCCACCTGGACTAAAATGAAGAAAATTTGACTATTAGAGAAAACACTTTTCACAATTATGCATTCACATACCTTTACACGAGCATTCTGAAAAATCTACCACAATTTTGTCAGTAATGTACACAGTTTTCCAAATTTGTGCTTGAAAAGGTATAGAATCTACTATACTCTATTAATAAAGAGTATTCAATTCAACACAAATATATGTAAGTCATCTAGATAAGGCTATATTCCTTCAGTGAACATAATATGATAGTATGATAACTGCCCTGCATATTTGTTTATACAATATGCAAAATGTGAAATAAAGTTATTACTTTAAAACTATGGCTATACAATACATTAAATGGCTAATGAATATTTTTTGAAGAACATTAATTTACACTGTTAATGAAGGCCAGATTCCTTTTCTCTTGATCTAATAGTTTACTGCAGTGTTTCTCCAAGTAGAGTCTGTGGAGATAGTCTCAGGGTCAATGAGTTCTCTGTGAGAATCTTTTAACTTTGTGTTTTTATTTTGATATAATTAAAAAATAATAGGCCAGGTGTGTTGGCTCACGACTGTAATCCCAGCACTTTGGGAGGCCAAGGCGAGAGGATCACAAGGTCAGGAGATCAAGGCCATCCTGGCCAACATGGTGAAACCCTGTCTCTACTAAAAATACAAAAATTAGTTGGGCATGGTGGTGTCTGCCTGTAGTCCCAGCTACCTGGGAGGCTGAGGCAGGAGAATTGCTTGAACCCAGGAGGCAGAGGTTGCAGTAAGCCAAGATCATGACACTGCACTCCAGCCTGGGCGACAGAGTGACACTCTATCTCTAAATAATTAAATAATGTAATATAGTATACTCTGGATTATCTGAGCACTCATGCAATTTCACTGTGTTTGTGTTTACTTTTGTAATCTCATGCATAATAAGTAAAGGTCAAATAAGGTTATGGTACATTGTATAATCGAAATTGAAGGCTCTATGAAAGTTCGATTACTAATATGTGACAAGAGAATTGAAGTACCACCAGGAACATGTCACCAAACTCAAAGCCCCAGGGTCACAGCATCAAACACATTTTGCAATCAGTCATTCAGCTCCAGCAAAATAATATCAGTCACAATATTAAATTAATATTGTCATGTTGTGTTTGATTGGCTTTGTGGGTTTGTTCTTATACTGCCTATGACTCAGATTTGGCTTTTTATATGTACTAAATTGTAAAAAGAGGACATTAAGGCCTAGGCTTAATAATACATTAAAATAAAAATAAGTCAATACCAAAAGTGTGTAAAAATGTTTTGTCTTTATAAAGCATTTATATGCCTCACTATTTCACGAAAAAGAAATACCAATTTGGTTTCTTAGAGGCTTTTTCTCTTAAAGAGAAATATAAAAGATGCAAAAGATGTCAACAGGAATCCTGCTGCATTGTTTAGATCAATTCTGCAGTGATGATTTAATCAAAGTTCCAATTAAACAAACATCCCCAGCACTTCTACAGGCAGTACATAAAACATGACAACCACTCTGGTAAACCAACCACCCTTCCCAGCATTGGGCAATGTTCCAGTTAACCTTTACAGTTTCATTGATCAATATATGCCGAAAGCCAATCAATATATGTGAAGGTCTCATAGAGAACTTGCTAAATATCCCAGGAATGGTACAAGGACAGGAGATCATTGCAATAGCTGGGTCTGTTTTTAAAAACATCTACATCACTCAACCAAAGGAGCCATATACATTTAAAAAAAGAAAAAAAAAAGAAAAAAAAGAAGTTCAAGACCAGCCTGGCCAACATGGTGAAACCCCATCTCTACTAAAAATAAAAAAATTATCTAGGTGTGGTGGCATGTGCCTGTAATCCCAGCTACTCGAGAGACTGAGACAAGAGAATTGCTTGAACCCAGGAGGCAGAAGTACAGGGAGCCAAGATTGTGTTACTGTACTTCAGCCTGGATCACAGAGTGAGACTTCTCACACACACACACACAAAGTATTTGAAAGTTACTTATAGTCTATGTAATCATTTGAACTTATTGTTTTCAATGGAAATTAGTTTCCTCTTCAAAATTGCAAAGAAATAAAGACTTGTAACAGGTATAATTAAAAAAAAAAAAAAAAAAAAAAAAAAAGAAGAAAAATTCACAAATACAAGGCGTATGCTAGTAACTAATAAACAAAGCAAACATAGATCATATGTGCCAAGAATTCATGATAAATATCCTTAAACATATAAAATTTCCCATAAAACCTATACATGATAAACCTCATATTATTCAGCTTTGTAATGGAAATGAAATGCTTTTAAATCAAGTATGGCATGAGAAAATCAACAATCAATATCTCTAAGGTCTCTAATCTTGACAATAATTCTACTGAATGCAACTGTTATTGATTTATTCAAATTCATTTTACTTAACTATTACATATGTCTACACAGTGCACAAATATGAGCATAAAACTTCCAAATGAATTAAAATAATTTAGTGGCATTATTTTTCATAGCTACATATTAATCTATTTCAAAAAATCTTATGTGAAAAATACTTTGTCTTATATACTCAAAATGTGATTCTAAAATATTAATTTGCATCACTTTAGCCACTCAGTGTCCTTCAATTTAAGTTAGTTAGCTTTATCCTCTACTTGTTATGAAAATTATGCTAGGTCATATGATTTTATAGTTTCATATGTTAATTTTTAAAGGTGAGAAACAAAGTTGTTGATGCATTCAGCTGTCCTTACACTGCTATATAACAGGTACAAGTGTTCGTTGTGACCACTTCTCCTCACCTCACTCGTAAGGACACTTTTACTCTTCTTCTATTCTCTTTCTCGTAAACTTTGACTGCCTGTCTCCTCTGTCTCCTTCCTTTATTCACCAACGATCTGTCTTTATTGTTTCCTACTTAATTGGTCTTGTTGGCCTAGAACTTAAGCCAACAAAAGCAGTCACTTTTGTCCTCGGGGTGCACATTTTCATTCTTAACTACGTCAAATCCACCTCTTGGATAAATCTTCTTCCGACCTTCAAGGAACACCTGTGGAAAGGTTACGTATGTATGGGGCACACACTTCTATTTGTATTACATGACCCAGCTTCTACGTCACTTCCACAGTGAAGCCTTCTCTGAACTACTATGGCCAGGTTGGTCTGTGCTAAAAATGTAGAAAGCTTTGTTGTTACATTATCACACTACATTCAATAGGTTTTGTGTATTTCTCACTGGGCAAACTATAAACTCCTTAAATTCAAGAATCACATTTTACTTCATCTTTATGACCCCACTGTCTAATCCAATAAATGATACACAATAAGCATTTAGTATGTGTCTGAGGAATACATCACTGAAGAAGCCTTTGTTCTTAATCTCTAGCATGCCACCTAGGAGACTTCATTTTCAGCTATTATTTATTTCCCTGGACTTATGATTTATTGACATTAACAGGTTACAATTATTTACATGTAAGATCTGATATTTATTTTACCTGTGAAATGAAAGAGTACTTGTGGCAGGAACTCCTAGCTCCCCATCAAGATCCCTCTACCTACACTACTTTTTCCAGCCTTCCTAGCAGCTGATGGCCAAATGAGATGTGTGTGGAAGGCATATATGATATTTCCCTGTGTGGATATTAAAATAGCATGTCCATTCCTCTATATCCTCCTCCACCTTCCCAAGAGTTGAGTCATACATGTCTTTGACTCAGCTTCAATGATGCAGATGAAGGCAACGAGTTAGAAGATGAAGGTGCAATAACATTTAATAATCCTAGGTCATGCCAAGCTAAACCTCATCATCTTTAGATTATGTAAGAGAAATACATTTTTCAAAAATTTAAGCCACTATATTATTACACATCCTTATTTTAGCAGCTTAGCCTTTGACCAAACATTTACAAATTTACGTGAAGGGGGGGATAGTGTATCAATTATTAAGTACATGTTTACCAATGAAAATCATCTTTAAAGTGTATGTGTGTGTGTAAAAGAAGGAGAACTAAAGTACTACAACAGATAATCTCCTTTTTCCAGAATTCTACAGAAACAATTTCCTAGAATTGTCACAAAAGACCTGAAAGCACGGAAGGGAAGCAGGGCATTTACAGGTAACGGCTGTACTAGAGGCTCAATCAGATGTCTTTCAAACATACTGGATGTAACCAGGGATCCAAGACCAGGCACATATGCAGAATAGCTTCCAGAATCTCACAGCGCAGACTGTTATCTATCCCATCCCTTCATTTCCCACATGCAAATAAATACTGCTGGTCTAAGGGGATTTAAGTTATCGGGTGTCTATTCTTTTGTCATCTCCCCTGTTTCCAATCTTACTCACTACAGTCACTTCATCTTCAGAGATGCCAAAGTGATTTCTTTGACAATACGGAGCTTCCCATCATTCTTAGAATCAGACATAGTCTGATCATGCCCTGCAAGGTTCTATGTGATCTGACTCCTGGATACTCCCTAACCTCACTTTCTACCATTCTCTTCTCATCATCAGCCTCCTGTAATTCCCAAACTTCTGGAGGCTCACACCTGTAATTCCAACACTTTGGGAGGCTGAGGCAGAAGGATTGATTAAGCCCAGGAGTTTGAGACCAGCCTGAAATATAGCGAGATATCATCTCTGCAAACATAAAATAAAATGAAATAAAATAAAAGACAAATGACCATTAAGCACAGGATAAGAAATTCAACTTCATTTGTCATTAGGGGAAAATAATTTAAATCACAATGCAATACAATTACACATTCACCATAAAGGGCAAAACTGGAAAGATCTGGAATTGTCAACACCAAGTGTTGACAGCTGGCATTCTCATACACTGCAGATAGGAATATAAATTAGCACAACAACTCTGTAAAATTGTTTGGCACTATCTACTCATGTCCAATGTGTGCACAGCCTATGAACAATTCATCTCACTCCTAAGCACATCCCCCAACACAAACGCATAAATATTCTCAATGAAATTTGCGTACAAACATATTCGTAGCAACATTATTTATAATAGCCCCAAACCAGACATTACCCAAATAACCAAACTACAACCTCTTGCAATGAAATGAGTGAAACTCATCAACAGAAAGTTGAGTGAAAAAATCCAGACACAAAAGAGTACACTGCATTATTCAATTTGTATAAATCTCAAAAGCAGGTAAACCTTCAAATGTCTGAATATCAATCATGTGGGGGCTAAGAAATGACTAAACAGAGGCATAACAAGGGCTTCTGGGGGCCTGGAAATACTCTGCTTGTCTGCTTATATGGATTTATTCTGTTTGTGAAAATCTAACAAAATTTATTCTTGTGATCTGTTCTCCTATATGAACGTATATATCAATAAAAGTTCAAAAAATTGCATACTAGGGAAAAAAATGCATGAACAACCACAACTTCTATCCCATACTAGCATCATTCCCCTATTTACCAAGCATGGAAAGGTAATTTAACTTACAGAGATACACTTTTTAGTGGCACTGACTATACTATAAATGAAGTTTTTATTGTTTATTTAGGAAATTTAAAGAAAGAAAAACAATACAAGCTACTGCATCCTTTCCCCTGAACAAGACAAGCACTGACAGGGCTGAATTTCTGCATGTCCTGGTTTTTGTGTCGTAAGTGTTTTCTTAAGGCAATACTGATATGACAGATGAAGAAATGTCAGATTATCTTACACTGACATATGTCCCAGTAGATGGAATACAGACTTTGAAGAAAATATCCCAGAGGGCAGGGGTTGAGAGGAAGAATTCTCATGGGACATGGCCCTTGATTTCAGACTAATTTTCTCCTCTAAATTATTTGACCTTTATAATTACAACTACTGCCATAATTATATTTCAAAAAATTACCTTTAGTTAAGACAATAGGCACTTGCAGTTTGAATTAAATCAGGAAAATTTAGTACACAATTGGTTTTGTCAATTTTCCCAGTATACATGTATTTATGAAAATTGTTCAAGTGCCCTTCAGGGTTCACATTCTTATTTAGTGAATACATAAATTAAAAAACAGAGCACACTTGCCACACACAGAAGTAAATTCAGAACAAAATTAGTGGTCAAAATAAACACAATGATACTTTAAAATGACTTGTGCTATATATATATGACATACATACACATATAAATAGACTCTCACACATACGTTTTATTTCACTGAAGCTTCATATGGCAACAACTAACTTGAAAAGAGCTAACAAGAGCAAGGATACAATGAAAACATACATGTCTTCCATAATGCAGATCTTCTGAGTTATAAGTGTGGGAAACCCAAGCAGGATATATTCATCTTGAACTACCAAACTGAATGTAAATAAGTTAAAATCCTTCACAGATAGAATTGGAATTTACTTGGAAAGTATCCAATTCCATTACTAATTTAAATCTAAGACGTTTCTGCAATAAAGGAAGCTAGATTCACTTAGAAATTTCAAAAAGTATTTCATTTATTCATTCTTTCATTGACTCATTCTTTATTCAACAACTATTCACTACATGCAAGGGACTGTTCTGCAAATAAAAAGTCATTGCCCTTATGGAAGTTACATTCTGGAAGAGAAAATGACACTAAAGACGACAGAAAAATAAAATAAAAGGAATGATACTGAGTAATCAATGTTAAATTTAAAAAAATAGTGAAAATATAAATTTATGAAGTGGTGTGGAAAGAACATTTATATTTAGTATGGTAAGAAAATATCTCACTGAGAACAGAACATTCAGGTAACATAGACCATAAGATATCTGCAGGAAAAATTATTTCAAGCAGAGGGTAGATAATCAGGATAATTTTAGGCATTGATTCTTCCAGAAATCTCCCTAGACTCTATTTACCTCTGGTTAACTTGGCTGCCTTGACACGTGTTCCTACAGAATATAACATTAAGCCCTATCATGACCCTTATTCGGTTATATTGAGATTGCCTGTTCACATGTTTTCTTATCTCCTTGACAATAAGAAGTGGGTTCATTTATTTTGCATATCTTATTCCTATCAGGGTTTGGCATACAAAACAAATATTTATTGAATGAATGATGGATCTTGAACTAGGCCCAAATCTCTGTACAAAAACCTTAATAAAGGGATATTTAAAATATTCTCAGATCTATAGAAAAGATGACAGTTGAAGAAAACCTCTGCTTCTGAATCATTCTGTAAAATTTTCAGATCTTTCATGTTACCAAGACAAAGTAGCCTAAAATGCGTTGGCTTACTAATTAAATAAGATATACAAACTAACTTAATCAAGTATTATCTAGTCAGAAACTTCCGGTAGAAATGAAACATGGGAGAGTAAAACAAGTAATGTACAAAGGCACGTCTTTATGTTTGTTCTCAATGGATTTATCCATTAAATCTTTCTTTCTCTGTCTTCTCTACTTAATAAAATAAAGGCCACAGGGAATCCGAAGCAGGTAATCAAAGCAGCACACAATGCTTCTCTCTCTTCCTAACAGTTCTTCCTTTAGTACGTTAGAGAAGAAAAGCCTGGGGAATCAGAGGCTGTCAGCAGGTGAGAGAAACAGTCCTTTTATGTACTTTGATGTCAGGCTAAACTGAAACCAGGGAACCAGCACAAACACTGAAAGGGTTTGAAAGTCCACACACAATATTAGAAAATCAAGATGAGTTAGCAGAAAAGCTTCTAAGCAAAACATATATGTATAATTGTCATATACACTTACATAATTAATTAATTGAAAACCAACAACAGAAAATGAGAATGGCAACAACTCGTCTTATTTTATGTTTCTCTAAAGCTTTTTCCTCGACTCTGATGTTTATGTATCAACTTCAAAATGTGAATATAGGTACTATTTTTACAATATGTAAATAAACTTACATATTTGTATACTAATAAAAATTTGCCAGTATAGTCATGAGAGTGCAGCAATATGCCAAAATCACAAGCACAATTTTTTATCATAGATTAAACCTCTTCTAAAAGCTGAAAATGCAATCCTAAAACAAAACATAGCTTATAATAGGATTTCAGGAAATCGACATTATCTCTTACAATATAACACAGCCTCATAAGAATAACAAGCTCGTTGGTAACAGAGTGCCTTTCTTACTCACTCCCAATGTGATATCTGTTTCTGAATACTTAATTCCAAAAACACAGTTTTCAGTTACAGACTGATAAAAAATACCAAACAACATATTTGCAGCATTTTTTTTTTTTTGTCTTGCACTGCTCAGCATTTGAACTCCGTTCTTATTAGACTGAAATTCCCCTTCTTTGCATCCTAGAGTGAGACAGGGCCCCAGTTCCTACTATTAAATCAAAAGAGGACAACAGATTTCTTCCCCATTGACTGGTTGTTTAGGCAAGTCACCTAAGTTTGGTCAACATGGTGCTATATGGTAGATGCCCCGACAGTAATGACTTGACTTTACCATACCCTGAGAAAGACCCTGAATGTCTTTCTGGCAGGCACACCTGAATGCGTTCAGAGTTCTGAGCTAAGGAATACAAATCCAGAAGTGGCCAATCCACAAATCCATTCCTTATTTATGAGGAATATCTCAGCCCTATCCAGTCCGGGATCGAGGCCCTTTGTTTTAGGTTACATGAAAGTTGCCAGGTGGAGACTGTTACAGTGATCGTGCTAAGTGAAGATGCTATAGAAACTGCATGCTTTTGGCAAGACATGCTGTTCTTCTGCCCAGCCTGCCACCAGTGGACTCTCCCCCTGTATGTAAGGCCCCAGTAAAACTCCATGTCTTGTATGCTGGCTCTTGGTCTCTTTGGCCTCTTGAACCTGGTGCCATCCCCCACTGGAGTCGATAGGGGTTCAGCACAACGGATTTTCCTACTCTGTCTTTCAATCTAGAAGACTGACTCAAGGCAGTGAGTCAAGTTACTGGACAATTTGTGGGTTCTTGTTAACTCCTCATTACTGCTCTTTCTCCCTTAGGGTGTACCATTTTTCTAAGCCTGGCTCTTCAGTATTCCCTTTTCATAAGTTCTTTTTTTATGTTTAAATCAGCTGCCATTGGCATTTGTTGCTACAACCAGGCTGATGCCCAGCCTAAGCAAGCTGGTGTAAACTTTTCTCTCTTATTTGCAAGAACTCAGGACTGGAAAGGTAATGGTTTTGCCTGAGTGCCTTTCTTGAAATTTCTTGCAAGGCAAAATAATAACTTGTTGATGCAAATGAATATAATTTCAAAGAGTCAGAGAGAGTTGATGAAACTTTCTAAAAATGGAATGGAACCCTTAAATGGGTTCAAAAAGCAAAAGGAGAGAATGCAATTTTAAAAGCCTTCATGTCAAAGCAAATGCTTCCAAATCCTAGCATGACAGACTCTGCTCAACTTCTGCTTCTCAACCAGTGGCAACCTTGCCACTCAGCGGACATTAGCAATGTGTACAGAGACTGCAACTCAGGGAGGTGGGGTGTGTTATCAACATCAAGAAGGCAGGGACGCTACTAAATATCATGCCATGTACATGGCAACACCCACAACAAAATATTTTCTGATCCAAAATATTGATAGTGCCAAAGTTGAGAAACCCTGCCTTATACCACTGCTTCTCTTTAAATCATACGTAAGTAAAGTTCCACAGTTTGGTTAACTTTCCCACAGTCCACAATTCCCAAATACTTTTTATAATTAGTTCTGAAACCTTATTTCTACCCTAATGTTAATAAAAGAGAAAAATAACTCATCTCTTAATATCATGGTCCACCTAAGAACTACACAAATGGGAAAGAATTCAAAAGAGCAAATAAGCCAAAGGAATGAACATATTCAAAGAACATATACAAAGGCCTGGGAGTGTCTAAAGGAATAAGAGAACATCCAGGGTGAAAAAAAAGGGTTGTGTGCATGGCCAAGAATTTTGAAAAATGAAGCTTGGAAGGAATGCTATGACCAGATTCTAAAGTGTCTTAAACACCACAGCAATCTGGATTTTACTCTCTGAATAACAGCATTTTTTAAGAAATACATTTTTAAGTGGTATAGAGAGAAGCATGTTATTTCTTAGGAAGAACACTCTGGTGATCATCTAACATGAGCAGAGTCTGGTGACAGGGAAGGCAGGGGACTCTTTCAAAAATACAAGATCTGGGGAGCAGGTAAAGGTGATGGTAATGTGAATGAAGAGCAAAGATCAGAAGAAGATTGACACACATTCTCAGAATTTGGCAATCTCTCCCTATAAAATTATCATCATTTAGCACTGTAAAACATAAACTGAAGGCTATAAAAACTGTCTATATGAGTTAACACACTTGTATTCATTTCCAGTGTGTATCAAAAGAAAAACATGGCAACATATTTCAATGCATTAAGAGAATTCAAGGCTCTACAATGAGAATGTATGCTATTTAAGTGATTTCTATATGACTTCCAATATACATAAAAAGTTTATGATATTACCTGCTCCAGAACTTCTTTATAGGTAAAGGTTGCTTTAGTGTTTGTAACAGGACTGTCGTAGATGATGGCAATCTTATCCCCTTTACCATTTTCAATATGACGATCAATGGCATTGTAACAAATGTTAAGCATTCCTTCCACAAACCTGAAAAACAATTGAAAAGTAAAAGTGAATGATTGCTTTAAAAATATATTGTCACTTAACTAAGTTATATTTGTTGTTTGATAGAGTTGGCCTTAAAACAATGTTTCCTAGTGCATTCTATGTCAGGTAATGACATCTGTAAACTAGATATTTAAGATGGTACACAGTGTACTTTTTTATTTTAATAAATATGTATTTTGATGTCCACTATATATATATATATATATATATGTATGTATGTATGTATGTATGTATGTATCTCACACTTCCAGCTGATGACATCATGGATTTTATTGCTTAGAATAAAACTAGAGTATAGATCACAAAAGTCACCCTTTTTACATAGATGAAATAAATTGTAAGTAAGTGTAGTGAGAGGTATTGGGGATTGTGAAAGGGCAAATGGCAAATGTATGACTGAAGTTTTGGTACCTGCTACAAATAGAACAATTTACTGAAAAATTATTTTCTTCTCTGAAAGAGCTATATGTATTTTTTATTTCAGTTAAATGTGATGCCTTCAATTTCACAAAGAATAATCTTTCTGCACATTTGAAATGCTTCATAATTTGAACAAAGAAGGGACATTCATATAAAATATTTTTATAAACCTTTGCAATTCAGTGCTGTTCATCTCTTAATTGATCAATGTTTTCCTTTGAAAACACGGACATCATGTAGATACATGGAATAACTGTTTAAGAAAATATAACTCATTTTTCCAAAAGAAAAGTCTTTATATATGCCCTTTTTTAGTAAAATGGGGATTAGAAAAAAAATATGCAAGTATAGTAATGGTCCATTTCTTCCAAAGTCAAACTACCAAATACTGTAACAATGCAAAATAACAGGAAAGCATATTGAAGCAAGAAGAAAAGCTCTTTTTAAATAGCTGAGTATCACTTTCAGGTATTTGCTCAAAGAGCTCTGTGTGAAATGAAGCAGTGGATTAAAAGTAGCTATAGAGATAGTAGCAGCATTAAAAAATAATAGCCACAGAAAGCAGCAGGAGGAAGAATCATTTAATCAGGGTCAAATGGCCCTATGTATTTCAATAATAGCGAATTTGACTACCTACAGCTAGCACAGAAGTAATTAATATCATGATTCTGAATTCCCATGTGATTGATCTCATGTTTGTTCAAAAACAGTACCTCTTCCCAATGCCCTACTCTTAGCAAAAGTATTTTGTCTCTTCCCCTTGACCCCTCCTCCATGAGTAGAAACTATGTCTCTTGATTTGGGGCTCATTCATGTACTTGTTTTGGCTCATGCAAGGTCAGCAGACATGACGCAAGCAGAGGCTAGCTCTTCTGTACCACTACCTTCTCCAGGAACAGCCTCCCAGGGTATAACTGCTCCCTCCTCAACATGGCACCAAGAATGAACATCTGCAGGTGGAAACAGAGCCCAAAAGAAGCAGGGAGCCTACCTCAGCTACATTCATGTATTAAAGCAATGCTCCCAAACACCCCCAACCTAGATTAGATGATGCCTTGACAACCTGCAGACACATGGAAATAAACTGAATAGTTTGTGCTACAGAGATTTTTCTGGTTCCTAGTTATACAGTATAATTGTAGCCATCAATATCTAACACACTAAAAAGTAAAGTTATCATTCTGTGGTAGAAATAAGGAAAGATGTTTTATAGAATTTCCCACAAAATCTGTGTCTTTCTTCCTAAAAAAACAAAACGAAACAAAAAACCATTTCTGACAGGGGAACTATTTAAGTGCTAGAATACTTCTTGATAACATCATTCTCTTTTCCTTTACGACTTCTACTATTCTTTGTGATCAATATTCAATTATGTTCATGACATTTTACCCAAAAAAGGGGATTCCCTCAATTCTACAGAATTCACTTTGTCATTTATTTGCATTATTCTTCTCCTACTTCTTTGCCAGTTCTTTTTCAATATGTTTGTGGAATCTTGTTTTCTTCATCTTTTATTGGCTGTGATATCTCACGTTCCATATGCATCCCTTTGCTCATGCTACAGTTTCTCCATGGGTGAAGTCTACACTCTCCTGGTTTCAACTTCCACCTTTATCTCCAACCCTAACCTTCTTTTCTGAGCTCCATACCTTAGAGCTGAGAGTCTGCCAGACATCTTTACTTAAAAAGAGTAACATGCCTAATACTATACTCATTTCACCCCACTTCCACCTCCAAAGTCCCATCCCAACTACAAACCTGCTCCTCCTCCTGTTTTCTATATTTCAAGGAAATATGTTGCATCCAGTGGCCTGAATTAGAAACTCCAAAGTCAGATTTGTACCCTCACTCTCCATATTCATTTATATGTCATGTCACATTTGCCTTTATTGTCTCTATAATGGTTTGGTTCTCTCATTGATTACAATGACTACATCCTAATTAATCTCCCTGTTTTAGACTTGACCCCATTCACTCAAGCCATCTCCCTACACTGCTATAATGGCTTTCCTCAATGTCAATATTAATATGTCCATGAAAGTATTTCAAATGGTGCTCAAAATCATTTAATATGTTTCTATAAAGTTCAAGATAGAAACTATATATTTCTAGATTAGTGGTCCCCAGCCTTTTTGGCATCAGGGATTGGTTTTATGAAGGACAATTTTTCCATGGACCTAGGGTGGGGAAAAGGGGATGGTTTCAGGATGATTCAAGTGCATTACATCTATTGTGCACTTTATTTCTATTATTACTACATTGTAACATATAATGAAATAATTATACAACTCACCATCATGTAGAATCAGTGGGAGCCCTGAACTTGTTTTCCTGTAATTAGACAGTTCCATCTTGGGTTGATGGAAGACAGTGACACATCATCAGGCATTAGCTACTCATAAGGAGCATGCAACCTAAATCCCTCGCATGTGCAGTTCACAATAGAGCTCACACTCCTATGAGAATCTAACGCCACCCCTGATCTGACAGGAGTTGGAGCTCAGGCAGTAATCCGAGCAATGAGGAGTGGCTATAAATACAGATGAAGCTTTGCTCACTCTCCTGCCACTCATCTCCTGCTGTGTGGCCCAGTTCCTAACCGGCAATGGACTGGTACCAGTCCATGGCCCTAGGGTTGGGGACCCCTGCTCTAGATAACATTCAAAACCCATTGATCTACTTTGTTTCATTTCCACTCATCCAACTTCACAACTCCAGGTGTACTGAATTACAAAGTTTGCAGTTCCTTGAATTCAGTCAGCTTCCACTTCTGTGGCTGTCCTTCACTTGACCACCACCCTCCCCAAGTGGTTCGAAAGCCCCGTGTAGGTATCTCCACCATAGTAGTTTTCACATTGCTTAACTTACAATATTGCTCCACTCTGATGTTTGCTTCATTACACTGTAATCTACCTGAATGCGGAGAGAATGTCATATTCTTCTTGTAGTCTTTAGGACTCCAGACTTAAAGATATACAATGTCCTAGCTTTTTACTGTATTTATCAAGATGAGTAGGAAGTTTATTTTCTCTGTCTTGTCTTGAAACCAGATGTCTCTAAATAACATTTATCAAACTTTTACTTTAGTCCAAGACTTCATATCATGTTTGTTAAAAAATTTTTTAAAAACCTTTCTCTATGAAGTAGATATTATTAACACCATTTTACATACAAGGAAACTCGTAACAGTAACTTGCTCATGGCAGTCTGATTACAGAACCAAGCCCTCAAACAACACTGCTTCGATAAGCAATACTCAAAAAACTTAAACTTGGATTTTTTTTTCAATTGTTTGCAATTTTAGAGTAGTTTAATATTGAAAATATTAACACCCTAGGATTTCCTTTTTTAAGAGTACCTTTAGACAATTTTTTTAAAAAAAATAAGAGTACTTATGGAGGAGGCAATATGAAGATCCAAATGGGGGAAGGATCTGCAAGCAATGTTACACAGAAACAGAACTGCTGCAGGAGATAGCAAAGCAGCACAGTCAAGAGGCAGTTACAGGTAACGAATCTACCAATATAAATTGGCTAAGTTAGACATTGCTTACTGTGGCTGACTAGACCAAGTGACCTGCAAGAAGCCTCCCAGCTCAAAGATTTGACATTCTACTATGACGAGTTTCTTATTTCATTTTAAATCAAATCATTTCAGTAAAGGTCAATTGAATGCCTTCTATGTGCTGTCTCTCCACTGTTCCTCTAAATTCATGGGCAGGTTTTAAACGGTTGGTCTCCCCAGATTATAAAAGTAACTAATGCTCACTGTAAAAATATTAAAAAAATATACTTTGGAGTATTTTTTATTCTTTCTATATACAAACATACTTATTATGTAGTTTAATAGTTTGCCTCTGTGTTGAGGATTATTGCATTATGAGTTTTTTCCAAGGGCCTGAGGAATTCTCAAAAATTATGGTAATGATGGCATAATATTCCATTCAATGGCTGTTCAATAATAAAATTAATCCTGTGTTGTTACTAATTGCCTTTTACAACATTGTCATTATTTTAAATGATCCTAGGATGATGTTTCTTGCAGACAAATATTGGCCACACTGTTTTCTACTTACATTTGCAGGCCAGGTTCCCACAATCAAACAAATATATGCACATTAAAATTGAATAATCAAATTGCTTTCTGGAAATACTGAATTAACCTATATTATCATCAGCACTCCCTAAATCTAACATCTAACTCCTCTCAACACAAATTACTCTCAATCTTCTCCAGTTTTTTGTTTTGTTTTGTTTTTTAGATGAAATGTTGCTCTGTTACCCAGGCTAGAGTGCAGGGACGCAATTGTGGCTCACTGCAACCTCCGCCTCCTGGAATCAAGTGATTCTCCTGCCTCAGCCTCCTGAGTAGGTGGAACTACAGGCACGAGGCCACCATGCCCAGCAATTATTTTTATTTATTTTTTTTTTTTGTAGAGATGGGGTTTCCCATGTTGGCCAGGATGGTCTCAATTTTTTGACCTTGTGATCTGCCTGCCTCGGCTTCCCCAAATGCTGGGATTACAGATGTTAGCCACCATGCATGGCCAATGTTCTTCAATTTGAAAAGTGAAACACAGTTTTAATTTTGGTTTCTTTGGTTACTAGTATTAAGCCACACATACCCTCCCCTACTTATCCTCCCCACACCCTCACCCACGCCTATGCACATGCACACACATCACATAAACTATTCTGGGCCTAGAGTGTAACATTCTGAGATAGGAGGAGTTTCTCCATAGAGGATCTTTTAGAAGATTTAACACTTGTGGAACAAGAATCTATGACTTCCGGAAAGTCTAGAAATCCTCCTCTTATTGCCTCTTCTTCCTCAAACAATCATAGGAAGTATTTTAGTAATCAAAACTTCCATTAACTGACAAGTGAAAAAGGATCTTTATTCAGATTCTGAAATGTATTTCACTCAACTACCTATATTTTGACACTCAGATGAGTGCATGTGTGTGTATATATATGCAAATGTGTGTGTATGTTTGTGTGTGCATGCATAAAATAGAAGAGAACATAAAGCCAGGGTATGGGGGAGAGCATATTTTCAACATATTTAATGAGGAAAAGACATATTTGCAATATTTAAAGAGTTTCTATTAGTTAATAAAAACAAAAAAAATCCAATAGGCAAACAACTTCAGCATGATATCCGCTGATGAAAACAAAATAAAAATGACAAGTATAAAAAAAAAAAGATGTTCAACGTAGTAGTCAAGAAAATGAACATTAAAATTATATCACTTGCCCCTCTGAATTGATATAAAAAAATCATACATAGTTATAGTGAGAGTGAAGAGAAAACAGCATTCTCGTATAATGTTGGTGAGCAAATTTGTTCAGCAATTTAGGAGGGTTCATAATCGGTATCTATTAAGAGTTTAAATACATATTTTGCATCATTAAAAGGAATGCAATATGTATTTGATATATACATATGAAACAATGTTCAAAAGTAGCTTTTTACACAGCCAGAGTAAGTTACCTGTGTGTTTATCTATGTTTTGTATTATGTAAATGCACAAGGAATATCAAAAAATGCATTAAAAATAATAGTGGTAAATTCTGGATAAGAGAAAAATTGGAGGGCAGTAATAGAAAAGGGATAGTCTGTATTTTTATACAATAAAACTTCTGTGTTATTTATTTGTGCACATATTTACATACTGAATGGGTGATTTAAATATTTTTAAATTAAAAAATATAAATTTTAAGGGTCTAGCTTGCTTGGCTTTTGGTTTAACTCATCAACTTAATAATTAGCATAACTACCATCAAATAAAAAATTTAAGTAAAAATATAATTTAAAATTTTTCTTTTGGTAAAAAGAAGCATTTCTTCCACTTGTAACAACATCTAAACTCAGTTTTATGAAACTAAAACCTGGGCCATAAAAATTTTGCTTCTGCCTTTCTCAACAGAATCAACCTCAAACAGCTGAAAAGTCAATAATAAATGGCTACATGGAACCTTCAGATCACAAAGAGAGATATGCTATCAATCATAATTCCTGCTGTCCTCCATGATTTTGGTTGCCTTCCTTCCAGGCATTTGTAAGATTGAACTTTCATGCCTACTCCAAATGAGGCACATGACCATGTTGCTTTCTGTGGCCCAGGGCCTCATAAGAGAAGGAATGCAAGCAAAGTAGTCTCCAAGAGCCAGTGAGTGCTTACCAAGTATCCTTCTCCCTCCCTCCCTGACACAAAGGCAATGACATCCCAAATGTTCACCGTACTGTCAGCCTATATCTCTGAGTGAGGATAGATGACCTTGGGCATATCTTCCTAATAACCCAAGATCAATTTGTAGGATAAGCAAGAAATACCCGGGCTATGATGTGCTAGGAAGATTTAGGGGTTATTTCTGCAGCATATCCTAGGCTAGTCTGACCGATATAAAATTCTTAAGATCTATCAGTTTTGGCCAATCAAAGAAACTTTGAAATTGTCATATTTCATAATTTAAGAGGCAGAGGGATACATTGCAGGGCAAATGAAATGAGAAGAATCTTGGCTCCTGTAAATAAACAGTCACTAGAGAAATGTTAGATGTCCTTCTAAAGGAGTCAAAATGTACCTTCATCATCTGAGCTCTCAGAGACAGGGCTGAGGGCCTCCCCAAAGAGACCTGTAAAGAAGATAGCTTTTAAAATTCCTTCTGGGCTTCTTATTTTACATAATTTTCTATTTTCTCCTACAATCCTACCTGTGAATAGCCACTGTACTCTAGCCTGGGCAACATGGCGAGATCCCATCTCAAAAAAAAAGAGGTAATTTTGTATTTTTCCTTGCCTTTTCCTCATTATGCCTGCTAATGTACATCCAGCATAAAAGCCTGGACTCAGCCCTTTGCAAGAATCTTGCTTGAAACTGGTTTGTTCTCTTCTTCACCTTAGTCTACCCTGAGTCTGCTCTGTCGTTCCTAATATTAACTTCAGCCCATTCTATGTTTGACTGTGGCCTCATCAAATAAGTGAGACTGGGGCATGTATTTGGTTCATACATTGAGCTAAGTCAATGAATGTGTGTGGGTGTCTGAAGGGTTTTTAAGAGGTAGGGAACCTGTCCTCCATGGTCTTAAACTCTGGGTGCCAGAAGCGACTAGTAGCAAATGTTCACATGATTCTTCTCATCAGTTTTTTCATCCCTGCTAATTTCAATCCTTCCCCTTTCTGAGGGCTAAAACTTTTTAATTTAAATATGTATTTACTCTTAAAATATTATAAAAGGGAATAAGACTGATACTAAAAAAAAGTCTTCTTTCAGAGGGCATGATAGGCTTTTTCTTCAGAGAGTAACTGATAGCTTATTATCTGCAAATTGGGTTACCGAGCTACAGAAAGTTAAATTGGTAAAATCTAAAATGTTTCTCTCAATTCCACTGTCCTCTCTCATTCCAAGAACAAAGCTTAATATATTTTTAACAGTGTGGCCTATAATATGAAATTCTCAAAAAGTGCCATATTGCACTTTGTATGAAATAACTGTTTTGAAAGCTTCCTCCAACACAGCCAGATTTAGTAGTCATAATGTTGCAACTTTATCTGTGTTCTCAGTTACTGATTTCTGCACTTTGCATATATTTATTATTAAATAACTAAAAAGTTCAGGTTTACGGTTACTTTCTGTTATGAGCTTCCTTCTTAGAATGTTACAATTTATTTCCTCGATAACCTCCTATATACATGGGTCTTCATCACAATTTATAAACGAACAATAAAACAAAAGCAGTTCAGGCTCTTTTTCTAAAGTTAAATCAATCCAAAGCCAATATATTGGAAATGATTCAAAGACGAAGGCTACATTTGATTATCTATATACTAAAACTGTGGTAAATATATAATCTTTACAAAAAATAATTCATTATCTCCTAAGAAGACAACAGATTAGAATCCCAAATATTAACTATCTATAACAATTTTTCTATTCAAAAGTGTTTTCATTGAATAACTTTGATAATAATTTTGTTGATTAGATATGAGACTGTGAAGGGAAGGGAAAAATTCTAACCGGGAACATCTTCTCCACTCTTAAAAGGAAGATTGGTTTGCAATAACTCTGATAAGCAAAATGTGGCAAATTTTCTGACAGAGGTACAAACTAAGCATGACTAAGCACGGTAATTATATTTAAGAAAGATAAATAAGAACAAGTAAGAGCATCATTTACCTAATTACTCAGCTAAGGGTTCTGGGTGGCTGAAGCCTATCTCAGCAACTCAGGGCACAGGGCAGGAACCAGCCCCAGAGAGGACACCATCCTATCGCAGGACACACACACTGACTGGGACCATTTAGATATGCCAGTTCACCTTATGTGCACATCCTTAGGATGTGGAAGGAAACCAGAATGCCTAGAATAATCCCACCCATACAAGGGGAGAACATGCAAACCCACACATGGGGAGAACAACAACACAGACAGACAGTGGCCCTGCCCAAGAATTGTTTTTTCCATGTTATAACAAAACAAAGTTGAACAAAATGCTGTTATTCAAGGGCCTACCACATCCTATCATCCTCATTTTACATATGGGGAAACAGAGGTAGAGACAAATTTCCTACCTGAGGTCCACATATAATGAGTGACACACTGGTATTAGGTATCAGGCAGTCAGGCTCTGAGACTCAAGTATTCTGCATTAATGTGAGACTGTTCCATGCCTTCCGTGATCATAATGTTATACACGTTTCATTGGCTCCTTTCAATAACTCCATCAGACAATTACTCTTATGACACAGATTAACAGATGAGGAGACTGGCTAAGGTAAGCTAGGAAGGCATAGCCGTGTGGCCATGGGAAGGATGGGCAGGAGCAGGACACAAGTGGATGGTGATCATTTAGAGTGTTTTGAAACAATGAAGCATTTGTGATAACAAAGATGGAAACAGGGAGGTGTTTGAGAAATATGGAATACTATAAAGACAAATGTTAGAGGAAACAGGAAAAGAGTAAGAAAAACTAATACCAAAGAATCCAAAGTTTTAGGGCTGAGGTCAGCCAACTCCAATTCACATGTCAAACTGGTCCACTATGTGTTTGTGCAAAGAAAATGATATTGGAACACAGCAACACTCAACTGTTTTTGTGTATTCTCTGTGGCTGTTCTTGCTCTACAATAGCAGAACTGAGAGGTTGCAATGGAACAGGTCTGGTCTGCAAAGCCAAAAATATTCAATCTGATCCTTTAAAGAAAACCTTTTCCACTCCCTTCTCACTGAACAATGAGAACACATGGACACAGGGAGGGGAACATCACACACCAGGCCTGTTGGGGGGTAGGGGGCTAGGGGAGGGATAGCATTAGGAAAAATACCTAATGTAGATGATGGGTTGATGGGTGCAGCAAACCACCATGGCACCTGCATACCTATGCAACAAACCTGCACATTCTGCACATGTATCCTCAAAGTATACTAAGATTAAAAAAAAAAAAAAAAAGAAAGAAAATGGTATGTGTGCATGTCCGGTTTTAAGTATCCATGCTCTTTTTTGTGTAATTTTGTGTTCTCAGACTCTCTGCTTTCTGTAGGCAGGGACTATGTGCTAATTCATTAATGGCACACAACATATGCTCAATATTTTTTTTAAAAAAGCTTGTAAGTGCGAATAAATGTGAAATGTAATATACTCTCCTGACACATTCACAAAGAAAATAAAGAGTCTTATAAGGTCAATGGTCAGTGCTCAGCAAAAACAATGACTAGCTCATAGACTACTATTGCACAGAAACAGAGCAGGCTTTAAGTATTTTTAAGAGGGCATCATTTTGCTTTATTCACACAGTGATATCCCATCTAAATTACAGATACTGGCCTTGGGAAGTATCAACTAACTATTCCAGGAAACTGTCCAAATTGGGTAATTGCTTACTTGGAACAGAATAATAGCCTTATGTTAATTTACCACTAGGGATATTGTTTTTGTAAAAGTACTTGGAAAGCACATCTCTCCATAGCACAGATAATTATTTGAACAGAGAAACCTGACACAAAGACAGAGGCATTCCTTAGTCCCACCAATCCTTTCTACATGAGTGTGTATACTCAGAATCCAGCCACATCACACCATCTCTAGCCAGACTATCCCATCTTGACGTGAAAGGACAACGCAGACATCTTCAGCCCTGCCAGATTATCTTGGATTAAAACTAGGTGAACTGCCAATGGTGAGAAATGCAGCCCACAGGAAAAAAAATAGAAAGAAAAGCTTCCAGGAAATCAATACCTGTTATCTGAACTGAATCCACTGTCAATGAAGAGAAAAGGCATGAATGAATTATCTTAAAGGTTCTCCAGTTGTGAGTCGTGCCTGACAGTATATTCAAAGAAGTTAAGGGTACCTTTTATCTTGTTTGTTTGTATTCTAGACAAAAATGCAGGAAAAACCTAGAAGTAAAGTGAGAGGAAATAGGATTTGATTTAATCTAAAAAGGTAGAAAATATAAAATGATAATTAAGAGTCAAAAGTAAAAGAAAAACATTTAGGTTTCAAAGAATGAGTATATTTAAATCAAATACAGTGCTACTAACATAAACTTAAAAGTACAGTTTTTAAAGGAAAGCACGCTTCATCAGTCAGTCCTTTTTATGATAACATTTAGGGACACTCTTAAGAACAGTGATCCCCAATCAACCAAATCAGAAACGTCGTGATGAGCTTATAAAGAACCACACTCCAAACAAGAGTAGGTTCCTAGAAACCAGACCTACAATCCAGGATGTCCCCCAGGGCCACAAGTAGATAATTTTGAAGAAACCTCAGAATTACCTAGAGATCCCGGAGGTAGTGGAAGGGAGGGTGTACTCTCACTGTGCCAGCTAGTATTTGTCGGAGAAAACAGAAATATGCATTATTGATAATAACAATAATGAAATGAACAAACAAGGAAATTAGGAAAAGGAGAAGAAAGGGAAAGAGCAGCAACAGCACCATTCAAGGGAGGAGGAACCCAACTAGCTGATGTGTCTTATGTTACTTTGGTTAAGGAGAAATGGGAAAAGAGAGGAGAGAAATAGACAAGCATTGAAATTAATGTTCTCTAAACTTGAGGACTTTAAGACTATACATTTTTTTCATATCACATCTTCATCTTAACTATCCATGTCTTTCTCTTTCAGGTTATAATACATGCAAAATGACACGCTGCAAGGTTCTGATGGCATGCTCCTCTACAGTGGAGACTCCCAGAAGGCAGAGAGCATATTTATTAACTCATTCTGCTCAACGCTTAGCTCATGTCCATGGAAAGATGTTGAATACAAGCTCTTATTAAAGAGGGGGGAATACAATCAATCATTTTAGAATGTCCAGAAAGAACTTCTACTTTTCATTGAGCCTTATAAATTATTCTTAGATTGTTTCTGTAAATACCATGTAATAGGGAGAGATACACAGGGAACATCAATTGTGTCTGTAATATTTTACTGCTTATGATAAAAAGATCTGAAACAAAAGTGACAAAATATTAAGATTTCACAAAATTCAGTGTTGAGTGTCCTCTAAATCATTATTTACATTTATTCTTCAAATATTTCATAAGGAAAAAGATGGTAGAAACTTACAATATTTATTAATTTTTTGGAGAACGACTTGACAATATATATTGAAATGTGCTAAGAATTTGCCAGAAGGAAGAAAAGAGAAACACACAAACACATGCACAGAGAGAGACAGAGAGAGAGAGAGAGAAGAAAGAGAGAGAAAGAGAGAGAAAAAGACAGACAGAAAGAGAGAGAGAAGAAAAACTTTGGAATGCCAAGCCCAAAAATGCAAGTCTATCTGCCTGTTTATAATCACAAATAAAGAGAAACCATCTAAATGCCAATATAATATAAAAGGATTAGGAAATAATTTTATATTCACCCTATATGTTAAAATATTCTGTGTACATAAAAATCATGAATTAAAAAATGGAAAAACCACAACTTCTTACAAGTGAAAAAGAAAGAGCTACCAAATAATATGGATAGTACAATTCTATTTTTTTTATTAAGAATAGAAATAGAGACCCAGAGAATCAAACAGATTGACATAGATTCTTGATTTTTTTAAAGGCATAAAATCTATCCATAAAATATAAACAAATGCAAAAACTGGTGAATCTGAATAAGATCTAAGTTAAGTTCACTGCATTATGCCAATGACAATTTTGATTTTAATAATGTACTACAGTTATGTAAGATGTTATTACTGGAGGAAGATGGGTTATGGATACAAATAAACTCTTTGTATTATTTTTGCAACTTCTTATAAGTCTGTAATTAAAAAAAAAAAAAAGAAGGGAAATATACCTAATATACCAAGATATTTGGCTTTCCTCCATTTACCTAAATAAAATTTAAAGTAATACCTACTTTTACAGCGGGGAAAAAAAGGCATAAACCTTAATTTCAATCAGAATTCTTTCAGAATTCTGTGGGTCGGGGGAGCAGGGGCACAGCGTCTTGCTCTGTTGTCCAGGCTGAAGTGCAGTGGTGTGATCTCAGCTCACTGCAACCTCCACCTCCCAGGTTCAAGCGATTCTCCTGCCTCAGCCTCCTAAGTAGCTGGGACTACAGGCATAAGCCACCATACTCGGCTAAAATTTTGTACTTTTAAGTAGAGATGGGGTTTCACCATGTTGGTCATGACAAACTCCTCACCTCAAATGATCTGCTTATGCTAGGATTACTGGCGTCACCCACTGCACCTGGTCCAGAATTATTTCTGAATAAATAAATGTCAATGAAAGTAATTTAAACATAAGTCTCAATCCTAGACCTTGCATTTATTAAACCTCTTTCTTGATAAGTAAATTAAATTACATCTCCATCTAACCTCCAACCTATACCTTGCACCAAAAAAAAAAAAAAAAACCTTACACACACAGACACAAACATAACATAAACATATACACAAAGATAAATCCAGCTGCACCAACTAGACACCATTGGACATAACTTTAATGCTAAGCAAAACATAAAATTTTTATCCCTTTTTTCCTAGCTTTATATTCAAAATAATCTGAAAACAATGTTACAAACTACATCTTTGTTGTCTCTTTGCCAATTACCCCACTATCTCCAACCACATTCCTAGATGAAGTATTTTCCATTAACATTTTGATAATTTGAAACTTGAACACAGTGCAGCCTGCTCAATTATCCAAGAACTCATTATCTAGCTGGTGCTAAGGAAACCTTTATTCTCTCTTTTCTGACTTGTCTTTCCCTTGCCTTCCTGCTTGTTATCATTTCTAACAAAAAATGAGAGGCTGCACAAAGGGATAAAATTAAAATTAGTTGTGTTTTTTTTTAATCTATTAAAAGATTCATTAGTTAGAAAATGGCCACTGTTCACAAAAATGGGATGCTATGTACTCTACTTTTTCACACCTCAGCAATCAAAGGCAATTCAGAGTAGAACTGATTGTAAAATAAAATGGATTTTATTACTCTTATTTGCAGGAAATAATAACTAGATAGTCCATATTACTTGTTATTACTCTTCTTTTATTGAACAGGAAAATGAATACTATTTTACGATAAGCAAAATGCTCTTCTTCCTCACGTGAAGTATAACATTGTTTTTCAGAGTTAAAACTCTATCTGTACTCTCATCTAGAGCCTGGAATAGGGCCTGGTCCATAGAAGTCATTCAATAAATATTGGATGAATGAACAAAATAAAGAAGAAACAAATGCATTAACAAATGACTAAACTCTAGAACTAAAAACGAAATAAAGCCCACTTTTATACATATAAAAGGCTAACAAACATATGTATGTATGCACCTGGCTTTTTAAATCTGTAACACTGGTATTATGAGGATAAAATAGAATAAACTGGGCAGGAAACGTGACAAGATGAGAAGCTGCTGCACTCTAAAGCCTAGTAAATCTGGTTTTTCAGCCTAGATCTGCTATCTCTGCATGGCAAGTGAGCATTATCAAGTTACTTAAATTCCCCTAAATTCTTGAGAACTCATGTTTTTAAGAAGTTAAATAACTATGGTAAAAGGTAATGTTATTATGTACCAATATGTTTTGTATCCTCTAACACTTTAACATACACACACACACACACACACACACACACACCCCAGGAATACACACTTAGAGTAAAATCATCTTTTAGAATTTAGGAGATTCTGATATAAGAGCAGTATTATACTAATTCCATAAAATACCATCTTTGAAATAATTTTCTTTAAATCCTCCCTATTAAAGGTATCTTTTACTAATTATAAACTTGAAAATTAATCTTTTTATAAATTAAGCCAAAATAAGAGAAAATTTCATCAAATTAGGTCTACTAAGCCTGTAATTACAAATTATATTTCAGACAGCTGTTAAAATATTCAAGTGAAGTAAAAAGATGCTTATGCTAGACATATGTAGGAGATCTTGAGCAGTCAGGACCAAATATTTTTAAATAACAACAAAATAATAAAATTAGCGTTATATTTTTCTAAAATTCAAGCTTTTAACAAATCAAGATAGGCTTTTACTCTAATATATTAAAATTTTATAATTTATGATAACATAAATGCATTCCAATAAGAAACTTTTTGACTATCACTTTTTGCATTCTGTGATTTTTTTACCATAGTTACTAAAAGATGACAATCTGATAACATAATATCAATCCAACTCTTAATCTGAAATCCTTGGAATCTTATATGTGTCAAAAAGGCAACTTTTCCAGTTCATTCTCATAGAGGTACAGTCAGCCCTCCATATCCACAGGTTCCACATGTACAGATTCAACCAACCATGAATCAAAAATATTTGGGAAAAATTAATTTAAATTAAAAAATACAAATTTTAAAAATATAATATGCCAATTATTTACATAGCACTTACACTGTTTTACATATTATAAGTAAACTAAAGATGATTTAAAATATACAGGGGCATGTGCGTAGGTTATATGCAGATACTACACTATTTTATATAAGGGACTTGAGCATCTGCAGATTTTGGTATCTGCAGGGAATGGGTGCTGTTCCGGAATCTATCCCCTGCAGACTCTGAGGGATGACTGTACTTGGTCTGTACCACATAGGTTAGGTATTTCCCTATTTGCAGTATATATGTATTTGTCTTGATAAATGGAAACCCCTGGATTGTAAAATATCCTCTATTACAGCGTAAAGATCAATGAATGAGTTAAGGAGAGGCAACAGAAGTCAATTACCTCAAAATAAAGCTTAGACTCAAAGCTTAGATGACAAAACTTCAAACTCTTTGGTTCCTTGATAGAGGATTTGCGGATTATTTGGGGTTCTGATTGGATAGGTGACTCAGGTAGTATCTACCTGCAATTTACATAAAACTCAGATTTAGGAGATGGATTAAGAAGGTAAATCTGTATATGCTGAAGTTTTAATATCAGTTCAACTGATACACAGAAGGCTCTGTACATTCTACTGTGAAGATAACAAATTTAATTTAGACATGAACCCTACTCTTCTATTACTGAGTGGTGATTTATCAATTTATTGGTATAAGTATCAATAGACTGTGAGCTTACACACTAGATGTGTAGTGACAAAATGGAGATGAGTATTGAGCATTTTCACCAAACTTGCTTAAAGGAAAACAAGATTGCTTTTTAGGAAAGAACCACAAAAGATTTAAGGTAAAATCCTCAGAGACACTGAAAGGAGACGAAATCAAAAAGACATGTCCAAGTTGGCTCTGGAAAACAGTGAGTACCTACATTCCTCTAAGATAAGAGGAGAGCGGAAAACACACAGAAACAGAGAATAAAACAAAGGGAAGTTAAATCCCTGATTAACAATTTTAAGAATGCTACACTGCTCTCACATTTTTTTTTAATAAATTTATTTATTTTACTTTAGGTACATACTATATCTGGCATTTCTCCCCATGTTATCCCCTCCCTACTCTCCCCCACCCCCACATCATCTCTCCCCTACCCCCCCCTCAACTGTCCCGTGTGTGTGATGCTCCTCTCCGAGTCCACGTGTTCTTGTTGTTCAAGACCCACCTATGAGTGAGGACATACAGTGCTTGGCTTTCTGTTCTTGGGTCAGTTTGCTGAGAATAATGGTTTTCAGATTCATCCAAGTCCCTACAAAGGACATGAACTCATGGCTGTGTAGTATTCCATGGTGTATATGTACCACATTTTCTTTGTCCAGTCTATCATTGATGGGCATTTGGGCTGGTTCCAGTTCTTCGTTGTTATACACAGGACTGCAATGAACATACGTGTGCATGTGTCTTTATAGTAGAACGATTTATAGTTCTTTGGGAATATACCCAATAGTGGGATTGCTGGGTCAGATGGAATTTCTATTTCTAGATCCTTGAGAAATCGCCACACTGTCTTCAACAATGGTTGAACTAATTTACACTCCCCACCAACTGTGTAAGAGTGTTCCTATTTCTCCACATCCTCTCCAGCATCTGTTGTCTCCCAATTTTTTTAATGATTGCCATTCTAACTGGCGTGAGATGATATCTCAATGTGGTTTTGATTTGCATTTCTCTAATGACCAGTGATGATGAGGATTTTTTTCATACGTTTTTTCACTCTCTAGGTTCTGCTATGCAAAACAGAAGGTAGAGAGCATAGTTACAACTTATAACTGAAATTAGACTCTACAGTGTTACCAACTGGGTTGAAAACATTAAGTCCCTCACTGTATGACTTCGGACAAGCCACTTGTCTTTCTGGGCATTTGTTTATAGTGTTATAAAAATGCATTATAAAAGTTGTTGGGAAGATTCAAAGAGATAATGTATATACAGTGATTAGCATAGGGCCTGACACAGATCAAATTCTTCATAATTAGTACTAGAACAGCAGTACTATTCGTCTTTGCCACTGTTGTTGTTTTGTTATTACTGTCACCATTACTGACGATAATACATCAGGTTACAGAAAGGAATGACTCAGTAACAAGCTAGAGAATAATCACATGTGAGTTTCCTTCTCATTCTATTACAGACTCTCCACATATCTCATTATATTTTGACTCATCCCATAAACACTCAAAGGAAGCATTTAACATTTTTCGATCATTTGTTTTCCAAAGTTTGGCAACGTCTGTGGAATAACATAGGTGAAAGAGACACAACTCATTGTCCTTGCACTGGATTCCTAAAAAATGGGATATTCTTATTAGAACTGAGAGAGCCAGGTGCAATGCTATTTCTGAGAAACATATCTCTGCACATATTGGCACCTTAAACAGGTGCCAATTTATCAACGTTTGCCCACCTGCGTATCTTCCGCTTGAAAATGCAGAAGGGAATTAGGATTAAGATAAAAAACAATCAAAGAAAGACAAATAGAAATACTACACGTCAATGCATTTAAAAGTAAATAAAACCAACAACTTACATATAATAAAATCCTGTTTTTTATTTTATTGAGAGGTTGGAGGAAAAAAATTCCAAGTGTTCATAATTAGATAAATTAATTATTAGGCTACATATATCATGTTCTTATAAAAATGACATTAAAGCATACTACGAGCAATGAATAATGTGGTCATTATAGATTTTCCTTAAGCCAGAAAACCAACAGAGTAGTTTTAAGGAAGAGATTAATATTGCTTTCTACTGTCCAGGAAACATTTTTTAAAAAGCTGTCACCTCATTTAAAGATCCCTTCCTCCCACTTTTAGGATTATCATACACAATAAAAAATTAAAAGTTTATTTTTTCAAAAAACAGCTATTTTTTATTCTGTATCTAGAATGGTTTGGTCATGTAGACTCAAATTTTAAAAATTCTTCTTATATCAGTATTTACCAAAAAAAAAAAAAAAAAAGCAAAAACTTAAAACAGTTTCAGTGGAAAAGCATTTTAAAAAAATAAAGAAAATCTAAAATTAATTGAGGCTATTATCAACAAACAATAGAATATATTTAGGAACACAGATGCTAAATTCAGCCTGCCCGGGTTAAAATCTTAGCTCTGTTATTTACTAGTTTTATAAGTTTAGGTAAGTTTCTCAAGAAACTGTATCTCTATTTCCAAACTCTTTAAACAAGAATAAAAATTGGCCCTACCTTACATGGTTGGTATAAATATTAAATAAATTAAAACACTTAGTATTGTATCTAGTTCATGCTATGGAGACAATAAAAAGGTGAGCTGTTAGCCCTTTTCATGGTAACAGCTGTTTTTATGATAACAGATAATAAAAAGGTTGGCTGTTTTATGATATACTTGACAATATTTATGTACTTTAGCACACTAAATTATCCCAACAGTCATATAAACTTATTATTTCTCCCTGAATTGGTAAGGACAGGCTGGATTATGCCATACAGCAACAATTGCGAAATCTCAGTAACTTGCAAAAATCAATATTTATTTCTCACTCATGCCCCAACATTGTGGGTTCAGGCCGAGTCCTCAAAACATTGTCATCTATACGTTTTTCTCAGCAATCCAAACTGCTTCTATTCTGTATGTACTTCTACAATGGCCAAGGCAGATGAGAAAGAACTAAGAATTGAAGCTCTGTCAATTAACTAAGTGAAAAGCCTTACTCCTCTTATTGCAGTGGCCAAAGCTAATCACATAGCCATGTCTATGTTGGGAAGACCATCTTCCTACATATTATCAGCGGAGAACAGATGAGAAAAGAAACATAAAAAATAGTAATATCCATCACAGTATGCACTTTATAAATTCTTCCATATTATAGTCATTTGGACCAAGGTACTTTTCAAAGAGTAGAGCCAAGATTTTGAACCAGAAATCAGTTTGTTTTCTCCACTACCTGATTCTCAACATTTTTTTCCTCCTAACTGCCAAAATTAGGGTATTCAACAAATTCCATTGATAAAAGTGGCAAACTTCATCTGGACTTAAGGAGGGGGGAGTTAGGATGGAGAGTTAGAGGAAGGCACAGTCAAGGTATTTGTGGTTTATTATAGAAAAATACCTCTCAGTTGAAAATCAATGGAAGTCTATGAAAACAAGAAAAATAATGTGGAGAGAAAGCAAAGTGAGATTACTGCAAAAGTGAACTTTTCTAAGCTCCCATGCACTCATTAAAGTTATTTAGCAAAAGGTCAATAATATTGACTAATTTTTTTTAATCTTACTAAATTTTTCTACAGATATGTATACTGGCCAGGTCTACAGTAGAAACTGAGCATTCATTTTCTTCTTCCTCCTCCTCCTGCTCTTCTCTTTCTTCTTCATTTTCCCAAATTTTGTTTTACTTAACTACTGCATCCACTTAGGAATGACATCTTGAAAGATTATACTTGGCAAGTGTTGTTATTCTACCATCAACACCTTAGGAGAAGGTATTCCTATTGTCCAGAGTCAGGTCATAAGTCAAAGATCTACGGACTTTAATTGCATTTCTACCCTCTTAAGGCCATTAATGTTTTAAATTATTAAATCCATATAATTAAACTCTATCCCTCTCTAATTTAATATTTGAAAGAGCTTCCATTTTTTTATTATCCTCATATTTCCAACTGGACTCCTTCAAACTCAAAATTCACAAACTTTAATTTTCCTAAGATATTATAAGAATACCTCTCCTTTCTATGCACTGTTCCTTACCTCATTCAGCTAAAATACTGACAAAAGCAAATATAATTAATACCTTTAATATAACAAGTTCCCTATCCACACAGTTTAAAGGATTTGAGTTTCATATTCACATATACTTGAAACTATAATTTAGAGAAGTTATTACATTCATATATACAATTGCAAAGATTCATTAGCCTCCCACTTTTTTTTTTTTTTTTTTTTTTGCAAATGTCACACCACAACAGAAAACAATGATCTCCTTCATGGAGTCGCTTCTTGTTGCTTATGAAAGTAGAATTAAAAAAAAAAAAAAAGCAGCAGAAGAAAGTAACTCCAACCACTGGATTTTTTTTTTTTCTCTCAACTAATACTATATGGCATGAACAAAAGAAAGGTAAGCCACCTTTCGGGAGGTGGTAAGAATTTGGATTTTCCCCCATCACCTGGTAGTTGATAAGTTACAGCTGATTGAATTACCATTGTTCACTGATTGTGCCATTTTCCAGGCAATCCATCCTTGCTTATATATTTGCAGCATCCCTGTAGTTCACTCTGTTCTGTCCTGAAGGTTCAGCAGCATGACAGGCTGAGAAAATTAGATATGGCACAGCACCAAGCTGCTGACCTTCAGAATATAAAATAAGGCCTATCTTTTAAAATTGGTCTTTCTTGATGAGGTTATTTTAGACCTTATTTTTAACAGGCAATTTTTCATGCTGACCAGATACCTTCTTAAAGTATTTTTATATCTATAAAATAATGATTTTAAATTTTAAATATGCCTGTACTGTGTACAATGCTATGAATAAATTCATTTACTTTAGAGTTTGTCAAAAGGAGAAAAAAATTCTTCCTATGTAACACTCTCATCTTCAAACCAGAATTAAATGTAACTTTAAAAATATCTGACAAAGACTAAATTTCCCAAACAGTTTAATGTAACTGAGCATTTGTTTGCCAAAGAGCCAAAGTTCAATAGGGGGATTAAATTGCTTTCTGGATACATAAAATCCCCATTCTATTTTTATTTATATTCTTTTGAAGCAATCTCAAACTCACAGAAAATTTGCAATGACAAGATAAAGTATTTTCTTCCCTTTGAAACATTTACTGACATGATACCCAAGAAGCATAGAAAAATTTAATATGTAATTGTTACAAATAAGGACATTCTTAGAAGATTCTGGGCTTAGCCACTGGAGCTATTACTACGAACCCAAGTCTATCCTCTACAAACTAGCTGTGTGGCCTTGAGCTTCAGTTCCCTCACATGTAGAAAAGGCATGATAATACTAACTTTGCACCACTTGGGGAAGGAATAAATGGAAGCACATGACTCTATTGTATAGTTGACAGCGCAGAGAAAAGACTCAACAAATATTAATTCTCTCTTCCTTTTTCAACTGCTTCCTTATCCTCTCTGTCAGACTCACAAATGTGTAGCTCACTAGAATCACTGTAGCATATAAAAAGAACAAACTGATCTACTGAGTACTCTTTATCCCAATTTTGAGACTTTTCCATCCTGTTTCTTCCAGTAACTTCTAGTATCTAAAGCAAAAAAATAACAAAGTTCAACTTGCAAAAACAAGGAATCCTATTGAGCAGGTTTCAAAACAAGCAAAATTCCCTTCATTCCTATTTCACAATTTCTCCACTTCACATTTAAGCACAGATTTCTTCCTAAAAGAGGACAGGAAGGGAGGAATGAGGAAGAAACTATCTTTTACTTGACCCAGGTACCACCATACCGTCATATATTATCCTGTTTCATCTTCCTGTCACTGTCTAATATCCTCATGGAATGTTTTTGAATATACCAGTTCACTCTGTAATGCACTTTTCTGGCTTTGGCTCTCATCTCACCATTGATATCATATCATTGTAGATCATTAAGGGTCTCTGAGTCACAGATATTTTTTTCAATTCTCAATAGCCTCAAACCATCTCTAGAATCCTTGACCACTATTTTTATCTTTACTGTCCTTTACATGATGCTAAAATATCTTGCTCTTTCCTTTCTTTGAATATATCATCCATTTCCATAGACTTGTTTTCCTCCCATTTCTTCCCAAAGTTCAGTCCTATTTTTCTCTTCTCCTCCCTTTGTTCTTTCACTTCAACTTTCATAAGCTTTTACCTCTCACCTCTTTAAGATTTATACCAAAATCTGTAATTCTACATCAAGCTCTCTCCCAGTTTTCAGCCTCATAGCTTTAATTGCCCCATCAATTCCTCATCTGGACATTTAACTCAGATTCTTGCAGTTACAATAATGTCTTTACTTCCCTACATTCCACTGCCAAGAAGTCACTATGTCTAATTTAATTTTTATTCCTGAAATTCCTCTCTTTCTATTCCTCCCGGTATTACCGTAGTTCATTAGTCACATTATTTTATGTCCTCCTTACTCTTTTTTCCCCCAATATCCCTCATTTCCCAACCTACCAAGAAATCTTAAAATCTGAAGTCAAACTCAGCTTCTGATAATACTTTCGTCCCATCACCTACTTAACTTAAAGTTTCCATGGATCATTACTGCCTTCCTAGGCACTGCAAACAAAAATGCTTGCAATGGAAAAGTTAATGGCTGGGACAGGCAAAGTGTGATGCAATAGTGATGAGGACCGAGGACCCTGAATAACAAACAAGCACGTGCACCATTTAAAGGGTCAGCAGCACCTCAGTTCCAGCCAAGTGTTGCTCTGCAGGAATACTGACCAATTACTGACAGATATTCCATTTTTTCTTCTTAAAGAGAAGATCAAAAGCTGAATTTTTACAGGAAATTTAGATTTTTAGATAAAATATTCCAATATTGAAATGCTAACAAGTTAAACAAACAAAACATCTAGGTCAAACAAAGCCTATCTGTAGGCTTTCAGCCATGCTGTGACCTGCAGCCTAAGAAGTAATTGCAAATGCCTTAGCTTGCTACTCCAAGTCTTCTAAAACCAGGCTGAAACTATTTTCTGAAATTAAGTCCCAGCAACTCAGAAAAGCCACTGAAAGCCAACTGGTCTACTGTAACTATTCTCTAAGGACACTTGGCTTTTCTTACCTCTATGTTTTTGTCATCTTGTTCCCTGCACAAAAATGACTTTCCTCCTAAGTCCTACTTTAAGATTCGCTTTAAATGCTACCAGTTTCCCCCAAAACTTATTGGACCACATTAGTTCATGGTACTATTTCTTTCCTATTCCAAAGATAATCATATCTAGTTGTATGTGTCACAGACAGTCCTAGACGCTTTACAAGCTTCCCCTCACCCAATTTAATCCTTAGAAATAGATACCATCATGATTCTAACTTTCCAAATGAAGTTATTGAAGCTTTCTCAGGGTAAGCAGCAGATCTAAGGTTGAACTCAAGCCTGTATTGACCCAATGCAGAAGGAAGAATAGGAAATTTATGTTTTGGTCATGCATTGTGTGACAAGTATTATGGGCCAGGAAAAAATTTAAAAATCCTAACCAAATGACCATCCACAATATGGCTCTTTCTTTCCATCTCAAAGTAATTTTCGGCCATTTATTAAGCCCCAACCACATAAACCTTCTTTAAGCTTTGGAACTTACTAAACATATCTACCTCATGGCCTTTGCCTATGCTATTTTCTTTGCCTGGAATGTTTCTCCCCCACTTCTCACATGTTTAATTCCTACTCATTTTGATCTCAGTTTATCATTTCCTCTAGACCTCTCTCATGATCCTTCTAAAGAAAACAATATTATATCCCTCAATAAAGGTTGTATTTCCTAGCATCGACTGCAACTCTAAATAGTGTTCATCATGTAGAAAACCAAATATGCAGGTCCTCACTTATAAGTGAGAGCTAAACACTGGAGACATACAGATATAAAGATGGGAATAGACACTGGGGACTCCAAAATGGGGGAAGGGAGGAGGTGGCCAGCGTCAAAAACCTACCAGGTACCATGTTCACTACCTGGGTGATGAGTTCAATAGAAGCCCAAAATTAACATCACACAATATGTCCATGTAATAAATCTCATATGTACCCCTAAATTTTTAGTTTCTTTTGTAAAAATTTAATGCATGTCTTCCATGCGGCTATGTGGTGGGTTCCTTCACTATCTCATCATTTTCTCTACTGTACATGCCGTGGGTGAATGATTAATGTCCTTTAATTCTTATAAGCCATTTTAAGACTTGGCAGGATTAAACAACCTTAATCTCAGCTAGTAAGGAATTGAGATCCTACATGTTGAGAAACCCACACTATTTCCACTACAGAAATGTTACTCAAGCCTAAGTTATTTTCTAATAATCTACAGTACATTTAGTCTTTTCTTTTTTGGGGGTTATAGTCATTGTTGATACATATTGATTTCTAAACAAATGGATATGAGAAGCCTATCACTGAATGTTGTTTAAATAAAAGTAGACTAAAATTGGATTGCAATGCTTCCACAGAAAGAGATAAATTGATGGCCCAGAGACTCAACCACAATGCATAACAGAAAAGTGAATTCACTAATCCTTCAGAGAGTGGCAGCTGGATTTCAATTTCAGGATAGGCAGCAGGATGTCTATCAGGAGAAAATAACCAGAAACACCAGCTTTGTTGTTCCAGGATTAAAGAAACTACTATGATTGCAGTTCTCCGCTGCAGTCTCTCTCTAATAGAGACTTTATTACCCAAAGAGCCAGGTGTTAACAATATGCAGGAACCACCAAACTGTGAGGAGAGGCAATTATGTGTGAATCCCTAAAGCACCTACCCATAATTTGGATTTGTTTTTTGAAGATCTCAGAAATTACAGAACTGGAAATGCATTTAATAGAGTCATTCACTATAATGAAAGTTCCCTTCCATATATCACCCTTAAAGAGTTCTATTCCATATCTATATTACTGTATACAGAAAATATTGGGTAGCTTATGCCATTGTGAAAGCTAATATGCAATAGTATTCACATGTTGAGGCTTTTGATAAGCCTGTGGGTTCTGAGGGGAGTTTACTTTTATGAACAACAAACAGACAAGCTTATAATGAAGAATCCCTCTAGCCTCTGGGAAGCCAAAGGGCATCAGAGACTGACTACACATATGCCAGCTCCATAGAGGAGAGAACAATTAGGTATAGCAATCTTGCCTTGTTTTGCTTAAGCATTTGGCTATCAGTATCTCCATTCTCCAGATCCCAGCTTCAAAAAAATAAAGAAGTAAAGCTCCTTCACACCAAATTGTGCCTAAACCCACTTATCATCTCCCAAAGAGGTGTTTTGTTTTATAGCAACAAAAATCACCAAAGCTATGTATCCTGTTGGTTTACTCTCACTTTAAAAACTTATATGCCAGCTCTGCCTTAGATCTTGGGGATAAAGCCAAACAAAATAAAAGAAAATTCACTCTGTCCTTGAGTTTGGCTTTGTAGAAAATTGCTAACCAATCAGCTATCTTCACTGTGGTACCCAATGCAGTCATGGATTCGAATTGAAACTACTGACTAATAGAAGTTTAAGATTGGTCTCCTACCTCTACTTCCCTCCCAACCCTGCTCACCCGACCAAAATTCTTGGTAAAATTGAATCACGCAGCTGAAATAGAGTCAAAGCTTTATCACGTATTCACTTTGATTTTCTGGGCTAGTATAAGACAGGTTTGGCTGCATGAATTCAAGACTGAAAAGATAATTCAGATACAGTGTTATCAAATGTTAGCAACCTATAAAAATATAATGATCCTTTCACAAAAATTCTCATTAAAGGCAACATCTTATACACACAATTTCAGAAAATGTAAACAAGCAACTAGATATTACAGAGAAAGAGCAAGTTATTGGAAAGGAAATCTCCAGGTCTTAAGCTCTGCTTGCTGGGCACATTGACACCCATTTTCAGGGCTTTCTCCTGGGCCTTTGCAGATCCCTGATTGCCCTCTCGAATCACTCCAATCTGTCCTTTCTTCTCCATTCTTATTGTCCCTGCCTTAGGTCTTGCCCTCACTGGTTTTCATTTAGAATATCCCTGTGGCTTCTTAACTGAATTCTCTGCACATTAGTTTATGAAGGAGATGGCCACATAAAATCAATAGTACTGTATTTTATGACATATTTGTACACAGAACTTTGAGAAACAGTGATGCAGTAATCTGTGTTTTCATCTGAGAAACACTAGGAGGGTTTCCTGCTCCTAAAATGATTATGGTATGAGAATGCAAAGAGAGCTATTCCTCCTCTAACATTTATAGAGTCTAGTGTATAAAGACATAGTCTTCATCCTTTACTCAGTCCTCTAATAATTTCCATATTTGCATTTCAGAAAGTGAAGCACAGACAGATTAAGTCACTTGCTTGTGAACACATAGTAACTGTGAGAAGCAGACCTCAAACCCAGGTAATCTGGCCCCCAGAGTCCATGATTTTTTCTTTATGACTTCCAAAAAGCAGGGAGTAGGTTTTACTCATTGTTGTACACTCAGTGCCTTGTTCACTGTCTGGCACATAAAAGCGGACCAATCAAATATTATCAAAAAAATAATGAAATGAAGGGGCAAGGTGCTCAGATTCTAAAGGGAACACCATGTCATCCCCACACACTGAGAGGACTGAGCATGGTGGAGACATAGAACAGGTTCTTGCCAATTTCATTCTAAGTTCCTTGCTCTGACCAGAGAGCCATTTGTCCACTGTAAACCTGACCAAGTCATTCCCCCTCACCTCATGGCTGAGAAGTATTTTTCAAACTTTTGTAGGAAACATTCTCTCTAATGGCTGGCAGATGAGAGCAATCACACCCTTAGCGCGCAGGCACATAAGGAGCCACATTCTGAGATTACCACTGACTGTGCTTCAGCCTCAATATCCTAGCAAGCTTGATATTTATTCTACAACGTGTCTCTGTTTATTGTAACACAAAAATAATGCTTATACCTTGTTATAATTCCAGCTCCAGGTAGAAGACTTTACTTCTACCATGGACTTCTAACATCACCTGGCCTGTATCTATCTATCTGTATTCTTTCTGGGTACCCCATACTGCAGCTTCTATACCAAACAGGCCTATGGATCTAGTCCAAGCTACTTGGTACAGTACATAAATCCTTTCCCCAAGCTAGCCCCTGACTCACGACTTCCTCTCCCACCTCTCCAGCCAACACAATCATTTCCAGTCACTGTCTCAGTCACATTTCAAGCTGTTGTTCCCCTCTCGAACTTTGATAATTAGGGCCTTGTCGACTTCGAGAAGACATATCCATCCTTCCAACTCCTTCCTGAGGTGTAATGTTACTGAAGTCTTTCCTCAACCCTCCCTCCCCCACCAAGTGAGGATACTTAGTTATAATTCCCTAGTTTATTGCACCACTTGCTTTGTTTACCTGGTGTCTCCCGGACTAGACTGTGCGGTCCCTGGAGGCAGGACCTTGTTTTAGTCCTCAACATTCCCAGTGTCAAGCAGAACCTTGCCAGTCAGGTAAATCTCCCGTTTAAGGGACACTGGGTTCACAACAGGTAACAGGGTCTCTCAAGAGAAGGCAAGAGAGCTATGAAATTTAAATGAAATACGAATTGAGGAGTCTGAAACACATCTCCAATTTCAATTTTCTTTCGTGATAGAATTCCAGATTCCAGGTCCCAGGGAGGTCCTGGAGCCCAAAAAGTCACCAGGAATGGGGGATTGGGTTTGGCACAGAAGTCACTCACCAACTGGTGGAGGGCGAGTGTTTGTTCTCCAGCGTTTTGGTCCAGGGCTTGTACCAGCTGATCTGCTCGGCAGCTTTGCCCCAGAACCTCTCGGGTCCGTCACCGAGGCGGCGAAGTGGGTCTTGTACTCGCTGCCATTGCCCGAGGACAGCGCCCTGCAGCCCCGGGCCCCAGACCGCCCCGCGGACCCGAGGCCCACGAAAGCCCTGCGGGCCGCAACGGCTCCTCGGGCCGCAGAAGACACGGGCAAAGGCCCCCCGAGACCCCCGGCGCCAGTGACTTTACGACATTGCAGCCAAGACGGTTTCATCGCCGCCGGCAACCCGCGGTCCCCGAGGGTGCTCGTTAGGCGACAACTGTGGCTCTTGCAACTTCCAGGGGCCCCAGCGAAGCGAGTGGGAGGCGGGGGCAAGCTCCGAAGTGAGCCAGGAGCCCAGAAGTTTGGAAGCCACACTAGAGTCGCCGGGAAAAACCGACCTGGAGCGACCGAAGAAGCAACAGGCTGAAGTGGGGTCCCGGGGAGGGGTGTCACAGCGCCCTTGCAGAAGGCCAGTTGCGCTGCTGCATGAAATCCAAACCCCTACACGCACTTTCAACCCCGCTGCCTTTCCGGAAAAAGCGCGCTCAAACTGCAGAACGTCCTCCCGATTTCAACGCACAAGTACTCCTAGGAGGCGGCCAAGGGCCCAGCTGCCAATTTTCAATTTAGCAAATTGTATGCGGCTGGTTTAATCCTTGGACGATCGTTGGTGGAGATGGCATCGCCTCAGCCTGTAGGAAACCAGCAACCCGGTGCCTTGCAGCAAGGCCCTTGATTGCTATTTATTTATTTTAAAAAATCAGCTCAGATCCTGGTTACTAAAACACAAGCGGCTCCAGGGCAAGGACCGCTCCTGGGATTTCCTGACCACTGAGAGGGCAGGAGGAGTGGAAGGAGGTTGGGCCAGCCAAATTGGGAAGCGCAGGGAAGGTAACTGGGATGGGGATTCACCTGCTGACCGGACTCAGAGTGGTATCTAGAGGCAGAGAACTGACAGGACTTGTTGCATTTCCTCTCTTCTAATTTGCTTGCTTGGAGTTTCTGTGGCTTTTTTTTTCTGAGAAAACAAAACCAAGCAAATAAAAAAGGAAGAGCTAAGTAAAGATGAATCTAAAGAAAAGAAGAAACTAGGAAAATGTAAAAAGAAAAGTGGTATAAATTATTATCTAGGGTTTAACATTCTTCAAGCTCCGCTATTATTCATGCTTTAGTGAGATTCAGACGCAATCTTTTGCCTTTATATTATGCCAAACACATTCTGTCTTGGTGTGACAGTATTTGCAGTTTTAAATGTGAAGATATGTATTTCCAAATCTGAGGTGAGAAATAGTAGCATGCCCCTGACCCTGGGAAAGATCGTAACTTTAGAAGCTGTAAACAAATGATTCTGTAGGAAAAGAATAATGTGGAGATAAAGGCTAAACAACAGAGGTAAGTCTTATGCAAAACAGAGAAGATTTCTTTAAATAATCACCTCCCCTTTCACTGAGAGGCAAGGCACTAGACTTTTACCTGAAACCTGCAGTCTACTTTATTTCTTCCAAGGTCTCAAATCAAACAATGTCTGATGGCCAAAGACACAGATATCACTTAAATCCAGAGAAAGTTACAAAGCCATTTAACCTCTTGGTCCTCTCCTGAACTGGAGATTTCATTATTGGTACCTAGTTCGTGCTCACATTGTGCTGGGCACTTTAAACAACTGTTAGTTCCTGTGATTCTCCTAAGAGTACTAACAAGTGGGAACCATAATCCCTCGTTTACAGATGGAACTAGTATAGAGATAAATGACTTGCCCGAGGCCACGCAGCTAGCAAGTGAAAAAGTCAGGATTCAAACTTCGTGGATGCTCAGCACTTCAAAGCCCAGATTTTTTGAATTAAGATGTGCTGTGATACAATTTACTGACACCTCAAGGTGGAGGGCTAGGGGAAAACCTGCTCTAGGCCTATCACTTCACTTACTCCAGCATACTATACAAATATGATCATTTTATCTCTGTGCCATGACTTGAACAAGGAGGGGAATCTAACTCCAAAGTCCACGATTTTTATACCATGCTGATTATCTTCTTTTTAAGAAAAGATTTTAGAATTTCAATAAAATATAACGAATAGTCACATTCATTCTTCTCCTTAAAGAAACTCCACTGAAAGAGAATCAAAGAAGACTGTGGTAGTGGTAAAAACCTACAAGGATAAAGAAAACAGGAGAAGAGAAGAAACTGAATGAAAGAATAGAAAGAAGAAAATCAGTGGAATATGACTTAAAAGTGAGAGGAGGAGCTTGTGGAGGAAAAAAATGGATTTTCTCCTTAGGAATTGGGAATGTTGCAAGTTTTGGAGGTGCTGGGTTGCTCTGAAGGTTCAGAATGAAGTATGAAGTTTAGAGCTTAAAAACAAAGAACTGATTACAAGATTGTATGAGGCAAAGTTAGACCCCTCATATTGCCAGCTGAAACCACTTTCTCCGGACTCATCAGTATATAATTTTTTCTTCTGAACATAATTTTATATAATAGATTGTTACTGTAAGCTCCATTTTAGGCCAAAGGGAGAGCATAAGTGTAGACACAATCCAGCAAAGGCAGGGGGTTTGGTTTCGAGAGTGTTCAGTGTACAGTAGAGCAAGCAAGGTCAGTAGAACTGTAAGATTGTATTGGAGCCAGCCAGGCAGGTGAGTATAAATAGCATCAAATGCAAGTCAGAACCTAAGGATAAACTGTTAGCCTTTAAATTAAGACACCAGGAGCCTGTTAATTGATCATTAAGCATATGAAAACTTAAAATCACGAGCCACGAAGTCTCAGGTTGGATCTTATGGTACTGCCACTTATTAGGTTCGAAAACAAGGAAAGTTAATTAAGTGTTCTGCACTGTAGTTTCTGCATCTGTAATCTAAGGCTGATAATCTTACTTCACAGGATTGTTGCAAGGTTCTAACATGTGTAAACTGCTTAGCATTGGGTCAGTAGCAAGCCAAGCTAATTTAGTACAGCAGCCAAGCCTGTGAACAACCAACTAACCCAAAAATTCAACCGGGAAAATTAACTTACCTAAATGTCAGTCAGAACATTCCAGAGAAATAATTTTAATTTAAGTATGCATGTAAGTTCTGTATTATTTCAAAAAATAAAATTGTATTTTTAATTAATTTGGGGAACACAGTAATCACAATATTTTCAATGGATAAGCATGCTAAAACTCCAGTTTATTAATGCACAGTATTTATTTCATTGTATGTCATAATGGTATAATTAATACATTTTAAAACATTGTAAGCAGATTTCTTGATGAAATTATTTCAGAGAAGTGTTCTAGCAAATGGAAAAGCAATATAATGGAGATGGTGTAGAGAAAGAAGATCAGAGAGAATAAAAAGGTGTGGAAATTTGCTCAAGAAAGCCTGAAGGGAGGGGGAAAACTGAAGTCAGAATACTTAATGCCTGCCAAGGCAGGCAGATTACTTGAGGTCCAGAGTTTGAGACCAGCCTGGCCAACATGGTGAAACCCAGTCTCTACTGAAAACACAAAAATTAGCCAGGTGTGGTGGCATGCGCCTGTAATCCCAGCTACTCAGGAGGCTGAGGTGGGAGAATCACTTGAACCTGGGAGGTGGAGGTTACAGTGAGCTGATTATCATACCACTGCACTCCAGCCTGGGCCACAGAGTGAGACTGTCTCAAAAAGAAAAAAGAAAAAAAAAGAATACTAATGCCCAAGGAAAAAATGCTGAAAAACAAAAGAAGAACAGAGTGGAATTATAATTAAAAGAGAGAAAAGATATAAGGATCCTATAACCCAATTATTTCCCACTTTATAATTTTTACCAAGTTTGGTCATCACTAGTAGATGTTAACCTTTTTACCAGAGAGAGGGAGAGAAAAGGAGAAAGAGAAAGTAGTTAAATAGTACACAATTTAAAGACAAAGTAGTTAAACAGTACACAATTTTAAAATAATGCATTCTGCTGGCCAGGTAATTTATATTTTCATCTAAATATTTTAAGAGCCAAATGTCTAACTATAAGTAAGGATTAGAGCTACTAAAATGTTTGCTTGTAATCTCCCATAATTCTGGTTTCTCAAACATTATGAAAACTTAGCAAGTATATGTGGAAGAGTTTGCATGAAGTACTTAATCTCTGCAGTAGGTGTGCTGAGCTGAAGTTTGCCCCTGCAGAAACACTGCAAATTTATTATGATTTAGCAAAGAACTTCTGGAAAATATACTGATTTTCAGGGCTTACAAAGTAGTTTTAAAATGTCTAAAATGAAACCACACATAGGAATAAAATTGTAAACTCCTATTTCAAACCTTTCTTTTTATTCCCAAATAGTAACTGCAAAAAAGAAGAGAAGAAAAACGCAGTTGAAAGAATCATCTTTAAACACATAACATTCAAATAGATGGAAAGGCATTCTACAACTCCAGTTCATTCTAGCAGCCAAATAAGACATGAGATTCCTCCTCCAATTTTGCTCTTATTTCTGAAAAACAAAACAACTAAAAGTTATTTTTAATTAAGATACATATTTAGTTACTTCTGTTTGGGAAAAACCTGTAGGGAACAACATAGGCAAATATTTTCAATAAAAATTACTACTATTTTAATCAAATAACCCAAATCCTTGAAAGGTGATTTTAATTCTTCTGCAGAGATAATTCAAAAAGAATTATCCTGCTTCTGTATCTGTTTCATATTCCTAACTAATACCACTGTATGGAACTCAAATACTTGTAATATTACTTTAAATACGTAAGAAATTATCTCATTTTCATGGCAACACATTATGAAAGGAAAAAGAAATGCCCTTTGTCATAATATTTTTCATAAAGTATAGTTGATTGCCTAACAATTTAGGTTGCCAGTTTATATATGTGTGTGTGTGTGTGTGTGTGTGTGTGTGTTTGTGTGTGTGTGTGTGTGTGTGTGTGTATGTTTAGGGGAGGATGGGAAGGTATGAAATTAAACTATAAAATTAAACTTAAGGCCAGTTTACAAAAATAAGAGCTGCTTTTATGTAACAAGGAAGTGGCAATTATTTATAGGTTTCAAAGACAACACAAAGATTTCAACTGAAGTACTGTTTCAAACTGAAAAAAAAATGGGAGAAATAAATGACTTAATTTTTGGTAGATCGTAAAACCAGATGTTTCACTTATTTTCTAGATATACTATGGAAAAGAAAACTAAAAGATATGAATATATGCTGGGTATTGGGATGATTTTAATGCAACCTGGCCAAAATTAAGCTGTGCAATGTCTCTCTGGACCTATTTCCACACCTCCAAACCTACTATTACACTATACCCTCCGTAACTAGAGAGTGGCATGATGAAAACAATTCACACCAAGGTGTAGACCTTGGTGTGAATATAAGTTTCTTCCTTTACATGTATGTCCTTACAACTATATGTGGATATAGAGTTTGTCTATAACATTATACTGTTTATTGTCATTGAAACTGTTATCAGCCATTATAAACCAACTCATTACATCAGAAAGAGCAAGAAAACTGTTATTTGTTTTGTAATTTTATTTTTTGTCCTCTCTTGGTATTGTTAATTTTTATCTTGAACTTCAGGTGATATTACTGGGCTCTGCCAGTCTATTTCTGAGCCAGTCTCATTTCTTCTTTTTTCACTTCTTTAGCATCTTTCAAGTCCATTCTGACCAATTCTCCAGTGAGCCTATGTAATGGCGTTTTTTACATGTCAAATTTTCTTTTTTTCATTTTTGAGTTACTTTTTTATTGTATATTTTTTGTGAATACAAGAAACATATTCCACAGAAATGCACTATGCCATGTCCAAAGGGGATCTTTTGGGATACACCTGAAAAAACTGATATTCAAATATATGAAGTATGCAATACAACGTGAAAAGCCAAATGAGATGAAAATGGATATAACTTTCCCCTCCATATTCCCACTGTCAATTATTATTATTATGTTAGAACTCAGTACAAGTGAGTGAAACTCACATATGCTGAAACCCATGTGTGAGGTCACAAATAGATATCACACAATGTTTTCTCCAAGTTTACTTACAGATTTCCAGACTTGTTCTTTCTAAGAGAAAGTCAGATCCTCGTGACTTCAATTTTCACTACATTTTAGGTCTTTGCTCAAATGTCACTTTGTCCCTGAGACCTTCCTGGATTCCTCTATTTAAAAGTGCACCCACTGTACATAATGGCACAATTACCCCTGTGCCCAGGTTTCTCTCTCCCTCTTTTCTCATGATTTTTCTCTATTGTGCATGCTATTTATTTTACTAGCTTGCTTGTTAATTGACTCCTCTTGTAAGTTATAATTAGTACTGTAATTCATTTGTTCAAAAATTCAAGGTACATTAGGACTTTTTAGTGTATTTTATTTTGTAGACTTAGGGGGTACAAGTGTTATTTTGATACATGGATATACCACCTAATGGCAAAGTCCGTACTCTCAATGTAACCATCACCCAAATAGTGTGTATTATGCCCATTAAGTTATTTCTCACCTTCCTTTCACCATCAACTCCCTCTCACCCTTCCAAGTCTCCAATGTCTATTATTCTACTCTCTGTGTCAATGTATACATTATTTAGCGCCCACTTATAAGTGAGAAAATGTGGTATTCGACTTTCTGTTTCTGAGTTGTTTCACTTAAGATAACGCTTCCAGTTCCATCCATGTTGCACAAAAGCTATAACTTCCTTTTTTCATGGCTGAATAATATTCCATGATATTATATGTGTGTGTGTGTGTGTGTGTGTGTGTGTGTGTATCACACTTTCTTTTCCAATCATCACTCATAGACATTCTGCTTGATTCCATACCTTTGCTATTGTGAATAGTGCTGTGATAAACACACAGATGCAGGTATCTTTTTGATATAGTGATGTGTTTTTCCTTTGGGAATATAGGCAGTCGTGGGCTTGCTGGATCAAATGGTAGTTCTATTTTTAGTTGTTTGAGAAATCGCCATACTGTTTTCCAGAGAGACTGTACTATTTACATTCCCACCAAGAGTGCTCACTTTTCTCCATATCCTTGTCAACATCCGTCATTTTTTTCTTTTTTAATAATAGTCATTCTGATTAGTGATTTTAATTGGCATTTCTCTGATGATTAGTGATGTTGAGCATTTTTGTCATATGCTTGTTGGTCATTTGTATCTCCTCTTTCACACAACATATGTTCATTTCTTTGTCCACTCTCCAATGGGGTTATTTATATTTTGTTTGTTTGTTTTGTGGAGTTGTTTAAGTTCCTTATAGATTCTGGTTATTAGTCTTTTTTCAGATGCATAGTTTGAAGATATTTTCTCCCCTTCAACAGGTTGTCTATTTGCTCTGTTGATTCTTTATTTTACTGTGTAGAAACTTTTTAGTTTAATTAAGTCCCATTTGTCTATTTTCATTTTTGTTGCCTTTGCTTTTGAAGTCTTGGTCATAAATTTGTTGCCTATATCAGTGTCCAGAATAATTTTTCCTAGGAATTCTTCTCATAGTTTTATAGTTTCAAGTCTTACATTTAAGTTTTCAGTCTATCTTGAGTTAATTTTCATATATGGTGAGAGAAAGAGGTCCTTTCATTCTTCCTTATATGGCTTTCCAATTTGCCCAGCACCATTTATCCAATACAGGGCTCTTTTCCTAGTGTGTGTTTTTATCAAGTTTGTCAAAGATCACTTGGCTGTAGGTATGTGGCTTTATTTCTAGATTCTCTATTCATTCCACTGATCTGTGTGTCTGGTTTTATACTAGTATCATGCTGTTTTGTTTACTACACCCTGTAGTACAATTTGAAGTCAGGTAATGTGATGCCTCCAGCTTTGTTCTTTTTGCTTAGGAATGCTTTGGCTATGTGGGCTCCTTTCTGGTTCCATACAAATTTTAGGATTTTCTTAATTTTGTGAAAAATGACATTAATATTTGATAGGATTTGCATTTAGTCTGTAGATTGCTTTGGTTGATATAGTTATTTTAACAATATTGATTCTTCCTATCCATGATCATGGGATAGTTTTCCATTCATGTCAACTACAATTTCTTTCATTCATGTTTTGTAGTTTTCCTTATGCATCTCTTTCATCTCCTTGATTAAATATATTCCTAGGTATTATATTCTTCCTTTTTTTGTAGTTTTTTCCCCCACTATTTTAAATGGCCAACATTAATTTTTACAATTCTCTATGCTGTGTAATTATTTTTTTTCCCATCATTTCCAATACAGGAGAAATAATTATTTAAAGGCTTTTAGAGAGTTCAGATCAAATTTCTTGTATTTATTTTTGCTAATTTGACTCCATAAAGTGCATTAAAATCTTTGTATTTGTGTGTAAGCATTGGGTGTGTACATAAAGTCAATAAAACTTTTTCAACAAATGAAAGGGTGTCCACTTTGTACAACTGTATTTGTGAAAGTTAAAATTTCTAAAGATCTCAGCTCTTTGGGTGACTGCATATGTGGTGGTCACTCATAACAGTTTTTGATTGATCTTGTCAAAAGATTTGTTGTCTGTTGTTTGGTTTCAAATACCAAAGACATAAAATTGGGTGCACACAATTACCAACCATATTGACATGCATTAAAACACTTTGCTTTTTAATGTATTTCTTTATGGATAGGGTTCATTTTCTTATAACTGTTACACCTGTACAACTGTTGTTAGTATATCTTAGTGTTTGTGCTTGCAAAAAATGTGTTATTATTACCTGCCTTATTGTTTTAAGTGGCTTATAATGTGTTCTGCAGGTTTTAACATATTTCTTAAATACATCTTTCTTTAAAAATATAAATATCTTTTAAAAACACTTAAAATTTTTTTGCAGAATTATATTTTCAGTATTTAACGTTTGGAATTATAAAGTTCAGGATTATATCTTTCAGGATTTTGATTGGCCCATATCTATAAGCTACAAAAACTGAAACTTATTATTCTAAAACAGTTAATACAATATTCAAATGAGTAACCTAAGGAATAGATTATTAACTGATTCATCTATGCTATTTAGAAATAATTCAATATCCCCCATTATGCTTGAAGTTTTGCTCCTGATGTTAGGTTTCAGAATTGTCTGATTTTGTGAATTTCTATTTATGAAAGATTCAGCCTGCTAGTTATGATCATGCCCTGACTGACTTCCACCAATCCTTTCAGATGTTGAATGCTTTCCTGTCTCTTCACCTGCTCCCAGATTCTTCTGATTTTCTGTTTGGATATTTGCCCAAAAGATTAATTCAGTTTATGATGTTCATCCATTCAGGTAGTCTCCTTAACAGAAAGCTATTGAATGTCAACTCTATGTAATGTGTTGTATTATTCCGTTTTCACACTGCTATAAAGAACTGCCCGAGATTAGGTAATCTATAAAGGAAAGAGGCTTAATTGACTCACAGTTTAGCTTGGCTTGGGAGGCCTCAGGAAACTTACATCTTGGCAGAAGGCATCTTCTTCACAAGGCAGCAGAAAAAGAAGTACCTAGTGAAGGGGAAAGAGCCCTTTATAAAGCCATCAGATCTCATGAGAACTCACTCACTATTATGAGAACAGCATGGGGAGAATCATCCTTATGAATGATTCAATTACCTCCACCTGGTCTCTCCTTTGACATTGGGCATTATGGAGATTATGGGGATTACAATTCAAGATGAGATTTGGGTAGGGACACAAAGCCTAGCCATATCAAGTATATATGAATACAAAGGTCAAGAGGACAGACACTTTTTCCAGATATCATGTTTATCTTCTAATGGTCAGATATAGAAAATAAAAAACTAGCAAACCATAACACAATAAATACTATTCTAAATAAGGATGTGTGGACTAAGATGAAAATAAAACAAAGTGGCAATCAAATGAGTGACTTCTAAAAGGAGGTGATATCTAAGCTAAGATTTAAATTATAGGAAGAAATCAGCCATGCACATATCTAAGGGAAGAGCCCTTTAGATAGAGGGATGAAGGGACCAATAAGGGCAAGATCTGTGTGGTGGGAACAAGCTTGGCATTTATGGGAGTTAGGAGTAAACAAGTAATGTTGGATGATATTAAAAAGTTGTGGGAGGCATTCTGACAGAGAGAAGTAAGTTGATTATGAAGACATCATACTATGGGAAGAAGTTTAGATTCAGTTAAGAGTGATTGGATGGATTTCAAGAAAAGAAGAGATATTATCTTATTTTTACTTGTAAAATTTTGGGGTTCTGACCCTCCTTACTATAGTCTTTACCAAAACCATTTGCTACTAATTCTGACACTTGTGACCAACATATCCAAAACAGAGATAATTGCACCTTTAATCTCCATTTTAATTTCATGGAACTTCAGTACTGGGTACCCCTTTAATTCAAGTTCAGGAATCGATATTTTATTAATAGTTTCACCTATGGGCTAAACAGGCACTACCTTCCTCAACCATTCGTAGCCTTCGCTAATTTTCTTTTGAATTCTACTTTTGAGAGCTACAAGGAATCTACCAACAATAACAATAAAACTTTAACATCTCAAACCCCATTTTGAACTTTTTAAGGAGTGGGTTGAATCTTCTTATACAAACACAAACAAGTTTAATGTGATCAAATGATACTAACTGTCCCTCACTCATTTAATGTCATAACGAATAATTATTTTACAAACTGGAGAACAGTCAATGGCTATTCTAGGCCCAGGGCATGGAGCCTGCCTAAGAAAGATCTTAACCTTAGATAAAGTATCAGTTGCTTATGAAAGATCTCTCTCTCTCTCTCTCTCCTCCTCCCTTCCAAAATATAGCCTTCTTATATTATCATCGAGACCATGTCTTTCCCATAAATTATCTGCAATAGGGAAATGTTAAACAGAAATGGAAATCTACCTTGTACAGACAACTATAGAAGAGGCAGGTGCTCAGCTAAACGGATACTTCTTTTATGCTTTGTCTTCCTGAGATTAGAAGCTTTAAGAATTGAATTAAACCTTTAGTTTGGTCTGTGAGCAATACTGTTTTGAATGATGCATAGACCACAATTAGTAATTAAATTAAAATTTTAGCTTTAAAAAATCCAGCAAAATCTTCTCAAACATAAACATTATATTTTTGAGGATTATAAACTGTAATAGAAAAGTGACAAGCATTTACTCCTACATAGTTCTTTATTATCTGCCATATGCGTAATGCCCATTGACTTTAGCAGTGCTACTGACAGTAGCACATTATAAGATTCTATGGCAGAAAAATAAATTTGAGCTTCAGCACTGTATGTGCATTTGTGGTAATGTTCAAAAGCAATTATTTCAGTTGAGCAGTAATCAAGACATGTAACTAAACTACTTAATTTCTGTGAAAGCCAAAATAATCGTTTAAATCAAAGTAAAGACTTTTGTAGTAACAATAAAATTAAATCTGTTCTAGGGATTTGGTTATGTTGCATACAACTGAATGTTGATTACATTTGATTGGTGATTTTTATGATAACTTCCAAGTCTACTTTTTCTTCACAAATATTATAGAAAGTAACATTTAAGAGACTTATTATAATATACATGATAATGAATCCAACAACAAAGAATCATGAAAATGTTGAACTAAATTACTGCAAGTTTACTTTTGGTAATTTTATCAAGAATTTGTGCAAGACCTGGATTTGGGAAACTTGGATTTTGTAGACAATCATCTTTCTCTGCCTCTCAAAAATACATATAATCATCTAAGGGTAGAAAGATAATAATCAGGAAGCTTGCAAAAGAAATGGCACAACTCACTTCAAATTTCCCTTTGGAGATGAAACATTGATTTAAAAAGTAACATTAGCATCAGATGCAATTATGCAAACAAAAAGATTTACTAAGAGCAGAAGAACATAAATTTTAACTCTAAGTCAAACAAGACGTCTTTTAACCATACAGTAGGGGCACATTAACAGAATTTGAGGTTCTGAACATGTAAAGTTAATATTAACTGGGAGGAGAGGGAAATGAAGAAAGAAAACTTAAAAGCATTTTAAGATTGTATTAATTTCTTCAGTCACTACAAAAGCCTTTAATGTGGGCTTAGTATGTTGTGATCCCGGGACATCAGAGACAAAAGGGTAAATGTAACAGTGAAGCCCAGGGAGAAATTATTATAATATACAGTTTAAGAACTCAAGCTGAGTCCTTGATTTTAGTCCTTTCTCTGTTGCTTATTAGCCATATGCTATTCGTCCAGTTTTTCATTCCAAGGCTTAGTTTCTTCAAATGTGAAATGGGAATAATAACAGTGATTCTGCCTAGGGCTACTGGAGGGCTGAATGAGATAATTTATAGAAAGTGCTTGATACAGTGTGTAATTCAGTCACTACTAAATAGGTGGTTATTTCCATTCATTCATTCAACATATATTTACTAGGCATCAGCTATATTTGAGACATTCTGCACTTAATGGAAATAGAATAGGAGCAAGACTATTGTCATGAAACTTACATAGGGAGAGAAAATTAAACAATCAGTTATAAGAAAGTGCTATGGAAGTATGGGAGCACAGTCATGATTCTTGAAAAGAGTAGAGGATGGAGGTAAGCCAAAGAAGGATTCTTGGAGATTTTTTTTTTTAACTTTTGTTTTAACTTCAGTGGTACAAGTGCAGGTTTGTTACATAGGTTAGTGTGTGTCATGGGGGTTTCTTGTATAGATTATTTTATCACTCAGGTATTAAGCCTAGTACCCATTGTTATATTTCCTGATCCTTTCCCTCCTCCCCACCCTCCATTCTCCAAAAGGCCCAAGTGTGGGTTGTTCCCCCCCTGTGTGTTCATGTGTTCTCATCATTTAGCTCTCACTTATAAGTGAGATTATGCAGTATTTGGTTTTCTCTTCCTGTGTTAGTTTGTTAAGGATAATGGCCTCCAGCTCCAACCATGTCCCTGAAAAGGACATGCTCTCATTCCTTTTAGGGCTGCAGAGTATTCTATGGTGTATATGTACCATATTTTTAAAATCCAGTCTACCATTGATGGGCATTTATGTTGATTCCATGTCTTTGCTATTGTGAATAGTACTGCAATGAACATATGTGTGCATGTGTCCTTATAATAGAATGATTTATATTTCATTGAGTATATACTCAGTAATAGGATTGCTGGGACAAATGGTATTTCTGATTATTTTTAAGCTAAGACTACAGGAGTAGACTGGGGTCAAGTAGGAAATGAGGCAGAAGCATGTTCCAGACAGAGAAAAGAGCATATGGAAATGGTTTTAATCTTTTTTCGGTAATTCAAATGGGTGTATGCTTTTCTCATCTTCATCTCCAGCTGTTTTCATATGCTCTGCCCTCTGCCTGGAACACTCTTCTGCTTCTTTGTTTTCTCCCTGACCATCTCACCTCACCGTATGCAGTGGTCAGTAGCAGTGAGGTGAAGTAGTCAGGACTTAGAAGGTCCTATTAGTGATCTCTAAGCCACCTTAAGTAATATGGAATTTATTTTTAGAGTAACAGGAAGTCCTTGAAGGTTTTTAAACCCATGTGCCTGTATACATGTGTGTATGAATATCTTTTCCTGGACATTACTACTCCCTTCATTGAATTTTACTTAGAGAACATCATCATGCCTTGGGGAAAGGAAGGCAGAAATGGGTCTTCATGGGTTGCTGAGAAAATAGACCCACAGATGGAATGGTCCAGAAGCTGCAAGTAATAGCATTAATTTAAGTTGCAGATAGCCCCAGGGTCAGTGTGAAAACAGTATCTGCTGTGATACAGCACTGCTGGATACGTACAACAAGAAGGGAAACTGAACCCAGCAGTGTATAATTAAAAGTAATATGCAGAATGTGTAGTCCAAAAGATATAGTAATGGCAGGAGTGACATGAGAAGCACAATTGTATATTGAGAAAACTTACATAAGTCTTTATGCTAACTTACGACCTAAGAAATGAACTACGTGTGTTAGAAGAGAAATTGGGAAAATAAATTTTTTTCATGTATCGCAACCCAAATAAACCTCAAATTCCTCAACTTCTGTCATACTATGCCCTTCATGATCTAGCCTCTCTTTAGCTCCCTTCCTCATCTCTTGCCGCATTCCCAAGTTGCCCCCTGGATATTCAGGTTCCGTATTGCCTGGTTCCCACACCCTCTGCTTACATACATTGCTTCATTTTTCTAGACTATTCTTTTCTTATTTGCTTTTCTAATTACTACTCAGCCTTCATATCTTTGTGCTTTGCTTCTTCCAGGAAGCCTTTCCTTCCTTCCTTCGTTCCTTCATTCCTTCGTTCCTTCCTTCCTTCCTTCCTTCTTCCTGCCTTGCTGCCTCCCCCAACTCTTTCTTTCTTTACTTCTCTTTACTTCTTTCTTTTATTTGACAGGGTCTTCCTCGGTCGCCGCACAACCACAGCTCACTGGGAATACAGGCGCACCACCACACCTGTGTGTGTGTGTATACACACACACACAGAGAGAGAGAGAGAGAGAGAGAGAGAGAGAGAGATAGAGATGAGGTCTCGCTACCTTGCTGGTCTCAGACTCTTGAGCTCAAGTGATCCTTATGCCTTGGTCTCTCAAAGCGCTGGGATTAGAGGCAAGTGCCGCTGCAACTGGCCCAGAAGCCTTTTCTAAGTATAGTAGGTGTCTGTGCTATGTTCTTCCTTTGCCATAGTAATTATCACACTTCACTCTCTGCTCCAATAAACTTCAATTCTATGATCCCTCTTACCTTCCTATCCATGATTGCTAGCTCATACTGTTTGTTAAATAGTAGGTAATGATAAATGTTTGTTGGTGACTATATCTGATTTGCCAACTGACTTACTAAGTGGACGAGTGAATGAGTTATTGAATAAGACAAAAAAAAAACCAAAACTTTGAGGGCACTCATGAAAGGAGGATGCAATAGGACACTGTGTGTTGATATTTATGTTTATAAAGAGCTTATTGCTCATTATTATTATTATGTAAGTTTCACAAAACCTTGGTAAATTGACATAATAATCCAATATGAAAATTTTTTATTATTACATGTTAAGTTCTGGGATACATGTGCAGGTTTGTTACATAGATATACATGTGCTATAACGATTTGCTGCACCCATCAACCCGTCATCTATATTAGGCATTTCTCCTAATGCTATCCCTCCCCCAGCCCCTCACCCCTGACAGACCCCAATGTGTGACATTCCCCTCCCTATGTCCATGTGTTCTCATTGTTCAACTTCTACTTATGAGTGAGAACATGCACTGTTGGTTTTCTGCTCCAGTGTTAGTTTGCTGAGAATGATGGTTTCCAGCTTTATCCATGTCCCTGCAAAGGATATGAACTCATTCGTTTTTATGGCTGCATAGTATTCCATGGTGTATATGTGCCACATTTTCTTAATCCAGTGTATCATTGATGGGCATTTCGGTTCGTTTCAAGTCTTTGCTATTGTGAACAGTGCTGCAATAAACATATGTGTGTATGAGTCTTTATAGTAGGATGATTTATAATCCTTTGGGTATATACCCAGTAGTGGGATTGCTTGATCAAATGGTATTTCTGGTTCTAGATCCTTGAGGAATCACCACACTGTCTTCCACAGTGGTTGAACTAATTTACACTCCCACCAACAGTGTAAAAGTGTTCCTATTTCTTCACATCCTCTCCAGTATCTGTTGTTTCCTGACTTTTTAATGATCAACATTCTAACTGGCATGAGATAGTATCTCATTATGGCTTTGATTTGCATTTCTCTAACGACCAGTGATGATGAGCTTTTTTCGTGTTTGTTGGCTGCATAAATGTCTTCTTTTGAAAAGTGTCTGTTCATATCCTTTGCCCACTTTTTGATGGGGTTGTTTGTTTTCTTTCTTGTGGCCTGATTAGGATTTGAATCTCAAGTAAAGCATGCTCTTTCTGTTTGAGACATGTAGTTATGATTTAATTCACTATAAGAAAGCTGAAAATCGAAAACTCCACTCCAGATATCATGGATCTGCTGATGAACAAATATTAGTATTTTTGATCAGCTGCATTGTCCAACTTCTTAAAAGAATAACATAATTAGAAGTGGAAGGAAAACAATTAAATCCCTAATGTATTTAGTGCAGAATCAGTTAAAATTAATTAGAAATTAGAATTTTGAGAGAACAAGAAACTGAAAGTTTTTGATATGAGTGTTTTGAAAATACAAAGCAATGGGCCAAGCTTTAAGATTTTGTAAAATAACAGAACACAAAGCTAAAGAATATTTTTGTGTCAGACACCTTCGAAGATGTTAACATATAATATTAGCAAGGTTTGAGTGGAAGTCCCTTATCGTTAGATCTTGTCATTATAAGATGTATATCTTTTTGCCTATAAATATAATAATTTGTTTGCAAGATGATTTTCTAGATTCATCTTGTGAACAAATTTTAGCTTTATTACAATGGTTTATTGGTATTTTAATATTGACACATAAATTTTGATTCTCGTTTACTTGGATGTTATGGAACACTATACTTAATCTTGGTGGACTTTTTTTTCCTGAAATTGCATTTAAATGCACTCCAATTTAACCGGGTGGCACTTACTTAATTGCTCTTGTTATAATTAACTCAAATTTTTAACAGTAGAATTAAGTCAACATATATACAAAATTATTCAGATTGTCATGGAGTTAGGAATTAATGAATTAATATCAGTTATGATTAAGTAAAAACAGAGTGAATGCAACAGAACATTTGTAAAACATAATATTATGTCCATATCAGGAAAATCTGTGAATTTAAACCAAATCTCCTGAATGTCCATAGAAGATTGACCAAACCCTAAGCAGTGTTTCACCAATATCTATGTTTTTTTCTTTTTCAGCCTGGTGCTATTCTACATTTCCAGCTCCTTCATGCAGTGAAGCAAAGAGTTTGAGTATGGTCAATTTAATGTGGGCCTGAGTGATACATGCTCTCTGGGACTGGCCCCTAAACCCTTAAATGAAATACTCCAGATCCTTTATCTTCCTGTTTGCTGTCTGCAAGAATCCAGTGGGAGATTATAAGACTTTAAAAAAGCATAGAGCTACTTGAGAGGAGCTAGATTCCTGAATCACCCTGAAGAGTAGCGTCCATCACTGCCCAAAGCAGACCAGATGAGAGTGAGAAATAAATCTTAATGTCTTTAGCCATTGAGATTTGGGAAGAATTTGTTACACTGGATAGTCTAACGTGAATAATACAGAAGATATGAGAAAAACTCCAAACTACTTTTCTATGATTTTCTCTCTTAACTACCACACAATATGCTCAACATTGCTGAATATTATCACTAATTATGTACCAATTGATCTAAATAAAGATGAATTTGATCTGGATGTTGCTAGGAAATCTACTTAACGTTTTCAGCATTTTTACAACGAGAAATGTGAGTCTAAATTAAAAGTAGACAATGCTTTCCATGGAGCCACGATATTCTTTCATTGTCCCATAAAACAATCAAATGATGTTTTCTCATTCTTAATAATAATTTATTCTCCCAAATGCTCCATATTCTCTGCTAATATATTTCTACTGGACAATTTCCTACCATAGAAAAAGAACAATTTGGGCTTCAAAGGAGTCTGATTTAATGAAAAGCTATGTTGGTAGTTAAAACCCATTTTATGAAATCATATCATAAAATATGCATACCAATTATAATTAATACTCATCTAAATTCATCTGATGAAATGAATATATTTTCTGCTTTGTATTACAAAACAAAATTACTTGCTAGCTGCTGGGCTGATTAGCTTTTAGCAACATAAAATTTCTCCTTCTTTAATCGTACAGAAAAAATTTTATCACAATGGCTAGAAAAACTAGTACAATTAGTTTTGAAGTATTATACCTTATTTTTACTAATTATATTCAGATCTCAAACATCAGAATAACCAGGTGTTTCTGTTATTCTGAAGTAGCATATTTGGCTTACTGATTTTCATGGGTGAATGAAATGTTTCTCTTAAGTCAACATATAAGGAAGTGAACATTTCATACCACATTTCTCATTTTACAGATCAGAAAAACAGATTCAGAGGAGGAAGGTAACTTTCACAAAGATCCACAGCTAGTAAGGGGAGAAGCTATAATTTGACCCATATGAGACTGGCTCTGATGGCCTGAGCTCTTATTGACTATGTCCATTAGCCAGGATTTCTCAGACATGAAAAATTGCAGACAATTGAGGATGTTATCTGTGGATCACCAAGAATGTGTGGACCCTAGATTGGAAAATACTGCCATTAACTACCAAACGTAGTTTCTTACCTTGGACTAATAAAACCATAAACACAAACATGTTGAAACTGCAAGGCAGTTGCATGATTATAAAGGAATCTATCAGATAGTCAAAAACATTTAATATATATATACATCTCTATCCAACTATCCATGCATCTAATCAGCCGGTTATTGACAAATCTGAATTGGTGGGGTACAAAAAGAGTGTAAGTATTCTCCAATCCCTGCTTTTCCAATCCCTTTGGTCAGTCTTCAGACTCAGGTATGGAAATCCCTATCATGCCAAACTTTAAAAGGAGTAAAAGAGAAAGATAGCTTTAAGGATATCAATTTCCATATACTCAATTTCATATGTTTTTTTCCTAAGACTGAGCTATCTTAGAGTGAATCTGCAGTATAAATTAAGGTAGTTTTTCTTCTTCCACCTTCCTCTTCCAATCTCTTTTATTCTACTTTATGAAAGAAAGGCACACACCTCAAAACGTCTTCCAACATAAAACAAAGAGAATATGAAATATCAGTGCAAGAAAACAAATCACTTTTAATAGATAACCAAGGAAACATAAACTATCTTAGGAGTTGTGTTTTCCCTATCTGATAGATATTTCTGTCAAAGGTAAAGGAAAAGCATTTAAAACAGATTGGGATTGATAATTAATATTTAAGAAACTTACTTCTCCGTCCTCCTACAACTATCAAAGAATGTGTTGATTTCAAGAGAATTCCACCAGAGGAAAGCCAACAGCATATGATTAAAATTTTGGAGTACTGAAAACAGCTCTTTTCATGTATTTAAATATAAGCAATGCTCTTCAGCTATTCTCAACACTCATCCTTGGAACATTAGCTGAAAAGAAAAGCTTTGAAGAGTTGAAGCTGTGTAGGTTAATGAAGTAGATTTTTGAAAGTATAATTTGAATATTTTTTTGAGATGACCAAAAAATATCCATGGACGAAATTTTTATAATTTCTTTCTGATTTCATATGTATTATATAACAAGGAAGTTAACAATCTATTTTATCAAGACATATCATGAAATACTTCCCGTAATTAGTTAATCCTCTTCTTATCTCATCTTATAAATTGACTCTATTTTCTAAATTTATTAGCAAAATAAAAGTATATTCTAGCTGCTGGACTAATTCATTTTGGGTAATAGAGAAGTTTCTCTTTCTTTAAATACACAAGAAAAGTTTCATTATAATGGCTAATAAAATTAGTATATTACTTTATAATTTTATACATTATTTTAGTTTAATTATTCTCCATCAACTAAGCATCAGAGTTTGAAAGAGGTATGCATACACATTTAATAAGAGAATTATGCTGGTTTCATTAATGATTATAATATGAGTTATACACTTCATTGTATATTAGAAAATAAGTGGAGATAAATAGATACTGATTTACATTTTTATTTTAAATTATTATAAAATTAGGTGAATTAATCTTTTCAACTAAGACAATTAAGAGGATTGTGTCTTACAAGACATGTTTCATACTCTGCTTCTCAGTGGTTTTCCTCATGCTTCTAAGTATAATTTGAATATTTTTTGAAATGACCAAAAATAGTAAGAGAGGAAGTCAAATTATCTCTGTTTGCAGATGACATGATTATGTATTTAGAAAACCCCATCGTCTCAGTCCAAAATCTCCTTAAGCTGATAAGCAACTTCAGCAGTCTCAGTATACAAAATCAATGTGCAAAAATCACAAGCATTCCTATACACCAATAATAGATAAACAGAGAGCCAAATCATTAGCAAACTCCCATTTACAATTGCTAAAAAGAGAATAAAACACCTAAGAATTCAACTTACAAGGGATGTAGTTCTCTTCAAGGAGAACTACAAACCACTGCTCAAGGAAATAAGAGAGGACACAAACAAATGGAAAAACATTCCATGCTCATGGATAGGAAGAATCAACATTGCGAAAAAGGCCATACTGCTGAAAGTAATTCATAGAGTCAATGCTATTCCCATCAAGCTACCATTGACTTTCTTCACAGAATTAGAAATAACAGAAAACCAAACACAGCATGTTTTCATCCATTAGTGGATGTTGAAAAATGAGAATACACAGACACAGGGAGGGGAACATCGCACACTGGGGTATTGGGGGTGGGGGGAAGGCTAGGGGAGGAATAGCAGCGGGTGGGGGGCATGTGGAGGGATAGCATTAGGAGAAATAACTAATGTAGATGACAGGGCAATAAATGCAGCAAACCACCACCATGGCACGCATATACCCATGTAATAAACCTGCACAATCTGCACATGTACCTCAGAACTTAGAGTATAATAAATTATAAACTATGAAAAAAAAAGGAAAAAACTACTTTAAATTTCATATGGAACAACAACAAAAAAAAAGCCTGTATAACCAAGACAAGCAAAAAGAACAAAGCTGGAGGCATATGCTACCTGACTTCAAACTATACTATAAAGCTGCAGTAACCAAAACAGCATGATACTGGTACCAAAACAAATATATAGACCAATGGAACAGAACAGAGGCCTCAGAAATAACACCATACATCTACAACCCTCTGATCTTTGACAAACCTGACAAAAAAAGCAATGGGGAAAGGATTCCATATTTAATAAATGTTGTTGGGAAAACTGACTAGCTGTATGCAGAAAACTGAAACTGGACCCCTCCCTTACACCTTATACAAAACTCAATTCAAGATGGATTAAAGATTTAAATGTAAGACCTAAAACAATAAAACCCCTAGAAGAAAACCTAGGCAATACCATTTAGGACATAGACATGGGCAAAGACTTCATGACTAAAACACCATAAGCAATTGCAAGAAAAGCCAAAATTGACAAATGGGACCTGATTAAACTAAAGAGCTTCTGTACAACAAACAAAACTATCATCAGAGTGAACAGGCAACCTACAGAATGGGAGAAAATTTTTGGAATCTAACCATCTGACAAAGTGCTGATATCCAGAATCTACAAAGAACCCAAAACCATATTACAAGAAAGAAAACAAACAACCCCATCAAAAAGTGGGCAAAGGATATGAACAGACACGTTTCAAAAGAAGATATTTATGTGGCCAACAAACATATGGAAAAAAAAGCTCATCATCACTGGTTATTAAAGAAATGCAAATCAAAACCACAATGAGATACCATCTCACACTAGTTAGAATGGTGATCATTAAAAAGTCAGGAAATAGCAGATGCTGGAGAGGATGTGGAGAAATGGTAATGCTTTTACACTCTTGGTGGAAGTAAAAATAAGTTCAATCATTGTGGAAGACTGTGGGGTGATTCCTCAAGGATATAGAACTAGAAATACCATTTGACCCAGTATATATCCAAAGGATTATTATAAAAACAAATGCATACACCTATTTATTGCAGCACTATTCACAATAGCAAAGATTTGGACAACTCAAATCTTTGTCCATCAATGATAGACTGGATTTAAAAAAATGTGGCACATATATGCCATGGGATACTATGCAACCATAAAAAAAAATGAGTTTATGCCCTTTGCAGGGACATGGATAAAGCTGGAAACCATCATTCTCAGCAAACTAATACAAGAACAGAAAACCAAACACCACATGTTCTCACTCATAAGTGGGAGTTGAACAATGAGAACTTATGGGCACAGGGAGGGAAACATTACACACTCAGGCCTGTTGGGGAGTGGGAATCAAGGGGAGGAACAGCATTAGGGGTAATACCTAATGTAGATGATGGCTTGATGGGTGCAGCAAACTGCTATGGCACATGTATACCTATGTAACAAACCTGCACGTTCTACAAATGTACCCCAGAACTTAAAGTATAATAAAAATAAATACATAAATAAATAAATATTAATTGTTTATTTGAATAGAAAAATAAAGTTATCTTCCTTGTCAGAAAGTATTTTTGGTAATGGCTTTTTGGTTTGGCAATGAGAACTGGCTTTACTGATTAAGTTTCATGGTAGTTACATTTAGTTAAATCTATAACTCCAAAGTTTTTATCAAGTCTACTTAAGCACATGGCAAAATAAAAACATGTTATTGAAATATTATTTTGGAAAATACGTTTTCAAATTGAGAATATTTTCATTTTCCAAATCTTTGCGAGTACATTGAGGGGCAGCTTTAGTTTAACCGATAAGAATAAAAAACAAAGCCACATTTCCTGGGTTCTTATGCTTGTCTTCATCACTTTCTAGCCAAGAGATATTGGGGAAACCACTTCACCTCCTCATGCTTCAATTTTCATCTTAAAAATGCAATGTAATAGTCCCTGTTTATAAGATCATGGTGAGACTAAATGATTAATATATAGGTTAAACTATATAACATTTTTGTTCAACCACTTTTGACCAATAAAGACACTCATTTTATATGGTGCAATCCAATAAAGAAAGGTCTTAACGACAGTGCCTGACACATGGTGAAGACTATATTGTATGTCTTAGTTTTCATCAGCTAAACTAGATAATGTTAGTGAAAGAGTAATAGTTAAAGACAATTGATAAACCTTGGTAAAGCCATTTCAAAATACTTCCCAGATATAGAGGAAATAAATGACTTTGACCACTATGTAATAGATTATTTTTGGAATCAGTGGTTTTTAAATTCTTTGCTTTTGACAAAATTGAAGGATGATCGAATTGAGTTGTCTGCTAAAATGTTATTAAAAATCCTTATTATAAATTACTGTGTCATTTTTTGCTTATAACATAGAAAGACTCAAATAGTTAAGTGATAATTATATTAAAATATTGTGATTAATACAGGCATATTTTGAAAGTATTTTTTTCACCTGTATAACTATAAAAATGAAAAATGGAATGGACTTAATGCTGACTTTGTTGTATGCTGACATTAAATAATATGCATCTCTGCATAGCTGAACTAATTCTTTAGGATATTTTGATCCCCTTAAAAGAGTTATTTCTAAGAAAAAATATTTATAAATTTCTAATACAATTTTACTTTTAAAGTTATTTTTGAGAACATTTATAAAATGTTTAAATTATTTAAATATATTGTGTTATATTACTGAAATAGTAACTAAGGCAGGGTGTGGTGGCTCATGCCTGTAAACCCAACACTTTGGGAAGCCGAGATGGTGGAGCACCTGAGGTCAGGAGTTCAAGACCACCCTACCAATATGGCAAAACCCTGTCTCTGCTAAAAATGCAAAAATTAGTCAGGTATGACGATGTGCACCTGTACTCCCAGCTACTCAGGAGGCTGAGACAGGAATATCGCTTGAACTCAGGAGCTGGAGACTGTAGTGAGTTGAGATCATGCTACTGCACTGCAAGCTGAATGACCGAGAGAGACTCCATCTGAAGAAAAAAAGAAAGAAGGAAAGAAAGAAAGAAGAAAGAAAGAAGAAAGAAAGAAAGAAAGAAAGAAAGAGAAAGAAACAAGGAAGGAGGAAGGAAGGAAAGTTAGGTCCAGAAAAAAAATATGCAGCCTATATTTGGGGAATTTTTTAATGAATCCAATTTATTTTCATAATTTCTCTAATTCTCTCACCTCTGCACAGATAAGCACAAATCACCACATTAGCTGCATGTGAAACATTAAACTTAGCAATAAGATACCAATGTTGGCTTTTATTTTCTGGGAATGTTACTTCTTGAGGCCTTCTATCTTGGATTTGGTAAGTACCATGTCCCCCACTCTTAAAGCAAAAAAGGGAAAGCCACATTGTTTTTCCATGGCCTAGTAATTCACAATTTGGAAATACTCTCCTTATTTCCTGGATTTCTGCTTAAGTGGATTTGAGGGTTAGATGGAAGCTAGGGTAATAATGGAGAATGACTGAGATGTATGTCTACCCTGTAATCAGCTTCAAGGGGATCATAGCCTCTCCAGCATTCTTTAGCATGTAGGTAATTGATGTCTCTTTTTCTAAGTCTTGAATTTTTAGTTGTTGAATTTAAAACTATTAATAAGAAAATTACTACTCGGCACACACAGAATACAGAATGAAGCACAGATTTTAAAATTTGTATAGCAAGCTATTGTAAAACCACAGAAAATACTCTCAGATTCAGGAGGCTGCAGACTCCAACTTGAGGTTCTATGACCACAAAACTTCCCAGTTTTTAGACAGGTGCCATCTAAATCCAAGACAGCCTGTCAACTGGAGATTGCATCAGTACCACAAAATAAGTCTATGCTGCTCTTCATAAAACACATTTCACTGACATCCGTTTAAAAATCATAAAAAAAAATACCTATTTCTAAATCATCTGTCATTTTATTTCAAAATTTCAGGAAGAATCATGAAATAAAATTAACATTATTACAATCAGAATTATAGATTACAATTAAAACATATTTTAATATTAATTCTTCAAAACTTTATAGCAAAAAATTCTAAAACTAAGAGAAAAACACAAAAAGGGAAATAAATTGTCCCAATGTAATTATATTTTTATAAAATATTCAACAATCTAGATGAAAAGATCATTGCAAAAGTACTCAGATATTTTCTAAAAATGATTAATATTACTTTTTGTTTGTTTTTGATTATTGTTTAATTTATCACCAGCTCAATCAAATCATTGAGGCTGGAAATAATGACTCCAAGTATATAAACACAATGAGCTTTAAAGATACATTCCAGTCTCCCACAGTATAGATATAATAGCATCTATGAACATATATGTGTGTATACATATATATTCAAAGTATCAATATATTTCAGCCCAAGAACTATCAACAAGAACAAAATCATAGAGAACAGTTTGGTGATATATAAAGAAATCTGAACTCTTTCCAACAGAATACTCACAAATCTTGTAGTTTTCAACATATGCAACATTATCCTCTCAGGGAACTATTATTTAAACTTGATTCTAGCCTCATATGTGAAAAGAAAAGAAATTTTCATTTTTATGTGTGACATTTTGTCTGTATCTAATAATGAGTAAATATAGTAACCACTCAAGGCAATACATCTAAGGTTGAATATGCCTAATCTGAAAATCTGAAATCCAAAATGCTCCAAAATCCAAAACATTTAGAGTGCAGATGTGACACTACAACTGGAAAATGTTATACTTGACCCTATATGATGGATTGTAGTCAAAACATAGGTGGAAACACACAATTTATTAATCCTAAAGGAAAACTCCTTCTATCCCCCCTTCAGCTGCCATGTAGTTTTTTACACACACCCAGTCTTCTCCATGCCAAATATGCTCACAAAAGATAATAATATGGTATGTGTCCAGGACAGACATGGCAACCACAGTCTTCCCATCATGCCCCACATGGGGCTAAGATCTACGTGCATTACTCATTGTGGTTTTTGTTTGCTTGTTTTTTGCTTATTCTCTGCTTTGTGATGTAAAGATATCGCTGAAAATGTCAAAAGGCAGATGACTCTGGAGGAAACAATTTTAAAGGCTACCCAGAAGAATGCCACCTCAACCCTAGAGGGCTCACCTCCTGATGCCACAACTGCTTCTTATGTTTCTTCTCATCTCAAAACAAAAAAACAAGTGCGCAATAATATTTTAATCAAAACACAGCATTATAGGTAGAAACTAAAACCTTACCTTTGTTGTTGCTGTTGTGTAACAGCTATATAGGTATTCTGGCAATGTTACTATCTACTACCTTACCCTGAATGCAGTATTTTTTCACTGTATGACTGGTGTGCCATTCTTATTATTATTTTGCTGCTAAGTACTTATGTGTGAATAAGTGCAAGAAAATGATTGCTTATGGGTTACATATAAATTCAGAGTCAGGAATTACGGTGATGCCAAACAACCACAGCTTGTTCACATGGGTGGCTGAGACAGTATCACCTTTGCTTTCTGATATACACAAACCTAGCTGCATGCACAAAATTATTTAAAACATTGCTTAAAATTACCTTCAGGATATGTGCATAAGGTGTATATGATACAAACAAATTTCGTATTTAGACTTGAATCCCATCTCCAATATATCTCATTATGTATCTATAAATACTCCAAAATCTCCAAAAAGGCACAATCCAAAACACTTATTGTCCCAAGCATTTCAGATAAGAGATACTCAACCTGTATTTGTTAACATATTGGTATTGCCCAAGAGCATAATGCATTATTTTCCACGACATTTTCTCATTGATAATGAAACCTAATTAATTCAGCAGTGACTTCAACCTTTGGCAACTTGAACACCTGTAACAAATATGAGAACTTTGGAAGGGAAAAGAGTTCTGGCTCAACAAAAGAACAAGTATTTCAAGATTTGAGCATCTTCTTTATTGGCTGGGCCTTAGATTCAGCATTCAATATAATAAATACACATTTTCGGCAATCATGCTTATCTTATTTTGCTGATTATGTCAAATTAAAAGTAGAAGAATCAAAAGCTTCATTAGAGAATTCATATATTCATTCCATAAAATTTAAAAACTTCCCATGTGTTCAGCAATGCACTGGCAAACTAAAATATTACACCATAACTAAATAACAGTAAGGGGAGAAATAGGAAAACAATAATATTAATGCTAAGCCAAAAATCAATGGTCATGAAAATGACTAAATTGTTAAGAGCAAGAATATGCTCGATATTTTTTATGAAAGCAAGTAGGCAACTGTTTATTTAAGTAAAATGTTTTTTTATTTTCATTTTATTTTTATTAATTGTAATGTTAATTTCAATATAGACCTCAGGTCTATAGCTGACTTTAAAATACATGTTATTAAAAATGTCATATTTGATACTTAAAGAAACGTGTCACCTATGAAACTCACTTACTGAAAGCAATGCATTTTACAACAGCAGCTGTATGACAGTAACAAGCAGGACCTCATTCTTTAGAAAGTTTAAGGATTTATTCTCATAAAAATAATCATCCATAAAGACCAGTAGAGCAATTTAATAAGCTCAAAATTAATTATGATTAAATTATGTCTCAGAAAATGAACATTATGTAATAAGGTACAGTTAGAATCCCTGGGGGAAACCATGGTAGTTATTTTCAATTGGCTATTTCTATTAGATACAGGAATAGCACTGAGAAGCTTTGAAAATTTAATAGACTCTGTCCTCTCTAGAGGACTAAATCAGTAGATTGAAATGAAATGTTATGCTGGGTTTCAAAATAGAATATTCTGAACTGTATACACAAATTAATATTAGTGGCCAAGTGGCCATTCAAAAAAGCAATCAAACATTGCACATGTCAAACCTGCCATGTAGAATGGCACGGGTCCGTAAGTTCAAGGTCTTCATGAAATACTGGTGAGGGCAAATAAGTATTTGAATCCAAACTAAAAATATAACCCTCATATGCATTATCACATTTTGTAATCACATAAAATGTGCAGGTTCCAAAAACAAACAGAAATGTTCACCTGTTAGTCAAGTTATTAACAACGAAGTGGAATTCAATTTGGTTAAAAAACAAAATTGGTAGCCTGATGTCTACCCTCCTACAGATGTTCTGTTTTCCCTGTAGAATATATCCAATGTTTTACCTATCAACGTACCTCAATGATAATCATTACCAAACACATCTATACATGATCATTTACGTATTTTGAAACATGAAGTTGACAAATTGTTTCTAAGCAAATGTTTCGTGTTTTACTTGCCACTTACTGATTTCTGGGCCTTCCCCAGGAAGAGCAGTTTTAAATCAGTAATCCCACATTGTCATCATTATGTGTCTACAAAGGTATTCTGTTAGATATTCTTAGCACACTTTATACTGTAATGAAAATTATAAGTGCAAATTAAGTTAAAATAAAAATCTTACCAGATGTTTGATTAACCTGTTTGTAAAGCAATTGAACCCACCCTCTGTTCTATATATTCAAAATCCACATATATGTAACATGGTCCTTTGTAATTTTTGATAGCTATCATGACTTCTAGATGAAAAATATTGATGTTAATTTTTGAGGACACTTCTAATACTGTGTTGCACTCAGCAACTTTATGGATTTATGATTTTTGATATGTATCGGTTTTTCTTTCCATTCCTTTGGTACTACAAATCTGTGGAGGTGTTTTAAATAATGAAAATAGCTTTTAGTGTTTTAAATAATGAAAATAGCTTTTAGACTATCTTCTTAAATGCTAAAAAGAAATTAAAGAAAAAAATCTGTTTTCCTGGGAACAATTACTGAAATGTCAAAAAAATTGATATTTAGACATATTACAATTGGGAAAAATAGAGTTTTTTTCCTAATAATACTATATAAAATCACTAGATGTTATCTCCTCGTCCCTGTGGAAAGTTTTTGTTCTCTTGGTGGACAAAACGTTTAAAACAATGAAAAATTTATACTGTACCACATAGGAGGTGTTTCCAAGCACGAACTGCTTCTTTTTTTTTTTTTTTTTTTTGTATTCTATTGTACTTTTTTCACTTTAGTCTCTTGCTTCCATTTTTTACTGATTATGTATATATATGATAGCCTATGTAAGATTGTAAGGTTTACAGCCCCTCCCCCAAAAGGCCTAGAAGCAACCACTAAAAATTTCCTTCTTAAAATCTCTCTCCCCAGACAAAAAGCCCCTGGCCTATGTCAAATGTCTGACTCATGCTCATGATACGATAATGGTACTTCTGACTCAAAACTCAGCTTTGCCACCAAGAAGCACAGCCCAGTGTCTAAACGGAGCTCACTGATCATTCTCGTTTTCCTTGGAGAACCTCAAGCTGTGGTTTATCGTTTTCTTGTGGAATGTACTGTGAAATACCAAACTAACTTTAACTTATCTGTTACCTTGGGGCTTTCTTTACTTTCCTAAATAGAGAAGCAGCCGGATATAAAGAAAGAATTCCGGAAAAGCATGCCACCTAGAACTGTTTCCCAAGCCTTCTTTTGAAGAAAAATATTATGTTCAAATATTTTGAAGAAATAACTGATTCAACAAAGATAAATGTTTTTTGTTTATATGCTTGTTTAAAATGTCTCAGAGCTTTTCTTATTATAATGTGTTTTGGTAAATCTGACAGATAAAACTATTAATAATAGCTTGATTGAATCATTACACACATATATCAAAACATTACGTTATATTGTACTCCATAAACATATACAATTATTACTGGTTGATTTCCAAAAAAGGTGCTATAAACAATTATTTTACCTCAGTATGCATATTTTGTTAGTTTCTTATCAAAATTTGTATTCAGATGAACTCACTTTGGGAAATGTTGACTTCATGGATGTTAGTGTTAATCACCAATTTTAAAGAACCAATTGTAAAAATTTTAATGCCATCATTAATGATGTAGTTGTTGGTTTTCAGTGTGATATTAATGAATGAGCAGAATTGGAATCTTTTTCTATTCCAATTCCTATCATAATATATTCTAAGTATGATGCATATCATCACATATTTTCTCAAGAGAAATATCTATTTGAAAACATCCAAACAAATGCCTGAACTTTTACATTTTACTTAAGATGTGGTGATGCCATCTGTGACATGGTACAATTACTCAAGTAGACTTAATTTTCTGCTGAAGCATGCAGAATGCTAAAATACAGAGTCATCATTTGGACTAAACAAATTCATGTCCCTAATTTTAAGGATATTCCAGTTCAGAGAGGTAAAGTCATATGTCCAGAAATGGAAAACAAAACGCAAAAGAAAAAGAAAACAATAACAATTAACACACAGAATAACTGTGGCATAAACAAGGGAAAAGTTGTTTCTTTCTCCCATTCAAGGGGTCCAAATGTTTCTAGCCCAGGCTCCTTAGTCTTGCTGCTGTGCTGTAAGGGGCTGTCATTCCAAAGTCCACCTCAAGGTCCCCCAGTAGCTGCTGAAGCTTCAGCAGTTAAGTGCTCATTTTAACCAGCAAGGAGAGAGAGAGAGAGAGAGAGAGAGAGAGAGAACAGAGAGAGAGAGAGAGAGAGAGAGAGAGAGAGAGAGAAAAGACAAGGCTCTATGTGAAAGCAATTTCCAGAAAGTTGCATACCTTTTTCTCCTGATATCCACTAGCTAAGATTTAGACATATGGTCAAACATAAAGGCAAGCAAGGCCTGTGCCCAACTAAAAATGGAAAATAAAGTAAGAATAGGGACTGGTAGATAATTAGCAGCTCTGTCATCCAGAAAGCTACTTAAGGCAAAACTGCTGTGAACGTGCCAGACTCCTCGGAGGTAACCAAGCAGCCCCAAGCCTCTGGAAAGATTGGCGAATTCGTAGACATTTGAGATTACGAGAAGAAACTGTGGTTGACATTTTGTTTATTGTGCTGTCTTAAACTTAGTTTGCCTGAGATGAGATATTTACTTTACTGTACTTGTTATGCTCTAATCATATTTGGGGACACAAAAAACAGTGTGAAAAGTTAAATGTAGCTTGTAACTTTGGCTCTGCTGAGATGTAGCTTGTAACTTTGGCTCTGCTGAGCTGTTGTGGTAAAAACAGGAACTCTGTGAAGGGACAAACCAGACAGCTTCACTGCTGGGGAAAGATGACAACATGTAATAAGCTTCTCCTTGCAGAGAGCCTCTAAAAGGACATATAATGGAGAGGCTTATTACCCAGAATCCTTTCCCAGGAAAGATATATTAATTATGGCCCTGGAAGGGGAATTCAACCCTTATGGAGAGCCTATAAACAGATGCATGAGGGGCGTCTGTTTCTGCGGTTGAGATAAGGATGTAAAAGTCTTTCTTCTCCCACTGCTCCTCCAGGCCTGTGTGGAGGCCTCCTCCTCTTGCAGTTTTTGTGGTCAGGCTGGTTGTCCCGTGTCCAATCCTGTCCCCCCTGCAGCTGTGAGCCCAAAGTATTTCTTGCAGATAATTATACATTTATGTTTAACCTCTATTCTTGCTAAGGTGTATGGTTTCTATGCTGACACACAGAAAGTTATCTTTACTTTGTTTGCTTTTATAATACCATGTTGAGATTTTTGTGCACCAGTTTTGCAAATGTATTCTTTTTGTATGATCATTTCCACACTGTTGTGTATCCTCACTCCCCCTCCCCTATTGAAAGAGCCTAATAAAGAACTGAGGTGTTCAGAGGAATTTTAAACATCGACAGAGCAGCATTATGTGGTGTTTTCCCTGGACCCAGCTTTAAGGAAAAATGTTTCCTTGTCTTTCTTTTCAGTGACCACTCGATCACTTTGAGAGACATTGAACCCACATTTATATATTGGGAGCTGGTCTCCACAACACAGAACTTGAGGGTTAATTTGAGCTTTTTAGACTTCCTGTTCATTCTTTCATTACCACATGTCCACTTTTTATGTGAATATATTCAGATTCTCCCATTATTAAATTCTCCAAGCCCTACTTCAAGTTTTGCCTACCTCACAAGGATTTTCTTAACTACCACACCTCAGAATGATGATTTATCTTTCTGGATTTTGTTGTATTCAATCTATACCACAAATTCTGGGAGTGTTTGTTTGTTTGTTTGTTTGTTTTGAGATGGAGTCTTGCTCTGTTGCCCAGGTTGGAGTGCAGTGGTGCCATCTCAGCTCACTGCAACCTTCACCTCCCGGGTTCAAGCAATCCTGCTGCCTCCTGAGCAGCTGGGATTACTAGTGCCCACCACCATGCCCAGTTAATTTTTTTATTTTTAGTAAAGACAGGGTCTCACCATATTGGTCAGGCTGGTCTCGAACTCCTGACCTCAGGTGATCTACCCACCTCAGCCTCCCAAAATGTGGGTTGTATCTCCTGAAGGCAATTCTATTTGTATGCAGCCTCTCTCCAACTAAACTGCAAGTTTCAAGAGGACAGGGAGCATAACTTGACTAGGGTTGTGGCTGGCCTCTGCTTTTCATTTGTAGGATCCAGTGGCTTTTGAGTTCTCATCCTACTTTACTGGACATGACCTTGTTGACTACTGCTGTATACAAAAATCTCACCTCACTCTTTGGCTTCTGTGGCACCACTCACTAACTCTTCTTATAAGTTCCAACTATCATGGTCGCACAGTGTTAGAACATTGTGTACCTGCACTCCACAAAAGAGGAGATCTTGAACTTTGACACCCCTCAATGCTCACTCTTAGAATATTGTAATATGTCCAAAGTTTGCAGACTGTTGGTCTACAGACTGGATCTAGTTTATAGGCACATATGTATTTTTTGGCTCACACAAGGTCTTTAAAAGAGTAACTTAATTGTCAACATTTAAAAATTAGGAGAGCTCACATTAATGAAGAAACAAAATTTCAGTATCTCTTGAATTTAAAGATAATTGAGCCAACATTCCCATGTGATAGTTTTGAGCTGGGTAGCTCTCATCCTTTGGAGAAGAGCAATGCTATGTATTTTATTTACTGAATCTTTTTTTTCTTTCTGAGCACATGACTAGATTACATTTCCCAATAAATTAGGTATGGTTGTTTGATTGAGTTGAGCCAGTCAGATATAGTTAAACGTACATATGCCACTTTGAGAAATGACCACGGAAAAATTGACTATAAGATGACCAATAATCACTTTCTTATACTATAAGCCAGACTACAAAGGATATAGTTGGAAGACTTCAAAGCCGTAATCGATGATGGGGGCACTACATGGAAGGAGCCTGGATCCCTGAACTATTACATGGAGCACAGTTCCCATGCTAATCTTCATTGTAACATAAAAATAAACATTTATTGTGTTAAATTATTGGGATTTGGAGATTGTTTGTTACAGCAGTTAATCTGACTAATGCACTGTCTTTAAACAATGGTAGGCAGTCTAATTCACTATGATCTACACCAAGCCTGGTTTACCTTTCTAATACCTGTAAGCAGTTGACTATTTGGCTCCTAAATTCTGCCTGTAGAGTAGTCACAGAGTGAATTTTGAGGACCAAATTTACAAGGAATTTCACAAACTGAAGCACTTTAAAAAATAGTTTATCAATACCTGGGCTACTTATAATCAAAATAATTGTTAAGAATTATGTATATATAGATTTGAAAGGGAAGTTGTAGAAGATACTTTAAATAGTTTCAAATATTTGAAAGGGTTTATACAATGAGGAATTGAATGTGCTCTGCAGAGTCTAGAGGGCAGAATTAGAACCAACTGGGTAGAAACAAAAACTGAAATACCATCCTTTAGGGGTCTTAGAGAGACTATTCTTATGCTGGGTTAGTAGGTTGAACAAGAAGATGCCTGATTTCCAGAAAAATACTCAGATTTTATTAAGTTGGTGCTATAAGAATTACTCACATTTGAGCGTATATGCTTACTGGTTCTGCTTTGCTTGAAATATTACAATTTTTTGTTTGGCTTGGTTTGGTTTAGTTTTTGTTGTTATAGTGAGCTCACAGTGCTTTGTTTTTCCTAAATGATCTTCAGCTACATTATAGATTCATGTGCTTATTATGAACATAAAATAAAACTACCTTGGTAAAGTAATTAAAAATGAATGGGTCCTAATCATGATGGCATTTTTACTTTCGTAGTCTCTAATATTGAAGATGGCTACATGAGCTTTTATGTTTCTTTATATGAGTGCTCTTAAATAGGTCCAATGACTATTCAGTTTATAGCCACCTTTAAATGTTGTATGATTTTTACAGAATTACAGATAATGTTAATATAATTAAAATATAAAATATATTTAAATAACTTTCCTAAATAATATCTTTACTTTAAATCACTAAGCATATCCATATATCTGTTCTTCTTTGAGTATTTTCTTTTTTGTTTAGAGATGAGATCTCTCTGCCCAGGCTGGAGTGCAGTGGCTTGATCACAGCTCACTGCAGCCTCAGACTCCTGGGCTCAAAATATCCTCCCACCTCAGCTTCCCAAAGCACTGGGCATGCTACTGCATCTGGCCTGAACTTTTTCAATCTATATGCCCTAACTTAAAATAAAAATATGAAATATATAGTGAAAGTTCCCTGGGTCACCTTTCCCAATCTTATTTGCCTCCTTCTTTTCCCAAAAATAATCGGGAACCTAAATTTGAAATTTAGCATCATTCCCATAATACTTTTGAATTATTACTATATAAGTAAATATCAATAAATTACATATTGATTTGACTGCTATTAAAATAACTTTTTAATATGTATTAAATATATAGAATATATACCTATTCAATATATAGAGATATTATAGATATTTATGTGAAAATATAAATATTAATATATTAAGACATATTTATATATACTTTAATAGAAGGCAAATCAATAATATGTAATTTATTGATATTTGCTTATATAACAGTAAGAAAAGCAAATTGTATTATTGTTATATAACTGTATTATATAAGAAGAAAAAAAAGCAAATTGTATTCCATGTGTTATATAGACATACATATACCTAATTATATTCTATGTGATATATGTGTACCCAATTGTATTCTGTTTCTTGTTCAACATTATGTTTTGTTTGTAAGTTCATTTCTGTTATGTATTTTACTTATTTTTCCATTTAAGCATTTAAACAATTAACTAACTTGTAGAATAGCTAATGTATTTACATGGTTTCAAAGTCAGTAAGCAAAAAATATTAAGAGTTAAACGTACTCCTCCCCCACCTCTGTACTTTAGACACTCAGTTTCCACACACCTCAGTCCCCCAAAATAGGTACCTATGGTTACTAGTTTCTTGTGTATCCTTCCAGAAATGTTTTAAATGCATAAACAAATGGTAGTGTGCTATATACATTGTTCTGTACATTGCTTTTATAAGTTAATAATATGTGAATTATCTTTTCACATCAATGCATAAAGAACATCCGTATTTTTTCTAAGTGTAGTATCATGTTTCATCTTATAAATGTATCCTAGCATATTCAACTACTGTTCTACTGATAGAAATTTAGGTTGTTTCTGTGTTTTAGCAATTGCAAATGATGCAACAGTATATAAAAAATATATACAGAATTTTGCACATATGAATTAGCTATTGTAGTATAATGAATTCTGTGAGACAAGAATTCAGTCATAGTTTAGGTAGATTCTTGTGTCTCAATAACTCTTACAAGGCTGTAATTAGGAGTTGAACAAGTCTGTGTCCTCATCTGAAGGTTTGACTGGGGGCAAATTTGCTTTTATGCTCATTCATGTGGTTTTGGCAAAATTCAGTTCTTTGGAGGTTAATGGACTGAGAGTCTTAGTCCCTCACTGTCTGTTGGGTGGTCTTACTTCTTACTTCCGTGTCAGATGGATCTCCTCATAGGAAAGCTCATAACATGGCAGTTTGCTTCTTCCAGAGCAATAATTCTGCCAGCGGGAGGGGGGTGTGATAGAGAGATAGATGATAAACAGATAATAGATAAATTAGATAGATAGATAGATAGATAGATAGATACAAAAGAGGGTGACCAAGTCACACTCTTGGTAACCTAATCTTGGAAGCAACATCTCATGGATTCTGCCATAGTTTACTTACTAGAAGTAAGTCAGCAAGTCTAACATCCACTCAAGGGAATAAAATTATGCAAGGGTGTGAAAATCCCCAATGAGTCAGGATCACTGGGGCCCATATTAAGGGCTTCCTACATGAACATATTTATAGGATAAATTCTTAGAAGTAAGATTGCTAGTTCAACAGGTATATACATATGAAATTGTAACTGATATTGCTAAATTGCTCTGCACTCAACAGAAATATGTGAGAATACCCATTTCCACATATATTAATACTTCTATTGTATTATTAAGCTTTAATATTTTTCACCATTTGAAGGGTAAAAAAAATCTACTCTATGCATTTTCATCTCCTATCATAACCAAACTTGAGTATTTTTCCATATATTTAAGATCCATTTTTATTTTCTGTCAATTTTGCTCAATATTTTCTTCAGTTATTAGATTCTGGCATAACAATGTTTATAAAAACCTTACATCTTAAGATGATAAGCCCTTTGTCAATATTGTGAGCTACAAATATTTTTATCACTTTATCATTTGCCTTTTGAGTTTTCTTATATTTTTTGTTATAAAGAATTTTTAATTTTTAATTTTAGTCAAACTCATCAATCTTTTTGATTGCAGTTTATTTTGAAATTCTACATATTTTCTTCTAAATTTTTATCTTTTTTATATTTCATCTTTGATTTATTTGAAATTTATCATAATATAGTGTGTGAAGAATGGATCCAACATTGTTATTTTTTAGTTGTTCTGACACCATTTTCTAAATAATCTATATATTTTTTCATTGATTGAGATGCCAAATATAAAAATTACTAAATTCCCTTATGTATTTAGATCTATTACACCTGGTAACATTAATAACAGATATTTTATGTATGTATATTTATAATGTATCTATGTGCTCATGTCTATGTGTATAAATAGATATATAACTCTGCACCATGAAGATAATAAAATTGACTACATAATATAACATAAATAAAAATTCAGTGAATATCTCCAAGTGGAACTACTGCACTCAACATTGTCTGATCACAATGCAGTTAAAATAGTAACACCAGAAAATAACACCAGAAAACCAAAAGCCTCTGCCAACCAAATATTAAAGTTAAAAAGCATTTAAAGCTCTTGGCCAAAGAAGTTATAAACCAAATCAGCTCAATATCTAAAAGCCACAATAATAAAAATGCTACATATCAGAACCTATGACATATATATAAAAAAATTTTCAGAAGAAAATCCATAGCCATAAATACATGTCAGAAAATTAGACATAAAATGTTGAATAAACATCTCTTTCCTCTAGTGTATTTGAATGAATATCTTTTTCCTGTATGCTTTTAATGGTTCTTTTTGTCCTTTCTTTTCATTACAAATGTTGATGCTATGCCAATTGGTGTTTAGGTAGTTATAACAATAACAACTTCTGGGTGCCTAGATTTGTATATATTACTTGACCTTTTGCCTGTTAGCCCAAAGATGATTTATCACTTCAGTACAGTGAATTTGCTTGGACACTGGTATATTTCATTGTTGCTTGTTCCTGGTTATTTTTTCTGGGACAGAGTGTGCCCTTACGGTATGCAGATTTCAAATCTTCATTTCAGGAAAGTTATCTTGAATTATACCTTTAAATATTTTTTTTCTATCCATTAACTTTTTTTTTTAATCCGAGATTCCCATCATGAACCATATTTTGGGCCTTCTATATCTATTATTTTGTTTCTTACTCTTATTCTTTATAGGTCTCTATTTCTATTCTATAGTATTTATTTTTCTCATTTCTATTTTTAATGATTACTATTTTATTTTTGTTTTTTTTTTCCATTTTTTTCTATGTTCTCAAAATGATCTTGCTCTTTTTCCTACTTTGATTTTGAGCTCTGCTGTCTTTTGATTTCCAAATTATTTTGTCATTTTTTTTTTTTTGTCTTTTAAAAATATATGATGAACATAAAAGTTGTGTTTGCTTTGGGGCTTGTGACATTAGTTGAATAACAATTCAAAATAATTTTAAAGTTGCTAACAAATAATATCTTCTACATTGGTATAATTTGAAGATAAATGTGTACATTTCATCCTATGTATTATAAAATATCTTAGCTTTATTATTGTAATAGACTCATTTTTGTGAAATTTCAAAGAATACTCATTGAAAAAGCATTCTCATAGTTTCTTGTTATACTTTTTTCTACCACTTATTTGACTTTTAGTATTAAAATAGAAAACAATTCTAGACAAGAATTTATTTTTGTAAAAATACATTTGCATTTATAATTTAAAATTTTTATATAGTTGTATTGCTATAGTTTTATTGCTATGATATCTCAGCATAATACACCATTTTCCAATGTTGTATGGTTTAGGAAGATCTATTTTGAAACTTGGAAATACAATTAATAGTTACTGGGCAAGAGAACATTAGAAAACCTCACACTACAAACCCTATATTTATTTTTGGCACTATTTGTTTATTTTTTTTTACATTGACATGTACAAATTCTTTATGTTTATCATGTACAACATGTTTTGAAATATATATACATTGAAGAATGACTAAATCAGGGAAATTAACATATGGATTATCTCATATTTATCATTGTGTGTGTGTGATGAGAACACTTAAAATCTCTTCTATTAGCAATTTTTTATAATACAATAGATTGTAATTACATTCATTAGTTGATTTTTTACCAATATTTTAAATATTCCTCACATAGGTCACTACTTTATTATTTTTAAAATGTATGGTAAAATTTTAAGTCACAATTTTCACCTGCATTGTAATTATACATTTTTCTGGTAAGCATTCTTCACTTGTTAAAATTTTTTGCCATTCTTTAGAAATGCAGTCTATCTGGTTTTCACACATCACAGATTGCTTCATTGCTGCTGCCACAGAGACAAACTGCTCCCTGCAATTATGGCTTGTTTCTGTGATTCATTTTGAGGCTATGCCTCAACTTCTCTTTAGAATTAAATGAGAATTTGGGGACATTTATTAACACCTATGGTGGCAAAGAAAGTATCTGACTGTCACAAGTTGGGAATAAATCTTACCTACAGGATTTTTTTTCCCCCCCTCTGAGATCTAGTGCCACTGGACCCACTATGTTTCTTATTCAACTTATTCCACGAAGCTCTTATCTGACTTCAATTGCTTTAGGAGGATTTACATAAAATATTAAATCTGAGAGTTATTTTTATAGCACACATTTGCCAAAAATAGAGTATGCAGGTTTTGGTAGATTAGATTTTTGATCCTCATTATTCACCTGTCCTCATGTCCTCCCTCTTGTCATAGGTATTATTGACCTGGGGTTTGGCTAAGTGACTTGATTTTGCCAATGATATATGGGTAGAAGTGACATTCTGCCAGATCCAGGTCTAGATCTCTACAGTCTCTGAGTTAACACTTTCATTTTTTAGCCTCTGACAATTACCATGCCCTGGCCAGCTTGCTGGTCCAGGCAGGATAAGCGACACCTGAAGTATAACTACCTCAAGTGACACAAAGACATGAATAGAGAAGCAGAGCTGTCACAGTCACCACAGCCTGAAGCAGAGTTGCACAGATGAGCCCAGCCAACATTCAGATGTGGTAGCAATGATAAATGACTGTTGTTTTAAGCTCCTGAGTTTTATGTTTGTTATGCAGCTAATGAGTGCATATATTGTTTAAAATTTATTTTTGCTTTTAAATTATTCCTAGAAGAAATAAGAAAGAGATGGAAAAGGTTTATATGATTTACCCAGTCACATTGATATTTAAAGACCAGCATCTTAAAACAACTTCTTCATATTGATTTAGGTGTATTAGTTCATTTTAAAGATTGTGGTAGTTTGTTGTATATTACAATTCATTTCACGTTCCTCTTTGCTGAATATTTCCATTGTTAGTATTTTCGAAGGCTTCAGTGACAGCTCAGTTTTTGAATCTTCCCAAATCCTCACATAAAATCAGAAAAAGCATTTAGTTAACAAAATCAAATCCACAGGCAATTTTTATTAAAATACTAGGTGACAAGGTATATTGAAAGACACACAAACACAGACGAATGGAAGACAAATCAGCAGTAGCCACAAGATCTGTGCATGCATCTGTGTGTTTGTAATGGTTGGTGCCAAGAAAGGAGGAAAGAGAACAAAGCAGTGAGGGCACAGATGGGTATTAGAAAGAGAAGAGCACCCAAACAGCCACCAGGTGTCCACTGAAAAGCACTGACAGGAAAAACAGAACGGCAGCTACTACAGGAAACTACAGAGGAGGCAGCTCTGTGAAGTTAGAAAACCCATTTGAATCAAATCTCCTTTTAAAAGTCCAGGAACATGAATTTCACATAAAAATAAACAAGACAAAAATATTAAACTTGAATTTCATAAGTAAAAATGGAATAAGAAATGAAATACATATGCAATGAAAGGACTCTAGAAAAGACATGCTTTATATACATACATACATAGATACATACATGCATACATAATATGTATCTACATACATAGAGAAATAAACAAATAAATACCAAAACTATACTTACTATTTTAAAATGAACTAAAAGATACCAATAAAATGACTTAAGAAATACATAATAAAAATACAACATGAAATTACATTTAGAAAAATCTCAGAAACAAGATGACAACTAAAAAGCTAATCAGATTTTATTTTTTAAATAAAAATAAAAGAGTGTGCTTATTTTTTTAAATACTCATGAATATTTTGTATCTTTAACTTCGGGCACATATGCTAGAGTTTTACTGAGGGACATACCTAGAAATGCAATTAATTCAAGTGTGCACATATCTTAAGTTTGCTGAATATTGCCAAATTGCTATTTAAAGTGGTTGTGCTAGTTGCTAGCTCACATTCATATTAATATCTTAGGAGAATTAACAGTTCTACATGCATATACTCACATTTTAATTGTCAGACTCTTTCAATTTTGCCAATTTATTGAATGTGAAATAGTATCAAAATATTATTTAAATTTTTATCTCTGTGATTATTAATGAGGTTTAGCATTTTTTATTTTGAAAATTTTTATTTCATTTTTAGTTGACAAATAATAATTATATATAAGTAGGGTAGAGTGAGATATTTTGATGCATGTATACATTGTTAAGTGGTTAAATCAGACCAACTAGCATATCCATACCTCATACCTCATACCTTGATAAACGCCTCAAATATTTATCATTTGATGTAGTAAGAAAATTTTAAAGATTTAGCATTTTAAATATATTTTCAAATCATTTTTTGGTGAATTATCTGCTCATATGATTTATTTTATTTCAGTTTTTTTCTTTATTGCTTTACAATAATTTCTTATATATTGGAAAACAATATCTTGGGCCTTTTCATATTTTTTTAAGTTTAAGATTCATCTTTTGGTTGATAGTACCTTCTTTTGAAACAAAACTTGTCATTTTAATGTGGTATATTTCCACAAGTTTTCATATATGTCTTGTGGTATTTGTTGTGCTTTTCTCTGCCCAATAAGAAGAATAATTGTTCTATACATTTTTTAACATTTGGTAGAGGTTTGGTTTTTAATTCTGAATCTTTAATCCATGAGGAATAGATTTTATTTATTTTTGTCATGTCAGCATCCACATTGAAACCAATTTTTCACTGGATCTCAGATGAGCACATGAATCTTTATGGCAGCACCCAGAAATGGAGATACTAAAGTAAAGAGTGTGCTTATTTTCGAATTTGATAGCTATTGCCAAATTATTCTGCTAAGGAATTTTTCAAATTGACACTATCACCAACAAAGCATGAGTTCTACTTCCCTATGAGTGTTATGAATCACTAATTTTTGGCAGTGTGATGAGTGTTATTTGTTGTGCCAATTGTCATTTTACAAAGTCATTTTTTTTCAATTTGTTTCCTTGAGATATATTACTCATCCAGAGTGGAGAGTCCACTTTCAGAGTTTGCATGAATATGCAAATCCCTGCTTATTTCTTTGAGAATGATATCCAGATATCACCCAAAAATGTGTTAAATACTGCCTTCTTCTCCCACAGTTATCTTGTATGTAAGACACTGTTTTAAAGGTGGTTGAGGAAAAGAAATTTACAATTATTTACAATTATTTGAATTTTCTTGCCCTCTTTAAATATTTATATTAATGTTGCCTTACATCTGTATGAGCACTCAACAATTTTAAAGATTTCTAATATGTATTTCAACAAGCATTTAAAACTCAGATTAGAGTTTCCCATAACTACACGTAATAAAGTAATACAATGTTCTTTTTCGTGCTTATGCGTCTCTTTCAGTTTCTTAGTTACTTATGTTTCATCAAAAATACTTGCATATTTACATCAACATTCTGTTTACCCCTTAGATTATTCATGCCTGAGTGGAGTGTCAGCTGCAGAAATAGGAGGTTTAATGAGTTGCATGGGGATACCTCATTCCAAGAACAAAAACTGGAAAAGAAATAAAACACAAATGTCTGCATACTAATATGGTCCCTTGTTAGAACTGATCTCAGGAGCACAGATGATAAATAGTCCCTACCCAATATACATCTCCTTTAAGTGGGCCTTTACTTCCAATTTGGTGTTCTTTGTGTAAGTCAGTCTCTCACAGAGACTGCACTAATGCTTAATATACAAACCACAAATGCCCAGAGGAAAAGGTTGCTATTACTCTATCCTGAAGACTGCATTACTCTGCACCTGCTCAGCTTTTCTTTTAGACTATTGCTTTGTTCTGCTGATCTTTTATTTCTCAAGAACATTGTTGTTTGTAAAAGAAATAGGACACCATAAAAATAAACATTTAACTTATTAGTATTCTGCACATATCTTCATTTTTTTTTAAAAGAGAACTACAATTTACCTTGGTGAAGATAATGCATTATAAAGCAGTTTTTAAAACATATTTAACATATATTATGTAGTCCTAGTCTATTACGATGGCAATAAAAGTTAAAAGAATAAAATTTAAGGTTGATTGAAGCACGTGAAAAATGGAGAACTAAGGCACTTATTCATGCTTGTAAGACAAAAATTCTAATGTATGTGTAAATAAAAAGATGTTGATTCTGTATAATTTAGATATGTGGTATGTGGTTTCTGTGTGTGTGTGTGTGTGTGTGTGTAAGCATGCACAGGCAGCAAAATAACATGCAATTATAATCTTTGCATTCTAATGATCATGAAAAGCTTGGTTTTAAATTTTGCAGAAAAATTAAACAAAGACTTCCAAAGGGCCCTAAATTTCTTAAACCAGGTGAGGTTTCTGAAGGCCTATCTTTCAGTGGTATTTAGGAGAATTTTATTAACTTGTCTGAAACATAGCGGGAAATACTGTTTGATTCAGTTTTAAATCTCACTTTGAACTATATTCAGCACTTTCTAATGGGACATTCTCTAGATTTCTCAATTTTCTCAGATTTCAAAGAGATTAAGTTAAAAGTTGCTTGTTCCTCCATACATAAAAGAATACTCTCATGTGTTGTCTAGTGGCAATGAGAAGATAGGCAAGAGGGACCAACAGAAATGAACATCAAAGTAACTACTAATTCATGTAAGGCGTTTTACATATTGTTTATGTTATTATTGTGGTTGAAGTTATCTGTTGTCATTCCCTCTTTTATTCCACAGAATAATAAAACAATTATTCTTTCATTGCAGAAAATGATGCAAGAGAAGGTAGCAACTTGCTAAATTTGCATGGATAGCAAGAGCCAGAGTCAAGATTTAAACTTTATAAGTTCTATGATTACAAGGTCAATATCCCTTCCCATAAACCATGCAACAAAGAAAATCTACATGGAATTTTTGATTAAGGGTGATAAAATATGCAAATGTATCCAATAAAACCATCAGTTTGCTCTTAGTACTATTCTGTGTTGTTGAGAAGCCATGAATATATTGCCAGTATCATTAAGAAACCCAGCTGCTTGAATTTTTAAATATTGGGCACTCTAACAGACCCCATAATGTATACAACTTACAAAATACTTTTTATGATTTGATTTAGATATCATTTATTTAGTTATTATTTTTGCCAGTCATGAATCTATCATCACATTTCATCTTTTGAACAAGCAGGTGAGTAAAGTATTAAGTAATTTTTTATAGAAGAAAATACTGAGAAGTTCATAGACTGATCACTGTCACAGAGCCCTTCAGGGACTTACCCGAATTTAATCAAAGATCTCCAATTTCTAATCCCCTATACTCATACTCTTCCTGCACCTCCTCAAGCAGACTGTTCAATGCGTCAAATACAGAAAACACTCAAGATCCCAACAATGATTCCAAGTTAGATATATGGAACAATTATTGTGATAATTCATGGTTTCAAAATTCCTTTTATAAACAGAGTAATCCAAGTATGTAGATTTCAAAACATCCAAATAATTGTCTCAATCCTTTCTTTCATTTTGCCCAAAGAAATTAAATTTTAAAAACTCACCATCAAAATGTTATCAACTAGATAAAGAAATAATAAGAAACTCTTCTTTAAAATTCCTTGAATATGCTAATAGTAAATGCTATAATGTTTCCTGTTATCATTAAGGTAGGCCATCTACTTTGTCAGTTAAGCACCATGGCTCCTGTAGTTCAGACTTAGAGAATCCAAACCCTAGTTCTAGGATTTATTTTCTTAGGCAATGACAACATTTCTGAATCTTGCTTTCTCCATGTGTGTAGTAGGGATAAGAATATGCCCATGACTCATTTAGGATGATTGGTTATAACTTTCATAAAATTCTACTCAAACCAAATATAACCAAAATGTGTTGGCTCATGTAAGTGTAGAGTTCAGAAATTTCAAGAATGCTTTCATCATGGCCTTGGCTTCATTTTTTTTAAGGTTTTGTGCCAATGCTGGCTCACCAAGGGGAAGCCAAATGGCTGCAATAGCTGTGAGCCCCATATCTCACACTATTCCTTGTAGAATAAAAGAGACCTCCTCTTCCCCTCAACCATCAAATACAAGACCCCAGGTTTCATCCAGATTTAACTAAGTAGAGGCATATGCCCACCTTTAAAAACATGTCTAAGGTTATCCTGTAATCCAAGTGCTTTGGGAGATTGAGTCAAGAGGACTGCTTGAAGCCAAGAGTTAGAGACAAGCCTGGGCATCATAGTCATATTTTTATTCTAATATGTGTGCTTTATTTACATTTTATTTTATTATTTTATTAGCAGACAAACTAAAATATAGAAGGCAAGATTATATGCTATAACTTAGAAAAAAAATTCTAGGATAGTTGTTCTACATAACTGAATTAGATCATTGCCATTTTATGTCCTGAGTTTGGCTTCTACAGACAGCCAAATCATGTATCTTGGTTCAAATAATTCTTTGTTATTATCTTCCTTTGTTTTTCCCATGAAAAAATGTATAAACGAACTATTCAGCAACAGTTGATCTGTCAATGTAAACTACAGTCCAGCAATTTCACCAACTACTTCATTGAATGAACTGAATGAACATACATACTTCTCAAGGTGCATGTGGTCCTGATACACTTTCCAACGCAACAATTTTTGGCTCAATACTTAAAGGGATTAAAACAAAGTGGGTGATTAAAAAAAAAAAAAAGCACATTTCAGAAAATTGAAGAGTTGAAAACTCCCTTAGTTATTCAACTATCTATTCAGGTACCGAGCCACTGTGCAGTTTTATTTTCTACTCTTCTAACACTCATGCACTGGCAAGACAAAATTTTCACATATTCTAATGAACCATCATTTCTCTTTATCTCTCTCTTGTCATTTCCATTTCCCCTTATCTCTTTTTTAAGAGGTTCTGTGTCACTTCAACCAACCCAGCTTTTCATAATTATAATATTAGATAATATTTATTGAGTGTCTATTATTTGTCAGAAACTGTTTTAAGTCTTTTATGTGTATGAATTCTTTCAATCCTGAAAATGAAGATGTTACTTACGAAGGATTTTGACACTCCCCTATGTAGTAGCACATATTATTGTGAACTCTTGAGTAAGCCTACATTTTATAGCAATCTACGTTTGAAGAAGTTATTTTTACAGTTGGAATAAATCACAAGAATCAATATATTATTCCCTAAGATATACATACACACACACACAAACAACACACCCACACTCACACATACACACACCCCTGCTATGGTATGTCTAGAGCTCTTCAACTGGTAAGAATTTCCATACACAGGAGCCTCACTGTTCCTGAGTTTATACCTTCAGATTAATTTACATACAGAGACTGCCTACCTGTCTCTGAATAACAGTTTCAAGATCCTGAAAAATATATTTTAATGTACCAGCTGAAGTTAAATGTCTATGAATGATTTACTCAGCTATACCCAAGAGGAAGAATCTCAAAATTCATAAAAAGGATAAAATATATCATAGACTTATCAGTTTTGCTATTAGTAATAAGAGCCCTTATAAAAGGAAGCAATACTATATCAGAGCTTAGTGGGACTGGAGAGAAATGGAACATATAGAGATGGGGAGAGGCTAGACGAGGGCAGAAAAGACACTTTACAGACACAGTTCCCTAGCTTTTTGTCTAAGGAACTGAGCAAGTGCTTTAGAAATGAGGATGGGAAATCAGTGAATTATTTATAATTGGTTACTTAATTACACTTAACTGTGTAGCAAACGTTTTTATCTGTAGTGCCAGTTGAATCGTTCTCATTCAATTTCTCATAATTTTAATCAAAGAACCCTTTCTAATGTTATTTGAGGCTCCTATGAGAATAGAGAGTTCCATGGAAATTTTTGCTAAGATTCTTATGCTTTGACAGGGCAGAACACACAAGTAGCAACCCTTATAGACTACCACCTTAATAAGACCTTGCCCTATAGAAGCAGTCTGCCATTATACTTATTTTTTTTAATGTTCTTTCTATAAGCAAACAAGTGAAAGAGAATGCAAATTAATAACAGCACTACTACCAACAAAAAAACTAAGAGCTCTTATACAGATGTGCCATAATCAGTTCCCAGAACATGATATCTATAAAATTTTTTCACATCTTTTCATAGAAAGTAACACATTACATAAGTGAATTGTCTCATCAAAAGATATTCATGAGCTTCTTCCTCTAACATGTTTGATTCTTCACTTCATTGTACTGAAGGGCACCATAGTTTCTGTTGTTAACATGAGAAAACACAAATTTTCCCTCAATAGGCTAACTAGCTAATATCTGTAATGTCCAATACAGATATAAACATATAGAGAAAAGGAAAGAATAGGACTTACATTACCAACTCAAACTCAATCACAAATCAAGAATCTGAATGAGACTTTATATTCAAGTTATTTTAAAGAGGCAAGTTGCAAAAAAAATAGTATTGTCCTTGTTTTTTTAGTTTAGTTTTTGTTTTTGTTTTTTTGTTTTGAGACAGGGTCTCACTCTGTCACCCAGACTGGAGTGCAGTGGCATGATTTTGGCTCATTGCAACCTCCACCTCCCAGGCTCAAGCAATTATCTTGTCTCAGCCTCCCAAGTAGCTGGGATTACAGGCACATGCCACCATGCTCAGCTAATTTTTGTATTTTTAGTAGAGACAGGGTTTCACCATGTTGGTCAGGCTGGTCTCGAATTCCTGACCTCAAATGATCCACCCACCTCAAGCCTCCCAAAGTGCTTGGATTACAGGTGTGAGACACTGAGCCTGTCCTGTCCTTGTTGTATTTTTTAACAATTCTACATTCTGTGCAATGGTACCTCATCACATCGTTACACCTTAATTTGTATTTCCCTGATGACTAATGGTATTGTACATGTTTTCATGGTTTTTTTGGACACCTGAATCTCCTCTTTTTTTGTAATGTTTTTGTCTTTTTCCCATTTATAAAACTGAAATCTATCTTTCTTTATTGGTTGATTTTCTTAATCTTAATCGTATTGACTGATTATTTATTGAATAGGATATATATACTGTAAATGAATTATCTTATCTGATGTATATATGTGAGGCAATTATTTTAGTCAATGGCTTATCTTTTTACTTTCATAATATTGTCCTTGGTGGAACGTATATCTTAATACCATAAAACCAGTTTATTGATGTTTTCTTTTACAATTTGCTTTTTATGAACTCTTTCAAAAATGTTGTACTCATCGGGCATATGAAAACTATTTCCTATTTTCATTGTGGGAGCTTTATCATCTTGCCATTTACATCTATATCTATGATACATCTCAAATTAATCTTTATGTATAAATGTTAATGTTACTTTTACTTTTTTGTTTGTTTTGTTTTGTTTTTTTCTTTGAAGACAGTTTTTAATAATAGACTACACAACAATCATCTGAAGCAGAAATTTTTAGGGACAGATCATGACACAATTAAACATGCGACTTAAAAAGAAAATCATTTTAGTCAAGACTTTAACAAAGATCTTACTTAACTCTCTGTTAGTATTCAAAATAAGACCATGATGTTAAATTCAATGTTAGATAATCAGGCTACCAAGTTTAGGTTTGTTCCATTAATCTAGATTGCCTCAAGGAACAGAGAAAATTATGACCTTTGATAAGCATAAGCATAGGACTTTGCACCTTTCGTTTACTTAATGGAGATGTGTTGATTTGATCATCTTAAATTATCCCCAACCCAACAGGCACTGTCACATCTCTTGATATAGGGTCCTAACTTTAGACTAAAAACACAACCTTCTTTCTTGTTTATTTTATTTTATTTTTATTATTATGCTTTCAGTTCTGGGGTACATGTGCAGATGTGCAGGTTTGTTACATAGGTATACACATGCCATGGTGGTTTGCTGCATCCATTACCCCGACATCTATATTAGGTATTTCTCCTAATGTTATCCCTTCCCTAGTCTCCCCACTCCACTGCTATCCTTCCCCTAGCTCTCCAACCCCCGATAGGCCCCAGTGTGTGATATTCCCATCCCTGTGTCCATGTGTTTTTATTGTTCAACACCCATCTACTTTTTAATACCTGGTTGACCTAGTGCCATTGATTGAAAAGACAATCATTGTCACAACAAATTTCAATGGTGTTCTACTGCAAAACGGATGAACATACATGTATGGGCCCATCTCTAGACTATTTTATTTTATTGATCTATATGTTTATTCTTGCACCAGTACCACACATTCACAATTATCGTAGTTTTATTATGTGTCTTGATATTTGATAGTATTAGTAATCTAGCTTTATTCTTCTTTAAAGTGTCTTTGACTCACATAAATCCTGTGCATTTTCTTATAAATTTTAGAATTTTAACTTTAAAATTGCTGGGATTTTGATTAGGATTGTGTTCAGTCTATAGATCAATTTGGGTTAGGTTTGAAATCTTTAAATAGTGTTTTAATTTTCTGTGGCTACACAACAAATTATCACACATTTAGGAAATCAAGACAACACACTCATTATCTCACAGTTTCCATAGTCAGAAATTTGGGCACAATTTATCTGGATTCTCTGCCCAGGGCTCACAAACCTTCAATCAAATTGTTGGCCGAGTCTGGGTCTCAGTTGAGGCTCATGGTCCTGTTGTTAGTGTTTGTTCCTGGAACATGTAGAACTCATGGTAACTTGCTTCTTCAAGATCAAAAGAGTCTCTGACTTCCTTTTCTGCCATCAAAACCCTCTTTAAGGGGTTCACCTGATGAGTCAGATTCGCCTCAAACAATCACCCTTTTGCTTAATTTAGCTTCAACAAATTTGAGATTAGTTAATTATATCTGCAAAATCACCTCACCTTCAGCACTCAACAATGAATAATTATGTCAGTGACATCCCATCACCTTTTCCATATTCTATCAGTTAGAAGCAGGTTGAAGGTCCTGCCTACAGTCAAGGGTAGATTATGCAAGTTGTAAATCATTAGGGCTCATTTGAAAATTCTGCCTATAGGCTGGGCACAGTGGCTCACACATGTAATCCCAGTGTTTTGGGAGACTGAAGATTGCTTGAGAGCTCAGGAGCAGGTGGATTGCTGGAGCTAGGCAAAACGGTGCCGAGACAAAATGGTAAAACACCATTTCTAAAACAAAACAAAACAAAGCAAAACAAAATAAAAAACAGAAAATTAACTGGGCATGGTAGTGTGCACCTGCAATCCCAGCAACTCAGAGGGCTGAGGTGGGAGGATTGCTTAAGCCCAGGAGGTTGAGGCTGCAGTGAGCCATGATTACACTACTACACTCCAGCCTGGGAAGCAGAGAAAGACTGCTTTATTATTCTCAAAGAATAAATAAATAAATAAAATTCTGCCTACTACAGGTAGTGAGTTTTCCAGTTCAGGAATATGGTGTTCTTTCTGTTCATTTATGTTATTTTATACTTCTCTCAGCCATATTTTATAATTTGTATTGTAGAGGTCTTACACATCAATTGGAAGATTTATTGTTAGGAGTCTGATATTTTTGTGCTGTTATAAATATTTTAGAGTTATCCTGTTTTTAGCATGGAGAGATACAGTTTACTTTTGTGTATTAAATATGATCTATTCGCCTTGCTAAATTATTTCTAATAATTTGTAAATATTAACAGATTTTTATGTATACGCAATCATGTCTTCTGTTTAACCTCCCTACTATCAATTTTTATGCTTTTATCATGATTTTGACATTAAATAGACCCTATATTACAATGTTGAATTAGAGTGGTTATAGTGGCATCATTGTCTTTTTCCAACCAAAGGGGAAAGTGTTGAATATTTTACCATTAAGTATGATGTTAACCATGAAGGAAATTTTTTTGTAAATATCTTTTACCCAATATCAAAGGCTTCCTTTCATTGCTAATTTGCAGAACATTTTTAATCCTTAATGAATGTCGAACATTGTCAAATTATTTTTAGGCATCTATGGAGATAATCATATTATTTTTATTCTTTATTATATTAGTGTAGTTAAAGTATATTGACCAATGTTCTAATATTAAACCAACATTCCTTTCCTGAAGGAACACCTTCTTTGTCATAATAGCACATTATTTATTTTACATATTTCTTTGTTTGAAATGTTAAATTTCTTAGGGGGTTTGCTTTCATGTCATGGGATATGACATGAAATTACAGGTTGACTGTCATTTTTCTTTCTTATATTGTCTTTGTCAGGTTTTAGTATCAGATTTATTCTGACCTCATAAAATGCACTGGTAAATAGTTCCTCTTCTAATATGCCCTGGAAGTATGCTTGTTTTTTTGATTGATAATTGTTTCTTCCTTATATTTTTAGAAGAATTCATCAATGAAGGCTAGAGAGTTTTTTAAGATTTTTATTTATATATTTTTAAAAACAGCTTTGTTTGAAGTATAATACAAAAGAAATTGCACGTATTAAATGTATGCAAATTGATGAGTTTGTACATATGCATATACTCATAAAACCAACCCACAGTCAAGGTAATAGAATATCCGTCTCTTTCAAAGTTTTCTCGTGTTCCTTTGTGTAAATGTGTATGTATGTATATGTGTGTTGTCTATTTTGTGATAAGAACATTTAACACAAGTTCTACCATCTTCATATGGAAGATTTAAAATGATAGATTCAATTTCTTCAATAGCTATAGGACTGCTTAGACACTTTGCTTTTTACTATGTCACTTTAGGTAAACTGTATTTCTTGAGAAATTTTTCCTGTTATTTATTGTTTTCCCCCAGTATTAGTTGTAATCTCTAATCTCTTTCCCAGTTGTCTGTTCTAATCTGATTAGTAATTACCTGGAAAGAGATTAGCAACCTAGAGAGGAAGTAATCACCTTTCTCCAGACTCTCAGTATTCCTATCTACCTCCCAATTATCAATCAGAAATTAAGTTAATTATGAATATAAACTATGTTGAAGATATTGGATAAATTAACCATAAATGGTTGATATATTTGACCATTTTTCATATCTTTCACATAAGCAATCAACCGTAACCAACAGTCACATAATTAAAGAGTTTTGGTTTGTACTTTGTGTTTTTAACTAACTTCTAAGAGTTTTTTTCTATAAATTTTGCTAGTAAAATCTCAGTAACTGAAGTTAGAGAGTGAATAGAATGTTTGAAAGGATTAAAGATGCTTTTTCTCATGTTAGTCCATCCACTGCAATATAGCCACCAATTGGTCATCTCAACATCCTTTCAATACATCAGTCATCAGTGTGGCATGATTTGAATATACTTCAGAATAAAAGTAAATTGAGTTTTTCCTTGTCTTTGTAATGTCAAAACATCCTAACATAACACTAAAAATTCAAATTCAGGTAACCATCTGGATTTTGGTAGCTTGTACCTAAAATATTTGAGTTTTGGTTATTTAATCCTTTATATAACTATATTTAAAGAAATTCTGAGAACACTTTAATACATGAGTACTAAGATGTTAGCAAATATATCTGAATTTTAGGAGAATATGGAATTTCTTACAGTATAGTTAAATAATGTTTAAGTAATGTAAATGTACAGTTTAAATATTAACAAGGTATTGAAACTAATTCATAAATTGGTGAAATGGCAGGACTAAATCAGGCCTCAGGCTACCTGGTCCACTGTAATTTATGAAGGCATTTATAATATTGAGCCTCAATTTGCTTATCTGCAAAATGGTGTGATAGGATTAGACTAAATAAGTTCCAAGATTCATTCAGTTATGAATTTTTATGAGTATATAATTTATAGCTTTAGGGTAGTATTTATGAAAATAAATAATTATGCCAATTATTCAATTGGAAAATTTGAAAATGTAAAATTATGTGTGATATCCAAACAACATATGCAAAGTTTAAATTATTACTGATATAATGAAAAATGTTAATGAGAAGGACTAGAATTATTTTAAAAATTGTTTTTCAGTGGAACCAACAATATGATATAAAATTTTAATCATAGGATTAGTGTGAAGGAGAAGGTATAAATATACCTATTGATTTGTTAGGACTAAGGGCATATGTGGAATCATAGATGTATGTTAGGTACTTTGAACAAAGCAATGCTTAAAAATAATGATAAATATTTTAACAATTTTATTTATCATAAAAATACCTATTCTTCAATGGTACATTCAATGATGTGTTAACCATGAAAATGCACCCATCAGGCTCCCTGTTGTTCTCAGCCAATTTCCGAGCATGACAAGCTCATTTCAGCAAGATGATGGCTTTAGCTTAAGGACTCCCTGTTAACCTAATCAAAATTTTCTTGGGACTGTGCTGCAGTTTGAGACTCTTTCAACACAATCCTTCTTCCTTCATACTCTTCTGTAGGTGTCAGACCTGAACTTTTCGGACTGAAGTCTCCCCTCACCTTCTCCTGCTCCTTTGTCCAATAAATCTCTTTCAGAACTAATAATGTCTTGGTTATCTACTTCTTAAAATATGCTACAATGTGCCAGGCACTTTCAATAATCAGCCAGTATAAGGCATACAAGAGCTATATAGCACAAGTTAGTAGATTAGGGCGTGATGAGGTTAAGTGAGTAATTGAAGGTTATTTCATTAGCAAGTGCAGAACTGATACTCAACCAAGGTTTGTCTGATGCTAAGTCTGTGTTCTTAAATATCACACTATCCTGCTTTCTAGAGAGTTTATTTTTCTAATTTTGTGCCAAAATATGTGGAAGTAACTATTTTCATTACTAATAATTTTGATGGTTTTCAAAACTGTATTATTCATCTCACCTCCCCCTCATATGTTACTTTCTTAATTGGTTGAATGGTTGAATAGGTCAACAACATACAAATTAAAGAAAATAGTTTGCAATTATGTGGTTTCTACACAGAACATATAAACCATTCATTATAAAACCATTGTTCTCAAGGCCTTCTGTAGACCCTGTTAAACAGTTAAATAAGCTCTATTACCCTAGTGTTTAAACAATCACTTAAAAATACTCTTGGTTTGCATGATTTTTTTGTCTTTCATTTCAGTGTTAGAACGATCAAAGTTCATTGAATCAGAAGAGAAAGAATTAAGTCTATGATATAATATTTTGATATTTGACACCTAATGTTTATGTAATACATTTTTTTTAATTACTAAAAATCTTGGTTAGCTCTTTCTGAATTACCCATCCAAGCAACAAAAACCTGATGGGATCTTTAATTGAAAAATTATTAAGAGTAAGAATTTCACTTGAAAAGACATGATTAAATTGGCAAAACTTCTTTAACATACTACATCCTTTATCTGTCTCTTTATTATATTCATTTATCTTAACATTTCCAGTTATTTGTCATTGCTGCTGTTGTTCTAGTGCCAGGTTTTAACTAGCCGACAGTTTATTTCTTGTGGGCTTACTCAGACTTCATTCTCCTATCTTTTCTTTTCCACCATTTATTATCTTTTTGTAATATGCAAATACAGAGACATATAGTACCAAGTGAAACTGTAATCTCTGGAAAATATTTGTGTGGTGTGTGTGAGAGAGTGAGACAGAGACAGAAAGATTAAATATTTGGAAATTTGGGCTTCTAATACTTCATTATGTCCTAGATATCTTTTACTTATTAACCAACATTTACAATTGTACTAAAATTTTTACTTACTTGAAACTAGCCTTATAAATACTTTATTGTCTTATCTAATCAACCTAAGCTATATTTGTTAAGTATTTAAAAAAATGTTTTTTCACTTTCTACCATTCTATAAAGTGATGGGCAAAACAGGCAAATAAAAGTAGTCTGCTTGATTTTGTTAGTTGGTCTATTGATGATGTTGCTTTTTAGCTTTGTTTTGGGTATTGTGGGAGGTGGCAGGAAGTTACTGGAGGGGTTAGTGAGGGAGTAAATGGAAAGCATGCATGCTCAGACAAGGACAGTTTTCCACAAGTGTAAGTTGAATGTGCTCAGATATGTGTTACATCTTGATAAGCATTGACAAAGTTTCACATACCAGATATAAAGTACTTGTGCTGCAGCTCAGCAGAAGGCTGCACCTCGTGTGCATTTTGACGCTTTCCCCTCTCTTTGTCTGGCTAGGTTCCTGTTTATGCTCATGTTAGCATGATAGATGCTTTTTCTTCTTACCAACAAATATCCCTTGAATGGCCTCTTTCTAGATCTCAATCACTGTTTACCCACAATTGAAAACTTGTAAACCATTGGTTTTCTTACGCCCATGAAAGTATGAGTTTGTGTCCAAAACCCAAAGAAGTAGAACTGTAAGAATTTAATATGAAAGTACAAATATATGACCAGTTTTTCCTGTATCTGTTTGGTGGTCTGACATAAGAAAACTTTGCTTAAATATACTCTAATATTGAGATTTCTGACACCTAGGTATTCATTTCTTTTGGTTCTCAGTATTAAAAATCTGTGTATTTCTCACTAGTTAGAATCATACCTCAAAGAGCTGTCTGCTGTCCTGTAGAGAAGAATCAGCTGGGAATCAGTCCCCGTCAGTAATATAGAGAAAGAAGGACTGCCTTGGTGAGACAAGCTATCAGGACAGTGGAAGATGGGGCCCAATATTAAATGTTAGTATTGCGCTAAGATCTCTTCTTATAAGTTCTTCACAGATTTGCTCACAGTTGATTCTGTGCAAATATATTTATTTTGTAAGTGAGATCAAAGGAAAAACAGCAATCTTGATCAAAGTTGAAGGAGGTGTTTTTAACCCTTTGTTATAAATTATTCAAATGCAGAGAAGAGTTGAATCTCCTTTCTGCTGTATTTAAATGGATTTTTAGTTAAACAAATACCTCTTATGTTTGTGTAGATTTTTTTTCCCAAATACAAGAGATGTGTACAGACCAAGGATAAATTATGAGACACAAAAGAAACAGAAGAAATAGACAAGACATCTAGCTTATCTTCTGGCAAAGATAAGATTTGTGTTTTCTATTAAGCCATTGTTACAGTAGTTTCAGAATCTTTGTGAATCTAACATTAGTATCATGAAACTTGAGATCTGATAAAGACAATCTAATCTAAACCCCTCATTGCCTAGGTGGTCAAAAAAGGTCCCTTAAATCTCAGTTTAAAGGTGATTCCAAAACATCAAAATAGTGTTGTCTCATTAATTTTTTCGAAAATCACCAATACCAAGTAGATTCACTTTTATTTATATATTTTTTTAGGACAGAGAACAATGTTCAGACTAGTTGGCATACTGGGATAATTTCTGAATCACTACTTTAGACAGAGCACATTATGTTAGCAGTAATATGACTTTTTGTTTAAAAAATGAGTATTCTGCACAGCAAAGGAAATAAGCAACAGAAAGAAAAGGTAACACATGAACTGGGAAAAATTATTTGCAAGCCACATATTTGATAAGGGGTTAATATCCTAAATTTATGAAGAACTCTTACAATTCAGTAGCAGAAAAGCAACCCAATTTTTAAATGGGCAAAGGATCTGAACTGACATTTCTCCAAAAAAGTTACAAAAACAGCCTAACCTACAGATATATGAAAAGGTGCTCAACATCACTAATCAGAGAAATGCAAAATAAAATCAGTAGAATATATCACTTCACACCAACAATGGCAATTAAAAACAAGGGATAATAAAAGTTGGCAAGCTGTAAAGAAAAGGGAACTCTGGGAATGTAGATTAGTTCAGTTACAGTGAAAAACAGTATGAAGGTTCCTAAAGTAATTAAAAATAAAACTGTTGGGCCAGGTGTAGTGTCTCATGCCTGTAATCCTAGCCCTTCAGGGGACTGAGGCTGGCAGATCTCCTGAGCTCAGGAGTTCAAGACCAGCCTGACCAACATGATGAAACCCCTTCTCTACTAAAAATACAAAATTAGCTGGGTGTGGTGGCACATGCCTGTAATTTCAGCTACTCAAGAGGCTGAGACAGGAGAATTGCTTGAATCCAAGGGGCAGAGGTTGCGGTGAGCAGAGATTACGCCATTGCACTCCAGCCTGGGCAACAAGAGAACGAAACTCTGCCTCAAAAAAAAAAAAGAAAAGAAAAGAAAACCTCTCTGGCAGGGTGTGGTAGCTCACACCTGCAGTCCCAACACTTTGAGACACGAAGACTGGAGGATAGCTTGGGCTCAGGAGTACAAGAGCAGCCTGGGCAACACATAGAGGGCTTGTATCTACTAAAAATGAAAAAAAAAAATTATGTAGGCATGGTGGTATACCCCTGTGGTCCCAGCTACTCAGGAAGCTGAGGTGGGAGAATCACGTGAGCCTGGGAGATTGGGGCTACAGTGAGCCTTGATCATGCCACTACATTCCAGCCTGGGTGACAGAGACCCTGTCTCAAAAAACAAACAAACAAAAACACCCTGTCATATGACCCGGCTATTTCTCTTTTCGTATATACTCAAAAGAGATGAAATTACCACCTTGTATTTCACTTACGATTCATTGCAGCATTATTTGCAATAGCAAACAATCTAAATGTTCATAGATGAAGGAACAGATAAAGAAAATGTGATATATATATATATATATATATATATACACACACACACACACAATAAAATATTATTCAGCCTAATAAAGGAGATCCTGCTATTTGCTACAAACATGGATGGACCTGGAGCACATTATGTAAGTGAAATTAACCAGACACGGAAAGAAAAATATTGCATGATCTAACTTATATATGAAATATAGATACATAGATATAGATATATTTTAAAATGTCAAATACACAGAGATAGAGAAGGAACTAATGGTTACTACGAGCAGGCATGAGCGAAAAGGAAATGAGGAGATGCAGGTTAAAGAATGCAAAGTAGCAGATACGTAGGATGAACAAATTTAGAGATCAAGTGTGCATAAGGATAAAGTTAATAAAATTGTGTAGCATTAAGAATTTTTGTCAAATACATCGATTTTAGCGACCCTTGTCACAAGAAAGTAACTATATGAGATGAGAGATATTAATATATCATATATTTACTCTAGTAACTATTTTACTACTCACATACATTGTATAACATCTTGTTGTCAATCTCAAGTATACATAATAAAACTTATTTTTAAAAATAAATAGGTATTTTGCTTATTTTCACATTATGTTCAGGTACAAAAATAATATTATTAGTATTAAGGGCATACCAATTAATACAAAAATATACTAAAAATTCTCCCTTAGCTAAGTGGAGTTATCATAAATAACATACACATCATTGAAATTTCCATTTCAAGGAACCATAAACCCAGTCCTTCAAGTGAGAAATATCAGCAGTTTATCTTTAGTGTTCACCTTTCTATTTTAAAGCATGAAACTTTACTATTATTCATTTAAATTCACACTGTTTTTAATTTCATGCAGTGCTTTAAAGTATTGAATGTGCTGAAGCTCTGGCATTTTCCCATTAAATGAAATATTTTGAACAAAGAGCTGACATTTTGAAATGTATGTAGTTAAACAGATAACCTACAGAATGGGAGAAAATATTTGTAAACTATACATCCAACAAAGGCCTAATATCCAGAATCTATAAGGAAATTAACAAGCCAAAGAAAATCCCATTAAAAGTGAGCAAAGGACCTGAACATACTTCTCAAAAGAAGACAGACAAACAGCCAGCAAACATATTTTAAAAATGATCAACATCACTAATCATCAGAGAAAAGCAAACAAAATCACAATGAGATACCATCTCACACCAGTCAGAAAGGCTATTATTTAAAAAAGAACAGATGCTGGCAAGGTTGTGGAGAAACTGAAATACTTATATACTGTTTGTGGGAATATAAATTAGATAGCCACTGTGGGAAGTAGTTAGAAATTTCTCAAAGAACTAAGAGTTGAAATACCATTCAACCCAGTAATCCCATTACTGGGTATACACCCAAAGGAAAATATTAATAAATCATTCTACCAAAAAGACATGCACTCATATGTTCATCACAGCACTATTCACAATAGCAAAGACATAGAAGTAACTTAGGTGCCCATAAACATGAACTTGGATAAGAAAATGTGGTACATATGTATCGTGGAATACCATGCAGCCATATAAAGAACAAAATTGTGTCCTTTGCAGCAACATGAACACAGCTGCAGGTAATCACTCTAAGCAAATTAACATAGGAACAGACAACCAAATGCCACATGTTCTCACTTACAAGTGGGAGCTAAACATTGGGTACACATGGACATAAAGATGGGAACAACGGACCCTGGGGACTACTGGAGTGGGGGAGAGGAGGAGGGGAGTTAAGAGCTGAAAAACTACCTGTCAGATACTATCCTCACTACCTGGGTGACAAGATCATTTGTACTGGAAATCTCAGCATGATGCAATACAGCCATGTGACAAAACTGCACACATACCCTCTGAATCTAAAATAAAAGTTGAAATTATAAATAAAATAAAATAATAAAAATAAATTGCTTTAAGCAAGTAAATTAGCAATTGCTTTTTCTTCTTTATTGAACAGTTTATGTGTTTTGCTTATTTTAAAATTCAGTGTTTATTATTGATCAATAAAGCTTGTTAGTCATTATAAGTGTTTTATAAGAAAATGTATGCTGTTGCATTTCATTAAATGAATTGTCTAAGTAAATCAAGAAAACAAAATTTAATTTTGCTGACTTAGTAGAAAATATTTTAGTGCTATGCAACACAACCCTGAAAAAACAGATTAGTCACTTGGACTTTTGTACAAGTTATGTAAAGTGAAATTTTCCTGTGGGAAATAGTATTACATAGAACACATACTAAGATGTTTGAAATTACTATTAGGTCTGTAAAATTAACTAATTTTTTTTTTTTTTTTAAAGATGGGGTTTCACCATGATGGCCAGGCTGGTCTTGAACTCCTGACCTCAGGTGATCCACCCACCTCAACCTCCCAAAGTGCTAGGATTACAGGTGTGAACCACCGCGCCCAGCCAAAATTAACTAATTTTTAAGAATGTTTGCTTCATTAGTTGGAGACACTTTACCTTGAGCTATTTTCTCCTTTTTATCCCTACAACTTCAGAGAGTTAGACACTACGGGAAAAATAAATGAAATGAAATAACTGTTTTGAAAAGAAAAGATGTTTATTGGAGAATAAAGTATTGCAATGGAATACACATAGTAAACTACATGTTTCCGGGAGGTAGAGAAAGACAAAAGTTTTTAAAGGAAAAAAAAAAGAGGGTTACCTTATTGTTTTTTTTTTTTTTTTTTTTTCCACACCCCCCCCCCCCCCCCCCCCCCCCCCCCCCCCCCCCCCCCCCCGCCCCGGCCCGCCGCCCCCGCCGCGGCCCGGGCCCCCCCCCGCCGCGGGGGGGGCCCGGGGCGGCCCCCGCCCCCCCGCCCCCCCTGGGCGCCGCCCCCCCGCCGGGCCCCCCCCCCCCCGCCCCCGGGGGCCGCGGGGGGGGGGGCCCCCGGCCCCGGGTCCGGCCCCCCCCCCCCCCCCTTTTAAGATCATTATCCTTGGCTAAAAAAAATCAGTGACAAGGGTGATGTCAGTCAGAGTTTGGACAGCCAGTTGCTGGGCAGATGTCCTTGCAGAAGTGTATGTGTGTGTGTGTGTGTGTGTGTGTGTGTGTGTGTGTATGTGTGTGGGTGTGTAGGATGGCAACAGCCTTTGTGCAAAGTTACGAATTTTGCAGTCTTTTCTGATAGGTTCTGTTATCCAGCATACAAACACAAGAACCCTCTTTCCACTGTCTTTCTTGAAAATAACTATTTAACAAAAATACCTGATCATTATTTTTTCAGGTTAGCTATTTTCTGGTCTTTATTTCCTATGCTCACTTAAAATTGTGGAACCGCATTTGGTGAATCACTGCTTTCAACCACTTGCTCCCACTCTACCTTTTTCTTTAAATCTATTCTAATTGACTACTTTTCTAACATCTTATTTGATCATCCTGGTTGAAAGTTTTCTCTCTTCTGAACTGACATAGTATTCTGATACATGGAATATATTTTTTATTATCTGTTACTATTTTGATTTGTATCAAATTGCCATTTGACTAGCCAAAAATGGTGGTAATTTCATATTATTCAAATTAATGTATGCTAAAGTAGTTTGTGTATGCTTTCAAATGTGTGATTCATTCAATTCACTCATGCACTCATTGTATACTAGATTTTATTATATATAATTAAATACATATCACTTTCTCATCTAGTATGTCAATTCCTGATGTAAAAGAATGTCACATTATTTTAGTTTTTAATAAGGAAGAGCACAAAAACAATTTTGTTGAAAGAGCAAATCAGCAAATATGACCGTAGCAGTAAAGAATGGGTCAATTCAGTTATTACATTAACAAATAAAATTAATGTAGTTCAACCATTTTCTGCTTGTAACATGTCTTAACCAGAGCTTCTACTACAAAACATACATAGTTAGAAAACAGAGAAGCAATATAAAATGTTGACACATGATGTCTATTTTTCAATCCAGAAGCATATTCATTCATTCATTCATTCATTCATCAACAGTTTGTAGTTATCACCTACAAACTGTTTTAAATATATACAGCTATATATTTAAAAATTTATATAGCTGTGAGAGAGACAAAAATCATAATGTCAAATATGTACTGAGTTTTTATATGCCAAGCACCATTCTAAATGCTTTACACACTTTAACTCATTTTATCCTCACAAAAAATAAAACTACAAAATGTTACCCACAGTTAGCAAGCGGTGAAAATGGAACACAGAGAGTGTAAGTAACTTGCTCAAGGATACATACCTCACAAATAGTAGAGATGGGCTTCAAACAATGCAATCGAATTCCAAAGTCCATTCTCATAACCCTTAACTACTAGCTAGTACTTCTTCTCAAAAAGATATGCCTACATGATCCACTAGATTGAGATCAGAAATCATTTCTTCTTTTTTTTTTTTTTTTTGGTGGCGGGGGGACAGGGTCTGGCTCTGCTACCAAGGGAGGAGTGTTGTGTTGTGTTACCATCATAGCTCACTGCATCTGCCAACTTTGGCTCAAGCGATACTTCCAGCTCAGCCTCCCAAGTAACTGGTACTATAGGTGTGTACCAGCACATCCAGCTATTTTTTTTGTTTTGTTTTGAGAAATGGGTTCTACCTATGTTGACTAGGCTGATCTTGAACACCTGACCTCAAATGATACCTCACTCCTCCACCGCCTCGGCCTCCCAATCATGCCTTGAATTACAGGCATAAGCCACAGTGCCCAGCCAGAATTTGTTTCTATTGTTTTCAACCCTCCATTCTGAAAACCCAGAACCATGCCAGATACATTGTACACACAGTAGTTGTTGCTGAATAAATGAATTAATGCTCACCAAAAGCTCCAGAACTAATAAGGTAAGTTAAAACCTATAATAAAGATATATTTTTTAAAGTATTGTGGAAGATCTCAGTGTGTAAGATTTAATTTTGATAGAATTAGGTTGAGTTTGATGAGGGAATAACATATGAACAGTGTTTGAAAGACATTAGCAACAAGAGTATCTCTGATGTGGAAAACAAATTGCAAAACTCTGAGTCTTGCAATGAGTTAGGTTCTGCTGCTGGGTAGAATATAAGAGGGATGAGAAAACTGTTAAGTTTCCCCAGGGTGAGAATACCAAGGGTGATGTATCTCAGTCTCAGGAGAATGTGTTTAATCCTATGGGCAATGGAACAGCTGCAGGCTTTCTTTCTTCCCTTCTCTCTCAGTTTGAATGTACATTTTTAAAGTTCTTCAATACATGAGCGTTTCTTCCCCCCTTATAGCCAGTCCCCACTATATTTCAGCTAGATTTAGCAAAAGATTGGTCACTGAAAGAGTATGTTTCAGATATTAAAACCGTATAACAAATTATAAATGAAGCCTCCACAAACTCAAGAAGAGTGACTAGTAATTAACTGTTAGAATACAAATAAACTCTTTTAGCAGAAGATAACAAAATGCACGGTTTCTACAACTTTGTCTCACAATGTCGAACATGGAACAACAAAAGGTGCTAGACTTCAAAGACGCAACAAAATATGACCCATTGTCAACAAACTTTAAAATTCAACAGAAAATCCCCGGAAATGGCCAATATATTGAAAATAGAAGAAAGGTTTTAAATTTGCTATAATAAATATATTTCATTGAGCTTAAAAGCAGACTGGAGGCAACAGATGGGCCCATGAACTTGAACATAGATCAACTGAAATTATACAATCTGAAGAAAGAGAAAATGATTGTAAAAAAGTGACATAGCCTTGTGAACTAAGTGGTCTGACATACCTGTGAATACAGTTCTACAAAAAGAGGATAAGAAAAATAGGGCAGAGATAAATATTGGAGACATTTTTCAAAATATTCACGAATTTGGTGAAAAACAAGAACCTTAGCTAACTCCACACAGAAAAATACAAAAACAGTCCATCTAGGGACATCATAATCAAATTTCCAATGAATACCAAAGATAAAGAGAGTAGTTCAACTAGCAAGAGGGAAAATAAATATATTACATTCACGCGAACAGCAGTATAAATTATGTGAACTTGTTTCTCATCAGAACAAAAATGAAGAAAATTGAATTACATCTTTAATGTGCTAAAAGAAATCAGAATTCTATGTCCACCAAAAATATTATTCAATGATAACAATAAAGTCATTTTTTCAAATAAGCCAAAACTGAAATAATTCATCCTGGAGATCTATACTACAAGAAATACATGAGATTTTAGATTATAAAATGTGATTGGACAGACTGTTTTTACTGCTTTATGTATTTCTCCCATTTCACATCATAGTACCTTACACAAGGTAGATACTCAATAAATAATTTTTCAAAATCCATATTTGTAACTAGCAGTTTTGCACCAATTTATCTGAATTATCAATACTTCATTCTCCAACTTTACTCTCACACTTTTTGTTTTCCTAATCCAGTTCTGTTTTTTCTGAAGTTTGAAGATTTTTTTCTTGTACTCTCTAAAAATTTTACTCAAACTAGGTCAGTATTTACCAAAGGAATGAGACTTGTGATACCTAAACAGGAATTCTGAATAACCAATACTTTTCTTTGGAAGATTTACAGTTTCATTTTATTACTGCCTAAAGTGCTTAAATAATTGCCTTTTGTTTACTGACGTTACACATTATCATGGTATAACGTATTTAAATATCCCAACCTTTATATTCTAGACACAATACAATTTTAAAAGCATCAGTGTGCATTTTGCTGGGATAAGCTTTAGATTATGGCCTGCAAGAAATAATTATGGGAAATATACTGCTGCTGTGTGTTTTTTTGCCAGGACAAAAAATTATTGCAGCTCTAAATCTTCTATTCTTTATTTTAACTATTTTAATTTCCAAAACTAGAATACAAACTCTTTAGAGATAGAATGAAATTTAGATCTTCTTGGAAACTTTTGGTACAATACTTTCTACATTGTAGCTGCTCAGCTGCTGGTGAATTGGAGAAAGAAATAACGAGTTTTATAACTAACAGAATCACTAGTCTAGTGCACAGTCTTTTAAATTTGTTATTTGAAAGTGGGTCCTAAAGAAATTGGATTGTTTGCCACAAAATCTAATTATTTATGTTGTTGATCTCATAGTCAAATACCACAAGATTGTCTGTACTTACTGACTTACTACTGCCCATTCTTGCTTCCTGCCGCTCCCAGTATTCCATGAAACTCCATTCATCAGCATCACAGTGATTTCCATCTTACTGAATGAAGTGGCTTTTTAAAAAACTTCTCATCATATTCCAGTGGGAAAATAAGTAATCAATACCAAACCTGATACTGCAATTCTCCTTTCTTGAGCTTTCTATGATATCACATTTGCCTAATTATTTTCCTCGTTCATCAATGCTAGGCATTAAATGTTATTATATGCATTTTTGGTTATTTACTGAATTTGCTATAATTTTCTATAATGCATTGATGATATAATAACATTTTAAAATATCAATATATCCTTGAATTACTGTGAACGGCATTGAATAACTATGTATTGAAGGTTATTAGTTTATTGATATTTTTAATCACGTTCATAGGCTCTTTTATTCTATGCATTCATAAGCAGCTTTGCATCAATGAGAGAGAAATCTTTATTTGATCTCAGAAGTATGTTAACTTTGAAAATGATAGAAAAAAATTTCCCATTTTTCTATTCTGTGGTAGTTTACATGACATTTGAGGTATCTAAGATACAGTTTGTGAACTCTCCATCCCCCACTCCATTTTCCTTGAAGGTTTGTATAAAAGAGTAATGGGAAGATAAGTAACTAAGCCATTGCTACATTTTTTTTTTTGAAACTGAGATTGTAAAATATTTATAGTGATTTAAATCTGCTATGGTAGAAAGGATATTTTCTCTGTGCTAAAGTCTCTGCTCATTGAAATGTGTAAATATACTTTCTATAGCATCTCCTCTCTACTAAAGTTAATGTTAAATTAAACGTTTTCATCAACTAATCTACTTTTAAGTTAATTAATATTCAAGCATGCTATGTCTATTCATTGTGTGATTAAAATTTTAAAAGTTAAATTGCGTTTATGTCTAGGGAATTGTGCTAACAGTGATAACCAGATTACAAGACATTTTGTGGAATAATGATAAAAATAAATGAATCCAAAGAAAAATGCAGCAAGCCATCTATTTGAATATCTTCAATATTTAGAAAAGTAAATCATTGAAATAGTCTCTCCCTTTTTTAAACCAAAGACTCATTAATTATTTATAAGCCTCCTGAACTTTTCTGTGACTTATTTTACAAGTTTAATTCAATTAACTTGTACGGTATGATCAAATCAAAATTTGGGTCTTATACTCCTTTAGCTTTCAAATATAAAATAAAAGCCTTCCAATCAAAAAGAAAATGAGGAATAATACTAATATTTATTAATGCAAGTTAAAAAATATCTCAATAAAAAAGTATTATCCAGTTCCTAAATTTCATGATTTTGGCAATAGGCTTTAAATGATGATCAATACAGAAGACCCACTCTTTATCAATCTGTGGCTTTCTACATGCGAGCTTATTATTTGTCACGGTTTCATGGTATCTCCTCCAGGCCAAGTTCTGTGCCTCACACCTGTAATCCTAACACTTTGGGAGGGCAAGGGAGGAGAATCACTTGAGGCCAGGGGTTCAAGTCCAGCCTGAGCAACAAGCAAGATCCTATCTGTAAAAAATAAAAATAACAAAAATTAGCCAGGTATGGTCATGTACACCTGTAGTATCAACTACTTGGGAGGCTGAGGTGGGAAGATAACTTGAGGCCAGATGTTTGAGGTTACAGCAAGCTATGACCATGCCACTGCACCCCAGCCTGGGGCAACAAATATATGTATATTTTATATATATTTAAATGCATATTTCAAACTATCATATATCATTACTTTTAAAGTTGCTACTTTCTGCTTGGTTAAGTTCCAACAATATATTTTGGTTACAAGTGTGAACACACCATATTTCACAGTTTTTATTCTAACTTCCCATTGTTACTTGATTAATCGTTTACAGGCACTGTGTAGAATCTGCTTCTAAGAGTAAGCTAATTATTTCTGTCAAAAGAACTACCCCAGAGGTTATTGAATTAGTAATGTCTATGATGCCTACTTTATGCATTTTTATGTAGTTCACCTCCAGCCACATAAACCCAGTCATCCATTTTCTTATTAATAATTTGATTGTGTATCTAAAATGTTTGATCCTTCTCTGTTTTCAGGTCTTTACTTAAATGTCACTTTCTTGGCAAGACCCTCCCTGGCCACTGTTTAACAGTATACCTCCAATGTCCCCTACCCACTAGCCTGATTTATTTTGACCTATAGCACTTACCACCTTCTCATGTTTTATATTTCATTTGTTTATTTTCTCCCTCGCCCCACTTGGATGTAAGTTTAATATAAGATATTATATGACTTTGTTCATGCTCTAACTGCTGATACTAGAAGAGTTTCTGGGATGTAATAGGTTCTCAGTAAATATTTGTTGAATGACTTTTTAAGAAAATCCTAAAATGATGTGGACATTATAGAAGAAGGTGTATAAAAGTTTTCAGGTAAGCTTCAAGAGCACTTAACATGATTTGCCAACAAAAGTAAGTTTATGAATTTCTGGAATCCCTCATAATATGTATACAGTTGTGTAGAGCATACTATTTAACAGAATCTTGAAACAGAAAATAAGAATGAAGTCTTAGTACTCAGGATTCATGTTCACAAAGTAGATATTAAATTTAGTGAAATGATGAGTTGTACATGTGATGTACAGAGTAGCAAAATGCTAGAAGCTAGAAAACAAAATTGAATGTGCTAGTAATAGGTTGCTTCTGTTTTCCCTGAGCTCCTGTGTCTCATTCAGTCATCCTCACTGTGACTTGCTTCTCGCTGCCAAGAATACTCTGCATGAAAAATATAAGACCGTCTGTGTCTATTGATTTCCCCCTCCCCCCATCTTATGGCATGTATAATACTCTGGGAAATAAAAACCCTAAATATAGTTGGTTGCTCTACTATTTAAAGTGCTCCTCAGTGTCTAATGAAGCAAAGTGCTCTATAACTGAGTAGGTAGGGGCATCATTGCCAGAGCAGCTGGAGTCATAGCTCATTTTGGCACTAGTGACTGATGCAGGGTGAAAAAAGTAGCAATATGCCAGGTGGAGATAAGTCACTTAGCTGGCTGATTACATCAAATTGCTTCCAATATAATCAGCTGGGACACATTTACAAAATTGGCATTTCAAATCATTATACGGAAGTTGAATTAATCACCTAGGTATATGGCTTAATATTAGGTGTTCAGTATGTGTTCATAGTAGGTGCTTAATACAAATGTTAATTATAATGAATGGAGGAGAAAAATAGAACAAATGAAATCGTAGCTGATTTTTTGTAAAGTTAGACTTACCTTTACATTGTGACTAGAATATTGTCCTAATCAAAAACTGTGCTAGCTTTAATAAATGTTTTTGATAAATCTAAATTCTGACTGTTCTAGGTTGACATCTATTATTTCTGAGTTTTCTCAGAAATAACAGTTTTCTCAGAAATAAGTCAGTACCTGATTTTCTTTGTCATTCTCCATTTAGAGTCAATCAAAATTAGATTACAACTCAATTTTAAATTTCCCTAGTTCTTCGTTGCTCCGTGTCTGCCAGCTCCTGGATCCGAATTCAGCTGTGTTATGTCCTGCATCCATTCCTCTTGATTAAGAGACTCTATTGGTTGGTTGTGACAAGGTTTTACACAGTCCGTTGATCCCACAGAGTTCATTTAAACTATCCTGCCATTTTCACATTTCATTATATAGAGAATATGGAATATGAGCAAGATTACAGTATAGTATACATCATTTTTTCTAACCTTTGAAATGATGACATGACAAATGGCAATAAAAAATGTGTTTTAAATCCAAGTAGAGTGACACTGACATTAGTATAAATGTTAATTTACAGTTTAAGCAGTTCTAAGAACTAAATCATTCCTTTTCTTAGGGACTTTAAGACTGACATCAAAATTAGAGAGTCTCTGTACAACATTGTCTCTTCAGTTAACAATGTTGTGCACTTAAAAATTTGTTAAGATGGTAAATTTTATGTTAATTGTTCTTACCACAATTAAAAAACAAAACCTTTTTAATCTCAGTCACTGTCATTAGATTTATAGTATTATTATATTTCTATTGACCCTTCCAAGATAAAAATAGTATCAATTTTTAAAAAAGAATTGATGGAAGTGGTTTTTTTTGTTTTTTTGTTTGTTTGTTTTTCCATTTCAAAACTATTCAGGTAGAGAAACTTCTAAAATATCACCCCTGGTATGCGCACACACACACACACACACACACACACACACACAGAAAAAAGCCACATCAAACAGTTAACTCTCGTTATTTTAGGAAAGATTATGGCTTATAAAATTTGGCTTATTTAAACCAGAAATACTACTTTTTGAAATTTAAAATATGTAGCAATATCATTTTAATCATAAAAAAGAATAAACTCTCTCTTTAAAGAAGTCAGTAGGCCCTTAGTTTTTATTAAGCACATTAGTGGCACTATAAATTATTTGCCTTAAACAAGGAAATGCACTTGTTCTACTGTATTTATTTCTTGAGTGATTTTGTAGTGGAGAGTTGACTTCTTTTTCTAGTTCATATCCTACCACCCATCTTTTCTGGGAAGAATTCCCCTGATTTAAGCAATGAGAAAATTCTACCTCCTACTACAGAACTGGAAGTATTTAGATATCTCCTCTCCATGACTCCCTTGGCTGCCAGGTTATGACGCTTGACCAGTGAAGTGCTTCAGCTTTAACTTTGAATCTTGAGGTAGTGATGCAAAGATGCAGGTCAAATCGACTCTAGCATAGCAGTATTGAGAGAGTCTTGCAGAGGTGCGGAGAATGGCATCCTTAGCACGACCTTGGTTGTGTTCATTGATGCCTAACCTTTCGATGCATGCTTATTTTCTCAGATGGACTCATTAGCTTTCCTATGAATTTTTTAACTAATTATTATTCATCCAGAAAAGAATTTCTGCTTAACTTCTCCAGAGTTGGTGTTGCTGCTTACTACGAAAACTCTGGTGAAGAAATTGGTATTTGAGAATAGTCTGTGGGCAGTAGATACTTAGAGAAATGAGGATTCTTGCCTAAAAAGTATGGAAGGAAAATAAAAATCTCCTGTAATTATCAACAGTTGGAAATCTAGCAAGTAAGGTAGGCAAGTCATGAAGAATTCAAGACTGTAAGACAGGTGGCTATTTATAGTCATACCAGAAAGCTTAGAAAGAGAATGAAACCCATGCTGTCCTAGGCTCTAGTCCCATATGGCTAAATATACCAGGGATATTGAAGACTTCGTGCTTAAGAATAACAAGATATAGGCCAGTTAGCACAGTGGCTCACACCTGTAATCCCAGCACTTTGAGATGCCAAAAGGGCGGATCACCTGAGGTCAGGAGTTCAAGATCAGCCTGACCAAGATGGAGAAACCCCGTCTCTACTAAAAATACAAAATTAGTCAGGCGTGGTGGCACATGCATTTAATTCCAGCTACTGGGGAGACCGAAGCCGGAGAATCTCTTGAACCCAGAGGCGGAGGATGCGGTGAGCCGAGATCGGCCATTGAACTCCAGCTAGGCAACAAGAGCTAAACTCCGTCTGGAAAAAGGCCGGGTGCAGTTGGGCAGATCACGAGGTCAGGAGATCGAGACAATCCTGGTCAACATGGTGAAACCCTGTCTCTACTAAAATACAAAAAAATAGCCGGGCGTGGTGACGCATGCCTGTAGTCCCAGCTACTTGGGAGGCTGAGGCAGGGAAATCGCTTGAACCCAGGAGGCAGAGGTTGCAGTGAGCCAAGATCAGATCACACCACTGCACTCCAGCCTGGCGACAGAGTAAGACTCCGTTAAAAAAGAAAGAAAGAAATAATAATAAGATGTAAAGTCTGTCATTAATAATTTTATATTGCTTGTATGTTGAAATTAAAATATTTTGGGTATATTTCGTTAAATAAAATATAAAAGAATTTTTTTATTTTCACGTTTTAAATTGTGGCTACTAGAAAATTTAAAATTGCATACAAGGCACATATTTGCAGCTCACATTGTTTCTATTAACAGCACTTCCCTAAACCATTGACGTGAGGTCCAGTCTGAAACTCTGGTACTTTCTATTACTGTACTTAGGAAAATAAAAACTAAAGCTTAAAATATATATATTTCTCTTACAGCATTGATGCTGAACTAGCCAAACACCAAAAATTTGATTGCCAAATTATAATGTCATTGAAATCATGGTCTTGCTAATTCTCTTACATGGAATATACGGCATAGACTGAGAGAGTGAGGACACAAAAAAGATGGGTAAATGAGAGAGATTTTGGAAGACTTGAAATATCCTCATTCCTCAATCCCACTAAACTTCTATTGCTAGACAAAAACCCCTTCCCATTTGCTTAAAATTACTGCAACTTCCTTACACGAGTGTTATCTGGGAAATTAAGCCAGTATCCCTCATATCCAATGATGGCACATCCTTCATTTTTTCTATACTTCCAGCTGAAGCCATATCAACATGGTTTCTAAATTAAAGGCTCACAGACTCAAAAAATTTCAGAACTTTGGTTCTAATGTCTGTAAATGTGTGGAAATATTGATGAAAATAAATTCTAATGGTATTTAACAAAGGAGAAAGTCATATTATTTAAAATTGGGCTGAAGGTATCAATATAAACATACCTCCTAGAGATTCATGATTTGGTGTGTTACCTCAAACACTGGGTCTGATTATTTGCTCCCCTAAAGTGACATTACCAGTTACCCACATTACTGTGCTTTGGCAAAGGGTGTTAATAGAATCAAAATGTAACCTGCAAATATATGCCTTGCATATAATTTTAAATTTTCTAGCAGCCACAAAGTAAACAAATAAAATTATATTTTATTTGATGAAATGTGCCCAAAATATCATAATTTCAAAATATAAACAATATAAAATTATTAATGACAAATTTTACATCCTATTGTAGCATGTAATAGAAGAAAGGGATTTGCTCAGACCTTTAAAAGAATCGGTACACTGAGCCAACGTTAATTCCCATTTCCCACATGGCCATTGCAATCTGCTACTAAGAATGAGAGTTTATTGCAGTTAGAAGGTTGGTGGAATTTGGCCCAAGTCTGCCACTTGGTTAAGCCAATTGATAGAGATTTTCTTTCACAAATTCCTAAAACGGTTCTGTTAATTTTATTTCTGCTAAAAGAAACCACAGTCCATACTATTGCTTGTAATGGAGGGCTTCACTGGCTGATGTAAATTTATAAAGCTTAGTAATTTCTTCCATTTATTGGAAAGGGTACTGATGTTGATAATATGTAGACCTTTAATTTCAGCTTTTAAACTGTATGATGTTGAGTACCTACCTTCTTCACCTATAAAATTAAAATATTTGACTACTTTTTAAATTGTCAAATATTTTAATAAAATTTAAATTTATTTAATAATAAAAGCTTGCTTCCAAACTTAAAGTTTTTGATTATTTACACCATAACTGAATCTATATGTAGCAAATGTCTCCATATTAAATTTGTTCGACCCAGTGGTTTAATAGCTCCCACACCGTACAATGATGTGTCAACAGAATTAGAATTATTAACAAAGTCTTCTCTAAACCTGAGGGTATTTTTATATTTTTCTGCTCATACTTGTGTCCACCAAAGTTCTAAAACATAAAGCTTCATTTACTGGTTTGCCTCCTTCAAAAAGTGTTCCCTCCCTGCCTTTTTTTTTTCTTGTGGCTTACAGCCTTTGATTGTTAGTTTACAATTACAACAAAGCCAGTTTCTCTAATCTACAATATAATATAATCTCCAGGCAAAGGAGAAAGACAAATATAAAATGAATAGTTTTACAAATATATAACAACAAATGTGGTAAGTGCCACAAAATGTAATAAAGTGTTATGAGAATGCATAATGAAGCACCTGGCAGATAAGGGCCTCTGAAAGAAGCAACAGGATTTTCAGAAGTGTACTAACGATGGAATCTGGATCACACTATGACTGGTAGCTAACAGATACAGGGCTGTTCTCCAGCTGATGTGTTTAATGCAGCTCAAACTGAAGCACTGGGTAATGTGTGGTATGTCAATCTGCTGACATAAGAAGCTTTATTAATCCTCTTTTCCTCTTAAGAGTTCTGGAGCCTGAAACCTCAAAGGGCTTAGGTCCAGGTTTTCTCTCCTCACCAGCCCCAATTAGGTGTTCTTATCTCTTGGGAAAGATAGTAATGAAAAGGCAAATAAATGCCTTCAGGTTACTTCAAACATCAAGATATCTGCAAAACTCTGCCTTACATGTATGCAGCCTCTCCTTTTCCTGGTTAGTTCCATCTTCTTTTAAATGAAGAGAATAAAAGTTTCAAAATGCAGGAAATAAACCAGAGTTGTTCTCAAGAAGCATAGAGTCCTATAAAAATCTACTAGTCACAGAGCAGAAAGTAGATTTTCTTGTAGACTACTGGCTTCGTTTCCTTTGTCAGTTTAGTTTAATTTAGGTCCTGGGCATGAGCTTGTCTTCACAAAGGTATTTATAGATAGAAGAAAAGAGAGAGAGAAGTTTAAATTTGAATTTTGTCAATGCCTTCTGAGGCTTTTTCCAAGGAACATAAATGCATTTTCTTTAGACTGGCAGCTTCCTAAACACAGTCACCTGGTGAGTCACAGGCCTGCAGCAAAGAGATGAGGTTATAATTTTATATTGTCTTCTGCATGGACAAATCACCTACTCACCTAAGCCTCAACTTTCCAGTCTGTAAAGTGTAAGCAACAATACAATTATGGTGAAGAATGGATGAAATACATATGTGAAGTGTTTCGTACAGTACCTGATGAATATCTGCTCAATAAATGTTAGTTATTAACATAACCATCATCATTATTTTTTAACAGACAGCCAAACTAGAACAGTGGTTGAAATAAGAGTGCACAAAAAGAGACAAAAATCATATTCATGTCACACAATAAGCCTAGGAAAACATTTTAATTTATATAAGACCTGTGTTCATCTGCATTATTTATTTTAATCACTTTTATTCATTGTATAACTTTGAATTGACCTTTTAAAATTGTATTACAAAGTAGCACGTTATAGTATTTAAGAGTAAGATCTGTAGAGTGAGGATGCCTGGATGTGGATGTAGTTTCCACCATTTTCAAGCTATACTATTTTAGACAAGTTCCCTCTCTAAACCTTTGGTTTTAAATCCTTAAAATAGGAGTAGTAATAGTGCCACCCTCACTGGTTTGTTGTGAGGATCAAATAAAATAATGCACATAAAGTTCTCAGAACAAAGTCTAGCACAAGCTAGCACTCAACAAATGCTATTTCAAAATACAGTGTGCCACTTAATGACAAGGATACATCTTGAGAAAAGCATCATTAGGCATTGACTGTGCAAACATCATAGACTGTAGTAGTTTGGCCTACTACTATATGCTAATATAGCCTGTGGTTTCCAGGCTGCAAACCTATACAGCATGTGACTGTACTGAATACTGTAGACAACTGTAACATAATGATAAATATTTGTACATCTAAATATAGAAAGGTAATAGGTTGCATCACAACCTTAGGATGGCTGTGACATGGTAAGCGATAGGAATTTTTCATTCCAATATAATCTTAGGGAACCACCATTATATGTGCACTGTGTCATAGGTTTTACATCTTCCTCAATAATCAATCATGTTCCCTCATTTCTCATCCTGTAAAGCCTGTTTAAGGATTTCGCTCAGTGTGGTAAGAGCCAATCTATCAATTCTTTGAAAAAGTGCAGGCTAAATCAAATTGTATTGCCAAATGTCAAATTTTCAGGATTCGTTTCAGCAATGTCATGGTATTAGTCAGGGTTTTATTAGAAAAAAAAGAATATTTAACTCTCTGATATTTGAAGCAAGAATAAATTTAATACAGGGAACTCAGTGATTTAAAAATGCATAGGAAGGGCTGGAGGAGCAGCAATCATAAAAAGAACACTCACTATTACTCCATCATAAAGAACACTCAGTTTCATCACCAGCCATGAGAGGATTAGGAAGTTACAGGAACCACAGGAAGCCCTCCACCATGGATCTCAGCTCACCATAGCACCTGATGAATAATTTCCAGGGGATCTGGAGGAGCTGCAAAACATCACATCTGTTGAAGCCTAAGACGTCTCCCGACTGAATGAAGAGTAATGCTTTCTGCTTTTTGTTGACTTTTCAGATTTTGTAACCTCTGCTTGGTGGACTTAACCAGGAAATCTGCTTGCAAGGGATTCTGGGAAATGTATTTTCTAGGCTTCTAGTCACTGTGATTTGAGGACAGCCAGAAATAGAAATAAGTGTGCATGCTGGCTGCTCTTAAAGAAATAATATGCAGCAGTTATGCCTCTGGCCATTTAGCATCCATATAAACCTTTCTACCTATATTTATACTCATAAACACACAAAAAATTAGCAATGGTCTCAAGTCTAACATATTAGAATCATTTCTTATTCAAAAGAAATTTACTCTCTCTCAACACAAAGATCACAAATTCTATATTATTTTATCCAAATTAACAATGTTACATATCCTTCCAGTTTAGTAGCAATCCTTTTTGATAAACTTTAACCTAAACGCTAAATTATCAGATTATCCACAACTAAAATACTTGATATAAAAAATTACATAGGTTAATATACACAAATATATTCATAGCAAATCAAGCAAGAAAGCATGCCTGAGTACTATAGTGATTCCTGCCTCTAGATATAAAGCAATAATTGATATTAATAACTTTCCTTTCTGGTAACTATTCTATGTACTCAGCTGGCACCTAAGGTGCTGTGGTTCTTTGCTTGGCGGGGTGCCCTAAACTTTAGTGATCCTACCTGCATTCAGTTGTATGAGTTGTCCCTGAATTTCTCCCACTGTAGATGGAAGCAGTACAAGGTTTTCATACTCCACCCCATTGTGTAGAAGTGACATTCTTTTCCCTTAATAATCAGAATCATTTACCCCAAACTGTTCAGTACACCCCTGATTTGCCTGTTAGTTCATTTATGTGACATAGTACACTGGCGATCTCAACTTCTAGTGCATAGACATTCAGTTTTATTCCATGGTAGAAGAATTACTCCCTTAGGAACTGGAGCCCAAAGTTGTTAGGACAGGAAGTGGGATATTAAGAGTAAGAAGATCCACTCTTATTTCTTCCATTGGCTCCAGACCCATGTGTTCTCACTGTACCTCAAGGTGTTGGGGTACCTTGTAAGATCAGTGACTCTCACGGTGTTACTTTATCCTCTCACTCATCTCACAGCAAATAAGTTCCTTGGTCAGAAACAATATTTGGAATCCTTTGACAGTGATATGGTTTGACTCTGTGTCCCCACCCAAATCTCATGTTATAATTCCCAATGTCGAGAAAGGGACCTAATGGGAGGTGATTAGATCATGGGGCAGATTTATCCCTTCCTGCTCTCATGATAGTGGGTTCTCACAAGATCTGGTTGTTTAAAAGTGTGTAGCATGGATGGGCACAGTGGCTTATGCCTGTAATCCCAGCAGTTTGGGAGTCCAAGGCAGGCAGATTGCTTGAGCCCAGGAGTTTGAGAGCAGACTGGGAAGCATAGCAAAACCCCATCTCTACAATAATTAACTGAGTGTAAGGTGCCTGTCTGTAGTCCCAGCTACTGGGGAGGCTGAGGTGGGAGCATTGCTTGAGCCCAATAGGTGGAGGTTGCAGTGAGCTGAGATCACATCCCTACAATCCAACGTGAGTGACAGAGCAAGACCCTGTCTCAAAAAAAAGTGTATAGCACTTCCCCCTTTGCTCTCTCTCTCCCTGCTCCACCATGGTAAGACATGCTTGCTTCCCCTTCACCTTCTGCCATAATTGCAAGTTTCCTGAGACCTCCCAGCCGTGCTTCCTGTACAGCCTGCAGAACTGCGAGTCACATAAACCTCTATTTTTCATGAATTACCCAGTGTCAGGTAGTTCTTTGTAGCAGTGTGAGAACAGATTAATACAGACTGTAAGTAAAGCATTCAGTGAATCCAAGGATAATATTTCTGACAGAATATTATGGGACTGGGAAGGAAAATCCTTACCCACAGTGTCTATTTCAGTGATTTCAAATTGTTACCCTAAATATGACATAAAAATCCAATGTAATCAGTTTGCCACCAGAAGACTGGCTGGTCCTGGGGAATGGTACCATATTGGAGACTCAGCTTTCATCTCAGCTCTTGGCAAACTCATTTCTTAGCAACTTTCCAAGCCAGGTTAACCTTGGAAAGGGTTACACTCATAAGGTTTAACTCTTGCATAACTTCCATTTGATCTGCATCAATTAGTTCTTGGATTTATTGAGCAAACACTGGGGTGGTTGTTGGAAAAGACTGATATTTATGGTGGCTCATGCCCATAATCCAGTAGTTTGGGAGGCTGAGATGGGAGGACTGCTTGAAGACAGGAGTTCAAGACCAGCCTGGGCAACATGGCAAGATCCCATCTCTACAAAAAAAACTTAAAAAAAAAAAAAAAAGGTCAGGCATGGCATAGTGGCTCTTGCCTCTATAGTCCTAGCTACTCAGGATGCTGAGGTAGGAGGATTGCTTGAGCCCAGGAGTTTGAGGCTACACTGAGCTACAATCATGCCACTGTACTTCAGCCTGGGCAACAGAGTGAGACCCTGTCTCTAAAAACAAAAAGCATTAAGACAGACTGACTTCCAACATCCACAGAGCAGGTCACCTTGTCTATGTGATTATCAAGAAACTTCTCTGCAGTATATGCCCTGTGGCAAGGCAGTGTATATATGAGATACAAATATCTCTGCACTAAGAAATGATCCAAGAGGTCTTTTGCTGATTTCCCATTTACCTCTTCCTCTGACTTCCTTGTCACTAATCCCCAAGTCAGTTTCCTTTCATGTTTATGACTATTCAGGGAATCTACTGAGACCATCCATTAATGGGTATGTATTCACATGTCTAGTCATTTCCACTACCATTGAAGTACACTGCTCAAGTTTCTGCCCCTACTGTCTTCTAGGAGCTCAATGAGTGGAATTGTTATGTTATAGTTGTGTAGTTCTTACTTGTTGCAAATCTATTTTTAATGTGTAAACCAGTCTTAAATTTTTTGCTTTCTCCTACAGTTGGTTATAGAAAATTTCCCATGAGGTCACAGGTACAGGCTGTAGGAATGGTGGGAATGTACATTGCCTGCAGACTCTAAAGGGGACTTTTTCTCAATGGCAGGGGTGTGTAAAGTATAGCAACTTAATTTTCACCTTGTAGAGAATGAGTTAATATGGCATAGGCCACTGGTAACTTAGAAACTTCACCATGGTGGCAGGCGCCCAAATTTTCGTGGGAAGTACTTCTCACCATCTGGCACATTATGTGACACACCAATGCATCTGAGATATTTATTGATTCTTGTCACCAGATCCTAAAAAGTTATCAACAGTGTAGTGAACCCAAAATCCTATGGGTTGGGGAGATGATACAGATTCCTGCGGACAGGTAAAAAATTAAAATAACCTTGGTAGGTGAAAGAAAACTGCTACTAGTAATCTCTTCTAATTGGCTTAACATCAAAGACAGGTTACAGATTTTTCATGTGTGTGAATTGGTGTTTTAAGAAAGATTTAACATTTGGTGAGAAAGGAAAATATTTTCATATCTAAAAAGCAGATTTATGAAACACAGCAGATGAATAGAATATATAATAGGAGTATTATGCTAAAAGACACATAAAATGACAAGAGGTAGCAAGATGAGATCATAGGATAGAGGAAATAAGATGAGTTCCTAGAAATAAAAATGAATTTTAGAGAAATATAATGAAAATTGTGCATAAGTATAGCTAAAGAAAATAAAAAGAAATGATGATTATATAGAATACTATGACAATCTATTCACAAGTTACTCTATTATCACTAATTTTCTTTTTAAATTAGCAAGTATAAAAGGGAAAATATCCACTGTACTTAAAGTATTTATTACTGGTACATTCGAAAAATGACATTTTGCTACAGTGCTAATGCCAAGACAGTAATAGATCTTATTTGAAATCTAAATGTTGCCAATATTCATCTTTATCTGGATACTTAAAACTCAACTATGCCAATTCTTTATTTCTATGTTTTCTTAGTTTCATTGTTCTGAAAAAACTTGAAGTATTTCTGTTGAATAATTCAATATCATTCTCTCTTAGTAATGTTTGTCACCTTCATGCACTGTTATAAATTAGAAAGATATCACTGGTTCTAAAACTAACTTTCTTCACTTAGATAAAACGTAATAAATACAAAACATATTTTCTTCCAAATTTCTTCTAATTTAGCATTATTTACTAATTCCTTTAGCATCTTAAAATTTGCACTTTATTATCTTTATTGTATGGTATTACTTTATCTTTATTGCCTCATCTTTACTTTATTATAATGTACATGTAACAGATATTTAAATTTTAGAATCCATTCTGAGGACCTTGGTGAGACCTTTCAAAAATATAGAATACATTTCCAGATTTTTAGTTTTACTAAGGCTAAATGTTAGCCATTACACATTCTTAAAATAACAATGCTAAAACTGAAAGAGAAGTATAATTAAAAATATGTATTAGCAGGGCGTGGTAACTCATGCCTGTAATTCCAACACTTTGGGAGGCCAAGGTGGGTGGGTCAGTTGAGCCTAGGAGTTTTAAGACTAGCCTGGGCAACATGGCAAAACCCCGTCTCTACAAATAAAACAAAAATTAACTGAACATGATGGTGAGTGCCTGTGGACCCAGCAAGTCAGGAGACTGAAGTGGGAGAATCAATGGAGGTTGAGGCTGCAGCAAAACAAACAAACAAATAAACAACAACAAAAACCAGAAAAATGTATGTACTAGGCATTCACATTGTATTGGCACTATGTTGGTTACAGTGCAAAGCGACAATAATCATGGCCATAGGGTAATTTGTCATTTAAATCATAAACCACTCTAAATCCCTTCTCATTTCATATACCTTTAAATTTAAAATAATTGATCTCATGTATTATTTTATAGTTTGTTTTATATTTCATATTTATAGTTTGTTTTATATTTCATAGCTTATAATAATTTAAGTATTTGTTAACATAAAGGATTAAATTGCTAGCATTCTCTCCTTAGGGTTTTCTTTTTTTCAGATTTCAGCTCTGCCATTTTTTTAAATTATAGCTTTTTATGAGATAATTCACATACCATAAAATTGAGCCATTTAAAGTGTACAATTCAGTAGTTTTTAGTGTATTTACCACTATCTAATTTTAGAACAACAATTACCGCCAAATTTTAGAATATATTTATCACACCCCAAAAGAAGCTGCATAGTATTCACTACCCATTTCCCCTAACTCGGTCCCGAAAACTATTGTCTATTTTCTTTTCTATCATTTTACCTATTCTGGACATGTCCCATAAATAGACTCATTCACTATATGGCCTTTTCGTCTAGTTTCATTCATTACAATGATGTTCAATGTTCATTCGTGTTGTAACATGTATCACTACTTGTTTTTATGGACAAATAATATTGCATAGATATATGATACTTTGCTTATCAGTTCATCAACTGATATTTGGGTTGTTTACACATCTTGACTGTTATGAATAATACTACCATAAACACTCATATGTAAATTTTTGCACAGACATATGTTTTCAATTGTCTTGAGTGTATACTTAAGAGTGAAATTGCTACATGGTAACTCTATAGTTAACATTTTGGGAAAATGCCAAACTTTTCCAAAATGGTTGAACCATTTTATTTATTTATTTTTTAATTTTTTAATTTTAATTTATTTTTCTTTTGAGACGGAGTTTTGCTTTTGTCACCCAGGCTGGAGAGCAATGGCACAATCTTGGCTCACCATAACCTCTGCCTCCTGGCTTCAGGCGATTCTCCTGCCCTAGCCTCCTGAGTAGCTGGAATTACAGGAACTGGCCACCACACCTGGCTAATTTTGTATTTTTAGTAGAGACAGGGTTTCACCACCTTGGCCAGGCTGGTGTGGAACTCCTGACCTCAAGTAATTGCACCGCGCCAGCCTCCCAAAATGCTGGGATTACAGGTGTGAACCACCGCACCCCGCTGAACTTTAATCTTATCAGCAGTTTATAAGGATTCCAATTTCTCCACATACTAATCAAAACTTGGAACAGATTGAATATCCCTTATCTGAAATGTTTGGGACCAGAAGTGTTTTAGATTTCGATTTTTTCAGATTTTGAAATATTTGCATATACATAGTGAGACATCTTCAGGAGGAATCCCAAGTCACATCACAAAAATTCATTTATATGTACGTCTTGTACACATAGCCTGAAGATAATTCATACAATATTTTAAAATAATTTTATGCATGAAACTAAGTTTGTGTACATTGAAACATCAGAAAGCAAAGGTGTGTATCTAAGTCACCCACGTGGATTGTGTGGCATCACCATATTTCTGATTCTGAATTTATATGCTACATATAAGCAATCATTTTCTTACACTTATTCACATGTAAGTACTTCACAGTAAAATTTATAACATAACATTCATACAGTGAAAAAATAATGTATTCAGAGTAACGAAGCAGCATAGCAGCATCACCAGAATACCTGTACAGCTGTTAAAGAACAAAACAACAAACAACAGGCTTTCAGATTCCACCTACAGTGCTGTGTTTTGATTATAAGATTATTGTACATTTCATTTTTAGCTGAGAACATCAGAAGCAGTTGAGGAACCAGGACGTGGGTCCTCTAGGGGTAAGGAGGCATTCTGCTGGATGGCTTTTTAAAATGTTTTCTCCAAAGATATCTGCCTCATTAACAACAGTTTTTATCTTAGAAGTCTGTCTTTGATTTTACAAACTGGAGTTACTGTTCTGTCATGAATGCACACTGCGTTATTTCAATATGCCCGTCATACGTTTTCACCATGTTGTCTATAGGCACTGTTTCTGCAGTGTTAACATCATCTTCATCATCTCTATTATCACAGTTACCTTGATTCAGAACCATTTTGGCTATTTCACTATTGGTCAATATGAACAACTGGAGCTTCATTATGAATATTAAAAACTCTTCAATATCCACCTCTTCCAGCTTATTGATGGACTCTAAAGGTATTTTCTTTGCATATGTAAGGAGGTCAGACATCATTTTTCTCACTTGACATGTGGAATCTTTCAAAGTCACCACCATATTCGTCATCATCACTGAACATAGCTGTAGACCAGAGACTGTGCCAGGTCTGCACAACTGTGTCCTTAGTCACCGTGGTCCAAGCCTTAGCAACAGCAGATAGGGCATCCTTTATCCTAAATGCTTTATGAAAACCTTCCACACCCATACCTCAGTTCACTGCTGATAACAGGCTGTTCAAGAAAGTGTTTTTATATTTAATCTTAATTGATCTAAGCATACCCTGGTCACATGGCTAAATTAGGAAGTCACACTTTGGGAAAAGGACCTGGCACAAACATTATTTTTTATGAGAATTTCAGCTAGATAATGAACAAAACAGTTGTTAAGAAATAACAAAATCTTACAGGCATTATCTAGTCCAGCTTCCCCCACAATCAGCTCAAGCCTCATGTAAAAAAATGTTTGTCAAACTAATGAGAATAGATGTCCCTGGTGATCCATGCCTTTTTGTTATTGTAAAAGTGGACTGATAAGACACTCACTCTTTGAAAATAGCAAAAATTTTGCCTATCACAGCAAATTTACACGAATGTGTGACTGCTGTATGAGCACATCCCAGCATGGTTATTGAGTCCTTGGGATCCTTAATTCTTGTAGGGGCTGTCTCATCGCTGTAGTCAATATCATTCTGGAATAAGGAGGCCAAAGTAGTGATGTGTCTTCAGCATTATAGGCTTGTTCCTGAGTCATATTTTTATCACTGATGACATTGGCAAACTCGTCAATGAATTTCTCTGCTGCTTTGTGATCAGCAGATGCTTTATCATCTGAAATCTTTAAAAAGGTAGTGCTGTGTCTTTTCTTAAATTTCGTCTACCAGCCTGTTGAATATTCACAATTCTTTTCCATTTTCAGTTTATGACGATAGATTTTTTCTTGTTTAATGATTGGTGTACCATTACACGTGTTCACATGTCATGGATTGACACTTCCAATATGCAACCAAGATCTTCATTTTTAGCTTTATGCAGTGTTTTTCTATTTTTTAGTTAATGTCTGTTCATCACTTGTAGCCTGGAATTTCAACAGGTTATCCTTCTCTTTCTTTAAGTCATACAGCTATGTTATATATGTCATTTCAATACCATACTCATCTATAAAATGTTTCATACTTACACTGCTGTCCAGTTTCTCAACCAGCTTGACTTTCTGTGCTATAAACATAAATACCCTCTTTTTCTTATCACGGTTTTCCATAGGGGTATCTTCAGGCCTTTTTGACATTTTCAACAACATCTTTATAATACAGAGCAGAGAATACACAAAAAACCACTGTGAGTAACGCATGTAGGTCTTGGTCCCACTTGGGGCATCATAGGGAACCTGACATTGGTTTGTCCAGCTAGCACATATGCCATTTTATTACCTTTTGTGGACATGCTTCTTAGGGAAAACTGGGTGTAGAAAAAATATCCCACAGCTGAAGGCAGCTGTGAAGTTCATTTTCCTCCTGAGGATACTGAATAATCTATGTATTGTGCACTTGCATTTTGACTGCGACAATCACATGAGGTCAGGTGTGAAATTTTTCACTGTGGTATTATGTTGGTGCTCAACAACATTTAGATTTTGAAGAATTGGTGGTTTCAGATTACAGATGCTCAAACTGTATCTGTCTTTTTTATTTTAGCGATCCCAGTATATGTGATGTGGTATGTCATTGTGGTTTTGATTCAATTTCCCTCATAACTAATTTGAACCTTTTTTCATGCGTACATATTTTTTTCTGTTTCTATTTTGCAGATATGTCTATTTATATCTTTTGTGTTTTAGTTGGGACTTTTACCATTCCATTGTTGAGTTATAAGTGTTTTTTAATATTCTGGATTATTTATCAGATATATAATTTGCAAATATTTTCTCCTATTCTTTGTGTGGCCTTTTTACTTTATCAATGCTGTCTTTTGAAACCAAGTTTTTCATTTTGATGAGGACGGATTTGTCTACTTCTTTGTGCATTTGGTGTTCTATTTAAGAAAGCTTTGCCTAATCCAAAAGTCATGAAGAGTTATTCTTGTTTTCTTCTGATAATTTTTATAGTTTATCTATTACATTTATGTCTCTTATCCATTTTGAATAATATTTGTCTATGGTGTATGGTGGGGGTTTAACTTCGTTTTTCTGCATCTGGAGATCCATTTGTTCCAACGCCATTTGTTGAAAAGACTATTCTAGTTGATATCTACATTTGTTTGCATGTTAATCATCTATGAAGTATGCATATGTTTAACATAATGTGTAAACAAATATACTGAAAGTACACATATCATTATAAATAAATTCCATAATCTGTTGACCAAAAAAACCATTCTAGGCTAAAATTTTAATGAATGTCTTATCTTCAATGCAATAACATACTACCAAGATTAATATAAAAGTTATTTTCCATCATTATCTCTGACTCTTGGCAAGTTAGCACCATTTAGGGATTCTTCTATTCTGTTTTGCCTTTGTCAACTGGATTGTGGCCTAGATTTACCAATGAAAGGCACTCATGTGAGAAACAGAAAGCTTAAGAGAGGCTAAAAATGTCTTATTGCTCTTGGGGCATCAGTGGGATATATGTGAGCATCAGCAAATATGAAGTTTTGAAACAGCTTCTGGGATTTCTCCCAAAAATCATCTGCCTTTGGCCTAGACACAGCTATAAACACACACAGTGAATTCTTGTTTCCCGCAGTTGCCTGACTCTCAGAAAGCTCACAGTGGACCTGAGAGTTACGGAGGCTTTTCTCAATCTCTGCTCTTTCAACATAACCAATGGTTTCCCAATCTTCTAGCTCCTTGTTTTAAATATTTTCTGTCTTGGATCACTTAGAGAGTTTCTGTTTTTTTCTAATTAAAGTGTAAATTATATATGTATGCCACACACATATTTTTAAATATTATAGAATCAAAATTATATCCATACATATAAGAGATTTTTTTAAACATTAACTATTATAGGAAGCTATCCAAATCTATTTTCCTTTCTCATACTACCATATCCCTGCCTTGTTATTGCTGTAGCTTCATCTGAGATATTTACAAAAGAAGGAAACTTTTTCACTCTTGCTTTTTACTGAGGCCACCATCTTAGGGCCCTTGGCATAATGAGCTCTACTTTCTACTTCCTGAAAAACCACAGCCCATAACATTTTATTCTTATTTCATCAGATGTCTGTCTCCCTATGTACTACAATGTGTGGGTCCTTCTCTGATTTCCTCTGTGAGAATTGGGTCTTTGTAAGAGGGTATATATAGAGAAAGGTCTTGGTTCCTATTATTTACCTTGTAGAAAGAGTTCACAGAAAGTTATTTTCTGTTCTTTTTGTTTCCTGTCAGTGGTCTAATTCATTCTCTGCAATACATTTTGGTACTATAACTGAGGTATATAGGTAAGTAGATTGATAAAGATGATGACATCTGTACACACAAAGGCTAACAATTCCCAAGAACCAACTGTGTTCTAAATACTATAGGAAGCATTTTCATAATAATAATAGCTGACTGTTTCTAGTGCATGGTATGTTTAAGGCACTATGCTAAGGGTTGTATAATCATTATCATATTAAATCATTAAACAATTATATAAGGTAAGTATTGTGGTCATTTCTATTTTACTGATGGAAAAAAACAGACTTTAAAAAAAAGTTAAAAAATATTCTAGCAGTCAGAGTTACTGTGTATTAATAGAACAGCTAGCTTCCAAACCCAGGTCTGTGTGGCTCTGTAAGCCATTTTTTTTAAATACCAGTTGATTCTGAGACCTATATTTGTGCAATATAGTAAAGAGTCTATAGTTCCCTTCCATATTTTTTTTTTTTTTTGAGACAGAATCTCACTCTGTCACCCAGCTAGAGTGCAGTGGCGCGATTTCGGCTCACTGCAACCTCCACTGCCCAGGTTCAAGCAATTCTCGGGCCTCAGCCTCTCGAGTAGCTGGGACTACAGGCACCTGCCACTACACCAGGCTGATGTTTGTACTTTTAGCAAAGGCAGGGTTTCACCATGTTGGCCAGGCTGGTCTTGAACTGCTGACCTCAAATGATTCACCCACCTTGGTCTCCCAAAGTGCTGGGATTACAGGCATGAGCCATCACAGTTCCCTTCCATATTATTCCAATCCATCTTCCATTGCCACAGGGCATTATTTTTTCATAAGCAAATAATACACAGCTACCTTTGCTCATAATTCTTCAGTAGTTCCCCATCACCTACATTATGCAATCATTATACTCTCATGCTTGGCTCAAAAGGAACTTTGCAATTTGATCTTTTCAATCTATTGAGTCTTAGTTTCCTTACTTCCTCTAAACTTCATATTATTCTAGTATGTTTTTCCCCCTCAGCCTACAGTGCTTATAGGATATGTAAACTCTTAATGGTTCTCAAGTACTGCCTCAAAATCTCACATTCTCTGTAAAGTTTTATTCATTTGATTTCTCCAGGGAGATTTAGGCAGAACTTTACCTCTACTCTCATTACTTCTTGTGCATTTGTGTTGGCTAAATATTGCAATGAATATCAAAGAGTATAGTCCTGTCTCCAACTTTTGGTAAAGTTACTTAATTTCTCAGTTCCTCACTTGTCACTTCGGGGACAATAGCAGAACCTCTGTCATGTTTCTTGTGATGATTAAATAAGACTGCCTATGTAAAATATTCAACAAAATGCCTGGCACACAGGAAATGCTCATCAAAATGTTAGTTATACTTTTGTGCTTTTGTTACTAAGCATTATCCAATCATATAAAATTAGCATATTGTAATTTTATTTATTTTTTTGTTATAGCATTTCATTTTATATCATTCTACATTTTATACAGTAAACTCTTTTAGATACAGCCTGTACTCATCCTGTGAATATTTTAGTCACGGCTTATAGATGAAGATCCTGTAGAGATGGTCACCAAAACCAACTTGAAAAAGCTTTTAGACTAAAAAATGAAAGTAATTTGTTATGATGATGTACATTTGGGTTTATATTTAAATAAGTGTGACTGGGAAGAAGTAAAGTGAACCAGCTGAGCCCCTCTGATGATGACAGAGAAGAACTATGTTTTCAATAGCTCAATTGCTCAAAAGATAAAGACACTGCCCTCTTTTTGAGAATGGCTTGACAGAGCCACACATGTCCTTTGCCTGCTCTGTTGGCCACCGTGATGAGTCAATGAATATACATCTCTTCACTGACAGGAAGAAAATGATAATTGTATCTTACAAAATGTTGAAATACATTTCTAATTCCTGCTTCTTCTATTAGAGCAGCCAATACTCTGTACCCTGAGTGACAGCCAGCAATAAAGTGCCCTCATGTTCTTAACCTGAAAATTAGTACATGTGAATGTGCCTTGTCATTATCACCCCAAAACCTAAAAGGACCTGAGATGATAGTGGAGGCAGATTTGTGATCTGAGTAACATCATTAGGTATTACAAACACACTATCTCTTTACCTCCAAGTTCTTAGCAATGTCCTTCTCCCACATGTGTGTAAACCCAAAAGTATCTGAGACAGGTCTCAATCAATTTAGAAAGTTAATTTTGACAAAGCTGAGAACATACTCATGACACAGCCTCAAGAGGTCCTGATGATATGTCCCAATGGTGACTGGGGTACAGCTTGCTTTTAGGGAGACATAATACATCAATCAACCCATGTAAGATTTACATTAGTTCAATCAGGAATGGCAGGACAACTTGAACCTGGGGGTGCCTAGGGTGAGGTCTTCCATACAATAAGTAGATTTAGAAATGTTCTGATTGGCAATTGGTTGAAAGAGTTGTTATCAATAGAAAGGAATGTCTGAATTATAATAAGGAGTTGTGGAAACCAAGGTTTTATCATACAGATGAAGCCTCTAGGCTTCAGAGAGAATAGATTGTAAATGTCTCTTATCAGACTTACTGTCTGTGTTGATGTTAATGCTGGTTGGGTTTTCCTGAATTCCAAAAAGGAGAAGGACATAATGAGGCATGCCTGACCTCTCCTTCCCATCATGGCCTGATCTAGGTTTTTAGGTTAACTTTGGAATGCCCTTGGCTGAGAGGTGGGGTCCATTCAGATGTTTGGTGGGGGGGGACCTTAGCATTTTATTTGTGGTGTGCATGAGATACTGGAGGAGACAAAAAAGGAAAGAAAAGGAGAAATGAAAAGAAGATAAATGAAGGAAAAGGAATGGAGATTTGGAGGTGATATTGCTCTCTTTTACTGACTACACCATACCATTTTTTAAATTTTATTTTTCTGCTGCCAGTATCTCTAGATTTTCTGCTAAAAATCTTTTTTTCTCTTTTGCATTATGACACCCCACTGCACTCAGTTTCTATTGCAACACTTTTCTTCATACTCAGAGCTGCTGTAGCAGATGTAACTAAAGCTTTACTGTATGAACAAGAAGAAACTATATCCTATTAAAGTTAAGAATGCCTGTGTGATCCATACAGGTCTATTAAGTATAAGGAGCAGGGATGAGAGTCTCTTTGTCTGCTTTGAAAGAAGCATTTCAAAGGAAAGAACAAATGTTCATGCTCTCCTTCCTTGCCAAGGCAAATGGGGAGCATGTTGTTGAAATAGTGACCTTATTGATAAACTAAGGAAATTACTTTCAATTTAGATCCTCGAGTCACCATCAAGTGCAGAGCTCCCAGGCTAACCCTTGGTGATGTACAACGCAAGAAGTAATTATTATTTTAAATGACTAACATTTTCGTGTTCACTACTGCAAATAACCTCCTGTATAATACTGAATATGACTGTTTTGAATAATACAAATAAACTTTTTCTTTAGACACATGAACCTGAAACAGACATTTAGCCTCTCAGTCCAATGAAAGGACCTATTATATCAACCTCTTTGTGATCAAAGAAGAACAATTTTCTAGACATGTATTTCTCATCAGGCTGACTGCTTTGGCTATGCAGGTCTTTGCTGCAGTGAGTTTTAGTCTGATCACACATTATTGGTTAGCTTCTCTTTCAGCATAGTGACAGAAATTCTTTACCAACAACTATGCATGTGAATTACAAGAAAGAGTTTTTAGGCTGCATGTCCTATATATAAGTGATAATCTAGAACAGCAATCCCCAACCTTTTGGCACAAGAATCTGGTTTCAGATCTGTGGGGTTGTAAGGGCTGGTTGGGAGGTTTCAGGATGAAACTGTTCCATCTTAGATCATCAGGTGTTAGTTAGATTCTCCTAAGGAGTACACAACCTAGACCCTTTGCATGGCAGTTCACAATAGCATTTGTACATCTATGAGAATCTAATGCCCACGCTCATCTGACAAGAGGCAGAACCTAAGCAGTAATGCTCGTTGGCTCACTGCTCACCTCCTGCAAGGCAGCCAGATTCCTAACAGGCCGTGGACTGGTACTGGTATGCAGCCTGGGGTTAGGAACCCCTGATCTAGAAGATTGTTGATTTACAGTGGATGGCAACCACTGTAATAGTAGAATAGCCTTTATTTCTAACTATTTTAACTCTTCTCCTGATGAAATGTAGTTTCTAATGATGGCAAAACTTTTTCCTTAGTTCAGCATCCTTCTAAAAAATAATTCTATCTCCCCAAAATAATGCTATCAATTGCATTTTGTTTAGTTCATCATATTCTGAATTTGACTCAATTACAGCCAAACTCCTAAAATCTGATACATTCTAGAGTTCCATTGGCTTCAGCTTTATGGAATTAAAGATTAGCTGGAATCACTCATAGATTTTTAGGAGGCTAAGTTATTCTGCTTTTCCTTGTCTTATTTCAGGGGATCCAAGGTCATGATAGGATCAGAGCTGTTTCATTATTTTCCAGGGATGCGTTGATAGTTCAAAACTAAATTAAATACACCAGCCTGACAGTGGTAATTACTTTCCTGAAAAGGAAATCCTTAAAAACCTTAGCATTCTTTATTTCTTTATTTATTCAATAAATACATATATTATTTCATATCTTTAATAGTTCAGGCCGTTTTATTTTCAATTCATTTGATTTCCTGTTTATTACCTGGTATCCTGGAGATACCAGGTAATAAACAGGAAATCAAATGAACTGAAAATGTCAGAAAGTGATAATGGCAACAAGTGAAATATAATAGAAAGATGGGCTATGCAGTGCTTGGGTGGGGGGAGGTGTCACCTTAGATTGAGTGTTCAGGGAAGACTCCTTACCTTACTAGTGTGAATTAGAAATATTAGTCAGCTTCTTCAGGTGAGTTCATACTGTAATAGGTGCTGCACAAAACAGAAACAAAAGTAGCAGAAGACAGAAAACTGCTCTCAAAGTTGTTAGTGAATTTGTGAAGGACCAAATAGTAAACCAAACTGACTACAGACAGAGAAGTTGATCAGCTCCCTCCGGTTTTCCATGCACCCCCAGCTTCTACCTCCAATATTCAAGCCTGGTCTAAATCCAATCAAAATAGTTTGCGTCAGAACAGTATGGGTTCAGGAACGTGATGAATCAGGACCATCTGATTTTCTGCTTTTGGCTCTGAGTGATGCTCTAGGCATGAAAATATATAAAGCCTATTCACTGCAGATCTGAAAATGTCATCAGCATTGTATTCACTAAACATTCTCATCTTACCATAGTGCTTTTATTGACAGATATGAAAAGGAGAATTTTTGTTATCAAAACTAAATTTTAAAAAGAGTCAATGAAAGAAGCTCAACTGCCTTGTAGTATCAAAGATGCTTTGCTCTGTGTTGACAGCAAATGAAACAGCTCTTCAGAAAAACTAACAGTGTGCAGTTTAAATGGTCAACAAGCCTTAATATACAGTGGGTTTGAGCCTCTAATTGTTGGCAAGGGCAGTTCGTGAGCCTCAACTCCCAGAAAGTTAGAAATTCTCCCTCTCTGCTTCTCACACATGCTAATACACATAACACTTCACCAGCTGGACAATGACTTGGCTGACACCTGTAATCTGAAAGAGGGGAAGGAAAAGGTAACCAGGATTTATTCAGTGCTTTTGATGTGCTACTCAGGCAATGTGCTAGATACTTTACATGTATTTCCTCATTCCAGGTGCTCTTCAATATCCAACAGGGCATCAGGGGCTCCATGGCTGTAGATACAGTTTATCAGTACAGGAGTGGAGTGTGCATACCCTCAGAAGAGAAGTAAATACCTGCTCCTAAAGGTCTAAAGAAGCACATTTACAGAGTCCCTTCTAGAAACTATATTCAAGAATGAAGAACCCTACATTTTCACCATATTCAAATTATACATACAAACCTCTTTATTAAAAAAAAAAAGAAGGAAGGATGAGGAAAGAAAGCACAAAAAAAGATTCTATCATCTTGTTTCCATTTAAAAATAAAAACCCTTTCTATATGTTAAGATTAGCAAAGAAAAGATGATGTAAATACTGGGAGAAGATGAAGGGAAAAGCTAAATACTGGAACATACGTGAAAGTCTCTCTGGCATACCCCCTTAGGATAGAGCATAAATTAAACCATTCCTAAGGGTTACCTACAAGAGCAGACAGTCTGTTAAGGCAAGGTTTAGAGGCTAATTTATTGTCTGTGTTTTTGTTGTCTCTTTTTGTAACTAAAACATCTTGGACTTTTCTTCCCCATATTTTTTATTTGAACCAAGGTTATAGAAGTAATCTGAATTGTATATTAGCCATTTTACATCCTCATGAAATCTTTCAATATGACACATTTGAAAGTCAGTGATTTTGTGAGGTACGTTTAGAATAGTAAAGCTGTACCAGGAAATGTGAATTGCATTTTTGACATTTATCCATAAATTAATTCCTCAAGTACTCATGCATATGTAGAAATTGTTGAATTTTCTTCATCAGTTAATTATTGACCAAAATTCTATTAATATTTACTTACATCATTTAGGCATTATTTTCTTATGTGGATTATATATAGAGAAATAAAATATGAGCCTCTAGGGTAATTGAAAAACCTCTACATTTTACAATTATCAGATAAAGTGTAAGGTGATAAATAATGCCTTTAAAACACTTGGGAAGCCATTATTTCTAAAAATAAATTGTAAACTAAGCATGATTTTATTTTGTGAGGTTTCAAAGCTATAAATCAATTTATGGTTGCCCTCTATTAACTTAACCTATTGTTCCTTCACATTCCCTATTTCTAAGGAGGTGATGATAATAATAACTCTTCTGTATCTCATAGGGACTATTATGAAGATAAATTGGATAATATATGTGAACATACTTTGAGCTACTTGAAAGAGAGTGTACGTATATAGATAGATACATCTATCTATATATATAATTCATGTATATATCTATATATCTATCTGTATATATAATTCATGGCCAACATTGATTTTGAGAAACTGTAGAATGAACATTCAATACGATTTTTATTTTAAATATAAATAAAATTTCATTAATATGTTTTATTAAAAAAACATTAATTTACCATACCTCTAATTTAGGTAAATCAGAATAAATACTGCTGATTTTTTTCTCTTCACTGTCCTCTTGAGTTCATTATTTTTGAACACTCTAGTAAGTCCTCGTGGTCTAGGATTCACTGGGGTATTTTCTGAGCCATTGAGCCCAAACCCAGAAACACACCCACACCCTCCTTTCCTGTATTGCAATTATGGACAGTTGAGTCAATGGCTGTCTGAAGTTAACAAATTGTATTCTTAGCATTAATTTCTAAAAGTCATTGTGTTATTATCTTCAATATTAATTGTGCTGTTTTTAATTCACCATTTTGTTCGTAAATAGAGAGGAGTGATGATGTAAGTTATCAAAAACAGCAGGTAATTCTTTGATCCCTCCATCAGAATCAGCAGTTTTATATGCTAGAGACAGTTGTGGGAATTGTAAAGATGTGGCTGCAAGTGGGCTGAATTTATTTTTTTTCTATGGCTTTAGCATATTCTCAGAAGGAAGTCTCAGCTGGGTTCAGCCCCCAGTAGAATTGTGGTTTCATGGTTTCAAAGTCATCAATAGTCAGAAAATGAATGCATATTAACATGGGGAACTGAATTTAATTCCTATTACCCTGGAGAGAGAGCACTGGGAACGGATGCTATGCCTGCTTGACTAATAGATTCTTCTTCTGTTCTTCCAAGTCACCTTGTCTACGGAAATATTTTCATTTGGACAATTAAATAATCCAGACAATAACATGCATCCTTTTAAAAGACCAAAAATATGTATTGTGTGCTTTTACTCCTAACAACTAGAATGGTGGTGAAATGAACAAACCCAGTATAAAATATGCTTATGTGAATAAATGAGCTACTTGGAAAAATATTCATTAACCACGTTAGGTATCAATTTTGAAAAATGTCCTTTGGGTATATGCCTTAATGGGATTGCTGGGTCAGATGGTATTTCTGGTTCTATATCTTTAAGGAATTGCCACATAGTCTTCCACAATGGTTGAAGTAATTTACATTCCCACCAACAGTGTAAAAGCATTCCTATCTCTCCACAACCTCACCAGCATCTTTTGTTTCTTGATGTTTTAGTAATTGCCATTCTGATTGGCATGAGATGATATCGCATTGTGGTTTTGACTTGCATTTCTCTAATGGTCAGTGATGTCGAGCTTTTTTACATGTTCATTGGCTGCATAAATGTCTTCTTTTGAGAAGTGTCTGTTCATGTCCTTTGCCCACCTTTTTAAGGGGTTGTTTGATGTTTTGCTTTTTCTGTACATTTGTTTAAATTCCTTTTAAATTCAAAGGTATATAAATCATTCTATTATAAAGATACATACACACATATGTTCATTGCAGCACTATTCACAATAGCAAAGACATGAAACCAACCCAAATGTCCATCAGTGATAAACTAGATAAAGAAAATGTGGTACATAAACACCATAGAATACTATGCAGCCATAAAAAGAAATGAGATCATGTCCTTTTCAGGGACAAGGATGGAGCTTGAAGCCGTTAACCTAAGAAAACTAACACTGGAACAGAAACCCAAACACCACATTTTCTCACTTATAAGTAAGAGCTGAACAATGAGCACGCATGGACACAGGAAGAAGAACAACATACACTGGGGCCTCTCAAGGGGTAGGGTGGAGGGAAGGAGTGCATTAGGAAAAATAGCTAATGCATATTGGGCTTAATACCTAGGTGTTAGGTTGATAGGTGCAGAAAACCACCATGACACATGTTTACCTATGTAACATACCTGCACGTCCTGTCCATGTACCATGAACTTAAAATAAAAATAATTTTTTTGAAATGTCACTGTTTTTATCTTCTGAAGTCAGATAAAATTAGGAAACAGGAGCCTGGAAAGGAATTTCAAAGAAATGGTAGAATTTCAATAGTTTGCTTTGTTGGGAAAGATGGAGCCTCTTATTAGGCAATTTCGTTACACACAAATAAAGCAAGTGCTCTGCCTTTTGTTTTCTGTTCTTGAAGAAAACTGGGACAATTACTTGGTCCTTTTTAATCAGAGCTATAACAGCTCTATTTCTGAAGACTTGTTTTTTTCTTTGTCAAAAATATCTCTCTCTTCTCTCTCTCTCTTTCTTTCTCTCTCTCTCTCCACACCCACACACACACACACACAGACACACAGAGAGAGAGAAATGGTTCAGCAGGATGATCTGCAGTAGCAAAGTATTTGCTTTTGTAAAGATCATATATTCCTCTTTGGACAGTTACTCAGAAAATAAAAAGCAGAGCCTTTGATTATCTCAGCTTTAACCAGGAGTAAATGGTGGGTGCAGCACTTAAGAGGGCTCTACATGTTACAAACACTAGTCAAGCCCCAAGAAGGGCTCCTTCACATCTCTTGTCAAAACAAAGACAACTGCTGTTAGTAGATATGGAGGCTTATGTGTTATGCTGCTGTTGAAGTTGGGACAGACTCTATTGCCAAGGGAGGAGATAATTTGAGTGGTGAAAGGAAAGAGAAAAGACAAAGTAGGTAACTTGTGGATTCCCTTTTCTTAGGCATACAACCAAGAGTCTTGCCTAACAAGACACTATTTCCCAGGTGTGCTGAGTGTCCATTTACCTGCTTCCTGTTCCAATTTGCAGCCTTAGCAGTACTTTCAAAATGTGCAGCATTTGTGAGTCACCAATGAAGGCTAAACAACATTTTATGAGACCATTCAAATTTCTCTTAAAGTTGAATTCACATTGGTCTGCATGTATACTCTACAATATGGTAGCTGCTAGCCAATGTGACTATTGAACACTTGAAGTGAGACTGGCTCTAAGTGCTGTAGGTGCAAAATAAATGCTGACTTCTGAAGACTTACTGTAAGAAAAAAAGAATGGCATAGATATTAATTATGTCTTATATTGAGTTTGTGTTGAAATGACATTGCTTTTAGACATGTTGACTAAAATATATCATCAAAATTTTACCTCTTATTTTTACTTTTTTCATTTTTTTTTGAAATTACTTATGTGGTTCACATTACATTTCTATGGGATAGTGCTTCACAGAGGTACTAAGCTGGACACTGAATATTGGAAATCAAAATGGTTATATTTCATAAAAATGTTTAGTAAGATTTAATTGAAGTTTCAAAAATAATTTTTTTTTTCCATTTCGTTAAATTAGCCAAAAATTTGTCAAGGCAAAGCTCATGAAATAGTGTTAAATGAATCTCTAAAAAATTAGTGGTTACTTCTAGAATTAAAAAAAAAAAAGCTAGAATCATTCTTTGTGCTACATAAGGGCTTATTTTGACCTCTTACAAAGAAATGTGGCTTCAACTATGTCAACAGTATAAACATTTTTTGACAGATTTCATAAAATAAATACCAAATGCCACATTATAACCATTCTCAGACACGCTATGGAAATACTAAGTATGAGCTGTTAAAGCAATATACACTAGAGGAATTAAGGAAAACAACAGAAAGTTCTCAAATAAGGAGTGAATAGTGAAACCACCCTAAACTGAAGAAGTGCTGAGAAAAAGGCATACTTAAAGCTCTTGTCCTGTTTTGGAAGCAATTTGTGGAATTTCTGTATTTCATGTGTTATCCAACTATTACACCAAACCATGATCTTGTTAAATGAAATTAGTAGTTCATACCTTGACCCAGAAAGCTTAAATTATGAAGAAACCTACCTTAAGCACAGAATTCTTCCTTGACAAATTTCATAGTAGGTCTGAGAATCTCATGCATTATGTGTAACTATGGGATTGTGCCTTTGAAATAGTATAAAAATTGTATAGTGTTGTGGAGAAAATTTGAGGATTCAATGTTTATTAATATTTTTAATCTGCCTGTAATTTTATACAGGTGGTGCTCAAAATTGTGTATTTGCTGCATAAACTTTAATTGCAGAATATGTTTATCATGTATCAAAAATCCCCACTGGGCTTGTCATAAATAATTGGATAGGGTACTAACCATATTAAAACAATCTTTTAAATGCCAATAACAACAAAAAAATAGTGAACTATGGTCTTCGAAAGAAATAAAATCAACTTGAGTTTGTACTATCTGCAGTTGTTTGGTATAAACTGTTGCTTGCCATTAATGTCAGCGAACACTTAAAAAGGTAAGTAAATCTAAGGTGGACTACTTCAATTTTTGACAGGGTAAGGTACACTATTTAAAAATTTAGGGAAAATGTTGTTTTTAAACTTTAAAATGCATGAGAAAATTGCAACAAAACTGATTTTCTAATAAAATATGAAGAAATTAAAGAAATAAAAATATTGTGTGATGATGAAGAAAAAGATTCACATACAAATAAACAGAAAATAATTTCTGTAAAGCATGCTATTATAAATTAAAGGTATAATCTTAATGTAGGAAGATTTGAGTCAAATAGTTCTATTTTAAATTTTCTTTATACTATTCTAGCATTGAAAAATTAGGAAGAAGAAACATGTATAGTTTTAGATGATTCATTATGAGCATAAAAATCTTGATATAAGTAGTATAAAATTATATACTTGAATTAAATATGTGATAGTTTCTGTAAGGTGATAATTTTTCAAATGTTACCCTTATTACAATGTTTGAACATATAATTTTATAGAGTAGCTCCAAATATTAATATTGCCTTATAGCTTTATTAACAACTTCAGATACTTTTTCAAAATGAAGTTTTAAAACAAACCCTAAGCATTATGATGATTCAGAAAAGATTGTCTAATTTTGTCTTACTGTCAAAGAATACAAATTATGTGAAAGCCATGATGATAACAATATATGAGTAGCTTTGTTGACATGAATGCAAGAAAAACAACGTATAAAATAAATACTTAAAGATTTATAAATATATATGTATGTTTTGCTTATTAACCATACAAATACTTTACTGTTTTCAATGAAGCAGCCAAGTTGTGTTATAATAATTTAAATTTGGTCATTTAAAATATTTTGTGACTTTAATAATGAAGAATTACTAAAGTTTAATACATATTTTTCAATGTGTTCATTATAAAGGGATACTTGTTAAAGAAGAAGAGTATATTATACTCACGTAATAGCCTAAAATTCAGATTTCTAACTTGTACCTATTTAGTCATATTGTATGTGAACCTACATTTGTAATGTCTCCCAGGCCCCACAAATATCAGATGTAAACCTGGTGGTGATATTTGCTCAGAAGGAAGTGACCTTTTCCATTTTTATTAATCATGTGACCAAAAAAGACTGTCAAAGTATAATTTTCTAAAAGATAAAAATGTAACTCAAAAAACATAAAGAGAACTCATGTTAAAAACTTTAATGAGGAATTAAACCAAAGATAAACTTGTTCAAACGAGTATAGAAAAGACCAAAGTATGTATATTTACAGAAAGAGAAAAAATGCTGAAATTACATTGCTAAATTAAATACAAAACTATTTAGTGTGCTCCAGGACCAAAACAAGTAAGCTTTCAGGTTATTTCTTCTATAAGATAGAAATTATCTGCATCTCAACTAGACAAAAATCATTTGTAATTTAAGAGCCTTCTAAAGGTTAATATCTTACTGCACAGAGTCTGGTTATTTATCAATAGTAAACAGAATATCAAATGAAACTGAATAGTCTTAGAGAATTAGATAAACCTGGGGCAGACCTATTTGTGCCCTTTTAGGCCTCAGGAAGGAGATGCAGTCATCCTTTTACATTCCAGATTTTAAGTACTTTTTCTTACAGAGGGGAAAGGAAATAAAATCTTAAGTTGAAGTGAGCAAGGGACTCCTTTCTTAACTGAGGCTTGTGTAGCAGGCCAGTGTTCTGATAATTGACAGAATGTTAAAAACATTCTATGTGGTAAGAGTAACCTGGCCCAAGTCACATAGAGGCGAGCCAGAAACCAGGCCAGGAGGTGCCCTGTGACTGGGACTCCTCAAGAATGGGCCTGGACTGGTCCTCTCCCAAAGCAGTCTTATATCATGTTCATTGTAATTTATTCTGTATTTTGATCACCTTCCGATATCTCCAGGCTTTAGTGGAATACTGCCAAGTCTTGTCTTTAGATGTGTTGTGTGAAATTAAAGCAAGAGTCCATTCCATGTTTAGGTGAGGTATTCACTTACGGCATGGAGAGAAAGGGGAGATACAGTGTTTTTCCTCACATTGAGGCCAGTGTGATAGTAACAGCAGTCAGTGGCTTAAGGGAAGGTGACGAGGGAAGGAAATCTATATGTCCTTGACCCAGAAGTATATATCATGAATGGTCAATAGTTATATGTACTGGTGCTTTATCTTATTAACACCAGTTCATTGTTCGGTGTATCAAAAGAGAAGCCATATAGGTTCAGCTTGGCCAATGGGAGTGGTAAATGAAGATCAGGTCATATAAAAAATTAGGGAGGTGCTTACCAGAAATATTTAGAAGGGGACCCTGGAAAAGACTGACTTTTCCCTTTGGATATATGAATGAGGGCCCAGAGCACCTATGCTTGTTGAATTGTAGAATAATTGAGGTAGGAGGTGAAGCTTGAACACCAGACCAAATTGAAGACTAGATAAAACAGATCCTGGATGGAAGCACCTCCCCATAAGACATGCCCACCACCCTCCATGTCAGTTTACCATTACCATGGCAGCACCCAAAACTTACCACCCCTTTCCATGGTAATGACCCAAAACCTGAAACTTACCACCATCTTCCTAGAAATTTCTTCGTAAACTACTGCTTAATTTGCCTATAATATAAGGTGGATATAAGTATAAGTGCAGAACTTCCTCTCAGCTGCTACTCTGGCTTCCCTGGCTGTGCCGCAGTCCTGCCCTGCTGCTGCTGCACATTGATGCTTCAATAAAAGTTCCTGTTTAATACCTCCAGGCTTGCCTTTTAATTCTTCTCTGAGTAAAGCCAAGAACACTCCCCAGCTAAGCCCCAATTTTGCAGTTTGCCTCTCTTACATCTCAGTAGTTGCAGGTGTGAACTCTATAATCATATGACCTGGGTTTAAATTCTAATGCCACCTCTTAATAGCTATGTCAATTTTGATCATATTACCTAGCTTCTTTATTCTTCAGTTTTCCCATCAGTAAAAGAGGGGTAAAGCCATATCTACCACATAGGGTTGTTTTGAAAATTAAATGCATATATAGCTATCATCTATCTTAAAATAGTGTCTGTCATATTGTCTGCTTTTTATTTTTCTCTTGGCATAGGTGCCATTTCTGACCCCCTATGTTCACTTTTGAATTGCAGGAGTGATAGCCTGCAAACTATAATTCCTTTTATAGCTAAGTTCAGAGACCGGAAAGTAGGAGGAAGATACCATTTTTCCTACCTTTGGAGATAGCCACACAGAAACAGCAGCAGTGTGGGATGAGCTTTTCAGCAGCGATGTGGCTCCCAGGTGCTCGCTGAACTGCAATACCAATAGGAGCAGAGCCTCCAGACAAGAAGTGCCAAGGCAGGGCTACAGCCAGGAGTCATAAAAACTCCATACCCATGAATAACCCCCTGTACTCTTTGGTTCACCCTGCCCTTCCAACCACTTTGTAATTAATTCCCTACACTAAATCCCTCTGCAGCTGAAATATCTAGAGTGGTTTCTGTTTTCCTGACTGATGGACATGGCTGTTGCTATTACTAATCAGAGTACTCTTGCTATTATTGTCCTCTGAAACATTACCCAAGGACCAAAAAGTCTAACAATATAACCTTCCTGCCTGTTTTTCAAGTCCACTGTTCTAATACTTTTCCCCACAGACTTTGCACTTGGCCCAGAAGTATATATAATGAATGGTCAATAGTTATATGAACTGGTGTTTCATCTAAATACTCCACTGCAGGTTTAGCTCTTTCACTGATCAATGGCCTAATGGGAAGAGAGATTTAGTTCATTTGAAGCCAGTCTAAGAAAGTTCACTGGTATTTTGGAGAATAGATTTTGAACAATTATAAAAATGTATAATCAATAATAGGAGAGCTGTTATGTCCTACATAAAGCAAACGTGTCCGAAACATTGTGTGATTTACCTTTAATATTTTATTTTTTTCTAGCTCTGTATTGATTACCCATGACTTATAACAGTTTGAAGGAGAAAATATATACTATACAGGTAACATTGTTTCACAGCTGAAGCAAAGTTTATTTTCAGTAGCCGTTCTGCCTTGGTAAGTGAAATTTTGATTAATGAATTTAGTATCCAGAACTATAAATTCACAGATGAATTTGTGAATACGAGGACTTAAAACTGAAGAATATTTCAAAAAATGATCCAGAAAAGACAGAACTGATATAAAGGGAAAGTATCTGGCTTAGAAATTGACGTAAATGATATAAGAGATCAGTGTGATTCACATTAGGGTTCCTTAATTTTTGATTCTTATTCTTCTCTTTCTTTAAGAGTTTGGTTCTGTCTTTTAATTGTCATATCATCTTTTCTCATTGTCCTCCTCTTTTAGACTCTAGAGAAGACTATTTTTAAACTTGTCATCCCCGTATACTGGCTTCTGCTGGTAAACAAAAGACTTCTCATTAAACAGTTATGCAGATTTGTAGCTTGTCGTGAACAATGTTAACTGAAAAATGTCCTTATTTTGAATGACTCTTTCCATCAGCATACTTTATCAAACAGCTTCCTTGGCTAGTTTTATTAAACTATTTTAAAAAGCCAAGGAAGCTAGTTTTATTAATCTAGATTGTTTTTATGGACAATTTATAGTACATAACTGTACGATATGTGACTAAAAATAAATAAGATCAATAAACAGGTATGACATGTAGAACTGGCATCACTGTTACATTTGTACCACTTACAATATCTAATTAATCTACATGAGATAGTCTACTATTTTCTGAAAGCTGGGAAAAATAACACAGAGAACTGCTAGAATATAATTTGAAGAGCTTGTGGACTGAAAGACAGTGGAACAGAATTAAAATAGCACTGGTTTTATAATCATACCACTTAAGATCAATCCCTAACTTTTTCCTCTCTAAAGATTATTCCCCCTCTCTCTCTTTCTCTTTCCTCCTCCCTAACTCTCACCTTCATTCTCCCTTGCACTTTCTCCTTCATTTACATACTCACAAGCCACATATATACCCTTAACTCAGGGGCAGCAAATTATGGAATGTGGACCAAACTTGGCCTATCACCTACTTTTGAAAACAGTTTTGATGAAACACAGCCATACTCATTTGTTTACATATTGTCTATAGCTCTTTTTTACTTCAAAAGCAGTTTCAGTGACCATATATCTACAAAGCCTAAGGTATTTATGTTCTTGCCCTTTACAGAAAACATTTGCTGGCCTCTGCTTAAGGTTATAGTGTAAGCTGAAGAAAGATCAGACCCCTTCCATTAGTTTGAAAAAATATGACAGAACACTTAGTACTGTGATCTTGGTTTCTAAAAACATTCTCCAATAAAAAGAAACCAGGGCTCCTTGGAAAAATAGCTGATTTTATGACTGGCACAGAAAATATACAAGATGAGCCTGGAGCATTTTGTATAGCCAGAAAGTAAAGAAGTGCTAAGAAACAAAAACAAAACAAATAACAGAGATATGTCAACAAGATAAAGGAGACAAATGAAAGTGCTCCCCAATGGCCAAGGCTAGAGCAATTCAAGTACATTAATAAATAAATAAACTAATTAAAATGGTATTGAATTTATATGTCTATGAGTCTATGCTGATATACATAACTGACTGAATAAAGAAATAAGAGGATAACAAACAAATCTCTAGTGCAGAAGAATTCCACGTAATTTATATAGATGCTGCCCTCAAAGAGGTGGAATGTAACTATCCACTCCTCAAGTGTGAGCTGTGCATACTCACTTTCTTCCAAAGACAAACCAGAGATCCTTGGAAAAATAGCTGATTTTATGAGTGGGACACAAGATGAGCCTGGAGCATTTTATAGAGCCAGAAAAGAGGAAAAGAGGGAAAAAGAGTAACTTTACAGTGGAGAAACCTGACAAACACTACCTCAGCCAGGCGATCACCGTTAACAACAGTGATAAGTCAGACTGATAGTACGTACCCTTGATATTGTGTAATAAGACTTGATACTTTGCCTTCCTCCACAAACTATGTGATACAGGACTGATCATGAGAAAACCAATGGACAAATCTCAGCTGAGAGACATTCTACAAAATATTTGACCAGTACTCCTCAAAACTGTCAAGGCCATCAAAAACCAGGAAAGTTGGAGGAACTGTCACAGCCAAGAGGAGGCTAAGCATCCATAACTACTAAATGTAATGTGGCTTCCTAGATGGAATCCTAAACAGAAAAAGGTTATAAGTAAAAACTAAAGAAATATGAAGAAATTATGAATTTAGTAAGTGATAATGTGCCAATATTGTTGTCACATTTATTGTAACAAAGTTGTCATACTAATATATTAGTAATAGGAGAAACTAGGTATGGGGTATATATGAACTCTCCGTATTATTTTTACGATTTTTCTATAAACCGAAAATTATTTTAAATTGTACATTTATTTTTATATTTGGCAGAAAACACCTGAAAAGTTACTGTATTTCATGACCATTATCTTATACATTCAGATGTAGAAATTATTTCATCATAGATCTAACAAAGCAGGTTAAAATAAGTTCCAAATATGTTTATTTTCTTACAGTAATATTCTGTACTTAAGTGTTTTATTTGAAAACTTTTAAAGCTTTTACATTCACAACTAATGGACTCCTATCTCAGAAATGCTAAAGAAATACAAAACTCTATTTCAAGTAGAAAAGACAAAAATAGCAAGAAGTAACAGTCATGCTCTGAATATAATAAAGTCATTCAGAGGTTCTACATAATAGTAGTATAAAAAAGAAAGAAGGGCACAGTTAAAGGGTAAAATCTATTGGGAACATATTTAATTTGAGTATTGTATTTTGGAAACTACCCAAAAGCAGTAAGAGAGTTAGCACGATGTCTGGGAAATTATAGTGAGCAATACAATGGCATGGCAGTTCATTTGTATATTTGGAGGAAAAAAATCAGCATAAGAAAGAAAACAATTTTTTTCTACATTTGAAAGAAAAAATACTCTAAACTAAAAATATATTTCCTAAGAAATAGAGCTATCTCCAGGTAGCAAATGTACAGCAAGGACAATTCTGTGCCAAGAATAAATCTAAAATTGGCATGCAGTTCATCCTAGACATTGCTAAACTTTGAATGGTTTAAAAAGTTAAGCATAGAAATCTAAAACTGTCATCTGAAGCATTTTAAATCCATGACAACATACTTATTTATAAAATGACAGTTCTAAGCCAAATTAAGTCATGATGGCAATCTTTCTAAAAGGGAAACTGATATTACAATAGGGTTGTGTCAGGTCATGTCAAAATAAGGTGTCATTGGCACCCTTGGCCTCCGATGTTAAAAGCAAAGTGATAAACCCCCAATTTGAACCTCAAGAAATCTCTTTTTTAATATATACAAACAGAAGAAAGCAAGTCAATCATTTAGATCACCAGTCCCAACCCTTTTGGCACCAAGGACTGGTTTTATGGAAGACAATTATTCCATGGGTTGGATTCCAATTATGGGACGATTTCTGGATAAAACTGTTCCACCTCAGATCACTCAGATCATCAGGCCTTAGTTAGATTCTCATAAAGAGCATGCCACCTATGTCCCTCACATGCACCATTCACAATGGGGTTTGTGCTCCTATGAGAATCTAAGGCTGCCACTGATCTGACAGGGGGGTGGAGCTCAGGGTGGTAAATCTTCCCCACCACTCACCTCCTGCTGTGTGTCCTGGTTCCTAACAGGCCCTACAAGTTTATGGCCTGGGTGAGGAACCCCTAATTTAGATGACTGATGATATTTCCACATAAAGACACATTTTTGTGCCTTGACTTAGAATACAGTTAACCACAAATCAATGTTATCAAAGGCTTTCCCCAATATAGTAGAAAAATATTTAAAATCCCCTTTCCTTTGCCTTGAAAATACTTTTTAAAAAACTGTTAGACCCCAAACAACTCAAGATAATCAAGTGATTTCACTTATCTATTCCATAATGCTAGATCAGAAAATATCTGTTATATAGAAAATATGTATTAGCTTATAAGTGCTGTATATTAATGCTTAAATATTGTGCAATTAGGAACTTAATTGTCAAAATAATTTTCAAAATGTGATTATGCTGATTAAATTGAAGCATATAGATTCTTCATGTTTGCTTTAGCATGGTATCATTGTTTGGATCTTTGGGAAAAAAACAATTAATATTTCTATCAATGAAGAGTAAAATAGTGAAGGAGAAACAAACTTAGACCAATTTCTTTAACTGCTTGATAGTTATCCTGTTTAACTTCTCGGCTAAAGGGAAGGAATTGATTTTGCTCATCCCATTATGGCCTTAGCACAGATCACTTATCAACATTCATTTACTTAGCAAATGTTTCTTGATTACAAAATTTGCATCAGTTATTATGATATAGCTGTGGGAATACAACTGTAAGCAAAATCAGAGTCTCTGCCTTCACAGGGCTTCTAGTCTTATAGAAGAAGCCATATTAATTAAATAATCACATGAACAAATGTGAAATTGCTCTTGCTATAACTGCTAGGAAAAACAGGTTAATCGTACTGTGTGATTTAGTTGGAGAATTAGAAAAATCTTCTCCTAGGGAGTCACACAAGATATAAATAAAGAGTAAGTAAAACTTTACTCAACCAAGGGCAGAGGGAGAATTTTCCAGAGAGAGGGAAGAATATATGCTAATTATCTTAGGTGAAAGATAGTTTGGACCGTGCATGAGCTTTAAAAGTCATAGTAAGAAAGTTTATCTTTTCCTTAAGGGGGTAGAAAGAAATTTAAGAGTTTTAACCAAAAATAAGATGACTATTTTTTGTATTTAAAAAAAATGTCAATGTGGTCTACAATGTGGATAAATGATTAATGGGGCTGGCCTGGATGCAAGAAGATTAGTTAAAGGGTTATTATTGTATCCTGGAGTCAGATAATAAGTAAACCATCCTGTTTTCCCTGGAAATCCAAAAGGTGAATGGATTTGAGAGTAACTTTGGAAATAATATCCATTGGACTTGGTAATGGATTAAATATGGGGTAGGGGAATAAAAGAGAGAAACAGAAACAGGTGCAAAAATTAGAATCTAGGTTTCTAGCTGATGAAGTCTGATCAATATTGGGACTATTCGTTGAGATAAGAAGATCATTAAAATGTGGAAAAGATGATGTAGAGTAGAATTCATCCATTTTGAGATGTTAATAAAGGCCTGAGACATTCAAGGAGAATTTGCACTTCCAGAATAAAAAACCCTGAAAATAGGTCATAAAACAATGCTACTCATATAAACAATGAGAAAACTGCAATGATAGACAAAATCAACTGTTTAAAAACTGAAAACTAGTCAAAGACCTACAACAATCACAGCTTTTATGCAAGAAAAATGGCTGAATCTCAGTAAGAACAATGAACTTTGTGACATTTTAACTTGCGCTACTCCCATTAACCTCTTTCCTATTCCATAGCAGCATTGAAAACCAACAGGCTCACAACTGTGTTAGTTGTCAACCAGCAGTCTACCAGCCAACAGAAAAAAACAGTGGATTTGAAGCATCCTAAAAGTGCCATCCCGTAAGAAAGTTATTATTTGACTTTTCTAGCAGGTTCTAGGTAAAGCGCCATCCTTACAGCTTGCCTGTACTTGACCTAACTCAAAAGTCCCTCTGTGTGAGTCTTGTCTCTAGGATACTTGTGAAAACTATGGCAGTTGTTTAACATTGCAGCTGGTTGAGGGAGTGATAGCAATTGTAGCTAGCAAGAGGCAGACTAAGAATTTTAGAAGGAAAAAAGGGAATGAGATGCCCACTGGAGGATTTGAAAATGCCTAACATATTCTTAAAAATCTAGAAAGTCATGTTCATTTGAAGGGCTGTGCATATACCCAGGAATGACCTGTGAAAACTCTCATCTGTGACATTTGGCTGACGTTGATGCTCTTTCCGAGCAGGAAGTAGAAACTAAGGCAGAGTTTTAAATGTGTAATGGAATATTGAAGGTGTACAACACAATACAAACAGTATAGCTTGGCCAAGATTCGGAAACTCATTGGTTCAAAGTCTCTAAGGCAATCTCTGTGTAATTATTAACTGATCATGAAGTTAACTGAGAAAAAATTTCACTGTCTGCAACAACAAAGAACAAAAACATTACAAAATTAGTCCAAGAAAGTCATCAAACAAGCAATGCTCTTTGCTTTGCTAAGCATCAATGACAAAAACAATGACAACATATGGTAACGGTAACAAACCCTGGGTAGTGAGGAGTTATTTGATTTCTAGAATTACAACATTATGTTATTTTAAATGTCTAGTTTTTTAAATTAGAAAAATCATAAAACACACAAATAAGAAAGCAGGTCCTGAACACATCAAAAAGCGGTCAGTTAAAAAGTGGTCCTAAGAAAGTCAGATGTTTGACTTACTAGGCAGTGACTTCAAATCAGCTATTATAATTATGTTTGAAGAACAAAAAAAAAAATAGAATATGAATGAAGAGACAGAAATTATTTAAAAGGGCCAAATAAAATTCTGAAGCTGAAAAGTACAATAACTTCTATACTAATTTTCAATAATGGGTGGAACAACTAGTAAGAAAAACAGGAAAATAAAAGACTTGAAAAATATTATAAACAAACTGGACCTAATAAACATGTACAGAACACTTAACCTAGTAAAAGCAGAATACACACTTTTCTCAAATTTAAATAGAACATTCTCCAGTATAGACTATATGTTATGCCATAAAATAACTCTCAGCATATTTAAAAGAATTGGAACCATACAAAGTTGCTTTCCAACTGTAATGAAATGGGATAACAGAAGGAAGGAAACAGAAGGAAATGTAAAATTCACAAATAAAAGGAACATAAACAACACACTCCTAAGTAACCAGTGACTTAAAGAAGAAATCCCAAGGGAAATTACTTTGAGATGAATGAGAACAAAAGGACAACATACCAAAACTTACAGGGTGTAGCTAACATGGTGGTTAGAGGTACATTTATATCTGTAAGTGTCTATTTAAAAAAAAAGAAAGGTCTCAAATAAACAACCCATCTTCTCATTTTAAGAAGCCAAAAAATAGAAAGTTAAACTCAAAGCAAGAAGAAGGAAAACAATAATAGATATTAGAGGCTGGGAGTGGTGGCTCATGCCTGTAATCCCAGCATTTTGGGAGGCTGAGGTGGGCAGATCACCTGAGGTCATAAGTTCAAGACCAGCCTGATCAACATGGAGAAGCCCCATCTCTACTAAATATACAAAATTAGCTGGGCGTGGTGGCACATGCCTATAATCTCAGCTACTTGGGAGGCTGAGTCAGGAGAATCGCTTTAACCCAGGAGGCAGAAGTTGTGGTGAATCAAGATCGCGCCATTGCACTCCAGACTAGGCAACAAGAGCAAAACTCTGTCTTAAAAAAAAACAAAACTGATATTAGAATATAAATTAGTGAAAGAGAGACTAGAAAAACAGTCATCAAAATCAGCAAACCCAAAAATTGATAATTTGAAAAAAAAATCAACAAAATTAATAGAAATTTTAGCTGGATTGTCTAAGAAAAAATAGGAAAAGATTCAAGTTATTATTTAATACTAAAATCAGGAATAAACAACTACCTACCTCACGGAAATAAAAAAGATTAAAAAAATATTTCAAGAAATGGAATGCTAACAAATTAGATAACATAGATGAAATGGACAAATCCTAGAAATACATAAACTATCAATACTAATTGAAGAAAAAATCTGAATAGACCTAACTAGTGAAAAGATTTAATTAGCAACTAGAATACTTTCCACAAGGAAAATCCAGGCCCAAATGTCTTCACTTGTTAACTACAAATGCAAAGATATTTACCTTCAGGAATCACAACACTTAATATTATCAAATGACAATACTTCCCAAATTGATCTATAGATTTAATGCAATTCCTATCAAAGTCTCAGCTGTCTTATTTGCAGAAACTGAGGCTCAGAAAATAATACCCTGAAATAAAGGCCTCAGCAGTGGCCTCAGAAGCATAAATTTTTCCTTGACTTTCTCCTGCCCTCATGAGTCTCAGTCCCATCCTTCCCCAAGACTAGCCATAGAAACTAGATTGTCTCTTCCACAAAATGAACCACAAAACCTATAATTATTACTCTAATTTTTCCTCTGCCTTTATTTGCAAAAATTGGATGTAAAGAAATCATCTGACTTACCTTGTTTGACTACAGATCATAAAACCCCCATTCCAGAGAAGAATGCCCTATACTCAGAAGAAAGGAATACATGCTTAGAGAGGTCAAGAGAAATGCAGAGAGACAGACCTTGCTGGGTTTCCCCACTGAGTCTATAAAAATCAGATCAAACTCATTTTGTCCAGTCACATTTCTACACAGCTGTTTATACTTTGTTGAACCTAAGCATAAAAATAAACAATTTCACCTGTATCTTTGGTTCTTTATTCTGAAGGATCCTATGTATACATGTTAAGTAAATTTGTATATCATTTCTCCTATTAATCTGCCTTTTGAGAGTTGATTTTTCAGCAAAACTTCAGAGGTTTTTTGGCCCCTACAATTCTAATATTCATATTGAAATGCAAGGGATCCAGAATAGATAAAACAGTCTTGAAAAAGAATAAAGTAGGAGAATGCACACTTTTCAATTTCAAAATTTACTACAAAGCCATAATAATCAAGATGGTATAGGACTGGCATGAGCATAGAAACATAGATAAATGGAATAGGAGTGAAATTCCAGAAATAAGCCTTTACACTTATGGTCAACTAATTTTAGACAAGGGTGCCAAGACAGTTCAATGAGAAAGAATAATTGTTCAACAAATGGTATTAGAAAAACTGGATATTCATTATTTTGCATCTGTAATAAATAGACAATGACGATAACAAGTATTGGATAGCATGTGCCAAAATTAGAATCTTCTTACATTTCTGGTGAGATCGTGAAGTGGTTTAGCCACTTTGGACAAAAGTTTAGCAGTTCTTTAATATATTAAACATGGAGTTCACATAAAGAATGAAGACATGCCCCCTACCTCACACCATATGCAAATATTATATGTGTATGGACACAGACCTAAATATAAGAGTTTAACCTTTAAATGTTTTACAAGACAGTGTAGGGGCAAACCATTGTGACCTTGGATTAGGCAGTGGTTTTTTAGATGTAAAACCAAAAGTATAAACAACAAATAAAAAAATAGATAAATTGTACTACATAAAATTTAAAAATTTTGTGTTTCGATGAACATCATTAAGAAAGTCAAAAGAAAACAGAATAGAAAAAAATATTTGCAAATAACATATTTAATAAGAGAATTCAAGTATATGAAGAACTCTTACAACTATAATAAAAGGCAAGTATCTATTTTTAAAAAGATAAAATATTTGAATATAAATTTATCTGAAGAAGATATATAAATGGCCAAAAAGCATGTGAAAAGATACTCAACCTCATTAGATGTTAGGAAAATACAAATTAAAACCATAGTGAGATAGCACTTCACACCTACTCCTATGGCTAAAATAAATAGACAATGACAAAAACAAGTGTTGGCTAGGTGAGAAACTAGAACACTGGGCTGGGCGTGTAATCCTAGCACTTTGGGAGGCCAAGGCAGGTGGTTCACTCGAGGTCAGGAGTTTGAGACCAGTCTGGCCAACACAGTGAAATCTCTCTACAAAAATATGAAAAATGATCATGATGGCACGTGCCTGTAGTCCCAGCTACTTAGAGGCTGAGGCACAAGAATCGTTTGAACCCAGGATGCAGTGAGCCAAGATTGTAACATTGCACTCCAGACTGGATTACAGAGCGACTCTGTCTCAAAAAAACAAAAAGCAAAACAAAACAAAAAACAACCAAACACACACACACACACACACACACACACAATGAAAATAAAAATAAAACAAACTGGAACACTCATACATTGCTGGTGAGACTGTAAAGTGGTGCAGTTACAGTTGGAAAACCAGTTGTACCATGAAATTCAGCAATTCCATTTTTAGGTATTTGCCCAAGAGAAGGAAACACCTATGTTCGCACAGAAAGTCATACATGGGTGGAGTGTGGTGGCTCACACCTGTAATCGCAGCACTTTGGGAGGCCAAAGTGGCAGTGTCACTTGAATCCATTAGTTCAAGACCAGCCTGGGCGACATAGTGAGACCTTTGTCTCTCTAGGCATGGTGGCCTTCACTCATAGTCCCAGCTACTTAGGAGGTTGCGGTGGGGGATCACTTGAGCTTCAGACATTGAGGCTGCAGTGAGCCATGATTGTGCCACTGCACTCAGCCTGGGTGACAGAGTGAGATCCTGTCTCAAAAAAAAAACAAAACAAAAAAAAAAAAAAAATACATGAATATTCTTAGCAGCATTACTTATAGTAGCAAAAAAGGTAGAGATAACCCACATATCCTCCATCAACTGAAGAATGGATTTTAAAATGTGGTTTTTAAAAATGCAAAGGAGGCAGGGCACGGTGGCTCATGCCTGTAATCCCAGCACTTTGGGATGTCGAGGCGGGTGGATCATTTGAGATCAGGAGTTTGAGACCAGCCCGGCCAATATGGTAAAAGCCCATCTCTACTAAAAATACAACAACAACAACAAAAATTTAGCCTGGCATAGTGGCAGGTGCCTGTAATCCCATCTACTCAGGAGGCCAAGGCAGGAGAATCACTTGAACCTGGGAGGCAGAGGCTGCAGTGAGCTGAGATCGTGCCGCTGCACTCCAGCCTGGGTGACAGAGTGAAACTGTCTCAAAAAATAAATAAACGAATAAAATTAAATTAAAAAGGCAAAGGAATTTTGTTTGGTCATAAACAGGAATGAAGTACTGGTATATGCTACAACATGGATGAAACTTGAAAATACCACGGTAAATAAACAAAGCAAGATGTACAAGATTACATATTGTATGATTCCATTTATATAAATGCACAGAATAGATGAATCTAGAGAGAAAATTAGTGGTTTTTAGGGGTTAGGGGAAGTAGGAACAGGAAGTGACTGCTAAAGGGCATGGTATTTCTTTTCAGGATGATGAAAATATTCCAAAATTAGATACCAATGGCAGTTGTAAAACTTTGTAAATATACTTAAAGCCACTCAGTTGCACACTTTAAATGGGTAAATTTTATGGTGTGTAAATTATATTTCAATAAAAATTTTATTTAAAAATGTTTAGGCTGGGCACAGGAGCTCATGCTTGTAATTCCATCATTTTGAGAGGCTGAGGCAGTTGGATCACTTGAGTCCAGGAGTTTGAGACTAGCCTGGGCAACATGGTGAAACCCCATTTCTACAAAATATATGAAAAATAAAACAAAATAAAAAATAAAAAAAGAAAAATAGGCATGGTGGCAGGAATCTATAGCCACAGTTGAGGTGGAGGGATCACTTGAGCCCGGGAGGTAAAGGATGCAGTGAGCCATGATCACGCCACTATATTACAGCCTGGGAGACAGAGTGAGAACTTGTCTCAAAATAAATAAATAAGTAAATAATAAAAAATTCAAGGGTAGAATAATACATTTGAATTGTTTACAGGAAAGATAATTTTAGGTGTAAGTCAGCAAATTTTCTCTTAATATGTTAATAGAATGTTTTATTAATGGCATTTCAAAGTAAAATCTCACTTAAGGAATATAAAAAATAAAGTAGGGGAGATACGGAGCTCAGGGATTATATGAAGAAATGTTTGCAGACATCTTAGAGGTATGATGTCGATGTTCCTGGTTTACACTGACTTAAAGCTATCATTTTAGAAAACAAAAATATGTTAAAAGTTACTTTAGAAGAAGGCAAGAAATATTAAGATAAAAAGAGCTGGGTAGGATTAAAGCGTATGGTCTTCTGCTATTTTTAATGCTTTCTTTTCAAAGGCATTGAAATAACATAACAAAGCATAAAGACAGTGAAAACTAAAGGGAGCCATTCACAGTAATTGAAATAGCCAAATGTAAAATGCAAATACTTTTTAAGACATTCGTTCTGGTTTTGAGAATGCTTGAAGGTTTCTCAAGAGAAGCTAAAGATAAGCATAGTTCATATAGATAAAGAAAAGAGATTTCAAAGAAAAAGAAACAACATTCCTTTCCATATATGTGGTGAATGTAAACCACTAGGTAATTCTTATAGTCAATTATTTATGTCTGTGAGAAAAGCTAAAGAAACCATTTTGAGTGTGTTAATTTTTTAAAGAAATACATTGTAACATCAAATAAATCCATCTCTAGCCTCATTGTCTTAATTATGATGTCTCTATCTGCTTTGTCCATATTAGAATCTTACTTAAAGAAGTAGTCATATAAGTTCAAATCCTGGCAATAAGGTTAACTGCTGGCATTTAAACAATTGCCAACCTTAAATACTAATATGGGAACTCTCAACAAGGAACAGACTGGGATGGTGATAGGTGAGTTAGCTTTTGAACAGTGAATAAAAAGCTGCTATGATCCCTGATGGGTTTCTTAGTGTAGTTTTTTGAAAAAAAGAAAGGTGAGCTTTGGAGTCTGGTGCATTGGAGAAAGTGATCATGTTCCTTAGCCTCTCTCTGTACTAATTCCCTTATCTGTAAATAGAAAACAATATCTTCATAAAGGTACAGGAAAGATGAAATAAAATAAAGTTAATAAATATCCTGTGTGTACCTGGCACATACAGTAGATCCTCAATCAATGTAGCTATCATTATTTCTGTAGTTATCAAATTCTATTATACATTATAATAATGGAAAACATCAGGAAAAAAAGCAACATTGTGTGACATTATAAAATGTCCAAATATTTATAAGTCATATGATAAGCTTTGGCCAAAACAGTTTCATGTCTTAGCAACTTGACTCATATTCAGATGAGGATGATGAAAAAAAATCTCTATTTAAATACAGTATAAAGGTACAGTGCTTGTGAAACAGTGTTTCCCTCATTTTCCAGTTTAAAGTAAAAAGGAAAGAGTCACTTCAAAGAGATGATAAAGCAACTGGTAAAATGAGACAAATGAATGAAAAATATCAAACTCTTCCCAACCCTCTCTCCTTCACAGATGAAAAGTAAAACAGAGGAAAATGATTATCAAATGGCTATACTTGTCACTCAAATTAAAATATACATATTCTTGAATGCACACAAATATTTTATATTTATGTAGGATGTACTTTGTTCTAACCATCCTACAAAGAAAAGTTAGCTACAGAGTTGTATCAATGTCGTATATTACAGCAAATATTTACTAACATAATGTTCATTTTTCCCTGCTAGATAATAGGTGTCACGAAATCAGTGTAAGTTGTTCACCTATTCATATCTTAAGTCTACCACATAATCTCTGGCATGCTGCAATGCTGAATAAATATTGGTTAAATTAATGAGATAACTGGGCATGTTAGGAATACATCTGCCACCGCTGTTTCAGTAGGAAAGGATACAGCTTGCCCTTATTCAAGCAGAGGTCAGGACTCTGAGATGATGGTAACAAAGGGGTAAAAGTTTAAACAGCTGGCAGTATTAAAGGGGTGTATGTGTGTGTGTGTATGTGTGCATGTGTGTGTGTGTGTGAAAGTGGACCTGGGGGCTTCATGGCAGAGCACCTGGAGAACCATTCCTTTAGTGATTCTAACTGGGATTGAACATGCTGTTGAGCCGTGGCCAGGAATTATGATAGGAAAGGCTTTTTGGCCAATGAGCCAAAAAGATTTATTCAGGAGGACTAACTTGGTAGGTCTTAGGGATGAGGAGTTACACTATTGGTATATTTAACTTCTGAGCCAGGCTTAGACTGTAACTCTCACTTAATCTGCATTTGATGCCTAAGAGCATAAGACTGATTCCTGTTCAGTAGGGCCTCCAAAGGTAGTGACAGACTGGAAAGATAGGACACAGGCAGCCAAGGTAATCTTTCTATCTTTTCCAAGAATAGCATGCACATCAATCTGTTCAAGCAATATTTAGATTAAAATCCAGTAAGCATTACCTACTGTGTGTCAGTGACATTTATCTCCTTACCTCTTCCCAGGAAACTATTTATTTATATTCATTAAGTTTACAGGCTGATTTATGAAAATAGAATGCAGTATATTCTTTGGGCAAACAAAAACATTTTATAATTCTTATCCATCCTTTGTTCTTTATTAGGAATTTTTATAGTTATCATAAAGTCAGGAGGAATAGCAAACACTCTTCACTACATGCTAGACCCTATTTCAAACCATTTACACAGATTATCTCATTTGATTCTCACAATCTATTCCATAGGTACAATTATAATCTGATTTTACAGATGTGGAAATGGATCAAGAGATATTAAGTCATTTGGTCAAGGTCACACAGCTGCTGAGCCATAGATCTCGGATTCAGAGTCAGCACACACATTTCAAAGCAGGCACTCTTAACCTCTAAACTATACTGTCACTGAGCAATAGGTCACTCACTCACTACCCAGAGTTTTGACTTTGTTTTGTCTTAAGTTTAGCACAGTACTCCTCAAATGTTAATGCATTTAAAAATTATGATGTAAAAGTATAGACCTCCAAAATCAAGTTTTATAGGTAGTATAAGGGATTTCAAAGGCAATTTTTGCCTAAGTAGATAACTTGAGAGTTTAACCCTTTAGAAGTAATCTCACTGTAATTTGCAAAATGCCAGACAGCCTATAAAGCAAAGGGAATGTAAGTAGAAGCCAGCCATCCCTAACAAGGTGCTTGGGTATGCTAATTACAGATAACTTAGGAATGCATTTGGGCTCAGACTTTCTTAGGCAACACGAGTCTGCTTACTGTATTGCAGTTAGTATACAAAATTTAAGATATAAGATAAACAGAAATATATTTGTATTATTCATCCATTTGTCCCTTTCCTCTTTCCCTTAACTTCTTTCCATTTATTCATTATTCATTTACCACTATGTCAGATTTGTGGACAAAACAAAACCCAAACATGGCCTTATCCATGTGCTGCTTATGCCCTTTAAATGAGTAAGGTGCTTCCACATTTCTCAGCATTTATTTAGCTCATAGAAACGTGCCACGTATTAATCAATGGAACTGCATCTTTTGCTTAAAATTACTTAAAAATTTAGCATGGATAGAAGTATGTCTTGATTTTTATATTTTAGAACTCAGGTAAAATTCTGGTACAAGGTGAAGATTATGAGAATCTAGTTTAAATTGATAAATGCACTTGTCATCATGATACTTTCCTTTTATGGCTAGATAATAGAAATAATATGTTTAGCTCTAAAAATTTTCATCTGTTGTCAAGCTGAGGGATCAATTGCAGTTGTCTATATTCTATTTTTATACTCTAACATTTTAAAACTTCTTTAAAAGTATTCGTAAATTTTTAACGTCTAAATGTTCCAAAGATACAAATAGAATTAGTCAGTAGTTTGATAACCAATTGTTATTGTGTCCAACTGAAAACTTCTAAATCATGAGCAACGCCAGAATATTACTAAATGAATTCTTTAAAATGTAGGGATTTCAGACCAAGAAGATACAGAAGCTCAAGAGATATCTATCTCATTCTGAAAATAACACATTTATAATTCCCTCAATGCACTAAGGTAATTCCCATCTGAGAAGATCTCATCTGATGGAGATAATGATGTTACCAAGTTGCAGAAAGATATTCTAATATATTTTAATTTATTTTAAATTTTAAAATGAATTTGGATTTTGTATATCTAGGAAAATGAATGAATGACTCATGGTTTCCATAGATGTAAAATAAAAATTTCTCAAAATCACCTATAAGCCTGTGAATGAATATAATTGTATATTCTTCTCTGCCATATAGTGTACTCACACTTATAAAAACTAAGCCAGTATTTTAAATAATTATTTTATCAGAATAGACTTTTTTCCCCAAAAAACTTAAATTGTGATATAAACATAACAGCAATTTTAAACACATACGTGATACCAAAAGCTTACTAACTTAATTTAAATGTTCATTTCACTAAAATATTCAATAAAATATGTAATCTGATGGACATTTTTTCCAGAGCTCTCTTCAGAAGACAAAGGCACAAAGCAAAGTAGTTTTGTTTATTCCTCTTTAAAAAAATTATTTTTTGCATTTAATAAACATGAAAATTTACAGTTCACAGAAGTTGGTTTCATTTTTCTTTTTGCTATTAATTCCCTCAGGATTTGTGTAAATTCTTTCCAAATTTAGCAATGAAATGTCTTGGAAAGTAAAAATTTGGAAAAGCAATATTAACATTGATAAAAGGGATGAAAATAAAAGCAAACATAGATGTGGAAAATTTGAAGGGGAGCATAAAGAAAAGAATAAGTAGGTGAGAAGTAAAATTAGACTAGTAGTAAAATGCAGGTGTTACTTGATTTACATAAACATTAATTTTCTGAATCAAGAAAGAAGTAAAAAAATAGCATAGTAATTTGAAGCCTCACATTTAAAGATAACTTCAACCTGGAGTTGATGAAATGTTGGATGATAGTACCTTTGACATGTGATTATAATATAACTCAACTCTAAATCACATTGCAAAGACGAAGATTTGTAGAGAATTGGACAGCCAAATTCTTGAAGCTGCACATTTGAAGTCTCAAGTTCTTTCATAACACAGAAGAAACATCTATAGTCATTGAGAGGAGTGAATCCCAAAGGGCTAGAAAACTACTAAAAAAGAAAAATGACCTGTCAGATAATAATTAAAATTACCTGCAGGCTTAGCATTGCTGGTGTACTACAATCCCAAGCATGCCACAGAGATATCTGGTAAAATACATCTTTCCTTACAAAATCTATTTTTCAATCAGATTACTTGGTAATGTTTTCAATGGAACAATATTTTCAACTCTATATTGAAAATGAATAGATGAATGACATTTTCTTTATTTTTTAAAATGCCTTTAAAGTCGATTTTATGAAATATTTTCTTCAGTAAACCAAAGAGACAGGGGAAGAAAAAAAATTCAGACATGGGGTATAAATAATAATAAGGTAAGAAAACCTAACAAGTATAGAAATGAAGGAAAATTGTAAGTCAAAAACATAAATGCTGCAATTTTATCTCCACTTTTTCTCCTGATAGATGTTGAATACAACAATTAACCTGGCACTAACCTCCACCCACTTCCCATTGACTCAGTGGGAGCGCTTCACAAAGCCACAATTATGAGCTGCACATAACACAAAATTGTTAACCTGCTCATTTACCGTCTTTCTTATTCCCTAAATATTTTATCTCATTTATTAATGTGAAAGCTCCACTGACATCAAATGTAGATACTCTGTTTCAAGAATTATATCATGTGCATACATTCCACATGATAATTGTAGAAAAATCCCATGTATGTGTTTAAAATTTGTCTTACACACATCTTTGTCTTATATGGACAGTTGTCTGAATCAAAATGCCAGTCATCATATACGAAAACGTTATGATGCTAAAAATCTATGGGGCAATGTTATCCACATAAAGACTGAGGTAAGGGGAAACAATTCTTCCCAGGTGATAATATTCTGTCATTTCTGTAGGTTCCATGATATTTCCATTTTCTATAGGCTTTGTCTCTCATTGTAATATTGGGATTAATGGTAATTATAACAGAACTAACATAAATGACTCGGTGTATGCACCATCATTTATATCTCCATAGCCATTCTCTCTCCTCATCTAGTTAATTATTCTCAAAACATTTCAGCTAAATAAATATATCATTATTATTTTGGAACTCATCTAGAAATAAAGAGATCTTCTTAATAATTCCCCCAAAACTTCCTGGAATAAGCCTCTCATCACTGATGTATTTTGTTTGTATCCTATTCAAAATCTCTCTCGCTTTTTTTCATTATTTCACCGTTGTTCTTTATTTACAAGTCTGTTAATACTTAAGCCATCTTGAGTCTTAACTGTTACCATCTTTTATTTGTTTGTTTATATATGTATATTTTATTGCATTTTAGGTTTTGGGGTACATGTGAAGAACATGCGAGGTTGTTGCATAGGTACATATATGGCAATGTGGTTTGCTGCCTTCCTCCCCATCACCTATATCTGGCATCTCTCCCCATGTTATCCTTCCCCAATTCCCCACCCCCGCACTGTCCTTCCCCTAGTTGTTCGTGTCCTTTGTAGGTACATGGATGAACCTGGAAACCATCATTCTCAGCAAACTGACACAAGAATAGAAAATCAAACACCGCATGTTCTCACTCATGGGCAGGTGTTACCATGTTTTTATACTACCTGGGGATCAAATAAGCTACTACAATTAGAGGGAATTCACAAAAGAGTACAGTTGTTTGGAGGTTTATAAAGGGACATTTTAGAAAAAGTGTGGGACGTTGAAAACGTGAGTTTTCAGAATTTCACACTTAGGCCACAACATACTTTTCCTTTGTATACCATTAATTTTTCTACAGTCAGACTTATAAACCTTCAAAAAAGTAATACATTTTTTTCATTTCTGCCATAGCAAATACTGAAGGAAATGATATGGAGAGTCATCTGGCCAATGAGTCAAGCTGTAGTTTGATGTGAGGGCCTGTCTCTATGACCTGAGAATGAATCTGTTCTCTTCATATTAACATAGAATATCATTAGTTGATGTGAGTAATTTTGACTTGCTGTAATTATACCTCTTGAAAACTCATGATCATTTTTCTATAATAAATTTTAATACACTATGGCAAGAAGGATCTCCTATTACCTTCCTGCTCAAAAAGCTTTAGACTGAATGAATTTTAAACTCCTTAAGGTAACTCTCAGAGCTCCCTATGGTATCTGTCATTTCCCTTTCTTATCAGCTTCTTTCTACTTTTCACAGGTTGCCACTTTCCTTTATGCCTCCCATGTTCCAGACAAGTAGACTGTTTCAATAATAAAACACATACCATTGTTTCCTGACTCTGTCCATTTAGACATTCTGTTTAGCTCAACTGAAATGTTTTTCAATCCTACCTTCACCTAAAAACTCTTCTGTTTTAAAAGACCCAGCATAAATGCCACCATGTTCATGAAGATTTCCATGTTCCATGTAATCCTTTGTTCATATGTCTTATATATGGTGGTGCCTACCATGTCCTATCCTGTTTTGCAGAGAATTGTGATAACTGTAAGTTCCTGTAGGGCAGGAGCCACATTTTATTTATTTTTTTCTTGTAAGTCTCCGTAGAACATAGTAGATAAAACATTTTGTACAAAGTGAGCAGTTAATAACTGTCATTGAACTAATTTCCCATTGTAAAATGTATTTTAAGTGAAGATTATTTGCTAGACAGTGTGGTTCTTTTATTTGTTCTTTTACTTACATTTATTTATTTATTGAGACAGGATCTTGCTCTATTGTCCAGGCTGGAGTACAGTGGTATGATCATAGCTCACTGCAGTCTTGACCTCCTGGGTTTAAGCAATCCTCCTGCCTCAGGCCCCCACCCAAAGTAGCTGGGACTACAGCCTGCACCACCTTGCCAAGCTAATTTTTGTATTTTTTGTAGAGACGGGATTTCGCCATGTTGTCCAGGCTGGTCTTGAACTCCTGGGCTCAAATTATCTACCTGCCTCAGTCACCCCAAGTGCTGGCATTACAGGTGTGAGCCACTGTACTGGCCTTCTAATTCTTTTATTCACAAATATTTATTGGGCATCAGTTAAATACCAAGCAATGATTATGCAGTGGCAAACAAAACATTGTCTCTCTACTTGCGGAATTTACAATCTAGTGTAATAGCACAGTGTAATATAAAGGGCACTGAACTGGTTGAAACTTGGCTTCCAGTCTGTGTCCTATTCCTTACCAGCTAGGAATAGTGGGGCAGTTGATACAATCTCTCTGGGTCTTATTTTCCACTGTTGGTTAAATTTGATACTCATTACCATACATTATGGCTCAAACATGTTTTCATATTTCATCTTGACTCTGGAGCAACATGTTCAGATGATGCAACTTGTTCAATGATATATAGGTCAATCAGGGCTTTTTTCTTTGAGTTTTCTCTCTGTGTGCACCAAAGACACAACTAGCATTTGTGGGTGCATAGTAACATCAAATAGAAATAAAGAAGTAGAAATCAGCTTCAAATATTTTAGTGGGCCTAGCATCATGTACTAAATATTAATCATAAAAATTATATAGGATTAGCAGTGTATTGTTTTAGAAAAATGAGGGCCATATTGAAAAATCCTGGCCAGGAAGTTTCCCAGAGTCAGGAGGGTTTCCTCCATCCATGTTTATTCAGTCAGGCAGTTATGATGGGAAAGATCATCTGCTCCAAATCAGTTCAGTGCTCCACAGAGAAATTGAGGCCACTAAGCCATAGACAAACTATGGAGTGTTATGCTTTACTTTGAGGAATAGTAAAAGAAGTAATTCACAAAGCTACTTGTAGAGTCCATATTTTGGCATTTAAGAGAATTGGGAGTAGAAGAATCTATATGGCCAAGGCATTATCAATCAACTCAGGTGAAGCAGATCCTTCAAAAACTGATTAAACCTGGGCCTCGATCTACTTTTATTAACCCTATGCAATATATATATATTTATAAAAACAAAAATATCTCTATGCAGTATTTATTTTAATACTCTCTACTCTTCTCAGACCTACTTTGGTCTCAGTACAAGGCCTTGCTTCTTATGTCACTAAATCCAGGGTCTTTGTTCAGGTTGGCTCTTACTCTCTCAGCAGTGCTTGTGAACCATTGCCCATTTCTTTTGTATTCCCTTGCTGTGTATGCTATCAGTCTCTCTTAGTTTTCCTTCTACCTCTCGTGTCTCCCTTCCTGGATCCTTTTCCTTTATATGAACTTTAAGTGTAGGATTTCCTCTCAGGACACTCTTCATTCAGTGGTCTTTCTTTGTGTAGTTTCCACCACTCTAGTAATTTCAATTATAATTCAAATGGTTTCCAAGTTTATACCTCTAGTTCAGGACTTTTCTTAGCTACAAACTCATAGTTCATCAATTATGCATAACCATTTTGATATCTCAAAGGTGTCAAACTTTTGTGTCATCTAAGTTAAAAACTAACTTTACTTCCCAATATTTCCTTTAATATTTCCTACCACTATTTATCCATTCATTCATGTCAGAAGTCTAGGAGGCATTTTTAAAATATCATCTCTTTTACCACTTGCATAAAATCTTACCGAGGGCCATGGGTGTTAGCCTTCAAACAGTCCTGGGATCCAACCGCTTCATTAAGTTTCGATTCCTTCTTTATAGTCCAAGCCACCGTACTTTCTTACCTGTATTGCTGAACAGCCTCTTAAATGGTCTCTTCTAATTAATACCTGCTCCCTGCATCCTGATCACTCTCCACATTGCATTCAGATAATTAAAGAAAATACAAATCTCTTTATTTCACTTATTCTGCTGTTTAAGACTACTCCCATAACTTCCCATTTCTCTTGGGATGAAATCCAAAATCCAAAATCCTTTATGTGGCTTTCAAGACCTGTTATTTTTACCTTAGCTTGGCAGACCCTCTGGTTCTGTTTCCTTAAGCCACACTGACCTTTCTTTCTGTTTTTTTTAAAGGGCCAAGTGCTTTCATGCCTAAGGTATCCCATAGGGTACCTGATCTTGGAAGGCTCTTTACAACCCTCATCTTTCCTTGGTTAACATCTAATACTCATTCTTCACATTATATCATAAATGTTACCACTTTGGAGATATCTTTTCCGAATCCTCAGAGTGGTTTATGTACCAGTTATAGGCTTTCTCATTGTATGACGTACTGTCCTCAATCACATTTATACATATTTTAATCAAGGAAAAATTCCCACAAATACCGATAATTCCAGTTGGGTATTGGTGGTTTTGAAAACTGCTTAATGTTTAGTGCTTAGTGCAGTGTGTGGCACTTAGTATCATCTAGACATGAAATTATATAATAAATGAAGAATATCTTTTTTTCTCTCTCTCTTTCTCCTGAAGCAAATGTCTTTCATAACCACTCCAAAATTTTTTCCTAAGCTTTAAAAAAGCACCAGTAAGATTTTTGCAGTGTTTAGAAGATGGTGCAGAAAGGAAGAAGTGTTGGAGGAAAGAAAGGAAAGAGCGCATGATGTTGGTCACTGTCCACCATTATTTGTTAAATACACACACTCACCCATTCTGCTCCTGAGAGGCCTCCACCCTCCACTTGTTTTCTCCAAAGACAATAAAAGCAAGAATTGTAGCCGCTATTAGTTTATGTAAGGCATAATGTTTTCAGTTTGGTTATTGTTCTACATCCATCTTTTTTATATTTTCTCTTTATTACATGATTATTTGTGATGATGTATGCCAGCAACTTATTTGCAGAGTTCACTACTAACTTCAGTATAGAAGTTCAAGAATGAATACTTATGCATGCACATACATATACACACACACCCCTCAAGGAGAAAACAAAAAGAAATTAAAATTAAAAATACTATTAGCCTTTAGAGACAGAAGATTTTCATGATGGTTCCCGTATAACTACAAATTTCACACTGATTTTAGTTGCAATATAGAAGATTTTCATGATGGTTCCTACATAACTGCAGATTCAACACTGATTGTAGTTGTAATAAAGATAAGGCCAGTAGAGAGCACTACATGCACTAGCTTTTAAACCAGTCTTTGCATTACTAACTACTCATAAAATTTAATGAAAGAATAGTATTTATTGTTTTAAGTTGTACTTAGCTTTTTATTCAGTTAATGATTCAACATGTCATTTTATTTGAAAATGTCATTTTATTTGAAAATGAAAATACTTAAACATCTCTGTGTTTTCATTTTGTTCCTATATTATTTCATTTAGTTGAAATAAATTGTTCAATAAAACAATTGTGGCTCTATTGTACAGCATGACTGTACTTGGCAATCTATATATTCTTGACGTGTTAAGAGAGTGGATGTAAAGTGTTCTCACCACTATAATGATGATATTGTAGTTAATACACAGGTTAATTAGCTAGACGTAGTCATTCCATGATATATATACCTTTAAAAAGCAGTCGCAGGTATTGTAATCTGAAAGCACAAAATTGAAAATGGCCACATTATTACTGGATTATACAAAATGATAAGGCTGTAACTGAGTGGAATTCATGCTTATAAAGATGCTATAAAGAAGACTGATTTTCATAGCCCTGTTTGAGACAACAAAAACCTAGAAACAACCTGAGAGTACACCTATGAGAGACTACTCTGATGAAATTTTATGAAGTAAAGAATTCTATAGATCTACATGTATTGATATGAAAATATCACTAAAATAAAAAAAGATGCAAAATATGTTGTATAGTAGATTTTCTACTCAGATTTTAAAAAGATATGTGCACATATAACATACAGTATGTATATTTCATATAATATAGATATACATGGTATTAACTATACCAAAAAAATCCTTCTTAACATTGATGACTTGTGACTGAATGGGTTTCTGCAATACCTTTTGAATTGTTTGACATGTGCATTGCCTTATGCTTAAAATTTCAAAACGAAAACTCTTGTTAAAAAAAGAATATATAAGATATATAAAAGAGTTAATAGAATAGTTTGTTTGCTTATCTTACCTGATAAAGATAGGAGAGATTTTCTTGCTGTCTCCACTTTTTGGGGATGTTTTTGATTTGGGGTCTAGATAAAAAATTTTATTCATATTGGTTTACTGCAATTAATCTATGCAATATTCTGGGTGACAGGAGCCTTGAGATACTAATTTAGAATTAAAACCATCTTCAATTGTCTCGTTTTCCCCCATTCTGGTTAAATCCTTAAGAGACTACAATAAACTCACAGTCAGATTTATCATGTGAGTAAATGCTTTAAGCAAGAAGTAAAATTAAGAAATCTTTGAAAGAGGAAGCCTCTCAGAGATACTGCATTTCAGAAAGTGGATCTGCCTTGTATAATGGCACAGACTTGGGGAATGGCGTAAGGAGATTGCAAGGTCAGAGAGTACCACCTGAGGGGCAAGAGTGTAAGAGTCCCTCCAGGACCAGAAAGACCAGGAAACCACAGAAGCTGAGAGTAAGGAACTCAGTTTTAGAGAGCATAATTTGATCCCCCTAATTAGTTTTGAGAAAAGGGCACTTTATGTTTTAGGCTGGGCCCAGAAAGATCATATTTAAATATAACTAACTAAAAGTTATAGTAATTTTTGCTTCAAATTAGAGCATTGGAGGATAAACGCTAGAGAGAGTTTGGAATCCTCTACTGAATGTGCTGTCCATGCTAATGGTGCATTTAGCTCTTAAACTTGCTAATTACTGACATGTATGTTTTCCAGCACACTTAGAGTAAATTCTGCTACTAGCCTCAATTACTGTACAGTGTAAGAATATGAAAAATTTGAAGATGACCTGTTCCTCTGTTTCTTCCCAATATCCTTAATTAATTCCATACTACCAAAATTAGAGATAAATTATGCTGGTGGAAGGAATAAGTTAAGCTATATTTAAAGGAATAGAAGTCAGATATTGAGGTGTTTTTCAAGAGAAAGCCATTTTAACCATGTTTTAAATAAAGCTAAAGGCCCAAACAAACAAGACCTAGCTATCATTAATGTCCTTTCCAAGTATCAGGTGACAGTGTTGTCCCTTCACCATGTTAAGATTCCTCAGCCACATTGAGACTCTATTATAATCATCATGCCCTTCCTCTTTCTTTAGTTTTCGGTGAAATTCCTTAGAAGTTCCTGGTCTACTTAGCAATCCTCTGATTCAAAGTTGCAAAGAGTAGCTCTCTCTGCTCAAAGGTAAAACGTTCTCCTACCTACATGCAAGAAAGTAAATATTTCCAAGTTTCTTCTGGAAGGCAACATAAATTGCCTGCAGAAAATCATCACAATCCACACTTGCCTTTTTTATTTCTGTATGCCTTTAACACATACAAATTTATAGTATCATTTATTCTTGATAAATCATTTTGTAGTTAATGTTATGCTTTTATTTTCTAATTATTTTGTAAACTCCATAGAAATATGAATGTCTCCTACTTCTAACTCCATCCCACGTCCTGTGTCTTAGTCAGTACATACACATCAAGTGCAGTGCAGATTTCTTATTTTTAAAAATGTTCTATTAAATACAATGTGACTTTTTCCCTGACCACTCTAAAGTAGCCTCTTTCCCTGTTGTATATTTCATCATAACATCCTATTTTATTTTTATCATGTACTTTGTGGTATGCTGGTAAATGTTTAGCAACTGAATTTCTAGAGGAAGAAAAAAAATCGGTATACAGTATTTACCACTCCCAGTGGTTCAAAACTGCCACCATGGTCAATCAGAAGGTGCCAATGTGATATAACTGAAAGTGATGTTGAGACAAAATGCACATTATTGGGTCTCACATACAGCGTGAATAGGCTTCAGCACATCAGTGTTCATGGTGCTCACCAATGTCAAAGATTATCTGATTGGTTGGCTAATTTGTATTTTATCTGTTTCTTTTCATCAAAACTAACCTCCAGGCACAGAATAGTGCCTAGCATACAGCAGGTGCTTAATTTGTTGGAGAAAAGCATAACTTTTTACTCAATGTTGAATATATTTAAAATGTTTAAATGACAATGGTGATAAAGATGTTTTATAAATTGTTAAAGTTCATGAGTTCTAATAGTTCAGAAACATCTCCTGAGCAAATGTGAGAAGCTATTGTTTCGCTTTTAAAAATTAGTTTATGTAGTATTTCATGTATTTCTAGATAATCCCAAGAGATGTAAATATAAGTTTGGGATGCATAAAGAAAAAGAAAAAGCTAAGCTTTGAATTTAAATTTCATTATTAAAAGATCAGTCATAACTTCCAATTGTGAAAACAGAAAAGTGTTATTTCTTTTGGAGAAAATAAAAAAAATTAGAATTTATTTTAATATTTTGATTTCATCCTAAGTTTTCTAACATCCAATTCCAAATTAGTAAACTCTTCATTCAAGATGCTAGTGACTTTTAATGCAGATGCTATGATGCAAATATTTTTCTTAGCATAGATTGTACTTGTATTAGCATAGATTGTATTTATTGTATGATTGGCACAAAGAAATTAATGAAAGGTTCATTGTATTTCTGTTCATTAATTATATTATCTTCCACCACTGAAATATCAATAGCTCTCTTTAGGCTTGTTTTTTTTATTATACTCCAAAATGAACTGCTGATTTTACCCAAATACACACTGTGCCTGTTCTGTCATCCCTGGCTTTTCTCTCCTGCTCCCTATAAGGCCCTTCTCCCTATCCCTGTCTTTTGTAATTCTGACATGATTCTAAGTCTAGTTTAGTCATCAGTTTATTCATTCTTTGCACAATATTTAGTCCCTAATTTCTCTCTTTTTGTTTGTTTCTTTATTGACTTTCTCTTCCTTATAGAATATAAGCCAAGAGACAACAGAAACTTTTTCTTGTTTACTGCAATATCCCAATGCCTAGTATAATGCCTGGCATATAGTCAGCATATTAAGTGTTTGTTGAATGAACAGACAAATAAGTAGTTATAAAAACATATATGAAGATAAATAAATATAGTAAGACACTCTATGATGGTTTTAAAAATAGATATTTAAATTTCAAAGTATTGGTTGTCACTTCATCTTAATCTAGTGCTATTTTGACAAAGCTGTGTGAATTAAGAAAGATAACATGTTATCTTGAATCAGTCAAAGACAATTTCTAACACCCAGGCTGAAAGAACTCCACTTCGAAGGTGCTATTTTCTCATATGAAACTGTGCTCATTATACTTCATTTATAATCTAACTAAACACATTTCCTTGATATGCTTATGCTCTATGCAAACCTTCTCTTGATTTTGTCATATAATTTTAAAAGATTCAATTAAGTAAAACAGACCTTAACATAGCTTTGAGTGATTTTATTAATCTGTTATTAGCAAAATCACGCAAAGTTATGGTAAGGTCTGTTTGAATATTAACCTATTTGTATATAGAATGGAACCAGAATCATATTTATTTTGTCCTTTGATCTAACTTTCCTTCATCCATTTCTCCCTTTGAGTATGTCTGAAGCAAACAGATACACAGAGAGAAAAGGGATGTGTGTGTGTGTGTGTGTGTGTGTGTGTGTATGTATATCACATACATATAATATACATATATAATATATATCAGATATATATGTATTGAATATATATAAATATATAAAAATATATTTCACATATATCAAATATATATATAATATTATATTAAAATATATTTTAATATAGGTAAATATATACATTTATATCTCTTAAAAGATATATATCTTGATATATAAATATATATATTTATATATTTCTGAAAAGATTTTATATACGTATATATGCACACTTATCTGGAATTCTGAAATAAAGTCACTAAATCTTTAATAACATAGAGAGTGTGATGAGGCTGTGCATGGTGGCTCACGCCCGTAATCCCAGCACTTTGGGAGGCTGAGGTGGTCGGATCACTTGAGATCAAAAGTTTAAGACCAGCCTGACCCACATGATGAAATCCCACCTCCACAAAAAACACAAAAATTATCCAGGAGTGGGGAAGGGTGCCTGTAGTCCCAGCTACTCAGGAGGCTGAGACAGGAGAATTGCTTGAACCCAGAGGGCAGAGGTTGCAGTGAGCCAAGATCATACCACTGCACTGCAGCCTGGGCAGGCGACAGAGTGAGACTCCATCTCAAAAACAAAAAAACAAAACACAAAACAAAACAAAAAACAGGGTGTGATGTTTCTTAGTGGAAAGCACAGGGGATCATGAAGCCAGGTGCTGCTATTCTTAAGCAAGTTGCAGTTGCGTAACCTCTGTGAGCTTCAGTTTACTTATCTCCAAAAGGGCATAAAAATACCTACTTTTCTGGGCTGGAAAGAAAGGAAAGAGAGACCAATCTATCATCAAGTCTGGCACATAAAAAGTGCTCAATAAGTATTTATTGAATTAGTTAACTCCACGAAAATATAATTACCACTGAACTCAATTTCTGCATATCATTTGATGAAAGAGTAGTGATTTTGTAACCAAATAACTAAGATAAAAGTATAATTACAAATGTTTTAACAATTCTCATGTTAATACACAGCAAAGCAACTGGCATGTAACTAGGTCAAGTATAATTGACCATGATGAAACATTGGTTAGTACAGGAGTATCCAGGGAATTATTCATGAGACTTAAGTGTAAGCACATCTACCTAAGCAAAAGAAGAGGTTAAGAAAACCTTCTTATTGTATCCCTGCATGTCTCAAAAAGAAATTCACAAATATTATAGGAGAGAGATTTATTCATAAAAACAAATTCTAATGGACAACGAATTATTATTAATTTTCTATACCTGTGTAGATATAAGCTAAAGGCAATGAACTTTCCGCTACTAAAAATAATGAGATGAATACATGGTGATTTATGGTTCCTCCTAATTTCTCTTTTAATCTTTATTTAAAAACAAAACAACAACAACCCTACAGACTCAACACAGAAAAAGAATGATAGAGCAAATTTTCAAACAGAAAGCTCAAGGTATAAGTCCAGAAATATGCTATGAAATGTTTGGTCCTGAGGATACATCAGGTAACAAAAAGACAAAAAACTTGGCCTTCATTGACAACACAATCAGGGATTTGTGTTGAAATAGGTACAATTTATGACTTTTGGGTTGATGAATCAAGCTGCTCAAATACATATTCTCTAATAAAGGATGTTATAAAATAGCTACATTAGAAGTTAAAGGATTTGTATGTTCTTTTATCCTCAGTTACTGAATTAGGTTTAATAATTTTGTGCAAAAGCTTAGAACACACTCTGTTATCATTGAGCTCAACTCAACTTCTTTCTGTTGCTTAACTCAGGGCATGTGAATAATGGTTACAAACCAGAGTTGTTTCTTCATCCTCTGGCCTCCAAGGACACTTCCTTTCCATAGTGTTTAGAGTGCTTATTGCACAGAAGTTTATGATTTGCTAACTGTCTCCCAAGAAAGACTGGGCAGAGGGGACCGTCTCATTAATCTTTGCATGGTTAGCACCTAGCACAGAGCTTACCACATGGTAACATGGGATGTGTGCTTGCATAAATAAATTTGAACATTCTTTATCGTTTTCAAAGCACAACTTGTATGAGTCTATCAGACCCTCACAAAGCTCAGTGAGACTGCAAGATAGAATTAGTTTCCTCATGTGACAGAATCTCTATGACATTGAATGATATTATTTCCATTGTATGACAGAGGAGGAAAAAGGTTCAGTGAGAGATTGTGTGACTTCCAAAGAGCACGTAACTAAGACTCAAATGTCAAGATCAGCGTTCTTTCTAAAATACTAAATAAAAAGTAGCATATCAAACTATTTTAGGTTTGTTTTTTGGGTCTGTTAAGCCTATATACGGCAATCATCTTTGACTTTCCCAATCATTGGTGAAATGTTGCTCTTTAAAATTCAATTGTAGACTATAAAATGAAAAAGACCTTCGGAAATCATATCTGTAATCAGAAGAAAATGGCATCAATTATATGCAAATATTTTGCTATAAAACAGTTTCTGCCTTTTAGAATTTATTGCTAGCCCAAACAATTCAATTCTGCCACAGGGAACAAGATGGAGGCAGCTTTGTCATTTCCAATCCTGCACCCCACAGTCACCCCTATTCAGCTTATAGAAGGTTTCTTTATGTTTGTTGATTTCATAATCAGGAAATGAATTCCTAATATGACAAGATAGTGAAAGTAGTCTTTTTCTTGGGGGGAAGGGGTCACGACCAGTATTTGAAGGCACTGGTAATTGAATCCTGATCAACCGACTCTAAAGTCAGGCTTTTAATAACATCATCTCCCGCTATATTACAGGCTGCAGGAAATCAGAGACTAAATTGAACTCCTAAATTAAGGCGTGGCACAAGGCAAGGCAACTCTTCTATCTCAATTCCTGGCATATATGTTAATTAATCAGTAAGTGGCATCTCTGAACCACTGGTTAGAAAACAACATGAAAAGTGATAGGTACGTATTTTTCAAACGTAGTGATATGCAACCAAAATCAGTTTGGACATTAAGAGCAAAGTTTTTGTTGTTAGGTGGAGCGAGGGCGGAGAGCAGGGCATGTTTACGAGGTGTGGTATGTAAAAAATTCGGAGAAAATCTGAACATCCTACTTGTTTTTGAGCTACATTTACTGAACTGGTAAAGTATTAACAGTGGCTTGAAAAAAAAAGAAAACGTAGTGAGAGAAATTTACCTACATTTTTTTTTTTGAAACACTTTTAAGAGGCTTGCCTTTTTTTTTTCACCAGGAATATACTCAGGTCCTAAATGAACATCTATGGATGGAATGCTCGCCTTAAGTCAGTTATCTTTATATACAGTTATAGGTCAACGTTCCGAAAAACTTCAACAGAAATTAACTGCAAGTGTAATTACATCCCAAACATTTCTGACACTAGAAGCATTTTATCTCTAAAGGGGATGGGATTATTGGTTTGTCGATTTCTCTTAATCTGAGAAAACTCATCTCCTACTCCCTCCCCCATATCCCCTTTCCATCCTCTCTCTTCCCCGACACACACAAGTACACACACACACACGTATATTCTGACCATTTTATTAAAGTGGAAAGTTGAAAGAGCAGCCCGCCAGCTACACCCACCCAGCGCTCCTGGGGGTGGAATAGCAAAGTTCTAGGGCAGAGCCTTCCCCTCCGGTGCCCGGCGACGCAGTCGCTCTCGGATACCTGCTCAGCTCCGCGCCGCAACTGAACTGCCGCCGCGGAACAGTTGCGTCTCCATCTGGCTACCAACCCACCCAGGCTTTCTTCTCCACCACCACCACCACCACCTTCCTTCCCCCTCCTCCCCCTCCTTTCCGTCTTCCCTCTCCACCCCCGCCCCCCAATCTCCTCCTTTTTTCTCACTACAAGCGGTTGCTGATGCTGAAGCCAAGCGTCACTTCGGCTCCCACGGCAGACATGGCGACATTGACAGTGGTCCAGCCGCTCACCCTGGACAGAGGTAAGGGAGCGGCTCGCCCGCCAGGCCACCGTGTCCACTCTCCCCTCCGCCGCCCACCCGCCCCTGCCAATTCCCACCGGGACGCGGGACGCGCTCGGGCAAGGGGAGAAGGGGAGCCTGGGCGAGCCTGGAAGGCGTTTGCGCCGGGAGCAGGACACTTTCTTCCCCTTTCCTCCCCGCCACGTCCCCGCCGCCCCTTCACACTGGACTCGCCCCGCCAAGGGGACGTCTCCTGGGGGCTCTGGAGTCCCCCAGCCACTCCCAGCCCCTCACCGGGTAGCCTCCGGGCCTCTGGCTTTGTTGGAGCCGCTGCGCGGGGACTGCTAGGCGCCCGGGGTTCGGGGTTGGAGAAGGGCAGGGAGCAAGCTCACCGACCGGGGCGAGCCCAGAGGAGACCGGCGAGGGAGCCGCCTGCTAGCCTGCGCGGCGCGGGGGCCCGGGAGGAAGGAAGTTTGTCCTGGCGCCGGAGGGCGAGGGTCGGTCCTACTGCGGGAGTCCGGGCGGCCGCTTGGGGGGGTGGGCAGAGCGCACCCTGGGGCGGCCGGACCCACGGCGGCGGGGCCGCTGCAGGCGGGGAGCTGCCCTCCGCCCAAAGGGCAACGCAGAGCGCGGGGAGCCGAGCCTCAGCAGACGAGCCCTGCTCTCCCTGGCTTCGCGTTCGAAAGCGGCGAGGGGTCGCGCCTGCTCCGGCCGCCGGCAGCTCCCGGTCAGTGACAACTCTCAGCTTCTCCCGCGCCAGCCTCTCTCGTCCTCTCCCAGCTCGGTGCCACGGCGGCGCCCGGGCTGCTGCGGAAGGTGCGGGGGCACAGAGCTCGTCGGGTTAAAATTCAACTTCTGACCTGCGACCCAGTGCGTCCCGCTCTCTGACTTCAATGGGGAAAGTGTTGGCTTCGTCCCCAGGACCCACCCCCCTGCCACAAGCTCAGGGATGGAGTCCTCTGCGGCGATCCGGGCCTCGCTGGTGCACCCCTGCGGGGTTATACCTGTCCCTGAGTGTGTGGTTTTCCTTCCCGGCTTCCAACGTCCAGTGATGAAGGCGCTGGAGTTCCACGGCTCTGCAGAGGAGGACACCCGCTAGTCCCTCTCCGCAGCCGCCGGATTTAGGACCCTGGGCGGCCATTTAGAAATGGTGTGCTCAGACGAAAATGATTTAGCCCGATGTACCTCTAAAAATTTTCTTTCTAGAGGATTAAACTGAACGGTGGGGCAAGGCAAAAGAGCATCCTGCTGGCAGTACAGTGACAAAGCCAGTGAACTCAGTTTGAGGTTTTTAATTTGGAGAGACTCTGGGTGACTTTAACGCAATCTGTTGGCGCCAGAACAGATGCTATGTGGTGCCCATAGCAACCTTTCTTAGGGTAAGAGTTGAAAAATAAAATGTAATTGATTTTATATTAGAAAATGTTGATTTGCAAGCTGGCAAAATCAATAACAGTAGTTAAAGACCTCAGAAACCCGTTGTATAATCCATGATTTTACCCACAATATCATCATCTGCACTAAGCAGGATAAATCCATTGCCCGTAAGAACCAAACAGATGGCAAGCTATCAGAAACTGTGGGCTTCCCAAGTATTTATGTTTTAATGTGATGAGCTCTTATATTGTCGCATTACAAAATCACAGTCGTTAAACATCCCAAATCAAGTGACTATGTTAGGAGCAAAAACTCCAAGAAGATTGCATACCTGAGTCATTTTATATACTGCTACTACTAATAATAATAAAAATATTTCAATGTTTGGGTTTTACCTTAGCTCTTAGATGCCTCAGTCAGTTATTGAGAGGAGGTGCTAATTGGACTAAGATTTATTCTTAAAGTTTGGTCTTGTTCACAGCCAAACTCTACTTGTCCTTCTCAGTGTGATTGCGTCCATGCAGTAGCTCAGGAGGCAAGCAGGGTTAGCCTGCTGATGGGTCTGAAAAAATACACCAGCAGCTCACACAAAATCTATAACCAAGAGATGATGGGTTATTGGCACCACCACTGAGCATAAAGTCAATATATATAAATATTGTTTTCTGTACCTTATTAAAATATGAGTCATTAATTGATTACCTTCATGATTAAACTGATGAAAGAAAAGGTTCTGAAAGTTTCCCTTTAGAAAAGGTGCATTTTAAAAGATGCAGCCCAGTATTACATACCTGGGTCCTAGTTGCAACTCTGATACTCACTCTTGATACACCAGCCTCTTAGGACATCAGTTTCTCTCTGTGCCACATCAGGAGTTTGAATTAGATGACTCTAACACTTTGCAGCTTTAGCAGTCTATAATTCAATTAATTAGATTTAAGACTCAGTTTTTGGTCACCTACTGGGAGATTTTCCAGATCACCTCTCTCCCAGGCTGCTTTGATACCCTTTGATGTGCTCTAAATTGACTTGCTGCTTTGGCACCATTAAAGCACTTATCATACTCTGTTGCATTTCTCTCCCTATTGGATGGAACTCCTTGAGGGAAGAGACCATTTCTAAATTCATCTTTGAATTCTCAGTGTCTGCCATAGTCCCTGACTCACAGTACAATAAAAAATTAATGTTAAGTTAGTGTCAGTAAGCTCAGGATAGCAGTAACTTAAGCAATGTTAAAATATAGTGATTTGCTAGTGAACTGAGGTGCAGTTCATAGATTCACAATATTTTGGCCGTGGAAAGGATGATAGTGATAACATAGGCCAGAGGTTCTCAACCTACTTTCCCATACACTTGATGGCTCACCAAAACTGTAATGTTTAATCAAGAGGAATTGCAGCAGGTGGGCAAAGGAGAGGAAGGAAAGAGGTGCTTGACAAAATCTCCCAAGGGCATCCCACTGAATCTGAATATATAATCCATCACTTTAGAACTACTAGTTCGTTTGTGGTATTTTCATTTTACAAATGAAAAAGCATGGAAAAGTGATAAGATGTTTTCAAGGTTACTCTACTACTTAGTGGAGATTTTATGTTAAAATTGAATTATTTTTGTTTGCTGCCCGTCGACATCATACATGGGTATAGTCTTCAGGACGAACGTTTTAAGCAAACAAATCAAAGATATGGATTGAAATTAAGATTTACTGCTTTACAAATTTGAAAGATAATCTGAAAGTAAAAAACTCAGAAGTCTGCACCTAACTTCTTGGGTCTGCCCTGGGAAGTAAGCTTTTTCAAAGTCCAGGCTGGGCCCTAAAAGGATGAACAAGGTGATCTCAGATTTTCATGACTCTGTGCCTATCCAAAACTATTTTTACTCTGCCATTAAGACCTGAGATCAACCTTGTAAAGGCCTCTGGGTGGCTATGGTCATTATAAGTTCTTGTTGACTTTGGCCCCAGTCCTCGACATCCTTCACTTAATGAGTGCCTATCATACGTCAGACCCTGTTGTGGGATTGGTATACACTGGTGTGATAAAGAGACATAATTCTACTTTTTGTGGTAATTAGAACTTACTAGGAGAGGGAGATTAAAATACACACAGAGGCAATTATTAATTCATTCAATATTCATTTATCACGTATTATATGCAAGATGCTAGAGGAATACCAGAAACAAAAAGTTTCTGCTTTTATGGTCCTTACAAGTGTAATGGGAGAAATGGATGATAAGCAAGGGATTAATTAATTAATTTAACAAATAAGTATTGTGTGCCAGACTTATGCCAAACATTGTTTTATACACTGTGCCAGTGCTAATGAACAAAATAAATAAAATCTAATGGCATTTGCATGCTAATGAGAGTCACACAATGAACACATACATAGACAACTACAAGTGCCAAGGAGAAGAAATAAAACTGGGAAAAGGAGAGTGCTATGAATGGGGGCTGCTGTTTTAGATGTGTTAATAAAGGAACACCCTCCTGAGTCAGTGACATTGGAGAAGAGCCCTGTAGAAAGTGAGAAAGCAAAGTTGCAGATACCTGGGGGAATGTCCTCAGGAGGGGGAACTCCTGTGCACACTGTGAATATCCAGGAAGGTCAGTGGGAAAAAATGAGAGAGAGAAGAATGTGAAAAATGAGATGTGTGACGTTGGTAGCCAGGGGTCAGATTATGTAACTCAGAATTTCAGATTAGTTGAAAATTTGAAGTGCTCTGAAGAAAATAAACATGTGGTTGGAACAGAGAATAATGGAGAAGGGCCCATTTGATTAGCATTGGTTGAGGAAGGCTCACTGAGAAAGCAAAATTTAAACTGTGTTTTGGTATATAGATTAATAAGATCCTTAGGAAAAGCGTTCTGGGAAGAGTATATATAAAAGCAGGTCCACAGTCACAACTTGGCTGTCATTCAGTTAATACATCTACAACCAAGAAAGTGATCAAACACTGAAATTACCAAGAAATAATAACACATTAATTATGCATCCTGGGGTAGAAATTTAACTATATATGCCAAGAAAATCTATAGATCAGCTTTTTGCTTCTTTGTATTACAAGACTAAAACACCATATATTATAATTAGATTTTCAGGAATATACTGAGAACGGTAATTTACGTGTCAGTATGCACAAATTTACATGTTGAATCCAAGTGGTCATAATAGGTTTATTCATTTTCAGTCCAATATTTTATGTTAGACAGTAGTATAGAAAGTAGTATATGTAATTTACCCTCGTGACAAAGAGAAGATACTGATAAGGAGATTAGTGCGGAATTCTTCTCTTCCAGGCTTTAAAATGTTCATAGCAACTCTTCTCTCCATCAGAGGTTAGTTTGCACAGATTTTAATCTGTAAAGCCAGGAATGACCTTCAGCTAAACTCAAGGGAACAAAGCGGAATGCAATCTTTGATACTCTAACACATTGATATTAAAGAACATAGAAATACTTCAGGTATTAAAAACTGCATGGATTTAGGGACTTTCTAAAGTCCAGTAGCTCCAATTCTGCTTCACTTTCCATCTCAAGGTCAGAGAAGATAATACAAAAGAACTCTTCAAATTTTATTTTGCCAACTCTTTTCCTCTAATTTTAAGCCAAATGGCTTTTGAATACTCATGGCTTATGAAAGAATAATACAAAACCAACTCTTGGAGAAAAATGAATAATTAAAACATTTATAATACTTTCCTTATAACATGATTAGTAGCTTCCAATCTGCATTTAAGTGCTTACATAAGATACAAGGTTGGTATTACAATCATCTAACTTTTCTGTGAGTTAAATTCATTTTGGACAAGTTGCAAAAATGTAAATGGAAATCTTTATTTCTTGGCATCCAAAATAAATTGTAATTTAAAATATTGATTAAACAAATTCTAGTGTGCTTTCCATTTAAAACAAATCAAACTTTTGTTCTTTAAAAAATCTGTCATAAAACCAAGAGCTTTTATTTTGTGGATTTCAACCTTATAGGGAAAAAAAAAAGATAAGAGCAAAAATTGAATGCAAATAACTATCCCATGGGTGCCACACTTTTCATAGAATTTGTGATACATTACAATTTTTCTCTTTTCTCTTTTCACTTTTCAAGTCAGGCAGAGCTTATTACTTCATGTATCTTCCAATTCAAGCCCTGGGCAGCCTATAACTTTTCTAATCAGCTCTATTCACCGGTTTTTATAAAATCTGTATTTGCCAGAAAATTGCTTTTGCTTACATTCCAAAGGGGTTTGCCCCTTCTCTTACTCCTATTTTTTTTTAATTTGACATGGAGAGAGATTAAGGAAGAAGGAAAATAAAAATTAAGTTAGTATTTATGTCATTTTTAAGATATATGCCCCGGTGTTTCAATCGCGGGAGGAGGAGAAGGAGGGCTAACTATATTCTATGTTTCTTGCCCTGGATCCTACCCACAGCAGCCACCACATGTGTTTTAGTGTACAAACATGTGAGTGCTTGCTTGCTCTCTCATGTTTTCTCTGAGCTCCAGCAAATATTTTAAAATAATTTAACTTTTTATTTCTTTGTAAATCAGTGTTTCCTTTCACACTATATAGTTACAGAACATTCCAGGAGTTTTGCTGTGTGTGTGTGTGTGTGTGTGTGTGTGTGTGTTGTGTGTGTATGACAGAGTCTTGTTGCCCTGGCTATGTGTATGGTGGTGTAATCTTGGCTTGCTGCAACCTCCACCTCCCAGATTTAAGCAATTCTCCTGCCTCAGCCTCCTGAGTAGCTGAGTAGTTGAAACTACAGGCACACACCACCAGGCCCAGCTGATTGTTTTTTTGTATTTTTTAGTAGAGATGGCCAGACTGGTCTGGAACCTGCTGGCCAGGCCGGTCTCGAACTCCTGATTCAGATGATCCTCCTGCCTTGGCCTCTGTGCTGGAATTACAGGAATGAGTTTTATATATAAAGAGTTAATTTATATATAAAGAGTTTTGGCTACAAAAAAAAGATATTTTGTAGTTATGGAGAGTTTTGTAGATAGTTTTAACATTTAAAAAAATTCGGAAATTAATGATACAGCTTCCAGAAAAATAAAAAGAAATTTGGTGAATCCCTTCTAGTTTGGTGTGTTAGCCATCTGAGCCCTGAGATGTATTTGGTGTGCTCCTGTCAGTTATAAAATTAATGCTCATGCGGGCTGGGAGTGGTGGCTCATGCCTGTAATCCCAGCATTTTGGGAAGTGGAGGTGGGTGGATCACCTGAGATCGGGAGTTCTAGACCAGCCTGACCAACATGGAGAAATCACATCTCTAATTAGCTGGGTGTGGTGGCTCATGCCCGTAATCCCTGCTATTCGGGAGGCTGAGGCATGAGAATTGCTTGAACCCAGGAGGCAGAGGTTGCAGTGAGCCAAGATGGCACCATTGCACTTCAGCCTGGGCAACAAGATCAAAACTCCATCTCAAAAACAAACAAACAAACAAACATGAAATTAATGCTCTTGCTTATGAGTGTTATTTTTCAGGGATCAAAACTAAGGCCTAGCTATTTAGTAAGAAAACTAAGTCCTACCTGTTTAGAAAGAAAACATCTAGGGAGTACTATCAAATAGAAAGGTGTCCTAGGTATTAGAAATGCTGTTATATGCACAATGCTATATCTCTTAGACATTCGTCTGTTAGGATATACTTTCCATCTGGTCAGAGACCATGTTGGATTTGTTTATGTAGAACCCAGCACATTGTGTGGCACATAGTTGGCACACTCTTCATATTTGTTGATTGATTGACTGAATGAATGAATAAAATTGACTTAGCAAGACTTAGCTGTTATGGATTATCCTTAATGCAACAAAACAAAACAAAAAAATCTCTCTAACCTAAAATAATGCAAAAGTAGTGGCTACCTTAGGATGTCTGTTTGCCTCTGTGTGTGTATGTAGCTGGCTCCAACAAGTGTAGTGCTCTCCAGGGCCAAGAAAGGATGTGAGGTGTTGGTTTTGATAGTCATAGCCCTCATTCAGTTGTCTGCATTCACCCTGCTGTTTTAATTTCTGAACTGAATCAGACAAGCTAATGTCAGAATACAACTGAAAAGGTTTTTTAAATGGATGGGGTTGCTATGGAATTGCCCTCCTCCACACACATACATATAAGGTACACATTTTTATTTTTTAAACCACAAATAGGTAAATGACAGAACTATGTCCCAATAAACAAATTAAAATGGATTTAACATGAAGTCACTCTGCACTGCCAAATGTGAACTTAACCTTAAAAATTATATTGATTTCATCCATATTTTACTTCTGGTCTATTCGATGGAGACCTTTTTTTAAAAAAATGATTGAATTTTGCTAAGTAATATACTAGCTGAATTTGAACACTTGTCCAATAAAAATAAATATACTCAAAGACCATTTGAAAAAAATTATGTGGGATTGAAACTTATTTTGTAGTTATACTCAAATATCTATCTGTCTTGGACAGAAAACAAGGGCTTCTAATTTAAATTGACGGTAATTTTCCTTATAAACAATGTAGCTAGTCCACGTCTAACTGGTTGTGCAACTTTGGTTTACTTATCCAGTGTGGTGATAGTTACATTCAATATAACATCTTCTGTTTTTAAATTAATCAAATGATTACCTTTAACTAAAAAAAGATAGCATAATGGGAGTCATGACATGGCCATAAGATTTAAACCCCCAAGATAAATAGAGAAAAAAATAGCATGAAATCACAGCTGGGTCTATTTAATAATAATGAAAAAATGGGGAATATATTTGAGGGACTGCTAAAAGTGATTTTTGAAGAAAATTGGAGAAGAGCAGTAATTGCTGATGGACAAATAACCTGGTTTCCAAAAAGATGACAAAGATGTTTTGGGAAACTATAGGGCAATCTATTTGTTGTTGCCTCCTGGACCATATATTTATTTTTAAAATATTAGATATATATTTAATATAATATATATTTAAAATATATATATATTTATTTATTTACTTATTTAAAAGAATGAGATCCTGGCACTTAGAAAAGAACGTGGTGATCCCAGAGACTATATGGAAAATCACTAAGAGTAGATCTTGCCAAATTCCAGACCTATGCCATAGTCTCATTATATACTCATGACCCACAACTCTTATAGACGCCTTGTGGAAAATGTGGAAATACGCAAAGTGGATGATTGCACTGTTGTATTTCTAGTGGTTGAAACACTTATCCAAGCAAGTTTGGTTCATGGTCTTGTTCAGCACTATTACAAATATTTTGGATGAACACTATAGAATATATTTTAATCAACTTTACAGATGACTAAGCTAGGAGGAATAACAGATAATTTGGCCAACCATACAAGTATTCTAAAATTATTCCTAGCTTGAATGGCAGGTTACAATACAAGAGATAAAATTTAGAGGAAAAGGATGTAGACTTCATTCATTAGATTGAATCAAATTAGAATGTTGATTGCATATTGATTGTACTGGTATATGACTGGAACAATCTGGTTTAAGAGTAGTTTATTTGGAAAATATTGTACTTTTATTTATTAGGTTGGTGCAAAAGCAATTGAGGTTTTTGCCATTGAAGGTAATATCAAAAACTACAATTACTTTTGCACCAACATGATAATAAATTCACCATGAACAGTGTAATTAAATTATTAAAATATTGCAAAAACTGTCTTGAAAATTAAATATAAAACTAGTTAATATTAATAATGTAGAAAAACACTAATATACCATACCCTAGCAGGGGTTATTTTAAAAATATTGGAATAACTGTATTGGCATATTAATCATGTTAATAAATTTTAAAACATTTGAAAAACAAATTCACAGCAGCATTTCTCAACTGAGACACCACTGGTAGGACACTAAGTTTATTTGTCATGTAAGAGGTTTACTATCCCTAGTTTCCAGGAGCTAAATGCCAGCTTGAATCACACTGTGTTAACTGAAAATACCCAGTTAATTTCCACAATCCCTTTTTAAAGGTAGTTCTGTCTCATCTAGTTGAGAACCATTACTGTCCAAAAAAGTAGGCTAGTTCAACATTAGAAAATAGTTTACTGTAACTCTTTATACTAACAAATTAAAGGAGAAAAACCGTATCATATTGATAAGGCATGTGATGAAAGGTAACATTAATATCTGATTAAAAATCTTTTAGTAATCCCTAAATAGAGGACTTTTTTAACTTGATAAAAACTATGCATCAAATGCTGCCAATGTGAAATATTATATTTAGAAGTGAAAGATTGAACATTTCTGTTCACATCAAAAACAGCACAAAAATGATTTAACCAATGTTATAAAACAATAACAAAATATTAAGTAGAACCTGTCAAAATAATAATTTCCAGATAGATGATTAACTACAAAACTATTAGATGATATTAGTGAATTTGCTAAGGTTATACAACCACTCATAGGCACAAATCAATAATCCTATTTCCAAATAGTGTTCCAAAAAATCATCACTTATATTCAAATAATAAGCTAAAAAATTGATGGAAAATTAATTTATAATAAAGAATGAATTTTAAAAATAGGAATGAAAATAGGAACAAAAAAGCTAAAATAATACTTTTGAATGCCTGCTGTATGTCATGTTTACTCTGTGTTTAGGAAGAGAGATACAGAAGTAAACAAGTTAGATTCTCTGTTAGTGGTGGTGCTTACATTCTAGTTAAGTCAACAGATAAAATATTTAAATAGGTAAACAAATAGTATGATTCCAGAGAGCAAAGCGCAGAGAATAAAAGTAAACTGTGGAATAGAACTGAAAATTCCACCATAAGATTCTGGAAGGGCTCTCCAAGGAGGTGACATTACAGCAGAAACAATCATGCTACGATGAAAAACAAATTCACAGAGCAGTGTCTCAGTTTGCCACTTTGAGAAGAGGAGAGAGCTAGTGCAAAAGATGGTCCTCTTGGATGGTGCAAGCAATAGCAAACAGTAACTAGAACAAAGAAAATAAAGAGGAGAATGGAACAGATGGATAGAGAGTGGTAGTCAGGTAGTAATGCCTATTTTACAAGATTGTCGTGAGGATTAAATGAGATAATGGGAAGCAAAATAATGTGCAAACAATAAAGTGGCATTTTAATACTGTTTTCTTCAAGTTTCTATTCCACCCGAAGTCATTTCTGGAATATCGTATTGTTTGGGAAGTCACGTCGTTCTGTATTTAAAAACATACTCTCCGGAGCCCATCCTCCCTGGGTTTGAATCTCAGCTTTTCTATTTAATAGCTCTGCAACTTCCCCTCAAAGTTACTTAAATAAACCTCAGTTTTCTTATCTGTAAAATGGAAAATAGTAATAATAGTACTGACCCAATACAGTTGCTGATTTTAAATGAGTTAATGTGTATAAAGTACATAGAACAGGCCTGACATATAGTAACTACCCAACAATGACAATTATTTCTTTGCTGAGTCCTGAACATCGTGTGCTTCCACTCTCCTGCCAAGAGGCAAGAACAGAGAATGTTTGCTGCCTTCAGGCTATATGAAGAGGCAAGGGCTCCGTTTATTTTGGTATCTCCAGAAGCAGGGAGCACTTGGAGATGCCTGGAGGTCCAAATAAAAATTGTCCTGTATACTCATTTAATTTGCCATCCTGCTGTTTCCCCAAATCACATACTTCCTGATGCTTCAATTAATACATTTTAAATAATTCTATTAGAATATTTAGTACATGAGATTGAAATTTTCTTCCACATGGCTGTCACCCTAAAAACATGTTTTTTAATATTTATCTTTCTGTACTCATCGCCTATCACAGTGCTTGGAAAGTATGTGCTCAAATATTTGCTGAATAAATTAGTGGTTTGTCTTTCAAATATTGCATAGTTTTAGAGGATAAAACTAGGTAAATGAGTGAAGGATATAAACTGACGTTTTTATTCAAGAAAAAAATTTCTACATTTATTCTTTTTAAAATTAGATTCAGGCAATGCCTTCTGGGAATTAATGTTCATCGTATTAGTGGAAATGGACAGGCAAAAGTTGAATGACAACTTGTAAAAGTTGTTACAGATGAACTTTGAGATTCAGTAATAGTTTAGGACAGAAATTAGAGTTTACGTAGACATTCAGCTGTCTTATTTTTCTGATATAAGCCTAATCATATACAGATATTGAATGTGTACTAAGTAACTAACTGGGTAAATATAACCAAAAGTGACTTTTAACTGTTTTTTTTTTTTTCTTCAGTTCTGTTTAATTGCATAGCATCCCATGATGCTGAGAGAGACAAACATGTGGCAATTAGGGGTGTGAACTTTGGATCCAGATGGCTGGGTCTCAGTCCCTGTCTATCCCTGCTTCATCCTAGCCATATAACCTTGACCTGTTACTATCATTTCTGTACTTTAATTTTTCTCTGTAAAACTGAAAATAAATACAGTCTCTGCCTTATAAGGTTGCTGTAAATATCAAATGAGGAAACACACGCAAGTGTTTAGAACATGACCAGGTCCATAGTAAGTGCTCAGTAATTATTGATTATTCAACACCTCTTCTCCCCAGGGGTGTATTTTCCCCAATGCAATAAATGAAAAGTGCATGGGCTTCAGATTAGACACATATGGATTTGAGTTGCAGTTTTGTCACTTACCTTCTGTGGAAGCTTAGAATATTCCTACTCTCTCCACACTATAATTTAATATAGGAATTTCATCCTTAATATAGGAATCATGACACCCAGTTTGCATGGTGATACATTCCTTTGATTATTTTTTCCTTTGCTTTGCCATTCAAGGTAAAGTAAATGATAGCCTAATGAGTGCCGGGTACCAAGGCAAGGGCTAGGGAAAGAGCTAATATTCTAGGGAAGAAGACAGGTATTATGGAGATAATTTAGGATAACATATTTTGAGTAGGATGACAACAGCTCACATACACTGAACGTTTACTACATGCCAGATATAGTGCTTAGCACTTTTCATGCTTCATTTTAATTAATCTTCACAACAAACAAAATATAAAACACTACTTGCATTTTGAAGAATTGGGACTGAGGCATAAAGAGGCTAAGAGGAATGGAGTTCAGACAGGTTGATTCTTAAGAACTTAAGCTTAACCACTATACTATACTATCAACAGCAAGTGCATAGGTCAGTAATAGAGTCTATAGCAAGCTCTAAGGAACATGAACTTGTAAGAAACAATTGAGGCACAATTGCAAAGACTTCAAAGAACAGACAGGTAGGAGGCACACCAGAAGAGTATGTTGTATGAGAAAAAAAGGACAGAACTTTGTCCAATGCTTTTAAAAGGAACTTACATATCAATGTTGGTAAAGCAATTTAAGCAATGTAGTTTTAGGGTCCAGCACAATTATTGAAAAATAGCAGATGCTGAATAAATATTGTGCTTATTAATAGTGGTTATTAATTTCTTAGTACAAAAGACAAAAATATCCATAGACAGTATATTAGGCGGGGTTTTCCAGAGACACAGAACCAGAAAGATATACAGCTATAAATTTATGAGAGAAGATTTATTAGAGGAATTGGCTCACACAACTATGGAGGCTGAGAAGACCCTCAGAACCAGGAAAGCCAGCGGTGTGACTCTCAGTTTGTGATCAAAAGCCTGAGAACCCCAAGGGGTTGCTGGTGTAAATTCCAGAGTCCAGAAGCCAGAGACACTGCAGTTCTGATGTCCAAGGACAAGAGAAGAAAGGTTTTAGAGCTCCGGTAGAAAAAGTGCAAGTTCACTTTTCTTCTGCCTTTTTGTTTTATCTGGACTAGAATGCCCACCCACATTAGGTAAAGGTGGATCTTCTCTACTCAATTCACTGACTCGAATTCCAGTCTCTTCCAGAAACATCCTCACAGACATAAAAAGAAATAGTGATTTACCAACTTCAGTAGTGTCCCCCCCTTATGCAAGGGGGTATGTCCCAAGACCCCCAGGGGCTGCTTGAAGCCAAGGTTAGTAATGAACCTTCTGTATACTATGTTTTTCTTATACAGTAATGGCAGGTAGTGTATCCAGAACAAAGGGATGATTCATGTCCAGGACAGAGACGGAAGGCAAGAGATTTCATCATGCTACTCAGAGCAAAGCACAATTTAAAATAGATGAATCACTCATTTCTGGAATTTTCCATTTAATATTTTTGGACTGAGATTGACTGCAGGTAACCAAAACCACAGAAATTAAAACTGAGGATAAGGGGGGGATTACTGTATCCGGGTATCTTTTAATTCAGTCAAATTGACACTTAAAATTAACTATCTCAGATTAAATTATAAAAAAGTACCAGCAATATTCTGTTCCTTCTTCCCAGTCTGTGCTAGTGAACCAAGAGATAATGACTGTGACATTCAGGTTACCTTTCAGTGATCTATAATGCACAGACAAAACTTCTTTATATGGACCTGGAATATTGACAGGCTAAGAAGGGGAGTGAAAAGTGGTAATAGTGCCCCAAGTCTTCTTTCCTTATAGTCTTTGCCTCCAAGTGAGAGGAGAGAAAGGCATTTGGGAATGTAGCAGACCCTAAATTTCAGGCAGGAAGAGAGAATTATGACATCGTTCCCCTTTAATGTTAGCTGTAAATGTCCTGAAAGACATAAACAGACTCTTCTTATCCATCATCATTAAAATGCATACCTTGAGGTTTTAATATGGATTTCAGTGGCCCAAGTTAATGCCATATTTGTCTAGTGTTCAATCTGGAAGGGATGTTCTACCTAAGTAAACTTACAGGTAACAGACGCTTACTCCTGTAGGCCAAAACTTTTATTTTTAACCATTTTTAACCTAAACATAGGATGTATTTCCCTTCTTAGTTCATTACTGTGTTTGTTCTCTAGAAAATGGGCTTTTTGTAAAGAAAGAGTGGAAGATAAAACAGATAAGGCAGTAGAATTTAATGTACATTAATGAAGGGATGCTGAGAGACTTATTTTGTCAACTCAAACAGAAATTTTGGATCCTTACAGCTTCTCAGACCTATTTGACTTAGCTGAGTTTGACAGATACGTGCCTCTGGATGGATTAGATATTCTGTGACCAGGCAGACATTAATTTCTTCTGATGTCACACGTTTTTCAAATATTGCCAGTTTGGCATCCAAATGGTAACTACCAATAGGAAAATGTTAAGATGGGTGTATGTTATAGGCTGGATGTTTCTGTTCCCCCAAAATGCATATTTTGAAGCCTTAACCCCTAAAGTGATGGTACTTGAGGTGGGCTTTTAGAAAGTGATTAGGTTCCCATGAAGTCAGAAGGGTGGGATCCCCATGATATGATTATTAGTCTTCTAAGAAGAGAAAGAGAGCAGAGGATGCTCCCTCACGCCCTCCCCCGCCCCTTCGTGCTCACTTGCTCTCCCTCTCGCTCCTGAGGTGTGAAGACAGATCCAGAAGGCTGCTGTTTGTGACCAGAAGAAGGCCCTCATCAGGCCAAATCTGCTGGCACTCTGATATTGGAAGTGGCAGCCTCCAAAACTATGAGAAATAAACATCAGTTGCTTAAGCCACTCAGTGTACGGCATTTTTTAACAGCAGTCTGCCTTAGTCTATTTGGGCTGCTATAAAAAAAACATAGACTAGGTCACTTATAAACAACACATAAATTTCTTATGGTTCTGGAGTCTGGGAATTCCAAAATCAAAGTACCAGCCTATTCCATGTCTGTTTAGGGCCTGTGTTTCCTAGTTCTTAGAGGACATCTCTTTCTGTGTCCTCACATGGCAGAAGGGGCAAGGCAGCTCTCTGAGGCCTAATGGCCAGAGCCCTCTTGACCTAATTATATCTCAGAGTCCTTACTTTCTAATACCATCACATTGGTGATTAGGTTTCAGCACAGGAATTTTGTAGGGACACATTCAGACCATACCACAGCCAGTGCTCAGACAGTGTAGCAATCATTATATGACTGCCTCAGCGGTCCTCTGTTCTAAGTAGCTGTACAGATTAGCCACGGGCCAGATAGATGTATATGGATATAAGAACTGGGTATTATATCTGGCCAATACTACAACTTAATATTGTACATATTAAGGTGGTCCTATTTTTTGCTTAGTTTTATTTATTTTTTCTTCTCTGCATTTGGAAATCTGTCTTTCATGTACTAACAAGTTTTCAAAACTGCTTCTCCTGGATCACTCTCCATTATTTTTTTTCAGAGCTTTAAAGAATATAATTTAATTATGTATATTTTGTAAGTTTCTCCTGAATATGTTTCAAGATGAGATTTTCTCTTTGTAAATTATAAATTTTCCAAACGTAACAGAGCTCTAATCAATTATCTTATATTCAAATAATACTTTAATGATCTAATGTTGATGGGAGCCTTTCCTTTGCCTATTTTGCTATGTCTTTTTTTATTGTTTGTAATGGTGGCCATAGGGTTTAGAGTATATGTCCTTAATTTAACACAGCCTTCCTTAAAATAATATCACTTATAACAGACAGTATACTTCCTATTGCTCCCTTCCATCTTTTATGCTATTGTTGTATGTATACTGTAAACCCATAATTCTTAGTACCAATTTTGCCTGAACCCAGAGGTCACAAACTACAGCCCTGATACCAAATCTATCTTGAGACTTAAAAATGGCTTTTGCATGTTTAAATAGTTGAGAAACATCTGAAAGAAGACTATTTTGTGCCACATGGAAGTCCTGTTAAATTCAAATTTCAGTGTTTATAAGTGAAGTTTATTGAAGCATAGCTGTGCTCATTTACTTACAAATTGTCTGTGGCTGCTGTCCTGCTACAACTGCAGAGTTGAATAGTTGGGACAGAGACTGATTGGTCTGTCAAGCCTAAACTATTTACTATATGAGCCTAATACTTTTTAACCTCTGCTTATAAAGCATTGAAGAAAAATAAAAAGAGAAGTTGTATTTTATATTTACTTTCAATTTAACCATTTGAGGTGCTCCACTCTCAGCTTTAGGTCTTCACTGTGCTCCTGTTCACAGACGGATTCTGTCTCTTTGCCCTCTACCTTCTGCCAGGGGTAGACTGCAGTTGCTTGTGACTTGATACTGAATGAGCTTGGTGATGGAGACAAAGGTGTTTCTCTGTTGTCCTGGTCCAGCCTTAGTCTTAGGAAGCCCCTATGTGTCTGGGTCTCAAGCATAGGGCTTTCTCAGGATCCTCCCTTTCTTCAGTCTGCCAGACTGAATTCAGCCTATGGAGAGTCTTGTGTGGGAGAGCCCTTTCCCAGTGGTAGGAAATCTAAAATAATATACCGATACTATCATAGGATTCCAGGACTAGGACTGTTTCCTGCCCTCTCCTTCCCACGCCATTCCAGGGGTAGAGGTTTTTTTGCTTTTTATCCTTCTCCCCATTGTAATGGGTCTTTGCCTCTTGTTTTCCACCCTGGTCTGTTCTTTCTAGGAAGCACCCATTGGAAGTTTGTGGGGAAAAAAATCTGTGAGTGCTTGTCACTCTCAAAGGTTCTGTATTCATGCTTGCCCACAGTTGGCCCTTAATGAATTCGTTAAACATTTTAGCTGAATTTTTCTTACCCATTTGGATAGCACTCAGTGTCTCTTCTTCCCATGCTCTGCCACAGGTCAGGGAGCCTGTGTTCAGTTTCCACATTTGCTTGGAGGGGTTTTACACACTTTTACTACTACTGTTCTGCAACGTTAACTCATACAATATAAGCCATAGGTTAGTCTCACCAAGGAATGTAAAAAGCTGTGTTTCCAGATGGGAAGACAGACTTAGAAAGCACTTTTGCAGCGTGGTTAATTTTTGGTGCTTATTTGTACATCTCAGCAACTACCAGCATGCATTCCTTAGCAATGGAAATACATTCTGAGAGAAAAGAAGCATTAGGTGATTTTTATTGTGGGAATATCATAGAGTGTACTTCTAAAAGCCTAGATAGTATAGCCTACTACACACCTAGACTGTATGGTATAGCCTATTGCTCCTAGGCTACAAACCTGTACAGGCTGTGACTGCACTGAATACTGTAGGCAGTCCTAACACAATCATAAATATTTGTGTATCTGAATATAGAAAAGGTACAGTGAAAATACAGTATCATAATCTTATGGGATCACTGTCATATAGGCAGCTCCTCATTGACTGAAATGTTATTATGTAACCCATTACTGTATTTGGTTATGCAAACTATTTTCTGTTGTTGCTCATATTTCAAATTAAAATTCAATTTAGAGATTAATTTAAGTGAGTCTGTAATATGGTAGACTGAGCTAACACAGAATCTCTTCCATTACAAATATTGAGACGTGCCAGGTAAAATTTAGCAATTAAAAAACTGTAGCTTAGATTGCAAATGAAGGAGTATATTCTCCAAATGTCAGAAATTAAGGGGAAAGTGAAAGCCGGAATGGGAGAGGTGTGAGCTGACACTTTGGTAGAAGTAGAGGAAGGGAGATGAAAAGGGAGCAAGGGGTCCCAGACAGCCCCATGCCTGGTGGCAATACAGAACTGGAGGTAAGACATAAGAGTTACATTATGCCCATAAGCCAAACTGCATTACCTAGCTTGGGATCTGAATATATGCCACCTACTTGGTTCAGGAAACCACCTTTCAAGGAATGTACATAAGGCCAGCCACGGTGGCTCATGCCTGTAATCCCAATACTTGGGGAGGCTAACATTGGTAGGATTGCTGGAGCTCAGGGGTTCAAGACCAGCCTGGGCAACATAGCAAGACCCCATCTCTACTAAAAATTAAAAAATAATAATAAAATAAGCCAGGCAACATGGTGGTACATGCCTGTAGTTCCAGGTGCTAGGAAGGCTGAGGTGGGAGGATTACTTGAGTCTGGGAGATTGAGGCTACAGTGAGCCGTGATTGTGCCACTGCACTTCAGCCTGGGTGACACAGGGAGATGATATCTCAGAAAAAAAAAAAAAAAAAAGTAAAAAAAAAAAGAAAGAAATGTACATAAAGTGAATTATAGGCCAAGCTACACAGGAGATGGTAAAATGAAAGATAGCAGTCTTAAACATTTATTTACACTGGTTTCCCATAGAAGAAACAGTCCCTGCCAAAAGTGTGCTTGCAATGAAACATTAAAAATACGAGGAAGGCCAGGTGCGGTGGCTCATACCTGTAATCCCAGCACTTTGGGAGGTCGAGCCAGGTGTATCACATGAGGTCACCAGGAGTTACAGACCAGCCTGACCAGGGAGAAACCCCATCTCTACTAAAAAAAAAAAAAAAATACAAAATTAGCTGGGTGTGGTGGTGCATGCCTGTTAATCCCAGTTACTTGGGAAGCTGAGGCAGGAAAATCACTTGAACGTGGGAGGCAGAGGTTGCGGTCAGCCAAGATCCATTGCACTTCAGCCTGGGCAACAACAGTAAAACTCTGTCTCAAAAAAAAAAAATCATGAGAAACATGAGAAGAGGAGCCAGAATATGGGGTGAATCATTGCACAAAACAAAGCAACGTGTGAATGTTTGAAAAGTGGAGAGATCTTGATACAAAAGTCAAAGACTATAAAATAAGCATAGTTATAATGATTAAAAGTATGTATTGTAAAATAATGGAAACTATAAAGTGAGAGCATAACACTGAAATAATAACAGGCAAATTTGAAAAAAGATTATTTAAAAATATAAGAATGCTGAAAAAAGATACTTTTAAAAATAAAATGGCATGAAATTTTATATTAAAGTTTAAAAAAAATTTTAATTATAATACCATTTTTATGTACTCACAGAATAAAATGGCAGCATTTTCATTTAAACTGATGCTATAGCCTTATTTCTGAAATGACTTTTGAACTTTAAAGGAAGTTATTGTGGGTTAAGCATTGAAACAGCAAGTTTATGTTTGGCTTTTATTTTCCTGAGACATTGATCTGGCCATCCTTTGCATTCAAATCTTCAGTGGCTTCCCATTGTCTAATATTCTTAATATGGCTGGCCTGCTGGGTTTTGCCCAATTGGATCCATAGCTCCTTTGCCTGTTTGCCCTCTCATCACTTTGTATTTTTGAATTTTTGCCATTTGTAAGCATACCTTTCTCCTCTTGAGTTTCCTGTTGTATTGCCTGGAAATGCTTTTTCCTCAGATAGTAACTTATCCTGAGCTTCATTCAGTCTCTACCCAAATGTCACCTCCCCACAATTATTATCTATCATATCTAGTCTTTTCCCTACTCCCATCATTCTTTTTCTCTATCTCAGCTTAATTTGTCTTTATAACATTTTAATTAACTGACCATATGCCAATATTTATTTGTGTATTGCCTTTCCTCTACTTATGACGTCCCAAATGCTAGAACACAGCCTGCTACATTGTAGGTGTCTATCAAATATTTGTTGAATAAATAAGAATAACCTCAGAGTCTTGGTGTGTTGCGCTCTCTACGAGAAAGCTCTTCTCTTCCTCTTCGTCCCTTTTCCTGGCAAATACCTACTGTCTTCTTGGCACTCAGTTTCCAAATCCTCATGAAATCTTTTCCTATTCCTGCAGCCTATGTTAGATCCTCTGTCTTTTAATTCTAAAGCACCTGTATACCCTTTTGTAAATGCATTCACTTATCACCCAACAAATTCTTATTGAGGGCTCAATATATTTCAGCCACTGTTCTAGGTCTTGGAGCTGCAGCAGTGAATACAATAGACACAATCTCAACTCTCAGGAAGCTTCTGTTCTAGTTAGGTGGGGACAAGGGGCTAACAAGCAGGAAAATTGGAGAAGCATGGCCCAGTCAGAGGAAACGAGTGTAAATGTTCTGAGACTGTAATGTTCTAAAGTGTTGGAGGAACAGCTATGAGCCCAGTATAGCTGCAGCAGAGGGAACAAGGGAAAGGACAGTAAGAAATGAAGTCAAGCAGAGAGGGAAAGAGAGAGAGAGTGCGCAGGGGGCTGCATGAGGCTCAGGGTTACTATTTTAAAGACTTTGACTTTTACTCTAAGATACTAAGCCACAGTAAGGATTTTGTGGAGTAGTGGTATGATCCAACTCGTGTTTGAATAAACTCACTCAGCTATGTTGATCATAGAAAGTAAAGACTAGACAGGGAGATTAGTAATAAAGTTATTGAAAGAAATCAGATCAGAGGTGGTGGTGGATGGGATCAGGTTAGTAGCAGAAAAGATAATGAGAAGTGGTCAAATTCTGTATACATTTGGAAGCCCTACTAAACAGGATATTTTTTCCCCTCAACTTTTATTTTAGAATCAGGAGAATATGTGCAGGTTTGTTAGAAAGATATATGACTTGATGCTGAGGTTTGGAATAATATGAAAGAATCCATCACCCAGGTAGTGAACATAGTAGCCAATAGGTACGTTGTCTGTTCTTGCCCCTCTTGTATTTCTCATTATCTGTTGTTCCCATCTTTATGTCCATGTGTTCTCAATGTTTACCTCTCACTTGTAAATAAAAACATGTGGTATTTGGTTTTCTGTTTTTACATTAGTTTGCTTAGGATAATAGCTTCCAGCTGTATCCATGTTGCTGTAAAGCACATGATTTTGTTCTTTTTCATGGCCACATAGTGTTCAATAGCACATATGTACCATATTTCTTTATCCAATCCACCATGGATGGGCAACTAGGTTGATTCCATGTATTTGCTGGTGTGAATAGCGCTGTGATGAACATAAGAGTGCATGTGTCTTTTTGGCAGAATGAATTATTTTCTCTTGGATATATACCCAGTAATGGGGTTGCTGTGTTGAATGGTAACTCAACTCTTAGTTCTTTGAGAAGTCTCAAACTACGTCCAGAAGAGCTGAACTATTTTACATTTCCACCAACAGTGTATAAATGTTCCCTTTTCTCTGCAGCCTTGCCTTGCCAATATCTGTTATTATTATTATTATTTTTTTTACTTTTTAACAAAAGCCATTCTGACTGGTGTGAGATGGTATCTCATTGTGGTTTTGATTTGCATTTCTCTGATGATTAGTGATGCTGAGCATTTTTTATGTTTATTAGTCACTTGTATGTATTCTTTTAAGAAGTGTCTGTTCATGTCCTTTACCCAGTTTTTAATGGGGTTATTTTTTTTTTGCTTGTTGATTTAAGTTCTTTATAGATTCTGGATATTAGACCTCTGCCGGATATACAGTTTGAAAATATTGTTTCCCATTCTGTAAGTTCTTTGTTTATTCCCTTGGTGGTTTCTCTTCCTGTGCAGAAGCTCTTGAGTTTAACTAGGTTCCGCTTGTCAATTTTTGTTTTTGTTGCAATAGGGTCAAGTGATCTGTCCACCTTAGCCTCCCGACTAGCTAGGACCACAAACACTTATCACTACACCCAGCTAATTTTTAAAATATTTATTTTTTGTAGTCGGGGTCTCACTGTGTTGCCCAGGCTGGTCTTAAGCTACTGGGCTCAAGTGATCCTCCCATCTCAGCCTGCTGGTGTGCTGAGATTACAGGCATGAGACACTGGGCCTGGCCATTAGAAGCTATTAATAGGGATTGCCTATAGTCTCACAGTTCTGTGGGAAAAGTTAATTCGTTGTAAGTGATGGTACATATTTATTTGATATGAGTTTGGGCAGTTGTAATATAATGGATGTGCTAAGCTTAACATTTGGGCAGCTACCAATATGAAGAAAGTCATGAAAGTTAACATGAAACACGTAGGTTGCAGATTAATTAGCTTCCTTTGATGGTAAATTGAGAGTGTTTGATAATTCTGAGTAAGGAAGTGAACTAATCTGAGTGGTATATTTATTAACTAATGTGACAATTGGTTGCAGGATTGAATGTATGGGGAAGATTCATGCTTCATAAACATTACTCTGAGAGATTTTATTGGATGCTCCTTGAACAAAAGTTTCAAGGTAAAATAAATCAGAAAATAATGGGTTTCCCAAACACTGGGTTAAACAAACTTTAAGCTGTTTCTTTACTGTAGGCTGCAGTATACTCTGTGACTCTCCAAGTGGTATGAAATATGCAGACTGTGAATCTCTGTTCATGGAAGCCAATCATTCTTTGGAATAGTTTGAGGATATTGGGCTATATTATTATAGCAATCTGGATGATCTGACCTTAACTTGAGGAGGAGTTATGGGAATGAAAGGAAGAAATAAAGTCAACTTGCTTTATTGACTAATACAAGGAGAAAATGAGGAAAAGGAAAGTCAAAGAGGAAACATGTTGGTCCAGGAAGCTGATGATTTTAGCTCAGCACTTAATGAGCTTTAAGAATCCAGGAGAAACAACCAATGATATATTGGGACTCTGATGTGTGAAAAGTGTTCTAAGTTAGAGGCAAGTTTCGGCATAAACACCAAATAATATATAATGGTAGAGGATAGTCTCAAAGTAAGTAGAGCATGAATTAGCAACATTACAGAAGTAATTGCTATAGATTTTTTTTCAGAAAAAAATACAGAATAGAACAAAAGACTACTTGAAGAAAAGCTCTGGAAACAAATACTTGAAAGTAAGTACTTTTTGTTTGACTACCATTATTTTCAGTGTTCAAACTGAGAATTAAAAAGAAACCCAAATAAACTCAGCATATTTATTCACTATGGCAGTAAACTGTGATGCTTCCTTCTGAAATCCTGGCATACTTGGGGTACTTGAGCAGTCGGTGATTTTTGACAAGCCAGGAATTCCTTACTGTTTTAGTTTTTTCTTTCTCCAGTGGGTATTGCCTCATAATCCATTGTGTACACATCAAGATCACAAGCCTAGGCTCTCATTGTCTTTTTTCCACATTCTCCGAGGTCTACCTTCTTTCTACACCTTGTAAACCACCCTTCTAGAAGCAGCATTTGTTTCTTAGAACTGTGCTTGCCTGCACTTGCTGGTGTATCATGGGAAGTATAGGAATTTATAGAATGGCCAAAAGGCTGAAAGGCATCATCACCAGAAACAAAACTTAAAGAAAAAAAAAAAACACAGAAAACAGACTATAACAAAGGCAACACAATATGTCCTTTGTTGTATTATATCCTTTGCATAGTTAGACTGATTTAATACCTGCATTTATGGTTAGAAGGAAAAGCATGCAGCAGAATATGTAGATGCATTTTCAAGGTCAGAATATGGAGTCTAGAAGAGAAATAAGTAACAGACGGTAAGCTCATAGGAAAATTAAGTCAGCCAGCTTTCCCCAGATGGTCACCTTTATACTGTTTTTTTGTAGCTTGTGAATTAGGCACCTGTGCTTTTTTCAACTCACTCTGTGCCATGTGAATTTTTGAATTTGACATTTTGATTGCAAATAAAAACAATAAATCCTGAATGTTTTTAATAAGAAACATGAGGGTTTTGTTCTTGTTTTTTATTTGAATGAAATTAATGTTTTAGAATTTCTAAAATGCTTATGCAGGTATAGAGGTAAGCTCATATATGGGATTTCTTCTTGCATTTTTCTGGAGACTGGCATAGGTAACCTTTAAGGTATTTCCTATTTTAAGATATGCATAATATATATTTTCTATAGAGTGGATTTTTTTTTTTTTTTTTTTTTTTTTGAGACAGATTCTCACTCTGTCACCCAGGCTGGAGTGAGTGGCGCGATCTCAGCTCACTGCAACCTCTGCCTCGGGGGTTCAAGGTTCAAGGGATTCTCTTGCCTCTGCCTCCCAAGTAGCTGGGATTACAGGCATGAGCCACCACACCCAGCTAATTTTTGTAGTTTTTGTAGCAACAGGTTTTCCCCATGTTGGCCAGGCTTGTCTTGAACTCCCTACCTCAGGTGATCACCCACCTTGACCTCCCAGTGTTGGGATTACAGGCGTGAATCATAGCACCCAATCTAGAGTGTATTTTTAAAAGGAGATCTATGATTAATGATAAGAATGGGCACATTGATTTTATATCTAATTCTTACAACTGTTTCTTGAATGTGATCATCACATTAGGTATTATAAATCTCGCTCCCCTAACTCCCATACAGGAGAACAACATAATGCCTTTTATATAACCAATGATTTTCAGGTAAACAATGTGTTTTTCTCAGTCACTGCTTTCAAACTTCTTTGGCATTTGAATTAACATTCCATTATGAAAATGTCTGCACCGAATCTGTGCTTGATAAACCAGCATAATAATGTCCTGTTTCACTTGCATTGTGTATATGCATTAATAAGTGTTGACACTGAGATGCCCACAGAAAAGAAGGAATTCCTAAGAAAGACTTATTATTTTTTTCTTATCTATTAGTAAATATAACAGAAAAATATCTACGTTTAAAGCATTAATAAAATGTGATGAAGTACTTGCACCTGAGTTAAGGTATTCAGTGTATGTGTAATTAAAGATAAGATAAAAATACTCAGTAAATTATGACAGGAATAGTTCATGTTAGTACCAATTGAAAAATAATGCCTTCCAAATTAAACTTGTTTATGTATGAGTAATTTGTCTCACATTTAAAAAAATGTGAATTAAGTACTGGGCTCTTACTTATCCTGTTCAAAAGTTAAAATAAAGCTAAGCTTATTTAATTTTCTCTCAGATAAAACAAAACCAAGCTATTTACTATGAATTCAAAACCTTGTTGAACAAGCCATTTCAAGTTTATTGCATTTGCCTGCTTGTTTTGAGTCAATTAGATCCTAATGTTTCACCACTAGAAAAGGTACAAGTACAATTTCCAGGACATCTAGTGGTCTACAGGATTAGATTTGTTTTTATTTGGCAAGAAAATTTTAAGTAACTTAATCAAATATTAAGGTGCTATATCTCTTTTCATATAATTAAATGTCTTATTTATAAATTTTAAAATTAACCCCTCATGCTTAGAATCTACAACCCAACCTCCAAACTTTCATTTCCAAGCCAGGCCCAGGGGTGTTTACCTGTTGTCCCAGCTACCAGAGCCTGAAGTGGGAGGATCTCTTTAGCCTGGGAGTTCATGTCCAGCCTGGGGAACTTAGTGAGACCTCATCTTCTCCCCACCAAAACTACTACTACCACTAATAATAATAATAATTGACAAAATTGCATCTTCTAGAGCCTCCTTAAAATCACATTTAACATTTTTTGGATACATTTGCATATATGTAAAGATTGAATTGTGATTATAGAGTCAGTGAACACATGTACTGAATAGCATTGAGTAAGGCAAACTTTCCCCAAAATATCTCTTCCATCTTCTGGACATGTGTTTTCACTCAACAAAGGAATAAATAGAATCTGTTTTTAAAAATTAATTTGTACTTAAACATATTTTTACAGAGAATAATTTCTGCCTTGATGGTTTCATTGGTGCATTCTGCCAAGCATTGTAAGAAAGAAATACTACCAATTCAACACAAACTTTTCCAGAAAATACTAGACAGGAATCACTTTTCTCATTTTAGTTGTACCAAAATTACCCCACGAAACGACCAAACCAGACAAACACAGTATAGGAAAATAAATCTTAGATAAATATTCCTCATGGATATGAATGTACAAGTGCCTAACAAAATTTTAACATCTCAAATCTAGCAAAAGATACATACAAAGGATATACATATAAAAGATAATGTATTATGATCAAGTGAAGTTTATTGCCACAAGGTAAGAATGATTTAACATTTTAAATCAATCCAAATAATTTACTGTAACAAAAATCATATCATCATCTCAATAGGTGTAGAAAAAGCATTTGAATAATTCCATATCTATTCATGATTTTAAAACACCTAGCAAAGTAAAAATAAAAGAAAGCTCTTTCAATAAAGGGTTTCTGCAAGAAACCTATAGTATATGTCATACTTAATGGTAAAAGGCTGAATTCTTTACTCTTAAGATTGAGAACAAGACAAAGATGTACGCTCTCATCACTTCCCCTTAGCATTTTATGCGGAGTCCTAGTCAATACAATAAGGTAAACAAGAGAAGTACATGATATAGATTTGAATGGAAGGAATAAACTGTCTTTATTCACAGGCAATATGATTGTCCATGGAGAAAATCCTGTAGGATCTGCCAATAAAGCTACTAAAACTAATGGGTGACTTTAGGAATGGAAGAAAATATAAGGTTATCTTAAAAATATCTATTTTATTTCTGTATAATAATAATAAACAATTGGAAACTAAATTTAAAAAGTAGTATTTACCATACCACCAAAACAAGAAAGTATTGAGTCAAATTTAACAAAATATGTGCAAAAATTGTATACTAAAAGTACAAAACATTGTTGAGAGTAATTAAAGATTTGAACAAATGAAATAATATGCCATTGTTCAAGGGATTGGAAAACTGAATATTGTAGACATATTAATTTTTCTCAAATTATTATTAAAATTAATGGCAAAAACTGCAATTACTTTTGCACCAACCTAATACACAGATGCAAGACAATCTCAATTAAAATGACAACAGAGATTTTTCTTGGTAAAAATTGACATTAGATGAAAAATTTACCAAAAATGCAGAGGACATAGAATAACAGAATTGAAAGGCAAGAATAAAGTTGGAAGGTGTTATGGTAAAAATAATTTTGTTCACTCAAAATTCGTTATGTTGAAATAATAACTTCCAAGGCCATAGTGTTAAGAGGTGAGGGCTTTGGGGATGTGATTAAGTTATGAGGGTGGAGCCCTCATTAATGGGATTAGTGCCCTTATAAAAAATGTCCCATATAGCTTCATTGCTCCTTCTACCATGGGAGGACACAGCAGAAGGTGCCATCTGTGAGAAAGTGGACCTTCACCAGACACTGAATCTCCCAGCACCTTAATCTTTGACATCCCAGCCTCCATAACTGAGAGAAATAATTTTATGATTTACAAATTAGTCTATGGTATTTTTAGTAGCAGCCTCAATGGACTAAGACAGAGAAGGTTCATGCTACTACTTCATTTCAAAATTTACTATTGAGATACAGTAATTAAAATATAGTGTGATTTTTGGTATAAGTATTGATATGTAGGATCAATTAAATAGAATACAGTCCAGAAACAGGCCCACAAATATTTGCTAAATTGATATTCAACAACTGTACCAGGAAAACTCACTGGGGAAAGGCTAGTTTTTTTCAATAATGGTACTGTAAAAATTGGATAACCAATGCAAAAACGTGAACCTCAATCCTTAACACTATAATCAAAAATTAACTCAAAATGGGCCAAAATCTAAATGTAAGACCTAAACCGATATTATTTTAAAATAAAGAGCAAAAGAGAAAATCTTTGATACCTTGGATTAGTCCAGAACTGCCTAGGTTGAATATAAAAAGCATGTATCATAATAGAAAAGAATGATAATTTAAAAATCATTAGTCTTCAAAAGATAACATTAAGAATATTAAAAGACAAGGAGAAGACTAGGAGAAAATATTTGCAAAACATGTCTGATAAAGGATTTGTATTCAGAATATATAAATTACTCTTAAAACTCAACGATAAAAGAAAGTAACCTTTTTTTAAAAAAATGAAGAAAATATTTGAATAGATACTTCACTAAAGAAGATATATAGATGGCAAATAAGCATATGAAAAGATAGTTAGTATCATTAGTATTTAGGAAAAAACAAATTGCAACCACACTGAGATAATCCTATTAGAATGTTGTTTTTTAAAATAATGTATTTTGTGTATGAGCTTTAAAAAGGTGAACTTTACATTGTTGGTGGGAGTGTAAATTAGTTAAACCACTATGGAAGACAGTGTGGTGATTCCTCAAGAATCTAGAAATAGAAATACCATTTGACTCAGCAATCCCATTACTGGGTATATACCAAAAGGATCTATTATAAATAGATCCTATAATAAATCAATCTATTATAAAGACACATGTGTACGTATGTTCGTCTTGGCACTGTTTACAATAGCATAGATGTAGAACCAATCCAAATGCCCATCAAAGATATACTGGGTAAAGAAAATGTTGCACATATACACCACAGAATACTACACAACCATAAGAAAGGATGAGTTCATGTCCTTTGCAAGGACATGGATGAAGCTGGAAACCATCATTCTCAGCAAACCGACACAAGAAGAGAAAACCAAACACCACATATTCTCACTCATAAGTGGATGTTGAACAATGAGAACACATAGACACAGAGAGGGTAACATCACACACTGGGGTCCATTGGGGGGTGGGGGGTTAGAGGAGGAATAACAGGGGGTGGGGGAGATTGGGGAGGGATAACATTAGGAGAAATACCTAATGTAGATGACAGAGGGATGGAGTTAGCAAACCACCATGGCATGTGTATACCTGTGTAACAATCCTGCACTATCTGCACATGTACCCCAGAACTTAAAGTAAAATAAAATAAAATGGCAAACTTCATTCTGTATCATTTCTCGAGACATAAAAGTATAGAAATGGCTCTTCTTGCATCAATAAGCTCTCTTATTAGTCTCAATACCTTAAGTCATCTCTCTCCAGTAATTATTTTCTACTTGATAATAAATTCTCATCTTCCCCAAATTATCCCTGTGAGCAGAACCTCAGGCAAACCATATTATGTCCTTTAGCAGAGTTTTTTAATATATAAAATGTAAGGCTTGGAGCACAAAGTCACTTTCAATTCTATGATATTACTAAAGTTAGTAACTTTTTGATAAGAAATAAGACTATCATCTTTCACTTACATTTTACCTATCCATGGTATTAATAGATGTGTATAGATATTTAATTCTGATAAGACATACTTCCCAAACAATTATATATATTAAAATGTAGCATTCATTTAGGTCATTTTCATGACTCTTTCTCGGGGTCAAATTTTATTACAGCTCTTATTACTAATACATATGGTTATCATAAACATTTAACATTGATACAGTAGATATGTAAGTATTAATTCAGCAAAAGTTGGAATCATTCTTATGGTTGGTACACGTTTGTGTATACAGCAAGCTATTTTTAATGAAGACCAAAGGACAAAAGCAAGTCTGGAAATTTTTAATTAAATATTGAGTAGTATAGCAGAAAAAGATATGGTCTGGGATTCAGAGTATCTTTGTCCTAGTTCTGACTCATCGCTGATAATCTCAGACTAAGTACTTAGAAACAATCAATTTTTTAGATCATGAGCAATAACTTTATCTTACTTGGTTTTGGTTTGCTCATCTATAAATTTATTGGTACTGATTTGATTATTATTGGGGTAGCTTCAATTTGAAGCTATTCTAAATTGTCTATTCTATACCGATTGGTTGGTTTCAGGCACATAAAATAATTTAAATTTGGCTGTATGTCTAGAACACTTTTAAAGAATTATTTTTCTTTTACCTTCTTATATTCATTACTAGTTCACCTTGAAACAGGGATCCTCTTTATTTCTTCCTATTCTTTAAGCGTTCTTCATTTTCCGTTCTCCTATAAGAAGCCATGTTGGGGTAATACTATATTGAATCCATTCTCCCTAGAACACGTTGCCCTTTGCTATCACTTTTTTCCCATCGCCATTTTTGTGTCATATTAATTTAATAGCACTCTTGATAAATGAACCATCCTTTTAGGCAGAGCATTTATTCTTTAGAGCCAGAGAAGGTAAACTAGTCCAAACACTCATTTTATAGATAACGATGCTGAAGTTGAGATAAATTAAACAAATTTCAAAAATTTGGCTGGGCCTGGTGGCTCACGCCTGTAATCCCACCACTTTGGGAGGCAGAGGCAGGTGGATAATGAGGTCGAGAGATCAAGACCATTCTGGCCAACGTGGTGAAATCCCGTCTCTACTAAAAATACAAAAATTAACTGGGTGTGGTGACATGTGCCTGTAGTCTCAGCTACTCGGGAAGCTGAGGCAGGAGAATCGCTTGAACCTGGGAGGTGAAGGTTGCAGTGAGCTGAGATCATGCCACTGCACTCCAGCCTGGGTGACAGAATAAGACTCCATCTAAAAAAAAAAAAAAAAAAAAAAAAATACAATTTTAAGGCTAGAAACAAGGATTGTTGACTTCCAATTCCATTGTTATTTCCATAATGTTATAATGCACTTTCAGAGCCAGTGGATGACAATGAAAGGAAGATTTGAATCAAGATAGTAGGTTAAGCATATATGTTCCATTGCCTTCCACTCCAAACATCATAGCCATCAAAAAGATATAAAGCAAATAATAAATTTTAAAAGGTGTTGGAGATAAGAAGGATGTTACTGAACACAAAACATTTTGAAGAATTTCTGAAAGATAACAAACAATAAAATCAGACTGATGAATGAAAATTATGGTAATAATCACTCACAGTAACATTTATTAAGCATTCACTGTGTGCCAGGTACAATGCTAAATATTTTCATGTACTCTCTTATTTAATCCTCAACACACACACTCACACACAGCACACACTCTGAAGTATGTTCAATTATGATCATTGTTTCACTGAAAATGAAACTTAGGTTGGTTGAATTGTCTGAAAAGACACAATTTGCAAATGCTGAATTGAAATTAGAGCCAGGAAATCTGAGGCTTGAGACGCCCTCCTGATTATCTGTTCTCAAAACTTAGCTTCCCCACCTTCCCAGTTCCTAGCTCCTTTCTTTTTTGTTTTGTTTTTTTACAATTTTCATTTTAGATTCAAAGGATGCATACGCAGGTTTGTTACATGGCTACATTGCGTGTTGCTGGCATTTGGTTTACAGATAATTTGTTCACCCAGGTAATCAGCATAGTAACCCACAGGTGGTTTTTCAATCCTCACATCCTCCCACCCTGCACCCTGAGGGAGGCTGTGGCATCTAATGTTCCCTTCTTTGTATCTGGTTACTTTCTAATCACTGTGGCGTCCTGACACTGATTAGAAAGGAGCCAGACACAAGGTGTGGTTCTTAGAAAGGAATCCCAAAGCATGAACCTGAGAAAGCAAATGCAAGGCAACCCCCGCCCCCCATGAAAGTCAGAAAAGCCATAAACTCAAAGACACCAAACAAGAGTCCTGGTTCAAACACTTGATAACTGAATTGGAATCATTAAGTGAATCTACTTATCTTCTCTCACTCTCTTTATACTGACAAACAGCAGCATGTGTTCCTAAAGCCCCAACTTTCTCTCTGAAATAGGACATGCAAATAAATAGCAGAGTGAGAGCTGAGATGAGAAAAGAGGCATAGCAATATCCTCAGACACTTTTCAAAGGCCAGGAGTGACTGGGCGATCATAGCCAGTGACAAATCATCTCTTCATTTTTCCTTGCAGAACACTCCATTCTTTAGCCACCTGCACACCTAGTCCTAGAAACAGCCTCTTATTAGAAACTGTATCTACTGATGAGAGAGTGAAAATACTAATTTTTATTATGGAGGTGTGCAATTTAATCTAAATCATAATTACAAATATTAAATAAAAACAACAAAAACAATGCCAGCTCTTTGAGGACAGCCGTCTTTATGAAAGAATTTATCTAAAATAAATTATCCCCAAGAGCATAAAATTAATGGAATGATTTGATTATATGCTTTAGAAAATAAATACCAGAGAAAAACAAGAAAATAACAAGCTGGTGTGAAAAACAGACAATCATAAAAAGGAAGACTGAAAATAAAGAGATGGAAAATGAAATACTAGGAAAAAGTTAACACAAAGATATAGCAATATAATATTCAAATATCAGTCAAAATAGGATTCAAGCCTAAATTAAATGTGACAGAGTGATATTTAACTTAGAAAAACATTACCAAGATGCCATTAGCATCCTAAACCTAAAGTCAACTATGACCTAGCCCCATAGCTCTGAAACATATGTGTATGAGGCAAAAACTGTTAGTGGGAAAAATTAGCAATTCAACCAGTTTCTCAAAAATTGTCTGCTCAAGGAGATAAAATAAGGCTATTTGATACTTCAGTAAATCATTCAACAAGCTTAAGCATATGTATTATGTATGTTTGTGTCCGTATTATCTATCATTATTTTCACACATCTGTGGATGACTTACCATATGTAACTCCAAAAATGCTATTAAAACCCAAAATGAGAAATAACACCGGTAATTTTCTCTGACTCATATATAACAAAATTAAAATATAAAGTGCAAAGGTATAATCTTCTTAAAACCATATCCTTTGAGAGGCTGAGACAGGAGAATTGCTTTGACATAGGAGGCAGAGGTTACAGTGAGCCGAGATCGCACCACTGCACTCCAGCCTGGGTGACAGTGATACTCTCTGTCTCAAAAAGAAAAAAAAAAAATCACTGGAAATTTTAAAATTATAAATAACATTTACTTTGAAGAAGATATCAAAATTAAATGGTAGAAAGAAATTATCTCCTCTATATCAAAAGAAGCAATATGTCACATGTCACTAGATTGGCATTCTAAAGAAAATGTAGGATCAATCTAGGATCATTGCGCACACACACACACACACACACACACACACACCCCTAGTCAAACTATAAAGAAAGAATATGGATAAAAGCAAGTAATAATAAGTAAATGAACATGAAGTGTTGGCAAGACCATCACTACACTTTTGCTTCATGTTCATTTACTTATTATTACTTGCTTTTATCTGAATCTTTGATTTTAAAAAAGTGAATAAAAATTTCCACATCTGATCTCATGTACATAAGCATTGTTTCATGCACAAAATTATTAAAAATATTGCATAAAATTACCCTTAGCTGCATGTATAGGTATATGTGAAACATAAATAAATTTCATATTTAAAATTGGGTTTCACCCCCAAGACATCTCATAATGTATATGTAAATATTCCAAAATGAAAAATATCTAAAATCTGAATCATTTCTAGTCACAAGAATTTTGGATTAGGGATTTTTGACCTGTATTCCATTATGTATGTATACCACATTTTCATGTATTATTCAGTCTTGAAAAATAAGGAAATCCTGTCAACTGCAACAACATGATGAATCTGAAAGACATGATGTTAAGGGAATTAAGCCAGACACAGAAAAACAAATATTGCATAATCTCACTTATGTGTAGAATAAAACAAATTCAGCTCATAGTAACAGGGACTATCATCGCAGTTGCTAGGAGGTGGGGGCTAGGGAGATTGTGGTCAAAGGATACAAAATTTCAGATAGAAAAAATAAGTTTAAGACATGTATTGTACAATATGGTGACTTTAATTAGTAACATTGTATTGTATTCTTGAAAATCACTAGGAGAGTAGATTTTAAATGTTCTCACCACAAAAACATGACTAGTATGTTAGGTGATGCATATGTTGATTGGATCAGTTTGGCCATTCCATAGTATGTGCACGTTTCATAACATCAGGTTGTATGCAATATGTGTGTACAATTTTTATTTGTTGATTAAAAATAAATAAATTTTGCAAATATATACTCTTTTTTAAGCTAAAAATTTGAATTTAGTTATATTGAGTTATCTTTATAAGTTTTTTATTTTAATTTTAGAAAAGATGGTCTTGCCAACATAGAAAAAAGTTTAAAAGATTGTTATAAACATAGAAAAATGTCTAAAGTCTAGGACTAAGATTTATACTTACTCTATAAAGTCCCAAAATGCTCAACATCATTAATCATCAGATAAATACATATTAAAGCCACAGTGAAATATATCATATATCAATCAAAATGGCCATTATTAAAAAGTCAATAAATGACAGATGTTGATGAGGCTGCAGGGAAAACAGAACACTTTTACACTGTTGATGGGAATGTAACTTACTACAACTTCCTTGGAAAACAGTATAGAGATTCCTCACCAAAAATAGAACTACCATTTGATCCAGAAATCTCGCTATTGGTTACCTACAAATAGGAAAAAAAATCTTTATAACAAAAAGATACCTGCAATCGTATGTTTATCACACAATAGCAAAGATCAACCTGAGTGTCCATCCGTGAATAATTGGGTAAAGATAATGGGGTATATATATATATATATACCATGCAATACTCTTGTCATAAAAAATAATGAAATCATGTATTTTGCAGCAGAATGGATAGAACTGGAGGCCATTAAGTGAAACAACTAAGAAACAAAGTCAAATACCATATGTTCTCACTTATAAGTGGGAGTTAAATAATGTGTGCCCATGGACAGAAGTGTGGAATAATAGATATAGACAACTTGAAAGAATAGGGGGGTGGGTGATGAAAAATTACTTAATGAGTACAACATACATTATTCAGACAACAGCTATACTAAAAGCCCAGACTTCACCACTATTTAATATATCCATGTAAAATTGCATTTGTGCAATTTTACATTTATTTTTTTAACTCTCAGTTGTTAACTTATTTTGTTATTATAAAATAAAGTACTCCACCCGGTTTTTAATGTTTAAATGTTTTGATAATATATAAATTTTAAATTTTATTATTTTGAGGTACATTTCTTCCATGTCTAGTCCGTTTGTCATAGATAAGCTATTATTATTTTGAGGTATGTTTCTTCAATGTCTAGTCAACTAACATTGAAGAAGCGTACCTCAAAATAATAAAAGCTATCTATGACAAACCCACAAACAACATCATACTCAATGGGCAAGAGTTCAAACCATTCTTAAGAACTGGAACAAGATAAATCACCCACTCTCACTACTCCTACTCGACATAGTACTGGAAGTCCTAGCCAGAGTAGTCAGGCCAAAGTAAGAAATAAAAGGCATCCAAATAGAAAAAGAAGAAGCATCTTCACTGACAATGTGATTCTATACCTAGAAAATCCTAAAGACTGCCAAAAGTCTCCTAGAGCTCATAAATGACTTAAGTAAAGTTTCAGGATACCAAGTCAATGTACAAAAATCAGTAGCTTTCTATACACCAACAATGTCCAGACTGAGAGTGAAATCAAAAACACAATCCCACTTACTATAGGTGCAAAGAAGATGAAATACGTAGGAATACAGCTAACCAAGGAGGTAAAAGATCTCAACAAGGAGAGCTATAAACCACTGCTGAAAGAAATCAGAGATGACACTAATAAATGGAAAAGCATTCCATGCTTGTGGATTGGAATAATCAATATTATTAAAGTGGCCATAGTATCCAAAGCAATTTACACATTCAATTCTATTTGTTTCAAACCACTAATGACATTCTTCACAGAATTAGAAAAAAAAACTATTCTGAACTTCAAATGGAGCCAAAAAAAATTGCCCAAATAGCCAAAGCAATCTTAAACAAAAAGAACAAAGCTGGAGGTATCACACTACGTGATTTCGAACCATACTATAAAGCCACATTAACCAAAACATTTTGGTACTGGTACAAAAAAAAAAAAGACACATAGACCAATGGAACAGAATAGAAAACCCAGAAATAAAGCCATACACCTACAATCATCTGATCTTCAACAAGGCTGACAAAAACAAGCAATGGGGAAAGACATCCTCTTCAATAAATGGTTCTGGCATAACTGGCTAACCATATGCAGAAGACTGAAGCTGGACCCCTGCCTTTCACTATATATAAAAATTAACTATAAATAATGTTTTCTACTGCCTTGTAGTAATAATGTTCTCAGCAGAATACATGTACTATTCACCATAAAAACTTCTGCAAACATCAAGCTTCACTTTGCCCTCTAATTACCCCTTAAAGATGTAGATAGCACCACACTGACCTCATCATACACCTCCTAAAGTAACTAAGAAAATGGATGACAGTATGATATAGTGGTGATAAGTTAAAGAGGAAACATTATTAAGGAGCTTCACAGCGGAATTATATATCAAAGTGTCAGTTTAGATAAAAATATTCATCCGTTTTCTAGTATAGGATGTATTTGAGGATAGGAAAAGTTAAATTTGTAGTTTCTTTATAACAAACTCTCCAAAAACACCCAGACAACTTGATGGGGTGTCTTCTCAGTAATTTCCTGATAGGTTTTCCTCTTCCAATTCCCTGAACACTATAAAAGGGAACTGGGATTTACTGATAATAATTACAGGGAAAAATCTCTCAATTTTTAAAATGCGCACAGGTGAAACACTGCCAATATAAAAGGTAGTTTGTTTTTTTATGTACTAAGCTATGGAAATATTACAATTGGCATATTTTTGTGCCTTGCATTTTAACATGCCAGACAATAATTATTTAACTCTTGTTGAGAGATCATTAAACGGATAAGAAGTTACGGAAGAAAAGGCAAAACACATAGACTTCAAATTAAATTAAAGTTAAACTTGAAGCTCTGTCAATTGAGGTCATAGATGAAATGTAAATAAAGAACAGTGTGGATGGGCAGGATGGGAAGCTGGCAGTGCACTATTGAGTTATATTGCTAATCTGTTACATAGTGGTTTTATTTTATTCCTACAGCGTACTTCTAGTGTACTTAATTGGGTAGTGGATAAGTGCTCATCATGTTCGTTTTCTAAAAAATGTGTCTGCATATAAACTGTTGTAGTTAGGATAATGTACTTTAAAATATCTTCTCCCAGAGAGCTTAAAAAATTACTTCCCTAAAAATTTTCATGAGTGCTAATAAAATGAACTCTAGCCTATTTTCAAATCATACACTTTGGTTCTTTTCTGATTCACTTAGACGATTATATTTGATCATTATAAAAATATGGGGTACAGTTCCTCAAATCCTCATCTTCTTAGAATTCATATTTGTAGGAATTCTAAATCTTGTCAAGTAGAGTTTGACATAGTATCATTCTTAACTAGTGAATACAAATGCTTATATAAATATAATATAAAAATTTTATTTAATACAATCAATTCTATTCAACAATCTTACCAGACATAACACATACTCTAAAATAAACTACACAGTCAGCCATAAGAGAATCCTCAGCAAATTCAAAAAACCAGCATCATACCAACCACACTCTCAGACCACAGCACAATAAAAATAGAAATCAATACTAAGAAAATTGTTCAAAACCATAAAATTACATGGGAATTAACCTGCTCCCTAATGACTTTTGGGTAAACAATGAAATTAAGGCAGAAATCAAGAAATTCTTTGAAACTAAGGAGAACAAAGATATAACATACCAGAATCTCTAGGACACAGCTAAAGCAGTGTTAGAGAGAATTTTATAGTGCTAAATACCAACATCAAGAGGTTAGAAAGATCTCAAATTAACAGCCTGACCTCACATCTAGAGTGACTAAAGAAACCAGAGCAAACCAACCCCAAAGCTAGCAGAAGACAAGAAATAACCAAATTCAGAACTGAACTGAAGGAAATTCAGACATGAAAAAACAGACAAAAGATCAACAAATTCAGCTTGTTTATAGAAAGAATGAATAAGATAGATAGAGTACTACCTAGACCAATAAATAAAAAACAGACGATCCAAATAAACACAATTAGAAATGACAAAGGGGATGTTACTACCATCTCCACAGGAATACAAAAACCCCTCAGAGACTACTGTGAACACCTCTATGCACACAAACTAGAAAACCTAGAGGAAAGAGATAAATTCCTAGAAATATATAACCTCCCAAGATTGAGCCAGGAAGAAATTGAATCTCTGAACAGACCAATAGAAAGTTCTGATGTTGAATCAGTAATACAAAGCATACGAACCAGAAAAAGCACAAGATCAGATGGATTCATGACCAAATTCACCCAGACACATAAAGAAGAACTGGTACCATTCCCACTGAAGCTATTCCCAAAAAAATGAAAAGGAGGGACTCCTCCCTAACTCATTCTATGAGGCCTACATCATTCCAATACCAAAACCTGGCAGAAACACAACAACAAAAAGGAAAACTTCAGAGCAAAACTCTTGGTACACATAGATGAAAAAATCCTCAACAAAATGTACATAAACTAAATTCAGCAGCACATCAAAAAGCTAACCATCACGATCAAATAGGCTTTATCCCTGGATCAAAGATTGGTTCAAATGTACACGAATCAATAAATGTGATTCACCACATAAACAGAACTAAAAACAAAAACCATATGATCATCTCAATAGATGAAGATCATCTCAATAGACAAGGCTTTTGATAAAATTAAATATCATTTCATGTTAAAAAACCTCCAACAAACTGGGCATTGAGGAAATGTACTTCAAAATAATAAGAGCCATTTATGAAAAACCCATAGCCTGTATCATACTGAATGCGCAAAAGCTGGAAGCATTCCCCTTGAAAATTAGAACAAGACAAAGAGGCCCTCTCACCACTCCTACTCAACATAGTACCAGATTAGCCAGAACAATGAGGAAAGAGAAAGTAAAGGCATACTAATTATGAAGAGAGGAAGTCAAACTATCCCTGTTTGCATACTATATTTTCTATACGTAGAAAACCCCACAGTATGTGTGCAAAAGCTCTTTGATCTGATAAACAACTTCAGCAAAGTTTCAGAAAACAGAATCAATGTACAAAAATCAGTAGCATTTGCATATACCAACAACATCCAAGCTGAGGGCCAAGTCAAGAATGCCATCTTATTTACAATTGCCACAAAAAGAGTAAAATATCTAGAAATACAGCTAACTAGGGAGGCAAACAGATCTTTACAATCAGAATTACAAAATACTTCTCAAAGAAATCAGAGATGACACAAACAAATGGAAAAACATTTCATGCTCATGGATAGGAAGTTAAATATTGTTAAAATGACCATACTGCCCAAAGCCATTTACAGATTCAATTCTATTACTATCAAACTACGATTCTTCACAAAATCAGTAAAGGATATTTTAAAATTCACATGGAACAAAAAAGAGCCCAAATAACCAAGGCAATATTAAGCAAAACAAAAACAAAAAAGCCACAAAGCTGGAGGCATCACAGTACCTGGCTTCAAACTATAGTACAAGGCTATCGAAACCAAAACAGCATGATAGTGGTACAAAAACAGACACATAGGCCAATGGAACAGAATAGAGAGCCCAAAAATAATGCTGCACACCAACCACCATCTGATCTTCAACAAAGTTGACAAAAACAAGCAATAGAGAAAGGACTTTCTATTTTATAAATGGTGCTGGTATAACTGGCTAGGCATATGCAGAAGATTGCAACTGGACCCCTTTCTTACACCATACGAAAATCAACTTAAGATGGACTAAAGACTTAGATAGGAGACCTAAAACTTTAAAAACCCCAGAAGATAACCTAGAAAATAACATTCTATACATAGGCTTGGCAAAGACTTCATAATAAATATATCAAAAGCAATTGCAACAAAACCAAAAACTGACAAATGGGACCTAATTAACCTAAAAAACTTCAGCACAGCAAAAGAAACTATCAACACAGTAAAGAGACAACCTACAGAATTGGAGAAAATATTTGCAATATTTTGATTTTTGCAAATAATAAATCAATATTTAATATTTGATTTAATACAATCAATTCTATTCAAGAAGCAATTTTTTTGTTGTTACTGAGACAGAGTCTCTCTCTGTCACCCAGGCTGGAGTACAGTGGCACAATATTGGCTCACTGCAACCTCCACCTCCCAGGTTCAGGCAATTCTCCCTCCTCAGCCTCCCGAGTAGCTTGGATTACAGGCACCTGCCACCATGCTGGCTAATTTTTGTATTTTTAGTAGAAATGGGTTTTTGCCATGTTGGCCGGGTTGGTCTCAAACTCCTGGGCTCAAGTGATACACCTGCCTTGGCCTCCCAAAGCGCTGAGATTACATGCTTGAGCCACTTCATCCAACTCCTACGACAATTTTTAAGTGTCTGCAATTATCAGGATTCTATACTGGACACTAAAATTGGTAGGAAACAGGTGCTCTAATATTTAGCATAAAGAGGACAGGCAGTAGATTGTTCAACTTCCTTCAGACATGCAAAAACATTACAGTTTTAGAAACAAGAAAAAATAAGCCAATCTTACTGTGATTAGGAATAAGGCTATCATTGGCTGTAATGATATAAAAACATAAGTGCAAGATTAAATAAAATTGACATAAAAATACAGAAGGAAAGACATCAAATATGATAAAGAGGAGAAAAAAGATAGCTGAAACAGGAGGGAAGGTTAAATTTTTGATTTTGTGACGTCTTGGGTAGTGGTAGGCAAATCAAACTTCAGTTTTAGCTACTTGGGAAAGAAAATAAGAAGAATTTTTTTTAAAAAAGGAAAGAAGACAAAGAACAAAATGCTTAATATAGTTGCTAGAGAAACTGGGGATGCATTATGCACTTTAACCATGTAACAGCAATTGTTTAACAAAGAAGGCTGTATTTGAAGCTTTGTATACTTAAAGATTTGTTCATTGAGTAAGTAATCAATTTCAAATGAAATAAGTACCTTCTTTTTCAGAGAATCTCTTAAGAACTATAGTTTTTCATTTTGTGTTGTGTATTGTTCCCTTCATTGCAGTACATTTGACAAACACTTTGAGCAGTCAATGCCAGGATTTTGTCATTACATAAATTCATGACTCTAGTATTGTCAGACTTTTTTTGTGATTCACTTCAGTGTTGTTCCAAATCCCATGATCATTTAGTTTTTGATAATAAATATAAAGTTGGATTTTTTTCAATAGCATAATGAGTAAATTTTTAAAATTTGAACACATTTAACTTGAACTCGTTCTTCCCCTGGGTTTGCCAATTAGTCTGCATTTAAGGAACATGGCAAGTTGTTGGCAGATTAAAGCAGAGATGAGTGTCAGATGAACAGGACACATTGATTGTCATGGCTCATTAGTAACTCCTAAATTGACAGTTTCCTTTCATATCACAGAGATAGAAGTACAAAGTATTACTTACCATTTATCTTATGTTGTTGGTACATAATGCGTTGCTGTATTAGATTTCAAACTGAGCATTATTTGGTAAAATTTTTAGGCACCTCAAAAAGCTAGTAACAAGTCAGTATTTCATGTGTGTTATCTAAAATGCACTCCTAATGGGGACTTCTACAATACTGTGCGGGAAATACAGACCTATGGCTAGATATAGTTGTTTATACCTGTTCTACCTAAACCTTGGTTCCTCAAGTATATGTCTTTAAAAAGAGGACATATAGAATCTTACCAAAGGATATTTGAGTTGCATTAATTTGTTTCCTAAAATTGTACGATTCTTCTTCAAACATTGCTGCTAATAGAACAGGAAGCGAGGACTCATAGGAGTAAAAGTTTAGGAAAAGACACAGATCTCATAAATAGGTCATATGTGAGGCACATTGTGTTAAAATCTCATTATACTTTTATTTATTTTTTTTTTTTTTGAGACAGAGTCTTGCTCTGTTGCCCAGGCTGGAGTGCAGTGGTGTGATCTCGGCTCACTGCAACCTCTGCAACCACGTTTCAAGCAATTCTCCTGCCTCAGCCTCCCGAGTAGCTGGGACTACAGGCACATGCCACCACGCCTGGCTAATATTTGTATTTTTAGTAGAGACAGTGTTTCAGCATCTTGGCCAGGCTGGCCTTGAAATTCTGACCTCATGATCTACCCATCTCAGGCTCCCAAAGTGCTAGGATTACAGGTGTTAGCCACCATGTCCAGCCTATACTTATGTTTTCATTTAGACCTCATAATAACTGTATAAAGTTGATATTATCACATTTTATAATTCCCATGTCTCTCTAACTTTCAGGTCTTTACTCATATTCTCCAACTACTCGGTGCACTGATGAAGCATTTCACGTAATCCCTTATTGACCCAAATTTAGGGATCACATACAGAAAGGAAGAGAATAATCGGAAAAAAATGCCGCCCTCTTATTGTTTTCTTTAAACATAATTTTGTCTTCAGGATTCTTCTACCTCATTATTCTAGGTATTTATTAAATTTATTAGCACTGTTTACTTATAGATTAGGCAATAGCCACAACTAATTATGAAGCACTGCTAAGACATATGACTATATTCACTAATACATCATTTTTCTGCCTAAAATTCATTCTGTGGACACCCTCTTAATATAGCTGTGCATGACCGTACAGTGCTGATTCTTCTTCCATCCACCTGCACTTTAAAGCTGTCCATGTCTCATCATTCCCACTGCCACCATTCTAGTCTAAGCTTCCACCATCTCTTGCCAAGGCCACTAAAATAGCCTATTTTCTAAATAGTTTCCTACGTACATGCTTGGTCCATGATAATTGATATTCCAAACAACGTTCATAGGGATAGTTACAAAATGTGAATCACTCACCATTCTGCTGCTGAATACTCTCGAATGGCTTTGTCTGGCAATTCCACAAAAATCTAATCCACTAATAAAATCTTTGTCCAAAATCTGACTCCCATTTACTTGTCACACTTTGTCCCCTATCCCACAGTTAACTGGCACTGGTGTTTTCTGGTTTGTGAGAGCTGATTGCTAAATATTCAAGAGTTTTTCAAGCCATTGATATCATATTGGTAGCTTGAAATTGGCCATGGTAGGAATATGTATACCACAGAAATCTGTAACTGCTACAAATCAGGACCGAATTTTGGTCTTTGTTTTTTTGTTTTGAAGAGCTAGTGTTATTTATTTACTAGCACACCACTGTTATTTTGCTTATTGCATTGATTACAGAGTTCCTCTGACACTGGTTTTGTCTGACCTTCCACATGTAGGTTTACTCCTGCACTTTAACATCTATCTCTGCCCTTTCTATTCTCCTGTCTGGCTGCTCCTCCTTTGGATCTTCATATGACTGACATTTCCAGTCTCAGTCCAAAGGTCATTTCCCAGAGCAACTTCCATGACTATCTTAATCAAAAGACCACTGTAGGTTACTCCAGTGTCTCTATAGCATTAATCTTATCCCTGAAACCTAGAAAAGCACCTTTAAAGTCACCTGCTCCCATGTCAGCTAGCTTGCATTTGGTTGAAAGCCACAGAAAACCGAAGAGTAAAGCATATACTTTTCTCACAGACAAGAATCCTGGGGTTGGACAGTTCAGGGCTAGTACAACCTCTCAGTGAAGACATTAGGCCTAAGTTCTTTCCTTCTTCCTTCTCCACCATCCTTAGCACATAGCAGTCATCTTTGTGATCACAAAATGGGAGTTTTACCACCAAGGCACTTCAAGGCATTATAACTGTCAAAACAAAGGGGAAAGAGGAAGGATGCAAAGACAAAAATGCTGAAGGCCCATGCCAGCAGTTTGTCCGTTTCAAAGGCCTTCTTGGAAGCCATACCCAGTGACTTTACACTTAAAACAACTTGGCTAAATTGCAGTAGAATCTGGAAAAAGAAGCACATTCTCTTTTCAGTTTCTGTAGTAGAAGATGGCAAGGGATTAGAGGGTTGTGGATGGCTTTGAGATAGATAATTCATATTGTTAGCTTGAGTGCACAACACATTTTGTGGTATTAGCGAACAGTAACTTTAAATGAACCAGCTGCATCACTATCCAAGTTCCAGCTTTGGATGAGTCATAAGTCAAATTCCACAGTCTAAACGTCGATTGAGTTAATCAAAACTCATCATTAAAGAATGAAAAGATGATCATTGAACTCTTCTAGATGACAGTAAGCTCGTCCCTTTTAAATTCTAATATTTTTAAATTCCAATATTTTGTTCTAATTTTGTTTATAATGTTCCAGCTATTTTGAAGGAAGTCTTTTGACAATGTGGCACTTTACTGTCAGGTAATTGGTGATTATTTGATCATCTTTCAATGATCCAGTGTTATCACTATAAACACATTGGTAATACTATAATGTAATCTGAGGCTTTCTGCAGTGACTGTCTACACAAGCTCACAATGGTCTATGTTGCTGTATTTAAAAAATACGTTTGCCATATCTTTATTATTTTATTTTGAATCCCTTTTCAGTGGCAGAGTAGAGGATTCCAGTGCATAGGCACTGGAATCAAACACAGCTAGTTTTGGATTCTGGCCTCTCCATTTGTTAGCTATATAGCTTTGGGTCAGATGATTCATCTTTCTGAGACTTAGTTGTTTTTACTTTTTTTTTAACTGTGTAGTATAAATGATAGTAATCTCTTGATATAATAGTAAGGATTTTACATGGTGATCTAAGTAAGACAAGTAAGCACTGAATAAATGATGGTCATTAATTCACTTTGTTCTGGACCATGTATTAAACACTCAGTGACCTGTAGAGTGCATTTGTGAACCACTTCCTGCATCAGAATCATCTGAGAAGAGTACTAAAACAACAGATTTTAAGGCTCCACCTCTGCATCTATTTTTTTTTAAAGTTTCAATTTTTAATATCTCCTTATCTGCAGTTTTGCTTTCTGCGGTTTCACTTTCCAAACTTGCAGTTACCCTCAGTCAATTGCAATCCAAAATTATTAAATAGAAAATTCTAGAAATAAGCAATCTGTAAATTTTAAATTGTGCACCATTCTGAGTAGTATGATGAAAATCTTGCACCATCACACTCCATCCTGCCTGAATCCTCCCTTTGTCTGGCGTATCCATACAGTAGCCACTTAGGAGCCTTCTCAGTTATCAGCTCCACTGTCACAGTATCACAGTGCTTATGTTCAAGCCACTATTATTTTACTTAATAATGGCCACAAAGTGCAAGAACAGTGATGCTGGCAGTTTGGTTATGCCAAAGAGAGCCCATAAAGTGCTTCCTTTAAGTAAAAACGGTGAAACAGGTCGACTTAATATGGAAAGAAAAAAAGTCAGATGCTGAGGTCACTAAGATCTACTATAAGAATGAATCTTCTAGCCATGAAGTTGTGAAGAGGGAAAAAGAAATTCATGCCAGTTTAGCTGTTGTACCTTAAACTGCAAGTTATGGCCACAGTGCGTGATAAGTGCTTAGTTGCAATGGAAAGGCATTAAATTTATGAATAGAAAACATGCACAGAATCGTATTTTGATAGATGGTATTTGAGTTCAGTACTGGCTGTGAAATCTTGGAACGTACTCCCCCCGAGGGTAAGGGAAAACTACTCTAAATGGTTCAGGGTTAAAGTTGTATGTTAACTAAAATTTGAGAACCTCAAGCAAGAACTTGTTAATCAGATTAGCTTAGAGAACAAGTTTCTGGAATGATTTTAAGTATTTGGATTCCTGAGCCACATCTCAAATGGACCCCAGATTCTAGAGCCATATTGCTTAGATTCAAATCCTGGCTCTACCAGTTAACAAGTTCTTTCCTTGGAGAAGTAATTTTAACTCTATGGATCTCAGTTTCCTCCTCTACAAAACAGGGATAATAATCATGCCTACCCTGAAGTGCTATTAAGAAAAGAAAAATGTTTAGAACAAGGATATAATAAACTCTATATGTGACAGTAATTATTACTAGAAGTAACGTCATTAGAATTACCAGTGTGCACCTCAGGGCTAGACATCAGTGATTCACAACATGACTATAGATTATAATCACTGGTGCATGAAAATCCTGATTCCTGGGTCATTCCTCAGACCAAGGAAGTCAGAAATACAGGTGTATATGGGGAGGTAGGATCCAGGCATCTGTGTTTTTAGGTCTCCCAGGTAATTCCACTGGGCAACGAAGGCTAACAACCACTCCAGTCTATCATTTAAAAACTCTCCAGGTGATTCTGACGATCACTGAATGCCACCTGTGAGAGTTATACTGGTAAATAGAATAAAGGTGAATCTTTATTGAGGTGAGGAAGATTAAGAACTCAGCCTCTGACCAAGAAAGCCTGTAGTACAGAGCTGTGGTAAAAGTATAGAATGCCAAAGAAAAAGCTTCTAAAGTAAAGCCATGATTGAAATAAAAATAATAGGCACAGGGTTTAGAATCACTCAGATCTAGACTCTAAACACAGATTTCCTACTTATTGGTGAATTATTTAAACTATCTATAAACTATCATTTGCATTATAAGGATTGTTATAAGGATAAAATGGGTTAAAAATGCAAAGCTCTTAGCATACCATGACCCCGACATCATAGATGTTCAGTAAAAGTTTCCTACAGTTATTATTGCTTTTAGAAGTAAGGATTAATGGAATGGGGAGTGTGAGGAAGAGTAAAGGGGCAAGTGTAATATGCAAGCACTTGCCTTATGCATCAGGAGACTGGTATTCATCAGAGTTGCAGACAATAGGAGGAGGTTCTAGGGAAAAAAATATTTCTTGCTTTCGTTGTTCTTATCTGGCAGCCTCCCCAGTCCTTATCTAATATTCCTCTTGATCTGAGTTATACTAGTAAACTGCAACTTCTATGTTACTAATCAAATGTGATAGAAGAGTTTCATAAAACAAGCTTCAGAAGGTTCTGAACAAGAACCTTAAGGGAACTGTTATAAATAAACCACACACACTTTATTCCAACAGATTTAAGAATAAAAGTATTTTGCTGACTCAAAGCCTTCTTTGCTTCCTTCTAGAACCTGGCCTTGCAGATTCCTGATAGTCTTACAGTACTTAAGGGAGTCAGAATTCTGTTTAAAACTCATTTATCACTCCCACCTATTTGTTTCCAGAATGGCTAGGCCTGGGTAGAGGAACTTGGTCTCTCTCACTTCTGGTTTTCAGACTTCCTTTGGCTTTTGCCACCTGCTGTGTATCCCTGATATTATACTTCAAGACTCCCTTGGAGGGGTACATGCAAGATGGTTTAAGGGGTACCTGCAAGATGTTTAGGGGGTACCCCCAAGATGGTTTAAGGGGTACTCCCCCAGATACTTTAGGCTCCAGTGGGCACTGCTTTTCAGCTGTCTCCCCTCCGCTCAGAGAGAGCAAGTGAGTCACCAAGTTCATTGCCTATGCCACCAGGAAAGAGATGCTAGTCTCCCTCTTCTTTCAGGCACACCCAGTAGCTACAATTGGTTCTGTCAGAACCTTCTTTACTTAGTTGTTGGAAGAGAAGCAAAAGACCCAGTACTGTCTCAAATTAATGATGTAACAATTCTTGAATTTTCTCTCATCTCCCAGTGACCTCTTACAAGGACTGGGAAAGGCCTGTGGTGTAATAGAACAGGGTCAGCTCAGCTTTTATTAAGTCTTAATGGAGACATATCTGGTTTCCTTGATGGCTCTTTTTTGCATAATAATTTTCTCACCTCTCGAAATCACCTGGAAACTAAAAACAGGAAATTTAAAAACCAGCAACTTGTTTAGTAGATCCTACTCCTAGAGATTTTGAGTTAATTGGTCTGGGGTAGTAGTCAGGTAAAAAAAACTTCACGGGTGATTCCAATGAGCAGCCTTTGCTAACGACCTCCTTAACACTAATTGCTGTCATCTGTGGGCTCTTATGAATAATTCTGAAACTACTCAAAGAATCCCATTTAGTACCATGTTATACACTGTATTAAACAGTAATAGAGAGTACAAGGGTTCCTGGAATTCTGGAATGAAAGAAACCTAAAAAAAGAAATCATTTCGTTCACTTTTCTCTCTCTGGGGTCTGTAAACTAACCATTAGAAAATCACTTTGAGCGTGTGCTTACAAGGCGTACTCCTGGGTCTCATCCTCACATCTCCTGAATTAACATCTCTCAAATGGGGTGAGGATTAGGCACCTGCATTTCAATAAGCACTTCTGGGTGATTCTTAAACACATTCATGTTTAGAACCAATAATCTGTAGCAGAGGTTCTCAACCCTGGCTGCATATTAGAATCACATCATGGCTTTAAAAATGCCCATGCGAACTACAGCAGTGGTCTCAACCTTGGCTGCACTTTAGCATCACCCGAAAGACTTTAAAAAGCCCCATGCTCAGCCCCACACTCTGTGCCAATCACATCAGAAACTGTCCAGGTGGGACCGACAGAGGTATTTGTGTTTTCTAAAGCTCTCCGATTGATTCTAATATGCAGTTAAGATTGAGAACCACTGTTCTGCAGATTCTGGTTTAATTTGTTTGGCATGGGTCTCAGGCATTAATAACTTCTAAATGCACCCTAGATAATTTCAATGCACAGCCCAGATTGAGAACTACTAAATATTCAGGTTAGTGTCATTTTCAATTTTTCTGGACTTTCCCCAGTGTCGTCTCTAATACTCTTCAGCCTGCAGATTTAGGCTTGCCTTTTCTCCTAGCCCAGATCCAAGCAAGGCTTCACCAAGGCTGATCTGGACTAGATTCACGAGAAGTTATAGGTCCACGCAGACACAGACATCTAACATCTGACTTCCTGAGCCAGTCTCATCAATTAATCCATCATTCATTCAAAAAATGTGCATTAAACCCTTAATATCTGTTAGGTACTCTGCATTTCAGGAACAGGGATGATATGTGCCAAGACGGAGAGCCATGGAATTCTGTGAATGCAATGAATAAGATATTTCGTTCCTGACATGTGAAGAAGTGTATACATTCGTGGAGATAAAGGAGGGAGATGTGCATGCAAACAGGGGGTAGTAATTATTGAAATAAATGGATGAACAAAGAATTGTAGAAAAGCAGACATGATAGCAACCGAAGCTGCTTCAGAGAGTCAGAGAAGACATTGTTGAGAAGATGGTTTTTAAGCCATGTCTGCCCTTATATGGCCTTAAACACCCACCACGATGTGATTTCTCTCTCCACTTATCTCTTGCTACTCTCGCCCTGTTTTCAGCTTTCGCTATAATAAACACCTTTCATTTCTTTGAATATCCCACACTCTCTTAGCAAGCCTTTGATCTGCATTTATTCCCTTTGTCTTGAATATTCTTTCCTCTTTCTCCACTTACACCTCCTACCTAGGACTCTGCTTAGCAGTTATTTCCACAAATAGATCCTCCCTGACTTCTTTGATGATGATAAATGTCTTTGTTATACATCCATGGACAAGCCCATAGTGCTTCATTTATAGAACACGCCAACTTTATTGCATGTCTGTGACCCCTTCCCCTTAAGCCTATGAGTTCCATGAAAGCAAGAGAAAGGGCTGTCTCCTGTGCACAGCCAAAGGCTGGCACTACTGTGTGAATAAATGAATTGCATTTCAGGAACGGGGGATGATATGTGCCAAGACACAGAGGTGTGGAATTCTGTGGCTTGTCCTAGAAATAGCAAAAATTTTCTATGGCCCAGCTGTAGGATGGACAGGAGGAGGTGTTCTGAGATGAGCGAGGACTCAGCTGTTAAGGTCCTTATGTGTAACCCTAAGTGCTCTGAACTTTACTCTGTAGAGAGTGGGAAGTCAGGGAAGGTTTTATGTGCAGGAGAATAATAATTAGGTTTACCATTCAAGACAATTACTGTGGAAGCAATGTGGCAGATGGACTGAAAAAGAAGGACTAATTTAAAGGAGATCAGTTAGATGTTCCAGTACTGCAAGTGAGAAATGATGAAGACTCCCCTGAGAGTGAAGGGGCTCTTTTCGAAAGGCAATTCCAATACGGAATCTACTGCACCTGCCAACTATCTGCATGCAGGAGGGAGTCTGCTGCAAGCACCATAGTTTAGCTTGAGAGGATGGCTTGTATGGGGGAAGTAATTAATGGAAATATGGAACAAAGGAAGAGAAGAGTGAGTTTTAGGGGAATTGTTATTGTTGTTGTTTTAGAGATAGGGTCTCACTTTGTCTCCTAGGCTGGAGTCCAGTGGTGCAATCATGGCTTACTACAGCCTAGGTACAGTATTTTTTGCTGTTAGAAATGCACAAAATCTCAGCTTGTTACCCTATTGATTGTGAGAGTGTCTGGCATTGTCCAATTGACTATGTAGACTTCCTGTTTGTGTACTGAAAGATAGATCTTGGAAACTGGAAGTGTCACATTGATTTAATGATTTATGCTATTTTGGCCCACTATTGGCAATCAAAATGACTATTTCAAAAACAGTCTCCATCAAAGTCACTTTTTGTTATTTTATTCAGTTAGATACATACACCTATGCTAACCCCACCCAGATTCTGAAGTGATAACAATTTTATTATAGGTGGCTATGTTATTATATTTCTTTCTCATTAGATTGCAAGCTTTGAAAGGAAGTATCATATTCTTGTTAAGCTGACACCAAGCATTAATAACAGAAACTCAAATTACTAGATGGATGGGTGAATGGATAAATTTATAAGCTGATGGCAGGGATGTAGGACGCTTTCTGGTGCTGGGCACCTAGGAATCGAAAACCTCATGCCCTATAACATAAATTTCTAAGTGGCTTTTCAGTGAGTTATTAATTGCAATAACAGGGGTAGAAGAGATCACCCATAAGACTTTTTAAATAGATTTTTATTGTATTATTTTCTCTTGGCAGTTTGAAGTAATCCAGGGAATTTTAAGGTTTATGGCTATAAAAGACTATATGTTTCTTAATACATCAACCTTTGAAATTGTCAAGTGAAAGAGAAGCGTTTAAAATAATTGCTATTGAAAACTCTTGCTTAGTGATGTTCTAAAGGCTGGTAGGTGGGTGCATGATCAAACTTTTGTTTTAGGAAGATAATTTTGTAGACTACATGAAGAGTCTGGAGGAGAAGAAATAATTCCAACTGGACGAGGAGACGTGACGAGGGTCTGGAATAATGCAATGGCCGTGAAATGGAAAGATTCCATTAATTTTATTCACTGTAATATACCATACGCTGAGGATTCAATGGTGACCAAACCAGACAAGTTCCCTTCCTGAAGGAGTTTATGGACAAACTGGGGAGATGCACATCAATGCATTCATCATATTAATACATGTAATGTTGCCGCTCTGACAAATGAGAAAGGAAGGGTCGACCTGAAAAGAAGCATCTCAAAGGCAAAATTGACATAATTAGTTTGGTTATTGCGGTATCAGAATAAGTAATAGACTTGTTTCCAGCTCTTCTTTACTGATAGAATATTCAAACTCATTTGTATGACACACGTAACATACAGGAAATCCCATCAAAGAAGTTTTACAGAGTAACAAATGTGTGGCACAAATTAAAATGACCTTTTACCAAAAAATGAGACCAATAAGCTATGAATATAAATTCCGATTTTGCAGTTTAATTCCACTTGCTTTTCAATGTCATCATCCTGTTGGAATAATAGTACTTTGCTGATGAGATACAATTTATTCTAGGTTTCTCTATTTTGATTTTTTTTCATTCAGATGTTGCAAGAGCAATTGAATTACTGGAAAAACTACAGGAATCTGGAGAAGTACCAGTGCACAAGCTACAATCCCTCAAAAAAGTGCTTCAGAGTGAGTTTTGTACAGCTATTCGAGAGGTATGGCACTAAAATTTTAATAACTAAATTCAGCCATATGTCTTCTAAGCAGAAAACATGTTTGTTCTACACAAACAGTTGAAATTGTTAAGATTGGAACTACATTTTAATTTTCTGTTTTTAGCTCTGTGGACAGATGATAAAATATAATTTAGTCTGCTAAATTAGATCCAGCCAGGATTTATACACTCATATAAAACCAAATGTTGATCTTCTGGTACCAATGAAGGGACTGCCTAGCAGGTGACTGTTGCATGTAGTCTGCGCTATTTAGTGGTTCACATGAAGCCACCTGGAAATTCAGGTAGAAATAGTTATCATTAATGGGGGCTAAGTTTGTCTAAGAAGAACATCCAATTAATTCTTTCCCAGGTAAATCTGAAGTAGTAACCTCCTACCGACTAAACATTACAGTTTAAGGCAATAATGGAAAATACACAGATAGGCTGGTATGCCTCTCTAGCAAATCTTTGTAATGCTTTCTTGACTAATGATTTTAAGAAGACTAAGGTGAAACAAGTATGTTGAAATGACTATTTGAATTTTGTATTGACTTGCGGTAGGATTGAGCATTCAACTAATGAATTTAGTTGGTTACAAGAAGCCACTTGAGATCTATAAGCCATGTTGTTTTACTTGGTAACACATAACTCCTTCCCCATCAGGAACCAGGTAATAATTCATTAGTTAGAATCTAAGGTCCATAAATCCATTTGCCCTGTCAGAAGTCTTCAGTGATGAATTATCTACTGTTAATTCTCTCCAAAGTCAGTTGAACCCAATGACTATCTAGAGAGTTTATTCTAGCATAGGGCAGACACCTCTCATGAATGCTTGTGTCACTCTCCCTTCTCTTTACAACTCCTCTTGTGGCTAATGTATTCTCTTCTGCCTCAACAATACTAGTTTAGTCACTGTGCAGGAAAGACCAAGGTAGAGACATACAAAACTTCTCACTACAGATTTAAACTGGTGCCCATGCAATGCATGTAAAATTTGACCTTTGTTGGAATTTGTTGACTTATGCTGTGCTTGTGCTAAATTTATCAGATGAAGTGTTCACTATTGAATTTTTGTTAATATTGAACACAGCTTAAGTACATAACCGTAATAACATTTCTAAGTTTTAACCTATAAATTTGGTTGAAGGCTGTAAGATTTCTCAGCATATGGATTCTTTGCCACTAGCTTCCCCTCAGTGGGAAAGGTATAAGATATCTCAAAACCATATGAGTGCCTTCTTGGCTACAGTTGTCACTCCTGTGTTCACTCTGTAGACCAAGGCCAAATTGCCTATATACTGTTTTCTTCCTTCACTAAGTGCCATTCCTCTGAAATCTGATGACTGATTTTTCCTTTTTTAGAGATTCTACCATCTCTTCTATGTCTTAGCATTCTGCTCTCCACAGAACTAACCAAAGGATAGGATACATCAAATACATACCTCTGCTCACTGGGTATATGGCTTATGATTAATTCAAAGTCTCTACCACCATGGAACTAGTGAGAGAAAACTTAGATAAATAACTATACAATACAATATCAGAGTGACAAGACTGGAGAGAAATAAAGCAGGATTAGAGAGGCCAGGTTGAAGCTCTATTATTTATTGTGGTCAGGAACAAAAACTACTTAAAGTAATGGAACAGTCATATAAATGTCAGGAGTCATAGTGTTCCAGGTAGAAGAAATCACAAGTGCAAAAACCAAAAGCTACTATGTGTGCAGTAGAATTAGCAAGGTAGGCTCCCTAGAGGTAGCTGGAGAACAGAACACATAGGCCTGGCAGGCCATGTAGTAAGTACATTGGATTTCATTCTGAGCATAATAGGAAGCCCCTGGAGAGTTCTGGCCTGATTTTATTTGGTTTTTGAAAATGTCTGTCTGGATGCTGTGATGAGACTACAAGTGTGAGTACAAAAGTAGAAACAAAGACTAGTGATAAAGTAATGAGTAGATTGAGTGAGAGATGAAATGATAGCAACTTGGACAAAGGTGGCAGCACTGCAAAATGGGAAGTTGTCTGATTCCAGATATATTTTTTGAGCGCAAAGTCAACAGAAATTGTTAATGAAACAGATGGCACAAAGGGATGTCAAAGAAAGAAGACTCTATTGAATCTTAGGTTTGGGCTTGAACACTTGAATGAATGATGTTATAATAAGGTGGACTAGTCTTGCAGAAGACTATCCAAGAGCTCTGTTATGGACGCAGTAAGTTGATGATGATTTTGAGATATCCAAGTAGAGATGTTTAACAGGCATCTAAGTCTGAAGATTGGGGAAGAAGTTGGGTCTGGAAATGTAAATGTGGTATGGATATCTGTTCAAATAAACACACCAACCCTTCTTTTTAGAGTTTGCTAAGGTAAAAGAGAATGAAATTAAAAAGGAAAATAAATATGGGGGCTTTGTATAAGCATTATAAATATAGCTAACAAACTCTTCCTATGGTAAATTGTATTTGCATCATCGGTAGTCCATGGACGTCTACAGCTGATTTATAGACAGACTGACATTTTTACAGGGAAAGCAGAAGATGTAATTTATCTACCTTACATTTTATAAATTTGAACTGGTAAGATTAATTTTATATTTACAGTAAAGTCCTTAATAATAATTTTGTTCTTAAAGGCAATGCATGTTACACAGGAACTGTAAAAGATTACTTCATCTTGCCTAACATTTCATGCCATTTGTATGATATTGTTTATATTTGCTAAGTTTGAAATTTTCTTTATTATTCTTATTGTGTTGATTTACGTTTACTGTGGGAAATATAGCAATATATAAACAACAATTCTGAATAATATTATGAACCTTACTAGTGAAAAGTTCTTCAATTAAAATATAAAATACGAATGCATGTTGCCAGGCAGGCGAAACCAAATGCCAGTCAAGAATAGTGCAGCTATAAAGTATGATAATAAATGTCTCAAAGTTACATTTTAGTGAGCCCGGAATACTTCCTCTCCTGGTATTTTGGGTGCTGATTGCAATACTGGCAAAAAAAAAAAAAAAGACTCTGATGTTCTGGTTTTTTATTCAAATAATGCTCAGAATTTTTGTGGTTATCTGAGTTTCTCAGAAATATTTGCTAGTTAATACTTTTCCTTGTGAAAGTTATTAATGTTGTCATGCAAAACAGAGAAAATAATAAAAATGACAGTGGCATCATTCTTAGTTGCACTCACTAGAGCAAAAACAGATACGGGTCACACTTTTGCCAACAAGATTGTAAAACACAAATTATGCTTAGAAAAGAAAGCAGGACAAGCTTTTGTCAAAATATTTTTATTGCCTTACATAAGTGTAACAGTAGCTATTATTATATGTTGAAATAATTCCATATTTTGCTTTACATTTGGATGAAACCACTGAATCAGCTCCTGGTGTATGTGCAGCACCTATATGAAGAGAATAGTTTGATAAAATGTTATTTTTTAACTAAAAATAGATGGCCTTAAAAGAGATTAGAAGTTTCGTGTGCATGTGTCCTTATAGTAGAACGATTTATAGTCTTTTGGATATATACCCAGTAATGGGATTGCTGGATCAAATGGAATTTCTATTTCTAGGTCCTTGAGGAATCGCCACACCGTCTTCCACAATGGTTGAACTAATTTACACTCCCACCAACAGTGTAAAAGCGTTCCTATTTCTCCACATCCTCTCCAGCATCTGTTGTCTCCAGATTTTTTAATGATCGCCATTCTAACTGGTGTGAGATGGTATCTCAATGTAGTTTTGATTTTGAACCTGGAAACCATCATTCTCAGCAAACTGACACAAGAACAGAAAATCAAACACCGCATGTTCTCACTCATAGGTGGGTGTTGAACAATGCGAACACGTGGACACAGGGAGGGGGAGTATCACACACTGGGGTCTGTCAGGGGAAAAAGGGGAGGGATAGTGGGGGGGTGGGGAGTTGGGGAGGGATAGCACGGGGAGAAATGCCAGATATAGGTGATGGGGAGGAAGGCAGCAAATCACACTGCCATGTGTGTACCTATGCAACAATCTTCCATGTTCTTCACATGTACCCCCAAACCTAAAATGCAATAAAAAAAATAAAAAAAAAAAGAAATCTTCACATATATCCGCAAACCTAAAATAAAAGTTTTTTAAAATAAAAAAAAAAAAAAAAAGAGATTAGAAGTTTCCTTAACTGGTTTTTTCTATAACCCATGAGAAAGCATGAAAAATATACGCTGAGATCAGTACTGAAGGAACACCATCTACATATACAACTAAGAAAGGCATTCCTCTATCAAGAAATAACTTACACTTGAATGCAAATCCTCACACATCTTTATTCACAGAATACAGACAGTGGTAAGCAGCACTTTTCTTAATTGTGTTTTATTGCTGAAGGATCTCTAAAGAGCCCTGATCAATATTTAAATTGCATCTAATCTGTGCAACTGATTTTAGAGAATATGGCAGAGAAATGGGCTGACACATGATACTACTTTTCTATAATGAGATGTGCAGGCTGGTAAGGGCACATTTACACAAGTTTTTGAATAAGAGGTGAAATAAATATTTTATAGTACCGATATTCTCAGTAAAATCATTTCTGTAATTTCAAATGACGTCAAGCTTTAGCTTCACATTTTATTAAGTAGCTGGATTAATTTAAACATAAATGGGGTGAAATATGATGATTATGAAATGCTGATTTTTGAATAAGAGAATTCCATAAGAGAACTGAATTGCAGGGCAAATAGCTCAATTGTCAAGAGTTAGGCTTTACCCCCCACAAAACTTCATCTTCTTTGTGCCTCAGAGAAAAAAATCAATAAATGTATAAGTGATCATATTTTAAGAAGACATCTAATTTCTGCAACAGAATACAAAGAAATTCTGTGGCAACAAAGTAATAAAAAAATAACAATCTATGTACTATCATCATCTTCCAAGATGTAAAATATTCATTCTCCTGCTTTTCAGGATGATGGGCTCAATGACCTGGAGAGTGATGTGTTGTTAACAGTGGTCTGTTGTAAGGACTTACTCCCCACATTTATAACTGCTATATGCAGGTTTGAAGCAAAAATGCAAAGCAAAATGTCATAATCACCAAAAACTGCCTTCTTTGGCCAATCACTGAATTGAATGTTAGTATTTTCTAAAGTAGTAGAACTATAGAATAAGAAAACAAATCAACCCTACATGGAATGACTGTCATTTTGTGATAATAGGATTTCAAAACTGGGTCAGTTCTCTCACTTCTTTGTACATGCTACAGTTGAATTTCTCCACCCTCTCTAAAGCTATCTGTGGTTATGATAACTGCTTTAGCCAATCACATGTGAGTGGAAGAAGCTATATGTTCCACTTCACCATGGAAGCCTTTGAGTAAGTAAAAGATTTGCCATGTTCTCTTCCCTTTACTAGGCAACTAGTAATGTTTTATATGAGAAACTATCAATCAGCCTGGGTTTAAGAATGAGAAAATAAAAAAATATAGGCTCTAGCTAACCTTTCATGAACAGGTAGTCTGAGCAAGAAATAAACCTTTGTTACTCTAAATTCCCAAGGTTTAGAGATAATTGTACCTCAGCATTATCCAGGTTTCCCTGACTGATGATACACAATGATCAAACCAAATTTACTTTGGCAAAAGGTTATAAGCAGTATCAATCCTTTAATTGCTATAAAACAAAATTAATGTTTTTAAAACTATGTTATATAAACTGTGATATGTCTTTTAAAAATTATATGAAATTTATAACCAATATAAGTACCTATGGCCATTAAGCAGTTCACAGTTGTTTTTTTTTTTTTTTTAATTGCATTTTAGGTTTGGGGGTACATGTGAAGAACATGGAAGATTGTTGCATAGGTACACACATGGTAGTGTGATTTGCTGCCTTCCTCCCCCATCACCTATATCTGGCATTTCTCCCCCGTGCTATCCCTCCCCCAACTGCCCACCCCCCCACTATCCCTCCCCTTTTCCCCCTGACAGACCCCAGTGTGTGATACTCCCCCTCCCTGTGTCCATGTGTTCGCATTGTTCAACACCCGCCTATGAGTGAGAACATGCGGTGTTTGATTTTCTGTTCTTGTGTCAGTTTGCTGAGAATGATGGTTTCCAGGTTCATCCATGTCCCTACAAAGGACACGAACTCATCGTTTTTGATGGCTGCATAATATTCCATGGTGTATATGTGCCACATTTTCCCTACAGTTTTTAAAATTTTGAGAAACTTGGGTTACAAATTTTATTTGCTTTTTGATTATCTTTCATATTCTCCTACTTTTGTTATTTAATTTCTGAGGATAGAGCTCATTAACCCTCTAGCACCACTCCTGGCACCATCCCCCCACCACTCCATCTAAATCTTACACCATATCTTTATAAAGGGATTTTTTTGTCTTATGAACTTAAAGATATAATCAAGATAGGAGAAATATCTGGAGTCTGTCAGTCTACTGTTCAAGTGCTCCTGGTCCCCAGTGAGAATTATTTTTTTTGAAGGAACTGGTAATTTTCACCACAATGCCTCCCAAGAGGGATATGTGGGAAAGGTCACCATGAGGCATTCTGTCAGATCAGAGACAGAAGCAAAGTCCTTAGAGGAGTGTTGTGGCCAAATTGACCAAAGTTTGAATCCCAACTTGGCGACTTATTTTTGCCTTCTCTAAAACTGTATTTTTTTAGTTTAAAATAATGAACTAATACCACCAGTCTTGCACTGATCCTGCTAATTAAATATCATATATGTACAGCTACCTAGTACAGTGTGTTGTAGCCAGCAAATACACAATCAATGGATGCTATCATTATTAATGAGTAGGGTCCCAAATTATCCCTAAGTGTAGTGTTTTGGTAAGTCAGGGAATGAATAAAAGAAAGAGACATGGTAGTTTCTATAAGCTGAATCTAAGAAAACACACAAGACTAGTATATTTATATTCATTAACCCACCGTCAATAATTACAATAAATTGAGCTATTTCACCCTAATTCCACAACCATATGAGAAGTAGCATTATGACACAAGTTTTTGTACTTGATGCTCTTCAAATTAATGTCTATCAATGCCTTAATCTACTGTGTGGATAAAAACACAGAAGGAGAACTTAATCAGCTTTATGAGAGAGCCAATGATTGCTTGGGTGACACAAAGTAGATTCAGAATTACCCTAAGAAAATACATACTTGGCTCATTAGCGACAACATGAGATAAAATAAGGATAATAGGAGAAAGAGGAATTGGAGGAAGAAAAAATGGGTGAGAGTGAAGGTTGAAAGAAAAGAGGAAGGGAAGAAGGAAAAAAGTGAGAGAAAGAGGGAGAGAGAAAAGAAAGAAGGAATGAAGGAAGGAGGGAGGGAGGAAAGTAAAGCTGATACTGAATCATGGCTTATTGTAGTATAATGGAAAAGTACAGAAACAATATTGACAATAGATTGTGACAAATCTGTATTCACATCCTTTCTTGAGCACTTCATTATGTAATCTAGTGCCAAGTTACTTAATTTCTGTGATCTTGGTTTTTAAGATAAAATAAGGCAATAATAACTTCATAGGATTGTCAGAAAGATTAAATAAAGTAAGATAGCACATGGCATACCTGACTAATATAGTGCATAGCCTGAAGAGTTGATGATTAAGAAATGGTAGCTATTCTGGTAAAAATCTTGATGTATTTAGGGACAAAAAGCTAAAATTTTAATATGTTCTAATAGAAATATTAGTGAAGAATAATAAGAAGAATAGTACTGTAGTTTTTGAACATCCAAAAAAATGCAAAACTTTTAAATAGATGGCTTCAAATTTTAAGATAAATGTTAATACATTGTAGTGCTTGTAGGAAAAGACACCCAGCATAAGAAGAGATATGGATACCTTGTCAGATGACAAGAAGTTAGGGACTTGGTGATATTTAGCCACATAAAGAGAAAAGACATGTATATCATGAGATTTACCACCCAATAGTTGATGGGATAAAAGGCAAGGAAATTAACCGTGCCAGAACGCTGTATGAAAAATGGAAGAATGCAGATAACCAGAGATAACTACAAATACACAAATATTACAAATGGGCTCATTGTAATGCAGGAAACTTCCTATAACAACAGCAGAGATTAGATGGTATATTTCAGAGTACTTTAGAAAAGGGATATTTTAGTTAAAGATCCTATACAGACTTTATGTTATAAGTTAAGAGCAAACATATGTATATTTAACTTAGCTTTATTTTGTTTTCTTTGCTTTTTGTGCAAAAATTATTTATGATAAAATACTTTTTTGTTTTTTAATGTATTTAATCTTTTAACATTTTTAATGTTTTAAAATATGTTAATGTTTTCCTTTAAACATGGACAGGGTAGCATGTATTTTTTCACCCAAAGTTACTATTCTTGTACAACGTCATCTAGAATGGCATTGCATTCATCAGAATTAACGAAAATGCATCTGACTTTATGTTTGTGCATATCTCTTTCTGTTCACATTAAACTTAGCTTAAGTTGGCAAATGTCAGAGAAAAGAAAGCTGATGGCTCCTAGATTTCCTTTGATTTTATTTGCATTGCTAAATGCGATGGGACACAAAAGCCAGACTGTTTCTTGTGTGATAAGTTTCCTGCCAATGATAGGATGAAGTCAAGAAAGCCTATTTCTGAGCATCCTGAAAATAAATCACACAATATAGACTTTTTTCCCCTAGAGAAAAAGTTCAATTTTAAAAGGATGGAAATTTACCAAAACTTATATTTGCCCTAACATGAAAGTTTTGACATGTTTCCAATCAAAAGAAACCACAAATAACTGGAGAAAGCTTATCAATTCAAGTATTCTGGAAATGCTTGAGCTGGTGGGTTGCTTAGAATAAAAAAAAAATTAAAATAGCACCTCTGTTCATTTGATAGAACCTACTCTTGAACTCTGATATTTTGCCAATATTTCAAAGCCAGTTATGGTGAAAATAACAGCTGTGTCATTCCCATTTGGCATGCAAATGAGTGCAAACTGTTATTGTTTCAGTAAAACTATGAGTTTTATCTCTCCACCTGAATGTCGATGTGTGTGTGTGTGTGTGTGTGTGTGTGTGTGTGTGTGTATGTGTGTAAGTTGCCTTCTCTCAGCAGTAAAGAGTTTCTTTGTCAACTAAAACTCCTAATGGAACAAAAATCTTGATGCTGCAAGTACATATGGAGTGCATATGGAGTTATGGATTTTCTGGATGTAAGATCCAACTTGATTAATCTGGTGAAGATAGAGGTTCCACTTGTCACAGAGACATATTGGCTTCACCATCAGCATGCATTTGTGTGAAAGACTCTGATAATTATCCTAAAAAGATGTTTTGTGGGCTCTGTTAAAAGCAACCTAATAATTTCACAGCCATAGCCTGAAATCTAGAGTTTCAAAGGTTTTTATTTAGAAATGAAGTAAAATGTGTTCTTTTTACTATCAGAAGGTTTTTGGCTTTCCAAAGGATAAGTTTTAATGCACTTGGCTAAACTTGGGTCAGAAATTTCATTTTATCTATTTTTTTAAGTAAAGGAGAGCTGAATCTTAAAACAATTTGACAAGAGAGGTTTATTCATGGATGGACTTCCTTGTAGATGTTAGGCCAAAAAAAAATGAGGTCAGTCTTTCAGTTTCAGATTTTCTGGTCTAGTAGGGTGGCTCTGGAAACACCTGTCATTTCGGAGAAAGAAATTAGAAGTAAAATCTTGTGACCTTTCCATTGACATGAATGTGCTGAAAGAAAGACTTTAGTGAGGGCAAACGAGTTGAAAATGAGAAAGACATGTCAGTTTATCCATGCAGAAGATCTATAAACATCTGTAAAGACTGCAAAACTCTTTTAAAGGTCTTCTGCTTAGCTACTTAAAATCGAAAGAAGGATTCAAACATTTTCCCTTGTGACAAAGGCTACATTGTTCTAACCTTTCCAAAAATAATTTCATTTGACTTGAGGACAAAGGGTTTTGTAGAACTCTGAATTCACCTTGATGTGTCTTGGAGAAAGCTCAGGTGTCTTGAAGAAAGTCTACTCTGCTCTGATAAGGAATTTAATTCTGTTTGATACTGAAAGCTATGCGAGCTGCAATTTTTAGCGCATACTGCTATTAAAACAGATGAAAAATTGTTTGGATCCTAAAAATAACACCAACATTTTCATATAAAGGAAGGAACACTCTAAATTTTTACTTCTTCCTTTTTTGGGGATTGTGGGAGCTGCTCTGTAGACACAGCAGGGTTATCCCATAGGCAGAGTGTCCCAGAGTAACCTAAATTTTAACTTCTTACTAAGCCAAGTAAAATAGCCTTCTCATTGAAAACTATTTTAAGCAGACACTATTTTTCCTTTTTTAAAAATATGATTTGGTTAGTAGTAGTTTGCATTTATTGTTTTATTTAGAAAGAGGTCATCAATTTTTATAAAGAAAAATGAGTCACATAATTCTTTGTAATATGTAAAATAACTCAATGTCAAATGCAAAAATAAAAATAAATGGCATGAACATTTACACACATGAGTGGATTTTTTGGGGATAACTTCACAAACTTCATTAGATTTTCTAAAGTGTCCATGATATCTCCTCTCTCTTACACCCAAATAAAGACTAATTAATAAGGGACTATGATAACAGTTGAGAAACACTGCTCCACTAGGTAGTCTGTCCCCTGTGGTCCTTCCAGTTCTGTGAATCTATAGTTACATAGCTATTTCTGTGAAGAACATAGAAAAGCAATCTATGCTTTTCTTCATGTAGATGCAGAACTTCTATTTTTGGCACCACGGATGACAACTGTTTATTTATTTTTTTCCTCCCAGTGAACAAAGTCGTTTAACCTTTTCTTGCTTCAATGTTGCCAACATAAATGGAGAGAAGTTCATTTGTACAAGCCATCTAAAATGAATGCTAAGTTACAAATTGACATTTTAAAGCCAGTTTGCTGTTATCCCTGGGAGTAATTTGCATGTAAAAAGAAATGAACTTAGTATCATTCATAATGCAAATATATGCAAGGTGATTATTAGCTTGCTCCCTTCCTTTTTTCTTCCCTGTCTTACTTTCTTCCTCCCATTCTTCCTTTTTTTCCCTCTTATAGGGAAATACAGATTTAGGGCTGAACACCGACCACTATACCTTTTTTCATTATTTCCTTGCTTTTCTTTGTGTATAGTCTGATTGCAGTATATTTTTCTAAAATATATTTATTTTAATTTTATTTGTTTAAAATGTTATAAAGAGATAACAATACTGTTGAAATATTTGGGGAATGTTCTCTTTCACTTGCTATAATACTGCTAAGATTCCATAATTTTTGCATTGATGTGGTTCACTTGCTTTGGCTGCTGTGTGATATATCATTGTGTGAATATATCACAGTTTATAAAATCACTCTGTCTTATTGATGAGCATTTGAGTTATTTCCAGGTTTTTACTATTATGTTCAGTACTACTATTAACATACATGTGTCTCTGGTAAGATGACCAAGGCTTCTCTGGGATATTTGTGTACATGTGGAATTTCTGAGTCATAAAGTATAAGAGTATTCAACTTTAAGAGACAATGCCAAACAGTTTTCAAACTTTATTACTCAAATTTATACACTAACAATGTATAATTGTGAAGTTCATATTACCTCCAACACTTGTATATGAGACATTTAAATTTTCACCAACGGAATCTACAATGCAGTGGAATCTCATTGCAGTTACCATTGGTGTTTACTTGATCAGTCAATTGTTAAATGTATCTTCTTGGCCATATGTGTTTCTTTTTCTGTGAAACATCCATTCATGTGTTTTTCTACTAATTTGGGCTTTTACATATTCTTATGTGTTCTTATTAGTAGTTATTTTGGGGTGGTATATATAGTGAGTATATTCTCCTCCTTTGTAACTTTTCTTTAGGGTATCTTTCATGAATAAATTTCTTAATTTTAAATGTTCACATTGATCTTGTTTAAAATATGCTTTTTGGATACCTCACTTCAGAAACCTTTCCCTACCCCAGTGTCTAAAAGATATTTACCTTTATTGCCTACTGAAGTTTTCCTGAACTGACACCTTATTATCCATCATAGTCTCCACATAGGAATCTGTTCTGGCTTCTCATCCCTTCATTAATGCCCTGTTTAACTCATCTGGGAAAGCCAAGGGAATGAGTTTGGGGAAAAGGGGTGGCACATAGTTTTGATCCTAACTACTTGTGATTCCAGCTTTTGTTTTAGTGGGAGATTTCAATCTGTTTCTGTCTCTCTCTGTCTCTCTCTCGCTCGCTGTGTGTGTGTGTGTGTGTGTGTGTGTGTGCGTGCGCGTGCGTGCGTGTGTGTGTAAAAGTAAATTAATAAAACCAAGGCACTCATGGATCAATGTGCTATGATGAGTATGTGCCATAAACTAAAGATTATGGTGATCCAATTCTATTCTTTGCATCTGAGATCCAAAGGGGGCAAAAAAATAAAAATAATAATAAAATACAGCCTACTGCTCTCAAAAAAAGTTAGAACAGTTTTAAATCCATAATTTGTGGATCTCTGTTTCTCTTATTAAAGCTAATTAAAGTTTTAAGTAATAGTCATCTACCTTCTACCTAGACTGAGGGTAGAAAATGTGTATTTTAATAATAACAGAAAATTAGCATGATATCAGCCAAATAATGAGCATACAATAAATATTTGTTGGTTGCATGGGGGAATTCTTTAAAATGACTTATTTTTATTAGTAGATAAACACATCTCTGATTTTCATAAATCTTGAATTACCAAATGGAACTCTGAACTCATACAAATCACAGACAAAAAATGCTAACATTGCTAGTTCAGAATAAGATCTTACATTAAAATGGCTTCCACCCTTGAAAAGTGATCTATAATTAGAGCCAAATTTTCAGGGTTCTTTATATATTTGCATAAATATATATATATATGTTGTTATGAATGTGCAAATATGTAACATATGAGTTTTCATATAGTACATGTATAAAAGTTGGTAATGTATACAGCTTTAAAAAGAACCATACAAAGCACCTGGTGCTGTGCTTTCTTTGCCTTTGGGAAATCATGAACTTCTTTGTGGATCTGGTAAAATTATGGGCTTTTTATTCCAGAAAAAAAATGCACATGTGCAAATATTTTTATTAAAAATTAAGGGGGTTGGTAAATCTGAGACTCATACATTTGGCACCTTGATCTACTGTAAGCGTAAATTTATGAATGAGAATATAAGATGCAGAAAGTTTAAGTGGTCTTTCAATGTGGTTGGTGCCTGAGTTAGCACCAGAACCAAAATCTCCCAGGTCCCAGTCTAGTTCTAGTTTTACTTTTTATGGATAATAGCTAAAACAGAACATTCTGGAATGTGGGAATAATGAAACATTATTTTAATGCTTGTCGGCAATGAGTTAAAATAGGAAAATTTCACCATGATTCCCATCTCCGCAATCCCTATTCATATATGTTCCTTTTGTACCAACAACGATTTTTAAAATTTATGCCTTTTTGTCCTTTCTTTGCCTCAGTTAGCACAAGACAATATATTGCCTTTTAGTATTATATTTTCTCATATGTTTTTATTCAAGTTTTCAAGAAACAATATAAAAAAATTTAGTTACTAATCATTGTATAATTGGCATTATTTCATAAAAACGGTTATGACATTTTCAGAAAATTTCAGCCCTTTCTGGAATAATTTAGTATTTTTTAAGACCAAACTTTAGCAAATGTATTTCTGGATCTACCACAAATATGCATGTCTATTTAAATGTGCCCATAGTTCTTTTCTTAGTAAGTTAGCACTAAAGCCAGAAAAATCATTTTCAACCAATAGCCACAGAGTTAGGAAGAAAGCCTGTTTCGTAAGTAGAGAGAAAAGAAATCTGTGACATGTAATCTTGTTATCCCAAACTACCTTGTTTTCCCATGTCAACATGTTCATCATATAATAAGTGACTCCCAGGCTTTGTTAAGACTAATACTTGGAAACTTTTGAACTACATTTTCTATTTCCCATAGATCAACAGTAGGACATCCCAGACATATCCTACTGCCTAAAGTCCAGCCCAAGAGTACTTTGCTGCCTATTCCCTATTTGCTAGCACCTAGAAGTGCAGCTACAGAACCCAACCCTACCAGTTGTTAGACAAAACAGCAGTAATTTAAGAGGCATCTTTCCTAGTGTTTCAGGGTTTCAGGGACTATTAAAAAAAAAAAAAAGCAAACATAAAAATCAGATAAGTAACCAACCAAACAACAACAAAAATATAAGAAACCATTTACCTTAGAATAGTCCAGGTGAGAGATTCAATAACATACCCTCTTCCTCTTTTCAATCTTGCTTCCGGAGAGATGGGCTAGTGACCAGTGACATCAATGACAGATAAATCATTGAGGTCTAGATAGCAGACAAAACATAACCTTGTTGACAATTCACAGGTGTACATTTTCTGTGTTACATGCAAAGATATTTCTCTCTTATTTCAAATCAGAATGTTTTATTTTTACTTTTATTTATTTACTTTTTTTTTTTTTTTTTTTAGAGACCAGGTCCCCCCTCATTCCCCAGGCTAAAGTGCAATGGTGTGATCATAGCTCACTGCAGCCTCAAACCCCTGGGCTCAAGCAGTCCTCCTACCTCACTCAGCCTCCTGAGTAGCTAGAACTACAGGCTTATGCCACCTTGTCCCGCCTTATTTTAAAAAATTGTTTGTAGAGACAAGGTCTCACTATGCTGCCCAGGTTGGTCTTGAACTCCTGGGCTCAAGTGACTCACCCACCTCTACCTCCCAAAGTGCTGAGATTACAGGTGTAAGCCACTGTGCTTGAATTTTTCCTCTGTTTTAAGGTCAGGAAGGGAGAGGGGAATTAGCCTTCCTGGAACACCCAATAGATTAGATTATTTCCCTTTCACTGATTTCCCTAACATTTTCTTCACACATCTTCCTACATAATTTTCAGGTCTTACCAAGCGGGCTATCAACAGGCACACAGCCATATAAAGAGAACAGTGCCGCACACATCTTTCTAAAGAATACTTAGGGATAACTGTTCTGAGAGATATAGACCCACATGGAGACAATGTGGAGAAGTTTACTGGCAGTCAAGCAAAATTAAAGAATTCTGCCTTACAGTGCATCTGATCAAAAGGATATTCTGCTAATTTTCCTCTATGACCACCTGCTTAGCTGTCAGTTATTGTTTTGCAGAAAGTGAATTGCAGCTGGAATAAATAAAAAATTTTTGAAAATCATTTGATCTCTTCATATATGGGACAGTAATTATTTTGTGTTCAGGATAGAGCCAACTACCACCGCATGTTGAGAGAATTGAGAATGCTAGACATTAACTGAGTAAATTAGACTTTCCTAAATAATCTATAAAATATGTACTTCCTCCAAATGTGACAAAGATTTTTGTCAAGTATATTTCAATGAAAACTAAAATTTAAAACAGCCAAATGACAAGGTTGGAAGAAATTTAAGATCTTAGAAAATTACGAATATGCTATAGTAGCTCAACAGAACTTCTCAATAATAAATATTTTAAATGTTTGAAGACAGTCTCATGAGAAGGCAGTAATTTATTAATTACTATGGTTGAAGAGTTTGCAATTATGAATGTGATTCAAATCACATTGTTTATATTTCATGAAAAATATCTTGTCAAGCATAAGCAATTATTTAAACAATAGTTAAGAGGAAGAGATTCATTTAGAATATTCATTTGCCATAATTAATTTTGGCTTATCATTATAGCTGAGGGAGGAATTTTTCAACATCTCCATGACTTAAGGACTGCAAGTAATAGGATCACTGATTCATGCTTTACATTCAAATTTTCATCTTAGGAATGATAAACTTGGGTAATAAAGAGTTGACTTAAAATGTTGATTGAATCACAATGGCATAAAAATAAATGAAATTGGTGATTGTTCCATTTATAGCTTTATAATACTTTCATTGCCAGATGCAAAGAAAAAAAAATGGAGTGTCCAGTATTTCAACATGTAACTATACAAATATATTTTTCTCAACTTGAATTTCTATATAATGAAAATTGGACTCTGTTAAGCTACAGCTTAAAAAAAAGTTAAAACATTTATGCTATCTTTAGTTAGCTAAATAGGCATAATGATCTAGCAGTAAGAAAAATACTTTAAATATCAACTAATATTCTTAGATTTTATAAAATATTTCCATTTTGTAGAAGTTAAAAAATGCTTTCCTCATTGAATTCCTAGTGATAAAAAGGTTTACATTTGTCTATTATAAGTTTCTAGAAATATTTTGACTATCAAATACTTATATTTAGTTGTAAAAGTTGCTTTACAATGAATGCTTAATTCAAAACAAGTTTACAAGCAAAATATTTATAAATTAGTCTCTATCTGGCTGTTTTGTTTATTCATTGTCAAGTGTTCTGATGTTTAAAAGTATTGTTTTTCTTTTGATAAAGCAGTATTTACAATGGTTAGAAAAACATGCTTATTGAAGTATATTTCAGTGTGTTTGGGATTGATATACATAACGACAACTAAGAAAAACCGTAAGATAAGTAGGTTTCCTCAATGCAATAGCTAATTTGAATACATAAAACTCTTTAATCTGATTTAAAAGCAGTTGCAATATAATTAAGCTTGTTGACTTGCTTTCCTAATAGAGAAATACCTTTTACAGATACTATTTCAGACACTGAAATTCAATATACATAATTTTATTTTAATGTAACAAGCTACTTAGGAAATACACTCATTATATGTTGTGTGCTAACTCCAAGGGACATTTCTTATTACCCACTCTTTTCCATTACCTCCCCTTTGACTTGGTCTTTTAAAACAAAATAACCACTGATACATTCTGTTTCCCACTTCTCATCCCATTTTTATCCTCCAATTTGACTGAAAGAGGAAAAAAAGCTGAATTAGATTGGTGTATTTCCTGCACTGTTTTCAGCCTGAGATGTCTTAATTTTGTATGATACTGGTTCCTTCAAAAATATAGCAGTTACTACTTGTATGACCTTGGGCCTTAGATCATTTCTATTTGAATGATTTTTCCATTACCGTAGAATTTTGCATTGACTGAGGTCAATAAAAATAATTGATGTATACAAATTACCGGGAGAGTATTTTTCCTGAGTATACAAATAATTCCTTAGTATCTTTGCTGTTAAAATAATACAAATATATTATATTTAAAGTTTTCACATGCAAAGGTAAATTTGGCCCAAAATTTGTCAATGTGAATGTACCTACCACAGTACAACGAAATATCTTTCCCTATGTAAAGAAATATTACCTTTCAGTTTCCAACTAGCACCTGGAGAACTCTGATGTGCTTGACTCTACTATACATAATCTAGCCATAGTCTTGGCTCAACAATTTCTCCTGTTTATAATTTCTGGTTACAAGAGACTTTGTCTACCCTTGTGTGGTCTCCCAGTAATCCATACAAGAGGGTGCCAAACATAGTGGGTATTTGTGATGGTCGTTATGACTATGTGTACCTTTGGAACATTTCTTCAGTCCTCCATGTTGTTATAAGGACAGAGATGGTGAGACCTCTGTGCTCCCCCACTTCTGTTCATCTTCTTGTTCTCCATACTTTTCCCAGGACATGCCCAGTATTTGTATGTCCATTAGTTCTAATCATGTGGACTGGCACAATTCACCTTTCTTCTCACTGAAAGAAAGAGTATACTGACATTAGTAATAACTGAAAATTCTCAAGGGTACCAAGTAATATTATTTAATGCACGCTTTAGGGGAGTCATTCATTTTGTATTCATCCAAGATTTAAACATTTATTACTAAATTTCCTGGCAAATGGCAGTGTTTTAAGGAAGGACCAACTTTTTATAATATGCATGGAAACACTAATTGTGCTAAGTATGGGAAAGATTTCCCCTAACACATTCTTTGTCATTTTGTGCCTTTACCACAGGGTGATAGATCTGGAGCCTGTCCTAGGATCATGTGCATTGAGATCCTAGGAGAGGCCCCAGATCTATTAGGAATTAGGGAAGCTTCCAGAGGCTTGCAATTAGCAAGTTTTTTCTCCTTAAGGTAAATATCCCATATCTTTTTTTTTCTTTAACTTTCCTCATGTGTCATGGTTTCCCATTCTTTAAAACATCTGGCTAACATTCTCTCCATGATCTCCAAAGTTCATGAGAAATGGTTCCTAGAAGTATCTGACTCTGTAATTTTATATTTTGTATGATAGGTTTCCATGAAACACTGTTAAGATAAGTCATGTTCAATTACCCAATGGGCCAGAGTTGAGAGCATTCAAGTGTTGCCTTCTCTTAGACTAAAATGAAGACCATTTGCAAAAAAAAAAAAAAAAACAAAACCATAGGCATAATGCGGTTGAATTATGATCTCAGTAGTTACATAGACATTTAAATCTCTGACAATAGCTATACTATTTTTGGCCATCTACTTCTTAGAATCCTCAAAAATACATGCTATTCCATGAAATTATTCCCAGCAGTTTTTAAATTAAGTATACGTCTATTCTGAGGTCTGCTGAGGTGTGAGAAAAATAAAGTCAGAGGGTGCCAATGGACGTGGTTTTCTTCCCCACACCTCTGCAGATCTTTGCCAAGCCTCTCCTGTGGTGCTCAGATGGAGTGCAATGCCTTCTGCCTTAGATGAATCCACCCCCAGACAACTAAGCAATCCAACTAGGCAGTTTGAGTTAGTTAGAAGTGATAGAACATGTTCATAGGTCCATAGAACTCCCCCACACTACAGAATCCTCTAAAGTCAGACCAAAATGCTCTATCTTCGTGTAACCAGAAAATATATGCCTCTTAAACTATCAACGTGAGTTCCCACAAGCGTTCACTTGAGCTGCCTAGAATTCTGCTCATTTGTCTCATGAACTACATCACACAACCTCTAAAAAATAAAAAAAAATTTAAAAAGTAGATTGAGGTGCTTTGGTTTAAAGTGCTACGTACCAATGCCTTTTCTCCACCTAGCCAAAACTTAGACCACCTTAACTTCACCTTCTCCTTCAGTTTGCAACTTCTTGTTCGCAATTGCATCATTGTTTAGATTACATATCGCCTTCTTACCCATTCTTTCTTAAGTGTCAAGTGCAGAGCAGTTGAGATGCAGTGGGTCTAGCTTTTAACACTGGAAAAGTCTCTTCTCTAGGATGTCTGCAAAGGTGATCCTGTTTTGGTACCTGATAGTAATCATATCTGATAGGGGCCCCTCCTGAAACCAGCCTAGAGGCAAGTACTGGCCTTTAGTGATCTTACCTGCTAGATAGTTTATCTTCAGTTAATTGAGCTTAGCAATGGGCTCTGCTGAGCAACTGAGCAGGTAATATTCCTGGTTTCTGAATTACTTACTTCCCAAAAACTTTGACCTGAATTATATCAAAAGACACATAACACATAGCTGTGAAGAAAAGAGTTAAGTCCTGCAGTTTCTTTCCTCTTTTACCAGCAGGACAGATGTCTCTTTATCCTTGGGTATGCAAACACCAGCATGCTGGAAGAACTTTGTGAATGATTACCTTGGTACTAGGCAGATGGCCTCTCATGATGATTATTACACGCTTAGGGAAGACGACTTAAACATTATCAGAGAAAAGAAGTGCTACCAAGCTGCAGTCAAGTTGCTAATCCTCTGTTATTTCACTAGAGGAAGCTGAAATATCTGCTTCCAGCTTTCAGTTTGCTTGGCTATCAGTGTAACGTTTCAAGGAGAAGTATTTTCATGTGGACTCTAAACCTGAAGTGTATGTAAATGAAAATTGAAATATTAGTTTGTCATATTGACAAGATATAATAAATGCAGCAGAAATTTTTCTTCATATTTCTGTGTATTAAGGAGATGGGTTGCAATACTACTAGCAAGACACAAGTTGAAAATACTTGATGTTTAGTGATATTGGGCTCTTACCACAATAACTTTTTTTAAGAGGGAAAAACGTTTTTTGAAGTAAACAATTGAAATTTACTATAAGACGTTAATCCCTAGAGCAGGATGCTCTAGGAATGGGGTTATATATGGTTGGCATTTCTCTGAACCCTGTCATCTTCATGATGTCTCCTTATTAAGGAGCATAGTGTTCATATAGAAAGCGTGTCAAAAGAAAATTCATAGACGTCTTGCATAAGAGAAAACTTATCCAAGTAGATTGAAAGCTATCTGGTAGAACATGGAAAAAAGGAATACAGCAGATACTCCAGAGTTGCTACCAACGGTCTCCTTTACTTCTCTCTTAACTGGCAGAATGATTTTGTTCAGATTTATACCCCCACCTCTTATGCCCTGCCTGACTCAGGGAAAGGTGAAGCTATCCTTGGCTAGGTAGATAAATCTGACTGGTTTAATCTAAGGTAGGTGTCGTGGTCTCATTTCCCTTGTCAGGAGCGGGGGATGTGATGCTGATCCAGCTAATGGGGCATGAGTGGAAGTCCAAGGGTGAGTTTCTGAGGAAAACATGATGGCTATTAAAAAAGACATGGGACTAGGCACAGTGGCTCTCATTTATAATCCGAACAGTTTGGGAGGCTGAAGCGGCAGGATTGCTTAAGGCCAGGAGTTCAAGACTGCCTGATCAACATGGCAAGACCCTGTCCCTACAAAAAATGTAAAAAATAGCTGGGAACAGTGTTACATGCCTGTAATCCCAGCAACTTGCAGGTAGAGGCAAGGGGGTGCTCAGAGTCCAGGATTTGGAAGTTGCAGAGAACTATGACAGCATCGCTGTACTCCAGCCTGGGTGACAGAGCGAGACTCTGTCTCTAAAATAAAAATAAAAAAAGAAGAGACATGGGAACCAGTAATTCCCTCTTTTCTACTGGGTGTTGTCCTGTCTGTATGTGATTTTTTAAACTGTGGCAGCCTTTGGAGGATGGTGAGGCAAACAAGCCTTCAAAGACACAGCTGGCATTCTAAGAATTTCAGAGGTGTAAAAACCTGGTGTCTTTGATTTAAAAAAATGGTCTCTGAACTAATTCCTTAGATTTGCTTTACCTTGAACTTTCATGTTATTAGTTTTTCTCATTGTTTGAGCCAGTGGTTCCCAAACTGTGCTACACATAAGAATCATCTGGAGCGTTTTAGGAAGTCCGAATGGCCAGCTCTCAGCCCATTGCAATTTGATCAGAATATTGGGGTGGGAGCCAGACATGACTATATTTTAAGAATCCCCAGGTGATTCCATTATGCAGCAACATTTGGAAACCATATGGTTTGAGTGACTTTGAATTATATTTTCATTTCTATCTGAGTTTTTCACAACAAAACTTAAACTAAAAAAGAAAATCCAGACTGTAAACATTATTTGTGCAAGTAGGTACCCTGGATAATAAGACAGAAAAAATATTAGGAAGAGTATAATAGAGTCAACAAAAATGCTTTCAGAGTTTTCAAAAGGAACTCCAACTCAATTACTTAGCAATCATTTTGAACTATATTCAAATGTAATCAAGTACCTACTACTTTTGATAGAGTAGTTTCACTGATTATTTCCTTTGATAAAGCTTTGTATCCATTTAATAACCTGTAGTATAATTTATGTAAAATCATTAAAAGAGACTCCTTTCATCTTTATTAAATTTAGTCTTTGAAGAATATGTCTACATAACAGAAACAAATATTGGATTCTATTATATCTAATTTCAAGAGAGGAAGATTGATTATCTTTGTCACTTGTTACAGATCCCTCCACTCACACACAACATATACACACTCTTTTAAAAACACCACTGCTGAATCCTTGATTAAGGCCCTCTAATACCTTACCTCTTGTCAGACCCACAAATTATAGATTAGGAAACTATCTAAGAAATTGTCCGTAGTGATTTAAACTCACATAGGAGACATAGGCCACAAACCTGACAGCTTCTTGTGAATCCTGGCAAGAATTCTTTGACTCAACCAATTTACAGAAGAAACATTCTCTATCCTCTGAAAGGCTATGTGTCCACTTATTTTGAGGAGGGGGAACTTATCATCATCTACCTCTGCAGATCACATAGCGATGTCTTAAATCCTTTTCCTTATCTGAGTTACAGAGGGAAGCTGACTGTCTTTTCTCACATAAAACACTATTCATTGGATCCAGCATCTTGCAGAGAATCTGTGTCACCTTTCGGCCCCAAAGTGGATATTTTGGCACTGTAACTCCTGATCATATTTGTGATCACACTACATTGTGATCTAATATGACAGCTGCTAGAGAAAACTACCAGCTTCAAGGAAGACCATCTTGATTTCTCACAGCTATTGTTAATCTCATTCCTCTTCTCCATTGCTCAGTTATTAGACTTAGGCCTTGATTTCCTTCTTCATCCTTTAGTAAGATTATAAAAACTGGATGGATATTATATAAGTAGGCATCCTTATTCTTATCCAACAGCAGGATAGGCCACTCAGTTTAAAAAACCAACCTGTCTTTTTAAATGACAGTTGAATGGGCTTTGCCTTTCATAAGTCATATCAGTGTAGAATTTCTTTAATTTTATAATACACAGAGATATCTTGCTTAACAGATGAGAAATATAATTACATAATCTTATTCTTTAAGTGAAAGACTTTTTAAAATATGCATTTAGGTAGGCAGTAAGAGCATAAAGAAGACACCATAAACTTTGAAACAGGCATGGAATCAGAAGGTTGTTTTTCCTTAATGCTGAGCTATGCTGACAATTATCTCCAGTAAAAATGAATGAGCAATGTGCGTGTCTGAGAGATTCTTTGCATTTACATGAATTGATAGCATTTACCAGATTGAGGGTAAGTACTAATGACGCACTTCAACATAATTAAAACTTTCTGAGCTTTCCTTTTCCCCCCTTTACAAACTAACTTAAATTTTTATAGGATTTAATTTGAAGGTGATGGAAATACAAGGGCAGATTTTTGTCATCCCCAAAGACAGGTTAATAATGCATTCAAATTCACATCTTCTTTCACTTTGATAAAACTGACCTACTTTCCCTTTTAGAGAGAAATGTCGTATGAAATAGTTTTCACGTTAAAAAATGTTGTATTTTGATGCCTTTCTTTTTCCATACTATAATTAAAGCTGGTATATCACTTCCAAAAGTTAAATGAAGTTTAGTTCATTTTCAGGTCTGCGCTTTTTAATAAGTTCGTGTCTCTGTTACTTGAGACAAGCCGCATTCACTGCTTTGCATGCCAGGGAATTTTTCTGACAGTAGTGATAATGATGCAGATGTTTCTCTTTGCAGGGATTTTCCAACAATGTTCCTAATGAAAACACATGTCTACTTCCTGGCAAATAAAAAAAATCATTTTTCAAAACAAAACATTCAGATGCTTTCATCCTAAAATGGCAAATGTAAACAGCCATTATTTTCTCCATGTTTTTTTTTTTCTTTTTCATCAATAAAGTGATTCATTTCTTTTTTTTTTTTTCTTTCTCATCTTGACATGGAAACAACTTTAACAAAATCTTATGCAGATCCCAGGTGGAGTGGGGATGGTTAGAGCAATGCAATTAAGCCTTGGGACTTGAGTCTCGGAATTGATTTGCCATGTCATCTTAAGCCTTATGTTTGGGTCAGCTGATTTCATTTCAACACAGAAACAATCACAGTGGCTACAAGTATTATGCCCTTAAACTTATGAATGTAACTTTGTCTTTTGAAATTTCTATAGACATAAATAATGAAATAAGATCTATATAAATCATGTTTTAACAAATCTTTTTATTTTAAAAAATACATGAAATTTCACTCAATTCAGTGAGATGTTTGCAAAAACAAAATTCCAGATACATTTTGAGGACTGAGTGATTATTTGCTGCTGCCTTTTCTTCAAAGGAATATTTTAATGTTGTTTAAAAAAAAGAGTCATCATTCATCAGTTAGCTGTTAAAAAAAGAGTTTCCAGCTTACATGCAAAAGAAATGTCCTCACCCTATTTTATTTTATTTTTTTTTTTTGAGATGGAGTCTTGCTCTGTCACCAGGCTGGAGTGCAGTGGCGCAATCTCAGCTCACTGCAACCTCCGCCTCCTGGGTTCAAGCAATTCTTCTGCCTCAGCCTCCCAAGTAGCTGGGACCTCAGGCGCATGCCACTATGCCAGGCTAATTTTTGTATTTTTAGTAGAGACGAGGTTTCACCATGTTGGCCAAGGTGGTCTTGATCTCTTGACCTCATGATCCACCAACCTCGGCCCTCCAAAGTGCTGGGATTACAGGCGTGAGCCACCGCGCTCGGACTCTTACCCTATTCTTAAGCATCGTAAGCCATACCACCAGATGCAATATAGGATAGGTGAGGACCAGAGATGTCTGTTGTTTCTACTACTTGGTCATTTAAAAATGCTTAAAGTTAACTTTCTGTGTTAAGAGAACTATGTCAAAATGCCACATCATGTAGATCACATCAAGATATTTTTTCACATGTTACTACCAATGAGGTCATTATGAGCTTTCTTTCTCTCCTTCTTGGGTGACGGTGCCATGATGGCCATTAGGATGTATAATTAAACACTCATCAGAATAGAAGGCAAAGGGTCCTGGGAAACCTGGATAACTCAGGCCAAATAAAATCTTTGGTTAAATGCAGCTTGGCAAGTTTACGTGCACCTTTGGATAAGTGATTATGTGCTCTCTTTCTCTTTTCTTTAAGCCGACACATTGACTGCCTTTTTGTAGATAAAATGTTAGAACTTGATTTAGGCTCTACCTTTATAAATAAGGTAAATTTAATTATGCGTATTTACTGGCTCAATTACCTATTTTAATCTACAAGAAAGTGGAGAACTAAATCAGTATTTGTGAGAGTCTATTTAGTCCTTGAAATAATGAACTCGAAATAGAACTCTAATAAAAGTCAGCCTTAAGTCAGCATCCTTAAAATCCCCTTCCTTTCCATCCTCATTCTTTCTATCCAAGCTGCACATGCATAAGAGCTAGAGCCCATCTTAGGCTGCAAATCAGAACCTAGTGATTGTTTTATAGTCTTGACATCCATCATTAATTATACAGAGCCAAGCGTGGTGCATTGACCATAACTTGAATGCAACAGAACACGTGAGAAAAGGTGTAATGGAAAACTCCTCTCTGTGAAGAGGGTAGTCTGGCATTTTGTGAGTCAGGATGGTGTTAGTAAAGGTAAGACCAATCTGCAATCCTTAATTTTATACCTTCCTTTTCTGTAGAAAAAATTGAGTCATCTAATGCATACACTCAAGTTCCCAGCTGAGGATGAACAAGGCAGTGCTCTGCCTTCCTAATACAACTGGTAATCAAGTGGGCTTTTTTTTCCCATCTATTTAGTGCCCTATTCATCACATTGTTGTGCCTTTTCCTGGTGATTTTGCTGTTTAAAATGGCCCCTTACCAGAGTGCTGAAGTGCTGTCTACTGTTTGTCAGTACGAGAAGTTGGTGATGTGCCTTAGAGAGAAAATATGTGTTAAATAAGCTTCATTCTGACATGCATTATATTGCTGTTGGCCTTGAGATCGTTAATGAATCAACAATATGTATTAAATAAGATGTCTTTAAATAAAAAACATTCATAAAAGAGTTTTGAATTGATTGTTGGTGAAAATGTAACCAGAGATTCGGAGAAACCTAACGATGCATTTTCTCTAGAAGCAATGTTTCAGTATTTGCTAATTCAGTCTTTGCAGGGACTTTATACAACATTACTACAAATAAAAATCAGTAGTAGTCGTTATTTTCAATATAATCAATTCAAGAAAAGAGATCAGGCCTAGGTATACAGTTGTATCACAGAAAAGGTTAAGATCCATAATTTTACAGGATTCCTGGAAACTGAAATGTGATGAAACTCTTTTTGCAAGCTTTACAGATTATCAAATTGTGCCTCACTCTCCATAGGGTTAGTATAAGCTGAAGGACTTGGTGATAGTTGAGATGGTTATAACCTCAACCATCTGGTAACTTCTTTGGAGCAGAACCAAATCACCTATTTCTCTATTTTGAGATCTATTTTGAAGGTCACATAACTATTATCTTAAAAGTCTTTAAATAATTCTAATACCATCACATTGATGACTGAACTTTGGCATATGAATCTGGAGGGGACATAAACTTTCAGACTATGGCAATATATCCATAAAGTACTATTCATTTTTCAATCATCTTTTCTTAAATGCATTAAGGTATATTTCTAAGATGAAGTATGATGGCTCCTTTAAAATAATGTAAAAGAATATTTAATTAGTGGGGAAAGTGTTCACAATATTTTAAGTGAAAAACCAGATTACATACAATCTGGTACAAGACTGGCTTCAGAGACAACTCTCAAAGACCTGCCTCACAGAGCTGCCTACTCCAAGAACTAGAGTCATCTTTAAGTCATGTTTGTTTTCTGACCAAGAGAATTGCTTAGATTGGTTTTATATCCTCTGGGCTGCCAGGGGTAGCTAGTTGCCCAGCTAATGTGAGATTGCCTCCAGGTTATGAGCAGAGCTCCTCTGGGCACCTCACTCTGCAACCAAGGTGGCCCAGTGGGACATCAATGCTGACTAATTAAGACAAGGAGACAGTAAGGACAGTAAGGACAGTGACAAGCCAGGCTGTGTCGGCTTCTCACTGCAAAGTATCTGCAGAACTAAACCTTCCTGAAGAAAACTCACTTCAGTCCAGATCTTCATTCACAGCACAGTGGCAGTTGTAGCAGCCCTGGACTCCAGACAGAAGCCAACTGCCCCATCTGTTGGGATTACGTGAGTGACCCCATCACCATCAAATGTGAACACAACTTCTGTCACTCCTCCATCTAGCAGTGCTGGGTGGATTTATAGGGCAGGTTCCCTTGCCTGTCTGGTGTCACCAATGCCAAGAGGGGCACTGCAGGAGGAATACCCTGCTGGGAGGGACAACTGAAACTGCCATGCTGCTCCACATCAAGGGAAACAAAATGAAGAGGCAGACACCAATGTGTTGTGCAAGAAGCACTATCGGATCCTGATCCTTTTCTGTGAGGAAGACCTAGAGGTGCGACATCTCTTGTGTACTCATCCCCCTGACCACCAGGGTCAGTCACCACTTGAGGCCCAGAAAGAAAGCTGCCTCTCATCACCAGAAGAGGCTCAGCAGCTACATTAAATCTCTGGAAAGGAAAGTTGTAGACATTCGAAAATTAGTAGCCACTCAGGATAGAAAGCCTTTACAACTGAAAAATAGGGTGAAAAACCAGATACACACAACCTTCTCTAAATGTGAGCACTTGAACCTATTTGTGGATCATGAACAAGAGGCAGTTCTCTCAAGGTTAGCTGATGAAGAGAAGAACATTCTAAATAAACAATGCAAACATAGCATTTTCAGACTACATTTCCACAATCAAAGATGTATTGAAGGAGGTGGCAGAAAAGAGTGTGATGTCAGAAATGAAACTGCTGCTGGGCATCAAGAGTATCTGCAACAGGCATGAAAGCCTGAAAACTTCAGCTCTGTATTCACTCATGTACAGTTTATCCAGTTGTCCTGGGTTCCAGAATGATGTACAGTTTATCCAGTTCTTCTCGGTTCTGAAGGCTTTGATTTCTGCCGGCATTACTGAGAGGCTGAAATGGTCCATTCACCATCCTGAATTAACTGTAGGGGTCAGTAAAGATTCCCTCTTCAGGAAAGGAAAGTGATCTCTGTGGTGACAGACAGATGCTGGACAATGCACCTCCAGAATGATAACTCTGTTGCTTGAGGCTATTCCAGTCATTCTTCTGCTAAAGGAAAAGGCCAGAGTAGTTGGCATCTATCTGGATTATGAGTTTGGCAACATTTTGTGTTGCAATTTGAATGCCTTGTCTCACATCCATTCTTTCATTCATGTTAATTTTTCTGAAATACTAAGCTTTATTTCAGAATTGAACATGATTCTAAACCTCCTGCAATCTGTGCAGTAACAGATTATGAAGGATTAACTTGACATTGCTTTATTTTCTTCCTATAAATTATGGACAGTAGGTAGAATATTGTACAACTCTCCATGAACCTAGCACTAAAATTGTCAAAAAAAATCCTATGACTTAAACACACATATAAAATTATATAGTGTAGGCTTTTTTGTCTGGTTTCTTTAACTCAAAAGAATTATTTTGAGATTACCTATGTTGTTGCATGAGTCAATAGATAATTGGTTTTATTGCTGAATGGCAGTGCCTTACATAGATATACGACGGTTTGCTTATTCATTCACCTACTGATGGGCATTTGGGCCACATGCTGTGTTTCCACAGGGGATGTGGATTTCTTCTTCACTCATCCCTTGCCCGTATTATTGGCACACACTGGGCTTCCAAAACTCTACCAAGGGGGCAATATACCAATATCTATCAACATTGGAAATGCATATTCTTTTGACTCGGTAATCTACTTCAATGAACTTATCATAAAGAGATGTTCTCACACTTATAAAACAGATATTCAAGGTTATTTGTTGCAGTACAGATTGTAATAACAAAGCACCTCATTAGATGATTGATTAAATTAACTATGATGCATCCAAATTGGAGTAATATGAGGCTTTAAGTAGAATGAGCATTAATATGTACTCAAATGTCATAATTTCCAAATAGTAATAAAAAATAAAGAAAACAGCTCTCTAGATTCCTCCTCTTTGAATAGGTCATCTCTGAAAGAAAGGTAGCAGCCCCAGTCAGGGGCTTATATATAAAACTCCCATCTCCCTGGAACAGAGCACCTGGGGGAAGGGGCGGCTGTGGGCACAGCTTCAGCAGACTTACATGTTCCTGCCTGCCAGCTCTGTAGAGACTAGCAGATCTCCCAGCACAGCACTCAAGTTCTGCTAAGGAACAGACTGCTTCCTCAAGTGGGTCCCTGACCCCATGCCTCCTGACTGGGAGACACGTCCCAGCAGGGGTTGACAGACACCTCATACAGGAAAGCTCCACTAGCATCTGGCAAGTGCTCCTCTGGGACGAAGTTTCCAGAGGAAGGAACTGGCAGCAATCTTTGCTGTTCTGCAGCCTCTGCTGGTGACACTCAGGCAAACAGGGTCTGGAGTGATCCTCCAGAAAACTCCAGCAAACCTGCAGCAGAGGGGCATAAACCACATCCGAGGGTCACCAACATCAAAGAACAAAGGTAGATAAATCCATGAAGACGAGGAGAAACCAGAGAAAAAAGGCTGAAAATTCTAAAAACCAGAAAGCCTCTTCTCTGCCAAAGATTCACAACTCCTCACCAGCAAGGAACAAAACTGGACGGAGAATGAATTTGATGAATTGACAGAAGTAGGCTTCAGAAGGTGGGTAATAACAATCTACTCCAAGCTAAAGGAGCATGTTCTAACCCAATGCAAGGAAGCCAAGAACGTTGAAAAAGGATTAGAGGAATTGCTAACTAAAATAACCAGTTTAGAGAAGAACGTAAATGACCTGATGGAGCTGAAAAATACAACACAAGAACTTCGTGAAGCATACACAAGTATTAATAGCCGAATCAATCAAGCGGAAGAAAGGATATCAGAGATCAAAGATCAACTTAATGAAATAAAACATGAAGACAAGATTAGAGAAAAAAGAATGAAAATAAACAAACAAAGGCTCCAAGAAATATGGGGCTATGTGAAAAGACCAAACCTATGTATGATTAGTGAACCTGAAAGTGATGGGGAGAATGGAACCAAGTTGGAAAACACTCTTCAGGATATTATCCAGGAAAACTTCCCTAACCTAGCAAGACAGGCCAACATTTAAATTCAAGAAATAAAGAACACCATAAAGCTAATCCTCAAGAAGAGCAACCCCAAGTCATATAATCATCAGATTCACCAAGTTTGAAATGAAAGAAAAAATGTTAAGGGCAGCCAGAGAGAAAGGACGGGTTACCCACAAAGGGAAGCCCATCATACTCACAGCGGATCTCTCCACAGAAAACCTATAAGCCAGAAGATAGTAGGGGCCAATATTCAACATTCTTAAAGAAAAGAATTTTCAACCCAGAATTTCGTATCCAGCCAAACTAAGCTTCATAAGCAAAGAAGAAATAAAAATCCTTTACGGACAAGCAAACGCTGAGAGATTTTGTCACCACCAGGCCTGCCTTACAAGAGCTCCTGAAGGGAGCACTAAATATGCAAATCAAAACCACAATGAGATACTATCTCATGCTAGTTAGAATGGTGACCATTAAAAAGTCAGGAAACAACAGATCCTGGAGAGGACGTGGAGAAATAGAAACACTTTTGTACTGTTGGTAGGAGTGTAAATTAGTTCAACCATTGTGGAAGACAGTGTGGCAATTCCTCAAGAATCTAGAACCAGAAATACCAATTGACCCAGCATTTCCATTGCTGTGTATATAACCAAAGGATTATAAATTATTCTGCTATGAAGATACATGCAAATGTATGTTTATTGCAGCACTATTCACAATAGCAAAGAGTTGGTACCAACCCAAATGTCCATCAGTGATAGACTGGATAAAGAAAATGTGGCACATATACACCATGGAATACTATGCAGTCATAAAAAAGGATGAGTTCATGTCCTTTGCAGGGACATGGATGAAGCTGAAAACCATCATTCTCAGCAAACTAACACAAGAACAGAAAACTAAACACCACATGTTCTCACTCATAAGTGGGAGTTGAACAATGAGAACACATGGACACAGGGAGGAAACATCACACACCAGGGCCTGTCAGGGTAGGGGTGTAGGGGAGGGATAACAGGGGTTGCGGGGGCTAGGGGAGGGATAGCATTAGGAGAAACACCTAATGCAGATGACGGGTTGATGAGTGCAGCAAACCACCATGGCACATGTATACCTATGTAACAGACCTGCACATTCTGCACATGTATCCCCCAACTTAAAGTATAATAATAATTTATAAAAGATATTATACCAAAGGTCACTTTGGAAAAACAAAACAAAATATTAGATTATAAAAACTATGTAACGATTGGCTTGATTTTAAAAAAACTAATAAACAGATTAAAAATAAATATCATAGATTGTTAATAGTGGTTGTCCTATGGTATGGAATTATAAATCATTTTAATTTCTTGCTTATATATATATATGTTGTATATATTTTCTGTAGTGAATATGAATTATTATTGCTTTTTTTTTGAGACAGAGTTTCAGTCTTGTCACCAGGCTGGAGTGCAGTGGTGCCATCTCTGCTCACTGCAACCTCCACTTCCTGGGTTCAAGCAATTCTCATGCCTCAGCCTCTCGAGTAGCTGGGGTTACAGGCACTTGCCACCATGCCCAGCTAATTTTTCTATTTTTGGTAGAGACAAGGTTTCACCATGTTGGCCAGGCTGGTCTCAAACTCCACCAGCCTTGGCCTCCCTAAGTGCTGGGATTACAGATGTGAACCACTGTGCCTGGCCGAATTACTTTTACTTTAAAATCATTTCTTAAAAGTTTGGGGTTTTATTGTATTTCTTTTCCCCTAAATATCATCCATTTAAAAAGGAACATTTGTGAGTTATTTAATCTTTTTCAAGATGCCTTGGCTCAATAGGTTCAATATGATTAAGGCTGGGCTTATAAATTACATAAATAGATGTTGGAGCCCCTCAAAATCCTTTCATTTTCTCATTCTCAGTTTCTCCTAGAGGATAAAGTTTACACAAAGGCTTTGTCTGCCAATTAAAGAAATAACTCACAAATTACATTTTATATCCTACAGTTTTCCTCTAAGCTTTAGACCTACATATTCAGCTGTCTACTCAACATCTCCTCCTGGAGATCACAAGATGACTCAGACAACATTGTCTGAAATCAAACTCATTAACCCACATATTTTACCATGTCATCAAACGGGACCTCTTCCTTTCTTTTGTCATTCTGAGTCCACCATCACCAAATTATATTGTTTGCTCCCTAATTAGACTCACTGTTGTTAACATCTCTCACCTCCCAAACTATTAGAATTGTTTTTAACCTTAATTCATTTCTGATGCAATATTAACTGTGTGTCAAATATTGTATGGAACACACTTAAGCTAGAAATTTATTCATTGTTTATCTGAAGTTCTAGTTTAATTGGGCATCTTGTATTTTCATTGCTACATCTGGTAACCTTATTATTAGCTATAATAATTTTAATTCAATCAACTGAATAATGAGGTTGGCTCTTATTAACTGAGTTAAATTTTTTCCTCAGCGTTCATTTGATTAGTGGATATGACTCTTATGACAATGACAATGTATCCTTAATTGTTCCTAGATGATGCATTCACCTGTTAAAGACCTATTTTAAGAAGTAAAACTTATTTTACAACCCTTACAAACTTTTAAGTACACTAGTAAATTTCAAGTCTTCTGAGTCAATATCTAAGCACTTTGCAATCTTTCATAAAATTTCACATCAGCATAATCCAAACAGTAAAAAATAAAGCACATTTGAAGCCCCAAACCTTGCTTGAATTTTACCCAAAATAAGCAAATAAAGATAATTCAGTCACTTTGAATGGTGCTATGCTAATTGGAAATGACATCTTCCCAAAATTTTGCTCAGGCATTTCCTGACAGAGGAGACTCTTGCTGTGTAGCAAAGACAAGACAGGGAACAGCTGCTTTAAGGGAAGTCTTTTGAACAACAACAAAAAAATGAATTTCTTCCTGGTAGCTTGGCCACCTGCCATGTGGACACTGTAGAAACACCCTGTTATTTGTGATCTCATTTTTTCCTTGACGTTATTAAATGATTTCTACAAATTATTTAATGTGAACTACTTTATTAAAGTTATATATGTTAAGAACCACTCAGAAATAAAAACCAATTATAAAAATAAGTAGTGAAATTAAAGGTTAATAGCATAGCTTTAAAATTATAGTCATTCTTTAGTTTCATAGTTTCACAACAATTTTTCTGCTTTTAGATAATAGAATAATTAGTTCTGAAACTATAAAAATGAGCAAAGTATTAACTTTGGAACTGTTTACTTTGGAAAATTAAGTGTGTGGCATACTCATTTTAATTCATTTAAAACAAGTGATATAAATAACTTCTGGACACTTGAAAATTGGTAGAGACTTTTGAGGACTGTGCTGTATTACGTACCTATAGTCCTGATGCCTCCCTACTGAACTCCTTCAAAGCCAGAATCAAAAGGATGTGCCATTTACTGTCAGACACAAGGAGACATTTAATCCTCTCTGTTAAGTGTTTCTAGAATACCATCCTAGAGGATCTTCCCAACCTTTACACATCATTTAAGAGATAGACTGTTGGAGATGTTTCTCATGTGTCCTTCTTATTAAACTTAATCCGTAAACATTTCAGAAAAAGTCCCAGTTTCTTTGTAACTTGGGTAGGCAGATGGTTAGATATTTAAGGCCATCACTGTGTCCAGAATGCTTCTCATCTTCAACTGATCTGAGCATTGGAGATGACTTACAACTTGAGACTACATTTTTCTTCAATCTGGTAATACCATTTTCACAGAAATTGGCTTTAAGACATGAGATTGGTCATAAATTATGAACAATTTCAATTTGACTCTTCTATATCTGGAGTCTAGTTAATGTCCTTTAAAGCAAATCATAAATGGCATGTATCACATTGAAGCAAAATGTCTGAGTCATGTAGCTGAGCTCAGAAATATGCTTGTGGGCTGTAAGAAATAGACGTGAGTTTTCAGTACTATTAAAATGGTATTCTAGTCAGGGGTCCAGCAGTGCTCAAATCCTCTTCTGCATTCTGTCCTTCCTTCTCAGGGATTACTACCAAAGGAAGCCAGGTATAAGGGCCATAACCAAATGGGAAACAAAGTACCACTTTGTTGTTATCATCATGGAAAGCACCCAGATCTTCTCTAGTGAAGCTCTTTCTAATAAAACATAGATTGGAGAATGAAGCCTGGGCCCAGATGCCTAAGTAAACCATCTCTTTTACTCCTCTCTGAATCTAAGATATCTGGCTTGGCCTACAAGATGGAATATAAAATGAGAAGACTAGGTATATCGGCTCCAAGCAGGTATCCCCACCTAAGTTCTTGTGACATGTATGCAGAAAAAGAAGGTGTATCTCACAGCAGCTAACCTTTTAGAGACACTATCAATACCACTAATACAGCCATGGCCTTGTACAGTTTCTGGGTGCTGATCAATCACATGAGCACATCTTCTTCCATAAGGATATTGGGGCAACTAATAAGCAGGTGTGCAGAGGCTAAAATAAGTTCTACTAGGCAAGAAGCTTTTAATCCAAAGTATCACATTTGCATCACATTTGTTTTCATTCTTCAAATTTAGTGGAGTTTTTTTTGTTTGTTTTGTTTTTAGTTATAAATAATGCCATCCTATTAATAACTTGGCTGTCAGATACATCTTGTCAGGATACAACTGAAGTAGTAGGCTCTAGAGGTAGGCTGATTTTGTTTCTTGAAGCCAATAGTGATACATCAATGAGTGTTACATGAAGTTTCTTCTTCAGTGCTGAAAGGAAGCACTTTCTAGCCAAAGGCACTTTACACTGCATCAGCGTGGTTTAAAATACCAATGAAAGTAATTGAGTTAGCAGCCTAAACAAAGGTCTTTTATATCCTTTGTGAATAAAAACTGGAGAGTTCATTTGTTTTTCTTCCTTGAGGACATAAAGAGTATTTTACATGGCACAGTTACCACTAAACCTAGGAAGAATGCTTCCTCTCCAAGACCTTGACCTATTCCTAGAATTTGTCAACTGGTAAAACCAATTTGCCACATTGATTTTACCAGTAATACCATCAAATGTCTGCTTTAATGGTAGAATGCTCTTTTGTAACTCATTTCAGCCTAATAAAGATGTTGTCCTTTGCTTCTTTATACCTGTCAGTATTTTTTCTTGTCTGATGGGTGACATGTTTTCATCAAAGTTGATGGCTGCAGAGAAATGTAGAAAGATAATACTCTGGAAATTCTATCCTTCTTGGCTTTTCACTGGATTGAGTTGACCTTTGATGATCTTACTGTAGTAGACATGACTTGTAAACAGTCTGTGCCATTGCCATTTAATTTTTCTTTTTTCTTTTTTTTGCAAAAAATGGCTGACGCCAGGCAGTAAATTCCATACCCTAATTTTTTTAGTTTATAGGCATTCTAACACTGCAGTTTTAAACAATATTTTCCACAGTTACAAAAGTATGTAGAAAAGATATATGAAAGATATATGGATAGCTATAGCTTTAGATATTTAAAATTTATATGTGGCTGCCAGTTTTTCAAAATGAAAGAAGAAACTTAAGACAATAAATAGATATTTTTAAAACATCTCTTCCTTAGTGGATGAATCAGTTATTTCCACAAAACATCCCAAAATAAGCAGACCAAGTTGTTGATGACTTAAGTTCTATTTCTATTTTATTCGACTCATATCAAGTATGCACATTCACATCAGGACACTTAATTTTGTAGGCATGGACTCCATTCCACTGAATGCAATTAAACTTAGAGCCTCAAATGATCCACAAATTCATTTTAGATACCTCCCTTGGCCTAAAATCTGCTTTCAAAAAGCCTGCAGTATTTTTATTATATTATGATAAATACATTATGGCTTAATAGTATGAATGTTGCCCAACTACTCAGGTAGCCTATAATTGTAAAACAATGTAGAGAGCTAAATATTTTTAATGTAATGAAGATTTTTTAATATTTTAAAGTCAGATACCACATCAAATAATTTTTCTTTATTCAACTCTTATCTGAAAAATAAAGAAATCCATTAAAAACTATGGTAGGTATAGATATTAATCTTAATTTTTACATTTTTTTAATTAAAAAACCATTCTTACTTGCTTTATAAGAAAAGTCATATACTTTCAGCCAGAACTGCCATCTTCCAGTAATTGGCCAAAATGACGAACACAAAGGGAAAGAGGAGAAGCGCCCGATATATGTTCTCTAGGACTTTTAGAAAACATGAAGTTGTTCCTTTGGCCACATATATGCGAATCTATCAGAAAGGTGATATCATAAATATCAGGGGAATGGGTCCTGTTCAAAAAGGGGGTGCCCCACAAGTGTTACCATGGGAAAGCTGGAAGAGTCTACATGTTCCCCAGCATGCTGTTGGCATTGTTGCAAACAAGTTAAGGGCAAGATTCTTGCCAAGAGAATTAATGTGCATACTGAGCACATTAAGCACTCTTAAGAGCCGAGATAGCTTCCTGAAACGCATGAAGGAGAATGATCAGAAAAAGAAAGAAACCAAAGAGAAAGGTACCTGGGTTCAACTGAAGTGTCAGCCTGCTCCACCCAGAGAAGCACACTTTCTGAGAACCAATGGGAAGGAGCCTGAGCTGCTGGAGTCTGTTCCCTATGAATTCATGGACTAATAGCTGTTAAAAAAAAAAAAAAAAAAGACATTTTTATTTTTCACAATGTTGTTAAAGGGTTTACTTTTTTTTTTTTCCAGTCACTGATAGACAGGGGTTTATATGATGCTAATTGTAATTCCATTGACATTTTAGCAACCAACCCATCTATAATGAGGCTCTACAAAATCTCTGGCGCATCCTATGTTTTAAAGAGATGTTCTTATCCATTAAAATATGTCTACTGTTTTCCACGCTTATAAACTTTGTGGAATGAGGATGAATGTCATCTTTTTATTGTATGAAATACATTCTTAGATATATATGTCTTTATGTTTCAAATCCTTCCTTTTAGCTTCTGAAATCATGATTAAGTTTCTGAATATTTTTATCTCTTTAAAATATTTTCTGCGTTCCTAACCCTTAAATATATTTTCTGCTTCTTTTTTAACATTATACTTTAAGTTCTGGGATACATGTACAGAATGTGCAGGTCTGTTACATAGGTATACATGTGCCATGGTGGTTTGCTGTACACATCAACCCATCACCTACATTAGGTATTTCTCCCAATGCTATCCCTCCCTAGTTCCCTACCCCTCAACAGGCCCCAGTGTGTGATATTCCTCTCCCTGTGTCCATGTGTTCTCATTGTTCAACTCCTACTTATGAGTGAGAACATGTGGTGTTTAGTTTTCTGTTCTTGTGTTAGTTTGCTGAGAATGATGGTTTTCAGCTTCATCCATGTCCCTGCAAAGGACATGAACACATCCGTTTTGTTTTTGTTTTTGTTTTTTGAGTCTGAGTCTCTGCTCTGCCACCAGGCTGGAGTGCAGTGGCAGCAATCTCAGCTCACTGCAGCCTCTGCGTCCAAGATTCATGCAATTCTCCTGCCTCAGCCTCTGAGTATCTGGGACTACAGGCATGGGCCACCACGCCCAGCTAATTTTTGTACTTTTAGTAGAGACAGGGTTTCACCATGTGGGCCAGAATGGTCTCGATCTCTTTGATCTTGTGATCTGCCCACCTTGGCCTCCCAAAGTGCTAGTATTACAGGTGAGAGCCACCACGCCCAGTCGAACTCATCCTTTTTTATGGCTGCATAGTATTCCATGGTGTATATATGCCACATTTTCTTTATCCAGTCTATCATTGATGGGCATTTGGGTTGGTTCCAAGTCTTTGCTATCGTGAACAGTGCTGCAATAAATATATGTGTGCATGTGTCTTTATAGTAGAATGATTTATAATCCTTTGGGTATATACCCAGCAATAGGATTGCTGGGTCAGATGGTATTTCTGGTTCTAGATCCTTGGGGAATCGCCACACTGTCTTCCAGAATGGTTGAACTGATGCACACTCCCAACAGTGTAAAAATTTGTGCCAATTATGAATAAAGTTGTTATAAGTATTTCCATATTGTTTTTGTATGAATATAACTTTTTACTTATCTTGGATACATAGCTAGAAGCAGATGACTGGATCTTACAGTAAATGCAGATTAAATCTTATAGGAAACTGTTATTCCGTTTTCTCAAATGGCTATACCATTTTGTATTCCCACTAGCCATGTTCAAGAGTTCTAGTTCTTCAGCAGGGCACAGCAGCTCATGTCTGTAATCCCAGCACTTTGGGAGGCTGAGGCAGTCGGATCACTTGAGGTCAGGAGTTCGAGACCAGCCTGACCAACATGGTGAAACCCCATCTCTAATAAAAATACAAAAAAATTAGCCTGGCATGGTAGTGGATGCCTGTAAGCTACTCAGGAGTCTGAGGCAACAGAATCGCTTGAATCTGGGAGGCAGAGGTTGCAGTGAGCCGAGATAGTGCTATTGCACTCCAGCCTCTGTGATAGAGTGACTCCATCTCAAAAAAAGAAAAAAAGATTTTTTAGTTCTCCAACATTCTCACCTACAGTAGATATTGTCGAGTATGTTTTTTTTTAAACTGCACATTCTAATTAAGTATGTAGGTGTATCTAAGTATGGTTTTAATTTGAATTTTCCTAAGTAACTAATGGTGTTGAGTATCTTTCCATATTTGCTACCCATACATCTTCCATGACAATGTACCTGTTCAAATACTTTACTCATTTTTAATTCTGTTGTTTACTTACTGGCTTTTGACAGTTCTTTATAGATTCTGGATATGAGGCCTTTATCAGATACATGTTTTGCAAACATTTTCTGCCAGTAGGCTTGTCTTTTCATTTTTTAACAGTGTTTTTCAAAGAGTTTCTGTTTTTTTAAACTATTATTTAGGCTATCTTCTTGGTTTGTAGGCCCTCATATGAACAAATTTGCACTAACTTCTAATGAACAAAATTATAAGTTTCAGAATTGGAAGGAATAGAAGAAAGAGACCCTAAAGGTAGCATAGTTCTGTATAACATTTACTTGAGGAATATAGCAATCAGGAACTTTTTTGGCTGAAAGTAGCAGAAAGTCCAACTGTAGTGGCTTAAACAAGAATACTTTTCTTCATTATAACAAATTCAGAGATAGGCAGCTGTATGCATGCATTTAGGAGTCCCATGTAATCAGAACTGACATCTGTACACTTCCTTGGTCCTTCTCTCTGAAGTTGAAGGTTGCAACTGCAGCTGATAATATCCCCCACACAAAACAAGAAGTAGAAGACAGGGAAAAGTGTAGCACCACGAGAGCAACATGGTCCCAGCAGCTTCTTGCCTGCTTCCAACTGAATTGTCATTGGACAGAACTGGGTCATGTGGTCAGACAATACTGGGAGGAGGAGGTTGAAACTGGCAATTGTGTAAGATGAGTCTATCTAGTGTTTGCCTCAGCAGAAAGTTTTAAATAACATCAAATACAAAAGGCAATAAACCTCTACTATAAAACTAGAAGAGAGAACAATCAAAATCTAGCTTTAAATTCAAGGTTTTTAAAAACTTGCTGCTGGCTAAGCAACTAAATTCTAAAGGCATTTTTCCAACTGTATCTTATGTATATATATAAAACATAGTAATAACAGAAATAATAGCAGCTATTAGAATAAAAGCATAATAAGAATAATGGGTTATGGTTTATGAAGCCACATACTTTATCTTCTTTGATTGCCTCTTTGAATATAGGCTTTTATATAATAGACAACTAAGGTACACAGATAGTAGGTTACTTAAAGTCACATAGAAAGGAGATCCAGAATGAGAAACTCATAGTATTGGTTTATTATCCCTTACCTACCTTTCTGTACCAATTAGGGTTTTCAAGATCAAGAAGAACTATACAATGTAAAGCTTATATTGTGATAATGTTTGCATGACCTGTGCATGTAAACTTGGTAAATAAATTAAAGTGAAGCTTGTACTTCATTTATACTTATTATTCCCTCAGTGATAAAATTTCCATCCAGAAAAAGTATTCTATTTTCATTTCAATATAAACAAAAAGAAAATGGAAATTATTCACTTAAAAAAACAGAATAGCCCTTCTGTAGTGAAAATTAATGTTGTTTTAAACATTAATTAAAAACAACCATTATTTTTTTTCTTTCATAATTTAGCCCAGGTGCCTAACATATTGACTAGAATTACTCCTAAATGAATGTTAGTTGAACAAATGAATAAATTAACTTTCTGAAACAACTTACTATAATTTTATTGCTTTTTAAAGTTAATCTATCTTTTTCAATTTTCAGTAACTTGGAATAGGTTCTAAATATGCAAAATGCTATTGAATCTCTGTAATTTATTCAAGGTTAGGAAATTACTGATGCTGAAATATAAAGTTAAACCCGGTATGAGTTTCTATCAATTATTTGGCCTACACTAAAAACTAAACCCATTTTACCAATAAAATGTGCTTACAAATGCTATAGCTGGAGTTTGTCATACATTCTGGGACCCAAAGGATTCAGGAGACAATAAGCACCACTTATCAGCCCCTCGTTAAAGCACATAAAACTATTTTCTCTTTTCCCTTTAAGAACTTTCTCAGGATATCTGGTAAAATACTTTGGCTTTCCATGACAACTTTCTTCAAAATTTTACAAATACTTTAAAAATTGTCCTTGAAAAATAAGATAGGCATGGATATATTTTGTGCCTTAGGAAATGAGAGGCTAAGGAAGTTCATAAGGTGACACAGCTAATGGAAACAGAATTAATATCTCCAGGATTTGACCTGACTCTGTAACCAGATCATGTCTTCTTTAACTCACTTTTGAAAACCAAATCAGAATCTACTGTGTTTTGTAGAAAAAAAAAAAAGACTGGCAATAATATTGGATTCATTCCACTAAATCTTCATATATTATAATCATAAAAGAAGATTAAAATGATATTTCACTCTGGACTAATGAATTTATTGGTTTCAGGATTGTTGCATTGCATATTTGCAGCCATCACTTGTTTAATGGTAGCCACTATATAAAACCTAGATTCCTTTATTGAAAATATACAAAAATGCTTGTAACACCTTCAAGTTTTTGTGCACACTGATGCTGCCAAAATAGTAGTGATCTGATGTTGTTTTAATGTAAGAAAGTCTGATATGGTTGAAAGAGGAAAGATTTTGAAGGCAGATACAGATGAGTTGGTGTACCAAATCTGCAACAAATTAGCCATGTAGTCATCAGTATGTTGCTACCACTGAGACTCAGTGTCTTTGTGTGTAGAGTGCCCAAATCATAAGCTGGGAGAATTAAATGAGCTCATAGATATAAAATGCTTAGTGTTACATTCAGCTCATGGTGATTCCTCATTAAATATACACCAGAATTATGGTAATTTACTCCAACAAATATTTATTGACTGTTTTACAAGAGCTCAGTTCTATGCAAGTGTGTTTTTACAGCTTACTAATCATTGCATTTAAGAAGAAAATGTATAGGTTAATTTCTTAGATCAGGATTTCTCAGCCTCAGCACTGTTGATATTTTGGCAGATAATTCTTTGTTCTGTGAGGCTTCCCTGTGCACTGTAGAAATTTAGGAGCATCCTTGGCCACCACATGCTAGATGCAGTAGCATCCCACCCCTGCCCATTTATCACAACCAAAAATGTCTCCAGACGTTGCCAAATGTCTCCTGGAGGGCAACATTCCCTCCATTTGAGAACTACAGCCCTTGATCAATTCTATGTAAAGAGTGTTCGAGATCTGCTCATCCTAGGAGATTCTCCCCAAAAGATCCATGATCAAATAAGATGAGAAACATCACATACCAACAACAACGATAGCTAACTTTTGGAACCACACTACACATGGCAAACTGTTCTTATTTAATCCTCAGACCTAGAAGTTACTTACTATCTTAAGGCACATTTTCAAAATGAGGAAATTGAGGATCAGAGAAATCAAGTAACTGACAAACATCATACAATTAAATGGTACAGCTAGGGTTTGCTTCCAAGCCATCTCCAGAGTCTGTGAAATTATCTACTACACAGTCTTGATCCTTGAATATCCCACTTTTTAATTCAAAATCAATTTCGGGTGTTAAGGCTAATTATCCTTACATTTGTGATGATATTAGGTGCAAATCTCCAGTACTTACTTTATCTCCAGTACTTACAAAATTACCATTTGTTTTAATCAACTGATGACAATGTTCCAATTATTTGCTAAATGATTGTCTTCATAAACATCCTTGGATGCAGATAAAGTCACTTTCCCTGGCAATGTTAACCAAAATAACTTCAGACCAATTCAGACGGCCAGGAACTGTGGAAGGAGAGACTCACTCTGCTTGAGGGAGGTAGAAAACATTTAATAGAGGAGACAATATTTGAATTGGACCTTTTATCATCACATTAAATTTGGATGAGTAAGAGCCTGCCAGGTGGAAGGGCATTCCTAGCAGATTAAACGGGATATGCAGAGACCTGGGTAACTTAGAGAGTTCGATATGTTTGAGGAATGGTGGGGGTGGAGGAAAGAAAACAAGAAAATAGAACTAGAGAGAAGGCTGGGTTCTGCATTAATATCTGTGGCTTGACTCCTGTAGGTATTTGCCCTTATCACCTTTGCTATAAGGGCAGCAGACAGCCAAGAGCACAGTAGGGACATGGTCAGATAGGTACTTGATGATCACCGAAGTGTATTTTGTTTGATGGCAGGGAGACCCAATTAAGACACTAATGTAATACTTTCAGCAAGAGATAATGAGCTAGGGTGGAATGAAGGGTCAGATTTGGGAGAGTTTATTACAAGAGAAGCAGGGCAGGGAAAATCCTCCTCTGAAATAGGCTGTTAAAGCAAATAAGTAGAATTTATTTTTGGAAAGGCTGTCTTTGTGAAACAAAATGATGCACTTCCAAGGAAATAACCTGGCAGTGTGTTTAGCAGCTGTTCAGGTAACCTGGAGAATTCGCAGTAACATATCTCAGATTCCACAAATGCTCTCCTGAAAACTTGTTCTTATCCTCATTCAGATTTCCCATAGAAATTGAATACCTCGTGATTGTTAAGTGGAGATTCAGAGCTAAAAGTTAGATTCTGAGTTGTACTGCTCCCTTTTCAGTCCAGACTATTTTGTCAATTTCCTTCTAATCATGTCACCTGGGAAAGATGAGTCAGCATTAGTGGAGATTCAACCAAATGTATTTGAGAAATGATGAGCCAGCCAAAAATGTGGGGAAGAGATTAGTTCCAGACACTCAATAAATAGTTGTTGAATGTGTGAATTAATCCAATGTTAAATTCACTTAATTAACTTTTGACTTAAGCATGTAAAATAGATAAATAGAAAGAAAGAAAAAACCTTTAAACCTTCTATTGCAGTTTTCTTCTTTCCTTTTTTACTGAAATAGCTAAGGGATCACTCCCTGAAAATACTCTAGCATGGTACCAAATGGACTTTTAATGCTATGCATTATGCAACAAATTTTTACTTTTGCTATTTAAATCCAAAATGAACATATAGTCCAACACATTTAATCTTGTTACTTTTTTCCAAACATCTTCCTCAATGTTTCCTTTAAGTTTTTTTCTCTAACTTTAGTTTGTTTAAGATGAAGCAATTTATTTTAACACAGATACAAAGATTTTATAATCCCATCCCTGGCAGTTCAGAAGAAACAGTTTTTTCTACTACATTTTAATGATTTCTGTAATTGTGTCTAAAATCACAATGAGTAAAAATATCTGTTGTTTAAAGAGTGCTATTAGGTACACTCCTAATCATTAGACCTATTTCATTTTGTAATAGAGAAGTTTTTTCCCACATTGAAAATATAATTTCCTTTCTGCAATAAAAGAACTATTATTCTTAATGTTCTTACACATTCTTCTTTTTATGTGAACATTTTAGGTGTATCAATATATGCATGAAACGATAACTGTTAATGGCTGTCCCGAATTCCGTGCGAGGGCAACAGCAAAGGTAAGGCTTGAGTAACTTTAAAAATATACTTGACCCCAGTTATCTAGTAATTGATTGTGCGCGTGTGTGTTTCAGGTATTCTCGTGTGTACACTGTAAGAGAATTTAGACATCAGTGGCAGCCCAGAGTCTAGAACCAGTACTACTTCTCAGGTAAAAATCCTAATGGAAAATTGAACTTTTCTGCTGCTTCTGTAGCTTAAGAAAGGAGAATGATTTCATTAAACTCACTTAATGTCCATTTGGCACAAGCAAATCTACTGGTTCATTGTATGAAATACTATATGATTTTCTGATGCATTGTTCTGATCCGAAAGAACCTGTATTGTATTCAGTGCATGAAGATTTATTTGCACCAGTCTAAAGATTTGATTTCAATTAGACAGGAAAGGAATTCACCTGACACTCACTGATCTAGTATACTTCTACGTATTCAGCGGAGCAGTAGAAGAGTGTGGCATTGACCTATAGAAAACACCTGTCACCTTTTGTGGTGGTGACCACATCTGCCCTTTAAAAACTCAAATCCAGAGATTGTAGAGACCCTACTAATAAAAATGTGATACCGATAGGATCTTGAAATTATCAGGAAAATAGACCATTAGGAAATATCAACTTTAAACTAAAATCACTGATGCAGCTCTTCTTTTACAAACACACAAATGTTATAACAGAAACATGACTTGCTTTTAAAAATACTTTATCTTTCTAATAATGTATAAGAGATAACCATTGAATAATAAATGATTAGAATTTTCCATTTAATTCTTTTGTGTTACATCAATGCTTGTTTAGTTTCTCTCTTGATTTTTTAGTTTTTACTCTGTAACTGAACACTGTAGATTTGTAAGGTTTTTTTTTAAATTTTGTTTTGTTTTGTTTAAACTCAGGGGAAAAAAGAGGGTGTTATTATCATTACGTCATGCTTTGCTTGTACTGAAGTGGAACACACACAGAAAAATGATCCCTACGTGGTTTAATTAAGGGGAAAGTGAATTGTGTAGTGTTTTACCATTCTCATTTCTTATTCATGTAGAACAGCAGGATAGCAGCATAATGTTGCAATAGCACAATATTTTCTGGTTGTTTCTGGGCTGTCTGCATTGCATCCATGTCAGCCATTAAAACCTATGCATGACAACAAGGTTTGCATGAGCAAATGCATGTAGCTAAAAACAAGCCATTGTTTTCATATCATTCACTTAAATGCAGACAGTAGCACAATGCTAAACTGATGTGATAATGCTGTGTGTGGAAAAGAATGTACAGTAGTTGGGAATAAATATTTTCACATTGTTGAGTAAGTCACTTTATAGTAGGCACCTAATCAACTGTGGTCAAGGTGAATTAATAAAAGTGAAAAACAGGAAGCAGGCAGAGAATCTTTTCTTGATAGAAACTACCTAAATGCTGTTACTTTATTTCTATGAGGTTAGTGGGAACTAATGGTAAGTTGTTTTCTTGAACTTATTTAATGAAATTAGTACATGAATTTTAAAACAAATTATGTCTATATTAAATAATGTTTTGTATATCTAGGTATAAAACCATCGACTGTTCATATTGCCTATTTTGTTATAATAGTTGAAATATTAACATATAATATATAGACAAAAAATTCTATTCCAGATAAGATTTCTCAGTATGAAATAATAATATGTAATATTGGCATAAACTAACAATAATCTGCTTGAATCTATTATGTTATTTTAGTTTTTATTCTTTTTAAGGCATCCTTAATTTTTTGAAAAACTTAAATTTGCTAAGCCTATGGGTTGATAAATAGCAAGATTACATATATATTTAAAAGTATATATACATATAAGTGCTCTTTAATTTATTTAAAAAAGAAGTATGAACTTTTATCTGCAAGCACCAGCATCAGATTAGACTGTGTGTCATACAAAAGAGTGCAAGACATCATCTCTGCTCTTAGGGTGCTCATAGTACATGCTATACATATAACATATGTATAAAATAATTATAATAGTACATGTAACAGAGTTATTTGGAATCCAGGAATAGGAAGAATTGCATCTAACCAAGGTAACTGGAAAATATTTTTATGAAGACAGGAAAATTTTATTATCCCAGATAAGCCCTAGGAAGCTGGAAATAGATGAGTGGGGCTTTACCAAAGAAAGAAATCATAGATGGCATCTAAATGAAGAAAGGCCTCTCCTTTTTGTGTTCTTTCTTTCACAGGAGAATACTATAAAAATAGGAAAAGTTGCCTGTGCTACCCACTGCAAAGCATATGATTAGCCTTATTTCCCTCATTTTATTACCAAAAGACCATCTTTTTTTTTTTCAGGCAACAGTTGCAGCTTTTGCAGCTAGCGAAGGCCACTCCCACCCTCGGGTAGTTGAACTGCCAAAGACTGATGAAGGCCTGGGTTTTAATGTGATGGGAGGAAAGGAGCAAAATTCGCCCATTTATATCTCTCGCATCATTCCTGGAGGGGTGGCTGAAAGACACGGAGGCCTCAAAGAGGAGATCAGCTGCTATCAGTGAACGGAGTGGTATGTTTATAAAATAACCAGAGATTTTCTCCTTAAGCACATTCTTTTTTTTTTCCTGCCATTACCGAAGTAAATGTTGAACAAATATTAATTTTGTGTCTAAACAGCTTTCTAAGCATTGATGGATATTAAGCCTATAAAAGCTATAATCTATTTTTTATGTTTCATTTCATTATGTTCAGTTATGATAAATATCAATGAGTTGAAAAAACATCCCAGGAAATTAATCCAACTAGCAGAATTTCTTCCCATAATGTTCCAAGGAACATTTGCAAGAACACAGTAATTTCAAGATACTTTTATCCTAAGTTACTATAAGCAAATACATACATTTTAAGAATAAGGACAAAACACCTTACTTTCTAATGTGTGTGGGTTTTACATTTTAAGGATAATTTTAGTGTTTATATAATAATAACACATATGAAAAAGGCTAATGCACTCAAAATTCTTGAAGCCAGATCTACAGCTATAATACAATAAAAACATATTAGCCTCTCCCAGAAAAGTTTGATTAAATTACCTATTCATCATATATGCTTTTGTTTTTAAAGAAAATTAGAGTAAATTAAAATATAGAACATTTTAAAGTAAAAGTATGAATATACATTTTTTCATTGCTTATATTCCCTAGATGCCACCACTTCCACTTGTAATAATGAGTTGCTAAAGAAATCGCTTCCTATGAAACGAATAATTTTCTCCCTATAACTTCCACTTATATTAAACATAAATTATCTGAAAGCATACATTTCAGAAATATAAACAGAAACATATGAATGTTTACCTTTCTATTAACCTAAGATCTTTTTTCTAAGAACTTAAAAATTTTGACATGTAAATCAGATTTCAGTTATTTGGGGCCAGATTAATTTAGGCTTGGAACACAATATCCAAAACAAAATGCAATTGGAACATGATATTTTATTGGTAACTATAGGATGAAATTCTTCTGTATTCATATCTTGAATTTTATTCATTTGTTTTTTATTTTTAGTCTGACTAGTAGTTTTGTAGAACCCAAAACTGTTCCTTCAACTCTGCTGTCCTCTAATGTATGTCAAAACTCTCACCCCATGAATATTTTATATCACTTCAGCATTCTAATTACTATTTACTTTTTTCTATGTAGTAATGTTTTGAGATAAGCTTTTTATTGACCTTTAGATAACTATGACTTTTTCAAAGCATGTTTCAAGTGATAATTTTAGAGTCAAACTTTCTGGTAGAGGACTCTAGAGCTAGGTCACACAATTATGTCACAGTTTATGCCCCAGAGTATAAACTTGCAATTCCTCTGAATATATTTTATAAATAAAATAAGATATAGATTTTAAAACAGAATGGAAAGTAAAGAACAACTCATAATATATTAACAGTAATTATAATTGTGTAAAGTAACAATAAATATATATATATAATAAATGTAGTATGTGGTTCACTTTGAACTTTCTTATAAGGGAGCTAAACAGATTTTGTTTACCATAAACATTTGCAAGGAACACACTGTAGGCATTTCATAATTAGTCACCCATTCCTTGCAATGACCTTGTGCTATACCTGGGAGGTGGCAGTTACCTTATCTGGAATCAAACATACAAGGTTCTACCACCCAATATTCATATAATTATAGATTACTATCTCCTAAACTTGAATTTCTTTATCTGAAAAAAGGGAATAGTACTAATTTGAAGGGCACTGATGAAGAATAAAATGAGGCAAAATGTCTGTTGGGAGGCAGAATGTCTTTTTATATGCTAATTTGGTCATATAAACCTTTGACAGGTAAATGTGGCTACTGGTGAAGGTTGAAGTTGGTGAAGATTAACAACCTCCCAGTGATACTGCTTTTGCTACTTAGGTTAAAAGTAAATCTTACAGCAAATTCTGCTACATTTATAGGCATATGTTAGCAAACATTTATTAGCAAGAAGGCAGTGTTGGACACACAACCTCTTTCATAAATATGATAAAACTCCAGGTCTCTGTCCATTTAGGTGTTCTAATCATAACCCTAGAAAAAGGTTCACTTGAGGCAGATGAGACAACATTCCAGGCCAGGATTTTGTTACCCTTATATGCAGCATCAGACAATCAGAAATCCTATTAGACTGACAGCTGAAAATAAGGTAGTTCAGTAATCAAACTTCAGCCATTCATCATATGGTGTAGGCCATGGGCCTCCCTAAGATTTTTATATCCTCTTCATGCGAAGGTGGAGAATGTCTCCAAGATTTTAATATCCCACATATATTTAAACCTTTAATATTACCAACTAAGTTCCATTTATACATTTACCTTGCCAGTTAATGGACCACTAAGTTCACCAAAGAAAATCCATTTCTGACATATTCTTGCTAATAAGTAAAGCATCATTTGTTCCTTGAAGTAGGTACAACAGCTGCTCGTATAGTGGCCACCTCTAGAGTATTACCTTTCCAATATAATCCTGGCTAATTACCCTAGACTGGTTTAGTAAGCTCCTAAAGTTGAAGGTTAAAGTATTACACATTCACATAATCAAACAGTATATTGTAAGTTACCTATTTAAAATTGTTTAAAAGTAAGTTATGTGATGTTTAACAATGCCTAATGTATACCAGGTGTTCATCAAAAAGCAGTTTTCTGTAAATTAGAGACTTCATGACCCAACGACTTGTTCACAGTCACACAAATAATAGTTAATCCAATACTAGAACTCTGGGCTTCTAACAAACACTGAGTCCAGAGGTTTTATCAGTGTAAATAATTCTAGGCAGGTAACAATATTTAGAGAAAAAAAATTATTCTGTAATGGAAAGGCCAAAAAAAGAAAAGTTTAGCAAATGATAGAATGATTTATATTTCTACCTTGAAATAAGGCACCATTTCAGGAGATTAAATATGGAAGATTTTTAGAACATGCCATTCTAAACTCAGAAATTTTGAAAGGAAGTGCTTTGGAGGTCTAAAAATACCTTAACTACTTTAGTATAAGTACTCTGAAAAATATTTCTAACTGTCCTATTTAAAAAGTAAATAAATTATCCCATATGGACATTTAAACATCAGAAAAGACATCTGATGTGATGTCCTGAATATCTTTGATTGTTTGTCTCCTGTTATATTCCGCCTGCATTTAGAAAAAGGATGTGTTATGAGTCTGCATACTGCATATATATATATGCGCATATATATATATACATATATATATTAATACAGAACTGTTAACATCATGGAATGTTAGGTTATAAAGTGTGAATGGGAAGGGAGAAAATCAATAAATAGAAAGAAAGACAAAATACAGCAATTGAGCAATTGATTTTTTTCTCCTAGCTTCTTAGAAGTCAAAACAGAAGGAAACTCATGCCAGCTCAACTATCATTTGGAGAGAAAATTTTTCTCTATCCCTAGGTGCCAAGAGAAATTTCCCCTGGGAATGTTACAAATGAGACATTCAATTACCTAATACAGCTCCACAGAAAATACAGGGGCCTTTGTGTATGGCTACTTCTTATGTCAATCCTCAGTGAAACCTTAAAGCTCAATGCTGAATTAAAATTTAACATTAATAGGAGGTCAAAATGTTGCAGTAAGAATTTATAGCTTTCTAATGATCTCCTTTTCACCCTTTTATGCTCAAGTGTTTTCTCAGCAATTTTAAGAAAGGACTCAAAGACTGTTTATAAAGGTTGCAGCCAATGTGGAGCCAGTGGCAACAGTAAATATATTTAGTGATAGAGTCAGGATATAAAAAGTCTCAATAGAATGGTACAATAGGCCTATTTTAATAAGAATCTTCATGAAGTCCTACTCCTGTGCCCAAAAAACTAGCTACATATATGCAGAATCAGGGAGGAATAGCTAAACATCAAAGCCTGGGGAAGAAAATCTTAGGGGATTTCAATGTTGATTTCAAGAGAAATATAAAGCAAGTTGAGGGAGGGGGACAAAAAATAATGTGATTGTAGGGGCACCGATAGAGATAGCTTGCATAGAACACAGAAAGAGATTGGTCCAGCTCTTGAGTGTACTGTTTTCTTTCTTTCCTTCCTTCTTTTCTTCCTTCTTTCCTCCCTTCCCTTCTTGTCCTTTCCCTTTCTTTCTTTTTCTTTCTTTCTTTCTTTCTCTTTCCTTCTTTCTTTCTTTCTTTCTCTTTCCTTCTTTCTTTCTTTTTCTTTTCTTCTCTCTTTCTCCCTTCCTCCCTTTCTCCCTTCCTCTCTTTCTCTCTTTCTTTCTTTTTTGACATGGTTTCATTCTGACACCCAAGCTTGAGTGCCATGGTGCAATCTCAGCTCACTGTAACCTCTGCCTCCTGGGCTTAAGCTCACACCCTCATGCCATCCTTGCAAAGAAAAATAAGCTTATCCAGAGATGAGCAATCTTGGATATGAGGAACATGTTAAAGAAGGACTTGAGTCATTTAGGGTGGAGAAGAGAATATTTAGGGGAATGATGACTGTCTCCAGCTATCATCCATTGTATGTGGCACCAGATGGCGGAACCAAGACCAGTGTGTAAAAGTCATGGGGAAGTCATCTTATTATAATAAAGAGCTTTTAAACACTTAGAGCTCTTTAAATGGAGAAAGACTAAATAATGAGGTAAAATGTGCCCATCAGTTTTAATCAAAGAATAGGATACCACCTGACGAGAGTATTTCAAAATATGAGTGCCATGTAGAGAGTTGGAACGGTTGGTCCCAAGGTCCCTTCTAAGTCTGTGTCTGTGTGATTCTATGTCTTCCAATGGGATTTTACTGAGAGTACCATATAACCCTCCCCCCACCAACACACACACACACACACACACACACACACACACACACACACTGCCTTACACTCTGAGATAGGTGAGTAGGCTCTACCTATGCTCTGTGTACCTATTCATAAGACATTTTTCCCCGAATGGAAAGATTAGAAATCCAACACAATATATGCTTTATTTGTTTAGTGGTTTATAGTGGTTTTCTTAAAATGGTATGTACATTATATTCTCTCATTTGTTTCTCAGAAAAACAGTCTCATGAAAGAGTAGGGCCAGAAGTGTTTCCTCCCTCTCTCCTCTGTGTCTCTCTATTACACACACAACCCAATAGATACACACAAAAGCACATATGGGCTCACCTCCAAATACACACGCATATACACACACACATATACACACACACACACACACACATGAGAGAGACAGAGAGAGAGAGAGAGAGACAGAGAGAAAGTGGATTTTAACCTTTAATGCAATCATAACTGAAGCTCACCAAATGTAATAACTGCTTATGTTAAAAACAAACCCCAGTGAAATCTGAGTAAGCTCTCTGAATTGTACCAATTCCAATTTACTGGTTTAATATTATTTTGTAAGATGTCAATATTGGGGAAAGCTGGGTAAAGGATGCATGCAATGTCCCTATACATTACTTTTCTGTTTCCCATAAATCTATAATTATTTCATATTTCTTATAAAGCAAGAAAGTCCAAAAGATGATATTCTACTGGTTCTGATGGGAGAGAGGCAGGTGAGGAACAGAAAAGAAAAGGACAGAAAGATAAAATATAAGCATGAGGACTTAAAAAATATGTTATACTGAAAAGAAGCCATCATTCGCTTCTGAAATGCAAACATTGTCTTAGAGCCCCATTGGTGGAAAAATTGCAGCTGAATTTACCTAGCTCTATAGTTAAGCCTAAATAAAATTGTCAATACAGTGTATACAGATTGCTAATTGATTTTTAAACATGACAGATGAATGAATAAAAGTTTAGGGATGGGACAGAATGAATTGTTGTTTTCCTACAGTTTGGCTTTTTTTCCATAAATACCTATACCAAGTTAAAGGTAAGTACTCACAGCCCAAATTACTTATGCAGAATGGCTGTCAGGTGTGGGATGAAGATGAAATAAAAATTAGAACTGTAGATTCGAGCTCTGTGAAGCTATAGCATCCCAGAGGGGAAATCTATATTAAGATCTTATTTATCTGTTATCAGAACAAAGAGAAAACATAAACAAAAATATTTTTTTAATTGCTATGAACTACACTGCAAGATTTAAGTTCCATAATAAAAATGCATGTTCTGGTGATGGCAGTAATTTGTATTCATTGCCTTATCCCCCATTCTTAGAACAGTCCCTGTACATAGTCAAAGCTCTATATATATTTGTTGAATGCCAGACACTGCTGTAAGCACTTTATGTAATGAATTCATTAATTACCTGTAATGATCCTCAGTGGTAGGTGTTATTATCATCAGTCCCATTTTACAAATGAAGAAACTGAGAAAGCTCACACAGCTACCAAATGGCAGAACTGGAGATTCTAACTCAGGCAGTCTGGCCTTATTAATCATAATTTAAAGGTAAATAAAAATCTTAGCCATTAATAGATTAGTACTTTCATGTACGTTGTAGAAAAGATCAAGGTTTCCTAGCTTTTGTGGGTTTGCAGAAGTAAATTTTTGGTGGAGAGAGATTAGTTGTTTTTCCTAACTACTCATAAGAGATTTTGACTTTTGAAAAGTTAAAAACCACTTGTAAAGACAGTAATGTTTTGAAAAGGAATTTACCCTAATTCAAATGGGTCAGTACTCTAAATTCAGCATTGGAGATGTGTGAAGAGTTTGGGTGAATGTGTTTAAATTGTTCCATACCTGCATCATTCTACTTTGCACCAGGTGCTTTGCCTCCCCCAGTTGACTGAACAACCCTGGTCCACAAGCACTCTCTAAAGCCACTTGGCCCTTAGAGGGGAGAAGATGCTTGCATGAAGTGGGGAAAGACAGAAACTCAGTCTTCAGTTCCCCTATAGGCCTGGTGTAAAGATCCCCGGCTTAATTCCAGCTAAGAGGCCTCAAGTAAAGCTATTTTCACAATCTCTCTCTTCCTAGAAGTCGTTAACAGATGCTTTACCTTTATCTGAGTGGGGGATTGTTTGGGTTATAATTAAATAGGAGGGCAAGCTGAAATTTCAGTTAAGTGCTAAAAATTTTTGTTCTTAGTATGACATCATGTGACATTTCACTCACATTTGTGAAGGAGCCAAGAGAAGTACAATTATGTTGTTTTATCCCAGTCACTTTCAGAGAGCACAAACAATGCAGCATGATCTGGTATATTTTGCAACACTGAGCAGGCAGTATTCTAGCCACCTTCATTGTGAGTTGGCTCATGATAGAGATCTTTTAATTTAAAAAGCAGAACAGGGAAATCGTGCTATCCCAATAGCACAGGTAACAATAGCTCACAGGTTAGCACGGCTACATTCCCACCCAGTGATTTCAGCCTGCAAGAATAGGCACCAGATCTCTCATTCCTTCATAGACCAACTTGAGCCTTGAGCATACACGAGACTGTGCTGATAGAACTGACTGAAAGTGTATTGGTGCCAGAACACACCCACAGTTAGTTGGTGCTAAAGGACAAGCCTCTAAATGAGGGAAGCATTCCCACACATGGGATCAGACTGACCTAAATCTCTATTTAGATTGCTGGTAATGGGTATTTGACTATTCGGTTTAGTTACTGGTGCAGTCTTTCTCATAGTTATTTTTGCCATTTGTTGTTTGTGTTTTCCTTGTGTTTGTGCTGTTATTTTAGCAATGCTTTTCTTTCAACAATTATTTGTAGAGCAATTATTATGTGCCAGTTACTGAGCTAAGCCCTGGATATGGAGTGGTAAACAAAACAGAAAGAGTTATAATCTGGTAGAGAGCAAGGACATTATGATAATGATGATGATAAATACATACATATAAACGTAACATACCCACCAGTTATCCCAGCCTAAGGGAAATGCTCCCCCATGATCTTGTTCAGATCCACATTGGTCACAGTAACAGGATTTTTTTACTCCAGTGTGTATGTATTAGTTTCCTATGGCTGCTATAACAAATTGCTATACACGGTGGTTTTTAAACAACAGAAATCTCACAGCCCTGGAAGCCATAAGTCCCAAATCAGTTTCACGGGCTCCAAACTAAGGCATCAACAGGGAGGTGCTCCCTCTAGAGGTGCTATTGGAGAATCGTTCCTTGCTTCCTCTAGCTTCTGGTGACTGCAGCGTTTTGATTTGCGGCCACCTCACCCCAATCTCTATCTCCATGGTAACATTATTACCTTATTCTCTGTGCCAAATCTCTCACCTCCTCTATAAGAATGCTTGTGAGTTCTTTGGGCCCACTGAGATAATGCAGGGTAATCGCCTCATCTCAAGATCCTTAACCTAATTGTATCTGAAAAGACCCTTTTCCTATAAATGCTAGCATTTACAGGTTCAGGGGATTAGGACCTGATATTAATAACTTTGGGAGTGTATCCAGCCTTCGACAATGTGTAAATATCATAAATCTAAAGTGCTTACAAGTTTATAGGGCTAAGGAATGGGACCAGTTGTCCACAGACCATGGGCACGTTGGTTTTCTAGTCTCAAAACAGCCCACACTGAGTATTTTCCACTCTACTCCTGGTTCTGACACTTCAAGGTCCTTTTCCCTTTCCACCTTAAGGCTTTTCTCCTTCTACTTCTGCCTGTCCAGTCAATGAAGCTATTCAGACTCCTTTCCCTTCTTTCCCCAACCCCCGTCTTGCCTGGTCTTGGATGAGAAAAAAAAATGTATGTGAAAACATACAACCAAAACATTCTGCTGCATAGCAGAGACCTTCAGATATTTTTTAGTCCTTTTTTGCTCCTAAGGTGTGGGCTAAAGGAAGCAGAATGGGAGGGGAAATACACAAATTAAAACTTCAGAATAAATACTGCCTCATAATTAAGCACCGTGACAAGTGTTGCAGAGGAGAAAGAATAAAACAAGGAGCCATGTAATGGAGCTACTTTTCTAAAAATATTTATTTATTTATTTATTTATTTATTTATTTACTTTTTTACGACAGGATCTCATTCTGCGGCGCAGGCTGGAGTGAAGTGGCGTGATCTTGGCTCACTGAGACCTCTGCCTCCCAGGCTCAAGCGATCCTTCCATCTCAGCCACAGGCATGTGCCACCACGCCTGGCTAATTTTTTGTATTTTTGGTAGAAAGGGGTTTTCACTATGTTGCCCAAACTGTTCTCAAACTCCTGAGCATGAGCAATCCACAAGTCTTGGCCTTCCAAAGTGCTGGGATTACAAATGTTGAGCCCCCTTGCGAGGGGCTACTTTTAATAGTGTTAGAAATGGCCTCTTTGAAGGGTGACATTTAAACTGAGATTAAGGAGAAGAGTCTGTTATCATAAGAAAGAGCTTGTGTGGAGGTCTTGAGATAAGGAAGTCCATGACTTGCCATGTAGGAGTGGCTGAAAGACCAAAGTGACTAAAGTAAAGACAGCGGGATGAGATGAGGCTGAAGAACTGATTAGGAGCCGACCAATGGAATTTCAAAGTTGGTACTCAAAAGTTTTTATTTTACTTTAGGTGCATTAGGAATCTGAAATCAATTCTGAAATCTGATGATATGCCAAGAGTTTCTAATACATCCTGAGGCTGTTTACTATGAAATGAAATGTATTCTACTTTTTTTCTGTTAGCTTATTATTATATTTTGTATTGAAATTTTCTTTCTATACCCTTAAATCACTTGACAAGGATATTGCATATGATAACAACTTCAGGGCAATTTTTCTTTTTTTTCTTTCATTACCTTTAATGAAAATTAGAAACTTACTTTTTTGTCAATTTATATTTTCAACATTTCAAAATGGACTCATTCAATTTCAAATTTGTATGGTTTCTCAGGAGTTAAGGTTATTCTAACCATAGTACGTCTGTTTACTCTTTGAGACTCTATTTTGTCATATGTAAAGCAAAAATAGCAATATCTTGCTCGCAGGTTTAATCCAAAGATTAAATAAGAGAAAGTACGTAAGACTGTCTGCCATTATGCTGGATACCTTTTAAATACCCAATAACTATAAATTGTTTTCCTTTATATCAGATAATAGTCTTTTCTTATTTTATCTCCCTATAGAGTTAGACTCTTTGCCCAGTTTAAGTCATTCCCTCTACTTTTTGTTTATCTTCAAGAGACAATAAAAGTCCCCCATTAAATACTCTAATTTCAGAGGCAATTGATTCCATGTCATTGGTGAGCTGATTATGGGGAAGCCATTTAAATTTTTGGTGTCTTTATATCTGTAGGACTGAAGTAACAACACCTGTCCTGTCTGCCTTTCCTAATAGCAATTAGGATAAAGAAGAGAAATAATAAATACAGCATTACAAAAATAAGACTTATGTTTTCACAATTACACAGCATTGTTGCTGTATATTATTATTAAACAGTCTTTCACCAAACTTCCAAATGCATCTCTCCATGTTTCCTATTGCAACATGTTTCCATGTTTCCTTAATATACAAAGCAGAATATGTAAACCAAGTAATGATCCTTCTTCTGTTCTAGCTGAGAAATGCATGGTTTTTCTCAAATGAATAGAGTGTTTGTCTTGAAATCCTGTGCTGGTCCAAAAAACCATTATTTATGTTTTGTGGGACTCACCAAGCCCAATTACCAGTTATTGCTTTAAACATCAGTGAAAAGCCAATGGTTCAATTTAAGCCCAACTTGGGAGGAACATTCCTCTAACTTATTTATACTGGTCTGCAGACTGTTGGCACCAGCCTAAAGCAAGGTTGGAATGTTGTTAATATGCCACAGCTACGAGTATACCTAATGAAATGCAAGCCAAGGGTAAGACTAAGGGTTTATACAATTTTCCATAAAGGATTTTTATCTTGTTCTATTTTTAATTATATTCTTAAAAATAGAAGACACTGATACAGATGGCAATCAGATAATATGTCATAAGCCACATGTGATTGCTGACAGGTTCATGTGAGATAACCAATCTTTTACTCAAATGTTGGTTGCTGAGTCTCAGATATGGGAAATGCAATGTCTCAGCAATTGTGGTATTAGAACCATACCTTTCTAAGTTCATCCAGGAGTCATGGGCTGTTTCAATAAATTTCCAAATGCATCACACTGGATCATAGACCTTTCCTCCCCTGGTTTTCTTTCTCTACTTTCATAGATAGAAAATCATTAGTTGCTAATTTTATCACAGCCAACCTTATTCTGAAATGTAAGTTACTGACCTTGCCCTTCAGTGACACCAAATCACTTTTCAGGAGAAGTCATGTTTTCTATTCATAGAGGTACCTATTATTACCAATAACTGTGTAAATATATAGCATACCTTAAGCTTTAAGAATATGTTTGGGCTGGGTGCAGCTGCTCACACCTGAAATCCCAGAACTTTGGGAGGCCGAGGCAGGTGGATCACCTGAGGTCAGGAGTTCACGACCAGCCTGGCCAACATGGTGAAACCCCGTCTCTACTAAAAATACAAAAAAATTAGCCAGGCGTGGTCATGGTCCCCTGCAATCCCAGCTACTGGGGAGGCTGAGGCAAGAGAAGAGCTTGAACCCGGGAGTAGAGGTTGCAGTGAACAGAGATTGAGCCATTGCACTGCAGCCTGGGTGACAGAGTGGGACTCCACCTCAAAAAAAAAAAAAAAATAATATATATATATATATACACATATGTATATATAATGTTTGAATATGAACCAAAGCATGAGACTTTAGATCCTGAAGTCAAAGTCTGTATATGCAGTGCACAAGATTTGATCTAGCATCAGCCTGAACCTACCTCATCACCAGCACTTGCATCTCAACTCAGCTTTTTTATACTGAACTAATCACTACATATGTGGTAGTCCTTAGGTACTTAGAAATCGAGTAAAATGTGACATCAGAAAAGTTAAGGATTCTTGGCAGTCTCTGAACATCTACCTCTGAAAGTCAAAGAAACGTTGACAGTGTACTAAATTTGGTTTTGCAAAGGGCTCTCCATGAAGTAGGAGTGGTTAAATTTGTCTATTATAGGGTCCAGAAGGAGATTAGATAAGTGAGCAGAGATAATCAAGAGGGAATAATGGCAATCTAAAGGAGAAATGCCCCATAAAAATTCTAGCCAGTTATTGCCATTTGGTATTGTGAACAGCATAGCAGATAATTCAGAATTTAAAAATAAGCAAACAACACCTTCTGCCTTTGTAGAGGAAATCATATATAATAAGAAGCATTTTAAAGGATAAATTGTAGTTATCTATGGAAATGCTAGAATGAATAGGTTGATGGAGGACATTCTATGCAGACGGACAACATCTACAGAAACAGAAGAATAGGGCTGAAGGGATGGGCTGGAGCCCTGTCATGGAAGACACCATAAACCATCAAAGGAGCCTGGACTTACCATTGGAAGGTGGTAGAAAATGGCCAAAATGACATGGATTATTATTATTATTATTCTGGCAATTGCCAACATGTGGGCATAGGGTGTGTGAAGGCATGGAGGAAAATCTGGAGGTGGAAGATGAACCAGGACATTCTTAGGAATTCTGGAGGAACATGCTGGAGGTCTTAACTGGAAGAAGGGCAATTTGGCTGGAAAGAAAGGAAAAGATTTGACAATGACTTTGAATGTAACCGGACTATAAACAAGAACTGGTGATTGATCGGATATGCAAGGTGAAGAATAGGGAGTTGCCAGGAACTCTCAGGTTTCTGGCAAGGATCTTGCCTCTTGTTGACACAGGAGAAAAGATGGTTCAGGTGAGAAAGTGAGCAGTTAAGTACTAGGCAGGTGTGTTGTCTGTTGGTCAGCCATGTGAACGTATACAAGGGAGGAGATTTTAATTTAGTTTTGCCTTTTGCAAGATGTAAATTTCAAGTTAATTAACTGAGCTCTATCAAACTGAAAGCATTTAAAAGTGAACACTTAAAAATTATATTATGTAAACTTTTCAATTACATTTGTCAACCAGGATTTCTCACCTTTAGAATTGTTGATATTTTGAATGGGATTAATTCTTTCTTGGGGCGGCTATTCTATGCATTGTGAGATGCTTATCTTGGCCAGTAACACCCTCTCCTCCAGTCATGACAATAAAAAATGTCCCCAGACCTTGCCAACTGTCCCTAACAAACAAAATTATTCTTGGTTGAGAATCATTATCTTAAACTAAATTAGTTCATTTTCATGAAAACAGTTGCAAACCATATAGTAACTACAATATTAAAATCTGAAAACTTCACACTTTGTGCACTGAACAGTGAATATGAATAGAATGGATTTCTACCAAATCATAGCATCAACATGTTTGTAGCTAAAGTGTAGAGTTGAAGGGATGGGCTGGAGTCATGTCGCAGAAAATACCATAAGCGATCATAAGGAGCCTGGACTTACCATTTGAAGGTGGTAGGAAATGGCCACCTTCAAATGGGAAATCCAGGTTCCTTCTGATTCAATAAATGAGGACCATTCTGGAAAAGAGATTTTATCTAATGCTTGATTTCAGTAGAATGTTCTGCGTGGAGGAGCACCAGAGTTTATCTTAATTACCATGGATGGCAAAGGCAAAGCAATTGACAGCTTGCCATTGTTAAATCTGTTATTGAATCTGTCTTACAGGCAAACACTACTGTAAGAATATCACTTTAAAGTCTTCAGTCAGACTGCCCATAAGATTTATTAACCATGGTATCATGCCTGGCTCTGGGAAAGGAACAGTTTAAAGAAAACGTAGATCATACCCTAAGGGAGCTTACTTTGATCTAATTATCCTAGAAACACCAAGTTTTTCATAAGTTGAAATGGATGCATTACTTGTAATTGTCTTAGCTTCAGCTTTGAGTGATTTGTAGAAATATTGTGCCAATATTTCTACCTTTATAGAGTTCACATTCTAGTATGGCAGATAAGCAATATTTCATAAACAGAAATATGCCGAAGCCTCATTACTCTTCTCTTTTGCCTGAATCTAGAAGGCACAGCATCTATTTGACCACTCGGTAAAGTCTGTAACCAAAACCTACAGGGTACCTGAATGCTATCTGTCTCTCAGTTTTACAATGGATCTGAAATGAGGCTTGCCACCAGGCTAGAGAGTGTACAGCCATTCTCCTGAAATTCCCTATTTGTGTGTCCATGATCTGTTTACATTTTGAACATCTAAATTACATGATAATTATTATTTTGCTATGCACTCTTAGGCAATGTAAGAGCAACTTTAAATATCATTGTCCATGTTATAGCAATTTAGACACAGCTAATTACCAGAGGAACCCAGGGCACACACCATTTCACATGAGTCCTATTTTATTAGATGAAATTGGCAGGAGGGATAATGCAAAGCTGCATGATGTTGGTTATCAGACCACACATCATGTTATGGGACAGGATTTGTAATTGTTTAAAGTATATTTTCTTTCAGTTGTATTGGATATATATTTGCACATATTGGCGATGTTTAACAAAGAAGCCCATTCACTCTTAGTCTCCTTGGTCTCTAATAAATTTGTTTACTTTTCTAGAAAAGAATCAATAATTTAATTATGTGCAACTTTTAGTATGTTTATTTTGTAAATAAAACAAATCAAATATATTCATTAAATTTCTCTTGATGCACTCTCAATTATTTATAGGAATGTGAGACCTTGGATCAGACTTTTAACTTTAGTTGTCTTTGATGTGTTACTCTGCCTAGATCCAAACACATTCATCTGCTTTCAGTAAGAGATTAACTGCTCAGTTACTCCACCAAAGCCTTAGTTTGAGAGATGTTAGATAGGGGAATAAATTTACAAAATATACATGAACTTGTATCTAAAGCATCTGTGCAGCCAAACAAGGTTATGTAACACTGCTTGGGCAGTCTTAATAGTAATTTGCCAGTCACTCATTAAGCATTTATTAAGCATCTACATTGTACAATTTGAGGCAGTCAGGATTCTTTAATGAAGAAAAGAGAGAGACAAGTCCTCACCTTTATGAAGTTCACATTCTAGTATGGCAGATAAGCAATGAGCAAAATGAAAAAGTAAACTCATATAGTGTTAGAGATGGCAAGTGCTAAGAAAATTAATCAGTACAGTGTAGGGAGGCTAGGGGATGCCATGGCAGGGAAAGGAGAGTGTGGTGCTGGTCAGAGTAGCCTCAGTTAGGGGGTGATATTCAAGGTGGAGATCAAAGGAGATAAGGGAGTGAGCCACACCTAGGGAAGAACATTCAGATCATTCTCCTGTGACCATCATCAGCACCAAGTCTTTAAGGTGGAAGGGCACTGGCATATGAGAGAAGCAGTCGAAAGCCAGTGAAACTAGAGTTGAGTGGAGTAGAGAGGAGGATGAGATGAGTTCAGTGTTAGTAGCTCACTTCCCGTTTCAATTTTTAAATTTTTTTCTAATTAAAAAATTCAACTTTTAAAAAATATATCTTCTACTCCGTTCGTTATATGTGCCACTGTGTTAAAATGGTAGTTTTTAAATCCGCTGACATTAAGTTTAGAAATAAAGCAAGCACCCCCAAGTGCAGTAACAGCATTGGTAACAAAAGTAACAGAAGAGACTTCCTTTCAGGGCTTCTAGGCCAGGCATTTGCTAAGCACTCTAAATGCACTGGACCCTTTCGTTCTCAGTAAATTCCTGTGTGGCACAAACTCAGTGTATGTTGTGGAGTTTGGCGAATAGTTTGCTAACTTATCTGAACCTTAGTTTTCTCATTGCTAAAAGATGATAATATAAGAAACTACTTAGTTTTTCTATTTTACTGTTTAAATGGCATAACAGTTCTTGAACATGTAGTAAGTATTAAATAAATGTTAGTGCTTATAATCATTGCTAGTTCATAATCAAGGCAGCAATCCATTAATTTAAATATAAAATTATTAGTTTTTTTATTCAAAGTGGCAGCATGTTTAAGTAAAAAAAATTATTGATGAACATTAACCATCATAAATCTCAAGTATTTATTCATTAATTCATTTGGCAAAATATTATTGGGCCTGGCATTGTCTTACTCACTGGTAAAATAAAAATAAATACAATATCTCCTATTTCACTTACAGATATGGGGAAGAAATAAGGAGGGAAGCAGATTATCTTTGTGACATAGGTTATTTTCTAAATAATAAGTATGGGGCTCCATGGGATACCATAAAGGTAGCATCTTACCCAAACGGGGATGGAGAGGCAGAGACAGTTCTCCCATAGGCAAGTAGGTGTTGGGCAGGTGAATGGAGGCAGTGAGGAGGGTGAAAGAGCCATCACAAGGAAGGCCCCAGACACAAGAGAAAACTGCATGTTCTCCTGTTTGGACCTTCATGGATTAGCAAATGAGGGTGAAAATATATGCAGGGGCCAGATCATAAAGGGTGGGGTACACTAGGCTGAAGACTTTGGCCTGTATCTGCAATTTGGGGACATACAATTATTTTAAGCATGAGAGTTATACAACCAATTTATATTTTGGAATGATTACTATGATTGCAATGTGAAGAGTGGTTTAGAAGTGGTCAGAATTAAAGACAGGGCAACCAGATGTGGATGTAGTTAATATTTAGTGAGAGAAACACAGATCTCATTATGATTTATTATGTAGAGAATGTTGATGTTTCTTTGTTATGACACACTGTTATTTGGGGAGGTGGGAGAACATCAACAATAATTGTACCACAGAAGAAAGACAAAGCCAATTGTACCAAAGAAGAAAGATGAAGCCATTTCATTTTCAGAAAAATTCCTAGGTCAACTGATTACTCTCTGTGTAATCTCACATCTATCATGATTGAAATCACTGCAAGTTTGTTTGTTTGTGTGTTTGTTTTTAATCTCAGGAACCATTAGATAAAAAGCAAAATTTTAAACAAGAAGTATTTCATAATCCTTCCTCACCATTTTTCAGTTGAACATTATTCCTTGAAAACATGAATTTATAGCCTATATATTAAAACATGAATGATCTGCCAGGCCGTATAACTGGTATGCTGGCCCTGACAAATAAACAACTGGGAGGAAATACAGGAAAGGAAAACTTGGGTTTCAGCAAATTAATGATACTGGAAGAAAAAGCATTCAGTCATGATGGTTCAAACAGAATCTCATTGGCATTACATTATGATTAGGGTTTTGAAGCTCCCACAGGCTATACTTCTACATCTGTAATTTTTTAGGTAATTTTGCTAACATTCCTACATTTCACCTGAATTACCCAGGCAATTACAGAATTACAGTTATAGGGATTTTTACTTTTGTTTTGGGAGACTTATTTTGCCCAAATTACTTGAAAGCTCTGCCTGAAAGCACTATTTAAACAAAATTATCCTTTGTCCCACCTTCTTCAGTTTGTTCTAGAATGACCTTTCCCCTCGTTTTCCTCACGGGATGATACTGATCTATTGTATTAAAACATATACAAGAAATATGTAAATGCATTCTTATAAATTTTTCAAATAATTCAGTGTGAAAAGACTAAAATCAGATTTTTTAAAAAGTCCCTTTAACCATTTTCCTCAATCCATTCCAGTCCCGTCCTTTCGCCATGTGTAGAAACACATTGTAGTGAGCACTCATCTAAACATTTCTCTTTGTATTCAAGCACACACATACACTACACACACACACACACACACACACACACACATCCCACACATTTACTTATTTATTTACTTTTAGATACAAGCATCTGAGACAATACAGGGCTGTGACTAAGAGGTCAGCCTCCAGACACAGATTTGTTCCCCATTAGTGTTATGGCCATGAAAACTTAACATTTCTGTGTCTCAGTTTCCTCATTTATGAAATTGGGATGATAACATTACATAACTTGCAGTGTTGTTATAAAAACTCACTATTTTGCTACATTTAAAGTACTTGAAACCTGATAGTAAATACTCAATGAATATAAGCTACTATTATTATAAGTGATTTTCTTAAATGCACTGCTATTTATATATGTATATATTTATTATCTATGACTTGCTTTCTTGGTTAATAAGGTCTTGGAGATTTTGCCTCACCAATACATAGACTTTTATAATCTTCTATATAATATTCTATCTATGGCTAATTAAACCATTCCCCTATTGATGGACATTTAGTTTGTTAACCAAATGGGTGTTTTTGTTTAATTTTGTTTTGCTATTGTGAGCACTGCTTGAATGAAAATCTTCATGTATATGAGTAACTATTTTTCTCAAGTCAATACTAATATGTGCAACCCAGGTTAGGAAGATGTGGATATACTTTATTTTAATAGATATTATCAAATTGACTTCCAAAAAGCCTATATCAATTTATACTTCCATGTTTTATGAGGATATAAATTTCACCAAATCCTTGGTGATATATTCTTTTTTAAACAAGTGAAGGATTTTTATCTCATTTTAGATTTAATCTGCATCTCCTTAACTGATAGTAGAGTTGAGCATCTTGTAGCTGAGAACTTTATGTGAAGAAGCTAGTCATACAAAATTCTGGCAGAAATGAACTAGGTATAAGCAAGAACAAAAACAACAAAAAAGCCCGGAATGATTTGAATATGAATGATGGGGAGAGCATTAGACATAAGGTTGTAGAGGCCAGCTAAAAGTGAAGAGTGAAGGTCCTTGTAAGCCATCGTAAAGTACTTGCTATTTCTTTTGAGCAAGAAAGTGACATAATAGTGAATAAGTACTGTTTGAAATGGGCTTTCAATGATGGGTGGGGGTTTATTAAAACACAGTGGAGGAAGGACATTCTACACTGAGAGAATAAAACTGAGAGATTATAGAAACATGAAAACACCTGCTAAAATCAAAAGCATGGTGTTTCTTCTATGTTGAAGATTAATATTAGGAAATAGAATTGGACTTGCTTGTTCATGGGAGTGCTTTGCATGATATAGGACATTTTCATTTTCATTTCTAGAAAACTAGGAAATATTTATGGGGTAATGCATTTATTGGTTACATTCTGTGAGCCAGGTTTAGTACTTGGCACTTTACATGAATAGTCCATTTAAACATAAATGACTTCTATGAAGGAGATGTTATGAATGCCATTTTGCATATATGGGAACCAAGGCTCAGGGAAGTGAAACAACCTTCTTATAGCAGTAATCTTCAACCTAAGCATTAATGTCAGCCCTCTTCAGGTTAGCTAAACAAACATTGGATGACTACTGTGCACTGTGCTAGGTATCAGGGAGAAACCATCAATGTAGCAAGATCCCTGCAATCAAGGACAGTGTCTATTATAGCTGTGCTCTTTCATAGATTTTAAGCCAGAGCATGTAAAAACCAAGCAACTCGGCCAGGCATGGTGGCTCATGTAATCCTAGCACTTTGGGAAACCAAGGCAGAGGATCACCTGAAGTCAGGAGTTCAAGACCAGCCTGGCCAACGTGGTGAAACCTCGTCTCTACTAAAAATATAAAAATTAGCCAGGCATGGTGGCACAACCCAGTAGTCTCAGCTACTCGGGAGGCTGAGCCAGGAGAATCATGTGAACTCAGGAGGCGGAGATCGCACCATCACACTCCAGCCTGGGCAGCAGAAAGAAAACAAAACAAAAACAAGCAACTCTGACTGGAATAGAGAGAAGCATTTGGACAAGAGAGAAGCTGAAAGATATTTTTAAATCCAGACAAGAAATCATAAGAAATGGGAGGGAGGAGAGGATGAGATGCGATTGTGGTGATTGATGCATGAATATCAACCAGTATTGGTGGTTAATTGGATGTAGGTTGAGGGAAGATGTTCCCAGGAGGGCCTAGCTTGGGTGGCTGCATGACTAGTGATAGCAGGAACTGGAGAAGAGGGTTACAGCCAGTTAGAGCATTTAAAATAAGCAAAAAATTTTAGTATACATCAATGGTGACAAAAGCAAAGAATATTTTGTGGCTGTGCACTTAATTGGGAAAGACATTTATATGCACAGCTACAGAGATATTGGACAGTAAACCTGAAATAGCCTTTAAATTTTGAGTTCTCCTGCAAGAAAGCATCTGCAATGTTGAATCTCTGCAATTAAATTAAACGTTATGGGTATTATTAATGTTTTATTATTCATGGTATACATCAACATAAATGTTCATGCCATTTTACACTTCGTAAGAAACACATTTGACAGTGCCAGGCTCAGACAACTTCTGCCTAGATTTGCTGTTTCCCCCGATGCTTTATATTAAATTGACTGGGATTCTAGGATTATAAAACAGGCTAGATATTTAAAGTATATCTTTCGAAGGGCTTTGTTGAATAATTTCAGCAATCTATTGTTGTCTCCATGACACCACTTGAAAAACTATGATCTCTGTGAACTCGCTAGAGTAAGGCACCTAAGGGAAAAAAATTCTATTCTGATTGACAGAATTCTAGGAGATGTCATTGCCACATAATATTTGCTGTCATCTTGGTAGAGGAGATAGGATGATGTATTCCTTGCTTAGGGGAGTACGATTTCCCAAACACTTCCTATAGGCTAAGCCTTTTTCTAGGTTGCAGAATCTTTTATAGAACCCTCTAGCTTCAGCCCTGTTTCCATGAGTGTAACAGCCTACCTGTCATAAAAATCAGTGAAAACGATTTGAAGGGTGGGCCTTGTTATTTATTCTGAGGGATCTCAGTCCATATCCAGGTACACAACCCTGCTTCATAAACATTTTAAAGTCTTCACCTGATTTTGGCTACTCTTTCTAAGCTAGTTTCACGTCTTAAACCAGGCTGAATCATCCCTGAGATGCTGCTCTGGCAGAAGGAGAGAATGCCCCATGGCACTAGGTCTGCCCTTAGGGTCTTGGCAGAATTGCAGACTGAGCAAAAGTGACTTAACCAGTCTCAAACCTCTTTCAAACCTTTCTTATAACTCACATCTCTCCTTCTTTTCCCCTTCTTCGTGCTGACAATGATGCGTTCTCTGATAAAACTCCTTCCCTTCCTGGCTGTTGATTTTTTAAAAAAAATTATTAAAGAAATAACATTTAGGGTTTTCTAGGTATACAATCATACTGTCAGCAAAGAGCGGCAGTTTGAGTTCCTCTTGACTGATTCAGATGTCCTTTCTTTCTTTCTTGTCTGATTGCTCTGGCAAGGACTTTCAATACTATTTTGAATAGAAGTGGTGAAAGTGGGCATTCTTGTCTTTTTCCAGTTCTCGGGGGGAATGCTTTCAACTTTTCCCCATTCAGTATAATGTTGGCTATGGGTTTGTTGTAGATGGCTTTTATTACCTTAAAGTATGCCCCTTCTATGCGGATTTTTCTGAGAGTTTTAATCATAAAGGGATGCTGGATTTCAAGTGCTTTTTCTGCATCTATTGAAATGATCATGTGATTTTTGTTTTTAACTCTGTTTGTGTGGTGTACCACATTTATTGACTTGCATATATTAAACCATCCCTGCATCCCTGATATGAAACCCACTTGATCATGGTGGATTATCTTTTTGATATGTTGTTATGTTGCTGGATTTGGTTAGCTAGTATTTTGTTAAAGATTTTTGCATTTATGTTCATCAGGGATATTGGTCTGTAGTTTAATTTTTTTGTTATGTCCTTTCCTGGTTTTGGTATTAAGGTAATACTGGCTTCATAGAATGATTTAGGGAGTGTGCCCTCTTTCTCTATCTTGTGGAATAGTGTCAATAAGGTTGGTACCAATTCTTCTTTGAATGTTTGATAGAATTCAGCTGTGAATCCATCTGATCCTGGGCTTTTTTTTTGTTGGCAATATTTTTTATTACCATTTCAGTCTCACTGCTTGTTAGTTATTGATCTGTTCAGAGATTCTATATCTTGTGGATTTAATCTAGGAAAGTTGTACATTTCCAGGAATTTATCCATCTCTTCTAGGTTTTCTAGTTTATGTGTGTAAAGGCGTTCATAGTAGCCTTAAGCAATTTTTTGTATTTCTGTAGCATCAGTTGTAATATCTCCTGTTTCATTTCTAATTGAGCTTATTTGGATCTTCTCTCTTTTTGGTTAATCTCACTAATGGGCTATCATTTTATTTTTCTTTTCAAAGAACCAGGTTCTTGTTTCATTTATCTTATTTTTGTTTGTTTGTTTTTGTTGTTTTTTGCTTCACTTCATTTAGTTCTGCTCTGATCTTAGGCATTTATTTTCTTCTGCTGGTTTTGGGTTTGGATTGTTCTTGTTTCTCCAGTTCTGTGAGGTCTGGCCTTAGATTATCTGTTTGCGCTCTTTCAGACTTCTTGATATAGGCATTCAATGCTATGAACTTTCTTCTTAGCACCACTTTTGCTGTATGCCAGAGGTTTTGATAGGTTGTGTCACTATTATTAATCAGTTCAAAGATTTTTGAATTTCCATCTTGATTTCATTGTTGATCCAATGGTCATTCAGGAACAGGTAATTTAATTTCCGTGTGTCACAGAATCCTTGGAGTGTCGCTTTTCTGGCTGGAAACCACTGTGTCCAGTGGAGCCTTTGCCCAAATTTTGCTCAGACCTGCTGGGCTCATTCTACCCATTCAGCCTGGCAGGTTGTGCTCAGCTTGTGCTACGGGCCTGGATCCCACACCTACCAGGGGCAAGCCAGGCACGGAGCAATGAGGGGTGTGGGAGCAAGCAAGCATGGAGTCCAGCCACTACACAGCCTCCTGCCGCCATTAACCTGCCATCCATGATGCCCATGATGCCCTGGCTCTTTGTGCTGAGGGACGCCTAGAGTCCTGTGCCAAGCCACCCTTAGACCTCCTCGGCTTTCCTACCTGATATGGTTTGGCTATGGACCCACCCAAATCTCATCTTGAATTGTAGCTCCCATAATGCTCACTTGTTGTGGGAGGGACCCAGTGGGAGGGAGATAATTGAATCATGAGGGCAGTTCCCCCATATTGTTCTTTTTTTTTTTTTTTTTGAAATGGAGTTTCACTCTTTTACCCAGGCTGGAATGAAGAGGCATGATCTCAGCCCACTGCAACCTCCACCCACTGAGTTCAAGCAATTTTCCTGCCTCAAGCTCCTGAGTAGCTGGGATTACAGGCACCCACCACCATGCCCGGCTAATTTTTGTATTTTCAATAGAGACAAGGTTTCACTATATTGGCTAGGCTGGTTTCAAACTCTTGACCTCAGATGATCCACCTGCCTTGGTGGATCCCAAAGTGCTGGGATTACAGATGTGAACCACTGCGCCAGACACCCCGTATTGTTCTTGTAGTAGTGAATAAGTCTCACAAGATCTGATGGTTTTATAAGCGGCTTCTCTTTTCATTTGACTCTCATTCTCTCTTCGCCTGCTGCCATGTAGCTTTGCTCCTCCTTGCTTTCTGCCATGATAGTGAGGCCTCCCCCAGCCATGTGTAACTGTGAGTCAATTAAACCTCTTTCCTTTATAAATTACCCAGTCTTGGGTATCTTTTTATTAGCAGCATGAAAATAGACTAATACTTTGGGCTCATCTGTGCCCAAAGTCCACAGGGGGCTGACGTGTCAGGGGGTTGTCTTGTCAGCACTGCTCTGAGTGCACACACACTCAGCCAGGTTGCAACAGTGCCTGGGTTTGGCCTCAACTTTGCTCTGAAATCTGAGCAGGCACACAGAGCTGAGCAGCCAGGCAGCAGGAGCAGGCACTTCGAAGCCTGTAGGGGGGAGAAGGGATTCTGGGGTCCCTGAGAGTGCAGAGATGTCTGGGTAACTGCAGCTGAGCCCAGGAGGGTGGAGCTCCCACCCCTCCAATTTGGAAGGGGGTGGGGCTTCAGCCTGTTCCTGGCTCTCACTGGCTCCCTAAAGCCTGCAGCCCTGAGGCACCTCCCCCACTGTAGCTAGTGTCTTTGCAGTGGCCACCCTAGACTGGCCACGGCTGCCATCATGTGTATTTGCATTATTGTCTTATTTTAAGAAATTGCCAGTCACCCCAATCTTTAAAAACCACTACTGTGATCAGTCAGCAGCCATCCACATAAAGACGAAACCCTCCATCAGCCAAAAGACTATTATTTACTGATGGCTCAGATGATCATTAGCATTTTTAACAATAAAGTATTTTTAATTGAAAAAAAGAAATAAAATTTACCAGGCACCACTATGCACTGTGCACATGTGCAACATCTTGAGTCTTGGGTCACTTATTATCTTGGTTTGCCCAGGCCTGATGCATTTCCTAGGACTTTCAGTGCTAAAACTGGAATAGTCCCTATCTGAGAGGGGTGAGGTCATTTCCAGAGGTCATTTCCAAAGGTCACACTGTTAATAAGCAACTTATCTAAGATTCAAGCCCAGATCCTCCTGACCCCAATCCCTGACCTTTCTGCCGTGACACTGGCTCTGTTAAGGCTTTGGTGGCTTGATTAAGAAGTCACACTAAATTTTAGTGACTAAGATATATTTGTATTTTGTAAATAGAACTGTAATGGGGTGAGTATTGGGGAGGTAGTTCTTGGTGGATATGTAGCAGATGGTGGTGATCACCACTTCCACAAACCTCCCCTATACCAATGCAGACCTGGAGGCAAATATTGAGAATTAGCAGTCACAACACTCTGCTTAGGAACGTTTCCATTCCTAAGACTTTGCTCATTGGGGGTGTAGTGTCACAGAGTGTCATGGGTTGGGAGAACATGGGGCTGCACAGCCTGCATCTCAGAGACAAACCAGTGTGAGTCACAGTTGAGAAGTGTTATCTGTTATTTCTACTTCCTGGGTGAAACCCACCACTCAAGAATTGGCAGACTGATTTAAAAATATCATTTTTTAGGAATGTTTTCCCAGGCAGCTTTGTTCTGTTTTCAGACCTTCAAAGCTCACGTTTGTATGCTTGAAGATGGTTGTGTGTGTGTGAGTGTGTGTGTGTGTTTAATCTTCATTCCAACAACCATCAGGATTTTTCCCCCCTTTTGGTCCAGATGTCAAGGATTAAGCAATAACTATAAAGCGCACTAGGATGTAGTAGCTGCATTTGTTTCCAATTTTAATCTCCAGATCTGAAAGGTGGGCTGAGATCAACCAAATGTTAGGTTTGTGAATATCTGATTTCTAGAAGGCACTGATCTTTTTCTAAAGTTTTTTTGCTCGTTTTCAGTTTTCTGCCCCCCAGACTTACTGATAGTGCTCTCACAGGATAAGAACATGTATAATTATATATGCTTTTTTCCCATTAACCTCCTTGCTCTTCTATGGTTTTAGTTATTTGATGATTTTCCCCTCTCAAGGTCCCTCACATTATGCATGCTCCTATCAGGTGAATCTCCTGCAGATTCCTTCTTCACTTAACAGAGCATGACACTGTTGAGGGACTGAGAGGAACAGTTTTCATGAATAACTAATGATCATTTGTAATTAGAATATCAATTGTATGAATGGAAACGATGCCACTAAGTTACTTGAGGATGATTAGCAGCAGTGGATTTACCTAAATAGTTTTAAACATTCTTCCAACAAGCCCCACACACTATTAATTTACTTGGTAAACTTTTGATTCCCAAATAGTGTAAAGAAAACTTCTTCCTACACCAAAGGCAAAATCATATTTTGTTTCTATTGTCTGTAAACATCTGAAGCCCTAAGCAACACTATCACCGAGAAAATAGTTCAACAAAGAACTAACATTTGTTGGACCCTTTGTAAATTCCAGGCACTGTTCCAAATGCTTTGTGTATGTTAAATTTGATGCTCATAATAATCCTATAAACCAAGTACACTATGATGCCCAATTTATAGACAAAAGAATTGAAGCTTTGAAATATGAAGCAGCTTGTCTGTTTACAGAGCTGGTAAGAGAAGCAGCTCAGATTCAAACCCAGGCAGTACTGGTTCCTTAGCTTATGAGACTTCATATTTTATATTGATGTTATATTCATTGACTAAGTATTTCTTGAGTTCATAATAAATGCTGGACACAGAGATAAATAAATTAGACTCATCCTGCCCTTGGACAGTCTAGTGGCAACAGAATGATGGTGAACTGATAAATTATAGTGCACTTGTGATAGATGGCAGCATAAAGCAAGAACAAAGTACTATGGAAGAGCATTAGCATATTTTTCCAAGAGATAAATGTGATACTTTTAATACATTTTCCACTTTTCTTAATCAAAAAAGACTATATTTAGAACAGGGAAATTAACATATTTGAAAAAGGGAAAGATAAAACATCATAAAATTATTTTCTGAATAATGTATACTGTATTTTTTCTTTACCGTACGTACATATTTAGGATGATTTAATTTATAAATGAGGCACAATAAGAGATAAACAACAATAATAAAACAGTTATAACAATGTACTACAATCAAAATTATGTGAATGTTACATCTCCTCTCTCTCAAAATGTCCCAATTGTGCTATCCTCACCTATTTTTGGAAATTGATTGACCACGGGTAGCTGAAACTGTGGATAAGGAGGTATTACTGTATATCATATAGCCTATTCAAAGATATTTCTTTCTTAATTAAATACCCAATCAACATCGCTTTTCTTTAATAATCAAAAAGGCCAACTATAGAGCTACACTAAGGCAAAATCATAAGATTTCCCTCATCTAACCAACATATTTTTCTGTTGTAAGTTTGTAGAGAAACCCTTAAGATGGCATTTACTATTTTGGTTAGTTGTATTTGGGTTTAGAGTAGAGTGTCCAAACACAGATCTGCATGTCAGAGACTGACTGGCTGGATCCGAGTTTTGTATTCACATATTCCTAGGTCGGATTGCTACAGATCTTAATACGGCAAGCCTGGCAACAGCCTAGGTCTCTACATTTAAAAAGTTCCTCAGTTGACTTCTGTGTACATCAAGGTTTAGGAGCAACTGGCCTAAACATCTCCATGAATAAGGAAAACTGCCTTTGTGATACTTACTTTTCCTTTATTATTTTGCTTAAGATTAAGGATTGATAGGTAAGAGCCTAGATTCTGGAAACAGATAAAACTCATTGCAGGTTGATCTGTACCACTTACTACCTGGGGCCCTAGGACAAATTTCTTAACATTTTCATTACCTTTTTAACAGATATGATACAAGGATTAGATATAATGCACAGAAAACAACTTTTTACTTAATAAATGGTCAATAAAAACTACAGTATACATATACACACATGCATGTTTACACACATTTATATGTATGAACATGCACACTCTTAAAATATAATAGTAAAAGAACTTCATGGAACAAAAGTAAAACTATCATAGGAAAAAATAGTCATTGTTATCTTTGTGGGAATGGAGTAGGTCTTTGCTTGGTTATGCTGGGCTTTTTCAAAGTTGAGACTCATAACCCCCTATTCCTAGCAGTAGTGAGCCCTTCAGGTAGTCCCATGCTGCTCCTTCACTCCAGCTCATACTCGAGCTAGGAGATGACAGATCTTTTCCTTGCTATTAGTTCCTATCATTTTGCATCACACAAAAATGTCACTCCATGCATTTCACTTCTGGATTAGTTAAGCTAGAAAGTTAGCATGGGGTTATTGAAAGAGCAGTCATCAAAAACAGTGAGTTCAAATTCAGACCTACAACTAACAGATTTATAAAATGGAGTAAGTCATAGCCAGTCTTGGTGTCTGTTTCCTTATGTATTAAGACATAAGGACATAAATTAGTATTTCTAAGGGTGTTTTTAGGTATAATGTTCTGTTTTTCTGAGCTATCTAATTCATTAAGGTATAATTACCTAGTACCCTTGATGCCCTTTACTCCCTGATAACCTCATTTGGTCTTTATTCTAAAGGAATGACTGATGTCATTTAGGAGTCTATGCATAAACCTAACTGTAGATATGCCTTGAATAACCACAAGGTCTAGCCAACTCTTGTCCAACAAAGTGTTTAAGTAACTTACGCATCAGCAAACTGGATCAGGAATGATGTCTATGTAATTCCCACAGAGAAAAAACTGCCTAAAAACTTGGCCAGTTGATGACTGATGGTGCACAAATAGCATAATTGCTTCCCAGGGCAGGCATTGCTTCCATCTGAGATCTAGCCAGGGTCAAAATTTAACTCTCTATGGCAGTGGGAGAGAGAGAGAGCACATGTCATGAGCAAATTATATGCAGTGCAATTCAAATTCTCCCTTATAAGGGATGATCCTTAACCAGGAAATTGAGCATACCAGAAATAAGCTGCCATTTTGATGTCTCACAGTGTGTACAAATAGAAAAACTATTGAAAGATCAGAATGCAGCCATGTTTAAAACTTGGTTGAGTCTGGGCGCAGTGGTTCTTGCCTGTAAACCCAGCACTTGTGCAAAGCCAAGGTGGGAGGATCACTTGAGCCCAGGAGTTTGAGATCAGCCTGGCCAATGTGACAAAATCCTGTCTTTACTAGAGATACAAAAAGTAGCTGGGTATGGTGGCAGGCACCTGTAGTCCCAGCTACTCAGGAGGCTGAGGCACAAGAATCACTTGAACCCGGGAGGTGGAGGTTGCAGTGAGCCAAGATTGTGCCATTGCACTCCAGGAAAACCTTGGTTCATTTACCAGCCATTGATTTGCTAAATTTCAGACAAATTAACTAACTTGAAAGCTTCCTAGAGCTTACTACCATGTGAGATTGCTGATGAAACAATATTTCTTTGCATATCAACATTATAGGAGATCCAGTTCCTATGGCTTTATATCAGTTTAATATTTTATTAGCTTGTATTTATGGTAATACAGCTATTGTATGCAATAACTAATGCATATAATAGTGTGTGTGTATATAAATATATATATATATATATTTTATATATATATATATATTTTTTTTTTTTTTTTTTGAGACAGTCTTGCTCTCTTGCCCAGGCTAGAGTGCAATGACACAGACATGGCTCACTCTAGCCCCGACCTCCTGGGTTCAAGCCATTCTCTTGGTACAGTGTCCCAAGTAGTTGGGACTACAGGCACATGCCACTCTGCCCACCTATTTTTTTAAAAAACATTCTTTGTAGAGATAGAGTCTTGCCATGTTGCTCAGGCTGGTCTCAAACTCCTGGGCTCAAGCAATCCTCCTGCCTCAGCCTCCCAAATTGCGAGGATTATAGGCATGAGACACTGTGGCTGGCCTCATATTAATTTTTATGTGTATTGTTAAAAGATTTATCAGCTAAAGATAGAAACATTTTCAGGATGGGAATGTCCAGTCTTCCTAGTGCATTTTAATTCATTTCATGTATGCTCATGGCCAGCCTAGGCACAATTGTGGAGTAGGTAATGTTTCTCTTTATGGGCTTTTCTGTTTTAGGCTACACTTCTCTTTGCTCAAAATATTTCCTGGGTACCTACTATACCCTCAAGCTTTTCTCATCACTCCTCACCTTCTTAATAAAATTCAATTTTACCAGATGTCCATTTCAAGGGCTTGTTAAATTAATTTATGCTAATACAATAGGTACAACAAAACTCTTAAAGCAAGGGAATAAAGCTTAAAATATAGAATTTTAGGTTTTAAATAAAGGAGGGGGTTTCACTTTGAAATAAGAAGTCTTTTTAGAACTCCTAGTCACATAAAACCCACAATTCTCAGCCTATGTAGAAAGCTGGTGCTATAAGTTTTCAGTGATTGCTCAAACTTACACTAGTTCCTATAAAAGACAACTCCGAACCAGGAGTGCTTATATATACAGCTTTGATAAAAATAGCTTAACTGCTTACAAATAATCTATCACATTTTAAAATATGTCTTAAATATTTACCTAGGTATGATGTATACCTTCATTAAGAGTGAGAAATTGACTAAATCAAAAGCAAGAATAGACGCTGACCCTTCAGGGCTCAAGGAATACCTATGAAGTGCTCATGCATCAACATTTATACCCTAACTGAGCAGATCTTTTGACTTCTTTTTATTCACAGAACAAGACTTTTGTGGCAAGATGGTCTGATTTCTTGTTCTTACCTTAAAAAGGAAAGTAGAAAGAAGAGAAAACTGCCTTATTCTTATTACAAAGTTATACTGAAGGACTGAAAGCATTCCAGAGATAAATAATAGATTAAGGAGACAAGTGTATGTACTCAAAAGTATTTACAAAGTAGGCAAAATCAGTGGGAAAAAAGGCTACAAAAACAGTCCTATAGACAAGATTAAGATATTCTTCTGAAAATAATTCAAAAGCAAAGTTGAGAAGTGTTTGAAATAATAACTTTTACAAGCATGCTTATATTTCTTAATCTCTTTCTAAAACTTCTTCTTAGCTGCCTAATTATATCATTTGTAGGATTTTAGCAAAGCATTTCAGTAGTACAAATGAAGAACTGTGACACTGCCCAGATCGCTCATGGTGGCTCTGTGTCTTGGTGGGAAAGACAGTAGAGTCAAACCAAGAAATCTGTTGATTCTGTTGAGCCTTAAAGAGAATCTGAGTCCTTGTCTAAACTGAAGATAAAGCATGAAGGCAAAATTTCTGGAATTGAAAACTGTGGAGCCTACTTTTGAGACTTGTTAACTATGTGGGAGAGGGCAGACCAGGGATTGGAAGAGGATAATCTTGGTGGTTTTGCAGGGCCTGGTATGTGGTGCACCAGCCAGACATATTTTTCTCAACTTTTCACCACTGCGGTGAGAGCCTAATGGCCCACACAGTTTGTACCACAGCCCTCCTGTGGCAACTGAATTGTAGACACAGTGCCAAAACAGATATAATGGGCCTCTAAAGGTCTGGCCTAGAATCTCCAAGCCTATTAAATAAAAGCAAATAGAGCAACGCCACAAAGAAGTCTACTGATCATCTGTCCTAGAAAATGGATGAACCATTATTTTTATTATTTTTAGTATTACTATTATTATTTTGAGACGGAGTTTTGCTCTTGTTGCCCAAGCTGGAGTGCAATGGCATGATCTCGGCTCACCGCAACCTCCACCTCCCAGATTCAAGTGATTCTTCTGCCTCAACTTCCCGCGTAGATGGGATTACAGGCATGCGTCACCACGCCCAGCTAATTTTGTATTTGTAGTAGAGACAGGGTTTCTCCATGTTGATCAGGCTGGTCTTGAACTCCCCCACCTCAGGTGATTCACCCACCTCAGCTTCCCAAAGTGCTGGGATTACAGGCGTGACCCACCGCACCCAGCTATTATTAAAACATATAAACATGTAAGTTTTAATATTAAAAAGAAATTAGAGATGGGTATATAGACAAATCACCAAGTTTTCCTTTCAAAGGAAAATTCTATGCATTAACAAATGATCGTGGGACCAGTTATAAAGAAATTACAAACATACTGAAAATAGGGTTTATATTGTACAATGCCGTCAAAGTTTACCTTCCTTTCATGTTTTCTCAAGAAATGTAGTAGACAATAATTCATAGAATAAATGCTTAATAAACATCTTAGTTGAGTAACTATGCCAATAATTAAATGATCCCTTAAGTCTCCAAATCTGCAGTTGAAATTATGAATCTGAAGATATAATTCAAGTGTGCTTAAGATTTCACTTCCTTTATTTTTCCGTAACTCAATTTAATATCCATTTTGAGTTTCTCTTCCGCTTCGATTGTGAAAATGTAGTATCAAGCAATTGAGGGTGGCCTTCTCTGCCTCTTCAGTGTGACTCTCAGGTGTTCTTACAGTCTTTAAGCTTATCTCAGCCTCCATCTATCATACTGCACAGTGATTTTTTTCTGTATACTTTATACAAAAATCAAGACAAAAAAGGCCTTGGCCGTTCAGTCCTGTAAATGGAGGGCTCTGTCATCTGCCCTGGTAATCAGTTCAGAGGGGCAGAAGCCAAGGTCTCCTTATTTAGGATCCTATAGAGTCTAATTACAACTTTCTTCTTTTTTGCTTCTCCCTCATCCCAATGGGGAGAATCTTCAGAGGACTGAGAAAAAAGCAGCTTTGTGTTTACCTAGAGGAAACAGTTTCTCCAAGTATTGTCTACACCATGATGTTCAAAAGACTATTTTGAAACTCAAAAGCCAAGAATTGATTTATTTTTTGCTTTCTATTATATCTATCTTATAAGTATGTACATATTTGATCATATCCCTAATAGATTTTTCTGAATATAAAATTATTCACTTATAATAAGGGCTTATTCAACGCATAACAATAATACCCTCGAGAAAAGTTTCGCCAGTTTTTGTTAAATTATTAGCAGTCTGAGTCCAATTTTCCTACATCCTTGTCTGTACACCAAATTTAAAAATACATATTTATCACTTTTAGTTAAAAATGAAATATTTTGTGTTGGTCTATACATCTGTGATTACTAGGGAGCCTGAACATCTTTTCTGAGGTTTATTGGCCATTTGTATTTTTTATTTTTTGTCCAAGCATGTCAACTGCTCATTGTGCTTAGATCTTTACTGACTTGCTAGAAGAATGAAGGGCAGGCCAGGTGCAATGGCTCACGCCTGTACTCCCAGCACCTTGAGAGGCTGAGGCGGGTGGATCGCTTAAGGTCAGAAGTTTGAGACCAGCCTGGCCAATATGGTGAAACCCCATCTCTACTAAAAATACAAAATTAGCCAGGTGTGGTGTTGCATGCCTATAATCCCAGCTACTTGGGAGTCTGAGGCAGGAGAATCGCCTGAACCCAGGAGGCGGAGGTTGCAGTGAGCCGAGATCATGCCATTGCACTCCAGCCTGGGCAAAAAGAGCAAAACTCTGTCAAAAAAAAAAAAAAAAGAGAGAGAGAAGAAAAAGAAGGAGGAGGAGGAAGGGCAAATAAACCAGAAAAAAACCCTTTTGCGCTAATTGTATGACAGTCATGTACTGAAAGTGTTTTTCTGGTTTATTTACCCTTTTTACAGTGTTTGAGACATAGAAACTTACGTTTTACAAATCTATTTTTGTGGTTATTATTCCCTTGGTATTTTTACTTAAGAATTCCTTTTCTATTGAAAAATGATAAATGTTCACCTTTCTTTCATTTTAGTTGTTTTATGTTTTTATTTTGCATTTAAATTTTTGTCTGTTATATTTAGTACAGTATATGAGATGGGGTCTCCATTATTTTGTATTATTTAATTATTATTTAATTTAGTCAATAGTCCTTTTCTCTTTTGGTCTAAAGTCCATATTTATAATAAATAAAACTTTCCATGTGATGACTCTCCTTCTGGATTCTGTGTTATGTTCTACTATATCTTTTATACCCACAATAAGATAGCATTTTAATCAGCGTAGATTCTTAATAAATTTTAATATCTGATAGAGAAATTTCCCTTTTGTTACTGTGTTTTAATTTTTTTCATAATTTTGTTGACTAGTGAATTTACTCTTCCAGATGAAATTTGGAAATTTCCTTCCTAATGTTAGCATTATAATGTAGGTTGTCATTGTTTTTCTCCCTCCTGACCTGAATCCCCATGCAGTCCATTCTGTGACCTACTGCAGCCTAACCTGCTTATAGTTTAGCCACAATGTAACAAATAATAATGATGATGGTAAGATAACTCATTTACCATGCCTTCTTAAAATTTTAAACTTTGGATTCTTAATATGATACTAGTTTCTGATTTGTCTCTCAGGAAAAGGAACATTGAAGCTCTTCCCTTTAAGAAGTGTCATTTTCTTTTCAGAGTGTGGAAGGAGAACACCATGAGAAAGCTGTGGAACTACTCAAGGCTGCTAAAGACAGCGTCAAGCTAGTGGTGCGATACACCCCAAAAGTTCTGGAAGAAATGGAGGCTCGCTTTGAGAAGCTACGAACAGCCAGGCGTCGGCAGCAGCAGCAACTGCTAATTCAGCAGCAGCAACAGCAGCAGCAGCAACAAACACAACAAAACCACATGTCATAGGTAAGAAGTGACTTATTCTATACAAGGAGTCATATAAATATATACATATATATATATATTTGTAAGTTCTAAAATATATTTTCTTCGCTGAAACAAAATTATTAGATTTAAATAATCCAAACAAAATCAATCAAACAAAAGACAGTGATCTAAAAATATATAAACAAGATAGTTTATGTGCCATTCAGCTATATTCTCCACAAATGTAAGATAATTTTAAAATGACGTACTTTGGAAGGGGCAAGTACAGGCTCTGGGATGCTTTTATACAAATTAAGAAAATGCAGCCTCTGTGCAAACCTGGTTCCTAAGGAGAAGAGTGTGAGCTGGATTCCAGACCTCACTCACCCTCTTGGCCAGTTGCCTTTACACAGTGTATTAACTGCACAGCCTTATAGTGCTGACTATGGGAAGATTTCCTTTAGAATACTGAGATACAATTTATTGGAAAAATGCTCCCCTGAAAAGAATGAAGTTGAGACCAGCCACTGTTCATGCTCTAAGAGATTCTGAAGTTCCCTGTGGATGTTCCTTTAAAGTGTGTCTAACATACAAATGGCCAATAGCTATATGAAAAAACGCTCAACATCTCTAATCATCAGAGAAATGCAAATTAAAACCACAATGAGATGTCACCTCATATCTTTTAAATTGACTGTTATCAAAAAGATGAAAGATAACAAGTGCTAGTGAGGATGTGGAGAAATAGGAACCGTTGTACACTGTTGGTGGGAATATAAATTGCTGCAGCCAATTTGACAGACAATATGGAGGTTCCTCCAAAAAGTACAAATAGAGTTACCATATTATCCAGGAATTCTGCTTCTAGGGAGATATGCAAAGGAATTAAAATCAATTATGTCAAAGAGATGTTTGCACTCTCATGTTCAGTACAGCATTATTACAATAGCCAAGATATGAAAACAACTGAAGTGTTATCAATAGATGAATCGATTTTTTAAATGTGGTAAGTATGTGATAGACTACCTACACACACACACACACACACACACACACACACACACACACACTAGAATGCCATTTAATATTTAGTCTTTAAAAAGCAGAAAATTTCGTCATTTTTGTCAGCATGGATGGGCCTAGAGAACATCATGCTAAGTGAAATAAGCCAGATATGGACAAACAAATACCACATTATCTCACCTATGTGTGGAATCTGAAAAACTTGAACTCATAGAAGTAGAGAGTAGAATCTGATTTCCAGAGGCTGGGAGGCGGGTAGACAAAGAAAAGGGAAAAGGTGTTACTCAAATGGTACAGAGTTTCAGTTAGGTAGAAGGAAGTTTAAGATGATCTATTATACAACTTGGTGACTATAGTTAATAATACTGTATTGCACATTTCAAAATAGCTAAGGAAATGGATTGTAAATGTTGTCACCACAAAGAAACAATAAGTATTTGTGATAAAAATTTTTGTAATTAGCCTAATTTGATCATTCCACAATGTATACATGTATTGAAACATCACATTATAGTCCATAAATATATAAAATTATTATTTGTCAATTAAAAATAAAACTTTAACAGTTACAAAAAGTTTTGAAGTGGAAATAAAGTATGTCTAAGATTCTCCTGCCTTCTTCTAAATTCCACTTTGTAACAAAGAATACTAAATCAGGTTTTGCTATATATTATCAAGAAACTTGAAGAAAAAATGTTGAGAGACCCTATCTTTGAAGTGCCTGCTATGCCCTATGCCCTTATCACATATTATCCCTAATACTCAGAAAAAAAAAAACCTTTAAGGCAAATATCAATAAAAAGATTTTTAGATGAAAATATGAGGCTAAAATAGCTTCAGTGGATTTCCCATGACCACATTTACAAGAAACATAGAATTCTTTTCCTTTTTTACTCTACCAGGTTTTTATCTGCCAACATCAGATATTCCAGTTACATAAATTTTCCTTGCTATCCTTTGGAAAAGACAGTTTCCTTGCTATCCTTTGGAAAAGACAGTTCATATTGTTAGATACCTTTACACTATGATGTCTGTGAATGTGTATTTGAAGTGAGCTTCAAATGTTCTTGGAAAAATGATCATCGGTAATAGTGGTTTTAGATTATTCAATATTAGATTACTATTTGCACAGACAGAAACGTTGGATATAACATGAAACTTTGAATTGTTTGTGACACTCATGAAAAGAAGAAGCTACATAGAAAAGGGGGGGGGAATGTATGGGATTTGTCTTCCAACAGTCCTGAGAATTCAACAATCTATCTTTTATAGTCTGCTCTTTTTTATTAGATATACCATATTTTAGTATCTTTATCTAAAATTACATTCTATCCTAAAAAATACATTTATTGAACATTAAATATTTATTTGAATCTGTTATAAATGAGGCACTGTTTAATGAGCTGCAAAAATGGTATGAATAATGCAAAGTTTTTACTCTCATGCCTACATTCTGGTTGGAGGAGACAGTTAATAAACAAATAAACAAGTAAATAAAAATATCCTATTGGGATCAGTACTTTGCAGAGTAAAAAGAGGGGGTTTAAATGGAGAAGGACTAGGTGGCAACTTGACTGGGTGATCAGGGATGATCTCTCAAAGGAGGTAACATTTCAGATGAGACTGAATGACAAGAAGCCAGGAAAAGAGAATAAAAAGAGAAAGAAATAGCCAATGCAGTAGCTCCATGACAGGCATGTTTGAGGAACAGAAAGAAAGCCTGGGTAGTTACAGAACAGTGAGTCAGTAGAACAGTGGTGGTGGTTATGGGATCAATGAGATAGCTGGAGACCAGGTCACAGAGAACTTTGTGAGCCACTTAGGGAAGTTAGATTTTATTGCACTGGAAGCCACTAAAGGTTTTTAGGCACAGGAGTGACATGGTCTGATTTATTTAAAGGATTACTCTGGCTGCTGTGAAAATAGATTATTGTAGACTGAGAGTGGAAGCAGAAACCAATTAAGAGGCTAATGTATAGCAGTCCAGGCAGGAAATTGGTGGCTTGGTCTAGGATGACGTAGTTGAGATAGAGGTCTACAGGCAGACCAAGAACAAGTCATTTTGTCCACATCCTTCTTCTCTGTTATCCATTCCAAATGTAAAGCCACTTTACATTTGTACTTTTAGAATTCTTAAAGGTCTTTTTTTGTAGTAATGACAACTCATTATTCCTTAGTTAAACATTTACACTCTTTTTGCTAATTCATTTTTCTCTCATCCTTGATAATATAGACTTATACCAATTCTCCTAATTGATTTCTCACAATGGTCTGTAGCAAAATTGTGCAAGTATTTTGAAAGAGATATGTTCCCATTCAGACTTCTGAGGTTTCACTAAAGGCTTCCAAGATTATGCTCATTCAATCATCTTTTAAAGTATATAACTTGGCCAGAATTATTTGCTGGGCTGTATACTCAATTCCATTTCTCAGTTCCATGCATCTTCAGTAAATCTCCATCTTCATTAAATTTCCTATTGTTTCATCACCACAGACTAGCATTTTTAGTAAAAAGCATTTATTATACAAACTGTATTTTTTCTCGCATGAGATATAGTAGAGTTCTATTTAAGTGAACATGAAATTTATATTTGTGCCTGCCAAGATGGCACTTACAATACACACAATCATGGCCCCTAGAGGTTAAACTGTAGTGACCATTTCAGGTACAAATGAAATATAACCAAGTCATGTCATTCATGGATTTTATGGTGAATTTTGTCAAAGAGGCCTACATTAGCTCTTAATTACATTTTAATTAATTTGATTTTTAAAGACTAAATGGGATTTGTCACACTTACTAACTCTTACTACAGTTGCTTCTGAGAAAAGTTTGAACCTAATTTGAACTATTTGACTTTAAGCATCTCAAGTTTTTAAAAAATTTAACCAGTCAAGCAAAAACCAAGTAAAATCAAAATACTGGTCTGATATTATCTTATTGTTTATCAAACGAAATACAATTTTTACTCTCTAAATCAGAAATAATGTGTTTTTTGTCTAGAGATGGTAAAAGTTATAAAGCTTCTAGCAATAGTAAACAGTGAATACAAATGGAAAAAAGATTTAAAGCAAGTACTGTGCAGAAAATTTTTTCTTATGCCTATTTTTAATTGTAAACTCTCTTAAAGTAAAAATCAATTGTCTTTTCTCCTTCTATATTTGATAATATTGAAGGATACCAATTATACTTTCTAATATGTAAAAAAATTATTCCTGTACAATAATATGCTAGGTATGTAAACAGAGAATACAAATAAGGGTTTTATTCATGCTATACCCACTTTTTTTGAGAAAGAGTTGTACTAGTTTGTTTTCACGCTGCTGATAAAGACATACCCAAACTGGGAACAAAAAAGAGGCTTAATTGGACTTACAGTTCCACATGGCTGGGGAGGCCTCAGAATCATGGCTAAGGGGAGGGGAAAGGTAGTTTTTTTCTTTTCTTTTTGCTAATACGGAGTCTCACTCTGTTGCCCAGGCTGGAGTGCAGTAGCACAATCGCAGCTCACTGCAACCTCTGCCTCCCGGGTTTAAGCAATTCTCCTGCCTCAGCCTCCTGAGTAGCTGGGATTACAGGTCCCTGCCACCATGCCCGGCTAATTTTTGTATTTTTAGTAGACACTGGGGGTCACCATATTGGTCAGGCTGGTCTCAAACTCCTGACCTCAGGTGATCCACCTGCCTCAGCCTCCCAAAGTGCTGGGATTACAGGCGTGAGCCACCATGCCTGGCCTGAACAGTGCTTCTTACATGGTCTTGGCAGGAGAAAAATGAGGAAGAAGCAAAAGCAGAACCCCCTGATAAACCCATCAAATCTCATGAGACTTATTCACTATAACAAGAATAGCACAGGAAAGACCAGCCCCCATGATTCAATTACCTTCCCCTGGGTCCCCTTCACAATATATGGGAATTCTGGGAGATACAATTCAAGTCGAGATTTGGGTAGGGACACAGTCAAACCATATTAAAGTATTACATTTATTCAGGTTTAAGCATCTCAGCTTTTTTATTGTGACTCCATGTATACCCATATGTCACCAAGATTCTCAAAAAAATAAAAATAAGAAGAAAGAGGAATATCTCTAGAGATATCAACACTCTGAGGAAGTCAAGACCAAAATCTTGTCCCTGACCTCCATGGCTGGATCTAGGATGGAGAATTCATTCCAGTCAAAACCAGCCTGTGTCTTATCAGATTTACAAATTTGCTGACATTTGCCAGTAGCCTCACCAAATCTCTTTTTCCTCCTAATCTAACGACCCCCCATTTTCTTTAGTTTGCCTACCATTGAAACCCTTCTCTACCTTCTTCTAGCATTACCACATGCATGATCCCGATGATCTAATCCAGGGAATTACTACCAAAACTATTGGCCCAGTCACTGAGAAAACCAGGTTCCAAGAGATGACTGATAAAATTGAATGCAAGGACCCCAGAGTTTCCAAGCAGAACACTGGACAGAAATAATCATAAAGCTGACTAGCACTTATTAAAAAATTAGCATGTGCCAAGAACTCCTTTAAGTGCTTCATATATATTACTTAATCTTCACACTAGCCTTATGAGGATTAGGTACTATGTTTAATCTTGTTTTAAAGTAGTAAACTAATTGGTACAAACACTATGAAGAACAGCTTGGAGGTTCCCACTGCAGATATCTGCAATATCATGTTTGTTGCAGCTCTGTTCACATTAGCCAAGATTTAGAAGCAACCTATGAATCTGTCAGATGAATGGATTAAAAAAACATGGTACTTATACACAACGGATTACTATTCAGCCATAAAAATAGAATGAGATTCATGCCAGGCACTATAATCCCAACATTTTGGGAACCCAAGGCGGGAGGATCACTGGAGGCCAGGAGTTTGAGACCAGCCTGGCCAACATGGCAAAATCTCATCTTTAGTAAAAATACAAAAAAACACAGAAAAAAAAAATTAGCCAGGGCTGGTGACACACGCCTATAATCCCAGCTACTTCGGAGGCTGAGGCACAAGAATCATTTGAACACAGGAGGCCAAGGTTGCAGTGAGCCAATTTCATGCCACTGTACTCCAGCCTGGATGGCATATCATGACTCTGACTCAGGAAAAAAAAAAATTCAGTAATTTGCAACAACATGGGGATCATTATAGTAACTGAAATAAGCCAAGCACAGAAAGATAAACATCACATATTCTCACTTATTTGTGGGATCTAAAAATCAAAGCAATTGAACTCATGGAGATAGAGGGTAGAAGGATGGTTACCAGAGGCTAGGAAAGATAGTGGAGGGGTGGGGAGGAGGATGGGGATGATTAACAGGTATAGAAACAGAATGAATGCATAAGGTCTAGTATTTGACAGCACAACAGGGTGCCTATAGTCAATAATAATTTAACTGTACATTTTTAAATAACTAAACGAGTATAATTGGATTGTTTGTAACACAAAGGATACTTAAGAGGATGCATACTCCATTTTTCATTATGTGATTATTACACATTGCATTCCTATACCTCTCATGTACATAAATATATACATCATGTACCCACAAAATTAAAAATTTTTAAAATTTAAAAGTAAAGTAGGAAACTGAAGCATATAGGAGATTTTTTTAAATGTACATAACATTTCACGGCTGCTATAATAAGTAATAGGGCCATGATTCAAACCCAGGAACATGGGCTTTAAAGCCTCTTGCTCTTACTCACGTTACCACACTGCCTCTTTGTTCAGTGGAACCTGCCCTTGCTTTCCCTGATCCCTCCTCATAGACCTATTTGTGAACTGTCTGGGGATTCAGTCTCATGCAGTTATCTAAATCACCCTTATCAATTACCTTTAAAGTAGTACCCCATACTTCAAACTACTTCATTCTCAAAGATGAAGTACTTTTTTCATCTTTTTCTATGGCTACCATAAAAATTACCACAAATACAGTGGCTTAAAATAACACAAATGTATTGCCTCCTGTAACGCTGTAGAATTCAATGCACTTACTATCAAAATTTCAATATCATTTTTCACAGAAGTAGGAAAAAGTCCCAAAATTTGTATGGAACCACAAAAGACATCAAATAGCCAAATCAACTTTGGGCATAAAGAACAAGGCTGAAGGCATCACACTACCTGACCTCAGGGTCTATTATAAAGCTATGATAATCAAAACAGCATGTTATTGACATAAAGACAGACACATAGACCTATGGAACAAGCTAGAGAACCCACAAATAAATCCACATATTTACAGTCAATTGATTTTTGATGAAGGTACCAAAAACATGCAATGGATAAAGAAAACTCTGTTCAATCAGTGGTGTTGGGAAAACTGGATATCCAAAGCAGAAGAATGAAATTAGACTCTTATCTCACCCCATAACAAAACCAATTTAAAAGGGATTGAAAACTTAACTGTAAGACTTGAAACTGAAACTACTAGATGAAAATAGAAGAAATGCTCCACAACATTGGTCTGGGCAAAGATTTCTTGGATATATTCCCAAAGTCATAGGCAACAAAAGTTAGACTCAGCTGGGTGCATGGCTCGTGCCTGTAATCCCAGCACTATGGGAGGCCAAGGCGGGTGGATCATGAGGTCAGGAGTTCGAGACCAGCCTGGCCAATATAGTGAAACCACATTTCTGCTAAAAATACAAAAATTAGCCAGGCGTGGTGGCTCATGCCTGTAGTCTCAGCTACGCTAGAGTCTGAGGCAGAAGAAGTGCTTGAACCTGGAAGGCAGAGGTTGCAGTGGGCTGAGATCACGCCGCTGTAGTCTAGTCTGGGCAACAGAACAACATTTCATCTCAAAAAAAAAAATTTATACTCATAGAAGTAGAGAGTAGAATGATGATTATCAGAGGTTAGGGAAAAAGGGTGAATGGGGAAAGGAGAGAAGTTGATCAAAAGTTATAAAGTTTCAGCTGAACAGGAGAAATAAGCTTTAGTGATCTATTGCTCAGAATCATGAGTTAAATAATAATGTCTATTTCAAAAGTGTTAAAGGAATAGATTTTAAATGTTTCTACCACACACAAAAAAATAAGTATATTTGGTGATAAAATGTGCTAATTAACCTGGTTTAATCATTTCACGTTGTAAACTTATATCAAAACGTCACATTGTACATCACAAATATATATAATTATTATTTGCCAATTAAATATAAAATTTTAAAAATATGTCTTGTTATTCTGTAGGATAGAAGTTTAGCACAGTTTTACTGGGCTTTAGGAGGCTCTGGGGAAGATTCATTTTGTCCTGGTCCCCTTGCTTCATCTTCAAAACCAGCAGCAGGGGTGTATCCTCACATTGATTTCTCTGACCTCTGTGTTCATCACAACACTCTTTTCTGTCTCCCTCTTTCATTTTTGTTGTTGTCTTGGTGCTTGTAAAACTGTTGATTTATTTCTATTGATTCACATTCGATGTTTATTGTATACGCAAGTGACACTTTTTCATTGCAAAATTTTTAGACAGTAGAGAAGTATAAAGAATAACCTTTCAGCTATAATCTCACTTCATTTTAGTACACATTGTTTGTTTTTTTCTCCAGACATGTTATTTCTATATATATATGTTTATATGTATGTGTTTATATATATATATATATGCTTATTTTCACTCATATTTTGCATACTAAATTATAAACTGATTTTTAAAAATTGAACAATATGAACAATATAGTTAACATTAGTAAACTTAGGTCTACATTTTAAATATCTGTGTGAAGTTTTTCTGGCTAGGTATACAATAATCTCTTATGAATGGACGTTAAGATCATTAACATTTTTATATATTTTTTGATTTGATTTGCTAACTTTTGTTGATGATTTTTAAATTTATGGTCATGAAGGATATTGGTCTGTAAGTCTGTTTTCTTTTTGAGACAGAGTCTCGCTGTGTTGCCAGGCGCCAGGCTAGAGTGCAGTGACGCCATCTTGGCTCACTGCAACCTCCGCGTCCCGGGTTCAAGCAATTCTCCTGTCTCAGCCTCCTGAGTAGCTGGGACTACAGGCACGCACCACCGTGTCCAGCTAATTTTTGTATTTTTTTTTTAGTAGAGACAGAGTTTCACCATGTTGGCCAGGATGGTCTCGATCTCTTGACCTCGTGATCCGCCCGCCGCAGCCTCCCAAAGTGCTGGGATTACAGGCGTGAGCAGTTTTTGTTTTTGTTTTTCTTGTAGTGTCTTCATCTAGCTTTGGTATTAATGTAATACTGGCCATATAGAATGAATTAGGAAGTATTCCCTCTGCTTCTATCTTCTGAAAGCAATTATAGACAATTAATCTAACGTTTATTAAATTTTGGTAGAATTTTCCAGTGAACCTATCAGGATCTGGTGCTTTTTGTTTTGGAAGGCTACTAATTATTGATTCAATTTCTTTTATAAATATAGACCTATTCAAATTGTCTATTTCTTCTTATGTGAGTTTTGGCAGATTGTGTCTTTCAAAGAATTGGTTCATTTCATCTAGGTTATCAAAATGGTGGATATACAGTTGTTCATAATATTGTTTTACTATCCTTTTAATGTCCATGGTATTTGTAGTGATGTGACCTCTTTCTTTTCTAATATTGGTAATAATTTGTGTCCTCTCTTCCTTTTTGTTAGCCTGGCTAGAAGTTTATTGATTTTATCAAGTCTTTTTATTTTTTCAAGACAGGGGTCTTACTATGTGGCCTAGGCCGTACCTAAATTTCTGGGCTACGTAATCCTTCCATCTCAGTGTCCTGAGTAGCTGGGACTACAGGCATGCACCACCATGCTTAGTTTCTGTTGATCTTTTTAAAGAATCAGCTTTTGATTTCATTTATTTTCTCTATTTCCTATTTCCAATTTCATTGATTTCTTTCACATTAATTTTTATTATTTGTTTTTTTCTGCTTACTTTGGATTTAATTTGCCCTTTTTCTAATTTCCTAAGGAAGAGGCATAAATGATTGATCTTTTGGTTCCCACAACTTGTCAAGACATTTTTATTTTTTATTTTTACTTGGTTCAAAATATTCTTTAAATTTCCCTTGTGATTTTTTTTCTTTGACCCATCCCTCTTCCACTTTTAATTACATTGGATTCAAGGAAATAATCCAGGATAATTTTCCTATTTTATCATAGACTGATTAGCACCTTAATTTCATTTATTACCTTAATGTCCCTTTGCCATGTAATCTAGCATGTTTATAAGTTCTGGAGATTAGGATGTGGACTTAACATTTAGGGGATGAGGAGGTACTATTCTGCCTACCACGGTGGCTCTTTAACAATTAATAAGGCAGCTGGGTGTGGTGGTGTGTGCCTGTAGTCCCAGCTACTCAGGAGGCTGAGGTGGGAAGACCGTTGAGCCCAGGAGTTCTGGGCTGTGGTGCGCTATACCCATTGGGTGTCCGCACTAAGTTAGGCATCAATATGGTGAATTCCCAGGAGCGAGGGACCACCAGATTGCCTAAGGAGGGGTGAACCGGCCCAGGTCAGAAATGGAGCAGGTGAAAACTCCCGTGCTGATCAGTAGTGGGATGGCGCCTGTGAATAGCCACTGCACTCCAGCCTGGGCAACATAGTGAGACCCCATCTCTAAAAAAAAAAAAAAAAATGAAAAAAAAAGAATTAGTAAGGCAGTTTGATCAACAAGATTCACACTAACATGGAAAAAAGCTTTTGTTAAAAATAAATTGCTAACGAGTTAAATTATAAATCATGACTGAGGGCAATGTTAACATTTGTTGCAGCTGGTTCTTTCCAAGAGGTATGTTAGTGACCCACATGTTGATTGCCCCGTGCTTTATCAGCTGCTGGCACATCTCTCAGACTGACTCCTGCCCTGGATAGATGAAGAGATCAAAGACTTACCAAATTTACCTGTTCTGAGTCCCATTTCCTCAGGACATGTAGTTATATGATCATTTAATTCATTAAGAACTCAGTCTTTAGGCTGAGTGTAGTAGCTCACGCCTGTAATCCCAGCACTTTGGGAGGCCAAGGAGGGTGGATCACTTGAGGTCGGAGTTCGAGACCAGACTGGCCCACATGGGGAAACTCCATCTCTACTAAAAATACAAAAATTAGCCGAGGATGGTGACACACGCCTGTAGTCCCAGCTATTTAGGAGGCTGAGGTAGGAGAATTGCTTGAGCCCAGGAAGCGAAGATTTACTTCGTATCAAATTAAAAAAAAAGAACTCAGTGTAGATCTCTGGTCACTCTGTAACTAAGTGACCTTTAGGAAGTTATTCAATCTAAGACTCAGTAAAATGGTCAGTTGTGGAGACTAAATATGAAAAATATTATGTAAAACTCTTAGCAAAATATGTGACACTTGGTGAGCACTCAATAAATTTTCATTAGTAGTAGGAGCAGTAGTAGGAGTGGTGATGTTGTAATAGGTAAAATGTTCACGCCCGTGTGTTGTTATATAATATCTCGTTGGTGACTGCTGAGGAAACACAACGGCTTTATGCACAGTTTTCAATCCTCTCAGTAGGCCCCAGGGGAGGTTGGGCACATCTCTATAAAGCAGAGCAGCTGGAGAGTGTCTGACGCAAAGTAAACAGAACAATTTTGTTAAAATCTGTTTTCAATATGGTGCTTGGCATTCACTGAAATAAAAGTATCTGCAGCTTTGAGAATAAAATGGAAAAATCACTGTTCTCTTTGAAAGAAATGACCCCCTAAGAGTGGAAGAGTGGTAGGTATGAGGGGAGGTATCTGGGAAGGCTGCTGCCCAAAATCTGACCATATAGGTAGTTGCCTACTCCGTTCCACATGGTGTCAGGCTGACCTTGTAGGAGGAGACACAGATTTAATGTCCGTTTTGGAGAAGGAAAATTGGTGCTTCCAGCCCAGCAGAGAGAGGTTTTGCTGGCCTGTACCTCAACAAAAGCCTTACTAAATGTTCTAAGAGTCATAACATAAATGTTAGTTATTCTTTGCCTTCATGAGGAAAAATAGAATCATCTGGAAATGGAAGAAAGAAATGTTTTACATTTGAAATGTTTCCAAACTAGTGTTCTTTATTTCATTTTAGGGAACAACTGTGGCTTTTCCATCCTCATTTGATAATTACTTCCTTTGCAAACATCAAACGAATTTTCTCATATGTGGAAGATGGTACATGAATGATAGCACCCAAAATAATCCTTGCTGTTCTCACATAGCATATGCTCTTTTGATATTTTTAGCATATTGTAGTTGACAAATGAATACTAATCACTGATTTCTCTTCACTCTTTTTCCCTTTCAGGCCCTTGAGGGAAAGCTACTTGATCAAACATCTGATAGTCACAAATTTGAAACCGTGCTTCAGAATCCCAGCACATAGTAAAAGACAACACTGATTATTATACCTGTCAAGAAGCTGTGAACACATGGTGTATAAATTCTTTACCAAGGCAACTCAACACCTTCTTTCTCTGGGCTTGAACCGCCACTGCTCACGTGGGCTTTACATACATCGACCTTCCATTCACTGCAGTGGGAATTCTCAGTGTGCAGAAGGAGAGGTTTTCTAGTCTGCAAACTGAAACAGTATAAGAAGAATAAAGTCTATGACTTTTAAATAAATCACCATGGCCAAGATTAAGTGAATCTTGGATCCATAGCTTTTCCAGATATTAGCAAACCCCTCATTAGGCTGTATTTCAAACTGCATCAGTTCAAATTTTTGCCACTTAACAGAAACCTACACGTTGCCCCTTACCCTGACCTGTTCCACAGTCCACAGTGCTGCGTTGTCTGAATTGGATTTCCAGTTAAATTGCAAATTCAACCTCTGTTTTCCTCTTGAAAATCACAAGGTATCATACTATATTTGTACTTTCTTTAGATTCTAGAAGCTATCGGTTTTTTATTTTGTTTCCACGAATTTTATTATGCATTAATAGAATGGACCAATTTTAGCTTAACTTTTAGTTTGCTAGAAGCAAGGATAGAAACTCTAGCACTGCAGTTTTTAATTTAATTATTGCTTATATCTATTATTATTAATTTCAACAGAATATAATGTATATTTATTCCACAAAGTATATATTATCAGAGTGCATTTGTTACAACTTAGGTTCTTTTTCTTACCAAGTGTTACAAATCTGGTAAGAGAATACTAGCAAAGAACTTAGCCCTGTGAACCAATTCTTATATGTTATATACATAACCCCACTCTCAATATTTTTTGAGTTTTATACTTTTTGATTGATAAACACTGAAGAAATCTAAACTCTACTGACACTGATGTGCTGTCATGGAAGTCTATTTCATATTTTAAAGCTTAGCTTTACAAAACTAAATTATATGTGCATATATATTCAAATAATTATATCATACAAAGTTTAGATCATTTCCCCAAATATAAACTAGATATTTTTGGCACTCAGATAAACAAATATTATTTCTCTTATAATTGGGCAGATGGAAACCAGTGATATCAATATTGTGAATGGCAGATGCTGCTTCCTCTAGAGAAAAAAAAAAAAAAAATATATATATATATATATATATATTCCTGTAGGTAAATAGACAATGGGATATCATCTTTCAGAAAATATCATTCACTGGAAAAATAATCTGTTAGAACTACCTCTACAGGTCATTATTTTTGGTTTATGATAAATCTAGGCACCTAAGTCTGATTTTACTTTATGAAATAAATAGGAAGCAATAATTATTTGGGCATTTAACTACCTAAGCACAGAAATGTAACTGAGAAAAGAATAATTGCTTAGTTGAAACATTCAAAATAGATTAGGAAAACGGAGGCAAATATTTGAATATTCCCTTTTCTCAAACACGGAAATTGATTCCCCTAGATACAATATAATTTGACACTTCAGATAGTCCCCCCAAAATACAAATATATGAAGCTCAGTTTAGACTGTCTTCTTGAAAATAAAACAAAACCAATCAAACCTACCCAGCACATTTTATTATGCCCTGTTGGGTGATAGTATTGTCAATACCAGGTTTTCCCTGCTCTTCCCAGTGCATCCCTCACCAGAGGAAAAACAGCAAGGAAACTAGGAGGTTTGCTAATTTCAGCAATGCCCCCCTGTAGTAATAGATTCCCATCCTTGAATACATATCATTTTTTACTAGAGAGAACTGGGGAGGTGAGGTGGGGAAGTGAGGACCCTGAATGTTATGTAAAATAGATTTACAAAAGAGACAAGTCTGATGAAAGGGAATGAATGGAGACGATGTATTATTCAGTTTGAAAGAGACAGTTCACATTTTTATAAGAAAAATTTAATAAAACATATATTTTAGTTATCATTTAACAAAGATATATTAAAGCTGTTCAGGCAATGCCACAGGATTCTCATAAAGGGAAATCATTGAACCCTTGTAATGAGAAAATGGTCATTTCAACACATTTCAATGCATTGTATAAATTTGGATCTTAAGGTGAGTGAGTATGTTTTCACTTAGTCGTAAGTGTTTGGTCAATATTAAAGTTATCATATGGTTTCACATCAATATAAATATTGTCACGGTCTTACAGAAACAACTATCAAATGGCAAGATAGTTTACATTTGTGTTTTCTAGAAGCTTTTGTATTTTATGCTTCATTTACTTAATGTTAAGTGCTGATGAACGTATGCCAGGTTGTTTGTCAAAGAGGCAATCCATCACATCTAGGACATCTAAGGACAGATTACCCATCAGAGTGGTCTCATATACAAAATGACCAGTTTCCTTCAGTAAAATCTTGTTGGTTGAAATGTAAGCCTTTTCCTAAAGTTTTAATCAGAAGTAGCCATCACTAAGACTTAAGCCGCTTGTGGGTCTCTTAGGTTTCACTGAAGCCAGAAGAAGAGAGAAAAAAATACCACAATTTGTATGATACTAATGATCTTCATTATTAACGATCATATTAGAGCCACTGACATGTCCCAAATTATATTAAAATAAAAACCTGCATTCCTCTGATGTGAAGATCAATTTAATGTAATAAACAAGTTAGGTATTAAAAGCTTAAATTTTTAAAACTGCTATGATATCAGCAGAAATCCTGGTGAATTTTAGTTTTTTCCCTTTTCAGGCCAGTGGCACAGATTTTTCTAAACTTTTTCCTGCTGTGATTTTGAAGACGAATACATGGAGCACAGTTCAGTAAAAGAGTTTCCAAACCTTTTCAATGGAGCATTTACATTCTGATTCTGTTGTCATTTGAAACAGAACATCTGCAGGGAGATAAAGAGCTTAAGTTACAATTGACTTTGGAAAGAATAACAGATTTTTGTGCTTCCTCAATCATGTAGTCAATAGGGAATTCTCTAGTTATGTGAACAATCACAATCTTTTAAAACAATACTAAGATCTAAATGCAAAATCTAGCATGCAGAGGCTTTTTAAGGATTTTAGGCTGTCTCTGGAGAACTTGGCTCAAGATGGACTACACAGATTTACAAATGCAGTTTTCAGCTGTGACATCAAACTGATCTTATCTCATTTCCTTTTACTCAACTATGCCTGTGGGACTCCAAGAGGTGACATATTTTGTCTATATTATTTTAAACATCTATAGATATGTATGGATGTGTGAATAATGACTGAATTTCTCATCTGTTAGCTAGGTTTGTTTTTGTCATATAGACACAGCCTGTTCATAAGACCAGCTTTAGACAACATAGGACTCAATGCTCTGAAGATTCAGGGAGGCCAACATGGAAAAGATCTTCCAAAATGTGGGTGGTCTGACCCATCTCATCCGTCTCTAGCTGGAAAACTCCACAGAGAAAGGGCTGTGACTGCCTTTACCACTACTTGGCACAATGTAGGCATTCAATATTTGTTGGATGAATAAATGACTTAATCAGTGACTAGACAAAAAAAATGGATTTTGCCTTCTGAAAATCGCACAAATTTTACCAGCTTATACCGACTGACACTATGAATTCTAAATTTCATGGTTAGAACAATAATTGAGTCTTTATAAAAACATGTTAGATATATGAATTTGGAATTTCATTACTTTAAAGGCTTCAAAGATTTGAGGACATTTGAACAGTGGATAAGAAAAAATATTTGGGGGATGCAGAGATTTTATACTGAGTTGAACCCAACCTTTCTAGTTCTTTATACAAGCTTCCCAAATTATTTGGCAGGAATGATTCAAACACAGAACCCTATTTTAAAATTTTATAAAAGATGTTTTCATTTTTTACATAAAAAGATCATCAGGCATATTATCCCCTTTGATATTTATTAACAACTGTTCTCTAAGAAATTCATAATAATTGAAGACACCATCCCTAAATCTTTTCCTACTTTCAAAAGATCACTTATCCTTTTATATTTGATTCCTAGAATGTACTAAGCTGAAATTTAATCACATACTTACTCAGACTTTTCCATGTGTTTACTCATTTAACAAATAGTTATTGTGTACCTAGTGCATGCTAGGTTCTGGAAATGCAACAGCAAACAAGACAGACACAATCCCTCATGGAGCTTACTGTGAGAAACTCTCCAACATTTACCCTAGCAATAACTAGAGAGTTTACTGTCCATTGGGTCCTCTTCACACCTGATAGAAAAAATAAAATCCCTCACCCCATGGAAATCATGAAATACTCCCTGCACAGATTTATGTGAGCCTGCTTTTCTAAAACACCGCTCAAAAATGCTGCTTAGTTTATCCATAAACCATAGTTATACCCCAGTGAGGTAGGTACGTAATAATTTATTCATAACTAACATTTATTCAGCTCTTACAATTTTCTAGCTACTGTGCTCAGTGCTTGCATGGACTATCTCATTAAATCCCTTCGACAACTCTATTCAATAGGTTCCATTTTATAGGTAAAAAAACTGAAGCACAGATATATTATGTGACTTGTCTACGGTCACACAGCTAGCAGGTGGAACTGGGATTTGAACTCAAGCAGTCTGACACAAGAGCTCATGTGTCTATCATTATCTGTGGTTTGGGGAACACCATTATATTAAAATGAATGAGTCACTAAGTGAGTCACTGTACATAAAAGTACTTGGAAATTGTAAAGTAATATATAAAAGATATTAACAAAGTATTATTCATGGAAAACAAATCACATCAGTATCAAAAACAGGATGAGAACTCAATCTTATGTTATAGCTTACTCTTAAGAAGAATATGTGAAGCCAGGAACATGGTAAAAGGTACAGAAGAGAAAATTCCTGACATGTGATAAATATTTCAGTGACTTTTCAGAATTATTTCTTGTTAGCTACTGTGTCTATTTGGTGCTACAAAAACTGAAAGAAACAAAATCTCTGATGTAAGGGCTTATAATAAATACACAGTTTGGAGATGAACTAAGGACATTTTACACATTTATGGGGAAGCATTGGACAATAGTATCATTTTCTCATCATTTGCATGTACATCATGTCTTTCCAATTGTTTTCATTATTTTTCTGAAAGAGCTGCAAAATTGTGCAGTGGTTCAACCTGACCAAAGTGGTATTATGCTGCTGGGAAGTAAAAGTATTAGACACCAGACTGGAATTATTGTTTTCATTATCAAATGACTTTAAGTTCTTTTAAAGCATGGATGTAAAAAAATTTTTAGGTGCTGAAGGCACCTGAATATTGGAATGCTAAGTTTCTTGGATTTCTCCATTCCTGGCCACACAGTGTGGTCATTGTATTGAGGGGTTAGATCCTATAAAGGAAAAGACAAATTTTTTTTGGTTTCTAGTCTCAAACTCAACATAGTACACTTATGTGAACAAATGTAAAGGTTTCCCCCCCCTCCAAACAGTTTTCAAGCAGGAATCAACTGGATGTCCTATAATTTAATTCAATTCTGAAATTATTTACTTGGAGATGGTGTAGATTCCACAGACTAAGGGCTTAGTCTCACAGCACTTAGCCTACTTCAGATGCCAGTTGCAAGTAGTAGGTTGTCACCTGTCCTTCACTGGCTGCAGAAGGAGGTTCCCACAAGCCCTTCCTGGAGTTCAGTTAATTTGTTGGGACAGCTCACAAAATTGAGGAAAACACCTACTTAGTTTACTGGTTTATTATAAAAGATATCATAAAAGGAATTTTTACCCCATTCAAATTATATGGTCATAAAGTTATCAGAAACCTGTATTCAAGAGGGCTTATCAGTGTCCTTTCTATCCTTTGATGAACCTCCTTGAAAACACAATATTCTAGGATTTGGCTTGCTTGTGAAGTTTTCAGAAACTGCATCAGAATTAAGCAATTAACTGTGGAAATGACTGAAGATGGGCACAAGGACACAATCCACAGGAAAATTTGGTTATTTTTGTGGCCTACAATAATTTAAAATATTAACCATAATTATGAGTGATAGTATATACCTAGACATATCAGAATTTTTGAAGACTCATACAATTTTGGAACATATATTAATAATATATTTATGAAATGCAACTCAAAGAAGGTTAAACATCATTTCTTGTTTGATAAGGCTTCCCATGTAATTTAACACATCAAATAATACTATTTTTCTCGCCTTTGGATGCTGTAGGGGCCTTCTGTAGCATCCTAACTTTAGGGTCAAAAAAAAAAGAGACTTAATTTTGAAGATGAAATTTGATTTTAGGAAGCCTGTCAAATATGAGATTGAAAACATTTAACTAAAATATAATCACAAGCCACTGTAAAATAATTATCATTCGTGTAGCCAAAATAGTAATTCAAAGATTTCTTTAAAAAAGCAAAAACCTTTACTCTTTGAGAGAAGACTCGGTTTCCCAAACAAAAGACCCAAGAGAGACGGCATGAGGTGGAATATGTCTCTCTCTCTCATCTCTGTTTCTTATATTTTGCTTTTTACTCAGAAGGTGAACAGAAACATTTTACTGGCATATTAACACCACATAAAATTTTTGTTCAAAAGAGAAAAACAAATTGTGCTTTTGAATTAGTATATTATAAACACTAAAGCTAATTTTAATAAAACCTTATAAATCTATCAGATGTCATATTTTAGCCCCACAAGATTTTCATACACCTTTTTTGTTTTACCTTTTCTTGGACTTCCTAACTTTCTATATTCATTTAGTTTTACCTACTTTTTTATTCAATTTGAAATTTTTAAGAAACTTCTATACTAGACAAAATTATGTCAACACACATTTTTATGCCTTTACAACTTTTCTCACCAAAAGCATATCCTGCTTTTGTTTATATGTTCTGTATAAAGAATTGTGGTTTTTTTCATATCTAGTAGTTTTAATTACATACCTTAACTACAATTTTAACTCTCAGTAACCCTAATTTCTAGTGAAAATCCTAGGAAAAAAAATTTGAACTGTTTTATATCAGTATTTATAGATTAAAAACAAGTTTATAATTTTTTAGACATTTTCCTAAATTATTAACAAATCTAAATATATTTAGCTTTCCTATACCATATAAAAATAACATGTCAAGGTATATAGACTTAAACTCATGCCCGATAACTAATAATTTAGTATTTTACCTTATATAAAAATGAATCAGGCATTTTATGACTATGACTTAATTTAACAAAATATGACTTTAAAATTTTAAATTACTGAAAAGAATTTTGAAACTATGGCACAAATGCCCTACCTAATGTCTTTTCTAGTTACCCTAGGTTCGAATAGCTACATGGTACCTAAGAGGACTATGAAAGGCAGGGCCTGAGTCCTGTATTATATATCAGATATTGAGGTTGGGGTAAAAGACAGAGCCATGGAGAAAATGCCTGAAGGATGGAACCCCTCCCAGAATAGCCAGGAGGCAAAGCGGGGGCAGGGTAAAAGGGTCTACATTGGGCCTGATTCTGTCTTGTAGCTGCTGGTCTAGGTACTGAGAACATATCCCCATGCCTCACCATGGCCACCTACCCAGACTCTCAAATCCAGAGGCTCAACCAAAAACATAAGCTCGCAGTCAAATCAAGCAAGTACTGAATTATATTTGATAATTTTGAAGCCATTCCTATTTTACCAACAATTTTTTAAACTAGTTTTTTTTAAACCAAATATTATCACATACACATAATGTATATGGATGTACAAACACAGACAGAAGCAGATCTTACAGCTTTCGTAAAGGATTCTCATTTGCCAGACTCTTAAGAGGTTTCTCCCCCATTCAGCCTATCAATCTTCCAATTACCTGTTTCATTGTTCAGAGCAATTGTTAACTAGGCAACAAATTTGCATTTCTAAAGGCACAATTCTTACATGAAACAAGATTTGTATTTCAAAAGCACAGAGCTAAAACTTTAGCCGTAAATATTGTACCACTTGCTCAAACCAAGGAAAAACTGGTGTAAGTAAAAGTTCAGTTAACACAAGATGTGAGAAAGCAACTTAAACAAAGGTATGACTTGTTATGTAAATGTAAAACAATGGTACAAGTTTCTAATGTACACAGAGCTCTTACATATGGAAATTTTCTTTATAGATTGCTTTTACAAATGTCTTTTAAGATAGTTGGTTAAGTGCCAGATAGGTGTATTTTACTTTGATAGATGTTTTTTTTTTTCTTTTTAGGCTAGTCAGATGGTCTTTTTAACTTAGCTACTCTTTCTTAGCTAAAATTACTGAGTTCAGGGTGAAATGTATTAAGGAATAGGACAAAGAAAGCATTCTCTATGCCTGAATTCAGCATGGATAGATCTGAAAAAGAAGCAAATCTACTTTACAAGCGTCTTCCTTTTGTACAGACTATGTCTAGGATAGCTTTCTTTTCACCTTTGGAATGGAGTAGTTATTAGTCAGGGGTCTCTAGAGGGACAAAACTAATAGGATATATATATGTGTGTGTGTATAGTAGTAACTCATGTGTTCATAAGGTACCACAATATATGGATATATACCACAATATATGGATATATATATATATGGATATATATATGGATATATATGGATATATATGTGTGTGTGTATAGTAGTAACTCACGTGATCATAAGGTACCACAATAGGCCATCTGCAAGCTGAGAAGCAAGGAAAGCCAGTTCATCCCAAAACTTAAGAACATGAAGTCCAATGCTCAAGGGCAGGAAGGGCCCAGCATGGGAGAAAGATGTAGGCTGGGAGGCTAGCCCAGTCTAGTCTTTCCACGTTTTTTCTGTCTGCTTTAAATCATAGCCATTCTGGCAGCTGATTAGATGGTGCCCACCCAGATTAAGGTGCCTTTCCCAGCCCACTGACTCAAATGTTAATCTCCTTTGGCAGCACCCTCACAGATACACCGAGGATCCTACAATCCAATCAAGTTGATACTCAGTATTAACCATCACAGTAACTAAGCCGAAATATCAGCAGTTTTCACTTTTCTTATCAATTAGTTGCTGGAGCTTTTTATTTGCCTTTAACCAAAAGTCTTTTTTTTGTTTAAAAAAAAAAAGTCTCATCCCTGTATGAGACTAATTAGAGAGGCTTCACTTTTAAATGCACTTCTTAAAGTACAGTGTTGTTCACTTGAAATGTTCCACTCTAATTTTAAACTATCTTTAGTAAGATTTTGCCATGTCTATAAGCATTTGCTGCTTCTAGGGCCTAATAGTTTTTATGTGGAAATGTAGGTGTAGCTAGAAGGTAGATTACTCAATTCTTAAGAAATTAAGGATCCCATTTTTAATCTGAATCTTGGCTTTGACTCTCAGATTTCCTTGATCAACTTAGCCAACAATTTTTCCATACTCAAATGCCCAAGAAAAATAAAAAATCTCTGCAAACTTTTGAAAGCTGAAGTTTGCATCCCCTGTAGTATAGCCATTTACTTCCAGTTTCTCTCTGACCCAGTCAGACATCTAAGGCCTTCAACTAGATCCAATCCAGTTAATTAACAGAACCAATCTGGTTTTGGGCCCAGTCCAATTTCTGTTGCAACTTCCAACCCAGTTTGGATCAGAAATTTGCTCAAACTCAGAGAGCCTCAAAACACAAGTCTGTGGGGTGTCAGAATTCAAGGGAGAACTAACCAATAATCCCCAGTTTGTACAAGAAAACAATGAACACAATGGGCCCAGCAGGCACCTTGCTTGGTCACCCAGTTCTCCTGGGGGTTGCTGGAAGCTTTTCTTTGGATCCCACTACTGACACCATCTGTAAAAAGAAAAAACTTAGACAAATCAACTTTGATAGGGCTTAATTGAATAAAGAATAATTTAGGAATTGAACAGCCTCCCAAGGAAGAGGAGGCTCAGAGAGACTCCAGCACAGCTGTGTGGTGGAAGAAGATTTAGGGGCAGGAAAGGAAAATGACATACAGAAAATGGAAGTGAGGTACAGGAACAGCTGAATTGTGTACAGCTCAGCATTTACACTATTTGAACACAGTTTTAATAGATGGAATTTGATGATTGCCATGAGAGTAGATTACAGTATGTTTACATATCCATTTAGGTTAGGTTATACTTCACTGTATGGAGAAAACTTTAGGCTGAATTTTGAATTTGTAAGGAGGCAGCTTTAGGCTCAACTTAACAACTAACACAGCTCTGTGGTACAAAATATCTACCATGACTACATCAAATTATGAACCACTAATTTCAAAGTATTTGCTTAGAATGTAGTGTGTATGTGTGTGTGTGTGTGTGTGTGTGTGCACTTGTGCATGTGCACGTGTGTGATGGGGAGCTGGGCAAAGTTCAGTGACAGGCTAACATGCTAACTATCATTAGGAAGTAGTATGGGTTGAAATGTGTATTTCCCCTCTAAATGGCACTGCTTTTCTAGCCTTATTAATCTTGCAGTCCAAGTTGACTACTACCTATTCCTGGAAACTGTCCCAAACTTTCTTTCTTCTTAGATTTTGATTATTCCTGAAATGCCTCTTTCATTCCTCAGGGGAAAAAAAAAAAATCCCCAACTTAAAAGGCACATTTCAAATTCTCTTCCAAGAAGATTTTTCTTATTTTTTTTCAGACCTGACATTATCTACTCCATCATCAAACCCCCACTGTGATATTTTTTATTTGTACCCCCCTTTAGCATTTTTCTTAGCTTGTCTTGTAGTAGACCCATTTGTGTCTTTGTCATTTTAATTTCTCCTTCAGTTAGTAATTATCTGCTAAGTGGGTGCTTAATATTACTTAAAAGGAATTTTCTTTCACCTGTCAACTTTATAGAATGGCTGCTGGATTATTTGAGGTCTATCTCAGTTCTCGGTAGCTCACTCACAAAATTCATCTGGATTGAGAACTCAACACCACACACTTTTGAAAAACAAAAGAGCCTTAATTATTGAGTATTTTTTAAAAGAAGAGATAAACAATATAAAGATAAAAGCGGTCATCCTTATCTCTTATTCTCTGGGTTGTTCTGATCTTATCCTCAGGGTGAATGTAGAGACTAATGCAAATATTAACCATATTAATATTAAATATCCAACACCCCCACCAAATGGCTTTATTGTAGATACATATTTTGTTGCTTATTCCATGGAAGACATTCTGAAGCATAAAGTGAGTTTTAAATCAGCAAGGTGGGCACAATAATACTACTTCCATATGCCTGAGTCTGTATTAACGGTCCTGCCTATTGCCACTGCCCATCAGAACACAAGCCTCACTTACACATTTGTCCTCCTCTGTCCCTAAGCCATTACCTCAGGGACAGGGGATTGTGAGACTAATTATTGTTATCTCAGGGATAGCCTATCTAGGAAGATAAAAGGTAATCATTGAAATCAACATTTCTTGTGACTTGTTTTGTGGGCTAAAGCTCACATTGTGTTCATTTGTGTTGCTAACACAAAGTTTTATCTGAGTTTTAACTTTTATATACCAAACATATTCAACATCTAACGTAAACATTATACTTAAACATTTGCTCCTTCTCCCACCTCCCCCACACCAAGTATAGAAAACATAATTATCTTGAGGGAAAATTCTCATACATGAGAACTAATACCTACTTTTTTCATTCTTTAAGTTATAGTGATTATAAACACAAATTCAAGAACTATGCCACACAAACACAACATAGTTCCAAAGAGTTTAATTGTTACCTGTCCCATAAATCTTTACTTCCTATGAGTTTTTGTTTGTTGGCTGTATTGTTGTACCTAATAGGGCTATAAGAGTGAGAGGCTGACTGGCTACTACAGAGAAAGGAACCCATAGAAGGTCTAGATCTGGATTTTTGTAACACAACAGTCCAGCACCTAGTCCTCAGCTTTGCGCATCCAGCTTTTCTGATGTTTTTTTTTCTGGGAAACCCAAACAGACAGTCTCAGTTAGCACTAGTGTTTTTCAGAATAATTATTAATAGCATCCCCATTTTGCTCTCAGAAGTGTTCCAATATAGACAATACATGGTGTGGTCAACGTATCTACAGGTGATACAGCACTGGAGAATGGTTCATATTAACCTGCCTCAGTTCACAAGATGCTTAGGATTCTTTTCTTTTGCAAGTAACTAAAACACAACTCAATTGAGCTTGAGAACGAAAAAAATAAAGGAGAGACAATCAATTACTTCCAAAGCAGGACAGACCCAGGCCTCGGTATCTCAGTGTTGATAGAGTTCTCACCTCTTCTTACCCCTCTATCTTCCTCAGCGCTGCTTGTTTCTCCTCTTTTGTTCATGGCTCTTGTCTCCCACTGCAGTCATTTTCTCTCCTTTGTATGGTCCTCCTCTAGTCTCTTACAGCACCAGACTTCTATTCTTATAGCTCTTCGTTCAAAAGAAAAACCAGACTCTTTCCTTCAGTGCCTATATCTTACAGGCAGTCTCCGAATGGCTTGGGTCTGGTGCTCACTTCTTAAGGAGATTATTGTGGGAAATGGTAGCATAACTGGCCAGGTCTGGGTAACATCCTTGTACCTCCTGGGTGTCCACTGATCAGCTGTAGGAAAAGCAAGATGAGTAGGACACTAACACCTCTAATAGAAAACCAGTTAAGAAAAAAACTAAAAAGGGACACAAATATAAAAATGGGGTTCAATTATAGGGGAGATAACACATCACTTGAGGAAATTAGAAAAATTTTCTTAGAAGAAATGCCAGTTGAATGCTAAAAGTTAAGTGAGATTTGACAGTACAAAAAGAGTCTAGAATAGCATTGTGATAGACATCGACAAGAGGAAGATTGCTCTCCCAAATTTTGACTTCAAATAAGAATCATTTATTTTGTTCTTCATCCTGAAGGTCACCAAATTAGACTGCGCTCAGCTGGGCTATCTGGGTTTGACTGGCTGGGCTTCCCCACATACCTGTAATCAGATGCTCATCAGCTGAGCAGCTCTGTTTCTGGGGTTGACTGACTTCCAACTGAAGTGACTCAGCTTTCTTCCCCATGGTCTTTTACACTCAGTAAGCTACTTTAGGCTTGTTCTCACGATAGAGGGAAAAAAATCTCAAGAGAGAGGAAAAGTCCACAACGTCTTCTGAGAGTTAGGCTCAGACTGGCATAATGTCATTTCTATCACATTCTATTGGCCAAAACAAGTCATAAGCCCAGCCCAGAGTCAGCAATTGGTGGAAAAGTCTCTTATCTCTTGATCATTGTAAAAGGCATTTATACACAGAGGAACAGAAAATCAGGCTGCTTTTGCAATCTACAGCAGTGTTTTACTGAAATAAGATAATTAGAGAAGTATTTTGAGTAGACAAAGCTATACTTAACAGCTAACATTTATTGAATTGCTGTATTTTTTTTCCTCTAATTTGATTTTCATCCTGACCTTTATCTTTTGTCAGAATACTTCTTGATCTTGTCCTACAGCCTAATGCCAAAGTGTCTTACTGAAGACCAGGTATTCTTCTCATAGGAAATTTGTTTATTCTGGCAGATGCCCTTGTGACTCTCACCAGACCTGTGAGTAGTTTATTCCTACCAAGATAGCCACTCTGTAGGAGAGCCCTGACTGGAAAGGATGTTAGGTTTGTGTATGTTGGCCATGTGAGATGCAGAAGAGGCAGTACAACAAAACACATGGTATAGTAGTTCATTTTCACAATGCTAATAAAGACATCCCCTGACTGGAAAGGATGTTAGGTTTGTGTATGTTAGCCATGTGAGATGCAGAAGAGGCAGTACAACAAAACACATGGTATAGTAGTTCATTTTCACAATGCTAACAAAGACATCCCCATTATATAGGATAGATGTTTAATGGACTGACAGTTCCACATGGATGGGGAAGCATTGCAATCATGGTGGAAGGCAAGGAGGAACAAGTCATGTTCTACATGGATAGCAGCAGGCAAAGAGAGAGCTTCTTGTGCAGGGAAACTCCCCTTTTTAAAACCATCACTATCACAAGAAGAGCATGAGAAAGACCCACCCCCCAAGATTCAATTACCTCCCACCAGGTCCTTCCCACAACATGGGGGAATTGTGGGAACTACAATTCAAGATAAGATTTGGGTAGGGACACAGCCAAACCATATCACATGTAATACTAGAATCAGTTTTATTACTTACAAATACCCTAGAGAGGAAAGAGCAGTACACTTTGCAGGACTAATGGGAAAAAGGGAATCCAGGACACACACACTCAACTGTCAAGTGGGGAGCAAGAGAGAAAGAGCGAGAGACATGTGAGCCAAAGCCTTTATTGGGGTCCAGGCCATTTTCTAGGTGGATTTCTGGTGGGGGAGTTATAATTGGTGAGTTGAAGAGTAAATGGGCAGGAGGTCCATGCAGTCCCGCAGTGACTGAGAGGTGGTCACTATGGCCTACCTACAAAGTCCATGCAGCATGTGGGAATGGGTGGAGAAATTAAAGTACGTTGAATGTAATTATCTCATAGGGAAGTAGTCACCAGGAGGCACTTGACGAGGCAGATATCTGAATGAAGCACCTAGAAAAATTAGGAAGAGGTGGAGAAGTGAAAAGTCTGTCAAGGGTGACTAAGCTCTGCCTCTGGTATGAGAAAGCCAAATATATTGACTCACTGAATATGGAAAGTTAACCATTTATATTCAAAATGGATGTTGAAGCAACATGCAATTATAAGAATTCAGTTTGGCAACCAACAGAATGGGAAAAAATTTTTGCAGCCTACCCATTTGACAAAGGGCTGATAACCAGAATCTACAAAGAACTAAAACAGATTTACAAGAAGAAAACAAACAAGCCCATTCAAAAGTGAGCGAAGGATATGAACAGACACTTTACAAAAGAAGACATACATGAAGCCAACAAACATATGAAAAAATGCTCATCATCACTGGTCATTAGAGAAATGCAAATCAAAACTACATTGAGATACCATCTCACACCAGTTAGAATGGCGATCATTAAAAAATCTGAAGACAACAGATGCTGGAGAGGTTGTGGAGAAATAGGAACACTTTTACATTGTTGGTGGGAGTGTAAATTAGTTCAACCATTGTGGAAGACAATGTGGTGATTCCTCAAGGACCTAGAAATAGAAATTCCATTTGACCCAGCAATCCCATTACTGGGTATATATCCAAAGGATTACAAATTGTTCTACTATAAGGATACATGCACACGAATGTTCACTGCAGCACAGTTTACAATAGCAAAGACCTGGAACCAACCCAAATGTCCATCGATGATAGACTGGACAGGGAAAATGTGGCACATATACACCATGGAATATTATGCAGCCATCAAAAACGATGAGTTCGTGTCCTTTGTAGGAACATGGATGAACCTGGAAACCATCATTCTCAGCAAACTGACACAAGAACAGAAAATCAAACACCGCATGTTCTCACTCATAGGTGGGTGTTGAACAATGCGAACACATGGACACAGGGAAGGGAGCATCACACACTGGGGTATGTAGGGGGGGGGGGGAAAGGGAGGGACAGCAGGGGGTGGGGAGTTGGGGAGAGATAGTAGGGGAGAAATGCCAGATATAGGTGACGGGGGAGGAAGGCAGCAAATCACACTGCCATGTGTGTACCTATGCAACAGTCTTGCATGTTCTTCACATGTACCCCAAAATCTAAAATGCAATAAAAAATAAATAAATAAAAGAATTCAGTATATTTGTACTTACTATGTGTCAAGTACTGTTCTAAGAACGTCATATATTAACAGATTTTAATTATTGTGGCATCCTTTATTTCAGAGAAAAAGACTACCTGCATAGAAAGTCTAGGCAGGGTTTCCTAATAGTAAAGGAAACCTAGATGGGTTCAAAGTTAGGACTTCCCTGTACCCTGGGCTGTTGCTCCTCATCAGAAGTTAAGCTACCCACCATAGTCGCTGCTTGGGTTTCCAGCTACTATGTAGAATGTGACAATTAATAGGATAGTTTCAACATTTTTCTTTCAATTCAAATGCAATCTATTGAGGGAAATATAATAAGATATTATATAAGATCTCATGTTGACATATGAGAGTAATATGTTTTTATTGGCCCAGAATTATAGCTAAGATTTGAAGATGAAATAGAAATTAACCAGATATTCCCATAATCTAAAGAAAGCCATTGTATTACTCCATTCTCACTCTGCCAGGAAGAAATACTTGAGGCTGGACAATTGATAAAGGGAAGATGTTGAACTGTCTTATAGTTTCACATTGCTGGGAAGGCCTCAGGAAACTTAACAATCATGGCAGACGGCAAAGGAGAAGCAGGCACCTTCTTCACAGGACAGCAGGACAGAGTGAGTATGTGCAGGGGAAATGCCAGATACTTATAAAACCATCAGATCTCACAAGAACTCACTCACTGTCATGGGAAAAGCATGGAAGAAAACAACCCCATGATCCAATTACCTCCATCTGGACCTGTCCTTGACACATAGGGATTATGGGGATTATAATTTGAGGTAAGATTTGGGTGGAGACAAAGAGTCAAACTATATCCCTATACTATCTAAAAGCAATAGCATTGGCCCCACTCAATTCAAAGCACCCTTCCTCCCCCCATAATCAGATAAACAGAGAAATAAATGTGTAAGAAATGATGTTTTTGAAAGAGGTTTTACTATCTCCACCTTCACTGTTATCCAGCTCAAGCCATGTGAGGGAGAGGAGCTTAAATATAAACAATCAGAAAAATGTAGTGGGGTTAACACTGGATCACCCACATTCATAAACTAAATGTTACTAGATCTAAAGAGAGAGATGGATTGCAATATAATTATAGTGGGAAATTCAGTACATCACTCTCAGCTTTAGCATTAGCATCTAGAAAGAAGATTAGCAAAGAAACATTGGATTTAAACTGAACTTTAGACCAAATGGACCTAACAGATGTTTACAGAACATTCTATCCAACAACTGAAGAATATACATTATTTTCTTTGGCACAAGGAATGTTCTCCAGGATAGACCATATGTTAGGCTACAAAATCAATCTCCACAAATTTTAAAAATTAAAATCATGTCAAGTAACTTCTCAGATTACAATGGAATAAAACCAAAAATTGATACGAAGAGGAACTATGGAAACTATACACATACAAGAAAATTAAGCAATATGCTCTTGAATGACAATTGGGTCAATAAAGAAATTAAGATGGAAATAAAAAAATTCCTTGAGACAAATAAAAATGGACACACAACATACCAGAATGTGTGTGGTATCGTAAAAGCAGTGCCAGGAAGAAAGTTTATAACAATAAATGTCTACATCAAAAAAGTAGAAAGATTACCAACTAACAATCTAACAATGCACCTCAAGAAGCTAGAAATGGAAGAACTAACCAAACTCCCAATTATCAGAAGGAAATAACACAGATCAGAACAGAACTAAATGAAACAGAGGCTTAATACCTGCAAAGGATCAATGCAATGAAAATTTGGTTCATTGAAAAGATAAAACTGAAAAACTGCTAGTCAAACTAAACAAAAACAAAAAGAAGAAGAAGAGAAAACACCCAAATAAACAAATCAGAAATGAAAAAGGAGGCATTACAATAGATACCACAGATATATGAAAGGTCGTCAGAGAGTATTATGAAGAACTATATTCTGACAAATTAGAAAACATATGGGAAATGGATAAGTTTCTGGAAACATACGACCTACCAAGATTGAATCAGAAAGAAAAGAAAACCCAAACAGATCAATAACAAGTAGTGAGACTGAATCAGTAATAAAGTCTCCCAATAAAGAAATGCCCAAGATCAGTTGATTCACAGCTGAAGTCTACCCTACATACAAAGACAAATTACTATCAATTCTCCTGAAACTATTTCAAAAAATTGAAGAAGAAGGAGTTCTCCCCAACTCGTTCTATGAGGCCAGCAATACCCTGATCCCCCAAATCAGACAAGGACACAACCAAAAAAAAAAAACAAAAAAAACTACAGGCCACTATCCCTGATGAGCATAAAGGCAAAAATTCTCAGCAAAATACTAGTAAACCAAATCCAACAGCATACCAAAAAGAAAATATACCACAATTAGTTGGGATTTACACAAGAATCATTTAACATACGCAAGTAAGTAAATGTGATGCATCATATGATCATCTCAATAGATGCAAAAAAAAAAAAAAAACATTTTATAAAATTCAACATTTCTTCATGATATAAGTTCTCACCAGTGTGGTGGCTCACACGTGTAATCCCAGCACTTTGGGAGGCTGAGAAAAGTGGATTGTTTTAACCCAGGAATTTAATTTCTACAAAAAGTACAACACAAAATTTAGCTTGGTATGTCAGTGCATGCCTGTGTTCCCGCTACTCAGGAGGCTGAGGCAGTAGGATTGCTTGAGCTCAGGGAGATAGAAGCTGCAGTGAGTCATGATCACACCACTGCACTCCAGTCTGGTTGACAAAATGAGACCCTGTCAAAAAAAATCCTCTCACAAACTATACATAGAAGGAACATACCTCAAATAATAAAGGTTATATACAGCATCCCATCATACCAACTGGGGAAGCTTGAAAGCCTTTTATCTAAGCACTACAACAAGATAAGGATGCCCACTTTCACCACTCCTATTCAACACAGTACTGGAAGTCCTAAACAGAACAATCAGGAAAGACGAAGAAATAGAAGGCATCCACATTGAAAAAAAAAAAGGAAGTCTAATTGTCCCTCTTTGCTGATGATAAGATGATATGATCTTATATCTAGAAAAACTTATAGACCCCATCAAAAAAAGTCTTAGATTTAATAAATGAGTTCAGTAAAGTTGCAGGACACAAAATCAGTAGTGTTTCTATGTACCAATAATGATCTAGCCAAGAAAGAAACCAAGAAAGCAATCCCATTTACAATAGCTACAAAAGAAAAGTACCTAGAAATACATTTAACTAAGGAAGTGAAATATCTCTACAAAGAAAACTACAAAACACTGATGAAAAAAATTAAAGGTCACACAAACAACTGGAAAAACATCCCATGCTCATAGATTAGAAGAATTAATAACTTTGGGAGACCGAGGTGGGTGGATCACTTGAGGCCAGGAGTTCAAGACCAGCTTGGCCAATATGGTGAAACACCGTCTCTTAAAAAAAAAAAGAAGAATTAATGTTGTTAGAATGACCATATTGCCAAAGCAATCTACAGATTCAATGCAATCCCTATCAAAAGAACAAGGTCATTCCTCACAGAATTAGAAAAAAAATCCTAAAATTCATATGGAACCAAAAAAAGTGCCTGAATAGTGCAGACAATCTTGAGCTAAAACAACAAAGCTGGAGGCATCACACATTACCTGACTTTAAAATATACTACAGGTCTAGAGCAACAAAAACAGTATGATGCTGGTGTAATAGACATATCAGGGGCCAGGCGTGGTGGCTTACTCCTGTAATCCCAGCACTTTGGGAGGCCGAGGCAGGCCGATCATTTGAGGTCAGGAGTTCAAGAACAGCCTGGCCAACATGGTGAAACCCCGTCTCTAATAAAAATAAAAAAAATTAGCTGGGTGTGATGATGCATGCCTGTAATTTCAGCTACTTGGGAGGCTGAAGCAGGAGAATCACTTGAACCCAGGAGGTGGAGGTTGCAGTGAGCCGAGATTGTGCCACTACACTCCAGGCTGTGTGACAGAATGAGACTCTGTCTCGACAAAACAAAACAAAACAAAACAAAAAACAACAGACACATTGACCAGTGGAACAGAGCAGATAACCCAGAAATAAAGTCACATATTTACAGCCAACTGATCTTTGACAAAGCTGATCAGAACTTATGTTGGGATAAAGACACCCTCTTCAATAAATTCTGCTGGGAAAATTAGCAGAAGAATGAAAATTGACCCCGGTCTCTTACCGTATAAAAAATTCAACGTTGGCTGGGCATGGTGGCTCACGCCTGTAATCCCCACACTTTGGGAGGCCTACATGGGCTGATCACGAGGTCAGGAGTTTGAGACCAACCTGGCCATCGTGGTGAAACTCCGTCTCTACTAAAAACACAATTACCTGGGCATGGTGGCATATGCCTGTAGTCCCAGCTACTCGGGAGGCTGAGGCAGGAGCATTGCTTGCACCCGGCAGGGGGAGGTTGCAGTGAGCCGAGTTAGTGCCATTGCATTCCAGACTGGGTGACAGAGCAAGCCTCAGAAAAAAAAAATCAACTCAAAATGTCCTAAAAACTTAAATGTAAGACCTGAAACTATAAAAAATAATAGAAGAAAATCTAGGGAAAACTCTCCTGGACATTGGCTCAGGCAAATAATTTGTAAGACCTCAAAAGCACAGGCAATCAAAACAAAATAAATAAATGAGAACTAATCAAACTAAAAAGATTCTGCACAGCAAAAGAAATAATCAACACTGGGAAGAGAAAGCCTATTGAATGGAAGAAAATATTTGCAAGTTGTTTATCTGGCAGGGAATGATATCCAGAATACAAAAGGAACTCAAACAACTCAAGACGAAAACAAACAATCCCATTAAAAAGTGGACAAAGGACATGAATAGATACTTCTCCAAAGAAGACATACATATAGCCAACAGGTAAATGAAAAAATATTTAATCAAGATGGCAATCCCATTTTCAATAGCTAGCAATAATTTACCTGATTAATCATCAGAGAATGTATTTAACATCACAATGAAATATAATCTTACCCCAGTCAGAATAGCTTTATTAAAAAGACAAAAATAACAGATGTTGGCAAGGATGAGTAGAAAAGAGAACTCTTTTCTTTTTTATTGTACTTTAAATTCTGAGGTACATGTGCAGATCTTGCAGGATTGTTGCATAGGTACACACATGCCATGGTGGTCTGCTGTCTCCATCCCCCCCCATCACCTACATCAGGCATTTCTACCAGTGTTATCCCTCCCCCAACCTCCCCACCCCACGCTGTCCCTCCGCTAGCCTCCCACTCCCCAACATACCCCAGTGTACGATGTTCTCCTCCCTGTGCCCATGTGTAAAAGAGAACTCTTATACACTGTTGGTGAGAATGTAAACTATTAGAACCACTATGGAAACCAGTATGGAAATTTCTTTTAAAAGTAATAATTGCTTTTTTTTTTTGAGACAAAGTCTTGCTCTGTTGCCCAGGCTAGAGTGCAGTGTCACAATCTTGGTTCACTGCAAACTTCGCCTCCCAAGTTCAAGCGATTATTTTGCTTTAGCCTCCGGAGTAGCTAGGATTACAGGCACACACCACCATGTAGAGCTAATTTATTTTATTTTTATTTTTTTAGTAAAGCCAAGGATTTACCATGTTGTATGTTGGCCAGGCTAGTCTGGAACTCCTGATCCCAAATGATCTACCCTCCTCGGCCTCCCAAAGTACTAGGATTATAGGCATAAGCCACAGTGCCAGGCCCATAATTATCATTTAATCCAGTATTCCACTACTGGGTGACTACCCAAAAAGAAAAGAAATCAATATATCAAAGGGATACTGCATGTTTATTGCAGCACTATTCAAAAGAGCAAGGATATGGAATCAACCATCCGTAAATAACTAGAGAAAATGTCATATATATACAAAATGGAATACTATTCAGCCATAAAAAATGTGGTAACATGGATGAGCTTGGCGAACATTATGTTAAGTAATACAAGCCAGACACAAAAACACAGAAATTGCATGCTCTCACTTATATTTAGGAGCTAAATAATTTGAACATATGGAGGGAGAGAGTAGAAAAATAGATAACAGAGACTAGGAAGGGTGAAGAGGCAGGCAGGATAAAGAGAAGGAGGTTAAATGGTACAAACATATGCTAAGATGGAATAAATTCTATGTGTGATTGCACAGTAGAATGACCATACTTAGCAAAAATGTATTGTACTCAGGTGATGGACACCCTGAATACCCCTGACTTTATCACTATGTATCAGATACATATAACAAAATTTCTCATGTACCCCAGGAATATACACAAAAAATATATATTTTAGATATAAAATATATATAAACATACACTATATATATCTATATATATAGATATATAGATATATATATGATTTTTAAAATGTAGGGATGCTGTGGTTTGAATATTTGTCTCCTCTTAAAACTCATGTTGAAACTTAATCCCTAATGTAACAGTATTAAGAGGTAAGGCCTTTAAGAGATGATTGGGTCAAGGGCCCTGCTCTTGCAAATGAGTTAATCCATTCGTGAATTAATAAATTAGTGGGTTAATGGATTAATGGTTTATCACGTGACTGAGTCTATTATCAAAGCCACTTTGCCTCTCCCTCATGTGCTCATCGCCACATGATGCCCTGTATCCAAGGCCCAGAGCCTCTAGAGTCCCCACCAGCGATAAGGTTCTCACCAGATGTAGCAGGTATTCAGTCATAGCACCAAAAATAAACCAGGACAAGAGGTGACTATAAGGAAACATCTCTGGAAACTGACTCCGCGGGTAGATGAAACTGAGCTGTAGCAATCTTGAGTTCCTCAAAGGTGCCATTGCTTCTACAGCTGAATGTCATGAGCGAGTTTTTCAGAGAGCTTTGAGATGTACCCCTCAAGGTGTGGGGGCACACATGAACAAACACACCAAGCCTCCTGCAGGTTCTGTACCAACAGAGCTTGAAGGAAATGTGATGCCTGGGAAAATGATGGGAATAAATCTCCACGACTTCCTAATTCCCTGTGATTATCAGGATTCATGGAAGACAGTCTCAGAAGTGCCACTGGGTCCATGTGATAGGGCCTTAGAGTTTAAGAAGGGGCTTGTATTGGCTTGGAAGTTACATAAAAGTCAAATTACTATACATATATCTAAATACTTAATTTGCCTCTGACCACTAGGAATCCATTCATAGACTAAAACATTCTATGGGCAACACTGAGCAGGACTGCTTGGGTTAGAAGAACTTTGGATCAAATATGAAAATGTTTCAATTTTAAATAAATAGAACTGGGTTTAATTTTGAAAATCATAAGCAACCAGAAAATTATAGATGATATTGTTTAAAAAGCTTGCAAGGAGAAATTACTGCTGAAAATGATTGGAGAAAAACAAACAAACAAAACATACAAAATATTGTTTATACCCCAAGGGTGTAGAGATTCTTTAGTAAACCCATTATATATACTCATTATATTATATCCTCATTTTATGTCATCTTTTTGCAAGTGCTTATATTGGAATAAAGTCCAATCATAACAATGGATCGGCTTTAAAATTTAACAATTTGAATAACAGGCCCAATTGTTTTCTTCTCTGGCAGGTACACAAAGGAATGTCACACACAAAAAATTTTCCCACAAGGCATAGTCAGCTTTTCTATTAGCAGATTTACTAGACTTTCTCTGTTTATAATTTTTATTCAAAAATCTATTCAGTGAAATTCAGACTCTTGCCAAAATGGTTGATAAACCCACACTGCTAGGTTTCCTCTAGAAAAGCCATGGAGAAGAAAAAAAAGAATTTAAGAAATAATAACACAATAATTCCTGTGAGAAGAAAGGCTGCCTTGGACTGGAGTGTGGAGGGTGAAATGAGAAGAAAAGGCTAGCCTAGGGCAAAACACACTGGGCAGTAAAAGGATACATTAGAGAAAAGCAGTTTAATTCTGCTCTTTCTTGCTGCTTTCACACCTTAATAACGCCTAAGGGCAGCTTCCTATGCAGAGATCTGCAAGAAGGCTCAGGCCCCTGGTGCAGGTATCCACAGGAGTGAGATTAAGGGGAACTGGAGCCCTGCTCAGCTATCAGCCCAGCCTCAAGCACTGAGACCTCCATCCTTTCCCTTCTAACCCCCAGGGCTGGTGGATTATCATGGATGATAGGTACTTCCTCCTAATACTAAGTCTCCCTGGGAGTTGAAAGTAAATCAAAATAGTAAAGTTGTTTGGTGGGAAGATTCAAATGTCAGTGATTGTAACTGTGTTTTAATAGTACCTGGGGCTCTTTCCTTTTCCTCTTCCTTGTTATCTTGGAATCTAACAGAATAAAGTCTGGTTTTCAGTCCTCCTGAAATGGGAATTATGAATGCAACACTTTCACCTAGGTAAAGAAGAAAAAGAGAATTTATGATCGGGACACAGCGGTATGTATCAGATCACAAAGGCCTTCAGAACAACAGAGGGTCATCTCCACCCTATGTACCTCCTCCCCACCCTTCCCTCTATGTCTGCTTCATTCTTTCTTTGCCTATACTGGCTTTTTAAATGTTGTGTGTTGTGTGTGGAGGCTGCCCACACTGCTGCACCTCTAAGGAGGCTTATGATTTCTTTCAGTGACAGTCGCAAACTGCCGGGAAGTAATTCTGATTGGCCCAGTTTAGGTCCAATGTCCAATCCACTGTGGTCAGGAATTTGGGGTCCTGTGATACAATCTTGTTGCCAGGGGTGGGAAATGGTGTGGGAGAGGTATAATAACAAAATTAACGGCTTCATTGTGAGCCCAGCAGATACTGCCCTCCAACACCAAAAAAAGAGTCCAGTGTAATACTTTATTGAAGATTCAGAAAAATCTGATGAACTCTCTGTACTCTTCACAAATGCAACCAGCCAAGAGGGTAAATGGGAGGCTGGTTTGTTGGCCTTGGGTGGTTTATCAGTTTAAAAGAGTGTTTTTTTAGATTTTCATCATTTATTTACCCAAAGAGATGTCTTTTGTAATTCATCTGCCCGGAGAGTGTTTGTTGGTTAGCTTTTTTTTTTCTAATCCATCTGCCTGGAGGCATCTTTTCACAATTCAAACAAATGTGACATTGATGATCTAGTAATTTTTACTAAATTGAATTTCTAGTTCCTAAAATATTAAGAGCTCTGAGTGAACTGTTCTTTTCTACGGTGTTAGAAACACAAAGCTTTAAATTCTATATTTCTTTGGTTTATGTGGGAGAAGAGAATCACTATATCCCTCCACTCTACCATTCATTACGGGTCCAATAAACTAACTTATGTTAAGTCACAGGCAGCCAGCAGTCTTGAGAAATACAGAATCTCTAAAATTGCTGTTTGTAGCATGTATATAATTTTAGTGCATTATTAATGAAGTCTTAAATCTTGGAGCATGATTTAGGACAAATTACTTAATCTTGCTAGCTAGCCAAAAGAGCAAATGATCAAAGACTGAGCCCACAAGCAAAGTATAATCGATTCATGATGAATCAGCAGTGCTTGAATGCTATGTATAAAATCCACACACGCAAGAATCTGAAATATATCCTCATTTAATTATTCATCCATATCCTAGACTGAAGGAGAAAGCCAGGAGACAGTTAGAAGATGGAAACAAAGGATTACATAGAAAATCCAATTCCCAAAGTAGTTCTCCTAATAATTCTGTCCTTTCGTAAATTTAAATGTTGCTCTTCTGCAACAGTAGTATCAAATATTTGGTCATTAGTATATACTGCCTTCATTAAAAATTGATTAAGCCAATATGCTAATCCTTCTCATTGCCTGTGCAAAGAAAAGCTAGTCAATAATATGGTTCCTTGCCAGTATCAACACAAGCTCCCAACTGCAGGACACGTAGCACATCAAAGTTCTTGCAGTGTTTCCTGGGTCTAAAACTAAATCAAGTCCCCTTAGTACTCTTCTTTACCTCCTGAATTACAGGCATGAATTCTATACTATTTAGATAAATACCTAATTCAGGACCCAGAGAAGCATACAAAACTCTAAGAGAAAGGTTTACTTCTTCCAGCCTTCTAACGAAACTGGTTAGTCCAATAAATAGAGGCCTGTCGTACTTATATGTTCCAGTAAAATTTGCCTATTGTACTTAAACAAGCTTTCGGATTTACAATTCTCATTTCAAATATACTTTTAGAGCTGGGATAATACTCAACATAGCACTAACAGAATTTTATTTCTTGTTTCATATTGGATAGACTACTGTAGCTGTAATAGGCTCATTGCCTGATGCATACAGCAAGTTAATACACCGAGATGCTGCTGAGTTGCAGCAGAGAAAGAGATTTAATTGTAGGATCACTGAACAAGGAGATCGGAGGGAGCCTCAAATCCATCTCCCTGAAGAATCTGAGGAAAAAAATTTAACAGTTTTGGAGTGGACCAAAGTGTGGGGATTGTTGATTGGTCGCAAAGTGCAAAGTGCACAGTGAAGTCGTGGGGCAGGGAGATGATGGTGTATTCTCGGGCTGATCTCATTCTTCTGTGGGCATCTTCAAACTGGTTGCTGGAATTTGGGGTCTGGAAAACAATCTTGAGTGAAGCAGAAGTAGGTCTTAAAGAAAAATTACAAAGATATAAATGTAAGTATTTATTTAGAATGAGAATAGAAATCCCACGAAATGAGAAATTTTACAAAATTTAACAAAAGCCTTAAACAAAAGCCGTATGATTCTAATGACAGAGATCCTGTCTGTAGGAACAGTGGGGATGCAAATTATTTCTTAAACAGTCTATGACCCCCATGTCAGACATCCTCCCTATGGGAACAGTGGGCACGCAAATCAATTCTTAAACAGTCTATGACCCGAATGTCAGAAATTCTATCTATGGAACAATGAGCATCCAAATGGCCAGTATCTAGTGCTACATGACTTTTAACAAGGAAGTGGGCTATAGTGCAGCCTGATTAATGCTTCATTTTAACTATATTTCTGTCCAGAGCTCGACATGCAATTCCTGTCAACCCTGTGGAAATGGTTTCAACACCACAGTATAAAATATGTCATTATCATACCTACTCCCCTTAGGAATTTCTGGGCATATAAAACAATATACGCTACCTTTGCCACAAAATACAAACCTGCTGTGTAGAAATAAGAGAGCAGTGGCTTGCTTATCTTTCTCGTCCAGTGCCTCTGGTGCTTAGAGCACCTGGATTTTTTTTTTTTAAACTAGAAATACTTACATTTTGAGAAATACTAACATCCCGTTTCAGTGCAGCCCGGGAAGCGCTATAAATTGAATGAGAATCTTCACTTAGTTACAGAAAGCTGAGGAGAGGGGTATTAGATGAAACTGAGGCTATAAGGTTGTTTAGACTTTTTATTTTTTCTTTTCCAGGATGACTGTGGTAAAGACTTGAAGAGTAGCAAGTTTAAAAGGTGTAAGCCGGTCTCTTACATTAAAGATACAGACATTAATTCACCCTGGAGAGGGAATGTTAACAGGGTGGCCTTTTAGTTAATCAAATGCAAAGCCATTACCCAGGCTTTATCCTTAGATGAGATTGAATCACAACTGACTCTGTGTGTGTGTGTGTGTGTGTGTGTGTGTGTGTGTGTGTGTGTGAATGTGTATGCGACCATGCTTTTGTAAGAATTGAGAAGGGACCCACAGTTGCTAACAGTTACAGTAGAGGTGTGTCTAGGGATAGATTTTAGGTTGAGGGAAAGCTTATCTGGAGAGAGTCAGAAAAAAAGGGTTTTTAAGAAAAAATATGAAGATGTAAATATATTTATTTAGAATGTGAATAGAAATTACAAGAAATTAGAAGTTTTCAGAAGTTGACATACAAAAATCCACAATTTCACTTATTAACGACCTTAAAAATGTCATAATGCTTTTTCCTAACATATATATTTTTGCTATAAACTCTAAATTGTCTCTTGATATGACATTGATTTTATAATATTTTCCATGGAGAGAATGGAAAGATAATTCAGTCTTTCCTCTAGATTGATGAATTTTATTTAATTTGGTAGTTCAGAATAATTTATTTTAATTTCATAACTTATTGGGGATGTCAAATTAATTTTTTTGGATTGTGGTTAATTTGGGAAACTCTCTGTCAAGTTTTTTGTTGTTTTTGAGACAGAGTCCTGCTTTGTTGCCCAGGCTGGAGTGCAGGGGTACAGTAACAGCTTAATGTAGGTTTACCTCCCAAGCTCAAGTGACGCTCCCATCTCAGGTCCTCACCTCAAGTAACTGGGACTACATGCATATAGCACAATGCCCTGGTAATTTTTGAATTTTTTCTAGAAATAGGGTTTTGCCATGTTTCCCAGGCTGCTCTCGAACTCCTGGGCTTATAGGATCCACATCCCAAAGTGCTGGGATTACAGGCGTGAGCCACCATTGCCTGGGGTATGCAGTTCTGTTCATGTGAGTCACAGGTTCTGAGGGCAATTTTTGCACAATATTATCAATTTAATATGAATTCTCTTGGAATTGGTGATTATTTTTAAACACTTTGTTATTGATGTCCTCACTGTAGTTAGGATGTATTATGAATTTTTATGTTTTCTTCTGTCAGTATTTCTTGTTAAATCGGCAAGGTATTTACATTTTTTCCACTTTGCCTCTGTGGAACGTTTCCTTTGGATTGTATTATCTGTCAAGCCAAGAGCCTATTCATTACTCCCATTCAAACTTATCTTTTCCTCTTAATGAGTTATTATTTATTTTGGATATGATCTGACTTCATTATGGTTGTTACAATTTACTTCTTGATATCAGAGTAATTTCTATTGATTTTATCATTTATTCTTGTGGTTTTTCTTTTCATATTTCATTAATTTGAATTTGAGTTTTGGTTCTTTAGTAAATAGATGTTAAAATGGCAAAAGAATATCCTTCACATGTATCTACATCAAGACTCTATAATTTCTCTCGTTTTATCAAGAGATAAAATATCTTCACATGTATCTACATCAAGACTCTACAATTTCTCTCTTGAAATTTTCCAAACTGTTGTTCTAAATTACAATTAAAATGGAATGTCTTCAACACAACTTCCCCTTGTTCCCAAGTCCCAATGCCCAAGGCCATTCTAAGGGGAAGTATGAAGGAAAGCCAGTCATAGTGGAAAATGGTCTTGACAGATTACATTAAAATGCCTTACCTTTTCCTCCTCAGCTTTACTAAGGTATAATTGACAAATGAAAATTATATATATTAAGTGTACAACATGATATTTTGAGATACACGTACATTGTGTAATAATTACCACAATCATTATGTGGTAATTACCACATAATTACCACAATTAATTAACACATCCTTCACCACACATTACAGCCTCCCAAGTAACTGGATCTACAGGCAAGGGCCACCGTGCCTGGCTAATTTTTAATTTTTTGTTGTAGAAACAGGGTCTTACTATGTTGCCCAGGCTTGTCTCGAACTCCTGAACTCAGGCAATCCTCCCGCCTAGGCCTTGCAAAGTACTGGGATATACACACCAGGCCAGATGTCCATACATTTTTCATGGGCTTGGAGGCTTACTTAACTTACAGGAGAGGAAAATTAGAGGAGAAACTGAAGCAGTAGTTTTCTAGGCAAGCCTATCTTTTCCCTGTGCGGTGTTTATGTGTGTGTGAAGAGAGAGAGAGAAAAAGAGGAAGTAGAAGAAAACGTTCATCTTACCACTCCAGAAAATTTACTCTTGCAGTTCTAGGAATAATTTTTAATCTTGCTTTCCTCCTTCTTTTTCCCTAACAACTGACCTTCCATACTATCGCTTCATACACCAGAAAGTAAGCATATAGAAATTTCTGTGCATGTATTTTATAATAAAAGAAACATTTGAAACCTCAATTGGATTAAGGAAACAATAATTTAACTTAATGTGGGATCCACCTGCTTATAAAATGTGAGGTAACACACTTCCGAATCCCAATTTGAAAGATTTTTTAAAAAAATTTATTGTTTATTGCATTTTAGGTTTTGGGGTACATGTCAAAAACATGCAAGATTGTTGCATAGGTACACACATGGCAGTGTGATTTGCTGCCTTCCTCCCCCATCACCTATATCTGGCATTTCTCCCCCACGCTATCTCTCCCCAACTCCCCATGCCCCCGCTGTCCCTCTCCTATTTCCCCCGACAGACCCCAGTGTGTGATGCTCCCCTCCCTGAGTCCATGTGTTCTCATTGTTCAACACCCACCTATGAGTGAGAACATGCGGTGTTTGATTTTCTGTTCTTGTGTCAGTTTGCTGAGAATGATGATTTTAATGCATTGACTTGGAGGTGCAATTTTTTATCCGACCACCAGGGAGCAGACAAATGCCTTGAAAGAAAGGCTCTTCAATCAATTGAACAAGTCAAAAACCAAAAAAGTAAAACATTGAAGTGCATTAATTACCGAAAATGAAGTGCATTAATTACCGAAAATAAAATGAAACCACAATGGTTTTTCATTTTGAAAATAAAGAATACCAGAAGGCATATGTTAAAACAAAACATTTCAGTCATTTTCTGTCTGACTATATTTAAAGGCTTTCTCATCCCTCTATCACTTGGAGGAGGCGATGCTTCCCCCTCTTCGAAGGTGAGGAAGTCCAACGTAATGGAAAGATGTACCAATTTACCATCTACTCCCTGGAATTAATTGACACATCTAAAGGAAGTAAAGGTTGAGAGTATCATGACAGTTAATCTATGAACACAGGCTTCCTTGGAAGTTCTCTTTATTCACAGCAAAGCAAGCTTTTAAAAAAAAATAAACAAGTTGGTTTTCACTTTAACTTAGTGCATAAACGCTGATACAGACTCAGTTTACTCCTTGGTACATTTTAAAGTAAATGCCAGTCTGTTAATGATAAAATCAATAAAATCGTTGCATAAAATTATTGTTCGTAGGCAATTTTAAACAAATTATTCTTAATGAACAAGACCAACGTGTTATATACTTAATTTCATTTAAAGGAATCACTTCGTGTTATAAAAAACCTTCCTTGGTTTTATTTAAACAGGACTTCCACAGAAGATAGAGTCTTCGGTAGAGTTAAGTTAGAAAATTTGTCTTTGGGCTGGGCACAGTGGCTCACGCCTGTAATTCCAGCACTTTCAGAGGCCAAGGTGGACAGATCACCTGAGGTCAGAAGTTCCAGACCAGCCTGGCCAACATAGTGAAACCCCGTCTCTACTAAAAATACAAAAATTAGCCAGGCGTGGTGGCAGGCGCCTGTAATCTCAGCTACTCAGGAGGACGAATGAGGCAGGAGAATTGCTTGAATCCAGGAGGCAGAGGTTGCAGTGAGCCAAGATCACACCCATTACACTTCAGCCTGGGGGACAAGAGCGAGACTGAGTCTTAAAAAAAGGAAAATCTTTGAAATCTGAGTGTTAGTAGTAATCTCTGTTCCCCAGCTCTTTAACTCTTGCAGAGTTCTGTCATCCACCTCCATCTTCCTGGAGTGCCACATATATATATATATATATATATATATATATATATATATTTTTACACACACATATGCTTGCTCCTCTCTTCCTCTCTTATCACCTGCTGTCACAACCACAATTGCGACATAGTGACCAGCTTTCAAACTGCCCTTTCAAGCACTGACTGAATTTTTATAGGGCTTGAATACTTTAGTGAAAGGGCGAAAGTCTATCGCAGAACTTTAGGCTCAGAATGCTGGGTTTAAATCTAAGCTTTACTACTTAATTAGTAAATCACTTAACCGCTCTATGATTTCTTTACCTCTTTTGTAAAATGGGGAAAATAGTTATAGAACCTAACTCATGGGGCTGTTGTGACCCTTAAATGAGATAATGAAACAGTGTGTCTGTAATGATATGACCTCTTAACGAGTGTTAGTTGTATGTCTTCATTACAAGGGAGGTTTTAGTTTTTCTATTTTTAATAATAAGATTGTTATTATTATTTTTGAAACAAAGTTTCACACTGTTGCCCAAGCTGGAGTGCAGTGGCATGATCTCGGCTCCCTGCAATCTTCACCTCCTGACTTCAAGAGATTCTCCTGCCTCAGCCTCCCCAGTAGCTGGGATTACAGGCATGAGCTACCACACCTGACTAATTTTTGTGGTTTTAGTAGAAATGGGGTTTCACCACGTGGGGCAGGCTGGTCCCGAACTCCTGACCTCAAGTGATCTGCCCACCTTGGCCTCGCAAAATACTGGGATTACAGGGGTGACCAACCCCATGCTGGCACAAGGCAGGTTTTTAAAAGCCCTTTCCTGAGTGAGTGACTGGAATTATTAAACCTGGAAGATTTTCGCCTAAACAGGCCAGAGGATTCTAAACATGGCTGTGACTTAATGCCCAGAGAGTACTTTAAAAGAACAACTGTGCATGGCAATTGTTATGCTGTGTAGCCCTGTGCAATTCACTGAATTGTTTTTACAAATGAACTTCTTAACTTGTAAGGAAAGAATATTGATTAGGCAGACAAATATCATGCTTACTGTGGTCTCCAAGCTCTTTCTCAACTAAGAAGTATGAAGGTACAATCTCAGCTGATGAACACACATGTAAGCCCAGTACATTCAAAACTGAACTCTTGACCACCCTGCCCCCCACATTCAGGAAGCACCCCCTCATCTTAATTTGTGGCCGCTTCGCCCTGCCCCTTGTTTAAGCCATACACAGTTTAGTGATTCCCCTGCTCCCCATATTCTCTCACACTCACATCCAGTCTGTTAGGAAATTCTGTTGACTCAACCTTCAAGGAATAAACAGCAGCTGCGCACTTTGCACTGCTTCCGTTGCTGTCATTTCAGTCCTGACCATCATCTCCCACCTGAATGACCATGATAACTTCCTGCTGGTCTTTCTGATTCCAGGTCCCCTCCCCGTCGTCCCACCCCAATCTGTCCTGAACATTGCAGCTGGTCTCGAACTCCTTTAAAAACATAAATCAGACTGTCACTGTCACTCCTATGCTCGGAACCCGGTAATGACCCTTTAGAGTGAAAATGAAGATTTTTTTAAGAGATTTTTAAGATCTAGCTCTCTCTTACTCCTCTGCCGCATGACCTACCAGTCCACCTTAGCTCGCTCCCCTCCAACCACATTGGCCTCTGAGCTGGTTCTCAAGAACATTGGGTACATCTATCTTAGAGCATTTGAGCTAGCTTTTCTCTCTGCCTAGAATACGCTCTTCAAGACAAGTGCTTGCCTAATTCTTTTAGATCCTTCAACACTGCATTTGGGTCTTGTTTTCACGGTATGACCTACCCTAATTATTTTGTTTAATATTTTCCTTTGTTCCTCAGTATTGATTACCCTCCAACATGCATATCTGTGTCTATATCTGACCCCGCACCAGCCCTTCTCTTTCTCTCTTCTGTGCTGCTTATTTTTCATTGTCTGTTTCCCTCTTCTGGATCATACACTTCACAAGGGCAGATATTTTAATCTGTTTTATTCATTGGTGTGCTCCCACTTCCTAAAAAACTCAATAAATATTTGCTGAATAATTAAATGGGTGGGAACGTGAAAAGAGTAATGTGCAGAGAGGAACTGAGAAACCTTGAAGATGATTTATTGAGCACTGTTTTTGCTTGTTTTTCCCTTTTATGTAAGGTTGGCAAAATGTAAGCCTTGGTTAGTCACCATTTCTTGTCTAGAAGTTACTCTTCAAATACCAGGAGTAGATGGTGTAACGCAAGCATCACGTCACCCTTTGTGTATAAGTGGGCCAGAACAATAACAATGAAAAGACTAGGAAACAATAAATAGGTAGAAAAGAAAATGGCAAATTCTTTGAATGTCACTTCAGAGGCAAGTCAGTGCAGTTTTTCCATGCTTCAGGGTTAACAGGATTCAGGAAGCACTATTCCAAAATATGCTGCCTTGGCATATTGACTATTTTAAACAGAAGGAATTTGAGAAACAGCAGGTGCAGGAAGGACTCTCGGAGCTTCCCCTGAGGCAGTCATGAGACCCTCATGTGAGAGGTGCCCTCCCTGTACCTGAAGGAAAGGAGCATCCCGATCTCTGAAGATGAGTTGCCAGGAAGAATCTGAAACAACAGACTTTGCTAAGTGTCCCCCCACTTTACTACACTTAGCCCTCTCTCCTATGATACCTCCTTGTGCTATAAAATTTTCCCATGACTCTCCACTCTTCATCACACCTAGCATAAAACCATTCAAGATTAACAGTCTCTTCAGGTCTTTATTTCCTTATGAAGGCTCCTGTGTCATGTGATACTTATAGTAAATAAATTAGTATGTTTTTCTCTCGACAAACTGTCTTTTGTCAGTGTAACTTGCAAAACTCCATCCAATGAGCCTAAGATGGGTAGGAAAGAAAATTTTTTCTTGCCCTACGAGGTCTAACAATCCAGTTCATCAAATATAAGTTCACATTTGTATTGATTCTCAGGAAAACTGGTTTGGATCCAGCCTATTAAAGAATTGCTTCAGCAGAAGTTAAAATTGATAATTTAAAAGATCAGTAAATTTAGCAAACATACACTAAGTGAGATATAAGCAGTGTGTGAGTTGTGAGTGGGAAACAAACAAACAAAAAATGAGGCACTCTCTTTGCCCAGTAAGTGATTATAACTGGGTAGGAGACACAAAGATGTAACAGCAATAATTACAATCTACTGCAGAATGTGATAAATGGTATAATAAAGGTACACAAATGTATAAAAAACAATAGGATAGTTTAGTTATAATACTTTGAGATACTCATTTTTAAATTGTATTTTAAATGTGTTTTTATCTCTTGCAAGATGCTTCAACTAAACTGATCTCAGTCAACTACAAAAAAATTGCTATGAGTTTTATTTTATGTTATCAGGTTCTATTCTCTTCTTTTCCCACTACCTGTTTGTTTAAGCAATGCTTTGAAAAGTACAAACTTCTGAACCCTAAAGGTTTAAAGCATATTTTTTAATCTAGTAATTCCCCATAATCTAAAGTGCTAACAAGATTCAATTTATCTTATTATCTGAGGTTGAAATTAATAACAAAACATACAATGTGGATCCCATAAAATACAATTTATGCTTCTACTGAAATGTTGAATACTATCTGACTGAATTTCATTTAGATGAGGACAGTTACAAACATACAACCAGAACAAAAATAATGATGAAATTCCTACACAAATATTCCCTATTTCAGTGCATAACAACATCAGAATCAGAAAGGAGAATTATTCTGAAACCTTTCTTTTCTTCCTGTCATCCAATAGTCAATCAATTACACAGTCTTTCCAATAAATCCCTTAGTCTCTTTACTGCTATTCTAATACAATCTGCTACCCAATCTTTTTTTTTTTAATGTAAAATTCTATGTTATTTTATTTTCAATTATCAAATAATAATTGTATATATTTATGGGCCACAAGGTGATATTTCAAAATACATACACATTGTGGAATGATCAAATCAGTAATTAGCACATCCATCAACACAAATATTTATCATTTCTTGTGGTGAGAACATTTAACATTCTCTCTTTCAGCTATTATTTTTTCTTTTTTTTTTTGAGATGGAGTCTCGCTCTGTCACCCAGGCTGGAGCACAGTGGCATGATCTTGGCTCACTGCAACCTCTGCCTCTTGGTTCAAGCAATTCTCCTGCCTCAGCCTCCTGAGTAGCTGGGATTACAGGCACGCACTGCCATTCCCAGCCAATTTTTGTATTTTTAGTAGAGACGGGTTTCATCATGTTGGTCAGGCTGGTCTTGAACTCCTGACCTCATGATCCACCTGCCTCGGCCTCCCAAACTGCTGGAATTACTGGCATGTGCCTCCGTGCCCAGCCTCTTTCAGCTATTTTGAAACATATGATACATTATTAATAACTATGGTCACCTTATTATTGAATACAATGGCAGAAATTATTCCTTCTATTTAATTGTACTGTCTTACCTGTTGATCAGTGTCTCCTCTATCCCTATATAATCCCAAACCCCCATGTCTAGTAACCATTGTTTTACTCTTTACTTCTGTGAGTTCAACTTTCTTCGATTCCTTATGTAAGTGAGACCAAGCGGTATTTGTTTCTCCATGTCTGGATTATTTCGCTTAGCATAATGTCCTCTAGGTTCATCCACATTGTCACAAATGACAAAATTTTGGGTTTTTTAAAAGGCTGAATGATATTCCATTGTGTGTGTGCATATATATATATATATATATATATTCACATTTTTAATCTATTTATTTGTTGATGGACATTTAGGTTGTTTCCGTATCTTGGCTATTGTGAATGGTAGTGAGAATCCTTGGCCATATGGTAATTCTATTTTTCAGATTATTGAGGAACCTCCATACTATTTTTCAAAATGGCTATACTAATTTGCAATACCACCAATAGTGTACAGAAGGGTTTTCTTTTCTCCACATCCTCACCAACACTTGTTATCTTTCATCTTCTTTATAATAGCCATCTAACCATCTGAGGTTTTATCTCATTGTGGTTTTATTTTACAAAATAAAATGAAACCACAATGACTTTGATGGCTAAAGATGTAGAGCACTTATAAAATATGTCTGTTGGCCATTTCTGTGTCTTCCTTTGAAAAGTGTCTACTCAAGTCCTTTGTCCATTTTTATTTAGGGTTATTTGTTTTCTTATCAAATGCTTTTTCTTCATCACTTGAGATAATCATGTGTTTTTTTCCTTTATTCTATTAATGTGATACATTGTATTTATTGATTTGTGTATGTTAAACCAACTTTTCATTCTAGGAATAAATCCCACTTGATCATGGTGAATGACTCTTTTAATGTACTGTTGAATACAGTTAGTATTAAATACTGATCATCATACACATTTCTTTTACATTAGGATTAGAGACAAGTTCTGTTTAGAAATAACTCCAAGAATGGTTTTTATATTTTATTTTCACATTGAAAATCAGTTAGATTCACTTCAGCCTCAAAATGTGTGTTCATGTAAAATTAAATGAGCACTGGCAGTAAGCTGCACTTTTTTTTTCTTTGTTTTTGAGAAGTCTCGTGCTGTCGCCCAGGCTTGAGTGTAGTAGCACAATCTCAGCTCAGTCTCCGTCTACTGGGTCCAAGAAATTCTCCTGCCTCACCCTTCTGAGGATTACAGGCATCCACCACCACACCCAGCTAATTTTTGTATCTTTAGTAGAGATGGGGTTTTACCATGTTGGTCAGGCTGGTCTCCAACTCCTGACCTCAAGTGATCCGCCCACCTAGGCCTCCTAAAGTACTGGGATTCCAGGCATAAGCCACCACACCTGGCCCACTTTTTTTTTTTTTAAACATGAAATGAGTTAAGTAGCTTTAGCTTCTCAATTTACCCAGCAAGCTAAAGGCTCTGTACTTATTCTGAGGGAACACACACACACACACACACACACACACACACACACACACCCCAAACCAAACCAACAAGCTAAAGGGCATCTGTGAGTAAGCAAGAGCCTCAGATGGGGGCGGAAAGCATAGGATACATATCTAGGGATTAACAGTCTCTCTCACTAGTTAAGCTACCGCTCACTGCTGGTCAGCATGTCTCATGGTCTTACTTGCAGATGTCTTTGCCAAGGTCTTCATCAAGGGTAGGAGTTGCCTGTTGGTCTGCACATGGCAATATGTGACAGCTCTGCACACTCTCAAGGATGCAGAGAGTCAATGTGAGCCTTATGATAATTGGGGAAACTGGGTAACCTGGAATCACCCATTTTACTGGTTTTTAATCACATAAACTCCATTCTTATTGTTTAGGCCCAAAGTTACATAAACCATTACATTTTTTATTATATAATATTTTTATGAGTTATATTACTCCTTATGAACATATCACAGAACTCCTTTACTTTTCAAAATATAATTTCAGGTACAGCAGGTGTTTATCTTTGTTGGGATAGGTGCCTTGTGCTTATTCAAAAATGGAGAAGAATGTTCACAACTTCAACTATTGAGAAAAATATGTTTACAAGCCAAAAAACACTTTGGTAGGAAAACTCATATACTACATTTCAGCACAGCAAGCAGATTTTTATTTATTCTTTTAAAATGTAAAATGAGGCATCCTTTACAAACATTTATTTCAAGTATGACTTATGCCTGACTATATTTTATTCTTCTGCTTCAGATTCTTCAAGAGCTTCCTGTTAAGATAAAGGCCCAAAAATCTAAAGTGACCACTGAAATCCTGCAAGGTCTGACCTCAACCCATCTCCCTGGTTTCACCTCAGAACAATCCTCCTTCATCCACACTGGTCTGTTTGATTGAACCCATGTTCAGTGAAGGAACTTTGTGTGCAATTCTCTCTGCTAGAAACTCTTTCCTCCACTCCCACTCTCCAGCTACACTCCATCCACTCAGTTAATTCCCTTAAATTTCAGATTATTTATTTCTTCCTCAGGGAAGACATTCCTAACTCTCCAACTATATCAAGGCACCTGTCATGGGCTTGTAAGGCATTTTGTAATCATTCCATCACTGGTAATTTTACTTTTATTTGTGTAATTCTTATTTGATTAAGATCTTTCTAATTAGAGAGTAAATTTCATTGCATCTGAGAAATTAGCGCAATGCCTTATTACATAGCAATACATAGTAATTAAGCAAATGAACAAATCAAATAGTATTGGAAGGATTTGTCATTGGATTCTAGTGGAACAGGGAAGATTTCTTAAAGTTCGTTTTTTCACTTACAAAATCTAAGTTAGAAGCAGCAAGTTGTATTGAGAAGTTCTGCATTTAATGGTTAAGTTTACCATGAAACTAGATTTTTGCCTTAATGATAGAGAAGCTAGAATAATGGATATGATAATTCATGCTCAGTTATGTTTTACACAACAAATATGATTTGCTGTTAGTCTGAGTAACTAAAAACTATACATAGCAATTGAAGAGTACAGCTTACTAAGCAATAAATGTAAGTGGAATTTGACTCATTAAGTGTCTATGGTTTTCATAATGAATTTTGAGATTTTATAGAACATAGTCACAGTGCCTATGGGCATGAATTATAAAATGCTTGAATTGAATATGCTCACATTTAATCAAAGAAAAAATTTTGACAACTCTGTTGACACTTCAGTGCTTCCATTAGAAATTTTAAAAATTACAATGTGCATTCTAGATTAACTACCATTCATATTTCTTGATTATTGGTTATGTAGGCTTGCAAAATTTTGGACTGCCATTCATCTCAGCCTAGCCAATGATTTATTAAATATATGTTTAGAAAGCATTTGCTCACTGTTATGTTTACCATTCAGGAGAAACACATTTTTGCCTCTGTGTATGCTAATTCCCTCACACCAGCAATCCATTCTTTACACACTAAATCCAAACAAAACACCCCCACTTTCTTCTTTATTTCCTTAAATACTTCTTTGATCATCTGGCTAGGGAGACAAAAAGAATACAGGCTGTTTGTTAATGGATTTGTAGTTTGATTTTAGGCCTAAATGAGTAGAAGGAAGGAGTCTTGTTGAGTGAGGAGTAGAAAAGGGCAGGAAGTTCAAGGTGGGGAGAAGGAACAGCAAAAGACTCAAGATTTTGTCCACCTGAGCACTGTGCCTTCCACAAGACAGCTTTGAGTAAACAGAAAGCTAGAGAGTTGACCAGAATCTGTTAATAAAATTTTAAAGAGTTTTGGTTAAGCTAAACCCTCGAAAAGTTGTACCTATTTTCACCTTTATTCACAATCTTTCATAATACTGTTGTATTTTCATCATAGCACTAATCATTACCTAAAATGTAAAATGTATACATACCTTTATGTATGTATGCATGTACATATGTATTAGTTCATAAGCTCTCTAACCCTACTCTGTAAACACAGAGACTTTGTTCGTTTTTTTGTGAACTGTAATTCCACTACCTAGAAACATATAAGCCAGGGACTAGAACCTCGAAGAAATCTTTACTAAATGAAGGAATATTCAAAATCCCAACAAATATTTTTATTTTCTCTGTAAAGTCCTTCCTCATCCCTTTAGGTAATTAAGTCACTCCCTCTATATTTCATTCTGGAATATATATATATATATATATATATATATATATATTACACACACACACACACACACACACACACACACACACATATATATATATATATGAATGTTTATTAATTCTCAAAACTAACAAGTGTCTTGATAGCACAACCTGAAACAAATATAGTTCTATCTGTGGAACTGACTGACTTCATCCAAGGGGGTTGAACTCTGATTCTAATAGGTATTTTAAAAATTTTTGTGGGTACATGGTAGGTGTATGTATTTATGGGGTATATGGGATATTTTGATACAGACATGCAATGTGAAATAAGCACATCATGGAGAATAGGATATTCATCTCCTCAAGCATTTACCTTGTGTGTTAAAAACAATCCAATTATACCCTTTTAGTTATTTTTAACTGCACAATTAAGTTATTATTGACTAAAGTTACCTTATTGTGCTATCAAATAGTAGGTCTTATTCATTCATTCTATTTTTTGTGAACCCATTAATCATCCCTACCTCCCCCTCAGCCTCCCACTACCCTTCCCAGCCTCTGGTAACCATTCTTCTACAATCTATGTCCATGAGTTAAATTGTTTTGATTTTTAGATCCCACAAATAAGTGTGACAATGCGATATTTGTCTTTCTGTGCCTGGCTTATTTCACTTAACGTAATGACCTCCAGTTCCATCAGTGTTGTTGCAAATGACTGGATCTCATTCTTTCTTATGGCTCAATAGTACTCCATTGTGTATATATATATATGTGTATATATATATATACATATATATATATATACATATATATATATACCACATTTTCTTTATCCATTAATCTGTTTATGGACACTTAGGTTGCTTCCAAGTCTTAGCTACTATAAACAGTGCTGCAACAAACATAGGGGTGATGATAACTCTTCCATATACTGATTTCCTTTATTTTGGGTATATATCCAGCAGTGGGATTGCTGGATCAAATGTTAGCTCAATTTTTAGTTTTTTGAGGATACTCCAAACTCTTCTCCATAGTGGCTGTACGAATTTACATTTCCACCAACAGCGTACAAAGGTTCGCTTTTCTCTACATACTCGCCAGCATTTGTTATTGCCTGTCTTTTGGATATAAGCCATTTTAACTGGGGTGAGATGATACCTCATTGTAGTTTTGATTTGCATTTCTCTAATGATCAGTGATGTTGAACAGCTTTTCATATGCCTGTTTTCCATTTTTATGTCTTCGTTTGAGACATGTCTATTCAAATCTTTTGCCCATTTTTGATTGGATTATTAGAGTTTTTTCCTAGAGAGTTGTTTGAGCTTCTTATATATTCCAGTTATTAATCCCCTGTCAGAGAGGTAGTCTGCAAATATTTTCTCCCATTCTATGGATTGTCTTTGAACTCTGAATTATAGTTTATTCATTCATCCATCCATTTATAAATTCATTCATTTACTCTTTCATTCATTCATGCAACAAACATTCATTGAGTATGTGCACTATGCCAAGCACTGTGCAAAATATTGAGGCTATAAAACTGAATAAAACTCCACCTTCATGTTACACTCTAGATAAAGAGACAAGAAAGCCAGGACAATGATAGAGACATGCATAGAAGAGCTCTTAATCTAGTCTGGCAGTGTCAGGAAAAGCTTCTTAGGCAAGAAATTGTTTAAGTTGAGCTCTGAAGAATGAGTAGAAGGTAATCACATTTTACAAAGAAGAAATAGCACTTACAAGGCTGAGAGGCTAAAATAGATCATGACATATGCTGGGAACTACATTAGTTACCTGGTGAATTCCAGCAGGTGGACAACACCCAGCATATAATAAGTACTCAATACATGTTTATCCCTGTGGTTGTATGATTTCTCCATTGATAAACAGCATAACCATCCATAACAAATTACTCTTTAAATTCCTTACCTTGATTTAAGACCATCATAATTTCTCTTTTCTGTTGCATTGATAGATGGCTAAAATAGTATTTATTCCTACACATATTGTATTTTTAGAACCTTAAAGGAGAGAATCCATGTTTTCTATGTGTACTGCACAATATTTCACATTCTAGTGGTGCAGCAACTTTGATTGTGAAAAGTAAAAGGACCTAAGTACCAACCATTTTCCCACCCTGTCCTCAGCCACTCCATGTCTGAAAGGAAATCATAGTCTACTTCTATCTTAGGAGAAAGAAACAGGTGCTTAGAATCTATCAAAAAGCTTTCACTACTCCTTGGAGAGGACAATGAACTCCATTATTCTTTCAGTATTTTGAGTCTTCCAATATATTCCATGCTAGTTAATACAAAATAACTTTGCAGGATTTCTTGGCAATCGTAATTCATGGCTGATTTCTCTCCATTCTTTATGATTTCCAGCCAACTCCCATCTGTTCTGTAGTTTCAATATAAGCCTGTCACAAAAGAGATTCACTGCCCACCTTAGGTTCAAAGTGATGGCACAAAAGCTGCAGAGATGTTTCACATCTCAATCTGTAAGACAAATGCAAGTGCTAGTAACCAGGGTATTTAGAAAGCCTGTGAGCATCAGAAAGTAGGCCAGTTACTCAGAAAATGAAAAGACATCCAAAATAGATAGCTCATTAGTTAAATCACACTAAAACAAAACTGAAAACCATCATGGAATATAACAGGGAGAGGGATTGCCAAAACAAGGTCAGCCATAACCTGCATAACATTTGACATTCTACCTTGATGCTCATTTTAGCCCCAAAGCCTTTCATAATCGTTATAATCTATCCCTTTTCTCTCTTCTCTTTGTCACTTCTCCCTTTCCCCCACATTACATATCCACAATTAGCAAGGTTTAAAAAATGACCATTTTACATATAAATTGAGATTCTCAGTTTTCCTTGGAAAAAAATGAACCTAATTATTTCCTGGTGACAATTAGCTAGAGCTGATGTTGCACACTCCTTGGATTCCCTTATTTGCCCCAAACCTCACTAATTTAAAAAATTCCACACAGCCTCCTTTACTTGTTTATATTACCTGTCTAGTTTCTATAGGAATTTGGGTTTTGTTCCTCTGATTTTATATTTATTTATTTATATATTTATTTATGAGATGGAGTCTTGCTCTGTCACCTAGGCTGGACTGCAGTGGCATGCTCACTGAAACCTCAGCCTCCCAGGTTCAAGCAATGATTCTTCTGCCTCAGCCTCCTGAATAGCTGGGACTTTTGTTTGTTTGTTTGTTTGTTTTTGAGACAGAGTCTCACTCCTTCACCATGCAACAGGCTGTAATACAGTGGCGTGACCTTGGCTCACTGAGACCTCCGACTCCCAGGTCCAAGCAATTCTCCTGCCTCAGCCTCCTGAGTAGCTGGGACTACAGGCACGCGCCACCACGCCCAGCTAATTTTTTTGTATTTTTAGTAGAGATGGGATTTCACATGTTTTGCCAGGCTGGTCTCAAACTCCTGACCTCAGTTGATCCACCCATCTCGGCCTCCCAAAGTGCTGGGATTACAGTTGTTAGCCACTGTGCCTGGCCTGATTTTATTTTTTATTGCATGTATTACTTAGTGTCTGTTCTTCTAATTATCTATACACAAGTTTTTCCCCTTATTCAAACTATTGGACTGATAGAGTCCTCTGTTTTATTTTTGACTTTCCAAAAGGACTGTAAGGGATGGTCAATAAATATTTGATGAAAAGGATGATGCAATGGATGAGACAATATCACAGAGTGTAAAAGAATTGGCCCAGGAGATAGGATATCTGGCTTTTCTATGAACATGCATTGCGATCTTCACTCAAGATTGTAACTCAGTTTTGGGGGTTTCAGTTTCTGTGTTTCTGTAAATAGGGAAGTTAGTGTGGATGATCACAATTTTCTTTTTACTGCAACATTTTATTTTTCTAGAGTTCTTTTAGCTGGATTTTTCTCAATTTCTATAACTTGTCAGCTGGGTCACAAAATCCCGACTCTCTTCCCCATTGAATATGAGTGGGAAGTCACTCTGATTATGGTTTTGCAAAGGCAGGCAAAAAAGTATGTCAAGGAAAATAATACCTGGCACATCAAGAATGAGATTTTTTAGAAGAACCAAATATTTTTAGGCTGTGTTCTTTCTTTGATGTGTCATTATCTAAACCCTCCCTGCAGGGCTCCCATTTCAGATGTGATTTAGAGTTAATAATACGGTAAGAGTCAAGCAACTCTGTCTTCCCCTGTTATGCTACACAAAAGACGAGAATACAGGCACCAGGAAACATGTGATGAAAAATGTGCAGAGTCATATGCTCCTTTGTATTCTGCAAAGCAGTGAGAATTCTACTGTCTCTTGAATAATAATAATTATAAGAAATTCTTCTTTATTTTCAACATGACTGTCAGAATTTGAATAGTACCTTTTGGCAATATTGGCAACCAGGAGACACATGCTCCCTAATGTCTTTGAGACTCAGAATCATCTCCTATGATACATTCTCTTTCCCTTGACTTGAGTGAAAGTCTCAAGTAAAGAAAACAATTTGCTTTTTAAATGTATCACTATAGAAATATTAATCCTTGTTAAAAAGTTAAAATATAAATACAAAAATAAATATTAGAATCAAAATATCTAAAATGCTGCCATGTAAACAGTTACTTTCAACACTTCCAAGTACAGGAACAACACACCTATACATATATTTTGAAGAGGACATTTATCATTTTGTTTTCTAGCACCTTTCCCTTCCTGTTAGCACTCATATCCTTATGGAGTATCCTCTCTACCCTCTAGCATGCAGTTTTGGTGAGATGGGAAAAGTAGCTGTTAGAGAGAAACACTATTTCCCAACTCTTATACAGTATTTCAATACAGCACCATGTTTCTCAGCCTTGCCACTACTGACATATTGGGTCTCATCATTCTTTCCTGCAGTCACTTTTCTGTGCATTGTAGGATGTTTAGCAGTGTTCCTGTCTCTTGGCCACTAGTTCCAGTAACACATCTCCAATTTTGACAATAAAAATTTCTCTAGACATTGACAAATGTCTCCTAGCGGGTAAAATTGTCCCTGGTTAAGAACTAGTAGTGTCATTTGACTGTCCTAGAATAAAATTCCAGGCTTCTTATAAAGAAGGAATGGCTTACCTCTTCCATAAGTAGGAGGCAAGAACTGAGTATGTGTGGCCTAGCACATACCACTTTACTTTGGGATCAGCTTGCCTTCAGAGAATTTATTGTGGTCTACTCTTAGGCTTCTGGTAATAAATTAACTTGTAATATATTGACATTTTGGTGGCAGCTCATTACGTGTTTTTGTTTGTTTGTTTTGTTTTGTTTTGTTTCAGAGATGGGGTCTCGTTCCATTGCCCAGGCGGGAGTGCAGTGGATGATCATGGCTCACAGGTAGCCTCAATCGCCTAGGTTCAAGCAATTCTCCCACCACAGTCTCCAAAGTAGCTGGGACCAAGGCACGTGCCACCACTCCTGGAAGCTAACTTTTCTTTTTTGTAGAGACAGGATCTTCTTATGTTGTCCAGGCTAGTCTTGAACTCAAACTTAAGCAATCCTCCTTCCTTGGCCTCCCAAAGTCCTGGGATTACGTGGGCCACCATGCCTGGCCCCAAGTGCTCAGTTTTTAAACCTAGGTAATAGTCAAAATTGTACTCCATGGCATGCTTTTTAGATTGTTTAGTTGACATTAAATTTCCACGATTTAGGAGAGTGGCTTTAGGATTTGGAGTTTTGTTGAATGCAAAGCTATGAAGATTTTGACACTGACGTGTCACCACAGCTTAGGGTAGCTTTGTCCTCAGCCAATTGATTCTATCTCAGCAAAAATGGCCTATAATGCCATAATGGCCTTGACAGATGTCGGCTGCTTGGGTTCTGCAATGCAAGCTGCTATAGCTCGACTGTCAACTGCATTCTGCCTTGGCATTGCAAGTGAGACAGAAAAATGGATTCATTCTTTCTGAACATGGGTGGGGGAGGAAAATATTTGCTGTTTATGCTGTGTTTTTCAGCCAAGCTTTCAGATTGGGACTTTGAACTACACAGACTGTTGTGTTTCCAAATGGACTTCACTAGTGAATTTCAAACTTTAAATTATTAGTGCCGGCCTAAACAGACAGTGCCAGATCAGCTGCTTGAAATTCCATGCCTCTTTTTGTGGTTTTGAGCTGCATTCTTGATAAAGGAATAGCTGACATCTTGGACTCATGTGCTTTGTCCATATGTTCTTACATGTACCCCTGCCTCCAGCCCACTACCATCACCATGTGGTCTCAAAATGGCTATGGCTTTGTTTACTACACAAGTTTTGACTTAAATTTTAGAGGTCTAAACTATGACTTTACTCACGTTCAAATGGTCAATTTTGGTAATTATGAAAAAATATTATATGGTCCCTTGCTATATAAAGGATGTATCTTCTTATTGGTTGGTGGTAGACAAACAATAAGACTTTTACAAAGGGAAAGGTCATGGACATAATTAAAGACATCTGTTCTGACCTCTTTATGTTTCTTGGAATCACAATTAACAAGAAACCAAGAAATGGTTTGAAAAAATAGGTTTCAGTCATACATTTAGAAAGGAGCAAGGAAAGAATAAAAATAAATAAAGGAGGGTAATTAATTAAACTTGAAGAAGATAAAAAAATCTATAATTTTTAAATCACAGAAGACATTCTAGACAGATATAAAAGGGACATTATATTAGATCTTCAAGGCCATGATAAGTGGATATTTTTCAAAAAGCAAAAGAAATGATTCTAGATCTCCTTTATTTTAAAGAGATTATATGAAATAGAAGAATTATTTTGGTTTCACAAAAGGTAGTTAAGGTCCAATAACTTCTAATAGAGGAAAGAGAAGCAAGATCTTAAAGAGCGGGTCAAAATTACTGCTCCACAAAGAGCAGGATTCAGGAAATTACTGGCTTTGAACCACACGGTGGTTCAAGGAAAGCCCCAGAGTCAAAGTGAGCACACAGGAAAACCCTTTGAAGAATAGGACAGTTATATTAATCTGTTTTAATATAGAAAATTTGCACCTATTTGAGAAAGAAAAGCCAGGAGGATAAATACAGAAACTCAAAAATTACTTGATGAACTTTCAAAGTGAAAGTTACCATTGACAGGCTTGCGGAGATTGCCTATGCCTTGAAGGAATATGTTCCAGGAAGTTTTGACATTGCGAATGCGTGGAAAGGCATGGACAAGATATGACATACTAAGGCAAGCTGGCCAGAACAATAGTAGAACTCTGCCTGATCTGAATGTTTGTCTGATGGACGATTATTCAACTTGGGGAAATAAAGTTGAAGACATTTGTTTGAATAGTGGGAACTTTAAGCAGTTCCATAAACCTGATGTTTCTGTCTATGATGGACACAGACAAGACAAACTCTAAAAGAATATGCAATAATATAATATAAAATATGAGCCAGAAAGGAAAAGAAAAAAACAAGACACTCAAAACCAGCAAATACTGTTAGTTCTACCTGTACGAAGTAAGAAAGGGAGCAATTTTGTTGGACTGAAGTTTTCTCAAAGGAGTAGGAGCATATCAAAGGGGAAAAAACAAAGACTATAACAAATGTAAAGCAAGAAAGATCTTGGACATTTAAATCCTTCAGGAAGACAAGTCTTTGGGACATGGCAGAGGGATTGGACTTCACTGGGTCCTGGAGCTTTAGCTTCAATTTAACAGCAGGTCAATTCATGGATTTGCTGAAGGTGATTCTGTAGCTGAACAAATGTGAAGAACATTTCAAATCACTCGCTAGCATGCTGATTTCACAACCCTGAAAAATAATACACAAAAAGGCAGCAACAGCAGCCATTATGCTTGTGCCCAGTAGAAAATGGAGGCTCTGTCAATTAGTGCAGAACCACAGCGTCAAGCAGATTTTAGAGGGAGATGAAAATAAAGGAGTTTTGAATGTGATGAATAAGAAATAATCAAACCTCATGACTAGGGATCCCACAATGAAAATTTTAAACTTTGTAAGGGAATAGCAAAATTGCAATGTGTCTAGGTAAGCAGTTGTTAGGCAGTTAAGGAAGGAATATTATTCCAGAGAGAGAATAGTGTCATCAAGACTAGGAGGGGGTGAGACAAATGTTACAATTGGATGATTGCAATTAGGGATGGAATGTGGTAATGCTAAGAGGTGAAGCCAGAGACCAAGATTTTATGTATAAAGAGCTTGACCCATAATAGGAAATAAATATTTGTTAGAAAAGTGTATGAAACCAAACCAAAAGAAAAATCCCAGATCTATAGATGGAAATACTTAAAGCATTGTCAGAAAAGGAGCACCTAGTAATATTGGTGGTAAGATTGATAATACTGCACTGGGGAGAGAAGGGATGCTACTGAAAAAGACAAATAAATAGCTATATACTGTATCAATCGTCCTTGGCTGCAGAGTATTGTGCCCCAAATGTAGTAGCTTAACACACCAAAGTTTAGTAGCTTACAATGGCTTTATTGTTTTTCACAATGCTGTAGGTAGGTGGGCAGCTTTTCTGCTGGTTTCACTTGAATGTCTTCCTGTGGCTGTGTTCCACTGGTTGCCAGCTGGAGCTTGTGCCCAGCTAGGGCAGCTGCGATGACTGGGCCCTTCTGTCTACATAGTCTTTTATCCTCAAGAAGACTTGGTTGAGCTTCTTTACAGCATGATAGTCTCAGGGATACAAAGAGGAAAAAGTGACAGCTGCAAGGTTTCCCTGAGTTCTAGGTTCAGAAATTTGTATAACATCACTTATACCACATTTTATTTGTCAAAGCAAGTCATAACTCCTAGTCCAGTTCTCTTTCCAATGTATCATAGGAAGAGAACTAATCTCAAACACCTGAATTAAAATTCAAAGACAAAATCTTTGGCTAGAGCCACATGTTCTCACTTATAAGTAGGAGCTAAACAATGAAGACACATGGACATAAAGTTGGAAATAACAGACATAATAGAGACTGGGGACTCCAAAAATGGGGATGTGTGTCAAGGGATGAAAAATTACATATAAGTACAATGTTCACTGTTTGGGTAGTGTGTACATTAGAAGCCCAATTCCCAGCAGTACAAAATATACTCATATAACAAACATACACATGTAACCCCTTAAGCTAAAGAAAAGTCAAATTTTAAAAAAGAAAAACAAATAAAATCTACCAACTAGCCTATGTCAGCCCTGTCCTCAGAGTCCTCCCAGTTTTTCAGTTCTGTAAGTCCTACTCAGAATGGCGATGTAAACTATGAATTATTCTTCCTTTCCTGCACTTTCTATTTTCTGAAGAATTAATTTTTGTTTTGTTTGTTGTGTGGATTTTGTTCGTTCATCATTCATTTTTCCCCTAACTCTCTCATGTTTTGTTAATGTCTTCTCAATACATCTAAAAGCAGAAGGTATTCTTTAGTTTTATCTTTCTGAAGATGTTCTTTGTGGAGAATTATGTCTTGCTCCAGATTATCCAGCTGAATAGCCATTCCCTTGAAATCTCCATTTCCTGTGTTTGATTTAGAAAAGCTTTACCTGTGTTTGATTTCCCTGTTTCATGGATTGTACAACTTGTTCTTTGTGCTACTAACAAAGCACATCCTCTAGTAACTTTCTAAAGAACAAATTGCACACACATAATTTTTTGAAGTTGTACGTATCTATTTAAAATGTCCTTATTCCACATTCACAGTTAATCGAAGAAAGTCTAGATGGGAAGTATAATTTTCACTCACAATTCTGAGAATGTTACTTTGCTGTCTTCTACCTTTTTGCATTATTCTTGAGATGTCTGTTGTCTTTCTGATCTTGATTATGTATATAAAAGCTGTGTCCTTCTCTCTGGGACATTTCAGAATCTTCTCTTTGTCCTTGATTTTCTGAAATTGCATACTGATGTTATTTGGTTTGGGTCAATATTCATGGACATTCAATAGATTGATTTGATCTGAAGAATTCTGAATTTTTATTACTGGGGAATTTTTAATAATGTTATTGAACTATTCCTTTCCACTGTTTTTGTTTTTCTTTTTTAGAAATCCCATTATGTTTATGTTAAACTGCCTGGCCCAGTCCAATAAAATGTCTGATCCTTTCTCTGCTATTTTCTCTATTCTATTTTCTTTAAACTTTATTGTTCAATCCTTCTTTTGATTATTTAATTGTTATTATATTTTTAATTTCCATGAGCTCTTTTTTGTTTTCCAAATATCCCTTTATTTGCAGGATTCGTTCTTCTTTTCTAATACAATAATTTCTAAGCATCACGAGGGCTGAGATTTTTGTCTGTTCTACTTAATGCTGAATCCCTAGTGCCTAACACATAGCAGGTCATCAAGTATTTATTGATTGAATCTGATAATATTTTTGTACATTTTTGAAGTTTTCTTCTCTCTGCATAGTTCCTATGTTCTCCAAAATTTTATTTTCTATTTTTTTTTTTTTTTTTTTTGCTTTTTTCATTGTGCATCTGCTGATTCTTGCTTGTCTGCTCATATTTAGGAGCTTAGCTCTAAAAAGCTGATGGAAAACACTGTATACACAGGCAGAACTTGTTGACAGTGGATTTTTGCCCCGTGTATTTAAATTTAACTTTAAATATTTAAATTAAAAGTATTCAATCCCAGTTTTTAACACACAGTTAAATTTAACTACAGTGTTCTAAATCATGTGGGATATATTTAAATGTCTAATTTTAATACTTTCCTCCATTTTTTTCATTTTCCTGAATCTCTTAATCTTTACTGTTGTGGTCTACATAGAGGATGGCCACTTCAAATGCTTGCTTTCTTAATTTTACCTTCCAAATATTTTCATATAAATATCCAAAGATCCACATACAAGAATATTCATTGCAGTGTTGGTTGCAAACAAACTATATGTTTGTCACTGTGGACATGTAACATAAATGATGGTATAGTCGTATGATGAAATGCTATACTATATTTTAAAAGCATTAGAGACCTATATACGCTTACATGGAAAGATGTCTGTATTTTGTTTTAAACAAGGTGCAGAACATAAAGAAAATGTGTAATGTCCCACTTCTATAAATGAATAAGCACAGAATAAATTTCTCACTCTCCTACAAATAAATTCTGGGTTATTTGCCAGAGAAACAGATTCTGTCTTCTTTGGCAACTATTTCTAAAGATTAACAAAAATTCAGGACAGTAAAATTGCTTTTATATCATTCTTAACTAAAACAAATTTTAAGTTATTTACTTACATGTTACTAAAATGCAGGCACTCTTTTACATACATGTATCTTTCAGATACATTACATGTAGTAATCATAATTCTCACAACTAAATATAAAGTAGATACTATTATTATCTTTATTTTTGTTAGATCAGAACAGTTAAACAGAAAAAAAATAGGTAATTGGCTTAAGTTTACTAGCTAAGATCTAAATCTACAAAATCTATGCTTAACCACTAAGTTGTATTTATTTAACCTTTATAAGTTGAGTTTTGTTACTTTCAAATAAAAGCATTTCTAGCTGATATATGATAGGAAGGACCACCTCTTACCGCTAAAATTATATTTTTAAAAATTCCAAAGAAAACAACTTTTACACCTTTTAATCAAACTGTTATTTAGTTTAACATACACTATTACTTTCATATTCCTCTTTATTGCATTTATTTATTTCATTTTTATAACTAATTTTTTTAACTTTTAAGTTCAGGAGTACAAGTTCAGGTTTGTTACAAAGGTAAACTTGTGTCATGGGAGTTTGTTGTACAAACTATTTCATCACTCAGGTATTAAGCCTAGTACTCTTTAATTATTTTTCCTGATCCTCTCTCTCCTCCCACCCTCTACCCTCCAAAATGCCCTGGTGTGTGTTTTTCTCCTCTATGTGCCAATGTTTTCTCTTATTAAGACTTTTTCTGGATGTCTTCCTCTTCTGTAGCTAGAGATAGAGTGAACACACTGAAAGAATCATCATGGCATGGGCTCAGCCTTGATTCAAGAAATATATTCTTCCCATATGCTTCCGTTGCCCTCTGAATTATGCCAAAAAGTACCTTCACTTACAGCTAATAAATCGCAATTTAATTAAATTATACTTATGTAATATCACTGGCATGCCAAAGTTATTCCTTTCCTATTCTAGGAAAGAAAATGAAGCAAACTAGAATAATAAAACCCTAAACACTTTAGCTCCAGTTCTGGTTTCATATTTTTTAAAAATAATTTTATTGAGTGAAAGCATTTTATTTTATTTTTTGAATGTTCTAGAAGCCCCTGGAAATTTTCTTATCAAACTCACTTCACCCTAACTGGCTCTTTCTGTTGCAAAAACATCCTCTTGTGAGAAAACTGTTTTAAAGGATAGTGGATGCTGTTGTGCTCTGTGCAGGTCCCCTCAGACCCCTTTGATCTTTCCTTTTCTGTGTGCCCATCCCCAAGGTTTGTGTGCCTTGTTTCTACACAGAGAAAGCTGAACCTGGCTAGCGCCACTTTGTCTGCAAGTTCAGAGAATAAGAAATTTCTGGGGGTCACATCTCCCCCAAGGGATATTTTAGGCAACGATTTTGACTTGATCCTCAAACATGAAAACCCAGTTCCTTTGCCCTTAGTAAGGACACATTCTGAAGTATACAGGTGACCTTTGAACAGCACGAGGATTTTTTTCAATAAAAGTTACACCGAGTGAGTGTGCCTGTCTCTCCTGCCTCCTGTTCCACCTCCTCCACCTTCTCCATCTCTGCCACCCCCAAGACAGCAAGACTAACCCCTCCCCTTTCTCCTCCTTTTCAGCCTACTTAATATGAAGATAATGAGGAAGAAGACCTTTATGATGATCTCACTTTCATTTAATGAATAGTACATATATGCTATCTTCATTATAGTTTTCTTGAAAACATTTTCTTTTTCTCTAGTTTACTTTATTGAAAGAATATGGTATACAATTCATATAACATCCAAAATATGTGTTAATCGACTGTTTATTATCAGTACGGCTTCCAGTCAACAGTAGGCTTTAGTAGTTAATGTTGTGGAGAAGTCAAAAGTTATAGGAATTTTCAACTTCATTGAGTGGGAGGATTGGTACCCTATTCCCCACATTGTTCAAGATTCAACTGTAATTTGCACTCCCATAGGATCAACTTGACACTGGAGCTTAGTCTGAAATTGCACCCTTGCGTGGCTTCTCTTTCTCTGTTCTGATTTGCTCACTCCTGTATTAGATTTGTTCGGGAACACTTTACTAAACCACTTGTATATGAATCGCCACTTTGGGCTGTATCTCGAGGGGTGCTATGTTCCTAATGTAAGACGTGAAGGGATAGATTTGTATCAGTTGTTTGTAGTTTGAGTCTCCCAGTTTCAGCCCCAATCCTCCTGTCTCTGCTTTTGTATTTGCCAGATGGATTTGCTTCAGTAGGTAGGCTTTCTCTCCCCATCAAGGTAACTCATTCTACTCTGGAATTTGCATGTGTTTGTTTCTTTTCTTGGAGTTCATTTCTAAAGTTCAGTGTTCTTCTGGCTATTGAATATGGTCTCCACTGGACAGCCTTCTAAAACTTTATACTTTGCTACCGATTCTTTCTCAAGCATTAAGGTCTGGATTCCCTATTATGTATTTCAAGTTCTTAAATAATTTTATACATACATATACATATAATTATTATACATTAAAATGTATTTTTGAAGCCAAAGTCTTAGATATTTTCTCCTTCACCCTTACCGCCCCCAGGTTCTCAAAATGTGGATTGCTCCATCAGAATCACCTGGGTCAGGGTGATTTTTGCTGCTACTCAAATGAAAAGTATTTTTACATCATGATTCAATATGCATACACAGACCCACCCATACTCACACACATAAACCCATATATATAGATAACTGAAATAACATTTTTAAGAAATAATACTTACTCTTAGTACACATCATATGGCCTGATATTTGCATTTTGATTCCACTCAAAATACACTAACTTTAGAACATATCCTTTTTTTCTCAAACTTATATTTCCATTTTGTTTTACCCACATTATCTTATGCAGTCCATTTTTATGGTTCAATTTATTTTATTTAACTCACTATTATAATTACCTGCAACAAAAGTATATATAGGCTTGGGTGCAGTGACTCATGTCTGTAATCCCAGTGTTTTGGGAGACTGAGGTGGGAGGATCACTTAAGCCCAGGCATTTGAGACCAACCTAAATAACATAGGAAGGCCTCATCTTTACAAACTGAAAATTTTTTTAATCAGCCATTCATTGTGGTGCACACCTGTAGTCCTTTTCTATTTGAAGGCTGAGGCGAGAGGATCACTTAAGCCCAGGAGTTCAAGCCTGAAGTGAGCCATGATCATGGCACTGTACTCAAGCCTAGGCAACAGAGCAAGATTCTGTTTCTTTTTTTAAAAAGTACGTATATAATTTAAATTTAAAAAATAAAACTTCTTCTGACTATAAAATACTAAGAGTTAAAAATGTCTTCAGAATTAAGTTCAGATTTTACAGTTAATAGTAGTACATAATTGATTAAATCAACTAATGTGTTGTACATTTCGATAATTGTTAAACCTAGAGAGTAAAATTTATATTAGAAATATCTCTTAATAAAATACAGAGTTTTTTGGAGGGGGAGGGGAGGCCTCCCAGATAATTCATGTATCTAAGAATGACTATTGCTTACAGCTAGAATAAGACAGGGTCTAGATCAATTAGACTTTTTTTCCCCATAAAAATAAGCACCAACAAATCTTATTCACATTACTAACTAAATATATAAAGAAGATTTTTGGATTAATATCATTCAATTTATTGAACTGTTTCTTGTTTGTCATAGGCTATGTGCATCATCAAAATTACTTGTTAAGGCCAAATTATTCTCTCAAATGCTTGTGCCAATTCATACTCCCAGTAGCATTGTAGAATAGTTTCCATTAGTCCACGTCCTTACCAACACCTGAGGTTGTCAGGTGTTTTTTGTATAAATTTATGGGATATAAATGCAATTTTGCTGCATGCATAGATTGCCAGTCTAGTATGCATAAAATAGTAACCAGTTGTAGTTTTAATTTGTAATTTCTTAATTTCAAATGAGGTTGAGAAACTTTCCTTTTTCTTCTTTCTTTTATTATTATAATATTTAGTAAATTTGCCCAGGCTGGTCTCAAACTCCTGGGTTCAAGCAATCTGCCCACCTCGGCCTCCCAGATTGCTGGGATTACAGACTTGAGCCACCGTGCCTGGCTAAAATTGACTAACTTTATACATGTTTATTGGCCATTTAAGTTTCTTATTTTGTGATTTTCTTTGTTATATATTTTACCTATTTTTTAATTTGTTGCCTTTCTTATTTTTTATTTGAAAAGATTATATATGTGTAATAAACATATATAAAATACAGTCCTTTGTTGGTTATGTATTGTAAATATCTTCTTGTTTCCTTCTTGTCACTTGTAGTTTCACTTTTAAAAAGTACGTCTCTTGATAAACATAATTTAAAATTTATAATGTGGAAGAATTTATCAGCTTTTTTTTTTTTACTTTATGTCTTATGTAAGAATCTGTTTCTACCTGAACATCACAAAGATATTCTTCTATTTTTTCTTTTAAAAGTTTTCTTTTTCACATTTATATTCTACATGGAGGTAGAACTTTTCTTGTCTTTTCCTTCCTTCCTCCCTTTCCTTCCCTTTCTTTCCATTCCTTTCCCTTCTCCTTCTTTCCTTTCTCCTCCAATAATAAAATATCAAGGCATGATTTATTGAAGACCTATAATTTTACCATTGAACTTCAAATGCCATCATTGTAATAAAGTGTCCACATAGAAGTGGGTCTATTTATTTTTGAGGTGCTTTATTGTTTTCATCTGCCCTACTGGTCTATTTGTCATATAACCAATGTCAAACTCTCTAATTACTATATCTTTTAGTAAGTCTGGTAGAACAAGGAACCCCATCTTTTGTCTTTGACTATGATGAAATAATTCTAATATTTCATGTAAATGTTAGAGTTGGTTCATCTTATTCCCCAATGAAATTGTATTGAATTTAGAGATTAAATGTGATAAAAATTGGAAACATCATTAAAATATCTCATTTTTCTTTTTCTTTTTGAGATGGGGTTTTAGTCTGTTGCCCAGGCTGGAGTGTAAAGGCATGATCTCTCATTGCAACCTCTGTCTCCCGGATTCAAGCGATTCTCATGCCTCAGTCTCCCTAGCAGCTGTTATTACAGGTGCCGGCCACCATACCCGGCTAATTTTTGTATTTTTAGTAGAGACAGGGTTTTGCCATGTTGATGAGGCTGGTCTTGAATTCCTGATCCCAAGTGATCTGCCAGCCCCAGGAAGCCACTGTGCCCAGCCTCACATTTTTCTGTTTATGGATATGGTATAACTGTATTTTTATTTAGATATTTCTGAATTGCTTTCAATAAAGTTTTATAATTTTCTCCAAAAATGTCAGGAATACTTTAATTAGCTTTATTCTTAGCTGTTTTTAATTTTTTTGTTCCTCTTGTAAATGAGCATACTACATTTTTGTTGTATGCGTATTAATTCTCAGATACAGAGCTGATATTTAACAAGCTGTTTAAACTCTTATTGACTCTAATAATTTGGTTAACACCTAAGTTTTCTACACAACCAATTGTATTTCTGCAAGTAAAGGCCATTTTGTTTCTTGTTTTCTAATTCTTATACCATTTCTTTTCCTTACCTTGCTTCTATGGCTAGAACATTAAATACAGCTATGAATAAAAGCAGTGCTGATAGATAAGCTTCTTTTTCAATGTAAAAGAGAATGCTGACTGGGCACGGTGGTGCAAGCCTGTAATCCCAGCACTTTGGGAGGCCAAGGCGAGCAAATCACCGAGATCAAGAGATCGAGACCATCCTGGCCAACATGGTTAAACCCCGTCTCTACTGAAAATACAAAAAAGAGCCAGGAATGGTGGCAGGAGCCTGTAATCCCAGCTACCTGGGAGCCTGAGGCAGGAGAATCGCTTGAACCCAGGAGGTAGAGGTTGCAGTGAGCTGAGATCATACCACTGCACTCCAGCCTGGTGACGGAGTGAGACTACGTCTCAAAAAAAAAAAAAAGAAAATGAAAAAGAATGCTTCTGATAATCTGCTTGTTCTTGAGTTTTTGTAGATACCTTTATCAGGATAAAGAAGGTGTTTTTAATGCCTGTTTTGCTAATTTTCAAATGATTTTTGTGCAAAATATTCCTCTCCACCTTTTAAAATGATCATTTGATTTTTTCTACTATAATCTCTATGTATTGAATTAATAAATTTTTATAAATGTAAAAAATTGCTTATTTGAGATAAATCCAACTTGAATTTAGTTTGCTAATATTTGTTTAGGATTTTATTATTATTATTATTATTAGAGACAGGGTTTCACCACTTTGGCCAGGCTGGTCTTGAACTCCTGACCTTGTGATCCACCTGCCTCAGCCTCCCAAAGTGCTGGGATTACAGGCGTGAGCCACCTCACACTGCCCCTTGTTTAGGATTTTGTCTCTATGTTCATCAGCTTGCTGTGATTTTCTTCTCTTGTAATACTATTATCTCACAACTGCATAATACAATTAAGAATGACCAATCTTTTGCTATTAAATAAAAGAATATATAAGCTGGGCACGGTGGCTCACACCTGTAATCCCAGCACTTTGGGAAGCAGAGGCAGGTGGATCACCTGAGGTCAAGCAGAGGTCAGAAGTTCAAGAGCAGCTTGGCCAACATGGCAAAAGCCCCGTCTCTACTAAAAATAGAAAAATTAGCTGGGCGTGGTGGTGTGTGCCTGTAATCCCAGCTACTCAAGAGGCTGAGACAGGAGAATCGCTTGAACCAGGAAAGCAGAGGTTGCAGTGAGCCGAGATGGCGCCACTGCATTCCAGCCTGGGTGAAAGAGCAAGACTCTGTCTCAAAAAAAAAAAAAAAAAAAAAAAAAATGTAATACTGAAGGTTTAGTAGAATTTGTCCTTAAAACTATCTGGATGTGGCACTTTATTAGGATATTTGTAACTATAGATTTAATTTTGTTAAAGATATAAGACTGTTCCTGTTTTCTAGTTCTTTTTTTTTTGTCTGTTTTTAAAAGTTATATTGTTTTAGGAAATTATCTGTTTGTATATAATTTTATGTTTCATGAGATTTTTTTGCATATTAATCTCTTATTTTAAAAATCACAATACATTCGAAACTGTCAGCTTTCTAATTTCTAAAATGTTTGTGACTTCTTATGTTTTACCTTGATTAATAAAGGCTTATCTAGCCTATATTTTATATTTTATTTTTTTTGTTCTAAATTGTGATTTGGATTTTTCTGATTTTTTTGTTATTTTTATTATTTCTTAATTTGGATGAATAGTTAATTAAATTTTAGTATCGATTTCTAATATGGTATTTGACAGTTTGTATCTTATAAATTTTAATATACTACAAAACATTCAGTCTAAGGTTTTCTAATACCCATTTAAATCATTGCCTTTCTTCCTAAATTACTTATACAGGTAATTTTAGTTTTATACTTAAACATGAATTTTTGTAAGTTATCATTTTTTTATTTGAAATCTAAAATGATTGCAGTATAGTCAAACAGCATGATCTATTTGTTACTACTTATTTCAGATTTGTTGTGACTCCCTAATTTATCTGAGACTTGGTTTCCATAACCTGTAAAATAATGCATGTCCAGAGATAACCTCAGTGACTATCTCAAAGTAGATGCTAATAAATACTTGTTATTAACACAAGGTAGTGCAGTTAAGGTCTTTCTGGCTGTAGGACCATACATACACATCAGGAGTTGAGAGGCAACAGTTTTTCACCCCGTCTTAAACTAATTGAACCCAATTTAGAATTACTTTATGAGACATCTGCTTCCAGGTGAAAGGCTTTTCACATATCCCCACTGACTTTTTTAAGGAGCAAGACACTTCTTACCAATTTTTCCTGACTACAAAAATCAGAAGATGGATTATAGAAATAACAGATTTCTTTCGCTGAACCTAAGGTTTCTCACCAGATTGATCCATGCTGAGCTTTAGCTCCATCTCATGCAAACACTACTAAATCAATCTGAGAAGTCTGAAAAGAAGAGAACATCTAAAAACAGAAGAACTACTTAAAAAATTTCTTTCTGTTATGCCTGGCAATTGTGGAATCAATATTCCGTTTTTGTACTCTTCAACAAAATATACTTCCAGAATGCATATTTTCATGTTATTCTCATTTCCTCAAGAACGTTTGTTCCCCAGAAAACACCAAACTGTGCATAAACTTACTTCAAACTTTAGTTAACATCTCAAAATGTGTGACGAGGGCCCTAAGTAACTGATACCTGAAATTGGTTTCCCTTATTATTTCCTTCTTGATTCATCAGGGTAGGATTGTTTCTCACCGTACAGGAATCTAAGCTCCTCAAGGTTAGTCCTGTTTTGTTGATTATTTTATCCTTCATGTAATTCCTAGTAAGTTCTGTACACACTGACTCAGTAAAGCATAAATCGTTATATTTTAGGCACATTGATTCTATGCAGAGGCATAAGAAGATGAATTCTGACTAAATTTAGAGTAGCCTTCTAAGAAGGAACATTTGAGAATATATTTGTCAAAAGGCGCTCAAGAGTATCTCTTTCTGAAAGGGAACGAAAAAACCCTGAAACCAGTTGCATATCAGAAATGGCATCCATTAATCTCTCTGCCAAGCAGCATAAAGTAAAAAGGCATTTGAAAGGAGTTACCCTTAAGAGTGGAGTCATGGTTTAATGCGTTTTGTTTGGAGCACCTTCCTTTTAGAAGCCAGCACCTGCAGCAAACTGACAGAGTCGCTGCTTCTGGGAGTGGACTAGGTAATGATACTGATGACATTTATGATCCAACATTTCAAGAATTAATTTACAATGGAAATTGTTCTTAGTGCAGTGAATACATCATTGCAGTGAAAGATTGACTCCCAGTTTATCAGCTATAAACTATGCAGACTGCTTAAATCCTTTAGAAGGCAAGCATTACAGGCATTACTCACAGTTATTTGGGATTCAGAATTCTCTGGGAGGATATTTGAAACATGAAGGTATAGGCCACTATAATAAAAACAAGAGCAAAAACCAGAAAAGAACTTGGATGTATAGGGAAGCAATGGAGAAATGTATTCCAGGTAAACTCTCTGTCTGTTTCTCCTCTGGCCAGATTTTCTATGGAAGAACAAAATATCATTCCCATCAATTTCCTATATTATAATTTTCTAACTTAGCAGAGTTCCACCAAAACATTTTATTCACTGAGATTTTTTTTTTTTTTTTTTTTTTTTTTTTAGACATGGTCTTACTTTGTCATCCAAGCTGGAGTGCAGAGGCATGATCTCAACTTACAACAACCTCAACAATCCAGGCTCAAGTGATTTTCCAGCCTCAGTCTCCTGAATAGCTGGGACTACAGGTGGGTGCCACCTTGCCTGGTTAATTTTTTGTATTTTTTAGTAGAGACGGGGTTTTGCCATGTTGCCCAGGCTGGTCTTGAACTACTGGACTCAAATGATCTGCCTGCTTCGACCTCCCAAATTGCTGTAATTACAGACATGAGCTCCCATGCCAAGCCTCATCATTTTCATTAGAAATAATTTTTCTGTAAATCTATTAGAAAAATTCATATGAAGTGCATACCATTTTTTTGTGGATATTATGAAAACTTTGGAAGTGATTCATTGCTAGCCTTCAGAAAAATACTAATATCTTCCTAGAACTTCTGATGTGTTCTCCAAATTAAGTATCTGTTTATTTTTTCAGGAGATGCCTCTGTTCACTGAAAAAAATAAAGACTAGAAAATAATCCCACATTTAAATTTTGACTAGATTTTTGAATATATAAATGAGACATTGTATAATTGCAAAATTTAATAAAAATTATGGAAAGGGGGTTAAAATAAGCTATTATACTGCAGTAATCTAATAGTTCCATTGGAAAGCTAGTGACAAGCAGAGTTATTATTGTCACAATCATCGGTACCTATTTCTTGACCTTAAAATAGACTTGGAATAATTTCTGTGATTGAAATTAATATTTTTCTGTCTTTAAATTAGCATGGTCTTTCTCAGAGATTGTCTGATTATAAAGAATATTTTCAGGGGAAGAGCAAATCTACAGGGGGGTGGTCTGAGTGATCACTGGAGCAGTGGGGAGAGCGATACACTTAATTAGCTATCACAAAGCTTTTTGCCAGAGTTCTGTGTGATCTCAGTGGGATTTTAGTAAGTCTGGTAAGCATCCCAATGTCCGCCCCCTATATATCTCTTCTATCCCAGCTTATCTTTCTGTCTCTCAGTCAAATCTAATGACATTCACCGTACCCATGTGCAAACAGCACGTGAAACATTAGGGCTCCTTTCAAAAGCTGACTAACTGAAAAGGAAATTACAGATTGGAAAATGTTGATATAAGGAGAGTTTATATATGTTTCTGTGAAACTGTTTTGTTTCCATTATTAAAATATCCATTTAGAAAACTTGGAAAAAAATAAAAAAGAGTGGGACAGTTATTAATATATAATTCCCTCATCCAAATGTATTATGTATTTCTTTGTATGTTGTTAACTGAGAATAAATAGTACAAGTATTACATGAGAGAATTCGTAGAGTCCTACAGAATGTCATTACTTTTCACTGAACATTTACTGAAAGCAACGTACTAAAGAAAAACCCCATAAAAATAGAAGTCTTTTATGTAACTTCAGCAAGTGATGTGGCTCAGTGAGCAAACCTAGAATGGACATACCAGAGATGCTCAACCCTTTGTCAGTGTTTCCAAATGCTGCAGTAAATATAACACATGAAACTCAATAGCCACAATTTTAATAATTAACTACTGGAGAGGACTAGACTAACAATTAGAATCCTATGTATTATAGCTTCAGTAAGTGAGAAGTCTTGATGCAGCACTCTATTTTGTTACACATTGGTTTTAAAAAGGATGGCTTTGCCTACCACACTCTAGTAAGAATTAAAAATGATCTTGTCATTTATGCTGGAGTAGACATTTGAAACTAGGTGGATTGAAGAATACTATGATTACAGAACACTTATGCCAGTCACCAGTACATGATTTCAGACTATAGCTTGGATATTTTTTTCTAAGAATCACTAGAAAATAATTTCATTAATACTTAATGTATTATATGCTCCCATATTTACTAACATTTCAGAGTTTTTATTGTGAAAATATTTTAAAATTATAGAATCTTCAGTTATTAATCCAAAAAAATAAAGGCAAAAGTTCAGAAGGAAAATTAGATAAAGAAGATATAATCTCTAGTGTTAAAATAAGATTTTGTTAAAACTTTAAATTAGCCAAAATAAAATGAATAACGATTTTAGATAATTTAATTAACTTTAATAATAGAGCAATCTATAAATTTCCATACGAACATTCATATCTGCTTAGAAAGTCTAGAGTTTGTTAAACAGTTTGAAACCATTCACTTTTTAATTTTGATTAAATATTTATTGCTACGCAGAAACAAAGAAAGGGAAAATTAGTATGTTTATTTTCTCTAGTTTTGCCTCAACAACTTCTGGCTATGATAGTCTATCACTATTGCTCAAACATCTTAAATTAAACCAGACTATCAGTTGAGCCAACAATTTTTCAGATCCCTAGGTTAAGAATAATTGAGTATATGGGAGCATATTGTTCAGAACTTCTTCCCTCAGAATTTTATATAAATTCTGCTGATCATTAATAGATTAAAGACAGTTATCTCCAAGTATGGTGTGCATTCCATGCACTAGGAACTGATTTCAGAGCTTGGACATATTATATGCAACTCATCCTAAAAACATCTCGAGAAGGTGGTTATTGGAAATTCTACATGCAGGAGGGAAAGTAGGCTGGTCAATTTATAAGACAGGAACTTGTGACTTGATGAGGGTCACTCTTCAAAGCTTATTCTTTTAGCTGTTATACATATTGCCTTCTATGTTCTTCATGTTGGATCAAAAGACCTTAAAAAGCCCCCAGTGTGATATTAAAAAAACTCTTAAGTTGTCAAATCACATCTTGAATTTGATTGGCAATACTGACATGAATCCTGCAGTCATCAAGGATTCTAGGGATTTTATACCAATACAGAACAGTTAACCTTTCTGTCCTGGCCAGAAATCTAATTTGAGCAGTTTTACTTCGATGCTCTATTTTTGATTAGTTAAGCCATTCATCCTGTTTGACATTGTTGTGTGATGTTGCTATGCTTACTTTAACCAGCTGTCACATTCCAGCCCAGAGGTGGGTGAAATGATTTTTGTTTATATGTAATTTAAAAAGGGCTTTTAGATGCTCTGAATTGGCAATATGTCAGTGTTAAAGACATTTATCCTTCCAACTTAACAAGCCTGAAGACTTTCAAAATTCCTTATGCAACTTTATTAAAACATTATTTTTGCCATTCAAATGTTGGCAAACTTTTTAATGCAACTATTTCTAACTCTATTATTAAGCCTGTGATTTTAATGATGTTGTCCTTGTAAAAGAAACACATTTTTTAAGCTTCAATTGATTCTAAATTTGTATGGGACTACTCATATCATATATCCTGTCTTTCTAAAGAGATTATAACACATAAAACAGGATGGCTTTTCTGATCTACATGTAGATATGGAAAGAAATTTAAATTCCCCCTATAGAGATTCTACTCATGTATATAAGCTGATATGAGAATACAAAAATTTATTCAGTTAACACTTATTTTGTGTCCTTTTTTGTGTCTGAATCAAGTCAAAGCATTAGAGTTTGAGGGAACAGTTCTGCATTCAGGGACTGCATAAACAACTAGAAAAAAAGGCAAACAAATAAAAACCGTACTTTTAATAGTCTTTATCCACAAACTTTATCCCTTCAAAATGTGTTACCAACTAAAGTCGGTGGAGTATGGGGTTTAGTGACACAGGAAATCATCTCAATTCTCTTTGTCACTTCCCTGTGTAGACAGCTTATCTTCCCGGTTCCAATTATCCTTATTCAGATGATAAAATAAAAACAAAGAAATGATTCAAAAGAGTAACTTTAAAAATCAATAATTTCTTCAAGAAAAAAATAATACAACCCCAAAGCAGTCAATCTCTTTATTATCATGCAAATAAAACAACCAGTTAGTTGTTTTACTTGAACTTTCACTTAACAAGTCGGTTTAGCATCTGGACAGAGAATTGATTTGAATAAAAAGCATTATCTTCAATGATAAATTAATGATCTTATTTTCAAATTTTATATACTTTAATTTGGAGATTCATTTTTCAAAAATAAAGATATTAGCTGGGTATGGTGACATGGTCCTGTGTTCTCAGCTACTTGGGAGGCTGAGGTGGGAGGATCGCTTGAGCGCAAGAGGTGGAGGCTGCAGTGAGCCATGATCATACCACTGCACTCCAGCCTGGGTGACAGGGTGAGATGTCATCTCAACTAAAAAAAAAAGATATATTTATTTTACATTATCATCATTACTTGATTATAACACTATAGTTTATTAAAATTAAGATTCTTAAAACACATTATTACATATAATATAGTTATTCAGGAGAATAATATTTACTTTTAGTGATCTCATTATGCTAGTACAATGCTTCATTTTTTGTATCACATTTTAACTGAGCACACAAAGTGCTAACAGAAGGAAAGTGTTAAGATTTAATTGTCTGTGGAAACATTTTCAGAATTAGCTTTGATGTGAAAAAAAACAATAGTTACATAGAGAATTGTAATGCTGTAAGGTTGAAACACTCAACCCAATGAAAATTCATCTATAAAGAAGAGAAGCCACAATAAAGAACCTAAAAAATGCATCTCTAATAAGATGAGACTTTCACGTTATTATTTACTTGTTCTTGCTTATTTCCATGTTTATCTGTATGTCATACCACCATTCCTTTTTTCGTGATTCATCAGCATTGGCAACCTGATTAACCATAACCTAGTTTAAAAAAAAAAAAGGAATAGTAATTGATACATGCTCAAGCTGAGTTAACTCAATGCTATTCATCTGGATGAAAAGTAAAAAAGGTAGTCGATCAGTTAAAAGTTTCTAAATGTTTGATGGTGACATATCATGTAACCTTAACATCTGGATGACTGGATTTTAAACTTTGTATCCAGATGTCTGGCATCAGGCAGACAGAACCTCAGTGGTTCAATCAGTCATCAACTTTCACTGAGTGCACCCTTTGTGTTGGACAACTTATCGAGGGATGTGGAACATCACCTTATTCATGAGCTATTACAAAATCCTCTTAATTAGTCCTTCTGACTTCATCCTCTCCTCATTCCAAAATACCAGAATACTAACACACCCTTTTCAAAATCTTAGTTACTTGCTCAAAATACTTGCCTTGCCTCAGGTTTCCACTGAACTTTGGTGGCTGCATAGAGCTGTAATAGGATAGTTTATAAGAACCCCACTTGTAAATTGATCATGTTACACAAACTCTGTATGTGTAACCTCTTACTTTGCAATAGCCTGGAGTCAGTAATACTCAACTCCTTGAGCTGTTTTTATGCTTGTTTATGAATAATGTGTATCAGACCTGAAAACACTTCCAGTAGTCACTCTATGAATGGAGATACTTTTCTAATCAACCAGTGATCAACATTAATAATACATGTCAAACACAGTTCTAGTAAAAAAAAAGAAATGCTTAATAAATGTTCTTTATAAATTTCTTTTTTAAATATAAATACCACATTTCCTTGACTCTAAAATCCCAATGATTATAAGAGGTTCAACTTGAAACAACTTTTTGCATAAAAAAGGAGTCCTATTCCATGAAATGCAGGCAGAAACCATAAAACCCAGGCTGATTTTATAAATGTTACAGTGTGAAAAATCATGCTTACTGAAGAAATGCAGTTTTGTTTTTATTGCTATTACTACTATTACCTTTACATTCTCTCTTGTCTTATGTTCCCAGCAAACTAAATTAATTGCTTTGAGGAAAGGGAGGAATCTAAAATAATTCCAAAAATCTTGTCAAATGATTCCACAAGATGAAATAAATGTGTAGAAGAAGAAGATGAATTCAGTTCTGTCCATGTTGAGATTGACATCAAGGAGGAAATGTTTAGTTGGCCATTTAAAAATATGAATGGCCCCCTGAAGAAAAACCTGCAGATTAGTATTTGGAAGATGTTTTATATATGTATACACACATATATACACACACATATTATATATTATATATATATATTATAAATTATATATTATATTATTTATATATTATATGTATATAAAATAAATGAATTGACATTGCTGAAGCATTTGTTGTTGTGGAATGTACTCTTTTTTCAAAATCTTCATAGAATTCCTTAACTTCATTTTGTGTGTATATATATATATATACACACACACACACACACATATATACACACACACACATACACATATATATACACACACACAATCTATCCTACTACAGTAGGATAATATATCCATATATGTATTATGTGTATGTATATACTATAAATATTTCCTACTATAATCCAGGGTACAACAGAGTTGGGAAAGGACAGGTCTTGTTGCTCTCATAATGGAGGAAACAAATGTTAATAATTACAAAAATTAATACAAATCTCTTCAATGATGAGACATGACACAGAGAAAAGATACATGGTACTTTGTGAGCGTAGAATAAGAGTACCTGACATTGTGAGAGAGTTCAGGGAAAACTTGCCTTAGAATTGATGCCTGAGCTGCCAGTATAAAAATGAATGGGAACTGACTAAGTGAAGTAGAGGAGAGAAGAGGTTGTAGACAGAGATAATTCAATATGTAAAACCTCTTTGGCAAAAGGGAACATGATGACTGATAAAAGTCACTTCTGCGGCTGGAGTGGAGAGAATAGAGACTTGACCAGAAAGAGATAATGCTAGAGAGGTTGACGGGAGACTGACACACAGAACTTTGAGGGTCATGCTAATGAGCCTGCTGTTTTGTTACCATGCATGCAATAAGCTGGGAGGGGAAATGGAATGGTTGACATAATCAGATGAATATTCTGAGACAATTGCTCTAGCTGCAACAGGCAGAAGATATCAAAGAGTGGTATTATACAAGATTATTTCTGTTTCAGTTAAGAAAATTCCCACTCATGGTTTAAGAAAAAAGACCATGTGTTGGCTCCTAAACTGTAAAGTGTTGCCAAGAGCCAATATTCAGGCATTTGGGGATCTGGATGCTCAGTGATGTTTTTAGGAATATCTGCATCACAGTTCTCTTTCTACCACATTGCTTTATTTTTAGGCAGGATCTACTTTTTTGGGGGTGAGATGACAGCTGGCAGCCTGATATATGAGATAAAAACTCTCATATATTATCACCCCAGCAGAAGAGGACTTCCTTTTCTCTGTGGTTCCAACAAATATCCCAGGACTGACACTTACTGAACAACTTGGGTCATATGTCAATCCATGAAACAATCATTATGGCCAAGGAAGAGAAGAATGACTTGCTCACTTCTATAGGCAGGTGTTACTGTGACTCCCACCTGAACAACATGACCTGAAAAGAGGAAAGGAACAGTCTCCACAGAAAAATATGAATGTTGTCACCAGAAGTGGAAGATTTAAAGTAATTATGGAGGGACAGATTAACAAGATCTTATGATATCCCTGGAATGAGATAGCCATAGTTTTAATTAAGAATAAAGAGTAAGTTCATAGGATTTTGTAATGAATTAGACAAGAGAGTAAGAGAGGTTGAAATATCAGGAATATGTCCCAAATTTCATGTTTAAATAACTTGGTAATGTCATTTACTGAGAGACTCAACACTGTAAGTGAGCCAGGTTTAGAAGTAGGGAGAGAAGGGAAAGATGATGAGTTTAATTTGAAATACGTTGAGTTGGAGGTGGCATTGAGACTCATGAGAGACTTTAAGAAGACAGCTGGGGCCGGGCGCGGTGGCTCACGCCTGTAATCCCAGCACTCTGGGAGGCCGAGGCGGGAGGATCACCTGAGGTCGGGAGTTCAAGACCAGCCTGACCAACATGGTGAAACCCCGTCTTTAAAAAAAAAAAGACAGTTGGGTATATAGGACTAAAGATCAGGGAATGCATCTCACCTGCAGGGCTAAGCTTCACCCAGGACTGGAACAGTCCACTGGTTCAAAGGTTATCAGTGATCACGGACAGTCATAAAAGTAGAAGCCTGATTACAGTCAGTAGAATGGATAAAAGGTAGAAAATAGAGACAGCAAGTATATACTAGTCATTGTGGTAGTATTAACTATGTGTGCAAATTCACTACTATTTCCTTCCCTAAAAATGGAGTTTCATTTGCTTCTTTTTTTTTTTTTTTTTTTTTTGAGACAGAGTCTCACTCTAGTCACCAGGCGCCAGGCTGGAGTGCAGTGGCGCGACCTCGGCTCACTGCAACCTCCGCTGCCCGGGTTCAAGCATTCTCCTGCCTCAGCCTCCCGAGTACTGGGACTACAGGCGCGCGCCACCACGCCCAGCTAATTTTTTTGTATTTTTAGTAGAGACGGGGTTTCACCATGTTGACCTAGGACGGTCTCGATCTCTTGACCTTCGTGATCCGCCCGCCTCGGCCTCCCAAAGTGCTGGGATTACAGGCGTGAGCCACCGCCCCGCCCTATTTGCTTTTTTTTATTCTAGGCTGGCTTTAGTCACTTGCTTGACCAGAAGAATGTAGTAGGAGTAATGTTCTGGCACTTCCAATGCTGTGTCACAAGAAGCCTTGTAACTTCTGCCTGAGCCTCCTGGAACACATATTGTAAAGAGGCCCAAATAGTCAGCTATATGTTGGGCAAATTATTAAACTCCTTAAGCCTCAGTTTTCTCATGTGCCTAATGATAAGCACTCAATACTTGCCAGTTGCTGCTGTATCACTATTTTCTGATTAATCTGTAACGAAGTGAATTTGTACCATAAATAGAGATAGGATTTGGCTATTTTCCCCTTTACAAAGGTTTTTTTAAATAATATTTTGACCTTACAATAATTTTAGTGTTCACTATTGTAATCTTATCATAAACCAACTTACTAGCCAACTAAAATATGTACAATTAAAATTGTTAAAGGAAGCAAATGTGATGTCCTGTGCTTTTTGTGACAATGCAGGAACATTCAGTGGTGATATTTTCAGGAGTACTTTGACATTCAAGCAGGGTTTTTCTGAAGTTACAAAGGGACATACTCTAATACCATTCCCAGAAATACCACCTCTGCAAGTCAGAGAATTAAATTACCCCTTTAATTTAGTAACTGTTATACCCCTAAAGAGAGAATTTCAGAAAATACCACTCTCAGAGTAAGTATTCATAAGAATGCCATCTTAAAGGGAAATTTATGGCTGTAATATGGCTACTAATTTTATCTGACTTGTATCTTTCAAAGGAGAAGAAAACAGGGACAATCGAGACACCTGGATATGTATAACAACTTGCCTCAACATAGCACATACAAATTTCCATAACTTCCCTGGACTTGGTTTTCATATGTAACTCAGGGAACATGCATTTTGCAGCCATGAGATGAAAGGAGGCTCTTTGACTCTCGCTTACTGAAAATCTCTTCCCCATCACACTTGCAGACAGGCAAGGGAACACTGTCCTAGTTGCTCTTAGAAATCTGACTGTTGGTTGGCTCTATGGAAAACAGCTGAGGTGAAGTGGGCTAATATAAACTTAGAGACCCAACTGTTCTCTGAAGGAGATTTATAGATGACAAAATCCCATCCTTACTTCAGTCTTTTGTGAGTTGCATTTCTTTTTTCTCCTACTTTTTTTAAAGAAAAGATGACTTTTCTGGATTTGAACCATTGGAACACCAATTTCCAAAGTCCCTTATCTAAAAATAAGTATTTATGACTGCAAATGATGTGCTGTTCTGAGCAGACATCAGCCTTCAATGTTAGTACATTAAAAATGAGATTAATTGAGTAACCTGGAATGAAGAATATTGGTTTAAATTGCATATTGACCACTACCTGTATTAAATCCAGGCCACTGAGAAGACTATAACTACTTTGAATCATCATTGTAATATTCATAGAGAATATTTGGTGTGCTTGCAAAGCTATAAAGCAATTGGGATTTGATATGAAAAGTTTGATTTTCATTCCCTTGAACCAAAAATTTCATATTTTGTTCTTAATTATAATATTAAATGAAACAAAATATGTGGTAATGTGTTTAAAAATTGAAGTTTAAAAAACTAAACCCATATTTGAATATTTTTTTTCTTTCCAATCCTATTAAAAACAACAAATCTCCAATGTCTCCACAGAAGTATCAAAAGGAGATAATGTACCTAGCACAGTATATAACAAAACTGAATAACCCAGACTTATACAGGAAATACACACAAATCTCTATCATGCCCTCTTGAATTCTCTTCATGTAAAATCCTCACATTCTCAAATCATAAGCAAAGACTTATATCTGTGTGCTAAAAGTCAGTATCCTTGTGAGGCTAACAGAGTGACAGTGGCCATAATATTTTTTAACTCATCCCTTCTCCCTTCCTTATGGAATGATTCCCATTCCTTTAAGCTTCATGACTGCATAAGCATGAGTGAATCACATCAGAGAGAAAGAGAAACCTCCTGAGAACGGTAGCATTGCCAAACTCTAGCAAAGAGTCTGTATGCTTTTTTTGATTAATATATGTAACCACAAATCCTTAGGAATTTTAAACTAATGTACATATAAGAGGATGAAACAATTATTGATGTTTTATTTTCTCTGTGAACGGCTACTTTAGATACTTTAAGGATATCTTTTTCAAAAAGTCTCTCTCAATGGTAAACTTGGGAGAATTATCCCAGACATTGCCTCAACCTATTTTCCACTTAATTGTTCAATTTTTTCGTATCAGTTCTTTCTAGAGGAAATTTAGGGTGATGAATAAGAGACACATCTGTTTCACACAAACACACACACACACACACACACACACACACACATACATGATATGATTAATGCAATAAAATTTAAAAGACTGTAAAAAGGAGGCTGTAAAGAGGAGGAAGACAACTCCAGTTTGTCTCATTTCACTATAATTTGTGTAAGTTTTCTTATGTTGGCACTCCAGCAACATAAAAAATAATTCAGCCCAATACCTTTAAATATTTTATTGACAATATTAGTATATAGTATCAAGATATTTTCAAACAGATAGAAAAAGTAAATATGGCTTAACTCATTCCTTCTATTGTACTGTAGGTATGAAACTGATGTAATGTTGCATAGTCTTTTTTTAAAAAAAAAGCATGTGTTGTTGTCCTGAATAATTTCTATCTTCTCTTCACACACAAAAGACTTGATAGTATATGGTATAAATGTAAGATAAAGTTTCATCTAGCAGGCTCACTTGAAATATATTTAAAATGAAAATATGACATTTTCATTTGTGACATCAACAGGACCTAAACTAGGTTCATGAAAATGGTAGAGATTCAGATTTATCTGAAAAGCCAACTGTTAAGTATTTTCAGCCCAGACACAAAGATTTCATGTCAATGCATAGTAATTCCAACAGGGGGTGTTCTTTTAAAAGATCATGAGTCAAAATAGTTCTTGTAGTAAAAGATTTTATTTATGGTGGAATTTCCAAAATTTCTTATATCTTGAAATTATCCACAAAGTACTATTTTGTGCTTACATTTAAAAGACGAATTTCTTACAAGAAAAGATCAAAATATATACATTAGGCAGTATTGTTATATTTTTTATTTAATACAATATAACTAAAGGATTAAAGAGAAAAGAAATAGTTAAATATATTTAAAATTCCATTTAACTGATTCTCAGCTGTTTTAATGTTTTAAAGCAAAAATAAAGCTCTAAACACCAGGGACATTTTGATGAGCAATATTTATAAAATATATGTGTATATATATATATATATATATATATATATATATTATAAGTTAAGCATTGCAACAAGATACCCTCAATGAATTGCCCCCTATCAGAAATAGTATTATTGGAACTAAGTATTAATATCTAAAGCAAAGAAGAATGAAGAAGAAAGTATTAATTGCAATGATGACTTTTTAGTTAAATACACTTTTTTATAAAGTGGCAAGATAGTATTTACAAATTTACAACTGAAAAGAAATTCTTTATATATATGTTGTCTTGGTTTTGGACTTTTTGAAGCCTTCTTCTTCCTGTGTTTTAGGCCCTCCTGGAAGAAGTGATATAGACCAGAAAATTAGTTCATAGCACATGATAGATAAGCCTGGAACTAGAAGCCCCTGGAGTTGCAGGCTGTGAATCGGTGCTGGCAACTGGGGAGAGGAGGCCGGATCCTGGAGAGGTAACCCAGGTTGCTCAGGAGGTGATCCGGTCCACTATGTTGGATAAGCAATCCAAGCTGGATAAGGAGTTTTTATCTGTGGCATATACTAAGGATACAAGGAGAAAGCATTAAAAAATAATTAGCCTAGATAGACAGACTTGCTTATGTTGCCCCTCAAACTGTAGGTCAGCTCCTCTGACACCCAGAGGTCAGGTGGTCACAGAAAGTCTAACTTAGAAATTTGCAGCAAAATATCTTGCAATTCCTGCGGGGTGGAGGTGAGGAGTGGGGAAGCCCCTTGATAATATTTCAAGCAACAGTGTGTATGCATGTGTGTGTGCCTGTGTTTGTGCATGTCTGCTAGGGGGATTTGGAGCAGAAGATGTGTTTATTTTGCTTTGTCAAAGCCTCTCTATAAGAACCATCACTTCCATTCCCTTCCCCAATACTATCAGGAAAAACAGACTTTTATAGGCTGAATTATTAGGTTGAACTGGTCTTTAAACTCCCGTGAAGTTATCAATTCTTACCATTTGATACATCAGGACAGTAGATGCTGTCAAAAGTACTGCTCTTTCTGGACCAGACAGGACTGTTACATTCAGGCTATTAATACAAGACACACAAAAAAAGTTTGTTTCAGATCTTGGCAAAAGATGTTCTGATCAACAGTGAAGCTGTGCTTGTCCACCAGCTCTGTAACCAACCACTGTCAATCACCTCCACTGCCTTGATTTAGGAAGGGCTAGCCCTCTCCAAATTCCTAGGGCACTGAGGTCAATCTCTGTGCTTGAAGAAGAGGAGAGCAGCAGCAAAGGGAAGAGGGGGGTGGAATTCAGCAGCAATGTGCATTGGGTTAACCATGCAAAATGGATTGGAGTAGAAGAAAGCCACACTAATTCAGGGAAAGAACACTTTCCCAGGGCAAAAACACATTAAAACCTGGCAGCCTTGGAGCAACGCCCTCTAGAAAGAATGCATCAACATATTTCAGCCAGTCCTCAGCGGAGCAGGAACTGGAGCCATGTGGGTATTTCTTTCCATTTCTTCATTAAGTTACAAACCTAATTTGCCTTTAGATATTAGTGTAGGGCATGATCCACAGAAGGCATATTTTGAAAATAATAAATTCAGGAATGGAGGAAACATCTGAGTGATCATTCACAGCCACCTATCTCCCATGCCAACTCTTTATTACACTGTGCACCTAGAACCTGCTAGAAAGTCAAACTAAAATCTTGTTCAGCAGCGGTTTTGGGAGTCTTTCTAAATGTGGACCCCTCTTCTTTTAAAGCAACTCAGCAACTGTCTCCACCCCCACTCTCCCCCGCTGCACCTAGTTTAAATGAGGTGTAAGGTTTTAGAAAAGGTTAGGGCAGCCTAGCAGGTACCAGATCTATTGCTTACCATGCCGTCAGAGCAGTTGGAGGTGGGGCTGGTGGGCTCCGAGCAGCTCTGTCCCGGCAGGCTATAGTAGTTCTCCACCTGCTCTCTCAGCAACTCCTGCAGGCTCTCGATGTAGCGGATGGCATTTCTGAGGATCTCCACCTTGGGCAGCCTCTGGTTGGGGTTGGTCGTGGTGCACCTCTTGAGGGTTTCGAAAGCCTGGTTGACCTTCTTCAGGCGCCTCCCGCTCGCGCATGGTGGCTGCCTTCCTCCGATCCATGGTGGTGGACTTCCTCTTGCAGGCTTTGCAGGCCCACATGAGGCAGTGACCAGCCTGGTGGTGGCCGGTAGGCGCTCGCACGTGCTCGTCCTCGTCTGAGCCCTGCAGCTCTGCTTTGCGCGCCCCGAAGGCAGCCACTCGCGGTTCGAACTCCTCCCCAAATTCACCCTCGGGGGATGGAATGCAGGAGCCGTCGTAGAAGTACTCAGAAGGTGAGAACTGGCAGCCGTCCATCATGTCCATCCTGCAGAGACGCAGACGGTGCACCTGGACGGCAGCGAGAGGGATGGGGAGAAACGGGAGCCTGGTGCCGCTGCGGACGGGCAAATCCCGGGCGGAGCTCCCTGGTCGGTTGCTCCGGTAATTAACAAGGGCAGACGCCTGTTGGCCTGGGTCGACAAGCTGGGGTTGGGGTTCTTTATATATTCTTGCGGGAGGGAGGCCGGTCCCAGTGGGCCGGCACTATTAGCATATCCCACCGCAACCCCCGCGGGGGCTGTCTGGACAAACCTCCCCCTTTCCTCTAGGGACAGTTTGCTGTGTGCTGCCCCTTTTGACGCTAATGGTTTTACTGCATTTCTGCTGGGGCTGGAGCGGGTCCCCAACCTGCTCACTTGCACTCTCTAGATAAGCTAAACCAAGGGATCACTTAAGGAGTGTTTCACACAAAAGTAACAAAGGCAGTCCAACTTTTTGCAACTGCACACACATTTTAAAATAGTAATAACAAATAGAAATTCCTTTCAGCTGGCACCAAGAACTGACCTGCCCTCCCAATCCTGGGCATGAGGAATCACCTGATTTTGGGGTGTTTGTTTCTCTTTTACATGAACTTTAATTATCTTGAGAATTTTTTCCAGCAATTTGATTGAATAAGGGTTGCTAAAAACTTGAAGTAACATTTTCAATTATGGAGTGAATCTAGGGTTTGCCTTATAAAATCTATTTTGTATAGATTCAGATGAGTACAATTTTGCTCAGACTGTCATTTAGTGTAGGCTCTACTTTATTAAGGGTAGAGAGGGAGGTTCCTTTTCCCAAGACCAGACTCACTCTGAGTTCTTCCTGTATGTCTGCTCATCTAAAAGGAGGTGGGCACTGGAGGGCCAGGTGACAAGAAACACTCGTTTCATCCTTGCTTCCTTCCTTTTCCTCTTCTGCACATATTTGTTGAGTGCCTTCTCCTTCGTTCCAGGACTTCTCTATATCCTGAGCAGGCCAAAGACCTGCACTGAAAGTGTCTCTAAGATTTGCTAATGGAAGAACTCCAGTTTTAGATGGCAAACTCCCTTTCCAGGGGCAAGTCTCCTCTTGTCCCCCTCTTTCTGCTCCACCCTGTCATTTCTACAGACTAAACAGCCAAGCGAGGCTTTAGGGTTGCTAATTTTCTGCTTTCAGGCAAACTAACACCGTTACAGATGCGTCCCAGCTGCCGCCACTGCAATCCTTGACTCGTGTAAAATTTCCAACTCCTCAAACCAGGAGTAACTTCACACACTTCAGTGACAAAAGCCTTCCAGAAAAGCAGGCACAGTAGGGTCTTTGGAACTTGGATGGATAGAAGGTGAGAGGGGAGGGTTGTGATTTAAGTGAGAATGAATCTATGAATCAGCTTTTACCAATCCTCCTCCACCCTTAATCCACTTTCAGATTACTTAGGTTGGGGAGGTGTTGTTTATATTTAGGAAAAGCAATTACTTAAGGTCTACACAATTAGTGTGGGGTCTTGTAGCCTGGTTAAAGAAGCGGGAGTGTTCTCAACTCAACCTAGGGTCACCCAGTTCAATAAATATTGTGGCTCCAAAGTTATTGGGAGGAGGGAGTTTTTCTTCCTATTATTATTATTATTTATTTTTCTTTCAGTGAATGGAACTTTGTATTATGTTCTTAAAGCAACTTTGGTTCACTGATCCAGCATCTGCAGGGGCCAGAGGAGTATCAACTTGTTCAGGGTGAGATCTTTTCTCTAAAGTGAAGGCCTTGAAAACCAGAGATGGGAGAGTGACACCGTCAGTCACTAAGGTTTGCTAGCCACATCACTGCTGTCTCCTCTCTTCTGTCCTGTTATCCCTAAGACAAAGATCCCTCCTGAAAATCAGGCTCCCTCTCACACCAATGGGCTGCTTAATCACCTGACCAGTGGGAAATTCATCTGCACCTTTTTAAGGGCTATTAACAAGTCTATGCCTTTGAAATGAACACTGTATCCAGGGCTATGCCAGATAAAAAGAGGCAAGTTCAAGAAGAACCCAGGTGGAGTCTAAGACTCTAACGCTGGTGGAAACATTCAAATGCACAGCAAATGCATAGCACATTGCTACCTCTGAAATACAATAGTGGGTAGATATTCTCCCCAGGAATTTCTCAGCCAAGTCCCACAGTTTCTATCAGCAGCCATATGACCACTTTTTATTTTTTTTGGTTATGGGATCCACAAATTAGCTCAGACTTGTGATTTGGTCTTTAAAGTATGAGTGAAAGTTAGAGCACTTCTGCTCTTCTTTCAGCTAATTTCTGAAAACACTTAACAAGCTTTCTACTCAAGCCCCTCAGCGTGAGATACTTTTAACGAACAATTATTGAGAATTTTTTATTTGCAGAGCGCTGTTCTCAACCCATTCCATAGATTAACTTAACAATTAATACTCCAAAGCACCCTGTGGGAACTATTATTGGACCCATTGTAGAAAGAAAGTAAACCCAAGCCCCAGGGACTAGGTAATTTGCCCCAAGGTCACAGAGGATTGGAAACTAGGTATCCTGTCATTACAGCTTCTACTTAGAGGTGATTTTGTTTGTTTTCTTCTTCAATTAATTTAGGCTCCGTGCGCTTCCTTAGCGCTCCAGAGCAGAAACTCGCAAAAGCTAGCTGTTCATCTTTTCCTGGCTCCTCACCATCTTTCTCTGGCTCCTGTGCCTGGGAAGACTCTGTCACTCAAGAGCCTCTGTCAGTAAGAGTAGTTCTCAGAGGTTAGAGCTGTTTTTGGTAAGGTGATCTCAAAACAGAGTTACCGGAGTGCCGCGAGCGAGTGGAACCAAAGAAGCCGAGAAAACACGAGCGCCCGGCGGCTTAATGGGACTTGCTAGCAAGGGAACAGGGTCCGGAGTTGAGAGCCCTTGGGGCGCAAGTACTGAAAATAGGATCTCAGAGCACCAAAGTAAAAAGAAACAAGAAACTTTTTAAAAGGTTCAAAAACTTTTTAAAAAGTTTAAAAGAAACAACTTTTAAGATGCTGTCAGGAGCGAGAGAAGAAAGAGATTTTAAGAAGAATTTTAAAAAAAATTTTTTTAAAAAGCGGTATGCTAAGAAGGTAGGCAACCAGCACCAGAAAGATGACTACTACGGTGTCCCAAATTCAGGAGCGGTCCCCTGCTCTTTTCCGAGGGGATACCTGGAAGGAGAAAATGAAGAACTGGGTGAGAAACAGAGAGAACAATAAATTTTTTTGTGTGAGTTGAACAGGGAAGCATGGGAAAAGTTTTTTAATTGGCTTTTAAAAAGATCTACTAATCAGGGCACTCTTTTGTACTCAAAATTGGACTAGATTGGCTTTTGCTCCTTACACAAAGAATGAAAATAAGTTTTGTAGTATTTCTGCAGAGAAGTGAATTTCTTGCATGCCAAGAAAACTCACATTTATTTCATATGTAAACAGGTTATTGGAAATGACACTCCAACCCTGTCTGCCAGAGAAGTCTAACAGTAAGTAAATGAGGTGAAGAAACTCAGTCACCTCTGGTGCTATAAATGGATACTCACTAAGGTTCTGTTGAAGTAGATTATTTATTTATTTATTTATTTATTTATATTTTTTCATTTTATATTCTGAGAAAAATACATTTTATTTTCTTGCAATTTAGAATTTTATGCAGGTTCTAATTGCAATGACCTTTAAGTAACATCAACATTTTTTTAAAGTGAAATCTGTTTTAGTTTAAGCATTATGGCAACACACTAGTGTTGATGGACAGATCACACCAGCAAAATGATGCTCATACCTTCCTCTTCTAGTAAATTTTGCCTACCCTAGGCATTCTGCATTATTGAAAATCCTCTATGCTTCTCTTAGAAGGAGATACCAAATACGTATAGAAGGAAGATGCTGTCACTCAGGAGCCTCTGTCAGTAAGGGGTAGAAGGATAAATCCATTTCAATTCATTTCTGCCCCTATCTGCAGATCCTTATCAACTCCTAGACTAAGGAAGTTGTTCTTGATATTTTTTGTATTATAGATGACTTCACAATGTGCTAAACAATTGCAAACTGCTATTAGTTCTGGGGATCAGGCACACCTAAGTAAACACATTAGTACCTGCCAGAGCTGCTGGAAGAATTTGTGAAGACAGCTGAGGAAGACATTGGCCTCTGCTTGAATTAGAGGACTTCCAGGAGAGATCAAAGGCCTAAGTAAGGACATTTAGCAGCCTTGAGAGTACAGAAAGTAGCCAGTTCTACAGCGTATCTTTGTTCCAGCACATGGCATAGCCATTCCATCTCAGACTGACTCTAAACTAGGCTTGCAAAAAAATTGCTTTTTTCTGAGTGAAACCTCTAGGATGGAGAATCATTTTTAATAAGTTTAATCATTTAAGGGAGTGACTGGAGGGGCCTGTCAGAGAAATAGCTTGGTGTTTGGCTCTTTGAGAAAATACTATCTTATTGCTAATTTATCAATGCATTGGATTAGGCAATGAGGTATTCAAGGTTTAAACAAAAATGTTTAAAAAATTCCAGCTATGGTGTTGTGGTAGAGTGGTTTTGAAATAAAGAAATGGGGTAAAATATTACTAGAAGAAAAACACAACTGGGTAAATTCTAACTTTAGTTTAAAAAAAAGTCTTAATAAGGATAGAGGTCACTTTCAGCATCCCAAGATTTCTCTGCTAGTTTCAAAAGTAGTTGGGAACACTAAATTCCAGCATTCCCTCCACCCTCAAAACATACAAGAGTTTGGAAAAAACAAAGGAAACTGTTAGACATAAGGGGATTTCCAGTGTTCAGGCTTGGAATTCAGTGATCCAGGTATGATCATTAAAGTTAGTTTGAAAAGCTGACATTTGCTTTTCCACAAATTATTTCTATAGTAGTATAATAAAGAAAATCACTCATTATTTTTTACTTGATAACTTTATACCTGTCTCTGGAAAGAGGCTTGAATTTAATCCCAAATTGCTTATCTTTACCAAGTTATTATGTCTTGATTTTCTGCTTCCACAGACCTGTTTATTTTGGCTTTGGCCTCAGTAAAGATTATCATCATTAATATCAAACAAAAACATTTTAATTGCAAACACACCAAGGATTTCATTGGAAAGCCTAACATGTAATCTGTAGCAGTGGAGGTCACATCAAGTCTTTGGGAAATATTTGCTCTATTTAATGAAGAGACTTCTATAGGCAAACTTATTCCAAACAATTTCTCAAGTTACCCAGCTAAGAGAGATAGAAAGGATTTGGCTTGCAAAGACTGAATAAAGTCCATCAACATGTAAAGTCCACGAATTAATTAAAGCATTCTGCTGTTGAGCCATTTATAACACACATCTTACTATAAATATATGCTAAATTATAAATTAAATGAGCTCACCTAATCAGTTACATTATTTTGTTTTGCATAATAAATCTGAATTTTAAAAACATAAGTGTGCATATATACATTTTAGGGAAAATTCCTATTGATTCTTAGGGAGAACATTATGGGTATCTAATAAGCATAATTAATGGGCATAGACACTACCCAGACATATTCACACATGTTTTGGTTGGATAATTTGAAATGCTTTACTACTTTTTTTTTTTTTAAGTTACTACTATAATTTGGAGTTCACTAGCTAGCCACTCTTAAGAAAGAGCTTTTGGAAAACAAATGTCAAGGAAAACCAAATTATTCAACAGACCATAAAATGTTGCTTATTAATTTCCTAAGGCAACCTGGGCTCAGTGGAATGAGCCTGTAGTCCCAGCTATCTGGGAGGCTGAGGCTGGAGGATCACTTGAGCCCAGGAGTTCAAGTCTGGGCAACAGGGACACACCACCCCTTAAAAAGAAAAAAAAAAAAAAAAGGGAGGGAAGAAAGAAATTGCCAATGTGCCAAGGAGTCTTTTTCATAGAGCATAATGGTCAAAAGCACAGGCTTGAATGCATTGATAATTGCCTGTCTCTGAATCCTGGCTCTATGCAGTACTTACCAAGTATATGAAACTCTGTTCCAAGGATCTTCTGTAAAGTAAAGCAACAACGGTACCTCTCTCATCTGTTGTAGGATTATGAGTTAATATTTAAATGCTAGGAATGGCTCATTTATGTTGCTTCTGTTCTCATTGTTGCTCAAGTACTTCCCCCAGCCAGAGCAAGCACAGGCTGAAGAAACTATGGCTTTGATGGAAGAAAAGGGTCTTAGATTGACTAATGAAGAAGCGAGCTGGCATCTAGTGTTTATTTTGTGCCATTTTGGCTAAGCACATCACATGTGTTATCTCAGTGAATCTTCACAACCTCAGAAGGAAACGGGACTGAGAATGAGCAGTGTAGCCCTGGATAGTGGCAGCCTGGATTCCATCTAGGTAGTCAACCCCACACAGGCTGAGCAGTTTGCATCCACTAGATCTCCCCACCTACCTCTCCCAGACCTTTAAAAGAGATTGTATATCAATGTCAGCTTTCTCTATGAATCTTTCTGCATTTTAAATGTATTTTAGAAGAAATCTCAATTTTCCCATATACCCAGAAAACCGTGACTATTCACCCCAGGAAAAGGCCTTCTTTACTGAGAGGAAAAGGGGGCAAGATACAGCTATGTACCTGCAGGGGGCGCTGTCTGTGGTGCTTTCTGGAACTTAGGTGCTCAACAGGAAGGTCCAGCCTTCGGAGGGTTAGGAAGCAAAGGGTGGGCTGGGAAATACTGAATCCGATTTGATTTTCACACCTGCGAACTGAAGACTAGCTGTTGGGGGAGGAGGAGGAAAGGTAGAGGTTCAGGGGTGGGGGGAGGGAGTGAGAGGTGCCACTTACAGAATCTAAGAGAAGTCGCCATTCAAAAGAAATGGCTTCCTCCTCTCCCTCTGCCTCACTTCCCACTGTGTTTCTTGGTGGTCTGTTTCTTCCTGAAGTTACAGGATAAACAAACCTGGCACACGTTGTAAAATCCGCATGGTGAGGAGCTCCTGGGGCTTCAAGCCTCTCTGGGGCTTTGCTGTTTGGTCCGGCTAAGAGGTTTCATGTGTGTTGTTGTTGTCTTTTGCCCTCAACCATTGAAACCTTCCCCTCACTTGAAGCAGCCCCTCCCTCAAAGCAGCCCACTCCACCTCCAGAGACAGATTGCCCATTTCTTTTATCTTTTGTATTTGGAAAACAAACCCAAGCCAAACGAGGCCTTGAGGATATTCCAGTCTGCTAAGGACCAGTCTAGTTCAAGAAAACTGGGGAGGAGGCCAGAGAGCCGTCCCCAGGCCATTGCAGCCCCGGGAACCCCAGATCCACACGTCAGGACAAGAGTGGCCTGGGAAGGCCAAGAGGGAATGCAATTGGGGCTAAATCCGCTGAAGATCTTTTCGGGAAATTTGTAGAGTTTTGGTGTGCTAATTTCTTGCAACCAAATTTTCCTAGATTGAAAATTCCATTGTTAACTTTGGATAAATAAGTCTCACCCCGGATCTCCAGGTATAGGAATGTAAAAACAGAAGGAAAAAGATAAAAAGGAAAAAGGACAGATTTCTTCTGGGCACTATTCACTTCCAATTACAAGTGTGAGGTATACGGGAGGTAGAAAAGTAACCAGTTTAATTCGGACTAAGGAAAACCAATTTTCCTCCCTTTCAATTGGCCTTAAAGAAAACACCCAAATAAATGGGCTTGTGTGGTGTCTAAATTAAAATATGGCTCCTCTTTATTTTTGTGCACATGCCTCCAAACATATTTTTTCCAGTTTCATCAAATTAGGACTCAACTCTGTTCATATAGAAACTTCTTTTTAATATTACAATTCCAGGATCCTCGCACATTTTATATACATCATTCCACATTTAAAATATATTTCTTAGGTTTACATAAAAAATGAAAGTGCTAAACTATTTACAAAAATACATTAAATACCCCTAACATTAAATGCAACTTTCCCAGTTTAGACAGGAATGAACTTCTTTTGAATATGGCACAACAGGATCACCGTAATAAAAGTTAATGTATTATAAAAGCAAACAACAACAACAAAAAATAATAAGGAGGCTAGACCTAAGCCACTCGCGGTTCCAAAAAAAATTAGCCCAAAGCCGAAAGGCTTTTTCATCGAGCGTGCACAAGTTTTCGAAACGTTTCTTTGTGAATATGTCTCCCTCCCTTTCACCAGCTTTTCGGTCTGGGTTCCTAAATGTTAATGTAACGTGACCTAATCTAAAGGATTAGGCCAGGAAGGGTGGGTGGGATCTTCCTGCTGCGTGGAGAAAGTCTCAAGGGCCGGCCCAGTTACTTCTCCACCACCTCCTCCACGCAGGGGAGTTTTGCGTTCCTCCGAGGAAATACTGTCCACGATGGAAGAAAGGCATCGAAGGCTACTCGAGGCTGACGAATCAGTACTTGCTCCTCCTGTGCGCAAAAAACAAACACACAAACATAGTACCCAAAAGAAAGAAAACGAAGCAACTCCGCGCCCTGCGCGAGGCCGCTTGGCGGCGCAGAAGGGCCTGGTCCCTACGCGCAAAGAGCGCCCCTTTGTGCAGGGCGCGTCCCAGCTCTCCTTTCGAGCCCTCTCGAAGCGAGCATCCTATTCCCCACCCGGATTTTCTGTGGTGCGGCCCAGAGCCCTTTCTTTTACTTTACCTTCCTTAACCGTTATCCCGAGCCCCCTGGAATGATCGGAAACACTTGGCCACTGGGAGCTGCAGGTGCGCAGGAAATCCGCACCCTCAAGCTGGAGGGGAAAACCAAGGCAGCAGAAGATTAGGAAAGAAACATCGGTTCCGGGGGTGGGAGTAGGGGGAGCTTTCCTGCTTCCTCGGGCCGGGTACGCATTTCCTGCCTATTGCAGGCAGCCGGTCTTCTTGGGTCACTGGGGGTTCAATTAGAGGGAGCGGGGAGGGCGGGCTAGCACGAGGGAAGGGAAAAAAGACCAAGCAGCTGTAGGTTAAGGCCCGGAGGAAGGCGTTTAATCAGGCTTTGCATTTCCCTGCCCCGCCAGCATCTAGGCTTACATTTTCTTGCTTGGGTCTGTAGCTGAAGGCGTCCACCCCCAGCTCCTGCATTTCTCCTGCTGATCCAGCCGGTGCAGCAGGTCCTGCAGCCGCTCAATGTAGCTGATGGCGCTCCGCAGAATCTCCACCTTGGGCAGCCTCTGGTTGGGGTTGGCCACAGTCCGCCGCTTCAGTGCCTCGAAGGCCTCGTTGATTTTCTTTAGCCTCCTCCTTTCGCGCAGGGTGGCGGCTTTCGCCGGTCAGTGGGGGCAGATTTTCTCTTGCAGGTCTTGCAAGCCCATATCAGACACTGGCCGGGGCAGTGGGGAGGCTGCAGGCCCGGGGGCGCCAGGACATGTTCCTCTCCGCTGCTGTCGCTCCCTGCTTCCGGGGGCATTTGGTCCTGGCACGGGGGACAGGGTACCATCACTCCCTGGATACAAAGGAGAGCCTTCTGCCACTTCTAATGGCTGCAGATAACATTTTTCCCATCCAAGTAGAAGAAATAGGAGCCAGTTTCAAAAAGGTCCATCATCATGTTCTCCTCCTTGGCCTCTGACTCGATCTGAACTGGATGATGGACTCAAAAACCCAGAGGAACCACCCAGATGGCATTTAATTAGTCCAGTGACATAAGTCGACCCAGCTTTATATATAGTAGCTCCTGAAACTCAATCCAACTTTTAGCTGTCATGGAGCATCCGTCTCCCAATGTGATTGCAGCTAGTGCTCTCTAGAACATCTAGTTTGAAAGAAAACTGAGAAGTGTCACCTCCCAGAGTGTTGTGACAATCTATGTGCAGACCAGGTTACACAGAATGAATCACATAATTTAAACAAAGCATTGAATGCTTCCATTTTGGGCATTTTAGATACTAACCTGCTTACAGGACAACTTCAAAATAACTGGGGATTAACATTGCCCTATTCTCCTCCCCCTGCGCTCCTCTGAATTCTAAGTATAGACCCATGATGAAAGATTTCAAAGGCAATATCCATTGCTCCAAAATAGCCTGGTTAATATTTGCAGAGTGGTTCAGCTCCTTTCTCTCTCCTGCCTCTCAAAAAGATGCTATTCCTGTGATTAAAACCATTTCAGTCCTTCAAAGGTTATACATGACTTTCAGGCTTCAGCCTCAAATAGAAGCAGGTAAATCTCTTTCCTCTCTTTTACTAAGGCTGCAAGGTGATTTGGGAGCTGGAGGGGGGTGGCTGAAGGGTGCCCACATCCCATGATACTGGATGAAATGATTCTCTGGGTCCTTCCATATAGACTGTCCTTACTATCTTTTTTTTTTCTTTGGGGAGAGGGGCAACAAGGATCTGAATTCTGTACCCTTCCATTTGTGGAGCAGTATTACATATGAGGTAGGGGGTGGGATAGAGGATGGGGTTGCAATACATGTAATAACTCCTCTTTTTATAGTTTTAGTGAAAACAAGACTCACACCACAGCTACTTGATATTTCAGCATTTACTTGTGGCCCCCTCCAAGGTGGCTGTCTTATGACTCCAGTTCTGCACACTCTGTGCTCACCACTTTTTCTATTGCATTCTCACTATGCATTGACTCCAAATAATTTGTATGATGGGATTTAAGTGAGAAAAGTAGCAACCAAGGCACAGGCAAGGAAATAGCATTTTTTTTACATTGCAGCTTGCCCATGATCCAATAGACACATGTATTGTTCTTTGGGATACAGTACAATACAAAGGTGAAGTGCAGGGGCCCTGAATTCCAAAGAACTCTCTTCAAGTCCTACTAAGGTTAATTTCTATGTATATATCCATAGGTAAGTACTAGATCTTGAGTATTCAAGATAATAGTGGTTGCCTTATGGAGTTTTGGTGAGGATTCAATCAAGTAATACCATGCATGTGAAGCATATAGCACATAGCTGCTTGGTGAAGAGTTATCAATTATAGTATAAAGCCATGTTAGGCCAAACACCCGTTTCTATGAATGAAATAAAGCATAGCTGTTGCAGAGTTGTTTTTTTTTTTCTTACATCCCTCTGTTTTATTGCTCTTTCCTTTCCCTTTTCCTCCTAGAGCTCTGGAAGGACTTCCTATCTGTAAGTGGCCTTTGGGATGACAGTCAACCTTGGTTTTGGTCTTTATAGTCAGTGCCTGAAAAACTACATGGAAACATAGAATCTTATTGCTCTACCCCAAGGAGTGATGATTATAAGCTGTGTTCTTTGTGACTTTATTTTTAAAAATGAATAGAGCAATGATAATGCAGGAAATCAACTGTCAGATAATTTACATAATTTTTGACTTAAGTCGCCTTTTCAGAAGATGATTCTTTACAGTTTTTATTGAGCCACAGACTTAGGATGTTAAGTTTTGACATTTTTGGCTGTTTTTGTTCCTAATCAAGTTTAATAACCATTCTTAGATTTTTGGAATGGTAGGAAGCAGAGAGAAGAGTTATGAGAAACCAATACATCTCCTGTGACTTTTTTTTTTTTCTATTTTCACCAGTTTCTTGGTTGTTCAAGTTAGCAGTCAAAACTGCAGGTTGAAAGTTTCAGCAACTCAGGGTATAATCTAACATCTATTATAGAAAATCAGCTTGTGCTCTTAACCACACTTTGTGCTGTCTAATAAATGTAAACTTCACATTGAAAGTTTCAGCAACTCGGGGTATAATCTAATGTCTGTTATAGAAAATTAGCTTCTGCTTTTAACCATACTTTATGCTGTCTCTTGTAAATGTGAAGACAATTTGCAAAGTGAACTAAGATTATTATGATAAAAATCATTAAGATCATGAATATAAAAATGACTATTTCTTTAATTCAGCATTTGTTGGGTATCTACCAAGTGCCAGATAGTGTCCTGGGTGCTAAGGATAAAGCATTAAAAAAAAAAAAATCTCTCTTCTCATGGAGTCTGAATCTAAAGTGGTGAGTTAAATTAACAGACCAAATGGGAGAAATAGCCTTGGAATTGGGATGGAGAAGGCCTAGATTATAGTTTTTTGAGGCCAGTGAGGATTTAGTCAACCCTACTATCTCAAATCCTCAGATGTTTCATCCATAATATTGGTATGATGACAAAAGACATCCATATTCACAGGATATTATAAAAATTAAATGTTTACAAATGTGAAACCCACTTCAAAAATGTAGCATCCTCTCTAAAAGTACTTTTATTATTGGAATTAGTATTTTCAGAGGAGAAAAATATCATTACTAAGCAATTTTGAAGCCCAGGTAAAGAAATAACATTTAAAGCATAACCATTCTTAGACTCGTCACTGATTTTAAGAAGTATCAGATAGATGTTAGAAAGCCTGCACATCATAAGCCTGCTAAAAAATATGAAAGTTCACCTTTTCCTTTTTCTGTTTCTTTCCTTCAAGTGTCACCACTGGAGAAAGAGCCAGTTTAGAAATGTAGAAAGAGAATTTTTTTTAAAAAAATGTCCATAAAGCTTTGGGATGCTGATCAAGAGCAACTTCTTAGGCAAGGGTAGCTTTTATTGGTGTAAATTCAACCTTCACCTATTGAATTGTTCCTTATTAAATTATAAATCCCCTTTTCCAACATGGTCTAGAACTCAGACCAGTAAAGTTAGTATGAGTGTTCACCTTGGTTTAAACAGATTTTTCCCCCGTTTTTTGTTGTTGTTTTGAGGGTTGAGGGCAGGAGGTGGGAGGAGAAAACAAGGAAATGCAAGCTTGGGAAATAAACACCCTTTATTTGATTAGGTCAACGGGAAAATACGCACTGATTCCAAACTACTAACTAGTGAACTCTTGGAACTCAAACTGTTTACAAAATATGAGATGCCTGTAATTGCAATTATATTACTTCTCAGTAGAACTTGGAGACACAGACCTTGGCAAGTGGTTAAATCAGGTTTACGTAAACTGCAACTATTTAAAGTTTGGAGGCAAGCTTTAAATGGTTCAATTTTTTTGAATTATGAAAAAAGTAAATGATAAGGGAATAATCATATTATCATTAATAAAATCACTCCGAGGAAACTAGAGTTCATTCATCATAAAATCTGAATTTGGGTTAGTGATAGAATTGGAAGTTTTCATGTAGTTTATCACCCTATTGTTCTTACTTCCTGCTTAATCATTTATAAATGACTTTTTTCCCTTCATCTAAAAAAAAAAAAGGCTAAGTGTTTCCCAATTCTTTTCTGTGGAAAGAAGTGGAGAAAAAGTATTATGGCTAGCTCATATCAGTAGATTTTAGCTATGAGTCTTTGGAAGGGTTGCATATATGGTAGAAAGAGAAGAGAGCTTTGGAGAAAGAATCTGTGTTCTAGCCATTCTTAAGTATGTGTTTGTAGCCATAGTTTCATTACAGAACAAAAAGCATATACATTATATATATCATAGGCTTGCTTTTAGCACTAAATGAAATAATATATGCTGAGCCCATGGTGTGGAATATGTACTCAACAAATATTAATTCTCCTTCTTCTACTCAATTTGTAAAGCTTCTGATGGAAAGAGTCATAGTAAATTCATTGAAAAACCTAGATTTGGTGAGAAAGATGTTGCTGATAAATTTGGGAATTTATTTGTGTTAATCAAGGTAAAAATATTGAAGCTAGTCACTCTAGTAACAGAGCTTAATATATTTATATGCTTATTAAATTTCCATTTTACTGGGGGGACAAGATACTAACTAAAAGTCACACAAATGAATAACCTAGTTAGGAACTTTGAAAGAAAGGAATGTAGTTCTGTAAGGGTGTGTAACAATAAAGTCCCCCTAAACAGGAAGCTGGAGAAAAGGATGGTTTGGGAACAGAAGTTCCTGAGACATTGTGGTGGTATTTCTAGGGGAACAAAGTTCAAGTTTTTGGAAAGCTTTTGGAAAGTATCAGGATAATGGTGAAAGTCAGAGGAAGCTCAAGGAAGAAACAGACACAGTGACACAGATGTGTGTCAGAGACTAGTGAAAAGATTTGTGTGGGTGAGAACCAGGGGGTTTGGCTACATAGTCAGGTTCAAAGAAAGCAGATTGAGCCATAGCTGAAAAACCAGAACTGAGGGGCCAGATCCAAACACGATTATACTCTTTCAACTATGAAAATAGAAGAAAGAAAAGGGGGTAGAAGAAAGGAGAGAGAGAGAGAGAAGAGAAAGAGGAGCCAAAGAGAGTGAACAGAACGCAGGCTAGCCCTCAGGGCGAAGGGTCACCTAGCAAGGGCAGAGAGTAGCCATAAAGAATAGAAGGTAAAGGAGGAGCCCTCTGACTGAAAGGCAAAACTCAGAAGAGGCAGATTAGTGCTTTCAATTTGTGACAGCTAAATGAGTAACATGAGCTTCTGCACCTGTAATTTACCTAATCGGCAGACAGTTTGTGCCCAGAGATTCCCAAACACTATGGTAAAAATAGTTTTGTCCTTAGACCGACAGAACATTTGAGTCACTTCAGAGGACCTGGGGGAGGGGCATAAACCGAGCGGAGGAAAAGGAAAGATATTAAAGGCGAATCCTCTGCAATCTTCAGTAAGTGGCCGTGAGAAGTTATGCAAAGAAATGGGGCTGGACCTAGATAAGGAAGGGCTTCGGTTTCCAGGCCCACCATGAAACACCCTTTTAAAAAGAGCACCAAGGAAATTAGTCTAGATAGAACAAGTGAGGTAGGAACCAGCGAGGCTGCTCTTCAGATAGTTCAAGAAACACATTTTTGCTCTTTGCTCTCACTCCCAATTCCAAAAATCTGTGTTCAGTCATGTACTGAGCTGCAAAACGATACTCAAGGAGGCTGCTGTTCATTTCTTAAATCTTAGGCATAATTTACAGGGAAGGTGACAATGAATGCTTTTCTCCCCCAAGAAACTCATATTCCTCAGTGCAAAAAATGAAGTCTTGTTCATAATTCTGCACCTCCTTCCCCCTGCTTTTATTCAGATTTCTGAATTTAAGAGTAAAATTTGGGAACCATTCGAATTTTTTCCGGGTTAAGTATTCCTTCTGGTGAGGGGCCAACTGGCATAGGTTTGCTTAGGACTGAGCGGGTACCCAGGAGGCCAAATTTTCAGTGCTAAAACTGGGGAAACCCTGGTCAAGTCAGAATGAGTTAATCACTCTATTTCCCAGAAAAGCCCATAGAAACTGGCATACGTCTATTAGTAGATAAGAACAATATACAGAGTGCAGGATATATAAAGTATAGATTTTTTTAAAGAAATTACTGTAATTATACATATGGGGTTGGATGTTAGACAAAGTTCTACTAGGCCCAGCTCTAATACTTACTAATCATTTGACATTGAATATGTTCTATGACTTTTCTAAGCTTTAATTAGTCTATAAAATGGAAACACATTACTTTATAACATTGCTTTAAAGATTTAAACAATGTCAATAAAATGTAATATACAGTGTCTAGCACAGAAACAATATTCAATACAAATTAGTATTATTTCAGCTATGATTGAAGAAAAAAAATCATCCATCTCCTTGTCACCTCAATAAATTGAACCCAACTTTTTTGTTTTCTATGTGAACAAAATTTTACATAATGTAATATCATGTAATATTAATTTCATGTTACATACTTTTTATTTAAATTTAAGTACAATATAACATTACATGCATATTGCCTTTTTCAATGAAAATATTATATGAACATTTTTATGATACTACATACAACTAATATTTTAAATGTCCAAAATTAATGGAATGATTTTCCTATGATGTTTAAGTCTTTTAAAAATGAAACGAATCATGATATTCAGATGACCCCAATTATAGTGGTGCTTGGTGTTACTAGCTTGCTAAGATAAACAAATGTCTCTAGTATAGTACGATTAGCCAAGTATTTTGTTACTGCCCTCCAACTGGCTGGTTATGACATATTGCCCAAAATGTTTGGTGCCTTAATGCCTGTGTCAGGGTCTATTGTGACAAATAGTCACCACTGTACAAACACATTTTTTCCATAAAGTTTCCCTACCAGTTTGGAAGAAAAAAAGTTGTTTAATCAGATACACACACATATCTCACACTTTTTTTGAAAGTCAAGACATTTTTGTCTGTGGATAATGCATGTTAGTTTTTAGGTTAGTGAGTAATAGAAGTTAAAAGTTATACTGTGTTTAAATTGCATATAATCTGGAGCTTTTTGAAGTACAGGTATTACATGTTCAACATGTCACTGGTCATATAAAATTAATCATATTAAATTTTATTTTCCATGATTTTTTTATGATTTGGGCTAGGTGTTGTCATATTAGAAAAGGCTGACCGTGTAATTTTTACAATATTAGTATGGTCTTTTCATTAAATCATTTAAATAGATTTTTTTCACTTTCTTGTATTTTAGCATAATGCTATCGTGAGATTGAAGCTGCTTCTTCTGTAGCAAGATAATGTTCAAGACTTGGTGCTTTTAAAGAAAAAAGAATAAAAAGTAGTAATATATGTGTTTTTTATTTTGTAAAGTTGTAGCCATTATTCAACTCTGAAAAAAAATAAGTTGCAGGCCCTTATGTATTGAAGTACTTTAAATAAATGATCTCATTACATCTTCACAATACCAAGTATATTATATAATTGATTTCATTTTAAAAATACAGAAAGCAAAGAGAAGTTAACCTGTTTGCCCATTATCACATGCTATACACTTAAACCTGGTTCATGTGGCAGTGATTCATATAATTAAAGAGAAGCTTTTCTTCTGAATTTCCTTACAGTGACCAAAAGAACCATCTTCCAGGAGCTGCCTACCTTAGAGGAGCTTTGAGTGTTTATTTGGGAAACTTCAGGATAACTTCTGCTTTTTTTGTTTGTTTGTTAGTTTTTCAGTCGCATGTCCAAAAGAGACATGTTGGTAGCTGATGGCTGAGATTCGAACCTACCTATTTCCCCATTAGCAAATAATTACACCATGATATTTTCCATGTTCACTACTACGTACAAGCAGTCTGTCTCAGAGGTCACAAAACAGATGTTCATATGAAGATGCTCAAAACACATGGTCTGTTTCATTGTTTTAAAACACACAGTGAGAAGCAAAAGGAAAAAGATGGAATAATTTAGCACACCATTATAGGGCTATCATAAGTGAACTTGGGCTTGAAAGGATCTTTCCTTTCTCAAAATGATGGGCACAGTTTGGTCCAAGAATTACAACATAGGCTGAAGGTAGAATTCCTTTCTAAATTTGTTTCCAAGAAAATAGATGAACATTTTCCAAATACTAAGTTATGCAATACTCTTATGTCCTGTCTTTCTCTTCCCCCCAGTTAGTCTGCTCCACTTAACAGTAGTTACCAGGACTAGGGTTGAAAATGACCAAGGGATCTCAGCAGGTAGAAGGTGTCTAGAACCAATACACAGATCCTCTGAACAGCTAGCCATATCTAATGCTCATTGATAGGAAAGTCTTTTCAGATTGAACGTGACATGTTTTGAGGATATTATGATCACTTGAAATTATTGAGGTGTCAACTATTGAGAAGGCTAAATGTAAATGTGGTTGATGGAGATAAAAGAGAAAGATAAAAACAAATACTGATCTTATCTATTTCTACAAAGGAGCACATGGAAAAAGACATTCCAGGATCTTTTGGAAGAGCAATTTTATTTTTTTAGTCTCTCATTATTTAGATTTGCTGAAATAAATTACACTTCAATGTAATTATTTTTGCTATATTTGGTTTATTAACATAATTTATATTGAAGTTTAACAATTATTTTATGTAAGCCATTTGTAAAGAAAGCCTTTATTAAGAAATACATTTCAGATAAAGTATTCCTAAGATAGAGATGGAATACACCTGAAATTTTCAATTCGTGTTAATTATGCTTTGTTTTAGTGAGATTTAATAATCAGAAATTAAAAAAAACACTTATTTCTACTTGTTTCTTAGTTGACAGAATTTAGTTTTAAATGGGATTACTACTGAAAGAGGCTAAAACAAAACATCTTGGTTTGTTAACATATTTTAAACTCACTTAGCAATAAGTTAGCTTGGGCTTGAAAGGGTCTTTTTTTTTCTCAAAATGATGGGCACAGTTTGGTTCAAGAATTACCACCTAGGCTGAGGGTAAAATTCCTTTCTAAATTTGTTTCTGAGAAAATAGATGATCATATGCTGCTGGAGATCAACAAAATAAGGCACTTACATGGCCCATAGTAAAACATTCTTTTCTGTGAAACACTTTACTGTGAACTGTGACAAGCATGACTCCTATGATGGATATTTGGTGAGGTACAATGATCTTGTCGTGCAAACAAGAGCTTATTAACGTGGTTTCCTCAACTCCACTTCTCACATCCAAATCCTCTAGGAATTGACACCAACTGTCCATTTTGACACTTGTTCATTAATTTTCTTTCAATAGAACTATTCTCTGCGCTCAGCTGTCGTAGCAATTTAAGATTTTACATACTTTTCTGATATGGCTCTTTGTTGGACATTCCTTCTGTGTTCAGAGGACCAAATAACACCAGAATTCTAATATATGTCACAGAGTCCTTAGTTCAGTTTGCCACTTGTTCCATTACCCACTCTCAAAAAGGGAACTTTAACTTGACCTCTTAAAAAGTGAAAAGAGCAAAATCAATTAGTTCTCTCTATCAAGACTTAATGGTCGTGACAGCAATAAATCCATGCCAATGCCTTCTTTCCTAACCTGAATCTTTTCACACACCTGTCCTGAGTAAATCCAATAGATCCCTAGTTATAAAATGCTTATAGAAAATCTTTTTTTTTATTTAGTAGGTGTGTGTGCACACCTGTGTGAGTACACTCATTTCACAGCCATGACTGAAGCACTAACAGATTGCAGACAACAGATAATGATTATTGTATTCCGTTGTGAAATATGCTCGACTTTGCAAATTTTTATTCGTGATCGGAAAGCACCCTTATATTGAGGATTGAAGGACATAAAATGAATAATATAAGGAATGGCTGCAGATGTGTTTAATATTTGTTTTGTAATAAAATAAAGTTGGACCGTGCAGTGGTATGATTTTTCCATGGCACAATACGCTCTTTTCTTGTGTGTCAGTTTTTGTTTGGGGTTAGTGAGAATCATCGCATCACAAAGAAAGAATGCAAGAATCAAGGGTTGCTTTGCCCTTTACCAATCTGTTGTGCTGTTCCTGGAAATGTTTATATTTGAGGCTTGCCAAAGGCAGCAATTGTTTTGTGGTTGCTATGCTTAAAAATGATATCAGTGTAATAAGTGATGCTTGATTGTTTCGATATCATTTTACTGTTTTGTTCAGATTCGTTAATGTGCCTTAGTCTTTTAGATTTGAGTTATGTTATGATGCAATAGCACTAAGAACATATGCTGCCTTTTAGAAAGAACTAAGTCGTTTCCAGATATTAATTCTTTAATCTTAAGTATGTGATTCTAGAATATCTAGACTTCTTATGTTCCCAAACTTTATTTTTACTTCTTTGAGGATTTGGTATTCTAAGTAGTTTTCTAAATCTCTAATAGCAGAAATTTTTCTCTAATCTTATCCATGTCAATTCACCAAAAAGCTTATTTTTTCCCTACTTTGAAGAAATCCCAGACTTCTCAATGGAATAAGTTATCTTTCAAAGATCAAAGTGATGATTAAAATCAGCTTTTGGATATATGATAATACTGTAATACTATTTTTGGTGGTGGTAAGTTACTTAAAGAGTTTTATAAGTACATCATCATAGCAATAACCTCAGCCACAGGGAAAAAATGAAGCACAATCTTACAAAGTCTTATAAGATTAGCATGAAATTTTTCTGAGGGTGCAGTAATTTAGATCTACCTTCAGAAGTGCACAGCAAGACCTTTGTAAGGCTCTGAGACTCTGGGACTTTGAATAGTCTCTTAAAGACAAATAATGGAGAAAGAAACAGAATGAGAGAGATAAGAGGCTAGGAAAGGAGGAGGAAGAGGGAGAGTGTGTGTGAGAGAGGGAAAAGCTGTAAGGCGGAGAGTGGGATTGTGAAGCCATTCTGAGTTCAGAATTGACCATTAGACTTCTATCAAAATCAGCTCTTTAAAAAAATCGCAGGGTTTTGAAAATCAGTGCGTACTCTGGAATTATTTCAAATGCTTAAAATATTGGGTTGACATAGAAGGCTTTAGGGTAAACTACATCTCCTTTTTAGTGACTTGCTTCCTTGGGAATAAAATTTGGTGGACAAAGCACATAAGTCATAAAAAGCTTGGAAGTTCCTGATGTTGTTTCCTAAGTTCTTCTACTTCAAAATTCAGTCTGTAAGGAAATGTTCATAAGGAGACTATTTGTAAAGTGTAGATCATCAAGGTATATTCACTTTTCATAGCTCATACTGATTATAGTATCTGATTCTATGCTTACATATATCCTAAAATTGATCACATTGCCTTATAGTGCTTATTGTTCATACCACCCATTACATAGGGCAGGAAACATGCAATAATCAATACAGAAGACTATCTGTTTTAAGATAGAGACTATGTAATTTTTGTGAATGAATGAATAAAGGTGATAATAATTGTCAAAACCTTTTATCATCTATGAGAAGGTTATTATTATTATTATTTTTTGAGATGGTGTTTCACTCTTGTTGCCCAGGCTAGAGTGCAATGGTGCGATCTCAGCTCACCACAACCTCTGCCTCCTGGGTTCAAGCGATTCTCCTGCATCACCCTCCTGAGTAGATGGAATTACAGGCACGTGCCAACACACCCGGCTATTTTTTTTGTATTTTTGGTAGAGACAGGGTTTCTTCATGTTGGTCAGGCTGGTCTTGAACTCCCGACCTCGTGATCCGACCACCTTGGCCTCCTAAAGTGCTGGGATTGCAGGCATGAGCCACCAAGCCAGGCCTGAGAATGTTTTGAAATGGCATTTTTCTTATTAGAATTTTAAATTTTTATTTCTATTTGATATTTGCTTAAATTTTATGGTGTTTTGCTCAAAAGGTGCATATTTAAATCAGCACAAGACATAATGCTCATTTACTCTCTTTGAAAGTTTTTCTGCCAAAACTTTTGTTTGAGCAGAAGTTCCTGAAACCTTTATGGGACCAAAAGTTCTCTACTCAAAATACATTTTGTAACAACACTTTTTTTTTCCTGTAGCTAAAATAGCTAAGCTTTAGACACAAGTGTAGCTGTCACAACCAAATTATAGTACACCAATCAGACCTTCATGCTACTGTTCTATAGGCGAGTATGATTATTTATTGACCGTGTGTTTTAACAGCAGTGGTGGGCTACTTGCTGCTAGTCACCTCGCTCCTGCATACCTGGCCATCTTTGATGTCCTCGGTCTGTGTGTCAATGAGTCATTATTTGATCTAGCTGGCCTCATAAGTGTGAGAATCTCAAGATATGTGGTTACTTTACCTTTGTTCACTCTACAAATGAGCCATCAGAAGCTAATCTGTGTTGCTACCTTGTCACCTCCCAAACCTTGCTGATTCAGAGTTTGATGGGTACCTGAAGGTAGTCAGAGCAGTATGGAACCCCACATGGAAAACTAATCCTTACCTCTTCTTTATTTATCCTTCACCTTTCTTCTTTACAAAGCCTTTGATTTGTAGTAATACAAATGTTTTCGTTTACCTTAAAATAATTTTGTAAAATACTTTATAAGAAGCCTGTGAAATGATCACATTAGACTATATGGTGCGATTGATATAATCAGGACTCAAGCTTTCTTAAGTAATAATCCTATGATCAATTGTATCAGAATCCCTGGGGGAACTTGTTCAAATTTGAATTCCAGAGATCCACGGCAGCCCAACTGAATCAGAATGTTTCTGTAGATGCTCATAGAAATTTTGATGAGATTAAATGTGTCTAGCCTAATGGTTCTTAAATCTGGCTGCACAATAGAATCACCTGGGAAATGGAAAATGATTAAAATGTGCAGACACGGCTAGAACTTTTGGCCTAGCACAATGCCCAACACCTATTTTATGTTCAGTGATTGATACATACACTCAAGTTAGATAAAAGAAAAGCCAGCAAGTGATTAAAAACCCATCTCTAATTCTAATATATGACGTGAAAGACATGAAAGGACGATTAATGAAATTTCCAATCTAAAATTATTTTTATTTCAAATGGGAATGAACCTTGGCTATTAGTAAGTATAAATTCCTCTCAAATACACAGTTAAATGATTTTACATTAGTAGAAATAAGTATCATTTAAATTATAAATCACTTTGTCCACTCTATGTAATACAACTCCTTTTCTTACATAAAGTTCTACTTTAAAACATGGGTTCTAGAATACAACGTCAAGAAGAAATAAAACTGCAATTCAATTACTGTAAAGTCCAAATTCTCATACAGTGATAGAGATGATAAACATCAGTCTATTTAAGTACTAACTGTGAGCCAGTTATTACTTGAAGTTCTTTAGGTGTATTAACTCTATTCACAATATCCCTAGGAGAGTTAATATCAGCCCCAAATCTTCATATTGTACATTTAAAGTGAAAGCAAACATACAGAAAAGAAATGCTAGGATAAATCACTTGGCCTCACATATTGTTGTTTTATAAATAATTCTTTGTTGGAATTAAATTTGCATAAACATATCTCAAATTATAATTTTATTTGCTTTAGAAGTTAACATAATGACCTTTCCTTGGTGTGTTACCACCTACCTTGACATACTAAAGTATGAAGTAGTCTATATCACTGTAATGTCTACTGCTAGATTATATGGCATATTGTTCAAAAATCAGGCCGGGCACCGTCACTCATGCCTGTAACCCCAGCACTTTGGGAGGCTGAGGCTGGCGGATCACAAGGTCAAGAGATCGAGACCATCCTGGCCATCATGGTGAAACCCCATCTCTACTAAAAGTACAAAACTTAGCCGGGCATGGTGGCGGGCGCCTGTAGTCCCAGCTACTTGTGAGGCTGAGGCAGGAGAATGGCTTGAACCCAGGAGGCAGAGGTTGCAGTGAGCCAAGATCATGCCACTGCATTCTAGTCTGGTGACAGAGAGAGACTGTGTCTCAAATAAAAAGAAAGAAAGAAAGAAAGAAAGAAAGAAAGAAAGAAAGAAAGAAAGAAAGAAAGAAAGAAAGAAAGAGAAAGAAAGAAGAGAGAAAGAAAGAAGAGGAAAAAAATATCAAGTAATATTTTTTTGGTGGAGTTAGATTGTAGTCAGTATGTATACAGTTCATTAAAGTAAGTATGTAACATATTTCTTTATAGTTTACCATAACAAATGAAGTGTAGTATTTCAAAAAAAAATTGAGGAAGTTGAAAAAAAATGAGACTAATGAAACATGATTTTAAAAATAGTAATTCATTTTCTTAGAAAAGAACCCATAATCATGAAAAACTCAGCAAAGCAAGCCTTTTATTTCAACTGATTTAATAATTTAGCCAATTTTTGAATGGATTCACTTATTAAATATTTTTTATAAATTTCATTTAATTCAAGCCCAAGCCTTAAAAGTAAAATGGTCATACTTCTAACCAATGCCATAAATCCCCCAATTATCTCAGTAGGTATTTTCATGAAATATTGCATTTCTTTTAGTGACCATGACCAGAAAGAAAAAGATTGAAAACATTACTCCAAATTGTAAAATAGTTACCCTTTGGTACTAGAATTTAACGTCATATAATTTCATTTTCCCTTTTAGATTTTTCTGTCATTCGTACAAATTGTATAATAATTTTGTATTTTGTAATGATAAAATAAAATAAATATTTAAGAAAATAAAATACAAACAGGAATTTAGGCACAAGTAGAAGAAGTGCATCTGGTAAATAAGACAGAATCTTAGTTTCTAGGACTGGGAAACAAGGCCTGCACTACATTTACAGCAAGATTTTCTTGATGTTGATCTAAGAGTACTGAAGGAATATAATATTCTCCTGGATGAGGACTAAATTCTTTCCAGAGTGAGGCTGAGCTTTATGGTTAGATTGAGTTGCTTCTAAAATATAGAGATGAGGATGTTGGAACAGGAAACCAGGTAGCTTTCTCTCAATAATAAGCTTCAATTACCTGGGAAATTCAGTTATACAAATAAGGTCTGTTAAAAGATAAACTGAAACACAATACAAATTTTAGAGTTTATTTGAACAATCAGTGATACATAAATTGGGGAAATACCAAAATGAAGGACGTCTTGAGCTCTACTGAAGAAATGTAAGTGGAAGGCTTTTATAGCATGAATGTGGAAACAAGAAATTGAAAATAGAGTGGTTACACTTACACAGTTTTCATATTTGCTCTATTCCATTGCTGGCAGCTTTTGATTTGTTGAACTTATTTTTTTTAATGAATCTGGCATTTACAATAAATGTCCCAACTTGTTTTGCTTATATTTGTAGTCTAAGCAAGGTTAAGGTTACTTTCAATGCTGACTGGGTTTGTCTGCTTAGAAATTTTTCAGACCTGGTCTTCATTTTATTTTATTTTAACAAGTCCTTCCTAATTATAACAGATTATATTTTTGTTAAATGTGTTGTGCCAGGAAGTAAGGTTACTCAAAGTAGTCCATTGTCCTAAAATTCAGGTTTAGTTTCTTGATACACATCTTTGAATTCTTATAAATTGTGGAGAAAATGTAAATGTCTAAACATTAGGGTTGGAGGATTCATTGGACATTAAACGTTGATGAGCTATTATCCTGAGAAGGGTGAAATTATTTATGGACTTTAAAGGGAAACAAGGCCTTGGGACATACTAAGATTTATTTTCTCCATAATCCATTTTGGTTTCTGATGATGAGGTTATATCTTACCTGATTCCATTATTTTCCTTGCCTACCATCATTTTTCCATTGGTGGGTGATATTTCCTTGCTACTGAAATCTTATAACAGAGACTGTGTTAGAAAATATCACCCACCAATGGGTGACAGATTTTTCTGTCATTCGTACAAATTATATAATAATTTTGTGTTTTGTAATGATAAAATAAAATAAATATTTAAGAACTGCCCTTTAATATATTAAAATAGTTTATTATCAAAACATTGAGGTCTTGGTTGCTTCTCATCTCAATAACATACTTTTAACTTGTTTAGATAATAAACTATTTTAATATATTAAAGGGCAGTTTTCTTTTCATCATTTTAATCTTCAGAATTTTGAAACCCATTTCTCAGTTATTTATTCTTCTAGATGAACTTAACAAGTTTTTTTTTTTCAAATTTTGAACAAGTAAATGCTATTAAGATTTTTAAATTAGCCCATTAAACCTATGAAGTAATTGGAAAAGTATGATGTACTTTATAATAGGCCTCTGTTACTTAAAAAAATCATATTTTTCATTTCCCTATTTTATAGTTTTCTTCAGAAATGCACCATAAGTTTACCCTCTCAATATTTTATAATAGTTTGGACATTGTCAGTGAACTAATTTTTCCCATTATATCTTTCAATCATGTTAATTGGTTGCGTATGGTTTTTGTATATTTATTTTGCAGTCACCTGAATTAGAGAATTTCTTATTACTTATCTATTTTTTCAGTTTATTTATCTGTATCTTCTAGGTATGCATATAATGGCAATTTTGACTTCTGTTATTTTTGTTTACTTTATTAGTGCTTTGGTTAGATTAGTGATAATACATTTTTGGTACTGATTTTGATTATTCTCTGCCTCTAAAATCTCTTTAGTAGCTTAAATTACTTAAAATATTAAAACAAATTCATTCATGTCCTCACTCATTGAGTTATCATTTATTTAGCACTCTAAGGCACTGTAAAGGATATATATATATATATATATATATATATATATATATTTGTGTGTGTGTGTGTGTGTGTCTGTGTATATTTATCTATATATTCATAATCAGGATATGAGGGGCCATTGAAACCCATCTGGGTCTCTACTTTGCATATCACCCTGAGGAAGTGAGCCACCACTGAGTCTAGATGGTAAGTAGAATCTTGCTCCCCTGCTGACCTGCTTCCCTGCCACTTGGACCTGCATGGTGCCAGTTCCTGGATTCTCTGTCGCCTTGCTTCACCTGCCTGTTATGATATGCTACCTCTTGCTAGTCTACTATCATGTGTCCTAGTTGGGTTCACCACCTGTTGTTCGTTACTGTACTCTCTGGGCCTGGTGTCTGCCTCCATGAATGTGCACGCTGGCAGCTGAGTCCAGATCTGCCTCTCCGTCTCTACCACCTGTTTCAGCCCTGTGGGATATCTCGGTCCAGCTTTCTTCTGGAACTGCCTTATCCTACCTTTGTAGTCTAACTTGTTTTGATGAAATCTTTTAAAAAATATGTCAAACCCATTTCTGTCTCCTTAAACAGTAAATTAATCGAAAGAGAAAAAAAAATGTTTTCTTAAAGATACAGAGGCTGGTGTTGTAATATTTATTTTTGTTATATCCAGTGGCTATTGAAATATGTTGGATTTCAATAAATGGTCCCAAACTGTTAGGTTTTGAAGGTATATGTGTTGTTTATAAGAAGGTGTGTGTGTGTGTGTGTGTGTGTGCAGGCGTGCACAAAATAAGGATATCAGCCATCAATTTTGATGTTTTTGGATTGCCGTGACCTGGAAAACCAAGTTTGTTGAAGTATCTATAATATAAGAAAAAACTGTTGATAAACTACTTTTTAATAAGTTGCCCAATTATACAGAATTCCTTTTTGTCAGCTTCCGTTGTTTAATGGCTCTTTGCACACTATCAATTTCCTGGTTACATTCTGTATAACTGATAATCCTGAACAAATGATACATTAATTTATCTTTGATCCAGAGGTGTTTGTTTGTTCCCTGACTGCAAGGATATTTTAGCATGTGTGAATTGGTAGGAAAATACACTGTCACACAGACACTATTATTTTACTTCTGCCTAGGCAAATTTTCAATTGAATATATTTGTTTGAGTTTCTGTCATGTGTAAGATGTTATCTAAGGGTTACATGGATAAAATTATGAGAAACATAGTCCTTGTTCCCAAATAGTTGACAATCTAGTAAATGGAGAGTGCCAGAGGATAAGAACCTGCAAAAACGCCTTCAGAAAAGTTCTAAGAAAGGTATTAGTTATTGAGGGAAATGTAAGAGCCAAATCATGGTATTTGGGAACATGTAGGATGTGTTTTAGCAAGCAGCGAATATTCTAATTTGGTCTAGTTCTAGAAAAAAATATACTGGGGAAAGGTATTTGTAAAACGTGAGTTTAATTCAATAGTCAACGAAGGGCTACCGAACAGATCAGTGAAATGATCAGTGCTGAGATTTAGATTTAAATCTCAGAGTTTCAGAGCTTGAGATTTAAATCTGGCAACAAAGTGCAGAGTCGGAGCAAACAAACCACATGATTTGGTTTGGACCAAATGTATATTGGAGGAGGTAGTGAATCAGAGAAAGAATATAGCACTAGATACCCAAATACAAAGGCTGGTGCTATCACTGACTATGTGACATGAGTAACTGAATTTGCATAAAATAGCTATTATAGATACTATCCATAGTATCTATAATAATGTTCTTGAGAGAGGGCATAGAGTTAATGTGTATCTTACATCTAAGTAGGTAAGATCAGAGATATTGTCTTATATCTAGTGGCCTCCCATGTAACAGAGCAGGATAGGTGGCAAATACTACAGGTTCCGAACCCAGACTTCTTGTATTCAAGTCTAGGCTCTTTCATTTAGTTAATGTATAATCTAGAGTAGTTTATTTAACCTCTTCTTGCTTTGGTTTCCCTATCTGTAAAAGCCAGATAATAGCACCTACTTTCAAGAATTGTCATGAAGTTAATGAATTAATATTTGTAAAGTCATTAGAAGAGTGCCTGGCACATGGTAATGATTCAGTAAAGAAGGTTATTATTAATTATAGTAAATAAAATAAAAAGTAAAAACAATTTTATGTGTATCACAATTATTCATATCACAATTTTAAGCATAATCTTTAACACATAAGTAAACAAAACTTCTGATTTAATAGTCCAGGGAGTCAGTGCTCATCCTGTTACCATTCATCAACTTTCTGAATGTACTACACTCAGATTGATGAAACTAACTCATGTGTACCAGTGGCAGAGTCCAGCAAGTGAATTCATCATATCTTTCATGGCAGTTCACGAGGTTATAAACGCTAAGTAAATAGGAGCATAATAAATTCTTTGGAAAGAACTTGGAGCATGTCAAGTTTTATTTTTAATGTTAAAAAGACTGATTGTTAGTGCTTTGAGAATGGAGTAAGCAAATAACAGAAGTAAATATTTTTCTTGGTGTTGTACTCATTCAAACAGGAGAGCTTAAATTAATATTATTGTGAAAATAACTTTATATCATTTTATTTTAATAAATTTTTAAAGTTTAAAATTTACCTGTGATTTTTAATTATAAAATTCATCAAACAAAAAAACTATAAAGTATAATATAAATATTTTTTTTACTCGTTTAATTTTAGCAAATCTGACAATGTTGACAGATAGGCTTCAAATTTTAAAACAAAAATTCACAAATGCATTGAAAGCCCTTGTGTATCCCAATCTGATTCCCTCACAATCTATCTTCATACCTGCATTCCTCCCTTGCCAGGAGAAGCCATGATTCTGATGTGAATTTTTTTTTTCTTTTGGCAAGAACCACATTAGATTCTGATGTGTATTTTTTATAGCTTCATTCATTCACGTGATTTTATATCTGTACTAAAATGGATGCATCCACAAAAAAATGTACTACCTATTGTCTTTTTAAAACATTATATAAATGGCATATAAATATCTCAAGATTATTTTTTCATTACCCTTCTGTTTAGTAAATTGTATTGGTTTAAAACATACATAAAATACAACGCAGTCATTGTGTGTATACAAGTGTAGGCATTTTACACATGAATATGCCTGTATAAACAGCACTCCATTCAAGATAGAGAACACTTTCATCATTCTCAAAATGTTCCCTTTGGTCTATAAAGTCAATTCCCCACATATACCATACTCCAAGTAGTCATCATTTATTCAATTTCTATCACTATGGATTAGTTTGAACTATTCCAGAACTCATAGAATGGATTCTTACAGTAGGTACTCTCTTGTGTCTGTCTTCTTTCTCTTAGCATATGTTTTTTGAGAATTCTCCCTGCTCTTGTATTAGCAGTTCATTCGTATTTTATTGCCAATTTGTATTTCATTGTTCAAATAGATCACAACTTGTTTATCCACTCCTTGTGATGGCCATTTGGACCCTCTATTTTTGTCCATTATGAATGAAGTTGCTAAGAACATGAATACAACTTCTTTTCTGAAAGTATATTTTAATTTCTTTTAGGTACATGACTAGGAATGGTAATGTTGGGTAGTATGGTAATAACGGTAATATATTTAACTTTATGATAAACTGCCAAACTGTTTTGCACAGTGATTATACCATTTTATACTTCCAGTTCTAGCTGCTCCAAATCCTTACCGATGACTTGATATTTTGGTAATTTTAATTTTAATCATCCCATTGGGTGTGTAATGGTATCTCATGATTTTAATTTGCATTTCCTTGATAACTAACGGTATTGAACATCTTTTGTATTGGTGCTAAGTATCATTTGACATATTGGCTCTGTGTGTGTGTGTGTTATACTTTGTAAATGTACATATATTCCGGAGATAAGTACCAGGACTTGTATTCTATTATATGTGTTGTGAATATTATCTCCTATTCTTCCAGCCTGTGGCTTGACTTTTCATTTTCCTTTTTCTTTCTTTCTTTTTTTTTTTTTTTTTTTTTTTTGCAACAGGGTCTCACTCAGCCTCATGCTGGAGTGTAATGGCATGATCACAGCTCACTGCAGCCTTGACCTCTTGGGCTCAAGAAGCAATCCTCCCATCTCAGCCTATCCAGTAGCTGGGACCACAGGCATGTGCCACCACAACTAGCTAATTTCTAAATTTTTTGTAGAGGGGGTTTTCGTGTGTTGCCCACACTGGTCTAGAATTCCTGGGCTCTAGTGACCCTCACACCTTGGCCTCCCAAAGTACTTGAATTATAGGTGTGAGACATCATGCCTGGCCTTATTTTCTTAATAGTGTCTTTTGAAGAGCAAGAAGTTATACTTTGATGAAGGACAATTTATCAAGTTTTTTTTTTTTTGGGTTTTTTTTTTTTTTTTTCTGTTTTTTTTTTTTTCCCCCCCCCCCCCCCCCGGGCGGAATCCCCGCGGGGGGGGCGGGGGGGGGGGGGTTACCTTGATGTTTTATTTTGGTTCATATTCTAAGATACCTTTGCTTATTGAAAGTTCGTGAAGAATTTTTCTTACTTTTATCCCCATAAACTTTATAGTTTTAGCCTTTACATTTAGGTCTGAGATCCATTTCAATTTAATCTTTTTGTGTATTATAGGTACAAAGGTGAAGATTCATGATTTTTCATATAGACATCTAGTTGTTCCAATACTATTTTTGGAAAGACTATATGTTCCCTGTTGAATTATCTTACCATCTTTGTTGAAAACCAATTTGCCATCTGTGTGCAAGTTTATTTTTGGATTTTTTTTCTGTAAATGAATCTATAGATCTATAGTGTAAATCTTTCATCTGTGTTCTATTTTAAATTGTTGAGTCACTCTAGTCTTTTGCATCATATAAACTATAAAACTAGTTCATCAATTTCTTTAAAAAAGCCCTATGGAATTTTTATTGATGTTTCACTGAATCTATAAATAAATATGAAGAGAATTAGCATCTTAACAATATTGAGTTTTGAATTTATGAAAATGAATTTTAGAGAAATTTATTTGAATCTTAATTCCTGTCATGAATATTTAGTGGCTTTTAAGTATATCAATCTTGCACATATTTTGTTAAATTTATCCTAAGCATTTTATGTTTGTGGATGCTATTTTTTAAATTAAATTTAATTTAATTTTAAATTTTGGGATATCTGTGCAGGAAATTCATGTTTGTTACATAGGTAAGCCTGTACCATGGTGGTTTGCTACACCTATCAATCCATCACCTAGGTATTAAGCCTCTCATGCATTAGCTATTCATCCTGATGCTCTCCCTCTCCCCTGGATGTTATTGTTAATGGTATTTTTAACTACAATATTCCAGATGTTCATTACTAGTGTGTAGAAATAGATTTTTGTATCTTGACCTTATATCCTGTGACTTTTTTTATAGCTACTCAATCTAGCAGCTTTTTTTTTTAGATTTTTAAAGATTTTTCTCATAAATGATGTATTTTTCTCTATTCACATCGTTTTATTTCTTCCTTTACAAAACATATTCCATTTATTTCTTTTTCTTGCCTTATCATAGTGGCTAGAAACACCAGGAGAATGTTGAATAAAAGTTGTGAGAGCAGGCATCCTTGCCTTTTTCTTGATATTAGGGTGAAAGCCTTGATATTTCACCACTGAGTATAATATTAGCTCCAGCTTTTTTGTAATTGCTTTTAGTCAGTTTGAGGAAGTGCTTTCAGCACTTTTAATATGTCATTCTGTTGTAAGTTGGTTTGCACTGTTTCTGTATAGTAGCCAGAATATTTTCTTTTCTTTCATCCCCCAGAACAAGTATCTCTTTTCTTAGTTGCCTTTAAAATTTTTTATCTTTAACAGTGACTTGCCTTGATTATGCAAGTAAGTGATTATGATATGCCTTAGTATAGTCATGTGTGTGTGTGTGTATGCAGAAATTATTGTGTGTACAGAATTGAGAGTAATGATAGTGTATATGCATGTTTGTGCATTAATCTGCCTAGATTTTTTCTGAGATTCTTGAATCTATAGATTTATATTTTTCAAAAAGAAATATTTGGACATTATTTCTTCAAACATTTTTTTCTGCCCTCCTTTAATTCTGATTACACTTATGATAAACTATCTGAATTGATCTCAGAGGTCACTGAGAATCTTTGTTGTTTTTTCAGCCTGCTTTTTCTCTATGTTTCAGTTTAGATAATTTCTATTGACTGATCTTTGAGTTTATTGATTATTTTTTCTTCTTTAGTGTCTAATTTGCTCTTAATTGCATCCAGTAGCATTCTGACATCAGGTATTATGGGTTTTAGTTTTAGAAGTTTATTTTAATTGTTTGTAGTTTCCAGTAATATTTATATTTTTTTCTCATGTTAACATATTTTAATAGCTATATTAAAAGTTCTTGTCTGCTAATTCTATCCCTTTTTATTTATATGTGTGTTTCTAATAATAGATCCTTCTCCTGGTTACGGGTTGCTTTTCCTGCCTAGTAATTTATAACTGAATTTCGGGTACTGTGAATGTTACCTTGTTAAACCTATTTACTTGGTTTAATTTTAAAAGGGTTGGGTTTTTTTTTTTTTCTGTAGTATAGTTTAATTTGATGTTTCAAATCCTTTTTAAAAAGTTTTGTTGTGGGAGTCTTGTTTACTGAAGCCTCTGTAGGGTTTCTGTTGAAATCCTAGGTGGTGTTCTCCACTCACATTTCATTTAAAAATTTTCTGAAGTTTTGAATTTAGAAATTGATTCAACCAATTTAGAAATTGATTGAATTGATAGTTTTATAGTATAGTCTTGACTCCTATTAATGTGGTCTATTTCTCCATTTAAAGAGGTGTTTTTTTATCTTTCAATTCCATATTTTCTCCTGCCAGTGGATAACTCACACATAATATTGTCACAGATGAGATCTGTTATACTTTTTCCAGCTTCTCAAGTAAATGCTTAATATGTTTGTTTATATTTGAGGATATATATTTTAGGCCTCGAAGCTTCCCTTTATGTACTACTTTAGCAGAATCTCCCAAAAATATTATAAAAGGTGCTTTGATGTCATTCGGTTCTGTTATGTAATTTTCATTGAGAGTCTTCATATTAATCTGTGTGATATTTAGATATGTATTAATTTAGTTTCAAATATAGGAGCTTAAAATTATTTTTATTGTAAATGTTTTACTTAATTGTCTTGTAGTCAGGTAAATGGCTATGTATGATACTGAGTCTGAAATTATTTTCAACTTTCTTTGTGACACAGGAAGCAGTCCTTCTTTGCAACTGATCCATGAGAACTTCAAAAGAATATGTGTTCTTTTTTTAGGGTATAGGAATTTCTCTCTCCTAGAGAAATATTAGTTCAAATGTAATCTAAAACTTATATTATTTTAGAAGCATGTTTAATTTGTAATAAATACATTTAATTTCTTTGGTATAGTTCAGTATTTTGAGGCTATATTAATCATCTATTCAATCATTTATTTTTACCTAAAACTATAACTGTCTTTTTTTTTTAGCAGGAGATATATGGATTTGAAATGAAAATACAGAAAAATAAATAACAGAAAAATTCTAAGAAAAATATTGTGTGAACACCATTTCTGTGACGCATATTTGATTTACATTTGTACAGCATGAGGACTGTAGTTAATAATATTGTATTATATACTGGAAATTTGCTAAGATGATTGATTATTGACAATCTTGTAAAACACAAAAAAAGAAAGGTAAATTTGTAAGACAATAATATGGTAATTTGCTTGACTGTAATACTCCCATTGCTATATATATGTTTATCAAAACATCATGTTATAAACTTTAAATATTTAAAATAAAAATAGTCAATTAAAAAAAGAAAATATAGAAAAATAAACAAAATTTTATTTCATTTAAATTTCAAAGTGCTATATTTTTAAAAAATTATTTTTACTTGAAAACAACTTTATTTGAATATTATAAAGTTGAAATTTTAGAAAAATGCAGTTTATATAATAAGGAATAAGGTTAGAAATGCCTCAAAATCAATAATCATGTTTACCATCTTTTCCATTTTTAAAGTTAAAGAAAAAAATGTTGAATGTGAAATTCCACTAACTACTAAGGAATAATTCCTTCTATCACCATTAGGCTAATTTAAAGCTAATCATTATGATAACAATTCTGTTTTCTATATATATTTCAACTGGCTGTGTGAATCAATAGGTCATAGTTTTGGCATATTTGAATTCTTAAAGAAAAAAAAATCATAGCTACTACCATTATTGATACAGGAGTTAGAAAGAAATTATTTAGGCAGATAAGGAGGATAAAAGAGTCCTCCACAAGGCTTCCCTTTTAATAAAAAGCAGCCCCCAAATTATTTCTTTTCTAACAAAAGCAGCCTGAAAAATTGTGCTGCAGACATAGATTAGCAGGCTGGAAGCTTGCACAGGTGAATTTCAGCATTTGGTCCAATAGGTGAAGACTACCTAGGGGCCAGGTATGTTCAACAGGGAGGCTCCATCTTCCCTTTTCTTTGTCACCACATGTACAGTAAAAGAAGCAGGCAACATGGTGCCAGCCAGATAAAGAAATATCTGCATAATAAAAGATTAGAGTAGGGGTGGTCAGATTTTTACATACTATGCAAATGGCACACCTGGTCCAACCAATCTTTTGTGCCTTATGTAAATCAAACACCACCTTCTCAAGCTGATCTATAAAACCTCCTGCACTTCACCACGGAAGTGGCAACCCATTTTCTCTGGGACCCGTCTCTGTAGCAACAGAGATTTTCTCTTCTTTCGTCTATTAAACTTCTGCTCTTAACCTCACCCGGGTGTGTCAGCGTCCTTGATTTCCTTGGTGTGAGACAACAGACCTTGGGTATTACCTCAGACAAATGACGCCGCTTCATTAGCATGTATATTACAATCTAAACCTCATTGAGTGTTTACTCTGAACTAAGACTGCTCTACAAACATGTGAGGTAGCTATTATAATTATCTCCATATTAGGAATGAGGAAATTGAGGTACAAACTGGTTATTGCTTTTTGCCTCAAATCACAAAATAAAATACAGATGGGATACCCATCCAATCTGGCTACAGATTTTAAAAATACATACTTACACAAATTTAATTATATCAGATGAATTAATAAGAGAAAGAAAAAGAATGAACATTACAAAGACAAATTAATCTGAAAGTTCACCCATGTAGGCTGTTTTCACATGTCCAAATTCCCTACAATCCATGTACGTGTTAAAAAGTTTTGAAATGGAAGTCAGCACAAAATAGGATTAAAAAACTGTCTTCTTGAGGCTTCTTTATTCCCAGGCTTCTGCATGCTGCTTTTCAACATAAAATAAGGATAGATACATACCTTGAAAGGAACTTGAACTTCAGCCAGATAGGCCTGGATTCAAATTCCGTACTACCAATTACTCTATGTAAGAATTTGAGCACCTTCCTCATCCCCCCCCATGCTTCCATTTCCTACTCTTTTAGTGGAGTTAATCTCACAGATGAGGTTTAAATCAGATAACATGCCAACTCATGTTATGATTCCAGCACAGTGCCAGGCACTCCTTAAAGGTTCAAATATTAAATTACAGAATATTTCTTTTATGTTTCTTTCTTTTATATCTTCTAGCTTTCTTTTTTGTCCTGTTTCTTCTATCCTTTTCTTATTATTTCCCTTTCTTTTGCTTATTAGTAGGGTAAAGGAGTAGATAGGATTTGATTATATACACATACACACATTATATACATATATGTTATACACACATATATATAGAAATGCTATGGAGGTTTTTTGACTTTGACAACCTCTTCTCTTTTTTTTAGCTTTATGTTCATTATTCTATAAATTTCAATGTTCTTTTTTCTTTCTTTTTTAATATTTTAATTTTTTTGCTTCTTTTACTTTTCTTCTTTAATATTACTGTATTTGTCAAGATTATTTTTACTCTTTTAAATTCATTCTAAGAACTTATTTACTTCTAAAATCGTCTGTGGTTTCTGTTACTTATTTTCATATGATTAGCAGAAAATCTCTGACTGGCTAGTAGGGAATTGGGACATATGATGATTTTGACCTTTCTTTATCATGAGCATTTTACACTATTCAAAGCATGTCATTTGAATTACGGAGAGACTGACATAACATTATAGAAAGAGTACTTTCCAGGAACCATAGAAACTCAGTTTTAATTTCAGCTTCAACTTTTACTAATAAATGTGGTTTCAGGCACAGCAATTAAGCTTTCATTATCTTTCCGGTAACACAGGACCCTGCCGATCTTAAAGGATTTTGTGAGGATTAATAGGGATGATGGACGTAAAAGTACTCTAAAAAGTTTATAATTTACTAAAATGACTTCCCAACCTAACAATACTTTTAGTGAAATTAAAATAATTTAAGGTTGTGACTTTAGGAACATAATCCTGTTAACAGATTAAACCGTCTATTAAATGAGTTTTATTTTCAGAGGACAATATCGCAGATACTGATTTAGAATGTCCAGTCGAATCTTCTGAAACGAAAATTTTCTTGACTTGTTTTCCAAATTATATTTTATATTGTGTACATGTCTGTATATTAATTTTAATCAAAAATTCATTGAAAAAGCACTCAATTTTTTACTTAGTAAATATCAGTAGTTTTACTTACCAGAAGTCAATATAGCTGCCATAATTTTCTCTTCAGTCTGTGCATGTGAAACAGATATACAAATATGACACTAATACCCACAAAGCACAATACAATCTTAAAATGGGAAGCATTATCTTTTTGATAAACATTACACATTGACTAGTCTTGGTAAAAGATTATCCTAACTTTGTAAAGTTCACTGTACTTTTCAAAACATTTGCCTATACGTAATCTATTCCGTTCCTCAGACCATCTCCATGACCTGGTAGGTGTACCAGTCCTAATTCTACATAGAAACTCTATCCATATTTATAAAGTCATTTACCATGAAATATTGCTTGTCCTAAGAAGAAAAGCTGTTTTGCCAAGATTCTGCTTTACAAACTTTTAAAAAATATTTTCACTTTTAAATATAATTCAGTTGAGAATTTCAAATCATTTGTCCCAAGTTTCTCATAAAAGTTCACTGAATTTTCTAAAAGTTGGCTAATGAAAATGGACGTGATTATCAGAATAATGGCATGGACTTATAGAATACTTTGCTGAACTTAAATTTCATTTCATTTTAAAATCTAGTGTTTGGTTCAATATGTGGAATGAATCACCATCTCCTTTATGAAGAGGTCAAGGTTTAATCAGTTTTTCTGCAAAAGACTTATTATATATTTCACCTATAAATTGAAAGAAAAACATGAGGCATTTCAAAGCAGAATGAAAGTAGAGGTGATACCCACAGCTGCTCTTGTCTCTGGCAAACCATTCTGAGAGGCTCCAGTTTCATTTGGTTCATATGAAACACATGTTGCTCATTTATTGTACATGTGCTTCAATGTATTTTGACAAATCTGATCTAAAAATGTTACAGATGTTCTTCATTATTTTAATTAGCACTTAGTAGCCACCTATAGAACCTGGCTATAAATCGCTTCTTTCACAATATCATTAAAAGAAAGTTTAGCTATCATTCATATCTGGGTTTCAGTTTAATTTTAGTTAGTGTCTTGATATAGCTAGCTATGCATATTTTACAAATGGTTACAATTCTTTTTATATTGAAGTTAAATCTTTTTTAAAACATGTTTTAAATAATTTCAGGTAGATTTAAAATTGTTCTGATCCTGACTAATGTCTTTTAGAGATTCATACATTATTCAACATATGTCCTGAGATTAGGCAGCAATATTATAACTCAAGTACTTGCTAGAAATGACTCTCAGGACTATTCTATTTTTAGTGAAGCAGAATCTGCATTTTAACACAATCCCCAGGTACTCTGTATAAACATTAAAGTTTGATAAGCATGGTTAGAGAGACTTAATATTCAAATTGTGTTTTATATACATATGTATGTATGTGTACATGGGTCAAACTCTATCTTCTACACATCTGATTTATACAGATATAATAGAAAGTGGCCTGGCCTGTAGATTGAATTATGTTTTTAAAATCATCTGATACATTAAAAAGTAACCTCAACAATACTTCCCACAGGCTGTTATCTGTCTTTCGTGATACAAAACCCCACACTGGTCTGCCATACATTTTCAATGACTGACATAAAAGAAACTAAAGAATGTATAACCCCAATGTGAATCTTTTAGAGTTATCATCATTTTTTATTGCTTCCAGTTACTTTCTATAAACTTATTGGCTGGAACAGTAGTGGATTATATTTATTTATACTTCCTTGCCATGAAAAAAAAAGGAAGCCAATTTTACACTTTTCCAGAGGCTGTGAAACTAAGGGCTTTAATTTCTTGGATAGTAAATCTCACATTAAAATTACTTACTATCTATGGATGTCTTAAGAAATAATTATATCTTAATTATTTATATTATATTACATAAATTATGTCATATTTTACTTATATGTACATCTTTATGTATTATATTTGAGAATTAATATAACTATTATGTCTTAATACAAGATACAAAATCAAATATTTATTTATGTAGGAGGTTCTGAAATTATGCTGTGAAATAATTCATTAAATTGAATATTATTGGCCATCACATTTCTTATATGTATATTTAGCAGAAATAAGCATAAGATATAATTCTTATCATAGAGAGAATAATTAACACTATTTTTATTACTGTTAATTGAAATCTATGACAAAATAACTTTATATAATTCAAAACTTAGTACATGGTCACTATTTAATAAGGTGGAGGCTGAAAGATTTTCTGTAAAGAAATCTGGAATTGCTACACGTGGTTAATTTGTTTTCAGTTCCATCAAGTATACTGCTCAATAATCAACCTTGGGAAATGAAATGAAAGCCATTTAATATAATCCATTTGGAAGTCTCTGTTGGCACCACAGCAGCACATCATTGGTTTACAAGCTTGCAACACACTATGTGTTCTTATTACTCTTTTGATACATTTTTGCTGAAAAAAATCTTCAGAATTGTTAATATTAGGTTGAATACATATCTAATGGGTGAATACTCTGATACATTTAACTATATATTTGAATATACAATACAGGGGTAAAACTTGTGCCTGAAAGTTTACAAATGTAGGTCAGCTAGAATGGTACTTTGTAACTTCATGTGTGCAATTGCACTTTTAATTTTTCTTTTCAGTTTTTCAAACTGAAGATCACAATGCAAATTAAATAGCCCTAAGTGTCCCTGAAGAGCTACTGTGTGTTGTATAAAGGCTAAGTAATCCCTGCAGTGTCAGGGGGTTACTGTTCAGCTGTTCAGGATCATGAGATGATATCTCAGCACTCATAAAACAGAGGATTCAAAACACAGGGGCGTACATGGAAGTACAGATCATTATGACAGTCCTGGAAATTATCCACAAGAAACGTCAACACCCTGGAAGCCAAAACAACACTACTGAATCAACATTTATAACTTTTGTTCAAAATTAAATCCAATGCATAGGGAAAATTCACATTGAAACATAAATGCTAATACAATAATTTTCATTTGGCTTATTCCAAAATATGAAGTACTTCAAAAACATATGGGATGTCTTTTCTTAAGCATTTAAAATGCATAATATTTATTCTGTACAAAACAAATAATTATTCTGAATTAGCTATTTTCTAGAACTAGTCTTAAAATGTTCAATCAATTTGGAAAGGCACAGTTAGGAAAGCATCGATATTCCTTTAAGGTTGCCCATTTTAATTCAGAAGAATGAGGGGGTAACTTTGGCCCCTGGAATTTAAAAATATCTTCCAATTGTATCCTTTGGTCTGAATATTTACATAGTGGTTTCTTCCCATTCAAGCTCAACATCACCTATAACAGAAAGTAACATGTTACAAGAGAGTATTGAAGTTAAAAGTTCAAAATTTAAATGTTTCATGATAAAAATATAATGCAGATGGAAAGGATATTAGTAGCCCAACTTGGATTACAGAGAAGTGAAAAAAAAAATCTGATCTGTGCAGTAATCCAGTTTCTTAAACATTTTTAACATATGGTTATTTTGAAATTTATGTCCCTACTGTAGTTGGTACACTAGTAAGTTGGGTACATATTGTTGTTTCTGTTTACCTTCCATGGCGTCCAAAGAGTCCATCTTCTGAAGTGCTGAATAGTTAACAAAACAGATGGGCTGATTACTTCCTTTATTTGATAGAGATCCAAAATGCACTGGTGTAAAAAAATATACTGTGCCTAGATACCAAAGACAGAATGGTTAAACAAATAGATGGATGAAGAGTTTTATACAAGGAGTTATACTGTTAAAGCTAAAAGAAGTACTGAATTCATCAAATAAATAGCTAAGTTACAGACACAGAATTTATCATAGTATATATATGATTTTCTACCATTTCATATATGAGGCTTTCTAAATTCCTGTGGTCTCTTGAAGCTTCAAGTTTTTTCTGACACTTGTGACTAAATACCAAGTGTTAATATATTCTTTCTTGCTGTGATTATAAGAAGTAGAAAATTGTGTTACTTAAATTTGTTTATGAGTTTCCTTTTTCCTGTTAGATCTAATTGAGTAACTTCTCTTACAATTTTCTTGTTAGAATGACTGTTGGAATACAAATACTAAATTTACTTTTGAAATCTGTGAGTGAGCATATCTACACACCATCAGCGCATTTAAAATATGTTTAACAAATCTGTTAGTCACCTGGACATGTGGTCTACTTCAGGTCAAGTATTTGGTCCTGATTTGTAAATACAAGGCAGTGAGGGTCATTGAAATGCCCAAACATCCAGGTGCTGGACAAGGATTTCTAACATTGCATCTGAATGTTTGGGTTAAATTCGGTACCATTTGGATCCTTCAAATTTTTTCAATGTAATTCAATAACCTACTATCATCTCTGAGTTTGGACCTTACCAAAAGTAGTTAAAGCTAAAAAAACATGTGTATTTTAAATCACCTTCATTTGTACATAACAGATATATCTGACTTTGAAGGAATATCACCAAATGTTTAAGACATATATTCAAATTGACAACGATTTAAATAGAACATTCTCAAAAGTGATCAGCTTCAGAGGTTATATTAATATCTATTGCTACTATACTACCAAACCTTTTGGAACTCCTCTAATTGTCTTCAGAAATTGTTAGTCATGATTATGAGTATCTATTCCTTTGTGGATTACAAAATGTTTCCATGAACATCTCATTACTGGAACATCAGTTCTATGAGGGCAGAACTCTGTCATATTCATTGCTGTATTCTGGTTGCCTATAATAGTGCCTGGCACATAGTAGTTGCATAATAAATGTCTGTTGACTTAGCCGCATTTAATTCTCACAGCTGGGCAATCTTTACCGTTTAAGGGCAGATGAAATTTGGAGAAAATTCAAATGTCATTAGGTGTCAAGTTTTGTAAATGAGGTGAATGATCAAGTTTACAGAATTCAGTTTTGGTAAGAAATGAAGTATTGTTATAAAGCAATAAAATTTCTATTGAAATTGCTAGTAAGTTACTTCTTAAGGTAATTCCAAGGGTGTGCTTTCAAATATACATGACACAATGAATTATATTATTGGCAGAAATATGTTGACACAATATAATCTTTTTAGAAATCATTTAAATTTATGAGTTCTAGTATTTTATTTACTTATTTTTATAAACACATTGGAATTTGAAGTCACATTTTGTGTGTGAAACTTCTGACTGTCCTGATTTTATCTTCTCCACTGGAAAGAATGATAGGTGTAAACTTTGCCAGCAGAGCAGGCTGAGCTTCATGAGACAGTCCTACAGGTTCCAAGGTCCCTCTGCCATTATGGGTTACTGCCAAGAAAGCAGTGTACTGTTGTGAAAAAAGTTTAAACCCAGTTTCTGCCCTAGATAGCCATATTACCTATAGAATTAAACTCTTCTGATGCGCAATTTCCTCATCTGGTGGTGGAAATGTGTGTCATAAATCCCATGTTGTAAGATTTAAAGGATTTAACATATGTTAAATGCCCAGCAAAAAACTGGGCACCCAAAATATGTTAACTTTTTTTTCTTCCACTATATGAGTTCATATCAGTAAATGTCCACTTATGTGAGGCACTAAGAGTATCTTAGGATATTATCTCACTACAGAGCATTCTCTCAGAAATGCCTTTCAAATTTCCTGGGGCTACAATGCATTGTTTTTTGTTGTTGTTGTTTGTTGTTGTTGTTGTTGTTGTTTGAGACAGTCTTGCTCTGACACCCAGGCTGGAGTGCAGTGGAGCAATCTCGGCTCACTGCAAACTCTGCCTCTGGTTTCAAGCGATTCTCCTGTCTCAGCCTCTGGAGTAGATAGGATTATGGGCACATGCCACCATGCCCAGCTGATTTTTCTTATTTTTAGTAGAGAAGGGGTTTTGCTATGTTGGTCAGGCTGGTGTCGAACTCCTGACCTCTGGTGATCTGCCCACTTTGGCCTCCCAAAGTGCTGGGATTACAGGCACTCAGCCCCCAGTGCTTTATTTCTTGAGTGAAAGAAATCAAAGCTTTCTCTTGGGTAAGGGCCATGCCCCTCAGTGCCTTTTAGTGGCAGTGTATTGTTGAAGATGCTGCCTTCCCCAGCCGCCCATGGCTGCTGTAGTATGTGCTGTAAGACAGGAACATTCTTCATAGAAACTGCAATCACTCCGTAGTGCAGGAAAAGAAGAAACTGCTCTTGTGCAAGGCAATGCTGGTGGTTAAGGACTAGACGCGAGGTGCGATCATTTCTCTGTTTGTCATCACAGGGAAAAAACAGTAAAGAGCCTAACTTCTGGGAACTAAGACAGATAAAAGAGGGCTTCCAAGTACCTGCTTTTCAGCAAGGAAAGAATCAGAAAAATCATATTTAACATTTACTGCCTGCTAGGCACCATGTTGGTGATTTACAAACTTTCTCTTATTTAATACTGATAACAAGTTTGTGAAAAGTGTAACAGGGCTATTTTACAAAAGAGAAATAGCTCAGAGAGGCTAATTAAACAAAGTCACAGAGCCAACAATTAGCAGAGCTGTATTCTGAATTTAGTTCTGTGACTTCAAAAACCTTCTCTTTCTAATCACACCTCCTCCTCCAAGCTGTGACAATTTGCTATGGCTGGTTAAATAGTATAATGTATGAAGCTTATAACATATATTGACTACTAAATTGGGTAAAATTATTAACAGACATTCTTGAACACACTCATTACAGAATTTAGTTTTACAAAGTCATAGAACATGGAAGTTTTTTCAACTTTTACTGTTTGAAGATTGACTCTAGATTCTAGAAGGAAACAATCAGTTCCATCCTGTATCCCACCCAAGAGAGCCAACCCTTAATTTCATTGAGAGCATTGATCACCAGTGTATATGTGTACACCTAGGGACGTGGGAGGAAAATGTTATCTATTTATCTTTATTTTTAACTAAAAGTGAGAAGGAAATTGAATTTTAATAATGGATAATAATTGATTGCAATTAGAATCTTCATAAGACCCCTTGATCAAGACCAGCTACCTAATTTGTCAGCCCAACTTGGATTAGAGAGAATGTAAAATGTAAAGTTCCACTACGAAATGGAAAGTTCCTGCCTCAAAATGTAATTTTAAGATTTTCAAGATAGTGACAGCAAACATTAAACCAATTTCAGGGCCCTTTTAAATGTGAGGACCTGTGAAACTACCTATGTTGCATACCCATGAGGCTGGCCCTGGTCATGTGTAATATTCCATTTCCAAAGTATCCCAGAGAAAGAGTAACACTTAACTCATTTGTTAACTCAGTATATACGGGAATGAATATACATTATATTACCTAGTTTACCTAATTATCACATTTCTGAAGTATCCCAGGGAAAGAGTGACACTTAACTCATTTGTTAACTCAGTATATAAGGGAATGAATATGCATTATATTACCTAGTTTACCTAATTATCAAAGTAACTAAGGAAGATTCCTACAAAGAGACTATGAATTAATGATAATATTTATCATGCAAGCCCAAATGAACGACAAAAAACTGGCAAGGCTGACACCTTCATCATGCTCCTAGAATACTTTTGTAGTCATACTATGAGGTAAACGTAACAACAATGTAATCAGACCTGACAAAAAGCTAGATCTCTTTTTTAAAAAACCATAAAAACTTAAAATATACACTTAAAACCACTATCAAAATAAAAGCATTTGTCCTGTGTATATTTTCTTTTTTGAAAATACCTAATGGTAATAAGAAGCCTGAGCAATGAGCAAGGTTTTGAAAATATTGCTTCTTTGATATTTATGTCATGTTTTTCAATTTATTTGTGTTTATAATTTACATAACCAAACAATCTACATTTAAAGATAAATATGTCTGTATTAGAGTTGAAGCTCAAACATCTTTCCTAAAAAGGGAAGTTTGTCTAAAAAGTCTGGATATCTCTGGTCTAGAGCAGCATCTTCCAAGGAGGATTAATGTTCCATGACATGCTATTACAGGTCTGGATCAAAAAGGATTGAAGAGCTCTACAATCATCAAAGTTTGAGAAAAGTTGCCCATAGGGATCGGTTTTTGTAATGGTCAGTGAAATTAGCGTTAAGGCCATAAAAATTTATGTGTTTAAAAATCAGTTTATTTATTCTCATACTTATTTTAGCAGAGAACTCATTTTCTCAAATCTTTAACTACTTTGATGCCATGTATGTTTTCTAGAATGTAACCTGGAAAATATTGTTAAAGCAGATCTGTGCATTTATTGCAAGAAAATATCTGTTTATGTAGCATACAAATTCCAATCCAAAGCTACAGATAGGAATATCATGTATATTGTAGTTATATAGACAAGGGTTTGAATTTTGGCTCTAGAACTGATCAGTAATATCATCTTGGAATATCATTTAACTTCTTGGAACATGTGCTTCCCTATTTGTAAAGCAGAGCCAGTAATATTTAGTCTGTTGATTGGTTTTACTGGCCCTGCCTTACAAATAAAGAATTTAATCAGGATTAAATAAGATAATACATGTGAAGGGTCTCGTACAGCACCTGGTACCCAGTAGACACCCAGTAGAGGGTTTTTAGCCACATTACCAATATACTGTGTAATTTTTTTTAATTAAAATTGTATCTATTTATAAATTTTTGTGTGTGTGAGCCAAAACAACGAACAAAAAATTCCCAGTTAATAGTTGATAGCATGCTACAATATTCATTATTAGTACTGGTATGCAATAGGGATAAATATAGAGAAGTAAAATCCATAGAACTTCATTACAGTCAATATTTTAAACTGTTTTCCCAGTTACAACTTTTCAAAAGATATTGATATTGAAAAGATATTGACTTGAGTTCATTTTTTGAGATCCCAAAGCTGCTAAATGATAAAGATAAATCAATTTATAAGTTATTTCCTTCATACCTATCAGTATAACGAGTTAAGATGAGACATCGGTAACAATGCTGCAGGGTGACAATGGCACGTGGGCATTAGTTCTCCTGTAATTTCTATCAGCTGCCCTCCCCGGGACTTCCCCAAAAAGCTTATAACGTAGGAAAAGACAGTTTCCACCATGCAAATACAGCTTCAAGCCCATGTCCATCCAGATTGCTCCACTATGACCTCCCCTGTGGAAATTCTGGAACTTTAGAATGCAGTGCAGGTTTAGATATCTTACCAGATTCTGCACCATGCACATTCTTTCACTTCTCAATTCAGCTACTAGTCCATATATGTCCACAAAATCATGGTCATTTATATGTTGTGTTAAATGGTCCAGAGCAATAAAAACTCCAGTTCTTCCAACTCCGGCACTGCAGGAAGAGTAAAATTACATGAAAATTATTCAGCAAAGCATTGTTCATTTTGGTGGGGATAAAGATAATGAGCTACAATAGCAATAAATTCTAACCGTTTCTTCTCTTACTTGGAGGCAGACTTTCTTTGGAGCTTCTCTGGATTTTTTTACGGTTATGAAGACTGTTAAATAGGGCAAGATGATTATCAATAATATGCTATCAAATATTTGAGTTTCTCTTTCTTTAATCAGTGGAGCTTAACCTCTTATTTCTTAATGTTTTAGGGGGTGTTGTTGGAGAAGAATAGAGATTTTTAAAAAATCATTGAAAATTCTTAATACCAGAGACTCTGTGTTGACCAAATTTTCAGTTAGCAGCAGAAATGCTAAACATTACAAACGTTCAATATTTAGCTCATAAAGCATTTTCTTTGCATCATTTTGAAAAATAGTCTTGCAAGTGTCCTTTTCACTTTCTTTCTCTAGAATTTATTTTACCTCCTATAGATAATAAAATTGAAAAACTATTTTCTTTTAAGAAATTAATACTCAAAGACTGACATGTGCTCCATAGAAACTGCTAACTGATAAACCTTGCAAGATTGATTGAGAAATTCCTACTGTCAGAAATTCCTATTGTCAGAAAGACAAGATCCCTAGGAAATTAAATGGTTAATAGAGGAAATTAATCTGAAAAAAATTTTGAAAGTTTATCTAGTCTTATAAATATTACTTTGAACCACATCAAACTGCCATTTTTATAGTTCTGTAGTAAGAAACATTTAAATATTGGCAATTTCCTATGATTTGACCTAAGAAATTGTGAGCCTTACAACATAAAACTCATTAGAGTAACATGTATACACATATTCTGCACAGCCATTGAATTGTTAAGTATATTTTGAGTGTTAAACACTGTTCTGAGCACCTGGAGCATAGCAGTGAACAACGCAAAGTCTCTGCACTTATAGAGGTTATATTCTAGAGAAAAACAGCACATAAATTAACAGCCAAAGAACATGACTGGTGGTAAGAAGTGCCATACTGGGGAAAAAAACAAAAACAAAAACAGGTTAAGGAGACAGAGGATGATAAGGTAGGATAGAGTCAGCAGAGAAAACTTCTCTGATAATGTAATATTTGAAAAGAAACTTGCATAAGGTTAGGGAACACACCATGTGGGTATCAAGGAGAAGATCATGGTAGCCAGAAGAAGCAAAATGAGAGAGACCTGAGTTGGGAGCATTTTTGAATGTTCACAAATCAGGGGAGACCAGGGAGGTGAGAGATGCAGTGAGGAGGTGAGGCGTGGCCACGGATCAGAGCATTTCCTGGTGGGTTAGAGGTGGAATGTGAGAGGAAGCAGAATCAAGGATAACTCTAGCACTTTTGGCTCTAATGAAAGGGACTTACTCTTTACCAAGATAGGGACAACTGAGCAGGGGTGAATTTGGAGATTGAGTCAAGTGTTCTGTTTTGTACACATCAAATTTCTAGAACTTTTTAGTCTGAATGGCTGTCAAGTTGAATTGGAAGCCAAATGTAGAAGTCTAAAGTCAAGGTGAGAAGTTGAAGTTAGAGATAAATATGTAGTAGATGGTTTTCAAATGATACTGAAATAGAATAAATAATATGAACATACTTTCTTCTTATCTTTATCTATTTAAATCACAAAGGAGGAGACTCTACTCTTTTTGAGGCTAAAAAGGAGAAAGTACTTTTCTTTTAGTGCCCATGGCAGTGTATTTGCATAATTCAGAGAAACTGAAGGCAGCTACTGTCTATCAAAGGTTTTAATCATCAAGTTGCCAGCATAAAATCAATCACTGACTGTAGAAGCAAATTGTTATACTCTTTTTGGTATATACTATTATATTAAGCTTTTTACTTGTAAGGAGGAGTTTAAAATTGAGAAGGTAAAAATGAGGCTTTTACTTTTTGTTCTACATGTTTTATAAATATAAGCATTGTTCACATATTTTATAATGAGCAAGCATTTATGCATTAGTCTTATAATTTTAAAAATACAGAAAATTTATGGAAAATGTATAATAATTTAAATTACATATTGGGTTTTTAAAAATAAAAGTTTAAAAATTGAATAAATTTATCTTTTCTAACATACAGTATTTAACAACATAATTATAGTATACTATAACAAACCTGCATATTCTGCATATGTGCCCCAGAACTTAAAGTATAATAAAATTAAAAAAATTAAAAGATACTGTTACTTTAAAAAATCTTTTTATTGTGGTGAAAGATGAATAACAGAGAATTTATCATTTTGACTATTTTACATGTACAATTCAGTGGCATTAAGTATATTCTCAATATTGTGCAAACATCAACACTATATATTTCCACAACTTTTCATCATCCCAAATAGAAGGTCTGTACCCATTAGATAATAATTTTTCATCTCCCCTCCTCACTAGTAACCACAAGTCTGTTTTCTGTTTCTATAAATTTACCTATTCTGAGTATCTCATTTAAGTAGAATGCATACTACATTTTCCTCTAATCTCCAAACTCCAATTGTGAAAGAGACTCAAGTCAAGACTGATTTAAATCTATCATGTCAGAAAACATAAATTATCCCAATGTGTCTAGAAATGCTAAATGCGAAATCTCTGAAGATGGCAAGCTGGAAGAATTTACATGAAGATTTTATTTAAAAAGACAATGGAATTATAATAATAAAAAGACCGATGTGTTCAAAGACAACTTCTGGCATTTAATAGATGTTTCTAAAAATATCGCTTTCTTACCTGCAGTGAACAATCATAGGTGTGGTGTCATGTGCTCTGCTTGCTCGAACCAACTTCACAAAGTGAATTAGAGGGGCACTGTTCTCAGGAACCCCATGCTCTGGCCAGGCAGTAAAGTTACACTGTCGAACAGTCATGTAATCTCCATGCTAGACAAAGGGACAGATTAATGAATGACAAGATTATTTAAGTCCAACAATGAAGGTTGAAGGCAATTGTCTCAGTTTTTGAAGGTGATCTTTTAAAAATGACTGTTTACCAGACCAAATGTTTCATTATTTCCTGTAAGAGAGATTTTTATTGTTACAATAAAGAGAATTGCCTTTCAGTATGAATGAAAACAATAAGAAGGCTTGTAAATAAATGTTAATATAGAATATTAATATTCAAATATAGTATATCATTTTGTAGCACTCAGTGTAATAGATTTTAAAACAATTTGACCCAAAACTTAAATGAACACATTCACAAATTATTCCATACATACAGGTATTGAGTATCTGATATGTGAAAAGTATAAAGATCCTTATATCATCTTCTGTGTATAGGTATTTATGTAAACTGATAAAGTGAGATCCCATACAACCTTTTCTATATTGTATCTGGATTAAATAGAAAATCAAATTATTAGGACTCAGAGATGAGTGATTTGGGAAATTGCTGTCTCAAGCCAAATATTACAGTTTCTTCATTAAATAAAAAAAGCCAGTGATCTCGTCATTTTCTCTCCTCTTTCTGCTCTTGTCTGCCTAAGAATGTGATGCTAATTGGTTAATACAGACTTTAACTAGAGTGATCTGGAACAAATACAGTGACATTGATACTAAAGTTTGATATCAATTCAAAATTCTGCTTAGAAAACAATACAAAAGCATTGTTGAATATATAGGTGTCCTTGAACGGGATAGTTCTAGAAATTAATTTTATTTTAGACATTTAAATCATTCATATTTTATACCATGTTCCCTTGTTGCCCCTCACCCCCCATTTTTTAAAATTTTTACCCTTTCAATTTTCAGATCCCTGATAGTCCAATTTATTTGAACATCCTCCATTAGCTTTGTAATCACTATGTCTCCAAAGACGGTAACTGGTTTGTTGTCCTCTGGCCAATACTGATGGCATCTTATCTGCATTCAGAGAAAATCATCAGTCATAACAGTGATTGTTATATTGATATATGTGTATATCATAGTTTTGCGACTAAGTTAATATTGCTTTATGGATGTCCAGATTATTGATGAATCACAGTATTAGATGAAATATTCACACATATGTTAACACAATTGTAAAATAACATTTGTGAAAACATTTTCAAATAACTTACCCGTCCTTTTTCAAAACACTGTGTTAGCATTACTAATGTTTTTGCTCTGGTTTCCCACACCATTCTCCAAAAATCTCCAACTGTTCCTGGTAGTGGACCTTGAGTAGCAATAAATTCATTTGGACATAAATACCCCTAGAAAGATATAATTACATACATTGCATCACTATGTACATAGATATAATGTTTTAGTTTTCAATCAATGCATGAAACATATGCTGGTTTTAAAATTACCTAATATTCAGAATAACTTAAATACTAGATAATCTTAAATGCTCAAAATTTCCAACATCTAACTTTATCCTCACAATCTGATATACTACACAGCAAATGGTTCTCAAAATTCATGTCAAACTTTTGAATAAAAGATTAAGGACTACATAATAATAGTTACAATAATAACAGAACTTAATAAGGTCTTAAGTCTGTGTCTTTGTAGCAGGAAGTTTACTAAGCATCTTATATTAAATTTCTTATAAAAGAATTGTGAATTAGTACTAATATTATACTCATCTTATAGATGAAGATATTGAAGTTTAGAAAGATGAAGTAACTTGCCAAGGTCTCAACATTGGCAAGGCAGGTTGAGCCCAGAACCAGCTCTCTAAACCCACTCCATGATGTTATTGCCATATATTTATTGATTGTCCAGATTTTTGCACACTCTTCCTCTAATAAATTACTTTTTCTACTTAGACTGTGGCATTAGTCATTAGTCTAGTGGCATTTACTGTCTGGAGCTCTGACCCAAGAAAAACATTGTGGTAATATGAAGGTTCATTTTGCTAATAAAACTTATAACACATGAGATCTGTCTCAAATCTATTATGATATCCTTGCAGAAATTTATCAAATTGTTCTGAAACTTTTTACCTGGAACATAAAAGCATGACACTTGAGTTTATATAATTGCAAGCAGTATCGGTGGATTTCTTTAAAGAAAGATAATGTATAAGTTAAAAAGTGGTAATGGAATGACATCTATTTGAAACAGGAAGATGCTTTAAGGAATAGGGAATAAAAGGTAAAATTTACTTTTTTACATTGAAATCATCTTAGTAGTCAGAGAATAGTAATATGCAAAAATAATATATATTTAGATTTTCCAGGGACTCTAAAATCTAATCCAGCAAGTTTACTTTACTTTAAAGAATAATGAGGAGGCATTTTAGGTGATTTTCCCAAATTACAGTGCAAGCCAGGAACATTTGCTTGTAGAAAATCTTGAGTCTCTTAAATACACTGTGTATTACAGCATTTCTGTCTTTCCAGTCTCAGCTGAAAGACCTAAATATGTTGTTAAGTATAAGGGATCTTTTCTTATTAAAAATAATATAGAATATTTTGAAAACTTAGAAAAATATATAATAGAAAGTAGAATTCACCTACAATCTTGCTATCCAGAGTGAAGGACCATTAACATTTTGGTTGATTTATTTACAGATTTTTAAAATATGCACATTCTCCACTCAGCCAATATTTGTGAGTGACTATTATGTTCCAGGCATTGTTTTAGGAGCTGGGGGTTTGTCTCTGACCAAAGACATTAAAATTCCTACCCCTCATTTCTCTTATAGTTAACAGAAACAGACATTGTACATTAATGTCTATTAAATAAACAAATTACACAGAATTTATAAAAGTGATAAGGGCTGTGAGAGAAAGTTTTCAGAAAATAGGCTCTTTAGAAAATAGGCTGTTCACAAATAGGCTATTCAGAAAAAATAAATACTTCATGAGAACATGCAGTATTTATTTTTCTGTTCCTGGCTTATTTCACTTATAATAATGTTCTCCAAGTTCATCTCCAAGTTTCACATGTCACTGGTGATATGTGAAGAAAGTTTTGAAGAAGGAAGTGAGGCCTGCACGATTTGGAAGAAAAGAATTGTGGGCAGAAGGAAAGCCAAGTCCAACTACCTTAAAGGAGAGGGATGTCAGGAATGTTGTAAGAACAGCAGGTGGCTGGAGTAGAGTAAATGAGGGGGAAGAATAACAGAAAATGGCCAGAAGAGCAGGCAAGATAAGTGGTACTTTAGGTCCTAATAGGTAATTATAAGACTTTGGTTTTTACTCTGAATGATACAGAAAGTCACTGAAAGGTTTTGAACTTAGTGTATGGTTTAACAGTTTCACATGGTTTCCACAGACCAACCCATGGGAGTTTAAAAGGTGAAAGGAGGGAGAATAGTTAGAGGGTTATTGTAACAATTCAGCCAAGAAATATTGGTAGCGTGGGTGGTATCAATGGAGATGGTGAGAAGTGACCAGACCTGGATACATTTTGAAGGTAAAACCAACAGAATTTACTAATAGATTAGATACGAGGTATGAGAGAAATAGAGAAATCAATGATGACTTCAAAGGAAGATGGAGAAGACTCCAGGATGGGCAGTTTTTAATCATCTTTTCTTATTATTTTTGACACATAAAAATTGTACATTTAAAAAAATAATTGTACATTTTAATGGACTACAGTGTGACTATTTTGATACACATATACGATGTGTAATTCTTAGGTCAGAGTAACGAGCATATCCATCTCCTCAAACATTTATCATTTCTTTGTGTTGGGAACATCTGAAATCTGCTCTTCTAGCTATTTGAAAATATGCAATAAATTGTGGTTAATTACAGCCACACTAGAGAGCTACAGACACTAGAATTTATTTCTCCTATCTAGCTGTAATTTTACATTCATTTACCCAACCTCCTACTCTCTCCTCTTCCCTTTCCCAACTTTTAATCACTACTTTTTTTACTCTCTACTTCTATAAGATCAACTTTTTCAGCCTGCATGAGTGAGAATATGCAGTATTTATTTTTCTGTTCCTGGCTTATTTCAATTATTAAAATATTCTCCAAGCTCATCCATGTTGCCACAAATGACAGGATTTCATTCTTTTTCATGACCAAATAGTATTCCATTGTGTATATATAGCATATTTTCTTTATTCATTCATCCATTGATGAATACTTAGGTTGATTCTATATCTTGGCTATTGTGAATAGTGTGGCAGCACTTACTGCATAAGCATAGATATCTCTGACATATCGATTTTCTTTCCTTTGAATATATACCCGGTAGTGGGGTTGCTACATCATAATGATGGTTCTATTTTAGCTTTCTGAGGAAAATTAAATAGTGTATAATAATTCCACTTTCTCTACATCCTCACTGGTATTTGTTATTTTTTCTCTTTTTGATAATAACTATTCTAAATGGGGGAAGATGATATTTCATTGTGGTTTTGATTTGTATTTCCTTGATGACTAGTGATGTCAAACATTCTTTCATAGGCCTGTTGGCCATTTGTATGTCTTCTTTTGAGAGATATTCATTCAGCTCATTTACTCATTTTTAAATTAGATTTTTTTTCTGCTATTGAGTTGAATTCCTGTTATATTTTAGATATTAATCCCTTGTTGGATAAATAGTTTGCAAATATTTTCTTCGTTTTGCAGGTTGTCTCTTCATTCTGTTGATTATTTCCTCTGCTGTGCATATGATTTTTAGTTTGATATAATCCCATTTGTCTATTTTTGCTTTTATTGGCTGTGCTTTTGAGCTTTTAGTATGAACAGATTTGTAGAGAAAATAAAAAACTCACATTGGGCATATTACATTTGAAATCACTATTAGATATTCAAGTAGGAATGCAATAAATGCAGTTAGACATATGGCTTTAGAATTCAGGAAGAAGTTCAAACTAGAGACATAAATTTGAAAGTAATCAGCTCATATCTCTTGCTTATAGTCATGAAAATTGGATGACATCATTGTGTTGGTTAATACTGAGTATTAATTTGATTGGATTGAAGGATGCAAAGTTTTGTTTCTGGGTGTGTCTGTGAGGGTATTGACAAAGGAGATTAACACTTGAGTCAGTGGACTGGGAGAGGCAGACCCACCCTCCATCTGGGTAGGCACCATCTAATCAGCTGCCAGAGTTGCTGGAATAAAGCAGGCAGAAGAAAGTGGAAAGGGCAGATTTGCAGAGTCATCTGGCCTTCATCTTTTTCCCATGCTGGATACTTCCTGCCTTCGAACGTCAGCTTCCATGTACTTCAGCTTTTGGACTCTTGGGCTTACACCGGTAATTTGCTAGGGGCCTTTGGCTGAAGGCTGCACTGTCAGCTTCCCTACTTTTGAGATTTCAGGACTTGGACTGGCTTCCTTGCTCCTCAGCTTGCAGATGGCCTATTTTGGGACTTCACTTTGTGATTTCGTGAGTCAACAACCCTTAATAAACTCCCCTTCATATATGCATCTAACCTATTAGGTCTGTCCCCTCTAGAGAAGACTGACTCTTACAATCACCAAGGACATGAGTTTGGAAGGAGACAGTAAATTCAAGTATTGAGCACTAACTTATTTCAATGTTTGGAGGTCTAAAAGATGAGACAGAATGGATGAGATTAAGATGAAAGAGTTAGATCTGCTGAAAGGTCAAATAAATTAGGGACTGAGATTTGAGGCTAGTTTTCTGAGTAGTTAATTTATGGCCTTGAAGATAGCTGGTTCGGTGTTGTGCTTGCTTAGTATCCAAGTCTTATTTGAGGGAGCTGAAGAGATTAGAGAAGGGAATTGAAGATAGTAAGTGCTGACAATTCTTCAAGGGGTTCTGATGTAAATAATACACAGAACAATAGAGTAGTAGAGAGGGAGCTGCAATATCAAGATATTTTTATGATGTAAGAAATTACAATAGATTTGTTTGGCTGCTAAAGAGAAAAATTGATAATGCAGAAGAGAAAATTCCTCAACCCATGTTCTTCAGAGGTCATGTAGTATCCAAGTGATAGGGTTGGCTATTATCAGGGGCTAGGACAGTTCATAGGCAGCCACACGAGAAAGACTGAGAATGAGGACACAGATGCAGATAGGTAGGGGACCTTGTGGATGTTCTCTTTTAATTGCTTCCATTTTATCAGTGAAATAATAAACAAAGCCATCAGATGTAGGTGAAAATAGGAATACAGTGTTAGAGACCAGAGGAGAAAGAAGAAATAAAATAGTAGCCCAGAAGAAAGGGAGATTGAATAGATTAGGAGGCTGTGTTTTTGAGGTTAGTGGCCATCAGTTTCAAGTGAGATATTTTGGTGTGGTCATGAATTTTTCTCCAAGACACATCCAATAACACAGAGAAGAATACATGGAGGGTATTATTATTTAACCAAGTTTGGGAATTTATCAAAAGACTGAGACTATAAAAGATAAATTTGAGAGTTGAGGATATATACAATAGAGGAAAGAAAACAAATAAGCATGCAATTCAAACTGAGCAAGAAAAAAAAATGAAGTCTTGATTGGGTTAGGAAAAAATGGAAAATTTGATCTAATCAAAGGGCTACAGGTCAGAGCAGTGTTGAAGAATTATCAAAGTCTAGTGATCTGGAAAGAAATATTTGTACAGATAGTAAGATATCTGCAATCAATTTCATGGAGCAGCTACAATTCTTGATGGTGAAAAGGTCTAGGTTGTGAACATGGGACAAAGTGATGAGGTCAAGTGGAGGACAAGTCACCGCAAGAGAAGAGGTCCAGAAAGTGATGGGCAGGGCTTTGGGTCAATATTTTGCATGAATTTTGACATCGTCAATAATTTGACAGAAGTGGTGATGAGAGAGGAGCAGTAATCCTGAAGTGAAATCTTTAAGAAATGAGACAAAGTGACCTAGGGGATGGTAGTTAACTTCCAAAAAGAGCAATAGTGTGTCCTATGCTTGGCGGCATGAACTCAAGCTGGCAATTTTAGGGCAGAGGGATAGAGAGTGATGTAGAAGTGGCACTGAGGACTGAGGCAACTCAGGGTTTCTCTATGCTGAATACATATGGGAGGGAGTACAGACCCATTGGTGTGCAAGGCCAGAAAGGCTGTACTTGTAAGGAGGGAGTAGGTTCCACACCTACTCTATATAGTAATATAGACTATATATCACATATTATATACTAAATATTATACCATACAATATTATATATATATGTATACACACATATATAGATAATTGGGATTATTCCTATATTACCACTTATTTACAAAAATAAAGTGGTAAAATCTTATTACCACTTATTAACAAAACTAATATTATATGATTTTGGTTTTCCAGGATTTGAAATATTATTTTATATTTGTTTTTAATTCATATATCTATGTATCATCTGTTATTTAAATATATCTTCATATGGTCACATTTCCCCCTTGATTCTCATGTAAAGTAGCTAAGACACATTTAAGTTTTCTTCCTGTAAAGGCAAATTTGTTTTATAAAATGGTAAAGCACCAGGTAAAATGTTTGCCCAAAGGTGTTTTGGAGATATTTTCATTACATCCTGTGAAAATGAAGAAAGTATGTCAATTCTGTTTACTATTTCTGCTTCTACCTTTGCATATATGTGTGCAAACTTTTGACTTTTTCTGAGAGAAAACTTCTTGCCTGAACTTTTGTCCTTTAATTAGAATATAGTGTTTACTGATTTTTTAAAGCTCTGTAACTGGGACAAAATGTGAGTTTCATTCCACATGTCAACTTTCATTATGACCTTTACCCATGGATGGCACTTTTCATTGCAGTCCTTATATTAGCTCAGAGATTTTCCTCTGGATTATCAGCCAGGAAAATGTAGAATCTACTACCATGAAACATCAACAACAATAAAAATAACATGTATTTATCAAGTGCTTCCAATGTGTAATTCAGTGAATAATTGAAATATGATTTAGTAGCAATGAATAAAGCAGAGTTTATTATTATTTCTACTTTATCAATGTAGAAATTTCACTCAAGTTTCAGGTCATACAGCTCCAAAAATCAGAGAAAGAATTTGAACTCAGGTCCATTTGAGCTCTGAAGCATCTGCATTTACTCACCTAAATATAATCCTCTTTTCATGAACTCAACAATTATTAAGTGCCTACATACATCTCAGGTATTGTAGAACTACATGCTAAAAAAGCAATTTAAATATTGTTTCCAAATCAACATTTTTATACTTTATTCTGATCTTATCCAGCAGTTATTTGATTATATCCAGTTAATTTGTATATGCAGATAGAATTAGTTTTAGAATAGCATATGACATGAAGAAGGTCAGACCAATGAATCCCTTTTTCTTCCTTTGAGATTTAACTATTCTGAATGTTGGATTGCACAAACCTAAATTATCTGCATAGTTTCTCAATAATTCTAGCATTAAGTTTAGTGAAGATAAGATATTTCATTAAATTTGTATAGAAGAAGGCAGTAAGTATGAATAATGAAAACAATGTAGTCTAGAGACTAGAATGTAGTCTAGAGACTAAAACACTCATTTTGACTTTATTCCTTTCTAATAGTGTACCCTGTAGAGCAGGCTACTTAAATTAGCTAATCTTCAGTTTCCTAATTATAAATTAGAGATAATCATTATTTTATTGCACACCTCAGAGAGTCATTTCGAAGATTGTTTGTAAAATAAGGAATGTGAAATTGCTTTGAAAATTTTGAAGCGCTCAATAAATGTAAAGGTTTCCAAAAAATTCATGTTTTTTTGATTAAAGTTTATCCATACTATACAGAGGATAATGACATCTTAGTGCCTATCAATGTCCTCGAACAAGTTTTCTTTATTTACCCATATAAGAAAGTAAGTAGGCTTAGCTTTAGGGAAAAAAATGTAAAATGTGCAGTTTATATTTACTCCAGCAAACACCCTCAGTTGCTTTATTATGCTAAATAAAATGTGTTGGGCATTGATGTTGATATATTTGCATATGCCTATATGTATATGTTTGTGTGTATGTGTACATATATGTGCGTACATATACACATATGTATATGTTTACATACAAATGTATACATATAGGCATAAACAAATGTATCACCATATTCCATATTGTTTGATAATTATTCCAAAATTACAATAATATATTGGATCCTATTGCTAAAAAAGTGAATAGTGGGACAATTTATATATATATGCATATACATATCTATACACACAAGTATAAAATGTATATATGTTTATATATTTATAAATAATTTATAAATATACAGGATTATATTTAGGTGGGTAATACATATGCTTCAGAGTTCAAATGGACCTGAGTTCAAATTCCTTCTCTGACTTTTGTAGCTGTATGATCTGAAACTTGAGTGAAATTTCTACATTGATAAAGTAGAAATAATAATCAACTCTACTTTTTTTATTGCTACTAAATCATATTTTAATTATTCACTGAATTACACATTGGATATAAACATAAACATATATATACATACACACACATAAAAATATAACTGTTACACATATACAAATATATTTATATAGAGATACACACATATGTGTGTGTATATATATATTTTTCATCTTACATGATTACAATGCCATTGAAAGCAGAGATACTTCATCTTAATATCTCCCAAACTGTCTAGCAAATCCTTATAAATAATGCATATAAATATGCATGTGTGTTTGTGTTTTTATATGTATGTGTTTTAGGAGTCCTCAGTGCATACTGAAGGATTGATAGTAAGATCATGAAGACCGAATCTCCATCCTTTCATGGTACTTAGATAAGAGGAAATATACATGTTCACCCTCATATAGTGCCCAGTACCTTATGCTCTTCCTCGCACAGAGAAGGCAATTAATAAATGAGATCACTGCAAGTTAGAATATGACAAGGGCTATGCTAAATACACAAAGTGTGGAGGGATCAAGAGGAGAGGACAATTCATATTAATTGATTGTTTTTGATTTATAAGATGTATCTCCTAGTCATTTTTATTTCAGTTTTTCAGGGACACAATATCCTTTAGCATTATAATGTTCTATCAAGGTGGGAACAGATCTAATGTTTCTGATGTTATTGTAACCATTTGCATGATAGCCTTTAATCTCCAGTTGTGTTAAAAGCTGTCATCAAGTTATAGTAGTTGCAGGCATCTCAGATTGACAGTAGAGATAATTTGGGGTGGTCAGAGCCTTCCTCTTATACCTAAAATCATAGTATTTTCAATTTTAACTCTCTTGAAAACATTTCTAAACTCATTTGTACAGTTGGTGGCAGATTATGGGGCTGCAATATCACTTCTTCCTACCTCTTTCACAGTCTACCCTTCATCAAAATCTTCCAGCCTTCCCAAGTCTTAACTCTGGGAGCACCATTCCTGAGAATGGCCAAGGGCAGAGGAAAACACACATTGGCATGTTAACCTAGTTACAAACCCTGGGCTGGAGTATCCCAGTCTTAACATACATCCCTCAGACCATCTGCTGGTCCACCTCTGTCTCTTCCCCAGATTTCAGTTTTTCATGTTTCTATCTGAACACTAGTTATTTTGTTTCTTTCCAACCTCCCTCTATAGTTCTCTTCCCTTTGCTATAGCTTCCAAAGAAATTGAAACCAAGAATCCGTTCATAGATGGCCTCTGTCTTTTGCTCCTGGTACAAATGTTTATGAACTTTTAGTTGGAGGTGCTGTAGAACAAAACTGGGAGTAGGGGAAACTGAGATATCAGACATTCTTTATGAAGTGAAGATCATGTGAATATGTAGGTGGAAAGCAAGGGCCACTACAGTATCATTGCTACATCTATTCTCATTTGTTCCTGGCATCCCAAGCAAAGGAGATTTCTCTGAGTGCTATAGTACACTGCCAGCCCCAGTATGGAAATCTGCCTTCTTGTAAAGTACTTTCCATCTGAGCCTGCTTGCCATGCAGCTCAGCAATGATTAAGCATATCATTACACTGGGTCATAGGGACTTTGTTGTAAGATTTATTATATTACAACATCACTTGATTACAGCAGAATATATATCTTCAGGCTTCCTAGTTTATTGCTCATACCGCGTTATCATTCGCTCATAGTTGTCTGCTCACAACCTATAATATTTAAGGGGGACACTGGGGGGTTGTGAAAATTACTTTGCTTATATAATCCGTGTGGTTCAGCTACACCTACTAAAATTGTCTGGTTTCCTTCTTAATTATAGTCATATCCTGTACTGTCATCCCTGATGGAACATTAGACAATATGAGCTGTTGATTTGTATCGACTTACTGGTACATAAAAAATGATACAAATCAATAGGTCACTGATACAACCAGTTGTCTGTGTTCTGCTTGATGGTATTTGATTATTAGAGTAGTGATTAAATTTAAATATCTAAATGCACGTATGCATCATTTTGTAAATCCAAGTAAAACTTTAACATGCTGCAGAGTTTAGATTACAATGGAAATTAGTAAGCATAAGATTTCACCAAAATGTTTACAGAAGAATTACATTTTTAAGGGAATCAATCATTTGATAAATGAATAAAATGTTACAATAATAGCAAATTCATAAGATATACATATAACTCTTTAAATACGTATTTAAAGCTCTAGCATAAAAATAGAATGAAATTTAAAGAATATCTTAGCTTCTCCAAACTTTCCTTCACTTCTCTGGTTGAAAAGTCTTAAATTCTCCCGTTATTCACTCCTTTGACAATAGGATCCAATATATGATTGTAATTTTAGATTAATTTCAACCAATATAGAATTTAGAATGAATTCTTTTTTTTCACCCTTGACAAAGGCTTGGAGGCACTGGGACACACCACAGGTATGTTTGATGTTGGGGAAAGGGTGAAACATCATATAACAAGAGCCTTAATAGAACTGAAGGAAATAGCAGGTATGGGTGAGAAGATCTATGAATAAGAAAAAGCCTCTGGAGAGTGTGGGCAGCAGATGGAATCTTCGTCTATTTGTAGATTCACTGTAATGAAGATGGTTTAGCTTGCTATGCATTAGAATGATGTCAGTGGGTAAGAAGATAAAGGGACATAACTTGGTTCAAAAAAAAAAAAAAACCAGAAACAACAACTGTAAACAGAGTTGTTCAGAGATAGAATCATTGTTCAGATTCTTAGGAAATGAACCATGATTTCCTACATTGTTCACAACTTAGGAAAAAGTGAATGAATCAATGCTAGGAGAGGCCGACAGGAATAGAGTTCCAAGGTGAATGGTCAAATTAAGGGCACTTCCTTCTTTAAGATTCCATGAATGTGCAAACCAAGTGGAGGTCTTGGGTGCATATAAAATTTCAATGTAACTATGATGGTGACAGCATTATCACCCCCTTGAAGGACTGCGAATCTAGAAAGGAAGAGCTGCATAATAGATTTTTATATTATATGGACATAACTGTCCATTTATCATTTTTAATTCACAGAGATTGGCGGACTTCATTGTGGATGGAGAATATATTAACAAAATATATGAATTAGTAGAAAGATACAGGGATACGTAGCCTGAAGTTGAACATCTGCCACAGACTGGTGAAATAATTGTTGATAAGTTAGTATCTCTATTAGGCATATCCATATTCCCATCTGTAAAATGAGGGTACAACATAAGGTTGTCAATAGCTAGCATATTAAGATCCATAGGAGTTGTGATGAATTTGTTGTTTTAAGTAATTGAAAAGGTACCACAGTGTCAGTAGTTATGTTTTATACAATTATAAAATATATAAAAATATTAACTTACAGAAATATAGCTGGCATTAATATAATCCGAACCTGGAACACCAGCATCAGCTATCAGCTTTACTCTGTTATTATTATCTAGAAGAAAACGTAAGGAATCAATGCTAACTGGCTTTTTACATTGTTACTAATTTTTCTTTTTACTATAAATGTAATACAAAGGAGTTCATAATATAACATGCCAACTTCACAGATGGTGGTAAATTTAAAAAGTGATCTCTTCTCCCATATTTCTACTACCCAGAGACAAAGACTATTAGTATGTACTTGTATATATTTCCAGAATTTTCTAAACATATTCTTTGCATTCTAATTTTCTTTAGCTACAAAGGGAGTGACATACAGTCTGTTCTGCACAGTTTTTTAAATTTATATATATCTTTCCATATCAGCATAAACAAAGATATGTAGCTCGTTACTTTTAAAAACTATACAGTATTTCACTGTTTGAATATACAATAACATACGTATTTAACCCTTTATTATTTAAATGATCCACTTTGTGATTATAAAATGCTGAACAGACATAATTAAAATTTTGCATATATGTAGGAGTATATTTGTAGACTATATTACTAGTACAATTTTTAAATTATATATATGCATTCCAAATTTTGAAAAATATTTCTAAATTGTTCTCTAACTGAATTAATAACTCTGAATCAAAGTGTTTGAAAAATTCTGTTTTCTCTTACTTACACTATCACAAGGTATTATTAAACATTTTAATTTATTTATGTTCTTTTGACAGATACAAATTAATGTCTCATGATATTTATTTTGATTTCCTTAAATACAAGAGAAACTGAGCTTTTTTGCTTATGTTTACTGACCATTCTAACGGCCTTTCACTTTTTCTCATTTTTATTTTTTTAAAAAGTATGCTAAAAACAGAAGGCTGCATAGAGCCTTTTGTCATTCATATGAATTAAAATGTTCTTTTTAGTTTGTCATTTGTCCTTGACTTTATCTATCAATTTTGCCATATAAAAATTTATATTATTATGCAATTAAATTTCTCATTATTTTTCACTTTGTCTTCCGGATTTTGTACCACTTGTCAGAGTTGTCATACCAAATTATTATTATTTTTACAATCATAGTTTCTTCTGAAAATTTCATGGATTTTTCTGGTTTTAAGTATTTCAAACTTTGGCCCACTGGGACTTTTTTTGTTGTTGTTTTTGAGGAATGAGGTATAGATATATCTTTTTTTTTTTTTTTTCTTTTTCTTTTTTTTTTTTTTTTTTTCAGTTTTAAGGAACATGTTTTTTTTTTTTTTTTTTTTATTTTTTTATTTTTTATTTTTTATTGCATTTTAGGTTTGGGGGTACATGTGAAGAACATGGAAGATTGTTGCATAGGTACACACATGGCAGTGTGATTTGCTGCCTTCCTCCCCCATCACCTATATCTGGCATTTCTCCCCATGCTATCCCTCCCAACTCCCCACCCCCCCACCATCCCTCCCCTTTTCCCCCACAGACCCCAGTGTGTGATACTCCCCTCCCTGTGTCCATGTGTTCCCATTGTTCAACACCCGCCTATGAGTGAGAACATGCGGTGTTTGATTTTCTGTTCCTGTGTCAGGAATGAGGTATAGATATATCTTTTATTGTTTATCCGTTGTCATTGGAACAACAAATAGTATCAGTTTTTTAACATTTCATCTTTTCTCCCCTGATTCAAAACACCACTTTATTTTCTAGGTAGGTAGATATATCTCTAGACCATTTATACTTTTCCATTAATTTATCTGCCTATTCTTTCTTTCAAATTTCTAATTATTATTTTTTAGAATATTTTAAGACCTAGTAAAATTAGATACCTTGTACTCATTACTTTTCTTCAAAGAAAAATATCAGAAATTATTTTTTTCTGAGAAAGTACCAAGTTGATATTATAATAGAAACATCCAGTAACAATTTTAACTAAGCATGGAAATAACATGAAATATCCACTACTAATTGTTTTGACAGATTTTTGTTTGTTTGTTTTCAAGAAGGAAAAAGGGTAAAAAGGATTGGGTCTGAATTCCAGATGATCTGCCTACCATACATTTAGCCTTGGGTAAATTGCTTAGCTTCTCTGCTCCTTGGTTACCTCAGCTATAAGATGTCATTATAACATAGATTTTGTATAACCCTCTTGAAGAATATTTACATGAAAGCTTATAATAGGCACTCAATACATGTTCTTGGATTCTTAAAGCTTAAGCACGTGATTTGTTAAAATGAATTAGTTGTATTGTTAGTAATTACAATTGTTTGCCCAGTGTGGTTATGGTTAGAAATGGGCATGATTAAACACATTTCTGCAAATGATTTATGTCCTAAAGTTATGGAATTTTGTATGATTTATTTTAATGACATTGTAACTAGTCCTGTAACTAAGGAAGAGAATCATTATGCCTCCATTCACTAGATATACCTCATTATAACTATCTGAGTCAACAACAAGCTAAGCTTTTCTTCCTGGTGTTGGAATATTTCTGAAGGTCATAGTTCATCTGTCAAATGGAGATTTGGAAACGCTTCTGCAAGTATTTGCTCCTAATTCTAGTATCCTAAAAGTGTTATAAGCTTATGTCTTCTAAAACGTACTGTGATAGTTGGCATTCTACTTTCTGCATTACTCAGGGGGAGAGAAACAATACACTTAATTTAACTGGCTCAAGCTAAAATTCAAATTCTATTAAAATGAATTCAATCTCTATAGGGAAAATAAATTTTCTTCAGTTTTATGGGTTCTCTGTAAGTACAATAGGAGAATCTACTTAGTTTAAACATCTTATTTGCTTGTTTCTAGTGTGTGCGTGCATGTCTGTGTGTGTGTGTGTGTGTGTGTGTGTGTGTGTGTGTGAGAGAGAGAGAGAGAGAGAGAGAGAGAGAGAGAGATAGGTGTACTTGCCCATAGAATAGATGTGGCTGTGACTTTACAGCTTGGTTTCTAACCCAGGCTAGAGACTTGGGCTTGTTGTCTCCAAACAGTAGCCTAAATGCCTATGAATTAATCTTATTCACTCAGAAAGTTAGCAGCTCTTAAAACGAAGTGATCTATTAATCAATAAGATAAGAACTAATATTTTGAGTATTTCCTGTTTTCCAATACTGGGCAAAGCGATCTACATCATTATTTCATCTAATTTTTACAATACTATTATGGGGTACAGACCACTGAATAATATGTCCAGAGTCACTAATGTAGTTAGTGGGGAAACAGGTTTGTAACCCAGGAAATCTGATTAATTTGAATATGGAAAATTGGGGTAGTCATACTCCTCAGTCCTTTTTATTGAGATTGTTTAGTTCCATCAGCCACTCTTATTCTCTTCTCATCCTATTAGTAATATGTTAAAATTGTCTAACATTTCTTGTAGTCATAAAGGGAACACAGATAATAATGCACTGAGATCTTAATAAATGATTGAAAAGTCACACTGTAAAAAAAACTTTTTAATATATCAAATTTTACTTATTTCAAATTAGACACCTCTTGGAAATAAGTTAGACATATTTGAATTACTTTATACATACTGATATATTATAAATTAATTCTATACAATGGAAAAAATGCTAATTATTCCCAGTAACTGTCCTTTAATCAGATTATATTATTTCTTTTCACAGAATACCACCAAATAAGCATGAAGCAAATAGTTTTGATGAAATTTAGGTGCAGATAAATATAAAAACATGGGAATGGGGTCAGACGCGGTGGTTCACACCTGTAATCCCAGCACTTTGGGAGGCTGAGGTGGTGAATCACGAGGTCAGGAGATCGAGACCATCCTGGTCATGGTGAAACCCCGTCTCTACTAAATACAAAAAATTAGCCAGGTGTGGTGGCGCACGCCTGTAGTCCCAGCTACTCTGGAGGCTGAGGCAGGGGAATCGCTTGAACCCGGGAGACAGAGGTTGCAGTGAGCTGAGATCGTGCCACTGCACTCCAGCCGGGAGACATAGCAAGACTCCGTTTAAAAAAAAAAAAAAAAAAAAGGGAATGTCCATAACTTTTAAACTTACATTGTACCCAATCTAGGTTAACTCTCTAAAAGGAAGAATAAAAGGTTCTGGTCTTAGAAATTTAACCAGCCTGACCAACATGGTGAAACCCTGTCTCTTCTAAGAATAAAAATTAGCCAGGCATGGTGGCGCGTGCCTGTAATCCCAGCTACTTGGGAGGCTGAGACAGGAGAATTGCTTGAACTCAGGAGGTGGAGGTTGCAGTGAGCCAAGATTTTACCACTACACTCCAGCCTGGGCAACAAAAGCAAAACTCCAAAAAGAAAGAAAGGAAGAAAGGAAAGAAAGTAAATAAAGGAAGGGGAGGGGAGAGGAGGGGAGGGGAGGGGAGTGGGAGAAAGAGAGAGATAGAGAGAAAGAAAGAGAAAGAGAGAAAGAGAAAGAAAGAGAAAGAGAGAGAAGAAAGAAAGAAAAGAGAAGAGAAAAAGGAGAGAAATAAGAGAGAAAGATGGAGGGAGGAAGGGAGGGAGAGAAGGAAGGAAGGAAGGAAGGGAATTATGAATGTTTATTTCCTTATAACAAAATCTTATTTGTCATCTTGCTCTTAAAATCATTTACTTATGATTTGTTTTATTGCAGAAAGGATTTAGGTGGTTAAAGCTATTTGTATTTTCATCTTATTCTGCTTCTTATAAATTAACAGATTCTAGTAAATTACTACCCCCTATATCATGTTTCTTAAATTTGTTTCTTTCATGAACTTCATAAGTTATTCTCTAGTTCCATAATATCAGAATTTGATCTGTTTCTTCCTGTGTATGTCCTTTACAATTTGACACTCTGTGATTGCATCCTTCTCTAGGTCTGTCTTTTTGGAAAGAAGAGTTCATTTTTTAAGAAATATAGCAATTTCCCCAATACACATTTTAAAAGGCATAAAAAATATATATATACACACAGGTGCATATTATCTTTAAAACTGGGAACATTTTAAAACTCTAGACTTTAAAACCATGTTTCAGGATATCACAATATCACATTTTAATTTCATAGTGTAAAATGTATTGAATCAGAATATTGATAATTGGGATATGTGTTCAAAAATATAATATTAAGCATATACTTATTAGTAACAGAAAAATGTCATATTTTCCTTTCACATCACTGTTAATTCTTCAAGAAATAATACTTTATTTTCTTATTGATTGAAAAATGTTGGGCAGTTTCAGTTCCCCTCAAAAATTTGGGCAGTTTCAGTCCTCCCCCCTCAAAAAAAGAAAAATGAAGCTGTGTTTACTACAGTGAAGCACAATCCTGCTTCATTTGTAAAAGGAATTCATGTAAGTGCACACTTACTCTGATCTTCAGTGAGTATTTTACAATGCATTTTTTTATGTTCTGTGGGAAACACTGCTATGCTCTTAAGGGAAACTAATGCACAAAACTAAGTGTGAATTTTCTCTTTGCATTTGATGCTAGGTCTGCAGGAAGATGGTAAACAGGTTTGTTACTTGGGTTAAATTACAAAGCTAAGAAACTATTAGGCTTACAGTTTCTTGCACCTGCATAAATGAACTTGTGCAAACAAACTGAAAACCAAGTATACTAACTTTAAATAAATATGAACAAAGTGAAAGAAATATAATTTGATAGTTGCTGCCAATAAAATACATTATTATACTTCAATTAATATAACATAAAACATATTAAGGAAACAACAAAAAAAGTTAAGATGGTAGTCATTTAAAAATACTTCCTAGCTAAACCAAAACCAACAAGTACACATACATGGTTTTATGTTTGGGAAGCGGTTTTTTGCTCTATTCCAAGGCAGATCAGCATCAGTTGAAGAAGATCCTGAAGAAATTTTGGTAATTCCTGTAAAATAAAGTCATTGCAAAGTTTACATTTAACAGAGGTAAACAAGAAATTTTACTAATTAAAAGAGAGTTATTTGTTCTAAACCTTAAAAAAATTTAAATTAAAAGCACCTATCATAACCGTGGAAACAAGGTCAAGTTAACAGTAATGAGTTTATCTAAGCTTTCACCACAAATATCCTGAATAAATTGGTCAGTTGGGCTATCGGTCTTTCGGAGACAATTTCTTTGCACTTTGGGAAGGCTTAAGCTGTGGCAATCATGTTGGTGACCATTTGCCATATGTTACTAATGGTTTCACTGGGTACACACTAATGTTGAATATTTTAATGTCTACTTAGTAGGAAGAGGGATTTCAATGATTTATTTTTTGTTTTTTCTCCTCAGGCAATGTGATTTCATGCCTATTAATTGGTACAACATTGGTCAGTTTGAAAAGATGCCAGAGGTCAATTCCTGTTCTTAGTAGGCATTGTTAAATCAATAATGGAATGCAAAGGTGTGATGAATTATTATCAGATGATGAAGTGTCAAGAAGATCTATTATTGGCATTTGATGAAAAATTATGATATTATCCATCTACCTTGCTCTTGGCAAAGCAAGCATTATTAAAAAGTCTGATATAAGACAATATGTTCATTATTTTGAGTTTAAAATTTACATTTATGAAATTTACTGTTTTCCATTTTAGAAATCTCAACTTACCAAATTCCATAAAAAGCACTAAAAATGTGTGTTTAAAAAATTTTTCAGCATCAACATAAATTATTTCGTTTATTTGGATAAGTTTCCCTTCCTTATTTTTCCTCAAAAATAAAATCTGGACAATTGTTTACGTGTGGGTATGTATTAAGGGACAGGAATGGTATAAGATCTGAATTCTGATGTGTTGGCACCAAAGGCTTAAAAAACAATTTTTTAACCCAATGAGGAGTCCTAGAACAGCTTCCTTGAGTAAAAGTTTTGGAAATACATAAAGAGGGGAGAAAAAGGTGAGTTTAAGTGGACTGAAAGAGCACTTGTATTTTATAATTATTTCACGTAAAAGTTTCCATTTTTAGACTTAAGCAGCTCTGGCTTTGGTAAGCAATACTCAAACACCAGGTTAACTGGATGGTAATGGTATACTGGGCAGTCTTACGCTTATCAGGGTGCACAAGGCCACAGTTCTCCCTATTTAACTCTTTCTCCTATTGTTTCCTCTCTTTTTAGTGGGACCACAGCTGAATTAGACTGCTTTTGCATTCTTACCCTTTTCTTCCCTCTGGAACACCTTTTTTCCTTTACCTTCTCATTGGATTTCTGCTCATCCTAAAGTTCATCTCAAAAGTCACCTTTTTTATGAAGTCTTTTCTGGCTGATATACAAACAGATTTTATCCTCAATCTTTATGCCTATCTTCAACATGATACAGTATATTTGCAATTTTTATCCACATCTGCAGTTCTTACCATAATACGAACATCTTTATGGTAGAAATTTATCATCATAATAGCTAATACTTGTGCCAGTTACTGTTCTTATTATTGCTTATATTCAATCATTTTATAGTCATAATTTAATAAAGTAGATATTATCATTTTACAAATGAAGATATTGAGGCACAGTGAGTTTAAGTAATTTGCCCAAAGTCACTTAGCTGGTAAGTGCTGAATTAATATATATCAATGTGCCAAAACAATACCTATCATATAGTAGGAACTTATACGTATTTAAGATATCAGTGAATATGTCCTAAGTTAAAAGGTTTATCACTTATATGCATCAAAAATGTGTTTATTAGAACATAGTAATTTAATAATTTTCATTTAAAAATTCTCAATAAAGCATTAGAAAAAATACAACTTTTAAAAAGTTCTTAAAACTATGGTCTTCAAAAAAGTTGAACTAGAAACTTTCTCAGGTAGTATATGTGAAACTGTTATTGCTAATAAAACTTTTTATCTACTCGGTCATGCATAATGTAATTATATTCGCTCCTATTCTAGTGAAATTACACTTTTGCTCCTGAAAAATTGAGGGTTCTTGCTGTCTAAATGCTAGGAAGAATTTTATGGCACCACTGATTTTGTTAAGTCCAGACCAACATTACTTAAGAAGCATAACCAAAAGGCTGCAGGAAATGCAATTAATCTTCTCTCATTTTTGTTATTATTCCCTAAGAGTCTGAAATATTATAATTCTGAATTATTTAAACTGATTGTTTTATTCTTTGTTTCAGAAGTTCACACACTGGGAAGTTCATGGAAAAAAATAAAATAGAAATAATGTTTTGGTGGCATTTAGAAATCTGTCTTTTTTAATAACAAAATCATCTAAGTTGGAAAAGATGCTTACAAGTCTTAAAGTAGCTTGCAGATTTTATATCTAGCTTATGTTTTTAAATAATTTCAATTATATAAATATAAAGAATGTTAAAAACAATAAAACTATTCCCAACTTTTAAGTAGATTTAAAGTGACAAATTCTTAATTTTATATATTTTCATTATATGATACAGCATTTATTCCATAGTAATATTTAAAAGGACCCTATAAAGCATGGACATTACTTATCTGTTTTTTTTTTAATTTTTGGACAGTTCTAGAAATAATTTTTATTTATAGTTTCTGGAAGCATCAAGTTCTGGTCTCGCATTCATCTATATCACACACATGTAATCCAAGTAGGTAAACATCAAATGAAATAATTTAGTATCTAAATGTAAAATAATAACTTAAATATAAAACTACATGTATAGTCTGACCTTGAGTACAAACAAAAACTAATGAATGCATCATTCTATATTTGCATCTACATCTGGATAAAAGAGCAGAGAAGAGACGAAGTCATGCTGCCAATACAGGGGAGGTCTTAAGAAGAGCACCTTTCCTGACACAGTAGGTGAATAATTCTGATCAGGTTGCACCAGAGGCTGCCTAGTGTAACATTACTATCAAAACAATCAACCTGGTAATTGGGTATTGATTATCAAGGCCAGAGTCCTTCATGGCCTTGCACGCTTAAAATGGACATGAAATGTGACACATGAAACGACTGGAGGTCTTGCAATGTTGTGACAACTGCTAGTAACATACCGAAAATTCTTCTTGAAACTTTAGGTTGTTGTTTGTGCAAAGCTCTTCAACATGTTGCAGGAAGGATTTCTTGCTTATTGGCCTCCAAGTAAAGAAAGGTGTAAAATGGGGTCATGTTAGATTGTATTTGTTCGCTTTAACATTGGCACTGGCTTCACTGTTAACAAGTTAAAGAACAATGGACCTCTCAAAAACCACAAATAACACAGCCCTTTAAAGTCCCTCTGTTACATTTATAAAGTTAACCTTTCCTCTTTAAGCTCACTTTCTTTGTATTCATGGTACAAAATTCCTTCAATATTTTAGTGACATTAAATGAAGGATTTAGCACTTTAATGAAGAAAGTTTTTCAAGTAAATGTAAGAGCATAAAGTTATCACTGAATCCTAAAGCACATAATACCTCTTTGTCAGACAGAAAACATTTTTTACATTACAAGGTTTTAGAAGATATAAAATATTGCAGTGACCTCATTCTCATAATGGCATGGTTTTTAAACCCCAAGGAGTTTAAATATCCCCGTATTACTTCCCAAGCTAAAATACAGACATGCAGGCTTCACCCCAGAGAGAGAAAGCATTTCTCCAGTTACCATGCAATTAGTCATGCTTTTATGATTTATATCCAGCTTGGAGGTTTTTCCAACAAACATACAAAAAGTGAATCACACATTAAGGTTCTACTGAGTCAGTACATCTAACTTGAATATTCAAAAAGAAGAAAAAATATTAACAAACTTACTTGATGGATTTCCTATAACTAAGTAACCTGCAATAGAGATTGTGTTAAATGCATTGTGAGTCAGAGTAGACGGCTAATTCTGAAAGAAGTGTAGATTAAAATCAGAAAATTATAATAAATAAATAATTTAAAATGTGCTATGCCTTTAATATGTGATCATTATTTTAAGTTTCATTTAATTTTTTTGAAATTATACTATTTGGACTCAAACATGGCAAATAATTTAGCTTCTTCCTCCAGCCAAAAAGGTATTATTGTTATTATAACTGTCATTCTAAATGCCAGAAAATGTTAGGCATTTAGGATACTACATTAAAAACAGGTCACTTTTTAATATATTGCATGGTATTTAGTGGTCTAAAAGAGTTAATGCAGATTTTAAAAATATTTCCTCTATCTATAGAAAGTGCTGAACCAGACAGAATGAATCCATGAAAAATGACATCACATTGCCTTAGTATTGTTTAATGAGTGAGTTTGGATAAATACACAAAAACAACAAATTGTAACTATTTCCATATTTTAGACCTATTTTTTGTGATAAATCGTTGGCCAAATTATTTATACTTTGAAAAAACAGAAATCTTTTTTAACAACTAAATAGATTACATAACACACACAAACTTAGAGATGCGTGTATCATTAATAACATTTATGTCATGCACAACAAATTAGCACTGCAAAAAACACAAAAGGCACAAAATATAATGAAAGGAAGTAAAGAACATATGACTTTTTCAAAGTTTTAAATTTAAAATAATATTAGGGAGTTTACTATATTCTTTGAAGAATTTTTATAAGAAGTTATGTTTTTTGAAGAATGAATAAAATAAAATAATTGGATTGAAAAACATAGCATAATACATATAAAAATGGTCAAAAAGAGGTATATTCGATGAAGGAAACATGAGTTAAAAGGAAGTACATTTCATTACAATACAGGAATTGTTGAAATATATGGGAGTGCTGAAGCAGGTATAACAAAGCAGAATGATAGAATTCTCAATTAATGATGAGTGCCCCCAAGCAGAAGGAGATATTGTATCTTCTAGCTTCTCAGGGTAAACATAAGGTGGTAGACTATCCCATTACCAAACAGGGCATCTAAGTGACAAAGTAGCAGTGGGTAACAAAGAGTCTTGGTGAATAAGCTTAAGAGTGCCTCACAATACCCTAGAGTGATTTAAAGAAAGCAAGAAAGAATTCCTGACTCTAGATGGATATGGAGATGGCTGAAAGGGCTACCAAATGAGAAGAATCCTTGATTTGGGGAAGGGAAAATAGAATGTCTGAATATTGGAGGCCCTGGAAATATCTCTGACATAGTAGCAGATGCAGTAGGGACTGAAGCAACGATCAATCTTTGTTGAAAATAATTACCCTTCAGCAGAGACCAGCAAGAAAGAAAGACAACTACAGGCTACAACCACACATACTATCTAGCTCACTTAGGATAACTTGCCCAATGCTCCAATGCTCTTTTTTCTTCAGAAATAGGAAAGAATAGAGGGTTGTTTGGGCAAATTCTGATTAACTGAACTTAAGATGCAAATGACTGAGATGCTTTAATTAGCAAGATCTATTTTCCTGCTACCACATGGACATAGAAACTCTTCAGCTGTGTGGAGATAACTTTCATAACAACAGTAAATAATATTCCACTATGATTCATAAAATTTAAGCACACTATATCTGATTTAGTGACAGGCTCGTGGTCCACCTATATAAGGACAACGAGACTGCCATCCTATAGTGGAGAGATTCCTTTTTCTTAGAGGATTAATTGAGCTGGTACTAAAAAAAGTATTTCTACTGGGTTAACTAGAATCTAAAATAGATGTTAGTTATTTCCATTCTTCAGTTCGGAGTTATGGTTAATTGAATAAATAAATATTTTTTGTTTTAAGTCCATGTCTTTTTAGTAAAAAACTCTACCAAAAGTTGCTTTTGTTTCACTATTCTTAATTCATTTTGCATTTAAAATCTCTCCCTAACTATATATATATATATTTGCAGAAACACATCATTGCAAATTTATTAAGTGCTGTGAAACTCAGATTTTTAAAAGTTCGTACAGATACCATTAGTGCCTGACCCACATCGCCTAGGCACTCAACATTCCCATGCAAGGAGATGGTTTACTATTACAAGCACCTGTCACTCTCTCCTGAGTGTCTCCTGCATGCAGGCTGGAAGTATTGGAGAGTTCCCAGAAACAGCTGTCAACCAATGACTAACCAGAGTTGGTGAATAAATATCTCTCAGCTCCATGGTCCCTCAAGGGGGATAATAATGATATGTGTTTAGTGATGTCCATCTAAAGATAGTTTTAACCATAACTGGCTATGCTGGGTTTGGGTGGATATTTGTGAATTCTTGCCTTATTTTAAATCTGATGCCACTATTGATTTCAAATACCTGCTCCAACAATTACTAGTTACGTTATCATGTACAATACTTAATTTTTCTATGCCTCAGTTTCCTAGTTTGGAAAATATATGTAAATCAAGTGCATATATGTAAAAAGATTTCAAGGTCTCTGGCTTTAGTAAGCAATACATAAGTATTGGTTACTATCATTAGTATGATAATTACTATTTCTAGTTTATTTTGTTTAACTCAAGCTGCTCCTATCCATACTGTTCTACAATGGATACTGATATAAGGAAGGGATTTTTTCCATTATTTCCAAAAGAATATTCTCTTTATTGTACTCAAAGATGGATAAACTATATTGTGCTAAAATATAGTGGTCACGAATATCTAGATTTTCAGTCGAAGTCTGGATTTCTAGTTCTCAATTCAAGATTCCAAACAAATATCTAATACAATGACCATAACAATCCAGTGTTCATATAATTATGTAAAAAGTTTCTAACCATGCCTACATTTCTGACATTATTCCTTGTAACTCCCCTTCATACATCCTATGTGCACTCCAGATATTCTCTAGGTATCCCTCCCCCTCAATTTTATACCATTCCAGACATTCTTCCTACAATGGAAATTTTACTTATTCTGTAATACCTGATTCGAATGTTAACCATCCTATTGATCTTACTCTGTTCTTCTAAAAAAACAATTTCCTTTCTCTGTAAAATCAAATTTCCAAGGACAAATCATCTTCTATGTTATACTATGACTATATAAGTCCCTGCATTAAGGATACAAGCATTTGGGTTCATATATACTTGAGGGCTGGGGCAGGATTAACACTTGGCTTACTAGATGTCCCTTATAACATTATTCATAGTAAACATTAAATAAATCATGTTAAATATAAAATTGTGGGTGGATTCAGATTAAGATACACAGAAAGCAAAATATGAATATTCTGGTTTTATTGTGAGAGAATATCTGAATTGAATACATTTTCCCACTAAAATATTAAGAAACTGAGAATTCTCAAGAGATCCTAACTCAAAGCATTAAATATATATGATCAATAGATTCATCAACAAAAAGCATAGGAGTCTAAGCAAAAGCCATATTAGATCACCTAACATTATAAATTAATAGGTGCACTTTGTTAGGAAGATAGATAAATGAACAATAAAATTGCTCTTGTCTACTCAAGTAATTGATAAATAGGCACACACTTTAAGAAAAAGAGGTGGAATCTGTTTTGGTTTTGTTTTCTTCTGTGTCACTCTTTTTTATCTAAACCTAATCACTTTGTAGAATCTGTTCTTCACATTTATGTTTATATAACATAAGAAATAAGGCTTCTAGTAGTCCAGTTTTTACGTAACTTCTAGTCTGTACTTATGTCACAATCATTTGTGAGTTGAAATCTTGAAATACCTAATCAGGAATGCTCAAATTGAGAAGACATTTTGAGATAAATTACCTATTTCAAATAAAAATTAGGTATTTCCTTCTTCATTGTTGTCTGTAGTATACTTATCATTGCCTTGGTTCTTAGCCTCATGTTGTATAGGTGTATTTATCCCTTAGGTATTGGCGGCATTCTAAATTGTATTTTTCTTTGAGGTTTTAAACTTTAATGTTTATATAGAACAAAATATGAATTTGAATAATTCATACAGAGAATTAGAAAAGAAAATGGGACATACTATAAGGAAAATGCACTAACTTATCACTGATTAGGTATAATTAAATTCCTAATGAGAAAAACTGTTTGGTTAAATTAGCATCAAAACCTCACAGAAATTGATGTGCATGAAAATCAGTAATGTTATTTCAGTAGTGCTAGTTTCAAATGAAGTGATTCATGGAGCTATTCAAACAAACCCAAATTGAAAATCTTCTATTAACATTTTAAAAACTTTTTTAAAAACTGTTAAATGGAAAGCATTTTTAGACTGGTAAGATATTCTCATTCACTTATGAGAGTGAAGGTTACTGTCAGACTATATTCAGTTCATTACTGGATAAATCAATCTGGGAACTGTCCAGATTTCAATAAGATAACTGACTAATTTCCAACAGAAAGGGTTAAACACTTTTTATTACATGAATCTTAACTGTCTTAAATCCTACATATTTTGGTTGAAAAGGGTCTTATTTCACGTCTGGACTCATTTCTTTAAAGCCTATCAAAAACTTAAATTCCACTCAGATTACTCTTGATGGATCTAGAAAAGGAAGCATTTATTTATGTTGGCAGTGGTGATTGAAGACCATATTGTCACAGAGACTCAGCTTTCCCTGAAGGTCAATTAGTTGAAATCTACAGGGAATTAAAATACAGTCCTAATAGAGAGCCACAGATGATAGCCTATAGCTGAGCAGCTTCAACCAGCACTACCAGTGGCATGGGACAAACTGAGAACCTTTTTTTTCTACTTAATCAGTGATGTTAGGTTAAAAATAAAAAAATCTCAAATTTGTTGATCGATGTAAAAATATGTATTTGTATCCCATAGCATGTACTTGCTACTTAGATTAAATTTGTGAAGAATCTAGCTCTCTGGTAGATTAAATTTTTGAAGAATCTAGCTCTCTGGTAGATTAAATTTTTGAAGAATCTAGCTCTCTGGTAAATATTAATATTTCCAAGTTTTGCATGATATTGTGAGTTTTTAGTTTATGTATTTCATCAAGTCACTGATGAATCATAAATTACTTCTACATCTACAATTAATCTATCAATTATCCAAAGCATCTACTTTAATGCTTTTAAAGATGCCTTAATTTTTGTTATTTTCTATTATTTTTCTTTATTTTGGGTTTGAAAGTAATCTTCTTTCACATCCTTCTTTATTCTTTTACCAAATCATTGATGTTTATGTGGTGCCCAATATAAATTCAATATAAATTTAAAATATCCTAATCCATGGTTGGTACTATACAGCTGATTCTAAAACTTTATAACTTTATAAGAGAAACATGCCATTTGAACAAGTGAGTAATATATATATATTTTTTCTTGAGACGGAGTCTTGCTCTTGTTGCCCAGGCTGGAGTGCAATGGTACAATCTCGGCTCACTGCAAAATCTCTGCCTCCCAGGTTCAGGTGATTCTCCCACCTCAGCCTCCCGAGTAGCTGGGATTACAGGCACCTGCTACTATGTCCGGCTAATTTTTGTATTTTCAGTAGAGACAGGGTTTCTCCATGTTGGCCTGGCTGGTCTCAAACTCCTGACCTCAGGGGATCCACCCACCTCGGCCTCCGAGAAGTGCTGGGATTACAGGCATGAGACACCACACGTGGCCATATAATACTTTTTAAATCAGGAAAACAATAGTAAATGATATGTATTACTTTCTCAACATGTCTCCTCATATGTGTAGGCCAAATTGGTTTAAAAGGGGCATTAAATTTGAAAGATAGCTCTTTGGAGGTAATGTCTCTTCCTTTCTGGTCACACTATTCCCAGTGTCTAAAATAGTACCTAGCACTTAAATGACACCCAATTGTTATTTATTTTTATTTAATCAAGATGAAATAACCTTTTAGATGAGAAGTGAATGCAACATTCTTCCTGATATCAAAGAGCTGAGAGGTATGATCCCCAGTGTGGCAAAAGTTGAGTTTCCTTATTGCTAAGCCTTTCCACATTAGCACATTTGAAGAAAAGTTCTTGCCAGAAGCCTTCTTTTGTCAACCATGTATTCTAAATGAAAACCATGGAATTGTTTAGCTACATCAGGGAAACGGGGTAGAAGCTGTAGATAGAGATGAGAAAAAGACTGATCAAAGCTGTGTGAAGAGATGAATGGGGCTCTCAGCAAGGATTCAATGAATAGGAGACAGAAGACATTACACTAGCTGAAAAGAAGCCCTTACTGCCTATTAGCCAGGGTGGCAGCAGGTAACAACATTTCTCTGTTAGATGTTAGAAGCAACCTCAGAAAACTAGATTTGGACCAAGACAGATATACTATAAACGGTATGATGTATGTAGAGGTGTTCTATAAAGGTTCCAGACTAAAGCAAATGATTAAGTTTAGCTGTCAGGGTAAGGGCTCTGACTGAGCAGGGTACTATTCACTGATTATAGGAAAGAAAATTGGTGTTAGAGTGAGGGTTCTGCAAAAATGAAGGCATTTTTTCTCTGAGATATTAATGGCATAAAGCAAGAAAGCAGGAAAGGAAGGAAGGAAAGAAGGAAGGAAGGACGAAGGAAGGAAGGAAGGAGAGAGGAGAGGGAGGCAAGGAGGAAGGCAGGGAGGAAGGAGAAGAGAGAGAGAGAGAAGAAGAAGAAGAAATAGGTAAAGGATATTTTATGAAGATGAAGAAGACTCAACCAAATTGCCTCTAAGTCTGGAATGGCCAGAGTTTAACTTTGAGTACTGGTTGAAAATGGATATTTTATGTGTAATGTGATCAATTAAATCTTCAGTTTAACAGTGTCATACTTAGACAAATGTTTGAATCCTACCAAGCAGGTCCTCTGAAGGAAATGTATTTTCATAAAATTATCTTAATTCTGTCAATGGGAACTTGATAACTAGTTAATCTGAAGTTAAAACAAGGTTACTTATGATTCCCAAATGCTAAATGTGATTAAAGTAGAAATAGAACAGGCTTCCTCTATTTTAATAATGCTGAGTACTATTCATGGTTAACCAGAATATCAGGAGGCTTGGCCCCATTCAGTCTTATAGTTCATGAAGACAGACTCTTCTTTAGTAAAGTGTGTGATTTTGAAATCAAATGCCTTTTTAATTCTCTGCCTCCATTCATATTCCTTCATTCACATTCTTCACATGAAGAGATTTATTATGTTTGGGGCACTCAATCAGTTACTGGGGTCCCTGCTAGTGCTGATATTCTGCTATGCTGCTCTCAGAATGTATCCAAAAATGTTTGTGTCAGGATACAGATGGCATTTCTGAGTATCAGGGGAGTGCCTGAAAGCATGCACAGTTGGCTACCGACTGGACAGTGCAGAAATAAAGTTTCCATGAAATATGCCATTCTGTATATGCACCAGAGAATCAGAGAACAAGAAATGTCATTGTTCTGGTCCTTACAGGTTAACCACCTACAGTTGCAGAAATGAGCTTGTATTAAATGTAAATGTAGTCTCCACCCACTAGATGTAGAACTCAGCTCTTGTGTCATGTTAATAACAGAACAAGAAGCCTGTACAGGAATCTAGGTGGAAACTTAATTTACTATCAATCCTAACACAACATGGAACACAGTAAATTCTAGGACATGCACATTATGAGTCAATGTGCATTTTGATAAGATTAACTTTACCATTATCAATAGCATGCAATATTATAAAGGACACATTGTTAGTAGAAAGTATAGCTTTTTGGGGTAGCTTTTGGAAAAATAGCACATTAAACAACAAGACGTTCAATATTGTGTATTTTAAAATACAGAGCACACCACCTGACAAGATTAATATAATCACAGCAGAATTCTGCATTATCACAGTAACTTACTGGATGACAAAAATCTCCTTGCGTCTAAAGAAAAATGAAGAGTATCTGGAAGTAAAGATTCATTATTTGTTTAGTATACAAACACACTGAATTATTTTTGATTTGTTATCACAAGAACATGAGCATTAAGTATCTCCAACTTCATTCTACGTGTAGAACATGTATTCTGGATTCACAAATTTTTGCCTTTGTTTGCAAACATAGTTTAAGTTTAGAACAGAAGTAAAACTAATGACCAGGATTTATCAAAACTTAGACACTTAAAATGCAAACTATTAGAATTGCATATATGAGTCAAAAATTATGAATTCTTATTAAAGCCAAAATGAAAATTGTACTACTAAAAGTTTTCCAGTTTCTGCAAGTTTGAGTCAACACTAAAATGCTATCACTTCTTTGCTTCATATTATGAGACAGCAAAGAAATTCAAAGAGTTACCTCTCTCCTTAGACTCATTTTCAACATAGAAAAAGCTGCTCAGAAAGAATTCCGTGGGTCTTTTTCTATTTAAGAGAGTTTACATTGATCTTCTCTGGTATGCTTTTCATACACACACACACACACACACACACACACACACACACACACACGTATCTTGATACCTCAGAGACAGACCTGGGTTAGCTTGCAGCTCTCCTACTTATTAGCTGTACGACCTTAGACATTTACTTAAGCCTGTCCTACCATCATTTTTTAAAAATCCATCTATAAAATGGGGATAAGAGTACCTACCACTAAGGGTTGAAAGAGTTAAGTGAAATCACTACATGCAGAGTTTAACATATAGTAGTTGCTCATAAACACTAGCCATTATTTTGTTAGCAAACTCTATATTTTAAAGTAGACTGAGATAGTATTCAATTTTACAAATATAAATCACAATAATAACAATATCAAAGGTATTCTGGTTTACAGTTTACAAAGTACATATGTAGAATTTTCTTTTAAGCAGTAAGTTTTCTGAAGACATAACCATATATTTAACAACAATTTAACATGTATACTTCTAAAGTTATTGAAGAAATAAAATTATTGAAGAAAGTTTCTCTTAAAATAGAAATTGTTCCAACTCATTAGATTGTTTGCTTTACTTTTTTGTGAATTTTAATTCTATTTGTGATTATTGAATTGGGCTCTGAGGCTTAAAATAATGTGCCATTACATTCACTCAACTAAAATAGGCAGGGTATTTAGTATGAAATGGTGTGTAAAATTTTTGAAAAAAATTGACGTCTAGATGAAACTGAGTTCTGTCAAGTAAGAATATTAGTGATGTTGATTAATGTTGTTTTACTATTCTTTTATGAATTAGTCTACATAGGAAACAAAACTTCCATGACTTAAATGTGGAAAAAAGATAGTAAAAAAAATGCTTATTTAGCAAATAGCATCTTTAGCTTATGAAAATTCTGTTAGGTTACTTAATTATAAGTGCTGTGACTCTCATGGGAAGGTAATTGTTTTACAGCTAAACTAGTTAAAGACAATCCACAAGGTGAGTCAGTCTCAGTGATCTTAAAGATATAGGTCTGTCTTACCTATGTGTATCTGTGCCTGCTGATCTTGCAAATAAGAGCTCATAACCTTTCTAACGTCAACGGGCTATGTGGTGGTATTTTGCAGGAGCCATCACAAAATGTTGTTCTGTATGTTTATTAAATAACAAAACCCAAGGATCATTTTCTATTTGGGAAGTGTGAAACAGATGAGCCCAAAATATTAAATATTCTTTCAAAGAAATATGGTTTTTGTTATCTAAACTTAAACATAAAATGTAAATAATTTTTGTGCATAATATAATTATCATTCCAATTGAGAATTTAAAACATTATCTTAGTATATCCCTGAATGTTTTCATGGAATTAAAGAGTAATACATCTTTATTTGACTTCTGCTCTCATTTGGGAAGAAACAGTACAGAGAGAAGGCATTTTCAAAAGTTTTGTGAAACAACGTGGAACATAAATAACGAGAGTTTACAAGTAACAAAAATTACATAATGGGCTTTAAAATGTAAATATACAGGCAGAGAGCATAAAATAGCTAAATAACATCTGAAATATGAAACCACAAATCTTCAAGAGGACTTAGTACCAAGCACCATGTTTGTTTTTTGTTTTACTTTTGCCTACTAGGTAACTTCCTAAAATTAATATTTTAATAATTGATTAGAGAGTCTTCTTTTATCATTTCTCTTTTGGACATGGGAAAACATACAGGACTGAGAAAAATTATGAGCTCAATTTCGCACGAAAATTTGGCAAGTTGGAATAAAAAGAATCATGCCTAAGAATCAAGTAAAGAAAGCATAGAGAGCATATGTTAGCAGGGTAATTGTTGTTTTTTGTTTGTTTGTTTGTTTTTTAACATGGAGTTTTGCTCTTGTTGACCAGACTGAAGTGCAATACTGTGATCTTGGCTCACCGCAACCTCCAACCTTCTTGGTTCAAGTGATTCTCCTGCCTCATCCTCCTGAGTAGCTGGGATTAGAGGCATGAGCCACCACACCTGGCTAATTTTTGTATTTTTAATAGAGATGGGGTTTCACCATGTTGGTCAGGCTGGTCTTGAATTCCCAACCTCAGGTGATTCACCCACCTAGACCTCCAAAAGTGCTGGGGTTACAGGCATGCGCCATTGCGCCCGGCCTATTAGCTGGGTAGATTTAAGAGAAATTATGGCAGTTCTTTCCTGCAGATAACAAAGATATATGGTGGAAGTCTGCCAACAATTTTAGGAGCTAACTCAAACTTCTTGATTCTCACTCCTAGAATCTACCATCAGTTCCCTGTTTAACTTTTAATGGATTTAGATCTTCAAACACCTCAAAACAGGTGAAGAGCTTTAGAACGTCACCAAATGACAGGACCGAATCATATGTACATGCAGCTAATTATAGGACCATTTTAATTTTAATTTAAATTTTTCTAGTCTTATTGTCTAATGTTTGAGTGACTTTATTAACATAAAAATATTGCATAAATAGTAAAGCTAGGCACAGACCTCTGTACTGAAGAATTAATGCCCAAATCACTTAATTTTTATTTTAATGCATGTCTGTAAGAAGTCCAGCAAAGCATGTTATTACGTGGCACTGGGATTACATACAATTGTGAATACCAGAAACACAACAAACAAGTGAAAAAGTGAAAAGCATGGAAACTACATTTCCAATTTTGCTATTATTAGGGGTAATATATACTAACTCTCTGTGTGTAACAAAATAAAGATTATTTGAAACATTATTTCACTTTTAAACTCTTATACAAGTAATGCAATATGTAAATAAATAAACATACAAGTAGAAAAATAAATGAGGAGTGCCAGATATAGGTGATGGGGGAGGAAGGCAGCAAATCACACTGCCATGTGTGTACCTATGCAACAATCTTGCATGTTCTTCACATGTACCCCAAAACCTAAAATGCAATAAAAATATATATATTAAAAAAAAAAAACCACAGGGCAAAAAAAAAAAAAAAAAAAAGAAAGTCAAATAAAGTAGACCCTGAATTATAAATAACCAATAGTTTTCTGTACATTCCTTGTCCACCTTTTCCATAATCTGAAACTTTTCTGTAGCTGCCATCACAGTCGTTGTTAAAAAAAACAAAAACCAAAAAACAAACAAAAAAAACTTTCTATTTTTATTTTTTTGAGATAGAGTCTCGTTCTGTCACCCAGGCTGGAGTGCAGTGGCACAATCTCAGCTCACTGCAACCTCCACTTCCCTGATTCAAGTGATTTTCTGCCTCAGCCTCCTGAGTAGCTGGGACTGTAGGTGCATGCTACCATGCCAGGCTAACTTTATATTTTTAAGAGAGATGGGATATCACCATGTTAGCCAGGCTGGTTTCAAACTCCTGATCTCCTTATCCACCCTCCTCGGCCTCCCAAAGTGCTGGGATTGAAGGTGTGAGCCACCATACCCAGCCTTTTCTAATTTTTTATAATGACTGTATTTAGTGTTCAGAAATAGAGAAAGGGACAAGCTGTGAAAATATATAGTGCTTAGGGGACTGAATCTCACCACAGTTTGCCTAGAATGTAACCTCTTTGATAAGTAATACTTTCTCCATTATCATCTGTTTAAAAACATGACATAATAAACAGCTTTTTCACTTTATTATATTTCCTGAATATATACTTATTAAGGACTTTTCAGGGGTAACTAAGTATTTTTTTAACAAAATGAAAATGTCCTACCAGTGTTGGGGATGGGGTTGGTCTTAGAAGTTTACATTTTAGTATGAACTGATTCAACTATATTGTTCAAATAGCTAAAATTAATTGCACTGAGAGATTTGAATTTTATCCCATGTGCATTTTCAGGTATAGAAGAAAGGAATAAGCCACACTGGCCTGAGGAGGGCCACAAGGAACTGAGAATGGTGTGCAGAAAGGAGGCTGGGAGGATACCACTACAATTCATTTGGCCCATAGGGGGAAAGGAGGAGAAACTTTCTTTGATGATGCAGAACGATTCCTTAAGGACTGAGACACAGTCTAGTAGTAGCAGTGCTTGTGTTCCTATAATATGGCTTTACTTAGGTGAGTTACACTGGGTAATACATAATATTTCCTTTTTTTTTTTTTTTGAGACAAAGTCTCGCTCTGTCATCCAGGCTGGAGTGCAATGGCATGATCTTGGCTCACTCTAATCTCAGCCTTTCTGGTTCAAGCCATTCTCCTGCCTCAGCCTCCTGAGTAGCTGGGATTACAGGCACCCACCACTGCACCCAGCTTATTTTTGTATTTTTAGTAGCAACGGGGTTTTGCCATGTTGGCCAGGCTGGTATCGACCTCAGATGATCTGCCCACCTTGGCCTCCCAAAGTGCTGGGATTGCAGGCGTAAACCACCACACCTGGCCCCACACCTGGCCAATATTTCTTATATAGAAAACTATGTCTTGGGTAATTTACATCATCTGACACTTAAATCTTTGGAGTACTATCCATTTGTGGACAGGACCACTGTATTAGAACATGAAGATCAACATCCAAATGTTTAAAAGTCAGTTTTCATATCCAAGAAAGCACATTTCCCTGTAATTTAGTGATAACATTGAATAACCTTCATTTTGTAGCATTTGGAAGGACCTTGCTTATCAGATGACACTTCCCACTATAGCACGTATTAGATATTTTTAGATAGGCTGGAAATATACTTGCAAAGTCCATCTATTAGAAAAAGACCAACTTTAATAAGTGACAACTACAAATGAATAATTCTTTTTGAGTCCAAGATCTTTGATGCTGTATTTCCAAAATTAACATTTTTAAAAAAATTTTAACAGGGCTGTGCAAGTACTTGGTAACAATTACTTTGTGCTTATAAGCATTACATATTATTGAATTGTATAAAAACATAAACTTGTTAAAATAGCCTAATGGTAGTTTTTGTTAAGAATTTGATGAATTATCTTAATATACAAAGTTTTATAATGTGCCAACATTTTGAACAATTTATAATAATTTTAAAAGAATTTATAATTATTTTTCTTAAAAATTATGTACTTTACTATTTCTAATAGGTAACAATGAAACATACTAGTACACATGTTTTAACTTTTCCTTCTGAAGGTAACTTTTTACTTTATATTTAATTTTTAAATGCAAAGCAATTTAAAAATATCATATACAACTTAGACTTTTATGTAATTTTATACTAAAGTAGTTATAAAAGGCTTTTATAAAAAAGACATACATTATCAAGTAATTATAAATTTAAATAATTTAAACCTGTGATTGAAAATGTGGACACTTCCAGAAAAGTTAAATGTAAAAATCTCTCATATGAAATGAATTATTAAACATAATGTCAAAGGTTTAATGTGGGAAAATATTTGTCTCAGGAAAATAATCCTGACTGAACATTATAGTCCGAAGTTCATATTTAACTCAAAATATTAGGAAGATTAAGTGATTCTCTGAACACCAGTGAGAAGTGTGTAGAAGACGGAGGTCACTCTTTGAAAGAAGATCTCTGTGACCTGTGTAAATTGGAGCCCCACAAACACTTCCAACAAGCATAGATCAGAATAGGGTCATGGCTCCAGGCCCTCTGGACCACAGTTCACCCAGAGGAGTGTGCTCACCGCGTTAATCTCTCGTCCTTCAGTTCCAGGTCTGCCACTGTAATGAGCTGATCCAGCTTGAATTTAGTGTCAATAATTTCTGCATCTCGAGGAGAGTATGTACCACCTTCTTTCTGCTTCTGTCGAATTCTAAAATGAGTGCAGTAAAGTCCAAGAAGGGAGTATCATAGAAAGTACATAAAATTAGGTTTAGTTTTCTTTTCAAGTAAAGACATTTAGACCAATAATTTCTTGGTTAAAATCACCTCTCTGAATATGTTGCAAATTTATAGCTACTCAACTGCTTTTTCTTGCTTTAATTCCATAAAACTTATTCTACTTTCTTTTTTTAATAAGTTATTGGGATGAAGTTCCAAATTCAATAAGAATTAGTTGATAGAAGGCCTGGGCCATAGGTACATTTAAAATATAGAACCAAGAAAACTTATGCTGTGATCTTGTTTCTCTTCTCCCTAGCTATCTCACTGATTTGTCACATAAAGGAAATATGCCAAAGTGAAAATAGTTCAGTGCTATCAATACTAGTACTAAAAGATAAGGCACCATTGTTTTCACATATATGAAAATTTTTACATGCATGAAAATACGTAAAAATTGTTTTCAAATTATCTTATTAAATTTTTTTAAAATATTGTGAGTAGATATTATCTTTACAATCAGAAAACTCAGGTTCAAAATAAAAGTCACATGAATCTGAGAATCAAATCAGATTCTTTTCATCTTAAGCCCTTTACATGCTTATTTCTCCATGACACAATACGGTATATTACAAAGTAATGTTTAGCTATTCTATCTTTCACATTTCAAATATTTAGTATTTCTCAAGAGCTGGGTATCAAGGATGATATAGAAAGTATAAAACATGTTCCCTACCCTCAAGAACATTACAATTTAGTTGTGAGGCAAGATTTAAAGGCAGAAAAAGCATAAACAGAGAAAAACTATTCAAATTACAAATCATAAGACAGTGCCTGATTAGTTACATAAGTTATAGTTATTATTATTTAGAGGAAGTAAAGAAGTAGAATTTGACTTGGATGTTCCAGGATAAGAAGGAGGAGGAAGCACATTTCAGGTTGACTGAACAAAAGCAGAATGTATAAAAAGCCCAAGGAATGTTCAGGTGAGAACAGATCCCTTTAGCTAGTGTGTAGGGCAGTTGTAGGGAATAAGGAGGACCATTTCTTGCTCGCATAAGGAGTTCATCTTGTAGAGAAATGAGAAGTCAGAGAAGATTTTAGAGCAGGGAAATTATATAAATGTGGCCAGTGCATACTTCTTAGGGAAAAGGACTATATTTCATACAGTATAGCATTCAAAGTACCTAGAATGATGACTCTTTACTGTATTCTGGATAAATCTTGAACAGTATGTGGGTATAGAGAAAATATATTTTTTCAAGAGCCTTTCAAACGGTCTATTAAAATGATGCTTTATGGGAGTCAAGATGAAACATGATACATGGCATTTAGAATACAGAACTACATTCTTCAGTTGAAATAAAAATAGTCTATTGAACTATTTAGGAAATTGGTAGAAGGGTTATCTTTACAAACGTAAGGTCCCTTTAACTCGGCAATCTGACTTTATGAAGCTAGATTTTGAGGTCAGAAGTAAGATTTCCAATGAGGTCCTATAAATAATAAGGGAATTAGGATGCTGATGCTGAGAATGGAAAGATACAGTTGGAAAATTCAGCACAGACATGTTTATAAAGTAAGCATAAGAAGGGGGTCTACTATATAAGGAAACTGGACATTTGAGAAGTATTGTTCTCGTTGTAAAAAGATTTCTTTCTGTATAAACTTTAATATTTAGACCTCATTGAGATATTTTAAATTAAACCTATCAGAGTTAATAGAGTTACAAATTACTTTAAAAGACATAGATGGTCTGAAAGCTTCTGCTTTTGTGTTTTCACTTTATTGTCTTTCATTATCGCCAAACCTCGTCTTTTCGCCCTGCTCTTTGATTTTGGAGCTGGAACCTACATTTCTCCTTTGCCAGCTGGCAGAATGTTAGGCTTTGTCTAGAGGGCACTAGAGTGACCATGTGAAGCAGTAGGAAGAGGAAAACCCTGCCCTTGTGGGAACCAGTCCTGCATTATTGTTACTCATTGAGAGTCCAGCAATTCACTTGGATCAGCTCTTGTTGCCTCTGAAGTGAACATTCTGCCCATTCCATTGCTGAATGATTCCAAGTAGTACCAGCTCACCTACACCATTCAGCAAGAATGGGATGCTTTTATTACCAGTTCCAGCCTGCCTACCATCTAATAAAGATGGGTAGCTTCTACGGAACAGCTCTAGCTCCTTCCCTCTGTCATATTTATTTGCTAACTGATAGGTGATAGGTTGCATGTGCTCGCAGTAATGATTCCATGTAAATCTTGGGAGACAACTTCTTTCAGTTCTTACTTCCTTTACTGTCCTCTCTCCTTCAAATTAGAGCAAGTAGCTGCTTTGTTGTGCTTGCTACTTCTGAGACTCTTATATTTCTCTTTTACTCTATTTAGTAGTTAGCCATTTCTCTAGTTAACAATTCTTTATATTAAATGTCTTCTGTTCAAATGGCAGGGTTTCTTTCTTTATTAAGGCTAGATTTAGTCAATCCATAATGCATATACACTTTAAAGTATCATATTGTACACGATAAGTACATTTTTATCTGTTTATTAAAAATGTAAAAAGTAAAAGTGTTTCCCATTGAAGTAACTGTTGTGGCTTCTGTCTCCTGATTGGACTGTGACTGATATAATGTCCATAAAGCATCCTGAAATGTAAGCACAAATAAATCTTACCTTGCAAATGCAAAAATAGCTGTTCCAAGGAGAATTATTGAAAGAATACACAAAGTGACAGAGAGAACGATCTCTACGGTTCTTCTGAAAGTCCTTCCCCTAGAGAAGAGGGATAACATGATAATTAAATATTAGGATGGAATACTATTTTGGACCCCAATCTACCAAAAAAAATATTTTCTTGGCATAGGAAAATATTCTTTGCTGAAGAATACTAGTAAAATGTAGCAACTTGTTTGTTCCTCTTCTATATTTTTTAACTTTGGGGCTCAGTCCTGGGTCCTCTTGTTTTTTTATTTAAACTCACTCTCTGTGTGAGCTCATCTAGCCTCACAGTTTTAATTTCATCTATATCATGATGACTACTTAATTTTTATCTACCAAACTTCAGACTTACATATCTGACTGCCTACTAGACATCTTTATTTAGAAGTATGCTTAAAATGCTAAAATCGGTATGCCCAAAATTGAATGTGTACACTTCCCTCCTTTCAACTGTATCCTTGCACTTCTCAGTTGATGGATGGTCCCTTGCTCTAGCTGCTAAGGCCAAAAACGCTGGAGTCATCTTTGGCTCTTGCTTTTGTAGACACATCCAAAATACACAAGGAAATTCTGTAGGCTCTATCTTCAACATATTTGTAGTTTTCCCCAAAGAAACCAGGGAACCTTGGAAAGATGGTAATTCCAAAGTGGGAGTAAGAAACAAAACAAATTCAAGAAATATAATGGTGCTAGATATCTAGGAAGCTAACAAAAGGCTACTGGTATAAAAGAAACAAACGATCCTATTGAAGGTGCTCCTACTGGCCAAAGAGGGAAGAATGTAAGCCTTATGTTGAATAAAAATAGAAATTGATTGGAAATAAAAAATAATATTATTTAATGAAATAAAATAACAAGAGTACTGATTTTTTTTTTAACTTTTGTCTTAGATTCGGAGGTCACATGTAATGTTGGTTATATAGATAGACTCGTGTCATGAGGGTTTGTTGCACAGGTTATTTCATCACCCAGGTATCATGCCTAGTACCCAGTAGTTAAAAAAATACTAATTTGTAAACACTGGCTATAACTAGACCATCTCCCTGGTATAAATATTCATAATTAATTTGTAATTGAAATGTATATTTTTCTGGCTTTCTTATATGAACTATATTTTACGAATTTTTAAAAATAGCCCTAATCAAGGAAATAAAGATTATTATTAGAAGAGAATTTTGTTGAATAAATGTTAAAGGAGTGATAAAATTAGAAATTAATAATTGGTATTTCTAGTGAAATAGTTGATTCAGGTAACAAACATAAATGTATCCTAACATGATTAGGAGGAAGGTTAATCAGGATTTGGACATTTGCAGGATGACAGAATGTTGCTCCATAGATTATTTGCTGGTTATAAGTGGTAAAAACCAACTTTCCATTGAAGGATCATGCTGTTGCTGCCACCAAGCCTGCTGATCAATTTTAGCATCACGTGTAATAATCAGATATTCTATACTTCCTGATGGCAGGTATTTTGATCTAGTCAGCAAGACCTATAAAGTACAGCTGGCAAAAACGTTGACTGCAAATACTGAAACCTCTAGATCTTATTTCTAGTCTATAAGAAAGTGGAGGAAAGAAAAAAAAAAACTAAAGGACATCAAGAGAAAGCATTCAGACAGATCCAGAATATGGGGCTCCCTACATGACAATTTATCTGATTGCTTCAGTGAGTCTATGGCATGGGGGAAAAGAAAGGAGAAAAGAAACCTCTTTAAAAAAAAAAATAGAAGAAACAGAACAATCAAAGATAATGTGTAAATTCTTATTTGGATACTGATTCAAATAAATTAACTATAAAAAAATCAAAGGGTGATCTGAAAACATATAGTAGCTGAAAAGTAGCTTAAATAACATCAATAGCTTATTGTTAAGTTTAACTGCAGCAATATAATAAAAATGTACTTATTAGAGAAACATACTAAAGTATTTAGGGGTGGAATATGCTTTCTGTGATTTATTTTACTTCAGAAATAAGTGAACAAATGCCTAAATAAAACAAATGTGGCAAAATATTAATTTTTATTAAATCTAGTTAGTAGGTATGTGGGGGTTCATGATATTAATTTTTCTACTTCTGTATGTTCCATTTGCTTTGTTCCACCTTTGCTGCTAATACCCTGTTCCAGGCCACCATCCTGTCTTGCATGAATTATAAACTTGGAAAGTCTTCCTGTATACACCTTTGTCCTTATTCCACCTATTTTCAACATACAAGCAAGGACAATCCTTTTAAAACATTATGTCTCTGCTGAAAATCCTCCTCAACTCTCACAGAAATAAGCCAATGTCCTTCCAAGGCCTGTGTGATCTGGTCCTTCATTAACTGTCTGGTCCCCTGTTACCTCTCTGATTTCCCTTCCAGTCCCCACCTTGCTTGCTCACTCCTAGAGAGCCAAATTAGATTAGTCTCTTTATTGATGAATAGCACATGACCATTCTTGACACAGCACTTTTGCAGCAGCTTCTTCCTCTGCCTGCCTTTGCGTTCCTTTGTATTCCTTGATATATCTTTCTGGGTAGCCACTTCATTTTGTTTAAGGATTTGCTGAAACACCTGTTATGGGCTGAATACATGTTTTTCCCAAATTAATATGTTGAAACCCTAATCTCCAGTGTGGCTGCATTTGGAGTAAGAAACTAATTAAGGTTGAATGAGGCCATAAGGGTGGGGCCCTGATCTGATATGATTAGTGACCTTATAAGAAGAGACATGGAGAGCTTATTCTCTCTCACCTCCTCTGTCACTCATTCCTTTCTCCTTTTCCTCCCCCCCACCATACTCTCTTCATTCATGCACCAGGAAAGTCCATGTGATGACATTGCAAGAAGGCGACCATCTGTAAGCCAAAAGAGAGCCCTCACCTAATACCAAATGAGCAGGAACCTTGATTTTAGATTTCTAGCCTTCGGAACTGTGAGAAAATAACTATTGTTTAAGACATCCTAACTATTATATTTTGTGATGGCAGCTTGAGCAGACTAACACACCACCCTATTTAAAATTGAAAGAGACACAACTCCCTTCATTTTCTGCCTTCCCATCCCACATCTCACTCTTCCTTCATTCTGTTCTACTTTTTTTCTCCCTAACTCTTATCCTCTTTTAACATATAATTCATTTATTTATTACTTTTATTGTTTATTCTCTGCCCCCTTGAGTACAGGGATTTACATTTTATACAAAACTATTCCATGTTCTAAGAAAAGTACTGGGGACATAGTAAATGTTAAATAAATACTTGCTAAACTTACTAATGAACAAATATATTGATTTTGAAAAAGATTAAAAGTGTTCATGGTTGAAGATCAGGCATGAACCAAATAAGAATATAAAAATTATTAATAATTTCTTTTAAGCACAACTAATAATTATAAGTTACATGATTTATAATTTCACTGAAAAAAGTATTACAGTCAAGTGACAAACTAGGTTATCTATCTGTAAAATAGGCAAGTATTAATGCTTCATCTTTTTGTCCTGTATTGGTACAAATAAAATGTTACCAATATGAAAGTGTTCCTGTGGCTATGCTGCATGGTGGATTTGAATAAATACTGAATTTAAAATAATTATCAGCACTTCATGGTCTGCTAGAATCTCCAGCTAAATTTAAAAAATGGGAAAACAGCATGCAACACATAAAGTATTTTAGATACACTTTTTATACATTAAAACATAAATGGTTTGATTTATGAATTTTTACATGGTGACTCTAATTGGATATGCTTGGAAAAGGAGGCAAGAAGATGAATAAAGAATCCTCTTTATCAGGTAATAATGAATCACTGGGCCTTAGAACAGTGGGAAAAAACGTTCTCATAGACCACACAAAATTTTTTTTTCAGATTAGATTACCATTTCAAAGCACTGGCCAAGTGAGGAAGTGACGTATAATATATTAATAAACAATATGTAATCCTTTGGGCACATGAATTACAAAAGTGTCACTAAGAGAGGACAAAATGTTCCCTGATTATCAAGTACACTTTCTGATTCACTGCTATGCTTCGACTCACAGAGCATTCACAGTACAGAATGAAGTCACTTCTCCAAATCCTTTATTAGAAAATGGAATTCTTTTACTTAAAATATAAACATGATTCTTTTTGTAATAGGCACAAGTCATTTCTGACTAGACCTAAATCCTGTGACAAATCATGTTAAATTGTTCTGTTTGCATGATAAATTGTACTACTATAATTTGGCAAATCATAATTCTAAAGCACTAATTTTTCATAAGTACCACTTTCTGGCTGAAGTTATCATTATTTAAATTCAGCATATGTATCTAACTTTTTAAATCTGTTTTCAAGCCTATTCTCTAAGAAGAAGCTCAAATTCAATGAGATATAAAGCTCATAGTACAATGCCTGGCTCCTGATATAGGTGCATATAAAATGGAGAATCTTTTCTTCCTTCTTCTCCTCCTTCTTTCTCCTCCTCTTTCTCCTTCTCTTTCTTCTTCTTCTTCTTATTATTACAAAAAATGAGTTCTTATAACAGGGCTAAAGTATAGGGGATTCATCTTCCCTTTTTGGCCCAGTGCTAGTCACCTGGGATACTCAAACACTACACAAAGAATTTACAAAAAGTTACTCAATTTCATAATTCAAGAAATAAAATTAGGAGGAATAAATGAAGTATTTGAGGTGATGGATTTGTTAATTAACTTGGTTCAATCATTGCACATGGTATACATATATCATGGCATCTCTCTGTTCCCCATAAATATATACATGTATAATTTGTCAACAGTCAACAAAATTTTAAACATATAGATTAAAACACCCTATTGGGATGAACATCATTTTCATCCACATAGACAGGCAAAAATTTAAAAGTAGCTAGTAAAGTGCTTGCCAGGGTGTAAGAAAAGGTCACATTATTCAGTGTTAAAAAAATAAAAAGAAACGATATCTTGGCACACAAAAACAACACATGCTCATCTGTGAATGCTAACCTCAAAAGCCAAGACAAAAGTCTGAGAAAAGAGAGCAGCTAGAAATAATTAAAAATATCAAGAAGAGAAAATGGTATAGCAAAGATAGGAAGTATGTGGGAGCAGAAACATCACCCTCAGTAACAAACTGGGAGCTACTTGGGCACTTAGTGATTTGCAGGCAGTGTGTGCAATGGTTACAAGTACAGCACTGACTGGGGTCACGCTGCCTGGGTCTGAAGATTGGTTCTGCCACCACTTTTGGGATGGTTAAAAACCTTGGTCAAGTTGCTAAAAAATACAATGCTTCAAATTTCTTACCTAGAAATTGGGGACATGTAAATAGGAGATCATGTTACAGAGTTGCTGTGAAGATGCATGAGTTGATATGTAAAACCCCTTCAAGGCTTGGTACATAAACAATGACAGGTATATTTATTAACAAACATTTCATATTCATTCATCCATTTATTCATCTGGTATAATCTAGCTTCTGAAGTGGGTATTAATATTCTCATTTTAGAAATAAGATTTCAGAACTTTAAAAATAGTTTGTTAAGTAATTATCCCACAATCTCATAAATTCGATATATACTAAGACTGCCTGAAATATATCTGTCTTGACTACAGAGTCTGTGAGGTTCACTACCACATTACCACTGTCTTGTTATAAAATACAATGTTCCTCTGTTCCTCTGGTGACTTCGGAAAAGTAATCCTTTGGATGCAAAAGATGCATAGCAACTCCCCATTTCTGAATCTAAGTGAGCACATTGGAACTTTTCATTGTTAGCATAGTAATTAAATGAGAAGTATTATGACAAAAGAAAACAATCACAGGGTGCCTTTGCCATGGGGTTTAAGGTTTCATCGTGTTCAGCTTTAATGAGAGCCCTGTAAGGTACAGAAACGGGTGTCTGGTTTTCAAATCACAGGATTCCTCTATAATTAAACCTTGTAATCAAAACATTGCCTACAAGCACTTTCCATAAACTGATGCGTCCAAGGAGGAGGATTTTTTCAAAAAGTTTAAGGTTTCTTGTGAATTTTGTTAATAAAAATGCCAATACTCAATCTTGAGTAAAAACAAAATCGGGTAAGTTTAAGTATTTATTTAGGATTAAAATAATGCATATGTTATCTTCCCTGTTTATCCCTACAGGCCATAAAGGTTTCTTTAAATGCAAACTGCTCTTCCACAGACTCATACTTATTCATCCAGTGAAGCTCTACCGAGCCCTCTCTCACTTGTACTTTCGTTAGCCTCTTTCACTAAACTTAAACATTTTTATCAGTCTATGGTGATTCTTTTGCTCCTAATTTTAAACTCCAAATAATAACATCTCTGAGAGGCATAATTGCTACCACAATGGTCTGTGGAAGCACAGCCTTACAAACACTCTTAAATCCTAAAGCTTCAACAGATTGGCAACTCCACTTAGTGCTCACTGCCTGTGGTGTGCAAAATACCAGTGAATGAATACTTATCCCCCTGGTGGGTGGATGACCTTCAAGGGACCTAGACTTCTCTCTCTGTAGTCTGGGATTACATACACACATATGTCTTCAGCAGGCTTGCTAGGAATATTTGAGTCCTTAGCCTGCTGCAAATGATTCATATATCCCAACACATGACATATTTGAGAGAAAAAAAGGACTCAATCACCCTTTGTCATTTTCTGATGACACCAGGGGTATTACATGAATGCACTTTATTATTTGCCTGCCTTCATTCTCACAGCCATGAAACCATTCTTGCACTGACCATTGCAGAATTGGTCAACTTTCTTTTTGAGTTTCTCTAGAGTTTCTTCCTTGGCAATGTTCTTTTAATAAGAACTCTTTTGAATCTATGGCAAGCTTGTCCAATTCGCAGCTCATGGGCTGCATGTGGCCCAGGACAGCTTTGGATGTGGCCCAACGCAAATTCATAAACTTTCTTAAAACATTATGATATAGTTTTATGATTTTTTTTATTCATCAGCTATTGTTAGTGTTGGTGTATTTTATATGTAGCCCAAGACAATTCTTCTTCCAATGTGGCCCAGAAAAGCCAAAAGATTGAACACCCCTGATCTATGGTCTTCTATTAATGTCAAATGGACCAGGACCACTTCTAGGGGACGTTCTTTGTTGCCTGACCTATCAAGGTGACTCTAATCTCCATAGAATCATGATATTCAATAGTCTGGTAGAAAGCAAATGTGACAACACTAACTGATGGTGTTAAATCCATTAACCAGAAAAATGGCTGGGCTATTTTGGTAGTCATTGAGGAATTCTGCTTCAGTGGTGCATTCTCATTTCACCACAACTAATGATTACAAACTAAGCAAGTTTATGAGTCTATGGTATTTTGTCCCTAATTTTAAACTCCAAATAATAACGTCTCTGAGAGGCATAATTGTGCCTTATTGATAGACATAAATGTCTATCTAAATAGCAGAACTCCATGTGGTCAACCTAGAATAAGAATTGTAGGGCAAAGGCCAATGACAAAGCTGCTCTCTCTTGGGAGAGAGTCCCTGGAAGATCACTCTAAGGAGCAACCCAAAAGACTGTCATTATGTCACTGGCTTATGAATAATATACTGAACTCTGAGTAATTTGATAATATATACATAGGACCCTTCACTGTCACTATCCCTCAGCAGCCCAATGCCTTTCTATATACTGTGTCCAGTCTATGTTTCACCAGTCCCTCCTTCCCTAGCCTTGGCAGGATCCTGTGCTCTGTCCTTCATTACACATCTCTTACCCACTGTAGACTCCTCCCGTTACCAGAGCACACAAAGGTTCATACCTAAATGATTGGGGCAGCAGTGGTTATAATTCCAAAGAAGGAATCAGAAAACTGACTATGTATTTCTGCTACATTCCAGAATTAATGGTTCTATTCCACCACCTTGACTGTGAGTGGAAAGAAGAAGAGAAGACCATCGCTGAGGAGCTCCTTGAGATTACCTATAGTGCTGGATGAGGCCATCATTGGGCAGAGAAAAGCCATTTAGCAGAATCTAGGGAATCATGCTCCTGTACACTATGGTTCCTAATGCTTGGGGCTCCCCCACTTTTATGGCTTGTCTTTCTCATTTCTGTTACCCTGAATGTCTCAACTTTGCCTCTCAGATAACTGACTGAACATGTTGCCTGTATGAAACCAGTAACTGATGAAAGACAATATCTCACTACACAGCAAGGCTAGCTCCTTTCAGCACTGCTCCTATAAAATATTATCTCCTAAGACATGTGCGTTATCTATCTTGTCTAGGTCTTTTACCTTCCATTGGTAAATGCACCAGGATCACTACTTAGCTAAAGTGATGGCGTCTGAATGCTGTAACCTATAGGAAACTATGTTGATGACAAGAAGACGTTTATTTTACTGTAGTGGCATCAGAGTGTGATGGACTCATCTGTCAGATGCAGAAACGCCTGACACAATTTCAAAACCACAAGACTAATTAGCTAGCTTTAAAATGATGAAATTATTGGGTAAAGTTAATCAAACCAATGATTTTAATGAAATGAAACAAATACTTTAGCCAAAGAAAGGTAGTTGCTATTTCTCTATAAACATCTATGTAGTAAACTACATGTCCCTTCTTTCTTTATTCAAAATGCAAAGTTTCCTTGACTATGTAGAGGCTGTGGAGGCTGGCTTTTTATACAATTAATATTTCCATAACCTGATGAAAATTTCTGGCTAAAAATGGTGGGACAATCTGTCTTTCTTCAGTCATAACTCACACTGAAAACTATTAGCAGTTCAAGATACACTGAGCAACAGCTCACCAGGATCTGAGCAACACACAAAGTCTCACATTCTCAAGTGGTGCCCCAGAGGTACCCTGTTCATGTAGTTCCTTAAAGTATTACAGATGAATACATTGGGGCTTTTGAGGGCCTGGTGCAAACAATACAGAATGTTGTGATACTCTCATTGAAATTCTAGAGAAATAATTTCTCCTAAATAAGGATACTTCTAAAATATTTTATAGTAACCTATCCAAAAAAGCTACTAAACATTAAAAATTTACTAACTATAAAATATTAATATTTTTATATATGTTGTTTTATGTAAAACTTCAATGACCCCTCAAGGATGATACTTTCATCAATGTTTTCCCAACAAAGGAAAGTCAGATTTATAGAAATTAAATTATTTTCTCAAATGGCAGAGCCAAGATTTGAACCCAGGTCTAAGTCCTATATTTGTAATGTAGTGTTATGAATTCCTGTTCTGTAATGTTGGAATTGTGGCCTAGACATTTAAATACTTAAAGAATCTGAGCATTGGTTTCCTCATCTGTAAAATGGAATGAACATTAGGGCTTAAGTCAGAGTTTCTCAACCTCAGGACCACTGACATTATGGGCTGTTTTGTGCATTGAGGAAATTTAGCAACATTCCTAATCTTTGCCCACTAGATGCCAGTAGCATGCACCACCACCACCACCACCACCATCATTCTGTTGTGGCAAACAAAAATGGATCCAGACATTGCCAAATATCCTCTGGGGTATAAAATCACTCTGAGAAGCACTGACATAACCTGAAGGATAGTTGTGATGAGTTTGCCAGTGAATATGTGCAAAGAGCTAGAAGTATGTCAGGCACAGAATATTTAATGTTAGATATGACTATGGCAATGGTGATAATGAGGTGATGATGATATATACATACATCTGACTAAACTGCATTCCTGTTTTATGTAGGCCTGATTTAGATGGGTATAAGTGAAAGAAAGTCATGAAAGAGTTGTTTAAAATAAATAACTATATTAAAAAGCACCTGTAAGAGTATAGTTTTTAGGGTTATTTAAGGAAATTTTCCACAAGCATAATTCTCTTCTATTAATTTATATTTAAGATTATATACTAAAATAACCAAAGAAATATGTATTTGGTATAATGTTAGTAATCTCGGCATAGAATCAATACCCTAACAAAATCTATGCCCAGATTAGAATGTATGGAACATCATCTTTTAAAGGAAGATTACAAATACTATTAGATTTTCTTAATCCAGTCTGTTATTAATGGGCGTTTAGGTTGATTCCATGTCTTTGCTGTTGTGAACAAGTCTACAATGAACATTTGTGTGCACGTGTCTTGGTACATATACACCATGGAATATTATGCAGCCATAAAAAAGAATAAGATCATGTCTTTTGTGAGAACATGAAGTGAGCTAGAGGCTATGATCCTTAGAAAACTAATGTAGAAACACAAGACCAGATACCACGCATTCTCACTTATAAATGGGAGCTAAATGATAAGCACTTAAGAACACTAAGAAGGAAATAAGAGACACTGGGGTCTTCTTGAGGTGGGAGGGTGAAAGGAGGGAGAAGAGCATAAAAGATAAGTATTGGGTGCTGGGCTTAATAACTAGGTGATGTAATAATATGTACAGCAAACCCCCATGACACATGTTTATCTATGTAACAAACCTTCACAGGTACCCCCCACACCTAAAATAAAAAATTTCAAAAACCCGCAAATACTATTAGAGAGGCTAATTAACATTTAAATGAGTTTGCATTTAAGAACATCTAGACATGGATTAATACATTTACTAATAAATGTTCCAAATAAATAACATCACTAATAAATGTTCCAACTTTGATAAATAACTACAAAATATGTCTTACCTATTATTATATGAGATAATAACTTACTTATTATATGAGATAATAACTACAAAATATGTCTTACCTAAAGTCTTAACCGGGTCAGAATAATCAGAGTCAGTAAATTGTCCCATAACATTTGTAGCTCTAAATTTAAATCTATAAAAGAAAAAAACAATACTTTGCATATCATATGATTTTTTCCTATGAATAACTCAAGAAATAATTATAAAAACTGTATGATTTTATTTGTTATATGAAGAGTCTGTTATTGGAACAAATATACAACATAAATAGACTATAAGTATGAATAAACATGATACTTGGTAGTATATCATTTTCATAACTATCAAAATTGTAATAGATATTCAGGCAATAACCTAGAATTTGAACCGAAGTAATTGCATTTAATACAGATAATAAAGCATTATTTTTAGTTGCCTAATTTCTCTAATTTTTCCAATGTTAACTTGGCTTAAGACATTTGTAAACAATTTGATAACGTTTTAACTAACAGGCACAAATAAAAGCACCTGCATTTCAAAAATTATAAGTAAAAATTATATTTTGAAAATCACACAATGTTAAGATGATTCTTTTAAAAATTGTAGTCTTATGATATAAAAATAATAAAATTGATTCAAAAGGAAAATAATCAATTTATAAAATAATTTACTAAAGCCAAAATATCAAATTGATTTTAAAATGTTAGGTTTTTAGGGGCTTCAAAAAGCTAAATATTAAAGGCAGTATTAAATATTTCTATCACTCACGCAGATGTTTGATGAGATAAAAAGCAGAGAGTTATTGTTATGAGTGACATAAAGGGAAGCCACTGTTAAATAAAAGGATAGGACAGTGTTTCTAAAATCTTGTACATCTGTATGCATGGCAAAATAATAAGTGAAAAACACATTAGTCATATTGTCTTCCACAGAAAGAATTAAATTCTCCTATATACCTATGTTCTCCATAGCACATTTTTTATATTGTTCTTATGTAACATATCAAATCATAACTACTCTTAGGGTTGCCTGCTTCCCCTGTAATACTGTATGTTTATGGAATGTAAGAAGAATGCTTGGTTTATCTTCCATTCCTAGTGCCTGAAAAATCAGGTCACTATACATGGTGGACATCCAGTGCTTATTGAAAAGATGAAAGGATAGGCAGATGGATGGATGAAAGATACTAACTAGCTTGCTAACAGAATGCATGGTAGATACAATCTATACTTACAAGTATTGCTTTTTTGGTTTCAGTGGTCCATTGCAAATTTTGTCTTCATTGCCTGGAATCATGCATGCATTATCAGCACCTATGATGTAGATTTCTTCATTACCACTAAACTTTGTCTTTCCTTCTGTACACGGAGGATTAGGAAAGCCCTCATTTGTAAAATATGGTCTTGCTTTATTAAAATATGCATCATACCACTTTGTTACATTTCCATCATTCTGAGCTATTTTCAGAAACAAAGAGGATAATAATTACAAGTAACATATGAACATATTTTCACATTTATAAAGAGTGTTTTTATAATTGTATAAGGGGAATCTGGATGCAACATCAGCCACTCTATGAACCACCAGAGATGATTCAAGTGGTCTACCTGGATAGGCAGGTAACCCTGTTCTTCTCTGTTACATGAATCTACAGGAACTATTATAAAGGATGATTTCTTGGATAGAGAAAGAACATCCCTCAATCAAGAGTAACTCATTTGTCCACACCTCCAAAGACACTATCAAGATTCCATCTTACCAAAATCAAAACATGTTTATCTACTAGTATATGAAATTAATGAATCACATATTTTAACTGTGCCTTTCCTTGCTTGGTAAATAAAAATAAACAAATAACTGGTATAAATAAATATTTATAAAAGTTTTATAAATAAAATAAATAAATGAGTTATTTATTTACAAATAAATGATTGGTATCATTAATAATAATATTGACAACCTATTAATCTCAGGAGTTGTGTGACAACTGGGAGTCAATCTTAATTTGAACTAAATTCTTGTTAGCATTCAGCAATTTACACTCCACAATTTAACAGGATAAATTGACATTTGATGATACCTCCTGTTTCTGCCACAAGCACTTGTATATTTTTTATTGGTCCATGATCTTCACTGTAGTAACATATTGGCATTCTGATTGTAATTGTTGTTGAAGTCACAAGCAGTTTTCCTGTGGCATCATAAATAGGGGTTGGTTTGCTTTTTGGTCGTGCTGGCGCTGTAAACAAAGAAGAAATATTGCTACAGTGTTTCTTTCATCAAGAGAAGAAAAAACGTTTTTCCTTTCATGCAGATAATTTACAGGTAAAGTGATGACAAACATATAACAAATTACAGAGAGTTGTGTTTGGAGAGAGAAGATACTTAGCAATTATTATATCCTGAAAGCACAATTATATATTTGAGACTTCCCTGAGATAATGGAGCCCAGGTGTCATTTTTCAGGCATCTGACTCCTCTTTACATTTTAAAATTCAATTTATATATGCTCTCACTCATATATATTTTTTATAAATGCATAAACATATTTACTTCTTACTATAATTTTAGTGTAGTTTCTTTTGCTTCTTTTAGTTGGTTCACTAATTTCTGTTCTAGTCATACTAGCACCCCTTCCATAATTAATCCATGCTAAACATCTAGATGATAGCCTCCCATATTTTTTCCTATGTTCACATAATCATATAAAAATACATAGTCATACACAACATACTCTTCTTCTCACTGTTTGCTTTTTCTAATGTGGTATGTATTATAATTACCCCCATATTGCTTTTTTGCTTAACTATAACTTGGTTAAGTGTTTCCAAGTGACCAGGTACAGTGCTAACTCATTCTTCTTAATGACTGTATTATATATCATGGTGCAGCTGCATCATATTTATTCAACCATTCATCTGATGAGAGAATTCACTTTTCTTCCAGTTTTTAAACATGTGCTGCAATAATTAGCCTTGTTTTACAATGAGCTTTATTTACTGATCCTTTTGTTTCTATTAAATAGATTCCTAAGAGCAGAATTTCTAGAACAAATGATATACATATTTTTAATCTTAACAGATTACCAGAATAACTTCTAGAAGAGCCATGATAATTCATAATTTATAATCAATGCATACAAATATGTCCAATATATGTGTATAGAAGCTCTGCTTGTTTCATTTAATCTTATAGCTCTCTGTCTCCCTTTTCTCTCTCTCTCTCTGTATGAATGCAGTGCTTGAACATCAAGTTACTTAACCAAATTTTAATTTCCATATTTTTAAGAATCTTTTAAAAAACCTTCTCAATAATGCCACAGAATTGGCAATATTGTTTTCATTTTGTAGATAAGGAAAAGAGCCTATGTCACACAGTTATCAAAGATAACTATCAACATTTGAATCAATTTTTTTTTTACTTAGTTAGGTAGTTCACTCTTTTTTGAGCATCAGATTCAAATGCAAATTTGTTAACTCAATGTATCAGTTTGGATACTATGAGAAATAAAAGCTAAAATGAGATTGGATGTATAAGTGGTTTATTAGGGGAATTATCTGTGAAGAGTTAAGGGACAGTGAGAAAGAGTAAGTGCCACAGATCACAGGTATGACACCTGTAAAAGGGAAGATGAAAGGCAGGATTCAGTAGGAAGAGTCTCAGGTTTCATGGAGTTCTGAGACTCTCATTCAGTCCACTGGGGAGTCGCCAGGCAAAGGTTTCCAGTTAGAGGAACCCAGCACTGGACATTACTGTCCAACTTCATGTTACCTGTCAAATGCAAATTCCATGAGACTACTACCAAGTCAATATTCCACATCATTAATAAAATCATGTGTATTAGTAGAGAAAAATTAATTTCTCTAGGACCCCACCACTAACACTATGTTCATATATCTTCTCTAGACTGCAAGTCATAAGTCTGCCTGCCTTAGGTAAGGAGTAAACGTCAAGATTATCCTGGTACAGGGATGGGAAAAGCATCTGAAATGGGAATTTTTACTAAGGCATAAAAGTGATGCATGTATTGCTATCTGCACACCTAAATGTCTGCCACTGAATAATGAAAAGAAATTAAGATGGTATGACTCACGGTATTCTTTGTGAAGTCATTTTGTGAAGTAATTGATGTTTTTAAAGACCTTATGCATTTGTACATCCCAAAGTACAAATTTATTAATTAAAATCAAACAATTACAAATAGGATCATAATTATAGAAATACTCCATTGACAAAAAGATAAAATTTATCAGTTTCATCCAACAGTGAATATTTTTTTTATTCTTAATAGTACAAGTTTCCAGGCTCAAGTCTTAAGGGATTTTTTTCAGAATCTCTGTTAATCCCCACAACAAACTTTGAGATAGAAACTAGTATTATCTCCATTTTGCAGGCCTATAAAGGTTAAGAAACTTTGTCAAAGTCAAACAGATATCAAGTGGCTAATCCATGATTCAATCCAGCAGTTTGACCCTAAACCCAGCCTAATGCTATCACTTTTAATCACCGTGCTCTGCTGTATTTGCCAAAGACTAAAAAAAGTTACTTTTTGCTTTAGGAAGAGACATATCAGGTAGAATTCTACTAAAGTCCATCCACTTCAGTTTTAAAAACCTCTCTGAAGGTTTTATTACACATTTTTAGAGAGATGGCACAATTATTACCTGCTTGTTTTCACTCTCAGGAAGAGAGGGCACTGTGATTGTCTGAATGGCCCCAAATTATTCTTAATCACCTTTTCTGGGTTTTGCATGTGGCTTTTTTTTTTTTTCAAAAGAGGGACCCAAATTTTAGTTATATTTTCTATAAAAAATATCTAATGCGAACACATGGACACAGGGAGGGGAGTATCACACACTGGGGTCTGTCAGGGGGGAAAAAGGGGAGGGATAGTGGGGGGTGGGGAGTTGGGGAGGGATAGCATGGGGAGAAATGCCAGATATAGGTGATGGGGGAGGAAGGCAGCAAATCACACTGCCATGTGTGTACCTATGCAACAATCTTCCATGTTCTTCACATGTACCCCCAAACCTAAAATGCAATAAAACAACAACAACAACAACAACAAAAAAATATATATATATATATATATCTACCAGAATCATGAATTGATAGACTTTCTTTATAATCAGAATCATAAAGCCAACTACATGGTAGTTCAAAAAACACTATTTGATTAACTGAAATAATCTGACTTCCAAGATAAATAAAGATCAGTCAAATAATCTAATAATCTAATTAAACCTAGTCAAAGACTAATGATAGGCAATTTAAACACATTTTCTTTTCAATAAAATTTAGACAAACATAAAACAACAGACTATAAAATTTGCCTTTAAAAATTTTAACTTAGAAACATAAAATATATTAAAGAAATAAAAAACAAAGACATTCTCTTTAACATGGTAATTTACATCGTTATTTCAACATTTTAACTATAGCTTTAATAATCACACATTATTACTTAATATATGTTTAATATATACATACTTATCACTTGAAGGCTTGTATATATCCTATTTTAAGTATAGAATTCCAATTATAATCACAGATTGATAGCATTTCATAGGAAGGTAGTTCATGCATGTACCTTTGATATCCATGGTTATTCTCATTGGAACCTTTGGACCTGCACCAGCACTATTGACTGCATAAACCTAAAACAAAGAACATATGTTACTATTTTCAAGTTATTGCTTATGTGTATATATAACTGATTATGGTTACATGTAATTTTAAATGATTAAAAACAACTGCATGTAGTCTATTAATTACATTTTCTTATACTCAAATATAATATGTGTAGGAAGAACATTAACAATGAAGTATTTCTTAAAGTTGATGTTCTGGTACTAAATGCTGAGAACAAAGGCTCAGTGATCTAAACAGCCCTATCACTGAGACCTGGACAGATGATGGTTTCAGTGTGAACACAGGAAGAACAGAGCACTAAAGTCACTATATCTATGCTCTCCGTTCATCTGCTCCAACATCTGTTCCTTCTCTCTGTAGCTAGCTAACTCTGGCCTTCTTTAAATCCATATTCAAGATCCTCTTTTTTCCCCTCTCTGAGATGAAATCCTATTCCTTCAGCCTCCCAGTTTTCCTGTATTAAATCATTCCCCTGAAAGTTGGCCTTTATGCCCTTCTTCACCCCTGCCCCAAAGTATCTGATGCTATAACCTGCATAATGCAGCATATACACATAAAATATTTCTGTTTGTATACACAGAGGGTGATTTACACAAACGTGAATCCTTTCAATTAACTTTGTGCTAAGGAAGCTGTAGACACAGAATCTCCTTTTATTCACTTTATCTTGCTATATTTAACAAAGGCTATGTTCTTGGCATATTTCATTTTACTCAATAAACCCAATTCAGTATCTAAAACATTTATTGAAATTAATTTTTTATACATTAATGGCCCACGCTTTCACACTCTAGATACTTTGTAAATATTTTTATTGAATTAATATTACAATATACATGATGGAGTAGATATGATAAATAAACCAAGACCATAAAACGTGGCTTAAAAATGTCTGAAGAAAATATTTGAGTTTGTAAATTCAAAAAAAGAAGTATGAAAGATAAAAAGAGATGTTATGGTATGGTCCACTATTTTTATTTCTTTATGGTACAATCTAACATTTAAGTGAAATAATAAGTGAAAAGTTTGGGCAGTGCCTCTTAAATTGCAGAGGGCAAAGAAGTCATTTGCAAACCTGGTTAAATGCAAATATGCAGATTTTGATTCAGTAGGTCAGTACAGGTGCTAAAGTTACACATCCTAACAAACTTCAAGGTGTTAAGGATGTTGCAAATTGCACTCTGCAAATAGGATTTTTAAAAATTATTAATTAGTTGCACTTTTTGGGTTCCTATTTTCTCTCTTACAATAGCCAAAATATTTATAGCACTCACTACCTACCATAACTATAAATATTTAATCCTCACAAATAGCCTATAAAGAAGTTATTATTCCTATTATCAATTTTTTATATAAGGAAACTGGGGCACAGACTTGATAAAGCTGCCCAGGCACAGAAGACAGGATTTCAACCCAAGTTACTTCATTCTCTTTGTCACCGTCTTCCCTCTAATAGATCTTTCACAATGGTGATCCATTTAATGGCCCATGCAAGAAGAATTCCAACAAGTTTGATCACATAAAGATATAAAGTCAAAGTGAGTGAGGGAAGTAGTAAATATAAATATATTCATGTTAGACATACACATATATAAATTATTACCAATGTTCTGATAATTACATTGATAATAATAGTTGGTAGGTAGATTACTAAGCTAATTGAAGATCTAAAGTAAATTCTGTTTCTTAGAAGATGATTTTTCTGAATTATATAATTTTAATTGTAAATTCCAAGATGATCCAAAAGTAGGCAAAGAATATAACAAATTGTGTGTGTTTATGTCTGTGTGTATGTATAGAAACTCATGCATACATTTATGTCCAGACATAGGTAATTTAGAATTAAGATATAAAATACTATTAACTTTCAGTAATACTTGGTTAAAATACATGAGAATTTCAAACATGTAAACAATTATTTCTGTCCTTTGCCCTTAAAATTTGCTTTTCCATTTAAAATTTACAATCACACATAGTTTTCTTTCAGGCAGAGTTATCTCTTTATATATCACTGTTCTTTTACTTTTTTTCTTTTACTTTTAATGTGCATTATCTTTCTTTTATTTCTGAGTTTCTACTATTATTATACAAACTTCCTGGTTATTTGTGTATTTTAATTTTAATAGTATTTGTATTATAACAGAAAATAGGCAATTTCAGTTCTCAAATTTTATTTTTGTTGACATGCCAAACAATCTCACAAAAAGATATGGGAAATGTCATGTGTACACAAACTGCAATATTTTCAAATGCCAAGTTCATAAATTGACATTGTCATTTGGATAATTAACTAAATCTATGGATGCTTACACTGATATTGTATGTATGTCCACCTTTTAGTCCTTCTAGCATTGCAGTGACGGATGTGTTGGTTTTCCGTATAATACTGAGGTTGTGAATCTGGACAGCAGTAGGATCATCTTCTCGGTAAACCAGAGCTTGATATACTTGGATATTTCCATTAGGTTGAGAAGGAGGAAAGAATGTTAATTGAAATTTTGTAACTTCATCTGGTATCTTCTGAAATGTCATGTTGTTAGGTGGGTCCTTTGGGGCTAAAATAAAATATTTAACAGTTATTATTTTTTTTGATTGTGTTCCTTTTTATCTCCACATAAATTTATTTGTTTCAAAGTTCTGTTTTTAAAGAATATTCCACAAATTATTTAAACCATATAAACTATGAAAACTAGAAAAATGGCTGATACGTCATAGAATCATTGACATCTGTAATTCACAGCAACCATAATAGTGATTCAGTTTGTTTATTTTGCCTTATATATGCACTTATTTTTATGCAGAGTGTGTTTCTATGACATTTTAATCATTTTTTTTTGTTTTGTTTTTTGAGACAGGGTCTCTCTTTGTCACTCCGGCTGGAGTGCAATGGCATGATAATTTAGAGTCACAGGAAGTGGTAAAAACAGGACATATAGTCGCATTTAACTTTCTCCATTTTTCCCCGAGTGGTAACAGCCTATGTAACTGAAGTTTAATATCAAACCAGGAAACTGATATTGGTACAATACTATTAATACTACAGATCTTATCCCAATTTCACCACTTTCCATGTTTTTGTCTATGGTTTTATGCAATTTTGTTTCATGTATAAATTACTGTAACCACTACCATAAACAAGATACTTTAAAACTGTTTCATCACCCTAAAGAAACTCCCTCCTAATATCCTCTTTTATTTCCAGCATATGCTTCCTCACAACACTAATAACTCTTCCTCTGTATAGTTTTGCCATTTTGAAAATGACAACAGCATAATGGCCTCGAGGTCCATCAAAGTGGATACTATATGTATCAATAGTTAATTATTCTTTTTACTGTTGAGTAGAGTTCCATTTTGAAATGAAGCATAGTTTTTTAATCATGGGAAAACATTTGAATTGTTTCCCATTTTTGTTATTACTAATGAAACTGCAATCAACCTTCATGCACAGAGGTTTGTATGAACATAATTTTTCAATTCTCTGTGATCAATGCCCAAGAGTGTGATTGCTGGGCCACACAGTAAGTTTTTGTTTAGTTTTATAAGTGACTGCAAAACTATTTTCCATTGTGGCTATTCCACTTTACATTCCTACCAGCAATATATGAGAAGTCCCGTCTTTCTACATCCTTGCCAGCATTCAGTATTATCACCATATTTTAAATTATTATCTTATCTGTCCAAGTACATGGACAGTGATATCTTATTGTGGTTTTAATTTGCATTTTTCCTAATGGCCAATGGTGTTGAAAACTTATATTGTTATGTTTTTATTTACCAATCATGTCTCCTTTGTGGTGAAATGTCTGTTCATGTCTTCTGCCAATTTTCTAATTGGATTTTTTAAAATTGCTGGGTTTTAGAGTTCTTTATGTAGTATAGATATCTTAGTTTATTTTGGATAAATGAAATACCTTAACATATGACAAGCTAAGCATCACTACATTATTAAAAATATCCATGAGGATAAAGTTATTTTATGAATATAGGAGCCACTTCTTGCTGCATTACATAATTAGTGTTCCTATATAAATGACTGATTGAATGATTATATCTATTTTGATCAACTTGAAATAGTTATATTCTTCCATACAAAGTAAAAAGTTTCCATGAAGAAGTGTAATATTTGGCTGTCAACAGTTCAGATATTCAAGCTATATTGTCTTGCAAAAAAGTAAATAAATAAACATCAAAGAAAAAAGGAGAGAGAAGCAGATAAAGATGCTATTGTGCCAAATATCTCATTTTAAATGGAAAAATGAAAAGGTTAATTTGGTTCAAGAGACATATTTTTGCACTTGTTACTCTACATTTTTATGCTATATCACAAACATATTTTCTTTTAATGAGATGTTTCTCTAAATTTAGGATGTGATTTTAAGTCACATAAGCAAAGGAATTCTTTCAGTGTTGCAAAGAACTTCCTAACCCCCCAAATTTTTGGTTATGCATGCAAAATTCTACTCTGATTTAGTAAAAATGTATTAAATTGTGATAGCCTTGAAAGAGACAGCACATTAAAATCTGACAAACAATGATTTATGGTATAAATGTGAGTACATTCATGATAACTTTGCTCACAGGTAGAAGGAATGGAGGAGAAGTAAAAAGCATAATCAGAAAATAGATATCTGTGATACTTGGCAGCCAAGTAGGGACAAATGGAATTTTAGGATGCTGATGTTAAAATTTACCTTGTAATTGAGAACAATAACTTTACAGACAAAATGCATAGAGAATATAATGTAACAAAAAAAACAGCTGTAAAAAAATTTTATCTCCTATACTTAACTTACAGATAGCAACACACAAACTATAGAAACACATCCTTTCATCTGCTCTTTCAAATGATATATCTGGTGGCAAAGAACATTAGGAGTCTGAAGGAGGATGGGGCAAGCAAGTTCTGGGATGTTGACTTTCCAAATTTAATTCTTACTGGTTACAACCTTATTATTCATTCAGACCCTGTTCATAAGAACTTGAGGAAATCTGTGTGGATTCTGACATTTATCGGAGTCATATAATAAGATATATATTACTTGACTAAGTGAAGACAATAGCTATGATAAATGTGAGCTGGATTCTACTTTTGAATTCCAGATTATTTAATACTCACAGAATATTACGAGTTTAATATTCATCCAAATAATGAGACAGAAATAATTGAAACAGAATTTTAGTTGAAGTGTTATTGGATACAGACAGTTGGAAATATCTCTTAAGTAAGTGTACTCAATTTCTGAAACTAGAGATTAAATAAGTGCAAAGAAATACAAATTACATACCTTTATTTTGTTTCTGTACTTACAAGAATTGAATATTCTATATAACTCCTTGTTACCTCAAAAATGTAAATAGAAAGCTTCCTTTTTGTCAATTGCAGAGAGTCATTATTTTGTTTGTTTATACACTTTAAAAACTTCTCATAATATATATCCTTTTTGGGTGGAGCGTAAGGAATTGTAAGAAGGCAAGCTAAGTCTCAGTCAATTTTTAGCAAGGATGAGAAATTCTCCTTACCTGATTCTAAAGTAGTAACAATCACTTCAGCACTTGACTTCCCTTCTACATATGCAGCACTTATGTTCCCAGTAAATGCAGTGATCACTACAGAATATCTTGTGAATATTTCTAAATCTTTAATTTCTATGGTTTTATTTTCTTCATTTGACTTGATGAAGGATATATTAAAGTCATCATTATCTACCTATAGAAAAATATAAGTAAAAATTAAGGAAGTAGCACTTGATATCCAAATCACCAAAATATAATAATACAAAGCTACATGAGATGTATTTATCTAGCCAAGATTTTTTTTTATCTATTCATTTTACCATCAGATTGCCCTGGGAAATCTGAAGTACTATTATAACAGTTTACTAATTATTAATTATCTTAATAGTTGAAAGTAAAAGAAAAAACTCAAGGAGCCAACCATGATTAACCAATCCATTAAATAAATAAGCAAAAATCATCTTTGCAGTCAATGAAACTCTACTTTTGACTCCAATATTTGCAGAAGAAAGTATAGAGATTTTGGTACCTAATCACACAGGGTTCAAATACCAAATTGGCCACTTATAGCTCTGCAGTATTTGAGAAACCACCTATACAGTCTGTCTTTCAATGCATGTAAAATTGGGCTAATAACAACTATTTACAGTGTTCCACTGAAATTTAGAAAGCATAGGTCTAAAATAGCTGGAACATAAATTTCAATATTTTTTCACCATTTTTTCACCATTTGTCCACAAAAGGAAACACTCTGTAACATAATTCAGAAGACAAGACAGATAGATAGATACAAAACATATGTATACCTTATGTCTGTAATACGTTTTTCAGAAATACACCATCTTTCTGAAATAAACTTTGATCTTTTCTGCTCTTTTTAATTTTATTCCAATTAATTAAAAATTCTAATGATGCTGCAGTTTGAAAAACTCTGATTTAGCACTATGCATAGCACTGGATAATTCAATTAATTGTGTCCTAATTATTAATGTGCATAAATGAGTGTCTTTAGGCATATGAAATGCAGCTATATGATTTGTTCAAACATAGTCTGTCCTTTATGGAGGTTCTGGCCTATTGACTCCAGATATTAAGCATAGCTAAACTTGCTAGCACTAAGTAGAAGGGCTTTTCCTAAGATGACCATGAGAAAATTCAAAATCCTATCATGCATACTACTCTCAGTTACCTGAATTGAAACACTTAAAACTATTTTATACACAGTAAACACTATTAACTTCATTTTCAACTTGACCCTCCCTCATAACTTTAAAAGATTTTTGTTTGTCTGATTGGTTCAATGTGTTGTTTTAATGCTGTTTGCTAAGAACATTTTTTATTGATAATATGGTGAAACACACTTACTGATTTGCATATAGTATACCCATATTGAAAATGTTGTCCTGGAAACTAATTTATAGTGATGTCTTCTGAGGTAATATAAGTGAAATTAACTCAAAGATTTTTTTAAAAAAAGATGTTGCCATGAAAAATAAAAGAAGAAACATAGCAAAAGGCTGATATAAATAATACTATCATTGCAAACAGTCAAATAGATTATTCCCAGTGGATGGAAATGCCCCACTTCTCTAAAATGGCAGAAAAGCAAATTAGTATAGGAATCCTCTTGATCAGGAATATGTACCACTGGCAGGAAGTGTGTATTTAACTAGTTGTCAACATTTAAATGTCACATAAAAATATGCCTTTTGGAATTTTCCTTAAGATCAGGCTGAATTTCATGCTGAAAAAATATTATCTAGAGATATGGAGATGAGTAACTGTCAACCCTTGTAAAGGGGCTATGGGTCCCATTCATTGGAGCCCCACTCAATTGGCTTCACTTTGACTACTGGTTCATGTTGCTTGTCTATTACAGCTATTTGAATTCTGATTTTATAGAGTTGAGGTGACTTCCTCAGGATTACTTAGTAGCAGCAGTGGGATTTGAGTCTAGGTCTTCCAAGAGTCCACAGCATTCTACACTGCCACAGGCTCACTGGGTTTGATCTTATAAATTGAACTATTTATAAATTATACTCTTCCAATGCCTTCCATTGAAACAATAGATAAAAAATATCAAGCCATAAAAATATTACATGGCATGCATATGATATATTATGTATTTAAAAATACTTAACAAAATCTGAAAGGAATTCTTGGTCCTCAAATTTGGCAGTACAAAAGATCATTATCTTTCTTTATTAAACCTACTCCACTTTTGTTGTTGTTAACTATTACTTGTCCACTTACCCAGGATTGAAATCAAGTCTTTTTGACACCTCATTTTCCTTCAATCAATTCCAAGTTTGTTTGCTCATATTATACTTGATAATCTATTACTATAAAATGTCTTTCATCATTTTTGAAGTGTAACTTTATATAAAGTGTCAGTAATTAGACTCTGGTTCTCCTATTCCTGCCCCATTTCCTATTTTTTCTTCTCTTCCTATCCTGTCTCCACCCTTTCCCACCTGGTGCACCCTATTCATTCGTCAAGTCCCAGAACATATTTAACCTGCTCTGTGAAGTCTCCTTTATATCCTATGTCCCTCATAACAGAAACTTTAACTACTTTGTTAGCTTGTATTTCCCACAAAACTTCATACCTCAAACTCTATAATTAGCATAATTTGCTGTTTATATTCCAGTGTGTACCACTAGGGTGTGACCTACTTGACAGCAGAGCTTTATGTTTTCCGCCCTTGTCTTGATGAACAGAAGCTACTCAATAACAACTTGTTAAGTGAAACAATAAAAGGAACAATGAAAATGACTATAAATGCATTAATTTCCAGCAGAATCATCTAGGATGATATTTACATTTTATAAAATTTTTAAATAATATATCTTTATTAAGATTGACAATTTTTGTTTAAATTTTTAAAGTTAAGAATTTTATCCCCTGTGGCTAATATTTTGTATAAGACAGGCTGTACAATAAGTCCTAAGTGCAATGAGATGTATTCTTCCTTAGTCTGGGAACCAGTGATTCTTGAATGTTGATAATTACATATTAATGAATGAGCTGCAAACATGCTTTATCTGATTTGTTCACTTCTACATATCCAGCATCTAGCATAGTTCTGGTACATTGGATGTATTTTAAAATATGTGAGGAAGGAAGGAAGGAAGGAAGGAAGGAGGAAAGAAGGAAGGAAGGAAGGAAGGAAGGAAGGAAGGAAGGAAGGAAGGAAGGAAGGAAGGAAGGAAGGAAGGAAGGAAATGCCTCTACTTAGTTCCGAGAATCCTAAAGAAACTGAATTACTAGGTTCTGTCTGACTCTGTCCTTGCTGTTGTTGTTCTTGCTATTGTTGATTGTTGATTTGGTGAGGTTATATTTATGTTTGCCAATTTTATTTGCTATTTACTGACCTTCCTTTTCTCCTGTTAAACCATTGTCTATCTATTTGTTTTAGCCAAGTCTTAGCTCTGTGAGAAGTTATTCACCTTCTCTGTGCCTCGGATTGCTTTTTATGCAAAATGAAGGTAATAATGTTTATATCAAAATGTTGTTAGATATCAAACAATACAATAATGCATAGGAAGAGGCAAGCATGTAACTTGTATAAACTACGTAATTAAAATATTCATTATCTTCCCATTCTGCTCTTTCCCTTGCTCATTTTAAAACTTCGCAAGAAGGCTACAAGAATGAGATTACAAAATCATTTCTTAATATGTTTTATTTTTTTCTTCCTTTAAGCAGAATTTCCAAGGGAGAACTATTTTCATTAATAAAGTGCCTTTCATTTGACAGAGTAAAGCTTTATCATTTTATAATTTGTTTTTAATGCATATTCTCGAGGCGTTCATCATTCATGCTAATTATTTTTGGCTAATTACATACTAAAATCATCACAAATATGCTCTACAAAAAGAACAGAAAGTAAAGACTGGGAGAACAAATGCATCAATAATTCTTTAAATTTTATTTTAATGATGACAGATCTTTTGAGATAGAAGTATTATGTCTCCATTTAAGAAATACTACAAAGACATAATAATTATAAAGTTAGACAAGAGACAGAGGCAAAGAGAAAGAAAAATTCACTGTAAGTTTTCTATATAATGCATAAGATGCTACTAGAAAACCATGTTCGTCAAGCCCAGCAAAACCCAAGCTGGGTGCAAAAAAAATATTTTCAATCCTTATCCTGGCTAACAGTTCTGCATTATCGACATCATTGAGCATCCTGTCTTACATGAAGGGTTTGATTTTCATGCCTGGGTTACCATCGAATGACTATCTACTCCCTTGTAGTTTTTTCAGTGGCCTCTTATTTAAATGTTTGTATTCCCCAGGATGCTATCCTCAGGTTGTCATCTTACTTTGCATATTCCACAGTAAATCTCCTTCACTCCTATAATTTTGACTATCTTCTAAATACTAACATTACCCAAATCTGCAAATCCAGAACTTCTTTCCTGAGCTCCAGATCCGTATTTAATACTGCCAATGGGTCTATTGACCTGAAGAACTCCCCAGGTATTTCAAACTCAGTGTGTCTGATACTGAATTCACTCTTTTCCTCTACAGATCTGTTCCTCCTCATAATCTTCTGTCATATAACTTACAATCATCCTTAATTATCCTTCTCACTCACCATCATGAGTTAGTTGACTTTCACCAAATTCTATAGATTAAGATTATTTTTCATTCTGTTCTCTTGCTACATTTCTTCTGTTCTCTTTCCTTGCCCGTTAATGGTTTCCTATCTCCTTGCCTGATTTTGCACTCACCATACTGCTCCCAAACTATCCTCTACTCTGCAACCATACCTATCCTATACAGTAGAAATCTGTATCACCAACTGGCATCCCACTGCCCTTAACATAAAACCCTAACTCTGTAATATTAGTTGGCCTCTGGATCTAGCTTCATCTCTTAGAACTTTTTTTTTTTAATGCTATGACCCAGGATTGCCAAACAACTTGATTTTTCTTGAATGAGTTCTTACTCTTTTACACCCCATTCCTATTTCTCTTTCATGTTCTGCTTCACTTATTTTTCAAGCCTTAGCTCTGATGTTATTTTATCTGGGAGACATTTCTCCTAATGATTTCTGTTTTCTCATTTTGTATTATGAATCACTTTCCACTGTGCTGTAAACCAGATATTTGCATTACCACCAATTTAATCATTTATATGTGTGTGTGTGTGTGTGTGTATATATATGTATATTCTATACTCTGATAATAAATATAATAATAATGTTACTAATATTTTATATTTATTGAGCATTTACCATGTGTCAGGTAATGTTCTAAGTTCTTTATGCATGTTAACTGATTCAGTCCTTATAGAATCTCTGTACCCTGTTTACTATTATTAATCTTTATTTTATGGATGTAGACATTGAAACACAAACAAGTGAAGTAATTTTCCTAGTGTCTAACAGAGCCAAGATTCAAATTCAAGTACTCTGGTTCTAAAACTTATATTCTTAACCATTTTATACCGACTTTTACAGAAGGTAAGACATGCCTTACCGATTTGACATCAATCAGATAATTTGTTGGTCCAGTAATGACAGCAGGTTCACTCCAGCTTACACTGATGCTAAAAGGTGATGTTGCTACTACATGAACATTTTCAGGAGGACCATCCGGAGCTATGACAATAGAAAATCAATTATCTCGTTACATTAGAATTAGTACTTGCTACAGTACAATAATAGAAAAGAGCATGAAAAATGGATGGTCATAATGAATTAATTTTACATTAATTTATATAATTCATAGTGCTAAAGGCATTAGAAAATAAAAAGATCTAATTCTTTAAAATTAGTTACTCTATATCCATGACTTCCAAATGAAGAAATAATTAAAATCATAATTATGTTATTTTAAAACTTAATATTTTGAAAGGAAAGTATTACCATTGCTTAAGTAAACCTTTTTAAATAATAAATATTTTTCTTTTAAAACCGTTAACCTAGCAATGCTGTTTTAAGAAAACTCTTGCAGAAACATATTTAACTACAGAGATATAGAGGAGCACAGCTGAAAATTAAAACTGGTATAATGAAATTATACATATATTGTCTTACAAATGTAAATTGAGTTGAGTTTATTGTTTTCACTGAGGGTGGAGAATATGAAATGGGTTATTCAATTGTTCTGATCTATTATTAGAAGTATAATCTTCAAATACTTCCTGAATTCCTTATGATTCCAACTAAATTCTTTGATTTGTTCTACTTTCTTAATTTGTCCTAATTTGTTATTCTATTTTGTTATTCTATTCTAATTTATTGTCCTATTTGTTATCATCCTAATTTTTCCTAATTTTGTTATTCAGTAATACAAAACAAGAGACAATATCCTAAAAATCTTGCTGTTGAAAACGCTTATGTGTATAATTTCAATTTGCAAAGCCACTAGGAATTAGGAGAGATAATAATATGCAGGGAAAGATTTAGCAACAGTTAATTTCACACAGACATTAACCTAAGAACACTGCTGCACACACCTCTGTCCTCCCAGGGCCCCTAGTCAATTCTAATGATATTAAATATTGGGAGATAAGTATTTCCCAATATTTTCAATTTTTAAATACATATGGGCACATGTTACTGAATAAGTACTATCCCACAGATGCTGAGAAGATATAACCAGAAAGATAAAATATTACTTTCTTCAAATAATTCATAATCTAGCAAGAGTAAAAGTTGTATGATCTTGGTCAAACACCAAAATGTCTGGACCTCAGTTTCCCCATCATATGAATATTTTATGGTGCTTTAAAAGAGATTATGAAAACAAAATATGTAAAAGTGGCTAGTTCAGTATTTGGCACATTGTTGTCAATTAATAAGATATCATAAAGGATAAGGATAAGGGACAAATGTAAATATACAACACATAATCTACAATGAGAGAGCAAATTGATGATACGGACGGGGCAGGGAGGCAAGGTAAAGATGCACAGTAAAGGTGGGAATTGGACTAGGCTCTGATAGATGAGAAGGATTTCAATGACCATAAAAGCAGGGTTGGGGTACTTCTATGATAATGGGGGGGGGGATCATAGAAAAGCCACAAAAACATAAACAACAGGATGCACAGACAGAGTTATATTGCTGTAGAACTGCTTATCTTGGTAATGTTATTATTTTACAAGTAAAAAAAAACATACATTACCCTAGGAAGGAGTCAATAAACTTCACCAGATTTCCAAAGGGATTCATGGTACAAAAAAAATTCAGAATCCCTAAATCTAAGAAACAGAGCTATCATAGAGAGACCAGTATTTATGGAGGAATAAAAATGAACAAGCCCAAGTAGCAATTTAGGAATTAAGCTAGGGAGTACTTGATTGTTATGTTAAAGAATTTGGAGTTTATTCTTTAAATAGTGGGATTCCACTGAGGTTTTTGAGAAACGAATTATTTTCCCATTGATTTAGGTAGACAACTCAGGTAGCTATGAAAAAGGTAAGTTCTCTGAAGCACACTGAGTATAGATAAGCTCTTTCCAAAAAGCCAAGTTAGACATGAGAGCCAAAATAAGAATAGTGACAGAAGGGATAGATGGGAGGAAATGAAACCTAGAGTCACTACAGAAAAATTAATAAAAAGAACTCTGGGAATAATTCAATGTGAGTGCAAATTGAGATAGAGAAAGTAGTAAAAGCTAACTCATGCATTAATGCTAGGTGAATTTTGACAGTTCACAACAGTACATTCAGGAACAAATACTGATTTTGGTGGGGTAAGACTATGGTAGGAAATTATAAATTTGGATTCATATTCATTGAGTTTGAGAACCTCAAGAAGCTGAGATGCCTACCTGGCAACTGGAAAGATGAGCCTGGAATGAGGCAAATAGAATCAGAATGGAGAAAGTTGTTTTTGTTTTTAAATTTCAGATAATTTCTTACAAGTTGGGATGGTATAAATATGGGTAGTATATCTGGTTCAAGTGAATCACATGCTCTGAAGAAAGTCAACAAGTTTATTTCAATACCAGATAGGTATAAGATGTTGCTACCATTTGAATGTTTCTCCACCAAAATTTAGATGTTGAAATGCAATGGCCAGTGTGCTAGTATGAAGAGGTAGGGCCTGTAAGAGGTGATTGCGTCATGATAATGCCTCCCATGGTGAACGGGATTAAGGTCCTTCTAAGAGAGTCTTCACGAAGCATTTGGATAGCTTGCCCTTCTGCTTTCCACCCTGTGAGGGCATGCATTCCTCCCCCTCCAGAGGGCGCAACCCTCACCAGATAATCAAACCTGTCTACAGCTTCATCTTGGACCTCCCAGCTTCCAGAACTATGAGAAAACAAAAGTCTCTTCTTACAAATTGCCAAGTCTCTAATATTTTCTTACAGCAGCGTAAAACAGACTAATCTTTAAACTATGAATAAGTAATTGATATTTAGACTATATTCCTTAGGAATATAACATTTTATCTATGGAATTTAGGTACACAACTCAATCCAAAGAATATTTTAACAATAGCATTGACATATTTTAATAATAGTACTTGAATGTAACTATACAGAAATCTAGCAAATACATATAAGGAAGTTTCAGTGAACAAATACCTTTGGAGTGACAAAGATACTCTCCCTATTTGTACTTCTGAAACTTGTGCAATAATCTGAACACTGACACCCCTTGCTCAAAGATCCAGATTGCCAGGTAAGCATCCAGGGGAGAGGGTGAAGAAAGGATGCTCCAGGATTCAGGGATTTGATGAGCTAAGAGGTGCTAATGATGACAGAACTGGGTACATAGTTTCTCCAACAGCTAAGGTATCAAGGAAACATACACATACTCTGCATAACCAGACATTTTTATTCTTTTTACTGCTAGCTTTATGGTCCTAGGAAAACCACCTCAAAATGTAGCCTAATTTATTTAGGTAATTATACATAACAGAGAGAGCTGTAAGAGGTCTCCTGCCATCAGCTTAACTAATTGCTTTGAAAAATGTAAATATGTTTTGTGAATTTCAATGACCTCTCTTCTGTCTCTGACTCTATAAAAGGGGATGGGATATGAGCTATGTATAAATGTATTAAGGCTCCTTTATTATTCATGTTTTTGCACACTTTGACTTCCAGCTCTGTAAGAACCAATGTGGAGAGGAACAATTTTCTGACAGGCCACACATTTCAAGTGGTATAAAACAAGTAAATATTTTAGAGTCCTCTTGACTTTATTTATAACCAAATGCTTAGTTGGCTTTGAGAATAAATTTATGCATTCATTGAATGAATAAATATTTATTAAGTACTTACTATATGCTAGGCACTACGATGACAAAAGGCTCATACAAGTGATCCAGGTAGCTTTGGATCCATCCATAAAGCTTCTACTATTTAACCCTTTTCATCGAACAACAGTTTACTGAACAACTACGACATGCCAGGCACTTTGGAAGTGCTGGGAATTGAGAAGAGAACCAAAGAGACAAAGACCATGGAACTTCTATTTTAATGGAGGGAGACAAATAATATATATTAGAAAAATATAAATGATAAATATATACTATACAAGTAAATTATATACCATGTTAGGAAGTATTATGTACCATGGTGAAAAATGAGACAAGGTAATGGGCATGAGGATGCCTAAGGGTGCTACAATTTTAAATATAGTGGTCAGGATATGCCTCACTAAGCAGATAACATTTAAACAAATATTTGAAGGAGGCGAGGGAATACTGTTTGGATGTTTGGAAGAAGAGTGTCCAGGAGGAGAACGGCTAGCACGAAGACCCTGAGGCAGGATTTCGCCTGGTATGTCTTAAGAATAACAAGGACAACAGCTAAGCTGAAGCCCAGTGAGTTGGAATGAGAATCCAAGAGGAAATGGGGGGGCCAGATTACGTAGGGCTTTTAAGACCAATGTTAATGTCTTTCTTTGTAAGGATGGCTATTGGGAACAAAAAGATAAATGCCATGAAGTAGAAGGGACTGTGATAGATTGTGATCCTTGGAATATAACTCATACCAGAAAGATGGGCTAAAATTAATTACATCAAAAAAGGAAAGATCATCTCCAGAATCTATTTGATTCATGTACCTCTATAACATATACTACTTGATGCTGTTGGGACTACACTTTTCAACCTAACTCATTCGATTAAGAAAATGGAGTGGCACGTTATTGTTGCCCAGATATCATGAAAAATTTATTGTTAATTTTCTGTGACTTAGAACGTTGTGAGATTTTTCTGTGGTAGCTTGTATCTGGAAATATTTCCTTTCCTTTCCTTTCCTTCCTTTTTCCTTTCCTTTCCTCTTTCCTTTCCTTTCCCTTTCCCTTTCCCTTCCTTTCCCTTTCCTTTTCACTTTCCTTTTCGCTTTCCCTTTCTTTCCCTTTCTCTCTCTCTCTCTTTTTCTTTCTTTCCCTCTCTCTCTCCCCTCCCTCCCTCCCTCTGTTCCTTCCTTCCTTCCTTCCCTCCTTCCCTCCTTTCCTCCTTCCCTCCTTCCCTCCTTCCTTCCTTCTTACAGAGTACAGAGTTTTGCTCATGTTGCCCAGGCTGGAGTACAATGGCACGATCTTAGCTCACTGCAATCTCCACCTCCTGGGTTGAAGCGATTCTCCTGCTTCAGCCTCCTGAGTACCTGGGATTACAGGTGTGCACCACCAATGCCCAGCTAATTTTGTATTTTTAGTAGAGATGAAGTTTATCCATGTTGGTCAGGCTGGTCTCGAACTCCTGTCCTCAGGTGATCCGCCCATCTTGGCCTCCTAAAGTGCTGGAATTACAGATGTGAGCCACCGCACCCAGTCGTATCTGGAAATATTTCTGTATCTCTGCTCCACAGTGGCTTTTTGGGGTCTCACTGAAGACAAAGTGCAAAACCTTTTCCCGAGGAAAACTTTGGCTTGTGAGTATGTCTGTATGCCCACTCAGAAAGCCATATAATTCTTTGCTTTAACTTCTCTTCTTTCACAATAAAATGTCAACCCTACAATCATTCCTTTAATACTAGCAATTAAAGCCCTCATCAGGGAGTGTCTGTGACCCCAAGCAGAGCTAAGAGAAAGTGACATTGAAAGATCATTCATAACAACACATATAATCACCCATACTACTAAATATTTTAAGTTCTTTGCACTGATCAGTCATTGTAAAACAGCAAGGTATTTAGCCCCTTGCTGAGCTATGCTTTAATGTCATTTCTTGAGCTTTTCCCAAAATCATTTTCCCTTCCTTCTTCCTTTTTTTTTTTAAAAAGAAACAATCACTCTGTGCTCAGTGAGTTGGCAAATGGTAGCAGCAAAAAAAAAAAAAAGAAAGAAAGAAAAAAAGAAAAAAAAAGAAACAATCACTCTAAACAATGTTTGCATTTTCAGTAAAATTCTTCATAAAATTGCCTGTCTTGTTACACAAGTTTCCTGTGTTGAATCCTTTGTCAAAAATTTCCTTTAGAATGTATTTTGCCAACTTGTATTCTTGAAGGATTAGAGCTCCTAAATCCAAACTAAAAAAATAAATAAATAAACATATATAACTGAATATATAAAAATATATAATATATATAATATATAACAATATATGTTTCACCTGTCTGGAGCAATGAAAGAGAACTATTTAATTAATTCATAGGTAATTTTAGAGAAATATTTAGAATACCAAAATGCCCATCTATTATAAAACAGCATCTAATTATTTTATTATTATCTGATATTATAATATACTTATATACATATAACAATTAATTTAGGCAACTTTCTTATGAAATTTAACAAAATTCCCAAAACCTATAATAAAATATATCCAGTATTTTCTCTTTTATCATAGCATATAGTAAACTATGACTAGTGTCACAGAAGGATGGCTACAAAATTACACTCCCAACTACAAAAATAAAGGGAGCTGATGGTTGCAAAGGTATGAGGAGTTGAAAATATGCCAGTTTAAAAGCTGAGTAACTTATAAGCATCTTTGAGAGACTTTGTTTGCCTCCCCATAAACTGTCACATTCTGATTTAGGATTGTTTGTGAAATGAATCTAGTCAGTAATGGGCCAAGATATCACTATACCCTTTCTCTTATAAATCACAGCAATTTACTCAGTAGGAATGATCTATCCTTATTCTCTCATTCCCCATAATCCAATCACTTCCTCTCATAAGCACTTTTCCCCTGGTTTTCACCATAATGCATTTTCTGTAACTAACAACCATCATTTCCTGATTATCATGCTTCTATCCTTGCACAGGAATGTGGGTCTTATGTGGGTCAGGGTCATCTTTCCCATCCATCTGTGTCTTGATGCTAAGTGTGTTAGCTGAAAGGTGAGTCTGGATAGACCATCATTTTGCCTAGTCCATATAAAAGTTTGAATGCCCCCGTCCATGCCACTTTGATTAAGAACCAACAAGTTTTAGTGTGTCTAATACTATACTTTTAGAATAAGCACATTCTAAGACTTATTACTAATTTTGCCATCTGCAGATCCCTGTAAGTCTAACTTAACAGTGGAAAATACTATAGAAAATACTCTATGGTTTTTAGTGTACCTCGTTATAATGACTTTCCTCAAAGGATAAACGTAAATGAATAAATGGTTTGACAGCAACTCACAAAACAGAAAACTTCAGCTCTATATACCTGGAATTTAAATTGACTATACAAGTATTTGAATTTTTTTAAATTATATTTTAAGTTCTGGGGTACATGTGCAGATCATGCAGGATTGTTACATAGGTATGCACATCCCATGGTGGTTTGCTGCATCCATCCCTCTGTCATCTACATTCGGTCCAAACACCACATGTTCTCACTCATAAGTGGGTGTCGAACAATAAGAACACATGAATTTAAGTTCAGTATAAAATTTATTAAAAGGGCTTACCATTCAGGGTGTTTCTGTTTCAGAATCTGGTACACTGGGCCACCAGATTTCTAGTGACTGTCATCACTAAATGAAGGGCTCTGTTGTTTCTTAGCTACACAAATATTAATAACTTCAAGGACTACAAGTTAACTTTTGATTCAGCACACCTGGGCAAATTAGCACCAGGTGTTAAATGTCTCTCAGGATTAGAAGAAATCCAAATGGCCGGTGGATTCCTGTGTCTTACACAATTCAGGGCACCAAGGACCCTGAGGAAGCTCTACAATTGGATTCATCGTATTTCCACACAGCAAGAGTATCTCAGAACATATTCCTGTCACCGGTTAAAACACTGATAAATGGCTATTCTTTTGTAGTTTAGATGTTCTCCTAGAGCCAGTGATTTCACTGACCAAAATGCAACACCACTGTTGGTATAGAAAACATTTTCTACCATTTTATAAGATGTTAATTGTGTTTTTAAATTAGATTTCCTAACAGCAAGGTGGTACTGCAGAGGGTATAGCACAATGGTGCTACAGAAACAGCAAGTCTAAGAATTTGTCAGATTAGATTCATGAGTACTAAGAATGATTCATAGATATTTACAGTATTAGACTTCATTGTATAATCATCTTATTTGATGCTTAAATGAGTTATTTTCTGACTAATTTCTGACTGGCTTAAGTTGGAAAAAAATACAAAGAAAACCTCTCAGTTTCAATACTGGCCATGCCCAGTAAGAATGAAAATATTCTAATTACTACTATTACTTTAGAATCAGATGATACATATTTTCTGACAACAACATCATATTTATAAAATGACTTTTTACAACAGTGGTTCTCAAAATGTGTCTCCAGACCAGCAGCATCAACATCACTGGGGAAGCCATAGAAAAGCAATTTCTGAGCCACTACCTCAGACTTACTGAATCAGAAACCCTGAGTGTAGGGCTCAGCAATTAACAGTCCTCCAGCTGCTGCAATGACTGTGTTCAAGTTTAAGAACTACTGCTCTATAATGTTGATATGCCATTTGAAAAAAATAGTGACACTGCTCTTCAGATTAGATGACCAATGATTACAACATTAGAAACAAGGGTGGAAAAGAAGATTGAATTACTCCTTCTGGAAGTCTAAAGAAGTAGATATAAAGGAAGTTTGGGAGCTGGTAATCAACATGGAGACCTGTATCAAGCCGTCAAATACTCCACAGACTGGTCTTCTCCTACCTTTCATTCTATTTTAATTCTGGATAAACTATGAAGAGGGTTCTTTCTACTCACTTCCTCCCATTCCCTAAGTTTCTAGAATAATAACAGTTCAGCACATTCCATCAAAGCATAAAATATCACCACTTTCATGTTACCATGAAGCTCTGCATTGGAGCAACCTGGAATAATTCAGGTAAGGCCATCACCAAAATGGAGTCTTAGGGCCAGGATAAATGTTGCTATTTTATTCTCCTACCATTTATATGCAGGTATAACTGGGGTAAAAGAAATATCTAGGATATCATTAAAGAAAAGTAAAAATCAAGGGTATCAGAAACTTTAAAAGCATTAATTTTGAGGTATGTGTCAAAATTCTAACTCAATTTGTTTTGGAGATGATTGGACAGTTGGCTAGCTTCTCTATGTGATCACAGTTAGTACCTCTCCATCTCTTGGTACTTTTCTACCACCCTGAGACTTTGCTCAAATTCTAGTCAAGATCTAAGAGTGCAGGTTCTGTGCTAGAAATGAAGACGTATGAATGAATCAGTGTTTTAAGTTCTTAGAATAGTACCAGCACATAGCAAACACCCAATAAGGTAAGTCATTGCTAGTACTCTTAACTATGCAGCCTAGGTGTCTCAATTCAGTTACTAGGCATGAACAAAATGTGACCAAGACACCATGCATAGACATCCTAGGATTTTCTAGAATTTGGAATTTTCATAGTTAAATCAGAATTTTTCCTGCTTCTTAGTAAATGTAGAAGAAATGGGAGCTGAAATTTTGCTGACCTAGGGCCTAATGCTGAGGTAAAACTAGAACTGAGGTTAAAGACCAAAACTCACAATGCATTATACCTACTTCACACATCCTGTTGAATGAAGAGAAAGAAGATTCTCAGAAGAGTAAAAATTAATTCAATTTAACATGAAATTTAGTTTGAGATCTCAGAGAAAATAGGAGAATTAATTTGAAGTTTAAAAAGATAAAATGCCACTAAGCTATAAATGAGGACAAAATTCCCTCCCCTTTTTCCTTTATGAAAATCAGATTTTCTAAAATATTGATGATTTTTTAAAAAGTGATAATCCTTAAACTTTCCTTTTTTTGACTTTTAGTGATTTTGCTGCAACTTTCTACTTGCTTATGTAAACAGAATTTCAAGAACAAATATTTTTATTTAAATTCTAGAAAATTTGCTTCACAACCTGGCATAAGGTCTTTTGGTATTAAATATATAGTTGAATACATTATTAGATAATTTAATGTTATATGCTTTCTATCATTTCCTTTAAATTATGATTTCACCCATATATCTCTTCTTTGTAATCACTTGGCATTACAAATTTAAACATTGTTCTTCCCCCTTGTTCTTTCATGGACCATCAATCTATTATAATTCTGTCTCACTATACATATTTATTACCAGCTCATTATCTCAGTTATCCATTTAGATATTTTTAATGTTTCCCCAATCTATTCTGAAATGGGCATTTACTATTTTCCTTCACCATTTGAAATCTTTCTAAATGCAATAATTCTTTCCTATATGTAATTATTCATATTTTCTATATGCAATATATGCAATAGTAATATTTCCTATATGCAATAATTCATATTTCTTATGTTAATGAAAGGGAAAAATCACAAAATGATCAACAATATAAAATAGACTGGTTTTATGAAATAAAAGAAGCAGAATATGTCAAACATGAAAAGCAACTGGCCAGGAGAATTTTAATTTTGGCAATAACAATGCAAGTATTTGAAAGACAAGTTTTAAACCAAAAAAAATAAAAAACTGAAGAAAATCAGTATGAACTATTTTAAAATATGGAGAATTTTGACCCTGAAATACTTTCACATTAAAGCCAAATGCCTTTCTTCCATATTCATAACAAATCTTAGATTAAAAGTAGGTACAGGGGACAAAAAGGTACATAAGACATGCACAGCTGGCTATTTCTGCTTTTAAAGAACGCAAAGTCCCACAAAAGAAAGAAAGAGAAAAATAACCGTGATGCAACATGCTCATTTGTTGAGAAACACGTTTTGGGAGGTGGGTCTGGAAAGAAGGATTTCTGAAAGGCTTCTCAAAAGAGATACTAAAAACATATCAAAAAGGTCGCTGGTCACCGAAAGAGGAGGAAAGAAAGGACAGTAAGAAAGAATAGCAAAGATCTGGACCATAAAGGAGAAAGCAGTGTATGTATGAGGAATATAAGCCAAATTATAAATGAAGTTATAGAGCTTTACTAATGGGCATGGTTTTAACATGCAAGCATATAGAAAATGATCAAAGATTTTCAGCAGAGGAACAACATAGGTGTATTGAAATGCTGAGTTGAAGTGAATGGTAGAAAATGAGGGCAAAAAGACCAATTAGATTTCTTTTGTAATCAACTAGGAGATAAATGTAAAAGTCTGGACTTAGAGATACTTGTAAAGAAAAATAAATACAAGAGGTATTTAGAAGGTAAATACAATAGGGCTCAGATTTTGCCTCATGGAGGATGAGAATAGGTAAAAAGAACTAAAAATAATTTCTAGATAACTAGTTTGAACCACTATATGAATAGTGGTGCAGTAAACTGAGACAGGGAACACAAGGAAAGCAAAAGGTTTGCAGGGGAAGGTGGCAATATGGAGTTTGAGATGTCTATGGGAACCTAAGTGGTCATACCAATAACTTCAATATACAGGCCTAGAGGACAGAGATGTTGTCTTGAATTACCCATTATGGAGTTCTGGGTAACTAAGTTAGAAGACTCTCAACAGCATCTAACTAATTTTGCAGAAGTGCAACCATCGTGTCTAGAATAAATGATATTTATTTTCTCTAGTGGCAGCAAGATAAAGCCTACCCTAAAACTGCACTTTGCCACCAAATGAGCATCTAAATGTCTTGAAGTATCTATTTATTTGTGGCTAAAATCATTTCTTACCATTATATAATTCCTTCTTTTTAAAAAGGATAATTTATATATCTGTAACTATAACATTTATCACATAAGTGCATTACACAGTTTAGAAGAAACTAAGGAAAACAACTGAATATATAGTAATACATTAACAATTTCTAATTTTAAACAATGTTAAAGTGTACTTTCCTTCTATTTGGTTTTTCTTCTTTTTAGATCATAAAGTTGCATTCCTTGGAAACTTCTTTGATGAGGCATGTTTTCCTGAATTTTTTTTTAACCTAACAGATGTTTGGGTAGTTAAAATTCCTCATGAGTATGGTATCCTGTGGTTTTCACAACCTAAGTGTTACCCCAGGAATTTTCTTTTCTTTCTGTCTTCCAGTCTTGGTGGTCTATAGGAGATGCACATTATGAGACTCCCATTTTGTTCCATTTTGTTCTGTACTAATTTCACACCCACACTCCTTTTAAGTTGTACATTTCCTCAGCATTAAATATCTCTTGTGCACCACAGAGGCATTTAACAGCTTTTGACTTTACATCACCACCACATATATACACATACCACTTAAACTGCTTTTGACTTTAAGGCTAATCAGAAAAATAGATGAGTAAAATAATTTGCAAGACTGTAATGTTTCAAGTTAAATATTTCTACCATTTTTAAAATTTTCATGCTTATATTTGTATCTGTAACACTAAGCATGGAGTAGAAATATGGCTATTATACGATTATTTAAGGACAAAAGCAATTTGGCTTCAATGATCTAGGTAAGAGCACGTGAGAGAAAGAATGGTTAACTTAAATTGGTTGAATATTATTTCCCTTATTTACTCAGTTTTACAGGTGTATATTCAGATTCATAGGGTAGCCCAATTTAATTCTCAGCTTGCGTTCTGACTTTGCTCCCTGATTCTCAGTTTTGATGTTCTTTTTTATGGGCTCAGATACTTATCGATAACATATTTTCTGATTCTACAATCCACTGTAGAACCTTTTATAATATTTATTATCAAAACTAGGTGGTCTCTTATTTGAGGTACTCAAATTTTAAACAATTTAATTTCAAACTAGCCATTAATCAATAGCTCTTTATGGAGAAGCTCCAGGTTTTGACAAGATGTTATATTACTAAGTGCTTGAATACAACTCGATGTTATTAGAATAAAATGCAGTTCTTTGAAACAGTTATTTTACTATTTTATATTGTTGTTTAGTCTTTTCTCTAATTCAGAGAAAGAGTTATCTTATCTTCTATCATGAAACAACATACCCCCCTTTTTTTTTTTTTTTTTTTTTAAGACGGAATCTGGCTTTGTCACCCAGGCTAGAGGGCAGTCGTGCAATCTCAGCTTATTGCAACCTCCACCTCCTGGGTTCAAGTATTTCTCCTGCTTCAAAGACTTCCAAGTAGCTGGGGTTGCAGGTATGCACCACCATGCCCAGCTAATTTTTTTGTATTTTTAGAAGAGACAGGGTTTTACCAGGTTGGCCAGGCTGGTTTCAAATTCCTGACCTCAAATGATCTGCCCACGTCAGCCTCCCAAAGTGGTGGGATTAGAGACATGAGCCACCAGGTGACCTATACCACTTTTTTGAGTCAATTATAAATAATACAAACATTAATTTTCTTCATCTAGATTTTTTGAGTTTGCAAAATGCCCATATTTTCATCTTTGGTATGCAGAAGCAACATCTATGAGTGCCTTATTTTTAATATGAAAAGTATTATTGCTCTTCAAGACTTTTGTTACTTCACTGTTTGAATTTCTTTTATTATATTATGTTACTTCACCATATATATTATATTGCAATAATATATGCAGTGTGTTTTTGTCTTTCGTATCAAAAATGTAATCTCAAATTATCTCTTCCTGACTTAATATAATAAGTAGAACTTTTATTTTGACATATAATTATGAAATGTGGAAATTCAAATGCACAATATTTATCATTAGTAAAATGTCTTCTCTTCCATTGGCAGCAAAAAATTCCTCCATTCCTGAAACTAAAAGAAAAGTAACCAACTCATTGTCAAAACTTAAACAATCATCCTCACCCACATACAATACAGTTGAAAAGCTATGAATTTTGAAAATGCAATCAAATGTTATCACACAGTTGAAAAATATAAATCTTTTCACCTTTCTCTCCTAAGCACAGTGGTAGAAAGTCCATTTTCCCTGTGTTCCCTCGAAATAAAATATGGCCATAGACCTCAAAAGTGGGTAAGAAGTGGAGGAAATAGGGTGGAAAGAATGACATTCAAATGGAAAGACTTAAGAATGTAGGATTATTTAGAAATCCGACTTTTCAGTTTCATTTACCAACTTCTGAACAGATCATGTTATATGTTGTTTTATGCTAATTAAACATCTTTTATAATAGTGTCAAGTGTGCTTGCAAGAGACTATGCATTTAAAAAGTTCACTTCCTGGCTCAATGCGGTAATTGGAAGCAGGTACTCCCCAAGTGAGATACTCAGAATGGGAACCCTTAGTGGCAGCAGGCACAAAGGCACAGACATATTTTAACCAAAGGTTACAAATCGGCTGTCCACAAGCTGGCTCTAGGCTACTAATGTATTTGGTTCTAATCTCTGAGCACTTACTTATTTCTGTTTTCTAGTTATATTAGAATAGCTATTTCTTGACAAAATCAGAAGGTTCAAAATAACCATACCTATTGACTAACCCCAAAGTAAACTGAATTTTTTCCATATTTTTGCTTTCTTTGTTATAGCATCATCATCCTTATCATTGCCTGCACTGGAAAACAATCTCTTTTGTCCTACCCACTAAAACTTATTCAATCAAATTTCCCTCATTCAGGGAATGTTTATAGAGTATCTACTAGTACTGGGAATCATTCTAGACAATAAGAAAATATGCATGGCATGGTGGCTCATGCCTGTAATCTCAGCACTTTGGGAGGCCAGGGCAGGAGGATCACTTGAGCCCAAGGGTTCAAGACCAGTTTGGGCAACATAGCGAGACCTCATTTCTATCAAAAAATTTTTTTAAAAATTAACCAGGCACAGTGGCATGTGCGTGTAGTCTCAGCTACTTGGGAGCCTGAGGTGGGAGAATTGCTTGAGCCCAGGAGGTCGAGGCTGTAGTGAACTGTGATTGTGCCCCTGCACTCCAGTCTGGGTGAAGGAGTAAGATCCTGTCACACACAAAAAAAGAGAAAGAGAGAAACAAAGAAGAAAGAAAGAAAGAAACAGAGAGAGAGAGGGAGGGAGGGAGGAAGAAAGAGAGAGAGAAAGAAAGAAAGAAAAAAGAGAAAGAAGAAAGAAAGGAAGAAAGAAGAAAGAAAGAAAGAGGCAACAGCAATGATCAAGGCAGACCCTAAATACAAGTAAATAAAAATGATCATATAATTATAAATGTTCATTAAAATAAAATAATATTGTAGAAGATTACTGCAAGGCTATTTTTAGATTAAGTGGTCAGGGAAATTCATTCATTCTGAGCAGGTATCATTTAAGTAGTGATCTATGTCATAAGAATCTGCTCATGTGAAGAAGGTGGTAGAACATTCTAATCAAAAGAAGCAGGGAATTCAAAGGTATACATTCTAAGAATTCATTTTGTGTAAGTAACAAAAAAGTCTAGTATGAGTGGAAGACAATGGTAAGGCAGAAAGTGATATAAATAATATTAAAGTTTAAGGTAAGAGCCAGGTCATATAGGGCTTGTTAACTATGTTAAGAAATGTAAAGTTTATTCTAAAAGCCATGGGAGTTCATTGGATAGCTATAAGCAAGAAAGTGTCATCATCTGCTTTAGGTTGAAAAAGACCAGTCTGGCAGTGTAGGAGGCTAGTTAGGCTAGCGCTGTGGGAGTGGTAATGAAGGGTTGGACTAATGTAAGAGTAATACAAATGGAGGGATTTGTTTAGATGGTGTGGTTGAAATGAATCATTGGCAGGATTGAGGAGAAAAGGAACAGTGCCTGGATTTTCATTTTCTGCAACAGATAAATAATGATATGAGAAGGTTTGGTGTTTGGTCATGTTAATTTAGAGAATTATATTCCACACACATGCCCAGTGACTAGTTGATAAGGCAGATACACTGATTTGGAGTTCTAGGCAGCATTCAGGACTGGAAATAGGATTTGAGAATAATCAGGATATAAGTAGACTTCACAGACATAGACCAGAATGAAGGTACTTAAGGTAAAATCTCCTTGGGGTTGTATGTTGATAAAGAAGAGAAAGGGCCAAGTATAGCTCTCTGGTCTCTTCCAATGCTTAGAGTTAGAATTATTTGCTGAGAATAATTCAGCAAAGAGGACTGAGAAAAAGCTACTAAGAAGGTAGGACAAAAACCAGAAGGGTAGACCTTACGGAAACTAAGTGTCAAAGTGCCAAAGAGAGAAAGGGTTGGACAATTGTGTCACAGGCTGAGTTGTCAGAGTTCTACCTCAAATGTTGAATTACATTAACAAACATTTATTGAACATTTATTATTACAAACATTATGCCAGATACTCTGAGAAATTGTAACAAGAGACACAGTTGGTGGCCTAGAAAATAAAGCCTCTAGATCAAAGTTTATTTCACTATCTTTAAGTGCCTAACATGGTATTTGTCACTGAAAATCTGTGTGTGTATATATGTGTGTGTGTGTGTGTGTGTGTGTGTGTGTGTGTGTGTGTGTGTAGGTATATTACTTTACTAATAAGTATCAAAAATGTTTAAGAAAATGTGATTTGGATTTGAAAGGAATCACCTTTTAAGAGTCTCAGTCAAGACAGGAAGATGATAACATAAGGTCCATATCTGAAGGGCTTACATGGGACGGGTGACCTAGCAAACCTGAAATATGCTCTGGAGGGCTGGGGCAGAAAAGGCATTTCAGAGAATGCAGCCATTCCCCAGAGCTCTGGTTTATAGGACTTGATTTGCAACTTATTTATGTTGCATAGAAACCATCACAATTCTATGTAGACAGAGTTCAGGATAAGGAATAGAAATTTATTTACTTAATTATGGTTACTGATATTATCTAAGCAAGCAGGGCAACCAGTTAGTTATAAACACAAAACCTAAGATGCAAGAGCAATCTCTACCTATACATTGAGTGGTTTGTATAGAAAAGCATTTAAAGTCCTGAAAGATGTTTATATGGTAAAATAATTTTGAGTATTTGTGGTTTTTCTCTGTATTTTTTTCTTCTTCCTATCTCAAGCTGGGAGTTGAACACTTGATATTTCTTTAAGTCAGGATTTTGTGCAGTTGAAAAACACAAGCTGAAAAACTACTAGCAGACAGATCAGTCAGGGTTATCGTGGTCACACGTGTGTATATATAAGTTTGAAGTCACTGAAAAGGTTGTAAAGTCAGGCTTAAAAGCAACAGAGCCTCCAAATATGAAGAAAAAATGTGGGCATGGGTCAAAGGCATTAGTTGATAATCAGTATGGCTTAACAGTAGACCATCAGAGAAGCTTCCCACAAGGCAATATTGCAACATGAGACTCTAGGACCTTGGCACAACTTTGGGAGTTTGAGAAAAGCCCTAATAATGACTAACATTGAATTTCTCACTGGGTTTAAATTAAATTAAAATTTAACATGTTGTTGTATATGTTAGTGTCCTCAGTTATTTCTATGTTCAGCAATTTTACACACAATTGGATTAAGTATAAAGCATAATTTATAGACAGATATAGAATATAACAGAAATCAGTATGTATACATCAGGACAATACTCACGGCCAGGCAGAGTTTGTGTAGAAATCCAATTTGAAGCATTGCCATAGCCAACATTGGTGCTGGCAGCCACTTGGAATCTATACCATCTAAATTTCTTTAATCCATATACTGTCTCTTCAGTTAAGTTAGCTTCATAGAGGTATTGAAGTTTTTGATATTCAACACATTCTTCGGATTCCCATTCTTTGCATTTTTGAGCACGAAGTTGAGTGGTAATTTTGTAATTTTGAAAGTAGCCAAAGATAGTGTCAGGCCTTTTCCATGTCAATGTTGCACTAGTTGACTGAACATCAGAAAAAGCAATATTTGTGGGAACACTGGGAACTAAAAATTAAAGGAAAAAATTAAAAGCAGTTAGAATTACCGAACACTTTATAAACAGAAGAAAGAGTAGAATTCTATTATGGAGCACCTAGTAGAGATCTGTCAAATTACTACAGCACTTAGATTAATTATCCCCACACTTAATGAGAAGAACCTTAAAGTGATGCTTCCGAGACCACCATTTAAAAAAGGTAGAGGACAAAATAATTGTAATTTATTAATTCCTAATTTTGCTCCCAAATTTAATCATAAGTGGCTTATGTAAACAAACTTTGGCTTCAAATAGAAATATTTAACTGTTACAAAGGAAAACTGTATCATCCTAAGTACTTCCCTAGGTGTGGTATGAGTTTGTAATATTGGGTTCCAAGGGAAGATATTTGTGTATTTAAACGTCTAAATAAACACAAGCACATCTTATATCTAGTAAATGTTGATTATAAAACAATTTTAAATAAACAACATTACTGACAATTTTAATCTATGTAATTCATCTTTTTAAAGTTTTATCTTATGTATATTTAGAATTAACACATGATCCTACTTGGAGTCATTTATTTGCTTTCATACTAACTACTGGTTTGCCAAATGCATAACATGTGTCAGGCTCTGAGCCTGGTGGTAGGAATTCATGTCCTGTTTTCAAGAGACAGTTTATTGGGCAAATAATACAAGCATGTTATGGTTAGAAATATGAAAGAGCAATGAAATAAGTGGTATTGGAACTTTTCTCAACCATGCCTTTCTTTGTATATCTTCAAGGACCCTCGTTAAGAAGATGGAGATAAAGAGAATCAAAATGATGACATGTGAAAGTTACATAATTAATGCAAACTGTATGTTAATATTCACATTTAAAAATAAGAAAATTAATAAATATTTAGAAAACTCACTGATCACTAAAGATACATTAATTCAACATTCAATAAATATCTAAGAGCATCATATATGTACAGGTAGGATTGTAGGTGCTGAAAATACAGTGAACAACACAGACAAAAATTCCTGCCTCTAAGAAATTTACATTCAGGGGAGCTATAAACAATAAAAGTATAAATAAGTATTGTACATAGTCACCTTTGTTATCTGCAGGGGACTGGTTCCCAGAACTTCCACAGAGAACAAAATCAGAAGATGTTCAAGTTCCTTATATAAAATGATATAGTATTTACATATGAATTATGCACATCTTCTCATATAATTCAAATAATCTCTAGGTTATTTATAATACCTAACACAATGTAAATGCTCTATAAATAGTTGTTGTACTGTTTAGGGATTAATGCCAAGAAATAAATGTCTGGAAATGTTGGGTACAGATACATTTTGGTTTTGTATATTTTTCATCTGTAGTTGATTGAATCTATGGGTGCAGAACACATGAATTCGGAGGGCAACTGTATAGTGTTTTGGATGATGATCAGTGTTATGGAGAAAAAAAAGAATGGAAATAAGGAGAGTTTCAGGGATATTGAAAATTTAAATTGATAGAGAGGGAATCAGGAGATACTAAGTTCCATATGTAGGTAGGGATCCTACCCATGTGAATATTTCAGAAAGAAAATTTGCAGCAGAGGAAACTGTACAGTTGGAGGCATGCCTGGTATATCTGGAGAATAACAAGAAGGCCTGAGTGACCAGTAGAAGCTACCAGTATATGACACTAGAGGACATTGCCATGGCTTTCATTTGACCAGAGAAGTGACAGGCTCTCTCTTTCACAGAATCACTCTAGCTACTGTGTTGAGAACAGACTGGAAGGTAACAAGGCTGGAAACAATGAGAGTAATTAGCAGGCAACTGCAATGTCAACACAAGAGATCACTGCGGCCTGGTCCAAGGTGGTAGCAGCAGAAGGGAAGAGAAACATTCAAATCCTGAATATAATGTGAAGGAGAGCTGGCAGGGTTTGCTGATGTGTGGTATGTAAAATATCAGAGAAAGAGAGGGATAAAAAATGCCCTAAGGTTTTTGGATTGAGCAAATAAAAAAGATGAAGTCACTATTAACCAAGATACTGGTGACTGTGAGAAAGGTAAGATTTGGGGAGGAAGATTAACAGTTTCTTTTGAGAAGGTTAAGTTTCAAATTCCTCTCAGACACCCAGAAGGAGATATCAAAATAGATAGGTGCTGGAGTCTGGATTCTGTAGAGAGGTCTGGACTTCAGCTACAATTTTGGATTTCATCTTAAATTTCTATCTAATTATTTATGTATCTACTACTTATACACTACATATATATGTGTGTGTATATATATATATATATTATTTACCAAGACATAAGAGAAGTTATAAAGCAATGGAAGACAGTTATTAGATTACTTAAAGTCTTATGATCAGATTCAATTACTTTATTTTTAAATATTAATATTTATTATCAAACCTTACTACATTTAATTGAACATTAACATTAAAAGTAGTAGTAAGACAGAGCACCTGTCACACTATTTACAACACATTCTGTTTTACTTTTACCTATCACGAAGAAAAGCAATTAGAAAAAACACTATCTTTAGGGAAAAAATGTACATTTGGAGGATCCAAGATGGCAGATTAGACACAAGTCCAGCGCACAACACCCAGCGAAGAGACGCAGAAACCCAGAGATCTCCTAGCTCCAACCAAGGTACCAGGTGCATTTCAACGGGTCTGGTCCGAGGATGAGCAAAGCCCACTCAGGGCAGACCGAGGCGGGGGAGGGGTGCTGCTTCACCCAGAAAGTGCATCTGACCAGCGAGTCAGAGGCTCCACCTCTGGAGCTCTGGTCCAGATACAGCGCTTCCCCCAAAGCCTCAGCAATGCACAGAACAGGGGGATCTTTGCCAGTCAAGCACCAGGAATTACAAATGCGGAGTTGAATAAGAGTCTGCAGACTGAGCTATTGCCCTCTCCCCCGCGCCCAGAGAAAGAGGGAGCTGTAAGCGGGAGCAGCTGGGTGGCCCCTACCCCATGACCGGAGAGAGAAAGCTGAAAGGGGGAGACTGCCGGGTGCAGCTGGGCGGGTCCCTAACCTCTCCCACAAACCCCAGAGGGCTAAAGCTCTGACTCTAGTGGGTTGCATAGCCAGTGCCACAGTCTGAGAGGAACCCTCAATGATCCAGCCCAGTGGAGGAAGGGCACAACCCACCACTAGAGGGGTGGGACTGGGCTACATATTTAACAAAAAACACAGGAAGCCTATGTAGCAACAGGACGGTCGTTCTCGACAACCCAGCAGTGCCTACAGGTCAGCGGAATAGGCGGGCCTAATCTCCCAGCATAAACAAAAAAGACACAGGAAGCTTCCCTAGTAACCTGAAGGAGTCCCTAGAAACCCAGTAGTGCCCCCACAGGCAGACAAGCGACCTCATCAAGCAGCTCTCTGACACCACAGCCAGGTAAATCCACAAAGATGGGAAAAAACTAGCGCAAAAAAGGCGAAACCACCAAAGACCAGAATACCTCTTCTCCTTCAAGGGATCACAACTCCTCAACAACACAGGATCACAACTTGACCGAGAAGGAGTATGAAGAATTGATGGAAACAGGATTCGGAAGGTGGATAATAATAAACTTCTCAGAGCTAAAGGAACACGTTCTAACTCAATGCAGAGAAAGCAAAAACCTTGAAAAAAGGTTAGACGAAATGCTAACTAGAATAACCAGCTCAGAGAAGAACATAAGTGACTTGATGGAGTTGAAGAACACAGCACGAGAACTACGTGAAGCAAACACAAGTTTTAATAGTCAAATCGATCAAGCAGAAGAAAGGATATCAGAGATTGAAGATCAACTCAATGAATTAAAAAGAGAAGGCAATACAAGAGAAAAAAGAGTGAAAAGAAACAAACAAAGCCTCCAAGAAATATGGGATTATGTGAAAAAACCTAATCTATGCTTGATCGGTGTACCTGAATATGACGGGGAGAATGAATCCAAACTGGAAAACACACTCCAGGATATTATCCAGGAGAACTTCCCAAGCCTAGCAAGGCAGTCCAAATTCCAAATTCAAGAAATACAGAGAACTCCACAAAGATATTCCTCAAGAAGAGCAATCCCAAGGCACATAATTGTCAGATTCACCAGGGTCAAAATGAAGGAAAAAATGCTAAGGGCAGCCAGAGAGAAAGGTCAGGTCACCCACAGAGGGAAGCCAATCAGACTCACAGCAGATCTCTCGGCAGAAACCCTACAAGCCAGAAGAGAGTGGGAGCCAATATTCAACATCCTTAAAGAAAAGGACTTTCAACCCAAGATCTCATATCCAGCCAAACTAAGCTTCATAAGTGAAGGAGAAATAAAATCCTTTATGGACAAGCAATTATTGAGAGATTTTGTCACCACCAGACCTGCCCTACAAGAGCTCCTGAAAGAAACACTAAGCATGGAAAGGAACAAGTATCAGTCACTGCAAAAGCAAACCAGTTGGCAAAGACCAAAAATGCAATGAAGAAAATGAGTAAACTAATGAGACAGAAAACCAGCCAGTAACAAAATGGCAGGATCAAATTCACACATAATAATATTAACGTTGAATGTAAATGGCCTAAATGCCCGAATCAAAAGACACAGACTGGCAAAAAAATTTTTGCAATCTACCCATCTGACAAAGGGCTAATATCCAGAATCTACAAAGAACTAAAACAGATATACAAGAAAAAAACAAACAACCCCATTCAAAAGTGGGCGAAGGATATGAACAAACACTTTTCAAAAGAGGACATATATGAAGCCAACAAACATGAAAAAATGCTCATCATCACTGGTCATTAGAGAAATGCAAATCAAAACCACACTGAGATATGATCTCACACCAGTTAGAATGGCAATCATTAAAAAATCAGGAGACAACAGATGCTGGAGAGGATGTGGAGAAATAGGAACACTCTTACACAGTTGGTGGGAGTATAAATTAGTTCAACCATTGTGCAGGACGGTGTGGCGATTTCTCAAGGATCTAGAAATAGAAATTCCATTTGACCCAGCAATCCCACTATTGGGTCTATACCCAAAGAACTATAAATCGTTCTACTATAAAGACATATGCACACGTATGTTCATTGCAGCCCTGTATACAATAGCAAAGACCTGGAACCAACCCAAATGCCCATCAATGATAGACTGGACAAAGAAAATGTGGTACATATACATCATGGAATACTACACAGCCATAAAAAACGATGAGTTCGTGTCCTTTGTAAGGACTTGGATGAATCTGGAAACCATCATTCTAAGCAAACTGACCCAAGAACAGAAAGCCAAGCACCGTATGTTCTCACTCATAGGTGGGTGTTAAACAACGAGAACATGTGGACTCAGGGAGAGGAGCATCACACACAGGGGACAGTTGGGGGGGGGTAGGGGAGAGACAATGGGGGGTGGGGGAGGGTGGGGAGGGTGGGGGAGGGGATAACATGGAGAGAAATGCCAGATACAGTATGCACCTAAAGTAAAATAAATATTTTAAAAAGTTAAAAAAAACGTACATTTATAGAGGAAGAAGTTTTAGAATTGGCTAAAAAGAATTTTCATAATTTTTTTTAAATCCCCCAGTCACTAAATTTGAACTCAAATCATCTGAACATAAGATACATTTTCAAAATATTCAAACATAAATCAGATACGTTTGATTGACTTGGGTGTGCAGAAAATGTCTTTAGAGAAGAGATGGTACATGAGATGGAATTTCACTGATTGTAAAAGTGGAGATCATAGAAGAGAGGATGAGCTAAGACAAGTTTAATTGCAGCTTATAATTCATGTTAGCAATAACAGAAAGGCTGCATGATAGTTTGGGGACTTACTGTGTCAGAGGAAACTATAGATAGCTTGTCAGGCAATGGAAAGCTATAAAAAAGTCACAGTACGTCCAGAGGTACATTTTATCAAGTCCAGTCTGGTAATTGCAAAATAGAAAAAGGGAGAAATTCAGAGACTACTTGATTTGTCCAGGAAAGACTAAATTAGATGATAGCAACAGGACAGAAGTTTTAAAGATATATTTTGGCAATCAAATCCATAAGAACAGGCAAATAAATGAGAAAATCACAGAATCTCAGAATTTGAAATTGAGAGATCATCTTGATCAGCTTGTCTCTTTGTCTGACCTTTGTGTCTGCAGATACCCCTCAAGATTCCTGGTCCCTGTACAAACAGATTCTTCCACTTACTCAACCAAACCCTGATCTAGGTACAGATAGAAAGCTATGTTGCTGCTGTAACTAAAAATCGTAATCAGTTTACTTTAAAATAAAGAACTATTCATGGACCAGACCTTATAACCTGAGCCCTCTAAAAGCAGAATAGTATTTTTGGCTGTTTGCAGAAAAGGAAGTCAAAGATTTAAAGAGATGGATTCAATGTACAAAAATTTATCCATTGCTGGCTTTGAAGAAGGAAGGAACTGCATGATAAAGAACACAGAACATCGTTAGGAGCTGAGAGCAGCCCTTAGCTAAAAGTTAGCCAGGAAAGGGGCTCTCAGTCCTATGACTGCAAGGAACTAAATTCTGCCATAACCATGTGAACTTGGGAGAGGACTCTAAATTACACAAGAAAATGTTGACTGACAACTTGACTTTAGCTTGTGAGATTAAGTAGGGAACCTAGGCACAGCATGCCTGGACTTCTGACCTATAGAACTATGAGCTAATAAATTGGTAATGTTTGAAGCTACGAAGTTTGTGAAAATTTGTTACACAGCAATAGAAGACCAATACAACCTCCCCCTACAAAATGAGCTATCACTACTTACCCAGCCTCTGCTTACATATATAGAGCAAGGGGAACTCAACATCTCAAGGGGAGTTTATTTTAAAATTTATTTTCAGATAGCTCTATTTGTTTGTACACCCTGCATGATTTTGAACTGACATTTACTTTCCTATAAATCTTAGCTCTGCACTGAAAACTCACCCCAAAGTGGCCTAATCTACTTTCACCTCCACATCACCCAACATTATATATAAAAGATAGAGAAAGGTTTTGCTTCTGCATCCATCTCAACAAAAATATTATAAAATGATCCAAAATATGTTTATTTATAGGTTGTATACATATAAAATGTCAATGTACATATCATATTGTGTCTCTCAGAGTCCAGACTACTGCATGAGACAAAATAGTGATTCAATAAATATTTTTTGAATGTGAGCAAATGAATCGAGGTTGTAACAGGGGACTTTATTTAGCTTTCCTGATGAAGGATAATTTAATTAGAGATCTGAAGGATAAGAAGAAGCTTCACAGATAAAAAGTATCAGGATGTGTGAAGATGTTAAGACCCTGAAGAAGAAGAGAGCATCACACATTGAAAACATTTAATGAAGGCTGCTATTTTAATCTACAAGTAGACAATTGGGAAGAGAGAAAGTAGGTGATGTAGGTGGAATCACATTACACTGAGCCTTTAAATCAAATGCATGATTTTTAGCTTTACCTGAAATACAGTGGGCTACTTTTTTTTTTTTTTTTCAGACAAGGTCTCACTCTGTTGCCCAGGCTGGAGTGCAGCCTTCCTTTTCTCTTCATCTAAACTCATATTCCACTCCCTTCCTCATGCCAGCCCCTTCCCTTACTTCCAAAAAGTATACCTAGAGTGACTGTCTTAGTTTGGGCTGCTGTAGCAAGTTACTATAGACTGAGTGATTTGCAAACAATAGAAATTTATTTCTCATCCTTCTGAAACTGAAAGTCAGAGATCAGGGTGCCAGCATGGTGGAGTTCAGGTAAGAACCAGCCTCCTGGTTCCAGACTTCGGGCTTCTTGCTGTGCCCTTGTAGAGCAGAAAGAGGGCAAAAGAGCTCTCTGCAGTCTTTTTATAAGGGCATCAATCCCATTCATGAGGGCTCTACCCTCATGACCTAATTACCTCTCAAAGGTCTTACCTTCCAATACCATCACACAGGGAGTTAGGATATCAATATATAAATTTTGCAAGGTATATAAACATTCACTCCATTGCAGCAAATCATTTGTTATACAGACAGGTGCAATGTCTATTGAATGGAATGCCAGGACAACAAGCATAAACCCAGACTGTCCTGGAAACTGAGATTTAGAGTCACTATATATATGCTTTGGATATGTTTTGCCTTTTTCTTTAGTGTTTTGAGTTGTATGTAGTAAGCACACTGAAATGGATATATCAAATTTGATTTTATCAGGCCCTATGAAAGGATATTAAGCTGTGTCCAATATGTGCAATAAACAAGCTGTAATGTATAAGCCTATGCTTTCATATTCCACAGGTATATGTGAGTAAATCTGTGGGATAATCGTTGCTAGGTAAAACATATGCATATTGGTAGCATTGCTACATCACACTCCAAAAAGGTTGTACCAATACCTACTACTGTCAACATGTATGAGAGTCCCTGTTCCCAACACACTTGCCAACAGAGTATGCAGTAAAAGTTTCAGAGGGGGAAAATTATATTTCAAAGTGAAGCTTATTTGTACTTCTCTCGCTTTAATTTACTTTTCTATAAACTGTCATTTGTATTCTTCATTACTTTTTTTTCCTATTGGGTAGACGGCTTTGCTATTTATTTATTTCAGCCTTTAATACAATCTTTTTGTGATACTTGATGAAGATATATTTTCCAAATCTGTTATTTTCCTTTTTATTTTGCTGATAATAGTTTTTGCTATGTTGAAATTTTTACTTTTTTTTTTTTTTTTTTTCTTGAGACAGAGTCTCACTCTGTTGCCAAGGCTGGAGTGCAGTGGCACAATCATGGCTCATTGCAACCTCAACTTCCCAGGCTCATGTGATCCTCCCAAACCAGACCCTTGGGTAGCTGGAACCACAGGTGTGTGCCATCACACTCAGCTGATTTTGTACTTTTTGTAGAGATGCAGTTTTGCCATGTTACTCAGGCTGGTCTTAAACTCCTGGGCTCAACTGATCCATCTGCCTCAGTCTCCCAGAGTGCTGGGATCACAGGCATGCTCCATGGGGCCTGGCCTTGAAAAGTTTTATATTTCATTAAAATCTTACACTCTGCTCTTTCCCCATAAGAATCAGGAAGTATGGTTCAAATATTTTCCTTCTTTTATTTATTTATTTATTTTTAGATCTACCACTGGTCACCTTTCCCATGTTTCAATTTTCTTTCCCTAGAGTTTGCTAAACCCCTGGAAGTGGGAGGAAAATATTCACTAGCTATTGAACTACAGAAGGCAGAGGAGGCTGCCCTTTCCTGATCCCAACTGGAGGGATGACTATGACCAACTATTTTTTCCTCTGATGTTCAGATTTTAGGATAGCTAGCATTTGTTACTAACAAATTTTGCTACATAGTAAAAACTTTCAGCAGATTAATATTAATTTGCAGACTCTAGTATTCTCCAATTAAGTTTTCAGAGAAAAAAAGATATTGAAAACAAAACCACAAAAATCCCAGCAAGAGTTATTTGTAACCTGGCTATGGGAAGTATAACGACACTTTCAGCCTCCTAGTATATGACAGGCACAGTGATGGGACACTGGAACATACTGTCACTCAGTGAGTGTTTCTTGACTGTGGAAATGTGATGGTTCATTGAAACAGCCTTCTGTTTCCACGTGGTACAAAATCTAGTCCACATTTTTACTCAAATGTATTTAGAGATAAACCAGAAATGAATCTGATCTGAGACCAAATACATTGTATAACTTATAGACAAATTTTTAAACAAGGCTACCTCAGAAGTATTCATAAGTGACCAGTAGTAACCCTCATTTATATACAGTATCTTCTCTTTGATGAACTGTGTTGAACTAGACTATTTCAAGGCAACTGCCCTATTGAATTACAGATACAAAAAGGATTACACTCATTTCAGCATGGAGAATCAGATTTCCATTCTTTAAGAATGACTAAAAACCTCAAACTTTTTCTGTCCACAGATGGTACTAATTTGAACACATCATTCCATGCTTCCTGGAGTAATCACACAGCTTGCTTAGATTTTCTAAACATGACTGAACTGTGATGAAGCGATCAACATTAACTGCCAAGGTACTCAGTAAATTACATTTTTATTCATAAATTATTCTTATCAGGAAAATACTTTCATCACAGTTGACAGTAGGGCCTGTAGATCTAAATAAGCAATATTTGTTATAGGTTTAAATGCATGAGAGTTTTTAGTGACTATTTAGTAAATTCTACTTAGAAGATGAAAATGTGTATAAAATTTAACTCTGTAAACTTCTGAATATCAACTATTACAAATTGCCAAACTCTCCTGATAGGATTGTGAAGGTAGTTTGTACTGACGTCTCATTGACCTGGATAAGTAAACTAACTTGGATGACCAAGTTTAAGTTCTTTATTTATGACTATATATTTTTATTCTCAGGAACAGATGTACTCTCTTTTAAGCAAAACAGATGTCTGAAAAGTTATATTTATGAATTATATTTATAAAACATACACAATTATCAATCCAATCTTCCCAAGTTTATTAAGAATATTTTTGTCTCTAGAAATTTTAAATAATCTGTCCTTTTAGAAACACACTATACAGATATATAATTTAAACCTACACAAGTAAAAGTAAAATTTGCTAACACTAACATAGTATAAATCAATGTAAAAATTTAAATACCTTCAAAGTCAAGTGCAAAGCAAATTTCAGCATACCAGATATAAATTTTGAAGTAACTTGAATTTAGTCAATAGCATTTATTGGACATTCACATTGAATGATGTGGACAGGTTACAAGTCAAAGTATAAGCACCTTTTCACACATAGATGAAAAATATTTTAGTTAATGGAAATAACTACAAAGAGGTAAAGGCAACAGGAAAAAGAAGAAGATCTGGGAGCTATAATTTGTAGGAACAATTGAAGATTAGTGAAGATGTGAAAGAAAAAATGTTCAGGTAGGTTGAGTTTGGAGAGAGATATATAAATGGCAACAAAATGTTTGTCAAGGACTGGAAGGTATCTTAGGCTGAAGGAAAATAGTCTAACTAGGGCAGTAATAAGAAAAAAGTGTGGGATATTATCAGGTTTGGTGTTACTGAAAGGCAGTAAAAGTTTGAAAGCAGTTTAGGTAGGCAGTTGAGACTACAGTAGGCAATAGAGAAACAACTGACAGAGATTAATTAGTGACATGTAAACTTAAAGAAAAGTCTGAGTCTTCATAACACTTGTTATTAGGAATAGGCAAATTTGATAAAAACTGGTTAGATACTTTACATAAAAAGTGCAACATAGATTACAATGATCTGATAGGTTAAGAATAATTAGGACTCGAGCTAAAGAAAAATGCAAAGAAATATTGACAGAATGTGATGATATATTAAGCACAGAGAAGATACAGGTAAAACAAACAGAATGAACCCAGGAATTAGGTTAACTGACAAAACACATACTTTAGACTTCTTAGAAGTAAATTATAAATTTGACTCTTCATAACAAATAAATAAAACAAAGGGAAAATCAAGATTATAAATCTTTGTTACTACAAATAAAGATAAATTAAACAAACAAAAAGTACAATAAACTCTGGTACTGAAAGCAAAGATACATTTCTTCTGAAAACCCCCATAAAGAGGATACCATAATTTAATAAGCAATGTCCTCAACAACATCCATACATGGTAAATACTAAGTATGTTTAATTTTTCCCATTCTTACAATGTCACTCAGAGTAGGTAGGTGGAATAATTCTCAAATATGTTTTAGTCAACTATTTCCTCAGAGGTTGTAAGTATACAGTTCATGTGCATCTCTCTCTGTTAGCCTGGCTTAATCCAGAGAAATTATGGAGTATTTATCAAATGATGAAACACAAATGTGATTTTGAGTGCTACTACAAAGCTGAGAATATGGACTGACACATTCATACTAATGTGCCAAATTAAATAATCTTACAATGTAAATGTATTCAATTTGCATGAAATAGGAGTAATATATTTTAAAATTGTTTTGTATCTGTTCCAATTCATGTATAGTTGGACAATTTGGGCCCAACATTCTATAAACCATAGCTGCAATAATTTTAGTCTTTAAACCATGTATTGTTAAACACTTACCTTTAAAAAATATTTCAATAAAACTTATGAAGAAAAAGTCATTTTTTAGAGACCATTACAAAAAATACAAGTTATATATATAGTTATACATACTCTGTTTGGAGGCTAATACAGTTTGGCTGTGTCCCCACCCAAATCTCATCTTGAACTGTAATTCCCATAAACCCCATGTGTCGTGGGGAGGACCAAGTAGTGATAATTGAATCATGGGGGTGGTTCCCCATCCTGTTCTCATGTTAGTGAGTTAGTTCTCATGAGATCTGATGGTTTTATAAGAGGCATAAGAGGCTTCCCCCTTCACTGGGAATTTATACTTCTCTTTGCTGCTGCCATGTGAAGAAGGAGGTGTTTGCTTCCCTTTCTGCCATGATTGTAAAGTTTCCTGAGGCCTCCCCCAGCCATGCTGAACTGTGAGTCAATTAAACCTCTTTCCATTGTAAATTACACAGTCTCAGGTATTTCTTCATAGCAGTGTGAGGACAGACTAATACAAAGGCAAAATTAGTTGGCTTGATTTATAGATTCATTAGCTTTGACAGCTGCATGCAGTAAGTCATCTCATGAGAATATCTATCAAAAATAACAACTTTGATTTTACATAGTTTATCTGAAACAGTTCTTAGACGAGTAATTAGAAAGCAGACTTAATTATCTATTAAGATCACTCCTATAACACCTGGAGACTAAATTGAACCATTGAGAGTGATGAAGAAATTACAAAGACATACTAGTTTGTGGAGATTTACCCAAGGATGAGTATGAGGAAATAAAATATTAGTTTCATATCTTGTTAGCAGGATAAATAGAATTATCACAGGAGAGGTTTGTGTTAGCATAACAGGTCAGGTGAAATGAATTTGGGAGAATATCTGTATCTATAAGTAATTGAAATCATGAGAGTGAATGAATATTTGAAAGGAGTACTCATATTATCAAAACACCAGAGACGAAGAATTGAGTCTATATCAATAGTTAATGTACAGTGAAGTAGAATAGGAAAAGAAGGTCAGAAGAAACAGATAAGCATATAATACCTGGCATACATTGATATTTGCTTAGCAAAAATGTGAATAAGTGAACAAATCAATGGATGGATGGATGGATGGATAGACAGATTTCAAAAACACAAGTTCCACCAAATGTTGAATATAACTGAATGTTACTTACAACAACTTTTTTCTCTTCTAACAATGGTGGCAAGCTAAATGTGGTGGCTCATGCCTCTATAATCCTAACACTTTGGGAGGCCAAAGCAGGTGGATCTCCTGAGGTCAGGAGTTCGAGACTAGCCTACCCAACATGGTGAAACCCTGTCTCTACTGAAAATATAAAAATTAGCTGGGCATGGTGGTGGGCCCCTGTAGTTCCTCCTTCACTGGCTACTCAGGAGGCTGAGGCAGGAGAATTGCTTGAACCCAGGAGGAGGAGGTTGCAGTGAGTTGAGAATGTGCCACTGCACTCCCCAGCCTGGGTGACAGAGCAAGACTCCATCAAAAAAAATTAAAAACTGTGGCTGTAAATGAAAACTTATCAATTAAAATATACATGAGGAGTGCTGAATCTAAGCTTTGGGAAAATATCCAGAAGAAAGAATGAATAATTGGGATTTTTAGGGGTCTCATGTAAGAAAGTGAGAGAGAAGGAAGAAATGGAAGGAGGAACAATCAATAGAGAAGAAAGGTTCAAAGTATACTGTGAGGTTGGGGACATGGGCTTCAGCAGTATAAAGAAACCAAAAGAAAACTCTTTGATTGGCAAAAGTTTTTTTTTCTTTTTTTTAAGACAGAGTTTCACTCCTGTCACCCAGGCTGGAGTACAATGGTGTGATCTCAACTCACTACAACCTCTGCCTCCCGGTTTCAAGCAATTCTCCCGCCTCAGCCTCCTGAGTAGCTGGAATTACAGGTGCCCACCACCATGCCTGGCTAATTTTGTATATTTAGTAGACACAGGGTTTCACTATGTTGGCCAGGCTGGTCTCAAACTCCTTACCTCATGATCCACCCACCTCAGCCTTTCAAAGTTCTGGGATTACAGGTGTGAGGGTGCCATGCTGTTGCCCAGACTGGAGTGCAAGGGTGCCATCATAGCTCACTGTAATGTTAAACATCTGGGCTTAAGCAATCCTTTGCCTCAGCCTCCTGAGTAGCTGGGACTACAGGCACACACCACCACTCTAGGCTAATCTTTTAAAATGTTTTGTACTAATGGGATCTCACTATGTTGCCAAGGCTGTTCTCTAACTCCTGGTCTCAAGTAATCCTCCCCACATCAGCCTTCAAGGCTCTTGATTACAGGTGTGAGCCACCACACCTGGCTCAAAAGATTTTTAAGAATAAAAATGTCTAATAATCAATTTAAAGCCATATATATTATTGCAATATAAACTCCTTTCTGTGTACCCATCACCAAGTGTCATTAAGGCTATTATACACTAAAGTGTTCAGTGTGACTGGTTATCTTTATAATAATCATGAAAGGAGCTCAGATTCACATTTTGGGCAAAAACTTTGCAAAAGCAGCTAAATATTTGTAACAAACATTCCAGTTTGGGGAACTCTGATTTGGTGATAGCTTATATCAAACTATTTTGCAGATAACATGTATGAACTTGGAAAAGGCAAAAAAAACAAAACAAAACAAAAAAAAAAAACATAGCTATTGGCTCGCGATGTCAGAGAATAAAGTATGAGGCTGCTAAAGTAGTTGGAAACAGAAAACTTAGACCCAAAGTTTGGGACTAAACTCCCTTTAAATCCTTGCCTAATATTTTAATTATGTGTACATGATGGAGAATCCAAGAAGCACAGTAGAAAGCAACAGCTGAAAAACCGAGTGTACACACACACACACACACACACACACACATTAATATATACAGCTGTCAAGTTGTTAAGTACTTATAACTTGTAGTTTGTGTTAAGTACTTATAACTCTATAGTTTTTGCCATTATTGTTGTATTTGTTGTACTTATAAAGTACAACAAATACAACAATAATGGCAAAAACTACAGAGAAGTACATGGGAATACTTTTGCAAAGTTCATGTATTTTATTCTCAGTTACATAAATTAAGTAGTTATAATAAGCCAAGGAATCATATTGTAGTCCCTTGTACAAAGAAACATTGCTAAAAGTCCAATAGAGGGATTAAAATATAATGCTAAAAATATATGGTTAACTCAGTAGAATTCAAGAAAGAAAGCAAGAACAGAGGAACTAAAAATAAGAGAGGGTATACAGAAAACAAAAAGAAAATGGTAGCTCCAAAGTCAACCAAATTAATAATAACTTTAAATCTAAATGAATTAAATAATCCATTTAAAAATCAGAGGTTGTCGAGACAGGATTAAAGACCTGATTATATGTTGTTCACAAGAGATGTACTTTGTGTCCACCAGACACAGTTTAAATACAATACAAATAATTCAAAAGTAAGGATAGAAAAAGATACATCATGCAAACCAAAAACAAAAGAACATATGCTATATTAATAACAGACAAAAAAACTTTAATACAAGGAGTGTCCCCAAAGATAAAAGGGATAGTTTATAGTGATTAAGGGATTAGTTAATTAGGAAATATAACAATCACAAATATGCATGTTTTCAGTAAAAATCTTTTTTTTTTTTTTTACTGAAAGTACACGAAGCAAACTGGACAGAATTGAAAGAAATGAACCCATAATCATAGTTAAATATTTTATCATTTCCTTCTCAATAATTGTTAGAATGATTAGGCTGAAAGGTGGTAATAATACAGATGTTCTGATATTAACCACATGGAACTAATACATAGAACATTATGGCAAAATATTTAGAAGCAAGAAAATCTTAATGATCAGAAATTGATGTAATAGGAAACAAACAAACAATAGAGAACATTAACCAATATAAACGTTGGTTATATAAATACTTATTAAGATACATAAAAAGAAAGAAAACATAATTCACATCATGAATAAAACAAAGAATATCACTGCAGATTCCAAAAAACGTTGAGCCAATTTAATTCAACATTTTAAATAAAATGGTCAAGTTTCTTGAAAACATAACTTACATAAAATGATATAGAAAGTATGATAGGTTAATAGGTGCAGCAAACCACCATGGCACGTATGTACCTATGTAACAAACCTGCACATTCTGCACATGTATCCTAAAACTTAAAGTAATTTTTTTTAAAAAAAGAAAGTATGAATAGTTCTGTATTTATTAAAGAAGTCAAAGTAATAAAAAATCTGCTACAATAGAAAACTCCAGGTTCAGATGGTTTCACTAGTGAATTCTATCAAATAGTTTGGGATGAAATAATAAATGTGAAAATAAAGAAGGAAAGAGCATTCCACAACTACTTATATTAGGGTGGTATAACTTTGATGTAAATATCTGAGAAAAAATATTTTAATGAAAGAAAATTATAGACCAATACCTATCCCGAACAAAAATACAACAATCCTAAGCAAAATGTTACTAAATCAAATGCAGCCATATATAGTAGAATAATGCATCTGATCAAGTGTGTTTAATCTGGAATGTAAATTTAATTTAACATTCAAAAATAGACCAAGTAACTTGTCACAGTAAGATAATAAAAGAGAAAAAGGAAATAATTATCTTAAATTCAGAATCAAATGGCAAAATTTAACAATCATTCACAATAAATACTCATAGCAAACTACAAGTGAAAGAATTTGTCAATTTAATAAAGGGTATTTTCAGAACGTCTACAGCCAATATCATGTAAAATGGTGAAAAACTAATCCTTCTCCCTGAAATTGGGAACAACACAAGGATATTGGCTTTTATCACTTCTGTTTAATACTGTACTGGAGAGTCTAGCCAGTGCTATGAGGCAAAACAAACAAAAAAGTCATTGAATTAAGAAAGAGATAAAAATACCTTTAATTTTGAAAGACAATATTTTTAATATAGAACATTCTTTAAAAAATTTTTAACCTTCTAGAATTAAGAAGTAAATTTAGCAGTCATAGGATACAATGTCAAAATGAATATTCATTATATTTCTATATTTTGCATCAAACTAATGACTAAAATCAATTCTATTTAGAATAACATTAAAAATTAAATACTTGCAAATAATTTTGACAAAAGATACGCAAAATCCATTTACTTAATACCACAAAACATTGCTGTAAGAAATAAATGATTTTAAAAATGAAGAAATAATAACATATTCATTAATAAATCATTGATAAGATGTCAGTTCTCCCCAAACTCATGTATAGATCTGATGCAATCCCCAATAAAAATGCCACAGGCATTTTTGTAAAAATTAATAAGATCATTATAATTTAAAGTTTATATGGACATGCAAAGACCAAAAGTAGCCAAAACAATTTTGAAAAAAGAACACAATTGTAGAACTTACACAAACTGATTTCAAGACTTATAATAAAGCTACAGTTATCAACACAGTGTGGTTTTATTATAATCACAGATAAATAAATCAATAGAAGAAAATATATTCTGAAAATAGATTCAAGCTCATAGGGTCAAGTGATTGACAAAACTATCAAGGCAATTCAAATGAGGAAATAAAAAGTATTTTAAAAATAGTTATTAAATGTTTTGATAAATGTATGAAAAAATGAACTTTGAATCACTTCTCATACTACACACCCACAATTCAAGATGAATCAAAAACACAAATGTATAAGCTAAAACTATAGCATTTCTAGAATGAAAAACATAATTCTTTACGATCTCGAGTTAGGGTACAAAGTGTACTAAAATGAGCTTAAAAGTTGCTAATTTAGATTTCATCAAAATTAAAATCATCTGCTTATGCATAGGTTCCACTAAGAAAACAGAAAGTCAAGCTATTGACTGGAAGATAATAATTGTTATACATAGCTCTAATAAAGTATAGTAGGCCAGGCACGGTGGCTCATGCCTGTAATCCAAGCATGTTGGGAGGCTGAGGCAAGTGGATCATCAGGTCAGGAGTTCAAGACCAGCCTGACCAACATGGTGAAACCCTGGCTATAACTAAAAACACAAAAATTAGCCAATTGTGGTGACATGCACCTATAATTCCAGCTACTCAGGAGGCTGAGGCAGGAAAATTGCTTGAACCCAGGAGGTAGAAGTTGCAGTGAGCTCAGATCATGCCATTGCACTCCAGCCTGGGTGACAGAGCAAGACTCTGTAATTTATAGATTCATTGCTATACCCTATCAAGCTACCATTGACTTTCTTTACAGAATTAGGGAAAAACTACCTTAAATTTCACATGGAACCAAAAAATAGCCTGTATAGCCAAGACAATCTTAAGCAAAAAGAATAAAGTTGTCATCACAGTACCTTACTTGAAACTATACTGCAAGACTACAGTAACCAAAACAGCATGGTACTGGTGCAAAAACAGATATAGAACAATGGACCAGAACAGAGGCATCAGAAATAATGGCACACATCTACAACCATCTGATCTTTGACAAACATGACAAAAACAAGCAATGGGGAAAGGATTCCCTGTTTTATAAGTGGGGTTGGGAAAACGAGCTAGCCATATACAGAAAACTGAAACTGGACCCCTTTCTTACACTTTATACAAAAATTAACTCAAGATGGATTAAATATTTAAACATAAGACCTAAAACCATAAAAACTCTAGAAGAAAACCTAGGCAATAACATTCAGGACACAGGCATGGGCAAACATTTCATGGCTATAACACCAAAAGCAACGGCAACAAAAGCCAAAATTGACAAATGGAATCTGGTTAAACTAAACAGCTTCTGCACAGCAAAAGAAAGTGTCTTCAGAGTGAACAGGCAACCTACAGAATGGGAGAAAATTTTTGCAATCTATCCATCTGACAAAAGGCTAATATCCAGAATCTACAAGGAACTTAAATTTACAAGAAAAAACAACCCCATCAAAAAGTGGGTAAAGGATATGAACAGACACTTCTCAAAAGGAGACATTTATCCGGCCAACAAACATATATTAGAGAAATGCAAATTAAAACCACAATGAGATACCATCTCATACCACTTAGAATGGCAGTCATTAAAAAATCAGGAAACAACAGATGCTGGAGAAGATGTGAAGAAATAGGAACACTTACACTGTTGGTGGGAGTGTAAATTAGTTCAACCAATGTGGAAGACAGTGCGGTGATTCCTCAAGGATCTAGAACCAGAAATACCATTTGAGCCACAAATTTCATTACTGGGTATACACCCAAAGGATTACAAATCATTCTACTAAAAAGACACATGCACATGTATGTTTACTGCAGCACTATTCACAATAGCAAAGACTTGGAACCAACCCAAATGCCCATCAATGATAGACTGAATGAAGAAAATGTGACACATATACGCCACGGAATACTATGCAGCCATAAAAAAGGATGAGTTCATGAGTTCATGTCATTTGTAGGGACATAGATGAAGCTGGAAACCATAACTCTCAGCAAGCTAACACAAGAACAGAAAACCAAACACTGCATGTTCTCACTCATAAGTGGGAGTTGAACAGTGAGACACATGGACACAGGAAGGGGAACATCACACACTGGGCCTGTCAGGGGGTGGGAGGGTAAGGGAGGGATAGCATTAGGAGAAATACCTAATGTAGATGATGTGTTGATGGGTGCAGTAAACTACCATGGCACATGTATACCTATGTAACAAATTTGCACGTTCTGCACATGTATCACAGAACTTAAAGTATAATAAAAAAATCAAATTTTCTAAAAAGTAAAAAAGAATTGTATCCAAAATATATAAAGAACTACTATTACTCAATATTAAAAGGCAAACAATTCAAGAGAGAAATGCAGTAAATTTTTGCATTTTTGTTACTATGGTTTTGTTACTATGGGTTAGTTATTGAATTTTTGTCACTATGCTTTAGTTAAATGACACCTGTCTTCTTAAAACAGGGTTTAAATTGTAACAAATTCAAGAAATTTTGAGAAATTTTATAATTTCTATGAGAAATTTTATAATATATAAACTTTGCTTCCAACTCTTTCATCCATAAAATCATTACATAAATAACATATGCACATTATAATCAGTGACACATCACATCACTTTGTTCAAAGTCTGTCATTGATTGGTCATTGTGCATTTGTTATTCAGTTCTTGCACAGGCAGAAAATTGTATAACTATGTGCCTCCTTGTCGCCCAGCAACGAACTCATGTGACACATATTGGCTAAAAAAGATGGTAGTAGAGCAACAGAAATGAGAGTGCTGGAAATGAAATTTGAAACTAATGCAAACAGTTTTAGAACAGACGGCTGACCATGGGAATGTTGACACTACTGTTCAAGAAACTTTAGATACGCAGCCAGGACAACTTAGTGAAGACCATCATGGACAGAAATTAGAGCAAGTCGTTCTGATAAATTGGATGGAGGATGATGTCCTGAAGGAAGTAAAAAAACAGCAACAACAACAACAACAAAATTGCATTATGAGAACTCTTGCAGATATGTCAGAATATTGAAAGTGCAAAGGATAAAATATTGGAAACTGATCTAAACTTTGAAAGCAGTGTAACAATTCACTGAAACATAGAAAAGATGCCCTCTCTATAACATAAGCTAAACAGTGAAAAAAAAAATTCTTGACAAGTTTTTACACAAAATTCTGTTTCTAATGTTTTAAATTAGTATACTAAATAAATATTGATTTTATTAGTTTTTCATTTTTACATACATTTATAATTGACAGTTTTGAATTTTGTAACAAAAATTTTTGAAGGTCACAGAACAATCATAATTTTCCACATTGATTATTAAGATTACTTTGCACAAATTCAGTTTCTATAATCATTTTTTAGTTCTATACTACTAAGTAAAGCAAGGACTGCCTGTATATGAATGGCCAATAATCATATGAAAGTATCCAACATAATGAATCATTAGAAAAGTGCAAATTAAAATTACAATAAACTATATACTTTTTATGTCACCTAGAACGGCTAATGTTATAACACCAAATTCTGCTGAGAATGAGATGTAATTAGAACTCTCATTCAGTGCTGTTGGATATATATTTCATATAGTACAGCTACTTTAGAAAATCATCAGTTTCTTGAACAATTAAACACATACCTAGCCTATGACCCAGTAATTACAGAAAAAAGATTTGTACAAAAATATCTATAGTAGTTTCATTCCTAATAGTTAGAAACAATACATATGTCCATCAAAATAAAATAGACACACTAATAATAGTATATTCATGTGATGGAAAATGACTCAATACTAACAGAACAGATTAATAAAACTGTAGCAACAGTTATGCTGAGAGAAATGGGCCACCTAGCATAAGATAATCATATAGCTTAAGAAAGTGAAACTAATATATGTTGATTGAAATCAGGGCAGCAGTTGCCTTTGGGAATGGATGTAAAAGGGAACTTTCTATGGGGGATGAAAATGCTCTGTATGTTGACTGAATGGTGGTTACATGGGTGTATGTCCTTGTCAAAACTCAGTGAATTGTACACAAGTTCTGTACATGTTACTGTATATACATTTCCCATCAGTAGAAAATATTAAATACATGAAAAAAGCTTTCCCATAAAAATGTACCAATAATACTCAAAATAAGTCACCACAAGTTATACATGTATACTGAAATTAAACGTAATAGACATTAGTGTTTTCTAGATAGTATCTTATAAAATCTAGAGTTTTAATAGAAAAATAATTATGAACTTTGCTGTACTTCTCATATATCCATACTAGAAAGGAAGCCTTAGCAATGATTAGCCCAAGTATGTCACCAACTACTTTCAACTATTGTTTGCTACCTGTTTAATCTGCAGACAAAATTCCTAATAGTGCTTCTGACAATAGCATCCTATTTAGCTTTTAAGGTACACACACAGCTTTCAAGGTGTTTTACACAGCTAACCATTTCTTTGATAATAACCTAAATACAAATTTTGTTTTTTTGTTTTTTGGCTTTTTTTGAGATGGAGTCTCACTCTGTCGCTCAAGCTGGAGTGCAGTGGTGTGGTCTCAGCTCACTGTAACCTCTGCCTCCCAGGGTTCAAGCAATTCTCCTGCCTCAGGCTCTCAAGTAGCTGGGACTACAAGCGTGCATCACCACACCCAGCTAATTTTTGTATTTTTAGTAGAGATAGGGTTTCACCATGTTGGCCAGGATGGTCTCTATCTCCTAATCTCATGATCCACATGCCTCGGCCTCCCAAAGTGCTGGGATTATAGGCATGAGCCACAGTGCCCAGCCAAATTTTCTTTTAAATTTCAAAACCAAACTTTAAAAATGCTAGACCTCTCATGCACAACAAATATCATTAATGTAGTGTGTTTTAAGAAAATTAGAAAAATGCAATCTGGATTTTAAAAAAATATTAAAGTAGACCAGTCACAGTGGCTCATGCCTATAATCTCAGCACTATGTGAGGCCAAGGCAAGAGGATTGCTTGAGCTGAGGGGTTCGAGACCAGCCTAGGCAACATAGTGAGATCTTGCCTCAACAAAAATTTTAAAAATCAGCCAGGCATGGTGGCATATGCCTATAGTCCCAGCTACTCTGGAGACTGAGGCAGGAGGATCACTTGAGCCCAAAAGGTTGAAGCTGCAGTAAGCTGCGATCGTGCCTCTGCATATCCAGCCTGCATAACAGAGTGATATTCTGTCTCAAAAAAATAAAAATAAAAAATGAAAACACTAAAGTAGTGTTAATTGAATTAGTAATGAACCTATTGGGCTACTATTTTATATATATATGTATATATATGTGTATATATGTGTGTGTGTGTATATATATATATATATTTATATATATATGGTTTTTTTTCTTTCTTTCTTTTTTTTTTTTTTTTTTTTTTAACATGGAGTCTCGCTTTATCAGCCAGGCTGGAGAGCAATGGCGTGATCTTGGCTCACTGCAACCTCTGCCTCCTAGGTTCAAGCAATTCTCCTGCCTCAGCCTCCCAAGTAGCTGGGACTACAGGCACCTGCCACCACACCAGGCTAACTTTTGTATTTTTAGTAGAGATGGGGTTTTTCCATGTTGGCCAGGCTGGCCTCAAACTCCTGACCTCAAGTGATCAGCCCGCCTTGCCCTCCCAAAGTGCTGGGATTACAGGTTTAGGCCACCACGCCCAGCCTGGGCTATAAATTTTTAATGTATGTTTTAATTAGTATAGATTTTATTATTGCAATTCATATGGAATAGGATTTATTATATTTCTAATATAATTTTCTTTTAAAATAGTAATTCTTCATAAAAATGTATCTAGGCATAGAACCAATGGGTGATTTATTAAAGGTTGCAGTGAGTAGGTAGTAAAAATTCAAAGTGAAATGACAACTTATTAGTATACTAAAAAATGCTACTTTTACCTTTGAGTTTTGAAAGTGTTTAATCTTATAGTGGCTGCAACTTATGCATGACTTATATTTATAAAATAGCTCTCTCCTCAAACTTGTATTTTTATATGCCACGAAACTTGTAATATTTGAAATTCACTAAGTTGAGGTTAATAATATTTTGTACAGTCTTCTATCTGTTCAAATCTTTTTCTTTGCATTAACATTGCATTGTTTCAAATGAAGTCTAAATTTCTTAAATGCAACATTTAAGAAATTTTGTTATTAAAATTCATGTATTCTACATTTCTGAATGTTTACAGCATTAGTAAAAGTTTTTCCATGACATTTATAATCTCAGACAAACAACAGGCACATTCCTGAAGCTTTCACGTAATATGGTTACCAGAAAGAAGAGGGCTTTTGCATGCACACACATGCTTAATTTACTTAAAAAGGGAAGTAAAAGAGAATAAGAAAAAAATTGGGAAGGAGGTTGATATGTAAAGGCTGTTATGAAAAGTATCAACTACAGCTGCATAGGACAGGAATGGAAAATAGGGTAATAAGATATGCACCAGTTCCTAAATAAGTTAATAAAAACACTGCTCAAAGAACAGCTGGCTTTAGCTGGAGCCTGGATGAAGCAAAGAGTGGCAGCCTGGAGTCCACTTAATGAGAGGTATTAAAGCATCAGTGAGGTCAAGGAGAATTATGCAGAGTAACCCAAATTCATTTTTTATAAAAGGAATTACATTTAAAGAACTTTTAAATTTATAATTTGGAATTTGATACCTAAGACAATTTCAAAATAGCAAACATTACACTTTTGGAACTGATCCAAGATAAAAAATGTGATATGAGTCTAGGAACTTTAAACATTTCCCAGAATGGCCTCAGTATTTTACAGATCTTATTACATTAACTCACAATATTTTTAGTTTTATAGACTAAGCACAAATTTGATCATAGAAATTTAGTTTTCCTGAATTTTAAATCCATTTTTGGACAAAAGTATGTATATACTCACATTATAAATGTATTTATACATGTTAATGAAGAAATTCTTATAATGAAAGTACATTTCTTCACTTCACAATGTCTCTACTTAGACATTGTGAAATAATGCAAGAAACTTCTGTAGTTCCAATGAACACAATGATGTATTGAATTTCTAAGGTGAGGGAACAATATAGTAGAAAGAATTCTGGACTAATAATAGTTTGGCAAATAATAAATTATAGAAAACTCAACAAATACTTAGGCTGTGTGCTTCATTTCCTATGTCTGCAAAATGAAATGACTAAATGAAGTTATCTGTGAGATTCAATGAAAGTCTAAAATTATATAATTCTAAACTTTAATAGCACAAGAAATACATTCACCTCATCACAGTCATCTCAATAGTTTCTACTACAGTACGTAATATGTGTTTAATACTTGATCTTGAATAGATGGATAAAAAGTGTCATGCTTGATATTCAAAATAAACCCATGGATGAACTTCTGCTTCAAGGAAGATGAAGTAGATGTACTCTTCCCACTCCTCTCACTATGTACTTAAAAACCATGGACATTAAATTCACAATTAAATGAAAGGAGACTGAAAGGTAGAGTTAAGAAGGTAGGCCAGCTAGAGATGCCAGGACTCAAAAAATAACATAGTGGTGAATTCCTTGGGTTTTCTTTTGGCTCAAATATCCTAGAAACCAGCAATCTGGAAACACCAACCAACTGACCAAAAAGAGCCCCCATAAAAATCTGCTCTCTCTAATTAAAATTAAAAATTTAAAAAAAAGCATAAAACAGTTCAGTCTAGCAAGAGAGAAAATTTTCAGACAATAACTGCTACAGTCTACTAAAAAAAAAGTACAATAACAAAAAAACCTATGATCTCATTCTTTTCCATACTGATGAATACAGAACCTAGTCTTCTTCCCTCTCTAAGCAGTAATGAGGTATCCAACCATACAAGACACCGTGATGTCAGAGACGGCAAAATAAGGAGCCAAGATTTTCACCCACTCCAGTGGTAGTAAGACCCTTACACCATAATGTCAGTGGAAAACATGTGGAGAGTAATGATAAGGTATCACTCCTCCTCCCCAACCAGGGTGATCCCAGTGGAGGCTTAGCGGGGGAGCCAAAGCTCCCCAGCTAACCCAGCAACAATGAGAAGTCCTCTCCTTGAGTATAACAAAGCCCAAGTGAGAAACCCAAATTTCCACCCCTACCTGGCAATATCAGAGATGTACTTATCCCTTTCTCTACTGGAGTGGTATAAAAGGAAACTGCTATGGTCTGAATATTTGCATCACCCCCCAAATTCACATGTTGAAACCTAAATGCCAATGTGATTATATTAGGATATGGGGCCTTTGGGAGGTAATTAGATTATAAGGGTTCTGCTCTCATGAGTGGGATTAGGGCCCTTATGAAAAAGGCTGCAGAGAGCTGCCTTATCCCTTCTACCATATGAGAATACAACAAGAAAAAACCAACTATGAACCCAAAAATGGGCCCTAACCAAGCACTGAATATGCTGGTGCCCTGATATTGGACTTTCCAGCTTCTAGACTGTGAGAAATAAATTTTTGTTGTTTATAGGTCATCCAGTTGATGGTATTATAGCAGCCCAAACAAAGAAACTATTATAAACTTAATGTCATTAATACATACAGTATTAATTTTATTCAACTATTCAAAACATTCAAATTACCTATTTCACATTAGGGTATATAGTATAGTAGTTGTGTTTTTTGAAGAATCAGTACATTTCATTGGATATATAAAATTTAACTTATAGAGTTGTTTGTTGTATTCTCTTATTTGTTTCTTATGTCTGCAGTGTCCGCACTTGTTTCATTCTTGAATGTTCTCTTTTTTCTTTGTCAGGCTTGCTAGAGATTTGTCAATTTTATTTAGTTTTTCAAAGAACAACCTTCTTGTTTCTTTGATTTTTCCTACTGTTTTTCTGTTTTAAATTTCATTGATTTCTGCTTTTATTATTTCTTTCCTTCTGCATGGTCTGGATTCTTTTTTATTTCTCTAGGCTTTTTTTCATGAATGGAACTTAGATTATTGATCTAGTTTCTCTTTTTAAATACATACACTTAGTGCTATAAATTTCTGTGTTTTCACTGAGTTTCACAAATTTTGATATGTTGAATTTTCATTTTGATTCAATATATTTTAGCATATTCAGTTTGATGTATTTAAAAAAATTTTTTAAGACTTCCTTTTTGACTTGTGAATTATCTAAAAGTGCTACTTTTTCTAAGTCATTTGATAGTACATTTCAGCTCAAACTTTGCATCCTGAGAGCATATAAACGTAATTTTAAAATTCTCCAAAAAGAGATCTCTCTAAGCTCAGATAGTTTCACTGGAAAATTCTCCCAACTGTTTAAAGAACAATGAATACCATTTCTATACAATCTGTTCCAGAAATTTAGAAGAGTTTCATTTCACAAAGGTAGTGTTACTCTTAAACGGTAACTAGATAAAGGCACTGCAAAAAAAAAAAAAAAAAAGCAAACTACAGACCAATATTTTTCATAAATATAGGTGCAAAAATCCTTAATAAAATTAATCAAATAGAAATCACATGCACATACATCAACACCCACGGGGTAGGAACATACACATCATGGCCAAGTAGTGTAAGACCCTCAAGGCTGTTTCAATATTAGAAAATCAATCCATGTAATTCACCTTATTAACAAGTCAAAGATGAAAAACTGCATGAACATTATCAATCAATGCAAAGAAAAAAAGCATTTGACAAAATTTAACATCATTTAAGATAAAAATTCTCAGAAAAATAGAAGTGAAGAGTAATTTCCTCAACTTGATAAAGAGGAACCTACAGCTAACATCACAAGCAATGGTGAAAGAATTGAACGCTTTCCTCCAAGATCACAAACAAGGAAAGGGTGGCCCCTTTCACTGCTCTTATTCAACATTGAGCTAAAGTTCTAGTCAGTGCAGTAAGACAGGAAAAACAAATAAAAGGCATACAGATGAGAAAGGAAGAAATAAAATTGTCTCTTTTTACAAATGGCATGACTACGTAGAAAACCTCAAGCAATCTCCAAAAAGTTCCTTAAACTCAATGAGCTGGATGCCTCCAGCTTTGGTTTTTTGTTGTTGTTGTTTGTTTTTTTGCTTAGGATTGTCTTGGCTATGCAGGCTCTTTTTGGTTCCATATGAAGTTTAAGGTGTGGCAATGCCTCAAGGATCTAGAAATAGAAATACCATTTGACACAGCAATCCCATTACTGGGTATATACCAAAAGATTATAAATCATTCTGTTATAAAGACACATGCACACATATGTTTATTGCAGCACTATTCACAATAGCAAAAACTTGGAACCAACCCAAATGCCCATCAATGATAGACTGGATAAACGAAATGTGGCACATATACACCATGGAATACTATGCAGCCATAAAAAAGGATAAGTTCATGTCCTTTGCAGGGACGTGGATAAAGCTGGAAAACATCATTCTCAGCAAACTGACACAAGAACAGAAAACCAAACACCACATTTTCTCACTCATAAGTGGGTGTTGAACAATTAGAACACATGGACGCAGGGAGGGGAACATCACACACTGGGGCCTGTTGTGGGGTAGGGGGTTAGGAGAGGGATAGCATTAGGAGAAATATCTAATGTAGATGACAGGGTGATGGATGCAGCAAACCACCATGACACATGTATACCTACGTAACAAACCTGCACATTCTGCACATGTACCCCAGAACTTAAAGTATAATAATAACTCTATGAGGTATGGGAAAATGGCTTGGCTTTTGAGGCCTACCAAGAAGCCAGTGGTTGTACAGGCAGCCATCTCAGTGTCCGCTCCAGGTCTCTGCCCCTCAACAGCACAGCATGACCAGTGGGTGACCCTGGAGTTAACCATGGAGATGGAGGTGGCACTACTAAACCATGGTTTTCCAAAGCTATGGCACTGTGCCTTCTGCCTGGCCCTAGTCTTGGCAACTCTGCCACCTCTGCTTCAGATGCAGACCCCACCTTCTCTACTGAAGCCCATCCCACCTGGCAGTGAGCAGCACCTTCCAGCTGGAGCAGATTTTTCAGAACATAAAAGAAGATAATCATTACCAGCAGTGGAGACCATTGTAAGTTGTTCTTATTTAGAAAAAAAGTTAGTACTTCGGAAAATCAGCCTCACTCTGCAGTACTCACACCACCTAATTTTTCTTGTCTCTCCTGGATAAAGAAGGACCCAGCTCAAATTTCCTCTCTGACAAGTTGGGATACTATGTATCTCTTAAAGGACCAAGAAGATAAAATTAGGGAGGATTATGAGCAAATCCTCAACATCAAACTAGCAAAGAAATATGAATCTTTTGTGAAACTTACATGTGGTCAGATCATACAGTCATGTGGCAGAAGGCCAACCAGCAACGTTTCTTGAAGCTTTTCTGCATTTCAGGTAACAGATTTGACCTCAAGAGATAGCTGTGGTACACTTTTTGCAATGACTTGATATGATATTTCAGCTCCAACTTTACATCCTCGGAACAATTAACCATGTTTAAAGGTCCATTTTTATACAACTTGAAAGCCCTTGAAATTTTTTGGTTATCACAACATATTTTTCTTTTCTCTCATGTAATAAACAGGGTATCCTGTAGCGATATATTTTCCAAAGGAAAAATACCTGGGGTATTCTATAATGATATATTTTCTAAAGAAAAACAACCTGGAGCAGCTGTTTAGCAAAATATAACTTCTGTTGTTCTTAACAAATGAAGAACTTCACCAAACACAATTCCGTAAAAAGTGTGTGTAAGAGTATCTGGGTTGTATGTGTGTCTTAAACTATTATTTTTATTGTCCAAATTTTTTAATTGGGGGGGTTCTGGGTGAGAATTTCTGTGCAACAACTATAGTAAAATATGTTTTTCTTGGTCTTCAGAAGATCATTAATATTTTGTGGCCATATAGCAGTGGATTATTAGGTATTATTAGCAGGTATTATCGTTAAACACAGACACTATTTCCAGGCACAGAAAATGAATCAGAAGTTAGGATGGGTAGTAGGTGTTATTATGATTAAATAATGAAGGTTTGCCATGTTAGGTCTACAAATGATATGAAGAATTTAAACAAACTAGAAACAGATCATTTTATACATGGACTTTGCTCAACAGTGTCAGAAAAATATCTAGACTCCAAGCCTTAAAATACCCACAGGGAATCTCTGCTCATTTCTTTGACAAAATCAAAGAGCTCCTAAGACACTGAACCTCCAAAGGAAAAAGGCCTTTCCTGGTGCGGAGTATGAGGGTTTTCTGGGAAGCATAGCATAGGTAAGCATGTGGCTGGTCCACATCCCAATGGCACTCTTACTTGGGAAGAGTCACCTTTGTATTAGTCACTAAAAATCAAACCTGGCTTCTTTGCACTTGTTTCCTAAAATTCTTTTAGGAGGTGTCCACATGTGGCTGCTTGAATCGTGTTTTGGCAACACCCTGCCCAAAATTGTTTACGAACTGTTCTTCACCTTGTTTCCAAGGTTGAGGAACAGAAGTAGCCTCTGGTTGGAGGAAGCGGAAGTTAAGTGTGCATTTATTTTTATATTGTGACTTATTCAGGACCACATTTTACAAAATGTAGAGAGGAGAGTAGAGAGGAAGGAAGGGGGAGAGCAGGGGAAGGGAGAGGAGGGGGAGAGGGGAGGGGAGTGTTAAATATTTTTTAGTTTCAAGATAGAATATATTTTTCAAATTAGGAGTTATTTTTAAAAATTGAATTTAATTCAAATGTATTTCAATATCTTCTAAAGTAAGGTAATATTCACTGATGGTTGTTTCGGTCAGAAAGCTGAGAAATATTCTGGAACATTTAAATCTGAAGAGTTTTTATTAATGAACATAATAACTTAAATCTAATGTAATCTAACTTAAATTGCAACATTATCCTTTGTACATTTTCATTATGCAGTATTAACAAGCATAGTTTCAAGCAACATACTAAGCTTCAAAAGAAAAAGCAATTCAATGGAGGAAAGATAGCTCTTTCAACAAGTGGTGCTACAGCAATTAGACATCCACAGACACAATTTTTTTAAAAGAAAAAATTGATAAATAGGACTTCATCAAAATTAAAAAGTTTTTCTCTGTAAAAGACCCTACTAGAAGGATGAAAAGACAAGCTATAGCTTAGGAGAAAACATTTGCAAACCACATATCTAACAAAAACAAGTAGCTAGAATATATTAAAAATTTCCCCAAACTCAACAATAAAGCAAAACAATCCAATGAGGAAATGGGCAAAGTAATGAGCAACCATTTCATGGAAGAGGATATATAGATGGTAAATAAGCACGTGAAAAAATATATTCAATTAGCTATTGAACGTTAGCCATCAGGGAAATACAAGTTATAACCAGAATGATATATATCATTACACACATATGTGTGAGACTGGATGACTCACATTGTTGGTGTGACTTTAAAAGGGTACAACTCCTTTGGGAAACAAGTTGTCAGTTTTTTTAAAAAACTTCACATGCAACTACCATATGACCCAGCAATGTGCTCCTCAGTATGCATCCTAGACATAGGAAAATTTATGTTCCTACAAAAACTGTGCATATGGGTTTATAGAAGCTTTATTTCTAATAGCCACAAAATAAACACAACCCACATGTCCTTCCACCAGTGAATCATTAAGGGAACTGTGGTACATCCATACCACAAAAAAAAAAAAAAAAAAAAAAAAAAAAAGGCCTGGTGCAGTGGCTCATGCCTATAATCCCAGCACTTTGGGAGGCCGAGGCAGGCAGATTGCCTGAGTCCAAGAGTTTGAGACTGTCCTGGCCAACACGTGAAACTTCATCTCTACTAAAAATACAAAAATTAGCTGGACACTGTGGTGTGTGCCTGTAGTCCCAGCTACTTGGGAGGCTGAGGCAGGAGAATCACTTGAACCTGGGAGGTGGAGGTTGCAGAGAGCCAAGATCACACCACTGCGCTCCAGACTGGATGACAGTGTGAGACTTTGTCTCAAAAAAAAAAAAAAAAAAAAAAAGATTGCTATACAAAAAAAAACTTGGTTGAATGTCCTGTTATCCTGTTAATTTTTCTGGGTAAAAAGGTTATATACTTTATAATTCTGCTTATAAAACATTGTTAAAATGACAAAATTATAGAAAATGGAGAACAGATTAGTGGTGTCCAGGGGGTCAGAATGAGGAGAGTTGCCAGGATGGTGGGCAGGAATTGGGTCTATGAGAAGGCAACAGGAGTAAATATTCTGATGGAAATGTTCTCTATCTGATATACTGGTTGTGTACAGTTTTACAAGATGTCACTACTTGAGAGATGTTACCACTGGAAGAAAATGGATAAAGGATACACAGGATTTCTCTGTATTATTTCTCATAACTACATTTGAATCTACAGCTATCTTTAAAATGTTTAATTAGAAATATATTCATCAAGACACATATTTCTCATATGTTTTAATACATAATTGTTTAAAAATAGTTTTGTGACTGGAAGTTTCTACTTAAGACATCCAGCATTTGCATACTTGGTGTTTGCTGTACACCTATCATTCTTCTCAGACTGTACATTGATTCATTCATTCATTTATAATAATATACTTATTATCACTGTATGCTAGATACTTTTCTGGGCACTGGAAATAGGTTTGAACAAAGAAACATCTCTGTCCCCATCCAGCATACATTATAGTGAGAACAGACCCACAGATAATGGTAAGTATAATATATCCAACAGAGAAAAGTAAAGCAGAAAAGGAGGATGGAAAATTCTAGCTGGGAGGAAGGATGTTGAATCGCAAATTAGAAGATGTAGCATTTGAAGATAAATTTCATGATAAGGGAAGAGACTGATAACTAGGGGAAGAAAATACTAAATTGAAAAGAAGGGTGTTACAGACCATTGAAATGACTGGAGATTTTATTCTTTATGACTTAGGAGGCTTAGTAAATATGTAATGAACAAATCCTTCTCCATCTAAAGAGACTTCTGCAGTGTTCAGGAAAATGGCCAAAAACAATCACTGTTTTTAGAATTACTTACGTTGTTTTCTTCTCCAAATTTAGCTTAAGTTCCTGATTTTCTATTATAACAGATTCAAACTTCTGGGACAGTCATGCCAAACTAAGAGCAGAGAAAGTGGGGTCTACTTCAGTTGTTCAAGCTTCCTGCCTACACTGTTTCTAATAAAATACCCTCTCCTCTCTAGTCAAGCTTCTATCTCGGCCTGACCCCTTGTACTTTCTTTCTCTACTATGTGTTTTCTCTTGCCGTATCTTGAAATTCCTATTTATTTTCCTCTATCTACTAATCTATTTTCATGAATAGTGAGGGTATCACAGGGTGGCTTGCCATGAGTGCTTTAGCCAACCCATAATCTCCTCTGATCTCCTTAACCTCACCATCCAAGTTATTTCCAATAAGAGAGGAATGTTCTTTGATATGTACAATTGGCATTTTTTCATAGCATACTGAGGATAAACCAAAAAGAACATTTAGAAAACTTGAATTTTATTGCTATATATCAGATGATCTAAGTAAACATTAGTGTACTTTTCTATGAAATTCAAGGTTCAAGACAAATATGTGCTATATCATCCTCTTCCAATTAGATTATTGGTTCTTAACTTCTAATAGCAATTTTGAAACTATCAATAAGCAACATCCAATTCATATTTCACTCTTCAAAAAAGTCTCAATAAAATCTTTTTCTCCTGAATTTTTATTTAATTAAATCTTCAAGGCCAGGCGTGGTGGTTCATGCCTGTAATCCCAGCACTTTGGGAGGCTAAGATGGGGAGATCACCTGAGGTCAGGAGTTTGAGATCAGCTTGGCCCACATGGCAAAACCCTGTATCTACCAAAAATACAATTAGTTCAGTGTGGTGACACAGGCCTGTAGTCCTAGCTACTCAGGAGGCTGAGGCATGAGAATCGCTTGAACCCAGGAGGTGGAGGTTGCAGAGAGCCAAGATTGTGCCACTGCACTCCAGCCTGAACAACAGAGTGAGACTTGTCTCAAAAAAAAAAAAAAAAAAAAAAAAAAAACTTCAAGCCACAAAATTGACCAACATATTATGTAGGTTTGTGTTTAATTGTTTTATGCATATTGGATATATTTTATTATAATAATGGAGTTATTTGGATGTGTAGGGCAGAGATCCCCAATGCCACCTGGCACTCAAACTTGGGTCTTGAACCCTAAACCCAGAACCTGAACATAGCAAGCAGTGAATAATTATATATTTGTCAACTGTCCACTGCACTACAAGAAGTGTAAAAAGACATTCCTCATCTGATGTTCACTCTTAAGAAAAATATTATTTAATAATTAAGTCTATAGAAAATATACTTTATATAACACCTGAATTTCAACTAGATGTACTAACAGTTATTTCCTTCTGATTTGTAACAAGCAACTATAATACTTTCTGTGCTTTTAGTGATTACCCACTGGTAAATTGAATGTTTTAATTCTCTTGCTTAAGAGCAACCAGAATCATGCAATTTTCCTGCATCTTTTACTTCAAATTTTAATTCAGGAGATTGGGGGAGGAAGGCTATGTAAATAGGATACAAAGGAAAAGTGAACTTCTGATTTAGTGCAGTAATTTGTAGCCATGGAAGGGCAGGACTTTTACTGCCCACATTCAATCTATTAAATGGTATATAAGAATTTTATAAATTCTTATAAAAGATATAAATATTTTCTTTAACAAATAAACTAAGTTGGCTGCTGTGGCTCATACTTGTAATCCCAACACTTTGGGAGGCTGAAGCAGAAGGATTTCTTGAACCAGGAGTTTGAGACCAGCCTGTGCAACATAGACTATCTCTACAAAAATAAATAAAAAATTAGCTGGGCAGGCTGGGAGCAGTGGCTCATGCTTGTAATCCCAGCACTTTGGGAGGTCAAGGCAGAAGATCACATGAAGTCAGGAGTTCCAGACCCAGACTGTTCAACATGGCAAAACCCTGTCTCTACTAAAAATACAAAAATTAGACAGGTGTGGTGGCACACACCTATGATCACAGATACTTGGGAGGCTGAGGTATGAGAATTGCTTGAACCTGGGAAGTGGAGGCTGCAGTGAGCCAAGATAGTGCCACTTCACTCCAGCCTGGGCAAGAGAGTGGGACCCTGTCTCAAACAAACAAAATAATTAGCTGGACATGGTGGTGCACACCTGTAGTCCTAGCAACTCAGGAGGCTGAGGTAGGAGGATCACTTGAGCCCAAAAAGTTGAGGCTGCAGTGGGCTGAGATAATGCCATTGCCCTACAGCCTGGGTGACACAGTGAGATCTTATCTCTAAAATAATGATGATGATGATAATATTAATGATTAAATTGAATACAATCCAAGTCAATCATAATGTAATATTAATATATTTGCAAGCTCAGTGGATTTCCAATGGATCACTTTTTGTGCCTGATACCTTCCATTGGAGAAAAAGCTAATAAAGAAATCACTGCAGAAAAGAACACCCCTAAAAACCACAAATGCACATTTTACTTTCCCTAAATTAAGTTTTTGCATCTGAAGTGCAAAAATAAGGAAGTACTTTATTTTTCTCTTTTGATTCTAAATTATGGAACTTGGAAGAGCTCTGAATTAACCCAAACTATAAAATTATCTTCCACAAAAGACCAAGTTTTTAAAACAAAATACTCAACCCAAACATGTACTAGATTTGTTGTAACAGTTTTTTAATTTTAAATTTTAAATTTTTATGGGTACATAGTAGGTATATATATTTACAGAGTACATAAGATATTTTGATCCAGGAATACAATGCATAATAATCATATCAGGGTAAATGAGGTATCCGTCACCTCAAGCATTTATCATTTCCTTGTTTCACAAAAATTTTAATTATACTCTTTTAGGTATTTTTTAATGTAAAAGAAATTATTGACTAGTCATTCTGTTGTGCTATCAAACACTAGACCTTATTCATTCTATCTGTGTTTTTGTATCCTTAATTATCCCCACTTTTCCTACCCCCCCTGGACCCTCCTACCTTTTCCAGTCTCCGGTAACCATCATTCTACACTCTATCTCCATGAGTTCAATTGTTTTAGTTTTTAGCTGCCACAAATGAGTGAGAACCTGTGAAGTTTGTCTTTTGGTGCCTAGCTTATTTCATTTAACATACTGTCCTCCAAGTCCATCCATGTTATGCTAACTTTTGATAGTAATATGGATAAGTGCATTTTGAATCAATTAAAGGTCTAAAAGTTAAGTACTTCATGCACGTGGACTTACTGTAGTATTTTTATCGGTATATATGATATATTTGGGCATAAAATGCTGTTAAAATGTAGAATCAAGTTTGGAGGGCTTCAACTTTACTGCCCTGTTCCAACATATCTGACTGTGACAATACCAGCTTAGACACCAAACACTAATCTCCTCATAAATTCAATTGTCATGATACATGTTTAGCTGCATCCAGATATGACCAAGTTTACATTGAAAAAAAATACCCAATAATCCCTGGAAGGAATGTTAAGGTCAGACACTAGGCAGTGAGAGAATGAGCCAAATTTGGTTTCACTTTATGTCAAAAATAAGTACAGAGTCAGTGACTCAGAGCTGGCTATACACTGTAACTAATCTTAGACCACATAAATTAGAAATATGCAACAGGCTGTAAAACTGTTTCCAATCTGAACAATAAATTCCCAGTTCTTACAAACCTCCTATTAACAAACAATTCATGTGAACCCATATAAAATGAAATTAATTACCTAATAAATTTGTAATCATAAAAATATTACATACTAAATGCAAAACAATTTTAAAGATAAAAATCAAAATATTTTTGAACAGCAATTAATACTCATGTTTTATATAAATAATTCTCCTTAATTTAAATTTAATATTTTATATAAATATTTTATAGAAAAAGAAATTAATACTTATGTTTTATATAAATGACTCTCCTTAATTTCTATATTTATGTGAGGGAAAATCTTTAAAATTTTGCCTGATGGGAATGTGGAAATAATATATCGCAATGGAGTAAAAACCCCTATGAAAAATAATGAATTTTAGAAGAGAACAATTCATTTCTTTCTTCTACAAACATTTGAATGCCTACAATGCCCAAGGCTTTCTGCTAGGAACTGTGAGTAAAACAAAGACAAATAACACATGGTTCCTACAAACAAAGAGTTTATAATGGAAATGAGTGGTTCCCAAATTCAGCACTGTATTATTCACATGTCTTGTTTCAACGAAGATCTAATTCCCAAATTCTGATTCCATAAGTCTAAAACAGTGCCATAATGCCACACATTCTGATGCAGAATTCAAGCTTTGAGAAGCAATGGTCCTCAGTAGTAGGAAAGTACATAGTTCATAGTACAATATGTTTAATAACTGTCTAATTCTTTGATTTAGAATCCCTTCAGTCTACACATATGTTGCTTTTTAATCCTGAGTTAAGACAGAATTCAATTTTCCAATTAGATTTTTTTTTTTCTTTTTAGCAAAGACCTGGACCTTAAATTCAGGTGCCTCTATATCAGGTGCACATTGCTATTTGGATCATGTGTCTCAGTTCTACTAACTGAATTCCTGCTTCATTCCTGTGTCTAAGCTGCCACTTTGAGTATCAGTGTACTCAATGTTACTTTTAATGGCAAAAACCACAGTAACTTTTGCGCCAACCTGATATCTTCTGCCTTGTTCCTGAATCTCTCATTTCTTTCAGATACGTTGTCCTGTATTTTATTTGCCAGTTCTCAAAAACTCAGCTCCTGTCCAGTGATCATGACCATTTTACCTGGTACTAGACCACCCTGATGCAGACCACCTGCCGGGATTTGAACATTTTTTTCTTCTCACAGACTCCCCATAGCAACGACGTGCTGGCCACCCACTGGGAAAACACCTGTCACCCCTTGATGGACATTTCTGACAGAGTTTGCTTGTCCTCAAAAGTTCCTGGTAATCTATTTCAGTACTCTCCAATACTTACAGAATATCGGAATTACCTAGAGAGATTCTGAAGTGTACGGATTCTTAAGCTTCACTCATTGAGGCTATGAGTCAGCAAGTCTGGGATGAAGTCCAGAAATGCCATTAAAGGCTTTAATAAAGAAGGCACATTTAAGCTAGGCTTTTAAAAATGAATAAGATTTTTACGTGTCATAGAAAGGGAAAATAATACTACAGCTAAGAAAAGAAAGCAAGCTGATGATGAAACAGGGTTAAATATGTTTAAAGAAGAGAACCTAGTCAATTATTAGTTCATAGCAGATGCTTCATAAATGTTTTCTGAGTTAAAATACTGAAATAGTAAAATCGTGTGCTAAATAAATGAAGTTTAGCTGGAGACATCAGCTATATGAGAAGGAGAAGACACAACAAAAGTATATAAGAATAAAAAAGTTAGAGAGAAACTAAATTCTAATTAGTGATGAATTCTAGGATATTTTCTAGACAATGAGAATGAGTAAAACATTTGGGGTATTCTAGCCCATCTCCTCCACATGGTGACTTTCATTATTACTTCCATGCTTCAGGTACCCAACTTGACATGTCTAACCTTTATTGTTCAGATAACTGCCAATGCATAAATGGTCTAAATTGTATGTTAGAACCAACTCAATTAAGTGAGTAGGTAGAAAGATGAGACTTATGACTAGGCTAAAGTAGTGTGGGTGATAAGGCTAGTTAGGATGTTATTATAGGAAGCAACAAGGTTCCTCTAATATACAACGGTGGTGGTAAAGGTGGAGAAGGGGCAAATTGCAGAGCCATGTTGGAAATTGAATTGATAAGACCTGATTATATGTAGAAAAAATGGAGTAAGGAATTATATAAAACTATGAGGGTTGGGGTCCAATGGATTGTCAAGAAGAGGCATAGAAAACTGAGAAAAAGGCAGTGATTTCATGTAACACAAATTCCATTGATACTCCAACCAGATCTTCAGTTGAAATTTGTCAACAATTTGGCTGGGTTGACAACTCCCAGCACTTTGGGAGGCCAAGACAGGTAGATCATGAGGCCAAGAGATTGAGACCATCCTGGCCAACATGGTGAAACCCTGTCTCTACTAAAAATACAAAAAATTATCTGGGTGTGGTGGCGTGCACCTATAGTCCTGGCTACTCAGGAGGCTGAGGCAGGAGAATCGTTTGAACCTGGGAGGCAGAGGTTGCAGTGAGCTGAGATTGCACCACTGCACTCCAGCCCAGTGACAGAGCAAGACTCCGTCTCAAAATAAAAATTCAACATTTTAGTGGATGTGCAAGAGAAAGAGGATAAATGTAGGAGAGATTCGAATAAGTTGATGGAGTAATGTTCTAGAGATGACATAATATTAAAATGAAAATGAACAGCTAAATCCCTGAAAGCGTAAAGCAAGTACATCTTAAGAGAAGATATGTGGAGGGCATGAATAAAGACATGGGTAAATTTTGATGGAAGGAGGGCATATCAATATAGCTGATATTATTAGTAAAATAACAATAAATATGGATGATGGGGGAACAGACTAGGTTCAGAAAGAGAACAATTTTCATATGGAATGAGAGTATTCCTATGAACCTATTTCCTATGGCGTAAAAACAACAGATACATAGAAGACTGTGGAGTAGCTGGGACAATTAAGGATAATGAATTTATAGACAAACAAAGTAGAATCATTTCAATTTTTTTCTTAGAAATATTTAACAGCCAGCATCTTGGGGAAAAAAAAAAAATAATGTGGCCTTCTCAGAGTGAGGACTCTTCCTGGAGGATAAGTCAATGACAAGGTATGAGATCTAAGGAGCATGAGATGGTGGTGTTGAAATGTAAATATTCCATCCTGGAAAGGGAAAGACTATAGTCTGAAAAAATGTTGCACTGGAAGAATGAGAAGGAAAGGATGCTGAGTTAGATGCTGAAATCAGAAAGAAGGCAGACTATGTCTTGGTGTTCTAGGTATACAGCCTCAAGGATAGAAACATGAAGTAAAATTAGGCAATGAGGATTTCCAAGGGAGAGACAGGTTGAAAGACGTTTCCAAGATAAAGGGTTTGGATGTGCCAGAAGTTAACAATTATGCCAATATCCACAGTGCCCGTTAGGACATGCATCCAGGAAAGTGTTGTTATCAGGAAAGAATCAGGTTTTAATTTACGTAAGCAGGTAGAATACGGAAGAAAATAGGATGAAGGATATTATGACATCAGATAGAGCACTTCTAGGGAAGGTGAGAGTTTCTTCTTGTAAACTAAAACTTAACGACCTGGATATTTTATTCAACTAGCATGAAAGGTAAAGGCTGGTATAAAGGGGAAAGATATATGGAAATGAGTCTGATATACTTCAACCATATAGTTCAGGGAAACATCTAGATTTCCATAAAAACAATTAAGACAAAACAAGATATACATGAAAGGTTTACATGTTTATTCCTTCTTTCAAATCATGATAAAGCATAATTTAGTAAGTCAAGGTTTTATATTTGTGGAAACGCAGTAAAGCCGATTCTCTCTCTTTTTCCTCCCTTAACCTCCCAGTGTTTTAGAGAAGGGTCAGAGTAGTACACAGCTGGTACTCAAGCAACACATGGGATTAAAAAAGCCAGTGTCATATTTTTTAATTGTGCTTTATATCTTCAGATAAATATGCTATACAGTTTGCAGGTGGTATTGACACAATCCACAAATAATTAAAGGTTTCACAGTAGTTACCTGTTTCAAGTTAATTACCTGTTTCAGGTAGTGTGCTGACGTGGCATGTTCTTTCATCACCTTCACCAGCTGAGGTTGAAGCTCTTACTTTAAAGATATATGATGTATTGGCAAGAAGTTTTATGAAAGTATAAACGTGATCTTGGGGGAGAGACTTTTGTAGAATTTCTTTCAACTGTTATCATATAATGTGTAATTATTCCATTTGCCTTTTTGGGTGGATCCCATTTCACTAAAACTGACTGCCAGCTAGTTGCCATACACTGCATATTCTGCACAACATCTGGAACTTAAGAGATAAACATATGCCCAAAGTTAAAATGTATACACATGTAAGTAGATAATTGATTAAATTATGTGATAGCTAGATAAAACTGTGCTTAGAAGTAGAACTAGAAAAATATTTAATATATCAACTTTTCAATGAGTGCTTAAAAAGTCATTAACATAGACTGAATCAAAAGGCTGTTGACTTGTTTTTTTATGCTATTATATTAATCCTTACAATATTGAACCAGTCACTGAATATCTTCCAGGTCCAAACACCAATCACATCCTCAAAATCTCAGAAGCAAATGTGTAGCCTCAAGCCCAGGCCCAGGCAGTGTTTGATAACTGCTTTCTTAATCGGAAAGGAACAATCTTAGCAATACTATGGAACATTTTTATGCAAAACATACATGCAGGTGCCTCCCTACTGTGACAAATCTGGGCTTCACAGTACTTGGAAACCCCTAACTAATTTAAAGGTAATGCTTTTTTACTGGGATGGCTTCTTTGGAAGAATCATGAAGATCTCATCTTTAAGTACCTTTCATCGACATCATTGGAAGAAAGATTTAAGGAGTCTCAGTCTTATTTTCTGGAGCCTCTCTGAATTTACTTGAAAGTAACCCAATTTCTCGAGAGGTCCACTATATCTGGTAGAGCCGGTTAAAGAACAATATCTCAGCCCACCAAAGTGACTGCACATTAGAGAGACTGATCACTTCCCACAGAAACGTCCAATTAGCCAATGTCCCCTAAAGTTGGTAATAGTAGAATAACTTTTCTTGTCAGAGTAAAAGATACTGGTAGAAGAAAAATTGGGACATAGTCAATTTGTGGATTGCAAACAATGAAAATTGAAAGAAAATAACTTGCTGCCATTATGTAAAACATAACGCTTTAAAGAATGCTGAGGTGATCTCTCACCTGCCTATACTGCTCTACCTGGGTCTAAACTGAGCTGTTATAAACTTTTCTTCCTCTGTAAGATAAAGACACCAGTACTAAAGGGGAATACTTGGGGAAGATGTTAAATTTAAAATTTTTTAAAAGGTAATTTCTGGGCTGATCAAGGGATCTAGCAATTAAATATTATTAACTATTCACTTCCTTGTTTTCAAAATCATAAACAACATTTTTATAAAATAAGTTAACACAAGATAGATGACAATTTGCTGAACTTTAGCTTATAAATCCAGATTTTATGAATATCTATTTTCCTGATTTTGTGAACCTCAAAACAAAAAATTAACCAGTGATATTATAACACTTACAGGTGAAAATTTTATTTATTTAACTAATCAGAGTATAGAATGTTGTGGTACAATTTTATCTTACTGACAAAAATATTTATTGGTTAACAGAGCACTTTCTACAAGATTAGCCTTGATTCTATTATCCTTATATACAAATATTGTTAATTTTTTTAATTTATGGGTTGAACATTTTTATATTCTATCACTCGTTTACAACCTGCATTTCCTACACACGTCCACTCTTCACTAGAAGTCAGAAGGCCAATGTTCTAGTCAGTTTCTTCACCAATGTTCTCAAGGTCTTTTTCATCTAATCTGCCTGAATCGTGGCTTCTTCATCTGTAACATGGGAATGTGGGCAATAGTAATATTTAGGGGGCATTGACTGTGTATCTAACACTCTATGAAGTGCTTTATGTGGATCTTTTCAAATATTTTTGACAACCACCTCATGAGATGGGTACTGCTAATGTGTGCTTCTTTTCAGTTAAGGATACATAGGCTCAGAGAGTCATGAGCCTTTGCCAAGATTGTACAACTAGTAGGTCATGGGGCTCAGATTCAAACCCAGACAATCACTGCATGTACTTTTATCCACTATAAATGCTATTTATTTTGCCTGTCTTGCAGGAATGCTATGGAATAAAAAAGTCTCAGGTAGTCAAAAATTAATGCAAAAATGGTTAATTTAGCAGTCAGTGGTCTACAATCTCAATTTTGAGATTCACTAAAACACCAGGAAGTGCAACCAGAGCTGCTAAGAAGAAATGACTAGTATGGGATCTTGTGCTCATTCAATAAACATTGACAGAAGTAAAAAAAAAAAAAAAAAAAAAAAAATTAGAAGAGGTACCTTTAAATGTATGGTCCAGTTGAGAAAAGGAGAAGTACATTGCTAAGCCATCATTAAATAAGTCATAAATAAAAATTATTCAGTGTACACACAAAGGCAAGGCATGTCATGTATACATGTGTGACACAGCAGGTAAGCTATTGATGAATTAGGTCAGTGATATTTAACAGTGTCCCGCACATGGTAAAGACGAGATGATGGGAACATAGGGGGTTTATGAAATGGATCTTGCTCTCCAAATACCACAACTGATCTTCTTAAAAGAAAATTATATATATATATTTTTTTCTTAAGAATATAAATCAGCCTGTTAAAAGTGACTGCTGGTTCATTTCCCCCCCTTTCCCCAGCTGTCTGAAATAGTTCTAAGAATTAGATAATTTTTGCAGATATCTATAAGACTATTTTGTTCCTAAACTAGTTTTTAATTTCAACTTCAGTTCAAAAGGAAAAACCATGGGTAAATATATATGTACAAATACACATACAGCATATTATTTCACACAAGAACACGACTAAACGTAAAGCACTGAAATGCAATTTCCCTTTGAATAGACTCTTAAGTAATGATACTTTATCATATAAACTGAGAAAAAAAAAAGGGAAAGGTGTTCAATATAAAATGAAATATTTTAGGCTCAAAAACTGCATCTAACCTGATTCTTGGGTTGTGAATTTTACTGCATTACTAAATTGATTGCCATTTCCGACTTTGGTGAAGGCAGATACACTGACAGAGTAGGTGCTGACTGGTTCCAGTCCAACAAGTTTGGCTTCAGTTTGAAAACCTGATATATTCTGAAAAGCAGAAAAACATTTATTAGTCCCAATGCATCATCAAAAATTTGTTCATCACTGGAATATTTTCATTGAAGTTATTCCTTCTCTATTTAACAAATAATTTAATAAGCATGGGTATTTTAAATTATAATAAATACTAGCATTTTTTTATGCTATACTGTGTGCTCAACTTATGATGCAAGGATGAACTGGGCACCCTCTTTGCCCTGAAGAACCTCATCATTGCCTTTTTTACACCTTTTTTTTCTTTTTTTTTTTTTTTGAACCTGTGTCTTGCTTTGTCCCCCAGGCTAGAGTGCAGTGGCAGGGTCCCCCTCTCACTATAACCTCCACCTCCCAGGTTCGAGCAATTCTCCCTGCCTCAGCCTCCTGAGTAGCAATGATTACAGGTGCCCACCACCATGCCTGGCTAATTTTTGTAATTTTTAGTAGAGACAAGGTTTAGCTATGTTGGCCAGACTGGTCTTGAACTCCTGACCTCAGGTGATTCGCCAGCCTCAGCCTCCCAAAGTGCTGGGATTACAGGTGTGAGCTACCGCGCCTGGCCTATAATTGCCTTTTTTTAAAAAACAGAGTGTTTTGTTTTCACTTTGTTTTCCTGATTTTTACTTGGAATTATATAATCTCTTTTTTTTTTCAATCTGTTATAATTATAGTTTGCAATTTAAATCCCGCTTGTGGGTGGTCAAAGATACTTGATTTTTCTGAACTCATCTAAATTCATTTTTAATACCCACAGCATTCCTGTGTAAATTAATTTTTCAGCTATTGTATGTAGATACTGGCTATAAAGCAGTGAATAATAACTTAAAATAATTTAAATTATCTTTAAAATATCTAGCTTCCATGAAGCTTAAATTGGGAGTTTTCACATCCAATTCCTAAGTTTCTAATTTGACACAATTTTTTAGAGAAATGAGAAAAGGAACAAAAGAGTATCATAGTTGCTTAAGGAGGAATATGCTTTCTCATAGAAAAAATTCTCATTAAGTACAAAGTTTTCATTCAAAGATAATTTTCCTAACCAAGAAAGCAGTTAAGATTAATCAATTATCATTATGGACAGAGAAGATAATCTCCTATGTGGTATAAGTGTAAGAATCTTATATTATATCTGACAAATATAAGCCATATTATTTATTAAACATTTCAGTAACAGAAATTTAATAAGACCTATTAACTCTTGGGGAATTTACAATTAGAATACTATTTTAAAATAATCTTTAGGAATTCATTGACTTACTGGGGCTTACTGAATCTTTATTTCATTCATTCTTTCCTGCTTACTATTTACAAATAATACTATAAGATAATCTGGAGATTATAGATACGTGTAAGTCATGGTCCTTGCCATCAAGGAATTTTTATATTAACTAGAGAAATCTACAATTACTCAATGAGAAAAAAATTAAACACAAAACAAGCAAACTATGATTTTGGTCAGAAAGGGCTAATAACCAGTATAACAACTGAACCCGAGAGGTCATAATAATAAGAGAGTAATTTATGGGAGAGTGAACAAATTTACACAAGAGTATGTTGTCAAAAAGGGAGACATGAGTGATGAATATTTAAAAACCTATTTTAATAGAACTTTGTACTAAATAATTTCTTTCAGCATGTGTGAGTGACTCAAGTTACCTATTGATTTCACTATCTGTGGACCACAGTGGATTGACTGGGATTGCAGTAACATCTGAAGTGGTTCTAGCATTATTGTACCTCCACAAATGCACATCTAATTTGAAAGAAGAAAAAGAATGTAAAAACAGAAAAAATAATATAAATTGTTACTGTCAGGATATCAGGGTAGATGAAAAAGAAAGGAAAATAGAACACACTAGGAGAGAAAGCTAAACAGAAAGAGGAAAGCAGATAGAGTAACTCGATGCTGAGACAGGGAAAAAGACGGCATGAGAGTACGTTTAGAGTAATTTGAAAGAAAATAAGATTATGAAAATTGATGAAAGACAAAATAGATGTAAAAAGGAGTAAATATAAGGTAGTAGATTTTAAAACATAAAACTGCCCATCTCAAATGGTATATTTAATACTGAATGGCATAAAGATTGTATTGTTGCTACTAATGAAATATTAAAGATGTGCTTCTAATGAGAAAACCTGTTTACAAAACTTAGAATATAAGCTATTCTCATATTCACAAAATGGTATATTGCCATTTCATGCTTAGTGCTATTAAAATGTTGGACAGATTTTTTTGTTCTTTTAAAAACTATGTACAACTACAGAAACTACAGTTAACATGTTTATCACATGCTTGGAATTGTTCAAAATGCTCTATGTAGATTTTCCTTTATAATCCTCAGTTTCAAATGTACACATCTTTGTAACTCCCATTTTGCATTAAGAGAGAAGCAATGTCCCTACTGAAACACAGTAAGTTTCAAAGGCAGAATTTGAGTCAGGTAATTTGAAGTCAGAGCCCTTGCTTCACCACTATGCTAAGAGAGTTAGAGATCACCATTCTGAGGAGATAAAGATCACGTATAGACATTCACACTTTAATATACATACACAATAATCCAGGGAATGCAATTACTCTAAGAAAAGGATTATTTTTTCCCTTTTGATATCTATCTCCCAGTGATCCATACAGACAAAGCAAATAAAAGATGGAAAAATGTTAAGAATAAACCAGGGATAGATATTAAAGGGCAAGAGACTTCATGTCACTTAATATAATTTCACACTTCTGGGAAATAAATTCCACATTAATGGAGTAATGTGATTCAAATTATACTCAGACTATCAGGTTTTAAAGTAATGTCTTGGTTTCTAGAAAGAAAGTCATTGTTCCTGATGATATAGTTAATGTCTGCTTTTGATTTTTACTATCCAATTTGTAAGCTACACATGCTATAACAACGATTTACCATAGTAATAAATTGTAATACTCATAATATTGAGTAAAACATTTACTGCAGATTTTTTGTACTCTTCTTGCTGTAACTAAGTAAGAACATTCCAGGACTTCATTTACCTTTGGGAAAAAAATAAGAAAATTTTCTTAAACAAATGCTTGTTAATTAGATTTTGGCAATTAAATGCTAGAAATCACAGACATATATTTGAAACTCTGTTACATCAGTTCTGTGAATATTTTTCACTAATTCTGGATTCCAAAAATGGAGGAAGGAAAATGTAGTTAGTGTTGCAAATGAATTACTCTTGAAAATTAAAAAAAAATAAGGATAAGGATATATCTTAAAAGACCAATTATTGTAGGATCATATGCTATAGAGAAAGATGACCAGAAGTCCAGTATGAATATTAATACTTTCTAAAAGGTTAAAAAGATTCCCTTGGTACTGCTGGTAACAATAGATAGAAATACATTTTATAACAGATTTGTAAGCCAGAAAAAAAATTCCTGTACCCTTTCCAGCATTAACAAAATGATGCAATTGTTTCTTAAATTGTAGATATCTAGAAGTTACAAATCTAAGTACATTGCTCTATGAAGTATTCAGCTTATATATCTGGCAAATGCTTTCTTGTGTTTTCCATAGCATCCTTAAATTGTAGGAAATAAAGAAGTTTTTTTTAAAAAAATAGCCATTGTTTAATTTAGTAGGCCATTTTCCTCCTACATGGCAAAAGATTTTAATTCCATTTCTGAATTTTTAAAATAAACATATACTGTTATAATCAACATACCTTAAAAAATATAGTGTCAGTTTCATGTTCATGAATTTTAAAACTATATACTTTAACAATACCGCCTGGAAGAGGACTTGGGCTCCATTTCAGCCATACAAAGTCTGAAGTATAGTTGATTAAAGTCAAATTTTGTGGAGGTACTAAAGGCACTGCAGGAAAACACACGATGAAACTTACATTCATAAAACTTTTAACATAACAATAGCACCGTGAATTACTTTCTTGAAGACACTAGTTTAAAAAGATTAATAAAATGATCATATTTTAATTTCAGAAACAAATATCATAATTAATTATAATTTGTATTTGGACACAGTAGTTCCAAAGTAGCTTTAAACAGAACAGAAAATTCTGAAGCTCAAACTGAAAACAAAAAATAAGATTCAAGAAAGTAAATATAATAGTAAGGCTGTTACAAAGAAACAATCAGATATCCTTTCATTTTCCATGTTGTTCCTTAAAAAGAAAGCGTGGGCACTGCAGCAGTGAAATTGTTTGAAGAAATGTAGATTCCAGCTTACCTGACTCATCTGTGTAAAAGAAAAGAATACTGGAAGGACCAAGTCCTTTTATAGTTCTTGCAGCAGCAAAAAAGCTATATAATGTAAATGGTGAAAGCTCTTCCAATATTATGTAATTATCAGAAGTAATGAAAGAATAATTTTCCTTTGGTCCTTGTAAAGTTAAATCATAACTTATTATTGCACCATTTGGCTTTACTGGGGGATCCCATGATAAGAGAACTGAGGTAGTGGAAAGGTTTTTAAAAGTGTTGATTATTGGTGAAGTTTCTGGGACTATAAAAGAAAAAGAGAATATTAAATGAAACAAAAGTGAATGTGCATTTAAAAAACAAGCTTCAATCACAATGGGATTTGATTTTCTTAGATTATTTTAAGAAACATTGTATTTATGGAAAGGCTAATTACTTGAGATGAAACAGAATCAATATAATTGAATACTGTTTCCTATCAGAAAGCAATGTAACTGAAAAGAACAACAACAATCTGCTTGATAGGCAATAAAAGGGTCTAGCCTACCATCTTCTTCAGTTTTGATGTATAGCTGGGCAGTATAGGTATCAGAGGATACCTTATCCTTTTCTGTTGATGGAGTAATTGTTAATATATAATCAGTGTATTTTTCCAGATGATCAAAATATATGCTTCTCTCATATGTAACTAGAGGTGGTCTCACGTGGCAAGGAGTCTGCTGTAAGCTCAGTGAAACATAGTAGAAGACTAGACCGTTTGGTTGAGCCGGTGGGACCCAGCTTACATTTATTGCAGTTGATGAAATGGATTCATAAGTTAAGTTTCCAAAAAGCCCTTCAGGTACTATGATAGGTAATGGGCAAAATACAAAATTCATCAGTTACCCTAAACAGAATCTAAATTCACAAACTGAGTTACTAATTGTTGAAATGGCATCTATTACATCATCAGCGCCTAAATTATTTAAATGCAGATATGGCAAACAGTCACCTATTATAGATTACCTTCTAAATAATTATTTTAAAAATCATTCAAAATAAACTCTGTCATCTTTAATATGTATGGAAATTGTTTCTGTAATATTCTCTTGGCTTTTTTCCCTACTGTGTGGAGATTGTGTGTGTGTGTCATGTGTGTGCATGATATGTGTATGTGTTTGCATAATTTGTGTATGTACACTGTTTTAAGTATTTTGATAATTTATATTATCTAAACTATATTTTTAGTTTATTTCTTCTAAATATTACCCTTGTTGCACATATGAGGAAACTAAAGCTCAGAGCCATTAAGTGACTTCTCCAAGGTCATGTGGGTAGCCAGAAGAATTAACACTAAAAGCTTTCCCAATATCTAGTCTCAAAATTTCTCCAGTCATCAGACTACCAACTCACATTTGTATATTAAATAGTTACTCTAGTTACACAGGTTCTAATTCTTAGATATAAGTTGTATTATGATATTAAACTCTATTAATATAAATTTGACATCCACCTTTGGAGTAGTACATAGTAAGTGCTTATTATTCATGGTGTGGAAATTATAACTGATAAAATGTTATAGGTTGGTAAAAACCCTGGGAAAGATCTGCATTTAAAAATGCCTGAAATGGTATTGATTATATATTACACTATGTGACTCCCCAAATACATATTTCCACACATTTATCATATCTTTTTATGTTGACTAACTTGTCAACAATTTGAAAGATCGTTTCAACAACAAAGCAAGCATTCACTTCTCATGCTTAAAGAATCTATTTATGGCTTTCAGAAAATAAACATGGAGTTTTACTCCAGAAGTTTAGGTCACTACCATTTCTCAATATCAGGGACTAGTCTTTGAAAATAAACAAGCAAATGGATGACAAAAACAACTACAAGAAAAATAGGCAATGATCCGCTTATCATTGTATTCTGAAAGCTGAAACCTAGAAAACATCAAGAGCTTCAATCATTACAGTTTTCCAAATACTCAACATAAATAGGATTCCTCAGAAGATGCATGCGAGAAACTTCTGGAGTTAAAAATATGTATATTCTGGATATATTAATCACAAACACAGTAAGAACAGAAGTGCTGCAGAGTCCTATGTAGATTCAAAGTCTGAAAAGAAAACAAGTTGCTAGAGAGTTTAAGTCCTTAAAGAAAACGGATAAGTAAATTAACTATTGGAAATTTCATTCATGTATGCAGTACTTTTGTGCCCGTAACTGGATGGCCATGACATCTTTTGAAGGAATAAAAAGAATAGAATTTTCATGAACGGATGTTAGCAGTTTTCTTGAACAGAAGACGCTATTACTGTAATGGTGTTATAAGAATATTAATTCAATTTTCAAACTCCTATAATGAATGTGTCTAAATAAAAGATTTTATTACAAATTCAAACAAATAGAAAAAGTTCCTAAAATAATAAGTTTTAAATTAATCATATTAAAGATTAATAAGTGTTTTTTGTTTACATACTGTCTTGATCTGTGTATACTTCAACTATGTCACTGCTTTTATTCCCATTTCCAACTGAAGTACTTGCTGTTAACCAAAATGTATAGTAGGTGAATATTGCCAGTTTATCTATTACTGTGGATACAGTCATATTGTCAAAGTCATTGGTTACTTCATGAAGTGTAAAATTCTGAAAAATAAACATATCACTTTCATTGTTCAGAATGTATTTTTTTAGTATGCAAGAACATTTCAAAATAATTTATCCATGAATTGATTGTCTCATTATTTCAATATGTTAATTGTTTTAGGAAAATCAACATAGAATATTTTTTATTGCAATAATTAAACTGGAAATATGTTTGTACTAAAAGAGAAATAGACGGTAGTTTTTATTGCAAAACCAATACACAAAAAAGCAAAGAGTAAAAACTCCATGCTAACAATGAAGAAGGTCAAGTAGCCAAATGGAAATGCTGCAACTGTGCTGATCAGTGTCACTTTTCCTTATAAAAACATGCAAGTATTTTTCAAACCATTAGCTAATTTTAAACAAGTTTGGGAGTATTACAAAATTTTAGTTTTGTTTCTTTCCATTTGTGATGAAGGAATTATGAATGTGTTTACCTCTTTATGAACTCGAATAGCTATTATTATTCACATTTAGTGGGTTCTTTCTTTTTCTTTTTTTTCTTTTTTTTTGCTACAACTGTGAGAAGCAAAGGGATGGCAGATTGATGTACTCTCTGATGTATAGAGTAAGAGAAAGTTTTAAATTTTCTTGCCTGACTCCTAATTACATTTTTTTCTCAAGGCTTTAAAAAAATTATTAGGGCATTTATACAATCATTTTCTTTCTTACCAAATTTTAAAAATAAAACACATAGTCAAAACTAATTCTGAAATAAAAGGAGACTTAAACATATAGGCAAACAGTATGAATAATTTTATAATTTCCATCTGCACAGAGTAATCTGAATCATTCCAATCCACATGAAGCCATTTAAGTGCTATAGACCTGCATTCAAATTCTAGCAGGGTATCCCTGGATAAATCATCTAATCTCAAAGCTTCTCTTCCCTCAACTGTAAAATGGAAATAATCATCTCCACTTCACAGACAACTTTTGAGGATTAGATGACATGAAGCACATAAAGCCATTAATACCATGTCTAGCACAAAACAAAAAAAAATGGTAATTAGTTTCATTTAAATGAATAACAGGATAAGCAATTTGACTAAACTTATAGTAAGAATGGTTCTAAAATTTATCAACAAATTAACTTCAGCAAAATTATACGGTTCTTTTGCCAGTATTCAGAGGAAAAATATAGTGCAATAAAAGATTTACTTCAATTTTGTGATGATTTCATAGGAATACACAAGTTAAGGTAATATAGCAATCTCACACAAAATATGATCCATTAACTTTTGTACTTTCCAATACATCTGCTTTACACATGGAACAATTGGCTTATACAAAGCAACACTTAAAAGTATTAACCTAGCTTTTTGATGTAAATTTTAATTTTTGTTATAGAATTTATTCTGATTACCTATGACCTTGATGACTAATATTTAACAAATTATCTAAATCACCCAGAAGTCATTCCTGCTGAGTGGGTGACTTAATATGCATAGACATCTAACAAATTTGTAACATTAGATCAATTATCCAGATGATTCTTTTATTCATCTGTTTATTTTTGCATAAAAATTGTCTTTTGGCACAAATTATCTAATTAAGGCTTATTCTTTTGTTTATACAAATATAGTCAGAATGTAGTTAGTAAAACCTTTTCAAATTTGACCAATCAACTAATATTCACTTAGCACTTTTTAAAATATGAAACATTATGCCAGGCACACTAAGGAAACATAAATGGGTAAAAATTAAAAAGTAGAAAAGTTAATATGCTGTACAAAATACAATGTGCAACAACTGAAGGAAGAACAATATGGTTTGCCAAGTAGTAGCAAAGAGGTTAAATTCTCCAAGATACGAAGAAAGAAAGATGACTTCGCTACATACTCAGGTGCTCCAAAATTATGACTACGTACTAAAAATGACGTTGGCGTATTATAATTTTTTAATAATCTTTCAAATAAAATATTTATTGAGCATTAAACCTATGTATGATATAGTTCCAGGGGACTTTAAGAGATGAAAAGATAAATGTTACAAAATTACGTCTCTTCAAGATGCTTATCATGGCGTAAGAGAACTAAGAGAAGCAGCAGTTATCTGAAATAGGAGACAGAACATGATATACCATGCATGACATATTCTACAAAGTTCTGTAGGAAGGAGAAAGATGATAAGGAATGAATAAAAGGCTATATACCTTTTCTAGTATATAATTCTCATTTTGAGGATTTCTTCTACTAATTTGAAAGAGAAAATTAGGTAGTGAAGATATTGATGCTATTTTTAACATTAACTTTAGGAATAAGTTAAAGCACGGATAAACTTCAAGCAACATGAGACTATACTTCTGAAATGTTTTAACATCATTAGCCTGTGCCCTCTTGCAGCTGTCACAGTTAAAAGCATTCTTAAGATTATTTAATAAAAGATAACATGTTCTAAGACAGATGAATTGCAAATTGGATCATATTACATACCCAGGTTTGAATAAGTAGATTTAGAAGATCATGTTGGAACCAAAGTTTGATACTTACGCTTTATTATTTAGATATGGACAAAGAGAACCAAAATATAAATCACATATAAGCCATAAGTAAATTGTACAGAGACAAAATCATTGCTAAAATTTAGAACTATTGGAACAATCGTACAAATGCTTTTTAAATGTATAAGAGGAAAAATCTCCAATTTGAATATCTTCTGTTGGTATAATGACTATTGTTACAATTGTAAACAACATTTTGGTAAAAAATAAACTACCTCTCTAGGCCCCATTTCTCTTCCCTAAAGAGAACAAAACAAAAAGCAAAAACTGCGTGACGTACAGACTAGAAAACTAAACCGTCCTTTCTCCTTCTGCTCTTAAGGCATTTGTTGAGAAATCTTGAATTATAATTCTATCTATAACTATGTCCACATGTCTTTTAATACATCTATAACCATATCTACATGTCTTTTATAAAGTAATTTTCTTGTTGCATCAAGTTTGAAATAAACATATACAACCCTACTCTTCTAGGACAGAATGTAAACACCAAATCACCTTCTGGACTTTGTCTTTCTCTCTTCTAGGTTAGTCCTGAGATAGCTTACAAAGTTCTACTCTTGCCCTCTTCAATAGCCTACATTGCACTATAGCCGCACTAAAGTCTTAATCCCAGAGGTTGTTACTCGGGAGAACTAACTAGTGACTAAATTTGGGTTGTCAGTAACAAATGGGTTTAGGCAACTCAAAATTTGTAAGACTTATCTTTCTTCTTCTTTTACTTAAAAGGAAATAAAGAATTAAGAATCACCTAGTCACCAATATACAGTCAATAATTTCTACCACTAAAAGATATATTCTGTATATTCTGTACACCGGAGCACTTTTAAATTCCTGTTTTTCAAATTATATTCTAGCTCTCTGCATCTTTGATTCAATCATAATCACTCCAATTATCCTTTTCATATGTTAGAGTTCTGTGAAGCATCTAATTTGGAAAAACAATATAACTCTGCCAAAAAATTGAAAATGTTTCTTCAAAGTAAATGCATTTTAGCTATTTTCATAGCTATCATCATTTACTTCCTAGAGAGTGCCCATCTACAAACTGTGCAAGCCTACAACTGTATCTGTGACAAGTTAAATAACAACATTCTGAGTGGTCTTCATTACATCTGATATTAAACAATAGCTACCATTATACTATTGTTATAATAACTTCTCCAATTAACAATCAAAAATATTTTTTAAATAAAAACACGCAAACACATCTAAACACTAAAATTATTTCTATTGTATACAAGCAAATGTAAAAAATTTAGCTAATAAATAACTTTCAGGATAAATGACACCATCAACACTTTAGAGAACACTTCTCGGAGGAAGTATAATTGAGGGCCATCTTTATGAACAGAATTTAAGTAGCTGGCAGATTCAGATTCATTGTTGTTAATACATACGAAGCTTATATAGAAATGTGTATGTGTAAGGAGAGATTAAATGTATCTGACATTTCTATAGCACATTTTTCTATGTCAATGGGAGTTTTATAAAATACATAATTATGTACTCCCATTTAATGTACTCCATTAAAAATGGGAGTTTTATAAAGTACATAATTATCACTGTAAGGGAAACAATTTGTTTTACTGTGACAAGTCTGTATTATTAATAAAACTTAAGGATATTAATAAAAAACTAGGAGAAAATTTAATTATTACCTGCATGAAAGTACCTGAAGTATTTCTGTAATAAACAGAGTAATATTGTATAATCCCATTAGGTTTTGAAGGAGGTGTCCAGAAAAGAATTATTGATGAAGAACTGAGGTTTGCATAATAAACACCTTTGGGAGGATCACTTGGTGCTATAAAACAAATAATTGAACAAATTACTATATTTGTGGCTACAAGTAATGTCTGAAATGTCCTGAATTTTACCTACAGTTTATAAATCAAAGTGATAAAAATTGTTTTTCAAAAAAGCTTGAATTAGAAATAACATCTATTTAGATGTCAGAAATGAAATCCATACAATGCATTGGGTCAGCCCTCTAATACTTTGTTATAAGCACATTCAAGGTGAAGACAGAGGATTTCTTACTCATAAAATACTATCCCTGTTCTAAAACCTGTCAATTTCTCTGGATACATGAACAATATTATAACAGGTTTCCAATATAAAATACATAATTTGAAATTCTAATATAGCTTTGAATTTTTATATTGGATAATAAGGGTCACAGACAAATGATTCATGCATTTTATGTTGTTTCATTTAATAAACACATAAAATTCCATGTGTCAAGTAAGTTCTGTGCTAAGTGCATTTAAAAATATAAACTTATGCAGTCTTCAAAAGAACCCTGTAAAGTAGAATGATACTGTTTCCACATTACCAATGGGAAATGGAGGCACACAGAGATTAATTTTCCCAACATCTCACAGCTAAAAAGTGATCAAAATGGAATTTTTCATTCAACTGATGATGAATATTAGGCTTAATCATACATTTTTATATTTGCATTTTTGGGGGGGCAGGATATTCTTTTAATAAAACAAAAAAACATTATTTTAATATATTGGTATACATCCTTTGCTCACCTCCCTCTGGTGTTCGAAAGTTAATGATATTGCTTCTTGTTTTCCCATCACCAAATCTGGTGCTAGCTGTTACATAGGCACTGTATTCAACATTATAATCCAAATCTGGTAACTCCAATGATGTTTCAGTTATATTAATAGTTTTTAATGATGATCCATTCCTGAGATAAGAAAGAATATTATCTGTATAATTGAATTCTAAAATTTAACATATACTTTTTGAGCATACTAACATTAAACAACATTAATATATCAAAATTTATCCATCTAGATTAATAGAAGAAAGGTGTTGGTTATCCTGAAACACTGAAAAGAGTAAATTTCAGAATACTTTAGTGAATTAACTTATTTTGCTTTCAATTTTATTCAGTAATTAGATCAAATGTTAATATGATGTTCATAATTAGAGTTTCCTTGGACCAATTTTAATAGCTATCCAGGAATATTATGTACTAAAGTAATTACAATATTCCCTTTCCTACTGATATTTTAGTTGTCCAAATATTTGTTCATTTCAAATGCTTGCAAAATCTTATTTAAACTATTAATTTATAAAATAAGCCTATCTTGCAAATATTGTACAAAAGTAACATTTACTTCAGGCCAACACAAATAAATACGCACCAAATATTTAAATAGTGGTTGTAAAATAAGGCTGTGGGCTCCCCCTGTACTTAATAGAAATGAGATTGAAAACAATGTATGTATATCATCCAGGAAAGAAGAAAATATAGCTCATATTTCACTGAATGAAAATCTTTAAAGTATTTAAAATACCACTCCAGAAAAAAAACAAATCAAATAAATATTGACTCAGAACTCTCCAACTAAGTACCAAAATCCCAAAAGGGGGAAAAAAGAGTCTAAAGAACACATAACACTATTTTATTACAGTCATGTTCAGTTTTCACAGTTTGAATTGGATATACATTAATATTTAAACCCCAAAAATGTACATGTATATCATGGTGTTGAAAAATGTACATTGTTTTAAAATTTAGATTTCAGGAAAAATAAAATTAAAGAATTTAGATAAGGGAATGTGATCAGTAATATAGAAAAAGTATATGCCTCCTGTGATCTCATATTTTTCTTCCTTGGACACACAAGGCACTGAAAAAGTAAATGAATATTCACCCTGAATAGAAAATCTCTTTCTTTACCATTGAAACATTTGAAGCCTTGAATCATTAGGAGAAATAATAGAATTTAAGTGAATTAAGGATATTTACAGAGATACATTTCAATCATGGTTTTACTATCACAGAAGCACCAATTTATTCCAAATATAAGAACTGTTATCTGAAAAATAGTTGGAAAGCTTACCACAGTGAGAAAAATATGGATTCAGAGTATGCGATTGGAGACAGGCAGGATTAGCCAGCCTATTCAGCAATTTGAAACAGTTTCATTTGACATCCTTTTTCAGAAGCAGTCAGGAGAGCTTTCTTTGACTTCACTGAGACCAGAGGAGTTGGACTTTTACAACTCTTAATATTGTGGCTATTAGATGCCAAAAAAGATGCCCTGTCATAGAAATTACCCATACTCTTATCATTGGTCACAGGTCATCAGGATACTACAGAAGAGCTAATCCAGTGCGGATCTCTAAAACTATGCAGTTAGGCTGTGGTGGCTCATTCCTGTAATGCCAGAATTTGGGAGGCTTGGGAGGCCGAGGTGGGCGGATCACTTGAGACCAGGAATTTGAGGCCAGCCTGGGCAACATGGCAAAACTCCATCTCCACTAAAAATATAAAAATTAGCCCTGCATGGTTGGCACACTGGTGGACCCAGCTTTCGGGAGGCTGAGGCACGAGAATCACTTGAGCCCAGGAGGCGGAGGCTGCAGTGAGCTGAGATCATTCCACAGCACTCCAGCCTGGGCAACAGAGCAAGACTGTATCTCAAAAAAACAAAAATAAAATAAAATAAAGTTTTGCAATTAGCTAAAGATCTTGCATTATATCAATTTTCAAAATTATTTTCAATAATGTATTTCAAAGTTATCTGCTACCCTGCATCACTACCTTCTTGCCCTGATTTTCACACCAGAATCTTGTACCCAAGTATCTACCAACTATAAAAAACTCAGATTATGTTCCACAGATGATACAGAATCAAGGCAATTACCTGCAAACGCATATCAAAAATAAATTTTATCTCGAATAGTTTAGTAAAAAGAAGCTAGTTGTTATAAATTATATTAATAAAAATGTAATAGTTCACTTCTGTTTGCATATATAGACATAGTTTCTACGTCTAGCCTGGTTTACTCTCAGAGACAAAATTGAGCTAACAAAAATTTTTTCAGATGTCTCGTCTGCTTGGGGTTTATTTTCTTTTTGGAATTTAGGATTGTGGCTGATATTTTAAAGAATAAGTTAGAAAAATATGGTAGCATGAATATTAATTAAAACAATTCTGAATATATGAAGTATGTAAGAGATGATTTGTTATAAAACTGACAACTAAAAGAAAAAGAAAGGAGACAGAAGTGAACTGTAACCAAGGCTCTAACTCCATTTTCCCTACTCTTAGTAGCTGTTACTGAATTGGAGATAACACATAAATCTCTGTGCTGAGGTGTGAGCTCTCTAATCTCAGAGGAGCAATCTTCAGAGCAATCCTGAAACTCAAAGTGTTCACTCCCACCCATTTGTAGGAAATTCATCTTTGACACTGCTATAATAAGTTATTACTCTTGCTTTTAGTAGGCTTAATCTAAAATCTTTTTTATTCTTATTAGCTTAAAAATATTATAATAGAATTATCATGTATTCCATTATAATATTTTATTTTCATTTATAAAAGCATATGTTCTATATCTTGATATTTTCTTTTATCATGTTAACACCAATGATCTACAACATGTTTTCATAGTTGCATAATTTGGATATATCATAGTTATCTAGCCATTCTATGAATTAACTTTTAGGTTGTTTCTCTATTTCTTTAGCTATTGCTAACAATGATGCTGTAGTTATCCTTAAAGAAGTATTTTTTCATAATAGTACTTTTATTTGTACCCATTAAATTGTATGATTCTTTTTAAATTGTGTTTTTTAGAGACAAGGTCTTGTTATGTTGCCCAGGCTAGACTTCAATCCTGGGCTCAAAGTATCCTGCCACCTCATCCTTCCTTCAGAGTATCTGAGACTACACGCATGCAACACTACACCGGGATACAAATTGTGTCTTTCTTGATTCAAATGGTTTGAATGCTTTGTAAAATTTTAAGATTACTACTCCAAAATGATTACTGTATCAAATTTTAAGTTATGATAATTATAATTATTTAGAATCATACCAACAATGTGTAAGAGTACTCATTTTGACAAACTTACATAAATCTCTGGATATTATTAATATAGTTAGATTTTAGCAGATTTTTAGTTAGATTTGAGTTAGCCATTCCCGGGCTCTAAGTGAGACAGAATGTCTCTTGCATGTTCGTTGGTCATCTATGATTCATCAAAACAAACAAACAAAAAAACTTATTTATGGATTTTTAAATATTTTATTTTAGTCTTTTAAATAAAAACATTATTAGTCTGAGTTCTTTAGACACCATTCTTTAGACAGTACAAGCAAAGATAACTTTCCCACTCTCTTTGAATCTAGAGATGATATGTACAAAATCAATATTTAACAAAATCCAACAAAATTTAATTAGCATCTACTTTGTGTCAGGCACTACTTCAGGCATCATATGAGTAAGATACAGCCCCTCTCCTCAAAATAGAGAGATAAAGCAGTAAATAATTCTAAAGCAATTCACTAATAACAATGTGACTTCCTTAAGAACAAGGGCAATAACCTTTTCCCTTAGTAGCTAAAAGTAAACAACAATGAAACCAATGAGCAAAGAAATTAGTTGTGATCAAAGTATAAATAAAGGAGAATAAGGCATGGCCCCAAAGATTCAGGAATTGTTCACTAGAAAGCTAGTTTGTAAACTTTGAGAGTATGATAGGGAGTTGAGAGAGGTGGGAGAACAAGAGAGGAGGCATCAATATGTATGGTTCTCTAGGCAAGGTTTGAGACCCTTTGAAAAGTCTGAGTTTTAATTTTAATCTTCATCATTTGATATTTTATTCCATGTGGTAATCTACCTTGATGATACATCATCCCTGTTCATTTTTGTGAATTTATTTTCAAAACGTTAATCAGTTATTATCTAAACATTCTAGATTATTCCTTTTACTCACTAAATGGAACTTCCAAAATGAAGAATGTGAACATTCACTTACTTGACTCTTTATTATTCTTTTCCTCATATGAACCAGTGATGTTCACTAATTTTCCCACTATATGAGGAAACTACTCTTCTGTGTTGTACTTTAGCATAATTACTCTACACAACTTGATAGCATCAGTAGTTGGTGATTATGTATTAAATAACCCCAAACTAACAAGGTATAAACACTTGCACATTCCTAAAGCTGTTCTGGAATCTCAGAGATAGTCTGAGTCAAAGTAATGTATTCATTTGTTGTTATTTTTCTTATTGTCATCATTTGGTTGACTGGCTAAGTTGGTTTGGTTTGGTTTGGCTTTGTTCTGCTTGTTTGCCTTTGGTAGGAAAGACAAATTTAAAAGATTAAAGGAAAAAGCCACTCAAGAGAATGAGTTTGAAGCTTAGGAAGCATGCACTAATAATCCCTAGATAGCTTTAGAGCAGACCCAAGGAATTAAGATCCAGAAGGCAGGAGGAGGGATTTCACTTGAACTGAAAAAGAGAGATTTCATCCTCTGAGAATGGATGTAAGTGAGCTGATGGATTCTGGAAGCAAGAATTTGAAGTAGTCAAATTTTTGAGATAGTCACCTCAATTTTAAGTTTAGAATGGAAGCTGGGTTTGTCTGCTTTGAATGAGGTGAGTGAGGTTTAGCAAAGGGCTTGAAAATAGAGATGATTTGTGAAAATTTCCCAGGACAACAGGAAAGGAAACTGATCAAAAACATGTAAAATGACCTCCCAGGGGTGCTCAAAGATAAGTGAGATTAGAAAAACAAGACTTTTAAATGTACATTTTTTCTTCCTTTCATTACTTCAACAAATATTTATTGAGGGCCTAAAATATAAGTTATTACACTCTGTGATGGAAATATGAAGGTGAAAAAGATGTAACCTCTGGCTTCAAAGGGTTTATAGCCACATAGTTATCCCATCAGGGCTCCAAAATTTGAGTAAAATACTTCAGAAAATAGGCTATTGGAGGAACACGTAATTATTAACTACTTATTTCTCTTCTTTAAAGCTTATAAAATATTCAGATATTTTTATTACAAAGTATATAAGTTATATCTTACTAGAAGTTTATGATTTCATCTGTTTGAAATTTATCGTCATAAGTTTATTTTAAATATCCCATTACCTATCTATCTATCTGTCTGTCTATTTTTGAGACAGGGTTTCACTCTGTCACCCAGGCTGAGTGCAGTAGTGTGATCACAGCTCACTGCAGCCTCGATGGCCCCAACCCTGGGCTTGGGTGATCCTCCCATCTCAGCCTCCTGAATAGCTGTGACTACAGGCATATGTTATCCCACCTGGTTATTTTTTGAATTTTTTTCTACAGATGGGTCTCACTATGGTGCCCAGGCTGGCCTCAAATTCCTGGGTTCAGGCCATCTGCCCACCTTGGCCTCCCAAAGTGCTGGAATTAAAGATATTTCTTATTTTAGGTATCTGTAGTTATGGTGCCCACACTGGTCTCAAACTCCTGGGATCAAGCCATCTGTCCACCTTGACCTCCTGAAGTGCTGGGATTACAGGTATCTCTCTAATTTTTAAATATCTGTAGTTATGTTTCCTTTTTCATTCCTAACATTAGACTAAATATGGTTTTTCTCCTTTTTCTGGATCAATCTCCCCATTTCTTTTCTAACTCTATATATTTTAAATTATTTACTAGTTTTACTTTTCTGTTTTGTAAATTTTTAGTTTCTATATGTATGGAATTTATGAATTATACATAATTATTAATGATAAGAGAATAATTATTCATGTTTTTCTTCCCTGTCTGCTTGAGTACTTACCAATTTTGTACAAAGAGAGGGCAAAGCATAATATTTAATACTTTAAAGCATCATGAATTAAATATTGGTATACAATTTTTATTTTGAAAGAGTTAATTTCTGTGAATAACAACAGTATAGCATAATAATGAATCAAATAACTTGGCCTAAATTAAATTGTGTCTAAATGAATACAAAGTTAAAAATTACTTTACAGGGTTTAGATAGTATAATATTTTCAAAACATTTTTCTACTGCAAAATTTAAAAGGTTATAGGTTCTGTAAATATAATCATAAAATTAAGCTTACAAATGAAAGTGACTTTTAACACATTTAGTCAAGAAATAAGAAAGATGGCATTTCTACTGAAAGTTTGCCAGGTGTAGTAGAAACAAAATTTTTTTTTAAAAAAGCTAAGGTGATACAAAGTGATTAATCTATAGCAAGCTTTAAAATACAATCAGTGGTGGACTGTCTTTTAGAAAAGGCTTTTAATTTATAATCATAAAGCTGGAAAGGCTGGAAAAAAATACTTAAATAATTTTTTTTCAGTAAATCGCTGCCATTCCACTTTATTAAAGCCGTTTTCTTTCATTTTTTCTTCAATAGTTCCAAATACCTGATCACCACATTAATTTCTCATTATAAGGGTTTTTTTTAAAAAAAGTTCACTACTTTTCATTTCTTAGAGAAAGTCCTGGTTAGGAATCTTAAATATAACCAAATAGCATTAATGTTAGCCCCTCTTTTAAAAAAATTTTAAACACGTGGTACTTGTCTTACCACAGTTTAGAATATGGTTACTCTTGGCCCTCCCCAAAGAATATAATTTCAAACTGTCTGTTCTTCAGTTACTCTAAAAGCTGTGGAAAGTGTTGCTTATGGAAGACTTGAAGGATTGGCAAACCTCTAGATTTACTATTCTTGCTTTTCATCAAGCAGAAGCTACAGAAAGCCATATACATTATACATTTGATCTTAATTTTCTGTGAAATCACCTTCACCTTACTATATTTTTGGGGGGGGGGGGAAATTCTTATTACTTTCCAATTCTATACCTACCTAATTCTATTTACCATACAAAAACCATACTAATAGTCTTTGGACTAATATGTCCAGTTGAACCTTCTGAAAGTTTCTGGAATTCCAATGTACACAACTAGTTATCCAACTTAGTTTCCTCCAACCAAAGCTTTAGCTTCCAAATCTAGCCTCTCTGTAATAATCATCCTTTCCTTAAACAACTGCTTCTCTGAGAGGGACAATTCTGGGTTCCAATTCATACCCTCTCTCCATAGATTTTTATTCTCATGTGAAGATCCATATACCAGAGAAAGCACAGATAGGATGGGGCATAGAACTGTGGGAATCTATAGCATTAGAAAGGTTATATTAAAATTGATCCCAAACATTATAAAATATGTCCATGTGGTTTCTCCTCTAGAATTTTCATGCTCTCTTTTAAAAATTGTTTAGAATGCTTACCATATGCCAAGCACTGAGTTAGTGGCTTGTGATAAAGTACAGTTCCTACATTGCTAGACCTTACCAAAAGGCAGGAAGACCCTTATTAAATAAGAAAATACAAATGTTATGAGATTTATAGAAAGGGAACTGAACTTTTCAGTGGGTCTAGTATTTATTATCATAATAACCAGTAGTATACACCCATTATTTTTTATCATATCCACATTATTTAGGAAGGGAGAAATAAAGCAATTCAATAATAAATGTACTTCTCAGAAACACACACACACACACACACACACACACACACACACACGCACACACACACACACAGGAGAGAGACCCAAGAGTGAGAGAAATAGAATATGGCTGTTAGTATTACACAGAATTATAAAATTTTATTTAAACCGTGTACTCAAAGATGCATGATCGCACTCTTGGAGAAAACATTCCATGGGCTTTCCATTGCACTCGCAATAAAATTCTAACTTCTTATTCTGGCTTCAGGACTCAATGTACATGACCTAACCACCTCTCCATCTTTACCTACTCTCACTTTTCTCCTGTGCCATTATACACAAGATGCAAAGGCCATCTCATTGTTGACCACACCAAGCTTCTTGCTGTTAACCACACCTGATAAAATTATTTGAACTCTCACATCCAGCTAGTGTATGCTTGGACATTTCAGCTACATGTATCAATATATTCCCAGTTTTGCTTAAGCCAATTTAGGATGAGTCCAATACTTGAAACTAAAATAATCTTTGACTATTACTAATCTTGACCTGTTCCCCTTCTTTCAATAGTTCCTCATATATCTTGATTCTGAGGATTTCCACCATCCTCATCACTTCTTCCTGAACAAGCTCTACTCTGTCCATACATTATTCAAACTGTACTAACCAGTAATCTAACTGGTTTTACTCATGAAACAGTGTAATTATCATTCTGTCATAATAGATACAGTCCATCAGTGAACACAGACCAATATTAAGCCAATGATTTTTTTTGGTAGAAATATCCCATATGAGTTGATGCAATAAGCTTACTTTTGTTATAACTCCCTAAATCCTTTTTACACATGCTGTTATCAAATTTAGACTTCTATAAGCCTATAAATGCACTGTTTTATTTTTAGACCAAAGGCTAATTAATTATAACACATATTTCTACTGGTTTGGTAAAAGCATAATTTAAGAGTAACACAGATCTGGGTGTGAATTCTGATTCTGCCATCCTTAGCTCTGTAATCTTACCTTTGTCTTTAATCTCATCAAGAATATTTGCACAACAATTAAATGGGAATAATATTCTTTGCTTTGCAGTATTTTTGAAAAAGAAAAAACATATAAAAAACATTTGTCTCAAAATGGTAACCAATACACTGTAAACTAAAAATAAAATCCTAAGCCTGTCAACCAACTGAACCTTAAAAAAAACAACGGAGTTTCTGGCCATGACACACTTCAATATACCACCCACCATTTACTGTTAGACACAACAACTGACCTATATTAATGCTAAAACTGTGCATTAGTCCATTTTCATGCTGCTGATAAAGACATACCCGAGGTTTAATGGACTCACAGTTCCATGTGGCTGAGGAAGCCTCATAATAATGGCAGAAGGTGAAAGGCATGTATTAATGGTGTCAAGCAAGACAGGATGAAAACCAAGCCAAAAAGGAAAACGCTTATAAAACCATCAGATCTGGTGAGACTTATTCACTACCACAAGAACAGTATGGGGGAAACCATCCTCCCAGTACAATTATCTCCTACCTGTCCCTCCTACAACATGGGGGGAATTATGGGAGCTACAATTCAAGATGAGATAGATTTGGGTGGGGACACAGGCAAAACATATTAAATAAAGACCATAAGACTGAAGAACAGATTCTTTGTGGCAATAAGATACTAAATTATAAACACAACATATGGCCATGTCAGGCAAGGGTTAAGTCATGCACCCAACCATCCCTCCCCTGTCCAAAATATGCACTTAAACTACGTTCTAACTTCCATAGGTTTTTATTTTCCTCTAGCAGTTAAACAAGCACTGGCCTCAAGATAAGCAATATTAAAACAATTGTACTTACCACCAGACAGTGACTAACTGACCCACTGTTCCACAAGCCATAATTACAGCTTTAACTGGACAAGAGACTGATTTCAATAACTTTTTCCTGGTAAGACCACTGACCGTGGACTGGTTCTGGTTAATTTACAGAGGCTGTGCATTTGAATAACTTTGTGACCTGAAAAAGCGCTTTGAGGTATAGGACCTCACTGTAAACATTTAAATGTGAAGTCTCCACCCCAAAGTGAACATGGATCATTTGTTACATACATGCTTATTCAATACACATGTGTCAGGACCACCTTCCTGAATACTCATAGCTCCTCCTGTAGCAGCTTGAATATGTATGTTTAGCTAACCCTTTGAGCATAAAGCTCCTACCCTGATCCCTCCTCCTTCAAAGTGCCCATTTCTGGTCTTTGCTGGAGGCGCACTTCCTAACCTGAGAAATGGCCACCTTGCAGACTGTGATCCTTTATTACAAATAAAGTCTCCTTTCTAAATTTTTAGATTGTGTGATTTTTAAGTTAGTAGCACTTTTCTTGATTCATTTTCTTCAGGTTTCTGAGACATTTTGTTCCCCAAGTCTGTCATGCAAATAAATCAAAATCTCCCCCAGCTCTCTGCATTTCAAAAACTTGATGAGAAGATTCCCTAAATTAACAGTTAATAACTCAAGATTCAGACAGATAAAATAAATGACTAAAAAGTTTGGTTTAAAATAGGGTTTAGCAGCAAGAAGTGAAAGTTCTCTATGATAAAAACTATAAAACATAGATGAAAAAAAAAAGTGAAGAGGACACCAAAAAATGAAAAGCTATTCAATGTTCATGGGGTAGAAGACTCAATATTGTTAAAATATCCATACAACTCAGCTGGGCACGGTGGCTCATGCCTGTAATCTCAGCACTTTGGGAGGCTGAGGCAGGTGGATCACAAGGTCAAGAGATCAAGACCATCCTGGCCAACATGGTGAAACCCCATCTCTACTAAAAATACAAAAAAATTAGCTGGGCGTGGTGGCACATGCCTGTAGTCCCAGCTACTTGGGAGGCTGAGGCAGGAGAATTGCTTGAACTCAGGAGGCAGAGGTTGCAGTGAGCCAAGGTCGTGCCACTGCACTCTAGTCTGGTGCCTGGTGACAGAGTGAGACTCTGTCTCAAACAAACAAACAAACAAAAATCCATACAACTCAAAGCAATCTACAGATGCAATGCAATCTTACAAAATACCAAAGACATTCTTCACAGAAATAGAAAAAAAAATTCTATAATTTATATGGAACCATGAAATACCAAGAATAGCCAAAGCTATCCTAAGCAAAAAGAACAAAACTGGAGGAATAACATTACCTGTCTTCAAACTATACTACATATTTATAGTGACCAAAACAGTATGGTACTGGCATAAAAACAGACACATAGACCAATGGAACAGAATAGAGAACCCAGAAACAAGTTCACATACCTACAATGAACTTATTCTCAACAAAGATGCCAAGAACATACACTGGAGAAAGGACAGACTCTTTAATAAATAGTGCTGGGAAAACTGGATATCCATATGCAGAAGAATGAAACTTTACCTCCATCTTTCACCATATATAAAAATTAAATCAAAATAGATTAAAGACAAATATGAGACCTCAAACTATGAAACTATTGCAAGAAACTCTATCTCCATGATGTTGGTCTGGGTAAAAATTTCTTGAGTAATACTCCACAAACATAGTCAACCAGAGCAAAAATGGACAAATGAGATCATATCAAGTTAAAGAGCTTCTCCACAGCAAAGGAAACAATCAACAAAGAGAAGAGACAACCCACAGAATAAGAGAAAATATTAGCAAACTATCAATCTGACAAGGGATTAATAACCAGAATGCATAAGGAGCTCAAACAACTCTACAGGAAAGAAACTAATAATCCAATCAAAAATGGACAAAATATTTGAATAGACATTTCTCTAAAGATGACATACAATTGTCAAAGAGGCATATGAAAAGGTGCTCAACATCATTGATCATCAGAGAAATGCAAGTCAAAACTACAATGAGATACCATCTCACCCCAGTTAAAATAGCTCTTATCCAAAAGACAGGCAATAACAAATGCTGGAGAGAATGTGGAGAAAAGGCAACCCTTGTACACTGTTGGTGGGAATGCAAATTAGTAAAATCACTATGAAGAAGAGTTTGGAGATTTCTCTAAAAACCAAAAATGAGGCTAATAAACAATCTAGCAATCCCACTGCTGGGTATATACCCAAAAGAAAGGAAAAAAGTATATGGAAGAGATATCTGCACTCCCATGTTTGCTGCAGTATTCTTCACAATAGGCAAGATTTGGAAGCAACCTAAATGTCAGCAGATGACTTGATAAAGAAAATGTGGTACATCTATATACAATGGAGCACTATATAGCAATAAAAAAGAATGAGATGCTATCATGGTCATTGTGTTAAGTGAAATAAGTAAGGCACAAAAAGACAACCTTCAGTATTCTCATTTATTTGTGGATGCTAAATATCAAAACAATTGAACTTATGGAGATAGAGAGTAGAAGGATGGTTACCAGAGGTGAGGAAGGGTAGGGAGGAGGGGTGGAGAAAGTGGAGATGGGTAATGCATATAAAAAAATAGAATGAATATGATCTAGTATTTGATAGTGCAACAGGGTGACTATAATAAATAATAATTTAATTGTACATTATAAAATAACTAAAAGAGTATAATTGGATACAAGTCTTTGCTATTGTGAACAGTGCCACAATAAACATACGTGTGCATGTGTCTTTATAATAGAACAATTTATAATCCTTTGGGTATATACCAAGTAATGGAATTGCTGAGTCAAATCATATTTCTATTTCTAGATCCTTGAGGAATCGTCACACTGTCTTCCACAATGCTTGAATTAATTTATACTCCCACCAACAGGAACCAAGCCGAATGCCCATCAATGATAGACTGGATAAAGAAAATGTGGCATGTGTACAGCATGGAATACTATGTAGCCATAAAAAAGGATGAGTTCATGTCTTTTGCAGGGACATGGATAAAGCTAGAAACCATCATTCTCGGCAAACTGACACAAGAACAGAAAACCAAACACCGCATGCTCTCACTTATAAGTGGGTGTTGAACAATGAGAACACACGGACACAGGGAGGGGAACATCACACACCGAGGCCTGGGGGATGAGGGCTAGGGGAGAAATAGCAGGGGCTAGAAAGATTGAGGAGGGATAGCATTAGGAAAAATACCTAACATAGATGATGGGGCAATGGAGGCAGCAACCACCACCATGGCATGTGTATACCTATGTAACAAACCTGTACGATCTGCACATGTACTCTAGAACATAAAGTATAATAAATAAAAAATAAATAAATAAATAAATAAGAGTATAATTGGATTGTTTATAACATTAAGGACAAATGCTTTAGGGGATGGATACCCCATTTCCATAACGTTATTACTCGTTACAAGCCTGTACCGAAGTATATCATGTACCCCATAAATAAATAAACCTACTATGTACCTAGAAAATTTTCTTTAATTTAAAATAAAATAATAGGTTGTGGTGGGAACCACAGTAAATAACAAAGCAAATGCTTCAAATAAAAGATAGCCATCACTCAACTCTGCCAATTTTTTGGCACAGGAAATATGGCAAAAGTGTTCTGATTTTTATAAGAAACAAAGGAAACTGAAGTTTTATGAGATATCTACTCATTTTTTTAACACTGACAATTCTTAATTGATGACCCACTTGCAAAGCATGAGTGATCGTGGGGAAGAACTGGTTGTAACCTTGGCACTCAAGCTTCAGAGTGATTCAGAGAAATGACTATCAGGAAAGAGCTGAGACAGAACACTGGTAAGAACATTGGTCATCTCATTAGAAACCTCATATTAAGCCCTAAAGAGCATTCATGTGCTCCACCGCTCTATCTGTATTTTTCTTTCATCTTCCCAACCTAACCTCAGTATTCCATGTCTGTAATGCTACTTGTCAAACTCTTGGCAGTCATTCCTGCTGCCTTCATACACTGCCTCCACTGAGATGCTTGCCTAACTCACAGATCTACCTTTACCACTGTCATTCCAAAATGAGTCATAACTTCAGAAAATCTGAAATGGCCCCCTTCGCATTCTGATTATTAATCTATATTATAGGCAGTGACCATTAGGACATTTTTCACATGGTGAAAATCTTTCAGAAAACTTGAAGAAACTACAATAGGTATACTTTTTTAGGATTCAGAAGGCCATTTACAAAAGTAAGCTTTTATGTTACTGGGGGAATTATTTGAACAGTGATATTTAGTAAAGAGCTGCATTAGAATTATTTTGACTTCCTAATATATTCTTTGGCAAGTGTTACTACTAACAAAATTGAGAAACATTTCAAAGTCAAGATTTGTATATAAGCCGGAATTTTCAGCATCACTTTCAATCCTCAGTCTCTTAGCTATACTCTATAGGGCATATTCTCTTAGAAGTTTCCTAAACAAAGAAGAAAACTACTGTTAAATTTCATTGACACGTACAGAAGCAAAAGTGCTAAACAATTTCAAGTTGAATTCAAAAATATAGTAAATAAATAAGTTCTACTAGAACAGCATAAGTCAACTTAAAATGGATGAAAAGAATAAGCTTACAGTGCCACTGCTCCCACAGAAATCCATTTATTTAATGGTGGTTGCCCTAGGAATTCAAGGACTGTGTATCATTTGAAAAATGTGTGTTATTTATCAATAACTGAGGGGAAAAATGCTAGTTTACCATCTTGACAAATGATAAAAGTTATTTGGCAAAGTAAACTTCAGAAGGAAAAATCATTTTAAAATGCAATGGATTAAAACATATTTCTGAACATACCATCTATAAACCAAATGTGAGTCATACAATAATGGATATAAAATGGTTACACATTAACCCTCATGAGCTATTTTGTCAAGAAATATTCATGATAAAGAAAAGAGTGACCCAATATAATAAATATAATAGTCAGCCTGCATTTTGAAGACACTAAAAAAAGGAAATATTTGGCCAGGTGCAGTGGCTCACACCTGTAATCCCAGCACTTTGGGAGGCCAAGGCGGGAAAATCACCTGAGGTCAGGAGTTCAAGACCAGCCTGGCCAACATGGCAAAACCCTGTATCTAGCAAAAAATACAAAAAACAAAACAAACAAACAAAACTAGAGCCATGCTTGGTGATGGGTGCCTGTAATACCAGCTACTCGGAGGGTTGAGGGAGTAGAATCACTTGAACCCAGGAGGCGGAGGTTGCAGTGAGCCAAGATGGTGTCATTGCACTCCAGCCTGGGCAACAGAGTTAGATCCCCTCCCCCCAAAAAAAAAAAAAAAAAAAAGGAAATACTCAAATAAATGTTTTATAAGAATTTGGGAGCAGCTGAAATAATGGCAACTGAGAATTAAGAGAGAACTATGGACTCCTGAAACAGGAATCCTGCTAATAATGATAGCTACCATTTATTAAGAACTTTACAGGAGCCAAAGATAACTCAGTGACAGTGCCAAGATTCAAACCCATGTCTTATTGACTAAAAACCAAAGTGTATTACATTATGATACCTGCCTCTTCTCCCCATAATAAACCTGATAATGGTAACAGTCCCCCCAAAAAGATTAGTGATCACTAATGAGGGAATCCAGACCATTCCCTTAGCTACACTTACTATACCTTACACAGCTATTTCCGACTGAGTATCTTAATAAGATACTAAAGCCTAAAGCTTCCACCAAGCATCTTAGTAAGATGATGCTGAAATTTAAATATATATCTGTATATATTTCCTTATAATTTATATATATATATACACATATATATTATGGATAATATTCTTGAATATACAAAGGTCTTTCTCCTTTTTGTTGTATCTTTATGTAATCTTATTCGATTCGACTGAGTTACCTATGTCTGAAAAAGCATCATTATTCTTATGGCAGAAATGCAATGAGAAAAAATACATATACATAATAATAATTATATATAATAATTATATAATGTATATATGTATAGTATATAATAAATAATTATATAATATATTATATATAAAAGTATATATAACATATATATTATATATCATATTATATAACATAACTTTACGTTATGTAATATATAACATAATTTTATATATTATATATTAAATATATATTATATATCATGTTATATATAAATATATATCATATTATAGATAAATATATAATATATTTTAAACATATTTGAAATATTGTGTATTATATATTTTTATATAAAATACACAATATTTACATATATTAAAATATATGTATTATATAAAAATATATAATATATAACATATATATATTTCCATCAGTCAAAAAAGAATATATATTATATATAATATTTTTATGTATAATATGTATATATATATACACAGTTTCTAACTTAAAACATACTCTTCATTCATTCATCCAGTCAACAAATATTAATTAAGTTTCAATTATGTGTCAGGTAACAGTCTCTTCTAAATACAGCAATGAACGAAGTAGATCTTAAAACAGAGCGAGAGAGAGAACGTGTGTGTGTGTGTGTGTGTGTGTGTGTGTGTTTGTAAAATAAAGCCAGGTTTTAGTGAGGGAAAAGTGTTTTCTACATTCCATTTACACATCAAGAGTGAATCCTGGATTATTTGAGACCACAGAGTTTTATAATTAAGTTGTTACAATTAAATTAAGACCCTTGAGGTGTAGAAAGGAAAGATTATACGGGAGAAGGAAATTTCCATCAGTCAAAAAAAAAGAAGAAAAGAAAAGAAATTTGGACTACGAAGAAAGAGTGAGAGAAATAAAAGGGCAAAGATATCACACTGGAGTGTCCCAAGAACTTAGGGTAAGGGTTGAGTGGTGAAACCTCCCGAATAGATTTGGGAGGGAAATCCCAGTGTAAAAAAGACTTTTTTCTCAGGATGGAGATAAACATAACAAGCCTTTTAGAAAACCTTTGTTTCCAGCAAGATATAAGGGCTCTTCTAGCAGATCATCCAGGGCTAGAGAAGGGTGTGGAAGTACTTTTCTCAGATCCTTCACACTACAGATTGGTGCCGAGAAATCAGATGGGAGTATCTAGCTACCTGAGGGTCAAGACAGACATGCTAAGGGAACCAGGGGACTAGAATAAGCCTTGAGGTTGGACCAGGGATAAAACAGAAAATAGGAACCTTGAAACTAGCAGCTGTGACAGCAAGTTTGTGCCAGAATGATTCCAAAAAAGGGTCAGGTGAGGTGTTTCACAATATTGATATGGGAGGGGGCAGGGAAGTGCTGGGTAGAGAAGGACAGGTCACTGACTAAGGCTCCACCCCCAGGCCTGTGCCCACGGACCTAGGTGAGGACAGGCATTTCAGTTTTCCGGCCTAAATGTTGCATTTCCCAACACCACCCTGGCTCACCACGCCCCCATCCTGTGTCTATAAAAACCCCAGGACCCTAGTGGGCACACACACCATCGGCTGGAGGTTGACAGGAACACGTAGGCGGAAGAAGAAAGCACGGCAGCTGGACGTCTAGAGGAACACAGCGACACATAAGAGCACACACTGACAGGCGCCGCAGGCCCGCAGGCCATCAGCCCGCGGAACAAGGCAGAGTTTGGCCGGGGAGGACGGAGGAGAGAGCCCGCTGCTGAGTGGCCCGACTCCAGGGAAAACCATCTTCCCACTCCATTTCCCTTCTGGTTTCCCCATCTGCGGAGAGTTACTTCCACTTAATAAAACCGTGCATTCATTCTCCAAGCCCACGTGTGATCCAATTCTTCTGGAACTCCAAGGCAAGACACCCCGAGATACAGAAGCTCTCTGTTCTTGCGATAAGGCGGGGGTCTAATAGAGCTAACACAAGCTGCCTAGGGATGGCTAAACTGAAAGAGCATCATCCTGTAACACACCCCACTGGCGCTTCAACTGTAAACATTCACCCCTAGACACTGCCGTGGGGTCGGAGCCCCACAACCTGCCCGTCTGTATGCTCCCCCTGGAGGTGTGAGCCTCAGGGCACCAGAGAAACCAGCCACACCGCCGTCATACGCCCTCTGCCAGCAAGACAAGGGAATTTTCCTGTTTCCAATATCACAGATTTGAGATTCCCTCACCCCACTTTCATTGGGCTTCCCCTGTACCCAGACTACCTCAGAAAATGAGAGATAATGATACTTCTTGAAAGATGAGAGAAAAAGTACAACTGAAGAGTTAAACTTTGAATTGATTGAATATTTACCCAAAGAGACTGAATTAAACCCAGAGGAAATGAGAAATGAATGGGTTACCTCAAATCAGTGCTCTCATCAACCCCAGCACCATTGCAAAAAGCAAAAAGCAAAAAGAACCAGTTACAGAAAATAAAAGGTCATGTTCTATAAAACATCAAAATTGTAGCATATAAAATTTGAACCGAGCTATATTCTTAAGAGGTGGTGTAATGTACATTGTCATTGCTTATTCCTAACAAATCCTGGTACCTTTAGACATTTTGGAATTATAAATAGACAACTGAAGTTAAAGATAAAAAAACTTCCTAGAATAGGAGGCTCCCATTGACATGGGGGTTCATACACACACAGAGAAAAACTGGGTAAACAGCATTTCTTAAAATGCTATCCAACCACATGTGTTTCTGTCTAGGTGTGCTATGCATTATGCTAGAAATACAAGGTAGCTCTAGGAAGGGAAGCATGATCACTGTGTAGAAGAAAACAATTATTCTCATAATGCAGTGCTGAAAATCTCAGCCAGAAAAATCTTGATTCTTACTTAATTAACCTGTTTCATTTAAATTTTTTTCTAACTTAGTAAATGGCATCAAAATCTAGTAGTAATCACCTTTGATTCAAAACTCTAGAAGTCATCTTTGATTCCTCTCTTTTCTTATCCACACAGCCAAACCATCATCAAGTCCTGTTAGTTTTTCTTCCTAAATGTAGCTCAAAGCTGCCCCCTTCTCCCCCTCCATTGCCACTATCATCTTTTTCTCAATCTATTAAAATAGCCTAGTATCCCTGCTAACACTTTTGTCCCTGACAACTCATTCTCTGTAGGGAATCTAAATGCTTCACATTATCTATGAACTCCCATTATAATTAAAATGAAAACAAAATCCTTACCATAGCTTGGCTCCTGAACTTTATCTTCTGCCCCCACTGTTCCCCTCCTCTGGTTCTCTAATCCCCAGCAATATTGACCTCCTCTCTGGTCTTTAAGGTAACAAGTTGTGTTTCCCTACAGAGTTTGTGCAGTTGATATTCCCTCCTTACTGATATTGCCCTGCAGATGTTTACATGGCAAGAAGCTCCTTCTTGTCAACTGGATCACAGCTCAATGCCACTACTTCAAAGAGAACTTCCTGAAGCATCCCATTGAAAGTAGACCTCCTTCCCCTGATGTTTCCTTATTTGCTTGTTTATGGGTACATAATCCAGTTATCTCTTTGGAGTGTAGGAGATACAAGACTCTTGAGTGCAAGGGTATTATGTGGGTCTTATGTAAGTCTTGCTCATGAGTATATAGGTACTCTATCAATATTGTTCAATGAATGAATGAGTGAATAAATAAATAGGGTAATGAAAAGGAATGGTTACCTTCTTCCCACTGCTTCCTTTTCACTAACTGGAAGGCATGACACTCCCAGTTTCATCATGACTAGGTAAAGTGACTAGGAATCAGGCAACGAAGAACACAAAAAGTATAGTCTTAAAGAGAAATATGCAAAGGGATTAAAGGGGAATTAGTGAAAGAAAAATCTTAATTTAAGAGGAGAAGAAGAGTAGACTTCTTTAAAACATCGTAGCCTCTTCCTGAATGCTGACCCTTCCAATTCAGAAATATAAAAGGAAATGGCTATATTTTATAAAGTATTGTGTAAATTGTATTTTTCTGAGTTGAAATATATGAAATCCACTAGAAAATGTGTTACCCAATTGGTGAAGATCTCTGGAGGATTTACATTACAGCAAAGTGAAGATTTCAGTCTACCGAGTTCTCATGAAGTAGTATAGGTATGTTAACTAACATGAGATGCACTATAAGATTTCATCTTTTTTACAATTGAAGGATAAACAGGTTATCAGGGTAACAGTGATTAGAAACAAAGTACATTGTTTACATTTCAAGGAAAAATTCACTTTAAATAACAGATTTCTTTAAAAGTATCTATTTTAAATGTTTCTTAAAATTACTCCGCTCAAGGGACACTTAAAAAGACAGTGAAATGAGAGTACTGTGTAAAACTTCAGAAGTTTAAAACTGTATGCTTACATTCACACAAGTTGATTTGTCAATGACTTTTAAGAGTGGAAATTTAGTATAATTATGCATAACACATAATTTTTTTGTTTTAATTGCAAAATTATTTCATCTGACCATGATTGAACCACTACATAGTATGGGAAAAACTTGTTTCTTAATAAAAACAGATTAACTGGCCTATTAACAATCGGGTTCCTAATGTAGCACCACATTCTGAAATTTAAAAACTACATTCCTATTATGTTACAGATTATTATCTGTTCTCAGAACTATTTCCAAAAAAAATTATTACCAGACATAAACTGTGTAATAAAGGATAATTCCATTTGGCTCCAGAGGTGGTTGCCATGACAACTTCACCGTGACACCAGACAACTGTTTTACAGAGAAGTCTTGAGGGGGAGAATCAGGAGCTGAAAAGTTAGGGTATAGAATAATGCATTTTATTAAACATATATAAGAAAAAGTTAACACGGAAATGCAAACAATTTTTATTATAAACTTTCTCGTAAAGGAATTAGGCTCAGTGCTTTTCTCCAGAAGCACAAGAGAATGTTTACTTTCAAAATGAGATGATAAAGGAAGATTTTGCATGGTGGTGTTAGAACATCTGTTTCTGTGATTCAGTGGAAAAAAATATTCCATGAGAAAGTAGAACAAGGGGTATGTCACAGTGACTTACCTACTGTTCAAGTACATCTTGGTCAACTGTCATCCTCTAATAAAAATAAAAACTTTATTGGGGGTGAATAAATATACAGTAAAAGAGATCCCTAGACAATAAAAAGAGGTGGGGAAAAAATCACACATCCAAGAAGTCGGGAAAGTGATAAGCATAACATTGGGAAAGCAGTTAAAATGACTGACCTCACAAATGAAAACTACATTCCTCAATCTCCGTTGTGCCATTAAAAAGTAAAATAATATCAAACTTTGTTCACTCAATCTTCAGAATTGAATGGTTTACAAAGGAAATACCAATGTAGCACATAAATAAGAAAATAGTTTGGAATCTACTTGTAACTCTGCTATAATAGCGTAAAGTACAAATATGTTTGCTATTCTGCATTGAATAAGCAGTAAAAACATTACTGCAAACTACTTAGCCAACTTCATATTTCCATTGAGGTAAAATATTTAGAATGGCATTTCTCAGCTGCTGTGTAACAGCATAGTAATGTCTTAGAATAATGGAATACAACTTTTTGCATGAAAAACTAAAACACTAAAATTTGGTTCATTGTTATACTTATGCACGGAATGTGAACTCATAGTAGCAAATAGAAATTCTGAGAATTTGTTTACATCTTTAAACAATGTCAATTGACATACAGTTCATGTACAGATCACTATTTCCAATAATTTGGCAGAATGCTACCTGAATTTCTTCCATTTCTTTTTGATTCTCTGAATAATCTCAGCTATAACTGTATGTGTTCCCATGTGTGCAGGTTTTCATTATTTTACTAACAATAATTTTCCAAAAAACATTATTAAGCAGCAAAAAGTTTATGAGACAAGTTATAAGGAACAATAATGACAGCTGTATTTGGTATTTTTATTTTGTTATTTTCAATGGCACTACAATAAAAATGCTATCAAATATTGATTATCACAGGAATGTATACATCAATTACAGATGTCTGTTTCCCAAGATAAAAACTGTCTGTGAAAATTCTCTTTCATTTGTCAAAGCAAAAACCTATAAATATTTTTCCCAGCATCCTTGTAAAATCTGTTTATTGTTTACAGAAAGGACTTCAATCAAAAATAGCACTAAGAAACTAATATGTTGCAACTATTTCTACTCTATAACATGCTTTAAGATGCTTATGTGGAATATCAGATAAAGCTTGTTGTCTTTAAAAGCTAACCTTCAGTAGATCCCCTGAATATTTTCTTTTTAATGTAAAACATTTTACTGCTAAGTAAATGTAATTACTATGTAAAAAAAAAATCACTGCATATCCACTGTAACAGACTAAGTTTTAATCATTTTGGCATATGAATTCTAAAATATTTTGGTATATGTATTCTAAAATATAATCTAACAAAATTGAAACTGGGAAAATTAGAACTTTTGCAATATATTCAATTTGTCATCTCAGGGTATCTCAAGGTAGCTGAAAAGGAACTTCACAAATCTCTCACTTCTCTGCCTGACCTGATCTTTCCTGTCTCTCACCCTCCCTCTTTATTCATTTTCAGATCACAGCTTCGACATAACTTCCACAGCTACATTTGACCTCATACCCCAGAGTAACTTAGGTCCTTCTTTTGTCCTGGTGAGTAATTTGGGGGATCATTTATACCAGTAATTAAAAGAATAAAAATTATTTGTCCACACATTTGTTAAATTTAGGTCTCTTGTACTAACTGCAAGCTTCATGAGGGCAAGGAGTTCCTAATTCCCAATTACACAAATTTTCTCAGATCTTTATCCATTCTCGATTTTCCGTAATTTTTCAAGAAGGGAGTCTTGTTCTTTACCCTGTTCCTTAGAAATGATATGACTTGGCCAAGAATTTAGATGGAACTTTACCTTGAGGAAGCATATTTTTAACAGCCCTGGTAATTCAGATGCACAACATACTTTGAAATTCTTGACTTAAGTGGTAAAAGCTCTGCCTGCTCAAAATATATGTTCATTACTGGTCTGATTTCATCATATAAGATCTCAAATTCTCACCATTAAGACTTTGGTTAGATTAATTATAAAGAAGTGGGTACTATTTTCAGAAAGGCATTACTATTTTTACTTATAATCTTAGATATTATATAAGATAGAAAGGAGCACTAACCTTCTTCCCTAGTTTTTAATCATTGAGTCATTTGGAAGAATTTTTTTAAATTAAGATAATTTTCACTTTCAGAGCAAAGAGAATCTATTTACGAAAAACATGAGAATTTGGACAGGTAAGTCTGATAGAAAAGCAAGCATAGTAAGTAGATGCAATGATTAGGGAAGACTGACCCACGGAGGCATCACACTTAGAAACGGGGGTAACCCAAAGAACCCTAGCCAAGATCCTTTGGTAAAATTCTTTGGTAGAAGTAAAAACATGGAGAGAGGAGGGATTTGAAGACTTTATTATTTTGAATAGAAAGAGAGCAGTACAGAGAAAAGTATCCCCTTCTAACAGTGTCTAATGCACATTCTGCCCTAGTGAATGATTCTAGACACTTAACATTCACAGGCTGTGGCCTAGCTTGAAGATGACGAAGAAAGGAAAGAGAAAGGGAAAAAGGGAAAAGGAAGGGGAAAGAGAAAAGAAAAGGAACTCCACAAACATTTATGTTATTTCCAGGCCCAGCCTTCACGGAAATAGGAATTCCTTTTACAGAAAAAAACAATTTTCTCAAAATATACAAGGTATAAAACATAAAATGCAAATACTAATCCCAAATATATCATTTAAAAAATTATTTTCTCAGCATAATATATGCCTAACTTGGTAAGGTACCAATGTAAAGTGGTCTCAGTAGTAAAGCTGATTTTTTTTTGGGTTGGGGAAAAGGTATGTTTAAATATTCAATATGAAAGCTGTTAATGTTGGGGAATAGCATCTTGTCCAATTAAGTAGAGAACCTGTAAAATAGCCTGATCTCATTAACAAGTTAATCCTTAATATCATTTTAAAAAGTGCTGAACATTGACATAAACATAATCTGCTTCAAAGCTCATATAATGGCTATTCTTAAAAATGTAAAAGTTGAAAAACAGTCATGACATATGTCAGTTAATGTTCAAATCATTCAAACAATATTTTTAGCCTTAAAAATTCCCTTGGAAAAACATGATTGACTTTTTTTTTCACAGAGTACTGATGACTTCAGAAAAATAAAAAGCATTTTTGCCTGATTTTACTGATTATAAATCTGATGTTGCTAGCTTCTTTACACCATAACAATGAAATCTCTGTATAATGCTGGCATGGTACACAACTGATACCCATGACTAGAGAAGTTTTTACACTGTTTCATTCTATATGTATGTTTCTTGAAATGTTATAGAATCAAAGTATATCAATATCCACTATTATATTTACCATCTTCCTCAGTCAGTATACTTATGGGTGCACTCCGAACTCCTTCACCTTTGAGTGTACTAGCAGACACCTCAATGATATATCGGCTATATTTCTTCAGTCCTAAATAGAAATAAAATAGGTAGGTTGAAACTTACAAAATATCCTTTAATAATATGCGAGAGGCAAACTATGAAATGGCTCTCAACACAACAATCTTCCAAAAATAAAAAATAAGTGAAAATGTCATCCTTTGGCAATAGTAGCTCCTATTCATGAAGACAAAATGATTTAGGATAATATGGAAAGAACGGACCTACAATATTCTTTCATGTGATTTACAATAAACTCTTAGTTTATTTAACCAAAAAGACAAAATTGTAATACCCTGCATGAAAATAATCTCAAACTATTAACATTAAGCTAATATTTGTGGCTACTCTGTCATTATAAATGCAAGTATACAATATTAGATTTGTTCTTTTACCTTTAATGTTTTGGGTTAAAGAGGTTGTATTTATAGTTCTTTCCTCATTTCCATTACTTCTCTTGAGATAAATTGTATATTTTTGTATGACTCCATTGGGACTACTCGGGGGAAGGAATGATAGCTCAATCTCTCCAGAAGAAATATTTCTGTAAGTGACATTTTCTGGTGCACTATCAGGCACTGAAAGAAACAAAAATATAGATACATAAAACAATTTTATTCTAAAAATCTATGAAATTGTCACTGAAGTACACTAGGTTATTTACATGTGAACATTCACAGGAATATAATTGTAATAAACATCCTAAATGAAATAAGGTATAGATAAATTATAGTACTTACAGCTGTATAAGAAAAATTGTCATTCAAAAGAAAATGGTACTATGATTCCACAGAATAAATAAGATACTATGTTTACTAAAATACTTGGGACTATCTGACCTATCTTGCACTGCAGAACACACAGATGCAAGAAAGAGAATTTTAAAACACTGAAAACTTTATTTTGCCCCTCATTAATAATAATATGAAAAAAGATCAGTAGGTTAGTGTTGGTTGACAACAAGGTCTATGACAAGGCAAGGAGCCCCCTCCTAGATGTGAGGTTGCATATTATGACCTGGCAGCAAAACCAACTCCCGGGAATATGGGATATCATTAACTAAAACACTACTTTTCTGTAGCTAACAACATTTTTATATTGAATACATTATGTGTAAAATAGTTTTCTATGTATATCTGAGTACAAAACTATATAGATTCTAATTCTGATAAAATATTGGAACAGATACCCTAAATTGAGTGAATATCTTACTTAAAAATAATGAAAGCTCTGTATCACATTAAAATAAATTTTCTTTAAGAAATTTAGGTGCTGACAAGAAAGTTATAATTCAGTGATGGCTGGCCAGAAAAAGCCATAGTAAAACAAACATGCAAACAAAATGTAAGGCAGAAATCCTGAGAAGGAAGCTGGTACTAAAGCCAGTTTTGCCTTGTAGTAGATTGGTTAATCCTGGTGCCTTTGCATTTGTACAGTAACATCTGTGTAGTGTGCCAGAGAAAGACCATAAACCCCTGGGGCCAGCTGAAGGATGAGCGATATATCCCTGCAGAAAGACCTGAAACCCCAAAAGAATGCAACTTTAACCAGGGTTATTATATTAAACAATCTAGGGGATACTTCAGATTCTTCTGCATGTGCCATGGAAGTCTATGTGAGTGGTAACTCCTGGTCTTGTGCAATGTGGTGCATTCATTCTTAGGGAATGAGGAGAGAGAAATAAACTCACCATGCAGAGAGGACAGAAAGGAAACTTTTTTTTCTCTCTTACCACTCCTCTGGGTGGAGAGGTAGAAAAGAAATAAAAGCTATGCTGTTTTGGAATTATAAGCCTATCCGCATGAGCATATGTGGATTAAATCCATGATATCTACACATACCCTGGAGAAACCTCCACTTCAGAATTTAAGTTAAAATAAAACTGTAGTCCTGAGCTGCTATTACTCTTAAGCAACTAGAAGAAGTAAATATAAATCCTTACTGGAGGAACTCAACTTCAACACAAACCACATAAATTTCTTACAGCTAAAGTTTCAAAGAATATGAGCTCACTTATAAAATCACTAAACATACAAGCAAATCAGATATTAGTAGTCAAAGTCAACAAAGAAAAGGAAAAAAAACAAACACACACACATACACAGTAGTCAGATTTTGAGATTCCAGATATTAACATAGAAATGTTTAATATATTCAAGAAATCAAACATACTTTAAAATATGAACAAATAATTATTTAAATAATGGTAAATAATATTAAATAACCAAGCAAGTTTTAAAGAGAACAAGATAGACCTTCTGGAACAGAACAAAATAACTAAAATTAAAATTCTCTTGAGATATTAAAGAGCAGATTAGACAGAGAAGAAGAAAACTTTGGTGAAAATGATGATAGTATTGAAGAAATTATAAGAATGCAGCTCAAAGAAGACAGTTATGGAAAATATAAAATGGCAGTTGAGACATAGATGATATCTATCTGGAAAGAGGTCTAAAATAATAGAGAAAATGAAGAAGAAATATTTAAAGAGATATCACTGAGGCTCATCAAAATTATTCAAAGATATCAAACATCAGATCAAAGAATTTCAGTAAATCCCAAGCAGAAATTCTGTTAAATCATTTTTAGACATACCATTGTGAAAATACAGAATACAAAGAAGAAACTATCTTGACAGTACCAGAAAGAAAACAAATCATCTACATAGGAATGACAATTAGACTGACAATCAACATCAACTCAGAAACAACAGGAATTCCATACCCCTTTTTTAGAGAGACAACTGGTAATAACTCTTGTCACTTCTCTGAACATCTTAAAGATGCTATCTATCACTTTGATGACTGACTTCTTCCCTACCCCTCAGAAATTTCAAGATCCATGCAAATGACCTATCCAGTTCCCCTGGACTCTATATTCTTTTATCTCTATAATTCCAATAATCTTTTCCCCAACCTTACTTTACCCCCACCTTATTTCACTGGCTTTCATCGCAATACCTAAGACTTTGTCATTATCAATAACTGCCAATATTCCTCTCTGACAACCAACTCCTGTCTTTCCAGCTTACCAACCTTGTACTTTGAATCCAACCATTCTTTCACCCTCATCAAATCTTCACTGTGCATCACCTCTCTTATATCTTCATTTCCCTACATACTCAGTCTAGAGTCCACAGTCACTATAATCACTTCCTAACAGTACCCATCAATTCCTATTGTTCCTATATAACTTTCCTGGCAAAATTATAATTGGAGTTAAACAAAACTCTGCTGGCTTCACATCCCCAATGTAATAGCTGAATAAAACACCATTCCATGCTGACTGGTCCCACTTAAATTTATAATCTCCTTTTCATTTCCTGACAGCCAGTGTTTTTATTTTAGTTAATTCAGTCTGCCACTCTTTAAAGTGTGTTTCCACCATCTTCTCTCTTCACATACCTCTGATACAGCCTCCCCCTCTTTATTTGAAGCTAATAAACTTGCTTCTCATTCCATTGCAAAAATAAAAACACTGAGAAAAGAACTACATTACCATCCAACCTCAAATTTTTTAAAATGCCTTCCCTCTTTCTTCCTTTCCAAGCTCCATCCTTCCAGGTCTGCACTAGATTTTATTCCTTCTGCCTATTCAGAGACTTTACACTTAGTCAGTGATACATGTGAACACACATACATTGTAATATACATTATGGTTTTTATAACGTCTTTTGATGCCACTTGCTCCTTCAGCTATTACTCAAGTCTACTCTCCACTTCATATCAAAATTCCTCAAAATTTGACATTCCTCGTTTTCTGCAATTGTTTTGCCTATCATACTCTACTAATTTCACTTCATTTTTCTCCATTTCTTTTCTGTTAAACCTACTCCTGTGAAGTCACCAGTGATCTTCATTCTTGCTAAAGCGCTAATCAATTCTATACTCCATCTTACTTTACTTTTCAGCAGCATTTGATACAGGGAATAAATTGCTTCTATTTGAAAATCTTTATTCACTTGGCTTTGAAGACATTATAGTTTTCCTTCTACTTCCGGTGACTTCTGCTTTGTCCTCGATTGGTTCTTCTCAAAGTCTATGTGTCATATTACCCACGACATAGCTATAAGCTTCTTAACATCCCCACCTATTCCCCAGTGATGTGACTTTATCCTCATCCCTTGACTGAATACCAAAGACATGGTGAGGCTCCAAATTATATTTACAGCTCTGGATCTTTTCCCTGAGCTTTAAACTTATTTATTTAACTGCCTTCATAATGGCACTTGGATATTTCAAATATGTTCCAAACAGAAACTCCTGGATGTTCTCCATATCTGACCCCTTCCCTGAAATTCCCCATCTAAGTAAATGACAACACCACTCACCCAGAGGCTCAGACCGAAAATCTGGTAGTTTATCCTGATTTTTCCCTTTACTTCAACATCCAACATATTCGGCAGCGATCTTCTAAAATTTTAAATCATATAATGTTCCTATTTCATAACTCTCCAAAAGCTCCTCACTAAAATTAACTCCAAAGATCCTAGAATGGCACCCAAGAATCACATGATCCACCTCTGCTCTCTCCTCATCTGTGAATTCTCTACCCCAACTCACAGTGTTCAAGTGACAAAAACGCCCTGCTCTGCCTCAACTCCACAGTTTTTTTCCTGTACAAGGAGTTGGCAGTTGCTATTCTTACTCTGGAACACTTTCATCCTTATTCTCATCTTATTTAATCCTGTACCTCATTAATATCTCTGGGCAAATATAACCTCTCAGTGTGGCTTTCCTCAGTCCTCCATATCAAATAGCCCACTCACTACTCTAACTTTCTCTCATCTATCCTTGATATTTTTCACTTAGTATAACTTACGACTACCAAAAATCACAAATTTGTTTACTGATTTATTTTCTAATTTCCAATTTTCTAATTGTCTACTGTCAACTTTCAGAAAGGTAGAGATTGATTGTGTCTTGTTTACTGCTATAGCTATACTATCTAGTACAGTGGTAGAACATGATATAGAATCCATAAAATCTGTTCAGTGAATGAATGAATATAATTAATATAATACAGAGTATATTAAAAACAAGAAAGAAACTCACAGGTAAGGAACAGATACAAGATTGAGTTGAAAATCTCTTTAATTACAAAAAGAGAATTCATGATGCTATGCTTGAATTTTATAGCTCAATGTAACTTCTGATTTTGAAAATTTCCCATTAGATTTAAGTTTTCCCTCTGGAGTTGTCTGCCTACCACCAGTAGTCAGTGTATAAATACGCATTCTTGACTCAAGGCTGATATCCATTTATGTTAGGGAATAACTATTGCTGGATCGACAGGTAGATAAAGCAAGACAGACTCAATGACTTACTGATTTTTGAAGTGTGATGATGCACTTAGAATTTTCTGAAATGGCATAGAGTGTACCCCAATTGTAGAAATATTTTATAAAGTAGGCAACTGATGAATAAAAAGTAATGATTATTATCAGTTGGAATAAGCTGAACCTATTAAAATTCCAAAACAAAAAAATGCATAGTCCATGATGATAGTAAAAAGGGAAGTTACCTTGAATCTGCAAAAGACTACTGTTTGGCACATACAGCTTTAATGTATGCAGACACATTTTAAAATATTATTCATTAATACAAATAAATTTATGGGGTTCTACACAGAATTTTGGTCAACATCTAAGTTATTATTCACTCATGGTTGTTGCACTGAATCAGACAAAGTGTTAAAGGCTTACTGTAAAGATAGTTATGTCTTAAAAAGGAAAGGGAATATGTATATATCATCAAAAAAGTAATTTGTATGGGAAATTCTCAAAGTTGTATTTATGATTATTGCACCCTAAGTATGAGAAAATGAAAACGAATCTTAAGTTTGTTGAAAAACTGCACATTCTATGATTAAAACACACACAGAGATACACACACACACACACACACACACTCACACACAGACTCAATCTTATATTGATCTTTCCTGCTTGAATATAAGAGTGGTTTACTTCCAAGCATTAGCAGACTCTTTCTCTTAAAAAAGTAAGGCATTTAACCAAATAATTTACTCCTATTTGTAATTAGTAACATTAACACATCACTGAGTTAACACATCACTCGATTTCTCATGAAACAATATTGAAGAGTGGGTCCATATTTTTTTCACATGAATAGAAGTTATAATTACCATATTTAATAAGATTATTTTGAGCCTAAACACAGAAAAATAGTTGCTCTTGAGCTCATCTTGCTTCAAATAATACTTGAGACCCAATTTAATATTCTAGTTTCCTCTTTTGCCAAAGGAGCTAAAGTTGGTGGTTTAATAGTAACAAACATAATCTAGGAAAACTCACTAATGTAGATTCCATTGTCTTCCATTTTCATCCAGGTGGAAGGTGCACAGACCTTGAGACTATCCCAACTTAGGGCAGAAAGCCAGATATTAGGAAGATGGGCATTAAACCCTATACTCTTTTGTTCCCCCCCCCTCAAGACGGAATCTCACTCTGTCGCCAGGCTGGCATGCAGTGGTGCAATCTAGGCTCACTGCAACCTCTACCTCCCAGGTTCAAGCAATTCTCTGCCTCAGTCTCCCAAGTAACTGGGATTACAGGCACCTGCCACCACGCCCAGCTAATTTTTTTGTATTTTTAATAGAGACAGGGTTTCACCATCTTGGCTAGGCTGGTCTTGAACTCCTGACCTCACTATCTACCTGCCTCAGCCTCCCAAAGTGCTGGGATTACAGGCATGAGCCACTGCGCCCAGTCCTAAGCCCTATTCTCTTATTGTTAGGCCTGGCTAGGGAACCATGTGATAAGTTGGTTTCCCCCTTCTCTTTACTTTTTTAGCCATCTCAGGAGCCTATTAAATGAGACTCATAATGGGGGTCAGAAGGCCTATAGCTCCAATTCACTTCTCATGTCCTATGATTTATGAGTCCTTTTACCCAAAAGGTCCTAGGTCTCCTCACCTAAAAAATAAAGGGTTCTGCATGTTTTCTAAGATATTTTCCAAAATTAAAATTTGCATTTTAAACTAAATCTGAAAACTTATATTCACTTAAAGCTTATTGTCCCTTCCTTGGAATTAAACTCATACAAACAGATAATACAACAGAAATTAAGATTACATTTTCAATACTAAGTAAAAAATTATACACATGTAATAATCAGAAAGCAAAAAAAAAATCTTTTATCATTCATTATTAAAATAAGGTGCTCTTGATGCTGTGGCCAGTTAAACAAAATACTTGATAAGCATTCATAAAAATGGCTATTCTTTCATATCACAACAGAATCTTTCAAAGTTATTACTTTCCTTCCCATGCTGGGCAGAAGCCTAACAACAAAACATCACTGTAACAATGAACAGAAAGATCTTAGATATAGTTTACAATTTACCAGCTTTATTGATTACTTCCAAAACAGCATGTACTGTGAAAGGATGATGGGTTTTACAGTCAGATGGGGTTTGGATTCTAATTCCAGCTCATCACTTTCCAGCTGGTGACATTAGGCAATTAAACACCCACCAACTAATAAAACTTAAGGAGGAAAGGAAATCCTCCTTTTCTTCTACACTGCTTATCCCTAGTAGAGCCTGGCATATTTTTTGAATGATGAACCTCTCAAACACTCAGTTTTTCATTAGACTCAGTTTTCCGTGAAGATAGCAATAATGTATTGCTTTGGTTTAGAGTTTTAAAAAGACAGTTTGTGTGAAACCCATTAGCAGAGCCCATGACACTTAATAGGTGCTGAAAATATTCATGTTTTATTTCCTTGACCCACTGCAAAATAAAACTGAGTCATTAAAGAGCAGACGTTTCTCTCAAAAATACTTATTTTAGGTACAATACCTATAAAAGCAATGAAACATGGCAATATGTGTTTTAATATCAATTAAGTGTCATTTTAAATATCTTGATCATGTAAAATTACTTTCTTCTTCCTGCAATTTCAAGTATTGCCATTATCTATGGGCTCTTTTGTATCAACTCATGGTATTCATTTCTGTGAATAGTCTCAACAGAATATTTTCTTTCAAAAGTTAGCTACTTTACTAGATTTCTAGATCCTCAAGGTCAAGACAGACATTCATATATAATATCTAACTGAACCATATGAAATTGCTGATATTTGGCCATTTGTGACCTATTAAAATGGTAATTTCATGTGGTTCCACCAGTAGCTAGTCAGTAAATATTTATTCTTTTAAATGTACAAATAAAATGTTAACTTTACATTTAGTTATCAATTCTCAAAATACATTGTAGAATTGGCCTAATAGTTATGCCACCTATATATAATTGTAACACAATATAAACAATAAAATAAGATTATCAGACAAACTGTCTTACTCTAGTTTCACTGAAACTAAAACACACGTAATTCCTTGCTTGTCTTACTTCCTTTAAATGGGATATCCTCTCCCAACCCATCCAGCAACCTCTATAACAGGGGGTCCCCAATCCCAGGGCCACGGACTAGTACCAGCCAGTGGCCTGTTAGGAACTGTGCCACACAGCAGGAGTTGAGCAGCATAAAGCTTCTGTATTTGCAGTCACTACCTATCGCTTACATTACTGCCTGAGCTCTGCCTCCTGTCAGATGAGTGTCGACATTAGATTTTCATAGTAATGCAAATCCTATTGTGAATTGCCCATGCAAGGGATCTAGGTTGTGTGCTTCTTATGAGAATTTAATGCTGGATGATCTGTCATTGTCTCCCATTATCCCCCAGATGGGACCATCTAGTTGCAGGAAAACAAGCTCAGGGCTCCCACTGATTCTACATTACGGTGAGTTGTATTTCATTATATAGTACAACGTAATAATAATAGAAATAAAGTGCACAATAAATGTAATATATTTGAATCATCCCAAAACCATCCCCTCTTCTCTCCCCAGCCCAGGGGAAAAACTGTCTTCCATGAAACTTGTCCCCATTGCCAAAAATGTTGGGGATCCCTGCTCTATAACATCCTTCTGCCCATTCCACCCTCCTCATTAAGATCCAGGCCAAATGCTGTCTCCTTCATAAGTCTTCTCCAGGCATGCCATTTTTGTGCTCCCACTCTGCACCACTATCTATATACATGACTCATTAGAATTTAAGAATCTATTCCTACGTCTCTGCTTTTACCTCATTTGAAAGCAAGTAGTCATTCAACCTAAAATTTATAGGTACATCGAAAGAATCCTTGGTTTCTCAAGATCTTTTCATTTGAAAATTCACAGATTTTGATTAGGCATCCCCTTATATAAATCAGACTTAAAAAAATTGTACAATAACGTTTACCTGCACATTTGCCAGAAAAAAGAAAATTAATTTCTGGGTTATACAAAACAAAATAATGAGGGATTTTAGGTTATGTATACAACATGGCAATTGTCAGCTATGCTTACTATATCACTATGTACTATTAAACAAACAAAGCAAAACAAAAACTCACCAGTCTCTGAAGTCCTTACAGAGAATAAAGAAGATAACTGATTGCCATGACCAAATCTGGTATAAGACCTTATAGAAATGTTATAGAGGGTGTAAGGTCTTAAGTTTCTTAAAATTATGTCTGTTGTTGATGTGTTCTTCATATATAAAGCATCTATATTTTTATATAGCACCTCATAAGCAATAATGATCCCATTAGGCTTTTCGGGTGGTGACCACTTCAACCTTATTTCATTTGCAGTAACATCAATTACTTCAACATCCTGAGGTGATGATTCTGGTTCTGGGGGGAGAAAAGAAAATTTTCAGTACATATATATACACTAAGCCTCCTGAGTAGCTGGGATTACAGGCACACAACATTGCGCCTGGCTAATTTTTGTATTTTTGTAGAGATGGAGTTTCGCCATGTTCGCCAGGCTGGTCTTGAACTCCTGAACTCAGGTGATCCACCCGGCTCAGCCTCCCACACTGCTGAGATTACAGTAGTGAGCCACGGCACCCAGCCCAGTACCTATATTTTATTCATGCTTGTTGATTTATACCCTAGAGATGGCATGAAGTAAAGCCAGTGAGCATGTACAATCACTTTTTTTAAAAAATTAAAACTGTAACTGATATTCTTACCATCTTCAGGAGTTATCACAAATATGTCATTTTCTTCAGACAAAGAACTTCTCCAACATAGGTTGAGGCTGCCACTCTCATTTTGTATTTTGTGTATTTCTTTAACCCTATAAAGACAATAGACAGACTGTTTAATGTCCTTAAAACAATATTCTTGAGATCGGTGCCATTTAATACAAGGTCAGTGAGAATAATTTATTTGAGGTACTAGATATCTATATCAGCTTCCAAATAATTGCAGTCACCCAAAATTCTTGGGCTTATAGGACTTTCTATGCTGGTGATTTCAAGTTCTTTCCTAAAATATTAAGGCAATAATTTAAAGATGAAAAATAACTTTTTTGGCACACTGAGACAGTGTAGTTGACTTGGCACAAATACCATATCAGCTGAATTACTTCAGATGATATTTACATTCATTCATTCTACTCTTCGATAATGAGTTATTTTGATTTACCATATATAATATTCCTTGAGTTAAGTAAATTTCTATGAGGCTTGTGATCTGATACTTGTTATTTATCTGTGGGTAAATATAAAGTAAAACACATTTAATCAAGTAATGTATGCAAGTATTTTAAAAAGATATTCATGGCGGCACAAAACAACAAAACATAAAATGACATAGCATGTGTTCTGTAGTATTTAAGGCATGGGGAGATGCATATTTTCCATCAGAATAGAAATGTAAAACAAACAGTAACAACAACTCAAAAAAAAAAAAAAAAAACGCTGTTTTCTACCTGTTATGAGAAAGCTGTTATCTATAGTAGTTATCTGGAATGCTCTATTGGTATCCAGTTCCATTGCATAAATTGTATAGTGAGTTATCTTTCCATTGGGATATTCTGGAGGATCCCAATATAACAAAATAGATGAAGAACTAATATTTTTATAGTTTATAATTTTAATGGAGCTTGGCACTTAAAAAGAAGAATGAACATATGAATGAAAAGATAAAGTATCACATTGTACAACAGCAATATTTGCAGGTAATTGTTTCAAAGGAAATACATCCTTACCTTGCTCACGTGTCCTAACATTGAGAACTGTTGGTGGTCCTTCTCCCATGATGGTGAAAGCAGATACACTAATCATGTGCTCAGTGAAAGGTACAAGTCTCCTGATAACATAAGACAGCTGTTCAGCGGCAATGTCAGTAACATACTGATTCCTTGTAGTCACTATTTGAATTTAGTAAAAGAGAAAAAGAGAAAGGTGTTTGGCTTCACAATCAAAATTATTTTTTGCTTAGACAGAAAAATCTGAAACCTGATTTCTCCTTATTAATTAATTTCTCCATGCACACCTCTATTAAAGGTAGATGCATAATAGTAAACATAAAAGCATTAATTTTAGAGATTATATTGAATATTATTATGAATTTCTGAGTACCTCCCAATAATATCCATAAACATTTTGTGCTCATAACATAATTTTGCTAGTTTTCATACATTACTCTGAAACATGACATTAGTGTTTTTAAGAAAGCATAACTTAAAAAGACTGGTGGATTTTTCTAAAAAAGAAGGAGTAGGCAATAATATATAATTGAAATATTATAAATCAATACCAGGTTTTGGTACAAGAGTTAAAGAAATAAAGAGTTTTATTTGGACTCAAATTTCACCATACATTCATACATTCATTAAACCAAATAATTCTCTAAAGCAAGCATGCTTGGGGTAACTGACAAATAAATATCCCAGAAGGATTTCAAATGTTAGATTTTCACTTTATTTAGAACTGTGTTTCCAAAACTCTTAAGCAGCAATTAGGCCAAACTTGAAGTATTTAAGGGAACATCTGCATTAGGAATCATGGGCCTCTTAATTTTCAGTGTTGCCCTCCAGTCATCTTTGCACAAGAAAAATGGATCCGTAAATGAAATATAAACATATATTGAATGCAATGTGATTTTTTAAAATGAATTCTACCATAAACAGAATAACATAACACTTTTAATTTGGAATGGGACAAATACCAAATTAGAGAAAAGATAATAAAATAAAATGTTCTTCTCATTTTACATTTTAGAAAAGGTACAGAGATAATATGTGTCACCTGAATATTTTTAATTTGCCATGTATGGCATTCTCCTTTTAGAAACTGTAATAGCCACTGACACTGAAGAGCAAGTGTATACACTAATGACATCACCATAGTTGGGGTCACCTACACCTGTTTACCACACCATGCACTAGAGTTGTAACTTTCTGACCTATTTACCTTTAGTGACATTTGAAAACCTATTAGTCAAAAACTGTAGAGAGTGTGAGGCCTGTAAATGATTTGAAGATATGTTAATCCCTTCCCATCACACCTGCTTTGGCAACTGTAATAACTGATTGTCTATGCAGCTTGGCTAGAGACTCTAGGGTGCTACTTTCTCCAGGAAGAAGGTCAAATGGGTTAGGAGGGGGCCAGCTTCTGCCTGTGTGGCATTTCCATTTGTTGTAGGAGGTTTTCCGACAGCTAAAAAAAAATTCGACTCCAGCCCATGGACCATTAATAATACATCTGAACTCTAAGCTACGGTTCATTTCTGTGCTAGCTAGCACTGGTGGTTTAAATGCACATTATAGAAAATCAAAATTCTACCTACCAACTGGTGAATTCTGGTCTTCAGCTCTATTCCTTGCAGGAAAGTTATTATCTGGATGATTGTCATATATAAATGCAGCAAGTGAGTGAAGGTCAGACGACATCTCTGCTGAACCCTCATATGATCCTATCATTGGCTCTACTATGTTCACAATTTCTGGAGCCATGGGGTCATTTATATACTATAATTAAAAGTAGATATTTAAAAAAGACTGTGACAGTTACACTTCATGACTTAAATCAAATATTAGTTTAAAAAACTTATAACTTTGGAATCATGTTGTTATAAAAGATAACATATTTCCATGACCGCTGTCTTCTTTAGATTCCAAAATTTCATTCTCCAGCTACCAATATCCTGCATCATTGTAACACATTGTGATCACCGTATTTCCTAAGAGATCAATACTGTATTTTGGAAAGAAACAGATTTTCTGACTTGAATTAGTTTCTTTTTGGTAAGATAAGACATCCTCATGCAAAGGTTTCATGACTGAAATATTGCAACTGCTCACCCTCAAATGGTAAGTGTTCTAGGCATACTGATGGATTAGATGTGTTTTGCTTCTCTAATTACCTGACCTCATTTGTACACCATGCGTGAGAGGTCTACATGTCTGCTTGATATACATCAATGATAATAGTTTATAATAGAGTGAAGCTACATACCAGAATAAAACTACATGGTAATATTAATAGTTTTCACACTGGATTCATGGCATACCTGTCCAAGACTCTGGACCTAAGGAATATTTAAAGTAACTGTAATTGTTCCTAGATCCTATAATGTAATTCACACATGTCAAGTTCACCAAAATGACAAATACTGAGGAGAAAACATCAGGAACAGATTATGGATGAATACGGTAGAGGTTTTTGTTGAGCTAGCAAGATGATTCTCCATTCTCCATTCCTACTAGCATAATTGATTGAAACAAAATGGGGAAAAGGTGTTTTGGCCAAATAATATTGGATATTTGTATAGAATGTTGACTTTGGAAATGCATATTAATCAAAGAAAATGTTGCTTTAAGAAACTTAACAGACAAGTACAATGTGTGAACTTTGTTTGGAGTCTAATTAGAATATACCTAATCAATACAGGATTTGAAGATAATCAAGGAAATCTGAATGTGGTCTAGGTATTTAACGATACCAGGATGATATTAGTAATTTTGTTCATTGTGGTCATGGCATTATTTTGTGGATGGAAATGTCCATGATTTTTTAGAGATTCATACTTGGGTATATAGGAACAAAATGATGTTAAGTCTGGAATTTATACAAAAATTTGAGGCAAGAATGGTAGCCTATTGATGATTACTGAATCCAGGTGGTAGGTATACGGAGGCTTATTAGACTCTTTTCTCTACTTTTAAACCTGTGTGAAATTTTCCAAAATAACATAGTTTTGGAAAAAGAATACACTGAAAAATCTACTCTTTTTTACTAACTCTTTTTTAAGTTCTGCTTCAAAACTTACCACCAAACTCCTTCTTTTAAAAACATCATTCTATTCATTATCAATTTCATGCTCTTTTACCCTGAGTTTATAATTAATTCATAATATAGGTTTCAGTTGTTTATAAGTTTTGGCTTATCTCTCTTTTAATTATCTTAGATGTTTTGGAGTTGTCTTCACTCAGAGAGCCAAAAACAGGTTTTCTAGGCCTTAGGAACATCAAAGCACTTAGAATTTACAAAAAAAAGAAAGAAAGAAAGAAAAGTAGATGTTCAGAAGTAAGTTCAGTAAAGCAAGAAATTTTATGGCAGTTCAGTTAACCATCTACAAAGGCAAGTTACTTAAATACTAACTTCTGAAAAATAAAAGAACAGAGAAACGAAGTCAAAAAAAATCTTCAGTCCTCCAAATATTTACAAAATGCAATTGTCTAAATCTTGTCGCAACTCTAGTCAGAAAAGTGTTGTCATGAAAAGCAGCAGGTTTCCCATACAAACTACTTTTTAAAAGTTGTGATAAAGAACTATGGATAGGGAACTCTATATGGGTTTGTTCCTATGTCCTTGCATGGGACAAAGTAAAGGTCTTCTATCTTACAACAGCTCACTTCAGTGCTGCCTCCACAGGGAAATTAGGGAGGGCAGGAATCACAAGCACATAACTCAGAGAAGCTCTGGTGTGCAGTCAATACTTTATGCCCAAACCACACAGCTGTTTCCACCATCAATCAGTCACCTTTTGAAAATCTACTGTGCACAAAGCACTGTAGAATGAACTATAGAGAGGTAGTACAAAGAAATTCCCCCTGAACTATGGTTTTGCATTAAATCTCTCAGTATTTTCTATCCCATGTCAGACAAATTATTGAGAGTTAAATCATAGCATCCCATCAATTACATATGTTAAGCATCTCTGCTGACAAACTGCCATTTCAAAGTGAGAGTTGATCTGAATGCTTTTAACTATGTGAATGGCTTCCAAATTCTGGTATTCTGACATTAGAAAAACCCTCCATGACTAGGGCAATGATTTGAACCTTGGCTTTGTAACAACCCAGAATGTTATTATTAAGTGTGTCGTGTCGTGAATATTTCTCAAACTTAACCTCTAAAAAAAATGACATTAGATTAGATGTTAATTAGGTTTTTCTAATGAAAAAAAATAATATTAAAAGCAAAAATGGTAGGAAAGAATTTGGATTTCAAGAGAGTAATGGGAAAGGGCAAAGAGAAGCAGTAGTAGAAATGAAAGAAATAGGAGGGAGAAAAGTCCATTGCAACACCTAAAAATTATCGACTCACTGACTTAATACAGGTTCTCAACCTCAGCACTATTGACATTCTGAATTAGATAGTTTTCTGTTGTGGGGACTGTCCTGTACACTGCAGGATATTTAGCAGCTTCTTTGGTCCCCAACTACCTCAGTTGTGACAATGAAAATGTCTTCAGAGATTAACAAATGTCTCTTGGAGAGCAAAATTGCCCCTGGTTGAGAACCATTGAGTTAGGGAGTGTCACAATTCGTCAACATGAAAGGCCTTGCATATGCTGCCCAGGAATTCTTGGAATTTATGTGAAAGAATTAGGAGTCTTCAGAGTTAAATTCCTAATCCACCTGAATAAACCAACTTGATTTTACATGTAATAATCTTCATTATAGCAAATGTGATTTTATTTTCTAAAAAACCCTATTATGTCTATCAGTTTAGGCTCACTGGAGGTCTGCTGAATAGAATTAATGAAACATTTGACTTATTCTTAAGAAATGCTTCTATATTTTAATATAGACTACTGTGTTGGTCTAGAGAGGAGAGTTAGGACCAACTGTAGAACAATTAGAAGACAAATATTTCAGTTCAATATAGAGAACAGCATAGTTTCTTATTCATCTGTAGATTTCTGTGCCTAACAGAGTGCCTAAAATTTCATGGTTATTTAAGAAATAGATGCTTCTGGGACCATAACAAAGCATACTTCAAAGTTTATAGGATAGGAGCTACTTTTGCAGTGGTAGCTATCTTATAATAGTTGATCAAATATCTTAGCTAAGGTTGGATTCACATCATTTATTAGGAATGAGATTCATATATATGTGGAAGTTGAAATAAAAGAGTTCAAACCTTGAGTCTCAATTTGCTAATGTATTTTTCAAATATTTATTTAAATATTGAAAGCAAAATCTAAGACATATTTCAGCTTGTTTAAATAATCCATATTTATTCAGAAACAAATAGATCATGGGAGCCACTCGAAAAAAATGTCAATAAGGGTAATGAGATAAAATGATGCCTAACATAGAAGGGTTATATTATATTTTTAAGTTTAATCATCATGATATATGTACATGGTTACAAAAAAATGATGATGAATGGTTTATAATGAAAATAACAGTTCTTTGTTTATGCCCTCCCCTACTTCTTACTTCCCAGAAGCAACACTTTAAACCACTCCTGTTTTCAGTTCTTATGGTGTTTACTTCTCAAAACACTAAATAATACACTTATACTACTCTGTTAACACTCATTTTAGAATCTATCGATTTTCTGCAATGATAGTGAAGAGCTAGGTTACTTAAATACATATACATCTTTGTCATCTGTTATCAATTAAGTTACTTTCATAATGTAAATAATATACTTAAATTTGGAAGGATTGTTCTCATAGATGTTTGAAATATAAAATAGTAGGCTGGGGGAGTGTACTGCAGAGCCTCGCAGGTAGATACCCACTATCCCCACCTCCTGTTTTTCCTGCTTTGTAAAAATCTCCTCCTCTTGAGTTAGTTGAGACCTATGATTTGTATCTAACCAATAGAATAAGGCAAAGGGAATAGCATGTCTCTCCCATGATCACATTATATAGACCCTGCTTACTGGATTGATGAAGTAAATGGCCTTGCTGGAAAAGGCCACATGGGAAAACAACTGTGAGGTGCTGTGTCTCCAGCCAAGAGCCAGCAAGAATCCAAGACCTTCAGTTCTACAGTCAAAAGGAAATAAAATCTGCCAAAAACCTGAGTGAGGCTGGAAATGGATTCTTCCCTAGTCAAGCCTCCAGATGAGAACACAGCTCAGCTAGTCCCTTAATTGCAGGCTTATGAGACTGTAAGAGGAGAACCCATCTAAGCTGTTTCTAGATTTCTGACCCAAAGAAACTGTGAGATAATAAGTATGAATTGTTCTAGCTGTTAAGTTTGTGGAAAATTGTTATAGAACAATGGAAAACTAATATAGTGAAATAACAGTAGCCCAGGCAAGAGACTGTGCAATCCTGAGCTGAAGTGGGAGACACAGGAATAAAACAAAGACATAGGCAAGTCACATTCTGGATGTAAAAACAACTGACCTTAACATTAAGTGGCTATTGAATGCTAAGTAGGATCTAAGTCAGAAGTGACTCCAAGGTTTCAAGCCTTCATGACAGAGAGAATAATGGTTCCATTATCCAAAAAGACAAACCAGATGTACATATCAATGCCATAATGCTCACTTTCAAAGCCTTCTGGACCATGGTTTCTTAGACAATGACCTTCATGTTGGAGATCTGTGTTATGTCCACTCAGAGGGATTAGAAAATTCTAAACCCAGGTACTGAGACTTCAAATCAGTTTCTCTTTAGGCCTTATTCTGGACACACTGAAACTAGTAATTGTCTGGACAGACCTTCCTGTGTGTCCTGTGGGAGCCTGCACAGGTCACTATCACTGTCCTAATATCTCTGTCCTCATTCCAATGTCACATCTTCCTTCCCATCATGAACCAGGTCCTATTAGCTCAGAGAAGATTTCTGTTTTGTTTTATGGGGAGAAGTTAATTTAGATGTAACAAGCCCTGGCAGAACCTTCCCCACAAATGGCTGCAATTAGGAATCCAGAGTGTCAGAGAGAAGGATCAGAGCACAAAGCAAGGCAGAAAAGTCAGACAAATACGAAGCAGTGATTGAAACTGTGAGGTAATCAAAAGAAAATGTTATGAGAAAGCTGAAACCAAAACTCTGTGGAACATCTTTACTAAAAAGTTAGAAAATAGAGGGAGTTAGCTTTTTAAACTTTCTTCATTTTTAATTGTACAAAGCCAAAAGATTGCAATGTCACAGTATATAAAAGCGTAGAAAGTATTAAGGAATAAATAGTGTCAAAAGCTGAAAAGTGGGGGACATAGGGATAGATTTTGAAGCAGATCAGAACACAAGGGTGGTTAAAAATATTTTATCTGGCTGAGTACAGTGGCTCACGCCTGTAATCCCAGCACTTTGGGAAGCTGAGGCAGGGGGATTGCCTGAGCTTAGGAGTTCACGACCAGCCTGGGCAACACGGTGAAACGCCGTCTCTACTAAAATACAAAAAAATTAGCCGGGCGTGGCAGCATGTACCCATAGTCCCAGCTACTTGGGAGGCTGAGGCAGAGGAATTGCTTGAACCCAGGAGGTGGAGGTTGCAGTGAGCTGAGATTATGCCACTACACTCCAGCCTGGGTGACAGAGGGAGACTCCATCTCAAAAAAAAAAAAAAGAAAAGTTAATTAATCCTTGTATTGGACACTGGAGAGGTCACTGGTGACTTCTAACAAGATTTCAAGGATTTTAAGAGTTCTTGATATGGGGAATGGAGGCTACATTTTCAGAAGATCAGTAGAAATGGGAAAAGAGAGTCCTCATCCTGAGAGAGGTACCAAGGTCAAAGAAAGGAATAACAAATGAAGAACACACTAAACCACAAGTTGTCTTTCTTATGTCATTTACTCCCAACCCTATAAGGTGGCTATATAAGCCCCATTATAAAAATGAAGGCACCAAATCTCCAAAAGTTGGTTTGTCCAAAGTCATAGACCTAGAACATGGCAGAGCCAGGCCAAGAACCCAGGACCATTTGGATTTTAAGCTTCTGTCATATCGGTCTCCCCCAAATCAATCTCCTGAAAGGTGAACCCAAACACCAATTACATGGGGAAGCAGAAATATCAGAAATGAGTCTGATCTAATAAATAAAGATATAATCAGAGAAATAAAAAGAAGCATAATGCCTCCTTTTACTGAGAAAGGATAAGAGAAGAAATATTGGGTGGCAACTAAGATGGATGATCCTGTGCCAAGATTAATGATCACAATAGGTCACAACTATTTAGTGCAGCACTCACTATATGCCAGGTACAGTTCTAAGCTCTTTACACACATGAACCCATTAAATCCTCTTAACCCTTTGTTATAGGGACTTATAATCACTATCTTAAAGAAGAAGAAACTGATGTTCAAAGAGGTCAGGCCAACTTTCCCAGAGTTAAACAAGTAGCAATGACAGAACCAGAGTTTAAACCTGGTTTACACTCTTAACCACTTGCTGTATAGCCCAGTGAGAGACAAAATCATAATTTAAATCCAAATTTGTATTTCTCCAAAGCTCATGTTCTGTCTACTGTGTGACTAGAATTTCGGACCAGATAGACACAGAATCAAAAAAAAAAAAAAAAAATGCCTTTCTAGAACCTGTTAACCTCATAGAAAAACAGGTGTGGCTGCCCATTCAATAGATGTCATTAGCAGAAGTAGAAAACCTGTCATCTAGTCCTAAGAAAGCTCAGTATTTAATTTAAGACCTTCTCAGCAGGAGCAAAGGGTTAAGCTTTTGCCCTTTGCCTGAGTTGTCAACTATAGTATCACAGAAAGCATAATTCAACATCTTTTGCACAGAGGAAAGGAATCAACATAGGATTAAAATTTAACCCTGGGTTGAAGATGGTAAGCAACTTGGAGTGATAAGTCCTGGGTGGCCAGAGTGCATTGAGCACATGGTAAGGTCAACTGTCATGTACAGGTAAGTGCCAGAAATAGAGGAGGGCTGGGACTAGAAATAGATAGCATTGTCGGGAAAAATAACAGCACAGGTAGAAGCAGCAACAATTCTGAAACAAAACAGCAGACGCCAGGTGTTGAATAACTATCACGTTTGTCTTTAAAGCCCAGTGATTGCTGCACTGGTCCTAAGGATGTTTATTCTTTGAGTGCCCCAAGAAGCAGCCAGTATCTGGACATGACTAGCTTGGAGGCTGAAAGGGTCTCACAGGTGAACAGTTGATGAGGTGAGGTGAACAAAGACAGTGAAAAAAAAAAATCAGTGCTGCCTGTACTTCCTAACAGAAACAAAAGGAAAAAAACAAGACTTTCAGTGTGAAGAGAAGCAAGCACATTGCCTAAAGATCCTGGTCCTCTTATTTTAAACCTATGAAATAACTTAAATTTCTTTTATTTAGTAATGTGATTTCTTAATCAAATGTACTTAAAAAAAAAAAAGGTAGCTCTGAAATTTAGCTTCCCAAGACCAAATAGAACAGAAAATTTGTCAACAACAGCTACTGAAATTACTGTGCCTTTCACTGGCAACTGTTCTAAATTGCAAGCACAGCCTTTGAAGGCATACTTATAACAATAGTTTCCAAATAATTCATTAACTAATTTAGAATAATAATATTAACTTAGGAAAATACCTTTAGTCCTGTTTAATTGCACAATTAACACTTTTCATTTGGTGAAAAAGAATAATAGCACTTAACTAATAATGTAAGACCTAAAATGAAACATGATCTAGCTAGATTATCAACATGCCCCAAATTTACTTTACTTTGTATTAGTAAGTTGTCAAATATTTTATTTGTGAGTGCTAGCAAATCTTCCAAACTATCAGAGCCAGAACTGAACCAAGCAGAAAGAGCTCACCAATAAGTGAAATAAAAATGCAATACCTCATTCTTTCCTGTGAGCAAAGTATTTTCCAATATTATTCCTGTCTCTGGAACTAGCACTTTCACTCGGTATTGGTTAATAATTCCATTTGTTTGTCGTGGTTTCTTCCAAGTAATTCTTACTTGTGTGGCTTCTACCTCTGCAAGTTGTAAATCGAACACTGCCCCTGGAACTAAAGAAAGAAGAGAATAAAGAGGGAATTGAAAAATATATTTTCAAGTGAAAAAGTGCCTAAATTCTTAGCTCACAATTTAAGATATATAAACAATTCTATAAAAAATAGATGAGGCCGGGAGTGGTGGTTCATGCCTGTAATCCTAGCACTTCAGGAGGCTGAGGCAAGAGAATTCCTTGAACCCAGGAGGTGGAGGTTGCAGTGAGTGGAGATCACACCACCGCACTCCAGCCTGGGAGAATGGGAGAGAAGAGTTAGACTCCATCTCAAAAAAAAAAAAAACAAAAAAAAGAGAGAGAAAGAAAACAGACAAAAACAATTTATTTTACTAAAAATTAAATATGTCTTTAAATACATGGATATTTAAATTTCTAAACATTCTCAAAATGTAAATAAGGAACACAATAACAGAATAATTTTCCAAAATAAAAGTCATAACATTTGTTTGAAACAATTAATAAAAATAATTTCCTTGAGAATCTGCCTATTTGGAGATGATTAATGCCCAATTGAAATATTGATGATTTCATAAAAATTATAACAATAGATCAAAAAATAATATCCCTGAAGACTCTGAATGCAATGAAATGTAGTTGGTAAGTTAAATTAGACTGTGTTTTAATTTATTACATGAAATTGTTTGAAGAGTTGATTTTTTCAGATATTTCTAAAATTATGTTATTTTCAAATTTCAGGTGCCCTCACTCATTGCAATAGTAAAGAAAAATAGGAACAAACAATTGGTTTAAAATAAAGCACCAAGAACTTAAAGCAACATCTAGCTATAAAGTCACCAAGAGTGATATCTAGGGAACTTCCCAGTTTCACAGGAGTAATGGGCCAAAAATAAACATGCCCTGGGCTTTTGACCATTTTTATTTACAGTTCAACATGTGTGTATGAATAGCTAATTCACCCCTCCAACCCCTACTTTCCTTATCTATAAAATGGGTGTAATTATAGCTTTCCTAATACTATACAGGTTACTATAAGGAACAAAAAGTTCAAGAAAATTTCTAAAATTTCTAAAACTTTTAAGAAAGAGAAAATGACATAAAATTATTATCTCTTATGATCAGATTGTTGTTACACTTTAAATTAATTTCCCTAAGCTATCTGGCAGTGGTATAGGTTTGGCAAATTCTAATTTGAAGATAGGCATATAGTCTTAAAAGAGAACAAGAAAAATGACCTCCTTCCTTTTTAAGACAAAAGAAAGGTATTGAAAAATAATTTTACAACTCCTATATATGTTTTTTATAATGAGCAAAGCTAATTATGCTTAAGTTGGCTTTATAGTAAACTATAACTGTATGAAGTTTCCATCCAATAGATTAGCATTTCCTTTGTCTTCATGAAATAACCTGTAAAGACTCTCTGTATATTGTGACAATCGTTGAGTCATTCTTTCTTCATTCAACACTGAGCGTTCTTCATATGATCACTGTTCTAGACACTTGAGGACAGAGAAAGAAATTAAAACAGATAAAACCTTTGCACAGCTCACCTCTTGTATGAGTTTTCTTTCATTAAAATATATTGTACCTAGAGTTAATGTTTGTATTATCATATTTACCAATATGCATTTTTCAAGGGTGGAGAAACTTTCCAGTTAATTGTGTGGTGTAAAATAACATGGCTATTTAAATAGCAAAGCTCCCATTCCATCTTTCGTTAAAATTTTATTTTACAGTCTCTATGCAGACAAAATATTAACCTGAATTGCATAACGTAAGTCGCAGAAGAGATCTGGCATTTTTTCCATTTAATTTGAACTGATGTAGAATCTGAACTGAAAAAAAAAACCGCTTAATGACTACATTGATCATATGAATCAGGCAACTAAACCCTGCCTATTGAAAAATAAGTGAGATGATCAGTTCAAGTCAATGCAACACAGTAATATGTTAGATATCAAATATTATGCAGGACAGTAGAAAAATATATATATTTTACTGTCTCTTATTTTCTAGTAAAACCCAAGAGTAGTAACTATTTATCTTTTAAGTAGAATATATTTTTCAATATAACTTAGTAAGTTTTGCAACATGATACTTAATGCCAAAAATCACAATCCAGGTAAACATTAAGTTGTTCTATATTACCTTAAAAATGTATCTCAAACTTGCATAATTACTATAAACTTATCTTCTATTCCTCATTTATAAAAAGCTTGGGGGGATAAAGGAAATGGAATAGACAGCATTATATCTTATCTTTAAAAAGATACTTGGTCTATTAGGCCACAAATTCTTGTGAGGAAACCAGAGAAGACTCCTTTAATATTGATACAAAATTAACTTAAGAAAATCAAACACACAAGGTAATCACATGATTCAGCATCAGTTTTGAAGGTGTTGTCCACAGGGACTACCTAAGAGGCATTCTCAACACAATACATTTACAAATTTTACTAATAAATGAGAAACGTTAGACATTTGGTTAAAAAAATCTCATATTTTCTTTACCTCTATGTCATTTGTTTCCAACTTCAAAATTAATGCTCAATGGTGAATTTTCGAGATAATGCCAAAATAATTTAATTTGGAAGGTGTTACATACATGGACTACCTAAGAATCACTCTCAGGTTAACATATTTATACATTTTACCAATACATTAGAAACATAGTAGCATATGATTTATTAAAACATATTCCAAATGGTTTGAGGTGTTCAAACGAAAAACTATGAGAAGAAATAAAATAGAGACAAATAGCATTGATGTAAAAGAAAATACATTAAGATCATTTTTGCCATTATCTAGCAAATTAAACTTTCTTTAGAAGTGCATTTTGAAAAACCTATATTAAAAATTAAAGCCATTGCAAATCCTGAAAACACAAAGTTGGCAGGTTCTCAGTGATTTTCTTACAAAGATTTTACTACTATTTGCAGAGAGTAACAAGTTTAAATCACTCAAGACAAAAGTCTTCACTCCCATGTCTTTAAGAGGGAGTAAACAAGAGTCTCAGAAATTTGTCTGCTTTTAAGAAATTGTCATGCTAAACTACCCTGACAGAAAAGTTATTAGACAATATTGAAGCATCGTTTGCTTTTTTTTTTTTTTTTACCCCTCACACAAATTAGAAGAATGCCTATGTTGCATCCATCAGCATTATCTGATTTTGGAATAGGCAATTCTATGACATTTTATAACCTTAGAGATTATAATCTTTTTTTTTCCAAAATCATCTATTTTCATGCCTATGTAGAAATCTACCCATCAAAATATTAAGGGACATACAGATGCCTTAGGAAATATATAAGATAACTGCTAAAACAATAGGATGCTGATTTTCTTTCAAAGTAGACTATGGACCATAACATTTCCAGTGGTAATGAAATCAACTCCACTGTAACGTAATAGCACAAAACATTCTCCATAAGAGGTCAATGTAACATTCTTCTATGAGTATCTGAAGATTTATAGAGCACCAATTGTTTTAAAAGGTAATTTAAAAGAAACAAGCTAGTCCTAATTATTTTTTAAATACACAATGGACTGCTTTTAAATATGGAGAGGAAAATAAATTAAGTAACTTTAATTAGAATACTAAGAACCCTGTTGTTTTAATAAATGAAAAGGATAATCTAAAATTAAGAAACCATTTTTTAATTGAAAGTAGATAGTTCTAATGAGTTATTAGTTTGTTCTCATATTGTTTAAAGATCCATTTATTTCAAAGTTTTAAATAGTGGAACCAGGAATAAGTAGTGGTATCAGAAGCAGAAAGCTACATTTACTGCATTTGCCAGAGTATTCCATTGAAGCAGCTCCTGAGGTTGAGACTATCCCCCAGAGACCTCCACGGATGAAGGCTGACATGAGGATATAAGAACCATGCCAACTCTGCCTTTGGTGGAGCCCACCAGTTGCCAGGAGGCCCCTCTAAGAGCCACCAGGGTGTGGTCCATAGGGGGGAGTGGTTCAGGAAGATAAAAGAATGAAACTCAGGACAAATTGCCTTTTATACAGGGCAAATGGAGTCATCTTCTTGAAATGATTTGGTGTGAAAAACAGGCCTTGTGAAATGTATTGAACAATGACCATAAAATTATACTTCTGTGGATAAAAAATGTAGAAATTGAGGCAAATAAAATTTAAAATATACCCAAGACAAATAACATGGCATATGCATTGTCTATTTCCCTATTTTTGTCAAATGCCATAGTCCAATAATGATGACAATAAAAAATTTATTTATTGAGTTGTGGATTCTATTTAGAAGTCCCAAAGTCAGCTGGTCTTGAAAGAGGACAAAATTTCAGGATTTATTTAATTGTAGAACAAGAATAGAAATCAGTGGGTACATTGAGTTGGTTGAGAAAACGCTATTAAAACCAAAATCAAGGACTCTGCTTTATTTGAAAGTATCCATAAATCTTCTTAGCCTCTTAGGAAATGTTTAAGAGCGGTTTTTATGGGGAAGATGATGGAAAATTTAAGATTTAAGGGAGAAGCTATGCAATACTAAGATTCTTCTGATAGAAACACAATGGTAAAACTTTATTACAAAAAAAGAACATTTTCCTTATGAGTATGTATAACTTTCTTATATGTATACTGAAACTATATATATGTGTTAGGATTTTCATCTGAAATAGATAAAACATAACTTTTATGTTCTTCCAACAAAATATCAATGGTTGTCTCTTTAAAGGGGAGAAGTACAAAATTTCCTAATAGTTACTGCCCTCTGCTGGTCAAATACTTGAATGATGAATGCATGACGCACGTGTGTGTGTGTGTGTGTGTGTGTGTGTGTGTGTGTGTGTGTACATGTGTATATTTCATTTATAAGTTACTGTATGTTAGCTACCACACAAACGAAGGCTGGAAACTTTTCCAAATGTTAATGTGTTATAAGAAGTTACTGTTAATTTTTGTCCATAATTACAATCCCTAAGTAGAAATGAAGACATTTAGCAAGTTCAGTGTAGGCCAGAAAAATATGTTGTGAAATAGTATGGAAACTTTTTTTTAAAGTATAGTTCACCTAAAACAATGATATTTAATGAATACATAGAATGAAGTTTATTGAAGAAAAATACTATTTTCCTAATTTCAGTACATGCTGGTAAATCTGTGTCATGCATCCACTCAGAATCTTCACTTGCTTAGAATACCATTTTGATTACAAACATATTTTGTTGTAAGCATTGGGAATATAGAAATTTCTCCGAATAACAGTTCTGTGAGAAAAAAATAGATTCCACATTAAAAAATGTAGTTAAACAACACTAAATGTGTTTGTTTATCTTACAACTTCTTGAGGTTATGCTAAATTTTATTGTGGATAAATAATAGGCTGATACTATATATGGTATTTCCTAACCTTGCCTGATCTTGGGTCCCTATTATTATGAAGCATGCTATGAGTTTAATGTTCTGGAGAACACATGTTCAGAATGAATTAGGTAGTAATTTAATAAGGAAATAATGTGATTTAAGTAAATATAAAATAAACTGCTTCTAATATCATGTTTTACCATTAAATGAAGTTCATAAGCATACCAAAAATATTTCATTCATTCCCTATGTTCTTACCATCTGGTGGAGTGAATACTGAAAGATTTGACTTGGGTCCAATCCCTGCACTGGTTTCAGCCGCAATATAGATGTCATACATTGTAAATGGTGTTAGGTTAGTGAATGCATACTTAAGGTCTTTTGTGCTGTTATCTAAAATTCGACCTATAAAAGTAGAAGATACCTATGGATTATTTTTTATCAAGCATGCAATCATTTTCACATTTAAGTACAGAACTAAGACAATTCAAGTGTTAACATGTGCACTAAAATTTGTTATTATAATATCAAAACTGGATATATTTTAAACATGTGGCTTACTAGTACACTGATATCAATTTAATGAAAGAACATGAAAATGTTCCAGTGCTTAAAATTAGTTTTATTTAATCATAGAGCCCTTTTGAATAATCATGTTATTTTTGACATATTGAAAGGGGAAACATCAAATTTTATCAATTCCAAAAATGATCAGATTTCATACTCAAATTTATTCAATTAAAATGCTAAATAATGCCATTATCTTCTTAAGAGGATATTTTTAGGAAATACTTCTAGTTTAGCTTCTGAACAAAACTCCTTGGTCTGTCAGCACAATTCTTTAAATCTTCAACTTTGCTTTGAAACCTTCTTGCTCTAATTGCAAACTGGCTCTTTCCTAAGAACACTGCTTTTGTTCCCCTACAGCCACCTCAAATGGTGGCGTCTATTTTTGCCACACAGCTCTCCAGTAACCAGGCCTTTCAGTGTGGTAGGTGTTATCCTTGCTCCTCGTTGCTCCATTTTATTCACTAATCTCCCTCCCTCCTTATAAAAGCTCACGGCTTTAAATTCTATGTTACCAATGACATCCACTAGCCCTCACAGTTGTAATCTACTAACCCAAGGGTCATTTACTCCCATGGTTTAGCTTTTGGTTCAAGGCTACCATCTTAATTTGTGCTGATTTTAATAGCCTGAGAGATAACCCTTAAATTACTTAGATATTTCCTTAAATAATCTAGTTTTCTAAAATTTCAGCCACTCCCTCAAGATCATAACTTAGACATTACTAACGCCAATTACTGCATATCATTAAGAATGTCAGTTTCATGCACCTTTTTATAACCACTTTTTCCTATGTCCTTTACCTTTCCTCTAGAATCCTGAACTGATAATTCTTTAAATTCACTGAAATCAACAATCCATTGATTTAATCACCTATTTTATTTTTGTTTTATTTGACCCCTCACCACTTGATTTCCACTCTTTATACAGCTTTGGTGTCAGTTTCAATTATAATCACTGCCTTACACAGGCCTCTAATTCCCTTGCCCTTCTCTTGTTGAAGGGAGCTGGAGAACCTCACAAAACCATTAACTGATACCACTTTATTCGTAGCCAAACCTCAGATGAACCCTAACGGGTGCCTGGAATCTTACTCAACTTACATAGTCAATGGTCCAATCACTCTACTCTTCTGGATGATTATTTTACACTTACTCTTCTCTGCTCAGACCTCAAACATCTTCTGCCCTATCTTCACTCCCAGCTAATGGTCTTGCTTCCCATTACACCAAAAATAGTAAACCAATTAGAAAATATTTGCCACAGGCTCCCACCAACACAACTATATATTTACCAGCATCTATACCCATATACTCTGCCTTACAATGTATAAGAACAAATTATGGACAAATTATCTGTTACTGTGGACAAATTATCTGTATTCTTATCTCAAACCAATCGCTACATTTGAGCAAAAGATCTCACCTTCTGCCCACACAGACACCTTTCCAGTAATTCTCGTTTTTCTAACATCATTAACATTTTCCTTATTTTCCTCATTTCCATCAGCAAACAAACATGCTTTATATGTTCTTACTGAAAAGAAACCTGGTGACTCTACTTAACCCCACCGCTACTCTCTATTCACTGCTTTGCTTTGCAGCTAAACTCAAACGAGTTTCTACACCCACTGTTCCAATGATCTTCTCCCATTTACTCTTAAACTAATTCAATTAGGTATTTACCCTACATGCTCCACCATACTGGAAGCATGTGATCACTTCCTTGTTGCTAAATGTAATCATTGCTAAATGCCTCTCACTTGATTTATCAGCCAGCCTCACAAATGAAAGAGTACCTCAGATAAGTACTGAACAATAATATCGGATAGAAAAGATGTAGCTGTGTATCCATGTCTGTTTCTGTGTACTGGATGGGTGAGTGGAGGCAATTATCTTTTTTAGGAAGTAAAAAAAAACTCAGAATTTTAAGAGCATGAGTTACTTAGGGATGAAAGGTAAAGGTTACTCATGATGGTGATGAGTGATTCATACCACAGAAATTGCAAAATAAAATGAGTTGGAACTTTGTATCTTTTTTGATGCTCCCAAATAAATGATACTATGTGGCTTTATGTTATTTCATCATTGTTAGAATTAAATTTCTTTCATAGAACCATAGGATCTCAATCAGGAGAGAATCTTAGACTTTACATAATTCACTTCTAATAATATAATATTCAAACATCTCAAAATACCTCTGACAAGTGGATGCCCACGTCCTGCTTCCTTACAAAGATGGAGAACTTGCCACTTTATAAAGCTGCCCAACAATTTTAATACGTTTTCTTTTTCAAAGCAGTTTTAGGTACACAGCAAAATAGAGCAGACGATACACAGATTTTCCATGTTATTTTTAGAGAGTTCTTTATAACTATTTTTTAAAAATGGGTTCCTAGCAGTGAATAGAAATCTGATTTAATATAGTCAAAGTCCATTGTTCTTGATGAATGTAAGCCAAGGTCTTCTTGTTCAAATATTTGAAGATGTGTATCTCCACTAACACTTTTGTCTTAAGGAGTTATCTCTAGTTTTTTCATGTGCTTCACATGAAATGTGGAACATGAATAGTGTCTTGTCATTCTTATACCCATTTATGATTTTAAATTAAAAAAATCAAAGCACCTCACCTTCCTTATGACCTTCTTTTTGTTTGCTTCAATCTTAGGGTCTTTTAAAGAGTCTGATATTTTTAAAAAGAGTTTGATATTGGTAACATATTTTATGATTCTTACTCCAAAAGGCAAACACAAAACCAATTAAGACTTACCTGAAGGTCCATATAGTTCAACTTTATAACTAAATTTCCCTGTTACTACAGTTGGTGGGTCCCATAAAATTGAAAAGGACTTTCCTGTGATGTTGCCTGTTACACAGTTTTGTGGTGGTCCTTCAGGTACTAAATGAGTATAGAAAATAAATACATAATATATTTAAAATGAAAGGGCACCCTATTAAATACACATAATAAAACACAAAGTCAGAGAAAGAAAATAAAATACCGCACTTAAAAGCAGAGTTTTTTAACTTAAAAAAGAAAAAATATGAAATATAATTGAAACTTGTGAATAACACATGCTGGATCATCAGATAAATTTATTTGTAACAATTACTGATTTCATTTAATGCTGTATATTATTGCACGATACAAGTTTCATGCTAATATTCATTGTAATATATTTATTGTCAAGTTTTATTGTCCTGAAACATTTAATACCTGCATTTATATATATATATATATAGCAGTCAGCAAAGACTGGATATCTGGCTTGATAAACACCTTCCCTCTTATTAATGCACGTAGAAGTTTCAAGAAAATAGCCCTCAAAAATTAATAATAATTTTTAATTTTTGTATCAATATTTGTATTTGGTTCTAAGAAGAAATTTATAACCTACAGTTGGAGGATTCAAATGCAGTATTGGTAACATATAAAAATAATAATGACATTTTAAATTACTCAATTTTTTATGGAAGTTTATTCTTTCTTTTAATTGAAATAAAACAATTCCAAATATTTTTTCAGAACAAAATTATTGTCTACCAAATTTCACCTTGTATGAAATTAATTTTTTATTGTATAAGGAGTATGGAAGAAGAAAATGATATAATTCAAAGATGATATTTAAATTAACAAAATACTTCAAATTTACATGAAATGAAAAATAGAAGCAAACAGCTACGTTATTAGAAAAAAAACATGCTTTAGTGAAATTAGCCTATCAATAATTTTCAATAACTTCAGAAATTAGCAATTACAACCTAATGCCTGATATTATGTTGTGCTATATCTAATATCAGTTATGTATCATGCATATAATACATACCTATATATTATGGGACTATATCAATATCCATGAAATTTTATAAATATACGAAATATATAAATAAACACATATATTTACATGAATACTGATATAGTACCATAATTAAATATATGAATACCTTACCTGAAAATATTTTCTCATAAAATTTAGTAGTAATAATAATATCTAATTTTTCTCATTTAATTTTAACACTGCCACCATAAGGAAGGTACGATTACTGTCTCTATTTTTCAGATGAGGAAACTGCAGTGCAAATAGGATATAAATAGGTATATATTTTAGCTACTGCTTGTACCTGATACTGAAATCTTAATCACATGCTCGTTCTGCTAGTGCAGATATCTTCGCTTTTGATAATGGCAATAACAGTGAGAGAAGGGTGTAGACAAGTATCAATGATTAGAACAGCAAAGATGATTACAAAAAATTGCTGAGATTATAAATGATAAATGCTTGTATTAGGATCATGGTCAGTAGCTCAAGAATTGTTTCTTTCAAATCCTCTTTCTCCTTTTAAATACTTATTTGTACTATAATATAAAAGAGTATAGAAATTTGAAGGAACCCCAGATGAGATGCCTATGGTATATTATTAAGGCAAAAATTACTGAAAGGTAAGGTAGATTAAAAATAAATATCTATATGAATAAAATAAAACATTATTCTCTAAATAATTTAAATCTTTTTATATACAAAAAGTGAACCATACCTGATTCTGGTGTTCTGACAATTGTACTGTCAATATAACCTGCTTCAGTTGTAACTGCTGAAACTTCAAAGAGATATGTTGTATAAGGTCTCAAGTGTGTCACTACAAAACTGATAGGCTCATTCCACACAGAGCTGATCTTATTCTGTGCCATCGTGCTTGATGAATACGTGGTACGCAATGGAGGTGTAACTCTACCAAGGGGTGGAGAAGGGCTGGCTGTACTCCATAAAAAAGATTCACTATTCTCCTAGTAAGTAAAATTATATCAATGGAGAAATAATGTTGTATCTCTTGGTGAACATGAGAATCAGAACATATCATTCATTTCTTTTTCTTTTATGCTATATATACACATATAACATGCAAGTTATGGACAAGTTTGCTAGATTTTAATTGTACCCATTATGTCCACAGTTTTAGAAGAGAATATATTTATCGTATTCCTTGTACCTTAGTCTTTATGAATAGAATTTCAAGTGGCTTAAAATAAAGGTAAAACTATAGCAAAATCATTTGTAAGAATTTTTGAGCTACATGTTTGCAGTGCAAGAGCCAAAGAGCTGAAATAATTTTACTCTTGTGAATGTTCAAGTATATGCCACTTTCTTACTGTTAATGATCATTTTTTCTCATAAGTACTCTAAAGTACTAATATGCCACTAGCTCACGTGTTAGGTGTGTGCATGTGTTAGAAATATATCCTAATTTGAAAAATATTTTTAGACTTTTATAAAGTATTTACAACAAAAATAACTGTGACAGTTTTTCCGTTAATAACAACACAAAGATTGCAAAAATGATTTTAGGAAAAGCATTATGCTTATCATATAATAAATTATGATGCTTATTATATAGTAATGCACTACTATTATGAGGTTTATTATCAATGACCAGAGTAATAAAAAATTCTTTACCAAACATATGTACAACAAAAACAATCTACCTCCGCAAATTTGACCTCGACTATTATCCTATATGTACTCTTCCCTCCTGCCACGTGGAAGGAAAATATTTTCTCCAATTATGTCTCATACTTTTCCACCTCAGGGCTTTATAAAGTCTCCTCCACCTGGAATGCCCCCATCACACAATCTCTCTCTGTCCCTGCTCCATGGTGTATCACAAATGCTATTCCTTTTATGAAGTCTTTTTAGAACTCCCTAATGATTTTAATCTCTCACTCTTGAATTCTCAAACCTTTCCTGTATTCTACCTGAATAAGGCCAATTGTGTATAGCATAATACTGTAAGTAATCAAATAATTAATAAAACTTTGTGTATAACATGATACCATAAGTAATCAAATAACTAATAAAACTTGGGTAAAAATACAGAATCTAGATGCTAGAAGTGTGAAAATATGCTTATCTAAGATTTTCAAGACACAGAAAGTGTTGTGTGATACTTACATTGCATTCTGGCAATTTCCCAGTCAAAATGTCCTCTACTCTGACTGAAACATCTTTCACTACTATTCCACTTCTGGCATGCTTGACACTAATCTTGAAGCTGGTAATTTTGCCATTTGGTTGCCAAGGTAAATACCAAATCAGGTTTACTGCTGAAGAGTTGTAGGCCTCAACTGTAAGATTCACCACTTTTCCTGGAGCTAGGGAAGAGAAGGATTGAGAAGGAAAAAACCTTGTTATAAAACTTAGAATTGCATTTATGTAATTTCATGGTATATGAAATTAAATATACAATACACTGCATAAAATCTATTTGTGTAAGACTTTTACAAATATATTTAATTGGCCTTGACCTAAAATGGAAAACTGGAGTTGGGGCAAATCAACTTTACTTTAGGATAACTAGGCTAATACATACATTGATGAAATGCTTCAAATAAGTATGAAAAAAAATTCAATCAATAGTCGTTTGTGAATATACAAAAAAGTTGGGATAAGTTTTTCATTTCCTTAAATATTTTGGAATAATGCTGTTTCATTAGATGTGAAAAAAGTAGCAAATTGAATCAATTGTCCAACCATTTTCACCAAAAAGCACATTTCTGGAATGTTTATAAATGTCTAGGGCCTAATACCAAGTGATACCCTCCAATTGATTGTTATTATTGTATTTAAAAATTAAAAAACCCTCAAAATCAACTTTCTTCAGAATTTCATTATTCTTTTCTATAACTTATTGATTATATAGAGTAATAACATAATAATCTAAGTTCTGTTTTAGTTGGCATGAAACCAATACGAAGCTCAAATTAGGAGAAATTATGCCCATTAACTTCATGGTAAAGTATGTAAAACTGATCGAGTAAAACACCAAGATCCTTCAGAATATAAAATAAATGTGACAAGTCACTTTTGAAAGAAATCAAAACAAAACATCTGAGATAAAAAAATAAGTGATAATAAAGATGCCTAATATTAAGACGCCAAATAACTAGCATTTCAGTTTACACTGTACAGAAAAATGCTAAAATATAATTTATAAATAATAGTCATATAAATTACATAAGAAAGTTAGATCTTTGGAAGGAGGTCTATATATCAATGATATAAGGTCGGAATTAAGGGAGTTCAGGACAGCTGCATTCTAATAAAAATAAAACAAAATGCAACTATTATTGGGAATAATGTTGGATAGGATGTTAGCAATGAGGATGAGATTCAAAATACACTTTGATGATTGTGCTGGTAAAATTTACTGATAGATTAGATGTGTACTGTGAGAGAAAAGAGGCACAGGAGACATAAAGATTTTTCCTCTATGCCACTGGAAGAATGGAGGTATCTTAAATTGGTTTGGTAATGATTACATATTATGGAATAATACAATAACCATTAAAATCCATGTTTACAAAAGTCTATGTCATAACATGCTTATGACTTAATGTTAAAAGGAAAAGGCAGGATATAAACTTACATACATAGCACAAGCTTATTTTTGTTAATGTGTAGTCTCATAGATATATATTAATGGGGGGAAGTAGACCAGCCAGAAATGCGCAAAAATGATAAAAGGGTTTTTCATAAGTCTATGGATAATTTTCATTTTGTTTTTTTATTCTTGTTTTTTCAAAGTTTTGTAAGATAACATTTACTACTCTTATAATCAGAAAGAATAATACATATTTCAATGAATAAATTAGCTATACCAAAGAACTCTAAAACTAATTGAGTGGCCATGCTATGAGAATTGTATGTATTTTAGTGTCAGTTTATATATATATATATATATATATATATATATTGTATGTATATATACACACATATATATATACATATATTTTATTGTCAGTTTATATATGTATATATACACATATATATATACAGTGTGTATATATATACACATATATATATACACACATATATATGTGTGTGTGTGTGTATATATATATATATATATTTTTTTTTTTTTTTTTTTTTGACGAAGTCTCACTCCGTCACCAGGCTGGAGTGCCGTGGCACAATCTTGGCTCACTGCAACCTCTGCCTCTCAGTTTTAAGTGATTATCCTGCCTCAGCCTCCCAAGTAGCTGGGACTACAGGTGCGTGCCACCACGCCCAGCTAACTTTTGTATTTTTAGTAGAGACAGGTTTTCACCATGTTGTTCAGGATGGTCTCGATCTCTTGACCTCGTGATCCATCCACCTCAGCCTCCCAAAGTTCTGGGATTACAGGCCTGAGCCACTGCACCCTGTCTATATTCTTATTTATTTTAAATGACAGAAACTCATGAATAGGTCAATTTAAAATAAATGACAGGAAAATTACCACTTTCTGCAGTTTGGAAGAGAAATGGATCACTAAACACTCCAATACCAGCACTGTTTTCAGCAGCAACCTAGAACAAACCAAAAGGATTGTGTTCAAATGTTTTACTCCCTGAAAAAAGAGAATCTAAAATTTAAAAAAACAACTTTGACTTATCCATAAGATAAATGCCAAAGATACTTTTTTAATACTCTCATGAAACAAGGCAAATATAGAGCTATCCATATAATTAACATATAAAGTATTATTGTCAAAATTTTATAGATGAGAAAACTGGCAGAGAGAGGTCAAATATCTTGCCCAAGGTCACAAAGGAATAAATGGTAAAACAAGAATCCAGTTGCACCTGGGTTTATTTCAAAAGCTCAGTCTTTCTCTACTATATCCACTACATAAAAGATGCTACGGTTATTTCTGTAACAAATGCAAGAGATTACACATACAGTACCTTAATTTAGAGTTCACAGTCTTATCAGGCAAATAAATACTCAAAAAACTGTTTTAAAACTAAGTAGATTTAATTAATAATTTAAACTACAAATTCTAGAATTTTAAAGATAAAAAAATTTGATTTCAATAATCTCTTTCAATAGATTAGAACAGACAGAGAAAATGTCATAAATGAAATTAAGACTCAAGCTTTTGCAAATGCCATGACTGGAATCATAACCTTGACTTGATTGTAGCTCTACCAATTCCCAGATAAGTAGCTTCAAGCAATTTACTTAACTGTTGTAAGTAACATTTTTCTTGTCTTTAAAATGGGAATAGTAATGTATCTATGTTATAGAATTATGCTGAGGAGTAAATGAAATAGCACATGTAAAATACTTAACAGGATTTTCCCCATAGCATGACTTATACTGAAGATATCAAATGTACCATGCCAAATACCCTTTGGAATCCTGCAATAGCTAACATTTATTTGAACAGAGGAAAGGTCACACATGATTTATAAAATGTGGGATGAAACGGAGACTAAGGGCTTCCCAATAGACCTTAAATAAGAGAATTCAAAGGAATAAAAATTCAAGCTCCATAAAAATAGATCTAAACAGAACTAGGCTGACTAAATCACCTTCCTATCAGCAATAGTTTCTTATAGCACATTAAAAATTTTTAATCATCCCCAATAGCATATATTGACATATTAATAATCTGAATATGTGCATGTTGACACAAAATACCTATATTATATGATACTCAGATGTCAGAAAAAGGTTGCCTATTCTTTAAGCTATGTTTTCTTCATAAAATAGTCATCAATAGTCTATTTTGACTTCTACATGGGTAAGAATTTGTTTTTTTTCTTTTCTCACTGTGGGAATCATACTATTAGTATTTGCTTTCTAGTTCTGATCATGTTCTTTAGTTCTGCAAATAGCCATAGTTCCAGTAAGGAAAAATTTCCTGGCAAGATCTCTCCCCAATATTTCTTATCCTCTAGGAAGAACATCTCAGTTATATAAAATCCCATATTTACACAGGTTTTGTATATTTTCTTCTCCATATTTAATTATTTTCAAGGCCTAAAGAAGATATTAATGTTATGTTGAGGGAGGATCCGGAAGATATCTGTTATTCTTTATTATCCCTTGGAAATGTCACAGATATCCCTTAACTGGAAGCATTTTCCTATGGCCTAACTAATTTAGCCCTGCTTTTTATAAGCTCATCTTTCTGTAGTATTCAAATAAGATGATGTTAAATTTTGCATATTAATTACATAAGGAACTATACATTTTTATAAATGCAAAATATATAGTAAATGTCTAAGAACTATTTGTTGAAAGCAACTACATTGAGTTCATGATTCTTAACAAAAGTGGCTCTTCAGAAGTGTTCAAACCAATATCCAATGTCAACAACCGACATGTATATACAACACGGTTGGAAGAAAAATCAAAAGTTAACTACAAGTTTAATTTAAAGATGAAATATTTTCACTTACAAAGGCAAACTGTTTAATTTAAACAATTTATTTTTGAAAAAAGTCACTAAGCTAAAGTTTTTCAAAATAATTGACCAAGCTGTGTATTTCATAAAGTATCAAAGATAATTTATAAAGACATTCTATAAAGTACAATGTGCAGAGATAGCAAAAACTGTTTTTAAAAATTTTAACGGTGACTTTTTCAGAAAATAAATTAAGTTTAAATTAAGTAAATTAGCCTTTATAAGTTTTGTAAATAAAAATATTCTACTTTTTTATTAAACTTAGTTTTTTTCAGTATTTTTCTCCCAATCCTGTTAGCCATATGATTATCTCAACAGATGCAGAAAAAGCATTTGATAAAATCCAATATCCTTTCACAATAAAAACCCTCAACAAACTACACATCAAAGGAACATATGTCAAAATAATAAGAGCCATAATACGACAAACCCACAGTCAATGTGATACTGAATGGAGAAAGTTGAAAGCATTTCCCCTAAGAAATGGAACAAAAGTAGAATGTTTACTCTCACCACTCCTATTCAACACAGTACTGGAAGGCCTATCCAGAGCAATCAAGCAAGAGAAAGAAAAGGCATCCAAATTGAAAAACACGAAGCCACACTATCTTTGCTCACTGATGACATAATGGTTTATCTAGAATACCCTAAAGACTACTTCAAAATAATAATCATAGACTTGATAAACAACTTCCAGTGAAGTTTCAGGATACAAATTCAGTGTACAAAAATAAGTAGCATTACTATACTCCAATAACATTCAGACTGAGAATGAAATCAAGAATTAAATCCATTTACAATAGCCAAAAAATAAAAAATAAAAGATCTAGGAATACATTTTACCAAGGAGGTGAAAATCTCTACAAAGACAACTACAAAACACTCATGAAATAAATTATAGATGACACAAACAAATGGAAAAACGTCCCATGCTCATGGATTGGAAGAATTAACATAGCATACCACCCAAAGCAGTCTGCAGATTCAACACAATTCTTATGAAATTACCAATGTCATTTTTCACAGAATTAGAACAGCAATACTAAAGTTCATATGAAATCAAAAAAGAGCCCAATTATAAAAGCAATCCTAAGCAAAAGAACAAATCTGGAGCCATCACATTACCTGACTTCAAATTATACTGCAGTGCTATAGTAACTAAAATGGCACAGTACTGGTACAAAATACATATATACATTAATGGAAGAGAATAGAGAACCCAGAAATAAAACCACATACCTATAACTAACTGATCTTCGACAAAGTTGACAAAAATAAAAAATGAGGAAAGGATATCTGTTCAATAAATGGTTCTGGGGGAAACTGGCTGGCCATATCCAAAAGAATAAAACTGGATCCCTATATCTCACCACACACAAAAATTAACTCATGCTGGATTAAGGACTTAAATGTAAAACTTGAAACTATAAAAATCCTAGAATAAAAACTAGGTGAATCTCTTCTGGACATTGGACTAGACAAATAATTTATAACTGAGACATCAAAAACAAATGCAACAAAAACTAAAATAGACTTAAATGGTACTTAATTAAACTAAAACACTTCTGCGCAGCAAAGGAAATAATTAACAGAGTAAACAGAGAATCTACAGAATGGGAAAAAATGTTTGCAAATTATACCTTCAACAAAGGACAGATATCCAGAATCTATAAGGAATGCAAACAATACAACAAAGAGAAAAATCCCATTAAAAAGTGGGCAAAAAACATAAACACGCATTTCTCAAAAGAAGACATACAAGTGGCCAATAAATATATTAAAAATGCTCAACATTAAGAATTATCAAAGAAATGTAAATTAAAACCACAATGAGATATCATTTTATACCAGTCAGAATGGCTATTATTAAAAAGTCAAAAAAAAAAAAAAACAGATGGCAGTGTGGATGCAGAGAAAAGGAAACACTAATACACTGTTGCTGGAAATGTAACCTCTATGAGAAACAGTATGGAGATTTCTCAAAGACCTAAAACTAGATTTATCATTCGACACAGCAATCCTACTATGTATCTAACCAAAAGAAAGGAAAACATGGTAAAAATACAAAACAATTAGCAGGACATGGTGGCCGGCGCTTGTAATCCCAGCTACTCAGGAGGCTGAGACAGGAGATTCTCTTGAACCCAAGAGGCAGAGGTTGCAGTCAACTGAGATTGTGCCACTGCACTCCAGCCTGGGTGACAGAGTGAGACTCTGTCTCAAAAAAAAAAAAGAAAAAAAAAGAAAAAGAAAGAAAACATGGTATCACAAAGACACCATCACTCATGTTTATCACAGCACTACTCACAATAGCAAGGACATGGAATCAATCTAAGTATGTATCAATGTTTGATTCAATAAAGAAAGTGGGATGTATATACACCATAGTATACTATGCAGGTATAAAAAAATAAAATCATGTTCTTTTCAGCAACATGGATGGAGCTGGAGACCATGTCCTAAGTGAAATAACTCAAAAACAGAAAATCAAATAATATACATTCTCACAAGTGGGAGCTAAAAATGAGTACACATGGGCATAATAATGGAAATAATAAACACTGGAGATTTCAAAAATGGGGATGATGGGAGAGGGTGAGGATTGAAAAATTACCTTTTGGGCACAATGACTTCTATTTGGGTGACAGGTACACTAGAAGGCCAAACCCCACCATTACGCAATATACCCATGTAGCAAACCTGCACACATACCCCCTAAATCAAAAATAAAATATATTTTTAAAAAACAAGACATTTCTTTGGAGTCTAAATTTTATGTATAGATCAAGGCCATGTTCTTAGACCATGATATCTCAAAACCTGGCAAAATTATTTTTACTAAGTTTGGTTTTATTATTTTACCCTTAGCTGTTATGGAAAGTTTACAAAATCCAGTCCTGCAGCTATTAATCCTTCAATGAAGACTTTCTTTCCAATCTAAAGCACCAAAAGAAAAAAAAAAGAAAGAAAGAAAATACTTGAGCTCCCCTATGCAATTATTATATAATTTTCATACATAAATAGTATAACAGATTTATTTCCCTTTTTACTTTGGTTCCTAGGAAATTGGAGGATAAAATTTGCAAGTCAATTTTTAATAACTGTGTAACACCCTATGGTTTACATATCTACATTCAAACTACCTTGGCCTCTTGTTTGCATTTAACTTTTCCTTCTTTAACTTTACCTAATTTTTATTTTCTAGAGTATTATATTATATTCACACATGTATATATATAAATACAAAAATATTCATAGAAAAATAAAATAGGTAACATATAAATATACATGAAAATTAAAATGAAAACATACAACAACATTTTACCAAGTTTTAAAATCCCCAAGTGGGTGTGAGGCCATGATTCTGACCATTGTTCATCGAGTCATGGACTGTATTTAGCTGTAAAGCCTTGACAAGGTGGGAAAAACCTCTTACACTTTTAAAATGAATGAAATGTTTCAATACCAAGTAGTCATATACAAAATAATTACCTTAATTTCATATGTTGTTCCAGGATTAAGATCAGTAAGAAGAACTTCCAGACTGTCTGGCTTTGCTCTAACTTGTGTATATACTGTTTGCATCCATGGACAAACTTCCTTATATTTGACAATGTAGGATATAATTCTTCCATTTGGATTAGGTGGTGTATTCCAAGACAGAAGAATCCCAGCAGATCCGACTCTTTCCCCGGCTAGGAAGACTGGAGGCCCTGGTTCTATTTTTTTAAAACTCGTTTTGTTAAAAGCTCAAATAATTACGGTTTTTCACAAAAAAACACGTAATAACAGTATTTACAAATGTAAAATTTGAAGTTTCCAAAGAGCAATATGAGTTTATACTCCCTAGAGCTCTGCTACTATAAAAAAAAAAAAAAAAAGCTATGGGGAATACCAAAAACATTCTTTTATAAGAATGTAAAAAAATGGAATGCTACAAAATACTGCATGCCAAATACACTTTTGATGCCAAATCATTTTTAAAAGAAATTCACTTAACTCAAGGCTTACACAGAAAAGCTAACAAGAACAATCTTACAAATGGAATAATCCTTCCTGAGCAAATGTAGCCAGTTTATTTTCATGGTTCCGTATTATTTAAATGATAGTATTAACAGTCTCTCTGATCTATTTCCCAAACAAGTATAGGGTAATTATCTTTGCACTTTGAAAGTAAAGGAAGCTGAAGAAACAGCAGAATGCGGGTTCTAGGCAGATCACTTTCTGAACTTTCCGTTTTGCCTTAATTATTCTACACTGTTTTCATGAATTTAATGTACATGTTGCCAATATAAGTATTTCCATCCAGTAGAATTATACTGACTCCAAACACTTTACTTAAAAACTAATTTAAAACATATACTCACTTGTTACATTTGTTGTCACTGTTCTGCTAACAGGTGAGCTGTATGTTGTAGCAGAAATTGAAGAGATGGTTATATCGTACCTAGTCCCAGGAACAACATTGGAAACATCAACCTAGAACACCACAAACAAATAATTGCATTAAAATTCTTTCTGGAAAGCAAGAGAGCTAAAATAAATCTAACACTATGAAAAAATTAACACTTCACTATGTAACTCTGCACTGTTTATAACATCACAATGTTTCATATTATTGTAAAATACAGATTTGTTATATAACTATTTACCAAATAACTTTAAAATAAAAACGTATAAAACATACTGTGTTATCACAGCCTAAGTCAGCATTTCTATCTGTCCTAGTTCATTGTCACAAGGAACAAATTCGAGTCTTGAGAAATCTACAGCCCATGGCTTAGCACTTGCTTTTAAAGAATATATACGAAATACCTGTGTCTCTGAAGTCCCCATAAAAAGTAAAAGAAAAATGATAAGAAAATCCATCTTTATTACATTTTTCAGCCAGTAGAATCACATTGGTGGCTCTAGAGAGAAATGTTGCCTGCATTAATGATTTAAAGACAGATCCTTCTGGCAAGTACACAATTAATGAGCCCGTATTACTCAATAGCTCTGCCTTTTCTTTGTTAAACTATTCATGAACCCTTGGATGACTGGCTGTAGGTTCAGGGTGAACTTAAAAAAAAAAAAAAGCAGCATAGATGTAACAGTCCACTGATGCTCAAACTTACTCGCATCAATTTGACATCAATGTTTTTGTCTTCAACTTATGCTTTCAAAAACCCAACAAGGAGTAAGTTTTTGTAGTGGATTTTCATAAAGAACTTTTCTTTTTAGGACCAAAATATAAATACAAGTAGGCTCAGCTAGTACGATAATGAAAACTATACCTGATATTCTCCACCTCTAAGATCTCTGATAGTAACAAAGCCACTGTCAGGAACAAGATCCACTTGATACCTTTCCACATGACCAGAGGGTAGGCTCCAGTGCAGAGAAAAGGAATGTGTGGAAATATTGAAGTCTTTAAGTTTCCTAGGTTGTTCTGGTTCTGATATTGAAAAATAGAGGTTTAAAATAAAGTTATTCTCCTAAAGTTTCCAAAAAAAGAAAAGAAAATCAATACTATAGGATTCAAGTTCCAAAATAATCATGTTGTTAGAAATCACTGAGTACAATAAATGATCCTTAACAATACTTGGGTGTTAGGCATGTAAATGTTTAACAATACCTAGTTTTTAGGTGTAACTATCAGAAATAATATGACAATTAAGTTTCTGTTTCTGGAATATTTCTTATTTGCCGAATCTGTTGGTTGACCAAATTGTTTTTAAAAGCTTTAAAACCATTATTCTCAACAAACTGACATAAGAACAGAAAATCAAACACTGCCTGTTCTCACTCATAGGTGGGTGTTGAACAATAACACATGGACACAGAGAGGGGAGCATCACACACTGGGGTTTGTTGAGGGGACTAGGGGAGGGACAGCGGCGGGTAGGGGGAGGGATAACGGGGAGAAATGCCAGATATAGGTGATAGGGGGGATGGAAGCAGCAAACCACATTACCATGTATGTACCTATACAACAATCCTGCCTGATCTGCACATGTACCCCAGAACCTAAAGTACAATAAAAAATTTTTTTAATCATTTTAAAACAAAGTAAATATAAACTATTTATCCAATTACTTGGAAATTTACCAAACAGAAGATAATTGGGAAAATATATAAGCAATATCTTCCAGATTTTTTTAAGGGAGAGTATTTCTGATAAATACTTTTATTTTATCTTTTAAAAATTTTTAATGTCTTTTTCCCTTCCTATGGTGCTGATCTGATAAATATTTGGTTAGGTGCTTCTTTAAAGAAAAGTTTTCATATCAGAAATGAAATACAGTTTTAAAATAAGTATCGATTGTTTTAGCCATTTCAACCATATTTTTCTATGTTTGCTTCTACTTTTTCAGAAAATTTTGTTTATGCTGCCTGTGTCTCCTTGAAGGGATTTTTCACATAAAGTTCTTCTGATTGGTTGCCAATGAGTCAAGTTTGCACTCTGCCTTATCTTTAGTGCAGACTCCAGACAAACAATATAGGGAGAAGAAGGGAGATTATGAAGCCAAGTATGTAAAAACATACCTGGTGCAGATTCAATCTAACACTGTTTCTAAGAGAAAGGAGACTGGAATTAATTTTGAACTTCATTTATCATTTTAAAACCCCACTGCCAGCGATGATTTGAAAATGGATATAATAAAATAAAATGTACATTTTCTAACACAATTGATAGGGCACATAGCATATAACAGAAATCTTAACATAACAGATCACTTTCTTCAAGTTTCAAGGGAGAATGTTTTTGAAATAGTTTTTCTTTATCTCCTTTGAAACTTCTTCTAATGACTATAACATAACATTGTCCGTCATACTCAAAGCTTATATCAGTTGATTAATGTTTACTCCAACATTCTCAAAGTTCCAAGCATTCTCTTGGTATCACCTGCAAATTGTCCACTACAGTTTTCTGGTAACTCTAGGAATACTGTAAATCCAATGCAAAAGATCAGAGAAATACCCAGTTTGTGATGGGTAGAATTTCTTTGTCAGACCTATGCCCTCTATATTCTCAAGATTGAGAGAAAAGAGCTTGATTCTCCTCACCTGCTACATTGAAATAGACAAAAATCTACCATGACTGATCAGTCTAACCAACTACTACTCACATTTACTGATTTGTGTGAGGGTTAATATTATTTCTTCAGGGACCCCAGAAAGTATGTAGTATCTATGAAGTCTTAGACAAGAAACTAATGAGGACGTGGAATAAGACTTTGGAAGGAAAAGGAAGACATGAGAAGTGAAGCGCTAGTTACTGGGATGGTGGCGAAACAGGATGTGGTTTTCTGGACTGCGGTTTAATATTGCATATTGAATGACCCTTAGCTAGGAATGAAATGTGTCTCACCAAGAGAAGGAAGAATATATTGGTCTGGACAATTACCAATCTGATCAAGAGGGAAGGCCTGGAATCTTCACAAGAGTTTCGTAAAGGCCTTTCCAAATAGCAGAGTGTATGGAAGTCCTGGAATTGAAAAAGAACTGGAGTAACTGAGGAAAACCAGACTGAGTTCCTGGGATCAAATAAGAAAGGGGAACAGACTGATGATCATATAGGTCATACTAGAGATTTTAAGGTTTTTATTACCTAAATTCAATGGGAAGCTGCTGAAGAATTTTAAGCAGGAAAGCATAAAGCATCAGGGCTTGTTTTTTTTGAAAAATGTAATTTTGAGATGTGGTATATAAATTGGAGTGAGGTAAAAATGGCAGTAGGAAGCTAATTAGTGAAAAGTCATGGTAGTCTGGGCCAGAGAGGAGGGAAGTTTGGCTCAGAAAAAGGTAGAGGAGCCACAGCAATGCTTAAATCATTGTGGAAGAGTGCAGCTTTCTGGTTAAGAGCTACAAGATTCAATTAACTGAAAATAGACTCCATAATAAACACATAATTTATTTTCCATGGAATTTAATCTATCAAAAGATAGGAAACTAAACAACAAAAATACTGTTCTCAACCTAATTCTTACTAACCAATAAAAATCACATCATGAAGTGGAAATGTTTGGAGTTTTAAGAGGAAAAAAAAATCACTTCATATTCAATTTAATTAGGGCCAGCAAAAAGAATTCTAGGTTTAATTAGATGTTTCTTCCAGACAGCAATTTTCTAAAAATTAATCCTCAGAACCCTGTATCATTAGAGCTTAATAGATGTTCTGTAATCAAAACACTTTGTCAAATAAGTTCTTCTTAAGCAGCTTTCTTTATTGCAGGGTATTTTGAAGCCTCAGATATGCTAATATATCTTGTAATTCTCTAAAGCACCACTGTGCAATAAAACCATAAAGTGAGCCCACAATGTAATTCTGAATTTTCTAGTAGCCACATTTAAAAAGTAAAAAAGGAACATGTAAGAATTGTAATAATGTATTTTATTTAACCCAATATATCAAAAGCATTATTACCATGTAATAACCATAAAATTATTGAGGTGGTTACATTAATTTTTTCATAGTAACTCTTTGAAATTTCACATATGTTTTAAACTTACAGTACCTCTGAATTTGGACTCGGCATGTTCCCAGGTTAAACAGTCACATACGGCTAATCACTACATGTTAGACAGCACAGCTCTCACTATAGCATCTCTTAAATTTTCCTTTGGCATTTCAGTGAATTTACCTAAAATTTCCTTTGGCATTTCAGTGAATTCACCTAAATTTTATTTCAAGAAGCTGAGAAATATGATCCTATGGTCTCTGTCTACACAGAAAACAGCTTAATAGAGTTGGGAAGACATCCAATATATACAAAATCTTACATATTTCAGAACATTTAAAAAGAGTCAGACCTATCAAAATGGTATCAAGAAAGCAAGACTACAGTGGGCAGATATTTTTAAATAAAATGCTAAGACTTAAAAGCTTTATCACCATCGTCAACTTTATCTTTTGCCTGCACTAACACTGTATCTGATAAGTTTGGAATCTCACATTTTAATTTTTCTGTGATCAAATTATAGGTTGGGCATAATATATACTATGACAGATAATGAGATATTCAAGCAGCAGACATACAAAAGAAAAAGAACTAAATCCTAGTAAGTTTATGATACACTATGCACTGTGCTTAGCACTTTCATATATTGTTTTATGTAACACTTGCAACAACACCATAAATACTATTATCAACACTTAAAAATGAGAAAACTGAGGGAGAAAAGAATTTAAGTGACTCCACCAAGTCTCACAGCTAACAGGTAAATGGTAGAGCCAGGATTTAGACCCAGGGGCAAAGTCTTCAAGTTTTAATCACTATGGTAACTATGTGCTCCTCTAACTTTCACACAGTGGCTTACAAATAACAGCAGGTTTTAAAATCCTAAATGAATGAATTAATATTTTAGAATAGATTCAACTACAAAATTGGATATCTATAATTTTCTTTCAAGCCTAAGATTATTATTTAAAGTGACCTCTAATTTAGGTTTAAGGGATTCAGTCTAAATACGTCCAATGCCAGCGCAATGTATATTTATCAAGTGCCTATAGCTTCCTCATATTTTAGAAATAGGCTAGAAATAAATTATAAATAAAATAAACATCCTCCAAAAAGCATTATACTGAATGCCACCAGGGCATAAAAATCTATTTTTAACACAGACACTGGGCACAGGTCCTAGAGTTGGATTACTGAGTTCAAATCCTGACTCTGCCATATAAGCAAGACTTTAGGCGAAATATTTAACATCTCTGTACCTCACTGGCCTCATCTATATGGGAATAATAACACCTCCCACGTTGTTGTGAGAATAAAATAATATATGTGAAGTGCTTAGAAGACTGCCTTGAACATAGTAAGAAATAAGTACTAAATGTAAGCTATGCTTAATAGGCGATTGCTATTTCCACCATTTTTCTCTAAAAGCCCTGGTCATCTCTTAGTCAAGCCATCTTGTTAACCTGTTTTTTATTTCTTAGCTTAGCCCCTTCCTCATATCTACTCAGACAGTGCTTTGCTCAAAATGGATCCCCAAGTATTGCTCCATCATCACCACTCTTCTCTTTATAAAAACTAAAACAGCAAGATGTTTTTCTGCTCTGGAGACCTCCACCAGGGAACTTGGATTACCATCTTTTGCCATTTCCTTTTATTATACTCATCTCTCAAGTCACTGTGCGATTCTAACAGGAACTTCAATTACTTTCCTATAATCTCTCAAAACCATCACCTAAACCACACTAGGCAACCAGAACATCAAGTTCTTACTATTTCATAAGTGCTCTTTAAGTAAAATGAAAATGAATATTCTGTATCTTTTATGAAACTTTCCTGATATTGATACCACCTTGGTCACTTTTTCTTCTGACAAAATTTTCTCTAAGTGAGTAAATCCTGCCATCACACTAACCATACTCTTTCCTTTGCCTGTGTATAAACAAAATAATTTTTTTAATATTTTTCCTTCAATCTTTGCTCAATGATCTATTTCATCTTTGTATCTAACCAAATATATCTGCGTTTACCACTTGTTGTAATTTGGAGAACCTGTAACAGAATTTTGGGGGGGTGGGCTATAGCAATTTTCTTTTTTTGTTTTTGTTTTTGTTTTTTTGACTTTTTTTTTCTTAGTTGTACTTTAGGTTCTGGGGTACACGTGCAGATCATGCAGGATGGTTGCATAGGTACACACATGGCAATGTGGTTTGCTGCCTCCATCCCCCTCATCACCTACATCTGGCATTTCTCCCCCATGTTTTCCCTCCCCCAACCTCCCCACCCATCCACTGTCCCTCCTTTGCCCCCGCTAAGAAGACCCCAGTGTGTGATGCTCCCCTCCCTGTGTTCTCATTGTTCAACACCTACCTCTGAGTGAGAACATGTAGTGTTTGATTTTCTGTTCTTGTGTCAGTTTGCTGAGAATGATGGTTACCAGATTTATCCATGTCCCTACAAAGGACATGAACTCATCATTTTTTATGGCTGCATAGTATTCTATGGTGTATATGTGCCACATTTTCCTTGTCCAGTTTATCGTTGATGGGCATTTGGGTTGCAATTTTCTAAAAAAAATTTTGATTGGCTTGGTTGGGAGGATCCTACCAGCATCTAGTGAGTTGAGGCCAGGGATGCAGCTGAACATCCTACAATTAACAAGACATATCCTCATAATGGAGAATCACTCAGCCCAAAATGTCAGTAGTGGTGAGGCTGAGAAACCCTGCCACAGACTAAAACTTCTAGAATGGGTCCCATTTTAATGTGTTTGATCATATACTTTACCTTTCGTAATACTCTATAGAAAAAGACATTTGACACATGATTTAACATATTTGCTTTTTAGGAATAGGTGAGATGTATAATATTTATTTAATATAGACAAGTGTTCCTCAACTTACAATGGGGTTATATCCCCATCAAAATAGATATATTTTCCACTTATGATGGGTTTATCGGATGTAACTCCACTGTAAGTCGAGGAGTGTACTGAATACATATTGAGTTGCATCATTGTAAAGTAGAAAAATCATTAAGTTAAAGCATTGTAAGTCATAGATTATTTGTATAAATAGAACAAAAATGTGCAAAGTGTTAATAGAATGTTTAAGAGCCAAAAAGAATCTCAGAGGTCATCTAATTTAAATTTCTCAGAAACTTGATACTGAAGACATGAGGTAGCTTACCCAGGAGTACTCAGCTAATCAGTGTTAAATCCTGGAGTAAAGCTGGCATATGAATTCTAAATTCATTCCTTACTTTGCATTATCACATATATATCACATTTAGGAAAATAATAGCATATGTGTTAAGCAGAATAATGCCCAACCCCACAAAAGATGCCCAAATGCTAAACCCTGGGACCATGACTATGATGTGTTATATGGCAAAATGCACTTTGCAGATGGAATTAAGATTAAAAAACATAAACAGAGATCAACCTAGATTATCCAGGTAGGCCCAATTTCATGATGCCAGCCCAAAAAAGTAAAAGAGGAAGGCAGAGGAGTCACATATGATGTGGGGAAAGATGGGGGGGATTTGAAGCCTGAGTAGCAGTCAACCCTCCTTTGTTGGAGGTAGGAAAAGGATCACAAATCAATGAATGAGGCATTGTCTAAAAACTGGAAACAATTGTCAGCTAACAGCCACCATGGAATAATTACTTCATTCTGCAATCAGAAAGAATTGAATTCTGTAAACTACTTGAATAAGCAAGGAAATTATTTTCTTCTATAGCCTACAAAAAGAAACACAGCCCTACCAGTACCTTGTTTCGACCAGAGAGAAGTATGTTGGACTTATGACCTATAGAACTACGAGATAATAAAATTGAGTTGTTTTAAGCAACTGTCTTGTGATAATTTGCTATAGCAAAAACAGGAAACTAAGAAAGTATTGATAGTCAAATAATAAATTCCCATAACCTGAGTTATCACAATATGTCTGGGATCTTTGGGTCGTTTGTCTAATCCATACCCTTAAAGATCACTTAAGAGTAATTCCCATGTGTTACTCTTGCAATCTTGTTCTTTTCTGAAAAATTTAAACTATTCATAGGCTTCACAGCTTTCTTTGAATTTAAAAATTACTCTCTAAATTATTCAGGATATGATTTTATTCTCTTTATATATTAAAAAACAACAAACTCTTTCAATATTGAATTGCTTATAGTTCTAAAAATACACCATATTCATTTACACCTCCATAATTTTGCATTGGCTGTTCCCTACCTCTGTGAGCCCTCCTTTGCATGCACCCCATATGCTCTCAATCTGATTAGCAAATTCCTAATCCTTTTACAGACGTTACAAGCCCCAAAGAGCTTTCTCCATTAAGGCCATAGAGCTAATCTTTTACTTTTCTATGCAACCACGATAACTTTGGACATCCATTGCTTAACCTATCACATTGACTTATACTACATGTGTTTCCATGCTTGTGTTCTTTACTATCCTGCGGATATCACAAGACTGTGCTTTTTCATGTGTATAACACATATCAGAATGTCAAAGAAAAAGAACAAATTTTTAGGAGAATAGATCATCCCCAAATATAACACATAATTCCACTAGCTAGATCTCTAATTCAATGTGAAACTGAATATAATATTAACTTAATTTATTGATTACTGTGTGTCAGATAATGTTTATCCTATTTATATTTCCCTTGTTATCTCAAAAATCTGCAGAACAGGCCAGGTGCCGTGGCTCACGCCTGTAATCCCAGCACTTTGGAAGGCTGAAGCGGGTGGATCACCTGAGATCAGGAGTTCGATACCAGCCTGACCAACACGGTGAAACCCCGTCTCTACTAAAAATACAAACATTTAGCCAGGTGTCATGGTGTGTGCCTGTAATCTCAGCTACTTGGGAGCCTGAGACAGGAGAATCGCTTGAATCCAGGAGGCAGAGGTTGCAGTGAGCTGAGATCGTGTCACTGCACTCCAGCCTGGACAACAAGAGTGAAACTTCATCTTGAAAAAAAAAGCCTGCAGAACAGCCCACAAAAATGAGTACTTTTATCCTCTGAAATAGTCTATAGAGTGTAAGTTTTCAAATTTCGAAAAACTCTATTGAAATTTTATCTTGAACAATACAATATATAACAGAAATGTGAATATCTTAAACACTAAGAGAATTTGCATACCTGCAACAACCGTGGTAAGTGTGCCAGATCCTCCAAGTCTGTCTCTTATTCTGTGTACCATGATATTATATATTCCACAAGGAGTCACATCTGTAACTGTATGTTCAGTCAACATTTCCCAAATAAAATAATCTTTTGCAAATGTTCTGTTTGATATATAAACCTTATAATGAGTAAAGTTGGTCTCTGTTGTATTCCACATCAAATTTGAAGAAGTATACGCAGCTTTCAAGGTTAAGCCACAAATCCTAGATAGTTCTAATGAAAAGGTTAATTATAAGTAAATAGAAATTACACATCTATTAGTTAAAAAAACAATGACTAATATTATAATTTAAGTATCTATGTAACACTCCTTTAATTTACTCATGTATAACGTTCTATATGTTTATCTCTGCGAACAGAGAAATAAGACATTATGTATGGGTTTTAATCTAAGTGGAACAACAATATTCTCCCTAGTTCCAAAATATCTTTCCTTAGTCAATCATAAATGAGTCATAATAAAGTCATTCCTTTAGATTTGTGCCTCTTGAGAGCTTATAGCCATACATATCCTTATATGACATAATCAGAATTGTGATAGCTACCACCAAGCAGATAGCTAGATGCTGAATGAAGATGAAAGAGAATAAGTTAGAGAGGGAGCGAAGGCTAGGAATAAGGGCACTTCCAACGCGGCTCTTCTTGTTACATCAAAGTTTTTACCATTCCTATATTGCTGAATTTTCTATCTGTTCATCAATGGAACTAATGTTGTTACTTGCATTATCATTCAGTCTCCACAGAGAGGCAACCTCACAAATTTTCACGAGAATTGTTGATAACTAATACTATTACTTCACTGCATCCAAAAACATTACAAAACAATTTACAATAAATTTACAAACTTCGGGAAGGAGAAAATAGAAATACTCTGTTTATCAACCCTCAGGTCAGTAGCAAATGAATTGTGTTTTCTTATTATGGCATAATATATACACATGTGTACACATATGCATTCCATGTATGTAACACACATAACAATATGTACATAAACACATACACACATACTTTGGCTTCAGATTATTTTTTAAAACTCTGTGTAGCTCTCAATGTATCTAGATATACAAATACATTTTTAATTTTACATATTTTTTGAGTTCTCTTAATCACAGATCATTATTTATCAGCTTTTATGTCTTAAAACAACTATAATCATGCTTAGTCAAAACACTTTCAAGAGCTACAGAACTACAAAACTATTTATGATCTTTGCTTACTTGTAGGCACTTTTTTCATTACAGATACACTGTAATCTTTGCCTTTAACTGTCTTCACTTGAAACGTGTAGTACACACCCAGAGTCAAATTTTTTACTTTGGCTTTGTTGCCATGAACAATGACCTTAATCAGCTTTTCCTTTATGGGTGGCAGGCAGTAGGATATCTAGAGAAAGAGAAAAGTAAATTTATATTTTCCAAAGTTTAAAAAGCACTAACTCTGTAATAATCATATTTACAGTAATTACCACTGCAAGGTAGATGTTATGATCCTTCCTATGTTCACTAAGGAGTAATTATGGGCTAGTAGAGGCAGAATAACTCAGTGAAGTTCACAGAGTAATAAGCATAGTGGATTGTCTTAGAAGTTTATGCACTAAAAGATCAATAGTCTCCAAGTGTTTTTAAATTTCATATATATATATATATATATACACACACACACACATACATACACAAACACACACACACATAAAAACACAAATACTGATTTTACATGTATATGCATATAATAGATATATTACATAATGAGTAGGACTTACTCTTCTGCACATCTGAAACAAATTATGTAAAAATATATTTTAGAGATAGTTAATCATTATGGATAGTACTTACTATGAACTCTCTCAACTCCATGTAAACAGAATGCTATAGGAAGAGAAAGAAAATAAATCAACTGAGTCCCAAGTTTCTGGCCTAGCAGAGAATATCATGGCTTTTCTTTGGCTGCCCAGAGAATGGGAAATAGGGTGCTTCTGCACACATTGACTCCAGCTAAATGAGGAGGGCCCCATGTGTATCACTACCATAAATCTAGAGTGCCTGCTAGAGGGATTGACATCTCTCAATTGGACAGATACTTAGGCAGATTTCCTGCTCTGCCCCTATTCCTTACTAAGAAAAAGGAAAGTAGAAAGAGAAAGCAGAACAAAGTGTTTCTGTGGAGCAATCTGTACAACTACCTGTGCCTGAACAAAAATGCCAGAGCCTCCCACGGGTCAAGTATGACCACAGAGAGTGATCAGGCTTGGATCATCTTACCATTACCCCACCCAAGAAGGCTGGTCACTGTGCAAGAAGACCTAGGAGCAAAACTCAGTAATATACAATGCCAGAGGAAAGAGCTAATAGGAGTTACACATGCTGATCTGGAGCAGGGTCTGCCACATCAAGGAAACAGGCAATGGAAATAATCCCAAGGTCCTCCAGAGAACTCACATATGTGACACAGGAGAGAGCTAGTGTTTGAAGAACTGTTAAACAGATATCAGCGAAAGCCAGTCAGTATAGTCAGGGGAGTAGTAAAAAACAACATGAGAGAGAACTGCAATAATAGACACCTGGAATAGAAATGGCACTCCAAGTTCTTGTGGCATAAATTAGTGAATAAATGATACATTCACACTTCTTTCTGGTCCATCTTTCATCGTAACCTAGGCCAAGTCTATGAATTATTCATTAAAGCTCCGAGAGTGAGCATTGCCTTTAGAAATTTTCAGTGGAGTAATCTGATCATTCCAACACCCTGAAGATTTTTTAAATTCATTAAAAGCTACTTATAACAATCTTTATTCTTCTTCACTCCATTCTTCATGTTTGTAGAATAGAAAGAAAGATACATCAATTTTATAAGTTATTTTAACTTTATTATGCTTTGAAAAACAGCTATTATATGGTAGAAATCCAACAAATTTCCTAAACAACATAGTTATCACTGTCTTGTGGGAAGAGTCCTTCATTAATGAAGACGATAATCCTGAGGGCTAGAAGCATACCATTGCTTATTGATTCATAAGGTGTCACTGATAATTACCTTCTTTGTCTGACACACGGGGTGTGTAGAATGCTAAGAACTTCTGATATGAAAAAGGAGGGTAGGAGAAAATACCATGCAATTAGTAGAATATAATCTTAATGAAGTGCTAAATCCAGGCATAGTCACATTAAGATATTACTGAAGGATAGAAGGAAAAGAAACTGTAGTGATCTAATGATAACAGTATTTGACTAAATTTTTAAAAACGCAATTCAAAAAATAGAGGATTATCCCCTCCAAAAATTATGTAGAATACACATGCCTAAAAGAATGTAATTTGTGCTTTATTTCTACTTTTAAAGCATAGAGGCATGTGATGATTAATTTTAAATGATTAGAGAAATGATCCCAATTATGCAAGTGCACTTTGCTGAGCAACCAGGATACTGTTTCCTAATTCATTAAAATTTAACAAATAATCTCATTGGCCGAGAAAGACTCAGATAACCATTAGTGACATAATGTGGTCAGTAATAATATTCTGAACCTTAGATATTAATATGTTTCCTTAAAATCAGTTTCACTTAGTAACATACATAATTTGCATCTCTGAAAAAAATGTGCTTATATAGAGTTAAAAGTAATTGTGTGGCTATATACTTAACTGACAACAAATGATTTTATGGCCTCAGTTAACCCCATAGAAGATCATTTCATTTGGCATTTGCCTCAAACTATAAGAATTAGAACAGCCAAGCAAGGTTAAGAAATGTAAATTTTTTACAATTAATATTAAAAATGCTTAAGCTTTTCACCACGGAATACCTATACTGAATATAGAAATGAATTGAATCATTCTGGAAAGGATGAAATTTTTCATGAGTGATTTATTATTCAGGATGTCCCTATCATTGAATGACATTTACAAATGACAGAATACTAATCCCTGACTTTTTGACCTTGCTAGTGTAGAATATCCTCACCTCTTTTCCATGAACATGAATCATACCTGTTATTAAAAGGTCATCTCAAGTTCCAACCCTTTCTGATAACTATATTCAGTATTGATATGTTCTCTCCATAATCACTCCAAGTATATATGGAAACACCAGGTATATAAAGTATTATTCACTTACCATTTATTGAACATCTATTAAGGGGGTTAGCATTATTTTGGTACTAGGGATATTGTGTAAACAATAGAGAAAGGCCTTCTGATTGTAGGAAAGTTACCTTCCTCTTGTGGCACCCGATAACAAGCAACTAAATAGACAAATGAATGTGATAACTCAGCTAAATAATAGAGTGACTACTAAGAGGGTTTTATTTAGATTTGGTAATCAGGGAAGGATATGAGGAGATGATATTTGAGCTGAGAACTCAATGCCAGGAAAAGGTTAACCAAAACTGGAGGCAAGATGCTCACACAAAGCGAATGTCAAGCATTAAAACCCTGTAGGGGGTTGTGCTGGCCATGTATGAGGAGGAGAGAGATAGATATGACTGAGACATAGTAACTGAGTGAGTTGGATAGTTAGATAAAAATCCAGTCAGGTGAGGTCTTGGAAACTATGGCAAGTATAGATTTTATTTGAAGAGCAATGAAAATCCACTGGAGGATGTTCAACTGATGTTACACGAATTGTAAGGAAATCACAAATGGAAACAGAGAAACTGGTTAACTGGTTAAGAGAGGAAATGCTACATCCATCATCTAGGCTGCTGATCTTGGTAAGAAAGGATAGTGACTATGACAAGAGGAGTACAGAGGAGATGTAGAAAAGTGAACACATTCAGAAGCTGTTTCAGAGGTAGAAACGGCCAAAATAGCTGAGAGATTGATGGATAAGTGAATAGGAGGAATCAAAGACAGCTGAGCAAGTGATTGAAGAACAAAGGAAAGCTAAAAATTCAACCTTTTATTCACCAAAATATGTATCGATTCCTGCTATGCATAGACATTGGTCTCAGTAATAGTATATGACAGTTATCAAAGTAGACAAAACATCTGACCACATGGGATTCGCATGTCAGAGCATTTGTCAAGTGCATTATCTTATTGAATTCTCACAGCAATTTTGTTGAATAATAAAAATAATCTTCATTTGACAGATGAAGGAATAGAACCCAAAAGGATAAAAATTTGTCCCAGGTTTCAGAGTAGGGGAGTGAAGTCAGAATTCAAAGCAAGGAATTCCAAGGCCATTATACTATACTGCCTACCACACCTTGTAAAATAATCGATAAACTGAATGTACACATGTATATAAGATTGCATAGCAGTCTTGCTATGCATAAGATTAGAAAGCTACCACATGAGGCCTGGAAGGAAGAAATTGTGAACAAATAAAAGTAAATACTACTTTATTCAGTACATAGTATAGTAACTTTGGAACTCCACTCTTAAGAAAAACTAAAAGATTCCTCAAGGAAATGGCATAGGGATGTTAGCACTTCTGCATCAATAATAACAATCAAAGACAGCACATTAAAAGTAACACAGAAAAAGTTAAAGGGAAGTTTCATAAAAAGCTCTGTGTATGAAAATGTCATTCCCTGCAGATGGGATCAGAGAGGCATCTAGGAGGAAGTGGGATTTGAGCTGGACACTGATGGGCCAATTTTTGCCATTCTTCCACTTTATCATTTAATCCAGATGACGGTAGTCACTCTGTGGCTATGCTGTTCAATATGATAGTCACTTGCCACCTGTGTCTATTGAGTATTTAAAATGTGTTTAGTCTCAATTGAGAGGTGTTCTAAGTATAAAACAGACACTAGATTTTGGAGAATTAGTATGAAAAACAGATATAAAAATATCTCATTAATGCTTTTTATACTGCTTACATGTTAATATTTTGAATATATTGAGGTAAATAAAATATATTACTGTAAGTAATTTCACTTTTTTACTTTTTAAAATATTTCTGCTAGAAATTTTAAATTGTACCTATGACTCACTTTTGTGGTTCACTTAATACTGTATTTCTATTGGACAGTGCTGCTTATAATAAAACGTATTCAGTGTTCATTAAAAAACAGCTGAAAGATATAAAAAAAGGAATGGCAAAATTACATAACTATTCTATGTCAACTACCTGATATTTTCTAAATTCACAATGAGTTCTTTTAGCTCTTAAATATGCAAGCCAATGTTTATCTTCATGCTAGGAATAGACTATACCTTCAGTTCCGTTACGGTTCTGAGATTCTTTTTTTTTTGAGACAGAGTTTCTCTCTTGATTCCCAGGCCCAGGTTGGAGTGCAGTGGCACGATCTAGGTTCACTGCAACCTCCATCTCCTGGGTTCAAGTGATTCTCCTGCCTCAGCCTCCTGAGTAGCTGGGATTACAGGTGCCCACCACCACACCAGGTTAATTTTTTTTTTGTATTTTTAGTAGAGACGGGGTTTAACCAGGTTAGCCAGGTTAGTCTCAAACTCCTGACCTCAGGTGATCTGTCTTGCCTCGGCCTCCCAAAGTGTAGGTATTACAGGCGTGAGCCACTGCCCCCAGCCAGTTCTGAGCTTCTTTTAAAGGACATAAATCTCTTTGCACTCCCATCACTCATGAAAAGAAAGCCAGCGATCTAATACTTTCAGAGAATTACTCATTAGAACAAATATTTGGTGTTCAAATGAATTTCAGTTTGTCCATACTAAAAAATGTGCCTTATCTTTTGAACTCTCAGAATTGCTGAGCAAAACAAAATAGGATCTCTGTTTTGTAAAGAAACTCATATTATCAAATTTATTATCAGAATATTGCATGCAAATATATCACTAAGAGCTAAATTCTTCTGAAAAAAAAACAAAATTGATTGAAGTTAATATGTGTGAATTTAGTAAAAATTTAAGATATGCACGCCCTTATGTTCTCTATAATATAGACTTTAATGGCCTTACATGCTAAACAGACCCCATTATTTTACATTGTTAGAGAATTTTTCGAGAGTTTGGTGTTCTGAGGACCCTGCAGAGCCAAATGGAATTTACACCAAAGTAGTAGAATTGACAATACTTGGTGACTGAAGACTGTATTTGTTTAAGATTGTTCCCTTTTACATTTACATTGATGAATCATTCAGATCTTTAACACACAGTACTCCCTTCCTTTTGGTTTTAGGGAAAGAAAGTTATCTGCTCTTCCCAAGAATAAAGATACTTAGAAGCTTGATCTAACTTCTTCTAGTTCTTTAGAATGTAAGCCCCATGAGGACAAGAAATTGTTTAAGGAATGAATTTTTTTAATTTGAATGTTGAATTTGTTGAATTAATTTGTTTCATTCTCAAAATCATTCAACTAAGTGTAAAGGCATACATATTACCCTCATTCATTAAAAAAAAAGGCTTTCTGCTACTAATTTCTTCAAATCTTAAACGCTAAGCATGATAATAAAGTGGCCAGCTTCATTTGTTTTGTTTCACTGGATCTGGATTGGCTTTCTATTCCAACCTGGGATAATCACATTCCATTCTCTTCTTTGGGAACTTAGGGAGAAATTATCTTTCTTGGTGCCCATTTGTGCTTGGGAGTTGTGTATGGGATTCTTCTACTCACCATATGGATTGCTCAGCAGAAAAAGTTGGTCTTCAGAAAAATAAATAAATAAATAAGGCCAATAAGCAGAAAGAAGTAAACAGACAAAAAGAAAGTAATCCCTGGGTTCTCAATAATCTTAAAATAGCTGATTCCAATTCTTTCTAACATCCAGTTATGTTCTTGCTCTTGGTCTTCATAAGGGACTCTTGTATAAATATTTTTTTCTTTATTGCTTAAACCATTTTAGGTTGTTTTCTGTTATTTGCAACTAAAGTTACCATCTCCTATCAATAGAAACATTGATTACCCCCCACAGACTACCAAGCAATAATGTTACACTAGAAGCATTTCCATTTGCAAACCATAAGATGCAGAGTGGGCATAGTTCGTCCTCATGCCCACTGCCAGCTTACATCATTAACAAAAAAGCAATGAAAATGTACATATTTACCTGATGAATAACAGGCACAGTTGGAAGGTGGCTCGTCTACATTTCACCCTCCTGCTGTCTAGACTGAAAGTCTCTACCCAATTAAATCTCTAGGATTGGACTGAAAGAGTGTGTAGCACATCACTCAGCTGTGACTTCTGGAGTCTTTGTGCCAGCCAGTGCTGTCACAGGAGAATTATCCTCTAGTACCACCACTCTTTTATTCACTTGCTTGGTACTACATATGTACTTGTTTATGTCCACCAAAAACCCAGACTCCTTGAAAATCTGGTATCAGTTTTATACATATTTAAAAACTTTTGATAAGAACTCTGTACTTTTAAGGAAGTACATACAAGAATAACCTGGGGGAGAAATCCTACATTAACGAAGTAGCACAATAATTTCTAAAACCATTAATGTAAAATGAAAGACAAAAGGAAGGAGTGAAATGAAGACCTGAATAAACATCAAGACGGTATGAGAGCAGCAATGTTCTTTACCTGAAACTTTTCAAAGCCTCCTTGTGGTAATTTCCAAGACAAATATGTCGTGTTTTCTTCTTGTCCCAAAATAAACAAATCTGATGGATCTGGATCTAAAGAAATGAAATAAGACACTGGGACTCTTTTAAAAGACATTTCTACCATTATGTTATCTAGGCTGAACCAATAAACTTGACTTTGAAGAGTACTACATATGAGACATAAAATCTAGGCATCTCCAGTCAATTTTAGCACTATGTGACCATGTGCAAGCTATTTATCCCAAATCTAGGCTCTCTATCTCTACAAGGAACGAGAAAAAAGAATTTTCTGGAAAGCTTCTTCCAATAATAAAATTATGGATTTTCATGTTTTATTTTTCTTATAGCAGAATCTAATTTTAAGTTCTTACAACTGGTATTGTTTACTTATTATTTATATACTGCATAAAGAAAAAAATATTTTCCCCCTCCTTAAGTTCACATTCCTTTTCCCTGTAACCACTTTACCTGAGATGGTTCTAGAAACTTATTTTCCTAATTGGTAACATGTCTCTGTTTCAAACCTATATTTCAAATTAAACTATTGTATTGCTTTCCTCAGCTAGAAGGAATGTAATATTAACATCTTATTAAAATAATTTTGCCTTTAAAATTCAAATTTTGAATGGGATGTTTTTGCCCCTACTTATATATTATTAGAATTCATCTCTGTGGGTAGATTTAAACCTGAGTCACTGACTCATACTCCTTTATATTTGATTTTTCTATAATGCACGTTCCCTTCCAGCTGGAATTAATTTATTATTCCATAATATATTTAACTCTATTTTGTACATTTATTAATATTTCATCTACTTCCAAATTGACTTGAGGGGGCTTGAAAATAAATGAAGGTAACTAAAAAGACAAAAATATTAAGAATATGCAATAGAAGACAAAAGATAGATTGCAATATGGGAGACATTAAAAAAAGTTACCAGCCTTATTTAAAAACAATGTAGTTAAAAAGGCAACAATATTACAAACTATGGAAAGTATTATTATTAGCCCCAGGTTACAAATAAGAAACTTACAGTGCAAACAGAAGATGATTTTCACAAAGTCACAGAGCTAGAATGGGTAGAGTTAGTCATTTCTATAACATAGCGGCCTTTCCACTGAACCACAGTGGTTTCAAGGTTAGAATTTGATGTCAGAGTAATGTGAGTTCAAATTTCTGCCATCTTATATAAGTGACTGAAATTCTCTAAGCCTTGTTTCATTTGAAAATATGTAAAGAGTATACATCTCATTATGAATGGTAGAATAAAGGTTGCTATTCAGAATTAAGTGATATAAAACATAGAAAGTGCTTAGCAGAGTACCTGATAAAAAGGCTCTTGGTGTGATGCAATCAACATGATGATGACAATGGTGATGATGTTGGTGACAGTGAGAATGACAACACCCAAATCTAGGCAGAAACTAAGCTTTCACTGATACATAATTACGAGCTATCCTTTTTTTTAAAGTTGAAAATTTTTCTCATCTATTTCTGATGTTTCTTTGAATGGTCTTTACAAGAGGGAGTAGGGTCATATCAGCTTCAGATACCTGGGTTAAAATCTCACCTTCAGTAACGAGTTATGGACACCTCTGAGTCTTAACCTAATTTTGGGTAGCATGCAGAGATTTGATGCAGTGACTGAAGTACATAATACCACACTTGTGTATAATCATCCCTCAAACTTTTTAGTTTATTTTCAAAGAATTGATTTGACCATTGCTGCATTTTTAAGTGCCTCCCTTCCTTCACAAGGCAACTTCTGAGATCAAGCCTCCTCTCATAACTAAGAGGACCTTGGTACTTGAGCACACTTTCATGGGACTGGGGCCCACAAGTAAAAGGACTCTCTGAAATAGCTACATATGTTCAGAGCAAGCATATATGCCAAGTTATACTAATAAGGTCAGAAAAGGCAAACAGAACCCAAATAATTCAATCAAAAGACAGTATTTTTAATTTAAAAAGTCAAAAAATGTGTATTTTTTCATACCCCAAGTTTATTTTCATAAAATGGTAATACAATCCACATACTAGAAAAAATATTTCATGACAATTAAACCTTAGGGCTTTAGAGTACTTTACACTTTCATGAAGAGTTTCACATTTCATTTTAGCAACAGGTTATTTCACTTAGGCAGTAATAATTATTCTCATTTCCTAAGTGAGAACATAGCTGTTTTGCCTAAGGTAACATAATTAATAAGTGATCCAGACAGGAATATATCTCAGACGTTCTCCCTATAAATGTAGTGCTCCTTCTCTTCCAGCATATCATAAACCACTTTCTAGTTATTCATTTCTGATTAGGCATTGGCCTTAAATACAACTATTTCTCTCCTCTTTTACCCATGAAAAGTTAATTAAATATAAAATGAACTTACAATTGCTAACCATGAGGACAGTAGGATGGCTTCTTTTCAGTCTCTTGTTAGTCATAATACTAATTAAAAAGTCGGTCCTTGGAGAAAGGTTATTAAATGTGAATGTCCTACAGGTTAAAGAAAAGTGACATATTAAAACATTTAGCTCAGACACGTGGAGAACTCCATTTTCTCACCTGCAGAAAAATTTTTATGTTTCATTTTAAACATATCTATCACGGAAATAATTTGCTATGCTTAAGCACAAATGGTTAATTAAAAATCGTATCTTTCTTCACAGAGAAATTTTAAGTCAAAAAAGTGTATATCATATATAGACATATAATATTCTGAATTCATTATTATTTATTTTCAGAAATAATTTGTTACAATATGTCAGACTTAGTTATTCCAATCACACTGGAGTCCAAAAATTGTCTTGCAAAATTTTCTGATTTCTGTTTCTATTAACCCATTAAGACAGTCTTCTAAAACATATATAAAATGCTAATTTTGTGTTCCATGTAACTTGACATAATTTATTTTCAATATTTTCATACCTTTTAGTGGAAGGCAGAATTTCTTCTTTCGTTAAGTTTTCACTGGATATTGAAATGATGTACCCATCCAGAAGACTTCTAGCTGAAGGCCAGCTAACAGTTACTGCATTTGGGTCTCTGCTGTGCTTTATAAATTCAGCTGCACTCGGGGCTATATCATTTAAAACAGACAGTAAGATAACGTTTTCTATAGCACAAAGCACCTGCCAGCACTAAACCATTCTCAGGAATCTACTCTGTGCAAACCCTGAGGATAACCAAGGCACTCCGTTTTTCAAAATATTTTATTTTATTTTAAGTTCCGGGATACATGTGCAGGACGTGCAGGTTTGTTACACAGGTAAACACGTGCCATGGTGGTTTGCTGCACCTCTCAATCCATCACCTAGGTATTCAGCCCCACAAGTATTTATGTATCCTGATACTCTCTCTCCCCCTGTCCCCTTGGCAGGCCCCAGTATGTGTTGTTCTCCTCCCTGTGTCCATGTGTTCTCATCGTTCAGCTCCCACTTACAAGTGAGAACATGCAGTGTTTGGTTTTCTGTTCCTGTGTTAGTTTGCTGAGGATAATGACCTCCTTTTATTCTACCTGACAGATATGAGAAGTTAAAACTACTGTTTAAAAACAGCCAGAATTATTTTAAACTTTGAAATAAAATACATGTGTGCTTTAAGTGTACAAAATGTGTCCCAGTACTCAAAATGTCCCTCGCCTCTAAAATGCAGAAAGTAGATCATATCTTAGCCTTGTGTAACCACCGATTTCAGAAATATTTAATTATTTTTAGGACTCATCCTAATTAAATACCAAAGAGTGCTGAGGTTAATTAGTAGGAAAGTTAATTCCAAACTAACTATGAAATGCTTCCCTTCTTTCCTGAGAAAAAAAAGTTAAATAGTGTACAATGGGCATATTGTTTCCTCTTTAAAATTCTTCTATATATGAGAAAGGAATAAAATTGTGAAGATATTCTCTCTCAATCTCATTCTTTGCTATTACAGTAAAAGAATATCAGACATGGCCAGGTTCTAAATATATAAATCAATGCACCCATTGCATCAGTGTGAAGAATACTAAAATAGTTTAGTACAATAGTTGACAATTTTACTTTACTAGATATGACAGCTTATACATTTGCATGCTTATTTTCCAGTCATCCTTTATTTCATATGACTACCATGAGAATAAACTGTTTGTCCTGGCAAGGTGGCACTTCGTTGTCGGCCTAACAGAAAAATGGGGACATTAAATCACAAATGGAAACTCTGGCCAGACCATAAGCAGTTAGCAATGCTACCACCTGACAATACATACTAAAAGGATGTTGTGATAACTCATACTAGGAAAAACATAAAAGACACAAGAGGCACTACCCATAAAGAAAACCTGAAAAGAATGAACTATTTACTAAATCTTCCCTTAAAGGACCAAGGACATATTTGAAAAGGAAAGAAATGCCTCCGGTGCTACATAGACTGTACCTGTCTGTATTTCTTTTCTGTTAGGAGTTCTGTCTTTAAAACCTTCCTTTTTAGTCCAAATTGAAAAGGTGTACACTGTGGCAGGATCCAGGTTAGAGATTGTTGCTGTTTCTGGAACTACCTTCTGAACCTATCAGTCCAAAAGAATACATTATCATGTACGTATTTAAGAAAAGCTCCACAATTAAACACAATTGGGAATTGTTTAGTTTCACTACTATCCAGTGTAAAAATGCAGTGATGTTGGTTTCAGCATGAAAAATTCAAGTTTAATTCCTCCAAGAGCCATTTATAACATACCATGAAAGCAGCAGCACAGTTTATGCATGTGATCTCATAATGCTGAAAATTCCCATCAGCTTGATTCCAGAGAATTTCTACAGAAAAGTCTGTAACTTTGCCTTCATGGATATTCAGTGGTGCTTCCAGACCTACCCAAACATACAACACACTTAAATTCCTCTTGAAAATTTCCTAATTGGGTTTTTAACTAATCCCTTAAAAGGGAATAAAAAGCACAATGTTAAATAGAACAATCGTTTATTAATTAATCTATGTTTCTATTCTAATTAAAAATAGTTGTTTACACATACAATGACAGTTTCTAAAATATGGTAATCAGTTCCAATACTGAAAGCCTTTGTAAACACCATCACATACAGCTAATTTTGATTATGCAGCAAAAAAAATTACATAGGAACAAATTCACTGAAGAAAACACACAATATGCAAAGAAACAAAACGAGATTAAAACTTCCTAAACTATTAGCATAAGCTGAAAACGCAACAGAGAAATAGGAATTTAGACAAGGAAGTAAGAGAATTCCCTTTGTATCAAATATTTGCTGAAGCTAACAATAAATTGTATCTGATGAATGTTAATGTTTATTTTTCCCATTTTAAAGATTTCAGCTAGCATAAGAAAAACATTATTTCAGAAAGTGGCGAAAATGGCAGCTTTAAACTATCATCTTATATATTGATTTATTTTGCTGATTGGTATCACAATATTGATGTATTTAGATAATGTAGTAATTTTGTATAAAGACAAGAACTGTCAAATATAAAGACTGCAGCCCATAATGAGTTAAAAAGTAAGGAAGAGAGGAAGAGAATATATGACATTAAAAGTACATAGAAGGCCGGGCGTGGTGGCTCACGCCTGTAATCCAAGCACTTTGGAGGCCAAGGCAGGCGGATCTCCTGAGGTCGGGAGTTTAAGACCAGCCTGACCAACATGGTGAAACCCCGTCTTTAAAAAAATAAAAAATAATAAAAATAAAAAAAAATAAAAAGCACATAGAAATTGAAAGCAAAAATAAAACATCAACAGGTATTGAAATGATTATAAATACACTAAAATGCTATCAAAATAATGTGATTTCTGACATCAGTTTGGGAATATTTTATAGACAAGTTGAATTTAGACAGAAATGGAAAGGTTACAACTTGTGGGAAAAAAGATACATGGTAGCCTAATGATGTAGGTGGATATATAGAGAGACAGAAAAAGCAAATAATGAGAAAACTGGACATGTTATAAGTCAGAATTATGTTTTTAGGACTTCATGTGATTTTTGTTTGTATGGCATTTATTACTTTTCATTATTTATTTCTCCATACACCAGATGGACATTTTAGAGAAATTGTTTGTGTTCCAAATGTTCAATGTTAATATATGCAGAATTTAAGTGACTTAAAGAGAAAATAAATCAATATGACTCTAAAAATACAACTATTTATATAAACAAATACACAGCACATATATATAGTAACAAGAATTAATTTTAAATATTCAAAAAGTTTAGGAAAATATGCAGTTTTTTTCCAGACAAATGTCAGTGTGGGAATAGCAAGCACAGTCTTAGATCATGTGCTCTAAGATATTATCAGCTCTCTTAGACTCAAAAAATATAATCTTGTTCTCATAATTGGCTTAAAATTAGTCACATTCCTCACTCTTCGATTAAGTCACTTAAAGTTTTAGTTAAAATGCAAGCATTTCTTTCTGTAAAAGGACAGATAAAAAAATTCTTCAGTTTCAACTTCACATAGAGTTAGCTCTACCAGTGCACAGGCAGTGAAAGATTTGGCTCAATAGTGAGGCATTTAAAATTATCTTAAAAGATCTTTGAAAATGATTGCATTAAACTACGTATAGACTACTCATTTGAAATAGTACACAAACATGAAATCAAGAAAAAGCTTTGCAAGTCTTAAAATACTTACATGATTTTACTGCAGGGACATAATGCATATCACTTAATTTAGTCCCACTGATAATGGAAACAAAGAAATTATATTCTGTGCCTGGGGTTAAATTGTCAACAGTTACTTTATCATCATGGTGTAAAGGCATGGTGACATTTGGCCCTCCTTCAATTACAATATGTATGCCATCAAACACTCCAATATTGGACATTTGAACAAATAAGATTACAGAGGTACCATGACTTTCATAGGGGGATAACAATCCAGACTGGTTTTGGCTCTGAAATATAAAAATGAGATTTAAAATTAGTACTTTTAAAATGTCAGTCATATTTCTCTGCATTTTATCTAGCATGTTCCAGAATTTGTAAGAATATTAAATGTTTATACGTTAAACTTACGTTTACTATACTAGCATTAGATAGAGAAATAAGGTAGATATTCTGACAGACAATACATACATATATACTAGAAGCACATAATTAACTTTCATTTATTGATTCTCAATAAAAATCTCGAGAAACACCAATCTGAGATTTTTTCATTATTTTTTACCTTTTAATCTATTCATTAAGTAAATGTTTTTGAGAACCTATATACAAGGATTAGTGCTCAAATAAAGTAAATAAGGCCAGGTTCTTGCTTTCAAAGAGTTCTCAATCTCAGGAAAGAGATTCATAGATTATTAACTAGAATCTCAAATAGTCGAGCTGAGCTAGTGACATGAATAAAAAGTTGCTTAGAACAGAGAAGGAAATCACCAATTTTAGCAGAGACCTTTGGAGAAGGCTTTCCAGAGTTGAAGATATTTTATCTGACTCTTGAAAAGTACAAGATTACCAGAAACAGTATGTGTGAAGAGGAAAAGGGAGTAATGAATGAATTTCAGGAATAAAGAAAATCATGGGCAAGGCATAGAAACCAAAAAGGACATTGCCATGTGTTCAAGGAATACCAAGTTCTTTTAACTCTTTAATAGCAGAGTTTTCTTTGGCAAGTTACTTAGCCACTCTGTGCCTTGGTCTTCTTCTCTACAATGGGAAGGAGACTAGCATCTACGTTGCAGAATCACTGTGCTGATTACATAAGAAATTGCATTCATAGGCCAGGCGCAGTGGCTCACATCTGTAATCCCAGCACTTTGGGAGGCCGAGACAGGCGGATCACAAGGTCAGGAGATCGAGACCATCCTAGCCAACAGGGTGAAAACCCATCTCCACTAAAAATACAAAAATTAGCTGGGTATGGTGGCACGCTCCTGTAATCCCAGCTACTCGGGAGGCTGAGACAGGAGAATCGCTTGAACCCAGGAAGGCAGAGATTGCAGTGAGCTGAGATTGCACCACTGCACTCCAGCCTGGAGATAAGTAAGACTCTGTCTCAAAAAATAAAAATAAAAATTTAAATTTAAAAAATTGCATTCATATATAGAGTACTTAGCATAGTGTCAAGCATGTAGCAGGTACTGTGGGTGGTTAAAGGATGGGCTGCGTGGGAGGAATGAGACTGGGCATGCAAGGGCTGAAAGCTGTCTGCAAGGGGCTTTGCATGCCATGCTATGGAGGTCAGACTGCTTCCTGGAGGCAACAGGGATTTTCATCAGGCATGTAATTTCATTTTTAGAAACACATTTTTGGCAACAGTTTGGAGGAAGGATTTATTTACATTTTACACTCTCCTTGACCTCTGCTAAAGATTTTGATTGTACCTCAGTTCTCCACTGTGATATTTAAAGCAGATTTAAAATTTGAGATAATTTCTAGTCACATTATTTCTGCCTCAGGTCAATTTTAATTTCAATTCTATTTGTGGATTATTGGGATAGCATCCAGTTTTTCCTTAAGCCTGCATTTCTCCCAAGCAGATATCTTCTGCTAAAATATACATTCTGAAAAAGATTATTTTTCCCTACAGAGCATAATTAGATGGCCTTTCCTTTTCAGTTTTATTTGTGACATCTGGTTTGATGCAATGGAAGTTGTTCCAAGTTACTGTAAAAATACTTAATAATGTTATTCTGCTACTTTTCCCAGAGCCAGTACTTTATGAAATAATGTCTACACACACCCATAATAAGAATTCTAGAACATAAAATCAGTACAATAGCTCCACAAATTTTTCTGAGCTGTAACTTGCAACTTTTTGCCTTTTCCATTCTTGCTGGAGATGAGGAAATGTTCAATAAATGAACCATAACCAATTCCATATGGTGTACTACTGGGTTTCAATGCACTTTTATCATAGTTTTCCTTCTCCAGTTATATTATTTTAACTTTCATTTTTCCATCATCACCAATATTTTCTGTGGGTTTTCTCTTTAAATTCTGCACAGCAAGTTGCTTCAGGTTCTGAGGCTACCATTAAATAAAGCACATCAAAATCTACTTCAGTTACAAAAGTCAAGTTACTCCTGACTTTTCCAAGACAAGAGTAACAACCCACACACAACTAATACATCTGAATTTGTCGGCAGTGATCTATGAAAGCTTCCATGTGTGGCTTGAGCAGGAATTAAAAGGTCCTGGGATGAGAAATGAATGATGAGTATAATCATAGAACCAATTCACTTCCATGCTCTTAGACACTGAAGACATTTTCTAAAACGAGAGGAGACTTTAAATAGGCATGGTCTAATGTAGGTTCTAAAAGTCTATAAAATTAATGTCACCCCCCTCTAGTAGGTAAGCATGGGGTTTTCCATCAATTCCACCTGTCCAGGAAATAAACCAAACTGTGTAATGCATGAGACTACAGAGAGTCACCAAGGCGAAAGGTGTAGAAGAGGACAGAGTTTTGTCTTGTCTTAAAAAAGATGTCCTGATCTAGAAAAAAATCACATGAGAAAAGATTTCAGGAATAAAAAAGAATAAAAGAGACATATTGCCACACATTGGGGACTTTTTGCAGGTTTCTACCTCTGGACTGTGAATTCTATCCTTATCCCTTGTCCTGCAAAAGCTTTATCAAAAGAAGTGGTAAGATCACGGGCTATATAAGGGTTTTTTCAATATGAAATGAACTGAACTAGGCAAAATTCAAAGGCTTTTATTATAGGCAAGGTAGAAGGACGTCTGAGGGATGATCTTATCATACAATTTATTCTCCTATAGCAAGAGAGGAAAAAAGGAAACTCAAACACCAGCTCTCCAATATTTCTTTTTCCCTCAAGAAAACCCGGGTATAGTTAATTCCTCCAACAAAGAGAGATCACACAGACTGCTGAAATGGCTTTACTTCCACTATTCATGGCCATTGCTCCCCCAAGGCCACTACTCCATTCCTCTGACAAATAAAAATCACAACAAACACTCTCATAGTGCTTATTTGGTTACATTACCTTCATAAAACAGATAGGATTATTATTATTCCCATTTTTAGAGAGAAAGAAATGAGGACCAAAGAGCCTGAGTGACTCTGCAAAGGATGTAAGAAGCTGCTAAATCATGGAGCTGGAATTTAAACCCAGGCAATTTGGTTCCATGGTCCATGCTCATAAGCACTGCCTTCTTCCCAAGGGCACATTTTATGGTTCAGGTGCACAATCATAGCCAAAGATCAAGTTCTGCTGGTTATGTTCAGGACAAATTAGAGAGAGGCACAGACAGATAAGTTTCAAAGGGGAAAGGGAAGAAAATGCATGTGTAAATTTTATTTTCTTCTGCATGCTCATAAAAGGCAAATGCATCTCTTGCTTGACTATTTCAAAGTATAGGGCAGAGAGAGAAATACAATGTGATAAATTATGTTTATTAATAAATATCAGTTGAAGGAATACATGCAAAAAACTTGTTCCTATGCACCTTGGGACAGATTAATATTTGCTTTAGGATTTTGAGGCAATAAATATACTGCCCGATACATAATCTGGTGATGCTAAATCTGATCGCCAGCCTAGGAATTGAATAGAACACCCATGAGAAATAGTAGAGTGTTTGAAAGAACTGAAGATAATTACCCAGAAGGAAAGAAAATATAGGAACCAGGAACACCTTATGGATGTCTCTAAACATTTGCAGCCTGCCACATGCACCACAGAGTGGACTTGCTTTGTCATGTTCTAGAGAGCAGACTAGGTCCATGATGGGGAAAATTTTGGAAATGAATTACAGAGCCCTGAATGACCAGAGATACTGTGCTGGGAATTATATATCCCATGAGAGCACTGGCAAGATCTTTGTCCTAACTACAAACCCCAAAATGCTATTATTCTTCATAGGATTTGCATCCATGTTGAATACCAGTCTGAAAAACAAATAGTTGAATTACATAGAGCTAGGAACTCTATTTAGGCTGGAGATATGGAGCTGAACAAGATTTCACAAGAGCTCTAAAAAGAGAGGTAAAACAAGTTTATATTTTAGTTGGCAGATGGATTGAAATATGCTAAGTACCCTAGAGGCAAAGAATTATAAGGCTTTTGATTTTGATCTGGAAGGAAATTTAGCAAATAATATATTCAATATCTCAAATTTTTTGAGAGATAAAATAGACCCTGGGATAATATGGGGATATTCTCTAACCTCAGACCGCTAAAAAATGAGCTAAGAAGAAAAATCATTTACCACCTTCACAGTTTAGTCCTTCTGCTATGACAATAAGTATTTAGTGGGTTGTTTTATAGGTATGAAATAATTCTGCATGGTAATATCTCTTTCTTAGTCTTCTCTTTATAACTATTTCATATTATAATTATCTTTAGGTAGGTTTTCTTAGAAATTTAAGCATGGAAGTTCTACATGTATATTTAGTTTTAGTCTTTGGATGGTTAAACAGGAAGACATAGTGCTGGTTGAGTGTGGATATTATCATTGCATAATTTTTTGGACCAATTTTTATTTTTTCAATCACGCTGCCTTTATTGTTAGCCAGAATGCCTGTAAGATCCAATAATTTTCTCTTGCTCAGTGTCATCACCAAGCACCCAAATTACTCAAGTCAAAAGCCTAAGTTTCTCCCCTTCTTCATTCATCAAAAGCAGCCCATTTTGGACTTCCTACTTTGACACAATAAAATATGTCTCCTCCTTTCCTTCTGCACTGTCCCTACCCTTGATTACCATAATCTTTTGCCTGGGTTTCTGTAATATCATCCTACCTAGTTCCTCAGCTTTCAGCCTTGATGCTTTATAATTCATTCTTTACATATGGCAAAAGGGAAATTTTTGAAGCATAGGTCAGATGGTCACTCTCCTGCATAAGACCCTTATGGCTCCCATTTCCCTCAGAACAAACTCAAAAGCATAGCCTACTGGATCTATGTGATATCACCCCTGGGTACCTTTCCAAGATCGTTACTTTCTACTTTTCTCCCCTCCTGATTAGATGCACTACATACACTCCTCTTTTGTTCTTAAATGCACTAAGCTCTTTTCCTGTCTTGCATTCTTTATGCTTGTGTTCATGCCTGGAGTACCCTTCCTCCATCCTGCCCCATGCCAGCTCCTTCTTATCCTTTGGCCTCCATTCAAATTTAACTTCCTTCCATTGCAGCCCATTTACAGTAGAACCCACCATCCATTTTCAACTATACTCTATTGCATCACTTTCCTTTTCTCCTCCTAGTATTTATCACAATCTACAAATATTTATTTTATTTATGTATTCAATTTACAAATACTATTTTTTCTCCCTCTCTAGTAACTGCTTAATGATTACTTGAGTTAATTAATCATATTTAAGAAAAAACATGGAAACATTATTTATTTACGACATGGTTTCACTCTGTCACCCAGGCTGGAGTGCAATGGCACGATCTCGGCTCACTGCAGCCTCCACCTCCCAGGTTCAAACAATTTTCCTGCCTCAGTCTCCTGAGTAGCTGGGATTACAGATGTGCACACCACACCAGGCTAATTTTTGGATTTTTAGTAGAGACAGGTTTTACCATGTTGGTCAGGCTGTTCTCGAACTCCCAACCTCAGGTGATCCACTTGCCTTGGCCTCCCAAAGTGCTGGGATTACAGGCGTGAGCCACCACAGCCAGCCAGAAACATTTTTTAGTTTCATTCCAAGCCTTTTATACTGTTAATATTTTTTTCAATGTGCTATAATATAAGGACATGTCTTTGTGAATGTAATAATAATTATATGCATATAACTAGGTGTATGGCACTATTCTCAGTCCTTACATTTATCACATTAGCTATTCTTAGAATAATCCCATGAAATACAAACTATTATTTTCTTCATTTCACAAATACAGAAACGAAGGCATAAACAGCTTGAATTCATTGCCCAGAGTTACTCAAACAGTGGGACCCAGATTCAAACCTATGCTCTGTGGCTCAGAAGTCAAATTCTTAATCACAAGGCATTGCTGCCTTCAGACAAGCATGAAGCATTTTCAGGAAAAACAAAAGGATGCAAATTGCTTCAGGTTCTGAGGCTATCATTAAATAAAGCACACCAAAATCTACTTAAAAAGATGCAACCAGCTACTGGAGGGGTGTATCAGAAAACATTTTACAATATCCTCAATTCAGCAAATATCTCATAAGAACAAAAAGTATCTGATTCTCACTTAGAGTTTGTTGAATAGTTACCAGCTCACTCAAGTTTCCATTAATCACTGTGGCCACTCCAATGCCATATGTCCTTCCAGGGATTAAATTATCAATCTTGACTCCATTAGCATCCTTTATAAAAAACTTCATGTCTTCGCTTGGATCTGATATGGATTTAATTTGAATGTAGATCTCACAGTCATCTTGTGAAGGTTCCCACTGAAGAGTTATACTGTCTTCTCCCACATCTTCAGGTTTTACATAAACTTTCTTAGGTGGATTAATACCTTAAGTAAACAAATAAACAGATACACACACCTTAGCTTATTAGTTAGCATTATTCATACTATTGAATAAAAATAATTCAATATTAGTGTTCAAAGTAAATTATACAATTTCTTATGTCACCATGTCTTGAAAAGCAGTCAAGTTTAGAGACAAGTGTCTCTTATTACTATGCAAAATTTAGTAAAATGATTTAAAATAAACATTACAAATCAAGGGAAAATAGAAACATAATCCTCAAGTGTTCGAAAAATTCTTCATATTTTTCAGAGTGCCATCAGAGTTATGTTCCCATTATTGAGACTATTCATGTTTTACCAAGTGCCAGGCACTCTTCTAGGCATGTAGAGTACATCAGTAAAATCAGTAAAAAGTAAAGATCCTTGTCCTTATGGAGCCCATATTCTAATAGGTGAAATAGATAATAACAATACATAAAATAAGTACATATGTCATAGAGAACTTCAGAAGTCATAAGTGTTACAGAAAAAGTAAAAAGTAAACCAGGGTGAGGGAGATGGAGAGTGTGATGGCTTTAGGGAGGAAGTAGGGATTTCAGGGCAGATGTTTTTCAAAAGATGGGGTTTTCAGCAAAAAGTTGAAGGAGTTCGGAAGGTTAGACATATGGATTTCTGGAAGAATAATATTAAAGCTGAAGAAACAGCTAAGTAAAATCCTTAAAGTGGGAGCTTACCAGTTGTGTTCAGGGGTAAAAGGAAAGCTAGAATGAATGAAGGAGAGAATAAGATGAGGTCAGAGGCAAATAGAAAGCCAGTTCATACAAGGCCTCAAAGGATTTTGCTCCAAGTCAAATGGGTAGCTACTATTGAGCTATATGCAGAGGCACGATCATTCCTAATTTTTAAGACTCACTTGGGGCTGGGCGCAGTAGCTCACACCTGTAATCCCAGCACTTTGGGAGGTCCGGGGGGTGGATCATGAGGTCAAGAGATGGAGACCAGTCTGGCCAGCATGGTGAAATCCCATCTCTACCCCAAAAAAAAAAAAAAAAAAAAAAATACAAAAATTAGCTGGGCGTGGTGGCACGTGCCTGTAGTCCCAGCTACTCGGGAGGCTGAGGCAGGAGAATCGCTTGAACTCAGGAGGCAGATGTTGTAGTGAGGCAAGATCGCACCACTGTACTCCAGCCTGGCAATAGAGCAAGACTCTGTCTCAAAAAGAAAAAAAAAAAAGGCTCACTTGGGCTATGACATTAATAACAGATCACACGGAGGGCCAGTGGTAGAAACAGGGAGCAGAAGGTGGGGGAGATGCACTGTGAGTCTGGATTTATTTTGAAGATAGAACCAACAAAATTTCCTGACAGGTTGGGAATGGGTTGTAAGAGAAACAGAAGAGTCAAGAATAACTTCAAGGCTTTTGACTAAACAACTGGATGAATAAAATTACCATGAATTGATAAGGGCTGTGGATAAAGCAGATTTGGGTGGAAACACCAGAGTTCAGTTTTGGACATGTTAAATTTAAAACATCTCATAGATATCCAAATAAGCAATAATGCATAGACAGATGTTTGAATGTGGAGTTTGGGACAAAGGTCTAGGCTTTATATAAAGTTATATAGATACATAAATTTTTGAGTCATTGACATATAGCTGTCTTTAAAATTTCAGAACTGGTATTTATTATAAAACAGTTGCAACTTTAAATTATATTACTTTTCTGATTTTTTAAAGGTATGATATTTATTAGAAATAGAGAGGAAATTAGCAGGTTATGCTCACTGTTCATGCATAGTATCACTGGAGAATGTTCTTGATACTCTATAATAATAACTGAAGATGATACCTCAGCTTGTCTCCTTGCATAGCTTATTTATTGAATATCAAGCCTTCTTATTTTTTACTACCATACAGTTTTCTGGAAATTGTAAATGCTTTCCTTATAGTCTTATTTGTCTATTATGTTTTTCCTGATCTTTTAATAGTTCTCAGCTACAATAATCATTAGTTCATGTCTCTAAGGATAATTATGTAATTTTAAACTTTTCATTAGTTTTACTTAAAAAATATTTAAAGAATTCTCTGATTTTTATAGTTTGCAGAAACTATAATTTGAACTTTTATCTGTTTTAAAGTTGACTTCTTTATCAGTGCAATTTAATATCCCATTTTAACTACTCAGGAAGATACTCTAGGTGGAACCCTTAGTCTGTTCATCCCATATCTTAATTTCACAAAATTATAGCTGATGTTTAAATTAATTATTTATGTGAAATTATCAGAAAATGCAGGAGTAATCCAATTAGAAAAACTAACCAATAAGATACTAGGGTGAAACAACTTCAGAAAATTATTCTTATATACTTGCAAAACCTAAAAAGCTGTTTAAACATTTACTACAATGGATGAATTAGATGTAATCTACTGAATGCCACATCTAAGCAGAGATTGAGGAAATGCTGGGATTTGGTGGGTCTATGATAGCGCTAAATTTGTTTACAGAATTGTCTGTGCATACATTTGCATTTTTATAAGAAATAGTTAAATTATTATAAGAAATAGTTAAATTAAATCACATTCTCAAGAGGCTCCACGACCCCTAAAAGGTTCAATGTTACCAAATAAGACATACTACAGAGTATGTATCAAGGGTATTTGTATACTGTACCTAGCTTACATTTTCTAGACTCTCCCTACATGCCCCTCTGTTCTCCAGCCATTCCTAATGTTCAAATGTCTAGAGTGAACTGGCAACCAACAGAATGGGAACACATTTTTGCAATCTACCCATCTGACAAAGGGCTACTATCTAGAACCTACAGAGAACTTAAAAACAAATTCACAAGAAAAAACAAACAACCCCATCAAAAAGTGGGCAAAGGATATAAACACACATTTCAAAAGAAGACACTTATGCAGCCAACAAACATATGAAAAAAATCTCATCATCATTAGTCATTAGAGAAATGCAAATCAAAACCACATTGTGATACCACCTCACACCAGTTAGAATGGCAATCATTAAAAAATCAGAAGACAACAGATGCTGGAGAGGATGTGGAGAAATAGAAATGCTTTAACACTGTTGGTGGGAGTGTAAATTAGTTTAACCATTGTGGAAGACAGTGTGGTGATTCCTCAAGGATCTAGAAATAGAAATATCATTTGACCCAGCAATCCAATTACTGGGTATATACCCAAAGGATTATAAATCATTCTATTATAAAGACACATGCACGTGTATGTTTATTTTAGCACTGTTCACAATAGCAAAGACTTGGAACCAACCCAAATGCCCATCAATGATAGACTGGATTAAAAAAAATGTGACACACATACACCATGGAATACTATGCAGCCACACAAAAGGATGAGTTCATGTCCTTTACAGGGACAAGGATGAAACTGGAAACATCATTCTCAGCAAACTGACACAAGAACAGAAAACCAAACACCACATGCTCTCACTCATAAGTGGGTGTTGAACAATGAGAACACACAGACACAGGGAGGGGAACATCACACACTAGGGCCTGGGGGTGGGTGGCCAGGGAAGGAATAGCAGGGGGTAGGGGAATTGGGGAGGGATAGCATTCGGAGAAATATCTAATGTAGATGATGGGGCTACGGATGCAGGCAACCACCACCATGGCACGTGTATACCTATATAACAAACCTGTACCGATCTGCACAAGGACCCCAGAACTTCAAGTATAATAAATAAATTTAAAAAGAAAAAAGCCTCCTCTAGCTTTTCTAGGTTTGCTTAGAAATGCCTCTTCTCCGGCCTTTGCCTAGGCACATTCCGTTTGCTCTACTTGCAGCATCCTTCTGCCTCCCTACTGCCACCTGCTGGCTAATTTCTACTCCTTCGTGATTAAGCACATCACTTACCCGTGACCATCCACACAGTGAGTTTGGGCTAATTGATTCCTCTCTATGTTCCTATAGTATCCAGAGCATAACTGCTATAATGGCAATTATAATGCAGCACTATCACTGTTAACTTATTTGTCTCATTTCTTTAGTGCATAAATCTACTGAGACTAGGTCTTCATCTTTGTATCTCTAGTGCCTAGCTCAATTCTTGATACTGAAAAATAATTCATTGAGTGAATAACGAATGGAAAAAAAAATTACCTCAAGCTTAAGAGAGTAAAGGAACACTGGATTACTAAATCCTGGACATGCATTTGTATATCAGCTTACAGTAAATATACACAGTAAATGACCCAAAAAATTAATAGTGCAGACTCACATTGTACCTTTTATGAAATAAATAGGTATATGTCCTAGAAGATTTTAAGTCGACTTCAATATTAATAGATATGTGAGAAATCCTCCTAGTCCATCTGTCAATTAAAAATGAAAGTGCCTTCCTAAAGTGTGAAGGACCCAACCACACAAGCATTTGCCAATGGAAGGATACTTTGTCTGAGCTTGGGGAAGAGAAAACATCTGCTACCTAGTATCCAACTGGAAAAATATTTTTATTAGAATTTGCAATACTAATACTTGTATGTTAAGCATTGGCTTTTAGTAAGCATTAAATTGTATCTATTGTTGTTATTATTTTCAAAGAATCTTAAATATTCCCAATAAGTATAGGAAGGTTAATTAATCTATGGCTGTGCACATGGAGATTTTCCATTCTATCTACCTCAGCCCTAGGGTGTTTAAATTTTAGCTGTTGAAATTCCAAAGAACTTTGCAACAGCATGTCAAATACACAGACACAAAAAACACACATTACACTTACAAGGATATACTGCCAAAATGTGCTTAGCTTTGCATTGTTTTGTAAGAAAATGTTTTATCTTTAAAAAAAATACTTTTCTATTTTAGGGAATAAATAGAATTATTAATTAAACAATCGATTACTTTAACGATTATGTTCCAGACAAGGATTCAAAAACTGCTCTGTGGAGGTTAAGAGGAGGGTAGAAATACATTTGCCAAAAATGCTAGGATGAGACTGCCCCCTAGCGGTCAACACATTACACTGTGTGAGAAAATAACCAAGTACAACTGATTAAAATATGCAGACCTGTTCGTTGGGTCTAGTGTTACTAAAAAGAACTGGGTGAACTAATATTCATGTGATAATTTGTTTATCTTATGACAAATAAAGATAAATTTATTTTCCACCTAAGGCTATGACAAAGAAGGTGTCTTCTTTGGAAGAAAAAATTGCAGATTGGAATAATTAAATAATTCATACAAATCTAAATAAATTTAGTATTTTGAATACATGCTTAGACTTGTGATTCAACATTCAAAAACATATCCAACTTTATTTGTACTTGTGAAGAATTAACATAATAGAATATCAGCAAAATTATATTTTGAAATATGCAGTTTATACTATTTCTTTTTATTATCATTTTAGATTTGGGGGTAAGTGTGCAGGGTTGTTATATGGAAATATTGCATAACGGTGAAATTGCACAGAAACAGAACCTATCAGTTTAGATGTTTTTGAGTAAAAGGCAACATGCAGCCATGCTTACCTGTAATGACTGAAAGTGGTTTTTCCAAGCAACTTAAAGTTCCTCTTTCTGCTACACTGAATAGATACACTAGATAATGATGAAAAGACTTGAGGTCTCCAATTATTGTTGCTGTGTTGTGTTTCTCAACAAACACCTCTTCTGATGTATTGTTTTCAACATCCAAAATAGTAACAAGGTAATGATGAAAAAATACAGGCTCTGGAGGATCCCAGTGTAAAAATATTTCTGTTGGGGTAACACGTGTAACTCTGAAATTTTGGGCTGACAAAGGGCCTGGCAGATAAAAGCATCCAAAAAATACATTGTATTAGTGACATGATTTGGCAGAATAATCTCTCAATTTTCAGTACTTCCAAATACTCTAGCTTGGAAAGGAAACAAAAATTGGGTTTCAGTCCTGGCTCTCCCACTTTCAAGTTTCACTCCCTGAGAAAATTACTTACCTTCTTTGACTGTAAAACAGGAATTATATCAGTAGGTACCTCATAAAGCTTTTGTGAAGAGTAAATGAGATGAAGAATGTAAAACACTCGGCACAGTGTTTGACACATGCTGTTGTTCAATAATTATATTACTCTCCTTACCACCAAAAGGGCATGTATGGCATTCAGTGATCACACATTATATATGTCTCTTACCTCTTCTGCCTTGTCAGATTAGAGGGCAGAGACTTTATGTTATTAACCCTTCATTCTCATTATCACTGCTACACAGGCACTCATCCTCTTACAGAAATGTTTCCCTACTCTAACCATTTAATCCAGTGCCAGTGATTGTCCTAATGAATGCTTCCAGATTACTTTTCTTAATATAGTACCTTGCACATGGCCTCAAACCTATATTCATCCCCCATTCCTCAATATATATGTGCTAATACATTATTGATTCTTTCTCTAGGAGCAACAGTTCAAGAGTTACAATAAGACGATCTGGGTTCTTGTGTGGCTTGGTTGCTTAACAAAGCATGTTACTCTAGTCAGTTTACTTAACATTCTGGAAGTTTAGTTTTCTCATTTCTATATAGCTACTCCCAGGGTTGAGGCAAGGACTAAATGCGATAATCCATTGAAAGTGCTTTGTAAAGTGTAAAACAAATGTTAGAAACTATAATCTTAATGGATTTCCACTGCTTGTAAGGTCAAATCCAAGTATCTGAGGCAGACACCCCTGGCATTCCCAAATCTGGCACCATCTACCTCCCACACTGATTTTACCCTCACACCCAAGTAAATTCTCTTCTCAATCTGCACAAGTCTTCTTCCACAAATTTTTATCTCTGCACTTCTGCTCACAACATGCTTTTTATTCCTTCAAGTTTGACTCTAAGCCTCTCCTTTTCATGAGTCTTCTCCTGTCATCTACTGTATGAATCCAAGTCAGTATTTATTAAATGAACTACTGGTTGGATATTTAGGTTATTATTTTGCTCTATAGTTTTGTTTGCTTTTATTTTTATCCTTTACCAATTCTCTCCAGTGTGAGCCTATTAAAGACAGGGATACATAGCTGTGCCTTTCCTGCTCTCAGCTCCATAAAATTGAAAATTCCATAATATTGGAAATTCAGTTCCATAAAAATTTATTGATCATCTCCTATGAGGTAGGCACTAGTCTAGCTGGTACTATAAGACAAATAAGACATAGTTCCTATCCTCCTGGGGTTTGTAGTTTAACGAAAAAGCCAATACATAAACAGATTCATTGTAAATTAAAATATATATATATTTTTAAGACAAAGTCATGCTCTGTCACCCAGGCTGAAGTGCAGTAGTGCACTCTTGGCTCACTGCAACCTCCACCTCCTGGTTCAGCCTCCCAAGTAGCTGCGTCTACAGGCGTGCACCACCACCCCTGACTAATTTTTGTATTTTTAGTAGAGACAGAGTTTCACCATGTTAGGTAGGCTGGTCTCAAACGCTTGACCTTAGGCAATCCACCCGCCTCAGCCTCCTGAAGTGCTGGCATGAGCCACCACACCCAGCCTAAAGTCATCAAATATAGAAGTGGGTTCAGAGTTATATGAGAAAATACCAGACCCTCATAAAATATCTGCCAATGACAGTATTAAAATTTTTAAAAATTATATTTTCAGATGTCTTGTAACTTACGTGTTTCTACAGTGAATATTGGACTTAAAGTAGTCTTTGCCTCCCATTCATTTATTGCGAAGAGTAAAAATCTATAAATGTGACCAGGTAACAGTTGGGCAATTGCTTTTTCTGTAGTATTTGGGGGCATGCTTTCAAAATGTTGTTCTCTTGTATAATCTAAAGAATATTTAATGATAATCTTATATCCCAACTTCACCCACTTATTCAAATTATTCCAAAAATTCAAATTATTCCAACTAAATACAACTTCTGTTGTTCTGACATCCTTTAGATAAAACAAAAAGCTTTCCTGCAGAGAAGGTACTGAAAAAATAGAAAAATGATTTTTAATTAGAAATAATTCCATAATGAAAATAATGAAATAAATATTAAATAATACAAAGATACATGAATATAAGAAAGTAATAAAAATAATTACATTCATATTCACAAATATATGGCAGTGGAACCTGACAGAAAAATCTTGTAAAGAAATAGTTTGATCCAGTTGGATTTTGCTGTAAAATGTAGCAATGTGTTTCATTCTTGGCTAGCAAGGAAAAAGAAAAGATTTCATTTTTCTTAAGGCCAAAAGATGATCCATCTGCCCACGTAAGAAGACCTTCTTTCTGTAATAAAATGAAAAAACTGAGCCAATTAAAAGGAAAAATATGATATTTTCAATCACTGCATTTTAAATATGTGTATTTGAAATTTTTAATTAGTCATAACTTTATAATAAAATTTTCTAAGATTTTAAAATCATCAACCCCTTAATATTTTTATGTAGATTTCCTTCATGATAAAGTAGCTGGAGCCAGGCCAGTGGCTCATGCCTGTAATCCCAGCTACTTGGGAGGCTGAGGCAGAAAGATGACTTAAGCCCAGGAGTTAAAGGCTGCAGTGATCTCTGCTTCAGCCACTGCACTTCAGCCTAGGGGACAGAGCAAGACCCATGTCAAAAAAAATTAAAAAGAAAAAAGAAGAAGAAACTAGAGACAGAGTTCACTTTCATTCACTCATTAGCCATATATCTTCAGGCAAATTGCAAATCTCACAATAAGCCTCTATTTTCTCATCTGTAAAATTAGTATAATAATAGAACCTACATCTTACGGTTGTTGTAATGATTAAAGAGGCAGTACATTCAAAGGCTCAACACAATGAGGCACAGATAAATTATTCGTTAAATGTTAGTTATTTCATTTGAAATCATCAAATAAATTGCATTGCATGCATCAGGAGAGGTTGTTGATACCTTCCTGCTAAAGGATGTCCTTGGTGAATGTCACCAACCCAATTTTCACAAGTAATAAATATCTCTCTAGATAGTCATATATCTACCCTCCTTGAAAGGGGTAGTGAAAAAGAAAAGTATAAGCTTTGACCCAATTCTCCTACATCCTAATGATATTTCTGCCACTTACTATCTACTCTTGGGCAACTACTAATCTTAGAAACTAAACTTTCTCACCTGTGCAATGGAAATAATCATGACTACTTTGCATCATTTTCAATAGGTTTAGAGAGTATGTTTGTAATACACCAAACACATAACAGCTCCTTAAAAAATAAATGTAGTACTTATAGAGATAATGAACACTATGAAAACAGATACTATGTCTATATTTTGGTTATCAGACCATCCCCAAAAAATCAAGCACAGCACCAACCTAGCTGTATGGATCAGAATTAAAGAGACCTGTTTCCTCTGGACATTTTAAAGAGCTTTTAAATGGCACATTCGAATTCCACCTAACACAATGAAGAAATGCCATAAAAGTCTGCTTTATTGCATATGTATTCCTACAGTTTAAAAATAGGCATAGGATCAGAGACAGTATTTCAAATGATTAGGGCATTAGAGTTGGTCAGACAGATACAGGTTCAAGGCCTGGAATGGGCATTGATAAGTTATGTGCCCCAGCATCTCTCTAAGATCTATTTTCCTTGTATAAAATGGGAATAATGATAGCACCTTACAACTATTAGGCTGTGAGAACTAAATAAACGTTACCTATGCAGGCCTCCCAAAATGGAAGAGACTATTAATCTTTCATTCATTAGGTTCTTGCTAAGTACCAAATCCCAATTGGAAACTATGAATGGAATGCTGAATAAGACGCATTCTTTATCCTTGAAGTCCAGTAACAAATTTGCACTTACTCAGCACAGATTTACTTAAAGGATTGATTATTTTCTGAACCTACCACGGGGATTATGATGTAGCAGGTAACTTTGATGTCAACCTCAAAATATTGTGGTTAAGGGTAGCATCTGATGTATGTCCACATAGGCAACTGAATCTCCCTGTGCCCCAATTTCCTGATACATTATGCTAATAGTAGTAAACCCTATATACACATTAAGGGGTCTATTTACAAAAGAGACTGACATACTGAGGAGAGAGTCTGAGATGTCTAAGATGAATTGGGCTTCAAAGGATCTTTATTAGAACTTTATTCATTGCCTATTAAAAGATAAAGAAAACTCAAAAGAATAAATTTTAAATGCAGTTCAAGATTCCTAGAGGTTTTCCCAAGCTTATGCAAAGCTCCACAGGAAAGTTGGTATCAAATTGGTAGGATCTGCCTGAGATCACTATAGATAAGGATATCTCACAGAGAACAGATTTATCTTTGAGTGCCAGGAAATAAAAGCCAATTGATCATCAAGAAGAAAACACAGACTAGACAGAGATGACTATGTTAGGTCTTGGGTTTTTCTATAAAACGCTGACCAAATGAAGTTTCATGAGACATTCCAAAGTGTTATTTCACTAGCGTTAAATAAAATCACCAGATCTTTCTATATTGCTTTTAGTAAATTAAGCTTCCCAAGTCTTACGTGTAGAGTAACAAGAAGAAAATGGAAAACATTTTTCATGTTTTGGGGTTCATATAATTGTACTGTTCGCAGAGGTGAAAAATAAAGGAAGTGAAACAGGTTTGATTGGAGGGAGAATGCAAGTTCAGTCTTGGCAATGTTACAGTGTCTGCAAGAAGTACCAGAGGAATAATCAGAAGAAAATTAGATATTTGCCTGGACTCATAAAAGGAAAGTAGACTAGATAAAGAATTTAGGAATAATCGGTTTAGGTGATAAACTGAGTGAAGAAATGGATGAGATCATTCAAATGAACTTAGAAATGATCTGGGGAATACCAAAATTAAAACAAAATTAGGTTTAAAAAAAAGATGCCTATAAAATATATTAAAATGGAGTACCTATAGAAAGAGAAACTATTGAATAAAGGAAGAAATTAATGAATAAACAATACATGAATATAATATAAATAAAGTTTCATTCATCGCAATATATGTATCTTCATATTTACTGACCTTCATATCATTAAGACCAGTCCATATTATTACTTGATTGTTTGACCTGAGATATGAAAATACAAAATTTTTTTCCTCTTTACTTTTTATATCCACAAGGTGTGCAGAACTTAAGGATAACTCACAATGTTGCTGGGCTATATTCCATGGCTTTCTTTCCTTGCTAATTCTATAGCAGTTATTTTTCAATGCTGCCCATCCTTGTGAACATGATCCTACCAAAAGAAAAACATCCTGTTAAAGATGAATTCAGTAATATAGCATTTCATAATTATATTTCTTAACATGTACACAAATTAATTATGAAAACCTCACAGTATTAAGTGTACACCTTCCCTATACTACTCTCAAACCAATAAAAATACTAAAGCTGTGTTTATTAATCAAGTAGCAAATGAATTACCACCAATTAATAGTTTTTAAAATAGCTTTAAGAATTACACAGAATTATTGTCCAATTATAACTTTATTAAAATTTTTTAAAAACATAGATGTTTTTCTAAGGAAAACCTTACTTTAGGTTGCCTTTCCTTTCCCTTGCTTTTGTACTGGTAGCAAACTTTTTATCGTATTTCAGGTTTCTTTTTATTTTGGAGTACTAGACACAATGCTTGCTAAGAATTCTGCTCTCCGATGCTTGACTTTGAAAGTGTTTACCTTCCAGAAAAAGCTGGAATGCTGCTTAGCTTTCATGCACCACAGATTATGCACCACAGAAAGACTGGAGAAAATAGCAGCCTGTTCAGAGAAGATACTGCGCATCAATTCATGTTGATACTCTACCAGTGCCTCAACCCCACATAGTAGGAATATGTGAGAAGGATCTTCTGAAGATCTTCATCTTTTTTTACCCCCCACAGGAGATAGGATGCTTAATTACCTGATTGTATTTTTCTTACTACTTGAATGTTTCTATACTTCACTTGTACAATATATTGTGTCTTTTTTATTATTCCTGTAGGGGATATAAAATGGGACTCCCAGACTGTCACAAAGAGTGTCTTGCCCTCATCAGCTATCTGATTCTGTCCCCTTCTACCTGTTCCCACCTGTGGAGGAAAGACATGAAACTAGGAAGACCCCCAAAATGGAACACATTCACCTTTCCCCAAAACTTTTCCTAATTTTGTTCAGGTCCGATCATAGATGAGTAATAGAGAAGCTTTAAATGGGATGAAAGATCAGTGTGTTTGTAATATATTATAATGGATCTTTTAACACCTGAAAATCCTACTGTTTGTTGATTCATTAAAGTAACCTAAAATGCTATGGAATTTGTATGACCCATTGTCAGCATTAAGAAAAGAGACCCACTTGGTACAGTTTAAAGGAAGTGCTGGGAAGAAAATAAAGTTGGTAAGTTGGTTTCTACCATCACTCTACTAAGTCCAGCTTGTTCAGTAATCAGTCAGATACCAGAATGATGTAGTCAGAAAAAAGGAGACTACGCTAACTTTGTTTACAAGCAGTCTGCAGTGATTAGTACTTGGCTAGATCATTTTCAAAAAGAACAGCACAACTGCCAACTTATCTACAAATACATAATAAATATATAATTAATGATGAACCAAATATGTCTATACCTGTTTCAACTTGAACATCCAGTCTCTGAAATACATTTATGAAATCCAAGTGTAACTGTTTGAATTCAAATGTGAAAGCATATAAAGATGCAGGTTTTAAATTACCCCATTCATAAATCATAACATTATTTTGCATAACTTGTGAAGAATTATTAAAAGATATCGACACTGATATGTCTTTGGAAGAGGGCACACTCCAGTTAAAAGAAACACTTGTACTTGTTGCTGTTGTTTTAATATTGCTAGTTGAGATTCCACCTAAAAAGTCAGGGAGAATAATTAGTACAGATTCAAATAAAATTGAATGAAACACAAGTTACAAGACTACAAGATGGGAAAACATATTATCTACCCATAAAATATTTTCTAGACTATATGGGAGTTTCTTCTACTCTATATAGAATGAATGAATTGGATTACAGAACCACATTATATTTTTTACATAATCTGGATAACACTTAAAATCTCCGCTATACCTATCCATTCATACTAGTACACATAAAATACCAAAATTGAAAACTAATTTCTTACCTTTGTTTATAATTTTTTAAAAATTCTGAGATTTATATTATATAAAAATAATACTATTATAATTTTACAGTACCATTATATACCTGTTAAATACTGTAAAATTCAAATTACCTGGTAATGAAAATTTTACCTTTTATAATAAATAATATAGTTGACATAATTGATAGACATATATATTACTTACGAGTTTGAAATGACTTTTCACTTAAAATTTGTCCATATCTCATGGACTGTAAAATGATGCGATAGTCTTCATTTTCCTCTACTGTTATTAATTTCTGACGCCTTTGTGAGTCTGTGAGAATACTTTTTACATTCTGTAAATAATTAGATTCATCTGCTTAAGAAATGTTTATAGAGCATTATCTCTATGCCACTCACATTAATTAAAAATTTGACTTGTATATCTCCTTCATAAGAAACAGTTTTTCAATACAGAATATAAACATATACATGAAATGTTTATTTCTACATAAAAGACATTATTTTTTAAATAATTACACTCCTTTGGTATATAAATTCTAAAAAGACAGTCATTCCTATGAAAAAGTTAAATATTAGTTTGATCAACTCCTTATTGAAGATATTTCATAAAATGCTAGCATTTTATATACTAATAAAATAAGAAACCTTGATAACTATTAGGATCCTATTTACCATGTGGCATTTGGTAACAACAGATTTACGTTATGCTTACTTTTTATCAGAACCAAGAAAATATTTCTTACTTTTCGAGCAAAATCATTAACAAGTTGATATTTTAAAAAATAAAATTCAATATTTCCTCCCTTAGGAAATTCATCCCATTCAATAGAAACTTCTGTTGTTTGCTTATTCATTGGTATACAATGAAAATTTTTTGAGATCTAAAATGGAAATGAGAAGAAACTGTAAAAAGCAATAAAAATGTATTCTTCATTGTTCTTTTATAAATAGATTTATTAAAATGACACCTAAAATACACCAAATTATAATTTTAAAACATTTCAGTGGTGTCAGTGTCTACACATGAATTACTCTGTCGGTTACTCTATTTATAATTGTAACTTTGAAAATGTAAAGCAAATAAAATAAGAGCATGGAAATTTAAGATCCATATCTCTCTAACTAGGAAACATGTGTCCCTGGAGTCAGGGAAGGGGAAGAGACTCAAAGTCACAGGAAAAACACAGCAAATCCTCCTGGAATTCCAAGTGTGAACATTGGTGATAACGTCTACAAAATGGAATTATTTTGCAGACATTCTTGACAACACATTTGCAAAGAAAATACATGTGGGTACAAAATGTTTGACACAGTCATTTTAGACCCTTATTTCATTTATATGTAATGAAAATATTAGCAAACAAAGTAAGATAGACCACAGGTTCAGGGACCCTTAACTCTCCCTCAATGACAAAAAAGACTTCAACTCTCAGGAGAATAATATTTACATATATCAAAATTTCTACCAAAAACAACCCTGAAATATGCTATTGTATCCTGTCTTTTTCTCGATTCTGACTTACCTCTATGATCATCCCCGACACAATTTTCAAGCAATAAAAATACATATGTGAGTGACACCTAGCAAATAATTTTTTTCTTTCTATATCTGATATTTAGCATTATTTCCCTTCAATACACTCCTCATTTTCCAGAATGATAGACTCAATGCAATCACATCCTGCCCATTAGCTAATTATTCCAAAGAGGGTGCACTCAAAAATGTCTTACCTTAACAAAATATTGTAACCAGAGCAGTAGAATAATTAATTTCTCCATCTGGAAAGTAAAGTGTATTCAGTTCAATCGAACATGTATATTTTTAACTGCAAAACTAAACTATTGGACATTCTTTAAATGGAGAGTAGGTATATCATTTTAATGTCACGTCTTTTCAATTTAGAGTGACTGCTCATCCAATTAACAATTAAGGCATTAATAAGTGAGTGCTGCATAATTTTTCCACTAAATAAAATTGGAAACATTGGTACTTTCCAACAAATAACAACTTGTTTCTAGAAACTGCTTTAATTAAGTATAAAGGAGGGTTTAGAAATAAAATGAATTACCAGGCAATTAGACAAAATTACATCTCATTGTGTGAAAGTATTTAACCTCAATTAATGGAAATCTAGAACACCTACGCAACTGCTGCTGCTTTGGAACTAATTCCTCACATTTTAAAATTACACCATCATAATGAAAAATATTCAAAATACTGCTGATGAAACCGAAACTTAAATAGAAAAAACCTTCAAGAAAAAACGTTCAATATTCGTTTGAACTCAATTTATTTTTTAAATATATTCCTCTAAAAAGCTTGCCTAGCATTTCATAGGAACGTGGAGACCCGAAGACCTAAAAACGTTTATATTCAACTTAAGATACAAAGAATAAAAGAATACTCCTGTATTTTATATATGTTTTTAAAACTGAAAATACCATTTTAATAGTAAACAGGTCCCCCAGGATCAATTTTAAAGCTCCTTAAAGCTCACTCTAAAGCAAGTTTCTTCCTATAGAATCCTCTTAGTTCTTATTAAGCAGGTGTTCAACTCAGATAAAATGCAATCCAGTTAAAAATAAATGCCTAATAATTAAATCCAGACTTTTCCATAAAACTGTAAAGCTTTAACCTTGCCCATTTTACCAAGAAGCCTGAGGTAAGCGTTCTATCCCTAGGGCTGTGATATTAATTTCCTCCTTAAACCTAAGCGTAAACTAGAATTTTGAAGGCTATGTGCTATAATAAAAATGCGAAAGTGGAAGCTTCTGGATGCCTGCTCTTTAAGTCCAAAACCCCACTCAAATTCAATTCTGTGAGTCACTGTGTTTGTCCTGGGTGTGCGTAAAGAGCCCCTGCCCTAACGTGCACTGTTTTAGAGTCAAAAAGCGCCAACTATTGAAATGGGGGAGAGAGAGGCAGAGTATAAACCAAAGGAGTGACGTTTAAACAATAATTAGACTGGTGGAGAAAGAAGGAACGAGCAGACACCTGGAAGAAGTCAAAGTGCAGGGGATGCCCGGCTGAGAAGTCTCAGGTGCCGCGGAGCTCCTGCAACCCGCCGTGACCCACGTCTGGCGCCAGCCCCGGACCTGCAGGCGCCCGGCGCCTGTGCTTTGTTAGTTTCGTGTGCCGGGGCAACTGGTCCGGGAGGTGCTGGCGCTGCTTGGGGTGCGGCGGCCCAAGCTGCCCAGGATTCCTGCCTGCGCCACAGCCCACCTCGCAGCCTGCCTCCTTTTAACCTCCTTCTCTCGCTCTGCTCCAGCTCTTGCTGCAGCTGCTCTGGCGACTTTCATTTGGGCCAGTGATGCCCTCTCCCTGCGTTGGGTTAATTAAGCGATGGTTTCCATGGAGACAGACAGGAAGCCTTGGGAAGGGAGAGGAGTGAGAGGCAAGTCCCAAAACACTGAAATGTGGAGGAGAATTGCATTCTGCATGGAAGAAGGGAGGAAAGGGAAGGGCGACGAAGGAGAACGCGAGTGGGAAACATTGGCATCTCATTTAAAAACAAAACAAAACAAAATAAAACTGTGAATAGCCTAGTTTTGGCCTAAGATAAAATATGTGGCTTTGTATGAAACCACGCTCCTTATTAACGTGTGTGTGTGTGTGTGTCTGCAGCATTTGACAATGTTGATTGAACCCTCAGGTTCCCTGACATCTCCCTTCCCTGGTGCTTCCATTTCCTTAGTCTGCATCACTGTGTCCTCTGACATTGCCAGCTTAAAAACCGAGTTGACCCGTGGTGCCTTCCTTAACTGTAGGCTATTTCATTCACTTTTGTGATTTCAACCATATTCAAGATTTCCAATCATTCCATTTTGGATTTCATGTCTTTTCAGGGCTTCAGAGAAGTATTTATAGCTCCAAAATGGGTATCTCCATCTGGATGTCCCTACAAGCGATTCAAAACCATATTTTCAAACCTAAATTTGTAACCTCCTTTTCCAGCCCATTTCCTGAGGAAAATATCCTTCACCCAATCAAATAAAAATCACCACCTGTTCATCCTCAGAGCCTTTTCTCACCACCCAGTGCCACTTTATCCTCCAAATCTCTTTGAGTTCACTTCTAAACTGCCTCTTAGGCTGATTAATTCTTCGTTATTACTACTGTCACAGACTTAATTGAAAACTTTAAATCTCTCTCTCTCTCTCTCTCTCTCTCTCTCTCTCATGCACATGTGCTCTTGCTCTCTCTGCCTAGAAAACATGTATCATGTTTAGGAGTTTGTACCTCAGTGCAGATCCTGTGGCTCCCTTTACAAACTAAGCATCTCTTTGGAAATTTTGTCTGGTGAAGAGTAAGCTTCGAGAGTGCTTAGTAGAGCATAAACACTTAATTGAAAGACAACCAGCATTGGTTCACTGCAGCTACTGCTAATACACTAACACTTGGATTATGTCTCCTTGTTTGATACTCCCAATCTGTCTTACACACTGCCAGCCAGTGTGATCTTTCTGAAATACACACATGATACTATATAATCATGCATGGAGTTGTAAATCTTTGTTGTCTATAATGTACCTCTCACCAAATTCACTTTTCAACCTCATCTCTCTCCTGTCCTCCTTGGCACCCTGACTTATATGTACTCTCAATGAAATAACAGGCCATAAACATTTACATCTCTGTAGATCTTTGTTTATATTGTAGCATACAAGTTTACTTTTTTATACATTTATGTCCTCAGCTAGATTAGGAACTCCATGATGGCAAGGACCATTACTAATTCAAGCATAGTTATAGATGTGAACTATATTTGTTTTATTTCCATTCCTGGGGATTCTGCGTATCTTTTGAGCCTTTACAAGTAGAAGGTATTGGCCAAGCATGGTGGTTTGTGCCTATAATCCCAGCACTTTAGGATGCCAAGAGAGGTGGATCAGATCACTTGAGCCCAGGAGATTGAGGCTATAGTGAGCCATGATCATGCCACTGCACTCCAGCTGGGGTGACAGAGTAAGATAATATCTCAAAAAATAAAAATAAAATGAGTAGAAGATGTCAAGGCAATTATACCACAAAATGATCTTATCACCATTGAATTAGCTTCTAGGCTTTGAGAAATATGAACAAATTCAAAATCCATCAAGTGGATTGGATAATGGTTATATATTTTCAATATGGCCTTCTACCTCTCATTTGCTGTGTAAACAATGTTATTTTAAATATGTAGCCTTCATAACATTATCATCACCTGTCATTTACATCAGTCTCTCTTTTAGGTCACTAAAGTAGGTAGCAAGCTAATCAATAGGGTTTCCCCGCAAAATGTTTTCCTTGCTGAAGAGATGTCCTTTGAAATAATGTGGCTTTGTTCCTGCCTTACCCTTTTATTAGGCCCTAATAAATTAAGTATAGAGAAATTAACTGAAAAATTTAAGAGAATTATGGGTTTTCACTTTCAAGAGGAAAAAAAAGTATAGCTTTAATGATATTTCAACATGTTTATTCCTAAGGAAAATAATTTATTGTCAGATGGAGAAGCATAGATGAAAGCCATTTAGGCAATAATGGAGGCAACTACTATCCTATGATGTGAACCCTCTATTATTAAATATGTTTTTGGAGTCTCAATTATATATCTGTTATTATATAAATAAAGCCCATATCTTCACCAGCTGTTGGGTGGATATGTCTTCAAAACCACATTGCTGGAAGAAATGTGACAAATATACAAGCAAGTACAATACCTACCTCTTTCTCATATTCAACTTCCAGTCATTTATTCATTCAAAAATATTAATTAATTTGAGAGAGGAGACCAAGCAAAGTAGCCAAATAGAAGCCTCCACTGATCATCCTCCCAACAGGAATACCAAATTCAACAACTATCTACATAAAAAGCACCTTCATAAGAACAAAAAATCAGCTTATATACCAGCTCAGCTACAGTCAAGAAGAGCATTGGAATCTCCAATTCCAAGCCTTGGCTTTTTTTTTTTTTTTTTTTTTTTTTGAGGTGGAGTTTCACTCTTGTTGCCAAGACTAGAGTGCAATGACATGATCTCAACTCACTGCAACCTCTGCCTCCTGAGTTCAAACAATTCTCCTGCCTCAGCCTTCTGAATAGCTGGGATTATAGTCATCTACCACCAGCTACCACACATGGCTAATTTTTATATTTTTGGTGGAGATGGAGTTTCACTATGTTGGCCAGGCTAGTCTCGAACTCCTGACTTCACGTGATTCACCCACCTCGGCCTCCCAAAGTGCTGGAATTACAGGCATAAGCCACCACACCCGGCCTAAGGCTTGGCTTTTGGATGGCATCTCTGGAACCTCCCCTGACCAGAGGGGAGCCCACTGCCCTGAATGGTGAGTCCCAGGCCTGTCAGCATTCACCATAAGCTGACTGAGGAGCCCTTGGGCCTTAAGTGAATAGTGGTGGTAACTCTGGCAGTACTCCCCATAGGCCTGTAGTAGTGGTGGTCAAGGGGAGAGATTCTTCTGCCTAAGGAAAGGGGGAGGAAAGAGTGGGAAAAATTTTGTCTTGTAGTTTCAGTGCCAGCTCAGCTGCAGTAGAATAGAACACCAGGCGGATTTTCCAACTTCAGGCCCTAGTTTCTAGTCAGTATCTCTGGACCTGTCTGGGGCCCAGGGGAACTCACTGCCCTTAAGAGAAGGATACAAGCCAGGCTGGCTTTGCTGCCTGCTGATTGTAGAGCCCCAGGGCCTTAAGCAAACATAGGCAGTAGCCAGGTAATGGTTACAGAGGGCCTTGGGCAAGACTCAGTGCTATGCTGGCTTCAGGTCTAACCCAGAGTAGTTCCAGTTGTGATGACAACAGGGGGTGCTTGTGTCTTCTCTTCCCCCAGCTCCAGGCAGCTCAGCACAGAGAGAGAGAGAGATTCTATTTGGGGGAAATTAACGTAAAAGAACAAGCGTCTCAGCCTGAAAATCCAGAGAATTCTTCTGGATCTTATCCAAGATCACCAAATGGTATCTCTATGAGTCTCCAAGAACCACAGTATTACAGGGCTTACAGTAACCCCTAATCCAGATATGGTTGCAATGATCAACAACTTAGATCATAACACACCAAGTCCCTTTGAATACCTGGAAAGCCTTTCCAAGAAGGACAGGTACAAATAAGTCCAGACTGTCAAGACTACAATATATACCTAACTCTCCTAACACCCACGAGCATTAAAATCATGCAAAAGAACATGACCTCACCCAATGAACTACATTAGGCACCAGGCCCAATCCCAGAGAGACAGAGATATGTGACCTTGCAGTCAGATAATTAAAAATAGATGTTTTGAGTATACTCAGAGAAATTCAAGATAACACAAACACAGAATTCAGAATCCTATCAGATAAGTTTAACAAAGAAATTTAAATAATGATAAAGAATCAAGCAGAAATTCTTGAGTTGAAAATATAATGATATACTGAAGAGTGCATCAGAGTCTTGCACCAGTGGAATTGATGAGGCAGAATTAGTGAGCTTGAAGACAGCCTTTTTGAAAATACACAGAGGAGACAAAAGGAAAAAGAATTAAAAACAATTAAACATGCCTGCTGGATCTAGAAAATATCCTGAAAAGGGAAATCTAAGACTTAAATGGCCTTAAAGTAAAATAAGAATTATTGGCCTTAAATAGTATGTAGAGAGAGAAATAGGAGTAAAACATTTATTCAAAGGGATAACAGAGAACTTCCCAAACCTAGTTAAAGGTACCAATATTCAAGTATAAGAACGTTATTGCATGCCAAGCAGATTAAACACAGAGAAAACTACCTCAAGGTATTTAATAGTTTAATGATGACCTTTGGGAGTTAGATTTATGACTAATCAAACTCCCAAAAATGAAGGATGAAGAAATGATCCTAAAAGCAGCATAAGAAAAGAAACAACATACAATGGAATGCCGATATATCCAGCAGGAGACTTTTCAGCAGAAACCTTACAGGTCAACAGAGAGTGACTCGAAATGTTCAAAGTGCTGAAGAAAAAACTTTTACCCTAGGATAGTATATCTAGTGAAAATATCTTTCAAGCCTGAGGGAATTAAAAGTACCTTCCCAGATAAACAAAAGCTGAGGAATTTCATCAGCACCAGACCTGTTTACATTTACAAGAAATGCTAAAGGGAGTTCTTCAATATGAAAAAAGAGGATGTTAATGAGCAATAAGAAATCATTCAAAGGTGAGGAGGTTGGGGAGGGATAACATGGGGAGAAATGTCAGATATAGGTGATGAGGGGGATGGAGGCAGCAAACCACCTTGCCATGTATGTACCTATGCAACAATCCTGCATAATCTGCACATGTACCCCAGAACCTAAAGTACAATAAAAACAAAAACAAAAAAAAAAAAAAGAAAAGAAATCATTCAAAGGAACCAAACTCACCAGTGATAGTAAGCACACAGAAAAACACAGACTATTATAACAGTATAATTGTGATTTGTAAACTACTCATGTCTCAAGGAGAAACACAAAAAGATGAATGGATCAAAAACAATAACTACAATAACTTTTCAAGACATAGACAATACAATTAAGATATAAATAGAAACAACAAAAAGTTAAAAAGCAGGGAGACAAAATTAAGGTGTAGAGTTTTTACTGGTTTCTTTTGCTTATTTGTTAGTGTGTTTATCCAATCAATGTTAAGCTGTTGTGATGGTTAATACTGTCAACTTAATTGGATTGAAGGATACAAAGTATTAATCCTGAGTGTGTCTGTGAGGGTGTTGTCAAAAGAGATCAACATTTGAATCAGTGGGCTGGGGAAGGAAGATCACCCTTAATCTGGTGGGCACAATCTAATCAGCTGCTAATGAATATAAAGCTGGCAGAAATATGTGAAAAGGAGATGATGGGCCTAGCCTTCCAGCTACATCTTTCTCCTGTGCTGGATGCTTCCTACCCTCGAACATCAGACTCCAAGTTCTTCAGTTTTGGGACTCGGACTGGCTCTCCTTGCTCCTCAGCTTGCACACAGCCTATTGTGGGACCTTGTGATCATGTGAGTTAATACTTAAAACTTCCCTTTATACAAAAACAGCCAGATGTGGTGGTGGGCACCTGTAGTCACAGCTACTTGGGAGGCTGAGGCAGGAGAATCACTTGAACCTGGGAGGCAGAGGTTGCAGGAGCCAAGATCATGCCACTGACTCCAGCCTGGGTAACAGAGCAGCCTCCGTCTAAAATAAAATAAAATAACATAACATAACAAACAAGGAAGAGCAAACCAAACCCAAAGTTAGTAGAAGAAAATAAATAATAAAGATCAGAGCAGGAATAAATGAAATGAAGAAAATAATATGAAAGATCAACAAAATGAGAAATTGGTTTTTTGAAAAGATAAATGAAATTGACACAACTTTAGCCAGACTAAGAAAAAGATTAAAAAGAGAAGACCCCAACTAAATAAAAACAGATGAAAATGCAGATATTACAACCAATACCACAGAAATCAAGGATCATTAGAGGCTACTATAAATAACTACGTGCCAAAATATTAGAAAACCTAGAAAAAACTGATAAATTCTTAGACACATACAGTCTACCAAGATTGAAACATGAAGAAATCCAAAACCTGAATAGGCCAGTAACAAGTAATGAGATTGAAGCTGTAATAAAAAGTCTCTTGGCAAAGAAAAGCCCATGACCTGATAGCTTCATTGCTAAATTTTACCAAACATTTAAAGAACTAATACCAATCCTACTCAAACTATTCCAAAAAACATAGGAAAGGAATCCTTCCAAATTCATTCTACAAGGCCAGTATTACACTGATACCAAAATCAGACAAAGATGTATTTGAAAAAGAAAACTGGGCCAGGTACAGAGGCTCATGCTTATAATCCCAGCACTTTGAGAGCCCAAGGCAGATGGATCACTCGAGGTCAGGAGTTTGAGACCAGCCTGGCCAACATGTGGAAACACTATCTCTACTAAAAATACAAAAATTATCCAGGTGTGGTGGTGCGCATCTGTAATCCCAGCTACTAGGGAGGCTGATGCAGTAGAATTATTTGAACCCAGGAGGCAGAGGTTGCAGTGAGCCAAGATTGCACCACTACTCCAGCCTGGGAAACAGAGCAAGATTCTGTCTTGAAAAACATAAAAATAAAAATAAAAAATAAAAGAAAAAAGAAAACTACCAGTCAGTATCCCTGATAAACACTGATGCAAAAATCCTCAACAAAGTACTAGCAAACTGAATTCAACAACACATTAAAATGATTATTCATCATGACCAAGAGGGATTTATCCCAGGGATGATGGTACAACATATGCAAATCAATCAGTGTGATACATCATATCAACAGAATGAAACACAAAAACCATAAGATCATTTTAATTGATACTGAAAAACCATTTGATAAAATTTAACATCTCTTTATGATTAAAACCCCTCAATAAACTGGACGTAGAAGGAACATACTTCAACATAATAAAAAGCCATATATGACAGACCTACAGTTGGTATCATACAGAATTAAGAGAAATAGAAAACCTTCCCTCTAAGACCCAGAATAACAAGGATGTCCACTTTACCACTGTTACTGAACATAGTACTGGAAGTCTTAGTTAGTGCAACAAGAGAAAGAAATAAAAGCCATCCAAATTGGAATGGAAAAAGTCAAATTATCCTTATTTGCAGATCACTTGGTCTTATATTTGGAAACACCTAAAGACTCCACCAAAAAATCTATTTGAACTGATAAACAAATTCAGTAGACTTGCAAGACACAAAATCAAAATACAAAAATCAGTAGCATTTCTATATGCCAACAGCAAACAATCTGAAAAAGAAATCAAGAAGGTAATCTGATGTACAAGTGCTACAATTAGTATTAAATACCTAGGAATTAAGCAAAGAAGTGAAGGAACTCTACAATGAAAACATTAATGAAAAAAAGCATAAATATATAGCATCGATGAAAAAAGAAGACACCAAAAAATGGAAAGATATTCCAAGTTCATGAATGGGAAGAATCAATATTGTTAAAAAGTTCACACTACCCAAAGCAATCTACAGATTTAATTCAATCTCTATCAAAATAACAATAATATTCTTCACAGAAGTCAAAAAAAAAAAAAAACCCTAACATTTGTATAGCACCACAAAAGATCCAGAACAGTGAAAGCTATCCTGAGCAAAAAGAACAAAATCAGAGTCATATTACCTAACTTCAAATTATACTACAGAGCTATAGTAACCAAAACAGCATGGTATCAACATAAAAACAGACACACAGATCAAATAGAACAGAAGAGAGAACCCAGAAACAAATCCATACATCTATAGTGAACTCAGGAACACCCACTGGGGAAAGGATAATCTCTTCAACAACTGGCACTAAGAAAAGTGAATGTCCATAGGCAAAATGATGAAACTAGACCCCTATTTCTCACCATGTAAAATAATCTAATACAAATGGATTAAAGACTTAAATCTAAGATCTCAAATGATGAAAATACTCAAAGAAAACATTGCAGAAACTCTCTCAGACATGGGACTGGGCAAAGATTTCTTATGTATCCCACAAGCAGAGAAACTAAAGTAAAAATGGACAAATAGGATCACATCAAGTTAAAAAAGTTCTGCACAGCAAAGGAAACAATTAACAAAATGAAGAGATAACCCACACAATGGGAGAGAATATATGCAAACTATCCGTCTAACAAGGGATTAAAGTAACCAGAATATATAAGGAGCTCAAACATCTCTTTAGGATAAGAAACAAATAATCTGATTTGAAAATGGACAAAAAAAATCTGAATAGACACTTCTCAAAAGAAGACCTACGAATGGCAAAAAGTCACACAAAAAGGTGCTCAATGTCACTGATCAGAGAAATCCAAATAAAAAACACCATGAGATAGCATCTCACCCCAGTTGAAATGGCTTTTATTAAAATGGCAAATGTTGGCAGGGATGTGGCGAACAGGAAACGCTTGTACACTGTTGGTGGGAATGTAAATTAGTACAACCACAATGAAGAACAGTTTGGAGGTTCCTCAAAAGCTAAAAATAGAGCTACCATATGATCCAGCAATCCCACTCCTAAGCATATACCCAAAAGAAAAGAAAAGAGATATTTGCATTCCTATGTTACTGTAACACCATTCAAAAGATTTGAAAGCAACCCAAGTGTCTGTCAACAGATGAATGGTTAAAGAAAATGTTACAAGGAGTACTATGCAGCCATACAAAGAATAAAATCCTGTCATTTGCAACAGCATGGATGGAACTGGAGGTCATCACATTAAGTGAAATAAGCCAGGAACAAAAAGACAAACTGCATGTTCTCACTTATTTGTAGGATCTAAAAATCAAAACAATTAAGCTCATGGAAATAGAGAGTAGAAGGGTCATTGTCAGAGGCTGAGAAGGGTAGTAGAGAGGGTGGAGGGAACTGGGGATGATTAATGGGTACAAAAAAGTAGAAAGAATGAATAAGATCTGGGATTTGATAACACAACAGGGTGACTATAGTCAATAATAATTTAACTGTACATTTTTAAATAGCTAAAAGAGTATAACTGGATTGTTTGTAACACAGAGGATAAATGCTTGAGATGATGGATGCTCCATTTATTCTGATGTGATTGTTGTGTATTACATGCATATATCAAAATATCTCATATACCCTATAAATATATATATCTACTATGTGCCCACGAAAATTAAAAATTAGAAAATACATATTAATAGCTTGATTTAATTGTTTCATACTATATGCAGCTATTGTACCCTAAAATTAAACAAGTATGATTTGTCAATTAAAACAATATTAATTTAATAATAAAATATAAATAATGAAGTAAAAAGAAATTTTAACATGTTAATTAATTGAATGCATACTGTGTGTCAAGCACAGTGCTAAATACTGAGGATCTAGCAGCACCTGTGATTGGTTCTTGTCTTCATGGAGCTTACATTCTAGTAAGTGAGTGTTGTATACTCTAATACTGTACACAACTTCAGCTCCTCTTTGTTCCTGTTGTTACTACCTAAATCCAGGCCCTCTTTCTCTTTAATCTGGATGCCTGTCATCCCTTCTTATTAGACTGATCTATAAACAGTTGTCTCCATCTCTAGCTTTCCCCCTACTCTAATCCATTTTCAACTATCTATAGATTAATCTTCCTAACGGTCAATTCTGATAATGTTACTTTCTTGCTCACAATATCTTCAATGGCTCCTTAGCCTCCCTAATTCCTTATTCTGCCCATTGAAGTCCTCCACAAACATTTTCAGCTCACTTCATACATCTTCAATAGTTTCCCTTCTATTTCATCTTTTTCCTGAAACCTTTACTAGGAACCTCTTAGTTCATATCCCCTTCTTATGTGCTTCTGTGGCATTTAGTGCCTCTCATGGTCACTCATGAAATCCTACATTGTATATAATTATTTGTAGGTATCTTATTATCCCTACCAGGCAGTATACTTCCTGAAGGCAAGACTTGTATCCTACTGGTCTTCCTATTACTCATAGAGCCTAATCAATATCTTACATAGTAGGGACTTAATGAATGTTTCTAGAATACCTGAATGATGAAGATATATTATAAAACTCTGTCTATTTCCTTGTTTTTAGGTGCCATTGAGACTTAAACCTTTGCAAAATATTCAAAATATTTTTGGAAAAGCAAATATAAACTTTAACATAAGTCATATCACTCTGAAAAAAATCATCCATGATTTACAAGATTACTGTAACCTGCCATTATCAAGTATGGTTTTGCTTTGAACACAGAGTCCTTTTCAGATTTCTTGGCAATATCCATAAGGATTTTTCTTTCTTGATGCTTTACTCTTTAGAGAAGCCAAGATCCATCACATTCTGGAGTGTGGAAAACTGAACTTTTGTAAGGTTAAAATGAAATCATACTTAAGAATTGAAGACCAGCATTAAAACATCCTTCTTTAAACCTGGAAAAAAGCAATGGTACAGCTTTTTGTCTTCCTGGTCTCATTGTACTTCCTGCTCTTGCAAGTCTTTTTTACTGTCCTCCTTTAAAGAAAACATTTTACTCAAAAATTTGTCACAAAAATAACACTTTCATAACCTGTAATACATTTCAAAATTAGCCAGATTTCTATCACTATTTAAGGAAAAGCTACTGTTGCTATAAAATTCATAAGCTTTATTTTGGTGGCATGAACTATAAGAGAAAGAAAATAAAAGATGGGTTAGCAGCATTATTCATCCGTATTTGGTTTCTTAAACATGATGCCAAAAGATTTATTTTTTATTTATTTTTTTTAGTTCTATAACTAGGCTTGGCCTTTTCTACAATGTAAAATTTCCTAAAAATTTATGGTATTATTTTTCTAGCATGTTCATTCACACAGTATAAAAATAGTTATTGCAACAGATCTTTTATGAAAAGATATTCAATCAACCAAATTAATCCAAATTAATTTACTTTGAGTGAATATGGTATATTTAATAAAGTGGCTTCACATCGAAATCCAAGATAAATATTTGGACTTTTCTATATTCATTGTTAAAATTCAAATGTCATGTTAAAATTGGGACTAAACAAAAAGAGTTTTTATGTCTGAGTTGGTGCTTGTGAAGTAATTCAGAGCTCTGGTCCATTTATAGCTTTCCTGATAGATTTTTTTTAAGGCATATGCCAGGATAGGTGGAAATTTATTTCTGAAAGAGATTATCAGCACATTTAACATGTGTAATTAATGAATTCAGTTCAGCAAATATTTACTGAGAAATTCTGATGAAGAAAGTATCTTGGATGCAGGAACAGGAAAGAAAAGACAGCAAAACCCTGACTGCAAAGGCTTTATATCCAGGGGGAGAAGATCCATTATCCTTACACTTTGAAATGTCAGAGAAAAAAGAAGAGAAGAGTAGAGGATAAGTGAGCCCTGTCAGGTTACAGGAATGGGCAATGACTCTGACTTGTCCAAGGGCAAATCTCTAGCCCCTATGATAAGCAAAAATCCAGGATGACACCTAAGATTCCCACCCTCTGGTACTCACACTCTATATAATTCTTTTCATGTGAGGGTGGGTGAGACCATTGAATTTGATGGAATAGTCACTTCCATGATTATGTTACATTATATAAGACTTCATTGCAGCAGAACAAGAGAGGGGTTTTTCTGCTGGCTTTGGAGAAGTCAGTTGCCAAGATGTCAGAAGACCAAGTGGTTAGGACATGAGCATGGCTTCTAGCAGCTGAGAGTGGTGCCCCAGCTGACAGCCATCACAAAAAATGCGGATCTCACTCCTACATTCACAAGGAACTTAATTCTGCCAACAACGTGAATGAGCCTGGAAGAGGAAGATTCCAAACCTCAGATGAAACTACAGAACGAGCCAACAACTCAGTTTCAGCCTGTAAGACGGACCATGAGCAGAGAACCCAGCTAACCTACATTCAAACTCCTAAGCCCCAGAAACTGAGATCATAAATGTGCTTTGTTTTAAGCAACTAAATTTGTGGTAATTGGTTTCACAGCAATGAAAAACTAATACACACTCACAGTTACTGTGATTAGCCAGTCATTGCACTGGATTCTTTGAAATAGAGCTCAGAGACAGATGTTCTCTTCTTTTTGTTGGCAAATACATAAAGGTTATTGCCTCAAAGGTAAAGGGCCACGTGCAAAGTTGCAGTTGCCCATGGAGCAGCCTGCAATTCGGTGGGAAAGAACGAAACTGGCAGAGCAAGAGAAGCAGAGATTAATGCATGCAAGTCCCCCACATTTCATTCTGTCCTGCCTATCTTAAGTTTGGTTATTGTAGAAGGAAATATTTATCTCAAATTCTTTGAAGGACATCTCTTGGAGTGAATTCATGCCACAACAACTACCTACCTCCCCTGGGTAAGTAAGTAAAATGTCATAGGGATTTGAACTCAGTCTACTTCTAGAGACTGGTCTTACCACGAATCACATGAAGAGCAATAGAATCTCTCCTTACTGATTAAGTAATTAATTTCCTCTTCTTTGATATAATTAAACCAGCTGCTGTTAGAGCAAGGGAATGAATATAGCTATAACTAGATGTATTCTGGCACTACTTTTAGCATAACACTTTAGTATGTATACAACCTATGTACTCATTCTACAGTTAGAAATCATTTTCTAATTGTTGATCTTGTCGGGCGCGGTGGCTCACACCCACCTTCAGTACCAAAACTTTGGGAGGCTGAGGTGGGCAGATCACTTGAGCCCAGGAGTTTGAGATCAGTCTGGGAAATATGGCAAAACTTCATCTCTACAAAAAATACAAAAAAATTAGCTGGGCATGGTAGCATGTGCCTGTGGTCCCAGCTGCTCGGGAGGCTGAGGTGAGAGGTCAAGGCTGCAGTGGGCCATGCAGGCTGAACTCAAGCCTGAGTGACAATGCAAGACTTTTTTTTTTTTATATAAAAAAAACAAGTATATTATACATAGATACATAGATTTTAATATACTAATTTTAATATCAAATAATTCTCATGTATTTGATTACACATTTATTATTGTAATATTATAGGTCAGCTAATTTCCTTAAGACTCCTTTGCACAATTTTATGGATCTTTTGTACAATGTTGATATTTGATTTTCAAAATTTGTGCTGTTCTAAAATAAAACAAGTGATAAGACTTGGAGTGCAAAAAAAAGTATACCATATTAATTACAAATCATATAGTTTTTCTCTTGAAAAAAAGAACTAAAAAATAAATGTTCATCACAGACAAGGAGAAAGCACAATGTTCTATTTCAACTTGGTATGCCACATAGATGTGCAGACGATGCATGTTATTTTAGCCAAAATCAAGTTGCTGAATATGCTCAGATTTATGCCATGACAGATATAAACAGTGACCTTTTCCAATATTTTCTTATTCTTAAGTCAAGCAAAACAACTATGATGTTGGCAGATTTTAAAGGGCAAGTGGGAGTTTCTCTTTTAAATACAAACAAACATTATTATCTTCAAATATGAGTTACAAATTCCACATAAATTACAATGCAGATTCCTCTGCTCAAGCTAGCCAATTTTTTCTTCTCTTTCGCAAAATGTTAGAAATACTTGTTTGAAGTTGGTATTACTCAAAATGGCTAATACTAAAAAAAAAAATTTTTTTAATGAGAATTGTTTCTGTATTGCTTAAATAGTAAAATGTATGCCTTGGAGTAATTTTGGTTTTTTAACCTTTGGCTAAAATCACTGTTTTCTAAGAACCTCACTATCTCTTTACAAATAAAACAAAGCAAAACAAAATCTAATTTTCTTAGATTCAGAATAAACACTTGCTTATTGAAGAGAACTTTGAATATATACACAAGTAGAAAATACAGAAATTCACCCAAAATACCACCAGCCCAATACCAATGTTGAACATATTCATGTATTTCTTCCCAAGACATTTTCTGTGCAATGTATATATATCTTATTTTTAACAAGACTGGAATAATCCAATTATATATATCTTGTTTTTTCATAAAACACTTTGTGTCAGTAAAGAATTTCTTAAAATATGATTTTGAATTAGGCATAATAATCCAAGTTACAAATGTCACAATTTATATAACCATAACCAAAAAATAGAATTGTGGAATATTTAAGTTGTTTCCAAATTTTTGATATCAGAAAAATGTTAAGATATGTCTTCAAGTGTGCATGACAGTACTCCTTAATGTATACCTGACTAATGTTTCTCTAAACATTGAAGAAAAAGAAAAATAGAAAAAAACAAAAACAAAATCACAACTAAAATTGTGCAACAGAATAAAATTGAGTTCAGAAGAAAATCTGTAAAATAGAAAAAAAGTCAACCAACAAAAGTGAAAGGAGATAACATCTCTTACATTTCCAATTCTTGAACTCAGAGTTTTGAGATCAATACCTACCAGAAACTGATCAGGGACCATATTATTACACAACTGTATGTCTAAAAGTAGCTAAAGTTTCTCTCACTCCAACTATATCCCTGGCTTTCTATTTTTATTCAGAGATAACAGCTCCCAGAAAACAACAGATTCTAGCCCACTGTATTTTATTAGTTGGTGGCCATGAGACAAACATGGTAGATTAGAAAGAGTCTGGAAAAACAAAAATCAAAAACAATTCAGGATATTGGAGACGCATGAATAGAGTTTTAAAAGTGGCCACCTCTGTATAAAAGAGAATATTAGGAAACCCTAGCTAACATATGGAAAATGAAATAGAAATCAACTTTATCATCCTGCCCTATAGTTGGAGATGTGAGAATAAACTTCACAATTCCTCAAGTGGTAATAGAGTATAACCAAGGATAACGCATATACCCTAATCATTAATAGATAGCCAAAATGACATGAAAATAAGCCATATAACCTATGGAATATGACTGCAAAGAAAAGAGAATAGCATCCTAAAACTTCAGAGGAATAACAGACAAATTAGTGTAAGTACCATGTTGGAAAATTTGGGAACAAAATACAGGAGAGTTTGGTTTTCTCTACAGGGTGCAAAAGACATGTAGAAAAATATTTAGAGGAAACAGCAGTTTGGTATAGATATAAAACAATCTGAGGTTACAAAATTCAATGACATAAAAATGACACCAGATAAAAAATTAATGCAAGTAAACTAAAAATTCTGCATTCACAGAATTATAATCTACACTAACCAAAGTAGAGTAAGTATGAATTGGTATTATGGAAGGAAAACTTGAAAACCTCTACAATTGTACAAAACAAAAAGACAGATGAAATATGAGAAAATGTCAAAGGTGTGAAAGATAACATACATATAATATTCCTGAGTGTAAAATGAGATTAAATGAAAGCATATCAAATAAAACATACTAGTAATATAATACATTTTATGTATTTAGAAAAAGACTGCATGAAGATTGAAAGATTTTGAATGTCTTAAGGAATATCAATGGATAGAGAATTATAACCATACGTATTTTCACAGTATCATTGAATTCAAACCTTGAAGGAAATTTTCAATAAGCAACAATTTAGGAGACAAAGTAAAATATCTATAATGGAACCAAATATCAGTTAAATCCAGACTTTTATTTTGCAATACTAAATGTCCAACCACAGTGAAGCAATGTGTACTTTTTTGAAAATATGACCTCAAATTTTTATAACTAGCTAATATATACATATATAATAAAAGGGAATATATATATCAAGTTCTTTCTATGTGCTTAAAATTCTACTAAATGTTTTACATATGTTATTCTCATTAGCCTGACACTACTTCTATAGGACATTTGAAAAAACATGAAGTGTAAAATTGTTCAATTTATTTAGAGTTACAAATAATTGTATAAAGATTTGACGTTGTACCTATTTGATCTGAGAACCTCTGACCTTAGCTGTCATGCTATACTATGAATAAAACCTCAGAATATACAATCCATGTGCCTTTCCAGAGAAAAATTACTTGATGTCACATATCAAGCTACCAAGAAACAAAACACATATAACAATTCAGAAATGGTGACATTAGCCTGGCAGTAAGGGTTATAGCTAATTCACATATAGAACTATTAGGCTGGGTTACAAAACTGAGCCTATTTATGTGTTTGTGTGTTTATGTGCATGCATATATGGCTTTTAACAGAAAATATTAATATAGACAGATATAATTAAATATAGATATAAAATACATATGGTTATAAAGGCAGAAAAATTTAAATTACATATTCTTTAATAAAAAACAGTTTTCTATACTTTTATCTATCCCTAAATTTCTGTAAATGCTGTATTTTTTTAAATAGATGACATTTTTTGTAATATAGTAATAAAATTTTGTCTTTAGCTAGACATTTAAAACTTTCTCATTAGCAGCTGTTAGTGAATAAATTCTGAGAAGTTTCTTCCCCCCCCAACAAAGATGCAATAAAAAGACAAGATTCCAAGAGCTACAGCCATTTATAAGACTTTATTAGAAAACTATGAAGGCTAGTAACACAACAGTAGCTAACTTTTGTACAAATTACCACATGGTGCCTTCTCACAGCAGATATCTTAGGAAAACACATAGTGTCTGGTGGGTGAATTAGGAAAAGCCTCCTGCTTCTTAATCTCAGAAGTTATAGAAAACAGGCTCCTACCTCTGGGAAGACGTAGCCCCAAACAAGAGGGCCATGACTTCATCTTTATGCAAAGAAAAAAAGACATTCCTTCCTCTGTGCTTGAAGAGCCTGATCTATAATTCAGCACTACCTTTCTTATGCAAGATAAGCACTTTTATACAATGCCCAAACTGTAGAACCATTCACAGCAATCCTGTCTGGGAATATTAGCACAAATATAAATCCTAACCCACTTGAGTTTGGTCAATTATACTTATTCTCTATTTTGAAATTATCTGAGTCTATATGTTGTATAACAAAATAAAATCCTAAGCCACCTCTAAAACAACTGAACAGATCCCCTCTGGGCAAAGGGGACCACAGAGAAACCTAAAAAACTGGATTCCTGGCCACAGTGTGAAAGGAGTCATGCAAGTCTCATTATACCTCCTGCCTTTTGGACTTTAGGTACAACTGACCAGCATTTACATTGAAATGAAGACCATAAGACTGACAAAACAGATTCTGTGTGGCAATAAGATACAAAATTCCCATCTTAGTCTGGTATAGCATCACATGACAGATAGCAGAACCTAAAGGAAATAAAAGTAAATTTTACCTCAAAATATATGTCTTTGACATAATATGAAATGGTCCTGCAAAGTCTTCTCTTGTGGGGTAAATTTGCATCTATAGAGACTCTCTTTCTCTTTCTAGGTCTTTCCCAGATCTAGGAGAGATTAAATGAGAGTCTAACTTTTTTTTTTTTTTTTTTGAGATGGAGTCTCGTTCTGTTGCCCAGGCTAGAGTGCAGTGAGTGGCACAATCTGAGCTCACTGCAACCTCTGCCTCCCGGGTTCAAGCGATTCTCCTGCCTCAGCCTCCTGAGTAGCTTGATTCCAGGCACGTACCATCATGCCCAGCTAATTTTTGTATTTTTAGTAGAGACGGAGTTTCACCATGTTGGCCAGGATGATCTCAATCTCTTAACCTTGCTATCCACCCACCTTGGCCTCCCAAAGTGCTGGGATTACAGGCATGAGCCACCACACCTGGCCCTGACACTTTTTTAAGGTCTGAAAGAAGACATTTATTACCTACTGTCTCTGAAAGCTATAATCTGGAGGCTTCATCTACATAACAAGGACTTGGTCTCTACAACTGCCATTATTTTAAGTCAAGCATTTCTTTCTACTAACTTCAAGTCTTTAGACAGAACTTAGCTCTTTCAACCAACTGCCAATCAGAAAATCTTTGAAACTACCTATGATTTGTAAGACCCACACCTTCGATATATCCTGCTTCTTTAGGCCAAACCAACGTATATATCCTATGTATTAATTTATGTCTTTGCTTGTAACTCCTGCCTCCCTAAAATGTATCAAATCAAGCTGTAATCTGACTATGTTAGGCACACTTTCTTAGGACCTCTGGAGACTATTCTTTGGGCCATAGTCAATTGGCTCAAGATAAACAGAATAAACCTCTTTAAACATTTCACAGAGTTTTGCTGTTTTTGATCAACAATATCATAACCACAAATCTTCACAATATATCAATTGTAATTAATTGATATATCTGGATTTCAAATATTAAGTGTTATTTTCTGTGTAATGTGAACATTAAGCATAAAACTTTGCATGGTAATTGTCTAAAAAAAACCCCTCAAAAACCTTTCAGTTCCTATTAAGAGCCTCTTTTCTTCTGTTAGGCATAGCAACTCAAGAGACTGCCTGTCTCTTCTCCTTTTCAGCTTCATTGAATTGATAAATTAGTAATTAATTTGGATTCACCTCTTAAAACTAACACAAATGACAGGTTTTATTTTGTTAATAATTTAACTTTTAAAAATGGAATCAAAATTCCTAGGTTACATACATTGTAATATAACCTTTAAAAGGTAGTGTTAGGTAAGTTAAATTTTCCAAAATTGTTTGTTCTTCTAGGGCATAGCTTAAAATTACCAAGTAAGAAAATACACAAAGGAAAAATAGAAAAAAAAACAACTACAGTAAGTATGTAAAAAGGTTTCAACTCAATGGCAAGCTCAGATACATATACTAATATCATATGAGCTGACATTTTTTGCTTATCATATCAGTGAATTCATCTGTTACTATATAATATTGATGATGATAAGGGATAAAGGAAACAAACTCATAAATAGTGTTTGTGGGAGCAAAAGTTAATTCACCAGTTATGGAAGACAAATTTGGCAATAGGAAAAGAAATTGTTCACATGCTGATACCATTTAATCCTTCAATTCCACTTCACACTTAAGGATTTATAAAATGAAAAAATAGAAACAAATTAAATTAATTTAGCCATTAATAGACTGGCTAAATCAATTGTGATATTCACTTAATGGACTACTATGTAGCACATAAAATTTCTGCTGCAGAAAAGTGCACAAGAATATAAGAATTTTTAAGAATTTAAAAATTACAGAAATATATGTTCAAGATCAGGAGAGGCACGGAGAAAGGAAAAAATAAATAACCAAATATTCAAAATAAATTATTTGTGTGGCTATTTTGTTTTTACTTTCTACAATCAATACACGAGTCTGTGTTTTACTATCTCCCTCCCAACATGACAGAGTATACAGTTAAAAGTCTTTATTGATTTAATAAGCAAACATTTGCATCTTGTAGTTTAAATGTTTATTTCCGAGCCTATCAGGAAGTATATACGTATGCATATGTACACGCAACACACACACATGAAGTGTTAAGAGCTGTGAATGGCCAGGAAAACTGAGAAAAAATGGCCATAGAGGTTGAAATAGAGCCTGAGTTGGGGAAGACTGGGAGGAAGTAACTTAAGGAAAGTGAGATGAGGCAGGAGAGGATCAAAAGCAAGTACAAGGCAGATTGTTAGACAGCAGACCACAACTCACACAGACGTACCTGGAAAGGCCAAATGGAACGCCTACATCTTGGAAAGATTGCTGGGAGTGAGAAACAATGGTGAGCAATTCACTGGCTGACTTCTGGGCCTGTCACGCCTCAGTCAGAGTTCCAGAGTTCACCCCATAGGGTATTAACTCCTCTGCTCTTTCCAGCTGCATTATCCAGCTCATCAAGGCATTCATGAGGGCACGTGATTTTTTTCCAGAAGTGATGGTGGAAGCCAGAGCTCCCATGGCAGACACTAGGCAGGGATGGAGTCCTTCCTCCACAGAAGTAGACTGAGCAGTGATCAGAGGAAGGTGAGGAGGCCCATGGTGGGGACTGGATCAGCTACACATGCAGGGTGCCTTTCCTGTGTCCACAGTCTGGTGGGAAGAATCTTCCATGAAGGTGGAAGCAGAAGCGGATCCAGCACCACCAACTGCAGAAACATGAGCATGAGCCAATCTCTGCATGAGCAGAAGTGGAGGGGTGCATGCATCAAGAACAATTTATCACCTAACAATCCCCTTTCAACCCACTTCACTATGCTTTTGTCCATAAGAAACACCAATTCTTCATTCATAAATTCAGTGACTCATCATTTGACAGACTGTAACTACAGTCCATTGTATAGCCCTGTATTCCCTTGGCTCTATGACCTCCATCAAGGTTCCAGACTTTACTTCAACATCTATGGCCATTCTTTCTCAGTCCTTTTCCCTGGCCATTCTTTTTCTATATGAGTCCTTAGATGTAAGAGGTCTTCAAGACTCAACGTTAAATTGTGTTTTCCTCTCACTATATACTCTTGCCCTAGCTAACTTTGTCTATTCTCATAGTTTCATACAATTTATAGTTAACAAATTCTAAAAATACTTCAACAAAGATGTTTTTTGAGCACGAAACCAATAGAAATAGCCACGTTCTGATAACGGCACTCAGTTGTCTAATCAGCCATATCAACATGCTCAGAATTGGATTCTAAATGTTCCCCATCCCACCCCTAAAATTCGCCTTTCTGTCCAAGGTTTCTGTCCTCCATTCATTCGGCTGCTGATCAAACTTAGAAACATTCTCAAAACACTTTTCTGTATCATAAGGATTACCAAGTCCTTGACTTATATAGTACATTTCTCCCTCTGAAATATATCTTATATAGTACGTTTCTCCCATCTGCACTGTCATTGCCATTTCTCACCTGTTCTATAGCAATAGCATCATACCAGCCTTTTTGTTTATTGGTTGGCTTCCCAGTTCATCTCACCAGCCTCATTCTATATCACACTCCCCATTCCTCAAAACAAACAAACAAACAAAATTCTGTCTGTCAGTTCCCTGATCAGCCCCTTTGTCCTTTCTTCTCAAAATACCTTAATACATGCTGTTCCCTTCTCTTGGAAATGCTTTATTAGTTGACTCACACTCATCCTTCAGGTCTCAACTTACACAGCAATTTCTCAGAGGCCTTCCTTTACTTTTCACCCAGTCTCTGGCGTGTGCTGCATCCCACGCTGCACAAGTATTCAAAGACATAAGAGGGAACGGCAGGGGATAAAGAAAGATATACAGACAGACATATAAAGCTGGGCCAGGTGGTCCAAAAAGCTCATGGTGTCAGTCTCTTTGGCCCCATCCTGCCTCAGAGTGCTTTATATTATATGTTCACAAAGCACATAGCAGAGGGAGGGTGCAGTTACCCAGAACAGCCTGTGGTTATAATTCTCATACTTTAGTTAACATACCTCAGCTAACAACTACCTTGCAGCAAGGTCATTGAAAGCTGGCTATCTTTTGCTAGGTCCGACTGCTCTTCTCCAAGACATACACATTCCCCTATTACGGTTTCACTTCTCTGGAGTTCACTCAAAGTTCACAGCAGCCTTACTGCTCGATCCCCCCTAGAAGGGGTGGACTACTCTGGCTCTCTACACCAACCCAAATTAGATTTTGCTATGTCACTGTCTCAGCAACCTCTACTCTTCCCTTGCAGCATGTATCATGACTTAGAAGTGTTCCTTTATTTATATTAGTATATATTTATATCTAATTTAAATATTTGAAATGCAATACGTTCATAATTCAAAAATCAAAACGTGTATTAAGATATACATGGAAAAGTCTCATTTCCATCCCAATCTTCATCTACCCTGATCCACCTCCACCACTGGTTTGTGCCATTTTATTAGCTCATTGTTTACTTCCTATGTAAAAATGATTATATTTTCTTATTTGAGCCCTTTTTAATTTACAACACCTAGCATTTTAATACGCTGTTCTAGATTTCAATATTTCAATTTAAAAATATGTTTTAGAAATCATTCCACACCAAATATACGTTTCTTTTTCATTCTTTCTTCACAGATGTATAGTATTACATATGTGGATTAACATATCTTATTCAATTATTGTTGGTTCTTTTCTACTACAAACAATGCTGTAATTAATAACCTTCACAAATACCATTTTGTATTTGTACAGAGGTGTTTGTATAGGATATATATTCTAGAGAGTTTGGTCAAACCAAAAAGCATTGTTAGGTTTTCCCTAGGATTTCTACAATTTTGTGCTATCATCAAGGACATGTGAGAATGCCCATCTTCCCAGAGACTTAAAAAATAAAAGTATCATTAAACTTCAGAATTTTTACCAGTCTGATAGGTGAGAAATTGAATTTTGGTGTATATTGAATGTGAAATACTTTATTAATTAAAAGTGTGCTCAGTTATCTTTTTTGTTAAAGAATTCACTAGTCTAACTTCTTTTTCTTTCAGCTATCAGTTTATATCTATGGCTCATTTTTCTATTAGGTTTAATTTTTTTCCTTTTGTGATTTTTTTTCAGGAGCACTTTATATACAAGAAGATTAGACTATGTCAGTGATATGCCACAAATATTTGGTTTTACCTTTGACTTTTTTTTTTTCTAAGCAGAATTTGTCTGCTTTCAGTTTTCTTACTGTTAAATTTATCAGTCATTTATTTGGCGTATCTGGATAATGTGTCACAATTAGAATGGCTCTCCCCAGTCTAAGATTTCTTCCCTATTTCCTTTTATAATTCCTATGTTGTTTTCTTTTGTTTTTGAACATTTAAATCTCTGATTCATTTGGAGGTTATCCTACTGTCAATGGATGTATGAATTCAAATTTTCTTTGTCTAAGTAACCATCCAATTATCCAAAGACCATTTATGGAGAACCAATTTGTACCCCTCTGCTGATTTCAGGGCCATCTTTATCATATGCCACATTCTAATAAGTTTTGGGATCTCTTTCTGAACTTTCTCATACGTATGGCTATTTAAGGCCTGCTGTCTTACTAGACTTTATGTAACATGGGGGTTAGGACTGTGTCTGTTTAGTTTTGCCTGTGTCCCTAGAGTTTATAATAGTGCCTGGCATATGTAGGCCCTAAATGCATATTTGTAATATTTGTTGAATGTTTACAAAGTTCTAGGAGAATGTTTCCCCTTTCTCCACAAATGGGTTTAAAGATTACTTAATATTTTTAATGTAATAACAAATATTTTACAGCAAATGAAAATGAAAAATGGGCAATAGACGATATACAACATTAGGTACTTCTATTTGAGATATATGACATTTTCTTTTCAGTGAAATATTAATATATTTTTACAAAATCATTTAATTATATATATGTTAACAGGAATCAGAGAATATTGAAATGTTAACATCTCATGAACATTTATATTAAGCACAAGCAAGATAAATCAATTTCATAGACAGTAAACACTGTGATTTGCAGATGCAATATTAGTTTTTTCACACACATTTAAATAACCCTAGGGATCCAAAATATTTAGTAAGTTGCAATATTTTGGGGAAGCATGATTTTGAAATGAAAATATTAGCATGTGAAAGCACATCATGAATCTCAAGCCTAAGCCCACCCTTGAGGCCCAGTATCTGCTTTGCAATGCGACTTTACTGTTCTCTTATTGATGATTGACTTCACTTGATGTAGGGAATTCATTCCTTTATACCAAGGAGAAAATTTGGACAATTTTTAATTATAGATGGCAAAGAATTTGGGGATTTCCAAAGACCTCAAGACATTCTTCTTGCAAATGTCAATAATCTACCATATTTTAAAAGTGCAGGATTCCGTTTTAAAGTTATTAATACATTCAGATAAATTTATTTCATTCTTCATAGGCAAAGCAACAGCATTAACAGCAAAATGGCACTCAATTTCAACTGTATGCAAGTACATCTTCAAGATTAAATGTTAATAAGACAGTAACTAAATGTTAAATACTGACAACACTTTTAATAGCAGTTTTAATGATATAAAAAATAAAAGTTCAAGATCTCTCTTCTCTACTTAGCAAATGATGCTATATTTTCCTCTTCCTTACTACTAGATTAACAGTGTATGGGGGGCATTTTTCAAACATGTTGAACTTAAAATACTTAATTCTATACAATGCAAACTCTTTAAGAATGAAGTATTCTGTGATATACTCTTACCATACACTGTTGAGGATTTTAAAAGTGACATAGTACTGGAATAAGAGAGACTAAAATGTAATCCAACTGTTAACATGAATTTACAATATCGTTACACTGAATAAATTGGTACGAGTCACACAGCTTATCTGGTTATCTGTTACCGCTGCAGAATGAGGGTAATTTATAATGACTTCCCTAATAACCATTCAGGTTTTAAATAATCTATTATCTGTCTCTAGGCATATCATTTTTTATTGCTATCTAGATGCCAATTTTAACTGATCATATTTACCAGACTAAGGAGTACAGACTAAAGCGTATCTTAATTTGGATAGCTATGGCAGACTTTGAAAATTAAGAAAAAAAAGAGCTATTGAGTGAAATTGAAGGAATTTTGCAAAATAACCTTCCAATCGATGAGAATATACCGTATCTGCACCAGGTTGCAATTAAATACCTAACAGCATTTCAGCTGAACAACTTAGTTATTTGATTTTCTAAAATAGAGTAAAGCAATAAATCGAATTTTGTTATTGAAACTGTGTATATCTTTTGTACCAATTGCTAAATTTCCACATCCCAAGTTTGAAAAATACAGTATTGTTAAACAGCATAAATCTGCCACGTGCCTAAGTAATAGTGATAAAAGTTAACTCTATTTGACATTATGACATTGTATAGAGTTCTTGGAACCCAAGAGTTTAATTCCACTGGCAGGTACAGTCTATGGGTTCCTGGAGAGTGTACATGATTTCAGTGCCATTTCCTGAGCAATACAGAGGCACAGTCAAGTTTCGTATTCCATTTTCACGACAACACTTGCAGAATCTTAGGTGACTTTCAATATTGATGTTATATATGGTAGCTGATGGGCATTTGCCATCACAAGATGCAACATTTATCTGTAAGAAGTGACAATGAGAAAAAAAGTCTTAAACTTTTAAAAGTACCGGTTATTATTTGATTCCACTAAGAAAATCAGATGAAAAGCTTTCTTCCTCATTCACTCTAACCCTCAAGCTTCTGCATGTTGGAAGACTGTGAAAAACAATAAATGAAATATCATTCATACAGGTCAAAGGGATATTCCATGGCAATGCTCAACATAGCAGTGTTGACATAACTCCAAGTTAAATGTGCACACATAACTCGACATATATATACATACACACACACACACACACATATATATACACACACACATATGTAATATGTTAATCACAATATAGTTAATATATTGTAACCTGTGTTATATCATGGCTCAAGTAGGCTGTAGAATTGAGCAGGTCATATTAAAAGAGGCAAAGTTAGAAGCAGGACTCTTTTTGCTGAGTAAAATTGCAGAGTGAAGACAGCATGTAGTACATTTAGATTCAATTTCTATCCCCTCCCGATTGCAATTATCATTCAGAACCGTTGATTATGCTAAGAATAATTTATACTTCTTCATAAACAGAAAATTGTAATATTAGAATGTAGGAATAATTTCAGTTAAATATTGTAGGTGGTGGCATTTTGTTGGCTTACAAACTTATTCGTTCTGTAACATATACTTTCTAAAAAGATGTGTGCCATTTACGTAGCAAATGACATTTTTCCACTTACAGGGCTTTGGCTCATACAGTCCTGTTTCCTTATGATTGATTTAATGATTACTCTCTGGCATATTCTTTCTTCTTGTTTGCCTGATAAAATATAAAATGTATTTATTCATCAAAAGGCCCATGTTAAATTGTTTCTTAATTAAATTAAACATATGAATATATTTACAGTTAAAACTTCCCTCTTACATTTTTATACGCAATATTTATTTTTGCCTTCTAAATCTTATATTTTATCTTTTAAGTCATATTTTCTGGCTTTTATACTTACTGATTTCCACTTTTTATCTTTTTGTCTTAGAATAACTATCATAATTAGAAATCAGAAATATTCCACACATGTAATAATGCTAACATCAACCTCTGTGTGGCATATGTATTTAAAATAATTTTTTAAATGAACCATCTTTACTATGACCTATAACATGCCACACCCTCTTCTTTCTATCACCTTCCTCCTCTTACTTTCTGTGCAAGACCCACATTTTACTATTTCCTCCACTTTGAACACTCTTCACCATCTGGGTGGCTTCCCAAGGACACTCACTCTCTACTCAAACGACAACTCATCACCAAGGCATTTTCTAAGCTGCCACTTAAGTTAGCAATCCAGTTCCTCTCACTCTCCATTCCTTTCATTCTACATTATTTTTCTTCATACCACTCATCACTGCCTGACATATTAGAATATATTTATGAGTTCGTTGTTTCTTTCCCTTCCTGATAATGAACATTCTCAATGCACATATTGCTTCATTCACTATTATGGTCCCAGCGGCTAAAAAATCTTTATGATGTAGGAACGCAATAAAAACCCAACAAGTTAATTCATTCAGTAAATGAAACTGGGAGAGCATTAATTTATTGTTAGCTGGTACCAAGAGGCATTTCTAATTCATTTCTCAAAAACTTTATTGTAACAGATTTTATTCAACGCAGAGCCTGTGATCATATTCAACCTCCACACTCTCTACAACACAGGCTAGTCTTCAGAGAGCAAAGGCAGCAGAAAAGGGTTTTCTAACATGCCAGCAGGAACTACATTACGAGTCATTTCACGTTAGATGAGAGAAACTGAAGTGGCTTGTTATTATTCTGCAACTTCAAAGAACTTAGCAGAGTTGAAAGATCCTGGGCCCAGACACTGGACAGGCCTAAATTTATTATTGACTAGTATGATCAGCTTCTCTCTGAACCTTCTAGTTCTCATCTGCAGGGAAAACATACTGCCTCCCAGAACTGTTGTGAGGATTAGTTGTGGTCCTGTCAACAATGTGCTTCATAGACCATCAATGTGTGGCAGGCAATAGTGGTCATTCATATGATTAATCACAAAGCTGTTCCCCTATCTGCTCTGAGATAACATAAATGTACTCACTTCTCTAATAGTTAACACGGGGATACAGAAACCAGGACCTTAACATTGCCATGTGACTCTATTCCTGTATCTCTTACTTAAGGAAGAGTCTAAACTCTGAAGAAGAAGATGGAAAAAAAAGTAAAATCTTAAATTTCCTCATATTCTAAAGCTAAATTTTAATCTTTGAGTCCCTGATACAATGACTATTTGATACATCTTAGTTTATATTTGATTTAGAGAATATGCATGAAAACTTGCTTATTTCTAACGAACAGAACATTTTCAATCAGTGTATATCTAATTAAAGCCTTAGTAATTAAAAATATATAGGTGATATTATACTATCCCCTAAAGTCTTAGCAATATAATTATCATGGGTTGAATTGCGTCTTTTAAAAATGCCTGTGTACCTTAGAATGTGATGTTATTTGGACACAAGAACTTTACAGGGATAACTGAGCCAAAATGAGATCATTAGGGGGCTTTAATTCAATATTCCTGATGTTCATATAAAAAGGAGAAATTTGGAGGCAGACACACATAAAGAGAAAACACCATGTGAGCATGAAGATGGCCATCTACATGCCAAGGAAAGAGGTTTGGAGCAGATCTCTTTCACAATCTCTCCAAGGAACCAATCCTGCTGACGTCTTGGTTTTGTAGTTCTAATCTCCATAACTGTGGAACAATAAATTTCTACTTCCAACCACTTTTTGGTTTGTTACAGTAGCCCTGCAAACTAATACAACAACAAATTAGATATCAGGCCATCCCATGTTGGAATTTTTTGCTTGTTGTAGGTGTGTATGTGTGCATTGAATTTGGCCTTTTACACATTATGTAAATAAAAGTTCAGTCATTCTAGCCCTGCCACTTCAGCAGAGCTCCTCCTTCATCCTCTGCCCTTTCCTAAAACTTGTCCTGGTAATGTTCCAGAATACCATGAAGTGTTAAGAAGCAGGATATAAAATCAGGCCCGCAGTAGATTTCCAGCCTTACCACTCATAAGAGGTATGACTTAGACAAATTACTTAACCCCACTAAGCTGAAAATCAAGATAATATCAGAACCTATTTCACTGGATTTGGGGGAGAATAAATTATAATATATTACATATTATATATTGTATATAGATAGTATATAGTACAGTATATTGTATTAATATTTTAAAACATTCTGATATTCGGTTCAATATGACTCTATGGATCTAAAAACATACGACTACTCTTACATATGTATGGGATTTAGTCCTTCATGAAATAAATTCAGAAATCTCCCTCAAGAGGCATGCCCGTTCATATTTAAGAATCCAACCTAGTAGCATGTTATTATTAAATTGAACTTTGTTGTTCACCTTTCCTAAAGGCTTCTCTAAATTTCAAAATTACTGTCTATACCAATTTTCTCAAAATTCCTATTTTTATATTGAGATAAACTCATAAACACTTTAGAAAGAAAAAGTAAATATGGTTTCATGGATAACCCTCTATTCTATTTCATTTTTAAAAATTATTCAAAAGTACTATGAAATAGTAATCCCAGCACTTTGGGAGGCTGAGGTGGGCAGATCACTTGAGGCCAGGAGTTTGAGACCATCCTGGCCAACACAGAAACCCCATGTGTACTAAAAATACGAAAATTAGCAGGTGTGGTGGTGTGTACCTGTTATCCCAGGTACTCAGGAGGCTGAGGCATGAAAATTCCTTGAACCCAGAAGGCAGAGGTTGCAGTGGGCTGAGATTGTGCCACTACACACCAGCCTGGGCAATAGAGCAAGACTCCGTCTCAAAATAATAATAATAATAATAATAATAATAATAATAATTGGCCGGGCATGGTGGCTCACACTTGCAATCCCAGCACCTTGGGAGGCTGAGGTGGGCAGATCACAAGGTCAAGCGATAGATACCATCCTGGTCAACATGGTGAAACCCCATCTCTACTAAAAATATAAAAAATTAGCTGGGCATGGTGGTGCACACCTGCAGTTCCAGCTACTCTGGAGGCTGAGGCAGGAGAACTGTTTGAACCCAGGAGGCAGAGGAGGCAGTGAGCCGAGATTGCACCACTGCACTCCAGCCTGGTGACAGAGACAGACTCCATCTCAAAAAAAAAAAAAAAATACTATTAGATAAACCTTTTAATTCAAGCTAATAAAAAAATATATTGCATTCAGATAACTTTAATTATGAAAAAAATTATGGGAATTTTTATAAAAAAGGATAAAAATACAATTTACTAAAATGATATTATCCCAAATTTATTGTACAAAGCTACACACTGTTCAAACAGGTTTGAAAAATACTGCACCCCATATGTTGTCTTTGGAGTCACAATGCCATTCTAACTGTAATCTACTTGTTTGTGTAAGTTCACCATGGTTCAAACAAATATGATCACAAGACACTTTTAAATTTTAAATATATTGAAATCTAATGAAATACCTTTCGGGATATGCCACAATAAAAAAATTAATATTTAAATCAAAATTAATCTAAACAAAAACACTTAATTTACACTCCAGAAGTTAAAGATTAAATCACAAAATTATTAACCACAAGATTCAAAAACCTTTAAGTAATACATTTTATAAAATTTGTTTTTCTCTTTGCATCATAGGAATTGAATTTTGTGAGGAAAAGCCATAATCACTATGAGCAATTAAAACTAATCTATGAAATAAATGCATGGAATATGCGGTCACTTACAGATCTTGCAGCAGCCTTCATTATAAAGCTTCACAATCCCTTCATTCTAGAAAGAGAAAAAAGGAATAAAGTCAAAGAATATGGAGTTCATCCATGTTCTATTACACTAGAAAAGAAAACTAACTTTTCTAAAACATTTATCAAATATCACAAAGCCTTTATAGAAAAATAATTGGAATTTAACTATTACTAATAAGAATTTCTTTGTTTATAAAATCCGGAGTAGACATTTTGTTTAAAATTACATTATTTATACATTGGTACTATGGAAAATAGTGTAAAAGAATTATTTTAATTAAAAGAACACTTTAAATGTCACAAAATATTTTTACTAAAACAAAATAATAACAGCTATTCTAACTAATGACCATTATATATTTTCAACTTCTTGAAATAACCTAAACTAATTCTATTTGACTTGAGTTTCTGAATATAACTGAATGTTAAAATGGCACATCTTTTTCTTTAATATTTTATTATTTACAAATATTTCCTTCCTCAGAGGACACTTGGCTAAGACTAAATTCTTACAAGAATTGCTAATTGCTTTAGCAACCTGCTAAGTGCAATTGAAGTAAGAGAATGATTGACTCTATAAATATTAGTCTGTTAAATATGATTATGGCCAAGTTTTTTCCAGAGCTAAAATTCTGTGACTTTAGTACATGTTATAATATCTAGCTAGTCAGCCAGCCATCATCATTGGAAAGGTATGTCCTGAAAAAAAAATTCAATGAGACTAGACTGTACTATTTTTCTGTATGACAGAACAAAACTTTCTTTTATTAGGAATTATTAATGTCTAAATAAATAAAGCTACAAAAATCGTGAAAACTAAAAACTATATCATGTTCACAAATCTACTCTCCCAATAAACTCTCCTCTGAGAGAATAGGGAAACTGATAGAGCAAAACTTAAGAATAGGCAATATTGTGACTTATACTAAATATTTTGGTGGACTGTGACCAGAAAAGCTAAGGCAAACGTAATATAGGCCAGCACGCATGAAACTTGAATGACATCATAAATCTCGCTGTTTAAGAAGAAAATTGGCCAAGCTCTTCCTTAGCTTATTGATCCGTATTAAAGGGAAGGCCAAGACTGCTGACCAAATGATTTTTCAATAATCTTTGGATCTATATATTAAAAACTCAACAATTGCAAAGTATCTATTCAAAGACAGTCAAAATTATCTGCAACACCATATATAACTCAAAACTTCAAACTCAAAAAAATAGAACAGAGCTTTTACTTAGTCATGAAAATAACATATTCACCACAATGTACAAGCCACAATGTGAATATGACCTTAGAAAATATTAATGTATATTTTCTAAAAATATGTAATACTAAATTTTCTTAGATATAACAAAGTACAAACCATTTTGCATTCAGTCTCATTAAAAGGGGGACAGACCATAGTGTAGTTCAGAATTATTGCCCCTTCATCAGTTTTAACACATTCATATGTGGTGCAATTGTAGTGCCAGGTACTCCCTTCCTAAAAATCAAAAAGAAAGTTACTGTTTAGCATATGAAAATCTGCTGTATTTTTAAGTACAATATATTCTACTCTACTGAATAAAAAGTCAAATCCAGATGCAGAGGCTTCTTGTAACCCAAAATGTTCCATCTGAAAATTACCCTAAATTTACCAATTAAAAATACATATACATGTATGGTATTTACTTACCTAAAATGATAAAAATACATACACATGTATGGTGTATTTGTATATGCTAGGTTTCATACTAGAACTGAGAGGTAAATGGGAAACAAAACAATGGAGAGTGAAGAAGCAAATAGGTATCTGTTTCTACTACAAAATTATCTAATTTAACCAAGTGTCATAGGTCTTGCTCTAATATTTCCTCACTAATTATAAAACAACAAATCATATTACTTATATACCTCCTTTCTTGAGATGTGTTTATTCTTCCTGCTACTCCTTTATCGCCAAAAAGTTTAAAGACATATTTAAATGACAGTGTTTATTGGTTTGTGAATCTAATTGTGCATACCTTACATTGTTTTAAAATTTATTCGTATTCTTTCAAGAAATATTTAAATATGGTAACTGTTTCACTTCTGATTTCAGAATTTCTATTTAAAAGTAAAGTCAGCTGAAATGACTGTTAATCTATATTTTTATTTTATAACCCATATTTTAAAAATAAGAGTAGTTTATGTCAGCATTACTTAGGCAAAAAGGAAAATTTGATGGAAAATATGTCTGTTTTTCATTTTATTCTACTTTATTTTAAGAAGGTTAGCCAGGGTCGGGGCATGTTGTTCTAGGCCTTCTCAATTTATCATAGATTTTACCATAAACTAATTAAGGCCATTCTCTTGACAAATTGGTACATCAGACTAGGTCGCCAGCTATGATGAAGAAGGCTACATTTTTTGAATCTCAAGTAACTTTCTGTGCTGCTGGACAAATTGACTTAATTCTGTGCCGGCAAACACTTTGAATCATAAGGCTTTTTATTGTCACTCCATCCTTACTACTACTCATGATTCAAACATCTACCCCTGTTCTGAATCAGGATGTTGACACTTTGTGGTTATTTTCAGATGAACAGTAACTGCTACACTCTTGAAAGCACTTAAAGGAAGTGTAAGCATGTTCTGAATAGTCAACCATTAGCCTGGTAAAACACTGGCTTTTCTGTTTACTCAAGTATTACACCAATATGTAGATATAATCTTAAAGGATTTTAAGCAGTAATGAAGACAGTTTGGGAAAAGAGAAGGCACTTTAAGGACATGAAACCTTACATTACATGCTCTTGGTTATTATTATTTTTTTTTTAGACAGCGTCTCCCTCTGTCACCAGGGTGGAGTGCAGTGGCATGATCTCGGTTCAGGCTCACTGCAATCTCTGACTCCCTGGTTCAAATGATTCTCCTGCCTCATCCTTCTGAGTGACTGGGATTACAGACATATGCCACCATGCCTGGCTAATTTTTGTATTTTTAGTAGAGATGAGGTATCACCATGTTGACCAGGATAGTCTCAATTTCTTGACCTCGTGATCCACCTGCCTTGGCCTCCCATAGTGCTGGGATTACAGGAGTGAGTCGCCACACCCAGCTGCTCTTGGATACTTTTAAACATAATAAGCTCATTGGATTCAGGTATTTTTCCTTTGCATTTTTAAAAATATGTATTTCTAATTTGTTTGCATATTTAATTTTGTCAAAGCTGAGAAATTCATGAGTTGAATTTATAAATCAACTCTTCATTTGCAGGCAAATGAAGTATTTATTTTTAAAAAGAAAGGGTGAAGAAACCTACTGATTTGTACATAATAAAAACACATGTGTGTATTTACATACATATACATATATATATTTTTTTTCCTCCTTGACACTACGTGCTCACCATATCAAGTGTATTTTTGTACATAATATATATTGGCTAGAAAAATGCCAATTGTCTATTCAAAGAATTCTGTCTCTGTGATAGATTATATTTATCCTAATCTGTTGATACCTCTGTTAATTTGCTTTAAGAGATAAAATTATATTTTTAGAATTTGCAAAACAAAATAATAGTAATAGTCAAACCTTGGCTTGAAGATATCTTACAGATCAGTAAGGAATTCTAATGAACCTACTTTCTTGACTCTAGATTCTAATTTTATGTATAGCTTAAGGTCTTCTATGAACTTCAATTAGAAAAGATCTATAAATATTCAAATTCAAGGAACAGTAATATCTAATTTATCTGAAAACAAAAGTTGCTGTCACATAAAAATATTAATTGTTCCTTCCCTTCACAATCAGAATTTCTCAAAGCCTATTTCTTACATCTATAAAAAAAAGGAGTAAAGATCTATGATACAATAAGTTTCGGACATAAATGAAGCACTTTTCTTTACAACATAAATTATTAGATACTTTAAAATGTAACAAATGTGTCTTGTGTGCTGTAAGTGTACTGTGTTTATTGTATGCAGTGCAGTGTGTGTGTGTGTGTGACATTTTCTGAACTTATTACTCAAGAACACCTCCTTCAAGAAATAGCACAGTGTTACTTTCCATGAAACATACCGCATATATAACTGATGTTCCATTTTCCATATGAAATTTACAGGATACATTTTTGCAGGTACCACAACAATCATAATCACTTTGGGATGGAGTGTATACCTGGTGCTGCATATAATAATGATATATTAGATTAGCGACACCGTATCAATATTTTTAATGAATTACTTGGGGAGAATTATTTCTTCCAAACATAACTAGAAGCTCTCTCCAGACAACTGTAAGAATTTCTAAGGCTGAATATGAGAAACTTCCAATAATGATTGATTTTATATGGTTTTATTAGAAGTGAGACAGATGTTAACCTTTACATCTGACAGCCAAATTCATCAAGCAGGTCTAATGACCTCAGGTAAGGCAATATGGCAAGCTGTAGATAATTAGACTCCTGAAGTTCAAGGTCATACACAGGAAAGTGAAAGTATATGTTTTACAGATATATTACAAAATAGTAGACTATTAAAGAACTATACAGTGTATATTTTCAATTAGTGGAGTATTCACTGTTTTATTCTACAGTTCTGCCATTATTTAATGCATTAACTCTCACCAGAATGACTTATAAAGAATACTTACAACATCACATTTTTTTGAACAATTCACCAGTGTAAAATTCAGAGTGTGAAAGCCTGTATGGTTATCTTTTTCTTCCAGACACTCTATTGTATAACAAAAGTCTCCTTCCAAATACTTTATCATGGACTGTCCAGGATTCGATACTGATACTTCTTGAAATACACACACATCATCCTTTTCTAAGAATAGAAAAAATGGTCAATAAGAAAATATACCATTGAATTTTTCATTAATCCATCATTGGAACTTATATTTGAGTCTATGTTTATGTTGTGATGTGCCAATTTTTCAAAACTAATGAAGATCTTCACATTTACATATTGTTAATAACCCAATAGTTTACTTAATAATTAATGTAGCACACTATTCCTTAACATAAAATAAAAGTTTATCTGTAAAAGCAACTGCTGTTTACTGATTGAACTTCCTCCAAAAGCTACATTTTATAGCAAGTTTGGAATATGAGCTCTTGGCCAGGCACAGTGGCTCATACCTATAATCCCAGCACTTCGTGAGGCTGAGGCAAGAGGATTACTAGAGACCAGAAGTTTCAGACCAGCCTGGGGCACATAGCAAGACCTCAACTCTCAGAAAAAAAAAAAAGGCTGGGTGTGGTGGTGCACGTCTGTAGTACCAGTTGAGGTGGAAGTATTGCTTGATCCCCAGAAATTCGAGGCTGCAGTGGGCTAGGATAGGGTCACTGCACTCCAGCCTGGGTGACAAAGCAAGACCCTGTCTTAATAAAAATAAATTAATAATAATAACATAAAGGACATAACTTCATACTCTTTAGATGTCTATATTTTTTAATTAAATATGGACATATTAAAAAGAGCCTAATATCAACTTTAAAGTAATCCGAGGCTTCTGAAAAAATATTTATATTTCTGTTTTGTCATCCAGGTCTCAGAACATTTAGAGATACTACAAAAGAGGAAATCAAAACATAAAATACATTTTAATACTCAAATACTGGCAAATGGCTTAAAATGTATAATATGTGTCTCAAAAAATGAGATTTTAATCTTATTAATAATGAAAAACAGATGCGAATAATATTTATTTATAATTTAAAAGTTATAAAAGACATAGTTACCACAGAGATACTGTATGCATCCACAATCACTCTGGAAGTTATGGTCTATTGCAGTAAATTCTCCCTATTGGAAATATATTATTATTAGCTATCATTTAGCTTATTATATAACAATTGTTATATATATATATATATATATGTATATATACACATATACACATACACACTCAGTGATAACATCTAATAAGTTCCTTATCACACAGCCAGATACTTTAAAATCATATTGTTTGATTCTGAGCTTCTGTACGGCAATCGAAGATAACATTTGCCAAAGATAACATTTGCCTGGGAACTTTGCTTCTGGAAATGTTCTCAATCTGCTCTACAGAGGCAGCTCGGGGCTCTGATGGCTGCATCTGCACAAAGCTGCAATAGCATATACAGCAGCAACGAATGAGTATAGTATAGTGGTTAATAGCAGTCTTAGAAATGGAACTGCCTTTGCGCCAGTCCTGGCTCCATAACTTACCAACTTTTTTATTTAGGGCACATTACTTAATCAATCTGCTCCTCACTTCCTTCATCTGCAATATGGGATAATAATACTGCCTACCTCTTAGGATTGTTGAGAGAAATAAATGGATCAATATATGTAAAGAGTTTGGAATAGGGCTGACACACAGAAAGTGCTACAGAGCCTTTTGCTGTTAGTAGATTGTTACTATGACAGATGCTCAAACTTTGCCCTATCAGGACTGACAGAGATCCTTCCCCACCAAATACAGGACCAGGCTTAAAGTTTCAAGAATGGCATTGTAAGCATCAGCTTTTTTTTTTTTTCTATTTGTATTTTTTTTTTATTGCATTTTAGGTTTGGGGGTACATGTGAAGAACATGGAAGATTGTTGCATAGGTACACACATGGCAGTGTGATTTGCTGCCTTCCTCCCCATCACCTATATCTGGCATTTCTCCCCATGCTATCCCCTCCCCAACTCCCCACCCCCCACTATCCCTCCCCTTTTTCTCCCCCGACAGACCCCAGTGTGTGATACTCTTTTTTGGATGCATTTAATTTTCACATGACATTAGCAATAAAATGAATTTGATTCTTGACACAAATAAATGATTCCAATACATTCATACAAAAGGCACTTTTCCTCATAAGCTAATAATTTCTTGCTTTTCATGTGCCTTATAAGTTGTAAAGTAGTTTTATGAACATTAATTCATTTGATGCTTTAGGACTTTAGTCATTAGACAATACCAATGGGACTTGAAATAAATGTTAGAATAATGTAGTTAAAACATAAATCAAATTCTCCCAGTGCATGACTACTCCAAAGATCTTTAAAAGATGGCATTAGGCTCACATTAACTCTTTTAGGTAACATATATACCTGCTTTTTAATAGTTAAGGCCATAATGTTAACTCTGTTTCCTCAAGCTTAGGCTTAAATCTATCCTTTTATACTCATATCCTTTGAGGCCTATCCACATATTAAATTATGCTTTTATTCTAAGTAGCCAATTTGACCAAGAGGAAATGCCTCTTTGATTGCTCTACCAATATTAAATATTACCTGAAAAAATATGGTAATTTTTACTCCCAAATGATCATCCCTGTCCTTTAAAGTCTGCAGCAAAATCACTTTAGGCTGCTTCCACTTTGGGCTATCATGAAGAGTGCTGCTATGAACATTCGAGTATAAGTTTTTATGTGGACATGTTTTCATTTCTCATCCGTATATGTTTAGGAGTGAAACTGTTGGGTTACATAGTAACTCTACGTTTACCTTTCTGAGTAATAGCCAAGGTGGTTTCCAAAGCAGCTGCACTATTTTACATTGCCATCAGTAGTGTATAAGGGTTTCCATTTCTCCACATCCTTGCAAATGTCTTTTTTTGGTCTTTTTAGTGGGTTAATATAATGGGTTAATATACATGGAGGGTTATGTATATTAAGGCAAGATGTGCAGTGATATCTCACTATAGTTCTGATTTGTATTTAAGTGATACTTAATGACGTTAAACATCCTCTCATGTGCTATTGGTCATCTGTATATTTTATTTGAATAAATGTCAAGGTATATCCATACAATGGACTATTATTAACAATAAAAAGAAATGAAGTTGTGACACATGCGACAACATGGATTAACTTTGAAAACATGCTAGGTAAAAAGAGTCAGACACAAAAGATCACATATATGATTATCTTTACAGGAAATACCAAGAACAGAAATACACAAAGAGACAGAAAGTAGAATAGAGATTTCTGAGGGCAGGAAAGTTTGGAGAGAAATGAGGAATGACTACTGATAGGTACAGGGTTTCTTTTATAACTGGTGAAATTCTTCCAAAATTGATTGTGTTGATGGTTGTGCAACTCAGTGAATATACTAAAAGCCATTGAACTGTACATTTTAAATGGCTGTATTGTATGTTATGTGAATTTATTTCAATAAAGCTATTATTTTTAAAAAATTGTAAAGGCCTAAAATACTCTTTTTAGGTTGAGATATATTTGTCTATGTGAACAAACTAATGTGATATTTAAAAAAATCACCTTAGTCACTGAAACAACATTAACCATTATTCAGAGTGACTACCCGGAACAATGAGTCAGATAAATGCTTGTGTAGAACCATGAATGTTAAAACTAAATCATCATGGATGGAGAGTTATATATATTTTGGTAAGATGTTCAAAGATATTCAACCTACTAGTTACGTTCTGTGTGTCTAGCACAGTGCTAACAATATAATAATCATTAAATAAATGCTTGGAATAGTGAATGTCAAAATATGATTCATAATTAATATTCAGACATTGAGAGTTGGACTGGAAATAAGCGAGATGGGCCAGCATCTAGCACAAGTGCTGGGGAAGGAAAACACAAGAAAAGAGAAAGTGGAGAATGGTAGAAATCCACTAGGAAAAAAAAAAATACAGAGTTAAGGTCACAATGAGACCAAGGTTAATGAATGAACATAGAGACCTCTACCCCAAAAAACTTCAAAGGGTCTAGAACAAAGGAAGTATAAAATCCCATAGGAAGAAAGGCCAGGATTTTCTTGTTACATTTGAAGTTATTGAAATGACTCAAGATGCTATGTCACTTTTTCCAGGCCAAAAAACGAGCTCTGAATGAGGTTGATTACAAGTCAAATACCAGGACATCTACTCTCAGCTGCTCCTCTGGCCATTGGAATGTTTGTCCAATGACCTAGTAATCTTGGGCTGTTGGTGTGCAAGGCTTGAAACCTTAAAGTTTTTTAAGATCTCTCTCTCTCCCTCCCTCCCTCTCTCTCTAGCTTCCTATCCCTCTCTCTCTCTTCCCTCCTCCCTCCTCAACACATTTGTTCAATGTTACAAATGGCCAAAGTCTTTCATTTTGCCCTCCTAAATTAACACCGACTTCACAATACCCAAGATGTTTATACATGAATGGCTATACCAGTATCTTTGCTGATCTCCTGCCTTCTAACATTTTATTGACCATATCCTGCTATGCACTAATAGAAACATCTCCCTCAAACACCATTTTCAGCATAATTTTCATCCTATTCACGACTCTTTCCCCTTCTATCATACAAAATTTGCACAGAGCTCCTCAGGGTAGGATTGTGCTTTTTCAAGTGTCTAGCATGATGACTGCCCATAATTGATCATCAACAAATGTTGGTTGAATAAATAAATGAAAATAATAAATGAATAAATCAAATCTGAATTCCTCAGCCTTGCCTTTAAAGCCCTCCTGGCCAAGTGCAATGACTCATATCTGTAATACTAGCACTTTGGGAGGCCAAGGCAATAGAATCACTTGAGCCCAGGAGTTCAAGGCTGCAGTGAGCTATGATTGTGCCACTGCATTTCAGCCTAAGCAACAGAGCCAGACTCTGTCTCCAGAAAATAAAAATTTAAAAAAGCCCTCCCCAAATATAACAATTTGTATAGATTTTTATCTCTCATTCTCACTTCAGTTAGCTCTTTCTGCATACATCTATTACCTCATACCTTTGTGAATTTAATTCTGTTTCTATTAGCACCTGCCTGGAATAGTTCAACTGCTTTCATCCATTATTTTTAACCTATCACGTTCTCCCAAGCTTTTCTTGATGGTCACTATCTCTAGAAACTTCTTCGCAATGATCTCTATAATGTGATTAACATTCTGAGCATCATGTTTAATTTGTAACAAATTATAACAAAGTAATTTAAGAAGTTAAGTTTTAATGTGCTCCCCAAATTTTATTGTTAAGATATCTATACTACCCAAATTGCTCTACAGATTCAATGCAAACCTTGTCAAAATTCTGGTGACATTTTTTACAGAAATAGATAAAACAATCCTCAAATTTGCTTGAAACCATAAAAGACCCCAAATAGCCAAAGCAATCTTGAGCAAAAGGAACACAGATGGCAGCATCATGCTACCTGACTTCAAAATGTACTACAAAGCTAAAGTAATCAAAACAGCATGGTACCAAGGTAAAAACAGACAGACCAATAAAACAGAATAGGGAACCCAGAAATGGATCCATGCATTACAGCCAATTAATTTTTGGCAAAGTTACAAAGAACGAACAGTAGGAAAAGGATAGTCTGTTTAATAAATGATGTTGGAAAAATTGGATATCCACATGCAGACAAATTATATTAGACCCTTATCTCTCACAACATACAAAATTGACATACAAAATCAACTCCAAGGGGATTAAAGACTTAACTGTAATGCTTGAAACTATAAAACCACTAGAAGAAAATATAGAGGAAAAGCTCCAGGATATTGGTCTCAGCAATGATTTTTGGATATGAACCCAAATGTAGAGACAACAAAAGAAAAATAGACAAATGGGAGTATAGCAAGCTAAAAAGCTTCTGCACAGCAAAGGAAACAATCAACAGCGTGAAGAGACAACCTGCAGAGTAAGAGAATATATCTGCAAACTATACATCTAAAATAGGTTAATATCCAAAATACTAAAGAACTCAAACACTTTAATATTAAAAAAAAAAAAAACAAATAACCTGATTTTTCAAATAGGCAAAAGCTTGAATAGGCATTTTACAAAACATATAAATGGCCAACAAGTATATTTTAAAATGCTTAATATTAATAAACTGGGAAATGCAAATTAAAAACACAATGAAATATCACCTCACACCTGTTAGAATGGTTATTATCAAAAAGACAAAAGATAGCAAGTATTGGTGAAGATGCAGATAAAGCACCCCTGCACGCTGTTGGTGGGAATGTAAATTAGTATAGTCATTATGAAAAATAGTATGTATGTTCCTCAAAAAATTAAAAATAGAATTACTATATAATCTAGCAATTCCACTACTGGGTATATATCCAAAGGAAATAGAATGACTATATTGTAGAGATACCTGCACTCTCATGTTTACTGCAGCACTATTCACAATAGCCAATATATGAAATCAACCCAAGTGTCCATCAAAGGATGAATAGATAAAGAAAATGTGGTATATATATACACAATGCAATACCATATAGCCTTAAGAAAAGAAGAAATTCTTGTCATTTGAGACGGACATGGATGAACCTGGAGGACATTATGTTAAATGAAATTAGTCAAGCACAGAAATACAAAGAACACATGATCTCATTTATAGGCAGAATTTTAAAAAGTTGAACTCTTAGAAGGTAGGGAATAGAATGGTGGTTACCAGGCCTGTGGGTAGGGGAGTAGGGTTAGAGGACATGTTGGACAAAGGATGCAAAATTTCAGTTAGATAGGAGAAATAAGTTCAAGAAATCTATTATAAACATAATGACTATTGTTAGTAACAATGTATTGTATTTTTAAAAATTGCTAAGGGAATAATTTCTGTGTTCTCACCACGAAGATAAAATGATGTTGTGAGGTAATACATGTGTTAATTAACTCAATTTAGCTATTCCATAATGTATACATATTTTAAAATAACATGTCATGTACAATAAATATACACAATCTTTGTCTCTCAATCTTAAAAATAGGCAGATAAATTAAATTAAATTAAACACAAAGATTGTATAGTGCTTTCAGTTTGCCTTTAGAGAACCTATGTGTCCTAGAAAAGACAGAAAGTAGAAAAGGGATAGGTCTAACTTGTGAAGGGGAAAAAAAATAGGGAAATTTAAGTTTTAATGTGCCAAAAAATAATACTTATAACTAATACTGATTGAGCCCTTCCTATATGTCAGACACTAAGCGTTTAATTTATATTAACTTATTTACCGCCTATGATAAGGTATTGCTATTATTTTTATGTTTCAAATGAGAGAAGTGAGCCACAGCTAGAGAAATGTAAAAACAAGGCAGTCTCACATTCTCTTTCATTCTTGTTTCAAGTTGTGCCTTGGCTACATTTTCTAAGGGAAATGAAAGAGTTAAGGCAGAACAGAAAGAATAAAGAATACACAAACATGCACACACTAAAAGCAATCCTTGGTTGGAATCCTGAAAATCTCAGTCAATAATTTATTCTCTTGGACCTCAACTTTCTCACTTATAAGATGAGCTAAAGTACTGACTTAGTAAAGATTCAATAAGATAGTATACTGAAGATGTTATGTAACTGTGAAGAACTAGAGAAACACATGGCATCATAATTCTACTCTTGTGTAGATACATATACAGTGTCCTCACGAAATAATCAAATGAGAGAATTATTATGAGAGTTATTTGTAAAGTTTAAACATCCTCTGTAAACCGTAGATGAGAGTATCATTAAAGAAAATGTTGGATTAATGCTTTTTAAATAAAACAGTGGCATCCTAGGAGGGGTTCTGTTACTTTAAAAAGTACCTCATTCGTTCTTCATAACATAGCTTTGAACTGGAGATTCTGAATAAATTCTCTAAGTGTACATATTGTTTGAGAAGGAAAACAAAGTAAAATGTCTTTGCAAAATAAAACATGTCTTTTCTAATAAATAGGGCCAGGAATATATTATCTTTCTCAAGCCTTATCGGCATATCATGAATATAAATATTAAAAAAAAAACAAAGACTTGTAAAGCACCACGGGATACATTTAATGATTAAATAAGTGACATCAGAGTTAACCTTGTTATTTCTAAAAATTAAATTTTTGAAATTTCTATAAGGTTTGCATGTTTGTAGATAACTGTTAAGAAGATACAGGCAGTTCTGTTTATATTCCCTTCTCCTCTAAACAGATGCATTATTAGTGCACTTTCTTAAAGAATCATTAGAGGTAATACTCAATATTAAGATAATTTTTTTTCAATATTTTGCTTCAGTTTAATATCAGTGAACTTAAGTAGATATAAAACTAGTAGACTCTATTACCAGTAAGTAGATATAAGACTAGTAGATTCTATTACCAGTTAAAAAAATAACATATTGTACTTTCCTATCTCAAGTAAAATATAAATTATTGGCTATTTCCTAATATCAGAGCACATTATTTTAATCTACTTGAGTACAATTTGATATAGATAATTTTATTAATTCTGAGAAGAATTTAGAAATGAGAGAGATAAAGGAAGAATAAACAGATTTAAATAAATATGACAAGTCAATCAAAATATGTGTTCTTACCACTTTACAAGTTGGCATCACAAGGTTTTCACAGTTACATTCTAAAAGGCAAAAATCAACATATTGACATTGCTCAAAATAATTAACTTATTATAATAAAACCTTAAAATATGAAAATTAGTTACCACAACGCCATATTGGGCAACATTGACCAGATACATTTTCTTTCACCAGATTCATATCTTCTGCACAGCTGAGTAATGGCATAGGACAAAGATTTGGCTCACATACTAAAAAGAAAAATTGCATGGGTAAAAATAAATTTTATAGAATTGCCATTTCTCATTACCTACCATTTAGTTCATTGCCATTAATGCATGGATTAAGATTTCCCAACTGCTACCTCTCCCCACCACCGGATTGCCATGTGTTGGTGAAGATAAAACAATTGACACATAAACAGGTACAAAAAGAGTACTGGTGCTAGGACAGCTCATCAAGTGAAAAACTTTGAAAATGGGTCTGATGTAACAGTTGACTAAGATGAGCTGGGCTTCTTAAACATTGGACACATGGAAATATTTTTAAACAGTTAATATACACTTACCACAGTAATACTGAGGACAACAGAAGTGTGTGCTATTAAGATCTACTGTAAGAAATTCCCCATCATTACATGTTGGAACAGGTTCAGTGCAAGATTCACAAACTAAGGTGAAACAAAAAGCCAACAGTCAAAGCTGAGCTAAAAATGATGAATTATAATATGAGTTTAAATTATCACACACAAATCAAATCAAATCAATTTTGTTTAAGAAAACAGTAAAATAATAATAAGGTATATCTCCTTATTTGGTCACAAAAATGATAATACTACCTGAGTATATTGCACTATGCTTTCCAAGCACAGTGACATATAGAACACCATCTTAACCAGAAAAGTAGAACATTCAGATTTCCTAGGTAATCTGTTCTTATTATGATCAAAATTTTATTTATTTATTTACGTTTTCTTAATTCACTCTCATCGATTACTTGCATTTAGGGATGAAAATGTAGTAGGCATTTGTGCTTTTGGGCTGTTTCAGCATGCCATTTCAACTTTGATAACTATTCTCTGAATGACCTTGAAGAAATGCACCACGCACATGGTTTTGGAGTGACTATCTTTAAAGATGCCTCACATTATCAGGCCACTCTGTAGAAACACAGAAGTAATCAGAATCCCTTTGGATGGAATTTGAGTCATATATCGAGACACAACAACTGAAGAAAAAAAATGAAGTTGGCGCAATCATTAGTGACCTCTACCTACAGCAGCTGATTTCTCTCCTTCCTGGGGCTTGACTGTTCTGCTTTGTTTTGATCTTTCTTCCCCAGATTCTTCCAATAACGGGTGGTGCTAAAGCTAGCCAGAATCGATCGGTTTTGCCACTTGCAGTCAATGAATCTTAACTGATACAAAGAAAGTGTTTTGATTACTTCTGAAACCTATATTAATTACCAAGCAATCTTTGATGTAATAATTCATTTGAAAAAAAAAACTGGAGAATTCTTTCTATTTCAATGTTCAGCTCACCAGGCAGAATATTTAGCTCCAGTCATTTTCCAGACACTGTTTCTACTATTCTTTTTTGAGTTCATGATAGCTCATACATGATATACAGGACATAAAGTTTTAAAGATGTCCTATAAAGTCTTAGCAGAGCCCATTATTCAAGTTGGTTCTTCAAGGAAAGTCAGTGCTAAATTTTTCTTCAAAAAAATTAGGTATTGGTCTTATTATGAAAAAAACTTGATTCAAATATCTTGGTTATATTTGGACTGAAAGATACAGTTTTTGTTGATGGGAAAGGTATTTATCATAATTGTCTAGTCATTTAAAATGTCATACTTTCTTTGTGACAGTTCTCATTCAGTTGAATTCCTGTAACATCAGAATATTGGTTACCATCAGTCCCATAAAATTCATGTTAAATAAGAGATTTTTCCCTAGATCTTCTCTCTTCTTCCAAGAAATTGTCTCTAGAATACTCACCACAAAGAGGGGGAAAAACAACAAGGTTCTTCCTGTTGAACTTGAATCATGAATTGGTCTTCTCTGCATTCTGGTGTTGAAATACTGGGGCATTTCAATGGGTCACATTCTGCAGAAACACAATGATATTAGAAAATTTGTATAGCCTGAGATGATAAAATAATCACATTGTATTTACTCCTCTTTGAATTTAGTAACAAATAACTTATTTTAAAGTTATTAATCATATATATATACACATATATATGATATGTACCAGGTTTAAAAAATTAGCAAGACAGCTCCACAATCTTTTATAATAAATGATTGTCTTGGAGACACAAAGAATGAGAATCTAATTCACTGTTCTAAATAAACAATGAACCTCATTCTTAATTTTCTATATTGATTACTTACCACATTTGTACTGTGGACAGCAAGAAAGAGGACTGTGGCCAACAATCAATTTTTGACTATTCATACATGTTGGGATGGTAGTTTCACACAAAGTCATGTCACATCCTATAAATAAGAAATACTGTTAAAATATTAGTGACTACAACTAAAATCTGCCAACTCAAAACTGAGAAATGACTGCCAACTCAAAGCAGGGAACTCAAAGCAGAGATATGACTCTCATTCTGCATGTTTTTACACTGCAGTTAACCCATTCAGCTAACAAAATGGACCATATGTGAAAATGCAGCAGCTTTGAGGTTTTTCGATTATTATCTTTCAACCTTGACTCATAAATCAAAAATTTCAAGATCTTTCCTCTTCTCATGTTTTGTTGAGTGTTATTAACTGTGAATAGCCAGTTTTTCATGTTTATTTGACAAAATTATAATGAAACAAAACTTACATTGAGAAAATGACATTTATGGCACATTTTAAAAATACAAATCATTATATATGCTCTGCTTTTTCACACAGAATATCAACATGTTTTGTGGAATCAATTGACTATAAGGCTTCTGCATACATACCACAAACTCCCTTTGAACAGCAGGTCCATTTATCAATGATGCCCATGACAACTTCAGCTTCTCGTTCACAGACTGGAGTGGGCTCTTCATCACAGTCAGGTTCTATAGGAATAATGCTTCCATTCTCCAAACATTTGTATAGAGCACATTCATCAATGCCCCCATTCCAAATCTCCCCAGCAGTGCGGGGTTGGTCTTCACTATCCGTGCATGCTTTAAAAAGATGAACAGCATTATAACACTCATAACCTGGGCACTAAAATAAATCATGCCACCATGTTTTGGTTTCAGACTGTGACACGACCCCGCAACATAGATGATGTGTCACAAGTCTATTGTTTTTCTCAGGTTTCTCTTTCATCATCCACTAACTTACATTTTTCTTTAATGAAAGTTTACACTTAGTCCACAGAAAATATTTTTTTCTCCTGGCTGGGTGCAGTGGCTCATGCCTATAGTCCCAGAACTTTGGGAGGCTAAGGAGGGAGGAATGTTTCAGGCCAGGAGTTTGAGACCAGCCTGGGCAACATAGAAAGACCTTGTCTCTACCAAAAAGGAAAATAATTAGCCAAGTATAGAGGCATGCCTATAGTACCAGTTACTCAGGAAGCTAAGGCCAGAGGATCACTAGAGACCAGGAGTTTGAGGTCTCAATGAGCTATGACCACTTACTCAAGCCTGTGCAACAGAGTAGACCCTGTCAAGAGAAAGAAAGAAAGAAGGAAGGAAGGAAGGAAGGAAGGTAGGAAAGAAACAGAGAGAGAGAGAAGAGAGAAAGAAAGAAAAGAATTTTTTTCCTTTTACAACCACCTGTAAATTTGTATGTCTTCTATAAATAAAATTATCTATTATTTTTGATATATTTTAAGTCCTGTTATTTAGCCTGATCAAATTCAATAATATAAATTTAAATTAATTTGAAAATAGTAACTGTTAAAAATGAGTGGGATTAGAAAACAAGGTAGTCCCTATCTCCTATAACATTTATATGATATGAAAATTCAAAATATTTCTGCTTTAAAATCTAAAAGTAGAAAGTAGACAATCAAGAAAAAATTTAGTGACTATTATTTTTATGTAAAAGTTTTATTTGATGATAAATATGACCACCTAGTAGTTCTTTTAAGGAATAATAATGATAAATGTTAATGATAATATCCCCCAAATCATAAATTATCAACCATATCCCCAGCCTCTAGTGAGCTCTTATCCTATTTACTATAAAACTAATCTCATAGATCTCTAAAGAACAAATATAAGCAAACCTATATATCCTTAGAGTCTTTCACAGATACTTTCTATACTGGCAAACGCAAGCTTATTTCTAAAACTATATATGCATTTCACTTCTCCTTGCCTTTTTCTTTAATTATTAGTCAATTCATTTTCTTTTAACCATAATAAAGGGGCCTATGACTCACAAGTCCTGTGCTGCGATTGTCTCAGTTTTGTACTTTTTCATCTGCCACCACCATGGAGACAATGATCAAAATAAAATTGTTTGAAAATAAAATTAGAAATACCAAATAAATTCCCCCAGTATCTTAGTCCATTTTGTGTTGCTCTAAGAAAATACCTGATAGCAAGTAATTTATAAAGAAGAGAGGTTCATTTAGTCACATTTCTGCTGGCTGGGAAGTTCAAGGGCATGGCACCAGCATCTACTTAGCTTCTGGTGAGGGCTTTTCTCCTGCCTTGTACTATAGTAGAAGGTCAAAGGAGAAGTGGACAGATGTGAAGAGGGATCAGACATGAGAAGGAAACTCCCTTTATGACATTCTGCACTTGAGGGAAAGATTTCATTTCTGCTAGAACTAATCCAGTCTCACAAGAGCAATAACTCACTCACAACCTTGAGAGGAATTAATCTATTGATGAGGGCAGTGCCTCCATGACCCAGACACCTCCCACTAGGCCACAACTCCCAGCACTGCCACACAAGGGGTTCAAGCCTCAGCATGAGTTTTGGTGGGGATAAACCACATTCCATCATAACACTCAGAGAATAATACCATCTGTCATTTCTTACATGCTTACTTTCTCAAGGCACCATGTTAAATGCAAAATGCTTTTTACTAGATTATGTAACCCCACACTAACCTTATGAGATAAGTACTATTATTTTCCTCACTTTCCAGATGCATGACCTGAGACTCATAGGAGTAAAAGTAAACCACTAATCCACGAAATAACTTGAATTTGAGTTCAGTCCATAATCTACTCTTAATTCTTGATTTGCCATGCTCTTTCCCAGTTATTATAGGCATAGGTAAAGATTAAAACACATTACCACTGACACTTTTATAATGATTAACTTCTCTTGAAATCATATCAAAGTCAAACAAACAAATTCATTTCCTTTCCAACACTTAGGCTGTCTTTGATAAATCTTTGTTAACACATCTCTCCAATGTCTCAGAAATGGTTTTTGTTTGTTTGCCAGATCCCTAAGAAGTCATTTGGTACTCTGCGTCTTACCACACTCTTTCTCTGGAATGCACTGGGTTGAATGTGGCCTGTGAAGAATAGTTCCATCTTTGCACACACAGTCTTCTCTTAAATTCAAACAGGAAGAGTGTTCATAGAACCATTGGTTCAGGCATGTTCTTGCTTCACAAGTTCGCACACAGGGTTGATATTCCTTCCCCTCTGGACAACTCAGGGCTTTGAAGAATAGGGCACAAAATTTGCTAATGGTAAAAGTAACTGATTTAAATTTCTAGTAACGGAAAAAATGTCAAATTTCTTTTAGAGAATAAATTTTGCAAATTTTAGTCTCTTCAAATTCCATTTTTCATTTACTCTGTAACCATAAATCAGAAATAAAGGCATCGATGTGTTTGTTTTTTGCATATTTTTGCAATTTTTAAGCATCTCTAACGGTCTACAGGTATTAGCTGTTATGGTGGGAAACACTTGTCAGATGTACAACAAATAAATATGACCAACAGGCAGCCCAAGTCTGGTTGGAATAAACATACAATCAACTATTATGAAATTATTGCTCTGTGCGGTGAGAAGAGATAACAACAGTTTACTCAAATTAAAACTGAAATACATTTTCAGTATATAACTCGACCAAATCATAAAAAACAAAAATGCCGTACGTTAGGTTTGATCCTTCACTGTCAAAAGAAATTACTATTGCTGAGCAGTTTATAAACGATGTTTTAGAAAATCCTTATGGATTGTCAATGATTGTAAAAAGTCATACTATTAAAAATTGAATGCTCAGCTGGTGGGATTATAAATTGGTACAATCTCAGTGGAGAAAAATTTGACAGTGTCTAGTGAAATTGGAAATGACGCGCATTCCCAGTGAATCAGCAATGCCCCTCCTGAATAGTGATTACCTCTCAGGGAAAAAAGAGACAAAAGGGCTGGAGAAGGCACATAGGGAGCATCATGTGTGACTGTTTTATTTCTGAAATTGAATGATGTAACTTGTATTTGTGATATATTAGCTCCTTCTTTGCATTTTACGGTTACTAAATTAGTTTGTGATAAAAAATAAAAAGGAAGGAAAGAAGTGATTGCAAACATGAAATGTATTTATGATTGAAAAATATTATACAGTTAACAGTTACTTACAGCAGTAATCAGGTGTTCGCCACTGAATACAGATATCAAACTTGTTGCACAGAGCCACATATGCAGAAAGTGCATCACATTCATAGTTCCAAAAATAGGTATAATTGATCCACATCTTTTCACAAAAGTCTTTTGGTGAAACCTAGAGAAACATTTTGCCTTGAAATGAGTTATGTAGTTTTATTTCTCTGAAAGCCCTAATCTAGACTATGACTATTTGGAAACTCAAAGAGTAGTAAGTTAATATTCATTATACTTCATCATAGACCTTACATTTTCAAAAATTCTTAATATTAAACGTCACTGTAAACACATTTAAGTAAGATAAATACCATCTGCACTAGTCTACACAAATCTTTCTTATAAAAATGGAAAAGAAAACAGAGTACGTGGACCCAAGCAAAAATTTATTTCTAATATCCACTGTGGGCTACAATTGACTTTTCTATTATTGAATAAGAGTTTGAAAAATTATAGATTAAATTGGAAGCTCCCAAAGCATTCTATAATGGTATACAGCATTGCTTATTAAATCAAGTTATATATGCTTCTCAAAACTTGTATTAATATTTAATGTTAGTTACATAATTTGTAAAATTTGGCACACCTCAATTTAATTAGAGATTCATTTTTTGGGCACACATCAATTTAATTACAGACTCATTTTTTTCCTATAGAATATGTTCCATTTTGATCTAGAGACACCTGAAATATAAATAATGTAGCTTGTGACAATATTTATTCCATTTTTCTCTCAACTCATTATTCAGCAGGCACATATTAAGTATCTAAATTTAGATGCCAAATTCTGATACAGGCCAAAGTATCCAATAAAAATACTTAGCATTTTTCATAGCCCATCTTCTTTTCTCAGAGTCTGTATCTATAAAAACCAATGGCATGAAAATAGACATATAGATGAATGGTACATAACAGAGACCCAGAAATAAATCCACATATTTACAGCCAGCCAACTGATTTTTGACAAAGGTGCCAAGAGCACACAATGGGGAAAGAAGAGTCTCTCCAATAAACAGTGCTGGGAAAACTGGATATCCACCTCCAGTTGAATCGCATTAGATCCTTAACTCACATAATATCCAAAAAATCCACTCAAAAGAGACATAAGACTTAACTGTAAGACCTAAAACTACAAAACCACTAGAACAAAACAGAGGAAAAGCTCTAGGACACCGGTCTGAGCATAATTTGCTTCATATGAACCCCAAAGTACAAACAACAAAAGCAAAAATAGACACATGGGATTGCATCAAACTAAAAGTTTCTGCACAGCAAAGCAAACAATCAACACAGTAAAGAGATGACCTATAGAATGGGAGAAAATATTTGCAAACTATACATCTAATAATGGGTTAATATCCAAAATACATAAGGAATTCAAACAACTCAACAGCAAGAAAACCAATAACTCAATTTAAAAATGGTCAAAGGACCTGCATAGATATTTCTCAAAAAAAAATGTGCAAATGTCCAGCAAGTACATGAAAAAATGTTTATTATCATTCATCATCAGAAAAATACAACTTAAAACAACAATGAGATATTAGCTCACACTTGTTTAGAATGGCTATTATCAAAAAGACAAAAATAAAAAAAGATCTTTGAAGGGGATGTAGAAAAAAGGTAACCCCTGCACACTGTTGGTGGGAATGTAAATTAGTACAGCCATTGTGGAAAACAATATGGAGGCTTCTCAAAAAATTAAAGATAGTACTATCATATAATCAAGCTACCCTACTACTAGGTTCATATCCAAGAAAATGAAATCAGTATGTCACGGAGATGTCTGCACATCCATGTTTACTGTAGCATTATTTACAATAGCCAAAATATAAAATCAACCTACAGATCTGACAATGGATGAATGAAGAGAGAAAATTTGGTAAATATGCACAGTGGAATATTATTTATCCTTTAAAAAGAATGAAATCCTGTCATTTGTGACAAAATGAATGAACCCAAATAACATGATGTTAAGTGAAATAAGCAATGCACGGGAAGACAAATATCACATGATCTCACTCAAATGTGAAAACTAAAAAAGTTGATTTTATAGAATCAACCAAGGAATTATGGTTACTAGGGGCCGAAGTGGTTGGGAAGATGTTGTTAAAGGGCACAGAATTTCAGTTAGATGGGCAGAAGTCCAAGAGATCTATTGTACAACATGGTGACCATAATTAATAATGTATTATCAAAAAATGCTGAGAGTGGATGTAAAGTGTTATCACCACACAAGTGATAATTACACGAGGTAATGCATTTGTTAATTAGCTAGATTTCATCATTCTACAACGTATATACACTTCAAAACATCACGTTGTACACAGTAAACACATACATTTTTATCTGTCAATATAAAAATAAAATTACATGTTTTTAAAGATGCAGAAAACTCCTAAGATTCAACTTTCTTTTTAGTGTTCTTTGTGAAATCTTCTGTTTCCAACCACCTTACTTTGCACAGAATACTTGCTTTAGTCATTAATAGCCTCCTTTTAATCAAATGCAATGAAACTGATATTCTAAATCCTCCCTGATCTCTCAGAAGCCTATATTGCCATTAGGATATCCACTTGCTTAAAATGCTGTCTCCTTTAACTTCAAAGGTACACACAATCCGTTGCCTTTCTGTCTATTTGATCACTGTCTCTTCTACTTGCCTCTCATTCTGTTTTACTAGAGCCTATCCTCAATGGTAATGTTCTCTCACTGAAAATGCTCTCCCTAAGCTCATCTGTTCCCATGCTTTCTATCACCATTTGAGAAATTTAAACTTTTTGTCTTGGTTTCTCCATGTGTGAAATTGAATTAATAGTAACAACTACTACTACCTAAGATTACTGTGAAAATTAAATAAGCTACTACATGGAAAATGTACAGAAAAAGCTCTGGCACATCATAAATTATCATTACTTAAAAAAACGCATATACTAATAGCTCTTCAAACCTGATCTCTGGCCTCAACTTACCTCCTCTGAGCTCCCAAATTATGCTCCAGAGTTTCTGCTGGATGTTTTTATTTTGATGATGCACATGACTTAATCTGCCCAGAATAAAAATTGTATCCCTTTTCTACTTAGCCCACAAAAGCTGATTCTTCTGTATCCTCTACTAACCTGTTAATTGATGCACATTTTTACCATTTATTGAGTACCTAACTACATATCAGGCACTGTGCTATGCATAAAAATAAAGGTAAATAAAACAGATCTGTTCTTTGCTTGTGGATCTCAACAACAAGAAAAACAAAGCCTTTGAATAAGGTGAAGAGAAGCCACCATGCTAAAAAGGATTCAAAGAAAGAAGTATTCCAGCAGGGGAAACAACAAGAAGAATAGACTTTTGGCAGAGAAAAATTCTTGGAATATTAAGACAGCTGAGAGGAGGCAACAATGGTTGGAGCTAGCAACCAAGAAGAGCTTAGCACAAGATGTGGCTGGAGAAGTACTGGGCCAGATCATAGAGGACATTGTCAGCCCTGGTAAGAACTTTGGAATGTACTCTAAGTGAAAGACATTGAAGGATTTTAGGTAGAGAAATCACACAATTCTGTTTATAATTTTAAGAGATCATTCTGCCTGCTTTGTAGAGATTTGCAAATGAGGATGAAACTCAGTGGTAGAAAAATCGAATTATAGGTCTTTGTCACTGGACCAGGCAACAGATGATAGCTGTCTCGATTCAAATGGTGGTGGGAAGAAATGCATGGATATTGAATATATTTTGAGAGTGGACTCCATAAGACTTGGTGATAGGTTGGATGGCACAGATTGAGACTCAACAAGGCATGAAGAATTTCTTTATCTTGATATGTTACTCTGTTTAAGCCAGAAAGTTGAAGTCATCTATAAATGCTCACCCTCCCTTAGCACTAACATCTAATTGGTCCTTAAATCCTCCCCATTCCATGTCCCAAATGTCTCCCAAATGCCATCTTTCCTTTCTGAACATGCAGCTATTCTCACTTGCTTCCCCCTGACCAGCAGAGTCCATCATCATTTTCCCAAAGTAGATTTGCTTTAAAATACTTCAACCGGGGCGGGGTGTGGACAGAAGTGAGGAAGATAGGCAGAAAAAGAGAGGCAATTTTTTAAATGATTTTTTAAGTCTGGGTGACGGACACCTAAAAGTTCTTATACTGTTCCCACCGCTTTTGTGAATGTGTAAATATTACCACAATAAAAGGTTAAAATAAGCAAATAAAAACTACTCAAAGACCTTTTAATTAGCTACCTTGCTATACCTGTCTAGCCCATCTTCTTCAGGCCTTCATACAAATCTATTGAGCAAATTGTCATGACCCTCCCATTTTTTTAGTTCTTAACTTTCTTTTTTTTTTCTTGCAACAGGACTTTAACGAAGTAACTCTTAGAAGCAGAAGGTAGAGAAAAGGAAACTTTATCTCAAGGTTAATTAGAGTTCAGCCCAAAGAAGTCTCTATAAACTCAAAATTTCTTTGAAGTATCTTTTTTGAAGTCATGCAAGTTTTACATTCTAGTGTTTAATAGTCTGTATCTTTTAAATAAAAATAACGTCTTAAGGCTTGAGACTTTGAGAGAAAAAGAAAAAAAAATACACCTTGCCTATCTCATGGATTAATGGACACTTTGGTATTGCATTCGATCCCTAAATATTCACTTAAGAAATCTGCAGTGAATTGAGATTTGATGCCAAATATCGAGTTCAGCATGATGGCAATACTATGTCTTCTCTACCTCAGTTTTGCAATATCCAAGAACTATTTGAGTAAAAAGAAAATGCATTTTCCACTATTGTATGCACTGTGCCAGAGTTATCACTGAATCATGACGACCAGAATGCAGCTAAAGATGTTGTCTGAAGACACAAGCTACTTTGTGTAGAATCCTCATAAGCTTTGTAAGAGTCTCTTTTAGTTTCTCAAGGAAACACATCTAGAGGCTTTGAGTACCTGAGAGTCTGAAAGTGCTAGTAGTTCCTACAGTCAATTATTTTTATCTTATTCTCAAATTTCTTTTATAGTATTTTAACTTTGTCACACTTGAAAAAAAATCTGCTAAATAAGCCAAGTTTGTAAGCTCTTCTTTACCATTACAGTTAAAATAATCCATTTACATTATTTAGGTTTTACTTTTCATCTTTTCTTTCCATGATGAAAAATTACATTTTCAACTCTGTCTGTAAAAATATTATAGCCATGGCCGGATGTGGTGGTTCATACCTGTAATCCCAACACTTTGGGAGGTTGAGGCAGGTGTTTGAGGTCAGGAGTTTGAGACCAGCTCAACCAATGTGGTGAAACCCCATCTCTACTAAAAATTCAAATAATTATCCAGGCTTGGTGGCATACGCCTGTAATCCCAGCTACTGAAGAGGCTGAGGCAGAAGAGTCACTTGAATCAGAGAGGTGGAGGCTGCAGTGAGCCGAGATCACGCCGCTGCACTCCAGCCTGGACAACAGAGCAAGACTCCTCAAAAAATTTTTTTTAAATTTTATATATATATATATAATTTTATTGGCTATATATATAGCCAATACCTTCTTTAGTTATATTAATTTATAACTCTGTAGCAGATAAAATGGCAAATTAACTTTCTTTTGTTGAAAAAGATATTCAAACTATAACACTTAAAAAAATTGTAAAAACTTATCCCATCATCTTCGAATAGCCTAAGAAAATATAAAAGCAAGATGTTCCTTGTGAAGACAGTGTTGGATTTAATGAGGATCTTGATGGACAAGCCTGACCTTCCAAATGATTCTAAAACTAGCTCTGAAGTTTTGAGCCAAGATTACTTGTTATTTATAAAATAAACAATCAAGCAATATATTCTAGTAATTGTCCTTAAATTCTGCATGATTGGCTTTTAGATGTTACCTTAGGAATAGTTTTGTAGTTGTTGACTTTGATTTTCCAGCATAAGACACAACATAACTTGGTACTAATTTATATATTTCTACAATAAACAAAACCCATTCTTTAAGTAAGCATTAAGGTATCTATTATAATTGTTAGATTAGCCACTTATGCTATTGTCCAATTCCTCATGTATATTTGGATTTTAAATTTTTTTGCTGTCAAATTTGCTGGAGGATTTTGTTTTGTTTTGTTTTTGAGATGGAGTTTTGCTCTTGTTGCCCGGTCTGGAGTGCAATGACATGATCTCAGCTCACTGCAGCCTTCACCTCCCAGATTCAAGGGATCCTCCAACCCCAGCCTCCCAAATAGCTGGGTTAATAGACGTGTGCCACCACACCCAGCTAATTGTTACATATTGGAGGATTTTAAAGGAAAAGTAGAAGCTATCACAGACTAAATGGTATCCTATGTTGCTTCATTATGCCTGGAATAGTTAAGCTGAAAGTTTCCTGATATAATCAACCTTTCAAGTTCCCAGTTAAAAATGCAATTAAAAAAAAATCATGATGCTTTAAAAAAACAGACTAAAGTGGCACTGAAATGAGTTTTAAAGTATTTGCTATTTCTTCATGTTTACGTGTATGCCTTTTAAAAATGTGAACATTTAAAACTTATTTTCATCCAAATCTCCATGTAAAACTGAAACTTCACAAAGATATGCCATTTTTATCCTATGACTTCATACTTTTGTCTTTTCCCTCAGGGAATGCATAGGGCAGCATCAAAGGTTATTCACAGTGAGCTCCTTCCTGACTTGACAATTCCCTTGCTTCCCTTCCCAGACTCTTCTCTTCATAGATACTGCACCAAACTCTTTCAATATTTTCCTCACATGGCCTTTAAACCAAACTTTCTCTTGCATATACAGTTAGCCCTCCTTAACCAGGGGTTCCACATCCATAGATTCAATCAACCACGGATGAAAAATATTCAGAAAAACCAATGTGAGAGCGATCGGGCTGCAACATGTCATGCTATTGACTGCCAGGATTGATTCAGCTGATCTGGCTGGCTAGGCAAGTGTCCCATTACTCCCTCACCACTCCAAGTGCATCCCTCCCAAAGATGTGCATTTGGTTGAAGAGGATGACCATCCCTGATAGAGGACCGGTCTTCGGTCAAGGGTAAACAAGTAGCTGCACTCCCCCTGCTAGAACCTCCAAACAAACTCTCAAAAATATTCAGAAAAAGAAATAAAAATAATACAAGAATAAAAATAATAAAAATGTAGAAACCAATACAGTGTAAAAACTATGCACATAGCATTTATATTATATTAGGTATTATAAGTAATCTAGAGATGACTTAACATAAATGGGAAAATTGTGTAGGTTATATGCAAATACTATACTATATTTTATAAAGGGACTTGGGTGTCCAAGGATTTTGGTATCTGTGGGGGTTGTGGAACCAAGCTCCCACAGATAATGAAGGACAATTGCATTGATATCTCTGCCTGGAACTCCATCTCTCCCTCTTCTTTCCTGGCAAACTCATACTTCTAAACAATTCAAAGATCTAAAACTCCATGAAGTCTGCTCAAAACCTGGGCTCCTATGTACCTACCTAATGTATATTTTAATGTATCTGCTCACAGAATTGCCTCCTTACTAGGCTCCTTGAGGGCAAGGAAAGTGTCCTATTCATTTTCTATCACAGGAATCTAACACAGTGATTTTATGTGCTAGATGATCACTAAATTTTAGTTAAATGATACATGAAATACTGTATTTGTCCTTTCTCTTTAGTAATGGATCTTTTTTAACAATATAGATTATTTAAAATTCATACCTATCACTTAAACTCAGAAAGTTGGAGACTAATAAAGACCAAGTAAATTGAGTAAGTGACAGATTCTATTTCAAGTATATGCCTAAGAAGCCGGGATCATAAGGAACTGATTAAAGCCTCACTATCTTGGTTTTGATACTGTTATCAAATGTCATTGATCTCTGTCTCCTAGAGACATTTTTTCATAGGACAAACTTTCATTTTTTGGAAAGTTGTAGATATAATTCTAACAAAACATAAATAAAAGAAAGAAAATTATCCTTCTTGTGTTTGTAAGCCTGTAAACAACAAATGATTCTGAATTCCAAAACATACTGACAGAAGGTTGGGGGTTTTGTTCTCAGTACAAGAACATCATAGCAAGAACAGTAATGTATTGGCCTTTACTCTCAAGATATCTAACATGAAAGTATTATTTATGGTTGTTTCCAACTTACTTTATCATGACACGGAATGAAAATTCTTCTATTTAATAACTCAATGCAGTGGCTGCAATCATGCTCAGTACAATTCCTAACGGGTCTTCTCATTGTTACTTCAAATGATTTCTCAATTTCCCAGCTCTCAATAAATAATCCTATGTCTTCCATATTTGTAATAATTGTGCCATTTTGCATCCTTAGATCATCATCTGGATTTTCATTGCAAATTCCTTGAAAGAATATGTGACAGTTAGAAGGAAAAAGGCTTCACTTAACCCAGTGTAGACAGCACAACAAAATCAGCTAAATAATTGATTTTAAAAGAATGAATGATTTACTGAATGAGATGCCAAGTTTATGTATCCTTGAACTTTTACATTGATAGAACTTTTTCAATTATGTTCTGATTTTTTGATAAAATAGTGCAGAACTGCCTTAACCCAGTAAGAAATAAATCAAAGGCCTAGAAGTCAAGATGTAGGAAGAGATTAGAGAAGATTAAGAAAGAAGATATTGATTCTGCTCCTACATTCTTTCATTGCTACCATCATATTCTAACCTAGTAACTAGTTTTTGAGCCTGGCAAGGTACTTTCTACAAAAATGGACATTTGGTGATTGGCTCCCAGGCTTCCACTTCCCCGTGAAAACTCTGCCTGAAAATATTAAATATTTTTTTTTCAGGAACTATCAGTGCTCCATCAGCTAGCGCATGACATCATTCCAGGTGAGGGCTCTCATTGGCATAAAGGTAATCTTCACTCCCTTGCATTAGCAACTGTTCCACGTAATCCAGGCATAAACCAGCAAGCTTGTAGCAGTCACCTAGTCACGTCGATTCATTCAACATTGGGACAACTATTGTCAAGCTCAGGACTTGACCTGGGAATTGTAAGACACAGGCAATTTCCCTTCCTTGGGATGATATGACCTGTTGATGGCTATAATGCCTTGACCTGCTGCAGCCTCTAACTTCCATGAGAAAATATAAACTGAAGATAAGCTTACTCATCATTAAGTGCAGTGCAGAGCCAAGGAAAGTAATGATACCAGATCTATAATCATACCTTACCCATATCCCACCCTACTTTAAGACATAATTTTTCTTAATTCTCAAGACCCTGGGCTATAAAATATATGAATACAAATTTTCTTCAAATTTTAATCCCCAAGGAGATATATCAGGATGAATAAAAGTTGCAATGCCTCACCTTTGTAAATACACAGGGTACTAGTGCAATTAAACATTTTTTAAAAAAAGACTCAAGTGCACTATATTGTAAAACAGCTACTGTTTTTTAAGTCTAAACTTTTCTGGAGAAAGGTAATTGCTAGGAAAAATATGTTTTCACTGCAACTTCGGTCACCACTCCAGACTTCATAGTGCTGTGCAGAATAAGATGTCAATATAGGCCTCTAATTCCAGTGCTCAGACTCTGTTATAGTGAGTCTTACTCACTATAAGCTCTTCAGCCAGCACCTAGCCTAGTGATCCTGACAGCACCCAGATTTCCCTTTAATGAAGCATACTTCTCTCATTGTGGAGGTATAGGAATTTAGGGCACGAACCCTGGTTAGAAAAAAGGTGATTCTAGCCCTCTCTCTACAGTGCTTAGTTAAGAACCCCGCTAGCAGAGTGGCTGTCTACTAAAGCAAGAGTAATAGTAAAGAAGGATAAAAAACCATAAAAATCAAACTGAAATAATACCCTTCAAAAATAATAAATTTTAGGCAAAAACATGCATTTCCAGTCTCAGTAATTACTTAAGTATGAATTTAGTACATGTACTCAGTAACGCCTATTTCCAAATAATAACCTTAAGTCACCATAGAAATTTATGCTATGTTTAGCATACTCTAAACAAGTGAGGAACTATAAAAACCACTTAAGCAAAAATTTCCAATAAATCTTTACATTTTTAAACAGGAAATTTGGATATTTTATGTAATTTGTTGAGGGCAAGGACTTATTCATTTCTGAGTTGTTAGCATCAAGCATAATGTGATCCATAAACTTTTACCTATGGAAGCAGAAAGTGATCCATAAACTTTACTCAGTTAATATTTACTAAGATTAAAAATAGATATATTTGTACTAAACCAGCATTGGTTTATTGACTGTATGCATTTATGTGTTGTGTTTATATTAACTTTCACATGTAATCCAAACAATCTTGAAAGTAGACATTACTGTCCCCTTTTAAAGATGAGGAAACTGATGTTCTCTTAAGAGCACACAGCTGTAAAAAGAATAACTCGTGTTCAACTTTCTAGCAAACACCAGAGCCAGTATTCTTTTTATTTCATTACATACTTTCAAATATTTCTAATTTGTTTCCTTTGACTTAAAACTCTTTATATACCTTTGTAATATATTGTAATATTAAACCTAGATGTAACAGTACATCTAAGCTTTACATTTCATGATAAAACTAGGACAAATATTCTGAACATTGTGTTCCTTTAAGATGACCTAAACAAGTTTTCTCTGATTTCAAGCTTTTAAAAAAAATTAAGAGGAAACAAAGATATGTAAGCCTTTAAAATTTCTGCGCCTCATTTGTATCACTTATAAATTGAGATAACATTAGTATCTACTTACTAGATCTTAAAATTAAGTGAGTTAAAATATGTAAAATAATGCCTGATGCTTCATTAATGCCTAATAAATATGAGCTAGTGGAAATACGAACAGCATTGTAGTAACAGCAGTAAGCATATATTTTCACAAAATACCCAAATTGAAGTGTTATTTCCTGCTTCTTAGCACATTTATAGAAAAATCATTGCTTCCTTCAGTGTTTACATAGGAACTGAAAGTTAATATCACATCTCAAATATGAAAAATGGGGCAACAGGGTACAAAATGTCCAAAAATGGGGCAACAGGGTCTATAGTGTGAACAGAAAACAAAATAGACAAAATCAAGATTTGAAGGGCAGCACTCACCACACAGTCCTTCTGTGTAGGATGACAAGTTAAATCGGGAGCCAAAATGAATGTCTATGATTCCTGTAAGATGAGACCACTTTATGATTAGTCCAGCTGGAGTAATAATTACATACATTGAACCAGAATCCTCTATGGACAGTTCCTGATTTGAAAAGGGCAAAGGCACAACAATGGAATCCACTTCCACCTAGAATAACATAAATATACCTGTTAAGAAATGTTTACTTAAATGTACAAATTAGGAGAACACAGATTATTCCATTTATTCTTATTTAATATAAACTATTTTTTAATTATTTAAAATGTTTTTCTTACTGCTGCCACAGCTTCTCAGAACCTTTAAGCTCTTTTATTATTCCTTTGCTGTGCCTTGCTCTAGTCAATATTTGTTCTAAACTCATTGCTTTTCATTTTCTTCAAAATTTAACTTTCTTCCATGTTAGGTACACTTTTATGTCTGTTTCCTTCAATCTATGTTTATATTGATAACACCATCCTTCTAATATGAATTTAAGATAATAATGTTATTTTCCAGATGTTTTCCTTAATCTGGATTCTTTCTTTGATCTTCTAAATCATTGTTTACTTAACTGCAATGCTCATAACAATCATCTCTCAGGCTTGTTAAAGATCAGGATTCCCAGTGACTCTACTTTCTAGGTTTGCACTGGATTATACATGGTATTTTTAGCATGTACTAAATAGATACATACAGCCTATACAGATATTTGATAATACTAATGTAGGCAGCCCAAGGATTACACTTTGAAAAACAGTGCTTTAAATAATGGCAATGACATGAAGCCATGAGCTATAACTAGCAGCAAATTTCTTGAAGTTACGCCTCACCAGCCATTCAATGTCTCATCTTTATATCTTGTTCGCACTCCTGTCCTTGAGCTGAAACATACTTTTTTTCTCTTCCCTCTTTCTACTTATTCTTTAAGATTTGTGACCTCCTCCAATAAAGACCCGTCTGACCTGCCTATAAACTATAAAACATTAAGTTACTCTTCTCTTTATTTCTATGATATCTTGATTATAATTCTATCACTGTACCTCCTATTGCTTTCTAATCAGCAGATAATTATATTATGCAAATTATGCACAAGTATAAGTTACTTGAGATTAGGACCTATACTGTTTATCATGTTAAACTCTCACTAAGTGATTTTCAAAAATAATTCATCATTAGCTGAATACAGTGCCTGACCAGTGAAGGACCGGTGATGGTTCATCTGGGACCAAAAAATAAATCCTTCCACCCAAATGCTCCAAATAATGACACTGATCGGCTTTGTGTTTATTTCCCACTCACTTGCTGTAAGAATATCAACCTCATCAAACTCAAAGCTCTATGCAAATGCTATCATTCAAAAATAGTAACTCATTGATATATTTTGTTTTACTTAATTAAATCTTTAAATATCTTCTGACATTTTTGGGCGCATTTTAATATATTATTTTCAGTCTAGAATCTATGAACATATGCTAACCGGTGGAATTATTTCCAGAAAGCACATAGTACCTCAGTCATTTTAAGAAAAATCTTTACACATCACATTTTTTAATATATATATTTTAGAAAGAACAACTTAGAACTGAGTGAAGTACTCAGTTCATAACACACTCCTGTTTGGCAAAATATAGTCCTTTGGATAAGAGGTTTTCCTGCAAAACCAAATGGCTCCTTTCAAACTTTTTTATAATGCATTGTTCTTCCTTAATTTATTTCAAAAAAGTTAAAGATTTTTTTCATATTTTTCTTATTTTAGCTATCATTTATTCACCAAAAAATTAGTGGTGTCAACACTTCAAACCCACTCCTTCCATCTGTTCTTCTCTTAATGGTCTTTATTCTAGTGTTCTTGGCTACTATAATTTTCAACATTATCATCCCTCTCCTTCATATCATTTTCCACTCTGACTGATTTGAAACATGACATTAACTCTGACACAAAGAAGACTGGCTAATCACATTAAATCAGAGGTTGCTAGTGTATTTAATATAGTCCATGCAGTTAACCTCACCGGAGAAAATATTTGCAATAACTGGCACATTATTGAGAGAGAAATATAATATTAAGAAACACATTTTATATTGTCTATGAAATGATTATTATATATAACAAATTCCACTGATAATACTTAATTTTTCCTCTTATTGGAAAAAAAATGAGAAAAAAATTTAACTTTGTGTTCTTACCTTTCTTGCTAACCGATTGACAATTATTTTATGTATAGATGTTGTCATATTTAACTTTTTAAAACAAAGTCCAGAAATTCTTCCAGAGGAAGCCTTAATTTGAAAAAAAAATAAAATTTCTTGGAGTTAAACATAATTGTAGTGATAAACAAAATGAATGTACTAAACACTTTGCAAATACTCACTAGCTTTTTTAATGAGTTTCCATTCTGGAAAAAAATAAAGAAATAATTTTAAGTGCATTCTTTGACTTTTTAAAACATTATTTGAATTAATATTATATGCCTGCAAATAGATTCATATGAAAGATTTTCAGAAATGTTTCTGAAACATTATCATAAGACAAATCTCAGTGAGTTCTTGAGCTCCTTCCTCCTATGAGTATCCCTGATGTCGCAATAGACATCAGCTATAGATTTATGACAAAGTGACTGCAAAAATGAATTATGACTCACCTGATTCATGGAACATTTTTCGATATGAGCAATTATAATTTCACCAGGAATTCTTACTAAGATATAAGAAGCCATGCTATATAATGCTGCATTATTTCCATCAAATGTAATAATGCTCAGTTCTGACAACATGGAACACCGACCTAAAAAAATGGTGGAAAGTGGATTTAGTCTATTCACTATTTCTATTTTTAGTAATAATTGCTTTTTTTAAAAAAAATCTGTTAAACTAGCTTTATTATGTTTGACAGGAAGCAACTCTAAAAGTCATATACTATGGACCAAAAGCACAGTGTATACAAAATCAAAAAATTTTGAGAAAACTCAACTTTGGATTGATGAGGTGAAAAGTTAAAAAAGTAACAATCTCTCCAGATTAAAAAAGCAAGCAAACAAACAAACAAACAAAAAGATCACCATTTAGGAAATGCAAACTTACAAGGACATTCCCACTCAGGGCAGCAGATATCACTGTTCACTTGAACTGGCCTTCCTCGGAAACCACAGTCAGGCATTTCCACATCCTTTGGGCAATTAAGAGACCAGTTGTATAATTGCCATTCCATATTAAGGCATATGTATTGGCTACAATTATAAACAGGATCAAATTGCTGAGGCTGTTAATAAAAAAAAATTAGTGGGTTTTTTTCCATTCTCAACTAATGTTTTTAATTGATTTTTAAATTTCACATTCATATCACCCATGGTGTACATTTATTAAATACAAAACTTTTGAAAGATGAACTAAAATTTCACTACAACTTTTTGTTGATGTACCCTTCCTATAATATTCAATATGTATTTCATTTAAGCTTTACCTTAATATTGATTGGCTATTAGATTGCCCATATATTCAAACATCTGAAGAAAACAATGTTCTTCTAAATTCCCTAGATTAGTTTTTTGCAAGCAAATTTACACAATGAGAGCTGACCTTGCACATTATGTTGTGTAAAGTCAGTATATGAATATAACTTCCATTAATGCCAACTTAAAAATTACAACTTAATACTATCTAAACACTATCTAAACTTTTGTTAATACTATCTAAATATTATCTAAACTTAATACTATCTAAACTTTTATTAAAAGTTTATAAATAACATCAGTTTGACAGTACCTAGAGTATATAATTACAAGTTAATTTTTATATGTAACTCAAAATGTCTAGGTAAAAAAATAATAAAGTGGTAGATTTTTTAAAGTTTATGAATCATATTCCATTTAAATTATGGTAACAATTATAGCAATGCTAAACTAGACATTATTCTAATTAACACATTTCATTCTCATAACCCCCTGAGGTAGATACTATTATTTTATATTTATTTTATAGATGAGTAAACAGGATGGGAGTTAAAGTAATTTGCCCAAGGTCCCACAGCTAGAAGGTAGTAGAGTCAGCATCTAAGTCCAGGCATTGTTACTCAGGAATCTGTCCTCTTGACCACTACTCTCTACTGCATGTCTGGGGATTTCGGAATAAATGTTAACAACTATTTAGCAACTATTATATACCATACACTAATAAAATATCTTCTTTCATTTGCTTCTCCCTAAATCTTTTGGATCAGTTTCTATCATTCCAATATAATATATGATTTTAAAATAAGGTTACGAGAAATTAGTAATTTTTTAAATAGTAAGACTCATAAGTGAGGACTTCAAAATTTAAGACTCCAACTTTCCAAAATTTTCTGTGTAAAAGCTGTACCAATTCTCAGGTATTGACTTACTTTTCATTTAGCAAGAAAAATAAAAGCAATTAGAAGAGAACCATGGCCTTCACAGACATCTAAACCGTCTAAAAAATTTTAAACCTACCACTCTGTTGAAACCCTTTTTAACAAGATCACGAACAACTCACATTGCTAAATCCAATGATCAATTCTCAGGTCTCATTTCAGACCTATTAATATATTCAGTATAGGTTATTATGTCAAATATTACTTTATAATATTTTTTTCCTTGGATTTCAGATCACCTGCAGCCTCCTACATTTTCTCCTGTTTCTCTGGTTAACATTATTTGCATGTCTGTCATCTTCTCTCAGCCTATGAAAGTTGTAGTGACCCTTTTCACTTCTCTATCTGTGCTTGCTCCCTTTAAGATCTCACTCAGTCTCATACCATTTATCCACTGAGAATTCCCAAAATTTTTTCTCAGCATGATCTATATATACTTCATGTATGTCCACCAAATCTGTATTTCCACAGCTTTTTGCTGTCTGTGAGGAATCTCAAGCTTCACATGGCAAAACTGACCTAGTGATTATACCCACCCCAGACATTCACTCCTCATGATTTTTCCATCCTGGTTGATACCAACCCTTCAGTTGCTCAAGGCAAAACTCTTAGCATCTTTGTTACTTTCCTTTTACTCATACTTCACATATGATCTTTCAGTAAGTTCTGTGGCCTCTATCTTCAAAATATATCCAGGATACAGGCACTTTTCACCATCTTCACTGCTATCACCCGAACCAGGACATCATCATCTCTGGCCTAAATTGCTGCAATAGTCTCCTAACCAGTTCTATTGTCTCCTTACAGCTAACCCACAATACAGCAGCCAAAATGATCTTGAAACTACTCAGATAGTGTAATTCCTTGACTCAAAAATATACAGCATCTTCCCATGTCATTTAGAACAAAAGTCACAGTCTTTACAATACAAGGTCTAACATAATCTACTTTATTGTCTACTATTTTATTCCTTTCTTACTTACTTGTCTCCTTGTCATTCTTTTAACATTGAGGTACATTCTTGCCTCAAGGCCCTTGCACTTGCTGGTCCCTCTGCCTGGAACATTGTTGCCCCAGTCCTCTACATTGTTCACTTTCTCAACATTTGCAGACCTTTTCCTTAGAAGTCACCTTACCAGTGAAGATTTCCCTGCCATCTTATTAAAAATAGTATTATTTTTCTCCTGACCAGCACCTCTGGCATTTTATATAACATCATTTATTTTGCTTATTGGCTATCTCAAAATCTCCAATAGAATGTAAACTCTGGAAAAGCAGAAATGTTTGCCTACTTTTATATTTTTTCCATAGGATCTGAATAGTGAATAATGCCTGGCCAGAAATGGTGCTGAATAAATATTGGTTGAATAAATAACTCATTTATCAGAGCAAATGGTATATTCGAAATAAGATCTATGCCCAAGTCTTAGCAGAGAAAACTACTAGCTCTAGAGGCCAACAGCTTTTACCTTTTTCGCTTACCAGTGTGTTTAACATCTTGCACAGTGACTGACATTGAGTAGATGCTTAATGTTTTATGAATGCCTGATTCACAGAGAAATCCACATTAGATAACTCTTTATTAAGAAATCACACTTAAGTTCTTTTTTCAATTTTGTTTTTCTTAGTGTGACTAAAGCTAATTAATAAGAAATATCTGAAAGAGTTAAGCAAATACAATTGTTCCAATGAAATGCATATTTCTTATCATCTTTTAGCAAGGATAGACTAGAGAACATACCAAAAAAAGTTTAGTAGCATTTGGATATTGACACAGAAATTTAAGAAATGATATATGGAAATGACGAAGAACTAGAAGATATTGTCCAGTCATACCTCACATTCCAAGCCTGTAGTTGGTGTTAGCATATCAAACACAGTGATGTCTGATGGAGTAATCATTTCCAAAACTGTCAGAAATGAAAACGTAATCCTCATTAGTGGACTCATTTATCATGTATGAAATTGAAATGTGACAGAAACTGTGCTAAGAAATTTTATATAGATTATTTCACGTATTCCTTCCTAGAATCCTGTGATGTTGGTAGTAATAGTATTCACATTTTACAGGTGAGGAAACTAAGCTGTAGAGAAATAAGGCTGTTACGTGGCAGAGGCAGAATCTGGAATCGGAAATGAATTCTGATTCCAGAAATTTGACTTTTAATCACCATTCTATAAATACCTTCACTTTCTTAATGGTGTCAATAGAATTGCTGAACAGGTTACAAATAAATTAATATATCACTAACCATTCCTCAGGAGTTAAAAATTTTGTTGCATTTTGAAAATCCATAATGATTTTCCTTGAGAATGAGTTGAGAATGAACCTTGAGAATGTGTTCTTTGTAAGCAGAATAGATGTTGCTGTGGACCATGTGGAGACCCTAGGTGTGACCCATGGAAAAGGGAGATGTGATTGTTAAACACATTTGTGAGGCACCTTCTAAAGGTGCCAATATTAGAGGTATCTCTAAAATATTCAGTCGGAAAGATTACAGAAGAGCCACAATGAATGGCTGAAATTATTCTCAGCTATAATTGCAGTACCCACAATTGATAGGGTTTAAAAATAACCTCATTAGTTTCCTATTGCTGCTATAACAAATTACCACAAATTTAGTGGCATAAAACAACACCAATGTATTAGCTGTTCTGGATCTCAATGTAGCCATTTCACAATGCATACATATTTCAAAACAACACGTACACAATAAATATATACAATCTTTGTCAATTTTTAAACTTAATTAATTTGTAAACAAAAGAAGTCCTAAAATCAAGCTATCAGTTGGACTGCATTCCTTCTGGAGGCTCTCAGGGAGACTGTTTCCTGGTCTTTTCCAAATTCTATGAACTACTTGTACTTGGCTCAGAGTCCCTTCCTTTACCTTCAAAACCACAGCACAATAGATTCAAATCAATCTCTCTCTCTTCCCCTTCTTTCTTCCCTTTCATTCCCCTTCTTTCCTCTAATTCTGCTGTCACGTCACCTTCTCTGACTCTAACTCTCTTGCTTCTCTCTTATAAGGACATCTGTGATTACATTGGCATCACATGAATATTCCAGGATAATTTCCCCATCTCATGATCCAGGCATAAGCCAGTCAGCATCTTAATTTAGCCACATCTACAGCCATATAAGGTCATATATTCATAAATTCTGGGAACTAAGACATGAACATTTTTGGAGAACCATTTTTCAGCATACCACAACGACATTTTATAAACTTTTACTTTTTCTGACTTTGTATGGTGGCTCTCACCTGTAATTCCAGCACTTTGGGAAGCTAAGGCGGGTAGATCACTTGATGCTAGGAGTTCGAGACCAGCCTGGCCAACACGGCAAAACACCATCTCTACCACAAAAATTAGCCAGGCTTGGTGATGCCCTGTAGTCCCAGCTACTTGGGAGGATAAGGCAGGAGAATCGCTTGAACCCAGGAGGCAGAGGTTGCAGTGAGCCAAGATTGTGCCACCGTACTCCAGCCTGGGTGACAGAGTGAGACTCCATCTCAAAAAATAAATAAATAAAAATAAAAACTTTTTTTAGCTAAATAAATTCTATAAGTTACCCTCATTTTATACTTATTTTATAGTTTCTAACTTGCAGTACAGGTAAAGTAGAACAAAAATTTCTACTCCTTGGTCCTATGTGCAATGTTTGTGATATCTTAGATCGTGTATCATCTAAAGAATGTGATATTTAATACAGTCTTAAATATCTTTATTCCATCATTATAAACATATAGGCAAAGGAAGAGAAGGCAACGTTCTAGTCTAATCCAAGGACATAGTCACAAAAAAATTCTAATGACCAGGGCTGGACACAGTGGCTTATGCCTGTAAACCCAGCATTTGTTGGGGCTGAGGCTGGTGGATCACCTGATGTCAGGAGTTCGAGACCAGTCTAGCCAGCATAGTGAAACCCTATCTCTACTAAAAATACAAAAACTAGCCAGGCGTATTGGCAGGCACCTGTAATACCAGCTACTCAGGAGGCTGAGGCAGGAGAATCACTTGAACCCAGGAGGTGGAGGTTGCAGTGAGCCAAGATCCCACCACTACACTCCAGCCTGAGTGACAGAGTGAGACTCCATCTCAAAAAATAAAATTCTAATGACTGGGAAGTTCAGTGGTCTTAATGAAGGAGTCTATTGTTATCTAAAATCATCAAAGGCTTATAAATATTATCTGGGTGTGGACTTACAATGACCAAGCTGTCTTGATAACTATAGCTCTGTGGTGTCTTCAAACTGAGAATTACGAGGCCTCCAAATTAGTTATATTTCAAGATTGTTTTGGCTGCTCTAGGTTCCTTGTACTTCCTTATGAATTTAGGGTTAACTTATCAATTTCTGTAAAGAAGTGGCTCGGATTTTGATAAGGACTGTATTGCGTCTATAAATACAATTTGGGAGTATTGCTATCTTAACCATAGCAACTCTACCAATCCATGAACATGGAATTTCTTCAGCTTCTTAATTCTATCAATAGCGTTTTATAGCTTTTATTGTACAAGTTTTACACTTCTTTTGCTACATATATTCTAAGCATTTTATTCTTTTTGATACTACTATAAATGCATTTGTTTCCTCCATTTCATTTTCAGATTGTTCAAGGCTAGTATATAGAAATATAATTGATTTTTGTGTATTGCTCTCGTATTCTACAACCTTGCTGAACTCATATATTATTGCTAATAGTTTTGAATAGATCCCTCAGAATAATCTAAGATTATATCATCTGCAATTATAAATAACTTTATTTTTCTTATTTTTGAGGATAATGAAATATAGTTAGTATTATCTACATATAGATTGTGGTGATTTAAATCATTTGAGACATTTGAGATATATGTTGAATATTAATTTATGAGACATAAGAGAACTCAAAGTAGAGAGCAACACTTAGAATCATTAACAGTCTATGCCCCAGATGTTAAATCATGCAACCTTATTTCATAGACTTATTCCCCTTATAAATTGAATGATGTACGTGAAGTACCTCCACCTTCTCCCAAAGCATGCTTTTAACCTTACTAAATTCACTGATGCCTCAAATTTCACAACAGAATAGTAATTCCTCATCTCCATAAGATTAAATAGGGTTTTCATAGGGCTCTTATCAAGATTAAATATATGCCAAATGCTTAATCCAATACCTGGAATATAATTAGTACACAAATGGTAGCTAACCAGAGAAGCAGTGGTACTAGTGATGGCTGTAGTAAGGCTATGAATTCTTTTTAAAAAATCCAATTTCTTACCATGAGTCCTTTGTGATCTGCTCCTGATAATCTCTTTCACACCATCTTTTGGCACAAGTCCCCTCAAACTGCACATTCAAGACACACTGACCTGCTTAGGATTCCTTCATGTGACATATTCCTTCTCACTTCCAGACTTTGCACATGCTGTCCTTCTAATAGGAGCCTATGTCCCCTTCTCCTAGCCTACCCAGCTCCTATCTTTGATTAACCTTCTGAGACCACACCTCCTAAATAAATATGGTGGCCCTCCTGTGGGCTGCTTGTATTTACCCCCTGTTGTAAGATGGCCATAGCCTCTGGCCTATCAGCAGTTTTAGGGTAGGGGCTGTGACTTGTTTACCATACCTCCTCACTGAGTGCCAGGACAGTGCCTGGTAGAGATGGTGCTCAATTAAACCTTGTAAAATAAACTGAAAGAATAAATATCTGAACTTGACCTACATTATAATACCTTGAGGAATAATACTGTAAGTTTGTCAAGCCTCACTATGAGTGGATCATTAAATCCTTCCCTGAGGCCAGTTTCACAGTGAGGGAGGAAAGCAGGGCTAGGAGCCCGGAATGCCTCCTCCAGAGCCTGAGACAGAATGCAAACACGGAAATGGAGGCAGAAAAGGAAACCCTGATTTATGTCTGTGTTTCATTAGAGCCAATTTAATCACCGTGAAAACTTAAGCGGGATTTAATCAATCTTAAAAGTAGAATTTAGGTTTTTAGATGTGAGGGAAGACCAAGGAATCTATACGAACTGAAATGAAGAATGAGGTGGATCAAAAGTAGAAGCCATTCGGAAAATGAGGCATGCAGCCCAGCACAATGTGGCTCATGCCTGTAACCCCAGCATTTTGGGGGGGCTCAGGCAGAAGAATCCTTTAAGGCCAGAAGTTCTAGAAAACATGGCATGCTGAGCTAATGAATGAGCTTAATGAATAAAAGTGACTGTTGGGTTCCCAAGCCCATAGGATAATATTAATAATAGCAGCTGTGATAAATATACCAACACTCAAATTACATAATGCTACTTTTGTTGTCAAAAATTGTAACAATACCTGTAAACATGGGTACAGTTGGCTTAGCTGTTGGCATTAATGCTGGTTCTGTGGGAATCACAGGTATGCCTACAAAGAAACAAAGATGCTCTTTTTAAAACTATATTTGCTTAAAATGAGATCCACATATTTCATAGAGGGCTCTTTAGCTTCAAGGAAAATGTTTTGGGAAAGAGAATGTAAAAGGGATGTTAGTGGAAGATCTACATGATTTAAAAAGTAATTAGAAAAAAAAACCGCTATGTAAGGGATATTGAAGAAGAATCTTGTCTGTCTAAAACTTCTGTTTACAACCAATTGCCTCAGAGAGAAAATATGCAAGCATATCATTTTTCAGAGTAAATTAAGCAAGTTTCACACTTACAGTCTCCTGGATAAACACACTTGAGGGTGACCTCATCAAGGATCATATTTTTAGGGCAGTAGGGCAAGCATCCTTCAACCCTTTACATGAAAAAAAGAGTAAATCAAAGTGAAAAAAAGTTTGAAATACGAAAAAAGGATATTTAATATATGCAACTAAGATATATTCTTCCTAAAATGCTTCTATATACCCTTGTCAAGCACTAAGAACTGCTCCATCTGCTACCAACCCATCATACTTCATTTTATAAAATCACAAGCTAGAGGATAAGGGAACAGCATTAAAATTAAGGCAGAACTTGAACACGGAATATTCAAACCATATACTTATGTTTGGGGCACACTAAGGCCATGTTGCATAAATCAGTGGAAATGTGGAAGAATAATTTATTAAGATTATGTCGTTGTTGTTGTTGCTGTTGGTGGTGGTGGTGGTGACATGGTCTTACTCTGTCATCCAGGCTAGAGTGTAGTGATGTGACCTTGGCTCACTGCAGCCTCATCCTCCTGGGCCCAGGTGATCTTCCCACCTCAGCCTCCTGAGTAGCTGTGACTACAGGCATGTGCCACCATGCCTGGCTAATTTTTTTTCTATTTTTTTGTAGAGATGGGGTTTTGTCATGTTGCCCAGGCTGCTCTTGAATTCCTGGGCTCAAGCAATCAGCTCATCTCGGCCTCCCAACGTGTTGGGATTACAGGCATGAACCCCATCACCTGGCCAATTTACTGAGATTTTAATCTGCATTGATTGCACTGTTGCTTTCCACTCTTATACTCCCCCTCATATCCAAGCAGATTGGCGTGCTCTTTGACCTATCCTTGCCTTGACAGTGTTTGTAGAACAAATAGAGCATCTTCAGTGGCTCTCTCTGCCTGTTATTAAATCCTAAACTCACTGAAAAGATATTAGTGCTCTCTATGTAGAAGGGCTGAACACGGTTGTAGTTCTTTTGAGAACAGGGAGAGGAAGGAGCAGAAGCTATAGTTTTCAAGAATATTAGGGCCTGTGCCCAAATCTGGGGCAGTGCCCTGAAAGAACATGGTTGTATAAGAGCCTGAAAAGATTCAGTTTCAAGCCCTAGGATGTCTGGCCTTGGTAAGAATCCCCAGTCCTTGTTTGGAGCACAGAAGCCAAGGGAGAGTCTCAAATTTCAAGAGGCCATGTTGTAGGCCAAAGACAGGAGGGAACATGAGAACACTTCTTCTAAAGGAATGGAGACAAAATAATGACTGAGAGTACATTTTCTTCAAGTCCAATTAAGGCTCAGAGTTCAATTTATTCTAAATCAAAGGAAAAAAATATAATCCTTCAGGTGCAACCAACTCTAATTATGATACCACAGAGAATTCATGCAGATATTGTTATAAAAAGGCTTGCCTGACTGCCTCTAGAATATTCTAGCAGTTTTTAATGATATATTTAAATATTTTAAAAACATTTCCATTGCCTCATCTGTAAAGAACTTGAATTAAGAATGTTGAAGGCTTCGTTTCATTCCAGATGGAAACAAACTAACTCGACACTAAAGGTAAATGCTGCCCAGAATACCCTTGTTTTTGGAGGCAAATCCAGGCAACACTTTTTAAAGACCACAAAAAGTTAACTTCTGTCTTAATGAGGTTTAATGAAACACATTTAGCCTCTGTTAGATACCTCCTTTACAACTGATTTTTTAAAAACGCAAACAGCTTAGCTTATATAACTGTTTATTTCATAAAATGAAGTTGAGTAATAAAACTTCAACTAGCATATGATATTCTTATTCTCTTCTAAACTTTGTGAAGTGGAAGAAAACAGAAAAAGGAAAGTTACTCCATCACTGAAAGCAAGGACTAGTTATTCATTATTTAATTGGGTCAAAATCAATTTTTATGCAACTCAATTATTTTGCAGCTGTTTTATGCAAGTTGAAACCACAGCCATCCTTCTACAATACTTTTCAAAAACCATTAACTTGTTCCTTAAAATGCCTTTATTGTCAACATAGCAGGTTTGCTTTCTTTTATCATACAATTGGTATTCTACTCAATTTCTAACTGATAAGTTTAATGCCTCAGATGCAGAATGGTTCTTATAATAGGTATATTAGATAATAGGAATAACAGTATTTACATATGTGCTCTATGTATACTACTTGGCAACTTTTCTCATAAAAGCTGTAATTTTTCAATGAAACATTTTTATTCTAAACACTTGCTATGTGCCAGAAACTGCAATCACCTAGAACAAGAGTGCTGGTTCTGTAGCAGACCTGGAGAAGGAGGCTCCAGGGAACATTAAAGCCCCAGCTCGGTACTTGAGTCCTCCCTCAAGTACTGCAGGTACAAAGAATAATAATTAGCCACCTTGGCACAGGGAAAGTACAAGGAAAAAGAAATGAAGGTAGAGATGAGAATCAGTTGGACAAGGGCAAAGTTTCATCCTGAGTCTCTTCTCTGCATCCCAGCCATACAGGAAGAGAAACTTATGGACAGCTACAGACCAATACACTGGAAGCATTAAGGATCAGGGTTCCACCACCCCAGAGACTGGTCATGCCACAGAAGTCATAAACTAGCCAAATGCCACTTGAAAATATAGCTCAATGTCTTCCCCAGTGCCTGGCCAGCTGTGCCTGCTGCTGTGTTCCTTCCTTCCCCCACATGCCCTCCCCATTGCTTAACCTCACCCCAGGGCCACTGTTGCATGCTCTCATCCTGATGGTTACCAGAAGAGGCAGGAAATAGATTTGTGAGTGGGAGAAGTTCAAATGAATGATGAAGACTTCAGAAGAAAATAAGTGATTGTTTTCATTTTTAAGAAACTAAACAGAAATATCATTGTTCCTTCCTCTGATCCCACAGCACTTGACATACAACAGAGTGTAGCAGTCCAAACTGTGGCACTACTGCTTACAAACTGTGTGACCAGGGAGCCACAGTGGCTCAGGCCACTTCTCTTGGCAATTGAGGAGATGAGGCTGCAGGTTCGAGGCCAGCCTGGACAACTTAAGAACATCTCATTGATTTAAAAAAAAAGTATGTGACCAGGGGAAAATTGTGTTCCTTCTCTGTGCCTCAGCTGGTTTCTCTTCTGGGAATGGGAATAAGGAGATTACCCATTTTACAGCACTTAGCACACAGTTCATGTTTACCGTAAATACCTAAATGAGCTAGCTGTTGTGGTTACCCCCTCAAGGCCTCCCTAGGCCTCTTTCCATTGCATTGTCATTGTTTGCTTGTGTTTCTGTCTCCTTCCAAAGATTGCAAGTTCCTTGAGAGAGGGGCTGGATCTTACAGAGGGGCTAGATCTTGCCTATCAGCAATATTTGCCATAGAATAGAAGCTCATAATTGTTCAATGTAAAATGATTCTAAAAATATTCCCTCTTACTATTGATCCATATCTCCTTTATGAAAAATTATTATATTAAAAAAAAGCTATTTACACTCTCTGTCACTGTTTTGTCTCTTCCTAATTTTCTGACTTGCTAAATCCAATGAACAATTTTCCATATCAAACCCTATATGCTCAAAACCAAATTCCTGACCTTTCCTTCTAACTGTTTCTTCTAACATCTTCCTTATCTCAGTAAATGGCAATGCAGACCTTCTATTAGATCAAATCATTTGAAATTATTGCTATTTGACCAATTTGGCTACCAAAAATGGCAAAACTTCATATTATTTCACCTAATAACTGCTGAGGCCAAAACTTGATTCTTTAACTCCTCTTTCTCTCATAAGTGATAATAAATCTTGTTTGTTCCTTATAACCTCCAGGGCCACCAACCTAGACAAATCCCCTTCATTTCTGGTCTGTATCACTGATCAATTCTGCCCTGTCCTCCCCTTCTCCAAGAGCCCATTCTCAATACAACAGCCAAAGTACACGTTTTAAAACATAAATCGGATCATGCCACTCCACTGCCTAACAGGCTACAAAGCCTTATATGATTTGTCCACTACTCTTATTCTCTCATCTCCCACTTCTTTCCATTTTGCTCACTCTGTTCTAACTTGTGGCCTCCTTGCTGATCCTCAAACACACCAAACACATTCCCACTTTAGGACCTTTGCACTATTCTCAGATTAAAGACTCTTCCTCAGATAACCACCTGGCCAGTCCCTTCACTACATTTAGATCTCTGACCAGATGTCACCTTGTCAGGGTGCTCTTACCTGACCAGCAATACTAATTGGTACACACACACACACACACACACACACGCGCCTTATGCTCTCCGTCTCCCTTACCTTCCTTTATTTTTCTCTGTGACACATATCCGCCATAACAATATGTTGCATTATATATTTACATTTTTTTGGTTATTTTCTGCTCAATCCAACAATATGTAAGCTTCATGAGAGCAAAGACTTGTCTATTTTGCTCAGTATGGTCTCCCCCAGCAGCAAGAAGATTGCCTGCCACATAGTAGACTCTCAATAACTACTTCTTGATTTAAGTAAAATTAATATCATCAAAGAATATATAGCATATACAACTTGAGAATGGCTGTTTTTAAATCTTGAAAAAATTCACTGAAACCAGAATTTGCTAAGGCTGGAATTTGATCATTTATTGGTAAACATTACTTACGGTGGAAGAAATTTACATGCTAGTGCTTCAGGGTCACTACAGGTTTTAAAACAGGGAGTAGCACAAGGTTCGTATCTCCATTCACACATCCTCCTGTAAGGCACTGCTGCCTGGATTTCTGGGAAAAAATAAAGTTTAGATTGTGTGCATATTTAATACATAGCTTGAAAAACTAACAATTTCCTTTTCTTTTTTTTTTTTTTTTTTTTTTTTGAGAGAGAGTCTTGCTCTGTCGCCCAGGCTGGCGTGCAGTGGCGCCATCTCAGTTCATCACAACCTCCACCTACCAGGTTCAAGTGATTCTCGTGCCTCAGCCTCCCAAGTAGCAGGAACTACAGGCACATGCCACCATGCCTGGATAATTTTTATATTTTTAATAGAGACAAGGTTTCACATGTTGACCAGGATGATCTCGAATTCCTGATCTCAGGTAATCCACCTGCCTTGGCCTCCCAAAGTGCTGGGATTATGGGTGTGAGCCATTGTGCCTAGCTGAAAACTAACAATTTCTTATATGAATCCTCCCAGGGTTTGACCCCTCTTTGACTACAATGCTACAGGAAAGACAGACCTGAAGAAAAAAAACACTGTAATTGCTTGGTGACCAAAGCATTTCATGCTCAGATAAAATATTTACATGTTCACCTATCTTCCAAAGATTTAAGAAACCAAGGGGGGGGCCAGGCATGGTGGCTCATGTTTGTAATCCCAGCACTTTGGGAGGCCAAGGCAGGCAGATCACAAGATCAAGAGTTCAAGACCAGCCTGGCCAATGTGGTGAAACCCCGTCTCTACTAAAAATATAAAAATTAGCCGGGCATGGTGGTGAGTGCCTGTAGTCCCAGCTACTTGGGAGGTTACAAGACTACAGGAGGCTCCGGGAGTTTCCTAGGTTTCAGAAGCCTACAAAGATCAGATTCTGATATTCTGATGATGCCATGTGCCATAGTTCTCTAAGCCTCAAATGGAGCTACTAGGTCTGGTTCTAAGAGTACATATTTCTAGAGAACAGAGGGGAAATAGAGGTCTGCAAAGGTCAACTTTGGGTAAATTCAAGTAAACAAATCATAAGCAAATCACACCCATTCTATGGATGCCATATAGATGTGTCAGTGGTTCTTTTTCTCAAGAGCACAGCACAGGAGGACAGGTCTACCCTTGGTTCTCCTTGCTTTCTCTCTCCCATGTGCACTTCTCAAAATAGCTATAAAAAGTTGTGAGAATTATTCCAAGGTAAGGAGAAATCCAGGCTCTGTTGCCATTCCTAACAGGATGTCCTGCAAAGTACATGCTCAGTGATTCCAGTTGCACCTGAAGCATCAAATCCAGAGCAGAGTGTTTTCAGGGTCCTTCAGCTGCAGTGCAACATGGGGCATGTGCAGACAAGATTCAGTTCACCCTGGGCTTTTCTGAGTCTTAGAGGACTAGCTCACCATGAATCCTAGGCATCTGTTGATTCTTGCTGTCTATCTGTAAATAAATAAAGTTCCTTTGCCTGACTTGTTCTGTATCTCACCACACTAAACCTAGGAATGCAAACAGTAGAGATATTAGAGCTTCTTTTGCTTTGTTCTAAGCTCATTGACAGAGTATAAACCCTTGCAGAATTCTGGCATTCTGGTTTACACAAAACCTCTTGCCAGACTTAGGAAACTTTGCACACAGGAACTTTATACAATAGGTAAAATTCTGAAGCTCAGTTTGTACTTTTAAAAATCCATTACTGGAAGGGCTTGCAGAAATATATTCTCAACAGAAAAGACAAATTATTTGCTCTGTTGAACTGCTTTAGGAGGGTTCACTAGGATGAAACAATTTCTTAGGGAGATTCAAGATAGATACGAACCTCCTGGATTTTGAAAGCAAAGCATGACTTTTAAACGTTGCATAAAGAAGTAAAAATTGCTTCAGAAAATTCAAAACTATAGACCTCAAAGTCTCTCTAGAAGTAAGATTAGGTTTCTGTTGAACTAGATAAATCTTCTAGAGGTCAATGGAAACAGACACACCCTATATCCAAAGGACAGAGATAAACATGTTGTCCTTACCACTAAGAATCAGATTAATCAAAAGTTGCCTTCTAGGAAAGAAAAAGTAGATATAAACATTAGACAACCATGCCACACAAGTAGGCTTTGATTCCAATGTCCAGACAGCATGGGTAGTTAACAATTGGGGTAATAATTAAAAATCAGGTTATTTAGGATTGTTCTAAGCAATTTACACCAACTTATTCAATACTCACAATAACTCTACAAAGTGGGTATTATTATTTCTCCAGTTTTACAGATTAGTAAACTAGGGGGTATAGAGGTTGAGACACTTAAAGTTATGCAACTCTATCTGCTTATACACAGTAAGAATGATTTTCAAATTAAAGACCTAAATATTCTGCATAATATAAATTACCTATTTGTTCTCTTTTTTGGAGATCTCAGAAAACATACCTTCTATGCTGAAGCTACTTGAATGTTTAAATTCTTCAGAATCATCATATTTTGATGCTTTGACACTAGAATCTGTGAGTAGGATGAAAAAGCCTTTCTTGCTGTATAATTCAAACGCACTGTAACCAGGAATCCAGAGGCCCTGATGGTGGAAGAATGTTGCTCTCTGATGAAAGGCTGAATTTCGCCTCCCACAGCTCCAGGCTAAGAGTGTCACTGTCATGGACATAGAGAAAGTAGTTTGGCCTTTCAGCAGATTCCAATGAAACAAGTGCCAACGCTGTAAAACACGGAGTGGTGCAGATTCTCAGAGAAGAAAGATCATCAACATTGGCATCACAAAATGTGCTTATAAAGTAAACAAAAATAGTACCACACAATTGCCAAACATAATTAGTGCCAATCACCAAGATTTCAGAAATAAATTAGGAGATGTCTGAAAGATGACAAAAAGTAGTATTTTAAATTAGTGAATAACAGTGACATCACTAAAAAAAAAAATCAGTCTTTGATGACTTAATTTTTAAATAATTTATTTTGCCCTTGGGGTAAAAAAGAAATGCCAGTGAGGACTCCAGAATGTACAATTTCATACAAGAAACTGAATGATTAATTGGACATATATTTGTGTTTGCAAGCTTTAACATTTGCAAATGTACAAAATCTACAAGTGGCTAAACTGGATGATAGAAAAAAATAGAGAAATAGATCAATTTAGGGATAAAACTGCATTTCAGTATCACTGGACTCTTTTAATGAGCAAATGTTCTCACAAGAGATTTTACTGCACCAAAAAAGGACTATTTATTCAACATTATTGTCTATTTCCCAGAAGATGATCTATCAAATGGCTAATGAGCAATTTGGCTTTACAAAGCATTGAAGAAGTAGTACCCTTTTTTGCTAGGTCCTTTGAAAATTTACCTTATATTGGTAAAATTTATGATATAAAACTTTTTAAAGTGAGATGATTTTAGGTTGATTTTCTTAAATAAACATTATTTGGATTTTTTTCTATTAAAATCATTAGTTATTACAAATTGCAAAATGAAGAGTTCTCTCAAATTTAATATGATCTCAAAGACATTTATCATGTTGTAAAATTCAAGCTCCTCTGCTGAGCACCAAAAGATGCAAAGAATAATAAAATAAATTTTTATACGAGAAAAAAACATAACCAACATAATTAGAACTTGATGGTGATAGGTGTTTTCAGAACTAAGAGAGTTCTTTTCACAGGAAAGAAATAATTTATTCTAACTGGAGAATTGTGAGAGTTCTCGGAAGAAGTGAAAGTTAAGTCTGATTGATTCAATTCAACAAATAAATTCCTAAGCTTATACAATATGCCATGCATGGTTCCAGGTAGACTTATGTAGACCCAGGTAGCCTGAACTTCACTGGATCAGAAGGGAAACTAGCACTAATCAGTACAGGTGCCAGGTGGATACAACCAGTACAGACCTGCAGGTGCAAACCAGTAAATGTAGGGCTGGGTTCAGGACACTGAGGACATGTCCAGGAACAAGGACAGACAAAACAGGTAAGGATAACAGACTGTCACAATGACTGCCTACACTCTGATTTATGCTCTTAATGCATAACTTATTTGGTATCAATTCACAATTTATTTGTACTTTTCTGGGCAATGAAACTTTTTAATGTTAAGAATCAGTGGATGGTTTTTCAAAAAACGTCAAATTAAGTTCTGTGACTAATATTATGAAAATTTTAGATATATTTTATTTAACACCAAAAACTCAAACAATTGCAATTCTAACTAACATATATATGCCAATAAATAAACAAAAAAATGATTTTGTATACAAAAGAGAAAGCTGGTTCATGTGCCAATGTTACATTTTATTTCACATCCTTTAGGGCACTTTAAAAAATAACATAAACATATTAGATTCTCAATCAACATTTACTGAGTGACTAAATTTTAAAATTTAAATTGAAAGCTAAATTTGTTTCCAATTATACTTACATGATACCTTCTCTTTAAAAAGGCCTGGAGTGATCATAAAATAAAAAAATAAATTGGTATGAACATTGCTTCTTGGCAAAGAGAAAACATTTCTGCTGGTCATATTGGCCCCTAGAACAAGGCCAGTCTGCCCATAGCTTGTCAGCATATATGGTCCTTCTCCAAGTCCTAGTTAAATACAAATAAGAGAATTGTAAATTGGCATACATTTTTAAAATTTCAAACTGTCATTTCAAAGAAATGTTTTAATAACAAAATACTTCAAAAAATTGAGCAATTAAAAATGTATCACTAATAAAATAACTAAACTCTTTAAAATAATAATTTATATATACAATGATGTCTATGTATATGTTTGTGTTGTAGGTTATATAAATGTTGATATACACGTGATCGGTTGTTTCATAAAAGTTTAAACTTATTGTTCTCAGTGTATTTCACTTTCCCTCTCCTCTCAACTTTCTCAGCACACACTGAAAAAGAATTCAAAGAATATAAGGGCAAGATTTTTCCTCTTAAGGACTTAAGACCAGGCCTGAATAGAGGGGAAAGGATACTTGGCTTAGAGAAATGAGAAATCTTCCAATTAGGAAAGGGGAAGGAGAACCAAAATTTCCATCATGAGGACCAGGAGAAGAAAAGAAAGACTGAAAGGATACGTTATTTTCAAGTGTAGTCTCCTCACTGACCCATCATCTGGGACACATCACCATTGAGCGGCTGGGGACCCTTATCAACCATGAGGAAAAGTGCTTCACTAGGGGCTTTGGTACCTTGTACAGAGATAGAAACGTGTAACGGCTTTGCCCCCACATCAAGGTGGAGCTGAGCAGAAACGGCAGAGAATTTTTCTTAGCCTGGCTGCAGTAGACTCACCACTGCTGTTACAAATGTTATAAATGCACAGTGTTTCTCCATGAGCCAAAATACATGAGGAGAAAAGAAAATTATAGCAACGGTTTGTACCAGGTAATGGCTCATTTTCTAACAGGGACAAGTGGAAAGTGATGGGGCCAATATTCTACATCCTTAAAGAAAAGAACTTTCAACCTAGAATTTCATATCCAGCCAAACTAAGCTTCTTAAGCGGAGAAAGAAAATCCTTTATGGACAAGCAATTGCTGAGAGATTTCATCACCGCCAGGTCTGCCTTACAAGAGATCCTGAAAGAAGCACTAAACAAGGAAAGGAACAACTAGTACCAGCCACTCGAAAAACGTACCAAATGGTAAAGACCAACGACACAATGAAAACAATGTGTCAACTAACAAGCAAAACATTCAGCTAGCATCAAAATGGCAGGATCAAATTCACATATAACAATATTAACCTTAAATGTAAATGGGCCAAATGCCCCAGTCAAAAGACACAGATGGGCAAATTGGATAAAAAGTCAAGATCCATCGGTGTGTTGTATTCAGGAAACCCATCTCACATGCAAGGACACACATAGGTTCAAAATAAAGGGATGGAGGAAGATTTATCAAGCACATGGAGAGCAAAACAAGCAGGAGTTGCAATCCTAGTCTCCGATAAAATGGACTTTAAACCAACAAAGATCAAAAGAGACAAAGCGCATTACATAATGGTAAAGGGATCAATGCATCAAGAAGTGCTAATGATCCTAAATATATACGCACCCAAGACAGGAACACCCAGGTATATAAAGCAAGTTCTGAATGACCTATAAAGAGACTTAGACTCCCACACAATAATAGTGGGAGACTTTAACACTCCACTGTCAATATTAGACAGATCAACGAGTCAGAAAATTAACAAGGATATCCAGGACTTGAACTCAGATCTGGACCAAGTGGACCTAATAGACATCTACAGAAATCTCCACCCCAAATCCACAGAATATACATTCTTCTGAACATCGCATTGCACCTACTCTAAAATTAACCACATAATTGGAAGTAAATCACTCCTCAGTAAATGTAAAACAATGGAAATCATAACAAACAGTGTCTCAGACCACAGGGCAATCAAATTAGAACTTGGAATTAAGAAACTAACTCAGAACCGCACAGCTTCATGGAAACTGAAGAGCTGGCTCCTGAATGTTAATTGAATAAACAATGAAATGAAGGCAAAAATAAAGATGTTCTTTGAAACTAACGAGAATAAAAACACAACGTACCAGAATCTCTGGGACACATTTAAAGCAGTGTCTAGAGGGAAATTTATAGCCATAAATGCCCACGAGAAACGAGGAAAGATTGAAAATCGACACCCTTTCGTCAAAATTGAAAGACCTAGAGGAGCAAAATCAAAAAAACTTAAAAGCTAGCAGAAGACAAGAAATAACTAAGATCAGAGCAGAACTGAAGGAGATAGAGACACAAAAATAAAAACCTTCAAAAAATCAATAAATCTAGGAGCTGGCTTTTTGAAAAGATCAACAAAATAGACCGCTAGCCAGATTAATAAAAAAGAAAAGGGAAAAGAATCAAATAGATGCAATAAAAAATGATAAAGGGGATATCATCACTGATTCTACAGAAATGCAAACTACAAACAGAGATTACTACAAACAACTCTATGCACATAAACCAGTAAACCTGGAAGAAATGGATAAATTCCTGGACACTTGCACCTTTTAAGCCTAAACCAGGAAGAAGTTGAAACCTCGAATAGACCAATAACAAGGGTTGACATTGAAGCAGCAATTAATAGCCTATCAACAAAAAAAGTCCAGGTCCAGACGGGTTCACAGCTGAATTCTACCCGATGTATGAAGAGGAGCTGGTACCATTCCTTCTGAAATTATTCCAAACAACACAAAAAGAGGGAATCCTTCCCAAATCATTTTATGAGACCAACATCATCCTTATACCAAAACCCTGCAGAGATTCAGCAAGAAAAGAAAACCTCAGCCGGGCATGGTGGCTCACGCCTGTAATCCCAGCACTTTGGGAAGCTGAGGTGGGTGGATCACCTGAGGTCAGGAGTTCGAGACCAGCCTGACCAATATGGTGAAACCCCATCTTTAAAGAAATAAAAGAAAACTTCAGGCCAATATCCATGATGAACATAGATGCAAAAATCTTCAGTAAAATACTGGCAAATCAATTGCAACACCACATCAAAAAGCTTATCCATCACGATCAAGTAGGCTTCATTCCAGGGATGCAAGGCTGGTTCAACATATGCAAGTCTATAAACGTAATACTCCACATAAACAGAACCAAAGACAAAAACAACATGATTATCTTAATAGATGCAGAGAAGGCATTCAACAAAATTCAACAGCCCTTTATGCTAAAAACTCTCAATAAACTAGGTTTCGAAGGAACATATCTCAAAACAATAAAAGCTATTTATGACAAATCTACAGCCAATATCATACAGAATGGGCAAAAACTGGAAGCATTCCCTTTGAAATCCAGCACTAGACAAGGATGCCCTCTCTCACCACTCCTATTCAATCTAGTACTGGAAGTTCTAGCTAGAGCAATTAGGCAAGAAAAAAAGAATAAAGGGTATTCGATTAGGAAAAGAGGAAGTCAAATTGTCTCTATTTGCAGATGACATGATTGTACATTTAGAAGACCCTATCATCTCAGCCCAAAATCTACTTATACTGATAAGCAACTTCAGCAAAGTCTCAGGATACAAAATTAATGTGCAGAAATCACACACATTTCTATACACCAATAACAGACTAACAGAGAGCCAAATCATGAGCAAACTCCCATTCACAATTGCTGCAAAGAGAATAAAATACCTAGGAATACAACTAACAAAGGATGTAAAGGACCTCTTCAAGGAGAACTACAAACCACTGCTCAAGGAAATAAGAGAGAACACAAACAGATGGAGAAACATTCCATGCTCATGGTTAGGAAGAATCAATATCGTGAAAATGGTCATACTGCCCAAAGTAATTTATAGATTCAATGCTATCCCCATCAAGCTACCAATGACCTTCTTCTCAGAACTGGAAAAAAACAATTTAAACTTCATATGGAACCAAAAGAGAGTCTGCATAGCCAAGACAATCCTAAGCAAAAAGAACAAAGCTGGAGGCATCATGCTACTTGATTTCACACTATACTACAGGGCTACAGTAATCAAAACAGCATAGTACTTGTATCAAAACAGAGATATAGACCATGGAACAGATCAGAGGCCTTGGAGGCAACACAACACATCTACAACCATCTGATCTTTGACAAACCTGACAAAAACAAGCAATGAGGAAAGGATTCCCTGCTTAATAAACAGTGTTGGGAAAACTGGCTAGCAGTGTGCAGAAAGCAGAAACTGGACCCCTTCCTGACATCTTACACTAAAATTAACTCCAGATAGATTAAATACTTAAACATAAGACCATAAAAACCCTAGAAGAAAACCTAGGCAAAACCATTCAGGACGTAGGCATAGGCAAGGACTTCATGACTGAAACACCAAAAGCAATGGCAACAAAAGCCAAAATAGGCAAATGGAACCTAATTAAACCCCAGAGCTTCTGTATAGCAAAATAAACAATTATTAGCATTAACTGGCAACCAACAGAATGGGAAAAAATTTTTGCAATCTACCCATCTGACAAAGGGCTAATATCCAGAATCCACAAAGAACTAAAACAGATTTACAAGGAAAAAAAACAAACAAACCCATCCAAAAGTGGGCGAAGGATATGAACAGACACTTTTCAAAAGAAGACATGTATGAGACCAACAGACATATGAAAAAAATGCTCATCATCACTGATTATTAGAGAAATGCAAATCAAAATCACATTGAGATACCACCTCATGCCAGTTAGAATGGCAATCATTAGAAAATCTGGAGACAACAGATGCTGGAGAGGATGTGGAGAAATAGGAACACTTTTACACTGTTGGTGGCAGCGTAAACTAGTTCAACCTTTGTGGAAGACAGTGTGGCGATTTCTCAAGGACCTAGAAATAGAAATTCCATTTGACCCAGCAATCCTATTACTGGGTATATACCCAAAGGATTATAAATCATTCTATTATAAAGACACATGCACATGTATGTTCATTGCGGCACTGTTTACAATAGCAAAGACATGGAACCAACCCAAATGCCCATCAGTGATAGACTGGACAAGGAAAATGTGGCATATATACACCATGGAATACTATGCAGCAATAAAAAATGATGAGTTTGTGCCCTTTGTAGGGACATAGATGAATCTGGAAACCATAATGCTCAGCAAACTGACCCAAGAACAGAGAACCAGACACCGCATGTTCTCAGTCATAGGTGTGTGTTGAACAATGAGAACACATGGACACAGGGAGGGGAGCATCACACACTGGGGTCTGTTGGGGGATGCCAAGGGAGGGACAGTTGGGGGATGGCAAGGTCTGAGAGGGATAACATGGGGAGAAATGCCAGATGTAGGTGATGGGGGGGATGGAGGCAGCAAACCACATTGCCATGTGTGTACCTATGCAATAATCCTACATGATCTGCACATGTATCCTAGAACCTAAAGTACAATAAAAAAATTAAATAAATAAATAAATAAATAGAGGAAAGTGACACAAACCTCTAAGATGCAAATATATTTCAAAGTATAAATATGTAGATTTGTACAAATATGGAAATAATATACAAATAATAAGTTAATTGTAATGAGATACAATTCAAAATGAAAAAGATGTGTATATAACTACAACTTGAGGGCTTGAAGCAGCCTCATGAATATTCAACATAAGAATGAGAAAGGAGATGGACAGTGAAACAAAATCTCTCCCCTGCTGCACACGACCCCTAATACAGAAACCTGAAAAGACAATTGCCATCTGAGAAATCTGTTTGTACAAAAACCTAAAGCTTTTGAATTGACTCTCAGTTAACTGGCAGCTTGATTCTGGACTATTTTCGCCAGAACTGAGAGACAAAAATCATTGATCTTATCATTAATTTTCTGCAGGGAGAAGTATAATTTCACCATCTACTGAAAGCAATCATTTCCTGCAGTGATTCTTTAAAAACAGAAATAAGCATATCCTATCTAATAAAATTACTCTGAACTTAAAAATCACATAACAATTTTTAGTAGGAAATTGAAGTTCTCCCTCACCTACAGAAATAGCATTTCAAATGCAAGCTTTAGGTTTTTAGTTAAAGTCATATAAATGAATACAAAGATATTATATAGAATCATTATACTAAGGATTATTAAAATAATCTCAACAATAACCTTTGAATTCTCCTAACACTTTTTAAAATTCTTCCTACAGAATCACAATTATTTATTTATGTATGTGCTTTAAATATTATAAGTATCTTAATAGCATAATGTCTGGCATGTAGCAAATAAAGAAAGGGAGCAATATGCCAGCTATAAATGCCCAAAAAGGACTAGGTAAATTCACAATAGCTGTGAAATTATTTGGGATGAAACAAATTAAGAATAACCATTTAAAATCATTTTCTTTTTATTATTACTTTCCACAATCATCAAAATTTTATATTCCCCTTCAATCGTCTATCACTGTTGCGTTGCTTTTACAAATTCTGACTTCCCTTGGCACATTGATGCCTTTCCCTATTACTTTGATCATAGGAAATTTATTTTCCTGCCACTCTGCTGAGCCTATTAGAGTCTCATGAAGGCCAAATGCCCCATATTCACTCTCTGATATTATCAATGCAGTGTTACAAATGAAACTAGAAGAACAGGTTTGAAGGATTCTGTAGCACATTAGAAGAATGAACCATCACTAGAAGTGCAGCAGACTTGTTAACAGAGAGCAAAATGTAGTAAGAGGTAGAGTGATTCAATATGCATAGAAAATTCTGCTTCTAGGTCCACAAGTCTGCAGAAGAAATGTCAGAAAGTACAAAGGCACAGATGTAGATTGTCATAGCAGAACTGTGTGAGTCAGGAATTCTTCTAGTGAGGAAGTTACTGGAGCATTTTCTCAGATTGTTGTCTGTGTACTATGTAGAACCTTTGATAACAATGTGTGGTGATCATCCCTACACTAGGATGTATTAATCATACAGTAGGCCATGTAGCATGGAAGTCATGCTCACTGGCCCTGAAGTCAAACTGTTTACAAATCCAAGTTTGCCACATTTTGGCTAAGTGAATTTGGCAAAGCTATTTAATCTCTCTCTGCTTCAATTTCTTCTGTAAAGTGTTGATAATAGCAAAATGCTGACAATAAAATAAAATATTTTGATGCTTAAATTATATAATATAGAGAAAGCAGTTAATACAAGAAAAGCTACTGTTATTATTATTAGGCAATAAATTGCATTTTAATTATGGAATCCAATAATGTGGAGCATGCGTTTGTGTTTGTGTATATGCATGCATGTGTGTGGCAGTCTCTTTAAAATCTTGAACAGGAAATATTGTTACTTAGATTTTCTTTAACTACCACAGATATTTTTAAGTGTTGAATTTGCCTCCTCTATCAAACATCCATAAACAAATATAACTGAAATCAAAAATTCTCATTTTCTTTTAAATTCATTATCTCGATTTCTCTAAAATTATCTAGCTGTCAAATTTCTTTCCAGTCTAATAAGCCACCTGAAGTGCCTCAGATTGGTTGCTTGGCCCAGATTTCCTGTAACTATTATTCTAACTGACACATCCATAATGGGTCTAAGTGTTTGCCCAGTTACTGACTAAACGAATACTTCCCTAGATCACCTTACTTGTCTGAATTAGGTTTTGGTGCCTATGCCTTCCTCATTAAATAGATTTGAGAAAAAGACTCCAATTCTGCCAAATTCAAGCATTTTCCCTAAGGATGTAATTCTCTCTTTTCTTACATCTATGCCTTAGTTTCAGACAGCAGCACCTCTCCGATTTCTTATTGCAAATCTGGATGTTTGCTGAGACCAGGAGATCTTCATTATTATCAGTAAGTTCTCATTCCGGTAATATGTAAAGAATGACTATTGCCTATAATGACGTCAAAATAAAATCCTTATGTTATTTCTTACACAATTACATTTATACTTTGTTTCTTTGATTTCCACAACATAAGAAAAATGTAACTATAGTCACCATGCTGTGCAATAGATAAGAGAACTTATTCCTCCCATCTAGTTGAAACTTTGTGTCCTTTGACCAGCATCTGGCCTTTCCCTGTCCTCTTTCCCACCACTAGCCTCCAGTAACACCATTCTATTCTCTATTTCTAAAAATTCAACTTTTTTGGATTTCACAAGTAAGTGAAATCACATGATATTTGTCTCACTGTGCCTGACTTATTTCACTTAGCACAATGTTCTCAAGGTTCATCCATGTTGTTACAAATGATAGAAATTCTTGATTTTTAAAGAATGAATAGCTACAAGAAAGAAATTTAAATGTTCTCACCACAAAGAAATGGTAAATGTTTAAGGTGATCACTATGCTAATTAGTCTGATTTGATCATTCCACAATATGTACATGTATCAAAACACTACATTGTACCCTATAAATATATACAATTATATGTGTCAATTTAAAAATAAAATAAAAATTTTAAAAACATTTGAACAATGTTTACATTTATTAAATAATGGTAAAGGTATGCTTTTGTTATAGATCTTTCATCCTTTTGATCTAAAAAATTAACTAACTTCACCCATCCATTCATTCATGTCATTCCAAAACGGTATTGAGCGCTCTTAAATGCTGAGAAATTAAGTTACACACTATTTTAGTTTTTGGGAAATAAATCTTAGCACAAATATTTAGAAATTTTTTTAAATTTTAAAAATGAAAAGGTTTTATGGAGTTGTATACCAAGTAATAAACAATTTATAGTTTGTTCACAGCACAAGTTGTTTAAAAACTTTTAATCTGAAAAGACACCCAATAGAATACTATAGTGATATTTTTAATTTGAATGTCACATACCTTCATTATAGTATTCACAATCAAGTGCTAAAAGAAAAAAAGAATAAATATTAAACTACATAAGAAGCCAATCACTTATCTGAATGTAGGCTAGATATGGCCACATATTTGTCAATAACTATGTGAAAGAATATAGAAGGGTATTTCTTAGAAATTTTTTCTGAGAAAAAGAGATTCTTTAAGTGATGTGGTATAATTAATTAAATTTCATATAATTGTTTTAAGGTAGGAAAATGTATCTGCCAATTTAGAAAGGTCAACTGAAAGTGTTCAAATCCTAAGTCTGTTCAGATGTTTTACCACCTACATAACTAAATTAAAAGTTTAAAGAGTCAAATCTTGAGGCAAATTCAAGGTGATTTTTTAAAAACATGTTTCTTATCATCAGAACAATGAAACTTCATAGCCATAAAAGAATTAAAGTCATAAACAATTTCTCTAAGGATGGTGTGTAATTTATATTTCAAATGGTATAATGACAGTAATCAAACAGAACAAAATATTATCTCATAATTTCTTTTTATAAGTCCTTTTGGTATTCTATAATTTATTATTGTCAAAGGAATATAAAATTTAGTCATTTTGAATTGATTCTGTTTCCATGAGTTTTCTGGCAATTATTTCTAAGATAAATCAACAATTAATATGTATTTCTGTATCAGGTCTTTACATAATGATGGTCTAAGTAGGGTACTCACAACAAACAGTAGATGATCTCCAGTGAATTGATATTCCTTCCTGACAACACTTGTATGCATATGCAGCTATACTAGTGCACAGACACTCACAGTCCCCACCAAGATTACAATTACATGTATCTTCATGACAATTTTTGGCAAAAGAAGTAACATCAATCTGAAAAATGAGGTGAAAGATTACTTAATTTCAATAGATACTGATTAAGATTTAAAGTCAGCCCTCTAAAAGAAAACTATGCATTTTCAAAATTTGATATTATCAGCTTAACACTGCCACCTACAGAATTCTCTTTATTTCAAACCTTTTTATTGCCCAAAGGAGAAAGAAACGTATTAGGAAAATGTCACATCAAAGAACTAGCAAAAGAAATAATAAGATTAATAAATACTCTTTCATTATTGGTGTCTTCACATGGCATTAAAAGAAGGGCATCTTCCGCTTCCAATTATAAGGAGGAAGGAAAGGAAGGAAGGAGGAAGGAAGGAAGGAAGGAAGGAAGGAAGGAAGGAAGGAAGGAAGGAAGGAAGGAAGGAAGGAAGGAAGGAAGGAAGGGAGGGAAAAATATCTGTCAAGTACCCCTGTCTGAATGTCTGAATAACCATATGTCATTTTATTCTTTGAAACAGAATGGTATTCTAAGAAAAACCACCTTAGCTCACAACTCAAACAATCACACAAGTGATTTCCCCCAAGACCTAGCTTTGTATGCAGCAGAAATGTTACTTGATTTTTACCAATACATTGAAATATTGTTTAAACTTCTATTGGGACCTAAAATAATCATGCCAGGAAGGAGTTTTGAAAGTGAAATTTCTATATAAGTTACATTCCATCTTAAGATGCGCTTCTAAAACCATTTCAAATGTGCTACAAGCAATACTTTTAAACTATACGTTGAGTTGAGAAGAATGCCCATTTGGCAGTGTTCTCTAAAGAAAAATAAACATTTATACTCTTAATCATAAAATGATATATGTAAAAATGTTCCATAAACTAGAACAAATTATTACGAATATGTACAAAGGTACACTGTTAAATTAGATGGAGCGAGGGAGAAAGAAAATCAACTAAATGCACCACTTCTACAGAAAAACAAACCAACACTTATGTCCCCCTGACAATAGTTAGGTAGTAGATGTAAAAAGTATTCATTTACCACATTGCGACAAGAAGCAAAAACATCGCTGTACAAAATGGAGCATTTTTTCTTGGCATAAGGAAATTTGTTTTGATGTGCCTCACAGGGTTTAATTGTTTCATCTGGATTTTCACACTGTTGAAAAAATTTGAGAGAGAAAAGAAGTTTTTAAAGGGATAATTTCTCAAGCAGAGTAACCTACCCGAATTCACTCATTACAATTGCACCTAATATATTCTCATCCTTTTAGATAGGATTTGCGTAGAGCACCTGCTCACATCCAACTCAATGTTAATTGCATATATTATTTTTGAAAGCAACTAACTAGAATAATAAAGTCATGGCAATATTAAAGATAGAGTGGTGATAAATGATTTTAAAATTCTCTTAAACACAGCATTTGCATGCCTGAAAAATTACATGAGCATGACCTCTTTCTTTCATTTTCATGTCCTTCATTTCTGTCACAAATCGTCTGAGAGGTTGTATGTACTCAAGTCTCTGCAGACTCTATTCCCATACATGCAGCAGTTTGGCCTCTTCCTCCCCTAATCCACTTCCCTGACACTGCCCTGAAAAACATCATCTATGACCTCTTCATTACTAAATATAAAGGCAATTTTTCAGTCTTCCATCTTGCTTGACTTTTGCTCCCTTTGATTCTATTTAATACTTTGCCCTTCTTAAATGTCTCTCCTCATTTGGTTTTGGTGACACAGTTTTCTGCTGGGTTTCCCTTACATTGGCTGTTGTTCCCTAATTTCTTTCTCCTTCCTTTCTTTGCAAAGCTTAAACCTCAGATCTCTATTTTTCTCATTCTGTACATGTGTCCTGGCTTCAATGCCCTGAATATATTAGTAACTGCAAAATCCCTATGTCCATCCATCCAAGATCTCCTTCCTGAATTTCAAAACTGGACATTTCCACCTAAATACCTCTGTCCTTCTCTCTCAGCAGATCCTAACCATCCCTACTTACACCATTGTCCTTCCCCCGACTATCCATATTCATTGCCTCCTCTTTGCCCTGCCTCAGGGCATCCTCCTAGTAAGCCAGGAAAGTCGGAGACTTTCTTGAAACCTCCAAATTCATCCTTCCTAATACAGTCTTTCAGCAGATGCTGACGATTTTTATCATTAATGCTTCCCAAATTTATACAGTTTTCTAAATCTCTACTGACTTAATATTTCTAGCTGGATTATAATAAGAGCCTCTTGACTCTTGTATCTTGCAGATCTATACTTTGCACTTCAGCTATTATCTATTTCAAACCTTACACCACATCCAAAATGAACTTCTTGAAATTCACTTTATGTACCACACTCTCTCCAGCCTCTTGACACCTTCTAGGTGGCTGCTCCCTCCTTTGTCTGTTATATTCTTTCCCATAAATTTTACTTTCTTAGCTCCGATAAATCTTATAAGATTCACCTCCAGGGTACCTTCTCCAGGAAGCTTTCTTGGACAATCACAATCCCCACTTTGTATGCACTTCTATCAAAGCACCTGTCTTCCTATGTTCTAACTGTTAATGTTTCCACCTCTAAATTTTCCACCTATAGACTCTAAATTCCTTAAAGGCAAAGACTGTGATTTATCCATATTATGTGTCTGTATGTAATAGAAAACATTAAGTGCTATATAAAAATTAGTGAATTTTTTTTTTGAGATAGATTTCACTCTTTGTTGCCCAGGCTGGAGTGCAGTGGCGCAATCTTGGCTCACTGCAACCTCCACCTCCTGGGTTCAAGTGATTCTCCTGTCTCAGCCTCCCAAGTAGCTGGGATCACAGGCGCCTGCTATGACGCCCGGCTAATTTTTGTATTTTTAGTAGAGACGGGGTTTCACCATGTTGGCCAGGCTGGTCTCAAACTCCTGCCCTCAGGTGATCCGCCCACCTTGGTCTCCCAAAGTGCTGGGATTACAGACATGAGCCACTGTGCCCAGCCATGAATTTTTTTTAAATGATATGACTTTTAGCTTTGTCATCAGGTATGAACAACAAACTCATTTTGAGGGGGTGTAAAATTATTTGACTACTCCAAATATTTAAGTATCACTAGAAATTAGTTACATCTTAATTCATTTGCAGACAGAAAAATGTAAAATGATTTTTTTTCAAAAACGTCTAAAGGTAACAAAATATAAGATAGCCGCAATTAAAAGGATTTTGTCTCTCTCAATATAGTGGATATTTTAAATATTAAAAAGTACAATTTTGTACTCTTAAGCTTAGACCACACTCAAATATTACTGAATGGAATAAATGTTTTACCCCAACTCTCTTTATTCTTTGAAGAGATTTAGACATATTAGTAAACTAGGCAAAATACAGAAGTAACTAACCAAATGGTAACCAATCAGGAAACTGTGGTTTCAAACACTCCTATCAATTAAAAAGAACAATAGGCTAAAAAGAAAGTAACAGAAAGAATAGAACCAATTTCCAATTTGACACTGCTTTCTGAGTTAGTTCAGCATTTTTCAAAATGTGTTTCATATAACACTATTTCCTTGAGAATTAATAAATAAAATATAGATTCTGCCAGTAAGTTTGGAAAATCCTTCAAACATGTCTCTCCTTTATAGGCTTATGATGCCTAAAGAAACCCTTTAAAAGATAAATATGTCAAAATTAATTTATCTAACTGCTGCCAAAGGCAGTTGACCACAACCTACACACACACACACACACACACACACACACACACACACACACACACACACAAAGATCCCCCCTTCATTTCATGTAATACTAATAACATGACTTTTAAGAAATTCTGTCTTATTTATTTCTTTGAAATGGCGAAACTTCCTTCATCCTTTAAAATGCAGATACATTGATAAGGCAATTTGCTATGGTGAGGAAAACATGAGGGAGAAGAGATGAATTTGAATGTCACCTCTGCTACTTTCTGGCCATATAATATTAGACAAGGCCTTTAACCTCCCTTATCCTCAATTTCTTCATCTATAATAAGGAGACAACATCCTCTATATGATAAGGTTATCAGAAAAATTATATGAGAAGATAAATATGAAAGTTTATCAGCTATAAATTACTAAGAAAATAGTATGTAAAATAATATTACCTAAATAAGAATAAAATGTTCTAGTGAAAAAATATTCTTAAAAATTTTTGTTGACTTCTCAAATACATTTATGTAACTTACCTGTCCTAATGCCCAACTATCTCCAAATACCTGAGCATTTCTCACTTCCAAGTTATTAGATGTGGTCATATCATTTGAAGTACATTTATCAAAGTTTCCACACAATCCTGATAGCTTGTTCTAAAGTAAGAGAAAATCACCAGGAAATTATTCTATAATCACTATAACATTTAAGGACTCATATTCATTAAAACTTCTGAGACATTTAAAATATACATTTAAGAATTTTTACAGCAATCATTTTTAAAAATTAATGAACAAAGTGGATTTTCTCATGCCAATTTAATTATATTTGGTGATTATTTTAAATTTACAGAAATATTTTACCCAATTTCAAGTCCTATTTATCCACACTTACCAGTGTCTTAGCATTAATACAACTAATAACATAACTTGGAAAAGTTTAATTCAAATAATACAGTACATATGAAAATGTATGTGTATACAAATGTATATGTGTGTTTATACGTAATTCATGTGTATATATATATATATATATATATATATATATATAAACTCATAATTATATATAGTCTCATCCTTGTTGGAAACAAGGATATAGAATGAGGAATGGCAGATATATTCCCTACTTGCTGGAATGTATCATATTGCCTACTTGTTGAAAACAAGTTAACCATTTGTTTTTCCACATCCCCCTTCCTGATGCCTCAGCTTTAGGATAACTACTGTTAGTAGTGGCCACTGTCTTTGAACAGATGTGATCTCTGAAAACAGAGGCCCCATGGAAATAAGTGGCTACAGCAGATGTAATTCTATGATTATTGCCTGCTTTGCCAGAGACATAGCAGCCTACTTCACCATAGAATAGAAGGGATGCATTCTATTCTTCAACATTGAAGAGAGCATTCAGCATGTTTAAATTCAAGGTTTTAAGGAGTAATTCTATTGCTTTTAGGAAATATCACTGCAAGTTCTTCTCCTTCATCTACTAGTAAAATATATTCTTATTCCTGTTGGAAACAAGGATATAGGATGAACAGCAGAGAATATTAGTTGAAGAAAGACAGCAATGACTAAAGGTTATTTCAGATTCATCAAAGAAATGCAAGATGCTACCACACCTAAGAATAGATCTTCAGGCTTTATTCTTCTCAACACTGAAAGACTATAACTTTAATATACAATCATATCTTACATTTACAACATATCAAAATCTTTTTTAAATGTATCTTTTCTGTATTTTTGAGAAGATATTTTTGCTATTCTAATTTTTCTCTAATTTGACAAAATCATATCCATGAGTCTCAGTCTCAATTTCAGACAAACTAGAGTTTAAAAAAATACATCAATATTTTGAAAACAACTTTATGAATTTAAAATATTAAAATAAATATTCAAAATATTTAATCAAACACTTAACAATATTTAATAAAAATATGCAACAGGGAATAGTATATAAAATAATTTAAAATATAAATTGCCAAAAATTATAAACAACTCAGATTGGATATTCAGCCATGAATGGATAAATAAACTGTGTGGTACATCCATACAATAGAATACTACTCAGCAGTATAAAAGTCATACAACAACTTACGTGAATCTTAAATATACTTTGCCAAGTCAAAGAAGTCAGACCCAAAAGACTACAGACTGTGCAATTTCATTTATATGATGTCTGATAAAGGCAAAACCATAGCAGTGGAAAATATAATCAGTGGTTGTCTAAGGTTAGAAGGTAAAGATAGGGGTTGACAATAAAGAAGCAACATGAAGTAAATTTGCAGGTTGATAGGTATGTCCTATGTATAACGGTTGTGGTGGATACAAGACTCCATGTATAACATGGTATGGCTCTGTGCCCCCACCCAAATCTCATCTCGAATTACAATCCCCACATATCGAGGGAAGGACATGGTGAGAGGTGACTGAATCATGGGGGTGGTCTCCCCCAAGCAGTTCTTGTGATAGTGAGGGAGTTCTCATAAGATCTGAGGGTTTAAAAGTGTGGCATTTCCTTCTCACTTTCTCTCTTTCCCATCACCTTGTGAAGAAGGTGCTTGCTTTCCCTTTGCCTTCCACCATGATTGTAAGTTCCCTGAGGCCTCCCCAGTTATGCAGAACTGTGAGTCAATTAAACCGCTTTTCTTTATAAATTACTCATTGTCAGGTAGTTCTTTATAGCAGTGTGAAAATGTACTAACACAATGCATTTGTCAAAATCCGTAGACCTGGACACAACAAGAGTAAATTTTTTTACATTTAAAAAATAATTTTACTGCATGTAAATTTAAAAAGAATATCCAGAATGTGGAGGAAAATATGGAACACAAATTGTAAGAATGGAATCTAGTTGCATCATGAACAGATCACATAATCAAGCTGAAGAAAGAGAGAAGAAGAAAGCTGGCCTATGTACCTTGGAAAACTGGAAACTGCAAGGTTAAAGTCAAAAAGAACTGTACACAAATACTGTACTTAGTTGGTAAAGTTCTTTTTCACAAGGGTATGAATTAGTAATTCTGAAAATATAATCTACTTCTTAAAGGAAAACAATCATTTTATTTTCATCAAACATCAAAAAGTAAATGTGATTTTATTCACTGCATCTCATTTGGAGCTTAGGTTGACCTACCTTCCACTGTGGCCCAACTTTGATATGAATAGTTGTCTTCCTATCCCAAAGAACAGTGATGTCTTTCTCTGGGAAGTACACTACTATATAGTAACCAGCCTTCCAAAGCTGGTAGGTAGGTTTGTTCTCCAGAAAAAAACCTGATCGTTTCTTTAAAAAAAAAATAGAAAAGAAACAAAATGAGTAGTATGTTCTCTAATCAAAATATATCAAGTTAATTTAGTTAATATTTACCAACAACTGTCTATGTACTAATATTGTTATTTGATCATGTCTTTTCTGAATTCCGTAAGAAGACAAAACAATTGTACAAAATAGGAAATACATAAAAATTGATAACCATACACAAACTAGCAGATGAACTCCACATAGATAAATGGGCAAAGGGAAAAGGTATTTCAGTTACATGTGAGGAACAGCAAAACAAGGGAATGGATACAGAATACATTAAGTGATATCCCTGCTGAACTGGAAATTCTACATCTGTGATGAATAAATATGGCAGAATGAAAAAAGGTATGGCCTTGCCTGCAAAAGAGAAAAATTTGGTTCTGCTCATGTTTCTGAGGAGTTAATGAGAGCATGGAAATAGTCTACTGACTTCATTAAATATTTACTGAAAGTCAGAATTATTAAGTTTGGTAGGAGACATTGCCTTCCCAATTCAGACAAAAAGAAGCTGTGAAGTACTTCCTTTAAGTGAAAAGGTGAAAGTTCTCTATTTAATGAGAAAGAAAAAAAATTGCATGCTGAAGTTTCTAAGCATACAATTTCTAAGATCTATAGTAAGAATGAATCTTCTACCTGTGAAATTGTGAAGAAGGAAAAAAATTCATGCTAGTTTTGCTGCTGCACATTAAACTGCAAAATTGACAGCCACAGTGCATGGTAAGTGCTTAGTTAAGATGGAAAAGGCATTAAATTTGTGGGTAGAAGACATGAAAAGAAACGTGTTCTGACTGATGGCAACTTGGTCTGCTACTATCTCTGGTTTCAGGCATCCGCTGGACGTCTTGGAACCTAACACTTATAGATAAGGGGGAACTACTGTATGTGTGTAGTGGGGTGGGAAGGGTTGAATTACCATCAGAGGGACTCAGGAAGGCTTCTTGCAAGGGGTGGGTGTGAACTGATCTGCAAGAGATTATGCATAGCAAGGTACAGAGGGTTGGGAATGAGAATGGAGAAGAAATCCTTCCAAACAAAAGAAATGGCTTGAATCAAGACATGGGGACAAGAAAGTCAAAGATTTATTCAGAACTAAGGAGAGTACCTAAAGGTTAGAGCATGCATTACATGATGGATCATAGCCTGAGACCTTTTGCGACCAAGTGACTCATACAGAGTAACTATCACATGTGCAAAATGTAGTCAATAAAGCTTTCAAACAGGGAAGTGGCAGACCATGTTTGGTTTATTAAAAGAAGATAATTTATGCAGTAGAAAGGATAAAGCAGAAAGAAACAAGAGATGGAACATATCGGGAAATGTTAGAGTACTTTTATCATAAAATAGGAATACACAATATTCTTTATGAGCAAGGGCAATACATGGTTATATTGAATCTGACCTTGAAATTAACTCATATAATAACTTCAAAAATGCACAGCTAACATCAAAGTAAGACAAATTTGGCCAGAAGCAAAAAATTGGGAAAAAGATAGGAAATTCTTTGGTTACTTTTCTCCTTCAAATAATAACAAAAGCGTAGTTTGAAAATACTGCACTACAGTAGACTTTTTAATAAATATTTCAAAGGGAAAATGAAATAAATTTGGTCATATCCAGAAGAAGTTTTCAGCCTCCTAGACCAAGGTCATACTTAAAATAACTGCACAATATATTACACAGAACTGTATATATTGTATATAACCATATGTTTTGTTAACTGGCTCTCCCTGATTTCACATCCTTCCACTTCCCAATCCCCACCCTCACTGACTATGCTTCAGCTATGCTGACCCTCTTTCTGTTCTTCAAATTTACCTAAGCTTTTACCCATCTCAAGTGTGCTCTTGGTGTTCCTCCTGCTAGGAACTCTGTTCTCCCAGATCTTGGTGTCATGGCCTCATTCCCATCAGTTGTGACCCATATGCTCCCTCCTCTGTGAGGCCTCCCCCTGATTGCCCCAATAAAACTTTCATCCTCAAGATAGGCTGGATTGGTAGACATTCGGACAGCACAATGCTCTTCTGAGCAAGGACAGTCCCTTGCTCAGAAGTGTACCCCCCCACTTGGGGTATCATATTCTGTAATTGTCAACTTGAAATTCTAATTTTAGCTGTGAATTAGTGTTTTGTCAGTGAAGTTCAATGAGACAAAGAATTATGTGTCTGGGCTTTGAAGTCATGTCTCACATCTTCTGCTATCCGCCCAACCTCCCTGGGATTGGTTCTCAGGTGCCTGCTTCTCTGCAGCCACCCCAGAGACCACTGCTTTGCTCCACTCGCAGCACAGAGGCAGGATTAGTTGGACTTAGGTATGCACACCTAAGTGCCAAGTTGGAATTATGAGGCAAGGAGGGCGCTCAGCACTGACAGGGTGTGTACTCACCTCAGGACTATCCCTATGCTTGAGTGAGCATGGCATTCAATGATGATTCTTTTAAAAAACACCATGACACATCAAGAAAGAACGTGAAACAAGAAAACAAAACTTTTTCCCTGTTTTGAACAAATTGTGTAGCTTGTCCTGCCCCCCAAGTTAGTCTCTGCCACAAAACCTACTTCTGTTGTTTCCACTGCACTTTTTAGTATCTTTCTATCATCTTGTCTTTGACTTTATTGTTTCCCTTTTGTTCAGTTTAGTTTTGCATCAGTTATCCTGACACAAATGCACATCTTTTCTATTTGGCTTTAGACATAAAATCCTTCATTTTCATTAGCTAGGGCAGTTTACTACAAGAAAATCCTCTTCAGTCAAAGGGAGTTGCCATATGCCTTACTTTTCAGATTCATAAGTAATACCTCTCATTAGAAAACTGAGGTCTTATGAATTGTCCAAAATAGAGATTTCCACTTCAGATGAGAATTAGAGCACTTTCAACAAACTCTAGTGATGTTAGCAAGGCAAGTTAGAAATATGGAGGATTAAAATATTTAAAGTACAGCTTAAATAAATTAAAATATTTATATCTTATACATTTGATAAAATTAGAATTGTACATTTACATACGAAAAATAACAGAGCTTTTTTTTGTTTTTTCTTCCCCCTGGATGGGTGATCCATCTACCATAAAATAGCACTTATTTTTCACTTTTCATGTTTGAGAAAAAAATATTGCAGGGAATTTCTTTAGGGTCAAACTATTTTTATGCCTTTTCGTAAAAAGATTAACTTATGTCATACAACCTATATAAAGAAGATTCATTAACACCTTCATACAAGTGAAAATTGGAAATTGAAAGTTATGTGAAGTTGTAATCACCACCAAATGTGTCACCAAATGTGTTAAACTGTCTTTATCAGACCCTTTACTATTTTCTCTTGTTTCTTTTTTTAACATCCTTGTTTTTAGAAATAACCTTCAGCTATAAATGACTATCTGGTTGGTGGTTATGACAAACTGCTGTAATTACTTTAAAAACATGTGACCATGATTGTAGAAACTCTGTTTTGCCCAAAGTTTGATTGCTGCCCAGTTGGTTTCAATGTTTCTGACTGAAAGATGAATTATGTTTTAAGGTAATTGTTCTCAAACTTCAGTGTGCACAAGAATTTCAGGTACCACTGAAAATGTCACTTTTGTTTTCAACATCAGTCATTGCAATTACTGAAGTAGGGCTCAGAAACCAGCACTTACAAGAAAAATTCTAGATGATTTTAATGAAGATTTGCAGACCAAACTGAGAGAAAACAATGTTCTAAAAAAATCTCAGAATATAGGTCAGTTTTTAAAGGTCATTTGTCAAATCATGTACTTTCTAGCTCTAAAATTTCTTGCCTATAAAATAAGGTTCAAATATCTTGTACTATTTAAGAGCTTCCATAGTCTGGACTCAGCCCCCTCAATCCATTGCCTTTACCCCATGCCCCCTGAAAGGCAGTTGATCAGGACACTCCTCCATGAATCTCTTTGCTACTCCCTCCATACACTGTCCTATATAGCGTGCTTCCACCAATCTAAACGACCTGCAGTTACCCAAACATGCCATTTCATATCTAAGCTCTGCTCCATTGAGTGGGTTTATTCCTCTGTACTGATTGCCACCCTACTCCCTCTCTTTACTCAGCTAATGCTGTCTCATCCTTTAAGACTCAGTGCAAATCATTTCCTCCAGAGCATGTCTTCTGAGCCTTCAAAAATAGGGAGGATAAAGGAAATCAGAAGAATCATTTCTTCAAATCCATTAATTTATATTTTCATTTCAATCCTCAAACAAACTAAAGAAATAGATTCTAAAATCATCCCAAATTTACAGATGGGAAAGCTGCAGTTTGGTGAGGTTAAGTAAACCTGCCCAAAGTTACAGAGCAAGCAGGTGATGGAACAGAGGTTCCAAGTTAGTACTGAATGACACTAAAGTCTATGGCTCTTAACAACCACCCTAAGTGCCCCGGGTTGCTTTACATGTTCTTCCTAGGAGTTCCCATATTATCCTACATAAATTCCTGCCATAGGACACCATGCTGCACATCTTTATTTACCTGACTGTATCCCTCACTTGAGCAGAAACTTCTTAAAGGCAAGCACAGTGTTATTTCACTGTTGTAGCCCCAATAGTTAGCACATGTTTTGATATGCAGTAAACATTATAAAAGAATGTATGAAGTGAATGAATCAATGAATGAAATTTATTCATTCTTTTAAATTGGGCAGGCTCCAAGAATACAAGAAACAAGAACTTGGAGACAGTTGGGGAAGATAACCTCACAAGCAGTTTCATTAAAGTATGATACACGTTCTAATAGGGTGCTTGAGGGTATGAGGTGGAGCTCCCTGGAGGAGGTATGATAAGACATATTGCATAAGAATAAGTTAAACGAAAAGATAGATGCAGGAAGAAGTGATAATATTAATGAAGGACTAATAACATTCTCCACCTTCTTGAATATGGGCTTGAAGCAGAACGTGGTGAAGAGCAGGCAGGAGAGGTGGGTAACAGCCAGATTGGCAAGGCCTTGGAGGAGCAGTGGGAAGGCATCTGAAAGTCTTGAAGAACCAGAATGACATATTAGATTTCCATTAAAAATGTACATGTACATATACAAGGCCAGGCACAGTGGCTCACACCTGTAATTCCAGCACTCTGGGAGGATGAGGCAGGTGAATCACCTGAGGTCAGAATTGCGAGACCAGCCTAACCAACATGGTGAAACCCTGTCTACTAAAAACACCAAAATTAGCCTGGCATGGTGGCACACATGTGTAATCCCAGCTACTTGGGAGGCTGAGGCAGAAGAATTGCTTGAACCCAGGAGGCAGAGGTTGCAGTGAGCCAAGATCATACCACTGCACTCAAGCCTGGGCAACAGATTGAGACTCAGTCTCAAAAAAAAAAAGTACATATACAAATAAAACTACCCATGCTATAGTATATGAGGATGGATTAGAGGTGAAAGACTAAAACTAGAAGCCAGGAGTCTAGTCTGGAAGCCACTGAACTAATCTGAACTAATTAAGGCAATAGATGAGAATTACAAGGACCCAAATGGAGACTATAGGAATGAAAATAAGAGGGAAGAATTGGAATACAGAGAAGGGAAGTAAGAAGTAAGAGAGAAGTCAAGCATAATTTACTGAAGCCACACAAAATGAAAAACAAAAAACAACGTAGATCTCCTAACCATTTACAGAGAGAGAGCAGCCCAAATCATTTCTATTCTATTTTCAGTATCCTCAGGACAAGTTCGAATGAACCTGAAAGAAATAATTCACTAACCTGTTTGTAAGGAGTATCATTCAGGTAAATTTCAGTGTCCCCCAACTGAAATCAAAACACTTTTAGAACAAACAATATCGTTGTCAAAGCATTTCTTGTTCTGGGCAATGAGAGATATATCTGAATCATCTGTACTCTGAAATGTCAAAAATATTTTATTAATATAAATATATACAATCTATATTGTTATTTTTATTAAGAAATCTTAAAGATCAATATTGACAATGGATTGCATCAGAATTGAAAAACAACTTATCTCTAAAATAAAAAGTCATTTTAAACTAATAATGTGAAGAATTTTATAGAAATATAGTAGGATAGCTCAATCTTTAGATACCTAAAATATATTTGTTAAAATTTTGTTGTTCCAGCCAAGTTTTTTACCATTTAATTACTATAACTCAAATGTATAAACCAATTTCATTTTCTTCATCAATAAACAATCAACAAAACAATATGTCGCTTAGGGAAATCTTTAAAAAAATATTCATTTGAAACATGTCTTTTGTTTTATCTTAAGCATATTTCTGGCTGAATAATTCTGTGTCTACAAATTAGAATTCAAATAGATACAAAACTTTGGTATTTGTTAGTAAATAAAAAAAATGTATGTTATTTGAGAGCTTGCTTTGAATTTTACATATATTATCCAATTTAATTCTTATGAAAACTTTCTGAATTAGGTATTAGTTCCATTTTACAGATGAGAAAACTGAGGTTAATGGGGATTAATTGATTATCTAAGGTCGCATAGCTAAATAGGTGCAGGGTCAGCTTTCGAATCCCTTATCTGTTTTGTCTTGTCTTGATGCCACTTGTAAAGAAATTAGGAAGGGTCTAGCAATGGTTGAGAAGAAAAGACAATTTTAGGTTACAGGGAATCCCTAACTTCAAGGAACATTATTTATTCTCTCTACTCTAAATGAAATATTTCACCTCCAGTTAGACCCCTTTCTTTGGCAACTCCCCAGTCCATCCACTAAGTCACTCTTTAGAAATAAAGTTTCTAATTTTCTCTCCCAGTTTAATGGATAGGTTCCTTCAATTGTACTGACTCTGGAAATTTTGTTAGAAAATATTTTTAGTATTGGTTCTTTAAAAGTTTTAATTGGCAAATTATACTTGTATATATTTATGAGATACAATGAGATGTTAAACGTATATAATGTGAAATAATTAAATAAAACTAATATATTCATCAACTCATATACTTATCATTTTTCTAGGAAGAAAGTACATGCTTCTTGTCAAATTTTCAAAGTGGTCCTAATCTCCCCCACAGTTAAAAGCCACTGCTCTAAGAGCCCTTTCACTAACTGCGGACAGTAGAGATCTCATTAAAAGGCAAGGAAGAAATGTGACATTTCTCTTTGGATTCAATGTCCAATTTTCAAAGGCCCACACACATTTCCTGAATCTTTTCCATTTTGAGACATATGGGTCAGTGTTTATTTTCATAGTAAGAAAAAGTCATTAAATGTTTGGCAATCATAGGCCAGGCATTGTGGCTCATGCCTGTAATCCCAGCACTCTGAGACCCAAGGTGGGCAGATCACTTGAGGTCAGGAGTTCAAGACCAGCCTGTCCAATATGGTGAAACCCTGTCTCTACTAAAAATACCAAAATTAGCCGGGCATGGTGGCGCACGCCTATAGTCCCAACTCCTAGGGAGGCTGAGGCAAGAGAATCACTTGAACCTGGGAGGCGGAGGTTGCAGTGAGCCAAGATCACACCACTGCACTCCAGGACTCCAGCCTGGGTAAGAGTGAGACTCTGTCTTAAAGAAAAAAAAAAAATGTTTGGCAATCATTCATGTGGTCTCTTTCTTTTTTTTTTTAGAGAGATGGGGTCTTGCCCTGCCACCCAGGCTGCTGGAGTGCAATGGCATGATCATGGCTCACTGCAGCCTCAACTTTCCAGGCTCAAACAATTCTTCCCACCTTATACTCTTGAATAGCTGGGAGACTACAGGTATGTGCCACCACAACTGGCCAATTTTTAAAACTTTTTGTAGAGTAAGGGTCTCACTATGTCTCCCAGGCTGGTCTTAAACTACTGGGCTCAAGTGATCCATTCACTTCAGCCTCCCAAAATGCTGTGTTTAGAGGTGTAAGCCACCTTGCCTGATGATCATACAGGTCTAATGTAAATTCTCCACACCTAGTTTTTCACAACTGGCAATATGAACACTAGCTCAATACATCTCTTATTTTGGCTAATATCTTTCTGTCTTGTTAATAAATATTATAGCATAGTGCCTGGAGGATAGGTTTTTAATGAATGGTATTGATGGAATAATTAATGTATCCCTCTGTAACCCATTTTTCCTTCATAAATGCTGGGAGCTATTGCTTCTTTTTAAACAATCCTTTTTCAGAGCATTGCCTAAATTTTGAAAAGCGAAATAATAAGGTTCATTAAGATGATTATGCCATTGTACTACTCAAAAAAATAATGCTATACCTTTCTGCATTTCTGAATAATTTCAAAGAAAAAAATACATAATTCAGGGTTTTGTTTTGCTTTCCCTTTTGGGAAAAGTTATTTAGATTGAGGGATGTGAAAAGCTGATTGAAAGGTTTTCTGTTGCCTTATATTTTATTACCATTAATTAAAGTGCCTCAATGTTAGTTTTATCCTTTATATTAAATCTGAAATGTCAAGAAATATTCTATCTTGTATAGTTTGTCTTATAATATCATGTTATGCTGACAGTAATTTGAAAGAATAGCAATATACCTAACAGTCACATTTCTATACTTTCCATTTCTAATGTATTTCAAGTTAATATTAGGTTTAGAAATAATGCTGCAGAGTTGCTAAGCAACACAGTAATAATGATAACACAGCTGGAGGAAAAAGGTCAATACCAATGTGCTACATGGACTCCTCAAACCCTTTATTCTCAGGTACTAAAAGCTTTAATACAGAATATGCCCCAAAATGATTCTGAAACGGAAATTGTCAGCACCTTTCAAGGTAAAATATAATTATACTTGACATGTCAGTATCAACACCTGTCATAGCCCCGGCCCCTTTTAAGGGTAATTATCCCACACAAAGTCCCTTTTGATACCATAGCCTCAGGCAGCCATGGCTTATGTTCCAAAGCAGCACATTCACTGATGGGCAAAGGGACTTCGAATGCTGGCAGAAAAAAACAAACATACACTATTCAATTCTCTCTCAAATTTAAACCAGAAAATACTGATTCTTTTTAATGTTTTGCAATAAGATCTGAGGGTGAATAAACATGGAAAGGATAAGGTAGAGTAGGAGCTGAATAGTTGAAAACAAGCTGAACATATGATGAAGTAGAAATGATGACTGAACTGAAGAAAAAGTAGAGAAAAGACACATAAAAGAAAGTTAGATACGCAAGCCTGAGTAAGCAGAAAATAGAGCAGTCACACAAAGATTGTCCAAGTTGCAAGAATGACATCAGGTCATCCATGAATCTCTGTTGCCTGGGGCCAAAACCAACCTTCAGTTGACACCTTCATGAGGTTCTTGTTGGAAGACATACACAGTTGGAAAAAAGAATAAGAAATATTGTAAGAGGTTACAAAAAGTTTTCAAAAATCTTACCTTGTGATCAAGCTAATTAAAATTGGATGGATTTCTTAATACTAACTTTAGTGTTAATAATACACAATGCAAAGGTAAAATTTGGTTTTCTCTTTGAACAAGCTTTTTGTGTCATTTTTTTTACATTATTATTTTTTTAAATTGTACTTTAGGTTCTGGAGTACATGCGCAGAACATGCAGGACTGTTGCATAGGTACATACGTGGCAATGTGGTTTGCTGCCTCCCTCCCCCTGTCACCTATATCTGGCATTTCTCCCCCATGTTATCCCTCCCCAACCTCCCTACCCCCTACTGTCCCTCCCCTAGTCCCCCTACACAGACCTCAGTGTGTGATGCTCCCCTCCCTGTGTCCATGTGTTCTCATTGTTCAACACCCACCTATGAGTGAGAACATGCGGTGTTTGATTTTCTGTCTTATGTCAGTTTGCTGAGAATGATTGTTTCCAGATTCATCCATGTTCCCACAAAGGACACAAACTCATCATTTTTTATGGCTGCATAGTATTCCATGGTGTATATATGCCACATTTTCCTTGTCCAGTCTATCGTCAATGGGCATTTGGGTTGGTTCCAGGTCTTCGCTATTGTAAACAGTGCCACAATGAACATAAGTGTGCATGTGTCTTTATAATAGAACGATTTATAATTCTTTGGATATATACCCAGTAATGGGATTGCTGGGTCAAAGGGAATTTCTATCTCTAGGCCCTTGAGGAATCACCACACAGTCTTCCACAATGGTTGAACTAATTTGCACTCAAACCAACAGTGTAAAAATGTTCCTATTTCTCCACATCCTCCCCAGCATCTGTTGTAAGACTTTTTATTTACTTTGAGTACACAACAAAAAAAAGGGAAAAGAGAGACAGATTAAATTTATCTTTTTAGCTGTCTTTATCAAGTTTTAAGATTATTTGAGAAACTGAGTCTCCTCTCTACCAAAGAGTAAAGGTTTTTGCTTTTCAAAATATTTGAATGGTCACTTTGATTAAATAAATGACTTAATTTACAGTTATCTGTGACTCTAGTTTATGATATCAAGTGTTTTAAGGCTTTGATATTTGATAACCTTTCCAAATTCTAAATTTAGTCTTTTGGCCTCAAACTAACTTTTTCGATATTAGGGCTCCTAAAGTTTAAGACGAACGTATTCATCTTCATTGGTATGTTAAAATCATACCAGAATCATTGTCAAATGTGAAATGGTCTTTAACTTTCTTTGGGTTATATTTATGTGCATGTGTCATTAACATATGTTCCAAAATTACATGAAATTCACATTATTCTGGTATATCTTAATACATGTTATCAGGAATAATTATGACTATTATGTTAAATTATTGTATTCCACAGAAATAATCAAATTTCCTTGTCAATTGTGTCTTTAGCAGCCATGGCTATTCTAAGACTTTTGTCACTCACAGACAATTATTGTTTTACTTTGATTCTTCTCAAAGAGCACTTTATAATCAGCTGCAGTCCACATCTTGCTTCCTTAGGGAAAGTTATGGAAATAACTCTGACAGGTGCTCTTGAATGCAGGTTTATAACTTTCAAGATTGTGCCATTGGACTAGAGAGAAAATTTGTGGGAATCTCATTGGAGAGCAGATGTGTTTGTGAGGATTGTTGGCCCAATACTGGGCAGAACAGGAGTTAACTGCATGGGACTGAACTAACAGAAGGCTGAAACAATTTTTTATGACTTCTTTGTTTGAAACTTTGGGATTCTTTTTGCTTTTTTTTTCTTTTTTTCTAGAGTCAAGAATACATTTCTTTCTTTTGAACTGTTTATAGCTTACAACAAGTTGAGTGAAGTATGCTCTTGTGAGCAAAATTTGAGGCATATTTCTTCCTCTCTGATTTCTCCAGAATCTGAAAACTATTTCAGAGTATTCTTAAATTATGGCAATATAGTTATTTGCATAAGTTCAATTAGAATCTGTTTTCTGTTGTAACAGGACACAGTTGGAGATGTTGGTTATTTTACCAAGGCTTTGACTAGGGTGGAATATTTTCAGATATGACTGGACTGCTTTGGGGAATTTAAGTTGACTTCATAGAGCTGACCAAAGCCTATTGTATAGACTGGCCTGGCACTTTATTTATGCAATTCCTTTTACAATGTTCATGACCTGTCATAAGAAAACCACATCACTTTCTGACAGGCCTAGGAACCCCCAAGTTATTTTGGAATCTCAAGAAGAGAGAAATCAACATAATTCATACAGGTATTTGCAGGCAAAGATAAATCCTTAGCTTCGATAACCTCAAGAGGCTTTTAAAAGTTCTAACCCGAGATTGTAAAAAAGTTAAAACCAACGTAAAAGAACCGATATGAACAATAATTATTCTTGCTGCATTTTGTGCAACTAAATCAGGCCAAATATACTAAGATTAAAACTTATTTTGCAAATAAATTTGCCCTGTTATGATTTGTCTTTCATAGAAATGAGGAACTAGAGGGAAAAATATCATTTAAAAATAAACTATTGTACATCTTTTATTAGATTCTAGCCTTGTCTATTATTTCTTAGTTGTTATTATCTGTCTACAATTCAGATTAAATCCTGAATTCCCTATTATCTATAAGCCTCCAAACTAACATTTTCACTTTTTTTTCACATTTTTCTGACTTGAAATCACTAGAAATTGAAACTGCCTTTGTGCCTGCCTACTGATATATAGACTTTTCAGAAAGTTCACTTCAACATCTGATTGAAACTGCAACACAGAAAAATCTGTCAGACTGCTGCTAAAATTTGAAAATGCTTCAGACTGAAAAAACTGGTCTATCAACTGCTCCAGACATACAACAGAGTCAACATAGAACTAAATGATTAAAATGATGATTGCCCAGAGAATTGCTCTGAATGAGGAGGTGGTAGCATAACCTAAATCTGTTTCCACTATTGCTTTCCCTTTGTTGTTAAAATTTGGCCTTGGTCTCTTTTTTTCCTCCATGTTTTCCTTCCTCCCTCCATTCTTCTCTGTGAGACATAAGACATCATGACCTCCTTGGAATGAACCTTTCCTAGCCTTAAGCAATCAGACCAAACCCATGACCTAGAGACTCATTTTCTTCTTTAAAGTTTTCTCTGAAAGATTTTGAAAATAGGGGAAATGTGAAAGAAAATAGAATCACAGGATCCTAAACTCACTATGCTAAAGGGAAAGTTACGCTTGGGAACTGAGGCACACTATACTGCCTTCCTTTTGTTCTCAAACATATAGCTGTAATTTCACAACCCTTTGTCATAGCTTCATCCATAAGTCAGTTTCCCACAATGATAGGAGGCCACATAGCTCCCCATATGGCCTCTCTCACAAATTACTCACAAAGAAATATCTTGTGAGCCCCTAAATCTTTCAAGATACATATTCTTTCTATAAACTAGTCCTAAAATCTAGTTTTGTTGAATCTCACACTGACAATATCCATTACCAGCTTAACATCACAGGTTTAAGACAAGGACAAGACCAGAAATCATTCCTCTGCCCACCCCGATATGAATGCATAATTAACCTTTTCTTCTAATCCCTCTTTTCACATGTAAAATATAGATTTACTGAGGCTAATCAGAACCTCACAAAAAGGCTCTGATGAGTCTCACTTGCCTCATTCCCTGTTGTGCCTCCTTTTTGTCTTTCCTGCTTGCTCTTTCCCCTTTAAATACTGAAGTTCCCAAAACCCTCTTCGGAAAAAGCACAGGTCACAGATGTTCCTGTGACTTGTGTTTGTGTTTGTTTGTGTGTTTGTTTATTTTTCCACCCCAGGCACATCCTTAATATCCTTAATGTTAGCTAGATAATCTCTATTGACTGAGACCTGACTCAGTAACTTTTTGATTAGTAAGATGATTTGGCTTCAAGATGGTTAATACTTATAAATGATTCTTATATGGTGAAATTTTTAAATTGGCATCTTCTGAGTCTCAACCTTTAAGTTGGTTTTAAAATAAATTTTCTTCTATGAGACTAAGATAGAAAAAAAGTTTGAAGACAGAATTGTTAAACAAGAAGTCAACTAAAAATATCAAAAGTTTTTTTAAAGGTGAATGACTTCTCCAGTCACATTCAAGATGGGCTAAGGAAGAGAAGGTAATAAAAAAGTATCTTTATCATTTTTATCATTTTACATAAGAAATACTTATGTATAAATGCTATAATGATTTTAGGGCCTCAATTTATTCCCTACTTCTACAACTTCCTTTTTCATTTAATTTTATTCCCTTAACATACATTTAATTTATTTGATTGATTTTATTATCTCTTGAAAAACTTCGCGAAGGCACGAGATATTCTTACTTTATGGGGAGTAAATTTTAGTCAGAATGGAATCTTCATTTGATTTGTACATGCCATGTCTTTCTCCTCTTTTCTTCCTTTATCCTTCCTTTCTTTCCTTCTTTCTACCTTTCTTATTTTCTTTCCTCCCTTCCTTCTTCCATTTCTTTTTCCTTTATCTTTCAGATGCGCCACGCCTTTTTAAGTGACCTTGCTATTAATTTGCATTTTACTCTCATTTAACAGGAATAGCTCTATCTAATTTCATTTAGCTCTTTATATTTGCCAACAGCATAATGATTTCCCTTGACTTTCTTCTTTATCTATTTTAATTCTCTATGCATTAATTAATTAATTAATTTTAAAGCCAAGGTCTGTACCTTCAAGGTATTATAAGTTCACAAGCAACTAAAAGTTTTGTGAAGGAGAAAGACATGGAAATACAGAAACTGTGAGGCCCAGTGTTTTAAGATACTCTGGGAGACAGCAACTGTCACAAGAGACTGAGTTGTGATCAAAGACAAAAGGCCAGAATCAGTAGAATTACAGAAGACAAGGCAAAAGCAACTCCAAGAAAAAAAGAAGATAAAAATTTAAAAAGTATAACTGGATTTTGCATTTAGGTCATGGTTGACGTTTATAGTTGCAATTTTAAATAAATTTTGTAATTAAATAACTCTCCTCCACCTGCCTAAGGTACAAATGAAGTAAGGCCCATGTTTATTTTTGCTTATCATTGTATCTTCACTTCTTAGTATAGGGCCTGATACATAGAAAGCACACAGGAAATAGTGATGTGAAACAATCATGCCAGGTATAGGAATTTGAGAGTGATAAAATTAGAAGGTTTTCAGAGGCTTAAGGAGACAGTGAACATTTGAAATATTACCTTAAGACAATGTTAAAAAACCTAATCTAGAACGAATCATAGGAAGAAACCAGCAGTGATTGGAGTTTGTCATAGATTCATGGAACTAGAGTTTGGCTCTGAAATCTGGGTATTGAAATACTATATTTCCCATTTTTGCTGAAGATATCTAGTTTCTTTATGTTTAAAGCACAGGTCATAATGCTGTTCAGTTTTTCATCTGTTTTTCTTCTAAACTGAGCCTTTACCTCAGGAAATTTACCTTAGGAAATACGATTATTACTTTGGTTCTAAATTGTGTTAATATACTTAAAACATAATGTGCTATATACCATGTGCTATTTATAGTAAAGAGCAAACAGACTCCAAAATGAATAAAATATCAGAAAACCTGAATTTTCAAAGTTTAATAGGTATGATTCAACCAAGTTATGGTAAGTACTTACTCTGTACCTAGACCTGGGTTACATTTAAAACCACACGATACAGACATGAGAAAACAAACGTTAATATCTGTTTAAATATAAGGGTCAAGTTACACAATATTTTTAAAAATCAAACTGAGTAGGTGTTAATTTTTTAAAGTCCAATTGGAAAACAGAGAAATTTTAGATTAATAGATCCATCTCAGGACCCAAAGAAATCGAAAATAAGTTTCACCAGATGAAAGGTGTTAAAAATAACAAAGATAAACCTGGAATTTGTAATCAACAAGGGAGGAAAGAGAGCTGGTTGTCAAGGAAGAATGAATTAAATCTGCTATTCACAGAGTTAGTTCCTGCCACTAAGAAAGCAACAAGTAAATGAATGGTGCTGGCAGCCATCCTATCCTTCTCAGAAGAAATACTGATTCTTCTAGAAAAAGGAAGGCTCGGTCATGGAAAATCTTAGCAGACAGAGTAAGCAAAATATTACTAAAGAAAAATTGAAGCAGAAAAAAAAATTCAAGCACTGAAAAATGTACTGCCTAGCATGATTATATTTCAAGATGATGGAAATTATGTTGCACTAGTTAATTGCTAATTTATCTTTAATATGCAATAATTATCTGTTTCAAAGTCAAATAAAATGTTTTTCCATTTATCATATATGTTGCATTCAATTTGTCCCTAAACATTTTTGGGGCCTAATTCTAGTTTTATTAATTTTAATAAGATTACCCATTACAGAATCAAAAATGTACTAGTATAATTATAATTAATTATTAATGTAAGCTTTCTTCAAGTTACCAAATTAAATTCAATAAAAGTCTAGTTCTGAAGTCTACTGATTATAAACAGTTTCTTTTTAAAACACTATAAAAATATTTCTAAAATATTCAAAAAAGGCATATGCAATTCTAGAACTTCAAAATTTAGAATCTTAATACTCTTTGTGTCTTTTGCTTACTAAATTATCCCTGATGATAGATTTTCATCCAGATACTGAACTCGTGATCCAAATTTCATTGCTGTTAAAAAATTGGAATAACGTTTCCTGTGACATGTTTCCTTATATACATGTAAGTAATCTACTTAAAATTTGAAACTGAACATGATGGGTTTATTTTAGCAAAAAGAATATAGTCACAAATTAAGATGAATATAGGAATTCAGGTTACAAAGGCTAAATGCCAAATCATAACACTGTTACCTATGAAATGGACTGGCATCGTTAGATTGCAGCAATAAAGAAATATTGCTATAATCACTCAGCATCAAATACAAGAATATACTTTCCACTTGCCAGGACTCAGAGTTAAGACAAATACTCTACTTGAAATATTTTCTGCACAATCACTATTTGAAACTGCAATAATAAATACTACATTTTCTCTACTATAAAAGAAAATGAGGGTAACGGGAGAAAATACTAATAAGTAGTTATTGAGTTCACCAATGCCCAGCATTCTGCAAAATGACTTGGAAAGAATGACAAGAAATATAAAGCATTGTCCCCGCCACCAAAACCTTAGAATTTTCTTAGCGAAATCTATCTTAACACGAAGTATATATAGTAGATATGTCTTTACTGGCATGCTTTATATTTTATAGGCCCCTAAAATTGTTTTATTAAATATATGTAATAATGTGAATGAAGATCACCACCATACACTGGAAAACATTTGTAGAGACGATGATACACAAAGTTTTTGGGTTTTTTTTTTCTCCGAAACGCTGCTGATCTATAACCTGGGTCACTATATTTAGTCTAGCATCTCTGTTCTTACAAAAGTGGGTTGTTTCAGGTTTTTTCCTTGTCATAAATTATACTGTGATGAGAGTTACATAAATGTGACTTTCTGGTTTCTTTGTGATATTTTTCTTTTTCTAGAAGGGGAATTGTTGAGTCAAAGCAACAGAAGAGAGTGTTCGTGGTGAGCATGGCCAAATTGCTTTCCACTGATGCAGAGCTGACCCACACCTCCACCAGCCACCCACAGATGGGCTGCACCACTGCACTGTCACCAACACTAACCACCACCACAAAAGTGGACATGTGCTGATTTGATTGGTGAAAACTGGTACTTTCACTTTTTTTTTATGTTATTAATTTGTGCATTGTGGTGCACCCTGAGGCTCAACATGTTCCTAAAGTGTACCAGGTGTTCCAAATTTGCTTTCTTGCTTTGACTGTTTATATCCCTCCTATTTGGTTTTCACGTAAAAAAAACTAAAAATAAAAATAAAAACAAGGTTTTTAATGCTTTTGGTAGAAATGTGCAAATATTTTTTCCATATACAAAATGAAAAATAAAGTTTTGCAGAATATCTGACTACTTAAATGATACCATAAACAAATATCTTTAACAGAAATGACATATCCAATGGGAACATGTCATGTTTTACATGATATTGTCAGAGAAACTTAAGTTTTTCCAAATGTGACTTAAATTTGACTATGCAGAAGAAGAGAATAATTTCAAAAATACTTAAATCAGGTTTTTTAAGAAAGTAAAATGTTCTACATCCTTACTACTTAACATATGGTTTATAGATATGGAGCATCAGCACTATCTAGCAGCTTATTGAAAAGGCAGAACCCGGGAGATTTGGCAAGATGGCCAAATAGGAACAGCTCCAGTCTGTAGCTCCCAGTGAGGTCACACAGAAGGTGGACTATTTCTGCATTTCTAACCTAGGTACCTGGTTCATCTCATTAGGACTGGTTAGACAGTGAGCGCAGCCCACAGAGGGCAAGCAGAAGCAGGGTAGGGCATCACCTCACCCAGGAAATGCAAAAGGCCAGAGAACTCCCTCCCTTAGCCAAGGGAAGGCATGAGAAACAGTGCTATAAAGCCCAGATACTATGTTTTTCCCATGGTTTTTATAACCTGCAGACCAGGAGATTCCCTTGTGTGCCTATAATACCAGGGCCCTGGGTTTCAAGCAAAACTGGATGGCAGTTTGAGCAGACTCTGAGCTATCTGCAGGAGGATTTTTCTGTACCCCAGAGGTGCCTGGAACCTCAGAGAGACAAAACTGTTCACTTCCCTGGAAAGGCGGCTGAAGCCAGGGAGCCAAGTTGTCTCACTCAGTGGGTCCCACTACCATGGAGCCCAGCAAGCTAAGAACCACTGGCTTGAAATTGTCACTGCCAGCACAGCAGTCTGAAGTCCTCCTGGGATGATTGAGCTTGGAGTGGGGAGGGGCATCTGCCATTACTGAGGCTTGAGTAGACAGTTTTCCCCTCACAGTGTTAAGGAAGCCACTGGGAAGTTTGGACTGGGTGGAACTCACTGCAGTGTGGCAAAGCAGCTGTGGTCAGACTGCCTCTCTAGATTCCTCCTCACTGGGCATAACATCTCTGAAAGAAAGGTAGCACTCCAGTAAGGGGCTTACAAATAAAACTCCCATCTCTGTGGAACACAGTACGTGGGGAAGGAGCAGCTGTGGGCACAGCTTTAACAGACTTAAACATTCCTGCCTGCTGGCTCTGTAAGGGAGCAGCGGATCTCCTAGCACAGTGCTCAAGCTCAGCTAAGGAACAGACTGCCTCTTCAAATGGGTCCCTGACTCCTGTGCCTCCTGACTGGCGGCACCTCCCAGCAGGGGTCGACAGACACCTCGTACAGGAGAGCTCCAGTTGGCATCTGGCGGGTGACCCTCTGTAATGAAGCTTCCAGAGGAAGGAGCAGGCAGTAATCTTTGCTGTTCTGCAGCCTTCACTGGTGATACATGGGCAAGCAGGGTCTGAAGTGGACCTCCAGCAAACTCCAGCAGACTTACAGAAGAGGGGCCTGACTTTTAGAAAGAAAACTAACAAAAAGAAAGCGATAACATCAACATTAACAAAAAGGATGCCCACACAAAAATCCCATCCAAAGGCCATCAGCATCAAAGATCAAAGGTAGATAAATCCATGAAGCTGAGGAAAAACCAGCACAAAAATGCCAAAAATTCGAAAAGCCAGAATGCCTATTCTCCTCCAAATGATCTAAACTCCTTTCAGATAAGGGCACAAAACTGGACAGAGAATGAGTTTGACAAACTGATAGAAGTAGGCTTCAGAGGATGGGTAGTGACAAACTCTTCTGAGCTAGAGGAGTATGTTTAACCCAAAGCATGGAAGCTCAAAAACCTTGATAAAAGGTTACAGAAACTGCTAACTAGAATAAGCAGTTTAGAGAAGAACACAAATGACCTGATGAAGCTGAAAAACATAGCACGAGAACTTTGCGAAGCATACACAAATGTCAATAGTCCAATCAATCAAGCTGAAGAAAGGATACGAGATTAAAGGTCAACTTAATGAAATAAAGTGTGAAGCCAAGATAAGAGAAAAAAGAATGAAAAGGAACAAACAAGGCCTCTAAGAAATATGGGACTATGTGAAAAGATCAAACCTACGATTGATTGCTGTAGCTGAAAGTGACAGGGAGAATGAAACTAAGTTGGAAAATGCACTTCAGGATATTATCCAGGAGAACTTCCCCAACCTAGCAAGACATGCTAACATTTAAATTCAGGAAATACACAGAACACCAACCACTAAGATAGTTCCCGAGAAGAGCAACCCCAAGACATATAATCATCAGATTCCCCAAGGTTGAAACAAAGGAAAAAATGTAAGGGCAGCCAGAGAGAGAAAGATCAGGTTACCTACAAAGGGAAGCCCATTAGACTAACAGTGGATCTCTCTGCAGAAATCCTACAAGCCAGAAGAGATGGGGGCCAATATTCAACATTCTAAAAGAAATGAATTTTCAACCTGGACTTCCATATTCAGCCAAATTAAGCTTTATAAGCGAAACAGAAATAAAATCCTTTACAGACAAGCAAAGGCTGAGGGATTTTGTCACCACCAGGCCTGCCTTACAAGAGCTCCTGAAGGAAGCACTAAATATGGAAAGGAAAAACTGGTACCAGCCACTGCAAAAACATACCAAAATATAAAGACCAATGACACAATGAAGAAACTGGATCAACTAATGTGTAAAATAACCAGCTAGCATCATGATGACAGGATCAGATTCACACATAACAATATTAACCTTAAATGTAAATGGGCTAAATGCCCCAATTTAAAAAAACAGACTGGCAAATTGGATAAAGAGTCAAGACCCATCATGTGCTGTATTCAGGAGACCCATATCATGTGCAAAGACACACGTAGGCTCAAAACAAAGGGAGGAGGAAGATTTACCAAGCAAATGGAAAGCAAAAAAAGAAAGAAAAAAAGAGAGCAGAGGTTGCAATCCTAGTCTCTGATAAAACAGACTTTAAACCAACAATAATCAAAAAAGACAAAGAAGGGTATTATATAAATGGTAAACAGATTAATGCAAGAAGAAGAGCTAACTCTCCTAAATATATATGCACCTAACACAGGAGCACCCAGATTCATAAAGCAAGTTCTTAGAGACCTACAGAGAGACTTAGACTCCCACATAATAATAGCAGGAGACTTTAACACCCCACTGTCAATATTAATAACAGATCAACAAAACAGAAAATTAATAAGGATATTCAGGACTTGAACTCAGCTCTGGACCAAGCAGACCTAATAGATATCTATAGAACTCTCAACCCTAGATCAATAAATATCCATTCTTCTCAGCACCGCATAGCACTTATTCTAAAATCAACCACATAAGTGGAAGTAAAACACTCCTCAACAAATGCAAAAGAACAAAAATCATAACAAACAGTCTCTCGGATCACAGTGCAATCAAATTAGAACTCAGAATTAAGAAACTCTTTCAAAACTGCACAGCTACACAGAAACTGAACAAACTGCTCCTGAATGACTACTGGGTAAATAATGAAATTAAGGCAGAAATAATGAAGTTCTTTCAAACCAATGAGAATAAAGACACAACATACCAGAATCTCTGGGACATAGCTAAAGCAGTGTTTAAAGGAAAATTTATAGCACTAAATTCCCACATGAGAAAGTAGGGAAGATCTAAAACTGACACCCTAACATGACAATTAAAGGAACTAGAGAAGCAAGAGCAAACAAATTCAAAAGCTAGCAGAAGACAAGAAACAACTAAAATCAGAGCAAAATTGAGGAAGATAGAGACACAAAAAAATCCTTCAAAAAATCAATGAATCCAGAAGGTGGTTTTTGAAAAGATTAACAGAATAGATAGATCACTACCCAGCCTAATAAAGAAGAAACAGAGAAGAATCAAGTAGACACAATAAAAAACGGTAAAGGGAACATCACCACTGATCCCACAGAAATACAAACTACCATCAGAGAACACTTTAAACACCTCTACGTAAATAAACTAGAGAACCTAGAAGCAATGGATAAATTCTTGAACACATACACCCTCCAAGTGGAATCCCTGAATAGACAAATAACAAGATCTGAAATTAAGGTAGTAATTAATAGCCAACCAACAAAAAAAAAAAACCCAGGACCAGACAGATTCACAGCTGAATTCTACCAGAGGTACAAAGAGGAGCTGGTACCATTCCTTCTGAAACTATCCCAAACAATAGAAAAAAAGGGACTCCTCCCTAACTCATTTTATGAGGACAGCATCATCCTGATTCCAAAACCTGGCAGAGAAAAAACAAAATAAGAAAATTTCAGACCAATATCCCTGATGAACATCGGTGCAAAACTCCTCAATAAAATATTGGCAAACTGAATCAAGCAGCACATCAAAAAGCTTATCCACCACCATCAAGTCAGCTTCATCCCTGGGATGCAAAGCTGGCTCACCATATGCAAATCAATAAATGTAATCCATCGCATAAACAGAACCAATGACAAAACCCACATGATTATCTCAAGAGATGCAGAAAAGACCTTCGATAAAATCCAACATCCCTTCATGCTAAAAACACTCAATAAACTAGGTATTGATGAAACATATCTCAAAATAATAAGACCTATTATGGCGAACGCATAGACAATATTATACTGAATGGGCAAAAGCTGGAAGAATTCCCTTTGAAAACCAGCCCAAGACAAGGATGCCCTCTCTCACCACTTCTATTTAACATAGTATTGGAAGTTCTGGACAGGGCAATCAAGCAAGAGAAAGAAATAAATGTATTCAGATAGGAAGAGAGGAAGTCAGACTGTCTCTGTTTGCAGATGACATGATTGTATATTTAGAAAACTCCATCCTTTCACTCCAAAAACTTCTTAAGCTGATAAGCAACTTTAGCAAAGTCTCAGGATACAAAATCAATGTGCAAAAATCATAAGCATTCCTATACACCAATAATAGACAAACAGAGCCAAATCATGAGTGAACTCCTGTTCACAATTGCTTCAAAAGAAAATAAAATACCTAGGAATACAACTTACAAGGGATGTGAAGGGCCTCTTCAAGGAGAACTACAAACCACTGCTCAAGGAAATCAAAGAGGACCCAAACAAGTGGAAAAACATTCCATGCTCATGGATAGGAAGAATCAATATCATGAAAATGGCCATACTCCCAGAAGTAATTTAAAGATTCAGTGCTATCCCCATCAAGCTACCACTGACTTTCTTCAAAGTATTAGAAAAACTACTTTAAATTTCATACAGAATCAAAAAAGAGCCTGTATAGCCAAGACAATCCTAAGCAAAAAGAACAAAGCTAGAGGCATCATGCTACCTGACTTCAAACTATACTACAAGGCTACAGCAACCAAAACAGCATGGTGCTGATACCAAAACAGATACATAGACCAATGGAACAGAACAGATGACTCAGAAATAACACTGCACATCTACAACCATCTGATCTTTGACAAATCTGACAAAAACAAGCAACAAGCAATGGGGAAAGGATTCCCTATTTAATAAATGATGCTGGGAAAACTGGCTAGCCACATGCAGAAAACTGAAAACTGAACCCTTTCCTTACACCTTATACAAAAATCAACCCAGGCTAGATTAAAGATTTAATCATATTACCTAAAACCATAAAAACCAAAGAAGAAAACCTAGGCAATACTATTCAGGATATAGCCATGGGCAAAGACTCCATGACTAAAACACCAAAAGCAATTGCAACAAAAGCCAAAATTGACAAATGGGATCTAATTAAACTAAAGAGCTCAAACTAGCATCAGAGTGAATAGGCAACCTACAGAATGGGAGAAAAATTTTGCAATCTATCCATCTGACAAAGGGCTAATATCCAGAATCTATAAAAAACTTAAACAAATAAACAAGAAAAAAACAACCCCATCAAAAAGTGGGCAAATGATATAAACAGACACTTTTCAAAAGAAGACATTTATGTGCCCAACAAACATATGAAAAAATGCTCATCATCACTGGTCATTAGAGAAATGCAAATCAAAACCACAAAAAAAGTCAAGAAACAACAGATGCTGGAGAAGATGTGGAGAAATAGGAATACTTTTACACTGTTTGGTGGGAGTTAAATTAGTTCAACCATTGTGGAAGACAGTATGGTGATTCCTCAAGGATCTAGAACCAGAAATACCATTTGACCCAGCAATTCCATTACTACATATATACTCAAAGGATTATAAATAATTCTACTATAAAGACATATGCACACATATGTTTACTGCAGCACTATTCACAATAGCAAAGACTTGAACCCAACCCAAATGCCTTTCAATGATAGACTGGATAAAGAAAATGTGGCACATATATACCACGGAATACTATGCAGCCATAAAAAAAGAATGAGTTCTTATTTTTTGCAGGAAAATGGATGAAGCTGGACACCATCATTCTCAACAAATTAATGCAGGAACAGAAAACCAAACACTGCATGTTCTGACTCATAAATGGGAGTTGACCAGTGAGAACACATGGACACAGGGAAGGGAACCTCATCACACACTGGGGCCTGTCAAGGGTCGGGGGAAGGGGGAAGGAGAGCATTAGAACAAATACCTAATGCATGTGGTGCTTAAAACTTATATGACAGGTTGATGGGTGCCGACAAACCACCATGGCACATGTATACTTATGCAACAAACCTGCATGTTCTGCACATGTATCTCAGAACTTAAAGTATAATTTTAGAAAAAGAAAAGGCAGAACCCAAAACCCTACTGCAATTCTATGAAAACAGAATTTATATTTTAACAATATCCCTAGCTGATGCATATGCACACTAAGGTTTAAGAAGTGCTGCTCTAAATACTTGACATTGAAAGGTGGCATATGCGTTTATCACAAGTGTTAGATTGCTAGAACTAAAAAATTACGTTTAAGCTTGTGGTCTCTATTCTCTAGTGAAGATTGTTGAAAAATTTAAACAAGTAATTTTTTAGCTTCATATTTTAGCCAAAATTGTGCTAGTTCCTATGAGGAACTCAGAAGTGTACCACATAGTTCTGACATAAAATGATATACAATCTAGATGAATACAGAAGAATAATCAGAATATAATGAGCTTCTTAATTTTGACATGATTACTATAAACACAATGGGATATAAGAACAGGACAGATCACTGTGAGCTGAAAATATGACTTTGAGGGAGCAGAGGAAATCAGATACAGAGAGCACAATGAGAAAAGACATAAATGAGGGATGGAGTTGACAGAACCCTTTGAAAGACTAGCATAGGAGGTTTCACTTTATGAGGCTATTGGAAGTTACAGGAAGCTATTGGAAATCCCTGTAGTTCTTAATAAGCAATGACATGATAACAATCTGAGTCTTAGAAAGATAAATAGAAAGAAATAGTATGTTACTGTGAGGATTAACTTGAATCAGAAATACAGTCAAGAAATTGAGGCTCAGAACTGTACATATCAATTTGGAACTCATCAGTGTGTAGGTGTGGCTAAGATTTTAGAAGTGAATGAACACACCAAGCACTAGCAGAAAGGGGTAGAAAGCCACAAAAAGATGTCCAGTTCAGTTAACATTCGGTGAAAAACTATGTTCCCAGTATGGTTCTTCTCCCTTGTGAAACAATAATGAGAAAGACTTGGTCCTTGCTCTAAAGGAGCCAACTCAGTCATCTCTGGGTGGGGGCTCATGCAAGAGGAGAAGGCAAAACAAGACAAAGACAAAACCAGAAAGAGACTGAAAGACTCATAATATCCAGAAAGTCAAGGATGGAGGTAACTTAAAGGAGTGTCAGAGGCACCTAAATATCAAGGAAAATGAGGATTTGATATAAAATCAAATCTGATACATTTTGGGAATCAAGTATATTTGTTTATGTTTTCAAATTCCTAAATTGTGATCTACTTTTCTAAGCCTCTAAATTTATACTCTAAACCTCAGGAATGAAAGGAGTTTAATATAAAATTGTTTGCTAGAACAGGCTTATTCAAAGAAGATACTCAGAGAATATATATCCATTAGTGTGCCTTCCTTAAGCTCCAAAAATAATCCATACAACACAAGACAAAAAAAAAAAATACTCTATAGGCAACTTGACATCCACTATAATTATATGACTGTAAAATCCATTCTCAGGTATTTATTCTTTAAGAAACTTAAAATCATTCATAAAGGAAGCCAAGACAAGTACCAACAGGAAAATGCAATGATGTAAAATATAAGCAAGAGGCTTGCTTAAGCTTAAACGGCTATAGATTTTACTATTCATTTTTTATATAACAGAACTAATATAAAATGGAAGATAGTCTGTTTTCTTGACTTAGACTTAAATAACAAAATCACACACAAACTTCTAATATATAAAAGTCATATCCAGAAAAAAATGCATTAATCATAGGTTAATTTGCTGGAGGAAAAATATGTTATTTTGTTTATTCTTGTGTAACTTCTTTCTAAAGTTCACATTTCTCTATTTAGAAAGTAATTCTGTGATCATTAATGTCTAAAATTTAAATATACAGATAATTGAAATGCATTCAATGTAAGAAATTTTAAGGATTTTATCAGATATATAAAGCCTGGAGTTTACCAAAGCATATCATCAAAATAGCATTTCTAGAATTGAGCATAATATCTTTTTATTGTCAAACCATAAAAAATGTATAACCCAATTACGGTTTAATGTGTTACATTTATATTCACCAAACCAAGTTAATAACAATAAAAATGGCTGACATTTATTGAACATGCACTTTATATCAAACACTGGCTAAGCCTTTTATGTATATTTATCTTATTTAATCCTCAGAACTATTTCACAATTATTTTTCACATCTTATAGATGAGAAAACAGAGGCACGAAAGTTTAAGAACTAGCCCATTACTTATAAATAATAAAAGTTAAGAATGAGTTAAGGAAATACTAAAACCTGGCAGAGACACAGTGAAAAAAGAAAACTTCAGGCCAATATTCCTGATTAACATAGACACAAAAAATCCTCAACAAAATACTAGCAAAGTGAATCTAGCAGTACATCAAAAAACTAATCCACCACAATCAAGTAGACTTTATTTCTGGAATGATAGGTTAGTTCAACATACACAAATGAATAAACGTGATTCATCACATAAACAGAACTAAAAACAAAAACCACATGATCATCTCAACAGATGCAGGAAAAAGTTTTTGATAAAATTCAACATCCCTTCATATTAAAAACCCTCTAAAAATTGGGCATCAGAGGAACATATCTCAAAATATTAATAGCCACCTATGATAAACCCACAGCCAACATCATTCCAAATGGGCAAAAGCTGGACCCAATCCCATTGAGAAGTGGAACAAGACAAGGATGCCCACTCTCATCACTCTTATTCAACACAGTACTGGAAGTCTTAGCCAAAGCAATCGGGCAAAAGAAAGAAAGGGCATTCAAATAAAAACAGGAAGTCAAAGTATCTCTCTTCACAGACAATATGATTCTACACGTGGAAAACCCCATAGCCTCTGCCCAAAGGCTCCTAGAACTGATAAACAACTTCAGTAAAGTTTCAGGAGACAAAACCAATGTACAAAAATAAACAGAATTTCTTTTCTTTATTTTTAATTGTACTTTAAGTTCAGCGGTACATGTGCAGTTCTTGCAGGATTGTTGCATAGGTATACACATGTCATGGTGGTTTGCTGTCTCCATCCCCCCCATCACCTACATCAGGCATTTCTCCCAGTGTTATCCCCTCCCCCAACCTCCCAGCCCCCTGCTGTCCCTCCCCCTAGCCCCCCACCCCCCCAACACACCCCAGTGTGTGATGTTCCCCTCCCTGTGCCCATGTGTTCTCTTGTTCAACACCTGCCTATGAGTGACAACATGCAGTGTTTGTTTTTCTGTTCTTGTGTCAGTTTGCTGAGAATTGTGGTTTCCAGATTCATCCATGTCCCTACAAAGGGCACAAACTCATTGTTTTTTATGGCTGCATAGTATTCCATGGTGTATATGTGCCACATTTTCTTTGTCCAGTCTATCACTGGGCATTTGGGTTGGTTCCAGGTCTTTGCTATTGTAAACAGTGCCACAATGAACATACATGAGCATGTGACTATAATAGAACAATTTATAATCCTTTGGGTATACACCCAGTAATGAGACTGCTAGATCAAATGAAATTTCTATTTCTAGATCCTTGATGAGTCACTACACTGTCTTCCACAATGGTTGAACTAATTTACACTCCCACCAACAGTGTAAAAGTGTTCCTATTTCTCCACATCCTCTCCAGCATCTGTTGTCTCCAGATTTTTTAATGATCGCCATTCTAACTGGCGTGAGATGGTATCTCAATGTAGTTTTGATTTGCATTTCTCTAATGACCAGTGATGATGAGCATTTTTTCATATGTTTGTTGGCCTCATATACATCTTCTTTTGAAAAATGTCTGTTCATATCCTTTACCCAATTTTGAATGAGTTTGTTTTTTTCTTGTAAATCTGCTTTAGTTCTTTATAAATTCTGGATATTAGCCCTTTGTCAAATGGGTAGATTGCAAAACTTTTCTCCCATTTTGTTGGTTGCCAGTTCACTCTAATGATTGTTTCTTTTGTTGTGCAGAGACTCTTAAGTTTAATTAGATTCCATTTGTCTATTTTGGCTTTTGTTGCCATTGCTTTTGGTGTTTTAGTCATAAAGTCCTTGCCTATGCTTATGTCCTGAATGGTATTGCCTCGGTTTTCTTCTAGGGTTTTTACAGTGTTATGGCTTATGTTTAAATCTTTAATCCATCTAGAGTTAATGTTAGTGTAAGTGTGAGGAAGGGGTCCAGCTTCGGCTTTCTGCACATGGCTAGCCAGTTTTCCCAACACCATTTATTATATAGGAAATTCTTTCACCGTTTCTTGTTTTTGTCAGGTTTGTCAAAGATCAGATGGTTGTAGATGTGTAGCATTGCTTCCGAGACCTCTGTTCTGTTCCATTGGTTTATATCTCTGTTTTGGTACCAGTACCATGCTGTTTTGATTACTGTAGCCTTGTAGTATAGCTTAAAGTCAGGTAGCGTGATGCTTCCAGCTTTGTTCTTTTTGCTTAGGATTGTCTTGGCTATGTAGACTCTCTTTTGGTTCCATATGAAGTTTAAGGTGGTTTTTTCCAGTTCTGTGAAGAGGGTCATAGGCAGCTTTATGGGGATAGTGTTGAATCTATAAATTACTTTGGGCAGTTTGGCCATGTTCATGATATCAATTATTCCTAACCATGAGCATGGAAGGTTTTTCCATCTGTTTGTGTCCTCTCTTATTTCCTTGATTAGTGGTTTGTAGTTCTCCTTGATGAGGTTCTTTACATCCTTTGTTAGTTATATTCCTAGGTATTTCATTCTCTTTGTAGCAATTGTGAGTGGGAGTTCACCCATGATTTGGCTCTCTTTAAGTCTGTTATTGGTGTATAGGAATGCTTGTGATTTCTGCGCATTGATTTTGTATCCTGAGACTTTGCTGAAGTTGCTTATCAGTTTTAGGAGATTTTGGGCTGAGATGATGGGGTCTTCTAAATATACAATCATGTTGTCTGCAGATAGAGACAATTTGACTTCCTCTTTTCCTAACTAAATACCCTTTATTTCTTTTTCTTGTCTAAAAATTAGCAGCATTTCTATACACCAATAATATTCAAGTTGAGAGAAAAATCAAGATTGCAATTCCATTCACAATAGTCATATACACACACAAAAATACCTAGGTATGCAGCTAAACAGGAAAGTGAAAGATCTCTACAACAAGAATTACAAAACACTGCTGAAAGAAATCAAGACAACACCAAAAAATGAAAATACATTTCATACTCATGGATAGGAAGAATCAATACTGTTAAAATGGTCATACTTCCCAAAGTGATCTACAAATTCAATGCCATTCCTAACAAATTACCAATGTCAGTTTTCACAGAATTAGAAAAAAACTATTCTAAAATTCATACAGAATCCAAAAAGAGTTGTACTAGCCAAAGCAATCCTAAGCAAAAAAAAAAAAAAACAAAGCTGGAAGCATCAAACTACCCAACTTCAAACTAAACTACGAGGCTACAACAACCAAAACACCATGGTACTGGCACAAAAATGACATAATGGAACAGATTAGAGAACCCAGAAATACAGCCATGTATCTACAACCATCTGATCTTTGACATAATCAACAATAATAAGCAGTGAGGAAAGAACTCCCCATTCAATAAATGCTGCTGGGATAACTGGTTAGCCCTATGTAGAAGATTGAAACTGGAACATTTCCTTTCATTAAATATAAAAATCAACCAAACATGGACTAAAGACTTAAAGACTTCTAAGATCACAAAAATCCTAGAAGAAAACCAAGAGAATACTATTCTGGATGTAGGCCTTCTCAAAGATTTTATAACAAAGACACCTAAAGCAATTGCAACAAAAACAGAAATTAACAAGTGGGCCCTAATCAAACTAAAGAGCTTCAGCACAGCCAAAGAAATATCAACAAAGTAAACAGAAAACCTACAGAATGGGAGAAAATATTTACAAATCATGTACCCTACAAATGCCTAATAACCAGAATCTCTAAGGGACTTAATAAGCACAAAACAACTTCATTAGAAATTGGCAAAGGACATGAACAGACACATCTCAAAAGAATACATACATGCAGCCAATGAGCATATGAAAAAGTGTTCAACATCATTAATCATTAGAGAAATGCAAATCAAAACTACAGTGAGATATCATCTCACACCAGTCAAAAGGGCTACTATTAAAAAGTAAAAAAACAACAGATGTTGGTAAGGTTGCAAAGAAAAGGAAACACTTATACACTCCTGGTGAGAAGGTAAATTAGTTTAGGCACTGTAGAAAGCAGTGTGGTAATTTCTCAAAGAACTTAAAACAGAATTATCATTCAACCCAGAAATTCCATTATTGTGTATGTACCCAAAGGAATATAAATTGTTCTACCATAAAGACATATGCACATGTACATTTATTGCAGCACTATTCACAATAGCAAATACATGGAATCAACCTAGATGCCCATCAATAGTGGAATGCATAAAGAAAAGGTGGTACATATACACCATGGAGTACCATGCAGCCCTAAGAAAGAAATGTCTTTTGCAGCAAAATGGATGCAGCTGGAGAACATTATCCTAAGTGAATTAACACAGGAACAGAAAATTAAATACCGCATGTTCTCACTTATAAGTGGGGGCTAAACATTAACTACATCTGGACACAAAGAGGGGAACAATAGACACTGGGGCCTACTTAAGGGTGGAGGGTGGGAGGTGGGTACCAGGATGATGAAATCCTTTGTACACCAAACCCCAGCAACATGTAATTTACCCACAATAACAAACCTTCACATGTACTCCCTGAACCTAAAATACAAGTTGAAAATATATATTATTGTTTTATAGGTTTTATAAATAGCACATGAATTCGATATATCAGGGACCAGCATACATGTTTTTACATTAAGTCTTTACACAAATGCAAATAAAAATGTCTAACTGCAACCTACCTTTATCAAAAATACCTGGCAATCACTGATATAGTCATACTCTAGTCCATCAAAAGAATAATAGTGTCGGTCCCATATATTGTGCACACTGCCGGGCATGGATAATATGTGCAATTGAACATTCCTCGTCGACAAACACTATTGAAAAATAACACAAGTTACCTTTCTAAAGACACTTGACCTTAACTAGTGATTTCAAGTGAGAGTAATAATGGAATGTTTGTATTCAAGAGAATTCATGAGCCAATATTCCTTATGAATATTGCCAATTCATTCTGATACCACCTCTTACATTGACAAACAAGGCATATATTTATCACTTTGTTTAAATAAATTATCAGACACCAAAACCAACTCTAGGAATTGTGCATAGGTCACACAGAAAATAGATGATGGAATGAAAAATTGAACACAGATCTGCTGGTAGCTGAAAGAGCACAATGCCATCTCCCATACTTGAGTAAATTTAAATGTATTAGACATGACATTGCTCATGAATTTAGAACTTTTGTCCATATTTTAGGGAAATTATATTTCCAATTTTATTTTATGGTATTCTTTTGACTTACCTTGAAACTTAAAACTTTCCATTTTTTCTTTGTAACATTTAGCACTTTCTTATAAACATGATTTTTCCTATTAGAATTTTACGTTGTTGTATTTCACACTTTTCTCCTGAGCTGAACAAATATGCATAAAGATGATGATATGGTTCCCTGTAGATAGTAACTGTCCACCAACTCCTACAAGCCTTTAAAATCTTATTTGCTCAGGCTTGATTTACTTTTTGCTGATGTCAGTCTCATTAAATAAATACAACAAGATGATTGAAATTAACACAATTACTTAGGAAAATATTTGTGAAATAAAAGGATCTTCTTACCAGGTGTAACACGGCGTAGCAATCACTTCTCCTGAGAGATACTCCCAGTCTTTCCAGATACATGGGCAGCTTTCAGGAACATAACACTTCCCTTTGTGCTCTGCCATTCTTCCAAAAGAAGAAGTAAAATGCTATTTAGTATGAACTACCAATTACAGTTTTAAAATATAAGTAATCTTAGCATATTAAAACGATCATCTATATTTATTAGACCTGTCTAAGGCACTCTATCTGACCTGTCAAGGAGTTGAATCCAGTCTTCCTCCCTGTCTTCCCACACAGTACCTTACATATCACAGTACTAAATGCCAGGCAAATGACTAGATGTGATAACTGTACCTTTTTGTTATTCACTGAGTGCATAAAAAGAAGACTGAAGCCTACATTTCTAATAAAGTGAGTCATTCCAGAAAAAAAAAAATTGTAGAGGAAGTGAGAGTCCCTTTCTTTAATATCTGCTACTTAAAAGAGTCTGTGGGATCTAACAATTTTTTGATGAAATAGTAAATTATGAAATGGTTAACATTTTTATTGCAAGATGTAGAGTAATCAAAAGCTTCTTTCTGAGTGCTTAAAGTTGAAATCAGGAGAGTTTAGGTGTGTGTGGAACTAAAAACATTCTATTAAGTGTTTCACATTATTTCTTATTTACTTTTTATTTCACTCAAGGAGTGTTTAATAATTTGAATGCTAGGAATTACAAGCAATTATCAAAAGCAGAAACTCACATTCATAAAACTTCATACATCCTTTGAACTAAAAGACATTTATACTACTAAAATCAAACATGCATCACCTTCAAACATTCTTGTATCATGATTTTTACATATTAGATTAGTTAACACTATTCCTCATCACTACATAAATTTTATCATACAGTTGCACCATTCTTCTTGGATTTTTTATCTTTGTCTTCATTCTTTGCATTATCCTTCTTGAGAACAGCGTGGATTTCATCTATTGCCATAGATATGTTTCTGATTGTCTCATTCAGTTGGTTTTCAAATTGTAAATTCATGTTTTCTGAAATCTTTAAGTTTTCTTGTAACTCACTAAGGTCCTTTTTAATTTCTCTGAGTTCACCAGAGAGACTTTTGTTGGAATTCTCCAAATGTAATGTGGTTTTTTCATCTTCATCTGTTTTTTCCTTTCCAGTAACTGCAGCTTCTGTTCTACCTCAGTGTTTCTTATTTATTTAATGTAACAACTTTTGAATATTGGTTTCAAGTGTTATTTTCTTCTTGACAGGTTGTTTCCTGAAATAGTGTCTAAAAATGTCTATGACTATAAAAGTTAAAATATACAAATGTTATATTTTATTGTACAATTTAAATATAAATATAAAATTAAGTATAAAATTTTAATATAAAAATTAAACTAATCTCAGAGAAGAATTAATTTTGGTGTGTTATTTATTTGGTATGAAGATTAAATATATATTACATATAACATCAAATCCTTTAATATAAATATATATTTCAATATTCTTAAAATTTTTTCTAAAAGTTTTAATAATGATAAATAGTATAACAATAAATAATTTTGTTAGTAATAAATTATAATTATAATAATTAAATATATAAAATAGCAATAAGGATAAAAATAACATTAAATTTAAAAATCAGTTGTCATAATTCATCTACAATTTAATTTATATAAATAACAAACAATAAATTAATAAAAATAAAAAGCTCCTAAAATAGATAAGATGTAAAACTTTTTTTGCATTTTGCTTAAAATGTAAAAATTTAATATTATAAAAATTAACATGGAATTCAGAAACCCAGACTTATTTCCTCTTCTCTAAAACAGAAATAATTCCTCATGTTGTTTTAGCACCCTGCTTTCTCTCTCATGACTCTTCGTACACAGTCCTGTAATTCCTTATTCAATGGACAGCATATGCTGTCCACTACACTTTCAGCTTCACTCAAGAGGACCATAAATATCTTGTTAATGTTCATGTCACAATGCGTAGTGCATAGAAGACAACTGTTGAGTAAAGGTGAATAAACTTATTTATATAAATGATACATTATCTCATTTAGGTTTCTTTCAGACCAACAATGCCCTAGATCTCTCACCTCAGCCCTCCCAAACTTCTAGTCACTCATCCTGGGCTTTGAATTTTTCTTCTGCCCGGAAAATTCTTTTCCGATGTTTTGTCTGGCAAACTTACCATTTAAGACTCAATTCAGTGCAATCTTTATGTCCCTAATTCCCTCATATACTCTGTATACTTAGTAATTTTATAAATTTTATTGGAGGATTTATCACAATAAACTGTTAAATACTTCATTAAATATCTTATCGTGATAATAAGAACAATAACAAAACTCATATTTTTGAGTGCTTGCTATGGCAAGGCACTATTCTAACCATTTTAACTATGCCACTAACTGATCTTATACTAGTGACAAACCCCTTAGGTAGATTCTATTATTATCTAACAAATGTGTTTTACTACTCCCCATTCCTATAGCTTAACATAATGCTTCAAACATTACATGCATCATAAACTTTAATTATTCAGTTAAGTGAGGGAAACCTCACCAAAATGAACCACAATTCTTATACCTCCAGACAAAGTCCTGCTTTTAACTGACTTTGCTAATGACTGATGAGTTTTCATAACTACTCAAAACTGGAAGAAGGAAAGGGAAAACTTTAGATCACTGTAAATTATAGGTGTATTGTCAATTTGGTTCTAGACCACAGCAATAAAGTTAATATACAAAAGAAAATCACACAGATTTGTTTCATTTCCTAGTGCATATAAAAATTATATTTACATTATAGTCTATTAAATGCATAATAGCTTTATATCTAAAAATAAAAAATACCTTAATTTAAAAATACTTTATTGCTTAAAAAAAAAAGTTAATGATAATCTGAGCCTTCAGGGAGTCATAATCTTTTTGCTGGAGGAGGGTTTTACTTCAATGTTGATGGCTGCTGACTAACCAGGGTGGTGGTTGCTGAAGGCTGGGGTGGCTGTGGCAATTTCTTGAAATAAGACACAGTGAAGTTTGCCACATTGATTGACTCTCCCTTTCACAAAATATTTCTCTGTAGCATGCAATGCATTGGATAGTATTTTACCTAAAAATTTCTTTCAAAATTAGAGTCAGTCCTCTTAAACCTTACCACTGCTTTATCAACTAAGTTTATGTAACATTCTGAATCCTTTATTATCATTCCAACAACGTTCACAGCATCTTCACCAAGTACAGATCCCATCTCAAGAAACGACTTTTTTGCTCATCTGTAAGAAGCAACTTTCAAGCAACATTCACATTTTATCATGAGATTGAAGCAAATCAGTCACATCTTCAAGCTTCACTTCCAATTCTAGTTCTCTTGCTATTTCCTTCACATCTACAATTACTTCCTCCACTGATATCTCAAAACCGTCAAAGTTATCCATGAGGGTTGGAATAAACATCTTTCAAACTCCTGTGCATGTTGATATTTTGACCTCTGCCCATGAATCACTATGTTCTTAATGGTATTTAGAATAGTGAATACTTTCCAAAATATTTTCAATTTTCTTTTCCCAGGTCCATCAGAGAAATTACTATCTATGGCAGGTATAGCCCTGTGAAATATATTTCTTAAATAATAAGATTTTAAAGTTGAAATTACTCCTTGATCAATGGCTGCAGAATAAATGTGTTGGCAAGCATGAAAACAAAATTAATAGATACTTCTGCATCTCCACTGGAGCCCCCAGGTGACCAGGTGCACTGCCAATAAGTAGTATTATTTTAAAAGGAATCTTTTTTTTCTAGGTATCAGGTCTCAACAGTGGGCTCAAAATATTCAGTAAACCATGCTGTAAACAAACATGCTGCCATCCAGGCTTTGTTGTTCCATTTACAGAGCACAGGTAGAGTAGATTAAGCATAACTCTTAAGGTCCCTATGATTTTTTAAATGGCAAATGAGCATTGACTTCAACTTAAAGCCATCATCTGCATTAGCCCCTAACAAGAGAGTCAGCCTGTCCGTGGAAGCTTTGAAGCCAAGCATTGCCTTCTCTAGCTATGAAAGTCCTAGATGACACCTTATTCCTATATAAATCTGTTTCATCTGCATTGAAAACATATTGTTTAGGGTAGCCACCTTCATCAATTATCTTTGTTACATCCTCTGGATAACTGGCTGCAGCTTCTCCATCAGTATTTGCACTTTTATGTTATGGATATCGTTTCTTTCTTAAACCTCATGAGCCAACCTCTGTTGGCTTCAAACTTTTCTTCTGCAGCTTTCTCACCTCTCCCAGCCATTACAGAATTGAAAGAGTTAAAATTTTGCTCTGGATTAAGCCTTTGTATAAGGGAATATTGCAGCTGGTTTGATCTGTCCAGACTATTAAAACTTTATCCGTATCAGCAGTAAGGCTGCTTTGCTTTCTTATCATTTGCGAGTTCACTGGAATAGTAGCACTTTTCATTCCTTTCATGAACTTCTCCTTTGCATTCACAATTTGGCTAACTGCTGCAAAAGTGCTAGCTTGTGGACTCTCTTAGCTTTTGATATGCCTTCCTCACTAAATCTAATCATTTCTAGATTTCGATTTAAGGTGACAGACGTGTGACTCTTCCTTTCTCTTGAACTTTTGGTGACCATTGTAGAGTTATTAATTGGCCTAATTTCAATAATTGTTGTGTCTGAGGGAATAGAGAAACCAGAGAAGAGGGAGAGAGATGGGGAAATGGCCCATACATGGAGCAATTGGAACACACACAACATTCATCAATTAATTTTTCCATCTTATATGGGCACAGTTTGTGGCACCCTGAAGTAATTACATAGTAATCAAAGTTCACTGTTTACAGATTACCATAACAGATATAATGATAATGAAAAAGTTCTGAAATCTTGCAAAAAAATTACCAGAATATGACACAGAGACACCAAGTAAGCACATGCTGTTGGAAAATGGCACCAACAGACTTGTTTGATGCAGGGTTGCCACAAACCTTCAATTTGTAAAAAAAAAAAAAAACAAAAAAAAAAAACGCAACACTTTTGAAGTGCAATAAATCAAAACATGATGAAACAAGGTATGCCTGTATCTGCTGTAAGCAGGTTGGGGCAGTGGGATAAGAAATAAACATTTACTGAGTACTTACTATATAACTGGTGTGCAGCATATACTCAGTCATCCAAGAAGTAAATATATTGTTATATACATTTTAAAAAGAGACACTTGAAATTTCAAGTGGTTTAGTAACTTGCTGTGAGGTACTTCAGCTAATAAGGAAGGCCAGCATAGAAGCCATTTCTATCTGACCTTTTCACTATACTACTTTCCATTTCTTCAACCCACAGTGATTTCTCAATTAGGGTTCTGTGGTCCTTTTATAGTCAATAAACTGCTGGTACTGTTAGGAGCCACATGAAAACAAGTCACACTGGACTACTGTGCCAAAATGAGCCAGACAAGGTCACATGGAAGACATGGCAAATCGTATTACCATAAACAATGTTGTAAGAGAAAGTTATCTTAACAAAATATTTCCAAATCTGTCAGACACCTCTAAGTCAATTCCAACCACATTTATTTCAATACAGTCAGAGAAGGTAGGGTAGGAGGAAATCTCCTTAACATTTTGTAATGAGATTCAGCCAGTAAATACATAAATCATTGTCCAACTAAACGTCAAAGGTGACAGTAAATATATTTTAAAAGATAATAGCTCAAGCACAGCATATAAAACAAAATTAGGAAATGGCTTTAATTAGCCATGCATTCCCAAGAGTCACAATCAAATCAAATAAATCAAGCAGTGTTGTAGGTTTTAATTATTCTACCATAATAAAGGTTTTATTTCCCTTCTCCTTTTTACTGTCTTCCTTGCTTATCTGCTCTATGGCCTAATTTCTACCTGTCTTTATTTTCCCAGGCACAGGCACTTGTTCTTTTGTGACCTTCTTTTCTCTGCCTCCTATGCTCTTTCTTTCTAAAGAGATTAATACCAGTCCCAAGTTACTTGGCTCTTCAACCTATTCCCGATGGGGGCCATTTAGATAAATGCGATTCTCCTGGGAAACAAACCACAAGACCTTGTTCTTCTTTGCTCCTGGTTTATATGAGCTGATCCCAGGAATCTCTTTGTGTGAACATGTTCATTGAGGAAGAATGGGTGACCTGTTTGCCTTAGATGGCACTCCCTCTGCACTGCCTCTATTTCATTAGCAGAAGAGGGAGGGCCAGGGAGGCCAGATTGTATGTATGCCTGTGAGGAAGCCAATAGCCACCAGATTCTGTGTTTGTCTTTCACATGTACTAGGTATTTCTGCAATGGAAGAAAATTTATGAAGATAAGAGTAGAATATGCTACCACAAAATAGTGGCTCATATTTATTAAATACACAGCACACACACACACACACACACCCCACATCTCACAATGCCTAACTGAGGCTTAAAAGGAACTTGCAGAAAAATCACTTCACTAACAGTGTCAGAGCTGGGATTTGAGCAGTGATGTGTCTGAAGCCAGACCTTCCACTCTTACCCATGCCCTTTGTAGCCTTGATACACTATTTTCTTTAAGATAAAACAGTTGGTATCACTAATACAACTTTACATCAACAAAAGTAACTGCACAACACAATATTTTAAAATGTACTTGAAGAGTGTTTTGAATGAAGAGTGATTGTGTCACTTTCCCAAAATTGTAGTTTAATCAGGGGAGAAATTCCAAGTTCATCTAGAAATGAGTTTTCTCCTCAATTCAGTATATTACATTAATAATGTTTCACAATGTTACATGAGCCAAGCAAAATAATTACAATAGTCTAGCTACCAACCCAGTTAACCACTAGTCAGAACAACAATTCTGGCTATTTCTGTAAATAATATTTTCAAGAGATTTTGTGCTTTCAGTCAAATCCTGAATGTTCTGTATTATGAAGAACAGGCTTACCCTGGTGCACAAACACAGCCACTTATACAGGGTGAGGATGGGGCACAGGTGAAGTTCATGGCTAGGTTTGCACATGTAGTCTCACAGTTAATACCACCCGCTGGTAATTCAGGGTCAGGAAACCTGCAGTCGAAATACTCTTTTCCCACTGGGCAGACGTGAACTTCAGATATAAGCACAGACAAAATGTCCTTAACTTGTATCTGCTCCATAGACAGATAATCATATTGGCATGTACTTGTCGTCAAAACAAAATTCACCATAAAATATTTTACAAATTATGATTTGATGATGCTCTTGCTCTTGATTTTTAGTTGATGAGCTTATAAATATTTCCTAGCCAAATTCCCTTTAGTCACTAAGTAGGTTTATTCTAAACCTAATTAGAGTTTGAAAATGTTAGCTGCCTTCCATAAGACAGTAACTAACTAGAATATAATTTTCTGAAGTCAAGAAACAGGATATTTTTATTAATTCATACATATATAATCAATTTTTAAGAATATATTATCAATTTTTATGCATAACATAAAAGCATTGTGGCTTTTATAAAGCCACAATGAACACATGATTCTTCTAAATCTTGCTTCAACTCGAGTCATTGTTTATATCAGTTCTCACTATACCACAGAAGTGCAGAAGTAGACAAAATTATAGTCAAGACAAGGGCTCCATATTCTTCTAGAAAGCCTCTGGGCTCTTACAGATCAAATACATTTCCTCATGTGGGGCCAGAGGGATCAAATCCTGTGGGTTCCTCTGTGAGAAGGCTAGCCACCTGGGCTTCCCTTCATTGATCGTGAGTCACCCTGAATCAAATGGGACAAAGTCAGGATGGCTACTGAGTGTGTGTGGTCCATAAACATGTCTTTTAAAGAAACCCTAGGCTTGTCTGAATCCTTGTAAAGTAAATTCAGGACATGTACTCCAGAGCTCTTTAATAATAATATATACCAGGCCATTCAAATACAGAACAAAGCGGTAATAGCTCATAATTACTTTTATCAGCCTACACTCTTCCTGCCCATTAAAATCTATGAAAGCAAGTGTTGTTTATTATGTGCCTAGAATTTGCCCATGGCAACTAGGAATTTGAGGCTCTTTGTATGATGAAAATAAATAATATATAGGCTCCTAATATATAAGCTCTTGGGAAAGATATTTAAGTATAAAATGACATTCTGAAGGGATGACAGTAGATGTCATTTTACATGCCATGTTAAATTTATTGCTACTAGTCCCAGAGCCTTGCTACTCGTGATGCAGCCCAGGAACCAGAAGTATTAATGTTATCTTGGCCACTGACAGAAATGTAGGATCTCAGGTGTCACCCCTGACCTAATGAAGCAGAATCTGCATTTTAACAAGATCCCCACATGTGCACACTAAAATCTGAGAAGTGATGGTCTAGAGTAGAGTTTCCCAATTTCTTTCCCACAAATGGGTTACAACTGGTGCCTACATACATATCCCTAAAGTCCTTGAGGCGTCCGAGGTGCCCCTGTGGAAGGCAGCATCGAGGTAGCATCCCTGGGTTGATTTGCTCCACCCCTTAGCTGACTTATATGTTCAAAGAAGACTATCCTAAAAATATTATAATTTTCAAGGTGGATAAAGTTGAGAAGCCCTCGAACACCATGTTGAAAAACATTCCCAAGGCTATAACCATGCACATTAGGAAGGAGGGCTGTGAATGATTGATAACATCTGCCAGGAGTGGAGGCGGAATCAGAGGTGCATCCTCCTTCAGGAAAACATCTTTTGAGATCTTACCAGCAGAGGGCGTTGCTAACTCATCACATTGCACAGTCCCATTTGAACACTGGCTAGAAGTAAATAAATAAATAATTTATGGAATCAAATCTGTTTTTTTTTTTCCCCTGAATTTCAACAACAATCTAATGTACAAGAATTGATTGAGTACATTATACAAATGTTATTTTTTCCACAGAATTTTTTTTACAAGTTATTAGCTTAGGTCCGATTTTAGGAGCACTATTTCAACACAATACATTTTTATCAAACACCTATAAGTGTAGAGCATTGGGATAGGCATGGGAGATACGAACACCAAAATTCATAGCCTTTACCATAACTTATCTCGTATGAGGGCAAGAAGAACAAATAAATAATGTATGCAGAGTGATACATGCAACATAGAAATATGTTAAGGGATAGAAGTAAAACAAAGAAAAATGTTTTTAAAATCTGTTGGCAACCAACATCAGGGAGTCAAAGGGAGCAAAGTCTGAACAGTTTTGAAGGGTGGATGGAGGTCATGGCACACCTAAGGTAGGAAGGCTGTAACATTTAGTGGAAACACACGAACCATGAAGAAGCAAAGCAGCATTCTACATAGCAAAGGGCAATGGAGGAAGGGACAGGCAGTGAGAATGGCAAAAGAGGCAGAGGCTAGCTCCTGGAAGATGCTAAGTAAGATTTTGCCCCTGAGGTGAGCCATTGAAGACCTTAAGCAGAAAAGTGATATGGTTGCTTTGAATCATTCTGGCAGCAGCATTGAAGATAGGGTGGAGTCACAGCTTCCTTGCAACTTAGATTCTAAAGTCAGGGTAAAACACAAGAGCCGCATATAGGCAAAATTAACCTTGACAATCCCTGAAGATAAGATAACAGAAAACAACACATCAGTTCTCAATAACTGCAATACAGTTTTCCTTCAGCTTTGGACCAGATCATATGTCCTATATTTAAGCCCAGATGAAGAAGCTGACTCACATGTACAGGCCACATCACATGAAAAATATATTATGCACACTTGAACACTAGAATGACACCCAGAGTGTAATTCACCACTGAGTGAGTCACCTCTGATTGAATTTGCTCACACTTTGAATGGCACAGAAGAACTGACACAGACAGGTCTCAGATCACACATCCAGGTCTTCCATATCATACTTATTCTGGGACAAAGGCTTTTAAAAAGGAATGGCAAACAAAGTCACTATATTAAGTGAATTTTTCTTTTTCTCATTGAGGAGGGATGGTTACTTTGTTTTTGCTAAGTTTACATAGATTAATTATGTTAAATCCAAAAAGATATGACACCTCGGCAGAATGAAAGAGGGGGAAACACTAGAGGCAAGAACCCCAGAGAGGAAGGTCCAGGGAAGAGAGAGTGAGACACACTAATTGCCAAAGCAATGAAGACAGAAAGGAAGAAATGACTTTTGATTACACATAGAGTAAAATCAAGTAAAATCCAAAGTTGTTAGGTATTTATTGATTAGGTGTTTTGAGCAGGAGGAAAGAGTAAAAAATGACTCCCAGAGCTCTGGCTTGGAAATCTGTGTGAATAGTAATACTGCCTACCACAGAAAGATCCAAGAGTTAGTTGCCATTGTGTCTTGATGTGGAGTGAGAGGAAGAGAGGTAGAGATAAAGACAAAGGTAAATTGAGCATAATCTATATTCTGCTGTAAATACAAAATCAGCTGCAGGGCAAAGTAGGCAGGACACAAGCACTGCAGAGCCAGGTTAACTGGGATTAACTCCCAGCTTTAGTATCAGGTTCCTTAGCCACCTGTATCCCGTTTTCTTCACCTGTAAATCAGGATAAAGCAACATTGCCTATCTCTTAGGGTTATAGTAATGAGTAAGTATTTTAATAATAAATAGAATGGTGCCAACACAAAAGAAGGTACACAGTAATGGTTAGATATTATTATTATTATTATCTACTATCTATTATTATCTGTGGGCACCTAAGGGGCAACTATAAAAGGGAGGTTAGGAATTACATGTAAGTATGGACTGCTGCATGGACGTGCCTAGATTTTCAACAGAACAGTTACAACCAGAATGAGTGTTATCCTATGATTAAGTGTTATCTTTCTAGTATTGATGGCCCTGGGGGAGGAGGCACACTTACTCTTATGCAGGACATTTTTCAAATCTATTTTGAAATTGCTTTTTTTGAGCTCACTCAGCAATACTGTAATATTTAAACACCTACTTCACCCCTAACTTCTAAGAACCAAAAATGATCAGACTTTCATTTCACCATGAGATACTTAAATTCATAACTCCTTTCTGCAGTTATGAGCACGAAACTTGGTTATTTAACTTTGAAATGTCATATATGCATGCATTATGTATATATGTGTTTGTACGTATGTATACAATCATATATATGATTATCATACTTAAAGATTACATTGTTACCTTTATTTTTTAATTACAGAGGTCATATTTCAACTTAAGATTTGGGTTAAGAAATTATATTAACACATACGTCGTTTGTGAAATATAATCCCCATCATCGAAACCTACCATAAGCCCGAGGGTGTGGGGGATGAGCTCTCCAGGTTGATAAACACTGCCCCTATAATGACACCGGCAATGGAATCTATAAGAAAAAAAAAGTAAATTAAAGGGGATATAATTTTTCTCGAAACCCACTAAAATTCAAGCCAATCCTGTGCTCTCCATTGGTCATTGTAAGGCACACTCTGACGTCTGCATGATTCTCCGAGACTGCATGCAGTCCTGTTACACAAATGGCAGAGCTGCTTAGATATGAAGTTTTATATGGCTTCAGGTTTTGTTTTCTAATACAACTCATAAACAGTGTTGTTTTACTCACAAGAAAAATCACTGAATATAATTCAGAGAAACATAACTGATATATCATTTAAGACTATGTATAAGACAAAAAGCTTTACTTCGTGTGTAAATTGAGAAATTTGTGAGTGCTATGATATTAAAGTCCTGTTACTGAAGTTTGCCATGTGACAATGAAACATAAACCTTATTAATTTGACTGTGGTAAAAACAAGCAGGAACACACTTCAAGATCAACCATCAGAGATGTCTTAGCTCTTTCTGTAGCTATTGATGAACATGTACAGGGTTTAAAAAAAAAAAAAAGATAAGACAATAAGAAATATTTTTTCAAAAACTTCCCTGAAAGCTCATTTAGCCCATAAAAAGAAAAAGCAATTAAAACAGGATGCTGCCAACCTGTTTCTGTGACTTACATGGGTACACAAAAGCTAAGAGTGTCTTCATAGAATTTGCCTTCTGGACAGTTACAGCCTTCAGCACAGTCATCATTGCACTGTTCCGGGGAGGAGAGAGAAATGCAGGAACGGAGGCAGAATGAGGAACAGCGATGGTACAGCATGCCCTTCTGGCACACCACAGCTAAGGACAAAGGAGCATTGCTTGAGAAAGATTTCCACGGCACATAGAAACATTTTATTCCTGCTTAGAAGTCTATGATAGAAAATGAAAGCTGGTCCATTACAAGCCAAGGAACTGGAGAACCTTAACTTGGATGCTCAAAGAGCAACATCCTCAGTTGAAATGAAAGATTAAAGCAGGGGTTGGAAAGCTTTTTCTGCAAAGGGCCAAATGGTAAATATTTTCAGCTTTGCAGATCACACAGTCTCTGTCACAACTACTCAACTCTGCCCTTGTAGCACAGAAGCAGCCATAGATGACACACGAACAAATGGACATGACTGTATTTCAATAAATTTTATTCACAAAAATGCAGGAGACCCAATGGCTGAAGTTTGCCAACACCCAGACTGGAAGGAATTGGCTCATAGTATAGGAAAATGATAGAAAAACTTCTCTAACTGCTGGGTCTGTGATTTAAAAGTTACCTCTAATAAATCAAAACCCAAGACTGACGTCCTACACAGATTTTGCACATGAATGTACATTACTTTTATATTTACATTATTTTTATCTTAGAAAGCCAAAATTGAGTAGTTAACATCAATATCAGTCAATGATACCCCTGGAATAACCGGAAAAACTTTGTGAACCCACTGAGGGAGTGAGGAGGTGGAGAGAGCGGTGCCCTAAGACGGGGGTGGAGGAGGTGCTGGTAAAAATTAGCAAACAAAAAAATTGTAAAACACACAAGGAAACAATCTACCATGAACAAAAATGGCAGACTAGATAAGCGTGAAAATTAAAGCCCCAACAATTTGATAATAATTGCCTGTTGCATAACATCTATTTAAGTACAAATCAACTATGTTACCATATTCCATAATCTTTTTCATACTTTCCAATATTTAGATATGGTATTTCCATGATAAGAATTTTTCAAATGTTTTAAATTATTTCAGTTGTGCATTTCAAAAGAGTTACAATAATTTCATTTATTACAAAACTAGTCAAAAGTTACTGGTCTTATCCAACAGATGTCCCACCATTAGAAATTAAATATTTCATTTGTTTTTCATGTTTGTATGTTATGAAAATATTTCAAATAACTTACATGCAATATTGACCTTTCATTTAAAAAATAAAAGCAGTCATTATAAACATAGAACTCTCTAAGGTATTATCTGATAGTCTTTAGCTGTGCCATCGTACTCACCACAGAAAGAAATCTGAGCTCTGAAATCAATGGGAACACCACGCTGGCCACAGAGGTAGGCATAATGGGCAAGAGCATTGCACAGGCAGGAGCTTCCACACTTGCATGCATCATGGCGGCATAGCTGATAGTACAGCCCAGGGCTAATGTAGATGTGGCAAGGAGCAAAGAGATCCTGGTGGATGACATCACAGTGTGCTGCATACCCGACTAACAGACAAAGAGCCCCATTAGCATCTTATTTAATAGTTCAGATCTTAGCCTTAAGTATCAAGTTCCAGAATATCAAAGCATTTCGCTTTCTTAGAAATATACTATAGTGCATATTACTTTTAATATAAGAGTGAACAATTTCACCTTATAAAGTTTTTGTTTGTTTTTTATCATATTGGTAATATAACTTAATCCATATTCAACAGTCTTTTAGGAAAAAAAAAATAGTGTATTGTACCCGAACAACATGAGTAACAGAAGGATTGATAGAAGCAGTGGCCTCAATCATCCCATTGCATGAGGATCATCTAAGAAACCTGCTATTAGGAATTGGGGAGTATTGGAAGGCTTATTTCCAACCATCCACATATCATAAAGTGGTTCCAGATTGTGGATGTTATGGCAACTCTGTGTAATACACAATTGTCTAGGAAGAACAGGGAATCATCTCATTTCAATGGAGTCTCTGAAATGAATGGTAATGTGTCCGATGCCACACAGTCATTGAACTCAATGTCTGCACAATGCACAGTGTACAATGTCCAGCAGATATTAGGAGCTCAATAATGTTTGATAAATAAATCTACAAATCCATGAATAAGTGAATAATTAATATAAATTGGGGATTGGGGTATATGCTAAAGGCCATAAGATATAATTATAAAATCACCTGGGAGAGGAGGGCATCTGTGTAATCATTTCTTGAAATTTGTTGATTTTTCCCTTGAGAATGACCGATCAGATATAATCCTTTATCGAAGTAACCAAGTTTGACAAAACAATTGGATTCTATCTTTCTGAAAGAGGGTAGGTCTGTGGTTTCTTGATGTAGTGGACCTATTTTGCATTGGTTTCCTAACAGATAAAATTAATCAATCTTTCATTGTCATTGTCTTTGAGAGACCAGATAAGCTGTTGGAGATCAGTTTTTTCACTACTAAGGAATTACACAGAACTTATTTTGTTAAGTATATTACATATATTTATTATTGATAAGGAAACATAATTGCTCAAGTATGATATTTTTGCATTCAGTATGTATATGTATATAAAAACAAATGACTGAAGCTATAGGAGTATACTGCTTACATATATATTCTTAATGCCAAGGATCCTGAAAGAGCAAAGTAATACACCAAAGAGGCCTAATAATTTGTACACCAAAGTATATTCCCACTGACATTAAGTTAAGGGTAACTAAAGAAGATCCTCATGAAAAAATATCCTTTAGAATCTAGATCAGAATTATTGACTTTTGTCTATTTATTTTCCTTTCTTTGGGGATCTTCCTGAATTTACCCATTTGAAACTTTTTTTTAAATTACAGCTGATGGCAAAACTAAAAAGAAAAAGTTAATATTAAATATATATATATATATATATATGTATATAGCATATGTGTGGTTTAGGGTGCATGTGGGGAAGAAGTTAGTGTGGGTAGTTCACATGATTATTTTCAAAGTAAAGACAAATATCTCAAAATATAAATAGCCTATATATCCAGTTCAATATTTCAATTTCCATTATAAGATCATCACATATATATAGAAGACATGGGGTATGGGGGAGAAAAGTGATAGAAAATAGAGCAAAATGGCATACAATAAAGGAGATAACTAAAGAAATGATCACAGGGAAACTGATTTATCAATTGAGTTCTACTTCAACTTTCACATGTTATTAAAAAATAAAGTTACTGCAATATCGAGGAGGAAACCAAGAAAGAAACAAACCAAACAAGAGCAGTTGAAGGAGGAGGAGTAAATTAGTTGAAAGTTGGGGACAGAATGGAGGAAGGTATTGTTAAATGGAATGAGATTAAAAGTAGTCATTTATGAAACTAAAAAACGTAAGTCTTTTCCTGTTATTATAGATAAGAAAAATGATCAAAGAGGTTAACAATCTTCTTCAAGTTTAAAAGCTGACTTAGATTTAAAAAAAGAAAAAAGAAAAAAAGCACCAAGAGCAAGAGTATCTTGTGCTCTTTCCAGTATACCAGAATTCTATGTTAATACTAAAAATAATATGGCAATCAGCAGAATCCTCCCAATAACAACCACACAATCCGTAAACTGTGCTGGCTTCTTATGAATGCTTAACCAATCTGAGTAATATATTTTTAAAAACTACATCAAAATACTGAACTAGCCAAGATGATCAAAGAAAAAAATAAAGTTATAAGAATATTTAAGCATGTATATTAATTTTTTCACAATTATATATGTATGTCTTATATTTATCTTGTATCTAAATATATACATGTATATCTTTTTTATTGTGAAGTGAACTAGGTTTTAACATGATTTGCTGGGGCTTTAGTTTTTTAAAAAATGCAGCCAAAAATTGTTAGCATGTGAGTTGTCTTATCATTGTAAATTGGAACTCTGGAGCATGCCCATCTCAAATTGTTGCTCACTCAAAGGCACAAAGCCTCTTTGGATCACTGGCTTCCTGCTTATAAATATGTGCTATGAGTAGGGACCTGTAATGAGATGGTAATAATTGACATCGAACATCTCTGGACTATCACCGCATTCTCAGAGGATCCCTAGAGGCTTTTCCTCAGCATTTAAAGACTCTAAACACTCCCAAATGCTAGTCCACAGAGATTTCTTTTTTTTTTTTTTTTTTTTTGTACTTTAGGTTCTAGAGTACATGTGCAGATCATGCAGGATTGTTGCATAGGGATACATATGGCAATGTGGTTTGCTGCCTCCATCCCCCCCCACCATCACCTACATTTGGCATCTCTCCCCATGTTATCCCTCCCCCGACCTCCCCACTGCCCCCGCAGTGTTCCCTCCCTTGCCACCCTCCAACAGACCCCAATGTGTGATGCTCCCCTCCCGTCCACAGGGATTTCTAAACATCTAAGAGAAGAAAAATTATGAATGCAAAGTAGAAAATAAAAGTTTAGAAACAAGGATTTCTAAACACCTAAAACAAGAAAATTTATGAATACAAAGTAGAAAATAAAAGTCATTCTCAGGTTTTAAAAAACAACCTAGATTACATGAAAAGGCATATGTAAAGGCATAAATCATTTAAGTAAAAAAAAATACATGAGGAATGACATTGATTTTATCATAATGGAGAAAATCAGAATTTAAAATCACTATCTAATTTTACAAAATTATAGTAATACATAGAACTTTTCCCTAAGTTTACATGCAGAAAAGAAGACTTACTGTTTTGTTGATTGATGTTACAGGGATCCACCATTGGGACATGAACAGGTGCAAAACAAGTAGAAGAAACTCTCCATGCATTTGCATGAAGTTGTGGTGTACCTTCTATCATGCCCGATGGAGAACTAGAAAGCAAAGATAATGCTCATCTTTGTGTATCTCCCATTCATTTCCTCATATCCTTCAAATACTTGAATAAGAGAATGCTATTTTTCATAATGCTCAAGGAAATCTTAGAGCTCAAAACTTTCTTCTACCAGTTTAAAAAAAGTACAATGGCAGTAAGCTTCCCATTACTGACATTTTACAATGTACCAAATTGTAGACATACATGATTTTATTTAATCTTCATCTCAGCCTTATAAGAAAAACATCATTTATCCCCCATTTTACAAAGAAAGCAAAGCAGAAGCTCAGAGAAATGTTAAATTACACTAAGCTGATAACTGTCAAAGCCACGATTCAAACCCAGTTCTCCCTGACTTAACCATACACACATAACCAAAACTTTAGCATGTATGTGGTTTAGGGTGCATGTGGGAAAGTTAGTGTTGGTAGTTCACATGATTCTTTTCAAAGTAAAGACAAATATCTCAAAATATAAGTAGGCTATATATCCCATTCAATATTTCAATTCCATTATGAGATCTGAAGATCAAGATTCCATCATGAAGTGGGCAAACCATATGAAAAACATATAACTTAAAAGCTATAACAGTGTTTAGGAGACAAACACTGCAGTTCCACCCCCCCCCCCCCCCCACAGCCATTCAGTTGTATTAATTCATCAACCAACATTTATTAAGTGACAACCTCTATTGGAGAATGTGCCCGACACGGTCAAAACTACGTAGTGATTCAGGTTGAACTAGGTCTCCTGTAGGAAGTTTTGACCACACCACAACCCTGACTATGTTAATTGCTCCCATATGGCCAAGTAGAAAAGTAGGCATCTCAGCTTTCTCTAGTGTCCTTATAGATTAACTATTTTCATTGGAGCTGCTTACCAGTAACTGAGAGAGGACAAATAAAGGAGCAAGGCAAGCCATTTCCTTGTCCTTACCCTTTCGTCCTTTTCTTCTTTTCCTATTCCTCAAAATCAAACTAGTCCAGAACTATAAAGAACTACAACAAATACCCTAGTGCAAAATCTCATTTTGTTTATTTAAAACCACAGACACTCAAAGTAATTGCGTGATTTGTGCTAACTCATCTCTTCTCATTCTTCCCCCTTCCTTCTCTCTCCACTCCTCAGAAGGACAACAAAATAAGTCTGGGTGATATGTGTAGTCAAGGTTTTCAGTTCAAGGTGGAACTGACTTAGAGCTTGGTTCTCTTATTTCATTTAATTTACCTTAAAACGATAAATTTTAAAAATACAAGCTAAAATGTGGACTTATTTATTGTCTTTCATTTTATAAAATAACCTTTCAGCTCATCATAGTCAACTTACTGTAATAAGGCATACAAAATATATTTTCAAGTAATTAACATTTTCTATTCCATTATGTCTGCATATTCACATTAACCTTCATGAAGAAAGAATTTTAACTACTTAAGTTGGAAAGCTAAACACTGTTCACAAGTTATCTCTGACTCTGAAAGATCATCCTGCACTCTTATCACGCCTAAATGTTTCTACATGGCGGAGACTGGTGCCGTAGAAAGAGGCAGACACATCTGCCATCTCTTAATCATTGACTGCTGACCCATTCTGACAAACAAAGAAGAGAAAGCAGGATTAATGTCTTTTCTGAACATTATAGCTAAACCACTTAATATATTTTCTGTTTCTCAAATGTGGTGAAGACATCAATATTTTGACCTACAAATAAATAAAACAAAAAAAAATAATTACCTAAAAACAAAGCACAGGAAGACAAGGAGAAAAAATACAAGAAATTAAAATTTTTTAAATTTTAAATGCCAGTTCCTTTTGCCCATCCAAATTAGCTTCCTGATGCCCCATTAAACATTCCACCTCAGTTCAATTAACTATCCACTCTGTGTAAGGTTCTATGCTAGTTCCTAAGAATACAAAGGCAAAGGACACGACTTTTAGTCTCAAAGCCCTCACAGATAAACAAGACAAGAAACCAGACAGATAAACAATAAATTTTCATAGATAAGGCATTGTCAGATTTAACTTTGTGTGTATGAGATATGAATCAGCTTTTTGGGGCAAATAATGTATGAATTGGGGTGAACAATAAATGGGAGGTCACAAGAAAGATAAGGAGCAGGGGAGAACTCAAGCAGGAAGAAGAGTATGTGCAAGAGTGTTTTTTAAAAAGCACATATGTTCATTGCAGCACTATTTACAATAGCAAAGACTTGGAACCAACCCAAATGGCCATCAATGATAGACTGGATAAAGAAAATGTAGCACATATACACCATGGAATACTATGCAGCCATAAAAAAGAATGAGTTCATGCCTTTTGCAGGGACATGGATGAAGCTGAAAACCATCATCCTCAGCAAACTAACTCAGGAATGGAAAACTAAATGTCGCATGTTCTTACTCATAAGTGGGCGTTGAACAATGAGAATACATGGACACAGGGAGGGGAACATCACACACCAGGGCCTATCGGGAGGTGGGGGGGCTAGGGGAGTGAAAGCATTAGGACAAATACCTAATACATGTGGGGCTTAAAACCTAGATGGCGAGTGGATAGGTGCAGCAAACCACCATGGCACATGTATACCTATGTAACAAACCTGCATGTTCAGCACATGTATCCCAGAACTTAAGGTAAAAATAAAATAATAATAATAATAACAATACATTTAATTTAATTTAATTTAAAAAAGAAGCAAAACAGTATTTGGAGAGTGGCTTCTCCACGAAATGTCCTCTAGCTACCCAGCCCACAATGACCTGCTCTAACCCTCTATTGTTCTTCTAGCCATAACAACGAAGCCAAACACTTAATTTTTAGAATCACCATTCTCTCTCTCTCTCTCTCTCTCTCTCTCTCTCTCTCTATATATATATATATATATATATATATATATATGTAGTTGATTGATCCTTGCCTAACACTAAATATTCATTTTTTTAATTGCATTTTAGGTTTTGGAGTACATGTCAAGAACATGCAAGATTGTTGCATAGGTACACACACGGCAGTGTGATTTGCTGCCTTCCTCCCATCACCTATATTAAACCATCTTTCAAATTAAACTATAGTTAACAAAAATTGTATGCATTTACAGAGTACAATATGATGTTCTGTGGTGTACATTGTGAAATGGTTAAATCAAGCTAATGAACATGTCCATCACCTCACATTCCTACTTTTGGTTATAAAAGCATTTAATATCTACTCTCCTAGCAATTTTCAAGTGCACATTACATCAATTATAGTCATCATATAATTAATTGATCTCAAAAGATCACTCAAACTTATACATCCTGTCTAGCTGATACTTTGTAACCTTTGACCAACATCTTCCCACACTCCCAACCCACCCCTATCCCCCTGGCAAACACCATTCTATAATACTTTGCTTCTGTGATTTCAGCTATTTTAGGTTCCACATATTTCTCGAAGGCTGTTATCCTCTCCTGATCTGCAACACAAAGCTCTGTGAGGATGAGAACCATGACCTACTGCTTAAATTGCTCCCAATGTGCTTTTAGCATGATAACAAGTGCACAAAGCATTTACACTAAATTATAAACTGCTTCTTTTCACATGTAGGTGAAAAGTACCTGGTCAATATGAGGGGTACAAATATATGTTATTGCTTCTCTTACAGTGAAACACCAGCAATCACAAAATCTAACAAGACAATAAAATGTTGCTTTAAAGGTATTATTGATACCAAATGATATCAATATTTATAGAGTATCATTTACTACCACTAATACATAATGATATTGAGGTTTATTTTTTAGGCAGCAGTGTTTCAAAAATAAAATACTGTTAAGGTTGATAGGTGGCAGAGAAGAGAATAGCAGGGAGCAGTGAGCACAGCTGAGCCACACTGCCGAAATCCAAAACCCAGCTCCACTGCATGGGAGCTAAGTGACCTTGAATGATTTATTTGCCACTTTGAGGCCTTGGTTAGTTTCCTTATCTGTAAAATAAACATATTAATCAGAGACTGCTTTGTATTTTAAATGTGATGATCCATGTAAATCTCTTGGAATAATGAAAACTAAGCTATTATTAGTTAAGTAAACACTTTAATGAATTTATATCCTTTAAATGACCAGTCATTAAGTTATATTAACTATGCAGAAATCATACTTACAGAAAGTCATCCCTTATGTTCCCATTAAAAGTACCACACAGACCTAATGTTCTTCTTTTCCATGCGCTAGTGAGCTGAATATAAATTCTTTCCCCATCTATAGCAAACAGAATCTTTAAACCAAATGTGGTTCTTAGAAGTATAAATAAGGATGACAGAGTTTGAATTTCAACAATACCTGCAGGAAAAGAACATATGTAAATCAGCTTTGACATTCCTAGACCACCACCAGGACTCTCCTCCCCAGACACATGGGAAGCAGGGGGAGGCAGGCTAGCTGTTCCTGCCTGTGCTTCAGGGCCAACTTTTGCCACCTACGGCTGCTTTTTTTTTTTCCCTCCTATTCCTCTGCTTTTCTCCCTCCTTCCTGGTCTTCAGCAAACATTTTTAATAGTTTTTCAGGTCAACACGTAATTTCAGGTTACAAGCATCTCACAAGTAAGCAGGCAGTCCTTAGACATTTGAAACCCAATTCATTACCAAGTTCAGACTTGTGTCCTAAATGTTTTTTCAACCTGTCTTCTTCTCTCCATCTCTATTGGCATTGCCTTAGGTCACCCCCCTCCTCATTCCTCACATGCCCTACTTTTATGACATCCTAACTGTTGTCCATGTTTCCTATCTAGCATCTCTCAAAGTCACTTCTACACTATTGTCATAATCATCTACAAAAAAACCTCCTTAAAACTCACCATTTATTTGGTTGAACCATATGAGATTGCCCTCTTTGTACATAAAAATGGTCAAAAATGACAATTTCATATTTGATTCGTATCAAATTCAACTTCTCTAGCTGGACACCTGAGTAGCATGAGCAGGCAGTTTGTAAGATAAATCAGGACATTTCTGAGAGTGAGAGTGTTATTAAAAGCAATGCTGGAATGCAGGCATGAACAGGACCTGCCCCAGAAATCCACAATGTAAAATGCCTCCTACATAAGCCCTTCTCATCCTTACCAATGTCCAGACATTCTCCTTTACCCTCTCTCTGGTGTAGCAATACCAATCTAGTTCTAGTTCCCTCAAACTATGCTGCAAAATTCAACACCACCTTGATCTGCATGAAACATGTTCCCCATCTCCTTCAACTCAGCAATTCCTCACTCTTAAATGCTCAATGAGACAATAATTGTATAATCACCTGTTTCAGAAAACATTCCTGACCATTTCAGTACACCCCTTTCCAGGGCTGAGTGAGCTGCACCTCATTTAGACTCCCAAAGTCTTTATGTATATCTTTGAGTTTATCACATTTTATTGTAAGTGGCTGTCTATTGTTTGCCTCTCTTCCCTTCCAAAGTCTAGGTCACTTGAGGTAAACACTAGGTCCCATAAACATCATCATCTTCCTTATCTGTAGTTGATGACTTGTGACACACAGGAACTCAGTAAGTGTAGGTAGTCAGCCTCACATTAGAAGAAGATCCCATTTTGTTTGTGTGTGTTGTTGGGGTTTTTTTGGTAATCTAAAGAAAGTACACCATTAACATTGTTTCTTACCATTCAGGTTGAAGCCTTGGTTAGGACTAGTGAGAATTTGTCCTCCCCCTACTGAGGGTCACTTGTTTGTTAAAATCATCCTCCAGAATCAGAGTTATAGACTGAAGGCAGACTAAGCTGAGATTCTGCATAAAATCAAATTGCCAGTGAAAGGAATGGGAGAGAGATAGAGCCATAGAAAGAGATAGGAAGATGGAGAGGGAGATGGGAGAAAGGGAGAGAGAGGAGAGAAAATAAAAGAAAGAGAGTGCATGTAAATTAGAATTTCTGATGTATAAAAGGCTTGAGTATAAGTAACGTAATAAAGTAGTTGCTACATGACCCATTTTATGTGGCCCCCATTCCTAATAGAATATAACTTTATATAGTACATTAAATATATCATATATATACATACATTTTACTTAGAACATTAAATTAAAGTGTTTCAGTAAAGTACCAATAATTATGTTTTCCACAGCATATAAAGTACCTCTCTAAATTCATTTAACTGGCATATTAGACATAAAAAGTCAATAAAGCAAAGAACCAAGAGAATTAGACTTCTACATAGAAAGCTAATTCAGATTCTAATATATTACAAAGAAAAAATACAACTGGAAAAAAGCATATAAAGCAGTTCAGAATTTTCATTGGAAATGATTATTTTCTATTAGAATAAAACTAGAAAATTAATTATTTGGCAAAATTTTGACTGCCTGCTTAAGAAATATGAAAAAGATTAGGATTTCTTTATTTAGAAATTATTTGTGAATTTATGATTTCAAGAAAAGATCTAAATAAATAAATATTCCAATATGTTAAGAAATTCATTATATCTGTTTAAAATGCTATGAAACCGGTTCAAAACTGTCAAAAATTATCTCTTTAAAAATAGCTAGGTTGAAGTAAACAAAAAACTTAGTTCCGTTATACAACCATGCATAAAATGTTCAAAAACCTATACATACAAACACTACTTTTTAAAAAAGAAAATGCAATTAAATATATAGTATTTAGTCTAAGACGTACTTGTTTTCACAGTTTAATATCTCTGAAATTAAGATGCCTCATGTAACCAGTGGTATGTCATAGAATAATTATCAATACTTCTTTCTAATATGTAGAATAATGATGTATCTTAATAATCAATGTTGTCTTAATTTTAAAGAAAATAGCTAAATCCATTCATGTTACCATTCTTAGTCTGAAAGGAAGTTTAAGTAAAAATCAATGAATCCATATTCCTCTGGTCATTTGAAATGTTCTTACCTGCTCACAGGGAGCTTTCTGTAAAGTAATTGTGAATTTATCTTTTCCAGTTCCTTTCATGAGGATGTATTGGCACATGCCAATAAAAGAATAATGTCGACCATCAAAAGTTGTAAAGTGAGAATCACCTACAACTGAACATTGAACTACCAAAAAAAATAAGAAGGAGGAGGAGGAAAGGAGGAAGAGCAGAAGGAGAAGAGGAGGAGGAGGAAGAAGAGGAAGAAGAAGGAAGAAGAAAAAGAGAAAATGGAGTTAGAGGAGGAGAGGGAGGACGATGATATGATTAGGTTAATCCTTTAAAAGCAGGAGATCAACTTAGGGTAAATAATCATGCATCAAAAATTTGAACATCTGTGTTGTGTTTAAAATTTACTGCTTTGACAAACTTTCTAGACTAAATTACATTACTTCATTTAATTTAATGCTTATAAAATGATATTTATCCACATACTTTTTAAGATTTTATAATATTTATACTATTTTAATAAAGTTTTACCAAAGTTTCCCACTCAACACTATCACTTATTCAATTTTCCTTGCATCCTCTGAGTAGGATACATTTATAGATTTATACATTTATACATTTATAGATTATTATAGCCCTTGGTATACATTAGATGTCTTCATAAAAATTAGTGCTATCCTTCTCCCCCAGTCTAAAGAAATTTGAAACAGTCTCTATAAAAACATTTTAAAAGATTACCTGGACAGTCATGCTCAGTGCAGTTCCAAACTCCACCAACACACACACTAAAAGAAATTATAAAAATATTGATCCATCGGCATAAAAAATCTGTAGTAATGTTTGTATTAATGTATTGATGAATGTACCAAAATATATCATGTTTGCAGGTTCGGAATAATCTGACTTAAAAAACATCTCGGAGAGAGATCCAAGATGGCTGATTAGCAGCAGCTCAGGATTGTAGCTCCCACTGAAAGCGCAGAGAGTGAGTGGACGCCACATTTTCAGACGAATTTTTATTGCCCACGGACCAAGAGATTCTTGGCGGAGGAGCCCCACAGGTCGCCAGCGCGACTCTTTGGCGGGCGCGGCCGTTTTGCAGGCGCCCCGGCACGGCGGTTCTCAGTCCGGAGTATACGGGACTGAGTGCCCTTTGGTTGGCATTTGGAGCTCCGGGAAGGCAAGTCTCCCATTCAGCTGATTGAAAAGTGGACTGAAGTGGGGAACCAGACCGGGAGATTCCCGGGCAGAAAAGCGCCACGATTCTTAACGCCGCTGTTTCAGCCAGTGTAGTGGGTAGCTGCAGGGGAAGGCTGGTCCCCCCACAACAACAAAAAGAAAAACAGCGGTTGGAACTGCTGAGGATTGAGAGTTTCACAGCAAGTACAGCTGAACCCGGGAAGGTCCAGCTCTGTGGGGGAGGGGCGTCCTCCAAAGGAAAATTAAGAAATAGAAAAAACTTTATCACCAACAAGCTGGACGTCCACTCAGAGACCTAATCTGAAAGTCAGCAATTGCACAGACAACAGGTGGATAAATCCACAAAGATGGGAAGAAACCAGCGCAAAAAGGCTGAAAACACCCGAAATCAGAGGATTGCAGTGCCTCATCACCAATTGAACAAGACCTGATTGAGAATGAATGTGAGGAATCAATAGAATCAGGCTTCAGAAGGTGGATAATGAGAAACTTCTGTGAGCTAAAAGAACATGTTCTAGCCCAATGCAAGGAAACTAAGAACCTTGAAAAAAGGTTTGAAGAAATGTTAACGAGAATGGACAATTTAGAAAGGAATATAAGTGAATTAATGGAGCTTAAAACCACAATTTGAGAACTTCGCGAAGTATGCAGAAGTTTTAATAGTCGAATTGATCCGGCAGAAGAAAGGATTTCAGAGGTCGAAGTCCAACTTAACGAAATAAAACGAGAAGACAAGATTAGAGAAAAAAGAGTAAAAAGGAATGAGCAAAGTCTCCAAGAAATATGGGACTATGTGAAAAGACCTAATCTACGTTTGATAGGTGTACCTGAATGTGACGAAGAGAATGAATCCAAGCTGGAAAATATTTTTCAGGATATTATCCAGGAAAACTTTCCTAACCCAGCAAGGCAAGACAATACCCAACTCCAGGTAATACAGAGAACACCACAGAGATATTCCTCAAAAAGAGCAACCCCAAGGCATATAATCATTAGATTCATCAGGGTTGAAACGAAGGAGAAAATACTACGGGCAGCCAGAGAGAAAGGTCAGGTTACCCACAAGGGGAAGCCTATCAGACTCACAGCAGATCTCTCAGCAGAAACCCTACAAGCCAGAAGAGAGTGGGGGCCAATATTCAACATCCTTAAAGAAAAGAACCTTCAACCCAGAATTTCATATCCAGCCAAACTAAGTTTCATAACTGAAGGAAAAATAAAATTTTTTACGAACAAGCAAGTACTCAGAGATTTCATTACCACCAGGCCTGCTTTACAAGAGCTTCTGAAAGAGGCACTATTTACAGAAAGGAACAACCAGTATCAGCCATTCCAAAAAACCCAACGGTAAGCTGCATCCAGACCCATCTCACATGCAAGGATATACAGAGACTCAAAACAAAGGGATGAAGGAACATTTGCCAACCAAATGGAGAGAAGAAAAAAAAAAAGCAGGAGTTGCAATTCTCATCTCTGATAAAATAGACTTTAAAGTAATAGAAACCAGAAGAGATAAGAAGGACATTGTATAATGGTAGAGGGATCAATGTAACGGGAAGAGCTAACGATCCTAAGTCTATGCGCACCCAATATAGGAGCACCCAGATACACAGGGCAACTTCTTGGTGACTTACAAAGAGACTTGGACTCCCACACAATAATAGTGGGAGACTTTAACATTACATTGTCAATACTGGACAGATTAATGAGACAGAAGGTTAACAAGGATAACCAGGACTTGAACTTAGACCTCGAACAAGTAAACTTAATAAACATTTACAGAAATCTCTACTCCAAATTCACAAAGCATATATTTTTTTTCAGTAACACATCACGTTTATTCTAAAAATGACCACATGGTTGGGAGTAAATCACATACCAGCAATTGCATAGCATTTCACAGGTTTAAATGAAATATTGGTTGGCTGCTTGTTATTTTCCTCCCTTATTCCTCTCCTGTCTCCATTCTATAACACAATTATTAGTATAAAAGAGCTTTTTAATATCCATTTCTAGACTGCATTCTAGCCTGGGCAATAGAGCAAGATTTCTGTTCTCTCTCCCTTTTTCTTCTTCTTTTTCTCTTTCTTTCATTCTCTTTTCTTCCTTATTTCTCTCTTTCTCTCTTTTTCTTTTCTTTCTTAAAAAAAAAATTGATATACCTTATAAAAAAAATCTCTGCAAAAGTTCTAATGAACCGGTAATTTTGGGCTGGTTAGCACCTAAATTATTATCTTGTATGTCATATGTAAAAATCACTGACTTTGATGAAGATCAATAGATATTAAAAAAGAGAAGAGACGTCCTCTTATGTAAGATAAATTCTACCTTCCACCCTCACAAAGGTGTGAGTTTTAGAGGACAAAAGTAGAGTCCCCTGTAAAACGGAAATAGAATCAGCATCTGAGAACATGGTTAGTTATCCCATTACATTTCAGTTATATACACTGCCACGAAAGGGGAAAGTGTCTGATGCTATTTAGACTTCTGTTATTTTTTTAGGACTATCCTGCATGGATTTCATGTTTGCCAACGGTGTTAGTTAGCGAATTTAATATGGAATTCTAAATATTTCTAATCATGGACCAAAAATTGGTCATCTGGAGAGTCATGTGTTACAGCATGTAATAGAGAAACCCAGAAGCACCATCAAGTTCTAAAGTCTGTGCAAATTAGTGATTACAAATGATTTTTTTAAAAAAACAACAGACTCATCATATGGATATAAGATATTATAGAATTATCAAGGTATTATAGAATTATCTGATAAGAATTATACCGTAAAAGGAAATATAGATGTCCCTTTCCTAAAGAGTTTAAATAAAATGCAAGTTTTGTGTTGGAATTTGGGGAAGCATATTAGTAATGAGTATATTCCTTTAAATATCTGTCATGGTAAAGTTGTCAACTAGCCAAGCAGCCAGAAGTAATTAGTTGTACATTGATCACATACCATTCAGTACACTCTTGTTCAATTTTTGAACCAACTGAATAAGCTAATCCATGAACACCGCATGGGCAATTTTCCAAGGAGATGCAAGTCCCATTCTCCATTATGAGGCCTGTTTGAGAAGAAATAGACATCAAAATTTCAAAAGAAATATTTACGAGGCTAACAAACATATGAAAAAATGCTCATCATCACTGATTATTAGAGAAATGCAAATCAAAACCACATTGAGATACCACCTCACGCCAGTTAGAATGGCGATCATTAAAAAATCTTGAGATAACAGATGCTGGAGAGGATGTGGAGAAATAGGAACACTTTTACACTGTTGGTGGGACTGTAAATTAATTCAACCTTTCTGGAAGACAGTGTGGCGATTCCTCAAGGACCTAGAAATAGAAATTCCATTTGACCCAGCACTCCCATTACTGGGTATATACCGAAAGGATTATAAATTGTTCTATTATAGACACATGCACACGTATATTTGTTGCAGCACTGTTTACAATAGCAAAGACCTGGAACCAACCCAAATGCCCATCGATGATAGACTGGACAAGAAAATGTGGCACATATACACCACAGAATACTATGCAGTCATAAAAAATGATGAGTTCATGTCCTTTGTAGGGACATAGATGAACCTGGAAACCATCATTCTCAGCAAACTGACACAAGAACAGAAAAATCAAACACCGCATGTTCTCACTCATAGGTGGGTGTTGAACAATGAGAACACATGGACACAGGGAGGGGAGCATCACACACTAGGGTCTGTTGGGGGGGGAACTAGGGACTAGGGGAGGGACAGTAGGGGTTGGGGAGGCTGGGGAGAAATAACATGGAGAGAAATGCCAGATATAGGTGACGGGGGATGGAGGCAGCAAACCACATTGCTATGTATGTACCTATGCAACAAGCCTGCAAGATCTGCACATGTGCCCCAGAAAACTTAAAGTACAATTGAAAAAAAAAGTGAAGATATACAAATTGTTAAATACCATTCAATATTAATAGCACAAAAAATTTCTCATGGCTAACTTGAGTACTGTAGATTCCAAACTTCCTGGGAACTTTACAAAGTAATGAACCTTTTATCAATGACAAGTAGCCATTCCTCCTTGTCACTTAATTCTACAAGAACAGAAAATTGCAATAGGACTAATGTGATCCTTAGGTCACTGGGTACTAGTTTCCATGAGTGCAGACATGGTTTCTTCATGAAGCACTTACCATCTGGGCAGTAACATCCATCAAGACAATGAAGATTGCTCCCAAGACACTGCTTCTCAAATGTGCAGGTTGGTGGACAACAACTGATACAATCCCGATGGACAAAGCTATCATCACACTTATCAGCTAAAATGGGCAAACAGGGGCGCTTAAGTCAATTTTATTAGCCTCTATTTCTTTTTAAAAATTATAATTTTATTTTTCACAAAAAAATTTGCAAAAAATAACTTTTAACTGCTAAAAAAAAGTGCGTACTTGTTTCAAAAGTATGCAAGTTCACATATATAATTATTTCAATAGCAAATCTTTGCAATTCATTAGTATTAAGTAGTACAGTAAGTTTTGAGTTCTAAGGTTAACCCAAAATTGGCAAAAGTACACAGAGCTTGAAAAATAACAAAACATACAGCAAGCTGGAAAGTCATCTCTCCAGTCTTGAATAGGGTAGCCAGCATGAGAACAGGCTCTAGCATATTCAGTGGCTGCTCGACAATAGGTTTCATCATCATCAGTTCTAGAAAGTGAAAAGACAGAGCCAGAATCACATAGGAAATACTGACAGAAACCATACCATTGAAGTCCTGATCCCTAGAAATGCTGAGTGCATGAGGACTATTCCAACGTGAATCGATGTCAGCCTATGTATCTCTCATAATATATCTTATTAAGTACAACAATGAGAAAACACATGAACATGGGTCCTCAGTTAATTAGGCCTAGATAAATAATCTTCATCAAAGCATTTTAATAATTTCATCACTTTTCTTTTGAGTCAAAGGAATACTATAATGAAAAAGATTTATATTTTAATTATAACATTTTCCCCATAATTTGTGTATGTATTTTTTCACTCCCACACCAAACATTCCAGGCCTTTTAGAATTTAATAAGTCCCGTTAAAAACAGATAAAATTCTATCACAACAAAAACAATAAATATGAAAGCTGTTTCCAAAAGATCATACTCTTGATTGTCTACATACTAGAATAAAAACAATACCAATAATCTATAGTACTCGAAAGTATTTCAATGGTTCCTCAGCTATCCTTGCAATAACATTCCAAAACATAATATTCCATAGTGTATATGTGCCACGTTTTCTTTATCCAGTCTATCATTGATAGGCATTTCGTGGGTTGCTTGAAAGATTGAATAAATGGCATTTAAGATTTAAAAGTGGATTTTGAATTATTTCAAGTTTTGATTACTAAAGCTAATTATTTTTACAACATTGCCAAGACTAAATAATCTTTAATTATTTTCTTATAATCTCTTCAGGAGCTTCCCCCCAAAATAATTTCTTATTATAGCTCTGCCAATTCCCAAAGCAGATTAAAAAGGCACTCATCAAGTAAGCAGATCAAGGTAAAGGGCTTGTTTTTCAATCCAATTCAAACTCAAAATTAAATAGTTAAATATCTTGGAAGATAATGATCTTAAGAATGCTGCATTTTTTGAGCCTTAACATTTTCAGTGTTACTATTGTAAAGCCACCATCTCAAATTGCCCTTATCCTGTGTTACTGTAATGGGAGTCATGCCGCTTATCCCGTCCCATTAACTGAGTTTTAGAAGGAAAAAAGGACTGAGCATATAAACTCCAGAGGTTCAGAAAATATTCTAAACCTACAAACAAGAAAAGTCTTTTCAAGAAACAGTATAGGCTAAAATTGCTGAATTCCTGGAAAGACATTACGTTTATGATTTACCTTCTAATATGTGCATTATTTCCTACATTAATGGTGGTTTTAAAAATTAGCAAAGCAACTGAATATTGGTTTTCCAACCCAATGCAACTATTATTACAATACTCACCATTTATTGTTTATGTTATTCTAGGAACCATGACAGGCACATTATATGTGGCACCTCATGAAAACTCACAAGAATTGGGCAAGAAAGAAATTATTATCAAGAAAGAAATTACAATTTACTAGGGGGAAAATAAGCTTATTTTTTCCATCTTGAATGATAACTTTAATAGGAAAATGGGCATTAAAGAATCGTTGTTTTCACGTCAATTTGCTTTGGCATGACAAAATTAAAACCATTTCCTTGCTGCTGGGTTTGGCATTCTTAGAAGCAGAAACAGGAGGGCATAATTCAAGGACTGATAGAGTATCATGCAACTTCTAAGTCAAATGTCATCTCTTCCAGGTAGCCTTTGTAGGCACTCTCTGATAAAGTCAGTAGTTCTGTCCTCCGCAACCAAAGCACTTTGCAGTTAGGGAATTGTGTCATTGTTACAGACCTGTTTCCCTGCCCTATTATAATATGAGTTCCTAGGACAGAGATGAAGTCTAAATTTTTTCTGTTTCTCCAAGAGGTGGCAAAATACTCAGCTCAGAATAGATACTCAAAAGATGTGTGTTGAATTGAATTCAATATACCATCATAATCCAAGCAGGAAATTAATCTGTGTTCAACCAATTCACATTTTCATTCTCATGGTATGCGACCTTTCTGATGCAGTCCTCTAATACAGGAAATGAAGAGAATCATTCATTTCCTACAGAATGGAAGAAAGAATGTAAGTAGGTCTAGTCCTGAATGAAATATTGAGGGGGAGTGAAGAAAGGCTGGATCTGGTAGCTTCTCACTTCCATTTTACCAATGTCCACTTAATTATAATGTCCTCCTTTTGATATTACATGTCTGCTGTGCCCGTAAACGCAGCCTCTCTACCACAAATGTAGCTCTTAAGGTGTCAGCTGATTTCATCCAGTACAAGTTGTTTCTCTATCCTGCTATTTTTGTTTTCCCTGGAGAAAGCATCAAAGTTTCAAAAGTCAAGGTCTAAAACCTATCCAAATTTCAAAACACAAAAATGCTAATTTCTCAATGATGAAATTTCAGTTGAAGTGGGTGTGGCAGAGATTGATTTAGTCTCTAGTTCCCCTTTCTTCTTTTTAGTATTAGAACACCCCAAGTTTTTGCCAGGTAGATGGCTGCCAGCCAAAGACAACATTTTCAGCTTCTCTTGCACCTAGGTGTGGCCATGTATCCAAGTTCTGGCCAAAAGGTTAAAAGTGGAAGCATGCATGAAACTTCCACATCAAAAATCCCAGCCCTTTTGTTTTTTTTTTTTTTTTTTCTCCTCTTTTAAGGGCTAAAATGTGGACATGGTATTGGTGATGCAATTTGGGCCATGAAATTGAAAATAATACCCTAGACAAAAGGAAAAATGTAGTAACAAGATCACTCAGTCACTGGAATATTCATGGAGCAGAGCCATGATGCCAACACAAGACCACTAACCAGCATGGATTTTCATATGAGAAATATAAACATTCCATTTAATTTAAGTCACAGTCATTTTAGCTATTAAGACAGCTAAACAATATCCCAAACCAAAAAGTGAAGAATGACTTTCCTGGACCTAAAAACAATATTTTATCTCAGACTACTTGACAAATGGGTGCTAAAGATATTAAAGGTAAGACAATTGAAAAGATGACTGAAGAACAGTCCAAGACTGAGTCACTGTGGAATAAGAACAATTTTTAATTCCATATATATGGCTAAATGAGGACTATGGCCTACCTACAGGGATCCTTAAAAAATAGACTGAGAAAAAACAAAGAGATATAGCAAGTAGCTCTTAAATTAAAAATGAAACCAAACAGGGAACAGAATTTTTAAAAATATGTAGTCGGGTCACTAGCCAAGATTTTAGGCAGAGGGGGAGCTCTTTCAAAGCTCCTGCATTAGTTCAGAAATCCTTGAAATTTAGAGACTATACATATAAATCTAGGGTATAACTGTACTTTGTTCAAAAGTAAGAGATGTCACAAGTTTATTTTAATATCTGGGAAATAGTATATTCACTACTTTTGTAATAATTTCAATTTAATTAAAGAAGATTAGTTATAAATAATACAATTTCCTACTACCTCAACCTTTCCTCTTTGTTCTCACCTTTGATAAACCTTTTAATGAGCTACTCAAGATGACATTTAAGTGGTTTTACTAAACTAAAAACTAGTCTGTTTTTTTATTTTAAAAGTTTCTATGCATCACTTATACTTCTTGGGACTCATAAAATACACAGACATATTACAATTTCTTTAGATAGTCCTAAATGTTCAAGATGAGTAATCACCTACACTTGGTAATGTTTTGAAAGAAAAATAATCTCAAAAAATTTTAATAGTGGGTAATTTATGGTAGGTTCTACAATGAACTACCATATATGAACATAGTATGGTGAGTCTCACTGAATTTGTTGCTTATCCAACTACCTATCCTAGATGTTAATAACCTGAGATAGAATGCAGGGATCTGTGACCTTAGGTAGAAAAAAATATTACATGTTGATTTTCACTAATCTCCAATGGAAACTTAGCATTTCCTTCAATTATGCCTATAGGCAACACATCACAATGTTCTTAGCAATATCTGTGACTTTGTCACCAACGTGTCTCAAATCTTCTTTTTTCATATTTTTACATTTTTATTTTCCATTGTTTCAAACTCACAAAGCACTGTTTACACTAATCACTAAGTCAAATTGCAGTAGTTATTAGATTTGAAATATGTATTAAAAGTATATATATCAGAAATTCTTTTTTATTATTTTGATAACTATTTTATTAGAATTAGTTTCCTTTGATATCTTATGTGTTTTATTTTGTGCACTTCAAACATTATTTTTCAAAAGGGTCTATAGATTTTTCTAGACTCCCAAAAGGGATTCGTAGGATGAAAAGGCTTCAGAGTCACTGTATTTTGTTCATGCTGGTTACATAAAACATTTAGAACTATCATCCATATATAATCTAGCAGTTCCACTAAAGAGTATATATCGCCCAAAAAATGAAATCAACATATAGAAGAGATATCTCCACTCCTGTGTTTATTGTAGGAGTATTCACAATAGTCAAAATATATTATCAACCTGTGTCCAACAGTGGATGAATGGATAAAGAAATTGTGGTATATATACACAATGGAATATTATTCAGCCATAAAAAGAATGAAATCCTGTAATTTTCAACAACATGGATGAAACTAGAGGTCACTATGTTAAGTGAAATAAGCCAAACAGAAAGACAAATATCACACATTGTCACTCATATGTGGGAATTAAAACAGTGAATCTCATGAAGATAGAGTACAGATTGATGGTTACCAGAGTCCAGGAAGGGTAGGAGAGAGGTGGGGAATAAAGAGAGATTGATTATGGGTACGATGTACATGTAGAATAAGACCTGGTGTTGGATAGATAAGTAGGGGGGCTATAGTTAACATTAATCAATTGTATATTTCAAAATAGCAAGAAGATAATAATTTGAATGTTTCTAGTATAAAGAAAAGATAACCAAGGTGACGGATACCCAATTCCCTTTATTTGATTACAGGAATGTATGAAATTATCACATGTACCCTGAAACAATGTACATCTACTATGTATCAATTTAAAAAATTTAGACTGTGCCTGTTATATAGCAAACTTTTAATAGCTGTTTGTAGTTTACATTTTACACTTTGCATAATTTTTGTGAACAGCTGAAATGGTTAAACAACAGAAGTGGTTGTGGGTCTTCTTTTTACATAAAGAAAATTTTATTATAACTACAAATCATTTCACTTACTTGCAAAGATCATTAACACAGCTGGCAATATACAAATATGGATCAATATACTCATGGCAGCTCAGAAAAGGAAACTGCAACAGTATCTGACACTTGAAGAAGATTGCCTGTGCAAAAAAAGATGCCAGTCACTAGTTTCATGGTATGTATATAGTCTTATATTATTTTTACAGATCTATTTGCAGGATTTTCAGTTCTCACAAGGAAAAAGATGGTTATTTATAAATTTTAACCAACATTTTTCTAACTCCATATTTTCATGAGTACTGCATTTATGAAATTCCCTACATTTACTATTTCGGAAATTAAAGTGATTTCCTATTGCAATTATGTTTCCGGGATATAATATTTTTAAATTAAGTTGTGTTTGCACTTAAGAATGCTTAGGTAAATATGTAAATGAGACATATGTGTATTCTGTCCAACATGCTCACATTTCTCCCATCAAATTTACCTCAAATGCTGGCATTCCACTGGAGCACGGATTTGGAAAATCTGAGGATATGAGTACACATTTGGTGTCATCTGGAGTTGCACCGACCAACTATTTGCAAACATAGCGATGTCTTCTGTGTAGTCCTCTATTTCACACAAGCACACACACACACACACAAATAGGTGTAATCATATCATTTTCCACAAACATAGACATGGTTCTTCAACACAAACTTCCTGGTCAAAAAGTTTAAACTCAATAACATTATAATTAATATGTGATATTAGATAATAACATTATTTTAGCATAATAAAAAAAATTGAACAAAATGTGACTACCAAATAAAAGTTAGTTCCACTGGAGAGAAAAAACAAACTACATTTAAACAACATGGGGAAGGACTGAAGGAGCGTGAGTACAATGTACACATCACTGAAGAATTAATCACCAGTGTTTAATCTGTGCTATTGAGAGGAGAAAAAATGTGCACAAAATGAAAAAAAAAACACAAATAAAAGTCTAGTGTAAAAATTATCAGACAGCTCTCTCATTATATTTAATATTAGTAAGAACCTTATTAAAATTGCAGTTCCATTTGGTGGGGACAGTCCACACAAAAAAATCTTGTCAAATTCTTGGGGACATTTCAGAGGACAGTCACATAGACAATGAAAGATTAGAAAATACATCTATAGAAGAAAAGACTAAGAAGTGAATCTATTTCATCTAAATATGATGAACAGTGTTTTGAAACATGCTCAGGAAAGGCATCCCAATTGAGAACCCTGAAGCTAATCCAGCATTAATCTCAGGCAAGATTCAGGAGTTAACATGTTGGCAGCAACAAAGTCCAGTGCTCTAGATTCTTCATTCCAAATCAAGTTTTTTATTTTATTTATTTATTTATTTTGAGATGGAGTCTCACTCTGTCACCCAGGCTGGAGTGCAGTAGCACGATCTTTGCTCACTGCAACCTCCACCTCCTGGGTTCAAGCAATTCTCCTGCCTCAGCCTCCTGAGTAGTTGGGATTACAGGCACCTGCCACTGCACCTGTCTAATTTTTGTATTTTTAGTAGAGATGGGGTTTCACCATTTTGGTTAGGCTGGTCTTGAACTCCCGACCCTGTGATCCACTTGCCTCAGCCTTCCAAAGTGCTGGGACTACAGGTGTAAGCCACCGTGCTCGGCCCCAAATCAAGTTTTTAAGTTATCTTTCTACCCGACCTGAGAACAAGTTCAGGGAACGATACAAAAATTAATCCTTCCCCTCCTCCATTCAGACAAAGGCTGAATGTCAAAGCTCGAAGACTGGGCAGGATCAAACAAGGTGACATCTCAAAGTTCCACGTAAGACAGTTAGACTTCAGATTTGAGGTTGGAGTTCTCCACCACCCAGATTTGCATGGTCAGAAGTCTACCACTAATGACAATCTATTGCACCACTAGAGTCAGAAATCTCGAGCCAAATGTTTACCAATCTCTCTGAGTATCTTCAAAGTAGAAAAATAATGTGTGTATGCCACTACCAAACACTGGGAAGATGAGGACTTTATTATCAGTAAGAATGCTTTGCTCTCTTGGTGTAAAATACTAAACTTTATCATAGCCTAGAAGACTTTCCATGAGCTGGGCCCTGCTCTCCTCTTAATCCCACCCCATCCTGCCCCTCCTATATCTTCTGCACCTATTCTTGCTCAACCTACTCCAGTCATATTGACTTTGTGCTGTTCTTCAAACACTCAAACTCACTCCCACCCCAGAACACTAGGTCTTGTTTTTCCACCTTCAACACCACTCTTTCCTGAAATCTTCTCTTTGTTGCCTCCCTTACTTCATGTAAGCCTCTGTTCAATATACGCCTCAGAGAGCCCTTCTCTGCCATGTGATCTAGACTACCACCAATCACAGACTTACTCCATCACTCTTTACCTTCTTCTCCACCTTTATTCTTTCATGGCTGCTGTTGCTCACAAAACTTATATTTCACTGTGTTTATCTTGTTTTCCATTACAGTATGTACTACATGAAGGCAGAAAATTTGTCTCAGTTATTCTATTGCTGTATTCCTACTTTAGCATCTGATATATAGCAGGTATTAAAAATATATTTGCTGAATAAGTGAGTGAATAAATATAGGGGAATTTGTAAATTTTATTAAAAAGATTATTAGAATCCGGCTTTCAGCCTGGATGTGGTGACTCACACCTGTAATCCCAGCACTCTGGGAGACTGTGGTGGGTGGCTCACATGAGGCCAGGAGAGACCAGCCTGGCCAACATGGCAAAACCCGATCTCTACTAAGAATACAAACATTAGCCGGGAATGATGGTTCATGCCTGTAATCCCAGCTACTTAGGAGGCTGTGGCATAAGACTCGCTTGAACCTGGGGGAAGAGGTTGCAGTGAGCCAAGATCACGCCACCGCACTCCAGCCTGGGCGACAGAGCGAGATCACGTCTCAAAAACAAAACAAACAACAACAACAAAGAATCCTTTGTCTCTGATATCACTGAAATGTTGCACACCCAAGAAAGTATGGGCCTGCTGTAATATACTTTTAAAAATGGAAAAACTGATGTCTTTTTTAAGTACATGTATATTTACATTTCCTTTCAAAACACCATTTTTTAAAGGTCTGAAGAAACAAAAACATTTCCGTAAAACCCATTTATTTCAATACTTACACACGGATTTTAATGTTACTAAACAACCTGGCCAATCCCTTAGAGTTCACTTTAATTGCAGCTTTGAACCACGTATTTAGCTATTTTATATTGCATCAACAAGAGTCATAAAAGTTGTTTACCATGAGATTTTAAATCCATATCTAATGGTGGAGTGGGAACACACTAAACTAAAATTAAAATGTTTTGTATAAAATATGCTCTAAGTAGAGTAATTTATTGTCCATATTGGGACATTTTTGAGAATGAAAAGGACGCATTATTAATTATTATGCTGGGAAAAATGAAAGTAAACCGGGACTTAAATGTTGGCGCATAGCTAGCTGTAGATATGAATTATGGAAACAGAATTCTCAACTAGACAACAAATTAAAATCCTCCTATGTGTACAGAAATTCTGACAAGTCTCATTTCTTTGTGAAGTCATCCCTGAAGGATGAGTTGGAATGCAGAGAGAAATGCATTTTAATCACCATTAAGAAACTATGCATTCAGTGGCATTCAATCAAACTCACTCTCTCTAAAGATTTTTCTAATCAGCAAAATACAGGTTGAGTTTCAAGAAAATATCAGGCTTCTTAAAGCTAAAGGTAATACTGCTCATCTGTAGACATTTTCTTGCATTATTATACCATGGCAGGAAATAGAAAGGCAGCTTCTTGTCAAAGTTGTTGGAAGTTAGGTTTTTAAAAAAATTATTCTGCCTTATACTGTGAAGCAAATAACATTGTGAAGAAGGTGAAATATCTCCTTACGTCTTTCCTGTGTACTTTCCGGAATCCTTCTTGCCTTCTGCCAGTTCAGTCATAATTGAGTTCCATTGCCTTCTGCCAGTCTTTATCCACTTCTAATCCACTAACACCCTTGTGCATGCTGCCCTAGTTGGCTCACTGTGAACAACCATTTTATGTTCCAGGTTATCTTGAACATGTAAGTCTGTCTGCGCCTTAACTCAAATCTAAGTCTTCCTACCTCTAACAACAGCAGATGTTATTTCCTATCCTGACCTCCACACCATGTTCCCTGGACGTCCCAGGGGAAGTTGCCCAAAGCAGCCTTTTCTTTTTTCTTTTTCTTTTCTTTTTTTTTTTTTTTTTTTTTGAGACAGAGTCTTGCTCTGTTATGCAGAGGCATGACCTTGGCTCACTGCAGCCTCCATCTCCCAGGTTCGAGCAATTCTTCTGCCTCAGCCTCCCCAGTAGCTGGGATTACAGGTGTCCGCCATCACGCCCAGCTAATTTTTGTATTTTTAGTAGAGATGGGGTATCACCATGTTGGCCAGGCTGGTCTTGAACTCCTGACCTCAGGTGATCCACTTGCCTCATCCTCCAAAGTGCTGGGATTACAGGAGTGAGCTACCATATCCAGCCTATCCCAAAGCAGTCTTTTCTAACTCTAACACAGAGAACTGGACTAAGGATTTTTTTTTTCATGAAGCTTTGATACAGAAGAAAAAGAAATCAGCAATTACCATTTGATTCATTCTGCCTGCAACCAAAACCCTACTTCCTAACACAATCTCAAGAGTCCAACTTTGTGACCCCTCTCATTGCAAATGGCAACTGGATGCAAAACACCATTTCAGGATGATCCTAGTACTATACATTTGTATTGTACTCAGAGACTTTTAAACACTTTTATTTACATTTTCTCATTCAATATTCACTGGCTGGGAAGCTCCCAGAGTCATTATCATTATCTCTATTTTACATATGAGGAAATTGACTTTTTGGAGCCCTGCTCTCTACTCTAGGTGCTAGTAAACTAATCCTGATGATGCATCATGTATCTTGAGCAAAACATTTGCATTTTAATAAGGGCTTCTCAAAGCAATATAAAGATAGTTTCAAATGCTTTTATTTCAGCCCCATTATAGGCTTATAGAGAAATACTTGGAGATGGCTATAAATTAAATTAAATGTATTGAGTATTATCTACATGCTAGGTACTGCACTGTTTTACACTGATTGTCTCATTTAATCCTTGCAACCCTTATGAAGTATATACTCTTATTATATCATTAAACTTACAAACTTTAATAAGGATAAAGGAGAATTTGAATCACAGTCTGACTCCAAAGCCCACACTCTAAGCAGTCCCTTCACCATCTTTTGAAACACAACATAGGGGCAACTCATCTCTGTTAATTTTATAATATAAAACAAAAGTATTATATAGCATTTACAGCTTCAATGGCAAGTGCTCAAGCACTTATCTAAGCACAGGATTGGGAGCCTCTCAGGTCTGTAATCCAACCCTGACAGTATCAGTTACAAGCTATGTTACACTGGACACATCACCTTGTGTTCTCATCATAAAATTAAGAAAATACTACTGGCTGAGTGCAATGGTGCACCTGTAGTCCCCACTACCTGAGAGGCTGAGACCAGAGGATTACTTGAGCCAGGAGTTCAAGACCAGCATGGGCAACATAGCAAGACCCCATCTTAATGAAAAGAAATAGCAAGACCTCATCTTGAAAAGAAGAAAAAAGAAAGGAGAAGAAAAGAAAAGACTACTCACCTTACAGGATGTTGTGAGGGTTGGGAATAATATAGCTATGTGCTTAAACTAACTATTGTTATAAATATTAGCAAGGTATATTATTATTATTACTGACTACTCTGAGTTCCAAATTATTATAACCCTAGTTTACAGCTAAAGAAACTGAGCATAAGAGTGGTTAAATGAGTGTACTCAATTACAGAACTTATAAAAGTTGAAATGAGATTCAAAGCCAAGTTCACTGGTACTAAGAACAGTATTCTTTTTTATTGCACTTCTATGTGTGGACCTAAATCAGGATTATGGTTGATTCTCTTATTCTATTGCCATTGCACACTAGTATCTGAATTGATACAGAACCCATTTCAAATAACTCAGTTTTAGCTTCATAACTTAGATTTAATAGATGATCTGGTAGGTATACAAAACCTTTCCAAGTTACTATTCAACTTTCCCACTCACATTTTATTATTTTTGCAAAACCATTATTTGTCAGTTATTCAATTTATTCCTATCAAGAAGGGATGCAAAAATAGTTTTTGTCTTAACAAAGATATATTTGTGCCAAATGGGTTTGAATCACTAGAATATAAACTTCAAGAAGTAAAAGGTTTTGTTCACTGATGTATTCCAGTTAATACATCAGTGAATACAGAGGTATCCCCTCCCAAAGCAGTGGATACAGAGGTATCCCAAGCTTCTGACACAAAACAAATGCTCTATTAAAATGTGTTATGTGAGTAAGTGGTTCATGCTAATTTAGCAAAGGAAACTAGTTCATGGTTTTCAAGAATTACACCAAAATATTTTTCTATTCAACCTTTACTTAAAATCACTAAAGCAGGCAATGACAGCCACAACTTTTCCCCCAATCTATGACAAGTCTTCTGGGTACAAAACAACTTGGTCAGGGGAAAAGAAGAAGACTTTAGAAGATATACATACATTTCTTCTGCTTCACTTACCTTGCAGAATTATGAAATCATCAGACTGAATGTCATTGTAGTTTCCACATAGGCCACATGATTTCCCCTTATGGTCCTCAGACAGCTTGAGATAGATCCCAGATATCCCATCCCAAGCCAATGAAAAGCCAAAGGTTGTCTTCACGAGAATGTAGTCAGCTAGCTTCTCGATGAAAACCTGTCCAATTGTCTGAGGCAATGTTAAACTTGAAAAATAGAACAAAAGCTATCTAAGAATGATGATAAGGGCTCAGTTACAGATAATATGTTTTTTAAGTGACTGAGATATAATTAAAAGAAAATGATTACTCAAAATTATTGAATAAACTGTGCAGCAAGATCTCCAAAGCAACCATCCTCTGGAAAATATCAACATTTTTGAAAACTTCAGTATTGAAATAAAAATACAACAAAAATGATATGGCTTTCTTACACAGATTTAGATTTTGTACTTACAATTAGATGCTTCTTTGAAATAACCAAAATCACACAGTTGCTAAATACTGGTGATTTTTTAAACCTGGAAAATAACCTTGCCTATTTAGAATAGTTAGAGCTTAAATGTGTTTATTATTTTTTATCTAGAGAGTTAAAGTGATCTAAAAATGCTGCTCAACAATTTTGAGGTAAGGACAAACAATAGTCTATATATATAAACATGATGCTTGAGTTCTGATTTTGCTTAATTTTATTTTAAACATGGCTATATGGAAATAGGAGTTTCTATCTTTAGAATAACACTCTGACATAAGTCATTGTTTTCTAAAAATATCAAAGGATGATGAATTATAACTTACATTTTTAATGCTGCAAAGTACCATACTAGGAATATAATACACTTTGTCATACTGTATTACATAGGGGTAGTACTCAAAATTTTTAAATTGGATACAATTTAGCCTATTTAAACAAGTGTCACATAAAATATTTAAGCTCCTGATACAATGTCTAATTTTCCCATTTTTCAGATGCATATGCACATATAAAGGAAGTGGGTGGCATAAGGTAACTGAAGAGAACTAACAATTGAATATTTTAAAAGCACCTAGAATACTTTTGAAAGAACACAGTTATCCTTCCATCCATCAGTATTGCCAAAAAGAACAAGTGCTGATAATTAAATAAATTGGAAAAACTTCATTTATATTAAGATAGCCATGTCAAATAAAAAGTATATGTAATTATATATAATGTGAATAATATGGGTAGTTAATAGGTATATTCATATATTTCTCTCAAAATTTTCAAATTAGTGAGTTCCTTTCCAGGAAGAGCATGGCTTGATGAACCAAAAACTACAAAACTGAACGGACTAGTTAACAAAGGAATAATCCCCAAAGAAACAATTAAAAAGATCTGTAGCCTTTTGCACACAAAAAAATTTTTTACCGATACTTATTCACAGAAAAATATTTACAAAAATAGAAAACTAACTAAAAGTTTAAACTGGAGAATAGATTAAAAAGACTCTAGCTAACTACTGCCATAATACGTTCTTATTAAAAATTATAAATATGAGGAATTCACAGTAAAAGTCAACATGAAATAACATTAAAGAAATATCACTTGTTTTAAATTTGTAAGTTTATATAAACTATATTTGAAAGAAGTAAATCACATTTACAAATACATTTCAGAGTAACAGACAGCTAAACTTATGAAAGTATAATTGTACTATTATGAGTACTTTTTTGTTTGGTCATTTGTCACTTGGTCATTTGGTCTCCTTAACAGTAAATTTAATTAAATGACAGTTTTTGAAAATAAAGGTGGATAACTGTGATTATCCTGAAGTTTGTAACATAGAATGATGCTAGTGGAGTTGGGAGATAATAGTTTAAAGTAGACAATATCCAATAGGTCAAAGAAAAACATGAAACCTAGGCAGGAAACATTAAAATGTAAACCTAAATGAATGCAGAAGTGAATGCTGAAAAGTATTCAGGGGTTCATTTGTATCGAAACCCCTTATTTTCACAGGTGAAAGAAATGAAATCTAGAGAAGCTTTACATACAGAGCCACACATGTTTGATTTTATTTTGGCAAATACTTCTGCAGCATTTGCTATGAGTTAGGCCCCAAGTCAGGAATAGCATTTGTAAAAGCAATATTGCTGAATAATAAGAAAACCATCCTTTTTCTATCACATAATCTGAAATCCTCATAGAAATGCTTTTGTGAGTTAAAATTAAATATTATGTTCCTGATTTAATAAAGAAATAATAATCTTGAAAATCAAATCTGAATGGTAGTTTGTTTCACAAAACATAATAATTGTTTAAATGCCCATTTTATTACCCAAAATTCCATGTAGAGAATCCTAAATGACTCTTTAAATTCAGCTCTAAGAAATACACATGGAAATGTATTATCTACTCAAATGCCTAAACTTTCTTTTATGAGAAAATGAGAAGTACAGAACCCAACTGACCAAGAAAATAAGCCTCAGACAGCAGGAAGAGCTGTTCTAGGTTGTCTGGCTGCTTCAAGTTTCCTCTGGTGCTCTGTCCACTGCCCTTTCTGCTACTACCTTCTACCACTGCTGCCTTTTGAGGAATCTAAACCCAGAAAAAGCAACACAGGTTGATAAAGCCATTGTGCTGGAAAGTATTCCTATAGTTCAAACACTTGCTAGTGAATTCTGAATGATGAATAGAATTGTTCCAGCCCACAACTTCCTTGATCTGGCATAATCCAGCCTGGAAATATTTAAAATTGAGTCTCTCTATAATTATTTAGATTGGAAGGCAGATTATTCCACAGTATTTCTAGTTTAAAATGTAAAAAAAAAAAACCTTTTGCCAAATACATAAACATCCCCTGCCCCCAAATTCTCATGTCATATTCTTGGCAGACAGGAAAGCGGAAGTGGGCTCCTCTCTGATCTATTCGACGTCAGTCATTTGTTAACTCTCTGTCAGAACTTCCGTGGAAAATCTCAAGTGACACCCAAACTCCATTCAAACAAACTTGGAAAGAACTTCCAGAACCTTTCCAAAATAAAAGAAAATAGATTTTTAGGTTTCTGCTTTAAAGAAAAAGAAAATATTTAAGAAAGAGGGCAAAAAGAATCAAGAATTAAACTCTTAAGATACCTCTTGAATCTCTCATTCAAAAAAAAAAAGAGAGAAAGAGAGACTCTCATCTCCACCCATGTAAACATATTATATTTATATTCTGCACACAAGCATGAGGAAGGGTAAACTGGTTGTACTCCTGACTGCCGGGGTGGCCTCAGAGCCTACTAAAGTTTTGATGTCTGTATGTTACACCTTTAAGAGTATTGTTAAGGAAGAAATCCTCTCTTCCTACTCTCTACAGTTCATTTCCAGCATGTGATGTTTGGATTGTCTATTAATTTGTGGTGTTATTGACATTTCACTGTTTCCCATATCCTACCTGATTCCATTCTTTTTTATTTCATGACCATAAATTCGAATTTCCTCTTGGTTTGAAAAGAACAAGCTGATTGACCGATAACAAGAATACACCGAACCAAGGCATTTAGGGCTGTTATGAACCTTAAGGGGAGAAAAACAAAAAGAAAGCATAGGAACAAACAACAAATTTGAGTTACTAAAACCACAACGTATGTTTACAATTATACAGCTTCATTAGTCCCATGGCACTTTACAATGTTATAACTATATTTGGGATTTCTGAGAGAAAAGAAATATTTACCTCAGAAATTGGACAACAAAATTAACTTCCTAAAATACAAGTTAATCGCATATTTTTGGAACGATTTGAATCTTCACCTGTTGGATGTTAATATTCTCAAGCTACATGGTATGCACTGGGAGAAATTAGTTCTGATAGTAAAACTGTAGAGCACCACAAAGAAGCACATTTGCCATTTTTACGTCCATATTTTTTACCTGTTAGAGAATCATAAAACAGAGCTTCGGATGGAACTCTACACAAATAAATATTTAAAGGTTTAAAAGTGACCACGAACTCACTAAAAATTAAATTGATTTTATTTTTATTTATTCCCAGACACTTTAGGAAAGACAGAGATTATTTTTCAAAAAAATGGGAAAATTCATTTAAGAAAAAGAATGCAAGGAAGAAAAGAAGAAAGGAAGAAAGAGAAAAGGAAGCTTAGATTCTTTTACCCTATACCAAAATTAATTTCAAAAGTCCAAAAAGTAAAGTATAAATGTTGAAACCATGACATAACTGAAAGAAAACAGAGATTACAATTAGAGGTGGAAAAGAAATTTCTAAGCCTAAAAGTGATTTTAAAAATTATCAATAGTATAGGCTTTTTAAAAATTTGTTTGTTTTTAGGGTGTTTTGTTTTGTTTTGTTTTTGAGATAGAGTCTCTCTCTCTGTTGCCCAGGATGGAGTGCAGTGGTGTGATCTGTGATCTTGGTTCACTGCAACCTCTGCCTCTCAGGTTCAAGTGATTCTCATGCCTCAGCCTCCCAAGTAGCTGTGGTTATAGGTGTGTACCACCAAACTGGTTAATTTTGTATTTTTTCGGTACAGATGGGGTTTCACTATGTTGGCCAGGCTTGTCTCCAACTCCTGAATTCCAGTGATCCACCTAGCTTGGCCTCTCAAGGTGCTGGGATTACAGATGTGAGTCACCATGCATGGCCTCAATAATATAGTTTTAATATTGTAGTGATTTAATGTGTATTAATTTTATGCTTGATCAGCAAATTTTATTGATCATTTATTATGTACCAGGCACTGTTCTAGGTTCTGGGGATACAGCAGCCAACAAAGCAGACAAAAATATCTTCCATCATGAAACTTGTATTCTATTAGAGGAAAACAGCTAATAGAAAACACAGCTATGTGAAGCTAAAAGATACACTATGTTAGATGACATTAAGGAGAAATATTAAGCAGGGAAATGAGATAGGGTGTGTATGTGCCAAGGTCTGGGGGAATTTTCAGAGTGAGTGGCCAAGAAAGGCCGTGCTGAAAAGATGAAATTCTAGTAAAGATGTAGCATGAGAGAGAGAGCAAGCCATGTGGGATATCTAGAAGACCATTCTAGGCAAAGGAAATAGCAAGTACAAAAGCCTGAGGTAGGAGTAGGTCTAAAATGTTCTCAGGATCCAGGAATCCAAGCATCTGACCCCAGACTAGATATTGGAGGATTCTTCTCTGAAGAAACAAAATGGACAAAAAGGACATATAGATACTAATATTTGGGGGCTTATCTAATGAAAGCAGCAGATCCTTGCTCAGTCTCACACTAGTCCAACAAGCCCCCGAGTTTCCAATTTGCTTTTAGAGCCTTATTTTCAAATGTGAGCAAATATTCATGAATCATTAGTCATTTGATGAAAGTCTGTGACATGAAAGACAGGCATCAAACAAACAAAAAAAAAAAGGAAATCAAAGAAATCAAAAACACTTCAGAAAAATTCAAAACCTTCTAAAAATACATAGTTGATATCTTCTGAGAGAAAAAAAATGATATATGCCATCCTTTAAGAATAAAATGCTGCTAAAAATGAAATTCAAAGAATAAAAACAAATAATTGAATACTGATAATATAAAAGGAGTAATGTACAACTGAAGTAGAAAGGTAGAAAGATAAACATCTCAGAATTGGACAGAAATATCCCAAAATGCAGAACAAAAAAGAAAAAAGCTAGAAAATAGTCAAGAATCAAGAAGAAAATTAAAGGATCACTCTACTCCAGAGCTCCTATATATGAGCTCCAATATAAAAGTCCATCAAGTGCCCAGCACACACAAAAAAAAAAAAAAAATGGGAAAAGAAATTCACATAATTACAAAACCTCAGAACACTGGGAATTAAAAGATCTAAAAATTTCTGGAGTTCAGGTAAGGTTACATGCAAAATGATCAGAAATCAGAGTGAATTTAAATTTAAAATTCTGAAAGTGATTTTTAAATTAAAATCAAGGCTTCAAAAATTCTCTTCCCATGCACACTTTCCAGGAAAGTATCTTCCCTTTCCAGAAACCAACTTAGTCAGTTAAAATAAGTGAGTAAACAAAGAGGAAGTGAGTCCCTGCTTAATCACCACTACAAACACTGGCCACATATTCAGAGCATCCAATGAGCCTTTCTGAGCCTATTTCTCTAGTATGAACAAAATTAAAGGACCACTAGACATTGATGGGAACCAAGAAAGAGGAAAACTATGAGAGAGAGAATAAAATTCTCCAGTAGAATGATGAAAAGAAATCCCAAGTGATAGGTGTGCAGTAGACTTCAAAAGCAACCAGTCTCAATTGAAAGATGGGAAGCAAAAACTGAGGAAGGGATGTCTCATGAGGGGAAAGAGAAGCTGATAGATTGTTTAATGCATCTGACCATATTGAAAAGAGTTTTATAGAGGTAGAGAGTTAGAAAAAATATTAGTGACTGGAGTAAAGAGAATGCAACAAATAAAAAATTGGATAACTGTTTAGAAAAATACAAGTAGAGACATAAAATCATCATAACCTATTATTATCAGCTCTAAACAATATTTACATAGTGACAATAATGTAAAAAAAAGACATATTGACTTAACCAAAAAATGGTGACATAACTCTGTTAAGAGCAGTGAAAGAAAGTGTGTGTGTGTGTGTGTGTGTGTGTGTGTGTGTGCGCGCGCGTGCGCGTGTATGTTAGGGGCAGGAAGGGTGGTATAACTAAGATAATAGGAAGTGAACGAATAAGGCCTAACTTTGAAAACTAATGAGATAATGGCATATTTTGACGTGTAAGATAAAAACCAGAAGAAACAGCTAAATTAGTTGAAGTAATTGCCGCTGGAGAGCCAGACTTCTGCTAGGGTGGAGGATGAAGGAAGGCAGAGGCTATTTTTTACTGTATATTCTGGAATGAAATCTTTCACTATGCACATATATTATTTTCACAAAAATAAAATTTAAAGAAGGAAAAAATAATCGGGGTACAAATAAAGGTATATGTATAATAATTTCTATCAATATATCCTTTGAAATTCTAATTTAAAAAACTAAATTTCCAATATAAGGCATCAGTAAATTATTTGAGTATTACAGAAGTTAGAAAAAATACAGCTAATAGTATTTGGATTTATCAAGAACATTTGACATTGAAGGAAGTTGAAGACATAATATTAACTGAAAGCATAGGACAGAAAACTATACACAGTATGATTTCAATTTTATAAATATGTATAAAAGTCAGAGGAAAAAAGTTGAGAAAGAAGTAGATGAAGCTTTTAACAAACGGTAACTCTTCAGTGATAATTCCAACATTTTCCAGACTTCTCTGAATTTTCCAAATTTTCTACCAAAGAAGTAAACTGCTTTTACAATCAAGGGAAAAGATGACATTTCAAGTAATTGATTTATTTATTTGAAAGCAAACTTTACCATTCAAAACCAGGCCAAGTAGAAACAATATCTACTAACTCCAGAGGCATAGTTCAGCATTGTGTGCTACTGTCAAAGGACAGGTTATCTCGTTGACACCTCAATCCTCAAAAGAGTGAGACACTGAACAAGAACACTTCAAAGAGAGGGTCAAAGGTTATTCAAGTTAGCGGGTCAAAGGGTATTCAAGTTATAAAACAAGTGAGGGGGTCAGGGAGTAGTGGACAATGAGAGAACTGAGAACAGGAGACCTGCAAGCACAGAAGATACATTTCACCAACTTCCCTATGTAAATAGACCTCTAAATTTTTATTCTTATGTCCCATAAATTTTCAATATATCTCATTTCTTTTTTTTTTACTTTTAAATACATTTGTTATTTTGTTTAATTTTTTTTTAATTTTTGTGGTTTCATAGTAAGAGAGAGAGAGTGTGTGTGTGTGTGTGTGTGTGTGTGTGTTACAGGAAATGTTTCGATATAGGCATACAATGTTACATAATAACATCATGGAGAAAGAGGTATGTATCCCCTCAAGCATTTATCCTTTGTGCTACAAACAATCCATTACACTTTGTAAGTTATCTAAAAATGTACAATTAAGTTATTATTGACTATTGTCACCCATTTGTGCTTCTTTTCTGAGTCACAAAGATTTGTAGCCTTAAAAAGTTTCAGGGCCGAAAAGTTTCAGGATACAGAATTAATCTACATAAATCAGTAGCCCTACTATACACACAAACAGCGACCAATCTGAGAATCAAATCAACTCAACCCCTTTTACAATAGCTATAAAAAAATTAAAATACTTAGGAATATACTTAACCAAGAAGGTGAAAGACCTCTACAAGGAAAACTACAAAACACTGCTAAAAAAAATCATAGACATCAAAAACAAATAGAAACACATCCTAAGTGCTTGGATGGGTGGAATCAATATTGTGAAAATGACCATACTTCCAAAAGCAATCTACAAATTCAATGCAGTTCCCATCAAAACACCACCATCATTTTTCACAGAACTAGAAAAAACAATCCTAAAATTCATATGGAACCAAAAAAAGAGCCCACATAGCCAAAGCAAGACTAAGCAGAAAGAACAAATTGTGAGGCATTGCATTACCTGACTTCAAGCTAGAGTATAAGACCATAGTCACCAAAACAGCATAGTATTGGTATAAAAACAGACATATAGACCAATAGAGAATCCAGAAATAAAGTGAAATACTTATAGCCAACTGATTTTTGGCAAAGCAAGCAAAAACATAAAATGGGGAAAGGACACTCTATTCAACAAATAGTGCTGGGAATAATTGGCTAGCCACATGTAGAAGAATACAACTGGATCCTTATCTGTCACCTTATCAAAAATCAACTCAAGATGGATTAAAGATTTAAATCTAGACCTGAAACCATAAAAATTCTAGAAGATAACGTTGGAAAAATCTTTTAGACATTGGCTTAGGCAAAGCCTTCATGACCAAGAACCCAAAAGCAAAAACAACAAAAACAAAGATAAATAGACAGGACTTAATTAAACTAAAAAGCTTCTATGAAGTAAAAGAAATAAGCAACAGAGTAAACAGACAACTCACAGAGTGAAAGAAAATCTTTGCAATCTATACATACAACATCAGAATAATATCCGGAATCTACAAGGCTCTCAAACAAATTAGCAAGAAAAAAACAAACAATCCCATCAAAAAGTGAGCTAAGGACATGAATAGACAATTTTCAAAAGAAAATATACAAATGACCAACAAACATATGACAAAATGCTCAACATTGCTAATTATTAGGGAAATGCAAATCAAAACCACAATGCGATACCACTTTACACCTGCAGGAATGACCATCATTGAAAAATCAAAAAATAATAGATGTTGGTGTGGATGTGGTGAAAAGGGAACACTTTTACACTGTTGGTGGGAATGTAAACTACTACAACTACTATGAAAAACAGTGTAGAGATTCCTTAAAGAACTAAAAGCAGATCTACCATTTGATCCAGCAATCCTACTCCTGGGTATCTATCCAGAGGAAAAGAAGTCATTATACAAAAACGATACTTGCACATGCATGTTTATAGCAGCACAATTCACAACTGCAAAAACATGGAACCAGCCCAAATGCCCATTAATGAGTTATATATATATATAACATTTTCTTTAGAAATGAAATAGAAAATACATATATTTTCTATTTTTCTATTGATTATTATTGACATAGAGTCCTATCTTAGACACCGTGGATAAAAGCTTTATTAAAAAAAAAAAAAGCCCCTGCCTTTGAAGAAGTCTCAATACTATTTTTTTTTACATACAAAATGTACAATTAATTAAAGGTACAAAAGGATGACTGGCTCCAAATATATATATAAATAGAAAATATATATATATATACAAATACAAAATTTTCTATTCATGTCCATATATATATATATATATATATACATAACACACACACACACACACACACATACACACACACACACACACACCATGGAATACTACTCAGCCATAAAGAGGAACAAAATAATGGCATTTTCAACAACCTAGATGGAACTGGAGAGCATTAGTCTAAATGAAGTAACTCAGGAATGAAAAACCAAACATTGTATGTCTCACTCATAAGTGGGAACTAAGCTGAGAATGCAAAGGCATAAGAATTATACGACGGACTTTGGCGACCAAGGGGAAAGGCAAGGGGGCTGTGAGGGATAAAGACTACACATTGGGTACAATGGACACTGCTCAGGTGATGGGTGCACCAAAATCTCGGAAATCACCACTAAAGAACTTATTCATGTAACCAAACACCACCTGCTCCCCCAAAAACTTTTGGAAAAAAAAAAAAACAAGTTTCAGGGCCTACTTTTAATATTTGCATCACCAAGGAGAGGAGGAGAATGTAGGCAGCTCCAACATCAGTAAAAAGGGAAGGCACAACAGAGATTCAAACATGTTTTGGCTATGGAGTTTTGTAGCTTTTAAATGGAACAAAATAGCAGTTTACTGGTAATGACTGAAATATCTAGAAATTCAGAAGACAGTGGCAGGGAAAGAGGTCCCTGATTTCTTTATTCATCTAGAGCCACTCTGCAGCTTATATTTTTGATAAGTCTCCTAAGAACTCATTTGAATCAAGAATTCTCCAACTAAGAATTAATTCTCTGAGCTCAGTCATATAGTATCAAACTACCTAGCAATTAGCTGTCATTCTTCATATCCTATAGCCTATGTTTATGTAACTCATATGCTCCATTTTATAAATGTTAGCCTCAGGTTCATACTGACAGTGTCATTTAAAAAAACTAAACCAGCTGGACATATCTCACTGGAAGTACCAGGAAGGAAGAAAGCATGAGTAACACGGTTGGTACATGAACCCAGCCCCTCTTCAAAATAAGTATTCAATCTATGATTAGTATATATTTTGCATCATTTGTCCAGTACTTTTAAAATACATACTTTTCCAGAGATAATATTTTTAAGTTAACCATGTCCTAGGATCACCTACCCATACAGTGTACCGAGGTTCCAAATTACCACAGTCCTTTGCAAAAATATAAGAACAGTTTCCTGGGAAGTAATAGTAGATGCCATCAAATGTTTCAAAATGATACTGTCCCCAGGTTTTGCAAATCCCATCTCTGCCGTTGCCCATGTTTGGGACTGAAAAGAAACAGGATAATATTTTGTAGACAAAATAAATTACACCTTTCTAGCAATGTTCAGTCATGGTAAACGATTCTAATTTTCATTCAAATTTCCTTCCTTGGTGGTCTGTATCATAGGAAGAAATAACTAACATAAAATTACCAGTTGCTCTCAAAACTTTCAAACTCCCCTGAAGAAAAACAGCATCTCCAAGTAGTTGTGAAGAGAAGATTTATGTTAGAAAGTTCCTTAATTTTTGTTCCCAAAGAAAGACTCTAGAAGAAAAAGGGTATGGAAAATGATACAGTAAAATGTCATCCTAATAAAGCAAGTAAGATGGCTCAGAAAAGAGAGAAATGTCAGCATTGAGTGTCCTAAAGATTAACATAGGCAGCATCAGAGTGTTCCAGTCTTTCACAAACGTCCTCTTATGATATCCACAGAGAAAAATAACCAGACAAAAAGTCATGTTTATGTGTCTGGGACCTGGATGTGGGGGAGCATTAGTCATTCAAAGTATGCTGGAATTTGGCCATAGTGGTGGCTTGTGCCTGTAATCCTAGCACTTTGGGAGGCCAAGGTGGGTGGATTGCCTGAACTCAGAAGTTCGAGACCAGCCTGGGCAACATGGTGAAACTCCGTATCTATGAAAATACAAAAAATTAACCAGCATGGTGGGGTGGCACGCATCTGTAATCCAAGCCACGCAGGAGGCTGAGACACAAGAATCGCTTCAACCCGGGAGGCAGAGGTTGCAGTGAGGCAAGATTGAGCCACTGCACTCCAGCCTGGGCGACAGAATAAGACCCTGTCTTTAAAAAAAAAAAAGAAAAAAAAAAGCATGCTGTAATTTAACAATTCATGACCTCAAACTGGCCAAATTTCAAGCAACGTTTATCTTAAATCATACAACTGCATTTCCTGTTGCCATGTCTACCTTTTTTTCCTACCCTTGTAGATAGTCTTCTACTCAATTTTTGTTTTCTAAACTCTTCTCTTTAGAATAATATGAAAATCAGTAACATTCACTGGCACTCAATACGTGTAAAACATTTTGATATACTCTAGGAGGAGCATAAAGATAAGGGTGACTCTTTACGTGTTGTATTTTTGTGATTCTCATCTAAATTTATTAGCCTTGGCCAACTGTGGCCTTTTCAGGAAAAAAAACACAGAATGATTGATTATTCAAGCAGTCTTCTCTGACAGTATGGGTCACTTCTGCCTCATATTTTCGCAGCATCTTGGTATTTTCCTTTACAGCACCTGTCACAAGTGTAATTATTGTGTATCTGTTGTGTATTTATCCCCTTCTCTAGACCTCAGCCTCCAGGAGGACAGGAACATGTTTGTATTTTTCACCATTGTATCCCCCAATGTCTAGCCTGGGATCTAGATGCCAGTAACTATCAATTAAACAAATGAATATGTATTGATTATTATTGACATAGAGTCCTATCTTAGACACTGTGGATAAAAGGTTTATTTAAAAAAATAAAAAGCCCCTGCCTTTTAAGAAGTCTCAATACTATTTTTTTTAACATACAAAATGTCCAATTAATTAAAGGTCCAAAAGAATGACTGGCTCCAAATAATAAATCTATTTTATAAAGCAAAAGAGCGATGAATGAGATCCTGGTTTTAACTGGCTATTACTATAGAAACTGGAAGAAAATACTTGAAGAAACAGGAGAGCTCAGTGAGAAAAAAAATTGTGCCTATCTACTTTTGTTTTACATTGTTTCTAAATTACATCCAATTACTGAGAATGAATTGTGGGCTCCCTAGTTAATATACAACTTCCAATGGATGAACATTATTATAGCAAATTATGCTTTAATTTTCTCTTTGATATATCATAATTCTCTCATAAGCATCCCTGAAACTTACTGATCTGGCATCTTGTCCCAAGAGCCTGAAATATTTGACAGTCACATGTTCCAGTCTCAGAACAGAAAGCTCCATTAAGGCATTCATAAGGACAAGAACCTGAGGGGCAAAAAAAAAAAGTTATCTTCTGGTATGCATTTGTTCTTTTAAGCACAATATGTCAACATACAGCTTGGACAAATTGTAATCACTATTAACTTAAACAGAACTCTGGGCCTCTTGCCTTGCTAAGCTAAAGAACTAAACCCATCAAGTCTCTATCTAGTTCATTTCATTATGTGTGCTGTGAAGCAAGAAAGACAGGCTTTCACATCTCAAACTACCCTGAGAGCAAAGGTCAGCCCCTTTCAAGCAATTCAAAGGTCAAGTTCCCATGTAAGGAATCTCTGTCCCAGATGATGAGAACCAGAAATACACAAGCTGCAGATGATTTCGTTGATGGAGTTTGGCACTGGCTGCACATCCCATCAGCTTCTCTTCCAGGAGCAAACACTGTATTAAAGAATGGGGTCTCTCATGCCTGTAATCCTGTCACTCTGGGAAGCTGAGGCAGGAGGATCATTTGAGGTCAGGAATTCAGATCATCCTGGCCAACATGGTGAAATCCCATCTCTACTAAAAATACAAAAATTAGCCATATATGGTGGTGCATGCCTGCAGTCCCAGCTACTCGGGAGGCTAAGGCAGGAGAATCACTTGAATCCGGGTGGTGGAGGTTGCAGTGAGCCGAGATCGCACCACTGCACTCCAGCCTGGGTGACAGAGCTAGACTCTGTCTCAAAAACAACCAAAAAAGAATAGGGTCTATCATTAACTGGAGGGATAAGGCAAAGCATAAAACTCAAGGGGAAACTCCTGCTTTTGAAGAGAATGATTAAACATTTCATTTGAAGTTTGTGTATTAATCCTCAGGCTCAATTACAAATGACACATTCTTTGAAACCTACGCTGCTGGGCATGGTGGCACACGTCTGTAATCCCAGCTACTCAGGAGGCTAAGGCAGGAGAGTCACTTGAACCTGGGAGATGGAGGTTGCAATGAGCCAAGATCATGCCACTGCACTCCAGCCTGGGCGACAGAGCAAGACTCTGCCAAAAAAAGAAAGGAAATCTATGCTTAATTTTGATGAGGCAGAAGCCAAAGTCACTGCTGTCACCAAAAATATTCTTTCTTTCATGGAAAGAAAAATTATAAAATTGTCCCAAAGAATTATGTTAAAAAGAGGAAGCAAGTAACCATGAGCTCTAACCCTAATTTTACCATCATCTCCTGAGTGAATTTTAAAAATGCAAATGAATCAGTGGAAAAAAATTTCCTCTAATAAGGAGAGGACAAGAAGCAACTGGCAAAACTCAAGCAGGAAGAATTTAAGTTAACACATGAGGAGAACCAGAGAACATCTTAGTTCCTGGAAGATAGTTATCTAATTGATCATTTAACCACAGTTCTGCCAAAGGCAAGAATTTGAAAACCCTTATGATTCATTCCCACCTTAAGATCCATTGATTTAAAATGTCTCTTTACTTTTAAAAATGCACAAATCTCCAAGTATACCTTGAGGAAAAAATATGCTGTTTTACCCTAGTTCATAAATACAGGTAAAAAAATAATGTTTTTAATAAACTTAAATGCAGTTTTTTCCCCTAGGGGGGGCATCTATATTTACAGTTTATCTTAGATCACAGTGTTGCATTTTTCTGATGAAGAGATGTTAAATATTTAGATAAACAAATGTATTGCCTTAAATATATTTTCAGTCCTGTTTATTCTCCTGAAAACAAATATCAAAGGAAAACTGGTGAGGATCATTGTTATTTTAAAGACAACAACGAGATTTTCTATTTCATAGTTACCACTCAAATTAAATTTCAAACTACCATCAGAATTCTGCTTAATAGAAATGGAGAATTGGTAACAAAAAAAATAGGGATCAAGGGGCAAATAACTGACTCACAACAAAATAGTTTCTGACATCCAGTGACATCTTCCCTGGTCATGCAGTTATCAGCTTTGTCTAAATGTTTGGCCCTGGTTATTCTCAGAAACAATTCAAATTTCTCTAAGATGTGAACTTAAATGATTACTAAGTATTATTACCATCCTGGCTCACTTTCCTTCATGTCATATGTGGAAACAATAAAGACTTGATTCAATATATCCCCCAAAAGGGATTTTCTGAGAAAGCAAATACGAAAATATAGGTATAAACACTGACCTTTTATTTTGCTCTCACCCCAATTAATAGCATCATGGAAAAAATATCTCGGAGAAGTCGCTTCAAACTTTGAAAGAAAGAAATAAGAATGCAAGACAGTTAAACTATTCAATTCAAACCAAACATGCAAATTGGCAAATCTAGAAAATAGCTACAAATACAGAAATGATAAAGTGCTGACTTTAAATTTTCTGGGGTTATTGAAGCTTATCATCTCCATGAGGCAGAAAGGATTCCTCTGAGGTTGTGGTTAGAAGTCCTCATTCAGTCTTGGTTTTGCCTCTTACATAACTTTGACAAGTCATTTACTTTGTCTGCTCTCTGTTCTGTTCTCACCTCCCATCCTCCCCTCCCCTTCCCATCATCCACTCTTTCTCCCAGCGCCCCATCCTCCAACCACCTCGAAACTTCCTGAAAGGAGCCTGATTGGAGTCTAACCTTTGGAATAATTGACTGCTTTGCCTGCAGAAATAGCAATTTTCTGACACTTCCAGGTGCAGATAGGTTTGGGGAAAAAATGTACGGGGTTGACAGACCAACAGATGGTGATGTCCTCCCTGCCTGCACACCAATTGGTAAAGAAAACATCCACAGAAGCATCTGCTGTTTTGGTACGTGTGTCACCTTCAGCCTCCAAAGAACTGACTGACACTTTAAAGTTCCTAGAACATTTAAATATATCTTTTTACAGAGCCCAAAGTAGTTCAGAGTAGTGGTAAAGGGCATGAATTTTAGAATCAAACGGAGTTGGATTAGAGTCCTGACTGTCATTATTTACCCTTAAGCAAGTTTCCTAACCTCTTAGTGCCTCTGTTTACTCATCTGTAAAATAGGAAAAATAATGGCACTTCCCTTGTTACATAGTTATGATAATGAATTAAAGTCATGTACGTAAAGCTTCCATACATAGTGCCTCACACAGAGAATTAGCAATAAAGGGATTTATAGCAATCAATCTAAGCCATCCACATGAAATCGTAAGGTTTTTAAAAGATCTGTATGGCTTAGTAGCAAATAGTTGTGGCTTACTAAAACGAATCAATCATGGATTATTATTCCAACTCCATACCAATTGAGGGTATGGTCTGGGGCAATATTCTTTCCAATAGCACTTACATTGCACCAGAATAAACACATCCAAAACTTGCCAAATAATTGTCAAATTAAATAGCAGATGGTATTAGAAAAACTGAAGAAAAGATAAGAAGCATGGGAAAATGAGGCCTGTGACTTCAGGAGCAAAATTCTTTCTCAGCAGATTCTGGTGTCCCTGTGGAATTTTATTTTGACATTTTCCATCTCAGTATTTTTCCTCTTAACAAGAAAATGTACATGTGCTAAATCTTTTTTTTTTTAAGAGATGGGGTCTCACTGTGTTTCCTGGGCTGGGTTCTAACTCCTAAACTCATTGTGTTTCCTGGGCTGAGTTCTAACTCGTGGACTCAAGCTGGGACTACAGGCGCATGCCATCATGCTCAGCCCATGCTATATAAAAGACACACTCTCTCACTATTTGAATATTTCGTTCTAAACTCTTTGCCCCACATCATGGTTTCAGGTTCACTGTCTCCTGTTCTCGGTACTCCCAGGTTTTATCCTCACTGTTCAATCTCCCTTTTTGTCCTTGCCTCTGCCCTCAAACTAAGTTAGACTGAACAACAGTCTATGACCTCGATTCCCTGAAGACAGCAAGTCTTATTCTCTCTTCAGCCACATTGCTTCTGGATGCCTAAATCTAACACAGCCCCAGATATTACTGGACACCAAAACCTTCCTCCTTTGGCTCCAAAATGGTTTATACCAATCCCTTTAATGAAAGCCAATCATCTCTGATACTCACGAAAAGTATATAAAGACTTCAACTCTACCTCACAGGGCCTATCACCTTGAACAAATTATTCAACCAGGTTAGCCTCAGTTTCCCAGTGGAATAAAACTACCTGCCTTGCAGAATTGTGAAGATTCAGTGAAATGTTGTAAGCAACGCAGCAAGAATTGTGCCAGGCACATAATAAGAGTTGTAAAGATACAGACCATGAACAGTAGCTCACGCCTGTATCCCAGCACTTTGGGAGGCCGAGGCAGGTGGATCCCCCTGAGGTCAGGAGTTTGAGACCAGCCTGACCAACATGGTGAAACCCCATCTCTACTAAGAATACAAAAAATTAACTGGGCTTGGTGGTGTGCATCTGTAACCCCAGCTACTCAGGAGGCTAAGGAAGGAGAATCTCTTGAACCCAGGAGCCAGAGGTTGCAATGAGCTGAGATCACTCCATGGCACTCCAACCTGGGCAACAAGAGCAAAACTTTGTCTCAAAAAAAAAAAAAAAGAGTTGTAAACATGCTACCTGTTTTTATTATTAGGTAAAAACTGAAAACATTGGATAACAGTAGAGAAAGATAAAAATATATAATTTGTTTTTTGCTCCATATTGTTTAGCCCAACTCAATCCACATCTCCTTTATGTAAATTAGAATGAGTCCCTAGCATACCACCTTTCTGGCTACCACAACATCCTATTTACCCAGCATCCTATACATCATAATACATTTCACCAAGGCTAAGATGTAACATGTACATTTCATTAATTTATTTATTTATTGACATATTTGAACTCAGAATGGCATCTTACATTTATAATTGGGAGCATATTTACTTTTCATGTCATATGAATAATGGCAAATGATTGAGGTTGCCTTGGATTTAATAAACCCGTTGCAAAGAAATGACTTCTTTATAAGCCTACCTCCATAACAGATGGAGTTTCTAGATAACAGGCATTGCTATTCCTGTTTAGATCTCTAGCACTGTTCTTGGTATGTCATCAACAAATACCAACTGAACTGAAAAAAGACATGGTTCAAATGGGAATCTGTCTCCCAAGGGTGTTTAGAGCCATGACTGCGGCAGACTTTGTTGATACCTCTCCCCTTCATCCTCTCAGCCCAACTCTGATTCACCTTGGAAGTCATCTGGATTTCTGTGCACATTGAAAGCCTCCAACTTTCGGTCTTTGCCTGAGGGCAAAGTCCAAGCAGAAAAGACTATAGAAGGTGTCTTACTGGGGATTTCAGGCTCTCCAGAGGCTTCCCTCAACCTAGAAATGATTTTAGGACACATTCTACATGGTTCTTCAGAAAGTCTCCGGTAAGACTGAGCTCCAGCTGCCTACAGCAGAAAGCCCCTCATTAACACACCCCATATTTTATTTTCTCTCTTCTTCACATATTTTCTTTTCTCCTTTCTTTGGGTCCCAAATAAATGTATGTAGTACGTCTCTTAGAGCCTGCTTTCAGGAAACGAATTTTTGGAATGTAATGCAAATGCAAAAACGTCCCCAGGCAGCAGGTGCATATATTGATGTAACTGATAAAGAGGAGGGCCCATCCTTCCTCCTTCCTGATTACATCTCCACAGGACAGGGGGGAGGCACAGGGAAATACTGTTTCTAGATGGGAAATCACTGTGGCACACAAATGCACTATTTACAGAAGTATGTGTCTATCCTTTCTTGCCCACCTCATTGCCAAAGTATTTCTGAGTCCTTATTTGCATACTTATCTACCCATCAGTGCTCTGTCTTCCTGAGGGGAGCGAACAATCTATGGATAAGAATGGCCTTGTAACACATGAAATTCCAATTCTAAACAGTGCAGTGCAAGATTATGACCTCATTAACTGCTGTTGAAACTTCTTCTTTTAAAAATTGTTCAGATAATAAATGATCTTGACACATGTTTTCTAGCCTTAGGAAGCAGAAGTACAAGTCTCCTGCTCTTCATTCTCCCTAAAAGGGAGTAAAGTATACAAATTCTAAAAACATCTAAATGGACAACAGTATAACCCCATCCATTGGGCACTTAATGTGACATCTTTGGGGCATATTTCACAGGTTCCTCAATCTAGTGGGTTCACCAGAATGCAGTTTTTCTCAAAATCCGATTTTCTCAAAATCTGAGTCATGCATAAGTCCTTTTGTGGGTAATACGGTCTACCGGCAAATATACACTTAAAATTTCTCAGAGAAAAATCATCTTAACCACTTTACATGATACTTAAGTACTTCAGTACACAAAACACTCTTTTTAAGAAAAATAAAATGTGTTTCTATTCCACAGACAACCCTTTGCCTATTCTGGTGTCAGAGGTGCTCCAACCAGAGTGGTTCCATCTTGAATAGGGGCTGGATAAAATGAGTCTGAGATCTGCTGGGCTGCATTCCCAAGAGGTTAGGCATTCTTAGTCACAGGAGGAGATAAGAGGTCAGCAGGCCTGGTATCACAAGATACAGGTCATAAAGATCCTGGAGGAAAGAGCTGGCCCAACCCTGCCAAAACCAAGATGGCAATGAAAGTAACTTCTGGTTGTCCTCACTGCTCATTATACTCTAATTATAATCCATTAACAGGCTAAAAGACACTCCTGCCAGTGCCATGGCAGTTTACAAATGCCATGACAACGTCCAGAAGTTATCCTATATTGTCTAAAAGGAAAAGAAATCCTTATTTGTAGGAAATTCCTGCCCCTTTCCTGGAAAAGTCATGAATAATCCACCTCTTGTTTAGCATATGATCAAGAATAACTACAAGTATACTCAGTCAAGCCCCTCATGCTGCTTCTCTGCTGTGGAGTAGCCATTCTTTAATTCCTTTACCTTCTTAATAAACTTGCTTTCACTTTACTGTATGGACTTTCCCCAAATTCTTTCTTGCATGAGAACCAAGAAACCTCTCTTGGGGTCTGGATCAGGACCCCTTTCCAGTAAAACTGGTACAAAAAATCTCTACTCTTGATAAGAATAAATCAGTTCTGTCTTCTAACCAGACACAACAGCATATCAGATCTGTCTTCCATATAACCATGAATTCTCTTTAATTAATACTACATAATATACAAATGCAGATATCTATCACAAAATGTGAATAAAAACTACTTGCAATTTAATATTTAACAAAGGCTTCCTTGAATATTTAAGCTGTTTGCTACATAAATACTCAAATCATATTCCTTTTCAAAGAAATGCCTTTAGTAAGTTAGGATTCTGTATTTTATCATCCATCATTTAAAGAAAGGTTTTTTAAACCCATCCACTGGAGCATTCCAACCAGTTTGAAGAAATTGCAATTATCCAATATCCTTCATATAAAGGCACCCAGGAAAGAGGTTCTCCTCAAACACAGTGCTATGCTGGCCCTCCAAAAAACAGATTACTTGTTCAGAGATACCCCACAATTTAAATTTATCATACATTATAAAAACTTTCTGTCAAAACATCAGGATGTATCTGATGTCCTTTTTGCAGTATTTAACTCATATCATTTCCACCTTTTTTGGCCCCTTTTTGCATATATTTGTACTGTTGTCAATGTCCTAACTGATATTGTGCTTAATTTTTAAAGTACTTCTACTTTTCTGGCAAGTGCATGGGATTAAATGCCTCAAGCCTATTAGTAAGTAACTGAGCTAAATAACAACAACAACAAAAAAAAATGTATTTTATTCCAAACAAGTCTATGTGATCTGAGCATCAATTCTATGGTCGTAGAAAAGCAATAGAGAAGTTACTTTGCTTCTTCCTCCTCCTTTTTATCTTGTTCTTAGATTTTATTCCCCTCCACAAAGGTCTCATTGTTGAAGTGACAGCAGAGTCCAAAACAGAATGGATTATTTCCCTGCCTCTCTCTCCATTTGAGGCATAACCTACCTGTGCTGCTAAAAGAGCTCTTTTCTGTCGATTTTCATTAAACCCGTTTCTGGAAGAAACAAAAGAACTTGTATAGTCAAAGGCCCCTAGGCAACCTGAACAAGCTTTTCCCAAGAGAGGAGCTGGTGTTTTCCTCCTGATTTCCATCACTTTATCAAAGAGGTCTTTCTTGGTTTAACATTTAAAAGGTCCCCCCTCCCCGTTCTGGAGGGGTTAGATTTGGGGTGGTGGTGCTGTCTTCATTTTACAAAATTCAGGAGTGTCCCCAAATTTCTCTAGTCTTTGATATAAACTGAATTTTAGAAAGGAACTGAGATGGAAAAATAAACAAAATAGTGAAACACTGTAGCACCAACCCTGCCAATATTTTCTCCACAAGACTTTGCAAATCTGGTGAGGTCAGTATTTACACTTTCCCTTTTTTCAAACATAGCACTTAATTCTCTCCTGTGCTATGTCATAAAGGGCAAGTTAACATTAATGTGAGTAAGAACATCAAATTGCAATTTATCAAAATTAAATGGCTAATAATTCACTAAGGCATATATTTTGTTTATAATATTTTCTGTTTCTGTGTTATATTTATCAATAAACATTTTATTTTAAAAAACTCAAATGGTAAATAGAATTCTGCTTTTCATTAAGCAGATCAGTTTAGTCCAAAAAATGATTTTAATTATTTACTGCTAAAACAATTTTTTCTTTTTATTATTAAAAACTGTGTTACTCTGCTAAAAATAAACATAAGACATTTGTTAGCAATAATGCATATTAATAATGTAAAGGATAACATTATAGAATATAATTTTTTTTATAAATCTTTGAAGTGAAAGTAATATCTTTTTAGTATCTACAGTCACCAAGGACTCTTGTAATTAAAATGAAAGGAATTATTTTGTAATTAAAATGAAAGGAAATATTTTTATAAATAAGGAAATGAATGCTTGATCATTTTAATATGTAGAAATGTTTTTAAAGTATATTTTATGCTTTTTTGTAAAATATTTCACTTATTTTTTTCAAAAACAGATATAGTTGCCTGCTGAGGTTTGCTCATCCCATTAACTTTATGTTTTAGATGACATGAAGAACAAGAAATACTCACTTTGATGTTCCCGTCAATATAGATGATCCACAAATATATTCTGCCAGAGACAAATACATAAGCATGAAAAAAATTAGCCAAATACGTTGGCCACATGTTCTAGTTGTTTAAAAGAACATTTTAACCTAAATTCTAAAATTTTGATTGAAGTTTGCTGTTATTTTTGCATTTTTAGAGGGATTTGACCAGCAAATTTCTTGTGAGACAATGAGTGACTGATAAGCTAAAAAGAATGGGTAGTGTACATGGATTTACACAGAGACATGATGCAACTGAACAGATACTAGACTTGGAATCAGAGATCAAAGTTTTTGTTCTAGTCCTACCACTTAGTATATTCCAAGCTTAAACAAAATACCAAGCACACCATTAAATGATGGTGTTGGACAAGTTATCTGCAAAGTCTCCTCAGCTCTCAAGATTCTGTGACATTTTTCTCCTTGAGGTTTCAGTCACAACTGGAATTGGAAAACAGCACCTTTGACCTCTGTAGTCTTTAATACTTAAGCAATTTCTCCAATTTCCCCTACAAGCTTTAAAGCATACAGACCTTTACAGGGATTAAAAATTAACAACTGAAAGTAAATAAATCCTTTCCCCATTTTGTTAGGTGTGATAAAGTGCTTATCTATTAAAAATATAGTATTATTTCACAAATTTAAAATACTCCAAGAAAATATGTAACAGGGTAAAACTAGTTCCACAAAACGCCCATAGTATGGAACCTGGGTGAAGGCACATGGAGGTGTGTTATGTCATTTTAATTTTGTGTATGCTTCTAAGTTTTCCATAATAAAAAAACAAATAGCAAAAAAATTTATTAATAAAATTACCATAAAAATAATTAAAATCAATTTTTATCCCCAGATGTTAGACATTCTTAAAACATTTTTTTACTATGCTTTAGGCATGAAGAAAGTTTGAGTACTCAACTGCTCTTAGTTTATTATAAAATTTCAAATGTTTAAATTGCAAATAGACAATTACTTTAAATCATCTTTTAGGAGAGAAAGTTAGAATCAGAGCTTCTTCTAATACAATTGCATATCATGATAAAAGCATGATTTTTTAACCAGCCATTTAAAAAAGATTCAAGAAATGAAAACTAAAAGGTTCTAGTACAATTGTATATCATAATTAAAGCATGATTTTTAACTAGCCATTTTTAAAAGACTCACAAAACGAAAACTAAAAGATCTAAATTATCTACATAATTAAAAATTTTTTTAATGTGATCTTAGTATTATTTTGTATAAACTGTAAGAAAAACAAAAATACAATAAATTAACATAAAAATTTAATCTGAGTTCTTACCTTGTAATGAAAACAGCAGTACGTGAAGCAAGAATATATTCCAAGGTATCATTAAATTGAGTTTTCTTACAACGTTCATTTCAGTGTAGCCTTTCTCCCTGAAATGTAACCAAATTGTTGGTCTTTATTATGATAGCATCTTAGAAGTATGCATATTTGTAGTGTACTCAAATTCTAACAAATATAGCTATATAATAAAGTAATTCAAAAAGGAATTCTAGGCTTTCCAACTACATACAGCATCTGAAGCTTTAGGACTCGCAGGCAACCCTTTGGCTGAGTCTCTCATTAGTGATGCATGGCAGCTTCTTACCTGAGCCCGTGTTAGTTACACCCACACCTGCCCATCATAGGCCTTTTTAGTCTATATCAACCTTTTATACCTTCTCAAGACAGCAGCATTAAAATAAAAAGAAACACCTCTTTGTATCTCCTGAAGCCATAAGAGGTAACCATTATTCCTAATTGTTGATCTAATCTTCGCATTTTAGAATTCTATTCACAAAGTAATTACTATCCTTTGAAAAAGAGTGAAATAAAACCCTGTCAATATTTCCTAAAATGTCTACATGTTCTTTAAGAATTAAAAATTTTCTTTAGGAATAAAAAGTACACTAAAACGATGTGCATATATTTTCAAGTCCCATTACAGTGTAGTTTAAGTTGACATATTCATGGACCCACGGATATTTCTGTTAAACATTCTGCAAACAAAAGTAGCAAATTTTTAAAAAAGATAATATTCTATATTTGACTTTAAAAAGAAAATAAAGTAACTCACCCAGCCCTGAAAACCTTCCCTTCACAATCTGTTTTTCCAATCTTTGTGACAAATACCCAATTAAACAACAGACTTATTATTTCAACAGTAGGAGCACTCTTCTTTAAAAGGGATTGACTGCCTACATTGGCATGAGAAAGAGCTCTAACATGTCATAATGAACTTTATAGATCTGAGCCCCATGCATTGGTGAAAACCATCCTTATATAGTGGGTGCACATTTCTACACCAGATCCCATGAGTTATTATTATAACTGCACTATTATCAAAGTCATTTAACAGACAGTGTGCAATAGTAAAGAATGGCTAACGACACAGAAGTACCTTATGAAACAAAAAGCCACAGCAGTTCTTAACATCCTGTCTCCAGATAACTTTCCTGCAATGACTTCTGAGTCTTTTCTATTAAGTATCCTTGACATCTTAACATGATACATAGCCCAATATTCCTTATAGAAACAGTCTCCTGTTTGTGTTCCAAATCCAATAATCATTTGCTCTTGCTCTAGATGATCTTAATTCCTTTCTTTATAATAGCTAATTCCATGAGCCAACAGATGTTTGTCTATAAAGGAAAAAGCTTAACCATGAAAGAACAAACAAATTTCACTAAAGTTATAAAGCAGCTATGTGCCCATCCACCCCCAGCACACACACATGTATGCATACATTCATATAGGTTTAAGTAATTGAAGTATAGTGTTTAATATTATTTATTGAAAGGTTACTAGTCTATTACTCTTGAGCTAATTAGACAATCATATAAATCTAACATAATTAACTTGCATATAGTTACATTCTAAATATTAGTCCAAAAATATATATTTACTCAATAAGCAAAACCATAAAATATTTTAGATTCTTAAGAAGATGTGACTACAAAATAAATTAAAAGGCTAATATTGAAATCTATTTAGAAGACAATACTTTTCCTCAAAAAAATATTTTTAATTAAGGGAATTAAGTTTGTTTATGAAGAATGTTTATAGACTTTTTCTGGAAAAGGTTGAGATGTATAGAACCAATATGCATTACTAAGTTCCCTCCTTATTTTACAATAGTTGGTTTTACTTCAGGATTATTTTTCCTAATCTAGTAACTGCTTGACTTTTTTCTTGAACTTAAAAATTTCCAAAAGTAACAGCCATATGGAAATATCTCAAGTGTAAACCAAAGTTAAATTTTACAGTTCAATAAAATAAACATTTTGATAATAATTACAGTTATTTCTAACACTACTAGAACTTGGTAAGAAAAAGTTAGTAAGCAGCAACATAAAGTCATGTGAAAATCATGTGTTTCTGATACAAACTGGCATTTTTATGTACTTAATTAAAATGTAGTAACTCAACTTTTCATCTCAAATTTCATACAGTATATTTAAAGTTTTTATTCAAAAGCATTACAGCCATTTTCACTGAATAAAGTTGAAAATTTCAAGCCTGTATTACTTGACGTTTTTATGACTGGTTTTCTGTTTCGAACTAAATGTATTTAAAAACTGTAAGTGGTTTTTGTCTGGTAGAATTTGGCCAGGCATGGTGACTCACGCCTGTAGTCCTAGCACTTTGGGAGGCTGTGCTTGAGCTCAGAAGTTTAAGACTAGCCTAGACAACGTGATAAAACTCTGCCTCAGCAAAAAAAAAAAAAAAAAAAAAACAATTAGCTAGGCATGGTAGAATGCTCCTGTAGTCTCAGCTACTACGGAGGCTGATGTGGGAGAATTGTTTGAGCCCAGGAGGTCGATGTTGCTGAGGTCACACCACTGCACTCCAGCCTGGGAAACAGGGCAAGATTCTGTCTCAAAAAAGAAAGAAAAAAAAAATAGTAGAATTTGTAAGAGGAAGCCTCACGGTTGGTTGGCATTCTTTTACAGATAGAGCTTTGCTGTATGTCTTCTCTCTGCTCCTCTTCCATCCAGGCTCATAGTAGAAAAAAAGTTAGAAAAGGAGATAAACAATGGCAAAGAGAGGAATAACAAAAATCCCAAGGCCTTTTTCAACTAACTACATTATGAACTCGTTACATGAAACGGTAGTCTGCATGAAAATAAGCAAAATAGACTTCCATGAATAGCTACAATAGAAGAGAGTTTAGATGAAATATTAGACTCAGAGCCACAAAAAAATGGAATTTATGACTGTTGCTACATGTAATTATTACTGTCAGAATGTAATTGACAGCTTTTATATTTCATTCCACCCTGACAAAGGAACTTTGGCAAAAAGTAAGTCAGCCACCAGCTTGCAAAGCCATATTAAGTTCATAAGAAGTCTGAGACAACTACATAATGCAAGCAATAAACAGTTCCCTTTCTGCTACAAAAGCACTGCACATTTTCCCACATGGAATATGATCTTTAGAAAGTTGACACCTGACAGCCTGTTGGCCTCAACCCAACACATTAAAAATAACTGGTAAGAATGGGAAAATTTTGATCGTATAGTCAAGGATAATAAAGGGATATGTTTAATGAAGCTCATCATCTTTGAAGAAAGTTAATTTCTTTGGTGATTTATATAACACTCATTCTTCATCAATTGACAACAAATCTAAAGTAGATAACATTTGACTCCCATAATATCGCATTCTGCTAGTGAAATGCAAATAGTCTTCGGTTGTGTTACTAAACCTAAAACATTTCAAGTTCAGAGATTTTATCCAGAATTTATGTTATGATTGAGCCAGCAAATAGAATCCTATATCTTTAAGATGATGTTTGCCGCTCTGAATGTAACTGTCTTATTACAAGATGATTTGTGGTATTCTATTTATGCTTTCTGGATGTGTGTAGCTCAGCAATTTCTGGGATGTTTCATATAATTTTAGAAGTGGAATCTATCTTAGCTTTTCTGAATAAGGATATGATTATATTTCATAAGCAGTATCTGCGTTGGTCATGATTTCAATTTAACACTCATCCCCCATAAGTTAATGTATTAGGTTTTATAGCAACATTCATTTTTCAACTTGCTGTGATGCCATTGATTTGCAATATCTAATTGATACCTTGAAAGAAGTAATGTTTCTCCAACTAAAGTTTTCTCTCGTCAACATTTTAGCATCAAGTTCAAGATATAATACCAATAATTTCTGCAGCTGTCTTCATTCTCTGAACTACTACAACACCTTGCACTCGTAACATATAGAGAAATTATTAATGTAAGGCACTATGTAATAACATAAAGTTGGCTTCTCATGCTTTGAATTCCATTTTATATCTTCAATAATTTTTACATATTTATTTTAGAGTTGTTGAGAAAGAATGTTATTTCAGTTTTTTAGTGGGGGGTAGGGGTGGTTCTAATCTTGTTGTTTGTTTCTCTCACTCAGATGGCTTCACAGATTTTGTAATTTTGCATTTGGGGTCCATGTCTGGAAGGGATTTTTTATGGGAATCTTTACCAACAAAGTTGAGGATGTTCCCATCCAAAAAAGATTTTGTACCAACTTCTGCCAAGTGCTCCAAAGAACTTCATGATAATTTCTCAGCTTAAGGGTTCACAGGCCACAGAGTATAAATTCAAACCCCAAACATAAAGTGAAGGAAAACTAAGTCCAGTTTCTGTTTTGTTTTTGGTCTCTGGTAATGTCCCTTCCATCCTAGTGAGCTGACTCAACCATTTACATGGTGACTATCTTATTAAATTCTGTACTTCCAAGTACTTTATACTTGGAAGATTTTTATATCATGTAATCTGCCATATTATTAAAACCAAACCACCGGCATCAAAAATTACATGCTTTTTTTTTCTAGGTTACTTTATATATTTTCTTTCTTACTTTTTCAACTTAATTACAACTTGCTTTCTTACAAACAAAAGTTCTTCAAAACAACTGTAAATTTGAAAAGAAAGCATGTTATACTTGGATCCAATTATTTAAACTGTAAAACAAAACCTGTCAAATCCAAAAATGTCATGATTGGATGACTTCATACAAAACCAAAGTTCCAAATCAGACACCTGGCAGCCTGATTTATGACAACAGCCATTGGAGTGTCAAGCGTCAGCGTATCATATTCTGCTTCCTTGATATTGGCAAGATCGATATGGAAAACTGCCTTTGGAGATATGGCATTACTGTGATATTTGAAACAACACAAATCAGTATGAAAACATAACTTTGAAGGAACTATGCCCTTCATTGTGATTTGAGAGTCAAATAAAGCTTGATCAGTCCAAAAAAAGGTTTCCCCTTTATCTTAACATGACCTCTTCCCGTACCCCCAGTCTGAATTAGAGTCTTACTGAGTTACATGCAAAACTGTTATAATTATCTCCCAAAAGCTGCAGTGAAAACACACTAGTTCCCTTCGAAGGTTTTCTTCAGTCTTCTAACAAGATAAGCTTATCAGCTTTACTTAGAATACAGAGGTAGTTCTTAAACTTTGGTGTGTGCAAGAATTACCTAGAGAACCTATTAGAAGCACAGATTCCCAAACCATCCTTCACGACATCTCATATTTTCTGATGAAGTCTAAGGGGATTAGGCATCTGCATTATGCATTATGATAAAGAGAGAATCTAGCTTTGAGAAAATTAAATACCAGTTCATGCTAGTAAGAAAAAGAAATGCAGGCAGATTACAAATGTGAGATTCCTGACCGATTCCACTGGAGGGGGAAAGAAACAGAGGATGGAAAAATCTCACTACTAAGCAGTTTTCTGTTCAGGAAAATAAAGTGGATATGCTATTTAATTTTCCTACTCTTATCTCACTCTTTATGAAAAGAAACTCCTCCCACTCACAGCCTCGGTGTCATTGGCAACACATCTTTATGACCCTCACTATGATTGGTGGAATAATGGTGTTCCCCTTCAGCCTCTCAACAAAGATGCCTGTGTCTTAATTTCCAGAACTTGTGAATTTTACTTTACATAACAAAACAGCCTTTGCAGATATGATTAAGGATTTCTAGATGAGGAAATAATTCTGGATTATAAGTGTAGGCCAAATATAATCACAAGAGTCCTTACAAGTGAAAAAAAAGAGATTTGAGGATGGAAAAAGCAGAAATGAAGTAGGCAACTTCTAGGAGCTAGAAAAGGCAAAAACGGATTCTCCTCTAGAGCTTCCAGATAGATACAGTACTGCCAGTGTCTTGATGTTAGCCCAGTGAAACCTATTTCAGCCTTCTGATATCCAGATCTATAAGATAAATTTCCATTGTTTTAAGCTACTAAACTTGTGGTAATTTGTTACAGCAGCAATAGAAAATAAATGCATTCACACTCTGGCCACCAGGAATAGGCACTTGATGCTAAGCAAAATAACACATTGGTAGTCCTAACACTGATCTAATGCTCATTCTCAGGAATTGAAATGTAAATCACAGAGATAAAAGTCATGTGTTGACATAAGGCTATGGGCCCTGGAGCTTTGTGGTCCAGCAGAAGTGGAGATGGCAACTATTTTTTAGTCATGTGCATGCTATTGAATAACCAAAAAAAAAGAGCTGTTCTGCAAAAAGAAGTAGGAGAATGGAGCAGATGTTCAGAAGGAAGCAAAGAAACAAGCGGTGGTTTCCATGATTACTTCTTTCCAGTAACTCTTGGTTCTTTTTTTCTGGAGAACCCTAACTAATAACATGGCCTTCTCCTGAGGGGTACTATGAATTAGATGGGGGTCTACTACTCCAAGGTCCCCAAATCATTCATTTAGACAAAGAAAAAAAATGGAGAATTAGAATGTATGCATGCAAAAAGATAAAGGTACATTTTGCCAGAAAAATCTCCTTGAAAGATACTAGCCAGACTCGGTGCGGTGGTTCACGTCTGTAATCCCAGCACTTTGGGAGGCCTAGGCAGGTGGATTACCTGATGTCAAGCATTCAAGACCAGGCTGGCCAACATGGTGAAACCCCCTCTCTACTTAAAAATACAAAATTTAGTTGGGCATGGTGGCATGAGCTTGTAATCCCAGCTACTCAGGAGGCTGAGGCATGAGAACTGCTTGAACCTAGGAGGCAGAAGTTACAGTGAGCTGAGATCGCACCATTGAACTCCAGCCTAGGCAACAGAGTCAGACTCTGTCTCAAAAAAAAAAAAAAAAAAAAAAATATTTCTTTAAAAAGATATTAGACAAGAGGGCAGATAAAGGTTGTGAGTGAGAATCCGAACAGGAACAGAAATGAAGTGCTGTGAAGTGATCTCAGTACCACCAAGCCTTCTGCTGAGTCCAGCTCACTCTTCTGCTATCAGGAGTCAGAACCAAGAGAACCTGTGAGTTTGATTTCTGTTAAGCACTCCATTGGTGGGAGTCAAGGAAACTTCAATGACACAGGGAACTTCTGACAAGATTGGAGATCTGTCAGGCTCTTTTTGGCACTGAGTGGCTTCAGGATAAAAGCATTCATTTAAGAATTGCATAGTGGAATGCAGACAGCAGAGGGCAGAAATGCCCTTGGATAGATTAGGTTGTTATTCCCAGTTCATTCATTGCCTCCCTGACATAGAATTACAGATATGCCTTTGCTTTTCTAGGTACTTTTATTATACCTCCCATTGAGGTAGAAAAATTGTATTTTCCCTGCTCATTGATGTTTGAATTGGCCAACTGACTTTCTCTGGCCAGTGTAATGATAGCAGGCATAACATCTATGTGATTGAGAGTTTTGGATGGTTCTCTTTCATTTGTGATATCCATTAGAAATATATGTTCTGGGTATTCACTCATCCAAAGAGAATTAGGAAACATGTAGAGAGGACTCTGATGGGTTTGGGTGTACGTCCCCTACAAATCGCAGGTTAAAATGTGACCGCTAATGTTGGATGTAGGACCTAGTCAGAGTTGTTTGGGTCATGGGGAACAGACCCTTCATGAATCACTTGGTACCCCCTCCCGGTGGTAATGAGTTACCATGAGATTTGGTTGCTAAAAAAAGGGTCTTGGATCTCCCCCACCTTGTCTCTTGCTCCCTCTCTCACTGTGTGGCACTCCTGCTCCCCCTGCACCTTCCACCATGATTAGAGGCTTCCTGAGGCCCTCACCAGAAGCACCAGAAGCAGATACTGGCACCATACTTCTTGTGCAGCCTGAAGAACCATGAGCAAAATAATCCTCTTTTCTTTATAAATGACCCAGTCTCAGGTATTCCTTTACAGCAATGCAAAACAGACCAACACAGACTCCAACCAGAAACACTCCAAGAGGTTTCTTTAGCAAGAAAAATAATTCACCAAGCCTAGAAGAAATCATCCAGTTCTACTTTCCTTCATAGGTTATGCTTAAGGGCTACTAACTCTGGGAAAACAGATGAGAGGTGCCACAGGGCTGTGGCATCTCTACAGGCAAAGGAGCACTAATATCTACTGTACTTTTCCATGAGAGCAAAGCTACTTCTTTCTTCTCTTCTAGATTAAATTGAAACATTATCCTTTCGGTGTAGCCTTCCCCCATTGCCAAAGTGTTCACCTTCTCTGTGATGCATATCATTCATACCACTGCCATTTTTCTCATCACAGTGTATTATATATTTATTTCTGTATGGGTCTGTCTTACCTGCTATTAATTTTTGAGGGCATGAGACACATTATAATATCTTCTTTTCCTCATTGCTAAAGGCAGTATTTCAAAAATATTTGTTGACTGAGTAAATTAATGTATGCCTCTGCTATAAGACCCTGGGGGAAGCAGAGTTATCAAAGCCTCTTCTTGCTCAGTGCTTTTGTGCATGGCCTCAATCCAAAACACGAGGCTAACTCCTCCATGTGGATGAATCTAAGCATTTCCCTCCACAGATCAAGCTAATATATTTGAGCTTGTAAAATGACATCTCCCAAGTTCGCAAGCCAAGGTCTCAAGGAGTCTTGGATGAGGGCTCTCACTCATTGAAAAATATCTATTCATTTGTATTATGAATTCAGGTTGCAGTTACAATAGTTTTGAAAATGAGGGAGAAGGAGGAGTACAAAAGCAATGGATAAATCACAGGAATTGTCTTCATAGAGAAAAGTGGAATATTAAATATCCCTCCTTACCTTTCCTTGTTTCTCCACAGTCACATTTATTTGTGGACACATAAACCTAAGGCAGAGCACTATGTCACATCTCAGGAAATTGTGCTCCCCACTCTTAACTACTCCTTGACACTTATAATTCAATTAATGTATATTTCTATTTATATTTCATGTGCATGTCTGAAACTTCTACTAGGTTTATAGGTGATTAAGGGCTGGGATCTTGATTTATTCATCTTTGTATGTTCCCGCAGGCTCACATGCAGTGATTGACATAGATTAATGCTTAGTAAATGTTATTAGTGGCAATGATGATAGTGATGATGCCAATGGTCATCTCCTTTTCCTGATGTGCTTATAGAGCTTGGTGGGGAAGGACTGGAGCATGGGGTGAAGTGTGACAGGAAATGAGATTAGAAAGGGAGGAAAAGTTCAGATGCTACAAAGCCCCATGTTTCAACTAATTTGTATGGACTTGATCCTGTAAACAACTGAGGTTCATTAAGTTTCCAGTGTCATTTTGTTTAAAGCTATCTGATAGCAATGTGCTGCAATTCAGAATCCAACATCTGGCTTGCCTCCTGGTTTGAGCTACATTGCATGCAGCCTCACACAAATATCTCAGCAAGATCTCTTTCATATAGACAAAAAAGAACAGAGACTTCTAGAGCCAGGCAGACAGAAACAGACAAGAGATCATGAACATTATTAATAATTATTGATATAAGTTCTGGGATACTTATTAAGAGTAAAATCATACATTAGATGGCATGAACTCTATAAAAATAAAACTTATACAAATCATCTATTAAACTAACTCAGTAGGCACTATTATTCTATTGATAGGCAGAAGAAATAAATAAATGAATGAGATTGCCTCTCTCTTCAAAGATTACAATTCAGTGAGGAAAACAACATTAAAATCATTATAAAAATAATCATTCAACTGCAATTGTTGTTATTAAAGAAAAATACAAGATGCCCTGAAAGAGTCTTGCAGGAAAGGGGAGGATCTAGGTCTTCTAGGAAAGGGTTTTAAACTGAGAACTGGAGTTAGCCAGAGAACCAAGATTCTACCAAGCAGAGAAAACAGCTTATGTCAATGTTTTAATAAGGAAAAAACCTGGTAGATTTGAGGAAATAAAAGATCTAGTATGGCTGGAGCACAGTAAACTAGGGAGAGAATGGTGCAAGCCTGGGATGTGGGTGTGGCAAAGTGAGGTCATTCAAGTGCGTTGGACCATTGTAAGATTTTGAAACTCATCCCAATAACAGAAGCTAAAGGAAAGTCTGAAGGAAAGGAGTAAAGTAAACAGTATTATATACATGTACGTATGTACACATATACAAATATGTTGCACATAAATATGCACACACATATTTAATACAGGTTATATATACTGTGATTTCAAGATCACTCTGTATTCAAGGAGAACAAAGCTAAATGGAGGAAAACAGCCACAGGAAACCACTGTAGTCCACAAGAGATGATAGCTATTTCATCTAAAATGGAAGATGTGGAATTGAGAAAACAGACTAATTCAAAACAGATTTCAGAAACAGAGTAATAGAATTTGCTAGTTAATCAGACATGGAGCATGAGATGAAATAAGATGTGAAGGATAATGTTGTCTGGCATAATTAATTAAGTTGATGATGATGTCATTTACTGATGTAGGAAACATGAAAGCAGATTCAGGTTTGGACAGATGTGAAGTCCATGGAGAGTTGTTTTGTTTGTTTATTTAGAGGGATACAGGAAAATTTTTTTCAATATTTCTTTTTTATTATTATACTTTAAGTTCTGGAAAATATGTGCAGAATGTGCACGTTTGTTACATCGGTACACACGTGCCAAGGTGGCTTCCTGCACCTGTCAACCCATCATCTACATTAGGTATTTCTCCTAATGCTCTCCCTTCCCTAGGCCCCCACCTCCAACAGGCCCCGGTGTGTGATGTTTCCTCCCTGTGTTCATGTGTTCTCATTGTTCAACTTCTACTTAGGAGTGAGAACATGCAGTGTTTGGTTTTCTGTTCCTGTGTTAGTTTGTTGAGAATGATGGTTTCCAGCTTCATCCATGTCCCGGCAAAGGACATGAACTCCTTCTTTTTATGGCTGCACAGTATTCCATGGTGTATATATGTCACATTTTCTTTATCCAGTCTATTATTGATGGGCATTTGGGTTGGTTTCAAGTCTTTCTTACTGCGAATAGTGCTGTAGTAAACATATGTGTGCATGTGTCTTTATAGTAGAATGATTTATAATCCTTTGGGTATATACCCAGTAATGGGACTGCTGGGTCAAATGGTATTTCTGGTTCTAGATCCCTGAGGAATCACCACACTGTCTTCCACAATGGTTGAACTAATTTACACTCCCACCAACAGTGTAAAAGCATTTCTATTTCTCGATATCCTCTCCAGCATCTGTTGTTTCCTGACTTTTTAATGATCGCCATTCTAACTGGTATGAGGTGATATCTCATTGCAGATTTGATTTGCATTTCTTTAATGACCAGTGATGATGAGCTTTTTTTCATCTGTTTGTTGGCTGCGTAAATGTCTTCTTTTGAAAAGTGTCTGTCTGTTCATATCCTTGGCCCACTTTTGTATGAAGTTGTTTTTTTTTCCTTGTAAATTTGTCTAAGTTCTTTGTAGATTCTGGGTATTAGCCCTTTGTCAGATGGACAGATTGCAAAATTTTTCTCCCATTCGATACAGGTAATTATTTTTAAACTAATGGGAAGCCTACCACAGACAGGCAGATATTGAAGGCACAGATAAAAGAGGATACTCAAAAGAGAACAGTTCTTGATCAGCAGAAGAGCCTTCGCTCAAAAAGCTTCTACTCCAAGGGTTGAGAGAAGTTAAGTGTATGTAACAGGGAGAATATTTTAAGTATATCAATGTGTCCTTCTCTTTTGCGATTTCATGTGACCTGTTTCCACACATCTGCCTTGGGGATTTAGATGATTTCAACCAGAAACAAAGAGGAAGAAATGAAAATATAATATTCAGCTTTAAACATACAAAATGGAGTATTTTATCTGACAAAAAATAGTAAGTTTGAAAGCCAAAGAAAGAAATTTGTATACAACTTATGTCCCCCTTGTACATATTAAGAGGACAGATTGAGGGACTGGATCTTAGAGTTTCATTATGATAGAGTCCCCAATGAGGAAAGAGGAATGAATTCAACCCCATCGCTCACATCCAGAGGGACTGTGGCAAGGAGAAAGATGCCACCACATGCCTCTGAGGGCTTCCCTGGAGAGCTGAACTAGACTCATCTCTTTGCTTATCCATACTTTGTTTCCACAATTGGAATGCCTTTTGTGGAGTCTGCTTTCCTGCCTCTGTGCTTCAGAGTTTTAAGAAGGCCTCTGAATTAAGAAAGAATCACCTCAGTAGCAGAAGTCTGCAGGCTAAACAGCATGGGCTACAGAGACTCTGTCTCAAAAAAAAAAAAAGATTTATTCTAAGCTAAATATGAGTGGCCATGGCCATGACACAGCCCTTAGGAGACCCTGAGAACATGTGTCCAAGGTGATTGAGACAAAGCTTTGTTTTATTCATTTTTAGGAGACATGAGTCATCAATCAAATACATTTAAGATATACATTGGTGCAGTCCAGAAAGGTGGGACAACACCCACCCAAAGTGAGGGGCTTCCAGGTTATAGGTAGATTTTAAAATTTTCTGATTGGCAGTGTTATTATCAATAGAAAGGAATGTCTGGGTTACATAAGAGCTTGTGGACACCAAAGGTTATCCTGCCAGTGAAGCCTCTAGGTAACAGGTTTCTGAGAAAATAGATTGCAAATGTTTCTTATCAGACTTAAGGTGTGCATTAATGTTAAATACTGGTCGGCTTTTCCTGAGTTCTAAAAGGGAGGCAGGCATAATGAGGCATTTCTGACCACTGGCTTCCCTTCATGGCCTTAACCAGTCTTTCAGGTTAAATTTGGAGGGTCCTGGCCTAGAGGAGGAAGTCCAGTTAGACTTCTTACAAAGCCAGTAAGAGCTGATATAGAGCCCCAAATCATCAGAGAAAATAGCTGGAACATAGCAAGAGTTACAGCAGCTCCCATCAGTAGCTGCAGACATCAGCAGAGCCCTCGGGAGAAGACCATTTGTAGAGCAGAAGTCCTATACAAATATATACAGACAATGCCCTATCATGGCTCTTTTTCTACATATCTATATATATGTAGAAGCCCAGAGCAGACACCCCGCAACAGAGAACCACACTCCTCTGAAAAATGATGTCCAGATGTAAGAACCAGTCTTGCTAAGACAGACAAGGACAAGTGAAACCCCCTCCACTTCCCACGCCTAGGGGTCAGCAGGCAAGGGTCTGGAATTCTGAAAGACATCTACCTAAGTCATTCAAATAGAGCAGTGAATGACAGTCATAAGGTCAGCTACAGAAAAATAAAAATAAAAACCTAATTGTTCATTGTACATCTTAGTGTAGTATTAATTAATCTGAGACCCCATCTAAATTTATAAATAACAATATTATTACATCAGCAATGATGGATGTCATGTGAGATACATAGTTGAAAGGCTATAGATAGGATAACCGTCCCTGGGAAAAATTGCACTGACTACATTTTAAACAGGGGGTTTAAATTAAGCAATGGAGAAAAGGAGGGGGACTGCAGCTCAATGTTCATGGATACACCAAGGCTCACAGATACACTAGAATACTCCCCATCTCATCCACCTGCACACCAAACACCAGTGGCTCCAGAATCTACCTCCAGACCCTACTCACTTATTAGTAGAGAAAGAGCCAGATTGAACTCCCCAATATTTGAAAGATGAAATTAAACTTTCAAGGATGATTTTTTGCATACCAGCTGGGCTGGATAAGGCAGGTATGAACAGGCAGGAGAATGTATTCATGATTTTAGGTGACACAGTTCTCAAGAAAAGTCCCTCTTCTGTTATATTCACTGATAGTCTGGTAACCGTTTAACAAATCTGTAGTGTTTGCAGATGTCCATGGTATAAATACTCCCACTATCACCAAATTTGAGCTACTAATGTGATTTCATCTGGCTCACAAAATTTCTGCAAATGTAATGATTGGCGTTCAGAAGCTACCAGGGGCTAGCTACAGCACATCACTGTGACCCAGTTAAAGAGCCATGATAGGGCACTGTCTATATCAAAATCTAATTTGAGTGGGTCCCACAAACTGCTAAGTTTTTACCTGCACTTCTACCTAAGTAATACACATTGTGATCTTCAAAAACATAAGTCAAATATTAGGTTGAATGAAATCATATAAGCTTCATTCTACTAAACAACCCATCTATTTTATTTTAAGTCCTTGTCTGTCTTCATTCTACTAACCAGCCTATTTCATTTTTATATAACTTGTGTATAGGAAATTGATTTACCTTTAACATGACCTTATATTTCATAAAGTAGTTGTTCTTCAACTGTGCTAGGAATCTGCCATTAAAAAGTTGCTTGTTGCAAGTACAGAAAAGCCCTCTGCTGGCTCACTATTGAACGTCAATGTGCATGCTCTCAGGCTGTTAAGCATTCTTTTCCCTGCCTTGCAAAGCTGAGCCAAGCTGCAAATTCTGAGGTAAAATGCCACTAAGATAAGAGTGGCCTGTTTCTAGTAGATTTCATTGTTGATATATGAGATTTGTCAGTTTATAAGTCATATAATGTTGAATCATTCCAAATACTAGTTACAATAGCCTAAAGAAACTTATAAACATTAAGCTCCCTTTTAAAAATTGTATTCTGAGATATTAAAAAGGGAGAGAGGGAGGGAGGGTCCACTTGCTGGGTACATTAAAAGGAATTACATTTTTGAAAAATGAGGTTTTTGCAACAGTTTTTCTAAATAAGAGGGTTAAGTCAAATGCTTTTTGAGAAGGAATTTGAAAAGGAAAAAATTGTAAAGACCTGATTATTTCACTGTTATTTTAGTCTGATTCAAATATCATATGGCTTGTTGCTTGTATAGTTTTGCTCTTTTTTCTCATTCCTAATAGGAAAACAAGCAAAAGTTTATCTTTTTAAAATTTTTAATATTTAAGATAAACCTGGGCAAAATAAATAGGCATTACTTTTATAATCAGAAAAAATACATGTAAGTGCTACATTAAAAATATTACTTTAGAGCGCTCTCTAGTATAATGTTATATAATGGAAAACTTTTTCTCATTTAGTCAACAAATTTTTATTACAGCAGTATTGTCAGATTATTCTTACTATAATTGAAAATTTGTCATGACTCAAAAGATCTAGAACATAATATTCTGATTATGATTTTGGTTGGGGAATTAGAAGGAGTGTTTTTATTTTCCCTATATGAATAAGTCTTAAATTACTCCTGGTGACTTGTGGTGATTCTGTTGGGTGATTTACATTTGTAATTAGAAGGTCTTGCTTCACTGATGGGCTAGGGAGTTACTCAAGGTTCCTTGGTTGCAAGTATCAGAAGAAACTAACTCTGCCCAAGAGTTTAGAAAAATGGGGAATTATTGGGTTATTGGAGACCCACAGAACTAGTAGGAAAGTTAAAGAATCGTACTTAGTAAAATGAATAGTAGGCTATCATTTGAAATAAATGAATTACAACTGTTTCTTATTTCCTTATAAAAACTCTGCTGAAGATTTGAAGTCCCTTGAGTGCCTGACTGGGTCACATGCCTAACCTTTGACTATACAGGAGTTTCTAGGGACCCCTAGGCTTCCTTTATTAGCTTTCCAAGATTCCATACAGTTGGAGGAGTATAATTCCCAAAAGAAAATCAATGTTGTTAGTAAGAGGCAGCTAAAACAACAAAGGTCCACTACACCGCTTATCCAATTTTGTTCTGTGCCATCACTTACTCCGCTGATGCAAGAGAATGACAGCTACCTCTCTGGGTCTTGGCACCTTCTTTTGTAAAATGAGGAGGATGTGTCAGATGACTTCAATCTTTCTATATTTCACATTCACAAATACAATTTAGGCAGACACTGAAACTATCTTTGGAAAATGCTTCTGTCTAAACAAAAAGATTTCCCTAACCCTTGTCATTCTCAGTCCTCATTATTCCTCCCTCTCAGTTATATTCACATCTTTAGAGAACATCTGTAGCTTCCTGGCTCTTGCACATGTACAGCAAGCCTCCAGAACTCAGTGGGTCTCACTCGGAGAATTTTTAAATCAAATGCAGTTTACTCCAGCATATATGAGGATAAGCTACTTTATCTGAAATATAGCATTTCCTTCAACAAAGAGTAGATATTCCCAATAATATAAGCTAACCTTATTCTTTTTTTTTTCTTTTTTTTTTTTTTTTTTTTTTTTTGAGATGAAGTCTCGCTCTGTAATCCAGGCTGGAGTGCAGTGGCATGATCTTGACTCACTGCAACCTCTGCTTCCGAGGTTCAAGCAATTCCCCTGCCCCAGCCTCCCAAGTAGCTGAGAGTACAGGAGTGCACCACCACGCTCAGCTAATTTTTGTATTTTTAGTAGAGATGGAGTTTCACCACGTTAGCCAGTCTAGTCTCAAACTCCTGACCTCATGATCTGCCCACCTTGGCCTCCCAAAGTGCTGGGATTACAGGCATGAGTCACCACGCCTGGCCCACTAACCTTATTCTTAAGAATAAGCTTCTTTAAATTATTTTCTGTTTAAAATTAAGTTCTGAAGTTCCTTTCACAAAAATAAGAATTCTTTGTCTTAACAAAGAAAAAGCCTGCTGCTCCATCTAGAGGACATTTTATATTTTACAATCTAAGGGGCTTAGGGAGCCTATTCTAGATGTTCAGTGTTCCAAATCTTGCTAAAAAATTTCACAGTTTTCTCAAATTCAACTGATTTTTTAAAAAATATTTTGAATGAGCCCATAGTGTGTAAGAATGAAAAGGACATTTCCCTCATCTCCCAGTTTCAACCAAAGATTGTCTAAGTAATAACTTTTTTGTTCATGAAATATTTGGGCACAAACTATGTACTCACTGTACTTACTTATGGTATTTTTGTGGTTTAAAAAATGATTTCCAGCAAATACTTACTAGGTCATAATCATTTCATCAGTTATTAGAAGTTTTTTTTTTTTGGCAGATATTTCCTTTAGTTTAAATATACTAAGACATTGGACAAAAATACTCATGTTCTTTTTCATTTAGAATCACACAGCATTTTTCTCCAAAAAGACTTGCCTGTTAAGAGAGTATGCTATTTTTATTTTTAGTGACCAGAGTGGCAGTTGAGTAACGCTTCACAGCACCTTGGAGAAACTTCCAAATTTCCTTTTTTTTCTGTAAAATCTAGGACCTTATTTTAGTGAAGCAATGTTTCCAGCATGGAAATTCACTTTTAACCACATGGAGGGCAAACATAGCCTCTATTTTCCCACAAAATTCTGTGAGAAAGTCAGATCACATGGTGAGAGCAATGAAGGGGCGCGAGGAATAAGAAGCTGGGAGAGAATTCCATGGGGGAGGAGGGGTCCCTGACAGATCTTAGACTATGTCCATCTCAGTCAGGGCAGGGTAGCTGACCATGACCGGACCAGCAGGCAGGAGACCTCCTGGGACTGCACTGGTTTTGTCAGAGGTAGAAAATCAACCCCAGAGCAAAGTGTATGAGAACAGAAACAACTACTGAGCAGAAAGTTTTGCTCTGAGGTCTGACTTGTCCTACTGATCTCATCAAAAAGTTTGCCATATGTCCTGTCGGTATTCAAGAGTGACAAAATAATGTATCCAAATATGCAAGTTACACAAGCCAGGGAAGTCAATTTTTCTCATAGACGGAAAGAAGAGGAGAAAAAAACGACAGTGGTTAGAGTCAGTCTTGATATCTCTTTCACAATGTTCACATACTCTTGAGAAGAATTCTAAGTGATATCACTTGGAATCATTCAAGTGATTCTCCTGCCTCAGCCTCCTGAGTAGCTGGGATGACAGATGCCTTAGAATTCTAAGTGATATTTCAGTAAGATGCAAATCTTGTCTAATGGTCCACAGCATTTAAAGCTGGTACAGCAGTCTCTGCTTCCTCTCTTGCCATTCACAAGGGTTCCAGATGATTAGTCCAAAGTCAGCGAGCTAGTGAGCTGCAAAGCTGAGCCCAGGACTCCCTCACACTTGCTGATCCCCAGCCGTCATTCTTTCTATTACAATGTAATTCGTATAACACTAGTTTAACACCACCAGTTGTCAATAAATTCTCAACATTCTGTCCCAGTAAGAGGCCAACTGTTTAAATGTTGCATTCTTATTTTGAAGGACAAATAACAAACAGAACAAAACTTTATAACACGTAACCATATTTGGTTCTTTTGAGTATATGTGAATATATTAAGAAACACATTATATGTTTTACAAAAATTCACTTAGCTCTTCCCTGCCTTGTTCCAAAACAGTATCTGGACAGTATCCAATAATTTAATTTTTTTTTTTTTTAGATGGAGTCTTGCTCTGTTGCCCAGGCTACAATGCAGTGGCACGATCTGGACTCACTGCAACCTCCACCTCCTGAGTTCAAACGATTCTCCTGCCTCAGCCTCCTGAGTAGCTGGAATTTACAGCTGCCTGCTACCGCGTCCAGCTAATTTTTTTATTTTTAGTAGAGACAGGGTTTTGTCATATTGGCCAGGCTGGTCTCCAACTCGTGACTTCAGGTGATCCGCCTGCCTCAGCCTCCCAAAATGCTGGGATTACAGGCATGAGCCACCGCTCCCAGCCAGTATCCAATAATTTTAAAGCTACAATATGAAAAACAAACTTGAAGATGTCTTATAGCCAGGTTTGATCTATCCTAGAAGGTAAAGGAAAGGTGGTCTAAGGCCCATGGGTTACACTACTCCTGTCTATTCCCAGCCCACTCTCCTGCAGTAACAAAAGCCTAAACAGTGAATTGGCCTGCCTGAGGTGAAGAGGCTGGCCTTTCCCTGTTAGCTGCAACGTTTCTTAGATTCCTTCGTAACACTCTGGGAAAGGCATGAACTACAAAGTAAAGGAAGAACTATTTTTAAAAAGGAACCACTAAGGATGCTAACATGAAACAAAACTTGGATTCACTCTCAAACTGAGAAGTCAGCGTTCAGTTTGCCCACGGTTTTGGCAAAAGATAAAGTTGTGAATAGATTCTTCCCAAATGGCAAACAGTGATTTGATAACAGTCATACTTTGGTGTCCAAAAGAAAAAGTAGACATCAGCTTTAATTATTTTGTTGTGCTTTTTTGAATTTATTTTATAGCTTCTAAGCATTAAAATATTTTAAAATTGTACTAATTGAAATCTGCATTTTACTGGACAGCGGGGAGCTCTTTCATGTATCAATTAAGATGCACAGCACATCTTGTTCCCAAACAAATGACTCAGCAAATATCAGTGATATGCATGCATAAAACAGCCTAAAAGTCACATCCAAATGCAATTTGCTATTAATGCCATCATGTGGCAAAATAAATTATAAAAACAACTGCATTGCTATGTATCCTAATTAAAATGCAGAATCTATACTATTTCAGCTGGTTATAAAAATGGTGCTAGAGATGCTATGGTCAGGGTCAGGAGACCCTGTCAACCTATGTCTCCCACTGCCAGTCACCCAAGCTACCATGGAGGTCTAGTCAAGTCTCACAAAGTAGAAACCAGTTTGGGGTGAGTCTTTCTATTACATCCAGCTGTTTTCTATCCCTCCAGAGCTTCTTCCCATATAGCTAACTGATTTCTTGGTTTCACTTCAAATTACTCCTGAGCAAAGAAGACCACCATAGGAGAAAGATGAGAATCTGTAGACCCGCTGTCCTTGTGAATGATATGCTCCAGGTGCATCAAACCGTTGTTCTCAAACCTAGGAGACATGGGTTGACAGGGTCTCCTGACCCTGACCACGGCATCTCTGGCACCATTTTTGTAGCAGCTGAAATAGTATAGATGCTGCATTTTAATTAGGACATTTAGATTTATCTTGGAGAGCCCCATCTAGACCAGTGAAATTCTACTTTCTAGGTGTGGGGCTGAGGCATTAGTGCTTTGTTTTATAAGCTACCCCCAACATTCAGTAGTATGAGTTTTGCAATCTATCTCTTTTGGTCTTTTAGATAACTATATTATCATTTCAGAAGCTTCCTAGAAATTCACTTCTTCCAAGAAATAAATAAGTACTAAACAATTTTTGCTAAAGGGGCAGGAGAGGTTAAAGACAAAAAAATCCAACCTCATTCTTATGAGACCTGACCAACTTCCCAGCTGCTGGGTCTTGTTTGGTCAATTGGTCAAAGACTGGATTCTCTTTGTTTTACTCAGAGGCATGTTTGCTATCCATGCTTAAAAGAAAATAAACATTAAGTTAAAAACAATGTTGAATAAAAGATTATTCAACTGGGATTCACAAAATCTGGATTATGTTTAGCAGTTAATAGTTGTGGGACATGGGACCTTGAACTTAGTTCTCCATGTTTCATTTTCCCATAAGAAAAATGGAATCCTATACTTCCTTCTTCCAAACTCTCTATTAATCTGAATATCTATTCATGATTCATTAATCAAGAAGCCTTAAAGGATGCACTGATCTTCACATTACCAGAAATGGTGGGGTAGACTTTCTCCCTATGTACTCACACAAAGACATTAGATTAGGGAGTCCAAATTATTAAATCCTTGGAAGATTAAAAACAGAGAAAATAATTAAAGCAGAGCTGTGGGAAAGCTTTACTCAAACTAAAATACTGAAAGGTCTACGAAAGATCGATTGTTTAGGATCCTGTTCTCTAGAGACTGAAATTCTTTGTCTATACCAGATGGTTTTATTTATATAACAAAAGTTCAGCTCTAGTGAAATGCTGCTTGCAAATTCACAGGCAAATAAAAGAAAGTGTATTTATGTTTGTACATATCCTTGCTCACAAGAAGGAGTTTCCTTTGTTTTTTATGGACATTTGAACACATTTTGTATTTATAATGCTAAGAGAAGGCTCATCTCTTTTTATTTTTTATTTTATTTTATTTTATTTTATTTTTTGAGACGGAGTCTTGCCCTGTCACCCAGGCTGGAATGCAGTGGCGCGATCTCAGCTCACTGCAACCTTTGCCTCCCGGGTTTAAGCAATTCTCCTGCCTCAGCCTCCTAAGTAGCCAGGATTACAAGCACGTGCAACCACGCCTGGCTAATTTTTGTATTTTTAATAGAGACGGGGTTTCACTATGTTGATCAGTTGGTCTCAAACTCCTGACCTCAAGATTTGCCTGCCTCGTCCTCCCAAAGCACTGGGATTACAGTCTTGAGCCACCGCTCACCTCTTTTAAAAGGAACAGCAGCCTCCCAGTATAACCAAGTAATCCCTAGAATATAAAATTTAACACAGAAAAGTTTCTGACTCTTGTGGATCCCCCTCTATCCAACTGCATGACAAATATTTAATTCACTCTTCAGTGTTCATATTCAATTCTATCTCTTCAAATAGCATCATTGAAAATTAAAAAGAAATCTCAACCCTTCTCTCCAAGTGAATATTTCAAGCTGCATCCTGTGTCAACTCCTGGCACTGAGTCAGCCTTGTCAGCCCAATTTAGAACACATGGCAGTAATCCAACTCATTGTGGCTGTTTGAGGCCCCCAGATCAGGTTTCAAAAAAGAAGGGGCAGCAATCCGGTGACCTTCTCAAGATAGTAGAGAACAACTCTGGTCATGACTGACACCTGATCTTTCTGCTAACATTAGCTCCTAATCAAAGATGGTGCCAAGCCTGTATCTGACACCAGCCCACAAACATTTCTGCTTTCTGTTCTCCTCCAAGAGATGTGGGCATTCTGTCATCCACTGAGTTTCAGTTTTGGAATGACTATCCGTTTTACATCCAAGGAAGTTTGGTTGTATTGACATTTGAGATAAAGCTCAAGGCCTGTCTTAATTGAGCTTTCCAGTTATTTATAGTGCATACATATTTACTATTCATTGTCTTTATACTTAGTGAGGTTCAATGTGATTCATAATAAAGACATGGTTACAACGCTCTAAAATTAACAACCCCAGAATATTCATATTATAATCAGGAGAAGGCATCCACTTGAAAGCTTTTTTTCTGGGCATCTCGCATCCTGTCATCTTTTCTTAAAAATGTATTACTCTTCCTGGGCTTCGTGTCATCCTTCCTCCATACTTCCACTGGATCTTCAGGACTGGCTCAGGCATGGCTACAAATTGGCCCCAGTAGGGTCTGCAGAAGTAAATTTTACCTTCTGGGCCAGGCCCTATTTTCTTATTTGACCAAATACTAAGTATCAGTATAAAAACAAAACAAAACAAAACAAAAAAACGACCTGGCTACTTGCCTAAGTTGTCCCTAAATCAGGAAGCTATTTTTAATGTGAAGAGGCCTTTAGGGAACTCTGTTGTTTCTCAACCCTTACCTCTTATATAAAAGTCCATGTTGAGGCCTGAAGATTCTTGGAGCTCTGGATGTGTTCAAAGTAACTATTGGCTTTGCCCCAGCTCTGAGTTTACACATAATATATGATTTGAATTAGTCAAGTTCAAAGTTTTCTATACAGAATTTTATCTTCTATTTCCATAAAGAAACAATCTTTGAAGCTAGATAAAACGAGAAAAGAGGACGGAATTATTTCACCCTGCCTTGTTTGTTTCCATGAGGATTCTAACCAAAAGGAAAAGATGAGTCATTCAGCATCATTTCCTATGTGGTGGTTTGGACTCTGTGCTATCTTAGCCAAAGAGGGCAGCACTCCATGGGTTTTGAATTCACAGGAAGCAAAACTTCAGTTTTTAATTGAACTCCTAAGCAAGGCATTGTACTCTATTACATGGGATAACAGAGATGAATAAGACTGCCTCAAACAAGCAGGAGCAGGAAAGAACAGTTGGGGAGAGCAGTTAAAACATTGCCATGTGTTTGGGAGTGCTAGCATACGTCTGAAAATAAAGAATGGATGAGATTTTGAGGGTTCCTTGACGATCAGGCATTTATTCTTTACTTGAAATGCAATAGGGAGCCTCTCAAGGTTTTTGAACAAGTTAATAATATGATTAGAATTCTGTTTGGGGAAGATATGTGTATTAGGGATGTATTAGAGAGGTTGAATCAGGGTGAGACCAAGGAGCAGAGGGCAACATGGATAGGAAAATAATAGTAGACACATCCGAGAAGTGACGAAGATCTAAACCAGAGGGGTGGCAGAGAGAAGGGGAGGTCAGCAACTGCTATGAGAGACTGGCTAAGTAGGAAAGATGGACTTCAATGGACTCGATATAGGAAGAAAGGGACCAAGATAAACCCAGAGTTTTACATCTGAAACCTGGGCATAGGTAGAGCCTTTAACCAAATTAGGAAGAAAGAAAAAAACAACTGTTTTGAAGCAAACATAGTGAATTTGGTTCTGAACATATTTTCCCTTCAATGAGAGTGAGATATGACTAAGTTGCCAAGATATAAGGGGTACAAGATAAAAATATAAGAGGGGTATGACTCTAAGGACTACCTTGGAAAGAAGTAGGCCCAAATGTTTACCTGAAAGCCCAGTGCTGATATATGATCCACTGGCAGGTGCAGTGTTGGGCTGTAGTGGCCTGTGTTTCTAAGTCTTCTTGATGTCCTCTAACTCTCCTTATTTGTTCCTTTGTTCTAATACTTTTATATTTGTATCTTATGGTAGTGCCACCTCAAATCCTTTTGTGAATAAATTGGAATAAGCAGCAATTAATCAATCCTGATTATTACATTTTTCTATATAGACTTTAAGATACAGCCATCTTCAGTAAGCACATAGGACTCATATGTAAAATGCAGATCACTAATATTTACTGAAAACTAATATTCTAGGCAGTAAACTGAAAGTTTTATACACATCATTTCATTTTATATTATGATGAACAAAACAAGATTATGAAATAATTGTATTATTATCCCTTTTTGCAGATGAGGACATTGAAACACAATGAGATTAATACTTATTTGGCCAGGCACAGTGGTTCACACCAGTAATCCCAGTACTTGGGAGGCCAAGGTGGGAAGATCACTTGAGATCAGGAGTTCAAGACCTGTCTGGCCAACAAGACGAAACCCTGACTCTACTAAAAACACAAAAATTAGCCAGGCATGGTGGTGCACACCTGTGATCTCAGCTACTTGGGAGGCTGAGGTAGGAGAATCAGAATCGCTTGAACACAGGAGGCAGAGGTCGCAGTGAGCTCAGATTACACCACTGCACTCCAGCCTGGGTGACAGAGGGAGACTCTGTCTCAAAAATAAAAAAAATAAAAAAACATTGGCCAGGCACAGTGGCTCATGCCTGTAATCTCAGCACTTTGGGAGGCTGAGGCGGGCAGATCATGAGTTCAGGAGATCAAGACCATTCTGGCTGACATGGCAAAACCCCATCTCTACTAAAAATACAAGAATTTGCCAGGCGTGGTGGGGACGCACCTGTAGTCCCAGCTACTCAGGAGGCTGAGGCAGGATAATTGCTTGAAACCAGGAGGTAGAGGTTGCAGTAAACCGAGATCATGCCACCGCATGCCAGCCTGGGTGACAGAACAAGAGTCCGTCTCAAAAAAAAAATTAATGTGTAATATAGCAGAACTTACATTATAACCCAGGCAGTCTGACCTCAGAGCCAGTGTACCTAACCACTATGCCTACTTCCTCTCTGTCCACATTGCCTGTCTCATTATACCACCGCATTTGCCTGATTCCTGTCTATATGTCTCATGCTCCACTTTAGGATGCAATTTACGTATGTTAATAGAACATCGGCTTCTGGGGATGTGTGTTGCCTTCATATACAGAGGATAAATTAGTAGGTTTAAGAAAAGAGACACCACTTCATTTTTCTAAAATTAAATCAAATCTACCTCTGAACCCCTACACATCAGGGTAGATAAGTAACAGTCCAATACTTGTCATGTGGGAGACTTAGTTCCTCCTCCCATGAAGTCATCCAAGAATGCTGGACTTAGAAGATGCCAAGAAAAAAAATGGAAGGGAGAAGCCAAGGAGCCACGTTTACTTTCGGCCCTTTTTGTCATCCAATTTGCCTGATATTAGGCAGCCTCACAAGGGCTCCTCAATAGTGTTCTTTTGCCTGTCCATGAATTCAACCACTGAAGTCCTCAACACTGATTCAGTGGCACAATTCTTGGAGTCCAGTCTTCCTGGACACCCAACTATCACATGACTCTGGCGCTATAGGCAACAGAGGCCCACTCAGATTATCTCAATTTGAGGGATGTTCCTTACTCTCTCCCCTAGATAGGGCCAGTCTCCTCCTCTCAGCCTTGAGAATCTTCCCTTTCCTAGAAAGTCTGGCTTCAGACTTTAGAAAACAATTTTTGTCTATTAAATTGTCATTGAGGTTAATGAAACCCAGATCTCTAAGACACAAAATCTTCTCAGTACGGGAGAGAAAAAAAATAGCTCTTTTGCTATGGACTCCTTTACATTAGCTAGAATGAAAAATATTGATATATATTATTCTGCCACTTAACTACAGTGGAAAAGGAAAAATTAAAGTGATGAATTAATACTAAAAGTGTCTTGTCTTCTTTTGCAGTCAGAAGTTAAACCTGGTGTGGCTAATATATTTCATCTAGGCTGATGACTCATTGCTTAGTAGAATCTGCCTGAAACAGAGCATTGAGAAATAGTTTAAGGTCTTGACTGGGTTCGACAGAAAGGGGCTTGCCATTAGTATAGGCAAGGGCAATGCAGGGCAACATCCTACATATTTTCCATTCTAGTTTAAACATAAACTACTTCGCTTGCTAAGCAAACTGATCTAGTCCCAAGTACCATAACTATGGGGAAAAGGGACCTATTTGAAAAGAGAAACACTCTAATATACATAATAATCACCTATAAAGAGCTTCTGTAAAAGAGTCCCACACCCAGATGGTGTAGTCCAACAGCTCTAATAGCTAGGAATATACACTATTAATAAAATGTCCTTAGGAAATCACGTCGCCACTTGTCCAATGACCACAATTTGAGAAACACTGCTATGGAGAAAGGGTCCTATTTGTTCATCTCCCCTCTGCCCTACTGCCTTTTAACAGCCAGCTGAAGATCTCCAATCTAAGCTCATTCATCCCTGGGCCTATCCTAACCTATTTAGCAGGATGGTGCCAAGCCTCAATCTTGATGTTCTAAAGCTAAAGCTCATGGAATGTTATACATTCCTGTGTCTTTTACAACCACCAACGCGTTAGTGACTATGAAGTCTATGGCTTTAGCCCATGCTGTTTCTTGAGATCCAGATCAACATATTTAATTGCCTATAGATAAGTCCACAAAGACTACAAACTTAACATATCAGAAACGAAATGGAACTCATCATTTCCTAATATACTCCTCCAAACCACATCCTCATTCTTTCTCTATGATCCATTTTAGTAAGTGACATAATTATTAACCTGATTTCTCAAGACCAAAAGAAATAAAAAACCAAAAGAACTTGGAGAAATGTTAAGAGTCCTACTACTTCGAATCTTACATCTAGAGTTTCAAATCTGAGGAAACACAGATCACAAACCCTTGAATTATTGCTGTTGTTTGCTGAGAGAGAGAAAGAGAAAGAGAGGATATACTACCTCAGTAGGACTGTCATCTCCAATCTAAGCTATTGTGGTAATTACCTAGTTGATCTCCACAAGGCAATGATACAGGTTTATGCAGTGCATGCTCTGCATAGTCCCTGCATTTGACTTTGTTGATGAAGGCACCATTTATATTGTAAGCATTATAGATTTTTATATTTTTATAAAAATTTTCTCACTTTTCAGTAAAATGTCTGTTGTAATTATTGATACAAATATTTTCCAAAAAAATGAAAAAGCAACTTAAGAGGGTATCCTTCTCTGATTCGTACAGAAGTTCTACATGGGCTATCAGCAGCCTTGGGTTTCCCTAATTCTAGACTTTCTCTCTAAGCTATTCATGCATTTCTGCCATAATGATCTTTCCAAGTGCAAACTTTATTGTGATTTTCCTTCAGTAAAGTACAAAGATCTGCATATCTGCTGCAGCCTACCTGCTGATGTGAACTCCCTATGCTTCAGCCATCCTGAGCTTCTTAAATTACTCAAATGTATCATTGCACATATTCAACACGTGCAATTCTCTCAGCTATTAATTCCAGTCTACTTCATCCCCACTGCATTCTATCTGAAAAATTTCTAATCTTCCTTCTAGACCAGCACAAGTGTTTTCTTCTTTGAGTGCTCTTTGCTCCCTCCTTCTCTGCCCTAGAAAAGCCAATTATTCTCTTTTGTGCCTTCAGTCAACCTCTATGTCAATTAATCATACAGCATTACAATTCTTTGTTTTTTAATTGATCTCTTATAGCAAGCCAGGAGCTCCTTGGTTTAGTATAATTATGCACTATTTAAATTTTCGTTTCCTATGGTGATGCAAATTGGTATAGATATTTTAAAGGGAACTTACTGGGTCAGTTGGATCTTACTGGCTCTATTGCTTGCTGTCTAGTATGTTCTTTCAGTTATGTTTCTTCCTGATGGCAACTTTTTACTTTGAGCTGTGATGCTGTCTGCTGCATTTACTGAGTCCTACCAAGCCTCTGTTGTAGATTTCACTGACATGAGTAGGAAGTTTTGATAACATTTAGGAACAAGAACACATGATTGGGGCTATGTTTAAAGTATATGTCTCTTTTTTTAAATTTTCTTTTTATCCCTTTAAAAAACTGCTTTTGAGACAAGGTTTCACTCTGTTGCCCAGGCTGGAGTGCAGTGGTGTGATCACGGCTCACTGTAGTCTCAACCTCCTGGGCTCACAAATCCTCCTGCTTCAGCCTTCTGAGTAGCTGGGACTACAGGTGCATGCCACGACACCTGACTACTTGTTTATTTTTAATTTTTTTGTAGAGACAATGTCTCACTATGTTGCCCAAGCTGGTCATTAACTCCTGGGCTCAAGCAATGCTTCTGTCTTGGCCTCTCAAAATGCTAGGATTACATATGTCAGCTACCACACCCAGCCTACACAAAGCATATGTCTCAATCAGGCATTGGCCCCTATTCTATAGAGTGCTCAGGAGAAAGATAACCTGTGACATATACAAGCCTACTTACACTGTATACAAACCATTTATAGTTGGTCAGTTATGCAAGAAAGAGTAGTCACCATGTGGCATGCTGCAGCCACACTCCTAAAGCAGACAGGCTTATTAGGACCCTATGAAATGACTTTGCTGATGCTGTTGCCTATGACTTTATGGCCAAAAAAAATCCTGATCCTCAGAGTTATATAGAAAACACTCATGATACTCCCATGGTACAACCAAGGCATTAATGGAAACCCGACTTAAACCTGGAGTCTCTAAACTCTATAAAGCACACATTGTCATGCAGGAGGCCCCTAATCCTGATGACAATGATTGGAGACTCTCTGGGGGAAGACACTTAAAATACGAGCATAATAGAAAAGAGAACACCTCACTCCCATCAAAGTATATTCAATAACCACCAAAGATAGAGGGGGGGGGGCAGTCTGTTGTAAGGTAATTATTACAGAGAGAGAGAGAGAGAGAGCAAGGAAATTTAAAACGAAAAATCTAAACACAGGGACAGGGGGGAGGAAACAAAAACCTGAAACATAGGCCCACAATTGGACCCAACCGGAAATTGAAACCGCAAATGAAAAGAATTTATACAATCAATAAAAAGATAAAAGGAGGAGGTGGATCCAAGATGGCCGATTAGGAGCAGCTGAGGATTGCAGCTCCCAGTGAAAGCGCGGAGGGTGAGTGGACGCCGCATTGCCAGACAGATTTTTATTGCCCACAGACCAGGAGATTCCCAGGGGGAGGAGCCCCACGGGTCACCAGCGCGGCTGGTTTGGCCGGCGCAGCAGTTTTTGCAGGCGCGACTGTTTTCCCCCGGCGCTGCTGTTTTGGGCGGCGTCCGGTGCAGCGGTTCCCCATACAAAATACGTGGGTCCGGGTGCCGTTTTAGCTGGCAATTGGAGCTCCGGGAAGGCAGAGCTGCCCATTCATCTGATTAAAAAAGGGGACTGAAACAGGCAGCCAGGCCGGGAGATTTCCCGGGCAAAAAAAACGCCACGAATCTCCGCGCCCGCGGTTTCAGCCGGCTCAGTGGGTCGCCGCACGGGAAATCACACAGATCCCGGCGCCTTTTCAACAGGTGGCTGGAACACCTGGGAGACTCTGAGGCAGGGAGCCAGGTGATCAGGCTCGGCTGGTCCCACCCCCACAAAAAAACAGCCATCGGAAACGCTCTGGATCGAGAGTTTCACAGCAAGCACAGCTGAGCCCGGGACGGCCCAGCTCTGTCGGGGAGGGAGGTCCGCCATTACTGAGGCAGTCTGCCGCTACAGAGGTAGTTTGCCATTGCTGAGGCAGTTCTCATTACACCGGTATAAACAGGACTGCAGGGAAGTTCATACGGCAGCTGGGGTGGAGCCCACAGCAGCTCAGCAAAGCCTCTGTAGGCAAACAGTGACTAGGCTGCCTCATCGCTGGGCAAGGCAGCCCTGAGAAAAAGGCAGCAGCACCAGGGAAACTCATAAATAAAGCCCTAACTCCCCCGGGACAGAGCACCTGTGAAAAAAAGGGGTTTATGAGTTCTGCTGCAGCAGACTTAAACGTACCTGCCCAGCAACTCTGAATGAACAACGGAGCTCACAGCTCAGCACTTGAGCTCCTATAAAGGAAACTCTGTCTCCTCAAGCAGCTCCCTGATCCCCGTATATCCAACGAGTCACCTCACAAAGGAGTGCTCAGACGGACATCTGGCGGGTATTCTTCTGGGACAAAGATACCAGAAGAGACTGGCAGCAACCGTTACTGTTCTGCAGCTGCTGCAGGTGATCCCCCAGGCAAGCAGGGCCGGGAGTGGACCTCAGCAGCCCTACAGCAGAGGGGTCAGACTGGTAGAAGGAAAACTAAGAAACAGAAATAAATAACTTCATCATCAACAAACGGCACGTCCACTGAGAGACCTCATCTGAAAATCACCAACCACAAAGACCACACATAGATAAATCCACAAAGATGGGAAGAAACCAGCGCAAAAAGGAGGTAAACACTCGAAACCAGAACGCCTCTCCTCCTACAAGGGATCACAACTCCTCACCAGCAAGGGAACAAGGCTGGATGGACAATGAGTGTGATGAAATGACTGAATCAAGCTTCAGAAGGTGGGTAGTAAGAAACTTCTGTGAGCTAAAAGAACATGTTCTAACCCAATGCAAACAAACAACCTTGAAAAAAGATTTGACGAAATGCTAATGAGAATAACCAACTTAGAGAGGAATGTAAGTGAATTGATGGAGCTGAAAAACACAACACAAGAACTTTGCGAAGCATACACAAGTTTCAACAGCCGAATTGACCAAGCAGAAGAAAGGATATCAGAGGTCGAAGATCAACTCAATGAAATAAAACAAGAAGGAAAGAGTAGAGAAAAAAGGGTAAAAAGGAATGAACAAGTCTCCAAGAAATATGGGACTATGTGAAAAGACCTAATCTACGTTTGATAGGTGTACCTGAATGTGAAGGAGAGAATGAATCCAAGCTGGAAAATACTCTTCAGGATATTATCCAGGAGAACTTCCCCAACATAGGAAGGCAGGCCAATATTCAAGACCAGGAAATACAGAGAACACCACAAAGATATTCCTCAAGAAGAGCAACCCCAAGGCACATAATCATCAGATTCACCAGGGTTGAAATGAAGGAGAAAATGCTAAGGGCAGCCAGAGAGAAAGGTCGGGTTACCCACAAAGGGAAGCCCATCAGACTCACAGCAGATCTCTCAGCAGAAACCCTACAAGCCAGAAGAGAGTGGGGGCCAATATTCAACATCCTTAAAGAAAAGAACTTCCAACCCAGAATTTCATATCCAGCCAAACTGAGCTTCATAAGTGAAGGAAAAATAAAATCCTTTGCGAACAAGCAAGAACTCAGAGATTTCATCACCACCAGGCCTGCTTTACAAGAGCTCCTGAAAGAGGCACTAAACATAGAAAGGAACAACCAGTACCAGCCACTCCAAAAACATACCAAACAGTAAAGACCATCAACACAATGAAGAAACTGCATCAACTAACGGGCAAAACAGCCACCTAGCATCAAAATGGCAGGATCAAATTCACACATAACAATATTAACCCTAAATGTAAATGGGCTAAATGCCCCAATTAAAAGACATAGACTGGCAAACTTGATAAAAAGCCAAAACCCGTCTGTGTGCTGTATCCAGGAAACCCATCTCACATGCAGAGATACACAAAGGCTCAAAATAAAGGGATGGGGGAAGATTTACCAAGCAAATGGAGAGCAAAAAAAAGCAGGAGTTGCAATTCTCATCTCTGATAAAATAGACTTTAAACCAACAAAGATCAAAAGAGACAAAGAAGGACATTACATAATGGTAAAAGGATCAATGCAACAAGAAGAGCTAACGATCCTAAATATATACGCACCCAATACAGGAGCACCCAGATACATAAGGCAAGTTCTGAATGACTTACAAAGAGACTTAGATTCCCACACAATAATAGTGGGAGACTTGAACACCCCGTTGTCAATGTTAGACAGATCAACAAGACAGAAAATTAACAAGGATGTCCAGGACTTGAACTCACACCTGGATCAAGCAAACCTAATAGACATTTACAGAACTCTCCACCCCAAATCCACAGAATATACATTCTTCTCAGCACCACATCGCACCTACTCTAAAATTGACCACATAATTGGAAGTAAATCACTCCTCAGCAAATGTAAAAGAACAGAAATCATAACAAACAGTCTCTCAGACCACAGTGCAATCAAGTTAGAACTCAGAATTCAGAAACTGACTCAGAACCACACAGCTTCATGGAAACTGAACAACTGGCTCTTGAATGTTGACTGGATAAACAATGAAATGAAGGCAGAAATAAAGATGTTCTTTGAAACCAACGAGAACGAAGACACAACATACCAGAATCTCTGGGACACATTTAAAGCAGTCTCTAGAGGAAAGTATATAGCAATAAATGCCCACATGAAAAGCAAGGAGAGATCTAAAATTGACACCCTATCATCAAAATTGAAAGAGCTAGAGGAGCAAGATCAAAAAAACTCAAAACCTAGCAGAAGACAAGAAATAACCAAGATCAGAGCAGAACTGAAGGAGATAGAGACACGAAAAACTCTTCAAAAAATCAACAAACCCAGGAGCTGGTTTTTTGAAAAGGTCAACAAAATAGACAGACCACTAGCCAGATTAATAAAAAAGAAAAGAGAAAATAATCAAATAAATGCAATAAAAAACGATAAAGGGGATATCACCACAGATTCCACAGAAATTCAAACCATCATCAGAGATTATTACAAACAACTCTATGCACATAAACTAGTAAACCTGGAAGAAATGGATAAATTCCTGGACACATGCATCCTCCCAGGCCTAAACCAGGAAGAAGTCGAAACCCTGAATAGACCAATAACAAGGTCTGAAGTTGAGGCAGCAATTAAGAGCCTACCACCCAAAAAAAGCCCAGGTCCAGATGGGTTCACAGCCGAATTCTACCAGACATACAAAGAGGAGCTGGTACCATTCCTTCTGAAACTATTCTAAACAATCCAAAGAGAGGGAATCCTTCCTAAATCATTTTATGAGACCAACATCATCCTGATACCAAAACCTGGCAGAGACTCAGCAAGAAAAGAAAACTTCAGGCCAATATCCATGATGAACATAGATGCAAAAATCTTCAATAAAATACTGGCAAACCGATTGCAACAGCACATCAAAAAGCTTATCCACCATGATCAAGTAGGCTTCATCCCGGGGATGCAAGGCTGGTTCAACATACGCAAATCTATAAACATAATCCACCACATAAACAGAACCAAAGACAAAAACCACATGATTATCTCAATTGATGCAGAGAAGGCCTTTGACAAAATTCAACAGCCCTTTATGCTAAAAACTCTCAATAAACTAGGTATTGATGGAACGTATCTCAAAACGATAAAAGCTATTTACGACAAACGAACAGCCAATATCATACTGAATGGGCAAAAACTAGAAGCATTCCCTTTGAAATCTGGCACTAGACAAGGATGTCCTCTCTCACCACTCTTATTCAATATAGTACTGGAAGTTCTAGCCAGAGCAATCAGGCAAGAAAAAGAAATAAAGGGTATTCAAATAGGAAAGGAGGAAGTCAAATTGTCTTTATTTGCAGACGATATGATTGTATATCTAGAAGACCCCATCGTCTCAGCCCAAAATCTCCTGAAACTGATAAGCAACTTCAGCAAAGTCTCAGGATATAAAATCAATGTGCAAAAATCACAAGCATTCCTATACACCAATAACAGACTTCAAGACAGCCAAATCAAGAACCAACTGCCATTCACAATTGCTACAAAGAGAATAAAATACCTAGGAATACAACTAACAAGGAACGTAAAGGACCTCTTCAAGGAGAACTACAAACCACTGCTCAATGAAATAAGAGAGGATACAAACAGATGGAGAAATATTCCATGTTCATGGCTAGGAAGAATCAATATTGTCAAAATGGCCATACTGCCCAAAGTAATTTACAGATTCAACGCTATCCCTATCAAGCTACCAATGACCTTCTTTGAAGAACTGGAAAAAACCACCTTAAAACTTCATATGGAACCAAAAAGAGAGCCCGCATAGCCAAGTCAATTCTAAGCAAAAAGAACAAAGCTGGAGGCATCACACTCCCGGACTTCAAATTATACTACAAAGCTACAGTAATCAAAACAGCATGGTACTGGTACCAAAACAGAGATATAGACCAATAGAACAGGACAGAGACCTCCGACGCAACACAACACATCTACAACCACCTGATCTTTGACAAACCTGACAAAAACAAACAATGTGGAAGCGAGTCCCTGTTTAATAAATGGTGTTGGGAAAACTGACTAGTCATGTGCAGAAAGCAGAAGCTGGACCCCTTCCTGACACCTTACACTAAAATTAACTCCAGATGGATTAAAGACTTAAACATAAGACCTAACACCATAAAAACCCTAGAAGAAAATCTAGGCAAAACCATTCAGGACATAGGTGTAGGCAAGGACTTCATGACCAAAACACCAAAAGCAGTGGCAACAAAAGCCAAAATAGACAAATGGGACCTAATCAAACTCCATAGCTTCTGCACAGCAAAAGAAACAGTCATTAGAGTGAATCGGCAACCAACAGAATGGGAAAAAATTTTTGCAGTCTACCCATCTGACAAAGGGCTGATAACCAGAATCTACAAAGAACTGAAACACATTTACAAGAAAAAAACAAACAAGCCCATTCAAAAGTGGGCGAAGGATATGAACAGACACTTTACAAAAGAAGACATACATGAAGCCAACAAACATATGAAAAAATGCTCATCATCACTGGTCATTAGAGAAATGCAAATCAAAACTACATTGAGATACCATCTCACGCCAGTTAGAATGGCGATCATTAAAAAATCTGGAGACAACAGATGCTGGAGAGGATGTGGAGAAATAGGAACACTTTTACACTGTTGGTGGGAGTGTAAATTAGTTCAACCATTGTGGAAGACGGTGTGGCGATTCCTCAAGGACCTAGAAATAGAAATTCCATTTGATCCAGCAATCCCATTACTGGGTATATATCCAAAAGACTATAAATCGTTCTACTATAAGGACACATGCACACGAATGTTCATTGCAGCACAGTTTACAATAGCAAAGACCTGGAACCAACCCAAATGCCCATCGATGATAGACTGGACAGGGAAAATGTGGCACATATACACCATGGAATATTATGCAGCCATCAAAAACGATGAGTTCGTGTCCTTTGTAGGGACATGGATGAACCTGGAAACCATCATTCTCAGCAAACTGACACAAGAACAGAAAATCAAACACCGCATGTTCTCACTCATAGGCGGGTGTTGAACAATGGGAACACATGGACACAGGGAGGGGGAGTATCACACACTGGGGTCTGTTGGGGGGGGAAAAAGGGGAGGGATAGTGGGGGGTGGGGGAGTTGGGGAGGGATAGCATGGGGGAGAAATGCCAGATATAGGTGATGGGGGAGGAAGGCAGCAAATCACACTGCCATGTGTGTACCTATGCAACAATCTTCCATGTTCTTCACATGTACCCCCAAACCTAAAATGCAATAAAAAAAAAAAGATAAAACGATGCTAATTGGTTTTTATACCTCTACAACAAAGGATCTAAGCTAATTATAATATCTTCTGAAATGTACCAATTGGCAAACTTTCATGATTATAATAATGGAGCTCAAACTAGCTATACCTGGGCATACTGCTAAATTTGAACAAGATAACCTCCCTGCCCTAAGGGAAGCTACTGACCATGGACCAGTGGTTAAACCCATGTGCCTCACCTTAACCATCAGAACTACTGCCTCGTCTAAATTCCCTACAGCTATAGCACACTAATGAACTCCTCTTCCAAGGGAACTCATTTCACATACTCATTCAGGAAATACAGATCCTCACAAAGAGGCTCACAAAAAGGGGATGGATTATTGACCCACACCTTGTACAAGGTCATGGCACCTTGGTTAAATTCCTGAAAATTATTTGGTAGACCACCCCATCCTTGACACCGTCAGGGCCACTCCATCCCTGATGCTGGCAAAAACATTATTGGCCCTCTCAGTACCCACAACGCTAAAACAAGCTAAACACCTTATAGGTCTTTGGGATTTTGAAGGTAATATATTCCTCATTTTAAAAGTTAAGCCCATGTATGGGATTTCTCACAAATTGACCCACCTTAAATGGGGCTTCCACAACAAAAGGCTCTTTTTTGTGTTTAAGTACAATAGCACTGCCCTTAGTGTTCCCCCAGAGACTCCATCACTGTCAAGTCCTTTGCAAACTCCTCTCATATCTGTTAGAGTTTATGGACTACATATGACATGATGGCCATAAGCTGCCTGGGAGCTTTCGGTGTTAAAAACTGCTCTCCTCAGCTGCATGCTAAATACCACTGGAGGGAAAGTCACTTGCCACATACTAGGTCATCCTAGGCCCAGAGCCTATGACCCTCTACATCCAGATGCCCATTATGCCTTGGAATATGAAAGTAGCAACTTGCAGGTTCATCATGGCCACCGAGGCCTTCTTGCTAAAATAGTAATAGCACTTGTAGGATAAAACCAAACCTTGATAGACCCAAATCTACATCTTCTGGCATATCCCACCTGCAGGATACAGAGGCTTCTTTTGTCTTCCGTCTTTGTCAAACACCACAGTTCTGGAGGAGGTCACGCCTCCTCTCACAGAATGCTTGGCTACCTATGAGTCCCCTTGAGAACAACTGAGTGAAGAGCAAAAGGAGTTTGTATATTTCATGGACAGCAGCACCATCAATACATGATGGATGCTCACTGGATAGCTGCTGCTTCAATCAAGGTGTCCCCCCTGCAAGGATGGCAAAATTGTCCAAGAGTGAGCAAACTTGGCCAAACTTCATGCAGTCATCTAGGCACTGAATGACGTGGCCATATTTTTTCAGGGTCTTGAGCCAATGCCAGTGGTCTTTCCATCTTGTCTATCAATTATTCCTTATTGAAAGATGCATCCATTAGAGTAAAGAATCCTGGGAATCTCTTGCCTCATAGGTCTTGCACGTCTTTGCACATACTAAAGCCACAACACAAGGCCTCATTGTAACACTCCTTATCCCCTCCAAAGTTCAAAACATTACTTAAAGTGACCAAAGCATTTATTTTTAGGTTCCTTACATATTTTTTAAGGCATTTAATGAAGTTTTCACCTCCATTAGGGCCCTCAGGCTACAGGCCTTATAGAAAGCCATAATGACTGATTTACACAAGCTCAAATTCAGTTTAATGAAACATGGCCCATTTTCTTTCATCAGTCAACATCAGGAGTGAGTTACAATTAAGAGCCTGACTCTATGTTTGATATTTGCCTGCTGACTTTCAAGTGTCACCATTCGCCCTTCTCCTGTCCCACATGTGAGTACACTAATAAGAAAGCTCTTTCAGCCCCAGCAGGAAATTCAGACCACATAAGCCTGCTTCAATGAGTTGTCACTTTGCCTCCCCCTCATCGCAATAGAAACCAAGCCAGTCTCCTTTTCCCTCCTTTTGCATACTATTTTCAGACGTGCCTGGGAGCCTGCGTTACTCTACTTAGAAAGCTTCACTGTGCTAGTAATAAACCTTTTCACATCCACAATATTATATTCCAATTTAATATCCATATTAAATTCAATATTATATTCCAATTCTTTACTGAGTTTCAGTTTTTCAGTATCAATATTATATTCCAATTCTTTACTGAGCTTGGAGTCTTACCTAAAACTTCTACCTCAAGAGCAATAGTTAAAATAAAAGAGTCATTAATTTCCATACTAGGTAGAGAGAAGTAGCCTTCAAAATACAAATGTACAAATGCAAAAAGATAAGGATAAAAGAAAGATTTATAAAGTTAAATATTACTTCTGGCTCTGGCAGTTAAAGTACCAGAGATCAGATTTAACTCCCTAATTGAAGCAACTAAAAACCTATACAAAATATATGAAACATATTCAGATACTGTACATCAGGCAACACAGGACAGTGATGACTGAGAGAGGACAAACTATAAGAAGCATTTTGATTGTCCCAGCTTACTGCTTGTGCAGAGAGAGAGGACCCAGGTGCAGTCTGTGCTCTTTCTAAGTAGAGGAGACAGAACTGAGAGGCAGGGAAGGCCAAGGCAGCTAGAGTTTATATGGAAGAAAAAAAATAGAGAACTAAAAAATAGAAAACTACAGAGAGATCTGCAAAAGGTCCCTCTTTTTTTTTTTTTTTTTTTATACTCAGAAGCAAAGCAATGTTATACTTTATTATTTTTTTTCTGAGACAGTCTCACACTGTCACCCAGTCTGGAGCACAGTGGTGTGATCATGGCTCACTGCAGCCTTGACTTCCTCTGCTCACTTGATCTTCTACCTCAGTCTCCTGAGTAGCTGGGAGCACAGGTACATGCCACCATTTTTTTTTCTTTTGTAGAAATGGGATTTCACATGTTGCCCAGGCTGGTCTCAAAGTCCTGGGCCCAGGTAATACTCCCACCTTGGCTTCCCAAAGTGCTGAACAACCATAGAGAAGCACTCTATATTTCTTCTGTCATGTTAGCAAACACAGAGGACAATTTAAAAATAGATTACTATACCTAGGAACGTATGTCAGAATTACCTATGGCGGTTTTTAAAAAATCTTTAAGTCTAGGCCTGACGCTTGGAGATGGCTGCCAATGGGGTCAGGACCTGAGTATTTCTAATAAGTTCTGAGGGCAGCTCTGAGGTTCCCTTCTGGCTGAAGCACTGACTTTAGGTTGACTGGGGTACTTTGGTGTTTTTGGGCCATTTTTTGGGGGTGTGAGAAGTTTTTTCTTACAGATTTACTAGGAGTGGTGAAGAACTTGGCCTCTGGCTTTTTAGGAGTCTGTCTTACATCTTTTTTCCCCAGCGAAGGATTTTTTTTCCTTCACTACCTCTTCTTTGATTTTTGGCTTCTTCCGTGGGCCTTTCCCTGGGGTCTCAGACTCTACAGCTTTTGGGGTCTCAGATGCTGGCAAGGCCTTTCTTTTCTTCCCACGAGGTGTGCTGGGAATAGGACTCTTTGTTGGAGACTTCTTTCCTGTGGCATGTTTTTGAATCTCTACATTCTCCTTAGCTGGAGTCTTTCCTATTGGTACCAGCTGTGGAATTTCGTCTTTGGAGTCATGTGCCACTTGAACTTGGGCTTTTCCTTTGCCATGCCTTTTCTTCCCATGCTCTGGGGTCTGCTCCTTCTTTGATTCAGGTTTCTTCACTGTAGAGTCACCATTTTCAGGTGCCACGGCATCTTTACTAAGGACTGATGCAGGCTTCCTAGCCTGCTGTTTCTTCTTTCTGATTTTGTTTCTCTCCTTTTGTTTTTCATGATTTCTTTCTCTTTGTTTTTTCCTTGCCTCTTTTTTCTTCTTATTAAGCATAGATTTTTTGGTGGCTTCATCCCAATTGCTGACAAATGAGGAAAAGATGGGAAGAGCAGCCGATTTCTCAGTTTTCACAAACAGGAGTTTCACGCTCTCCCACTTCTCCGGCAATTTTTCTGAAAGTCCTTTGGTGACAGCAACAATGTTTTCAATGATGTGCTCAATCTGCATTCCAACGTGACCAATGCATATAGCACTGCAAGAACCACTTTTAGAAATGTTTAAGACTGTTCCACCTATACAGTCATTGATCTCTCTTGATAAATTCTTGGACAGAAGGTTTACAGATACTGGAACTTTCTTTCTTTGATAGAAATGTCTCCCAATGAGTGAAGGTAAGAGACGTCTAATTCTGGCATCAGTAAGGAAGAAGTCAAAAGTGCTCCGAAGGCGGAGCTTGGCTTCAAAGGGTTTATATTCCTTCTTTAGAGTTTGGAAGGGGATAATCTGAGAAATGGTTTTAATTCCATGCTTGTTTAAAAGCTTTCTATAGAACTGTTCTGTCTTTTCGGAGTTGAATTGGGTTCGTCCTTCGTAAATAAACAGATATCTTCTAAATCCAATCGAATACCATGAGGTAAGGGCAATCTGACCCTCAGTTCTTTACTTGGAATTTTCCATAATACCACCATTAAAAATAAATTTTCATTCTCATTCAAAAGCAACCCATAATCGTTCTTCCTGGACTTGCAATGTGTCAAGAGAGCGTCCAATGCCTTTCTAACCTGCTCTTTGTCCAGCTGCTTCCGTGCTGTCGGGCCGCTGGAGTCGAGGTGGAAGTTACAGTCGTGGCTGAAGATGACAGCGGCGTGGAGGCCGAGTCCTCCATTTTGCTTTCACCTCGTGAAGGTGCGCGTGCGGAACCCCCAAAAAGGTCCCTCTTGATTATTCAGTTGAGTATTGATTTGTGCATGTATGGAAGTACACACTACGTGAGGTTGGCCAAAACAAAAGCAAAAACAAAAATACCAGAAAGGAGCCTGGGCACTGTGGTTCACACCTGTAATCCCAGCACTTTGGGAGGCTGAGACAGGTGGATCATTTGAGGTCAGGAGTTTGAGACCAGCCTGGCCAACATAGTGCAATCCCATCTCTACCACAAATACAAAAATTAGCCAAGCATGGTGGCAGGTGCCTGTAATACTTGGGAGGCGGAGGCGGGAGAGTCATTTGAACCTAGGAGGCAGAGGCTGCAGTGAGCTAAGATGGTGCCATTGCACTCCTGCCTGGGTGACAGAGAGATAGTCTGAAAAAAAGAAGAAAGATGAAAGAAGGAAAGAAAGAGAGAGAGAGGAAAGAAAGAAAGAAAGAAGGAAAGAAAGGAAGGAAGGAAAAGAAAGAGAGAAAAAAGGAAGGAAGGAAAGAAGGAAGGAAAAGAAAGAGAGGAAGGAAGGAAAGAAGAAAGGAAGGAAAAGAAAGAAAGAAAAGGAAGGAAGGAAAAGAAAGAGAGAAAGGAAGGAAGGAAAGAAGGAAGGAAAAGAAAGTGAGAGGAAAAGAAAGGAAGGAAGGAAGAAGGAGAGAGAGAAAGGGAAGGAAGGAAGGAAGAGAAAGAAAGAGAAAGGAAGGAAGAAAGGAAGGAAGGAAGGAGAGAGAGAGAAAGAGAAGGAAGGAAGGAGAGAGAAAGAGAAGGAAGGAAGGAAGAGAGAGAAAGGAAGGAAGGAAACTAAAAGAATTAAGAGAACAATCTCCAAAACTTGTGTAAGTCTACAAATAGTTTATGTTTCTGTAAGACACAATGAAAAATCTTGTAATTCATAGGGCATAAGCTGGAATACGCAATGAAAAATCTTGTAATTCATAGGGCATAAGCTGGAATATTCAGAAGGGTATTGCTGCAGTAGTGGAGCAAAATTAGCCCTAGACTACAGGTTGCTCTGATTCATCCTAACAAAGCTTAAAGCAACCTCAAAAGGACAAATGTAATATATGTAAGACCTGTACACTAAAAACTTCAATACATTGTTGCAAAAAACTTAAAAACCTTAAGAAATAGAGATATATAACATATTCTTGGATCAGAAGACTCAATATTGTTTTATATATTTTCCCAAAAATTGATCTATAGATTAAATGTCATCTCAAACAAAATCTTACTGGCTTTTTTGCAGAAATTCAAAGGGCGTATTATCACCAAAACAACTTTCATTAAAAAAAATAAAGAAGAAAGTTGGAAGATTTGCCATCTTGATTTCAAGATTTATTATAAAGTTAAAATAATTCACACAGTATGGTATTTGTGTTAAGGCAGACACTTATATCAAGGAAATGAAATACAGAATCCAAAGATAGATCACACATATATGATCTATTAGTTTTCAACAAAGAGGCTGAGGCAATTCAATGGGGCAAGGATAATCTCTTTAACAAATGGTATTGTAGCAACTGGATAGTCATATGATTAAGAAATGAACAACCATTCCCTCACGACATACACAAACATTAACCTGAAGCAAGTCATGGACCTTAAATTAAGAGCTAAAATTACTAGAACACTTGGGAGAAAATCTTCGTTCCCTTGGTTTTTGCAAAGATTTCTTAAATACAATACAAAAGACATGAACTATAAAATCATTATATTTTATTTCATCAAATGTTAATACTCTTTTAAAAACATTGAGAGGAAACATTTAAAAAACATTTCTGAAAAAGGACTTTGAACTAGAATATATAAACAATTTTTACAACTCAATGATAAGATAAACAACTCAGTTTTTAAAATGGGAAAAACAAAAAGAGATATACAGATGGCAAATAAGCAAATGAACAGATGCTCAACACCATTAGTCATTAGAAAAATGTGGATTAAAATCAAAATTACTGATCATATGAATTGTTGGCAATTATGGAGAACAATAGGAATTCTCATATAGTGCTTATGATAATGTAAAAGAGTACAACCACTTTGGAAAACAGTTTGACAATTTTAAAAAAAAAATTAAACACTCACTTACTGTATGACCCAGTGATTCTATACCCAAGTTTTTACCGAAGAGAAATGAAAGCACTTATCTACCCAAAATGTATACATGGATGTTTATAGAAGCTTTATTGCAATAGGCAGAAAACAACCCAAATGTCCAAATATGTGACTGGATCAACAAATTGAAGTATATCCATACAATGGATTACTACTTAGCGGTAAAAAAATAATTGGTACATGCAAGAATACGGGTAGATCTCAAAAAATATGCTGAGTAAAAGAAGTAAGACAAAAAAAGAGAACACACTGCATATATTCCATTTTATAAAATCCTAGAGTATGCAAACTAATCTATAGCCACAGCAAGTAGATCAGTGGTTGCTTAGGGACAAAGGATTTTCTAAAGGGAATGGAAAAGAGAGATTACAAAGAGACACAAGAAAACATACAGGAATGATAAAAATGTTCATTATTTTGTTTGTGGTGATGGCTTAATAAGTTTATATAGATGTTAAAACTGTATACCTTAAATACATACAGTTTAACACATGTAAATTGTATCTCAATAAAACTGTTTTAAAAATAAGACCAGAGTTTGGCAGGAAGTATTGTACATGTGAAATGGACTTCAGCAAATGCAGTAAAGCCCGAAAACTTCTGTGACTAGAACTCTTTGAATATTACTATTAGAGGATGAATACTAGCTGTTCAACTTGGGCAAAAATTATAGCAGAGTAGAAAACTGGGACTGCTACATCTTTGCTAGCCATCCATAGTTGAAATGGTTTTATCTCCTCTAACGAAGAGTAGTTAGTGATTAGATTTTGTGATCAGTCACTGACATGCCCATATTTACTGTTTAAAAACCTAACCCATCTGTATGTGACTAATAGCTTTGTTTTCTGTCTTCAAGTCAACCTCAATTCTTCCAAAGTCTCATTTTAAGGAAGTTCATTCAGCCATTGTTCATATAGATGCCTAAATCTAAGCAGTCATATTGAAACCTCAATCTTCATACTGGTATAGACAAGAGCTACTCCTAAGTGAATCAGGCAGATGCCAGTAACTCTGATACTGGTTTCATCACCCTGATACAAGGCCCCAGACAAGAACCACACCTGAAGTGCACAGAGTTGCCAGGTCGCTCAGTCTGACACAGGTTACCGAAAGGAAAAAAGAGCTTAGTGTGGGAAAAGCTTATATATAGAGAACCTGAGGATGCATGAAGAGAAGAATCTGCTTTCCTAGATAAAAGAACACACATTCCCTTGTGTAAAAATGTGAGTCATGCTTATTCCTTTTATGCTCTGTAATCTCTAAGTGTCTTTATCTGAAACGTTTCTCATAGATCAAGGCAATGATATAAGTGACTTCAGTAAATTCTCTTGGACCAACACTGATTCACCCTCAGAAACACAGTTCAGCACATTTTTCGGAATAAGAAGATTTTGGTTTATATTATATAATTTTGAGTCATCTTAATATGCCACTGTTATTTTCAGTGTGTGTTCATCTGAAAGCTTCACACCTAACAATGAGAAATTTGTATCAAACTCTTTGATGCTAGGGGTCATTTAAAAGCCTTAACTTTTATAAATAGATACTAAATTAAGCACTACATTATTTAATTCTAAATGGATGACTCAGACACTTCCTTGTTTTTGTTTTCATTAAGAATGCATTTAGGGAATAGATAATAGATTTACCAACTCTGTGGAAAACTGTACTATTGTGCTTTTGTGTGTTCTATGCTTTTGCAGCCAAATTTGTGTTTTTAATAAGACACCCTTCGGCATTCTTTGGCTCTCAGATTGGCAAATACTGATTAACATTTTTTATTTTAAAAACTTTTCCAGGTATTTTGCTTGCTTTTTTTTTTTGTTTACTATTTTTAGCCCTTGCCATTTATAGAAGATAAACTAAATGTTCAGCACCTTTATGGTAACAATAAGTGGGCAACACATGTATTAAAAAGATTAACTAAGCCACACCTTCAAGGAATATTCTAATCTAAATGCATTAAATAGTATCATATGTGGGGAGGTACCTTTTCTTCTGCTCACTGGGGAGTAGAATAACAAGGACAATTTTGGAAAAGATGATTAGATATGATATCTTCTAAGATTAAGCTAATACTATTGGGAGATATATAAAACAAAGTAATAATATCCCTCTAACTTTAGCCAATATGTCCACATACAGAATTTATTTTACAATATTAAATTTTCACAAATCTTCCACACTTGCTCAAACCTTCAGATTTATTCTAACTTAAAACAATCCTTTAACTCTCTAAAATAGTTTGATCAAAGCCAATTTAAAAAAGAACCTATGTCACAAATAATTGTTCTTGCTGCCATTTATACAAATAATCAGGCCAAGTATAAGACTAAAGCTTGTTTTTGCAAACAAATCAGTCCTATTATGATTTGTCTTTAGTGAAAATGGAAGACTAGATAAATTCTGTTTCAAAAACTATGGTATAGCTGCTATTAGATTATAATCATCAGTTGTTTTTGAGATTTCTTTCCTGTAATTTAGACTAACCCGGCTTATTCCTGGGAATCAACCAGTGAATCTCTGAGGGCAGCTCAGAAAAACAAGAGGGATGGGTAATGTAAAAATCTGGATCGGTATTATAATTCTGGGCACATAGTGGAATCAGCCAGTGACTCCAAATCAGCATGGTTTCAAAAATTGCCCCGTTCGTGGAAAGCCTTCTAATTTGTTTACTTGGGATAATTTTACTTATTTTGCTTTACTGTTGTGGAATATAATGTTGTTGTACTCTTCAAATAGGAATGCAGGATGAGCTTTCCTGATGTTTTCTTAAATTGAACACTTACTAATCTTCCAAATATCATCTTTTGTCGAAACTCAGCGTTATAAATGGCCCTTGGCATACTGACACTTTCTGACTGAGTTCCTCTTTACCCTGGATACAAGATGCCCTAATAGTTAGGCAGGAATATCATCGCCCCTATTCAGTCTGAAGAAGTTACAGAAAATGGATCTTTGTTCCTCCACAACCCTTAGGATTAAGGGTTACTTTGTGAAACAGAGGGGGGAAATATGTCAAAGGTATTTGAACCAGAGCAACTCCATCTTGAATAGAGACTGAGTAAAATAAGGCTGAGACCTACTGGGCTGCATTCCCAGAGGGTCAGGCATTCTTAGTCAAGGGATGAGATGGGATGTCAGTACAATTTACAGGTCACAAAAGACCCTGCTGATAAAACAGCATGAGGAAAGAAGCTGGCGAAAACCTACCCAAACCAAGATGGTGATGAAAGTGACCTCTGGTCATCCTCACTGCTCATTATAAGCTTATTACTAATATAAGCATTAGCATGCTTAGATGCTCTCATCAGTGCCATGGCAGTTTACGAATAACATGGCAACATCAGGAAGTTACCCTATATGGTCTAAAAAGGGGAGGAACCCTCAGTTCTGGGAATGCCTACCCTTTTCCTAGAAAACTCATGAATAATCCATCACTTGTTTAGCTTATAATCAAGAAATAACTATAAGTATAGTCAGTTGAGCAGCCCATGCCACCGCTCCCTCTGTGGAGTAGCCATTCTTTTATTTCCTCACTTTCTTAGTAAACTTGCTTTCACTTTATAAAACAAAAACAAAGCATATGAATCATATAAGGTGAATATTGATAGGAGCTTAACTAGGACAGTATAACATGATTGACTTTTTTTTCCCCCAACTTTTATTTTAAGTTCAGGGGTACACGTTCAGAATGTGCAGGTTTGTTACATAGGTAAACGTGTGCCATGGTGGTTTGCTGCACAGATCATTCGATTACCTAGGTATTAAGCCCAGCATCTGTTAGCTATTCTTCCTGATATGCTCCTCCTCCCACACCCCCAAAACAGGCCCCAGTGTGTGTTGTTCTCCACCATGTGTCCATGTGTTCTCATCATTTAGCTCCCACTTGTAAGTAAGAACATGCAGTGTTTGGTTTTTTGTTCCTGTATTAGTTTGCTGAGGATGATGGTTTCCAGCTTCATCCATCTCCCTGCAAAGGACATGATCTCGTTCCTTTTTATGGCTGCATAGTATTCCATGGTATATATGCACCATATTTTCTTATCCAGATGATACTCTTTTAAATACATAGAAAACATAAGATAGAAAAAATCAGATAGAAAAAGGAAAGCAAGCCAATTGTAGGAGGCAATCCCAAAGTTCTTCCCCCACTCCCTTCCTGACCTGCAGGACTTGACTCATGTGGTTTACAAAACAAAAGGCAAGGGCCTTGTTAACTGCTGGGAGAAGAGCTGTGATTTGGGGCAGGAGGGTCATCAGGGACTTAGAGCTGGAACAACAGAAGTAATGAAATGACATAAGAGAAGTATAACATACTTTAGGGGCTCAAAGAAAGAGGTATCACTTCCTATTATGGTAATCAAGGAAAGCTTCACAAAGAATATGACATTTGAGGAGGGTCCAATTGATAGATTAAACTAGGAAGAAAGACATTTCAAGTAAAGAAAACAGCAGAAGAAAAGGAACAAAAGCAGGAAATCATACAAGTATGGCTAGAACACAGGGTACATAAATAAAGTATTTAAAGATAAGACTGCAAAGGGAGACTGGATTAGAAAATATTTTTCACTAAATAAAAATAAAAATATCCAAATTTGTGAGAAGCAGCCAGAGCAGTACCTAAATAAAAACTTACAGCATTATATGTCTATCTTGGAATAGGAAAGGTCTAATTTTCACCTTAAGATACTGGAAGAGCAAACTAAATCCAAAGCAAGCAGAAAAACAAAAACAATACAGTTTAAAACAGAAAGCAATGAAGCTGAGAAAAGAATAGAGAATATTTATAGAATCAAAAGATAGTTATTTGAAAAGATCTATAAAATTGAGAGATATTTAGTGTTTATGGACTGGAAAGTGAATATTACTAACATATCAATTCTCCCAAAATTGATCTATAGATTTAATCAACTCCCAATCAAAAATCCAGGAGAAGTTCATAGATATACACAAGCTAAAATTTATATGGAAAAGTAAAACTACTAGAATAGCCAAAACAAAACCAAAGGAAGATGAAATTTGGAGGGTTCACAGAACCTCATTTTTCAGACTTACTATAAAACTACAGTGATCAAAGCAGTATGGTATTAGTGAAAAGATAAACTCACTCAAAACCACACAACCACATGGAAACTGAACAACCTGCTCCTGAATGACTACTGGATAAATAGTGAAATGAAGGTAGAAATAAAGATGTTCTTCAAAACCAATGAGAATGAAGACACAATGTACCAAGATCTCTGGGACACATTTAAAGCAGTGTCTAGAGGGAAATTTATAGCACTAAATGCCCACATGAGAAGCAAGGAATGAGCTAAAATTGACACCTTAACATCATGATTAAAAGAAATAGAGGAGCAAGATCAAACAAAGTCAAAAGCTAGCAGAAGACAAGAAATGACTAATATCAGAGCAGAACTGAAGGAGACAGAGACACAAAAAAACCCTTCAAAAAATCAATAAATCAAGGAGCTGGTTTTTTGAAAAGATCAACAAAATAAATAAACCGCTAGCCAGACTAATAAAAAAGAAGAGAGAGAAGACTCAAATAGATGCAATAAAAAATGATAAAGGGGATATCACCACTGATTCTACAGAAATCAAACTACCATCAGAGATTACAACAAATGCCTCTATGCACATAAACCAATAAATCAAGAAGAAATGGATAAATTCCGGGACACTTACACCCTCCCAAGACAAAACTGGGAAGCAGCTAAATCCCTGAATAGACCAATAACAAAGTTTGAAGTTGAGGAAGCAATTAATAGTCTACAAACCAAAAAAAGTCCAGGACCAGACAGGTTCCCAGCTGAATTCTACCAGAGGTACAAAGAGGAGCTGGTACCAATCCTTCTGAAACTACTCCAAACAATACAAAAAAGAGGGAATCCTCCCTAACTCATTTTATGAGACCAACATCATCCTGATACCAAAACCTGCCAGAGACACAACTAAAAAAGAAAATTTCAGGCCAATGTCCATGATGAACATTGATGCAAAAATCCTCAATAAAATACTGACAAACCCAATCCAACAGCACATCAAAAAGCTTATCCATCAAAATCAAGTCGGCTTCATCCCTGGGATGCAAGGCTAGTTAAACATCCGCAAATTTATAAATATAATCCATCACATAAACCGAACCAAAGACAAAGACCACATGATTCTCTCAATAGATGCAGACAAGGCCTTCGACAAAATTCAATGGCCCTTTCTGCTAAATACTCTCAATAATCTAGGTATCGATGGAACACATCTCAAAATAATAAAAGCTATTTGTGACAAACCCACAGCCAATATCACACTCAATGGGCAAAAACTAGAAGCATTCCCTTTGAAAACTGACACTAGACAAGGATGCCCTCTCTCACCACTCCTATTCAACACAGTATTGGAAGTTCTGGCCACGGCAATCATGCAAGAAAAAGAAATAAAGGGGAGGAAAAAGAGGAAAAGAGGAAGTCGAATTGTCTCTGTCCACAGACGACATGATTGTATATTTAGAAGATTCCATTATCCCAGTTCCAAATATCCTTAAGCTGATAAGCAACTTCAGTAAAGTCTCAGGATACAAAATCAATGTGCAAAAATCACAAGCATTCCTATACACCAATAACAGACTTAAAGACAGCCAAATCGTGAGCAAACTCCCATTCACAATTGCTACAAAGAGAATAAAATACCTAGGAATACAACTAACAAGGGATGTGAAGGACCTCTTTAAGGAGAACTACAAAACACTGCTCCAGGAAATAAGAGAGGACACAAACAGATGGAAAAACATTCCATGCTCATGGTTAGGAAGAATCAATATCATGAAAATGGCCATACTGCCCAAAGTGATTTATAGATTCAATGCTATGCCCAGCAAGCTACCTATGACCCTCTTCAAAGAACTGGAAAAAACGCCTTAAACTTCAAATGGAACCAAAAGAGAGCCCAGAAAGGCCAGACAATCCTAAGGAAAAAAAAAAAAAGCTGGAGGCTACTTGACTTCAAACTATACTACAAGGCTGCAGTAATCAAAACAGCATGGCACTGGTACCGAAACAGAGATATAGACCAATGGAACAGAACAGAGGCCTCAGAATTAATGCCACACATCTACAACCATCTGATCTTTGACAAACCTGACAAAAACAAGCAATGGGGAAAGGATTCCCTATTTAATAAATGGTGTTGGGTAAACTGGCTAGCCATATGCAGAAAGCTGAAACTGGATCCCTTCCTAACACTTTATACAAAAATTAACTCCAGATGGATTAAAGACTCCAGATGAATTAAAAACATAAGACCTAATACCATAAAAACCTTAGAAGAAAACCTAGGAAATATCATTCAGGACTTAGGCATAGGCAAGGACTTCATGACTAAAACATCAAAAGCAATGGCAACAAAAGCCAAAATAGACAAATGGGATCTAACTAAACTTAAGAGCTTCTGCACATCAAAAGAAACTATCATTAGAGTGAACCAGCAACCAACAGAATGGGAAAAATTTTTGCAATATACCCATCTGACAAAGGGCTAATAACCCGAATCTACAAAGAACATAAACAAATTTACAAGAAAAAAACAAACAACCCCATCAAAAAGTGGGCAAAGGATATGAACAGACACTTCTCAAAAGAAGACATTTATGCAGCCAACAAACATATGAAAAAAAGCTCATCATCACTGGTCATTAGAGAAATGCAAATAAAACCACATTGAGATACGATCTCATACCAGTTAGAATGACGATCATTTAAAAAATCAGGAGACAACAGATGCTGGAGAGGATGTAGAGAAATAGGAACACTTTTACACTGTTGGTGGGAGTGTAAATTAGTTCAACCATTGTGGAAGATTCCTCAAGGATCTAGAAATAGAAATACCATTTGACCTAGCAATTCCATTACTGGGTATATACCCAAAGGATTATAAATCATTCTGTTATAAAGACACACGCACACGTATGTTTATTGCAGCACTGTTTACAACAGCAAAGACTTGGAACCAACCCAAATGCCCATCAATGATAGACTAGATAAAGAAAATGTGGCACATATACATCATGGAATACTATGCATCCATAAAAAGGATGAGTTCATGTCCTTTGCAGGGACATGGATGAAGCTGGAAATCATCATTCTCAGCAAACTGATACAAGAACAGAAAACCAAACACCACATGTTCTCACTCATAAGTGGGTGCTGAACAATGTGAACACATGGACACAGGGAGGGGAAAATCACACACCAGGGGCTGTCGGAGGCTGGGGGGGGTTAGGGGAGGGATAGCAGGGGTCAGGGGACTGTGGAGAGATAACATTAGGAGAAATACCTAATGTACATGACAGGGGGATGGATGCAGCAAACCACCATGGCACGTGTATACCTATGTAACAAACCTGCATGATCTGCACATGTATCCCAGAACTTAAAGTATAATTAAAAAAAAAAGAAAACATAAAAAAAGATAAATACCAATGAAACAAAAAATCAAAAAGAACATCAACACAAACATAGTCAATTGATATTTGGCAATGGTGCAAATGCTGTTCAACTGAGAAAGGGCTTCTTTTCAACAAAGGGTGATAGGACAACTGGACTTCCACATGCAAAACAAAAACAAACAAAAAAACAAACAAAGCACCTTGTCCAGGAGTGGTAGTCCATGCCTGTAATCCCAGAACTTTGGGAGGTTGAGGTTGAAGGATTTTTTTGAGGCCAGAAGCTTGAGACCAGCCCGGTCAACATAGTAAAACACCATCTCTACAGAAAATTAAAAAAAAAAAAAAAAAAAAAAAAATTTAGCTGGTCATGGTGGTGCAGTCTTATAGTCCCTGCTACCTGAGAGACTGAGATGGGAGGATCACTTCAGCCAGGAGGTCAAGAAAACTGCAAGTGAGCTCTGATCATGCCCTGCACTGCAGCTTGGGCAACAGAGTAAGATTCTGATTCAAAAACAGAAATTAACCCTAACTTATGACTCACAGTTTACACACACACACACACACACACACACACATACACAATGGATTATAGACCTAAATTTAAGATGTGAAACTATAAAAATTGTAGAAGAAAACAAGGGAGAAAATCTCCATGCATATATATTAGGCAGAGAAATCTGAGGTATGTTACCAAATGCATGATCCGTAAAAGAAAAAATGATAAATTAAACTTCAGCTAAATTAAAATATTTTGTTCTATAAAAGACACTGTTCAGAGAATGAAAGGACAAGCTTTTGACTGGGAGAAAACATACATAACTGACAGAAGACTTGTATACAAAATAAAAGAGAAAGTCTCAAAACTCAGCAATAAGAAAAGAAGTTCGGGTGCAGTGGCTCAAAATTAGCTGGGGGTGGTGGCAGGTGCCTGTAATCTCAGCTACTGAGGAGGCTGTGGCACAAGGATCACTTGAACCTAGGAGGTGGAGGTTGCAGCGAGCCAAGATCATGTCACTGCACTCCATCCTGGGTGACAGAGCAAGACCCCATGAAAGGAAGGAGAAGAGGAGAGGAGAGGAGGGGAGGGGAGGGGAGGGGGAGAGGAAAGAAGGAAGGAAGGAAGGAAGGAAGGAAGGAAGGAAGGAAGGAGGCAAGGCAGGCAACAAACTATGAGCAGAAAATATGGAGACACTGCACCAAAAAATATACCAATGGCACATGATCACATAAAGATATTTTCAACATCAATAGTCATTAGAGCAATGCAAATCAATGTCGCAAGGAGATACCAGTATACATGGACTAGAATAGCTAGAAAACAAAACACACACACACACACACACACAAACCTGACAAAGTGAGCACTGGTAAGGATGCAGAGTAACTGGAACACTCATACATTGCTGTTGGAAATGTGATGGTATAACCACTCTGGAGAATTGTTTGACAGTTCCTTATAAAGATAAACATCCATCTACCACATGACCCACTCATTTACTCCTAGGTATTTACTCAAAAGAAATGAAAGGATATATTCACATAAAAACCCACATGTGAATGTTGATAGTAGCATTATTCATAATTTCCCAAAATTGCAAATAACTCAAATGTTCTTTAATGAATGAATGGATAAGAAAATTGTGGTGATCCACACAATGGAACACTACTCAGCAATTTAAAGGAATGAGCTAGCAATATATGCAATAACAAGGATGGATCTCAGATGTGTCATGCTAAGTGATAGAATCCAGATCCAAATCTTACATACTGTATGATTGCATGTAGGTCAGGTTCTGAAAAAGGCAAAACTATAAGGACAGAAAAAAGATCAATGATGGCCAAGGCTCAGGGATGGAGAAGAGCTTGACTACAAAGGAACATCAAAAGGAAAGATTTGTGGGGATGACAAAACCTATTTATTGTGATTGTGGTGACGGTGACATGACACTATTCATTCTCACAACTCATAGAACTGCATAGCAAAAAATGTCATACTACAAAAATTTAAAAATAAAACAAAAGTTAAATGCAATTAAATAAAGATTGGTTAGGACTATGGAATATTTGACCTTAATTAGTAAATAAGAAGATGTAAACAGTGATTTCTGAGCAGAATAGTGACACAATCAATCTCAAAGTGCAAATTCCTGGAATAAATTAGAGTTTGGAGGAGCGGGGGACAAGAATGCTAAACACAAAGGAAGGAAGATCAGGCAGCAGCTACTGTGATGGTCTAGTCATGTGGTAATGAATGACATACTGTGAGGGTGGAAATGGAGGGATGAAGAGGAGGTGCAGAAAATATCAAGAAGACATGGTTCTAGGAAAAGGAAAAAATGAAAGGTTATTCACAGGCTTCAAAGCGAGTTGACTGAGCCAATAGTAGCATCATTTGCAAAAGCAGGGCAATTTGAAATATTACATTGTTTGGGTGCACAGAAACTGAGCTTTTCTAAGAAGAAAAAATCTAGAGGGTGAACAAGACTATAGCTCTAGATATATGAAGTACAGAATGAGTTGAGATTGGGCCACCAATCTAGAGAGGATATGTGAAACTTTGGGGATGAATAAATGGCCAAGCTCACAGGAAGAAAGAGAATGGAAATAAAGGAGAAGCAAGGAAGGGGAAGGATGATTACAAACCCTAATTAACATTTGCTGCAGATACATGCTCATTTTCCTAATTGCTTAGAGAAGATTCTGTTCACCAAATAGAAACTAGTTTCTGAACTCCTATTTCTCTGACCCCTGAAAGAAGATATGATAACTTCCAAGATAAGACACTTGGCATTGAGGTCCATGACGAAGATGTCCTATTAGGAAAACAGTCAGAAAAATCTATTAAACAACATCTTCCAAGTCTGTCAAGAGTGACTGCCAAAATAAAGTCACTTATTACTTTCCTAAGTAACATATATTTCCAGGACAAAGTTACTAGAGCCTTTGCTCCATTCTAACTTCATACTTTTGTAGCTATGATTCTTGCTGATGATATGGTGCAAAGTGATTAGGAACATGAAATCCATCAGCAGTTGGCCTTCAGCATTTTCATATCTTAATTCCCCAGTATAGTTATTCTGTGACTCCCACAAAAAATATAGCATGATTTAAATAATGAAATATGGCATAACCCTGGTTGAACTATATGTGGACAAATTCTCCTCTTATAGGCTACATTTCTAAAAAAAAAAAAAAAAAGTATCTTATAGAGTGAAAGAATGTTGCCAGGTAAACAAATGAAAAAATGTTCGGATGAGTTGAGCACTTACGTAGTGGAGGAACTTTCTCCTTATTAGGGTTGCAAAAGTTTGTAGCCTGAAATCCCAGCACTTTGGGAGGCTGAGGCAGTCAGTCCACCTGAGCTCAGGAGTTCGAGACCAGCCTGGGGAATGTGGCAAAACACCACCTCTACAAAAGATACAAAATGTAGCCAAGTGTGGTGGTGTACACCTGTAGTCTTAGCTACTTGGAAGGCTGATATGGGAGCATCGCTTGAGTCTGGGAGGTCAAGGCTGCAGTGAGCCGAGATCATATCACTACACTCCAACCTGGGTGACAGAACCAGATCCTGTCACCAAAAAAAAGGAGAAAGAAAGAAAAGAGTTTATAAAGGATTACGAGAGCTAATTCTCAAGTGACTAGAGCGTACTTCAAATTGCTCAGGCTTTTTGCACTTATTTTGCTTTCCTTTTCACTAGGTGGTGAGAAGCTAAACAAAATCAACTCTGAGGTTTCCTGCTGTTGATTTTCTTGAGAACAAGAAAAGCTATGTTTATCAGATAAAGTAGAGGTGTGAAGTTATGCTTCACTGTTATTTTATAGCTTAACTAGAGACAAGTAAAATATTAAAAGGTAGCAAATCAGATAATGACATTTTCAAAATAATTCTTGGCTAGATGAACATTCCTAGAAGAAAAAAAGTAAAATTCTATAATTAGCATAAAATATTTTAAATTAATTATGATTATATTACCCAAATTAATGTCTATCTCTATTGCTTTTATTTAGGTTCTCAATAGTTCTTATTTTGGATAATAAAACTGGCTCAGTTTATTGTCTTGCTTCAAGTCTTGCTCTGATTCACTCAGTTCTCTACGAAGGATTCTTCTAAAAATAAAATCTGATTATATTATTATTGATTTTTTTAAAAAGTCTTTCAATTACTCTTTCAAAAAATCAAAATCAAAAATTTTAGTCTATTGCACAACCACCTCACAATCCAGCTCGTGACTATCTTTGAAGAATCTCCACTTACCCACCACTCCCACGGACTTGCACCCTTCACTCTACTAAGGCTGAATTGCTCACCATCCACTGGTAAAGCTATTTCTTTTCCAACTCCATGACTGTTCCCAGGGAAAAGATTAGAGTTAGAAGAACAGGGCATTTGCTTCCGGCAAAAAGTTTAAAGGGATACCAAAAAAAAAACTCAGTAATCAAGGAAAATATTTTAATGCAACATTTTTAAAAATCAAAATCAATGTAAAAAATTATAAAATATTGAAATTTGAAATAAAGGCAATATCAGTTATTCCTGTCTGAAATTCATTCTGCCTAGGAAAGTCTTACTTAAATTTGAAGACTTGACTTAAATGTTTCTTCTCTGAGGAAACTCTACTACCTTCCCAGTCTGCCCTCTGACTCTGTCACCATTTAAGTCTCCAACTCATATTTTGTTTATCTCACCTTGTACTCCTCTGAACTGTGAGAATTTTTAAACCATCTCTGCATCCCAGTGATTGATATACATTAGGAATTCCACTACTATCTGCTATTATATATGAACAAATAGACAGGTGAGATACATAATTTGGAATCAGAAACAGAAATTCCAATTCCTTATCTACAATTTATATATTTGTCAATTTTATGGAGCTGAAGTAAATCTCTGAACCTGTTTCTCTATCTTTGGAATGGAAATGAACTTACTTCTTTGGGGCTTTCAGAAGTTAGGTATTTATCACATTTTTTGAGAGGTCAAATAGAGTGGACATTTATTTGTTCATGTGAATTCCAGTGAAGAAGGTGAGGAGAGAGAAAGGACAATGTGGTTTACTGAGCAAAAAGAGCTACATCTTTGAAAAACAGAAGCAGGAAAAGCATTGAAGACACTGCTTAGAAAACTGCAAGTGCTTCAGCATAGCTGCTTATAAACAATGACAGATCCATCTGAGGATTAGAAAGGAAACAAAAGGAGACAGAGCCTGGACCATGGATGAGACTCATCTAAGGGGTCTTAACTCCATCCAAGAACATGTGGTAAAACTGAGTGAACCTTGAATTAACAAGAATGAGTGACTGCCAAAATTGTAAATGAGGTTCACAAGTTACGTTGAATTTGACAATAAACAGAAAATTAAGACATCACACATTAAAGTTTACAAACTATTGTCTATTTCAAAAACATCATAGAACAGACCTTTAAAAAGAAATTATAGTAGGAATAGAAAAAAAGAAATTCTTGACACATTGGGAAGTTAGGATATGTAAGATTTGGCAACAGATTGCAAGGGTGCAGGGAGATCACTGAGATGAAGTATGTAGAAGTATAAGGCATGAGGAAGTACAACGCACGAATAAAAATACAGCATTTTATTGTTTTCATATAAAATGGGCACCAAATTTTCTGGCCTTGAAGCTAATATCTTTTCTCGGAGAACCAGTCCTATTGCTTTGTCCAAACATTGATTAGATCTCAGAGGTTGCCTTCTTGCTTTTCCTGCACATAGCAGTTAAGAAGAAAGAATGACAAATGCTGGTAGACATAAACATTTTTTTCACAAAAAATAAGTACTTATGTAATTCAGTAAAGAGATGCAAAGGCTGTTCAAAGACTGTGATGGAACCTCTTCTGCAATCCCTGGAGCTAAAGCAAGATCATGTTCAATGTTTAATGGCAGATGAGAAAAACAGAGACAGGAAAGTAGAAGAGGGGTTTTGAAATGAAAACATCATGGGAGATGGGAGTAAGACTAACTTTTGTTCAAATCGCGGTTATGCAACTTAACTGCTATTTAACCTTGAGCTACTTATTTAATCTTTATATTTTCTCAGATGTTAAATGAATTAATAATATCAATTAGTTGTCAGGATGAAATATAATATGTTATACTCTGCATATTTTTTTTTCAGCATCCTAGCTATAGCCATTTATTACGTACGTGAGCTTGAGGAGGTCATTTTACATTTCCCAGCTTTGTTTCCTGAAGATTCTGGAAAAGACACATGCACCATTACAAGTGAACATTTATTTATTTTTGAATTTCTCTGTAGGCAAACAACTGAATGGTGGTTTGCTGGTAAAGTATTTATAGAGAATTCAACTCCATGGCTAGAAGAGACTCTTGTCTTCTGCAGAGGTGGTCTGGTTCTCCCCCACAAATGTCCTGACAGCTGAAGTGATGCTGAGATTCGCTTCTCCAGGTGGGAGGATTTTATACACATAGGGATTTTATACACATAGTGCCTTTTATACACATGGGGATAATAATATAAAGTGGTTACTACTACTTTATATTATTTTGCATTTTATTACTTAGATTACACAAATGAAAATAATTTGTGAAAAATCAGCATTTGGAGGAAGAGCTTGCCTAATAATGTAGAAGGTGAATTTTAAATATGTATGCATATGTGTGTATATATAGTCATATTTAAAATAAAATATGAAAATGTAGAAACAAAGAATGAAAGAAAGAGGAGAGAGGGAGGAAAGAGAGGAAGAAGGAAGGGAGGGAGGAAAGAGGAAGAGGGAGAGAGAGGAAGAAGGGTGGGAGGAAGGAAAGGAAAAGCTACTATACTACACTGTACATGCTATCTTTAATATCTCAGAGAAGACAAATAGCAACAATAAAAAGCGTCTTCCAAACAAAAAGGAAACTATATGAAAAAAATATATTTAAAAATTGGCTATCACTAATTAGCAAATCTGGCATTCAGAAGGAAAGCACATTACCACCATCTGTCTCTCCATTCACATATTGGCTTTACAGTAGGAAGGTGTATCAGCCAGGGTCCTGACAGAACACAGACAGCACAATCAGAAGGAGTAATTGATGAAGTTTTGTGAAGGGACTATCTACAAATGTATAGGTGATATGAAGGGAAACCAGCAACTATTGATGAAGCACCTCAGGACTGGCAACAGTAGAAGCTATTACTACCTCTGGGCCTAAAGGGGTAAGAGAAGGAGCAGTTACCAGAACTCAGGGGAAGCTGTAGCTGTAGCTGTAGCTCTAGGAAAGGTCTGGGCACTGCATGGGATCTGTGACTTATATGAATGCAGCCACTGCCAAACCTCAGGTCCGCAGGGCAGGAATCAAACTCTCTTCCCCCTTGCTGGTGCATCCAATCAACTGAACTCAAATGGAAGCCAGAAGAAACAGAACTCAGCTGATCCTTTCCATAGAGGTCTGCCTGAGACAAAAAGCAAGGTAGACAGTGCAAGAAAGAAGAATGTAAATTACTGGAGGTAGGCAGAAGGAACAAATGGAGAATATCCAGTTTCCAGAGAGCAGAAATCTTTGTCATATATCTCTGTACGTACACCCCACCACCACTAACTCATCACCTCATCTCACATCAGATATAATACATTGCACATAGTTGGCCTTGATTAATGCTTAATGAATAAAGAACACAATGGTATATACACCCACAGCAAAGATTAGAATAAACGGAAAAGATCAGAAAATAGGAGAGAAACAAAGCACATGTCATCTCAATCTCTTTGGATCTCTTTCCAGCTTTACAAATCTCCAAAGAATCCTAGGAGAAGGAAAAGTACTGGACAGAGACATAAGACAAGAAATATCTTTCAAATTTTTTTCAAGGCCCATGTGGCACCAGCCTCCTACTCTAGTATCCCACACAGGGAGAAAGCACTATCATGAGACTATTTTCTGAATTTATTTATTTCAACACTATGTCCTCATCTTATTTTATGCCAGTCCCCCTCTATCCTTGGAATACCCTCTACTCCTATCCATTAATCTTTGTTGAATATCCTCTTCATGCCAAGAAATTTTCCCCTTATTTTTTCCTCCTCTATCGTAATGCACAATCAGTAATCCACAATAAATTATTATGTGTATATTGCTTTTTGCTTTGTAATGGTCTTCTAGTTTTTAGGCATGTACACCATGAAATAGTGCCCTGAAGGAGAAGAGGAAAGGAATCTAACAAATTCAAAATATGCTACATGATGAAGTTTGATAAATAACATCTCCATATTCTTCACAATTATACAACAATATAGATATTGTTAACCTCTGCTTATAGATGAAGAAATTGAAGATAGCCACTTTTTACAAAGTTACACAGTATTGCTGAGATTTTGAATACTGTATTCTTGGGGGGGAAAAGGACACATCTTATAAATTCCCCACCTTCTATCTCTCAGTCCCATCTTTCATCACCTGTGGTAGACCATTTGCCCCAATTCTTCATACCCTCCCCTTTTGTCTATGGCCTTTGTCATGTGATTTCATTGTTTTTCCCATTGACAAATGAGAGTATATCCTTCTCCTTTATCTTGGGCTCAACTCTTTGATTTTACCAATGGAATATTAGCAACATAACATAACCAAATGCTTAGAAAATGCTTGCAACAATTGGGCTTGCTCTCTTGCTCCTCTGTCATTGCCATGAAAACATATCCAATTTGGCCCACTGACCCCAAAAGGAAAATGAAAATGAAGAACAAAGCCAAATCATCCCAGCCAAGCCCAGCCTAGATCAGCTGAGCAGCACATGACAGAGCCTACATAGTCACCCAGCTGAGCCCAGCTGAGATCAATCAATCCTTAATTGACCTGCAGATCTAAATAATGCCTGTATAGAAAACAGCAGCAACAAAATCTCTGATTTCAAAGTGCCTCCACTATACCATATTATTCTTAAGCCTGATGCTAACTACCCCTATGATCTCAGAAACATTGATCTCTTTGAACATCAATTCTCCATTGCAAAGGAGAGACTGAATTTCTCTTACAATGGTCTCCAAATTCTAATATTCTATATTTTTACTTTTATTTTGTTTAGAGACAATTCTGTCATTCCATTATTTGTTTCCTCTTTCTTTTTCTTCTCTCCAAATGATAATGCAATGGTATATAACAGAATCTCATAAACTATTTGTTCATTAGTTCATTCACTGAACAAACTTACAATATGTTGGGCATGAGAACAACTGTATGTTGGGCATAAGACAATGCCCTATCACCAGAAACTTATAATTAAGTGAAATAAAAGTTAATTATAACAAATAAAATAAAAACAACTGTCCTGAACTTTTTTTAAAACTAAGTAATTGCTTTCACTGACAGATAATTATGATGTATCCAAGCTATATTTTTTGGAAAGAATATATTTAGTCTAATAGTAAAGAGGACCCAGTGAACAAATAATCAACTTTCCATTGATTATTAAGTTTCCTCCTTGAAAGAGCTGTCTGTGTAGGCCTTTCATCCAGGAGTTCCATCCCACATGTGCGGCGGCAGCTAGCTCTATGGACTTCTCAAAACACTCAACAGCCTTTCTCCTTGATGTAGTGGGGGCATGGGATGCATGAGTCATATGGACACACCTATGATGATTGTGTCCACCCCTTCCAAAAAAACCCACATTGGAGTTCTACCCGAAGTACCTCAGAATGTAACATTATTTGAAGCTATATTTACAGAGCTGATTAAATTAAAATGGGATGACGAGGGTGGGCTCTAATCCAATATGATTGTGTCCTCATAAAAGGGGAAATTGGACAGAGACAGACATGTACGCAGGGATGACTATGTGAAGAGATGGGGGAGATGATGGCCATCTACAAGGCAAGCAGAGAGGCCTGGAACAAATCCTACCCCCTCAGCCCTCAAAAGGAACCCACCCTGCTGACATCTTGCTTTCAAGCCTCTAGCCTCCAACCCCAGACAATACATTTCTGTTTTTTAAGCCACTCAGTTTGTGGTATTTTCTTAAGGCAGCCCTTGTGAACTAATACAGGTGTCCTTATGTATACTTATGAGAGTTAATTTCACTGTAGCCACAGGAGATCCACTTAATAAAAAGGAACTAGTTGTACATTTGAAAACTGCATTTGCCTATAAACAAAGTCACTGTCTCTATAATTAGAGAAGTTCATCTGTTTCTATGACACTGCAGTTTCGATAGTACTTGAATAATGACAAAAATATGACTGTGGTTTTGTGATTGACATTTCGAAAAGGAAAGGGATAGATGTCTATTTAATAAACTACTTTTGAGGAATAAGAATTTTCAGATCACCTTAGAATGATAATTCAAAACTCACAAGGAATCAAAACCATAATATTACTTAGAAATTTCTTTTTATAACTGTGTATTCATTCAATTTGTAATTCTGGAACTGTGGCATATGTGCTGGGGAAGTGAATTTGTTAGTATGAAAATAGGAGTTTCTGTTCTTAGTTATAGGAATTTATCTAAATTCAAACATTGGCAAAGCTTTTGTTTTGAAGAACTTTATGAAAGCAAATCTATCAGTTCTGAAGTCTGATTTCTATATGCTAACTTCAAATGAATACTTGGAAATGCTTTTCTCACAACCTTATGACTCCACAAATAACTATAACAAAGCAGATATTTACATGCCATCTTCATAACACTCCACCATTTCCAGATGGCTTTAATATTTGAGCTCGCGCATATGTCCTAACTTAAACATGTCCTCTTCCCCCAAACCTTGCTCCACCCACTATCTTGTATATTTCTACTAATGGTAGCACTGTTCTTTCAGTTGCATTAAGTGAGAACTTACTTATCCAAGATATCCTTCTCTTCCCCTATATTCAGTTAATAACCAAATCCTATAGATTCTTTATTCGCACTTTGTTTCCCATACCACCAACTCATTTCAATTTTACTTGCCAATCCTGTTAAGGCAGCCTGTTGAATGTATCCCATCTCCAAAATTTGTCTTACTAAGCCGGCCTACTTAGTTTAACGTTCCTTTAGCATAATGTCAGTCAGGTTACTCTTCTACTCAAAATTCTTGAAAGGTTCTCAATTTCTTATCAATATTATCCAACATTAGATAATTTTTAATAATTTATATCCTACTTATTCTCATTTATTTATCTCCTCCTCCTATTTACAATTTTTCCACATGTCTCTCATTTTTCCCTTTTTCACACTTTTATTTATAATTTTCTCTTTTAAAAATTTTTTTATTTCCATAGATTTTGGGGAACAGGTGGTATTTGGTTACATGACTAAGTTCTTTAGCAATGATTTGTGAGATTCTGGTGTACCCATCACCCGAGTAGTATACAATGAACCCAATTTGTAGTCTTTTAACCCTCCCCTCCCCTCCCAGCCTTTCCCCTGAGTCCCCAAAGTCCATTGTGCCATTCTTATGCCTGTGAATCTTCACAGCTTAACTCCCACTTATGAGTAAGAACATACAATGTTTGGTTTTCCATTCCTGAGTTATTTCACTTAGAGTAAGAGCCTCCAGTTTATCCACATTGCTGCAAATGCCATTAATTTGTTCCTTCTTGTGGCCGAGTAGTATTCTACCATATATATACCACAATTTCTTTATCCACTAGTTGATTGATCCACTAGCATTTGGGCTGGTTCCATACTTTTGCAATTATGAATTGTGCTGCTATAAACATGCATGTGCTAGTATATTTTTCATATCATGACTTCTTTTCCTTTGGGTAAATATTCAGTAGTGAGATTGCTGGATCAAATGGTAGTTCTACTTTTAGTTCTTGAAGGAATCTCCATACTGTTTTCCATAGTGGTTGTACTACTCTACATTCCCACCAGCAGTATAGAAGTGTTCTCTTTCACCACATCCACATCAACATCTGTTTTTTCTTTTTATTATTTTTGATTATGGCCATTCTTGCAGGAGTAAGGTGTTATTGCATTGTGGTTTTGATTTGCATTTCCCTGAGAATTAGTGATGTTGAGCATTTTTATTATGTTTGTTGGCCATTTGTATATTTTCTTTTGAGGACTGTCTATTCATGTCCTTAGTCCACTTTTTAATGGGATTGTTTTGTTCTTGCTAATTTGTTTGAGGTCCTTATAGAGTCTGGATATTAGTCCTTTGTTCGATGTATAAACTGAAAATTTTCTCCCACTCTGTGGGTTGTCTGTTTACTCTGTTGACTGTTCCTTTTGCTGTGCAGAAACTCTTTAGTTTAATTAGGTCCCACCTATTTATCTTTGTTTTTGTTGCATTTGCTTTGGGTTCTTGGTCATGAAGTCTTTGCCTAAGCCAATATCTAGAAGGGTTTTTCCGATGTCATCTTCTAGAATTTTTATATTTTCAGGTCTTAGATTTAAGTCCCAGATCCATCTTAAGTTGATTTTTGTACAAAACGAGAGACAAGGCTCTAGTTTCATTCTCCTATATGTGCCTTGCTAATTATCCCAGCACTGCTTGAATAGGGTGTCCTTTCCCCACTTAAGGTTGTTTGCTTTGTCAAAAATCAATTGGCTGTAAATATTTGATTTTATTTCTGGGTTCTCTATTCTATTCCACTGGTTTATGTGCCATTTTTATATGAGTTTCATGCTGTTCTGGTGACTATGGTCTTATAGTATAGTTTGAAATCAGGTAATGTGATGCCTCCAGGTTTGTTCTTTTTGCTTAGTCTTGCTTTGGCTATGTGGGCTCCTTTTGGGTTCCATATGAATTTTAGGATTGTTTTTTTCCAGTTCTGTGAAGAATGATGGTGGCAATTTGATGGAAATTGCACTGAATTTGTAGATTGCTTTTGGCAGTACTGTCATTTTCACAATATTGATTCTTCCCATCCATGAGCATGGAATGTGTTTCCATTTGTTTGTGTCATCTATGATTTCCTTCAGCAGTGTTTTGTAGTTTTCTTTATAGAAGTCTCTTACCTCCTTGGTTAGGTATATTCCTTGAACAGACCAATAACAAGCAGTAAGATTGAAATGGTAATAAAAAATTATGAACAAAAAGAAGTTCAGGACGAGACGTATTCACAGATGAATTCTATCAGACATTCAAAGAGAATTGGTACCAGTCCTATTGACACTATTCCATAAGATAAAGAGGAAATCCTCCCTAAATCATTCTATGAAGCCAGTATCACTCTAATATCAAAACAAGGAAAGAACATAACAACAACAACAACAAAACTACAGACCACTATCCCTGAAGAACATAGATGTAAAAATCCTTATACTGGCTAACCAAATCCAACAGCATATCAAAAAGATAATCTACCATGATCAAGGGGATTTCATACTAGGGTTGCAGGAATTGTTTACCATACACAAGTCAATAAATGTGACACACCACATAAACAGAATTAAAAGCAAAAATCACATGACCATCTCAACAGTTGCAGAAAAAGCATATGACAAAATCTAGCATCACTTTATGATTAAAACCCTCAGCAAAATAAGCATACAAGAGACATACCTTTATGTAATAAAAGCCATCTATGACAAACCCACAGCTAACATAATACTGAACAGGGAAAAGTTGAAAGCATTCCCTCTGAGAACTGGAACAAGACAAGGATTCCCACTCTCACCCCGTCTATTCAACATACTACTGGAAGTCCTAGCCAAAGCAATCAGACTAGAGAAAGAAATCAAGGGAATCCACATTAGTAAAAAGGAAGCAAAACTGTCACTGTTTGCTGATGATATGATCATATACCTAGAAAACCCTAAAGATTCCTCTGAAAAGCTCCAAGAACTGATAAATGAATTCAGAAAAGTTTCAGGATACAAAATTTATGTACACAAATAAGCAGCTCTGGTACACATTAACAGTGACCAAGCTGAGAATCAAATCAAGAACTCGACCTCTTTACAACAGCTGCAAAACATACACACACACATATATATACACATATATACACACATATAATATATATAACTTTATTTATACTCAAAATGCCCTTACCTTCTATCTCTGCCATTCTACCAATTCTCTATAGACCATTTCAGAGATAACCTTTTTCCTTTTCTGAAATATGTATAACCACAAATCCCTTGCTCTAAACCCTTGGGTATGATGGATTTCTAAATTCAAAATCTTTTGGAATTTATATATGCATATTTCATTTATTACATAACACCCCCAGTGGAGCCTGATAGTCTCCTGGAGTCAAACACATTACATTTTCTACAATGAAACTTATAAATAAAGTCACACTGAATGAAGTATATAAATACCATAAATAGCTTGATGTCAGTTCAAGTCAGAATTTGCAATCAAACAAGTTTGCCACAAACTGTTTTTAAAAAACTGTTGTTTTCTAAAAAACTCAGTTTTCAGAGGTTTGTATATTTTAGAACTGTGAATAAAGGTTTGCAAGCTCATGGTATTTTTCTCATTCTTAAAATGCTTAACATTTACTAACTTATACTAAGTTTATATTTATTTATACCCACCATATAAGAAGAAATTACAACTAACCGGTTACTAGATTGAAAATTTTATATACATACGTCAGTAAGAAACCACCAGGAAAATAGAAACCATTTCAGGAATTTACAACAGAAATTAATTCAAGGAATTGGTCACACAAGTGACTGGAAGAACTGAAAGCCAACATAGAAGAGTGAGGTAAGCCAGAGAGCAGCAATAGCAAGAAGCCACTGTCACCCTTATGATATACAGACACACAGATCAATAGAACAGAACAGAGAATCCAGAAACAAATCCACACATATTACGGTGAACTCATTTTTCACAAAGGTGCCAAGAACATCCACTGGAAAAAAAAGGTCTCTTCAATAAATGGTGCTGGGAATACTGGCTATTCATATGAAGAAGAATGAAACTAAACTCCTATCTCTTGCCATATACAAAAATAAAATCAAAATAGTTTTAAAACTTAAATCTAAGACCTCAAACTATTAAACTATACAAGAAAACATTGGGGAAACTGTCCAGGACATTGGTCTGGGCAAAAATTTCTTGAGTAGTACCCTATAATTACAGGTGACCAAAGAAAGAGTGGACAAATGGGATCACCTTGAGTTAAAAAGCTTCTTCACAGCAAAGGAAACAATCAACAAAGTGAAGAGACAACCCATAGAATGGGAGAAAATATATGCAAATCACCCATTTGACAAGGCATTAAAAAACAGAATATAAGGATCTCAAACAAACTCTATGGGAAAAAAAATCTAGTAATCTGATTAAAAATGGGCAAAAGATTTGAATAGACATTTCTCAACAGAAGACATACAAATGGCAAACAGACATATGAAAGGGTGTTCAACATCGTTGATCATCAGAGGAATGCAAATCAAAACTACAATGAGATATCACCTCACCCCAATTAAATGGCTTATATTCAAAAAACAGGCAATAACAAATGCTGACAAGGATGTGGAGAAAAGGGAACCCTCACACACTGATGGTAGGAATTTAAATTAGTACAACCACTATGGAGAAAAGTTTGGAGGCTCCTCAAAAAACTAAAAATTGAGTTACCATATGATCTAGCAATTCCACTGCAGGGTATATATCCAAAATAAAGGAAATCAGTATATGGAAGAGATATCTGCACTTCCATAATTTTTGCAGCACTATTCACAATAGCCAAGATTTGGATGCAATCTAAGGGTCTGTATTAGGCCATTTCACACTGCTGATAGAGACATACCTGAGACTGGGCAATTTACAAAAGAAAGAGATTTATTGAACCTCACAGTTCCACATGGCTGAGGAGGCCTTACAATCCTGGAGGAAGGCAAGGAGGAACAAGTGACATGTTACATGGATAGCAGCAGGCAAAGAGGGAATTTGCATAGGGGAACTCCTCTTTATAAAATGAACAGATCTCATGAGACTTGTTCACTATCATGAGAACAGCATGGAAAGACTTCCCCCATAATTCAATTATCTCCCACCAGGTCCCTTCCACAACACATGGGACTTCAAGATTTGGGTGTGACCACAGCCAAAACATATAAATGCCTATCAACAGATGAATAGTATATTAGTCAGGGTTCTCTAGAGAGGCAGAACTAACAGGATAGATGTATATATCAAGGGGAATTTATTAAGGAGTATTGACTCACATAATCAGAAGATGAGGTCCCGCAATAGTCTGTCTGCAAGCTGAGAAACTGAGAAGCAAGGAAGCCAGTCTGTGTCAAAGCTGAAGAACTTGGAGTCCGACGTTTAAGGGCAGGAGCATTCAACATGGGAGAAAGATGTAGACCAGAAGACTAAACCAGTCTAGTCTTTTCATATTCTTCTGCCTGCTTTTATTCTGGCCACACTGGCCGCTGATTAGATTGTGCCCACCCAGATTGAGGGTAGGGTCTGCCTTTCCCAGTCCACTGACTCAAATGTTAATTTCCTTTGGCATCACCTTTACAGGACACCCAGGAATAATATTTTGCATTTTTCAATCCAATCAATTTGACACTCAATATTAACCATCACAAGTGGATAAAGAAAATGTGGTACATATACACAATGGAGTACAATTAAGACATAAAAATGAATGAGATCCAGTCATTTGCCACACATGGATGGAAATGGAGGTTATTATGCTAAGTGAAATAAGCCAGGCACAGAAGGACAAACATCACATGTTTTCACTTTTCTGTAGTATCTAAAAGTCAACACAATTGAACTCATGGAGATAGAGAGCAGTAGAAGGATGGTTACCAAAGGCTGAGAAGAGGAGTGAAGAGGGTGGGAAGTGGGGGATGATTAATGAGTACAAAAAAGTGTCAGAAAGAATAAACAACACCAAGTATGTAATAGTACAACAGGCTGACTATAGTCAATAATAATTTAACTGTGCATTTAAAAATAAAGAGTATAATTACATTGTAATACAAAAAAAAAATGATTGAGGGGGATGGATAGCCCATATTACATGATGTGATTATTATGCACTGCATGCCTGCATCAAAACATCTCATATACCACATCTCATGCAATACATAATATACACACCTACTATGCACACACAAAAATTAAAAATTAAAAAATTAACTGTAAATCAAAAATAAACCTGATTATAAAATGGGAAACCATAAAACTCCTAGAATATAACATAGGAGAAAACCCAGATGGCCTTGAATAGGGTGGTGACTTTTTTAGATACAACATCAAAGGCATGATCCATGCAAGAAAGAATTGATAAGCTGTATTTTATTAAAATTTAAAACTTCTGGCCAGGTGCAGTGGCACATGCCTGTAATCCTAGCACTTTGGGAGGCCAAGGTGGGCAGATCACAAGGTCTAGAGATTGAGACCATCCAGGCCAACACGGTGAAACCCCATCTCTACTAAAAAATACAAAAAATTAGCTGGGCATTTGGTGTATGCCTGTAGTCCCAGCTACTCAGGAGGCTGAGGCAGGAGAATTGCTTGAACCCGGGTGGCGGAGGTTGCAGTGAGCCAAGAGTGCACCACTGCACTCCAGCCTGGTGCCTGGTGACAGAGTGAGATTCTGTCTAAAAAAAAAAAAAAAAAAAAAAAATTAAAACTTCTACTCTATGAAAGACAAGGTCAAGAGAATGAGAAGACAAACCACACACTAAGAGGAAATCATTGCAAAACACATATCTGATAAATAATTGTTATCCAAAATATACGAAGAACTCTTAAAACTCAACAACAAGAAAACAAACAACTCAATTACAAATGGGCCCAAAATCTTAAGGAACACCTCACCAAAGAAGATATACAGATGGAAAATAAGCATATGAAAAAGATGTTCCACATCCTACATCATCAGGAAAATGTCAGTTAAAACAATATGATACCACTACATATGTATTAAAATGGTCAAAATCCAAAACACGAACATCAAATGCTGGCAAGGGTGTAGCAGCAGGAACTTTTATTCACTGCTGGTGGGAATGCAAAATGGTACAGCCATTTGCAAGACAGTTTGGCAGTTTCTTACAAAACAAAACATATTCTTACTATATGATCCAGCAATCACACTCCTTAGCACTTTACTATAGGAATTGAAAACTTCTGTCTACACAACCACCTCTACACAGATGTTTATAGCAGCTTTATTTTTGCTAAAACCTGGAAGCAATTAAGATATCCTTCAGTAGGTGAATGAATTATTATAGTATATCCAGACAATGGAATATCATTCAACATTGTTAAAAGATAAACTGAAGCACAATTAACTTTTTTAAAATTTATTTGAGCAAACAATGATTCATGAGTTGGTCAGCTCCAAATTAGAAGTAGTTTGGGGGCTTAAAAGAGGGAGTGGAAAGGAGAGGTATTATAGGACAAACATGGAAGTAAAGCAAAGTAAATATTTGATTGATTAGAGCTATACAGTTGCCTTATTTGGGGTAGGCTTCTGGAAAGTCCCTAGTTATACAACTATAACAGTTGGTGGTTTCTGATTAGTTGAGCTTAAGTTTTTGTTTTCTTTAATATGGGCATTTACAAGAAATAGTCCGAGTTAAGTTTTGGGGGTTGTTTTTTTGTTTTTTGGGTTGTTTTTTGAGATGAAGTCTTGCTCTGTCACCCAGGCTGGAGTGCAGTGGTGTGATCTTGGCTCACTGCACCTCTGCCTCCTAGGTTCAACTGATTCTCCTGTCCCAGTCTCCCGAGTAGCTGGGACTACAGGCATGAGCCACCATGCTCAGCTAATTTTTGTATTTTTAACAGAGACAGGGTTTTGCCATGTTGGTCAGGTTGGTCTTGAACTCCTGACTTCAAGTGATCCACCACCTCAGCCTACCAAAGTACTGGGATTACAGGTGTGAGCCACTGTGCCCAGCCTCAAATTAAGTTTTGATTATGTTTGCAAATCAAACAAGGTTAAAGTCACATATGAGACCTAACTGACTTTGTCTGCTTACAGATTCTTCAGCCCTGGTCTCTATTTTACTTTAATTTAACAGCATTAAGAAGAAATGATCTATCAAGACATGAAAACATATCGAGGAAATTTAAATACATATTACTAAGTGAAAAAAGCCAATCTGAAATGTCTACATACGTACATATGTGAACTATGTGACATTCTGGGAAAGGCAAAACTATGGAGACAATAAAAAATATCTATGGTTGCCAGGAGTTGGAGGGGTATCGAGGAGGGATGTATAGGTAGAACACAGAGGATTTGTAGGGCAGTGACAATACTCTATGTGATATTACAATGGTGAAAATGTCATTATATGAGTACAAACTCATAAAGTATATAACACCAAGAATGAACTCTAATGTAAATTATGGACTTTGTGTGATTATAATGTGTTAAGGCAGGTTCGTTAGTTTTAACAAATGTGCCACTCTGGTAGAGGATGTTGATAATGAGAGAGGGTATACATGTGCAAAGATAGAGATGGTATAGAGTAAATGTGTCCCTCCCAAATTCTTATGTTGAAATCTTAACCCACGATGTGATGGTATTAGGAGGTGGAGGCTCTGAGGGGTGATTAGGACATAAAGCTGGAACCTTCATGAATGGGATTAATGCCCTTATAAAACAGACCCCAGAGTACTCCCTTGCTCCTTCTGCCATGTGAGCACATAATGAGAAGATGGCTATGAATCAGAAAACGTGCCCTCATCAGACACCAAATCTGCTGGTGTGTCACTCTTCAACTTCCCAACTTCCAGAATGATAAGAAATAAATTTTCATTCTTGATAAGGCCACACTATGGGACTTTGTTATGGCAGTCCAAAAGGATTAATACAGGAAACATATGAAAAACCTCTCTACCTTTCTCTCAATTTTGCTGTAAAACTAAAATTGCTATTTAAAAAATAAAGTACTTATTTCATTTAAAAAATAGATGGCATGGCTGAGTGCGGTTGCTCATGCCTGTAATCCCAGCACTTTGGGAGGCAGAGGCAGGTGGACCACCTGAGATTAGAGTTTGAGAGAGCCTGGCCAACATGGTGAAATCCCATCTCTACTAAAAATGCAAATATTAGCCAAGCATGGTGGTGCGCACCTGTAATCCCAGCTACTTGGGAGGCTGAAGCAGGAGAATCATTTGAACCCAGAAGGTAGAGGTTGCAGTGAGTCAAGACTGTGGCACTGCACTCATGCCTGGGCAACAGAGTAAGACTCTGTCTCAAAAAAATAATAAAAAATAAAAATAAATAAAATAAAAAATTGATGACAAAGGCTAAATTTTTGCAATAGGTAATTGGATTTGTTACCCATCCTCAAATTCTAGGAATACTCAAAGGTCATAGGTGACTATAAATTGTCTTACATTCATGGACTGTTTTACTCTGGAGTTCCTACAGCACTCTGGGATGAGTATACTCCAGTTCCAAGTTATTTATTTGCATCTACTTTGTCATTAGGTTTACAACATACCATGCCTTTGTCACTATTAGCTCTAGTACCTCTGACCTTTCACCTTGAGCTGGAATTTGAGAGGGAAGATCTTTTCAACATCTTCCTTAGCAAACAATGAAGCATAAAACTGATTGGGCCTCTGCTTTCTCTTCTCATGCCTAAAACCTCTTTCCATATATATATATATATGTATGTATTATATATATATATAAGTATTGCATATATATATATACATATATATGTGTGTGTATATATATATGCAGGATTGTATATATATATATATATATATATATATATATATATAAAAAGGAATATATATATATATGTGCAGGATTGTTGCATAGGTACATACATGGCAATACAGTTTGCTGCCTCCAACCCCCCATCACCTATATCCGGCATTTTTCCCCATGTTATTTCTCCCCAACCTGGACTGTCCCATTGTCCCTCCCCTAATGACCCCCCAATGGACCCCAGTGTGTGATGCTCCACTCCCTGTGTCCATGTGTTCTCATTGTTCAACACCCACCTATGAGTGAGAACATGTGGTGTTTGATTTTCTGTTCTTGTGTCAGTCTGCTGAGAATGATAGTTTCCAGATTGATCCATGTTCCTACAAAGGACACAAACTCATCATTTTTCATGACTGCATAGTATTCCATGGTATATATGTGCCACATTTTCCTTGTCCAGTCTATCATCCATGGCATTTGGGTTGGTTTCAGGTCTTTGCTATTGTAAACAGTGCTGCAATGAACATACGTGTGCATGTGTCTTTATAATAGAATGATTTATAATCCTTTGGGTATATACCCAGTAATGGGATTGCTGGGTCAAATGGAATTTCTATTTCTAGGTCCTTGAGGAATCGCCACGCTGTCTTCCACAATGGTTGAACTAGTTCACACTCCCACCAACAGTGTAAAAGTGTTCCTATTCCTCCACATCCTCTCCAGCATCTGTTGTCTCCAGATTTTTTAATGATTGCCATTATAACAGGTGTGAGATGGTATCTCAATGTAGTTTTGATTTGCATTTCCCTAATGACCAGTGATAATGAGCATTTTTTCATATATTTGTTGGCCTCATATATGTCTTCTTTTGAAAAGTGGTTGTTCATGTCCTGCACCCACTTTTTAATGGGTTTGTTTGTTTGTTTCTTGTATATCTGTTTTAGTTCTTTGTAGATGCTGGATATTAGCCCTTTGTCAGATGGGTAGATTGCAAAAATTTTTTCCCATTCTGTTGGTCGCCAGTTCACTCTAATGATTATTTCTTTTGCTGTACAGAAGCTCTGGAGTTTAATTAGATCCAATTTGTTGAATAGGAACAGCTCTGGAGTGCAATTTCCAGTCAGAACAATGCAGAGGGTGAGTGATCACCACATTTCCAAATGAGTTTTTACTGCCCACAGACCAGGAGATTTCCTGGGCTGAAAATGCCACGAGTTTCCAGCATGTCTGTTTCAGCCAGCACTGCAGGTCTCTGCACAATAACTCACACAAATCTGGGTGGCCATTTCAACTGGCACCTGGAATGCCTGGGAGACAGAGCCACCCATTCAACTGAAAAAAAGGGGGCTGAAACAGAGAGCCAGGTGATCTGGTTCAGTGGGTCCCAACCCTACAAAGACCAGCAATCTTAAATGCTCTGGATTGAGAGTTTTGCAGCATGCACAGCTGGGCCTGGGACAGTCGAGCTCAGTGGGGGGAAGGGCATCAGCCATTACCGAGCCAGTCCACCACTACTGAGGCAATCCGCCATTACCGAGCCAGTCCACCACTACCAAGGCAGTCTGCCATTACCAAGGCAGTCCACCATTACCAAGGCAGTCTGCCATTACTGAGGCAATCCGCCTTTACTGAGGCAGCCTGCCATTACCGAGGCAGTTCTAACTGTACCTCTGTAAACAAAACCGCAATGAAGTTTTGTTTGTTAACAACTCCAGAGCTGTTCCTACTCCACAGCTGGGTAGAGCCCACGGCAGCTCAGCAATGCCTCTGCTGACAGACTGGGCCTAGACCAGCTCCTTGCTGGGCAGGGCATCTCTGAAAAAAGGCAGCAGCAGGTCAGGAACTTATAAATAAAGCCCTACCTTCCCAGGACAGAGCACCTGGGAAAAAAGGCAGTTATGAGTTCCACTGCAGCAGACTTAAACATACCTGCCCAGCAGATCTGAATGGAACTATGGAGCTCCCAGCTCAGCACTTGAGCTCCTATAAGGGACATACTTTCTCCTCAAGCAGCTCCCCCAACCCCCATATATCCAAAGAGACACCTCATAAAGGAGAGCTCAGGCTGACATCTGGCGGGTACCCTTCTGGGATAAAGATAGCAGAAGAAGAAACCGGCAGCAACCCTTACTGTTTTGCAGCCGCTGCAGGTGATCCCCAGGCAAGCAGGGTCTGGAGTGGACCTCCAACAGTCCTATAGCAGAGAGGTCTGACGGTTAGAAGGAAAACTAAAAAATAGAAAGAAATAACTTCAATATCAACAAAAAGGACATCTACTCAGAGACCCCATCTGAAAGTCACCAACTACAAAGATCACAGGTAGAAAAATCCACAAAGATGGGAAGAAACCAGCACAAAAAGGATGAAAACACCAAAAACCAGAATGCCTGTCCTCCTCCAAGGGATCGCAACTCCTCACCAGGAAGGGAACAAGGCTGGATGGAGAATGAGTCTGATGAACTGACAGAAACAGGCTTCAGAAGGTGGGTAATAACAAACTTCTCTGAGCTAAAGAACATGTTCTAACCCAACACAAAGAAACTAAGAACCGTGAAAAAAGGTTAGACAAAATGCTAATGAGAATAAACAGCTTAGAGAAGAATATAAATGACTTGATGGAGCTGAAAAACACAAGAACTTCGCAAAGCATACACACGTTTCAATAGCCAAATCAACCAAGCAGAAGAAAGGATATCAGAGACTGAAGATCAACTCAATGAAATAAAACTAGAAGGCAAGATTAGAGTAAAAAAGGGTGAAAAGAAATGAACAAAGCTTCCAAGAAATATGGGAGTATGTGAAAAGACCTAATCTATGTTTGATAGGTGTACCTGAAAGACCTCTTTCAACTCATCAAACAGTGCTACTTTGGATTGGGTTCCAAAAGAACTGAAAAGTAAGAGGATATGTTTTCTCTGTTCTTCACTATTAAACCCCCAACCACCAAGAGCTACTACTTTATCACACCCCACCTTTCAGTGCTCCTCTCTGACATGGAGCCTAACATGCTCAGGTGAGCCTGTTCCTTCTTGCCCTAGGAGAAACCAGTCTAATTTCACAAATTCTCACTGATAGTGCCAGATGACTCTAACATGGAATGTACTATTCTCAATTGAGTAAAAAGAAGTCCCAGATCTATCACAACTTAAATTTTGGGGACAATTATTTGACTTCTCTGATCTTAATTTCCTTGTCCAAAAAACAATAATGGTAAAAATAAATACCATACATAGTTGTAAAAAGAATCAACTGATAATGTCTGTAAAGTGAACTGCAAAGCACAGACAAGTGAATGATTGGACACTACTGTTAGATTCTATAAGGCACAGAAGTCAATGCTTCTTATGATTCATGGTAATTTTTAAATGTCTTCTAAGTTAGAGAGCCATTCACATTCACAGTGACATTAGTTGACTAGTCTACCAGTGACTAGAGACTCTTCAGTAACTAGTTGACTCTTCCCTTGCCTCTCACCACCATCATCCCCTCTGTTCTAGAGTATTTACAACTCATAAGGAGTCTATCTAAAGGAGACAGCTAATAGCTAAAGGTGCAATTCTATGCTGCAAAGTAGCAATACTAATTCAAGTATGAACAAAATGACCCTATTCCCACAGATCACTTTTTTTGTACAGAATTCTGCTTTTAATGTCTCCAGATGAACTGATAATTTTATTTTATTTTTGATTTTTTTTTAGAGAGCTTACATTTTAATAGAGGAAGTAGACTGTGAGCTTGTAAATATGTGACTAAGTAAAACAATTTCAGAATATTTTAAGTGCTAAGAAAGAAATAAGCAGGCAATGGGTTGAAAAGTAATTTGAAATTACTTTAGATTGTGTGGTTAGGGCATACCTCTTTGACAAGTTGACTCTGCTGCTAACCATGGGATACTTTAGGCTCATCTTGCCTTTTCTAGTTTCTATCAAGTCTTAGTTTGCCTCTTAGTCTCTGCCTCCTATCCTAGATCTTATTATTCCTTTGAATTTAGAGTTGCTTTTTGTTCATGTTGGATTAACTATGTAGGATGGTTTATTCAATTAGAAACCATCCTAAATTCCTGGCTCTAGGCATTTGGCCAAATTTCCTCCTAGGAACATTTTTGATTGGGGAAATCCATCCATAAACTGACATTTTAGACTTTAGAGAAATCATAAAATGTTTATTTTCACCTACCTTTTCTCAGAAACATTTTCAAATTAATTTTATTGTGATTCCCATTATATCATTTCTGCCATGAACAGTTCCAAGATCAAATAATTAAATATTATTTTGTCTTTTTTCATTGTAATTTCTTTAAAATATAAATACAAGCATAATTTTTCAGAAATTGCTTTTAAAAGTAAAAATAAAAAGCATCTATTTCTACTTGTTTTCTATGCCTTTCTTTTTCTAGACTTACAGTAGAGTACAGACATGAGCTTCAGAGAATCTGCACACTTCCATAAATTATATAAAACAGTTATGGGTGCATGCATCTTCCTGGGGAAAGGGCTCTTGCTCTTCAGTCATGAACCATGACTCACCAAAGGTGAACAATAACTATAAGGCCCCTTGCTGAGATAATCACAATGAATGTCTGTGAACTTAAGACCTAACTTTTGAGTTTTCTTTGCTCTACTCCAAGGCTGCAGGTTTTCCCTTCTCCAGTAATTGTATATTTGTTCACTGTCTTGGAAACAGCAAAAATCCAATGACTGGCACATCACTCGCATAGATGAAAGATAAATGCAGATGGATGAATCCTTAACATTCCCCTTTGATCTCCCAGACTACTGAGGTAAATCTCTGGAGTTTCCTTTGCAGGTCAGTTTGGAAGTTTCCTTTGAACAGCTTTATCTTTTCATTTTTATTGGATAAGAAATCACTCTACATTCTGTTCAGCAAGAAACACATTATTCTGTTGTAGCTGCATAGAAAGAGAACCATTTTCAAAATGAATATCATATAGAGGACAAATATAATTCTTGAAAGAAGTTTCGCTCAATGAGGTAAACAGAAAAAAATATTGTAGAAAGATTTGTAGGAAACAGGGACCTTTGGTCACACAGTACTCTATTTGAGAGAGAGCAAACTCCTGTCTATAATTATTGGCATTCATTTTTTTGGTTTGCATCAGATGTTATATTAAGAAAAGCACAAAATGGCAGAGCATTTTGGATGCCTTTGAATACACAGAGGAAATATACATTTATCTCTCTGGCCAAATAAGTTATTTTCTGAGTGTAAACTAGTCCCTCTTAGAGTACATTAACTCTTTTAGCATGGAAGATCTAGATAGATATAAAAATAGTACACCTGAATAGCATACTACATGAACAGTTTATCGGTCCAATAAGATCAAAATCACTGTTCTATAAATAAAATAGTGACTGATGCAATGTTGAGCACATTATTTACTGTCCATGTTCTGTTAGTTGCTCTTGATGGCCTCCTTCATGCCATCATGAGCAACCAACACTCTGTCAAATGCAATGGACACGTGTCAAACCTCTTCTTCTGCTCCAAAACAAAGCCCTCTGAAGTGAACCTCTAACTTGAGCGTTCCATGGCCTGGGGCTTGAGTTTCTCCTGACCACTCAGCAATGCAAGAATTTTGTGCAGGGAACTATATACAACTCCACAGGGCTCCAGGAGGTAGAAAAAAACATGAAAAATGGGAGAAATGAAGGCTGGTAAGGGAGAGAGGAAGAACACTTTTCAGTTAATGGGAGAGAAGGTGTGTCTATCAGCAGAGATCACTTTGAACACAGGCAGATCAAGCAGTGACCTTTAGGCTGTGATTTGAGAGGTTCAAAAAAGCTTTTCCTATTCATCCCCATCCCCTTACCAAATTCAGATCCATAGTCCATTATTGGAAACTCAAGAAGTCAGCTGTAAATTTGGAATTCTAAACTTTAGGGACTTCAGAAAGTTAACAGGGTGCATACACTTTATATTACTATGTAACATCCCATAGTAGGGTATGGGGTAGCACCCCATTATCACATACATTAATATTTCTCCTAAAAAAATATATGAATATTTCCATTAAACATGGCAATGAAGACTATAAAAAGCCTCATGTCAACTCATGATAGGTTTGTACCTAATTAGGTTAGGTCAGCCTTTGTCACTCAACTATTTTCCCAGAATATTGCTATGTTATTTCATCCCAGCCTATCTTTCCCACCTCTTGCACATATGCCTTTCCATAAAAATTGCCAGTTGCCTAAGTGGTCCCAGGTTCTCCAGATTTAATTTTATGCTTAAATAAAAATGAGTCCAGTTCCCGTCCAACATAGCGTGGGAAAGCCCCTCTTCTGCCACCCTTGCTGTGTCTCTACGTCTTCCCTGACTCATCCTTTCTGCTAGATTCCCCTCCTCACTCATCTCTAGATTCTGGTAGCTGTTTCATTTTCTCTGCCTCATTTGGCCCAACTACAGAACACAATCTCTTTTCCTGAGATTGTCTAATGCAACCAAAGCAGTGGGGGATAGAGAGAAGGAAACAGACACAGGAGGTGTTAAGGGGCCATCAAATGAATAAGAGTTGGCTTTCCTAGGCTGCAAGAAGTGAGGGACAGATGTTATCTCCTGGGATTGGGAGATTGGTTAAGGAATAGTAGTAGTTGCTGCCAATACAGATGCAAAGTAGTTCCACCTAAGATATCTTACATTAAATAACAAAATTTTACTGAAGATATAGAGAAAATGGGGGAGGAGGTTATATCTTGACACAACACAGAAAATGAATGAAAACTTTTAATTGAAGAACTCGCCTCCATTCCCCACCACTTAGAACTTTCACTATGTTTCTTCAAAGGACTCCAGGTGCTGGCCATGATGCTGGGCTCCTTTCTACACACCTATGACATCCAGTACTATAACCGCTAGACATGTGACCACTGAGTGCTTGAAATTTAGCTAGTCCAAATCAGGATGTGCTGTCAATGTAAAATATATTACTAAAAGTAATTTTACCTGTTTATAGTTTGTTTTAACTAGAAAACTTAAAATTAAATATAACTCACATTATGTTTTTATTGGACAGTACTGATCTAAGTTTTTCTCTAACCTTCTCCTTCTCAGGAGTCTCTCTCCTCTCTCTGTCTTCTTTCAGAAACTCAAAAGTTCTCCCATTCGGTACACTAAGCAAGCAATACAGCTCCCTCCTGATCTCGGTCTATCTTATCTGGGCCAAGCCCAGGAGGATGGAGAAGGAAGGCTGAGGAGGGAGTATAGGGGTCAGTTTCTTTCCCAATTCATTCTCAGGGTGGCCATTAGGGCCCTCTCTTAAACAGTCTCTCCTCTCCCAAAAATGAATTCTGCTGCTGATTTTAAAATATAAAAATATTCTTTCTACTACATACATATATAGAAAATCATACTTATCAATCATGAACTTTGCAGACTCCCTATAAAATATAAGCAACCTGAAATTCTTGACTTATGACTTTTTTTTGAACTGACACAAAAAATCTTAAATGGTGCCTAGTTCTTTGTTTGAGGCTCAGAGATCCCAGGAACAAGACTGGGAAGGAAAGCAAAAGGACGCTGACACTCTTTAGGGAGATTTTAATCAAGATACAGCAAGGGCTAATGAAACAAGTCTGCCTGTTGTTAGAGAACACCTCTTTATTTACTCATTGCGTGTATACTGAGCTCTTCCAGGGTAGAGCAGTATGGTGCTGAACAGTAAGTGCTCAGAATACTCAAGTTCTCTGGAGACAGCATCCATAGAGTGTGTTTGTTGCTCATGATGGCCAAGAAATAAAAGTGCCTGCTTTTCTGTGTTTCCATACATGAAAATTGTCACCTTCTGGTGATATATCTTGATGACTGAAAAGTGAGACTTATTAATAGTCACCTTTCAATTGGAAGAGAAAAATAAAGATAAGACACTGCCGATATTAAAGTTACACAAATGAGGCTAAAAGAGAAGAAAAACAGAAAGATAATGCCACGGCTTACTTTTATCTCTAGAGCTAATAAAAAGTATCTTGCCTTTTTCCCTTGATATCACCTCCCCACTTTATGTAACTTAAGAATTCGGGAAAGGTGACAGTATAATTACCAGCTCTTTCTTTTAAAAATAAAGATACAAGAATAAAAAGATCACCATGCCTCAATAAACACCTGCAAGAGCTACAGAAATATCATTAGTTCTTTGTAAGACTTGTGAAGCAAACTATTTTTAACAATCTCAGGATTTAACTTAATCTTTCTACACTATTTTTCTGAAGGTAAATTTAGTAAATTAGGTGAACATAAAGAAGTTATTCTACGTATACTTATTTCATACATGTGGGAAAAATCACTTATTTACTAAAATTACTGATGTCCATTATATTTACAAAGATACCAGTTCTCTCTCTTAGTCAGAATTTCACATTATTTAATACTTAACATGATCAAGATCATATTACATAAATAGTAATGATACTAACTGACACTACATATTTTCTATGAGCTAGGTGCCATTCTAAGGACTTTACATATGCTGACACTCAATTCTTACCATAATAGTAAGAGGTAGGTATACTTCTTAGTCACATTTTATATATGAGGAGATTAAAGCATAGAGAGATGAAGTAACTTCCCCAAGATCATCAGGTAGTTAATGGCAGACCCATGGGGATCCTAACCCAGTATGTTATTACTGAAAGTAATTTTACCTGTTTATAGTTTGTTTTAACATTGTACCCTCACTTTTTAACATTGTGCTCTACTTCTTAATAAAGTAATAAAGAAATTAATAATATTTGATGTGTTCCTTTGTTTACTTAATGATGGTAACACTGAAATCTTACATCTTCTGATAAAGCTGAACACAAATAGTTAACAAAGCAGACATCAAAAGCAATCTGTTTCAAAACTAAACTCCAGGTACAGTCACTCAGGACCCAAAGAAACCAGTAATTTCCCTCTGAACATCATATCCAGTTGTATTGACCCTAAAGTTGAAATAAAGACAATTGTTGCTAAAATGAAAAACTACTCAAACAATGTGATAAACATGCTCCCAGAAGACATCTGTGGTATGAAGGAGATCAGTGCTAGAATCCACATGACAAATGAGGTAGACTTAAAATGTCATCACTAGAGAGAACAAGGTAAAGAAGGGAGGCAAGGCAGGTGGAACCTGAGTGAATGTGACTTGATTATTTGTTGAATGTAACAAGAGAATAATACAATAGTTGGCATTCTTGCCCAGGGCTTAAATAACATGGTAAGAGAATGATGATGTCTGGCATCCATTCATAGGAAACTGGAAAGGAAAGGAAAGTCTGAGGATATAGGTCATGAAATCAGTTTAGGGAATGTTCAGTGTAGGATGTGAGTAGAACATTCAGATGGAAATATTTTAGAAGTGGTGGGAAGAGATTGAGCAGTTACATGTATATTACAGTTTAAACTATAGGCATACTACTCCTAGGCATAATGTTTTTAAAGGCAGCCTTCCTAAAGTGATTTTGTTGGATTTAAAATCCTCTAATATTCATCAAGCATCTACTATCTTTATGGCACTCTGATAAGCACAGTGGGACTTCAAAAAGGCTTTAAGTATATTTTAATTTTATACTTCCTCAAAGAGCTTGCATTTGAATAAAGTATGAGTAACTTGAAATCAAAGCAGAATATGACAAAAATCATAAAACAAACAAACAACAACAAAACTCTAGTGGATCAAAGAAAAGAGAGTGCACATTAGCTGGATAAATCAGGCAATATTTAAGGAGGGAAGTGGCATTTGGCCAACACAAGATACAAAAAAAGATACAAAAGATGAAGTTGTGCCATGGAATTTCAACACTGAAAATTCTTACTTGGAGGAACCAATGTGTGAGTTAAGGCTCAGTTATAAAGGGCAAAATTTATATTGACTTATTTAAATAAAAAGGGATTGCTACAGTTTCCAGGCATTAAAAGGAGACCTAACTTAGTAATTAGGAGAGTAATCAGGAGAGCTAACTTAGTAAACTCTGTGCAGAGGGTCCAGGAATAACCCCCAAGATCCTTCTGCAAAAATGCACTTCCAGGACAGCTGCTTCACCTGGCATGATCAAAGAGCTGCCACTTCCAAGGTCAGCCTAGGATGCCATCCTCCCCCACCAGTAATCTGCACCAGCAAAATGGATATTTCTTATTCTTTCTCTCTTCACTGCGTAATTCAAATCCTATGTGAATTCATCTGACTGGCCATATCTAGGACCCTTGCTATAAAGGAGTGTAGGAGACTGAGGTTTAGCTTCTCAGTCTCTGTAGGACACACTAAAAGGAGTTGGAAAAGACAGTGGGTAAGACAGTCTAAATATTTACCACACTGGACATGTTCAGAGACTTTCACTTAGGATAGGAACCAACCATCCATCCACCAATTCATTTAATTATTCAATCAAAAAACATTTTAGTTGTTAAAGATGCATCAGTAACCAATATTAATTTTACACTTCTCATTTTCACTTCTATTCTCTGAGAACACATTGATTCACTATTCAGCTACAGTCTGTTATTATACTCTTGCCATTTTTTTAATAAAAAAATAGACTATATTTTCTTGACATTGGCCTTTTTTGCTTCAAAATGCTAATGTAGCTATTGGTTTTCAGTGTTGGAATCATTTGACTACTAAAGTAATTGATGTTCTCATCTTGCAACTGGCAGTAAAAGCTCTCATAACCAGTCTTTAAAATACAAGGGATAAAAAATATCCCTCACTCTTCCCATTCCTATTCATCTGGAGAACACATGTTCTCATCATCATTTACTAATGATAATAATAAGACAGAGGAAGAAGAGTGATAACACTGATATTATGTTGCACTTACCATGTGCCAAGAACTGTACTAAAATCAGCTTAGATTATTCCATTTAATTCTTACAACAGCTTCATTAGAGATACTATGATCACTACTTTATAGATAAGGAAACTAAGAATATGAAATAATAAGAAAATAATCTTATCAACCAATCGGCACTTTTTACCAAATATAATTATAATTCTAAGTTTTTCTTTCTAACAGAAAGAAAGGAGCCTTTCCTCTAAGGCAAGATTCAGTAAGAATCCCCTATACCCTGTTAGGAACTCATTCACTCTGATTCACAAGCTACTCCACATCTGTATAATTGCATGTGTGACTGCCTAATAAAATGACATCTAACTTAATTATATCATCTCTGAGAAGGAAACTGGAACCCAAGATTTATTTATAGACCATAATACTACTTTGTACTAACATCAGAATATATGGAAATATTAATTTTTCTGTTAAGTCTATTATTTTAGCTCCTCTATCTAAAAGGTTGGGAGTCACCAAAGTAACGCTTCTTCCTGAAGAACAGAAACACAGGTTAGAGCTCCATTTTTATCAACATGAACCAGCTCTCATTTGAGGCCCTGAATTTTAATGGGGAAGTCTCTAGTCATCATAGCAGCACCCTAAAAGATCAGTCATGTTCCCCAAGACTGGTTTCCAGTAATTACCCTGGCATGAGAACATGACACTAATAAACTTAGAAACATGAGGCAAGAGTGCCTTACATAGAGTTCCAGCTTGCTGTTAATTTGTGATGGGGCTTTAAATAAGCCATTTAACTTCTTCTCATTTGCTTCCTCATCTGTAAAATCAGGATTAAAAATAAATTCTTAGAATTTGGTCAGCATTAATTATTGTTTTGAAAGCATGTTAAGGTCTGGGCACCAAGCAGAAAAATGATAAAACATCCAAATTAGTGTCCTGATTTGTCTTGGGTCAAACATCTAATTTGGTAAGAGGTTTTGGTCAATTCCATTTCTCAGCAAGTTCATCAAAGTACTGTCTAGGCAGGTTAAAGTGATCCTTTTGAAACACCATACCAATGTCTTTTATTGTAAACAGAAAATAAGTGTTCACAATGGATTGTGCCAGAAGTTTAGACAACTAGATGATAACTGAATATTCACTAAATAGCAGTTCAGTACATGTTTTTTTTTCTTTGCTACCTAGATACTATTATATAACATGAAATTATAGTAACTACTAGCATTTTAATACAAATACCACATAGAGCTTTTGGATAGCTACAACTGACTTAATAGAATAAAATTTGAGAGATTAAATATTTCCTGTTGATTATATTTTAAACAAGTCTGTATTGTCGTTGGAGAGGAAAATAGCCTTTCTATGTTAGCAAAATCTCATTTCTGAAACTGACAAGAAAATATGCACTTTTTTTTCTGTGACTGACAGCATTAATCCAGCTAACAAATATTTATTTAACACTATCATGTGCAAGTAATATTCTAGTTACGGGGAATACCATAGCAAACAAAATAGATCAAACCTTCTACCCTTGTGGAGTTTACATTCTAGTGGAATGGGAAGAGAGACTGAACTCCAAGAAATAAATATAAATAAATAAAGTACATAATATATCAGATGCTGACAAATACCATTTTTAAAAAAAATCAGAGAAAAATAGAGAATGAAGAGATAGCTGGAAGGGTAGGAATAGGATGAAGATAACAATTTTAGGCAAGGTGGTCAGAAAACCCCTCCCTGGTAGGAGACATTTGAAAAAGACCTATGCTGTTGTTTGTAGCTATCTAGAGAAACTGTGTTCCAGGTAGAAGGAAGAGCGAGTCCAAAAGCCTGAGGCATTCCTGGAAGGTTTGAAAACCAGCAAAGAAGCTAGGGTGGTAAGAACAGAGAGAACTAGGAACAGAGTAGTACAAGAGGTGAAAATATATCATGAGGTATACTTCATGAAGTCAAAAAGGTATCATATTACTACATGGAGAGTAAATTCTATGAGGACTCAGGGATGGCAGGGAGACCGGGAAAGAGGCTATTTTACTAATTGACGTGAAAGGTGATGTCGGCTGTGACCAGAATAGTGGTAGCAAAGGTGGTTGGACTCTCAATATAGTTTCAATCAGTAAAATGAGGACTGAGAATTGAAGCACTGAATTTAGCTGTGGGTAGATCACTAGAGAACTTGAGTAGTTTTGATGAAATGGTAAGAGTGAAAGCCTGATTCTAGTGGGACCAAGAGAGAATAAGTGAGAGAAATTGAAGATAGTGAGCAGCGACATTTCCACAAAAAAAGCAAGTCCAGGAACTGTGAGAATCAGAAGGATGTGGTATTCGTCAGGGTTTTCCAGAGAAACAAAGCCAATATGAAAAAGATAGACATTAATAGATAGACATGAAGAGGTTTATTATAAGGAATTGGTTCACATAATTATGAAGGTTGGCAAGCCCAAAATCTGCAGAGCCAATGTCCCAGTTTGAGTCCAAAGACCAGCAGTCTGCTATGAAACAAGAAAGAGCCAATGTCCCAGTTCAAAGGACATCAGGCAGGAGAATTCTCTCACTCAGGTGAGAGTTGACCTTATTGTTCTATTCAGACCTTCAACTGATTGGATGAGATCCACCCTCCTTGCAGAAAGTAATCTGCTTTAGCTAAGTCTACCAGTTTAAATATCAGTCTCATCTAAGAACACCCTCACAAAAACACCAAGAATATTTGACCAGTTATATGGACATCCCATGGCCCAGTCAAGTTGACAAATAAAATTAACCACTGCAGATATTGAAATAGAAGATATTAAAATCACCAAGATTTCTTATTATTGCTAAAGAGTATGACTGTCATTCAGAAATGAAAGTCTTCAATAGACCAGGCATGATGGCTCACACCTGTAATCCCAGCACTTTGGGAGACCAAGGCAGGCAGATCATCACCTGAGAGCAGGAGTTCAAGACCAGCCTGGCCAACATGGTGAAATCCCATCTCTACTAAAAATACAAAAATTAGTTGGGCATGGTGGCAGGCATCTGTAATCCCAGCTACTCAGGAGGCTGAGGCAGGAGAATTGCTTGAACCTGGGAGGCACAGGTTGCTGTGAACTGAGATCATGCCACTGCACTCCAGCCTGGGTGATAGAGCAAGACACCGTCTCAGAAAAACTAAGAGAGGAGAGGAGAGGAGGGGGGAGGGGGAGGGAGGGGGAGGGGGAGGGGAGGGAGGGAGGGGGAGGGGGGAGGGAGGTGGGAGGGGAGGGGAGGAAGGGAAAGGAAAGGAGAGAGAGAGAAAGAAAAGAAGTTTTTGAGAAACAAAAAATGACCCGGAGATTTATAATGGACTACAACAAGAAAGGGTAATAAGTAGCATAACCTAGTGATATGAGATCAAAGCAGGAACAGAGGGGAGGAAAACTGTATTGAAAGAAGCAAGGAAGACTATGAGCAATAACTACCCCATCTGTGGTCCAAGTGATAATAGGAATGTGAGAGAAAAAATAAAACAGACTTGAAGGTGATGTAGAAGTGTTGCCTTCATGGGAGAGCCATGTTTTGGCTAGAGAAAGGTCAACTCAACATTCAGAGATGAGAAGATGCACAAGATTTGGTGTAGACCACCTGTAAATTCCAGAGGCACAGGAATAAGGCTTCAGGATCTGGAAAGCTGTTGGGGGATGCAGCAGGAAAATCTGATATGCAGAGACTGAAGGGATGGAAACGAGCAGCGGGAATTGCCTGTGGGTCCTGGGCTTCTTGTGATTACAACAAAAACATGACAAAGAGCGAAATGAGCATAATTTGATCTTAAGCAATCTAGCAGTGAAGACAATGTAGGCTTTGGTGGGAAAGGGGGAGGAATGTTTTCAAGAAACAGAATGCAGGTCCTTACTTCACTGCTACCAATGATGACACGAAGACCCAGGGAATGCGAGTCTTATGTGGCATGGGAGTTTCATGAGTAGTGGACTACAAATTCAATTAAATGATATTTATTAGAAGACATTTTTTGTGCAAAAACATAAAGCTGTGAGTAGAGGATACCAAAATCACATATCATTCCTTTTGAAAGTCAGTCACATTCCAAAGTTTAGAATAAAATAGCATACTTAAAAACCATAATTCATGGCTGAATCTGACAAATGTCATGAAATATGTGGGTGTTACAGAAGTCCATAGCAAAAGGAAAGCTCATCAGTTGGGAGGATGATAGCAGGTTCCTAAAGAAGGTGACATTTAAGATGGACATCAAAGGATGAATAGAATTTTGCTAAATGGAGATAGAATGCTTAACCAGACTTCATTTGGAAAATAATATAAAATCATTGAATATTTTAGAACAGGAAGATTAAGCTGGTGTGGTGCATAAAATGGGGTGAGAGGAAAATAATCCAAAGGTTGAAAGACTTCTCAGTAGTCTAGCAGTAGTCTAAATAATAGATGGTAGCATTAAGGATGGAAAGGAAATTACAAATGAAAACCTGATTGTATCATTCAGTCATTGCTGGAATAATGCTATTTAACAAACAATGCTTGAAATTCAGTAGCTCTAAAAAATTTTTTCTTTTAGCTTTTAATTTTGTTTGTTTGGGTTTTTTGTTTCTGTTTTGGTTTTTTTGAGACAGAGTCTCACTGTGTTGCCCAGGCCGGAGTGCAATGGCACAATCTCAGCTCACAGCAACCTCTACCTCCCATCTTAGCCTCTTGAGTAGCTGGACTGCAGGCACACACCACCAGACCCGGCTAATTTTTTGTATTTTTTGTAGAAATAGGAATTTGCCATGTTGCTTAACCTGGTCTCAAACTCCTGAGCTCAAAGGATTCACCCAACTCTGCCTCCCAAAGTGCTGGTATTACAGGAGTAAGCCACCACACCCAATCTCTTTATTTCTTGATCACACGTTTGTGCATTGTCTACGGGTTAGCTGACCTAGTTTGGGCTGTAGGTTGGATCCTGGGCTGCTCCGTGTTTCTCTTATCTTCCTTGGGCCAGTGGGTAGGAAAAATACCAGAATACTAAACATTTTATCCTTAGTAATAAAAAAATAAAGGAAAAAAAACAGTCGAAAAGTTAATTGAATGATTAGAGTATAGAGAGACCAAGTACAGGTAATCAGAGCTTCTGGGCAGCGCCATTAATTTTCAAGTAAATTTCATATATAAGCATCTCTAATATGTATCTCAAAAAATTAAAAAGTTCAGGAGAGATATAATATTCATTGATTTAGAAGACACTTTCAATCCCATATTCAATAACCATTGACTAAACAAACACTGCCTAAATAAATGCTAGCACAGGCACTTAATATAACAAAATAATAAGGTAATGAGCTTCTTTTTATCAAGGAAATTTTAAATACAGAAGCAAAATCCTAGTGATAAACACTCAGATTGTTTTCCTTAAAGATACAAGAGGAAGTAACTAGAACCTAATCTAGGCAATTAAAAATAATTAAATTTACTTACTTCATTTGTATTTTAAACTTAAAAATTAAAATAAATTAATTGAATTAAAGAGTTAAGTAAAATGCACTTTTTAAATAACTATAACAGGAGAGATGTGTAAAGAAGGGAAAGCTAAATATTCGTCTTGCCCTTCCCGACTCATGTCCCTGTTGAAAATGAGGGAAGACATTCATAAATTCTAGCATCATCTTCAAAACCACCTTCATAATGTTCAACCTGCTTGATGTGCAGGTGAGAGGAACAGGGCAGGGAACCTTCATTCATTTGGAATACCTTATCTGGTCTTGAAAAATGTTGTGGCCCAGTGGTCAGCAGACAATCTTTACATTTTAGAACAGAGACAATGAATATTTAATTCATAAGTGGTCAAATCTTGATAATCTGGGCAGATTCTCAATGAATCCAAGGCAAATTTTGTAAAATATATAATCATAATTAATAGTTTGACACCCTTATTGAGACTCCAGCAAGAGATGAAAGAGAAGGCAATGTAAAGTCACTGTCTAAAAGCTGGGGAAGGATATGAAGTAGCAGAGATGAGTCTCAGCTGCATGGTTTTTCATTTCTCATTCTGTTTTCCTCCCAGCAAATAAAACATGTTCAGAGAAAAGAAAGGAGAAAAATAGTTCAGTACACCAGGCAAAAAGACATGAAACCTACATGTGCATTCCACATGTATTTTTACATTTTTCTCATATATGTGAGACTTCAGTTCAGTAAGAGCAGCCTACAAGACTACATCTGGATAAATTCAAAATAGAATTTGGAAAATAAAAAAATACAAATAAAGTTTAAATGATGGCATACAAAAGAATACAATAATCAGACTACAAAGGTTTAGCACAACTTATATAGCTGTGGCGCCACATAAAGATACAAACAGTGAGAAGGGATGTAGGTCAGTACTTCTCAAAACCATAGTGCACATTAGACTTACCTGGAAAGTATGACAAAAGATAGATTTCTGGGCCCAACCTCCAGAGTTTCTGATTTAGTAGGTCTGTTGGGGAGCAGAAAATGTACATTTCAAATAAGTTCCCTGCTGATACTAACTGGAGTAGTCAATGATGAAGGACATGAAACATTTATTGATATTGCATGTTCTTCCAAACTCTATTCTTGCTACTTAAGCAGCACAAAATGTTAAAAGTGCTTTGGAATCAGACAGAAATCGTTTTGAGTTGCTTCTCTATATTATCTTCTGTAAAACTTTGGGAAAGTTACTAAATTCTCTAGCCAATAGTACTCATATCTGCCAAAAAAACAAAATGAGACCTATCTTGAATAATTGTTATGAGAATTAAATAAACTAATGTATCTAAATCTATGAGTTTCATACATAATAATAATAAAGCTAAATAAATGCCAGTTGTTATTATTATCATTATTATTACAAGAGAAAATAGTCTGTATGGTACCTAAAGTAAGTATGCAGTAAATGTCAGTTGCCCTCCTCTGATTCATCCCCACCTTAAACTAAATAAAACATGCAGGTGATTTTCACAGGACATAATCCAACAAAAATGAAACAGTAGGTCAATATCATCTTTCAAAAAAGTATTTATTACAGGTTGTGTGCAGAGTCCTTTTTTGAGTACTAGAACACAAAAATAAAGTTTCTACCCTCAGGGCCTCTGACCCTCCTTTTCCTAACAATATTCTATTCTCCCTTATGGGAAAGTCCCCCAGCATCTATACTCTTGGTTGGAGCTATTGTTCTCTATGCACTATGGAAGCAGAGATCTCTTCCACCAACTGGACCAGACAAGAGATGGACATATGACTTAATTTGGGCCAACTGGATTTTCTATGGGTAGGGCTTTGAATTAGAGGAGGATGCAAGGACAGGGGATAGTTGGAGGTCAAGGTCATGGCAGGAGTAATGGTAGTGATCAAGTCCTTACCAAGCTCTTCTTTCCATGAGACTCTTGCTGTGCCTCCTGCTTCTTAAGCTTCCATAGCTTCCTTGGTTCCAAGTACCTCAACCCTGATCTTCTAGCCTTCTGTGGATTATGTGAGTCTTTCCCATAAACTCTGACTCCCCCAAACCCTCTGGGGGAAATGAATAGGTAAGGGCAGATTAAGTTAGCCAGTGTTTGCTTCCATTGCTTTGAACCAAAAGCTATATGATGCAGATAGAATATAAGCTGGATTTTAAAAGAAAGGTAGAGTTCATGAAAGCAGAGAAGAAAGATCATAGCATGATAGATAGGAAATACGGCAGATATGTGGGAATGGGTTAGAGAAAAATTGTTAGATTCATGTGAGGAAAACAACAAGTTCATATAAAAGAATTCATAGAAGAACCAGTCTCTGGAAAATCAGCCTAGAAAATCCTTTGCCTCCCTCTTTGGTGTTCCTAAGTTCAATCAGCACACCTTTATTCCTAAGGCAAAAATAACAGCATATACTGTAGAACTCAGCTTCACCACTCCCTTCTCATCCCCCACATTCTCTCTAGTAGTTTATCAACCAAAATTTGCTCACCCTAGTCTCCTGACTTCCATTTCCTTTGATAACTTGTATAACATCTTCCCTCATCTGTTCTCACACTGACCTGCTCTTTCTGGTTTAGAGCCTCTTATATTCTTCGGCACATTCTTTCACTGGCTCCATCTCCAACTTCCAACTCTTCAAGTTGTCATTGAAAGCAAAGTTCTGACCTTTAGCTCATGCAATCTAACCAACATTTCAGATTAAATTGGCCTCAGCATCTATATCCAAGATGAATGCTGATGTGTTTTCTCTGCATCTTTGCTGGAACAATTTGTCTGTCTAATTTAGGGGAAATATATCATCAGAACAGTTGCATTCCCAACTGGCTTGAATCCAGCCTCTTCCAAACACAGAGCATGATGGAATGACTTGTTCAATAAAAATTGTTTTGGGGGAAAAAATTGGCAGTAGTTTTGTAATGATCGGAATGAGGCAAAAACTGAATACAAAGAAACCAGTTTAGGAGAACAAGTATGACGTAGACTTGGACAAGGGTGGTAATAGGAGGTTTGGGAAGAAAAAGAGATAGAAAATTACAGAGGAAGAATAGACAAGACTTGGGAGGAAAGGAATAGAGATAAATCAGAAATAAGTTCATGGTTTTCAGCCATGACCAAAATAGAGAAATTGAAAGGATATGCTGCTGGTTGTGAGAATTTGTTATATATGGGGTCATGTAAGATAGGGGAACCAAGAAGAGTTTCATAGCAATGAGGGCAGTCAATGAAGTAAATGCTATGAAGAGGTCAAAAAAATGAGTCAGTTAAAAAAGTTTTTAGATTTGTTTTCTAAAACATCACTGTTGACGATGAAGAAAATTTCAGGAAAGTGATGGGGCTAAATTCAGACCACAGGGAAATTAAACATTAGTAGGCAGCAAGGAAATAGAAGTAACAAAGTATTTTCAGAAAGTTCAGAAGTGAAGAAAATGTAAAATTTTTAAAAATGAGACAGTTATTCAGGGTGTCAAGAGGAGGGCCATACCACCCTCATTACAAAGCAACAAGTAAACTGTAAAATGGTGTTTCTTCCTAGTAATATTAGTTGATATTTTTGACATTAAAAGCCAAAGTATTGTAAAAGAGACTGGCTAACACCAATTGGCTTGTCAAGTTATGACATAATAGTTGATTAAATAGATGCTGTCTCATAAACATAGAAAAATATGACTAAAACACAAAAAGGCCAAGGTTATTGAGAAGTCTTATTCACACCTTTCTACTTTCTAAAAGAACTTGGTTTTGTTCAATATGGAAGCAAGATACAGAGAAAAGGGTTTTTAATTCAAAGCTTACATCCTCTCTTCCCAAACCATATTTAAAACTAATTGCTTTATAAAATTCAGAGTGCAAGCAGGGACTCAACTTGCAGAGCAACTGCATAGATTTCTGCATTTGGAAAGTTGGTCTTTCCAAGTCATAGAAATGAAAACAAAGCATATATGAAAAATGACTATCCTGCTGTTATTTGAGTGTTTGCTTACTGTTGCCATAAAAAAGCAGAAACCCAGTGTCAGACTTGTGCATACTCAGAAAAGTAAAAGATGGCATCTTGGGAATGACACTAGAGAAATGTGACTCATTTCTTTCATCCTTTGCTGAGCTTACCTTGACATTTACTTTTATAAACATAGTTAGCAAAGACTACACAAAGAAATTATCTTCTGAATTTACATCTGGATTTTTTCTTACTTGCCACATCTTAACCACCTAAGAGAGTTTTCCTCTTAATTTCTATAGTAATTCTAATAATTAGTAACACAAAGTATCTTGTATTGCATCTTATTCCTAACTTCTTCCCTGACCCCTAGTCTCATTTTCTTTTTGCTATAGCACAGATAAATGGAAAAGAACAATTATTTTTACCTTTCATTGATTATTCCAGTATGTCATGATGGTTGTACAGTGGAAACACAGGGACATTTAAAATTATTTTGATCTTGATATGAGAGTATATTCATTTCTTTTTTTTCTTATACATTGGAATTTTATCCTAGAGCTAAGTTCAGAAGGTAGAAGTATACGTGTATATTAATTCTAACTGTGATCTCAAATATTTTTTTTTCTTTTTAGTTAAACAACTCAAAGTTTTGAAAAGGATGGATTTGGCAATTGTTCATTTTTTGTAGTATTTTTTCTTAATCAATCCAAAATTATTCAAAGGAGACAGTTTGAGCCTCAGATGGATTTGGGGCTTGAGTTATTTGTACTGGTCATATGATGATTTTGCATTCATCTCTTTCTCGTATTTACAAAATCATGTTCTGAAACAAAGTACAATTATAAGTGCATGTCACTGTGCATTTCTCTTGTGCATTTCTTGCATTCTTACTCCTCAGCAACTCAGGCATACCTCCAATTACTGGAACTCAATACAAATTGTTCCTGCTTAAGATTACTAAAGGATAAAAGGATTGGCCACTAGTGCCACATAAACCCACAGAGAACCTCCCATTATGGGTTTATATGATCCTATCATCCTCATAATATCAGTTAAGCTGCCTTAGCCTAAATATTATATTATAATTTTAGACAATTTACATGATACAAAGCGAAGAGTTTTAGTGTCAACTTTTCTATTTACTTGGCCAATTAGAAAACCAAACAAGATAATTAAAGCTATTACAGTTTGTTTTTTTATTTTGTTTTGTTTTGTTGGCTGGCTGGTTGGTTTTTGTCTAAACTGTATGAATCCAGTTTGTGTTATATAGATTCTCTACTCTAGAGAGTGATTAGAGACTTCTATATAATGGTGTCTGAGGATGAGGAAGTTGTTGCAGATACTTAATGTCTACACTTGCAGTGTGTTAGAGTCAAAAGTTCTTGTGTTTTTTTCTCTAAAATATCTGAAGGAGGAGCTGAAGAGGCAACAGTCTGCTTGAGAGGTAGGCTCTGTAGTCTTGTCTTAAGCTGCATACACAAAGATATCATTCTGTTTTTATTTATGTTAAGTGTTTCCTTGAGGTGGCTTTAGAGATTGTCACGAGTCTCCTGGTTTCTGAGCCACATATTCACATACAGGTGGTTGATTGTGAAGTGTTCTCAGCCATAATGCTTGTGAAGGAGTGAGGAAAGCAGGACAGGGAGAGGGAGAGGTTGACCTGCAAGGCAGTTGTAGCAGAGGCCTTCAGCCCTTCTCGCAGGGTTCTCTGAAGCTTGAATATCCCCCTCAGACCTGAGCTGAATTGAAACAAGGAGCTGGGCCTTTGTCCCCCCCTCACACTCCCACCCCAAACAATAGTCATAGGAAATATGCTGCCTCCAAGAATGGGATATAAACTTGCTTAGCCAAAAGAATTTCTTGGGGAAGGAATCAGCTGTGAAGTCTCAACAGTTGACACTTCTGGTCCTCAGGTGAATGAGGGTCTTGGTTCTGACTGCAAGATCTGGACTATGCTCCATAGTGTCTACTACAGGGGTAAACATAGTCCCTTGGTTCTGTCACTGCCTAGGAACCCAAGTCTGCAGACAAATTCATGAAGAGGTGAGATTTGTATGGTTTGTGTTTTCATGTTGAGGAAATATTTTAACAAGTCATCTTACCCCATTACAAATCTAAAATTTCTCTTTTGTAGCGATAATTCATATTGAAAGGCATTTCCATAGAATACAACTTTAATTTCTTAAATCAGTATTTCTCAAACTGGGATTTTTGGAGAGATCCTCCAAGGAGAGAGAATGCTTAGGATTTTTTTTTCTCAAGGAGTTTGCACATTATTTAAGTATAAGAAATACTGGAAGTAGTGGCAAACTCTGGGCTCAAGAATCATAAAGAGAGTTGAGTTTAAATCTTTCATGTGTTGCTGCTTGATAATTGTATAACAACAGGTATGTAACTTTTTTTTTTAAATATTTTATGGTGTCATTCACAAGGTGAATGTGATGAAGATTAAATAAAATAATCCAGCTAGGATTCAGCATAGTGCCTGTCATACTTAGAAACACTAAATAAATGATATATGTTGTCATTATGTCACTAAGTCTTGCAGTTGCTTTGATATAACTTGGCACACATCTTTTTGCATTACCTGAAAAAAGGCATTAAGAAGAAGAAAATTAGAAATCTATCACCCCAGCTGTCCCATTCTATGACTGGCCAAATGCTGTGGTAAAATAGTCAAGCTAAAGACACAAGCTCAAAGACAACAACCATGTTCAAAATCTTCTGCTCCAGAAAAAAAAAAAAAGGGTAAAACGTCTAATGAGCTTCATTTAACAAGATCAAAAGAATTAACTATTGCTTTCTAAGAGAAAACAAACTATTTTTAAAGGAAAACAAAAAAACACAAATTGACCTCAGTCTCTAAAGACAACTGATGAAAAAAAATTATTAATTCTAAAAAATCATGAATCTAAGAAATTTTTCAAAACATAATAGGCATTCAATAGATAGTCCCTGAATTGAATTACATCATGTGAATAGAGTGAAAATAATCTAGTTTACTAAGTAGCATTTTAAAATAGAAAATTTTAATGAATATCTACCATGTACAAAAAACTGTATTAAAGGACGAAAGTACAAAGATAAATAAGGCATAGTTTCTGCCTTTATGAAACTCACTGGGTAGGTGTGAGAATGCCATGTCAACAAATCAGCACAATACAGTAACAGAGTACATGAGGGAAGAGGCCACTAACTCTGATGTGAAGGGTCAAGTTAAGGGTATTAGGCGTTTTCTTATAGTCAACAGCAAGACAACAAAGGTTTATAAGCAAAGGAGTAACATTACTGCACCCTGTGGTCTGCTGCTACTGTTGTAATCAGAGTGGCAGATATTGTGATATTATTATATACAATCTCTATTATAGACAATCTCTGCCGTCGCAATTATAACACAAGTAGCAGACTGAAAAGTAAAATGAACCCAGGTTGAATCTAGTGGCAAGGAGACCAGTTAGCAAGCTGTGCCATTTACCCTTCTGACTGTGAACTAATGACTGCTTCTGACTGTGATTACAGAGTAAAAAGTAGGAGAAATGATAAAGAGAACAGGTTCAAGAAATGGTCAAGAGAGAGTCCTGCGTTCTTCATAGTACTCAGAATCATATTTCACTGGCCTTAGGAAGATACACTCCCAATGCCCTGCAATTCTAATTCTAAAATCTTGGATTTGGTGGCTATCAGCCAAATCAAAAGGTCAGCCCCTTGATGCTGTTTCCTCTCTTCTTCCCACTGTCTTTTCTAGAATATAAACAATCATGCTCCTCAAATTCCCATCAGATAGGAAATTATGATCCCAGGGAAACGGGCCAAAATTAGCCAGCTTCCTCTCTAAGAGCAGACCTCTTCTCAATAAATAAAATCCTATTTACTTTGAAACCAGAAACCTTGTTTAATATCCAATATCAATATCAAAGAGCAATTCTTCTCCTTCTTAAAATGACCAAAAAAAAAAATCACATCTAAGATTAAAGGCTTCTTAAGACAAGAGTTTTAAGATCTTTCTCAGTCAGAATATGCCTGATAAAAATGACTTTTCCAGGATACTATTTTTAGCTTTTAGCTTTTTCCTACCAAAATATGTTCTCACTGGTACAAAATGTTAGCTTACATGCAGTAAGAGTCATTTTTCTCCAATTATGTTATTAGTAGAAAAAAAAAAACTCTGCCCAAATAAAGCAAATGCTGTTTGAAATAGTGTTGATTAAACCATGTTTCACACTACCCTGGAGGATAATTATGTCAAATGACTGTAGTAGAGATTTACTGCTTGAGTTGTTGTTTACTACATTTTGTAAAGGTATGGAATTTAGAGCTCATTTACAAGTAAACACTTTGGGCACATAAGAGTCAGTGTCCACTTTACCTTCCTAATCCATCGGGAAAGAGAAGAAAACACTACATTCCTTCTATCCCCCTCCTAGCTCTGTGAGATCATTCAAATCAGAAAATACTGTAGTTTACCCATCATTGCAAAATCAGCCAGCATCTATCTCAGGCACCCTTCACAGCCGATGGCAGCTGAAACAAAACCTTTCCATAGATTTCTATGATCAAAGGCTCAATCTAGGAGTACAAAACATGGTTATCTTGGCAGCATAATTTCCTCCAATTTCCCTCATCCAAGGCTGCCAAACTGACTTCTTCCCTACATTGGGCCAGGCTCCTAAACTAGACAGTGACTTGGGGTATTCTCCTATAGCTCTGAGAATAGAGAAGCTGCATGATCCCCTACCTCTTTAAAGGAAGGTTAAAAAAAAATAGCCTACATTAGAAGCAAAGACACCCAGGCAAGAAACTCAGCACTGGAAGTGATGACACAAAGTCTTGACAGGATGGTCCAGGCTTCCTGAAGAGGATAGTTTTAAAGATGTGCTTTGAAGAAAGGAGAATATGTGCTTTTGATGAAGAAGCATGTGCAGGAAGGGCAATTGAAGATGTGCTTTTGAAGAAGAAAAAAGCAGTAGCAGAAAGGGCATTTTAAGATTGCAGGAAAATATAAACAGAAGTAAAGTTAAGAAAGCAAATTTTGTATCCAAGGAAACCTGTGAAATCCAGTTTGGCTGCAATTAGGTTACACAGATGCAAACCAAACAGAACTAGGTAGAAAAGGCAGGTTTAATTGATTTGAGGATTCTTCTAGGTCCTAGATAATGAAGGTTGGATTTAATTTAGTAGACTCTTGGAAGCAAATGATGTTTTGAAGAAGAAAAAATAGGATCAGATGCTTTAGGGAGATTATTCTGGCAATAGAAGGGAGAGGCAGGAGGTACGGAAAACATCAGGTGGCTATTTCAGGCAAAATGTACTCAAAGCCTGAGTTAAAGTGCTGACAATGGGAAAGAAATGAGTCAGAAGGTTCAAGGGGCATTGTGGAGCTAGGTTCTACATGTCTAGGCTTCTGACTGTGATTGCAGAGTAACAAGTAGGAGTCAAAGTTTACTCCAAGGTCTCTAAATTAAATGTATTAAATAATTGCTGCCATTAATGAAAAATAATTAATGCCATTAACGAAAAAAGCAGAATAAAAAAGAATCTCGTTTTAAAGAACACATGATGAGTTCCATTTTATATATATATATATATATATATATATATATATATATATATTTTTTTTTAATCACCCAGAGATAGTTTATTGCCTCTATTTGATGGATGGTAGTTAATATAATAACTAAGATTCAAAGGTAAAAGTGATTGTCAGGTATCTCTTACGTGCCACCTCAGATACTCTGGGTTCCATTTGTCTCTGGAGCCATTGTCCAGTTGGACCACTTGAACCTTCACTTTGATGACCAACTCTATATGGGCTCCAGTAGGCTTTCCCAACAGCACGGACTTCATGCCAATGGATCACCTTGCATCTTCTGTCCCATGGCTTTCCTGCTGCCACTGAGGCATAGAACCCCACCTCACTTGCTCACAATGTATACAAGCACAAGGAAAACACAACTGAAGTTCAAGGAAGCTGACACACTTTATGGAATTCTTTGAACAATGAAAGATGAGGGTTCATAGATAAATTCTTTTTCCAAGATGGGCCATCCACAGATGTGGTAGTAGTTTAATATGCTTTCTTGGAAGGAGACACTTAAGAGTGAATAATCAGTTGCATTTGATACCAGGTGGTACCAAGATTTGCTCAGAATATATCCTCATTTGGAATAGAAAACATATCCCCTTCTTCCTTGTTGCATTCTTCTTTTACTCACACCAGCTTTCCTTGGATCGCATTCCATAATAAAAAAAATTCACCTAAGCTTTTGCCTCACTCTGTTTCTTGGGGACCTGGACTAAGAGAGTAATTAAAGCCTCAACAAAGATTGGTTGTAAATTTTATAAGTATCATTGGTCATTAAGACTAATGTGGTGGATGACCAGGGCAATATGGCCAAATAGGAACAGCTCCAGTATACAGCTCCCAGCGAGACCAATGCAGAAGTCAGGTGATTTCTGCATTTCCAACTGAGATAGTCAGCTCATCTCACTGGGACTGGTTAGACGGTGGGTTCAGCCCACAGAGGGCAAACAGAAGTAGAATGGGGCGTCACCTCACCCAGGAAGTGCAAGGGGTCAGGGAATTCCCTTCACTAGCCAAGGGAAGCCCTGAGGGACTGTGCTGTGGGGGACAGTGCATTCCAGCCCAGATATTATGCTTTTCCCACGGTCTAAGCAATCTACAGACCAGGAGATTCCCTCAGATACCTACCAGGGCCCTGGGTTTCAAGCACAAAACTGGGTGGCTGTTTGGACAGACACTGAGCTAGTGACAGGAGTTTTTTTCTTACCCCAGTGGCGCCTTGATGTCTGCAAGACAGAACCGTTCACTCCCTTGGAAAGGGGGCTGAAGCCAGGAAGCCAAGTGGTCTTGCTCAGTAAATCCCACCTCCACAAAGCCCAGCAAGCTAAGATCCATTGGCTTGAAATTCTTGCTGACAACACAACAGTCTGAAGTCGACCTGGGAAGCACAAGCCTGTTGAGGGGGAGGGGCATTCACCATTACTGAGGCTTGAGTAGGTGATTTTCCCCTCACAGTGTAAACAAAGCCACCGAGAAGTTTGAACTGGGCAGAGCCCACTGCACCTCCACAAAGCCACTGAAACCAGACTGTCTCTCTAGATTCCTCCTCTCTGGGCAGGGCATCTCTGAAAGAAATGCAGCAGTCCCAGTCAGGGGCTTATAGATAGTCAGGGGCTCCCATCTCCCTAGGACAGAGCACCTGAAAGAAGGGGCAGCTGTGGGTGCAGCTTCAGCAGACTTAAACGTTCCTGTCTGCTGGCTCTGAAGAGAGCAGTGGATTCCCCAGCATGGCACTTGAGTTCTGCTAAGGGACAGACTGCCTCCTCAAGGAGATCCCTGCCCATGTGCCTCCTGATGGGGGAGATACCTCCCAGAAGGGATCGACAGACACCTCATACAGGAGAGCTCCAGCTGGCATCTGGTGGGTGTCCCTCTGGGATGAAGCTTCAATCTGGTGGGTGCCCTTCTGGGACTAGGTAGCAATCTTTGCTATTCTGCAGCCTTCACTGGTGATACCCAGGCAAACAGGTTCTGGAGTGGACCTCCAGCAAACTCCAGCAGAAGAGGGGCCTGACTGTTAGAAGGAAAACTAACAAACAGAAAGGAACAGCATCAACATCAACAAAAAGGACATCCATGCAAAAACTCCATGTGAAGGTCACCCACAGCAAAGATGAAGAGTAGCTACATCTATGAAGATAAGAAAAAAACAGCGCAAAAAGGCTGAAAATTCCAAAAACTAGAATGCCTCTTTTCCTCCAGAGGATCACAACTCCTCATCAGCAAAGGAACAAAACTGGACAGAGAATGAGTTTGACAAATTGACAGAAGTATGCTTCAGAAGGTGAGTAATAACAAACTCCTCCGAGCTAAAGGAGCATGTTCTAACCCAATACAAGAAGGCCAAGAACCTTGAGAGAAGGTTAGAGGAGTTGCTAACTAGAAGAACCAGTGCAGAGAAGAACACAGCACAAGAACTTCGTGAAGCATACGCAAGTATCAATAGCCAAATCGATCAAATGAAAGAAAGGAAATCAGAGATTGAAGATCAACTTACTGTAATAAAGAGTGAAGACAAGATTAGAGAAAAAAGAATGAAAAGATACAAACGAAGCCTCCAAGAAATATGAAACTATGTGAAAAGACCAAACCTACGTTTGATTGGTGTACCTGAAAATGATGGAGAGATTGGAACCAAGTTGGAAAACACACTTCAGGATATTATCCAGGAGAACTTCCCCCAACCTAGCCAGACCAGCCAACATTGAAATTCAGGAAATACACAGAACACCACAAAGATACTCCTTGAGAAGAGCAATCCCAAGACACATACTTGTCATATTCACCAAGGTTGAAATGAAGAACAAAATGTTAAGGGAAGCCTGAAAGAAAGGTCGGGTTACCCAAAAAGGGAAGCCCATCAGACTCACAGTGGATCTCTCAGCCAAAACCCTACAAACCAGAAGAGAGTGGGCACCAATATTTAACATTCTTAAAGAAAAGCATTTTCAACCCAGAATTTCATATCCACCCAAACAAAGTTTCACAAGTGAAGGAGAAATAAAATCCTTTACAGACAAGCAAATGCTGAGGGGATTTTGTCACCACCAGGCCTGCCTTACAAGAGCTCCTGAAGGAGGCACTAAATATGGAATGGAAAAACTGGTACCAGCCACCACAAAAACAAACCAAAATGTAAAGGCCATCAACACTATGAAGAAACTGCATCAACTAATGGGTAAAATAACCAGCTAGCATCAAAATGACAGGAACTAATTCACACATAACAATATTAACCTTAACTGTAAATAGGCTAAATGCCACAATTAAAAGGCACACACTGGCAAATTGGATAGAGTCAACACCCATCAGTGTGCTGTATTCAGGAGACCCATCTCACCTGCAAAGACACACATCGGTTCAAAATAAAGTGATGAAGGAAAATTTCCAAGCAAATGAGAGAAAAAAAGCAGGGGTTGCAATCCTCATCTCAGATAAAACAGACTTTAAACCAACTATAATCAAAAAAGACAAAGAAGGACATTATATAATGGTAAAGGGATCAATGCAACTATCCTTAATGTATATGCACCCAATACAGGAGCACACAAATTCATAAAGCAAGTTCTTAGAGACCTAGAAAGAGACTTAGATTCCCACGCAATAATAGTGGGAGACCTTAACACCCAACTGTCAATATTAGACAGATCAAGAAGACAGAAAATTAGTAAGGATATTAAGGACTTGAGCTCAGCTCTGGACCAAGCAGACCTAATAGACATCCACAGAACTCTCCACCCCAAATCAACAGAATATACATTCTTCTCAGTACCACATCATGCTTATTCTAAAATTGACTAAGCAGATCTAATAGACATCTACAGAACTCTCCACCCCAAATCAACAGAATATACATTCTTCTTAGCACCACATCACACTTATTCTAAAATTAACCACATAATTGGAAGTAAAACACTCCTCAGCAAATGCAAAAGAATGGAAATCATAACTAACGGTCTCTCAGACCACAGTGCATTCTAATTAGAACTCAAGACTAAGAAACTCACTCAAAATCGCACAACTACTGAACAACCTGCTCCTGAATGACTGCTGGGTAAATAACAAAATTAAGGCAGAAACAAATAAGTTCTTTGAAGCCAATAAGAACAAAGACATGACGTACCAGAATCTCTGGGACACAACTAAAGCAGTGTTTAGAGGGAAATTTATAGCACTAAATGCCCACATCAGAAAGCTGGAAAGATCTAAAATCAACACCCTAACATCAGAATTAAAAGAACCAGAGAAGTGAGAGTAAATTGAAAAGCTAGCAGAAGACAAGAAATAAACAAGATCAGAGCAGAAATGAAGGAAATAGAGACATCAAAAACCCTTCAAAATTTCAACGATTCCTGGAGCTGGTTTTTTGAAAAGATTAACAAAATAGATAGACCACTAGCCAGACTAATAAAAGAGAGAAGAAAAAGTAGACACAACTAAAAAAAAAAAAAAAAAACAATAAAGGGAATACCACAACTGATTCCATGGAAATACAAACTACCATCAGAGAACACTATGAACACCTCTACATAAACAAACTTGAAAATCTAGAAGAAATGGATAAATTCCTGGACACATACATTCTCCAAAGACTAAACCAGAAAGAAGTCAAATCTCTGAATAGACCAATAACAAGTTCTGAAATTGAGGCAGTAATTAACAGCCTATCAACCAAAAAATTCCAGGACCAGACAGATTCATAGCCGATTTCTACCACAGGTACGAAAAGGAGCTGGTACCATTCCTTCTGAAATTATTCCAATCATCCTGATACCAAAACATGCCAGAGACACAACAAAAAAAAAAGAAAATTTCAGGTCAATATCCATGATGAACATCAATGCAAAAATCTTCAATAAAATACCAGCAAATTGAATCCAGCAGCACATTAAAAAACTTATCCACCGTCAAGTCAGCCTCATCCCTGGATGCAAGGCTGGCTCAACATATGCAAATTAATAAACATAATCCATCACACGAACAGATCCAATGATAAAAACCACATGATTATCTCAATAGATGCATAAAAGGCCTTCAGTAAAATTCAGTATCCCTTCATGCTAAAAACACTCAATAAACTATGTACCGATGGAACATATTTCAAAATAATAAGAGCTATTTATGACAAACCCACAGCCAATATTATACTAAATGGGCAAAAGCTGGAAGAATTCCCTTTGAAAACTGGCACAAGACAAGGATGCCCTCTCTCACCACTCCTATTCAACTTAGTACTGGAAGTTCTGGCCAGGGCAATTAGGCAAGAGAAAGAAATAAAGGTATTCAAACAGGAAGACAGTAAGTCAAATTATCTCTGTTTTAGATGACATGATTGTATATTTAGAAAACCCCATTGTTTCAGCCCAAAAACTCCTTAACCTGATAAGCAACTTCATCAAAGTCTCGGTATACATAATCAATGTGCAAAAATCACAAGCATTCCTATACACCTATAATAGGCAGAGAGCCAAATCATGAGCAAACTCCCATTTACAATTGCTACAAAGAGAATAAAATACCTAGGAAGACAACTTGCAAGGGATGTGAAGGACCTCTTCAAGGAGAACTATAAACCACTGTTCAAGGAAATGAGAGAGGATACAAACAAATGGAAAAACATGCCATGCTCATGGATAGGAAGAATCAATATCATGAAAATGGCTATACTGCCCAAAGTAATTTATAGATTCAATGCTATCCTTATCAAGCTACCACTGACTTTCTTCAAAGAATTAGAAAAAACTACTTTAAATTTCATGTGGAATCAAAAAAAAGAGCATGTATAGCCAAGACAATCCTAAGCAAAAAGAACAAAACTGGCGGCATCATGCTACCTGACTTGAAACTATTCTACAAGGCTACAGCAACCAAAACAGCATGGTGCTGATACCAAAACAGATACATAGACCAAGGAACAGAACAGATGCCTTAGAAATTACGCCACACATCTACAACCATCTGACCTTCGACAAACCTGACAAAAACAAGCAACAAGCAATGGGGAAAGGATTTTCTATTTAATAAATGGTGTTGGGAAAACTGGCTAGCGATATGCAGAAAACTGAAACTGGCTGGACCCCTTCCTTACACCTTACACAAAAATCAACTCAAGCTGGATTAAAGATTTAAATGTAAGACCTAAAACCATAAAAACCCTAGAAGAAAACCTAGTCAATACTATTCAGGACATAGCATGGGCAAAGATTTCATGACTAAAACACCAAAAGCAATGGCAACAAAAGTCAAAATTGACAAATGGGATCTAATTAAACTAAAGAACTTCTGCACAGCAAAAGAAACTATCACCAGAGTGAACAGGCAACCTACAGAAAGGGAGAAAATTTTTGCAATCTATCCATCTGACAAAGGGCTAATATCTAGAATATACAAAGAACTTAAACGAATTTTCAAGAAAAAAAAAAAAAAAAACCCCATCAAAAAGTGGGCAAAGGATATGAACAGATATTTTTCAAAAGAAGACATTTATGCAGCCAACAAACATATGGGGGAAAAAAGCTCATTATCACTGTCATTAGAGAAATGCAAATTAAACCCACAATGAGATACCATCTCATGTCAGTAAGAATGGTGATCATTAAATGTCAGGAAACAACAGATGCTGGAGAGGATATGGAGAAATAGGAACACTTTTACACTGTTGGTGGGAGTGTAAATTAGTTCAACCATTGTGGAAGACAGCATAGCAATTCCTCAAGGATCTGGAACTAGAAATACCATTTGACCCAGCAGTCCCATTACTGGGTATATACCAAAGGATTACAAATCATTCTACCATAAAGACACATGCACACATATGTTTATTGCAGCACTATTCACATTAGGAAAGATTGGAGCCAACCCAAATTCCCCAGTGATAGACTGGAAAAAGAAAATGTGGCACACATACACCATGAAATACTATGCGGCCATAAAAAAGAATGAGTTTATGCCTTTTACAGGGACATGGATGGAGCTGGAAACCATCATTCTCAGCAAACTAACACAGGAACAGAAAACCAAACATCACATGTTCTCACCATAAGTGGGAGTTGAACAATGAGAATATATGGGTACAGGGAGGGGAATATCACACACCGGGCCTGTCAGGGGGTGAGGAACAAGGGGAAGGATAGCATTAGGAGAAATACCTAATGTAGATGATGGGTTGATGGGTGCAGCAAACTACCATGGCGCATATATACCTATAAAACAAACCTGCATGTTCTGTACATGTATCCCAGAACTTAAAGTAAGATTTAAAAATGTTTTATAAGAGTGTGTAAGGTAATCTTTTAGATTTTGTGATGTTTATGATAATTGTCAGTTTTTAAAATTTTACGTTTTGTTGTGATTCCTTTACTTATTCTAAATATATATTCACTTTCATATTAAAAAAAAAAAGAATAAAAACTAATGTGGTGGTCATCAGTGCTACTCCATTTATCCTTCTAGCCATGTGGTCAATTTGCACTTCTTTCATCATTTGATATTGGATGTGGCCAATCAGGTGTTGCTCTGGCCAATAATGAAATATAAATTAAAGAGAAATGGGTTCCTTTGAGCTTAAAAGCTTTGAAAGCTAGTGTTAAAGTGTTCCATGTCCCCTCTCAACAATGAAATCTTTCATCCAAACGTGTATAAATATCCTTCAAACAAATCACATAGATCAACAACAATGGCAGAGAAAATTTCTCACAATCCATGGTTACAGCATAACTCAGAGACAAAGTAAAAGAAGATACTATGAGTTTCAAATGGCATGATAAAGTAAATGAGTAAAGATATTAATGTTTGGGAAACCAGTTTTCTCACTGAATGAAAAACAAGATACAAATAACAAATAGAGAAAAAAACCTGTGTTGTTTGATTTAAAATAGAGTTCATATCAATACAAACTCATCTCTGACCTCTGCAAGGTCCTGGAAGTAACAATAGCTTAGCAGCAATGAAAACATTTAGTTTTAGATTTTTGTTTCTAAATACCATTCCACACTCAGTCTTCTTAAAGAAATTAATGATTCTAAATTTGGGGCATAAGGAGAACAAGATGAGCCCAGAGCATATTTTTTCTGTATATCATAAAAGAGAAAAGAGCTTAAAGACTGATGGAGATGAGTCAGAAAGATACAAGAGCTGTCTTAAAGCCAAATCTGGAATAATATGAGCAAAAGATAATGATAACAGTAAATCATATATGTATATATATTTTAAAAAAAAGAATCCATGTGTCCAAAGTGATACAAAGAAAGGAGGTGGGTGAAAATGTCTTTACAGAAGAGTGTCAGTTAATAAATATTAGAATTAGAAAACTAATTTAATAATCAACTCAAGCAAAAGTCATCAATGAATGCTAAAACCATTAGGTAAAAATTTAAGATACAGGATACTGACACATTCTCAAAGTGTCTCCCACACAGATTGCTATGAATTGCAAAGAGAAAAAATGTAACAATGAAAATATCTAGCAAATGTCACTTTAGCCAAGTAATCAAATTTCACATCACCAATTTGGGACAAATGCCTCTTGATATGATTCACAGTGCTTAGCATCGTTTGTGCTAAAAAAAAAACAAAAACAAAAAACCTAGAAATGTATTCCACCCACTTGCCACTACAGAAAGAACAATTTTTCAGAATTATTGCAGAATAATTAATCAGAATTACTGCAAAATTCAAATGACATAATCCATTTGAAAGGGAAGCAAGTCATTATGACAAAAATCCGATGTTCTAAAGCCAGTTCACTGAAAATCAATTAGAGAAATAACTAAATTTTAAAATAAATCTGTTTGCCAACTTCCTGATATTAGCAATTTGCAAAGGGCTTGGGTTTTTTTTAACTTTTACTTTAGGTTCAGGAGTACATGTGTAGGTTTGTTTCACAGGTAAACTGTGTATCATGGGATTTGCTGTACAGATTATTTTATCACTCAGATAATAGGCATAGTACCCAATAGATAGTTTTTTTATCCTCTCCCTCCTCCCACCCTCTACTCTCAAATAGGCCCCAATGTCTGTTATTTCCCTCTTCACGTCCATGTAGTCTTGTTACTTCACTCCCAAATAAGAATATGTGGTACTTGGTTTTCTGTTCTTGCATTAGATTGCTTAGAATAATGGCCTCCAGTTCCGTCCATGTTGCTGCAAAGGCCATGATCTTGCTTTTTTATGGCTATGTAGTATTCCATGGTGTATATGCATCACATTTTCTTTATCCAGTCTACCATTGATGAGCCTTTAGGTTGATTCCATGTCTTTGCTATTATAAACAGTGCTGCAATGAACATATGCATGCATGAGTCTTTATGGCAGAATGATATGTATTCTTTTGGGTTTGTATAAGGGGCTTGCTGGGTCAAATGGTAATTCTATTTTAAATTATTTGAGAAATCACCACACTGCTTTCTACAGTGGCTGAACTAATTTATATTCCCACCAGCAGTGTATAAGCATTTCCTTTTCTCTGCAATCTCACCAGCATCTGTTATTTTTTCACTTTTTAATAATAGTCAAAAATTCTGACTGCTGTGAGATAGTATCCTATTGCGGTTTTGATTTGTATTTCTCTAATGATTAGTCATGTTGAGCATTTTTTCATATCTTTGTTGGCCACATGTGTGTCTTCTTTTGAAGTGTCTGTTATGTCCTTTGCCTACCTTTTAATGGAGCTGTTTTTTGCTTGTAAATTTGTTTAAGTTCCAAAAGGCTTGTTGCTTTTAACTCTTTGAATAACATTTCATTAAGTGTGAGATAATTTGTTACAGCAGAAATAGGAAACTAATATAGCCATTGTAGACCAGTCAGTTTACAACTAATCTGCTAGCTGATCCCAGACACCTGAGCAAGCCCAAGCACTATCAGGCAGATGATAAATCATCCTATTCAATATAAATTACTAAAATATTTATAAAGAGTTAGAAAGCACACATTTCTGGTACATATAAATTCTTTGTAAATTTTTCAAATTGGCAATTTATTAAAATCTTCAGCAAATCAACCAAAGTAAAAAAAAAAATGTTTCAAAGACAGTGTTAATTAAAAAAGAAAAAACATAGTACTAAGAAATGTTATCATGCATTTTACTGCTGAATTGATAAAACTAAGTAGGATAGGCATAGCAAACAAAAGAATGTAATGCCCACTGTTGCATTGCCTTCTGTATGGTATGATTAATTAAATATAGCTGAAGCAGTTATAAAATATGGAATAAGGCAATCCAGAGAATCATAAATCATGAGTACTAGTAAGGCATGGGATATAGGATTGTGTGCATGTGCACACACGTGTGTATTTCATGAGATAGCTGCAAAAGTCTTCAATTCCTGTTATGATATGTGCCAGTTGCCTGAAAATCTAAGAATCAGTTTAGGAAACATATGGAGAAGAAAAAGAATTACCAAAAAGTATATCAAGGAAAGAAGAGGAACAAGAAACAAGAAAAGTGGATATTTGATCTCTGGAGAGATAAAACAAACACATAGGTGACTGCCAATCCATTAAGAAGTAACCCTAAACCAGATTACCAGTCTAGTGACTTGAGACCCTGGACATAGTCTGTGAAGACTTCAATACAACGACATCAGCATGAGGTGGTTCCTGGTAGTGTAAAAGCCACCCTCTTCCAAATAAAGGCAGGAAAAAATGACTTTATGAGAAGATAAAGCTACTAAGAGCTGAAGAATCTTCATCCATCATTTCATACATAAATGTGTCCACACACAAATACTGAATGGTACCATCTGAGTATAATATCTGAATAGGGCACAATGGCTTTGGAGTCAACAAATGTTTTAGTCAATATACTGCAGCAGTTATGATTTGTGCCAACTCATCCTTGCAGATCTTGGAACTATCCCCCTTTTTTTTTTTTTTTTTTAAGATAGAGTCTCAATTTGTCACCAGGCGCCAGACTGGAGTGCAGTGGCGCAATCTCAGCTCTCTGCAACCTCCACTCCCGGGTTCAAGCAATTCTCCTGCCTCAGCCTCCCGAGTAGCTGGGACTACAGGCGCGCGCCACCATGCCCAGCTAATTTTTTGTATTTTTTAGTAGAGACAGGGTTTCACTATGTTGGCCAGGATGGTCTCGATCTCTTAACCTCGTGATCCGCCCACCTTGGCCTCCCAAAGTGCTGGGATTATAGGCATGAGCCACCACGCCCTGCCTCCTTTTTGTTTTTAGTGATGTCATATGATATTTGGTCTCACAATCAATTCTGAACAGATCCAAAAAATAGTTTGCTCATGTTTTTATGGAAATTATTTTATCTGCAATTGGTTGATGTTTTTTCCCGGTACCTTTTGAAATGAAGCCTTTGATGATTTTCAGTGGGTACACCATCAGGTATTGACAGCAGAGTTCCAGTGCTTTGTAAACTTTTCCATAAAACAATCTTCAGATATAGTTATTTAAATGCAGTCATGCCAGGGATAGCAATTTACCACTTCTTATCCATAATCATAATGTCTGAGTGGATAAAGGGGGTTATGATGGGGAAAGACAAGATTTGGGAAGCAGGGAGGAAAATGTTATTATATTAACATCACGGTTCATGATACTTGTAATTCTTGATATATATATTTAAACATGTATATAGACTGGACTAAAAACATCAATGATTTTTACTCTTTGGGTGAAAAGAGTCTTAATTAGAGCAATTTAGATACTTCCCCAAAACAATAATAATACGCGGTACAAAGATAAAAATCTGTGGGTTATCCTGAAATAACATCTTCTAAATTGATATCACTATTTCCACTTATTTCAGAAATATAGCAAGGATATGAGAAACTTTCCCAAAATAGTTAGCTGTGTGACCATAGCCAAGTAATCTAACTCCTCTGCACCTTAATTTTAAAATAAAGAATGAACCATAGGATCTCTTCTACTTGTAGCATTTTATAATTGAGTGATAATTGCATTTATTTTTATGTGATTTTCTCTCCACATATGTTTTAAACCCACACTTACCTCTATTGCTTATGTTTTTAGAATAGTTTTAAATAAATTTTATCCAAAGATAGGAAATTGCTAATTTAGTCATGATTTTTTTCCCCCCAACATGCCTTCTTAATTTCAGTTTTTATTTTCTAGTATGTTCTGGTTCATAATAAAAATTATAAATTTACCAGATTCCTTTAAAAGACTGATGATATACAATCATTACTAAATCTTTTGTATGACAATCTATAGATACCTACAATAATGCCTTGCACTTAAAATGTGCCCAACCAGGCAACTCTCTCCCACCCCTACAACAGTGCTCTCACCCCTCGACATGCTCACACCCCTTCTTGAGAAAATAAGGAAGGCAATGAAGAACTAGGGTACTGCGTCTACTCAGTTATTAAGTGTACTAGCTAGCTGAGTGAATTGAGTCCTTCCCCAAGTTAGGTAAGTGCTAGCTACCATACACAGGAGAGAACATGCCTTTCTTGGCAATTTAATTGATCTGAGGCAGGGCCTAAGTATCCATTTTTTAAAGCTTCCCCCAGTGGTTCTAATGAGCAACAGGGTTGAGAAGGGGGAAAAGCTTGAGGTTTGTGGTTTTTCTAAGCATTCACTCTTCCCAACAATCTGGACACGGATGAGATATGAGACTGGGATGTTTCTCACTGGATCTCAGCCCCATCACAAGTCTACTGCATTTTGGATTTGGATATTCAAATGGTTATTCTATCTTCTATACTGGTTTGTAAGCTGCTTTCAGAGTAGGTCCCTTGCCTCATACATCACTATATCCCTTACAGCATCTAGCACATGGCTTAATGCCTTCATGCTTTGTTAATCATCTTCAGATTAAAATAGAAATGAATTTTGGGAATTCTGACCTTTGCAGCCCAACTTCCATAGGTGTTTGGATTAAGTCAACATGGAAAGGATCAAGTTATTTTCTACATGAAATAAATTAAATTTTAAAACCCCTGGCCACAAAAGATCATTCACATTTTAAATAGTACTGACGAATCTTTAAAAGCAAGGCAAAAGTTATCAGTTATTAAGTGTCTAGAATATAATATTATCTTGGAAAAAGTTACATCATTATAGGCCCATTTTTTCTTTTCAATAGTTGTGTGAATGTTTGCAAAGGTATAGGCATTTTTAGAACAATACCAGCAGTATTTCCATATTATTCAGCTATTACTATGTTCCTAAATAGAGAGAGTCATTCAATAAATATTGAATGCCAACTATGTGCAAGGCACTCTGCTAGGTGATCCTTACACAACAGTGATCGAACAGCTTTTGTGGAGCCTGCATTCTAACACACAAGATAACTAATATTATTCAATTACATTTTAAATGAGTCCTGTGAAAGAAGAGTAGAGTGATTTGAATATATAATAGATCTGATTTAGCCATGGGGTCAAGCAAGTGACATGTGAGCTGAGTGTTGAAGAATTCATAGGAATTAACTATGGGAAGAGAAGGGACAACATTCTGGCATAGGGAACAGCAAGTGAGAAGACGTTACAGTCAGAAGGAAGGTGAAGCCTGCAAGAAAACAAAAGAAGGTCCTTATGACTAGATCTCCAAGAGTGAAGAGTTGGTAAGAGACAACTCTGGCAAACTAGTCCATCCATCAGTAGGACCCTATTGAAAGTTTTAGAATTTACCTTAAGAAACAACAGGAGATCCTAAAAGCTAAATAGGTACACAGTCTGACATATTTTTCAACCACGCTGACTAGAGTGAGGAGGATGGATGCAATTGGGAGTGGGGAAAATTGAAGGGAAGAGACCATCAAGAAGTTTGTTTAAGTAATCAAGATAAAGAAATTATATCTACAACTAGTGTGGTAACAGTGGAGATGAAAGAAGTAGCCGGTTCAAGAAATATTTAAAGTTCACATAAACAGAACCAAGGACAAAAAACACATGATTATCTCAATAGATGCAGAGAAGGCCTTTGATAAAATTCAACAGCCCTTTACGCTAAAAACTCTAGGTATTGAAGGAACATATTTCAAAATAATAAAAGCTATTTACAACAAACCTACAGCCAATATCATACTGAATGGGCAAAAATTGGAAGCATTCCCTTTGAAATCTGGCACTAGACAAGGATGCCCTCTCTCACCACTCCTATTCAATAGACTATTGGAAGTTCTAGCCAGAGCAATTAGGCAAGAAAAAAAAAATGGTATTCAGTTAGGAAAAGAGGAAGTCAAATTGTCTCTATTTGCAGATGACATGATTGTATATTTAGAAGACCCTATCATCTCAGCCCAAAATCTCCTTAAACTGATATGCAACTTCAGCAAAGTCTCAGGATACAGAATGAATGTGCAGAAATCACAAACATTTCTATACACCAATAACAGACTAACAGAGTTATTGGTGTATAGAAATCATGAGTGAACTCCCATTCACAATTGCTAGCAAAGAGAATAAAATACCTAGGAATACAGCTAACAAAGGATGTAAAGGATCTCTTCAAGGAGAACTACAAACCACTGCTCAGGGAAATAAGAGAGGACACAAACAATGGAGAAACATTTCATGCTCATGGTTAGGAAGAATCAATATTGTGAAAATGGCCATACTGCCCAAAGTAATTTATAGATTCAATGCTATCCCCCATCAAGCTACCAATGACCTTCTTCTCAGAACTGGAAAAAACCACCTTAAACTTCATATAGAACCAAAAGAGAGCCTGCATAGCCAAGACAATCCTAAGCAAAAAGAACAAAGCTGGGGGCATCACGCTATCTGATTTCAGACTATACTACAAAGCTACCATAATCAAAACAGCATGGTACTGGTACCAAAACAGAGATATAGACGAATGGAACAGAACAGAGGCCTTGGAGGCAATGCCACACATCTACAACCATCTGATCTTTGACAAACCTGACAACAACAAGCAATGGGGGAAAGGATTCCCTGTTTAATAAATGGTGTTGGGAAAACTGGCTAGCCATGTGCAGAAAGCAGAAACTGGACCCCTTCCTGACACGTTACACTAAAATTAACTCCAGATGGATTAAAGACTTAAACATAAGACCTAACACCATAAAAACCCTAGAAGAAAACCTAGGCAAAACTATTCAGGACATAGGCATAGGCAAGGGCTTCATGACTACAACACCAAAAGCATTGGCAACAAAAGCCAAAATAGACAAATGGGACCTAATTAAACTCCAGAGCTTCTGCACAGCAAAGGAAACAATCATTAGAGTGAACCGGTAACCAACAGAATGGGAAAACATTTTTGCAACCTACCCATCTGACAAAGGGCTAATATCCAGAATCTACAAAGAACTAAAACAGATTTACAAGAAAAAACAAACAAACCCATCCAAAAGTCAGAGAAGCATATGAACAGGCACTTTTCAAAAGAAGACATATATGAGGCCAACAAACATATGAAAAAATGCTCATCATCACTGGTCATTAGAGAAATGCAAATCAAAATCACATTGAGATACCACCTCACACCAGTTAGAATGGCGATCATTAAAAAATCTGGAGACAACAGATGCTGGAGAGGATGTGGAGAAATAGGAACACTTTTACACTGTTGGTGGGAGTGTAAACTAGTTCAACCATTGTGAAGGACAGTGTGGCGATTCCTCAAGGACCTAGAAATAGAAATTCCATTTGACCCAGCCATCCTATTACTGGGTATATACCTGACGGATTATACATCATCATGCACACACACGTTCATAGTGGCACTGTTTACAATAGCAAAGACCTGGAACCAACCCAAATGCCCACTGACGATATGGACAAGGCAAACGTGGCACGTATACACCATGGAATACTATGCAACCATAAAAAAAAGATGAGTTCATGTCCTTTGTTGGGACATGGATGAATCTTGGAAACCATCATTCTCAGCAAACTGACACAAGAACAGAAAACCAAACACTGCATGTTCTCACTTATAGGCGGGTGTTGAACAATGAGAACACATGGACACAGGGAGGGGGGCATAACACACTGGGGTCTGTTGTGGGGGCCAAGTGAGGGACAGCGGAGGCGGGGTGTGGACGTCTGGAAGGGATAACATGGGGAGAAATGCCAGATGAGGGTGACGGGGGAATGGAGGCAGCAGGCCACATTGCCGTGTGTGTACCTATGCAACAATTCTGCATGATCTGCACATGTACCCCAGAACCTAAAGTACAATTTAAAAAAAGAAATATTTAAAGCTAAAATCAACAAGACTTGGCAATCCAGTGGACGTGAGGGTAAAGGAGAAAAAGGAATAAAAGCTGATCCCCAGTCCTCTGGCTCAGACTACTCGGCAATTGCATGCTGGTGCAGTTCACACAAGAAACACATGAAAAGGTCTACCATTGGGAGAAAGTAATAAAGACATTTGATTGATAATATGCAGCAATGGCTCTGTTCCTGGCGCTGTTCTAGGTGCAACGGATAGATAGATGGTAGATAAGATAGATAGATAAATAAGCTGATTGATAGATCATAGCAAGTCTGTGAGATAGATTCTATACATTCCCCAGTTCACTGATGAGAAAACAGAGTCCCAGGGAGTTAGGTAAGTTGCTCAGTCACACAGTCAGTAGCACACAGTCTCTCAACCACTATATTCAGCATCCTACTTGTATTGAGTTTGAGTGGATTTATCAACTAGTGGATTCATAGGTCTGGAATTAATAGAAGTCTGGATTGGAAAAATTATTGCATAAGAGAACATAAGGTTACATTTCAGAATTAAGAACATTACTTGATTCAATTGATCCTTGGAGACCAAACACTTTCTCCAGAATAAAAAATGTGAAATGGAGCAGATTAATGTTGGAGCTCTTCCCAAAGGATTTTCTGTTTAATTACAATGAGAACATCAATACTACAGCATTTCACCTACAGCAGTTCCTCACTCTGCAGGTATGGTATGGGCTCAGGTAAACAGATCCCAATCTCAAGTTTCTCTTACAATTAGTTCTGTGCCCTTGGAAAAGTTGCTGTAGCAGTGTGAGACTCAGTTTTTCATCTATTAAGTAAGGATTTTTTTAAAACTGCTTTTACACTTATTATGATGATTATATGATATAACATAGATACTGGACTAGGCACTATATTTTAAAACAGTTCCCCTATTATGCTATTGCTCTACATGATGAATATGTTATTAAAAGGCTATAATATAACTGTCTTATTTTACATTAATTGAATTATAATGCAGTTGTAATAGAACATACAGTGAAAAGAGGAGAGAAAACAGTCTTCACTCAGCCTTCCATTTTTGGCACCTGTCCAAGAGCCTTAACACCAGAAAGGAGGGTGTTGGGGAGAATGGGGAAGTATGTGTGACTACCTTAACTCTTACACTCAAATATCCAGAGCATTTAAAATTCTTTGTGTTAAAAAACTGGGTACGTATTCCACCCACTTACCACCACAAAAAGAACTTAGAGTCCTGAGGCCTGTACTAACTTGTACCATAGCATTTTATTTGAATTGTTGTGGTAACATCAACCTTTCATGTAGGAAGAGCAAGCAAGATTTGTTCAAGAGAAAAAGCAAGAGATTCTGCAGTAACTTCTTAAGTGCTTTTAAAGCAAACATTTGAATCACAGCAACAGAAGCTCACTTTTTTTAAAGTAAGGCTTTTCATTTTAGCTTTCATTGCATGTTTATTCACCAGCATGCTGGAATTACAAAATTTTCAAGTTCTTATTTAAATGCTCGATTAGTACCAGTGATATAAGAATACAGGCTTTTACAAAACAGAATAAATTCCTTGATATATTAAACTTTGACAACTGAAAAGAATTTTGTTACAATGTACTAGCATTTTCTCCATTTGAAATGAGAAGCACATGGGGAAAAAGGGGAAAGTAGAGGAACTGGGAAAACAAAAGTAGGAAAGGATTTATTCATTAAGATGAATAAATCTTAGCACAATGACTACAGCCAGTCTGAATCATTCTTCCTTTGCATAAACATTCTAGAGTTGCAATAATGGCTCCCACCCCCAATACCAGCTTGTAGGAAACAGAAAAGAGATTAATTTCTATAAAGTACTGAGCTTGTGGACAGTTTCCCGTAATACCTAAACACAGGTTAACAGAGTGAATTCATGCAATACTTTTCAGCAATTTGAAAAACAATGTGTTTTATAACGTTGAAATCAATTATATGGGTTTATATGGGCCTCCACTATTAATAAGCTTTGTATAAACTATATTTTTAAAAAATGTTTAAGTTTTATTATGGATATATAATAGTTATACATATTTATGGGGTACAAATGATATTTAGATACAAAGATATGTATAATGATCAAATCAAAGTTATTGGAGTATCCACCACTTCAAGCATTTATCATTTTTTTGAGTTAGGAGAAGTAAGGTCTAGTGTTTGGAGGCTTAATAGGGCAACTATATTTAACAATAATTTCTTGTACATTTTAAAATAACTAAAGAGTAGAATTGGAATAAACTAAATTTTAAAGTAACAATACTTGCTATTAGTTGAGCAACTAAAAGTCTTGAGTTCTTGAACAAATTTTCATTGTCTGAAACTATAGGTTTCAACCTATGAAACCTGCCAAATACAGGTAGAAGGGATTTCTGCCTTCCAGACCATGGGGAAGCAGGAGAACTTAGCCCAAGAGTAACAGAAAATGGGCAAGAGCCTGTGTGTAATTGATCCTTTTAGAGCTGACTTCCAATTAATGAATTATTCCCATTAATGTGAAGCAACAGTAGTAATAGCCACAGATCACAGGCCCAGGAAAGGAACCATCCAAATTTCCTCTCTGCAAAGTGATTGGAACTAAACCATTGATCTTTCCAACTGAGTGAACATGCAGGGGTTCTTAGATTTATCAAAGGAAGGATTATGCTACAGGGAGAAAATAAAGGTCATTCTTGAGCTGTTTAATTTTAATTGTAATTTTTAAATGTTTTCTATACCAACCTTGTATTGCAGGTTATACTGTAAATGCCTCATCAACCTCTCATTTTCATTAAACCATTTTCAGTAGAACAGCCAACTGCCATTACTTCTCAGTTTGCTTTCTTATGACTGCTGCCACTTCCATCCCCCAAATCTTATCAGGGAATGAGTGGCTATGGCTTTATTCTTTATGGGTTGTATTTCGGGAGCTCCTTTATCTGAAGGTCTGAAAGCCCTACCAGAAAAATATCCTTATATACTTTCTACAGAAAAGGAAAAGAGCAGTGGTGAAGCACTTAAAATATCAAACAGTGGGTATAAATCAGTCCGTACCTCATCCCCCTTTTTGCTGATGTAAAGTCCATATCCATGGCAACAGGGATTAGAAATAGCAACCTATGAAAAACACTGAGTTTATTGGAGCACATGGAAGTTTTAGTTTGGTTTTCAGCCAAATCTTGAAAAAACAAATCTTTGACTAATACCTACATGCTATTTTTATCACTTTTGAGAATTAATGTTTAAATTATGGATTAAGGGGAAATCATTTTTTTCGACTGAATAAAGATAATCAAAAACATCATAAGCTAATATTTCGGGTAGTGAACGTCAAAAGGCTCTCCTTGTTTGAACACCCAATCTTCTATATCTACTCTGCCTAATGTAGGTGTTTGATAACAAAATAATATCAATTATCTGTCCTGATTTGTAGATTTAGTTGCACGTTGAACTCTGGTTTTTTAATTGATATCTCTCTCCAACAAGACATTTCCAGACTTTTTTTATTCACAGACAAAAGAAGTTTGCCTTAGATATGAAGAGAGGCCTAATAATTTACTCTGTAAATTAGATGGTTCCCCTGTTTGACTATTAAGTTCCTTCTTTAATAAGCAGTAAATTGTAAAGCTCAAGGATTCAGCTTCAAAGGCAGTATGGTATACTAGAGGAAGAAAGGATCTGTAATCAGGAAGATGTGAGTGTGATGAGACTAGAACCCATTAGGGGCTGACATCTCTCCCCACCCATCATCATTTCCATCTTCATTTACTTATCCTTCAAGGCCTCACTCAAAACCCATCTCTTCTATGAAGACCTCCAAGTTTACACTTTACAGTCTATCCTCATCATTTACAGATTCAGTATGTGCGAATTCACCTAGCAGCTAACATTTATTTGTAACCCCACAATCAATATTCACTATGCTTCTGAGGTTATTCACAGAAATGTGCACACTGCCAGCTGAAGTCAAACAAGGCAGCTTGCCTTCTTGTTTTAGTTCACATATTATGAACAAGTACCCTTTTTGTGCTCTATGTAATGGTATGTTTTTTGCATGTTTGTCTTTTTGTTGGTGATTTTGTTGTTTAAGGGAACCCAAGGAGCAGTGCAGAAGTGCTATCTAATGATCCTAACCACAAGGAAGCTGTGATGTGCCTTACAGGGAAAATATGTGTTCAATAAACTCCAGACATGAGTTGCAGTGCTGCTGGCTATGAGTGCAACGTTAATGAATCTACAATGTATACTAAATATGTGTCTTTAAACAGAAACACACATAGAACAAGATTATTAATTGACTAGTTGACAAAAATGTCATAACCAGAGAATGACAGAAACCTAACCCTGTATTTCCCCCTAGGAGCAATGCTTAATTGCTAAAGCAATTAGCCTCAGTATTCCCTAATTCATTGATTCTGTCAACTTCGTAGAACAGAACTACTGAGAATAACAAGAATCAACTGTGGCTTACACTTAGATTGCACTCATTTAAAACTTGCCTCCACTTCCTAATTAGTCCTTTCTTAGACACAGCTTTATATTCTAACTGTTGGTATTATACTGCCTAGCTCTACGTTATGTGCTTTTTATTTTTATTTTTTAAAACAGAGTCTTGCTCTGTCACCCAGGCTGGAGTGCAAAGGCCCCATCTCGGGTTCACTGCAACCTCCACCTCCCAAGTTCAAGCGATTCTCCTGCCTCAGCCTCCCAATTAGCTGGGATTACAGGCACCCACCACCATGGCTGGCTAATTTTTGTATTTGAAGTATAGATGTGATTTCATCATGTTGACCAGACTGGTCTTGAACTCCTGACCTCAAGTGATCTGCCCACCTTGCCCTCCCAAAGTGCTAGGATTACAGGCATGAGCTGCCACGTCCAGACTTTTATGTGCTTTTTAAATAAATAATAAAATAATACCAGCTCTTGGTGTTTGAGCTCCCACTATGTCAGGGTACTGAGAGCTTTATAAACATGTCATTTGTGGGTGATTCATCTCCCAAATTAAATGGCAAGCTCCTTTCTTCAGAGACCTCATCATTTTTTAATGCATAATATTGTCTAGCACAGAGGCAGGCCCATAAAACTTGCTGAAAAATTGAGGTGGTTTTGTTGTTTTCATTCTTGTCACACATTTCATTATGTCAGTATTTTTGAAAAGTGACATTATCCAAGTAAATTTTCCATCATGGTTAATGATTAAACTGATAATCGTATTTCTCATCCCTATTATATATTGGCCACTTACGATTTTTAAAGTGTTCAGTGCTTTATATACAGAATTTCATTTTAATCATTAAAACCACACTATTAAAATCTGATACACAGAAAGTATAAGCAGCTCTCTAAAGTCATAGCTCCTGAGTAATAAAACTGGAATTGAATGCAGAGGTCCTTACTCATTTCAAGTAAGGGCCCTCGTAAAATAAAAAGGTTTCTTAAATTTCCTGTAAAAAGACCAGTTATAATAATAATTAAAACTTAAAGTGCTTACTCTGGGCCAAGTGCTATCTAAGCAACTTTCATAGATGAATTCATTTAATCTTCACAACAGCTTACAAAATCGATAGTATTACTATCTTCCTTTTAAAGTTAAAGACCCCGAACCCTGAAAAATTGAAGTTTGCTCTAGGTCACACAGCTAGACATTAAATAGCAAAGCCCGGATTCAAACACAAAGTATTCTGTCTCCAGAATCTGGCCCTTAACCTTTTCACAACACTGCTTTCAACCCATGGATATACTTTCTGAATCTGTTACCATATAATGACAAAAGCAGCTCTAAATTTATTAAATATATCAGGGTAAATTTACATCTCATTAACCATAAAAGCAACCATATATGTTTGAAATACAGGAGTAAGTGAATGTGAGAGAGTTGTTTATTCTACAGTCTATGATTGGTGGACCTGTGATAAAACATGGTTTGGGTCCCTCTACCATTGCCATAGGTGTGCATCCAACTGAACACAACCTCCCAGCATCATATCTGCTGGCCACGGTTATTGGCACTTTCACGATTCTGAGGTTAGACATGCCCAAACTGTACTTAACTCCATCGTTTACTGCTATCGGATGCTAGGCAACTAGCTCACCTTCCGAGGTGTCATTTTTCCATCCCTCTCTTCAAAATGATATAATACTATCCAGCTCATAGATTTGTTGTGAGAAATAAGATACTATACATAAAGAACCTAGCACAATTAATAGTAAACAAACAATAAACATAGGTTCTGACCCCAAGAAACACTTCTCCTCCTCCACTAGATTATGGCACTTGGAGATCAAGATTAACTCAAATCAAAGAGAAGCTCACCCTTTGAACCCTGAGACTTGAACTGCTAGCTGCTGACATACTTCCACAGAAACAGCTCCTGTCCTACTAGAGAAAGAAAGCACTGCCCGGAAAACCAGGACCAATAACCCAAGGAAGTAGCATATTGTGGTGGTTAACCATCTAATTTTGGAATTAAAACAGCTGAGTTTTCATCTAAGCCATGATTCTAGTTGCTTTATGGCCTTCTGTAAATTACATAATTGATCTAATCCTTGTGTTGTTTTTCCTTTTTTTCTGTAAAACGGAATTCCTGTCATGATTATCAAGCTAATATTTCTACAATCCTGGGACATAGTAGGTGGTCATATTGAGTAAGCGGGGCTGTATGTCTGCCATTATCTGTATTCTATCCACTTTCACCTTGAACAGGGAGCTAGGTTCCCCCTTTGCACCTACAACAACCACATGCACCTGAATCCCCCATCCTGTCAGGACTGTTGGATGATAGCATGTCCACAGGTGATCTATGCTTGACGAAAGCAGCACTCTGTCCCTTCCCCATCTGCTTCCAGTCCTCACCTACCATGAGAACTCCTTCTTCCCCTTCCTATCTTTATAATTCCACTTCCTTTACACCTCCCTCTCTCCACCTTCTTCTGCATGCCTCCACTCCCCTCCCCCAGCCTCAAGTCTAATGTTTGGACAAGAAATTATGATCTTGTAAAGAGGCAGCAAAATCTTTCTGTTTCACACTTAGGCTCGAAGATTTCTTTGAGCATTTGTTTCAGCTTCCACTGTAGACTAAGGGTATTCCTGGAGTACCAATAAGAGAGTAAAGATAAATCAACAGAAAACAAACAGATATATCCCTGCCTCCCACACATAATATATAGCTGTAGGGTAAATGCATGAAATGGTAATAACTTAAGCATATCTGGAGCATATCTTGTATGCTTAAGCATACTTTGTATGGCAGATGCACCTGAATGTGTTTTAAGCTAAGGAATCCAGGAGCAGCCAACCCAGAGATTCATTCTCTGTCTATGAGGAACATCTGAGCCCCAGCTCACCCTGTGAAACACCAGCAATTCGAGGCCAGAGTTTTGGGTTGAATTAAGGTTGCCAGATGAAGGTTGTTAGAGAAAGGCTGCCACCACTGGACTCTCTCCACTGTATGGAAGTCTCCAATAAAATCCCATGACTCGTGTGCTGGCTCTGGGTCTCTTCTGTCTGTTGAACATAGTGCCATCTCCACTGGAGTCAATAGGATTTTGGTATGATAATATCCAATCACATATATTCTATAAGAACCTGCTACATGCCAGCTGCGATTCTAAATGCTGGAATATAGTCCCCACTCTCAAAGAGCTTATATTCTTTTTTTCCTTTTTCCTTTCTTTTTTTTTTTTTTTTTTTTAAAGCGACAAGGTATTACTCTGTTCACTCAGGCTGGAGTGCAGTTGCATAATCACAGCTCGCTGCAGCCTCCAACTTCTGGGCACAAGTGATTCTCCTGCCTCAGCCTTCCAAGTAGCTAGGACTAATGGCATGTTCCATCACACCCAGCTAATTTTTTTTTTTTAATGTAGAGACAGGTTCTGGTGATATTGCCCGGACTTGTCTTGAACTGGCCTCAAGCAATCCTCCTGTGTTGGCCTCCCAAAGTGTTAGGATTACAGGCATGAGCCACCAAACCCACCAAGCCACCAACCCCATGAAGAATAGGCAGTAAGCAGGAAAACAATTTAATGCATTTATTTACCCGTTGGTTGTTCCTCATTCCTCTTCCTCACCAAAATAAATAATGTAACATGTAGATAACATACAAGTTACTTTTATAGAGATAATATAATATGACCATTTCCCCCAGCAAAAAATAACAGCTAACACTTTTATAGTGTTAACTACAGTGCTCAGCACTGTTTTAAGTACTTTATATGCATTAATTTAGTATTCACAATGACTCTCTGAAGTAGGTATTATTCTTCCCAACTTACATATGAGTAAACTGTAGAGAGTTTATAAGACTTGCCCATGGGACGAATAGATCATGTTCACCAGATCCTGATACTGGCTAGATACTCTGCACCTGGATTTGTGTTGATCTGCTCCAACTGAGATACCACATCTGGCAAAGCAGCAGCAATTAGAGCTACTTCTTGGTTGGGTTTGCAGGAATTCAGAGTCATCTTCCAGAATTTATCTGATTTTTGTAGGGCGCAGACTCATGATTTAAATGAAGACATGATGGAGGTGAAGATCTCTGCATCTTTTAAGTCTTTAAGAATGGTTTTAATCTCTGCCATCCTCTCTCCCCGTGACTCTACAATATTATTTTATATTTACTATTTGGCCAGGGTGGAGGTGTGATTTCATAGGCTTCCAAGTGGCTTCCTCAGGTCAAGGATCAATGTGTGCCTTCTGCCAATTTTCAAGCATGTACAATCCAGTTATACACTTAAGTATCAGGGAAATGACTAGCAAATGAGTTTGTGGATATAGTGGATTCATTGTGAGCTGAATCTGAGTGACAGTTGCATTTATTACCTGCTCCCTATATACTTCACTCCAACAGGAAGCCCAGGATAATTCTTTAGGTCCATAAGTATCAATGTCAACTCAAATCTATATTTAATAATCCAGTAACCTTCAAAATGTTTGGAGTATTCTTCTATTACCAGTGTAGAGTTATTACCCAAATTCGTGGTTTTAGGTCTTTTCAGGGATAAATTGGAAGAAACTTTACTGGATACACTTGCTATAGGGTATAGAATCCATTCTTGTGAAGGACCCAGACTCTCCTTCAGTCAAGGGGTTGCAGATATGCAAACTGGGTCAGATTCAGAAATTGACTTTTTATTGTGGCAGCTTTTCTCTGTCTTTAGACCATTTATCCTTGATTGTGTAGATTGGGAAATACCCTTGTTGGACGTCTACCTGTCTTTCCCCTAAGGATGCCCTATCCTATTAGTCATCTCCATAGTTCTTCATGAGCCTGGATCTCATGGTTGCCATTTCAAAATCTTGTTGCTCATTATGGTAATTAATCCTATCTTGCATCTGGCAGTTAAATGATATCACCTGGCCTCTATTAGATTGTCATTTTCTTATGCCAACTGCTATCAGTGAGACAGAACAACATCTCCTATGGTCAGCAGCTCCTGGAGTAAGAGAGAACCACCAGTGAGCTTCTCAGTGGCATGGGCGCCCCACTCACTAGCACATTTCTCATCCCATTTGTAAACACAAAGATGCTTCTGCAGAAAAATGTCAGCTGGTGTGTTTTCCAGCCCTATTTAGTATCATTCCCTATAATATGCTTATTTATCTAAGCCTTTTGATCTCTACTTCATGTTCTGCCATGGCAGTTCTGACGTTTCTACTTCACTTAGTGTTGACCACTGCTTTTTCTAAGAAAACAGTGTTTGGCATAATCTCCCTGGGTTCTTGCCAAGGCATAAAATCCAGTATCACAGGAGAGTACTACTCTCATATAATAAAACCTTAAATGTTCTTCCCCAGCCTTTTCTAGATTTATGCACTATTCATGATCATGTGACTAGTGTTTGTCTCTTTGGTACGTAGCTCTTTTCCTCCCTTAGCAGGCCCAGTACTTTCCCAGCTGCAATATGTTTTAAGTTGATTCTAGTTATCAGTTTGGAGGTCAGGAGGGAGGTGAGGATTGACCAGGGGAGGGGAGGAGAGCTTGACATATTACATGGGCAGAAACTTCTGCATCATATTCTAGTTGGGCAGGGGACAAAAGTCAGGGGGAAGGATAACAGCTTCTAACAAGGAAAAGTGAGCCATTTCTGCAGGACCAGAGGGTTCAAGACGACCTAGGCTTTAAAGAATTTCAAGTGCTTCCACTTGTCTCAGAGTCTCATTCCTTCCCAACCAGAGCCCTAACTCTAGCATCACAGATTTGCTGGAGGAAGTTTATTATGGAAATGTAGATTGTAACCATACTACCATTGGCCTTGCAGATGACAGTACAAAATTTTGACTCAGTTCTAAGAGCAATAGGAAACTGTCAAATGATTTTATTTGGGTAGGGAGGGAGATTGTTTTTATTTTTATTTAATTTTTACATATTTAGGGTGTACAAGTGCAGATTTCTTACATGCATACATTGCATCACGATGAAGACTTGGCTTTTAGCGTAACTATCACCTGAACAGTGAACATTGTATTCAATAAGTACTCCTTCAATCCTCACCCCCTTCCCACCCTCCCCACCCTTCGTATTTTCTAATGTCTATTACTATACTCTGTATGTTCATGTGTAACCATTGTCTAGCTCCCACTTATTAGTGAGAATGTGTGGTATTTTTCTGTTTCTAAGTTGTTTCCCTTAAAATAATAGCTTCCAGTTCCAACTATATGGTTGCAAAATATATGACTTTATTCTTTTCTTAAATGGCTGAGTAGTATTCCATTGTGTATATATATGACATTTTCTTTATCCAGTCATCCACTAATAGACACTTGAGTTGATTCCATATCTTTGCTATTGTGAACAGTGCTGTGATAAGCATTATGAGTGCAGATATCTTTTTATATAATGATTTCTTTCCCTTTTGGTATATCACCAGTAGCAGGATTGCTGGATTGAATGATAGTTCATTTTTTGTTCTTTGAGAAATCTCCATACTGTTTTCCATAAAGATTATACTAATTTACATTCCCACCAACAGTATATAAGCATTACCTCTCTCCACAGCCTCACCAACATCTGGCTGGTTTTAGATATTTTAATAATAAAAAATTAAAATCCTGGCTAGTATAAGATTATCTCATTGTGATTTTCATTTCCATTTCTCTGATTAATGATATTGAGTATTCTTTCATACGATTGTTGGCTGTGTGTATGCCTTCTGAAAACTGTTAATGTCCTTTGCCCACTTTTTAATGGATGTTTTTTCTTTGTTGAATTGATCCTTATAGATTCTGCATATTAGCTCTTTGTCAGATACATAGTTCGTAAATATTTTTTTCTCATTCTGTAGGTTGTCTGCTTACTCTATTAATTGTTTCTTTTGCTGTGCAGATGCTTTTTATTAATTGTTTCTTTTGCTGTGCAGATGCTTTTTAGTTTAAGTCCCATTTGTCTATTTTTGTTTTTGTCATGTTTCCTTCTGAGAACTTGGTCATAAATTCTTTGCCTAAGCCAAAGTCCAGAAGAATTTTTCCTTGGTTTTCCCCTAGTATTTTTATGGTTTCAGGTTTTTATGCTTAGGTCTTTAATCCATCTTGAGTTGATCTTTATATATGGTAAGAAGTATGCGTGAGACCAGTTTCATTCTCCTACATATGGCAATTCAATTTTTCTAGCACTATTTATTGAAAAGGGGGTCATTTCCGTAGTGTATATTCTTGTTGACTTTTCAAAGTTGAGTTGGCTAGAGATATGTGTCTTTATTTCTGGGTTCTCTATTCTGTTCCACTGATCTGTATTTCTATTTTTATACCAGTATCTGCTATCCTAGTTACTATAGCCTTGTAGTATAATTTGAAGCCAGGAAATGTGATGCCTCCAGTTTTGTTCTTTTTGCTTAGGATTATTTAGGTTATTCAGGCTCTTTTTTTATACTTTGTGAATTGTTTTTTCTAATTCTGTGAAAAAAATGGCATTGGTATTTTAATGAAAATTGCATTGAATCTATAGATTTCTTTTGGAAATATGGTCATGTTAACAATATTGATTCTATATTGATTCTTCCAGTCCATAAGCATGGGATGTTTTTCCATTGGCTTGTGTCATCTACAATTTCTTTCATCAGTGTTTTGCAGGGTTCCTTGCAGAGATCTTTTACCTTCCTGGTTAAATATGTTTTTATTTATTTATTGTAGCTATTGTAATGGGATTTCCTTCTTGATTTGGTCCTTGGCTAGATTGTTATTGACATATAGAAGCACTACTCATTTCTGTATGTAATTTTATATTCCAAAACTTTACTGAATTCATTTATCAAATCTAAGTTTTTTGGTGGAGTCTTTTGGGTTTTCTAGATCTAAGATTGTATCAGTGAACAGAGATAATCTGACATCCTCTTATCAACTTGCATGCCTTTTTTTTTTCTCTTGTCTGATTGCTCTGGCTAAGACTTCCAGTACTGTGTTGAATAGGAGTGGTGTAAGCACTCTTGTCTTGTTTTAGTTCTTGGAATGCTTTCAACTTTTCCCCCTTAAGTATGATGTTGGCTGTGAGTTTGTCACATATGGCCTTTATTATTTTGAGGTATGTTCCTTATATGCCTACTTTGTTGAGAATTTTTATCATGAAGGGATGCTGAATTTTATTGAGGGCTCTTTTGTATACATTAATATAATCATATGGTTTTTAAAATTCTGTTTGTAACATATCAAGTTTATTGGTTTGCATAGATGAAACCATTCTTACATCCCTGGGATAAATTTCACCTGATTATGGTGTATTATCTTTTTGCTGTGCTAGTATTTTGTTGAGGATTTTTGCATCTATGTTTGTCAGGGATATTAGTCTATAATTTTCTCTTTTTGAAAACTGTTGAATAGTTTTAAACAAGAAATAGGAGTGGATCCTTCTAACTAGGGCTACAGTATGAGTAATACATTGGAGAGAGCCAGAGTAACTGAAGACAGAGCAATTAAGAAATCCTAACATAAATCCAGGTTGTAGATGAGACCAGCTTAAGCTAGGGTAGTGACATTAATATAGAGAAAAAAATTAACACTTTTAAGAGATATTTAGTATGTAAGATTTGCAAGACTTGATGAGGACTGGTTATAGAAAGTAAGGGAAGAGAAGTGAGCCACGAATTGTGCTGAGATTTCTGACTTGTCAACTGATGAAGGAGGGTGTCACTCCAAATATGAAACAATAGAAAAATACTGATGTGGGAAAGGAGGGAGGTTATGTGTTTACTTTTAGACAGATTAATTTTAAGTTGTGTTTGAGAAATAACAAATTGTCCATTGGATAAACATGTTTAGAGCAAAGAAGACTGATCTGAGCTGGAAATGAAAATTTGAGCACCATCTGCTTACTGACAGTAATGTAAAACATGGACATTAAAACAAAATGTAGATTGAGAGGAGGAGAAAGCTGGGAGCAAGTCTTAAGGAACTCCACAATTTGTTAACCTATAGAACAAAAAGAACTGCAAAGAGACAGAAATAGCCAGAGGAAAAAGAGGAAAACCAGGAGTTTGTTCAGGCTCTGAAACTATGGAAACAAAATATTCCAGAAAGGAGAATCAACAGTATGAAAGTTGCTAAAAGGTCAAGTTAGGTAAGAACTGAATATATCCTTTAGATTAGAGATATGTACCACATTGATGATTATAATGATCGTTGATTTTGGTGGAACTACAGAATGGAAGCCAGATTAAAGTAGGTTAAGAAGTAGATGGACCACAAATAAATGTCACTTCATATCCACTAGGGTGGCTAATATCAAAAGACAAAATAATAATTTGTGTTGACAAGAATGCACAGAAATTGGAACCTTCATGTATTGCTGGTGGGATTGTAAAAAATTGCAACCACTCTACCCTTTGGTAGTTCTTCAAAACATTAGATTTCATGTGACTCAGCAGTTTGGTAGTTCTTCAAAATTTAGTTGTCATATGACTCAGCAATTCTACTCCTAGGAATATACCCAAGAGAAGTGAACAAATATGTTCACACAAAATTCAATTAAAAGGCACAGACTGGCAAGTTGGATAAAGAGTCAAGATCCATCAGTGTGCTGTATTCAGGAGACCCATCTCACATACAAAGACACACACAGGCTCAAAATAAAGGGATGGGGGAAGATTTATGAAGCAAATGGAAAGCAAACAAAAGGCAGGGGTTGCAATCCTGGTATCTGATAAAACAGACTTTAAACCAATAAAGATCAAAAAAGACAAAGAAGGCTATTACATAATGATAAAAGGATCAATGCAACAAGAAGACCTAACCAGCCTAAATGTATATGCACCCAATACAGGAGCACCCAGATTCATAAAGTTCTTAGAGACCTACAGAGAGACTTAGACTCCCACACAATAATAGTGGGAGACTTTAACACCCCCACTGTCAACATTAGATCAAAGATGAGAAAATTAACAAAGATGTTTAGGACTTGAACTCAGCTCTGGACCAAGCGGACCTAATAGACATCTACAGAACTCTCCACCCCAAACCAACAGAATATACATTCTTCTCAGCATACATTCTAAAACTGACCACATAATTGGAAGTAAAATACTCCTCAGCAAATGCAAAAGAATGGAAATCATAACAGTCTCTCAGACCACAGTGTAATCAAATTAGAACTCAGGATTAACAAACACACTCAAAACTGCACAACTACATGGAAACTGAAAACCTGCTCCTGAATGACTACTGGGTAAATAATGAAATTAAAACCCAAATAAATAAGTTCTTTGAAACCAATGAGAACAAAGACACGACATACCAGAATCTCTGGGACTCAGTAAAAGCAGTGTTTGGAGGGAAATTTATAGCACTACATGCCCACAGGAGAATGCAAGAAAGATCTGATATCGACACCCTAACACCACAATTAAAAGAACTAGAGAAGCAAGAGCAAACAAATTCAAAACCTAGCAGAAGACAAGAAATAACTAAGATCAGAGCAGAACTGAAGAAGATAGAGACATGAAAAATGTTCAAAAAAATCAGTCAATCCAGAGCTGGTTTTTTGAAAAGATTAACAAAATAGATAGACCATTAGCCAGACTAACAAAGAAAAGAGAAAAATCAGGTAGACACAATAAATAATGATAAAGGGAATATCACCACTGATCCCACGGAAATACAAACTACCAACAGAGAATACTATAAAAACCTCTACGCAAATAAACTAGAAAATCTAGAAGAAATTGACAAGTTCCTGGACACATACACCCTCCCAAGATGAAACCAGGAAGAAGCTGAATCCCTAAATAGACCAATAACAAGTTCTGAAATTGAGACAGTAATTAATAGCCTACCAACCCAAAAAAAGCCCAGGACAAGATGAATTCACAGCCAAATTCTACCAGAGGTACAAAGAGGAGCTGGTACCATTCCTTCTGAAAATATTCCAAACAATAGAATAAAAGGGACTCCTCCCTAACTCATTTTATGAGGCCAGCATCATCCTCATACCAAAATCTGGCAGAGACACAACAAAAAAATAAAATTTCAGGCCAATATCCTGATGATCATCAATGCAAAAATCCTCAATAAAATCCTGGCAAACCAAATCCAGCAGCAAATTAAAAAGCTTATCCACCACAATCAGGTAAGCTTCATCCCTGGGATGCAAGGCTGGTTCAATATACATAAATCAATAAATGTAATCCATCACATAAACAGAACCAATGACCAAAAAAAATGATTATCTCAATAGATGTAGAAAATACCTTCAATTAAATTCACACTCCTTGATGCTAAAAACTCTCAATAAAATAGATATTGATGCAACATATCTCAAAATAATAATAGCTATTTATGACAAACCAACAGCCAATATCATACTCATGGGCAAAAACTGGAAGCATTCACTTTGAAAACCAACACATGACAAGAATGCCCTTTCTCACCACTCCTATTCAACATAGTATTGGAAGTTCTGGTCAGGGCAATCAGGCAAATGAAAGAAATAAAGGGCATTAAAATAGGAAGAGAGGAAGTCAAATTGTCTCTGTTCACAGATGACATGACTGCATATTTAGAAAACCCTATCATCTCAGACAAAAATCTCGTTAAGCTGATAAGCAACTTTAGCAAAGTCTCAGGATACAAAATCAATGTGCAAAAATCATAAGCATTCCTATACACCAATAATAGACAAACAGAGAGCCAAATCATGAGTGAACTTCCATTCACAGTTGCTACAAAGAAAATAAAATACCTAGGAATACAACTTACAAGGGATGTGAAGGGCCTCTTCAAGGAGAACTACAAACCACTGCTCAAGGAAATCAAAGAGGACCCAAACAAGTGAAAAAACATTCCATGCTCATGGAGAGGAAGAATCAATATCATGAAAATGGCCATACTCCCAGAAGTAATTTAAAGATTCAGTGCTATCCATTGACTTTCTTCACAGAATTAGAAAAAACTACTTTAGTTTTTTTTTAGAAAGCTGCCATTGACTTTCTTCACAGAATTAGAAAAAACCACTTTAAATTTCATATGGAACCAAAAAATAGCCTGTATAGCCAAGACAATCCTAAGCAAAAAGAACGAAGCTGGGGGCATTATGCTACGTGACTTCAAACTATACTACAAGGCTACAGTAACCAAAACAGCATGGTACTGGTACCAAAACAGATATATTGACCAATGGAACAGAACAGAGGCCTCAGAAATAACGTCACACATCTACAACAAACTGATCTTTGACAAATCTACAAAAACAAGCAATGGGGGAAAGGATTCCCTATTTAATAAATGATGCTGGGAAAACTGGTTAGCCATATGTAGAAAACTGAAACTGGATCCCTTCATTATATATTATATAAAAATTAACTTAAGATGGGTTAAAGGCTTAAATGTAAGACCTAAAACCATAAAAAACCCTAGAACAAAACCTAGGTAATACCATTCAGGACATAGGCATAGGCAAAAATTTCATGACTAAAACACCAAATCAATGGCAACAAAAGCCAAAATTGGCAATTGGGATCTAATTAAACTAAAGAAGCCTTCTACACAGCAAAAGAAACTATCATCAGAGTGAACAGACAACTTACAGAATGGGAGAAAATTTTTGCAATCTATCCATCTGACAAAGGGCTAATATCTAGAATCTACAAGGAACTTAAACAAATTTATAAGAAAAAAAAAACATCAAAAAGTGGGCAAAGGATATGAACAGACCCTTCTCAAAAGAAGACATTTATGTGGCCAAAAAACATGAAAAAAAACCTTATCATCACTGGTCATTAGAGAAATGCAAATCAAAACCACATTGAGATAGCACCTTATGCCAGTAGAATGGCGATCATTAAAAAGGCAGGAGACAACAGATGCTGGAGAGGATGTGGAGAAATAGGAATGCTTTTACACTGTTGGTGGGAGTGTAAATTAGTTCAACCATTGTGGAAGACAGTGTGGTGATTCCTCAAGGATCTAGAACCAGAAATACCATTTGACCCAGCAATCCCATTACTGGGTATATACTCAAAGGAATATAAATTATTCTACTATAAAGACACATGCACCGTATGTTTATTGCAGCACTGTCCACAATAGCAAAGACTTGGAACCAACCCAAATACTCATCAATGATAGACTGGATAAAGAAAATATGGCACATATGCACCATGGAATACTATGTAGCCATATAAAAGAATGAGTTCATGTCCATTGCAGGGACATGGATGAAGCTGGAAACTATCATTCTCAGCAAACTAATGCAGGAACAGAAAACCAAACACTGCATGTCTCAATCATAAGTGGGAGTTGAACAATGAGAACACATGGACACAGGGAGGGAAACACCACACACTGAGTCCTCTCTAGGGGCTAGGGTCTTGGGGAGGGATAGCATTAGGAGAAATACTTAATGTAGATGACCAGGCGATGGATGCAGCACACAACCACCATAGCACGTGTACATTTATGTAACAAACCTGCATGTTCTGCACATGTATCCCGTAACTTAAAGTATAATTTAAGAAAAAAAAAAAAGTGAGAACAAAAACAAAACTCTGTACAAACTAGAAATAGGGGGGGAACTTCCTGAAGTTGATAAACAGCATGCAATACACACCAATAAGTGTTATATTTAAGGTTGATAAATGAATAAAAATTAGTATTCTCAATAACTGTAAATTTAATAATTGGGAGATTTAATGACTTTTTATGCTTTATTAGCAACGACATTTTCAATAGCTCAATCTAAACACTAATATGTGGAAGCATTATTGTTTAAGCTAGTAACTGTATGAGAAGTTCATATTGAGAAGGGGGTTATTAATGGAACAGAAAAAAAAAATTTTACTTGTACTTAGTAGTCCGATCAGTGAACTATTTTAGGAAACTTCTCATTCTATAGTCACATAAACAGGCTCAGTAATCAGGTTGCCCAGGTTCAAATTTCAGCTGTGCCATTCACCGGTCATGTAACTTCAGGTGGGCTACTCTACTTATTTAACTGCAAAATGGGCGTAATAGTATCTAATCACAAAGTTATTGTGAGGATTAGACTAGAAAACCCAGACAGAGCAACTAACATGGTGTGTGTCATTTGGCAGGAACTCAATAAATGTTAGCTATGTCACAGTACTATTGACAGTGATATTGATCATTGATACCGAAGTTACTACTCATGTGTTTTGTTGCATGTGGAACTTTATTTTTTTGAGACAGGGACTCTCACTCTATTGCACAGGCTGGAGTGCAGTGGTGCGACCACAGCTCACTGCAGCCTTGACCTCCCAGGCTCAACTGACCCTCTGACCTCAGCCTCCTAAAGTGCTGGGATTACAGGCGTGAGTCACTGCACCTGTCCTGTATGTGGAACTTTTTTATTAGATGTTATTAGAAATACTTCTCTTAATGGTAATGTCCATATAGCAATAAACTTTTTAAAATAAAAATTAAAAGCCTAATTTTCTGATCAAATTTTCATTTTTCCAGTTTTCCCACTTAGGTGAATAATGTCTACAATGATCTTAATGGGAAATCAAGACATTAACATCTTGCTGAGTATTTGAAAGACAGTGCTAAAGATTCATTTTACTGAGTAAATTTGAGTTTACTCTTGGTATACTGTAGAAATGCAACAACGTAGATCAAAATTGAATGAGATAAATCAGAACCTTAATATGTTTTTAAATTCTTAAGCATTATAGTGTTTGTGCTGCTGTGATATATCTATCATCTCATTTTTATTGTTATTTATTGGTTTTTGTTTTTTGTGTGTGTGTTTTAATTTATTTTATTGTTTTAAGACAGTCTCCCTCTGTCACCCAGGCTAGAATGCAATGGTGTGATCTCAGCTCACTGCAACCTCCACTTCCGAGGCTCAGGTGATCTCCTGCCTCAGCCTCCCAGTAGCTGGGACTAAGGCATGCCCCCCGCTCCAACCACGCCCAGCTAATTTTTGTATTTTTTGTAGAGACAAGGTTTCACCATGTTTCCCAGGCTGGTCTCAAACTCCTGGGGTCAAGTGATCTGCCCACCTTGGCCTCTCAAAGTGCTGGGATTACAGGTGTGAGCCACTGTTCCCAGGCTCATCTCATTTTTAAATTATCACAGTATTACATCATTGGTTAAAAGTAATTCCTATGGGCCAGGTGTGGTGGCCCTCACCTGTAATCCCAGCTCTTTGGGAGGCTGAGGCAAGAGGATTGCTTGAAGCTAGGTATTTGAAACCAGTCTGGCCAACTTAGTGAGAACCCATCCATATAAAAATAAAAAATAAATAAAAAATGTTTGAAAATTAGTATGATTTAGAAAATTACATTATTTATAAGGTGTAAATAATGTTCCATATAGCATTGTTTCCCAGAAATCCATTTAACACATTTTTTTGTTCTTTAAGGATTCATTCTTTACCTGCCTCATATCTTCATGACCATCAGATATGTTTTCATTAAAATTTTACTACTGTTAGTTTAACGAATATCTACAGTCTCTGAGGGAAAAATTCCATACTGTAAATCACTGTTTCTCAAACTGCTCCTTGGAAGTTTTTCAGGGATCTGAAAGTTCTCTATGGATTCTTTTTTAGTGTCATATGTTTACTCATGTAAAATAATATAATTTAAAAAGCAACTCGGGCTTATTTGAATGATCTTATAACGGAATACTACCACTCAGTTTTTCTGCCTGGGTTTGTGCATATATTTATGATTACACTGTCAGCAAGGAGTACTGCTTTGTCATTGCCTAATGAGAAAGGAATGGAAATGTACTGAATACTGAAATGATGAATCCAGGCCAAGTAAAGACAAAAATGGCATCATGGCAGGTTGTACAAAGATTTCCTTATTATCTAACCTTTTAAAAAGTGGTAAAATTGAGCCATTATAAGATTTTATAGGTACATCAAACCCAAAGGAGTCTATGCTATTATAGTATTCATAACAAGCAACAATTTCCTTTCAGCCACATATATATTACATTAAATAAATGTCCCTAGTTTACATTTTATTGGTTTGTAGTTTTGTACATTTGTGTTCATTTTATGGTCATATAGCAAACATAAGCATTGGAAGTTTAAACCTAACTTAATATTTATAGATATTTGAACAATACTGTAATAAAAATAGTCAAAACTGAGCAGTCTTTAGAACATTTTTTGAAATGCTATTATAAAACATTCTAATTTCTATAGCTGCATACTTTTTCATTATTTCATTTGGATTGGATTTTAAAACATCTTTTTAAACCTATTTTTTCTACTGCTTATTATATGTCAAGCACTGTTCTAATTGCTTTTCGTGTATTAATTTGTTTATTTATCACAATACCATCCTTGGAGGGAAGTTAATCCCATTGTGTAGATGAAGAAACTGAACTATTGTAAAAATAAGTATTCTCAGCAAATTGACACAAGAACAGAAAACCAAACACCGCATGTTCTCACTCATAGGTGGGTGTTGAACAATGAGAACACATGGACACAGCAAGGGGAACATCACACACCAGGGCCTGTCAGGGGGTGGGGGGTTAGAAGAGGAATAGTAGGGGGTGGGGGAATAAGAGAGGGATAGCATTAGGAGAAATACCAAATGTAGATGACGGAGTGATGGATGCAGCAAACCACCATAGCACCTGTGTACCTATGTAACAAACCTGCACATTCTGCACATGTACCCCAGAACTTAAAGTATAATAATAAAAAATAAATAAATAAAATAAAAAATAAATAAAAATAAAATAAGTAACAACAACCAAAAAGAATTAGCCTGCCGAAGGTAGGTCAACCAACAAGTAAGTGGCAGAGTACGCATTCAAATCCAGGTATTCTGTCTCTAGGGCACATATGCCTAACCTCTAAAGTATACTGCCCCTATCATTTATATGACATTTATGATCTATAATTCCCCTGAAGTTATTCAAATACTGAAAACCACTTTCTCAAAATCTTATCCTTTGTGGTTTTTAAGGTAAAAGAATGTTTGACTGTTCCTTTAAAAAGTCCATTAGTCTTACTTTTCACGAATGATTTTTCTCCAGCTTCCTAACATTTCCTAAAATTGTTCCCTGGAAGTAAAAGTACTGCTTCTTTTTGTTACGACCACTTATTTGAGTACTTCCTTGCTCCAACAATGTCTACCCATTGTGTTCTTGGATGTTACCCAAACTACTCTGAAGACAAAGTTAATTTTAAGGGGATTTCAGAGTCAATCATATTAACAGTTTAATTAAAAGTGGGATAGAATGGGGGGAAAGTGTAAGCACTGAGTATATTAGATACCTAATGTGTTACAGCTCTTTTAGAATTTGTCTAGCAGGCTTTCCAGTTTTTGCCCCCCCCAAAAAGAAACCTAATAAATACACACTTTTATACATTTTCATTGGTTTGGAGAAATTTATGGTGACAAGTAAATTCAAAATCATTACAGTGAAGACTCACGGAGGCATGTAGCTAATATGGCAAATGTGTCAGTCAGGATCATATTAGGAAATGGAAATCACACCCAAATTAGGCATTTGTCTCTTAATCAAGGGATTCCTTCCAAGGAAGTGGGTGGGGTCTAGGGAAATTGCACCCCTAGTACTAACAGGACAGTATCTTTACCATTCTAAGTATCTTTACCATTCTGAAGGGGATGAAAAGGAACAGTCATGAGAAACAAAAGGATAGAGTCCTGTGGAGGGAGCCACCTGACTGAAGTCACAACCTTTGGTAGAAAGAAGCAACCAGCCAATGGAGACTCCCTCAGGGAGGTGGTAAGGAAATAAACACCTGCCCTCTCTCTCCTCCTTCCCTTCAGCTCTCTCTGGGACTCACACTGGCAAGCCAAACCAGCAGCCAGAGGCCAAAGTGGCTCACTGAAGTAGCACATACTGCCAAAGCTCCTGGGGCACAGGGGAGCATAAAGAACAGCAGATGGGGGATTGGAGAGGCAAGCAGAAAATATCTAGGATCAGCACTGTGGTTGCTGTTCATATTTTATGTTTAATCATCGACCCAAGCTGCTTTATCACTAAATGGTTTTTTTTTTGCCCCCAAAGGGCTCTGCACCTAGAAATATTCCTTCATTTCACATAGCAGAGAAACTTCTTTTTCACTAAAATTCCTTATGTACCCCAGTCACCCTTCCAGTGAAAGTTTCCAGGCCACCCCCACCTAAAATTGTAAACCCTCAATATGTTTTATTCCCTTCTATTCTATTCACTTCTGCATCCCTGGTGCTTAGGATAGGCCTGGCACTGCATCCCTGGTGCTTAGGATAGGCCTGGCACAAAGAGGTTTCCCAAATGTTTTAGTAATTAATTGTAATTAATTAGTAATTAATTGCTTACTAGCTGTGTGACCTTGGAAAAGCTACTTAATTAACTTCTCTGTGCATCAATTTCCTCATCTTAAAAGTAGGAATAACTAGTAACTACCCCATAGGTTGGTGATGAGGATTAAATAAATTAAAATATGGAAAGTGCTTAGAACAGTGCCTGACAAATCAAAAACACAAGAATGTTAGCAACTGTTTTACTGAAAACCCTTGAATTCTAATTTTTTATTTATGTTTTAGGATAAAGTACTAGTGGTTAATTTGTCTCAAAGAAAATGAAAACTTAAGTTGTACCAACTCTAATCTTTTTTCTTCCTGATAGTTTATTGCATCTAATTTTAAAATACACATATAAGGTACTCACAGCACATAAACTAATTTGATTTATGCATTTTTGCATGTGCATACAAATTTGTAATTTTTTTTTTTGCCAAGGTTGAAACTAATAAATAAAGCACACAGTAAAAATGCCTGTCTTCCTCTTTCTTTACAGGCATACTGAAAGCAGAAATTTGTCAAGTAGAATCAGTATATAGCAATTATAATTGTTTAAGCAAATTTCATTTTTGATGACGTTCTCTTCACTATTTAAAAGCAAGTGATGATGACCATACTGTTACATGTTTTCCTTTATATTATTTTTGTTTAGAATTAAACTTTCTTTATACCAAAAAAAAAAAAAAAAACCGTAAAATTTGGGATGCAATTCAAAAAATAGTTTTACAGAAATTATCTAATTTTCTCAGCAAAAAAAAAAAGTAGCATTAGCCAAACTTAATACAGTCTAACATTCAAGAATTAAAAGTTTTAACCACCCAAGGACTCTTAAGAAATTTAATATGGAGACTATGCTTATTTTAATGCTGAAGTTTTACCTTTTTGTCTTCTGTATGAACAACTTACAGATAATTAACACACATGAATTAAGAAAAGCACAAATAAATTATCTATTTTTCAATTGTTCAATAATTTTTCCTGCTGAATTACATATCTATAAAAGCTGACTTGTTATCCTCAACTATTAATAATAAAATGCATTCTTTAATTAAATGAGTTATTTGATTATTATCAGCCAAGGAAAACAAAACAGCTATTAAGCTAAAATTACTATTTTATAAAGCACTATTGTTCTTAGAAGTATTTGTGTGACTATATACACTTCAATGGAGTGAATCTTCTTGTAGAAAGATGAATTGACCAAAAATTTTACATTAGCATTATTTCTGATATTCATTCAAAAAAATTGATTTTAAATGGCTGCAGATTTACAAAATTTCTGAAGATAGAATAATCATCATTTTTTAAATCCAGGAACCCACTCAATGTTCATTCTTTTGACTATGAGAAATTTACAGCTACTTAACATCTTATTGTGGGCTTCTTTTCCTGTCCTTTCTTTTTATTCTTTTTTAATCTCTTTTTTTAGTAGACATAATTACAATTAATAAAACAAACTGACAAAATTTTTATTATAATAATGTTTTTAAGGACTTTCTCTCATAGCCTATTTTTATTTCTCCTAATAATACAACTCTTTCTCAAATTTATTGTCACTCCAGAAACATTAAGGACCATTAATTGAATCAGGACATTCATGATACTCCTAAAGCACTTTGAACCCTTACGCAGGGTTTCTATCAATTTTGTCCAACTTAATGCTGCCTTAAGATGACTCTTCATGCATGCAAGCATTCATCCATTTAAAGCACTGCTCTAGGTATGGGAGGGATATCTGCAATGAATATGATAGACATCTTACCTCCTATGCTCACCTACATGCTTTATTCCTTCCTTGCTGGCTCAATGAAAATGATAATAATCACCATTTATTGAGCACTTATTAGGTAAATTCACTGCTGTGATGTGTGCTTAACAGACTTATCTATTTAATTCTCACAAGCTAACCTGGTTAAGAGATAGTTTAGTGCACTCTGGTTCATCTCCTGGCTCTGCCATTTTTTTTTTTTTTAAAAGATGGGGTTTCACCATGATGGCCATTTACTAGCTGTTCCTTGGGCAAGTAATCTCACCTCCCTGGACCTCTATTCTTTATCCATAAAATTGAAATAATAATAGTTATCTTCTGTTTGTAAATCAGGGAGAATCATACCTAGTACAGGGATTCTTGTGAATATTAAATTAGTTGTGTAAATAAAGCGCTTAGAATAGTTCCTGGCTCGGTAAATGTGAGCCACTATTATAGATGTTGTTTTATCAATTAAAAAACAGATACATTTTAGTAACCAAGCAACCAAGAGCATTGGGCTAGGATCTCTAAACCCCGGTCTGACTCCATGAATGTCCAAGTGAGGTGTTAACTGTACCAACTACCAATTTACAACAGATTTCGCCCTTCCAGAAAAATAAAAATATAAAAAGAAAAAAATATTGCTCTCTGAATGAAGCTAAAGAAGCTGTCTAAACAGTCAAGTTTGCTTGAATATAATAGTGAAGGGAAATATTAAAGATTTTCAAATACTTATGAAAGAAAAAGAGGGAAGAAAAATGACAGAGCATTTAGAGTTATAGCAGATATGAACAATATGGTAGCGGGAATTTCCTATTATTTGCTATTTTATCATCCTTCATAGCATACGAATTATTAGACACCTGTCACAATATGCAAAAGGAAAAGGGAAAACTTGCTGGGATTGAACATCAGGCACAAGTAATTCAAACTAGACTAAAAAAGCATTGTCAAAGCATAACTCTTGCTTTTTTGCCAGTTCTGGCTGTCTTGAGCCAGTATTTTCACATTTAAAAAATATTAATCAGTCACATTTAAAATCGATTTATGAGATTTCTTATTTCTTACCAGTTTGTGGATCACAGTAAATGTGAGTAATTATGCTCAGTTTTAAAAGGTGGAAAGTGATTTCACTTCAAGTCATATTTTCCACAATACTTCTGTAGAAAAATAATTTATGGAACTCTGAATGTCAGCCACCACTGTATTACACTACAGTGCCCCTATATTAAATTAAAGCATTCATTCGCAACAAAAGATTTTTTTCTAATGGTTTGAAGATCATAAGCTGTGTATTTCCAGAGTATGTACTAATAAACTGTTTAATATTATATATATTTAGAAAACAGGGTATTTCATGGAAGAAGAACAAAATATAGATTATTTTGTTCTCTTCATTTATAAGCATTAACAGTGGGAATGGATGACAGGGTAAGTATTATCCCCAGCTGATAAGATGGTAGAAGAGATAGCTAGAGCATATGAGTGATATAATCAAGAAGTAAATATAAGTCAGCCAAACACATGAGGACATTATTTGGAGCCTTTTTGCTTGCATATGTTCACATAACATTTCAGCTGGGTAATGCAAGACTTTAACTTTTGCATATCTGTGGGATAGAGGAATCTCTCAAAGAATGAAGAGAGACATTATTCAAAAGTGTACAGTGGAAAATTAGTCCTCACAATGGGCTTCCTTTACAGAAAACCTCTGGGTTGGCAGTATGTATTCTATCACGCATGGTTTTCTAGGGTTTGAGTCAGCTGGTCCAAACAGGAATAACAATTAGAGCACTGTGCAACGGTAATTGCTTGCTGTAGCAATATTGAAGCAAAGTCGTGTGTCTCCCTCCCACCCCAGGAAAAAAATTTTAACAAAAGAATGTGACTATGACATCTTTGACTACTATGTCAATGTTCATGAACAATGTTTCAGCATAAATGATGAAAGGCAGCCACATAAAGAGCAACATAACAATGTAAGAACTTCTAACAGATGTGCCCATGGCATTTGGATAAAGAAAAAAGAGAATAAAGCACACTTGGAAAAGAATTTTACTCCAGTCAAGATTCTATTTTTGGAGTAAATGAAGGAGTAAAGATTTTGATCAATATAATAATAAATGTTGAATATGAAATGAATGAAAGTATCCTCTATACATATAAAAGTAAATATTGGATGAAGAGCAGAGGTGGGAGATATAATCAATAAAAAAAAAAGAGAAACCTTTTTATTCTACTGAGGAGATAATGGGTTTATTCTGTGTATATAACATCTAAAGTATTCAATCCTTAGGACAAAATCAATTATGAAAATCATTTGGCAGTATCTTCTAAGACCAATATAGGCATGACTCATAACCCAGCAACTCCACTTATACAATGTCCATTATAAAATGTGTACAAGAATATTCATAGCACTATTTGCAGTAGAAAAATACAGGAAACAACCCAAACATCAATTCAAGAACAGAATGGATAAATATTGGTATATCTACACAATGCTGTCCTAAAATGTAATAACAACAAATGAGCTTTTCTTTTCACCACTAAACGAATTAATCTTACATATATGCTGTATGATTCTATGATCCTATTTATATAAAGTTGAAAACAGGCAAAGCTAATCTGCAGTGTTAGGATCTGAATATTGACTGCTCTTTTGTGAAGTGCCGTGATGATATGAGGGGGTTTCTGGAGAGCTGAGAACATTCTGCTCCTCCATTTGCATACAGGCTATACAAATGTGTTTGCTTTGTGAAGGTTCATTAGGTTCTTTATCTAGCATTTGTCCACTTTTCTGTTTGTACATCGTATTTTCACTACTTAAAGTCATATAAAGAAGACTCTGGATTCCAGCCTGACTCCATGTCTTACTAGCTGCAAAACCCTGAGTAAATTAAATAACCTTTCTTAGCCTTAACTTTCCAATTTGTAAACAAAGATAATTATAGCACCTACCTCAGAGTTATTATAATTACATAAGCCAATGAGCCTGGCACAACATCAGCGTTCAATAAATGAGTTATTATTATTAGTTAGTGCAAGTCATGAGACAGAATAAGTTTCACTGGTGAGCTGTAAAATAAAACAATCTGAAAGCTAGAGTGGAAAGGTCACCAGAGAGAAGGCTCATGGCAAATCACATAAGGAAGAAGATCATTTCAAAGCAAAGGCCATTAACAACGTCAAGTGCTGAAGAGGTGCCAATGAAGATCAGAAAAAAAGATCTGGCAGTGTAGAAGCCATTGGTGAGCTATGCTGAGCAGATCAATTTGAGTTAGGGGCAGAAGTCAAACTGTAGCAAGTTAAGGTGTGAATGAGAAGTGAGGAAATCGAGATATTTTTCAAGAGATTGATAATGCAGAAGAAAAGCAGATTGACAAAGCAAGGTCCGCAAGGAGGTGAAGGAAAAGAAAACCAAAACGCAAGATGGAGTTGTCTTGAGAAGGGAGAAGAACATGTCTTCTTGTGTGCCTGGAAGAAAAGAAGAAAGGATGAGTGCAGATGCTGAGCCATCAGTAGGCAGGTAGAAAGGATGTTGCAGAGCACTCTTAAAAGACGATTTCAGTTTTCTCCGGGAAGAAAAAAGGCAGCATCGTCTACTAAGAGTGAAGACAGACTTGGCAGGATAGAGGGCATAATGAGATTTTTATAAAATAGAAAAATACTGAGGGAATGGGAGAGACCCTAACCAGAAAACAAAATATATTGCCAATGTCTGCCCTCCATGTTCCTTGCAGCATTGTTCATAATGGCCAAGATATGGAATCAATCTAGGATGAATCAATCAATGGATGAATGAATGCAGAAAATGTGGTATGTGTACACAATACGATTCAGCTTTAAAAAGAAGGAAATCCTGTCATTTTCAACAGCATGGATGAACCTGAAGGATATTATGATAAGTGAAATAAGTCAGGCACAAGAGGTACAAATGCCACATGATCTCCCTTATATGTGGAATCTAAGAAAATTGAACTTACAGAAGTAGAGAAGTAGAGAGTGGAATGGTGGTTGCCAGTGGCTGGGAAAGGTGAGGTGATTGGGGGAGATGCTAGTCAAAGAATAAAACTTCAGATAGGAGGAATACACTCAAGAAATATATTGTACAATATTGTGACTATAGTTAATAACAATGTATTACATTCTTAAAAATTGCTGGGAGTAGATTTTAAGTGTTCCCACTACAAAAAAAAAATAATAATAAGGTAATGCATATGTTAATTAGCTTAATTAACCATTAGCATTAGTGTACAAATTTTAAAACAACATCTTGTACATGATAAATATACACAATTTTTCTCTGTCAATTAAAAATAGGTATGTGAATAAATAAATATTGTCAAGCATTTTTGAGGTCCCAACTGTGCTGTGAACCATGACTGTGCCATAGCACCAACCCACAAGCTTATGTGATCTCCAGTAGAACTTTGCATCTCTGAGCTATTCTTTTTTGGCGGGAGCGGGGGACAGAGTCTCGCTCTGTCGCCCAGGCTGGAGTACAGTGGTGCGATCTTGACTCACTGCAACCTCCACCTCCCGGAATCAAGCAATTCTCTGCCTCAGCCTCCCGAGTAGCTGGGACTACAGGTGCCAGCTACCACACCTGGCTAATTTTTGTATTTTTAGTAGAGATGGGGTTTCACCATATTGACCAACCTGGTCTTGAACTGCTGACATTGTGATCCACCCACCTTGGCCTCCCAAAGTGCTGGGATTACAGCACTTTGTAATTTGGGCTGAGCCATCGCACCAGGCGTGAGCTATTCTTATAACATTTTTTATAAGTATTTTTAAGATCCCAGGTGTAGAGATCAGACAGACGGTTAGACTGATCTGGGATACATTTTTTTCACCTTTGGTGCAAAGAAAGGATTCATAACTTCATATAATAGAAACCCAACTCAATCCAGCTTAAACACACAAGAAAATTGATTGGGCTACATAATAGGAAATTTCCGTATGTAGCTGATTCCAAAAAGTTAATTTTTGTCATTGGCAATCTGTCTTCATTTCTTGACTTGGCTTTATTCTCTATTGGCTTCTTTTTCAGGCAAGTCCTTCCTTATCTGTGGCAAAGGAGTACACTTGAATCTTAATCCATTGTTACAGTAGCTATTCCTCGCCCCACCCCTCCACCCCCAAAAAGCAGAACACATCTTTCTCACTATCTTCAGTACAAGAATGACTCCGATGATGCCTTCTCAGATCAGAGACTCATCGCTAAGTCAATCACTGTGCCCAGAAAATAGAGTACTCTGGCCACTCCTGGGCTGGTAGGTGGGGTCAGTCTCACTCAAATCATAGGGAAGGACTAACAGTGTGGAAGGGGTTCTGTCGAAAGGGAAGAGATGAGGAGCTGGTAAAACGGAAAAAAAGAAAAGCTCAAAAGCATATCATTTGTCCTCATTCATTTTACTTTCATTTGCATTCATTCAGATTAAACATTCTCATTTAATACTCAGACCTGACCTTATACTTTTTATATTTTTTAATACCCAAACTTAATCTTATACTTTTCACTTTCTTATCTACACATCCCCATCATTGTATTTCTGGTTTCACATCCTCTGTTCATTTAAACTGAAATCGTTATTAGTCCTCATCTTTCTCAAATAATTTAGTGATCAAGATTGTTTCAATACTTAAAAAGCAAAGCTTTTTTAAGATTTCAATAAATTCAATTGTATTAATGTATTAATCATTCTCAAAATGGTGGTGAAGAGGGCATCTAACTTCATTTTCAAAATATCTCAAATGTAAGATATAACATAAAGTAAAATATGCAGCTATCCTGAATTCAGCTTATTATTCCATACATGTTTTAGCAAATATATATTGGCAATCTAAATGGAACTGACATTGATCTTAGGGGTTAATACACATTGGACCTTGGTAACTTCTGCTTAGAACTCTTTAATGTTTTCCATTGTTCTGAAGGAAAAGACCAAACACCTTTACATGACACACGAAGCCCAGCCTGGTCCAGTCCCTGGTACCCCCTTTCTTGTCATACCTTCCCATGAGCCCTCTCCACTGCAGTCTTGCTGGCCTTCCTTCAATTCTCCCTACATGCCAGACAACTTCCCTTCACAGAGATAGCACATAGGCTCTCATCTCTGCCAGGCAATTTTTTTTCCCCCTATCCTGCTCAAAGTTCCCATTTGAAGAGAAGCCCTCCCTCACCTGTTTGACCACATCAGCCAACCCATTAGATTGATTTTTTAATCTTCAAATCACTGTACTAAGTAATTCTCCTTGATATGCCTTGCCACTGCTGTGGCTTTACAGTTGCTTGTGTGATTACTTGATTATAGCCTGTCATAGTCACTGCATTATAAATGCCAAGGCAAGGACTGTGTCTAAGTTTTGCTCACTGTTGTAGCCCCAATACCCAGCACATTGCCTTGCACATTGTGGGTGCCCAATAAAATGATTATTATATTGAACAAATCGATTTATTCTTGACATAAAAAAGAAACTATTTTTGGTTGCTCCCTAAGCTTCCCAAGAAACAAAAATATAAGAGAAACTATAAGAATATTTTTAGTGAAAGCTGAATTCAGGATTTCACTTTGAGAATAAGAAAAATTATAACTATATACTTATTAACATTTATTTTCTAAACATTGGTTGTTTGTACAGGTTTGACTAGATTTTTTTCCAAACCACCTTTTTGGGAGACAATATGCTAAGTGATGTTTATCTTCTATCTACTTATACTAGGGAGCTGTTCACAACACAAAAATAAAAAATTCATGCATAATGAAAATTCTAGACCTTGGCCACTGCTTAGCACTGCTTAATTGTATGCAGTGCTAAGCAGTGATAGCAGATGCTGTATGTATCTTGGCATCAATATTATTGTTTATGTATTACTGATTCTCCATGAAAAACATCTCTTCACTTTGTATCCCGGGACTCATTATCTCTCCAAGGACAGATGGAGATTTATATATAAAAATTGATAATGACCCTCTTTGCAAAATTAAAGATGTTGGCCAACTCTTTCTTGGCAGCTTTCCAATTTGCATAATTGCATATGCCTTTCTAAATTTCCCCTGAAGCTCCAGTTGAATAAGGTGTTCCTTTGCATTTGCATGTTGAAAGGCTTAATTGTGCTGCATTAAACAGCTGCCCCCAGCTGCAGCCTCAGACCTGGCTGGTATTGGTGAACTTCCTGCGTGTTGGCAAATCACTTTGAGAATTCTCCAATCAAAGCAAAGCCATTAGTATTCATGAGCTTATATGAACAAAGTGTTTAGATTTTGTGCAACATCAGTTAGCTGTAGTGAACATTCCTAAGGTAACTTTTCTACAACTCTACTCAGTTAGAGTTAACAGCACATTTGATAGGGCTTGCTTACTAAGGATTTTGCTTATAATGGCATTACACATAATAATTAAAGAAGCACAGTGTGGATAGGTTTTATTTCTCTTAGAGCTACCAAAGATTCAAATGGAATGTTATTTAATCTCTAATGTAAATAAATGAGAGGGCTGAAGTGGAGAAGAGCCTCTTGTTCTCCAAGGTCTGTTATGCCAATAGGCACCTTCTGAGAAAGCAACTAGAACAAGATTGACTGAGGTTAGTGCATGGAATCAGACTACCCAGACTTCAACCAATCTCTTCCCCAGAGCCTTTTACGTAGCCTAGAAAAAAAGTTTAGCACCAAGAACTGCATATTGGCTGGTGGCTAACAACCTTATCAGTTATCTGGTTAGGAGATTTTCATTCATTCAACAAACATGTACTGTATTTAGGGCCTACTCTCGGTAAAGCAATGTGCCAAGTTCTGGAAACATTGTAAAGTGACAGTGGTGTCCTGTACTCTTAGAGATTACAAATTGGGAAGTCAAACATTAGTCAAATAATCACATAAATGAGAATACATTTACATTCTAACCTATGTGCTATGAAGAAATAAAACAGAATGCTATAAGAGCCTTGCCCAATATGAGAGACTTAGGAAAGCTTATCTAAAAAAATGAGGCTTGAGCTGAGAACTGAAGGAGAAGTAATAGCTAACAAGCTGAAGAATGAAAGAAGAAAATTTCTAGTAGAGAAAACAGTACTATGAGACTCTGTGAGTCCATTAGGAAAACTGAGAAAAAAAAAAAATCAATGTCACTGGACATAGGAATTGACGAAAAAAGTAGAGTAGAGTAGAGTAAAGGTAGGGTGGAGACATAGGTAGAAGCCAAACCATAGGAGCCCCTGAAGGCTATTTTCATAATTTTGGCTTCTATCTAAAACAGCAATGGGAAGTCCCTGAAGTGGTGGGAGTGGGGCATAGAGAGGAATTAATACACTCAAATTTGCATTTGAAAATATTGCTGGCTTCAATATAATAAATGGAGAAAAGGAGGAGTGGATATAGGAAAAACAAATAGAATGATTTTGCAGGAGCCTAGTATCGGCTAGAAGAGTAACAGCAGAGGAGAGAAGTGAATGGATTCACAGATATTTAGGATATAAATTTGACAAGATTTATTGATTGATGGAGTTTAGACAAGTTAAATTTGAGATTTTTTTGAGTCACCTAAGTAAAAATATTCAATAGGCAGTTGAGTGTTAGGATCAGGAACTCAGAGGTCTGGTCTGAAGGTATAAATTTGGGAATCATTAGCCAATTGATGAAAATTAAGGCATGGATATCAAAAATACTATCTAGAAGACAGAATATGTAATAAATACAGAAATACACCACTCATATCTCCCTCCAACAAAGGATTTGATGCCCAGATTGATAGAGAATGAAATCAGCAGACATCCTCCATTTCTTAGCTCTTTCAGGATATACCTTAGCTGGGAAAAGCTCCACACAGGACCTCATTTCTTTTCTGGGGACAACCACATCTAATGAACGAGCATGGCAGGAATATGAAGGCCTGGCCACTTCACTGAAATGCGAGATGAACTCATGAACCAGAATGTCCCACTAATGGCCAAAATTTTGCTAGGCCTGCATCAAATTGCAACTCCTTTCTCATCTCTGTGTCTTCCTTCCATAGGTATTGATTCATAACAACCATCTTGCACTCTAAACTCTATCCTAACATTTTACCTAGAGAAGTTAACCTATAACAGAGCATAAAATGGAAAGAAGCAGCAGCTTACAGCCATCTGCAAAGTAAAAGAGAATAAAATGCTAGAAAGTAAGAAGGAAAACCTGGATAGCATGGTGTATTGAAGCCAAAATAAACACATCTCAACAAAACAAAGAGTGCTGAGAGATTAGAAGAAAAATACTGGAAGATGTCCATTGGACTTAAATCATGGAGATCATTGGTGACCTTAGCCAAAGTTGTTTTGGTGCAGTGCCAGGAAAAACTGCCAAATTAAAGAGGATTGAGGAGGGAGTTTGAGGTGAGAAAACAGACTCACCAAATAATGAGACCTCTTTAGAAAATTTATATTGAAAGAAATGGGAAAGATAGAAATATAGAAAGAAGCTGGAAAACAATGAAGGTTGTTTTTAAGATGGAAGAGGCATGAGAAGGTTTCAATGCAATTGGAAATAATCCAATTGAGAAGGGTATGTTGAATAAATAGAATGGAGGCAGGGTGGGAGAAGAAATTGACAGTGTATAGTTGATAATGTAGTGAGAAGGCATGAGCAGACAGTTTCTAAAATACAGGTGGAGAGAGAGGGCCTAAATGAGAAGGATACTCCCTAGACTAAAATAGGAGGAAAAGAGAATAACATGAGTCCAGATGGAACGGTATGGATTTGCTAACAGGAAGCTGAGGGAGTTCCCATCTGATGCCTTCTATTTTCTTCGGGAAGTAGGAGGTGAAGTCATCTGCTGAAAAATGAGGAGGAGTTAAGAGTATTGGAGGTTTGAATAGAATGTAGAATGTTTAAAACAATTCTTGCAGACAGAAGAAGAGAATTTACCAGGGACACGTGGAAGAACTAGCAGGCTGAAGAGGTTCCATGAATCGGCACCAATCTGCCTGTATCTGCACCACTGTAGGGAGACTTTCCGCGGCAGTGCCAGGCTATTCAAGTGTAGGCATAGAGAAAGCATATAGAGGCATTCATTCAGGTTTGGACATTTGTCAGATAAAGTTAAAAAAAAATTTTAAGGCAATAGGACTAGAGAGTTGAGAATATTGGTGAGAGTGTTACGCAAATAATGGACTGTGGGATCTAAACAAATAACAATAATGAAAAGATCAACAGGGATAAAAAGATGAGAACTGATGGACTTGGGGAAAATAAAGAGGCCAGCATATAAGAGCAATACTTTTCAAGATTTGGGGATCATGTCAATATGCAGAATATGATTCACGTCTGGAGGTGGGAGCTGAGATTCTATATTTTTAACAATTTCCAAGGTAATCCTAATAGGCATTAGAACTTCAATATGATGAAAAGTAGTTTTGAATTTGAGAGAGAGAGAGAACCAGAGCTGCTATTACCTCACTAGAGTGGTAGCAACTGACCTCAGAGCAACAATGAATGAGATTCCATGAAGGACACTCCATAGTTACTAACAAGCCTCCCTCTGGTGCTGCTCCTCTCCTCACTTCTTTGCAAAATATATCCATATACAAAGTTACCTGAGTGACTCTCTGTCTTGCTTTCCTAAACAAATCTAACTAAAGGTAAGGCCTTGCTGGTCCTGGTCAGCTGGATTGTGATTCAGTAATAGTGATAGCAATAATTTACCCTATTACTAGGGACTCAGAAAAGGCTAGACTCATTTTTAAGAATAACTCAATTGAAATTAGAATTTCAAGATGAACTTCCAACACATCTCAGGAGCCCCAACAGGCAGGGTAGGCCAATCTGCAAGGCAGTTTTACAAAAATGAGCATTTTGAGTGTTAGGTATATGCGAAGAGTAAGGAGGAGAAATGAAAAATGTTGGAACTTCTAGAAAGAAAGACCCTGCTCTGACTTAACAAAAACTCAAGTCTAGATGGCTCAGAAGGAATTATCTCACCTCTGAGTAAGATGACATAGATGGGCCCACAGAAATTCATTTTTGTGTCACTTACTATAAACCAAATCTTCTCAAGAAATTGTAACTTGACTTGTAATTCCTAAGTAAGCAGCTAAAGATTTTCTCTTTTGAAAAGAGATCAAATGCTGAGTGAAACAAACCATTGGTCTTAATATTTAAGCAACAATGAAATAATAAATGAAAACAATATTTGCAACTCAAGGTGAGTTGATTCAACTCAAACTTAGAAGAAAAAATAAGGTTATATTAAACGAAGATAATAACATCTAATTTTACTGTTAAACTTTAATTGTGCCTGATGTTTGATACTCTTTCAATCTTGTCCCATATAATGACTTTTTCTTGGAAATGTAGTAACTAAATAATAGTAGATATTTGTTTTGAAGAAAGAGTCCTAACTTTTATGTGAAGGAAATAACAATTGGATAGAAAAACAGGCTACAACCACACCTTCAGAAATGAAACCTTCTGGACCACCAATAAGCCCCCTTATGTAGGCACAGGTAAGTAATAAGTATATATAAGTAGTAAGTCATAGTGTAGTAAGTTTTCTGGCAAAGTGTTCAGGAAGCAGCATTGTATAAATGGCCCTTTCAACCCTAAAATCTATAATGAAGTGACAAATGGCACAAATATAGGAGGGTTTACTTGCTAATCAATAATAGTTTCATTGCATTAATCTGAATAAATAAGAAATATAGTTGCTTCTGGCACCATGACCCACTAGTAAGGCAAACATAGAGAGCAATAGGTTTTCCTGATGCTCCACAAGTCACACAAATTATGCAAATCTCTATTCCTTGCATAGTCTTGCAAAGCCTGTACATTTTTGGATGGAAGTCACTATTCAATATAAATCAGACATTTAGACTTCAAGAAGTGTAGGAATTCCTCAAACTGACCACAGGTTGTTCCGGGAAGAGTATCTGTGGTAGACGGGCAAAGGAGATGATTACCCAGGTTCTTGCATGAGTAAAACATCTGATTCTCTTAACTACTCAGTTCAGTTTCAGAAGAAAAGCTTGTCGGTATCAAATGAGTTAGTTCTTTCTTGATAAATTAGAGTGATCTTACCTTGACAGAAGAGTAGACACATTATATTCTCAGTTATGTATTACTCATTGTGTAATGGTATCACTGGATTCCAGGGCATTCCCTGATAGAAAGTTTTATATATTTTTTTTTATTTTATATTTTTTATTTCACTATTTTCACAGGGGAAAAAATCCTTAAGGGCTTGTCTCACCTGAAAGGGAAAAGTTGCAGTTTGGTAGGTTTGGAAGTTTTGTGACCATAGAGCTAGAATTAAAAACTTGCACTAAGGAGAGAAAGACTATAAAATATGCTCTTTCTTTCTCTCTCGCTCCCTCTCTCTCTCTCTCCCCACCACCCCCCATATACTACATAAAGTAAGGACTCTGTTTTTGGTTTTGGTGTTTTTATTTTCTAACCTCTTAATAAATTACCTGATGCTTTAGCTCAGATGGTTCTCAAAATAGGGATCACAAATTAAAATACCTAGAAGAGTTAGGCAGATAAAGCAAAAGAGTGAAGTCATTTTTGTCAAGTTTAACAAAATGTGCTGTGGGGAGGACTTGGCAGCTTGTAGAGCACATGACCCATTGAAGGGTCTTAGCCTGTACTTACCTCCGGTCAGTTGTCACATACAGAAATGCAGGCCTAGTGTTGCCAGATATACAAATTTTCAAGATAACCATAAATCTGAATTTTTATGTACTGTCTCCTGGATTTTAAATTTGGCAACATTTCAAACATTGTTTGGAAATGTGTGGGACTTCTAATCAAGATGGTTTAGTGAGTTCATAAATTACCACACCCTCTCTGTTCTAAACATTCAAACATGATTGGAAATATATAAAAAGATAAAAGCGTTATGACATTAGCTGGGTACAAAATCAAGATAAACATCTCCATGAACCAGAAACAGAACAGAAAGCCAACGCAGTGAGCAAGGCTCAGAGATGACTGGCCAGAACTGGGCACTCTGCCTGAAGCTGCAGCTGGGTTGGGACTTCCAAAAACACGTAGGCAGTTTAAAAAACAATTCACTTGCTGTTAGGAACTGTGGCTTACTGGGACTCATTGGACCTGAGAAAGCGGGAGAAAAAAGACACTGTTTTGAAACCAGGAACCGTGATTCCCAAATATAGATCAGGAACCCAGAACAACTAGATTTCGTAGATATTGCTTACCGAATTTGTAGGATAATACCTTAATCATAACTTTTCATTCATCTACTCAATCAGGTATTCAACAACTATTTTTTGAGCAGTTACTAAATGCTGGGCAGTGTTCTAGGTGCTGAAGAAAAATGAGTGAACAAAACAAAGTCCTTATCCTACTGAGTTCACATTCTCGTTGACGGAAAGGGGCCAGTGAGGGAAACAGATCACAAGTAAACAAGTGAGTATATAATATGTCCGAGGGTAGAACTGCTAGGAAGAGAAAATAAACTAAGGTAAAGGCAGAAGAAAAGCAGCAAAGAGGGAAGGAAGGATGCTGTTTTATAAAGAGAGTTAGAGAAGACCTAGTGAGAATGTGATATTTAAGGGAGCCAGTTATAACGACATGGGGGACAAGTGTCTCAGGCTTTAAGGCAGAGACATGCAGGGTAGGCTCAAGGAATAGCAAGTAGATTAGTGTGATAAGAAAGGAGTGAGCAAGAAGAGTGGTAGGAGCAAAAGTTAGAATTGGAGCAGAAGGCCAGATCACAGGAACTTCAAGGCCATTTCCATGTTTGTGACTTTTTATTCCCAGTGAGATAAGAGGCCACTGTGGGGGGTAGAGGCAAAGAGAAACATAATGTAACTTATGTATTAAACAGATCACTAGGATAGCCTTGATGAGAAAGGACTGGAATGAAGGGTGAGGAGTATGATAAGGAGTAAGAGGCAAGGAGACAAATTAAAACCCTATTTAAGCAATCCAGACCAGAGATGATGAGGGCTTGGACCAGGAGGGAAGCAGTGGAGTGGGGGAGATGCTGTTATGGTCTGAAGATATGTTGAAGACGGAGACAAGATGATTGTTGTTGGATCAGATGGATAGTGCAAAAGAAAAATGGGGGTCAGAAAGAATCCCAGACTTTTTTAAGAGAACTATAAATGCTATAAAACTACTAGAAGAAGACATAGGGTAAACATTCCAGGACTTTGACCTAGGCAAAGATTTTATGGCTAATAACCTCAAAAGCACAGGCAACAAAACGAAGAACAGGCAAATGGGACTGTATTAAACTAAAAAGCTCCTGCACAGTGAAAATGAACAATTAACAGAGTAAAGATGCAGCCTGTTAAATGGCAGAAAATATTCCCAAACTACTCATCTCACAAGATACTAGTATCTAAAGTAAACAAGGAACTCAACTCAAAGCAAAAAAAATAGAAACATAAACAAATAATCCCTTTGAAAAATGAGCAAAGAACATAAATAGACATTTCTCAAAAAACAAACAAATGGCCAACACATACATGAAAAAATGCCCAATATCACCATTCATCAGGGAAATGCAAATCAAAGTCACAATGAGATATTATCTTACCCCCAGTTAGATTGGCTATTTACTAGAAAGACAATAAATAACAATGCTGATGAAGATGCAGAGAAAAGGGAGCTCATACACTTTCGGTGGGAATGTAAAGTAGTACAGCCTCTATGGAAAACAACATGGAAATTTCTAAAAAACAAACAAACAAACAACAAAAAAAAAACACTAAACTAAAAAGAGAACCATGATATGATCCAGCAATCCCCTCTACTGGATATTTGTCCAAAGGAAAAGAAATCAATATCTCAAAGGAATACCTGCACCTTCATGTTTATTGTAGCACTATTCACAATAGCAAAATATATAATCAACCTAAGCATCCAGAAACAGAATGGATACAGAAATTGTGGTAAACACACACACACACACACACACACACACACACACACACACACACACTGAAATACTAGTCAACCATTAACAAAAATGAAATCCTGCCATTTGCTGCACAACATAGTTGAAACTGGAGATCATTATATTGAGTGAAATAAGCCAAGCACAGAAAGACAACTATTACATGTCCTCACTCATTTGTGGGAGCTAAAACAATTGATCTTATGGAGAAGAGAATAGAGTGATAGTTACCAGAGGTAGGGAAGGGTTTGTAAGTGCTGGGGAGGATAAGAGGCTGATTAATGGGTATAAACATACAATTAGATAGAATCAATAAAATTTAATGTTCTATGGTAGCGTAGGGTAGTTATAGTTAAAAGCGATGTAGTATAAATTTCAATATAACATCAAGAGAGGACTTAAAATGTTCCTAACACATAGAAATGATTAACGCATGAGGTGATGGATATCCTAAATACTTTGACTTCATCATTACACATTCTATGTATGTAACAAAATATTACAAGTACCCTATAAATATGTACAAATTTTGTGTATCAATTAAAAATCAGCCTATCAATAATCATAAAAAAGAGAGATGGAGTCTTAATAGGTTGTCCATGCTGAAAATATTCAAGCCCAGTCATAGCACACTACAGCTTCAAACTCCTAGGCTCTAGCAATTCTCCACCTCAGCCTCCCAAGTAGCTGTGACTACAGGCAAGTGCTACCACGCTTGGCTACAACTCCAGACTCTTTGGCCTATGTAGCTGCAAGACTGATATTGCCATTTTCTGAAATTGGAAAGTATGAAGAAGGGTAAGGTTTGAGGTTGGAAGCTGGATAAGAATCAGAGTTGAAGGTGTGGACTTGTGAAGTCTGTGGTATATAGAATATATCCTTGAAGGTGTGGACTTGTGAAGTTTGTGGTATATAGAATATATCCAAGTGAAAATCCAGTAGAAATCTCGAAGGGAGAGATCCAGGCTATGGGATAAAGTGTAGGAGTCATCAGTGGAATAATGGAATTTAAATCCATGAGACTAAATGATATCAGAAAGGGAGAGCATGTATATTTATGAGTAAGTCCAAGTAACACACTCTAATCGTGCAATTTGGGAAGACTTTAACAAAGGGTCTATTTAAATAGTGGGGCAGAATTTCAGATAAAGAATAAAGAATGATGTTGCCAGGCATGGTGGCTCACACCTGTAATCCCAGCACTTTGGGAGGCAAAGGTGGGCAGATCACCTGATGTTGAGCGTTCAAGACCAGCCTGACCAACACGGAGAAACCCCATCTCTACTAAAAATACAAAGCCGGGTGTGGTGGCACATGCCTGTAATCCCAGTTATTCAGGAGGCTGAGGAAGGAGAATCACTTGAACCCCGGAGGTGGAGCTTGTGGTGGGCCGAGATCGCACCATTGCACTCCATCCTGGGCAACAAGAGCGAAATTCCATCTCAAAAAAAAGAATGAATGAAGGATGATGTATTATCCCAATAGTAGAAGACTAATGGGTCCAGGGGAAGGAGGAATTGCTAGAAACCGAAGAGGTGGCTGGATAGAGATGCTCCCTTTAACAAGAGCTATAACCTTTAGTCAAGGGAGGCAACCCAGCAATAAGGAGGCTAGAGGAAGCGACACTCTACCCCACTCACCTCCCAACCTCCAACAGAAAGTCAAGGGCAAAGAAGCTGTTGATATTGTGTGCTCAAATCACCTTTTAGAACACAAACCAAAGAAGAGGAGGGGAGAAAGCAAATGTAGGGAGGCAAATGGAAGAGATCCAGCACAACACATAAAGAGAAGAGACCCAAGAAATGAGCCCTAGACAATGCCAGTTTTAAGGTCAAACAGATGAGGAGTGTGGTAGGAAGAAGTGTAAGATGGCCCCTAGGATTTCTACCCTTTGCTTGTATGATCCTGCCTCTTGAGTGCAGCAGGACCTGTGACTCTGCTTCTAGACAATAGGGTATGGCAATGTTGAAGGGATTTCCAGATGTAATTAAGATCCAATTTAATTGTTTTGAGTTAATCAAAAGGGAAGATTTTCCTGGTGGGTTTTACTTAATCAAGGTAAAAGGTCTTAAAAGGGAGATGAGGAGGGGACTAGGTTGCCCTTGAGGTAAGAGACTCTCTTTGTGGTCTTGAAGTATGCAGCCATGCTGGAAAAGTCAATGTAGCAAGGAATCATGTGTCATATCTAGGACCAAGAGTGGTCTTCAGCTCGACAGCCTCCAAAGAGCCAGGCCCTCAGTCATTCATCCACAAGAAAATGATTTTGCCAATGACCTGGGTGAATTCAAAACCAGAATTACCCCCAGTTGAGCCTCCAGGTAAAAATGTAGTCCCAGCCATCCCCTTGATTACAGTCTTGTAAGACCTTGATCAAAAGGCCCAGTTAGACTATGCCCTGACTCCTGACTCACAGAAACTGTTAGATAATGTATCTGTTTAATGCCACTAAATTTGTAGTAATTCCTTACACAACAAGAGAAAACTAATATAAGAAGAAACCAACAAAAAAGACTAAGAACAACAACCAGGGAACAGGAGAACCAAGAAAGTGGCATCCCAGAAGTTAAATTGAAGAAAGTATTTCAAGACAAGAGTTACAGTTGTGGCAAATGCTTCTGAGAGTTCAAGTCATACGATAACAGAGAATTGATCATTAGAACTTAATTGCATGGAATTAACTGGCAGCTTTAACAGGTAGATGAGGAAAAAAGCCTGATTAAAGTGATTAAAGTGGATCCAGAGAGAATGGAGAGGAAAAAAAAAGTGAGCTGCTGACTATAAATTTTTCAATAAGTTTTGCTATCATAGAGAAATGTAGCAATAGCTGGAGGAGAATGTGGAGTCGAGGGAGGGTTCCTTCACAATAAGAGATATTGTACTGTTTTTGAAAGCTCAATGCGATTACCAAATAGAGAGGAGAAAAAAATGATGACATAGGAAAAAGAGGCAGAATTTGTTGAAGTTATGTACTTGCATAGGCAAGAGGGCATATAGGAATTGGTGTAAAGGTGGAATTAGACCTGGACAGTTGAGAAATAACAGTCAGAGAGAAGTCAGATTCCTTGGGTCCAGATACCAAAATGAAATAAAAATAGTATAAGAATAGAAAAGTAAAGAACAATCTCACTTATAAACATATATATAAATATCTTAAGTAGGATATAGTAGAAAGCTAAATTCACCAATTTTTTTAACATTTTAGGGGAGATGTATTTCACACATCATAAAATTCACCCTGAAGTGTAGTATTCAATGGGTTTTAGTATAGTAACAAAACTTAGTATAGCAACAACCATTACAACTTCCAGAACATTTTTATCACCCCAATAGGAAATCCCATATCCATTAGCCATCACTCCCAGTCCCTACTCCCAGCCCCTAGAAACCACTGATCTACTTTCTGTGTTCATGGATTTTCCTATTCTGGAAATTTAATATAAGTGAAATCATATGTGACCTTTTGTGACTGGCTTCTTTCCTTTAGAATAACATTTACAAGGTTCATCCCCGTTGTAGCAAGCATCAGCCCTTCATTTATTTTTGTTGTTGGATGATATTCCATTGCAGGGATACACTACATTTTGTTTAGTCATTTATCAATCAATAAACATTTGGGTTGTTTTTACTTTGCGGCTATTATGAATAATGTTGCTATGAACATCAATGTACAAGATTTTGTGTAGGAAATAATTTTAATTTTCTTGGATAGACATCTAGGGGTAAAATTGTCGGATCATATGGAAACCCTATGTGAAATTTTTTGAAAAACTGCCAAACTCATTTACAAGGAGGCTACACCATTTTATGTTCCTACTAGAAGTGAATGAGGGTTCAAATTTCTCTACATTCTCATCAACATTTGTTATTGCCTATCCTTTTTACTAGAGCCATCCTAATGAATGTGAAGTGATGCCTCACTGTGGTTTTGATTTGCATTTCCCTTTTTAGGGAATGATTTTGAGCATATTTCCATGTGTTTATTGGCCCTTAATATATCTTCCTTAGAGAAATGTCTATTCAAATCCCTTGCCCAGGGTTTTTAAATTGAATTATTTCTTTTTATTGTTGATTTACAAGGATTCTTCATGTATTCTGGATACTGGTACCTTATCAAGTATATGATTTGCAAATATTTTCATCCACTCTATGGTTTGTCTTATCAGTTTCTTGATAATGTCCTTTGAAGCTCAAAAGTTTTTAATTTGATGCAGTCCAATTCTTTTTCTTCTGGTGCTTATGAGTTATGGTGTCATATCTAAGAAATCATTGCCTCATCCAAGTTCACAAAGATTTACTTTTATAGTTTTTTTCCTAGAGTTTGAAGGTTTTTGCTCTTGTATTTAGGTTGTTGACCCATTTTTGAGTTAATATTTGTATATGTTATAACTCAATTCCAATGTCATTCTTTTACACATGGATAACCAGTTGTCACATCAGCATTTATTGAAAAGACTATTCTTAATCAAGTTATCTTGACACTCTTGTCAAAAATAAATTGACCTTAAATGTAAGGGTTTATTTCTGGACTCTATATTCTATTCCCTTGAACATATGTCTATCCTTATGCCAGTGCCACAATGTCTTGATTACTGTAACTTTCTAGTAATTTTTGAAATCAGAAATTTTAGAATCAGTTTATTTCTTTAAAAAAAAAGCAGATAGAATTTTGATAGTGATTGTGTTGCTATAGATCAGTTTGGGGAGTATGTCTACCTATTCCTCTGATCCACAAGCAAGAGATATCTTTCCATTTATTTAGCTAATTCTTATTTTCTTTAAAAATGCTGAATCATTTTAGGTTTGTAAGTCTCATACTTTTCTGTTCCCTTTATTCTTAAATATATTATTATTCTTGATGTTACTATCAGTGGAATTGTTTTGCTAACTTCCTTTTTGAATGTTTATTGCTGGTGTATAGAAATACAACTCATTTTTGTATATTAATCTTGTACTCTGCAACCTTGCTGAATGTGCTTATTAGCTCTGATAGTTTTGTGGATTTTTTATGATTTCTGTATACAATATCATGCCACCTGTGCATATAGTTTTACCTCTTTTTTTCTGATCTGTGTGCCTTTTATTACTTTTTCTTGCTTAATTATACTGACTAGAACCTCCAATACAATATTGGCTAGAAATGAACTATATATTTTTTAAATTCATGATTCTATATGACTGACTCCAAGAATTTAAAGGCTATTCAATATAATAATATCAATTAAAGTAGTATATTAAATGGGAAATTTCAAACGATTACCTCAATATATTTATGTAAGAAACACTTATACCATGCTGGTATGTGCCAGATAGTTTTAAGCACTTTGTAAGTATTATCTCATTGAATCTTTACAATAATTCTATGATTTAGATGCTATCATTCCCTATATTACACATGAGGAAACCAAGCCAGAGTTAATTTATCCAATGTAACACTGCAGCTAAGTAGCAGAGCTAGAATTTAAACCCAGCCAGATTGGTCCAGAGTTGTAGCTCTTAACCATTCAACATGCTGACTCACACATATGTCATTATTAACCAAGTAGCTTAATGATGAAATTTGAAAAGTATTCCTTTACATGTCGGGAAAAGACAAGTTTGCCAACTACTGCTACTTCTATTGAACATTTAGTGTAAGTTCTAGTAAATGCAAGCCAATGAAATTTTTCGGTATAATAACTGGAAAAACAGAGACCTAACTGTCATTATTTGTGAAACATATGATATGTCCACACAGAAAATTCAATAGCTTCTATATTCAGCCATTAGAATTTGAAAATAATCTACAGATTCACAGGTAAAAGAGCTGCATACAAAATTTGGGGGAACATTTCTAAGTGCCAGTCACAATCCACTGGATAATATAACAGAGAAAATATTTCAATACTATATGATATCTAGGAATAAATCTAACAAAAGATACACAAGTGGAGAACCAAGTATTTGAGAAAGAAAGTAGACTAGTGTGACTGTAGTATAGAGTTTACACAGGGGGAATTCAGAAAAAAAGGAGCTTGGCCAGATTAAAGAGGCTTGATATGTATTCTATAGAGAGTTTTTGAGCAAGGAAGTAGAAAAATTAATTTAATAGTTAGAGAAATTTAATCTGAGACCAATTCAATGGAATCCATTAGTTTAAGGAGTCCAGAAACGCAGTGGTAGGATTCAGTCATAACTACCTCCTCGTGTGGAGATTTTTACAACCAGTTCATTTGTAGTAAAGGGCAATATACTGCCTGCCACATACTCAAATAAAAAGAAAAATCAATATTTTAGATCTGATTGTTTTTCTGTACAGTAAAAATGAAAAGCAGAAAGTGCTGCTTGTCAAACTCTGTTTGGACTTCATATTTTCAATATGAGGTCAAATGACGGAATCTTGAGTCATCCACTGGCCTGGTTAATGACCAGTTCTTCTATCTAATGACTAATTTTGGCATTTAGAAAAAGGCTAAAAATATGCCTGTGATCATAGGCAGAATGCAGTTATTTTAAAAAGAGACTTTGGGGCCAGTTTCACAAAATTATAATGAAACCATAGTCATAACAGGCAATAGCTGTAAGGGTTAAATCATAAATTAAGAATATTTTAACATCAAGTTCTGACATTAGTATGGCACTATATAGGGAGATCTAAGTCCTCAACTGACCTATTTTTGTTAAACATAAGTAAACATATTCAGGCCCTTATCTTTCCAACTTCTCTTTGGCATTTTCATTTGCCAAATATTTACTGGGCACCTGCTATATATCAGGCACTGTGCTAAGTCCAGAGGATTCAGCAGAGAACAAAGAAAATGCAGCACCCGCCATCTCAAGGTTTACATTCCTGCCTGAAGTCTGCAATGTGGCAAACTTCTCCTAGGCTTCCAGGATACCACTCTGGAGTTTTCCCCGCCTCCCTCATCACTCTGTCTCCTTCACTGGCTCCTTTTCTTTTGCTTTTCTTTTAAACATTGGTTGCCCCAATTCTCAGCCCTCTTCTCTTCTCTCTCAGTATTCTCCCAGAGAAGTTCTCCATTTATTCCCATTTTTAAATTTCATTTATATAGTAAAATTACATTTAGATCTAGATAGATATATAGATTACTATGTGCCAAGATCTGTAATAACATTACAAATATTAACTCATTTAATCCTTGTAACAACCATTTGAGATGGATACTCTTATTTTACCTGTTTTCAGATGAGAACACTGAGTCACAAATTAGTTAATAAAGTGGCAGAACTACAGTTTAAACCAAGACAGACCATTACATAGACTAGTATGCTATGCACACTCCCGTATCTTCAACCTATCACCTATGTGTGGATGCCTCCCCAATGCAGATCATTAAATTGTAATTTTCTATATTCAGTCTCATATTTTCTAATAGCTGCTAGACATCTATACCTGAACTTTCTACACATAACTTAGAAACAATGTGCTTTCTAGTCTGAATGGTCATGTCTTCCCAAAATTCTTGTGTTGAAATCATAACCCCAAGATAATGGTATTCGAAAGTGAGGCCTTCTGGTCAAAACTGCTGCAGATTTCCAGCTCCTGGTGTTGGTGCTGGCAAATGGCCCTTCTTGCCTTGATCCACAGGGATGAGAAAGGGGATGTCATTAATGTTTTGTTAGCTAATACTGATTAATTAATCAAAAAAAAGTGAGGCCTTCTGGAAGGTGATTAAGTCATGAGAGTGAGTCCTCATTAACAGGATTTGTGCCCTTATAGAAAAGACCCCAGAGAGCTGCCTTGTCCTTCTACATAACTTTGAGAACCACTATTTTCCAAATGACCAGTGCATTTTGTTACAAAATCACACTTGAGTAAATGCTTCATTCAAAACTCAATATAGACCAATGGATTTAATGCATTATAGTAACAAATATGTTTTCAGATTCTACATTGCAACTAAGCATTATGAAACTGCCACTACTGCATTTTGATTTATTAGCAAAGAATATCAGACACTATAAGCTTGGAGTTTCTCAGCTATCACACAAACCCACTGCATGCAACCACCTGGGCCCCTTAGTATCCCCTCCGTGGGACTTGGAGAGCAAAGGTAACCAGTGCAAACATGAAGCTCATACTGATTGCTGCACCATGAATAATGACTCAGGAATTCTGTGTCTAATGCCAGCAACATGAAACTGTAGAAGGCTAATTTCTTAGCTTATAAATGAGGTAAAATCTCAGACTGTTCACATTTCTTGACAGATAATGAATGATGAGAAAATTGTTTAACTAAATGAAGTGGTCATGTGAGGCAATCCTGGGAAATAGACTAGAATGATTAGGGTAGAGATGACCTAAGGAGTACTATTATCTACAGGTGATAGGCAGCTACTGAAGGTGTTTTAGTACACCACAGCAAAAGTGTTACCTTAATAAAATTAATCAGAGTGATATGCTAACTGCCAATGCAGAGCTAGACAGAGCGTTTACAGTGAAGAAGGCATTGTGATAAGGCTTCTATTTAATCTGTTACAATTGAATGATATAATTATAATAATTATTAACATTTATATGTAGTACTTGTTACGTGAACAGCTTTAAATACATTAACTCACTAAACAAGTATACAATTTTATAAGGTAAATATTATTATAGCCTATTTTAGTTCCGGTAGCTATAACAGAGTGCCACAGGCTGGCTGGCTTCAACATCAAACATTTATTGCTCACAGTTCTGGCAACTGAGAAGTCCAAGGTGAAGGCATCAGCCAACTCAGTGTCTAATGAGGACACCCTCTTGGTTTGTAGACAGTCGAGGTCTCCTTGTTTCCTGACGTGGCCTAAAGAGTGAGCTTTAGTCTCTTTCTCCTATAAGGATACTAATCCTATTATTGGGGGCGCCACTCTCATGACCTCATCTAAACCTAATTAACTCCCAAAGGCCCCACCTTCTAATACCATCCCACTGGTGGTTAGGATTTTAAAATATGAAATTTGGGAAAACATATACATGTAGTCCACAAAACCATCATTTTACAAATAAGGCAACCAAGGAATCTAAAGATAAGTCTCTTGTTCAAGTTCACAACAAACCAAAAACAAGTTAATGGAAGAAGTAGGACTTGACTCTAGGAAGTCTTTCTCCCAAAGACTATGTTCTCAACCATGATCCTACAATGCACTACTCTTGGGTAAGGCATATGTATTCATTATACCCATTTTACAGCTATGCAAAGAAGTGTAGAAAAATTAGGTCACTTACCCCAAGTCATAAATCCAGTAAGTGTTAAAACTAGGACTATACTGCTAAATATAAAAAGGAGAAGATTAAATAGTCAATTATATAAATTCAATTAGTATCCTTATTTTCATTCTTTTCAACTATTCCTTTCGTGGTCTGAGGTAAAGGATTCCTTTGGAGATTGTTATATGAGCAGCGTGACTCAGACTCCACGGGACTTGCGGTCATAATCCTGATGATCTAAATAGGAAAATGAGGTAAGCAATGCCTCACAGTATGGAACCGCTTAACTTCAAACCGTGACTGAGAACGACAGGAACCCACTCAAAACTCAACGTCAGCAACAACTGGAACCATGGCCTCACTTCTCTCTCTCTCTCTCCCCGCCTCCTGCCCCGCCATCTCTGCTTCTCTCTGTCCATTGACATCCTTCTTACAGATTTGTTCATAAAGCTGAAACTATGTCTATCATTATCCCTAGACTCATATCTTACTAGCTTCACCACCAACAGGAGGAAAAAAAATATTTCCCTGATTCCAGCTCAACAATACCCAGGAAAGGATGCTGTTTGGCTTGACTTGAGTCATTCCCTCATTTTATGACCAATCCCTGTGTGCAGTAAGGTAATCCACTGGTATAAGTCAGGTATCTTGTCTACCCCTGGATGGGGACAAGCCTGAGGAGTGTATAAAGAACAAGTCAGGAAACAATGATTGACAGTCCCTTCTACAACCACGCTATTGTAATTGGAGAAGCTGTTCCCCCACCCCCCCAAAAAAGCAGACAGAGAAGGGGGACAGTGATCTCAGGCAAACAGAAGGAATAGAGCTTCACAATATCTAAACAGAGACTCTTTCTATTTGGCTTTGGCATCCTTTACATTGGAAGTGCATTTTGGAATTCAGCGCATAATTCAGTTCAGTACAAGGCTGGGTTTCTTTGCTTTACTTATTGGTATCTTGAGTTCCCTCACTGAGTAACTCAGTCAGACAATAATTTTCCTTGGGGATGAGGACTGAATTCATACATTTTCTAGGTATTTTTGTACACTTAGTAAATTCCCATTGAAAACAGTCCAGCCAACTTTCCTTGCCACACTATAAATGTAAAAATGTTTGCTTTATGGAAGCAGTAGTTTTAGGGAGCCTACCATTGTTTGGAGTTCTTCCCCTGTGGCTCACAGTTGCTCCCAAGGAGATGGTCCCCATACTGTTTTGTCTTCATAATACTAACAGCTCACTGTTGAATCAAACAGGGCCAGCCTCAGCCAGAAAAAAAAAAAAGATAGATGTGAGAGCAATAGTCTCCTACAAGCTGAGCCTGAGTCTTGGGGATGTGTTACACTAACAGTGGACATTTAATTCAGCTACACTGAGCTGTCAAGAATCAGGGGCAAATGTGTGTTCCCATGATATAGAAATGATTTTCTGCATTAAGCTGAATTAAATGTCCATTGAGTTCTGACTTTGTGATGGTACTTAATATATTCCAGATTTTTTTTCTCACTCTGTCGCCAGGCTGGAGTGCAGTGGTACGATTTCAACTTACTTCAACCTCTGCCTCCCAGGTTCAAGCAATTCTCCTGCCTCAGTCTCCCAAGTAACTGAGACTATAGCTGAGGCTCACCACGCCCAGCTAATTTTTGGTTTTTTAGTAGGGATGAAGTTTCACCATGTTGGCCAGGATGGTTTCAATCTCTTGACTGCGTGATCCGCCTGCCTCAGCCTCCCAAAGTGCTGGGATTACAGGCATGAGCCACCGCACCCAGCCTTCAGATTTTTTAGTATTTATGTTATATTCTTACCTCGGCCATTTTTTAAACTTAAAATAATGTCTACAATTTTTTAACTACTTGGTTAGGTGTTTCTATATGTCTTAGCTAATTCAACAAAATTAAAGTTAGCATTTACACACACACATACACACACACGCATACACACACACACACACACACACACCATTAATGATTAAAGAAGATGAGGTCTAGAGAGATTAAGGGTTATACCTAAACTCATGATCCTTCTATGTTGTGAAGCCAGAGTTTCCAACCAGGTCTGTCTGACTTCCAAAGCTATCTTATGGCACTATTTGGCTGGAAAAATCACATCCTAATTGCATCTCTAACTATTGTATAGTTAATATTTCCTTTGCAAGACATTGGTGCATATTCAGTCCAAGCAGAAATATTAACCTCCTAACATAGTGACACTTTCTCCTCCACACATCCAGCATGGAATTTCCAAACATTCAAAATCATCTTCACATTAAGCCACTTGTTTAGAGAAGGCCCCATCTTGAACACTTTGAGCTGTCAAGAAACAGTGGCAAATGTGTGTTCCCATGATATAGAAATGATTTTCTAAAATTATCTTCAGGAACAAAATCATAACAAAGAGTTTGGATGGTGAGAAGAGAAACTTTTTTTTTTCCATTTAGTTTCGCTTTCTGAAAAAATTTTCCTCAAATGTTCTAAAAATCTCATTTGGGATAGAAATCAAACAGGACCAGACTCAGCAAGAAAAAAAAAAAAGATAGATAGATGTGAGAGTCACAGTCTCCTGCAAGCTGGGCCTTGGGGATGTCAGCTATGTGTCAACACCTCTCCTCTGGTAGTGATGTCAGTACCGTCACCAAGAAAGGCAAAAGAAAAAATCTTCACGCAGCAGCATGAGCCCAGAAGAGACAACCAAAGAGAATGGCAAAACAGTGTCAGTAAGTGGGTAAGAAGGGAGTAGTGTGGTCTAAACACAAGGTTCTGGTTTCTATTTCATTAAAATGACTATGGAATCCTGTTAGATAAAACATATTTGTTAAAAAGGGAAGATGTGTTCCCTTTCTTAAGTTGAGTAAACATGGTCTGCATTCAAGATCATATCATGGAGAGAAATGATTCTTCCTTACCAGATTTCTTCCGGGACCAAGGAGCCAAAGGAGTTTGAACAGTGCATTTTTCTGTTTTTGTTTGTTTGTTTCTTTTCTGAAAGAAGTTAGAATGTATCAGCTGATGTCACTGACATACCTTGATACTCCTGAGGAAGAGGAGATAGAAACAAAAGTGAAGAAAATAAATTTAAATTGGCATGCTCTTAACTTTACCAGCTGGCTGAAAGAGCATTTTTCCTAATGAATTGGAAACAATTCACAGCCTAATTGTAAATAGAAGGAAGGCCCTGGGATAGCCTAACAAAATGTACAAAAATTAATATATGCATAATGATTTTCATATTTTTGCTTCTTATTTATTTTTGTTTATCTGAATATTCAACTCCGAAGAATAACAGGTGGTCTGTATGCTATGTACAAACATAGATAGATAAATAGATAGATAGACAGAGAGATAGATGGTAGACTAGATATAAAACCTTAAGAGTTTTAGGTTTTTTGGAGGGAGAGAACTTATTTATTTTATGTATGGTTTGGGGTTTGGGTATATGTGTGTATGTATTTGTAAGCCATTTTAAAAAAAAAAATATTTTCATGTATCCACGCATTAGGAAATATAATGAAAAAAATCTGACAAAAATTCCAAGTAATAAATGTAACAGAATTTCCAAAATGTATATGAAGATTTTTTAAAAGATTTATTTTTATTTGTATAAATGTATGGGGTGAACATGTAATTTTGTTACACTGATATACTGTACAGTGGTGAAGTCAGAGCTTTTAGCATATCCATCAGTGGAGTAACATACATTTTACCCATTTCTGATCATCCACTCCACTCTCACCCCACCCAAGCGTGCCCAATATCTAACATTCCACACTCTACTTTCATGTGTACACATTATGTAGCTCCCACTTATAAGTGAGAACATATAGTGTTTATCTTTCTGTTGAAGACATTTTTTAAAACACTGAGAAAGGGAACCAAAGAAGACTTAGACAAGTGGAAAGGCATACCATGTTCTTGGACAAGAAGGCACAGTATACGAAAAATGCCAATTTTCTCTACCATAATTTATACAATTAACATGATATTATTAAAATAACTATAGGATTTTTTTCAACTGAGCAAGCTGTTCAAAGTTTTTATATAAATTGAACATACAAAACAGGAGAATTCTGAAAAAGAGGTATAAAGTGGAGGAAGTAGACTTACTAGGTATTTAAAATATATAATAAAGCTATAATAATTAAAACAATCTGTACCTGCACTTGACTAAACAGAGAAATCAATGGAACACTATGGAAGCCGAGAATTAGATGTAAATACCTGACAGTATTTAGTATATAATAAAATTGCATTAGAAATTGTGAGGAGAAAATGGATTTATAAATGATGTTGAGAAACTGGGCAGTCATCTAAAGAACAAGTTTATTCTATATGCAGCACCTTTACACTTAATGAATTTTGATGGATTAATTATAAAAATATAAGAAATAAAATTAAAAAGTTATAGAAGAAACCATTATGGGTTTCTTAATAATGTAATCTGACAGTGTAAGATACTTTGTACACATGATTCAAAATACAAAAGCATAATAGAACAAGTAAACACAACCATAAAAAACTAAAAATGGCCAGGAACAGTGGCTCACACCTGTAATCCCAGCACTTTGGGAGGCTAAGGCAGGCAGATTGCTTGAGCCCAGGAGTTCAAGACCAGCCTGGGCAACATAGGGAAGCCCTGTCTCTATAAAAAAATACAAAAAATTACCTAGATGTGGTGGCACACGCCTGTAGTGCCAATTACCCAGGAGGCTGGGGTAGGAGGATCACCTCAGCCCAAGAGTTTGAGATATCACAAAAGGGATATATTAAGGACTCAAATAAATAAATAATAAAGCCATCCACCAAATAGAAAAAAAAAAGTGGAAAAGAGTACAAATATTTTATAGAAAAGGAAATTACAATGAGAAATGCAAGTAAATTTCACATTAAAATATCATTTAGATCTTTAGGAACATAAAGATCTAAAACTTTTATTGCATACTCTGTTGGCAAGTCTATTGGGAATGGGCACTCTCACTCATGCTAATGGGAACAGGTATTGGTAAAACCTTTTTGGAGTATGACTTAGCAATGTATACCAAAGCTATAAATATGCATACTTTTTACCTAGCAAAGGTTATCCTAATGATTTACCATGCATATGTGTGAAATATGAAAGCACAAGGTTATACATTACAGCTTTTTTAAATTATAAATATTGGACACAGCTTAATATCCTTGCATAGGAGCTGATAAAATCAAATTTGGTACATCCATTTCAACGTGCTTACTCCATACAACTCCAAACACTAAAGAAAAGGACAAAACAAATTCAAAGTATATACATAATGATCCTAAATCCCAGTTTCCAGGGCAGTCTGGGTTTATGCTTTTTGTGCTGGAGTTCCATCCAGTTGACATTGCCTTGTACTCTCCAAAGTGATCTACTTAACAAATAATCTGGTTGCTGAAACAGAGTAATTGTTTATACCGCCCACCCCCTCCCTGGCCAAATTCATATGTTAAGTCCTAACTCCCTATGTGATAGTATTAGGAGGTGAGGCCTTTGAGAGGTAATTAAGTCATGAGGGTAGAGCCCTCATGAATGGGATCAATCTTATAAAAAGACTCCAGGGAGCTCTTTTGCCTTCTTTCTGCTATTTGAGAATACAACAATCTAGAACCAGGAAGCTGGTTCTCACCAGAACCCAGCCATGCTGGTACCACAATCTCTAACTTCCAGCTCCAGAATGATGAGAAATAAATTTCTGTTGTTTGTTAGTCAATCAGTCTATAGTCTTAGGTTGGTGCAAAAGTTATCGCACAATTACTTTTGCACCAACTAATAATTGCAAAAATCACAATTACTTTTATACCAACCTAACAACTTGTTCCAGCAGCCCAAACTAACTAAGACAGTCACTCTAGGTGTACTTTGCTTTGGAAGTGAGAGAAGGGATTGGGGTGAGGCAGGGAGTGGGATATGAGGTTAGACGAAGAGAAAGGGAAGGGAAAGACAACTTGATGCATCCCGGCCAACTTGGTACAATTCAATTCTTCTCTTTTGACACTATCGAAGCTGTAAGCTATAGATGGTAAGTTTCTGGCGTCAAGAGAGCCTAGGTTCAAATCCTGGCTGTATAATTTACAATCTATATGACCTTGGCCAATTCCTTAACCTCTCTCTGCCTCAGGTTTCTCATCTATAAAATTGAGATACTAGCACCTATCTCATTAAGGTTATTGAGAGGATTAGATGAACTAATGTATGTGAAGCACTTAAAACAGAGTCTGACACCTATGAAGCACTATAGATGCATTAATAATTACTGTGATTCATGGTGCTCTTAGTGTGGCTACCTCATCCAGGCCTTGACAAAGTCAATACATACTGAAAGGCTGAACTACTGAAATAAATTACAACTAAGATCTACATATAAACTGCATTCACTCATCCAACATATTTTTGATGAGCATTTATATTTAAGCCTCTACACTAAACTCTTGGAGAGTAAAATTTATATAAAGCATAGCAGGAAAATAAGATTAATTGGTATAAAGCCCACATGCATAAGATGGAACTATTATAAAATGTGTTGATTATGAATTTCTAAAACTTGATTAAATTAAGCAAAAGCAGTCTAGTTACCAGGAAGTTCATTAATCTTTTGATTATCTGATAATCTTAACAAAACTTCAAAACAGGATAAACATTATTAATATAGGCCAGTTTTAGCTAATACTGAACAATAAAAGGGTACTTAACTGCACTTTCTTGGTCAAGAACAAGAACTTTGGAACCAGGATAGGCTCAGGTTTGTAACTAGCTCTGCCACTTTCCTTGTGTACCTTGAGTAAGATACCTAAACTTTCTCTCCATTAATTCTTCACATGTAAAAAAAGCAGCACTAACTACCAGTTGATATGGTGTTACGAGGATTAAAGGCAGTTACCTAGTGTTTAGCCCATAATAAATGCCCAGTAAATACTTGCTAGTTGCAAGCATCATAATTATTATGTCTCTGAATTTAAACAAGTAGTACTTATATCTCTATTCAAGTTATCTTCTCCACCTGATTTGCCTTGATTTTTCTCTATGTAAATGAGATTAAACATAATTCATTATTGTTAAAATGTTGAATGTTTTTAAAAATGTATTTCCAAAAAACAGTGACTTGGTGATATTTCTCACAGCAAGAGTATAAACTAACTCCCCTTGAGGGAGTTACATAGCCATCTCTTTGTTTAGGTGATTTCTAGACTTCCTATTTAGGCAAGGCTCTGATCTAGAAGACATAACTTTTTATAATCCAGCTCTGATGACACAGCATGAGTGATGGAGCTATAAACAGACTCCCTCCACCTCCCCTACAAACCATGTTTCTGTAGGATGAGGGCCCAGTCAGTGGGAATTCACTTGTAAAAGACTTGGAAATACTTTCTTCAGCATACAGCTGAGCACCCGAAACTTTTCAGCTATACGCCATCTCTCTTAAAATTATGTTCTAAGCCAAGAGAAAAGTCTTGCTAAGTTATTTATGTTTAGAGCCATTTAATTTCTCATTTTAAAGTAAAAATATTACAAGTAACTTAAATAGCAGGCACAGTCTAAAGATTTAAAAGGAAGAAAAAGCTGATGAATTGCTCATATACTTACTAAAGTGAATATTAGGAATTTTAATGTCAGATGTTCTAATGGGGGAAAAACATGTTTGAGAACTAAAGAGATTAACTGAGAACTGAACTCTAAGGCAGGTATTTTTAGGAATCTTTGGTAGTGTTTTAATGTCAGTTAGCTTAAGAAACAAAGTAAAGTATTTGTGTCTCATAGTTGCTAGGCAACATATTGGATTTGATTTGGTTTCCAGTCATTTTAAAAAATAGTGCCATGATTATAATAGCAATAAAACAGTATTATCCTTTTCTCAATTCAATATTAAAATACTTAAGAACAGTTGGCTTTGATGGGGTCATTATTACTTAACTTTTATTTTTTCATTGTTTCCATATCCTATTCGAGAATCCTGGAACCATGCACTGTACTCTTAAAAGAATAACTTATGTCTTAATTGTGCATTATACTGTTTTACTATTTTAGATTAGATATTTACAGAAAATTCAAGATACTGAACTTTGTAGCCTTTTTTCTGAGTTTCTCCACAGTTTGATCATCAAATTCCTGAATCATCAATATATTTTCTTTTAAGAAGGCAAAGGAGTAGTATGTACCTGCGAGAGATTTTCACTTCAAATAGTCACAATATTGCTATTGAAAGTGGTAAGCTTCAGATATTTTTAAAAATATTTACACAAAAACCTAACTCCCCAATCAAGCCAGAAAGATTATTATCAGTATTTACGCATTTCTGTGAATTTTTAACATAGACAATACTTTTGTTTTCTTATAAAATTAACATACACTTTTTAATTTTCTTAAGTCAGGTACTACAAAGCAGTATAAAATAAAAAGTAACATCCCTCTTCCTACTCCTTCAAGTTACTTCAATTGTATGCCCCAGAAATAATCATCTCTAACACTTTCTTAGGACTCTACATATTTTTAAATTCTGCTTGGAAACATGTACTAGATTTTGACACAACTCATTTATTGTTAGAGCTTTAGTGCATTCTTTGTTACCATCCAACCAAGAGTAAAAAGAAAAAACAATTTTTTTTCAGGAAAAAAAAAAGGAATCCCTGGACCCAAACATTTCCCTTCCAACTCTTTTCTGATAGTAACTCTTTCTCCCCCTTCCATTTCTGGCCAACACAAACACACAATCCAATGACACAGCTGACTGACCATATTGGACGGGAATTTCTGGACGGAAGTTTTTAAAAGGTTAACGTATCTGAAGCAGTTTCCCAGTTCTTAGTTTAGTCTAAGTTTAATGTACCAAACAGTTACTATCTCTCTTTTATCTGTCATTTATTTCTATTAACTTTCTTTTTTTTTATTGTTTACTCTCATTTTATTGTTTACTTTACATAAAAGTTTGAAGGGCTAGAATGATCTGGGCCTCTTGGAGGTATAGGAAGCCCACTCTAGGTACACGTACAAGCTAAAGCTGCACCAAGAAATTGTCACTAAGAGCCCTGTCTCTCTCTCTCTCTCTCTCACTACACACACACACACACACACACACACACACACACACACACACACCTTAAATCAGAGGGCTTTTCTGCTAGGTCCTGTCCTTCTCCAGGATACAGTTTTCTGGATAGTCCAAACAATTTCCATCCTACAGCCCTAAGAGAAGCTACTGTTCGCATCCATTTTTGGTATCTGGAAGATTAGTTTCCTTCCTGTTTAGGCCTGGTTTCTATAACACGCATTCTGTTCTCTCTTGCCAGATTCTCCACCCCCATTACCCACGCACACATGCACATGCACATACACACACACACACACACACACACACACACACACACAATCTTTGCCATAAGGATTTTTTCCAAACTGTTCCTCAGCAGCCACACTCTGAATTAAAGCTGTCCTAGGTATTTGGCATATTGCTTGTCATCAATAATTTTAGGGTGTCTACCCAGCTCATGCCCTCTTCTCTGAGAGCTGTCTCTTCACACTACAGTCCCAGCTGTTTGTATCACATGACCTCCTTCCTCCTTGGCTATGAGCTGATTGGATCACAGGTGGACATCTGCCCCTTTTGCTGGTCCCATCAGATCCACTCACTTGAGAACTTGAACTAAGAATCCCAGAACTGGGAGTCAGCAAAAGCTAAAAAGATACTGACATGTTAGGAACTAGGGTGGCAATTTGGGTGTAATCATGCTGATGAAGAAGCAGAAAGAACCAACTTCGAACAGAAGAAAGCAAATTAACAGACATTCAGAAGCAATTAGAAACATGAGACCATGTGAAAAGACAAAGCAAAAACCAGAACAAGAACATAAGAGAGAACAAATACTTACTAATTACTGACACCTTTCCATTTTTTCATGAAGTACATTCACATTTTCTGACCCTAAATCCTTTTTAACAGTTGAGAACTTTTTAAAATAAACTCACCTTGGTTTAAGCTATCTTGATTGGACTTTTACGTCTTACAACCAAAAAAATCCCTATCATCTTTCTTACTCTCTTATCTTCTTCCTATCTTTTTTTCCTTTTCCTCCCTGGATTACCTTGCCCCAAAGATAATCCCATCTGGATATTTTCTCTTAATCTCTGAATCATGCCCAGAAATTGTATGGCATATAATCAATAAATATTGATAAACTTTTATAACATCAGAACACAAATAATAGGTGCAATTGCATAATGTAATATACAAGCTTTCATTTTTTCAGTGCTAAATTTGAGGCACTACCCCAGGGACTTTACAGTTATTGTCTCTTTTCTTATAGCAGTCATCCAAAGTGAGAGCTATTTTTGGTCTGTTTTATAGAGGAGAAAATAGTCTGAGAACTATGTAGAATAATACTGCCTAAAGACACATCGCTAACAAGCAGAAGAGTCAGGGTTATAACCCCAGTTTATCTGGTTCACTAATAAATTCTCTAGTATTCAAAGTCCATATATATCAATATCAAGTCCATATATTTCAATATCATTCATTTTATAATACAATATAAACACTCTTAGAGAAGTCCAGTCTCCTAGTACATCTCACTCACACACACACACACACAAAATGTGCAAGAAATGACAAAAATGAGAAGACTTCGTCCTTCACACATGCCTCTGGAGCCAAAGAGGCAATATTGCAACACAGCAACAAGAATTATGGAATGAATGAGTTCTGTGCAGTGAAGGAGACAATGGGCATCTCTTTGCTCTCACCTCTATGCCAAAACAGAGTATGAAACTTTCTCCCATCTCATTAACATGTCAGAGAACTTGCAGAACAAGGAGGCTGGGCAAGGAGAAATACACCTCAGGTATCCCTGGAGAAAGTAATAACAGTAACAGGCATTTTACAGAGTCTGTCTACTCTAAAAGCTCCATGAGAACAGGAACTCTGTACTGCAGCACCTGGCACATATGAGGAGCTCAATAAATACTGGTGAGTGAATAAATTCCAACTCTCTAAGTTTCAGCAACTGCACAAATTCTGACAATCCTAAATGGGAAGAGAGATGAAAAAATACAATTGATGCTGATTACAATTGAAAGTAAGTTCTAATGGAAATACTGATAATCCTCTATGGGTGGGAAGGAGGTGGAGATATTCCTGACAATGCAAAGTAACCACTCAGACACAAACAGTAATGGAAGGTGATTAGCACAGAACACAGAGGAGAGTCAGTGAATGACAAAGAATTAGGGGAATAAATTTAAAAAGAAAAGAAAAAAATCAGTATTTTTTTAAAATCTGAGAGCATGTACTGTTTATTAACTGACCAGGTTAGAAAAATAATTACGGAAGACACTTTAGTTCATTCTAAACATGCCTGTTGATCTGGTCCTCCCTGTTGCCAGCATCTTCACCTTTTACAAAATGGATGGTCTTTTTCTTCATTTCACCTTGTGGAGAGGATAATTTGAAGGGACACAGAAAGGTATTTACTTCTTTGAAGCATTTTCCAACAGTATAGATCCCATGAATCAGATTGTCCATGCAGATGATTCCATATTTATCAAGAGATCCAGCAATCAAAGTGTTATCTATCAAAGCAATTCACTCCTTATTGATTTTGCCATAACCACACTGGTAGAGCAGTTCATTTACTAATTTCAGATTTGGGTACCCCCATGCAATATATGGATCTACAATCCTCAACATGTTAATTGAAGCCTTTCGAGCTTCACAAAGGTTCCATTGAAGATTTGATGACGGCGAAGAAGCTGCAACACCTTTCGGACCTTTGGACTCACACCATTGATACCTCTGATCCTGATGACAAATGCCAATTTGGATTCTGCAAGTACATAGAAATTGCCAGCTTTTCTTCCCATCTAAGCCATTAGAATTTAAGTTCTATACATCTGCCTATATTCCTTGTGATAATGCTTCACTTTTTCATAGATAAGCTTCCTCCTTGCCTTTCAAAGCATCTTTTGGGCAAACTTCTTCTAGGTGCTTGATCTTCAGCTCTATGAAATTCCTTTGCTATTTCTTAAAGGTTTCTGGCACAGCAGGAACGTTCTTTTTGTCTTTAACACTCTCCATGGTTCCAGTCAGAAAAGAGGCAAAAATCAATACATTTCACTTAGTGACAACTCTATACAGATTTTGCCAATATTCTAGTAGAAAGGGTTGGAAGTTAATCCTGTGAATACATAGAATATCACATAATAATGATGATAATGACATAATAATATTACTGTAAGTAAATTTTATTGATGATTTACTAAAATATTTAAAGTAAATTCACTCATTCAAACTTTGAATCCTGACAATAACCCTATTAGGTGGCTACTACAGATAAAGAAACAGATATTCAAAGAGGCAAAGCAGTTTTCTTAAGGTGAAAAGATTAGTAAGGGATGAAATCAAGTTTCTAGTTTGAGCTATAGGACTTCAGGGTCCATGTTCGCAATCACTGTACTATATCACTCTTAGTCTATATAAACTGTACATAATTTGTTCTTCAGTGTGATTTCATCTGCTTTTAATCCATTATATTATTATTATAAAGATCTGAGTTTAAAATAATGAATCTCTTTCAGGTGTTGCTGTGTATCCAATCTGGATCCAGCAGGTCCCACTTTACAGCTGTATATCAAGTTAGTAGCCAGAACTTCTATCCATTCCTTACCTTTAACTACTAAAAACTTGTCTCTCATATATGACTACAGGGCCTGAATATAAACCAGAGGCAAGAATTTATTGCATTTCAAGTTATTACCTTTAATATGCCTTTAAAATTATTCTAGACCTGCTTCAGATCTCTCATTGTCAGTGATGACTATACTTCATTTTCAATTCATGCTTATTTAAACATTTCTAAGCTCATGAAGTTTTTGAAAAATAGATACATAGATATGTAACAACCTGTCTAAGTTTTGGATCATTTTCTGTGCTTTGGCAACCAGACTTTTGGTTCATGGACTTGAGTTAGTAGTTAAGTTCCAATTCTATTCATTTGTCTAATTTTGTTATAAACATGAACTTTATGTGTTTTAGAGAGCTTGATTTTGGGGCAGGGAGGAGGTGGTTGTTTGGTTTAATTTTATTTTGCCGTACTTCCTGTTCACATATGACCCATTTTCCCATTTAGGAAACAGTTTAGGCAATTTAAGACAAAGAACAAAAATGTCAATGTTTTTGACTTTTGAGTTTCTAAGACCTGAGGTCTAGAACTTCAAAAGCAAACTTTAAAAAGGAGCTCAGGAAATAATGTCAGCAAGATGGTAGAATAAGAGGTCCCCACTGATATCTCCACACAGTAGCAATAATTTGACAGTCATTCATGTTCAAAAGTGCCTCTGCGGGAGCTTTGGAACCCAAGTAGGATACTGCAGAGCCCTGGTATAGCTAAAGACCAAGAAGGGCTGTTTTGAGAATGCAGACGCATGCCAGTTAGTCTCACTGACCATGGTCCTAACTACAAACCCAGAAATAGCCCTATGCCCCTTTGGCCTCAGCCCTAGCCCAACTTGGACATACTCCTGCAACTGGCACCATCTGCCAAGGAAAAGAGGAAAAGCCATGTCTCTCAATATTCTCAGTAATAGGCCCACCAACTGTGTACTCAACTGCATATCCCAAAATGGCCCTGTGGCCCTTATGCAGCCCTGACCTACCACCAGTCCAGAATTATTCCTGCTCACATAGAGCCCAAGAAGGAGCCACATGGAGACCCCATGAGCCATGGACCTGACTGGAAATCCTGAAGCAGTTCTGTGACCTGGCTCCAGCCTTCCTCTCAGTTCTGCCCACCCAGGATCTTGGCAATGCTCATCCATGCCCTGATAGGAGGTACAATTACCTCAGTACCAGCTGTGAACCCTGAAATAGTCCTGATACTCAGTTGCAGCCCCACTCTGCTATGGTCCTGGGGCAGTTCTGCCTAACCAGAGAACTGGCAGTAGACATGCCCATCTGACCCCCCCCAGTGACAGTTCCAGTGACCTCAGTCTTGACTGCAGACCTCGTAGTAGCCCTGTAACCCGGCTCCAGTCCCACTTTACTATAATCATACAAGCAGTCCTGCCCACCAAAACATCTGCACAAGGACCCAGGGAACGCCACATCCCTGGTAACTGACTCATTGCCTACAGACTGAACTGAAGACCCAAAGTAGCCTCATAACCCAAGTGACTCCAGCCCAGCTAAACGATGGTACCAGAGATAGTTCTGTCCTTTGGATATTTGGCAAAAACCACCCCTGCTCACACATCTGGTAACAAGCCTACCAATAATGGACCCAACTGTAGACCCAGCTACAGCCATATAACTTGGGTCCAGCAAAAATCAACTAAAATCCTAGAGGCAATACCATCAGTCTGAGGACCAAGGAGGAGAAAGTCTTTAATCACTGAAGTCAATCTATAAAAACAGGAAGGGGTATTGTTCCTTCAAATGCATGAAGATTAATGCAAGACTACATGAATCAGTAAGAATCATGAAAGTACACCACCACCAAATGAAACTGATAAAACATTAGCAATTGACACTGAGGAAATGGAAATCTACAAATTGCCTGAAAAAAACTCAAAATAATTGTCTTAAGGAAGCTCAGTGAGCTCCTAAAGAACACAGGTAGGCAACTCAACAATATCAGAAAAATAATACCTGAACAAAACAGTAAGTTCAACAAAGATATAAATCATGCATACAAAAAGAAGCAATAGAAATGTGAAGCTGAATTACACAATGAATTGAATGAAAAATGCAATAGAATGCATCAGTAATGGGTGTTATTAAGCAGAAGAAATAATCTATAAACTCAGACAGGTCAGCTGAAATTATAAAGTCAAAGTAGAAAAAAGGAAAAAAATATGAAAAGAAATGTCAAAAACCTATGGGATTTTGTGGGACATAATTGAGAGAACTATTATGTTCGTTATAGGAGTATAAGATGGAGAACAGAGAGAGAAAAGGAGAGAAGTGGACATGCAGGTACGCGAAGCTGAAAAGTTCCCCAAATAGGTTCAACCAAAAGAGGACTTCACCAAGACACATTATAATCAAACCGTCAAAAATCAGACAAATAGAGAATTATGGAAGCCAGAAAACAAAACAAAACAAAACTGAATCATCAATATACAAGAGAACATCCACATGACTGTTGGTGGATTTCTCAGCTAAAACTTTGCAGGCAGGAAGAAATTTGAACAATGTATGCAAAGTGTTGAAAATAAAAATAAATGCCAGCCTAAATTACTTTACCTGGCAAAGCTGTCCTTCAGAAATAAGAGAAAGTTAAAGACTTTTCAAGGAAGGTAAAAGCTGAGGAAGTTTCCGTTAGATTTGCATTACAAAAAAAATTCTAAAGGAAGTTCCTCAAGCTGAAATGAAAAGATACTAATTAGTAACATGAAAATTTATGAAAGCATAAAACTCACTGGCAAAGGTAAATGTATAATCAAATTCAGAATACTCTTTAATACTGTAATGGTGATATGTAAATGACTTGTAACTCTAATATAATGCTTAAAAGACAAAAGTATTAAAAATGTAGCTATAATATTTTGTTAATTAAAAGAAAACATTTAAAATATATAAATTGTGACATCAAAAACATAAAATGAGAGGAGAGAGCTACAGTGTGGAGTTTATGTATACAGTTAAAGTTAAATTGTTAGCTTAAAATAAACTTTTACAACATAAGGTCTTTTACATAAGCCTTGTGGTAACCACAAAGCATAAACCTATAGTACATACACAAAAGATAAAAAGAAGGGAATCAAAACATGCCACTACAAAAAAAAAAAAAATCACAAAGGAAGACAGCAAGAGAGGAAGGAAGGAACAAAGAAACTCCAAAACAGCCAGAAAATAATTATTAAAATATTAAAAAATAATAGTTTATGTATCAATACTTACTTTAAATATATATCGATCAAATTCTCCAAACAAAAAATGAAGTGATTGAGTGGACTGAAAAAAAAAGATCTAATTATATGCTGCCTACAAGAAACTCACTTTATCTTTAAGAATACATATAGGTTGAAAAGGAAGGAATGAAAGAAGATACTTCATGCAAATGGCAAGCAAAAAAGTGCAGGGGTAGTTATTCTTATATCAGACAAAATCAAAATTGTAAAAAGAGAAAAAGAAAGTCATCATATAATAATAAAAAGATCAATTCATCAAAGGATATAACAATTGTAAGTATATAAGCACCTGACTACAAAGCCTCTACATATAAAGCAAATATTAACAGATCTGAAGACAGAAATAGACAGCAATACAGCACTAATAAGGGACTTCAATATCCAGCTTTCAACAATGAATAGATTATGCAGAAAGAAAACTAATAAGAAAACATTAGACTTAAACTATACTTGACACCAAATGGACCTAAGAGACAAACGCAGAATATTCTACCTAACAACACCATAATACACATTCTTCTCAAGTACAAACAAAATATTCTTTAGGACAAATTCTATATTAGGTCATAAAACAAGTTTTAACACACTTAAAAAGATTGAAGTCATATCAAGTATCTTTTCTGAACACAATGGTATGAAACTATAATTCAGTAACAGGAGGAAAGTTAGAAAGTCCACAAATAGAGGTTGAGAAACCTTTATCCAAAAATGCTTGGGACTAAAAGTGTTTCAGATTTCAGATTTTTTTCAGATTTTGGGATATTTGCATTATACTTACCAACTCGACATCCCTAATCTGAAAACTGAACACAAAAGGAACCAATGAGTATTTCCTTTGATCTCATCCATGATTTTTGGGCACTTCATATTTTGAGTTTTTGAATTAGGAATACTCTGCCTTTATGTGGAAATTAAACAATGTGCTCTTGAACAACCAATGGGTCAAAGAAGAAATTAAAAGGTAAGTAAAAATACTTTTATACAAATGAAAATGGAAACACAAAATATCAAAATTTATGGAAGGCAGGAAAAGCAGTTCTAACAGGGACTTTTATGGTAATAATGTCCAATATTAAGAAAAAGAAAGATCTCAAATAACATCACAATATACTAAAAAAAGAAGAACTAAGTTAGCAAAAGGAAGTGAATAACAAAGTTCAGAACATAAATAAATGAAATAGAAACAAAAAAAATAGAAAAGGCCAATAAAACTAAGTTTTTTTTTTAAAGATAAACAAAATCAAAATTATCTAGACTGGCTATGATAAAAAGAGGTAAGAGACTCAAATACATAAAATCAGAAGTGAAGGAGGAGACATTACAATTGATACCATAGCAACACAGAAATACAAAGGATCACAAGAAAACACTATGAACAAAAATGCCAACAAACTGGATAACCTAGAAGAAATGAATACATTTCTAGACACATACAACTGACTGAGACTGAATTATGAGGAAATAGAAAATCTGAACAGAAAAATAATTCATAAGAAAAATTGAATTACCAATAAAAAGTCTCCCATCAAAGAAAAGCTGGCTTCATAGTTTAATTCTACCAAATATTTAAGGAACTAGTAATGACCCTCTCAAACTCTTCAAAAAATCAAAGAAAAGGGCATTCTTTCAAACTCATTTTATAAGGCCAGCATTACCCTGATACTAAAGACAGATCAGGTCACTACAGGGAAAGAAAATTACAGACCAATATCCCTGATGACCACAGATGCAAAAATCCTCAACAAAATACTACCAAACCAAATTCAACAGTGCACTGATATGACAATACACCATGACTAAGTTGAATTTATCCCTGGGGATGCAAGAATAGTTCAACACACACAAATCAATAGATGTGATAACTTGCCTTAATGAAAAGAAGGATAAAAATCATATGACCATCTCAATAGATGCATAAAAAGCACTTGACAAAATTCTTTCTTGATAAAACCCTCAATAAATTAAGTATATACTATGGTGTGAATAATTATGTTTCTCCCAAATTTATTTATTGAAATCCTTACCCACAAGGTGATGGTATTGGAGGAGGGGACTTCGGGAGGTAGTTAAATCACTAGGACAGAGACTTCATGAATGGAATTAGTGCCTTTGTAAAAGAACCCCAGAGAGATACTCACCTTTTCCACTATGTTACTCACCTTTTCCACTTTTAAGATATATTAAGAAGGTGCTATCCATGAACCAGAAAGCAAATCCTCACCATATATAAAATCTGCCAGTGCCTTTATCTTAAACTTTCCTACCTCCATTGCTGTCAAAAGTAAATGTTTATTGTTGATGAGTTACCCAGTTTGTGATATTTTGTGATAGCAGCTGTGAGCTGTGATAGCTGCTCAAAAAGACTAAGATAAAAATCAAAAGGACTAAGATAAGAGGAATGTACCACAAGATAACAAAGGCCATATATGAAAAGTTCACAGTTAACAAAATGCTCAACGGTGAAAAACTAAAAGCTGCCCTTTAATGTTAGGAACAAGACCAGAATACTCACTCTCACCACTTCCACTGCATAGTACTGCAAGTCCTAGCCAGAGCAATTGGTCAAGAAAAAGAAATGAAAGCCATCTAAATGAGAAAGGAAGAAGTAAAATGGTCTCTGTTTACAGATGACATCCTGCAACTTTACTGAAATTCTTTATTAGTTCTAACAGAAAAACCTAAAGACTCCATCAGAAAACTGTTAGAACTAATAAACAAATTCAGTAAAGTTACAAGATACAAAATCAACATACAAAAATTAGTAGCATTTCTATACACTAACAAAAAACTATCCAAAAAAGAAATTAAGAAAACAATCTCATTCACAATAACATCAAAAAGAATAAAATACTTAGAATAAATTAACCAAGGATATAAAAAATCTGTACATCCACAACTATAAAACATAAATGTGAAAAGACACAAATAAATGGAAAGATATCCCATGTTCTTGAATTGGAAGAATTGATATCAAAATGTCCATACAACCCAAAGCCATCTATAGATTCACTGTAATTCCTATAAAAATAACAGTAGCATTTTTCAAAGAAATTGAAAATATAATCCTACAATTTGTATGAAACCACAAAAGATTCTGACTAGCTAAAAAAATCTCAAGCAAGAAAACATAGCTGGAGGCACCATATTTCTGATTTCAAATTATTTTTTAAAGTTAAAATAATTATGACAGTATGATACTGTCACAAAAACGGTACTCAGCATCACCAATCATCAGGGAAATGCAAATCAAAACTACAATGAGACATCACCTCATACCCTGGTGGTTATCATAAAAACAAGATACGTGATAGGGGTGATGTGGACAAAGAAGTAAATGTGCACTACTGGTGAGAATATAAATTGTTACAGTCATTGTGGAAAAATGCAGAGGTCCTCAAAAAATTAAAAATAGAACTACCATATGATCCAGCCATCCCACTTCCAGGTATGTATTCAAAGGAAGTAAAATCCCATCTCAAAGAGGTATCCGCACTTCCGTGTTTGTTCATTGCAGTACTATTCACAATAGCCAAGATATGTAAACAACCTAAGTGTCTATCAATTAATGAATAGGAATAGATAAAGAAAATGTTGCATCATATATATTATATACATGCATATAATATATAGACTATTTTTCAGATTTTAAAAAGAAAATTCTGCCATTTACAAAAACATGAATGAACCTGGACAAAATTATGGACATTTTGCTAAGTGAAATAAGCCAGACACAGAACAACAAATACTGCATGATTTCATTTATACATGGAATCTTAAAAAAATTTGAACTCACAGAAGCAGAGACTAGACAAGGCAGTCATAAAAACGAATAGGTTCTGGAGACCTAATATACAGTGTAGTGACTATAGTTAACAGTAATGTATTATACACCTGAAATTTGCTAAGAGTATATAGATAGTCAGTGTCCTCCACAGGGGGAAAATGGTAATTATGTAAGGTAATACATATATTAATTAATTTGATTGTGGTAGTTGTTTTATAACATTATATAATACAATTTTTATCTGGCAACCATACCTTATTAAAGCTGGGGCAGAGGAAAATAACTCAAGGTATTAATAAATCCTACTAACAATATCTTTATGAGCTCATATTATTAGCTGGGCCGTGTTTATGGCTCTCACTGGAAATCATATCTGAGAATAGCAACGGCTGGGGGAAAGAGACTCAGAAAATGCAAGAAAAGGACTTGGACTCTGGGCCCCTAGAGGAGTCCAATGCCCTGACATTACCCACAATGAAGGAGAAATGGAAGGACAGTGGGAGAAATAGGGAATGAGGGTGGTGGAGTTCACTTTCTCAGATAATAATCATGAAAATAGGGTCTAAGCTTCTGGGGCTCAGTGAAGTGCAGGATCTGTGTAGTCATACTGGCTGCAGGGTACATGTATGCAGAGAGAAGGTAAGACAGCTCATAGAGATCCTATAGCCCCTAATGGGGGAAGACTAGCAACAAAACATTTCTCTTCTCCAAAGACCAAGAGACAGTTCAGCAGCAACCTCCAGGGATTGATAAACAAGAACCAGATAGATAATGTTCATCTCAGTACATTCCTGGATGAATTGGTCAAAACGACTGAGGCCAGATGTAAAAACCTCAGATCTCCTTCATACCACTCACTTGATAGTATGTAAAGGTGCTTGACATTGGCCATAAGCTTGGAAAAATGGATGGTGAAATCCTGAATTGACTAAGAGCACATTTCAGTCACTCAGTGTAACAGGTGCTCAAAATGGATATTAATTTCGATCATAGAAATGTGTTATACAAGTTTATGTTTCTTACATGTACACATTTGTGAACTGATTCTGCTATAACTTAGCTCTCCAATTCCTGCCTTTGTGAACTGTGATTACTTTGGGAGATCATTCCTTCCACCTAACTCCTGGATTTCACTGCTTGGCTGATGAGTCATCTTATTTTATTAAAGGACTACTCCACCGACTTCTAGACTTCTCATGTGTGGATTAGGAAGATGAATTTGGTATGTGTGCTTGAATGTAATTCCAACTATAGGTAATTTTCTGGCTTTTGATAATCCAGTCTTCCCCCCCCACAGCCTTTACAAAGCCATCCTAATCCCCCTACCCTGCTCCAAACGTACCCTACTCTTCTGATTTCATCTTACGTATAGTAAGATGAGATCACTTTCTCCAGAATGCTGCCTGAATCGGGCTTCCTCCTGCCACACATCCCCAAAAATAAATCTTAAAACAAGAAAAAGTCTTCATCTTGCTAAAGGTTTTGACCTATGTAACCAAAGAAAACTTTAACATCTGTATATTTTCCTTTCTATACCTTTAAAATGCAAATAATGGCTACCTCTCCATGATGTCAAAATATGCAAGTATTTTTAATGTTTTGCAGTTAAATAAAAGCCAATTTCTTCCTATTTTTTCTTCAGGACATCTTAATATTAAAACTGGTAAAGGATAGGTGGACATTTTTTGATACCAGATTATCGGAAAGACTCACATATTTAAGATCAAAAGTATTGATTGGTTTCTCTTAGATTTGTGGTAAAGCAGTTAATGTTTTTTCTATATCAGTGGCCTGAAAATCTGGCTTCCTGACCTTTTCATCCTAACATTCTCAATGAAAACTACTCTGGGATTTGCAGCCAAGTAAAACAAAGCAAAGAGCCTAACTAAAAGTGCATTGATTTCCCCTATGACAGTTCATTTTCTTCCCAATAGAGATCTCCTGGTTCGGGAAAAAGGTAAAGCATTGTTCTGTCTTGTATTAGTTTGGTAGAGCTTCCATAACAAATTACTACAGGCTGGGTGGCTTAAACAATTTATTTTCTCAGAGTTCTGAAGCCAAGAAGTCCAAGATTAAGGTGTTGGCAGGTTTGGTTTCTTCTGAGGCCTCTCTCCTTGGCTTGCAGATGGTTGCCTTCTTCCATTTCCTCACACAGTTTTTTTCTCTGCGCACACACATTTCTAGTTTCCTTGTATTCAAAATTTCCTCTTCTTATTAGGACACCAGTCAGATTGAATTAGGACCTGCCCCAGAAGCCTCATTTTAACTCAAACACCTCTTTAAAGGCCTTATCTCCAAATATAGTCAAATTCTAAGGTACTGGGGCTTACGGCTTCAACATATGAATTTGGAAGGGACACGATTTAGCCTATAATACTTGTCTTTCCTAAAATTAGACTAAGAGCAATAATCACAAAAAAAAATAGTCTTTTAAGAAACAGTCCTCTAGGGTTGATAAAGTATTTTAGGAAGCTGTACAGAATTGTTTGGATTAATGATTTCCTATAGAATACACAGAAACATTACATCATGTTATCTAAACTATAAGAGTCTGTGCAGCCTCCTAAGAACTCTTAGAACCACAGAACGCCTTATATCTTGGGAACATCTGTATCATTTAAAATCATGTTTACTTTGAACATTTTACGTTACAGAATCCAGTACGCACTTTATAATGTTAACTCTCCTTAGATTTATTTTGTTTCTCAAGCTAATTTTATATTCTTTCATTCATTTTTGTCCTGAGCTCCAATTCCTAGGAGTGGAAACTACTTATTCTAAAATGTGTACAGTCTTCCTGGGGATTATTACTGGTTCATTGATAGAAACTGTATCCTTTCAGATTCTCTGCTTGCTTGTCAATTCATGATTTCTTCAAAGCCAAATTCTTGTTGCTGACCTCACTCCAATGAAGATATGCCTCAGGGAGAGATTCCACGTATTTGGTGGGGTCTGGACCAGACCGTGGCATCCACATTCACCTCTTTTCACTTTAGAACAATGTATTTGTGCCACAGGGCACCAGTATAACCAAACCTTTGTTAGACAACAGATTCATTTCTGTGTAAAACCATTCACTGGAGAGTAACATTTCACTTTTTTCTCCTTCAGAAATATTTTTCTCAATGCTTCTGATAGAAAATCAGCTAAATCATTATTTTTAAAATTCTTATTGCCCCACTCTGTGTTTCATGCTATTAAATTACTGTAATTCCTTCAGATTACATACTGACATTGCACACAAAATCCATATACTGAAGGCATAGTTGTTTAAAATACAAATAGATAAAAGATTTACCAGGTATCTGACTTTCCACATAGTGAATGGAAACTTTGCTTTGTAATTCTCTCTTTGCTTTGTAAGCCTCTATATTTTTCATAAATGACTTAATAAATTTAATTTACTTTTCTCTTTCTTAGCCATCTGTTAGAAGAGTGGACTTTGGGAATATGATACTAATATATTTGGGCACTGACAAAACTGCTGCAAGGGAATAATACTGTACATATTTAAGGCCAGTATCCAAATATTCTGGAAAGCTGAACCACATAAATATAGAACAGCCTCACACTTTACACGAGTCACTACATAGTTGGGAAACTATGCATCAGTTAAACAAAGAAATCAAACACATAGGGCCTGCTACATTTAAATATTTAAGTGCAGCATTTTAAACAAATCATATCATTGTAGTCCAGAGGATTTCCAAGGCAAAAAGTAAAGTCTGAACTTTTTATAAAACACCTTTTTTTTTTTTTTTTGAGAGTTTGAACTTCACACAATAATGCTTTTCATTTCTGTACTTTCTCCAAATGTTTCTGACTTCTTAGAGGCTACATTGTTTTGGAAGAATAAACTGTGGATTCTCCAAAGAGACTCTCTCTCTCCCACTCAGCTGCCCTAAGGGAGTTAGAGCCTCTGCGCACAAATTATTTTCATTTCCTTCCCCAAAAATGATCAAATAAGGACTGTTTCCCAACCAACATTTCTAGGGCAGGAGGCTCTGACAAGTGCAACCTGTATTAGCACAAATATCTTTTTCTCTGTCCTGCTCTGGCATGTCCAAAGAAAAAAGATTATTTAACACACACCAACCATGCTAGAATCAGGATTTCAGTGATTAGAAAGATACACAAGGTGAGTATACAGTTACAAGTTGGAAAGTGGATTCACTGACTGTGTCTGGAACTCTGTCACTCACACTTGGGAAAGCTCAACAAAAACTAAAGAATCAGAACAATCTCTTTCAGAATACGCTCCTTCTTGCCACCAAAATAGACATTTGTTGCCTGCATGATTCTTAGCATCCTGGTTCAAATAAGGATACTACATATTACATATTCTTTACTATTTTGGAGTTGCCATGGCAGAGAAGAGAAGAGGTATTTTTGTTGATGGAATGTCTCTTAACAGAGCTCCTTATTTTGGCCTTCCTGACTTTCCGATGCAGTTTTCAGATCTCCTTTAAAATAACTTCCATGACTTTATTTTTTTTTAATTATTTGAAGTGATCAACATTTCAGCATCCCAGAAAAAGTACAAGATAACAGTATTAAAGGTGTAAATGGTCAGATGATTAGGATTTACAGATATGGAGTTCAGATGCAAAGAAAGAATGATCTGTCAAAATTGTAATGAGCTCTTTAACTTTCAGTTCAAACTCCCCTTGGTTTTTTCTCAGCATCCCTTTCTTTTTCCCTTTCCCTTAACCTTTGTCTTCCAGCTATTCATTGCTGCATTACCATTTAAAAACAAAATTAATGTATTAGATTGGCCTAGGTTATGCTGTAGTTTTTTTCAATTAGTGACTTAAATAACAAGTTTCTTTCTTTTTTTTTTTTTTTTTTTTACAAATCGGATATTCTCTGTGGGTGAGTGGGGGCTTTGTTCTATGCTATCCTCCCTCTTGGAATGAGGGTTTTCAAGTACTGTCTATCTAGAAAGGGGCTGACACACTATGGTCTGTGGACCAAATCTAGCCTGCTGCCTAATTTTCTATAACACAGGAGCTAAAATCATTTTTTTAAATATATTTTGTGGCATGTGAAAATTATATGAAATTCAAATTTCAGTGTCTATAAATGAAATGTTATTACAACATGGCCATGTTTATTTGTTAATGTATTGCCTATGGCTATTTTTGCACTGCAGTGGCAGAGCTGAGTAGTTGCAACTGAGACCATAGGGCATACAAAGCCTAAAATATTTATTTTCTGGTCCTTTGCAGAAGTTTGCCAATCCTTCAGTTAGAGCATGCTTAATCACTGTGGCAGACAGTAAAAAGAGAAAAAGGCAAATTATGCATGGGCTGTATGGGCTTTCAGAGGAGGTGACACACAGACTTCTGCTCATTGTTTATTGTGCAAAGCGAGTCATATGGCTACATTGAATTTCAGCAAAAGTGTAAGGAAATACAATCCTACTATGTATTCAGAATAAAAGCCAAAAAAAAAAAATTGACAGCCAGCACTGATAACTATCAGAAAATCTTAATTATAGTACAAGATTTTCTATTTTATAAATAATCTACTTTTTTTCCAAAAAAGATGGCAAATTAGCAAAGCCACCCCCACCCCCCAAAACCAAACTCTGAAAATGTCACAGAAATGACACAGAAGTTAAGGAATCCCAGAACTTTGCACCAAAAGTATGAGAAGCTCTTAGGGAGAGAAGTTGAGGTCAAGGCCTGGTATAACAGGGGGAAGGATATTGAGGGTAAAATGGAAACCTAATGTAGAAGAAGACTGAGAGGCAATAACAGGGGAAGGCTGGCAAAGAACTTGGTATTGATGCTCACTTATTTCTACAACACTATCCTAGGATGTCATTGCTCATCTGTTTGCAAAATTGAAACAAAGCCAGCCTAGAACCAATAGGGGGAAAATAACATCCAAGTAGCACAGGAGCTCAGTAAGAGTTAGGATGAAAAACTATACGACCAGGCAGGCTGGAAAAAAATGCTGAAAAAAAATGATAATTTTTGTAGATTATTTTTTAAAAATTGGTAGACCTTTTTAAAAAGGTTTTTTTTTTTTCTTCTTTTCCAAGATGGCAGACTAGAGCCTTTTCCAGCACACTTCATCCACTTGGAAGAAGCAAGATAGTGCATAGAGATTCATGCTTTAAAGTTTTATCCCAGAAAGAGTATGAGAGTTCAACAGAAAAGTGAAAGACACAAAATAATGTATAGAGATTCACACTTTGAAATTTTATCCAAGAAATACATGAAAATTCAACAGAAAAGTGAAAGAAAGCTTCAGATACTGGAAAAGAGAAGATAGGCAGGCAGCCTACATGGCCAGGTCCAGCTGAAAACCATAAGTGAATCCCCCAATGCAGGACAGGCTGAGTGAGTGTCTCTCCATGATCCAACTTTTCACTGATGAATTGTGCAATCCAGGTCACAGGAGAGCACCTTGACCCTCCCCAAGCCCTGAATCTAACTTGGGAGCAGCTAGCAGACTGTGTGAAGGAATGTCTCCAGGAAGTGTCCCACATACTTTCCCAGACCTAGACACTAATAAAAGGATGCCATTCTTAATCTTAGCTCCTAACAAGCTGTGCAGGATCCTGCAAGCTTGCAGCAATGGTAGCCATCTTGGCATTAGAGAGACTTGAGCCAGGCATTGGAGATCTGGGACTTTAGCAGATTAGGGGCTCCCAGAGCCAGAACTGAGAAATAAGTGTAGTGTGCGCACCAGCTGCTGGCACTGGAACCAGGCTCATATCCTTCATAGGAAGGACGTAGGAGGAGAGTTGCTCAGTCAACACAGTTTTGACTGAGCAGTGAGTTTTATAGCCTAGGGAAGCCTCGCTGACTGGATGCAAACCTCAGTGACTAAGTAAGTGTCCCAACTAGCTGCCACAGTGGGGATGATGGTGTTGCATTGCTGGATCTGGGGAATAATAGGAAAGAAGGTCCCACTTCCACTTGCTAGGCTGTGGCACTAGAAGCACACTTCCTTCCCCGTGCTGAGACCTCAGCACAGCATTAGCCATTATATTCCTCATCCAAGCATTTATCCAGGCCACTAAAGACTGCCCCCTATCCCCTGTCAGGGCTGATGCTTATACTGGCAGAGGGAACCCAATTTCAGGCCCTGTTCCAGTTCCACCTAGCTTTGCCCAATCCCCTAAGACACAGTGCAGGACCCAGACCATTGAGCATCCCACAGCCCAACCCATCACCTGAGACATGTGAGAACTACACATGTTAATAGAGGTCAAGAATAAACCCTATTGCCACCACTGCAGCAGGCTCTTACCTGAAAGCATCATCTACTGGCCAGGAGGTTGGCCCACATGGCCCATTACAACATCTGCTGATACAAGTACACAATGTTTGAAAACAAAATAATCCTCTTGCAACCTATGCTACCACCATTGTCCAAAAATCCTGGCCACTCAGGAGGTCATAAGCCTGCTCACTCATCCAGTATACCACTACTACAGCTGACATTTGAGAAAACACCAAGACTCTTTATAACCAAGGAAGTCTTACAGAGTCTTACCATTGAGCACATCCAAAGGCAAAGTCAAATGGTCCTAGCCAACTTACATTATACTCATATCCTTAAGACAAAAAAAGTCTTTCCCCAAAGAAAGTAAATTCAAAAACAAGAAGCTATTAATTTCTCCAGTCATGCTGAAAGCAGAATAATAATACAGAAAGCACAAAAAAGCAAGGTATTATGATGCCCTCCCCCCGCAAAGGAACACAGTAATTCTCTAGCAATGGATCCTAACAAAAAAGAAATTCTCAAAATGCCAGATTGAAAAATTTGAAATATTAATTTTTTAAAAAGCTTGAAAACCAATAGAAAGAAATCCAAAAACAATGCAGGATATAAACAAAAGATTATCTTTAAAAAGAAACTGAAGAGAAGTTCTAGAAATTTTTTTTAAAAGTATAGAAAAAAATTACAAAATACTTTTGAAAACCTCAAGAATAGACTAGATCAGGCAGAAGAAGAAATCTTAGAACTCGATGACAGATGTTTTGAAATAATCCAGTCAAACAAAAATAAAGAAAAAAGAATTTTAAAAAATTAACAAAGCCTTCAAGATAAATAGGACTACATAAAACAACATAACTTATGAATTATTAGTATTTCCAAGGGGGGAAAGAAAACCCAAAAACTTCAGAAAACCTATTTAAGGAAATAATTGATGAAAATATCCCTAGTCTATCAAGTGATTTAGGCATTCAGGTATAGGAGGCCCAAAAATCCCCAGGCAAATATGTTGCAAAATGGACTTCATGATACCATAGAGTCATTGGTCTATCAAAAGTCAAGATGAAAGAAAAGAATTCTAAAATCAAGAAGACAAAAGTGTCATCACCTATAAAAGGAATCCATCAGACTAACAATGGACTTCTCAGCAGGAATCTTCCAAGCCAGAAGAGAATGAGAAGGGATTTTCAAATTGATGAAAGAAAAAAACTGCTAATCACAAATTGTATACCCAGCAAGATTAAATGAAGCAGAAATAGTCTTTCCCAGACAAGCAAACAATAAAGAAATCTGTCACCACTAAACCAGCCCTACAAGAAATTCTCAAAAGAATCCTAAATATGGAAACAAAAGGTCTATATTCACCATCATAAAAGCACACAAAAGCATAAAACTCACTGTCAAATAAAACAATTACACAGTGGAGAAATGGATAGGAATCAAATGTCAAAAAAGCAGAATTCCACCAAACCACAAAGACAGACAGAGAAAAAGATAGAAATCAGTGATTTATAAAACAAGATAACAATTAACAATATGTCAAAAACAAAACTTTGCATAATAATATTAACCTTGAACATAAGTGGATTAAATGTTCCACTTAAAAGCTACAGATTGGTGAATAGATAAAAAAGAAACATGATCCAACTATATGCTGCTTACAAGAAACTCACCATATTAGTAAACATATTTAGACTGAATTAAACAGTTGGAAAAAGATATTTCATCCAAACAGAAACCATAAGCAAGCAGGAATAGCTATACTTATCATCATCATCAACAGCAACAACAAAACAGACTTTAAATCAAAAACAGTAAAAAAAAAAAAAAAAGACAAAAGAATATATTCTCTTCAACAAGACAATATAACAACCCTAAATATATATGTACCCAAATGTGGAGCACCCAGATTCATAAAACAAATATTACTATACCTAAGGTAAGACATAGATGGCAATACAATAATAGGAAATACCACCATCCAACTCACAGCACCAGATGGATCATTGAGACAGAAAATCAACAAAGAAACATCGAGCTTAAATTGAACTTTTACAGTAAGTGAACCTAGCAGACACATATGGAACACTTTACCCAACAACTGCAGAATATAACTTCTACTCAGCAGCACATAGAATATTTGCCAGAATAGACTATACATTAGGCCACAAAACAAGTCTCAAAAAAATTTTAAAACTCAAAATCACATCAAGTATCTTCTCAGACCACAGTGGAATAAAACTAAAAATCAGTACTAAGGAGAACCTCAGAAACTATACAAAAACATGGAAATTAAACAACATGCTCCTAAACACTTATTGCATCAATAAAGAAATTAAAACAGAAGTTTAAAAATTTGTTGAAATGAATGGAAATAGAAACACAACATACCAAAAACCTCTGGGATACAGTAAAAGCAGTGCTAAGAGAAAATTTTATAGCATTAAATGCCTACATCAAAAAAATAGAAAGATAACAAATTAAAAACCTAATGTCTCACGTCAAGGAAGTAGAGAAACAAGAACAAATCAAACCCATAGATAGCTACCAGAAGAAAAAACAAAAATCACAGCAAAATTGAATCAAATAGAGACCCAAAACAAAAACAAAGAATCAACAAAATGGAAAGCTGGTTTTTGAGAACAGAAGCAAAATTGATAAATTGTTAGCTAGACTAAGCAACAAAAGAGAAGATTCAAATAAAAACAATCAGAAATGGAAAAGGAGATATTATAATTGATACCACAGAAATACAAAAGATCATCAGAGACTATTATGAACAACTAAAAGCTCATAAACTAGAAAACTTAGAGCAAATAGATTAATGTCTGGAAATGTACAACCTCTCAAGATTGAACTAGGAAGAAATATGAATTCTAAACAGACCAATAATGAGTGGTGAGATTGAATCTGCAATTTTAAAAAGTCTCCTGACCAGGCACAGTGGCTTACACCTATAATCCCAGAGCTTTGGGAGGCCAAGATGGGCAGATTGTTTGAACTGAGATATTCAACACCAGACTGGGCAGCATGGTGAAACCCCATCTCTACAAAAAATACAAAAATTAGTCAGGCATGGTGACATGTGCCTATAGTCTGAGCTACTTGGGGAGCTGAGGAAGGAGGATAGCTTGAGCCCAGGAGGTCAAGGCTGCAGTTAGCCATGATTGTGCTATTGCACTCTAGCCTGGGCAACAGACAGAGACCCTGTCTCAAAGTAAGTAAGTAAATAAAGAAATAAAGTGTCTTCTAACAATGACAACAAAAAGCCCAGGACCAGATTTGCAGCCAAATTGTACCAAATATACAAAGAAGAACTGGGACTAATCCTTTTGAAACTATTTCAAAAAATCAAGAAGGAAGAAATTTATCCTAACATATTCTACAAAACCAGTATCACCCCTGATGCCAAAATCAGACAAAAACACAACAAAAAAAGGAAAACTACAGACTAATATCTCTGATAAACACAGAGGCAAAAATCCTCAACAAAATACTAGTAAACTGAATCTGACACCACATCAAAAAGATTACATGGTCAAGTGTGGTGGCTCATACCTGTAATCCCAGCACTTTGAGAGGCCAAGGCAGGGGATCACTTGAGTCCAGGAGTTTGAGCCCAGCCTGGGCCACATAGTAATACCCCATCTCTTCAAAAAATACAAAAATTAGCTGAATGTGGTGGCTTATGCCTATAGTCCCAGCTACACGGGAGGTGGAGGTGGGGAAGATCACTTAAGCCTGGGAGATGGAGGTTGCAGTGAGCCAAGACTGTGCCACTGCATTCCAGCCTGTGTGACAGACCAAGACCCTTCCTCAATCAATAAGATAATACACTGTGATCAAGTAGGGATATAAGAATGGTTCAATGTACACAAATCAATAAATGTAATCCATCACATAAATAGAATTAAGGACAAAAACTATACGATCATCTAAAAGATATGGAATGAAAGATATGGAATCAACTTAAATGTCCATCAATGGAGGATTGGGAAAAGAAAATATGGTATATATACACAATGCAATACTATTCAACCAATTTAAAAAAGAATAAAATCATGTCTTTTACAACAACATGAATGGAACTGGAAGTCATTATTTTAAGTGAAACAACTCTGAAACAGCCAAATACTACATATTCTCAGTTATAAGTAGAAGCTACATAATGTGTACACATGGACATAAAGTGTGGAATGATATTGGAGGCTTAAGAGCGTAGGGTGCTGGGAGGGAGGTGGATGATGAGAAATTACTTAATGGGTACTATATACATTATTCAGGTGATGGATACACTAAAAGCTCAGATTTCACCACTTCACTATTTGTCCATGTAACAAAATTGCACTTGAACTCCTTAAAATTTACACAAATTAAAAATAAAAATTAAAAGTGTGTAAACCATTTGATAAATTTAACACAAATGCAGAAAAGGCTAAGAACACCGGGAATAGAACCTCATTACTTTGACAAAGACACAAAGACTATCTACACAATAACTAGAACACACATTTCAATTAATGGTGAAACCTTACATACATTTTTTAGGATCCAGAATAAGACAAGGAACAGTGCTGTCACTGCTATTATTCAATATAGTACAGATAGTCCCCTTCTTGCAGTGGTTTGACTTACAATGCTTTTGACCTTATGATGGTGTGAAAGTAATATTTATTCCATAGAAACCATATTTCAGGTATCCACATATTCTATTTTTCATTTTCATTACAGTATTAAATAAAATACATGAGCTATTCAACACATAAAACAGGTTTTGTGTTAGGTGATCTTTGTCTAACTATAGGCTAATTAAGTGTTCTGAGCATGTTAAAAATAGGCTAGGCAAAGCTATTATGTTCAGTAGATCAGGTGTATTAAATGCATTTTCAACTTATGATGGGTTTATTGAGATGTAACCCCATCATAAATCAAGAAGCATCTGTACTGAAGTTCCTTAAGACAAGAAGAAATAGAAATGAAGATTATAAAAGAAGGAAAAGATTGTTAGAATGGATTAAAAAGCAACATCCAACTATGTGCTGTCTACAAAAGACATCTTGAAATATATATACACAGTATGAAAGCAATTGGATAGAAAAAGATATGCCATGTATCTAGTAAGCATAAGAAGATTAGAAGGCCATTTTAATATCTGTTAAATAAACTTCAAGATAAAGACCATTACCAGAAATAAAGATCCTAATTATTAAAAGCTCAATTTATCAGCAATACATTATAATTAATAAAGGTGTGTGTACCTAATAACAGAATTTCAAAATTCATAATACAAAAATTGACAAAATTGAGTGGAAATGTAAGCAAAGCCATAATTGAAGATTTTAACATTCTTCTCTCAGCAATTGATATAACAACTACATGAACTCAGCAAAAATGTAGAATTGAAAAACAGTATCAACCTGCGTGACGTGAAGATATTTATAGAATACTACACCCAGAAAAAGCAGAAAACACAATCTTTTCAAGTGCACATGGAATATTGACTAAGATAGAGCATATTGTGGGCTCTAAAACAAGTATTAATAAATATCAAATAAATGTAAAGGGTTGAAATCCTAATCTGATGTTGTCCTCTGATCATAACGGAAGTAATTTATCATTTGATAAATTACTTGATAAATCAGCAACAATGAAATATTTAAAATACTTACAATATTTAGAAATTAAATAGCATAAATTTAAATAACTTATGTGTCAAAGGAGAAATAACAAGGGAAATTAGAAAACATCTCAAAAATAATGACAATTACAATACATTTCAAAAGTAGAATTTTAAGCTGAATATCAAGGAAAATATATCAAAATTTATACTTAGAGGAAAATTTACAGCTTTAAAATCTTATATTACAAAAATAAGGTATATATAAAATCACCTTAGGAAACTATAAAAAGAAGTCCAAAAAAGAAAACTCAAAAAAGTAAAAGAAGAAAATAATAAAGAGATTAGATCACTGAAATAGAAAACAATAAATTAATAAAGCCTGAAGTGAATTATTTGTAAAGACTGACAAATTGATAAACTCATAGTTAGACTGATCAAGAAATACAAAAAAAGACACAAATTATAAATATTAGAAAGTAAAGCAGGTATACCACTACAAATCTTATAAATATTAAAAGAATAACAAGAAATGTTATGAGCAATTTTATGCCAATAAATTGAATAAATGCGATGAACAAATCTCTTTTTAAATACACCTTAACAATACTGACACAAGATGAAATAATAAACCTGGATAATCTTATAGCTATTAAAGAAATTAAATTCATTTCAATAAACCTTTCCACACAGAAAGCCTCAGCTTTACTAGTGAATTCTACCAAATATATGAAAATGAAAAAAAGAAAAAGAAAACCTTGCAGACTTGAAATTGTTGAGATCAAGGCATGTATTGTAGGTGGGGCGGGTGGGGAAGCCTGAAGGTTGCATGTGTAACACGTCTTTCGCAAGAACCTAAAACATATTTGGCCCAAACACCTCACACCAGAGAGCCACACAGGACTAGCAGATATGCAGTGAATGTGGAGAAGAGAAATTGAAATTCCGAAGGGTAATGAGATCCATGGAATATTGAACTTGCTAAAATAGGCTTCCCCAAAAGGAAAGAACCCTGCATGGAATGGGACATGGGTGAGAATGTCTGAAAACAACCTGTTAAACTGGAAGATGTCCTCACAGCCTGCAATAGAAGGCAATGTCAAAGTGACACACTGGTGAAATCTGCAACTTATATTGTAGGACATGTCCGAATTAAAGAGTTAGATATTAGTACTAGTAAAAATAAAAAGAAAGGCATCCTCGAATGTCTGGCAAAATTTTCAGGTGGAGTAACTGCACTGAAGTTTGGTGGGACATGTAATGCAGAATAATTTTTTTAAAGGCAGAATTACAGATTTCTAAATGCTGCAAAAACTACCATGAAAGAGCTGAATAGAAAGGACTAACCTTTTTAAATGCAGGTAACTCCTCCTGTTTCACATCTAGTAGAACAGAGAGGCTCGCCTGACCTGGCCGGACGTCATGTTTGGCTGTGTGCAGTTCCTAAGGACTGAGAGTTTTGCTTTGGTGCATTCCAGATTGGGATTCACTAACTCCAACTGATGTAAATTTTAAAATTCATAAAGAAATAATTAATAGAAATGCATAATTATTACAATGAGAGTTGCTAAGAATACAAGTGTTGAAATTTAATTAATAGTTAAGAAAATGTGCAAAGTTTCTCAGAAGTCCACTGTGATGCTCTGGTTGAGGATTCTATGAATACGGTTTAAAAAAAAATCACTGATATCCGGGTGTGGTTGTGGGCTCCTGTAATCCCATCTACTCGGGAGGCTGAAGCAGTAGAATCACTTGAGCCCCAGGAGGTGGAGGTTGCAGTGAGCCGAGATTGCACCACTGTGCTCTAGCCTGGGTGACAGAGCAAGACTCATCTCAAAATAAATAAATAAGAATAATTGAGCCAATTGTGATTGTAAGAACAGCTCTGACTGATATTGCTAGAGTGGCTTCTTTGTAATCCACAGCAGAATTTGCATCACTGTAAATCCTAAAGAAAACAAAAAAGTTGCCATGGACAGGTAAGAGGTGATGAGAGTATGGAAGGTGGCCTTTTCAATTCTGAAAGTGTGCTTTATGACAATTAAAGAACTATGATGGAAAATCATAACACTCTTCCCCAATAACTTACAAGAAGTCAGTTGAACATAATGAAAAAAAGGGCTAGCTGATGTTTAAGAAAAATCACCATATTCATCAGTTATTAGCTTCAGTTGGGAATATATGTAATAGCTGACTACTGTCTTGTCCATTCCCAGAAATAATTTATTTTGTGTTTTTTTATAAAGAGATATTTGTGCATTCATATTACTGAGTGCAGGAGATATGTACCTTATTTTGCTTTAAATGAAATCAGTTATGACAATTTTATTATTATTCTGTTAAAATTTTTAATGCTTGCCATCACTAGATGAGAAATTCAAAAGCAGCCTTTCTATAGAAAGTAAAACTGACTATGTAAAATTATGTGACACCTTCATGTAATAACTTTTTAATTTTAAAAATACATTTTTCCTATTTCTCTCCATCAAAAAGTCTTAGAAGCAATATCATCCTAGTACTTGGCCTCCAGGCTATTACTTGACATCATAAAGAACTAGAACACCTTCCAAAAGTAGTTGGTCTCACATCTGAGGCAGGAAAAGTACAATATGGATATGCCAGAAAGGAAAAACATTATCAAAGGGTAATCAGGTCATGTCTCGGGAACACAGAGCATGCTTGAAGAAGTTCCCACTAACCAAAGATGAAACAATTTAAGCATCAAAAAAATAAAGATGCAATTTAGTAAAACACATGAACGTAGAAGAATTAATCATGAGTTAATCAGTTTAAAAAGTGTGGCACATATACACCATGGAATAATATGCAGCCATTAAAAAAAGTATGAGCTCATGTCCTTTGCAGGAACATGAATAAAGCTGGAAACCATCATTCTCAGCAAACTAACACAAGAACAGAAAACCAACACCACATGTTCTCATTCATAAGTGGGTATTGAACAATGAGAACACATGGACACAGGGAGGGGAACATCACATGCTGGGGCCTGTCAGGGGGTGGGGGGTGAGGGGAGGGATAGCAGGAGTTGTGGGGATAGGGGATGGATAGCATCAGGAGAAATACCTAATGTAGATGATGGGTGATGGATGCAGCAAACCACCATGGCACATGTATACCTATGTAACAAACCTGCACCTTCTGCACAGGTACCCCAGAACTTAAAGTATAATAATAATTTTTTTTTAAGTATGAAGAGAAAAATTTTTTTTTTAAGTGTGGCAGATGGAGCTCCAAACAAAACTAATTAAACACCATGGAAAGTTGCTAGGGAACTAAATCATTATTCTGTAAATTAATAGTAAAAGAAAAAGAATTAAGCATTTGTTCTTCCTTTCTTGTATAAACTGTATTTCAGGGTAACCAAATATCCTTGATATATGAGAAAGGTCATTCTATTCATCAAACATACCAGCTAATAAATGCAAATGAAATGATAAAATTACCATTTCCATTTGCAAACCCTTGTCAATCTAAATCATAAACAGAGAGGGAGACTCTAAAATAAAATGATGTTTATTTGGGAAAAGGGGTTGCAATGGGAATACAATGGATAATAAACTAATGAGTACATTCAGAGGATAAAATAAGACAAAGGTTTCTTTAAAAAAAAATGAGAAAGTTTACATAATTGTTTGGGGATAATTATCCTTGGCTATAAAGATCAATAGCAAGGATGATGCCAGTTCAAAGTTGGATAGATAGTGACTGAGCAGATGTCCTCACATAAATATTTTTTGTATGTACGGTTACAATGACCTTCATGCAAGATCATGATTTTTGCAGTTTTTGTGATAGCTCTTGTTATCAGGTGTTTGTGCATAAGAACCCTCCCTGGATGGTCTTCTGATATGGTTTGGCTCTGTGCCCCCACCCAAATATCATCTCCAATTGTAATCCTCACATGTCGAGGGAGGGGCCTGGTAAGAGGTGACTGGATCATTGGGGCAGTTTCTCCCATGCTGTTCTCATGATAGTGAATGAGTTCTCATGAAATTTGGTGGTTTAAAAGTGTGTGGCACTTCCCCCACCCCTCTCTCTCCTGCCACCTTGTGAAGAAGGTGCTTGCTTCTCCTTTGCCTTCTGCCATGATTGTAAGTTTCCTGAGGCCTCCCTAGCCATGTGGAACTGTGACTCAATTAAACCTCTTTTTCCATAAATTGCCCCGTCTCAGATAGTTCTTTATAGCAGTGTGAAAATGGACTAAAAGATAATTGGTACCAGAAGTGGGGTACTACTATAAAGATACCTAGAAATCTAGAAGGAACTTTGGAACTGGGTAATGGGCAGAGGTTGGAACAGTTTGGAGGGCTCAGAAGAAGACAGGAAATTGTGGGAAAGTTGGGACTTCCTAGAGATTTATTGAATGGTTTTGACCAAAATGTTTATATGGACAATGAAGTGCAGGCTGAAGTAGTCTCAGATGGAGATGAAGAACTTGGGAACTGGAGCAAAGGTCACTGTTGCTATCCTTTAGCAAAGAGATGAGGCATTTTGCCCCTGCCCTAGAGAACTGTGGAACTTTAAACTTGAGAGAGATGATTTTAGGGTATCTGGCAGAAGAAATTTCTAAACAACAAAGTATTCAAGATGTGACCTGGTTTTTCCTGAAAGTGTACAGTTAAATGTTCTCACAAAGAGATGGTTTGAAATTGAAACTTATGTTTAAAGAGAAGCAAAGCATAAAGGTTTGGAGAATTTGAAGCCTGTCCATGTGATAGAATAGAAAATCCCATTTTCTGGGGAGGAATTCAAGCTGGTTGCAGGAATTTACATAAGTAACAAGGAGTTGAATATTAATAACTAAGACAATGGGGAAAATGTCTCTAGGGCATGTCAGAGACTTTCACAGAAGCCCTTCCCATCACAGGCCTGTAGGCCTAGAGAGGGAAACATAGCTTCATGGGTCAGGCCCAGGGCCCCACTGCTCTGTGCAGCTTTGGGACTTGGTGCCCTGCATCCCAGCTGTGTCAACTCCAGCCATGGCTAAAAGGGGCCAGGGTACGGCTAGGGCCTTAGTTTCAGAGGGTGCATGCCCCAAGCCTTTGTGGCTTACACAGGGTGTTGGGCCTGCAGTGTGCAAAAGGCAAGAGGTCAGCTCTGGGAGCCTCTACCTAGATTTCAGAGGATGTATAAAATCTCCTGGATGTTCAGGCAGTCTGCTGCAATGGTGGAACTCTCCTGAAGAACCTCTGCTAGGGCAGTGCAGAAGAGAAATATGGGGTTGGAGCCCTCATACAGAGTCCCCACTGGGGCACTGCCTAGTGGAGCTGTGAGAAGAGGGCCACCATCCTTCAGATCCCAGAATAGTAGATACACTGACAGCTTGCACTGTGTGCTTGGAAAAGTTGCAGGCACTCCATGCCAGCCTCTGAAAACAGCCACAGGGGCTGTACCCTGCAGAGCCACAGGGGCGGAGCTGCACAAGGCCCTGGGAGCCCACCGCTTGCATCAGCATGCCCTGGATGTGAGACATGTAGTCAAAGAAAATCATTTCAGAGCTTTAAGGTTTAATGACTGCCCTGCTGGGTTTTGGACTTGCATAGGGTCTGTGTCCCCATTGTTTTGGCAAATTTCTCCTATTTGGAATGGGGACATTTACCCAATGCCTGTACCTTCATTGTATCTTGGCAGTAACTAACTTGCATTTGAGTTTACATGCTAATAGGCAGAAGAGACTTGTCTCAGATGAGACTTTGGATTTGGACTTTTATGTTAATGCTGAAATGAGTTATGACTTTGGAAGACTGTTGGGAATGCATGATTGGTTTTGAAATGTGAAAAGGACATGAGATTTGGGAGTTGTCAGGGGTAAAACGATATGGTTTGGCTCTGTGTCCCCACCCAAATCTCATCTCAAATTTGAACTGTAATCCCCATGTGTTGAAGAAGGACCTGGTGGGAGGTGATTGCATCATGAGGGTGGTTTCCCTCCTACTCTTCTTGTGATAGTGAAGGAGTTCTCCCAAGACTTGATGGTTTAAAAGTGGCAGTTTCCCTTGAGCTCTGTCTTTCACTCCTCTCACCTTGTGATGAAGGTACCTGTTTCCCCTTTGTCTTGTGCCATTATTGTAAGTTTCTTGAGGCCTCCCCAGCCATGTGGAACTGTAAGAGAGTTTAACCTCTTTTATTTATAAATTACCCAGTCTCAGATAGTATCTTTATAGCAGTGTGAAAATGAACAAATACACCATAATAATTGCAGTATATTAGTTAGCTTGAAGGACACACACACACACATACACAAATAACAACCACCGCTCTTCCGGTTGCTCAAAAAGGCTATTAACTACCACCAGACTTATTCTCTGTGCATCTGCCCAGAAAAATGAAACAAGGCAGATTGTCAAAACCAGAGAAGAGTGCCCTGCCCACATTCCACACCGTGGTTTTAATTTTGTAACCAGAGATAATACCAGCTACCTGTAGAATCCCTGCATATCTCAATTAGAGATTTAATACCTGCTTCTCCTCCCCCATCCCAAATTCCCATTGACTCCGGAAAAAGTTCTTTTGGGTTTACATCTTGCACACCCACACTTAGAAAGTATACTTTTGGCTTAGCACCTGGTGCAGGCCACCAAATGAAAGGACACTGCCAATTGAAGTCTCTGATTCTTTCCATTTGCATTTTTTTAGACAGGATCTCACTCTATTACCTAGGCTGGCATGCAGTGGCATAATCACAGCTCATTGAAGCCTTGACCTCTCTAGGCTTAGGTGATCCTCCCACCTCTGCTTCCGGAGTAGCTGGGAATACAGGTGTGCACCACTCTGCCTGGCTAAATTTTGTATTTTTTTGTAAAGATGGGGTTTCATTATGTTGTCCAGACTCTTCTTAAACTCCTGGGCTCAAACCATAATTCCAGCACTTCGGGAGCCACCACACCTGACTACCACTTGTATGATGTTTTTGTCTATTTTTCAAAAATTATATTTTTGTCTATTTTTATTCGTAATCGTTTTTGTGAGAAGAGATGCCTTCCTATTAACATGCACTTTGCTTTACTGTTAGCACCTACTGATTACTTTCTTAAGCATATCAATATCTTAAAAAAAAATAGATCCACAAGGAATCTTGTTTGGCAGGTTAAACAAGTTAGTTGAGCTTCCATTTCTACATCTGCAAAGGGGAAGAGATTCTTACCTCATAGGGTACTGTGGGAATTATAAACTGAAAGTGAAAATCACTTTGTACACTAAAAGCATCATAAATATATAAATTCAGGTAAAAAACTTCTCATTGGATCAGAAATTCAAAGTCTCCTACTTGGGCATCCTGATATTGTAAGGTTTCATTTTTTACAACTAATATAAACCACATCAAACTAGCTTAAGAGAAAGGAAGAAATGTTGTATAAAAATGCCATGGTGTCTTTAAAAAAATTAGCAGAAAAACAGCAGAGCTGTGAAAGAGGACCTTTAGAGGGCCCCACTCTTTCCCTTCCCTATCTGTGCCCTTCCAGAGCCTACATAGTCCCTTCTACAACATGATATGGGCACTCGCACCAGAATTTTCTTCCCCTACTGTACCTGAGTTTATTTCCAGGGCCTTCCCTAGCCTCTTCCCTGGGTCTGTCTTCCCAGGAGCAGACTGTTCCATCAGTGTGACCCTCTGGTCCCAAAGCATAGTCAAGGGGCAGCTGTATGTGGAGATGGTGGATGTTGGTTGGATAGGATTCTGAGGTGTCCATGTACATTAAATGTGTGACCCTTAGTGGTACTTGATGGAAAAGGAAAAGACCACATGGCATCTCTCCCTGAAAAGTCACTTTCCACTGTAGAATTCCAAGGGGTCACAGAGTTTCAAATGTTCAAATCTTACCTCCTAGGTGGTTATGAAATCTATTTGTCAAGATATAAAGAAGATAGAAAAGATCTTATTTTGGACTGGGTGCAGTGGTTCATGCCTGTAATCCTAGCGTATTGGGAGGCCAAGACAGGTGGATCACCTAAGATAAGGAGTTCAAAACCAGCCTGACCAACATGGTGAAACCCTGTCTCCACAAAAATTATGAAAATTAGCCAGGCGTGGTAGCAGGTGCCTGTAGTGCCAGCTAGTCACGAGGCTGGAGCATGAGAATCACTTGAACCCAGGAGGCGGAGGTTGCAGTGAACCAAGAACTTGCCACTGCACTCCAGCCTAGGCAACAGAGTGAGTGAGACTCCATCTAAAAAAAAAAAAATCTTATTTTGTAATTTGTTTTCTTAATTTATGCCTTCCAAATATTTAAACACAGTTGTGACAGCCATCATTTGTACTCTTTCTCCTGGTTCCATTAATGTTAGGGACCAAACATCTTTTCTTTTGCAAAGGCAAGCTATGTCCCCAGCTTCAATGTAATAAGCAAAAGGCTCAATCACAGGTAGAGAACAAATTCCAGTCTCTCAGCCTTGCTGCTAAATCCCTGAAAGAGAGTCAGATTGGCTTAGCTCAGGCTAAGAAGAGGAGGAGAGCTCCAATCCTGGGTCCAGTCGATTTAGTACTTTGGAAGTGAGTCTTTTCATAGAAATAAGACTATTAGGAGAAGGAGATATTCCTGCTGTAGAAGGAGCAGTTCCCAGAGAAATATGGTTGGATAGAGTCCCTACTGAATATCCCACTTCACAGGTAGAGTAAATACAATACTTATTTCTCTTCTTTCAATGGAAAAAATTGATAAAACATAGAAAATCAATATATTCCAGTCAGAAGACAAATTACAACATGCTTTGTTAGTCTTTTATAGTTGGCTTTAATACAAACTATAGTGAAGAGGAAATTTCTTCTGTTAAAGAGAAATTAAAGTTTTATTAATATGATAATCCTTACCTTCATATATTTTAAGAATTGATCAGTGTGCTAATATAGGTCTAATAATTTTTTTTCTTTGTTAGAAAATCAGGCTAAAGTGTTTATAAAACATTCCATTGACTTGTTCTTCCAAATCTTCATTGTTTAAAAAAAAAAAAAAAAAGTAACAAGCCTAATAAGGTATACAATGTTCCGTTATAAAATACTTGCCAAACCTTCTAGCTACAGCAGAATGAATGCAGTTCATAAATGAGAACTCTAACAGTCCTATTTGAAAAATACAAAGGTCTGGAAACTAGCATTTGCTTTGGATACAAGAAAAACATGTAGAGTAACACTGTTTCAGCAAGATTATCTCCAAGTGACAGTATCAAATATGGAATGACTGAAGAAGGTTATATTTTCAACTTTTCTGAAAGAAAAAGCCTCATAAAAAGAAGAAAGGCGAACATTGTTACCATTTCCATGTATGTTTCTTCACCTCAAATAACCTACTGTTACTGTTTATACTTAAACTGAAAGGCCCATCTATTATACCCAAGTCTAAAGCTTAATGTCCTCTATACTTCATGCAGACAAAACTTCTGCTGATCTCATTTGGCTCCTTAGACAATATACAATTATCCAGGAGTCATCAGCAATTCTAAACAAAGGATTATTTGCTCAGGAGAAAACAGGGTCCATCATTCCAAATCTACAAGAGGCTTATGGGGGGTAATTTAGTTGTAATGGGGAATAGAGATGTGGTCTTAGAACATTTTTGCTTGGATATACAATTAAAGAACATTTAGATGCTATCAAGTCCCTCAAACATTTTAAAATCTAAATATAAAAATGTTCTCCTCATAACTCTAACCACTAGTAGCAAAAGAGGTAATTCCAACATATTGTATATATGGACATCTTAAAAATAAAATGTTATATTATTTAAAGAATGTAAATAATATGGTGATTTAACACTACCATCATTCATTTTTCTAAATGTCAGTAAGTTTTTATTTAATAGTTCCTTTTGCGCCTTGAATTCATGTTTCCTTTTCACTCCCTCACAGAATTGTACATTAATATATTTCTGTGCTTACATCCTTACATTGATTACTTCCATTATATTTCTGTGCAATGAAACTATGTGATAAATTGAAATTATGTAAATGGGTTTTTCTCCTGTGATCACAATGGTCTAAGTGTTTCATTAAAAATCATCTGGTTATTATATGTATTAGCCATAAATCATAAAAAATATCATAGTATTATACATTTACAGTATTATAAGATTGGACATGGGAGAGCGGTAGTAGACCTTTTGAAGTGGGACAAGGGCAATTGTGAAAGGGAAGACAATAAAGAAGTACAATGGCTCTTGACCATGGGGAAATTCTCAGGTGGATCAATTTTCTGAAATAACAAACATGAAAGTTAAAGTTATATATGTCCAAGCAGTCCCCTGGGAATTCTTCTTGTAACCCAAGAATGTACATATTTTGGTTTGAAGATCTTGGGGCTGGCTGAATTTACTTAAGGCTCTATTTGAATAATTAGAACATTCCTTTTATTTAAATTGTTTGGTCCAGTAAAAAAATTGTAAAAGACGCCTTACTGAACACTTATGAAAATCTATTTGAAAACATTATTATTTTTATTTGGACTTGCTAGGGAGGTAGCTGGTAGCAAAGAGGAACTGAAACTATCTTCCTGCCACATTTACTCCTCATAGCCACTGCTTATCATTACTTTCATTTGTACTGCAGAAGCAATTGGTTCTTTCGACCTTCTGAGGCTCTAAATTGCTCAATGATTAGTATTCTCTTAGGAAAGTCATATTCTCTTTCATCTTTGTTTGCAACTAGACTCAACCCATATCTGTTTTGAAACTTTACTGAAAGAAGTAAAGAAGCATCCAATACATTCCAACATCGTGAATTTTTTTAACGTTTTCTTTTAAAGCTATGGCTTCCATGAGCATTTGGTCTGCTTTCCAAGTTATTGTGGATGACAGCTTTCCAAATATTTTTCCACCGTATAATAAATGTGTACAGCCTTCCAGATGGTATTAATTGTGTTACTGTACCCACTGCCTGGCCACTCAGTCAGTGCCCATTTTTAGGTTACCAAAAACCTGTCATTTTCAGGATACAGATTCATTTGCTATAATAAAACTCCAACATAACAGTTTAAGCAAATTATTTTCATGTAACAATCCAAGTTTAAGCAAAACTGGGCTGGAAGAGCAGCTCCTTGATATTGGGAGCCAGGCTTCTGTCATCTTGCTGTTCTGCTGTCCTAACCAGTTGCCCATGTCAAAGCATACTCAGCATCACATCCACATCCCAGGTAACAACAAGAAGAAAAGATGAAGGGAAGGATGTGTCTCTCCCTTTTAAAGACATGACCAAGGCCAGGTGTGCTGGCTCATGTCTACAATCCCAGCACTTTGGGAGGCTGAGTTGGGTGGATCACCTGAGGTCAGGAGTTCGAGACAGCCTGGCCAACATGGTGAAACCCCATCTCTACTAAACAACAAATATGACCCAGGCATGATGGCACGCATTTGTAATCCCACCTACTCAGGAGGCTGAGTCAGGAGATTCACTTGAACCCGGGAGGTGGAGGTTGCAATGAGCTGAGATGGCACCATTGCACTGCAGCCTGGGAGACAGAGCAAGACTGTCTCAGGAAAAAAACCAAAAAAACAAAAAACCCTGACCAGAAGTTGCATACATTACTTATGTTCATATCCATTGGCAAATGTTTGATCATATAGCCACACCTACCTACAAAGGAGACTGAGAAATAGCATTTGGTAGGTGGCCATGTGTCCCAGCTAAAAATCTGACTACACGAAAAAGGAGAGGGATTGGATATTGTATGACAAAAGCTGACTCTATTTGCTACAATGTCTGTCAGACAAAGATGTAATATCCAGAATCTACAAGGAACTTAAGCAAATTTACAAGAAGAAAACAAACAACCCCCATTAAAAAGTAGGTGAATGACATGAACAGACAATTTTCAAAAGAAGACATACATGTGGCCAACAAACACATGAAAAAAGGCTCAACATCACTGATTATTAGAGAAATGCCAATCAAAACCACAATGAGATACCATCTCACACTGGCCAGAAAGGCAATTATTAAAAGTCAAGAAACAACAGATGCTTGCGAGGTTGTGGAGGATTAGGAATGCTTTTACACTGTTGGTGGGAATGTAAATTAGTTCAAACATTGTGAAAGACAGTGTGGCAATTCCTCAAAGATTTAGAACTGGAAATACCATCTGACCCAGCAATCTCATTACTGAGTATATACACAAAGGAATATAAATTATTCTATTATGAAGATATATGCACACATATGCTCACTGCAACACTATTCACAAGAGCAAAGATGTGGAATCAACGGAAATGCCCATCAATAATAGACTGGATAAAGAAAATGTGGCACATATACACCATAGAATACTATGCAGCCATAAAAAGGAATGAGATCATGTCCTTTGCAGGGACACAGATGAAGCTGGAAATGATTATCCTCATCAAACTAACACAGGAACAAAAGACCAAACATCGCTTGTTCTCATTTATAAGTGGGAGCTGAAAAATGAGAACACGTGGACACAGGGAGGAGAACAACACACACTGGGGCCTGTCGGGGGCTGGGGAAGGAGATGGAGAGCATTAGGAAAAGGAACTAATGCATGCCAGGCTTAAAACCTAGGTGATGGGTTGATAGGTGCAGCAAACCACCATGGCACACGTTTACCCATGTAACAGAGCTACATACCCTGCACATGAATCTGGGAACTTAAAATAAAACAAAAAAAATGTCTTCCAGAAAAGTTGTATGTTTTACCTATATAATGCCAAACAAAAACAAAAACCAAAAAACAAAACAAAAATACATTTGGACTTGTCTAAATTACTGCAATCACAATAGCTGTCATTTTTTAGGGGCTTGTGTTATTAACTGTTCAGTGTTTTGTTTTGTTTTTATCTGACAAGGCTGACTGAGAATTACTCCTCAAATAATAATTCAGTATAGTTTGAGGTGGTTATATATCATATCAAAAGAACTGCTGAAAGTAGGTAGATCATTATTGTCTCAAAATAGGCATGGTGGCTCATGCCTATAATCCCAGCACTTTGGAAGGCTGAGGCAGGTGGCTCACCCAAGGTCAGGAGTTCAAGACAGCCTGGCCAATATGGCGAAACCCCATCTCTACTAAAAATACAAATATTACCCAGGCATGATGGCACACACTTATAATCCCAGCTACTCATAACTTGCTTAAAAGGACACTGAAGGAATACCCATTTTTCTCAAGCTTCTCTTTAAATCAGACCGTTATATCCAGAAAGCTATTTTTCTCTCCTACCTCCTTCTTTTCTTTTTCTCCTGCTTCTCCTTCCTAGATTCATATCTAACAAACAGTTATAAAGTATCTTATTTGTGCCAGGAACTTTCAAATACTATCACACTGAAGCCATATAGCAAATATATGAGGCAGAAATGATTATCCCCAATCTACAGATGAGGACATTGAGACTTAGCCCCAATCTACAGATAAGGAAACTGAGACTTAGAGCTTACTGAATAGCTCAAGATCACACCAGTAAATTATACAGCTACAATACTATTCCAATATACTACATGGTGTAGTATATTTGCCCACATGGTAATGGCTTGATAGAAACTCCCAGGAAGCCCTATATCTCTGTTCCAGCCTAAAACAGGTGACATGTGTGATGAAATAGCTTTCTGTGGGAGTGTCAAACATTGCAATCCAATAAATCAAGAAATGGTTAAGTGTAGCAGGATTAATTCAGTATAGACCACATGGTAGGTACTGCTTGCCATCATACAATATAAATGCACTCCTTCTTCCTTAGTAACAGAACCTCTGATTTAGCTGGGCACAAATCTGACCAATTCATTTGTACCTATGCAGGGCCAGTATAAGCAGAATTTTTCTGTACACCATATATAATAGAAAGTATTCTTAAGGGAAAGAGGCATGATCTCCTATTTATGAAAGTTGGAATGTAAACATGATTTTGAAACCTGTTTTGGATTAAATTGTTACAACGTCCTCCTTCTCCCCCTCTGAAAAAAAAGGTTAAGTCCTAATCCCCAGTACCTGTGAATGTGACCTTATTTGAAAATAAGTCTTTATAGTTTAACCAACTTAAGGAGAGATCATTATATTTCCAGAAAAAGAAATATAAGAAGAGGAAATTGAAACACACAGACAGGGAGAATGTCACATGAAGACACAGAGACAGGCACAGAGGGCAGATGATGTAGAGATACAAGAGAGAACATAGTCATTTGATGACAGAGGCAGAAATAAAAGTGAATGATCTGCCAGCCAAGAAAATCAAGGAATGTCAGCAAAGAGCATAAGCTAGAAGAGACAAAGAAGTAATATCTCCCACATTCTTCAGAGAAACCTTGGTGATGCCAAGCTCTTACTATTGGACTTTCAGCCTCCGGATCTACATTCTATTATTCTAAACCACCTAGTTTGTAGCACTTTATTTATTTATTTATTTATTTATTTGTAGTCAGGGTTCACTCTGTCACCTAGGCTGGAGGACAGTGGCATGATCATAGCTCACTGTAGCCTCAATCTCCCAGGCTCAAGTGATCCTCCCACCTCAGCCTACTGAGTAGCTGGGACTACAGGTGTGTACTACCATGCCTGGCTAATTAAATATATACATATTTAACATACATAATATATATCATACTATATCTTATATACTATATCTTACATAGTCTATATAATATGTATTTAATATATACTGTGGTATTATATACAATTATATAATATATAAATATATATTTGTATTTATATATTTATATATGTATACCTATATATTTATTATATATATATGTGTGTGTATATATATATATATATATATATTTTTTTTTAATAGAGATGGGGTCTCACTATGTTGACCAGGTAGGTCTCAAAGTCCTGGCCTCAAGCAATCCTCCCAATTTGGCATCCCAAAGTGCTGAGATTACAGGTATGAGCCACCATACTTGGCCTAAAAATATTTCTTTGTAGAGTTGGGGGGTCACCCTCGGTTGCCCAGGCTGTTTTCAAACTCCTGGGCTCAAGAAGTACTATGATGTGAGTATGTGTGAGCCACTATACCTGGTCTGTAGTACTTTATTACAGCAGCCCTGACAAATAAATTCAGTGCCCAATTAGTCATCTTGGTTTATGAGATTGCTTGCTACTGATGTCAGAACACAAGATAGGGGCCTTGGTGACTTCCTGGAATACAGTTCTGGATAAGCTATCTGTCTAGGGAGTTTTATATAATAAAGAAACAAGTTTGAATCTTGAAGCAAGTGTCATTTAGGGTTTCTATTACTCACAGATAAACCTAATTCTGATATAAGCCATAAACCTCCCGCACTAGGTGCCACCAAAGGCTGTAGTATCTAATTCTAGTCTGCATTGACTAGCCTGGTTCTCCACATATTTTCAAGTGGAAATTGTTATAAATTTGATAAAGTTAATTCTATGTTCTAGCTTTGCCAAGGAAGACAGTAAAATTAAGATTGCTGGAAATTAGAGGCAAATGCCTCCAGGGTTGAAATCATGCATTATTATGATTTAAAATGATACTTGCATAGCACAATGGACTGTGGCATCAAATAGCCCTCGAAACCAATTCCAACGTTATGCCTCACTAGCCGGCTAAGTGATTTTGAATAAGTTATTTCACATCTCTACTCCTCAGGTTTCTCATCTATAAAATAGATGATAAAAAGGGCACGTTAAGGACTGCTTAATTTATAATGAAAAGCATGAGTGAGATGATGATAATGACTTTACAGATCGTAGAGGGTATTAAAGGAGAAATACACATAAAGTGTTTAACAGTTGCAGACACATAGTAAGTTTCCTCCTGTCACTGGTAGAGGATTGTGACTGCAAGTTGTCCAGGTTCTTGGTGTTTTGACAAAAAATTGGACAAAATGCCCAGCAAAGCAAAGAAAGAATGAAGCAACAAAAGAATGAAATCAGGTATGTACTGAAAATGAAAGTACACTCCGCAGTGCAGTAGCAGCCCGAGCAACAGCTCAAGGGCCCAGATACAGAATCTTCTTGGATCCAAATATCCCCTCTGAGCCTGGTGAGTAGATAGCCTGAGCAAAGCTCACCCCTCCTGGAGAGAAAAAATTATGGACAAGAAGTTGTCATTAAAATTAAGTCATGGCAGATAGGCAAAAGGAATATTGTGATTTGATCCCTTTATGAACCTTTGATTGATGAATGTGTGAAGATCACAACTAGTGAGCAATGGAACAATACAGGAATCGTCGTTAAATAAATGGAAGGAAATATTATCATGTTAGAAGCCTCAGAAAAAGTATAAATAATGGCCGAGTTCAGCAGAGAAATCAATTACTCCCACATGTCCCTTCTCCAGAGACCTGTTTCACTATGACATAAAAATAATGTGTATTCTTAACATTAAACTTATATTGAATTAAAAAAAAATTCAGAGGACTCCTGAGATCAGATCCAAAATCATATGATCTACATATAAGGTTCTTTATCATTTGATTCCAATCTACCATTCCAGCCACGTCATGCCAAGAACACTTTTCCCAACATGTACTATTTCTAGAGCCGCTCCAGGTCATTCACTGTTTCCCTCAACGTGTCCTGCACTTTCACAGCTCAGTGCCTTTGCTCTAGCTATTCACTGCCCTACGATGCCTTTCTTTCCTCTCCATCCCGCACATTCTTATTACCCTGGAGAACTATGTCATATCACCCTTTGAGACACAGTTCTCAAGGGTGATAAGAAGCCTTATCTGTTGAAGCCTTCATGACTCACTTATCCAGGAGACAATTTGTCTCATGCCGCTATGATTTGCCATTACATTATATCCTAATTATTTGTTTGCATGTCTGCCTTTGGGCTGAGACAGAGTGGCCATTGAAAGCTACTTTTAATATTCTGGTGCTTAATTAAGCAAATTGTCAAAAATGCAAATAGCCTGTGATGCTGCATTTAAAGCAATTATAGCTGTATTTTGTTCTGCAGTCTATCTTACTGTTTTCCTTCTGCATTGATTCCCTCACAGCTAAATCTATTTTGTTACTTTAGGACCCAGACAGAAAACATCCCTATGCAAGGTTGATAACCTTATTTGAAAAAGAAGAGAAAGAAGAAGAAGGAGGAGGAGGAGGCTGGGGGAGGGAGAAAGAGAGAAAGAAAGGAAAGAAAGAAAGAAGGAAGGAAGGAAGGAAGGAACAGACAAAAGAAAGGAAAAGAAAAGAAAAGAGGTGGTGGGTGTCAATGTCGTATATCCAAATCCACAAAGAACCTTTAGAGAAATTTTCAATTCCATGTGCATTTTCAAGAAAATGCATGTTTTTACTGGTTAACTTCCATTTAACTTTCCATCATAATGTACTTCAGTCACCAGACTCCAAATTCAATGCATTTCCTTAGGAAGCAAAAAAATCTAATTTTTTTCTTTATGAACAGAATGTTTTTGGCAATTGAAACTTGACACATAATAATGTTAGTTAAACCCAATTTCTAGTTCTTTCAAAATAAATTCCCAGATACTGTGTTTACAATAGAGTTAGGATCTCAGAGACTAATAGACCCATCAAGGGACTATAAAGGAACCTAACTGGTTTCTTTTCTTTTTTTTTTTCTTTCTGTTTTCTTTTTTTCTCTGTTTCTTTTTTTCTTTCTTTCAGTCGTCCTTCTTTCTTTTCTTTATCTCTTTGTCTTTCCTTCTTTCTTTGTGTCTCTATGAAACCGTTCAATAGCAAAATTAAAAACATAATTTAAAAGCTATTTGAAGTTTCACGGAACATACCCAAAAGTTGTTAGCACCAAAATGAAATAGATTGGATTTTCCATTTAAATAAACATCATTCTGAACTTGAACTTTTGACATTTTATTTCATAATAAATTTTGAAGAAGTAAACTAATTATTCTCAAGTTTTTCTCATTTAAAACAGATATCAAGGTACAAGTTTTCATTTTATAAATCAACCAGCCCCTTCAAACAAAGTGAGATCTGACACTAATTTTCAAACGAGCTTATTCAACAACTGTTATTCAACAACTATTTTTGAACAAGATACCCTGTTAGACATGGAGAAAGACAACAAAAAGTTACTTTTACGTGTCTTGAGAATCTACCAGCTATGTTCCAGTTAGCAACAGGAAACAAAAAAAAAAAAGTAAAAAAGTGGGAGTTAGCCTCTAGTAAGAGACTCATCTATGGGAGTGGAGCAGACATTCAGATTTAGCTCAGCTACAGATGCTGGGAGATGGCCCAGTGAATTGGCAATGCTCAATATCTGGAATAAACAATTTGCAACAAACAATTTGGGGTAGCATAGGAAAGTAGCTCGTCAGGTGCTCTTTACAAGGAAATAGGAACACAGATGGAGTCTTGCTCTTAGCCAGGCTGGTCTCAAACTCCTGGCCTCAAACAATCCTCCCACGTTGGCTTCCCCAAGTGCTGGGATTATAGGCATGAGCCACTGCACCTAGCCTGGAACACTCTTAATCACGAGATGCCTAGTGACTATAGTCCAGTTTCCCAAGTGTTTACACAAAAACAAAGACAGCCAGTAAATCAGGTCAGTAGTACCAGTGAAGTCAAACAATTGAAGCAGTCATAATTTAAATCTCTAGTATCAAATAAGAGTAAGGCAAAGTGTCAGGTTTTCAGAGAATAGACAAGTTTCATAGAGTGAGAGGACCCAACTATCAAGGTGGATAACCCATCATTAGAACTGAGGCACAAAGTCTAAAACCGACTTAGAAACAAAAATCATGATGCTGCAACAAAGAATGTTTTAGACGACTCTTGCCTCTCTTCAATATTAGCCCTGAAGGTTGGAGTGAGGTTGAGTGTGCCTTGGGATTCAAGTGCAATGACAGTGGGTTTCAGGGAGGGAGGAGACAGTGGGGGAGTGGGTGTATTGCAAAATCCAGCAATCAGTTCTGAGAATTGGTCCCTATCCTCATTGCTTATACTGCAAGACTGAAAGGGGGGAAGAGGTAGATGGTACTCAAGAGGAAATATGAATTACTGTTTTGCCAGAGTAAGACTTCATGGATATTCAGTTAGCAAGAACAAAAGCTGTCCCCTACAGTGAGTTTCAACACATTGTTATTGCCTAAGGGATACAGAGTAATACAGAGTAAAAAAATGATGGTATGTATTCTGAGATATTTAAGCTATAGATCTATTCAAAATAATTAACTTATATGGAATTTATGTGGACTTCAATGTATTGGACAGGATTAAAGCCTTCATAGTTTCATTGAAATTTCTAAGTGATCTTTGGACTGATAATTGAGTCCCATGTACAAATTTAGTAATGAATTTTGCTCTCAATTCCCTCTCTGCTTAATGAAACCTAAAGTATAAAGCTATAAGCAAATATTTATGGCTCATAGTATAGAGCACATGCTTCAAGAACTTGTAACCTATTTTTGCTAGTCTGCAACGTCAGTTAAGCTAATCAATGGCACCAAGAATAAAGACATATTTGTGGTCAAATTTACAGCCACTGGCCATCAGGTCCAGGAGTAGAGAATGGATTCATTCTATGATAGCAAACACCATAGCCTAGAACTCTAATCCCAAAATAATCCTCACCTTCTCTTTACAGCCATTACAGATTTCATCATTAGCTCATAGCTTAAATTTTAGTTCTCAATCCAAGTATTCTTTTTTCAAAATCATACCTTCTATTCTCTGAGTTGAGACCCAGAAGTAAGTTATAAAATCATTTCAGTGGATTGAGACCAGAAGTTTTAATTAAACAGAAGAGAATAAAATAGAACTGAATAACAGAGAAGAATGAAACTTTTGTTTCATGTATGTGTGCTAGGTCTTGATACCAAATATGTTTCTTTCTGTGAATTGCAGTTAAAATATAAGTAAGATGACATACCTAGACTTTTGTAGACATAGATATAGACACGGATTTATGAGATAAATGGCTAGCTAATTCTCCCCCAGAATGCTATGACCAACCCCATGGGAGATACCCTCCTCCAGACTTTTGTGCATCTACAGAAATATAATCACAATAAAAATGACTATCATTAACAGCAGGGATAACTAAAAGTTAAAACAGATTGAACAGGTTACCTAAATTTTCATGCAAAGTTTGAAAGACAAACTTCAAACTTAAGCCAAACTTCTCCAAACTTAATTTTCTCATGTTAAAAAGTCAGGATAATTTAAAAGAATATCTAAGTTCTCAAAATACTTGATTCTGTTCTATTCTATTCTTGTCTTCTGCCGACCCCAAACTTGAGTATAGTCATTCACTTGCAACCAATTCTAATATAGATGTTTTGATACAAAATATTTACAAATGTCTTTTTCATTTTAATAAAATTTCTTTTTCTGTCATAGAATGAATTACCATTCAACAAAGAAAATAGAGAAGAAAGAAAAATCACTCCTAATCCTACCATTTAAAGAAAATAGTGAATATTTTTCTAAGTAGGATAAATTATTTAGTACTTTCCAAAAGATTAACTTATTAGGACAAGTTAAGAGATCACAATAAGTATGGTCTTCTGTTTGACTTTACATCTTTAAGTTATAGAACTATACTTTCTGTTAAAATGAAGAGCAAATCAGTATAGCATTGCAGTGTCAACCTTTGTGTTGGCAGAAATAGCCACTGATAATTTCAGAGCGGGGGGGTGAATGCTAGAATTCCTTTTAAATAGAGTATCAGCTGCATAATTCTCTTCTGATCTCACACCCACTTGTGCCGATCTTCCATTTTCCCTGCCCAGGCACACAGTGGAAAGAGATCAGAAGAGAATTCTCACAAGAAGTCAATTTGAGCCTGCACTCCCATTCTGCTCAAACTCCCGTTTAAAGATAGAAATGAAACCTAAGCAGGGTGTGGTTCCACTGTGGGATGTGAGCTTGGCCAGAGCCTTAGCATTGTTATCTCATCTGTTTAACCCACTCCCTGAACTCTCAAAGTCCTATCTCTGATTCACTCTTTCTCAGCCCTCTGAACCTTGAACAGAAAGAGCTGGCATTTTGGAACTGGATCAGAGTAGCAAGTACTATCTAAATCCAGAGTCTTTGTTGTGGCCCATAAGCTCCTACATCCTCAGGCCTCTGTCTATCCCTGTGACTTCCTCTCCTGCCAGCCTCACCTTTCATACACTGCCCCTCTTGTGGGCTTCAAACAGATCCAGCATGCTCCTGTGGCACACGCCATTCCCTCTGCCGGCAAAGCTTGCCCCTTAGGTTTCTGCATGGCCTAATTCAGATCTTGCCCTATTTGTCTTCATAGCACTTATCATTATTTCTATGGTTATTTCTATTTTTTCATTTATCTCTGTCTCTGAACACAAAGAACATAAGCTCTATGAGGGCAGCAATTTTCTTTGGTTCACTGCTACATCTCCAGCACCTAACACAGCTCAAAGGAGGGTCCAGATATTATTATCAGGACATGGTCTCTTTATTTTTTTTCTTTGAATGACTTCATTCTCAGATCACCAGCACCTCCCAGGACTACATGCTTTTTCAGTCACATCCAGCAGAAAGGGGAGAAATTGTCCATACACACGAATTAGGGAAGGGGAAGCATATTGCATTGCCTATGCTTGGAATATATACTATTTTTGAACCAATCACTGGAGTTATGGTAATGTAAAGTACCAATTGTCTGAAGATTCTTAGAGAATGGCTTGGGGTCAGCTTTACATAACCAACTGTGCGATGAAGGAAGGGAGAAATTCACCAAAGGGAAATCTGTTGAAGTTCTTTCCTAGGAGTGCGTGTGAGCGCTGGGATCCATAAACAATAAAAGTTCGCCACAAAGAAGCAGCAGGCCCAGGCACGAGGGTGCCACCCTGCGTCTGACAGTCTTGCAGCAAGGAACCAGGCATGAGGTCTAGATATGGTTCCAGTCCCTGGGAACATATGGCAATGGAGTAGGACAATGGATTGGGAAATGTGACTCAGTCATGAGCCAACAGGATTAAGAACTGTTGCTAACACTAAGAAAAGGGGAAAGATCTCAGATGATGTTCAAGTGGCACTAGCCTCAAGGTTGATTTGATATTAAGGCCTCAAATGCTTCCTTGAATAAGCACATGGTTGGTTGTAGTGAAGTTGAGGATGTGGCAGCATTCAGAGAGGAATTAGGCGATGTAAGAGTAGTTAAGAGGCGAGATGAAGAATGATCAGGATAATGATAAAGTTCAGAGTGTCACCAGGGAGATGCATTTATTATTCTGTTACTATCCTAGGTCTTCAATATCTCCTCCAGTACTAGCACTTTATTTTTAATCAAGCCTCAGATTCTTATATTAAATTGTGTGTTGGAAATATCTATAAAGGTATGCTACAAGTACCTCAACTTCAAACTCCTTGCCCTAACCAATAACATATTTCCTCCAAACTTGATTTTTCTCCTGTCTTGCCAGTCTCAATTAATAGCACCTTCATCAAAGTCTGTTCATCATCTTTTTCTCTCTCTGTTCATCATCTCTTTCTCTTTCTGTCTCTATTTCTCCTTTCATCTAATCAATCATTAAATCCTTCCTCTTATACCTCCTATGTATTGCTTGACTCCATCCCCCTTCTCTCAGACTGTTTGCCCTGATTCAGGCCCTCATTATCTTTTGTATTTATATTTTCCTCAAACTGGATTCCCTACCTGGAGATGTGCACTCATGAAAACGATAGTCCACATAGTTCTTCTATGTTTCCATAGCATTCTGTGTCTGCTTCCTACTTTACATCTGCAATATCATATTGCAATTATGGGTTTATGTGTCTGTCCCACTAATACTGAGTTTCTCAAAGGCGAAAATTCATCTTTGAATCCTTAGTACCTAACACAGTGTCCACTGAGTAGACAAAATCATCCAGTGCTTATACACATAAAGGCAAGACTGTATCAATAAATACTTTCAACTCTCTGGTTAGTCATACAACCATACACAAAACATCCTTATCAGTGCCTTGCTCTGGGAGCACTACATGAAGAATTTTATCTAGGTACTTAGAGTACAGTAGATCAGACATTTTGAATTAGAAATAAATTCAGAATTTCATAAATTAGAATAAATTACATTAGACTGGTGTGGTAATGCATACCTGTGGCCCCAGCTACTTGGGAGACTGGGGCAGGAGGATTGCTTGAGCCTGGGAGGCAGAGGTTGCAGTGAGCCAAGATTGTGCCACTGCACTCCAGCCTTGAGTAAAAGAGTGAGACTCTGTCTCAAAAAAAAAAGAAAAAGAATAAGAATAAATTATATAGACAAATCAGAATAAAGTATGTAAATAAATTTAAATAAAGCAGAGAAAATTCTTACTGGAATCTTTTACTGGAGTATTTTTTTGTTTGAGAGGGAGTCTCACTCTTGTTGTCCAGGCTAGAGTACAATGGTATGATCTCAGCTCACTGCAACCTCTACCTACCCATTTCAGGCTGGGATTACAGGTATCTGCCACCACACTCAGCTAATTTTTGTATTTTTAGTAGAGATGGGGTTTCACCATGTTGGCCAGGCTGGTCTCAAACTCCCAGCCTCAGGTGATCCACCTGCCTCGGCCTCCCAAAGTGCTGAGATTACCGGTGTGAGCCACCGAGCCCGCCTGAGCCACCACATCCGGCCAATACATTTTCATTTGTAATTTACTGATGCAATGGCCTGTGGTTCTGTAATATGCACATTACTATTTGTGATGATCAAAGAAAACATTCCATACTCGGGCTGTCTCCCTCAAGTATAATTATCGGTAGCCTACTTTGCACCATCACTTGGGAGAGATCCAGAGAATCTCTGGGTGTCGATTTAAAACGCTACCATCATTGTCTAACTTCATGTAAGTCATCAATCGAAAATCCAAGTAGATACAGTAGCATTCTTATCATAAGCAGACAATGAACTTTCTTCTGAATTTTTTGATTAATAGTCTTAGGTACATGCAATCATTTTGGCTCACCTACTTAAATGATACTCTGATAATATAAGATAGTGAAATATTAAATCATGTTACTAGGTTACCACATATGTTTATTATCGTTTTGATTGTGATATGTGACCTGCTTTATTCAAACAGGAGACATTACATAATATGTTTATAGGTATATGATTTATAATAAAATTGCTCAGATGAATCTAATGATAGGTTCTAATTTTAATAATAAATTTTTCTGAATATGCTGCCTCTTCTTCTCCTTTGCAGGAAAGTTAACTTGAAAATACAGAAATTTAGGCTGGGCACGGTGGCTCATGCCTGTAATCCCAGCACTTTGGGAAGCCAAGGCAGGAGGATCGCTTGCAGCCAGGAGTTTGAGGCCAGCCTTGGCAATGTAAAGAGACTTATGTCTCTACCAAAAAAAAAAAGAAGAAGAAATTTAATTAGCTGGCCATGGTGGTGCACACCTATAGTCTCAGCTACCTGAGGGGCTAAGGTGGGAGGATCCTTGAACTCAGGAGTTCCAGGCTGCACTCCAGCCTGAGTTACAGAGCATAACCCTGCCTCAAAAAAAGAGAAAGAAAGAAACAAAGAGAGAAAGGGAGGAAGGGAGGACGGGAAGGAAAGGAGGGAAGGAGAAAAGGAAGGAGGAAATGAGGGAAGGAAGGAGGGAAGGAGAATTTGCTCAAGATACAGCCTTGGTGTCGTGTGATCAAAAGACTCTAAGTGATGAATGCTTTACAGAAATAGATGATCCAAAGTTTAACCAAAGGGTCGTCAGGAACAGGAGAAAAAAGGGAAAGAAATAAAACTGCACAAGTTAGAGATAATGTTGTTTTGAGACGTATATTTTGGAAACAACCAAATATGCAAAATGTACTATGAAGTCATTTCAAAAAATTTCAAGCTTGGTTCTCTAAAAATAATACGAAGCCTTGTGTATTATTTTGTTTACTTTCTCTAAAGTAGACACAAATACTTGGTGTATTATTTTGTGTTTACTTTCTCTAAAGTGAACATAAAATGTGTTTACCTTGTAAAACTTTATTAATCTGTTTACTGATGTATGCACTTTTCCATATGTATGTTATACTTACATTGTAAAAGCTTATTTTAAAAATGCACACCCTCTAACACATTTAATAGGCACCTGAGATAATAATTCTAAACTATCAATGCAAAAAAACTCACTATTCCTTATCTTTTTCTCCGCATGGATCTCTTTAATTCATAAAACAAGCTCATTCATTCACAGCAAGAACTGACCATTTCTATTAATGATCCATATTGTGTCTGCATGTGTTAGAAGTTAAATGAAGATAAGAATTATAAAGACAAGACCTCTGTCACTTTCAAACAGTATGCTCTAATAATTCCTGGAAACTCTATTTAATGTTTACACATACTTTACTAGACACCCAGCCTATATGAGGTTGAAGATATATTAGAGCTTAATGTATAAAGATACGGACTTTGGCCTTTCAGATATGCTATTGTATAGTGACTCCTACTGATGTTACATGGTGCGTGTGTGTGTGTGTGTGTGTGTGTGTGTGTGTGTGTGTGACACAGAAAGAGGTCTCTCTCTCTGGCTTTTTCTTTCTCCAATGAGTCAGTGGTGTTAAGCCAATAAAATTAACATTCCTATTTCACTCATTCTGTGGAAACAAGTTCATGTGCCAATGGGTGTGCCTGCTAATACTGGTGAGGCCTTCACCTTCCCCAAAATGCAAATTGTATTAATTTTCCCAATAAGCATTTAACAAATATTCAATGATAGTGAGTCTTTTCCTCTCTTCTTTTTATAGAAAAGGAGTTTCATTATGTTGCCCAGGCTGGCCTTGAATTCCTGGGCTCCCCACACGTGTACCACCAAGCCTGGTTATTTCCTCACTTACGTTTTACAATAGCTTGAGATTATCTACATCTAATATTCAGCATTTTATATGCCAGAGAAAGATAGACGAGAATACTTCAATTCTGAGTTAAAATGAAGGGTCATAAACTGGTAGATCACAGAGCAAATTATATCCAGAAGGTATATTTTGTTTGAAAAGCACAATGTTTTTAAAAATTACTTAATTCTCAGAATTAAATGAGTTAAAGGTTGTATTTTTTTTTTTTTAAAGTCTAGATTTGGGCCATGCCTGTAATCTGAACACTTTGGGAGGCTCAGGCGGGCAGATCACTTGAGGTGAGAGATAATGTTGTCAAGAGTTTGAGACCAGCCTGGCCAACATGATGAAACCGCATCTCTACTAAAAATACAACAATGAGCCAGGCATAGTGGCGGGCACCTGTAGTCCAGCTACTGGGGCAGCTGAGGCAGGAGAATTGCTTGAACCTGGAGGGCAGAGGTTGCAGTGAGCAGAGATTGTGCCATTGCATTTCAGCCTGGGAGACACAGTGAGACTCTGTAAAAAAAAAAAAAAAAAAAAAAAATCTAGATTTGGAGTTTCTTTTGAAATCAAAAGATCTAGAAACATTGTACTTGTATAACTACATGAACTGAGCTGAGTCCTGCTACCTGCTACTTCCTCTAGACTGAATGTAAACTCTTTAGTTCAAGAATTTTCTCCGTGCAATGTACAGCCTACTTCATCATTTATATTACCTGCCCGACTCCTAAAGACATTTCAGGTTGTAATCCCTGGTTTTCATAGTGAGTATAATTTAATTATCTGGTGAATTGTTCAATTAAATTTTTATTTTCCTCTCCTATTATGGAGGATATTTATATTTTAACTAAAGTATTCTGTTTATTGCTTTTAAAATGAACATTTGAAGTGCTGTATGCCCCCTTAAACAAAAAGAAAACAAAATCCTTTTTATTGGTTGTTTTTAAACTAGAAAATGAAGTTTAAATAATCAATGGATTATCAGCTGCTTTTTAAAAATATATTTTTGTAAGTTCAAATTTCCATACAGTTATTTATCCCTGTATTAGAAAACAGACTTAATGATAGCTGACAAATGGTATTATACTCATATACAAGGCATGGCATATTTCCATGAATACAGCCCAAGATCTAGGTACCCGGCTATTAATTTATGAATGTATTTATGTGTATATAGATAGGCTACCTTTTATTTCTTTAAAAGTTATTTTTTTTTTAAAAAAAGCAATCTTTTGGGTTTTCCCTTGAAGCATGTAGGAAGGTCTCTTGGCGTTAAATGATGGGGAAATATAAAGAAAACTTTCTCTTTTTCACTGACATTCAGTACTATCATTACATCGACTATAAACTTTTCCAATGTATTCAAACATTACACATAGGGGAAAAACTGGGCACATGAATATTCCATTATATGTCCTTCTTTTATGATAACTTGGTACTCAGAAACTTTGTAAAACAATCTGCTAGAACAGATATTATGCTCAAGTTTTACCTTTCCGCACTTCCCTAAGGCTTAGTTAGGAACAAGACTTTGCATGGAAACATTGAGGCATCCATAGCTAATGTTAGTGGATTCAGCCTACTATATTTAAGAGTGCATTTAATTTTTGTGTCCTTATAAGGATGCAAGAGCTTAACCTCTAATTTTTTAATATCGTCAAGACTTATTTACTGTGCATAAGAGAGCTACATGCTTATATGCTAATATAAATATTTTTGCCAAATGAAACATTTTACTAGTTATATAACATAAAAATTATCGTAGTCACACAAATTATACATTACAAACTTTCCTTGAGAAATTGTGTTCTTTCTTAAAAAAGGTAAATTTACCTTAAAAAAAATGTTTCATATCAATGAAAGCTTTGGGAAAGAACTTGAGAAATTTACCATTTATTATCTACTACCTCCTACAAAGATGGTACTACCACCCACCTTCAGTAGCTTTCATTCATTCACCCTGGAAGAGGGGAGGAATGTGTAATGATTCACTTCCTTCACCCATTCCTCTTTCCATCTGTATTTGATATCTTGGATTGTGAGGTGGGCTGTAGATTGCAGTCAGAGAATGAAAATAATTCATCCATTCTCAGTAGGGAATTGAATCTGTGACTTAGAACTCTAACCAGCTGAGTCAACAGGCTAAGATAATGCTGTTTACGTAGAGAGTGTACAATTTAATTTTCCTTTCAAGCTAGATTATCCTAGCCTTCCTATCATCTCTCCCACCATTTTTCAATGCTCCTGATTAGCTATTCTTTCTCAATATAGAATAGAAACAAATCTTCTTTTAATATTCTCAGAGTCTGAAACTTGGTGTGCTCAACCACATCCAGAGCTTTTCTTTTCTACAAATACATATGTTAATTTTGCCTCCCTCACCATTGGTTAGTATGGTTTACCCACTCTTATGTACAGACCCTAACCTGGGAACACCCAGAAGTAGAGAAAACAGATAATCAGAAGTGCCTGTTATGGCTTTTTATGTAAGCTCTGTTCTCCCTGCATACCATATTACCACTCTAAGGATAGAAATTGTTATATTATTTCTTTATGGATCATAGTACATAGAACATGCTTAAACATGTTTGCTGACTTAATAAAGGAATATAGGGAATCTAATGGCATAGAGTAGTTCCAAAATTTTAGTGTGCAAAAGAAATCAACTAGAGGGTTTTTAAAATAAATTATTGGTCTCCAACCCCCAGTTTCTGATTCAGAAAGTTGGTTGATGCCCAAAAATTGGCATTTTTAACCTGTACCCAGATGATGCTGCTGCTGTAAATCCAGGAACTGAGTACACTGAGAACTACAAGCTTAGACCAAAACTGTGAATTCTTGTTAAAACTATAAGGTACTCTATTCACATACGCAGTAAAGTAAACATGTTTCTCTAACTTTAGCCTAGTTCTTGTACCCACATAAAAAAGATAGAAATGCTACCTAAGATTTAACGTGAATGTAGCAAGACTATAAAATAAATTGGTTTCTTCAAACTGTATAAGAAAATCTACTTGGTTATAATTTAACAGCAACGATTCTGCTAACCAGTGGGAGAGGAAAATGATAGTTTAAAGGAAGGGGAAACAGGAGGGTGTTTCTGGGAACAGCAAGGGTGGAGTTGCCAGTGGCAAAAACAGGGCAGTTTTCCTCAGAAGCTTTGCTGCCTGGCAGCTCTAAAAGCATGAGCCTGAATTTTCTCCTCTCTCAAAACAAGACACAGCTGCTCTGCCATCTCCCTGACTTTCTCTCCTCCAAACTGAAGACAACCCTTAGTTTAAGCTATCTTCATTTTGTAGGAAAGGAACAAAGCATATGCTTCTCTGCTATTTCACTTAAGCTTAAATGTAATTTAAGAAAGGTGATTTTTAATGTCATTTGCTAAATCCAAAATGCCACAGCAATGTAACAGCATCAATGACAAGTGATCCAGTTAAAAGTCCAAAGAACATTTTAAAAATCAGTGTTAAAGATTAAATTACTTTCATGACAAGGCAAGTGCACATCCAATGAGAATTTAATGTAGCAAGCAGCTAAAAGGGATCAGTGGAATCAAGCAATCAAAATGCCCGTATTTAGACAAGAACAGTTTCTTCTTCTATTAAAAAAAAAGAGGACATCAGTTCTAGGTACAGCTCAGTGTTTCTCAAGTTTAAATTGCTTTTCTGATGTTGAAATTGGAATTGTTTTACTGTATAAGAATATTCCTTTACGGTTGGACATAATGCCCAGACCAGCAGTAGCAGCAGCAGCAGCATATTATCTTTATGAAGGAATAAGGTTCTCAGCAAAAGCTGAGGGAAGCAACACCTGTGTATCTACCTTCACAGCTAAAAGGTCCTTCAGGCTTCTTTGATTAAACTTTTTGCTAGCTATACAAAAAAACTCCTTTTTGGCAATTTGACCTGTTTCCTCCTGGTGTCATTTAGCTGGTTCCTTTTTATCCTTCTTTTTCCTGTAAACTGGGAATTGGGTCTAAGAGCTTGATTAGATTTAGATTAAGCTTTGGCCACAGATACTTCATACTGATGCTATAATTAAATGATCACACCGGGAGTCACACAGCTTCAACTTGTCTGTCAGTAACACTAGGTTTGATCACTATGTTAAGTGATTAGTATCTCCACTGTAAAGGCAAGGTTTTTTCCCCCCCTTTGCAATTAACAGGTAATGTGAGGTGATACTTGGACATACTATGTGAGTATCCTCCTCATCATCTTCTCCACCTAATGATTTTTGCTTCTTTGCCTGAATCAATATTTCATTAGAGATTCCAAAATGATGATTTTTCCAATTATATTATTTCTTATTTCTTAAATATTAAAAAGCTGACATTCTTTTGTAAAAAAAAGAGGTTTCACACATTAATTGGTTTCAAAAGTTCTTTCAAAAAATGACATGGTAAATAATTTCTTACCTATTTCCAGAATAAGATGCTGATATAAATGTCTCCTCTACTTGTAGCAAATGAGTTTCTCTCCCTCTCTCTCTTCTCAGAACTCATGGATTTTTATTTATTCAATGTTTTATAATCATTTATTTTTTAGAGATTCTTAATTTGTTCCAAATTTGGTCAATGGAAGCTGCTTCAAGCTAGCTCCTATGTTTGAAGACTTCCTTGCTTCCTGGCACAAGACACTGCAGGCTCTATTTGTACCTAACTGCCTCAGACTTTGAACTAGCCATTTCTTTAAGGGAACCTAATTCCTTCAGAGGTATTTCCAATTCAAATGCAACATTGCATGATTTTTTTGTAAGTTCTTTGATTTCATACTTACGTATTATCCTTTCCTTACACTGAAAATCTTGTCTCCTTAAATATTTACGTATTTTTTCCAAAAAATATGCAAAATGGTTTAAAAATTGTAATACCAATATTATACTAACAATAAAAATCAGAGAGATGCTTATGGTTTTTTTCTTTGTTTCTTTAAGGTTTTTACTTATTAGATTATATCTTACTAAGACTAGGATGCACAGAGTATGACATTCACTGGAAATACATATTTTTTTCTATGTGTGTGGTTACGTTTGCAATATGACATATAGCAAGACTTATTTATCTTTTCAGTTTTAGAGATTCTTGGTTTGAAATTAATCTTCTATTATTTAATATGTAAAATACATGATTCAAAACTGAAACTATATAAAAAGGCATACATTGATTTTTTTTTTTTTTTTTTTTTTTTCTTTTTGAGACAGAGTCTCCCTCTGTTCCTCAGCCTGGAGTACAGTGACATGATCTGAGCTTACTGCAGTCTCTACTTTCTGGGTTCAAGCTGCCTCGGCCTGCAGAGTAGCTGGGACTACAGGTGCCCGCCTCCACGCCCAGCTAATTTTTTGTATTTTAGGAAAGACAGAGTTTCACCATATTGCCCAGGGTTGTCTCAAACTCCTGAGCCCAGGCAATCTGCCCGCCTCAGCCTCCCAAAGTGCTGGGATTATAAGCATATACCTCTGTGCCCAGTCTGATTTCTAAATCTCACATAATACCCATTCCTTTTCACCCCATTTCAAAAATCACCCCATAGATAACCTTTTTTTTTAGTTCCTTGTTATACTTCCAGTGTTTCTTTGTGCAAAAGTAAACACAACATATGCACCTTGATTTTTTTTTTTTTACTGAGCCATATATCTTGGAGATCTTCCTCATTTTTTAAATAACTGCATAATAATTTAAAATTTGGCAATATCACAGTTTATTCAACCAACTAGTCCCCCAGAATCAATTCCTAGAAGTAGGATTGCTGGATCAAAAGAAAAATAAAATTGCAATTTTTCTGAATAAGATTCTGTATTTTTTTAGGTTTTCCAGAAAATTCCAATAATCAGCCACAGTTGGTAACCAATAACCCATATTTTGATAGCCATAGTCTATTGATTTATCAGAGCGACAAGTTTTAATTGAGCCACTACCTTGAGCTGGGTATTATGGGAGAATACAAAAGCTATCTTCTCCTCCTGCCCTCAGTGAGTTACTAAAAGGAGTTGTCCTGCCCTAATTTCCTGAAAGAGGCAAGATTAATCTGCAAAGAAAACAAATATATCTTATTTTAATGTAGCCATTTCTCTTACTACCAGAGTTTTCATAACGGGAATTGGAGATGCAGTACTTGGTAAATTTTATACTTTACATCACTCAGAGTGCTAAGGGTTATAATGCAATTATGATCTTGAACCAATGATCTTTTACTCTTATGGAGAAAAAGTCGTTTTCTACAGCAAAGATTTTTAACTTGGACAGGCCCCATTAGTGGGCTGTGAAATCAATTTACCGTGTAGTAAACAACATGAAATAGAATAGAATAAAAAGTATCAGAGTGCATTATAAGTAGTAAAGGTTTGTATTATTTCATGCAAATATTTATATCTATAAACACACACACATTTGTAAGAATAACTAAATATGACATAAAATTAATTTCCTAAGGTATACTGATCAAAAACTTTGAGAAGCACTACTCTACAGGAAAGGAACAATTGTTGTGTTTGAGTAATGGCTACTCAATTTTTACATTTAACATTATTGGTCATATACTGCTACAATTTAATTTTACAGTCTAGACATATGCTTATTTGGGTCTGGTACTATGTAATAAGTTTTGCTCAATGATTTTTTTCAGTTTTGATTTTTAAAATTACTCTTTTTAGCTTATAAAATAAAATATATTTAAAGCATAAATGACAAACTGGGAGCAAAACTTGCTCAGTAGCAAATTTGGGGCCAAAATAATGTGTTTGTTCGTTCAGTCATTTTATTTTGATTTATTTAGGCAATATAGTCAGCCCTTCATATCTGCAGATTCAAATTGATGATGAAAAATATTCAGAAAAAAACAAAAACAACATTATAACAATAAAAAATAATACAAATTAAAAACCAATATAATGTACAATAACTATTTATATAATATTTACATTGCACTTCTTATTACAAGTAACTGGAGATTATTTAAAGTATATGAGAGGATGTGCATAGATTATAGGCAAATTCTACACCATTTTATATACGAGACTTGAGCATCTGAAGATTTGGGTATCTACTGGGGTCCTAGAACCAACTCCCCTGAGGGAAGATTAAATTTTAAGTTCAAACACAAAAATGAGAAATTTTCACATAAAAATTTGGGGGACTGGGTATAGTGGCTCGCACCTGTAATCCCAACATTTTGGGAGGACAAGGTGGGCAGATCATTTGAGGTTGGGAGTTTGAGGCCAGCCCGGCCAACATGGTGAAACCCCATCTCTACTAAAAAATACAAAAAAAAAAAAAAAAAAAAAATTAGCTGAGCATTGTGGTGTGCACCCATAGTCCCACCTACTCAGGAGGCTGAGGCAGAAGAACACTGGAACCCAGGAGGTAGTGATTGCGGTGAGCCGAGATCATGCCACTGCACTTCAGCCTGGGAGAAGGAGTGAGACTCTGTCTCAAAAAAAGAAAAAAAAATTGAATTTTCATCTTCTCTTTAAAAAATAGTTTGAACTAGGGGGATCCCAAGATGGCCGAATAAGAGGCAGCTCCAGAAAGCAGCTCCCAGCAAGAGAGATGCAGAAGCCTAGTGGTCTCCAAAATTTCAAACAAGAACAGAAAATCTTCGCCAGGCAGAAAAGCCTCAGCAAGCTGCTTGAACAGAGCAGAACAGCAACTTTGGCTGGCATCGGGGCTGTCAGCATAGATCTAGGCAGAAGCACTGGCTGACGCCAAGAAAGCCAAAAAGCCAGTGAGATGGCGCTACCTGCCCCCCCCAGTAAGAAGTGGAACTGCAGTAAGAAGGTGAATTGAACACAGGGAAATAGCCCAAATGGCAGGATGGGTTCCCCCCCACCCCCACAAAGCCCAGGAAGCTAAAAAACTCCCCACTCAAGAGTTATGCACCCAGAACATCAGTTAAAGAGGGACCAAGAACGATCAAGTTTGGTGGGGGGGAAGGAAAGGTGCCATTGCAGAAGCCAGCCTAATTTTCTTGAGTAAATAAAAGATGCAGCAGTTCCACTGAATCTGTGGCAGCCAAATAGCATCTCTGTAGGCAGACAAAGGAAAGGCCACATCCCCCAAACAGCTACCTAAGAACAATACTATATAAATCCAACGAGATGGGAAGAAACCAGCACAAGAAGAAAGAAACCATCAAAAACCAGAACATCTCTCCCCCACCACGAGATCACAACTCCTACACCAGCAAAGGACAAAGCAAGATGGAGAACAAATTTGACGAATTGACAGAAGCAGGCTTCAGAAGGTGGGTCATAACAAACTTCTCTGAGTTAAAGGAACATGTTCTATCCCAATGCAAAGAAACTAAAAACCTTGAAAAAAGGTTAGATGAAATGCTAACTAGAATAACCATCTTAGAGAAGAACATAAACAACTTGATGGAGCTGAAAAACACAGCACAAGAACTTCATGAAGCATACACACGTTTCAATAGCCAAATAGATTAAGCAGAAGAAAGGATATCAGAGATTGAAGATCAGCTCAGTGAAATAAAATGAGAAGGCAAGAAAAGAGAACAAAGAGTGAAAAGAAATGAACAAAGCCTTCAAGAAATATGGGATTACATGAAAAGGTCTAATCTACACCTGATTGGCATACCAGAAGATGACGGGGGAGAATGGAATGAAGTTGGAAAACACTCTTCAGGATATTATCCAGGAGAAATTCCCCAACCTAGCAAGGCAGGCCAATATTCAAGTCCAGGAAATACAGAGAATACCACAGAGATATTCCTCTAGAAGAGCAACCCCAAGGCACATAATCGTCAGGTTCAACAGGGTGGAAACGAAGGAAAAAATACTAAGGGCAGCCAGAGAGAAAGGTCGAGTCACCCACAAAGGGAACTACATCAGATTCACAGCGGCTCGGCAGAAACCCTACAAGCCAGAATAGAGTGGGGGCCAATATTCAACATCCTTAAAGAAAAGAACTTTCAACCCAGAATTTCACATCCAGCCAAACTAAGCTTCATAAGTGATGGAGAAATGAAATCCTTTACGGACAAGCAATTGCTGAGAGATTTTGTCACTACTAGACTTGCCCTACAAGAGCTCCTGAAGGAAGCACTAAACATGGAAAGGAAAAACCAGTACCAGCCACTCCAAAAAAGAACCAAATGGTAAAGACTCATGATCCAATGAAGAAATTACACCAACCAAAGGACAAAACAACCAACCAGTAATAAAATGGCAGGATCAAACTCACACATAACAATATTAACATTAAATGTAAAAGGACTAAATGCCCTAATCAAAAGTCACAGACTGGCAAATTGGATAAAAAGCCAAGAACCATCAGTGTGCTGTATTCAGGAGACCCATCTCACGTGCAAAGGCACACATAGACTCAAAATAAAGGGATGGAAGAAGATTTACCAAGCAAATGGAGAACAAAAAAAGAAGGGGGTGGCAATCCTATTCTCAGATAAAACAGACTTTAAACCAACAAAAATCAAAAGAGAAAAAGGCATTACATAATGGTAAAAGGATCAATACAACAAGAAGAGCTATCTAAATATATATGCACCCAATACAGGAGCACCCAGATACATAAAGCAAGTTCTTAACAACCTATAAAGAGACTTAGACTCCCACACAACAACAGTGGGAGACTTTACACTCCACTGTCAATATTAGACAGATCAACGAGACAGAAAATCAACAAGACAGAAAATCAACAAGGAAATCCAGGACTTGAATGCAGATCTGGACCAAGCGAACTTAATAGGCATTTACAGAACTCTTAACCCCAAATCCAAAGAATATACATTCTTCTCAGCACCACATCGCACTTACTCTAAAATCGACGCCATAATTGGAAGTAAATCACTCCTCAACAAATGCAAAAGAATGGAATCATAACAAACAGTCTCTCAGACCACAGTGCAATCAAATTAGAACTCAGGATTAAGAAACTAACTCAAAACTGCACAACTTCATGGAAAATGAAAAATTGGGTCCTGAATGTAGACTGGATAAACAATGAAATGAAGGCAGAAATAAAGATGTTCTTCGAAACCAATGAGAACGAAGACACAACATACCAGAATCTCTGGGACACATTTAAAGCAGTGTCTAGAGGAAAATTCATAGCAATAAATGCCCACAGGGGGAGCAAGGAAAGGTCTAAAATCAACACCTTATCATCAAAATTGAAACAGTTAGAAGAATAAGATCAAAAAAATTCAAAAGCTAGCATAAGACAAGAAATAAATAAAATATGAGCAGAAGTGAAGGAGACAGAGACACAAAAAACCCTTCAAAAAATCAACAAATCCAGGAGCTGGTTTTTTGAAAAGATCGACAAAATAGACTGCTAGCCAGACTAATAAAAAGAAAAAGAGAAGAATCAAATAGATGCCATAAAAAATGATAAAGAGGACATCACCACTGATTCCACAGAAACACAAGCTACCATCAGAAATTACTACAAACAACTCTATGAACACAAACCACTAAATCTGAAAGAAATGGATAAATTCCTGGACACTTGCACTCTCCCAAGACTAAACCAGGAAGAAGTTGAATCCCTGAATAGACCAATAACAAGGGCTGAAGTTGAGGTAGCGATTAATAGCCTACCAACTAAAAAAAGCCCAGGTCCAGATGGGTTTACAGCCAAATTCTACCAGACATACAAAGAGGAGCTTGTACCATTCCTTCTGAAACTATTCCAAACAATACAAAAAGAGGGAATCCTCCCCAACTCATTTTATGAGACCAACATCATCCTAATAACAAAACTGGGCAGAGATGCAACTAAAAAGAAAACTTCAGGCCAATATCCATGATGAACATTGACACAAAAATCTTCAACAAAATACTGGCAAACAGAATGGAACAGCAAATCAAAAAGCTTATTCATCATGATCAAGTAGGCTTTATCTCAGGGATACAAGGCTGGTTCTACATATGCAAGTCTATAAATGTAATCCATCACATAAACAGTACCAAAGACAAAAACCACATGATTATCTCAATAGATGCAAAGAAGGCCTTTGACAAAATTCAACAGCCATTTATGCTAAAAACCCTCAATAAACTAGGTATTGATGGTACATATCACAAAATAATAAAAGCTATTTACGACAACCCCACAGCCAGTATCATACTGAATGGGCAAAAACAGGAAGCATTCCCTTTGAAATGTGGCACTAGACAAGGATGCCCTCTCTCACCACACCTATTCAATAGACTATTGGAAGTTCTAGACAAAGCAATCAGGCAAGAAAAAAGAAATAATGGGTATTCAATTAGGAACAGAGGAAGCCAAACTGTCTCTATTTGCAGATGACATGATTGTATAGTTAGAAGACCCCATCGTCTCTGCCCAAAATCTCCTGAAACTGATAAGCAACTTCAGCAAAGTCTCAGGATACAAGATCAATGTGTAGAAATCACAAGCATTTCTATATAACAATAAGAGACAAACAGCCAAATCAAAAGTGAACTCCCATTCACAATTGCTACAAAAGAATAAAATACCAAGGAATACAACTAACAAAGGATGTAAAGGACCTCTTAAAGGAGAACTACAAACCACTGCTCAATGAAATAAGAGAGGACACAAACAGATGGAAAAACATTCCATGCTCATGGTTGGGAAGAATCAACATTGTGAAAATGGTCATACTGCCCAAAGCAATTAATAGATTCAACACTATCCCCATCAAGCTACCAATGACCTTCTTCACAGAACTGGAAAAAAGAACACTTCAAACTTCACATGGAACCAAAAGAGAGCCTGCATAGCCAAAACAGTCCTAAGCAAAAAGAACAAAGCTGGAGGCATCATGCTGCCTGACTTCAAACTATACTACAAGGCTACAGTAATCAAAACAGCATGGTACTGGTACCAAAACAGAGATATAGACCAATGGAACAGAACAGAGGCCTCAGAAGCAACACCACACATCGACAATCATCTGATCTTTGACGAAACTGACAAAAACAAGCAATGGGGAAAGGATCCCGTTTAACAAATGGTGTTGAGAAAACTGGCTAGCAATGTGCAGAAAGCAGAAACTGGACCCCTTCCTGACATCTTACACTAAAATTAACTCCAGATGGATTAAAGATCTAAACATAAGACCTAACACCATAAAAACCCTAGAAGAAAACCTAGGCAAAACCATTCAGGACATAGGCATAGTCAAGGACTTCATGGCTAAAATACCAAAAGCAATGGCAACAAAAGCCAAAATAGACAAATGGGATCTAATTAAACTCCAGAGCTTCTGTACAGCAAAGGAAACAATCATTAGAGAGAACTGGCAACCAACAGAATGGGAAAAAAATTTTGTAATCTACCCATCTGATAAAGGGCTAATATCCAGAATCTACAAAGAACTAAAACAGATTTATAAGAAAAAACAAACCCATTCAAACGTGGGCAAAGGATATGAACAGACACTTTACAAAAGAAGACATCTATGAGGCCAACAAACATATGAAAAAATGCTCATCATCACTGGTCATTAGAGAAATGCAAATCAAAACCACACTGAGATACCATCTCACACCAGTTACAATGGCGATCATTAAAAAATCTGAAGAAAACAGATGCTGGAAAGGATATGGAGAAACAGGAACACTTTTACATTGTTGGTGGGACTATGAATTAGTGCAACCCTTGTGGAAGTCAGTGGGGGCAATTCCTCAAGGACCTAGAAATAGAAATACCATTTGACCCAGCAATCCCATTACTGGGTATATACCCAAAGAATTATAAATTGTTCTGTTATAAAGACACATGCACAAGTATGTTCATTGTGGCACTGTTTACAATAGCAAAGACCTGGAACCAACCCAAATACCCGTCGATGATAGACTGGATAAAGAAAATGTGGCACATATACACCATGGAATACTATGCAGCCATAAAAAACAATGAGTTAACGTCCTTCACAGGGACATGGATGAATCTGGAAACCATCATTCTCAGCAAACTGACACAAGAACAAAAACCAAACACCACATGTTATCACTCATAGGCAGGTGTTGAACAATGAGAACACATGGAAACAGGGGAGGGGGAGCATCACACACTGTGGTCAGTTGGGGGGGGGTGAGGGGAGGGACAGCGGGGGTGGGGAGGGTGGGGAGGGATAATGAGGGAGAAATACCAGATATAGGTGATGGGGGATGAAGGCAGCAAACCACCTTGTCATGTATGTACCTATGCAACAATCCTGCATGATCTTTACATGTACCCAGAACTTAAAGTACAATAAAAAAAATAGTTTGAATCATCTAGAAAGTGTTGGAGACAGGTCTTCTGCTCCCCAGTCTGCCACAGGCTCCCTGTTACATCCCAGCTCTAAGGCTGTCACTTGCTCTGACTGCCTTGCTCTTGGCCTGTCCCACTCACTTATTTTATGTAGTCTGACAGCACTTGGGTTTATCACACCTGACTAGCTTCTACTTTAAAACGGAGATAATAGCTATACTCACCTCATTAAATTGTGAAAAATAAATACTTTAATTCATGTACAGGGTTCAGAACAGTACTATGAATATTATCTATTATTACTGGGGTCAGATTGCAAACATATGAAAACTCCAAAATTGATAATTTAGCCAAAGGGTTCTTAGACTATGACAATAGTGTAAGTAAACTCTCAAGTTAGGATACAGCATCAAGCTTAATGTTATATAAGAAATATGTAGGAGGTTCTTTTCCAGACGCAGGCCTGAAAACCATGCGTAAAACAACTCAGAGTTCTTTGTAGAACATTACTAACATCTGCTGCTATGCATTCATAAAGCAATATGTCTCCCTGGTCATCACATGTTACATCATTTACCCATCCAACTCTTCCCCTCCCTGTCACATTTGTTCAACTCTCTATTTGCTTGGTGATCACATTCCTACTTCCTCCTTGCCATACAATTTCTAGACCACCTGCTCCATCAGCCTGAAACCATCTTCACTTGAGCTCCAAGAATACTGAGGAAACAGTGTATTCATCTCTCTACATCTAGCACTGAGGTATTTATCTGTGGATAGGAGATACTTTATAAATGTTGCTCAAATTGAATTGGATTCATTTAAAGGAAATATTGCCTAACCTATTGGAAATTTTGTAGCAAAAACTCCTTCCAGCCTCAACTTCCACAAACTTCTGATAATCTTCCTTGTGTTTCTATGTGAAATTAAATCCCTATGATATGGTAGCTGAGTTGCCAGATAAAGCATATAAAAATGCAGTGCATCTAGTTAAACTGGAATTTCAGATAAATAACAAGTCTTTTTAGTATAAGTATGTCCCATGAAATACTTGAGAAATATTTACACTAAAAAGTTTATTTTTTGTCTTAAAATTACATTGAATGGGGGTGTCCTGTATTGCAGCTGGCAACCCTACAGAAAAGACACTTTATTTTTGCTTACCCTTAATGTTTACTAATTTATGTCATTTATACATGTTTACTGTTGTTTTAAGTTGTATTTGTTCTCACACTGCTAATAAAGACATACCTGAGACTGGGTAATTAATAAAGGAAAGAGGATTAATTGACTCACAGTTCCACATGGCTGGGGAGGCCTCACAATCATGGCAGAAGGCAAATGAGGAGCAAAGTCATGTCTTACATGGCAGCAGGCAAGAGAGCTTGTGCAGTGAACTCCCGTTTATAAAACCATCAGATCTCATGAGATTTATTCACCACCAAGAGAACAATATGGGGGAAACTGCCCCCATGATTTAATTATCTCCCCCCTGGCCCCACCCTTGACACATGGGGATTACTACAATTCAAGGTGAGTTTTGGGTGGGGACACAGCCAAACCATATCATAAGTGTTTGTCTGCAGGAAGTTTTAATAAGTACTTTTTACAGTGATAATCAGCAGGCTTTCCTGACTTACATACGATCTAAGCAAAACTAAATGTGCCTATAAAATGGAGGTAATAAAACCTTATCATGTAGTTTATTTGTATTCATGGAAGATTTATGTGCAAATTTAGTAATTATTTTTACCTCAGCCTTTCCAATAAAGATTATTGATGGGCTGTGAAGTTTATTATTCTTCGAACATGTCCCTATCTTTCAAATACGAGTTTATTCCCTGTTGAGATAGAGAGGTAATTCTATTCTTTTTTTATTATTATTATACTTTAAGTTCTGGCATACATGTGCAGAACGTGCAGGTTTGTTACATAGGTATACATGTTCCATAGCGGTTTGCTGCACCTATCAACCTGTCATCTAGGTTTTAAGCCCCACATGTATTAGGTATTGTCTAATGCTCTCCCTCCCCTCAGCCCCACCCCCGACAGGCCCTGGTGTGTAAACGTTCCTCTCCCTGTGTCCATGTATTCTGATTGTTCATCTCCCACTTATGAGTGAGAACACATGGTATTTGGTTTTCTGTTCCTGTGTTAGTTTGATGCGAATGATGGTTTCAAACTTCATCCATGTCCCTGCAAAGGACACAAATTCATATTTTTATGGCTGCATAGTATTCCATGGTGTATATGTGCCACATTTTCTTTAGCCAGTCTATCATTGATGGGCATTTGGGTTGGTTCCTAGTCTGCTATTGTAAATAGTGCTGCGATAAACACACATGTGCATGTGTCTTTACAGTAGAATGATTTCTAATCCTTTGAAGATATATGCAGTAATGGGATTGCTGGATCAAATGGTATTTCTGGTTCTAGATCCTTGAGGAATTGCCACATTGTCTTCTTCCATAATGGTTGAACTAATTTACACTCCCACCAGCAGTGTAAAAACATTCTTATTTCTCCACATCCTCTCCAGCACCTGTTGTTTCCTGATTTTTTAATGATCGCCATTCTAACTGACTTGAGATGGTATCTCATTGTGGTTTTGATTTGCATTTCTCTAATGACCAGGGATGATGAGCTTTTTTTCATATTTGTTGGCTGCATAAATGTCTTCTTTTGAGAAATGTCTGTTCATATCCTTCACCCACTTTTTGATGCAGTTGTTTGTTTTTCTCTTGTAAATTTGTTTAAGTTCCTTGTAGATTGTGGATATTATCCTTTTGTCAGATGGATAGATGGCAAAAATTTTCTCCATTCTGTAGGTTGCCTGTTCACTCTGATGATAGTTTTCTTTTGCTGTGCAGAAGCCTTCTTTAGTTTAATAAGATCCCATTTGTCAATTTTGGCTTTTGTTGCAATTGTTTATGGTGTTTTACTCATGAAGTCTTGCCCATGCCTATGTCCTGAATGGTATTGCCTAGGTTTTCTACAACCATCTGATCTTTGACAAACCTGACAAAAACAAATAATGGGGAAAGGGTTCCCTACTTAGTAACTGATGTTGAGAAAACTGGCTAGCCATATGCAGAAAACTGAAACTGGACCCCTTCCTTACACCTTATACAAAAACTAATTCAAGTTGGATTAAATATTTAAACGAAAACCTAAAACCATAGAAACCCTAGAGGCAATTCTGTTCTAAGATGTGCTGGGAGACTCAATCAGATCCAGAGCTTCAAATCTGCCACTGTCCTGCCTTTCCAGGACAGGGAATAGCAAGAGACAGTGGTAAACATGCAACTGGTCTATTCTGGGAACATGGTCTCATTTCTTTCACACAAATGATTTGGCTCCTGGCTACTTCATCAACTAGCACTACATAAGTGGGCACATATTTTCAGGCTTTTGAGAAAGAAATATATTTATAGTTGCATCTACAGAATCCATTTAATCAGACGTTTTCACATATTTTCTAAAAAATTAATAAAAGTTAATCAAGCTTTCTATAAAATATAAGATACCACTCTCTTTATTATAAATTGCATGCTTGGAATAGTGACTGTGAATCACTGAATGTCATTTAGATCATTTGGACAATAGCAAATTCAGTCATTCAAAACTCAGCATTGTGATTATAAATCAGGTTTCCATCAAGCTACACATACATAGAGAGTTTGTTTACATTATACAGTGGATGCCTCTAGGTTTGTCTCCTCAATCTCTTGTGTTTCTTTTCATAATAGCACCCCAAATTTCCCTTCTTGTATTGTCAGTCCATGTACCTCTACTCAATTATCAGTTCCAGGGATGGACAACTTACCTAGAATTGGCCAGAGAACAGCATTCTCCTATTTATCACAATCTGTTTGGGAGTAGGCTTGTGACCCAAGCCAGGCCAGTGAGACTGAAATATTCACGAAGTACTCAGTCCGATGGGATACCCATTGGACATCCACCATGACATAATATTATCACATTTTAGAATACTAAGAAAACGAAAAGGTTCTGGAGGAAAATATCTGATCAGAAACAAAGAATCAAGAAACAGAATGGCTTTGGACCTCACAGCAAACTGAAAGCCAAAAGACATTGCAGCAGTGCCTTCAAAATTCTGAAGAAAATTACTTTTAACATAGAATGATATACGATGCCAAAAATTGTGAAGGCTGAATAAAGATGTTTTAAATAGGCAAGGTCTCAAAACTTTACCTTTAGTTTACTCTTTCTCAGGAAGCTATCAGAAGATGTAATCCTCCAAAATGAGGGAATAAACTGAAAAAATAAAAGCCATAGAATATAAGAAACAGATCTCTAGGATGCTAACACATAAGAAAGAACCTGGGATAATGGTTGTATCCCTGCTGGCAACCAGTTCAGATAGGAGCAAGTCAGAAGGCTCCAGGAATCTTCTTCAGGAAGATGAAAATGAAAAAAAACACTTGATTCATCAGAAGGTATCAATAAATTGAAAGTGATATAACATTTCATCTAAAAGTGTTGAGGTATGTGGGTAACTAGGAGAGAATTAGGTGTGAATTAATAAAAAAGAACATGCCAGTTTGAACCACATAATGCCAATATTCAATAATTTTGTCTTATAAAACTATCAATTTCATATTGTTCAATTTAGTAGATAGTTAAGGAATCAAAACAATCATAAAAGTTATCTTCAGTGAAAAATATACAGAAAATGAAATACAATAATAGGTACTAACTGCAGCTCAGTTGGTGATTAGCATTTTCATTGTCATAATAGTATAAACACTGACTATTGACCTAATAAAAATAAAAGTATAATTATATTGTTAGACTGAGTGCTCAGAAGGAATTCCCATATATAGTAAATATAGGGGAGATAAAAACAGGGCTCAATTTTTTTATCTTTAAAAGTGACAAATCAATAAATGAAACCTAAAATCGGAAAAATCAGAAAGTAGTGAATAAATGTGTTATTAAGATATAAAGCCTGATACCCAAAGAATTAGCTGAAAGAATTTAAAATAGTTACCTCCAGGCTGGCAACTATAATAATTCAAGCAAGAGATAATGAATAAGAGTCCTAAAACAATAACAAAGGGGGTAGAGAAAAAGGAATCAGAGATATTAAGAGGATTGTACAGATAGCTGTTGGTGATTAGTTAGAACCCCCAATTTCTGGCTTGGGCCATCAGACAGATGATGCTGTTATTCACCAAGTCTGGTAAAAACAGATGAATAAATACAAGAGTAAGAAGTACAGCACTGGACATGTTACACTTGAGGTGCATGGAGGACAAGAAGATGAGAACACAAAAAAGTAGTTGAATACGTGGGTCTGGAGCTCAGGAGTAAGCCAAAATTTGGAGTAACAGATATGACTCCACTATACTGTGGCTGGCTTGAAGGTAGGAAGAAAACCAGTCTTACTGACATATGTATCCCAGTGTCTACCACAAATAATGCCTGGAATATTCATTAATGCATGCATTTATTCAAAAAGAGCTACCACCCGTATATGTTAGGTTTGGTTCTAGGCACTGATATTTGGTAGATGCTCAAGAAACATTTGCTAAATATATTACAAAAACCACAGATTAGATGAAATTGCCCAGAGACTGTAGAATAAGAAAGAGCTGAGATCAGAGCTCTGGGGCAAACCAATGTGAAGGGGCAGGCCATATAAGAAAAATAAACAAAGGAAAATGAAAAGGTCACGTCAGAAAAATACCAAGAAAATCAAAAGTGTATCATACCAAAGAAAGACCAGGAAGGAAACCGCTTCAAGAAACGTAGAATTGCCAATACCCAGAGAGGTTTATTAAGATACAGTTGACTTGTCAATAAAGAGATTGTCGGTTGATCAGTTCAATTTACAGAGCCAGAGAGGTTATTGCAGTGGAGGAGAAAGAGTATTAAGGAAGTGAAAACCAGAGTAGTAGGTGTCATTTACTAAGAATAAAATTTAGGAAGAAAGGGAGGGAGGGTGAGGGAATTGAGATTTAGAAATTGCATTTCAGACACTGGGGAACATCCAGGTTCAGATTTCTAGTAGGCATCATTTGGAAGTCAATCTTCTGTGGGTAGTAGCAAAAGCCACAGAAGTGGATGCAAAAACATGAGGCAGGACATGTGAAGCAATGACTGTCAGCTGGTCAGGAAAGGACTCTGGGACATTCTCTTCTGATATTTCTGGGATACATTCTCCCGGCCCAGGTGAAAATGACTGTCATAAAGAACCAAAAGCAAAAAGAGAAAGACAGAGAAACTCTACTAGATCCAGGAATAGTAGTCCTCAAACTTCAAAGTACAACTGAATCACCTAGAGAATCTTATTAAAAATGCTTATTCTGATTCATTAGGTCTGGGTAGAATCTAGGACTCTGCATTCTAATGCACACCACAGGTAATACAATCTTGCTGGTTCTGGGACCACACTGAGTAGCAAGGGCCTAGAAGACAGGAAAACCTTATTAGATAGGACTTTTTTTTTTCAAGACCCATCAGTGTGCTGTATTCAGGAGACCCATCTCACATGCAAAAACACACACAGGCTCAAAATAAAGGGATGGAGAAAGATTTACCAAGCAAATTGAAAGCAAGTAAAAGCAGGGGTTGCAATCCTAGTCTGATAAAACAAACTTGAAACCAACAAAGATCAAAAAAGACAAAGAGCATTACATAATGGTAAAGGGATCAATGCAGCAAGAAGAGCTAACTATCCTAAATATATATGCACCCAATACAGGAGCATCCAGATTCATAAAGCAAATTCTTAGAGAGCTACAAAAAGACTTAGACTCCCATACAATAATAGTAGGGTACTTTAACACTCCACTGTCAATATTAGACAGATCAATGAGAAGAGAAAATTAACAAGAATATTCAGGACTTGAATTCAGCCCTGGACCAAGCATATTGTCAAAATCTTCAATAAAATACTGGCAAACTGATCCAGCAGCACATCAAAAAGCTTATCCAGCACAATCAAGTTCGCTTCATCCCTGAGATGCAAGGCTGTTTCAACATACACAAATCAATAAATGTAATCCATCACATAAACAGAACCAATGACAAAAAAAAAAAAAACATGATTATCTCAATAGATGCAGAAAAGGCCTTTGATTAAATTCAACACTCTTTCATGCTAAAAACTCTCAATAAACTAGGTATTGATGGAACGTATCTCAAAATAATAAGAGCTGTTTATGACAATCCTATAGCCAATATCATACTGAATGAGCAAAACCTGGAAGCATTTTCTTTGAAAACCGGCACAAGGCATGGATGCCCTCTCTCACCACTCCTATTGAACATATTATTGGACGTTCTGGCCAGGGCAATCAGGCAAGAGAAAGAAATTAAGGGTCTTCAAAAGGAAGAGAGGAAGTCAAACTGTCTCTGCTTGCAGATGACACAATTGTATATTTAGAAAACTCCATTATCTCAGCCCCGAATCTCATTAAGCTGATAAGCAACTCCAGCAAAGTCTCAAGATACAAAAACAATGTGCAAAAATCACAAGCATTCCTATCCACCACTAATAGACAAATGGAAAACTAAATTGTGAGTGAACTTCCATTCACAATTGCTACAAAGAGAATAAAATACCTAGCAATGCAACTTACAAGGGATGTGAAGGACCTCCTCAAGGACAGCTACAAACCACTGCTCAAGGAAATAAGAGAGGATACAAACAAATGGAAAAACATTCCATGCTCATGGATAGGAAGAATCAGTATCTCGAAAATGGCCATATTGCCCAAAATAATTTTTAGATTCAATGCTATTCCCATCAAACTACCATTGATTTCCTTCACAGAATTAGAAAAAAACTACTTGAAATTTCATATGGAACCAAAAAGCCCATATAGCCCAGACAATCCTAAGCAAAAACAAAGCTAGAGGCATTATATTACCTGACTTCAAACTATATACTACAAGGCTGCAGTAACCAAAACAGCATGGGACTCGTACCAAAATAGATATGTAGACCAACGGAACAGAAAAGAGGCCTCAGAAATAACACCACACATCTACAACAACTAATCTTTGACAAACCTGACAAAAACAAGCAAGGCTTCCCTATTTAATAAATGATGTTGGGAAAACTGTCTAGCCATGTGTAGAAAACTGAAACTGGTCTCCTTCCTTACACCTCATACAAAAATTGACTCGAGTTGGATTAAAGACTTAAACATAAGACCCAAAACCATAAAACCCTTGAAGAAAACCTAGGCAATACCATTCAGGACATAGGCATGGGCAAAGACTTCATGACTAAAACACCAAAAGGCATGACAACAAAAGCTAAAATTGACAAATGGGATCTAATTAAACTAAAGAGCTTCTGTACTATCATCAGAGTGAACAGGCAACCTACAGAATGGGAAAAAACGTTTGCAATCCATATGACAAAGGGCTAATATCCAGAATCTACAAAGAACTTAAACAAATTTACAAGAAAAAAAAAAACTCCATCAAAAAATGGGCAAAGGATATGAACAGACACTTCTCAAAAGAAGACATTTCTGCAACCAACAAATATATAACAAAAAGCTCATCATCCCTGGTCATTACAGAAATGTAAATCAAAACCAAAATGAGATACCATCTCAAGCCAGTTAGAATGGCAATCATTAAAAAGTGAGGAAATGACAGATGCTGGAGAGGATGTGGAGAAACAGGATCACATTTACACTGTTGGTGAGAGTGTAAATTAGTTCAACCATTGTGGAAGACAGTGAGGAATTGCCATTCTTCAAGGATCTAGAACCAGAAATACAATTTGACCCAGCAATCCCATTACTGGGTAAATACCCAAAGGATTATAAATCATTCTACTATAAAGACACATGCACATGTATGTTTATTGCAGCACCTTTCACAATGGCAAAGACTTGGAGTCATCCCAAATGCCCATCAATGATAGACTGGATAAAGAAAATGTGGCACATATACACCATGAAATACTATGCAGCCATAAAAAAGATGACTTCATGTCCTTTGCAGGGACATGAATGAAGCTGGAAACCATAATTCTCAGCAAACTAACACAAGAACAGAAAACCAAACACTGCATGTTCTCACTCATAAATGGGAGTTGAACAATGAGAATACATGGACATAGGGAGCGGAATATCACACACTGGGGCCTGTCAGGGAGTGGGGTTTGGGGACTAGGAAAGGAATAGTATTAGGAGAAACACCTAATGCAGGTGACAGGTTGATAGGTGCAGCAAACCACCATGACACGTGTATACCTATGTAACAAAACTGTATGTTCTGCCCATGTATCCTAGAATTTAAAGAATAATACTAATAAAAAAGCAAACACCTTGATTTATAGATTGCTCAGACCATATTTATGGAGAGGGAAGATTAAAAGAAAAGCTTTTAAGAAGGAAGTTGCCATGTTGTTGCTTTCTGATGTATATAGCTGTACTTCCTCATGAGATAATCATCAGATTCTGTCAGATTTTCCATTTCTTGTGTAATGCTAATGTTAACTCAGCAAATAAGTTTAAAAAATAAAAATCACTTCACAGTAGAATTGTAGAGCTACCATTATTCAAAACGTTTGCTTTATGTCTCATGGCCCATCTAAAAATACTTAAAGCTCTATGTGAATAATCAGCTCTTCTGTTAAAATTTTCAACTCCTCTATTAACTCAAGGAGAGTAAACAAGAGTATCCATTGTTTTTATCTGCACCTCACAGGGTGGCCAATTACATTTAGGCTGGGTATAATAGATGATAGGATAAAATGAAAAGGACTAATCCAAATTTGGCGTCATAGAAAAGAGTGGGTTTGGCCAGGTATGGTGGCTCAGGCCTGTAATCCCAACACTTTGGGAGGCCAAGGCAGGTGGATCACTTGAGGTCAGGAGTTGGAGACCAGCCCGGCCAACATCGTGAAACCCCTTCTCTATTAAAAATACAAAAATCAGCCGGGTGTGGTTGTGCACACCAGTAATCCCAGCTACCCAGGAGGCTGAGGCAGGAGAATCGCTTGAACCTGGGAAGCAGATGTTACAGTGAGCAGAGATCGTGCCACTGCACTCCAGTCTGGGCAACAAAGTGAGACTCCATCTTGAGAAAAAAAAAAGAAAGAAAAAAAAAAGAATGGTTTTTTAAAAACAAAATTTAGGTGAAGTTTTCAAGGAGATTATCCGGCATTAGAAAAGGAAACAAAACAAAACAGAATACTCTAGGGAGGAAATGTCTTATGAAAGGGTACCAAACTGTCAAAGTAGAGAGGAGGTGCTTATTGCATTTAAAGTCACTGATGAGGCCACAATTGTTAGTGGTGGGATTTCCAAGTGTAAAATATCAGCAGCAGGGGCTCTCTGTGATTCTCTCTTTCAGGCCATCAGAGCACTAAGAGTGGGGCTGGCCCAGAATGGCAGAGGCTGAATCAGCCCACCCTTTCTCACACACATATATTTGTTACATGCACCAGAATAAGATATAAAATGTGGGTTTGAATGTTACATGGTGCTTCCACCAGGTCATTTAAACCCAACTAGACTAAAGTAATGGCTGCTCCCCTAAAACTATCCTATTTCTCTGCATTGAGATTTGGAGTCAAAGTGCTAACTTTGCTTTGCTTTGCCATTGTTTCTTTTGCAAATTTCTGCCACAGGAACTCTTTAGAGGGGTGTTGAAGAAAGATCTGGGTATTTGTGTCCGGCCAAAACACTCTCACTATAACAAAATTTTAACAAATAATGATGAAAAAAGAAAACAAAATTGGAATGCATTTTCCTAGGCATTGGTTTTGGCTATGTAATGTTATGAAATTATCTCCATAGGTTTATTTCCTTCACTACACTATCAGTTTTTTAAAGACAAGGATTGTTTGGGGTCTACTTTATATTCCTAAGGTATAGCACAGAACCAGGCACATAGTTAGCTCTCAAATGTTTGTTGAGAGGTACTATTTGTCCAGTGCCAGTTGTATAATTAGAATTTCTTTCATTCTTCCAGAGTTAGGAACAAAGCTACAGTGACTAGCTGCTATTTTGAGATGCTGACTATCACGGAAATTTTCCCGACCTGCTTTGTTGGGACAGCCCAGCCACATGAGCTCTAGCCAATGTAAAAACTGTATCTTTTGTAAAACCTTGGAGCAGTGACCGTGAGGTAATGCAAGGAATACCAAATTGGAAGTGTTCTAATCTTGGCTCTACTACTTATCTACTAACTGTGAAAAAGCCACTTCATCTCCCAGGACCTTTAATTTCCTCCTCTGTCTATTCAGGGGTTTGTATTAAATTATTCTTAAAGTCTCTCCCAGCATTAACATCCAAGTTAAATTTGTCTTTGTATTCCCAACACAGTGCTGAACTCATAATATGTGCTCAATATTTATTAGTTGAATTAGATTGAACTTGCCCCAGGATCTCTAATACCTTGCTTTACAATGTTTCACTTCAAATTGAACATCGCTTTCCATGTGAAGTTTAAAATTAAAATTTAAACAGTCTCAAAGAAAAGACAGCTTTTTTCCCATTTTTCTTTTATCTAGCTTATATAAAAATAGACACAGTAAGAAAATCACATTAAGTCAACCTACACTTTAAAGAATCTGGGTTGATAAATTTTGTCTTTAATTGTAAGTAAAAGATTCTCTAAGAGAATGAGATTTCAGAGGAAAAAGGGGTTTCTTTGGATTTTCTGTTTTGTTTTGTTTTGTTGAGACAGACTCTTACTCTGTCACCAGTTTGGAGTTCAGTGGTGTAATCTGGGCTTACTGCAACTTCAAACTCCCAGGTTCAAGGAATCCTCCCACCTCAGCCTCCCAAGTAGATGGGATTATAGGCATGTGCTAACACGCTCAACTAATTAAAAGAAAAACTTTTTTGTAAAAACAGGGGTCAAGACAGGGGTCTCACTATGCTGCCCAGGCTAGTCTTGAACGCCTGAGCTCAACCAATCCTCCCACCTCAGCCTCCCAAAGTGCTGAGATTGCAGGTGTGAGCCATCACACCTGGCTAAAAAGAGGGTTTTAAATTAGTTGTGCATGCTGTGCAGATATCTCAAAAAGCTTTAGTTACACACAATAACTTACTTGCAACTGATAAGTTTAAAAAAAAAAGTGTTACTTATATAACTAATATATTCCTCCAAAGAATTTATTGATTTTTTTCCTTTTAGATTACTTATAGTTATTAGATGAATTTAAAAGAAATACAACTGTTCTTACTGTTAAAAAACATCTGTAATCATACTTTTAAATGATTCAGTGTTTCTTCTAAAAAGCAATAAAATTAGTGTAGCTTTATGTAATCATTTGATTACATATAAACATATACAAAACTCTATCTGAACATGAAATCAAGTTTAATGGTTATTGTTAATATGTTATGGTTGAACACTCCAGTATCTCCATAGCATTAATGAGTAACTAACTGCTAGGAGTAGGGCATCATTAGGAATGTTAGGAAGTAGGATAGATATTTTTTACCTGCTTACCATTGACAAGTACCTTGCATTAACTCACTTAACCCTCTCAATAACTCTGAGATTATTATCATCTTTATTTTAAAAATTTTTAAATCATTGGTAAGGGACACTATTAATGAATAATACTGCTGCTAATATCAACCACGAGAAAAACTGAAGTTTGATATTTCCCCATGGTAAATATTTCTATCAATATTTCATAGTTAACAGTGTTGTTTTTTGTTCCTTTTTTTTTGTTTGTTTGTTTTTAAATGGGGTCTCACTCTGTCACCCAGGCAGAAGTTCAGTGGCGGAATCTTGGCTCACTGCAATCTCTGCCCCCTGAGCTCAAGCAATCCTCCCTCCTCAGCCTCCTAAGTAGCTAGGATCACAGATGCATGCCACCATGCCCAGCTAAGTTTTTGTATTTTTGGTAGAGATGGGATTTCACCAAGTTGCCCAGGCTGGTCTTGAACTCCTGAGGTCAAGTAATCTGCCTGCCTAGGCCTCCCAAAGTGCTGGAATTACAAGTTAATAGTGTTTAAAAGTCTCTCCAGACCTTTAGAACACAAAGATTCTCTCTGAATAAGCATTTCAAAGTATTTGTCAGTAAAGCTGTTAGAAAGACTTCAAAAATATACTTTTATAGACCAGCTACAGTGACTAATGCCTGTAATCCCAGCACTTTGGGAGGCCGAGGCAGGTGAATCATTTGAGCTCAGGAGTGTGAGACCAGCCAGGCACATGGCAAAACTTTGTCTCTATAAAAAATAGAAAAATTAGCCAGGCACAGTGGTGTATGACTGTAGTCCCAGCTACTACACACTATGTACATTTTTATAATATACCTTCATATGTCTAAAAGATTAACCATTCCAAATGAGTTATAGTTATCAATCATATAGTTGATGATATAGTTGATGATTATTATCAACTTATAGTCAATTATATAGTTGATGATTATTATCAACTTATATATCAATCATATAGTTGATGATTATTCAACAAGTATTTATTGATCTCATGCTTGGAGCTTGAACTTCTGTTATGCAATCCTGTTTTTAGAAATTTTTTTTCTAAAGAAAGGTAAAATGAATGATGTTCAACTATACATTGTTTATAACAGAAAAAAATGTAAAATGCCTTAAAATCAACAAAAGAGGATTGATTAAATAAAATACAGTACATGGAAAAATATTTAGGTATTGTAAACCTATATTTATTGACATAGAAAGGTGTCCATGATATGTGGCTAAATAGAAAAGACAGTTATAAAACTGTACGTATACAGTAATCCCATTTTGTATTTTAAACATGTACGCCAAGAGATAAAGACAGCTAACAGAATACGAGATCCCTAGGTTATGTCCACCCACCACACAAAGAGAAACAATAGTTTGGCAGTCACGCATGGACAAAAGTGTCTTTGGGAGAACTTTGGGATCCTAGTAGAAGTTTGCAAAGCATTGGTGGGCCCCAAGACCAAGAGGGCTGTTGTGAGAAAACAGGCTCACACTCCAGTGGCAGGCTCAGTGACCATGGTCCTGGCTACAGACAAGAAGCAACCCTGTATCCCTGTGGACTTGGCTCCAGCTCCACTTGTCCACAGTCCTGCCACTAGCCCCTTCCACCAAGGTACAATCAAGGGGGCAGCCACACTCATCTGTGCCCCTGGTAAAAGTCCAGTCTAGCACAGACCTAACTATATTGTGAAGTAGCTCTGTGATCTAGCTCCAACTCTGTACTGCAGTCCCAGACCAGTCCTGCCAACTCAGCAACCCATCTAGAACCCAACAGGAGCTCACCCAAAGACCCAGCAGGAGCCACAACCATCTGTGACCCTGGTAGAGTCTTGCCATCTGCAGGTTCAACTGAAGACCAGAAGTGGCCTTATGACCTGGCTCCAGCCCTGCTTGATGATGGTTTCAGAGGCAGTCCCATCCACTCAGGATCCATACCTGCCTATGTCCCCAGTATCAGGTCCACCAATGGCAGACCTAACTGCAGACCCAGCAGCAATGACATGACACAACTCCAGCCTCAGTAAACCATGATCCCAAGAGACAATCCCATCACTCAAAGACCACAGCAGAAGGAGGTCTGCCAAACTAGCCTGTAAAGACTGGAAAAGATGTTTACTCCTTCAAATTCACAGGCACCAACTCAAGGCTACACAGATCATGAAGCATCAAGCAAATATAATACCAGCAAAGCAAACTAATAAGCTCCAGTAACTGACCCTAAAGAAATGGAGATTTATTAACTGTTTGACAAATAATTCAAAATAATTTTCTTAAAGAAGCTCAGTGAGCTACAAAAGAAGACAGATAAACAACTAAATGAATTGGGGAAAACAACATACGAATAAAACAAGAAGTGCAACAAAGATAACAGTAACCATTAAAAAAAGAACCAAATAGAAATCCTGGAGTGAAAAGAATGCAGTGAGTGAACTGAGAGCTCAATAAAAAGCTTAACAACAGACTCAATCATGCAGAAGAAAAAGTCCATGAACTCAAAGACTAATTTGAATGTATCTAGTTAAAAGAACAAAAGGAAAAAAATGAAAAAGTATAGAACTAATGGGAGACACCATCAAGTGGACCAATATGCACATTATGGCTTTATCAGAAGGAGAAGAGAGAGAAAAAGAGAAAGAGACAGAAAGCTTATTTAAAGAAATAATGGCTAAAAACTTACCAAACTTAGAGAGTGGAATGAACATCCTGATTCATGAAGCCCAAAGATCCCTAAATAGAGTGAAGCCAATGAGGTCTACAATGAGACATTATAACTAAATTGTCACAGGCCAAAGACAAAAAAAAAAAAAAAAAAAAGAATTCTTAAAGCAACAAGAGAAAAGTGACTTGTCAAATAGAAAAGAACCCACAAAAGACTTCTCAGAAGAAACATTGCAGATCAGCAAAGTTCTCAGCAGAAACATTACAGATCAAGAAAGAGTTGGATTATATATTAAAAGTGCTGAAACAAACAAAAAAACCTGCCAATCAAGAAGACTTTATCTGGCAAAATAGTTTTTTAATAAAGAAAGAAAGATAAAGACTTTCCCAGACAAACAAAAACTAAGCGAATTTGTCATCACTAGACCTGCCTTACAAAAAGTGCTAAAGGAAGTTCTTCAAGTTGAAATAAAAAGACATTAAACAACAGCATGAAAACATATGAAAGTATAAGTCACATGTATAAAGGTAAATATAACACAAACATATAATATTATAATACTATAACTGTGGCAAGAAAATTACTCTCAACACTCATATATAAATTAGAAAACAAAATTAGTCAGAATAACTATAACCACAGAAACTTGTAATGAAAACACTATATAGAAAGAGGCAAAATCTGACATCAATTCCATAAAGTGTGGTGAGGGGGAAATAAAATATACAGTATATATGTATGTGATTGAAGTTAAGTGGCTATCAGCATACAACAATTTCTATAACTAGAAAAGGTTTAATGTAAACTCTATAATAACCATGAAAATAAGTAGAGTAGATAGACAAAAAATAAGGAGAAAATAATCAAAGCATACCACCACAAAAATATTATCAAACTATGAGAAGAAAGACAACAATAGAAAAGAGGAACAAGAGAACTACAAAACAGGCAGAAAACAATTAACAAAATGGCAAGAGTAAGTTCTTACCTATCAAAAATTACTTTAAAGGCCAGTGGGCTAAACTCCCCCAATCAAAAGACATGGAGTGGCTAAATGGATTTAAAAACCAAACAAAAACAAGACCTAACTATATGATGTCCATAAAAGACTCACTTTATATTTAATGACACATAGGCTGAAGGTGAAGGGGTGCAGAAAGATATCTCACGTAAATGGTAACCAAAAGAAAACAGGAATTGTCATACCAGCATCACCATGATACCAAAACCAAGATAACCATGATACCAGAGAAAGACTCTAAGAAAATAAAACAATAGGTCAACATCCCCCAATGAACACAAATGTAAAAATCCTCAATAAAATACTACCAAACCAAATTCCATAGCAATTGAAAGGATTATACACCATGATCAAGGGGGATTTCTCTCTGAGATGCAAGGATAGTTCAGATATTTGGTTTGCAAATAGCAATCAGTGTCATATACCATATTAGCAGAAGAAAACATAAAAACCACGTGATCATCTCAATAAATATAGAAAAAGAATGTGATATATTTCAACATTCATTCATAAGAAAAAATAAATTCTCAATAAAATAGGCATAGAAGCAACTTATCTAAACACAATAAGGATCATATATGAAAAACGTACAGCAAACACCATAATAAGTGGGGAAAAACTAAAAGCTTTCCCTCTAAGATCCAGAACAAGGAGAGAATGCCCACTCTTACTATTTCTTGTCAGCATATACTAGTCATAGCCAGAGCAACCAGACAGACGAAAGAAAGAAAGAAGTAAAGAAAGAGAAAGAAAGAACAAAGGAAGGAAGGAAGGAAGGAAGGAAAGAAGGAAGGGAGGGAGGGGGGAGGGAGGGAAAAAGAAAATACATCCAAATAGGAAAGGCAGAAGAAAAATTATCACTGTTTGCAGATGACATGATCATATATGTAGAAAACACTAAAGACTAAACAAAAACTGTTAAAACAAATTTAAATAAGTTGTGGGATATAAAATTAACACAAAAATTAGTGGCATTTCTACACACAAATAATGAACTATCTAAAAGGAAATTAAGAAAATAATTCCATTTTCAATAACAATTATAAAATATTTGCAAACCAAATATCTGATAAGGGCACAATATCCAAAATATATAAGGAACTCAGCTGGGCACAGTGGCTCAGACCTTTAATCCTAGCACTTTGAAACGCTGAGATGGGAGGATCACTTGAGCCCAGGAGTTCGAGACCAATCTTGGCAACAAAGTGAGATCTTGTCTCTATTTAAAAAGAATTTTTTAATTAAAAAAATTTAAAAATTTTTAATTTAAAAAAATTTTTAAACAAAATATATAAAGAACTAAAAAATCTCAAAATCAAAAAAAGACAAGTAATGTGATTGAAAAATGAATTATGTTTGATAAGATCCCACTTGAAAACTATAGTATCAGTCTTAAGTCTGTCTTAATCCATTCAAATAAGAAAATATCACAGGCTGAGTATTTTATTAATAGTAGAAATTTATTTATCATGGCTCTGGAAGCTAGGAAATCTAAGATTAAAGCATCAGCATGATTGGTGTTTGGTGCGGATTGTTCTCTGCTTCTAGGATGGCACCTTGTTGCTACATCCTCCAGAGAGGAGAATTGCTGTGCCCTCATGTAGCAGAAGGGACAGAAGGGCAAGAGAGTACTCCCTTCAACCTCCAACCCTTTTGTAGGGGGGCCAATCCTATTCACTAGGTCAAAGCCCTCATAAATTAATCATCTCCCAAAAGTCACATTTCTTAATACCACAACAATGGGTACATTTCAACGAACGAATTTTGGGAGACATTTCGGATCACAGCATATCCAAAAGAAGAAAAGATCAGTAACTCTAGGAGATATTTGCACTTGTATGCTGATAATAGCATTATTCATAATACCTAAGATAGGAACAACCTAAGTGTCCATGCAAAGATGAATGAATAAGGAAAATGTGGAATGTATATAATGGAATATTACTAAGCCTTAGAAAGGAAGGGAATCCTCTCATATGGGACAACATGAATGAACATGGAGAACGTTATGCTGAATGGCATGAGCTAACACGGAAAGACAAATACTGCATGATCTTAACTTATATGTGGAATCTAAAATAGTGAAACTTACAGAAGCAGAGAGTAGAACAGTGGTTGCCAGGGTATGGAAGGTGGGGAAAATGGAGAGACACTGGTCAAAGAGCACAAAATTTCAGTAATACAAACTGAGTAAGTTCTGGAGATCTAATGTACAGCATGGTGACTGCAGTTAATAAAACCATATTGTATACTTGAAATTTACTGAGAGAGTAGTGCTCTCACCCCACACACACATAAAAGGTAACTATGTGAGGTGACGGATTAACTAATTTGATTGTGATGATATTTTCACAGTGAATACATATATCAAAACATCAAGTGATATGCCTTCAATATGTATAATTTCTATTTGTCAATTATATCCAAGAATGAAAAATTTTTAAAAATTAGCTGTGCATGTATTTACAAATGTTTTCAAAGAAAAAAATTAGTAAATCTCTGGGTAATGATACTACAAGTGACATTATCTTCTTTATATTTTTTATTTCCTGATAATTTTGCAAAGATAATGAATTAGCTTTATAATTTAAAAAAAAAAACTATTAAATATTAGTTGGATATTTAGGGGAGTATAACTTATGATTCCTGCCCAAAGAAATGGTTGCAATGTACATGTATGCAGCGCATTTGAAAAGAATTATGTTTGATAGGGTCCCACTTACAAACTACAGTATCAGTCAGCTAAATAATTATAAGCATTTGTTGAGCATGCACAATTTGAAAAGCATAATGCTTCACAATATAGGAGGACAGAAGAAATTTGAGTCTGCCTTAAAGGATTGTAGAACTAACTGGAGAGTGAAAACAAATCCACATAATTCATTCTTACAAGTAACTAGTTAGGAATAAAAGAATTTGCTAATTTATAGCCGGGCATGGTGGTGCATGCCTGTAGTCCCAGCTACTTGGTAGGGGAGGGAATGAGGTGGGAGGATCACTTGAGCCCAGGAGAGTGAGGCTACAGTGAGCAGAGATGGTGTTACTGCACTCCAGCATGGGCGACAGAGTGAGACCTTGCCCCTGTATCCTCCCTGCCCCCCAAAAAAGAACTTGCTAATTTACATCCATGGACAAAAGGAAGTTTGACTTTTAGCTACTTATTTAAACAGTTTCATCATGCTTGTATATAGGAGGATGTTCATGCTGACCTCCAATACTTTTTGTATCATTTAAAACTCTAATTTTAAAGGCATTAAGTGTCTTAGGATCTATTGGACTCTACAGTATCAAAAAACTAGGGCATCTTATATTTATGTTTGGGCATCTTATATTTATGTTTCTTCTAAAACAATGAAAGAAAGTTAACAATTTGGCTGGACGCAGTGGTTCATGCCTGTAATCCCAGCACTTTGGGAGGCTAAGGCAGGTGGATCACTTAAGGTCAGGAGTTCGAGACCAGCCCAGCCAACATGGCGAAACCCCATCTCTACTAACAAAACTCCTAAAAATTAGTTGGGCATGGTGGTGGGCACCTATAATCCCAGCTACTTGGGAGGCTGTGGCAGGAGAATCGCTTGAACCCGGAAGGCAGAAGTTGCGGTGAGCTGAGATCGCGCCACTGCACTCCAGCCTGGGTGCAAGTTAACAATTCAACCTTATTTAATATAACTAACTTTTCACTGAAATTCCCTGAAAATGTGATTTTTCTCATATCCAAATTTTCTACATGGCTAGAGCTCATATTTTAAGCATCTCTAAAAATATTTTATGAAAATATTTATAAAGAATGTTTCTGATTTCTGAAATATCTGAATAAAGTTTGATTTTTTTCTTCGTAATTTATTACAATGAACATCCACTTTGAGATTAATCTGTAATACGTAAAGATATGTTCTGGACTACTGAAGTGTAGAAAAGTGTTTTGTTTGAGCCAACCTATACTTCTTTTATATTTTAAATTTATGACCAACAATTAAACCTAGAAGAATCAGAGACTGAATCAAGCAAAACACATTTGTAAGCCAAATTCAGCTATGGATGGCCACTTTGCAATTTCTGCTATAAACATAGTAGGCCTCAACCTGTAAAGGCCACTTAGAACTGGGGCCAGAGTTGATAACAGGCCAAGAGAGAAGTTAGGGGGAAGAAGTAGGCATGCTTCACAAGAGAAGGGTAAAAAATACACACAGAAAGAATGATAAGAGATTATGGAGAAATAGAAAAGAAAGGGAGAAATATAAAAAAAAGGAGGAGAGAAGGGGGAGAGGAAAAGAAGGGAAGAAAGAAGGAAAGGCAAAAAGGGGGCAAAAGGAGACAAAGAGATGAAAGATAAACAGAGGGGAAGGAAAGCTGGAATGCTGTAGAGAGGAAGGAGGACAGAGGGAAGGAGGAAAGGAGGGATGAATAGAGGAGAACAAGAAAAGAGGAGTAGAGAAAATTAAAGCAGGGAGGAGAAGAACAGACATGGAGAGAATGAGAGAGAAAGAGAAAAGAGATGCAAGGGAAAGAAGGTAGAGAAACAGAAGCACAGAAACAGAAAAGAGAAAATAATAGACAGGGAAAATGGAAGAGATGGAGGGAGGAGAGAGATACCACCTGACAACTTTCCAATTCCCAAGAACTCAGCTATTTCTCTTCTGGTAAGGTTTTATCCTTGCAATATATCTTGTTTTTACATAAGCTACTTTGATTAGGTTTCACTTCCTTGCAAACAAACAGACTCTGACAAAAAAAAAAAAAAAAAAACCCAACTATCACTTCTTCACCATCTTCTTTGTACTAGAAGTCAGACTCAATGAGTTGTGTACATATTTCAGTATTCTCATTTTATTAACTAATATCATTCAGATTAAAATTTCAGCAAAATGGTATTCTGTGTCAATGTAGCTGGTCCTAGAATACATGAGTTTGAATATTTCAGAAAAATAAAATATTAGTGTATTTATTGTCTATTGCTATGTAACAAAAATATTCTCCAAACTTAGCAGCTTAAAACAACAATGAGCATTTATTATTTCACAGTGTTTATGGTCAGGAATTCGAGGGTGGCATAGCTCCAGGTCTCTCATAAGGTGGTATTTAAGGTATCAGCTGGCCTGGTGCGGTGGCTCATGCCTGTAATCTCAGCACTTTTCAAGGCCGACGTGCGCAGATCACCAGAGGTCAGGTGCTCGAGACCGGCCTGGCTAACGTGGTGAAACCTTGTCTCTACTAAAAATATAAAAATTAGCTGGGCGTGGTGGAAGGCGCCTGTAATACCAGCTACTCGGAAGGTTGAGGCAGGAGAATCACTTGAACCTGGGAGGCAGAGATTGCAATGAGCCAAGATCATGCCACTGCACTCCTGCAGGGGTATGAGTGGGACTCTGGCTTAAAAAAAAAAAAAAAAAAACAAAAAACAAACAAACAAAAAAAAAACACATCAGTCATGTAAAGGATTTATTCAGCCTTGAGGATGCCCTTCTAAGATGGCTTCCTCACAAGAAACAGTTCCTTGCTCTGTGGACATCTCCACAGGGCTGCTTGAGTATCCTTACAAGGCAGTTGACCTCCTCCACATTGCGTGTGTTACCCTGAGAGAGCAACGCAGAAACCTTTAATGCTTTTATGGTCTAAGCTGAGAAGTCACACTGCCATTTCCTCAATATCCTGTTCCTTACATAGATCAGCCCCTTTCACTGTGGAAGTGATCTACCCAGGGGTGTGAACACCCCAAGACAAGATGCACTGTGGGCCATCCTGGAGGCTGTCCATCAGCCACACTTACTTAGTTAACCAGTTTAGTACTGTTAACTTACATTTAAATGTAAACTTCTGAAAAACCAATGATTAGCATGTAAATGGCTTTTGAGAACGTATTTTCTTTCAAAGTTTTGAAGATGAAACTAGATAAGCTAAAACTGAATATAGAAGGTCATATCAGTAATATTTACTATATTAACAGGAAAATTTTCATCTGAATATGATTGTGACATTTGAATATGGCATAGGAGTTTTTCCTGACTGTGACTGACAGACTTAGTGAGGGAATGTGTTCTCTTTCCGGGTCCACAATGGGGCGTAGTTAGGGCAAGAACTTCCCAGGGCCATGCCTCCCTCCCATCTCTCTCCATCTGGGAGATTTAACGGTCTCTGAATTTTCATGGGCGAGGGAAGAGTCAAAAAGTCAATCACTCCAGTGGAAGTTCTAAGGAACTCCTTTCATTGGCCAGAGGTCTAGGAGAAGGTGGGGGTTCCTCCCAGGTTAAAAGTGCCCTTCTTCCACACCCCTTCAGACTCCATGTTTGGATCCCCTTCCACCCTCGTGGAAGCTGTCTTCCTCTTTCCTGGATTTCCACTCTGGAGTCCCCTTCCACACTCTCTCGTGGAAGCCTGTCTTCCCCTCCTAAACTCCATCTCTCTCTCTATTCCCTTCCACTCAGTGTGGAAGCTGCTTTCCTCTCCTGGATTCCATCTGTCTGGATTCTCTCACTCAGTGTGAGAGTTAGCTGTTTCTCTCTCCTTCTCCTGTTTCTCTTATTCTACTTAAATAAATTACTTTCTACAAACTTTTGAGTCCAGCATTTACAGGACACTGCACTGTGGTCTCTTCTCCCATTCTTGGGGAAGTGAGAGACCAAGAACCTGGAGAAACCTCCTCTCAGGGGAACTGAGGGCTCCCTTGAACCCCAAAACCCAGAAACATTAGGACTTAGGTTCTCTCTGCCTTTTTAGTGAAACATAATTTACCCACAGAAAGCTTCAGCTTTTTTCGTGTGTAGTTCTGTGAGCTTTGACAAATGTATACATTTATATGTCATCATAATCAATATCTAAAACAGCTTCATTATGTCAAAATATTCTTTCTTCTTTTCTTCTTATATTTCTCGTCTTCAGAATTAAGTCAATAGCATACCAGAAACCTTTACAATTGAGAAAACTACACTATGTCAACTTTTACCTCTAGAAATGAAGTAAACAGGGTTGACCTGTAATAGGAATCTGGAGATAAAGGAAACCAGACAGAGTGCCACGGTAAAACCACAAGAATAGCTATAAAAGTACAAGAACACTTTTACTGAGACAGGTTTTCAAGCTTTCATTTCAGATCTCAACTAATCTGATGCCATATAAACATTTCCTATTTCTGGGAGATTAGAATATTGTAATGAATGTTATGAAAATGAACAGAAGAATGGCTTTCTTAGCCACTCAAGATTTTTTTTTAACCTATGCTAAAGAAAAGTGAAAATTACTTTCTCAGATAGAAAGATTTTAGCTGCTTGCCTGCTTGGATGCAATTAAAAATAGTCATTCTCATTTACACTTTCAACTCGTTCATGTCTTACAAATCTATATGCATGTGGCAAAATATAATCCTCATTCCTCTCAGCATGTTTTTCATATCTTCTTTTACTATCATAAGTGTGAATGAAACATATACAAGTTTATTTTTATATGTCTATCATGTATATTATAGGTGTATATTATATGTATATATTATATGAATATTATGTAATTACTGGAGTTACTAGTTACTGGAGTAACTACATAATAGGGTATAAAAAGCTATGAAAAGAATGTCATAGAATTTTATATATAATAAAAGTAAGATTTAAGGATAAAATTCAAAAGAATAAATTTGAAAATAATGAAAAATGAAAGTAAAAATTAAATAATTTATAATACACTATAGAATATATATATGTATATAGTGTGTGTGTATGCATATGTGTGTATGAGATGTGAGAGAGACAGAGTCAGAGAGGTAAAGATATACACAATGGGTATGATAATTTTGAGGATTTAAATGAAAGTCATAGTTTGGGAAAACTAGGAATATCTGCAGTTCAACAGGTAGAAGAAAACACTGTCATTCAATCAGTGACTGAAAACCAAATGAAATAATAAAAAATGGAAAGTAAAATTAAAAAAGAGAAACTAGGATAATGTGGAGAATCGTTTGGAAAAATGGAAAGCTGAACACAGTATGAGAAATAATGTTTTCAGGTTAAGAAATGCAATGACTACCATGTACCTATCAAGACAAAGCAATTTAGAGAAGTTTTCCAAATTGTGCCTACTCTCTCAGACTCTATAACTATATGATCCTGACTTAGCCCAGCATTCTTAACAAAACAAACACTCAGGCAATGAAATGAAGAGCGAGCCTAATTTAGCATGGTTCATTTCTCAAAAAGCTTTAGTTGTTCCTAGTGATCGTTAACGTCTTAAAATTTCCATTTATTTTGCATTTAATTATCTTTCCTAGAGTTTTACTCAGAAATGATGTATAACAGACTGATTTATAGTTACTAGGCATACGTGAAAATAGATCTGGTAAGCTGATTTGTTCAATTAATACAGAAGAAGTTTTTTAGTAAGTAATGTGATAAATGAGGATTTTTAGCACCTTATTCTCTATCATTCACTTGGAAATTCTTTTACATTCCTTCCAGTTTTTACATGCCACATACAATCAATCATTAAGCTTTATTGATTCGTAGCCCCTCCTCTCCATCTGTACTGTCATTGCTCTAGCTGAGGCCATCTTCAACTGTCACCTCATTACTACATGAGTCTTGTCTCCTCTGAGCCACCCAGAGGTTTAGGAAGATTAAATGGTGTCCGAGGCAAGGTAATGTGTTTGTTCTCCCTCTGTCCACTGTTGCTCTAGAATTTGCATTCATTTCTGTAGGGCACTCTTCCCTATGCCCCAGCCCCTGTCCTCTATTTTAATTCCAGAATGACCTTTCTGATGCAAATATTTGGTATTACTCTCTTGCTTCAATAACTTCTCATCATCTGAAGCTGAAGTAGCTACTACCAAAGCTTTCAGGGGCCAGGCAGGTGGCAGAAATGACAATTGAATAAAGCAGATCAGATGGAGACTATTGTAGAATAGTGACATTAGAGCCTCTCAAATGTGGCCAGAACTTCCAGTTCTTCAAAACAGACTGGAAATCCAGATTTTATATGAAACGGTTTAGCTTCTGTCAACAAATAATTTAACACTTTGTAAAGCACGGCATAAGCCAAAAAACCACTTGTGTAGTCTGTTAACAATCAACCTGTGAACTCTGACCTGATAGGATAAGATCCAGACTCCTTAGAATGGCATAAAAGATTCTTCATGATGTATTTTCTGCCTGATTTACCAACCATATCTCTTGCCCATTCTTCCTGCCAAAAAAACATGTACACTTCATCAATTCTGACTCTTCATTTTCAAAAAAAAAGTGTAGTGTCATTTTCCTTTCTGCTTTTGCTTCTGTTCCTGTACATGGAGTGTCCTCCCTAATTCACATTGCATCACTTCCAAACACCTCATTCAATTCTCCCTTGATTAGCCATCTCTTTCCCCACCACTCCCCTCCCTTGCCATTTGGAATCCATGTCTCTTTGATAGGTCCCTACACCATTAAGTACATCCTAGTCATTAACTGAAATAAAGACTATAAAAGAAGCAATTGTATGTGGGGGAAGATATTAAGTTCCATTTCATGTGTATTAGGCTTGAAGATTTCATGTCAGTAGGCAGTTGTGTAAATAGGTATGGGACCTAGGTGCAATATTCGGCCTTCAGGTTGGGATCTGAGAAAAATTAAATAAAAAAGAGAGTTAAAGATGAAATCCTGTGAAATAAGATGTAGACACAGAAAAATGGGGCTTATAAGAGTCTGAAAAATAATTAGAGAGTTAGGAAAACCCAGAAGAAAGTAGTGTCATGGAAGACAAGGGGAAAATTTCCAGGGGTAGGAAATATTCACCATGGTCAAATACTGTAAAACATCCTTTGGATTTAGCAATCACATCAGTGCTAATCCTGATAAAAACCAGTTTTAAGGAAGGTGGTTGTTAAACCAAACTTGAGTGGACTGAAGAATGAATTAAAAACGTGGATATGGAAACCATGAATATAGATTACTTTATCAGGAGTATTTTTTTGTGAATTGGAGAAGAAACATTAGACTTGTATATAAGGTCAAGGAAATATTTATTGTATGATCTATTTATTCATTTAATTTTAGTATTTCTCAACAGGGAGTTATCAGCATTTTGGGAAGGGTACTTAGTTGTTTGGAAAATTCCCACATATTGCAAGTTATTTAGTTATTACTCTCTTCCTCACTAAACCACAGTAGTGTTCCACAATTATTTTGATAATCAAAAATACTTCTACCCACATATCCAAATACCTCTGGAGTAATTGCATTGACTCTATTAGAGAATCACAACGCAGTCTCCCCCACAACCCATTCTTTTTCTTCCTCATATTTTATTGCAAAAAATATCAAACAGCAAAGTTGAAAAAATAGTAAAAGACATTTGGATATCTGTTACCTAAATTCAGAAATTAAAATCTTGCATTATCTACTTATATGCATTTGTATTTATTTTTTATTTCATGGAATCATTTGAAAGTAAGTTGTCAATACCATGACATTTATCATACTTATCTCCTTAAATTAAGGATACATTCCTACATAATCACATTATTACATTTTAGCACAGAAATAACAAAATTCCTTAATATCATCTAAAACACAATCCATATTAAATTTTTCCAATAATAAATATAACTTTTTTCCAAATCAGAACCTAATCAAAATTTACATGTTTAATTGGTCGTCATGGTTTTCAGTGTCTTTTAATTTAGAACATTTTTATTTAAATTTTTTTTTTTTTTCTGAGACAGTCTCACTCTGTCACCCGGCGCCAGGCTGGAGTGCAGTGGCACAATTTCGGCTCACTGCAACCTCCACCTCCTGGATTCAAGCAATTCTCCTTCCTCAGCCTCCCGAGTAGCTGGGACTACAGGTGCATGCTACCACACCCAGCTAATTTTTGTATTTTTTTTTTCCAAAAGCACTGTTTTTATTTATATAGAGTCCTAACCACTTCGGCAGTAGGAGGAGTGGGAGAGGCTCCTTTTTCAATCCAGGGACCTCCATAATGTTGGTTTGTTGTTACCAAACACACAGGTAAGTGACAGCATGGATCTGGTAAACTAACGACAATGTTTAGTCTCTCTCTGCTAGAGCAACAAGGTGAGCATCAATCTCTGCTTCTGTAAGAATCCTGAATTTAGGATTTTCAACTGTCACCACTCCAACTTCTATTTCTGAAGGTCTGAAATCAATTGATAGAACAGTAGACAAGCATGTAATTGCAGTTTCCACGGTCTGTTCAAATGCCCAATCAAATTTCTTCTTCACTTTTTTTTCAAGGAAGCTGGTTGACTCAGTATGTTTAACTCCTGCTGCAGTGGCTTTAAACCCACAGTAGTAACCTACAGGATCACACTTATATACCTGAGGGCCTTGCTCTTCATCTACACCAATTAAAATCATACAACAACCAAGAGGCCTCATTTCAGCATTCTCTGTGTAGACCTGAGAAATCTCAGCAATTCTTTTACACAGCATGTCCACAGGAATCTCATAGCCATACTTGTATTTCCAGTTAGCTGCCTCATAGCGTGCCCTGTGCACCTGGGATCTGCTGTCAGCTGTCATTCCGGTCATCACACAACCAACGTTTTCAGTTATCTTGAATAAGTGAGTCACTGTGCTGGAATCCAACAATTTGTCAGGTACTTTCTTCTGTGTGACAATTACTGCACAGTCTTTTCCTCTGACAGCTACTGATGTAAGGCTATCCTGGTTAAGCCTTAAAAGCATATTCTACTTGGTAGAGCCGACCCTCGGGTGAAAAAATGGTAATGTGGCGGTCAAAACCGGCTCTGGAACCACGGGACATGTTGGTAGAACCACTACTTCAAACACCATCTCTGAGCCCCGCAGCTCCCGCACCAGGCGTACAAGCTCCTCCCGGAAGTTGCAGCCAGATTTTGTATTTTTCAGTAGAGACAGGATTCACCATGTTGGCCAGGATGCTCTCAATCTCCTGACCTCATGATCCGCCCGCCTCGGCCTCCCAAAGTGCTGGGATTACAGGCGTGAGCCACCAGGCCCGGCCTATTTTAAAATTTTTTACAACACTGACTTTTTAAGAGACCAGGCCAGTGTCCTGGAGATTATCCTATATTTCAGGTTTGTCTGATTAAGTATGTGTGGTATCATTTAATATGCTCTTCTATCTCTTATGTTTCTAGTAAAGTGATAGTTGATCTAAAAGGCCTGGTTAAACTCTCAGGCTAAAATTTAGGTAATGCTGAGGCACATAACAGAGGCTGTTCTACTATTAATGGTGCTATGCTTGATCATGGAATTGACTCTTTGGCCATTATATATTGTTGATTGCAGGGAATGAGTGTTTACATTGTTATAGTTTTAGCACTAACACAGGGCTTGGTACATACAGAGTACCAACAGGGTACTCCTAAATATCAGTTTAATAATGGTGAATAAATTAATGATTTAAACTGATGTTAAGTGATAGCTAACAAAATAGAGTTGGGTTTTGACATACATGTTCTAGAATCCTTGGTTCTATGTCTAGCAGAGGAAACAAATTGAGTGTTTATACACTCAATTACTGTTATTTATTTTTTTTTGAGACAGAGTCTCGTTCTGTTGCCAGGCTGGAGTGCAGTGGTGCAATCTCGGCTCACTGCAACCTCCTCCTCCTGGGTTCAAGCAATTCTCCTGCCTCAGCCTCCCACGTAGCTGGGACTACAGGCTGACACCACCACACCTGGCCAATTTTTTGTATTTTTAGTAGAGACAGGGTTTTGCCACGTTGTCCAGGCTGGTCTTGAACTCCTGAGTTCAGGCAATCTGCCCATCTTGGCCTCCCAAAGTGCTAGGATTACAGGCATGAGCCACTGTACTCAGCCTTGTGTATGGTAATTTGTTATACAACAGTAGAAAATGAATACATATAGGCAGTGTGCGTTTCCATTATTTGCACTCAAGAACCCTAACTAGTTCATGTATCTACTGCTGACTAGGGAAACTTGATGGGGAGTGCCGAGATAATAAATGGAATTATCACACTCTGTCCTGTTCTATTACTACTATATATATTTTTTGAGACGGAGTCGCTCTCTGTTGCCAGGATGGAGTACAACAGCATGATCTCAGCTCACTGCAACCTCCGCCTCCTGGGTTCAAGTTATTCTCCTGCCTCAGCCTCCTGTGTAGCTGGGACTACAGGTGTACACCATCAGGCCTGGCTAATTTTTGTGTTTTTTTTTTAGTAGAGACCGACTTTCACCATGTTGGCCAGAATGGTCTCGATCTCTTGACCTCGTGATCCACCCAACTCAGCCTCCCAAAGTGTTGGAATTACAGGCGTGAACCACCGCACCTGGCTGTTGCTACTATTAATAGAAGAGGGGGAGGGATGCTGGACAGGTGACATTAAACCAAACAAACCAAAAACAGAGTCTACTACATGGCATTAACCTTCTAAAATTTAGAAGTTAACTGTTATCTACATAATAGTTTCTACCTACTTTCCCATTATCCCATTTTTTTAGTGACAATTTTTAACCACAAGCTCCATTACTTAATGGCAGTATTCCAAGGCTTCATTTATTCATTATCTTTAAATTATAATAGTGAGGGTAGAAACACATGTTCTTTGTAAGTTCTCAAGACACTATGGGGTCATTTAGCCTAGCCAGACTACTTGACTAAACCATAATGAGGACAACCCAGTAGAATATGAGTACTCCAAGATGCTCTCAGAATGGACAGATGAGCATAGGGAAAAATTAGCAGAACATTCCTCATCATCCCATTATCTTCCCTCTACAACTCCAGCTGCCATCCAAGCTAGATTTCCAAACAGAAAAAGGCATCATTCATTCCAGTTTTAAAATCTGAAGGTTTCAACAGCTTGCCATTGCACTGATGACTTTTCAGTCTCTGAGAATTTTCTTTTAAAATGAGATAGGTCATATTTTAAGCCTCATTAACATCTTAATTCTCAGTTTATGCCAAGGATTAATTGTGTGCTACTAGCAAGAATAAGTCACAGGATAAATGCTTTGGGAGGAGAGAAAAGTTTTGAAAACAAAGCATTCTTTACATTTTACCTAGGGGTATCTGAGCTATTTCAAATAATTCTTTGTTACACTTTTTAAAATCCTTCAACCATCCTTCTCATTTTTATAATAAACATGTTCACTAATTTGTATAGACTTTCCATGATTAGGTTACTATTTCTCCAGCTCTGTGTCCTGTTATGACTTTCTTGTTGCTTTGTGTTCTGATACTATCATAACTGTTCCTCTTTCTGCCTTTATACATATAAAATTCCACCTCCACCTTTACACATACGTCATGTTTATGCCTAGCCAATCCCTACTCTTCCTTAAGGATGATGAGTTCATGTATCATTACCTTCTCAGGGACTTCCCCGAGAAGCCTTCATATCTGCCCCTTCCTTCAGCACCCCAAAGTACACTCTTCTGTGCTTCAACAGCACACCCTACATTCTTTTTATCTATCTCCCCTTCCCTTACCCTGTAGGGTAATATATACAAACAGTGCTTGTAACAGGAATGGGTACTTAATAAATTCTGTGTAAGTATTAGCTTTTATATTACATTAAAATTATGTTTCAATATCAGCTTCCTCCATTAAACTGTGAACTCCTTAACCTAAAGCACAATATTTTATTCACCTCTTTAACTTACTTATTGGATTACAGTAGGTAAGCAAGGAATGTTTGTTGAAGTGTAAGATGGAAAGAAACTATTATTTATTGAGCTCTGTATCAGGCAAGATTTCTAAAATATTTCCTCAAAGATGTCCCCTTTAATCCCTGGAACCTGTAAATATGATGAGCTATCACTCATGTGATTAATTCCTGTTAGACAGTCAATGAACTTTAAGACAAAGAGATTATCTAAATTCATCAGCTTTTAAAGGCAGACACGTTTCTCAGGTTGATGGCAGAGGGGAAGTCAGAGAGATTAGAAACAAAGCCTGAGAAAGATTTTACACAATGTGACGGGCTTTGAAGATGGAGGGGGCCATGTGTAAAAAATGGGGAGAGGCCTCCAGTGACCTGCAGCAGACAGCCAGGAGAAAACAGAGAACTACTGTTACAATTGCAAGAAACTGAATTTTGTCAACAATCTGAATGGGACTGGAGGCAGATTCTTATCCAAAGCCTTCAGAGAAGAGGCCAGCCCAGCTGACACCTTGTTTTTGGCCTTTTGAGATCCTGAGCACAGAACCTAGCTGAGCCCACCTGGACTTCTGACCTACAGAACTGTGAGATAATAATTGGATGTTGTTTTAGTATGCTTACAGCAGTAACAGAAAATGAACCTAAGCCCCTACTACTTGCTGAATATACGCAAGGCTCTTCATCTATGTATCAGGAAAGAATCTCACTTAGACTCCTCAAGATCGTCTTTCCTGATTTTCTGCAAAGAACTGGGTCTCAACTTTACCACCTTGACAGCAGGGAATGCACTATCAGTCATTCTTGGTCTTTTACCTCCACCAGGGTTATATGTTAAGTTCCTGAGATTATACATACACAGTGCTCCTGTGGTCATCTGTTGCGTCTATGTAATTAGTTAATGCTGAAGCATCTATCCTAGCCTGGTCTCTTTAGGTGTCTTCTCCATCCTTTAAGTCAGCCATGGGCAGAGACTCCATGGTCTCCCACTTGAGTGGACCCCTTCCAAGGCCTTGAACTTAATTATTTGTAATTTTAAATCCTTTTTTCTTAAAGAGAAATATCTAAACTGTAATAATATCAGGTCCCGGAAAACCTGGATATACCCTCAGCTTGGATCTTTCCTGGTTAAATCAGTCTCTTCTCTTCCCCACACCTCCACACCTCTTAACTGCTAGTAAATTCAGAAATTGTCTTTTCCTCTCTTTAGTCCAATTTTTTTCACTACATTTAGCGGTACCTGAATTTATTCATTTAAAATGTATTCATTTTCTGTCCCTCCTTACTAGAATGTAAGCTCACTGATGGCAGGTACTTCATTTGTTTCATTCACTCCTGCATCCCCAGAACCCAGAAATAATGATTGACCAAAAATAGATGCCAATCAATACATATTCACTGACTGACTTCAGATCCACCAAACTGCTACATTTCAGCCATGTTTGTGGCACAGCTGTCTGACTAGTGTGAGTCCCAGGCCTACGTTCCAGCTTCTATGAAGCAGCCATTCATTTTGAGATCCTGTCACATTCTGGGGCTACTTCCAGAAATCTGTGAGCAAATCCCTGCGGTTCAAGAGACAAACAGACTTCTCTCTCATTCTTTTGAGCCTTGGTGTCACTTATTATTCTCAGTGAAATCTTTCTTTCCCATGGAAGCACCCAAGGATGGCTTGGTGAACCGCTCTGCTTGGTTCCCCCCCCAAGTAAAAATAACATTCCAGGATATTAAGGTCAAAATTTTTGTAAAGTGGAAATAAAGGCAAATTTAGGCAAGTGAAAATAAAGGCAAATAAAAAATGATGCTATTTTTATTGATTTACAATGCTATGCATATAGAACTTCAGTTAAGCTTCTAGCAACCTCATATAATAATTCCAATCAGATCACGAGCCCTGAACTAGTATTAAATAGAAATTGGTGGGTGGCATTTCAAGTTAGGAGGGAAAATGTTTTGAAAGCAACTTCTGCTTTCTTCCTTGCCACAAACCTGCCCTGACGCAAGGAAGCAGGGTTGCTATCAGCTTAAATGAGGGAAGGAAAAGGCAAATACAAGAACACAAACAAAATCTCAAATTCTTTTCTCTCTCATATACATTATTCATTTAATCTTTAAGATAACCACATGAAGCTGATACTATTCCCACTTGCCAAAACTGGGCATGGTCAGCATCATTATCAGTGATGCTGTGTCTGTTATGACTGCATGTTTTGGCTCTCAATAATACTTTACTTTGTTTTTGCACTCTGGTCTGTGAAGGAATTTAAAAGCTTTTCCCAGGATTTGATTTGAAGGACAATTGGATTCTTCAACTAAATACTAGTAATCCAAGATAGAACTCATGCACCTAAACTTGCTTTCCAGATACTGAAGACACCTTGTTTTGTAATTTATTCTTATAATTTCAGTGCTACAGAGCATGACTCTTATTTCTGAAATTCCTGCAGCACAGAGACATTTTTATAAAAATTGGCCTTCCTACCAATGCCTTGCCTTGATACCTTGAGTTGGGTGTGCCACTAAGGCCCATCCTGTAACCTTCACTTAATTAATCATAATTATTATTACATATACTAATTAAAGTCAGCCAGTTTCCTAAAGTGTAGGACATGTAGACTGGTGGTACATGAGGTAATGTTATAAGAGGTAGATGTAACATTAAAATAACAGTGAAGCATTTAGCACAATATTCTTTTTTTGCTATCTTTTAATCTTTCTGATTATGCTAAATTGAAAAATCTTAGGTTGATGCTCATATGTCCAACCCTTACCAATATCCCTTTTTTAACAAATTGAGAGCACAGCTTAGGCTCAGACCCTTGACACACAACCTAACTAATGTTTTGTTTTCATTGTATTTGCTTTAACAGTCTTATGTCAAGTGGAAATGTTTTTCACTTACCAAAGCCACATAATGTTGCTCTAAATAAAGTTATTTTAAAATAAATTTATTTGTTTTAAAAAAGTTAAAGAAAACATTAAGCAAATACACAAGTTATTTGTGGTTCTTGGATCTGGCAACATGATTGTGATAAAGGTTGGGAAACATTAAATTAATTCATATGAAGGGGCATGTGATGTTCTGACACAACATGATACAGATTGGGAGTCATGTGCAATGGAGGTGAGTTACCATCTCTTTAGCAGTATGACTGCACTTTGGATTGTTGCCAGACACTCATCTGATTCCTAGTTTTGGGGGACCAAAGAAGCTTCATGGGCATAACAGCTACTACTTGTACTGTGCTAGGGTTAGTTTCTTGAAATAAAGTCATATGTGGCAGAAAATTTATTCTAAAGTAAATTAGAAACTCACCTTATAATCCAGAGACAAGGAAAAGCATTAGATGCTATGATCTAGAAATCAGGATTGGTCTAGAAATGGAGTCTGAAGCAAGTTAGGGTCGTTCCATGTTGGTTCTGGTCAACTCCCTGGGTGGAATTAAATAAAGTATAATGTGAACGGACTGTAAACTTTTTGGTAGATTTTATTTTTTTTTAAAACAGGGTCTTGCTCTGTTGCCCAGGCTGGAATGCAGGAGTGTGATCTCAGCTCACTGCAACCTCCGCCTTCTGGGTTCAAGCAATTCTCCTGTCAGCCTCCCAAGTAACTGGGATTAAAGACACGTGCCACCACACCCAGCTAATTTTTATATTTTTAGTAGAGACGAGGTTTCGCCATGTTGGCCAGGCTGGTCTCGAACTCCTGACCTCAGGTGATCCGCCTGCCTCGGCCTCCTAAAGTGTTGGGATTACAGGCATGAGCCACTGCGCCCAGCCTTTTCTTCAGGTTCTTAAATAAAACATTGGAAAGAAATTATTATGCAATGGAAGAGAGTTTGGACCAGGTGTAGAATACAGGAGATAAGACCAAAGGTCCTTGTTGACTTTTCTATTCTCAAGTATGTAAATGTAAACTAGTATTTGGGGTTTAAATTAGGAGAACATAAATATATCAGTTAAAAGTATTAATATAACCATGTATATTTTTAACAAAGGGCTTATAAGAGCAGAAAAAAATCTAAGCTGTGCACGTCAGCATTTCAAATGTCTATAATTTAAATTAAGTTGATCATAATTAACAAGCAAATTAATGGTTAGTAAGGAATATCTGTAGTGTGACTCAACTTTGAAAAAGATATATGCAGATCTTATTCTGACATAAAACCCCCAGCTAGGCACAGTGGCTCACACCTGTAATCCCAACACATTAGGAAGCCAAGGCAGAGAATTACTTGAGCTCAGGAGTTTGAGACCAGTCTGGGCAACATAGGGAAACCCCATCTTTACAAAAAATAAATAAATTAGCTAAGCTTGGTGGTGCACACAGCTGTAGTCTCAGCTACTTGGGGTGCCGAGATCATGCCTCTGCACTGCACCCTGGGTGACAGAGTGAGACCCTGTCTCAAAAAGAAAAACAAAAAACTACAACATGATTGATTTGCTGCAGCCAAAAATATATTTATATATATATACATGCAAATTAGTAAGTACAGTTTTATTTGTACTTCTATTTTAAGGCTTAATTTGCTTTGAAGGAGCTAAAATGTATCCTCACATCCCAATCTGTTTAGCAGCCATTAGGAAGTGAAAATATTTATATTTTTCCTGTTTCTTCTGCTTACACAAATATAAAGTAAAAGCGCACATGTGTGTGTGTGTGTCTTTTTTTTTTCTTTTTTTTGTGAAGATAAGGGTCTCGCTCTGTTGCTCAGGCTATACTGCAGACAGCTCACTGCAGCCTCGAACTCCTGGGCAAGAGTTCTCCTCAGCCTCCCAAACTGGTAGGATTACAGGCGTGAAACACGGTGCTGGGGCTATATTGTGTCAACAAAAAGTTTTGCTTGTTCTGGAATTAACCCTAGGTCTTCAGTATCATTAATTCACTAACAACTAAAAAAAAAAAAAAAAAAAAAAATCCCCCCTAAAGACAAAGTAGGTGGCAGTTTAAGAGTACTTTCAATGATAATACAGAGTGTCTTGACCCTTCGAGCCATGAAAGAAGATAAACTAAACTCAGTGAAATTTGCACGATTATTAGCCCTAGTTGGTTGGTTGGTTTTTCCCTGACAGCTTCAGGGAACTGAATGGACTATGTTTTATTAATAAACTATTGTTTTATTAATTTTGCATCCTGAAATAAGTGCTTGACTCAGGAATAGCATACTTCCCACCAAACTCTTTTTGCCCAAATGAAAACTTTAGATACACATCTATATTCAATGGGCACTTTTAAGAGCTACCAAATAGGCTACAACGTTCTTGGAAAACAATAAAGATATGCTCTCAGTTTGCCTAGGTAGAGGGAGGAGCTGACAAGGCATCCTTAAATTCTTTTATTCTGAGAGCTGTATCCTGTGGATAGGGATTCTGTATTTTAGTGCTAACAGTATTTTTCAGCACCTAACACCATCAGTATTCAAAGGTCTGACTTATTAATATACGTTATGAACACACAATGGAACATCTTACGAATATTACATTCATTTTCTATTTCTACAATGTTTTCAGAGGAAATATTTTTACCCTAACCTGGAATCTATTGCTATCCTAATAATTGTGGTTCAGAAAATTGTCTCATAGGCAGGTAGTTTCCTAATCATATTTTACTCAATTATTTTATTTCTCAATATGATAGGCTGTGAAGTAGTCAACTGAAAAAGGCATCATGCTGAGAATAAGAAAAGCTTATTTGTTCACCGCTCTATCTCCAGCACCTAGAACAATGCTTGATCCAGAACAGGTGCATAGTATCTGCCGAGTGAATTCTAATCCTACTTCTGGGTAAAATTAAGAAAATTAACTAGTTCTTGAGGGATTCAGACCTGATGACCCCTAAACTTCCATGGTAAGGTTTTGTGACTTTTATTTTGGCTTTTGTAAATGCTCTAAAAATAATAGTGGATGATAATGTAGTGTTCAGTAAATATAGTGGAGATTGCAGATACATGGCTCATAAGACATCAGTACTACAAATCCCATGTGTGCACGCATGTGGTCATACAAGGCAAAGTTAAAGTCTGTTTTTATGATGATGATAAATTATTCTTTTTTGGGCAAGTGAACTCAAGAGGTGGTTCAAATAAATGTGGCATTTTTTCATTGTATCTTCAGTGCCTAGTACAGTTACTGGCTTATAGTAGGTATTCAATAAATAGTAGTTGAATGCATTGCCTTCACTAACATTCCGTTTAAATGCTAGATGCAGCTGGGTCTTTACCCCCTCCTTAGAAAGCGATGGAGCTGTAACCAGAAATCCCTTAAAAGGTAAGGACCAGTAACCAGGCTCAGCTAAGCTCACGAGTAGTACCAGACAGGCTTAAAGCATCTAATAAGAGGACTCAAGCGTGAGAGAAAACAAAACAAGTAAAGAGAAGAGGAAAAACGTTTCTAAAGTGGGGGATGGCAGGAAGCCAACGCAGTTACCGCAGGTCAACCCTTGTCAATAGGTGGTAACCTCATGAACGTACCACTAAAGCCCTCGGCTACATAGCCCCCACTTTTAAAAGGTTATTACTTCTGACGTGCTCAAGTTCGTCTGAGTTCCTTAGAAAGAGCAACCACCAGCACCTACTTCACGACCTATCCTCCATTCCATTCAAATAACGCAGCCAATAGGAAAATCCTCCTCCCTGAGCCAACGACTCGGAGGAGCTGTGACAGCCAGGGAGACAGACCTGCCCTGCAGAGCCTTGCAGTTCCACTGCTAGCCTCCGGAACCCCGGGAGCCCCCAGCCCGGCAGAACAACCTTCCTTCCCAGCTTCCTCCCTTCGAGGTCTGTCCCAGCCCCCGCTGCCCGGGCCACACCCGCTTCCCTCCGGTGGCCCGGCCGCCCCCGCCGCAGTTCGCGGGAGCGCTCTTCCTGGGGCGGTCGCAGGCCCAGGGCGCATGCGCACTGGTCGAAGGGCGCGTCCTTGTCCGGATCTCGCGAAGTTACGTTAGATTGGCCGCCGGTGACGGGTGGCCGTGCTGGGGGCGGGAGGGCTTCTGTGGTAGGAAGGGAGGTCCGCTCGGCCGGGCGCGCCGCCCCGGTGCTCTGTGGGATACTGGAAGTCTCGAGCGTCTCCTCCTGGTTCCCAGCCCTCCTCTGGCCCGCACTCATAGAAACATTCACACACCCCCTGCCTCCCCTCTCTTCCCTCTCCGCCTCCCCCTTCCCCCTCTCAAGATAAGAAGACCCGGCGGCAGGAGAGGGGGATGAAGATGGCGGACGCGAAGCAGAAGCGGAACGAGCAGCTAAAGCGCTGGATCGGCTCCGAGACGGACCTCGAGCCTCCGGTGGTGAAGCGCCAGAAGACCAAGGTGAAGTTCGACGATGGCGCCGTCTTCCTGGCTGCTTGTTCCAGCGGCGACACGGACGAAGTCCTCAAGCTGCTGCACCGCGGCGCCGACATCAATTACGCCAATGTGGATGGACTCACTGCCCTGCACCAGGTCTGTGCGCCCCGCCACCGGCTCTCTTGACCCTGAGGGTCCTCGTCGGCCTCCCGCCGGGGCCTGCCCTCGGCTCTCCGCCTCTTGAGGCTGGGGGCGGCGGGGAGACTCCCTGCTGCGGGTGAGGGGGCGGTTTCCCGAGAGGGCGGGAGGGAGAGAACTGGTTGAGGGGGAGGGCGCTAGGCTTGAGGCCCCCTTTAGAACAGTTACTGTTGGAGTTGGGAACCGGGTGATTTCCGGGGCATAGGGGAAAAGGAACTGTGGTCGTCTTGGGGCCACAGGGCCATTTGTGGTTGAGTGTCTGGGATTTCGGGTCGAGACAGGGAGGGGGTGTAGTGCGATTGTGCCTGGGCCCCGGTGTCAGTGGTATACTTGGGGGGGGGGAGGGGCGGGCGGATGCTGAAGGAAGAAAACTAACAAGGGGCATTAGGGACGCTTAGGCAGATGAACATCTTTGACTTGTAGGTGGGCATTGGATTTGTTTCACTTTTTAGGACTTGATTACAAATGAGGATGATAATAACAGTAATCTAGAGCCCTAAGCCGAGTGCCCTGAGCTAACGATTTCCTGTTTTCTCATTTATTACTCCTGGTCATTGGGGAGGGGAAAACAGGGTGTAATTAGCTGATCTGCACCGGCTGAAAGGAAGGGGATGGAAGTGGGTAGACTAAGGAAGCCCTCTGAAGGGCTTGCCCACCTCCGGACAGGAACGTGTTGAGTCTGATACTCGAAGTTTGCCGCAGTGTCAGAGATCCTTGAGCCCCAGGTCCTGGGGTGTGCACTGCGGTTAAAAAGAGAAGAAATAAATATGGGACACACTTTTCAAAGCCAGTTACCAAGCTCTGATTTTTCTTTTAGGGGTGGGGGAAGAAAGCTGGTCACAAACTTTTCTCAAAATGGATGCTTTGTGCATGTTAAAGTTATATAGTAGTCTGATTGGGATCTCTCGATGTTAGCCAAATAAGGAGAAACTATTGGCAATCCAGAGATAATGTTGCCTTGCCTTTAACAGGCCAAAAGCAACACAACCACGTAGAGTACTGCATAAAAGCAATTTTTAAGTGACGGTAGTAGGTGACAAGACATAGGCTTTTTCTATTTTCTTAGCGGCAACTTGAAATTACTATAATAGAAAACATCTTTGCAGCAATAGCTTCCCCTTACAATGAAAAGACTTGTAAGCTATCTCAAAGTTGCCTTGGTTGTATGTGGAAGATCATAGCCTTATTTTGAGTAATGTTGTAGTAAAAACTTGTTTGGGAGGTTGAAACTGAGGCTTTATATTTCATGAACATTAACTTGATGCCTTTTAAAAAGAGGTGTGTAGTGGCATTTTTTCCTTGTACTGCTTCCTGTTTAAGTGAATGATGACTATTTTAAATTTTATGTAATCGAATTCTCGTATCAGTCTTGGAGTATAGCCTTTATTTACAAAGTTGACTGGATACATTGAAATGATTGACAAATTGCAGGATAAATATGGAATTCAAAATATGGCACCCAGTAAAAATATAGCATGGTCTTTAGCACTTTCTCTATTTCATTAATTTAGATTCTTTAATGCATAGCACACTTTATTTAGCTGAAGTTTATTTAAGGCATATCATAACTCTTAAGATTTTAAAACCATGGTGTTGAGAGTGAAAGAAACTTTTAGCATTAAAAATGATAATGTAATTATATAAGATGAATCTTCAAATTTCTTTCAAGTGTACTTTACACATTTTAGTGTGAAACAATCTGAAAGATGTTTATTACTGTAGGAGGTAAGGATAGTTGGATAATGGTTCGCATCAATATATTTTATTCAGATTGTCAAATGGAAATTTAAAGTTACTATTGTGGAGGAACCTAATTTTATTGGCTTGGACAAAGAGGAAATTTTCTGATATTTACATTATTGTAATACTGGTTTAGGGAGGAAGAGAAAATACGTTTTACTACCTTCTTAAGATCTTTTTTTCTCCTCTAAATATTAACGTGCTGCAAGAGTTGTCAGACTTACCAGTGTCGTCTTGATTAACTGAATTCTGGTGTTGTGTAGATACATCTTTATTGGATATTTTGTTTTAGTTGACAAGTTTCTAAATTTACGCCATTTGCATAATATCTTTTTGTCACTATTTGTGTGGGTTTGAACCGATAGCCTCTGCCCGCCTCCACTTTTCCATAAAATTTTTCCTTATCTGTACATTCCTGAAATCCGTTAAGTCAAAATCTTTAAAATATCAAGCATTAACATTTTTGTTATGTTTTCTTCACTCTCACTTCTTATTTGTCAACTCTTGTACTTTTTTCCCATTGTTACTATGAAAACGGAGTTCACTTTGGGCAAATTTAGGACAACAGGTAGTGAAAGACAATAAATAAAATGAAAAACCGCACACACAAGAAAATTTTAAGCTTTTAAGAAATCTCTTGAACTTAGCTTGCTTTCCATATGTAATGATAAAAACTAAAATCACTGATTTAATAGTCCTTGAATAGTTTCTTTAAAATTGAACCTCTCAAAAGATCATAGAATACCTAAAATGTTTCACCAGGTTGATTACTGTTTTTTGAATATTCATTTGCTTTTTGGGTTTTTTCAAGTGTTCTAAATTTTATTGTCAAGAGAAAAGTTTTAGGAACGTCACAACCCACAAATACACTTTTAAAAATCTAATGGTTTGCTTTCATTTTAAATATAAACAGGTTTATTTAAAGGTTTATTAGTTTGTTGAATGTGCTCTCTCATTAGAAGTTATAAAAGATACCCAGTTTTTAGCTGTTGTTTTTGTATAGAAATATGTCCTCTATATAGGAGAAGAAGCAGTGTTTCTTGTCAAATTTCCTGTCTTGGCCTTTCTCCCCCACCCACTCCACAGAGACTTGACCCCCCAAGGCTACAAAACAGCACCAAGTTAAGCATAGATATAAATTTCTGTTTTTTTTTCTAGAACCGAGTTCTAGAGTAGAATTTCATTTTTACCAACGGGGCAATAATCAGCTTCTGATTTTAAAGCTACCTGGTAGAGTTTTACAGTATGTGATTATAGCTGTATTTTGGCATACTTTGTAAAGATTTAGGGAGATTAATACGGTTATATGTAGAATGTCTTATTGCTGATTCTTACTGATACTGGTTTGCATAAAATACAGGGCTGAGATTTTTCTCCAGCAGTTTTGAGTTTAGCCTGTTGATTTTAACCTTAAAATCTTTTCTTCTTCCTCTGCGCCAGGGACTTCCAAGTCAGTTTACAATTCCCTCGATTCTGCAAAGCTTCAAGCCTCATTTCCATTTTTTAGGTTATGTGTTGATTTAAAATGCAATGCTATTAAATATATTGTAATTATATATAGTGTGTGTGTATATATATATATGTCTTTTAAATAGTAATACAGTAAATACAGGTTCACTCCCTTTACTGTAGAATGGTGACTACTGTGTTCATGTTAACCTTTGTAATTTCTTCGGAGAACTTCTTATTGTTCAAATACAGATTTTCACAGTTGGAATTCAGTATTATAGTTTTACTTTTATCCCTTAACATTAGAGATAATTCTTTTTATCTTTGGGCTTTACTAGCATCCTTTTTAACTAATTATTTTAAAAGTATTATTAATTTGGTTATAAGACAGTTTTATATAATTGTCAGAAATTTCTCTAAATTCAGCCTAAAATGGAACATCTTTCCTCATCAAGCCCTCTTCTCATTGATGTCCCTGTTTCTGTTAATGATGTATATCTTTAGATTGAGTTAAACAGTTATCGTTTACTCATTCCCCTTGTCTGTGTATAATCCAGTCAATCTTCTAACTCAGTCTTTTCTTTACAATCACCTTTCCATCAGTTCTTTTTCTTGCCACTCTTTCTGTCAACCTAGTTCATACCTTTATTAATTTTTTTCCTAGAGTGTAGTAATAGCTTAATTGTTTTTCCTGCCTCTATCCTCTCCCTGATTCAATCTGGCATGCATATTACTGTCAGATTCAATGTGGCATATTGCTTTGGACAATATCACTCTGGTGGTATCACTCAACTCCTCTCTCTAAATTTAGATATAATACATTTTACCATTTAGCTTATGCTTGATATATCTTCATTGTGTTGTGTCCTTTATAAATTGGTTAACTTGCTTAAATTTCAACTAGATCTTTACATTTTTTATTTCCATGCCTTTAGCCGTGCTTTTTGTCCCCTTTCGCTCGTTTACCAATTAAAATCCTAGTCATTGTTCAAGATTGACATTCTCATCTCTGGGGTGTTCACTGTACCCTTGTATTCTGCCTCTCCTGCAATAAAAAAGTGTTTGTGTTTGTCTTCCCTCATAGCCTCTAAGGACCTAATCTTCCACATTTTTGTATTTCCAGAGCCTAGCACATAGTAAGTAGGTGTTCACTAAAGGTTTATTGAATTGTATCTTTTTATCTCAAACCATCAATAGGAAGTTTTATAGTTATTTATATGTCATGAGATACATTTTTGAAACCTTCGCATCAGATACTTAGCATATTGTTCTTGCACATAATGGAATTTGTGTGATTATGAAATGAATTAAAAACTTTGTTGTGGATCTTCAATTTATTTATTTTTAATATCTTGAGATTTTTAAACATTTTTTTTTTTTTTTTTGAGATGGAGTCTCATTCTGTCATACAGGCTGGAGTGCAGTGGCACAGTCTCAGCTTACTGCAATCTCCGACTTTCAGGTTCAAGCGATTCTCCTGCCTCAACCTCCCGAGTAGCTGGGATTACAGGTACATGTCACTACGCCTGGCTAATTTTTTTTTTTTTTTTTTTTGTATTTTTGGTAGAGATGGGGTTTCTCCATGTTGACCAGGATGGTTTTGAACACCTGACCTTAAGCGATCCGGCCGCCTCGGCCTCCCAAAACGCTAGGATTACAGGCATGAGCTACTGTGCCCGGCGTAAAAGATTCTTAATATCAACCTCTGTCTATTAAATTCTAAAGCAGCCTAGATCATGGTTAAGTGGTAGAAAAATACTATATCCAGTTGCATCATTAATTAATCAACTACTTACTTTGTTAGAGTCTGTAGGACTCTAGGTCCTATAGAGTGGGGGGTTCCCAAACAATGGGTCTGTGGCCTGTAAGGAACCAGGCCGCACAGCAGGAAGTGAGCGATGGACTGGTGAACTAACATTACTGCCTGAAATCCGCCTCTTGTCAGATCAGCAGTGGCATTAGATTCTCATAGGAGCGCGGACCTTATTGTAAACTGCGCTTGTGAGGTATCTAGGTTGTGTGCTCTTTATGAGCATCTAACGCCTGATGATGATCTGAGGTGGAACAGTTTTATCCAGAACCACCCCCCAACCCCCCATCTGTGGAAAAATTGTCATCCACGAAACTCATCCCTGATGCCAAGGTTGGGTACCACTGCTAGAGGAATGCAAAGTAGGATTAGTTCCATGCTCTATGCTATTACAATTTTAAAATAGTTTTTCTTTTACTTTCCATTGCAGACAGACTTACAGATAGGTTTAGTATGAAATAATTTTGCTCTTAAAATACAAATTTGATCTACTTTTAGGGGAGCCATTTTAAGCATCTTTGTAAAATACGTGATCCTCTCATCAGTAAAAGGAATACTTTTGTGTAGTCTTCTTAAGATGTGAAATGTAAAAGAGACTGGAAGTAATTTGTTTTGAGTTGTTAGCAAATAGTTTAATTAATTATTATGAAAAATCTGAATTAAGAGTTATAGTTTGTAACTGTTTACACTTTTTTTGATGGAGAATGTTAAGATCTTAGAAGAACCTATTGGATCACTTATAAAGAGCATTAAAGTTTGTTTCTAAAAGAATGTGCAGTGTAAGATATTTTCTCTATATAATTTTTTCTTTAGAAAAGCTGTAACACTTTATGCTGATGTCTTTCAAAAGTTTATTGAAATCATCCTAAATCCATTTTTAAAAACCAACCTAATCTAACAAGCAAAACCTTCCCAACCCCAAACTGGCCCCTCACTTCCTACAAATAAGTGGGCAACCCTAGCCATATATGGGGTGTGCTGGTAGGGCACAAGTGCCCACATTGCTGCTGTTATAATGCTTTTTCTTAGTTGCTGCCTCTGTGCTTCCTGGCAACACTTTTGTGGTCTGACTTTAAGGTGTCATAACCAAGACCATCTTTCACGGGCCTCAGCTACAGTATGATTGCAAGATGTGACTGAGCATTTTCTAGTAAAGCCAGGTAGAAACACTGGATGGAATAGAGGAAATGTGTTTCATCATTCATTTGTTATTACCACATTTAAAAATTATAGTTCACATAAGAAAAGTACTTTCAAAATCTTACTAGATGATTTTTAAAAGAAAATTATTTAAAAACCTTTTAATAGGGGGAGGCATAAAACACTGTTTTGTTATTGCCGTAACATGTTACTTTTGACATTATATGAAGTTGCTATTTTTATTGCCTCTGTGCCTGAAAAATTACCATATTTTACTTCACCTTTCTTTTGAAAGTTTGTGGGGCTCCACAATAACATTGAAAAGACGATGAGATATTGGCATTTTGGTATACCTCTTTGAAGGATCAAAGACCTTCAACAATTTTGAGTTTATTCTCAGTTGGAGTCACATATGTAGTAGCCATGACTTAATTAATGTTTTATGGAGGAGCAGTGCTTTTCCAAACAATAGTTTAATTTTCACAGCATGCTTTTTCATTTGCTCAAGGTTACCAAAAAAATAAATGGCAGAGCTGGAATTCTTATGCAGATCTGTTTGATTCCAAAACTCAAACTTTACACTATGCTAGGTATCTTCTTTGAAATCTGAAGAAGAAAATATTCTTAATTCTTTTCATCATTATGGTGGTGTTTAGTAGTTGGAGGTTTCCCTGTAAATTACCTGAAAATCAAGTGAAACAGACACACATACAATTTTTTTCTTCATCCACTTTTGCTTTAGTTAGCCCACACTTTTAAGACCTTTCTATGGTAATTGAACTACAATAGTGCTGTATCTAAATTAATCTCAGAATTCAAAATTGTCCTAAATTTTAGGAACTGCCAGGATCATTTTTGATTGACTATTATGTGCAGAATACATCAGCCGCAATAGAAATGCTCCTTTTTTTGAGATGTAGAATTTAATTTTTAAATACCTTTATTTTTTCTTTACCCTAATGGCAATTTATATTGTTTCAGGTGTTGAGTGTGTGTGTGTGTGTGTGTGTGTTTTGAGACAAGATCTCACTCTGTCACCAGCGCTGGAGTTCAGTGGCATATGAACATGGCTCACTGCAGCTTTCTTGGGTTCAAGAGATCTTCCCACCTCAGCCTCCGGATCGGGGAACTACAGGCATGTGCCACCACTTCCAGCTAAATTTTTTCTTCCCCTAGAGACAGGGTCTCTTTATGTTGCCCAGGCTAGTCTCAAACTCCTAGATCTAAGTGATCCTCCCACCTCAGCCTCCCAAAGTACTGGGAATACAGGCGTGAACCACTGTGCTTGGCCTGTTTTAGTTTTTTTAATCATTTACAGTAAATTTTTTATACATGGATACATGTACATATTTGACTCTTTTGAGATAAATTGTAGGAAACTTCATACCAGGGATATTGGAGGAAAAAAGAAGTCCCTGAAGTACCCTTATGGTAGGGACTTTGATGCTTTTTTCTTTAAATCTCCTTTTGTATCTTCATTTTGTTTTAGTAGGTACACAATAAATATTTAATGTTTTAAAACAATTAAACACCGTGTAAACTAATGTTTTGAAGACCAGAATTCATAGAATATAAAATAATAATTTGGGTAAATATAACAGCACTGACAAACTTTAAAAATGTCCTAATAAAAAAGCTCATACCTACTACTTATTTTTATAATACTTACAATGTAAAGGTAACTGTTATAACAGTAAAAAAAATTATCAGTTGGCCTCACGCCTGTAATCCTAGCACTTTGGGAGGCCAAGGCAGGTGGATCACCTGAGCTTAAGAGTTCGAGACCAGCCTGACCAACATGGCAAAACCTCATCTCTACTAAAAATACAAAAAATAATTAGCCAGGCGTGGTGGCACATGCCTGTAATCTCAGCTGCTTTGGAGACTGAGGCACGAGAATTGCCTGAACCCAAGAGGCAGACGTTGCAGTGAACTGAGATTGTGCCACTTCACTCCAGCCTGAGTGACAGAGCGAGAATCTGTCTTAAAGAAAAGAATTATCAGGATGTTAGATTTATTTTTGAAATGGGATATATTACTGATTATCAATAGAAGCTCAGTTTATGTAATTGAGAAATATATAATATATAATGAATTTCTTTAAACAAATCCTTGAGTGTTCATTTAGAAAAGTAATCTCTAGGCTGGATGCAGTGGTTCACATCTGTAATCCCAGCGCTTTGAGAAGCCAAGGTGAGAGACTCAATCCCAGAAGTTTGGGACTAGCCTGGGCAATATAGCGAGACCCTGTCTTTACCAAAAAAGAAAAAAAAGAAAAAGAAAAGAAATCTCTACTGTAGTAAATCAGAAATAGTGCATATTTTCTGATTATTTTACTCACACTGTTTTATCCAAATAACATTTTTACTATGGCTCCCTTTGTGTCAGTATTTTCTGACCACCTTATGTTTTGGTTATTTATCTTTGCATTGTTATGCTGGCTAACCATAAAAAGACACACTTGAGTTCCGTGTTACTGCCCTAAGTGTGCTTCTTGCTCAACTCAAATACTCTTTCATGGGTGGAGACATTCCACATTGTCATGTGTTATATAGGCATTTCTGAAATGACATTCAGTAGAAACCATGGAAAGAAGTGAAAGCATTCCTCAGCTGTCTCCTTTATAGTAGTCTATTTAAATGTTGTGTGTATTGAGGGAGATATTCTGCAGAGAGAGCCTCACTTAATAAAAAGCTTTACTTTAACCTGATGATTTAACTCACATTTGAGCTGAAATTACTTTTCTTAGTTGAACACTTCTAACAATAAAAGCATAAGATTGTACAAAGTTCATGTCATTTTCTTGAATACTGGATAGAGCAAAGGAGAACATGTTTTGTGAGATGTCAATTGGTACCCTCTTAAAGGTTAATAACCGTATGGGAAAGTGTATTTTTATGGACTGTTATACACATACATGTACACACATACATGTACACGTACAAACTCAGTAATAAACATCCTAAATTATACATATTTTATTAGCCTTCAAAGTTGTTTTAGATGGTTATAAACTTATTTGAATATTTGTACTCTTGTGTGGAACATTTCTAGAGCTTTGCTATTGGAGTTTCAGCTCCAGACATTTTTTAAAAATATCCTCTGTGTTGAGATTTTTGTTTTCTTTCAGGAGAGTTTTTAAATTTTGAAAATGCTATCATTCAAAAATGTGTCTGATAAATAAATGTAGATCATGTAGTAATCCTGGTGAAAAATTATCTGTGATTATATGATACTTTCTAAAAAGCTTATTCTTAACTGGAATATGATCGTAAATAGGTCACCTTGGATTTAAGTTAGCTCTTTTTACATAGTCTGTATTTGAGTAAGCTTCTGAATTTCTAAACCTAAAGTACTGTTTATTTCTGTTCTAGATTTTGATGAAACAAGTCAGTGTTATAGCTTGTGAACATAGTCTTTTTTGTGCACGTTTGTGTTTTCTGCAAAAGATTTTGGTGCTGCCTGGCACAGTGGCTCATACCTATAATCCCAGCACTTTGGGAGGCCAAGGTGGGAGGATCACTGAAGCCAAGGAGTTAAAAAGTGGCCTAGGCAACAAAGTGAGACCTTGTCTCTACAAAAAATAAAAAAAAATTAGCTGAGCATGGTAACATGTATCCATAGTTCCAGCTACTTGGGAGGCTGAGGCAGGAGGATTGCTTGAGTCTAGGAGGTTGAGGCTGCAGTGAGCTGTGATCACGCCAGTGCATCCTAGCCTGGATGACAGAGTGAGACCATGTCTCAAATTAAAAATTAAAAATAAAAAGATTTTGATGCTGCTGTCTCTAGATCATGACACTATGTCATTAAGAGCTATTGTTTTTCTCCAAGATAGTTTAGTTTCTGCAGTTTTTCTTAAAAGTTTGAACAGATGACATATTCAGCAATTTCTGTATTCCTTCCAAGTACATGGAATCTGCTTAAGAACTTTGTAGCGTATTCAAGATTTTTTCTTTTAAAATGCCTATTGCTATTTAACTCTATGAACCATCATTTTTTACAGATAAAATGCCTTTATATTTCTGATCGTCTCAGTGTTTTCAATTATTTTATGATAAACATGAAAATTTAATAAATAATTATTAAGTCTTCAGTGCCTTGCTTTTGTATGGGTCGTCCCCATCTTTTTTTATTTATTTTTTTTTATTTTTTGAGACAGAGTCTCACTCTGTCTCCCAGGCTGGAGTGCAATGGCACAGTCTTGGCAACCTCCCCCTGCCGGGTTCAAGCAATTCTCCTGCCTCAGCCTCCCGAGTAGCTGGGGTTACAGGCATCTACCACCACGCTTGGCTAATTTCTTGTATTCCCACCTCAGCCTCCCAAAGTGCTGGGATTATAGGCGTGAACCACTGCTCCTGGCCTCTCCGTTTTATTTTTAAACATGGCTTACTTTTGTTTGTTTAATGTTGTATGTAAATTTTATCCCAAATAAAAATAGTTGTAAAAGTTTACTAATAATTATTTAATTAAAACACTAAAGACAAATGTAAAAGAAATTGAATGCTAAGCAAATTTCCAGAACTGGAGTTTGCTCCATTTAAAAGTTTAACACCCTTTTATACATCTCTATACAAGTATGTAATTTTTTATAAATGGGATCATACCTGATTTTCTGGTTTATAACTGGTTTTGAAACATTGTATATTTTAAGATATACTTCTGTTAATATTCATATACATTTTCCCTTTTAATGAGTACATGGTATTCCATTGGGTGTGAGTGTGTGTGTGTGTGTGTGTGTGTGTGCGCGCGCATGTGCATATACATCTCAGAATTTATTTTCTTAGTCTTTTCCTGATGAACATTTAGTGTATTTTCCACTTTCTTATGATATGGTGAATATTATGCCATGTACATCTTTACTCATCACATTGTATTCCTTAGGATTGTTTCTTAGAAATCTCACCTGCAATTTTATGTTTTGCTCAAAATAGCATGCCATTTTCATGATCTCTTATACAAAAGACAATTTTTTAAAAATTTTACTTTAAGTTCTATGATATATGTGCAGAATGTGCAGGTTTGTTATATTGGTATACATGTGCTATGGTGGTTTGCTTCACCTATCAACCCGTCATCTAGGTTTTAAGCCCCCGCATGCATTAGGTATTTGTCCTAATGTTATTCCTCCCCTTGCCCCTCAACCCCCCCACAGGCCCTGGTGTGTGATGTTCCCCTCCCTGTGTCCATGTGTTCTCATTGTTCAACTCCCACTTATGAGTGAGAACATGAGGTGTTTGGTTTTCTGTTCCTGTGTTAGTTTGCTGAGAATTATGGCTTCCAGCTTCATCCATGTCCCTGCAAAGGACATGAACTCATTCTTTTTTATGGCTGCATAGTATTCCATGGTGTATATGTAATTTTCTTTATCCAGTCTATCATTGATGGACATTTGGGTTCTAAGTCTGCAAAAGACATTTTTAATAAAGTTTCTAGTATATTGAAAATGGAAAACTAAACTTGAAAGTACTCATGCTGATACACATCTGTTTCATTCATGTGATAATGTTATCCTCTATATGTCACTCATAGGCAAATGTTTGTTTTATGTATTATTGTTGTTATTTTTTTGTTTTGATATGGAGTCTTGCTCTGTTCCCCAGGCTGGGAGTGCAGTGATGTGAACACAGCTCATTGCAGCCTCGACTGCCTGGCCTCAAATGATTCTCCCACTTCAGCTTTTTGAGTCGCTGAGACTACAGGCATGTGCTACCGTACCTGGTTGACTTTTAAAATCGTTATTATTATTTGTAGAAACAAGGTTTTGCTGTGTTGCCCGGGCTGGTCTCGAACTCCTGGGCTAAAGCAATCCTCCTGCCTTGGCATTCAAAAGTGCGGGATTACAGGCATGAGCTACCACACCCAGCTGAGGAAAATTATTTTATTCCTTTATTACTCTGTGTGTGTTTGTATATAAAATTTGTCGTATTTTACTCAGAGAAGCAATTGAGGAAGACAAGGTAAACAGTGTTTGAAGTTATTAAAATATTAAACAGTATCTGTATTCTTCATTTATATGATGCTGTTATTCATTTAAATTAGTGAATAACTCAGATATCGCCATTTATCATATGTCCGGCACAGTACTAATCTCTAAAAACAACGGTCCCTGCCGACCTGTAGTATACGATCTAGTTGAGGTGGCAGCACAAGCAAATGATGACAATGTAAAGAAGTCGTAGAGTAGAGATACAAGGTGCGATTAAAGGTTTTATTAGGTGGTCTTAACACAGAGTGTCATGGAAGACATCCCTGAGAAAGCTCTGTAGATTATAGGCAACTTATCAGCAGATGTCTTGAGCCTTTTACAGCCCTATTCACTCCTGGTTTGTCTTCTGAATGCTCCTGTTCTTTTTTGTGTCCTTTTTTTATCAGTTTCTTTTTTGAAGATGAATGTTGCCAAGCTTCTCATATGTCTGTTTTTCTTTTTGTGTTATTTCTGTAGTTTCAACTTTGTTTTTATATGATCTGTTCTCCTTTTTATATGATCTGTATCTTATTTTTGATGTCTGTCTTCCATTTACTAAGCTAGAATCTCGGGTCATTTTCTGTTTTCTCCTTCACTTACATACAGTCCATCTCCGCTACCATGCATACACACCTTAAAAAAAATCTTTTATATATTCATTTTACATATATTAAAGGTCTCCTCTGTGCCAGACACTATTAAGTGCTGTGGAGATACATTTTTTGAGCAAAACATATACCAACAGTACCCTCATAGAGTCGACAGTAAAATGAAATTACCTAGTTGTTTGGGAAATGCAAATGAAAACCACAATGAGATACTAGTTCACACCTACTAGGATGGCTATAATAAAAAAAGAGAGATAACAAGCAGTGACTAGGATGTTGTATTAGTCCCATTTTCTGTTGCTTATAACGGAATGCCAGAAATTGGATTATTTGAAAAGAAAATAAGTTTATTTCTTACAGTTATAGAAGCTAAGAAGTCCAAGGTTGTAGGGTCAACTCTGGTGAGAGCCTTCTTGCCTGTTGGGGACTCAGTAGAGATTTCCAAGGCAGCACAGGGTGTCACATGGTGAGGGAGCCCAGTGTGCTAACGTGCTAAGGATCTCTCTTCCTCTTCTTAGAAAGCCACAAGTTCCACTCCCATGATAACCCATTAATTCATTAACCCTTGAATCAATGAATGGATTAATCTATTATGAGAGTGGAGCCCTCCGGAGGCAGTCATCTCCTGAAGTCCCCAACTCTCAACTGTGCCATATTAGGGATCAAGTTTCAGCATGAGTTTTGGGAGGGATATTTAAATCACGGCAGATATGAAGAAACTGGAACCCTCATGCACTGCTGGTGGTAATAGTAAGATGGTACAGCCACTTTCAAAACAGTCTGGCATTTTCTCAAAAGGTTAAACAGAGTTACCATATGACCCAGCAGTTCTCCTAGGTATACACCCAAGAGAATTGAAAATGTGTCTACACAGAAATGCGTACAGTAATGTTCATAGCAGCATTATTCATAATAGCCAAAGATGTTACACATCTTATCAGCTGATGAATAAAGTGATATGTTTTGTCCCTGGAATCAGTAGAATATTATGCAGCAGCAAAAAGGAGGTGCTGATAATGCTACAAGGATGAATCTTAAACATTATGCTAAGTGAAAGAAGCCAATCACAAAAGACTACATGGTATATGATTCCATTTATATGAAATGTCCAGAATAGGCAGATCTGTGTTTAAAGCAAGAAGGCAAATAAATGGTTGCCAGAAACTAGAGGTGTTGAGGGAGTTGGTGAGTAATTGCTAATGGGTGCAACTTTTTAGGGTGACAAAAATGTTCTAAAATTGTGCTGACAGTTGCACAACTCTGTGAATCCATTTATTTGTATTTAAATGGGTTATTTTATGGTATGTGAATGATATCTCAGACATTTTAAAGAGTAAACATATATTTATCAGTGTTTACTACTCAGATTCAGGCACTGACAGAGGCACAGTAATTATCTTCTATCAGTCCCCCAGCCTCAGCCTAGGCTTCGTATTAGTCACTATAGTTATGATGGTGAACAGGATAGCCAAAGATTGCCACTGCTCTAACACAGCTTGTAGTATACCGAAGTGTATAGATAAATATACAGGCAATTATAAATTTACATCAATTATGTGTAATGATATGTAATGGTAATAATACAGTATAGAAGCTTATGAAGGCACATTCTACCTGGATTTTGGGAGCGGGGGAGGGCTTTATGTACAATGTATGTTTGAGCTGCTAAGTGATGAGTAAATGTTAGCCAAGGTTATTAGGGAGGGAAGATTATGGGAAACTATTTCAGAGAGAGAGGAAAATAGCATGTGTAAAAACCTGGAAGTGAACAGAAGTGTTGAAGGATTTTTTTTTTTTTTTCCTCCCGAGATGAGGTCTCGCTCTATCCGGAGTGCAGTGGTGCAATCTTGACTCACTGCCACCTCTGCCTCCCGGATTCAAGCCATCCTCCCACCTCAGCCTCCTGAGTAGCTGGATTACAGGCGCACATCACCACTCCCAGCTAATTTTTGTATTTTTAGTAGAGACAGTGTTTCGCCATGTTGGCCAGGCTGGTCTTGAGCTCCTGATCTCAAGTGATCCGCCCGATTCGGCCAAAGTGCTGGGATTACAGACGTGAGCCACTGCACCCGGCCAGTTGAAGGATTTTAATCAGGTTAAATGAGACAATCAATTTTTATTTTTTAAGAAAAATCACTTTTGGCTGCAGTGTGGACAAGGCACTGAAAAGAGAGGACAAAGCTGGAGATAGACAGTTTAGGAAGTTGAGTAGTCTGAGAGAGATGACTATGTGATAAACTAGCTCATTGTGGCAGTAGGGTTGGAAAATAGTAGTTGGACTTAAAATATATTTAAGAAATAGAATTGGTAGGAATTGGAGGTGATTGGCTTTTGGGATTGGATTTAAAGATGTGCGTGCACCTGTTTTCTGGTTTGAACAACTAGGTGATGAAGGTGCTTTTCACAGCATGCAGTAAATATTGTGTGCTTACTGTATAGGTCAGCAGCAGAGTATTGATATTGTAGAATGATACTGGGGGAGACAGTCAAGTAAACAAGAAAATCAAGTGTAAAATGTACCCTAAAGGCTATCTATACAGGATGTCGTGCACACATGGAAGAGGGCTGGCTGAACTTTAAGTAATACATGGAGATCATGCTTCGGGTGTAGTTTTTCCCTTGGTTTTAGTCTGTTCTCTTAAGTCTCTCTGATTCCCTGGAAATGTGAAGACCAAGTAGGAAACAATTTATGAACATGCAGAAAAACCACAGGATACAAATTTGTGAGTAGGTTTTTTTCTTTTAAGGTTTCAGTGAACTACCAAAAAATGTTTGCAAAAAAAATTTTTTTTCTGTACTTTTCAGTTCAGAAGAATTAGTAAAGAACTTCTAAGTAAAGCCAAATTTACTTTTATGATATTATGTATGTGGCAGAGGTCTGTGGGGGAGGAGTGGATCACAACTGTTGGAGAGGAATAAAGGAATGCTAGTAGTAACAGTCTACAAGTCTTTTATTAACTGAAGTAGTATGCTATGAAAATAAAGTCACAGGTTAAAATAGATGAGAGTACATTTTCTTAGAGCATGTTGGGTTTTTCTAATAAGTGTACAGTGACAGAATTCAACAATCTCTAACTTCTCTCAGTTTCTAAATTTACTAAGTGGTATTTTTCAGGGAAAATAAAGGTAAAATATTAGTTATAACTAAGCTTATACTTTTATATAATTTTTTAATGCCTAATATATTTAATATTTTTTCTTTTGCTGAAAATATTCAGGACTTGATTTGAGCATTTGATTGAGAGGTTTTTACATATTTTAATATTATTAAAAGTTACAGATTAACTGTAAGGAAATCTGTGAGGAAAGTAAAAGTTGTGCAGAAAGGTTGTTTGGGTCATTTTGACTTTGAGGAAGCATCAGTATATAACATGGCATCTTTTTCCCTTTTCAACCTATCTTTGATATTTACAGACAGTCTTTATATGTTGGAATATTAAATAAGTTTTTCTTGCTTCAAAAACACTCAAATGTAAAAATGTTGATTGCAAGACAGTATGTATGCTGTGAGCCCATTGGGGGGTTATTTGCATAGGGAAAAAATCTGGTAAATTACCTCAACTGTTAACACTGGTTGTCTCTGGGAGGAAAATACAGGTTTTGAATTAGGTCATTTTTGGATCTTTTACAATAAGCAGGAAAAAAAAATCTCAATTGGAGAAAAATGCCTAAATGGCTATTCCCAGTAATGTTTTGTGGATTCAATATAGAAACACCGATATAATTAATGAATTTTAGTTTACTAGTCTTTGGCCACTCAAGGAAGCTTGTGTTGATGGTTCAGTATTTCTGTATTATACTTGTCTTTTCTCTGACCTTTTATTTCACGAGGAATGACTGCTTGACTATGTGATGAACACCTTGGGAGAGTTTTTTTAAGCAAATAATGGAATTCTTTGTATGGTTAGATGTATTTTGTAGCTTTCTGCAAGTGAACTACAGAAAGTTCAGAGAAAAGCTAAGTATAATGACCAAAAAGGCAAGTCATTTTTGAAGGACAAAGGGGTTTTAAAAGATAAAATTTGGTTTTCAGAATTTTAAACAATTCCAATAGGAGATAATGTAGAAGAAAAAATTAGAGACGCAGTTTTTAGACAATATGTTCTTTTGCCCTGTTCTTTATGAATTCACAAAGCATTTGTTGATGAATATCCATTCTAACAATGAATTGAAAAAACAGCCCCAAATCTCTAAGAATAGAGTTAGGAATGCTGAAGCCCATAGTTACATGAATTTTATGAAAATAATTTTGAAGGCAATGAAAAGAGAACTTTTAAAATTTATAAACCAGAGCAAGAGTAGGAAAATGGAAGGCAACAGTTGGAATGGCATTTAATTTACATACAGATTTGTTGTTTATGTATGTACGTTTGTTTAAAGTGGTCTTCTAGACTGGCAAAATTCTAATATCCACTATTAAACAAGATAGTTCTGGAAGAGACTGTGTTGAGAACCAGATGCCAGTTTGAGTTTTTTGAAAACAAGTTATATTGACCTATCTTTACTTCCTTTCTTGTCAAGGTTTATAAATATAACTGAGGAAATGTTGCAAACAGTATAGCTTGATTTTTTAAGTAAAGCACATGGAAAGGCTCTTGTTTAACTTACGGTTAACATGACAAAAATTTGCATGAATATTATCAGGATTAGACTTACTAACAGCTGGATGAACTACTGTATACATGTCAGCCTGCTGATTGATCACTCAGTGTCAACCCAAAGGGAAGACTATTATAGTGGTTAATCTTGACCCTATACTGTTAAGCAGATACAATTGTAGAAGCTGAGAGTAAACTTCAAAAAGCATAAAATAGTGGATTTTAAATAATAAGATGAAAAGATAATGGGTATTAATGTAAACTTCCACATTAAAAAATGGATGAGTGTAGGTTTGTAGAGATCGTCTTTGACAGACATATAAGAAATAAGTCACTAGAAGTTTAACAGCAAGCCTTGTGTCTGACAATATAATAATTTAAAAATATACGAATTCATTGTAAAGCAAAAATAGTGTTTAGCCTAGATTTAGAAAACAAAATCTGTTTTTCTGTATTGTAAGATCACATTTATAGGATGTGTCTAGGTTTTTAGATTTGTTTGCTGTTCAGCAGATCTTACCAATGACCTGCCGTGGGAATGGCTTCATATAACAAAGTTAGTTCTGCAGAGGTAAAACAAACCTATATTCCAAATTTTTTTTTTCTAGAATTGGTACCAAATTTATACATAAACACACATACATTCTCATACATAAGCAAGCACACATACTACATAGTATGGTTCTTGGAGTCTTAAAATGCCCTCAAGATCCCCAGAACTCCATCAGCTCAATTATTTTCTTATGAGCCCCTTGAAAAACAGAAAAGAATTAGTTTTCAAAGCCACATACTTACCCATGGTGTTAGACCAACCTTTAGTAAATGATAGAAGGACTTTATGCACATATTAGTTAGGAGTCTTGATTATAAGTAAGAAAAGCCCTTGGAACTGGCCTAAATAATTTATAAGATTATAGTATCTCATAGAACCTGGGCTACTGGAATAAATTAAAATCAGGTACTGTATGCAACTCAAGAAGTTCTTAAGTTTCTTGTTACTGTTTCTGACAAACCCAGATTATTCTTTTTTATAGCAAACTAGATTTTTTGTTTTCCCAGTTCAGAAGGCAGAAAATAAGGTCACTTCTAGAGTTTACATTCTGGTCTAGATGTCTAGAGAGATTTATCTCCTTCTGAATTCTAATTCCAGATTTCCAGAAAAGGGACCAGTTGATCCATCTCAGGTTATTTGTGTATCATATAAGATCGTCAGTATTGGCTGATGGGGCTGAACCTGTCTAAAAAAAAAAAACATACCTACTCTAACTGTAATCATGTAATTTTTTTTTTTTTTTTTTGAGACGGAGTTTTGCTCTTGTTACACAGGCTGGAGTACAGTGGCATGATCTTGGCTCACTGTAACCTCTGCCTCCCAGGTTCAAGCGATTCTCCTGCCTCAGCCTCCCGAGTAGCTGAATCTACAGGTGCCCACCACAATGCACTGCTAATTTTTCTATTTTTAGTAGAGATGGAGTTTCACCATGTTGGCCAGGCTGGTCTTGAACTCCTGGCCTCAAGTGATCCACCTGCCTCGGACTCCCAAAGTGCTGGGATTACAGGCATGAGCCACTGTACCTAGCATGTATTTTGAGGAGGTGATGGGACATGAAGCTGGAAATAAGCAAGTTCAGAAAGATGCCAATATTGATTATGTAAATGTATAGTTTGTACAAATAAAAAGGTACAAACGAATGTTAAAGAAATTTTAAACCAGCAGTTATCAGACTTTTTGGCTTTAGGACCCTCTTTATAATCTTAAAAATTGAGGTCACACTGTACAAATAAGTAAAATGGGGAAATATGAATATAGGTATGTTATATCAATGTTAATATTCCAATTATAGTTTTGCAAAGTTTTATCATTAGGAGACAAAGGGATAACTCTGTATTATTTCTTATAACTACATGTGAATCCACATTGCAATAAAATAATATTTTTAATTTTTTTTCTGTTATTTTGATGTTAAAAAAATTGAGGAACCCATAACATTTTTTTATTTTTTGTTTGTTATTATTTTAATGTTAAAAAAAATTGAGGAACCCAAAGAGGTTTTTGTTTAGTTGGCTATCTGTATTTAGCAAATTAGGAAAGAAAGTTGAAAAAAACTTTTAAATACTTATTTTAAAATAATATCCCATTACAACAAAAATATTATGCTTATGAAAAATAGGCGTATTTTGCAAAACAAGAGTGGCATTGTTTTACATTTTTGGAAATTTTTTTGTAATTAAGACAGCTTGATTCCTATATCCACTTCTGCTTCTGGCCTATTGTGATGTCACATACATAGCTCCTGGAAGACTCCACCATACGCTTGTAAGAGAATGAGAGTATTAATCTTGTAGACTTCCTGTAAGGGGCTAAGAGAACCACTGAGCTAAATAATTGAGGGGATGTACTGTGTTCATGGCTTGGAAGACTATGAGTATTGTAAAGATGTTAGTTCTTCCCAAACCAATCACAGATTCAACACAAGTCCAAACAAAATCCCAGATATGTGTGCATTGTGTGTTTGTGTATGCATGTGTGAAAAATGGCAAATCAATAGAAAAATGAAAAACACCAGTTACAGCCAAGTCAGTCTTTAGGAATAAGAAAGTGAGAACACTGACCGACTCGGATGGACATTAAGACTTATCATGAAGCCATGGCAATTAAGACAATGTGGTGTTAGTGCAAGATTAGACAACAAACTAATGGATTAGAATCGAGTCTGATAAAAGCTCCAGACAGATACGGACACTTGGTTTACGATAAAGGTGGCATTTCAGAAAAGTGGAGAAAGAGAGTCTTGTCAGCCTATCTATATGGGGAAAAAGTTCATCTCAATCTCCACCCATATCTTATACCATGCACACAAATTCCAGATGGATTGTAGATCTAAATATGAAATACAAAAATAATAGATATTCTACAAGGTAACTATGAGAATATCTTTATAACCTTGGGGTAGGGGAAAATTTTTAAACAGGACACAAAAAGATTATTACCCATAAAGGAAAAGATGTGTGTGTATGTGTACATGCATGTGCACATGTGTATTTTAAACAAATAAGAAAAATACACAGATGCATCACAAAAGAAAATGTTCAAATGGTAATAAACATACAAAAAGTTATTCAGCCTCATTCACCAGGAAAATGCAAATTAAGAACACATTAGATATCAGTACATAACCACTGGAATGGCTAAAATTACAGGAGACTCATAATATCAAATGCTGGGAAGGGATGTGGAGAAACTGGAATTCTCATACACTGATGGTATAAGAAGTATGTGAGATTTCAAATATATTTAAACTTTATCTCTTGCTTGGTTGAATATACGCAACAGCAATGGAAACATATACTCCATGGATTAATAGACATTTTAAAGCTAAAATTCCACAGGAGTTGCTGAAGGTTTTCGTTAAACTGATTATAAAAATGTTTATAGTTGATAGGGATTCTCTTATACTGATTAGGTGATGATTATACTATCAGAGATTCATTAATTTTTTTTCTTTTTTCTTTTCTTTCTTTTTTTTTTTTTTAAAGATAGGGTCTTCCTCTGTCACCCAGGCTAGAGTGCAGTGACACAATCACAGCTCCCTGCAGCCTCGACCTCCTGAGCTCAAGCAATCCTCCCACCTCAGCTTCCTGAGTAGCTGGGACCACAGGTGCATGCCATCATGCCCAGCCTAATTATTTTTTATTTGTGTGTAGTGGGGGGGGTCTTGCTATGTTGCCCAGGCTGGTTTTGAACGCCTGGGCTTAAGTGATCCTCCCACTTCAGTCTTCCAAAGTACAGGAATTACCAGCGTGAGCCACCATGCCCGGCAGTGTTTCATTAATTTAAAAAATGTTTGCCTGCCTTGTATGTGCCAGTCATAATACTGGGAGCTAGAGAATACAGAGATTTGCAAAACAAGACCCTCTTCTCATTAAATAATATCAATGCAAGTTGTAATAAGTATTTTGAAGGAAAAGTATAAAGTGTTATACAGGAACAGAAGGTTTTGAGAATTTGGATGGAGTCTCTGTGAAAGTCATGGTTAAAGTGAGAACTGAAAGACCAATAGTTGTAACTTGGTAAAGAGTTGATGGTAGAGGGTGGAAAGGTAGGTTCTTGGTAGAAGGTGGAGAAATAGGTTTTGGTCACAGCAAAGGCTGTGTAAAAGTCCTTTGGAGAAAGCAGGCTCAGCAGAGGAACTAGAAGAAGGCCAGTGTGACTGGAGCACAGTGGGTGAGAAGAATGGTGCAGCAAACCATTGGTGAATGGTGCAGCAACTTAGATATAGGTTGAGGTCAAATCAGGCAATATCCAGGAGACCTTGATAAGCTCATTTTCATACTAGATCCCCAGAAATGCATTAAAGTGTTTTCATTGCTTTAGTGCTAATCGGAGTTGCGTTTTTAAGAGACAACTGCTGGCTGTAGAACAGATTGGGTGAGGGAGAGTGGGAGGTGGAGAGGAGAGTTCTGCCTGGAGGCCAGTTCCAGAGGCTAATACAGTAGTAGAGGAAAGGTATCTTTTTCTCAGATGGCTTTTCAGTCAAAAGTGGGTGCTTTACAAGATGTTAAAAGGCATGCTGGCTGGCCATGGTGGCTCACGCCTGTTATCCCAGCACTTTTGTAGGCCAAGGCAGGCGGATCACGAGGTCAAGAGATCGAGAGCATCCTGGCCAGCATGGTGAAACCCCATCACTACTAAAAATACAAAAAATTAGCAGGGCACGGTGGTGTGCGCCTCTAGTCCTAGCTACTCGGGATGCTGAGGCAGGAGGATTGCTTGAACCCGGGAGACAGAGGTTGCAGTAAGCGAGATTGCGCCAATGCACTCCAGCCTGGTAACAGAGCAAGACTCCGTCTCAAAAAACAAAACAAAAAAGGCATGATAAGTAAAAAATTCTGTGATATGTTTGGGAGATGCTCCATTAAACAAGGTTAAACAGAGTTTGTTAGAATTTTTATAGTCTTTTTTAAAAAAGCTTTTATTTCAGGTTTCAGGGTACATGTGCAGGTTTGCTACATAAACTGCGTGTCATGGGGATTTGGTGTGCAGATTATTTTGTCACCCAGGTAAAAAGCTAGTACTCAATAGGTACTTTTTTCTGATCTTCTCCCTCCTCCCACCTTCCACCCCCAAGTAGACCCCAGTGTCTGTTGTTCCCCTCATTGTGTCCATGTGTTTTTGTTGTTTAGCTCCCACTCCTAAGCAAGAATATGCAGTATTTGGTTTGCTGTTCCTGTGTTAGTTTGCTTAGGATAAAATGCACTGAAGAGGAGAGAGACTGAGGAAGGAGCTGAAGCCAAGTGATAGAAATGGAATCAGGGTGTTGAGCCTGGAGAGTTTTTGGTTTTAGGAAATGGAAAAAAGTTGTGTGAAAAAAGAGTGAGAGAATGGATTGTAGCAAGCCTGGAAGTGTAGACTTAATTCATAAATTGTGAATTTGTAACAGTATATTGAATGAACTAACAGCTACTGCAGGAGGAGTAATTTGATACGTAGGGGTAAACAGGTTAGGACACAGCTGCTAGCAAGCCATTTTAGTAGTTCACCTTAGAGATAAAAATATCCCTTCCAATCTCTCTGATTTTATTTGATGCTGTAAGTTTTCCGTTTACTGAAAAAGTTATGGGATTTTTGGGGTCAGTATTTTTTATTAATCTTCACAATTCTGTGCTTAATTTTCAAAGTCATTTGTGTTAGAAACTAAGAAGTTAGGGCTTTTTTCTTTCTACTTTCCCTTTTCAAATCAGTAATATTAACTTTTTTAGCCACTAAAATTCTGTATTTTAATAGCTGTGTTTACTTAACACTAAACTAATAAATTATTAAATGTTTTGAACTGTTAGTATTCATCTTTGTGTTATGACTAGCCTTTGAAATTGGATGTGTTTATGTGTGTTTGTATAAATGTATACATATACGTTCTAATAATGCATTAACTTTGAGGAGTGAAATCATAGTAGACTAAACCAGATTCAAAACATTTTAATTTTATATAGCTCTTACAAAATTAGGAAATTTTTTTTGTTTTAAAAATAAAGTCATGGGAATTATACTTTGAAGTATATTTTTTAAGGTTTTTAAAATTTATTTATGAGACAAAGTCTTGCTCTGTTGCCCAGGCAGGAACGCAGTGGCGCCATCTCAACTCAGTGTAACCTTCACCTCTCGGGTTCAAGCAGTTCTCTTGCCTCAGCCTCCCGAGTAGCTGGGATTACAGGCACCCGGCGCCACGTCCAGCCAATTTTTGTATTTTTAGTGGAGACTGGGTTTTGCCATGTTGGCCAGGCTGGTTTCGAACTTCCGACCTCAGATAATCCTCCCACCTCGTCCTCCCAGAGTGCTGGGATTACAGACATGAGCCACCGTGCCCAGCCTTAAAGTTCATTTTAATTAGAAGTTGTAGTCATTCCATCCATTATGTTTGAATTCTGTCTTTTAGATTCAGATCAGCTCTTTTCTTACTCAGTAAAGAGCTTTCTTCTTATCCCCATCCAAATGATAAATGTTATTTGTTATTTGTTGTCATTGCCTTCTTCTTTATCCCCATCCAAATGATAAATGTTATTTGTTATTTGTTGTCAGTTTACAAAATGATTCCTCCCCTTTTTAATTGTAAAAACAGTGTGGCAGGCCAGGAACGGTGGCGCATGCCTGTAATCCCAGCACTTTGGGAGGCAGAGGCCGGCGAATCACCTGAGGTCAGGAGTTCAAGACCAGCCTGGCCAACATGGTCAAACCCCATCTCTACAAAAATACAAAAATTAGCCGGGCGTAGTGTTACACGCCTGTAATCCCAGCTACTTGGGAGGCTGAGGCGGAAGAATCACTTGAACCCGGGAGGCGCGGGTTGCAGTGAGACAAGGTCACGCCACTGCACTCCAGCCTGGGCGACAGAGCAAGACTCCATCTGAAACAACAACAAACAATATGACATTAAACTGAGACTGTGGTTGGGATGCAGAACTTTGTTTTTTGAGACGAAGTCTTGCTCTGTCGCCAGGCTGGAATGCAATGGCAGGATCTCGGCTCACTGCAACCTCCGCCTCCTGGGTTCAAGCAATTCTCCTGCCTCACCCTCCTGAGTAGTCCCTCCTGCCTTACCTTTCCGAGTAGCCAGGACTACAGGCACATGCCACTACACCCAGCTAATTTTTGTATTTTTAGTAGAGACGGGGTTTCACCATGCTGGCCAGGATGGTCTCCATCTCTCGACCTCGAGATCCACCCTCCTCAGCCTCCGAAAGTGTTGGGATTACAGGCGTGAGTCCCCGCACCTGGCCGGGGTGCCGAACTTTTAAGTTCATACTGTAACAGATTCTAGTTACAATTGTGAGAATTATCATCTGAGTCTTCAGAAGGACTTATTTGGGCATTAATGTCTTTGAGACTTCACAGGGACCTGTTTGATTAGAATAATAAATAGTAAGCACTGTAGAATAGTATTTAAGGATAACAGATGTGCTTTAGGCAGTTACATTATCACATTAATCATATGAGGTATTACTCATTTAATTATTCCATTAGACCAGTGAGAGGTAAAGATGGGACTGCAAGGTCACAACAAAGCTTATAAATTATAGAGGTGGGAGTTGAACCTGAGAAGTTTAACTGATACTATTCTCTCAAACACTATGCCGTAGTGCTTCTGGACTACTGGAATCACCAGGTTCCAGCCCCTTGGTATCCTTAAGAATCCCTGGGGCTTAATTATAGGATAATTGATAGGACTTACACAAATCTGATAGGTCAGTTATCTCCTAAAGCTGCCCTAGTGGGGTGTACAAGAAACTTCCTGGATGCATCTAGGGTATGCCAAGATTTTACTCTTGCCAGCTAATGTGTTCTGTTATTCCAGGACTGTTTATAATCTTGGGTGGTATGTAACTAGAAATTGAGGATCCTGTTGGCATATGGTTAATTATCGACCTTTAACTTTAATATCTTTGTCTGAACAGTGTTAACTGAACATATGATGACTAAAATCTAACACCAAAGTAGCTGGTCACAGGTCTTCTGATAGTATTTTATATTTCCATTAACTTCTTTAAAATATTCCTGTATCAGAAGACATTGTGTAAACGCCTTATTAAATGCTTTTGTTTCATTTTCAGTTTAAGTATATGAGATTGTATACCTGCTTTTCTCCTAGCTTCTGCTTTCATATTAAGTCATTTTTTCCGTTACTGAAATCGTGTTTGTTTTTATTGGATAATCTGATTCCAAGTTTAGAACTTCTACATTTTAAAGGACCGTGGATGACGGGGAGATAAAAAAACAAAAAGACGGCAAGAAAGCAGTTCTTAGTTTCAGCAAAAAATTCAAAGGCATTTGGGTTTTCTATTATTAACTACTCTCTTCCTATTTTGGAATAAAAGTAAAGCTAGAGTCTAGTTTAGGTATGGTAGTTATCATAGATGCTTCCACTACTAAAACAGTATGTTCTTTGAAGATTTGAAATAATTAAATACAATGCTTTGGATCCTCACCCTGTTTTAAATAGAAGTAAATTTTCAGAAAGGATTCTACTCTTTAATTACTGTGCAAGACACTGTAAGAGTTAACATTGTTTAAAGAAAGCTTTGTATGGGAGAGATCAATTATGATCTGGTTTCCTAACTAAACATTTTCAACCCCAGATACCCATTTTTATGAAGAAATCTATTCTTCAGAAATTTAGTTTATGTAGCAAGCCATCTGATTTTTCCTTAGGCTAATAATGGAGGCCACTCCGTTAAAAATACTGTGAACCACTATTATACACCACATAATTCAGTCTAGCAGACTTCCAATTTTTAACAAAAGATAGATACATAGATTAATATATAGAAGCTAGGTCTTGCTTTGTCTCCCAGCCTGGAGTACAGTGGCAGGATTATAATTCAATGTAACTTTGAACTCCTGGGCTCAAGCAACGCTCTTGCCTCAGACTCCCGAGTAGCTGGAACTACCAGAACATACTACGATCCCTGGCTGATTTTTAAATTTTTTGTAGAGATGGAGTCTTGCCATGTTGTCCAGGTAGGTGTTAAACTGCTGGCCTCAAGTGATCCTCCTGCCTTGGCCTCCCAAAGCACTGGGGTTATAGGTGTGAGCCATCATGCCTGAACACATTTATTTTTATGAACAGTAATAAAGTTAGGTTAAGCCCAAGTAGTGAAAGTAGGCAGTAGAGTGAACTTTTGTCTTTGTAGGCACTTACTCTGTCAATTTCTTAATTTTCATTCCCTCCCAAGAAAATATACCACATGATCTTTAATTTTTATTGTTTAACTTTTTTTTTTATTTTAACCTTGATGATCTGTTTATTAGTATGGGCTAAATCTCTTTGGATACTCAGAAATATTTTCCCCCCCCAATTTTTAAGGAAGTTCGAGAGTTCCATTTTATCTTTTTAGTTGTCGTTTGAAAGTCAAAATATGTTTATTGTAAGTTGAAATCATGAGCAGATGAATTTTAGTAGAGCTAAAAGAAGGACAAGGCGTGCCTGGTCTTAATAATCTTAGGGTGATTGGAAAATATAGCAAAAGACATTTAAATTTTCTTCTAATCTTTTTCACAGGGACTTTCTTGTAGATGACAGCTATGCCTTTCCCACCTGCCTCTCTCTCATACTAATATACCTAAGAGACCTTTAGAGTGAGGGGAGCTAGAGAGTTATTATAACCTATATTTATATATTAATGAAATACATTACAAATTAATTATGCATGGATTTAAAGAGACTCACTGAGATTATTTATGTAGAATAAGTACAATAAGCAATTTGTAGGCTGGATGCAGTGGCTCACACCTGTAATCCTAGCACTTTGGGAGGAGGCTGAGGCAGGTGGATCACCTGAGGTCAGGAGTTTGAGACCAGCCTGGTCAACATGGCGAAACCCCATGTCTACTAAAAATACAAAAAAATCAGCTGTGGGTGTGGTGGGGCTGAATCAGGAGAATCGCTTGAACCTGGGAGTCAAGTGATTCTCCTGATTCAGTCCCCACCACACCCAGCTGATTTTTTTGTATTTTTTAATAGAAAACCCAAATGCCTTTGAATGTGAGCTGAGCTCACAACCACTGCACTCCAGCCTGGGTGACAGAGCAGGATTCTGTCTCAAAAAAAAGAAAGCAATTTGTGTACGATAAGCAATTTAAAGCAAGCTGTGTTTTTTTTTTCCTTCTGATATTGGCTAAATATTGATGATGTTTCGCTTTTTAAAAAATATTAATGGTACTATATCTGCCCTATAGAAAATTTAGAAAATAAGAAATAAGAGAAAAAATAACCATCAGTCCTTTACTCTATGTTAATATATTAGGATACTCCTTTTGCCTAATTTTTATGTGTTTGTATTTTTATATACTTAGTGTGTATTCTAAATGTATTTTGTATTTGTGGGTTTTTAAAAAGCATACTTGTGATTGTATTATACAGTTTTTTTATCCCACTTACCATGTAGCTGATGTTTTTAGTTTTGTCATTAATATTAATTTGGATATTTAGAATTTTAACCATTCCAATTCTGTTTTTAGATTTTTATTATTCATAATTCACTTATTCATTCATTTGCTTATTCATTCAAATAGCAAATATTTATTGTATGCTTGCTCTGCCACTAATATTTTGATGAACATTTTGATGCATAAGATTTTTTTCAGTGAAAGTAGGATAATTTCCTTAGCTAAGCATCTCCAAACTGACTCTTCTGGGTGAAAATGAAGGAATATATTAAAAAGTGTTCTCAAAGGTTTATACCAGTTTGACCACTAGGAATGTGAGTCTGTTTTACTCTGTTTTCACCTGCACTGTACACAATCATTTGCTTCTTTCAGTTTATTACAGATAAGGATAATTTTTCACATTTAATGTATTACAGGTGGATTATATAAATTTTTAAAATATGTCATTTTGTACCACCATTTAGTGATTTCTTCTACAGAAAATGCTTGATGCAGAATCATGATTAAAAATACATACATGGGTTAAGAGTAAAGCAAAGACAAATTTATAAATAAAATAAATATTTTTAAAATATGCAGATTTACAAATGAAATGACAAATTTACAAATAAAAATATGCCTAATTTGAAAGATAGTTATGATACCAAATAAATGACTCAAATTTAAGTCTCTAGCCTTAAATTTGAAAGTATCTGCAGTATCCTGCCTTCAGCAGGAAGGCACCTGGAAAGAATACTGGTTCTGTGTCTTAGGTTTAAATCCTTCTTTGCCATTTACTAGTTCCCTGTTTTGTTTTGTTTTGTTTTGTTTTTTTACCCCTTTGAGGTTTCTTTTTTTTTTTTTATCTTTTGTGTAATGTGAATGGCATAAGCATGGAAAATGATTGCCAGAAATGACAGGGAAATAGAAGGTTTGGGTACGCCTCCCAGTAAAAAAAAAAGGCAAAACAAAACATTCTAGAATAGGACATTTGAACAACTTTTCTTTATGTAGTTCAAGTTCTAAATTATTTTCAGTAATTTGTTGTTAAGTTCTATTTTTAGGTTTAATGGGCTTTTCAATTTTATTTTGTTAGAATGTTTACACAGAATTTTGCAGAATAGACTTTATAAAGTTGTTTGAAGGCTGTTAGGTATACCAAGCAGAATAGTAATAGCTATGGTAAAACATGAATAGAATTAGTGAAGAAAGATATTTTAGTAACATAGCAGCTGGAAGGAAGGTTAACCAAGCCATGTGTGAATTGAGTTACTATATAATGTGTTAAAGTTGATTTTCACATATGAATTTCACTATTTTAGGTTTTAGAAATGTTTTTGTATTTATATTTGAATTTACCTTTGTGTGGTTTTAGTATTCACTTCCAAGTGAAGATGCTTCAATGTGTTTTGAATAATTGAACAACAGGTCTCCTTTTGGTCTCCACTTTAGTTCTACACCACACACACCTTCACTGAGAATAGATCACCGTTTAGCCCTTGTAAGCACCAGTCACCTAGTGCAGTTGCCCTTCAGAGTTCAATATGAAGCAAGTGAAATCTGCAGATACTTTCAAGTATATTAAGCAGCCAATTGCTTAATAAAACATTATATTGTAGGGTGTTACAGGTATCTAAGAAATAGAAAGCAAGTAAAATGTAGAGGGAAGAACCTCTACCGCTGGAATATGCTGCTTTATCTGAGTCTTTTCCTCTTCAGAGCTTCTTAAATGATAATAATATTCTGCAGCAGGGTTTTCATCAGGAGGATGAAATGAAAGGGATATGTGAAAGTACTTAGCACAGCCTTTCTCACAAAAGGGAAAAGGGAGTTAATACTTAAGTAAACATTCCATTCTAGACCTTTTGTTAGGTATTGGGGCACATACAGAAAGTATCTGTCTTTGAGTTTCCAGTCTGTTTGGGGATACAAAAGGAATGGATCTAAAATGACTTTACTCCTTTAGACAGTTTTTTTCTGTTTAATTAAGCGCTACACATAAGTGTCATCATTTTATTCCAGGCTAGCAGAATTGTGAGAAAAAGGGCTACATTTTTTTTTTTTTTGAGTTGGAGTCCCACTCTGCCGCCCAGGCTGGAGTGTAGTGGCGCAATCTCGGCTCACTGCAACCTCTGCCTCCCAGGTTCAAGTGATTCTTCTGCCTCAGCCTCTGAGTAGCTGGGATTATAGGCGCCTGCCACCACACTTGGCTAATTTTTGTATTTTTAGTAGAGAGGAGGTTTTACCATGTTGGCCAGGCTGACTTGAACTCTTGACCTCAGGTGAAAAAGGGGTACAGTTTTTCATAAAAAGTAAAATTCCCTGATTGTAGATGATGTGAACAGGCAGATTTTCAAGGAAAATATCTAATGTATTGGGAGGGAGAGGTGGCATTACTGAGTAGAGGGAAAAATGGGCCAGCTAGGCAGTAATAGTTGTATGATGTGGTTTGACATTTATTTCCTTTTATGAAGAGCTGTGAATTCATGATTGTATTTATATTTACCTTCATTTTCTTATAGAATTAATTGTAATAAGCAAAATAGATAAAACATAGCGTTTATGCATGAAACTAGAAAGCAAGACATGAACTTACAGTATCAAGATACAGATTGTGCTATATAGTATTCAGATTGAGTGTCCCTCATCCAAAATATTTGGGACCAGAAGAATTTCAGATTTCCCATTTTTTCTAATTTTGAAATATTTGCATGTATATAATGAGGTATCTTGGGGATGGGACCCAGGTCTAAACAAGAAATTAATTTATGCTTCATTTGTGCCTTACATACATAGCCTGAAGGTAATTTTATATGATTTTTTTTTTTTTCTGAGATGGAGTCTTGCTCTGTCGCTCAGGCTGGAGTGCAGTGGTGCGATACTGGCTCACTGCAACTTCTGCCTCCCGGGTTCAAGCGATTCTTCTGTCCCAGCCTCCTGAGTAGCTGGGATTACAGGCACGCACCACCATGCCCAGCTAATTTTTGTGTTTTTAGTAGAGATGGGTTTCACACTGTTAGCCAGGCTGGTCTCGAACTCCTGACCTCATGATCTGCCCACCTTGGCCTCCGGAAGTACTGTGATTACAGGCGTGAACAACCATGCCCGGCCTTTATGATGTTATTAATAATTTTGTGCATGAAACAAAGTGTGGGTACGCTGAACCATCAGAAAGCAAAGGTGTTGCTGTTTCAGTCATTCATGGGGACAGTGTGTGGTTGTTTGGCATCACCATTACCCTTGATGGAATTTGTGTGCTATCTATAAGCAGTCATTTTCTTAAATGTACACGTGTTTTTTTGTTTTTTTTTTAACCTTTTGTGGGTGTGCTTGCATGGAGGAATTTGGGCATGCACAGGAATGATAGTGCATCTAAAGAGTGGGGGATCCTGTATAAATTATATGTCGTGTACCTACATTTTAACTTTGCTCTGTCCCATGAGGTCAGGTGTGGAATTTTTCATTTGTAGCATCATGTTGGTACTCAAAAAATTTTGGATTTGGGAGCATTTTAGGGATTCAGATTAGTGATGCTCAACCTGTAATATAAAAATTTAGGTTTCTCCTTGACTGTTACTTTAGGTAGAATTAGTTAAAATGACTTTTATGAGGTAAATAACATGGAAGCAAGAAATTGTTTTTAAAAAGGAACAAGTTTAATATATACACCTACTATGTACCCACAAAAATTAAAATAAATTTTTTTTAAGTTTGAAAGGCCAACATCCAATTTAAAAATCTCTTTGAAAATTGATAACTTGTATAAGGTAAATGAATGTTTGTTGAACTGAATCTCATCTAAATGTCACTTTTTTTCAATTTATCAAAAATTTCAAGACTCTAGCATAAAATTGCTAGAAAAATTGGACCAATATATTGTGAGGATTAGATGAAATATTGAATGTGTAAAATATATAAAATGCAGTACTAATGAAAGGGCTAAAGAAGAAATAGATTTTCAGGTTAAGCATTGGTACTTATGTTATTAGTAACATTTGAATCTCAGAGGAAATGATGTTGTTTGTTAGAAATACTTATTATAGATTTGATATTGAAATCTGCTTTGAAATTCTGTATCTCTCTTAAAATAATTGGAGATATATGAAGTAGTTGACACTCTAAGTTGAACCAAGTTGTTAGGGAATAAGATCTCAAATCCTTAACAAGACTTATGAGGATCTGCTGACTTTTGTAGTCTCTTTTGTTCATCTGTATTCTAGCTACACTTCCCTTCATACCCTTAAGTATCCTGAGCCCATTCATATTGCAGCTCTTATATTTTCCCTTTGTCTAGAACAGTCCTTCCACCCCTTATCCTCACCTTCTCTTAACTCCTATTTGTTCTTTAAGTTTTGTACTTCCTGAATCTTTTCCCTGACTCCATGTCTTATTCTCTAGAAACCTGTGTTTTCCTATTAGCCTCCTGTTCTTTCGTGCCTCTTCTCCTAGTGTGTAATTATGCATTTATTTGTTTGTTTGTCTAGCAGTGAAGCCAAGCATTATCCTAGTGCCTGGCACATAGCAAGTTCTCAGTAAATAATTGTTGACAAATTAAATTAAAATATTCAGTATCTTCTCTTTGGATTTTAATTTGATTTTTGCTTTGCTTTTGCTTCCTTCTTCATTATCATCTTTTTGGTATGCATATTCAGTTAGTAACTGTTGTGATTATTGCATGGTAATATTTACCTTTAAGGAAGCTATGCACTTGTCTTATATAGTTTTTGTTTTGTTTTGTTTTGGTAATAACACCATTCACAAAGCAAGGAGAAAGTTAAGTTGAAGTAAGCTTACTTTTTTGCCTCCAGAGAAATGAAAACATATGGTCACTTAAAAACCTGTATGCACATTTTTATAGTGGCTTTATTTATAATAACTAAGAACTGAAAACAACTCAGATGCCCTTCAGCTGTCATGTCAGCAACCCAAATGTCCTTCAGCTGTCCTTCAGTAATCAAAGGAGCCCTCCTGAAAGGGATCAGTTGGTCTGGAGAAAGCTGGTGTTCGAGCATGATTACTACTAAAATTTTCCTTTGGAATTGATCATTATTTTGCTGGCTTAGTAATCAGGCATCTCAAACAGTGACTTCTGCCAAAAAGCTTATCCTAATTGGTTCCTGATCTAGAGCCCTCTATTGTGTGTTCTTAACATTCTTGCATATTTCTGTGACAGTTCTGTAATTTTTTATTTACTTAACTGTTTCTTCCACCAAAATACAAGTTTCTTGATTTTGTCTTTATAGCCTTTGCACCTAACATAGTACCTAGAACACTGATTGCTAGATATTCAGGAAATGTTTAATGGTTGAAGGATTCTTTTCTCAATTACCTGTTTCAAGGACCTCATCTTAGGGTCTTGAAGAGAATGGATACTTGGAAGTTCTCCTCCTGATTTATTTGGTGCATAGATAACCAGATGAATAGTTAAATTGAGATTTTTAATAGATGGACAGTTCTTCTATACTATGGTTTATGACATTTCATTGATTGCTGTGTTGATTGGGTACATATGAGGTGACTATTTAGAAGCCTTCTCCTTCCCTTAAAATTCACCGTGTATACATCCCACAGTCATGTACTTACATTAAAGAGAATTACCATTCCGAGATGTGAAGATACACCTTGGGAAATACTTTAAAATCCCTATCTGAAGGATATGTTCATGGGTATTAGGTTTAAGGATGTTAAAGCTATACACGTAAAAAGCTTTGTTGTTCATGATTTAAGTTCCCTGCCATTTGTTTAAAAGGCACATTTATGGAAATATGTATTTTGTGTGTATTTATTCAACAAATATTTGTGTGCCTATTATGTGGTGGTCCCTATAATCCATCAGTGAATTCACAAAGCAGACAAAAATCCCTGCACTGGTGGAGTTAACATGGAACTTATTATCTGTCTCTCTATGTTTCTATATGCATGTGTCTAGATATGACATCATTATAGAACAGATAGGGTAATAAATGGTTTAAAGGATGTTTTGTATTTTAGCAGAAGACTAGGATAAAATTGAAGGACCATTGCTAATTCTTGATTATCTGTTACTTTACTTCACAGATCTGCCTTGTTGGATTTTTTTGCCCTGGCTTATCCAAACAGGAGAGGCAAAGAAGTTTTATTAAAGAATTGAATGAAAGTGATATTTATTGTTCTAGCAGGTGCAGAGCACTCTGCTGTAAATATTGCAAGGAGAAAAGGATGGCTAATACACAGTTCATAACTTTAGGAAGCATATAGTTTAATAGAGACAAGATAAATACATAAATAATATGCAAAATAACATGAATGGTACAACATAATGCCTATTATGTTCATAAAAGAGGTAATGTTACACGGATCAGAAAGGCCAAAATGAAAAAACCTTTCATGTGAGCATCATGAAATGCTGGCAGTGAGGTGGCATAATTGGAATTCTCATTGGTGTTGTAAATTGGTGCAATTGCTTTGTAAAGATGTTTGGCTGTTTCTTATAAAAGTCAGCATATACCTGCTGAGAAATTCCACTACTTATGTTTACCCACGAGAAAAAGAAAACATATGTTCTAAGAAGACTAATACCAGAATATTCACAGCGGCTTCATTCTTCGTAGTCGAAAACTAGAGATAGCCCAGATGTTTATCAGTGATGAAGTCGATGAACTATGGTATAGCTATCCAAGGGAATATTTATGTGGCAATAAAAAGAAATGAACTACTTGATAACCACAACAACATGAACAAATCTCATAAACCTTTGCTGAAAGAAGACTTTCACAAAATAAAGATAAGTTCTAAGATTCCATTTACATGAAGTTTTAGAATGACCACTCATTTATTGTGGTGGAAAAAAAAAAAACCCAGACATTAGTTGACTATGAATGGGAGTGATAGACCAGAAAGGGACGTGGGAAAATTTTCTGTAGTAATGATATGTTAGGTTGTGTGCACTGGTTTATGCATTGGTAAGACACAGTGAATATATTTAAGATTTCTGCATTTCATTGTATCTACATTTTACATCACAAGAAAATGAAGTATATTGAACTCCATGACAAACATGCTGAATTATTTAGGGAGAAGTGTACGCTACAGTTTTACTTTTTTGGTACTTTCAGAATAGGTGTATTAATGTGTAAACAAATAACTGGATAGATAAGTGTGCTGAGCAAGTAGTACCATGTTAATAGTAGAATCTAGATGGTGATTATATAGGTGTTCACTGTAAAATTCTTTCAACTTTGCTGCATGTTTGAACATTTTCATACAATAAAATGTGAGGAGAACGAGAGGAATAGCATATATGGAAGATAACATAAGGAAATTTTAAAAATGTTTTTATTTAAGTAGCTCTTAGTATATAGAGGGATGGAAAAAATTTATCTGCTGGTAGAATATTACACTGAGTTTAGTGTGAATTCTTAGAGGACCAAATCAACTTAGTTTCTAAATTCTCCTAGCATTGTTTGACAGCATCTGTGTGGGAGCACAGAGAGCAAATGAATGGTATTACTCAGTTTTAGAGATTGGCAAGAGTTACCAAGAATCCTGAGATGTAGTGAATGTGTAGTTGAAGTAGAGAGGAGGCAAGTAAAGCCTGTGAATAGTGGACTGGAAGAGTTGGAATGAGTTAAGAATCAGGAATTCACAATGAGGACAAAAGAAGATGCCACTTAAAAAGGGTTGAAGAGATGCAGGATGTGGTACCATGTTCTTCTCTGCTGAATTTCAGAGTTCTAAGGTCTTAACAGTGAAACATTGGGAAGTATTGGCATCATTCTGCACTTGATCATATAAACCTGGAACTTACAAGGCTTGTTTTTTTTTTCTTTTGCTTTGTTTTGCTTTTTGGTAACCTGATTTTCTTTTTTCTTTTTTTTTCAACTTTTATTTTACATTTAGAGGGTACATGTGCAGGTTTGTTACCTGGGTATATTACATGATATATCTGTTACCCAGGTGCTGAGCAAAGTACCCAACAGTTTTTCACCTCTTCCCCTTCCTCCCTTGTTCCCTCCCTGACTCCCTACTGTCTATTGTTGCCATCTTTATGTCCATGAATACAGTACCCAATATTTAGCTCACACTTACAAGTGAGAACATATGGTATTTGGTTTTCTGCTCCGGCATTAATTCGATTAAGATAATGGCCATCGCCTGCATCCATGTTGCTGCGAAAGGCATTTCGTTATATTTTTTATGGCTCTCTAGAATTCCATGGTGTGTATGTATTAATACCACGTTTTCTTTATCCAGTCCATCATTGATGGGCACCTAGGCTGATTCCATGTCTTTGCTGTTGTGAATAGGACAGCAATGGACATGCAAGGACATGGTGTCTTTTTGGTAGAACAATTTGTTTTCCCTGGGGTATAGACCCAGTAATGGGGTTGCTGAATCGTTCTTGGGAAGTCTTTATGGAACCTTCTTGAAACATTCTTAATTTCCATCTCAACAAGAATGTTTTAATTTTTGTATTGTTATTATGAAGATAATCTAAAATATGTGAGCATGGATAGACATTTTTAAAATATCTCCTGGTAGATATCACACTGAGTTCAGTGTGAATTCTTATTCATCTTGTTCCTCTATCCATTTAGTTAATAGAAAAAAGTAAAATCTAGATGGATAGAGGAACAAGATGAATGACTATTTTAGTACTGATATACTGCTTCGTAATTTCTGTTGCATACAATTGCATTTATGCTGGAATTGGTGCCAAATAGAACAGATTTATTGTCATAGACAAATGAAGAAAGACCAAGATGGATTTAAATAATCTTTGCAAAAAGTGGGGGTTCAATTCCCAGTGAAATGACATCACTCACCCCTTTACAAACTAAGAAAAATAGCGAGAAAATTTATAAATTTATTTTGGGCTGGCTGCAGTGGCTTCTGTCTTAATCACAGCACTTTGGGAGGCTGAGTGACGAACGTGAGACCCTGTCTCAAAAAAAATAAAAAATAAAATTTATTTTGGTTTAGATATGCACTGAAACATATATAAAGGCATAGATTTATGTTATTAGCTATTTAAATAACTTTATAACAAAAATAATTCCGGTTATTAGGGATGTCTGTGGGAATTTTTTTTCCTTTTAGAAAGGTCTTATATTACTCACATTTGAAAAATTCTGTTGTACCAGAATAAATTTAGGCCTTCCTAGCATGATTTATAAGGCCAGTCACAACACCAGCTTCTTATCTCTCCTTAATTCTCTCTAATCACCTGCTATTCTTTCTTGTGCTTTATGATCCTTCAGCAATATTAAATGCTCTCTATTTGATATACTACTCTTCTTTTTTTAAAAAACAATTGTTTTAATCCTCACCATTTCTTTATCCTTAATGACATAGATCAGGTTTTTCCTGGAAGCCTTGCTCCTACTTAGGCTACTGCCTAATCACTGAGCTCCTGCAAAATACGGCATTTGCTATATTATTTTGTTTTCACTTTGAGTCATTTAATAAGGCTCTGTATTAGTCATGATTCATTTTTGTATTCTCAGCATATAGTACCTTACAGCTGATAGTAGTTTGGTAAATGTTGACAAAATCTAAACAGCGTAGCAGAGCTGGTGAAGGGCATTGAAGTCAAACTGTTTGTGGTTTTCTGAAAGATGTTTTCTGGGGCCAGGCCCGGTGACTCATGCCTGTAATCCCAGCACTTTGGGAGGTCAAGGCAGGTGGATCACAAGGTCAGGAGGAGTTCAAGACCAGCCTGGCCAACATGGTAAAACCCTGTCTCTACTAAAAATACAAAAGTTAGCCAGGCATGGTGGTGGGTGCCTGCAATCGCAGCTACTTGGGAGGCTGAAGCAGGAGAATCCCTTGAACCCAGGAGCTGGAGGTTGCAATGAGCCAAGACCCCACCATTGCACTCCAGCCTGGGTGACAGCAAGACTCTGTCCCAAAAAAAAAAAAAAAAAGATGTTTTCTGGAAGAGGAAGTTTACCACTGTAATAAAATACAGGTTTTGGATGTACCTTTATGTCTTATGTATGCAGTCTGTTATCTTAACATGAAATAGCTGTATCAGAAAATATTGTTCCATTTGGATTACTCTTAACTATTCCGTTGACCTTTTTACATTGCTAAGTTTTGTGAGTTGAGCTGCTTCTATTTTCCTCCCCTTTTTTGGCTCTGTACTACTTAAAAATTACATTGTATAGTGATCTGCTAGTATATTTTATTATTCTGAAGTCATGAGTAGGCAGAGATGTAAATAATACAAAGTATTAGTATAGAGTCTTTCCACATTTTCTTAGAGTTGCTCCTGTTTTTTTTTTTTTTCCTCCAGGAGCTCTGAAATTATCTGCAGGAGTTGCTTCATGTGATTGCTCTTTTTAAATATCTCCATGTGAAGAAAACATTGCCAATAATGTTAGCTTTCTTTTTTTCAGCAGTAGTCAGTTTTGACATTACTTGCTTATGGGCTAGCCTTCTACATTTTACAGGGCTTAATTTCTCTAATAAACTTCTTCTTCGTATTGGAAACTTTATAACTTAAAAATATTTGGAAAATAAGCATTACTCATAAAACTGACACAGAAGTTGCAGAATCCATACACGTAAGCATAAGAACTTTTATTTTACTGAGAAGTCCTCACATGATTTTTTTTCTTTTTTTTTTTTTGTACTCTTAGGCTCTTTTAAAAAAATGTTTAGCAGATAAAAGGTTGTCAGTTTTAGGAGGAGACAGCTGAAAGCAAGATGAAAGGCAGACACCCTATTAAAACCAAACATAATTCCCAAAAAGCATATTAGATATTTTAGCTGCATAAACTATTGGCTATAAGAACATCGTTGTGTAACAGCAGAGTGTAATAACTGATGCAATAATGAGTTAATAGGAAAAAGTTAAATCACATTTTTGTATTTGTTTAAAATGACAAAGGAATGTGTAATAGACTTTAGGAAGATTTCCATTAAAATCCTTTTTTTAAAAGAAAATATCAATTATTTATATATACTCCTTTTTGTGAATTTGATCATAATATTTCATAGGAACATTTTTGGGATCTGTGATAGTATGTTTAAGTGAAACCAGAATTTAAAAATAAGATTCTCTGATGATAGTTTAGTACATATGTGCATGTATTTTAAGATTATTAGATTTGACTTTTTTCTTGATCTTTCCATCCATGGGAATCCCAAAGCCTTATATGGTCAAGACTTAGCTTTCAGACTTTCAGTGAAATGCAAGGCACCACTCCAAAAAAGAAAGAAGAGAAAAAAGCCAACTAGCTGGCTTTTACTTTGTCTTCATTGCTGTCTTTTTGGCTGCCTTTATTACCACAGTAGCTGAATTACTAAGAATCTTATGTGCATTGATAGTCTGTCTTACTAGAGGAAGGAATGAATTCCTTTTGTGGCAGAAGTTTTATGCTACAGTGCTAATGTTATTTTAACAGAACATTGCATGTTATTGGTTATGTAATTTGTTCTTTTTTAAAGGAAACTTGAAAGCAGTCTCATTTTATGTCACTATAAGGGTAGAGAGGGGTTAGATCTTCATGTGGTGTAACTAGGAAGTATAGGTTTCATTGATGGCAGATACTAGGGAAGGTGAAAGCAAAATTATTACTCTCTTGGAATCTCCGTGGAACTCCTGCTAGCTGAATAGAAAGCAGGTGATAATTATGTGAACATTCAGGAACAACAATGATAAGTGACAGAGGGATGCTAGGATAACTTATTTCTTCTCTGGTATGTTCTTATTTAGCTCTAAGTACATTTATCTTTTTGCCTTGAAGAATATGACTTTTCTGAGTATCACTCGGTCATGAATATCACTTGTTTATACATTTAACTGCAAGATGGCTTAATACTTTGTAGAAAATTCTTAGTATCAATTACACATTTTTCATGTAGGAAAAGTGAAAATGTTATTCACCTGTTTAACAAAACAAAATTGGAAAAGGTTTTTACAACGTGTCTGTTCTCCTGTAGTAAGTCAGCTATGTTACAGAAACATTTCTCTGATCACAGAGATTTACAGGTGACGAAGTATTGGTAAACTATTTCCTAGCCTTACTAATGAAGTTAAGTCATATGGTAGGTTTTTTCCCTTCAGCATTTGATAATTGTCTAATGTGTTCTAGATACTCCATGTATCTATGTATATGTATGTATAGTAACAGCTAAGATGAGTCCTTGCTTTTGAGAGCCCATAGTACAGTGGAGGCAGAAGGGGGAGAAAAGGGATGAATGCAAAGATAGTGCATATGAGTAGATAATTATACACTTTTTAAAGTATATTAGGACAGGTATGTTCATAATGTCACAGAAAATGGTGGGGAGGGAGTTGTTTAACCTTAGCTACCTTAATATAGGCTGGAAAGGACCAAAGAAATAAAGGCTTAAAGTATAAAAGAATACTTAATTGAGGAGAAATCTGTAGGATCTAACAAGTATCATCCATTACTTAGGGAAGAGCACCCTTTGTCTTCCTCCAGAGAAGTTATTAAGTCTTAAACTACTGTAGTTAATTTTTTTTTTTTTTTTTTTTTTTTTTTTTTTTTTTTGAGAGGGAGTCTTGCTCTTGTCACCCAGGCTGGGAATACAATGGCGTGATCTGGGCTCACAGCAACCTCCACCTCCCAGGTTCAAGCAATTCTCCTGCCTCAGCCTCCCGAATAGCTGAGATTACAGGCGCCTGCCACCACCCCCGGGTAATTTTTGTTATTTTTAGTAGAGACGGGGTTTTACCCTGTTGGCCAGGCTGGTCTCAAGCTCCTGACCTCAAGTGATCTGCCAGCTTCAGCCTCCCAAAGTACTGAGATTATAATATGAGCCACCGTGCCAGACCTCAAAGAGCATTTATTAACATTTTCAGTTCAGTAGTTTCATGGAAACAGTTTGGGAAATAGTACAGTGATTTTTTAAAAAATTACTTTCAGAAAGGCTCCATACTGACAGTTGTTTCAGGAGGCAGATTGAAAATTTAGGTGTTCTTATTTCTACCTTATTACTTTCCGTTTTGACAGGATAGTGATCTGCTTTGAAAGGGTGTTAAAACTTTATCTTTAAATATAAAAGTAATAGCATTGAAGAAAACGACTGAATGAATGAATTATGCAATCGAAAATTTATATTCTTTCCCTCAATGCAAATATATAAAAGCTGTCCTTTATTTTTTTTAAAAAAATATTGCTTTTTGACCCGTCTCTTCAAAAGTAAATATTGAAGGAATAATAATTTTTATTATTTATTAGAATAATCTGGTTAGACTGTTTTGTACAGTTTTTACTTGTTAATCATGAGTACTGCCACATTTATCAGACAATTATTAATTGGTTCTTAAGTTATAATTTCAGATTGTGCATGTTCAAGAAATGGAAGGTGGTCTAGTGTTATTAGAACTTTGAATTTGTGGAAATGGAGAAATAGGACTAAGTTTAGGTAACTCTTAGTTTATGACATTTAAGAAGGGTGAAAATACATGAGAAAAGACAGATATAAGTTGCAGAAGGGAACATAATGTTTGGATACACATAAGCTTAAGCAGTGAAGACTGATATGAATGCCTTGTACATTCATCAAAATCCAACAGTGTGGCCATTAGTTATCACTGTATAATAGATTATCCCCAAACTTAAAATACCAAGCATTAGCTCACACTTTCTGTGGGTCAGAAATGGATATGACTTAGCTGGGTGCTTCTGACGAAAGATTTCTCATGAGATTTTCCTCAAGCTATTGTCTGGGACTGCCATCTCTTCTGAAGGCTTGGGTAGGGTAGGGTGGGGATCTGCTTCCAAGTTCACTCATGTTATTGGCAGGCTTGCTTCTTTGCCACATATGTCTCTCAACACGTCTGTCTTCCAGCATGGCATTTGGCTTATCCCAGATTGCAGTGATCCAGGAGAGGGCAAGAGAGGAGGGTGCATACCAAGATGGAAGCCATAGTCTTTTTATAACATCTTCTGAGATTAGGTTATAATCTTTAAAGTGACAAACAAAATTTTGCTTCTTTTCCAAAACTTTTCCTCTTTTTCTCAATTAGAGAGAGAGAGTGAGTGTGTTCTTGAGGTTTCAGAAATTACACATGTATACTGGAGTAAGGAGAATTTGAGATTAGAGAGTTAATATTTGAAATTTATCTATGTATATGCTTATGTCTGATGGCCTATGAGTTTATTGTAGGCAAGGTTTGGCTCTTTTTAGCTTTGAGCTAGGCCTCCATGCTTTTTGCTAAAAACTAAGTTGTTCAATGAATGTTGATTGTCCATAACTAACCATCATTCAATTAGAAAGCATCTTTCAGAATCTCTTTATACAAATCTTTTGATATACTTCTGTTAAAAAGGATGCATATTATATATGTTTATAGGCCTAAAAACATTGCAGTGGATATTTTTGCATACGATAATCTTTAACTACTTTCAATTTTAGACATATTCAATTGGCTGCTTACTGGGGAAGATGAAGAAGTCAACACTCATCCGTTTTAATCTTCATCGCATTTCTTAGCCAGGTTACTATTTCTACCTTATTAGAATGTATGGTATTTAAATCATTTCTAATTTACTTTGTATGAGTTTGTTTTTACCATCCTGTTTTGAATTCTGAGTTTATTTTGTTCTTTTAATTGATGGGATTTGATTGTAAAATAAGATTTATCATTTTGCTTTTGATTTCTTATTCAGTGTTGTTAAGTAGCATCAAAATGTAGGACATTGCCTTTGGTTTGTCGAGTTATGTCTTCCATACTGCTGTTTCTATCTTAAGTTACATGCTTATATGCTGCTGTGGTCTGAATATTTCTTTCTTGCCTAAAATTCGTATCTTGGAATTCTTACCCCAAGGTGATGGTATTAGAAGATGGAATCTTTGGAAGATGATTAGGTCATGAGGGCAGAATGCTTGTAAATTGGAATTAGTGCTCTTATAAAAGAGGCCCAAGGGAGCTGCTTGCTCTTCCACCACATGAGGACATATGTATGAGTCAGGAAGCAGGCCTTCACCAGACATGGAATCTGCCAGTGCCTTGATCTTGGACTCCTGACTCCAAAATTATGATATAAATGTTTGCTGCTTGTAAGTCACCCAGTTTATGGTATTTTAAAAATCATAGCAGCTCAAACAGACCAAGACATGTTAACAGACCAAGACGTGTTAACACCCCTCCCCCCATTTATTTTTATTTTTTCTTCCTGTAGTATGTGTTGTTCATAGTTGCTGAATTAGGTTAGACTACAGAGGGCTGATTTGTGTTCAAAGATTGGCAAGAAAAGTTTAGACTCAGTACAGAATTGTATCAAAGTAGCAAGCAAACAGTACAAATGTTGTAAACCAGATAAAGATACAGAAATGCAGTAGATGTTATTTCTCAGTCAGTGTCTCCCTAGTTCCTCATGTGTTGGTGGTTATTGTGGCTCACTTGGCATGAGGAACCCAGTGGGAAGCAGGTCTGAGCCTGGATTTTGTTTTTTCTATCACTAGACTGGTGGAGAAAGCAAATGGAGAGCTCATCAGCCTCCTCTTCTACGTATTAGTATGTAGGCCCTTCCTTGCTATGACATTGATTTACTAGAGCTCCATTTCCAAAGTGTTAACTAACGCTTTGGTGTTAATTCTTCCAGACTTTCATTAGACATTTCAACAGCAAGAATTGTATCATATTATGAGTATCTTTTTGTAACTTGTTTTTAAGTAAATAGTAAGTAAAAGCTTTTGTTTCCCTGAAACTAAAATTTTCTCATTAATATGTTTATTGATTAAACCCCTGTAGCTCAGTTTGTGAACCACATCTGATAAAAGATAGAATTCAGCAAGGAAACCTCTCCCTGTATCTGCCTTCCACCCTATCTCCAGATCTCAGACAGTAAGAGACCTGCATAAGATTTATTTTCTCCAAAAGGTTTTTTTTAAACTAATTTCCATTCACATATTGAGTTTTCCTTTATTTTGCTATATTGCTTTTAAATTTCATAGCATTTTTCTACTTCCTTGCTTATATTTTTTTCCTAATTGGGCATCCTGTAGACAAAATTGTTTAGTTTAGTTTATCAACAAAATTTTACTGAAATAGCACTGTTAGGTAAGGAACTATAATCTAGTCAGGAGACAACTGGAAATACATAAAATACTAATAAAGTCAGCATGTCTTACCACCATACTTAATACAGTTTTATGTATACATACACACAGTAGGTCATAAATGCCTACTCATTTAAGAAGTTAGCATTTTATTTTGAGTCACTACATATGTATTATGTACTTGCTGTGTGCTAGGCATTGTGCATAAAGGAAGCAAGGAGAATATGCCCTCTAGTGTTGGTGTTTATATCTACGAAAATGAATGACTCACTGTATTATGTCATACATGGTAGACAATCAGCAAAAATTATTCATGAAAGAATGACCCTGAAGTTCAATTTGTTTTGTATCCCTAATGACAAAACTCCAGAAGAAGTTCCCTTACTGTGTCCCCCACATAAAAGTGTTGGCTTCTAAAAATCTAGGTTCAACTTACTGCTTTATAGATTTTTATCAGTAAAGGAAATAACAGAGCTATGTAACAAGAATAGAGAGAGAGCATATTTTAATCTTTGGATATTTATGATTTCTAGTTTTTGGCATTCTCATTCAAATATATATTTTTTGTTGAACAAATGTTTATACTGTAATTAAATTACTTTTTCTTTAGAAATTTTTGCGGGTTTTTGTCTTGAATTATTTTAGATTTTTTTATATCCTGTATTTGCTATGTCTAGTTCATTCAGTCAACAAATATATATTGTGATCTCTCTGTCGAGACATTTACTCTAGGATACTATACATAAACCTCAACTTCTGTTTGTCCAAATGAAGAGTTTCCTGTGGTCTAACCATTGTGTATGTTTTGGATTTTTTGTTCCAGTTATCTTGTCATTTGAATCTCATTTGAATATTTTATTATGTGGATAGATTTCTGTTTTTACATCTAGACTTTCACACCTGAAATAGTAGAAAGGTGAGAAAAGGTCAATTTAAACATAATGCTGGACTCTGGGTTTTCATAACTAAATAGAGATGGTCTCCTAAAATTATACTTGCTCATTTATTTGCCGGTATTTTTAACGCAAGGTTTTTCTTTTTATTATTTAGTATAGGAGTACTGCTTGGAGTTCTTCTTTGTTTTTCTTGTGTAAACCACACCCGTAATTCCTCCTTTGAAATGTCCCCCCTTCAGTTTTCTTTAAAATAGAACAAAAACGTTACTTGGATATTATCCAGTTCAGTTCCTCTTTAAACATACTGACGTTTATGTCACCCTGAATGCTTGGAGCATGAAATATTTTCTAGTACATACACAAATTTCTGCGTACCAGTTGAGTTTGTCCTATGAGTCATATAGAATTGTTTCTCTTCGGCTGGGTGTGGTGGCTCATAACTGTAATGCCAGCACTTTGGGAGGCTGAAGCAAGAGGATTTCTTGAGGCCAGGAGTTCTAGACCAGCCTGGGCAACACAGTGAGACACTGTCTCTAACCCCCACAAAGAAAGGATTTGTTTTTGTGAAGTGGAAATTGACTAAGAGAACTTCTGTATTCAAATTAAATCAAGCTAATTTACCTGTTACCTATCAATAATTAGTTGTTGCTAATGATTAGGCACACATTGCAAGCATTTCAGGTAATTGACTCTAATTTCATTTTCACCTAAATTGTTATAATTACATTTATACAACTCTTCTTTTGCTTTGCTTTTCTGAATCATATATGTATTCATATGAAAGAGTTTACAGAAAAGTTTGTTTGTAATCCCTAAGATTTTCTTAGGGCAACTTTTAAAACTTAACCATCCTCTTATAAATTATTGGAGGTGGGACTCTTGCCAAAAGTGGCACTAAAAGGAATATTTGACAGTTCTTTGCCATTTAACTGTTTTGTAATTTATAGTGGGATGAAAATGCATTCTAGAGTAATAATAAAAAAAAAGAGAAAATAATTTAAATGGGGAAGAATTATCATGGACTAAACAATAGTGGTTTATTTTGACAGGTACTACTTTATGCGCAGTATATATTCATGTATTTCTCATAGTAAACTTTTGAGGTAGTGGGTTCCATTATTATCCTCATTTTCATGAGGAGACTGTGGCACGCAAGATGAGTTTACCCAGGGACACCCAACCAGTAAATGGCAGAACTGGAATAATTCCAGACAGTCTGGCTCTAGAGTTTGTACTTTTAACAAAAATACTTTCGTGAAAAGGAATATAACAGTGTTAGAATTTATTTCAAATGCTACTGGTTTTGTGATGGCGAGTTTACTCAATTAAATTATGTCCGTTTAAACATACTTGTTTTGATCTATTTTAAGAATGAAATTTAATGTTTTTTCAAGCTACACATATCTCACTCAAGATCTCTCTTTAAGTCATGGACTCTGTCTGCTTTCAGCATTGTATAAACACCTTATTACCTCTTTGTTATCAGGCTTCTCAGTTTTTTCCTTATGAACATGTGTGGAACAATAAAAACAAAAGTTTTATGCACTTGAACTAGTTTATTGAATTAGTTTACAACTCAAGTTGACAAAGCTGTCTGTACCTAGAATTAAATGACAAAAATGTCTTCACACAGCCATTTATTGTTGGTATTTCTTACATTCAAGAAAAACTTGAAGGTAAACCATGTCAGATAAGATTTTGAAAATGTATTTGAGTCATTCTGTTTCTTTCCTTATATAGTTCAATAAACTGACCAAATTTAATCCAAAATTTAAGCCAGCAAGTCATGTGTCTCTTAATGTGCTGCATGTGTTCGCTTTTGATTCTCTTAGCAGCAATATTTTTATGGGCATGCTTTCCCAGTTCTTGTGTGTACTTTATAAATGTTGAGGAGAACAGTTTGAACAATTTACACCACTAACTTGAGATTAATACATGATGTATATTTTGTGACAATGCTTTTAGCATTTAATTCATACTAAAATATTTCAAAAAAATACTTATAAACAAAAGAACAAGCAAATTTAACATTAATTGCTTTTGGTATTTTGTGTTTCGTACATTATGTCAACTTAAAAGCATATACATTTAAAATCAAAACTAGGAGTGTTTTATTTATTTGGGAATAGCTATTTCTGTATGTTAATGTCTTTCAAAGAGCCAGTGTAATCACCTTCTTCAAATGGAGAAACCTTAAAAATTAACGATTTGTCATGAAAGTTTTATCTTCGGTGTCAGAGGATTACTCAAAAGATGGCAGGTAAGACTCTATTCTGGATCTTGCTTACCTCACTATATTCGGCTTTGCATCTTTGATATACGAAACCTGTTTTTCACTTGTTCTTATGTTAAACTCAGGTATATGAGTCACCTCCAGGAAATATTCCCTGACAACCACCATTCCTTCTTAGTTCTCCTTTTCTGAGCTCTCATAAAAACTAGTGGACATGTCTATAATTGTCTTACCATATAATAGATAATTGATATAATTATCTATTTTTATATTTGTCTTTACTAGATGGTGAGTGTCTTTAACTTTCTATTTCCAGCTGTTTCCTGCCTAAGGTATCACAATACCTGTTTTCCAAACAGAATATCCTAATCATAAATTAATCTTATCACTTCTCTATACACTTTCCCTGGATGATTTCAAGTTCCATTGTTTTATTACCTCAGTACAGATAATTCCCAAATTGACATTTTCATCCCATATTTATTTTCACAGCTCCAGATATCTATATGGTTAGATAGGTATACAGACACCTATAAATTCAGCCAAAACAAATAAAATCCTCATCTTTCTTTTCCCAGTCTGCGCCTTGAATCTGTGGTGTTTATCTTCATGAATGGCTTCTTCCTGCATCTTAACTCTTTATATCTTTTGTTAAACCTTGCACATTTCCTCCTAAACTTCCTTAATATAGTTTCGTATGAGTATAGGCATACCTTGGCGATATTGTGGGTTTGGTTCCAGACCACCACAATAAAGTGAGTCATACAATTTTTTTTCTGTTTCTCAGTGCATATTAAAGTTGTGTTTATGCTATACTGTAATCTATTAAATGTACTGTACTGTAGCATTATCTCTTTAAAAAATCATAATACTGTGGTACATACCTTAATTTAATGATACTTTATTGCTAAAAAAAAAAAGCTAATGATCATGTGAGCCTTCAGTGAGTCATACATAGTCTTTTTGCTGGTGGATCGTCTTGACTTGATGTTGGCTGCTAATTGATCAGAGTGGTGGTTGCTGAAGGTTGGAGTGGCTGTGGCAGTTTCATAAAGTAAGACAACAATGAAGTTTGCCTTATCAATTGACTCTTCCTCTCATGAAAGATTTCGCTATAGTATGTGATGTTGTTTGATAGCATTTTATACCCCCAGTAGAACTTCTTAGAGAATTGGAGTTGATCCTCTCAAACCCTGCCACTGTTTTATCAAATAAGTTTATGTCATTTTCTAAACCTTTTGTTGCCATTTCAACAGTGTTCACAGCATCTTCACCAGGAGTAGATTCCATCTCAAGAAACCACTTGCTTTGCTCGTCCATAAGAAATAACTCCTCATCTATTCAAGTTTTGTCATGAGATTGCAGCAATTCAGTCACATCCTCAGGCTTCACTTCTAATTCTTGTCCTCTTGCTGTTTCCACCACATGTGCAGTTTCTTCCTTCACTGAAGTCTTGAATCCCTCAAAGTAATTCGTGAGGGTTGGAATCAACTTTCAAACTCTCATTAATGTTGATATTTTTGACCTCCTTCCATGAATCACGAATGTTCTTAATTGCATGTAAAATAGTGAATTCTTTCCAAAAGGTTTTCAATTTACTTTGCCCAGATCAATCAGAGGAATCACTGTCTATGGCAACTAAAGCCTTACAAAATGTATTTTTTAAATAAGAACACTTAAAAGTCAAAATTACTCCTTGGGCTACAGAATGGATGTTTTGTTAGCAGGCATGACAACAACATTAATCCTGTACATCTCCCCATCAGAGCCCTTGGATGACCAGGTTCATTTTTGTGAGCGGTAATATTTTGAAAGGAATCTTTTTGTCTGAGTAATAGGTCTCAATAGTGGGCTTAAAATACTCAGCAAACCATGTTGTAAACAGATCTGCTGCCATCCAGGCTTTGTTGTTCCATTTATAGAGCACAGACAGAGTAGATTTAGTGTAATTCTTAAGGGACCCAGGAATTTTGGAATGGTGAAAGAGCACTGACTTCAAACTTACAGTCACCAGATGCATTAGCCCCTCACAAGAGAGTCAACCTGTCCATGGAAGTTTGAAGCCAGGCATCAATTTCTCCTCTCTAGCTATAAAAGTGCTACACGTCGTCTTCTTCCAATGGAAGGCTGTTTTGTCTACAGTGAAACTCTGTTGTTTAGTGTAGCCACCTTCATCGGTGATTTTAGCTACATCTTCCAGATGTAGCTTCTCCATCAGCACTTGCTGCTTCACGTTGCACTTTTATGACATGGAGATTGCTTCGTACCTTAAACTTCATGAATCAACTTCTGTTAGCTTCAGACTTTTCTTCTGCAGCTTCTTTACCTCTCTCAGGCTTCATAGAATTGAAGTGAGTTGGGGCCTTGCTCTGGATTAGGCTTTGGCTTAAGGGAATGTTGCAGCTAGTTTGATCTATCCAGGTTACTAAAACTTTCTCCATGTCAGCAGTAAGGCTGCTTTGCTTTCTTACCATTTGTGTGTTCACTGGAGTAGCACTTTTAATTTCTTCAATAACTTTTCCTTTGCCTTAACAACTTGGCTGTTTGGCACAAGAGGGCTAGATTTTGGCCTACCTCAGCTTTCAGCATACCTTTCTCACCAAGCTTAATCATTTCTAGCTTTTGATTTAAAATGAGAGACACATGACTCTTCCTTTCACTTGAGTATTTAGAGGTGATTGTAGGGTTATTCACTGGTCTAATTTTAATATTGTTATTTCTAAGGGAATAGGGAGGCCTCAGGAAAGTAAGACAGTTGGGGGAACTGCCAGTTTGTGGAGTGGTCAGAGCACATATAACATTTATCAATTAAGTTCATCATCTTCTCTGAATATGGTTCATGGCGCCCCAAAACAATTGAAATAGTACTATCATAGATCACTGATCACAAATCACCATAACAGATGCAATAATAATGAAAAATTTAAAATATTGTAAGAATTACCAAACTGTGACTCAGACATGATGTAAGCACATGTTTAGAAAAGTGGCACCAATACACTTGCCTGACACAGGGTTGCCACAAACCTTCAAGTTGTAAACAACAACAACAAAAAAATGCAGTAAAAAATGCCATGAGGCACAGTAAAACTAGGTATGCCAATATCTGCAGTTGCTTAGTTCAGGCTCTTCCCTCTTACTGCTTCTATGATTTTTCTGAAATACTGATCTGATTGTGTCACCCCTCTTGTTAAAAATTCTAGTTTTTTCAAGCATCATCTTAAAATTCTGAATTTTTTTTTCTACATTCTACTGCTTACTTGAGCCACCATTACTGATGGGAACATAGCAGATTCTGTTTGTATGTTGAAGTAAAAAGAGGTTGAAAACCATCTACAGTACAACTACAGTCTTTGCATTATATTCAGATCTTTTACCACCTAGCTTTATCCTGTTTTATAACTTACAGATACTGTATACCACCAGATGATTTACCATTTGTTTATTCCATGAACTTTTACAATCAGTAGTGTCTTTGCTCAGTGAGGTTCCTGCCAGTTGATTTGCTACTTGAACTCCTATATAATCTTCAAAACTCTGCTCAAATATATAGGGACCGTATGGACCCTCTTAGTCACAAACAGATCTCTTTATGTCCTCAGTGATATTTTAATACTTTCTACCTATTGCTATTATGGCCCCTATGTGATCATTGTTATTTATGGACTATCCTCCTATATTATAATGTGATCTTTTCCTACGGTCTTGGCATATATACTTTTTAGTATATATAATATGAAGAGCAGCTAAAGGAATTAGTGATATTTAGCCGTAAAAAGAGAATATGCTGGAATTCTTGGGGAAAAAATGTTTTCAGAGTATTCAGAGGTTATCAGTTAAAAGGATTGCATTTGGTATGTGGAGCTTGAGGAGGCAGGGCATAGAAGTTAAAGGAATACATATTTTAAGTGATACATAGTAGTTTCAAATGGTAACCACTTTTTTAACTTTTTAACTTGAGGTATAATTTACATATGGTAAACTATACAACTCTTAAGTATATGATTTTACATATGTATATTCTGTGTAAAAATCATCCCAGGAAAGACAGGGACATTTCCAGCTGTCCAGAAAGCCCTCCTTATGTCCCCTCCTTTCCCTCACAGATTTAACCATGGTTCTGAGCCTTATCACCAGATCTTATTTTATCTGGAAATCTGCAATATGTATCCTTTTGTATCTGCCTTCTTTTACTCATTTGTATATTTATGAACTTCATTCATGTTGTTGAAGATAGCACTATTTTGTTCTTTTCGTTCAGTGTTCTTTTCTCATCAATTTATAGAATTCTTAGTATGTGAATAGGATCTCCCTTCATACGCGTACACCCCACCCTGTATATTTATTCATTCTACATAACTTTAGTAGATGCTATTAGTTTTCTGAAGATAGTTTCATACTTGCACCAGCAGTTTGGTTTTCTTTTTTTTGACACAGAATCTTGCTCTATCACTCAGTGGCATGATCTGCCTCACTGCAACCTCTGCTTCCCAGATTCAAGTGATTCTGATGCTTTAGCCTCTCAAGTAGGTGGGATTACAGGCATGTGCCACCACGCCTGGCTAATTTTTGTATTTTTAGTAGAGATGGGGTTTTGCCATGTTGGCCAGGCTGGTCTTGAACCCCTGACCTCAAGTGATCTGCCTGCCTCGGCCTCCCAGAGTGTTGGGATTACAGGCATGAGCCGCCACGCCCAGCCATGGTTGTTTTTCAACATTACCATTTAGTGCTTTTTATTTAAGAAATAATTTCTTGAATTTTTTTCATGAGACACTGTCTATTCATTGTAGACATTTTGAAAATACAGGAAAAATTGAGGAAGAAAATAAAAGTGGATCTCACAACCATTATTTTTAACCTTCAGTATATATTCTTTTAGTCTTGTTTGAATTTTTTTTTTAGTAAAGTTGATACGTTTTGGCTGTGTTCCCACCCAAGTCTCTTCTTGAATTGTAGTCCCCATAATCCCCATGTGTCGTGGGAGGGTCCCCCGTGGGAGATGATTGAATGAATCATGGGGTCAGTTACCCACATGCTGCTGTTCTCATGATAGTGAGTGAGTTTTTACAAGATCTGATGGTTTTATAAGGGACTTTTCTCCTTTTGCTTGGTACTTCTCCTTGTCACTGTCATGTGAAGAAGGAGGTGTTTGCTTCCCCTTCCACCATGATTGTAAATTTCCTGAGTCCACCTCAGCCATGTGGAACTGTGAGTCAATTAAACCTCTTTCCTTTAAAAATTACTCAGTCTCGGTTATGTCTTTATAGCAGCATAAGAACAGACTAATATAAAACTTTAAATCATATTAGGCATTAAAAAACAATACAGTGTGGGTATTCTCCTATATTCTTTTATCCTTTTCCATTTCCATATTTGCATCATTTTTTAAAAAACTTGCTGTACTACCTTGAAAACGCCTAATCTCATCTCATCTAGGAAGCTAAGCAGGGTTGGGTCTGGTTAGTACTTGGACAAGAGACTATCAGGAATACCAAGTGTTGTAGGCTTTAAAAAACAAACAAACAAACAAAACCTTTTACTATATTTTGGGCATTTCCCCATATTCTTTTGTAAAGAATCATATTTGCTTGTTGATATTACTCATTTATCAAGTAGGGTTTTATATTTTTATACTGAGGATAAAAATCAGGATACCGTTTTGGAGCCTATGGGATTTAAAAGAGGTTGAGAAAAAAAAGTGAATAGAATTTAATCAGTGTAGAGTGGCTCACACCTGTAATCTCAGCACTTTGGGAAGCCAAAGTGGGTGGATCACTTGAGGTCACAAATTTGAGACCAGCTAGGCCAACATGGTGAAACCCATCTAATACAAAACTTAGCTGAGCATGGTGGCAAACACCTGTAGTTCCAGCTACTCAGGAGGCTGATGAAGGAGGATCAGTTAAACCCTGGAGGTGGAGGTTGCAGTGAGCCAAGATTGCGCAACTGCACTCCAGCCTGAGCAACAGAGCAAGACTTCGTCTTAATCACTATGATTTCTCAAGGAAAGTGAATGATTATGCAAGTCACAGTACGTCACTTGCTTATCTCAGCATTCGATAAACTACTTTCTAATACAATACACTTTTTACATTTCTTCTTTGTCATTAAATATATGTGATTCTCAAACCTCTCAAGCCCCTATGAAAAATAATAGTTCTTTTCTTGAACAATATCTGTATCAATGTTGCTTATGTGTTCATTTATCGTCTCTTATATGTAAGGTATGTTCTAGGCACTTTGGAAAACTGCCATCAGGTTGCTTATAACTTGTTCTAGGGGGAAGAATCATAGATACATAATAATTTTAAATATGATAGGGAATTTTCATAATAAATACCCCACACACACTTCTTCCCTCCACTTGAAATATGAAGACACCAACACCCAAAAAGATTAAATTACTTGTTCACAGCCACAAAATTTGTGGCAGAGGCAGAACTAGAACCTAAAACCAAAAGCTGTGATTCCCTCTCAATGTTTTTATACTTTTTTTTCCCCATGAGATGGAGTCTCACTGTGTTGCCCAGGCTGGAGTGCAGTGGCACAATCTCAGCTCACTGCAACCTCTGCCTCCCAAGTTCAAGTGATTCTCCTGCCTTAGCCTCCCATGTAACTGGGACTATAGGCACGTGCCACCACACCTGGCTAATTTTTGTATTTTTAGTAGAAACAGGGTTTTACCATGTTAGCCAAGATGGTCTCCATCTCCTGACCTTGCGATCCACCCACCTGGGCCTCCTGCTTTTATACTTTTTAGGTACACTGTATGTAGTGTTTTTCTCCACATAAACTTTGTCATTTTCTTCCCTAGGGAAATACTGCTAAAAGCATTTACTTTGTTTCTATGGTAGGTAAGGAAAATTTGTTTCATTTGTACAGCTAATACTTATTAAGCCCCTAGAATGTGTGATATTCTGTTGCAGGTGAGAAATATGTTGATAAACTAGGAAAATCTGTGGAAAGCAGTGTGTTAAGTGTGGAAAAAGCTATTTCTGGAATCTGAGCATCTGTGTTAGATTCCCAGCCCTATCATTTCCTGTCTGTGTGACCTATCGAAGGTACTTAATCTGTTTGAATCTTAGCTTACTCCTCCTACATTCATTAATTCATTTATTGAGCCCAAGAACTCAGTACTGTGGAAGCAGCCAAATTCTGCATGTCAAGAACTGTGCATGGTATTGAGGATGCAGCAGAATTCCTGCTCTCAGTAAATTCTCATGCTGGGAGTGGAGTAAACAAATGGTAAATAAAGTATATATAGTATGTTGTAATAAGTGATATGGAGAAAAATAAAGTAGATAGGGTATAAAATGGTGGGGAAGGAATCGTAATTTTAATATGCTGGCCAACAAAGGCGCTACCAAAAAGGTGAGAGTTGAGCAAAGACTTCTTTTGTGAAATGTGGTTACAGTCATTTCTCATATCTGATCAGCCAGACCCAAACTGCTCTTTCTTAGTTTGAAGCGGCACTTAAGAAGTTCTATTGCGTTTTCTCCATTAGGTATAGTCTGACATTAATATCGTTTTTAGTTGCTGTTGATGTATTTTCAATACTAGAAAATAGTTTCTTTTCCCAGATAAAAACAAACAGGAACTTCCTTTGGTGATTAAGTACTGGTGTGGTGTTTAAGCCTCTTTTGCGGGGATGGGTAGATAAAGGTAATGGTCTATGTGTAGCAAAATGTATTAAAACCTCTTTTTAAATGACACATCAATTGTTATTACTTTCAACAGTTACTTAAAATATCCTTCCAGATTCTTAATAAACCTGGGTTTTTTATACATTTAAATGGGGAGCACATGAATTTTCCAACAAAGATCTTTTGGCAATAAACCAAAGAGGACATTGTAAATTAATATTTCTATTGATCAGTTTATTAGAACCACTTTTAGAGTATAGAGATGATAGTCATCATCCCACATACTCTTAGTTGTATATTAGTTATTTGTTTATCATAGATAGGAAATAGGAGCTAATTGGTTCATTTACTCAGTTTTACCAAATTAGAAAGAAAAAGATACTTGCCCTCTGGGAAAATAGTGACTTTGTGTGAATCAGGAGGGAAAACACCTTTCACCAAGTTAAAGGCTCCTTGAGTTTATTTCATCCCACCTTCCCAATCCCCCAAGCCAAATACATGACACAGACTTCACATTCTTGGGCAGGGGTCCTGGTAATACATGGGGATTGCATCTCAGGAGGGACAATGTGACGATGGTTATGAATAGTGCTAATTCCAGAAAGCCTCCCCCAGGGTAAATGGAGTATATTTATGAATACAACCTATCTCATAGGACATTTATGAAGTTCCTATATTCACATACAGACTATATCCCTAATCTGAAAATGATGGAGTTTACATTCTAGTAGAGGTAGAAGATAGATATAAATAAGAAAATTGTGGCTATTGATATTACTGATAATGTAATAGAGTAGTAGTAATTACTTTAAAAGGATGTCAAGGAGGGCCTTCCTGAAGAAGAAACATCTGCATTGAGATTTGTGTGATGAGAAAGAATCAGCATGCCTAGATCTGGGGGCAGAGCATTCCTGAGAGAACCACAAGAACAAAGGCCCTGAGGTACCTGGTCAACGAATAGTAAGGTCCTTCTTGTGGCTGGAACAGTGATTTTAGGAATAGTTGTGGAGAACAATGAGTACCTCGGAGTGGGTTTTTGTGAGGATAGTGTGTAAATCATAGATAAAGCATCTCTCTTACTACCTGGCACAAAGCAAGCATTTGATAAAAGTTCCCTTCTTACTTACTTTAGGACTGTAGTTCTCAAAATTGGTTTATTTTAGGATTTCTTCTTTATACTCTTGGGAATTATTGAAGACTCCAATGAGCTTTTGTTTCTGTAGGTTATATGCATTAATATTTACAGTCTGAGTTTAGAACCAGGGATTTAAAATAGTATTAATTCGTTTAAAAATAACAATGATTTACCCGTTACCAAATAACATTTTTTAATTAAAATAATTTAATTCATTTTGTTTGGTTGTATCTATTAATATTTACAGACTTAGAGTTTAAAAGTGAGGATTTAAAATACTCTTCATTTAAAAATAACAGCGATTTACCCATGTTACCAAATGGGTTATATTTTAAATAAAAATAATTCATTTTTTTCTTGAAAGTTTGAGTTTATCATTGACAACAAATACACTGTTAATTGCTTTTCTTGAAGTGACAGACTCATTTTGTTCATTTTCAAGAAAAGATCTGCCAAAAATCAAACTTAGACTAACTGTAGTTTGACATTTAAGTAGACATAATGTTGCATGGAAAAGTGGCTACGTTAGCTTGCATCTCAATTTCACAAGTGCTTTTCATCAAGACAACCATCATACTTGGAAGAGGTGCTTTAACATACACTTTCCATCTCATTCCAGAGAATATGCAAAAGACCTGTATACGAGGGCCAAGATTTAATACATACTGCTTTGTAAAGACATGTATGAGTAAAAATTGCTGCACCTCAACCACCACTTTTTTTTGGAGACAGGGTTTGCCCCCCAACCACCACTTTTTTTTGGAGACAAGGTCTCACTCTGTTGCCCAGGTTGGAGTGCAGTGGTGTGATTATAGCTCACTGCAGCCTCAAACTCAAGCTCAAGTGTTCCTCCTGCCTCAGCCTCCCATCTCCCAAGTAGATGGGATTATAGGCATAAACCACTGTACTTGGCAATTTTTAAAATTATGAGTACATGGTGGTTGATGCAGTGACTATTAATAGAGGTGTAGTTTTTTTGGCCGCTGCCTTTACTTGTGCTAAAGCACGTGCAGTTTTATAGCTAGTACTTTTATACTCTCAAGTATACATGTCAACAAAGTGGAAAAGGGAAATAACGTTAGTTTTATCTTCAAAACAGTTTTGCTGTTATCAACTCCCTAAAAGAATCTACTCCCCCTTCTCCCACCAGATCACATTTTGGGAATTACTGCTGTAGAGAATATTATTAGTACTTAATTATAATGTCTTCATTTTAATATGTACTTGTTATCCAAATTCGGTTGCCATAGAGTCTAGGCACATATGCTACTGTTGTATGTGTACCTAAGCAAGAACTCTTACAGTTTAGTATCATTGGCCTGTTTGATAGAGTCAAGATAGCAGCAGATTGATTTACAGAGAATATTTGTATTATAAAAGCTACAAAGTAAGAATTTTATTCTATTGATGTATTATTTGGAGTGTTAATTCATGTTTTTTCCAATCTTGCTTTCTGTTTTATTTTTAGGCTTGCATTGATGACAATGTTGATATGGTGAAGTTTCTGGTAGAAAATGGAGCAAATATTAATCAACCTGATAATGAAGGCTGGATACCACTACATGCAGCAGCTTCCTGTGGATATCTTGATATTGCAGAGTAAGCCAGTTCTGTGTTTTAATTTTATCCTAATACTGTTTGAGAGACCTGAGTGTTTATTGAAATGATAAAGATAAATGAGTGAAGTCTTGTATTACTTTAATTTATGAAAATTATTCTTTCCAAAAAAGAAAATAAGTGGTTATTGGGAAACCATATGTTATCAGAATCAGATCTTTCTGTCTGCCTACCCTCTTTGGCCTTTGGTGCTTTGTATTAACATTAGTAATTGTACACATTCTCTGTCCCCATCTTTTTTTTCCTTTGAGTACAGCTAGAGCATTGTCAAATGATTCAGGGCTAATATTTAGCAGTCTAACCCATTCATTTATAATCATAAATTATTAGGAGAAACTAACACTAGTTGTCAACTGGGTTACAATAGTTCTTCAGTGAGCCTGTTTGCTTAGTTCTTTTGAAGGTTGTTTTAAAAAAATACATTGTTTAGAAAATTCAATGAGGAATAGTCATTGTATTCTCTACTACTACATCTGATTTTTTTAAGCATTTAATAATGGAAGTATAGATATCTTGAAAAATAATTTTTTCATTAAATTATTTCTCTTCTTACTATCTATCCACACAGTAAACAGTTCTGTTGTCTCTCTGCTCATATCAAAGCTTATCAATTAATAAATATTGAACATGGGAATTCAACTCTGTAAATATCTTAGTAAGCTTTCATAGTTTTATCTCTATACATTTTGCTTTTCCCCCCCCATGTGTATTGGAGATACAATATCTCAGTTTCAAGAGGGAAACAGTGTATGGTGAAATGAAAAGTGCTCTGGCCTGGGAGGGATAAGGTCTGAATTACCTGAATTTTATTATTGACTCTACCACTAACTGTACGACATCTTTCCATAATTTGTTTCCTCTTTCTGAGCCTTGATTTCTTTGAAGATAAACCGAGGAAGTCTTTTTCCCATTGCAAAGCAGCAGTGGCTGTTCAAACTTAAGAGTCATGACTCTCAAGTTCTTTACCTCCTTTTTGGACTTTTCCTGCTCAACAGAAGACTTAGATAGATCTCTTATAGAAAAAAACAAACAAAACAGATAATTGTGCATTTGTCTTCAACTATACTTAAAGATTAGGCTCTGGAGTTAATTGATGTGGAATTATGACTGCTTCCTCAGTCACTATCAAGGAGTATAACCTTGGCAAGTTGTTTAACTTCTTTAGGCTTTGGTTTTCTCCTCTATAAAATAATATTTCCTAGATTTGTTGTGAGGATTAACTGAAGTAATTCATCAAGCATAGGATCTGGCTCATAGGAAATAGTGCATATTAACTTTTGACCACTATCTTATCTACTCTGAGAGAATGAAAACTCAACCTCTTCCTTCCGATGTTTATAATCCTTATGTTTCCTTTCTGTATTCATGTTTCTGAGTTTGAAAAAACAATTTTAATTGTCCTAAGTAATTTCTTTGCATAGACTTGATTGGGTCACAGACCCATTGTGTCAGTTGGAATACTTTTAGCTGCAAGTAATAGAATACCCAATTTAAAATGACCTAAAGAATAGTGGTACTTGTTATACAGGATACAATATTGTTTAGAGGAAGGACTTTTAGGTTTATGAAGCTGCTCAGTGATGTCAGCAAGGACCTGGGATCGTTCAGTTTTTCTTCTTCTGAATTTCCTCGAAATGGACTTTGTTCTTAGTCTTGTCCCCTCCTGGTTATAAGATGATTGCCACAACTCTAGAATTGTGTTTTACATATCCACATCCAAAAGCAAAAAATGGATTGCAGGTAGAAAATATCTTCTCCGTATTCTGTATACATCAAAGAGGAAAACTTTTCCCAGAGAGCCCTCCAGTTGCTGAAGACATTCCCTACAGGGACTTATTTTGGCCTGGTCCTGGTCATTTGTCCATGTTGTAGCTAGAAAAACTAAATATCTTGGCATATTCAGCTTTTGCATGCTAGTATATAAGTATAAGGAAGGATAAGGAGTTTGTTGCAGTTGTTAAAAGTAATAGCATGGCGGCCTAATCGATAGGGTGAAGATAGTCCACAGATCAGAGTGTTTTATAGGCATGAAAGAAGGAAGCCACTAATAAAATAATAATATAGAGACAATAGTTATAAACCAGGGGATATCCTAGGAAAACTGGGGCTAACTGAAGTATTTTGGAGTTAAATTTGTTGCAAATCCTAGTTCTGCCATTCACTAGCTTTGTGTCCTTGACCAATGTACTTTTAGTCTCAATAATTTAAGATTATTTATAAAATTGGAATGATCTAGATTCTTCCTCTTTTTTCTCATATTGGATTCCACTTCACATTTTTCACTTGTCAATACTGGACTACTTTTAATTCCCCAGCATTCCCTACTGGTTTATATAAGTGTGTCTTTCTTCATAATAGTTTATTTGCCTGCTTTTGCATTACTTGAGCAGCTTCTACCAAACTCTCAAGATGCAGTTTGTATAAGGGTCATTTCTTCCAGGAAGCGTTTCTGTTGTTCTTGGCAAATTCATCATCACCTCTAACACATCAGTTGTTTATATGCTTCTTTACTAACTGTATTTATGCACAGAATAGTAGTAATTCATCTCTATTGATATAGGCAGTTAAGCCTAGATTAGTTTACTCTGAGGATTTAAGGATGATTAGGATACATTTAGTTCTAACTTTTTAACTTCTATTGAAAATAGTAGAACAAAGAATGTCAGATTACAGTTTCATTTCTAGGCATTTAACAATTTTATGTTTGGTCTGTAGCATAATAGAAGCCAAGTGAATAGATAGATGAATGATGGCTCTTCATACTCTGGCTCAGTTATCTTGCCTTTTCACCAAAATAATTACCCTCAACTTTTGCTTATCCTTAACAAGGTAGAAGTCCTAGGGTAAACTAAAAATAGAGGTTGTTTAATAATGTCTTTTCTCCAGAGTGGAATGGAGGACAAATACATGAGTGGAGCCTGATTTTATGCTCAGTTTATGCATTGTTTTAATAAATACTCACTGTCTTGAGTTTTTCATTCTTTATTGTTTTGATTAACATGCTTTAAAAATTATGCAGTTAATAAATACTTAAGCACCTACTGTATATATCAGATCAGATACTAAATGTATTCATTAACATCATTCTTTTCCTTTGGGATGCTGCATCAGCAGTATGATGGGCAGAATAGTGTTATTCAAAATAGTTGAAGCCCTAACCTCCAGTACTTCAGAATGTGACTGTATTTGGAGAAGGGGCCTTTAAAGAGATGATTAAATTAAAATGAGGCTGATGAAGTTGTTTCTAATCCAGTCTGGCTGGTTTTCTTATAAGAGGAGGACATTTGGACACAAAAAGAGACACCAGGGTCCCTCTTGTAGAGAGGAAAGAAATCACGTGAAGAAACAAGGCAGCCATCTACCAGGCAAGGAGAGAAGCCTGTGAAGAAACCAAAGCTACTGACACGTTGATCGTGGACTTCTAGGTGCCAGAACTATGAGAAAATAATACTTCTATTATTTAAGCCACCCAGTGTGTGGCATTTTATTATGGTAGTCCTATCAAACTAATATAAGCAGTATGAACTTTCTAGCATCACAAGGCATATACATCCCTAAAAATTACAGTATTAATGTCATTGGCTATGGATCAGAAATAAAATGGAACAGTATGACTTTGGACATACTAGAAAAGGCAAATGATTTTAGAGCCTGAGAACCCATGTATGTAATTTATTGTTCCAATCTTGAATTATCAATTAGTTATACATCTATAGCCATAAATTATAATTGAATTACTATGTGCAAAACTTCGAAAACCAAGTCCTCTGACTGAAGAAATAATTAGATGAGAACATAGGAACTATACAATAGTAACATTTTAATTGTTATTGTTTTTTATTTATTAGTTGGAATATTTTTCTAAAAGAAATTTTCTTATCTCTACTATTTAGTTACCCTTTGTATTAGTCCATTCTCACACCGTTGTAAAAAACTGCCCAAGATGGGGTAATTTATAAAGGAACAAGGTTTAATTGACTCAGTTCCACAGGGCTGGGGAGGCCTCAGGAAACTTACAATTATGATGGAAGAGGAAGCAATCACATCCTTCTTGACATGGCAGCAGGAAGAAGAAGTGCAGCAAAGGGGGAAAAGCCCCTTATAAAACCATCAGATCTCAAGAGAACTCACTCTCTGTAACGAGAACAGCAGCACAGGGGTAACTGCCCCCATGATTCACTTACCTCCCACTGGGTTCCTCCCATGACTCATGGGGATTATGTAAACAACAATTCAAGAAAAGATTTGGGTGAAGACAGAGCCAAACCGTATTACCCCAGTACAATTTTTATAGGGGAAATAGAATATATTCTTTATTATTTCTTTTTACGTACTTGTTTTTAAAATAATGAATTTCCTTGCTATCTGCCCTCAGTGGGGGACTAATTTTTTTTTCTAGTTTAAGTAATATTAGGAGCTCATGCATTTGAACATATTGATGTGTTTCAGTCCATTGCAGCTATTATCCTTATCAGTTAGCAGATTAAACCATCTTTGGTTATTGAGAGTCTCTTCAAATTGGCTTCCTAAGACCTTGGGACATGACCAAATAAAGTAGTCTTTAAAACCTTCCTGACTTTCTGGTATTGCAAGATTTTCCAGACTAACCTTGCACATTCCTGACCAGGGCCTGGAGTCCTCATTTCTCTAAGGAACCCAGTTCCTTAGGAAGGCTGAGAGTGCTCATTGCTACTGGGGTTGGTCATTGTTTTCAAGTCCCAATCAGCACCAAAGTGTTTTTTCTTTAACCTCTTCTATCCTGTATCACTGTCTTTCCTGTCATTCATTGCTGGGAAATACAGGATTAAAGTAACAGATAATTAGTAATTTGCTTCATTGTGTATTACACATACATTACACTGAGTCTAACAATACCACCACCACCACCACCAGTATGATTACTGAAAACATTCAAAGTTTTGTTTTTGAGGGTTTTGTTTTGTTGGCATTTCTTTTTGTCTTTAGTGTATTCAACTTGGAATATACCATCAGGTTACTATGTGTTGAATTCACTTGAGAGTTTACTTTAAAAAATTTTAATTTTGTTTTACAGTTTATGTAAAATACTACTTCCAATGACAATACCTGCTCTACCACCCTTTTTCATCCCATACCCTATAGATATCCATTTAAAAAAATATCTTCTAGTTTGCTAACAAAAGTATTATTTTTATTGAAATATTAACCCCCCTTTTTGTAATAAATGATAGAATATCACACACATATTTCTTCACTTTGCGTTTTTCACTTAACAGTCTATTCTGGAGATCACTATTGAGTGGAGTATAGAGATACTCATCATTGTTCTTTTCAGTTGTAGTACTCCACTGTGTAGTATGTCATTATAGTTTATCATTTATTCATTGTATCCCTCTTGATTGACCAATGAGTGTTGGTTAATTGACTATAATTTTAATTTTCAGTTGTCCCTTTTTTTTGTATTCTTGCAAGTTATAGGAATTTTTATGTTTATCTGTAAAATATTATGTATATGAATAAGAAAACTTAAATGATTCCTTTAACGTTTTGGTCACAGGTGTAATTATTTGGATATAATCTTTTCTGTTATTTAGTTTTGTCACCATATTTCTTTTTCAGGCTTCCACTACAAATATTTAAGGAATGCTTTTATCTTGAATAGCTTTAATGTTCAATTTTCAAATATAAGAGGGAAATTAGCCCTATATTAGCCTAGCATTATATGGCTTCATAGAACATGGAGTAAACTATTAATTGGTACACTTAATATGTTTTTCTTATTGTTTGGTGTAATTTTAAAGACATTCCTGTGAAGATTTCATATCTTGCTACAAAAATGCTCATAGGTTTTTGTTCATTCATTTGTTTGAGACAGGGTCTTGCTCTGTTGCCCAGGCTGGTGTGCAGTGGGATGATCATAACACACTGCAGCCTGGACTTCATGGGCTTAAGCAATCCTCCTGCCTCAACAGGAGTAGCTAGGATTGTAGGCTTACACCACCGCTCCTAGCTAACTTTTTTATTTTTATTTTTGTAGAGACAGAGTCTTGCTATGTTTCCCAGGGTGGTCTCAAAACTCCTGGCCTCAAGTGATCCTTCTGCTTCAGCCTCCTGAAGTGTTGGGGATTATAGGAATCAGCTACCAGGCCTGACCTGGTGACATTTTCAGTATGGAAAAAGCTTAATTATCTTTGACACTTGATCATTAAAGAATTAGCTATTTAAGGATATAACTTTGGACTATGTGTGGCAACTTATTTATGGCTTGGCTTTTCTTCTTCATTGTAGCCTTTATTTTATAACCTTCCATCAGAATCCTAAGATTTCTTTTGGCTCAACTTCAAAATATGTCCAATGTCTGTTTTTCATTACCTTTTTCATTTCTCTTTGATCCTGGGCACTGTTGTTTTTCACTGGAATTATTGCAGTTGCCTCCTTGTAGGCACAGGTCATCTTTCCTACATATATTTTTTTTACAGTAGCCAGAATGATTGTTTTAAATTATTTCAGTTGAGTAACATGACAGTTTTATTGAAAGCCTATCAGTGGATTTATGCTATGGGTAGAAGCCAGAGTTCTGGTGGCCTACAAAGGTGTGCTTTGGTGGCCTGTCACCTCTCTGACTCCATCCTCCACTCTTTTCCAGACTCTGTCCTATACCTAGACTGGTCCCTTGGCTGAGCCTTTAAACAGACTAGGCGTCTTGCTTCATGCCTTTGCATCTGCTGGTCCCTCTGTGTGGGATTCAGTAATGTTATTTTTAGTGCTTTGAAAACAGAAATTTCAAGAATTTCAGAAATTCTTGCAAAATCTAGAAAATAAACCTTACCTCCTCCCAGCAAGAAATATTATAGTGTAGGAGTTAAGAGCTCAGGGTTGGGAATCAGGCAACTCTGTTTAAATCTTAATTCTATTAAGTAATTGTTGAGTAATTGTTAAGTAATTGTTGTCAACTTCTCTATGCCTCTGTTTCTTCATAAAATGGAAATACTAATACTTGTACCTAATTTATAAGATTATTGTGAAGGTTAAATCAGATCAGGGGTGTAAGACACTTGGCATGTGGCAAATATTTCTATTCAGTAAATATTAGCTGAATTAGTTGTTATTGTTTATAATATTTTTGGTCCCAACTTTTTAGGGGAAAATAGGTAAGCTCTTGGTTTTCCTGGATTATTTAACAAAGAAAACAGTCATTTGATCTTTTGGTTTTAGGGCAAACTTAGTTAGAAGAAAAGAGCAGAGGAGAATGAAGTAGTAATTTGTCATGTGTTCATTCATATGTTGTTATGTGGGCCATAGGAAAGGTGGCAAATCCATGAATTTCATTTTTATTATCTATTTCTTGTCAATAAGAATTTCATTTTTATTATCTATTTTCTTAGTATAAAGCATAGCATGTATTTTGATTAGACGTCTTGGAGAGATTAAGATCTTAGGAAAATATTAAAATTTTGTTTGAGATATTTATATCCTCGTATAATAATAATAAGGCATATTTGCTAAAGGCTGTAGATGTTCTCATATACATTCTTACACAGTTTTTCGTGGAAATTAATGGGAATGTTCACTGTTAACTCCTATTTCACAATCAGAACTGGACTCTCATTCTTGAGACTTAAATTCTGGTGATATTTTTTCATTATATTGTAACTGATAGTAGCATTGGGCACTGGGAAATTTGAAAATGACTGCAACATAGATCCTCATCTTCAGGTTTATAGCTAGATACACATGAAGTCAGTTAACTCTAATACTTGATAAGCTAAATGGACCAGTATACAAGGAACTCTGAGGAAGAAGTGCTTAATTCTGTCTAGGCCAATTAAAGAAAGATTCTAGAGGAGGTAACATTAGTTTATTTTAAATGATTAGTGTAATTTTTGCCTCTGGGAGTTGGGAGCTGCCTGAGTAAAGTCATGTTATTTGTGAGTGAGAAATAATATATGATAAAGTTCTTTTAACTGGCTACCACTGTATTTACATTTACCATTTCTGTGTTAAAACTTACTGACTGATACCCATATGCCTAAACATTGCAGTTATTAGGTCACTAAGCGCACTTGCAAACCTACCAAACATTATTTGTGTGTGTTTTTTGCCTGTTAATGCCTGTTATATGCAAACAAACAAAACCAGAACATAGTTGCTAATATAACAAAGTTGAATACTTTGGAAAGACTCAATGGCAGTGCCCTAAAAGAATGATTGCTGTTTAATTAGATATGGGTGAGACAACTGAAAGACTGAAGAAAAAAAAAATCTAAAAAGATTGTGTACTCGAATTGCTTTGCTGTTGACATCAAGTTTTTGGTTCACTTTAAAGACAGTTTGAAGTCTTAGATAACACATTACAGGTATCATTTATGCCAGAATGACAGCATGGATTTATAGTCATGAAGACGTTATCCAAAGAAGTAGACTAGTCCTCACTAAAGGATAGGTAAATAAATATACATTTATGTCTTCTATGATTAAATAAATGCATTATTTACATATATGTGTTATATTTTATGATTGCCTATTTTAATCAGTCTTTTTGGTTAACCAAGCAAATACTGGTTCTGACTATAATTTTTTGGAGAGAAAGCATTAGTGGAATATGGAGAGAGTAGCAGATAAGACTGGGGAAGTGAGCTGGAGTTACAGTGTAAACGATTTGTGTGCCATGCTGAGTTTGTCCTTTGGTGGTGATGCAGTTTAGGGAAGTGATGACCTTTCAGTCTGTTTTTTTGGAAGATTCTTGACAGATTAGAGAGATTGGGCAAGAAAACTAGGGCAGTGGCACTGAAATTGGAAGTAGAGCAGGTCTGAAAGAAATCTGGAGAATATAATTGATTAAGTCTTGGTGTGATTTACTGGATCTAAGTACTAAGGTAGGAAGAAAAATCAAAGGTGGTAATGATGACAATAGCTAACATTTACCAAGTGCTTACTCTGTGTGTGTGTGTGTGTGTGTGTGTGTGTGTGTGTGTGTTACCATTCTAAGTCCTTTAAATGACATAATTTCAGTCATCCTAACAGTCACATAAAAAAATGTACTACTCCTACCCACAGGCCCTTATGCATAAACCTCCAAAACTGCAAAAAATGAAAACATAAATTGTTTGGTGTAGACACATTTGGCAACAGATCATGACCTGAACTGATGGGAGGCTATTTGTAGTCTTTATCTTACCTAACTGTAAATGTATTTTTTTGCAGAAATATTTTTGTGTTTAGTTATGGAGTGCTGCCCCAGACCTGGTGGGAGTGTTACATAATCCATAATATTATATTTCTAAAATATGAAAAACTTTTATTTTTCTGTTGCTGGTAGAAATGAAAATTAGATCAGCCATTGTGGAAAGCAGTTTGGTGATTTCTCAAAGAACTTACTTACCATTTTACCCAGCAATCCCATTATTGGTTATATATACCCAAAGGAAAATAAATTTCTACCATAAAGATACATGCACATGTATGTTCATCACAGAACTATTCACAGTAACAAAGACATGGAATTTTCTGTTTTTTTTTTTTTTTTTTTTTTTTTCAGATCTCTTAGGATAAAAAAATATAAACAATTTTGAAATTTAGTTTTGGGTGAGAGATAATAGACCTGCATTAATAATTTTTACTTGGCTGGGCACAACGGCCCACACCTATAACCCCTTGAGAGGCCAAGGTAGGAGGATCACTTGAGGCCAAGAGTTATAGACCAGCCTGGGGCAACATAGCTACCCCATCTCTACCAACAACAACAAAATTAGCTGGGATTGGCGGTGCATGCCGGTAGGCCTAGTTACTTGGGAGGCTGAGATGGGAGGATCATTTGAGCCCAGGAGTTTGAGGTTGCAGTAAACTGTGATTGCACCTGTGCACTCCAGCATGAGCAACAGAATGAGACCCTGTGTCTAAAAAAAAAAAAAAAAAAATCTTATTTTATAGATGAAGAGACTGAATCATAGAGCGAAATCACACAAAATAAGTGGCAGAGCTAGGGTTTGAACCTAGACAGTCTGACTTTTCAAATGTGTACTTTAAGACGCTACACTATTCTGCCTCCCTTTCTAGCCTTTGTCATTGGGAAAATTATGCTATTAAAGTTATTAAAGGATCTAAATAGCAGAATTAGGGAAAGCTGAAGAAGAGGGAGACAGTATAGTAGAATGTTAATTTAGATTGGTCTAATTTGAGCTTTCAATGGAAAAAGTGCAGTAGGAAGCCAGAAATATTTTGGATATATTTATAATGCACATACTGGATTCATCAGACCTAAGATGCCATTGTTGTAACATCATAAATCCTGATTTAAAAAATTAAATAAAATTATGGTGCAGTATTAATTTTTATCATGTAGGTTTTTTTTTCTTTCCCACACAGTATTATTCTCTGTGCTGCTTAGAGTATGGGAACACTGCTTGTTTTGGGATTTTTTTCTGCATCACTGATAGACATTCTGCAAGCTTTGATGTTGGCACTTTCTTGATCTTACCATAAAGTATCAACAAAAAGTTTTCAGACAACATCCAGAAGAAATTTTATATAACAGTTAAGGTCAACAAATATGGTTCCAACAACACACATAACTCAACTGAAGTGAAAACAATATAAATAGTTGTGACTGATGTCACATGTGGATAATAATGACAACCCAGTCATATCTGCCACCTGACCAACATCAATTATATAAAGTCAGTGATTTTAAGAGTCATTGAATGTAGAAGATTTCAGTGATGTTAAAATGTGTAGGAAGTGTGCAACTTAGACTTGTTAAACAACGAGTAGTACTTTTGCCTCTGAGAATTGGAAGTTGCAGTAAGTAAAATACTAGGGCTTGTAAGTGGTTTTAATAAACAAATACGTGGTTTTTAAGAGTTAATACATGATTGAAGAAGTTTAGAATCAGTTCTCTGGGGAAAAATAGATTCTGTGGTATTTTCTATGTTTAAGAGTTACTTTATGAAGAAAATGTAAATACTTCCCCTGATTTTGAATTTGTCTTTTATAAATGACAATCTAGGTGCCACATTTCACAAAGAGATTAATCTCTCTCATAAGTGTTGGCCTTGTCTTTGTTATTGGTAAAATTAATTATACTATATGCTGAGTACAACTAAAAACTCTGAATATTATATGTAAAACACAACTCTGAAAGGTGGCTAGAATAAGGCAGAGGAACTAGGGATCTCAGGACCCAAATAATGACGCAGTGGTAGTTCCCCTGCCTTTTCTTTTGGCCTCATATATCCCACAGTTAGAGCTGAAGAAGTTGATAATTCAGAAGTGCAATGACCACAGACAAAAAAATCTCCAACAAAAGCCCAGTGTTTTAAATACTAGTAGAGGGACACCGTAGCAAGATAAAACTTTTTGAGAATAACCATTCTACTTCAACCAAACACCACAGATAAAAACCTTGGTCACACCTATACCAGCAAAGGCCAAGTAGGGATCCTAGATTTCCATCCTCACTAAGCTGTAATGAGGCACTCTGACACCTCCACTGGAATTGTGTCAGATTAGGCCAGCTACAGAGGTGGGACTTTAATTCCCGTAGAATGGTTCACTAGCCCTTCCCCCCACTTGCAGTGTTACTAGAGACCATGTGGGAAGCCAAAACTTGTACTTTTATTTGGGAGTAAGGAGGAGCTTTTGTGCCTGCTGTGTGGCATCGGAGGAGTCCTATTGAAGAATGAACATTTTCACCACTTCTTTTTCATTGTTTTTTTGTTTGTTTGTTTGTTTGTTTTTTATTGTACTTTAGGTTCTGGGGTACATGTGCAGATCATGCAGGATTGTTGCATAGGTACACACATGGCAAGGTGGTTTGTTGCCTCCATCCGCCCATCACCTATATCTGGTATTTCTCCCCATGTTATCCCTCCCCCAACCTTCCCACCCCCCACTGCCCCTCCCTTAGCCCCCACAACAGACCCCAATATGTGATGCTCCCCCAAACTGTGCTCATGTGTTCTCATTGTTCAACACCTACCTATGAGCAAGAACACGCGGTATTTGGTGTTCTGTTCTTGTGTCAGTTTGCTGAGAATGATGGTTTCCAGATTCATCCATGTCCCTACAAAGGACATGAACTCATCGTTTTTTATGGCTACATAGTATCCATGGTATATATGTGAAAGCATTTCTCTACCCACGTACCCCCAACCCCAGCACCCTCCCAGCACCCAGGGTTATTAGTGGAGACTACATGGGAGCAGTAGCTTCTCAGCCAGAGACTTGTCAGTGGAGGCATAGTGGAGAGTCAGAACTCCCACCCAGCCAGGAGAATCAAGAAGCTGCCCCATCTCTAGTGTAAATGGAGGACAAGTGGGGAACCTGAACGTCTACCCACACCTTGCAGAAATGAGATAACACCTTCCTACCTTCATCTGCGGGAGCAGGATCAAACAAAGCCAACTAACACAAAGATTTAAATACAATCTAGAGTCTTCTAATTACCAAAGTGTGCGGATTTTAATTGAAAATTGTTGGCTGAGTGTGGTGACTCACTTTATTTAGGTAATCCTAGCACTTTGGGAGGCCAGGGTGGGGGGGATCATCTGAGTCTAGGAATTTTGAGACCATGGGCAACATGGCGAAACCTCATCTTACCAAAAAAAAAAAAAAAAAGTTAGGCATGATGGCACATGCCTGTAATCTCAACTCCTCGGAAGGCTCAGATGGGAGGGTCAGCCACTGCACTCCAGCCTGGGCAACAGAGTGAGATCCTGTCTCAAAAAACAAACAAACAAAAAAAAAAACCTGTCATACCAGGAACCCAGAGTATCTCAAATTGAATGAAAAAAAGATAATTAATGGAGATGAACACCAGAATAACAGATATTAAAATTATCTGACATGGATTGTAAAGCCAGCTGTATTAAAATACTTCAACAAGCAATTATCAGCATGCCTGAAACAAATGAAAAGTAGCAAGTCTTGGCAAAAAATAGTCTGTGAAGAAATAAATAGAAGATATGAAGAACCAAATGGAAATTTTAGAGCTGAAAAGTTCAGTAACTAAATTAAAAACTTCAGTGGATAATAGGCTCAACAGCAGAATGGAGGAAATAGAAGAATTAATGAGTAAACTGATAGAAAAATATAAATCACCAAATCTGAACAGCAGAAAGAAAATAGACTAAAAATGAATAGAGCCTCGGGGACTATAACAAAAGAGTGAGTATCTGTGACATCAGATCTTTCAGAAGAAGTCAAGAAAGAGGGCATGACTGGAAAAGTATTCAAAGAAATGATCACTGAAAACTTTTCCCAAATTTGGCAAAAGACGTAAACCTACAGATTCAAGAAACCTAACACAGTCCTAACGGTAAACCAAACCAGTCCACACCAAGATATGTCATATGCAGACTTTTGAAAATTAAAGATTAAACAATCTTGAAAGAAATGAGAAAGAAACTACACCATAGAGGGGATAAATGGTTTGAATGACACCAGATTTCTCATCAGAAATCATGGAGGCCATGTGTCACATTTGTTAAGTACTGATAGAAAAGAACTATTATTTTTAAGAAAACTTTCAAAGATCTTAGGTCAGAACTTTTGTTTGGATCCATAATGTTACACGGTATCTTTCATTGGGGTATAGAACTTTCACAAGAAAATGGGAAAGTGCATTTCCACTAATGACTCATAAGATTATTTACTGTTGTGCATTTTGTTGCTCAGAGACTTGCCAATGAAAAGAGTATTTATTTCTGAAGTTAAGAGTGTAATGTTCTGCTTAATCTTTGAATAGCTCAGATAGCTTAGTTTTCATAATTTATCTCTCCTAGGATGGCTTTGAGTAATTTATTCAGATTATCAAGAAGCATAACTATTACATTGCTATCTTGCCAACTTTGATTTTTGAAACTTTGTATATTGGTTAAAATAACGTTTTGATACTATTTTTCCTTTGATACTAGTTTTCCTACAATAATGTATTAGTCCAGTCTCACAACCTGAGACTGGGTAATTTATGAAGAAAAGAGGTTTAATTGACTCACAGTTCCACAGACTGTACAGGAAGCATGGCAAGGGATGTCACTGGAAACTTAGAATTATGGCAGAACGCAAAGGGGAAATGAGCACATCTTCACATGGCCAGCAAGAAGAGAGAAAGAGCAAAGAGGGGAGGTGCTACACACTTTCAAACAGCCTGTATCTTGTGAGTACTCTCTCACAAGACAGCACTAACAGGATGTTGCTAAACCATTAGAAACCACCCCTCATGATCCAGTCACCTCCCATCAGACTCCACCTGCAACATTGAGAATTGTAATTCCGTATGAGATTTGGTTGGGGACATAGAGCCAAACCATATCAACTGAATAAGAAACTATACATTAAATTTGTTTTAAGAAACAAATTTAATGTATAGTTTCTTATTCAGCTCTTGCTGATAAAGTTGCTTCCTTTGTCTCTCTTTACTAAGTTTCTCATTAGCTTCTAATATAAAGATAGAGTTTTTCTTAAAAGATCAAAATTTTTAAATGAGCTATTTCCTTTTCTTATTCACTTCTGTAGTTTGGTTTTTGACAAAACTCAGAAGATAATGGAAACTATCCAAATTTGTCTTCCAAAGTCAGTTAACACAGAATCTCACCTGCCTATCTAATAAACCATATTCACATTGCAGCCAATAGCTTTGTTAATAACTTTACACCTTTTGTTAGATTTTTCCAGTTAGCACAGACACAAATAATTTTGTAAAAATCCATTTGGATCATGTCTTGATTTGGAAGCTTATTTATGTATCTAAAATTATCAAATCAGAGTTGCTAGAGTATTATAAACTCAAACCTGTCAGATTACCATTTTTTGTTGCTCCAATTGGTTAAGAATTTTATGGTTGGGCCCGGCAGCTCATACCTGTAATCCCAGCATTTTGAGAGGCCAAGATAGGAGGATTGCATAACGCCAGGAGTTTGGGACCAGCCTGGGCAACATAGGGAGACTCCATCCTAATTTTTTTTTTTTTTAATTTAGCTGGGTGTGGTAGTATGTGCCTGTATTCCTAGCAACTGGGGAGGCTGAGGCAGTTAGGATGGCTTGAGCCTTAGAGTTCAGGGTTACAGTGAACTGTCATTGCACCACTGCACTCCAGCTTGGGCAACAGAATGAGACTGTCTCTTCAAAAATAAGGATAAAAAAGAATTTCATCCTGTACTAGGTGGCATCTCTTATGTTGACTACCTTTGAATTGCTTAAGGAAATTGCTGTTTATTGTTAAGAAAATACAGGCTTGATTTTTTTTACCCTGAAGCACTCAATAGAACTGTTCATTTGAAAAGTAGCCCAACCCTCTAATTTTCAGTTTGGAACTTCTATATGAAATTTGATTGTTTTTTTTTTTTTCTTTTCAAGGAATTTTAGAATAAGTATGGCGTATTTTTCCCGATTAACAGTCACACAAGTAGTTTCTAATACCTCAGCTTTTGTTCTGAAGGAAATCTAGCTGTCTGTTTTGAGTATCTCCAGGGTCTCTCAAAGTGAAATTCTGGTATTCCAGATAGCCTGTGTTTTGTTTCACATTGTCTTAAACATTGCTTTCCTTTTTTTTTTTTCTTTCTTTGAAACAAAGTCTAGCCCTGTCACCCAGGCTGGAGTGCAGTGGCACAATCTCAGCTCACTGCGGCCTCCACTTTCTGGGTTCAAGTGATTCTCCTGTCTCAGCTTCCAAGTAGCTGGGATGACAGACGCACCCCATCACACCCAGCTAAATTTTTTCTATTTTTTTAGTAGATATGGGGTTTTGCTTTGTTGGCCAGGCTGATCTTGAACTTCTGAGCTGAGCTGATCTGCCCACCTCGGCCTCCCAAAGTTGAAACATTGCTTATTAAATATGATCATTTTGCATATGATAACAGATAATATTTTTATTTTTAACTCATTCAAACTTCACATTGCCCTGTACAACTATTTTATAAATTAGACTTCAATTGTTTAAGTTTCATATATATATATATAAAATGTATAACTAAATAATATATAACTAAAGTGTATTATTCTCAACTATATCTTTGAATGTCATACAAGTGTCAACAGGCAGAGGTGGGAACTGAACTCGAAGTCTGCAGAGGATAAAAGTTTCTGCTTTTTTTCACCCATCCAACCTTTGAATTTCTTTGAGATTATTCATGGTAGATAAGAATTAATCTACCATAGGATTAATTAATTGTGGGATTTTATTATTATTTTTTCCAGTGTGCCTTTGTAACATTTACATTTGCAAGTGATAGCTCCGGAGTGCAGGAGAAGTTTGTGAATTGTGTGTATGCATATATATATGTGTATGTGTGTATACACACACACACCCACACACACACACACACACACACACACACACACACACATACGTATATATGTACATACGCACATACTTAAACTTTTGACTCAAGGATTGTTTTGGGCCCTGCATCCTGCCAGCAGTTTTGGTACTTTACTCTGTTAGTTTCTCTTAACATCCTTACTATTTATATAAATTCTGTTGTGTCTGTATTTGGCTTTGACCTGGTATTTCCTTGAAACTCTGCTTCCCATAGTTCAAGCACTGCAGCTATTCTGAGATACTCCTTTCATTCTCAATCTTTGTATCCTTTGAATGATTTCTGGTACCCAAGCAGAATAGATGTATTTTTATGTAAATATCCCTAATTGTTTGGAATTTTGCCTAGGAGAATAATTACATATTCTCTCTTGAGCATAGCACAATAAGACTACTATATCTTACCTTTCTCCTTTAGATTCATTTATTTATTTGTAGTCTATAAGGAAATATTCTTGTTTAGTTTTATATACATTTTTAAAACTATGAAAACAGAAAAAATTACCTCAAGTATAACTCCTGTTTGTAGAATTTCCATAAAGATCATAAAACTTTTATAACATATTTTTAAGTATAAAACATGAAACTGCAAAATGATACAGTAGCCATTTTTGTGATCTGATACGCATGTCCAGAACAAACTTACTACAGAAAACTTGGTTAACACATAAAACAACCAATATAAACCTCTCTTCCTCTATCTCTTAGAGGTAACCACTGTTAGAGGGTGTGTGTGTGTGTAAAATATATAGAGATTGACCAGTTATTTCATTTACTCTGAAGAAAATGAACTGGGCCTCCATCTAGCTATAAATACTTCCTATCACAGGACTTTATTGATTTTGTGTTTTTACCTACAGCACATTGCCCTTCTATTCTCTTTTGTTAGTACCTACATAATTATCAGAGAATCCTTTTCTGACTTCATTAAATCCATTTTTTCTTTTAATCCTAGACACCACCTAATTCTGTTACATGACCTACCACAGCTTTACATTTGTGTATTTAATCTGACTCTGTAGACTATAAACTTTTTGAAAGGAAGGTGTGTATTTCTTTTTGCTTATCTTTATATTCCTGGTATGTAGCATAGTGCCAGTTGCATACCAGTCACTCCATAAATATTGATTGAATTAATGAATACAATTGAAATACTAGCAAATAATGTAAATAAGCAGTTCACAAAAGGAGAAATACAAATGCCAGTAAATGTATCTAAATATTTTCAGTCTCGTGTGTAATCAGGAAATATAAATTAAAGCTATGACAATATGTTTAGCTCCATGATGTTGGTAAAATTTTAAAAGATGGTTTGTTTCAACTGTCTATTTAAGTGCATATCTATTAAGAGAATAGTATTAAATGAAGGTATGAACCAGACATACTATGGAATATTTTTCAGGTGTTGAAGAGAAGAGTTACATTACACTTCATTTAGAGTAATCTCATTAATTTGTGCTTTACAAAACGAACTCCAAAAATGATGGTGTATATATATTTACACACATGTACATTTATGGCAGAGGTACTGGAAAGAGTTTTGCCCTACTGTTGATCGTGGTTATCTCTGGGAGAGGGAACATAATAGTAGAGAGGTATAAAGGAGTTCTTTTTTCCCTCTGTAGATGTGTACTTTTTTTTTTTCACTCTTTTATAATGAGAATATTTTTATGTAGTCTAAATATGAATGAATTAAATTGGTTAGGAACATAAAGAAAAAGGCCCATTCTTTACATATGGAAAAATAAAACCAGGGATACCCAAATAAAATGGTTTAATCTAGAACTACAAGTAGTGCTATATTTTTGGAGCCTAAAGTGTGATACAGGCAGGAAGAAGGAGGAGGCTAAAAAAGACGACGAGGCCAGGTCAGTGAAGGCCGTATATTATCTTTACTCCTGGCATGGTAGAGCCATTCAAAAAATTTTTTAAGTTAGGAATGGACTTGGGTAATAGATGGTTACATGGTTCACTAGATGACTCTGGGAGATGTGCTGTTGACATGGTTGAAGAGATTAATAACTTTTTGTATCTGAATCTCTTTGGCAGGTTTGATAAAGCCTATAGATACTTTCTTAGAATTGTGTTTTGGATGCGTAAATTAAAATACAGAGTACACAGAAGCCAGTTATATTGGAATGCAGTTATCAAAATATTTTAAAAATATGTTTGTAGTGTAATTGTCTATCTGCTTCTTAAGTAAAATATTAAATAAAAAGACATACTGGTAGGTTTAATAACTAATTTTAAAATAGTGAAGCAATAATTTAATATATCTGTGTTAATTGATTTTTTTTAGTGAAACTTCTGAATTTTACCCATGAACCCCAGCTTAAGAACTCTTGCTTGTAGAATGAGATTGGGAGCACAGAGATCAGTAAGGAAACCTGTCCATATGGAGATAATGAAAAGTCTCAGTGGAGGTGGATCCTATGAGACTTTCTAATTATTATTAAAAATTAGCATTTTTATGAAAGACTTTCTAATTATTAAAAATTAACATTTTTGTATTGGTAAAGCAAGGTGCATACATTGTAGAAAAATTAGGAAATATAAATTTAAAAAAAGAAACAATGCTCTATGATGATTTTTTAAAATTTAAATAATGTGTATACTGTCCTTGATTTTTTTATTGCTGCTTTATATAGGAGCTTTCCTCATTGGTTATGCATTTAGTTTTATTTCAATGATAGTACCTTTTGCTTAACTGTTTTCCCTTTGATTTTACAGGTTTTTGATTGGTCAGGGAGCACATGTTGGGGCTGTGAATAGTGAAGGAGACACACCTTTAGATATTGCAGAGGAGGAGGCAATGGAAGAGCTACTTCAAAATGAAGTTAATCGGCAAGGTAAAATGAAAAGCAACCTAAATGGAAAAAATGTTTTAGAAAGAATATGATACTTTTCCAGCAAAAAAAAAAAATTTGTTGGCATTGAAGGACAATCATAATTGAATGAAAAAAATGAATTCAGCTTGCAAAACAATAGTACAGCAAGATTCTGTTTTTAAAATATACTGATTGTTCTCAACTCTATTAAGTATTTTTGAAGTTAAAAGAATTGTCACAAGCAGCAGGATTAGGCATAAAATTATATGGAAGCAAAAGTTTTGGAGCAAATAAAGCAGGCAGAGGGGACATACAAAGTACACAGGGTAGATGTGGCACATTGCAGTCAAATAGTGTGGTCAAGAAGGCCTCATTGATAAGGGGTCATTTAAGCTGAGATGTGAATGCTGTGAGGGAATGAGTCATCTTGATCTGGGGAAGAGCATTCCAGACAGAGGGAGCAATGAGTACAAGAATGGGAACGTGCCTTGCATATGCAGAGAAGCAGCAGGTAAACCAGCATGACTGGATAGGCAGAGCAAAGGAAGAGGTAGGTAGGAGATGAGGTCTGAGAAGAGGCAGAGCAAAGGAAGAGGCAGGTAGGAGATGAGGAGAAGTAGCAGGAGACCATATCACAGAAGGCCTTGTGAGCTACTGGAAAGACTTTGGCTTTTAACCTGAGTGAAATAGAAAGCCAATGGAGGGATTGAGGCAGAGGATTGACATGATTTAATATACTTTTAGAAAAGATCTCTCTGACTTTTGTTGAAAATAGATTATAGGAAGGCAAAGACAGAAGTAAGATAGTGGTTAGGAAATAATTGCTGTAATCCAGATAAAATAAGGTGATTTATTTTTGACTGGTAGTAAAGTGACGAGAAGAAGTTGGATTATGGATATATTTTGAAGGCTTGGCCAAGTGAATTATTGAGTCATTAGATATAAAGTGTGAAAAAGAGAAGATTCTAAGATTTTTGGTTTGAACAAATGGATGGATAAAGTTTCTGTTTGAGATGTGAATATTATAAGAAGAGTAGGTTTTATACAGAAAGATCAGGGGATTCATTTTCAGGCATGTTAAATATGTGTTACCTGTTAGATATCCAAACTGTTGAATATGTGAGTCTGGAATTACAAAATAGATATGTAAATTTGGGAGGTATTCATTTATAGATAGGAGTGATTACTAATGGGTACAGAGTTTCATTCTCCTGAGAGTGATGAGTATTCTAAAGTTGATGGTGATGAGAGTTACGCTACTCCTCAAATTCACTAAAAATACCATTGAATTCTACACTTTAAATGCTATGGGAATTATATCCTAATAAAGCTCTGCATGTGTGTATATATGTATGTATATATAAAATATGATCCAGCAACTCCTCTTCTAGAAATATACCCAAAAGAATTTTTTTTTTTTCGAGACAGAGTCTCACTCTGTCACCCAGGCTGGAGTGCAGTGGTGCAATCTGGGTTCACTGCAACCTCTGCCTCCCGGGTTCAAGCTATTCTCCTTGCCTCAGCCTCCTGAGTAGCTGGGATTACAGGTGCCCGCCACTACGCCTGGCTAATATTTTTTATTTTTAATAGAGATGGGGTTTCACCATGTTGGCCAGGCTGGTCTCCAACTCTTGACCTCAGGTGATCGGCCTGCCTCAGTCTCCCAAAGTGCTGGGATTACAAGCGTGAGCCACCACTCCTGGCCTACCCAAAAGAATTTAAAATAACTCTTTGAAGAGATATTTGTACAAACATGGGTGTACAAATTATTTATATTAGCCAAAAGGTGAAACAAGCATAAATGTCAATTGATGGATGAATAAGTAAACAAAATGTGGAATGTACATACAGTGAAATATTATTCAGACTTAAGAAGGAAAGAAATCCAATGTATGCTACAACATGGAGGACTTTATGCAAACTGACATTATCCAATGACCAAGAAAAAACAAAAACAGATGAATCCATGTGTCTGAGATACCTAGAATAGTCAGATTCATAGAGAAAATAGAATGATGATTGCCAGGGGCTGGAATATGGGGAGAAAAGACAGTTGTTGTTTAATGGGCAGAGTTTTACTTTTGCAAGATGGAAAGAGCTCTGTAGTTGCGTTACCCAACAATGTGAATGTACTTAACACTACTGAACTGTACAGTTAAAAATAGTTAAGACCTGTAATCCCAGCTAAGCAGGGGAGGATGGCTTTAGCCTGGGAGTTCGAGGCTGCAGTGAGCTGTGATCACGTCACTGCGTTCCAGCCTGGGTGACAGTGAGACCCTTTCTCAAAACAAAACAAAAAAAAGGTTAAGATGGTAAATTTTATTTTATGTTTATTTTACTACAATTTTAAAAAATTATGTGTATATGTGTGGTTACTTCTGCAGTACCTTTGGGCATCACACAAACACACAAATTGCCGCATGTGACTTTTCATTATCTTTAGGCAGTGATCAGACATATTATTAGAGCTGTGTTTTACTAAGGTCAAATGATAGAGGAATGGTATGAAATATTGATGTAGAGGGCTCACTTCTGCTGAAATGTGGTTCATCAAAAAATAGAAACTAAGGATTAGAAAAGAATAGAAGGCAAATAAATTCCATGAAAGGAGACTTTTTTATTCCTTGGGATTAGGAAAATTCGTGATGACTGTGGGCTTGTTTTATTTTGTTTTTGTTTGTTTTGAGACAGACTGGAGTGCAGTGACACAATCATGGCTCACTATAGCCTCAACCTCCCAGGCCCAAGTGATCCTCACACCTCAGCCTCCTGAGGAGCTGGGACTATAGGCGCATGCCACCACACATGGCTAATTTTTGTATTTTTAGTAGAGATGGGGTTTCACCTTGTTGGTCAGGCTGGTCTTGATCTCCTGAACTCAAGCAATCCACCTTCCTTGGCCTCCCAAAGTTCTGGGATTACAGGCATAGTGACTACCTGTAGCCAACTGTGGGTTTGTTTTTTAAAAACTATCTTAAGCACTAAAACTGAGAAAAACCAAAAATAGAATTGAGGTGTTATAAAAAGTGATTGAAGATAACTAGAGCCCAGAAAAAATAAGACTTGCAGTAGAAAAGTGGTTATAAACTGGAGCCTGAATAAGCACACAGAAGAGCTTTTAACAGCCATGTTCTAGATAAGCATTTTAGAGTCATGGGATCTTCTAGAGCTGAGTAAACTAAAGAATAGGTATAAAGCATCACAACATAGCAAGAACTTACCTGCCCATTTTGCTCTGTTGAGTGCTCAGACAGCTCAGGTAACAGTTTCCTGTCAAACAATGGTAATTCTTTAAAACAAACATTTAAGGTTCCTATATTTTATCTGATGTTAGCAATTGTTATGAACTAGAAAAGTGTGGAGTTGTACTGAAAGTTTCTTGCATTGGGTTTCCTTCTATATAAGGGAAACTTAGCAAAACTGTAAGCAGGGCTGATTAAAAAATGATTCATTCAATATTGATTAATGTGCTAGCAGATGTTCTATGTGCTGGGCGTTAATAAAAAAAAGCAAGACAGTCCTTAAGGTTTTCACAGTCTAGCAGAACTGGCAAATAAAGAGAGCTTCACAATACAGTGTGCTGTGTATTAAAATATATAGGAACAGAATATTGTGGGAGAGTAGAAAAAGCTATAGTGAGGAAATATTTCAGAGTGATGACATTTAGAGGGAGTTTTCTTGGCAAAGAAGGGAACTGATGGACAGAAAAGGCAGGGTATCAAAATGTGCAAAGAAAAGGAATTGGAAGGCCAAGCACAGTGGCTCATGCCTATAATTCCAGTGCTTTGGGAGGCTGAGGTGAGAGGCTTGCTTGAGACCAGGAATACAAGGTTACTGTGAGCTACAATCGCATCACTGCACTCCAGCCTGGGCAACAGAGTGAGACCCTGTTTCTTTAAAAAAAAACAAAAGCAATTGGAGACGTATGTAGCATATATAGACTGGAAGACATACATTCATTGGGACTGGAATGGAGATGCTAAGTCAGGGCAGGATTTGTAAGAGGTGAGGCCTGAAGAGATAGAATGGAGCCACATGGTGAAGGAAATCTATTTTGTAGGCATTGGATAGATGCAACAAAGATCTCTAAGCAATGAATTAATCTGATTGGATTTGGTTTTTAGTATAAAGCTTATGTCAACTTGGAGGATGAAATAGAATGTAGGATATATGATGACATGCATTCCTTGAAGATTTTCAAATTAGTCCAGGTAAAAGATGGTAAGAGCCAAAACCTGTTACATTTGAAATGAAGAACAAGGCTGTCTTGAGGAATTACTGAAGTAAAACTAGAACAGTTTGGTGAAAAGTTGAATGTGAATATGAAGGAAAAATTAAGGCTAACTCACTAAAGTTTCCATTTGAAGAAGCAATGATTAGATGAATTCATGTGGGAAAGTATGAGATGAGACAGAAACAGACTGAGGAACTACATGAGTATATATTGAGTTTATAGTACTAAAGACATCTAGGTGACAATGGTTGGTACATTGTTAGAACTTAGGATATATAAAGTTGTGAAAAGTAAACCTAGGAGAACCATACAAGGGGGAATTCTGGGAACTAGTAGATGAGATGACTCAGGAGATGAAAAGCTAAGTGCTAACAGTAATAGTAGTAGTAATGATAGTAGCTATTATTAAATGGCTATTACATCAGGCATTGAGCAAAGAGCTTCACATGCATTTCTTCGTTTCATCCTCATAGCAATTCTGTTACCCCATTTCTAGATGAGAAAATTGAGGCTTAGTGATTTACCCAAGATCTTACAGGTAGGAAGTGGTAGTACTATAGGATAGATCTGTCCTAAACAATATGAAAGATATCTTGAGCCCACACTCTGTACCACTGTACCATACTTCATTTTATTTAAAATGTCTCCTAGAAAGTACTTGATGATGTTCATTTGATACATATAATGGGAATGCATAAATTTATATAGCATATCTTAATTCCAAAGAAACAAAAGTATAGGGGCATCTCTAACAGATTTCAATAATTATAAAAAAAGCAACCTTAATTTATCTCTAGTTGTATCAGTCCTTTCTCATGGACTAATGACTAATGAGGAGGCCTCAGGAAACTTACAGTCATGTAATCATGACAGAAGGGAAAGCATTCTTAGGGAAGTCCATTCTCATGGACTAACACAACTAGAGATATATTTAGGGTGCTTTTTTATAATTAAGCTGCTATGAAGAAATGCCCAAGACATGGTAATTTGTAAAGGAAAAAGGTTTAATTGACTCAATAGTTTCACAGGGCTGGGGAGGCCTCAGCAAACTTAAAATCAGGCAATCGTGACAGAAGGGAAAGCAAACACATCCTTCTTCACATGGTAGCAGGAGAGAGAAGTGCTGAGCAAAGATTGAAAAGCACCTTATAAAACCATCAGATCTCATGAGAACTCACTCACTTTCACAAGAACAGCAGCACTGGTAGTAACTGCCTCCATGATTGAGTTACCTCCCATGGAGTCCCTCCCATGACTTGGGATTGTGGGAACTACAATTCGAGATTTGGGTGGGAACACAGACAAATCATGTCATTCTACTCCTGGCCCCTTCCAAAACTCGTGTCCTCACATTTCAAAACACAATCATGTCTTACCAACAGTCCCCCAAAGTCTTAACTTATTCCAACATTAATCCAGAAGTTCAAGTTCAAAGTCTCATCTGAGACACGGCAAGCTCCTTCTACCTGTGAGCATGTAAAATTGACAGCAAGTTAGTTACTTCCTAGATACAATGGGGGTACAGGCATTGGGTAAATATGCATGTTCCAAATGGGAGAAATTGACCAAAACAAAGGGGCTGCAGGCCCTAGGCAAATCTGAAATCCAATAGGGTCATTATTAAACATTAAAGTTCCAAAATGATTTCCTTTGATTTCATGTCTCATATCCAGATCATGCTTATACAAGAGGTGGACTCCCACAGGCTTGGACAACTCTGCTCCTGTAGCTTTGCAGGGTACAGCCCCACTCCTGGCTCCTTTTGTGGGCTGATGTTGAGTGTCTGTGGCTATTCTAGGCACACAGTGCAGGCTGTCGGTGGATCTATCTCTGGAGGATGGTGACCCTCTTCTCACAGCTCCACGAGGCAGTACCCCAGTGGAGACACTGTATGGGGGCTCTTACCTCACATTTCCCTTCCTCAGTGCCCCAGCAGAAGTTCTCCATGAGGGCTCTGCCTCTGCAGCAGACTTTTGCTTGGACATTCAGGCCTTTTCATACATCCTCTGAAATCTAGGCAGAGGTTCCCAAACCTCAGTTCTTGACTTCTGCATACCCACAGGCCCAATACCACATGGAAATCACAAAGGCTTGGGGTTTGCACCTTCTGAAGCAATGAGCTGAGCTGTACGTTGGCCCTATTTGGCATGACTGGAGTAGCTGAGACACAGGGCACCAAGTTCCAAGGCTGCACACAGCAGGGGGGGCCCGTGGACCTGGCCCATTAAACCATTTTTCCCTCTCAGGTCTCCAGGCCTGTGATGGGGAGGGCTGCCATGAAAGTCTCAAACATGACCTGGGGACATTTTTCCCATTGTCTTGGCAATTAGCATTTGGCTCCTCATTACTTAGGCAGATTTCTGCAGCTGCTTGAATTTCTCCCCAGAAATTTTTTTTTTTCTGTCACATCAGGCTGCAAAGTTTTCAACCTTTTATGCTCTGCTTCCTTTTGAACACTTTGCTGGTTAGAAATTTCTTCCATCAGCTACCCTAAATTACCTCCCTCAAGTTCAGAGTTCCACAGATCTCTAGGGCCCGGGCAAAATGCCACTAGGCTCTTTGCCAAAGCATAACAAGAGTGACCTTTGCTTTAGTTCCCGACAAGTTTCTCATCTCCATCTGAGTACACCTCACCCTGGACTTCATTGTTCATATCACTATCAGCATTTTGGTCAAAGCCATTCAATAAGTCTCTAGGAAGTTTCAAACTTTCCTACATCTTCCTTCTTCCTCTGAACCCTCTAAACTGTTCCAATCTCTGCCTGTTACCCCAGTTCCAAAATTGTTCTACATTTTTGGGTATCTTTACAACAGTGCCCCACTACTGGGTACCAAATTACTGTGTTAGTCCATTCTCACACTGCTATGAAAAAGTACCCTAGTATCCTTCCCCACCACCCATGGAGATTATAGGAACCACAATTCAAGATGAGATTTGAGTGGGGACACAGCCAAACCATATCACTAGTAGTGGTAACATTTCTCAAATTGGGTATTAAAATTATTATTTAATATTTTTAAGTTCTTTAATCATTCTTTTGGCTTTTGTTTCTTATTCTAGTACATTTGATCAGTAACTAATTATGCTTAAATAAACTGCCTTTGAAAGTAGTGATATTGAACAATAGCTGTAATATTTTCTTTATTTAGCTAGGGACACAAATAAATTATTGAATCTGTTAGCTGACCAAATTCCAATCTAATTTTATTTATTTATTTTTATCTAAGAGATTTGGCTATATTTTAATCTAATATTTACTGCTCTTAAATCATAGTGACAGATGTTAGTCTAATCACTTCGTTATAACCAATTTAGTTTTATTATATACTGTTTTCATTGTTTAAAAACGTTACATTTATAGTAGGTGGGTTAAGGATCAGTTAAATGCATTATAAGATTTTTTTTTCTTTTAAAACAGAAATCAAGAAACGAGAAGCAGAATCATAGACTTTTCAAACTGATAGTGATAATTAACACCTTCGGGCCTATTCCTAATCTAAGCACTTCACATGTATTAAGTTAGTTTTCAGAACAAACCTATGGGATAGGTACTGTCGTCACTCCCATTTTACAAATGAAACCAGACCATAGCATAAATTGTCTTGACTGAGGTAGTATAGCTAGTAAGTGGTGGATCAGAGGTTCAAACCTAGCCAGTCTCGGTTCAGTATCTGCATTCTTAACCTATCTTACTAATATCCAAAGAAGCTATAGCTTTCTCAGGATTACTGGCTAGTTAGTCAAAACACTGAAATTAGAAAGCAAGTCTCCTAACATATAGTGCAATTAGATGGGTCTTTTCTTTTCTTTCTTTCTTTCTTTTTTTTTTCATTTTTCGATGAACTAAGCAGGGTCAACATACTCTAATTGGGAGTATTTTAATAATTTAAGAACAAAAGAAAGATTTTTCTTTTCTAATTTAATTTTCTTAAACACAAGGAATTGCCCTTCACATTACCTTTAAACTTGGATTGTTTTTATATATGAATCAGATATGAGCACTATTCGAAAGCTAAAGAAGGTAATTGGTTTATCGTTAGATAAAGATAGCATGAAATTAGATAAATATAGAAGAAGTAAGTATTTTTTTACTCAAAGTTCAAAGGAAACAGAATAGTAAAAGACAATAAAAATTAGAATGTTTAAGATTGTAATGACAGGAGTGATAAAAATAATTTAAAAAGTTACCTGTTTTAAAAAGACAGTAATAGAATAGCGCATTAAAAAAGCAAATCTGAGACAAATCACTTAATAGAAAAGTTATTAACATTAGTCATATCTTAAAGTGGGCTGTTTATCTTTTGATAGGAAATTTTTGATATATGTAAGACTGCTTTACTACAGAAATGATGGCTACTGACTTTTATAAAAATTATAATAGGTTGTATTCATTACATACATAGTTTATACAATTTATTGTTTTCATAAGGTCTATTTGGAAAATCTTACTGCAAGTTTCTTTCACATACAGTAATGAGATTTTACAATCTCTAGTTTGAAGATGACTTTTCCTATACTTGTGTAATCTTGGAGTTTTCAAAATATTTCTGAATTATTGTCTGCTTTTTTTTTTTATTGCATTTTAGGTTTTGGGGTACATGTGAAGAAAATACAAGATTGTTGCATGGGTACAGACATGGCAGTGTGATTTGCTGCCTTCCTCCCCATCACCTATATCTGGCATTTCTCCCATGCTATATCTCCCCAACTCCCCCACCCACCGCTGTCCCTCCCCTTTCTCCCCCCCCCCGACATACCCTAGTGTGTGATGCTCCCCCTCCCTGTGTCCATGTGTTCTCATTGTTCAGCACCCGCCTACGAGTGAGAACATGCGGTGTTTGATTTTCTGTTCTTATATCAGTTTGCTGAGAATGATGGTTTCCAGGTTCATCCATGTCCCTACAAAGGACATGAACTCATCGCTTTTGATGGCTGCATAATATTCCATGGTGTATATGTGCCACATTTTCCCTGGCCAGTCTATCATCGATGGGCATTTGGGTTGGTTCCAGGTTTTTGCTATTGGAAACTGTGCTGCAGTGAACATTCGTGTGCATGTGTCCTTATAGTAGAACGATTTATAATCCTTTGGATATATACCCAGTAATGGGATTGCTGGGTTGAATGGAATTTCTATTTCTAGGTCCTTGAGGAATCGCCACACTGTATTCCACAGTAGTTGAACTAATTTACACTCCCACCAACAGTCTAAAAGTGTTCCTATTTCTCCACATCCTCTCCAGCATCTGTCGTCTCCAGATTTTTTAATGATCGCCATTGTAACTGGCGTGAGATGGTATCTCAATGTAGTTTTGATTTGCATTTCTCTACTCACCAGTGATGATGAGCATTTTTTCACATGTTTGTCGGCCTCATGTATGTCTTCTTTTGTAAAGTGTCTGTTCATATCCTTTGCCCACGTTTGAATGGGCTTGTTTTTTTCTTGTAAATCTGTTTTGGTTCTTTGTAGATTCTGGATATCAGCCCTTTGTCAGATGGGTAGACTGCAAAATTTTTTTCCCTTTCTGTCTGTTGCCAATTTACTCTAATGACTGTTTCTTTTGCTGTGCAGAAGCTGTGGAGTTTGATTAGGTCCCATTTGTCTATTTTGGCTTTTGTTGCCAATGCTTTTGGTGTTTTGATCATGAAGTCTCTGCCTATGCCTATGTCCTGAATGGTTTTGCCTAGATTTTCTTCTAAGGTTTTTATGGTGTTAGGTCTTATGTTTAAGTCTTTAATCCATCTGGAGTTAATTTTAGTGTAAGGTGTCAGGAAGGGGTCCAGTTTCTGCTTTCTGCACATGGCTAGCCAGTTTTCCCAACACGATTTATTAAACAGGGAATCCTTTCCCACTGCTTGTTTTTGTCAGGTTTGTCAAAGATCAGATGGTTATAGATGTGTTGTGTTGCCTCCGAGGCCTCTGTTCTGTTCCATTGGTCTATATCTCTGTTTTGGTACCAGTACCATGCTGTTTTGATTACTGTAGCCTTGTAGTATAGTTTGAAGTCTGGTAGTGTGATGCCTCCTGCTTTGTACTTTTTGCTTAGAATTGGCTTGGCTATGCGGGCTCTCTTTTGGTTCCATATGAAGTTTAAGGTGGTTTTTTCCAGTTCTGTGAAGATCGTTGGTAGCTTGATGGGAATAGCGTTGAATCTGTAAATTACTTTGGGCAGTCTGGCCATTTTCACGATATTGATTCTTCCTAACCATGAACATGGAATGTTTCTCCATCTGTGTCCTCTCTTATTTTGTTGAGCAGTGGTTTGTGGTTCTCCTTGACGAGAGAGGTCCTTTACGTTCCTTGTTAGTTGTATTCCTAGGTATTTTATTCTCTTTGTAGCAATTGTGAATGGCAGTTCGTTCTTGATTTGGCTCTCTTTAAGTCTGTTATTAGTGTATAGGAATGCTTGTGATTTTTGCACATTGATATTGTATCCTCAGACTTTGCTGAAGTTGCTTATCAGTTTCAGGAGATTTTGGGCTGAGACGATGGGGTCTTCTAGATATACAATCATGTCATCTGCAAATAGAGACAATTTGACTTCCTCCTTTCCTATTTGAATTCCCTTTATTTCTTTTTCTTGCCTGATTGCTCTAGCTAGAACTTCCAGTACTATATTGAATGTACTGGTGAGAGAGGGCATCCTTGTCTAGTGCCATATTTCAAAGGGAATGCTTCCAGTTTTTGCCTATTCAGTATGATATTGGCTGTTGGTTTGTCGTAAATAGCTTTTATTGTTTTGAGATACTTTCCGTCAATACCTAGTTTATTGAGAGTTTTTAGCATAAAGGGCTGTTGAATTTTGTCAGAGGCTTTCTCTGCATCGATTGAGATAATCATGTGGTTTTTGTCTTTAGTTCTGTTTATGTGGTGAGTTATGTTTATAGACTTGCGTATGTTGAACCAGCCTTACATCCCCGGGATGAATCCTACTTGATCATGGTGGATAAGCTTTTTGATGTGCTGTGGCAATCGGTTTGCCAGTATTTTATTAAAGATTTTTGCATCTATGTTCATCATGGATATTGACCTGAAGTTTTCTTTTCTTGCTGAGTCTCTGTCGGGTTTTGGTATCAGGATGATGTTGGTCTCATAAAATGATTTGGAAGGATTTCCTCCTTTTGTATTGTTTGGAATAGTTTCAGAAGGAATGGTGCCAGCTCCTCTTTGTATGTCTGGTAGAATTCGGCTGTGAACCCATCTGGACCTGGGCTTTTTTTGGGTGGTAGGCTCTTAATTGCTGCCTCAATTTCAGACCTTGTTATTGGTCTATTCAGGGTTTCGACTTCTTCCTGGTTTAGGCTTGGGAGGATGCAAGTGTCCAAGAATTTATCGATTTGTTCCAGGGCTACTAGTTTATGTGCATAGAGTTGTTTGTAATAATCTCTGATGATGGTTTGAATTTCTGTAGAATCTGTGGTGGTATCCCCCTTTATCGTTTTTTATTGCATCTATTTGATTATTTTCTCTTTTCTTTTTTATTAATCTGGCTAGTGGTCTATTTTGTTGACTTTTTCAAAAAACCAGCTCCTGGATTTATTGATTTTTTGAAGGGTTTTTTGTGTCTCTATCTCTTTCAGTTCTGCTCTGATCTTAGTTATTTCTTGTCTTCTGCTAGGTTTTGAGTTTTTTTGATCTTGCTCTTTTAGCTCTTTCAATTTTGACAATAGCGTGTGTATTTTAGATCTCTCCTTGCTTCTCATGTGGGCATTTATTGCTATATATTTTCCTCTAGAGACTGCTTTAACGTGTCTCAGAGATTCTGGTATGTTGTGTCTTTGTTCTCATTGGTTTCAAAGAACATCTTTATTTGTGCCTTTATTTCATTGTTTATCCAGTCAACATTCAAGAGCCAGTTGTTCAGTTTCCATGAAGCTGTGCGGTTCTGAGTTAGTTTCTGAATTCAGAGTTCTAACTTGATTGCACTGTGGTCTGAGAGACTTTGTTATGATTTCCGTTCTTTTGCATTTGCTGAGGAGTGATTTACTTCCAATTATGTGGTCAATTTTAGAGTAGGTGTGATGTGGTGCTGAGAAGAATGTATATTCTGTGGATTTGGGATGGAGAGTTCTGTAAATGTCTATTAGGTTTGGTTGGTCCAGGTCTGAGTTCAAGTCCTGGATATCCTTGTTAATTTTCTGTCTCATTGATCTGTCTAATATTGACAATGGGGCGTTCAAGTCTCCCACTATTATTGTGTGGGAGTCTAAGTCTCTTTGTAAGTCATTAAGAACTTGCCTTATGTATCTGGGTGCTCCTGTATTGGGTGCGTATATATTTAGGATCGTTAGCTCTTCTTGTTGCATTGATCCTTTTACCATTATGTAATGTCCTTCTTTGTCTCTTTTGATCTTTGTTGGTTTAAAGTCTATTTTATCAGAGATGAGAATTGCAACTCCTGCTTTTTTTTGCTTTCCATTTGCTTGGTAAATCTTCCTCCATCCCTTTATTTTGAGCCTTTGTGTATCTTTGCATGTGAGATGGGTTTCCTGGATACAGCACACCGACAGGTTTTGGCTTTTTATCCAGTTTGCCAGTCTATGTCTTTTAATTGGGGCATTTAGCCCATTTACATTTAGAGTTAATCTTGTTATGTGTGAATTTGATCCTGCCATTTTGATGCTAGCTGGCTGTTTTGCCCGTTAGTTGATGCAGTTTCTTCATTGTGCTGATGCTCTTTACCATTTGGTATGTTTTTGGAGTGGCTGGTACTGGTTGTTCGTTTCTATGTTTAGTGCCTCTTTCAGGAGCTCTTGTAAAACAGGCCTGGTGGTGATGAAATCTCTGAGTGCTTGCTTGTTCGCAAAGGATTTTATTTTTCCTTCACTTATGAAGCTTAGTTTGGCTGGATATGAAATTCTGGGTTGAAAGTTCTTTTCTTTAAGGATGTTGGATATTGGCCCCCACTCTCTTCTGGCTTGTAGGGTTTCTGCTGAGAGATCTGCTGTGAGTCTGATGGGCTTCCCTTTGTGGGTAACCTGACGTTTCTCTCTGGCTGCCCTTAGCATTTTCTCCTTCATTTCAACCCTGGTGAATCTGAGGATTATGTGCCTTGGGGTTGCTCTTCTTGAGGAATATCTTTGTGGTGTTCTCTGTATTTCCTGGACTTGAATATTGGCCTGGCTTGCTAGGTTGGGGAAGTTTTCCTGGATAATATCCTGAAGAGTATTTTCCAGCTTGGATTCATTCTCTCTGTCACATTCAGGTACACCTATCAAACGCAGATTAGGTCTTTTCACATAGTCCCATATTTCTTGGAGACTTTGTTCATTCCTTTTACCCTTTTTTCTCCCCACTCTTGCCTTCTCGTTTTATTTCATTGAGTTGATCTTCAACCTCTGATATCCTTTCTTCTGCTTGATCAATTCGGCTGTTGAAACTTGTGTATGCTTCGCGAAGTTCTCGTGTTGTGTTTTTCAGCTCCATCGATGCACTTATATTCCTCTCTGAGTTGTTTATTCTCACTAGCATTTCGTCAAATCTTTCTTCAAGGTTCTTAGTTTGTTTGCATTGGGTTAGAACATGTTCTTTTAGCTCACAGAAGTTTTCTTATTACCCACCTTCTGAAGCCTGTTTCTGTCAATTCATCACACTGATTCTCCATCCAGCCTTGTTCCCTTGCTGGTGAGGAGTTACGATCCCTTGGAGGCGGAGAGGCCTTCTGGTTTTGGGTGTTTATCTCCTTTTTGCACTGGTTTCTTCCCATCTTTGTGGGATTTATCCACCTGTCATCTTTGTAGTTGTTGACTTTCAGATTGGGTCTCTGAGTGGACATCCAGTTTGTTGATGATGAAGTTATTTCTTTTTGTTTCTTAGTTTTCCTTCTAACAGTCTGGCCCCTCTGCTGTAGGACTGCTGAGGTCCACTCCAGGCCCTGCTTGCCTGGGGGATCACCTGCAGCAGCTGCAGAACAGTAAGGGTTGCTGCCAGTTTCTTCTTCTGCTATCTTTGCCCCAGAGGATACCCGCCAGATGTCAGTCTGAGCTCTCCTTTATGAGGTGACTCTTTGGATATACGGGGGTCAGGGAGCTGCTTGAGGAGACAGTCTGTCCTTTATAGGGGCTCAGGTGCTGAGCTCTGAGCTCCATTGTTCATTCGGAACTGCTGGGCAGGTACGTTTAAGTCTGCTGCAGCAGAACTCATAAACCCCTTTTTTTCACAGGTGCTCTGTCCCGGGGAGTTAGGGCTTTATTTATGAGTTTCCGTTGTGCTGCCGCCTTTTTTTCAGGGCTGCCCTGCCTAGTGAGGAAGCGGCCTAGTCACTGTCTGCCTGCAGAGGCTTTGCTGAGCTGCTGTGGGCTCTGCCCAGCTGCCATGTGAACTTCCCTGCAGTCCTGTTTATACTGGTGTAATTAGAACTGCCTGGGCAATGGCAAACGACCTCCGTAGTGGTGGACTGCCTCGGTATTGGCTGATGCCCCTCCCCCCACAGAGCTGGACCTTCCCGGGTTCAGCTGTGCCTGCTGTGAGACTCTGAATCCAGAGTGTTTCCCTTTGCTGTTTTTTTGTGGGGCTGGGACCAGCCGAGCCTGATCACCTGGCTCCCTGCCTCAGAGCCTTTTTTTTAGTTGAACAGTTGACTGTCTCCCAGGTGTTCCAGTCGCCTGTTGAAAAGGCGCCGGGATCTGTGTGATTTCCTGTGCAGTGACCCACTGCGCCGGCTGAAACAGCGGGCGCTGAGATTCGTGGCTCTTTTTGCCGGGAATCTCCTGGCCTGGCTCCCTGTTTAAGTCCCCTTTTTAATCAGATGAATGGGCGACTCTGCCTACCCCGGAGCTCCAATTGCCAGCTAAAACGTGCCCGGACCCATGTATTTTGTATGGAAAACCGCCGCACCGAGACGCCGGCAAAACAGCCGTGCCAGCCAAACCAGCCGCACTGGCGACCCGTGGGGCTCCTCCGCCTGGGAATCTCCTGGTCTGTGGGCAATAAAAATCCGTCTGGAAATGCGGCGTCCACTCACCCTCCGGGCTTTCACTGGGAGCTGCAATCCTGCGCTGCTCCTAATCGGTCATCTTGAGTCCCTCCTATTGTCTACTTTTTAAAGGCTTAGCTTCAGTTGAGTATTGAGCAGTTTAGTTGTCTTGAAAAAAATGGTAGTGTGCTAATAAGCAGGCAAAATAAAGATACAGTTAAGGTAGAGGATAGTAGCTTGCATGACAGTACAGACCATGATGTACTTGGGGACCTATGTGGAGGTCTAGATGGTTAGAATACTACATAGTGGTAGAGGAGAAAGACTATAGATGGAGTTAAAAATGCATTGAGAACAAGTCATAAAAGGCCTTATCTTCTATACTAAAGAATTTGAGCTTTGTCTTACAGGAGCAGCCATTGACAAATTTTATATAGAGAAATGACATCATATTTAATTTTTTCCAGTTCAGCAGTAGATTGGGAAATGAATTGGAAGGGACTAAAGACTGAATGAGTTAAGGGCCAGTAGTAGTCAAAGTGTGAGACATAAGCTATGAACTAAGATAGTGATAGGGGCCATTTAGAAGACAGTGTAGAGGTGGCAACCCCAAATCTGGTAACTGACAGGCTGGTATATTAGTTAGGGTTCTCCAAAGAGACAGAACCTGTAGGGTGTATGTAAGGGAATCCATTAGGAGAAACTGACACACAATCATAACAAAATTCCACGATAGGTCACCTCAAACTGAAGAACCAGAGAAGCTGGTAATGAGGCTGGCTCAAAGCCAGTAGGGTGTCTCAGTCCAAGTCCAAAGCCTTAGACGCTGGGAAACTGACACTGCAGTCCCTGTCAGGCCTGACAGCCCCACAAGGGGCCACTGGTGCAAGTCCCAGAGTCCAAAAGTTGAAGAACCTGTCGTCTGATATCCAAAAGCAGGAGGAAAAAAGTATCCTCCTCCTGAAGGGAGAGCAAGCAGGGAGGGCAAATCCTTTTTCTTCAGCCCATTTCTCCCAGCCAATTGTATTGTGCCTGCCCACATTGAGGATAGGTCTTCCTCTCCCAGGCCACTGACTCCCATGTCTGTCTCCTCTAGAAACACCCTAAAATGCACCCAGAGACAGTGCTTCACCAGCCATCTAGGCATCTCTCAATCCAGTTAAGTTGACACCTAAAATTAATCACAGATGGGGTGAGAGAAAGGCAAAGGGGGAAATTCAGATGACTTTCAGGTTGCTAGGTAAGTGAGGGCACTTAGTGTAGGAAAACAAGACAGGCAGCAAATAGAAAGGTTGGGGAAAATTAGGTTAAGATTTCTGCATTGAGTTTGAGATGCCTGTGACATATTATTTTATTATATTATTTCCTGAGTTCTCTCTTCTACAGGCTTAGATATCCAACTGATTGCTTGATATCACTGACTACGTATTTCTTAGGCATCTTAAACTTCGTGTTTCTGAAATTGAAACTATAATTTTTTCAGTTGCTCATACTGAAAATTTCTGATTGATTCTTGACCTCTCTTTTCCTTCTGTATCCAAACTAAGAGCAAATTCTGTTGGTATTCCTTGAAAAACCCAGAATTCAATCACCTTACTGTCTTCACTTGCTACCACCCTTGTTCAAGTTGCCATCATTGCTTGCTTAGATTATTGCAGTAGCCTTCAAGTTGGTATCTCAATATCTACTCAACTTTTCATCTTAAGTGATCCTCTTAAATCAGTTCGTGTCACCATGTTCATTGTCCTTACTACTCTGTAGAGACCCTGTTATTCTAAACAGAACCTTCCTAGCAGGCCCCAACTTTAGAGCCTACTAGTACTTCCCCCTGCCTGGAACGTTCTCCTAGTAGTATGGCTGTCATTCACTTTATTTCTTGCTGTAGTGTCATCAAATAAGCTATTTTTTACCACCCGATATAAACTAACACCCCTTCTTATGACCCTTTCTGTCCCCCTTTTCTGGCTTTATTTTGCTTCACAAATGAATCATCTTCTGCCATATAATAAGTTCGCTTCTATACCTGTAGCACCTAATGATGTACCTGGTAAAATAGTGGGCATTCAGTACATATTCAATGAATGGATGGATGAATGAAAAAAATCTTGACCAAACAGTTATATACATGGATATGGATTATGGCAGAATCTTAGCTGAGGAAATGTGTATGTGTCTGTATTCTTGTTTTTTGTTTGTTCATTCATTGTTCATTTAGTGAACATTGACTGATCTCCCCTGTACTTCGCTTTTTTTTTTTTTTTTTTTTTTTTTGAGACAGAGTCTTACTTTGTCACCCAGGCTGGAGGGCAGTCGTGTGATCTTGGCTTATTGCAACCTTTACCTCCTGGGCTTAAGTAGTTCTCCTGACTCAGACTCCCAGTAGCTGGGACTGCAGGCACCCACCACCATGCCTAGCTAATTTTCTTTTTTTTTTTTTTTTTTTTTTTTAGTAGAGACAGGGTTTCACCATGTTGGCCAGGCTGGTCTTGAACTGCTGACCTCAAATGCTTCATGCACCTCAGCCTCTCAAAGTGCTGGGATTACAAGAGTGAGCCAATACACCTGGCTCTGATCTCCCTTTACTTTGTATCAGGTATTCTACCAGACAGTGGGGATAAAAGACAAAAAGGCTCATAGACTTGTGGAGTAAAGCAGATTGTAAATGCATTGTGGTGTGTGTGCTGTTTATTAAATAGCAATTAGTCAAAGCCATAAGACCACGTGAGATCATTCAGGAATTTCAAGATTAATTTTTTTTCAAAGGTGTTGAGCTCTTTAAAAGAAGGAATTAGAGGGTCCTATGCATTTATTCTTCCTTTTTTATTTTTATTTTTTGGTGTTTTTTTTTTTTGAGACAGAGTATTGCTTTCACCCAGGCTAGAGCACAGCGGCATAATCATGGCTTGCTGCATTCTTGACCTCCTGGATCAAGTGATCCTTTCACCTCAGCCTCTCAAGTAGCTGGGATTATAGGTGTGAGCCACCTTGCCTGTCCTCTTCCCACTTTTATCACCTCAACCTATCATAGTGCTTAGAGTAAGTGCTTTTAAATGAATGAACGTTTATATAACTTACTAAAATTATGAAAATAATTTTAATGGTATAAAGAATGTACTATGTTGGAAAAGGAAGTGAAAGAAGTTTGGTAGAAAATAATCTGTTTTAAAGTATGATACATTTTAGATGAAGACAGAACCTCCGAGTTGAAGCATTCAGTAAACATCTGTACCTGCTAGGCTAGATTTCATAGAATAGATCAAAACAGTAGGTAGAAATTTGAGACTTACTCATTATAATTGTTTAAAAAAAATTTAGCTCAAAGGATGCTTATACCTTAGGAAATGTTCAGATTTTTGAAAAACAAGAATAATCAGAAAGGAAAAATAAGATCAAAATGGTATTATGGGGTAAAACCAAATAATACATAGAGAAAGTTAATAAAATGTCTGCAATATTCCCACATTTTTTAGTTTAACTAACTTGTTATAAGTAGCCCATTAAAAAAATGCATATATACTTTCATTTTTAATTTTTATTTAAACTTGGCATGTTTTGGATAATTTTATTTCCAAACATAGAACGAACAGTTTTTATTAAGCAAAAATAAAAACAATTATTTTTATTTTATCAGGGGTTGATATAGAAGCAGCTCGAAAGGAAGAAGAACGGATCATGCTTAGAGATGCCAGGCAGTGGCTAAATAGTGGTCATATAAATGATGTCCGGCATGCAAAATCTGGAGGTACAGCACTTCACGTTGCAGCTGCTAAAGGCTATACGGAAGTTTTAAAGTAAGTATTGTTTTTTACAGAGTTGTTTTTCTGCTTTGGTTTGTCTTCTTTATTCGTTGTTCCTTTTCTTAAAATACCTACAAATGTTATTTTGAAGCAACATGAAAGAGTTCTTTAATGCCTATTTTCAGGAAGAAGAGAAAAACTACTTTGAATATGATTGCTTTTGTTCTAAAATTCTTTCAACTCTCTAGTTTTATTATTCCAGTAAGTTGAATTTATGTGTCAACTATTATCTGTTACCTTTCGGACTAGTAAATCACTACAGTCATTTCGAGGTTCTAGATTGACTGACTGGTACTGAGTCTAAGAACAATATCATGTGAACATATCAAATTTTGAGAGCTTGATTCCTGCAGAATATTTATTTACATGTAACTTATTTTAAGTACAGTTTTATTTTTTACTACATGAACACTGGAACTTAGTACTATTAGCACACTGTAAAATATTCAAATATAAGCAACTTTATAGGGCTGTATATTGTTCAGCAAATTTGCTTGGAACAAAGCTTCTTTATGTCACAATAATATTTTTACTTATGCAGTGCAAATGTTGGCAACTATATGAAGAAAATTATTCAATGTATTATTCGACATGTAAAATTATTCTTTTATCTATGTGAAGGAAGTAAGACTAGCACTTAGCAGAACCTGCTGCACCTTTTATTAATATATTGCTTCTAATTCACTTGAGCTTCTAATATCAATCTGTTTATTACCACTCATCAGCAAAAGCAGTAAAGAATATATGGGTCACCTATTCCTAAGTTTCCTCCTCTTGGGTGACAGAGCCTCAGGCAGTCCTCCCACCTTAGGCTCTCTAGTAGCTGGGACTACAAACGTGTGCCACCATACCAACTTAGTTTTTGTATATTTTGTACAGACAAGGTTCCACCATGTTGCCCAGGCCGATCTTGAATTCCTGGGCTCAAGTGATCTGCCCACCTCAGCCTCCCAAAGTATTGAGATTACAGGCGTGAGCCATCAACGCCCAGCCTCCTCTTTTCAATCTCTATTCAACTTCAATAATTTAGGCCTTTTTCTAAGAATAGTATGGTAGTGTTGCCTTTTAATTAATTTCCTTGTCCATTTGTTTCCCCTCGAATCCACAACTTTTCAAACAGGTTATGAAATGAATTTAGTGAGTTTCCAACATTTTTTTTAAGAATAGAAAATACTGGCTGGGTGTGGTGGCTCACGCCTGTAATCCCAGCACTTTGGGAGGCAGAGGCGGGTGGATCACGAGGTCAGGAGTTCAAGACTAGCCTTGACAAGATGGTGAAACTCCGTTTCTACTAGAAATACAAAAAATTAGCCGGGTGCGGTGGCAGGTGCCTGTAATCCCAGTTACTTGGGAGGCTGAGGCAGGAGAATCGCTTGATCCTGGGTGGCAAAGCTTGCAGTGAGCCAAGATCATGCCACTGCACTCCAGCATGCGCAGCAGAGTAAGACTCTGTCTCAAAAAAAAAAAAAAAAAAAAAAAGGAAATATTAAAGAGTATTACATATAGTAAAAGTAAGAATGTTTCTTAAAACACTTGTTTCTGTAAACATATATGTGAGTACTGGATTATATTACAAAATAGGTTTCTGGACTGCTTCCAAATGATCTTTGTAATTAGGTTATCCAAGCTCCCAAAGTCCTTTATTAGTTCTTAGTGGGATCAGCATAAATTTTAAACTCCTCAACTGTCTTCCTTTTAAGCTAAGCTACCACTGTTACCCCAAAAGTATGAATTGTGCCAGTTATATATATCTATTGAAGTTCTGTCATGATATCTTAATGCCTTCTCTTATTTCTGTCTAGATGCCTTTGTTCACCATTTCTTCAACTTGGAGGCAAATTCTGGTCAATCCTTTGAATCAGTAAAAGGCCCTTAAGCATATGAAAAATAATTGTTCAACTTTATTCATAATTAAGTGCAAATAAAGCTACAATGAGTCGCCCTTTTACATCTGTCAAGTGGCAAGATCAAAACATTTGGCACCCTGTTGACAGGTTGTAGGGAAAAGGCACTCTTACTAGTAGAAATGGTATTTGAGCAGATTCAATCAAAATATCAGTTATTATTTAGTTCCCTAATTCTCCCTCTAGGAATTGTTTTTTACAGATGCTTTCACTCACATAGGAAGTAAGATATGTGCCAGCAGCATTGTTTATAATAGGAATAAGAGAATGGTTTAATAAATTACGGTATATGCCTTCACTGGAATATTCTGCAATAATTAAAACAAGAAATAGAAATCTTATTGTTACAGAGAGAGAGAGCACTAGGATATATTATGAAATGTCAAAATCAAGGATCCAAGTATGTATTAATTGTAAAACAAAAATTAAAATCGTATTTGCTTATATATGCATGAAATTGTTCTGTAAGGATCCCATAAAAATTAATAGTATGGTTATTTTAGAGAAGGGCAAACTAGTTGGCTAAAGTTCAGCAGTGAGTGAGTGACTTCCCTATATATCCTTTTATTATTGTTTTCTTTAACTTTGTGAACTTATTACTTACAAAAGTTAATTAAAATGTATATGAAATAAAATTAAATAGAAAAGATATTTCAAATATAACCTTCTTCACACTTTCTCTCCCTCACAAACACACACAGCTCCTTTCAATTTGATTGTGAGGCTTTTCAGTTTTGTACTCCCATTGCATGTCTATTCACAGAACCTATCCATGAGAGTTGGTTGTTGTTTCACTTCCATTAAAAGCTCCTTGAATATGGACACTGTCTTTTTTATGTTGAAAAAATTTATCTATCGCTCTCTTTCCTCTCCACACAGTACTTTAAAATTTTGCTCAGCATATTTGACATTATTGTAGTTCATATTTCTTAATGGAGAACAGCATTTTTCTCTTATGTTCCTTTATTGTTTCTGCCTCTGCTAATAGGGTTTATGATAATATATGTCAGTGGAGATATTTCTTTGGACTTATCTCTTTTAGCTTTTCTTTAGATCGTGGCTCTTAATGTCACCTGCAGGCAGGTGACAGGCAATGATAGGAGAATCATGGAGGGCTTAAGAATAATAGATTAGTAGGATCCATCTCCCCCATATGCTGATTAATTGAGTAGTACTGGGGTGAGCTGGGGTATCAGTTTTTAAAAAACAAGCTCTTCAGATAGTTCTGTTATGGAAACAGGATTAGAAACAGCTGTATTAGATATTGTTACAAAATACGAGATTTGTTCTTAAATAAATGAAGGGGGATTATACATTAGCTGTCACTACCACCTCCTGTAGGTAAAAAGAAGGTCTTCAAGCTCAACATGTTGGAAAGTAAGGTAAAGGTTAACTAGATTTCATGAGTTGTATTTAATGTTCGTTCGCCTGTTTGTGTGGGGCTATGCTATGTGCAGTTTATAGACCCATCCTTGCTCTCTATGAGCTTAATGTCTAAATAAAATAAAGGATGTTGTCAATATGTAGTTAGAAGGGCATACTAACATAATTTATGTAACTCTTTGCATTTTATTAAAATGTGTTTCTGTTTTCCAGCTTGTTGATGATTGGAGTATCTGCTTTCTACTGCTCAGAAAAATAGATCTGACTCCTTGGAATATGCTTTTTTGCTTTGTTTTGTTCCTAACAGTCAGATTGTCATTTTCTTTTGAAAATTTTCAGCTCCTGAATTGCAGGCAACAGAAAGTTTACAAAACAGCTTCTTTGATTCTAGTATATTTTTAAAAAACATTTAGCCTGAGATGATATATGAAAACCTGAAGATGATAGTCCCTGCCGTAAATCAGTTTTGCATACAAATTGATTAGTCAGTTTTTGGTTTTACATTGAAAAATTATGGGCTTTTCTGTGAAAATTTCACTTACAGGTCATATTCACAAGAATTAATCGGTGTCATACCAAACCATAAGACTTAGAGTCATTGGAAATTAATTAAAACTGCATTATTATGGCAGTGACTTAAGCTCCTCTTCTCTGAGTTTTTTCTGAGAATTACTTTGTATTTGCCGTAATTAATTTATTGAGTGGGAAGGATGTGAATTCTGAAAATAAATTAATTGAAAATTGCATGGGTAGAAAGCTTTTGATCATGTTTCTTTATTTCTAGATTTTAATGATTGTCTAATTCACTATAATTTCTTTAGACTTTTAATACAGGCAGGATATGATGTTAATATTAAAGACTATGATGGCTGGACACCTCTTCATGCTGCAGCTCATTGGGGTAAAGAGAAGCATGTCGAATTTTAGTGGACAATCTCTGTGATATGGAGATGGTCAACAAAGTGGTAGGCCTTTTAAAGTATTTTAATATTTTAACTTTTAGAAATACAGTTTTAGAAACTATATTTAGAAATGTAGTCTCAAAAAGTTATAAGGATTACACTATATAATTGAATTTTTATCAACTGTATAAAACATTTTTTCAGTCAACTGACTTAACTAATTAATGGTTTAAGTCTTTTCAGCTACCATGTGAGGTAGTTCTGGCCTCGTGCTGCAAAGAAAGAAGTATTACCTTTTCAGTAATCAGATTGCCATACATGTAGAGTAGATTTGGATACTTGAACTGGCACTACGTTCTTAGGAATTCAGAAGCTGAGAAAATATTACATTCCTATGTGAGTGTTTTCTGCCACCCCCTCTGAGTTGTAACACATGTGGAAGACTGTTTCTCATTCTGTAGCTGATGGTGTTTTAGCTTGCTTAGAGTAGTTCTGTAAGTGACATGAGTAATGAGGTCTTACAGCAGGTGAGGACAGTAAAAACTATGAAGTTTTATGCCAGAGGGATTATTGAGATACAACATCATGTAGTCTCCTAATTTAGCAGATGAGAAAACAGTTCAGTGAGGTAAATGATATGCTTAATACCACAATTAGGTAGAAAGAGGGAGGGAGAAAATGTCGTACAAGTGTTTTTCACAAAATCATGAAAAGATTCAGATTATCAGATTTCTTGTTAGACTACACTTTTCTCCTCTACTCCTTTTTAGATACGATGAGTCGGTAACTAGTTACCAGTATTCCTGCTAGTCTCTTCCCACTCTGTGTTGGTAGATAATAAGTATCATGGAGAATTCAAAACATGTCTCCTCTAGTGAGTTTAATTACTCTTCCATAGAATGTTCCTTGTATATTGCATTTCATAGGATAATGTCATAGGTTATGTGGCAGACACTCATAAAATGATCTCATCTTTATTCAAAATAGGGCCATCTAATTCTTTTGCTGTTTTTGGAATAGAGTTCTAAGTTATATATTTTCATTAACTGATTTAAAAATATATTTTATATAAGAAATATGAAGGCATGAAAATCATAGGAATTGGTAAAAGTCTTAAGGAAAGTCAAAACATTTGGGGGAATGATTGGTTTGCACTTATATACAAATACAAAAATCTTTGTATTGAATTTTTAAAACTTTTAGTAATTTGCTTTCTTTGTTTTCATCGTAATAGTTGTTTTGTTATCAGTATTAGAAGACAAATAAATATTGATGCTGTTTAAGTAAAAGGCCAGCTAATTTTAGCTTTGCAAGTCATGTTGTCTCTCTCTTTCATGTAGAAATTACCCTTCAGAAATTTTTTTTGAAAAAATTAGCAGATACCTATTAGCCTCTGAACTCTGGTCTGCATTCCTGTTTCTCTCCCCAAACAGTGACCCTTTACCACATTTCCATTCGTATGGGCAGTGCTGATAATTGATTCATTTAGTAACAGTAGCCTCCAGATAAGAACTAGATGAGAGAAGCTTATTAATTGAAATGGTTTCCAAAAAGGATTATTTCACTTCCAAGTTTAAACATGGTGTGTTTCCCCTACTGAATCAGTATTCTAGTGAAACATACGCAATATATCGTATGTATGAGAAAAATTATTTTATTTGCATCTGGCCTACAATTGTCTAATTTCTCTGCCATACAGTTTATCATAGTTTTGCTCTCAGGGAAGGAGTGGATATCAAATTATTTTGCCTTATACCCATTTTTTAAAAATTACTATAATAGCAGCTTAGTTTCCTCATGTTTTATTTTTCAAGATACTATTAAGTTATAAAAATGTAAATTTTATTTTTTATATTTTATATATCAAAATATTTTTCTTTTAAAAATCAAGATGTTAAAGACCGTTTTTTATAGTGAGGAGCTACATAATATCTTTAGCATTCTAAGGGCCTTTTTGCCATAAATATATCCAAATACAAGCATTTTTTTTCTTTTGAGAAGTTCTATTTTAAGACCTTGATTTTTAAATTTTTAATTTCATAACTTTGCATGCATGAATTAAACTTTTTTATTGTCTACATTTTAAAATAACATGTTATACATCATGTTAAATCAAAATAAATTACTTTGTCTTAATTATGTAAGCCTGCCTATGTGAATTTATATTGTCATTTGATGCCTTCTTAGTACTTACAGACTGAAGATTTTTACTAAATTTTTTTTTAAATGATGTTAAAGATGTGCATTTAAGATACTACCATAGTTTAGATAAATTATTTAGTAATAGAAAACTTGATTTGGGAAAATAATGTACTTTATAGTAATTGTAACAAATCATGTAGAAAATCTGAAACTCTTTCTACATGAAGTGGGAGAAATCATCTAAAAATATTTAGGGATTTCGGTCTCTTTTCTTTAAATCATTTGCAAACTGTAATACGTGTTTACTGTCATTTAAATGCATTGTTATAAGTTGTGTGATGCAGATTTTAAACATAAAGCGTTTTATTTGCTTTCTTTATTAAAAGAATTGCTTTGCTAGAATGTACCTAAATGTTGTTCTTTCTCTAAATATTGACTAGAATGCTTTTCTGGTTGAAATTTCTCATACTGAATTAATACAATGGTTAGCAGACAAATTTTTAGCTTAATATAACTCATTATAAAAATTTAAATGAGTAACAAAGCTATTTCTGCTATTAATGGACACATGGATATTTTTTACCCTAATTCCATCTGAACTTATTTTTATTTTTGATAAAGACAAAATGACACACTAGAGTAGTAGAGACCTAGATTCTATTTTCACTTTCTATTAATGACCTGTGTGACCTTGGACAAATACCATGCATTCAGACTGAGTTTCTTCAGCTGTACTGTGAGTATTGTTCAAATACTTGTCCCTGCTAAGTTACTGGTTGTCGTGAAGATGAAGAGGTTGTACCTAAAAAAACAATTTGGTTAGAATAAGTGAGTAAAGAAAAATGAAGAGGCTATGAAGTTAGACTTATAATGTCTCTAGTATGTCTGTGACTCTTAACAGATGAATTGGACTGATTTTTTTTTTTGAAGCACTTATTTTTCTTTTAAGATAGGTCTCTTCATAGAGTTCTTAGGTTCTTGTACCTCAGCATGTGTCCTCCTTTGTTGCCTGGTTGCTTTGAGTGACGCTGCTTATATACCATACTGTGTTTATACTCTATCAGTGAAGCACAGTAGCCCTATGATAGTTAAGAACCAAACGATGTTTGTAACTTCACAACTGTTAGCTTTATAACTGTGCTACAGATTAAGTTACTGAGTTAAGTTGATGAGTGTGCTTTTTTTGAAATTAGAAATTCTTATTTTATAGTCCATATTTTACTCTAGTTTCTATTCTGCATCAGCTGCTGTTTGCAAAGTAGACTCATTTATCAAGGGAGAAAGTGAAAAGAAAGGTTAGTAGGGTGATCCAATTTCTTATTCTTAAAGAGGAGAATTCTTTGGTTATTAAAGTGACCCCATTGCATTTAACTGCTACAAAAATCTAATTACATCTCAAACATTTTCATTCATGGAAGGGTTGATAATGTTTAAACTGATACTTAAAAAGAAGTCAGTGAATTATTTCCACATAACATAATCTAACACTATTTACATTAAAAGTATAGCATTATTAACAGTTTAAAAATCATTATATAAAGCATATGATATAGCAAAACTAAAATTAACATGCATTTCTAATTTAAAGGGCACCTTAAGTTTTGAGCGAGTTATTTGATTTCAGAACTATTTATTCTTCAGGAATTTAAATCTTGGCTTCTATTTCCCAAGATTGAAATGGGAGGAAAGTTTGTTAAAACTAAAACTTTTTATCTTGGACTGAGTGGGAAAGGATAGATTCTCTTAGATTCCTACTGGAAAGACTTTTAGCAAGAAAAGGCAAGTATGATAAGTATTTTTGAATCTTGCAAATTTTAAATACACACTCACCTGTTTTGAAAAAGCAGTATTTTATATACTTTTAAGATATACTTCATAGGGCTGGGCACAGTGGCTCATACCTATAATGTCAGCACTTTGGGAGGTGGAGGTGGGTGGATCACCTGAGCCCTGGAGTTGAAAACCAGCCTAGGCAACATGGTGAAACTCAATCTCTACAAAAAAATACAAAAACTAGTCTGGCATGGAGGTTTGTACCTGTGGTCCCAGCTCCTCAGGAGGCTGAAGTGGGAGGATCACCTGAGCCCCAGGAGGTTGAGGCTGCAGTGAGCCACAATTGTGCCAGTGTCCTCCAACCTTGGCGACAGAGTGAGATCCTGTCTCCAAAAAAAAAAAAAAGATAGCCTTTGTAAACAGTAACTTTTTTATTTTATTAACAGACAGTGGGAAAACTAGCTCAGATATTGGCTAGCTTATAGTTTGTTTTATAGTGTTTGGAAATTAACTCCTTTCTGAATACATGTTAACATCCTGATGTTGGTATAGAATCCAGGGTTGTTGTTTTTAAATGTAAAAATTAATGTGATTGTAGAAGCCATTATTATCTATCCATTCTGATGTTGTTATGGATATAGGAATACTGTTAAGAAATTTGAACTTTCTTTCAGAATTACATATTTTGTCACTAAAAACAAATTTTTTTCTGTGAAAGGATCATATACTGGATAAAATATAAAGAAGACTATATTCTAAATAATGAACTTTTAAGCAGCCTGGAAACTTGTAACAGTAGGGCTATTATAAGGAGTAATGCGGACAGCAGGAAAAATTCTTAATATGTTTAGTCAGCAGCTCTTTGAAATTTTCTCTTTCACAGTGAATTAAAATAGATTGACATATGTTCATCTGAACTAACTGTGGCTGGCCAAATGCTAAACAGCATATATATATGTTTTATTACTCTACCAAGAATTTAAGTTTTAGGAGGTCATCAAAAGAAATAGGCCTCAAAAGGTTAAATGATCCAGTAATTTCACTCTTAGCTGTATATCAAAGAAAATGAAAACAGGTGTCCACACAAAAACTTGTACATGAATGCTCATAGCAGCAGCATTCCTCATAGACAAAAAGCAAATGCAAATGTTCACCTGATGACTAGATTAGCAAAATGTATATATCATGCAATGGAATAATATTCATCAAAAGAAATGAAGTAATGATACATGCTATAACATGCATGAACCTTGAGAACATGTAGAGTGAAAGAGACCCATCACAAAGGACCATATATTGTATGATTCCATTTATATGAAATGTCTAGCACAGGCAGATCTGTAGAGACAGAAAGTAGATTAGTGGTTGCCTTGGGCTGGATGCAGGCAGTGACTACTAAAGGATATGTTCCTTCTTCTTAGGATGATAAAAACATTTTAAATTAATTATTGTGGTAGTTGTACAACTGTGAATATCCACAAAATCATTGAATTGCACACTTTAAATGAGTGATTTTGTATGGTATATGAATTATATCTCAGTAAAGCTGCTACCAAAAGAAAGGGAAGATATTCTTAGCTTCTGTCTCACGTATATTTTGTGTACATTTCCTTAGAGTTGTATGTGTTTACAGTAGTTATTATATCATTTATAACCACTATAAAAAATGTTATCAACTTCTTTATGTAAAATTGTACAGAATTACTGAAGGCATTTTATGATTTATTGACTTTTGACCAGCACCACCCCACTCCCCCTTGTTTCCTACCTAGGGCCAAACAGCCTTTGATGTAGCAGATGAAGACATTTTAGGATATTTAGAAGAGTTGCAAAAGAAACAAAATCTGGTATGTTTGATGACTGTCTAAAAATTGCCTATATTACTTATCTTAATAACTTTGAGTTTGAGACAGTTACAGAAATATTCTTGTGATGTTTTGTACTTTTTGGTTTTAAGTTATCCTTAAGTTTCAGTAAATGATAGTACTTATGTGTATATGAATGAATACTTATATGTATATGTCCTCAAGAATAATATGTTTTTATAATTTCATTACAGAGTTTTACTTAAAAAATGGAGTCTATAAAATCTCATATATCCAATAGCAGGTCCTAGATAAGCAAGGAGTTATGTCACTAGGAAACAGTTTTTTAAGTAAAATATTCTCAGCCATCTTAAGCGGTTAGTGGATCTCAGCTTTTTTCAGTAAAGTTGGAGGGTTGTAAAAATCCATCTTAGCCCTGCATGGAGCTTTTTAATTGTCAAATCCATTTCATTCTTTATCCAAGCCCTTTCCTTTTCAGATAAAACAAAAAATATTTTATTTATTTTTTTGTTTTGTCTTACTTAATGTCTGAAAAACTACTGTTATTTTAAACTCTCAGTAATATTATTTTAATAGTTCTCTTATTTTCCTTTGCATAACTTTGTACAAAGCTCCATAGTGAAAAACGGGATAAGAAATCTCCACTAATTGAATCTACAGCAAATATGGACAATAATCAGTCACAGAAGACCTTTAAAAAGTGAGTAAAATAGTCAAGTACGTTTGTTACTGTTATGAATTAATTGGCATAATAGCCACAGTCATGATTACTGTGGGTCTGGGAAGAATGAATATATTTAAACCATTTGTGTTTATAATCATTCGAACATTGTTTTCCTTTAATAGCAAAGAGACATTGATTATTGAACCAGAGAAAAATGCATCCCGTATTGAATCTCTGGAACAAGAAAAGGTTGATGAAGAAGAAGAAGGAAAGAAAGATGAGTCTAGCTGCTCTAGTGAAGAAGATGAGGAAGATGACTCGGAATCAGAAGCTGAAACAGGTAAAATTGAAGGATAAATGCAATTTTCATTGAATTTTGTTGCAGTGTAAAATAAGACAAGATCAGACTTAATTTTTAAATTTTTCAGACTGATTTGCTACTTGTTTAGATACTGCCAAACTAATAAATTATCTTTCAGTGAATGCTAGCAACTTACATATAGTTGTAAATTTATTATTCTCTAATTATCTGGAGGCTGTTGTTCACCTCTGTGTTTTGCCCGACCTATATTTAAAGAAGTTGCAGAGACTTCTAAGACTCCCTTAAGTACATATAGGTTGTGAATGGGTTCTCAGCAATTCAAAATTGCTCCTGTTGCTTCTGAAGTCCAGATATCCAGGAATCTGGTCACAGCAGCATCCCAAATTTTCCCTAAGAATAGTAAAGTAGGAATAGAGTAAAAACTCTTTCCTGTGAGGGTGTGGGGGAATTTGCCTTGTTTTGAGTAATTTTAAAGATACAGAAAAGTATAATATAATAAACATTCATATTCCAACAACCTAGACTTAAGACTTTTAACAGCTGTGACATTTAATCATATTTACTTCAATTTTTTAAATAAAGTTAAAACAATATTGTCTTTTTTAACCACCAACCCTAGTCTGCTTCCCTGTCCTTCCTTCCCAAAGGCAATCACTATCATGAGTTTTTTTCTGTAATCTTCTAGCTCATTTGTATACTCTTACATATATGCATTCATAAGTAATATTTAACAATTATAGCCCAGGCGCTGTGGCTTACGCCTGTAATCCCAGCACTTTGGAAGGCTGAGGTGGGTGGATCATGAGGTCAAGAGATCGAGACCATCCTGGCCACCGTGGTGAAACCTATCTCTACTAAAAATACAAAAATTAGATGGGTGTGGTGGTATGCACCTGTAGTACCAGTTACTTGGGAGGCTAAGGCAGGAGAATCACTTGAACTTGGGAGGCAAAGGTTGCAGGGACCCGAGATCGTGCCACTGCACTCCAGCCTGGCGACAGAGCGAGACTCCATCTCAAAAAAAAAAAAATTATAATATTGTTTTGTGTTTTTTTAATATGGTAGGAATTATTATACATCTTGGTTTTTTTCACTCAAAAGTTTTTTATATTTGTCCATAAATCTACTTTTGTAACTTTATCTGCATAATTTATCTTTTAGCTATTGTATAGTATTCAATTAAATATATCTATTTCTCTTCTGAGGCACATTTACCTTATTCTCAAACTCCTGGGTTCAAGCGATCCTCCCTCCTCAGCTTCTCCAGTAGCTGGGACAACAGGCACATGTCACCACACAGCTAGTTAGCTAGTTTTATTTTTATTTTTTGTAGTGTTAACTATTTTGCTGAGGCTAGTCTTGAATTCCTGTCCTCAAGCTGTCTTCCCACCTTGGTCTCCCAAAGTGCCAGGATTACAGGCATGAGCCACCATGCTCAACCTATAGCCTAAAGTTATTTTTATGCAGTTAATCTCCTCCCTGGGAGACATTACTTAGCTCTCAGTCTATAGTCAAATATATCATTACAAACTGAACTATGTACACAAGGAAGTCTAGACTTGCACTCAGATCCCCTAACTTAAATTTCAAGTCTTTTACTACTTATGTAGTAGAATTCAAGAACTAGAAGTCCAGGCATCTCTTTCAAAGATTTCTAGATTTTTTTTAACTAAATTTTTTCTTCATTGGCCCTTGTTTGTATACAATTCACTGTTCAGTGTTAGACACCAAGGAGCTACTTAAAACAAACAAGAGACCTTAGGCCAGTTTAACCCCTAACTAGCAAATCTTCTGATATCTTTTAGTTGAATTTCCTTGATTATAAAATGAGAAAAATCGGGCTGTATGAACTGGATAGTTTTCTTAAAACTCTAGTATTCTATTAAATATAACTAATTACCATCAAGTTGCATTGTATTTGTTCCAGTTTGGAATTGAAGCATACTAATTACTGTCCACTCAGTTTCTCACTGAGCTAACTTTAAATGTTCCTCTGAAGCATTGTACTATGATAATTTTGTCCTTCCTGTTGCTAGTGGTCAGTTGTGCCAGGAAAATTTGACTCTGCCTCAAAAATTAATCCATGTAAATGCTGTGTGGTTCCTTTCCTCTCACTCTTTTAATATTAGCTAGGCTTTATCATACTTTATTTGGCAAGCTTGAGAAGAAGCCATTTCCCTGTAGAGCTACAGCTTAATTTGACAATTTGTAAACCATTTATTCTTTCTACTTTTTGTAAGGTTATTTCCTTGGGAAATTATTTGACATAAAATAACTATTTTGTGGAATTTTGCAAAACAAATTATTTGCCAAAACAGTTTTCTTCAGTGTTCTTTCTCTTCTCATAAAGCAGATAAAAATGAATGCAATCATAAGTTTTAATTACCTTTCAAACAATTTACAAATGTGAAAGGTAGTTGAGAAAATGAGAAAGAGAAATACATTTTACTTTTAGTTTTTTTTTTTCTCTAGGACTTTTTCGTTCCTTATTGAAGTCAAATTGATAGAAAGACTACAACAATCTTAATACTGTTTACAAAATAAGTTGGATGGTGGGGCTGGGTGTTGTGGTTCATGCTAGTAATCTCAGCACTTTGGGAGGCCAAGTCTGGAGGATGGCTTAAGCTCACGAGTTTGAGACCAGCCTGGGCAACATGGTGAAGCCCCAGCTCTACAAAAAATACAAAAATTATTAGGGTTGGTGGCACACACCTGTAGTCCCAGCTACTCAAGAGGCTGAAGTAGGAGGATCACTTGAGCTGGGTAACGGGCTGCAGTGAGCCGAGATCATGCCACTGCACTCCAGCCTGAGCAACAGAACAAGACCCTGTCCAAAGTAAATAAATAAGTTGGATGGTGGTACATGGGGTTTATATTATTTATTATTTATATCTCCTACTAGACTGTAAGTGAAGTTATTTTGTCTTTTCATTTGCTAATATATACCCAGTACGTAGCACACTACTTGAAGAATGGGGACACTTATTTGTTGATTCATTCTCTACACAGTTAGGTGGATTATTTCCCAAGAAGATGATACTGTGCCCATTTAACTTTAGACTTTTTAGGAGTGTGAAGACATACTCTTTGGGACATTTAACCATACTGTTTGACAGGAATGTGAGGTAATTATTGACAGAAGCACTTTTAGGTTTCCTTGATTAAAGAGGAACCGTCAGTTTTACATCAGTAATAATAGCTATTTATCTGTTAGAAAATTACATAAGTATTATTAAATTTTTAGTTACATTGCATTCATGCATTCAAATTTAAATCTTAATTAAATTTCTTTTTATTTTCTTCATTTTAAAAGTACAGAAGTCAGATTATATTTGTGCTTTTAATTGTCAGAAGCTTTGTTGTGTATCTTTCATATTATCTGAACTGTTTACTTCAGTATATGTATTGAGACAATTCTAGAAGCTCCCTGAAAAACCCACTTGTGAAAAAGAATAGCAGTGGGGGAAAGACTTTTAGTTAACAAAACCTTAAACAAAAATGGAATATAAAATGATTTTTTCCCAGCTACTGAGACCAAATTTCTATGGAATCTTGACTCTTGTTTGTCTTTAACAGATAAGACAAAACCCCTGGCTTCTGTAACTAATGTCAACACTTCTCAGTACACAAGCAGCTACTGTAGCTGTTACAACACCTACTGTGTCATCAGGTCAAGCAACACCTACATCACCTATTAAAAAGGTAAGCTAAAATTGTATTTGCTGAAAATACGTGTTCTATTTATGTACCACTTGGACTAACTCATTAAAGTAATTCTGAATTTTTATAGTCTGTTTCAAAAATGTGTAAGATTTCAGAATACAAATATATATTTCTAAGTTAAATGAGTCTTCTGAATCATGTTTTTTTTATCATTTTTGCAATTGATATTACTGTTGATATTATAGTTGGTAGTTAAATATTACATATAATTGATAGTTAATAAATGGCAGAAAGATAATTTTTATAATATTAAAAAAGATTGTATTAGTTTTTTTTTTTTCCTATTGAACTTTTATTTTGAGAAGTTCAGATGTTCTATCCTTTATCTCTGTTAAGTAAAGGTGTGCATGTTGATAATTTCACACATGGGTAAGTAAGTTACAAAAAATACTACCGTGAGTCAGTGAGAGAACTAGAATCTAAATTTTTTGAACTCATAGTACAAAGCACTAGGCAGGCAACTTTGGTATGCCAGTAGGAGCATGATCTCTGAGGTCAGATAAACCAGAGATGAGCTCCTGACTCTGTCTTATTAGTTGTTATGACCTTTAGCAAGTTACTTACTATCTTCCTTTTGTACAAAACAGAATAAAGAGAAATAGTTAATATTGTAAGAATTGGTTGAGACAGCCTGGGTGTGCTTTCAACTAAATGTGCTTTCAAAATGTTAGTTTCATTTCTTCCTCTTCTTTCTTTTTCTGTTCTCTCTCTGTTCTCCATCCCTCTCATCTCTTCTCTCCGATGAAGCAGTGTTTTCCAGTTAGTGTGTTGATCTTTTTAAGACTTTACCCTTTCCAGCTTCTCTGGAACCTATCCTTCTTTTAACCCAAATTGACAATTAAGGGTTTTTGTTTGTTTACGTTTGACCTACTAGTCTCTTTTTAAAGATTTCTCTTAAAAAAAAAAAAGATTTCTCTTCACCAGTCCTTTTTTATCTTTGATGAGCATACTCATTTCCCTCTCTGTCTACACATATGTTTTTTAAACCAAATCCTTTAATAATTGATTGCCGTCATCATAACACTTCATGCCTAAATATGTCAGTATATATCTCCTAAGTACAAGGCTATTATCCTTCATTCTCAAAATAGTCACACTTAGGAAATTTAACTATTATTTATGTTATTTTTTTCATTATTTTTAAATTTGGTTTAGTTATTTTTATTGCATTTTAGGTTTTGGGGTTTTGGGGTATTTATGTTATTAATAACTAATATACATACCTGGATTTTCCCAGTTGTCCTTCAAGTCTTTCTAGCTGTTTGTTTTTTAAAATCAGGGGGTCCACTTAAATTGTACACTGTGTTTAGTTGCCTTTGGACTTCTTATTTTGTTGTTCATCTAACATTATTTGCATCAGTTTAAGAACTGATTTTTTTTTTAAATCCTCACAGCATTTCTATTGTGTTGTCAGTCTTGCCAACATTTAGATTTGGCTTTAGGTGATCAAAATATAGATCTTTTTGAAATCATAAACTACAGAAAAAAAGTTCCTACTCTTAGTAATAATCCTTCTCTAAAACTCTTCCCAAGGAAGGCAGTAATATAAATTATTAGTGGTAGAAATGTGTGGGTTTCATTGGTATACAGTTTGAATATTGAGAAACTATATGAATGAGTTATCTTACCTTATATATTCCAAAACTGAGGGCTTCTTGAATTCAGTTAGAACTCATGTTCATATGATAATAATTATGTGTGCTTTAATAAGAAATTCTTTAAAAGCAGGTTTTCTGCAAAATTTTGAAGACTGTTATGCTATAACTAGCATCACTATAAACTGCTTTAAAGTTTATTTTACTTCTGGAACCCCCATATACTTCTTCAGTGAGTACTAAATTTGTGCCTGCGTCTTTTGATCTGTTTAGACTGTAAGATTATCAAAAGTTCCCCGAAATTCCATCTCCCTGGAATATCTAGGCAAGAAACTGGCTGTCTTTTTTTTTTTTTTTTTGAGATGGAGTCTTGCTCTGTCATCCAGGCTGAAGTGCAATGGCACGACCTTGGCTCACTGCAACCTCTGCCTCCCAGGTTCAAATGATTCTCCTGCCTTAGCCTCCTGTGTACCTGGGATTACAGGCACACACCACCACGCCTGGCTAATTTTTGTATTTTTAGTAGAAGATGGGATTTCAACATCCTGGCCAGGCTGGTCTCCAACTCCTGACCTTGTCATCTGCCCACCTCAGCATTCCAAAGTGTTGGATTATAGGCATAAGCCACCATGCCCGGCACTGGCCCTGTATCTTTTGGGTATTTGACTAAGTAATCCCTTGCCTACTATAGTCAAATGCTTACAGTTAGCTTCCTGTGTTCAATTTTCTTTTTCTCATGTATAGCCGACATTTATGGCAATTTATTTCTCAGTTTATACCTAATGCCCTAACTGAAAAAAAAATGCTTTATAACCTCTGTTAGCATAGTAGGCCAATAATCTCTTTGCTGTAAAAGTTCTTATTCAAAATCACTCTTGATTCTGCAATTGAACTAATATTATAACATGCACTTCTGAATTTGCATATTTAGAAACTATTTTATTCTCAGTTTCAAGAACCATAACTTACTTTGAAGATTATATTGTTTCTTTGTTCTTAAAGTTTTGTAAGTAAATTTTATTCAAAACAATCATGTGTAAAAATTTTGAAAGATTTGTTGGTTTTGTTTTGTTTTGCTTTGTTTTGAGATAGAGTTTTACTCTTGTTTCCCAGGCTGGAGTGCAATGGTGCCATCTCGGCTCACTGCACCTTCCACCTCCTAGGTTCAAGTGATTCTCCTGCCTCCATCTCCCAAGTAGTTGGGATTACTGGCACCCGCCACCCAGCTAATTTTTGTATTTTTAGTAGAGATGGGGTTTCGTCATGTTGGCCAGGTTGGTCTCAAACTCCTGCCCTCAGTTGATCCACCTGCCTCAGCCTCCCAAAGTGCTAGGATTACATGTGTGAGCCACCACGTCTGGCTTGAAATATTTTTAATGAGGAAGGAGGCTTCTTTTCAGTATTGTATGACTTTTAAAACCTGTAATATCCAGTGATACTTATACTCCTATATCTACTTTAATTTAGCATATTAGTGTTTTTTAAGTTTTTCAAATTTATCTGTAACTTTAGTGACCTAACAAAAATGTCCTTAAACACATTGTTAATTTCTAATTGCATCTTAAAAGGTTTTGCAATTAAAGAGTTCTGCCTATTTTTAGGTTCCCAGTCATGACTCCACTTCTGATATTTAGACAAGGTTATCTTAAGTTCTCCAGTTTTCTACCCCAGTACATAAACTGTGTGTGTGTGCACATGTGTTCATGGCAATATCACTAAAAAGCACACAAAACAGTTTTAAATTTCACTTATTTTCTTTTAGTAACTCGGGGTAACTATGGTGAAAGATAGCTGTGTTTACTTTAAATGGTCTTTTCTTAATTCTTTAATCCTTCAGCTGAAATTAAAGAACTGTTGTCTGTAGCAATATCAAGCTGATGATTTGTGGCGTTGTTATCTATAAAACCATTAGTTTGATTTTGTGTTAAAATTGTTAACTAACAATAAATTTACATAAGTCTGTCTAGTCAAAATAAGTATTGTTGGGATCTCTAAAACAGATTATCTGTTATTCTGTATGGGTATACATTCCAATAAAATGTAATTGGTATTTTCTTTACTTAATGGTAAAAATTTAGAATTTTTTTGGAATTAAGGTGCTGGTTAATTGAATTCATTGCAGTAGCTAATAATTTAACAGAAGACTGCTATGTGTTGTGTGCATATAAAATATTCCAATAGAAATGTATAGATGTAGTATGATTTAAAAGGAAAAGAAATTATATTTGACTTAAGGTGATAGGATCAGGACATTTTAGATAAATTTTCAAGTAGGTAGTACTCCAACTGAGAGAAGAAGGGTCTGTATAACTTGTTGAAATGGAGAGAAGAAAAACAATATGAGCAAGTGGAGATCATATGGAATAATTTGGCAGGAAAAATGAATTCTTCCATTCAATTGATTATAGGGTGCATATATACAAACTAAAACAGAAAAAGTAGAGCCACATCGTGGGATGTCTTCACTTCTAGGATAACATTTTTACAATTTATTCGATAAGTAGTAGAGAGTCATGGAAGATGTTTGAAGAATGACATGAGAGAATTATTCTTTCTAGAGTATTATTCTTGACAGCAGTATACAGATATATTTGAAGATGAGAGGCTGATTGAGAAAGGCTTATTAGAAAGTCATCGAAGTTGCCCACAATGATAAGAATATGAACTAGGGAAGTGGCTGCGGGCTTATATAGGAGAGGAGGAGATTTAGAGACTTGACCCATAATTTATGGATGGAGGAAAATGACAGAGAAGGTCTAACATAATTGTGAAGTTTCAAACATAGGAGATTGAAGAAATAACCTTAGTGCCATTAACAGAAATAGGGAACTGAAGAAGATGATTTGGAAGTAAAGGTGTTTTATTTTAGACATAGTGAATTTCAAGTTTTCAATTATAGTTCTAGATTGCCCACACTACAGGTAAATAAAAAATTAGGACTGGAAATTTAGGAGACTGGACTGGAGAATAACACATTTGAGAATAAGCTAACTACAATTAATATTTAGCCTGAGGAAGTAAAGACCCTCCTCCTGACCCCCAGGAGAAGAAAGTGGAAAGAATATGAGAGAATCTGAGAGCAGACTCTGGAAGGGCTAGCACAAGGGAAAGTTGTGCTTCACACACACACACACACACACACACACACACACACACACAGAGTAGGAGAGATGAGAAGAGAGAGAGAGAATATGAGAGATCCTAGGACTCTGGAAGGGCTAGCTCAAGGAAAGTTGTATTCACATGCGCACGCACACACACACACAGCCAGTCAAGAAAAGGAGTACACCTATAGAGCCAGTCAAGAAGAGGAGTGGTCAGAGTCCAAAGAAAAAATAAGTCAAGATGGTGTCCAGTTAAAAAAAACCAAAGAAGAGAGTTTCATGGAGGAGGTATAGTTAAGTACTTCAGGAAGGTTTATTTATGTACCAGGTAAAATTAAAAGGAGCTTTTAGACATATAAAGCAGTACTTAAATCCAAATTCATTTTGGGCAGAGTGGAAGTGTATCAGCCGTTACAGTATAACAAATGCCCATTTCAAAATTGATAGATAGTACTGCCTCATTTTTCTCAACTCTAAAATTCAGACTAATAGTAGTATTTCATTGGGTGGTTATAAAGTTAAAACAGGATAACCCTTGTGAAGTTCTTAGCTGAGGGTCACACACTAGTAAATATTTGTTAAATGTTAGCTTCAGTCATTAACAGTGAATGTTATCTGATCTCTGGCCATTTTATCATAGGAGAAAACATTTGTTTCCAGGCTGTTTGTTTGTTTTTGAGAAGGTGGGAGACCTAATGTGGGTGTTGGCACCTGGCCCACTACCTGTTTTTGTATAGCAACAAATGGTTTTAACTGATTGGAGAAAAAAAAAAATCAAAAAAATTTCATTGTCCCTAAAGTTTTATTGGGTACAGCCACACTCATTAATTTGTATGTTAATATTATCTGTGAGCAACAAAGCCTAACATTTATAGTCTAGTCCTATAATCTCACAAATCAATAAGCAGTTGTCTCAATACCTATCATATTGCACAGAATATTAGAGTTCCCAAATTTTCTTGATTATTGGAACCCATAGTGTTTGGTAGATTTTTTTCAGAGTGCCACTGGTGAAAAGAAATACCTGTTTCCTCATGCAGTAGTTTGGTGCAAATGTGGTCAAAATGGCAGTTTGTTCAGTGTCTATAAGATGACACTGTGCCTCTCTTAAAACTTTAAAATATTTTACAGAGCCCCTGTGATTTTGTTGTGATATTCTGGAGCACTTTGGTACACATTTTAGGAACTCTGAGGAATGCTTAGACCCTGTTGATAGGAATTCATTACTGGAAGTACCAGAAATGTATCTTACAACAGTTTTGTCCATGAAGCGGCCCTCAAGCATCACCATGGGAGCTTAACAAGCTCTATTAACCTGCTAATTGTAGTGAATGTTGGCAGTAGATATGAAAGAAAGGATTTTTTTTTAACAACTATTACTACCCTATTAATATCTTGTAGCAACTAGTTAATTGCTATATTCACCAATCTATAGTTAACTGTGGTTGAATATATAAATTCTAGAAGTGAAGTTGATGAAGTGAACTATGCATTTTTAGGGTTGTTGGAAAGCCCTAAAAATAGCATAAATATTTGTACATAAAATTAGTTTTTATTATAGTTGAAATATTTAATGTTTGGTGGGGAAATTGGTAAATTTAAGGCTGTGATGTTAAAAATATTAAGTATTATAACTAGAAAATATCAGTTACTAGTTTTTGTTGATTGTGTTGGATGTAAAATTTTTTAACCAGATTATAAATGGATTAAAAACAAAATTAAACTGCAGTAGTTTGTTCACTCACATTCTATATTATCTACTCTATATGCCTTTAATTGCTTTAGAAGTTTATTAGATTTTTTCCAGATTATCTCATGCTAAAGCTAGAACTTGTTCCACTGACTTTTAAAGATTGGATCATTATCCTATTATTGGGCTTTAATTTATTACAAAATTATTTTTAAATGAAGAAAATATTTTTTGCTTATAACTTCCGTTTTCTGTTTTCATGCTTTCAATCTTTATCTCTTTACCTGTCTTATTTTAATTGGCTTTAGTATGATTTCATTGCTCCTATCATGCCTGTGGTGGAATCAGTAGATCCTGCATCATGGAGGCAGGGCTTGCGCAAAACTGGCATTGTTCTTGTGCCCAATAAGGGTGAAAAATCTATGGTGAGGCATTTCTATGTGCAAGAATTTATATTAGGTTACAACATAACATTGGTTCCAAAGATGCATGGTTTTAAGTCCTTATTGTGTGCTCATTTCTGTTTTCTGTATTTGCATCATAATTTTTCTGTGTGATATAAAGTGTGTAGTGTGTTTTCTTAAGTCTAACCCCTGGGAAGGTGGTCTATTTCTTTAAAATGTTTAGATCTTTACATTTTTTACTAAGACATTAACCTATTTAGTAAAAGTGTTTTATCGTGAAACTGTGAACCATAATTTTAAATATATTATCTGTAAACTTATTGTTTCCAATTTAAGGACTGATGAGTTTTGAAAATTCTTTTTTCTTTTCCTTAAAAAATAAAATAAACACAGTTTCCAACTACAGCTACAAAAATTTCTCCCAAAGAAGAAGAGAGAAAAGAATGAATCTCCTGCAACTTGGAGGTTAGGACTTAGAAAGACTGGCAGTTATGGTGCACTTGCTGAAATCACAGCATCAAAAGAGGGTCAGAAAGAAAAAGATACTGCAGGTGTTACACGTTCAGCTTCAAGTCCCAGACTTTCCTCCTCTTTGGATAATAAAGAAAAGGTAATCTATTTCACAGTCTGGTTTCTATGAAAACTCTTACAATTTCTTTTCCAGGAACTTCAAATCTGGGAGATTTTCTGCTAGTTATCTTTAGATCTAGGTATCAAGTTAATTAACCTTAATGAATTCTATAAGACAAGTATAATTTATACAGTATTGTAAGTACTGGAAAGATCAGATGTATTTGCCTAAAACATAAATTAGGGGACTATACTCAGTTAAAGGAATCTATTATCTTACTTGAGAATTTATGATAGAACTGTATTAAGGAGCAGGCTTATTTTGTTTATTATGATTCAAGAGGTTTTTTGAAGTTTAAAAAATATAGAAATACATTTATTCTAGAATGTTAGTATACTCATAAGTTACATTATTCAGTATCTGCAAAAAAGAGCAAATTTTTAATCTACCATATTACAAGCAACTTTGTCTTAATGAGTAAATTTAATAACTATATTTTGAAAGTATTAATATTGCATTATATAGAATGTATCACAGTTTATTCAATACTGTTATTTATTTCTACATCATTTTCAGTGCTTGGACTATTTTTTACCATACAGTTTTTTTTCTCTACTTAGAAATGTTTCCTTGTATCAGAAATTCAGATCAAGTTTCTCAACAAGTAATTCGAATATTTTTGCTTTTTAATCAATTTATTGTGCAGTTAGTTTCCAGGTATTTTCTGCTCGCATACTAAGAATGAATCAGCATGTCATTTGTCACTATACACTCAGCCATGTTTGGATAAATATAATTTAAATAATATTTGTTTTGACTATTTTGATGTATTTGAGAGCATTGATTATCTAGGTTCTGAATAACTTGTATAATGTAAATACTTGAGACTTCTCAGTGAACAATACTTGAAACTTTATTTCTCTGGAAAAAATAAAGGTATTTCAGTTTATGACACAGTATTACTTTAATCTATCGTAGAAGTTTTAGAAAAAGTCATTAAAATATGGAGGAATGTTTTTACTTTCTTACGTTAAAATATCATCTAATTCTAGGCTAACATAGAAAACAAGTTTGAGCAGGCTGATTATTGATTGTCATTAATTTTAAAGTTTAGCTAGGAATTGTTGAAATACTGTAAACTACGATAGCTATGTAATTATACGTTATTGAATAACCTTTTCTTAATACTTTTAGCATTGCCTATAATCAGTACACAGATTAATTTTTACTCATTTTTTTCCCGTTTTGTAGGAGAAAGATAGTAAAGGAACTAGGCTTGCGTATGTTGCACCTACAATACCAAGACGACTAGCCAGTACATCTGACATTGAAGAGAAAGAAAACAGGTGACTTTATTTTGATTTCCTTTATGCATTCACTATAAAATCTTTATTATTTAGCATGGTGCAGGCTTGGTATGTTCATGAAATAGCAAAGAATATGTGGCTGGAACAGAGTGAGGGGAAAGTGGGAGGAGATGGGGTCACAAACTAGTACGAGTTCTCTAAATATTTGGAACATTTAGGAAAGGGGAAAGAAAAAGGGAAGAAAAGCCCTTAATCATTGTCAATATTTTAGTTTGTTTCTTCCTATTTTTCAGCTTACGGAATTGAGAACTTTTTAATATAGTTGTAATCATGTTATAATACCCAGTTTTGTGATTTTTTTCCCCCTAAGATCTTATAAGCAATCTTATATGTTAATATATATTTTTAATAAGCATTGCTTTTTATTGGCACATAATATACTGTAAAGTAGATCTTCTGAGGTTAAAGTAAGCATCTCCCCCTACTTTGTATTTTGTGATCAAAAAGTATATTTCTGTAAATACCTGAATTTTCCCCCTAAATATAGGCGGAAAATTATACCTTAGATCTTAGTACTGAAATTACTTTATCTTCTTGATAAATATTCCTAAGTGTCTATTCAATGGATTTTACTAGTTTCAGCTTATACTAGTATTTACTAGTGTACAGCTTTCTTAATCTTGTTATAAAGTTATCTACCAGAATCTGACGGGTATTCTTTTAACAGAGATTCTTCAAGTTTGCGAACAAGTAGTTCATATACAAGGAGAAAATGGGAAGATGATCTTAAAAAAAATAGCTCAATTAATGAAGGATCAACTTATCATAAAAGGTAATATTATTCTGAAGTGATTTTTACATATTCATTTATAAAAATATGAGGCAATTTGTTTGGAGCCCTCAATTTAACATCATTTTAAACAAATAGATGTTTTTATTAAATATTATGAGTTTTTGTTATTTAAATAAAACTTACTCTGAACACAGAATATATATTTAAAGATGGGTGGTAATATGTTCTTATGCTCTTCTTTTATATAATTAAGCTTTAAATATTATGAAATATTTTTTAGACTGTTACATATTTAAAAGGAACTCCTTTAGAAGGAACTTCTTGTCCAGAACAACTTAAACAGGCCATTGTCTTAATTGATCTAGTCGTCATTGTTGATCTGGAAAGATTTGGCTTGCCCTAGAACTCAGAGCTATGGAAATGCCTTCAATTGAAATGATCATAATATCATATTGAAGAGGGAAAAAAAAACCCTATAGACAATTTCTTTACTAAAAGCAACCAAAAAGACAAGTAAGATGTGAACAAGTATCACGTAGGCGTCGGTCACTTCCTAGGTATCTGACCCATTGCTAAAATAGTTTTCTTCAAAAAATGTCAACATCTTGTTTTCCCTGAGTAAAACAAAACCAAAGTGTGTTTTTCAGGGTCAGCCTGGCGTGACCATATGGTGTGGAATAGTTTCAGAAATGTGAAATATCAGATCATCTTTGAGTCTTGTTGAGAATGTTGGGAGGAGGCACTAAAATGATACACTACCAAATTAGTGAAATCATCTAAACTCTAGCAAGTTGTAGATGCAACTCTTGGTGCTGGAGCTGGTGGTGTATTTAGGAACACAGTTTTTAAAGATTTTTTTTCTAGCCTTGTACTTTGTATAATGTATAGACATTAACTATAGAATACAAACACATCCTATATAGATATGACTCTTTTGTTTAGTTGCTCCTTTGGTAGAAGACAAGATGATTTGATTAGTTCTAGTGTTCCAAGCACCACATCAACACCAACAGTTACCTCTGCAGCTGGGCTTCAGAAAAGCCTGCTTTCCAGCACAAGCACTACTACAAAGATTACAACCGGTTCTTCCTCAGCAGGCACACAAAGCAGGTAAGTCACAGATGTATTTTGTGCTCAGGTCTACTGTGTGCTTATGTATGTGCATGCATTTTTGTTTAGAAGATTGTGGGGCTCTGGATTTTTTCATTTATCTTGTTAAATTTATTTACAAACAAAAATTGGTTCCAAATTAGGCAATTATGCATGACTGGGGAGAAATTTATGTTCCTAAACTATGAACTTACCTTGAATTAGACTGCTTAAAATGTAAATTTCTCTCTTTGACAACTCTGGGTGAGCTTTTTGGTTCATAATTTAAGGATGTCTCACCTTGCGTTTTAAAAAAAAAATCCATCCCTGTAGTCATGTGTTTTCAGCTGCTAGAAAGTGCTTTCATTGTTTAGCTGTTTTCCTTTTCTCTTTTTTGTGTTGCTGCTTATGATGCTATAGTACCTCAAATCGTTTGTGGGCTGAGGATAGTACTGAAAAGAAAAGGACAGTGTTCCTACATCAGTGACCATTCCTGTTGCTCCAACTGTTGTAAATGCTGCAGCTTCTACCACAACCCTGACTACAACTACTGCTGGCACTGTCTCCTCTACAACAGAGGTCAGGGAGAGACGCAGGTGTGTAAAGGTCCTAACAGTACTGCTGATATATCTTGCCCAGTGATCAAAGTTGTTTATTGTTTTAAAAAAAGTCTTGTGAGGTTGATGATCATCTCTCCAGTAGACTAATCAATGAAATACCCTCTCAGCTCAGAACTATGTAAATTGACACAACTAGCAGTTATTTGTATTTAGGCTTGTGACCCACCTCTGACAGAAGTAGTTTTTATTTAAAGTCAGTGAGCAAGACAGTTGTTTTCTTACTTAAACATTTTAAGTTTCTAAAGTTGTTTTATTTCAAAAAAAATTTTTTTGATGAAGAACTGAATACATACAACATACTTAGGGAATATTAGATGCAACATGACAAAAACAAGTTTTATCATTCTTCTCATTGTTTCCTCCCATTATTAAGAAATTTGAAGGATATTGAACTGTTTTGTTCCTGTTGATTTTGAGAATTTCATCTGAAGATTCTCTTGGTAAGGCATCTGTGCATAAGTGTAAGCCAAGTAATTTTAAGTATGTTGAATACATTCATTTAGTTTTTTTATCTTTGTTACGTAGAAAGCACTTATTACTTAGATTTTTTCAAAGAGTCTGAATTTATTTGTGTTCTTAAATGTTTTTAAAACATTGCTCACTTCTTTCTGTTGCCACCTATTGGCATGGAATCATAGATGTACAAAGGAGCTTACTATCTTTGGGGATTTCCTTGCTTTACAGAAGGAAACTGAGACCCAGTGATAACACGTGACTGTTTTACGTTTGTATAGTTTATGAGTGTGAGGGCTGAGGCTAGCCCCAAGATTGCAGGAAAGGTAGTTCAGTTCTTTCTGCTATATTATGCATAGTCTCTAGCTTTTTCTTTTCCGTTTGGAAAAAGAAACTGAAGAAACCAAATGTAAGCTGTATTTTTATATTTTATTCTTGCAAAATTAACCAATATAACTAATTTTTTTTTAACTAAAATACTGACCAGATTAACTATGTTTTATTTCTGTCACATAGTAATCACATACAGAGTTCTTTTCTCTCATGCCTAGTGAAGTGCCTGGCCTGTAGTAGTAATGGCCTCACAGTAATATTTGTGTTTAAATATATGAAAAGTAGTGTTATTTTTTTTCTATCATCGCGTCTTTAATTTTTGTCTATATTTAGGGTTTGTTTCTATTTCTATGGTGAAATTTAGTGGTACCTTTATAATGCCACTGCAAGTGGTTACTATTTTGTGATTTGAGTACCAGTGTAGGGCATATTATATTTTAATTATTCTTCCATTTTTTCCTTTAAATTTTAAGTCAGTTTTAGGTTGTCATAGTGCTCTCAATAAGACCATAGAGCCAACAGAAATTAGTATCCATCATTTAATCAAACTTACGTGAATAAGTTTGAGGACTTTGCTTTTTTGCAGGGTGGGCTTGGGGTTGTTGAGAGGAAGAAGGGTCAGAAGTTCTTGGTTTCTTACTCCTTACTCTGCCTTCTTTTTTCTTTTTTTTTTTTTTCCTTTTTCTTTTTATTTTTTTTCTGCCTTGATTCTTAAAGTTAGAATTATCTTTGAGTTAGAATCTCTTCTGTTAAATGAGGTGTTTGATTTATATTATTTTTAACTTGTAGAATCTGTTCTCTTTTTTTGAGGCAGTCTCGCTAGAATCTTTTCTATCTCTTAGCATTTAGTGCTTTTGAAAATTTCTCCAGTGAGTAAACCTAATAAATGTCTCCCTTGAATCATCAGTTGTTTCAGAACAAATTATGATTCTTAACCCAACAGACTGTTTATTCTGCTGAAGATAACTGAGTTTTGACTTTTAGAATTAGTCTTAATTAGTTTTGATGGAAGACATTGAAGATTGAAAATTAAACGCTTGGATATATTTTTAAACACAGCAGATTCTAATAGCATAAGAATAAAAATGTGTCTGACGAAATTTTTTCTGGTCTATATTATAGAGGTTTTGTCTGTCTTACCTTGTTTCAATGATGTTTGCAGTGATATTAATGTTTGTGTTTTGTTCCATGTGAAATAATTGTTTGCAGTCTTGAATACATTGTTGGCCTCTTCTATTTGTCTTTTATTTAAATTCCATCAATGGTTCTGAATGTATATGATTTAAAATTGGCCTTAAAAATATATTTGGTGATTTAAGGTTATAAATCACCATATTTGTGATTTATGTGGCTAAAAAAAAAAATGTCAGCACAGGTATACCCTTTGGGTTTCTCAGAAAATCGTATGCATCTAAGGAATAGAATTATATAACCTGTATAGTTCTAAGAAAGAGATGCAGTATGTCAGGATGGTATAGCAATGATAAAGGTAACAATGGACTTTGGTGGGTATATTCTACCATCTTTTAATGATCAACTCTTTGCAATTAAAAATACATAAAATATATAAATTATTTTTCTTCTCTACATTGTATTCTTAGAGGTCTACTCTAGATAGGTACCCCAAAGGAGGAGAAAGGAACTGAATATTAGATGGTAATTATCAAATAAAAGAAATGTGTTTATATTATAAATTGATAAGGTATATTTTTATGCTAATTTAGGATGCATGTTATATGGAAAATCAAAATTACCTGCAGGTGCAGATTTTATAAGTCTTTCAGCTAGTAACTTTTATCCCCCTAACTTGCATATGTGAAATCAGGTATAATAGATTTATTGACTTTCGTGGCAATTTGAAACTATTGAAAAGGAATCCAGGCTTGTTGGGAGAGAGTGTAATGGTTGATAGTACTGTTTGCCATGGTACTAAAAAAGAGCCAAGTGGGAATGCAAGTTTCTGTGTTATAAATTAACTATGAAACATTTGACTGTAGTCAAATTTGACAGTAGTTCATGTTCATACTTAGTTTCAGAACAGTTCATGAAATGCTAAAGTGATAACATGCACCCCTCTGTCTTGCTGTGAACTTTTTTAAGATGGGATCTCTGTTACTCAAGCTGTAAAGTGGTGGTGTGATGATGCTTCTGCAGCCATGACCTTTTGGGGTCAAGCAATCCTCTCACCTTAGCCTCCTGAGTAGCTGGGATTACAGCTGTGCCATCACTCCCAGCTAATTTTTTGAATTTTTGTAGAGATGGAGTCTCGCTGTGTTGCCTAGGCTGGTCTCAAACTCCTGGCCTCAAGCAGTCTTCCCACCTTGACTGGAATACAGGCATACTCTACTGTACTCAGCCTGCTATAACCTTTGTTTAACCAGATTAACTGTGACATTTAGATTTCATCTCCTTTTTTTTTTCTCTTCATTTGGTACAAGTCCAAAAAGTAATAAATTGCATAGTAGGTACACACATAAATTAGATGAATGGGAAAAAAATAGCCATTGGACCACATTTTCCAGGCTGATGTTCTTAGGAGCACTTTTCCATATTTACTAGATATGCCACAAAATAGGACAGGAGAGGAGGATTCTCTATTTAAATGGTGTTGGGAAATACTGAGTTAAACCAAGTTATACAGATTACATCCTTCATTATATCTCAGATCTTTTAATATGTTACTGTAATTTTCTTAGAGAAGGATAGAATGTGTAGCATTTCCCTAATAGATATATAAACATTTTCTATAACAAACAAGCCCAAGCCCTTCTTATATCCCAGAATTAATGTTTCATACATTTTAATAACAAGATTATTAGTTATTCTATTAATTCCGTTGAATTACTTGTCCCAGGAAACTCAGTATAATAGTTACAAAAAATAGTATCTGTTATATCTAAATAAAATTAAAGTCAAAGTATAATAGTGATGGAGTTTTCATCTTACTGTAAGTTTGTTGGATGTCCCATTCAAGTAAAACTCCCTCTTGTGAATTTCTTAGCTGCAAATGTAATTATGTAGAAACAGCAAGAAGAACCAGTTTTCTGAACTAATTCTAAGCAAGAAATAAGAGTTAATTGATGAAATTGAGGCAACTAAGATTTTGTGTGAGAAAAGACCTAGTCTTCTTAGGGTTAATTCTCTAAGGAGGTGAATGCTAAGAATAATGTCATATATTCTAGTTTTAGAGAAACAGATTCCAAATATTTCAGGATTGTAGAAAGAAATATGATTTTCTTATATATATAAAATGAATGAGGGCTCTCTAAAAAGTGTTTTGAAAAAACAGTGGATAATTCTAAAGATGTTTGAAGATGTGCTATATCTGCTGAACTTAGAGCTTTAAAGGACACAGAGAAGAGAAGGCATAAAACCCACAGTAAATTCAGAAGTTTGTTATGATTGTATGAATAGTGTCAGAGAGGCTAAAAAAATAAATTACAAATTGAGAAGAATACTAAAGCTAACAAGAAAGAGCCTTTTTTAAAAGTAGCATATGAATAAAGAAAACTCACTAGATCATTGCCTGGGGTTTTGAGAGGGGGAGACATGGAATAAACAGGACAGAAAATATACAGTTGACCCTTGAACAATGCAAGGGTTAGGGCTGCCAACTCCCTCTGCAGTCAAAAATTTACATAAAACTTTTGAGTCCCTCAAATCTAAATTAATAACCTACCATTGACTGCAAGCCTTAACAATAACATAAACAGTTGATTAGCACATATATTGTATGTTATATATGTATAATATACTGTATTCTTACTATAAAGTAAGCTAGAGAAAAGAATGTTGTTAAGATAATCATAAGGAAGAAAAATATATTTACTACTCATTAAGTGGAAGTGGGTCCTCATAAAGGTCAGAATTCTCTCTCCTCCTCACATTGAGGAGAAGGTGGAAGAGAAGGCAGAGAGGCAGGCACACTTAGTGTAACTTTTATATAAGCCGAGCTGCATAGTTCAAACCCATGTTGTTTAGCAGTCAACTGTACTCTACTTTTGTAAGTGTTCTCTGAGAAATGTGAGCTAGGCGGTGTAATTCGATGAAGCGTTAATGATTTAACTTCCCAAGTAATATTGATTATCAGAGGAAAGTCTTCATGTTGTGCTGCAGGGCTCTGTCATATCTTTGCTTGTTTGCCTCTTTAATTATTTAACTTTTTTTTTTTTTTTTTTTTTGAAATGGGGTCTCAACTCTGTCACCCAAGCTGTGCGGTGATACAATCTCACATCACTGCAGCCTTGATCTCCAGGCTCAGGTGATCCTCTCATCCCAGCCTTCCAAGTAACTGGGAAGTACAGGCATGTGCCACCATGCCTGGCTAAATTTTCCATTTTTGTAGCGACAGATTTCCTCAGGTTTCCCAGGCTGGGCTCAAATTCCTGGGCTCAAGCAGTCAGCCTGTTTCGGCCTTCCAGTGTGCTGGGATTACAGGTGTAAGCCACCACACCCAGCCTTATTTAACTTTTGACATAGATTACATGCTTTTGAAAGGTGCGTACCCCGGGACAAGAGGAAGCATAGGCTTAAATTTGTAAGATGAAATTTAGTGAAGATAAATGCCAAGTCCTGTTCTTTTTATCAGAAAATCAGTTACTCGAGTAACATGCTGATTTAAAAGCTGTTTATATATAAAAAGCACTTGAATTTTTTAGAGCACCACTCAAAGTATGTTGTCTGACATAAACATCAGTAGTAAAACACTGAAAAGAATGCAAGGAGACCAGGCGTGGTGGCTCATGCCTGTAATCCCAGCATTCTGGAAGACCGAGACAGGCAGATCACGATGTCAGGAGTACAAGGCCAACCTGGCCAACATGGTTGACACCCTGTCTCTATTAAAAATGCAAAAATTAGCCGGACATGGTGATGTTCACCTGTAGTCCCAGCTCCTTGGGAGGCTGAGGTGAGACAATCATTTGAACCTGGGAAGCAGAAGTTGCTATGAACCCATATTGCACCACTGCATTCCAGCCTGGGCAACAGAATGAGACTCGATCTCAAAAAAAAAAAAAAAAAAAAAAAAAAAAAAAATGCAGGGAGTGTTGTGTACTCATTCATCATCCCATAACCTAATGTTGCATTCAGCCCCAACGACTGTACTGAAAGAAAACACTGTATAGAATTTAGTCAAATAACTTCACATATATACTAATTATTATTATCTAAGATGATGTTTCAGGGAGCCAAAAAGGGGCTAAGAGGAAAGATTCAAGGAATTAGGACTGTGTGTCCTAGAGAATAAAAAGATTTAGAAAGGAATTTGATACCTGTCTTCCAGTACTTGAAAATACTATAGATGAGAAGAATTTAAAGCCCCTTTTAGTAGGTCATTAAATAAGATGCTTAGATTATTACTTTTAGGGGATATTTTCAGGGCTGGAGAAGAGAACCTTCTCCAGTTAAAAACAGACAAACAAAAAATTTACTCCTTATCCATTCTATTTAATTGGGCAAAATGAAATCCCTCTGTTTCTTTCAGTAGAGCTGAAACTTTTAATCTTCAGTTCTCTAAATCCTTTTTAAAAATATGGTTTCATCTTAAATTACATGATTTTTTAAAGTGTAGTTAGGAAGTTAAAATGTGATGTTAAAATATAATTAAAATATAACTAGTTCCAATCTAAAAAGAAATTATCAGATCGCATTATTGAATTTCAGAGACCATTTTATGAAGACTTTTCCTTAAAACTTACTAAAATACTAAACTTGTAGGTTTTGTTCATATACACTGATAAGATACTTACATTCACAGGTATTATATTTACAACTAATGATTTTTTAATTTATTACTGTAGATCATACCTCACTCCTGTTAGGGATGAAGAGTCTGAATCCCAAAGAAAAGCAAGATCTAGACAAGCAAGACAATCTAGAAGATCAACACAGGTATATTTAATATAATTAATATATACAACTTACACAAGTAGCATGTAAAACATATATATACATGTATACACACACACTTGTAAAACAAATTACCTTTCTCTTTTTCACTTTGTTGTGAAAATATTGATGTCAGTATATAGTAGGAGTAAATCCTTAAAAGGTAAGGGTTGCTCTAATAATTCTCCCATAGTCTTTTGTATGGTTTCACTGTTACTATTATATTTCATCTAATTAGCACACATGTTTGTGTCTTTTTGAGTTTTTTTTTTAATCCTTATTTCTAATACAGCATCTGGCACAGAGTACTTGGTGTTAGAATGAATTAATCATATATGATGTCTAATAACTGAGTATTTGGAAGGTGGGGGGCAGAGAATAGGCTCTTATATTAGGTATATTAAACAGCTAATGTTCAAATATGAAAAAAATGCCATTCAGGCTGGTGATCTCCTTACCTCCTCTTTGCCATTCTAATTATGCTAAATATGATGTATACTTTTGTGTCTTTCTCTTTCCCACAGTTAAGAAGCTCCACAGTCCAGATTCAGCTGTCTTATCCTTACCATTACTTAGCTTACAAGCTGAACTATTTGCTAGGGCCTTAATATACTTTTTCTGTCTTTATACTTTTCACTTCTTGAAATCTAACCTGTTCTTCAAGGTCAAATCTTGAAAAATTTATTGAACTCTCTTTAAAGCCTTAACAGTTATCATGCATGTATATATATATATATATATATACACACACACCGTACATATATATAAACATAAATATTTATAATGTAATATACAAACAGTATATATGTTGGCTATTCTTCCCTACTCTGAACTTGTGGGGAATACTTACTTGCATAAAGTATTTGTCATATTTTTACCATTTTGTTAATTTCTGAATACAGAGGTGATTTCTTATCTACATTTATATCTTCCCCAGTACCTATCATTGTGCTTGCTAATGGTGATTCTTCATAGAATGAATGTAACTTGCTGTTTCCATTTGCAAACCAATTCTAAACATGCATATTTGACTTTTAATGCATTTGTATATAATATATCCATTTCTAAAATATTCCTTTGAAACAAGCTTTAATGCATCTCATAATTATATTGATCATTTTGTGTGTACAGGGAGTGACATTAACTGATCTTCAAGAAGCTGAGAAAACTATAGGAAGAAGTCGTTCTACCCGAACCAGAGAACAAGAAAATGAAGAAAAAGAAAAGAGGAAAAAGAAAAACAGGATAAAGAGAAACAAGAAGAAAAGAAGGAGTCAGAAACATCTAGAGAAGATGAATATAAACAAAAGTACTCCAGAACGTATGATGAGGTAACAGCGTATCAAAACACATTTAAATCAAATGATATGAATAGTTCTTACATCCTCAGCATACAAGAGATTTATATACCAACAAACCATATACAAAATACTTCAGAGAATTTTAGCTGGAAATCTGAATTACTTTGGCATGATTAGATCACTACTTTTTCTTTGAAATGAATTTTTAAATACTTTATATGTTTTTGTATTTAATGTTTCAAATGGGTTTTGATCTTAATGTTTCACAGACTTATCAGCGTTATAGACCAGTATCAACTTCAAGTTCAACTACTCCATCCTCTTCACTTTCTACTATAAGCAGTTCACTCTATGCTTCAAGTCAACTAAACAGGCCAAATAGTCTTGTAGGTGTAACGTCTGCTTACTCCAGAGGAATAACAAAAGAAAATGAAAGAGGTAAGAATACCAAATTTTGGGCTGGTCCGATGGTAGTGGGTTATCAGAACTTGTTAACATTAGTGTCACTAAAGTTGGTATACAACCCCCCCACTGCTAAATTTGACTGGCATTAAAAAAAAAAAAAAAAAGAATACCAAATTTTGAAAACACTTTGCTTTCTTCGTATAATATAGTCCTTTGAATTAGGGTTTCCTAAATAATAATTCGAACAAAAAAGGAACAACATCCTAACTTGTGATTCATTGAACCTAAACAGAAAGAATATGAAGGCTGAGAATAAGAAAAGTATAAAACAGATATAGAAAATAATATGGCCTGCAGTTGATACTAATATTTTTATAACCCAATGCTTCACAGAAGTCTTCATGTCCACCTATAAAGAAAAGTTAATATTGAACTGGTAGGTGACTGTTTCTAGAAGCAGTTTATTAATGTAGTACTTCTCAGATGCTTTAAGCTATTTCTTGCCTACTGTGGAGATCATATCATTTAAATGTTTTTTGTGAAATTGTTGTAAACTAAAATTACTTAATATATGTAATGATCTCACTAAAACACATTATTTATGCTTATTTCTTGAAAAATACATTTCTTTCTCAACTATACATTGGCATATTGATACTCATTATTACCATTTCCTATTATTTTATATCAACTTTCTATTTAAATTCTGAGTAATTCCTACTTTAAATCAGAGATAAATACTAAATAAAACTATTTTTAATTATAGGCTTTTTATATTTTAAAGCCTAAATCTTATTGTATTAGTCCTGATAAATATCAGTAATAATGTAGAATAAACACCAGAAAATAACGTTTTTCCGTTTCCAATTATATATTTTCTTATGTTGGTCATTGAGATATTTCAGTTCTTTAAACTGCTATGAGTAAGGCCTGCATAGTGTTTGTGAAAAATTTTAACCAACATTTAAAATTAGAGATACTCACTTCAAACTTCAGATTTTTGGCATTTCTTGAAAAGTTGGCAGATCCAGCAACACTGGATCTGAATTCTCACATATCAACAATTAGCTGGAGCTATGTAGTAGCAGCTGCCTACCTTCCATCTCCCTAGATAGTCCCCTGGCCCATTTTACCCATTGATATTACCTGGATAGCTGCTGTGGGCATTGGAGTTGAGATCTTTGCCCTAAACCTATTCCAAAATAGCTTTGAAAACTTCTCTTAATACTCTATTGGGGTGTCTTAAAATCATTTTATTTCATGTACATCTATATTTATTAGCATATTCATAGTCTCTAATATTCTTCTAGTATGTAAGCCTGAAGCCATTTTAACTGTCTCAGGAATGAAACGGAAATATTAAAACTAACATTTTTGTGCTGATTTGTTTTTAATAAACATTTTCCAGAAGAAACAGGCTTGCTTTTAGATACTATCTAATGGAAATGAAATGAAGTGAATATTGTATCACTGCCTGGCAAAGACTGGCAATATTAGAAGCAGAAACTAATAAATTTATTTGATTCCCACTAGCTGTTCCATCATTAAGAACTGTTTTTATTCCATGTAGTGTCAGCTTTGAGTATAGTAATGATTTTCTTCTCAGGCATTAATAACTAGAACCCCATTCTTCCTTATAGGGTTTCATTATTTTCATTTTATCAAATATTTGTGTCTTTTAAACAACATTTTTAGTTTAGGACTAAGGAATATGAAGATAAGTTTTATCATGATCCTTAACATATCTAATGGGAGATAGAGATACATGTTTAAATCAAATGCATAAGCCGGGTGCGGTGGCTCACGCCTGTAATCCCAGCACTTTGGGAGGCTGAGGCAGGCAGGATCACTTGAGGTCAGAAGTTTAAAACCAGCCTGGCCAACATGGTGAAACCCTGTCTCTACTAAAAGTACAAAAAAAAAGAAAATTAGCTGGGCATGATGGCAGGCACCTGTAATCCCAGCTACTTGGGAGGCTGAGGCAGGAGAATTGCTTGAACCCAGGAGGCAGAGGTTGCAGTGAGCCAAGATCACACCACTGCACTCTTGTCTGGGGAACAAGACCAAGATTCCATTTCAAAAAATAAAATAAAATGAATCAAATGTATAGGAGCTCAGAGAGGGTCAAAAATTAATTCTGATTTGAGAAATTCAGAATGTTTCACAAAGGAGATTGACTTAGAATTGTTTTTATAATTACCTTGCAAAATATTGTCAAGATACATTGCTAATGTGTGGTTCATTGCAATCCTTTACAGAGGGAGAAAAAAGAGAAGAGGAAAAAGAAGGAGAAGATAAATCACAACCTAAATCAATCAGAGAGCGACGGCGACCAAGAGAGAAAAGAAGATCTACAGGAGTTTCATTTTGGACACAAGATGTGAGAACCTATTAAAATACATTATTTGATAGTATTCTTGATAGTATTCCTAATGTGTCCAAAAGTACATGCTAATAATTTCTTATATGCCTTACGTTATGTATTCCTTAAATTATCACTATGTTTTCTGAGTTGAATTGTTAAATAAGAAAAATTCTTTATAAGGATAGTTAACTACTTAGATTGTTGGTGCTACTTAAAAGCAGGAGTTCTGATGTAATTATGCAATAGAAATAATGTCTGAAGCTCAGAGTGCATGTATTGATTATTTTATTTTATAATAGCTAAACTGTTCCTTGTAAAACGTCTTTAAAGAATTTCTAAGGAGACTAGTTTCATTTTCATAAATACTATTATAACATCTATATTACAGATTATTTCCATCTCAAAGCATGCTAAATAGAAACATGCTTTGCTTATCAAATTATAACAGTCTTGTAAAAATGAATGTTTTTCCTGATGCTTGATTGTATGCCTGACGTTGCTATTCATTGATTTTGTTTCCATTTTCTAAAAAATAAACCTTTTATTGAAGTATGGTATGTTCAGAAACATAATTCATACATATATAGCATAATGGATTAGCACAATGGGAGCATATCTACATAATCACCACTCAGAATGATGAATAAAAACAGCAATGTAGGCCCGGCGCAGTGGCTCACACCTGTAATCCCTGCACTTTGGGATGCCAGGGATGCCAAAGCTGGTGGATCGCCTGAGCTCAGGAGTTCGAGACCACCCTGGGCAACATGGTGAAACCCCATCTATACTAAAATACAAACAATTAGCCAGGCATGGTGGTGTTCACCTGTAGTCCCAGCTATGCGGGAGGCTGAGGCACAAGAATCATTTGAACCCGGAAGCAGAGTTTGGGCCACTGCACTCCAGCTTGGGCTACAGAGTGAGAATCTGTCTCAAGAAAAAAAAAAAAAGCAGTGTAGATTGCCCCCATGTTCTCCTCAATCCCTATCATCCTCATTTTCAAAGTCAGCTAGTATCCTGATTTCTAACATCATAGTTAACTATGTCTGTTTTTGAAGAGCATATGACTAGAGCTATAAATTTTATAAATCATTAAGTTTATAAGATAAATCTATGCTATTGTGTGTAGCAGTACATTTACTTCTGTTGTTATAAAAAAAAAACAACTTTTTTTTTTTTTTTGAGACAGAGTCTTGCTCTTGTTGCCCAGGCTGGAGTGTAACGGCGCGACCTCGGCTCACCGCAACCTCCGCCTCCTGGGTTCAAGTGATTCTCCTGCCTCAGCCTCTGGAGTAGCTGGGATTACAGGTGCCCGCCACCACGCCTGGCTAATTTTTTGTATTTTTAGTAGAGACGGGGTTTCACTTAGGTTGGTCAGGCTAGTCTCAAACTCCTGACCTCAGGCGATCCACCTGCCTCAGCCTCCCAAAGTGCTGGAATTACAGGCATGAGCCACCATGCCCGGCCTTAAAAATATTTTTTTAAGAAAATACCTAACTGTCCATTCTTCCGATGAATGAACATGGAATCATCTGTCTTCTTGTTAAATTGACCCATCTCTCACTATATGTTCCTCTTTATCTCTAAAGAGCTAAGGCATATGAAAACAATAGCACAAAAATATGGGAAACTATTAAATGGAGTTGAAGGCTTTCATATCTTTGCATTGTCCATGCTGTGGACAAAATATATATTGGACTCGATGAATCAAGAGTGCACATGTCTATTAAGAGAAGAGAGGGAAAATCAGACATAAATGATGAAGAAGTAAAGGAAGAACATATGGGGAAATAGAAAAATGGTTTTCTATTTTTCTTTTGATTTTTACTGTACAAAAGTTAAACATATACTGTATAGAAGTAACAGAGTAATGTAATGAGCCTTACCCCAAGTATTCATTTTTTCAGCTAAATTCCCACCCCATTTCCAACTCCCATATTATTTAGAAGAAAATCCTAGACATGTCATTTTATCTACAAATGTCTCAAGTATATTCTGAAAGATAAGGACTCCCAAAAATTATTTTAAAAAATAATTTTTGAAATTATTAGTAAAATTTCCTAAAGTACATTGGCAATCTATTTTTAGAGTGATGAAAACGAACAGGAACAACAATCGGACTCAGAAGAGGGATCCAATAAGAAAGAAACTCAGGTAAATACCATTATTTTTTGTATTGAGAAATATTCATGTTTTTTAAGAATTACTTTTAAATTGTGTTTTATTATATTTATTCATGCAAAACAATTATTGCATACTCTACCTGCATGCTGAGTATGCAATATCATTGTTTTCCTGGGGGATCAGGATTAGAAGGACTGGGAAGGGTCACAAAATAATGTTTTGGAAGTGATGGAAATGTTCTGGGTCTTGATCTTAGTGGTGGTTTTATGGGTATACAGAACTGCCAAAACTCATCAAATTGTACACTCTTAAGTAGGTGTAATTTATTGTATGTCATTTAACCTTTGGAGTTAAAAGAAAAAGCAGAAAAAGAAATAGTACTATTATATATGAGATATGTTAAGATGAAGAAGAATATTGTTTCTAGGAAGAGAAGTTTTTTTAGTTCCAATTTAAGTAGTTTTTGTTGATTTTAAATAGATTGTTTAGAGTTCTTTCAGTTATAAGTAACCAAAAACCTAACTCAAACCAGATTAAACCAAGAAAATTTCTTGTACTTCAGTTATATTCTGCAGTCCTTTGTATCAGCTTCATCCTCAAAAGAATGGGATTATAGTTGGCTTAGGATAGACAGGGCCTATCACTGAACTGTTGTAGCCATTTTGCTGCCAACATGGGCTATATGTCATCTCACCTAAACCTAGTAAATTCTACATCATTAGAAAAAGGAAGAATGGATGTAGATAAATAAGATGTGATATATGTGCATAGATCAATATTTTCTATATTCACAGATATTATGCGTCCAAAAAAGGTTGGTTAGATAATAGTGCTTATCTAGAGAATGGAGGGATGAATAATTACAGAGGAACTTAGTATACCATTATATGAACTTATAATACTGTAAGTTTTGATATTTTTTAATCTTTTTTATCTTTAAAAAAAGGATATTTTTACTTTGGAAAATTAATCTTAAAATTTAGGGAACAAGGACATTATACTAAGTGAAATAAGCAAGTTACAAAAAGACAAGAACTGTGTGATTTCACCTATTTGGATATCATAGAAACAAAGTAGAACTGTAGTTGCCAGAGCTAGGAAGAGGGGTACAAAGGAAGTTGTTCAGTGAGTATAGAGTTTTATTTTCGCAAGATGAAAAAGTTTTAGAGATCTTTTATACAACAATGTGAATATTAATTAAAAATATTGAACTATGTACTCTAAAAATGGTTTACACAGTAAATTGTATATTATATGGTTTTTACCACAATTCTTAAGTTTTTAAGTAATGATAGGTCAGACATGGTGGCTCATGCCTATAATCCCAACACCCTGGGAAGCTGAGGTGGGAGGATTGCTTGAGCTCAGGAATTCAAGACTAATCTGGGCAACATAGGGATACCCTATCTCCACAGTAAATTAGTCAGCTGTGGTGGTGCATGCCTGTAGTCCCAGCTAATTGGGAGGCTGAGGCAGAAAGATCACTTGAGCCCAGGAGGTCGAGGCTGTAGTGAGCTGTGATCATATCACTGCACTCCTGCCCGGGAAACAGAGCAACACCTCATCCTAAAAATAGTAATAATAATCAGTGATAACACCATGATTTTTGAGGACAAATAGAATTTGAGTGATTTCTGTGACTGGACTTTATTTTTAAAATTTAAATCAGTGAATGTAAGTGTAGACTATAAGATGAGATGTATTGTTTTTGTTTGAAATGTAGACATTTTAGTTCATGAATGGCTATTTTACTGAATTTGAATATCTTGAAAATTGAAGTTTACTTTTTAAAATTGTTAATTGTTGTAAAACCAAAGAATGAATCAATAAAATAAAACATTACCTTAAAAACAATGTAGGGAGCAAAGTTAAAATTAGTTTTGCGGAAGAAATTTACACAGACTTTAGTAAAACTTTTTAGCCCAAAATAGGCTTTAAACAATCCCAAAAGTAACCCAGTAATTTTACAGTGTCTCCAAAGATAAATATAATAGGAAATCACTAATATTTAAATTAAGAAGTTTAACCATTATGAATAGTTACAGAAAATTATAGAATCAGCGACTATTTCAATAGAAAAAGAAAAGGCTAAATTTGACCACTGAAAAAGACTACTTTGGCCCCCAGTAAGACTATTGTACCCTATTAATCATTTCACCATTTAGATGAGATTTTCTGGAACTTCAGTGTAGCATACCACCTGCTTGAGAAAATTAAATTTCCTGTCACCTAATTTGCTAACCTTGAAGATGTATAGGTAGATTTCCAGAAAGTAAATTTTAAATAAAATATGTTTATACTGTCATGCATAAAATACCGTAGGTGTTTATTTATTTGCCTCAGAAACAAAAATGAGTAAAATGACTGCTTTGAGATATTATAGTAAACTTGATATTTCTTAATATAAATATATTACTTCCTCCTGCTCATTGGGTATATGTAATAGATATGTTTCTTAATCTCATTTTTTTCTTCTAATTAAAAAATAACGTAAGTAGTTATGCTAGGAAATCACAGGAGATACCCATAAATTGCTACATGTAATTGCATGATGGTATGCATGTGAAAATATAGTGACTGTATTCTAGAACCTTTTTCTAAAAACAACCTCAGTAAAATTAACGCATATGTAGAAATAGATGTTACCTTAATAGTGTGAAAATGCTATTGATATTACATTAAATTTACTTAATCATAGGTTAATAGTTTAATAAAAGCATAAAAATTTAGTACGCTTGTGTTTTTCTCTTTCTTTCTAGACGGATTCCATTTCTAGGTATGTTTTATATTTTTTTTTAACTGACTTTCTTATTTTTATGTTTGTTAAAAATGCGTTGCTAGGAATTTTTGGATTTTGTAAGTTTATAAAATTATTTGATAATAAAAAAATTACAGAAATTGTGATGGCCTTATCATTGTTACTAGCTTTCTTTGTTAAAGGCTTTACTTTTAGTTCACTAGTCACAGTAAGAAGATTTTTTTCCCCAAATCTCTACAACAGAGGTATTCCGAAGTTTCTTAACTATTATTAACATCAGGGTCTGATAAAACCCACACTTGGCCAGAAATTTATTTGATCAGGTATTCAGAATCTTCTCTTGTAGCCCTGCTTTAGACAAAAGAGAACCAGTGAAGAGACTTTAAAAAGTGTCATCTAGCTCAAGCCTGTAATCATAGCACTTTGGGAGGCTGAGGCAGAAGGATTATTTGAGTCCAGGAGTTGAAAACCAGCCTGAACAACATTAAAGCTCCATCTCTACCAAAAAAAAAAGAAAACTTTTTTAATTATCCAGGCATATTATATGCTCCTGTATTCCTATCTACTGGGGAGACTGAGTCAAAAGGATCACTTGAGCTCCAGGAGTTCAAGGTTATAGTGAGCTATGATTGTGCCACTGTACTCCAGCCTGCACTCCTTACTGGACACAGTGAGACCCTGTGTCTTTAAAAAAAATAAAATAAAATAAAATAGTATCATCTATAGTTCAAAATTATCCATCTTTTTAGAGAACCTGCACTATATCCTTGATTTTGATCTCCATTCCATTTCTCTTACAATTGTTAACCATAGCCCTGTAAGACCAATAATAAATTTCTGTCTACTGATGATTCTATTGAACTGAAATGCAGAGGCAGTGACATCTATCAGAAAAAGTAACCTGAATTTCAGAACCAGATAATAAGACAGTTCTCCTTTACCAATAAGATATGTTTTTCCTGTTTAGGACAAACCCATTATCTGTCACTTTGGATATACTTTATTTCATCAACTCTAAGACATTATTCATTTTAAAACATGTTACCTACCACTAAAAAAAGGAAAGGTGCTACCAATTAAACTATAATGCATCATCAGTTGTAAGCCATTTTCTGATTTTAGAAATATTAAAATGTGGGAGGAAACATACAATTTAAAATTAATCATATGAAACTAGTTTTGGCTTTTAAACATGAAAATTTTGACTCTCTTCCTCAATTAATGAAAATTAGTAGTATTAAAAAATAGGCTGGGCACAGTGGCTCATTCCTGTAGTCTCCCAGCACTTTGGGAGTCTGAGGCATATGAATTACTTGAGCCCAGGAGTTCAAGACCAGCCTGGGCAACATGGTGAAACCCCGTCTCTACAAAAAGTACAGAATTAGGCATGGTGCATGTGCCTGTAGTCCCAGCAACTCAGGAGGTGGAAGGATTACTTGAGCCCAGGAAGTTGAGTCTGTAGTGAGCTAAGATCTTGCCACTGCACTCCATCCTGGGCAGCAGAGTGAGACCCTGTCTCTTCCCACTTACTGTGTATCACAAAAATTTTTCAGATAACAGGAGATTGTTACCGACTCTTTTGAACTGTTAAGTTATATAGGTACTAGGACGTATGTTAAGTTTGAATTGTTAAGTTATATATGTACTAGGATGTATGTTATGTAAAATTTCCCACTTATTTTATATCACAAAAATTTATCAGAAAGCAGAGGGAGATTGTTACCTACTGTTTTGACCTATTAAGTTATATATGTACTAGGATGTATGTTAAGTTGTAAAAGCCTATAACAAAGTTTTTAATTTAAATTTATCTTTTGAAGATATGAAACCAGTTCTACATCAGCTGGTGATCGATATGATTCCTTGCTGGGTCGCTCTGGATCATACAGTTACTTAGAAGAAAGAAAATCTTATAGTAGCAGGCTAGAAAAGGATGACTCAACTGACTTTAAAAAGGTACTTGGGTTATTTAGCTATATTTAATAAAAAATAAGTTGTCTTTTATGTTGAGATGTTCATATTCAAATGTTATTTTAAAAACTCATAATGAAACCAGTATTTTGAAATAACTTACTTTCATTTTCAATTTTTGGCAAGTGACGGTAAGTAAAATGTAAATAGCTGTTTGTTTATTAAAGGGAAGAGAAAATCAGCCAAGATGATTTTACATTTAAGTATCTCAAGTCATTGCTGTGATTGAGCAGAGCATTAGTAAATGGGCTGCACACAAATGTATACATACTTTGTTTCTTTATTTGTTACTAGGAAGCAGCCAAACAGAGAAGATGGCTTTTCCTAAGATAATATATTGATAGTTTTTCATAGGTAGCTGAAAAACTTGGGGCAGCTCAAGTGATATTAAGGAATGAAGAAATTAAGAAAAAATAAATTCCAAAAACTCAGTAATCTGGGATTATTTTATATCTTTATATTTTGAGCTTATAGTAAACACGAAGTCTCTTGGAGAAGGAGAAAGCTTATGGCATTTGTACCTGTCCTCAGTTATCTGGCAGCTATTTGAATTATATACTTTCTTAAAAGCCAAGTTAGGGGAGAGGGGGAGGGAGAGAATCATTTTACATTATGAATAAGATTCATCATTTATTCAGTAAAGAACTGAACTATGCTAACTAGAGAGATTCTGCTCGGGCAAATGGAGATGAAGATATTATCTTGCTATTGCAGGCATCTTCCATGTAGTGGGGGAGACAGACCTTATTATACAGTCACACTAATGAATGTAAAATAATGGAGACAGTTAAGCTGAAGTAGAGAAACAGATTTATAAAAGTGTATAATGAAAGTGGATTGATTTCCAAAGGAATTGAGGCTTCAGCCAAAAACAGAAGGATTACTAATAGTTAACTGACAAAAATGGGAGAGAAAGTTACTCCAGATGGAGCGGAACTACAAGCACATAGACCTGATGGTGGGAGAATACATGATGCATTGGAATAATTAAATTTTAATTATGGCTAGTGGAGTGGAAGGAATATTTATTTGAGGCAGCAGCTACTTGTGTAGATCATGCAGTGTCTTATAGGCCACTGTAAGATTTTTCGTATGCTAAGAACATTGGGAAGCCATTCAAGAGTTTTTAATTTGTGAGTGGAAATGGAATGGTTGGCCTATGAAAATTACAAGATTTTCATTTTGAAAAGTTAATTTTAGCTCCTGTGTATAAAACAGATTAGAGAGAGATCAGGGAATTAGAATAGTTTAGGTAAGAGATGATCATAGCCACAATTATGGTGGAAGTAGTAAAGCAGGAGTAGGGAAGAAGCAGTGTTAAGAAAGAAGAAAAGGCCGGGTGCAGTGGCTCACGCCTGTAATCCTAGCACTTTGGGAGGCTGAGGCAGGCAGATCACAAGGTCAAGAGATTGAGACTATCCTGGCCAACATGGTGAAATCCCCATCTCTACTAAAAATATAAAAATTAGCTGGGAGTAGCAGCGCATGCCTGTAATCCCAGCTACTTGGGAGGCTGAGGCAGGAGAATTGCTTGAACCTGGGAGGTGGAAGTTGCTGTGAGCCAAGACTGCACCATTGCACTCCAGCCTAGGCAACAAGAGCAAGACTGTCTCAAAGAAAAAGAAAGAAAGAAGAAAAGAAGCATTAGAAAAGTGGAAGGTCTTGGATTTTGTCCTGGATTTGAAATATTTCAGGAAATACGTAATTTGCCTTTTAACTTTACTATAAGCATTTTAGAAGTCTAATGATAAATACAGCAGGTACTCCATCTCATTTTTGGGAATTCAAGAGAGAATGATGGGCACAAAATCTCACAGACTCCAAATAAAGATCACAGTGACTCCTTAACCCTAGCCGCCATTGCTGTGCAGGTATGTGGTCCCTCTTTATCAGATAACAACCTTTTTTAAGAGAACCTGGAAGTCTGATGTTTCTGTCAAGTCTTGCTGTTTGAATGCTAGAGCTAATTTTAAGACTTTATAGGGGACAAACACACTTGTATAACCAACAGTCTCTACTTTGCAACCATGAAGGTTTTTTTAAATGTATCCTTTATAGCCCATATGCTACAGTAAGCTGTGTTAATATTACAAAGTAATCAATGAGAAATTGTAAAGTAAAAGGAGAGCAGAAAAGTAATTTGTTCTTTTACCCTAATTTTTGTAGCTTTATGAACAAATTCTAGCTGAAAATGAAAAGCTGAAGGCACAGCTACATGATACAAATATGGAACTAACAGATCTTAAATTACAGTTGGAAAAGGCCACCCAGGTTCGTACCCTTTTCTTTTGTTACTCTCAAGGTAATGGTTGTGATTTACTCCATCTAAAAGTGGTATTAAAATTTTCTCTAATACACTAAATAGAAGTTTGATAATGGAAGATAATGCAGTTTATGGATTATTTACTTTTTCTGGAATAAATTTAAAAAATAGTCTCAGTCAAAAGTCAATGTATAAAAAGCCTTTTAATACCAATTTTGTAGTGTGTCAAGGATTTAAATGCTTATTTCCAGCATACCAAATGTAGCAAGGCATTAAAACATTAAAAGCATCTATACAGAATCATCTTATAGCCATATAAAAATTTTTATAATTTTTATTTATTACAAATATTTTCTGTTTAAGTAAAGGTGATTTTATATTGTGCTGGAAGAAGATAATTTTAATAATAACTCCTTTTGTAAGTTCCTTCTATGCAGCAGCCTAGAGAAGATAAATTTGGACAATAAAATTGGGTTAGCCAAGCAAAACTCACAGCCTTTTGTACTATGACCCAAGAATTGTTTCCCAAGCTACTTTTCCATTTCCATGGAACATTAGTTCTGGGAGATAGGAATAGGTACATCTTCTCCTCCTTATTTCCCTCCTTTCAAAAAAAAAAAAAAAAGAAAGCCTTGTGATCAAAGAGACTAGGGAAATGCTACATATTTTACATGCTAGAGACTTTACAGGGTCTATTTATATGCTAAAGGCTCTAAGGCATCCTGTAATTTTTAAGACAACAAACATGTTCAATTTTTATCTGAGACTTTCTAGCATAAACATATTTCTGCAGCACAACTCTTAGAATCCAGCTGAAAGCGTAGATCTAAAACACCATATCCAGATCTGCAAATGGGACTGCATACTTTTTTCGATCAGTCTTTAGTTATCTTTTTCTTAATTTTTGAAAATTAATTCTAAAAAAACAATAAAACAAAAAAAGTTCATTCTATTTTTTGAATTTTTACTTATTACCAGATCCTTTTTGTTAACCATTACTGTGTTGTAAAGCCATTGTCTGTGCACAGTGGATACTATGCTAAACTTCCAGGGGTCAGGCTAACCTCATGAGGTTGTGAAGGCTCCTCAGATTCCTTCATGTTAATGGAGGTTTTTGTAAAGATACATAGAAAAGTAAAACAGAACAAGAATACGTTTTATAGTGAGGTGTTGTAAACTTAGAATGTCATAAACATTAAAACTACTGACTTATATTTAGGCTTCATGGTAAACTGGAATGTTTAGCAGAAACGTTAACCTTTAAGTAAAAATATCTAAACTGATGTTGATGTTTTTTAATCAATGAAATTGTCATTAGTAGCTTAGTGAGCCTGCATACATTAAAATATAATGAGTTCTCTGAGTATAGCTTCAGCTTTAGGGATTTCATTATAATGTTAGTTCTAAGTAAAGATGTTCACTGCAGTCAAACATGGTGGCTCATACCTGTAATCCCAGCACTTTGGGAGGCCAAGGCGGGTGGTTTGCCTGAGGTCAGGAGTTTGAGACCAGCCTGGCCAACATAGTGAAACCCCATCTCTACTAAAACTACAAAAAAGTTAGCTGGGTGTGGTGGCAGGTGCCTGTAGTCCCAGCTACTCGGGAGCTAAGCCAGGAAGATTGCGCCACTGCACTCCAGCCTGGGTGACAGAATAAGACTCCGTCTCAAAAAAAAAACAACGTCCACTGCTCCCTACTATAGCATTCTGTCATGGTGACTCAGCTAATGGTGTCTCCACTACTTAATGCCTTCTATGTGTTCTGCTTTGCTGCCTACTTCGTTGTCCTGTAATTCTTTCTATATGTCTCTCATCTCACTGAAACCCTGCAAGAGAGGGGAATAGATAGAATTAGCCAGTTACTACCCAGTATGGAGCAGCCTGTCTTGTTAGTGACCATTTCATAGGTCACTGGACAGACAGTTGCTTGTGGGTCAGGTACCAATTTCTGTTAGCTGGCAAGAGAAGTAGGATTAAAAAGTATGACAGCTTCTGCCTTGGCAGGTACTGTGAGTGTCATGTCCAGTATACTGAGTTAATAATGAAGAGTATAATTCATATAAGTAAAACTGGTAAGCATTGAAGTAAACTTTCTGGGTTCAACTTTCATGCATTTATCCTGAATCCTCTGTGAATTTTTCCATCTCTTGTTTTTGGCATTGATTGACTTCATAACTATTCACAAATATACAAATATTTGTGTCAGATATTTGCCACAACTAGCAGTGGCAGTTTTGAGAGTAGCATGAACTATTAATCTTGAAGTTTAGGTCTGTTTGATAGTATTTAGCCAAGAGACTCTGGAATCCTTGACTCTTGCCCTAACCCAGGCACCCTCCTTCCCGTATAGTCTCCAAGGAAGGGAGAAAATAGGCCAACTTACAAGAAAGCAGTTTGCTTTGCCAAACGACCAGTTCACCAGATTTACTCATTGTGATTTTAACAGCTTTAACTGGAATGTTTAACAAGAAAGTTAAGTAAGTAAAAATATTATCTAAACTGATGTTGATGTTTTTTAATCAATGAAATAGGCAAACCACATAAAATTGCTAAAATGTTCCCATATGAAAAAATCTCCAAAGAAATGCTATTTTTCTGTGTGAAGTTTTGTTAATATACATATGATGGTATTATTCTGGCTATTTGATTTTTTTCCAGGTGCTTTTGAATGTCATTTTAAAATCCTCAAGTGGCATATCAGCCTTTGTTTTATATTTCTAGCAATTAATTGTTTAAATTCAGAATCAAAAAGAAATGAGAAATAACTGAACCATCTTACTCATATTTGAATTATTGTTGTTATTATTTTTGTAAATGGATACAGTGGCTTACTGTGTCACTGAAGCTGGAGTGCAGTGGCACAGTCAGGGCTCACTGCAGCCTCAATATTCTGGGTTCAAGCAGTCATCCCACCTTAGCCTCCCTGGTAGCTGAGACTACAGGCAATGCCACCACACCTGCTTAATTTTTCTATTTTTTTTTTTTTGTAGAGACAGGGTTTCACCATATTGCCCAGGCTGGTCTTGAGCTCCTGGGCTCAAGTGATCTGCTCACCTCAGCCTCACAAAGTGTTAGAATTACAGGTGTGAGCCACTCACCCAGCCTCATATTTGAAATTTTGAACTGAATTTCTCACAAGAAGCAATTGGAATATTGACTTTTATGTTTCCAGAAAGAGTAAGCACAAAAGCTTATAAGCCATTTAAAATAAGAAAAAAGGTAACAAAACCTGGCCATAATTAGTTCTTCCACTGTTATACACCAAAACCATAAAAATTGTAAAAGAAGGATCAAAAAGTGACTTGGTTACAAGTCCTAGAAATACTAAAATGTGAATGCTGAAAGGGTTGGCAGAAAAGAAAATTATGTAAAGAAGTATCTTGAAAATTACCATATTGATCAGTGAAATTGTACTTAATCAATTTGTTTTTAAAGTGTATTTTGTGGTTACTAGCCATAAAGCATTGCTAAAGTTGCCAAAAACCATTTTTCGTAAATTGGTAAAATTGGTTATTCAGCAAGTTGGCTTTTGAGGAATTCATTTTCAGCTAATGACCAGCAATTCCAAGGGAGATGTTTATACAAAGATCAGTGTAAATAAGATCTAAGATGCCACTGTTTTGTTTTGTTTTGTTTTTATTTTTAAATGGGGCCTGTGCTCAATATCCAGAGCTCTTTAGTATAGGATACAACATGTAGCTAAAACCTAAGGTGCGTTTCCATCCCCTAAAGCCAAGCTCAAGTCTCAGGATTTTATCAACTTTGAGCTGGTTACAAAGTACAGAAACTGGAAAAAAATGAAAGGCCTGAGCTTACCAGCAGAAAAAGCTATACAGCTAGAATTTCTTATGAGTGAAAGTTATATGAACCTTCTTGCCAACTGTGGAGCATGGATGATTAGAAAAGAAACCTCTGGAGTGTGAGCCAAGACCAAGGTAGCTGTGGGAGAAGATAAAAAAGCCAGTTTACTGGCTGGCTGCATGGATACAGTCACTCAACCTGGTAATGAATATATTTCAATCAAGGTCCTGGAATCTGACCATTCTGATTAGCCACTCCTGATGGTGTAGGCTAGGAAAGAATTTCGGCTTCAGAAGAAAAGCTGCATTTTTTTTTTCTTCCACAGTACTCACTTTCACATCCAACTAAACTATGAAAGTTCCCAGGGAAAAGTGATAGAGAACATAAAATGAAAGCTCTGGGTATCATTCTGTTTCTAAACATTCATTTCACTCTTTATTATTTTAATACAAATTCTGTTTTCTCTTTCCTTTACTCAAGAACCTATGTTTTACTCCACTTGAATATTGTGATTTAGTACCCATTAAAAGAGAGTTACTATGGTCCCCCCTCAATCTTTATAGCAGTACCTCTTTATAATTTCTTACTTTGTTGCAGAGACAAGAAAGATTTGCTGATAGGTCACTGTTGGAAATGGAAAAAGGGTAAGTGTCTCACTTATTAAATAATTATTTTTTCCCTTTCTTGTTTTAGGTAAACAATGGTAGGTTTTTTGTGTTTTGTTGTTATAGATGATAGTTTTAATAAGTTTAATATTATTAAATTAATGTATTTTACAGCTTAGCTTCTTTGTAGAATTCTGTGGGGTCTCTCTAGATATGAAGTGACCTTGTTAAATAAAATGTAATTTACCACATAATTCTTGTAATGAATTAAAAAAACTATCTTGCCTTGATTCTTGTAATGAATTAAAAAAACTATCTTGCCTTGATTCTGAAATGCACTATACACATTTTGATAGTGAATTTGATATTTTAGAAATGCCATTTATCTCTTACGGTTATGTACCTAAACGTTTTCATCATAAATACATTTATGTTAATTCTTTATAAATCTAAAATACTTCCATTCTTGAAATAAAGTTTTTAAAGCTGGAACATCGAATTTTCAAATTCTTTTAAAAGTTAATGTAATGATTTTTTTTTTTGAGTTTAAATATTTAACTTAAGTAGGTATTTTAAACGGGAAAATTGATTACAAGAAAATCCTTATGCCACTTGATGTCTTTCTGCAATTTTTATTGACTGTAATATATTCACTTGTATTTCTCTCCACTTATTGTTTCTCTCCTCTTATGGTTAGGAGTAGCCATAGGAATAACTTTACAAGTTTAGCCTGATTATTTGAGATTGTATAAATGATCCAGAAGTTAAAAGAAAAGTGCCCAAAGCTTGTTTGTAGTGTGGCGGAGCAGTAGCTAGACTTGGAAGGGTTTTGAACAGAGAAGAAATTACATCTTGGTAGCTATGATCAAAGAGTAAATGCTCAGGAGCTATTAACATAAAAACGTTTTTCTTCCATTTTATTTTTAAAATAACCAATTTCTCTTTTTCACCAAAAAAAGAGAAATGGTTTAAAAAAATACAGAATATAAAAGTAGTTTTTTAATGTCTGTGTCATTTGCTAGTTATACCTTGGAATAGCTACCATTTTATTATGATTTCTGCAAGTTTAAAAAATTAGTGTTCTGAGCCATGTTTTAAAAATTGACATAACTAATAATTGCTAAAATCTTATTTTATTAAATTTAATATTGATTATTATATCCTGTTAGAATGTGTAACTGTTATTGTATTTTATCTCCAGATAGGCAGAAATAATAAAATCAGTTCTCTATTATTCATACTAATGGTTGAGATGAAAAGCATAGATAACTGTACTTAAAGTAATATTTATTTTGCGGATATAGTCACAATTTTAAATATTTAATTTTTTTATGAAAGTAATAATGTTTATTACAGAAACTTTAGCAAAAAAAACAAAATGTTAAGTTAGCCATAATCTGTCATGTAGAGATAACTGATATTTTGATACTTATTTTTTTTTCTAACATATACGTGATGCAGAGACATTCATATCCTGACATGCTCACCTGATCTCCTTCTTCTGCTTGTCAAATGTGGATACATTACAAAGTAGCTAATCCACTCTCTGTAATCATGATATTAATAGAAACTGCTAACATTTATTCAGCATTCTCTATATATCAAGCAGACACAAAATTAAACACTTCACATGCATTTTCTCTTAACCATATTTTTTTTCTTTCTTTCTTTCTTTCTTTCTTTCTTTCTTTCTTTCTTGTTTAAGAGACAGAATCTTGCTCTGTCATCCAGGCTGGAATACAGTGGCACAGTGGCTCACTGCATCCTCCAATGCCTGGGCTCAAGCAGTCCTCTGACATCAGCCTCCAGAATAGCTGGCACTACAGGTGTATGCCTCCACACCCAGCTCATTTTTTAATTTCTTTGTGGAGACAAGATCTCACTTTGTTGCCCAGGCTGGTCTTGAACTCCTAGCTTTAAGCCGTCCTCCCCTGTAGACCTCCCAAAGTACTAGGATTACAGGCTTGAGCCATTGTGCCTGGCCAGTCATATTTTTTAATGTTAATACGTTTGTTTGTCAAACATGAGAAATTGCATAGAATTTTACAGTTGTCAATTTCATTGAGCTAATAGAATCAGGCAGTTGGGTGTAGTGTTCTTGTCTTACTTTACCACTGAGTTAAAATCTTGAAGACACCTAATAAAATTGAGGCTCATAGGGAAATTACCTCTCAGAAGAAATATTCTATTTTTGGTATTTTGCAAAGTGGTAAAGACCAAGTATGACACTTCACGTGCTAGTGTTTTGAGAAGTGTGATGATTTGTATGAATTTGTCATGACTGTATTATTTACTAGGAGAAAGGTTTATGTATTGAAAATAATGTTTTTGTCTCTATAATAATGTTTAGACATGCCGATGTTAGAATAACATGTTACTTAAAAGACTATGAATAGGATTCTGTCTACTTTTTAAAATCACATACCCTAAAAATATTAACATTTACAGTAAATGTACTGCTTGACTAAATATCAACATTTGTTATTAATCTGGGAAAGAATGTCTTAGAAATAGTTTCAGTGTGATTAAACTAAATTTAAATGGTTTATATCTGAAAGGTGACCGGCAAGAGTCAGTATCTTCTGGGCGGTATGACCTAACCAGTTTTACAGCTCATCAATTACTGCTGCTTGCTGTTTGCATAACACCCTAGAATGCTTATTATTTAAGGGAGAGTAAAACAGTACACTGCAATAATGTGTTGTATGTTGGCTTTGCCTGTCACTCCTTGAAACAAGTTTAAAATAAATGCTGCAGTTGCTTCTCCATTAGATTCACCGCATTAATGCTACACACAATGTCAACCTAAATACAAAGCTATAAAGTCAAATGGATAAATAATGGCTAGTACACATTGTGGGTGGAGGAAATGAGCTTCTCTTACATCCTTTTGAAATTGTAAAGTACACATATTTTAGGCATGTTTGCTTCTTGCTTTTCTGCTTCTATCACTGTAATATAATTGCATCTTTGTGTGAGGTGGGTTTTTTTTTTCTTTTCTGTACAATTTTCAGTCTTGAGTATTGGTTCACTCTAAGTTTCACATGAACTAAAAAAGTAGTTTGAACATGTTATATAGCATCCTCCCAGACAGTCAAAGCTTTAAAGAAAGAGCTTGTACTAAGGATAAAGATCTTCCTATTTATTTTTCTCAAATTTTGCAAAGCTCTTTACACATCACTGGCATCACATCTTTTCTACACTGCTCCTGATTGGATCTTTAATTCTGAAGTATCACTATTTCACAGTATAGAAGAAAACTGAAGAATATAATAATTGTATAACTAATATTGGTACCTTAAATTGATCTAGGAACGAAGAGCCCTAGAAAGAAGAATATCTGAAATGGAAGAAGAGCTCAAAGTAAGTAAACTATGTTATTTATGAGAGCTAGTGCTGTTTGTGATTAATGTTTAAGATACTATTATAGATATGGTTTACATTAATTGTTCTCAAAGCTGATTTACCCAATTTGTGAACTATCTATATCTACGCTTCTCTTTCTTCCTGAATCCAGGTTTTAGTGAGCTAGAAGAGGGTTTAAAACCTGTGAAAAGAAGGAGCAAACATAAAAAATAAAACCCAAATCATTTCGATAATCAATTTGTGTAGCACTTTGCTGTTCAGGTATAGAAAAAGTTAGACAGTAATAATAGTGGGATGTAGGATTTATTATTTATTCTTTACGTTTCTATATACACTTGTAGTTTCTTGACGAGTAGATAGTGGAGGGAGATAATATAAAATAAAATGTTCTCCTTTGACAGTAAAGGACTTTAGGGGAGTGAACAGGCAGAGCTATGTTTTATCAAACTCCGTATTTCCTGTAGAAATAATTATGTTTGAATGTCTTCACAGGAAAAGTAGCATAGTTAATTGATTACCTCTTACCACATTGTCCTTCATAAAATATCTTTATCACATTGTGAATTAATTAACCAATGCATAGGATATTGTACCCATAGAATTAGAAGTTCAAGATTTAGATGTTTTATTATTAAATTGTTTATTATTAGACCATTATTATTGAATGGCTTTGAAGATTGGAGACAAATCTTGTGTATTTTGTTTGCTTATGTATTATTTAGTTGAAATAGATTCTAGGAATACAGTGTTTACCTTTCTGAATCTCTTAAGACAATATTTTTTAAATATTACCTGTAATTCTCTATTCTCATTATACTCTTTTCCATTTTCTTATTTTTTATTCCTATTTCTTTATGTTCTGATTCCTGCAGAACCTGCACCAAATAAGGCAAATTCAGTCTCTGAGGGAGTTAAATGAGCGACTGCTGACTGAGAATAGGGCCTTGACAAGAGTGGTAGCCAAACGCTCAGGGTTCTATAGGCAACTGGAGTCTGTGAACCTATAATTTTTAGTTCATCATTTCTTCTTGGTAGAGCCAGGCAGGTGTTTTTATATTAGTAGGCGTGTTTTGTGTTAGTAAGAGCTCACTTTTACAAATTAATGCCATTGTGTCTGGAACATATCATATAACTAATTATGCATGGCTTCTTAGAATGTTAGAAATTGTCACTAATTGTATATTGCAACTGATGAACTACAGTAAAATTAGGGATGATTTTGGAATTTAAGTTAAAGACTTGTACTTTTTTAAAGCTTTTGCACATTTTTTAGCTGTACAGATATTTTAGGACTTAAAATACAGCTGTTATGTACAGTTCTTTACTACAGAGAAAACAGCATATAACATAAAAGAGTACATAACATTCTATAAAGTGTGTAACACTTTACACATAATTAATATATTTTGAGGCTAAAGATTAAGCATGCATTATCTGTTTTTCAAAATGTCATTTGAAGTCAGAACCATATTAGTTTATAATCATTCAGTTTTCTGTAACAAATATTCAAATGAATAAACTTAAGATTACTATTTTTTTTATCTAAAGATTCTGAACACAGATAAGAACATATTGGCTCCACATAAAATTAAATCGTCCTAAAGATTTTGCTTAAGGTAGTTTTGCAAATAGAAGTTTTACTTTTATCTCTAGTTAGATAACCTAGTACATTTTGAAAACTGGAGAAGAAGACTATTTTGGAAAGTATGTTTTAAGGACCAAAAATATGAGCTATTTCATTTCCTAGTGAAACTGGCAAAGAACATTGTTTTAATCATCCATAGTAGAAAATTCAGTTTTAACTTGTAACATTTTTACCCCCTTCATCATGTTTGTCTGTAAAACAACAGAAATTTGAGATGCATCATTTGAAGACAGGAGGCTGTTTGCTTCAAAATTAGTTATTTTTGTAATGCTTGGATCATAGATACAGATTTACTACTTTAGCTTAAAAATGATATATTATTCTAATAGTAATTGCTTGTTACCATTTAATAAGCATCTATCTAGGATCAGACATTGTATTAGACAACTTAAACTGAGGTAGTTTAGGTGAATCCTTTAAGGAATTTTAATGATTTAGAACAAGTCTAACTTCCTCAATATTTTCCTAGGTAGTTTGGCTTTCTTGTAGAACAATATTAAGTATTACAGTTTTAGGTCTGACATACATAAAGCAAAAGTCTTTGGTTTAAGTGCTGACAGGAACTTGTTTTAAGAGCCTATCCTAACAAAAACAGGCTTCGTTGTCTTGGCTGCTCGAATGTGGTGTGCTTTTGAGTCATAAAATCAAGTGATTTAGTAAATTTCAATGGAAATTTTGGAGAGAATAAACCTTTCATTCCAGCATTTATGAAACTAATTAGCTTTACAAATACAGGTGTGGGTTTTTTTCCTTCTTCCTGATACATGTTTTAGATACTAGAAATATATATATAACTGACAAAGCTTGATCATGTTTTTTGTGGTGAAAATGTAACATTTATTAAGAATTATGTTTTATCTTTTTTATTGAAGGTAAAACTTCATCTTCAATTTTTCTCCTTATAGATGTTACCAGACCTAAAAGCAGACAACCAGAGGCTAAAGGATGAAAATGGGGCCTTGATCAGAGTTATAAGCAAACTTTCCAAATAATAATAATTAAAAAAAAAAAAAAAGCAGCAAGTAATGGAATTGCACATATTAGTAACCCAGTGGACCATAATTGGCAGTCACTGGAAGCCTGGGAAGAATTCTTGGAGACTGTCATTTTCGGATATCCTGCCAAATGCCCTCTTATCTAGAATTTTTGTTTCATTTTGTTTAATTTTCTGGGGTGTTTTTGTTGTTGGTTTTTTTTTTTCTTTTTAAAAATCAAGACCATTGTTTCATGTTAATGCAGCTGCTGAGAAGATTTTTTTTTAATGACTGAGAAAACTTGTTTACAGCTCCAGCATATAAGGAAAGTGTTCAAGGCCAGATACGCCTCAGATATTTAACCAGTAAGCCTTAGTTGTACATAAATACTTTTGTGTCAACAAAAACTTTCAGCTCTCACAGAAGACAGTTATTCAACATTTTTTGATGTGCCACAGTTTCCAGTTTTTCAATATTTAAATTTTTTGGCTTTTCATCTAAGTTTGGGTTTGTATATTTTCCTTCTAACTCTTCATGTGGCAGAGTCTTCTATGTTTTCACGGCTTTTTCATTTACAGAAAAGAACATTTGCTCTTCTGTGATTATTGTCATGTATTAGGCTAATGCTGTGTTGTCTCCCACCTGGAACTGAATTGCTTGGTGGAACATATGCTTTCACTGTTTGTGCAATATGCATTTATTTCTTATATGAATGCTTTAAAGTCATTTGAGATTAGATCTTTTAATTCCTATTTTCTGCTTCATTGGTCACTTTTTTTTTATTGTAGTATAAGATGTTAGACTCTGTAATCTTCACATTCATTTTAGCAGGTACTGAGTGATGCTGTATATACAAATAAGTGTATTGTTTTGATTTTTAGACCACCACATAGCATGCTTGAGTATTTTCTTACTTCAGATGTCTGCTAATGCAGAGTAGGCTACTCCATGATAGTGTTAAAAAACAAAATTTGCTAACAATGTGATATAAGACTTTAAAAGTTACACATTATGTGGAGCCCTATCTTTATAAAAGTTTCCTACTGTAAAGTGCTTTTATTTTCTGTTTTCATTTGATAGTACTCAACCATAATTAAAGTTGCATAAGATAATTGCTTTACATTTCACATACCTATATTTATCTGAGTGCTGTCTAAAACTGTTGTGCTAGCCAAAGTAATGCTATGAAATCATTTGCAAAATTAACCCGTGAGTTAATGTTAAATGCACTGTTATTGCCATGTGAAGAGGCATCAACTTTGATACCACCATCATGTTCAGACCATTTTATACATTTCAGTGGCCTTTTTTTAAGGAAAAAAAAAAGTGCAAAACCAAGTACATAGTGAAGATGGCTTTTATTTGGACAAATAACTTTTATATTTTCATTAAACCATGCAAAAAATACTACATCTTTCTGGCACATAACTGTCTCCTTAACCACTGAACAGTTCAGCCATTTGAATAAATTGTACATTGTAAAGCTTATAGTAGCTGATTGTATTATTGATTGTATTGTATACTATATTAAATGTGAATTTGTACCCCTTCATTTTAAAAGGTCATTGTGTTCTACTGCCTATTTTAGATTACTTTGGGGTTGGGGAAGGGTGTTTTGGTAAGCAGGATTTTAAGTCCTCTCTCTCTTGATTGGTTTTATGAAGATATAAGGTTATGCTCTTACTACCAAGCTCAGGATTCTTGATTTTAAAGGTACAAGGATAGTTGTGGGAGTTTTATTTTTGGTTATATTTGAACTGTATGAATGGTGGGTCTGAATATTGAGAATTTCCGTGGTCTTATGTGGAGGTAAAATACATAGATAACTGATCAATTTGAGTGACCGCAACATGTTCCGGTTGCACAACAGTTAGGCATGCTATGGTTTATATTTGTGAAGTTTGGGTGCCTGTGAAGAATGATTAAATACATGTTTCTAATATTTTAGTGTTTTGTATTTAGGTTATTTATTCTTTGTATCTAAAACTGAACAGCTACTGTGCTATATTGATTTTATTGGTAGTATTGAGCAGACCTTGTTTCTGCATGAAACTAGTTGTAAAACCCACTATTTTGGAAATAAAAATGTATTTTGACATATACAAATAAAATGAATAAAACTATTTTAAATGTGTGAACTTTTAATGAAGACATTTTAAATTTTGTTCTGAGATATTTAAATTCTGCATGGGTATTTTTTCACTAATTGCTTTACTTGGATACCAATTTGAATAATTTCTGAAATTGTAATATTGTGATAATTTGCACAGCATTGTACATGCACATCTGTAAATGCGATCTTAATTGCCATATTTATGCAATCTGTGTACCAATTTGGACAAATGTTTATATATTTTACATAAAGCTGTCTGTATGCAGAATCTGAGAACTAGTTTTTTTATGATAATAAGTGGGTAAAACATAGTAACAACAGTGAGTTTCAGGGTAGTTGCTTTGTAGCACAAGATTTCACTTCCATAAATATTCTGTGGTTTTTTTAAAGTAAACCTGTGCTTTTTCTTATCTGCAGACATACGCTTAGTGATACATATAAAGGTAATATTCCATTGAAACATACAATTTACTTTAATATTAGATCATTTTCCAATTTAGATTTGTCCAAGGTTTGACCTGCTAACACATCTATAACTAATTAAGAGGCACTTTTGATTTTGGAACTTTGATAGAGGACTGGTAGTAAGCCTGTGTTTTTAATACAACAAAGATTGAATTCTGTTATTTCTATTTCTAGTACTTTACCTGTTCATGCTCAAAATGGTAGGTTTTACTGTTATTTGTCCTCCATTTTTTAAAAAAAAGCATTTCACATGCAAATACTTGAAAACCAAATGAAAAGCCACTATAGAACTAGAGTATTCATATAAAAAAGTAAGTAGATATTTGCTAATCCATTAAGCTAACTTTTTTCTTTTGCTTAAAAGTATATTATCACTTAGTCTTCCCTGGCTTATCTGAGACAGTCATGACTCCCAATTCCAACACATTTCCCATTGGACATAATAAATAGCTTTGTAGATTATCCCTCACTTTGACATTATAAGCAGAATACAGCACAAACTCCATTAAAAATTATTAATTATTCATTAGCTCTATCTTGCTAATGATAACCTGTGTTTGCAAAGATGAAAGCTAGCTGATGCACAGTTTTTGCTTTGATGTTCCATGTTTTACACTGTGTATGTGTGGTCTCTATGTAACTGAGTATGATGTTCAGCAGGGATAATGTACATGTAAGAACTGCTCTCCAAAAAGTATTGGGTTTAGAGTGAAATATTGATTATTTTCATGTTTTATTATTCATCTCTCTATAACTAAATCCATTTCTTGACTTTGATTTTGGAAAGGTTCTCTGGCGTTAATTGCCATATAAACAAGAGTGCTCTTTCTCTTAGGTAAGTGATGTGGAGAGTATTATATTGCTGTTACTTGCCTGTAAAATAACTAGATTACATTTAAAATAAAAATACAGGAGTCAGAAGTGTGAGATTTATTTCTATTATAAGGTAACATAAATAATGAATTCTACCTTATTACTGTAACTTTAATGTTTTATTATTAAAAGTTGTCTAAAGGTTATTAGAAGTAAGTTCTTTTGAGCCAAGCTATCCTAATACGTCCCTGCTTAAATTCCAGTAAATGTCTGGGTCTTATAAACCAACTGCATTTTCATTTTTAAAAAGTTGAAGGAAAAGGGGAAACGTTTGAAAATGAAGGATATTAGTAGATTCTGTCCTCAACAATATATAACTAGTAGAACATGTACTTAGTGGTTGTAGGTCTGGAAGAGTGATAGTAAAAAAGAAGAGATTACTTTCTCCTCCCTTCCTCTCACTTTTTCTTACAGGTCTGCTTCAATAGCATATTTCATATGATCCTTAAAGTGCTCCATTTTACAGGTGAGAAAGCTGAGGTTTACAGATTCTTTATTGGTTCAGCATCCAAAGCCTGATACAACACAAAACTTTAACCAAAACCTTGCAGTGGTGGTTTTTCCCAACTCTGAATCCAGGACTTTTTTCATATACCAGTTAGTTTGATAGTTTATTTACATGTAATTACATAAGTTTATTGAGTCTATATACTTAGGCTTAAAGTATTTGATTATCTTTGAGGATGGCATTTCTTGATTTTTTTTTCTCCTCTAATCTGATATCCTCACCCCCACACCAGCTAAATTTTTCTTTTTTTAGGGCTTCTTATTACTTAATACCACTTTGCCCTATAATTTGTTTTTCTTTTTGTTTTAGATTGAGGAATGCTGTAATAATGCTCAAGCAGTTAGTTGATTCTCTAGTGGAAACTCTAATGATGCCCAGTAGTCCATTATAACTTTGTAAAAGATTTAACATATCTGCATGAAAAATTTCTTTTGCATTCTTCAAAAATCGATTTTTTAAAAATTGGTGCTCAGAGCTTAATTCCCAAGAACCCTTTTTTATTCCCTAGTAAGATAAGCAACGTTATTAGTCCTATAGTTTTAACAGATTTTTCTCTCCCATGAAAACGTATGGAATACCAAATATGTAAAACATAAAATTTGTATTTATGTAAACTCATAGATAATGAACTTCCCCACCTCCAAAAAAAGTAGCCAAAATGGGCCTCTATAAGGCAGTTGAATGACAGCAGCTTGACTCCTTCACTTGCTACTGTACAATTCTTAGATTGTGACCACAGCATTGCTGAGCAGATGCATCTGACGTTTTATATACATATACTATACACATGTTCAAGTAGTATACTAGTTTATGTGAGTGAGTGTGCCATTACTTTCCTCAACAGTGAAAACCAAATACAGGTACAGGGTAGGAGAAGCCTCACACAAAAGATAACCACGCAGTATAAGTTAGTGCGCTAGTATTCAATATTGTCCAAATTTTGCCTATATCTAAACATTATTTTTACAGTTTCTAAAAATTAAAGCATTTTAGCAAAAAAATTTGAATTTAAATTTTGTGAGATCCATCAAATACTTTTGCAAACCCTATGGGGACACTGATGTGTAAACCTTTGACATGGGCCTTTGGATTCAATCACATCTAAATCTAAATCTCAGCTTCATTTGATAAAAGTCAGTTACATATATCCAAAGCATCTTGTTTTAAAAATGTAATGTTATTGTTTCTTCTTAAAATATCTTAAAGCAAAATTTTGAAATAATTTCCTTGGTTATCATAAACAGCTAATTTTTTACTCAGACTAGTAAGGGAGAAAGGTTTAAGAGGTGGATTTCAGAGGACTTCCTTATACCATTGGAAAGAAGAAAGTATACCTCTAACTATGCTGTCCATCCTAAAGACTCCAGGGACACTGGAGGGACACTTCTCTGTCCTAAAGGACTCCAGGGACACTGACCTGCTACTCATGTGAGTCTGCTTTGTTTATGAACTCTAGTTGCTATTTGTTTATGAACTCTAGTTGCTATTACCAGAGAAGAAAAGATAGGGAAAAGTGGCAGGGTGTTTATAGGTGTCACATACAAAATGTTATTTGCCATAGAAAAGACAGATAGTGTGGGTTAGTAAATGTTTTAATCAATACTTAATAGCTAATCATTGTTAATTAAGAAAATATTTCTTATTTTAGTTATTTTATTTGTTGGAATGTCAGGATTATCACTAATTGTGGATGCTTAAAGTTTACGTAATGCTTCTTAAAATATCCTGAGGTCATCTGGGCCATTTGTCAGCCTTCAGGTCAGACTAACCTTGTTACATAATGCTCTTCTGCATAAGAATGTAATAATTTGTGATCTGTTCTTTTGTCTGAAGCCTTAGTCTTGCCCATCTCATTCTTTCTTTGTGCTGTACTGTCCCTCTAGTGTCTAGTATTTGCTTTACTGAGACTAGCAGCAGGAAAAACCAGAGGGGGAAAAGACCTAAATTTTAGTATTTTTTGTGTACAAAACCCTATGCATATCTTGTATTTGTGGTTTTTTTAAAAAGTCATTTATTTTACTGTGAGCTCCTGGAAAGATCAGAATCTCCTTCATCTTTGTTCTCAGCCCTTAGCACAGTGACTGGCATGTAGTAGGTGTTAACTAAATGTTTTGGAGGAAAGACTAAATCTGAATAGTTGTGGTAAGTGCTGTGGAAGAAAAAATCTAGGCTAGCATCTAGATTTTTAAGAAAGCTTTTTAAAGTTACTAAATATAAACATTCAGATTCTTGCATACTTTGTGTCATTCACAAGTTCCTGTTCCCACTTAAATGCCAAGCACTGCTGTAGGTGATGGAGATACATCCAAAAGCAAAACAGGCAAAAATAAAATCCCTGTCTTGTGGAGGCTACATTCAAATAGCAGAAAGATTGAAAATAAACCATTACATGTTGTTTTACAAGATAATAGATAACTAGAGAAAAACTAGGGCAGGATAAAATTCAGGAGCAAAGGGAGAGCTAATTACAGAAGGCCTACTGAGAATGTAATAATCTGAGCCAAAACTGCAAGAAAGATTGGGCAAAAACTATGCAGATGTCTAGGAGACCAGCATTTCCCTGCAGAGGGAAGAACAAAAGCAAAGGCCTTGAGGTGCAGATGTTCTCATATGTTGGAGAAACAGTAAGGTTAATATGATTACATTGGAGTGAGCAAGAAGTAGAGTAATAGGAGAGAAGGTCAGAGAGGCAACAGGAGAGCTAAATTCAGGACTTCATTTAGATATTCATTGACCATGTATTATATGCTAGACTTGCTCCCTCAAAAATCTTATCTATATCCTTTTCCCAAGAAGAATTTGTAACTCTTCTTAATAAAACCTACAAATACTATATAACTATAAATACTTCTCAGTAAAAGAATTATATGATAAGTTGTTAATAAGGAGGATAATTAACCTAGAAAACTAAGCCAAATCACCTAGAAGAAACATACATTTAAATGTAAAACAGTTTCAAAATCTCCAAGCAGCCAAGTTAGGAGTAGGAAAATTGATCATTATAAATATCATTGTTATATTAAAAAATCGTAACAGTTCATTGGGCAAAGTAAACATTTTTAGAGCAGTTCTCAGAAAATGATTTTTTCTCACAGATTTTACTATTGGTCTGTACACTTAATGCACATTGTCCTCATTTGTCTCTGCATTGTCTCAGCTAAAATATTGAGGTGTGCTTCCATAAATGTTGTGCTGTCTTTCTAACAGGGATCATAGTAATATCATCCCAGTGTGTAATATTCACCATCTTTCTTGTCCTAGGAGTGTTTAGCTCAATTATTCCTCTGCAGCAGTGGTTTTCAAACTTGAATCATCTGGCAAGCTTGTTCAGACACAATTTTGGTTGCTCCTGTTTCTAAGTTAGTATTGAGGGTCTGGGTGGGACCCATGAATTTGCATTTCCGTCAAGTTCTCTGATGATGTTGATATTGTTGGTTGGTCCAGAAACCATATTTTGAAACTTACACTATCAATTGTCTTTTTTCTAAATGAAAATAGAGTTCAGTAGTAAAATCACTTGTGAGAACTTAAAATGTAGGTATTCTATGTTAGTAGTTAAAAAAGATATCATATAGATATCAAACCTTGGGTAACACGAGTAATAGTTAAAAAATAAAAGATCATGTATTCAATCATGCTGCATATTCCACAGCAGAGGAAAAATACAGACAAATCTAATCTGTTTTATCGGGAAATCAAATTAGAAAAAGATTTTTTTATATGGACAAACAGCTGAATGATAGTCCCTTACATTTGATCAGGAAAAGAGTAGCCAATCTCCTACATCTCTTCTCTGCTTGCTAGAGAGAGAGAGAAAGCTAAAAATTCCAGGTGGGGAGGCAGATGTCCTACAGTCTAGATCACTTGCAAGTTTAAATTCTTAGGAATTTGAAACACAAGATTTTCTTACCTTTGAGGCCCAAGCTTTCTGCATTCTGTAAAGTGCATCATCACTACGGCACAGCATGATGTAGGGACTCTACTACTTCTAAAATATGCATCCATTTGCTATATGACTTAGGCAGCTAGATATACCAGGACTGCCAGTTACCTGGGTACTTGGATTAAGGGAAAATATACTTAACCACTTTATATTATTAATATATGAATCCATTAGTAATTCTCAAAATGTCATCTTGGGACCAATAGTATCAGCATCACCTGGGAATTTGTTAGAAATACAAATTACCAGACCACACCCCAAACCTACAAAATCAAAAACTGAAGATGAAGCACAACAGTTTTTGTTGTTGTTGCTTTATTGAGATGGAGTCTTGTTCTACCAAGCTGAAGCGGAATACAGTGGTGTGAACACGGCTCATTGCAGCCTTGGCCTCCTGGGCTTAAGGGATCCTCCCCCGTCCTCCACCTAGGTCTCAGCCTCCCCAGTAGCTGGAACTACCAGGCGTACACTACCATGCTCAAGTTAATTTTTTATTTTTTTGTAGACACAGAGTCTCCCTATGGTCTCGAACTCCTGGGCTCAAGCAGTCCTCCTGCCTTGGCCTCCCAAAGTGCTGGGATTACAGGCATGAGCCTCTCACCTGGCACCAGCAGTCTTTTTCAGCACCCTGCCAAGGGATTATGAGAGCTAAAGTTTGAGAACTACTGACCAATAGGTTTCAAATCTAGATCACCTGGGCTGAAGTAGAACTAAGGTTAAAAAAAGAAAAAAGAATTCTCAAGGCTCTTAGTGAGGAGTGAAAAGAATTAGTGGGGTGAGAAATCTCTGGCTGTATTGGAATTCACTCCTGATTCTGCTTCCACCATTTGAAAAATGCTAGGGAGGAGCTTAATCTCTGAAACTGGATTGGAAATGTTTCTAATCATATGAATTCATTTTAAGTGGAGCAGATTCACTTCAAAAATCTTTTTAGGGAATCCCTACAGAAGGAACCCAACAAGAGATTTTTATTTGGGGGGAGATAAGGTTATACTATTTAAATGAGGAGTATATTATTCAGTGTTTATGAAGTTAAAAGTGAAGAAACTCAAATTGCCTACAAGGCAATTTGGTGGGAGGATGGATAAAATATATTGGCTGAAGTTACCAGGAAGTTCAGAGGTCTAACTGTCCTTAGACAGAATCCATTGGGTGTCACCTCTCTCCTCTTCTGTGCGTTGACCTCATCTGTCCTACTAAAATGGAGAAAACTTACGACATGGATGACTCTTAACAACCGCAGAGAAAAGAAATGATTTCTTACCCCAACACCTAGTATTTGAAAGCCCAGGAAATGAGCCTTTTTCATCCCTTGAGCTAATGTTTTCCCATGGAGATGGAGTACTAATTGGTCAGTCCTGGGTCTCTATTCACCACTCTGGGCAATGGTGAAGTAAAGTTTTATGATTAGCGCATTGCCAGAAGATATAAAGGATATATAGTAACTCCCACCCCCCCCCCCCCAAAAAAAAAGAAGAGGGCTATAACAGGATAAGGACAAAATGCAAGCAAAAAATAAATGACAGGAGTATAATCTAAGAGGAACCTGATCATTGAAGCTTAAACCTTTAAATGTCACCACTTGTTTAGAATTGACTTGTAAATTTAATCAGAATCTATTGAAAATTGATGAGTTATTCAGATATTGAGTGCTACTACCTATCAGGCGTTATTCGAGGTGTGAGGGCTAAAGCACTGAACAAAATTGACAAAACTCCACCATAATGAAGCTTATATGCTACTGGATGTAGGCAGAAAAACAGAGTTATTCTAGGGAGAATTATAAGTCCTTGGAGAAAAAGCAGGGATAAGAAAAAGCCTAAGGAATGTTGGTGAAGAGTATATTAGGGAGGAGGGTTTTGGTTTTAAGTAGGTTAAGGAAAGCAACAGTGATGTTACTGAAGGAAATAATAGTGTGATCCATCAAGATTTCTGGGAAAGAGCATTCCAAGTATGTTCATTTGGAACAGCAAGCCCAAAGGCAGGGGACAGAAGCATTTTTAAGAAATAGCAAGAAGGCCAGTGTGGCTGAAGACAAGTAAACAAGGACAAGAGTGAGAGATGAGGCCAGAGGAATACTTGGAGGCAAGATTATGTATGGTCTTATAAACCGTTGTAAATACTTGAAGTTTTTAATCTGAGACTGGAAGCCATTTGAAGGATTTGAGAGAATAATATAATCTGATTTAGGTTTTTAAGGAATCTCCCTTAGACTACTTAGAAGACTATTACTATAATCCAGATGGGAGATGATAGTGTCTTGGCCCAAGGAGATAGCAGTGAAGGTGCTGAGAAGCGATAGGATTCTAAATGTATTTTGAAGGTGGAGCCCACACGATTGGATTTGAAGTAGGAGGAGTTCAGAATTATAGCCCTAGTAACTAGAAGGATGGATTGCAATTGAACTTAGAAGACAGTAAAACAGGTTTGTGGTAGAAAGTATGAAGTTATGTTTCGGACATGTTAAGTTTGAAATTCTTATGTGTATATTTAAGTCAAGATGTTGAGTTCAGAAAAGTTTAAACTGGAGATAGAATCTGGGAGCCTGAGCATATGCATGATAGGGAAATTGATGATACTGAATGAGATTACCAAGGGATATTCAAGTAAGAGTCAAGGCCCCAGAATTGGGGCCTGGGCCATCTAATGTTAAGAGATCAGGAAGATAGGAACCCAACAAAAAATAATGAAAGTTGGCCAATGAAACAAGAGAAAAATAAGGAGAGTGATGCTCTAGAGAATAAAGAAAATGTTTCCTGGAAGCAATGATTGCTGTTACTAGAAAAGGACTGAGCTGTCAACTGGATATAGCAATACTGACATTTATAAGAGCAGTTTAACTACAGTGGTGGGGGTGAAATCCTGTTTAGATCAGAATGAGAGGGAAAGAATTGGATTTAGTATAGATAGTTTTTTCCAATACTTTGCAGCAAGGCCTTGAGGGACCAGGATGCTAAAAAGAAGAGAAGCTTAAAAAAAGTGAACCTAACATTCAGCACCACTTTTCCCCAAAGACAATTTATAACCAGCGGCCAAGAGACTGAAAAACTGAGCAGCTGTATTATCACTCACACAGGGTAGGGGATTCAAAACAGGAGTTCATGGCCTGCCAAAGGGGAGGAACTCCATTAAATACCAGGCTTTTTTTTTTTTTAATGGAGATCCTTGAAGAGCTATTCCCTAAAAGAAAAGCATAAACCCAAAATAAGTAAGCCATCACAAAGTCTGAAATTAGCTCAATCCTGAACAAGATTAAGATGATCTGTTCTTATCCTAACTCACTGCTAGATGTTAAATTTCATCATTTTGGAAGAAGATAACATCATCCAGAGCCTCAAGTTATTATAATTTTGATACGTGTCCAGCATTCAATCAAATTACAAGGCATGCAAGAAGATAAAACCAAGCGACTATAAAAACAAAGGGAAAAGGATATTTAAAACAGACCCATAGAAAATTTTAATTTTTAACTTACCTCTATTAAAGTTCAATCAGGGAAGCAGAACCAGTGTGAGTATTATGAAATAAGGAATTTATAGCAACAGGATTTAACACAATTGTGGAAGAAACTGAGGAAGTAAGGATCTTAAAGGATGAGTTGGTGGATCAGAGAGAAGTCATGAACCAGCCCTTCTGAAGCACAGGTATAATTGGCCATATTGCAGCTTGTCAGGTAAATTGAGAAGCCAGGCATATGCAGTTCTGAATTGGGCCTGCAGAAGAAAGCTGTATAAGTTGTGTAAAGGTATTGCCACTTCATTTGGTAGTGAGCCCTGGGTCATAATTGGTCAACAGGTTCGGCAGTTAGAAATAAAAGCTGGGCATGGAGCAGGGAAGAACAAGAATAGACTGGAACCCACCAGCACCTCTGCATTTGTATCTCACCACTTCTCACCACAAAGACCATCAGAGTATATTAGCTACTACTTCAGTCTGCCTTCCAAATCTCATGCATATTTTGATTTTGGCCAACCAATCCAGAGCAAAACAGGGAAGGAGATTCTTTGAAATGTAGTTGCAGCTTGTCCAAGTTGACAGTACAACTGTTTTATTGGAAACAAACTTTAAAACAGCTGTGATTCACAGAAAACTAAAGGTCCAGATGGTTTCCATATTGAATTCTACCAAAAATTAAGAAAGGAATAAAACATTTTACATGCAAACTCTTCAAAAAATGGAGGAGGCAGCACTTTACAGTTCATTTTGTAAGTTCAGCATTAGCCTGATACCAAGACCTAATGGAGACATTACAAGAAAATTAGATAGCAGTATCCCTCAAGAACATGAATGCAAAAGTCTTCAACACTATTAACCAATATATAAAAAGGATAAATCATCATAATTAAATGTGGTTTATACTAGAATTGAAAGGTTGGTTTAAGATTTGAAAATCAATTCATCATAGTAAAGGAAATAAAATATGAGCATTTCAATAGATGCCGAAAAAGCATTTAACAAGATACAATACCCATTCATAATGTAAAACTCAGCAAACTAGAAATATAAAATAACTTTCTCAATCTGGTCATGGTCATCAATTAAAAGCCTACACCCAACATAATGGTGAAATATTAAATGCTTTCTTCCTAAGATCAGGAACAAGTAATAGATGTCCCCTCTTAGTTCCTTCCTTACTTATTCCATTCAACATGGCAGTCCTAGCTAGTGTACTAAGAAAAAACAAAAATATCTGAAAGGAAAAAGTATAACTCTATTTTCAGATGACATATTGTTTGCACAAAAAATCCTAAGGAATCAACAAAACAACTACTAGAAGAATGAATTTATCAAGGTCTCAGGATACAAGGCCAATTTCAAAAATCAATTGCATTTCTATATACTAACAAAAATGGAAAATTATATGATTTAGGGACAACATTATTGCCCAGAAATTAAGAATTTGAGTTTATGTGAGTGAGCTAATACCAAGAATAGCCAAGACAGTTTGAAGACTAAGGATAAAGTGAAGTTACCCTAAAAACTATCAATACATTATAAAAATCATAGTATTTTAATCAATGTCGAACTCAGTAATAGAAAAATAAACAATAGATACAGAACACAGAACTCCAAAATAGTCTCAAACTTATGAGAACTTAATAAGTAGCAGATGTAGTATCACAAATCATTAGAGAAAGAATGGTTGGGACACTTAATTATCTAAATAAAATAATAAAATTAGACCTGTATCTCACCGCACACACATACACACACAAATTTCAGGCAAATTACAAGCCCAAATAAAAGCAAAACCTTGACATTTTTAATAGAATGTGGGAGACTATCTTTTTGATCTAAAGGTAAGGTTAAAAAAAAAATGAAAATAAAATACAAAGATGACCGTAAAGGAAAATACTGAATAGTTTATTGCATTCAACTTTAAATTTTTTCTGCATAAAAAACATATACAAAAATGAAACAAGTCACATAATGGGAGAAGATATTTGCAATAGATAGTACTGATTAGTTCCAAGATTAGTTTTAAAATATGAACTATAAATATGCTTAATATTAACAGAAGAGGAAACCTGAATGGCCAATAAATATTACAGAGGTTTATACAACCTCCTGCACAAGCTCATTCTTAACGAAATGCAAATTAAGACCAAATTAGATATCTCAGGTTGGCAAAAATGAATTTAGAAAGGACATAACTGGCCAGGCATGGTGGCTTACGCCTCTATCTTTGCACTTTAGGAGGTCGAGGCAGGTAGATCACCTGAGGTCAGGAGTTCAAGATCAGCTTGACCAACATGGTGAAATCCCATCTCTACTAAAACTACAAAAAATAGCTAGATGTGGTGGCATGCGCTTGTAATCCCAGCTACTCGGGAGGCTGAAGCAGGAGAATTGCTTGAACCTGGGAGGCTGAGGTTGCAGTGAGCCGAGATCATGCCATTGCACTCCAGCCTGCGTGACAAGAGAGAAACCCCATCTCAAAAATAATAATTTCCAAAAAGAACATGAGTGTGAGGCTGTGAAGCAACTGGAACTGGAACTTTCATTTATTCTTAATGTGCATATAAATTGCCCCAACTTCTTTAGAAAGGATTTTTTTTTTTTTAGACGTAATCTCACTCTGTCACCCAGGCTGGAGTGCAGTGGCGTGACTCGGCTCACTGCACAGCCTCCACCTCCTGGGTTTAAGTGATTCTCCTGCCTCAGCCTCCCAAGTAGCTGGGATTACAGGTGCCTGCCACCACATCTGGCTAATTTTTTTTTTAGTAGAAATGGGGTTTCATGATGTTGGTTGACCAGGCTGGTCTTGAACTCCTGATGTCAGGTGATCCACCCGCCTTGGCCTCCCAGTGTGCTGGGATTACAGGATATATAAATATAAAAGAACTTGCAGAAGAATGATATATGTAAATATAAATGATATATATAAATATAAAAGAACTTGCAGAAGAATGATAAAGGATAGTGGTTGATTGCTTCTGAGGAATGAAAAGAGGTATCCAGAAAGCTTCAATTACATCCATTTCTTGAGGTTAGTGATACATGCTCAAGTTTTATATTATACTCTATTTTTTGTATGCCTGAAGTAGTTCATACAAAATTAATTGATGGTGCAAAATGGTGATTTTTCAACATTTTTCTTTTGGAGCCCTTTTTAAAATTAAAACCTATGCAGAATCCTAAGAAATAAAAGAGACAAATAAATGTTCTACTAGAAGAGAGAATAGTGGACCAGAGCCAGGCTCAGCTTTATTCTCCAACCCCATCCAGAATACTCCATGAAAAATTTTCTAAAAATCCTTAGAGTTCCAAGCAGCACATTTGAAAATCACTGTCCTAGAAGGGTATCTATTTGTAAACTATTGTTAATAATAGTCACTATCATTAAATGATTATTAAATATTTTGATAATGTTTTAATATTTAATTTTTAAAAATTTTAAGTTTAAAAGTAGATTATGCAGTGTGAAACCATTTATATGTAATAGGTGTAATATGTGTCTGCTTCTGTAGTAAAAGTTCTATAACAAGGATATAGTCCAAAACTAACAGTGGATACTGGAATTGCAGGTAATTTTACTCTTTTTATTTAACTATCTATTGTTTTTTATTTTCCTATAGTGAATAAGTGTGGATTTGATAAGAGAAAAACATTATTAAATTGTTAAAAGATTAGAAATAGGGTCTCTTTTAGACCTACAGCTGTAGAGTGCTGTCTTAAGCATATACTAAGTTCAGTTTTTTCTCTAAAGTGAAAATTGTGTTACACTTTATATTTAAAAATGAACTTAGCAAGAATATCTAAGAAATTTCTGAAAAATAACATAATGAGGATGGATGAAATGTCCCTCATTATTTACAATAAAGCTACAATTCATGTAACTGGTAAATGCATAGATTTGACAGATTAATGAAATAGAATAAAAAGTCTAGAAATCAATCCAAATAGATATGAGAATTTAGAATATGATAAATACAACATTTCACATCCTTAGGAATGCTTATAGCTTCTGCCTAATATGTAGAAAGCTGGAAATAAGTTTTAATTTTGCTAACAACAAGAAAAAATAATGAACAAAGTCATAATTTGTTTTGAACCACCCCCTAACTCGAGAACTGAGGTAAGGCACCAAAATAGCCTGAAATTCTAAGGAAAAATAGGCACCTTCAAGAGGAGCGAAGAAGAAAAGCCCTGACTTACCTGTGGCAGAGCATAAGGGGAACGCAAGCCCACCATACAAGCAGGTAAGAAGAATCCAGCTAAAATACTTAACAAATTGCTAAAGGCCGAGTTTGTTCTAGCATGAGATAGAACCCTTGAGAGCCCTAGACCCAAAGATAGTTTGCATTCTCTTGCTGGTTTGTTTTCACCAACTTCACTGGATACAGATGAGAAAGACTGGAGTCAGGGTGGGATTTCATAGGAAGTCTCCTTTGGTAGTATAGGTCTGGAGAGGAGAATAGCCAGTTCTGTGGTAAACACACAAAGCTCCACCCAGACCCTTCTCCCCTAAAAAACAAAATACTTATGTTGTCAGGGTAAGGGCAGTAAACTTACCTCCCCCAGCGCACAGGTGACATACCGTTGCATCTGGGAGAAATACAAAGAACAAAGCCCTCTAATTTGGAGGAGGGGCAAAAAACTATTATGGATCCAGTCCATGAGAGGTTTCCTGCCTCTGAGTGAGGGATATGATCACTGAGAAACCTTCACTCCTAGACCCAGAGATACAGGATCTGCCGAAGTCTGAGGCTGGGGCAGGACCACAGAAATTTCTCCTGCCGTCTCTCTCCCTACCCTACCCCCCCACAGCTAGTGTCAAATAACAAGTACCTAGTATCAAGCAACAGAAGTCTACTTTTTGGGAAGAGGCAAAAGCATGGAGAATTCTGAGGCACACATTTGTAGAGAAGGCATAAAGTTAAGGAAGAAGCAGGACATTGAGGAAAAAGCCTCTGGGAACCAAATCCCATCTTAAGCACTAGGTAAATCTCATGCAATTTTAAAACTGTGGTACATGGAACATAAACATGGCAACAGCAAAAGACAAATCTTGCTCAATTCCTGATTATATTGACTCAACCCTCTACAAGCAAACACTAGAAATGTCATTTCCAGTAATAAATAGTACTTACTACTGTTTATCTCCATTTCTACTATTCTACCTACTCTGTGCAGCAAGAAATTAAAAAGTACAAGATACAAAAAAGCCAAAAAAATAATAATTTTAACCCGTTTTCAAGAGACAAAGCAATCAGTAGAACCAGATTTGGAGATGCCATTGATGTTGGATCAGATAGGAAATTTTAAATAATTATGATTAAAATGTTAGCCTTTAATGGAAAAGGTATGGAACATGCATGGACAGATAAGAAAAATCAGCAGAGAGATGGAAGCTAAAAGGTATTCAAATGATAGAATTTAAAATCACGGTAACAGATATAAAAAGTGACTAATACCAACATATGCATACATTTGACACAATCAAGGAAAGAAACAGTGAAGTTAAAAATAGGTTAATGAAATGATCAAAAAGAAAAATAAGTGACAAAAGCAAAACAAAACATAAATAGCATTCAAGAGCTGTGGAACAATATCATATGGTCTAACGTGTAATTTTAATCCTACAAAGAGACGAGATAATTGTTGAGAATTTTTCAAAAATGATGAAACAGTTTCAAAAAGCTCAGAAAATGCCAAGAATAATTTAAAAAAACTAGATTCATAATATTCAAACTGCTGAAAACCAAAGATAAAGATAAAATCTTGTAGATGATCAGTGGAAGAAAAAAGACACTACATACAGAAAAAGATGTTAAGAATTGTAGCAGACTCCTCTTCAGAAACTATGCAAGCCAAAAAACAGTGGGATGATACCTTTAAAGAAAAAAGAACTGTTGGCTCTGAATTCTGTGCACAGCAAAGTATTTTTTTTTTTTTTTTTTAGATGGAGTCCCACTTTGTCACGTAGGCTGTATTGCAATGGCACATTCTCGGCTCACTACAACCTCCACCTCCCAGGTTCAAGTGATTCTCCTGCCTCAGCTTCCTGAGTAGCTTGGATTGCAGGTGCCTGCAAGATTTTAAGTTCAAGTGCTCTGCTGAGAACTTTTCCTCTGCTAAGCCCCTGGATTTCTGTATGTAGCAAGTGATTTACTCACTGATTGTACAGATTTTCATGCAGTTTTTGTTTGTTTGAGACAGTCTTGCTCTGTCACCTATGCTGGAGTGCAGTGGCACGATCTCAGCCCACTGCAACCTCTGTAACCTCCGCCTCCCAAGTTCAAGCAATTATTCTGCCTCAGCCTCCCAAGTAGCTGGGACTACAGGTACATGTCACCACGTCTGGCTAATGTTTTGTATTTTTAGTAGAGACAAGGTTTCACTCTGTTAGCCAGGATGGTCTGGATATCCTGACCTCATGATCCGCCTGCCTCGGCCTCCCATAGGGCTAGGATTACAGGCGTGAGCCACCACGCCCGGCCTGTCATGCAGTTTTAAAAAACATTCTTCAGTGACTTTATTTTTGTATAACATGGTTAACCAATTTTTGTAGCATCATCTGAATTTTCAAATTTCTTTTTTTTTTTTTTTTTGAGATGGAGTCTTGCTCTGTTGCCAGGCTGGAGTGCAGTGGCATGAAATCGGCTCACTGCAACCTCTGCCTCCCGAGTTCAAGTGATTCTCCTGCCTCTGCCTCTCAAGTAACAAGGACCACAGGCGCACGCCACCACACCTAGCTAATTTTTGTATATTTAGTAGAAACTGGGCAAACGGGGGTGGTTCACCATGTTGGCCAGGATGGTCTCAGTCTCCTGACCTTGTGATCTGCCCACCTCAGCCTCCCAAAGTGCTGGGATTACAGGCCTGAGCCACTGCATTCATCTCTTAAGAGTTTTTGACTCTAGTACCTTTCTGTAAAGAAAATAGAGTACTGCGACATAGAAAACAGGATTTTCTTTAGCGTGTGTGTGTGTGTGTGTGTGTGTGTGTGTGTGTGTGTGTGTGTGTGTGTTTTTAACAAGAGGCTGCAACCAACCATTGATGGGGCATCATTAGTACAGATGACAGTAGAGTTTCTTTAAGACTGACCATTTATTTCCAGTTATGAGGACAAAACATTAAATGTCTCTTGGCCTTTGCTTATTGCAGGCAGCTCTTTGCAGCAGAAAAAAAAAAGTTTAAAATTTTACCATTAATTATATATCTTACAAATGGTACAGTATGACATTTATTAGTGAAATCTGTTGCCTCATAAACCTAGATGGAGAAGCTATTAATTTTCAGTTTATTATAGAACATTTCTTTACCATGATGAGACATGTTATGAATATGTCAACTTATTGAACTATTCGAGAATGGAACTTTTCAATTTCTTATGCTGCATCTTGTTCTAGCATTTAACTCACTACAATTTTGAAAATTTATTATTATGTTCTCACCAAATGTGTGACTTTTTGAGCAATAAGTTCTCTTATTAAATAACTTGCTTTCTGAGACTTTTCATAGAATGTGACTTTTTTTAAAAAGTAAAAGTTTTATTATGTTTTGAGGTTGAACTTGCCATGTAAAGTATTCAGCACCTCTGCTCATCAAATGGTAGAAATTTATAAGTGTTTTTTCATTTTTGGTGGAACTACTGTTACATTTAGAAATTGGTGAATACCAATGATACACAATGGAATAGGAAAACTTGGATTCCTAGCCCATATGAAACCTATTGATAAAGAGCATTTATTGTAAAGACAGACTTTATGTCCTTTGTTGCATTTGTGTAATGAAATGACTCTGAAGATTATAATTATTCATTACTAACATATTAGAATTTTAAATAAGTCTTGGCCTAGAATACTTCTCATCCTTCTCACACTTCTTCTTCAAAAGTCACCATATTAGATTATCAGGCATTTGTGTAAAACATAAACTCTAATAAAATACATAACAAATGGGTATGATAAATAAGTGTGTAAATGCCAAAATTTCACAATGCAATTTACTTCTAGCCTACATAATTTATGTTTTCAACATTTATAACAACAGTGGAGTGGCAAGGGTGCAAGTAAATCTTAACAAATAAAACTTTCTTCCCATTTGCGATTTCAGTGACAGAGCTTGTTCACTAATATAACTCTGTGTGGCATGAAATAGAAGATTAGAGAAGGTAATTCAAGAGAGAGGCTGACACCCTAAGCCTGCCAACCTCCCCACTAGGCAATACAGAACTTAATGATTATCTATGGCCTATCTCACATCAAAAACTAAGAATGTGTTCACCCAAATAAACACAATCCTACTGTGCACTGCCATATAGACCAGAAAGACCAGAAAAAAAAATATGTTTTTACCTATATTTTTTTAGAAATCATAATCTCTAACAAAACTAGCAACATCTTGCAGAAACCTAGGTTCCATAGAACTCTATTTAAGATACTTTGCTCTAGGGATGATAATATGCATCCCTAATATATCACAGTCTAACACAAGTTAATATGATTGCTCTAAGGATGAAAATATGCAGCCCTAACATATCATAGTCTACTACAAGTTAATATGATTAACCACTTCATGTAAACTTGCAGCAGTTTATCCTATTTACCACCCTTCCCCCTTGTGCTGTTGCTATCATACATTTTATATCTACTTATTTATTAATTGCAAAATACTATGTTACGATTTGTGTAATAACAGTTGTACTTAAGAAATTAAGAGGAAAAAAAGTTAGTGTGGTAGGCAGGATAATGCCCTTCCCCTGCAATAAGAAGTCCATGGCCTAATCTGTAGCAGTTCTATATATGTTAGGTCATATGGTAAAGGAAAATTAAGGTAGCAGATAGAATTAAACTTGCTAATCAACTGATGTTAGGATAGGGAGGACATTCTGGATTATCCAGAAGGTCTCAGTGTAATCATAAGGATCCTTAAAATGAAGGGCGCAGTAGAGGACCAATAGAAATGGCAACATGAAAAGGGCTTCACTTCAAAGCCATTGGTGGCTTTGAAGATAGAGAAATGGGACTATAAGCAAGGAATGCAGGTGGCTTCTAGAAGTTGGAAAAAGCAAGGACATTTATTTCTCCCTAAAGCCTCCGGAAGTAACACTGCTCTGCTAACCCCTTAATTTTAGCCCAGGTAAGATCCATTTCAGACTTCTGACCTCCAGAGTCATAAGATGAATTTGTCTTGTTTTAAGCCACTAACTCTGTAGTAATTTGTTACAGCAGCAACAAGAAACTAATAGAGATGGCCTTTTATCTTTTGCTCCTTCCTGTAGATCCAACTTGTCATACCATATCATTTACCTTTGACATATTTTGTATTCCTCTTTTGTATCCTTTTTGTATTCAGCTTTTTAAACTTGTCATACCATTGTCTTCTGGTCTCCATTGTTTTTTATGAGAATTCAGCTATAATTAATTTTTCTCCTGTATGTAATTTTTTCCTTCATTGTTTTAAGACCATCTCTTTATTTTTGGTAGTACAAAATGTGATTGTATTTTTGCTGCTAGGCATTCACTGACATTTTTGGATTTTCAATTGACATTTTCACCACATTTGAGAAAATTTTAGTCATTACTTTCTTCAAATTTTTCTTCTTCTCCACTACATTATTTATCTCCTCTCCTTCTTGGATTTGAACTGCATGCACATTAGAATAGTTAATATTGTCCAAATGCTCACTAAGGCTCTGTTCATTTTTTCTTCATCCTGTTCTTTTCTGTTCTTCAGATTAGACATTTTCTGTTGATTTCTATTCACGTTCACTGACCCTTTTGCCACCTTCACTCTGGTGGTAGGCCCATCCAGAGATTTTTTTTAAATTTCAGATATTATACTTTTCAGTTCTAGAATTTCATTTAAGTTCTTTTTTTAATAGTATAATGTATCTCCTGAGATTCCTTCACCTGTTCACTCACTATGACTACATTTTCCTTTAAGTCTTTGAAAATATTTATAACTGCTTTAAAATTCTTGCTAATGTGAGTCATGTCAGGATTTGTTTGTATTGACTATTCTTTCTCTTGATCTTGAGTCACATTTTCCTATTTTGTTACATGTTTAACTTTTTTATACTCGACATTGTAGATAATATAGTATCTTCCTCTGAAGAATGCTGATTTTCATTCTAGCAGGCAGCTAAGTTTTTGGCTGATGACTTTGAACTTGTGTAAGCTTGATTTTTATAACTTTAAGATGTATCTATTTCAATTTTATCCTTATTAAATCCTTAGTCCTAGGAAATAGTTTTTACACCAAGGTGTGGCCCCTCTCAAGTTTCTCTTGAAAGCTTCAGGTGTTTACAAAGCCCCTTTTTGACTTTGTAGCCTTCAGACTGCAAAATCTGTCTCTCTTATGGTGAGCAACAAATGAAATCTCTGCTCAGCATTTTTTGTTTGTTTATTTTTGAGATGGAATCTCACTCTTGTCACCCAGGCCTCCTGGGTTCAAGTGATTCTCTTGCCTCAGCCTCCTGAGTAGGTGGGATTATAGGCGCCCACCACCACACCCAGCTAATTTTTTGTATGTTTAGTAGAGATGGGGTTTCACCATGTTGGCCAGGCTGATCTTGAACTCCTGACCTCAGGTGATCCACTCACCTTGGTCTCCCAAAGTGCAGGGATTACGGGTGTGAGCTACCGTGCCCGGCCTCTGCTGAGCATTTTTAAGCTATTGCTTTACAGTTGACTTTTTTGAGACCATGCATGTGCAATTCAGAGATCATCCAAGGATTTGAAGGTAATTAATGCACAGGTTTGGAACTCCCATCTTCATGACTCTCATTTTGAGAACTATCCTCCCCCAATTCCCAGCTGTGCTGGCAGCCTCAAATTCTGTCCTCTCATACTTAAAGCCAATCAGACTTCAGCTTGAGTTCTAGCTTCCTTCTACTGCACTGATTGGAAAATGCTCTCAGGAATTACTCTGTTTAAACATAGATTTTACTAAGTGGTATTCTCTTCTTCCAGGTGTATTAGTCCATTTTCTGTTGCTAAAACAGAATACCTGAGACTGGGTAATCTATAAAGAAAAGAGATTTGATTTAGCTCATTGTTCTAGAAGCTCAGAAATTCAAGATCAGGCAGCCACATCTGGCTATGACCTTATGCTATGTCATAACACGGCAGGAGGGCAGGAAATGCCAGCCCAGGTCTCCTTTCCTCTTCTCCCATCACAGGGGCCCCATCCTGATGACTTTATCTGATCCTAATTAGCTCCCAAAGGTCTCACCTTCAAATACTATCAACATATCAATTAAAGGATTAAGTTTCCAATGCATGAAATTTGGGGGGCATATTGAAACCACAGTACCAGGGTGGAGTCTTTTTCAGTTTGTGACTACTTTTGGTCACTTTTCAGTTTTTTGGTTCTTTTAAAAATGTCCAGGGTCCAAAATTGTCATCTGTGGAAAACAGTCCAATATAAGCTATTTTGCCTTTACTGAAAACAAAACTTCTGTATTACTTTATTACGTCTATAATTTAAAAACTACCTTTACAAAGGGCTAAAACAAATGGACTAAAATTAATCTTTTATATTAATGATTAGCTTTATAGGTAATATTTTTTCGTTTATATTTCAAATTTTCTGTAATGTAATTTTTGGGTTTTCTTTTTTTTTTGGAGACAGGGTCTCTGTCACCCAGACTGGAGTGCAATGGCACAATCTCGGTTCACTGCAATCTCTGCATCCCAAGCTCAAATGATGTTACTGCCTTAGCCTCCCAAGTAGCTGAGACTACAGGCATGCACCACTATGCCTGGCTAACTTTAGTATTTTCTGTAGAGATGGGGATTCCCCGTATTGTCCAGCCTGGTGTTGAACTCCTGGACTCACGCAATCCACCTACCTCGGCTTCCCAAAGTATTGGGATTACAGGTTTAGCCACCACAGCCAGCGATAATTTTTTTTTTCATGAAACTTTTCTCAGTGAATGAAATTTGCACTGAAAATTAACTTACACACTTTCTACTCTCTGGGCTGCAGTGAAGGCCCAGAGTTAAGTAGAGAGTATATAAGTTAAAGTAACAGCTGTGTTTGTGTGTGAAGAACATGAGTCACCTTTGTCTTACCTGTTGGGTGGGGGAAGATGGTTTTGCAGGGGTGGAGAAGTTTAAAGAAGCAAGAAAAGTGGCCAGTGTGGTGGTTCATGCGTGTAATCGCAGCACTTTGGGAGGCCAAGGCAGGTGGATCACAAGGTCAGGAGTTCAGGACCAGTGTGGCCAAGATGGTAAAACCCTGTCTGTACTAAAAATAGAAGAAATTAGCTGGATGTGGTGGCAGGCACCTGTAATCCCAGCTACTCGGGAGGCTGAGGCAGAGAATTGCTTGAACCCAGGAGGCAGAGGTTGCTGTGAGCCAAGATCACACTACTGCGCTCCAGCCTAGGAGGCAGGGCGAGACTCCATATCAAAAAAAAAAAAAAAAAAAAAAAAAGCAAGGAAAGTCTACCATATACAAAGGCAATTAGCCACAACTCATTGCCAAATGCCTGGGTTATAAACCTACTGGATTCCCTTATGTAGTAAAAGAATCTGCTATAGAATAACCTTTAATATTTCATTTTAAGTGTCCAGCTTAATAGTACATGAAAATGAATATACGTATACAACTAATATGTATGCATTAGAGCAAATCAGAGAGGGATATGGAAAAAGGAAAACAACTAATTTGTAGAATGATGAGATTTGAGGATGACTTTTAAGGCAGTAGATCTCAAATACTTTTTCCCCCTGGGACACACATACTGTATGACTTTCACATTCCAATATTTTCTACTAAATTGTGATCTTTGGCATAGATAAAACAAACTGGAGATTATGGGAGATTCCCCTTCTGACTGCAGTAAATTACTCACCACCCTTTTTCTCAGCACACTCATGAAAGTATATTAGAATTTAGGTAAGTAAGAAAAACATTCTTATCAGAAAACCCTGATTCTGCTCTAACTTATTAAAGCAAATAATTAGAAAACTTTATTCATTCATTTACAGATACTTACTGAATACCTAATTATGTACAATACATTGTTTCTATTTCAACCATTATTGCAAATTATTTATTACACAGTTCCTGACTGGTTTATGTAAGCCACCCATATAAGACAGCAGATAGACTGAGAGAATCTGTGGGGTTTTAAGTAAAGTAGATTGTTACAAAGCTGTTTGTAAAATCAAACATTTTAATAACCTAGTAAATAGGTGTCAGTCAACACTCAGTTCTTTAAAAGTCTTAACTTCAGACTAATTTCTCAATTGTGAGGAAAAATAGAATGGCGGGTAGGAAAGCAAAACAAAGCAAAGACCCAAAACTCTTGTCTTGCCTTTGTTTTCCATATCATTCATTGCCCAATTCCCTTTTTTTCCTATTTTGCAAATGTATTATTTCATGTGCATCCCTTTCTCCTGGTCAGGGCTAATCTTCCTGCCCAGTTTATCCTACATATCTTTATCAGCTAATGTGTTTTCTTTCTAACCTCCATGAAAGCAGGGATGTGTTTTATTCACTGCTGTATTGGCACAGTGTAGTACCTGACATATAATAGGTACTCAGTAAGTATTTGTTATTGAGTCAGTTATTCACTGCCATTTTACTTTCACTCTCTCCTAATAATTCTCAAGAGAATGTCTAAATTCTTCAGGCTTATTTTCAAGGGCCTCCTTTTGTAATCTTGCTACCAAATCTTATTCCTTCCTCCATTCCCATGTTAGCACTCTAAGCAGTCCTGGCCCCATCCTATTCTCCAAAGTACTGATTCCCCCTGATTAGAAGCCTTCTTACCTTTGTTTATCTAGCCACATTCCAGACATCTTTTCCATGTTCTGCTTGCATCTTATCTGCTTCTTGAGGACATGTAGGTACCTTCTGCCCACACTATCCTCTCTTTTCTCTTCTACAGGACTGAAAATCTGTTTCACTCAGTATTATAAGCACTGATCTTTTTCTTACAGGTACTTGCATTCTTATTTATTTTTACTTTTTTGAGATGAGGTGTCACTCTGTCGCCCAGGCTGGAGTGCAGTCTTGGGTCACTGCAACCTCTGCCTCCCAGGCTCAAGTGACTCTCCTGCCTCAGCTTCCTCAGTAGCTGGGACTACAGGTGTGCCACCACACCCGACTAATTTTTGTATTTTTTGTAGAGATGGGGTTTCATGAGGCTGGTCTTGGACTCCTAGACTTAAACAGTCCTTCTGCTTCAGCCTCTCAAAGTGCTGGGATTACAGGTGTGAGCCACTGTACCTGGCTCATATTTATTTATTATTTGCACAAATTTATGGGGTACATGTGAAATTTTGTTACATGTGTGTAATACATAGTGATCAAGTCAGGGTATTTAGGGGTGTCTGTCAGCTGAGTTCAATACATTCTTGTTGAGTATAGTCGCCCGATTTTGCTGTCAAACATTAAATTTATTCCTTCTATCTTACCATGTTTATACCCTTTAACACACTTCCCTTCATCCTCCTCCCTCACCCTTCTCACCCTTCCCAGTCTCTGTTATCTCTCTTTCCACTTTCTACCTCCATCTCATCCAGTTCTTTAGCTGCCACATATAAATGAGAACATGCAATATTTGTCTTTTGTACCCAGCTTATTTCACTTAAGATAATGATCTTTGGTTCCATCCATGCTGCTTGCATTCTTACGTAACTGTTTCACATGCCCATGTCTTATCTCTTAAAGGACCTGAGGGATGAGACCTGAGGGAGGTGAGAGATGGAGCTGCATGCATATCTGAAAGGAGAATCGGATTAGCAGAGGGGACTGCAGATGCACATTCTGAGGCAGAAATGCATTTCACCTGCTTGAGGAAGTGAAAGGTGACAGCAGACCAGAGCAGAACTAACCAGGGTGAAGAATAGTAAGACATAAGGTGAGAGGGGGAAGAGGGCAGGCATTGTAGGGGCTCATGAACCAGGGTATGGTCCTAGGTTTTTATTCCAAATGTGATGGGAAGATTTTGAGCAGAAGAGTGACATAATCCGTCTTCCTTTATTTCAATGTTCAAACTGAATTTGTAAGCATCTGGAAGACTGAGACCTTGAGCTTTCAGCCATATACAGCTTCTTTGATCTCCTCACACTTCCTTTTGCATATTCTGTTTTCTTGTTCTGAGATACTCGTCTTTCTTGTTGTTCTGAGATACTTCATCTTTCTTCTTTTATTTGGCCAACTGAATCTCTCAGGCCTGAGTTTGAACAGCCTTTCCTCTAATAAACTTTCATCTACTAAAGGACCTACTCTTTTCCCTTATGTAATATGCTCATCATGCTTCACTGTAACTCTCCCTGTTGGACTATAAGCTCTGTGACAGTATATTGGTCTCATTAATTGCTATATTCCCAGCACCTAAACTAGTACCTGGCAATAATGAGTATCTAACAAATGTTTCTTACTTAAAGAATATATACTGATTTATTTTGTTTCTACTTCATGCATAATAGTATACCATCTACATGCTAAATGTTTAATATAGTCCCATTTAATCAAGCAAAAGATGATAAGAATTCATGAAGTATCTATTTGTAAGCTGGGAGATGGGTAAAACAGGTCTGACTGGTGAGACAGTGTCCTTCAGAATAATTGGACATTGTATTCAAAGTCCACCAACTAGCCCCTTCCTCTCTCTGTTCCTCTTCCAAATAATTTATTGAGACCTACTATGTACAAGGCACTGAAGATAACAGTGGTAAGCTAAGTGAAATCCCTATGCTTGATGACTCAACATATAGCCTAGTGAAGGAGACAAAATATTGACAAATCAATAAAGGAAGCAATATTGGGCAGTGGTAAGTGCTATTAAAAAATCAAAGTAAGCCAGGCGCAGTGGCTCATGCCTCTGTAATCCCAGTGCTTCAGGAGGCCGAGTCAAGTGGATCACCTGAGTTCAGGAGTTTGAGACCAGCCTGGCCAACATGTTGAAATCGCATCTCAAATAACAATACAAAAATTAGCCAGGCTAGGCCAGGTGCGGTGGCTCACGCCTGTAATCCTAGCACTTTGAGAGGCTAAGACGGGTGAATCACCTGAGGTCAGGAGTTTGAGACCAGCCTGACCAACATGGAGAAACCCAATTTCTACTAAAAGTGCAAAATTAGCTGGACATAATGGCACATGCCTGTAATCCCAGCTACTCGGGAGGCTGAGGCAGGAGAATCGCTTGAACCTGGGTGGAGGAGATTGAGGTGAGCCGAGATCACACCATTGCACTTCAGCCTGGGCAACAAGAGTGAAACTCCATCTCAAAAAAATAATAATAATAATAACTGGGCATAGTGGCGTGTGCCTGTCATCCCAGCTACTCAGGAGGCTGAGGCAGGAGAATTGCTTGAACCCAGGAGGTGGAGGTTGCAGTGAGCCAAGATCTGCCACTGTACTCCAGCCTGGATAACAGAGGGAGACTCCATTTCAGAAAAAAAAAAAACCAAAGTAGAGGAAGCGGGTAGTAACTGGGTATGAGGATGTGTTAGTCAATTGAGGCTGCTATAACAAATTGTTGTCACTAGTGGGTGGCTTATAAGCACCAGAAATTTATTTTTCACAGTACTTGGCTGGGAAGCCCAAGATCAAGGCACTAAGTGTTTCCACTTATCATCTGTATTCATTTATACATCTTTGAAAATGTTAATCAAAGCAAGAATATTTTTCTCAAATCTTGGTCTGGTGTGAGCCTGTTTCCTGGTTCACGGACAACTACCAATGCAGAACCCTTCAGATTCTCTTTTATAAGAGCATGAATCCCTTTCATGAGGGCTCTGTCCTTATGACCCTGTCACCTACCAAAGGCCCTATGTCCTACTACTATCACATTGAGGGGTAGGTAAGATTTCAACATGTGAACTTAGGGGTGGGGACATAAACATTTAGTATATAACCGAAGGCAACTATTCCAGATAGGTTGGACAGAAAAAAAGGCATCTCTGAGGAAGAGACATTTGACCAGAGTCCTGAGGGAGGTGAAAGATGGAGCTGCATGCATATCTGAAAGGAAACTCGGATTAGCAGAGGGAACTGCAGATGCACATTCTGAGGCAGAAATGCATTTCACTTGCTTGAAGTGGAAGGTGACAGCAGATCAGAGCAGAACTAACCAGGGTGAAGAATAGTAAGGAATAAGGTGACGGGGGGAGAGGGCAGGCATTGTAGGGGCTCATGAACCAGGGTATGGTCCTAGGATTTTACTCCAAATGTGATGGGAAGATTTTGAGCAGAAGAGTGACATAATCCATCTTCTTTTCTTTCAACATTGACTGGCCATCTCTTATAAGCCAGGCACTGTGCCAGGTCTGCTTCTTAAATCAATCACACTTTGATTTGCCCCCCCTCTATGCTCCATTGATATTTCACTCTCAGAGCAGGCCTCTAACTTTCCATGTCTTTACCTATAATCTACCTTGTTTCCAATGCAGCTGTCAAGAGCCAGCTACCATGGCACCCCTTTTGTGAAGCTGGGTTTTCTTTGGGTTTTCATGGCACTACTTTGTGCCTCTGTCACAGTGGTTATAGTTGGCTTTGAGTACATCAATCAGTTCCTCCCATAAGACCATAAGTCAGCATATCTTATTTTTGTCTAAGGCCCTGAATTGAGTCATTTTTTCCCCCTCGTCCTTGTACAAATTAAATCCATTTTAGAGGCCATTTTAAGTACCAAAGAACAACATGTATAATAGGCAGCAAAACCAGCACAGCAATATAGAACAACAAGATACTCATAGAATCTGACAAAAATTGTGATAAAAGCTAAGGTTAATGAAGCACTTTGTCATTTATAAAATTTAATACAAAACTTTAGTGAACACTATAGAATTACAGAGTTGGAATTGATCTTGTAGGCTTTTTTAGTTCTCCCCTCCTTATCAAGCTAGGGAGATTAATGGATAAAAAGCCAGTAGGTGGAAGAAAGGGTTACTGCAGCTAAATTCTCAGGCAAGTAAGCTAGAATGTCAGATTCATAAATGAGGAAATGATGAGCAGGAGTGGAGGAGAATGGGTGTTAGCAACTTAAAATCATACATGTGAAAAATCATACTCGCTCCATTCTCACACCTTCAGGGACTCCTTGCACAGGCCAGTGGTTGTCACTGTGGGGCACACCCTTACACATGCCCTCTTTCCTTCACATCTAAATTTGGGGGGGTTGATTGGAGCAACATTTAGAAGCTTCTATCCCCCACTTCTTATGCTTCTTCCCCTGAGACAGGGAGAGGAGTATAGCAGGAGGACTATAACTGTGCTGAAGATGAGGTTAGATGACTGCCCAGAACAAGGAAATGCACTTCAAAGTGTTTGAAGCCTTGGCTGGAGTATGTACGTAGGGATACAGGCAAATCCAAACTCCTCGATATTGTGAGGCACACTCAAAACTGAGTGAATGACTGAATAACTGAACAGAATAACATATATATCCAGAGATAATATAAATTCACAGAAAGCGAAGAAATGTATTGATGGGCTTAATTTTTTTTTTTTTTTTAATTGAGACAGAGTCTCACTCTGTTGCCCAGGCCAGAGTGCAGCAGCCTGATCTTGGCTCACTGCAACCTTCGCCTTCTGGGTTCAAGCGATTCTCGTGCCTCAGCCTCCCAAGTAGTTGGGACTACAGGCATGCACCACACGCCTGACTAATTTTTGTATTATTAGTAGAGACGGGGTTTCACCATGTTGGCCATGCTGGTCTCGAACTCCTGACATCAGGTTATTCACCCGCCTCAGCCTGGCAAAGTGCTGGGATTACAGGCATCAGCCACCATGCCTGGCCTATTTTTTAAAAGATCTACTTGAAAAATATAAGGACAAAAATACATTTCGTAGCTTAATAAGAGAAATGTTAAACAATTTCAAATGGCAAAGTTATACATTTAATAGGCATAATTAGGCACTATTCTAAAATATAATTAGTACTCAATATTTTACACTTTGAAAAAAATTTACACTATACTTTTACTTTAAATATTGCCAGACTTTTTTTTTTTAAAGGGCTATATTTGCACTTTACTATATGCCAACATTTTTTTTTTCAAAGTTCATCGGTAAACCACTGAATGAACATGTCTGCAAACACAGTTTATTAATGTGTGAGTGTGTTATTATTGTTATGGAGTTGTTAAGGAACCATAATGTAGATACTATCTCAATAATGACATTTTGCCTGTTATAGCATATTTATGTTTCTGGATTTGGACAGGAATAGCATTGGAAGGGGTGGCAAATCTTGCATAGAATCCTTAAAAATTATCGTCTGTATTCACGTATACATGAATACATGAATATTTTTTTAATTTAATTTTTTATTTATGTTTTAGAGATGGGGTTTCTTCATGTCGGTCAGGCTAGTCTCGAGCTCCCGACCTCAGGTGATCTGCCTGCCTCAGCCTCCCAAAGTGCTGGGATTACAGGTGTGAGCCACTGTGCCCAGCTTTCATGTATACATCTTTGAAAATGTTAAAAGAAGCAAGAATATTTTTCTCAAATCTTGATACAAAAATCTCTTTAGAACCAACACTGGCTGGGTGCAGTGGCTCATGCTTGTAATCCCAGCACTTTAGGAGACCGAGGCAGGCAGATCACGAGGTCAAGAGATTGAGACCATCCTGGCCAACATGCTGAAACCCCATCTCTACTAAAAACACAAAAATTAGCTGGGTATGGTGGCATGCACCTGTAGTCCCAGCTTCTCGGGAGGCTGAGGCAGGAGAATCATTTGAACCCAGGAAGCAGATTGCAGTGAGCCGAGATAGTGCCACTGCACTGCAACCTGGCAACAGAGTGAGACTTTGTCTAAAAAAAAAGAAAAAAAGGAAAGAAATCACCAATATTTCACATTTATTTGATACTGATCCTATAAATAGAAGTGTTCTTTTTGTAGCCTATATATTTATTACTCCCTTATTCTTCAAGAAGTTCCTGTTGACTCCAGACTATGAAATTTGCAAGCCAAAATGGAATATGTTAGTTGTACTATCTTGTATTATTCAAAAATTTAAAAATATGTGTCACTATGCACAAAATCTACTTGTTATAATATGTGTGATAATAGATTCTTTGGGCATTAAGAATTTTATGTGAGTATTGTTAAAAAAACTTGTGACTTCTTGCCATTACAAGTCTATGAAACCAGTGAAACCAAAAAACTATGTATGGGAAAGAACTTTGAAGGCTTTGCTGACTGCTTTGCTAAATATTATCTGGTATGTTTAGTCATGAAGAAAAAAGAAATGAACATTTCTTTATACCTTACTATGTGCCAAGCATTGATATGCACAGTATATGATTTAATTCTCACAACCATAAGAGACAGTATGATTTTCAGTTTACTGAGTTAAGAAGAATAAATTGAATTCATGAGCTTAAGGCATAAGCAATGAAGCCAGGAGCTGAACAATACCTTACTTAATGCTCACCCTACTTCATGTAATTTCAAATCAACACAAAAGTTCTCATGTACTTTTCTTTCAAAACCTGCCATTTTCTTCTGTGTCTTCAACATTCAATCTAAACCACTGAACTAAAGAATTCTGAGGGTGTTCCAATGTTCAGATTTTCTTAAGGAGGAATATATTCTGACATGAGTGATGAGTACTACCTAAAAACTTCATGTCTGATCCTTGCCCTTGAAAGTGGACTCCTTTTGCATGTTTTCTTAGTAAATCTTTTCGAATTGGCAGTCCGAAAATATAAATCTCGTCAATGGTTTAAAATTTCTCAATTATTAAAATAAATGTAGCCAGGCACAGTGGCTCAGGCCACTTTGGGAGGCTGAAGCAGGAGGATCGCTCGAGCCCAGGAGTTGAAAACCAGCTTGGGCAACATGACAAAACCCCATCTCCATAAAAAAATACAAAGATTAGCTGGGTATGATGGTGTGCGCCTGTGGTCCCAGGTATTCAGGAGGCTGACATGGGAGTTTGGCTTAAGCACAGGAGGTCAAGGCTGCAGTGAGCTGTGATCATGCCACTGCAGTCCAGAGCCTGGGTGACAGAGTGAGAGTCTGTCTTAGAAAAAAAAACACCAGAAAGCATAATTTGCACAGGTTGAAAGTTTTAATTGGGCACTTAAATATGTTTTCCAAATTCCTCCCATTAGTTAAACTTTTTCTGTTAAGTATTATCTCAGACCTTTCTCCCTTTTCTGATAATGACACCTCACATTTTTTTTTTTTTCAGTCTTGCTTTGTTGCCCAGGCTGGAGTGCAGTGGCAGGATCTCAGCTCTTGCAACCTCCACCTCCCAAGCTCAAGTGATTCTCCTGCCTTAGCCTCCCGAGTAGCTGGGATTAAAGGCACTCGCCACCATGCCCAGCTAATTTTTGTATTTTTAGTAGAGACACAGTTTCACTATGTTGGCCAGGCTGGTCTCTAGACCTCAAGTGATCCACCCACCTCAGCCTCCTAAAGTGCTAGGATTACAGATGTGAGCCACCACACCCAGGCATTTTTTTCTTAAAGCATTTTTCTGTTCTCTTCCTGTCACTGGTCCCATTCCTCTCAATGCTCACCTTTGTACCCTGCAATTCTTGGGTTTATTCAAGTTCCTTTTACAGACTTGTTAACAACTTCCCTTTTCCTTGTCTGCCAAAAATCTTTTGTCTACTTGTGTATTTAGTCATCATTGTCATAATTGTTCTGAAAATGGCTTTGATAAGTGGGCCAGCCCAGAAGACCAGCAATTTCTATAGTTAATAACACCTTGGGCAAACAAATTATTTTATGATTCACTCCTTTCATGACACTTCATAAGAGAAAAAAAATTATATGGTGAGAATATATATGTAATTAAATGTTTTAGGTATTTGATAGTTGTACTGATGAGTTTGGTCTACAAATAATTGCTTTGATGTTAGGACAAGGATTGTATCTGTTCAGTATAAGTTTTCATTGAAAGAAATGTATGCTCATTAGAAAACTTCAAATGGTTAAAATCTTCTAATGATTAAATTGTGCACTTAATTATAACTGCAGCTCTTATGACAATAGTCTTTAATATGGTCACAAGATTTTTTAACACAGAAAAATACCTGTTTTAGTAAAAAAAATCTGAATCACAGAATTTTTTTAAAAATTAGTACTTCTAAGCACTTACGGAAACCAACAGTTCATTTTACTGGAATCCTAAGGATCTGTGCTAAGTGTCTGTTTTTTCTGATTTAAGAATTAATTGTGACTAGCAGGTAATTTGAGTTTGAAAATAATTCATCTAAATAATTTGCTCTATTAAGAAGAAAGTTTTTAATTAGCAGAGATAAACTTTACAGCTAACAAAAACCAAGTATCTTCTTTTGTATTCTAAAAAGCATTTTTTACCTAAAATATTATAGAAATAAAGTGGCTGAAGTGGTTGGCGATGACTTTTAATGTATCTATTGATAAAGCCTAAACAAAAGTGGGGTGGGGTGGGGCGTTGAGATGTCTTCTGAATTGCTACTAATACCTATCACTCCAACCACTAGGTGGCACCAATAAGCTTTTCCAGTATGTACGCTAAACAATGTACCTGTTTAAGACACTCCTCGAGCAATATCCCAAACCACCACTACCAAAATGCTTAAAATTCTACCCATATGCTTAAGAATTACTGCACAAAATTATGCCTCTACACAACCATAAATGGTGTTGCTTTCTTAAATTATTAGCTGCTTAAGAAGCTATTTGATCGTTGACAAAAATATTGAGACAGTAATCAACATACAAGTCACCATGATTTAGTGGAAAAAACACTGTGGGGTCACTAGTCCTGGTTCTGTTCTCAGCTTCACCACCAACTGCCTCAGTGCTTGAGTAAGTCACTAAACCTCTCTGGTTTCTATCTCCTGATCAGTAAAGTGAAAGATTGGGATTAGATGAGTTGGTTTCAAAATGTAAGTAAAACCCACTTTTCTTCTACAAAACCCTTCAGAATTCTAATATGGAAAACAGATGAAAGCAAGACTGAAAGGGAAGTGTGACTGGATGCTGGAAGGAGAAGAAGGTCTGAGAAGCACCTTTTGCTGTTTCCCACCAGTCTCCTCAGTGTCCAATCTATGGTCAGAAAAAAACTAAATTGGATACCAATGAAATAGAAAATTGTTAACAACTCTGTGATCCAGAAGTCTGTAAACCCAAGTATGTAGCACTATGTCCAAGTTCTTAAGCATTTTCCAACTTTAGCTGCCCAATTCCAGGATGTAGTACAGCTATTATTTCCTCCATTTTACCAGATAAATAGTAAACTAAGGCTGGGTAATATTTTTTGTTTTTTTTTTTTGAGACGAACTCTCTCCCTGTCGCCAGGCTGCAGTGCAGTGGTGTGATCTCGGTTCCTGCAACCTCTGCCTCCCGAGTTCAAGCAATTCTCCTGCCTCAGCCTCCCAAGTAGCTGGGATTACAGGCACATGCCACCAAACCCAACTAATTTTTGTGTTTTTAGTAGGGACAGGTTTTCGCCATATTGGCCAGAATGGTCTCAATCTCTTGACCTTGTCATCCACCTGTCTCAGCCTCCCAAAATGCTGGGATTACAGGGGGTGAGCCACTGTGCCTGTCAATTTAATATTTTTCTAAAAGTCTCCTTTGAGATTCACTTGCAGTTGTTAAAAAAGAAAGAAATCCCATGTAAAATTTATCCAGTTTCCCCTGATAACATTTTGCAAAATTATAGTATAATATCACAACCAGGATATTGACATTAATACAGTCAAGATACAGAACAATTCCAACACCACAAGAGTCCCTGTTTCCCGTTTATAGCTGCACACATTTCACTCCTACCTTGACTCTCTCCTTAGCCCCTGAGAACCTCTAATTTGTTCTCCATTTCTATGATTTTTGTCATTTTGAGAATGTTATGTAAATGGAATCATTTGTATGTAAACTTTCAGGATTTATTTTTTCATTAAGCATAATTCTCTGAAGATTCATCTGGCTTTTTGTATGTATCAAGAATGCATTCCTTTTTATTGCTGTTGAGTATTTCATGGTGTGGATGTGCCACAGATTTTTAAATATTCACCCACTGAAGGATTTAAGGACATCTAAATTGTTTTCAGGTGTTAGGTTGTTTGCATGTTTGTTTTTGAGACAACGTCTCACTCTGTTGTCCAGTGTGGAGTGCAGTGGCACAGTCTCAGCTCACTGCAACCTCCGCCTACAGGGCTCAAGCCATCCTCCCTCCATAGCCTCCTGAGTAGTTGGGACCACAGGCGTGCACCACCACACTTGGCTAATTTTTGTATTTTTTTTTTAGAGATGAGGGTTCACCATGTTGCCCAAGCTGGTTTCCAACTCCTGAGCTCAAGAGATCCGCCCACCTCAATCTCCCACTTATCCAAAGTGCTGGGATTACAGGCATGGGCCATTGCACATGGCCCTTATTTTGAACTCTTATAAATAAAGCTGCTATAAACATTTGTGTACAGCTTTTTATGTGAATATAAATTTTCATTTCTTTGGGATAAATGCCCAGGGAGTGCAATTGCTGGGTCATTGTGTAGTTGCATGTTTAGGGTTTTTTTCTAATTTTTAATTTTTATGGATATATAATAGTTGCACATATTTTATAGGGTAGAAGTAATATTTTGATATAAGCATTAAATGTGTAATGATCAAATCAGGGTAACTGAGATATCATCAACTTGAACACTTATTTCTTTGTGTTAGGGACATTCCAATTCCACTCTGCTATTGTGAAACATACAATAAATTACTGTTAACTATGGTCACCTTATTGTGCTACCAAACATTATATCTTATTTCTTCTATCTTTATTTTTGTGCTCATTAACCAATCCCTCTTTATCGCCCTCTCTCCACTTCTGGTATCCTTCCCAGCCTCTGGTAATGCTCATTCTACCCTGTATCTTCATGAGATCAGCACACCTACCTCCCACGTATAAGTGAAAACATGTGATATTTGTCTTTCTGCGCCTGGCTTATTTCACTTGACATAATGCCCTCCAGTTCCATCCATATTGTTGCAAATAACAGAATTTCATTCTTCTTTTGTGGCTCAATAATATTGTATTGTATATATGTACCACATTTTCTTGGTCCATTTATCCATTGATGGATACTTAGGTTGATTCCATATCTTGGCTACTGAGAATAGTGCTGCAATAAACATAGGAGTACAGATACTTCTTCAATATACTGATTTCCTTTTATATGGATCCTATACCCAGCTTAGGATTCCTAGGTCATCAGATAGTTCTATTTTTAGTTTGTGTGTGTGGTGTGTGTGTGTGTGTGTGTGTGAGAAAGCCAGCTGAGTCTTTATTGCTTTGGGGGCAGGGGGCTTAGGAGCTCTTGGTGGAGCAGGTCTGCTTCCTCTTCACCTCACAGGCTTCTGGCTGCGCAGGTAGCACGGGCCCTGCGGATGGCTGCCATGTGCAGGTCAGGGCAGTACTTGTTCTTGCGGATCATGTATCTGATGCGGCTGAACGTGGCTCCGACATTCTTACGGATGGTGGTCCACACATAGGAGGTGGCAGGGTTTCACTGGCCGGATCTCCACTTCATGACCACCACACCTTTGCCGACGACTGCTGGCTCCATGCCCACGGTCTTGTGAATCAGACCCTTGTAGCAGAAGGAATTGTGGGCCTTCGAGTTATTGGGCTCCATGCTGTAGGTCTGCTTATTCCTTTTGATCATGAAACTGGAGCTGTTCTGCACGACCATCCATTACAGATGCACAGACATGACAGCAGCTCCCTTCGCAGTGGTGGCCTGAGATGGAAAGAGCATTTTTAGTTTTTTTTGAGAAGCCTCTATATTGTTCTCCATAGTGACTGTGCTAATTTACATTCTCACCAACAGTGTAGGAGGGTTCCACTTTCTCCCCATCTGCGCTAGCATCCATTATTGCCCGGCTTTTTTATAAAACTCATTTTAACTGGACTGAGATAATATCTCATAGTTTTGATTTGCATTTCTCTTATGATTGGTGATGTTGAGGATTTTTTAATATACCTGTTGGCTATTTGTATGTCTTCTTTTGAGATATGTCTATTCATATCTTTCGCCCATTTTCAATTTGGATTCTTTTTCTGTTGTCTGAGCTCCTTATATATTCTGGTTATTAATCCCATGTCAGATAGGTAGTTTGCAAATAATTTCTCCCATTCTGTGGGTTGTCTCTTCATTTTGTTGATTGTTTCCTTTGCTGTGCAGAGGTCTGCACATCTTTCCAGACCTCTGGGCTCACTTCTTGGGAAAGAGCATCCTGTGGCTGTGCCCATAGGATGCAAGCCCTCGTAATATTCTCATGTACAAAGAAGGCCTTTGTACAGGGGTCTCCTCTGGCTCACTGGGAGGTCTCTCTGTAATAGGTCCTGTGTACAAGATAGAGGGTTGATGAATCTGAGGCCACTCCTTAAGAGTGCTGAAAAAGTGGGCTGCTTTGATTTTTAGAGGCCAAGATACCAGTACTTGCTAACTTTGATGCCAGCATCTCTGAAGGATCCCCATCAAAGTCTGGTCATCGCAAACACAGGCAGTTCCTTTCACCCTTGATCTGCAAGACCTCAAGTGGAACTGTCTCTCCTTTCACAGTGGCAGGTGTGGCATTAGTAATATGTTGGACTTTCTTTCCACTTTTGGCAAAGAGGGTATGACTCAAACTACTGGTCTCCCAGTGGGATAAATCCAGTGGGGAAACTTACTGAAGGCAGCCTCATCTGTTCATCGAAGAACTCCAGTAACAACCTCCTGCAGTGTCCCATCTCCTCCTGCAACAACGATCACATCTGTGTTTTCCATCAGTTCCAGGAGTTTCTTGGCTTGTCCCTCATAATCTGTCTTAACAATAGTCACATCCATGCCAGATAAACATAAAATTGGGGCAGCATTTTTTTCAAATAAAGTCCTGGCTTTGCCTTTGCCAGCTGCAGGATTGAGAAAACAGTTGCCTTCTTCACTTGTGCTTTGGGAGGAATGAATAAGTTGATTGTCAAACACCCGAGCTTCTTGACAGGCTGCTCTCTTTAGTAGGTTATCACAGTGTTTTCCATAGAGCCAATGGCCTCCCCCAGGTCAGCAGGCAGAGCCTAGCTGTAGTTTTCTTCCAATGATTTCAAAATGTTTTAAAGAACACCATCATCTTCTAGAGGTTTGCACAGCTGGTCCCACTCGCGACTCTCTGGGTCATGTTTTTAATCCACTCTGCCAATATCTATCTTTTAATTGGTATATTTAGACCATTTATATTCAGTGTAATTATTGTTACCTAGAGGCATAAGTATGCCATTTTGTTTTATTTTTCCTGTTTGTTCTCTCCTTTTAATGTCTGTTTTTTTTTTTTCAGTTTCTTCCTGTAGGTTACTTAATATTTTTTTAGAATTCCATTTTCATTTATCTACAGTGCTTGACTCATTGAGACAGAGTCTCACTCTGTTGCCAGGCTGGAGTGCAGTGGCACAATCTTGGCTCACTACTACCTTCACCTCCCAGGTTCAAGCGATTCTCCTACCTCAGCCTCCCAAGTAGTTGGGACTACAGGTGCCTACCACCACACCCGGCTAATTTTTTATATTTTTAGTAGAGATGGGGTTTCACTGTGTTAGCCAGGATGGTCTTGATCTCCTGACCTGGTGATCTGCCTGCCTTGGGCTCCCAAAGTGCTGGGGTTACAAACGTGAGCCACTGCATTTGGCCTATCTACAGTGTTTTAAAATGAAAATCTTTATTTTTGTATTGATTGCTCTAGGTATTTCCCTACATATACATAACTTACCTCAGTCTACTGGTGGTGTTATTTTACCACTTTGAGTGAAATGTAGAAATTTATCTCCCTTTATATCCTTTTACATATCCCCCATTAATATGATATTACCTTAAGTATTTTCTCTGGCTGCATTTAAAACCACATCATACAGTATTGCAATTTTTTTAATTCAACCATCAAACATAATTTAGAAAACTCAAAAAGAGAAAGAAATCTATTGTATTTACCCATATTTTTGCTTATCTTTCTTGTATTGTTCTTTCTTCATTTCTGATATTCCAAGATTCCTTCTTTCATCATTTTCTTTTTGTTTAGAGCATTTTCACTGGCCATTTTTTAAGTGTAAGTCTGCTGGCAACAAGTTCTCTTGATATTCCTTCATCTGAGAATGTCTTTATTGTACATTTTTCATTCCTGAAGGATATTTTTGCTGAATTCTGAGTTGATGATTCTTTGCTTTAATCACTTGAAAAATGTTGTGCCACTTCCTTCTGCTTCTATAATTTCTAATGAGAAATCCAGTTACTTGAATTGTTTATCCCCTAGTAATGTGTGTAAACTGTCATTTTTTTCTTATTGCTTTCAAGATTGTTTGTCTTCAATTGTTAGAAGTGTGATTACGATGTGTCCTGTTATATATTTCTTTAGGTTTATCACATTTGCTCAGTTTCTGGAATCTGTAGGTTTATGTCTTTTGTCAAACTTCAGAAGTTTTCAGTCTTACTTCTTTAAGTACCTCTTTATCATCTCCTCTGGCACTCTAATGACATAAAAGTTAGATCTTTTGTTATGGTTCCTTATGTTTCTAAGGCTATGTTCATTTTTCTTTTTCTCAGACTATTTTTAACACTGTTGTTGAGACTGGGTAATTTCTATTGTTCTGTCTTCTGGTTTACTGATTCTTTGCTTTGTCTTCTCTATTTTGCTTTTTCATTTTTATTCCAGTTATTATATTTTTGTTCTAAAATTTCCTTTTGATTCTTCTTCATCTCTTCTGCTTTTTACGGAGACTTACTGTTTACTGAAATTCATTTTTTAAAAAAACTTCTTTCAAGTATGTTTGTAATTGCTCATTGAAACATCTTTATGGTGGCTCATTTAGAATATTTGCCAGATAATTTTAAACTCCTTTGTCATCTAGGAGTTGATATCTATTGACTTTTTTTCATTCAGTTTGAGATCTTCCTGGGTCTTGGTATGACAAGTGATTTTCTATTGAAATGGGGATTTTTGAAGCATTATGTTATGAAACTCTGAATCTTATTTAAACTTTCTGTTTTAGCTGGCTTCCTCTGATACCACTCTAGCAGGGAAAGTGGGGTGGTGGAATGTTATCTTATTATTACCAGATAGGGGTAGAAGTTCAGTACTCAGCCTTCATTGACAGCTCAGGTCAGGGGCTCCTTGTTCTTCTTGGCAAGGCTATATGTTCTGGCTTCACACTAGGCCTCCTTGACTTAGAGAAGTAGGAGTGTCTCAACATTCCTCTTCATATGTTTTCTGCTGACATCACAGAGGGATGGAGGAGTATGGTCTCATTACTGCTGGGCAGTAGTAAAAATCCTATCTCTCCACCTAGCCTCCTCTATACCAACCACAGTAGGGAGGGAGGACATCTCATTATTACTTGGTGGTAGTGGAAGACCGAGCCCCCCACATGGTTTATACTGTCATTGTGAAGCATGGCAGTTGGAGGCTCATTGCTGCGTAATGGGCACAAAAGTTTCAGCTCCCTACTTAATTTTCTCTGACACCACTCTGGTGGGGTGGTAGTTGAGGTGCTTTATTTCAGCCTGGAAAGGATGGAGGTTTAAGCCTCCCATTTGGCCTTTCTTGCTGTGGAGAGGGATGAGGCCAGTTTTTTCTATGGTGTTTTGCTGAAGTAGATTGGTTATTATCTCAAAGTTTTCTGTCCTTTTAGTAGGCTGCCCCTTTCCTTGTTTTTTAGTTAGACAAAGCAGACTTTTTTTTTTTATTAGATGGGGTTTCACCTTGATGGCCAGGCTGGTCTTGAACTCCTGACCTCAGGTGATCCACCAACCTCGGCCTCCCAAAGTGCTAGGATTACAGGCGTGAGACACTGCGCCCAGCCAACAAAGCAGACTTTTTGAGGGGCTTTTACTTTTTGGTCAGTCCTTGTTGGGATTTGGATTATAGCCTTCTCCAGCACCCAATCCAGGATATATGAAGCAAAAAGAAAACCTGGCCAGGCGCAGTGGCTCATGCCTGTAATCCCAGCACTTTGGGAGGCCAAGGCGGGTGGATCACCTAAGGTCAGGAGTTCAAGACCAGCCTGGCCAACATGGTGAAACCCTGTCTCTACTAAAAATACCAAAAATTAGCTGGGTGTAGTGGCAGGTAACTGTAATCCCAACTACTCAGGAGGCTAAGATAGGAGAATCGCTTGAACTTAGGAGGCAGAAGTTGCAGTGAGCCAAGATTTCGCCATTGCACTCCAGCCTGGGCATTAAGAGCAAAACTTGGCTAGGCAGCGGTGGCTCACGCCTGTAATTACAGCACTTTGGGAGGCTGAGGTGGGCAGATCATGAGGTCAGGAATTCAAGACCAGCCTGGCCAATATGGTGAAACCCCATCTCTACTAAGAATACAAAAATTAGCCGGGCGTGGTGGCACACGCCTGTACTCCCAGGCACTCGGGAGGCTGAAGCAGAAGAATCACTTGAACCTGAGAGGTGGAGATTGCAGTGAGCTGAGATCATGCACCACTGCACTCCAGCCTTGGCAGCAGAGCAAGACTGTGACTCAAAAAAAAAAAAGGTCTTAAAAAAAAAAGGAGAGCAAAACTCTGTCTTTAAAAAAAAGAAAAAAAAAAAAGAAAACCTAAAGAATTCACTACCATGTCATTCCTTGAAAGGTCCCTAGCTGGTCTGCCTTCTTCCCTCCACCTTTCATAGTCTATTTATGTTTGTTTTATAGATAATATCTAGGGTTTTAAGTTGTATTAGTGGAAGGAATAGGAAAAAGCACATCTACTCCATCTTACCAGAAGCAGAAGTCTCATTTCCAGTCATTTTATTCTATTCATTAAGATAGTAATCTCTACCCCACCATAGACAATAATAATAAAGGTATTTGAAAGTATGCAATTAATATTAAATGCAGAGAGACATTATTTCTTAAGGATACTCCATGAAGCAGGAAAGACTTGAGTTCCCATCTTAATAAGTACATGCCTATAATTCAACAAACATTATATAATAAAGAGCTCAAAAATAGTTATCATGCCTTCAGTTTTTACCATAGCCCCTTACATACAATTAATGCTCTCAACAACCAGATAGAGTCAATATTATTATTATTATACTTATTTTACAAATGAGAAAACTGAGGTTTCGAGACTTGAAGTACATAAATCAGATCTGGATTTGAACTGGGTCTGTCTGAAACCTAATAATGAAATTTAACCACTCTGCTATACTGACTCATTCCTTTTGAAATCAAAACAAATGTATGTAGAAGGCCTCCAGGTACCTGCCTAATTTCAACCAAAATGAAACTGTTGCAAATTGAAATTGAAAAACATATGAGCATGTGATATATTGGAAACAGAAACTTAAAAGTCAGGTATGGAGATATCAAAGAAGAAATGAATAAAAATGTCTAATATAGGAGTGAAGATCTTATTTCTGACAATGTAACATGCCTTCATGTTCCGTAGTTTCTCTGTGGGGGAGATGATGTATAAAAACAAGCCCTATTCTTTAACTGAGTATGATGTAAGATGTGCCAGCATTATGAATCACAAGACAATGAAATATTTCATGTGACTTTAAAGTTCTTGAGCCTCAGGGGAAAACACATTCCTAGTCGATGAAGTGTTTTGAGGTTGTGTATCAATTTCTACCTTTTCAAGTTATATAAAAGCACATTTTCTATAACCATTTATGTTGTCCCTTCCATTAAACAAATGCATAGTTATGACATCATTTTTAAATTCTCTTTGAACATACAGATCCCTAGGAGTGTCTTTCTAAACAAATGCCTCTTAAAATTATTTGAGGACTCAATCTGAGCTGATCTTTTCTTGTTCATGTTCTATCTGCTTCTCTCCCAAGTCTTCCAAGTTGATTTCAGCAACTACCCTTGACTTTTTATTATCGTCATTTAAATTATACCATTCATAAGAACATGCTGGTTGGAAGAATATCTCCTTAGAGTTGAGGCCTATGAATCAGACCACCACTGTATCAGAGCTATATAGTTATAAAAAGGGAAATAAAACATGAGCTATCCCTTCAAATATATTGGACCCCCTTTACCAGGTTTCTGTCAACCTTGTGTTGCCTCCTCTTCATTGCACTGATCAACAAAATATGCCTTCATTTACCAGTATTTTTTTTTTTTTGAGATAGAGTCTCACTCTGTCACCCAGTCTGGAGTGCAGTAGCATGATCTCAGCTCACTGGAACCCCTGTCTCCCAGGTTCAAGTGATTCTTATGCCTTAGCCTCCCAAGTAGCTAGGATTACAGGTTAGTACTACCACACCCAGCTAATTTTTGTATTTTTAGTAGAGATGGGGTTTTGCCATGTTGGCCAGGCTGGTCTCAAGCACCTGGCCTCAAGTGAGCCACCTGTCTCAGCCCCACAAAGTGCTGGGATTACAGACAGGTGTGAGCTACCAAGCCGACTGTTTACAGTATTTTTGTTTCAATTTTTTTCTTTTTCATTTTTGCACATAGAACTTTAAAACTAGAAACTGTGATTTTTTTTAATAAGTTAAGTAATATAATTGTTTTAATGTTTCTATGTGGTCCTCATTTTGAAATCTCAACATTGTTCACATATTTTGATTATATAAAATAGAGTATACCTTCAAAATTTATATATTTTTAATAATTCTAATTAGCTCTAAAAAATTAAGGAGGCAATTGTTACTACAGAATATTCGAGAATAGGTTTGTATAATAACATTTTAAGCTCTTTTTGAATTGGGTAATTTTAGGAAACTAAGAAGATATACCTGTAATATATAAATAAATGTAATTAGTTATTGTTGATAGCAACAGCTACCACTTATTAAGCACTCTGTGAGCTTTCTGTTGAGGATTTTACATAACTAATTTCATTTACTTTTCACAACAAATATATGACTTAGTTATAATCTTTTGCTCATTTTACAGCTGAAAAAGATGTTAGAAAAGATAAATAAGTTTCCCCTAAGACAAATCCAGAAGTGTTTGACCCCAAAGCCTCATCTCCCCTAATAAGTCTATAAAAATAATTAGGAACTCAAAATTCTTATTTGCCCTCACATAAATGACTGCTAACTTCATAGTTTCCTTTCTGACTGAAGAGGACTGACTGAAGTAACATCATTCATCTAGTAGAAACTTGGTATGTGTCAGGCACCATTCATTCTAAGCTCATTGTAGCTTTATCCCACTTAAACTACATAAAAACCCAATGAAGTAAATATTGTTGTTTTCTTCTTTTACAGGTGAAGAAACCGAGGCAGTAGAAATGAAGTAATTTGACAAAGATCATACAGTAAGTGGTATAGGCAAGATTCAATGAAAGGAATTCTGACTTTAAAACTCATATCTTAAAAGAATTACCACATGATCTAGCAATCACACTACTGGACATTTATCCAAAGGAAATGAAATTAGTGTGTCAAAGAGATATCTGCACTCCCATGTTCATTGCAGCATTTTTCACAATAGCCAAGATATGGAATCAACCTGTGTCTATCAACAGATGAATGAATAAAGAAAATCTATACACAATGGAATAACATTTAGCCTTAAAAGTAAGAAAATCCATCCTCTGACAACATAGAAGGATGACTCTGTTGTCATTTGCAACTACATGGATGAACCTGGAGAACATTATGGTAAGTGAAATAGGCCAGGCACAGGAAGACAGTACTGCATGATCTCACCCATTTGTGGAATTTTAAAAAGTCAAAGTTGGAATCATAAGAATTAGAGAGTAGAATGCTGGTTACCAGGGGCTGGAGGGAGGTGGGGGAGAGGGTTATTGGAGAAATATTGGTCAAAGGAAACAAAATTTCAGTTAGGTAGGAGGAATAAGTTCAAGAGATCTATTGCACTACATGGAAACCATAGTAAATAACAAGGTATTGTATTCTTGAAAGTTGCTAAGAGAGTAGATTTTAAGTGTTCTCATCATATGAAATGATAAGTATGTTAGGCAGTACATATATTAATTAGCTTAATGTAGTCATTCCACAGTGTATACATATTTCAAACTTGTTGCATGTGATAAATATATGTAATTTTTTTACTTAAAAAATATTTTAAACTGTCAAAAAAGAGAGAAAAAGAACAAAAACCTTAAAAAATTCATATCTTAACCAATATACTACATAGTCTCTGGCTGATAATACATCCTGAAGGGCTGTTTTCATTTCTTTGGAGTCCTTCAAGTCACTAACATTGCATTAACATATCTCTTATTTTAAAAAATACTTTCTTTCACCATTTTTTTTCCCCGTGTTTGAGAGAGGGTTGAAGTCTGGAGCTCACATAATCCTCCCACCTCAACTTCCTGAGTAGCTGGGATTACAGGCTCATATCGTCAACCATTTTTGACTACAAAATGACATTTTAAAAATGGCTTGATGTAATATAAATTGTCTTTCTCAATATAATTATTTTCTTATTCCTTCCTTTACTTCTTGAATAGTCCTTATACTCCCTCTCATTGTTCAAACCTCTCACAACTCTGTAGACCACAATTAGAGCAATACCACATACGAAGAAATTTGGGTCCTCATGCCTTCAGTTAATATAGTCCTGTTGCTTTCTGACCTTCTGCTGCTTGAACATCACTTTGAATATTTATTGTAATATTTATATTGTAGTAATATAGGGGCATAAGGAAGCTAGTCATGATTTTAGTGGCTTAGAGACTATGTTTTTCCCTGTTATTTATCCAAGTTTGAAAGAAACAAGCCCAAGTCAAAATTAAAGTTACAAAATTTTTCAAAGTAAGATTTTTCTTTCAACATTTTTCAATCAACATGTATTAAGTACCCACAAGGTACTGGCACTCTGTGAGATGCTATGGTGTAGAAAGATGTGAAATGGAAAGAAAATCATCCCCTTGGCCTTAGAATAATTTAAAGAACAATTTATAGATTGGACTATTCAGTTTTCTTTTGAATTTTCTGATTTTTGACCACCTACCCTTAAGGGAGAGTTATAGAGGAAAGTTTTACAGGGACTATTGCTCTTTCACCATATGGTTGACTAACTTTGAAAATTACCCATTATGATTTTTTGAAATGCTGATTGAAAGTCCATCAAATAATTTCTAGTGATAAGCCACATGGATCAACTGATTATAAATCTAGACTACTTTTGTTGAATACAATGACGGCTGACAAAAAGGCATCCCCCACATTCTATGGTTAGCCAGGTTGCTTTGCCTCACAAACTTACTTCAGGGACCACTTTAGCCACAGAGGGTCCCAGGATCAGGGCTCCATAGTACTCTGGGTTCCATGCAACAGCAGTGGACTTCACACTGAGGAATGAGAAAGGCAAGAGGGACCATGTCTTTTCTTTGGCCCTGACTCCCTCTTCAAAATTGGAGTAACTGATATTTTGTAACTTTTAGATCTCATATTATTTACTAAGGGTAATTTTTTTTCAGTATCACATCATTTCCTTATTAATGGCAAACATTTGCTAAGGGCCTACTTGTATGCCAGAACCAAAGCTGTGTGCTGAGCATGTGCTGATATACAGATTATGTTTGCTGCCCTTAAGGGGCTTGCAGTGCAGAAGGGCCAGCAATTATAACATTGGATAGAGGTTAAAGTAGGGGCCTATAAGGGGCCTATTGTAGAAGAAGAAACACTTAGATTCTTGGAGAGTGGGTACAGAGTGTACCAAAAAAGTTTACTAAGGAGGCAACATTTAAACCAATTATTGTAGGATAAGTAGGTATTTTCAAGGCAGAAAAGGGAGAAAGGGGCTAGGCAAGGTGGCTCATACTTTTAATCCCAACACTTTGGGAGGCCGAGTTAGGAGGATCACTTGATCTCAGGAGTTTGAGACCAGCCTTGGTAACATGGCCAAACCCTGTCTCAACAAAAAATACAAAAATTAGCCAGGTGTGGTGAACCTACTTAAAAAGGAGGTAGAGGCCGGGCTCAGTGGCTCACACCTGTAATCCCAGCACTTTGGGAGGCCGAGGTTGGCAGATCACTTGAGGTCAGGAGCTCAAGACCAGCCTGGTGAATGTGGTGAAACCCTGTCTCTACTAAAAATACAAAAATTAGCTGGGTGTGGTGGCGGGTGCCTGTAATCCCAGCTACTTGGGAGGCTGAGGCAGGAAAATCGCTTGAACCTGGGAGGTGGAGGTTGCAGTGAGCCAAGATTGCGCCACTGTACTCCATCCTGGGCAACAGGAGCAAAACTCCGTCTTGAAACAAAACAAAAGAAAACAAACAAACAAAAACAGAGGTAGAGACAAGATCACAAAGTGATTAGATTATGAAGAGATTAGACTAGACCCAGAAGTAAACTAGAGAATAATGAAGTTTTTAATCTAGTAGTATAATTATCAGATCTATATTTTGGATTATCATTCTCCTTTTAATGTGGAGAATGACTTGGTAGTTAATAAAGTTGTTCAGGCTAGAACAGATAAGAGATTTCCAAGATGAAAGAAAAGGCAAGAATTTGTGATATTTGAGGAGTAGAAATTCCAGTGCCTGACCAGAGTTGAAAGAGGGTAGCCTACGATGACCTCTAGGTTTCTGAGTAGATGGATAATGATAAAAATACATACCTCATAACTTTTAAGAAGGACATATTTTTCACATTTTTGACATCTCTGAAGTTGAGGTTCATCTTATATGTGATGATATATCTACTTAATTGGCAGTGTTGGTATCTTCTCTTTCTCTATGTTATACTAAATAATGGTACATCATTATCCACATGATGACATCTTAAATTTAGAATAATATGAGAAATAAGAGCAGCAAGATCAGATTAGAACAAGACAGCCCAGAGGGAGAAGGTTATCACCTATGAGAGATGAGAGGGATGGTGCCTTTAACCAATATTCATTACTTTATTATTTAAAACAAAAAACATATAATTTCCTGTTACTTGAGTCAGTCTCAGGATATTGAACACTTGATTATTCTAGGAAGATGAAATTTTCTACTCTGGTATCTGGACATTGGGGAATGGAGGTCAGGCTGATGCTGGGCAGGCTTGGAGCTCACCTAGAAATCTGGGCTTATGGAAAAATAGGGCAATCAGTTATATTTTTTCACTATCCTTTGTTGAATTTTGCATCCTGCATTGATAGATGTCAATTATCAACAAAGCTCTTAATATAAATGAGTATCTTTATATTTTTAATCTCACAGTCTTTCGGCAGTGTTGAATACTTCAATTTATCCCCTATTCTAAACAAACAAATTGGTACAATCCATTCAGTGGACACAATAAGTCAATATGATCTATTGCTATAACGCCTTACCCAGTCTTCATACTTCTACTCCTGACCTAAGCAGAGATGTCCAATCTTTTGGCTTCCTTGGGCCACATTGGAAGAAGAAGAATTGTCTTGGGCCACACATAAAATACACTAACAACAGTAGATGAGCTAAAAGAAAATCACACAAGAAATAATATTTTTAAAAAGTTTACAAATTTGTGTTGGGCTTCATTCAAAGCCATCCTGAGCCACATGTGGCCCATGGGCTGTGGGTTGGACAAGCTTGTTCTATAGTGTGTTTTCTACATATTCACCGGAGTGGTCATTTAAAACTAAAATTCCATGTCATTTCCCTGCTCAAAACCCTTCAGTGTTTCCAATCACCTTCAGAATAAAACCCAAACTTAGCTCAGCCTGTAACATCTTCCTTGATCAGGGCTGCTTCCCTAACTGACCTCATCTTTCCTCTCTTACTCCTCTCTAGTCAGCCCTGTCTTCTGGCTGAACCCTCCAACATCTCTGTTTTCCCACCTGAGTCCCTGTGCCCTTGCTGTTCTCTCTGCCTGGGCTGTTCTTCCTCTAAATCTTCCCAAGGTTGTCTTTCTTCATTTGAGTCTTTGTCAAATGCCACTGGCCTTGAAAGGCATTGCCCAAACACCTAATCTAACACTCGAACACCTCACATTGCCATGATCTTTCCCTTCACCCTCCTTCATTTCTCTTTGTTTCACTTACCATAACCTGAAATTATAGATTTAATTATTTACTCTATTAACATATAAAATACAAAAGAAAGACTTTGTCTTATCCTGGAACTAGGCCTGGCACACAGTAAATTTTCTATAAATAAATATTCATTAAATGAACACTATCGCATTTAAGCTCTGAACTAAATGTCACCACACTTGGTACAAGTCTCTGCTGTTCTAAATGCCTATCATGGCCACAGCTCTTTCTCAACAAAGTGGCCAAAGATCTTTGTGCATAGATCTCCATACTTTATACTAAGATTCTTTTTTTTTTTTTTTTTTTTTTTTGAAACGGAGTTTTGCTCTTGTTGCCCATGTTGGAATGCAGTGGCGTGATCTTGGCTCACTGCAACCTCCACCTCCCAGGTTCAAGCGATTCTCCTGCCTCAGCCTCCTGAGTAGCTGGGATTACAGGTGCACACCACCATGCCCAGCTAATTTTTTGTATTTTTAGTAGAGATGGAGTTTCATCATGTTGGCCAGGCTGGTCTTGAACTGCTGACCTCAGATGATCTACCCACCTCAGCCTCCCAAAGTTCAGGGATTACAGGTGTGAGCCACTATGCCTGGCCACTTTACAATAAGATTCTAAGCCTCTGACCTTGACTGATTAAACCAGGATTTGAGCCATAAGAACCAAAGACAAACTACCTACAGGCTTACTTCTCAAAGTGTAGGACATAGACTGGCAGTGTTAGCATCACTGAGGTCTGTTAGAAACACAGTATCTCAGACCTACTGAATCAGAATCTGCATTTTTAATGAGACCCCCAGGTGACTTGTTTATATGTTAAAGTTTGAGAAACACTGATCTATAGCATTGTTGTACAAACTTACAGTTCAGCATGGCATAACTAGCTAAATGAATAGAGTAGAATGGGACAGAATAGGACTGTGAAGAACAGAAATTGTCAGAGTGTAAAACATAGTTTGGCTAAGTATTATCTTAAGAAAGTATAAATGGCTAGGTGTGGTGGCTCATGCCTGTAATCCCAGCCTTTGGGAAGCTGAGGTGGGTGGGTCACCTGAGGTCAGGAGGTTGAGACCAGCCTGGCCAACATGGTGAAACCCATCTTTACTAAAACTACAAAAATTAGCCAGGTGCAGTGGCATATGCCTGTAGTCCTAGCTACTTGGGAGGCTAAGACAGGAGAATCGCTTGAATCTGGAAGGCAGAGGTTGTAGCTGAGATCGCACCACTGCACTCCAGACTGAGTGACAGAGCATGAGATTCCATCTCAAAAAAAAAAAAAAGTATATGCATGCATGCATAAGATCACATGTAAAATATATTTATTGCTGCAGGTTGTGTTCAAAATACCTGATAAATGCTGATTCCTAGGATAGCCAGGAACCTGAGGTGATAATTAACCCATGGAGGAGTGATTCTATATTGTGACAATTGAATCAACCAAATATTTTCCCTCTGGATTTCTAATACAATATATACCAGGAGACAAGGAGTAGTGAACTAGGATGGAAAAGTGGAGAGAGAAACAGAGGAGCTGATAACTCACGAAAATGGAAGATTACTGAATCCACTGTTGTATTTTCCACTGGGCTTTAGTTCCCCAGGCCTGGTCTTTCAATTGCTACCATGGTTTCTTTTCTTCTTCTCTTTCTCATATCCTTTCAATAAATCTCCATCACCAGACAGACAGACCCTGAGTATAAAGCTCTCCCTGGTAACCTGAAAGAGCTTAGCACACTGGCTATTGCCATATATAATGATGTGAGAAACTAACCTCTGATACATCTAGAAACCCCCCTAAAATCCCAAGAATCCATCCTTTACTTTTAGAACTGCTGCCTTATGCAGACTTTTAACATTAACACATCGTATCTATGTACATTCTGGGTCTAATCTGTAGAGTGAAGTGTTGGACTAGAATTCATTTATTAAATAACCATGGGAATCCAAAAAATTTTTTGAGGCTGCTCGGGGAAAAACCCAGGAGATAATATAGAGCTTAGGAACCTACAGTACTGTGAGGTGCTTGACCCTTGTAAAGAGTTCAAAATCACATTTAGAAAAAAAAAAAAGCAAAGTGCTGGTCCAGAAAAACCTATCTGGGATCTGCTAGTCACCAATACGTGAGTGCTGTGTTAGGTGATGTCTCATGTTGCTTATAATGTTCTCTGATCCTAGGATTCCCTTTAATGAATAAGTGATTAAGTGAATGTTGATGACCAGCCATCATCAGAGTACTGCACAATATAGAAAACTTATTTTCTTTCATCTTATTTCTTAATTTTGTGGAAATTCTAAAACATTTAAGATGACTCAGGGAAAGGCATGTTGGCTCACACCTGTAATCCTAGCACTTTGCGGGGCCCAGGTGGTCAAATTGCTTGATCACAAGAGTTCGAGACCAGCCTGGGCAACATAGCAAAAACCCGCCTCTACAAAAAAACATGCAAAAAAAAAAAAAAAAAAAAAAAATGCTAGGAGTGGTGGCATGTATCTGTAGTCCCAGCTACTCAGGAGGCAGAGGTGAGAGGATCACCTGCACCTGGGAGGTTGAGGCTGCAGTGAGCTGTGATTCTGCCAGTGCACTTCAGCCTGGGTGGTAGAGTGAGACCCTGTCTCCAAAAGAAAAAAAAAGTGACTCAGAAGGGAAATATGAATATTTTCCTATTTCAAATAAGTGTTGAGTAAATTTTATGAAACATTTCTTTCTAGTCATACATCAGTAGTTGAATCTACTAATTTTATGCTCCATAGCTAGGTAGGTAGGTAAGTTAGAATTCCAAAAAGAAAAATATATTGCGTTTATTTATCCATTAATTCATTTATTCATTTAATATAATTTATTAAGTGCCTAGCAATTGATTTGAAGATGAATTATGTATTATTTGCATTTCTAGGATTAAGTCATTTTATTTGCAATGGCTCATATCAAACAAATAGCTAAAGAGTTTAAAGAATTAAGCCAAAGGGATTGTTTTGACAAACCTTTTTCAGACTATTAAAATTTTCTTAGTTTTGTCCTATTACCTGCAGAGTAGAACGTAAGTTATTCAGCTCTTTTTCTCACCTTTGCAACATGAAAGAAAAACCAAACAGACACTAAAACATCGAAAAGTCTAGCAATTTAGGGGCTTAGAATGTCCTTACCTCAACACATGTGCTGTTAATAAATAACAGAGTTAGAGGGTTATAGTGTCTTTTAGGTGTTTTAAAAGGAAAACAAAAAATAAAACAGCAGAGGACAGAATAAATTTTCACCATGATAGTTGATAAAGTTTCAGTACAAATCCAGTTGTGAGCAATCCATAAACATGATATTCTTATGATAATATGACATTTTGAAAATACATTTATTGTCTTTCTTTTGAGACAGAGTTTCACTTTGTTGCCCAGGCTGAAGTGCAGAGGTGTGATCTTGGCTTACTGCAGCCTCTGTCCCCTGTGTTCAAGCGATTCTTGTGTCTCAGTCTCCTGAGTAGCTGGGATTACAGTCACCCACCACCATGCCTGGCTAATATCTTTGTATTTTTAGTAGAGAGAGGGTTTCACCATGTTGGCCAGGCTGGTTTCAAACTCCTGATCTCAAGTGATCCGCTCACTTCGGCCTCCCAAAGTGCTGGGATTACAGGCGTGAGCCACATTTATCATCTTTAAAAAACGAATGCATTTGTCAGACTGAAGTCTTTCATTTGTTCAGTATACATTGCAACATATCACTAATATAAAACCACAGGCAGTGCACTAATTACTTAATATTCACTCATTCAACAGGTCTTTTTAAACATCTGTTATATTTGAGGCATTGTGGAGAATCAAAATGAAATCCTTTTTGCTCAATCTCAAGGCAATGTTTTTAGACAAGAAATCTTGAGTATTGATAGGTTAGACAAGTGGAGGCCAAATTTTTATATGTTTGAGGAAAAAGTCTCCAAGGCCAAACTGGCTAATTGAGGACTGATGAGTTCATGTACTACCAGGTCAGTTGGATCTCATCATGCCTTCCTATTCTTGTTGTTCGGGAATTTCATTATTCGCCGGTATATCCATTCAGTAATGAGTAATTTCAGAGCAATAAAGTGTAATTTCTGTCAATTTAGCTTCATTTTAGAGAATTTTGCCTCTGCATATAGCCTGTAACTCTTGAGGAGGTATATTTCAGACTACCTTATGTGTGTAAAAATGTGAGGATACTCCAGTGTTAGGATGTCAAAAAAGAGTGAGATGAAGAGTAATTAGCAACTATGCTACCAAGGTTTTTTATCCCCTTACTTTCCCAAATATTCTTATGATAAATTCCCCATCACCAGAAATAACCTATATATAAACCTCTTCATGTTCAAAGACTTGGTCCTTGAGAAGCACCCCACGTTTGACGCCTTAAAAACTTTTCATTGGAAATTTCTCTGTCTCTCTCAATGAGGTCTTGCTCTGTTGCCCAGGCTGGAGTGCAGTGGCATGATCACAGCTCACTGCAGCCTGAGCCTCCTGGGCTCAAGCAATTCTCCCATCTCAGCCTCCCAAGTTGCTGGGAGTACAGGCACATGCCACCATATCTGGCTTTTTTTTTTTAATTTCTAGTATGGATGAGATCTTTCTAAGTTGCCCAGGTGGGTCTTGAATTCCTGAGTTTAAGTGATCCTCCCTGCTCAGCCTCCCAAAGTGTTGGAATTACAGGCATGAGCCACTGCATCTGGCCAGAGACTTTTGTTTCTAACTATAACAGAGAAGCTTGTAGCAGAGTAGCATTCCCATTAATATCAATAATAAGCAAAAGATCTTCTTTATCACCATTGTTATTCAGCCAACACAATTAGATAACAGAAATTTAAAAAACTGAAATAGGAAAAAGTAAAGCAAAATTATCATTATTTGCTGATGCTATGATTATTGGAAAACTAAAGAGAATCAAATGAAAAACTGGTCAGCCTGGCCAACAAAGTGAAACCCCATCATGAAACTGGTTACATGTGTAACCAGTTGGAAAAAAAAAGAATTGGAGCTGTATTAGTCCATTCTCACACTGCTATAAAGATAATACCTGAAATTGGGTAATTTATAAATAAAAGAGGTTTAATTGACTTACAGTTCCACATGGCTGGGGAGACCTCAGGAAACTTACAATCATGGTGGAATGTGAAGGGGAAGCAGGGTTCGTCTTATGTGGCAACAGGAGTGACAGTGAGCAGGGAAAACTGCCAATTTAAAAACCACCATATCTCATGAAAACTCCTTCATTATCACAAGAACTGCATGGAGAAAACTGCCCCCAAGATATAGTCATCTCCCACTAGGTCCTTCCCTGGACACATGGGAATTACAATTGAAGATGAGATTTGGGTGGGGACACAGAGCCAAACCGTATCAGGAATCATGGCTTACACCTTATACAGAATGAATTTCAGATGAATTAAGCACTTACGTGTTAAAAACTAACCACAAAAATACTAGAAGGAAACATTGGAAATTAAAATAAAAATTATGAAGCCATAAAAAGATTGTTTAATTGAACCACAAAACAATAAACATTTTCTTCATGTATTGTAAACATAGTTAAAAGAGAACTGACAAATTGGGTAAAATATTTACTACCCACGCCTCAAAGAGCTAAATTCCTTACTAAGCAGAGTTTCTACAAATCAAAAATGAAAAAAAGTAAACAAAAGCAATCTCCTAACAAACACACACACACACAGACACACACACACACACATGTGCATGCAAAAATTTGAATGATTATTGTTGTTTAAAGGATATGAACAGAAAGCTTACAGAAAATAATGAGCAATTTGGCAATATCAATTAAAACTGCAAGCCAGCCATGGTAGCTCACGCCTGTAATCCCAACACTTTGGGAGGCTGAGGTGGATCACCTGAGGTCAGAAGTTCAAGACCAGCCTAACCAACATGGTGAAACCCTGTCTCTACTAAAAATACAAAAATTAGCCTGGTGTTGTGGTGCATACTGGTAGTCTCAACTACCTGAAATGCTGAGGCAGGAGAATTTCTTGAACCCAGGAGACAGACGTTGCAATAAGCTGAGATTGTGTCACTGCACTCAAGCCTGGGTGACAGAGAGAGACACTGCCTCAAAAATCAGTTAATCAATGTGCACAGACCCTTTGAAATGGCAGTTTTACTTCTATGATTTTAATCTACAAATACACTCTCAAATGTGTCCAATGACTTGTATATACAAGGATTGCATCACTGAACAGCAAAATATTAGAAACAATGCAAATGTTTATCAGAAGGGGACTGATCCCTTATACAAATTGTGGCATAATCATAGAATGCTACTGGATCAATAAAGGAACAAAGTCTCTCTCTCTCTCTCTGCATCCTTTAGATCCTCACGGCCATCTTTCTACTCTCCCAGCTTTATTTTTCTGCACAGCACTTATCACCATCTGGCTTACTATATATATTTCACTGCTTATTTAGTTTTTGTCTGTTTTTCTTGCACCTTTTCTACTAGAATGTCAGTTCCATAAGGCAGAGATTATGCCTATTTTGTCCTTTGCTGTATCTTCACCACATTAGAGTGCCTGGTACATGGTAGACACTGAATAAATACCTGTCAAATAAATGAATAATCAATATGGAAATATCTTCAAAATCTATTTTAGAGTGAAGAATTCTAGATATACTAATATTCTATTCTCCATGTGAAAAATTATATATGAAAAAATTACATACACACCTATGCATACATGCATACACATATGCTTGCCTATGTAGAGACTTTTTGGGAGGATATGCAGTAAGCTGGTACAGTGATTGTCTCAGGGAGCAGGAGAGCAGAACGGTGTGGCTAGCTATCAGGTGTAGGATTTTTTCCACTTTGCCCTTATAGCTTTTGAATATTGTGCCACATACATGCATTGTGCATTCAAAAACTAATTTTTTAAATTGCTGATTTAAAGAATGAACTGAGGAAGACAGAAGCTTCTGAAAGACACAGAAAATGTACAGGAGGCAAGTAAGGAGAGTTGAGTATTCCAGGGAGGTAGGAAAGGTCTCCTGCGCCTCTGGCCTTGAAGAATTTAGTCTGATTCTTATGCCTGTGTCTCCTCCAGCCCATCTTTGTCCCCCACTTCCGGCCATCCAGGGCACCACCTTCCCCATTCCTTGTAGTCACTGTATATCTTTATGCCCTTGCATAAATGGTTTCATCTGTCAGAATGCATTTCCCTATCTTGTCTATTTGAAAAATCTATTTATTCTTGGTGAAGCCATCTCTTTTTCATCCTGTGCTTCCCATGGTAATTTGTTCATATTTCTGTTTAAAACTGAATATCATTATTTTTACAAGTCTTTTTTGTATATTCTTTTATGATCCTGTTTTTATTTACCTGTGTTTATACACCTGCAAGTTCCTTGAAGGTGGTGCTATCATCCATCTTTGTATTTCATTGCCTAGAACAGTAACTTGCATAGAACAAGCCTGGTACACGGTCAGTGAGCCCCAAAATGTTTACTGAGTAAAGGACTGTAATTCTTTTCTTCATGTGGTTTACATATTGACTTTAGGAGCGATTTTCAATGGAAGATAAAGGGACTAGACATCTTTTGAGTGGCCTTCAAAAATGTTAGTCACTAGTACACTAAAGAAGTTATAGCAGAACACCCACCAATAAAATTGTCTTGGAAGAATTAAACTTTGAAAAGCTCAAAAAATGGATTTTACAGAGATATGCAAATTCACCTTAAAGAGATCTGACCAATAAAACATGACCACAACCAGACTAAAATTATTAGCATGTACACAGAATGAATGTGTTCATCGTTGCAGCATTAGTTGGCCTCCTTAGTGAACAGTTGGATGGCAAAGGTCCTGGGGAGAGCCATTCTGCTCTATGCACTTTGGCAGGGCTCTCCTTATTTGTGGAGATGGATGCCTTAGGCTCTCTTAGCTGAGTCCAGTAAACACTGGAATCCTTTAATCAACCTCTCTTGTTCATTCTTCATATTTACCAAGTAAACTCCAGTTATGCTTTCATTCCCATGTAGATCTGCCTTCTTGGAGAACACATGCTGATCATGACAACTTTAACAATCCTGTGTTTCTGACCTTCATGTTTTTCACTATAAATCAATGAGTTACTTGGCTTTTCTATCAATCAGGCAAATTGTAGATATTAATGTGACTGTGTCCCTGAACCATCAGTGGGCTGATAAAATCAAAAGTTCTGAAGCTGCAAGACTGAGGATCAAACACTGGCTATGGTACATATACCAAGGAATACTTCCCCACCACAAACTGCCCTCATATCCCAAGTAAAGCCCTAGGAGACAGTGAGCTTGTTTCTGGGGCCATGTTAGGACAGCAGTTCTGATAGTATGCCATTTGACAAATATTTATACATAGAGCACCTGCTGTATGCCAGACACTGTGATGCAAAAAGAGAGAGGAAAAGAGAGAGAGAGAGAGAGAGAGAGAGACTCCTTAAGGAGCCCAAATTATGTGGTTTGTGAGAGAGAGAGAGAGAGAGAGAGAGAGAGAGAGAGAGACTCCTTAAGGAGCCCAAATTATGTGGTTTGTGTAGATGAGTGATTCTGTCTTTTACTGATTATGAAGCCCTGAAATTTTGATGAAATCAAAGCAAATCTTTTAGAGAAAAATGCATAGAAACTGCAGTGTTTGCATTTGGTATGTTTTATTGCCCTGAAAATTGATTTCTTTTATGTGTAATCTAAAGATGAGCTGTGGAATCACACAGATGTGCTGAAATATTTGGCTTTATCATGTACTAGCTGTGTAACCCAGGAAAACTTCCTTAATCTTTCTATGCCTCACAGCTGTGATCAGTCAAAGAAAAGAAACTAATGCTCTTCTCATAGGTCTGTTACAGGGTTAAACATGGATATGGTTTGGATGTTTGTCCTCTCTAAATATCATGTTGAAACATGATTCCCAATGTTGGAGGTTGAGCCTGGTGGGAGGGGATTGGATCTTTAGGATCCCTCATGAATGGCTTAGCACCCTTCCTTGGTGATAAGTGAGTTCTTACTCAGTTAAATCATGTGACAGCCAGTTGTTTTAAGAGTCTACAACCTCCCCCTACTCTCTCTTGCTTCTAGTCTCACCATGTGACATTCTGGATCCCCATCACCTCCTATGAGTAAGAGCTCCCTGAGGCCCCCACCAGAAGCCCACATATGCCGGCACCATGCTTCCTGTACAGCCTGCAAAACCATTAGTCAATGAAACATTTTTTCTTTATAAATTACCCAGCCTCAGGTATTTCTTTATAGCAATGCAAGAATGAACTAATACACTGTATATGCAGTGATTAGCACAGTGTTCTGCTTACAGTAATCAAAAAATTACTGCTATAAATATTATGCAAATTATCTTCAGTAATTTGAATTAAATTCAAGCATGTCAATAAAATAAAAGGCAACTTTTGCTTTGCTCAATAGTGAATTTCAGTGAAAAAGTGCTTCTGATTTGAATCTATGTTTTAGAATTAAATCTAGATGTTACATCATCTATGTCATCCAGTTGTTTTTTGTTTGTTTGTTTGTTTGCAAGGCAAAAAGTACTGAACACATTGACTCATAGGTCAAAAATCCAAGAATGAATTGAATTAATGTCTCATCATAACCATTGTAAGTCAATGGAACCATCTTTGGTGAGGTACTCATTAAACATGAATCATCTAAGCACAAGTAACATTCAGAAGAATTCTGTGGTGTTTTAAGTGTTGAAGACTTCTGCTTGCAAAGAAATGAATAAGACTTTCCCAGTGGGCTTCAGACTATAGAAAGTCCCTCCTCCATACTGGGAATTTTATAACCCATCTCCATTGGGTTGGCACTAATGATGTAATGGCTGAGCTATAAGAGTCGGTGGAGGTTTCTTTTAGCTGCATACATAATGTTCTAGGATCTTGAATTAAAAGATTTACCTGAGTCTCATGACCAAAAACATCTATGATGTAACAAAACCATGAAAGAACTCCAAAACTTTTCTGATCAGTTACCTCCTTTCCCATTGGCGCCATGAAATTCAATTACATATTTTACCATTTGTTCCTTGGAAAGTCAATAAACTATGTGTAATAGAGAAGAGTTTTCTACTGTGATCTTTTTTTCTAGACAAAATTTCTTGAAAAGGCTGGGGTCAGGACTGGGCTCTGATAATGTTGATGACTTTCACAGAAGTAGACAAGACTTCCTTCAGAATTGCTGGCACAGCCCAGTTCCTGTTGATGGTAAGAGCAGCAAGTCACAATGCATGGAGTCTCTTCAGCAAAGCAGCCAAATCAGGTGAGTTACTGAGACTCTCAGGTGCTCATTATGTGCCCAGAGAACCAAAACATTCCATCTACAAAATCTTCTCTGACAAAGACATGTATTCATCATTTTGAAAATGGCAGTGGCAGACAGGCGCAGTGGCTCATACCTGTAATCCCAACACTTTGGGAGGCCGAGGAGGGCAGATCATGAAGTTAGGAGTTCCAGAGCAGCCTGGCCAACATGGCGAAACCCCGTCTCTACTAAAAATACAAAAAAATTAGCTGGGCGTGGTGGTGGGAACCTATAATCCCAGCTACTTGGGAGGCTTAGGGAAGAGAATCACTTTAACCTGGAGGCAGAGTTTGCAGTGAGCCGAGATTGTACCATTGCAATCCAGCCTGGGCAACACGAGCAAGATTATGTCTCAAAAAAAAAAAAAAAAAAGAAAGAAAATGGCAGTGGCTTGTCAAGTTTTCAAAGGGAAATCCGAACAATTGGACTACTTCTTCAGTGGCACTAGTGCACAAATAAAAGATGACAATGAAGAGCTGGTTAAAATGAGAGGCATCCACAGTTTTGTCCAGCTGTTTGCCTGTTGAAATAAAGCAGTTTAGGAGCCAATTTAGGGATCTGTTTCCAGATATTAGAAGAAAGATCAGTGACTCAAAAGGAGATCATGTCTTTAAAATTGGCATGACTTCAGTTTCTTCTTTTGCCCCAAGCCACGAACCAATTCAAATATTTCTAGGGTATGTGGCTTCATCAGATTTTCTCCAATTGTGTGCATGTGTGTGTGTGTGTGTGTGTGTGTGTGTGTTTTTTTTGCTTGTTAGAAAAATACTGACATTTTAAGTTTGCCCCAAGACAAGTTGGGGCAAACTTAAAAATTTATTTTAAAACACTAAAACATTAATATTTTTAAATTAAAATTTTAGCATTTTAAATTAAAAAAACTTTAATTAAATGATTAATGTAAGTCCTTTTTTTTTAAACATTACTTTGAATCCTGCTATACAGTATTTCAAACATACAAAATTACAGAAGATAATATAAGTTTATGTAGCGTCTCTACTAAAATTGAACAAATGTTAACATTTTACATTTATCTTAGATCTTTCTTTATAAAGAAATAAAACATTATAAACAATAGAAATATTACAGCTCCTATAGGTTTTTCTCTCTATCTCTCCAAAGAAGCAACTAATAAACTGAATTTTGTGTGCTTGTGCTTTTATTACAAAAATGTGTATCTGTCAACAATATGCATATTGCTTGCACATTTTAGAAATTTATATGAATGATATACTTTCCCATATCCACTTGAAACTAGTTTTTAAACATGTTTCTGAGATGCTATAACATGTTCTATTATATTAAAAAACTATAATGTGACAACTGTAGAAGATGGCTGAATAGGAACAGCTCTGGAGTGCAGTTCCCAGCGAGAACAACGAAGAGGGTGAGTGATCACCACATTTCCAAATGAGTTTTTACTGCACACAGACCAGAAGATTCCCAGGCTGAAAAGTGGCACGAGTTTCAGCACAGCTGTTTCAGCCTGCACTGCGGGTCTCTGTGCAAAAACTCACATAAATCTAGGTAGCCATTTTAACTAGCTCCTGGAACTCCTGGAAGACAGAGCTGCCCATTCAACTGAAAAAAAAGGGGCTGAAACAGGGAGCCAGGTGATCTGGCTCAGAGGTTCCCACCCCCACAAAGACCAGCAATCTGAAATGCTCTGGACTGAGAGTTTTGCAGCAAGCACAGCTGGACCCGAGACAGTCCAGCTTGGCGGGGGAAGGGCACCAGCCATTACCGAGGCAGTCCACCACTACCTAGGCAATCCGCCATTACTGGGGCAGTTCGCCATTATGGAGGCAGTCCGCCATTACCAAGGCACTTCGCCTTTACCAAGGCAGTCCGCCATTACCGAGGCGGTCCGCCATTACTGAGGCAGTCTGCCATCATTGAGGCAGACTGCCATTACTGAGGCAGTTCTAACTGTACCTCTGTAAACAAAACTGCAAGGAAGTTCACACAGCAACTGAGCAGAGCCCACAGCAGCTCGGCAATACCTCTGCTGGCAGACTGTGACTATACTACCTCCTTGCTGGGAATGGCATCTCGGAAAAAAGGAAGTAGCATGTCAGGAACTTATAAATAAAGCCCCACCTTCCCAGGACAGAGCACCTGGGAAAAATGGTGGTTATAAGTTCCACTGCAGCAGACTTAAACGTACCTGCCCAGCAGCTTTGAATGGAATAACTGAACTCCCAGCTCAGCACTTGAGCTCCTATAAGGGACAGACTTTCTCCTCAAGCAGCTCCCCCAACCCCTGTATATCCAAAGAGACACCTAATGAAGGAGAGCTCAGGCTGACATCTGCGGGTACCCTTCTGGGACGAAGATAATAGAAGAAACCAGCAGCAGCCCTTACTGTTCTGCAGCCGCTGCAGGTGATCCCCCAGGCAAGCGGGGTCTGGAGTGGACCTCCAGCAGTCCTACAGCAGAGGGTCCTGATTGTTAGAAGGAAAACTAAAAAAACAAAAACAAATAACTTCAACATCAACAAAAAAAATGTCCACTCAGAGACCCCATCCAAAAACCACCAACTACAAAGACCACAGGTAGATAAATCCACAAAGATGGGAAGAAACCAGTGCAAAAAGGATGAAAACACCAAAACCCAGAATGCCTCTCCCCCCTCCAAAGGGTCACAACTCCTCACCAGCAAGGGAACAAAGCTGGATGGAGAATGAGTCTGATGAATTAACAGAAACAGGCTTCGGAAGGTGGGTAATAACAAACTTCTCTGAGCTAAAAGAACATGTTCTAACCCAATGCAAAGAAACTAAGAACCTTGAAAACAGGTTAGATGAAATGCTAACGAGAATAAACAGCTTAGAGAAGAATATAAATGACTTGATGGAGCTAAAAACGCAACACAAGAACTTTGCAAAGCATACTCAAGTTTCAATAGCCGAATTGACCAAGCAGAAGAAAGGATATCAGAGATTGAAGATCAACTCAATGAAATAAAATGAGAAGGCAAGATTAGAGAAAAAAGAGTGAAAAGAAATGAACAAAGCCTCCAGGAAATATGGAATTATGTGAAAAGACCTAATCTACATTTGATAGGTGTACCTGAATGTGACAAAGAGAATGAATTGAAGCTGGAAAACACTCATCAGGATATTATCCAGGAGAACTTCCTGAACCTAGCAAGGCAGGCCAACATTTAAGTCTAGGAAATAAAGAGAAACACCACAAAGATATTCCTCAAGAAGAGCAACCCCAAGGCACATAATCCTCAGATTCACCAGGGTTGAAATGAAGGAAAAAAATGCTAAGGGCAGCAAGAGAGAAAGGTCGGGTTACCCACAAAGGGAAGCCCATAAGACTCACAGAGGATCTCTCTGCAGAAACACTACAAGTCAGAAGAGAGTGGGGCCAATATTCAACATCCTTAAAGAAAAGAACTTTCAACCTAGAATTTCATATGCAGCCAAACTAAGCTTCATAAGTGAAGGAGAAAGAAAATCCTTTATGAACAAGCAATTGTTGAGATATTTCGTCACCACCAGGCCTGCCTTACAAGAGCTCCTGAAGAAAGCACTAAACACAGAAAGGAACAACCAGTACCAGCCACTCCAAAAATGTACCAAATGGAAAAGAGCATCGACACAATGAAGAAACTGTGTCAACTAATGGGCAAAACAACCAGCTAGCATCAAAATAGCAGGATCAAATTCACACCTAACAATATTAACCTTAAATGTAAATGGGCTAAATGCCCCAATCAAAAGACACAGACTGGCAAATTGGATAAAAAGTCAAAACCCATCAGTGTGCTGTATTCAGGAAACTCATCTTATGTGCAAGGACACACATAGGCTCAAAATAAAGGGATGGAGGAGAGATTTACCAAGCAAATGGAAAGCAAAAAAAAAAAGCAGGAGTTGCAATCCTAGTCTCTGATAAAATAGACTTTAAACCAACAAAGATCTAAAGAAACAAAGAACGGCATTACACAATGGTAAAAGGATCAATGCAACAAGAAGAGCTAACAATCCTAAATATATATGCACCCGATACAGGAGCACCCAGATATATAAAGCAAGTTCTTAACGACCTACAAACTTAGACTCCCACACAATAATAGTGGGATTCTTTAACACTCCACTGTCAATATTAGACAGATCAATGAGACAGAAAATTAACAAGGATATCCATGACTTGAAATCAGATTTGGACCAAGCAAATCTAATAGACATCTACAGAACACTCCACCCGAAATCCACAGAATATACATTCTTCTCAGCACCACATCACACTTACTCTAAAATTGACCACATAATTGGAAGTAAATCACTCCTCAGCAAATGCAAACGAATGGATATCATAAAAAACAGTCTCTCAGACTACAGTGCAATCAGATTAGAACTCAGGATTAAGAAACTAACTCAGAACTGCACAACTTCATGGAAACTGAACAACTGGCTCTTGAATGTTGACTGGATAAACAATGAAATGAGGCAGAAATAAAGATGTTCTTCAAAACCAATGAGAACAAATACACAACATACCAATATCTCTGGGACACATTTAAAGCAGTGTCTAGAGGGAAATTTATCGCAATAAATGCCCACATGGGAAGCAAGGAAAGATCTAAAACTGACACCCTATAATCAAAATTGAAAGAGCTAGAGGAGCAAGATCAAAAAAACTCAAAAGCTAGTAGAAGACAAAAACTAACCAAGAGCAGAAATGAAGGAGATAGAGACACAAAAAAACCCTTCAAAAAATCAATCCAGGAGCTGTTTTTTTGAAAAGATCAACAAAATAGACAGACCACTAGCCAGATTAATAAAAAAGAAAAGAGAAAAGAATCAAATAGATGCAATAAAAAGCAATAAAGGGGATATCACCAGTGATTCCACAGAATTACAAACTACCATCAGAGATTACTACAAACAACTCTACGCACATAAACCAGTAAACCTGGAAGAAATGGATAAATTCCTGGACACTTGCACCCTCCCAAGCCTAATCCAGGAAGAAGTAGAAATCCTGAATATCATCCTGATACCAAAACCCGGCAGAGACTCAATAAAAAAATAAAACTTTAGGCCAATATGCATGATGCACATAGATGCAAAAATCTTCAATAAAATGCTGGCAAGCTGATTGCAACTGCACATCAAAAAGCTTATCTGTCACAATCAAGTAGGCTTCATCCCGGGGATGCAAGGCTGGTTCCACATACGCAAGTCTATAAACGTAATTCACCACATAAACAGAACCAGGGACCAAAATCACATGATTACCTCAATAGATGCAGAGAAGGCCTTTGACAAAATTCAACAGCCCTTTATGCTAAAAACTCTCAAAAAAACTAGGTATTGATGGACAGTATCTCAAAATAATAAAAGCTATTTATGACAAATCCACAGCCAATATCATACTGAATGGGCAAAAACTGGAAGCATTCCCTTCAAAATCTGGCACTAGACAAGGATGCCCTCTCTCACCACTCCTATTCAACATAGTATTGGATGTTCTAGCCAGAACAATCAGGCAAGAAAAAGAAATAAAGTATTCAATTAGGAAAGAAGGAAGTCAAATTGTCTCCTGTTTGCAGACAACATCAGTGTATATTTAGAAGACCCCATCATCTCTGCCCAAAATCTCCTGAAACTGATAAGCAATTTCAGCAAAGTCTCAGGATACAAAATCAATGTGCAGAAATCACAAGCATTCCTATACACCAATAATAGACAAACAGAGAGCCAAATCAAGAGCAAACTCCCCATTCACAATTGCTACAAAGAGAATAAAATACCTAGGAATACAACTAACATAGGATGTAAAGGACCTCTTCAAGGAGAACTACAAACCACTGCTCAAGGAAATGAGAGAGGGCACAAACAGATGGAAAAACATTCCACGCTGATGGTTAGGAAGAATCAATATTGTCAAAATGGCCATACTGTCCAAAGTAATTTATAGATTCAACGCTATCCCCATCAAGTTACCTATGACCCTCTTCACAGAACTAGAAAAAAAACATCTTAAAATTCATATGGAACCAAAGAGAGGCTGCATAGCCAAGACAGTCCTAAGCAGAAGAACAAAGCTGGAGGCATCATGCTACCTGACTTCAAACTATACTACAAGACTACAGTAATCAAAACAGCATGGTACTGGTATCAAAACAGAGATATAGATCAGTGGAACAGAACAGAGGCCTCGGAGGCAATGCCACACATCTACAACCATCTTATCTTTGACAAACCTGACAAAAACAGGCAATGGGAAAAGGATTCCCTGTTTAATAAATGGTGTTGGGATAACTGGCTAGCCATGTGCAGAAAAGAGAAACTGGACCCCTTCCTGACACCTTACACTAAAATTAACTCCAGATGCATTAAAGACTTAAACATAAGACCTGACACCATAAAACCCTAGAAGAAAACCTAAGCAAAACCATTCAGGACATAGGCATACAAAAGGACTTCATGACTAAAACATCAAAAGCATTGGCAACAAAAGCAAAAATAGACAAATGGGATCTAATTAAACTCCAGAGCTTCTGTACAGCAAAAGAAACAATCATTAGAGTGAACTGGCAAAAAACAGAATTGGAAAACATTTTTGCAATCTACCCATCTGTCAAAGGGCTAATATCCAGAATCTACAAAGAACTAAAACAGATTTATAAGGAAAAAACAAACCCATTCAAAACTGGGCGAAGGACATGAACAGCCACTTTTCAAAAGGAGACATATGAGGCCAACAAGCATATGAAAAAATGCTCATCATCACTGGTCATTAGAGAAATGCAAATCAAAACCACATTGAGATACCACCTCACACCAGTTAGAATGGCAATCATTCAAAAATTTGGAGACAACAGATGCTGGAGAGGATGTGGAGAAATAGGAACACTTTTACACTGTTGATGAGAGTGTAAATTAATTCAACCATTGTGGAAGACAGTGTGGCGATTCCTCAAGGACCTATACATAGAAATTCTATTTGACCTGGCAATCCCATTACTGGATATATATCCAAAGGATTATAAATCATTCTATTATAAAGACATTTGCACATGTATGTTCACCATGGCACTGTTTACAATAGCAAAGACCTGGAACCAACCCCAATACCCATTGAAGATAGACTGGACAAGGAAAATGTGGCAGATATACACCATGGAATAGTACGCAGCCATAAAAAACGATGAGTTCATGTCCTTTGTAGGGACATGGATGAATCTGGAAACCATTATTGTCAGCAAACTAACACAAGAACAGAAAATCAAACACCACATGTTCTCACTCATAGGCAAGTATTGAACAATGGGAACACATGGACACAGGGAGAGAAGCATCACACACAGGGGTCTGTTGGGGGGCCTAGGGGAGGGACAGTTGGGGGGTAGGGAGGTTGGGGAGGGATAACATGGGGAGAAATGCCAGATATAGGTGACAGGGGGGTTGGAGGCAGCAAACCACATTGCCATGTATGTACCTATGCAACAATCCTGCATGATCTGCACATGTACCCCAGAACCTAAAGTACAATTTTATAAATATATATATATATATATATATATATATAACTATATATATCCATTCTAAAACTAAAAGTTGAAAATGGTGATTAGTGCTACTCTTTTTTTTTTTTTTTTTTTTGAGATGGAGTCTCACTTTGTCACCCAGGCTGGAGTGCAGTGGCACAATCATGGCTCACTGCAACCTCCACCTCCCAGGCTCAAGTGATCCTCCTGCCTCAACCTCCAGAGTGGGTGGGACTACAGGGGCGCACCACCACACCTGCCTAATTTTTGTATTTTTTGTAGAGATGGGGTTTCACCGTGATGCCCAGGCTAGTCTCGAACTCCTAGGCTCAAGCAATTCGTCTCTGTGGTCTCCCAGAGTGCTAGAATTACAAACATGAGCCACTGTGCCTGGCCACAATAAATATTTATGTCCATGTGTCTTTGTGTATAGATCAGGGTTTCTCTAGGGTAGACATCTAAGAATGCAGTTGCTGAGTTGTTGGAAAATTACATCTTCAACTAAGTATTGCCAAAAGTTTTCCATTGGATGAATTTATACTCAGTCTTGAGTTTTCCCTTCATTTGCCCACCACCCCTTGGCATTATCAGACATTAACTTTTGACAGTGCAATAGGTATAAAAGGATACTTTCTGTTTTGACATTTTTTGTGTATATTTTCCTATATTTTTCTGCCATTCAGTTTCTTCTATTAATGGACTATTCATATTCTTAGGCAATTTTTTTTTTGTTTTGTTTTGAGTCAGGGTCTTACTCTGTCACTTAGGCTGGAATGCAGGTGCAATCATAGCTCACTGCAGCCTCTAACTCTCTGGGTCAAGTGATCCTCCTGTGTCAGCCTCCCAAGTAGCTCGGACTACAGGCATGCACCACCCTACCCAACTAATTTTTAAAATTTTTATTTTTGGGAATGAGGTCTTCTTATGTTGCCCAGGCCAGTCTCAAACGCCTGGCCTCAAGCAGTTCTGCCTCAGCCACCAGGGTCACTGGGATTACAAGTGTGATTAGACCATTTTAAAAACATAGTTGCTTTTTTCCTCAATGATTTGTCACAGTTCTTTCAATATTCTGGAAAATTCCCTTTATATTATGTGCCAGGCAGATTTCTACTTTCAACATGTGGTTTGTCTTTTTACTTTGTTTATTGTCACTTTTTTTTTAAGTTGGGGTCTCACTGTGTCACCCAGGCTTGAGTGCAGTGATGTGATCTTGGCTCATTTTACCCTCAAACTGCCAGGCTCAAGCAATCCTCCTGAGAAGCTGGGACTACAGGTGCACACCACCATGCCTGGCTAATTTTTTGTACAAACAGGGTCTTGCTATGGTGACCAAGTTGGTCATGTACTCCTGGCCTCAACAATCCTCCTACCTCGGCCTCCCAAAGTGCTGGGATAAAAAACATGAGCCACCACTGCCCTGCCTATTGTCACTTTAAAAAATGTAGTCAAGGTTGCCCACGATGACAAGGCTGGGCACAGTGACTCTAGAATTTGGGAGGCCAAGGCTAGCAGATCACTTGAGGTCAGGAGTCCAAGACCAGCCTGGCCAATATGGTGAAACCATCTGTACTAAAAGTACAAAAGTTAGCTGGGTGTGGTGGTGCATACCTTTAGTCCCAGCTACTCGGGAGGCTGAGGTAGGAAATTCGCTTGAACTTGGGACGCAGAGGTTGCAGTGACCCAAGATCATGCCACTGCACTTCAGCCTGGGTGACAGAGTGAGACTCCATAAAAACAAAAAAAAATTTAGTTGAATTGTTCAATCTTGGCTTTGATGCCTTAAGACATTTCCCCTTTTTTTATAAAGAACTCATTTTCTTCTTTTGGCTGTATACTTACAAGATCGAATATGATCTTTTAGCTTTGTTGAAATCTGATTTTGTTGGCAAGAATCTTTCTGTATTAAAAATGCTATGGCTTTTGTGTCTCAGTATGTTCAGTGGTTATGCCAAAGTTAAATAAGGGAGGCCGAGGCAGGAGGATCACTTGAAGCTGGGAGTTTGAGACTAGACTGGGCAACACAGCTGGACCCTGTCTCCACAAAAAAATTTAAAAATAGAAATTAGTTGGGCATGGTGGTATTCATCTGTGGTCCTAAATACTTTGGAGGCTGAGGCAGGAGGACTGCTTCAACCCAGGAGTTTGAGGCTGCAATGGGCAATGACCATGCCACAGCACTCCATCCTGGATGATAGAGCAAGACCTTGTGTTTAAAAAAAAAAACTCAAAGGATAAATTTCATTTAATACCCCCAATAATCTGCGAGGTAAATATTGTGGCAGAGAAATTAGGTAATTTGCCCAAGGTCATGTGACTTAGAAATACCTGAAGTTGATGTGAACTACTTTTGACCACCACAATCCTACCTGCCTTTGTAGAACCTTCTTTTCTTTGATATTTTTCAACTTAAGCTAGGCTTGATGTAAACAAAAGATGCCCATTATTTTAAGGGTAGCATATGTTAAATTATTAACAATATACAGATAACATGATATCAAAATTGTATGTTCCTTCTCAGCCTCCGTATTTGTTAGCAGTCCATTAAGTCATAAATTGACAACAAAAATAATTTCCTTTGTGTTCAAACAAATTTAAAACAAATAGGAAGACACTAAAGGGAACAATAAGCTTTTTTTTTCCCTTACTTGATTTGTAGACCTTTCTAAATCTATACATAGAACTCAGATTAAGTTGAATGCCTAATATTTATTGGGAGTTACTGGTGTTGGAAATACAGCTGTGAAGGCAATAGGCAAGATGTCTGTTTCAGTATGTTTATATTCTAGGGTAAGAGAGACTTCCGATAAACATATATGAATAATTTCTAGTGGTGACTAGTATTATGAATACTATAAAATGGCAATACAATAGTAATTGAGGTTTAGGGTGGAGAATTTGGCTTTTTTTAGATTGGGGTGATCAAAGAAGGCTTTTTTTGGGGAGGTGACAGTTGAGCTAAGATCTCAATGATGGTTATAGCTAGATCTGGGGGCAAATGCTTCTAAGCAGTGGAGGAGCACCAAGATATGAGCTTTGAATATTTTAGGAACAGACAAAAAGCTGAGTTTAATGAAAATGAGGAGAGTCATCAGAATCAATGTTAAAGGTGAAAGCAGGAACCAGATCATGCAGGGTCTTAAAGGCCAATGTAAAGAATTTGGATTTTAAGTGAAATAGGGAGTTATAGAGGGCTGAGAGCAGGGGAGTCACATGGTCTGATTACATTTTTAGAACATTCTGGTTGTTGCGAGGATTGAATATATTTTGGAATGGGAGCTAATAGAATGGTGAATTGGATTTATGGGGTAAGGGAGAGATGAATCAAAGAAGTCTTTTAGGTTTTTGCTTGAACAGTTAGATGGATGGTGAGACCATTTACTAAGACGGGAGAGAAATGAGAGGGGAATAAGGTGGGAGCAGATGGGGAAATGGATGGAAGTTGTTTTTGGCCATGTTCATTTTGAGAAGCCTATTAGACATCCATATGAAGATGTTTTGATGGTTAATACGGAGTGTCAACTTGATTGGATTGAAATATGCAAAGTATTTCTCCTGGGTGTGTCTGTGATGGTGCTCCAAAGGAGATTAACATTCGAGTCAGTGGAGTGGGAGAGGAGGCCATACCTCGACCTGGGTGGGCACCATCTAATCAGCTGTGGCTAGAATAAAGCAAGCAGGAGAAGATGGAAGAGCAGACTTGCTGGGTCTTCCAGCCTTCATCTCTCTCATGTGCTGGATGCTTCCTGCCCTTGAACATCAGACTCCAAGTTCTTCAGCTTTTGGACTCTTGGACTTACACCAGCGATTTGCCAGGGGTTCTCAGGCCTTTGGCCACAGACTGAAGGCTGCACTGTCAGCTTCCCTACTTTTGGGGTTTTGGGACTCAGACTGGCTTCTTTTGCACCTCAGCTTGCAGATGGCCTATTGTGGGACTTCACCTTATCACATGAGTCATACTCCTTAATAAACTTCCCTTCATATATACATTTTTCCTATTAGTTTTGTCCCTCTGGGGAACCCTGACTAATACAGATGTCAAATTGGCAAATGGGATATGAGAGTGACTTCTAAACCAATGGTATTCCATGGAATCACCTAGGGATAAAGTGTTGCATGTGAAGAAAAGGCGGCCAGTGACTAAGTACTGAGAAAACCTTAGTTTTCACAGATTAAACAGACAAGGAGGAGTGGGTAAAGGAGGCTGAGAAGGAGCATCCAATGAAGATGGAGGACAAAAGAAAACTTTTTTGGTAATTTTTTAAAAAGTTGTAAGAAGGAGAATTTTAAAAATGAGGGGGTCATTTGTTCTGAATAATACAGAAAGGTAGGTAGGATAAAAGAAGATATGAAGCTTATCAATGATTTTGACAAGAGTGGTGAATAAGAAGTGGACTAAGACTAACGACCATTTGGAAATTATTATAGAAAGAATGGTAAGGGTGGAAATATCAACAGTGACTAAAGATAACCCTTCCAAGAATTTTGACAGTGAATTATAACATTGACCAGATAAGATTCTGGAGTCAAGGGAAGTTTATCTATCTATCTATTTTTCATTCACACACTTAGCATATGCAATTTTAATCAACCAAAAGAAAATCCCAAATGTATACGTGAAAAAAATCCAAACTGTTGACACAGGCTTAACTAATATCAGCTACTTTTATGTACAGCTGTATAAGTTCAAAAAAGCTATCCTATATGTATATACAAAAGTTGCTTATACACAGGTCTGTACATAAGAGTCTATACATTTATTTCCTCAGAACCCTTAGGTGCCACCTCTTGGTGAGGACACCAACACTTCGTTCACATATCTTACAAAAAGAAAGACCATTTCCAGGATTGACAACATTGTACATCCTGTATTCAGACAATGTACACTCCTCTTGACTGGTTAAGTTCCTTCCATCATAATGTGGACCACACCAGGTTCATGGGTTCCCCCAGGCAACTTCACACAGAGTGCTCCAAAGTAAAAGCCCATAAACCAACCCGAGATGAGGAAACAGAGTCCTACCCAGGGTGTCACCACAGGTCCAGGCTTAGTTGAATCTGTGTGCCCTGCTCACTGTCAGTATTCCAATTCATCTACACTGACAACTTTGGTGAGCACGGAGGGCAGGGATTGCTGTAGCACATCTGAGCCAAACCATTGGCGAGTCCCATGGGGGGAGCTGCTCCTCTGGTTGGGGCAATGCTTCAGCTGGGAGTGCATGTGGGGCAGGCCTAACCGGCTGGGCATGTTCTGAGTGGTTGTCTAACGCTGACAACTGCTGCCTAGGAACCAGAGCCTGGAGGATGCAGAAATCAGTGCTGTAGCTGCTGCTGCACCATTGCCAGATGCAGAGGTATTCCAGGAAAAGGGTTTAAGAAAGGGTGACCGGCAGCAGGTAAAGAAAGGGTAAAGGGCTGACCCAGGATAGGGCCAGATATTCCCTGTAAATGAATCAAGTCCATCACAGGAGGAAGCACACCAGCTTGGAGCAAACTTGGAAGATGCTGTGGATGTACTCCCTGGATGTACTCCCTGTACCAACCGTGGGTGAAGCTGGTGAGCAGGCCAAACTATAGGGACAAGTGGGACAAGGGGAACTTGGTGGACAGGGCGGAGAAAAGGTGTTGCGGGAACTGGGGGATGCCAAGATGGGTGTTTTTCTCCCAGTTGCTTTAGGTTGATAATCTTGTTCTTTGGTGTAATGGTTGGTCTGGGACAGTGGGGTGGAACACGAAGACCTCTGTAATGCTGACAGTTTTGAATTTGTAGTGGGAGAAGAGTCTCAATCAGCACTAGGTACAGAGCCAGATGACAGAAGATTCTCTTCACTGGCCTTCTGAGTATCCTCTTACTGTCACCAAGAGCTGCTTTTTCAGATGCTGGCTCCTTCTTGCTTTCCTCTTTGCTCTTGTACATCTTACAAATCACTGAGGTAGGGGTACAGAAAGGAGAAAGCATGCTTGTGATGGAGGCAGCAGGGGTGGGGAAGAGGAATTCCCTCAATGCACTGGTGCTGGTGTCTTGGTCATTGGCTGTTTCTGAATCCATCTCTGGTTCTCTCCACCTGTGGTTTGCCAAAACTAGGCTGGTAGAAGTTTGCTGCCTGTACAGCAAGGTCATGTGGTAAGACCAGTCCCTCTAAAGTTCCCTGTTGCAATTCCAGCTGGCTCATCTGGGCCATGAAGGGCCTCACGGGTTTACGCATCCCTTGGAATGGATCTCCGAGTAGCTGCTGTGGTCCTGGTGTGAAACCAATTGGTGATGGTATTCTTGGACTAAGGTAGTCTGCTGAGGCTGCTCAAGTTTGAAACACCTGTGACAAGGGAGGAAAGGGTGCTCTTTGGCCCAGTAAAGATGTTGTAGATTTCACACTTCCCAAAATGCCACTCAGAAGATTGGAAGAAGTAGGTCTCTGAACTGGTTGACCCAGAAGTTCCTGCAGGATATTCCTAGGGACGGGCTAGCTTGGAATCTCAGCAGGGGACATCATATGGCTTTCAGGGTTTAGGCTGACTTTGGGCTGAGAAGGCAAAGTCCCACTTGCCTTCATCATGCTCACCAGCTTGTTGAACGCAGTCATGTCTCCATCTTTCTTGAGTTGTTGACTGTTGGTTATAGCACTCAAGGTCTCTTCTAGGTGTTCTGTCATGAAGGGAGTTGAATTCTTCACTTACTGGTCCACCTTCAAGCCCTTTAGCCCTGCTTCTACCTCCTCCGCTGAAAGCACAGCCCCTGAATGTGAGCTTTCTTTAAGTTTTTCTTTATTTGCAGAAAGGCTGGAAAGAAGAGGTTTCAAATCCACTGTGGCTTTCTGTAGCATTTCTAAAATATCCACTTTATTTTCACTATGGTCTTCCAGTGGTATAGGAGCAAAGTAATTCCCCGAGTTCTGTCCAGGAGAGAGGATGGATTGCTCCGGTCCTGCGAGTCTCTGTAGCTCTTCATGTGGTGTTGACCCAAGACTGCTGGATCAGCTTCCTGATCTGCTCTGGTTAGAGAACCACCTACTGATCTATCTGGCAGAGACTAACTCTTCTCCCAAAACATCTTCTATCATCGAAGCCAAGCATGACACCTTATCAAGGTTAAATAACTCATTAAAGTCAAATTCTCCTGGGGACTGCTCAGGCAAGACGGTATCCCTTGGCACTTCTTGATCAGCCACAGACTCCTCTACCTCATCCTCTTCGGCCACTCCTCCACTGCACTCTACTATACCTTCCTTCACAGAGGCTGTCCATCGCCTTGTTCTTTTTCTCCCTTTGTGATCTTCAGTATGTTATCACTGAAGCCAGTCAGTTTGATGGTTTCAGACTGACTTGCGGTGTCCAGCTGAGAACCATACTGGTTCTCTTCTGTGTAAGAATCATTTCTTCTATGCTCACCAAAGACATGCTTACTATCCCCCAAACTCTCTCCCGAAACGCTTGTCCTTGCAGTCCCTCTCTCGGTTTCTTGTCTCTCAAGTACTGCAGGGCTTCATCGCTAAGACAGTGATCCTTCTCAAAGGTCCGGGCAGAGATTACTCCTCCCACTGCCAATCCTACCTCCACCAAGCAGAGGAAGCCCATCACTGTCTTTTTCTAATGGACTTCCTGAGCACCAGGAGCTAACAGCAGCTGTCAAAGCTCCAAAGCTCCATCTCTGAGGGCTGAGAACAACATCTAAGTCATTTTCTTTCACATTCTCTTGGTGGATCTACTATCCTGCACACCAGGGAAGGCCAGTCTGTATCTAACTCTTCAGACTTTCCACTGGTGAGCTCCGCCCTGAAGCTGGGTAAAGAGAGGCATGCCACTTCTCAGAGTCCCAAACACCATCACTGTCATATTTTCAGAAAGGCACGAAGGCCTCTGTTTGGAATGGGGGAGTTCTTTATATGCAGGAGTTCTTTTGTATGGCACTGGGGGCATTTGGAGGCAGCAGCTGCTAGGTCAAGAAAGCACTGCCATTTTGTTTCAGCCACACTTCTCCTATCCATGGCTCCTTGGTCTACAATGCTCTGCACTTGGCGCCCCTTTGCCTCGGCTGCCGCTCCCCCTCCCTGCCGCCCCGCCCCGTGGGTCCCAGCGCGGCTCCCCCACAGCCTTCGCTCTGGCGCCCCCACCCGGACCTGCTCCGCTGTCTTCTTCAGCGGCGGTAACTGCAGCCTGGCCAGGAAGTTTATTTCTTTAAGCGGGCATAGTAGGTAGATAATGGCCTCCAACAACTTCCAGGCCTTAATCTCTGGAACATCTAATGTATTAAGTTACATGGCAAAAGGAAATTAAGGGTGAAGATAGAATTATGGTTGCTAGTCAACTGACCTTAAAATCTTGGATTATTCAGGTGGTCCCAATGATCCTTAAAAGTAGAACATGGAGGCAAAACAGAGAATCCCAGGGAGATATGACTAGGGAGGAGAGGCAGAGAGATGCACCATTGTTTGCTTTGAGAGAAGAGGACACCAGCCAAGGAATGTGGGTGGCCTCTTAGGGGCTAGAAAGGGCAAGAGCATAGATTGTTCTCAAGAGCTTCCCACAATGCAGCCTTGCCAGCCTCTTGATTTTAGCCCAGTAAGACCCAGGTAGCACTTGTATCCTACAGAACTGTAAGATGATAAAGGTGTGTGTGTGTGTGTTTTAAAGATGCTAAGTCTGTGGAAATTTGTTACAACAATAAAGAGAAAACTAATACAGAGGGAATTACGAGAGCTCATTTGTATGCTAAGGGAGTGATTTAATAGAGAAGAAGAAACTGATTATGCATGAGAGTATAATTGTAGAAGCAAAACCCTCAAATGAGGAAAGACACAGATGGTAGGACAGCCTTTAAGAGGAGCAGATAACGTCATTTAAAATAAGAAGGCAGAGAGTAGATCCAGATGCAGGAAGATTTGGTAAAGCTGTCTTTGGAAGATAAGCCCTACTCTGACTGGTGCTGCTTTAGTTAGTGAAGTGTGAAGTCAAGCTCATTAACTGAGAGTGAGGTTGGTATAAGGTGGTATTAGAGGCTTAAAAGAGTGATATAAGCTAGTCGTTTTGGTATACCAGAGAGCAAGCTTACTAGGATTGCAGGATTGCCAGATAGGATGGACTGCCTAGTTGAGACTGTGGTCATACATTAAAGTAGGGTTAGGAAGCATGCCATAGTGTTTTTAACTATCCTTCTTTAGCTGAGCAGGTATACACGGAAGAGTCTAATAATTATAAACTTTAGAACTGAAGCTGAGTAAGGAAGTTAGGACATGGAAAGGAAGGATAGATAATGAAAAAATTGGTAGGATCAATAGACCAAAAAATGGTTGGAGTTGGGGTATGACAGAAGTGTGCTTAAGAGTTAGGTGGTAGTGTTTTAAAAATGGAATGTTCAGAACTGAGATTTTGAAGATGCACTTACTGATGATGACAAACTCAAGAGACATCTAGCTGAAGTGGGGGGGTAAAGAGGAAAAACATCATTTGGAGTGAGGAGGTCAAGTATGTGAGATGCCAGGAGACTGGATAAATTATGTCTGTAGATGTTATCACTAAGAACTGGACATAAAGACGTGTGGGGAGAGGAAGAAGGTCAGCTAGGAGTTAAAGTCCTCAGTAAGTAAGAGTAACTTGGAAGTACGTTGATGACAGGAACAATGAGTTGCTCTTTGTGGAGAGTAGTATAGTCTGAGAGCACTAAAGCCAGTCTGTGGGAAATTCTTCCAATCATAAGACATGTAAAATAAGCAGAGAATTAAGTTTTCATTGGCATTTTATATTCTTTCCTATCAGGACAGATATTCTTTCCTATCAGGAATATATGATACAATGCTAGAGATAAAATTATGAATGGCCAATACATTTTCTTTTTTGTAGTAGAATTTTTTTGATGTAAAATTTATCAGAGTTCTTGTGTTTGTGATACATAAACCTATATACTTGTACTACAAATAGTGGATATATCTGCATGTAAAGACATGTACTTTATGCATCAATAAATAATATCAATAATAAAATGCATACAAAATGGCATAGAAATGTGTTAGAGATTAAATGAATAGGGTTTTTTTCTGGATTTTTGTGATATTTGTGGCATTTGTCAATTTGTTAAAATTCATAATTTAAAAAAATTCTCACTTCTAAATATTTATTATGGATTCTTTTTCTTATAGAAAGTCCACCAAATTATGTAAGCTTCAGGGACCATAAAATCTAGGTCTTCCCTGGATAGGCCAAAAATCTGGTCTAAGATTACCTATAGGCAATTGAAAATAGAATATTCACTAGCTATATAAAAAATAGTTTTACTATATGGTTAAAAAACAGTTGCAAAAGAGAACCACATCTGTTTTCAATATGGATATCAGAATTTTTTTCTAAGTTTTTAATAATAGAAATATTATGTAATGTAATGGGCCTTCAAAAACAGCCTATAGAAAATAAAACCAATTTTTAGAGCTCTTTCTTACAGTGTCAATCAATATGGGCTTATGATGTAACTCACTGAAGACAGAAATAAGATGTAGAGGTCTCTGCTGATCTGGACTTATGGAATAGATTGCAAAGTAACTAGAAATCTGCAAAATGGATGAATTGGACTTCCTATTAAATATAACAGGTTGAACACACATGTTTATCTTTACTTCCTCAAGTAACTTCACTAAAACCAAGTAAAATGATAAACCAGTAACAACAAAGAGGATGAGCAGTAAGAACAAAATTTTGGAAGATGAAAGATAGGAAGCAGACTTTAGAAGAGCAGAGAAAGGTAAATTCCAACAACCTACAGGAGACAAAGCCAATAAGAAGTAATCTTTTTTGTCTTGCAGAGACAGATTCAGAAACTGGAGGCAGCAGCATATACCTCTGAAATAATGAAAGATGGGGGTGAAAACAGAAAGATTAGTTGAAAACCTACACAGTAAACAAATTATCAAATCCCCTCTGCAGGGCTCAGTAGCAAGGAAGCTATCTCTCCTGATCCTGGCAGAGGACTGGAAGTTCACGTTGTACAGATGTTGAATTACAAAAGCCCTGAAACTGGGTATGTCAGATATACTAAGTATAGGGATTAAGTGAAAATCTACATATTGATTAATGAGAGTCTCCTTTCCCTACTTGGCACCTGAAAACATTGTCAACTGACAACACAAGCAGAAATACAGTTTTACTCAAGGAAAATTATTGAGCCAAAGAGAAGCTCCACAGATGCTGCATTTGACACACATCTCCAGAAAAATCCCTGGGGTCAAACACCGGCTCCCTAAATGAGGCCCATCAGTCAACAAGCTCTTTCTTCCCTTTCACAGAAGAGCTTTCAGTGAGTGCAGTGAGCTTTTCAGTTCTTCAGTCTTAAATATGAATAAACAGCAGACTGATGAGGAAGTGCTCTAACATGAAAGATGAAGATTAAAACAAATTTTAAAAAGTAGGCAATTTGCTTAGGAAGAAAAAAATGCTCAATATGTGTCATGAGAACAAGATGCTAGAGAAAAAATATTTAGAGAATAAGAAAGAAATTAGGAATAAATAGCGTCAGAAACAAAATTCTATAGAAGAACTGGCCTATAAAGTGAAGGAAATTTCACTGAAAGTAGAATAACATGCCAAAGAAATGAAAAAAGAGAAAAGATAAAAAATTTGTTAGAGAACTTCTAGCAGTCCAATATCTACTTAACAGGAGTTCCAGAAGGTGGGAACAGAGAAAGTAAAAGGAATGTCTTATCAAAGAAAGAGGATAAGAAAATTTCCCAGTTGGAAGGCAGAAACCTAATTAAAAGGGTCCACTGAGTGCCTAACATAATAATGATAAAAGACTCAATCAGAGCATATCTTCAAGATATTTCAGAGGATCTGGGTAAGAAAATCCAAAAATTTCCAGACAGAAGATACAATGCAATCAGAACGCTATTGGTCTTCTAAACAGCAACTCTGGAAACTAGAATATAATATAGCAATGCCTTCAAAATTATGAAGGACAATAATTTTTAACCTAGAGTCCTATGCTTCACCAAACTATTAATCAAGTGTGAAGATGAATTTAACACATTTTCCAATATGCAAGGTCTCCAAGAATGAATTATACTATCTTCAGAATATACTGAGGATATACTTCACTAAAATGAAGGGGAGAAACAAATATGAGAAATGTATGGAATTAAGGAAACAAGAAGTCTGCAGAGAAAATGATTCTCAAGATGTTAGAGAAGAATAATCCCAGGATGACCACAAAGCAACAAGCCTTAAAATCAATCCAGATTAAGCCAGGTGCAATGACTTACGCCTGTAATCTCAGCACTTTGGGAGGCCGAGACCGGCAGATTGCCTGAGCTCAGGAGTTTGAAACCAGCCTGGGTAACAGAGTGAAACCCTTTCTCTACTAAAATACAGAAAATTAGGTGGGTGTGGCAGCGTGCGCCTGTAGTCCCAGCTACGTGGGAGGCTGAGGCAGGAGAATTGCTTGAACCCTGGAGGTGGAGGTTGCAGTGAACCAAGATCTTGTCACTGCACTCCAGCCAGGGCGACAGAGTAAGACTCCGTCTCCAAAAGAAAAAAAAAAATCAACAACCAGATTAAAGCAGGGGATGGAGGGCTCCAGGAGAGATGTTTCTCCCTGCTCCCTGCCAAAAAAAGAGAGAGTAAGAGAACAGAACTAATAGCTTACTCAATGTGATTAACTTCATTGAGAGGAGGAATATTTGGGTATAAACTCGTGACTAGTATATAAGAAAAAAAGATGATAAAAAAAGAGGCAAGATTAAACTGCAGAAAAATGGTTAAAACAAAAGGTATAGTTGTGCAACAAGGAAAAACAGTTGTAAAAAAATGCAATCATAGTACACCACATGACTCAGCTGTGAATAGTATTTGTATAGTCATAATACTAAAAACATTGAATGTTTATTCAATAAAAATCATGATATAAATATAGTGGGAGTGTAGGAGTATGAAAAGTATTTGTGTCATTAGTATATTAGAGCTATCCTCTTCTAGAGATATCTAAAAATGGAAAAATCAAGGCATACAATAGCAGATATACACACAAAAAATATGAAGATCTCTAAACAGTTTAAAAAGTTTAAAGTTTTGGGTAAGGTTTTCAGAGTGGGTAAGGTAGAGAGGGGATTGCTGTTTTTTGTTGTATTCCTTGTAGAACTAAAGTATGTAATTTTTTATACTATGCATATGTAATATTTTGATGTTAGAGGATGAATTATTATATGCTCCAGAAATATCTGCATTTAAGGCAAAATGGCTACTTCTCAATATACTAGCTATCCATATATATTAATAATACCATGCCTCAAAAGCATTAAGACTTTAACATCCAGAATAGGTTTCACTCTGACATATTAAAATGAATGTTTTGTCGGCATTATCATATTTCTTTTTATTATTAAGGGCAAATGCATAGCTAAAAATTGGTTATTTTAGGCTAACTCAGAGGTGTTCAACAGGGGGAAGAATTTTATCCCAGGGAACATTTGGCAATGTCACAATACAGGTGGGGGGTTCTTATTCATATCTAACAGGCAGAAGTCAAGGATGCTGCTAAACAGGACAACAAAGAATTATCCAGCCCAAATGTCAATAGTGCTGAGGCTGAGAAACCAAGCTCCAAGTCTTTGAGGATTATTTCATCAGAACGCTATACATAAAGATTGATGATATGCAAACATCTTGCAATTTAGGACTGACTCAGCTAAATACCTTGGTGCAATGTTGGAAGCAGTCTGGCTGTCAAATATACCTTCGGGAATATTGAGAATGGTAAAGACAAAAGGTATAATAAATGATAATAATAATAAAACACAGAGCTTTGTACCTCAATAATCTCTTTCATCCATGGTTCCTAAGGTACTTTATAAACTAATAATAACTACTCTGGTAGTCACATATTACCTTTTATCTGAGGACTGCAGGCACTTTCACAACACTCTCACATTGTAGGAAGTGTTATTATCCCCCATTTTATACATAAGTAAACAGAGGCACAAAAGTGAAGCAACTTGCCCAAAGCCACACAAGTCAGCAGCAGTCAAAATTCTTGACTCAGAACCTATTAATACTAAGAGAACTGGTCGAACCCATGCAGTGATAAATTTATGTGGTGTGTTATCCTAGTTCATTCAAAGTCTATCGTTTTTTAGGTTGATATTGTATATTCAGTACCCCATCTATTTTACTTTCCTCTTCTCCCATATACTTTTTAGAGACCAAGTACTGTAAGTCCCTAGAAGTGACTATGTTTACTGAGTGCCTTCCTTGAATCAAGCACACTTTATGTGCAGTGTCAATTCTTAAGACAGCTTAAAAATAACATGATTTTTGCTGATTTTATAGTACAGAAAGCTGAGTGCCAGGTAATTTAAACATGCCCAAGACCTCTCATCTACTTAACATAGGTTTGTATCCAGGCTGACTATACCCTCTCTCCACTATATCCTGCAGCCCTTCTAAGAGAAAGTCCTCTGATAAGTTACAAAACATATTAATGTAAATACATTTAATGTCCCACCCTCCCTTACTCTCCTTAAAACTCAGAAAACAAAATAATGACTATGTAATTGAGAAATTTCAGGTGGCACACTGGGGTTGGTACCAGCTAGGTAAACAGCTGCTCACCCTTTTAGTCCTATTCCCAAGAAAACTCTTTAATTTTCTAAGGATTTTTCCACAGCTCTCACCATACGTTCCAGACCAAAGACCAGAATTGTCTTTCCCTGAGAAATAACACAGCATGTGAATCACTTTCTTCTGTTCCCAGTTCTGTGGCAGGCAAACACTGATTGCTCACTCACCATGCGCTCCTGGGCAAAACAGGAATATTAAGTAGGAAGAAAGGTTTATGTTAGGTAAGAGTGTGACTTAGGGCTCTCCTACTTTTTTTTCTTTTTTTACAAAATGGAGACCTGGCATTTGTCGCCGCCCACAATTATGTGCCCTGACATTACTTGGATATAGAAAGGTCAGTCTTCTCAGGTGCGTCAGTGGCAGCCCACCCACCACCTCTGATCCAGAAATTTTAGATGACTTGCATCTGAGGATAAGCCTCTGGCATGTTAACAATGAAAAAATAGAGGCAATCAATGCCCAGCTCATCTCAAATTAGCATCAGTGCAGCGTTAGTACTTTGGTAGGGAGCTTTGCTGCTAAATTAACTCTCTGTAAAGAGGAGATGGAGAGACAGGGTTAAGAGGAAAACTCCAAGACTGGGATCGCCAATACAATAAACTGTCGAACTTCCTTCTCCCGCAAGTCTAAGATATTAGTAAATCCTTCCTCTTAGCCAACCCTTTTCACCAGGACACCAGTTTTCTTAGAAGGAGGGTGCTGGGTTTGTTTCCGTTCTTTCTATTCTCTTGCCCGCTGCCCAAAGTACATCTGAAAAGGGAGCAGAGACTAGGAAAAGGGACACGTGGGTATTTTCCCATCCTGTCTAGTCACTCCCTGAATCATCACAAGTTATCGCACTTTTCCCCTTAGCCAGCAGCGTTCGAGACTTTCTCTCAAATAATTCGGTCTTGTACTTAAAAAGGAAGAGTGGTGGGAGAAGAGAGAGGCGGAGAAGACGAGCGAGGAGAAGGGCGTGGAGTGCCGTTCCCGCCCCGGAGTCGCAGGCGCCGGGAGGCTGGACGCCGCGAGGCTGCTAGCCCAGGAATGTGCGGTCCAACCCGCCGGCCGCGGGCGGAGCGCGGCGGGCGCGCTGTGGTCCGCGGCGGCTGCGGAGCGGAAGACGGCGGGCTCGAAGCAGGCGGCAGCGGCGGGCGGGACACGCCGCCGCGCACCTGAGCGCCGTGGGCGGGGCGTCAGCGGCCACGACCCTACCCACCGCGCGCCGCGCCCCTCGTGCGCCGCCTCGGCCCTTTCCGCTCGTGCTTCGGCGCCTCTCGGCTCCCTTCCCGCCCCTCGCTCCCTCCCTCCCTCTTTCTTTTCCCTCCCTCTTGTCCTGGGACTGCCTGGAGCTCCGCAACGCGAGTTTGCTGTGGTTCTTTCCGCGCGGCGGAAGAGTGCGCCAGCTTCGGCTCACCTGGGCGCCCGATCCCAGCCCCACGCCTCTTCCCCTACAAGCTCCTCCGAGGTAAGGGGCTGCCTCGCCGCTTGCTCACACCCGTCCCCCTTCCCCGCTCGGCGGGATAGCTAGGTCCCCGCCTCCTCCGCGAGCAGGCTACGAGCTCCGCGCCTCGCCCTGGGAGTGGAGTGTCGCTGGCGGGGACCTCGGACCGGCGATGGCCAGAGCGCGGAGCAGGCAATTCGACGGGCCGACAGGTGGCGGGTCTGGCCCTAGTACCTCGACCGCCTCCAGCGCGGACCCCGGTGGGGACGGGGCGGGCGGGCCAACTTGGGGGTGGGGTCAGTCCTCTCTCCTCCCTTCGAGGGGCGGCGATCGTCGGGGTCCTCATTGTAGGTGCGTGGGAGAAACTTTGCAGGGTGGGGACTCGGCGGCTTCTCGCTGGTAGGGACTCGTGGGCTGGTAGGCTCCGAGGGGCGCAGCCCGGGGGCAGACCTTTGGGTCGGGCGGGGACCTTACGCTTTCCCTACCCGCCCCCTTTTGTCTTTCCCCCTCAGACCTGCCGGCTGCTGGGGGAGCGGCGGCCGTCCCGCTCCTGGAGGTCGTTCCCTGGCATCCTCGGGGACGCAGGAGAGGAAGAGGCGGCAGCGGCGGGAGCCCTGGTGGGCGGCCTGAGGTGAGAACCCGGCCGGCCCCGCTGGGAATATGGCGACCGGTGGCTACCGGACCAGCAGCGGCCTCGGCGGCAGCACCACAGACTTCCTGGAGGAGTGGAAGGCGAAACGCGAGAAGATGCGCGCCAAGCAGAACCCCCCGGGCCCCGCCGCCCCGGGAGGGGGCAGCAGCGACGCCGCCGGGAAGCCCCCCGCGGGGGCGCTGGGCACCTCTGCGGCCGCCGCTGCCAACGAGCTCAACAACAACCTCCCGGGCGGCGCGCCGGCCGCACCTGCCGCCCCCGGCCCCGGGGGGCGTGAACTGCGCGGTCGGCTCCGCCATGCTGACCCGGGCGGCTCCCGGCCCGCGGCGGTCGGAGGACGAGCCCCCAGCCACCTCTTCCTCTGCGGCATTGCCGCCCCGGCGTGACGATGAGGAGCGGGACGGCGCCCCAGAGAAGGGCAAGAGCTCGGGCCCTAGTGCCAGGAAAGGCAAAGGGCAGATCGAGAAGAGGAAACTGCGGGAGAAGCGGCGCTCCACCGGCGTGGTCAACATCCCCGCCGCAGAGGTGAGTCGGGCAGGGGCCGCAGCCAGGCCGGGGCGGGCAGACGCCTCCGCTGTCTTCCTCCTGGGAGTCCCCGGGGCCCGGAGTTTTCCTCCTCTGTCTCGTACTTGTCCCTTCACCGAGTTAGGCAGGCAGGGGGTGATGGAGTTTTATTCTCAACAAATGCTTCCTGGGAAGTTCCTCAAACTCAGAGTAGGACGTGTGCCCTCTTCAGGCTTCCTGGCCAGGTCTCAGATCCAGGATCTTTCTTTACCGTAGTGGAAAGACAACTTGTGGCTCCAGGACTTGCCCACCTGGACCTGGCTGTTTATGCTTGATCAGTTAGAAAAATTGATTAATGGTGGTGACAACATTCTCTAGGGTCCCACTTGCCCATGTGAAGTTGCCAGTTTATCTCTTTCTTACCAATGTTTGATAGCACCTGTAAAGAAAATGTGGCCTTAGCAATTATCCAAGACAGCTTTATCTTCCAGTGAACTTAAGATGAGTATATGTAAATGAATATATGCACTTTTTCATATATAAATCAACTTTATAAGTTGTGCTCCTAAACACATACATAGGTTTTTTCTGAGGGATATTTAGGACAATAGGGATCCTTTAGTAACCTACAGTTCTGTTTGCTAAGACGATGTCTTCTTGTTTTTGAGTACTGTATCTGAAACACATACGTCGTAGGGTTTTTTGTTTGTTTTGGGTTGTTTGCATTTTTGAACATTTTCAAAATGTTGCTACAGGTAGCAGCATCTTCCCCTTAGACTGGCTGGTAAAACATTTTTACTGAGTGTATAATCACACCTCCTTCTACCAGAAACAAGACAAAACAATCACAAACAAGTTTTGGTTACTTTAATAGTAGCTCACGGATTTGAGGAAGTGGCCCAACTACCTTATTTCACCTAAAATAGTTGCATCTTTTTCTCATTGACCCTTTAGCTTTCACTTTTTTTCCTCCTGGCTGTCTAATTTTACTCAACTTTGCCACCCAGTAAATAACTATTAAGAATTTACTGACTTTAGTTGTGGTTTAAGTAAAAGCATTTGCAGTACGTTAGGGTGTATATTAAATACACCTAAATTTTTAGAGTTAATATGATTTCCATACCTAGAAAATCATAGTGTGTCTTTGTAGGGTGTATTTTTATATGAGTGTTTCAGAGATTTTTATCAGCCAGCAAAACTGTCCTCTGTGGTTTGCTCCTTGCACAAAAGATCTGTTATTCATTAAATTGCTTTAGAAGGAATTCATAAGAGTGGTAATCAAATTTCCATGTTTTTTTTTTTTTTTTAGTTAAAAATATGAAGATTAAGGGGAAATTGAAGACAAAGCTTTGGGAAAGCTACATTCCTCAACTTTATTTTTAAAAGTAGCTGATAGTCCAAATAAAAGATTTTGTCATTTTCAGTCTTTTCCTAATTGTTCATCTGACAGGGGTCTTATTTTGGGAAATAACTCAGCAGATGTTAAACTTCACTTTTTTTCTGGCTACATGTGCTAAAATTATTTTTCAAGTACATTTTTTTTTTTAACAAGGATAATGTTTACTGAGGGAAGTAAGTAGGGTGTATCTTGTGAGATCCTAAGAAACATCTTTTGTTAATACCCCTGCTTTTGACTAAAAGAACATAGTGCTGAGAATGTAGATGACTCCCCCACTACAATGGAGTCTAATACTCTGGAATGTTTTCGTTTGGGTGTTGGCAACTCCTAAATTTAATCTTCCTTAAAAACAAACAAACCAAGGGTACCTTTTTTTTTTTTGTCTGTGGAATTTGAACCTTTTTATTGAATAGGGAATTGAGGACTGCTTTCTTTTAGTGGTAACTATGGCTCTATCTGTTTCAAGCTGTAGGACCCAACAAAACATAATAATGTTTTACCACGGTATCTGATTAACAGACATACTTCTTGAATGCCTCCTCCTTATATTTTCATTTTTTTCAAAACAGCTTAAGTATTTCAGATTATTTTAATAGTGATAAAATATATGATGCAAAACTTTTAAGCTGAGCCATTTTCATGTCTTTATATTGTTGCTTTTTTAGAATTGTATGCCATTTCTCCTGGTAGTTTCAACAGTGAGAATACCAGTTGCTGTGAAGTTTCTTGTGTAATATTTAGTTTAGCACTCCTGTTTTAAAAAGTCATATATATTTTGCAAATTTTTCAGGTATGAAAATATGTAAAAGGATGAAAACGACCAATCTATATTCAGAAGTATTCAGAACATTTATCTAATGTTGAGTAAGACTCTTATTTTCAAACTTGATTCCTATCCATGTTTATATTAGTAGATTAACATGTAGTTGGTATGTAGAGATCTTGTTTTAATGGTTGATAAACATGAAGCTCCTTCAAGGAAGTACTTATGAAACATCTGTGTGATACATTTACTGTGACTTTGATTACCTCATTTTACTAGTTATAGATTATGTAATACAATTATAAAGGTACCTGAAAGCAGCTAAAGATACCAGAATCGACTAGAAGATAGTTATAGGCGAGGAACCAGGTCAAAAACTGAAACTAGTTGATTTGGGAGGTAGGAGACTGGGTGGTTACTGCGTGTGATGAATGGAAAGTCGAAATATCCAGAGCTGCTTTAATGAGATACAATTTACTAAGAGTTTTTTTTAATCCTTTTTTTCTAAATTTTTACATTTTCAATTTTTTTGGTAGTAATTCACCTGAATTGCATAATTTGGACGTGGCATACTTATTGCCAATAATTTTTGTGTGTGTTTATCAGATCAGTCAAATATTTGTTATATACCTGTTAAAGACACTATTCTCAAGCACTGGAGAAGACAAGAATATGGCAGTGTATATTTTCAAGGAGCAAGGCTGTAAACTGGGAGGAAGGATAAGGCATAATTACATGAAAAAATTTAAGTACTGAGTTAACAGTTTAAAAGCCATGTTTTTTTTTGGAGATAGAGTCTTGCTCCGTCGCCAGGCGCCAGACTGGAGTGCAGTGGCGCGATCTCGGCTCACTGCAACCTCCGCCTCCTGGGTTCAAGCAGTTCTCCTGCCTTAGTCTCCCTAGTAGCTGGGACTTTCAGGCCCATGCCACCATGCCCAGCTAATTTTTGTATTTTAGTAGAAACGGGGTTTCACCATGTTGGCCAGGATGTTCTTGATCTGTTGACCTTGTGATCCTCCTACCTCGGCCTCCCAAAGTGCTGGGATTACAGGTGTGAGCCACCGCACCCAGCCAAAAGCCATCTTAATGAAGCACGTAACTATTTATTGGAAATAGTGTGTGTTTAAAGGGAGGAGATGATTGGGCTGGGAGAAGCTATTGAGGTTGAGAATCTTGACCTGAGTCTTTTCAATGCCTGTATATTTTTACATATATTCTCACATATGTATATGTATACATAACTGTTTGTAAGTATATTAAGTATCAGCATACAGTGGTTCTTAACTGGAGCAGCACATTGATATAATGTTGGGATCTTTTAAAAAAATGTTTACTCATGCTAATTTTCTTGCCCTCTTTGTCCCTTTACCCTACCCTCTTTGTCCCTTCACCCCACCCTCTAATAATTGAATGGATCTACAATGGATCCCAGGCATTAATTATTATTATTATTATTATTATTTTTGAGATGGAGTCTCGTTCTGTCACCCAGGCTGGAGTACAGTGGCGCGAGCGATCTCGTCTCACTGCAACTTCCGCCTCCCGGGTTCAAGATGATTCTCCTGCCTCGGCCTCCCAAGTAGCTGGGATTACAGGCGCTTGCCACCACACCTGGCTGATTTTTGTATTTTTGGTAGAGACGAGGTTTCACCATGTCGGCCAGGCTGGTCTCGAACTCTTGACCTCAGATGATCCTCTTAGCTCGGCCTCCCAAAGTGCTGGGATTTCAGGTGTGAGCCACCGTGCCTGGGCGCATTAATATTTTTATAAGTTTCCCATTTGATTCAATTGTGAGTCAGTGTTAAGAACTATGGGGCTGCAGTCTGGGCATAGAAATGAATCGGACATAAGCCTCGCCCACAAGATGCTCTCAAGTCAAAAGGAAATGTGAAAAGCAGAGTAGTAATTATAGTTTAGTGTCTGAGCAGGGTACCTAACCCAGGGAGGAGGAGGGATAGTTGAAGAAAGCTTCCTAGACAGTTACATACTTGTTTTCAGGGTGCTTGTGAAGCTTTTGCCATAAATAGGGTTGTATGAATGGGTTAATGGAGATGGTTGCCATAGAAAATAAAATCTTTCAACAGGGAGAGGTGGCACTGAAGTTTTGGTTTAAGTATAAAAGTTAACATATGATATTTAAAACTTCTGTTTTAAAATAGTGGTTGGATAAAGTGGTTTAGCTTCAGTGGTTGGCTAAAGTGCTTTATGTACTGTCTCAATGCTCACAGCAATCTCATGTGGTTGTTATAGTTACTCTGTTTATCCCCCATTTCCAAAGGAGAAAATGGAGACTTAGAGCTTAAATGATTCAAGATCACATACAAAGTGAGTGACAGAGCAATATTTTAAATGTTTTTGTGCATTTTGTGTGTATGTATATATCTAGGGAAAGGAAAGTTTTTAAGAATTAGCCTAGCTTTTATTATTCAGCATATTTCCCTAGATTTTTGACATAACTTTTTACTAAAAATTATCTTAAGTAATTTAAACATCTGAATGAGGAAAACAGTAAAGGTATGGAATTGAGTAGAATTTCAGGTCAAATTCGTGGACTCAGAGATTGCTTCTGACCCTCTAATCTATAGCTTAGCAAAATTTTGAACACCACACTCTCAGCAAAATGTAAATTTATTTTTGGCTAGTGGTAAGAAAATGTGGATCTTTGATTTTACTTAAGTGATATATTTTTCTATGAAGATGGGATCATAGTACCTACTTCATAGTTTGAACTTGGGATGGTAAAATGGAAGATAAAGGAGCAGCATTAAGCATATAGAAAGCACTTTTAAGTGAACACAGGTTAGATCATATCATTTAGTATATTTATTGAACATGATATAGGACAAGTTCCACTTAGTAAACTATAAATCCAGGTGGATTAAGAAATGCCTTTTGTTTTTCCCATTATGCTCCAGACTGTCCACCTTTCTGTGTGATGAGTCAGGAGAGAAACTAATAATGACTCAGAGTTGGAGAAAATTTGATTTGTGAATGGGGTAGGTATAGTGTTAACACTGAGCCTGCTTAGTATAAAGCCTGAGCTGATATTAGCCCAGCTTTCCTAAATGTTTTAGCTCACTGGTAAAGTAAATTGAAATTTTAATAGTATCAGGATTTGTACTGAGTTGTCCAAGCTGGGATGCCATTTCTCATAAAAATAATAATTACGTAATTAAAGTAGATGACATTTATCGTGTGCTTATTAAGTGCCAGGCACCCTTCTAAGCATTTAACGTATATTAGTGTATTTAGTTCTCACCACAGCCCTACGGGAAAATGGGACAGAGAGGGTATGTTACTTACTCGCTTCAGGTCATATATGTAATAAGTAGATGAGAGATAGTGTGCACTCACAGTCTTGTGCATGATAAACCATCTTAACTCTACACCTCAGTGTATTACATAATGTATATCTAGTTTAAGAAATACAAAGAATATTTTAGTGTTAAATTGTTAGTATATGACTATAGAATTTGAAAATAGCCCTATTTATGCAGGATGGATGAAGTGAGACTTCAATGGAAAATTTTGAGAACAAATGAATATATAGACACTGGCATTAAAATTCTTATTTAAAATCATCAAACTAGTGACCTGTTTATGCTATTTTTTTTTTTTGAGATGGAGTCTTGCTCTGTCACTCAGGCTGGGGTACAGTGACATGTGGTATGATCTCAGCTCACTGCAACCTCTACCTCCTGAGTTCAAGTGATTCTCCTGCCTCAGCCTCCCAAGTAGTTAGGACTGCAGGTGTGCACTACCACGCCTGGCTAAGCTTTGTATTTTTAGTAGAGTTGGGGTTTCACCATGTTGGCCAGGCTGGTATCAAACCTCTGGCCTCAAGTGATCTGCCTGCCTCGGCCTCCCAAAGTGCTTGGATTACAGGCGGGAGCCACCATGCCCAGCCTGTTTATGCTATTTATTATTTCTGCATTTTTTTTTTTTAGCACTGTAATGCTAAATAATTATGCCATTTAATAGCAAGCTGATATAATGTTTTACAAGTATAAAATTATTGGCAAATATTAAGGTTTGACATTTTCTCAGTGCTTTTTTTCCTTTTTTTAAAATTGAGATACAATTCACATACAGTAAAATTCACCCTTTTAAAGTGTACAGTTCAATTTTTTTTATTATTCACATGGTGTGCTCTTAAGTGCTTTTATATTTTCATCTTTATTTTTCGTTATGTTCCTGGAATCTATGGTGCCTAAGTTTTAGCTTTCCTTTCAGTAAGGCGATATGGTGTTCAAATTATGAGAAACTATTAACTTAAAATAATTTAATATCAGCCTTTCCCGCATTTTACAGAGAAGATGAAATTATGGTAGGATCTCCTCAATTTTAAGTTTCTTAAAACTTGGGCACCTACTACCATTTGTTTGCATTATAATACGTATTTATTAGGTTGGTGCAAAAGTAATTGTGGTTTTTGCCATTGAAAGTAATGGCACCAACTTAATAATTGGATTACTTTTGCACAAACTTAATAATTTAACGGTGTATAATACTTTCAGTTTACTTAAATTTTTACATATCTTTCATGGAGAACTGCAAATCTCTGTTATCTAAACATTTGGGAACATTGATTCAGAGTAAAAAAGGAGTTTCCAACGCTTACCACTTTAGTTATATTACTAGAATCAGTGTCCTAAAAGATGTGTCTGGGAGGGTGGTCCGTCCCTACCTGTATCACTTGTGTTATTTGTTTAAAATGCAGATTTCTCAGATCCACCCCAGTCTGGGTTAGGGATTTTATCTAAGAGTCCGCATTTTAACTTGAGTGATTCTTGTACACACTTGTTTGGGAAGAACTAACTTAAATACCCTGTACTAGTTTATTGATCCGTCAAATGAAATAGATGCTGATTATCTAACAGGATTGTTATATGACTTAAGTAAAATGATGTTTGTGAAAATGTTGTAAAAATGCCCAAATCTTAAATTGTAGTTACTATAGAGATTAATTTTCTATGAGGTTGTAAACATTCTCATTTTTTTCTTCCAATTAAAAACTACATATTTTAGCAGACAACTTGAGCTACTTGGAAATTCAAAGTACTTTACACATTTATGTAATGTCACATACTTAGTGCAAAATACTGTTTCTGCCTTGCCTCTTTTCCAGAATTTAGACAAGTCTAGATGACAGAAACACCTCTAATAGTTAAATGTATAGTTAGAACTTTACTTTCACTCATTTTTAAGTTTTATATATCTTTAAGTAAAAGCATATACTTGCATTTATAAATGTATTTGATAATTAGCAACTCAAATTTTTAAAGCATTGTTTTTGCCATCTTATCAAACTACTATCAAGTGCAAAAATGTTTCTCATTGATTAAAAATCTTATATGTTAGACTTATAGACATCCTTGACCGGCAGTTGATCTTAAACATATTTGTGTAAGTGCTGAGTTCACTTTCTGTTTAGATCTTAGTCAGTTGTGTTACAGCCTTATACCTATTTGTATAGAATTGAGCCTCAGCCACCTGTTACATTTTCCTTAGGCTATGTAAAAGTATGGCACCATGGCTGAACGAAATTGTAGGAATACTTAATTTCTAAAAGCAGCAAAATCACACATTTCAAAGGTAGAAACAGCTCCAGCAAGTTCAAATCTTAGCATGTCAGTTGACTATTAAATGTTTATTCTGTGATAGTTTTTGGAGATTTTATTCAACAAATTTTTGTGGGTCACAGTGTATTTTTCAATGATAGTCTCATGTATTTTAAGTAGTTGAGGAAATAGGGCAGTTGTATTTTGAAAATTAATATTTTGTTAGACTTTGCTGAAATGAACAGATAGGAGATAATTTATATTATAGATTACAATTCTGTAGCATCTGAAACTTTGTTTTCAGGCTCTTCATAATAAATTATATGGGGCCAGGCACTGTAGCTCATACCTCTAATCCTAGCACATTAAGAAGCTAAGGTGGGAGAATCAATAGAGCCCAGCAGGTCAAGGCTGCAGTGAGCTGTGACTGCTCAACTGCACTACAGCCTGGGGGACAAAGTGAGACTCTGGCTCAGAAAAACCAAACAAAGCAAAACTCTAGGGGAACTAAGAGAATAGGATAAATAAAAATAATAAAATAGAGTTTGAAATACAGAACTGAAACAGATAAAATTAACTTAAAAAGACATCTTTTGGGCCGCACTCAGTGGCTCACACCTGTAATCCCAGCACTTTGGGAGGCCAAGTCGGGCAGATCACAAGGTCAGGAGCTCGAGATGATCCTGGCTAACACGGTGAAACCCCGTCTCTACTGAAAATACAAAAAATTAGCTGGGTATGGTGGCACCTGCCTGTAGTCCCAGCTATTCAGTAGGTTGAAGCAGGAGAATTGCTTGAACTCGGGAGGCAGAGGTTGCAGTGAGCTGAGATCGTGCCACTGCACTCCAGCCTGGGTGACAGAGCTAGACTTCATCTCAAAAAACAACAAAAAAAGACATCTTTCAGACTAAGCTTATCTATGGTCATATAAGCAAACTACTTAATACTTTATGTAATCTGCAAATTCTAAAATATCAGCTGATTTTCTATTTTTGGAGTTTTTTCCAGAATATTTTTTAGTAGTATTTAAAAAGAATATAAATCTCAGAAAGAATACAGTTAACGTTTGGAAGATGGTGCTTGAGGAATAGGAATAAAAAGTACGATTATATTGAAATAATCAAAGAAGTTACTTTTAGGTTTCAAATTCTTGATAGACTTCTCCATATCCTGTAATGTAAGCAAAAGTTGATGCAAATCAAATTTACATAATCCTAATATTTTTCAGCTGGTAGAAGTAATGTGTTGAAAAGGCAGTGTGTTCATTGTAGTTCCCTCATGGAAATAAAGCCAAGGAAAGGTAGAAAAACCTGTTATCTTATACATATTAATATTTGTGTTTCTAATCTTATTTCTGTGGATCTAGTTGAGAAATGGAACCACACTATCAATTTGTGTGTGTATGTAACCACTCATCATGGGTATTTTTATGATGTTATTCTATAATTTCAAAAATAGGGGTTGATGTGGATTTTTTTGTTTTGTATTTTTTAGAGACAGGGGTCTTGCTTGTTCCCCAGGCTGCAATACTGTGGTGTGATCACTGCAGCCTCAAACTCCTGGGCTCAGCCAATCCTCCTGCCTCAGCCTACCAAGCAGCTGAGAGTACAGGCATGAGCCACCATGTCTAGTTGGATGCGTGTGTTTTGTCCTGTTTGATATTAAAATATTTAACCATTACTTCATTGGGAAAGGACCTTACTGCTTATCTGCCTTATTATGTGGCTTTTTGATTAGCCCGTAAATAGTTTTGGGTAACACTTATTTTTTTCTTTTCTTTTTCTTTTTCTGTTTTTTTTTTTTTTTTTGAGACAGGGTCTTTATCACCCAGGCTGAGTGCAGTGGCACTATCATGGCTCACTGCAGACTCAACCTCCTGAGTTCAAGAGATCCTCCCACCTGAGCCTCCTGAGTATCTGGGACTACAGGCTTGCGCCACGATGTCTGGCTAATTTTTAAATTATTTTTTTTGTAGAGATTGTGTCTCATTATGTTACCCAGGCTGGTCTTGAACTCCTGCACACAAGCGCTCCTCTTGCCTTGGCCTCCCAAAGTGTTGGGACTACAGGTGTGAGCCACTCTACCTGGCCTATTTTTTCTTTTCATATATTGTGTTTCCTGAAACATTCCTCAAGAAAAGTGTTTGTGCCATTGAAAGTGTCTCATAGGTATAAGTCCTTTAGGTAATTGTGAAGGATGATCAGAGGTTTTTGTCTTTTTTTAAACCTCTGTAACCCTTGATTTCACTGGGAAATTGGTGATTAAAGCCGCAGTAATTATAAATGTATGCATGCTATAGTTGAGATAAGTTCCTAAAACTCATCATGGTATGCAGAATTGCTCAGTAAAAACTGTAGGGCATATGTGAAGATGGAGTTTGGGCATAACACTCAAAAACATTTAAAAAGTAGAAACCTAATAAGAACTAGCAGTTTTACACATGTTAAAGGCTTAACAAATACATAAATACTACAATTAATATGATACTTTACTTTGAAAAATACCTAAACTTTTAAAGAAGTGTGTTGGAAAGTGCAGCTTGTGAATTTCTGTAAAGTGATAGGAAGAAGGTTATCTGAAATTGAAGTGAGAGTGTTACACCAGATGTGAATGGGTATAGCATATAACATATGCAGTGAACTAAGGTAACTGGCAGATGTTTGAGGTATATATGCATATAGTTCTACATGGCTGGGTTGCAGTTTTCTGAGCCTGCTGAGCATTCTTGCATTTGCATGTAAGCAAATGCAAAATTAGTGTTATTTGCAACTTCTTCCCTGACATATGTTTATATCAGTGGCATTGGGACAGATTCATGTTTTTCTAAACAAATGTTATAGCGTGTATGTCTATCCATACATAGATATCTCTATCCCCATCAACGTGTCTAAAATATGTAAAACATTGTAAAAACATAGAAAACAATGGCTTGGGAAGATCGATCCAAGTAATGACACAGAGAAGAGGTATAGGAAGCAGAGAAATGGGAGTACTCATGTAAGAGTATACTGATAATGATTCCTAGGGCAATGGTGGTAGAAAAGGAAAGGAGGGATAGATTGCAGAGGTATTTCATTGGCATTAAAAATTACATAACTGGATGTGTTGAGCTGGAAAAGTCTTTAGAGATAATCTAGCCCATTAGAAAAAACAAAACATTAATGTAGACTTTCAGAAAGCATTTACCTCAAAACTTAAGTTGCATTTCAACCTCAACCTTTTTCCTCTAGCTAGGTCTAGCATATTCCTCACTGCTCCTGGCCCCACCAGGCGAATACTACCTGTGTATCAGGGATTTTGTTTATTTTATTATCCCTTATTTAAATACTCAGCCTATACCTCCTGGTTCATCTTGTCATGCAGAAATGTTTCCTTAATGTTGCATCACCTTCAGCTTACTGTTTTTTCCCCATAATTGGTCAGTTTCTTAAAGGCAACATTTACACCTGCTGACTGCTCATTTCTTACTACTGTATTGAAATGCATCTTTCTATAATTATGACCTTTTTTTTTAATACCAGTGTCATAAACTTGTGACCTCTTAATTGCCAAATGTGACAGCTTCTTTCATCCCATTTGTCCTCTCTGTAGCATTTGCCCTTGTCACTCCTCTCATATGTTGCAACATTTTTTATAAGCTGGTTTCTTCAGAAATATTTGACTGCCTATCAGTGCTGTGTGATAGAAAATATTCACCAGTCTTTAAGAAACTTCTAATCTTCTCTCAGGGAAAACGATAAGTAAGTATAGTTTAGTATAATAAACGTATGCAGAAAAGAACAAAGTACTGAACTAGCACAGAAAAGGCAGCCATGGGCCAGGCACAGTGGCTTTCATCTGTAATCTCAGCACTTTGGGAGACTGAGGCAGAAAGATCGCTTGAGACCAGGAATTTTAGGCTGCTGTGAGCTATAATAATGCCACTGCACTTCAGCCTGGGTGAAGAGCGAAACCTTTTCTCTAACCACCACCACCATCACCTCCTTCCCCCTCCAAAAAAAAAACCCTAAAGGGAGCCATTAATTAAGGAAGTCGAGAAAGGCTTTATGTAAGATGAGGTGGTATTATGCTTTAAGTCTTAGTTGGTAAGAAGGATTTTCCAAGTGAAGAAGGAAACAGAGTAACATTTCAGGTAGAACAAATAGCACGTGCAAAGGCACATAACTGGGAAGTAATAGAAATAATAACTTTATATTGCATGCCTACTGTATGTCCAGTGCTGCACAGGAGGCTTTCCATGTGTTACATCTAATCTTCACATTAACTCATGAGGAAGGTTTTTTGTATTTATCATTTTACAAGATGAGGAAGTTGAGCCTCAAAGAAGTTTTGACTTGCCCAAAGGCCAAGCTGGCATAAGTTGGCTTTGACTTTAGGTCTGTTTGGCTGCCAATGCCCACACATTGGTTATCATTGTTGGAAATAAGCAGGATATGTTCTAACAGAGAAAATGTTGATGTTCAGAAAATTCATGGTGGGAAGTGAATGGAGAACAGTTAAAGAGGAATGATTCAGGCCAATTGTGTTGGATTTTAATGGCATGCCAAGGAATTCAGACCTTATTCTGCTGTTTAGTATTGTTGGCTGGGTACTTCCTTCCTCTGTCCATACCTGTTTATAAAATAACTTTCACAGGGTTTGGAAAGAAAACAGTTTTGTCTGCTTAATTTGAAATCCTTAAAAAGACTTTCTTGTTTGGAGGCAGGTATCTATTCAAAAGAAGTAAACAACACAAAGTACTGTAAAAATAACATAATATGGTAGAATAAATAAAAATTCCCACATGGATTGAAAAGAAACTAGAGAATAGGATCTAAACAAAATTGTATCAAGTGATTTCTTTTGATTACAAAAATAATTATGTAATGAATAAATTTGAGAACGAGCGTTTTGGGGTGGAGGGCAGATGCAGTGGAGATGGGGAACTCCAGTGATATTAAATTGCTAGAGTTTGATTCTAGTGTAATCATGGAGAAGTTTATAGCTTATTGTTATCCCTGAGTTTGTACTTTGCCCTGTGCTTTAATATAAAAGCAGATGTTTATTGCATTCTGATTCTTCCAGTTCATTCTGAAATACAGGTGGTGGGAATACAGGTGTTTAAGGATAGGCATTGCTTTTGAATTTTTCCCCATGTATTATTTGTTTAACTTCTACAAATGTTTTCTCCACTAGTATCTTAGAGGAACTCAGTGGCATCTCCAAACCATGTTTTAGGAATAGTGTTTAGAAAATTTGAAATGAAATAGCAAATCTAGGATTGTGCAAAAATCAGCTATAGATTATTATTTATAAATTTAACAAATTTTGTTCCATTTTTATTTTTATATATTGGGATTATATTCTATGCACAGTCTTATAACCTGCCTTTAAACTTGACATTGTCATATGATTTCATTTTAAGCTTTTTTTTAAAAAAAAGTTAATTATTTCTTGTTTCATAAACACTTTTGTTTCATAATCATTATCATTGGATAGTGATTCTTACTAACCAGTGATAACTAGTACTTTATATTTTTGGAATACAATTCTTTGATGTCACACACAAAATAAATGTATTTATATATCCAGAAATTTAATCATTCTACAGGCATTGTACAAGGTCTTTGTTTTCAGTATCTTTACAAATATCATAGATATGTTATTCTTAATGTCTACGGAATATTCTGTAATTTGGATGTTCCAATGTAGCTAGCATACATTTACTATCTTGTTAGTACATGTTAGACACTGTACTAGACCTTTTGAACTCTTGAGTTAATATAGCTGTTCTGTTATCAGCACTGCCAGGATTTGGACAAACTCTAATATTTGTCCTTGAGTACTTTATAATCTAACTCAGAAAAACAAGGTTATATAGGATAATTCTTAAACATTAAAAAATGAGTATAATAAAATATTAAATGTTAGGTCATACTCTTGGTACAGATATTTGAGAAAGCCCTGGAGGATTGAATGGTCCAGGTAATTTTGTGGAGGGAATGTTGAGATTTGAACTGAATCTTGAAGGACTGATAAGAAATAGACAGGTGAAGGGGGAGAGTTCTATTTCAGACTGTGAAAGCAGAGTGGGCACTGGTACAAAGGTGAGAATTAGTAACCTGATTGGGGTAGAGGGTTTATATTAGGAAATAATAATAGCAGGTGAAATTGAGGGAGCAGAATAGTGAAGGATCTTAAAAACAAGCCTGAAGGTTTTTGGTTTGATGTGTCCAGCTACAGGAGAAATTGAACAGGATATGTTCATATTGTGAGAACAAAATTTTAATAAGATCAGCTATTGGGCTGTGGTACACAGAACAGATTAGAAGAAGGAGAGAATGGAAGTAAGGAGATTAGTTGGGAGGTTGTTGCCATACTCTACTTAGAGAGACATTATTATAGTAGAATACAGTTTATTAATATGTTTTCAGTTTTTTTGATAATTAAGTGGAATTTATTTTTAGAAAAGCAAATCATTCAATATTAATAGGTGTAATACATTATTCACTAATGTTTTGTAAGTAAAATTCAACATAGGGTTAGATTTGGAAAGCAAAAGCATATGTAATCTTTGTAGTAGATGCTGAAAAGGTATTAGGTAAAGTAAAATTTAGCAGCCATTCTTGATTTTCTTAAATCTTAGATTAAAAGAAATATTTTAACATAATTAGAAATATATATTATAAATGTTTTCAGTTTTATGACTAGTTGACTGTTAGTGTCTTCAGTTGGAGTACAGAGGGGAGCTTATTATCTTGAGTTGCATGATAATTTGAAAGACTGATTATATCAGAAATTGCTTATACTACAAGCTGGCTTTTAGAATATTTTATTATTTTAATTATGGGTGAAGAAAGGTATTTGTATTTCTGACTAAGCAGGCCATATTAATGAGAGATTACATTTGTGTGCTTTTTGAGCCTGGTACTATTCTAAGTCCTTCATGTGTATTAACTCATTAAATCTTTAGAACAGCTTTAGATGGGCCACTGCTGTTATTATTTCTATTTTACAGGTGAAGAAAGCAAGGCATTGAGAAGTTTGGCTTTCTGATTTGAGAAATTAGTTGCTAATGTTGCGCTTGCCTCCATTCTTCTTTTTTTTTCCTACTGTTTCCAACTTCATAATGGGATTAGTGTCACTTTTTTCTCCTGTGCTTCCAACTTCACAATGGAGTCAGTGTCACTCACCTTTTAAATACTAGCCTGAGCAAAACAAATATATTAAGCTTGCTCTAATTTTTTTTCTTTCCAACTTTTAGACTCAGGAGGTAGATTTGCAGGTTTGCTGCATGGGTAAATTTCATGTCTTGGGAGTTTGGTGTACAGATAATTTTGTTACCTAGGTAATCAGCGTAGTATCCATAGTATCCTCACCCTCCTCCTACCCTCCACTGTTAAGTAGGCCCAGTGACTATTCCTTCTTTGTGTCCATGTATACTCAGTATTTAGCTCTGACTTATAAGTGAGAACATGCAGTATTTGGTTTTCTGTTCCTGCATTAATTTGCTTAGGATAATGGCCTCTAGCTCCATGCATGTTGCTGCAAAGGACATGATCTTGTTCTTTTTTATGGCTGTGTAGGATTCCATGGTGTTTGTGTATGACATTTTCTTTATCCAGTCAACTGTTGATGGGCATCTAGGTTGATTCCTTGTCCTTGCTATTGTGAATAGTGCTTCATTGAACATACGCATGCCTGTGTCTTTATGGTAGAAAGCTTTATTTTTATTTATTTATTTTTTGAGAGACAAGGTCTTGCTCTGTCACCCAGGTTGGAGTGCAATAGCACGATCCTGGCTCACTGCAACCTCCACCTCCCAGTTTCAAGCGATCCTCCCATTAATAGCTGGGACCACAGGTGCATCACCACGCCCAGCTAAAATTTTTTGTATTTTTAGTAGAGACAGAGTTTCATCATGTTGCTTAGGCTGGTCTTGAACTCCTGAGCTCAAGTGATGCACCCACCTTGGCCTCCCAAGTCTCCTCACCTTGGGATTACAGGCATGAGCCACCGCACCTGGGCCTGTGGTAGAATGATTTATAATTCTTTGAGTATATACCCAATAATGGAATAGCTGGGTCTGGACGGTAGTTCTGTTTTAAGTTCTTTGAGAAATCTCCAAACTGCTTTCCACAATGGCTGAACTAATTTACATTCTCACCAGCAATGTTTAAGTGTTCCCTCACCAACATCTGTGAATTTTTGGCTTTTTAATAGTAGCCATTCTGACTGGTCTGAGATGCTATCTCATTGTGGTTTTAATTTACATTTCTCAAATGAATAGTCATATTGCACACTTTTTCATATGCTTGTTGCTACGTGTGTGTCTTGTTTTGAGAAGTGTCTGTTCATGTCCTTTGTCCACTTTTTAATGGGGTCATTTGTTTTTTTATTTGTTGATTTGCTTAAGTTCCCTATAGATTCTAGACTTTGTGGGATGCATAGTTTGCAAATATTTTCTCCCATTCTGTAGTTTGTCTTTTTATTCTGTTGATATTTTGCTGTGCAGAAGCTCTTTAGTTTAATCAGGTCCTCCTTGTCAATTTTTGTTTTTGTTTCAATTGCTTTTGGAGTCTTCATCATGAAATCTTTGCCAAGGCTGATGTTCAGATGATATTTCCTAGGTTTTCTTCTAGGGTTTTCATAGTTTCAGGTTTTACATTTAAGTCTTTAGTCCATTTGAGTTGATTTTTTTTTTTTAATCTGGTGAAAAGAAGGGGTCCAGTTTCAATCTTCTGCATATGGCTAGCCAGTTATCCCAGCACTATTTATTGAATAGGGAGTCCTTTTCCCTTTGCTTGTTATTGTTGGCTTTGTCAAAGATCAGATGGTTGTAGGTGTGCAGCTTTATTTCTGGGTTATCTGACCTGTTCCATTGGTCCATGTGTCTGTTTTTATACCAGTACCATGCTGTTTAGTTACTGTAGCCTTGTAGTATAGTTTGAAGTCAGGTAGTGTGATGCCTCCAGCTTTGTTCTTTTTTTTTTGCTTAGGTTTGTATTGGCTATTTGGGCTCTTTTTTGTTTCCAGATGAATTTTAGAATATTTTTTTCTAATTCTGCAAATAATGTCATTGATAACTTGTTAGAAATAGCATTGAATATAAATTGCTTTGGGTAGTGTGTCCATCTTAACAATATCAATTCTTCCTATCCATGAGCATAGGATTTTTTTTCCATTTGTTTGTGTCATCTCTGATTTGTTTCAGCAGTGTTTAGTAATTCGTGTTGTAGAAATCTTTCACCTCCCTAGTTAGCTTACTCTCCTAGGTGTTTTATTCTTTTTTGTGGTGGTTGTTATTACATGGGATTACATCCTAATAGAAGAATTTAACCTTGTGAAGTGCTTATATGATGAATAAAAAATGCTAATATGAAGTATATTACCTATTTTTAGCTCTTATTTTAAGTTCTCACAAATCTCAGACCTCTGAGAAGGGGGTGCAGTTTGGCTGGTGCTGGGTTACTGAGTTTGAAAGAGGAGCTCAGACTCAGCTCTTTGAATGAGAGGCTTCCAACTGACTGGTAATGGAGTCACTGAGGGGCACAATAAGACTGAGTTGCAGCTGTTACTACCTGAATGAATGCTGCCATAGTGAATAAGTGAAGCTCAGGTGAAACTGACAGGAACAGGAAGCAAACTTGAAGAACAAATCACTTCTTCCTTCTCCAGTCTTGCAGTTCCCCTCTCTCCTTTTGTATTGGTAGAGACTGACAGAAATATGATTTATTTGACTCACTTAATAATGGTTGTAGTAATTGAGAAATTTGACATCGAAGTTGATATTTGATAATATTAAGAAATCATTATTCATTATTTTAGTTGTGATAATGGTGTAGTGTGTGTCGTAAAATAATTGTTTTAGAGATACATATTGGTATATTTAGAGAAGAAATGCCTGGGATTTACTTCCAAATAATATAGGACAATTGGTTGTGGGAAGGTAATAGAAGTATAAATGAAATTGATATTTGTTGAAATTGCATTAATGAACAAATTTGTATTCATTTTATTATTATTTTTTGCTGCTATATATGTTTGAAATTTTCCAGAAAAATAAAATCATTTTTTGTGATACATTCAAATTAATAAAACTGATTCTAGTTGAGGGGTACGTATGTAATCTAATGCACACAGTAAACTTGGTGGTAAGTAACTTGGAGAAGATAAAACAAGGAGATAGGCTGGAGAGTAGAGGTTGCGGATTGGTGGTAACACTTTAGAGTTGTCAAGGAAAGCCTCTCTGGAGCAAGGCATTTAGTTGAGATCCAAACTTTGGAAGAAGCCAATTACGTAAAGATTAGGGAAAGGAACTGGGGTAAAAAACGTTCTAGGTAGGAGAAACAGAAGCGATCGTGGGGAGAAAGAAAAACAAAAACAAAACAAAAAAATATCCTAGGTAGAGGGGAAAAGACATTACAAAGGCTTTGAAGCAGGAAACTTCATGAAGTATTCAGCTTAGAGCAAAAGTTGGGTAGGTGAGAAGAGATAGGTAGAGACCAGATTATGGTAGAGTTTGGAGTTTAAGTGCAGGTGGGAGCTGCTCGTTGGCTGAAGCAGAGGAAGTACTTGATCTAATTTTTGTTTCAGAAAGATCAGTTTAGGTTGTAGGTAGAGAATGGGCTCTGTGTGTGGAAAGGAAAGAGAGAGCAGACCACTACAGCAATACAGGGGAGAGTGACCAGGTGAGTGATAGGGGCCTTGGAGAGGCGAGATTGCATGTGGAATATGTTCTCTTAGAGGTAGAGCTGACAGCACTTTCTTTGAGAAGCAGAGCAATCAAAATGATAAATAGGTTTTTCTTTAGAGCAATTGGGTGGATGGTGATGCCGTTAACTAACAATATACTACTATTCTTGCAGTAAAAGGATGTCATGCAAAAGTATAGCTTTTTAATATTTTTATTTTTAGTCATAGGGTCTTGCTATGTTGCCCACGCTGGCCTTGAGGTCCTGGGCTCAAGTGATCCTCTTGCCTCAGTCTCCCAAGTAACTGAGACTACAGGTGCACAACTGTGCTTGGCTGTAGCCTTTTTATAGAAATTATGATTGAGCCTCTTTATAAATAATCTAACATTTTGAGTATATGCTAGGCATTGTTCTGAGTTCATGACATGTATAAACTTATTTAATTATCCTCAACAATTATATGAACTATTTGTCTTTATATCCTTCATATTGAGGAAACTGAACAATTAACATGGTAAAAAACTTGCCTCCTAAAAAAAAGTGTACACCATGACCAAGTACAATTTATCCCAGGTATGCCAGCTGGTTCAGCATTTGAAACTCAATGTAATTAATCACATCAACAAGCTAAAGAAGAAAAATCTCATCATAGTAATAGATGGAGAAAAAGTATTTGACAAGATCCAATACCCATTCACAGTGAAACTTCTTGGTAAAGTAGGAATAGGTGGAAATGACCTCAGTTTGATCAAGAATGTCTACAAAAACCTATAGCCATATATTTGAATTCAGAGAAGCCACTTCTACCCTAAATACACAAGACCTACGTTTCCAGTATAGTATATTGATAAAAACCTTTCCTGTTTTTGATGAAATCTAGCCACATGATTCTCTTAGTGAAAGGTATTTAATCTTGAAATTGGTAGAATATTTTGGATGGTAAATGGATTAGAGAAAAAAGATTTCAATGATGTTTTCTAGTACTTTCCATTTTGTTGAATTAAAGTTTTAAACAACACCAAACAACTTCAGGCTGTAGTGGAATTTAAAATTGGTATTTGAATGTAATTTTTTTCTTCTCTCTCTCTCTCTCTCTCTCTCTCTCCTCTGTCTCTCTCTTTTTTTTTTAAAGAGCTGAGGTCTTGCTTTTGCCCAGCTATACTTGACCTCTGGGCTTACGCTATTTTCCTGCCTCAGCCTCCAGAATAGCTGGGATTACAGGTTTGTGCTACTGTGCCTGGCTAATGTTTTTCCTTTTTAAGCTAGGTTTTTCTCGACAGTCTATTTTTGCATCCTTAATACTTATCTCATTGCTTGACATGTAGAATTAAGAAAGTGGTTCTATAAACTAGGGAAATAATGGGAAAAAAACCCTAAACAAAGAACATGACAAATATATCCTGATATGGAAATTATTTCACTTATAAATTGTGTTTTCTCCTAAGGTTTTGCTTTAAAATCACAAAATCTTGAAGTACACTTGAAATTTGAAGTTCAGCTTATGATAGCCTTTTTTTTTAATTGTGAACTGAAATTTTAATATTTGAATAGAGAGTATCTGTCAATAAATTTGTGTGGTTAGAGGTTCAGTTATAGTAATTGCTATTATCTTGATATTCTGCAGATTACTCTCTCGTAACATTTGCTGTCTCAGGAAATATATATATATTTTTAATGTCAGATGGAATTTTCAGAATGAATTGAATGAGATACTTTTGGCATTTTGAAACATAATGATTTTTCTGTGAAGAATTTTCTTACTCGTTGCATTTATTTATTTATTTTTGCCCAAGAAAAATGATGTGTAATAGTAACACATAAGATGGGCATTCTCCTGGTAAAATATATTGCTCGTTTGATTTTATTTTGGTTTCAGGAACAGATTTGATAATTTGTTTTTTTAAGCTTACATTACCTGATTCTATAATCTTTGAAAGTATAATTCAACCAACCAACCTTTTTTTATAATTTAGTAACTTTCCTTGCATTTTTCTCTTGGACTTTCCTTATATACTACCAACTAGTTGCTTAAAACTTTTTGTCATTGTTAGAACTGTTTATGTGGCTTTTTAAAATGGGGGAAAAATAGAAACATGTTATGGTGCAAGGAATGAATACAGTGTGATTAACAACTTAATTTTTTTTTTCTCCTATTTCAAACATCTACCTATCTTTAGCATTTTGTATACCCATAGGCTAAAAATATTGACATTCTTCTTAGAAAAGTAACCCATTTAAGAACAAAAAAGGCCAAGCATGGTGGCTCACATCTGTAATCCTGGTACTTTGGGAGGTAGAGGTTGGTGGATTGCTTGAGCTCACAAGTTTGAGACCAGCCTGGGCAACATGGCGAAGCCCCATGTCTACTGAAAATACAAAAATTAGCTCGATATAGTGGTGCATGCCTGTAGCATGTTTGAACTGGGAGGCGGAGGTTGCAGAAAGCCAAGATTGGGCCACTGCACTCCAGCCTGGACAACAGAGCAAGACACTGTCCTTTAAAAAAACCAACAAACCCAATAAACAAAAAAGAATACCTGTTTATTTATTGTATAAATTATTTAACAGTTCCAATATATTATTGAAATATTTTTTCCATATATCATTTGATTTTTTTTTTAAAGAACACTTGAGAATTACTCAATTAAGGATAGATTATCTAGATGTTTGTTAGAATTGCTTTCATTGGAGGACTTGAAAATGAAATATGTATAATTTAAGACAGTTATTAGAAGAGGAGATATTTAAAAAATATGTTTCTTAGTTATTTAAGGTCTGTGGATATGAAAATTGTATTTCCCAAACCAATAATCAAGATATAATATGGCAAGTTGAAAAGATAGTACAGTTTATTTTGAAATTTGCGTAGTTCTGAGAATAGACATGGCCCTACTCTATGATATGGCTTATTCCCTACCATGCAGGGAAAGTTCTGAGGCCTTCTCTGATTCTTACAGTTTGCAAATTAAAGTTCTATTAAGATCATTGTACAAGAAACTCTCAATTTAATATTGTTGATCTTACATTCCTAATCTTTACATAATCTCCAATGTATAGGGAATCTTCTGCATAGCTTACGCCAGTAACTTTTAGGGCAATTTAAAAAATATCACCAAGACAGAAGTCATTCAAACTAAAATGAGAAGACTAGTGAAAGTCTTTGGTATATCTGAGTAGAAGAAGATAAGTAAAATTATTTAAAAATGTACTCCATTATCTCTTTCCCTGGCTTTGTTTTGAACTGTTCCTTAATAACAGCACACAGTTGGAAGTGTAAATATGTTTGTATTTGATTAAGATGAGAGTATTTCCTTCCAGTAGGAATTCCCCAACTTGTCTGAATTCCTCTTCTTATATTTGTATTCGCTGTACAGGGGTCCCCCATCTCCTGGGCTGTGTAGACCAGTATTGATCCATGACCTATTAGGAACCAGGCCACAGAGCAGGAGGTGAGCGGTGGGCAAGCGAGCAAAGCTTCATCAGTATTTATAGCCCTTCCCCATCACTTGCATTACTGCCTGAGCTCTGCCTCCTGATAGATCAGCCGCACCCTGATTCTCATAGGAACACAACCCTATTGTGAACTGCGCATGTGAGGGATCTAGTTGTGCATTCCTTATGAGAATCTAATCAATGTCTGATGATCTGAGGTGGAACAATTACATCCCGAACCCATCCTCACCATTACCCGCTTGGTCTGTGGAAAAATTGTTTCCCATGAAACTGGTCCCTGGTGCCAAAAAGGTTGGGAACCACTGCTCTAAAACTTTCCTTACTTAACCAGTTGTTTTCGTTTCTAATATTTTAGAGGTGAAGTGTTCAGAAGTAAGAGAGTAGAAAGCCAAAGACAAACTACCTCAGGGCTATCTTGTGAAGCAGAAACAGGACTTCATCAGGTAGTTTTAGTGGAGAAAGAAATACTGTTAATGCCCTTAGAGTTAAGAGTAAATGATTCAAAGTAAGTACATTTCTTCTACTTGAAACATTAAAAGAAAAATCCCAAATTTTTACTATAGAAAAATCAAATGAACAAAAGAAAACAAGATAATATTATCAACTCTATGTGTGAACATGTTAACCAGCTTCAGTTATTATTAATTTATTAATTTATATTACTTTATAGATTTCTACCAATTTTTATTATTTTGAGGCAGTACTGGATATCGTATCATTTCATTTGTAAATAGTATGAATTTATAAAAGGGGCTTTTTTTTTTTAAAGATAACCACATTCCATTATTACATGTAAATAATAATTCATTAATATCAAATATTCAGTGTTCAAATTTTCATGAGTGTCTCATACATGTCTTTTATATTTTGTCCAAATAAGGTCTATACATTATAATTGCTTGCAGTGTGTCTTAACTTTCTTTTAATCTTTACACTCTTCCTGTGTTATTTTTTCACGGTTTATTTGTTGAATAAAGCTTGTTGTTTGTCCTGTAGTGTTTCTCACAGTTTGGATTTTGCTGAATGCATCCCCATGGTCTTGTTTAACGTAATCCTGTAAACTCTTTATTTCCTATAATTTGGTAAATTTAGATTTAAACTAGAGGTTTGATCAGATCCATTCAATATTTTTCTTTTTTTTTTGGGCAAGGATACATTATATATAGTATTTTGTACTTCCATCAGGAGGAGTAGAAGTTAGCAATCACTCGTAAATCACTAGATCGGCTGTCAATCCAAAATATTAATATCTGAGACAGGTCTCAGTCAGTTTAGAAAATTTTTTTTTGCCAAGGTTAAGGATGTGCCCATGGCACAGCCTCAGGAAGTCCTGATGACATGTATCCCGGGCATAGCTTGGTTTTGTACATCTAGGGAGACATGAGATATCAGTCAGTATATGTAAGGTGTACATTGGTTCCATCTGGAAAGGCGGGACAACCTGAAGGAGGGAAGGGACTTCCAGGTCAGAGGCAAGTTTGCCCTAAGCAATTTTAGCTTGACTTTTTCCTTTAGCTTAGTGATTTTGGGGGTCCCAAGATTTATTTTCTTTCACACCAAACATTTCAGTCTTAAGATCCCTTTATATTCTTAAAAATTATTGAGTATCCTAAAGGGTTTTTGTTTATGTAAATATCACTGTACATACGAGCATTTACTTCATTAGAAATTAAACTAAGAAATTTTAGAAATACCTGTTATTCATTGGAAAAAAAAAAAAGCTCATTGCATGTTTATATAAATAACATTTTTGTGAAAGCTATTTTCCAAACATTTAGAAAATTGGTGCACTGATTTACATTGTTGTAAATCTCTTTATTGTCCAGCTGAAGACATCCTGTTTCTCCTATTTGCTTCATTGTTTAATTTGTTGTAATATTACATATCATGTAGCCTCTGGAAACTTTGTGTACTTTCATGGGAGAATGAGGAGAGGGAAAAGGCAGGTAACATTTTAGTACTGTAAAAATAGTTTGACCTTGCAGGTCCTCTGAAATGGTCTTGGGGACTCACAGGAGTGCTTGGATTATGCTTACTGCTGGTCTAGATCTATTTTATTATTGGTTGCAAAATGGTGATATTCTGTTCTATCATTTCTTTGTAATTTATTAGCCAGAGTATTTTATATAGAGAAATATCCATTAATCAACTGTTTAGTCACCTTGAGATACAATTTGTACAAATAAGATAGCCTAGATGCTTGATTCTTTTCCTTAAGGAGCCAGAAGCTTTATTGCACTCATTTTATTGTGTGACAATGAGATGAGAGGACTACTTTTAAGCCCCCTTTGTACTAATTGAAACCACCTCCACTTACAAGTGAAAGGAAAGCCTCCGCTAACACAGTTGCCTTCTTAAATTATTAAGATGCAATTTGTATCTTACAGGTTGCTTATTTTAGTACTATGCCAACTAACACTACATAGTCTCTTTAAGAAATTTGCTTGAGGAGTCTAAAAAGGATTGGAAGCTTTCAGGTTATATGATACTTTCACCCATTTGTTTCCTTATGGAAATGTAAAGATTAACATGATAATGCCTGTGGTTAGTTTAAATTGCTTATTTATTGTGAGATATGTTACTATTAACTCCATGGATGAGAAAAATCAGGCTCTGTTATGGGATGTTGAGTTTTGCTGCAGTTTGATTTTATAAAAGTCAACTAATTTGCTTCCAGAATTACTACAAAAACTTGAATGCTCTTGAAGCAAGACAGGGGATTTGTAAGCTGTCATAAATGATACAACCCAGAGACTAAGACTTAGAATGGAATGAAGTCTAGAGAAAGGAGATGTGTATCAGAGTAGTGTAAGCAATAGGTTAATTAAGCATAATGAAATTTCAATTCTTGTTCTTAAGCACAAATAAAGGGGGAAGGTCGTCTTAATTCCTTACTTGTATATACTTGAGATGAAATGTGAAGTCAGTTTTCTTCTATGTAACAATTTTTATTTTAATTGACTTACAGAATTTTTATGATACAATAGAAATATGTTGAGACAAGTTTATTGAGCCAACTATCTATACATCTTAAAATATTTGGCAGTTTAAATAGTTATTTAATGTGGGTTAGAAGTGGGAAGGATGTGAGTTGAAGGATGGAGGAAGCTGAACCAAATAGAATAATCTGTCAGCAAAATAAATCCTTTCCAATTAGACTTAATCTCTTGTTGTTTTTGGACCTGATGAGAATTGTTTTAGAGATTGGAACTTAAAAGCATAGTTAGGGTTTCAAGATATCTGTTTTAGTTACATATTTGTAGATTATAAGAAAAATAAATTGAAATAATTTTTGTCTCTATAAAATTTTCTTTAAAAATCAGACTTTTTGGGGAATCTTATGAGTACTACCATAATTCTATGGAAACATACTCAAATTAAGTCTTTTCTTTGTTATAATCTGATTTTTCATATTTATTGGAGGTACATAGTAAACCTTAAAGTAGAACTATTGTTGACTTTTGGAAAATGATTTAGTCAATTGCTGCTCCTTCTTCCAAGTTGGAAATTAAAGAGGTGTTGTCTAGTTGTAAATGATGAATGCAGTGACTGAATATTCACTACGGTTCCAGTTTACATAAATAGTAGATGCATATTAACTGTACTTACACAATAATCCCTATGTTTTTGGTTCTCATTTTGTTGTTGTTATTTGAGTGTAGGCCTTGGAGCTTTATTAAAAAAAAATAGCCAGACATGATGGCATGTATCTGTAGTCCCAGCTACTTGGCAAGCTGAGGCAGGAGGATCACTTGAGAGCCCAAGAGTTCAAGGCCAGCCTGGACAACATAGCAAGACTCCCTCCCCCCGTCCCCCTCTCCTCTTCCCCCTTCCCCCTCTCCCCCCAAAGAATCTACTGTGCTTAAAATAATTTGATAGCACATTTAGCACCTTATTTTTAATACTACATTTTGAAACACTGACTTTCTTAAAAAACAATATGTGGCCCCAAAAAGATAATGACATGGGTTTAAAAACAAAAATGTCCTTTCAGGGCATGTTTTAGTAAATATAGGTTTAGTGTAAAAACTTGGTAACTAAAGTTTTTGGTAATTAATGGTCTGAAAGCATGGCATGATCCTAAAGTTCTAAAAATTAGCGAAGACTCTAAGATAGTAAAGAAATGAGTATTCATTATATAATTTTTTTTTAAATCGAGGGAGGGTTTTGCAGAGGTGGAGTGGAAGAAGAAGATCACTCCGATCATCATCCTTTATCTCCAAATATTTTTGAGTAGTGAAATTCACTTAAAAAATAGTTAGGGTCTAGTTGCAGTCCCACTCTTGAAGTTGTAGCGTCCATTGACTGTCTTAGTAGATTTACTCTGTACATCTCTTAAGAAAATGATCCTTTATGAATAGTGGTAAGTAGTCCCAGATTTCTCACTATGACTAGTTATTTTTAATGGGTAAAAAATTTCTCTTTGGAATGTAAGATGGACTATTTTATTATAAGCTATTTCTCTCATTGGTACATTGGCAGTTTCATATTTGTCAATACTCAGTACATTTCATAAAATGTATATTTGGCATATACTTTGTAGTTGGATTTATTTTTATTACATTATAAACACATAGCCTGGTTAACCTTACCATTCTTCAGTTAACTGGGATGTTAGTAAATCACTGCATGTAATACAACTTTTCATTTATTTCTCTTAAAAGTTTCTGTGTCAGAAGTTCACACTGTGCTATTTAAAATAAGTAGGGTTTTTTGTTTTCTTTGAGACAGGATCTCACTCCATTGCCCAGACTGGAGTATAGTGGTACAGATCATGGCTAACTGCAATCTCCACCTCCCACGCTCAAATGATCCTCCCACCTCAGCCTCCCAAGTAGGTGGTACTACATGTGTGCACCACCACACCCAGCTAATTTTTTGTATTTTTTAGTAGAGCTGGGGTTTTGCCATGTTGCCCAGGTTGATCTCAAGCTCCTGGGCTCAAGTGATCCTCCTGTCTCGGCCTCCCACAGTGTAAAATAAATGAAGTTTTAAATTTTATTTGCCTCAAAATCATGAAGGGAACTTTAATGAATCTATGACAGTACTGATGAATCTACATTTCCCAGGTAATTCTGATTAAGGTGTAAACTAAAAGTCAAAAGTGGCACCCGTTTCTATCAGTTCTATTCCTAAAGAACAGAGAAGTTTAAGAAATAGTTCTAAAATGTGTGCATCAACATTTAAAACCATGCAAGAGATAGGAGAAAGAGGCAAAGCACCAATAAAAATCTTATCTCATGTACAGAACCCTAGAATACAGATCTCCATGTCCCATGTGCAAAACCCTAGCATACAGAGTAAGTGACTGGGGTTCTTTGGCCCCACCAAGGGAGCAGGCCTTATGCTACTAAACATCTTAGCCACTCATTTTCCCATTACACAAAGACTGAAGTTGATGAACTTCATAGTGAGATAGTTATTTGTTGTATAAAATTAGGTAGGTGGACAGGCTTCTCGTTAGTATAATGGAGGTTCAACTGCCTATCTTTGGACTTAGAATTAAATAAATTAAAAGCATTTACTCAAAATATCTGCCATATGAGAGGTTCTTATTCTAAAAGGATAGTTATTTTTAATGACAACATGTCACCATAGAATCATTTCAATTATTTCCTTGTGATTAATAATTCGTACTTTAAAAATAGCATTTTCTTGACGTTTTCTTTCTCCATCTTCACGTCCCAAGTGCTAGCAGTTTAGTAACCCTAAGAAATCTAAGAAAAAGTAAATGGGCTTTATGTGATTTCATTGAAGGCTTTGTGTAAATGGGCTTTATGTGATTTGGTTTAAATTTTTGTGCATTTCTTAGTCTGGAATCCATAAAGAGCTGGGCTCCTGCTTTTTGTCTTTATGTGTGAATGATACTTTTGCCTTGTAGAAGGAAATGAGCTGAACTGAATTCTAGGTCAGCCTGGCAGTGTGGTTCATTATTGAAGGGTCTAGAACTAGAATGTGAATAGAAGCAAGAGATTAATAATTGCAGGATATTTAGATTTCCTCTCATAGCAGATATAGTAGAAAGTCACAGGCAAAGAACTAAAAGACTTTGGACTTTTCTGCAGCTTGATTATTCTGAGCAGTTACCTAACTTCTCTGATCCTTGATTATTTTGTAGTTACAATACATCAAAACCTATTCCCAGGGTGGTTGTGAGGATTAAACAAGATGTTATTTGTAAAAATTATTTTGTCAAATGTGAACTACAAATGATTTGTATTACTGTTTCCAGCCCTTAAAGTTCTGGATCTTTTTAAGCATTAGTATGCTTTTTTTTTTTTTATTAAAGAGATGAGGTTTCACCATGTTGCCCAGGCTGGCCTTGAACTTGTGGGCTCAAGTGATCCTCCTGCCTCAGCCTCCCAGGTAGCTGCAACCATAGGCACATGCACTGTGCCTGGCTAAATGCTGCTATGCTTATTGACTGAGATTTTTTTGTCATGTAGGTAATGTGTCCTGAATTCCAAGTTGAAACAGAGCTTTTTGAAAATACTATTCTTTGGCATGAGAATCTTTCTTATCATTTATTAAAGTGGCAACATTTAGGTTATTGTTTGAGCTGTTTTAATTTATTTTTACTTTTTGTTACTTTTTTATTTTACTTTCTGAATATGATAAAGCAGCCTGGTTTACTCACCTGTAAAATGTAGAGAATAGTTCCTTGGAGGAATTGGTTAAATGTAAATGGTTATTGTAGTGTTGGACTCATAGATACTTAATGAATTTTAGCAATGATGATGATTAGTATCATAGATGTCTAAAGGTAGTACATCTACAAGATTGTTTTGTCCACTTTAATTCACCAAACTTTTCATTTTGAAATATCTTTTTAATGATATAAGAATCTTCTCTGAGTTTTCTTGTAACTTTTTTGCATTTTCTGCAGCATTGTCACACAGATTTCTCTAATTTGTTGCTTCCTTATGAAATTAGTGTTCAGTTACTGTCATTCTCATTAAGATTTGGGTAGTCCTTCCTATAAGTAGTTGTGAATTTGTATTGAGCCTTCTCTTTGTGTCTTTGTATTTTTATTTCCCTTTTTGTTACACCCTATCCTTCACTTCTGTTTTATATGTATTACATGTGTTTGAAAATGGTCTTTGTTCAGTAAATAATATTTGAATATTATTATATATCAGGCAATGTGCTAGATTATAGGCATACAATGATGGGTTTTACAGAGTCCTTCCTCTCTGAGAAGACAGACATAAAGTAAGTGGCCGTAAATGGGATGATGTTACGCAAACACAAAAACAAGGCAAAAATCTTGTTTCTCTGCTTCGTTGTCCGATAAGAGGAACGTAAATAACCCTATTACTCACTAAAAAAGAAAAACTGGAAGAATTTCAAGTATTTAGTTTCTTATTAAATTCAGATGGGGCGATAAACCTCTAAGTTGAACTTTTCCTTATCCTTAATGAGTTGTATGCATTAATAACTCTTAGCATGATTCTGGCATAATTTCTTTTGAAGACTTTTTAAGGACAATTAATTATTGTTTATAGTGAATATAACATATTAGGAGTGTGCCAATGCCAGATGTAAAATCTGTTGGCATCTAGGATTCATGTGTTTTTTTTTAACTATCAAATCTGAAATAAAAATTCCTCTAGATTTCTTAGTCTTTCTAGGTAAAGTGACACAAATTTTTGGATAAAGGTTGAGATTGCCTTGGTGTGCTTTCTTCCTACACCATGCCTACCTCATAGTCTTTCTGCCATATGCATATTGGACGTTTTAAGGCTTTATCTTGTTTGACATTGTGAATCTTTTTCTTATTTTCTCCCTGAGAGAAAAAAATTTTTCCCTTTGCTTCAGTGATGCCATACTCTTCGGATTTCTCCTCCAATTCTTTGGACATTCTTTCACAATCTCTGTTTTATTACTTCCTCAAAGCTGGTATTCTTTATGGTCCTATTCGAGCCCTCCTTCAGAATCTACACAGGATTTCTCAGCAGTCTCAACCCACCCTAATAACTTAGTTGCTATATGTATGCTGATAGTTTTTAAAATATATTGAAGTATAGTTGACATACAATAAACTGCATTTTTTTTTTGCAGTTTACAATTCAACAAGTTTTGGCACATGAAACCACCACAGTCAAAGTATTGAATGAACAACTCATCACCCCCAAAAATTTACCTGTGTTCGTTTGTAATCCTTTCCCTAGCCCAAGGCAACTGCTTTCTATCACAATACAGTACGTTGCATTTTCTAGAATTTTATATAAATGGAAGCATGCGTTATGGACTCTTTGTTTTCCTAAAATCTGGCTTCATTGAGCACACTTATTTTGAGATCCATTCATGTTGCCTGTATTGGCTTTGTTTAGGTTTATTCCCTCTAAACCTTTCAGATGGTTCTCTCCCCCAGCCTTGGAGTATTTCCTCATGTGCATAATATGCTGTTCAATACTTAGAGAGAGATCTCTGCTGTTTTTCTTCTTCAGAATTCTGACCTGAAAACTAGCTACCTTGGCATTCCTGGATTCGCATTTCCATCCTTTCAATTCAGGGAGAGTGCTGATCTCTGCCCAAGCTCTCCCCTCACTAACCTGCAATAATTGTAGAGCTCACCTGGTTTGTTTTCTGTCTCTCAAGGTCATTGTTTTGTGCTGTGGTATGTTCAGTCTCTGAAAATTATTATTTTGTATATTTGATCTATTTTTTTGTTGTTATTTCAGGGATTGTGGTAAATCTGGTCCCAATTATTCCAACTTGGCGAGAACTGGATGTCATTATTGAATTTACTAATCTGTATTTCCAGTCCATATTTTCCTCTTGAGCCTGAGACCTGGGTGCTAGTTTGCCTATTGGACGTTTTCTGCTTTTTTTTCTAAAATGTCATGATTTTCTCCTGCTGAACCTTCTTGTATTCCCTAATTTGTGAATAGTAGCACCATCTACCCAGTTTTTCCAAGTCACTGCCATGAATATTCTGAATTTTCCCTGCCTCACTCCCATGTTACACATTCATTCACCATATGTTATCAATTTTAGTTCTAGATATTGCTCAGATTCATCTACTTCTCTCCCATTCTCATTTCTACCACACCAGTTCAGGCTACCAATGTCAACCAGTTGAATCACTATAGTAGATCATAATTAATTTATCTGCCTCTAGTCTGTTCTTTATCCTGCAGTTAGAGCTAGCTTTCAAAACACAAGTCTATTCATATAATTTTCTGTTTTTCTTGAGAAGAAGTCCAAAATACATTTAGGGTGGTTTACAGCATTCTTTATGTTTTGGCCTTTGCTCTCTCTGCCCATTCAGTCCCACCTCTCAAATATTCTATCCTTCATATTCTTGACTTTTGGAAATACTGGATACCTCAGATGTGATACTCTCTTCCTCATCTTCAGATCTTGAGATGTGCTACACTTTGACTGAAGGAATTCCATCCCACATTTGCTTTTCTCTATTAGATAATCGCTCCAGAAATCTTTCTTGATCCCAGATCTGGATTGGATACCTTCTATCAGCACTCTATTTTAATTGCTTATTTGTCTCTTTTACATATTTTACACTATATGCTCCACAAGGGTAGGAATTTATGTCATATTATTTTTTGTATTGGCTTTGTCTAAAACATTTTAGGACACATATGTTAATGTTCTGAATTGGAGGCTATAATCATACTTGACTATAGAGAAACATGACCTGAGGGCAAAAGGTTGAAGTTGTTTGACAACCTGTTTCTAAGTTTATGGAACACAAGGGCAGAGGCTGAGCTGTTCTTTTCAGAATATTGTTAGAAATGCAGTATCTGAGGCCTCAATACAGACTTACTGAATCTGCATTTTAACAGATATCCACAGGTCATGCAGGGGTGTTCTAAAGGTTAAGAAGCCATGCTCTGAGTTTACTGGTTATCCTTTTTAGCTATATGTTAAAATTACCTGGAGAACTGATGCCCAGTATTTAATCCTTTGGTGTGGGTCCTTGGCACCGATATTTTGGTAAAGGTTGTGCCCAGGGAATTCTAAGGAGAGCCAGCAATAGGAACCTTTGTTTTAATTTTAAGTCCTCTCACTTTTTAGTCTAGAATTTGAGGAACTGTCAGTTTATATTTAGATTTTGAGCTGCTTTCGCACATTCATTGTAAAGCCTAAATGTTTGGAGAGTGGGGGCCTGGAGCTAATTGGGGCTGTCAGGTTGGCAGCTGTGGCCACTATAGGACAAGTATGCCTCTGACTTTAATGTGCATATGAATCACCTGAGGCTCTTGTTAAAATGCAGATTTTGTTTAAAGGGACTAGAATTTGTTTAAAGACCTGACATTGCATTCTTAACAAGCCTCCACACAGTGCATTAGAAAACTAACACAAATGCTACACTTAAGCCAAAAAAAAAAAAAGGGTACTCCTTTTGAGTACCGCAGCAGTACCTGGCACCTTGGCAAGCTGAAAGAATTCCTCAATAGTTATTGAACAGAATAAAGAATAAAGGGCATTTAACTGCTGGCAATCCCCAGTATCCAAGTGGTAACTCCCTCTCCCATGGGGTGGTGATACGGTTTGGCTCTGTGTCTCCACCCAAATCTCATTTTAAATTGTAATTCCCATTTATAGAGGGAGGGAAGTGATTGGATTATGGGGGCAGTCTCCCCCACGTTGTTCTTATAATAGTGAATTTTCACAAGATCCGGTGGTTTTGTAAATGGTAGTTTTTCTTATGCGCTCATACTCTCCTTCTGCCAGCTTTGAGGAAAGTCCCTTCTTCACCTTCCACCATAGTTGTTAGTTTCCTGAGGACTTCTCAGCCATATGGAACTGTGAGTCAATTAAACCTCTTATTTATGATTACCCAGTTATTATAAGCTGGACAGTTCTTTGTAGCAGTGTGAAAATGGACTAATAGAGGTGGAAAAGCTCTACCAGAACTAGGCTTTATGAATAGCTTCCCATGTGAAGAAGGGAAGCCAGCTCTCTCAGAGCTTTGGTGGGTTGATTGCTTTTGGACAGGGTACAAAAAAGCTGTCTTTTGAACCAGTGTCTTAGATATGATGCAAGCTTTGTATTTATATGGAAGCATATCCCTCCCCCTTTTAAAATTTATTGATCACATGTACTGCCTTATTGTTACTATTTTTAGTCACTATAACCATTAGATTGACAAGTCCATGTCTCCCCTACCCCCCCACACTCTGATAGTGCTTTGAATAGCATTTGTGCTTAAAATAAATTTTAAATGCAGTCATTTAAAATTTAATCATTTGATGTAACCAAACATAAAGCTAATTGAATGGTGGGTGCCGATGTGGGTAAAATTCCATACATATTTGAATCACTGTTGTTGTGCCAATAGGGTACTATTTACCTGAGTCATAGAACTGAAATATTCTTCTAGTATTTTCACAAAAATCTTTTGGTTTTTCCCTGTCTCTTAAGGATCATCACTTCATTTTTGTTAATCTTTTTATCTTGCTCTTTCATGTTTACAGCAGCTGTTTTAACATATTTCACGACTTAAAATTGATCTGACAATTCAGCTATTACAGAAGGATTTTATGTCATTCAGATATATTAGTACCTCCAGTTGGGGTTGATTTTTTTCTGTGATTTACCTCAATACAAATAACGATGGTATAAATCACTTTGAGTTCTTAGGCCTTAACTAAAAGTTGCAGAATTAAATAAATTCCTGTTGTCTACAGTTAAAATAGCTTGTCTAATATTTTTTAAAAGAAGAATTTGATTTTGAAATACAAATAAAGTGAGGAGGCGGATTCTTAAAAAATAAGCACTGCAAACATTCAAGTGAAAAATATTTAAGAAAATTGAAATTACAACAATTAAAAAATGTATTCTGCTTTTTAGTAGAAAGCTCCTATTTTTTAGAATTAGATCAGGTAAGAGTTTTGAAATGAATTGAAACAGGATTTCTTGGGCTGGGTGCGGTGGATCACCTGAGGTCAGGAGTTCAAGACCAGCCTGGCCAACATGGTGAAACCCCATCTCTACTAAAAATACAAAAATTAGCTGGATGTGGTGGCGGGCATCTGTAAGTTCAGCTACTTGGGAGGCTGAGGCAGGAGAATTGCTGAATGGAAGATGGAGGTTGCAATGAGCTAAGATTGAGCCATTGCACTCCAGCCTGGGTGACAACAGCGAGACTCCATCTCAAAAATGAATAAACAACTAAAAAAGAAATAGGATTTCTTATAGTTGGAATACTTAATTTAGTTTTTTTTTTTCTGAAAGTAGAAATGTGATTTCAAATACTTTGTTGTTGTAGACAGATAAAGCTATAACAATAAATATGTAGAAAACTATAGTTTTAATTGAATTTAAGTCCTATATTATTTTGTTACTTTACTGGTGATGGAGAACATAAATGTGAACTCATGATACAACATTTTAAATTCAGAAAAGAACTCTTTGTCAAATCCTAAATCCAATTCTTAACTTATAAGCCATGTTTCAGTCCCTCACAAATTAATTTAAATCCTTCCAGGAATGCACAGTGTCCCTGCCAAAGGTTTTCACATGGTGATTGATGAAAAGATTTGCTGAAGAATATGCATTCTTTTAAAATACATTTTAGGAGCAGGTTAATATAGAGGTTGGAAAGTGGAATACATGATGCTCCATATTTTTGTCTTGTTTTATGATTGAACTTTTTCCAAAAAGCTTTTGAAAAGGCAGATTCCTTTCAGAATTACAAATCTGAAGCTTCTTCACAAAAAGCTTTAAAGTGACTTGTATTGAAAGCCCTTCTTTAATCTGGTCACGTCTATCAGGTTGTGGTCTGCGTTGCAGGGTATATTTAACCAATAAATATCTTTGTATTACTTAGTAAATTAAAGATTTAAATTCCACTAATGCTGTCGAAAGGTTTTTAGGGTCATTGCAGTTGTAAACTTAATTACTTTCATCTTTTCTTTTCTTTTATTAATGTGGTAACAGATATATAATATAAAACTTAACCATTTAACCATTTTGAGTGTAGAGTTCAGTGGCGTTAAGTGTGTTTACATTGTTTTGTAACCATCACCATTATCCATCTCCAGGACTTTTTCATCTTTCCAAACTGAAACTACATATCTATTAAACAATAACTCTTAATTTCCCACCCCCCCTCTGGCAACCAACATTCTACTTTGTCTATACTAATTTGATTACTCTAGGTCCTTCGTAGAAGGGAGATCATACGTGTCCTCTTGTGACTGGCTTATTTCCTCTGGCATAATGTCTTCAAAGGTGCATCCATGTTACAGCATGTGTCAGAATTTCCTTTTTAAGGCTGAATAATATTCCGTTATGTGTATCTAACACTTCGTCCATTCATTGGTAGGTTGGTGAATACTGGCTTGCTTTTCTTATGGCACAGATCTAAAATACTGATTGTTTCATTGCCTTCTATTGCCTTACAAATGGTTTAGAAATCCACTACAGAAGGGACCAAGGAATTTAAGCATTGAAATTACAGTTCCCCTCCATCATTTTTTTGAGATGAGGTCTTGCTGTGATGCCCAGGCTGGCTCTGAACTCCCCAGGCTAGAGCAATCCTCCTGACTCAGTCTCCAGATAATTAGACGCATGAGCTACCATGGCTGGCTCATCATCTTTCATTTTTTTCAATGTCACTTGAGTCTTTTGTAGCCCAGACTAGATATGGGAGTAGCCTGATGATCTGGCCAGATCTAAACTGAAATACCTGATGAGCAGCTATGTTTGGAGAGGCTAAGCTGAGATATGGAAGATGAAGATCTGGGATTGAGAATTCAGTCTGTTAAGGGAAAGCTTGAAATGCAAATTATGCACCCTAATTTTTTAAATTGATTATTTCTTCTGGTTATAATTTACTTTTTTTGGGAGATTGCATATATTTACACTTATTTACTAGGTGTTTGTATTTCTTTTCTGAATTGCCTATTCATCTTTATGGTGTATTTTCTGTTCAGTCACTTAGCATAAAAATTTAAGTGTGAAGAAAGAAAAATAATTTAAATTTTAGAAATGTAACCTTTTGCTTTTTTAAAGAAATTTTTATTAATGTGATTATGCATTTCCTAGATACTAGTTCTGTTCGAGGCCATTTACTCTAGCACCCAAGTGGATTTCTTGATTGCAGATTTGTTACTATAGGATGGACTTGTGTAGAATTATTTCTTCCATTATACTGGCTTTATTCACACTACTGTGCTTTAATACAATGGAAAATTGCTTTGACATTGAAGTTCTGTATTGAGATCCACAAGATATTATTCCCTTAAAGCAGTTGTACTCTAACTTGCAAATTGAACGTTTGAAAAATGAAAATGAAAGCATGCATTATAAAGGTCTGCCTTTGAAGGATAACAGCATGCATGTAGGGTACTGTTAAAAAGAAGATTGACTGCATTAGCAGCACCTTGATTTTAGCACAGGAGTCAGCAAATAAGTGGTTGTGGGCCAAGTCCAGCCCACAGCCTTTTTTTGTTGTTGTTTGTTTGTTGTTTTTTTTAACTTTTAAGTTCTGTTGGACTTGAGTAAGTAAAGTTTTACTGGAACACAGCCCCACATATTCATATAATGTCTGTGATTTCAACAACAGAGACATTATGGTCCACAAAGCCTAGAATATTTACTATCTGTTCTTTACAGAGAAAAAGTTTGCCAACTCCTGGTTTAGCAGATCAAAGATTCTTTGATGTGTTTTAGTAAGTTTCACTGAATATACTGAGATGTTTGTATGGAATATGAATCCTCACGTGCAGTCCTCTGGCAATATGCAGATGAGTCTCAATATTTAGTATTTGAGCATGTATCCATTGAGAACAAAAACAAAAAATTTAATAACTAGCAATTTTGTTGGTAAAAAGTACAATGCTAGTGTAGCATGTAGCCTTCCTTTGCAACTCAGCAGATACTACAAGAATTCTGAAAAAATTTGCTTAAGATGTGTCATAAAATAAAATGCTTTAAATATACTTTGTGAAATAACCAGTACATTACAGATCTAACCTCATTGTTTTAAATGGTTGTACATTGTATTATTTTATGGGTATGCAAATTTAACTCAGGGGTTCCCAAACCCCAGGCTGCAGACCAGTACCAGGCTACACAGCAGGAGGTGAGTGGCTGGTGAGCTTTACTGCCTGAGCTCCGCCTCCTGTCAGATCAGCAGTGGCATTAGATTCTCATAGGAGCACAAGCCCTATTGTGAACTGTGCTTTCGACAGATCTAAGTTGCATACTCCTTATGAGAATCTAACTAATGACTGATGATCTGAGGTGGAACGGTTTCATCCCAAAACCATCCCCTTGCCACAGCCCAGTCTGTGGAAAAGTTGTCTTCCATGAAACCGGTTCCTGTTGTCAGAAAGGTTGAGGACTGCTGATTTAACTATTTTCTTACTTATTTATTTTTTTGATACTAGGTCTCACTCTGTCACCAGGCTGGAGTCACTGCAGCCTCAAACTCCTGTGCTTAAAGGATCCTCCCACCTCAGCTTCCCAAGTAGCTGGGACTACAAGTGCACACCACTGTGCTCAGCTATATTTTTAAAAAAATTTTGTAGAGACAGTATTTTGCTGTGTTGCCCGGGCTGCTCTCATACTCCTGGCTTCAAGCAGTCCTTCTGTGTTGGCCTCTCAAGGTGCTGGGATTGTAAGCATGAGCCACTGAGACTAGCTCTATTTCCTTACTGATGGGTATTTAGACTGTCTCCAACTTTTTAGTGACAGTGCTATAATAAATATCCTAACATACATGTATTAGATGTTAGATATATTCTTGACATATGTTACATATGTTTTTGTATATATTGGTCTATTGTCTATTATATAGAATATGTAATCAATACCCTTAACATAAAGAAAAAGCTGCCTTTTGTAGTACCCAAACTGGACTAACATCTGAGCCTGTTGACTAGTTCAGTTAAATCTGACCTCTTCGTACGGACTCAGTTAGAAATATGGTAAAAAAACAATGGATGTTTATGGTGCTTTAAAGTTCAACCCTTGGGTTTTATGTAAAGGAGTAATTGAGATAATATGGCTGCCCACTGCCCTATGTAACAAGGAGACTTTTAAAATTAAGATCGTGATTGGTTTCTAGTTAAGGAATCACAGTGTTCAGCTAGAGCTAGTGGTATTGACCAAGTGAGTCTGTGAAAACATTCTTTTTTACCCTCAGATGCTCACTCAACCTTCTGTTTTCCAAGTGACATTATTATACCCTTTAGTAGTCAGAGAAATTAAAAGCACATTTTAAAAGCATGAATAGCAGTCTCCCTACAGTTTGATAAAATTACTTTTTACGATAGTCCAAGCGTAGGAGGATTTCTAAAAACTTAAGAGGATTTAAGTTTAATTACTAAATGACCTTTTACCTTTTTTTTTTTTTTTTTTTCGGAGAGACAGCCTATCTAGCTCCTGTTAGAGCCATCCTCTTGCCCAGGATGGAGTGCAATGGTATAGTCATGGCTCATTGCAGCCTCAACTTCCTGGGCTCAAGTGACCCCTCCCACCTCAGCCTCCCTAGTAGCTGGGACTACAGACATGTGCCACCATGCCCAACTAATTTTTTCTTTTTGTAGTGACAGGGTCTCATTATGTTGCCCCAGACTGGTCTTGAACTCTTTTGCTAAAGTGATCCTCCTCTCTTGGCCTCCCAGAATGTTCGGATTACAGGTGTGTGCTACTGCACATAGCCGTTTTATACAAATTATACAGATTATAGAAATTTAAAGCATGTATCCAGATGTGTTTGTGGTGTTGTTATTGTTTTGAGTTGCTCAATAACTTCTGACTTTGTTTAATTGAAAAGTGGAAATGCGACCATTTAAGAAGTTTTGGGTATGACTCCATTTACTGAAGAAGCAATGTAATTAAGTCTTCAGCTAGGTTAAGAGGAACATTATGAATCTGTCCTATCAAATTCAAGGTTTTTTTTCTGGGTGCAGTACCTTCTTGGAAAGCTGAATGCACCAAATCTAATTTATTGACCATCTCTTAACCTGCCAGTCTGCAGTCATCTTTAGTCATTTTATTTACTTTATGGATTTTATAAGGATTTTGAGGTTAGGAATGTTAGAACATTCCCTGATCCTTGGTATATAACGGACCAGGCTGCACAGCAGGAGGTGAGCTGCTGGCAAGCAAGTGAATATTACTGCCTGAGCTCTGCCTTCTGTCAGATCAGCAGGGACATTAGATTCTCAAAGGAGTGTGAACCCTATTGTGAACTGTGCATGTCGGAGATCTAGGTTGGATGCTGTTTTATGAGAATGTAATGGCTGTTGATCTGAGGTGGAACAGTTTCATCCTGAAACCATCCCCCTGCCCGTCTTGTCATCCACAATACCAGTGCCTGGTACCAAAAAGGTTGGGGACCGCTGTGTTAGAAAACTACATTGGTAATTTAATTGTGATACTTAGTTGGTTATCAAAGGGTTTTTTGCCTTTATGTTACACTTTTTTCATCTTCAACTTTCCCTTCCCCAGAGCTGGTGCTACAAGTCAATTATTTAACTTGAGTCTTAAATTTTTAATCTGTAAAAGGCAGATATGCATAAAAACTACCTATTTTGATTACCTAACTCTGTGCCTAGCATGTAGTAGAAGCTCAAACAAAATGGTAGTTCTGTCAGTAAAACTGCTAGTTATCCTCCTTTCTGTCTTATCTAATTGCTTTCTTATTTCTTCAACTTGTCTATTAACTGCTTTCAGAATTTTCAACTTGCAATAACTTCAGTAATTAATTTTACTTGATGTTAACTCCTATCTTGGGAAAATTTTCCTGACAAAGCATATCTGTGGTCAACCTATCTTATGTCAATGTAAATCCCAATAAAACTTGCTTTCTAATTTCAAAAAGTTAAACTTTATATAACATTTGTATCAATTTTTTAAAGTTTCTAGAATCACATTTGAAGGAATTTTAGTTTATCTGGCCTTAACTTCACCACCCAATTTAGTACTTGTCTCTGCAGTAGTGTGCCTGAAAGTTTAGACATTCACATACTACTGCCATTTCTACGAAAAACCTGTGTTAATATTTACTTGGTAGGTTAAAAACTTTGCCTTGCTTAAGTAATAATATCTGTGAAATTACAGGTTCTCTATATACTAGCTATATGTTTTTTTCTAATGTATATTAAAGTAACTACATAACCACTTTGTGTACTACCTAATTGTATTGAATTATCTATTTACTGCTTCAAGCATCTCCTAAAGATTATTTAAACTTCTGAATATAATTCTCTTTCTCCTTTTTTCTCTTTCTGTATAAAACTTGACCACAGTAAATCTTTTTCTTTGATGGTGAGATGTGGATTTTTGGTGGACAGGAACCATTATAAAGATTTGTTGTATACAGCAAATCTGATAAATATGAACATATGGGAATATTACACTTTTTTTCATTTTAATATTTGGAGATGCATGTTGGGGAGGGGGACTGGAAATTCCAGTATTTTGTATGTAGACTTTCACTCCTTATTTCTCAAATGGTTTGCTCCCTACCTCCACTCTTGACTATTATTAATGTCTCCAAGTCAGACATGTCTTTAGTTCAGTATCTACAGAGAATAAACCATCTCCGTGGGGATAGGATAGTTAACCTGACTGAGGTAGTATACAGGGCAAGAGTGTCCTTACTACTACTCCTAGTACTACTGCTACTACTACCTTTTCTTAATCAAGTGATGTATGATTCTCTAACCTCCTGCAGACTTTCATTTCTTCAGCTTTTGCCCATCCCTTCCCCTTGCCTTTGCTTTTGCCCATCCCTTCCCCTTGCTTTTAGGATCTTCTGGTACTTCTGGTTCCTAAGCCTTTTCCCAGTGTTTGATATAATTCCCTCACCACTGCCATTTTTGGTTAGCATTTAGATTTCAGTGGTCTGAAATTTCTGCTCTGCTAAATCACCAATTGTCTATTTGCTTTTTATAGTCCAAAATTTAGCTGTCTTCTTTCATTCTGTTACATGCAGACTTTTTGTTTTTATGTGCTAATATATTTTTAAAATTTCTTGTCATTTTAGTGGAAGGGACTAAGATTAACTATATTATTTGCCCCATTAGAATCTTTTTTTTTTTTTTTTTTTTTCCTGAGACGGAGTCTCACTCTGTTGCCCAGGCTGGAGTGCAGTGGCATGATCTCTACTCACTGCAACCTCCACCTCCTCGGTTCAAGTAACTCTTCTGCCTCAGCCTCCGAAGTAGCTGGGGCTACAGGCCTGCGCCACCATGCCCGGTTAATTTGTATATTTTGCTAATTTTTGTATTTTTAGTAGACATGGGGATTTCACCATTGGCAAGGCTAGTCTTGAACTCCTGACCTTGTGATCCACTGGCCTCAGCCTTCCAAAGTGCTGGGATTACAGGCATGAGCCACCACACCCAGCTCCCATTAGAATCTTAAATTCCATGAAAAGGGAGTATTTCTGTGTTACTACTCTATCCTCATTGTATTGAAAATAGTTTTTGTGTATAAATATTTGAATGATGTATCCATTAGGTTGTTTGTATAACAAGTAGCATTTTATGAATTCCTTTAGTAAGCTTAATTTCATTTGGACATTACAAAACTTATGTAGGTTGAGTATCCCTAATCCAAAAAATTGAAATCCAAAATGCTCCAAAATCCAAAACTTTTTGAGCACTTGACATGATGCTCAAAGGAGAGGCTCATTGGAGCATTTAAGATTTTGAATTTTTGAATCAGGGATGCTCAGTCAATATTATGCAAATATTCCAAACTCTGAAAAAAACCCAAATCTAAACACTTCTGGTCCCAAGTATTTCGGATAAGGGAGATTGTACCTGTATTAATATAAAAACAATTCTTTTGAAAATGGTTGAAGGCAATGAGGCCCAGGAGATGGAGAGACATGCCTAAAGTTACATGGTGACAGAACTTGATTTCAAAACACTTGTTCTTAATTGTGAATCCTGGGCATTATCTACTAAAAACTGTTCCTTCTTTGAATTGTAATAATCAAATCACAGTGAGCTGGCCCAGTGGGCCTTCAGATTATACAATGAAACGCTATAGTTAGGCCCTAATAGCTCTGAAAGTATTTTGGGGAAAGTTCTGTATAATATTAATAATGTTACCATTGATAGGGTAATGTTACCAGGATCTCTGTTAATTTGTTTAAGAGTTTTAGACCTATAACACCTGGATGTTTTTCCTAAGTACTGATAAAGGAAGATGACTTTGTGCAGGCCCAGATGAGAACAGAGGAGCATTTCTTCCTAGAGGGAGCTGCAGAGAAACTGGACTCCTTAGGCTACAGCTGGATTTCAGTTAATTAGCCTTCAGATATTTGTAAATAGAGTATACTAGCCCTTACACAGCACTAATGGCCTTTGGGTAATAATATAAGCTAGCCAGTTAATGTTTCACTAAGTTTAGTGACAGCCCTACTGTCATTTCTGTTTCTACCCATATGCAAAGGTTCCCAAACTTTGGCTGTTCATCACACTCTTAGTAGGCCAGTGATCTTTTCATGATATCCTTAGAGCTAAAGAAATACCAAATAGTTTTATTTTTTTAGTAGTTAGGTCCAAACAATGTAAGTATTTATGTCCTAACAACTTAGTAGCCATTTGAATAAATAATATATGAATTATTTGAATAAATACTTTTACTTTATTCTTAAGTAACCAACATTTCTAATGAGATGTGTGCAGATGTGTGCATCTCTTGGACACTGTACAACTTCTTCCACATTGTGGGGTGGTTTTGTTTTTTTTTTTTTTTTTTTTTTTGCAGTGAGAGTAGAGGAAGCATGATTCTTCTTTCTTTTTCACATTACAGAGACTCAGCTTTGTAAAGATGTGATATTGTGGAAAGGATTATAATAGGACCCAGTGGACTGTTGAGTTAGTGGTTCATACAATAATCCACATATATCTAAAATTACTTTGTTTCCCTCAGAAATTTAAAGTATGTCTGAGGTGTCTGTGAGTTCACTGCACTTTGGTGTACTGTTTGGAAACTATCTTAGGGTTAGGACATGTAAACGCAAACCTGTTTATAATCTAAGGGAATTTTAAAACCTAGTTTCAGTTTAGACTTCAGGTAAAGTTGTGTTTTCTTTACCTTGGATTTTTAGTTTTGCTTTATGTGAAAATGTTTTTGCTATCAAAATAAAAAACCATAAAACTTTCTATCTTTGCTCACAGATTTTTTAAAAAGAATCATTGACAAAAGTTTTCATTTATTTAAACTTTCTGAAGCAGAGCACTATTTAAGTACCAATTATTTGATAAAGGGAATAGGGAAACAACTGAATAGAGAGAAATGGAACATTTGTCTTCTAGTGTCTAGTTAAATCTTCCACTTAGGTGACTGGGTCAACAGTAAACATGTTTTGAACACTAAAGGGAGGTATGTAAATGAATACTTCATGGTTGTAATTGTTAGGCATATAATTTGATCTGAACTATGTAATGAGAAAGACATATGATTATCATTCTTTAAAAGACTGAGACATAACACTGCACAAGAGCGTTTTTCAGTAAATGTCAAAAATGAGACAAACTAACTTGTTTTATGTAGACATTTTGTTTTCTCTTTCTTCTAGAAGTCCTGTTCTGTCCTTCTGACATGAGATCAAGAACTTTGGGTCCTTTTAAAATAAAGTAAAACCCAATGACATTTTGGCAATTTAAATGAATCTAAAATTTCAATTACAAAGAAGAGAAACCACATAATAAGCACATTTGTATTGAAGGAATGTTTTCCCTTCTAAACAACCGTTTTATGTTAATGTTTGATTTGACACATCTAAATCAATAGTGTTACTGTCTTACCAGTTGCTTCATACTAACTTGGATGAATTTATACAGCAACATGGACACATAGTAGACGAAAATCTATGTTTGTTCACATAGCTATTATTTAGTACAGTGTCAGTGAAATACTTTTTATATTGTTAACACCTAACCAAACATTTAGATATTGCTTTATTTTTGCTATGTAAAATTTTGATACTCCCTGACTGCTGAAAAATAACAGGTAAATGTTTGAGTATCTCTTTTCATATAGCTCTAGCTGACTCTGCTTTTACTTTTCCCTTTGTAGATTAGAGCCAAAATATAAATAAACTCTGAATGAGCTGACTACTCAGTGGATGATTTCTGATTAACTAGGATTTAGAGTTGGTTTCGCTTTTGGTGAGTTGGGGGGGGGGGGAATTTTCTTTATTTTTTTTTCTTTTTTGCTTCTCATAACCAAGAAAGAGGTGAGGGAGGAATTTTTGTAAAAATTTCTTGTTGAAACATCAGAATTAGCTGGTTTCAAAAACTCTACTAGAGGACATTCGGCAATTTTATATAGGCTTTGAAGTGTCTTTTAAGTGGTGTCTTTATACTTTCAAATAGGATTTAAATGCTCATTCATGGCCGGGGAGGGGGGTACTTGGCTGTTTTATTGAGGAGATTTTTTTGGTTTCTACTTTTATAAGCTGTGATATGAAGTTTGTGTTGTACCTTAAATTTGTTATGTGTATTTTCATTACTTTGAATATTAAATATGTTGGTTCATATAATCTGCAGAGTGCCAAACTAAAGCAAATAAAAGTACTATATAAATTAATAAATGTCTGACTTAGTTTCCTCCTTCTTCCTCCCTTCCTCCCCCACCTTCTTTTCTTTCCTCCCTCTGATATTTATTAAGTAGCTACTCTATGCCACACACATTGAAGGCACTGGTGAGTCAAAGATTAACAGTTGTTCTTGTTACATAGTATAGAAAAGAGTGTGCAAAAATTGCCTGAAAGCAAGATTTGCCTTTGTAATACAAAATGTGAATTGATTGGTGTGTAAGAATATAGCAGGAACCAAAAATAAGGATGCTGTCTTAAGCCTTAAACAATTTTTAAAAAATCTCCTATAGTAATTAACTTTAGTCTTAAATTAAGAGGCGGTATGACTTTGTTTTTTCTTTGAGTTGTTGATCCTAGTGTAGAAATGACTTTGTATTGAATACTGTTACCTCAACAGTAGCTTGCTATAACAGAAACGATGTTTTGCATTTCAGGTTCCAAATGTTATATATTTGGTTCCAATAAGATCAACTATTATGTTATTAATGGACTAAGTTTTGTCTTTCTCAAATTCATATGTTGAAACCCTAATCCCCCAATATGAACTGCATTTGGAGATTTGCAGATATGACCTCTACATAGGTAACTGAGGTTAGATGAGGCCTTAAGAGTGAGACTATAAGCCAATATGACTGGTGTTCTTATTAGGAGAGGGATAGAGAGACACCAAGGATGCACACACACGGTGATAAGGCCAAATGAAGATATAATGAGAAGGTAACCATCTGCAAGCCAAGGAGGTAAGGGGGAAAAATCAAACTTGATCTTGGACTTCCAACCTCCAGAACTGTGAGAAAATAAATTTCTGTGATATAACCCACCTGGTCTGTGGTATTTTTTAATGGCAGCATAGCAAACTATTTAATAATACATATGACCTAATGTAGGCATGTGTTTGATAAACCAGCTTTTCTTGTCCTGAAGTTCTCTACAACCACAGTTCAAACCTCAGTCTTAGGTTGTTGTCAAGTCTTCGATTTCTTCCAAATACATCGATTTCCAGAAGGTATAACAGCTTTCAAGAAATATTAATTTTCTTATACACAGTCTTACCTATTAAGCAGTCTTAAATTGAAGGTATCTTTGGTAAGCGACTCTAATCATTTATTTATTTATACTTTTATTCCCTTTTTATATACTAGTATATTTTAAATGGTAATGTGTTATAGTTTGGCAGTTTCCTTTCTCAGTGGCACATAAAATGTAGGTATATTTTCAATCAGTGGCATCTTAGGTTGAATGAGATACATATTTTACATTATATCCCATCACTCCAGGTCCCCTTGTAGCATCTCAAATATTTGTGATTCTTCACAACAATCAGGAAAGGAGTTATTGTGTAGCTTTTTTTAGTTAATTCATATGACTTTTTAATTCTGTTAATAAATGTTGTCTGAAATATCTGCTGTATTTGAGACCTTGTTTTACATAGCTAAAAATAGAGAATAAGTTAATTTTCATAAAACAGTAAGTGTGGCCTCATAGTTAAGAGAATAGGTGGACAGAATGTCTTGAGTTCATATCACAGCTCCATCACTTGTTAGCTGCCTAACTTTGAGCAAATGCTTAACTGATTTCAAATTCATAAAGTAGGGATAATAATAGTACCTATTTTGTAGGGTTGTTGTAAAGGTTAAGAGTTTTGCTCTGAAAAGCTCTTGGAACAATGGCTGTCACATAGGTGCTATGTAATTGTTATCTACTGTTGTTATTGTTGTTACTTTATTTGAGTTAACAATAGTGTTTTCTCTTAAACATTAAAAAAAATGCTAATTACCTTTCTATATAAGCAACAAAACCTCAGAATTCAAGGTAAAATAGAATTTAATCTTATCTAATGAAAGTTAAAATTAAATGAACCTAACATTTAATGATGGGTATGTTGTATGGTAACTAGATAAAATTAGGGCTAAATTTTTCTTTAGTATGTAGCCACTGCCAACGTAATAGAATATACAATTTAGTTATTTCTCCTAACAGCAAACTCTCAGATATACAGACACATAACTCACAAGCTCTCATCCAAGAACCTTACCCATCAAACTATTACAGGACATAGTTTCTGTAATATATATCCCTGTGCTCCCAACTAATCAGTCTTCTCCTAAGATCTTTCTCTTTTACATGCCAGGCATATATATATTCAAATTTTTACTTCTATTTTTAAAGACAGGGTCTTGGCTGGGTGCAGTGGCTCACGCCTGTAATCCCAGCACTTTGGGAGGCTGAGGCGGGTGAATCATGAGGTCAGGAGTTCGAGAACAGCCTGGCCAACATGGTGAAACCCCATCTCTACTAAAAATACAAAAAATTAGCCAGGTGTGGAAGTATTAATGAGCTTGAGAAGACAAAGTCTTTCTTGGTTATAAAGGTTGAATTGCCTACTTGGGTTGCAGTGTGATTGAAGGTCTGCAGTAAAGGAAGAAGTTACAGCAAATAGAACTGAGTCCTTGAGTCTTGGGGTGGAGGGATGGGAGAGAAGTAGAAGATTTAGGACTAAGGGATTGCTAAGGAAAGAAAATGAGGAGTCTTTCTCTTGGTGGGCAGGGAGTAGGCTCAGCTAAAATAGATTTTATGGCCAGGCGTGGTGGCTCACGCCTGTAATCCCAACTCATTGGGAGGCTGAGGTGGGCGGATAACTTGAGGTCAGGAGTTCGACCAACCTGGCCAACATTGTGAAACCCCATCTCTACTAAAAATACAAAAATTAGCTGGGCATGTTGGCGGGTGCCTGTAATCCCAGCTACTCGGGAGGCTGAGGCAGGAGAATCACTTGAACTTGGGAGGTGGAGGTTGCAGTGAGCTGAGATTGCACCACTGCATTCCAGCCTGGGCAATAGAGTGAGACTCTATCTCAAAAAATAAGAATAAAATAAATAAAGTAGATTTGTTTACTTGTAAAATTGCTCATTCATTTACTTCATATTCTGTAGAAAGTAAAAAGTTCCTCTTCAAAGTTTTCCTTCTTGTTAAAGAATAATAATAATGTTAGAAATAATAGTTTCTTTTAAAGAGTTTGTTCAAAGCCTTCTTGCTTTTTTCTAGTTAACTCTAGTAACTCTTTGTTAAGCCCTATCCTTTGTAGCTGTTAGATATAAGGGAATAAGTGTATTCTATGTCCTTGTACTTTAACCAAGATATTTGTTCTGGACATGATCACAGGCATGTAGTATATTCTATGTCTTTGTACTTTAACCAAGATATCTGTGCTGGACATGCTCATGTCCCAGCTCGCAGCCTATGCCCCTTCCTTATTTGGGAATGTTACTACTTTTCTACGTCCTTTCTCAAGCAACTTCCTCTTTTTCTTTGTTCTCCATTGCCTTTACCTATTTAGAAAAGTTTTAAGTTGTTACCCAGTTGGGTTTAGTTTAGATTGTGAGGTCCAGCTCCAAGCAACTGAATCAGATACAGAAGGACCCAATGCGTAAGGAATAAATATGCCTGCCATTCCTTTGTTCATTGTGCTTTCATGGCAAGATAGCTGACGAACAGCACTCTTTCTGCAGGAAGTAAACTGCCTTGCTGAGAAAACTTTTTGTATGAATGCTAATTTTTCCTTGTGATACCTAGGAACAAGCATTTTGTCTCTAACATATTCTTAAGTACTCACAGTGTGTGCCAGCCACTGCTAATTGCTAGTTTACATATAAGATAGTTTTAATTTGTTTTATATAGACCTAAACTTCTAATTTTTAGTGAGAGGAACAATTCTTAAAAATGAAGGTATGCATTATATAAGTTTAAATTATTTTTAGATGAATATATGAGTAAAGGGGGAGGATGGGCATAGAAGTATAGGGGGTAAGGAAATATAAACAAGAATGTGAAGTTTCTTGAAGACCAGTTGAATATTCCTAGGGGACAAAAAGGCTGAAGATGAACTTCATAGACACTAGACCACTAATGTAGATTGTACAGAGAATTTGGGCACAGAGCTTTATTCTGTGCATGTGGAAACCTAACCATAACTCTCAGCTTGTTCTTTTCTAGGATCTCTTCCCTATAACTTTTTCTTACTTTGTAATTTCTTTTTAATAATATTCACCAAATGATGTTTCCTTGGAAATTTTGGCTAAAAGGGGGCAGAGAAGCTATTTGGTTTTTGTTTCTTAAAGGATAAAAACAATTTGAGGGTAATCGCTAACTCTAAAGGGTTTAATGCTCTGTCCTTCCCTTTGGTCAAGTATGTATACAAATTACTCTGTCATTTTGTTTATCCAAATATTTCTGAATTCTCAGAAGAAATACTAGATTGCTAATAATACTTACTTGTGAATATTAAATGAGATAATCTAAATAAAGTATTAGAATAATGCATAATACATAGTAAGTGTCGAGTAAAAGTTTATCACTAATTATTAGCATGTTTATACTCTGACGTACAACTAAACATGCTAATAACTAATAAAGTTTTGCTAGACATAGTAAGTGATAGACACTATGTCTAGTAAAAGTTTATCAGTATTTGTACGTCAGAGTACAAATAAACATGCTAATAACTAATGATAAGCAGAGGTGTTTTTTTTTGTTTTTCCTTCTTGAAATGGAATGTTGCTCTGTTGCCCAGGCTGGAGTGCAGTGGTGCAATCATGACTCACTGCAACCTCCACCTCCCAGGTTCAAGTGATTCTCCAGCCTCAGCCTTCAGTGTAGCTGGGACTACAGGTGTGCACCATCATGCCCCATCAGAGTGTTTTTTCATGGAAGTAAAAGTAAATAATGATCATATAATATTTATTTAGTGCTGTGTGTCATTTGCTGTTCTTTAGCTTTTTTGTGTTATTTCCTTTAATCCTCACAACTTTATGGGAGTATAGCTATTGCTATTACCCCTATTTTATAGATGAGAAAAACTGAAACATCAAGTGATTAATTGCCCAAACAGGAGGTTGAAGAATAGCTACTATGGGATTAGATTGCATTATTTAATGTAGCCGAAGAAAGACTGTGAATACTGATCTGTTTGAATACAGTAGTTGAAAGTTAGATAAATTTGGGTTTTTCTTTGATTATTCACATTTTTTTTTTTTTTTTGAGACGGAGTTTTGCTCTTGTTACCCAGGCTGGAGTGCAATGGCATGATCTCAGCTCACTGCAACCTCTGCCTCCTGGGTTCAAGCAATTCTCCTGCCTCAGCCTCCTGAGTAGCTGGGACTACAGGTGTGTGCCACCATGCCCAGCTAATTTTTGTATTTTTAATACAGACAGGGTTTCACCATGTTGACCAGGATGGTCTCGATCTCTTGACCTCGTGATCCACCCGCCTTGGCCTCCCAAAGTGCTGGGATTATATTATTCACATTATTGCTTCTGTGGGGGCATAATAATTTGTGAGCTATTGAGGTGAAGAGTGCGATGTTTGTTATTCCAACCACAACACTATGCTTGTTTAAAAGTCATCATTGAGGCTGGGCACGGTCATGCCTGTAATCCCAGCACTTTGGGAGGCCGAGGTGGGTGGATCACTTGAGGTCAGGAGTTCAAGACCAGTCTGGCCAACATGGTGAAAACCCACCTCTGTTAAAAATTCAAAAATTAGCCAGGCGTGTTTATGGGTGCCTGTAATCCCAGCTACTCGGGAGGCTGAGGCAGGAGAAATTGCTTGAACCTGGGAAGCGGAGGTTGCAAGGAGCTGAGACCGTGCCACTGCACCTCAGCTTGGGCAACACAGGAAGACTGCCGAAAAAAAAGAAAAAGCATATATATGTCATCATTGATACCTTTAACGTAAATACATTTTACATATTCACCTGTTCTGACAGTTCTTTCTGAAGATAATCTCTTTCCTTTAGTGTTTACTTTGTTTTGCTAGCATTGTTTGTGTGACTTGGGTAGAGGAAATTTTATGTTACCTAGGCCTGCTACTCCCAACCAGTTGTTAAGTATTAAGTCTAATTAGGTTAAGACTTTTGTGGTAGATAATCAAAGTTTATAATTTAAAACTGAGGAAATAATATTTACCTAAAATTAGTATGATCCTAGATTATTTCTTATTAAGTAACAGAAGAAAATACATTTTGGCGGGGGAAATGTCAAATATTGATGGAGAATGATAGCAACAAAGTTAAGTTCAAATATAATTGCACAGTTGATATCCTGCTTGTCAAGACATGTTTGAGTCACCTGTTTGAACAATTAAGGGATATGGGATAGTCTTCCTCCAGTCATTCTAAAAATAGACAACTTGCTTAAAATATTGATGAATGTTTTCATAGTAGAATTGGACTAACAGCAGTAATTATCTTTAAATTGGTAACAACTAACGTTACAGGTTAGTGTTGTTAAAGTCTTGGGGTCTAAATTTTGAGCCAGACCATCAGCACTTATTTGAAAATCTTTTACATATTTTTATTTCACTTATTTTCATGTTTTCTACAATGTCTATTTTAAACTTTTAAGGGACCTCATGCCCATTATCTTATCCTAAACTTCTACCCATGATTGTCAGCAGAGGAATACAATTATTTCTCAGAGAAACTAGAGAATGTTGTCAGAATTCCCTCAATTTTCATTTGCCTGTATCGTCTAGCTTACCTATATTTGGATTCATCTTGTTAGAGCCTTTCTTGCATTTTTTGAGAGAAGCTTAGCCTTTCTTCTGTTCCTTGGGTCCTTTGTTTCATCTTGTATATCCCATCAGTATTTCAGATATTCAGTACCAAATTTCTTCATTTCCCCTTCTTTTACATTTTCTGTGTGCATGAATGACACCATGAGCTAGAAATACAGAAGTCATCTTATTATTTCTCTTTCTTACTACTTTTGCCACTCCTTAATTCAGTCAGATTGTGCAGATGTTTGCTATAAGTTTAGCTATGGTCCATTCTACTTTTGATTTCCTTTCTTTGATTTCCAGTGAGTTCTAACTCATTGGTAACCTATATAGCAACAACCCTGTTATGTGGGCTGTGCCATGGTCTCTATTTTATGAGATCATACTGCTAATAAATCTTGTTAGTCATTTTCTCCACATAATTTATACATTAAATAAAATGTATTGACATAAGTATTTTACCAGGAAAATATGTTGGCTGGGAGAAGCCAAGAAAATTTTTAAAGTGAATAATAAGGAAGAGAACTGGTATTAATAGATATTATTAACTTATAATGATAAAAATAATATGGCTTTTCTTTAGATAAATTGGTGAAACAGTATTGAAAGCTAAAAATAGGCTGGGCATGGTGGCTCACACCTGTAATCCCAACACTTTGGGAGGCAAAGCGGGGCGGATCACAAGGTCAGGAGTTCAAGAGCAGCCTGACCAACATGGTGAAACCCCATCTCTACTAAAAATACAACGATTAGCCACGTGTGGTGGCACGCACCTTTAGTCCCAGCTACTCAGGAGGCAGAGGTTGCTGTGAGCTGAGATCGCACCACTGCACTCCAACCTGGGTGACAGAGCGAGACTCCGTCTCAAAATATAAATTTAAATATAAATATATACCCAAATATAAAAATATAATGATAGCATTTTGAGTTGATAGTGAGGAGAAGGATCTAGAGTTCCTGGATATGATCCCAGAGTGGGGCTGAGGGAGTGCTGTACTCCAGTAGGAGCCATTATTCATACAACCCACTGCTGTTGTTGCACTTATATATTATTCTGTGTACATAGTTGGAACAATTGCCTGTTATCAAAGTAGAAACCAATAGAGTCCACTTCACTATACAACAAATTAAAAATGAGATTAGTTAAAAATGAAATAGTAAAAATTAGAAAATATGTTGATTCGATTTTGGAGTGGGAAAAACTTTCTCTTACCATAGAACCACAGGGAGAAAATCGCAAAAGGAAGATTAAACAGAATTAAAAGGTAAGCTAGAAAAAGACATTAACAATATGATGGACAAAAGTTACTATTCTTTTTATATACTGCTTTTAAAAGTACTAGGAAAATGAAATTGACAGAGAACATCAGTGAAGAAAATGAAAATACATAAAAGAAATATATAAAGCCAATAAAAGTATGACAAAAGTTTATCTTATTAATTAGGATTCAGTGAAACCCTTATTTGCCTAATACGTTTGTTGAGAATTGAAAAAATAAGGGTGAGACCAATCTTACACAAGCTTTCTGGGGCAGTATTGGCAGTGTGTTTAATTTTTTTTTTGAAACCTAGAAGTTATACTCCGAAGAATGACAGTATGTTAAAAGAACCATAAAAATTAGAGATTTACACAAAAATTTACATGAATAACTTATATGTCTCATGACACAGACTGGATTGAACAAATCATGTTGTATTCATAAGCTGATATAATACTATGTAGCTACTAAAATTTTTGTTACAAACGAAGAGATGATGTAAGTACAGTTCAAAATGGGATATCCACAACTATCTGAATTTAAAAAAGAACTAGTTCTAGTAGAAAGATGTGTACCACAGTGATAATAGTTGGTTAAGATTAAGAATGATTTTTATTTTTTTAAAGATGATAATAGTTCTGAAAATTTATAAGATTTAATTTACTCCACTTAGTTCCCAAGCTTTCTAGTTTAGAGGTATAATTTTATGTGTGTGAGTATTGGGGTGTGTGTGTAGCAGACTATGGCATATTAATAATGTATGTTCATTATAACGTAGATTAATAGGTGTTTTTTTTTTGTTATTCAATTAGATGTTGTTTGTTTATTTTGCCCAGTTCTTTTCATATAAATACTTAATTTGACCTTATTTCAGTTTACCTTTTTTTTTTTAATGTTCAGTGTTTTTGTTGTTTAATCATCTCAAAGCAACTTTTGGCTTAGGACCAAGGATGGAAGGTAGGGTAAAGCTAGGGTAGAGGTCGAGTGATGACAGAATGGTATATGCTAGATAAAGGAAGGACTAATGGTAGATAAAAAGGGTATTACCAGAGAAGGAGGTGGGTAAAGAAGTAGCAGTACTGATAGGATTGATTTGGTCTCTCTGAAGAAAATGAGTGGAATCTATCTTAACTTCCCTAATACCTTTCATGGTTTTAGTAACTCATTTTGGAAAGCACAGGCACTTAATCCATACACACGGTTGGTAACTGTGTAATCCCAAATACAGACTCTCCCCCCTCCCCCGCCTTTTAGGGAGCTCTAATTCTCCCCCCCAAGAAGCTTTGCAAAGATTGTTTACTTGATTATTTTTTAGATGTAGTAGGCAGTCATAGTTTTTGAACTACATTTATATAATTTTTTGTACATAAATGCAGTTATACTTACTTGGCTGTTTAAAATTTGTATTTCATTTTAGTTCTGTTGTAGTTATTCTCATTCTGATTCGTAATTTAAATGTTGCCATATTTCCCTTATTAGTATTAGAGCCTTGTTGAGGAGTGTTTATACTTTGCAAAAATTTGTTAGAAAATTAAAACACCTAAGAAATTTGTGTGGATTCTTAAGATGTGCATATGTTGCATCGACAGTTATTTGGATAGAAAAAAATGATATTAAATTTTTTTAAAGATTCCGAATTGAAGAAACAAGCATTATAAGGAATTTCAATATAATCTAAAGGATTTTATGAACTGTTGTAAATATATTCTATTTTAAAATAGAAATGAACAAATAGAATGAACAAATTGTTGCATTCATTTGTAAGACTTACTACTTATGAGAGAGAACAAATGGGAAAATAGAGAAAGTGAAACAATATCTAGTTGAATTTTTTAAAGAAATAGTAGATCACAGAATTTAAGCTATCAAAGTATCAAAACTTTGGCTTGAGTACTTACTAAAAATTAATTTGAACAGTTAATGTTTATATTGAAATTTTAAAAATCATATTTTTTTGTTTAGTTCAATATGCATAGTTTTAGATAAATAATAGTGATGTGTTTTAGATAAATAATAGTGCTGTGAGTGATGATTGTCTTAGGTGCTTAGGTTTACCCCTAATGTTCAAGAGTTCTTATTAATGTAAGTAAAAAGTTATAGTCTTCTCCATGTATTAGAAACATTTAAACATGTGTTAATACAGTTTTTGTTTAATATAGGCAAATGGCATATTGATTGCTTTTTCTGAACTGAGTTTTGTGGAATTCTGTTTTATAAAACTTAGGAAAAAGCTATCATGAGATGAATCTTTTTTTATTATTTCAGTCTATGAACTTATTTAATTTCTATATTAAAACCTTTGGGCTGTAGTAATCGAAATATTAGTAGTAAGAAACTATTGCCTTTAAGATTACTAAGTCAAATTTATTTCCATATTTAACATATAGATCATGGTAAGGTTAGTCTTTCAAAAGCTATATTTTATCTGATTTGTTCAAGAAATTACCCTGATTGGCTGATTTTTTTTGTATTTATTACTTCATGTCCCAATTCCTGTTTAGCCTCAGTGTCTTCGTAATATGGTCCAGTCCGTCTAGTTTCTCCACAAAACACCCTGGTAGTTCAGCAAACATTTGTTGAATATGTACAACATCTACCATGTTTTATAATAACAGGAGTATGAAATACTGTGGCATTGATAATACTGTGATGGTACAATCTGTTGCCCCAAGCAAAGTCGTAGAACTATCAAAACATAGCAGTGGCTTTCAAACTTTTTTTGGACAGATAAAATTGTGCTTTATTGGTGACGCTAATATCATGAATAGTTTTACTTTTAATGACATTTTCCAAAATGACAGCTTTTTAAAATAAGATTACGAACAAAATATTTTCTGGATTTTCAGGATAGCTATCTTCTAGGCAAAAAAAATCTATATATATTTTAAAGTCCAGTACTTCTCCTGGTTTGTTTTTATAGGTAAGTGGTTAGGCTCAGATAATTATAAACTTATTTTTCACCTGCTTGCCTATTCAGTTATTACATTCCCCCAGTTAAACAAGATGTAGGTCAGTTTTTTCTAACCAGAACTGTGTTTTCAGATTGCAAGACAGGTAGCATTCCATGTTTCTGTTCTTCATAAACCAGTAACATCCCTCAGTCATCAAGGTGACCAATATGCCTCCACAAAATTTCATAATGCCTTTTAGGGAATGGGACTGACTCAGCAAGAATCATTGAGCCCAGAGCATTATGGTCAAAGTAGAGACTTGCTCCAGAGATGTTCTCAGAAGATTCTAACCCTACTACCAAGTCCCAAGCTATCAGGGGAATTGAAACAAATAGCTTTCAGTTGAGAGGCTACAGGGAGTCTTTTTCAGGGAGCCAGCCAGGTTTCAGTCTGCATCTGAGGATAGCAAGATGTTAATCACTGAGCAGGATTTTTAGGCAGTAGAATGGAATAATTTGGAAGGGAGAGAAGAATGCAGTATTGGATCAGATTAGGATATATACAGAGCAACACGGAAGTGAGAATCTGTACAGTGATGGATGAGACTTGGGGAAGCTGGGTCTGCTGTTAGTGACTGAAGTGTAAACTTGGAAATGAGACCTGACACAATTCCTCCAGATAGCCCCTTTAAAATTTTTTAGAAAATATTTTAAAATGTTAACATGCAGAAAGCTGTAGAGGCAGATGAATCCTTATATAACTGTCATCCAGCAATAATCATCATCAACCCGTAGTCACTCTTTTTTTGGCTGCAATTCTCAGTAATTCTGTGTTCTACAAAGTGACTCAGTATACTTATAAGTAATCTGAAACCAAAGTTTTGAAAACGGCTCATTGCTATTTTCTGTTCTGTTTCTTTATAAAAATTGTGGGTTTCAATGCAGTACATTGATTTCATGACTGACAAATAGTTACACCTGGCAGTTGGAAAACTGAGTTCAGGTTTTGGAGTTAGACTGGTTAGGTTTGAGTTCTGACTGGACCATTCAGCAACTCTGTCCTTAAGCATTAATCTTTATCTTGTCTCATCTTCTTGAATGTACATTGTGTATGCCTCCTAAAATTTTTGTAAGAATTATGAGATACTGGATTTTAGGGCTAAATAGTACCCTATCTTAAGTGTCAGACATGGGATCTGAATCTAGGTTTCTGATTCTAAAATCCGAGTTCTTGTCTTGTAGTTTTGTAATCCAGCACCCATGTTATAGAAGATTATTTTTTTAAAAGAAAAAAACCAGGAGATAATGTATCCTTATCATTCATACATATTTTCATATATTAAATTGGAAGCATTTTCCAGCATTATTTTGAAAACTGTTTTCAAATAATATTCCATTCTCCAGAGGCAGAAGTGTTATGGATAAATTGAATAAAATATTTATCTACTTTTAGTTATTTAGTGAAAACATAAATAATTTTATTGCTATTTACTACATCTGGGGATTTTAATCATATAGAGAAGTAAGGAGAATCATATAATGAAGTCTCTCTGTACTCATATTCAGTTGCAATACTTATCAACTCATGGCCAGTTTTGTTTTATCTATACCAGCACACTACCCATCCTACCTCTTGTGTTATTTTGAAGCAAATCCCAGGTGGCATGTTATGTCATCTTTAAATACTTCACTATACATCTCTAAAACATATGGATTTTTTTAAACCAAAAGGACAATATCATTATCTCACTTGAAAAAGTTTAAAAAAGTAGTTCCTTAATCTCAAGTATATATTCATTGTTCGAACTGTTTCTTAAATATTTTTTGAGGTAGTTTCTTTGAATAAGGATGCAAATGAGGTGAGTACCTTGTTGTTGGTTCAAATGTCCTTTGAGTTTCAGATTAATACATCTCCTTTCCCTTCTTTTTGCAACTTATAAGTTGGAGAAACTGGGCCATTTGGTCAGCAGAGGCTTGTTTTCATAAGATAGAGATCCAGGAATGGTTTTTGTAGTTTTAAAGGGTTGTTTATTTAAAAAAAGAAAAAAAAAGAAAACCACCTGACTTTATGCTGCTAAATCCTCACCAGCACTTAGTATCATCAGTCTTTAATTTTAGTCATTCTGGTAGGTGATTCATCATAGTTTCAACTTGCATTTCCCTAATGACATGATGTTGAACATCTTTTTGTGTGTTTATTTGACATTTCTTTGGTGAAATGTCTTTTCACATTTTTGGTCATTTTAAATTGGATTGTTTTCTTTTTATTGCATTCTAAGCTTATTTTCTATTCTGGCTACAAATTTGTCAGGTGTGTGTTTTTGCAAATACTTTCTCCTAGTCTGTGGCATGCCTTTTTATTTCCTTAACAATATTTTTTGAATAGCAAAAGTGTTTAAGTTTGATAGTCAGTTTTTTTTTTATCTTTTTGAGACAGTCTCCCTTTGTTGCCCAGGCTGGAGTGCAGTGGTGCAATCTCAGCTCAATGCAACCTCCACCTCCCTGGTTCAAGCGATTCTCATGTCTCAGCCTCCTAAGTAGCTGAGACTACAGGCATGCACCACCATGCCTGGCTGATTTTCATATTTTTAGTGGTGATGGGGTTTCACCATGTTGGCCAGGCTGGTCTTGAACTCCTGACCTCAAGTGATCTGCCCACCTCAGCCTCCCAAAGTGCTGGGAATACAGGCGTGAGCCACTGTGCCTGCCTATGATGGTACATTTTGAGGTAATTTTTGTAACTGATTGAGTTAAAGGATTGAAGTTAACTTTTTCCTTTTAGTGAGAGGAAATGTATGGATATCTTTGTTACAGCACCATCTGTTGAAAAGATCATTCTATCCCAGTTGACATCTTTGCTGAAAATTAAAGGGCCAGACTGGGCACATGGTGTGGTGCATGCCTGTAATCCTAGCACTTTGGGAGACAGGCAAGTCACTTGAGCCCAGGAGTTCGAGACTAGCCTGGGCAAGAGAGCAAAACCCCATTTCTACAAAAAACACAAAAATTAGCCAGACATGCTGACAAGCACCTGTAGTCTCAGCTACTTGGGAGGCTGAGGTGGGAGAATGGATTGAGCTCAGAAGGTCAAGGCTACAGTGAAGCATGATTGCACCACTGCACTCCATCCTGGGCAACAGTCAAGACCGCCAAGACTCTGTCTCAAAAAAAAAAAAAAAACCATAGTCCTATTTCTGGACTCTAGTGCATTCTTCTGATTTGTATGAATATCTTTATACTAATAGCATACTGTCTTGATCACTGTCCCTGGTAAGTATTGAAATCAAGTAGTATAAGTTCTTTATTTTTTCTTTAAAAATGTTTTTTCAGGTTATTTTAGATCCATTTCGTTTCCACTTAAATTTAGAATCAGTTAGATAGTTTCTACGAAAAAACTGTTAGGATTTTGATTTTAGGACTGCCTTGAATTTATGTATCGGGTTGAGGAGAAATTGTCGTATTGCCAAAATTGAGTCTTCAGATCACTAACATAGCACATTTTTCCATTTACTGAGGTCTTTTAAATTTTTCTTAGCAAGATTTTTTTCGGTTTTGGTACAAGAACATTGCTGGCCTTATAATAAGTTGAGAAATATTTCTTCCTTCTGGAAGAATTTGTGAACAGTTGGTATTTTTTAAAAAGTTTGATAGTTTACCAAACCATCTTGTTTGAAATTTACTTTCTTTACTATAGAGAGCTATTCAGGTTATGTACTCCTGCTTTATTTTTCTTATATACTTTAGCATATAATCTGCTTTCACCCCTCTTTTTAATTTAAATTTTTCGTTTTTTAATTCTTCCTCTGTTACTTCTAAGATTTTCTTTTTCTTTTTTTTTTAAATTTGATTATAGTGTGTATATGGTTTCTTTTTGCTTATTCTTTTTGGACTTGTTGAGCTTGCATCTGTGTGTTTATAATTTTTATCAAATTTGGATAAAATTCAGCCATTATTTCTTCAGTTGCTTTTTTCTGCTTATTTCTCTCTCGTTTCCTTCTGAGACTCCAATTACACATGTGTTAGACTGCTTGATACTGTCTCACAGATCACTTTAATTTATATACTCCTAATATATAAACAACTGAAAAAGAAAAGATTAACCTGTAGAGAAATGGAAAAGTAGAGACCTCAAAAGAAATGTAAATGACTCTTAACTGTAGCAACAGCTGCTAAAATTACACTGAAATAACTTTTTTCCACTTATTATATTGGCAAAAACTGCAAAAATATGAAAACTCTGTTGGGAGAACAGGTAATGTCATGCTGAAGGAAATTTAAAATGATACAACCCCTATTGAGTAGAGTTTGGAAGTACCTGCCAAATTGACATATTCATTTGCATTTTGAGCCAGCAATCCTAAGAATCTATCCAGGAATCCATTGCATATCTACAGAAACTATATATGTAAGACTTTCTAACACATGTTTCTTAGTGTAAAAAACCCAAATGTTCATCAATAAAGCTCTGATTAAAATATGGTAGGGGCACCTACTTAATAAAATTACTGTGCAGTTGAAGAAAGGAATGAGGAGAATCCACATCTGCTCTTAGGTATAGCAGATACAGGAATTCTCTTACTTCTCATGATTTCCACCAACTTCTTCCTCCGTATGTATTTATTCCAGTTACAATAGATTGCTTAAGAATTTCTAGGATGCTTGTCGCTAAAAGAACTGTAGTGGTTGCTAACAAAATTTTGGAGGGAAGTTGTGATTCATCAAGTAATCCCTATACTAAAAGCTGCCTGGAATGTTAGATACATACTGTATCCACAGGGATACTATGTGTGATGAATAGGTTCCCAGGTCAGTGGATAACAGTGTTGCCATGGGAAAGAGCATTCAGAATTTTAACTTGAGATGTCACAGTTCATCTCCCAGTTAATCTCCAAGATGATTTGTCTCATCTTGTTAATACATTCATTCTTTTATGAAACATTTACTGAGTGTTTTGTTTCTTCCTTTTTTTTTTATTGTGCTTGTAAGGGAGTCTATATTTCTTGAGGGGGTAGGAGGAGGGAAACTTAGTGTTGTGGGGCTGGGTCTCAGAAAATGAAAACAAAGATAAGTAAAATAGCATCCCAGTGCTCTGGGAGTTCACGGTTATCTGCCTCAACTTTACTTTCTGTTTACACTAATCTGTGATAATTTAAGAATTCTAACTTTAAGCTTATGATGTTGGATCCTATGGTGAGGGATTTTTGAGTCCATATGCTGGAGAATGAGTGATGATTGCTTTTACAGAGTAGAAGACTAGAGATGAGACCATTCTTTATTGTTTTCCAGATCTTATACTTTTGCCTCCCCTACTGTTCATGAAATGATTGACTTCCCCCACTTCTTTAAGGAAATTCTTGATTTAAAATGCCTTGTGTGCTATTTTATCCTTTCTGTTCTAGGACCTCTATCACATATTTTTATAATTGTAGTTTTATACATTTTAATGTTAACTAGAGCATTTGGTCATATCTCTTCTTTTTAAAAGTAATTTTATTGATATCTTATGTGTTTATCTTTTATTGATATCTTATGTATTGATATCTTATGTATAAGCCGGGGAAGGGGTGGAGTGAACTCCAGAGACCACGTGGAGAGGGGGGGCCGCTTGGCCTTTCCATCCGGGGTGCCCGGAGCCCCTAGGCCCTCCGGCCATGGCTTGCAGCGGCAGTGCGGACAGCTCCGGCCCCTGGTGGAAATCGCTCACGAACAGCAGGAAGAAAAACAAGGAAGCTGCGGTGGGGGTGCAGCGTCCGCCCCAGCCTGCTCCCGGGGAGCCCACACCACCTGCGCCCCCCCAACCCGGACTGGACCAACAGTTCCCGGGAGAGCCACCACCCCAATCTCCTTAGGGGCGCCGGCGCGTCCCCCGGCCAGACAAGTTGTACCGGTACAAATCCGGCAATAGCCGCAGCAATTTGAAGATCTCGCGCTCAGGCAGCTTTAAAGAGAAGAGGAAAGTGCGTGCCACACTGCTCCCAGAGTGGGGCAGGTACCCGGAGGAGGCGGGCTTCCCCGGTGACCCCCACGAAGACAAGCAGTAGCCCCGGTAGCCTGCGCACTCCAGGCTTGTCTCTTTACCCAGCACTACCCCTAAACCCCCGTTTCAAACCCGAGACTTCAGGCCTGCCCCCTTACATGTTGTCTCATTTCACTAAATTCAGAATATTCACACAATGCCTTCATTTTATTTTTCTGGAAATTGAAGTGTCAATTGGGTTTTCAATATTTCATGACTCAAGGATGCATTAAATATTTATTTGTGGTAACAGAAGATACTTGCCACTGAGGAGGTTGGCATAATTATTTTTTTCAAAAAGCTATTCTGGGGCCCTGGCCCCTGGCTCATGTCCCAGCTCAGCTTGAACTCTGTAGCCTCTCAAATGAGGAAGGTAGCTGTTATTTAGGATTGGAAAGCAAATCACAGTGCTATTTTTAATGTCTGAGAAATGTGCTTTAGGGGTACCTCCGTAGACTTACACCTTAAGTGAAGGAGTTGGGGGAGGAAGCATTCTTAAGTACAAGCATTTTAAAGTAAGGCAGGATTGCTTTTAATGTTAAACTGTAAAACTGTACCGCCTATTTTAGTGTGGACTATTAAAACCGTTGCACTGTAAAAAAAAAAAAAAAAGTGGAAAGTAGGGGTCCAGATGATGGACCCCTACTTTCCAAATAAATTTTATCATGATTTTGATCGGAATTTTAATTTATATGTTAAGATGTTTTTGACTACTTCACAATACTAGGATTTTTTTTTCCTTTTTTTTGGTTGAGACAGTCTCGTTCTGTCACCAGGTTGGAAGTACAGTGGCGGGATCCCAGCTCACTGCAACTTCTGTTTTCCGGTTTCAAGCAATTCTCCTGCCTCAGCCTCCCAAGTAGCTGGGACTACAGGCACGCGCCACCACACCCAGCTAATTTTATTTTTGTATTTTTGGTAGAGACGGGGTTTCAATCTGGCCAGGATGGTCTCAATCTCTTGACCTGGTGATCCGCCCGCTTTGGCCTCCCAAAGTGCTGGGATTACAGGCGTGAACCACTGCACCCGGCCAATACTAGGATTTTCTTAATTTAAGAGTAGGTTCTAATTTGTATTCCTCGGTAAAGTTTCATAGCTTTTTCATACATGTACTCTGTTTTTTAGTTTATTTTTATGGTTGTTACTAAAAAGTTTATAACTGGCTGTTGATGTTACTTTGGGAAATTTTTGCATATTTACTGAAAAAAATCAACTCATTCTAAAATATTTTTGTTTTTTTACAAAATAACTTCTTCTAAAATGATGTTAATTTTGCCTCCTTTTCTAATGTTAAAATCTCCTATTCTTCTTACCTAGTTTTGTCAACTAGCACTTCCAGAATGATGTTAATAATTACGTTGATGGCGGACATCAATGCCTTGAGACTGATTTTACTTTTAAATTTTGCTGGTATATTGTCATTAAACATGATACTGTCTATTGATTTGAGAAAGTTTTTGAAAAAGTCCTAAGAGAGATTTTTTTTTTTTAATGAGGACTAATTTCTTAACACTTTAATGCCCTGTACTAGATTTCTTTCATTGACTCTGTTTCCGCCTAGGATACATCATATTTCATAGGATGAAATTGCCTACTATGTTGTTTAACTAGTCTTTTCACTTTAGTTTCCTGCTCCTGTACTCAGCATTGCTATACCCAGGTTCTTCCCAAAAAGAATTTTGATCATTTTGCTCTTATCCCAAGGAATTGTATAGCATTGTAACATCTTTTCAAGCTATGGAATAAGTCTTAAACCTCTTGGTTTATCTATTATTTATGTTCTGTCTGTGCCTTTCCAGTCATCACCTCTTCAAAAACTGTGATGGCTTTGAGATCACACCCCACTTGCAAGCTAACATGTCAGCTTATGTATCCCGGGAAAAGATACTAGTTTCCTGGGTTAGTTAGAGTCGAGAACAGTTTAAACTCATAGCAATAATAGTAGCTACAGAATCATAATTTTCTTGTACTATTTCCCCGAGCCCCATTCTTCACAGGTTGATATTATAAGGGCCGGGTGACACCCATATAAGCAGTCTGTTGCATTTCAGGGGAAGAACTCTGAAACTCAACCTGCTTGCTCCTTTCATTTGCCCTTTTCATTTCTGTCCTCAGACTTCTTCTCCTTGTCATTCTAATGTTGTAAGACTCCATCTCAGACAGATGCTTTCTTCCATGTCTTCCATTGTGGACCTTGTCTTTGAATATGCTGCTTATCAAGCTTGGTACCCCCTTTCAGTATGTTCCTCCTATCTCCAAATATTCCAGTGCACCTTCCTGGTTTGCACGGTGGCTTCAGTGTTTTCTCTCTGCACAGTTTTTTTTTTTTTTATTCCTGTTGTCTTCACTGACATATTGTCATACTGTGCTATGATCAGTGCCTTAGTGTCTCTGCAGAGAGGTAGGGGTTTTTTGTTTGTTTTTTGGGTTTTGTTTGTGTGTGTGTGTGTGTAGAGGGGTGGAGGATTGGGCCTGGGTTCTCTTACAGAAACCTTTAGGACATCATATTGGTTAGGAATGTATTCAGCTGCAAGAAACAAATAACCCAGTTCATAATGTGTGTAATGGATAGAGATTTGTTTCTATTTTGTTTTTTCATGCAAAAAGTGTAGAGTTAGATAATTCCTGGTGTTGATTCCGTTTTTAGCAACCTTCTCTTGTAGGTTTTTCAATATGCTGTCACGTGTAATTCTTTTTTTTTAACTTCTACAATTCCAAATTGTAACCATTCTTTAAATTACAAGATTTTTTTTTATAGTCTTTCCTAACTCCCTACGTAAAGATACTCTTCCTTTATATTCTCATAGAATATAAAGCTAGAAAATGGCCTTTCAGTGTTAACTGTCTACGTATGTATTATCTTTCCTACTAGAGTATAAATTTCATTTTAGTGTATCCTTTGTTACCGTCTGCAGAATGCCTTGTTTAAGGTAGACCTAGTTAACTTACTGAATGAATGATAAAGAATGAATGAACTTTTCCTTTAGGAAAACCATGTCACTGGTAGGTTGGAGTTTAGGGAAAAGATTTGTTGGCAGTGATGTGGATATGGAAGTATAATTTTTAAGCAGATAATTTAATTTATAGGAATTAAATGTATATATTGCTGAAAGAAAAACACTTATTGTGTAAACTAATTTCTGAATGCACAAATATTTCTTAAATGCTATCAAAATATATTTTCACATACTATCGAAACAGTCTATTAATAGTGGAAATAAAATGGAAACTGTTTTTTTCTTTCAGTGCTTAGATGAGTACGAAGATGATGAAGCAGGGCAGAAAGAGCGGAAACGAGAAGATACAATTACACAACAGAACACTATGCAGAATGAAGCTGTAAACTTACTAGATCCAGGCAGTTCCTATCTGCTGCAGGTGAGTATTTTAAAATAGCAGGAAGTCACTATCTATTTTAATGGTAATTTTTCAATTATGGTTCTTGAGTTGTATGTAGTAACATATCACCCATTGCCGTCTTTCCTCCTGCTTATGCCTTCCTTACCAAAAGTGGGTTCTGACATCACATGTTGGGCTCCCCTTAAGCGTGAATGCTCTCTTCACCCTTTTCTGGCTTGGGCATCTTTTGATAGGCTGTTCTGCCATAGGGCCTCTCTTTGTTCCTGCTGAGATTCGGAGAACTCATGTTGGATTGCTCCTCCATGGGGACCCTTCCTCAACTTGATTAGGTTTTGACACCTCCAGGCCAGACTGCCACTCCATGTGGACATTCACTTCATCCTACCTGGGCTCTGGCACAGAATACCCCATGCCAGGTTGCCTGTTGAAGAGTAGACAGTCTTTACCCTTTTAAAGTTGTATCACTCTTTTCTGAGCCACCCTCCTGAAAAGAATCCCACTTGGGACTCTGGCTGCCCCTTTATGAGACTCCCTTTCTGACCTTGCCTCAGGAATGAAGTGTTTCCTTCCCTGCTTTGTACAAATCTTCCTTATTCTGCTCAGGCTCTGATTTCTTAGGTCAGACTGAATGAGCTCTGCATGTGGGCAGTCTCCTTAGTTTGCTTGGACTTGAATTCTTTATGCCAAGCAGCTCTTCTTTATGACAGGTTCTCATATTCTGATACCCTGGTCTGAGCTATTGTGTCTCTCCATGTTGCTCTGTCCTACCTAATGGCTTTAGCACTTAATTGTTCAGGAAAGGAAGAGGAAGGATGAGTTTTTCCTTTTAAAATCTTTGTTAATTTGATAAAGCTCCTGTTTATTTTTCATTTTCTTACTTTATCAGTTATACATTACAGAAATTTTATTCTGCAGTCATGTTCTGCATATATATTCTTCAACAGTATATCATACTAAATTATACATGCCAATATAGATATTTTAAGTTAGTCCCGAGGGCCAGTTAGCATGTTACGCCATAATTTTATTGAGGGCTGTGGCTTTGTTGCTAGGTTATTTGAATAACATCAGTATTACTTTGCTGTATTCATCTGGGCTTGTATTTGTCTGATCTTATTTCACTTATGCTATTATACTTGTTTATACGTTACAAGTTCTGATCTGCCATTGCACCTGTAAAGACTATGTTCATAGGGATTTCCTTATTGATCATTATAAGCCTGAGTAAAGCAAAATGTTTTATTTAAACTTACACAAAACAGTTTGTGCTTTGCCAACATTTTCTCAGCTCTACATAGATCTTTCCAATTCCCTTTAGTAATAGAAACCATCCCATTGCAAGGAAGATTATTTCAGAAAAAGTATATTTGAAATCAGTTGTATAACAGACTTAGGGGTTTTGGGAAGATCTAATTACGTAGTCTTTGAAAGTTTTAAGACCAGTACCAGTCTTAACAGTTGTACTTTTTACAAGCAGTTTCAATGATACTTGTATAGCAGTCCCCCCTTATCAAAGGGAGTTATGTTCCGAAACCTCCAATGGATGCCTGAAATCATAGATAGTACTGAGCGCTATATATGCTAGGCACAGATTTATTTTTCCTTCTTTACAATTTAATAGATAGAAGATTTGTTCTTACAAATCTTAGCAACCTCAGGATATGATTTTTCTTTCTTTTATTATTAAGTTGAGAACTTTCACCTTCTCACTTAAAGGAAGCACTTTACAGTTTCTCTTTGGCAGATCTGAATTGCCAGCATCACTACTGTTGTACTTTGGGGTAATTATTAAGAAAACTAAAAAGTTATTTGAACATGATCACTGGTATACCACAACAGTCAATCTGATAACCAAGGTAGCTTCCAAGTGACTAACAGGTAGGAGCATAGACATTGTGAATATGTTTTACAAAGGGATAATTCAGGCCCTGGGCAGGATGGAACAGGACAGCACTAGGTTTCATCATGCTAGTCAGGACAACTCACAATTTAAAGTTTGTGAGTTGTTTATTTCTTGAGTTTTCCATTTAATATTTTTGGACCAGGCTCGATCATGGGTAACTGAAACTACTAAGTGAAAGCTTGGATAAGAGAAAAAGGACTACAGTATTTCTCCATTTTTTTCCCTGTTTAATATGGAGTAGTAATTATTAAAGTGCCTAATAATTATATAGCTGTTCCTTTGCCTGAAAATTTTTGTGACTACAGAAATAAAGTTAAGACATCTAAGGTGACATTTATATTTGTGTAGAATTTTGTTCTAACATGTAAGAATGTTAAGCATTTTCCTCCTTAAAATTACTAGGGACTTATTTCAGTAAACATAATGTCCTCTACCCTCATCCATTTTGTTGCAATGATCTCACTTATATGTGAAATCCAAAAAAGTCAAACTCATAGAAGTAGAGAGTAGAATGGTGATTACCAAAGGCTAGTTTAGATGGAGAAAGGAGAAGTGTTGATTAATGGGTGCAAAGTTACAGTTAGATAGGAGGAATAATTTCTGTTTTATAGCTAAGAGTATTTTAAATGTTCTCACCAGAAACAAGTGATAAGAGCCTGGTGTGGTGGCTCACGCCTGTAATCCCAGCACTTTGGGAGGCCGAAGTGGGTGAATCACTTGATGCCAGAGGTTCAAGAGCAGCCTGGCCAATATGCGAAACCCTGTCTCTACTAAAAATACAACAATTAGCTGAGTATGGTGGTGCTCACCTGTAATCCCAGCTACTCAAGAGGCTGGGCACGAGAATTACTTGAACCTTGGAGGCAGATTTTGCAGTGAGCTGAGATCACACCACAGCACTCCAACCTGGGTGACAGGTTGTGTCTCAAGAAAAAAGAAACCTGTGTCTCAAAAAAAAAAGGAAAGAAAAAAAAGAAGTGATAAGTATTTAAGGTAATTCTGTGTAGGCTATTCTTTGCATTGCTAAAAAGAGATACCTGAGATTGGGTAATTTATAAGAAAAAGAGGTTTAATTGCCTCACAGTTCTACAGGCTGTACAAGCATGGCACCAACATCTGCTCAGCTTCTCATGAGGCCCTCAGAGAGCTAGTCATGGTGGAAGGCAAAGTGGAAGCAGGCATATCACATGACAGGAGCAGGAGCAAGAGAGAGAGGGAGCAGGTCCCAGACTCTTAGCCAGATCTCATTGGTGCTAAACCATTCATGAGAAATCCACTGCCATGATCCAGTCAACTCCCAACAGGCCCCACCTCCAATATTGGAGATTACATTTCAACAGGAGACATGAGATTTGGAGGGGACATCCAAAATATATTAGATGGACATGCTAGTTACTGTAATTTGATCCTTCCATAATGTATACATGTAATGAAATCAAAATAATGCTTTGTACACCATACATATATATAATTGTTATTTGTCAATTAAAAATAAAACTAAAAAAAAATTATAAGGGGCTCTTTTACTGTACCATATAGGTCAATTTTGTTTTTTCTATCTAACATTTCTAATTTAAGATATGCCCAGTTTTCTCTTTTTGGCCAGGATATAGAAATTACTTTAAACTCCACCTCTAATTGCCCTTTTTTAACACACATGAGAAGGCTACCGCTCCCAGTCTCTAATCTTACTAATATAATCTATCCAGTGTGCAGAACATTTTACTGTTAAAGTTTTTTTTTTTTTTTTTTTTTTTTTTGAGATGAGTCTTGCTCTGTCACCCAGGCTAGAGTACAGTGGCGCGATCTCATCTCACTGCAGCCTCTGCCTCCTTGGTTCAGGTGATTCTCCTGCCTCAGCCTCCCAAGTAGCTGGGATTACAGGCACCCACCTCTACCCCTGGTTAATTGTTGTCTTTTTAGTAGAGACAGGGTTTTACCACATTGGCCAGGCTGATCTCAAACTCTTGACCTTAGGTGATCTGCCCGCCTTGGCCCCCGAAAGTGCTGGGATTACAGGAGTGAGCCACTGCACCTGGCCTAAAGTTTATACTTTGATTACAAGAATCACTTTAAAATAACATTTAGCTACAAAATGTATAATCTTTAATAAAAGACCATATTCAAATCCACCAATAAAGAATAAACTTAAATGTTGTCTGTCTGAATCAAAATCTTAACTATTGAAATATTAGCTATTTACAACAAATAAGTATAGCTTAAATTCCGATTATTTATACATCTCAGACATGAGCATGGAATGACTGTAATGGCAAAAACCACAATTACTTTCACACCATCCTAGTATGTGGGAGTTCTAACTTTTATCAACTGCTTCAAGCTAGCAGTGTGGAAAATACTGTGTAAAACTTACTGAGGTATGTTTTAAGTGCCTAAATGTTTAAAAAAACAAAAACAAAACCAAACAACTGTAGAGAAATGTAGAAATCTGATATTTTTACATGACTTCTGGTTAGCATACTTAACTGAAAACTTGTCTTTTACCGACTTTTAAGTCATTTACGATTGGGTCAAAGTGTGAAATTATTATGCCACTGCAATTTAGAGTTGCTGAAAATGCCCTCCATTTTACATTTTTCTTGTTAAAATTCTACTCTACATCTCTATTACTCTAAGTTTTACCGTATTACAGAAAATGTCTGTTTTAAGCCTCAGAATCGTGTTTGTTGCCAAGTTATTCATACCATTTCAGTTGATATACCAGTAACCCACAAATCAGTAAATCTAGTAAGGGTTGCTCTCATTTAGCAATTCTGCTGACTTCATTTCAGTAAAAGGCAATCTGGGCAATCAGGCTGATGTGGCATGTTCTGAGATGTTTCAAATATAACCAAAATGAGAGAGATATGAGAGAAGTGATATGTGATGTTTTAGAACTTTATTTTAGAGATCCTGGCATTTTTTTATCATGCATGTGTAGACAGAAATTATATGCCTTAGTTTTAGTTCATATAGAGTTGTATTAGGGAATTTAATAAAAGAAGCTCTTTGCAAAATGTTAATCCAAGCACTTTTTGTGAAACTGGCAGGGGAAAAGCTTTTTTTTTTTTTTTTTTGAGACAACATCTCACTCTGTTGCACAGGCTGGAGTATCGTAGTGTGATCTCAGCTAACTGCAACCTTTGCCTCCCTAGTTCAAGCAGTCCACCCACTTCAGCCTCCTGAGTAGCTGGGACTACAGGTGCATGCTACCACAACCCAGCTAATTTTTGTATTTTATGTAGAGACAGAGTTTCACGTAGGTTGATTTTGACCTCCTGGGCTCAAATGATCCACCCCCGTCAGCCTTCCAAAGTGCTAGAATTACAGGCAAGAGCCACTACGCACAGCTGGGAAAACTTCTGTGTGAATTGTTATCACTCACATTAATAATGTATACTTTGTGTGAGTACACATGAGCTTTTAATATTTCTTTCTACCTTAAATAACCATCTAAATATCTAAATAGGGGATTTGTTTTACATGTTTGGTACAAAAGCACAGATTAATAGATACCTGCTTAATGACAGGCAGAAAAGAAACTCTTTAAAGTTTGCTTGCCAGGTTTTGTTGTCCCTGCTGTAAGAATACCTGATGCTCACAAAGGGTTAAATGTCTTTGTATTAACTCTCAAGGCTTGGCTTCCCCAGAACTAAGCCTGTTTATGGGGTCAAGCCCACACACACAGTCACTCGAGTATTCTTTGACCCGGTTATTTCCTGCAACTGGTTACTTCCCAAGTGGTACTTGTTTGTGACTGCAGATTACTTAAGAAGTTATTTCCCTAAGTTGTCAGTATATATTTATTGCATACTAGGTGAGCTGGGGTTTGGGAGGAGAAAGAAAGGAATTGGTAGTGGAGGGTCCCTATCTGCCAGACACTTGATGTTTTACTTAGAAAATAAGACATACATGTAAAATTGAGATTAAAATTATAGGCTGGGCATGGTGGCTCATGCCTATAATCCTAGCACTTTGGGAGGCTGAAGCGGGCGGATCACCAGGTCAGGAGTTCTGAGACCAGCCTGGCAAACATAGTGAAACCCTGTCTCTACTAAAAGTACAAAAATTAGCTGGGCACAGTGATGTGTGCCTGTAGTCCCAGCTACTCAGGAGGCTGAGGCAGGAGAGTCGCTTGAACCCAGGAGGCGGAGGCTGTGGTGAGCTGAGATCACGCCACCACAATCCAGCCTGGGCAACAGAGCGAGACTCTGTTCCAAAAAAAAAAAAAAAAAAAATTAAGGGCCAGGCACGGTGGCTCATGCCTGTAACCCCAGCACTTTTGGAGGCCGAGGCAGGCGGATCACAAGGTCAGGAGTTTGAGACCAGTCTGGCCAACATAGTGAAACCCCATCTCTATGAAAAATAAAAAAAAATTAGCTGGGCATGGTGGTGCACGTGTGTAGTCCCAGCTACTTGGGAGGCTAAGGCAGGAGAATCGCTTGAACCCGGGAGGTGGAGGTTGTGGTGAGCTAAGATGGCACCACTGCACTCCCAGCCTGGGCAACAGAGTGAGACTCTGCCTCAGAAAAAAAATTATATTAAACTAGGTGATATAGGCTTCTGTAATGGGAATTTACTGACTTGGAAAAATTAAGACAAACTTATTCAAATTGCATGCAGAAAATTCAATAAAGATTTTTCCATATCCTAGTTAGTTTTCTGTTTGTTTTAGCTATCAAATTGAAATTGAAAGTCTGTTTGGAAGGGATTATGCTAATTTTACTCACATAATCTCCACAACAACCCAATAAAATAGGTACTGTTATTCCATTTTAGAAATAAGGAGACACTGATAGAGGTTAAGCCCATAGTCTTCTAGCTACTGAGTAGCCCGTCTGGTTGGAACTTTGATCTGATCCATCCTCTTAATCATATGGTTTGCTCTACTGGTTCCCCACATTGCTAGTTTTTTATTGCATCCTACAGTCAATAGTTACGCTTTTACTCTGGAACTGGTTATCTTTTAAAGGTAGCTTATTTTTCTATTGGTCTATGTATCTGTTTTGGTACCAGTACCATGCTGTTTTGATTACTGTAGCCTTGTAATATAGTTTGAAGCCAGGTAACATGGTGCCACCAGCTTTGTTCTTTTTGCTTAGGATTGTCTTGGCTATGTGGGTTCTTTTTTGGTTCCATATGAAATTTAAAGTAGTTTTTCCCAGTTCTGTGAAGAAAGTCAGTGTTAGCTTGATCGGGATAACATTGAATCTATAAATTACTTTGGGCAGTATGGCCATTTTCATGATACTGATTCTTCCTAACCATGAATATGGAATGTTTTTCCATTTGTTTGTGTCCTCTCTTATTTCCTTGAGCAGTGGTTTGCAGTTGTCCTTGAAGAGGTCCTTCATATCCCTTGTAAGTTGTACTCTAGATATTCTCTTTGTAGCAATTGTGAATGGGAGCTCACTCATGATTTGGCTCTCTGTTTGTCTGTTATTTGTGTATAGGAATGATTGTGATTTTTGTATCCTGAGACTTTCCTGAAGTTGCTTATCAGCTTAAGGAGATTTTGGGCTGATGAAACGATGGGATCTTCTAAATATACAATCATGTCATCTGCAAATAGAGACAATTTCATTTTCTCTTTTCCTAATTGAATACCCTTTATTTCTTTCTCTTGCCTGATTGCCCTGGCCAGAACTTCCAATGGTGTTGGGAAAATTGGCTAGCCATATGCAGAAAAGCTGAAAGTGGATCCCTTCCTTATACCTTATAAAAAAATTAACTCAGGATGGATTAAAGAGTTAAATGTAAGACCTAAAACCATCAAAACCCTAGAAGAAAACCTAGGCAATACCATTCAGGACATAGGCATGGGCAAAGACTTCATGAAGAAAACACCAAAAGCAATGGCAACAGAAGCCAAAATAGACAAACGGGATCTAATTAAACTAAAGAACTGCACAGCAAAAGAAACTATCATCAGAACAGGCAAGCTATACAGAATGGGAGAAAATTTTTGCAATCTATCCATCCGACAAAAGGCTAATAATGTACAAAGAAACAAATTTACAAGAAAAAAAAACATCAAAAAGTGGGTGAAGGATATGAACAGATACTTCTGAAAAGGAGACATTTATCCTGCCAACAAACATGAAAAAAGGCTCATCATCACAGGTCATTAGAGAAATGCAAATCAAAACTACTATGAGATACCATATCATGCCACTTAGAATGGTGATCATTAAAAAGCCAGGAGACAGCAAGTGCCAGAGAGGATGTGGAGAAATAGAAACACTTTTATACTTTTGGTGAGAGTGTAAATTATTCAACCATTGTGGAAGACAGTGTGGCGATTCCTCAAGGATCTAGAAATACCTTTTGACCCAGCAATCCCATTACTGGGTATATACCCAAAGGAGTATAAATCATTCTACTATAAAGACGTATGCACACATATGTTTATTGTGGCACTGTTCACAATAGCAAAGACTTGGAACCAACCCAAATGCCCATCAGTGATAGACTGGATAACGAAAACATGGGCACATGTACGACATGGAATACAATGCAGTCATAAAAAAGGATGAGTTCATGTCCTTTGCAGAGACATGGATGAAGCTGGAAACCATCATTCTCAGCAAACTATCACAAGAATAGAAAACCAAACACTGCATGTTCTCATTCATAAGTGGGAGTTGAACAATGAGAACACCTGGACACAGGGGAGGGGAACCTCACACACTGGGGCCTGTTGAGGGTGAGGGTCTAGGGGAGGGATAGTATTAGGAGAAATACCTAATGTAGATGTCGGGGTGATGGATGCAGCAAACTACCACGGCATGTGTATACCTATGTAACAAACCTGCACATTTTGCACATGTACCCCAGAACTTAAAGTCCAATTTAAAAATAAATAAAAAGAAAAAAAGTAACTTATTCTTTTACTTTAATCAGATAAGAACTTCTTTAATTGTAGGATCTCTCTTGGGAACCTTATGATTAATTAGGAAAAAAAATATCAATTTTTAAAGACATCTTTTGATTTTGACCCGTTTTATTAAAACGAAACTGCAAAAGTGTTTGGAGAACCTAGACTGTCAAAAGTTTGAACAGAGAAATGACTGCCTAGTTATTTGGAAGGTAATAATTTTTCCACCCCAATGGTTAATGTGAACTTTCAGCAATCTTTGTTTTTAGTAGCTTAGAATTAGCACAATATTAAAATGTACTTTTTCACTTTTCATTTTTAGCTGTATATATAGTCTTTAAAAATAAGAACTAATTGCTATATGCATATGGTGAGTTGTAAGTTTTAGAAAAATTGATGGCATAAAAAGACAAAGGGGAGTATATAAAGAATATAATGGTGGTTGTTTTTAATGCCCTTGACTTTCAAAAGGATTTAAACTGACTGGATGATGAATGATACTCCCACCCTTGTCCATTTTCTGAGCTATTAAAATACTTCTGTTTTAAAAACGTAATTTTTAAAAAGTGATTGATTTGGGTTGAGAAATCAGATGTAGACTCTTGTTTTGTTTCACCAGCAATGTGAATTTTTAAAAATAGTAATTGCTTCAAATTGGTCTTTTCAAAATTAGGTATTCTTTATCAGCTATTTTATATAGTCAGTAATTGTATGCATACATACTCAAACTGATACATAATTATTTTTACTTTACAGGACCCATCTAGAACTGTTTCAGGCAGATATAAAAGGTAAGAATCCTTATGACTTAAACATATTATAGACATGAATGTAATGTCTGTCTGACATTGACTTAACTACAACTGTTTAAAGCAGCTTATTGAAAAGTAAGAAACCTTACTATTGTACTCTTAAAAATACATTACATTGTAAGCAGGAGTATAATGTCTGCCTGACCATGGCTTATTCTGACATGCCAACAGTCTTTGAAAACTCACCATTAATTTGCAAGGGTCTGATGAAATTTGCAAAATAAATGTCTGGAATTGCTATTTCTCATGTATTTGAACATTGGAAATACAAGTGGACCCATCTGTATTAGGTAGCTTGGAGTGCCATAACAAAATACCATAGACTGGTGGCTTAAACAACAGAAATTAATTTTCTCACATTTCTGGAGGCCACATGTCCACAATTGTCAGGTTCTGGTGAGGACTCTCTTCCTGCCTTACAGGTAGCCACTTTTTCACGGTGTCCTCAAATGGCAGAGAGAAAGAGAAAGAGGGACGAAGAGGAAAGTAAGCTTTCTGAGGTCCCTTCTTTATAAAGGAACTAATCACATCATGAAGGCCTCATCCTTGTGACCTCATTTAAACCCAATTATCTCCCAAAGGCTCCATCTTTAAACACCACCTCACTGAGGGTACGGCTTCAACATATGAATTTTGGGAGGACATAGTTCAATCCATTGCACCACCTGTACACAATGAGTAACACTTCTACCAGAGAATGTGATTGTGAGTGTATATGTATAGGAAGAAAATCAGAATTCGGTGCGAGAAGTTTTTCAGTGGAGGTGTCTAGGATATTAACTTCCTTCTTCCCCCTTGAGGCCATAAAGGTTACAGAAGCATATAGTCATACTTGTGCTAATAATCGTAGAATGATAAATCTTACTGAATATTTGCTGTGTCCAAAGTGCTTTGCATAGAGTTCTTTCAATTCTCACGATTATCTTAAAGGCAGGTATAATATTTATTTCCATTTTATAGGTGAGAGACGTGAGGTTAAGTAAGTAGAATAATTTTTCTGTGGTTATAAACCTAGTCAACAGCATAATCTGGATTTGAACTCAGGCACCCTGACTCTGGAACCCACATTTTTATTAACTGTGTAAGACCTTCTGCCTAGATTTATACATATAAACTCCTTATTTTCATCTATCTGTGTTTGTATGTTGAAATTTAAAATATTTTAGCTGTTTAATCTAAAATAAAACACTAATCAATACTCTAATTTTTATACTGTTATGTAAAAATAAAATTTAACTTTTGTCAAGGGCTGCAGTATTTATTAGCCATAGAAAGAGATGAGAAGTCCAAGATAATCAGCAAGAGTGAATAAGTCTGAAATAGTTTCTGGCACATGGAAAAACACTCAATACATTTGCTATTGTTACTACTTTTATTTTCATTTCTGGGTAATTTTGATGTAGACATAATGAAACCTGTATTTTTTTTAAAGCTTTTTAACATGTATACAGTGCCTGATAATTTTACTTACCATTAATAGTTTAAACTGGAAAAAATCCTTTTTCTTTTTCCAGAAATAATTATGAAATAGCCTTGATGTGGCCTGTTCCTAAACCACATTCTCAAACCAAAAAATTTTTAGCAAACCAAGTTTTTGGTTTGGAGACTAAAGATAACCTGTGGCAACTTATCAAGTTGGTTGTATGGATCTTACACATTTAGTTCTTATTAAATAATAATCTTAAATTATGAATGACACTTTTCAAATTTGTGTTCTCAGAATCAAGAGGGGGAATAATTTTATAAATCCTATCAAAAGCTTTATTTACATGTCATTGTGTTAAATCAGAAAGAAAATTATTCTTTTGGTACGAATTTTTGTGAAACTTTTGAGACCATTACTTGTGACATTTCCATGTGTTTGTACTTTTCATACTTGTATTTTCAGAGCATGTGGCTTGTTACTCTTCAGCTTTCAAAGATTTACCCCTGTTTAATACTGTTATAAATATCTTAAGGTTTCTCATCAGTTTTTTATTGGTTTGCACCTCCATTTTAATACCATCTAAAAAGAAAAAAAGGACTAACAAAAACTTAGCCACAAAAACCTAAAATCTATATATGAAATTATCTCTTAACTAGTAGAAATGTGTTATGCTTTATATCAACAGTTCATTATTTTCATTAATCTGTCAGCAAGTTATAGCAATGACTAGAGAACAGATGTTTCTTAGTGAGGGTGTCTGCTAACTAATGGTAATGAAGAAAAGGGAGAATAGGGTAAAAGAAACTTGGCATCATGTTAGAAAATATTTTCAGTAAACCTAATAACTTATTACATATATATATATAAAAAACTGAAAATAGAAAATATTTTCAGTAAACCAAATAACTTATGAGAAATTATATGTATCTATATATTTATAAATATATAGATATATATGAATATATGTATATAGCTGGAAATAACTCCTAAAGTCATTAGGAGGTTCGGACACCCAGAAGATTTATTTGAATATGCTTTTATAAATTATGAATTAAATACTTAATTTTTTTCTCACAGATAACAATGTATATTTTTAGCCTTGAGTCTGTTACATGCCCAATCTAATTATGCTGTATTTTAAAACTTGAATTGACTTATGTAGAATGTGTCTTACATATTCTTGGTTTTCCTTATAAAAAGTGTTTAAATAACTTCAGGGAACTATTTGGAGGTGAGGGTTATGTAATTTCTGAAACTCAAGATTTAGTAAAGATGGATCAGTGTTATGAATTTGTGAGGTTTTTTTGTTTTTTTTTTCAGTGTGTAATTTTCTTTTTTTTTTCTTTTTGGTAGAGACTGTGTTGCCCAGGCTGGTCTCAAACTCAAGTGATCTTCCCAACTCTGCCTCCCAAAGTACTGGGATTACAGGCATGATCCACTGTGCCTGGCCTCAGTGTGTAATTTTTTTAACAGAATTTTTATTTGGAAAGTTTATAGTACATTGGTTAAAGACTTTTAAAAAAGAAAAGACAAGGCAAGACAGTCTTAAGGACTTATAAAGGGCAGGATTAGCCAGGGTATGGGAAGTTACTATTCATAAACAACAGGAGAGGTTAGTGTAGTGGCTTATGCCTGTAATCCCAGCAACTCAGATGGCTAAGAGGGGAAGATTGCTTGAGGGCCAGGAATTTGAGACCAGCTTGGTCAACCCAGCAAGACTCCATCTTTAAAAAAAAATAGAAACAAAAAGAAAAAAATTAGTCGGGTGCTGTCGTAAGTACTTACAGTCTTAGCTACACTAGAGGGACTGAAATGTGAGATGGGAAGCTCACTTGAGCCCATGAGTCTCCCATGATCATGCCACCTAACTCCAGCTTGGTAGATGGTGAGATCCCAACTCTAAATAAAATAAACAACAGGAGAAACAAGACAAATACTGTTTTATCATTCAGTTAGTTATTAATTGGCTTTTGTTTTCACAAATATGTTTAATTTAATATTAATTATTTTATTAAGAAACATTTGTGCAAAGCAATAAGTGGTTCTCAGCACTCCCCTCTTCCCCCCTCCAAGTAACCTTGATAGGTTAGTAGTTTATAAAGCACTTTCACATACCTTATCCAATAGTTAGCCTCATCAGGTGGCAGCCAGGGCAAGCATGTCTTTGACAGATGAGGGAAAAGGCTTTGTTTAGTTCAGTGAACTCTTACCACATTCTCTCTGAAAAGAAAGAGAGGAAATATTGTTAGTTTTTGTTTTTATAAAGAGCATAGACACATCAAGATAGAAATGTCAGAAAAAATTAACCTTAGCCAAAATGTTGATGTTAAGCCTTATTTCATATCTGCAGTGTTTCACAGTATTATTATAGTTTTATAATTCATGTAGCTTCATCAGGACTTTTCTTAATACTTTTTGCAACTACTGCATATGATCAAGATAGAAACTTTATACAACTTAAACATTGTTTTCTCCATTTAAAAAGTAATGCATACCCACTATTGAAGATTTAAGAAATACAGAAAGTTAGGATTAGAAAATCTCACCATACTCTTAAGCACTATTAGTATTGTTTTTACTTTTTCCATTTTTTTTCTAGGCTTTTTATATGTATAACTGTGAGAATAATGGATGTACAGTTTCATATTCTGGTTAGCTCTTCACCTAATGTAACATGAGTATCTTCACCTTTTAAGTTCTCTAAATAATGGCTAGTATTAACTGAGTGATTTCTGCCTTTTAAATGAAGTGTAGTATAAATATAACAGAAATCCTTACTATCATTGCTGTGGGGGACCCATAATTTCTGTCTACTTTATTTGGATAAAACATGACTAAGATTCTTTTTCTTCAGGGTCAGAATTTTCTGCTATAGTCAATTCTGCTATAATGCTTGTTTTAAAAATGCAAATTGGTCCTAACTGATACATTAGGGAACAATTTGACCCTAACTCAAATTTTGCCTTTGCTTATACACAATTTTGTTCACCATAAATGCTAGGGTAAATGCTGAAAACCTTACCCAGCTCAACCAAGCTACATAGGAATATACAAAATTCTCTCAGGCATACCTGGCAAACATCTACCAGGTATCTCGGTATGAGTTACAGCTTTGCTTCTGAAGCAGGAAAGTTTCCCTGACCCCTTTGCAGGCAGGAACTGGAGTGCACGGGCACTGGACCTACCCGGGCGCTTTGGTGCGACACGGGCAAATTCCACTCACTCAAACCCGCTGCATTCTTCCCCCTCATGGGAGGGGGAGTGTAGGTGAGCAGATGCAAGAGCAGGGGTGAGCCTTTTGGATGCTGGCGGTAATGAATTCTGTACTGTCTCTATGGCAGTATCTGGGGGAATGCTCATTACCCCTGAAGTCCCAGAAGGAGTGTTACAGTTAGTGCTCTTTTACCTTTGCTGTCTATGGACAGTTTAAGTGTTAAACAGTTCAGTCGGTCATCTGCCTTTTCATGTGAGGTGGTTGCTCTCTGCTAGCGGTGGCAGAGCGTCAGTGTGACAGCCTTTAGCATTTGCACCCATGGCACCTGAGGTCTTGTTCAGTGTCCAGGAAAAATCAGTTCACATGAACTAATTGAAGAGTGGTGAATACGGAGGATTATATTGGCAATGAAAGGGAAGCTGGAAAGGGGATGGAGTGGGAAGATAATCTTTCCCTGGAGCAGCGCTGTCAAGCCGTTCCTCTGAAGTCAAACTGCTTCTCTTCCTCTTCCTCTCCTCACTCCTTTGGTGAAGCTAGGGGTTTTTATGGGCACAGAAGGGGGGAGCAGGGCGGGCCATGGGTGGTTTTGGAAAAGGCAACATTTGAGCAGGAAAACAGGAATGCATGTTCTTACTTTGGGCCATGGTTCAAGGGTTGAGTGTGGGACCCTTGCCAGGACCGCCCTCTTCTTCTTGTAGAAATTAGACTTCTACAACTTCAAGTCTAATTTCAGGTATCTTCTTTCTCACACTTCATATTAACCCACAAGCTACAACTCTTCTGCTGCCAACCAGCTTCTATGAGGAAACGTCACTTCTTTTTCAAGATAAAAATGCTGTGTTTATGTATTTCATAGCTATTTAACCAGTAAAACTGTACTGCTATTTTACATTAGGCTCCTATCTTTTTTAATGTGTCACTGATGAAGTTTTAGAACATTGTACCTCTAACCCCATTTTCTGTATTACCACTTCCTTTTTTTTTTTGAGGCGGAGTCTCACGCTGTCACCCAGGCTGCAGTGCAGTCCTTGATCCTGGCTCACTGCAACCTCCACCTCCTGGGCTCAAGGAACCTTCACCTACTGAGCTCAAGCAATTATCCTGCCCCAGCCTCCCAAGTAGCTGGGATTATAGGCACCTGCCACCATGCCCGGCTAATTTTTGTATTTTCAATAGAGACGGGGTTTCACCATATTAGCCAGGCTGGTCTCAAACTCCTGATCTCAAGTGATTCACCCATCTTGACCTCCCAGAGTGCGGGGGTTTATAGGCATGAGCCACCACGCCTGGCCCCCCTCATATTTTTATTGGGTGATTTTTGCATAGCACATTGATTTTTAGAAACACCTATGTTGTATTATAGCAGAACTAACTCTGGGTAGATGGTTCAATAAACTAAATCTTTGCCATTGTTTAAATGATAAGACTTCTACATAACATAAATGCATTTAATTTGAGACACTGTGAAATACTTTAAGCCAGGTGTCCCCAACCCTCGGGCTGTGGACTGCTACCTGTCCATGGCTTGTTAGGAACCAGTCCACACAGCAGGAGGTAAGCAGTAGGTGAGCATTACTGCCTGAGCTTTGCCGCATTCCTTCCAGATCAGCAGCAGCATTAGATTCTTATAGGAGTGCAAACCCTATTGTGAACTGCTCATGTGAGGAATCTAGGTTACATGCTCCTTTATGAGAATCTAATGCCTGATGATCTGAGGTGGAACAGTTTCATCCTGAAACTATCCTCCCTGCCAACCCCTGGTCGAAAATTATCGACTATCAAACTGCTCCCTGTTGCCAAAAAGGTTGGGGACGGCCAGTTTAGACTTTAGTTCTCAGCTTCATTCTCTAAGCTCTTTCATAAGAAACTGACTAGAACCTGTTCAAGTTTAGAGATGAATAACTTATTTAGAAACAGTTTTCATTCAAGTGAGATGTTGCAACACAGTGTTAACTTTTTTTTCTAAGTGGAACTTTATGATCATTGTTTTAATCAGTAAGTAGATCTTGTTTTGAGAACCACCAAATAGACTGAAACTTCCTTGGTTTGTTGGTCAAGGGTCAAAACCAGAAAAAGCAGCCAGATTCTTTTTTTTTTTTTTTTTGAGGCAAGTTCTCACTCTTATGCCCAGACTGGAGTGCAGTGGTACAATCATGGCTCACTGCAGCGGTGCAATCATGGCTCACTGCAGCCTTGACTTCCCAGGCTGAGGTGATCTTCCAGCCTTGGGCTCCCAAGTAGCTGGGACTATAGCCACGTGCCACCTAATTTTTAATTTTTGTGTAGAGATGGGGTTTTTCTGTGTTGCCCGGGCTGGTCCTGAACTCCTAGGCTAAAGACATCTGCCTGCCTTGGTCTCCCAAAGTGCTGGAATTACAGGTGAGAGTCACTGCACCTGGCCAGAAATCAGCCAGATTCTTTAAAGGTAAGAAATCCAAACTAAAGAAGACCAAATGTATCTTTCAGTAATTGAAGAAAGAGAGTCTTCTTGGGCTCTATGTGACCCTAATGAAATCTATTTCTTTCAAGATCTATTGTTAATTTTTCTTTTCTTTTCTTTCTTTTTTTTTTTTTTTTTTTGAGAGTCTCACTCTGTTGCCCAGGCTGGAGTGCAGTTGTGCAATCTCAGCTCACTGTAACCTCCACCCCCTGGGTTCAAGTGATTCTCCTGTCTCAGCCTCCCAAGTAGCTGAGATTACAGGCGCACACCACCACACCCAGTATTTGTATTTTTAGTAGAGACAGGGTTTCACTATGTTAGCCAGACTGCTCTGAAACTCATGATCTCAAGTGATCCATCCACCTTAGCTTCCCAAAGTGGTGGAATTACAGGCGTGAGCCACCATGCCCAGCAAGATCTATTATTTCTATGTCAGAATATGTTCTGTATTTTACCCAATGCTGCCAGGTATGCAATAGCAGTGACCCTTCTAGTTAATAGATTTTGAAACAGTACATGAAAGTCATAAAATGATCATTTAAAATAAATTGGGATTCTTGTACATTTTGTGGACTGGTGGATTTGTGAACTTTTCTGGGTCATAAATAGTATTAGTTAATATTTATATAATGTTGCGGTGTACCAGGTACTATTCAAAGTACTTTACATTCAGTTAATTCCTTGATGGTCCTAGGGAGATGCTTTTATTATTCCCATTTTACAAATGAGTAAACTGAGTAACAGTGAAGTTTAGTGACTTGTATGAAATTAAATAGGGAGTAATTTACAGATTTTGTCAGTGTATGTTGCATTACCTCATGGTAGTAATGTTAATTTGCCTAGCATGGGTAGGAAATGGGTACAGTGTAGTAGTTTGATTAGATTATTTAAACTCCGAGTAACTGGATGGTACCTGTAACTAGTTTTTTTCTGTTTAACGTAGGGTTTTATTTTTTTTCCCTAAAAGTAACTTCTGGATATATGGCTCTGGAATTCACAAATCCACTCAGATTTCTACTTTGTTTTAGCTATAGTGCAGTGTCAGCCAATAACTTGTTCTGAATTATGAAGTCTAACAGCGTCTAAATTATCTTCATTATAATGAAAGATAAACCATGTAATATTTGGTGTCATTTGAAGTGCATTTTGTGTATTTATTTGGAAATTAACCACTAAACTGATCACACTGTTCCCTGTTTTCATTGAGATGTAATTCAGATGCCATGAAATTCACCCTTTCAAGGTGTACAATTCAGCATTTTTAGGATATTCAGTGTTAAACAACCATCACTGCTGTCTACCCTGAAAGAAACTTCATACCCTTCATATCCATTCTTCTTCTGCCTCTGTCCCCCAGCAACCAGTAATATGTTTTCTGTCCTTATATATTTGTCTGTGTTGGTATTTCATATAAATGGAATCATACAGTATATGGCCTTTTGGAGATTTTCTTGAGACAGTCTTGCTCTGTTGCCCAGGGGGGAGTACAGTGGTGCGATCTCAGCTCATTGCAACCCCTGCCTTGTGGGTTCAAGTGATTCTTGTGCCTCAGCCTCCCAAGCAGCTGGGACTACAGGTGTGCACCACCCGCCGTTTTTAGTAGAAATAGGGTTTTACGATGTTGGCCAGCCTGATCTTGAACTCCTGGTCTCAAGTGACCTGCCTTCCTTGGCCTCCCAAAGTGCTGGGGTTACAGATGTGAGCCACCTCACCTGGCCAAGTATGTGGCATTTTGTGTCTCATCATTTACTAAGCATAATTTTTTTCAAGATGATTCCATATTGTAGTTTGCATGTATATGCTATACTATGTTTTACCATTTGGATTAGCATAATGGATATGTTAGATTCTGTATACTTTTTGGCTAATATGAAGTATTATATATGTAATAATATACAATGTGCTATGAACATTCATGTACAAGTTTTTGTGTGACCCCTATTCTTAATACACAGACATTTTTCATATTGCTTAGTTGAAGGCTTTTTAAAACAACAAAATACACATTGTATGTCAAATATTTATTGACTAGATCAAAGATGCAAAGTACTATGCTTGGCTGTTTAGGACAGCCATGTTAAGATGATAATGAGGAGTGTGTAATTTTAGCTGTTCCTACTGTATATAATAAACTATATTTGGAGAGTGTTTTCTGGACTTGTTTTGTCTAGCTCTCAACTGGTGAAATTTGAGCAGCCAGATATACTTGATCTCTTTAGGATAATTCACTATATTTAATATACCAGAAATGAACATGTATGATATTCCCTAACTGAAACAACTTAAATTTTTAATGAGATAGATTAAAAACTATATTGCTATAAACAGTTATAATGCAACCATTAAAATGATGCTACAGAAAAATACTACATAAAAAAATTATTACCTGTTTATGTAAAATGGAGGAGAGAGCATATTACAAAAAAGTATGATACAAAACAAAGTATTATAATGTATATGAAGTATTATCTGAGTATAATTGTCTGGCTTGTTCATGTGATAAACTGCTAAGATTTTGTGTAAAAGAAGATACTGTTTATTTTTCTGGGAGAAGATACATATTTTTCATAAGATTTTTAAAAGGAATCTAATCCAAAAGGCTAAAAATTTACTAATATGTTATAAAATGTTAATGGACATTATCTCTGGGTTAGTGGAATTACTGGTGACACTCATTTGTATTTTCTGTTTTCTGTTATAAATATGTACTATAATTTTAATAAAGTTATGAGAGTTTAATAATGAGAGTTGATTTTGATTTTTAGTTGTTGGTGTATGTGCTTATGTGTATGTTTGTACTTAAAGGAAGAAGAGAGAGAAACCCTACACAGAGCAAGGAGCTATTTCAGGGAGTGGGAGTGAAAGGGCAGTGAAAGATACTAAGAGGATGGAAGCCAGTCATGTACTTGTTGGTTATTTAGGAATTTCAGAATATATGCTGTACTTCTGAGTATTTGATACTTATTCTAAAAGTAGGATTTGCCCTTGAGTGTTGTATTTCTTCTCATTGCTAAGCTTTATAATGTCTATGTTAGTGGAAAATTCCTCTAGCTATAATCTCTTAATACTACCAATCTGATTCTCATGATAGTTTTAGAATAATAGTATAATTTTCCCCAACACAACACCCTCTGGTCTTTCCACATAAGATGCTAAAATTCCCAGAGTGGGAGAACTTCTAGTAAGGGGTGGCATTTATCTTTGATGATAACTGTTTCTTTTCCCTTTTCTGAGCATTATAGTTCATGTCTTCATAGCTAAGAGCAAAGGGAAGATTCTTTTTGGATCATATTAGAGATTTGTGTTAACATTCCTAAGTAGAATGTTATAAACATTTTGGAGTTAATGAAGCAATCTTTTATTCTGAGTATTTTGCACTGTGTATATCTGGCCTTCAAAATAGGTTAAACAGCTACATTTGGCAATAAGATCAAGCAACACAATTCTTCACAATTATGACAGTATTCCCTAAAAACATAATATGTATTGGGAATGAAGTAATGATTGTGTTTTTCACTAGTAATTACTCCTGGCTTTAAATTCGCATAATGAAGGCCAGGTGCGGTGGCTCACACCTGTAGTCCCAGCACTTTGGGAGGCCAGAGTGGGTGGATCACCTAAGGTCAGTAGTTTGAGACCAGCCTGGTCAACATGGTGAAACTCTATCTCTACTAAAAATACTAAAAATTAGCTGGGTGTGGTGGTAGGTACCTCTGTAATCCCATTTACTTGGGAGGCTAAGGCAGGAGAATCGCTTGAACTTAGGAGGCAGAGGTTGCAGTGACCCAAGATAGTGCCATTGCACTCCAGCCTGAGCAACAGGAGCAAAACTCTGTCTCAAACAAACAACAACAAAAAAATTGCATAATGATGCCATTTATGTATTGACAAGCCTAAGATGGAAGGTTTTGAAAATTGTTAATAGGTTAAACTTTTTTGAAGTATTGTTTTAAACTTGTTCATCAAGCAAATACATGACTACTAAGGGATATCCATATTTCTAGATGGATTTGTAGCTGTCATCATTATAGTTGCTACCTAAAAAGTCATGGATGGATCCAGAAAGTTGGACTTCTTTTTTTTTTGTGAAAAATGGGTCCTTTGAAATGGTTCTAATGCTCTTCTATGATATAGTATGGCTTTAGTGATACCTTCTATATAATATAGCGTGGCTTTAGTGATTTTTCTTTTACCACTTTGCTGGTATTTCCTAGTCTTATTTGTAGTTCTTTCTTTCCTGTACCTCTTCTTTATGTATTTCTATTACTTGATTTTTGTTTTTGTTTCTTTTTGCAAAGTCTCACTGTGTCACCCAGGGCGAGCGCAGTGCTGTGATCACTCACTGCAGTGATCACTCACTGAAGCCTCAACCTCCTGGGCTCAAGCAATCCTCCTGCCTTAGCCTCCCAAGTTCCAAGTGCTTTGGGACTACAGGAACATACCTGGCTAATTTTTTATTTTTATTTTTGTAGAGATAGGGTCTCATTATGTTGTCCAGATTGGTCTTGAACTCCTGAATGTAAACAATCCTCCTGCCTTGGCCTCCCAAAGTGCTGGGATTACAGGCGTGAGCCACAATGCTCAGCCTGTTCAGCTGTTAATCTTAGACTTTATTCTTTTTTGGTTTTGTGTATTTGTGCTAGAAATTTCATTCACTCCAATGACTTCAATTATTATGTATACATAAGGCTGATGCCTTCACATCGTTAGCTTCATACCTATGTAATCAACAGCTATTAAATATCTGCTTTTAGATATCTCAGAAGCATGCTAAACTAAGCATTTTCAAAAGTAAGCTTGTGAAACCTGATGGATTTCAGTAGTTGACATCAACATCTACTTTTGCTCAAGTCAGTAACCAGGACATTATTTATGGCACTTACTTTTTTTTTCTCACTATCTCGCCCATATCCATTCATTCACCAAGGCTTGTTGAGTTTATCTTCTGAGTATCTCATTGCCATCACACCAATCTAGGACACCATTATCTCTTACATAGGTGATTACAATAGCCTCCACACTGAACTCGCTGTCTCCAGTTTATCTCATCTCCAATGTATTTTATAAAAACGATACTGTTACTTTCCCTGTTTTAATGGCTTACCATTACCTTTAAGTGGAGTCTGAATCAGTGATCTCCAAAGTGGGGTAATATGCAAGATAGTCTGCTAGGGTGCAGGAGGAAAATATTAGAATTTTTATTCAGATTTCTCTTTTTATTTGAAAAACACTAAGGCATTTATATTTAAAAGCTATTACTGTGTAATAGATATTTAGTCATTCCTTCTTTGCTCTATATGTCAGATGGTCATTTGGTACTAAAGGTGTCCTGAGGGAAGCATGCTTTGTTCACTTTCTGCGTGTTGTACAATACTATAATTTGAATGTCCATCTATATGGACTTATGAATTATTTACTTTAACTATGACTCACAAAATACGTAAGTCTGGATTAGGGAATTTATGGAAAAAATCAAGCCAAGTGTCTAACTGCAGATAAGATAACGTTGTTCAGCTGGTAAGCTATACAAAATCAAATCTGTTCTCATAAATTAAGAAAAATTATTATGCTGATTTTGAGGTTTTAAGTGAAACCTTTAAAATATTCTCATTTTTGTTGTAAGGCATCCTTTCTGCTTTGATAACCGTTAAAAATAAAATGTTCAAACTGATGTTAGAACTAGATCTTTGAATCTCTGTATCACACAGTGTTAAGATTTTCAGAAATAATGAAGCATATTCAATTATCCTTTCATTTAAAATACTTGTGAGAACAAAGTTTTGTACCGGAAATCAAATTTTAGTCTTTTTCATATTTTATATGCTCTGTTTTTGGGATACAGGCGATTATTTTATATTGTCATATTGTAAATCCTATAAAAATAGTAGATAAGTAAACATACATACTAACATGGGTATGTAATTATGAATAATATTTGGAGACCCTTAGTTTAAATTTTTCCATAAAATAGCTTTCAGGGGGTAGCTCAGACTTCTAAACCAAGCACTTCAGGTGGCCGAGGCAGGAGGATCACTTGAGGCCAGGACTTCAGGACCAGCCTGGGTAACATAGCAAGATCTAACTTCTAAAAAAAAATAATAAGATAAATTAGCTGGGCATAGCCAGGCGCGGTGGTTCATGCCTACAATCCCAGCACTTTGGGAGACTGACGTGGGTGGATCATGAGGTCAGGAGTTCGAGACCAGCCTGGCCAACATAGTGGAGACCAGCCTGGCCAACATAGTGAAACCCCGTCTCTACTAAATATACAAAAATTAGCCAGGTGTGGTGGCCCACACCTGTAGTCCCAGCTACTTGGGAGACTGAGGCAGGCAAATCGCTTGAACCCGGGAGGTGGAGGTTGCAGTGAGCTGAGACCACGCCATTGCACTCCAGCCTGGGTGACAGACTGAGACTCTGTCTAAAAAAAAAAAATTACCCGGGCATGGTTGCACACGTAGCTACTCCAAAGGCTGAGGCAGGAGGATTGCTTGAGCCCAGGAGTTTGAGTTTACAGTGAGCTATGATTGTTCACTGCACTCCAGCCTGGGCCACAAAGTGAGATGCTGTCTCTTTAAAAAAAACAGGTTTCCTGCTTTCTTTTCCTGCCTCTTATTTTATTTCTCTTACATTTACACTCCATGCTTTAGCCGTATTGGACCTCTCTGTTTCTCAAATGGGCCACAGTTTCTGGATTTTTGCACATTCTTGTCCTTTTTATTAAGTTTCAACCTTCTCTAACATAGTAGTACTCAATGTATAGTCCTGGAACTGTTTGTTGTCAGACCAAGACAAGAAAAGAACTTGAGAATAAGCATTTAGAAACTTCAATTGCATTTTGACTTGTCATCATCACATCCAAGTGCATGATCAGTGGATTACTCTGTGAACAGGACATAGACTAGTTCAAGTGCCATGGTGAGTTGCATGCTAATCATGCCCAGCAGGACTGTTACAATGTGTGATACTTTGAAGTTAGTCATTTATAATCCAAAACGTATAAGAATTAAAATGTGGCTGGCTCATGCCTGTAATCCCAAAACCAAAGCAGGAGAATAGCATGAAGCCAGGAGTTTGAGACCAGCCTGGTCAACGTAGTAAGACACATCTCTACCAAAAAAAAAAAGAAAAAAAGAAAATAAATTAGCCAGGTATGGTGGCATATACCTGTAGTCCCAGCTACTTGGGAGGCTAAAGTGGAAGGATCACTTGAGCCCAGGAGTTTAGAGGTTTCAAGGTTGTAGTGAACCATGATGGCACCACTGTACATCAGCCATGATGGCACCGTTGTACGTCAGCCTGGGTGACAGTGCAAGACTCTGTCTCAAAAAAGAAAAAAGCAAAGCATTTATTTTTAAAATCTCATAATCATGCTTATTCTTGTCCTGTAAACAATTTTAAAATATATAGTAAATAAAAATAAAATGTAAAAATCTTGTTCTTTTAGAAGTATTTAAATCCTGGAAGCAAAATTTATTTAAGTCCGATTTACTGATGACAAAACAATTTACTGAACTTCTTTGAATGGAATAGCAGTAGTAAACCAGATGACGAAGGAAGTAATTTCAAAGAGATACAGATAAAAGAGTTTGTACTAGTTTTCTTGGAAAGTACTCTGCCATAATTGATGGGCACAGTGCAAAGTGGGTTGTTTGGAGATACACCGGCTAATGAAACAATATAAAATGATCTAAATTTAATTGGTATTTGTAGGCATGATATGTTAAAGACCAATTCATCAAATATGTTAGAAACCGAATTCATTATTTGAAAGAAAGAATATTACAAAGGTGACAGGAGCGGATGTTCAGGATTTCACATGTAATCATTAGTATTTTGGGGGTTTCTGATAGTCTCACCTGAGGTTGCTAACATTAAAAAGCTGCATACAAATGACAAAATATGTTTACCTGGAAATGTTGGATGAATCTGTAGTAAAGAAGATAGTTCATGTGCCACTTTCCAGCAATGCTATAGCTTGATGTATTTAGGAATAGGATAGTGATACAGAAGACTAACTCTCAGACAAATAAGGATAGCAAAGGAATTCTTCTTACAATTTGATGAGCACCTTGGTTTTGCTAACATGACAATGATAGGAAATAAGAATTTATTTTTCAGCTTCATTGCTGACAAATATAGCTCGCTCTGAAGTATGTAACACTTGCAAAGGGTTACAGTATCAACAAATGTGGTTTGGAATTTTGCTTTACTTTTGTAGGAGTATATTCTAATTATGCAGGCACAGTGTAAGAAAAACATGCTGAAGCTTGTACCAGAATGTAAATCAGTGTCCTGCTGCTTTCATTGAGAAAGTCTTGCATTGTCAGCTGAACTACACAGTGTTCTTGCTATATCAGCTGAATTAACAGTATAGTTCACTAAAGTGTGAATTAACAAACACTAATTCACTAAATTTGAGGTTTCTAAAAAATTACATATTGTAGTTTGGGAGCTGAGCCGATCAGCTGTTATCATACGCTAGGGTGTACATTGGTCTTCAAAGTAACTTTTCAGTCAAGAGTGTTTGAACTTTGGGATGAACTCTTAGTGTTTTGCAAGATAAGAAACCAGTTTGGTCCCCAACTCTTAAAATATGTGAGTTAGACTTATTTGTCTGATAGCCTTATTTTTTTCTTTTTAAGTGATCTTAGCTTTCCATGCAAAGAAGGAGTGTCAAAGCCTTTCCAATGGCAGATAAGATCAGGTGACAAAAATGAAAGTTGGATATTTGAGGAGAAAGTTACCTTAGCTTATTGTAAAGGGTTCTACGATATAGTAACAGCTATCAGTAAAGTAGGTGATGATCTTGGTATTGCACATTTGAAAAGGTTACAAATTTGATAGGACACTTTTATTTTCTGTCAAAAGAAAATCCATGGGTAAGAAATTTGTAGATGAGGAATCAATTTTTTTAAAACCAGAAGTCACTTTACATTTAACTGTAATTTGCTGGATAAATTATTGGAACTGAATACCAGTCAGTAAAAGATTAAAAACAAATTTCGAAAAGCAAATTTTCTGCATTTTAGATAAAAGTTTTTAAAAAATGAATGAGCTTGCTGAATGAAATTGCATTAAAATCACTCCTATTTCTGTCCTTTGAGACTATTTTCTTGGAGCGCTATTAAAACAAAGCACAGAAATAGTTTAGATATACATATTCCTTGTGAATAGCATTGTCGTCAGTCCACCCTAGATTAATTAACAAATGTGGTAACTGGCTTTCAAAATAGCCCCCAATCAACCCTAACTTCTGATGTTTACACCTTGTATAATCCTCTCACATGTTATACCAGGTTGATATGTGTGAACAATAGAATAAGGTCAGTGTGACAGTGTGTCACTTTTGAGGTTGTGTTATGACAGACACTGCAGTTTCTGTCCTGGTTGCTCTGTCACTTTGTCTCTGGAAGCCAGCTGCCATGTAATGAACTGGCCAACAGAGAGGCCAACATAGTGAGGAACTGAGGCCTTGTTACCACTCATGTGAATGAGCTTAGAAGCAGATTGTCCAGCCCAGTTAAGCCTTCCAGTGAATGAAGCCTCAACCAATATCTTGATTAAAAGCTCAGGAGAAGCCTTAAATCATGATCACCCACCTAAGCTGCTTCTATATTTCCTGACCAACAGAAACTTTGAGATAGGTGGCTCACGTCTGTAATTCCAATTCCAGCACTTTGGGAGGCCAAGGTGGGCGGATCACAAGGTTGAGAGATCAAGACCATTCTGACCAACATGGTGAAACCCCATCTGTACTAAAAATGCAAAAATTAGCTGGGTGTGGTCATGCACGTCTGTAGTTCCCAAGCTACTTGGGAGGTTGAGGCAGAGAATTGCTTGAACCCGGGAGGCGGAGGTTGCAGTGAGCTGAGATCACACCACTGCACTCCAGCCTGGGTGACAGAAACTCCGTCTCAAAAAAAAAAAAAAATGTGTGTAAGTTTTGGGGTAATTTTTAATGGAGTAATAATACAGCAAACTCATTTGTTACATTAAAAACTACTGACTTGTGCTGTTAGTTCAGAGGATATGAATTGGTGTTCAAAGAATTGCTGTTATACTTAGAACTTTTGATTGAATTAGAATTATGGCATGACAAGATTATCAGTGTGGTAACAGTTTTCTGTATTAATTGCCTGTATGCATACTTATAGTGGAGAATTTGCCACTTTATGTAATTCTTTTCTTTTTTTCTATTTATAATGTTATGGGTCTGAATCTAATAAAACATTTGGACTTGTGTTTTGTATGACCTTTTAAACTTTTATTTTTCTAGCAGTTCATTTTTATTTTACTTTATAAAAGTATTGGTCCATAAAAGATTGGCATTTTGAAAAAGTAAAGTGGTTTTTCAACACAGATGGTCTGGGAGATCTAGGCCAGGCACAGATGCTCACACCTGTAATCATAGCACTTTGGGAGGCTGAGGTGAGTAGATCGCTTGAGCCCAAGAGTTTGAGACTAGCCTGGACAACATGGTGAAACCCCGTCTCTGAAAAAAATACAAAATAATTCGCCAGGTGTGGTAACCACATGCCTGTAGTCCCAGCTACTCAGGAGGCTGAGGTGGGAGGATTGTTGGAGCCCAGGAGGTCGAGGCTGCAGTAAGCCATGATTGTACCACTGCATTCCAGTCTGGGTGGCAAGAGTGAGACACCATCTCAAAATAATAATAATAATCTGGGAGATCTATCCTGTCATAGTTCTCATAGTATCCATCACTGACCTTATTTCAGTGATCATCTTGCTTTATTATTATATTCCCTCTTAATTGAAAGCTCTGTGAAAGGCAGAGTCCATGTGTGTGTTTGCTGTTACATATTCAGTATCCAGAACAGTGTTCATTAGGTAGCAGCTACTCAGTAGATATTGGCTGAAAGAATTAATGTTACTTTTACATTTTTTCATTGTGTTGGAGTAATGATTAACTTCTACAGTTATAAATAAGTTGCTATTATAACCATATGTCCTTGGGGAATGTTAATTTTTTAACCTGAATAGAAAGTATTCTTGGCATTTTTCTTGTTGAATACTAAGGGATTTTTATAAAATGTTTATATTTCCACAGCACAACCAGTGTCTCTGAAGAAGAAGTCTCAAGTAGATATCCTCGAACAGATAGAAGTGGGTTCCCTAGATATAACAGGGATGCAAATGTTTCAGGTAATCTGGTTTCGAGTAGCACATTGGAAAAGAAAATTGAAGATCTTGAAAAGGTATGGATTATAAGTTTTTTAAGATTGATGAAATTAATATACCATTAGAATTCTTTTTTTTTTTAGTTTCATAGCAAATGAGTGAGAAAAGAAATAATATTCTTTAGTATTTAACGTGTCACTTCTATTCTGCCAAGTGTTATCTTTAATATATTACAAGTCTTTGTTTTTGAAGTGGTTAGAAGTCTGAGCTGGCAATATAATACTACTGTGTATTTATTATATTGTCTGAACAGATTTTCATTTGTAACTTTACAAATTACAGGAGTAAATCTGAGTTAGGTCCATCTTGCTATTTGAAACAATTTTGTGTAAAAATATGCTTGTTTAAAAGTGTCTTTCAGTACAATTCAGATGACTATTGGTATAAATTTATTAAGCATAGGGTCTCAGGTTTGTGCCCTAGACATTCAACCCTTAAAAATAGTAATGGTGTTGAATTCTTTTGTAATTATTGAAAATGTGTTTCGTTTTACTTGAGATTATTCTCTCAAAAGATCTAATTTATATGTTACATAAAGAAACTTAATTTTTCAAACTTGTTTCTATTTTATAACATGATTATTTTGAGGTCACATTTCTAAGCTTTAGCAATAGTTTCTTCTTAGAATTATTATTTCATTTATTTATTTTTATTTATTTATTTTTGAGATGGAGTTTCACTCTCATTGCCCAGGCTGGAGTGCAGTGGCACAATCTCGGCTCACTACAACCTCCATCTCCCAGGTTTAAGCAATTCTTCTGCCCCAGCCTCCCAAGTAGCTGGGATTACAGGCATGCACCACCAAGCTTGGCTAATTTTCTTCGTATTTTTAGTAGAGATGGGGTTTCACCATGTTGGTCAGGCCGGTCTTGAATTCCTAACCTCAGGTGATCCACCCGCCTCAGCCTCCCCAAGTGCTGGGATTACAGGCATGAGCCACTGTTGCCAGCCTATTATTTCATTAATTTTAAATTAAAAGCTTTAGACAATATGTAATCTAATAGTTTTGAAGGGAGTTACCCAGAAAGGTTTCTTGAGTTCCACAAGAGTTTGGATTGAGTTGCTAATAGTTGGTAGCAGCTAAGGGATATGGATGGTTGGTTGCTCTCTGGGAAGTTTAGTAGGAAAGAAGCCAAGTTCTGGGCAAGGCCTTTTTAGCTCTGCTTCCCTTTTGCTCCCAAGGTGGCTCACCAAGTCTGATGCTCTGGATTCTAAATAAGATTTCCTTGAAAAAGGTGTTGCATTGTTTAAAGAAAAAAAATTAAAAATCAGTAATCTATTTTAGTTTCTTCTTTTAATCCATTATTAGTTAACTGGCAGAACCAGAGGTAAAATTGAGGACCATTATTTTTCTGTTTAGAGTTTCTGTTGGGCCCTCTCCTTTTCTTAAACTTTGTACTTAAAAAAAAAATTAACTTTGAATTATTTCAAAGAAGATATCCATTAAGAAATTAGGTGGTTCATAGCTTATAGTGGTGATAAGCTAAAGAAGTTAAATTATAGGCTGGTAACAGTGGCTCACGCCTGTAATCCCAGCACTTTGGGAGGCCAAGGTGGACAGATCACTTGAGGTCAGCAGTTCAAGACCAGCCTGACCAACATGACAAAACCCCACCTCTACTAAAAATACAAAAATTACCCAGGCATGGTGACACGTACCTCTAATCCCAGCTACTCGGGAGGCTGAGGCAGGAGAATGGCTTGAACCCAGGAGGTGGAGGTTGCAGTTAGCCAAGATCATGCCATTGCACTCCAGCCTCAGCAACCAGAGGGAGATACTGTCTCAAAAAAAAAAAAAAAGACGTTAAATCATTGAGTCTATTACATTAGTTTTGTAAAAGACTTATATGAACATGGGTTTACTCAGGAGTATCCTAACAGCTCCTATATTCCCCTCATTCTCTGATTCCTTTTGTGGGGGGATCTTTGTTCCTTCACCAAATATCTTAAGGAATTCATTGGAAATCTTCATGTGTGTGATACATTTTACCGAACTTGGCAGATGTATGCCATTTAGGAAGATTATAAATGACCAGTTACTTCTTAATTACTGTTTGTAATTGTATCTACCAGGAAGTAGTAAGAGAAAGACAAGAAAACCTAAGACTTGTGAGACTGATGCAAGATAAAGAGGAAATGATTGGAAAACTCAAAGAAGAAATTGATTTATTAAATAGAGTAAGTATTTTACCATATTTCAGATTTGGAGGATTTTTTTGGCAATTGGATGAAAATATATAAATATGAAGAAATTATTAATTGCATTATTTACTTTGTGCTTTTGTTAGTGAAATACTAATTTGTAGTAATAAGAACTACTATTTTCTTCCATAAACTGATTTCCTTTGGGCAGTTATCAGTTTAGTTCACTTAATTTTGTTCTTTTGGGGATAGACTGATTTATGGATTTGTTCTATGTTCTGTTAAAGTCTGGAGGTGAAAGGCACTTGGTCACCACCGTATGTAAGGGCACTGGCACAGAATTGCCTCAGGAAATAACTAAAATTGGCCAGGCACTACAGCTCATCCCAGCACTTTGGGAGGCTGAGGAGGGCGGATCACCTGAGTTCAGGAGTTTGAGACCAGCCTGGCCAACATAGTGAAACCCTGTCTCTACTAAAAATACAAAAAAAAATTAGCCAGGTGTGGTGGCAGGCGCCTGTAATCCCAGCTATTCGGGAGGCTGAGTGAGGAGAATGGCTTGATCCCAGGAGGCAGAAGTTGTAGTGAGACGAGATCACATCACTGCACTTTAGCCTTGGGCAAAAAGAGCACGACTCCCTCGAAGAAAAAAGAAAAGAAGAAAGAAAGAACGAAAATTGGTACTTTTATTATTATTATTGTTATTATTATTATTATTTTGAGATGGAGTCTCACTCTTGCCCAGGCTGGACTGCCGTGCTGTGTGATCCCGGCTCACTGCAACCTCCGCCTCCCGGGTTCAAGTGATTCTCCTGCATCAGCCTCCTGAGTAGCTGGGACTATAGGCACATGCCACTACACCCAGCTAATTTTTGTATTTTTAGAAGAGACAGAATTTCACCATGTTGGCCAGGCTGGTCTCAAACTCCTGACCTCAGATGATCCACCTGCCTCGATCTCTCAAAGTGCTAGGATTACAAACATGAGCCACAATGCCTGTTCCTAAAATTGATACTTTATCACTATAAGAAATTCTGGATGTCTGTGTATCTTCACCACTTTTTTTCTCCAGTTATACTTAATGCATCCCCCAACTTTAGGTTTAGCCTAAGCTCTCTATTCTTTGTAGCTAGCTCTCCTTTTTGTTTTCAGCCCCAGAATTTATTTGCTGCTTAAGAAGTAGTTGTAGTTGCTTATTAGGTAACAGTGATGAGAAGAGACTCCATAATTTTGCCTTTTAGAAGGCTTTTAGCTAAGATGGAGTAAAGAATAAGTCTGCTCAGGGAAAATTAGCAAATCTCCTATCCAAATTTCTACCACAGTGTATAAGCATTCCCTTTCTCCACAGCCTCACCAGCATCTGTTGTTTTTTAACTTTTTAATAATTGCAATAATCTCAACTCCAACCATGAAAGAAGAAAAAATAGAGAAGCTTCATTATATGCAGACTTGTCCTAATAAAGCTCTGAGGCATTAACTTAGGTTCCAACACAAGTACTCCTCTATTGGTACTAGAATTTGATCTAAAAAATTCTGCAAATTTAAAAAAATTTCACCTTGTATTTTGATACAGGGAGTACATGTGCAGATTTGTTACATGAAGTATTTTGTGATTATGAGGTTTGGAATACAGATCCCATCACCCTGGTAGTGAGCATAATACCTGACAGGTAGCTTTTTTAAACCCATGCCACCTTCCTCCACCCTTTAGTAGTCCACAGTGTCTGTTGTTCCCATATTTATATCCATGTGTGCTCGATGCTTAGCTCTGTAAGTGAGAAGATGCTGTATTTGGTTTTCTGTTTTTGAATTAATTTGCTTAGGATTCTGACCTCTACCTTTATCTGTGTTGCTGCAGAGGACATGATTTCATTCTTTTTTGTGGCTTTATAGTATGCCACAGTATATATGTACCACATTTTCTTTATTCAGTCTACCATTGATGGACACCTGGGTTGATTCCATGTCCTTGCTATTGTGAATGGCGCAGCATTGAACATACACATGCATATGTCTTTGATAGAATCGTTTCTTTTGTGTATATAGACAGTAATGGGGTTGCTGGGTCTAATGGTAGCTCTGTTTCAAGTTCTTTGAGAAATCTTCAAACTACTTGTTACAGTGGCTGAACTAATTTACATTCCCACCACAGTGTATAAGCATTCCCTTTTCTCCATAGCCTCACCAGCATCTGTTGTTTTTTTAACTTTTTAATTAGCCATTTTTGACTGGCTAATCAAGTAGACACTTCACATTAACCATCACAACTGGTGTGAGCTGTAGCTCATTGTGGTTTTGACTTGCACTTCCCTGATTAGTGATACTGAGTATCTTTTCATGTTTCTTGACCACTTGTATGCCTTTTTTTGTTAGTTTTTTGTTTGTTTGTTTTTATATTGGTAAATATTCTATTTTATTTTAGGTTTAGTTACTTTTCCTGGAATACTGGTTGAATTTTTTTTTAATTAATTAATTAATTAATTATTATTTTTTATTGCATTTTAGGTTTTGGGGTACATGTGAAGAACATGCAAGATTGTTGCATAAGTACACACATGGCAGTGTGATTTGCTGCCTTCCTCCCCATCACCTATATCTGGCATTTCTCCCCATGCTATCTCTCCCCAACTCCCCACCCCCCCGCTGTCCCTCCCCTGTTTCCCCCTGACAGATCCCAGTGTGTGATGTTCCCCTTCCTGTGTCCATGTGTTCTCATTGTTCAACACCTACCTATGAGTGAGAACATGCAGTGTTTGATTTTCTGTTCTTGTGTGAGTTGGCTGAGAATGATGATTTCCAGGTTCATCCATGTCCCTACAAAGGACACGAACTCATCGTTTTTGATGGCTGCATAGTATTCCGTGGTGTATATGTGCCACATTTTCCTGTCCAGTCTATCATCGATGGGCTTTGTTTGTTTTTGTTTTTTTTTGAGGTGGAGTCTTGTTCTGTCACCCAGGCTGGAGTGCAGTGGTGCAATCTCAGCTCACTGCAACCTCTGCCTCATGAGTTCAAGTGATCCTCTTGCTTCAGCCCCCCAAGTAGCTAGGATTACAAGCGTGTGCCACCATGCCCATCTAATTTTTGTATTTTTAGTAGAGACGGGGTTTCACCATGTTGGCCAGGCTGGTCTTGAACTTCTGACCTTAAGTGATCTGCTTGACTCAGCTTCCCAAAGTGCTGGAATTACAGGCGTGAGCCACCATGACTGGCCATATTTCTTCTTTTGAGAAGTGTCTATGTCCTTTGCCCATTTTTTAATAGGATTGTGTCATCTTTTCTTGTTGAATTGTGTCGTCTTTTCTTGTTGATTTAAGTTCCCTATTGATTCTGGATATTAGGCCTTTGTTGGATGCATAGTTTGTGAATATTTTCTCCCATTCTGTAGGTTATCTGTTTCTGCAAGGTTTTTTTTTTGTTGTTTTTTTGTTTTTTTTTTGTTTTTTTTGTTTTTTTTGTTTTTTTTTTTTTTGAGATGGAGTCTCACTCTGTTGCCCAGGCTGCAATGCAGTGAGTAGTGTGATCTCGGCTCACTGCATCCTCCACCTCCTGGGTTCAGGCAGTTCTCCTGCCACAGCCTCCCAAGTAGCTGATATTACAGGCATGAGCCACCATGCCCAGCTAAGTTTTGTACTTTTAGTAGAGACGAGGTTTCTCCATGTTGGCCAGGCTGATCTTGAACTCCTGGACTCAAGAGATCTGCCTGCCTCGGCTTCCCCAAGTGCTGGGATTACAGGCATAAGCCACCACGCCTGGCCTGTTTCTGCGAATATTTTTGATGTTCTTGTTGGCTTTGCACTGTATTAGGCACTGTAGGCCTTAATAAGAATAACAAAACCCCTGCCCTTACAGAGTTTATAATCTATTAATGGTACATGAATGTGTTTTATCATTTAATTCTAAATTTTAGGTAGATTTCAATTGTGGTAATTTTAGAAATCCCATATTTTTTATTGTTTTAACAAATGTTTTCCAACATTATTCATTTAGTTTGTGAATAAATGCAAATTCTGATCTTGTAAATTTTAAAATCATTTACCTAATTATCCAAAGGCAATATACTGAATGTATTAGAATGCTGTTATAGCAGTGATTCAAATTGATAACATCAAGCTTTATTATTTTAAACTGCAAGGATAAATCTATAAGTGTCTGCTTTTTTAACAGTTAAAGAGTGTGTCTTGAAATAGTGTTTCTTGTAACTGTAACTTACGGTGAATTGTTTTTAACCAGATGGTTGTGTATTTGGGACAAGGATTAATATTGGGGAAAAGGAGCTGGATCATATGCTTTTTAAGCTGGAGAGTGAATACCTAATTTAGTGGCTTTGAATTATTTTTAGCTCTAAAACCTCTCCAAAATGTCATTGAAAAAAGTCCAGCGTATAAATTGAACCAGATCAACTCAGTATTTCTCCAGATACCCTTTTCTGTAGGCCTCAGTTTTGTAACCTCCCCAGAGTGTTATCCTCATCGCACACCTTTAAAGATCAGACAGAGTGGTAGGAGTGCATCTAGAACTTGTACCTGCATCTATTGATGCCTAATTTGACACAAGGTTGCAACCTAGGGCTCAATACCACATATGGCTTGCATGTGTAGTTTTTCTTTAGCCTCAATTTTAGGGAAGGGAAGTGGAGTTTGTTTAGCTAAAGAACTAACTTATTTATCATGATTGAAAATTGGAAGATTCACAGTTTTAAAATTCTGACTTTTGGCTTCTTTTGAAAAGCTGAAAGATCTTAAGAGTTGGCCTATAGACTTGTTGTAAGAATGAACATTCAAGTAATGGATGGTCATTTTAGGTGGGACATATGACATCTAAAGTTATTTTCAGAGCTTGCCCTCATTTTAAAATTAATTGGTTGTATGAATTATTTTTGAATGTGTAGTGTTTTCATCTCCCTTAGAATATTTTTAAGTATTTTTAAAGTATGATTTTTTTTTTCTTAAGGACCTAGATGACATAGAAGATGAAAATGAACAACTAAAGCAGGAAAATAAAACTCTTTTGAAAGTTGTTGGTCAGCTGACAAGGTAGAAGATTCAAGACCCAATGTTGAAAAAATATTTTAAACTACTGAATGTTATGGTCAATGCTAGAACAATATTCCTATGCTGCAATACATTAAAATAACTAAGCATGTATATTTATTTCTAGAAAACGGTTGTTTATTTTCAAAGTACTTCTCTTTCATTATTGGTTTCAAAAAAGCATTAACCTTTTATCTCACAAATAAGTAATATCTTTCAGTTATTAAATGGTAGGTAAGGCCTTTTTGGTTTTGTGTGGTATTAACTAATATATGGTTTAAAGTCACAGCCTTTTGAATATTTTATCTTTGGTAGTACATTTTCTCCCTAAAGGTATACACATAGTCGTTGTTTACATGAGTTCAAATACTTTTGGGATGTTACTTACAAATGCCTTATTACTGATGTGTGCAACCTTTTGTGTGTTGATGACTCACTCATAAAGGTTTTTGTCTACTGTCATTTGTTCTTTCCACATATTCTAAGCAATTTAGAGTAATACAGTCATACTTTTGCATAACAGTAACCTTTTAAAAGCAAAGCTCTTATAAAGTCACTGTCATGTTCTGGTTGACTAAATATAAATTTAAGAGAATACTTGAATTGTGCTATAGTAAATAAAAATTTACTATTTTGTGTTTGAATATTGAAAAATTGAATCACTTCAGCTCCTGAAAAACATACAATTGTAATTTTAATGTAAAATTTCTTATGTAGGTACTACCTTTTTTTTATTGTTCCAAGGTTTGCTAGTGAACATAGGATATTTTAAAAGTTACTCTTCAGGCCTGGAAAGTGTACAAAGTCAGTATAAAGAAAAATACATATTTTTATTATATTAGCATATGCATTAAAATCAAAACCAAAATGTTATTCATACTTAAAACATTTATACAAAACAGTATGTAAGCAGAAATAGTACTAACATACTTTGCCTAATTTCCAAGCTGAAGAATAACACTGTGACACAGTTTTTCCCTGTGAGAGATTATTCTCCTATTTCAAATTTAGAGGATTTTCTTCCTAACACTGAAATTTTTAAAACAGAATTACTTCTAAAGAATTATACAGATTTTCTCTTCTATTAAATATTATTATTTAGAATTGTTTTATATTACATTTTCCTGTTAAGAACCCTCTCCTCCCTTAAAATACATTAACATTATGAAATTTTTGCCTGATGACTGAATTTCAAACAGCAGTATGATATCCTTTTATCTAGTTAATATATGAAAGTGGCTTGAATATAGTCAGATCCAGTTTGAGTACTCTACTGACTTTTTCCTTCACTTGCCAAGCTCTTTTATTATTCACTTTTAGAAAAACAGAGAAGGTGAGACAGCTGGGGGGAAATGTGGAGTAAATGATAAATAGCAGATGTTGAATTCTGAAAGCCTCTACATTTACCTGGACTGGCTCTCTGCCTTCCCCAGTTCATAAGTTTCTAGCTTGGCTGATCGTCAGAATCACTTGAGAAACTTACAAAGAATTCCTTGGCTGTAGTTCCTATGTAGGTTTAGGTTGAGACTCTGGACTCCAGAATTTTTAAAGGTTATCATGTGAGGTTTCTGATCATAGCCTGGTTTTGAAGCAGCTGCTGTTGTATCTTTATTTCATTGAAAACTCTGTAATTGACATAATTTTATCTACCAACATTTTCCCCCTTTTAGTTTAATAATTAACCTGGTCTCCAGGGCCATTTTCATGTCTATGTATATATATATATTCACTGCTCACGAAAAAGTTTAATGTTGGATTACCTAATTTAATATAGTTGCAGAATTAATGCATAAGGGCTTCCCTTCTTGGAGACTCTTACCCAGCATGGGAACAGTGATCTGCCCACATGACAGGGTGGTATGCCAGGCACAGTTACTGCCTTTGGTTGTACTCATCTTTAATTACCCTTAGTTATGTGGCATACATGTCCTTATTGCCTAGTTCCTCATCCATACTTTGGATCTTGTGAAAATGCTGTCAGTATCCAACCCTAAAATATATTAGTATATGGGTTTTTATTCAAATAATTACTTTGAATGTTTTATGTTTCTCATAAAAACATTTCACTTTAAAATATTATATCAGTTATTAATACTTTTAAAGACTGAGCTGTTTAAAATTTTTTTTTTTCTTTCAGTTTTTGGGGAACATTTCTAGTAGTGATTTTTTTTGGCCTTTTTAACATAATGATACTGAGTATAAAGACAGGATCCTTACAACTTAGGCAAAGCATTTCACATGCAGTCTTTCTCCCATCTCTTTAAAATATGTATTTATTTTACATACAGATTTTTACACTAACTGTTGAAAAATAAAGTAGGATCTGCTTCAGTTTCCCTGAAAATTTATTGAAAGTGTTGAGATTGTTAGAAGGTAGTTTTTAAGTACATGTGCACTACCCTAGACAACTTGTCTATTGTCAATAAAGTGATAGTATTTGTGAAGTTATTTTTCCTATTCAGAAATACTATTTCTTAAATCTCCTGGGAATTTGTGACATAATAAAGCACATCCAAAGTTCTAATGTGTCTATGAGATCATTTTCAAAATAGTAAGTTTGTCATCTTTAAAATGAACATGACTTGCTTCCTCGATTTCTGAAATGCATTAATTGAAAATTGCTATAGTAATCTTTATTTTATCTTTTAGAGTTGGTAATTTTATTATACAACAGTTACCATTAGATAAGGGGGGGAAGGGCTTTTGGGTGTGTATTTCTAGGTACTAAGGGATTTACTAAATATAATAGATTAGCACTGTCACACTTGTTCAAGTAGTTTCAAACGTAGAAAATTAAGTATCAGAGGCAGGTATATGGAGCATGTAGTTTTTTTTTTCTTCAATTTTTAAAATTTTAAATTGTGGTAGAAGTAATGTATTCTTAAGGAACAAAACCTACCTCAGTTTTATGTGATTTATGTTTTCTGGATTAATCTGGATTTTATAATTAGAAATAAAAATGTAAGATTTTGAGTCCAATTAATAATTTGGTGAAAATAATACAAGTCAGTATAATAGAAAAGCATTCATATATTCAACACTGTAAGACAAAACAGCAGAGACCTTGAATTTGATAATCGATCTGATATCCTGGACAGTATTCATATGTACAATGATAGTTATCTTTCTTTGGGTGTTTTTTTTTTTTTTTTTGAGACAGTTTCGCTCTTGTTGCCCAGTCTAGAGTGCAATGGCACGATCTCAGCTCACTGCAACCTCTGCCTCGCAGGTTCAAGCGATTCTCCTGCCTCAGCCTCCCAAGTTGCTGGGATTACAGGCATGTGCCACCACACCCGGCTAATTTTGTATTTTTAGCAGAGATGAGCTTTTACCATGTTGGTCAGGCTGGTCTCAAACTCCTGACCTCATGATCCGCCCACCTCTGCCTCCCAAAGTGCTGGGATTATAGGTGTGAGCCACCTTGCCCAGTCTCTTTGGAGTTTTCTTTGTGCATGTGTATGTAGTTTTATGGTTCTGAGTTGGTGACCAGTAAGTTCCATGTAGTGCTGGCACTTATTTAATAACTATTCATGATTTTGTTAACTTGTTATAGGGTTCAGGCATATATTTTCAGCATAAAAAGCCAAACACAGCAGATTGTCATTGGAGGGAAAATACTAAGTGAGAAAAACATTCAGGAATCAGAACTTTAACATGTTAAAGTTAGTGCTAAACATTGTCATTTTGGATCTGAAACTATCCTAATATGTAATCATAAAACTTGACTTTGCGTTGGAACTATGCTTTCATGAATAAGGCATATGCCAGGGGATTGTAATTGTAATCCCAAATTGTAATTGTAATCCCAATTACATCCCCAACATTGTATTTGATATCACTTAGCTGAGAAGTAATGTGACACCTTTCTTTTGTTGTTACATTAAGCTGAAAACATAATACTAATAGGCAACTAACAGTTTACTTATCAGGCACATCAACTAAGGCACCTCCCCCCCATGCTAAGTTTCTTCTGGGTATATGGAAGTTGCTTGTTTCCCAGTTTAAAAACTTGAACTAATAATATTACCTAAGAAAACCTGAGCCCATATTGTTTTTATTTTACTTAGCTAGAATCTCATAGCATGTTAAAGTCATATCCTTATCCTCACTAACAATAATTATGTCTATGTAAGAGGAATATTGTATGTAGGAGCTGTATTAAATACTGTTACAGGTATTACAGAATCTTTAAATAAATGGACATGGACCAACCTTCCATCTAGTAGTGTACAATCTATATAGTGTATGTCAGTAACACAAAATGCAGTCTTATTTAGCATTAGCCTGTCTAATCTGACTAGTTCACTCACAAGTACCTTTTTCTGTTAATTAGCCATTGTTTTTAGATCTAGTTAATAGGTTCTATTTGATTTGCTGCAATGTTTACTGAATGGTGGAGTGAAAGAACTGATGCATATTGGGAAATATGCCATTTTTTAAAAAAGATAATGTTACATTAGGAAAAGAACACTTTTAAGGAATTTATAGCAGTGATGAATTCAGTGTATGTCAGATACACTAAACTGTTGATGGCATTTAAATGTGACTTCAAGTTAGTATTTCTGTATATATTATTGATTACTGATTTTAGACATTTAAGTTTGTTCTGATCTACAGTTCACATATAGACAATTGCTCTGGTAGTAATAGAATGTTAGTGATGATCACTTGATGGATGTTGATTAAGTGCCTGTGTTTTGTTTTGTTTCCTCCTCTGGATAACAAATAGGTGTATGCTACTTTTTTGGTGAACTTGTCTCTTGAAAGATTTGGCTATGCTATTCAGGGTTTTTATTCATATGTTTTTCTTCGTAGCAGGCTACTGCTACCATATTAAAGCAGAATTTAACTTGTTGAATCAGCTAATTCAGGTAATCCAAATATTTGTGGAAAAACATCTGGATAATTTATTGAACACATAAGTATTGTGTAGACAGCTTTGATCATTCCCATTGCATAGGTGTTTATTGTGGAATAGTCAATATAGATTCACTTTTAATTTGCATGTGTAAATTAATACTCAATAAAATGTTTTTCATTTATTTTTCAACAGTGGTTATTTTTTTCTTCCTATACTATCAGTAAAATCCTGACCATGAGTTGGACTTTTGAAGTTAAAGGATAATGCTAGTAATCTATTTAGCTGTTACAGAAACCATATGCAGTACTTTTTAAATCTTTATTTGGTATATTAGGTGGACAATGATTTAAGAATCAAAACCATCATATTAAGATCTAAATATATTAGTGGTGGGGCTTCTTGAATAAATGAGGAAGTGCACGAAAGTTCAGCCTGACTGAAAATTTTAATTGTGTTTTAAAACTACATGAATAATTTCTTAATTCAAAATCAGAACTATTATAAAGTAAATCTGATGGTGTCCAGAGAACTTCAGGTCCTTCAAAGTTTGTAGAAAATAAGTAGGGGACGAGGAATATGAAAATTTAGACTTCTTACTAGGTGGGTTTACTTACATAATGTGTCATTCTTCATACGCAGGCACAAGCTAATCAGTTTTCTCTACTTCTAGAACTCTAAATTAATCTACTCAGTAATATCATAGAAGTCTGACAAGTGAATAAGCATCCTTAAGTCAGTCTGTTTAGATAAATGCTTCAAGTCCTTATGTAAGAACATATTCCACTAGCAAGTCTGTAAATTTTTCCAAGATCTCGTAATCTTAAATGAAACTGGAACCTTTTATCTTAGACTTCATAAAACCCTATTTTTTTTCTTCTAGATTCACTTTGTGTTTATGCATGCATGGTTGTGTGCACACAATTCTATTAGCAGCTGTAAACTACCCACATATTTTCTTAATCTCATTCTTCCAGTTTTTCTTCATCTCTAAAAGATGTTAACATTTCATTCCTGGTCAACTCTTGTAAAGAATTGTGTAATGTTGGACCTTCATATATGAGATAGACTGGTTATAAGATCTTTTACAGTCCATTCATTTTATTCTGATGTCTAACTGGATAAGTTAAAAAGGAAACTAGCAAGCAAAACTTCCCTCTTAATCCTGGACCAAATGCATAATTTTACTCTCACTTTCAAAAATCTGTTGTGACTGAATCAAAACCCTTTTAAAGAAAGGAAAAAGCTCTCTTTTGTGTCAGATAGTTGAACAACATGGAAACAATATGAGCCAGTTAAGAAAGATAGATTGAATTTACTTTACACATAAGAAAAACACGGTCAGTTTTGACTGTTGTGTATGTTGTTCATGTTAAAATGTGCTCAGTTATTCACTATATATTGTTAATCCACATATAATCAGTTGCTATCCCTGTTGAGAACTTGAAACTATGGAACTTGAAATTTGCAATATTTACATTGTTAGAGGCTTCTATCCAAATAAATATCTGCATTCCTTTAAAATGTGAAGTATTTGCTGTGATTAACCAAAGATAGATGATGTCATCAGTGAACATTTTAGCTTTATGGAAACAAATTATTAAGAAATGAATAGAAAGGTGTCTTTTTCTTGTAGTGCAAAAGCCTAAAGTTATCAATGTCAAAGGTCTAAGAAATCCACATTTGAAAAATGTTTAAATCACATTTGGTAAGAATACATTCATCTGATAGTATTAAGAAAAGTTGGAAGGCTGGGCGCGGTAGCCCACACTTGTAATCTCAGCACTTTGGGAGGCTGAGGTGGGCAGATCACAAGGTCAGGAGTTCGAGACCAGCCTGTCCAATATGGTGAAACCTTGTTTCTACTAAAAAATAGAAAAATTAGCTGGGCATGGTGCCATGTGCCTGGAGTCCCAGCTACTTGAGAGGTTGAGGCAGGAGAATCACTTGAACCTGGGAGGCAGAAGTTGCATTGAGCTGAGATGACACCACTGCATTCCAGCCTGGGCAACAGAGTGATACCCTGCCTCAAAAATAAATAAAAATCAAAATTGTTTTCAGCGAAGCATAGCGTCTTAGGTAAAAACTTGAGCATAACTTTAACCATAACTTATTATAGCGTAATAACATTCATTAGTAATTCAGTAGCTGTGTTAGTTGCTTTATACATTGTTTAATTTTTAAAAACTTGTGGAGTGTACAGACTGGTAAGGTGACATTGTATCACAAAGCTAGTCTTTGACTGCAAAGTTTTGTGCTTTTAGGCTACAATATACTTTTATGACAATTATTGTCTTATTAAATGTTTTGCCAGTGGTTCTTAAAGTGTGTTTCCGACACCAGCAGCATTGACTTCACTTAGAAACCTGTTAGAAATACAAATTCTTGGCTGGGCACAGTGGCTCACGCGTTTAATCCCAGCACTCTGGGAGGAAGAGGCAGGTGTATCCCCTGAGGTCAGGAGTTGGAGACCAGCCTGACTAACATGGAGAAATCCTGTCGGTACTAAAAATACAAAATTAGCTGGGTGCGGTGGCGCATGCCTGTAACCCCAGCTACTCGGGAGGTTGAGGCAGGAGAACCACTTGAACCTAGGAGTCAGATGTTGCGGTGAGCCAAGGTTGTGCCACTGCACTCCAACCCGGACAAGAGCAAACCTCCATCTCAAAAGGGAAAATAAAAAAAAGAGAAATACAAATTATTTGGCCCCACCTGACACTTGAGTCACAAACTGCGGATGGGGCTCAATCTGTTTTAATAAACCCTTCATATAATTTTGATGCAGGCTGAAGTTTTTGAACCACTGCAGTATGCATTTCTGTTCTTTTTTTTTTTAACTTTTTTTTTTTTTTTTTTTTTTTTTGGAGCCAGAGTCTTGCTCTGTCGACAGGCTGGAGTGCAGTGGAGCGATCTTGGCTCACTGCAACCTCCGCCTGCCAGGTTCAAGCTATTCTCCTGCCTCAGCCTACTGAGTAGCTGGGACTACAGGTGCGTGCCACCACGCCCAGCTAATCTTTGTATTTTTATTAGAGACAGGGTTTCACCACGTTGGCCAGGATGGTCTCAATCTTTTGACCTCTTGATCTGCCTGCCTCAGCCTCCCAAAGGGTTGGGATTACAGGCATGAGCCACCGTACCCGGCCACATTTCTGTTTTTAAGCAAAGATCTTGATCTTTCTGGACATTGTAGAAATAACATAACATGAACTTGGATTTTTTTTTTAAGGCACCTGATCTTTGTTGCTTACATTGCAAAAGTTGTATCAGGAAAATTCTCATCATGGACGTTGGTATCCTGACATAACCCCGTTAGTTTAGTATTCTCTCTGGAACTCAAATGGATTCTCAGGTACAAGAGACTGTGGAACGAAATCTTTGTTTTTCTGTGTTAAGGTTTGTCTCTGTTATTACCTGAAGATTTTTGGTAACAATAATGCACTTTAGTCAAATTTTAAGAGTTGATTGGAACAAATAAATGTATGTTTCATCAGAGGTAGAATTTTGTTTTGTATGTATGGACACTGGGATGGTCCCCGAGGAATCTGAATCTTCAAAATGTACTTTCTGTGAGCTCAGAAAATGAATAGCACTTTTGAGCTAATTTATCAGTGGGGGAGAAATCCATATAAAATTGAAAGACTCTATTTATTGATTGAGGATCATTTTCTTATATGTTAAATAGTTAAATAAGCTACATCTGTTTACCTTTTACAAACTTTAGAACAGTTTTATGTTTACAAAATTATTGTGAATAGTACAGAGGGTTCTCATATGCTATCACACCAAGTTTCTCCTATTATTAACAGTTTACATTAATACTGTGCATTTATCACAGTTAATGGACCAATATTGATGCAGAATTATTTATTAAAGCTCATACTTGATTCAGATTTCCTCAGTTTTCCCCTAGTGTCCTTTTTCTTTTCCAGAGTCTAGTCCAGGATACCACACTGTATTTAGTAGTTGTGTCTCCATAAACGCCTCTTGGATGTGACAGTTTCTCAGATTTTCCTTGTTTTTGATGCCCTTGACAGTTTTGAGTTCTGGGCAGGATCTTTCACTTTACTATGGATATTTCAGAAATACGCAAAAGTAGAGAAAATCACTAGCAATATCCTGCCAATTTTATCTGTCCCATTTCCTTTTCGTTGTTGTTGTTGGGTATTTTAAAGTTAAATTCCAATTATCCTTTCACTTGCAGATACTTCAGTATGTATCTCTAATAGTAAGAACTTAAAAGAATAACTGCAATGTTATATCTAACAAAATTAATGTTAATTAGTTAATATTACTGTTTACTTTGGGTTCCCTAAGAAGTAGGCATGCATGAGATTTATTGGGGGAAAACACTTGTGAAGAAAATTGCAGAGGGAGCTAGAGGAGGCTGAGAGATGTTGAAACTTGATACAAGTCTACCTGGTGAAGGAGAGAGGAGGATAGTCGGGCAGGAAGTTTTTGTTTTGTTTTGTTTTTTGAGATGGAGTCTTGCTCTGTCGCCAGGCTGGAGTGCAGTGGTGCAATCTTGGCTCACTGCAGCCTCCGTGTCCGGGGTTCAAGCGATTACCCTGCCTCAGCCTCCCGTAGCTGGGACTACAGGCGTGTGCCACCACGCCCGGCTAATTTTTTGTATTTTAGTAGAGATGGGGTTTCACTATGGCCAGGATGGTCTCGATCTCCTGATCTTGTGATCTGCCCACCTGGCCTCCCAAAGTTCTGGGATTACACGCGTGAGCCACCAAGCCTGGCCAGGAAGTCTTAATCCACAATTGTTTAGTCCATTTATACTGCTATAAAGGAATACCTAAGGTAATTTATAAAGAAGTTTATTTGGCCCATGGTCTGCAGGCTGTACAAGAAGTATGGTGCCAGCATCTGCTTCTGGTGAAGGCTTCAGGCTGTCTCCCCTCACAGTAGAAGAGGAAGGGGAGCCAACCTGTCACATGGCAAGAGATGATGGACGAGAGGGAAAAGGAGGCCTTACATTCTTTTGAACAATCAGCTCTTATGCACTATAGAGTTAGAATTCATTACTGTGAGCTTGGCACCAAGCTGTTTATGAAGCATCTACAACCATGACCGAGACACCTTCCACTAGGCCCTGTCTCCAACACTGGGGATAACATTTCAACATGAGATTTAGAGGGGGGTCAAACCAAACTACAGCAATAATTAAATTATAAAAAGTTTTAACAAGGCTGTTTGGGAATCCTCAAAACAAATATGCCCACTCCTGAGCAGTCTCACATTTTGTAGGAATGGCCTTGCCATTGTAATCCTGCAGTGCTCATTTGTTGGCACGGAGCAGCCAGTAAGAAGTGTGCCCTCAACTGAATACTGTGGTGGTTTCAGACCACAGTGACTGAAACTGCCAGTCAGTTACCCACCCTGAAGCTGGAATTCTGAAAGGTCCATTTTTTTATGACTGTCATATCGTCTAATACTTTGTGTTCAAATTTCTTCCAGATGCCTCTAAAATTTTCCTTTCAGTGTTGGTTTATTCACTTAAGGATCCAAATGAGAGTCACCTATTGCATTTCATTAGTGTGTCTCTTGAATCTTTTTTAACCTATAAATTATTCCCTTTCTCCCATTCTTAGACCATTTTTCAAATTGAAGAAATTAGATCATTTGCTGTATAGAATTTCCCACATTCTGGATTTCACTGTATCTTTATGGTGTTAATGTATTCCTCTATCCTCTATTTTCTGCTAATCATTAGATGTAGAAGCTTTATTAGATTCAATAGATGGTACTTCCGATTGAATCACATCAAGAGGACACATAATGTCTGGCTGTCTCACTTTTAATCATAAGATTGATAAGCAGGTTCAGATGCTATCTTTACTGCTCTATTTGAAACCTCCCCATCAACCTTTTATGTAATAATTTTGGCAAACGTTGATGATTATTGCCCACATCCATTATATCTTTAGGTATTGCAAAGTGATAGTTTTCGAATTCTTTGATTCATTTACGAGTAGTTGAAGTTCTTTAGAGAAACTTTTCTTCGTCAACTGCTTGGTTTCCCTAAAATACAAGAAAGATAAAATCATATTGATTCTTTATTTACCAGTTTTATAATAATGGGCTAGAGCCTTGGTAAACTCCGAAGGTAAGTCATGAGTTTATTTATTTATTTCATGAGCTTTAATCCATTCGGTAATTATTGTTTTTATGTCCAAATTGTCTCATCTTTGGCCAGTTGGCTCCTATATCTTTTTGGTTATCAATAACTTCTTTGTTTTCTGGCATAAGATGTTCCAGTATCATCTTGTATATATCCTTTTGAGGACCTGGAATTAAGAGTTACCTCTTTCTCAGGTAGTTAAAGCCTGACAACCATCTAAATTATTAGATGGTATAAAAACCAGAGGGCATTTATGGAGGGTTTTTGTTTTGTTTTGTTTTGTATGACACAGAGTCTCACTGTGTCGCCGAGGCTGGAGTGCAGTGGCACAATCTTAGCTCACTGCAACCTCCACCTCGTGGGTTCAAGCAATTCTCCTGCCTTAGCCTCCCAAGTAGCTGAGATTACAGACGCTCACCACCACACCTGGCTAATTTTTGTATTTAAGTAGAGACGGGGTTTCACCATGTTGGTTAGGCTGGTCTTAAACTCCTGACCTCAGGTGATCCACCTGCCTCAGCCTCCCAAAGTGCTGGGATTACAGGCTTGCGCCACTGCGCCCAGCCCATTTGTGGAGTGCTTAACTGTAAAGTCTATAAGGATTTTGAAACATTTTCCAACTAGTACTTTTTTTTTTTTTTGAGGAGTTTCCTTCTGTCGCCCAGGCTAGAGTACAGTGGCACCATCTCAGCTTAGTGCAGTCTCCACCTCTTGGGTTCAAGCAGTTCTCCTATCTCAGCCTCCTGAGTAGCTGGGATTACAGGCACCTACCACCATGCCTGGGTAACTTTTTTATTTTTAGTAGAGATGGGGTTTCACCATGTTGGCCAGGCTGGTCTTTAACTCCTGACCTCAGGTGATCTGCCCGCCTCAGCCTCCCAAAGTGCTGGGATTACAGATGTGAGCCACCATGCCTGGCCTCCAACTTGTACTTTCACTGAAAATTTTTAAGAAGATGACAAGTCTGCTTGTTTCTTTGCCTTCTTAAAATTTATTTTCTCACATATTCTGTACAGGACAGGCAGATCTTAGATATACAGTTGGCTCTGCATATCCATGGATTTTGAATGCATGGATTCAGCCAACGTTATAGATGGAAAATATTAGGAAAAAAATTAATGCAACAGTTTAAAAGGATACAAATTTAAAAATAGTATAACAACTATTTTCGTTGTTATAATATTAGGTATTATAAGTAATAGTAGGCCTGATGAAGTATGCAGGAGGGTATGCATGGGGTATATGCATCTACTACACAGATACTAGTATCTGTAGGGGGTCCTAGACCCAATCCCCTACAGATAGGGATGACTGTATCTAGTTTTTTTTTTTCTTTTATTGTTTAAACCTATACATGTATGTTAGGGACTTCAGAACATTGACTATAAAAATCAAGATTTTTTTTGATAGTTAAAAGCACTTAAAAGTTGTGTTCAAATTAGGTAGTAGCCACACAACTATATAAAAATGTATAGATACTATAGGTATATAGTATATATGTACATTTCTATAGTATACATATATATCTTTATATGTATTAAAATGTATAGATTTATAGATAGCCATATAACTATGTAAAAATGTATAGATGTGAAGACATCAGAGCTGTGTAAATTAAATACATAATTTAAAAGTAGTACCCAAATTGTGCTCCTGATTAGATACTTATCTCTAGTCACATCTGAATGAGGGTTTGTGTGGAGGTGCTGATCGCTGGTAAGTTTTCACAGCTGGTTGTGAGGCAGTCCTGATGAGGAAAGTGTTGGTTGATGGCTCAGAGCAGGCTGTGAAGTTGCCCTTTGGCTGATGGAACCACCAAGAGCCTCTGCAGTGCTTGGATTAAAGCCCAGTTGCTGGCAGCCATCACTTGGGATACCACTTTATAATTTTGGTAAAAGGAAGGATCCACTGTTTTCTTCCAGGATGTGAAAAGCATCTGAAACCTAGAATTCTTACATTTTGTCTGTTGTATTGGTTCACAAATACTTACTGTGTGCCTACTTGGTGCTCTGTTCTAGGTACTAGGAACATAGCAGTGAACAAAAAAATCCTAGCCAGCACTATTTTAATTTTTAGTTACTCAATGAAAGAGTGTTGACACAGAATTGAGGACTGGTTAAAATATTCTTGGACAATGAGAACACATGGACACAGGGAGGGGGAGCATCAAACACTGAGGTCTGTTGGGGGGAAATGGGGAGGGACAGTGGGGGGGTAGGGAGTTGGGGAGAGATAGCATGGGGAGAAATGCCAGTTATAGGTGATGGGGGAGGAAGGCAGCAAATCACACTGCCATGTGTGTACCTATGCAACAATCTTGCATGTTCTTCACATGTACCCCAAAACCTAAAATGCAATTAAAAAAAATTCTTTTTTTTAATTGCATTTTAGGTTTTGGGGTACATGTGAGAATTGAACTCCACTTGTTTCTTGACAGAAATGGTGTCAGTACATGTCATGGGTCATAATTTGTGATGAAAAAATTATGCCAATAGGTCTGATGTTTGGAAAACAGATTTATTCCCTTAATCTTGAGAAATTGAGAATGATTGGGGATTTTGGGCACAAATTCATGTTTCTATTAATTTGTTAAATGAATTTTATTACTTTAGTTGCACAAATATATGGAGTGCATTTGAAATTCTGTTACATGTTTATAATACATAATAATACTTGGGAGGCTAAGGCAGGAGAATCGCCTGAACCTGGGAGACAGAGGTTGCAGTGAGTCAAAATTAAGCCCTTTGCACTCCAGCCTGGGCAACAGAATGGAACTCTATCTCAAAAAAAATTAAAAAATAGGGTTGTTGGGTGCAGTAAACCACCATGATGTACGTATACCTGTGTATCAAACCTGCACGTTCTGCAAATGTACTCCAGAACTACTTAAAGTATAATTGAAAATAAATAAAAAATAAAAATGTCAAGACTTGTTTTGTGGCCTAACATATGGTCTATCCTAGTGAATGTCTCATGTATATGAAAAGAATGTATATTTTGCAGTTTGGAGATAGAATGTTTTGTAAATATCTGTTAGGTACATTTCGTCCAACATCCAACTGAAATCCATGTTTCTTTGTTGAATTTTTGTCTAGATCATCTGTCTAATGCTGAGACTTAAGTCTTGAAGTCCCCCAGCATTGTTGTATTGCAGTCTTTCTCTCTCTTTAGATCTAGTAATATTTGCTTTATGAATCTGGGTGCTCCTTGTGTTAGATGCATATATATTTAAAATTGTTATAACCTCTTGCTGGACTTAATACCTTTATATAAAGGCCTTTGTCTCTTTTTACTGTTTTAGACTTAAAGTCTGTTTTATCTGATACAAGTGTAGCTATTCTTTCCTGCTTTTTAATTCTATTTATGTGGAATATCTTTTTCATCCCTTTATTTTCAAACTGTTTCTTTAGTGCTAACATGAGTTTCTTGTAAACAGCATAAAGTTGGATCATGTTTTTTAATTCATTCAGCTATTCTATATCTTTTAAGGGGAGAATTTTTATTTATTTTTTTTTAAGGGGAGAATGTAATTCATTTACATTCAGGGTTATTATGTTCCTGTCATAATTGTTCATTGTTTCCTGGCTATTTTATATATATTTTTTTCTTTTTCTCTTATTGTTTGTCATTGTAGTTTGGTAGATTTTTCAAATGGTGCCATTTGAGTCCTTTCTCTTTCTCTTTTGTGTGACTGCTTTACCAGTGAGTTTTGTACTGTTGTGTATTTTCACAATAGTAAGCGGGCATCCTTTTGCTTTCAAGTTTTAGGATTCCTTTGAGCATTTCTTGTAGTCTAGTGGTAATACAGAAATTCTCTCAGCATTTGCTTGTCCAGAAAATACTTCATTTCTTCTTCATTTGTGAAGGATAATTTTGCTACATATAGTATCCTTGGCAGACAGTTTTGTGTTTTCCTTTCAGCACTTTGAATATATTATCTCATTCTCTTCTAGTGTATAATGTTTCTGCAGAGGAATCTGCTGTTTGATGGGGTTTTCTTTAGAGGTGACTGGATGTTCTTAGGCTATTTTTAGGATTTGCTCTTTGACTTTAGACAATCTGAGTACAATGTGACATGGAAGAAGACCATTTTTGCATTGTATCTACCTGGGTATTGCTGAGCCTTCTGTATCTGAGTATCTAAATCTCTTCCTTGAATTGAGCAGTTTTCATCTATTACCTTTAAATTTGATTTCTTTCTTTCTTTCTTTCTTTTTTTTTGAGATAGAATCCGCTCTGTTGTCCAGGCTGGAGTGCAGTGGCATAATCTTGGCTCACTGCAACCTCCACCTCCTGAGTTCAAGCGATTCTCCTGCCTCAGCCTCCTGAGTAGCTGGGGACTATAGATAGGCACGTGCCATCGTGGTTGGCTAATTTTTGTATTTTTTGGTGGAGATGGGGTTTTACCATGTTGCCCAGGCTGGTCTTAAACTCCTGACCTCAAGTGATCCTCCTGCCTTGACCTCCCAGAGTGCTGGGATTACAGGCTTGAGCCACCGTTCCTGACTTAAATTTGATTTCTTTATGTGGTCCCAAGTATCACCTAGACTTTGCTCATTACGTTTCATTCTTTTTTCTTTTTACAGGTGCACACCACCACGCCTGGCTAATTTTTGTATCTTTAGTAGAGATGAGATTTCACCATGTTGTCCGGACTGGTCTGGAACTCCTGACCTCAGGTGATCTGCCTGTCTCGGCCTCCCAAAGCGGTGGGATTCCAAGCGTGAGCCACTGCACCCGGCCTGGATTTACTTTTGTAGGAGAGAACTTTTTCCTTAAGATATATCTATGGTGTTGGTTTTGTAGAGCAGTTTGGCTTTGATTTTGGGTGTATGCAGTAACGTACTCTCTGTTGTTACTTCAGCTATAAACAGCATTAGTAGTATCTGTGATTTCCTCTGTGGGTTAGTGTACTGTTTTTAGTGAAGGCTCTGGTGAAGTTGCACTGGGGAATGGGATGTCAGGTAAGCCAGTTTTTAGGCCGTAGTGATAGCAGCAGGAGGCTGACTATAGCTATCTTTGTGCCCCAGCGTGGCATATGCTGTCACCTGTGTTGGCAGTTACCAGGGTCTGATTCTTGATCTGCCAGATGGCTTATTTGTATTCCAGTAGTGGCAGCAGTGGACCAGGCAGGTGGGCATATTATCAGGCCCCTGAGCATTGAGCATTGTGTGGGCAATGGTAGTAACAGTGGCGGAACAATTTTCTGGGTCCTGAGCAGTGTTCTGTTTCTCACTGGGGTGTAGAGGTGAAACCAGACTGGGTAGGCTTTTGCTGAAGTCCCCCAATGGTGAGAGTCTGCACCAGCATTGGTGGACTGGGACCAGGTGATCTCAGGTCCCAGGCAGAATGCTTGCATGATTAGTGGTAGCAGCTGCACCGAGACCCTGCCACTGGAGAGGGCAAAGCTGGCCTCAGTAGCCACAACCTTGGTTGGCAAGTAGAGACTGTGCATCTGTCTCATGTCCTAGTCCTAAAAGGGCACAGGACTGGCAGCTGCAGCTCACACCTCACTCACTGCTCAGCCTTGCCAGCAGGAGTGCTGTCAGTTTGTGCCCCAGTCCCAGCAACAACAGACTGAGTTTCCCTAATTCATCAATCAGTACCAGTGCTGCTTGGATCCAGCACAGATTGCAGTCTGCCAATGGCCAGGTTTGAATATGATGCCTTGCTGTAGCCACTTAGGGCTTAGAAGGTATGTAAGATAGCAGTTCTGTCCCAGGGTCTCTTGCAGCTCCCTATGTTAGTTTCAAGGAAGGGAAGGATCAAGGGGTTCTACTGTGGTCAGGAATGCATAATTCCATGGTGGCGATGTGCACTTCTAAAAGTCTCTCACTCATCTTTCCCCATACTGGGAAGTCACTCATGGCTCCCAGCCAAACAGACTGCCTTTCTTCCTTCTCTTTTTGTGCTTTTGGTATCTCGTGACACTTTTCTGTTTAATTCTAGTGTTCTCTTTTGGATACTGTTTGAAGCATGATTGTTTATACATTATTTTGGTTCTTGTAAGTGGAGGAGATGAGCATGAAATGCTTCTAGTCAGCCATCTTGAAGCCCATCCCCCATACATGAATTCATGAATTACATTTTTGCCTAAAAGTCATGGCCTTAATGGCCAGTGCTATTAAGTACTTGGTGGGAGGTCAGAATCCCACATTTTCTCATACATTCTGATCCTCTAAAACATTTATAATTATTTACACTCAGTTTCTGTTCTTAATTTTATAATGGATTTCCAAATATCTGAGTTCCCTATAGCTCATAAAATTCCCGAAGTCACCGACAATTAAATCTGTTTATTCTTCCTGTGTTTTTCTTTCCTTCTGAGATCCACAGTTGAGGTGGAACTAAGTACAGTATACTTTACAAGCTCTTTATATCTAGTTATTTGAGAAATACTCCCACTGTGGTTGAAATCATCATCCTTTTACTGTTTTGATGTCGGGGCAGGAATTGATTGGTCAAAACACTTTGTTCTTTTGTTGTGATTCTTATGTAAAGATTTATTTCATTTGAGACCATAGGGGAATTAGATCCAATTTGGGGGATTTACTATACCTGGATCATTAGAATAGTATAGCTTTTTATATGTTCATTTTTTTTAAAACTCTTAAAACAAATTGATAAGACCTACTTTCCTTCCTTAGGATACTTGAGAAGTTTCTCTTATTTGGCCTCAAATGAGTTTATAACATCATCTTGACTTTTAAAAAGTTGATTGGTCTATTTGTAGATGGGAAAATAAGACTGAGGGAGATATTTTACTTATTTTGATGTCACATGATGATATAAACTAAATCAGATATCTGCCAGTTCCTGAAAATTGAGTAATCTAGCCACTAATAAAATTAGTCTGCAACACAGTCTGTTTAGAAGAAAAACTAGGAATTACAAAATACTATGAAGCCATATGATATAGGAATTTATAAAAATTATTTTTGAGCAGGATAGAAATTAATGCTTATTTATTCTTGCCTGTTTAGAACATGATATGAATTCAATATTACAAACAACAGTTGGAGGCCTATTTCTTTAAGTGCGATGTGGTCCTTTTACTTCTGCATCAGAAGCACCAGGAGCGCATAGGAATACTCAAAGGAATTAGCCTGGTTCCATTCTCAAAAAAGCTTACATACAGTTACATATAGAGAACAGAATATGTACAAGCAAAAAAAGAGAGAGATTCATTTATTCCTTAAAGGACTGGGAGAGACTTCTTTAGGATCTAGCATTTAAGGCAAGCTTTGAAGGAATTGAGGTGGAAAGATTGGTTTCAATCATAGAAATATTTAGAAAAATACATTCAGCATCTGACTGAACCATGGTTATTATACTTGAGTGCTGCATTTAAGGCTCTCTGTACAAGCACCACCTAATGAAGTGGTAGCTTCCAAATCATACCCACTTGAGCACTAGCTTCTAAGTTAGACTTACTTGAATTCAAAGTCTGGCTCTACCACTACTAGCTGTGTTACCTTGGGCAAGTCTCTTTACAGAGTCCTCTTCTACAGCAAAGACAAAATAGGGCCTAACTTGGTTGGGTCATTGTGAAGAACAAATGAGATAATGCATGTAAATCGTGTGACACAATGCATTTTCATAGATAGTATGGTTTGTATCAGTAATGAAGTTGAGAAGATTATAATGGTGGTCTTTCCTGAAACACATTTTTTTTTTAAAAGGGGGTTATAAGGAGGTTTCTGGACTATTAACAAAACTGCTTTCTGGTCTTAAATTTCCTCTTTTCTAGGAAGACTCTATGTTCCTTAGAAACCCAATTGAAGTAAATCAGAACTCTGTTCTCAAAAAGAATGCAGTATGTGTTGATACAGATGTAATGTAATCTCTGTAGTCACTTGTAAATTGTAGCTACTGAAGAAACATTGAACAAAATCTTGGGTGAAGGAAAACATCTTTTAGAAAGAGTTTCTTGAGTTAGTTTACTTGAGAAGCTCATAATGTTTCCCAATTAGGTTTCTTTTTCTCTCAAATCTCTGTGCTCAACCTCGGCCTGTTTTCCTAGTAAGAAATGTCCCTGCTTGGACTCCTAAACAAATATATTCCAGAGAAGTGTCATTAACTAAGCTGAAACAGGAACTAAACAGGACGAATTAGCTTGGAATTCATGTGGGTTGGCAACCAGTCAGTTTCTTTCTCTACTTCTCAATTTGTTTTTTCAGTGAACCTGATTACTACATACTTACAGGTATGTCCTGATAGCAGAAAACAGGAAGCATACCAAAGCAGGAAGTTGTCTACCGACCTCCTCCTGTACAAGAAGCAATTTTTATTGATTTAGAAGTGCATGCTTTAAGGCAGCAATTATAGGTGTTGGCAATAGGGTTTTGTTTTTTTTTTTTAATCATTGCAGGAGAGGGTCACAGGGCACTTGAAAGGGTCTAGAACAAAACGTTTTTTTCTGCTGAATTCCACAAGTTTGAAAGTAATGTTTATTTTGTGACCTAGAAAAAGAATTTAACTGAGAAGTGGATATTTTATTTGTCCAATAATATGTATTAATTTGAAATTATACACACAGGACAATTTCTTCATGCTATATTTTTTCCTTAAATATGTTGGATCTTATACTTACCATTCTTAGACTTTGCATATCTAATAAATACTCTCTAGTAAGTAGGTCAGTACTCTGCTGAGCATAAACATGGGATATTTACTTGTGATTATATGAAATGTGTGGAATATAAAAAATAAGGTTTAATCTCAGTCTTTAAGTTCAGAGCCAGGCAGGGTGGTACACACCTGTAATCAATCCCAGCACTTTAAGAGGCCAGCACAGATGGATTGCTTGAGCCCAGGAGTTTGACATCAGCCTGGGCAACATGGTGAAATGCCGTCTCTACTAAAAATACAAAAAATTAGCTGGGCATAGTGGTACCTCAGCCACTCGGGAGACTAAGGTGGGAGTATTGCTTGAGCCTGGGAGGTGGAGGTTGCAGTGAGCAGAGATTGTGTCACTGCACTCCAGCCTGGGTGACAGAGTGAGACCCTGTCTAAAAAAAAAAAAAAAAAATTCAGACATAGTAGGAACTATTTTTCCATGAGTGAGATTAAAGAGAAAAAGCAGAAAACAGAATCTTTTTAACTATTAATAAAAATATTGGAGACTTTTAATATAGATTGGTAGGGATTACCAAAGATAATACAGATTTAAAGAGGTAGATGAATTTTCTTAACAGTGAAAAGACAACCAAGACATTAAACAGAAAAAGACATTTAAAAGGCACTTTTTTTTTTTTTTTTGAGACAGGGTCTTGCCTAAATTGTCACCCAAGTTGGAGTGCACTGGTGCAATCTCAGCTCACTGCAGCCTCGACCTCCCAAGCTTAAGTCATCTTCCTGCCTCAGCATCCCCAAGTGACCAAGACTACAGGCTCACACCACCACACCGGCTAATTTTTGTATCTTTTGTAGAGCTGGGGTTTCACTTTGCTGCCCAGGCTGGTCTTGAACTCTTGAGCTCAAGCAATTCGCCCACCTTGGCCTCCCAAAGTGTTAGGATTACAGGTGTGAGCCTCCGTGCCAGGCCTAGAAAAAACACCTTTTAAAATATTCCCCGTTGAAAAAATTTAGTGTCCAAAAGAAACAACTATTTCTAAAATAATTGCTGCTATCTCTAGAAATAAAACTATAACATCTCCTTTTTCTTGCTTCTTGATTTGCATCCCTTTTGATGTATACTCCAGTACTACATTGGTAGAGGGAAGCTTTTCAGGACTCACAGCTAATGGTACAGAAATAATTGATTTTTGTTATCTGAATGCCTTTTCCTTGTGAAAGCTTATAGGAAGTATTCAGATACCTGTTGAATAAGTGGATATAGTAACGAATAAGTGAGAGACCTTGTCTATTGTACTTATGCTGACCGATCTAAGTTTTATGACTTTTAGCAAGTTACTTTATATACTCATGGCTCTGTTTCTGTGTCTGTAAAATTTAGTTTAGTAATATGTACTGCATAAAATATTTAGTAAATGTTTGTTGAATATCTCACATATGCACTAGATCAAACTCAGATAATATACTGAGTCAAGTTTTTTGGGGCGTGGGTTATAGAGATTTGCCCTCTTAGCAGGATTGACTCATGGTTCTTATGCATCCAAAGTTTGAAAATTACTCAATCTAGTATTTGTAAGGATTAAGTAACGTAATAGATTTAAAAAATGCATAGTCCATTATAAATTACATGGTAAATACAGAACTATTGCTATTATTTTCACATACGCTTTGATCACTTACTCAGTATGTTACTTCTTGATTTGTAAGGACTGTGTGTATATTTTCAATAGATCATCTCCAGCCAGTCAATTTATGAATTTCTTTGAGTGACTAGATTGCCTTTTCTGAAATATTTTTGTGATTTTTTTTGTTTTTTATTGTTTTGTTTTGGTGATGGAGTTCCCACAGGTGTGTTTTTTCTTTCACTTTTTGTATATCAAATTATGCATTTCCTCATTTTTGTTTTGTGATTCTGGCTATTCAAAAAATCTCATGAAAATAAATTTAATCGCAAACTCACATTGTATCTTGCTGTTATATCGTGAGACTCATTATGTGATTAAAGAAAATTCACGTTCTAAACTGTAGACAGAAATCCAACCAGGCAGAGTGGCTCGTGACTATAATCCCAGCACTTTGGGAGGGGTAGGCAGGAGGATCACTTGAGGCCAGGAGTTTGAGACCAGCTTTAGCAAAATAGCAAGAACTGTCTCTACAAAACAAAACATCAGAGTGGTGTGATGGTGGATGCTTGTAGTCCCAGCTACTCAAGAGGCTGAGGCGGGAGAATGGCTTGCGCCCAGGAGGTTGAGGCTGCAGTGATCTGTGATTGTGTACCTGCCCGCAGCTTGGGCAACAGAGTGAGACCTGTTTCAAAAAAAAAAAAAAAAAAAAAAAAAAAACAAATCCACAAAAAAATCCATTTAGTTAACCGTTATTTAAATGTCAGGTTTTCTGGCTTGTGGATTATCCAGATGCTGTGCTCTGCTTTTTACCACTTTTCTTTTTATTTCTTTGCTTATTGGGCATGAATAGAGAATGAGAAAGAAGCAGATTTGATAAAATTCAGCGTGGGAACTGAAGGAAACTGATAGCTAAAATAAGGTTCAGCTTAGAGAATTCTGGTGATGTTAGAGAGACTGTCACAGTTTTGTCTTGTTAGCAGTGGTGTGACCTGAAGATCCTGGCAGGTTAGGATATCAGTTAGACATTTTGACCTTTGATTCTGCTGCTAACTTACTGTGTAATCTGTGCAAACCAGTCTATTTATATAATAGGGAAAATGGCTACATAATTTTGGATTCAGGGTCCAAAGGGATATCAGTAAAAAGAATTTCAGGAATTTAATGAATGTGTACACAATATTCTAGATACTAAACAAGCAGGGGGGAAAAAGTGCCTTGTAAACTATTGCGTGAGACAAAACTGAAAGTGAGCTTTTTCTTCTCTTTTTTCAGAATTCTTATACCAGTAGTACTAGGAAATATGTAACAACTTTAGATATAATGATTTTGTAATGGTTATAAAATTGGAAGGACAATTTTTTTGTGGTGGGGGAGACAAAGTCTTGTTCTGTTGCCTAGGCTGGAATGCAGTGGAGTGATCTCGCTCCCTGCAACCTCTGCCCTCCGGGTTCAAGTGATTTTCCTGCCTCAGCCTCCCGAATAGCTGGAATTATAGGCACCTGCCACTGTGCCAGCTAATTTTTGTATTTTTAGTGGAGACGAGGTTTCACCATCTTAGCCAAGTTAGTGGTGAACTCCTGATCTCATGATCCACCTGCCGCAGCCTCCCAAAGTGCTGGGGTTACAGGCATGAGCTGCGTACCCGGCCCTGAAGGACAATTTTTTAGATTTGATAATGTATACAAACAGAGGCATAGAACTTGAGAGGTTTACCCAAGGTTGTCTAGTTAAATAATGCTGAAATGGGGAATAAAATCATTTCTCTAATTTTCTGTTCATCAAATGACATGCTGTAACTAAACAGTGAACATTTTTGTTCTATTTATTGGAAGTCTAATGCATATGTAGTCTCATGTTTGTATTATGTCTTTAATTTTTGTTTTTAAGCCTAATGGGGTAGATGATCTATTCTTAAAGCAAAACCAAAGATTGAGGACTATGTAGGAATCTTTTGAATCATAAGGAGGAATTTTTGTTTTTTTTGAAGCAGTGTCTGGCTCTGCTGCCCAGGCTGGAGTACAGTGGTACAATCTTGGCTCACTGCAACCTCAACCTCTGGGGCCCAAGCTATCCTCCCACCTCAGAGAGTGATGGGGACTACAGACCCACACCACCATGCCCAGCTAATTTTTGTATTTTTTTGTTGAGATAGGGTTTTGCCATGTTGCCTAGGCCAAGGAAGAATTTTATATATGTGTATAGCTTTATAGTCCCAACCCCTAGAACAAAATACACAAAAGCTTAAATTTTAAACTAAATATTAGTTGGAGGAAAAGTAGAAAAGAACATTGATCAAATAGTCTTAAGATTTGAGGGTCAGGCGTGGTGACTCACGCCTGTAATCCCAGCACTTTGGGAGGCTAAAGCAGATGGATCACCTGAGATAAGGAGTTTAAGACCAGCCTGGTCAACATGATGAAGCACTATCTCTACTAAATATACAAAAAGTAGCCAGGTATGGTGGTGGGCGCCTGTAATCTCAGCTACTCGGGAGGCTCAGGCAGGAGAATTGCTTGAACCCAGTAAGGGAAGGTTGCAGTGAGCTGAGATTGTGCCACTGCCCTCCAGCCTGGGCGACAGAGTGAAACTCCATCTCAAAAAAAAGATTTGAATTCACCACTTAGAAAAAGTGACCTTGGACATAACACTTCCCTTTCCTGAGCCTCCACTTCCTAATCTTCAAAGTGGTCATAATTTCTGTCTTATTTCATGAGGGTGGTTTTTTTGGGGGGGGGGGGGGGGGGGTGTAAATGTGTTTTTGTTGGGGAGCAGGACAGGGTGGAAAATGTCACTGTGGGCTATGGTATGCCCTGTGTCCCAGAGAATGTCCATTTGCATTCTGATCTTCCTGGGCTGCTTTATGGAACTTTTTCTTCTTCTTGGAGCTGCTGTTGCTGCCAGCAGCCTCTTCTGGTCCACTGCTGACGGGCTCCTCTTTGGACAGTTTCCTCTTTTTCTTGGAGACACTTCTGTTGCCTGCCTCTTCAGGGTCATTAACTGTTTCCTCCTTGGGTGAAGACTTCTTCCTCTTGGGAAGACTAGTGCTGCCGCTCGTCTCTTCAAGATCGCTGCTCAACAACTCCTTGAAAAGATTTCTTTTTCTTGGGTTTGGAGAAAGAGATAGATGGATCTTCCATTCCATTCTCCTGAGGAACCTCCTGGGGCTTTTGCTTTTTCTTCTTTTTGGGTTTTTCATTCATCTCCTCACACTCGTCTGGAGTACTACTGCTGTCATGAGGGTGATTTTGAGGATCAAAAATATTGTGAACGTTTGTAACATAAGCAATAATAACATTAATGACTTATCACTGGTATAAGACCATTTATAGCTATTAAATTAGTCTTACTTTCACATTGTTAGCAAACAAAATTTACTTTATTCTTCAGAAGTAAACCTTGACTTCAGAAGGTCTAAAAATCCCTTGGATTAAAAGAATCTAAAAGCTACTGGTTGCCAAAATTAAAGAGGGTGTTTTTAATTCAGCTTCCAAATTACCAAAAAATAAAAGCAGATAAAAAGTAAAGTTTATGTTTACATATTTTACAGTGTACAAAGTGCTGGGCTTACAGGCGTGAGTCACCGCACCTGGCCAGTTTCTACTGTTGTTAAAATTCATGAATATAAGAGGTCTGTGTATAATTTGTTGAGTGAATGAATGAATGAGTGAATGTGAATGCATCTGCTTCTCTGTTGGCTGCTTTTCCTGTTAGGAGACTTGACCTTGTAGCATTCAAATTCCACAAGAAACATCTTAACCAAGTTATGTTTTTGGGTGAATTTGTTTCCAGGCTTGCTTGTGTTTTTCACATTCTTTTTTTGGCCTACAGTCTTACTCTGTGACCCCTTTCGTAGCTTCCAGTAGGTTATTCAGTTGGGACCCAGGGATGTCAGTAAATTAAACTTGATTTGTAATGGAATACATAGGGTGTGTGGCTTGGATTAGAATCAAATTAGGTTTGGCTAATCTTATTTTGGTTTAATCTATGTGGGAAAGAATAGAACTAGAGGAAAAACAAATAAACAAAAAAATAGGGGAAACTATTCTTGTATAATGATAAGCAATTTTTGTAAGGAATAGGTCTGAGGGCCAAAACCTAAATTATTTTTATTGGAAGTTTGGGGCAAGATTCAGCAAAGGAATTTAGATTAGCTTCTCCAGTCATCACATTTGGTATTTACTTTTCTAGCTTTCCCAAGCCAGGATCTCTAGCTTCTAAAATGTATATGCTCTCTAGACAAGGCACATTATTTTTAATATAGTTCGTGTTTTCAAATCTTTTCCAGGGCTCTGGGACTGGATAAGCCCAGTTTTGGGAAACCTAGCAAATAGGAAGGCAAAAAAAGTTCTGATGTTGAGTTTATAGTTGAATTATCCAGACTTTGTCTTGAATTTCTTACGCAGGCCTAAGGAGAAGAGATGTTGAGAAAGTGCAGAAAGGTTCTATACTAATAATTTCTTTAGGGTGACCTTTTCCCCCTCTTCAATTATTTGCAACTTGGAAGGTGTTAGACCGTGGAAGATTTAACCTTGATGCTTAAGACTTCAGGAAATCCCCTCTCTGAACTGGTTGAGAGCATTTGAATAAAAAGGGAAATTTCTTCAAAGCTACTGAGGAAGGAAAAAGCCAGGAAGAAGCAAGTGAAGCCATGGAGAGTGAAGAGCCCTTTAATTTAGAGTTCTCACTGGGGCCTGGAGAAAATCATGAATGAGAATGCTCCTTGAAGAGAATTCCCTATGATTGCTTAGTTAGTGCTTACAAAAGAAAGACTCAAGACTAACCATTCAGAAGTTGCTGGAATGTAATAACATTTGTTCCTGACAACTGAATTTCCTCTCCCATGGAAGTCATTGTTTTGCTTATTTAATGGAGAAAACTGAGTTTCAGTTAAAAAGGGGAAGAGTCATTACATTATTTCTAATTTTACATATTTTGACCTGTGGATTAAAGGTCTAAATTAAGGTCACAAGACATCCGGAGATACAGAATTTTTCCCATACTTGACCGGGTTCTGAGCACCCTGTCTCCCACTGATGTTGGCTTTACTTGCCTGAGCCCATAATAGAGGGGAATAATAGTGACTTTTCACCTGTCTAAAGCAGATGACTAGACCAAATGATTTTATACAGTCGTTTTTAGCATTCAGGTTGATTCCAAAGCAGCAAAGGAATTATGGCTTTGGTTAATTTTCCAGCGGCAAATCTAGTTAGTAGCAATTTTAAAAGTATAAATAACTTTTAACTGCTACCACAATACTTAAGTATTTTTAAAATTATTCTGTTATATTTTCGACATATAAAATGATTTTCTAAATCCACACAAACACACACTGTAGATACACGTTTGTAAAATAAGAAAACAAAGGTCCAAGTACCTACAGGCCAGCGCAAAAAGTAAACAGAAAGGAAGCATCATTTGTTTCTGTTTTGAAATAAAATGTTTTCATTTGTTCAGGTCTGATTTTCTCAGATGGCTGTTTTTACTTTATTTTATTTATTTTTGAGACGGAGTTGCTCTGTCACCCAGGCTGGAGTACAATGGCGTAATCTCTGCTCACTGCAACCTCCACCTACTGGGTTCAACTGATTCTTCTGCCTCAGCCTCCTGAGTAGTTGGGATTACAGGCACCCACCATTATTCGTATAATAATTAGGAACTAATAATTTCCAATTAGCCCGGCTAATTTTTGTAATTTTAGTAGAGACAGGGTTTCGCCATGTTGGTCAGGCTGGTCTCGAACTCCTGACGTCTGGTGATGTGCCGACCTCAGGTGATGTGCCCGCCTCAGCCTCCCAAAGTGCTGGGATTACAGGCGCAAGCTACCCATGCCCAGCCTGTTTTGTTGGTTTTTTGAAATGAGATCTTAAAACGTAAATTTACTGGCTCAGATATCATTGATAATGTTTAACTTAAAGTAATCATTGCTAATGGGAAAATGGTTAGATAAAACTAGCCATGTTCTAATCAGTGATCTTTTGAAAATGCTTATAAAAATATGGACACATGCAGATGCCTTAAATCTTTTGTGAAACAGAGATGTTTCAATAAATCAGGTTTGAAAGTGCTCCCATTGTTAAAGTTTAAAAGGGAGGATATAAATTGCATATATGATAAAATCACAACTAATAATTGTAGTAGGAAGAATTAAACATTTGTCCATATGTCTGGGTAATACAATCTTCTTTCCTTTTTCTACCTGTCATATTGTCAAAATTTTATTGAGCATGTTATGATGAAAAAGCACTCATTTTTATAAAAAATAGAGTTTGCTGCTATTTTCATGATGTTCAAATTGCCGTAGCCTTTATTCCAGCTGCATTTCTAGTGTGCTTCTGCCACCTTGTGCTTTCTGAAATCCATTGCAGTGATTAGCAAAGAAGGAAACATACTTAACAAGGTTGTTACTTCTTTGGGAGTAAATATTACTTCATAGTACGGAAGGAGGGGGGTGAGGAATACATGAAAGATATAAAACTGTGTGTGTGTGTGTGTGTGTGTGTGTGTGTGTAGAGAGTGAGAGACAAAGAGAGATAAATCTCCAAAGGTCTGAGGATTGTTTACTATGTTAGATCAGTTCTAGGAATTTGCTTGAGCCCATAATAGAAGGGAATAATAATAGCTTTTCACCTGTCTAAAGCAATTGACTAGACCAAATGATTTTATACAGTTGTTTTTAGCATTCAGGTTGATTGCTAAAAGGTTCTATACTAACTATTTCAAATACTGGTTAAGAAGAGTAAAGACTGGGTTTTAGTGCTGATAGTAATCAGCTCCTTAAGATAGGTTTTAAAACACATTTTGATACCTTCTGTCCTTGCTTGTTTTTAAACTGTGTTTCTATATAAAAACCTGAACAAAACACTTGTGCCTAGAAAGCTCTAGGCAGCTTTTAAAATGTGTTTCTTTACATTAAATGGCCTGCTGTGTTAACATGAACTCTTTCATATTATCATTCCAGACGACATTCCATTTGTTCAACACTTCAAACTATTTATATGGTCTGCTGCCTTGCAGTTATGCTGATTCTAGAAAGGAGAGCCTTTACCTGGAACTTTGGCCTTCCTGCTTGAGCATAAACAAGCCTGATTTGATGACTTGTCTGAGGCGCTCTCAGATCTTTCCTTTTAGGAATTAATTTAAATACATTTGACTTAGTTTTTGTCTTTTTTTTGAGACGAGTTTCATTCTTGTTGCCCAGGCTGGAGTGCAATGGTATAATCTCATTTCACTGCAACCTCTGCCTCCGCGTTGAGCAATTCTCCTGCCTCAGCCTCCCGAGTAGGGTTACAGGCACCCACCACCATGACAGGCTAATTTTTGTATTTTTAATAGAGACGGGGTTTCACCATGTTGGCCAGGCTGGTCTCAAACTCCTGACCTCAGGTCATCGACGCGCCTCAGCCTCCCAAAGTACTGGGATTACAGGCATGAGCCACCACCGCACCTGGTCCTAAATACATTTGACTTTGAAATGGTATTTAAGGAACCATGGATACAAATAACTTATGTTTGTCAACTAGCAAATACCTGTTTCTAGAATGATATGGAATAGTCCTTCCTAGCTCACTAAAATTTTGACAGTAGCAGGCCTCATCCTTTGGTGTCATGCTTGCATTGAAGAATTATGATTGTAACTATAGGATTGTGATCCAAAGGGTTTGAATGGCACAGAGACCACATTTATTGAGCACCTACTAAATGGCAGGCCTAGTGCAATTCTTTTTTACATCTGTAATCATATATAATCCTCAGCACAAAACTGGGCTATGTTAATATCTTCCTAATTTCACATTTGGGGAAACTGAGATCAGAGGTTAAGTATATCTTATCACATAAGCTTGGACATGGCAGGGGTAGGAATTTGAACTTAGGTGCTTCTGACTCTCAAATCCATACTCTTACAGTAGACTGTCTCTGTTGCACATGGTGAGAATCATTATGTTCATTGTGGAGGGAAAAGGGAACCCAAGTCTAGAGGAGATTCAGTATAAAGCTTGGGCCAAAAGCAGGAATAGAGTGCTGGAAGGCTTTCTAGCAGCGTTAGCATGGACGCCACCTCCTTATGAAACCACATGTTGCTTCCTGGCAGAGCCTAGTACTGTTATAGTTGGCAGAGCATTACAGGGAGCTTGGAAGAACTTCCCCAGTACCTTCCAATTTTCCCTACTTGGTCAGCTCTGACTTTTATTTTAGTGCAATAACCTCCTAACTAATCTCTTGGCCCGTATTCTTGCTTTACCTCCAGTCCATTCTTCACATTGCATTTAGAACAACCTTTCCAAAGAACAGATCAGATCTTGTCGCTCCCGTGCTTTAACTCTTTCAAGGACTTCCTATGATAATTAGGATAAAGTAGAAATTCTTTAGCATGGCTTGTTAGCTCCTTCGATCCCTAGCCTTACTTCTCTCCACTGTCTTCTGTGAACACCATGTTTCAGCCCAGCAGGACCACTATTCCTCCAGATGTACCATGTGCTCTCTCCCCCTCTGCCATGGGTATGTTCTCCTGTTCCTTTAGCATTGATCCATTCTTCCTTCTTTGTCCTTCTTACTCCTACTAGTCTTTTGTGATCACTGCTTAACAGTCATTTTTTTCAGAAAGTTTTTCTGAACCTCTTCTCCAACACTACCTCCACACCTGTAGACTAGCACCCTCTAATATGGCCATCATCTTCTTATAATTACCTTGTCTTATTGAGATATAGTTTACATAACAGAAAAGTCACCCTTTTAAATTGTACAATTCAGTGGATTTTAATATATTTACAAGGTTGTACAATCACGATATATTTGAGAACATTTTCATCACTCCTAAAAGAACCCACATACACACCCAGCGACAGCCACTCCCTGTTCCTCCTTCCCCCAATCCCCTGACAGTTAATCTGCTTTATATCTCTATTTCCCTAGTCTGGACATTTTATATGAACAGAGTCATACCATATTTGTCCCTTTGTGTCTGGCTTCTTGCACTAAATATAATATTTCTAAGGTTCATCCATGTTGTATTATGTATCAGTACTTCATTTTATGGCTGAAATATTCCATTGTATGTATATACCACATTTTGTATGTCCATTCATCAGCTGATGGACAATTGGATTGCTTCCACCTTTTGGCTATTAATAAATAATGCTTCTGTGAACATCTGTATACAAGTTTTTGTATGGCCATATGTTTTCCGTGCTCTTGGGTATGTGCCTAGCAGTGATACTGCTACATCGTATAGTTATTCTAATTCTGTATTGAGCTTTTTGAGGACTTTTCTAGAGTAACCACATCATTTTACATTGACACCAATGCTATATGAGGGTTCTGATTGTTTCACATCATCACCAACACTTTACTTTTTCTTTTTTTCCTTTTGTTTTCTTTTTTCTTCTCTCTCTGTCTCTCTGTTTCTGTCTCTCTGTCTCTCTCTCTGTGTCTCTGTCTCTTCTCTGTCTCTCTCTCTCTGTCTGTCTCTCTCTCTCTCGTATGATGGCCATGCTAGTGGATGAAGTTACAATTGCCTTATTACTGGTTTATTTCCTTCATGACTCTAAACTGTGAAGGTAAGGACTGTGTTAGATCTCGTTTATTACTGTACTCCAGTGCCTAAAACATTGATAAATATCTACAAAATGGATGAGAAGACCTACAGCTTTCCTAGTTGCTTTGCTTCTGTAAATCCAGGAAATATAGGGGCTAGAATTGGAAAAGATGTTCTGGCTGCCAGTCCACACCACTGTTCACCAGAGCACCACAGGATTTTAATAACTGCACTAAGTAGTCGGTTCCATGGCTTTAATAGTCTTACCTGAGAAGTTCCCTGCGTGGAGAACGGCGTGAGTTCCCGTTTAACTAGCTCAAAATGGGGAAGAACATACTCAACTCTGCTGGCATTTTAATCTGTGATTCCGGGGAGTCTTTCTATTCCAAACACATTTTCTGAGGGCATGTGAACATTTCCTAATGAGAAAGCCATTCCTTCTGGGTGAAAGTGGGGGAAAAAAAGCAAAACAAAAGTTCCTTTACAGGAAACTGATGACCACATCAATTATACATTTAGAATAATACAAACTGAACTCAAGTTGTCAGGTACTGAAACAGCTATATTTAGCCAAGTTACAAGTGGGATCTCATCTACTGTTCACCCTTTCCTAACTATGTGTTTTTATTTGTCCCAGTGTACCAAAGCTTGGATTCTAAAAGTGATCTGGAAGAGATATAAGGTGCCTGTTCCTTGATTTCCTGGGGTGCAGTCCTGTAGACAAAGTGCCTATGAAAGAAAAGGCTATGATGCTTTCTTGGTAATGTCGTTGGGGCTGTGATTAAGGTGACAGGTGCCCTCCGTAAAACTCTTGAATTCATCTCGACCGTCAGTCCACATTCCACCTAGTCAGGTTTTGCTCGGTGAGGAGTAGTCTTCCGTAGCATTTTCTTCTGTTCACTGTGCACCCTCCTGCACCATACTTCCATTCTTGTTTGTTTCTCTGTACTTTCTCTTCACCTGCTATGAAATGCAGTGTTGGCCCAACCATAGGAGTCTTCTGTTGAATTGTAATCTTTAAACCCTGGGACTAGTTTTCTGCTCTGTTTTCCTCCTAGTAAATGCTGATTTGGTGATTATAATCCCCACCTGACTAATTTCAATAAACTTTTCCTCTACTATATTTTTCCTTTCAGAAACATAGAATGTGTTCATGACCCTTTGAGGGGAGAGAATGGGAAAGATTTGGGAAAGTCTTAGGTAAATAGAACTGACCTTGTGTAAAGAGTGTTAATGTTATTATATAGCAGTGAAAATATAAGAGATAGAAAAAAATAACATAGCAGTCGTTGTCCAAATATGGCCCACTTGAACTCTGAATAGTATTTCAGCACTGTAGGAAAATTCCAGAAATCTCTCTGCCTACAAATATTTTCCTCACTTTATCTGCCTCTGCTGATAAATAGAGGATAAGCTTGACATCAGCAAATATTTGAAGAAGTGCTGTACTTGAAGTACAGCACCGGTGCTGGAGGCAGCAGTATCCCGGTCCATGAATAGCCTGTTATGTCCTTTACCTGATTTCTTGAATACCTTCTGATTTACATTTTTACCCAGATCTTCAGTCTAAGTCTAACTTTAGTAGGTTAGTTTGCATAACTTCTTGAATACTAATCTCAGAAAAGTCAGAAGCTAGTTTGCCCCTATAAAGGAGTGCAGACTGTATGCCTAGGAACAGTAGTGGAACTCATAGGAAGGGAGATTCTGCCAGAAAAGTTCAAGGAGTGTAAGATTTTTTTTTTTTTTTTTGAGACGACAAAGTCTTACTCTGTCACCCAGGCTGGAGTGCAGTGGCACGATCTCTGCTCACTGCGACCTCTACCTCCCAGCTTCAAGCGATTCTCCTGCCTCAGCCTCCCGAATAGCTGGGATTACAGGCTCCCACCACCACACCTGGCTAATTTAGTAGAGATGGAGTTTCACCATATTGGCCAGGCTGGTCTGAAATCCTTGACCTCAGGTGATCAGACCACCTTGATCTCCCAAAATGCTGGGATGACAGGCGTGAGCCAGTGTGCCTGGCCGAGTTTAGATTTCTAGCGGTCTTTCTTTCTCTCTCTCTTTCTTTCTTTCTTTCTCTTTCTTTTTCTCTCTCTTTTCTTTCTCTCTCTTTCTTCTTTTTCTTCTCTCTCTCTCTTTCTTTCTTTCTTTTGTGTCTCCTTTTATTTTCTGTCTCTCTCCCTTTCTTTCTTCCCTTTCTTTTTTTTTTTCTTTTTCAGACAGGGTTTTGCTCTGTCACCCAGGCTGGAGTACAGTGGTGTGATCATAGCTACTGGAGCCTCAAACTCCTAGGCTCAAAGATTCCTCCCACCCCAGCCTCCTGAAGAGCTGGGACTGCAGGTGCATACCACCATGCCTGTCTAATTTATTTTTATTTTTGTAGAGATGGGATCTGCTACGTTGCCAAGGCTAACCTTGAACTCCCAGCCTCAAGTGATCCTCCTTCCTCAACTTCCCAAAGTGTTGGGATTATAGACATTAGCCACCACCCCTGGCTAGCTTTGCTTTCTTTGGTACACCCCAGGTAGGACCAAATTTACCGGGACCCAGTTTATACACACAGTTTCTCAAGCAGAGAGAAACATGTGGCCCCTGGTCCCCATGCTTGCATACATGACTAATCTACTAATAGCTTTTTACCATTTGGGCAATGCTGCATTTAAGCAAACCAAATACTTGTAACTTGAATATGGAAACAAAATAGAATCCTTTACAAATGGGCTATGCTGGATTATTTAACTTTTTATTTCTTTTAAGGGCTCCTTTTGCCCTTAGGGATAGCATTTGAGAGAAATTCCAAAATTCAGGCAAAAATTAAAGATAAAAATGCCAGTTTAAGCTCTGGATTCTGAACTGTGGTGCATATTAGGTACGATTGTTCCAGATAGACCAGAAACTGTGCCCTGCACAATTCATGCTGCATGTCGCTGTGTTGTGCATCTGGATGTATTCACCCCAGGCTGTTTATTTACAATGAGAATCGAAGGAAAAGTTCCGAAACATCCTGTCACAGGATGTGGGGGATAGGCCTGCTGAATTCTGAAGCCAGAGGAAATCAGATAAGTTTAAGCGACTAGTGATAACATTGCCCTCTAGTGGTGTGTCCGTGGCTTAAAAATGAATATACTGAAGGTGCACCCCAGTTCTCCAAATAATTTTCCCAAATAAACTGCCAGATTGTGTGTGGAAAGAGAAAAGGAGGGGAAAGAGGAAGGGAGAGAGAGGGAAAGAAAGGAGGAGAGAGAGTTTTCTTGGCAGGATAGCCCATCTCAGCAACTAGGAAGCTCTAGGAGCCAGGCTTTCTGTAGAGGGCTTCTGGCATCCAATTAGGCCCTCAGTGAAAAAATTTTTTCTCAGGCTTCTAGCAAGTGATTCTAGCTAAAAGTCACTATTCAGGATTTGTGCTAGGGCCCTGGGTTTCTTTCCAGCCTCCATAGCTTTGTACCAGCTTCCCCCTCCCCTGGCCCACATTCCATTCCTAGGTAGGTCATCACACGTGCTGAGAGGTAGAACCATCTGCAGGGCAAAGTGCAGGGCAAAGTGCATAGGTAGACCAGGCTCCTTTTCTTGCATGCTCACCCTTTATGTTTCCTTTATACCTCATTGTCATCTTCCCAAATACTTTTGCTGCCCTTTCTTTATACTTAATTTCCTGCTGGCTTCCCGCAGAAAAGCTGGTGGCCCAATTCCTCAGGTGCCTGAAAGAATGTTTAGAGAGCTGCCTCAGCCCTTATGGAATGACAGGAATGCTGAGAATTTCAGGCAGTACTTTTCAGACCCACTGGAAGGAAAGTTTTGGTCCAGAGATGGGGTGGGGTGCAGGGGGTGGGAGGGATGGGATTGGTGTGTGTGTAAGAGGGACTTCAAAACCACCTCAGATCATAATTACCTAAGGCTATGGACCTGTCTGAAGCCTGGGAGTCTCATCTTGGAGTCATCTCATGTTTGTTGACCCAGGAACAGAGGCCTCTGGGAAAGGGTTTGTTTGTGTAGCAAACTATAGATATGTGAAATTAATTTGGCTCTGAGTCATGAGACATGAGTTATTTCTTGCAATATTTTAGTTGTAGTCCACATAGTTGGTAAACAAACTAAGAAACCTTTGCAGAGTTGAAATGTAGACTACTATTCCTGGGTTTGATAAATCCTGGAACTTCTCCTGAGTCTAATTTCATTACAGAAAAGAAAGGGAAAATGGCTAAGGTTTGCCTCAGAACTATCACCACAGTCTTTCTGATTCTCTATCCACATAAAGCTTTTTATTTGGTTTCTTTGAATGTTTCTTATTCAACTCAGAGGCGTTTGAACCAGAGCAACTTCATCTTAAATAGGGGCTAGGTTAAATAAGGCTGAGGCCTACTGGGCTGCATTGCCAGACAGGAATTCTAAGTCACAAGACAAGATAAGAGGTCGGCACAAGACACAGGTCATAAAGGCCTTGCTAATAAAACAGATTGCAGTAAAGAAGCCGACTAAAACCCATGAAACCAAAACCAACATGGCGAAGACAGTGACCTCAGGTTGTCCTCACCGCTACACTGCCATCAATGCCATGACAGTTTACCCTATGTGGTCTAAAAAGGGGAAGCATGAATAATCCACCCCTTGTGTAGCATATAATCAAGAAATAACCATAAAAGTGAGCAACTAGCAACCCTTGGGGCTGCTCTGCCTATGAAGTAGCCGTTCTTTCACTCCCTTACTTTCATAGTAAACTTGCTTTCACTTTACTGATTCACCTCAAATTCTTTTTTATGCAAGATCCAACAACCCTTTTTTGGGGTCTGGATTGGGACTCCTTTCTGGTAACATGAGGACAGTCAAAACCCACATCACAAACACAATAACCTTTGTGACACTGAGAGGAATTTCAAATGAACATGATTTGGTTGGTTGGGACTGAGTCTGGTAATGTGAGGCCTCTGCTTTGAATTATTTATTTACCTTTATCCTGAGGCATGTCTGACTCTTGGTGACAACTTACTGTTACATTGAAATGTTGCAGCCACTTCACAGGACTGTCCTTCAACACCTTTTGTCTCCATAAAAACCATCTTGGAAACATAAATATTTTACTTAGGAGAGGCAACTCTTCAACTCACATTCAAGGAGTGCAAACATTGCCATTCTTAACCAATTTAGTGGGAATCTTTCCTTAAGATATAAACATGAAAGGATTTTACTTTTCCCATAATTGCTATTAACTGTGTTCTTTTAAAACTTTTTGCCTGCTGGGTAGTAAGCTCCCTTCATGGTGTCTCAGCCTAGTTCAATAACTTGTTCACATCCAGTTTATTAAAAATGCTGTTATTGGAATCTTAAAACTCAGAAGTGTTCATTTAAAAAGTGTTGCCAGGTGCAGTGGCTCATGCCTGTAATCCCAGCACTTTGGGAGGCTGAGGTGGGCGGATCACCTGAGGTCGGGAGTTCAAGACCAGCTTGACCAACATGGAGAAACCCCGTTTCTACTAAAAATACAAAATTAGCCAGGGGTGGTGGTGGGCACCTGTAATCCCAGCTACTCAGGAGGCTGAGGCTGGAGAATCGCTTGAACCTGGGAGGTGGAGGTTGCAATGAGCCGAGATCCCACCACTGCACCCCAGCCTGGATGACAGTGTGAAATTCCATCTCAAAAAAAAAAAAAAAAAGGTAATAATATTAATAAATAAAAATAATAAAAAGTATAAAAATTATTTTCTCTCCAAAAGTCTTCTTTCTCCTCTATCTACCCACAGCATAGTATAGTAATCTTAAGTAGTAGAGGGTGGAGTGGGGGTCTTGGTCTGTTCTTTCACATCCTAGCCCCCTTTCCTGTGGTTACCCTCTGATGTAGAAACTGAAGCTGACATTGACTCCTCTTACCTGCCTGCCTCTAGTGAGGCTGTCTTGTCCTCACTTCTCTCCGTAGGTTGTGGCTGTTTATTTGGCCAACAGACTGTCCTTTGGTTGAATCCACGGGAAGGAGTCTGAATGTGGTCTCTCTTGAGACACGTGCTGGTTCCTCAGTGGACTCTACAGGATACTTCTGACCAGGCTCCAGGTGGAGACCTCTCTCAGATATAATAATCTTCTTCATACCATTGTACACAGTCTCATGGGAAAGCATGAAGGCTTAAGCCCCCACCCACCCACACCTTCCTTGGCGTTTATCAGTGTCCCATGAAGCCCTTTATTCTTGCTACTGCAAAGAATGGCAATGCAGTGTGCCTTCTGGCACTTCTCAGCTTCAGCACCTCTCTCCTCCCTCCCTTTCCCAAGGATCAGGTGCTGTGTCAGGTCAATGATGTGACAACTTTCAGATCAAAGCCAATGTCCAATCCCGAACTTAGTGGTGTTGGTGGGAAGCACATTTCAGTTCATGTGGAATGCCTAGTTGACATTCTAACCCCGCAAACAGTAAGAGATGGTAGAAGGGATAGTCAGCTCTCTACAAAATGCATGTCTCTTAGCCAGGCTTGGTGGTGCATGCCTGTAATCTCAGCTACTCGGGAAGTTGAGGCAGGAGAATTGCTTGGACCCAGGAGGCAGAGGTTACAGTGAGCCGAGATCGTGCCATTGCACTCCAGCCTGGGCAACAAGAGCGGAAAAAAAAGAAAACAAGCAAACAAACAGAAACACAAAATGCATCTCCCTAAGGATGACCTCTGTTTTCTCTCCTTCCTTCCTTCTCTCTTTCTCTTTCTTTCTTTCATTCTTTTGTTCTTTCATTCATTTGTTCCTGGGTTTCACTTTGTCACCCAGTCTGCAGTGCAGTGGTGCAATCTTGGCTCACTGCAACCTCCACCTCCCAGGTTCAAGCGATTCTCCTGCCTCGGCCCCTGGAGTAGCTGGGATTACAGGTGTGTGCCACCACATCTAGCTATTTTTTTTTTTTTTTTTTTTTTAAGTAGAGACAGGATTTTATCTTGTTGGCCAGGCTGGTGTTGAACTCCTGACTTCAAGTCATCCGCCTGCCTTGGCAGTGATGGGATTACAGGTGTGTGTCACCTGCACATGTGACCTCTGTTTTTCTCCAAGTCTTTCATCAGAGAAGAGAGTTGACTGAAGTATTAACTGCCTTTAATCCTTGCATGAGGATGTCTGTCCCCTCATCTGTAACTTCTCCAGACATAGAATGTGAGGTAGAGTTTTATTCTTAGCTCTGGGCCTTCCTCTGCAATTCTTGATGTTTAGCCCCCGGCACAGTGAGTTAGTGGTTCTCAGACTTGGCTTCATTTTAGATTCAATTGATCTGGGTATTGTAGTTTTAGGCTTTTTTTGTGTGTGGTTGTTTGTTTTAATCTAGTGATTTGATGCACAGTGGAGATTAAGAACCTCACATGACAAGTAGTTGTTTGTTTGTTTTAATCTAGTGATTTGATGCACAGTGAGGATTAAGAACCTCACATGACCAGTGGAGAATAGAACAAGACTCTGAAAGGACAGTACTTAGAAATAATTATAGAGGTTGGTTAGTATACCAATCTCTTGAGAAACGTGGTTCTTGAGGTGCACCTGAAGAAAGCAAGACTCCTAGGCCAAGCACGGTGGCTCAGGCCTGTAACCCCAGCACTTTGGGAGACTGAGGCAGGCGGATCACCTGAGGTCGGAAGTTCAAGACCAGCCTGACCAACATGGAGAAACCTTGTCTCTACTAAAACTACAAAATTAGCTGTGTGTGCTGGTGCATTCCAGTAATCCCAGCTACTCGGGAAGCTGAGGCACGAGAATCGCTTGAACCTAGGAGGCTGGGGTTGTGGTGAGCTGAGATCACACCATCACACTCCAGCCTGGGCAACAAGAGCAAAACTTTGTCTCAAAAAAAAAAAGAAAAGGAAAAATAAAGCAAGACTCCTGTATGAGTAGTTTGGGGACGAAGTATTTAGGGAAGGGATCATTGAGTAGTTTCATTTCTCCCCCAAAAGTTTCCTACTAATCATTTTGTTTTTCTCACCATCAAGTACTCAATCTCACTCTTAGAAAAAAAAAAAATTGGAATTTTTGTTCTTAACACTGCCATTTGGGCTGGCCAAGGTGCTGTGCTTGTGGTCTTGCTTTAGACTTGGTCCTAGCCCTATAACATAGGAGTATGGATAAGACTTCTGCTATTAGTTATTATACAAAGCAGTTGGTCTGGCCTCTTTTAAAAGGTTTAGCTCCTGGCCATGAGAAGAATGGCACTTCCTCCTATGGCATTTAAAGTCTGTCTACTCAGATACCTTTTTCTTTCCAGGCCTTCTTTTCCATCTGCTAAAATAATGTCTACTGCCTTACAGTAAGCCCACTGGGGAGGTGATTGCCTCCAAAGTTCAGAGCAAGAGAGGGAGCATCTCTTCTTTGTGTCTCCAGTTTAGAAGTGAGAAAACTTTCTCAGAAAACTTTCCACTTCCTTCTGTCTCATTAACCAAGACAGAATCATATGTTCACTTTTGAAACTAATGGCCAATGAAGGAAATAGGATTCTCATGGGTGGAATTAGACTGTTCATATGCGGTGGGATGAATATTGGAACGTCAACTTTTATGAACACTACACTCTGGTTACCTCTCTCCTGGCACTTTTTAGAGTGTTTTGTAGTATTCTCTTTATTTTTCTGTTTAATAGGTTAAGGATACTGTCTTATTCATTTTTTTTCTCTCCAGGTCCTCCAGGACTTTATAATCTGATGAGCAATATAATATTATCAACTTGGATATGAAATACACACACACACACACACACACACACACACATGCACTTTAAATAGATGCATTTTAGTGTTGCATTGTGTCCTTCAATTCTAACTGAATCAGCAGTATAAAAGGTCATTATAGCAAAATCCACTGGAAATGCATTTCTACTGAAAAACTACAGTGGCAGTAGCTTTTCCAGTCTCTTCAGATCTCCTGAAGTCTGATAGGCCTCCATCTATGTCTTCTTCTAGCTCCATATTCACACGATTATCGGTCAATCCTCCTTGGATGCAGTCATGTTTATGAGAGTTTTCCTATAGTCAAAAGATCTTTACAAATCTCTTATTCCCTAAGGATCTTTATTCTCTGTTTCCTTGAAGGTGCTTAGAGCTGCAGTAAGACAGGCATTTGAAGGTCTCCTGTGGTACTCTTTCTTGTTCCTTTAAGCAGGTACAGCACCATCATTTGAACAGCTCTTGTCAGGCATTATTGGTCAAAATGGTTTGCTAGAACATAAAATAACTGGAGAGAGACCATATTGGAATAAACAAGATACTTAACTCAGGGCAGCATAGTAGAGTGCTCAGTGGCTGAGAGAATATAAAATAGTCTACTGCACTCATGGCAAAACAGAAAATCTATATCTAGCAATTAAAGGAAAAATGCATATAAAACATGATTTTATAAAATGTTTTTGGAAAATAATTTGGACAAATAGGCTTAAAAGGAATAGCTGCTACATAGAATGATACTAGATAAGGGCTGGGCGCGGTGGCTCACGCCTGTAATCCTAGCACTTTGGGAGGCCAAGGTGGGTGGATCACCTGAGGTCAGGAGTTTGAGACCAGCCTGGCCAACGTGGTAAAACCCCATCTCTACTAAAAATACAAAATTAGCCAGGCGTGGTGGTGGATGCTTATAATTCCAGCTACTTGGGAGGCTAAGGCAAGAGAATTGCTTGAACCCAGGAGGCAGAGTTTGCACTAAGCTAAGATCCTGCCACTGCACTCAAGCCTAGGCAATAGAGTAAAACTCCCTCCATCTCAGAAAAAGAAAAAAAAAAAAAAGCCTCTGTGCTATACTGCCATTTACTGTATGCTTATATGGTAAATGTAGCATAGTAAACTAGTTAGGATGTCTGTCAGCCCATATCTTCCTTTTCAGATGTGAATCAATAGTCCCTGCTGAAAGGATAGGTTTAGGTGGCCAGGTTTGTACCATGGAACCCACATCTCTGGCCCCACAGATTGTACGAGGAATGTGAACACCTGACCTACACTGAACTAGTCACATTTTCTTTCTCCGTTTCCTTAATGGCCCCAAAACTTTATTTAGAAATTGTTGAGTTGGGCCTAGTGCCTCAGATGAGCATTAGTTACAATTAAATTTGGCTTTGAGGGGCAGAAAGCAAAAATTACAATGCCTAAGCAAGATGCAAACTTATTTTTCTTTTATGCAAATACAGGCAGTCCTTCAGGCTCATCTGGCTAGCCACTTCATGATCATCAGGGACTCAGACCCATTCTGTCTTACTGCTCTACCATTTTCAACATATGGCTTTTATCCAGTGGTAGGCTGGTAAACTTGCCCTCTGTAAAAAAAAAAAAAAAAAAAGGCTTGATTTGTAGCATTTGCCTGATTTTCATGGTGGAAATACTTCCACCATGGCTAATTGCAAGCTACAATGGTTTAACAACCAGCTTGCAGAATTCCTTATTGTTTAACCATCTGCCCTCCCAAGCTTATATAAGCCAGAGCTAGCACACCTCTGCTGCTTTCTCATGGTCCAAAATGGCTACTCTCACTCCAGACATTAAAACTGCATTTCAATCAATAGGATAGAAGAAATTGGAAGAAAAGATCAAACTCCTTCCCATTTTAGGATATCTTCTGGAAGTTGTGCACAGTTCTTCTGCTTAAATCTCATTAGTGAGAACTTTAACACATGATCACACCTAGGTGAGAAATATATTCTTTATTCTGGGCCACGATTCACCATTTAATTTGGGTGTTCTGTTACTAAAGGAGCAGAGGAAATTAAATTTTGGTGAAAATTAGTAGTCTCTGTTACTAATAATAACACTAGTTCCATGTAAAAGCCCAAGTTAATGAGGAACCAGAATATCCAATTAAAAAGAAGTTAGTTTTCAGAGTGAGATGAATTGGAGTAGATTACCACAGAAATCATAAGTTTATAGCTCCAGATAGAGACAGGATCACTGCCTATTATCTAAATTTTAGTGTGACCAATGATAACACCCCCCTTTTTCCTCTCCTGAGTTTCAAACCAATTGAGGGACAGATAATTAAGTCATGCACATGGAAATAAAAGTGTCACCTTTATTGCTGTTTAAGCCATTTGAAGGACAACTTTTTTGTTTGTTTGAGATGGAGTCTCTGTCGCCAGGCTAGAGTGCAGTGAAGCATGATCTCGGCTCACTGCAGCCTCTGCCTTCCAGGTTCAAGCAATTCTCCTGCCTCAGCCTCCTGAGTATCTGGGACTACAGGAGCACACCACCACGCTCAGCTAATTTTTGTATTTTTAGTAGAGACATGGTTTCACCATGTTGGCAAGGATGGTCTCGATCTCTTGACCTTGTGATCTGCCTGCCTTGACCTCCCAAACTGCTGGGATTACAGGCGTGAGCCACCGTGCGCAGCCAGGAGAACACCTTTAATCTTGCGATATCAAGGGGCTTACCAACTTCACTGCAGAAATAAACCTATCTACCTAATCAAAGGCAAACTTGGAAAAGTGCAGTGCTGCCTACTGTACCACCCTGGTTTTCCCTGCTGTGAGTACCTGCCCTTGAATGCCCCATACAGAAGATCCCCAGGGAGAAGAAAGGAAAGGGCAGCACAAAGCATGTATAGTTTCTTCCTCCAAATTCACCAGTCAGATAATTGATCAAGATTGATTGAGGGTTAAGGAAAGAGGCCAGTATATTCATATTGCAACATGAGGAGTAAGTACTCTTATCTAATTATTAAGACTTTCAAACCTGTTGAGGTTTAGCTAATTATCCTGCAATTAGATTATGGGAAATCCATCCAAATCCTTACCACTCTCTACATTTATTTAGCTAACATAGATGGGTTCTTTTACAATAAAACAGTCCTTAAGACAGAAAAGTAATTAACATCATGTGAGTCAGAAACTAAATGTTTTGGGAGTTCATAAGAAAGTTATAAGAGAGGGTTGGAGCAGACAAAGGGTTTTTTATGTAAGTGGTAGAATGTGAGCTTAAATCTTAATATCTGGGCAGAATTTTTGATAGGTGGAAGGAATGGAAAGTGTTGCGGTCAGGGAGAACTTCATGGATGAAATGGGAATGAGAGAGATGGACATGGCATGGTCAAGGCATGGAGAGGAGACCACAAAGTCTAGCTGAGATGCCTGTGGAAGAGCAGTGGAAAATCCGGTTAGGCAACTTGGGAGCAAGATATGTACAACTGTAACAGAGGAGTATGTAGCTGATGGGGAAGGAAATTGGGAGTTATTGAAAAAACATGGTGTTTTCACAGATATTCTGGAGAAAGTATTATTCCCTGAACTTAATAGTTACACAGAGCACAGGTTCCCTTTTTTGCTTAATCCAGTTAAACTATACAGCCCTCACTAATACATTTCACTTATAAGGTATAGGGCAGTAATTCTCATACTGTCACATGCGCTATCATAAATTCGGGGATTGTTAAAATTCAGATTCTGGGCCCTATTGCCACAGCTTCCAATGCAGTAGATCTGGGATGGGACTCAAGAACTTTCTTTTTTTTTTTTTGGCTGGGCACAGTGTCTTACACCTGTAATCCCAACACTTTGCAAAGCTGAGTTGGGAAAAATCACTTGAAGCCAGGAGTTTGAAACCAGCCTGCACAACAAAGTGAGACTCTGTCTCATAAATAAATGAGTAAATAAAATTAAAGAATTTTCATTTTTAGGAAGCCCCAGGAGATGTTAATGCTGCTGGGATTATACTTTGAGAGTCAGTAAGATGAATGCTGGCCTAGGATGAATCATTTGAGTTTTGAATAAGTAAATGAATGAAAATGAATTCCCTAAATCATAAAATGAGAAATTAGATGAAATGGCCTCTGAGGTCTTTTTGAGTCTATGGGTCTGTGATTCTAAACTACAGAATACCTCATTCACATTTTTTTCATATAATTAAATCTCAGTGTTTACTGAGATTGCTTTCATCTTTTGTTACTGCATTCATTTTACATGAGGGGCTCATATCATTCCATAAGTGGGAATTTCAAGGCAGGCGATTAGACTTCAGATGCTTTCTCAAGAGAGAAGGACCTCTTAACATGGGTCTTCCACGCTTCTGCACTCAAGAAAACCAAACAAGAAAAAAGAAAAGCAGCAGTGAATTCCAATCTTGCCCATACTGCTTTAAAAGGTTAAAAGAGAGGGGGATGAGACTTTTTAAAGGAAAAGTGTGGTTGACTCTGTACCTAAAGCTTTGGAAAGCATTTACCCAAACTGTTAAAATTTCAGCCTGAAGAAAATATTTACCCAATCATAATTGTTGAAAACAATCAGCTGGATATCTGGCCAAAGGAGTCAAGGCTTCCTGGTGAAGCCTTCATCATGGATGACCAGGCAGGCTGATCTAGCCACAGCGGGAGGGATATTTGTCAACACTTGGAGCTGCGCTCTCCTTACTCTAACAGGACTGCATACTAATAGCTGAGTAAAGGCTGGTCTAAGCAGGGATGGGCAGCTGCTGGCAGCCATACAGAGAACCATGTCTAGATTGGGGTATTTCCTGAATTTCATTTTGAGTGATCTTATATTATTTGCATACATTTCTGTCTAAACCCATTACATTGTAAACTGCTTTGAGGTTGGGCTGTACCTTACTCATCATTGTGTTCCACAGTGAATATCCATCAATATTATTCTCAACACATATTTATGTTCTAAAACTGAGCACTGATAGTCGTAAGCAGAGTTCATAATACTTAAGGTCAGAATCTTCTGGACGGGGAAGAGAGGTGAACTAGAGCCCATGCTACTAATACAATGCTTTTCAGTTCACCTTACCTTGCTCATTTTGATCCCATTGCTTAAAGTGACCTTTAACCTCAACCACTGACAAATTCTTACTTATTCTTGAAAACCAAGCTCAATCATTGCCTCCTCTGTAAAACTTAACCTTTTTTTGTACTAATTATCTCCTTTAAATATTCTTGCAGTTATTTCATGAATGCAAATTAATTGTTTACTTGTCTGAATTACGAACTACTTGAGAGAAGAGTATGATTTTGAAGTCAACTGAATTGACAGCCACAGTGTAGACAAAGCAGGCAGTTGCTGTGTTGTGCAGTTTTACAGATTCAGGGAAAACTCCCCTATCATCTCCCTACCTGTTCTCTTATTCTGGAAAACATAATTCAAAGCTCTGATTCCTATTTGTTTCCTTAGCTCCTTGAGAAAGGTCATTCTTGAAGCTTCTAGCAAATATTTATTTTAATGTTAAGGAGTTCAGGTCTCTTGCACAGAGTATGTTTTGATAGGAAAAGAACTTGAGAGCTAAAGAGCAGCAGGAGCATGGGGGAGAGTGGAGATGAGCGTTTATCTTGCTTGAGTCACCAAAGATTAAACTTTGCCTAGTTTCTAATTTCACTAACAGTTGAAGCCTTCTAATGAGTTAGTCCAGTGAAAGACCCAGTAGTATATAGTGGAGTTCAAATTCTACTCACTGAAGCTAGGGAAGGAAAGGATTATACTATTTCCATCAATCATATGTTGAAATTGGGTCTGAAATGGTTTTAAAGTCTTAGATGGTAAACCAGTAGAAGCTGTGTAGCTCTTCGTTTGGGTGTTGCTGTGTTACTAGAAATCAGGCTATGCTTTGGTGCCTTGAAGACCCCAAGTTGCAATGTATTAAATCCTAAGAGATGTTAAAAATATATCTGAGCTTTTTTGGAAGAGATTATTAACTTATTTCTGCACCTGATCGCCTGGAAACTGAGCCAGTTTCACATTGACTAGGTCTTGATTTAGTGTCACTCATAACTATTGGCAGTTTTATGAAGGATCTTTTTTCCTAGGCAAAGGTCAAGAGATGCAAGTCAGTGAAAAATATTCTTTTCCTTTTCAGAAAAGGGAGTGCTGCCTCTGCTAGTTTCCATGGCTGCATCTCTATGTATCTACACACAGGGAGTTATTTACTTTAAATTGTCTCATTTCTGGATCTGACTAGAATGAATTTTGTGTTTTGTATTTGTGATTTTTATACATGTCAAAGTATCTACTGACAGATGCAGTAGTTAAAAGAGAAAATTGCTGAACAGCTTCCAGTATGCTATGGAAATAAAAGGCAAGAAGATGGGAAAGACAGCATGTAAATAATCAAGTATTTATTGGTCCCTGATTCATAATTAATTTTTAGAAATACCATATCAACTCTAGATAAGAATAAAATACTCTATCATTCTGCTATTTTGTGCATATGTTTTTACAGATTATAATCTCTTATGCATAGTTTCCCAAATTTTCTCACTGGTCACTTAGGTAACATACCTATGTTGTATTGCCTATCTTCCTTGTTTTTCCACAGAGTGGAGCTGTAACTGCACTAAGATGGAGCGAACAGATTTCCAAAGATTTAAAATTGAGTAAATTATAGCGAGAATTGACAAGAAGTTTCTGTTTATCCATTGACCAGAGAAGGGAAATAATTCATCAAGTTTAGTGTGAAGGTCTCAGGATGTCGAAATCAGACTTTTAGATCTTAATCCAGTGAGAATGAAAGATGAACTACCTATAGTGTCTGCCCATGACAAGTCATTTCTTTACTTTGGGATGCAAATCGTATCACACAGTGGTCTGGCATATTCCTTTCAAAGAGATAAGCTGTTTGTTTTTCAAAATGGAGCTCCCAGGTGTGCTAATTCTTGAACACAAAGCTTTATTATTTGGAGGAGAATGTCTTTTTTTGATGGTACTGGGTGGTTGGCAAATATTTACTAATGCACACTTTGTGCTAGAAACTGTTCTGTTCATGAGGACAGGGAAAAGGATAGCACAGATGACTCCCTGCCCGTAAGTAGCTTCCACTTTAGTGGAAGGAGACAAATAATAAAAGTGCAGACATGAAAAGATAAAATAGGGTGATACATTACAAATTGAGCTAAATTAGTTAAGAAAGCTCTCTCAGAAGAATGATATCTGAATTAAGGTCTGAATGTTGAGGAAAAGGCAACCATTTGACAATTTTGAGGGGAAAGAGATTGAGCTCAGCATGTCTGATAGAAACAAGACCAGTAGATTGGGATGCAGTAAACAAGGGAGAACGGTAGAGAGAGATGAGGTTGAAGAGGAAAGCAGAGGCTGGGTCACTGAAGGTGTTTTGGGCCATAGTAAGGAGTTTGATGTTTACTCATGTTGCAATGAAGAGTCATTGAGTGTTTTATGCAGGAAAGGGATGAGGCCTGATGTAATTAGAAAAAATCAATTTGTCTGCTGTGGAGAAGATGGTCAAATGGGTCTCCTTGCCAATGTGATAGCAAATGTGATGTCAAGGAGACCTATTAGTTGCTTTAAAATGGGGTGGTAACAACGAAGGTGAGAAATGGTCAGTTTAGAGACATTTATTGTAGCCACTGCTCTCAAGACTTGCAGACTGATTGGATGTGAAAGAGAAGAACCCAGGATGACTACTAGGTTTTTAATTTGAACGAGTAGATAGTGGTGCTATTATTAAGGTTGCTGGTGATATTAGGAAGAAAGGGAGATTTTATGGCAAAGTGATTCTCTAGAGTTCTCTTCATATTTGTGCAAAGGAATTAGTCATTCTGTTCTAAACGACTTCATTAATGTAATTAGAAAGCTGCATTAATACTTTTTTAACTAATGACATCTACAGGGGACATTTTTAGATGACTCTTTGTTTTCCGATACTCAGTTGCCTGCAATTTGTGACCTGGGTGATCTGAGTCATGCATTAATACCAGAAATATGTGATTTCTTTCTCTCTTCTCTCTTTCTTAGATGGAGTCTTGCTCTGTTGCCAGGCTGGAGTGCAGTGGCGCGATCTTGGCTCACTGCAATCTTTGCCTCTTGGGTTCAAGCGATTCTCCTGCCTCAGCCTCCCGAGTGGCAGGGAATACAGGCGTGTGCCACCATGCCCAGCTAATTTTTTGTATTTCAGTAGAGATGGGGTTTCACCATGGCCAGGATGATCTCGATCTCCTGAACTCATGATCCATCCACCTTGGCCTCCCAGACTGCTGGGATTACAGGCATGAGCCACCACTCCTGGCATGTGATTTCTTTAGTTGTTGTTTTTCAGACTAACATGGTACTAAGGAAGTAAGTTGGAATCCTGCTTAATTCCCTAGTCACTAGATGACCAAGTTACAATTTTATTTTCAATCATATGGTTGGCTCAGTTGGCTCCAGGGACTTTTGGCATGTTGAGTGATACAAAAAAATTAGCCTTGAGGATGAAAAAGTAAACACAGGCTGGGTGTGGTGGCTCACACCTGCAATCCCAGCACTTTGGGAGGCCGAGGTGGGCGGAGGTTAGGAGATCGAGACCATCCTAACACAGTGAAACCCCATCTTTACTAAAAAAAAAAATACAAAAATTAGCCTTACATGGTGGTGGGTGCCTGTAATCCCAGCTATTCAGGAGGCTGAGGCTGGAGAATCGCTTGAACCCGGGAGGCGGAGGTTGCAGTGAACCGAGATTGCACCACTGCACTCCAGCCTTGGCAACAGAGCAAGACTCTGTCTCAAAAAAAAAAAAAAGAAGAAAAGAAAAAGTAAACACAAGTAAATCCCTTGCTTTCTTGGGTTCAATAATCCCCATTGTTGAAGATAACAACCATATCTATAATGCCTGATTATGTTGAGCTTTCAGATGGACAGATGGATAGATAGATGTTCTGTGTTCCTGTGAATATTAGCATATGTAGATATATTTTAAATGTTTTCCTCCTGTGAATATAAACTAGCAACTTTTTTATCAAAACAACTGGACAGAATTACATAAGAATAATGTCTCATTTGTTTGTTCTTTCATTTATTCATTCATTAATTTAGTCATTATGCATCTACTGTTTTTAAGCACTCTATTAGCTCCTCTGATACAAAAACTTATATAGTCTATTAGTTTAGTTCTTTTGTTTGTTTGTTTTTGGTTTTTTAGATAGAGTTTCGCTCTTGTCACCCAGGCTGGAATGCAATGGTGCGATCTAGGCTCACTGCAACCTCCGCCTCCTGGCTTCATGCGATTCTCCCGCTTCAGCCTCCTGAGTAGCTGAATTACAGGCATGTACCACCACACTTGGCTAATTTTGTATTTTTAGTAGAGATGGGGTTTCACCGTGTTGGCCAGGCTGGTCTTGAACTCTTGACCTCAGGTGATCTGCCCACCTCGGCCCTCCAAAGTGCTGGTAGTACAGGCATGAGCCACTGCGCCTGGCCTACTAGTGTTTTCTGGCAATTATTATTAACTCTTCTCATAGTTAAAATGAGGAATAGCAACAAATTTAATTTGATTAAATCCCAGATGGAGAAGTTTTGTGCCAGATCCTGAAAGAGGGTAGACATCATGTTAGGGGAGTAATCTTCAGGGTAATGGGGAGCCACTGAAGGGTTTTCCATGTGGGGAGTTACTTAGGTTGCTATGGTAACAGTATGGCCATGAAAAGTAAATAAATACCAGTACCCTTCACCCTTCCCTCCCAGACCTGTGCCCTCCTTCCCAGCTCTCTCAGTATACATTGGCTTGTGACTTAGCCACCATTAGGGTATTTGGTACCTTTTAGGAAAGATAGGTTCATATGTGCCTTCTTGAAATTCTATAAGCAAAGTTTTATAGATCAGAGTAAGAAAATTGCCCAACCATTTAATACCAATAGACTTTTAAATCTGATAATTCAGTTGCTTTATTATATGACTTGAGTCATATTTTAATCCAAGGACATTCCAAGGAAGTATAATCATGTGTTTCTTAATAAAGGGGACACATTCTGAGAAATTCGTTGTTAGGTGTTTCTGCTGTGTGAACATCAGAGTGTACCGACACAAACTTAGATGATGCAGCCTACCACACACCCGGGCTCTATGGTATGGCCTTTCATTCCTACAAACCTGTATAGCATGTGACTGTACTCAATCCTGTAGGCAGATGTAACACAACAGTAAGTATTTGTATATCCAAACATAAAATGGTGTCATAAAAATATGATATTATATTCCTAGGGGACCACCATCATTAATATGATCTGTCATTAATCAAAATGTTATGTGGCACAGGACTGTATGTGGTTGACCATTTACACTAACAGCCTCTTCTTTTCATTCCTCTACTCCTTTCTTATGGGCTCAAGCAAATGCAAATGTGAAGACTTATTGTAGTAGACTCCAGATAAGCTTTCTCTCCAGGGCTTCTTAAAGCATCCTTTCCAATTAGCAGTATCTATGCTTTTGGGAGATATGGGGTGGGGGTCGGAGTGTGTTAATTCATTTCCTTTTCTTCTGTTGACTCTGAAGTCTGGTTTTCTGGAAATGACTTGGAAGCACCCTTCTAAATTTTCTCTCTGATGACCTATGTATCTTTCTATTTGCAGGATATATAGACACTGTGACTCAGGTAGTAATGACCCCAGGCAGAAAGGTTAAAGGTAGATATAAAAGGAGTAGACATGTTTCCAATTTCTACTCCATAGCAATTGTATAATATCAGAAAAATAAAGATAACTTGTTTTGGTAATCTAATTTGTCATTCATTTTCTCAGTAACTATTAATTGAGTTCTTCAGTATGCCAGGTAACACCAGATGCCACTCCTACCTTCACGGTTATCTTGGCATAGGCTTGGAAAATGTTTGGTATGCTCATTAAGAAAAGACCTGGAACCAACCCAAATGCCCATCGATGATAGACTGGACAAAGAAAATGTGGCACATATACACCATGGAATACTACGCAGCCATAAAAACGATGAGTTCATGTCCTTTGTAGGGACTTGGATGAACCTGGAAACCATCATTCTCAGCAAACTGATGCAAGAACGGAAAACCAGACACCGCAGGTTCTCACTCATAGGCAGGTGTTGAACAATGAGAACACGTGGAGTCAGGGGAAAGGAGCATCACACACAGGGGGGCAGTTTCGGGGAGCTAGGGGAGGGACAAGAGAGGGGGGTGGGAAGGGTGGGGTGGGATAATATGGGTAGAAATGCCGGATATAGTATGCACCTATGCAACAACCCTGCATGACCTGCACATATACCACAGAACCTAAAGTAAAATAAAATTAAAAAAAAAAAAAGAAAAATAATTCCTTAAAACTTTAAAGTCATTAGATTTTACTCTGCTAGTTTAAAATATTTATTTATTAATTGATTTGCCAAATATATATCTTTTGATTAATTATTATAGAAAGATTCTTATGCTAGGTTTCAGGATTCAAGAAAGAAAATCAAATAAAGATGCAGCTTTCAAAGTGCTAGGGAGACCACTGCCTTTCAGTGGTTCCTGTGGTGTCAATAAATGCATCCATAGAGTTAAATCCAATATAATAACCAGCAGTGGTTTGAAACACTCATTTGAAATGTCCTGGGGCTAGAATAAATAATGAATCATTATTATGAAGTGCTAGGTCCCCTGGGGGAGTATGATCTTTGGACCAGTCAGAGATGGGATGAAAAGCATTTCTGGTCACTGAAACTGTGTGAGAATACTGCATCAGTAATAAATTCATCCACGTGTCAGGGTACACAATAGGGGACAGAGCTACCTCCTCTCTGATGTCTAGTGTATTTTCCCATTTCTTATTTACTATGGTTTGCATTTTGTAAACCCCTACTGAGTTTCGTCTTTTGCTGTAATGAGCATTTCCCTGTAAAAATTGTTGACTACTGTTCCCCCCATAGAGTTGCTAACAAATATTACAAAGTCAAGGCCAGGAATGACAAACCATATGCAAGTAGAGCTGAAAAAGGTATTAGAGTTAAATGACTATGAGTCTGCAGTATTTTTTATTTTGTTAATGTACAAAACATAACACCACACCTGCAGGATATTCAGATATATGAGTACAATCTTAGCTTTTAGAAGTCATGAGATAATCTTCAATATTATAGATCCCTGATCAGGTATCAAGTCTAGAGAAACCTAGAGAATTTGGAGAGACTTCACTGAGGTAATTTTTGAAAAATAGATTGCAGGTAGGCTGGGCAAGGTGGCTCATGCCTGTAAAACTAGCACTTTGGGAGGCCAAGGTGGGCGAATCACTTGAGGTCAAGAGTTTGGGACCAGTCTGGCCAAAGGCAAAACCTTGTCTCTACTAAAAGTATAAAAATTAGGAGGACTTCCGCCAATATGGCTCAATAGGAACAGCTCTAGTGCACAGTTCCCAGCAGGAGCGACGCAGAAGGCAGGTGATCTCTGCATTTCTAACTGAGGTACATGATTCATCTCATTGGGACTGGTTAGACAGTGGGTGCAGCCCCAGGAGGGCAAGCTGAATCAGGGTGGGGCATCACCTCACCTGGGAAGTGCAAGGGGCTGGAGAACTCCCTCTCCTAGCCAAGGGAAGCCATCAGGGACTTTTCCTGACACTCTGGCACTCTGGCTCAGATACTGTGTTTCCCCAGAGTCTTCACAACCTGCAGACTGGGAGATTCCCTCTGGTGCTTACAAAACCAGCACCCTGGGTTTCCAGCACAAAACTGGGCAGCCATTTTAGTCACAGCAGTTTTTTTTTTTTCTCCTCATACCCCAATGGCACCTGGAATACCAGTGAGACAGAACCACTCATTCCCCTGAAAAAGGGGGCTGAAGCCAGGGAGCCAAGTGATCTGGCTCAGTGGGTCCCACTCCCACAAAGACCAGCAAGCTAAGATCTGTGGCTTGAAATTCTTGCAGCCAGCACAGCAGTCTGAGCTTGACCTGGGACATACAAACTCGGTGGGGAGAGGGGCATCTGCCATTGCTGAGGCTCTGGTAGGTGGTTTTAACCTTGCCTGTGTAAACAAAGTCACCGAGAAGTTTACACACACACTGGGCGGAGCCCACGACAGCTCAGCAAGGCCACTGCAGGCAGACTGTGTCACTCACTCAACTCCCTTCTTGCTGGGGAGGGCATCTCTGAAAAAAGGCAGTAGCCCATCAGGGACTTATAAATAAAGCCCCCTCCTTCCTGGGACAGAGCACCTGGGAAAAGGGCTGGTTGTGGGTTCAGCTTCAGCAGACTTAAGTGTCCCTGCCCAACAGCTCTGAAGGGAGCAAAGGATCTCCCAGCATGGCACTCAAGCTCTGATAAGAGACAGATTGCCTCCTCAAGTGGGTCCCTGACAGCCATGTATCCTGCCTGGGAGACACCTCCCAGCAGGGGCTGACAGACACCTCATACAAGAGAGCTCTGGCTGGCATCTAGTGGGTACACTTCTGGGATGAAGCTACCAGAGGAAGGAACAGGCAACAATCTTTGCTATTCTGCAGCCCCCCACTTGTGATTCCCAGGCAAGCAGAGTCTCAAGTGGATCTTCAGCAAACTCCAGCAGACCTGCAGCAGAGGGGCCTGACTGTTAGAAGGAAAACCAACAAAACAGAAAGAAATAGTTTCAAAATTAACAGAAAGGACGTCCACTCAGAGACCCCATCCAAAGGTCACCAACTTCAAAGACCAAAGGTAGATAAATCCACAAAGATGGGAAGAAACCAGTGCAAAAAGGCTGAAATCTCTAAAAACCAGAATGGATCTTCTCCTCCAAGGGAGCACAACTCTTTACCAGCAAGGGAATAAAACTGGATGGAGAATGAGTTTGATAAATTGACGGAAGTAGGCTTCAGAAGGTTGGTAATAACAAACTTCCCCAAGCTAAAGCAGTATGTTCTAACCCAATGCAAGGAAGCTAAGAACCTTGAAAAAAGGTTAGATGAAATGCTAACTGGAATAACCAGTTTAGAGAAGAACATAAACAACTTGATGGAGCTGAAAAACACAGCATGAGAACTTCAGGAAGCATACACAAGTATCAATAGCTGAATCTATCATGTAAAAGAAAGGATATCAGAGATCGAATATCAACTCAATGAAATAAAGTGAGAAGGCAATATTAGAGAAAAAAGAGTGAAAAGGAATGAACAAAGCCTCCAAGAAATATGGGATTATGTAAAAAGACCAAATCTACATTTGATCGGTGTACCTAAAAGTGACAGGGAGAATGAAAGCAAGTTGGAAAACACTCTTCAGGATATTATCCAGGAGCACTTCCCCCAACATAGCAAGACAGGTCCACATTCAAATTCAGGAAATACAGAGAACACCACAATGATATTCCTTGAGAAGAGCAACCCCAAGACATAATTGTCAGATTCACCACGGCTGAAATGAAGGAAAAAATGCTAAGGGAAGCCAGAGAGAAAGGTCGTGTTACCCACAAAGGGAAGCCCATCAGACTTACAGAGTAGCTCTCAGCAGAAACCCTACAAGCCAGAAGAGAGTGGGGGCCAATATTCAACATCCTTAAAGAAAAGAATTTTCAACTTAGAATTTCATATCCAGCCAAACTAAGCTTCATAAGCAAATGAGAAATAAAATCCTTTATGAACAAGCAACTGCTGAGAGATTTTGTCACCACCAGGCCTGCCTTATAAAAGCTCCTGAAGGAAGCACTAATATGGAAAGGAACAACCAGTACCAGCCACTGCAAAAACATACAAAATTGTAAAGACCATTGACAGTGTGAAGAAACTGCATCAACTAATGGGCAAAACAACCAGCTAGCATCATAAAAACAGGATCAAATCCACACATAACAATATTAACCTTAAATGTAAATGGGCTAATTGCTCCAATCAAAAGACACGAACTGACAAATTGGATAAAGAGCCAAGACCCATCGGTGTGCTGTATTCAGGAGACCCATCTCACATACAAAGACACACATAGGCTCCAAATAAAGAGATGGAGGAAGATTTACCAAGCAAATGGAAAGGAAAAAAAGCAGGGGGTTGCAATCCTAGTCTCTGATAAAACAGACTTTAAACCAATAAAGATCAAAAGAGACAAAGAAGGGCATTACATAATGGTAAAGGGATCATTGCAACAAGAAGTGCTAACTCTCCTAAATATATGTGCACCCAATACCAGAGCACCCAGTTACATAAAGCAAGTTCTTAATGACCCACAGAGAGACTTAGCCTCCCACACAGTAATAGTGAGAGACTTTAACACCCCACTGTCAATATTAGATCAATGAGACAGAAAATTAACAAGGATATCCAGGAGTTGAACTCAGATCTGGACCAAGTGGACCTAATAGACATCTACAGAACTTTCCACCCCAAATCCACAGAATATACATTCTTCTCAGCACTACATTGCACTTATTGTAAAATTGACCACATAATTGGAAATAAAACACTCCTCAGCAAATGCAAAAGAATGGAAACTATAACAAACAGTCTCTCAGACCACAGTTCAATCAAATTAGAACTCAAGATTAAGAAACTCACTAAAAATTGCACAACTACATGGAAACTGAACAACCTGCTCCTGAATGACTACTGGATAAATAATAAAATGAAGGCAGAAATAAAGCTGTTCTTTGAAACCAATGAGAATGAAGACACAGCATACCAGAATCTCTGGGACACATTTAAAGTAGTGTGTAGAGGGAAATTTATAGCACTAAATGCTCACAAGAGAAATGAGGAAAGATCTAAAATTGACACCCTAACATCACAAAAGAACTAGAGAAGCAAGATCAAAAAATTCTAGAACTAGCAGAAGACAAGAAATAACTAAGATCAGAGCAGAACTGAAGGAGACAGAGACACAAAAAACCCTTCAAAAAAATCAGTGAATCCAGGAGATGTTTTTTTGAGAAGATCAACAAAATAGATAGACTGCTAGCTAGACTAATAAAGAAGAAAAGAGAGAAGAATCAAATAGATGCAATAAAAAATGATAAAGGATATCATCACCAATCCCACAGAAATACAAACTACCATGAGAGAATACTACAAACACCTCTATGCAAATAAACCAGTAAATCTAGAAGAAATGGATAAATTCCTGGACCCTTACACCCTCCCAAGACTAAACCAAGACTAAAGAAGTCAAATCCCTGAATAGATCAATAAAAAAGTATGAAATTTAGGCAGCAATTAATAGCCTACCAACCAAAAAAAAAATTCCAGGACCAGACAGGTTCACAGCTGAATTTTACAAGAGGTACAAAGACGAGATGGTACTATTCCTTCTGAAACTATTCCAAACAATACAAACAGAGGGACTCCTCCCCTAACTCACTTTATGAGACCAACATCATCCTGATACCAAAACCTGGCAGAGACACAACTAAAAAAGAAATTTTCAGGCTAATGTTCATGATGAACATTGATGCAAAAATCCTCAATAAAATACTGGCAAACCGAATCCAACAGCACATCAAGAGCTTATCCATCATGATCAAGTCAGCTTCATCCCTGGGATGCAAACCTGATTCAACTTACACAAATCTATAAGTGCAATCCATCACATAAACAGAACCAAAGACAAAAACCACATGATTATCTCAATAGATGTTGAGAAGGCCTTTGACAAAATTCAAAAGCCCTTTATGCTAAAAACTCTTAATAAACTAGGTATCAGTGGAACATATCTCAAAATAAGAAGAGCTATTTATGACAAACCCTCAGCCAATATCATACTGAATGAGCAAAAACTGGAAGCATTCCCTTTGAAAACTGGCACAAGACAAGGATGCCCCCCTCTCACCACTCCTATTCAACATAGTATTGGAAGTTCTGGCCAGGGCAATCGGGCAAGAAAAAAGAAATAAAGTGTATTCAATTAGGAAAAGAGGAAGTCAAATTGAATCTATTTGCAGATGACATGATCATATATTTAGAAGACCCCATCATCTCAGCCCAAAATCTCCTTAAGCTGATAAGCAGCTTCAGCGAAGTCTCAGGATACAAAATCAATGTGCAAAAATCACAAACATTCCTGTACACAAATAACAGACAAACAGACAGCCAAATCATGAGTGAACACCCATTCACAATTGCTGCAAAGAGAATAAAATACCTAGGAATCCAACTAACAAGGGATGTAAAGGACCTCTTCAAGTAGAACTACAAACCACTGCTCAAGGAAATAAGAGAGGACACAAACAGATGGAAAAACATTCCATGCTCATGGTTAGGAAGAATCCATATTGTGAAAATGGCCATACTGCCCAAAGTAATTTATAGATTCAGTGCTATCCACATCAAACTACCATTGACATTCTTCACAGAATTGGAAAAAACCTCCTTAAACTTCATATGGAACCAAAAAGAGCCCACATAGCCAAGATAATCCTGAGCAAAAAAACAAAACAAAACAAAACAAAAACAAAGCTAGAGGCATCATGCTATCTGACTTCAAACTATGCTACAAGGCTACAGTAATCAAAACAGCATGGTATTGGTAGCAAAACAGAGATGTAGACCAATGGAACAGAACAGAGGCCTCAGAAATAACGCCACACATCTACAACCATCTGATCTTTGGCAAACCTGACAAAAACAAGCAATGGGGAAAGGACTCCCTATTTAATAAATGGTGTTGACAAAACTGGCTAGCCACATGCAGAAAGCTGAAACTGGATCCCTTCCTTACACCTTTTACAAAAATTAACTCCAGATGGATTAAAGATTTAAACATAAGCCCTAATACCATAAAAACCCTAGAAGAAAACCTAAGAATACCATTCAGGACATAGGCATGGGCAAGGATTTCATGACTAAAACACCAAAAGCAATGGCAACAAAAACCAAAACAGACAAATGGGATCTAATTAAACTTAAGAGCTTCTGCACAGCAAAAGAAACTATTATTAGAGTGAACTGGCAACCAACAGAATGGGAAAAAATGTTTGCAATCTTCCCATCTGACAAAGGGCTAATATTCAGAATCTACAAAGAACTTAAAGAAATTTACAAGGAAAAAAAACATCAAAAAGTGGGCAAAGGATATGAATAGACACTTCTCAAAAGAAGACATTTATGCAGCCAATGAACATATAAAAACTCATCATCACTGGTCATTAAAGAAATGCAAATCAAAACCATATTGAGATACCATCTCATGCCAGTTAGAATGACGGTCATTAAAAAATCAGGAGAAAACAGATGCTGGAGATGATGTGGAGAAATAGGAATGCTTTTACACCGTTGGTGGTAGTGTAAATTAGTTCAATCATTGTGGAAGACAGTGTGGCCATTCCTCAAGGATCTAGAACTAGAAATACCACTTGACCCGGCAATCCCATTACTGGGTATGTACCCAAGAGATTATAAATCATTCTATTATAAAGACACATGCACACATATGTTTATTGCGGCACCGTTCACAATAGGAAAGACTTGGAACCAACCCAAATACCCATCAATGATAGAGTAGATAAAGAAAATGTGGCACATGTACACCATGGAATACTATGCAGCCATAAACAAGGATGAGTTCATGCCCTTTGCAGGGACATGGATGAAGCTGGAAACCATCATTTTCAGCAAACTGACACAAGAACAGAAAACCAAATACCGCAAGTTCTCATTCATAAGTGGGTGTTGAACAATGAGAACACATGGACACAGGGAGGGGAACATCACACACCAGGCCTGTCTGGAGGTGGGGGGCTAGGGAAGGGATATGAGGGGAGAGTTTAGGGAGGGGGATAGCATTAGGAGAAATACCTAATGTAGATGTCCGGGTGATGGATGCAGCAAACCACCATGGCACGTGTATACCTATGTAACAAACCTGCACATTCTGCACATGTACCCCAGAACTTAAAGTTTAAAATAATAAAAAAAGATTTTAAAAAAAGAAAAAATATATAAAAATTAGCTGGGCTTGGTGGTGGGCACTTGTAATCCCAGCTACTCAGGAGGCTGAGGCAGGAGAATTGCTTGAACCCTGGAGGCGGAGGTTGCAGTGAATCGAGATCGCACCACTGCACTCCAGCCTGGACGACAGAGTAAGACTGTGTCAAAAACAGAAAAAGACATTGAAGGAGGAATATAAGGCAGGAAGAGTATGACTTTGAGTACCAGAAGACATGGTGGCTCATGGAGGACAGTTTTCTTTAGGAGCCAAGTGTGATGAGTGGAAGAAGAGGGATTTGCTGAAGACTGGGAAAACTTTAATCCTTTTTAAACACTTTGATCCTTTTTAAACAACTCTAAAACGTAGATTTTTTAGATCCCCATAGTAATGCTACTTTCATTTACAAATGAATTTGAAGTGAAGTGAATGATTTAACTTAGATGTATGTGCCTAATAGATCTAGTATAGGATTAGGAAGAACATTAGCTTTCTAGTTAGATCTGCTTTCCAGTCGATGTACTATCTTGGCTGGGCTACTTTCTAGAATTATGTGACCTTCTTTAAGTTATTTTGTTTTCTTATCTGTAAAATGGACCTAATAGAGCCTGTGCTGTTACTAGAGGAGTAAGTTAAGTAACTGCATGTGAATTACCTACTATATTATACATCTTAGCCTTTTGGTAAACAAAACTAGTATTGCGACAAAATTACAAATGTGCCACCATGCCCAGCTAATTTTGTATTTTTGGTAGAGACGGGATTTCTCTATGTTGGCCAGGCTGGTCTTGACGCCCGATCTCAGGTGATCCACCCGCCTCAGCCTCCCAAAGTGCTGGGATTATAGGCGTGAGCCACCTCACCCAGCTGTAAAATCTTTATCTACTGAGGATAGTGAAAAAAACTGAACATATTTTTATTAAGTTGTGATATTCGGAGTGTCCTGGAAAGAAGGATTTGATAACTTTCCCACATTCTCAACAAACAAATTTTATTTTTTCCCTTGATGAAAAATAATGTACGATTGATATAATTCAAAATATTCATTATTATATAAAGTAAAACTCTACTGTGCTCTAATTTCATGCACTTAATTGATCATTACTAATAGTTCGATATATACCCTTTCATACCTTTTCATGTTATATGAAAAAAGAATACATACCTCTTCTTAGAAAAATGGAATGAGCCGGGTGCGGTGGCTCACGCCTGTAATCCCAGCACTTTGGGAGGCCGAGGCGGGTGGATCAGGAGGTCAGGAGTTTGAGACCAGCCTGGCCAAGATGTTGAAACCCCATCTCTACTAAAAATACAAAAATTAGCTGGGCACAGTGGCATGCACCTGTTATCCCAGCTACTCAGGAGGCTGAGGCAAGAGAATCGCTTGAACCTGGGAGGCAGAGGTTGCAGTGAGCCGAGATCGTGCCATTGCGCTCCAGCCTGGGTGACAGAGGGAGACTCTGTCTCAAAAAAAAAAAAAAAAGAAAAAGAAAAATGGAATAAAATTGGGCACATGTTTCTGTAGCTTGTTTTTAAATGTATAACAATGTATCATGAACACCTTTCTCTGTCAATTCATGGCATTCTATCTAGTTTGTTTTTGATTTTATAGCAGCATGATGTTCTATAAAGTGATTACATCATTACTTATTCAATTAGTCTTCTACTGTTTGACTTTCAGACTGTTTCCAGTTTTTGTTTTATGTTTTGCCTCAAGAAAAGATGCTGTAATGTACAACATTGTATGTTTTTCTGTAGCATATATTCATAGGTATATGTGTGGCTAGATAAAGACATATTTAATATTGTAATAGGTTAGTTTAAAGAAAACACTGGATTTAAGTTAGGATTTATTTTAACTGACTTTAAACCAATATGTATGGCTTGCATTACTGAAAAACAACTTAAAGCAAATGGTCTATTTACCACTGAGTTCAATGGGACATAGTGAATAAAGTTGGAAGTAACTGTTTATTTCTCATGGACTTTGGAAGTTACAGGATTGTCCTCTTCCTAGAACTTGTTTTAGTAAGTCTGTTCTCCTGAGAACACAATTGTAGCTTTAGAGGCTTTGGGATTTATTGAAGAAGAATGTCTGGCTGATTTAAAGCAGTGCTGGTTGCTCAAGTTAGGGCATTAGTACCTTTTAGTCAATGACATCAAAGAGGTGTGGGAGATCCAGTTTGAAGTGTGATCTGTGTTCATATCCCTGAGGAGACTGTCAAGATAACCAAGACAATTTTCTGTTGTACTTTTAAGAGTGAAATTAGCTTGAAGAAAATTGTTGAGTTACTTTAGTGGCAGAAATCCAGCATGCTGAATTATCTAATTCACTTAACACTGTTTTAACAAAATGAAGCTGGACACTGTGGTGCACGCCTATAGTCATAAGTACTCAGGAGGCTGAGGTGGGAGGATCACTTGGGTCCAGCAGTCTTGGGCTACAGGGTGCTATGCTGATAGAGTGTCCACACTACATTCAGCCACCATGTAGTGACCTCCCAAATCAGGAGACCACCAGGTTGCTTGAGAGGGGCGAACCAGCCCAGGTCAGATGTGGAGCAGGTCAAAACTGCCGTGTTGATCAGTAATGGGATTGCCCCCGTGAATAGCCACTGCCCTCCAGACCGGGCAATGTAGTGGGCAACGTAGTGATGTTGCAAACAAACACAAAATGGAATCTGAGAATCTGTGTCATCTGCATTATTTGGATGGGGTGAGAAAATGGATTAGACTGTAGCTAGGGGATTTTTCTCACTATTTGCCCTCCAAACTCCTTTATCTCTTCCTGTTTCAAACACTTTCACTGCCAAAAGCCTAATCCACATCTGCACAAAGAGAACACTACTGCAGTAATAGCACAAGGAAAAGCACTGGAGCGCTTGGAACTCTTCCTGGGTTAAAAGCACTTCTATTAACTTGCTGATTTGTCTCAGAGAAAAATTCCTATTTTCTTTCTTTCTAGTGCCTCCAGAAGAGGAAATCAATTTGCGATTTTAAATTCATTTTCTTTTTTATGTCAATTTTAAAACTATTATCAAAGTAATACATACACATGCACATAGTTTAAAAATAAAATAGTGCAAAAGGGCTGAATGATGAAAAGCAACATTTACCCATCCCTCCCCCTCCTCTGGTCCCATTTTTAACTCCTGTTCATTTTGATGACTATTTCCATCTCTCTAAATAGTATTATACCACTACTTCATTTCCTTTAAAAAAATCAGCTATATGTCTATTATCTACTGACTTTCTACAATTTACATGAGAATTTTCTTTACTTGTATTTTTGCCCCCCGCCGTCTTTTCTTCGTCCTTCCAGTATAGTTAAATCATCATTTTTAACTCCTCAGTGATTTATCTTATGTAAAGGTGCATTCACTACTTGTAATAGAAAATCCATTTCAATATTTAAGCAGTAAGGAAAATGTAGTTTCTCACAATAACATGTCCCAAGATAAGTCAGCTGTAAGATTAATTCAGATAATGTCTAAAAGATTATGAGAGGCTGTTTCTGCCTTTATAGCACTCCTGGAAGCCCAGTGCAGATTCCTCCTCATGTCTCTGACTAAAACCAGCCATATAGCCACTACTCATGACTGACAAGGGATGTGCCATTACTATCATCTACAATAATCATGATTTACCTCAGTCCTTCTGAGCTCCTGACTCACCCCAGAAGATAATGTGGACACATGAGTGAAAATCTGGTCTCTGCTAACAAAAGAAAGCAGTAGGAAGGGGGAGAGCAGTAGTAAGAGGGAGAAGGGGAGGTAGCAATAGGGCAGGCACAAATAATGTCTGCTATAATTAACTCCATAGGTTTAATTTATTTATGCCTTTTTAAAATTCTTCCATTGATCCTAGAAATTATTTCTTGATTCCCCAATGCATCCCATGAGCAATGATCCCTGCCTTCCACTTCCCAGACTCTGTCATGTAGGTTTTTTACATTGTCACTTTTGCTAACATTCACATGCTGCTCTGTATATTTTTATCTAGGTGAAGTTTTGTGTATAGATTTACCCTAAAAATTGAAAATCATGAATGAATGCTTGTATTAGTGTGATGGATAATTCTTTAGAATCAGAATTCTACTCGCCAATGATTTGGATTTGCTTATTACTGTTGTGCCTGGTGCATACCAGCAACCTTACAGATGATTACTGAATCAAGAATAAATGTACTCGAGTTGTTTACAAATGGATTTTACCTGTAATGTCAAGTTCAACAGGGTGGAGAAAAGGTCGGGAAGGGTGAGGAAATGGATTTAAGAACATGCCTAACTTTAGGAACCTGACCTTCTGGCACTGGGTTCTGATGTTAAGGTAGTTAAAGCTACTGGAGAAGAAAGCCTTTGGCGTAGAGGAAATCTCAGGTAGCATATGTAAATCGCCATACTATGTGATTACTCTAAGAACTGAAGACTGTCTTCCAAAGACACTGATAGGGCATGTGTTATTGTCAGCTGGTGAGGCTTTTCATTTCTGTACTGGTGCACCCTATATGCAGTGCAAAATAATTTCCTTTGCTCAGTGCTGGAATCAGGTTGCACACAGGAGAATATACAGGTTTTCAGTTGGGATTTACCTTGACAGGCCACCTTCCTGTGATAAATGACCCATAGGGAAAGACAAATGAAGCCTGGCACTGGGCAAACTGTTCTCTGAGAATAACTCTGCTCTCCAGGTATTGTCAGTGAGAATTCCTGGCCAGGAGAAATGGACTGTGTTCCAGGGAATAAAAAACATACACAGGAGTGAGCATTGCTGAGAGGACTGTGGGGTGAGGTGGCTTCAAGGAAGAGTCAATAACGGGTGGGGGAGTTAGAAATGGGGGCTTTTATATAGGAAATCTTTGTAGCTCTAATTAGAGGCAGAATATAGATTCAGCACAGCAGGCAGACCTGAAACACTTGCCACTGTATTTAGCTATTCACGCAGTTCACATGATTTAGCATATCCACGGGCAGGAACCCGGGTTACAGTAACACCAATTAGAGTGTCTTTACCCACACGTAGTGGACCATTTCCCTGGCTTTGCATCTCAAGTAGTGAATGGAAAGTGAATTTTAATGATGTCCTATTAAGACAACTAAAGAGTGCAACAAATAGTTCTCAGTTCCTTGCATGGCACTGTGAGGAAAATGATTTGTTCTAGTAGAATTCTAGTTCCTTAACAATTGGGAGTTATTGCTGGCTCTCAAAAGACCACTGATTCAGATATGTCTTTGGATGGGTGTGGGGGAAAAAGTAGGAAATTTTTTTTTTCTGTTTGCATATAGGAGAGGAATAATTTTATTCCTCTCATTAAAATTATTATTTTTTTCTTATGATGATTATTTTGAAATTATTTTCTCCTGCCATGGGGCCAACTTAGGGATAACTGTTGGGAAATTCAATTACAGAGAAGTGGTGAGCCAAAATTCCTGCATCACTGAATTTAGTATAGAATAATAGCATGAGTACTGTTAGTGAGTAGCCATTTAAGCAGCCTGCTGCTATTTCAAACCAAAAGAAAGTTGGCCTAAGTTTGGACTCACCCCTGAGACTCAAGACCTATTGAGTTTGGGACTTAGAATTTCTTGGATGTGGATACTGACACCTCCAGTCCCCGGCTCTGTCCCAGTGACCTCAGGCCTGTATTAACCCTTTTGATTACTCACTCCAACTTAGGTCAGACCTCTTGCCTTTCCTGAACTTGAGGCCTGAGAGTGTCGGGTAGGTCATTTGCTGGAACTAAGTCTGATTGAACTTAGTGATGAAGCAGCAGGGCTGTGGGTGAATGGCATGATTCCCTGCAGTGCCAGAGTCTTTCAGTATGAAACTTTTTACTTTAAGTAGCTATATTGCTTTCTTTCCTTTTCATTGGCATCTCCAGTGTATCAGGTCTTCCATCAAAATAGCCCTATCCCAGCCATAATGGCGATGGCTGCTGTCTTCCTGAAACTGTGGAGGATCAGGCTGGAGGAAAGCTGAAGATTTTGTCCCATTGGATGAGATTTCAAAAATAGTTTCTTTTGCTCTTTTATTGATAGTTGAATCACCTCTCCTTTTAGGACCCAGGCCTGTCATCAGGGTTTTTAATCTATCATCCTTCTCTTTTACTTTTTCAGTCTTTCTCTCTTTTCTGGCTTCTTTCTTTCTTCCTTTCCTTTTCCTTTTCCTTCCTTCCCTCCCTCTCTTCTTTCCTTTCTTTCTTCCTTTCCTTTTTCTCTTCCCTCCCTCCCGAGTACCTGGGACTATAGGTGTGGGCCACCATATCTGGCTAATTTTTGTATTTTTAGTAGAGACAGTTATTTACCTTGTTGGCCAGGCTGGTCTCAAACTCCTGACCTCAAGCAATCTGCCTCGGTCTCCCAAAGTGCTGGGATTACAGGCATGAGCCACTGTACCTGGCCGCCTTTTTTTTTTAATTTAAATTTTGTATTAGAAAAATGTCAAAAATATATGAAAGTACAGATAAAATTATTCTTCTCATTGAATTCCTGGTGATGTATTTTCTTGTGATACTCCTTTTAATAATCCTGACTCCTTCCATCCCATTGCATTGTAGGCCAAATGTATTAATTAAAGATAACTATGTGAACTGAACTCTCTATTTCTAATAAAGACATTTAAAAATTATTAATATAAAAATTGTAACCATAGCACACACAACAAAATTAATAATTCCTTGATGTTATTTAATTCCCAGTACATATTCAAGTTTTTCTAATGCTGCTTATCTTTTAATTGTCAAAAATGATCTTTGGTCTTTATTCCTTCCATTTGTTTGGACAGTCACTGTAGACCTTTTCAGTAAGGTAATACTAAACTCTGGATGTAGTAATATCTTGGCCTCTACTCTATCATCATGTTTCCTTTTCTCAGGTGGAGTTGAGGGGATAGTATGATCATCTCAGATATCTTTTCCAATTCAACTCTGCATCTCAGAGGATGTAACATCTCAAGGAAGGCTTCCCCAGCTGCCTTTACCCAGCCAGTCTCAGTCCAAATGTTCCTTTTCCCTATTCCCGTAGCATCCTGTGTATAGTGCTGTCACTCCCAGAGGTTCCTGAATTTGTTTATGTGTCTATTCTGGACAGTGAGCTCATGTTCTTTCTTGTATGCCTAATGCCTAGTTGAATAATACTTGAACTCAACTAATTAGTTTTTTTTTTTTTTAATTGCATTTTAGGTTTGGGGGTACATGTGAAGAACATGGAAGATTGTTGCATAGGTACACACATGGCAGTGTGATTTGCTGCCTTCCTCCCCATCACCTATATCTGGCATTTCTCCCCATGCTATCCCTCCCCAACTCCCCCACCCCCCACTATCCCTCCCCTTTTCCCCCGACAGACCCCAGTGTGTGATACTCCCCTCCCTGTGTCCATGTGTTCCCATTGTTCAACACCCGCCTATGAGTGAGAACATGCGGTGTTTGATTTTCTGTTCCTGTGTCAGTTTGCTGAGAATGATGGTTTCCAGGTTCATCCATGTCCCTACAAAGGACACGAACTCATCGTTTTTGATGGCTGCATAATATTCCATGGTGTATATGTGCCACATTTTCCCTGTCCAGTCTATCATCGATGGGCATTTGGGTTGGTTCCAGGTCTTTGCTATTGTAAACTGTGCTGCAATGAACATTCGTGTGCATGTGTCCTTATAGTAGAACAATTTATAGTCTTTTGGATATATACCCAGTAATGGGATTGCTGGATCAAATGGAATTTCTATTTCTAGGTCCTTGAGGAATCGCCACACCGTCTTCCACAATGGTTGAACTAATTTACACTCCCACCAACAGTGTAAAAGCGTTCCTATTTCTCCACATCCTCTCCAGCATCTGTTGTCTCCAGATTTTTTAATGATCGCCATTCTAACTGGCGTGAGATGGTATCTCAATGTAGTTTTGATTTGCATTTCTCTAATGACCAGTGATGATGAGCATTTTTTCATATGTTTGTTGGCTTCATGTATGTCTTCTTTTGTAAAGTGTCTGTTCATATCCTTCGCCCACTTTTGAATGGGCTTGTTTGTTTTTTCTTGTAAATGTGTTTCAGTTCTTTGTAGATTCTGGTTATCAGCCCTTTGTCAGATGGGTAGACTGCAAAAATTTTTTCCCATTCTGTTGGTTGCCGATTCACTCTAATGACTGTTTCTTTTGCTGTGCAGAAGCTATGGAGTTTGATTAGGTCCCATTTGTCTATTTTGGCTTTTGTTGCCACTGCTTTTGGTGTTTTGGTCATGAAGTCCTTGCCTACACCTATGTCCTGAATGGTTTTGCCTAGATTTTCTTCTAGGGTTTTTATGGTGTTAGGTCTTATGTTTAAGTCTTTAATCCATCTGGAGTTAATTTTAGTGTAAGGTGTCAGGAAGGGGTCCAGCTTCTGCTTTCTGCACATGACTAGCCAGTTTTCCCAACACCATTTATTAAACAGGGGACTCGCTTCCACATTGTTTGTTTTTGTCAGGTTTGTCAAAGATCAGGTGGTTGTAGATGTGTTGTGTTGCGTCGGAGGTCTCTGTCCTGTTCCATTGGTCTATATCTCTGTTTTGGTACCAGTACCATGCTGTTTTGATTACTGTAGCTTTGTAGTATAATTTGAAGTCCGGGAGTGTGATGCCTCCAGCTTTGTTCTTTTTGCTTAGAATTGACTTGGCTATGCGGGCTCTCTTTTGGTTCCATATGAAGTTTAAGGTGGTTTTTTCCAGTTCTTCAAAGAAGGTCATTGGTAGCTTGATAGGGATAGCATTGAATCTGTAAATTACTTTGGGCAGTATGGCCATTTTGACAATATTGATTCTTCCTAGCCATGAACATGGAATATTTCTCCATCTGTTTGTGTCCTCTCTTATTTCATTGAGCAGTGGTTTGTAGTTCTCCTTGAAGAGGTCCTTTACGTTCCTTGTTAGTTGTATTCCTAGGTATTTTATTCTCTTTGTAGCGATTGTGAATGGCAGTTGGATCTTGATTTGGCTGTCTTGAAGTCTGTTATTGGTGTATAGGAATGCTTGTGATTTTTGCACATTGATTTTATATCCTGAGACTTTGCTGAAGTTGCTTATCAGTTTCAGGAGATTTTTGGGCTGAGACGATGGGGTTTTCTAGATATACAATCATATTCGTCTGCAAATAGAGACAATTTGACTTCCTCCTTTCCTATTTGAATACCCGTTATTTCTTTTTCTTGCCTGATTGCTCTGGCTAGAACTTCCAGTACTATATTGAATAGGAGTGGTGAGAGAGGACATCCTTGTCTAGTGCCAGATTTCAAAGGGAATGCTTCTAGTTTTTGCCCATTCAGTATGATATTGGCTGTTGGTTTGTCATAAATAGCTTTTATCATTTTGAGATACGTTCCATCAATACCTAGTTTATTGAGAGTTTTTAGCATAAAGGGCTGTTGAATTTTGTCAAAGGCCTTCTCTGCATCAATTGAGATTATCATGTGGTTTTTGTCTTTGGTTCTGTTTATGTGGTGGATTATGTTTATAGATTTGCGTATGTTGAACCAGCCTTGCATCCCCGGGATGAAGCCTACTTGATCATGGTGGATAAGCTTTTTGATGTGCTGTTGCAATCGGTTTGCCAGTATTTTATTGAAGATTTTTGCATCTATGTTCATCATGGATATTGGCCTGAAGTTTTCTTTTCTTGCTGAGTCTCTGCCAGGTTTTGGTATCAGGATGATGTTGGTCTCATAAAATGATTTAGGAAGGATTCCCTCTCTTTGGATTGTGTGGAATAGTTTCAAAAGGAATGGTACCAGCTCCTCTTTGTATGTCTGGTAGAATTCGGCTGTGAACCCATCTGGACCTGGGCTTTTTTTGGGTGGTAGGCTCTTAATTGCTGCCTCAACTTCAGACCTTGTTATTGGTCTATTCAGGGTTTCGACTTCTTCCTGGTTTAGGCTTGGGAGGATGCATGTGTCCAGGAATTTATCCATTTCTTCCAGGTTTACTAGTTTATGTGCATAGAGTTGTTTGTAATAATCTCTGATGATGGTTTGAATTTCTGTGGAATCTGTGGTGATATCCCCTTTATCGTTTTTTATTGCATTTATTTGATTATTTTCTCTTTTCTTTTTTATTAATCTGGCTAGTGGTCTATTGTGTTGACCTTTTCAAAAAACCAGCTCCTGGGTTTGTTGATTTTTTGAAGAGTTTTTCGTGTCTCTATCTCCTTCAGTTCTGCTCTGATCTTGGTTATTTCTTGTCTTCTGCTAGGTTTTGAGTTTTTTTGATCTTGCTCCTCTAGCTCTTTCAATTTTGATGATAGGGTGTCTATTTTAGATCTCTCCTTGCTTCTCATGTGGGCATTTATTGCTATATACTTTCCTCTAGAGACTGCTTTAAATGTGTCCCAGAGATTCTGGTATGTTGTGTCTTCGTCCTCGTTGGTTTCAAAGAACATCTTCATTTCTCCCTTCATTTCATTGTTTATCCAGTCAATATTCAAGAGCCAGTTGTTCAGTTTCCATGAAGCTGTGTGGTTCTGAGTCAGTTTCTGAGTTCTGAGTTCTAACTTGATTGCACTGTGGTCTGAGAGACTGTTTGTTATGATTTCTGTTCTTTTGCATTTGCTGAGGAGTGATTTACTTCCAATTATGTGGTCAATTTTAGAGTAGGTGTGATGTGGTGCTGAGAAGAATGTATATTCTGTGGATTTGAGGTGGAGAGTTCTGCAAATGTCTATTAGGTTTGCTTGATCCAGGTGTGAGTTCAAGTCCTGGATATCCTTGTTAATTTTCTGTCTTGTTGATCTGTCTAACATTGACAATGGGGTGTTCAAGTCTCCCACTATTATTGTGTGGGAATCTAAGTCTCTTTGTAAGTCATTGAGAACTTGCCTTATGTATCTGGGTGCTCCTGTATTGGGTGCGTATATATTTAGGATCGTTAGCTCTTCTTGTTGCATTGATCCTTTTACCATTATGTAATGTCCTTCTTTGTCTCTTTTGATCTTTGTTGGTTTAAAGTCTATTTTATCAGAGATGAGAATTGCAACTCCTGCTTTTTTTGCTCTCCATTTGCTTGGTAAATCTTCCTCCATCCCTTTATTTTGAGCCTTTGTGTATCTCTGCATGTGAGATGGGTTTCCTGGATACAGCACAGCGATGGGTTTTGGCTTTTTATCCAGTTTGCCAGTCTATGTCTTTTAATTGGGGCATTTAGTCCATTTACATTTAGGGTTAATATTGTTATGTGTGAATTTGATCCTGCCATTTTGATGCTAGGTGGCTGTTTTGCCCGTTAGTTGATGCAGTTTCTTCATTGTGTTGATGGTCTTTACTGTTTGGTATGTTTTTGGAGTTGCTGGTACTGGTTGTTCCTTTCTATGTTTAGTGCCTCTTTCAGGAGCTCTTGTAAAGCAGGCCTGGTGGTGATGAAATCTCTGAGTACTTGCTTGTTCGCAAAGGCTTTTATTTTTCCTTCACTTATGAAGCTCAGTTTGGCTGGATATGAAATTCTGGGTTGAAAGTTCTTTTCTTTAAGGATGTTGAATATTGGCCCCCACTCTCTTCTGGCTTGTAGGGTTTCTGCTGAGAGATCTGCTGTGAGTCTGATGGGCTTCCCTTTGTGGGTAACCCGACCTTTCTCTCTGGCTGCCCTTAGCATTTTCTCCTTCATTTCAACCCTGGTGAATCTGACGATTATGTGCCTTGGGGGTTGCTCTTCTTGAGGAATATCTTTGTGGTGTTCTCTGTATTTCCTGGACTTGAATATTGGCCTGCTTTCCTATGTTGGGGAATTTCTCCTGGATAATATCCTGAAGAGTATTTTCCAGCTTGGATTCATTCTCTCCTTCACATTCAGGTACACCTATCAAACGTAGATTAGGTCTTTTCACATAGTCCCATATTTCTTGGAGACTTTGTTCATTCCTTTTTACCCTTTTTCTCTACTCTTTCCTTCTCGTTTTATTTCATTGAGTTGATCTTCGACCTCTGATATCCTTTTTTCTGCTTGGTCAATTCGGCTGTTGAAACTTGTGTATGCTTCGCAAAGTTCTTGTGTTGTGTTTTTCAGCTCCATCAATTCACTTACATTCCTCTCTAAGTTGGTTATTCTCATTAGCATTTCATCAAATCTTTTTTCAAGGTTGTTAGTTTGTTTGCATTGGGTTAGAACATCTTCTTTTAGCTCACAGAAGTTTCTTACTACCCACCTTCTGAAGCTTGATTCAGTCATTTCATCACACTCATTGTCCATCCAGCCTTGTTCCCTTGCTGGTGAGGAGTTGTGATCCCTTGTAGGAGGAGAGGCGTTCTGGTTTCGGGTGTTTACCTCCTTTTTGCGCTGGTTTCTTCCCATCTTTGTGGATTTATCTATGTGTGGTCTTTGTGGTTGGTGATTTTCAGATGGGGTCTCTCAGTGGACGTCCCGTTTGTTGATGATGAAGTTATTTATTTCTGTTTCTTAGTTTTCCTTCTAACAGTCTGGCCCCTCTGCTGTAGGACTGCTGAGGTCCACTCCCGGCCCTGCTTGCCTGGGGGATCACCTGCAGCAGCTGCAGAACAGTAAGGGTTGCTGCCAGTCTCTTCTTCTGCTATCTTTGTCCCAGAAGAATACCCGCCAGATGTCCGTCTGAGCAATCCTTTGTGAGGTGACTCGTTGGATATGTGGGGGATGAGGGAGCTGCTTGAGGAGACAGAGTTTCCTTTATAGGAGCTCAAGTGCTGAGCTGTGAGCTCCGTTGTTCATTCAGAGTTGCTGGGCAGGTACGTTTAAGTCTGCTGCAGCAGAACTCATAAACCCCTTTTTTCCCCAGGTGCTCTGTCCCGGGGAGTTAGGGCTTTATTTATGAGTTTCACTGGTGCTGCTGCCTTTTTCTCAGGGTTGCCTTGCCCAGCGATGAGGCAGCCTAGTCACTGTCTGCCTACAGAGGCTTTGCTGAGCTGCTGTGGGCTCCGCCCAGCTGCCGTATGAACTTCCCTGCAGTACTGTTTATACCGGTGTAGTGAGAACTGCCTGGGCAATGGCAAACTCCCTCTGTAGCGGCAGACTGCCTCAGTAATGGCGGACGCCCCTCCCCCACAGAGCTGGGCCGTCCCGGGCTCAGCTGTGCTTGCTGTGAAACTCTCGATCCAGAGCGTTTCCGATGGCTGTTTTTTTTGTGGGGGGTGGGACCAGCCGAGCCTGATCACCTGGCTCCCTGCCTCAGAGTCTCCCAGGTGTTCCAGCCGCCTGTTGAAAAGGCGCCGGGATCTGTGTGATTCCCCCGTGCGGTGACCCACTGCACCGGCTGAAACCGCGGGCGCGGAGATTCGTGGCGTTTATTTGCCTGGGAAATCTCCTGGCCTGGCTGCCTGTTCAGTCCCCTTTTTTAATCAGATGAATGGGCGGCTCTGCCTTCCCGGAGCTCCAATTGCCAGCTAAAACGGCACCCGGACCCACGTATTTTGTATGGGGAACCGCTGCGCCGGGACGCCGCCCAAAACAGCAGCGCCGGCGAAAACAGTCGCGCCGGCAAAAACTGCTGCGCCAGCCAAACCAGCCGCGCTGGCGACCCGTGGGGCTCCTCCCCCTGGGAATCTCCTGGTCTGTGGGCAATAAAAATCTGTCTGGCAATGCGGCGTCCACTCACCCTCCGCGCTTTCACTGGGAGCTGCAATCCTCAGCTGCTCCTAATCGGCCATCTTCAACTAATTAGTTTTTAATTTTAATGTTACTATTACTGAAACTTAACAGTTATTGAGCCCTTATTATGTGCTAGGTATTATACTAAGTGCTTTACGTGATTTATTTCATTAAATCCTGATAACTCTGAATGAAGCCCTATCACTGTTATTACTTTACAGATGAAGAAGCTGAGGCTTAGTAAGTTGTCACTTGACCAAAGTAGGAAAATAACATGGGATGGAGATGTTGTATGGCATAGAGGACAGAGCAAAGGGCAAAGTCAAAGCCAGAAGACTGAGAGTTGGTTTCCAGAATCAGTACCCTTGGCTGTCAGATTATGGAGAAACTTTAGTTAAATTATGTAAGCCCTCTGCTGCATAAGTAATATGAAAGTTGTTAAAAACCTTTGCCTCACAGAATGGTGAGGACCAAATGGGATAATGCATTTGGAGTCACTTGAAAACTGTTGCATTTGTGAGAAAATCATGTGTAACTTTTAAATACAATTCACTGTTTTTGTTTAGATATAACTGCCTTCCATTCTTTCCCCTGTAGTCATATAATGCACACAGTTGTAATCATAGCATGCATTCAATTTTATTGAATATGTAAATACTTTTTTAGTACTTTTCCAGTTATGAACATTATTTGTCATATTTTTTTTCTTTTTTATTGTAAAGTTTGTGAAGTGTATCACACATGGAAGAATATATAAAATGTATATATGTTTGTGTGTCTATATATATATATATATAGACATACGCAATATATACACACATTTTAAAGAGTAATTAGAAAGTGAAAAATTGTGTATTGCTAACCGGATCAAAATATCACTGACACTTTAGAAAAAACTCTGTGTTTCTTCCTAATTGCATTCCTTTTTTCCCTTCCAGAGGAAATGCTATGTGAGTTTTGTATTTATTATGATGTTTCTCTGTATAGCTATACCACCTATATTTGTATCTTTTAAGAAAACATTGTTTAGCCGGGCGTGGTGGCTCACGCCTGTAATACCAGCACTTTGGGAGGCTGAGGCAGGCGGATCACGAGGTCAAGAGTTCAAGACCAGCCTGGCCGACATGGTGAAACCCTGTCTCTACTAAGAATACAAAAATTAGCCAGGTATGGTTGCATGTGCCTGTAATCCCAGCTACTCGGGAGTCTGAGGCAGGAGAATCGCTTGAACCTGGGAGGCAGAGGTTGCAGTGAGCCAAGATAGCGCCATCGCACAGTTTGGGCAACAAAGCAAGACTCAGTCTCGGAAAAAGAAAAAGAAAAACATTGTTTAATTTTAAAGAAACTAAGTGCCAAGCACAAACTTAGCTGTGTAAGGAAAAGTCAATGTTGCCAATATTAGTTAAAAACTTCCAAGAATAATTAGATTTTAGCCTAGCCTCAGCTTTCCTAAAAGTTTTCAGGGGCTCCTTCTGCGGATGTCAGGGTACATGGTCGCTAATGAATGCAGTGAAACAGGTTGAGGTATCTGGAAGGAATGTGGATGTTCACATACTGGATGTCCAATGGGAATAGGGAGAAAGGCTGCATTGTATTTTCTGCTTACGAGCTCACTATGGCCTACCTCAAACTTTCAGGAACAGGTCAAAGCAAAACATTTCATGGGAGAGAAATCAGGGTGTGGAGTGAAGAGATGCATCTGCACATGATTCAAATAAGCCAAGTATATATAGAAACCTGGGCCAGGCTTTATTTGGGCATTCAATCCTCAGATTAAAATGATAGAAAAAGGAGAATCTTGCTCATGATACTTCTCAATATGACAGTCATTTGAATAACGCTGTTCTGATTGGCCTCTATACTTGTTGTATGACTGTAATCTTGGGATCATCCTTTACTTTTTCCTGGGTATTCAATTTGCTTCCCGTTTGTGTGGATCTCATACATTCCTAAATACTATGTTTTCTTCTTTCTTGGTTTACTTCCTTGTTTTGGTAGAACATATTCATCAATTTTACTTAATATTGAGTTAGTGGGATATATATATATATATATATATATATATATATATATATATATTTGTTTTGAGCCTGAAAATTCCTGTATTCCACCTTCATCCACTTGTTTGATATTTGCTTGAGTATAGAATTTTAAGTTGGATATCATTTGAAGTCATTTTTCCATTGTCTTTCAGCTTCCAGTATAGCTATTGAGATGTTCAGTGTTATTCTGGTATCAGATTCTTTGTATGGTCACTACGTTCTTTTCCTCATTTTCATTGTCCTCTTCCTCCTCCTCTATTTCCTCTTTTTCCTCTTCCTTTCTCTCTGGAAACTTAGATAATCTTCTCTTGGTCCAGTGTTTTGAAATGTCACCATAATATACTTCATTCTTATTTTCATCCACTGTATTGGGCACTCACTGTACCCTTTTAAACTAGTATCTCAGTTTTGGGAAATTTTTCTGACTTATTTTGTTGATAATTTCCTCCTCTATATTTTCTGTTTCTGAAACTTCTACTATGTAAGCATTGGATTTTTTGGATTGGCTCTATTGTTTTTTTAAAATATTTTTTTCTTCCTATTTCCCTATCTTTGTCCTTTCGTGTGTGTGAGTGTACAACTTATAGGAACTTTTATGAAACCTTCTTTTGTTTCTTGGGGGTTTTCTTGTTTTTTTTTTTTAACTTTTGTCATCACATTTTAAATTTATGAGAGTATTTTTTTTCTTCTCTGAAACGTCTCTTTTAAAAAATAGCATCTTGTCTTATGAATGCATTATCTTCTCTGATCAAAAACATATTGTGTGGCGGGGTGCTGTGGCTCACGCCTGTAATCCCAGCACTTTGAGAGGTCGAGGTGGGCAGATCACCTGAGGTCAGCAGTTTGAGACCAGCCTGGCCAACATGGCAAAACTCTGTCCCTACTAAAAATACAAAAATTAGCCGAGCATGGTGGTGGCACCTACAATCCCAACTACTCGGAAGGCTGCGGCAGGAGAATCACTTGAACCTGGGAGGCAGAGGCTGCAGTGAGCCGAGATCGAGCCACTGCACTCCAGCCTGGGTGACAGAGTGAGACTCCATCTCAAAAAACAAACCAAAACAAAACATATTGTTTGATATTTTCTCTTTTTGCATAGTCTCTCTTTCTACTAAGTTACTTTTTTTCTAATTTTGTGCTTTGGGTCTCTGTATTCCATGTTGGGTTGAGCATGTTTTCATATGTTTAAAGGCATTTGTATTTCCTATTCTGATGACTGTCTATCCATATCCAATGTTTTAAGATTGGCAATCATTAGGATTGTCCTGAATGTAAGAAAATACTCTCCAAAACTGTTAAAATAAAAATTTATAACACTTTTTCTGGAGAACAAGTAGGCAGTAGTTTTCAACATTGGAAATGCATATATACTCTTTGAACAAGAATTCAGCATCAGAGAAATGTAAATTAAAGCTACATTGAGAAGTTTCTGACCAGAGTGGAATAAAGGGACAAGATTTGCTTTCTTACCTTAACTAAAAACCTGGGCAAAATATATACGAAACAACAGTTTTCAGACATTGGATAATAGGCAGCACAGAGATATATTTTGGAGAAAAGGAAAACAATTAAGGTTAGCTCTGTGGCTGTGCCAGCTTACTGCCTGGAGGCAGTTTCCAGGCCACAGCACAGGGAGGGGGGACCCAAGTAGAATCGGGCACTCTTCATTAAGTGAAAAGACAGATTACAGTTTGAGAAGGCCAAAGTTCCAAGAATGTGTGGGTCAGAGTATCACAGAGAATGGAGTTGCAGAGAGAGAGAACAGAGAGGGGAGAAGGGAGGGAGGGAAGGAGATGATATGAGCAAGATGGTGAGATAGAAGAGCCCACAGCATCACTCCCCGCCCCCCAAAAATGCAACTTGAAACCACTCCAAGACAAGAATATCATCCTGAATTCACCAGAAATCAGGGGAGAGAGCAGAAAACCTCCTGGGACCACAGACTAGAGAGAGCTATGACTTGTAAGAGAAATGATGATTTCAGACTGTGCTGCCCCTCTGGCAAGCCTACATTACACCACTTACAGAGAATTTCCCAGGTGAGAGAAGGGAATTAGAGGTGGGCATTTTATCTCCCACCAGTCTGGAAATCTTCAAGGGAATCCTACTCTAGTCCTGTCCCAAAGGAACCACCGGGGTACCAGAAGGGCTGAACAACCTGGAGTGAATTGCAGACAGAGCAGGGCATGGATCGCAGCAACTAGCATGTGGATTTTGACGGATACTTTGTGCTTCCATCAGCAGGGATGCCATGATAAAGAGACAGGCTGGGGCCATGGTGCCACAAGGGGCAAGATTCACAGGAAGGCCTGAATCTCCTGTCAGATTTTTCATTAAGCCCAGGTTCTTGAGTGGAGCCTTTCCCTGGCCTAGAAACAACTTAAAAGGTCAGGATTAAGTTCCAGTGCCCACTTATTCTTCCCTGTACTGGAAAACAATGGCAGAGCAGCAACATATTTCTAGAGCAACATTAAGTTCTGGTGCTCACTATAAGTCTTCCCCCAGGGCAGAAAATAACAACAGGACAATGAATCACTTCCATTGCAGTGTTTTAGTTTTGATGCTCATTGTAGGTCCTCCCCAGAATGGGAAGAGACATGATTCAAGGTCTAATACTACCAAAGAACACCTGCAAAAACTTGAAGGGTGACTGTCTCCTCAGATGCACAGGCATCAATGTAAAGGTGCAAAGATTGTGAAAACTCAGGAACAATAACACCATCAAAAGGAACCAATGGACCTAGAATTGAAGATGTATACAATGTCAGATAGAGAATTTAGAATAGTTCTCTTTTTTTTATATTTATTATTATTATTATTATTATTATTTTTAAGACGGGGTTTCACCTTGTTGGTGAGGCTGGTCTTGAACTCCCAACCTCAGGTGATCCGCCCGCCTTGGCCTCCAAAGTGCTTGGATTACAGGCGTGAGCCACCACGCCCGGCCTAGAATAGTTCTCTTAAAGTTCAGGGAATCACAAAAAAATATGGATAGAAATTAAATGAAATTAGGAAAACAGCCCAGGAACAAAATAACAAATTGGCAAATAAATAGAAACAATTTTTAAAAGCAAAATAGAAATCCTGGACCTGGTCTAACGTGATCATGGTCACACTATTAGAAATAATACAGTAACTGAACTGAAAACTCATGAGAAAGCTTCTACAGCAGACTTGATCAACCAGAGAAAAGAATTAACAAGACTGAAGACAGAACATATAAAATTACCTAATCAGAGAAGCAAAAGGAAAAAAGAATGACAAAGAGTGAAGAAGGCCTATGAGAATTATGAAACACCATCAAGCTAACTCTAACTAACCTCATAAAAGGAATTCCCAAAGGAGACAAGAAAGGAAAGGCATAGAGAAGGAGAGAGAAAGGAGAGAAAGAAAAAAATGAAAGGGAGGAAAGGAAAAGAGGGGAGGGGGAAAGACTGAGTTGCAGAAGGGTCCTGAGTATTGATTTGTCGTAAAAAATTCTCCAGGACCAGAATAACAAGCATCAGAAAGGAGTAGGAAGGATCGTGACTGGAGCTGAAGGCTGGGAATAGTTCATTTGCCCACCAAACATAGTGGAAAGATTTCATTACATACAACACATTGGCAAGAAACCTCCAAAGATTGTTATCTTAGCACTGGAACTAAATTAGCCCTTGACGGGCTAGGTGTGGTGACTCATGCCTGTAATCCCAGCACTTTGGGAGGCCAAGGTGGGCAAATCACTTGAGGTCAGGAGTTTGAGACCAGTATGGTCAACATGGTGAAACCCTGTCTCTACTAAAAGTACAAAAGTCTCTACTAAAAATACAAAAGTTAGCCAGGCATGGTGGTGAGTGCCTGTAGTGTCAGCTACTCAGGAGGCTGAGGCAGGAGAATGCTTGAACCCGGGAGGCGGAGGTTGCAGTGAGCTGAGATGGCGCCACTGCACTCCAGCCTGGGTGACAGAGCGAGACTCTGTCTCAAAAAAAAAAAAAAAAAGTAATCACAGATTGCAAGAAGCCTTAAAAAGAACAACAGCATCATGATCTGTGGGACAATATTAAGCAGTCAAAACTACATGTAATCAGATTCCCAGGAAAAGAGGGAGAGAGGAGAAAAAAAATTTAAAAATAAGGTTTAAAATTTTGCAAAATTGATGAAACTATAAACCTATAGATATGAGAAGCCTGACAAACACTAAACATAAGAAACATGAATAAAGCCACACCAACTCATAATAAAATTGCTGAAAAGTGGTAGTGATGAGAAAACTCTGAAAAGCAACCAGAAAATAAAAAAAGACACATTAGAGAAAAAACAAAGATATGGGAAGTAGTCACAGAACAGTCTGAAGGGGAGAGGGAGAGACTGGACTGAAACCCACTCAATCCTGGCCCAGGGTGCCTCACCTGGATGGTACTTCCAGCTCAGGCTGTTCCCAGTCCTGGGAGTGAGCTTAGGAAATTTCAGAGGGGAGATTCTGGTGACCATGATCACGTTAGACCAGGTCCAGACTTGAAGTGCCCTGCATGGAAGATACTGGCTGTCTGGGCAGTTCCAGGCACCAGGTTTAGAAAATGTCAGGGAAGATGCTCCAAAGCACAGGGATCCCCTGAGCGGCATGACTCAGGAGAAAAGCCTCACTTGCCCTGGTTAAAGGCATTACTGCTTCCCTCCCTTTTTCTCCTCCCAGGGAAATACCTAAAGTTGTAAAGATGGCAGAGCATGCATCAAACCGAAGGGCAGCGTGAAACAGCGCCCCCATCCTGCAGCTCCCACTCATCCTTGCTGCTAATTGCACATGATGCAAGTGGGAGAAGAAGCTTCTATTGTATTAAACCAGTGAGATTTCAGGATGTGTCTGTTACAGCAGCTACCCAATAATTCCCACAACTATTCATCCCAGCTCCTCCATGTTTTAATTACCTGTGAACTTGGATAACCTCCAGAAGGGCTGCATTCTACACGGTAGAGGTCTTTTTCTGCACGCATTCTTTTGAGTATTCTCCATCAGTCCAGTGCAGTGTGATTTTTATAGTTAAAAAATTTCACAACATTTCTAGTCTGCTGGTGGCACTTTGTTCTATTTTCTTAATATCACGCCTGTCATTTTTGGGATTTCGGGTCCAGAGAATAATTAGATTTGTGTGTTTAATGCACCATCTTGACTCAAGCTTCTTCTTTCATTGTATTTTAATTAGCACTTTTGATTCTTTGTAAACATACATTTTTTCCATGTTCGTTTACTAATCATTCCCTAATTTGTTAATTTGCCACTCATATCCTTTGCTTCTTTATTCATTGTAATATTCATTTTAAAGTAAAAAATTACTTCCCAGCTGCATGCAAATTTATTAATTCCAAAACATTCCCCATGCATTCCTGTTTTCCTGTGTTTATTCATGTTGGTACATGTGTTCAGTGATTCCCTGGCCTCTACTTGTTTAAATTGAATCCTTTGCAACATCTCTAAAAGGCTTCCAATGCAGATGCAGAGCCAGTCCTCTGTTATCATTCTTCTAATAATTTTTATAATGGATAATATAAAGTAATATTTATCATGTACTTACTCTTGCCACACTTCATCAGAAGCATTTTACATACACTACATAAATGTGATAATGTTTATGTAATGTACATTATCATACATTACATAAATATGATAATGTAAACGCTTCTGATGAAGCATTTTACATAAATATCCTTACAACATCCTTGTGCAGTAGGTACAGTTCTTAGGTCCATTTTACAGTTGAGGAAACTGAGGCATAGGCAGGTTGTATAACATGCCTCCAGTCACAAACGTGAAGTGGATGGAACAGGGATTCAAGCCCATTCTGTTTACAGAGTTCTTTCCCATGGCATTCTATTTATTATGTTTGTTTATTTATTTATTTATTTTGTTGGATTCCTGTAGTTTTTCCTGTATTTGTTTTATATTTCCTTTTCTGTTATAAACTATTTAAAGTTACATACTTTTGCCATATAAATGTTTTTTGTATTCTTAGCATGAATCTCAGTGATCAAATGATAGGCACTCAATAGAGTTTGTTACGTTTATCGATTGCTCAGAATATATTTTGAGTCAATTAATTACTTACCTAAAGGAGATTGCTTTTGCATGCAAAGTTAAAAGGTACATTCTTTGTAATTTATTTGAGGTGACTCTTGCCAAAGTTTGAGCATTGCCCTCTTTGATCTTCTCTCTTTATGGCAGGTTATTTAGAAGGCTTTTAAGTGACAGCTTCAGCATTCCATAGAATTCCATTTGCAATTATGAAGAACTAATATGCATGGAAATTTCCAGAACTGGGCTTGATTTCCTTGGCTTTTTTTTTTCTTTTGAGATGAAGTTTTGCTCTGTCACCCAGGCTGGAGTGCAGTGTCATGATCTTGGCTCACGGCAACCTCTGCCTCTCAGGTTCAAGTGATTCTCCTGCCTCAGCTTCCCAAGTAGCTGGGATTACAGGTGTGCATCACCATACTCGGCTACTTTTTGTATTTTTAGTAGAGACGGGGTTTCACCATGTTGGCCAGGCTGGTCTTGAACTCCTGACCTCAAGCGATCCACCCCCCTCATCTCCTGAAGTGCTGGATTATCAGGCGTGAGCCACCGCACCCGGCCTCCTTGACCCTTTTTCAATCAGGTGAAACTTCCTAAATGAGCCTGGATTCTGTCTCATTACTTTTCCATGCTAAAAATGTCAAGTCTTTATAGTTACCTTTGAAATTGCAAGGCAATTTGCCATAACTGCAAAGCAACCCATCTTCAATAGAACTTGGAGAGTGGTTTGGGTTATTACCTTTCCATTCTCGTGTAGACTTATAGAATTCAATTGTATCTCTCTTCCCAGCCAGTGAATCTTTGTCTAAAGAAGAGAAAAAGATGACAATGCCATCAAGATGATGATAATACTTAGCAATTTATATCCCCTTCATTTTACCTCATATTTTAGAGCTATCAATTTTCCAGCATTCCCAAGTCTGGTTGTGCTGGGAACTGGCATGAAGTCAGATTTTCTCCATGCAAAGAGAGAAAAGTAGATACAGATATGTATCTGGTTCAGGCATGCCAACTTCAAGATTATAATACTTAAGGGTAGTTATAGTTTTACAAAGGGTAAAATAAAATTCTCACCACAAAATTTATTTTCATGTGTTTAAATTATGAATGCAAACATATTAATTTGTAGTAGGTGATTGCTACAAAATTTTTTAAAAAACTAATGGCTTTAGATTTTTTGATCAACATTTTGGCTTAGAAAAATCATTGCAAGTCACTTATATTTTTATTTCTAATTGCTGTTCTACAAAGTTTGCAGTGTAGAACCTATAATACTTATAAGTTGTTTTTTTTTATTGATTCAGGTATACTGTACCTACTTTCAAGAAGGGCTTGAGGTGATATTCAATAAAACTATAAGAATTATAAATCCCGAACATAATCAACTAATTGCAAAGATAAAAAATTATGTAAAATGTTATCATAAATGTGACTGTTGATTAGGAATGTGTTTGTTAAAATTAAAAGAATACTTGGCTTAGATGAGAAAGAAGCTTATTTTTCTGAAACAAAAAGAAGTTCTGGAGGCTGAGCAGCTCAATAATGCCATCAGGGACCAGGCTGCTTCCATCTTCCTGCTCTGTTCTCTTTAGAGTGTGGGTTTCAATCTCATAGTTACAAAATACTGGCTATACTTCAGGCACCATGACTGTGTTCCAGGTAGGATAAAGCGACAGAGGCAAAAGGCAAAATGGGCACATCAGTAAAATTAGTACCTCTTGAATTTCTTTCCTATGAACTATAACCTTATTACTTCAGCTTAGCTCTCATTTGCTAAAACTTGGTCACAAGATCATAAGGAGATCTAAGGTGAGCGTTTTTAGCCGAGCACATTTCCTCATTGAACAAAAGAAGTTTGTTTTGTTTTGTAAAGATAGATAGAAAAATGGATATAAAATATAAGATGTCTGTTACAGTAACTGATTTTTGATATAGGTATATGGAGAAAAACTGCCCAAGGAGCGGCTTCAAGATGGCTAACTAGATGACTAGATGGCTGACTACTTGCCTCTTCCATAGAGAGGAACAAAACCAGCAAGTAGGTTAGCATTCTTCGAACAGGCCATCTAAGACAGAACACTGGAATTAAACAGAAGTGACAGGAAGCACCAAAAGCAAGGGAAGGAGAGGAAAGTGAGGCAGCCTGCTTGGCCAGGATTGGCTGAGAGTCTGGAAGGCTCCATGATGCAAGGAAAGAATAAAGGAGAGACCCGCAGTGGTCCATATTCCTGCCACAGACTCCTACAATCCTAGCCACAGGAGAACCCTTTGACTGTCACAGGCCCAAAATTAACACAGGGAGCCTCCTGGAGACTGTGCAATGGCATTGCACCGGAGAAGGAGTTCTTGCTGAATCCCACAAACCCTGGAGGCCTAAGCCGCTACAACATGGCACCATTTTGAGAGCCCAGCCCCTACCAGACTGCATGCTGTCTGGGGGCCTTACAGCCCTTGCATCTCCACATACCTGGAGCCTCATTAACATTCCCTGCCTGCAGCTGCTGCAGCCAGGGTTGAGGTGGGAGCCACTGGTAGCAACCCTGCCTACCCCAACCCCAAGCAGAGGGGTGACTGACACGAATTTTTACACACCTCAAGGACAAATTTTACTGCCCACAGCCACCACCACTGCAAGCTGCAGCAAGGCTGAGGTGCAAGCAAAGTGTGTGCCCCCAAGCCACCTGCCTGTGGCTGCTCCCACTGAAAGTATTCCTACCTTCTCCAGTGGAAGGGTTGCAGCACAGCCACTGCTGCTACCATCTGAGCATTTTGCTAGTGGCCTAGGTATCATGCTGCCCCTGCCTCCCACAGCCAGCACCTACACACATCAGCAGGGTATCTAAGGACAGGTCTACCCAACCTGGCTAGGGCTGCCACCAGTACCTGAGCATGCTGTCCAAGAGCCTGGGGGATCACCCAATCCAATTCACCACGATTGGCACCTGAGAACTCCTCAGGTCTGAAGTTGGGCCCACCCAACCTGACACTACCACCACAGCTGGAACCCACGTGCACACGCTACCTGAAGGCTTGGGGACTGGTCTTCCCAGCCCATCACAGCCATTGCCAACACCAGCAGGGACCACTTGGGTCCCAGAGGGCTGTCTCCTCACCACTACTGCAGTCACCCATGCAGTGCCCACTGCCCATGGGTTGGAGAACCTGTCCATCCACCCAACCCACCACTGCCATTCTCAGCATCCAAGCAAGTCACTTAGTGGCCCAAGTTTTGGCCTGTGTGGACCCACTAACAATGGTGCCAGCGTATGCCACCCTGGGACATAAGGCCAGGCATGCTTGGCCCACCACTACCACCACTGGGACCCAAAGACTGGCCACATGGCATCCTAGATCCCAGCAAATCTTTACCACAGCCTCCACTAATAACTGCACCCTAAGACACCAAGAAAATCACAGATACCACTAATACTGTTTACAAATGAAGAAATCACACAGAGACTACACTACTGCATGCACACAGAATCAAAGCCAATTGGTTGCCCTACCCAACCAACACCATAGATGTATCTTCAGGAAAAAGTCCTCCCCCTACAAAAGCAAATTTAAAAAATTGGTAGCCAGGCATGGTGTGGTGCATGCCTGTGGTCCCAGCTACTGGGGGAGGCTGAGGTGGGAGGATCATTTGAGCTCAGGAGTTCAAGGCTACAGTGAGGTGTGATTGTACATTGCACTCCAGCCTGGGTGACAGAGACTCTGTCTCCAAAAAAAAAAAAACAATTGGAAGAAGTGACTGTTAAACCAGATGCACAGATATCACTGTAAGGACACAAAAAATATGAAAAAGCAAGGAAATGTGACACCTTCAAAGGAACACAGTGTTTCTCAAGCAACAGATCCCAATCAAATAGAAATTTATAAAATTCCAAAAAAGAATTTAAAATATTGATATGAAAAAAGCTCAAAGCCAGGCATGGTGGCTCATACCTATAATCCTAGCACTTTGGAAGGCACAGGTGGGGGATCACTTTGAGCCCAGGAGTTCAAGACCAACATAGTGAGACCCTGTCTCTACAAAAAATTTAAAAATTAGCCAGGCATTTTGTGCATGCCTGTGGTCTCAGCTACTTGGGCAGCTGAGGTAGGAGGATTGGTGGAGCCTGGGAGGTTGAGGCTGCAGTGAGCCATGAGCCAAGATTGTACCATTGTACTCAAGGCTGGGTGACAGTGTGACACCCTATCTGGAAAAAAAAAATGCTCAGTAAGATACAAGAGAGTACTGAAAATCAGTACAAAAAAAAAAATCAGAAAAAACAATGGAGAATATGCATATGAATGAGAAATTCACTAAAGAGGTAGATATCGTAAGAAAGAATCAAACAGAAATTCTATAACTTAAAAAATTACTGAATGAAATGCAAAATACATTCAAAAGATTTATCAATAGACTAGACCAAGCAGGAAAAAGAAGCTCAGCATTTGAAGACAGTCTTTTGAAATAACCCTATCAGACAAAAGTAAAGAAAAAATAAAATATAGTGAGCAAAGCTTATGTGGTATATGGGATACCATAAAGTAACTAAATATTTCAATTTTCAGTGTCCCAGAAGGCAAAGAAAAAAACAAATGGGTTAGAAAACCTATTTAATGATAATAATAAGTGAAAGCTTTCCAACACTAGCAAGAGATTTAAACATCCAGATACAGGAGACTCAGAATCCCCCAAATAGATACAATTCAAAAAGGTTTTCACCTCAGTACATTATAATCAAAATATCATAAGTCAAAGACAAAGAGAGACTTCTAAAAGCAGCAAAAGTGTCTAGTTACTTACAAGGAACACCCATCAGACTAACAGTAGATTTCTCAGTAGAAACCTTACAGGCCAGGAAAGAATAGAATTATATATTCCAAGTGCTGAAAGAAAAAGATAATTGCTTGACAAGGATACTGTCCCCGATAAAATTATCCTTATACATAAAGAGTAAATAAAGTGTTTCTCACACAAGCAAAAACTGAAGAAATTCATCACTAGAGCAGCCCTACAATAAAATGGTTAAGAGATATCTACACATAGGAGCAAATGAACAATGTCTTCCATCATGAAAACACATGAAAATACAAAAACCTCTGGTAGAGTGAATACACAAGGAAGACTTGGTGGTGTTCACCAAATCTCAAATGTTACCGCTATAGAATACCACCAAAACACAACGATAAACAATATAAGAGAAAGAAAGAAACAAAGGATATTCAAAGCAACCAGAAACCAGTTAATTAAATGACAGGAATAAGCCCTCACATATCATTAATAACCTTTAATGAAAACAGATTAAACTTTCAATTTAAAAGATATAGACGGCTGAATGGAGGAAAAAAGAAACATGACCCAACTATATGGTGCCTGTAAGAAATTTATCTTGCCAGTAAAGACACACATAGATTGAAACTAAAGGGATGGAAAAAGATAGTCCATGCAAATGGAAACCAAAAGTAAGCAGGAGTAGCTAGACTTAGATAAAATAGACTTTAAGTGAAAGACAATAAAAAGATAAAAAATACAATGATAAAAGGATCAATTCAGCAAGAGGATATAACAGTTATAAACCATATAGCACATACAGTGGAACACACAAATATGTAAAGCAAATATTATTAGATCTGAAGGGAGAAATAGACTCCAATACAATAATAGTTGGGGACTTCAACACCTCACTCTCAGTATTAGATAATCTGGACAGATAATTAACAAAGAAATATTAGATTTAAACTGTCCCTTAGACCAAATGGATTGAATAGACATTTATAAAACATTTTATCCAAATATTGTCGTATTCTGTAATTCTAATTGTAAAGATTATTCACCTCCCTGGTTAGCTGTATTCCTCAGTATTTTATTCTTACTGTGGCAGTTGTGAAGGGGATTGCATTCCTGATTGCCTTTGGCTTGAATGTTGGTGTATAGGAATGCTAGGGATTTTTGTACATTGATTTTTTTTATCCTGAAGCTTTGCTGAAATTGTTTATCAGCTGAAGAAGTTTTGGGCCAAGACTATGGGGTTTCCTAGATACAGAATCATGTCATTTGCAAACAAGGATAGCTTCACTTTCTCTCTTCTTTATTTTTTTTGTCTTGCTTGATTGCTCTGGCCAGGCCTTCCAATACTATGTTAAATAGTAGTGGTGAGAGGTGGCATCCTTGACTGATGCCAGTTTTCAAGGGGAATGCTTGCAGCTTTTCCCCATTTAGTATGATGTTCCCTATGGTTTCGTCATATATGACTTATTATTTTGAGGTATAGTCCTTCAATACCTAGTTTACTGAGAGTTTTTAGCATGAAGGGATGTTCAATTTTATCAAAAGTCTTTTCCGCATCTATTGAGATAATCATGTGGTTTTGTCTTTGGTTCTGTTTATGTGATGAATCACATTTATTGATTTGCATACTGAACTAACCTTGCATCTTGGGGGATGAAGCCTACTTGATCATGGCAGGTCAGCTTTTTTTTTTTTAACGATGTCTCACTCTGTTGCCCAGGCTGGAGTGCAGTGGTGCAATCTCAGCTCACTGCAACCTCCGTCTCCCAGGTTCAAGCAATTCTCCTGTCTCAGCCTCCTGAGTAGCTGGGATTACAGACACCTGCCACCATGCCCAGCTAATTTTTGTATTTTTAGTAGAGACAGGGTTTCACTATCTTTGCCAGGCTGGTCTTGGACTCCTGACTTCAAGTGATCCACTCACCTTGGCCTCCCAAAATGCTGGGATAACAGGCATAAGCCACTGTACTCAGCCCTCAGTTTGCAAGTATTTTGTTGACGATGTTTTGCATCAATGTTCATCAAGGATATTGGCCTGAAGTTTTCTTTTTTTGTTGTGTCTCTGCCAGGTTTTGTTATCAGGATGATTCTGGCCTCATAGAATAAACTGGGGGAGGAGTCCTCCTTTTCAGATTTTTGGAATAGTTTCAGTAGGAATTGCACCAGCACTTCTTTGTACATCTGGTAGAAGTAGCTTGGGAATCCATCTTGTTCTGAGGTTTTTTTGGTTGGTAGGATATTTATTACTAATTCAATTTTGGAGTTCATTGTTGGTCTATTCAGGCAATTAATTTCTTCCTGGTTCAGTCTTGGAAGGTGTATGTGCCCAGAAATTTATCTGTCTTTTCTAGGTTTTCTAGTTGGTGTGCATAAAAATGTTTGTAGTAGTTTCTGATGGTTATTTTTATTTCTGTGGGGTCACTGGTAACATCTCTGTCATTTCTAATTGTAATTATTTGGATCTTCTCTCTTTTCTTCTTTATCAGCTTAGCTGGTAGCCTATGTATCTTACTAATTTTTTTGAAAAATCCACTTCTGGATTCATTGATCTTTTGAATGTTTCTTTGTGTCTCAATTTCCTTCACTTCAACTCTGATTTTGGCTATTTAATTTTTTTTTTCCTGCTAGCTTTAAGGTTGATTTGCTCTTGCTTCTTTAATTCTTTCAGTTGTGATGTTAGATTGTTAATTTGAGATCTTTTCAACTTTTTGATGTGGGCATTTAGTGCTATGAATTTCCCCTCTTAACACTGCCTTAGCTGTGTTTCAGAGATTCTAGTATTTTATATCTTTGTTTTCACTAGTTTCAAAGATCTTGTTTATGCCTAACTGTATTATTTATCCAAAAGTCATTCAGGTGCATATTGTTTAATTTTCATGTAATTGCATGGTTTTGAGGGATTTTTTTTTCAGTCTTGACTTCTATTTTTATTGTGCTGTGGTCTGAGAGTGTGTTTGGTATGATTTTGGTTCTTTTGCGTTTGCTAAGAATTGTTTGATATCCAATTATGTGGTCTATTTTAGAGTATGTGCCATGTGACAATGATAAGAATGTATATTCTGTTGTTTTTGGGTGGAGAGTTCTGTAGAGGTCTATCATATCCATTTGGACCAATGTTGAGTTCAGGTCTTGAATACCTTTGTTAATTTTCTGCCTTGATGATCTGTCTAATACTGTCAGTGGAGTGTGGAAGTCTCCCACTATTACTGTGTGGGAGTCTAAGTCTCTTTGTAGGTCTCTGTAAACTTGCTTTATGAATCTGCATGTTCCTGTGTTGGGTGCATATATATTTAGAATAGTTACATCTTCTTTTGAATTGAATCCTTTTCCATGATGTAATGCCCCTTTTTTTTGTCTTTTTTTGATCTGTGTTGTTTTAAAGTCTGTTGTGTCTGAAGTTAGGATTGCAATCCCTGTTTTTTTTTTTTTTTTTTTTAATTTCTATTTGCTTAGTAGGTTTTCCTCCATCCCTTTATTTTGAGCCTATGTGTGTCATTATGTGTGAGCTGGGTCTCTTGAAGACAGCATACCATTAGGGCTTGCTTTTTTATCCAGCTTGCCACTCTGTGCCTTTTAAGTGGAGCATTTAGCCTGTTTACATTTAAGGTTAATATTGAAATGTGTGGGTTTGATTCTGTCATTGTGTTGTTAGCTGGCTATTATGCTGGCTTGTTTGTGTAGTTGCTTTATAGGGTCATTGGTGTATTTAAGTGTGCTTTTGTATTGGCTTGTAGTGGTCTTTCCTTTCTATATTTAGTACTTCTTTCAAGGAGTACTAAGATCTCTTCTTAGGCAGGTCTGGTGGTAATGCGCTCCCTCAAAATTTGCTTATCTGAAGAGGATGTTATTTCTCCCTCACTTAGAAAACTTAGTTTGGCTGGATATGAAGTCCTTGGTTGAATATTTTTTTCTTTAAGAATGTTGAATATAAGCCCCTGATCTCTTCTGGCTTGCAGAGTTTCAGCTGAGAGGTCTGCTGTTAGCCTCATGGGGTTCCCTTTGTAGGTGACCTGCCCTTTCTCTCTAGCTGCCTTTAACATTGTTTCTTTCATTTCAACCTTGGAAGATCTGATGATTATATCTCTTGCAGATGATCATCTTGTGTATAACTTTGCAGGAGTTCTTTGTATTTCCTGAATTTGACTATTGGCCTCTCCAGCAAGATTGGGGAACTTTTCATGGATGATATCCTGAAATATCATTCCAAGTTGTTTGCTTTCTCCTCAACCTTTTCAGGCATGCCAATGATTCATAGATTTGGTCTCTACATAATTCCCATATTTCTTGGAGGTTTTGTTCATTCCTTTTCTTTTTTTTTTTTTTTGTCCATCTTATTTCAGAAAGCCAATCTTCAAGTTCTGAGATTCTTTCCTCAGTTTTGTCTATTCTGCTGTTAATATTTGTGATTGCATTATAAAATTATTATAGTGTGTTTTTCAGCTCTGTCACCTCTGTTATGTTCTTTTTTACACCAGCTACTTTGTCTTTCAGATTGTGTATCATTTTTGTTATGATTCTTGATTTCCTTGGATTGGTTTTTGCCATTTCTCCTGAATCTCAGTAATCTTCTTTCCTATTCATATTCTGAATTCTATTTCTGTTATTTCAGCCAGCTCACCCTGGTTAAGAACCTTTGCTGGAGCAGTCAGGCAGTCATTTGGAGGACATGTGGCACTCTGAATATTTGAGTTACCGGAGTTTTTGCATTGATTATTTCTCATCTCTGCATGTGGGTAACACCTTCCTTTAACTGCAGTGTAGATGGAGTACAATCAATAAACCTCTTTTCTGGATGTTTTCACAGGGCCAAGGCTTTGTGCAGGGTCTTTATTTGTAGCTATTGTAGCTATTTTCTTGTATTTGCTTTCACAGGGTCATGTGTTAGCAAAGTATTTTGGTGTTGAAGCTTTGCAGTGTAATCCAGTAGGTGGTATGTTGGCATATTGGTTAGTCAGTAGGTTCTTGTTCAGTTGTGTGACTCCCCCTATATTTCCTCACAGTTGCCACCATGCTCCCTCTCAATGCTCTGAAAGTATGGGCTCCTCTCCCAGTTGAGTCCTGGCTGTAGATTGTGGCTTGGTGCTCCTGGTGCTGTCCACTGCAGCTCTGGGGCAATCTCAGGGTTTATATTTCTTCCCCCAACTTGGAGGCAGCAGACGAAGGGACCTTAGTGGTGGTTATGGCCAAGGGTCTTTTGTTTGTTTCCTGGAGGCTCCACCCCAGAGAGATGAAGGTCAGAAGTTGCTCAGTGCAATTATTCCAGGATGGAGCATCTGTGCTGTGGCCCAAGCCAGGGATTTCCTATCTGGTGATGAATTAGTGGTGGCAAGATGGGACCTGTGGGAGATGCACCGGCCTCCTCTCCTTGGGTTGACTGCAGTTTGTTGGAGGTGTGTTTAAGGCATTTAGGGTCTTTGCTTCTTTAGTCCAAGGGTAACAAGGACAGTTTCACTACAGAGGTAGTGGCAGAGAATCTTTCAGTTGCCCCTGGGGGCTCCACTTCCAAGAGACTTGGAGTGGCTGTTGCTGGAGGTATTAAGCTAGTGTGGCAGGGTGACCGCATTGCTTGTGTGAGCTTAGGGTTCTGCTTGTTGGGGGAGTAGGGGAGTCAAATGTTCACAGGAAGGAGAGATTGATCTCCTCTTTGTATGGTGGCTGTGGTGTGCTGTAAACTTCAGTATAGTCCTCAGGTTGTTTCTTTCCCAGATCAAGGGCAGGAGGGATAGAGCTGTTACTATTGCAGTGGCAGAGGGGCTGTTGTATGCCTCTGGGAGCCTCTCTCAGAGGAAACTCTGAGCCACTACCAGTGAGCATGCTGAGTTACGGATGGGACAACGGTTCTGCATTCATGAGCTGGGGACCCTGCCTGGTGAAGAGTAGGGGTGGTGGTTCCTAGCAAAGAGAAGCTGGACTCCTCTCTGTATGGTGGCTGCATTGTGCTGGAGGTGCCAGTGTAATTACTAGGACCTTTGTTCCTTCCCAACCGAGGGATGTTACAGCTGTACCTCTGCAAGTGTAGTGGTGGAGGGGTTGTGGGTTGACTCTGGATTTCCTCCTTGGAGTAATGCTGGGCTGCCTCTGATGGTGGTGATCAAGTGGAGACAGGGTGATTGTTCTGGAGTCCCAGGTCAGGCCACCCTGCTTAATGAGGAGAAGTGAGGACTGGGATCTGCACAGAGAACAGTCTGGCCACTTTTCTGAGAGGTGGTTGCTCTGTGCTGGGAGTCCAGACCAGCCCCTGGTTGCTGCAGACTCTTCTAAGCCTGGAGACAGCAAGGGCAAGGGCTGCAAGACAGTGAAGATGGCAAACCACCCCTTCCACTGGGAGCTGTGTCCAGGAAGTTGTAGAGCTTCTACTGGCTTGTTAGTCCTGGCAGGGGATGGCTGGAGTCCCAGGCCTGGAGAACCTGCCTGGTGAGAAGATATGGGAATGGGCTTCCACATAACAGTCTGGCCACTTCTCTGTAGGGCTGCTGTGGCATGCTGGGGATCTGCTCCAGTCTCTAGTCACCTTGGATTTTCCAGTACCTGAAGGTATCAACAGTAAAGGCTGTGAAATGGCCAAGATGGTGGCCTGCCCCTCCCTTTGAGAGCTCTGTCCCAGGGAGGTATGGACCTGTTGCCAACCTGAATGCACTTTCGGAAGTGGCTGGAGACCCCATTCAGGAGGTGTCACCCAGTAAGGAAGAGCACTATTGGGGACCTGCTTTAAAAAACAGTTTGGCCACATTCTTGTAGGGCAGCAGTGTTGTGCTGGGGATCTGCTCCAGCCCTTGATTGTCTCTGACTCTCTAAAGCCCGAAGGCAAGAATGGCTGTCAGCCAAACATCAAGGATGGCAGCCTGCCCCTTCCTCTGGGAGCTTCGTTCCAGGGAGGTTTGAAACTTCTGTTGGCCAGAAAACACTGGTAGAAATAGCTAGAAACCTTAATCTGGAGGCCCCACCTAGTGGGGGAGGAATGGGATCAGGGACTCACTTAAAACAGCAGTCTGGCCACATTTTTGTAGAGCATCTATCCTGTGCTGGGGGTTGCCCAGTCCCCGGTTGCCTCAGACTCTCCAAAGCCAGAATGTGAGAATGGTTAAGTTGGCTAAACAGCAAAGATGGCGGCCCACCCCTCTCTTGTCTCAGGGAGGTTAACACTGCTACTGGTGGCTGACTGGAGTTCCATACCAGTGGATCTTATCCTGCGAAGTGCCATGGAAGCAGGGCCTGTAGCCTGTCACTGCTCAGTCCCCCTGGAGTCAGTCCCTTTTTCCAGGGGTCTGTACAGGGGTCTAATGTCCTGTTTTGCCAGAGTTGCAGCTGCTTTTGCCAGGAAGTCTGGGTGTCTAAGGCTCCTTAGGCTCTCTGTGTGCCTGAGTGGCTGCTGTGCTGGGACTCCACAAAACTCTGTGTGTCAGACTGAAGACCCTTGTGGAGTGGGTTCATGAGGGTATGTCCTGATCTGAGGGTTGCAAAGATCCATGGGAGAAGCATGTGTTCCTAGGGCTGCTCATTCATTCACCACTTCCCTGGACAGTGTAGGTTGCCCCCTGCTCCATTTGGCTCCCAGGTGGGTGGTCATCCTGCCTTGCTTTTCTCCATTCTCCATGGGTTGAGTTGTCCCAAAGCACTTACCTGGATATTTCAGTTGAAGCTGCTGTTTTTACTCATCCCTTCCATTTCTCTCCATGACAGTGGTGCACCCTAGCTGCTTCTAGTTGGTTATCTTGGCCATGATCCCCTGAGTGAGTTTTTATTCTATTAATTCTCTTTTTGTTATTTTTGTTTTGTTTTAGTCTGTAATCTGCTGAATAACTCTTAATTCTCATGAGAACTAACTGTTAAAAAGAGCTTGGTATCGCCTTCTCTTCCTGTTTCCTCCACTCTCACCACGTAATGTGTGCCCCCTTCCCCTTCCTCCATGATTGGAAGCTTCTTCAGGTCCTTACCCAAAGCAGATGCGGGTACCATGCTTCCTTCACAGCCTGCAATTGTGAGCCAAATAAACCCTTTTTATTTCTAAAACACTCAGCTTTAGGTATTTCTCTATAGTAATGCAAACAAACTAAGACAAATGCCTACATCAAAAAAGTAGAAAGATTCCAAATAAACATTCTAACAATGGACCAAAAGGAACTAGAAAAGCAAGAACAAACCAAACCCAAACTAACAGAAGGAAAGAAATAATAAGGATCAGGTCAGAACAAAATGAACTTAAAAATCAATATAAAGGATCAACAAAATGAAAAGTTGACTCTTTGAAAAGGTAAACTAAATTAAGAAACCAGTGTCTAGACTAACCAAGAAAAAAAAAGAGAGAAGACTGCTTCCCCCTAAAAAAATTAGAAATGAAAAAGGAAACATTACAACTGATACCACAGAAATACAAAATATCATCAGAACATTGCATACCTGTATCAAAACATCTCATGTACCCCATAAATATATACACATATCATGTACCCCACAATAACTTTTTAAAAAAGATAATAAGATATTATTATGAACAACTATATATGAACAAACTGGAAAACTTCGAAGAAATGGATAAATTCCTAGACACATGTAACCTACCAAAAACGAATCACAAAGAAATAGCAAACTTGAACAGACTGATAATGAGTAATGAGATTATCTGAGTAACAAAAAATCTTTCAACAAAGATAAGTTTAGGAACAGATGGCGTCACTGCAAAATCTGCCAAACTTTCTTTTCTTTACATAATTTTTTTTTTTTTTTTTTTTTGAGACAGTTCTTGTTATGTTGCCCAGGCTAGTGTCAAGTTCCTGGGCTCACAAGATCCTTCCGCTTCAGCCTCCTGAGTCACTGGGACTTCGGGCACATGACACATGCCTGGCTTGAATTCTATCAAACTTTCAAAAAAGAACTAATACCATGTATTCTGAAACTATTCCAAAAAGTTTAAGAGAAGGAAATTCTTCCTAACTTGTTCTATGAAGCCAGCATTACCCTAATACCAAACCAGATGAAGACATAACAAAAAAAAAAAAAAAAAGAAAACCATAGGCTAGACCTACCCAACATTCTTGATGAACATAGATGCAAAAATTATCAACAAAATACTAGCAAACCAAATGCAAAAGCACATCAAACAAACAAAAAATAAGCCATGATCAAGTGGGATTTCTTGAATGGATGCAAGGATGGTTCAACATATGCAAATCAATAAACATGATGCATCACGTCAACAGAATGAAGGACAAAAATCACATGATCACCCCAGTAGATACAAAAAAAGCGTTTGATAGAATCCAACGTCTCATCATGGTAAAAGCTCTCAACAAACTAGACATAGAAGGAACATGCCTCCAGGTACAACAGGCCCATGACTATTATCACATTGAATGGGGAAAGCCCAAGAGTCTTTTTTGTAAGAACTGAGACAAGATAGAATGCCCACTTTCACCACTTTTATTCAACTTATTACTGGACATTCTAGCCAGAGCAATCACACAAGATAATGAAATAAAAGGAAAGAGTCCACCAAAAAATTCCAAGATTTGACAAATATATTTAGTAAAGTTGCAGGATAAAAAAAATCAGTAGCATTTCTATACACCAATAATGAACTACTTGAGAAAAAAATTAAGAATACAATTTCATTTACAATAGCCACAAAAATAAAATACCTAAGGATAAATTTAACCAAAGAGGTAAAAGATCTCTGTAAGGAAAACTAAACACACCATTGAAAGAAATTGAAGCAGACGCAAACACATGGTGCATATACAGCCTCACCAGGTGTCTACTTTAAAGTGAGGGCATTGATTAGAAAAGAATAGGACCCTGCGACTTGGAATGGGGACGTGTGGGAGGACCCCAGTGAAGCTGGGGATACTGAGTTTGTAAACTCTGATGAACCTTTTTTTTTTGCCAGAAGAAATAGCTTCCCCATTTTTGGTAGTGACAACATCCCCTTCCTGACCCATGCTGCCATTGGTCTTTCCACCTTTGTCTGAGGAGATAAACCGTGTGCTGCCTGAGGCAACAGTGATGTCCTCCCCTGAGGCAGTTTCCAGGAAAGATAATGTTCTCCTTAGGAGCCACCCCAACACCCCTGTTTGCTTCTAGACCTATAACTAGACTAAAGTCCTGGCAGGCCCTTACAGGTGAGGTTGAGAGTGTGACTCATGAGGAGGTTCACCACACTTGAAAAGAACTGCTTGAGTTTTCTAATTTATATAAACAGAAATCTAGACAACAGAAATGGGAATGGATATTAAGGGTGCGGGATAACGGTGGAAGGAACGTAGAGTTAAATCAGACTAAATTTATTGATTTGGGCCCACTAAGTAGGGACTCTGCATTTAATATTGCAGCTCAGGGAGTTAAAAAAGGTTCTAATAGTGTATTTGCTTGGTTAGCTGAAATATGGATTAAAAGATGGCTCACTATGAGTGAGCTGGAAATGCCTGATCTCCCTTGGTTTAATGTAGAGGAAGGGATCCAAAGGCTTTGAAAGATTGGGATGGTTGAGTGGATTAGTCACTTTAGACCTATTCATCCCAGCTGGAAGGGTTCAGAAGATACACACTTGACCAATGACTCACGAAATAGATTTGTAAAGGCAGCACCTGCATCTTTGAAGAGCCTTGTAATTGCTTTTCTCTGTATATCAGACCTAACAGTAGGAACCGCTGTCACTCAACTACAGAATTTGAATACAGTGGGAATAATTGGATCCTGAGGTGGCAGGGGCCAAGTGGCGGCACTGAACTGTCAAAGGCAGGGTGGGTGTAGCTACCATAATGGACAGCAGAGTCAAAGCAGCAATCAGAATAGTCTGACTTGTGTAGAGCTCTGGCATTGGCTAATTAATCATATTCCTAGAAGTGAAATTGATAGGAAGTCTACTGCATTCTTACATAATCTATATAAGCAGAAAACTTCTAAGTAGAATGGACGAAAGATTGATATGAATTATAAAAACAGAGAATCATGGGACCTCAATCAATATCTAGACTTGAGCCACTTTACAGACCCAGAACCCCTTGAATGAAGGGGAAGCCAGGTCCCCTTAAGGAAGGACATCACTACATTACTTACAATTTATGCTGTGAATGTTTCTCCCATCCTTCCCCAAGGAGACCTCTGGCCTTTTACCAGGATAACTGTGCACTGGGGAAAGGGAAATGATCAGACATTTTGGGGACTACTAGACACTGGGTCTGTGATGACATTGATTTCAGGGGACCCAAAATGTCATTGTGGTCTTCCAGTCAAAATAGGGACTTATGGAGGTCAGGTAATTAATGGAGTTTTAGCTTAGGTCCGACTTACAGTGGGCCCAGTGGGTCCCCCGGACTCATCCTGTGGTCATTTCCCCAGTGACAGAATGCATAATTGGCATAGACATACTTAGCAGCTGGCAGAACCCCCACATTGGCTCCCTGACTGGGAGGGTATGGGCTATTATGGTGGGGAAAGGCCAAATGGAAGCCATTAGAGCTGCCTCTACCAAGAAAAATAGTAGGGCCAGGCATGGTGGCTCACGCCTATAATCCCAGCACTTTGGGAGGTTGAGATGGGAGGATCACTTGAGGTCAGGAGTTCAAGACCAGCCTGGCCAACATGATGAAACCCCATCTCTACTAACAATACAAAAAAAAATTGGCCAGGCATAGTGGCACGTGCTTGTAATCCCAGCTACTCTACTTAGGAGGTTGAAGCAAGAGAATTTCTTGAACCTGGGAAGCAGAGGTTGTGGTGAGCTGACATTGTGACACTGCACTCCAGCCTGGGCAACAGGGTGACGCTTCATAAAAAAAAAAAAAAAAAGTAAATTAAAAACAATATCTCATCCCTGGAGGGATTGAGGAGATTAGTGCCACCACCAAGGTCTTGAAAGATGCAGGGGTAGGTGTGGCTGGCAAGATGGCCGAATAGGAACAGCTCCAGCCTGCAGCTCCCAGCGAGATCAACACAGAAGGCAGGTGACTCTGCATATCCAACCGAGGTACCCGGCTCATCTCATTGGGACTGATTAGACAGTGGGTGCAGCCCACGGAGGGTGAGCTGAAGCAGGTTGGAGTGTTGCCTCACTGGGGAGTGCAAGGGTTTGGGGAACTCCCTCCCCTAGCCAAGGCAAGCTGTGAAGGACTGTGCTGTGAGGAACAGTGCATTCCAGCCCACATACTACGCTTTTCTCATGGTCTTCACAACTTGCAGACCAGGAGATTCCCTTGGGTGCCTACACCACCAGGGCCCTGGGTTTCAAGCACAAAACTGGGCAGCCATTTGGGCAGACACCAAGCTAGCTGCAGGAGTTTTCTTTCATACCCTAGTGGTGCCTGGAATGCCAGCAAGACAGAACCATTCACTTCCCTGTAAAAGGGGTCAAAGCCAGGGAGCCAAGTGATCTAGCTCAGTGGATTCCACCCCCCATGGAGCCCAGCAAGCTGAGATCCATGGCTTGAAATTCACACTGCCAGCACAGCAGTCTGAAGTTGACCTGGGATGCTTCAGCTTGATGGGGAGAGGGGCATCTGCCATTATTGAGGTTTAAGTAGGTGTTTTTCCCCTCACAGTGTAAACAAAGCTGCCAGTAAGTTTGAACTGGGTGGAGCTCACCACAGCTTGGCAAAGCCACTGTAGCCAGACTGCCTCTCTAGATTTCTTGTCTCTGGGCAGGGCATCTCTGAAAGAAAGACAGCAGCCCCAGTCAGGGGCCTATAGATAAAACTCCCCATCTCCCTGGGGCAGAGCGCCTAGGGGAAGGGGACAGACTTAAACATTCCTGCCTGCCAGTTCTGAAGAGAGCAGTGGATCTACAGCACAGCACTTGAGTTCTGCTAAGGGACAGACTGCCTCCTCAAGTGGGTCCCTGACCCCCGTGCCTCCTGACTGGGAGACACCTCCCAGCAGGGGTTGACAGACACTTCATACAGGAGAGCTCTGGCTGGCATATGATGGGTGCCCCCCCAGGGACAAAAATTCCAGAGGAAGGAATAGGCAGCAATCTTTGCATCCTGCAGCCTCCACTGGAGTGGCTGCAGTGACCTCCAGCAAACTTCAGCAGACCTGCAGCAGAGGGGCCTGACTGACAGAAGGAAAACAAACGAACAGAAAGGAATAGCATCAACATCAACAAAAAGGATGGCCACACAAAGACCCCATCTGAAGGTCACCAACATCAAAGACCAAAGATAGATAAATCCATGAAGATGTGGAAAAACCAGTTCAAAAAGGCTGAAAATTTCAAAACCCAGAGCAACTTTTCTCCTCCAAAGGATCACAACTCCTCATCAGTAAGGGAACAAAACTAAACAGAGGATGAATTTGATGAATTGACAGAAGTAGGCTTCAGAAGGTGAGTAATAACAAACTCCTCCAAGCTAAAGCAGCATGTTCTAACCCAAAGCAAGGAAGATAAGAATCTTGATAAAAGGTTAGAGGAATTGCTAAATACAATAACCAGTTTAGAGAAGAACATAAATGGCCTGATGGAGCTGGAAAACACAGCATGAGAACTTCATGAAGCATACACAAGTATCAGTAGCCGAATCGATCAAGTGGAAGAAAGAATATCAGAGATTGAAGATCAAATTAATGAAATAAAGTATGAAGACAAGATTAGAGAAAAAAAGAATGAAAAAGGAATGAACAAAGCCTCCACAAAATGTGGGACTATGTGAAAAGATCAAACCTACATTTGATTGGTGTACCTGAAAATGACAAGGAGAATGGAACCAACTGCAGCTGCTCTACCAGGTGTGGTTTCATTGGTTGAGCAAATTAAGACATCTCCGGGTACTTGGTATGCAGCCATTGACTTGGCAAATGCCTTTTTCTCCATTCCTGTCCATAAGGCTCACCAGAAGTAATTTACCTTTGGCTGGCAAGGCGAGGAACGTACTTTCACTGTCCTACCTCAGGCGTATATCAACTCTCTGGCCTTGTGTCATAATCTTATTCTGAGAGATCTCGATCGGTTTTTGCTTCATTACATTGATGACGTTATGCTGATTGGATCCAGTGAGCAAGAAGTAGCAAACACACTGGACTTGTTGGTGAGACATTTGCATGCCAGAGAATGGGAAAAAAATCCAACTAAAATTCAGGGAACTTCTAACTCAGTCAAATTTTTAGGGGTCTAGTGGTGTGGGGGTCTGTCAAGATATTCTTTTTAAGGCAAAGGATAAGTTGCTGCATTTGGCCACTCCCACAACCCAGAAAGAGGCACAATGCCTAGTGGGCCTATTTGGATATTGGAGGCAACACATTCCTCATTTGGGTGGGTTACTCTGGACTATTTATCGAGTGACCCAAAAGGCTGCCAGTTTTGAGTGGGGTCCAGAACAGGAGAAGGCTCTGCAACAGGTCCAGGCTGCTGTGCAAGCTTCTGTGCCACTTGAGCCATAATGGCCTAGCAGATTCAATGGTGCTTGAGGTGTCAGTGGCAGATAGGGATGCTGTTTGGAGCCTTTGGCAGCCCCCATAGATGAATCACAGTGGAGGCCTCTAGAATTTTGGAGCAAGGCTCTGCCGTCTTCTGCAGATAGCTACTCTCCTTTTGAGAGACAGCTCTTGGCCTGTTACTGGGCTTTGGTGGAAACTGAACGTTTGACTATAGGTCATCAAGTCACCATGTGACCTGAACTGCCTATCATGAACTGAGTGCTTTCTTGCCCGTCTAGCCATAAAGTTGGTTATGCACAGCAGCCTTCCATCATCAATTGGAAGTGGTATATAAGTGATTGGGCTCTAGCAGGTCCTGAAGGCACAAGTAAGTTACATGAGGAAGTGGCTCAAATGCCTATGGTTTCCACTCTTGCCACCCTGCCTTCTCTCCCCCAGCCTGCATGGATGGCACCATAGGGAGTTGCCTATGATTGGCTGACAGAGGAAGAGAAGACTAGGGCCTGGTTCACAGATGGTTATGCACGATATGAAGGCACCACAGGAAAGTGGATAGCTGCAACACTACACCCCTTTCTAGGACATCCTGAAGGACAGCAGTGAAGGGAAATCTTCCCAGTGGGCAGAACTTCAAGCAGTGTACTTGGTTGTGCACTTTGCACAATGGAAGGAGAAATGGCCAGCTGTGCAATTATATCCTGATTCATGGGCTGTAGCCAATGGTTTGGCAGGATGGGTCTTAGAAGAAGCATGATTAGAAAATTGGTGACAAAGAAATTTGGGGAAGAGGTGTGTGGATGGACCTCTCTGAGTGGTCAAAAACTGTGAAGATATTTGTATCCCATGTGAGTGCTCACCAACAGGTGACTTCAGTGGAGGATTTTAATAATCAAGTGGATAGGATGACTCGTTCTGTGGATACCACAAAGCCTTTTCCCCCAGCCACCCCTGTGATCACCCAATGGGCCCATGAACAAAGTGGCCATGGCTGCAGGAATGGAGGTTATGCATGGGCTCAGCAACATGGACTTCCCCCTCACCAAGGCTGACTTGGCTATGGCCACTGCTGAGTGCCCATTTGCCAGCAGCAGAGACCAACATTGCTTTATATGGCACCGTTCCTCGGGGTGATCAGTCAGCTACCTGGTGGTAAGTTGATTATACTGGACCTCTTCCATCATGGAAAGGGCAGAGGTTTGTCCTCATTGGAACAGACACTTACTCTGGATATGAGTTTGCCTACTCTGCATGCAATGCTTTTGCCAAGACTACCATCTGTGGACTCACGGAATGCCTTCTCCATCGTCATGGTATTCCACACGGCATTGCCTCTGACCAACGCACTCACTTTATGGCTAAAGAAGTGTGGCAGTGGGCTCATGCTCATGGAATTCACTGGTCTTACAATGTTCCCCCATCATACTGAAGCAGCTGGATTCACAGAACGGTGGAATGGCCTTTTGAAGTCACAATTACAATGCCAACTAAGTGACAATACTGTGCGGGGTGAAGCAAAATTCTCCAGAAGGCCATGTATGTATGCTCTGAATCGGCGTCCAATATATGGTACTGTTCCTCCCAAAGCCAGGATTCACGGGTCCAGGAATCAAGGGGTGGAAGTGGAAACGGCACCATTTACCATCACCCCTAGTGACCCACTAGCAAAATTTTTGCTCTCCTGTTCCCATGACATTATGTTTTGCTGGCCTAGAGGTCTGAGTTCCAGTGGGAGGAATGCTGCCACCAGGAGACACAACAATTTCATTAAATTGGAAGTTAAGATTGCCACCTGGACACTTTGGGGTCCTCCTACCTTTAAGTCAAGAAGCTAAGAAGGGAGTTACAGTGTTGACTGGGGTGATTGACTTGGACTATCAAGATGAAATCAGTCTACTACTCCACAACAGAGGTAAGGAAGAGTATCCATGGAATGCAAGAGATGTGGGAGTATCACTTGAGCCCAGGAGTTTAAGTCCAGTCTGGGCAACATAGTGAGAATCTGTCTCTAAACAATAAAAATAAGTTTTTTTTTTTTTTTTGGCAGGCTGAAATTAAAGACTTCAAAACTTAAAAAAAAAAGAGAGAGAGAGAGAGAGTGAGAGAGAGATCCATTAGGGTGTCTCTTAGTATTCCTGTGCCCTGTGATTAAGGTCAATGGGAAACTACAACAGCCCAATCTAGGCAGGGCTACAAATGGCCAGACCCTTCAGGATTGAAGGTTTGGGTTGCTCTACCAGGAAAAAAAAACCCCACAACCTGCTGAGGTGCTTGCTGAAGGCCAAGGGCCCGCAGAATGGGTAGTAGAAGAAGGTAATCATCAATACCAGCTATGACCACGTGACCAGCTGCAGAAACAGGGACTGTAATTGTCATGAGGGGACTGGAATTGTCTCCTTCTTTTGTTAAAAACATGTTTGTGCATTTATACACTTGTACTAAGAAAATATCTTCATTTTATTTCCTTTCTTTGTTATCATGTGACATAAGATTTATTGACTTCACATCAGCATTTAAGTATTGTTAACTCTATGTAACAGTATTTAGGTTGGGGATTGGTGCGTTTCTGGTTGTACAAAAGATAGTTGTTCTTTTTTTTTTGGACATATATTTGGAATGTAGTCAGCTGGAGATGAGTAGGATGTCAAAAATAACTTTAATACAAGGTAAAAAAATGAAAAGTTCATTTAAGTACTAGTATGTACAGAACTGCATCTGAGTGAATTGTGCTTTGCTTCTCGACAGATAGATCTTAGTTTTACCATATTACTTTTAAATTTCAAAACATAGTGCTATATAAAAAAACTAAATGAAAGTGAAAAAAATGTACCCATTACATAGGTTCCCCCCAAAATCACTGTTCCCCCCAAAAAAAATCAAGAGTAGAAATCTGCATAAACCAGAAGTCAGTAAAAACAACAACTGAACTCCTAAAGAGAATGAAGACAAAGAAATATGGCAGAGAAATTTAGAAACCAAATAAGAGAAATTAAATTCTCTGGCACTTTTGGACTCTAGATTTTTCTAAAGCAGGTTTAGCATATTATACAACAGAGAAGGTGGTTATAGAAAGGGTGGATTTTTGACTTTCATGAAAGACAGAAGTATGTATTTGATATTGATATACGTAATTGACAGTCTAATTGGTTACCAAATATCTATTTCCAATGCCCCTTTCCTTGTCCATCGCCTATTGCAGAGACTGAAAAAGTCAGACACTGGTTTAACCTGCATTCTCTACGGCAAGTAATGCTCATCAACTTAGACTAGCCAATGAGACATAAGAGGAGTTCTTCTGGGAGGCATCTAAGTAAACACTGTTAGTCCCTGAAAAAAGGAAAGAGACACTAAAGGAGCATGCTTTCTGTGTCACCACCCTGTCCTGGGTATTTGAAAACATCTTTATGGTATTAAACCAATCCTGGGACTTTCTGTCTTTGGACTTCATGTTATGTAATATGTGACATCTTTATGCATTAAGCCTTTGTTAGTTTTTGTTTTGTTATTTGCAGCCAGAACATTTTAAACTGTTGTAGAATTTAAAGATTTTGTTTTTCAACTTATTGGACAGTTATAAAACACTAAAAAAAAACTCTACTGAAGACCAGGCACGGTGGTTCACATCTGTAATCCCAGAACTTTGGGAGGCAGAGGTGAGCACATCACTTGAGCTCAGCAGTTCAAGACATGGGGAGACCCCCCTCTCTAGGAAAAATACAAAAATTAGCCAGACATGGTGGCATGCACCTGTTGTCCCAGCTACTCAGGAGGCTGAGGTGGGAGGTTTGCTTGAGCCCAGGAGGTTAGGGCTGCAGTGAGCTGAGATCATGCTACTGCACTCCAGCCTGGGTGCAAGGTAAAACCTGTCTCAAGACAAAACAAAACAAAAACTCCTGAAATGGCTATTTTCCCATATACCAAATTCTTATATACACACACACACACACACACACATATATATATATATATATATATATATATACACACACACACATATATATAAGATATATATATAACACACACACATATGTATATATAAGATACACACACACACACACACACACACACACACACATATATATATATATATATATATATATATACATATCTGGTGTCTTTCTGGACTTTCTTTTCTATGCTATTGAGATATCTGTGTAGTGTGGTGACCATCTAACTTTCTAATATCTGGTGGAGCAAGAGTTAGTACTATCCTCATTTATGGATTATGATGATTTAAAAAAAATTTAATTCTCTTTTTTAGGTCCAATCTCATTGTAATTTTTAAAATGATTTAGTAGAACAGCTCCTTCTACTTTTTAATGTCTTTAAGGGCCATAGGACTGGTAAAAATGTAAACATTAGCAAAATGTAAACCTTAGCTCAAGGTTTTATGGAAAGAAAAAAAGGCTATTAGTAGTTTGGAAGTTTCTTTAAAACATGACAATACCACATGTAGACAATAGTGTCAAATGCAATGTGATTTTAAGAAAAATAAAGCAAAAGAGGATTGCACTTCAAAGTCATGAACATCCTGTATTGGTATAGGTTGGGGAAAACATGCAATTTGAAAGTTGAAGTCAACAGCTCCAAAAATATTAGCCAATAAGGAGATAGAATTGTACAGCAGTAAGAAAATATAATGCCCCACTCCCATTCTGCATAAGTGATAAGCAATTAACCTGCTTTCTGAGACTTGCAATGTGACAGGAGCCTGAGAAAAGCAGGCCCTTTAAATTTGCTAACTGAGGCTGTCATTTGGGAAGGACGTTTTGTTTGACAGTTGATTAGGGATTAAATGAACTGAAAAAAATCAGTAATTTTTGCTGCTTTTCCATTTATTATAACAGCAATTATCTGCATTTTTCTTCTGCCAGTTCTAAAGACTAGATTGAAACAATTATCTATGTAGAAAAAAACCCCTGCTCTTGAATAGCAAAAGGGCAACTAGGATTTCAAACCACTAGTTCTTTGGTGGATAAGATTGACATCTGAAAATTGGCTAATATGATTGATAATTTGCCTTTAAATATCTGTCAAACTAAATAATGCAGTTCTGGAAAAAATAATATTGAACACATGGTTATCGAGCTTATTCTAAATTATTCAGCCTAATATTACTAATTCTTTCTGAGTCAGATAGTTCATATATCTATTGGTCAGTGTTTATTGAGGGCTTGCAAAGCCAGGAAGTTTTCTAGATACATGAGATACAGGAATGAACAAGCAGTTGAAAGGCTTAGTCCCCAGGGTTTGAGGAAAACAAATAGGCAATAAACAGATAAGCAAGAAAATATTTAGTATGTTAGATATTGATGTTTAATGAAAAAAAGCAGGGTTTGGGAGACTGAGGTGGGTGGATCACATGAGGTCAGGAGTTCGAGATCAGCCTGACCAACATGGCGGAACCCCGTCTCTACTAAAAGTACAAAAATTAACTGGGCATGGTGGTGGGTGCCTGTAATCCCAGCTACTAAGGAGTCTGAGGAAGGAGAATCACTTGAACCAGGAAGGCGGAGGTTGTAGTGAGCCGAGATCGCACCACTGCACTTCAGCCTGAGTGACAGAGCAAGACTCCATCAAAAAAAAAAAAAAAAGCAAGGTAGGGGGGATAGAGGATGATGGAATAGGGATGCTGACAAGTTGATATTCAATCAAGGACCTAAAAAAGTGAAAGAATTAGATATAGAGCTCTCTGGAGAATGACTGTTGAATTAGAAAGAAAAGCAGGTGCAGCAGGTGCAAAGGCCCTGACGTGGGAGCATGTTGGGCATGTCTGAAGAACAGAAGAGGGCAAGCCTGACTGGAGTGGAGCAAGCCAGGGAAGGAGTGCTGGGTAGAAGGTCAAAGCATCGGCCAGAGGCTAGACCATGTAAGACCTTATAGAACATGGTAAAAAATTTGGCTTTTCTCTTGAGTATGATGGAAAACCACTGGAAAACTTTAAGATGAGAAATGACACAATCTGTGTGTTTTAGCCATAACGTTGGCTGCTGAATTGAATATATACTAAATGGGAGAAGGTCGAGGGCACAGAGGTCTGTTAAGAGGCTGTGGTACTCACTGTTGTGAAATACAGTGGTGGCTGGGATCGAGTGGGAGGGGGTAGAGGTGGTGAATAATTATTTACTGGATATATTGCAAAGGCACAGCTGACAGAGCTTGCTGATAAATTGGACATGGGTAGTGAAAGAAAAAGAGCAGGCAAGATTGTTTTTGGCCTTACTGAGATGGGGAAAATGATATGAGTGGTGGGTGGGGATGAAGAATGGCAGGGGTGCTGGGAAGAGCAAGTGTTCCCTTTGAGACACGTTTCACTTCAGATGCCTTTTAGACATCCAAGTGGAAACACTGAGTAGGCAGTTGGATGTCAGGCTAGTTCAAGGGTGAGGCCTGGGCTAAAAATAAACACTTTGGAGTCATCAGCATGTAAATAGCATTCAAGTTGGCTGGGTGCAGTGGCTCACACCTGTAATCCCAGCACTTTGGGAGGTCAAAATGGGAGGACCTCTGGAGCCTAGGAGTTCAAGACCAACCTAGGTGACATAGCGAGACCCCGTCTCTACAAAAAATAGAAAAAAAATATTCAGGCATACTGGCACACACCTGTGGTCCCAGCTACTCAGGAGCCTGAGGTGAAGGATTATTTGGGCCAAGGAGATTGAGGCAGCTGCAGTGAGTTGTGATGGTGCCATTGCACTCCAGCCTGGACTACGGGGTGAGAACCTGTCTCAACAACACCACCACCACCAACAGCAGCAGCAGCAGCATTAAAGTAATTAGACAGGATAAGATCACCTAAGATGAGTGTGGAAAGAGAGGCGGTCTGAGCCCTGAGGCCCTTCAAAGTTCTTAGGGGCTGGGTGCGGTGGCTCACGCCTGTAATCTCAACACTTTGGGAGGCCAAGGCGGCTGGATTGCTTGAGTCCAGGAGTTTGAAGCCAGCCTGGGCAACAAGGTGAAACTCTGTCTCTCAAAAAAATTAAAAATTTAGCCAGGCATGGTGGTGTACGCCTATAGTCCCAGCTACTCAGGAGTCTGAGGCAGGGGGGATCACTTGAGCCTGGGAGGCAGAGGTTGTGGTGAGCTGAGATAGTGCCACTGCACTCCAGCCTGAGCAACAGAGTGAGACCCTATCTCAAAAAAAAAAAAAAAAAAAAAACACAACCAAAAATCCCCAAAGTTCTTAGCATCATTATTGATGTGATCGCTAAATTTTGACAAGCTCCTTAATCGCTATGTTTTTCAGTTTCTAATCTAGCGTTGTCCAATAGAAATATATTGAGAACTACAAGTGCCTGCCACATATGTAATTAAAAATTTTTTAGTGGCCACTTGAAAAGTTTTTTAAAATGTGAAATTAATTTCAATAATATATTTTATTTAACCCAATGAGGTAGGCAAAATAGTGACCTCAAAAATGTCTAAGATCCCTGAAATGTGAATATATTTCTTACATGGCAAAGGTACTTTGCATGTGAGTAAGGCTAAGGGCCTTGGGAAGAATAGAGTATCAAGAATCGTATAGGTGGGTCCAGTCAATGGTCAGGGAGATGCGAGATTGGGGAAGGGCTAGAAAGGAGACATTGTTGGCTTTGAAGATGGAGCAAGGGGCCACTCTAAATTGTGAGCAACCTCTAGAAGCTGGAAAAGGCCAGGGGAAAGGATTCTCACCTAAGGCCTCCAAAAGGAATGCAAACCTGCCAAAACCTTGATTTTAGCGCAGTGAGACCTGAGTCAGACTTTTGAACTACAGAAATGTAAGATAATAAATGTATTTTAAGCCACTAAGTTTCCAATAATTTGTATGGCAACTCTAGGAAGCTAATATGCTCCATATACTCCCCCAAATTATCATTTCTAGGTGAAATCTACATGAAGATTATTAATGAAATATTTTACTTTTTTGTAGTCTTCGAAGCCTAGTGTATATCCTACATATGCAGCACATCTGAACTTGAACTGGCTCCGTTTCAAATGCTGCATAGCACCACGTGGCTAGTGGTGACCATATTGGACAATATAGTTCTAAGTAGTACACTTAGAATGGGGCAAAGAAGTTTAGTACAAGAATAACATGTGTGATGGTTAATTTTATGTGTCAACTTGGCTAGGCCACATGCCCAGATATTTGGTCAAACACTATTCTGGATGTTTCTGTGAAGGTAGTTTTGGATGAGGTTAACATTTAAATCAGTGGACTTTGAGTAAAGCATGTTATTTTTCATAATGTGGGTGGGCCTCATTCAATTCCTTGAAAGCCTGATTAGAACTAAGACAGACTTCCCCAAGTAAGAAGGAATTCTGTCAGCTGGTGGGCTTTGGACTCAAACTGCAACTCTTCTCTGTCTCCAGCCTGCCAGCTTAGCTCATAAGATTTTGGACTTACTAAGCCTCTACAATGGCTTGAGCCAATTTGTTAAAATGCATGTCTCCCTCTCTCTCCATGCTACACACACACATTCTGTTGGTTCTGTTTTTCTAGAGAACCGTGACTAATACAACATGCATGAGACAAAGGAAAGACACACACCATATCTAGAGCCCCCTACTCCACCTCCCTGCCTCATTTCCAGAGTCCAGAGTTTTGCAGAATAGTGATCACTCTAGGAAGAGAAGTATGTGCATTGGGAGTGTGTAAGTGAGGCAGGAGGAAAGGTTCTATATTGTCCAGGGGGAGGAGGAAGGGAGCATGGGAAGCGTGAAGGAAAGGGTCTATGTTGACTTTGGAAGGAGAGAGTATATTCCATTTCGAGAGGGCCAGGGAGATCTGATCTACAGTCCCAGCAAAGCCAGTTTTTCTTGGGTTGAAGCATTTTTAATTCTGTCAAGGGCTAAAGACATGGGTCCTGGATTTGTCTAAGATCCCCATAACAAAATACGACAGACTGGGTGGCTTAAACAGAGATATTTATTTACTCACAGTTCTGGAGGCTGGTAATCTGAGACCAATGTGCTGGCAGGTTTGGCTTCTCTGAGGCCTCTGCTCTTGGCTTGCAGATGACCACCTGCTTGCTGCCTTCACGCAGGCATCCTTCTGTGCCCAGGTGCCTCTGGTGGCTCACTATGGGTCCTAATCGCCTCTTGTAATAAGGACATACGTTGGGTTGAATTAGGGCCCACTCTAATGCCCACATTTTAACTTTTCAAATGCCCACATTTGACCTCTTTAAAGGCCCTATTTCCAAATACAGTCACATTCTGAGGTACTGAGGGTTAGGACTTCAACATATGAATTTGGAGGGAACATAAAATTCAGTCTATAACAGGCCCCAAAGACCCCCACCTAGATCTGCCTTAGACTCCCAACCAAAAGATAAACACTTAGTTCAGAGCACGTCTTCAAAGACTAAATAGGTGGAGATGGCATACATCTTCCTAAAGAATTCTCAGCAAACTAGGAGAATCTTTCAGAGTGAAAATGCAGGCCTGGGTGAGCTCAAGTCACAGTGGCTTCTGAGGTTGGCGAGGCAAATGAGGATACCTTTATCTCTTCCCCCTCCTGGCCTTGGGACACCAGCAATGGTGGTAGAGACTGAGGCAGAGCAAAGGTTAGTGAGTCGTGTAGCCCATAATTACTCTCCCAAACATGCCTAATTGGAGTCATCTGGGTCTGAGTCCTGGTTATGAGAAGCCCAGAAGCACATATTTTTAGGGAAATGTGAGAAAATGAAGCAACTGTGGCACTGACAGAAAATGAGTCAGGGACCTGTCTTCTGATTCCTTTCTATAATTTATAAGGCATCCTACTATCTCACATTTGCTGGAGGAAGCATTGCTTACATATTCTGAAATGTGTTTCTTTTCCCCTGAATTAAAAGAAAAATCTGCAATGCGTTCAAGCAAAGTGGTGCGTTCTTCAGGCATTGTTGCTCTAAAAAGCATTGTTGTTTGTCTAAGGGTCAGAGGCATCTGGAAATGAAGGAACTGTTTGTGAGCTAGAAGAACACAACAGTAATGAACAAGCCTGAGAACTTGGGCTATGCTTCACAGAGAGGGTGGCAGTGCAGTGCAGGTGGAAATAAATGGCACGTCTCTCTCTTCCCACAAACTGCCTGAGCACCTCCCCCACCTTCCCTTCCTCCCCATCTCACTCACCAACCTGGAGGACTTTGCCAGGAAATTTCAGGTGGAAGGGATGACATTATAAAGGCATGGAGATGTGAGAGCATGCAGCTTGTTTAGAGAATTTTGTTGCTAGAAAATGGGGCAGGGTTTGAGAGAGGGAAACAGCACCTGGGGATGGCCTTCATCATTCTTGAGACGCTAGAGAATTTCAATGTTAATCTTTAAGGAATAGGAAACGCTGAAGCTTTTTTAGACGCAGAGTGACATGACTTCAATCTAGTCAGCAAACTACACCTGCCTGTATTTGTGTGGCCGGTGAGTTATGAGTGGTTTTTATATTTGTAAAGGATTGGAAAGAAAGGAAGGGTGGGCTGATGGACAGACAGAAGATGTGGCAGAGAATGTATTGCCTACAAAGCCTGAAATACTTGCTTCTGGCTCTTTACAGACAAAGTCTGCTGACTTCTGGGCTAGATTTAGAATGACAATAACTACGATTTATTGAATGCTTATTTTATACCAGGTTTTAATGTCCATTATCTTTCATTTTCAAAATTAAGTGACTTGTTCAGGGCTATACAGTTATGTGAATGAAGCAGGATTTGGCCCAGGGCTGCTGGCTTGAAGGATGGTACTTCCTCCCCCTCTCCAGAGAGAACTGGAACAGAGTGGGGCAGCTGTTGTGAGCCAGCTGAACACTTGTCACCAAAGGCAGCTTCTGTGGCACGGAAGGGGAGGATGCCACAAGTCTAAGGGAGCGATGGGCAAACTGAGCAGGGCAGGACCTGGGAAACCTCACCGTGCTGAATGTCCGTGGGGTCTGTTGTGAAGGTGAGGCAGAAGGAAGAGTCACATCCGGACACATTATTTTCCTTGAGATTCTTTCCTCCCGCACTCCCTTCTCAGGCTTTCTGCCAAAGCTTTCCTCATGTCATTGATTTTCCAACAAAGCTGCCTGGAGTAGTGAAAAGAACTGTGGCTCCAGAGCTGAGAGACTCATACTCCAGCTCTACACCTGTCATCACCTAGGTACATGACCTGTGCAGTTGGCAGTCATTAGAGTCACCACTCCCACAGCTGGAGAGCCTGTGAGGAAACTGGAATGAGTAATACCAATGGCCGTGTTTTGATGGAACCTTCCAAGAAACCACAGTGGCAGCTGTGAAATTGTATTTTCCCCAATAATTGTAATTCTGGAAACTCATCCCAAGAAAATAAATAGAAAGGATTATCCATCATTTATCTATCTGTTCATCTAGCTAGCTATTTTTCTTATACATAGTCACTAAAGTATCAACTGCAATGTATTTACGTAAAAATTAAACTAATAACAACTTAAATATCTGATATTAGGGAAATGATTAGGTTTATGTTTATTCACTTGAAAAGGAAAGTCATTTGGCCATTAAAAAATTATAAAACCTATGTGACAATAAGAAAAAAGGCTTATTTTTCATGTTAAGTGAAAAAATTGATACTAAATTCTATGCACATTATGATTAAAACTAGAAGGCAGATGTATGTGGACCAAGAATGTGAGCACATATGTAAAAGCAAAAAGCGTAAAGTGCTGTGTAGAGTGGTTATTGTTCTTTTCTATTTCCTTTTTGCCTTGTTAAGTTTCTATAACAATACATTCTTTTCATGAAGCCAGGAATCTAAAATTGTATTAATGTCTCAGTGCTTTCAAAAAAAAGGCATCTGTGGGAGGCTGAGGTGGTTGAGTTGCTTGAGCCCAGGAGTTCGAGACCAGCCTGGGCAACATAGTGAGACCCCTTATCTTTACAAAACAAAAAACAAACAAAAAAAACAAAGCCAGGCATCGTGGTGTGAAACTGTGGTTCCAGCTACTTGTGAGGCTGAGGCGGGTCACTTGAGCCGAAGAGTTTAAGGTTGGAGTGGGCTATGATTGCCTGGGTGACAGAGCATGATCCTGTCTCCAAAATAATAATAATAATAATCTGTTTAAAGTATGCAGCAAGTGATTGATTTTCCTGGCAACAAATAGGAAAGTAAGTGGAAGTTTTCAGGTAATTGAAAGGTGGTACACACTTTAAAAATTTCCTTTCTAATAGTGTTTTTAGTAAAAGGAGGAATGACCAGGACGCTGCTATCACCTGAGTTCGTCCCTCCTCTTAGGGCTGGAGGTATACCAGAAGCCGAAGAGTAGCTGTTTGCTGTTTTTGTCTGCTCAGTATCTACTTTTCTTTCTTGTTCATATTATTTTGATTTTCTTTTGAGGAGCTATCCTTCTTCCATCTCTTTGGCTCTGGGTCTAGAGACATGGTCTAGTTTTGGCTGAAGCAAATACTGTGTCATCATCTGGCTATAGTGATTGTTTTAAGAACATGTGACCTAAGCATACAAGTCAGGTTTGGGAATTTTGGTGGTATATATAATTGTTTTTTTTTTATTTTTGAGACAGAGTTTTGCTCTTGATGCCCAGGCTGGAGTGCAATGGCACAATCTCAGCTCTCTGCAACCTCCACCTCCCTGGTTCAAGTGATTCTCCTGCCTCAGTCTCCTGTGTAGCTGGGATTACAGGCATGTGCCACCACACCCAGCTAATTTTTGTATCTTTAGTAGAGATGGGGTTTCTCCATGTTGGTCAGGCTGGTCTCAAACTCCTGACCTCAGATAATCTGCCCGCCTCAGTCTCCCAAAGTGCTGGGATTATAGGCATGAACCACCACAGCTGCCTGGTGGTGTAATTGTGAAACAAACACTCTCTGCAAGCATGCTTAGCTAGAAGAATATGTGTGAAGCTCCCAAGGATCATCCCTGTTGCTGCAGGGGGACATAGAAGCTTGACAATGAAGTCAATACTGAGGATAGCAGAGTTTAGGAGGAAGGAGGAGAAAGAGAGAGAAAATGATGACACTGTTTGTGGCTCTTGATCCAGCTCTTCCTAAAAGTAATCACCTGCCTGGAACTTCCTGGTTAGGTGAGCCAGTTGTTTATCTCTTTCTCTCTGTCTCCTCTTATACCTTTCTTTCTCTCTCTTTTCCTTAATACAACTTGATTTAGATTTCTTCCATTTGCAACTCAAACATTCTTACCTATAAAAGGTGTCAACACTTTGTTGCAGAGTCCAGAGGGGAAGGAAATTGACAAAGTTAAAGTGGACAGCTGAAAAGAAAGTGAGTCCCAACTTGCTAAGTATAAAAACCTCTTAACCTTGTGTGTGCCCTAGTAGGGGCAAGAGTATTTTGCACAGGGGATAGGCTTAGCTGGCAGGATAGTTACTGTCAAGGAAAGATGAATGTGAGAACTTTGGGGATATTCATTGGTGGGAAGCAGTGGGGGGTGAAGAAATCAATATAGCTGAAATGTGGATTTGAAAATGTATGTAACAGCCAGCCTCAGAACTTAGATTACACAAATCATCAGCATGTTTGCATAGTGCTTTTATTTCTGGGTCTCTCTTGATGGCTCCTCCTGCTTAATTATTGCTCTCTATGCTTTGGAAAATTTTTTTGTACATTTAGTGCTAGGCTATTTCTCATTTTTGTTTTCCTGCTTTTTTACCTTCTTATTCCAAAGTCATCATGTGACTGTTTTATGGTAAAGATTTGTGTGCAGCCTAAATCAGTTGCTAAACATCAAAGAGTCCCGTGCATATGTAATAAAGATGTGTTGCAGTGGGGGGTGGGAGGTAACTACAATCATGGTTGGAATTTTCAAATCTGTTAAGAGTAAACTCTGCATAAATAGAATAAGAATGTGATTTCTATGCATGTTTTATCAGGTGGGAGATGACTTGTGTGACTCAGACAGAAACATCTGACTCCTCTGTGATAAAAAGGAAAGCATTTAAAAAGTGCTTGCAGCTGGTAACAGGTTTCCTAATGCGTTGATCATTTTCTGGCTATTCTCATTCCCACCTTTGTACTCTGCTATACACTTGGGGTGGTGTCAGAGCTTTTGCAGACTATTTTTCCTAGAATCCCTTACCAGCTGGTTCTGCCAATGGGAAGCACTGGTTGAAAGTGGAAGGGAGGAGAGGAGAAGAGATCCTCTTCCTGCCTTCAGCTTCTTTCAGCTTCCTTCTAGCAGTAGTGAGCAGCTAATGGATCAGGGTTTTCTGGCAGTTCCATCACCTCTAGGGTGGGCCAGCACCCAATACCCTTTTGTGGTCCTAGAATCATGCAGTCTCCATGCAACCTTGTCCAAGATTCCAGCCCCTCCTTTTCAGTCCCCGGGCTCCATGAACACTACATTCTCTATTTTCTTCTCCCAGCCCAGGAAGCGATATCTACTAATCTCTGGGTTACTCCACTGCCTCTGCTTTGCTTTCTCAGCTCTCCCTTATGCAGCCAGTTTCCTATGTTAAATTCCCTCACTGAAATATGTGAAATGGTTTTGTTTTCCTGGCTAGTACACCTAATAAATATCTTAAATGTATTTATATTAGACCTTCAAACCTTTTGGGAAAATAATATTGAAAACAGATGAAGTGATTTTTTTTTTCTTTTTGAGAATTCATTAAGAAATATTCTTTAACTGGTTTTGGACCAAATTTAGAGAGCATTTTAAGAAACCAAATCCTCTCCATTGAAAACCAAACAATTGTGATTATTTAATGTTGATTTTTAAAAATTTGTAACCCTAGTTGTGCCTTACATTTCCTTTTAAAAACTTAGATTTAGAACCCTTTGCCAACAGCTTCCTCACAGTGAATAGTAATTAAGCAATCTTTCCCCTGGTTGTCTTAGCAGTTTGGGTTTCGTTCCCATTTTTATTTGGCCATGACTGATAGAGCTGATGGAAGGAAGCATGATGTATGTAGCCAACCCTCAAAGACCCTATCATGAATACACTTGTCAAGTGAGATAAATTTTGCAGAAGTCTTGCCCACTCCTTGACTTGGGTGACTCTTGCCAGTTCCTTTTGTACTTCGCTATGTTATCTTCTCTAGAAAACTCTTCTTGATATCTCCTCCCCAAAGAATGTGTTGTGGGATTGGATCCCGAGGATACAGATTCTGAGATTAAGCTGTACATAAAGGGGTTTTATTAGAGGAAGTTCTCTTAGGAACAACACCTGCAAAGCAATGAGGAAAACCAACAGGGCAGAGAAAGAAGTTGAATTGCAGCGCAGTTGCAAAAGCAGTCTCCACTAACCCCTGGGGCTATGAAACTGAGATGGCACTTCAGAGAGATCCCCAGTCAGCAGCCAAATGTGGGTTGCTCCCAGGGAGGATGCACAAACTTAGGTGAGACAGCTTCCTTCTGTAGAGCACAGAGGAACACAGCTGTCGGCTATCAGCAAGTACCACTTTTAGCAGCTGCAGCAAGAATACCTCTCTGCTGAAGGGGGATCATGGTGATACACTGTGGTATCTACTATGATTGATCCAGTAAAAGTCCTCAGGGACCTAAGATCCTTACTTTTAAGTGCACATCACAGTGCACTGTGATAGTGTATTTACATCAGCCTGAGACTGTGGGCTCCAGCATCCAGTAAGGTAGGCACTTGATAAATGTTAAATTTAGTGGAGAAAAAGTGTTTACTTATTTCTCCTGGCAATCGTAGTAGGTATAGAATTTAACGTATCATGCTATTCTCTGAAACTGGGGTTAAAACAATCTTGTTTGCAGTCCCATTCTGGAAAAGCTATGTGACTTGGGCTCTGGAGTGAAAACTCTGAAGGATGCATGTTGGGGGCAAAGTGAAAAGCCTCAGAGTATGCCGGATGAACAGATCACAAACAGGAATAGAGAAATATATGTTGAGAATGACACTGCCCAGGAACACCGAGCAGTCATGGCCAAATGCTCTCCAGGCATTGTTTTCCCCTCCAGCCATTCTGTAGTCATCAGTCATCAGTGGACTCAGACACTGGCATTCAGTGCAAACTTTTGTTTAGCTGCTGCTTCCAGGAGTCCCCCAAAGTCAATAGGCCATTGGCTTACCACCAGAGTCAGGCAAGGAAAAGAGTGGGAAGGTGGCAACATCAACAGGAAATAAAACATTTTTATTGAATATCTATGTAATATGTTAAGTCATTTTTAACAACAATTGGAAAACTACTGTGGAATTCACTACACAAAGTGAAACAAAATTTAAACCACCTCATCAAAAATGAAGGTAAAATACAGCTGAAGTAGTTGGCTCGCGGGCCACGAGCCATATGGCAGAAGAAAACACCCCAACATTTCTACAAGATACAGAAAAAACCCACACAGAGAAACACTCAAGCAGGCAGTAAATATACACAAAGGCAACTAGGATCTTTCTAGAATATCGGATTCTAATAATTTACACAGCTTTGTCAGAAAGGTACATGTGGCTTATTTGAGGATGAATCTTGGTCATAAAGCAGGTTCCATCACTGACTTGTGAAAGATGGCATAGTACCAACTAATTCTATGGTGACAATCCCATGTCTGGCAGTGTTGCAAGAGAATACATTAGCAGTACTTTCATGCAAGAAATAATATCTGCTCAGCAGCTTCAACCTGCTTGTTTTAAAGTGTTGTTTCATTGTGAACAACTTAAAGCTGAAGACAGTGAAATTAAATGTCATTTCTGGTATTTAAATAATTTTTAAAAGCCAATCAACTCCCTCTCTTTGGAAGGGTTTGGTCCTTTAAATTGAAAAGAGTTTTGTTTGAATTTTCTGTTCAAGCCATTATTTAATCTCACAATCTGACTTGTGTATATTTTCTATTACCTATGTTTTTTTAGACATATGGACCTTCAGCAGAAGGAGATGGAATTTTTCTTTTGTCCTTTGTGTCTGTCCCAGTTGTAAAGTGTTTGCTATGTCTGGGCTAAAAGGCAAAAGCACTTGCCCCTTCTTTGATAAGGAAACAGGAATTCCAGATTTTCTGGGAAACAGCCAGCCCCATGTTCAAAGCCTACCATCAGCCCTTTTTGAATTCTCTTTAGTTTTTGAAAAGACATGGTGGAATATCCTGAAGTCTGAACATGAGGTTAATGCTTAGTTTTCCTCCATTTTGTTTTGGTATTTGTGAAGATAAACTTTCATTTCAGAGGATCACTACTGTCTGTGGCCGGGAAATTAAAATGGGTCACAGAAGTGAGTGGGAGAAAAGTGAGTAGATGCAGTGTGACATAACAGGCTGCCCTTCCACAAAGTGGTTGTCTACTATAGCGGGGAAAAATATGGAATATTGCACAGTGCTTGACAAAATGCTGTGTTCCACCCCATTCTATGTATCTTCCTTGTCCTATGCATAGCTTTTCAGTTCTGAATTGGTCCTTTGTAATGAGAACTGTTTGTGCTACACACCTTGGGCAGTGCAGTAGAAGGGAATGGCAGTATTGTTACAATATCACTACGGAATAAACTGAGTGCTATCCACTGAGGAAACTACGTGTCTAAGCACACACGGCAGTCACAGTGTTACACAGAGCAGTCCTTTAAGACTCTTATGGAATGACTAGTAGCTTCATAATAGTGCCATTTACTACATAATAACATTGAAAACATTTAAAAACTCCTTCTAAATCAAGCATCTAGTATACATAAGAGGTTGCTTCAGTTTTTTAGAACTTGTTCTTGGTTCGTTTCACCTTTTTTTAAAGGACAAATGGAAACTTATTTAAGTAAAAAGAGTATACAAAAAGATCACTAGCTGTCTGTTTTGGCTTAATTGAAGTGCATTCAGAACTATGGCTAATCGTTGTTGGTTTTTTTTTTTTCATCTTTTGGTGGGATCACAATACTGTCTGTTTACCACAAAGTAATTTTGTGTAATAAGCACAGATCGCTGTGTTACAAATATTCTGCATTCCTTCTAATCTGGTTTTATATAATAAAATATTTTGTTACAAATTCTAATGTGCAAGCCTTTTGGAATTATTATAAGTGTGAAATCTGGAACAGAATTCACAGGATGCACATTTTGTATAAAGGTAATAACGGAGAGCTACTTTTTTCTTTTTAAATAGTCAGGCAATATGTCATAAATGTTGACTTCTCCCCCTCAGCTTCTTCTCCCCCTATCCCCAAACAAATGTGTGCACACCACACGCACATACACGCACGCACACACGCACATACACGCACGCACACACACACACACACACACACACACAAACACCTTGTAATATGAAATCATTGACTCCTGTTCAGTTGCTTCCTCAAATGTAAGAGTGAAGCCATTATTTTAGCTTTGTAAATATGTACAGACAGATGCTATTCTGGTTTGTGGCTATGCTTCCTTGAGGTCAGCCTGGATGCTGCTGCTCAGATCATTCTATTTTGCCTGTGTAGCATTTTAAAAAAATTGGATTCACCTACCAAGTATGTGGTGTAAGTTTATCTTGGAAAGCTCAGGTTTAAGTTGTCCTTTAAGATATCAGTTTAACTGTACTAGTGCCTCACGAGTTGTTATTTTTGCCGGAATGCAGACGATACTATATTTACCATATAATATATTATCAGCTCTCCTATATCTCAGTCAATTTACATAGTTTAAAATAGAACATCTTATTAAAAACATCTAGATATACACAGATTAGGGAACGCTTACAACATACAAATACACAAACTAGAAATAAATCTTTAGCATACTGGTATATACAACGGTGTGATACAATAAATAATTTCAGTCATGCTCTATCTACACATCATATTGCTTAAAAGAAGAGTAGATTTGGAGGGCAGTGGTATGATGAAGGACTTAGGGGCTCTCTACATTTAAATTTGTGCAAATTAAAACAGGATTTGAAGTACCACTGAATTGTGTTAGGAATGCATGGCTGGAGAAATGAAAGGACCCATATTACTGAGGTATTTACAGATACTGGCTAAAGAGCACTATATGGGCAAATGCAGAAGGGCTTCTTCTTTCCTTTACTTCTTGACGGCCAGCATGGCATCAACTTCCTCCTCTACCTGCAGGGTGTGCCACTGGGCAATAGGTCGCCTGGGGTTGGCCAGCATGTCTGACCAGTGTCGCAGCTCCGCGCCGGTGCTGTTATAGCCCACAAAGACTTTGCCGATGGCATCGTTCTTGCCAATCTTGTCATAGTCCAAAACAGTTACCACCACCTGCACTTTCTGAATGGAGACACAAAATGAATATGAATCATCTAGCTCTAGAGATAAGACCCAACTATAAAGCTTCGTTGAGATCTAAGGAATTGGAAATAAAAGAATCAATCTCCAACCACTAGGATGAGGATGAAAATGGCTTGAATGTAAAAGCTTGAGTCTAATCTTTCTTTTTCCATTACTATATCATCATTGTCACCATCATCATCTTAATACTCAAACGTTATTTTTTAGTATATATTTTGCACTAAGTCTTTTACCTCAACGAACTGTTACTTCTCATAACAGATCCTATTAATATTGTCATTATACAGATAAGGATGGGTGAAACTCTGAGAAGTTATATAACCTGCCTGAGGTTGTTTAAGGAATGAGTTGTTTGGTTTTCAGGGCCTGTCAAACCTCTATGCCATGGAGTCTGTGTCAACTTGTGCTAACCTCTAAATTCATTTGCTTCAATAGCCTCATCAGTGAAAGTTCTGGCATTGGTGTTCAGGCCACTCTATTTGATTATAATTCCCATGGTAACCATGTGCAATAATCTCATTTCAAGGGGGAACAGCATGTTACAAAAAAATTAATATAGAATTTCAAATAATCATATGATTGTGAGCATAAAATGTGAAAATACAGTGAAAGTCTTTAAAAAATAGTAATAAAGATATTTTTTTTTCATCCATACATTCTCTCAGTAAACATTTACTGAGTAACTACTATGTATCTGGCATTGATATCAAATGGAAATATCCTTTTAGGCTATACAGGATTTACTTCAGTGATTCCATCAGACTTTGAAAATTTGATAACTTCCTTTTCTGAATGATTGAACTGATGAAAGCAAATCTATACCATTATGGTATGAAAGATACACTTTTTAAAAGCACATTTCAGTTCTATTTCCTGAGTAACGAATTTACTTAGCAGAATATGTGATGGTTTCAATCTAGCAACTGAGTGTAAAGATAAGAGTTTAAAATAAATGGAATATGCAACATTTTGGCCAGAGTTAAAGTAGCAGAAAATATAAAAGCTAGGGCCAGATGAAGATACAGCTGAGTTATAGCCCTTTAGTGGACTTTATATGCTGAGACTGAATTATTATATTAATGAAATGAGAAATGTCATTCATATACAGCTTCACAACAGAGAAAACAATCACTTCTGGAAGTGGAATTTAGAATGTAAAATGCAACACAATGGTAATAAAGAGACAATCTTCCCTTGTAGTGATTCCATTATTAAAGGAATTAACTATCCAATGGGTAGTTTCTGGAACCAAGAAGAGGGATATATTGATTCTAAGAACTTGTCCTAAGCAAGTTTATCAGGAAGCAATCATATTATAACGAATGGGGTGGGATACATTATACACAAAGGTAACAGAAGTTTTTAAAGTTTGATTCTTTCACTTAGGAATGCATTAATTAGTAGCACTCAAAACAAAATATCCTTGTGAAGGCTTTGGATTAATGTTTCCAGTTGCATATGTAGTTTACCTCTATATTTGGGGGAGGAGGGGTTACATTTTTATGTGCATTTGGAAATTAGCATATTTTGATTCTTTCATAATACATTTTATAGGGATAGAGAAAGACAGAGGACAGGCAGATTGTTTTATTACCTCAGGATAAGGGAAACCTAAACCCCTATTTTAGCATGTGAAATACTAATTTTTTCTAGAAAAAGGCAAAGACTATAAAAGTTGCCTCCTATAAAAAAAGGGAAAGAAAAATAATAAACTGACTCAAGGAACAGAGAAAGAGGAATACAGACAAAGGAATGCTCATTATTTCCATGTCTAATGTATTCTATATTGGGCTCAGTTTCTGTCTGTTCTGACAAAATGTTATTGCCTCTAAAATGATGCCCCAGAAACCTAACGTGTCTTATTTTTAATGTTTTTCACTTTCAATATATTTGCATTTTCTGCAGCTTGTATTTGAAAAGGATTATTTATTTTAAAGTCATAGAATTGTAGCTCAATGGGAGTTTTCATCTCAATGCCTTGCTTTATATTATTTTGTGGAATTAGAAAAAATAAAATGCCAGGAGGTGTTAGTTTCCATAGGAATAAGGTCTTAGAACTCAAAAGAGTTCACTGAAGAAATATTAAAAAATAAATTGTTGGAAAAAATTGATGTCTTAAGGGTTTGCAAGGGGGTCCAAAGCAGGGGGCCCACTGGTTCAGGCTAGTAAACAAATTATTGGGAGCAGGGAACCAGTGTCCTCTGCATTTACTTATATAACAGACGTTAAAGTAAGTATGTATAATTTGCCACCATGTGAACATTTATATGGTAAAGGTTGTATTTAAAACTATCAACCAATATGAAGATGGTGGAGTTATTGGTTATTTTGGATCATTTAAGACTGCCCTATACTACACAGTAGCTACCAGCCGCATCTAGCTGTTTCAATTTAAATTTAAATACATGGAAGTTAAATAATGTTCTTTGGTCACATTAGTGACTGAGGTACTCATTTGCCACCTGTGGCTACCATATTATTGGACAGTATAGATGACAGACTATTTCAATCATCACAAAGTTCTATTGGACAGCACTAATTTATATATTGATTTAAACTTATTATTAGATCCATTTTCTAATAAAATGTTGACTTGAAAAGAGAGGACATTAGCATGTGAATAAAAATAATAATAATGATGATGATGATAATAGGACCATTTACTGTGTATTCCTATGTATTGGGCACTGTCCCAAGTGCTTTTATATGCATAATCTCACTTTGACAAGGATTCTGTTATCATTCCTATTTTATATGTAGAGAAATTCTAAGCCTGTTTGTTTTACATATAAAATTTTTAAATTTTATATGTAATATAAATGGTACTTTGTACCAATGTAATAACAATGGTACTTTTCTCATAAAGTTCTTCTAAGGATTAAATGAGATTATGTAAACAAAGTGGTTAACCTGGACCTAGGCACATTATATATGCATTATATATATATAATATATATATTAATTATATATATATCATATATAATTATGATATAAAATAAGTATAGCTATTATATTAGCTTTCTTCATGGAAACATTAATCCAAAGACATATATATACACATTATATTATATATATAATATATAAATATATTATATATTATATATTATATATAATGATATATATGTACAATTAATATATATAATATATATAATATAATGTATATATATATCTTTGGATTAATATTTCCATGAAGAAAGCTAATATAATAGCTATACTTATTTTATATATGTATATATTATATAGCTATACTTATATATATAAAATATATCTTTTATATAGAAAATGTATGTGTGTGTACATATATACACACATGCATATATATTTTATATATGTAAAATAAGTGTAGATATATTAGCTTTCTTCATGGAATAAAGCTGTGATTAATTCATAAGATACTGTCTTCTAAGAATAGATTAAAGGTAAATGAACACACAATTGGGCATATTCAGAGTGGTACTGCACTATTCACAACAGCCAAGATATGGAATTAACCTGGGTGTCCAACAACAGATGAATGGATAAATAAAATGTGGTACATATACACAATGGAATACTATTCAGCCATAAAAAAGAATGAATCCTGTCATTTGTGGCAATGGATGGAACTGGCAGACATTATGTGAAGTGACATAAGCCAGGAACAGAAAGTTAAATACTGTATGTTCTTACTCATGTGGAAGCTAAATATAAGTTGATATCATAGAAGTAAAAGGTAGAACAAAGGATACTAAAGACTGGGAAAGGGAAGATAGAGGGAGATTTGTTTAAGGATACAAAATCATTGCTACAAAGGAGGAATGAGTTCTAGTGTTCTGTACCATTATAGGATGGCTATAGTAACAATAACACATGATATAATTTCAAATGGCTACAAGTAGGATATTGAATGTTCCCAAGACAAACAAATGATAAATATTTGAGATGATAAATATGCTAATTACTCTGATTTGATGATATATTATATATCTGAAAACATTACTATGTGCCCCGTGAATATGTACAACTATTATTTGGTAAATAAAATAAATAAAGAATATTTGTTATTCTGGACCTTTAGAAGGCCCTTTGTTGTAGGTTTGATGTCTGCTCTCCATTTCTCCTTCAAGTTATGAGCAAACTTTTATATCACTGAAAATATACACCTGTGCCAATTATTTAATAAAATGTAAAAAGAATGTTGCTTTATGCAGTTTGACTCTCTGATGCCCATTAAAGATTTGCAAGAAATGGCCCAAAATTATTGGATATGAACTTTGGATTCTTACAGGCTAACTATGGAGATGGGGTGAGAAAATGTAAATATTTTTAAAAAACCCTAAATGATAAGGTTGCATGTTATCACTGTAGCTCCACATAGCAATTTAATTTGAACATGTTAACCACAAGGACATTTAATAGAATACTTCCCATCATAAATATTGTCTGGCAAATTGAGGCTCTACTTTTACTAAAATAGCCATCCATTGCAACTCAGACACAGGAAGCTGAATTTAAATAAATAAAAATGCAACTTAGCCTAATTTTTCTATTGTTTATCATCTTTTAATAAAGACTCAATATGCTGCATATTTAGCATCAACCAAAAATATTTCTCTTATCACTGTTTTTTGCTCTGATAAGGAGACTTACTTATGGCCTAGGAGTAAACAGTGAAAGCTCATTTTTCTCTTGGCTTTTTTAACTTTTGTAGACGCACTTTAGAGTTAGCAGAGTTGTTGTGTTGATTTTCTTTTTCCGACTTTATTTCTGCTCAACACAGTGCCAGCTGTTTTTGGCTGATGAGTCAGCATGCCCTGTGCTGTATATTTTATCCTATCCCTCTTGATGTAGCTCAGCCATCAAATGCACACGGGAGAAAGAATGGCAGTTCTAATGAAGGCATGTGCACTGATAACTTACAAGATCTGTGTGTATAATTTATGTGGTCTGAAGGAATGAAATTGAGTGGGAAGATAAAATTATGTTTGACATTACCTGGATTTGTTCAAACGGTACTTCAAAGCTGAATGACTCATTGTAGTAGGGGTTAAGTGTGTTCTTTTTAATTGTTGTCTTTTTCTTCTTCAGCCTCTTGCCATTCTGCATCAGATGAATCTTCACATAAGGATCTGAATGAAAAACAGGGAACAAAAACTTTAGGAGATCAGAGACACATATTTTGTATTATAATTTAGCTTATAAAAGAATTAAGTATTACCCACAGGTAAATAATTATATAGCATGTATTTAGTATTTTTTAATTTCAATAATTTTTATTGAAATAGTTTAAGGTACCTGTGGGGCATGCTTTTTGCCATGATAGCTCAATATTTATAGTTTGATTTAGGAGATGAGAGTAGTGATATGCTGGTAAACCAGCTCTTTGGGGGGAGAAAAAAGTATTAACATGTAGCATTTCCCTATGTCTATGGTATATATATACCCCAACCAAGGCCAATGTCAAGCCACTAAGCTTAACAATTGGCCTAAAAAATTAACAGTTCGCTCTTGCGAGCTGGCAAAGGGCTTGCCTACAGCACAACACTGTATGAGAATAAAACTCTTAACAGAGAGAGAACAAAGGAGCCATTTCATTCATTCATTTATTCATTTAATCAATATTAGTTGAGTGCCTATGATGTGTTAGGCACAGTTAGGCCCTAGGAATATAGCCGCAACACAATAGACTATCCCTGTCTTCGAAGTGAAACTTCAGTCTGTGGGGGAAATAGACTAAGTCTGTATAGAAACAAAAGACATGAAATTACAAGTTGACAAGAGTGCTCTGTAAGAAAAAAGCAGAATAGAGATAATATAGGAAATACCAAGGATCGTATGGTGAGTAGTAACGTAGGAAGGCAATTTAGGTTTTAGATTGCTCTGGTAAGGCATCTGTGGAAGAAAAATTTAAACTGAGATGTGAAGGTTGAAGAGTGAGATGAGGCCAGCTGATCCTGAATATTTCTAGGTAGAGAAGAACTTCAAATGTTCGAGGAAGAGAGAAGAGACCAGTACACACCAAAGTAATGGGAAAAGGAGCAGACAGATCCCCCTGAGCAGTTTCCCTAAAGCCTTATTAGGCAAAGATCAAGTAATAAGTCACTGGAAGGGCAAGACAATTCCCTTTTACAGCTCCCATTACTAATGGATGAATATTGTACCTTCAGGTCACTAGAAACCAATGCTCACAGTTGAAAGGAAAATCTCTACTGTTTTTCTTAAACATTTTTCCATTTCATATGTAATGCATGTTCATTATAGAAAAAAATATCAGAAAGCAATGATGACCAAAAAGAAAAAAAAAAATTTGAATCTAGGATTTTACTCCCCCAAAATAACTACCGCTAAACCTTTCAAATTTCTTTCCTCTCTCTCGGAACATGTAGAGCTGGGAGAAACTTTACAGATGATCTAGTCTAATGCCCACCTATTTTTAGAAGAGAAAACTGCAGATGAAAAAAGGGTATTTTTATCTCCCTCTCCCTATCCCCCAGTAGAACATAACTCCTAAGGGACAGACACTTTGTCTGTCATATTCACTATTTGAATTTGCTAAAACAGTACCTGGCACATATTCAGTTTCTGTTGAATAAGTGGAACTTATTTAGGGCCTCAGTCTGGGTCTTTTGACTCCCAGTCCTGTTTTTTTTCCCACTCCCCTAAAGCCTACATTACTAGGATATGTGTTGTTAGGAGATTTTTAAAAAATGTTACATCCAGTTAAGGGGATCATAATTAAGATTTTCATCAAAATTAAGAATATCTTTAAAAGCCAGATCTAGAGGCCGGGTGCGGTGGCTCACGCCTGTAATCCCAGCACTTTGGGAGGCTAAGGCAGGCAGATCACGAGGTGAGTTTGAGACCCTACTAGCTAACACCATGAAACCCCATTTCTACTAAAAATATAAAAATTAGCCAGGCGTGGTGGCATGTGCTTTTAGTCCCAGCTACTTGGGAGGCTGAGGCAGAAGAATTGCTTGAATCCCGGAGGCAGAGGTTGCAGTGAGCCGAGATCACACCATTGCACTCCAGCCTAGGCGATAGAGCAAGACTCCATCTCAAAAAAACAAACAAACAAACAGAAAAACCCAAAAAATCCAGGCCTAGAGATGAGACACCAGCTCCAAAACTAAAGAGTTGGTCAGTTAAAAAAAAATCCACTGTAAACAGTTATAAATGGAAGCAAAAAATGTCACTGATAATCCATGTTATTGTTCACAGCCTATGTTGATTTGGTTCAGAGACCTTGTTTGTCCTATAAAGTTTCCTAGCCCCCCATCAAACCCCTTGTATTTTTTTGTTTTTGTTTTGAGGTGAAGTCTTACTCTTCGCCCAGGCTAGAAGGAGTGCAGTGGCGTAATCTCGGCTCACTGAAACCTCTGCCTTCTGGGATCAAGTGATTCTCCTGCCTCAGCCTCCCGAGGAGTTGGGATTACAGGCGCCTGCCACTGTGCCCGGCTAATTTTTGTATTTTTAGTAGAGACGAGGTTTCACCATCTTGGCCAGGCTGGTCTCAAACTCCTGACCTCATGATCTACCTGCCTCGGCCTCCCAAAGTGCTGGGATTACAGATGTAAGCCACTGTGCCTGGCCCCCCTTACACTTTTACAAAGATAATCATGTCTCCAGTTGTTCTTTGGCACTGATGAAATACACATATCTACTATATATGCCTCCTGTGTTCATGTGTTGAAACTTTATCAACCTAATTGAGGCACAGGTTTTCTCAAGAGAAGCACTCTGAGTATTCACTGATCCATTTAACACAATAAGTGATAAGAAAAAGCCTTGCACATCTGCCATTTCAGTAAGCAAATTAAAAACTCAACAGGATAGTTTCAGATTTTGCCAAGAACTCTGACATGATGTTATTAATGCCTTTGGGAGAATAGGGTAATTTTAAAAAGATTGATCAAGAAAGTCCTCATTGAGAAGGCAAACTTCAGCTGAGAACTGACAGACAAGAAAGAATCAGTCATTTGGCTGTATGGTGGATGCTTGTACCAGCCAGAAGGAGCAGTACCTGCAAAGGCCCTAAGTTGCCCCTCATTCTGCATGTTTGTGAAACAATGGAAGGCAAGGGGCATAGAGGTAGATGGTGAGGTCAAAGAGGTAACTTAGGACCTGCTGATTTGTTGCATTTGTAAGCAGAAGCTGCCAGTTCTGATGATTCAGATGTATTCTATGATTTCGTGATATATAAAAAAGAGAACAGCGGGTTGAGGGCCAGGCGCGGAGGCTCATGCCTGTATTCCCAGCACTTTGGGAGACTGAGGCAGGTGGATCACCTGAGGTTAGGAGTTCGAGACCAGCCTGACTAACATAGTGAAATCTCACCTCTACTAAAAATACAAAAATTAGCTGGGTGTGGTGGCCCACACTTACGATCTCAGCTACTCCAGAGGCTGAGGCAGGACAATCGCTTGAACCAGGAAGACGGAGGTTGCAGTGAGTTAAGATCATGCCACTGTACTCCAGCCTGGGCAACAGAGCCAGAGTCTCAAAAACAAAACAAAACAAAACAAAACAAACAAACAAACAAAAAAACACAGAGAGAGAGAACAAAGAAAGTGGAGCAGGTTTGGAGCTGCTATAAATGGGTAGTCTCAATCTTTACCTTTGGAGATTGACTCTGATGCAGGTACCAAAGCACTTACTTTGCAGGCAAAATTCCCATCTTAATCATAACAAAAGCTGGAAGTAACTTAGAGTTCTTTATCAGCTTTTGTGCCTAGATAAGTCTTGACATATGTACCTGGAATGGGCACATTTGAGCATCTTCTTGGTCCAACCATCTGAAGTCTTAGATTGCTTCTCAATTTCCTCCAGTCTTGATTGCCAGGGAACTAAGTGCCTTCTAGTTCTTTCATTGTATTGAAGTCTTGTCCTGAACTTGGGTCCCTTTAGCGATATCCCTAATCTCTTGCTTAGCTTGTTTGTAACTTTTTCTGAGACATAGAGCTTGCTCCTATATCCCTAGCTAGTGGCTGAGTCCTTTAAATGGAAATACACCCACCTATGAGTCACATTTGTGCTTTAAGAACACACTTTTTAAAATTCTAAAGCAAAGATTAGCTCTCCTACAAAATAGGCCTCTGGATAATTAAATTTGTTCTGCTTTAGGGGTTGTTCTGCAAAGCAAAATCCTTGTCAGTTTCTTGGTGGCTTAGAATTCCTCATGATTGTATAATAAAACACAATTTTATGCAAATAATAAAATAAGATGTAATGAAACTCACGAATGTTGCTCTTGCTTTTCCTGAGTACAACTGCCGGACACCATGAATGACATCTAAACATTCACTAGGTTTTTCGAAACATGTAAATAGCATAGGAAATCTGCAACCAAAAAATTGGGCTACTGTTTCTAGGCCCTCTATTATCTCCGCAACTATATGGATTTATTCTGTTTCCCAAAACAAGAACTCATGGGATGCTTTGTCATGTAAATACTGACCCCCGTCTTCAATGTCATTTAGATAATCCCTGTTGCCACTGAAATAGATGCAAGACATGAGACTCTTCACTTCTTTTGTTTAACTTATCTTAAAAAAATAGTTGAGCCCTTTTTAAAAAAAAAAACTTTGGTAGAAGGGAAATCTGTTCTCTGATGTCTATCTAGTTTCTACTAATGTTTGTAACTGTTCGCTTCTGAAAAATGATGAACTGAGATCAGAAAAAAAGTTCTTCATTCCCAACAACACACTGCAGGTACAGCGAGTGCAGATACATGGCCTTATCTTGGATAATTTCAGGGCTCTCATTTGGCTTCCTTGTTGATGTGGCACTGCTATCCTTTATCCACCATTGTCAGGCTTTCTTTTTGTCTGAAATCAGCCTTGCTGGGCTTTATCTCCTTTCTGTCATAATAGTTGTTATGACTTGGAAGCTTCTCATGATACTGTAATAAAATGATCCTCAAACTTTTATATGTTGACAAGGCTTTTTAATATACCAAATTGGGTTATTTGCTCCTACCAGTTACAATTATGGGAGGCAGAATAATAGCTCTCCAAAGATGTCCACATTGTAATCCTTGGAACCTGTGAATATGTTACCTTATAGGGCAAAAGGGACTTTGCAGATGTGATTAACGCTGAGGATCGTGAGATGAGAAGATCATCCTAGATTATTTAGGAGGGCAAAATCAAACCACATGAGCCCTTAAAAACAGAGACCATTTCTGGGCTGTGGTGAGAAAGATGGGGTTTTGCCATGTGGCCCAGGCTGGTCTCAAAATCCTGGCCTCAAGTGATCTGCCCACCTCGGCCTCCCAAATTGCTGGGATTACAGGGTTGAGCCACTGCACCCAGCCAGAAAGGCTGATTTTTTTTAAAAAGAATTCAAACCAGTCTATTCTGACTCCAAACCTGCTGCTCTTTGTCATATGTCAGAGAGACAATTTAATACAGTGTTTACAAGTACAGACTCTAGAGCCAGCCTAATTTGGATCTTGGCTCTGCTTTTTTCTAGCTGTGTGGTCTTGGAAAAGTTATTTCACCTCCCTGTGGCATAATTCCTTCAGTTGTAAAGTAGTGAAAATGATAATACCTAGCTCATAAAGTTGTTAAAATTAAATTGAATTACCACATGGAAAGTAACTCAAAGTGTGGCTGGCACATTTCATTGTTAATTATTACTATGGTTTTATGAAAGGGCTAACATCTAAGTCAGCATATGTGAATCAGACTCTCCTTCAACTCACTTTGCTGAATTGGTAACCACCATTAGCTAACGGGAAAACATCCTCGTTTCCTGCACAAGTAAGCCAAGCTATCCCAGTCCCAGTTTATATCTGGAAAGAAGCATACTCACTCTAAACAACTGGTTCATTTTGAAGATTGTAATCATGTGTAAGATAAAAGACAAAGGGAGCATTTCTTTCATCACTGCCTATATGAGGTGGTCTTGCAGTGTGAGATGGGAAACTTCATCCTGTACAGTTTGCTCCCACTCCTGACATCAATAGATCAAATCATACAGGGCTGAAGAGTTAAACTCAGAGTTCCAGGTGAAATCTTATTACTGAGGCTGTAGGATAGTCTGAATCAATACTGATTTGCTGAGCTTCTTTCCAGATTCTGAGGCCAGCTAATGTTGATACACTTAGGCATATTATGCCTGAATTATCTACTTTGCATATTCTGCTGAAAATGAGGAATTAGAGAAAAGGAATACCTCAGGCCTGAGGTTTGTTGTTGTTGTTAGAGTTGTGGTAATATGTGCTGGTGCTGGAGAGAGGTGATATCCATACCTCTTCCCTTACTTTTTCTCTTGACTCCTTTCTCCTGTGAGAAAATTTTGTCTGTTTTCTTCTTTCTGGTTTCCACTTAGCTGTAAAGCTACTCCCCATCCCAAACTCTTTCCTATTCCGAATGAGGAATAGGGAGTCACTGTGTTAAAGTTACAGCGATATGACTTACCAAATCAAATCAAATTGTTCCTCAGTTCCAAGACAGTGGAGACTTAGAACACTGAGTATGCCATGTGAGAAGGAAGCAGAGGATCCTAGCATGGAGACCAGATGACTACTTTGGTCTCACTAGTTATTTTCAGGGATGAGGATACACACCTTGTTCGACTGGTTTTGTAATTACTTGATCATCTCCAGTCTATGAGCAACTCTAAAGATAAACTAGCAATTCTAGAACTCTGACAAATGGGCAGCCCTTCTGAATATAATTAATGGGGTAGACAGCCTGTGGCCTGGTGCCATTCCTTTTTGTTTATTTAGTCCATATTCTGGCATTAATGTTGAGTGAAACATAGCTCTCTCATATTAATTGGTAGGAGTTTCATTTCTGAATGGTTCTTTCCAGCAACCAGTACCTAGCAGGTTGATCTAGCCCTGATGCTCCAGTATCTAGCTCTAGGTGGCGTGAACTTTCACTTCCACCTAGTCCTTCAGGCATGGCATTCCATCCTACTTGCCTCCATTAATATACTCTGGATACAATGAATCTGCCATTTTTTTTTTGGCCAGGGAGTAAGAGAGATGATATATGATATATAGGCATTATATGGCATCTGACATATGCCTCTGTTTCCTTGCTGTTCCAATTACTGGCCTTCTCCATCACCCACCATGCTATACAAAGACTTGGTTGGTTTGATGACTTCAACTGTCTAGAGGGAATTGAAAAAAGGAAGTTGGATGTGGATCAAAAGATACCCCAGAAATTCTCTCTTTTCCAGGTAATTCTTGATCCCACCTTTGCTGGCATTTCCACAGTACCTTTCCTGCTAAACTCTCCTTTGCTGTCTTTTTTTCTCTTTGAGCATGAGATGATCCTCCTTTATTCTCTCCCATCCCTTTCTCTGCCCCAAGATGCTCAAGGACATATTTTAATGAGTATATCACTTTTAACATTATTTTAGCACATGTTTGATAGGATTTTTCTCTGCACCCCTTTTCACAGACACTCTATAACGTAACCATATGCTTCTAATATTATTACTACCTCTGTTAAACAAAATTTCTGACCACAGAATCTGGCTCTGGAATGCAATGTCTTCCCCAACACTGGTGTCATGGGCACAGTTTCAACATGTGGAGCTATATCCCAAACAAATAATATAAAGTAAACTTGGAGGAAGACTTTGGAACTCGGTACAAAATTTAAGGGATTTTTCTCCAATTATAGGGACCCAGTGGGCAAGTTTTGCAGAAATGTAAATGTAGCCTATGTGCTATACGATAAGGCCACAACCACCTTACCTCTTCTCTTATCATGTAGACAGAGACCTACTGAGCTCATTCCTTCCCTTTTAAGCCTGTCCTTGTGCTGTGACTCCAACCTCGTAGACCTAAAAATTTGGAGTCATATTTGATTTGATTCTTTCTTCTCTACTTCTCATGCTAATTTATCTTCATGCTGTTTCTCTGATTATTTCCCTCTCTCTAACCCACTACCACATCTCAAGATCAGAAATCCAGTTCTCTTGCAGCAATGTCGTCAATTTCAAAGCATTCTTCATATAATTATTAAAGCTATATTTGATCATACTATTCCTCCTCATTAAAACTCTTTAGTGGCTTGTGGACTAAAAAAAAAAAAAAAATTCCATACTCTACCATGCCTTCACAGCTGCATCCTAACTTACTTACTGTCTTATCTCCACAAACACTATGCTATACTCATGGTAGACACTTACTATTCCTCACAGAGAATTTTAAATACCATGTCTTTGAAATGGCTGTGCTTCAGCCTGAAATGCTCTTTCTTTCTTTCCTCATCTAAAGCTTAGTTTAAAAGTCACCTCTCCCCTGAAGATTTTACTAATGATTTCCTCAGTCTGAACCTTCAGACAAATCTTCTTTTGCCCTGCAGCCTTTTCTTTTGTACCACCGTAAACTACATATCTCTTTCTTTTCTGGTACTGGAGGACTTCTGTGGTAATCTAATAACTTAAAAAATAAGATTCCTATGGGAAAATATGTTTTGAATTCAGAACTGTTGGCTTTGAGATGAACTTTGGAAAGGCCATTCACTTCTAAAATCAGAGCTTCCCCTATCACTATTCCATACCCTACTTTAATGCCCTGGAACGTTATCACCACCCCCGTCTTCTCTCAGGCAGTTCGAATCTCAAATTATGCTAACTTCATAGAAATATAATTGCTAAACAGCTGGCTGTAAGCAATGATCCTTTTGTGTGAAATATAAAGGAGCCACTAAACGCTTTTTGTATTTACAATGAGAACTAGAAAGTAGCATTTCAAAGCCAAATAATGCAAGATGCCTGCAGTTTTCATTTTGGTAATTTTGCATAATTATACTGCCTTTTTTCTTAACTACTACAGTGACCGCGGGTCCTGTGACCATGGCCTTTCCATTTCAACCGAACTTCACTTGATAAAGAATAGCCTCATTTCAGCTGTTTTGTTCAGTCCCTTCTAGCCAGTACCCAGCTTCTGAGTATATTCAGGTATTATTCCTTTCATCTTTTTTCCTTTGGATAATGTTCATTATTTTCAACTTACAGGGTTGGATAAAGATAATAATATTGGTATCAATTAGGGCTCTGAACTTCAAGTGACTGAAAAACCTATTCCAAATTGTTTAAATTGTAAAGGTAACGTACTGGCTAATATGATAGAAAAAGTACAGCTGTGTGGAAGAGATTGTGAATTGTCCTCTAAAATCCATTTTCCCTCATTTTTTAGCAATAGAACCCTTGAAGTTTTGCCCAGGCAAAAGTTTACCCAGCTAGAAACATTTCTCTCTGACTGTCTTATGACTCAGTGTGTCCACATGTTATCTTTTGACTCTTAGATGGAAGTGATATGTGTAACCTCCATAGATATCCTTAAAGCAGGGGTTCTCAGCGGGGGGCTGTTTTCCCTCCCAGACAGCTGGCAATGTCTGGAGACATTTTTGATGGTCATTACTTGGAGAGGGGGAATGCTACAGGCATCTAGGCGGTAGGGGCCAGGGATTCTGCTAAGCATACAATATACAAGACAACTTCAAAGAAAATAATTACCAGGCCCAAAATGTCAATAAAGCTTAGATTGATAAGCCCTGCCTTAGAATAAGCTTCTTGCCCTCAACTCTTCCTTTCTTTTTTCTTGTAACTGAAACATGGCTGTGATGGGAGGGTGGTGAAGCATCATTGGCTTTGCAATATGAAAACAATACTCTAGCGGGACAGCAGTACAAGATAGGACGATCCTGGGTCCCTAGCTGACCTCACAACCCCAACTTGCTTATCAGTCTTGGCCAGCCATATAGTTATGAGGTAGATAAAAGGAGACGTAAGGAAGATAAAAAATTCAGCAGGGTGTGGTGGCTCACACCTGTAGTCCCAGCTCTTAGGGAGGCAGAGGCAGGAGGATAGCTTGAGCCCAGAAGTTCGAGACCTGTCTGGGCAATATAGCAAGACCCCATTTTCCACAAAAAGGAAAAAAAAAAAAAGACAAAAAAGAATTTTAAAAAAGGAAATTTTATCTTTATGTGTCCCTGTATTTTGGAAACTCTTTGTTATAGCAGTTTGTTCTCTATCTAATACAAATCCAACAGTATCAGCAAAGTCCCAGGTTTGGCCTTTCCAGCCATTCTAGGCTTTTCTCTTATGGATACAAATGACTGCACCAGCTACAAGTCTTATATCATCACACTGTACCACCCAAGGGGAAAGACAGTCTACATCCAGAATTCCCAGGGAAAGTCCTAAGTGTATTCTGATTGGACTAACATAGATGAAATGCTTATTCTCAATTAATCCCTGAATCCCTGCTAAAATAATGTGATGAGGTAGGTTGAGTTATGTGTCTATCTTTAAATCATTAGGAGGGGCAGGTAGACCTACCTTTGGAACTGGGGGTAAGCTCAGTTGTATTCTAAGCACAAGGCTAGAGTAGAATAGGGTGGTTCCTCAAGCAGAAGCCAGAAGACTCTAGCCGAAGAAGGGAGGATGGAAGGTGGGTGGCAACCAACTGATGATTACAGAGTTTCTCAACCTAGAGTCACTAGAACATCATCTCTGCCTAAACTTGGAAGTGTGTGCTTGCACTTATTTGCAGAGAGACATTTTCTTCTCACATTAGATCAAATTCCTAGGCATGAGCCATCAGGCACTTGTATAAAGTGGTCCAGTAGTAACAGAGACAGAATTAAAACATAATAAATCTAACATTCAGAGTTTCTTTGCCAACTGCAGGGTTTCTTGTTCACTTATTGAGTAAGCCTTAGTTCATCAGTAAGCCCATCATTTAATAGTACACAAATAATTAAGTAGTAATAGCGCTCACAGAGCAAACAATTTCTATTTCTATCACTGGCAACTTCAACACATTTACTTGAGACGGGTCTTTATAAAAAATTTACAAGTACTTAGAGAAGACTACATTAAAGCATTTAAGTGCCTTTATAGTTTAAAATGTCTATATACAATAAAATACTCCCTGTAATGCTATTGTAAGGATTCAGTGTTAAAAATATATTCTGGGAAAATTTTCTATGTAAACACACAATTTAAAAATGAATTTACATTAGTTAAGTGCAGTGTTTGCTAGAAGAAAACAACATTACGCAAGTGACTACTACAGAGAAAATCAAGTACATTTTAATGAGACATCATAAAATAGCAAAGGCTGATTTAGTTCATTAATGGTTGCAGAGTGCTTTGAAACAGATAAAAAACATAAATGCAAACTGCTACTAGTATAAATAAATGGAAAGCATTTTTCTTATTGGTGGGGGAAACCAGTGAATTCCAAGTCATTTCCAACATTGCGAAATGGACTGTCTGTGACTGTCAGCTTCTTGACAAAAAATGTAGGAATGCATATATAAAAGCTGAAAAACAAGGATATGGCAGAGAAAGAGTTCTCAGGTGGGGCATGATTATGGGCAGGTGAAATTATCAGTGTGAGGGTTGGAGCACCATCCTTAGTAGAGAGGCAGGTACATTATGTTTGTATCATCTGGATATTTTCCATTCAGCTTTTATGATGAAATTCTTCATGTATAAGTCAAGCCTATTTCTCCTTTTCTTTGGAAAATCTTTCAGGAAGGGCAAATGCATGAGAGGAAGAACAGTAGTAATAATGCCTGATTCTTTCTAGATGACTACAGAGAGTCTAGTGGAATGACCGAGGATAAACTGTTTGTATAAGCTGATTAGAAACACGAAGACAAAAACAAGTCAAATGATTCAGTAATGCAAACAAAATTGCAAATGGTAAATTCGACTTGATTTTTTTTTTTGAGATATGGACTTAGCTTCTTACTTACCTCAGATGAAAGGTCACTAGTGAGATTTTTCTTTAAAAAATAATTCAGCATTTCTAATTGATGAAATAATATCAGTAATATTATTACTTGGTAACATTGCTGCTAGGATTTTTAATAAATGTACATGTAATATGATGAATTAATGCTACTTCTTATCCACATAGAGACAGTCTCCAGGCAATTTAACATGAGTACGAAATGAAAACAATGTGAAAATAGAGGGTATCTTATATATCATATGACTACATGGGGTTCAGGCTCTTCAGTGGGGTTACTCAGGCTCACTCAGTTATACAGCTGGTTTGGCCAGAATCAATTTTACTTTCATTAACTCTCTATTCCTTGAATGCACTTGCTTTAAAATATTTGCATGCTTGCTAAACATTCTGCCATCTAAGAATTAAGTAGTGTATGGACTGAGATAATCTGAGGATAATTGAGGGAGAGATCTGGAAATGCTTCCAGAAAGTGGAAAAATAACTCTCATTTCCTCATTGTGAACTATTTCTAGTACTTTCAAGGGTTTGGGTATATTTCCTAGGGGGTTGGATAATGGCTTCTAAGTTTTCTTAGCTGAAAATGTCTCAGTGCTTCTTTCTCTGCTTGAAAAAGAAAATAGGGCCATGTGCGGTGGCTTACACCTATAATCCCAGTACTTTGGGAGGCCAAGGCAGTTGGATCACAAGGTCAAGAGTTGGAGACCAGCCTGGCCAACATGGTGAAACCCTGTCTCTGATAAGAATATAAAAATTAGCTGTGGGTGGTGGTGTGTGCCTGTAATCCCAGCTACTTGGGAGGCTGAGGCAGGAGAATGCCTGAATCTGGGAGGCAGAGGTTGCAGTGAGCTGAGGCTGAGATCACGCCACTGTACTCCAACCTGGGAGACAGAGCAAGACTCAGCCTCAGAAAAAAAAAGAAAAGAAAAGAAACTTATTTTTTTAAGGGAGTTTCTTTCCCTTTGCTACCCCCCTTTCTATCCTCAAGTGACTTTGTTGAGTCTATGGACCTGGAAGAGGATGAACAATGCACTTGTTTTCTCCCATTAGAAAAAGTGATAATGTTTTTTAAGATGTTTAATATTTGGTTTGAAATTTTATAGTATTAATAATGTAGGCCATGTTTTAAAAATGGAAACTTTGAGCATGTTAGTTGGCTTATTATCAAGTTTTTATATTTGAATGTTGATTTTCCTTATCTTTCCAGAGAGAGATATTTCATTTTAATTCATTGATGACCCAATATGGTTCTCTTTCATAAAGCTGCAAAATTCTGTTAAAATGAGCTGGCATACTGCACATCAAGAAGGTAACGAGCTTTGCTGGGAAGATCAACTTCTACCTTGGTATTCTAGTTTTCTCACAATATTAGAAGGAGAAAATAAAAATACATTATGGGGCCAGGCTTGATGGCTCACACCTGTAATCCCAGCACTTTGGGAGGCCGAGGCAGGAGGATCACCTGAGGTCAGGAGTTCGAGGCCAGCCTAACCAACATGGTGAAACCCCATCTCTACTAAAAATACAAAATTAGCCAGGCGTGGTGGCACATACCTGTAATCCCAACTACTTGGGAGGCCGAGGCAGGAGAATTGCTTGAACCCAGGAGGTGGAAGTTGCAGTGAGCCAAGATTGTGCCATTGCACTCCAACCTGGGCAACAAGAGCAAAACTCTGTCTCAAAAAATAAAAAATAAAAGGAATAAAGTATGGCTTTACAACATATAGGAAAATAACATGGAGTAATATAATTCTGTGCTGATTTCACAGATTTTTATGAAGCAAATTTGTGATTAAAGTCAACCACCACACATCAGTATTTCAGATCTCAGTAAAAAATACAATAACGTTATTGGATACACTGATTTTTTGGCAAAAGCAATTTCATTACATACGTTGCTTTGTCCTTTAGAAGTGAGAGTGAGTGTATTAGTTAAATTCCTTATATGGAAATTTTGGTTTCTATGAAAAGATTTAATTCTTTGCAATATTCTAGCACCACATACTAAATGGTCATGGAGATGATCCAGAGGAACAAATGATAGGACTGTTTTGCTTTCCTCAGATTTTCCATTTTCTAGAATTGCGGGCATTTTGCCAGGCTGACATCTTTCACCTTGATGACTTAGGATGTAAGATAACTTAAATGGTGATTCCAGTTTTCTTGATATTTTCTCTTTACTTTGTGGTACAGAATTCATTCATTCATTTATTTATTTACTGACGAGTGTCTGTTATGTGCCAGGTATTTATCTTTCAGCTACTGTCTTGTTCAGTTCCGTATCCCCATGCTTGGCACAGAGCCTGGCACACAGTGGGGGATCCAGTTAATATTTGCTAGATAACTGAATGAACCAGTTAAGTATAAACATCTACTGAGCATCTCTTCTGTTGTTGTTGTTTTGTCTTGAGACAGGGTCTTGCTCTGTTGCACAGGCTGGAATGCAGTGGCACAGTAATGGCTGACTGCTGCCTCAACCTCCGGGCTCAAGCAATCCTCCCATCTCAGCCTCCCGAGTAGCTGGGACTACTGGTGCACACCACAACACCTGGCTAATTCTTTTGATTTTTAGTACAGACGAGATCTTGCTATGTTGCCTAAGCTGGTCTCGAACTCCTGAACTCAAGTGATCCTCCTACCTTGGCATCCCAAAGTGCTTGGATTATAGGCATGATGACTCATGCCTGGCTTTCCTGAGCAACTCTTAGGGGCTGCAAGAGAATGAAGACATACAGAAAACTGTAGACTCCAATTTGTTCTTCAAAGAACTTATAGTTCAGTTGGGAATAGAAGACATCAATTCCTAAAAAATTATATTTATATTAGTCTACATTTTTTTGTAGTAGGGAAAGATAGCCTAAGATAATGCATGTTTTCTTGCTAAATGATTTGTACAGCAATAATTGTGAGAGGAACCTTTCACTCAGCTGGCATGCACCTTTCACTCAGCTGGAAATGCTGAATTTGAATTTGAGGCTCTATAGTTAGAAAGTACTAACAAGTTTTACAGATAGAGAACTAACCTTTTGTTAATTCTAAACATCATCTTCATGTTTTTTTTCTCCTTCCATCTCTACATAGAGATGTACAGTTTCATAAGACACAAATTCAGTGATATTTGGATAGCGTTGTGCTTAGGTAGAGAGGGAAGAGGTCACTAGAGAGACTGTCTTCCTTTAAACTTACTTTTTCCCTTAGCTTTCTCCAGTCTTCCTGTGCATAATAGAAATTGATGATTAACCTAATGTGATTTTCATATATAGGAAATCCGTATATCTTAAGATGGTTCAAATGAAATGGAATTCTGTGATATGTAGAATTTTGTAAATCAGAGGCTCAGACCTGCCTGTTTTACTTGCTCAGATTAACACTACAAATGCAAGTTCATATGCCATATGTCTAATAAAGTTATAAATTAAAAATCCAGGCTGGGCGTGGTGGCCTGTAAGCCCCACACTTTGGGAGGCCGAGACGGGCGGATTACTTGAGGCCTAAAGTTCAAGACCAGCCTGGCCAACATGGTGAAACCCCAACTCTACTAAAAATACAAAAATTTGCCAGGCATGGTGGTGCATACCTGTAGTCCCAGCTATCTGAGAGGCTGATGCAGAAGAATCACTTGAACCCATGAGGTGGAGGTTGCAGTGAGCTGAGCTCACACTACTGCACTCCAGCCTGGGCAACAGAGTGAGACTCTGTTTCAAAAAAAAAAAAAAAAATCCAACCTGTTAACACGTGATATAGTTTGGATATTTTTCCCCTCCAAATTTCATATTGAAATTTGATCCCCCAATGCTGGAGGTGGGTCCCAGTGTTTGGGTCATGGAGTCATGGGGGTGGATCCCTCATAAATGAGTTGGTGCCATCCTTGTGGTAATGAGTGAATTCTTGCTCTATCAGTTCCCATGAGATCTGAGTTTTAAGAAGATCCTGGCACTTTCCTCCGCCTCTCTCTCTTGCACCTTCTCTTGTCATGAGACTCCTGCTCCCTTTCTTCTACTACAGTTGGAAGCTTCCTGAGGTCCTCACCAGAAGCAGACACTGGCACTATGCTTCTTGTCCAGGCTATAGAACCGTAAGGCAAATAAACCACTTTTCTTTATAAATGATCCAGCCTTAGGTATTCCTTTACAGCAATGCAAGTGGGCTAAGGCAATATGTATTTTCTGTTCTCATATCTTGACAAATAAATGTTCATAATGACCAGAGAATCTAGCTTCACATTTATAATTCTCAGACTGGGATCCCACAACAGAACCTGGTAGTGTGGGTAAAGTTTATTACTGGCCCTGCCCCGTCCCCCTCCTCTTCTCACACTGAGCAACAATGTGCATTCCAAGAAGTTTCACATATACATATGGGGACACTCTGCCTGCATGTGCAAGTTCCATTCACCACTGCTCCTTAGCCATCCCTCAGACATGGAATACGCATCTGCCTTCAGATGGTTCATGCTTGGGGGAAAAGACCCTTAAAGACCTTGGGAATCATCGTGGAATCATTTTGGTAGGAAACTTTGGGGTCCAGGTGTCCAGAGCATGATCTAGAATATAGAGCTCAGTGTGGCCTCCAGGTGAGTATATTCTGTTGGACTTGAAGACTCTTCACCCCGTTAGAGTGTAGCTAGGGGAGGACCAGAATAGGATCCTCTAAATGCTGGGTTCCAGGATGGGTTTCATTCTTTTCCAGGTATATGGACTGTATTGCATATTCCTTCCAATTTTTAAAAGGCTTTGACCAGGCACTGCACCACCCCGTCTCTCCAATTTGTCTATGAAGACATGGTCACACTGAGAGGTAGGTACTATGACCTCCATTTTACAGATGAGGTTCTTAAGACTAAAAGTTATCAGTCCATGGTCACACAGTGAATATTAGTTATCACAGAAGTCCTATGACTTTCAACATTCATTGTAATTCAACATTCATAAGCATTATCATTTTTAGATTATATACATTGTGTAAGGAAGGACTAAAACATGGTATAACTCCTTATATTGGTTTTAATCCAGTAATTATACCGTAAGTTAAATGCAGACATGTCTGAACTAGACTAACAGGTCCTGAATGATCTGGCTCCTCCTGTCTCTCCAGTTTCTTTGCTCAAGACCCTCCCGCTTGCTGCCTCTGCTCCAGCCTCAGTGACCTTTTTGCCCCTTGAATGTGCTCCACTCCTCTTTGGGGCCTCATGCCTGGGATGCCTCCTCCTCATGTCACTTTCCCACACCTCTTCAATTAAGCTCAGCTCCAGCATGATTTTTTCACGGAAACTCCTTGGACTCCTTGTTCTAAAGCAGAGTTTGCTTTCTTATAAAATGCCAATTCATCCTTTCTATTTGTGTGATTTTTAAATGTCCTTTTCCCTCACTAAGCTCTCAGCCTCATAAAGACTGGGGCCATTTCCATTTTTATTTTTTTCATCCCCACCGTATCTTCAGTACTACCGGAGAACCTGATGGCACACAATGGATCCTCAATGAGCACTTCTTTAATGAATACATGATTTTTGGTTTATGCTCTTAGCATGTTGGAGTGAGGGCTCTAAACCTTGTGGGGCTTCTTGGGCACAGCCCCAGAAGAGCTGTCCCTGGAAATCTTAGATGGCATAGTTTATTCACTGGACACTAAAATGATGGTGAATGGAACTTGCTGTCAACAGTTGATTTATCCAACAGTACCTTCCCTGAGCTTCTCATTGGAAATACCCTAACAGGTGCTGTTCCAGATTGGATAGAACATGATAAAAATTATTAGCTAGAATAATTGTAGTGAGTTAATATGTATTAGTCTGTTCTCATGCTGCTAACAAAGACATACCTGAGACTGGGTAATTTATAAAGGAAAGATGTTTAATTGACTCACAGTTCAGCATGGATAGGGAGGCCTCAGGAAACTTACAATCATGGCAGAAGGGGAAGCAAATATGTCCTTCTTCACATGGTGGCAGGGAGGAGAGAATTGCAAGCAAGGCAAATGCCAGATACTTATAAAACCATCAGATATCATGAGACTCACTCACTTTCATGAGAACTGCATGGTGGAAACTCCCCCATGATGCAATTACCTCAACCTGGTCCCACTCTTGACATGTGGGGATTATGAAGATTGCAATTCAAGATGAGATTTTAGGTGGGGGACACAGCCAAACCATATCATAATATATTATTTACACTAATTAGAAACCTTTTTAAAAAATGTTATTAGAAACACAAATCTTAACTTTCTGTTATGTGGCTGTATTTTTTTCACTTGTCTTATCATTTTTTTGATAGTTTCCTGGAGTGAGCTGGTCTGCAGGTTATTAATATTAGATTATCATTATCATATAACACTGCAAGACACATGGGGTGCTAATAATTTGCTTTGGATAGCTAGCAGTTAAGGACATGAATTTTCTTAGAGAAGAGGAAATAAAGCCATGGAATGTTTCTGGAGAAAAGTTATTCCACATCATTCTTCTGAAGATTGTGCTCTATTCACAAAGCAAGTTTATCTAGTGAAAGGCTGTGAAATATGTTTTTTTTTTCCTTGAATAACTGTCTGTGGTATGAATAAGGTTAGAACACCCTGCTCTCATTTTCCAGTTTAGCTTCAGGGTGGGAAGGACTGCAAGTGCTAAGTGCTAAGCACTATCATCTCTAGGACTGAAGATGAGACAAAGAGGAAATACTCTAAAGCAAGCTCATGATTTGCCTTCCAAGTCCATCCAAGAGAGTGCAGAGTGAATTAATTTAGAGGAATTGTTGGGCAGAGTCAGAGGTCTGATTCTAAATCTTGTCTGGATCTATTCTGGGTGATTAGGATTCCAAGTCTGGTTTCAGAAAGGCTAATTTTTTATCAAGCAGTGCTGGATGTGAATACACTTCAAACATCTCACAACTTGCTACTTTATCTGAAGGCCACTTTAGAAGGAGAGTTAACAATCTTTATTGAATAATTGAATAAGAGAGTAGACATAATATTCTAAAAGGAGCTACCATTTATGGGCTCTGAGTTACATGGAAAAGTTCTCTGTGTCTTTCATGCCTCTTTTGGGAAATGGTATAAATGAGTCAAAGGCCATATGCCAATATGCATTATTAATGCTTTGCAGGTAAAACTGTGCCTATACAACTATGTTAGATGGACAGAAGTCAATAGTTTACACAGTCAACTTAAATATATTTTGCTAGACTTTTTGGAGTTAAACTGTAACTAAGAACTTGTTAATTAAACTGTCGATGTACTTCTTTCTAAAAAATATTGAAAGAGAAAGAGTTGTAATTAGCTGAATGGAAGAAAATTTTCTCATATTGAGATTTTTATTAGGATTTACACAGCATTTAGATCAGCCTAAGAATATTAGCGAGGTAATTAATATAAATTTGATATTTGCCCTCAGTTCACAGCAATGTGATTTCAGGCATAAGGAAAAGTCTATGGTACAGAAATTGAAAATGGAGCCAAAATTAATTAACTGACTTGAACCCAAAATGTTCTGTGGAAAACATACTGCCTGCACATGGTTTAAAAAATGGAGATTCCTGGATAATTTTCACTGGAAGGCCATTGTGAACATGAACAGATGAAAATGGAGTTTATCTGGTTAAAGAATGTTTGAAACCTCTGAAGTTATATGATGGGTCAGGTTTATTAAACATCTGTTATCCAGCACTTTGCTAGATGATATGAAATAACAGCAGAAAATATGAACATTCCTGCCATTACCTTGGAGGAAGTGACAATGGGTGGAAGGATGAGAGTAGAAAAAGGAGCGTGCCTGAAAATACAGTAAGAAAAAATATAAAATGCCATAATACATGACCTTCATAGACTGGAAGGAAATTATTAGATTTGTTTGACATATTTGGGGTAACGGTTGGCTTATATTGTTATTTGCTGCTACCGTGAACATAATAAAAGCTTAATTTTTATCCCTGAAATTTTTACAAGTGCAAATTAAGTGTCTCAAAAAAAAGAAAAAGAAAAAGAAAAGAAAAGAAAAGAAAAAAAAATACCCAAAAGCAAAACAAAACCCAAAAGGGCAACAGCTGAAACATCAGTCTTTCCTATAAGGAGCAGGGCAATGATTAATGGATGACAAACTTAAAAACTTACCAAAAAAAAAAGCTAGATCTGCATACAATCACACAGAAAACTATTGTACAGAAAAATGGGAGACCAGGTAGAAGTTAAGAGAAGATTTCATGACATAATTTTGAGAAAATCAAAATAGCCGTCAAGTAGTCATAGTATGTTTAGGAGCTATTAATGGCCAATCAATCAGTTTGTAAAAACCAGTTTTTACCAACCACCTGCTAACCACACTCCAGCACTCCTGGAAAATGCTCAAAAAGCAGTGGATGAGCAAGAAAAACTGTACAAATGAAAGAAATGTTAACATTGCTGAGAAATCAATACAGCCATGGCCATGCATTTCAAATTGTAGGAAGAGGACAGATGTCTATATGCTTATACCTGTTGTTTGTACTACCCTCTCTACTCTTGGAATACTTAAAGACAACTGGAATTTCACTAAAACCTTTGCAAATCCAAATAATGAATAAATGAACACACAGCACACACACACACCATACATCCATGGCATTTGTTTGTAAAGGCACTTTCAGAGAAAGAGCATGATTCATTTGAAAGGCTCTCTGTGGTTATTTGTTTTCTGGCAATACAGAAATTCTTCTAAATAGGTCATCATAATACTGATAATCATCTCCACGGTAACCAGCTTTCAAGGCAACTGGCTGAGGATTACACTTCTAGATGGGGGAAATTACATTAGAGGCATGGTAGTGACACAAGAAGCTGCAAGCTAGTGCCATTCAAATTCCCTTATATGTACAGCATTTATCAAATATTATCTTTATAATCTGAACGAAGTATGACTTGTTTGAAGGATATTTGTAGGTAATGCTTCATCTCATTTGCAGGTAATGCTCCATTTATTAACCTAAATAGAAAAAGAAATAACCAAATACTTGTTGGTTAAACATTTAATTAAACATCTTATCTTAGGGTCTGCAAGTATAAGATTGCTATGAAATAACTCTGCTGTCAGAATTTTTTAAGTACTTTAAGACACAGGCAAAACACACACACGCACACACACACACACACACACACACACAATAACCCACAAGTATTTGGTTATTTCTCTTTCTATTTAGGTTAATAGATTCAGGTGCTTAAGCCTTCTAATGCTAACCCAGAGCTGGTATCTTGGTAGAGTTCAGGAACAGGTGTTCATTCTCACTTGCTCTCTCTGCTTGCCTCAGTCTGCATATATGTTTGGCATATTTGGAAGAGGGACTGGACTTCTGTGGGATTGTGCAATAACATCTTGAGTATAATGTATCATGAAATTGAAGAATTTTTCTGATAAATGTGTTTCTTAGATCTGAGGGAATCCATTTTGTGGTGTCCAGGGATATGACTAAGCAATTCCTTAGAAGTATTCCACAGTTTAAGTCCTTGAAATGTTTTTTAGCCAACAGTAAGAGGCTAAGCTGGCAAAGAACCCAACCAAACCACCTCAGCTGTGTGTGTGCGTTGTGTGTGTGTGTGTGTGCGTGTGTCTGTGTCTGTGTGTCTGTGTCTGTGTCTTAAAGTACTTAAAAAATTCTGAGAACAGAGCTATTTCATAGCAATCTTATACTTGCAGACTCTACAGTAAGATGTTTAATTAGAGTTAAAAAAACTAGTTGAGGCTCCAGCCTCAGGTGATAGAGTGAAAGCAGATTATAGAATCTTTCTCTTTCTCTCAGAACTAAAAAACAAGGGCTGCCAACAACAAGAAACACTAGCTCACTCCTTTCTAGTAATAAGTCAGCAAGGAAATAAGGAAAAGACTGTAACCTAATAATATGGACATTAAAACAAAACAAAACATGCATGCACATGTGGGCACACGTGTGCATACATTTGCAGGTGCACACACACATACATACACATACAATGCTGGCTCAGAAAAGAACAGATCTTGGAGTGGCACAGTGTAGCTTCTAACCCTGAGCTCTTCCCTACCCCTGGACCTTACCGGTGAATTACCGAAATCTTAAGACCTCACTTTGGTCTTCAAATCTAGAGAAAAACTAATTAAGTCACTATCCTTATTTTTCTCATTTTTGTTGGAAGGGTAGTGGATTGGGTATTGGACAGAACTGGGCTGCTTCTTCTGACACCGCATGTATCAGTAAGATACTACATTGCATATAAACTCATTAGAAAGGGGGATCTTGTCTCATTTGTTCACACTGCTTATTTCCAGCACCTAGATTGGAATAGTGCCTTGCAAAGGAGAGGGACTCAATAAAAATTTGCTGAATGATTTAAAAAAAATCATAGACTGTTCCCCTTCAGGATGGACATGTATTCTGATTAAAGAGAGGGATTAAAATGTTTTTCAAAACATCTAATGAATCCCAGGGAGGGAGGGAGGAAGGGAAGGAGAGAGAGAGAGAGAGAAAACCAAGAGTGCAAAGGCCAGAGGTTCTAACTTAGATGTCACACAGCTTCAGCACAGCTTTCCCTTCCCTCTTTACTCCCCTGCTCCATTTCCTTAGGCTGCAGTTAAGTGGATGATATCCAAAATCCAGTTCTTTAACTGTAACTCATAACTTCAGGGAAAACATGAGTCAATAAGTCACCTATACTAGATAGAACAGGGAAGGTCTCGGTAAAGCTGTTTAGGTATGAATAAGATGGGGGAAGCCAGTGACAAATATCCAAACACGCTAAGGCAATGCTCCCAAATAAAAACAAACAAAACCAATCAACCTTAAAAGAAAGGAACATAGCATGCAAAAGAAAGATAAAACTCCTACTTTTAAAGAAAACATAGTCCAAAGAGCAAACAAAATTCCTCAGAAGTGCTTTGTACTATGAATCAAGTTAATGAGAACATGAACTCAGAAAAACAAGAGCTCAAAGATGAGTTGACAGAACCACAGGAAGGTTACAGAACTAAGGAAGCTGAGTACAAAACAATATTATAGAGTGAATTTTTAAAAGGTGACAGAGCAAGGAACAAAATAAACATGGCTGCAAATAAAATTACTGGCCTTGACGAATGACTTGTAAATACAAGGGAACCAAAGGAATTAGAAGGTGACAGATTGGAGTTCAAAAGTACTTAACATGAGGAAATTGATGTCCCTGAAGGAGAAGTTTCAGTAAATGTAACAGGAAAAGTATTCACAAATACCACACGAGGAAATTTCACTAAAGAGAAAGAATAACCACATCTATAGATTGACAGAGCATAACACATTCTAGGAAATACTGGTAACAGCATGCTTAACACAGCCCTGATTGAATACTTAAAATTCAAGAACAAAGACATTCCTTGAGAATTTGAGCAAAAAAAAAAAGAGTCACATTGGGTAAAGCAAAAATTAGACTGGCTTCAAATGTCTCCATAACAATATTCAATGCAAGAGCAATATGTATACCAACCAACATGTCAAGACAGATACTCTACTATGAAGGAATTTCAGTCAAGACTTGACATATAATTGGGTCTTGTGAATTTCTGGCCAGCATGGTTAATAATGATGGTGTCGTCAACTTTAGAACAGCTACGCTAAGTTTCCAAGGTGTGACCTTTGAACTCCAGTGAAGTGTTCCTTGAACAAGGAAACTCTAGTCAAACAGTTCTGAAGCACAGACTCTCTAAATGGCACACCTTAGAAATTTATAAAACACACCAGCATATAAAAGACTCCAAGACATTAATGAAAAAGTGGCAGATCTCATTTGGAGAAAGTTTGATCTACTGCAATGGAGGGGAAAAAGATTTAATAACTCAAAATAGCAATCAATCCAAGAACAAGTCATATTCCTTTGCCTACTTCCTCCTCCCCCAACGAATGAAATTTTATTATTTATTCATTCATTTATTTTAAAGCAATACAATCTTAAAATCCGGTTTCAGGAATAAAAAAGTAGAGTGGTAGTTGTAGGTCTACTTTGAAAGTACTAACAATAAATTCTCTCTTAAAGCAGCCAGTCAAATCTTTAAGTACGGCTCAATTTCACATCTGCTTTGTTTAAAGGAAAGCATCTTTGTGAAGGCTGCATTCCCACTGTGGAACTCTGGAAGTGGCAGGACTTTAGCTCAGTATTAAATGAGAGAAATTCTAGGAGATATTCTAAAGCTTTAACACCACTGTTTTTCTTCCTTAGGGAACCAGGAACAATGTAACTGAGAAAGCAAAAGAGTACACAGCTTTTATTCCACAAGAAAAACAATGCCACTTTGTAATACTTTTTCCTACTTCTCAGTATTTCTCCCATTTACATAAGCATAGTTTATGATAGTGTGCAATGCCCTTCTATTTAGACTGCAAACCACTGCTTTAGAATGGTGGAAGACTTTGCTCTCTACTCACATCATACATATCTCTCTTGTGCTGCTTTGAACTGGAAAAAGTGCTTTAATTCCAGACTGACTTGTTTCTGTTTCCCTACCTCCTTGTCAGAGGACAGAAATGTGCCAGGAATGCGGAATGAACAAGCTGGAGGGAACTTTCAGCTTTGAGATAGTGTTATATTTGTCTGTCCTTCTAAGATACTGCCCAGAGCTGATTGAGGTGAGAGAGTGGGTTGAAGAGTAACTGAGGTCAAAGATTTTCAAGCAGTAAAGAAGGGAGGGACCTATAAACTGGAATGCAGGTATAGGATGCAGCAATTGCCAGGATATGCTGCCCTCTTCAGGGTTTTTAAGGAAAAACTCACCAGTTAGAATTGGCCCAACATTTAAAAGTCTAACAATGCCAACGTGGCAAGGATGTGAGCAATAGGAAAGCTCACATACTTCTGGTTGGGGTGTTATTTAATACATCTAGGAAATTTTAAAAATGTGCATACCCTACATCCCAGCAATCCCACTCTTACATAAATATCTAGAGATACTCATCCACATTTGCATAAGGAGATTCATTGCATTGTCTGTGACAGCAAGAGATTAGAAATAACTAAAAAATCCATTAGCAGACCAACTGGGGTATTTACCTACCATGATATGTTATACAGTAATAAAAAGTAACAGCGCTACTTTAATCAACACGGATACATCTCAAGAATGAAATAGGGAGTCAAGTTGCAGAAGGATATATGATAAACTTTATATAAAGCTTGAAAATGCACAAAATACATACAATAAAGTGCCATTTATATATCCGAAAACATACAAAATCAAAATTGTGTGTGTATGTCGTAAAAACATACATTGGAATGACACAATGAGAAACAGGGTTGGGAATCATAAATTCAAGACAACAGTTACCTCTGAGAACAGAATGGGAGAAAGGAGATTAAGAGGACACAGGATATCTTGTTATAGATGTTAGGTTTTATTTCTTTAGTGTGGTAGGTACAAGTCTTCATTATATTATTATTTATACTTATTATTGCAGACCTCAAATATTTCATTAAAAAAATTGAGGTACTCCAAGTCAAATTCAACTAAAATGTACGAAGTGCCTGCCATGTAGATAACACAGTGCTCTTCCACATTTGGCAGCGTGACAGCCAACACTGGAGAAGTCTATGCTTATAAATGTAATTGAATCCCATTTTCTGGCAACGTCTGCATTGTACCTTCAGATCCTTTGTTAGTCAGTGTGATCCCACCTGATCTGCTGCCGGATACTGTGAGCTCACCACTATGACTGATGAATTCGTGGAGAAAGGGTGCAGTGGAAGGAGAAGAAAAGCAAGGTAGATTATTAAGATTTAGATAAAAGGAAATTAAGCTCATTTGGAATTCTGTTTTCTAAGTGAATTCAGCTTCCTTCTTTCTACATCTCACATTTTTTCTCAACAATTTCTCAACAACTCTGTGATAGGAATGTGAGTAGAAATTTAAAAATTCTTAGTTATAGACTCATTAGTGCCTTCTGCATTGAGAAAGGCAAAACTTTCTATTGGTTTTATTTGGCCTAAAATAAGTAAGACTCAGTGGCCAATTAGTGGGATGTGTGAGCTGAAACTAGATGTTCACTTCTGAGGCACCTATAGGGGAAGAAGGTACTACCCTCTATCAGTGACTGTTAGCTCTGGCTTTAAAGTATAATCACCTGAGTTTTAAAATCTACTGACCCCTTGGCCATTCCCCCAGAAATTCTGAATTAGTTGTTCTGGGGTGGGCCCTCGGATGTTCATATTTTACAAATATTACTTCCCAGGTGATTCTAATTTGCATACAGTATTGAGAACCACTCTTATCTCTCAGGCTCTGATATACCTGATATTGACCAAATTTCAGGGCCATCGGTTACCATGGTTGGGACAGTTACTGCTGGCCTTTCTTGTCAAGTTTGTGATATGATGGGAGAAACCTTGGATAGATGTTTGTTTCCACTAATTCTTGCTCTCTCTCTCCCTTTTTAAATTATTTATTATTATTTTTTGAGACGGGGTCTCACTATGTTGCTCAGGCTGCAGTGCAGTGGCTATTCACAGGCGCGATCCCACTACTGATCAGCACAGGGGCTTTGACCTGCTCCGTTTCCAACCTGGGCCAGTTGACCCCTCCTTAGACAACCTGGTGGTCCCGTCCTCCACTCCCAGGAGGTCACCATATTGATGCCGAACTGCGGATACCCGACCGGCATAGCGCACTACAGCTCAGAACTCCTGAGCTCAAGCGATCCTCCCACCTCAGCCTCCCGAGTAGTTGGGACTACAGGCATGCACCACCACGCCTGGCAGTTTCCACTAATTCTCTCTCTACTCAGACATGTTTGAGGTGTCACTTGTTGCCCAAACTCTGCTGGAGAATATTTGCTGTGCCTTGGCTCTTTCTTCATTCTTTTCTGCAAGGCCAGGTGTTTTGGAAACAGGCAGGGCTGTGGGGTGGTGAAGTCACCCACAAGGTCACAGAGATAATTGGTTGTACTGTGTTAAATAGGTCTGGGCTTTTCAAACTCTTGGCCAGCCTCTTGACTTACAAGTTGGTTAAAAGAATTTAAATCAATTACTTTTAAGCCTCTCCCTAACCAAAACCCCATTGGAGAGATTGTCAATCACACTAAAAAAACCCATGAATTTGAGAACTAAGAAGTTATTTTAACCTTCCATCCAGTGGACATTTTTAACAACACCTTATTAGATGATCATTCGTGCACCAACTGTTAGTGCTGGGACTATGAGGAGCAGCAGTTATGGTTCCAGCCCTTGATGATTGACTAGTGATTACAGGGACAGCCCTGTAACCAGGTAATTAAATAGGGTGTGAGACATCTAAGAGCACCTGTACATGTTCTATATACAAGTCATAAACATTGGAAAGAGGACGCTTTGTGTAGATCAACTTTGTAGGAGAGTTTTTCACAGAGGGAGTGATGGCAGAGTAAGGTTTTTGAGCTTTGTCTTCAGTGTGTGTTCCCAGCATTGCCTGGGAGCTGGTTAGACATGCAGAATGTCAGGCCCCATCTTAGACTCACAGAAGTAACATCTTTTTAACAAGATTCTCAGGACATGATACACACAGGAAAAGCAGAAAAGCACAACTTTAGAGGTTCTCCAGGTTGAAGTGAGGGGTGGGAGTGGGGAGCTACAATGATGACAGTTCAGGGGAGAGCGCTGACACCCACCAAAGCTCCCCCGGTGTGAAATGCATGGTGTTATTACTGCTGCAGCATAGGGTAAATGATGCCATTTACAAGTGATGCCATTTGGAGAGGCAGGCCTGGGCCTTGTCATGAAAGGGCTTGCAGAGCATTCTAAGGAATTTGGATTTCATCATGAAGGTAGTGAGAAGCTAATTAAAACCAATTAAGCATTTAAAACAGGAGAGTTGCATAATGAGATTTTTGCTTTAGGACGAGGCCATTGGCAGTAATGTCAAGGCAGGAGCCAAGAAGGCTGGGCTTTGGGAGGCTGTTGTCATCAGCAGGGAAGTGGTGAGTGCCTAAACCAAGGCCGGCCTCGGGGAAAGAAGAAGAGGTGGAGATAGGAGAGATATTTAGGAGGAATGGGCAAAAGGGCATATTACTAAATGACATTCCACATTTCCTTAAAAATCCTTTTAGAAATACATCGTATGCAACTGGATGAAGAAAAACCAACCAACTGACCAACTAACCATCAACCAGCAAACAGAAAACCCAAACTCTCAATTACCAAATCCTAAATAAATGTAAAATTTAAGAACACATGATTAGGACGAAACAGGTTTCAATGACAAATTGTAAAAGCAGGGGAAGACTAAATGAATATGTTCATTGTTCCATTGTTTTTTGCTACCTCAAATTGTCGGAGATGATTTTCATTACTGACAATTGATAACAACTGATAACTGACAATTGATGCAGCTTCACAATTCAGAGTAAGTTAAAAATATATCAGATATTATAGGAAATTTGAAGAAGAGAAAACACACACATATACACACACACATTTTAGGATTTTCATTATATTTTTGCTATTTATGACTACATAGGGTTTCAAATAGTTTTCTTACTGACCAAAAAGAAGCTATTCTATTTCATTGAAAATATAATCATTTTTAAGAGTATATTGTATCTTTTATATCTTCTTTATCAATAGTATGTAATAGAACTTATTAGTCTCAAACTTTTCTTTCAAAGCAGAAATGAATTTCAAATAGTTTGCTGTGTGAAATATTAACATGGCTGATTATTTTTTACTCATTCTTTTAGCAAAAAAATTAGACTTAGCCTTTTCCTTCCATTCTGAGATTTTAATCAATAATATAAATTATGTATGAGAAGCCTTAGTATATTATTAGCTGAGTTTTTAAAATATATTTGATAAAGCCAGAAACTAAATTACCAATGCTCACATTTTTCTATGAGTCACATTTTTTAATCTTTGAAAAAACAGTGATCACCTGTTATTTTACTACAATAACATGAGTATAAACCTAAACTTTATTTAGAAGAGGATCTGTACATAAAATGTCAAAATGTTAATGCAGATAAGGTTGTATGTTTCTAAGAAGCATTTGAACATGAGATGAAAATGGCAAAGACGTTCAACTTTTTGTGTTTGCCTTTAGTTTTGCTGCCATCCTTTCTCCAAGGGACTTCCAGGCAAATATCTTCCATACCTTTTGTTTCATGAGACCTAAATGGTTATGTGACTGTGACACAGTTTCTTACTCAATTTCCTGAACTTGTTTCTCTGCCTCGCCTTGTTTCTTTCTATCTGCCTTGCTGTCAGCAGCTCAAACTTGGCCTTCATGGCTCCCTCTCTCATTAGTTTTTTCCTCAATAGAATGTTCTTTGGATTTGAAATGGAACTCCTTTAATAGTAATTTACATTCCCACAAGCTAAAACAAAAATGATTCTCAATGTAAATGGGACTATGCCACTCCACAGGTTAGTTACATTGCTAATGTAAACAGCTTTGTTATTAAACGCTTAGACAAAGCTGAACTTGTAAAGCCTGGCTTGGATCCTAGTTGCAAATGGGTAGGTAGGTAGACTTTGAAACTTTAGCTAGCAGAACTAGTTCTGTGGCCGCATTACTCAGCACTTTCTTTCTACAAGGACATTCTTAAAAAACAATGTTCTCTGCCATTAACTGTAAACTGGAAAATTGGCTTAATTTTGGCAGCATCTATTAACATTTAAAATGCATATTCTCTTTCACTCAGAAATTCTGCTTATAGGAATTGATGTTATAGATTCCCTTGCCTAAGTATAAGCTATGTATAAAGGGATTCAAAATAGTATTGTTTATGAAGGCAAAAACTCTACATATACTCTACATGTCTACTATTGGAGAATGATCAAGAAATTCTGGTCCATTCACTCAAGGGAATCATAGGCAACTACGTGCTATTATGCAAAAATGTTTGACTGGCAAAACCACGGATTTACTTGGTGGGGCTTTACTGTCTCCTACTTTCCAGCACCTTCCTTTCTTTGATATGAAAAATTGATATTCTATTTTATATAAGTATTTTGCAATGGAGCTTCAATACCCTCTTTCCAACCAGATTGGAAAGAGGGTGGAGTCCCCTCCTATATCAACATTATGGTGCTATCACTATGCGGTTACATGAAAAAGTAAAACAGTATGATAATATTTATACATAACATAAATCCATGCGTGCATATGTATGAAAAATTTCTGAAAGGTTGCACATGCAACACTTTAACGTTGGTTATCTCCAAATGGAAAGTTTGGATAGGGCAGGGGAGGATTGCAGTTCTGGGCTGCTTTTACTTCTCTGTCATAAACGCATATTACTTTTATAATTTAAACAAACAAACAAAAATTGTAAATAAGCAAATAATTCTACATAAATAAGTAAATAAAATGGAAAATACATGAAGGAACAGTTACCTAAGTCCTTTGGGTACAGGTAACCTAACAAGGCCCTGCAAAAAAATACAGGTACTTGTGTTTTCTGTGGTGAGCCGTGAGACCTGAGATTTGTCTGTTTTGCACATCACTATATCTCTACTGGAGAAATGGTTTTTTGAGTCCAACTGTCACTTAATGCTTGAGGACCCTGAAGATTATGCTTTACATCTGGCAGGGACAGCAAGTATCACCTCCTCCCAGGAGCCTGTTGTGATTTTTGTAACCCTCATTGGTCTCTGCTTTCTTTCCATTCCTATTACAAAAAATTAATTGCTTTAGAGTCTGTGCCTTTCTGCCCTTTATTTATACTAATTGTATTCATTTTATCTTCAGGCAATTGATGGCGAGAAGAAAGAGGTCTTCAATTCCATTGCAGCTGCTCCCATCAGAATGTTCCCTTTATTACCTTGCAGATCTACTGATAAGGAATACAGGTTTTACTTCTCTAGCAAGATTGCAGGCATAGGACTTCTTTGTGCAATAAAGAAGAGAAGATTACACTGAGTGTGCCAAATTGCATGGAATGGGACACTCCTAGACAGCAGCTGCAACTCTCCTGGGAGATCTATGCTTCAGGATAAAGTCCCAACTTCTTAGTGCAACATACAAGGATCCAATGTGTTCCCACCTGCCAACACACACATATACACACACACAAACACACTCAGAATCCTCATCTGCTGCCACTTCCTGGTACACACCCAATCTGGCTTCACCTAATTACTTGTCTTCCTGGTATGCACAATGCATTCTTATACTCCAGTAATTTGTACCAACTGCGGTTCAGTTGCATTCAGAATGCAATTAACATTCATTTTCTCGTTCCTTTGCATTTTGATTTAATGATGCTTGACTCTAAATAGCTTCTCCTATAGAAAGAGAAACATAGACTTCAGCAAGACAATTGGAGGATGGGCAAACCCCAACAATGTTTTACAATTTTATGGGCTTATAGTGTTCTGTGTTATTGCCCACTAAATTTTCACTGGGGTGTACTCCAGGTGAGTCACTGTAGCAGTCCCAGCCTAAATTGTAAACAAAAATGCATATTTGCCTTCCTTACCTATATGGAAAAGAATTGGTAGGCTTATAGAGGAAAAGAGATAGTTACGGTTCAATATTTAATTTTTGGTTTTGCTGATAGAGGTTGAAGTTTATTTTTTTCTTCCTATTTTTATTTGTACCTTACTATTTAGGATTGCAATTATCAGAGAGCTTGTTCTTATACTCTAACAGGGAATTAAGAGAGTATTCAAACTCTCTCTTAGATTAATTCTTGATTTACAATTTAGCCTTTGAGCAAGAGACAAGGTTTAAAAACTTGCAAAGAATTAACTACTCCAGAGTATTTTATACAACACAGAAGCAAGAAAATATATCAGTCTCATTCACACTTAGCATGTGCCTAGGGTATCTGAAATTCTTACTTAGCAAATATCAGGTCATGATACAAACAGCTGTTTGGCATATTGTGATCTGGCTACTTACCGTATTGGCTTTAAATGTCCTGAAACGTGACACAACATCAAATATTTAAAGGCAAAAGGTTGTTTCCAGCTCAGTTACAAATTTAGATAGGAAATATCCTATTTGGTATGAAAATAGTTGAGCAGACAGATCTTGTGGTTTACTGGCTATTTGAATGAAATTTGAGCCCCCTGGAGTATTTTCACTTGCCACTCTGCAAAGACAAGAGCTTGACAGTCAAGTCACGGGAATAACTGTGCTGGGAGAAAACCCGTAAATCACATATGAAGAATGTCCTTCAAACTCAACACAGTGTGAGCCAAGATCATGGCAGCTTCTTTCTTCAATGGAGGAAAAATCTGGGTAGCTTATTGGAAGAGGTGAGGTGACAGCTTCATTGAATGCCTTGAAATGGAAGGATAACCTCTCCTTTTATGTTGCCATTCTGAGTTAGCATACATGACTTATCTTCAGAACAGAGACTTTTTCTATTCAGTCTGAAGTTAGTGTTCTCAAATTTGAGCCCATCAGCTTCTTTCTCTCCTCTCTTATCTTTCCACAATAATAAAAAAAGGCTAAATATAAAGGCAGGGGGAAATGTTCCACTTCAGTAGTGATCAAAGGCATAAACTGAGACTGATGTTTTGGTCTATCAAATTGGTAAAGAATTTTTAAAAATTATATGATGTTCATTGCTGGTCAAAAGGTATTGGCATATACTCGATGGAAGGGTAACAATGTAAAATGTTAATGTTTCTGGAGAGGAATTTGGCACATCAAAGCCTTAAGATATGCATAATATTTTATCAGAAAAACTATCTTCTAAGAAAAGTAATTAAGGATATGAGCAAAGATTTAGTAACAAAGATGTTAACTGCAGTGTGGCTTATAATACAGAAAAACTCAAAATTGTTAACAACAGTGTTACAGTAGGTAGCTGGTCAGACATAAGCAAGGCAGGAGACCTCCGCCGCCCTACCCCATGAATGTCAGGCAACCATCAGGCAATGGTCAGGCAAGTATTAACTACCTCTCTGAGATAGTAACTGGCTGCAGACAGCACCAGGGGAAAGGTAGTCTCCCAATAGATAAAAAACCTGAGACTGGTGATCAACTTACTGATAAGATTTCAGGAGTTGGGGGAGTGGGCTGAAGCATGCAAACTAAGAGGCAAGATGGCAGAGTCTAACTGGGATATTACCTTATAGGAACACTTGACTGGTAAGGGAAGAGAGCCTCAAGTAAGCACGTGTACAACTCCAGTGGACACATTGTGCATGTGGCTCCTCCTAAGCACTGGCAGGCCACTGTGCCTGTGGACAGCCCACCCTAAGGGAAGACTCAGGGAGAAGGGACACAAGACCCTGGAAGCATGCCAGTGTATCAAACCCCAAGTCAAAGGGTCAAACTGCATTTGATCTTTCAAATCACCCATGTGGCCCTCTCCAAGCTTTTAAATAAACTTTCACTCCTGGTTGAAAACTTTTCTCAGTCTCTCACTCTGCCTTATACCAGTCTGTCGAATTCTTTCTTCTGAGGAGGGCGAGAACTGAGGTTGCTGCAGACTTGTATGGATTCACTGCTGCTAACATACTGTGGTTCTGTGCGACACAGATATGTTCCCCAGTAGTAAGACACCTCTACACCTTATTTCCTTCATCAGAGGCATTCAACCCCCATACATGGTTTCCTTTTCCCTTTTTGCTCTCCTGCTTACTAACCAACTGCCAAAATGATTCCTCTCTGCCATAGTGGCTCTACTCCCCATGGCGGATCTCTTTGCTCAGCCTGATGGGCAGGAAGGACCTTGGAGTCTGCACCAAGTAGGAGTAGGACTAAGGCACTAACAACCCTCCTGGACAGGGGGATGTGCGAGAGTTGTAGGGCTACAGCTTAACACTGTGCAATGTCTGGTGTTTCCTCCGCTTTTTCAACTAAAATCAGCTCTTCCCCAAGAACCTGCACTGCCTAGTCTGTTTTCTCTGTGTGTATTCTGCAATGGCCTTGCACACCCACCAGACTGTCTGCCTTGGGGGCAAGTCTGCGTTTCTGTGGTTTCACTTCACATGTTAAAACACACAATCCCTATTATCTGTGTGCCCGCAGCTCTTGCTGCGTTTGCTTGGCAGCAAAGATGTGGGTTTCCTTGCAGCTGTCATCTGAGATTTATACTTGTTTTTACCTTACCAGTTCAGATGACCTCCAACCCTTCCCCATCTGTTGGCCCATTGCCCAGACAGACATTAACGGGAACCCTGGCTCTGCCAGCTCCTATGACTTACCATACACTTTTCTTCTCTGTTATGCTCCAATGGCAAATTTTTGGTGGCTTTTGAGGCAATTTGTCCACCTGCATAAGGCATCAGTCTGTGGCCCTTTAAAGATCCCCACCTACTTGCTTTCTTTGAGGTAGCAAGTATGTTACTGGCAGTGAATCCATGCAGGTCTGCAACAACCTCAATTCATGCCTCTTCAGAAGAAAGAATTTGGCCAAGGAGCATAAAGCAGAGTGAGGAATTGAGGCAAGTTTTAGAGCAGGAGTGAAAGTTTAATTAAAACTTTAGAGCAGGAATGAAAAAAAGTAAAGAACACTTGGAAGAAGGCCAAACAGGTGACTTGAAAGATCAGGTGCATGGGGTGTTATAGGTTGGCATACTTTCAGGGTCTTGTGTCCCTTCTTCCCTGATTCTTCCCTTGGGTGGGCTGTCTGCATGCACAGTGGCCTGCTAGCATTTGGGAGAGCTGCCTGCACAGTGTGTTTACTGGAGTTGTACACATGCTTATTTGAGGTGTTCTTCCCTTACCAGTGGAGTGGTTTATTACAATTTAAGTTTGCGTCACTAGTGGTAAGTGGAAAGAGGGATGAGGAAGGGGCTTTATTGACCCAACCAGAAACAGAAACTAAGACTCCATGACTGAATTCTCACCCTTGAACACCCCTGATTCTGTGAATGACTTGATGACCGTGAGAGAAAAATTGCATTGAACTCCAATACAATCAATAGATGGATAAGCAAGTAAGGTATTTCTTTAGCAATAGTTCATATTGCTGCAAAATTAAGACTATGTAATTTGTACCCGATACATGATCAATCTATTATTCTCTTTTAGCTACATGAAACTTATTCTCTCAGTTTTCTTCATGTGGCTAATGTGCAAAACAGTGGAATAGGGTGCTTCAGGGATTCAAACCTTGATGATGATGAAAACTATTTTGTTAACACTTCCTTTGTAAAAACACTCAGGCGTTTCAAAATAACTTTTGAAATGGCCATGAAGTTATGGGCAATAAAAAGAACACAGCATTAATTCCTCCCACCCCAAAAGTCTAAGACATTATTAGAAGTGAAAATGAACAGAGTAAGAAAAGGAAAAAAAAATTAGAGTGATACATTCTTTCTTTCATTTTTCTCTATATCAATGCAAATGTTCATGTTTTCATCTCTGTAGGATTCTTTCCTTGCTGCATTCCACAGGCCCAGAGAAACTCGCTGGAACTCATACAAAATCCTCTCCTATTACCATATTAGGAATCAAAATGTGCAGCAGAAACCCACTCCAAGCCGAGATCATCAACAGGGAATGTCTATGCCTTCAAGCCAAATGAGTGCAGAAAAATGATCAAGGCAACAAAGTAAATAATAAAACTGAGAACTGGCTTTAGATTATGGTCTTGTCATGTATCCCACTCTCTAATAAGGCTGTGCTGGAAATTTCTCTACCTCTTGGCCATTCAGGTATAAGAACCTAGTAAGGTCTAATTTTACTGTGAATAAAATTCACTCTAGGTTACAAGTGGAACAAAGCGAAGTAATATATCTTTGCTGTATTAACTGTATCAAAAATGTTGTATAATTGCATAGCTTATAAATCTTCTGCCATAATACCAAACTGATTCTGCAGCACTTTAAAATTTAGATTTTTTTCAAATTTTGGAAAAGAAGTCTGTGAGTGTGTGGCAGTTACTGGAAAACTTTCCGGTTGCATTGTTTTTGCTCCAAGTGAAATTGGTTAAGATTAATTATATTTTCTTTCTTTCTTTTTTTTTTACGTGGCACTTAATCCATCATATTCGTCGCTAGAAATAAATTTTTTAATTTATTTTAAATTATTTCAAACCACAACATGGTGGTTCTGGAATCATAGCAAGGGACAGGATGGGAAGTTATATTGTGAAGGCTTAGCAATTATCTAGTGGATTAAACAGACCATTGTGGAACTAACTGCTTGCTTTATTAAGACAGTAATAATTACACCTGATAATGTAATGCTGGACTGATGAGAAATTTGACCTTGCTGCCACATTTCTTGAATTTTAAAGGAGGCAGAGGTAAGAAATGAGATCTGAGAACAGAAAGGTTCCATAAATCAGTACCACAGATGACAGGAGCAGGGATAAGTGCATAATTGTAGACTCAGGATGAAGCAAAGAATTCAGAGCTATTACAAAGTAATTTGTGTGCCATAACTCTTGAGGAAATTACAATTATCTGAGAAGTAATAGACTCATAGTCAAACAGCTTCTGACCATATTACTTGGACAAAAAAAAAAAAAAAAAAAAGAAATCTGGTCTAGGAAATTTGGAGATGCCAAGACAAACTCGAAAAAATGACCTAAAACCAACCATAATGTCTTTCTTGTATTTTTATAGCATGTCATAGTATATAAAATGAGTTTTCCTGGATGTTATCTTACTTAACCCTTTGTCAAGTCTGTGAGGAAGACTTCCTTCTCCCCCTGAATCCACATGGGAGCATGGGTTGAATCACATCGCTAAATGACTTGCTCAAAGTCTCAGTAAGAAAGTATACTGGATCTCTGATCCTTGCTCCTTCCAATAAACCCACTAATGCCAATCTAAGTGGGCAATCTGTTTATTTCCTGGAGGGCTCCTCCTTTCCTCTGCAGTGAGACTTAGTAACAGCTCCCCACAGTGTTCACTTGGTTGTTCAGCCTTCAATTTGAGCAATTTCTAGTTCTTCAATAGTTGTGGGATTCAGCAAGGTCTGGGATCTTGGACATATTGTTTAGCTGCCTTGGTTTGGTGCGGCAAAACTGCAGTCCAGAACTGACAATCAATCGATGGGAAATCTCTGTTAGGACTAGAAAGGGGTGTCCAAATCCTTGGCCGCTACTGCCATCTCCTGTTCAGAGTAGCTCACCCAGGATCGCCTGTGCATACATTTGCTTTAAATTCAAGTGTAAAACCCAGGCTAACTGATTCCAGGTGAGGGTCAGGAATATTTCCCATGCATTTAAGGTTGTCCACTCAGCCTGTTCTGGAAGAAATGTCTTTTGGTGGTGGTCAATGTTAGAAGGCAGTTTGAACAGGATTAAGAGGATAAAACTGTTGTTTGTGGGAGGAGGGGCCTGGGAAGAAGTAACAATACAGAAGGGATGTGGTCAAGGATAGAAGGAAAGAAGACAGCGATGTCCTTCTCCCGTGAGTTTACTGGAGAAAGGACAGCCACATCCACTCTAAAACTAAAACCTTCTTCGCTTGGACTGTGTGCAAAAGAATTGCAGAAACCATAGAAAATTACATCGTCTTCTGATTTCAGGAGGGGCCACCAAATAGGCTTTGATGTGTCTCAGAATTACAGACTCTATGCTGTAGATATACCTCACTTAAAAGTGAGGTCAAAAATTGGGATGGAGGTGATTCACAAAGAAGACTGTATCTTCTAGGGCTTAGTATGTGCATTTCTGAGAATGTGACAATCAGAGCTATCCCAATGGTATGACAAATGGGGACAACTATCCCAGGTCTCAAACTTTCTTTTGCTTTCACGGCTTCCCAACAAATGCTGGGTAAGCAACTCTAGAGGGTGGTTAGGTCACTTAGTTCTGGTGGGGAAGTGAGACAAAGATATGGTGGGACTACCACTTGATGCTAAAGAATCACGGCAGGTGGCAGGGTCCTACCTCTCTCATCAAGACCCTTACCATATTTGTAAGATGACATCTTTTCTTCTTAAAACTGTAAGAGACTATTTTTTATGAATCTATTTTCCTTTCAAGATAGTTCCTGATGCTGAATTTGTTTGTTTCACTCAAATAATATTAGTGGGACAACTGCACAGAGCATGATTAGTCACAAGTAACAGATCATCCCGGGGGAGTTCTAGTGATAAACCCAGAGAAAAGAGTGAATCATGGAGGAGAAAAAAGAATACAAATTACTTATTTGTCAGAACCAGGGCTAAGCACTGTCACATGTCATTTTAACACTTATTATAGTCCGGTGAAACAAGCATTAGTATCCCTTTCTAACAGATAAAGAAACTGAGGCTTAGAACCATTAATTGACTTGTCCAGGGTCATAGGGATAGTAAGCGATAATGTCAGGATTTGAATCAACATCTTTATGACTTCCAAAACAGGGTGGTTAACCTCTACCCCAGAATAATAATGGTTGCAGTAATAAAAATAGCTAACATCTAGGAGTGCTGCCATGTGCCACACACTTTTCAAGGACTTTCAAATATTAACTCACTTTCTTTCTCACCACAGTTCTGTGAGGTAGGTACTATTATGATCAATGTTTTATAGAAAAATACAGAGAATTTAAGCACTTCCCCAAGATTATACCACTATTCAGTGGCAGAACTGGTATTCAAACTCAGAGTCTGACACTGAAGCCTGTGCTAATTGGTGAAAATTATCAGAAACAGCAACCAGAGATCAGAGTGAGTGACACTTAAGTACCCAATGTTTCTAACATCAGTTTTCTGTTACTGTCTAATGTGGACAAGACCTTAAAAAGTAGCATGAGAATAATGACAGTGCTGGATCTGGTTCTAGCTTTATCTTTTGGTTCTCTTCAAACCCCTTTGGACTAAGTTAAGCTTCATTTCTGCTGCCACCAACTTGGACATGAGATTGCTTTATGCAGCAGAATCTTTGGAAGTTTCAGAGAGTGTATAGAATAAGGTGGAAATCAGGGCACATAACATTGAAAAAGATAAAGGGGCCGGGCCCGGTGGCTCATGCCTGCAATCCCAGCACTTTGGGAGGCTGATGTAGGTGGATCATGAGATCAGGAGATTGAGACCAGCCTGGCTAACATGGTGAAACCCCATCTCTACTAAAAAAATACAAAAAATTAGCTGGGCATGGTGGCACGCACCTGTAGTCCCAGCTACTTGAGAGGCTGAGGCAGGAGAATTGCTTGAACCTGGGAGGTGGAGGCTGCAGTGAGCCGAGATCACACCACTGCACTCCAGCATGGATGACAGAGTGAGACTCTGTCTCAAAAAAAAAAAAAGATATATGTAAGCAGACACTACGTTTTGTAGACAGAGATGCACCCATGTCAGATCTGTAGTTTTAGACTTTTCTCAGGGGCTTGGGGCCTATAACATGTAACTCTTAGGAGCTCAGAGACACTATCTTGCCCCAAGGGCCACCTCTGTGCTTGCGGTAGTGCTTAACCTGCCGCTGTAGACATACTAGTTTTCATAACGTAGCACAACTTGTGACTGTTGTTTAGAAAGTGTCTGACCACCTGTTTATCATGTTTTTTTTTCATGAAGGGTATTACAAACTAAGCCATCGTAAGAGGATCCATTACCTAGACCTTCATGTTCTCATGCCAGAATTACATTAACAATGCTCCACTTGGTCCTACTGACTCCATTTCTCCTATTTCAGTTCCACATTAATTTCTTTAAACTATTACTTTCCTATGTCATTCTTGTACTTAAGAGCCAGCCATGGTGATCTTGTCCCTCTAGTTCTCATGTAGCCTTTTAGACAAAAGTGGACCTGTGACTCTCCAGTTAATAAGATCTAAGGAAAGTCTGAGTGGATTCCCGAGGAAACTTTTGCTTTACTGATAAGGAGGAAAAACTTGGTTGGGACAGCCATTGTCTTCAACTGCCCCATGAGGAGACAATCACAGGAATAGGGGCCAACATACTAAGGATAGAGGAGCTGAAAAGAAGGAAAAAACACAGGTCCCTGATGGCATCATAGAGTAGGCAAACCATTCTGCACTCTGACTTCTTGTTATGTGTAAAAAATAATTCCCAAGTTGCTTACTCTACTGTTTACACTGGGTTTTCTGTTACTTGCAGCCCAATGCATTCTTAACTCAAATATATATTGCTTAGAGTATATCCCAACTGTGAAGACTTAAGGGGAGGGGTCTATGAATACTTGTGGTCAGAAATTTGTCAACTCCAGGATAATTCCTGAGATATAGCAAGGGTCATAAAATGTTCGTTTAATGATCTATTTTTGTAATCCTCACAGCTGAGTTGATATTAGGAACTTCTAAAATTTTAGTTAAGTTAATCAAATTTTAATTATAATCCTTTGATTAGGAAGGCACCCATTGAAAAATCCAGTAAGAACTCTAGGTAATGTTTATTTCTGCCTGTTTGGAATTTTGGGGATTAACAATTTTTATGTAAAGTATAATTTTGATTCTGTGAGCTTCTATGATTTAAATAAGTGCCAAGATTGCACAAGAGTATATGGAGGTTTTACAGATTTCATTTGATCAAGAAGAAATAAAGGCAAATTCAGATCAAGTATCTCCAATGCTTTGGAAAATGCTAATGACAAACATTCTCTTTATTTAAAAATGATAGAGCACTAGCTTCCAGCAATGGGACAGCCCTTGTTCATGTGGAAAAGACAAACATCAACTTCCCAATCAATGGCCTGCTGGTATAATTGCTCAGTGTGAGAATGTTCTCTATTCCATCTGGACACAGTTAAATAACGCAACTTGCAACTAGTTCTGAAGCTTCACTCACATAGAGGTTGCCCTAATGTATTAACCTTTAGGTTGTCATTATGTGACAATGTTACAAATAGGGTACATCTAGATCCAACCCCAATAATCAAATATGCTACTTGGCAATCTTTTTCTTGATAGCTGATATAAAAAAAATTAGACTCCACAAATAAACATTTTTTTCCCTAAAGGCCTGGGAAATTCTTGCCATATAGATTACATAAGTAATTATTAGTGTTAGCTCTTGTTGCATTATGCAACGTGATCTAGCATATTATGTGCTGAGAACTGTGCTACGCAAGTCACGTAAGCTTCCTGGATGTAGGCTTTACCTTTAGAGACGTGTACTTGACTGCCAAGTAGAATATATGCTCAAATGAAGCTGACTTTTCCAGATAAGTTGGTCTTGTGCATTCTTGTTCACAGATCTGACCAGCAAATCTTGAAAATAACTCGCAGGTGAATTAAAACTTCTTGCTCTCGCTGCTGTACTGTAGATTCTCAAAGACCATGAGGAAGAGGCTTGTTTAATGCCAGTGTATTTGCAAATGCTACTGCTGTGAGGGTGTGGAAGGGGTTTTGGGACATAATATAAACTACATTCTTGTTCAGAAAGTGGCCACTCAGTAGTTCTGTTTATAGGTTTTCGTTTTTAAGAAGAGGGTAGAATGAATTTTATTAAGTCCCACCATTATAATTTAGTCTGCCATTCATGGGAATTACATAAGGTAATTGAGGCTTCCAACCAGACAGACAGCAATTAGATTGCTCTGGTATTTGATAAATTAGCTTTATTGGGTACTCACAGTTTTGCTTTTACCCTGTGAAATCTGTACTCAGAGGCCAAGTTTCTTTGCAGTGTTGTGATGCTTATCCTTGGAACTCTGGCTTCGTTTTCAATTTACAAGAGTAAAATAGATCCAAGGCCCACTAATAAAATATGACTCAGCTTGATATATTTAATGAAATCACATAAATTGAACAATATTTACACCCATGTTTGTTGGAAAACTTCTTAGGTGGCGTCATTTTTGTAATCAAGCAACTTCTAAGATAGTTGTTTTCAAACTTTAGCCTTCATTGGAACCACCACGAAGAAAGGTTTATTAACAAATTGCTGGGCCCCACTCATAGACTCAGTAGATTTGGAGTGGGGGCTGAGAATTTTCATTTCTAACCAATTCCCACATGATACTGATGCTTCTGGGCCTAGGACTATACTTTGAGAATCACTGCTAGAAGAAATACATGTCCTTATCAACCTTTTCCATCTCTCTCTCTTTCTCTCTCTCTTCTAATAACTAGATCATAATAAAACCCACTGAGGTATTTTATGAGCTAAGTTGTGTCCCCTTAAATTCACATGTTGAAGTTCTAACCCTTAGCACCCCAGATTGCTACTGTATTTGGAGATAATGTCTTTAAAGAAGTAATTAAATTACAATGAGGTCATTAGGTGGGCCTCATCCAATCAGTTAGAGGCCTTAAGAGAAAAAAAGACCTCCCCTGAAGAAGAGGGAATTTTGCCAGCAGAGTGCCTTTGGACTGAACATCAAGTGTTTCCTAGGTCTCCAGCCTACTGGCCTACTCTGCAAATTTTGGACTTGCCAACCTCTAAAACTGAATAAGCCAATTCCTTAAGATAAGCCTCTTTCTCTTCCCCTTCTCTCCCGACTGCCTCTTCCCCTGACTCCCTCACTATTGGTTCTGTTTCTCTAGGGAATCTTGAATAATAGAAGGTCTTACTCCCATTCAGGTTTTAGCTGAAGCATGAAGATACACCTTTCCTTATGAATGTTTTCCAGAAAATAAAAGCAGTGGGGACCTAACTTAATACGTTGGGTTTTTCTCATATAAACCCATCATCTAATGACCTATTATCATTTATTCAAATGTATTAGATATTAATAGTGTATAGGGCCATCTTTCCTCTTGAAGAGGACCCAACTGGCCCTTCATTATGGGGAACCATGTTTTGAATTGCTTTTTCAATAGGTTTGTTTGTGGTATTATGAAAAACAAAACAAAAAACAAAACAAAAACTAACTGTATCTCTCAAGTATGTACCTGTTAATCTGGACTGTAGTTTAACCAGAAGAGCTGATTCAGGCCTTTAACATGCTGAGAAGTCATGCGGAATTTCCTTGGAGTATTTTAATTAATGAATGCTTTACAAATATGTCAGTATGGATGGATATGGTGTCTTATTATCCTTATTTCGATTTTCCCTAAGCCGTGCCTCACACACTGAGGATTTAATGAGCTTTCACAGAGATCTCTACATCAAAACAGCTCTTGAGGAGTCAGCTTTACTGAGCTTGCTCTCTTTCTTCTTTTGCAGTATTTTTTTCCTGCCTCTGGCATCCATGTGATTGAATGCAGGGGGCTATTTAGGTTTGCAGCACAGAGGAAACACCTGCGAAAATCTGTTTCTTAGGCTGCACATCCAAGAGAGGCATTGTTCAGGCTGCCTTGTGTTAAATTAGCTTGAAGAACAGAAATTAGAGCTTTCAGAATTGATCAATCCTAGATAACTACTGTGAAAAAGATTTTATCAAACTTGAAACCCAGATTTTTTTCTCCCAAAGCTTGAAGCTTTGATTTTGTGTTGAGACGGGGAAATTGCATAAGTTTACATGGCAGCACTTAACTGGCCATGTGGGACATAGCAGCTCCAGAAAGTAGCCTGCACTTACAGGCAAGAGAGGAACTACTATTCTCAAGGGGTTTGCATGTAGCATTATGGAAACTTTTGATGGGAGAAATCTCTACTATTGGAACTTGCGAGGTGTGAAATGTAGATTGACTCAAGCTCAAGGGTCAACTCCTGTTAAAGGGTCTGTGAAGGGCTCTGAGATTCTGAAAGTGCTAAAACACTCACTAGGCAAACAGTGCTAGGCTTACACAATTACTAAGTCCCAGGGGTAGCCACCTTCTTAGTCTCTTTCTTCCTAAAAAAGTTTGAGTTTTGGCCTAAAAATGTTTGAGTTTTGGTGGCTCATGGTTGAGGTGGGAGGATTGCTTGAGACCAGGAGTTTGAAACCAGTCTGAGCAACATAGCAAGACCATGCCTTCACAAAAGTGAAATAATTATCTGGACATGGTGGCTACTGCCTGTAGTCCTAGGACTTGGGAAGCTGAGGCAGGAGGATCTCTTGAGCCCAGGAGCTAGAGGCTACAGTGAGCTATGATTATGCTGCTGCACTACAGCCTGGGTTGCAGGGTGAAACCTTGCCTCACTAGAAAAATAAAATTAACCTCTAAATAACAGGAATATCGTATCTGCATTTTTATGTTATCTTTTATCATAATATTCTTGGAGATTACCTACTGAAGACAATGATTGGAATTTTGAAAGGCAAAAAAAAAAAATTCAAATTACTGCAGATGACTTGTTTCAATGTCATATAATAATCTGCATCGAAAATAAAAATATCAAGAAACCTTTTAAAACTTGAAAAGAACAAGGAAAAGATAAATACTGCTTCTTATTCATGCCCTAATCCAATCCCCTAAGAAAATAAATGTCACTGAAACAATGGGATTTTAAAATTGTAGCATTTCAAAGGAGACCAGGGACAACAATACTGGACTATGTATTAATGGTGTCAACATTGACTAAGCAGACAGAAACATGGAAGACTTCCTGAAACTACATGATTTATTTTCATCTACTGTACTGGTTATTTGTATGGTCATGTTGAGCTGTATAGTGACTTGGAGCAGGGGTTGGAGAGGAATCAGCTACAAGAGCCGTGACAAAAATACTGTAAAAGGAATCGCTGTTGAACAGAAAATTGTTTGGCCCCTGATATCAAATTCTCTACCTCTCCTACTTTAAATGCACTATTTAAAAAACATGTCCATGTTATATATTACAATCCTTTTCCTTCTAAAATAGCAATTTAGATGTTATCCCAGAAAATTTTCCTCATCAATAAATCCTATTTGCAAATGTTTTGATACATGTGTACTGTTGACAAATTCTATACATGTTGATTTGTATAAGTTACCATTAATCATATTTTAAATCTATTTTAAAGTCTAAAGTGTAAGGACCTTACTCTTGACTTCTAGAGTATAAGGGCCATATTCTATTAAATGTTTATTTTTTTTGGCATATATTTACTGACTTCATATTATGTATTTTATGCCATAATTGGCTTAACACACATGGGCCATGTATAATACCTAGTCCTTGTTATCAGGAAATTTAAAGTTAAGTTGGCTAACAGTACAAAGCCAGGATAAGTTAAGAACTAAACATAATAATTCAGAAGATATTTTAAGACAGTATTTAAAAGCCAAATTAATTATTAAATATGAGATAGCTACTGCTAAGAACTCAGAGCATGGTCCTTAGTATTCTATCTTCTTAAAGGATGAAATTCATTCAGTAGCATTTGAACAGATGCTAGCTCCTGTTAGTTTAGAGGAGCCCAGCCTATGATGTTGCAAGAGCCCTCCTACCCTTATTCTGTGTTCTCTTATTCTGAGGATCAGACTGACCTTCCATGCCGAACACTTTTCCTGAAATGTAACAAATGACAAATGGAATATAATTGGTGGAACAGGAAAAATATATGTAGAAATTAATTCAATTAGAATGTTAACTTTCAACTTTAAGCAGTAATTTGGAATCTAATGTTTGTGGCATGAACATAACCTAACCTCATTCAGTTACAAGACTAAAAGGGTGCACCAACATTTTCTGAGAAACACAAACACTTCAGGGATTTTGGTTCTACGTAGTGATATGGAATTTGCAGTGTAGTGGACAACAGGATGGAAACTTCATGGATGAAAAGCTGTTTGGATTAGGACATCTCATATGCTTGGAAAAATCTATCAGGATGCTTCCTTTTTTACGAATCACATCCTCCCCACATCTTTAAGCCTTGTAGCATAGAGTCTTTGAACTAAAAGAATGATAAAGAAAAATCATTATTTGTAAGACTTAGGTGATTAACTAGAATCTTCTCAGTACCCAGTTACCATAGTTTTGCAGCATCGGGGGATCCTGTCTCCAAATTTGATCTCCTTCTTCAGGACAACTTCCACACAGCAACCAGAGTAACATTCCAAAATGCAGGCAGCTCTCCTATTTAAAAACCTCTGATGGGCCAGGCACCATGCCTCAAGCCTGTAATCTCAACACTATGGGAGGCTGAGGTGGGAGGATCACTTGAGTCCAGGAGTTCAAGATCAGCTTGGACTCAAGTCACTCAAATGACTCAAAATAAAATTATCCAGATGTGTGGCACAGGGCTGTAATCACAGCTATTGGGGGAGGCTGAGGTGGGAGGATTGCTTAAGCCCAGGATATTGAGGCTGCAGTGAGCCGTGATTGTGCCACTGCGCTCCAGGCTGGGCGACAGAGGGAGACCCTGTTTCAGACAAAATAAAATAAAACCTCTGCTGGCTAGCTCCCCAGTGCAACTGTAATACAAGCAACCCCCCTTCCCATGGCCTCCAAGACTCTACAGCAGCTGGTTCTTGCCTGCCTCTCAGACCTCATCCCTTCCACTCTCACAGTGGTGGACCAAGTTCTAGCCATTCCAGCTTCCTGGATATTCTTCCAACATATATAAAATTTCTTCCCATCTCAGGACCTTAGCACTCACCTTTCTTATTGCTTGAAACACTCTTTCTCTAGATTTTCATGTTACCTTTTTAAAGAAACTTCTGTGTTCACCAGAGCTAAGTCCACCCCTTCATTTACCTTTCACATTATTCGATTTGTCTTCTTTGTAGCACTTACCAGTACCCAAAATTATTTTATGTTTATTATTTAATTCTCTCTTCTAGAATATAAGTTGCTGAAGGGCAAATATCATGTTAATCTCTCTATTCCTAGTACCAGCGTGATATTTCCTGACACTAAATAAATGCTCAATAAATATTTGTTGACACACTGAAAATATCATCCTTCAACCAAGCCACACAAAGTATTCGAGCCACAGTTTTCTCCACTTAACCTATGATTATGTCCCCTTAGCCTAGATATAGAATTTATAGAACTTCCTTTCATTGAATGAAGCTCTATTCATTTATTCTGTCAGAAAAGGAATATGATGATTTCATTTAATCCTGTTTTGTACTGGATTAGTATCATCTTGGGAAACTTTTAAAAACATCATTATTTCCTATAGCCTTCAACTAACTGCTTCTCTTGGAATACAGCCCTGGCATCTGTAGTTTAAAAATCCACTAAGGTGATTCTGAGGTACTGGGAGGGTTAAGAAAGACTGGATTAATATTTAATACTTATACATTATTTAAATTAATATTTACTTGCAATATGCTGCAGAATTGTCAGCATATTTTTCTAAACTTGTATTCAAGTGAAATAGTATCAATTTAGGGCAGACATGACATCAACCATTCCCTCTGCATCGAGGGGGGGCCCCAGATGAAAATTGGCCATCATCATAAAAATTTCTTGTTCTCACCTGGAACTCCATTAGCATTCTCTTTGGAACTTATAAAATGTCAGCATACTAAATACCTCACTCAGTTTCTAAAGTATTAAAATATTCTGTTTAGAAATGGTTATAGATGGCCAGGTGCGGTGGCTCACGCCCGTAATCCCAGCATTTTGGGAGTCTGAGGCTGGAGTATTACTTGAGGTCAGGAGTTCAAGACCAGCATAGTCAGCATGGTGAAACCTCATCTCTACTAAAAATACAAAAATTAGCCGGGGGTGGTGGTGAGTTCCTGCTCAGGAGGCTGAGGCAGGAGAATTGCTTGAATCTGGGAGGCAGAGGTTGCAGTGAGATAAGATCACGCCACTGCACACCAGCCTGGGCGAAGAAGAGACTCCGTCTCAAAAAAACAAAAAAAAAACAAAAAAACACGTTAATCTCTGTAATGAATCTATAAATCATTGAGAGGAATTCTTTTCTTTTCTTTTGAGACAGTCTTGCTCTGTCTCCCGGGCTGGAGTGCAGTGGCATGATTTCAGCTCACTGCAACCTCTGCCTCCCGAGTTCAAGCAATTCTCCTGCCTCAGCCTCCTGAGTAGCTGGGATTACAGGCACCCATCACCATGCCCGGCTAATTTTTGTATTTTTAGTAGAGACAGGGTTTCACCATGTTGACCAGGTTGGTCTCGAACTCCCGACCTTGTGATCCGCCTGCCTTGGCCTCCCAAAGTGCTAGGATTACAGACCTGAGCCACCGCGCCTGGCCCCATTCAGAGGAATTTTTAAACTGCAGATATGGTTGATTCGTGTCTCTTCTACAGTCTTCCTCTCTACCTCTTTCCCTTCCTCCTTTTCTCTCATCTCTTTGACAAATGTATTTAATGCTTATTATGTATCAAGTTCTTTAAAATTATCTTGGCCTTAAAAAAATAATATAAGATAATAAAATTACGTGTGTTGTGTGAAAATAGTTTTCAAACATTGGGATTCCCATGAAATTTATCTACTTAACTTTAATTATATTGGTAATTATGGAGGTAATTTTAGGGAAACAGGGTAATAACCGAATATACTCAATAGCAAAAATCCCGCTATTGTGTAGCTATTTCACTGGAAGATTAAATTTACAGTCCAGATGTTTTAGCATTTGAGTGATTAATAAGCGCAAAAACATATCATTTAGTTTTTTGATATGTTGCAGTAGAGACCTGTTTTTGATGAATTCTAGTTAAGTATTATATTTTATTGATGTGAGCTGAAACACTTTTCTTTGACATAAAATAAGTCAAATCAATTCCTATCTTAAAAGTCAAGCATCTTTAAATATATGGATTTTGAAATGTGTTAACCTTTAATATGAAACATAGGAATAAAGGGTGGGTTATACATCATCATCTTCTGGTTGGTATTGATCTTTATTAGCTTAAATGGGTTCACTTTTGGATACTGAATCATCCTGTAGACTGTTTTATATGCTGTCATAGCAATCTATCTTTATCAGTGTTTATCAGTTGCCTACACAGGTTAAACTTGACATACTATAGAGCTTCTGCCTGTAATTTTTTTGTAGTTGCATTTTTACTATTTTCAATTTTTCCTTCCCAGTGAAAGCAATATGATTTACATTTTAACAACGGTTTTGGTAATATCCCAAATCATTTTCATATCTGCTGGCCCATTGCAATTTAAGTTAATACCCCAGCTACATACCCCCAGCATTTACCAGGTGCTATCACCGAGCTATATGGGCTATGTGAACAGTTTATTTATTTGTCTGATTTTAAATAATACATGTGACCAAATGCCAAAGCATTAGAGCAGATTACAGCCAAATAGTATTTTACATCTTTAATGCAGCCCCTGCTATAGCTTCTAGGTTAGTCAGAGACAAGGTGTAAATTCACAGCAGCTGTTTCTGGTCTTCTCTGTCCCAGGAGAAGACCAGAAACCACTTTTTGGTTTCTGACCACAAAATATCAGCCATTCTGAATAAAAATAAATCCATTTGTTCCCTTCTCCGGCTTTTCTAAGTGGTGTAATCATATGTAATTCTTACGGTCTACTCAAAACTGTTGGGGGGAATCAACTAAAAATTCTATTTCAATGATTACAAAAGATAATGTTTTCTTTTCTTTGCTCTTGGCAACATCTTTCCCATATTCAGAAAATAATGAAAATGGGCCACTTTAGCTCTTGGCCATCTTCCTAACACATGCTTTGAAGTTAATGACCTATGGACTGTGTTTTCTTTATTAAATTAGGTTTTTTTTTTCATTCCTAGGGAACTTTTCAAAAATCTTAAGCAATATATTTCTGGCATCCCCCACTGTATACATTTTAGAACTGGGAAGGGATTTTTGAAAGCTTCTTTTACTGTTGGCTTTGGAAATCACTGTTGCCTATTGTTATTTTTTGTTGTATATCTTTGAACTGGTGCTTCTCAAAAAGTGATTCTTCAGGACTTTGCATCAGAATAACCTCCAGGTGTTTTTAATATTCAGATGCCTGAAACCCTATTTCAGAGCTATCGAATCAGGATCACTGGGGTGGGCCTGGGCACCTGCATTTTTAACAACACCCCCAGAACTTCTAATGCATTTTACCGATTAGAAACAGCTGCTTTAACCACTTGTCTAGAGTCTATGATTAATCTTAAAAGTAGTGACTATTCCTTTGTTCCTAGTGACATAATTTGCACTGGGTAGCTGGAGTGAAACACATTAAGACTATGAATTTAACCTAAAGAGCTGGGAAGTTGAACTGACTACTCCTGGATACTTCTAGAGTTATAGCTAAAATTGCATGCTACTACTTTTGGTAGAACTGAGAGTTGAATCTCCTCAACCATTAAAATGGGGTGGCAGCATTTCATGTGAGATACCCAAGAAACCTGAATATAAATGTGCTGGTAGGGGGTGGCATAAAAAAATAATTCAGGAGCCAGACAAACTTGATTTGAATTTTAGCTCCACTTATAATTACGGGTAAGTTACTTAAGCTTTTAACACTTTAGTTTCCTCCCTGTCAAATAATATTAATTACAGTATCTACCTTATAGGGTAACTGTGAGGATTAGATGGGCTACTCTCTATAGAGTACCTGGCACAGTGTCTTACTCATATCAAATGCTTAGCAACTGAAAATATCTGACATTATTTTCTTAAACTAACTAAAAATGGTCTCAATTTCATTGAGTGTATTATTTAATTTAGAGTTTTTAGGTAGGATACAATGCTGGGAACATATAAATACATCATACTAGAATTTTTACAATGTGATATAATTACAGTGTCTTAGTACAGAAATTATGGCTAACATATATGTTGTTAGGAGATCTGATTAGTAAGATATTCTATAGTCTATTAAAGATGTCCCTTGATGCAGAGAACTGATATTCCCACATATTTATTTCTTGTCACGGTTTGTACATGTGAATGAGAACAACTGATTACATACAATTCGGTTGTAATTAGAGAGTACCCATGCAGAGTAATAAACAAGGGGGATACATCTACTCATTAAGCAGATTTTTCTAAACATTATGGGATAACAAAGTTTTTAGCATTGCAGATATACATCCCCAAGGACAATCAAAGATGGGTTCCTTTGGAGTTTGTTAAATGGCAAGGTTTAAGTATGTGTCACAGGCTTAGACAAAGAGGGCTGGAAACATATGTGATGTAAATGATGTAGATCAAGTCGTTATAGAATAATTTTTATGATGCAGTTAGCCCTAGAAGTTGGGGTTTAAAGTACCTGCTTGTTCTGTAAGTTTTCCTATGAGTAGGACATTGAAATCCCTGCTTAGAAACTTCTACCACTACAAAATTTATTTGCTTATTTATTCTGATACACAGTCTCATTCTGTTGCCCAGGCTGGAGTGCAGTGTTATGATCTTGGCTCACTGCAACCTCTGCGTCCCTGGCTGAAGTGATTCTCTGACCTCAGCCTGCCTAGTAGCCGGACTACAGATGTGAACCACCACACCTGGCTGTTTTTTTTATTTTTATTTTTAGTAGAGATGGGGTTTTGCCACATTTCCCAGTCTGGTCTTGAACTCCTGGGCTCGTGTGGTCCACCCACCTCACCCTCCCAAAGTGTTGGGATTACAGATGTGAGCCATCACGATTGGCCAAGTATTTTATTTGAAAATACTTTTTCAAACACAGTTATTCACATGAATTAGCAGGCTTTTCCCCCACTTAAAGCAGCAGGAAAAAGTCTGTGTGTATATATGTTGAAGAGAAAAAGGACACAGGTAAAGGCACTAGTGATGCATAGTAATGACCAAGGAACCTGAAAACTATTGCAAGGCTACTGTAGACATTTTCTGGCCCAGCTCCAGCTATAGTTTCCTGAAGCTATACACACACAGGTTTAAATATTTGTACAATGTAGTAGAAGAAAAAGTATGTATGCATAGGATGTACAGGCTCTTCTGTTTTAATTGAACAAAATGGTATTTATTAAATGTTTATGACAAACTGGTCTTCATGAGATAGCAAAGATTTGGGAGTAAACATATCACCTAAGAAATAAATGTTCATATAACAAAGTAACTTTTTAAGGAAAAGGTTAACATATGTGCACTTAATTGCGTGTGTTAGTCAAACCATTCTAACTCTCAGCAATTACTTGTACGCCAAACATAAACAGTTTGGATCTATACATAATTAGATATTATATAAGTTTTCAAGACCATCTACTGGGAAAGTTATCCTCTTAACAACTATTGTTTGACATTATAAACAACTTCTAAAATAAACAAGTTAAAGAAATTTTAATTGGTATCCCCAATAGAATGTATGTTGAGAGAATTTTGTGTATCATCTTTAATCAAACGCTTGTAGGTAGAATAGAAAGACTGAGAAAAGAGTGATTATAATTGACTAGAAATATTCAAAAACTGCCTGCACAATTGACATTTAAATAGCTTCATATTTGAAATGTTATTTAACTATAATTTTTATTTGTTATTCTTTACAGTGACTTCATTTGATAGGCCAATATTCTAAACCTCATTTAGTAAAAAAACAATAAAATTGATTTAAACGTAAAAGGGGCCATATGTGTCAAATAGTTTAATTTTTTCACTGAGAGATTGATGCCCAGATAAGTTAAGCGATTTACCCATGACTAGGGTTCTAATTGTGGTAGACTTGAGACTAGAACTAAGTGTAATTAATGCTCTCTGCATTAAACTTGACTAAGGTAGAAAAGACAGGCAGATGTTGACTTATGAATTATAACTACATTTCTAGTCCCTGTTCTGGGCCACTGCTGTCTTGGAGGGTTATTCTTCAAGTGAAAGTACATAATATGTGCCAAAATATTCCCTTTATGAAGGATATCAGTTAGATACAATATTCAAAGATTACAGGGTGGGTAAGAGAAAGTAGAAATAGCAGAAGTGCTGAAAATGAAGGTAAATAGAGATAGATTAGGATAAAGTCAGGTTAAGATATTAGCCTTGATGGTGGTTTGCCATAATATGTATATCTCCAGTCAAGCTCATTTCCTTTATCCCGAATAGGCAGGTGACAGGCAGACATGTTTCGAATGGCTCTATTAAATGCTGGAGTAGATTATTCTTCCTGTAGAATGTGTTTCACATATGTGAAGTTAATGTTGAGAGAAAGTAAGGAGGATAAGAAGAGTGCACAACTGTAGAGAAGAGAAGTAGGAGGTAACAGGGGAAACTGAAGCAGCAGTGAGAATGCGACAGGGGCAATCACAGACCTGTGGATGCACAAAGCTAGGCATCGAGGAGGCTTGGAAACTACGAACTTCAGGAACGGGCACTGGGACTTTTTGTAGAGCATTATTATGTTCCAGAAATTATGGTTCTAACAGGTATTGAAAGATTCAAACACCAGGGAATGCCGGGATACAGATTTCTTATTTTTAATAAAAGCAAAATAAGCATAGAAGATGTCCATATGATAGAAAACTAATGAATAATAAGGAAGGAAAACAAAACAAAACAAAAATGTATGTGGGGGGAGACCATGGCAATTTTCAAAGAGCTCTAATAGTGAATTTTTTGTTGGAAATATGTTATTTCAATAAATATGTGTTGTTGTTTTTTGTTAAGAGTCTAATAACTTAATCTCTGGAGAAGGATATGATACCTTTCTTTAGGAATGATTTAAAGTAATTTTATCTAACAGCAGGGTAATGGATCATACAACCTTTGCGGGTTAATTCAAGGCCCACAATTAGCCAATGCTGCTTTACAGTAGCAGCTGGGCAGCACCACAGCAGTGTTAGAGGCCACGGCAATGGTATTCACCAGCACTGCCATGCACCGTCGTCTGTCCCACCAGCCTGAGTAGCCTTAACAAAGTTTGTTTTCCTTTTGACTGCAAGATTTTTCTAGCTTTTTAACTTAGTCATAGACCACTTTCTCTAGCTAACTGACAATAACAATCTTAGTGGAGTTATGAATCTTGGTATATGTTCTCACCTAAGACACTAGTGGCACAAACTATTAATGGGTTTATTTGCTTTATTTAGTTTGTTCATATGCAACACATCTTCCTGAGTTTAAAAAAAAAGGTAATTGACTGTATAACCACAATTGGTTGATGCTCCCTTCAATTGGTAACTCTGGCCTAGTATACCAATTTGTTCTACATTCTGTGATGACCTGCATATGCAAAATCAGTTTAGTATATAATGTGGCCCTCATGTCATCTTGAATTATAAATTCTAGCATGCTACCACCAGAAAGTTTGGTATCATAATTTTATTTTTTTTATTTATTTTGAGACAGAGTTTCGCTCTTGTTGCCCAGGCTGGATTGCAGTGGCACAATCTCGGCTCACTGCAACCTCCGCCTCCTGGGTTCGAGTGATTCTCCTGCCTCAGCCTCCTGAGTAGCTGGGGTTACAGGCATGCACCACCATGCCTGGCTAATTTTGTATTTTCAGCCGAGCATGGAGATGGGGTTTCTGCATGTTCGTCAGGCTGGTCTTGAACTCCTGATGTCAGGTGATCCACCCGCCTCAGCCTCCCAAAGTGCTGGGATTACAGGTGTGAGCCACCCCACCCAGCCCATAATTTTAATTTTAATTGTGGCTGACATTTTTTGCGGGGGATAAGCATGCATAACATTTTTTTTAAAAGGCTAATCATGTTGGAAAAAAAAATCAATGAATATACATAAAGCTTGATTGAGCACCCACAAATACATAGAAAATAAATTATGCAGACAATCCTGAGAATGCATTTTTAATAACTGATTATATAGTCCCTATTTATGTAGAATTTGGAAAAAAATTTCTCTTTTAGATAGTAGTTTGTTCCACATGGAAATCCAGTGGTCCTGCCCAGGAGCAGTGGATCACACCTCCAATCCCAACACTTTGGGAGGCTGAGGCTAGCAGATCACTTGAGGTTAGGAGTTTGAGACCAGCCTGGCCAACATGGTGAAACCCTGTCTCTACTAAAAATACAAAAATTAGCTGGGTGTGGTAGTGGGTGCCTGTAATCCCAACTACTCGGGAGGCTGAGGTGGGAAAATCGCTTGAACGTGGGAGGTGGATGTTGCAGTGAAGCGAGATCACACCACTGCACTCCAGCCTGGGTGACAGAGTAAAACTGTATCAAAAAAAAAAAAAAAAAAAAAAAAAAAAATCCAGTGGTCTCTTCCATTAGCTGTTTATTACAAATTTCTTGGTGGGAATAACCACTAACAAAAGATAGTAAATAATCAAACAATAATTCAAAGATTTGGGTATTTAACGTATTAAACACCTATACCCAAACAGATCAGGAACATACCATCTTATGTAATTCAGGAAAAAGCCAACCAAACCTATCATATAATAAGTGATGATGTTTTTCACATCTGCCAACAATAGGGAATCAACTTTTATTCTTGTTTGCTTCTATTCAAGCCTTGAAATGATGGAACTATAAATTAAGATCATTTTGGCTCTCAGTGGATGCTGCTCCAGATCTCCCAGGTCAGAGTGTCAAAAATGTTTGTCAAAAGTAGCGATTCGTCTCAGTGCCATAACTTTGTGTCTATAACCCATATAGTAATGGAATGTAAAGCCACTGAAAATATGTTTTGTTGAATTCACATACATTGTACATGCTAATGTTAAGCTGCATATTAAGCATTTTTATACCTAGTTCAGATATAGCCACTCTGGTTACATGCCCCCATAGGTAATGTAAGTTGCCACTTATATTAATACTAAACTGTTCAAATAGTCTTATTTTTGATATCTAAGAATCAGAGAATTATATATATGAAAAATTCTTTTTGGCATACAAATCTAATCATATAAAATTTGGTTTATATTTTGTGTATACAATATATTATAAAGCCTTTTGCACAAATGCTTTTATATTTGCAATTGCAAATGAGCATATGTTTAAGAGGTTGTTAGGCCAAATAACAATACTTGAATCTGCTGGATATTTTCAAAGCTGAAAACTTGTCTTCAGTTGCTGTGTTTATTGTACAGTGCAGTACTCAGTACAGAAAAATGATACATGTGGAGAATTTGCTCTAACTATTAAACTCAATTTCCTTAATTTATAAAAAATTTTCCAGCTTAAGATGATCACCTCTCAGCCTACTCTCAATATTAAGTTTCCTAGAGGAGGGTAAATCATTCACTTAAATAGCTAGGACACAAATAATAGTTCTATAAGATTCTAGTTTCCCCAGAGAATTACCAAATAATAGATATGATCAAGAAGAGGTTATATGGTTGGGGGCCATTTTTCACAATTTAGTTTTTATAGTGTTCTAGAGATTAATTCATCTTGTTAGCTCATCAAAATAATAAAGAGGGATTTGCATCTTTTAGAAAGGCCCAGGTGCTTTACATGATTAAGAACTGAAGTGCAATGTGAAAATTCCTCTGTAGTTTTTATTTTCATGTGTCTATGAGGAATCTAGGAATTCACTCCTTATAAGATGAAAGAATTTGAAAGCTGTTTCAACAACAAATAAACCTAATTAAATTCTGATCATTCCACCATGTGTTCTGTCTAACACTGTATATTCTGCAAAAGACAACAAAATGGACATAAGGGGTAGTTAAAAGCAAGAGGAGATTTTCTTTTGTTTTGTTTTTAGGAAAAAACCCTACTTTTTATTTAAATAACTATATCTTGACTAGTCATCTATACTGTATAAATGTATTTTGCCATCGTACCCTATTTATCAGGATAAAAGTATCCATAGTTAGGGAGGAAGTGAAAATACAAGAACGTTTTGGTCAAGGATGAACCACGTGTTCTATGGTGGTCCTGTAAGATTATAATGATGTGTTTTACATGTACCTTTTCTATATTTAGATACACAAATACTTACCTTTGTGTTTCAACTGCTTACAGTATTCAGTGCAGTAATATGCTCTAAAGGTTTGTAGCCTTGGAGCAATAGGCTATACCCTATAGTTTAGGTATGCAACAGGCTATATCATCTAGATGTGTGTAGGTACACTTTATGATGTTCACACAACAATGATGAAATTGCCTAATTGTGCATTTCTCAAAACATATCCCCAGTCCACGTGACTGTATGTGCGTCTGTTCTACAAAGCACTATAAGGGCCTCTATTACCATATCATGCCAATAAATATTTGAACAGTTATATTTAGGTGTGGATAAACTTCCTTTGGCACATTCATAGAAGACGTGGCAAGCAATCCTAGATTTATTATCTACAGTTTCATACACGACACAGGCTACTTGGGAGAAAAGTTTATGCTGTATGAGCAGTCAAGAAATGCCTGTCTTTTTACAATATTTGAGTTTGTTTAGTAATTCAAAGTGAGGACTGCACTATGCTTTTATATTTCAACACAATCCAAGAATCTCTACTCAGTGTTTGGAGCACATAACATTTCTCCATCAATTAAAAAGTGATAAACCTAGCTTTCTTCTGAATTTCCATAGGTGTAGCAGGACTAGAGGTAAGCACTGAACCATGTCATTGAAGAAGATGCATCATTTCAAGAAGGGCAGCACGTGTACTCTACCAAATTTTTGTTTTGTCAAAGCCTCATTTAGTTTTTTTTTTGTGCCCTCTGCCCCCACCCTCCCCCCTTTTTTTTGACTTCTTTTCCTCTCTGGATTCTCTGATTTTCTTTCTTTTTTACCCTACCATATATTCTTTATTATCTATTAGTAAATAACAAGGGGAAAGAATCATTGCCCCCTTTTCCTGGCAAATTCAATTAGGGTATAGGAGAAGGGAAAACACTGCATGTGTTTGTGTACTTTCGAATATAAATTCCCTGATGTCAGGATACCTCCTAAACATTACCCAGAATTGTGTAGAAACCTGAATCTGAATTAGCTGGGGAAAATAATCTTTCAGGGAATGAAGTATCATAAAGAAACCATCCCTTCTTTCACACTAGGGATCAACTTTCGAACATTATAGGCAAAGGTATCATATTTTTAAGAAATGCCTTCCACTTCAACCTGAGAAGTCTCTTACCATTTAGTCACTTCCCTAAAGTAACAGACTCGCATGACTGAGAATCACTGTGCCATTTTCATCTGCAGCATTTCTTTAACCAGGGGGTGGGTGCCCTGATGACTGACTGAAAAACAGGTTGACTAAAATGGTCTTAATAAGCATACCGTATGACCTTCCTCCCCCCCCTGGTCTCATCAGTGGGCAATAAACTAGGCTCATCATGCTCCATTCTCACGTAAAAATCTATCTGTCAGGGAAGTAGCCAGACAGACGCCCCTCTGAGGCAAGCCCAGAAATCATTATAATACTCTATAATTAGTGTTTATTATTTTATCCGTTCATGTCAGTAAAAGCACAAAAAAAGCACCCCCTCACCTGGACAATCCTATCATAACAAGATGTAGAAAATATTAATGTAAAAGCTTCTCATTCTCTGCATTTTCTTTGCCATGGCAACTTAAAATCAGCTTGCTTCCAGGCAATTTGTAGCTCAACCATGTTCCCTAACCCTCACACAACAGACCTGGAATTTCATCCAGGAGTATCTAAATCTTTAGCCTGACAACAGGTGTAGGTATTATCTTGACAAAGACCTGCCTGATAAGCTCCTCATTTTTCTCTACAGGGACAAGTAGTATAATCAGGGTTTGTTCTTGGCAAATGTTATTATAACAGAAATTCAGAATTTAAATCTTTCAAACCCCCTGCTCTGCTGTGTGCTAAGATGGAAAGCCAGTACACAGAGATGCCTCTTGCATTTCAATGAAGTGCTGTTAACTGGACCTTGGCTTTTGTTGCTCTGCACTTTGTAACCATGGTGGTCCTTTTATCTTTTTCAAGGAGATCTGATAAGAATTATCTGATTCAATAGGAACTTGAGACAGTCTCGACTACGGAGTTTTACAAAGTTTAGGTGTACAGTTTTACCTTTGAAGAAAGAAGGGGTTACTTTCGGGCAAGCAATAGAGATGTATCTATAATTTTTCAAAAATGGAAACTGTTGTGTTTTAAAGTAGGAATCTGGGAATTCAGCATAATAGTATAGTAGGCCATTCATTGCCAATGTTTCAAGGAATAAAAACTATTAAATCCCAGGAGAAATTATGGTGAAGTAGTCAAAGGCATGGATTTTAGATTTCTAAGTCTCTAAGCCCTATCTGCAAATTGTTGATAATGACAGTATTAGCTAGATATATCATAGGAATTAGATGAGGGAAAGACAGTTAAGTGCTTAGCACAGTGCCTAGCACATAGTAAGCTCTGAATAAGGTAGCAGTTATCTCAACTCTAATAGAACACAAAGTATCACATACTGGTGCGAATTCTTTTTCCTGGCTTGGCACTCTACTCTAGGACACAGGTTACACTCCTCTGTCTAAATTTGGAATCATACATATGGGGTTGCCATAGCTCAAGCAACCCCAGGAAACTCCTAGGGGTTCCAGGAAGAAGATAGCATGAATAGGTATTTTCTAGGAGGTGTAAGAGTTGAGGGGGAGGAGGACATTTTGCAAAGTCCCCTTGGGGAATTGCAAGGGAAGCTTATTCCAGTCCTTCTAAATAAGCCCTCTTCACTTTTAGGAAAGAACGTGTTCAGCTGGGCATGGTAGCTCGTGCCAGTAATCCCAGATACCTGGAAGGCTGAGGTGGAAGGATCACTTGAGTCCAAGAGTTTAAGACCAGCCTGGGCCACACTGAGAGACCCTCATCTCTTAAAAAAAAATTAGCGGAGCAGGGTGGCTTGTACCTATGGTCCCAACTACTTGGAAGGCTGACGAAGAGGGGGAGTTTCAAGGCTTCAGAGAGCTATGATTATGCCACTGGACTCCAGCCTGGGTGTCAGATTGAGACTCTGTCACTAAAATAAATAAACAAAAAAGTCTTCATCCCAGACACTGCCTGATTTGCTGATTGATTGTGAATAAGGTAAAATGGGAATGAATGTGCTTGAGAAACACACTCAAATTGCATCTTTGTCAGAGTCTCTCTCAACTCCGAGACCTGTTTTTCAGAGTGTGCTAATTTGTTTCTGCTGTTAATATTTTCTCAAAATATCTACGTGACAGAAACTGTTATTTTTTTCTCTCTTTTTTTTTTGTGGGGGTACAGTGGTGAAGAAATGTTGAAAGAAAAGCCAAGATTAGCCTTAAAATCTCTGGTTCATCTTCAAAAGAAATGGAATCTTTTTCAGTAAAATAGGTCAATTCTAAAAGAAGTTTTCTAAAAATGTCAGATTGTTTCTGGAAAGGGGGTTTTAGAGCCACAAACCAGAAAACATGATCCAAATGGAGTAAGAAGGCCTGAGTTAGATGACTGGTTTAGTTGCTTACTCTCTGGAGTAACCTTTGGCAAATTATTTAATTTCCTTAGGCTTGTTTCCTCATCTTTTCAACAAGGTAAATTAGCCATAATGGTGCATGTAAGTAAACTCTCAGCACAGTAAGTAAACTCTTAGCAATGTCTATGGTTATTTTTATTGCTATATTCTTTTATTTGGGTAATTAATTCCCTTAAGTTATCTTATGGGTAATTTTAGTATCCTCTTAGTAAACCTACTTAACAAAGCTAGACTTCTGTTGGATGATGCTTCAGTATATAAACAGATACATGATTACTATATGAAGGGGCAAAAGACAGAATGGACGGGTTTATCTGAAATCACAGCTTTCACGGGTTTGCTACTGAGCTTGGAAATAAGCATCTCAACCAAATCCAAAGAGCTTGGCCTAACTAGGACTTTCCATACAACACCAGGAAGCTTCATGTGGATTTCCTGTATTATTGTGTAGCACAGAGTGCTCTCTGAGATTTTAAGATGATTTACAAAAACCCATATGTATTTTCAGGGTTCTCAGAGGACTCCTCGGGATGGTACACAGCTGGTACATTTTGGTAACCTTCAAAAAGGCCAATTTTCTTCATTCCTTGAATCATTACCCAGAAGCATTTTCAACCGAGGTTTTAAAAAATGACAGTGTTTCCATTATGGCAGTCTTGCTAACCTAATTAAGTAATCAACTGATTTGTTATTTCAAGCATATCCCATTGTTTTCCCTGTATTTTGATTAACTTCCTAAAAAATTCTCTGTTGATATGCTTATTGGGTCTGAGGACCATTTACTAAACCGTGCTTTCAGAACTAAAAATGAGGATGTAAATTGTCGAAAACATGATAGGAACCCTAGAATGAAATGCATTTCTTTTCTCAGGAGGAAACTACTATGGAAGATTTTAGAGGGTAACACATTCCCAACTGCCACTCCTATTTTGAAAAGCAACACTTTGACCCAAAGTCTGTTTTCAAAACATGCACTAATTTTTGTATCGATTTTGGAAGTCACTGTCATGACTTCCATAAATTTCCTAAGTTCTATATGCAAGTAACTGATGGAAGAACTTTCCTGATTTGGGCTGTAAATTCATCTAATGACCATTTTTAGTTATGATATTTAGTGTTTCCCCAAGTAGGGTCCTTAGGTTGTTTCATTCCAGTTTGTTCCTTGTATTAATCACTGCTGACCTGGATTCCAATCTTTATATTTTTGTTTCTGGCATGAGTTAGTGATTTAATGCTAGTGTCTCATCAAAAGTCTTTACCCAATTGGGAGTCATATTTTGTTTGTTTTCATAGCCAATGAAGCTAGCAAATTGTGCTTTTGACCTTCACATGTGGTTCTTGAATCAGAATAGTTTGAAAATCACTGCCAAATCAGGACCCAGACTTATTTTTAATGAAGTCTGTGAGGCCACTAAACTAACCTCTCTTCAGTTGATTCTTTAAAAACAGCAATTTTCTTTACAAATTCATTTCTGTAAACTGGCTTCATGGGCTATATCACCCAGCCTCTTTGGTAGCAAGAAGAATAAAAAAGGTTGCTTCCAGTGGATTATTCCCTTTGAAATTTTAAGAGTTTGTGTTTATGTGTCACAGATTATACAACCACGATAGAAGATCCTTTGAAGTTGGTCATATTTGTGATATTTCTGAAGGTTTCCAAATTTATCCTGGAAAAAGGCACACATCTGTAAACTGGAGTTGGATTGGAAGGATTTCATAAAGGAATCAAGTCTTGAACTTCTTCCAGTTAGTGAGGCAAGGATTTCTAATGGAAGGGAATTTGAATTTGGTAACATAGAATGTGATTAAAAACAAGGATGAGGTAAAATTTCTTGATTTATGGCCTGCATTTTATATAGTTAAGAGCTTTAAGAATTAGATAATATGAGAAATAAGTGAGCAAGATAGCTAACACCTTTCAAATGTATTGGCAGTGACAAATAGGAGACATTTGTCATGGGTGAGATAATGAGAAAGGGACTATTCCATGGCAGTTTGAAAAACTTAAGAAATAAGAAGTTATAATTTTGGTGACTAACTGCATATTAGACATCTCCATTTGTGGAGATGCCTCATTTGTTGTCTTCATTGGTATCACAGGCTTCATATGTCCCCAACTAAGCCCATGCTGTCCACTCTTTCTGAACTGGATTCTCCCTAGTCCTGGACTAGTACAGATTTCTGCATCCCAGGGTTTAGCAACTCCACTCTTCTAGTTGCTCAGGGCAAAACCAGTGCCTCATCCTTGGCTCCTCACTCTCTTTCATGGTCAGGAGCAAATCTTGTTGGCTCTTCCTTTAAAATATCTCCAGAATCTGACCACTTTTCATCAACATTCCTTGCATTATTTTTCTTCTAAGCTCTTATTATCTAACATACTTTGTATTTTGGTAATTTATTTTGTTTAGTGTTTTTCTCCCCCCTCTAGCATGCCATCTTTGTGAGAGGGAATTTTTGCCTGTTTTATTCACTGCTGTATCCTTAACCTGTAGACATGCCTAGCATATAGCAGGTATTCTATAAATATTTTTTGAATTAATGAGTGAATAAAGCTATCAGGGAAGAAAGAGGAAGGTGAAACAATACTAAATGGAATTTACTCTTAGTGGACTAATTCAACAGCTATTTTTGTGTATTTACCATGTGCCTAATGAATATTAAGGCTTTAAATACTGTGTATGTTATGTGTATTTTACTAAAATGCTAAATTATCCTTAGAATTTTGGATAATAATTACAGCATATATAATAGAATATGTATATACACACAAAATATGTCTATTTATAGAAAATTGATCCATAGCATTGAATGAATATATATCTCCCCATTTTTTTGGCTTAACAAATTAGTAATTGAAAATTAAAACTTATAAAAATCCCAGATCTTGTCATATTTGAAAAGAGTTTTTTGGAAATAACTCATTTCTAGAAAAATAATTAAATTATCTATTTTCTCATACAGGTGATCCCCTGCTTAATTTTATTCAAGATTGGATAAAAAAAAAAAGTTAGAATTTAAGTATAAGCATTCCTTAAAAAATGCCAGGGTTTTCCTAAGTAACAGATTGGATATGTTGAGTAAATTGTACATAAGTTTAGCACCCTAGATATTCTCAATCTAAAATTAGTCCCAAAGAATTCTAGAACTAAAAGGGAGAAAGGGAAGCTAAGTTGTTTATACAACAAAGACAGTATGGACAAAGTCTGAATTTCCAAAAGTAACTCTGTCATATGTAGATTCGATTAGATTTCAGGATGCAGATATATTCTCTTGGAAAGTGGAAGGATGACAGAAAACAACACAGTGCTTCTTAAAATCTGTTTATAATTTAAATAGCCCTGAACATTTTTATATTTTGCCCTGTCACTACAATTGCTAAGGCTTTTATCTAGGCCACAGTTACAACGGCTTTTATCTAGGCCACAGTTACCAACACATATAGAATTAAAAAATAAAGTGGTGGTTAAGATTTAAGCTATTTAGAAAATAAGCCCCTTAAAAAGTGTTCCATAAATATCTCCAAAAGGGAAGATTTAACACTACATGGCACAAGGTAAGCATTCAATAGGTATTTGCTAAACAGATGAATGAAGTTGAACAATAAGGAACCATACGAGCTAAAATTCAACATGGATTTTATTGCTTTCTTGTTTGCCCTAGAATAAGAATTCTGGAAATCGAATGAATAGATAAATCATATATTTACAATTTATAATGTGACATCTGGCATTGAAATATAAAGGTATTTTGGCAATTTAGATAAGGAGGCATGCAAACATTTATAGATCATTAATAAAATGGGCCATTTAGCCTACCTGTGAGTTTAAGTTAAAAAGTTAGCCTCAATTATGCATTGGAAAGATATGCTTCATTTCCAGCTCACTGCAATATAAACTAGAAAATTGTCTACTTATGTCAGAGGCATGTGAACCAGAGCAATTCCATCTTAAATAGGAGCTGGCTAAAATGGGCTAAAACCTACTGGGCTGCATTCCCAGATGGTTAAGACATTCTAAGTCACAGGATGAGACAGGAGGTCGGCATAAAATACAGGTCATAAAGACCTTGCTGATAAAACAGGTTGCAGTAAAGGAGCCAGCCAAAGTCCACCAAAACCAAAATGGCAACAAGAGTGACCTCTGGTCGTTCTCACTACTACACTCCCGCCAGCACCATGACAGTTTACAAATGCCATGACAACATTAGGAAGTTACCCTATATGGTCTAAAAAGGGGAGGGATGAATAATCCATCCCTTGTTTAGCATAACATCAAGAAATTACCATAAAAATAGGCAACCAGCAGCTCTCAGAGCTGCTCTGTCTATGGAGTAGCCATTCTTTTATTCTTTTACTTTCTTAATAAACTTTCTTTCACTGTGCACTAAAGACTTGCCCTGAATTCCTCCTTGCACAAGATCCAAGAACCCTCTCTTGGGGCCTGGATTGGGACCCTTTTCTTGTAACATTTAGATTAAGAAAATTTCTTGGAGGAAGTGCATCTCAGTGGACGAGGGAAAAGCTGTGTGCCAAAATGAAATGTAATGAGAACTTGCTCAAGAAAATAAACATTATGGATAAGATAGTTGCATAGACAATGATTAATCATTTTTCTTTATGACTTTATTCCAAGTTTTAAATCAATGATACAACATATTTATTCTTGTAAAGCAAGAAGCAAGCATGGATAGTGATGGAACTACAAGGTGGGAGATCATTGGCTTTATCATTGTCAGTTGATTTTTTTTTTCCATTTATTCATCAGGTACTTTTGAGTCAGGCCCCCTATGAGGCACTTGGTGTATATGGATAATGACATGGCCCCGCAATCTAGAGGGGGCATCGGTCAAGTAACAAGTTAGCAATGAAATTCATATTACCAGTTGTGACACTTTGAGCAATAAGTGAAGCAGACAGGTACAAGAATAGAGAATAACAAACAGTAAGGTAGGGATTATCTTTGGTTTTCGGATGACAAAACTGATACTTGAAGAGGATAAGAAAATGATTTGAGTTCATATGCTTGGTGAGTGGTAGAACTGGGATCCTAACCATATGAAGCTGATTCCACAGCCTGAGCTAGAATTGATGTTACAGTACCTTTTCCAACACAAACTCCCTGTGGTGGCTACTTAACCACCTCTGGAACAGAGTTTAATTTTCCTGACTGGGCTCTGTCTCTCTAACTTCATTTCTTAGCAGTTCCTCTGCACTCCCCAGTCTGTTTTGTACAACCACGCCTTTGCTCTCACTATCCTTTGGCCTTGCACCCTTGCCCTGCACAATTCCTCACCCTAGTTCTTGGTGTCTCCAGGAAGCATCCATGAAATCTCCAGCTGAGGTTAAGTACTCTTCTTCTGAGCTCTTGTGAAATCCTGTTAATTAGCTCTTGGCAGATGACTACCTGCGGACCAGTATCTAGCCCCTGCATATTTCTGTAGGTCATGAGCTAAAAAAGTTTTTACATTTTTAGAGTGGAAAAAAATAAAAAAGAGTACTATTTCGTGACATATAAAATTTTATGAAATTTGCATATCAGTATCCATAAATAAAAAGTTTGATTAGAACACAGCTATGCCTACTCCCTACAGACAGTCTGTGGCTACTTTTTTGTTGCAGTAGCAGAGCTGAATATTTAGTTGCAAGAGATCATGTGGCCTCAAAGCCTACAATATTTACTATCTGGTCCTTTACAAAAAAAGTTTGTTTACTCCTAATCTAAATCACACAGTATTTTAAAGTGGATCTCTCAGAGCTGGTTCCAAGCTCCTTACAGGCAGGTATCATAAAGTCCATCTCACTACTGCCAGCTCTCCAGCTCCTAACTGTGGTACTTAGCAAGTGGGCATTTAATACATATTTGCTGAATATCTGATTCCATACTTTTGTCCATAGGGCAGTTCTTCAAATTCTTGTGAGCAGTTATCCTGCTACCCATCCAGTCTTTCCCTTTATAGGTGAAACATCCAGGCATTCCTATGCTTCTGGTGACATTGAGTATTATTCCTATTCTTCTGGTGACATTGAGTGTCCTGAAACTAATCTGGTTCAGTGCCTCTTTACATGTGTTTTTCTTTTGAAAACCCAGCATTATTTCTGAAAATTATGAAGAACTTACCATTTGTTAGAATGTGCACTATTTTAAAATAAGAATTAGGTATCACATTAATAAATAACAATGATCTGTCTTTCTGGTTAATGAGTAATTGATTTATAAAGATAAAACTTAATCTCTATGATATAGCATTTTTCTCTTTGTTAGGAGAAAAAAAAAGGAAAATGTATTTGCTGGCTGACTTTTGGTTTATAAACCTGAAACTGTTAATTTCTCTGATCTCCAGTGTGGAAAAAATAAAGTGGAAACTCTAATATTTACTTCTGGCACCCAGTAGAAAATATCAGAATTTCTACTTTACTTTCTTCTTCTAAAAGTAAGGGTTTGAAAATTTACTAAGGTCTAATGTACAGTACCACAGTGGTACCCCTGTTCAGGCATGATTCACATGCAGTACTCAAGGTTTCCTGAGGGTGGCATGGAAGTGCCACCATGGGGTAGGGTGCCAGCGGGGCCTGCACTTTACTTAATGTTAGCATTTTTCTATGTATTGCACTTTATGTGAGCCCAGTTAAATTGGTTTGTAGATTACGTTATTTAGTTGTAACCAAACTAATCCTCACAAAATGAGCATGTTGTCTAAAATGAGTCCTGAACAACAACTGTGGCTTGAGAAAACTTGATAATGGAAACAAATGAGAAATGAGAATATAGTAGAGTGGGTACCTCTGTCTTCTTCAAATGTGCTGATGTAGACATCAGTCATGTCTACAGGTAAGAATGATAATCTATTTCAGGTTAGAGAAGTTGGCTAAAATTAAAAAAAAATCAAAACCTTCAATGTGATATACTGACATATTTTCTATAAATTCCAAGCTAAATTCACATTAAATATTATGAATATTGTGCATTTGCGAGGCATTTTTTCAGATGTGACCTTCTAAAAAACTAAGGTTTGAAATAAATGGGATCTAATATTATACTTGTGAATTGTTACATTACAAAGTTAAACTGATATCTTGAAGAAAAATGAGGCATATTTATTAACACAGTAATTATATTTTAAAGGAAGAGTAACATTTTGATCATTCACAAACCAAATAAAATAATTGTAAAAATGTTTACTTTTGCTTTATCTTTTATAATTTTTGACTTTTAAGTTTATAATGTCTATTTTGTATTACTATAGTAGTAAATATACACTTACAAACCTACAAGTCAATGTATAAAGAGGAATGTGCTCCCAGAGTTTTACTGATAGGTGAACATCACCAACATTAAAAGATGTCCGGTCTCATTAGACGAACCTATGTTAGTTAAGCACAGATTGTAGGGGGCTATTCCTCTCTCTCCCAGTCATTTTCATTTTTACAAAATGCTTATTTATCTGGTTTACAACTATTACTTTTTTGATGAAAAGGGATATAATTTTGAGAAAAGAATTGCCTATACTCCTAAATCAGAGTCTACATTTTTGGATGAGGGAAATACCTTTTCATTTCTCTCTTTCATATCCTGATAGAATTTGTGATCATTTATGTTTAATATTTTTGGTACTTATTGCTGGTCTCCTTTTTGAGATGTTAGGACCCAAAAGTGGAGAGATAATGTTCATCTTATTGACCTAATTTCAGGTGCCTAACACAGGGCTGAACCCTGAAGGGGTGCATGGTGCGTGCTGATGGACTAGTTTTTAGAAGCTAGAGATAAGAAGAGAGGAGAGGGAGGAGGGTTGCTGTGGGTTTGGTTTCCTCTCCCCTCTGAGATCACAGCAAACCATGAACCAAGAAGGTGACTTAGCCCTGGAAATGAAATTTTAGATCTACTTGTTGGGAATTCTCCTGTATAATGAACAGCATCATTTTCACTTTAAACATCATTTGCTTGTTCAGAAATAATGTCAGCCTTCCAGAGGTTGGTCTACATTTCTCAGCCATTCTTTAAATACTTAGTGATTTAGACTGCATCTGCCCTTATGGCCTCAGCTTAAAGAACAAACTGCAATATTGGGCCTAAAGGCTGCTGACCTTTCTATTGTAGTAACATAATGGGCAATCTGGAGTGTCCGTCACTGGAATCACACAACATAGCTAGGCTGTGCTAATCAATTTTTCTACAAATTATAAATATAATCTTGATAATTTCATCCAACATAATAACGTCTTAATATAGTCACATCCGTTCATTTTGGTTTGTTCTGATTGAGTTTAATTCAGTTCAACTCAATTCAGTTTATATTCTTTGTCAAACACTGGGGATTAAATGAACAATTAAGAGTTTTCATTTAATTTAATTTCCTCCTGGGGGCCTACTATGTGCTAGGCGATGCTAGATGACGGCTATGCAAAAGTAAGTTAAGTTGGGTCTCTGCAAAAGGAGTTCACAAAGCAAGAGCCACAGATACCTACAGTGTGTGATAAATCATGGGACGAGATAACTCCAGTGGACCATAGGAACACAGAAAAACAAATAGTGAGGGTGTTGGCAACCCTGATGATTAAACAATTCAGTCTCATAAATGAGAAAAGGCATTTACAGGACACAATCAAAGGAACACAACAGTGAGTGATCAAGTGAAAAACTGTGGAAAGTATAAAGGTAAAGAAGAACAAAGATGGGTTTAGGATATGTGAGGAAGTTTCCTGGAGGAGCAAATACTTAAAGCGGTTCTTCCCCTTCACCTCTTTTTTGGACTACATTTTACCAAGCTAAAAAAGGAGGGGCAGAAAAGAAAGAAAAAGACAAGATGCTATGAACCTTTTCATCCTAAACCTCTGAGGCACGACTTCTGAAATGATTAAAAGTAAATTAAAACTGCCCAGGACTTCACGGCCTGCATATGATTGTCTTCCCACCAGGAAGCCACAGCTCACTGTTTCACGGCCACTCTTTTTTGTATTATGTAAACTTGTAAACACTAACTTTCCTCTTTTTTATAGTCACTGAATAGAACACAAATTCCTTCTGGACATTATTTTCCAGCAGAATAAGAAACACACTGAAAAAAATGAATAAAGAGCAATTGTCTCTTTAGCTCATTAGGGCATTTGCTGTTTATGAAGTCGCAGGGATTTGCATGTGTTGGCATTTGCAGGCACAGTTGGATAGCATTACTTAGTCAAAATAATCTATAGAGAGTATTCATTGTGAGTCAACTGATGATCATTTGCTGCTCAAGAACATTCATTATCTTCTAGAGTTGAGGTTTCTATGATTTGGGGGATTATGGCCAATTAAAATTACAGTGTGCACAGTCTAGGTGGGAGATGCTGGGAGTAAGTGGGCACGCTTAGGTAACAGACGCAGCTGGAGTGAGGAGCTGGGCCTTCGCCATTTCTTTACCCTGTGACCTTGAGCAAGTCACTTTTCCAAACTTTAGTTTTGTCATTCATATATGAGGATAATCACACCTACCTCATAAAAGTGTGAATAGGATTAAACAAGACCAAATTGGTAAGTCCACAGCAGAGAAAGCACTGACTAGATTAAAACTATGATTATTATTCGCAGTAGTAGTCTTTCATTCTTATTATCTTAAGGAAAAAATAAAATAATCACTTTTGGTGAGGATACAGTTGTCTTTAATAGATGTGTTCTTCAAGGGCTGATGTTATCTTTAGGCTGGGCATGATCTTTTAGAATTTTAAAGTGAAACTTTAGGAGCTTGGAGTGATTTAATAGGTTAATTCTCTAACCTATGGCAGGTAGGTAGGGTACCATCCCTAACTCAGTATTTCTGATTAACTTTCCTCTAGCTTTTGCTTGAGAACAAAAATGAGAAGAACCAAGTATGGATTTCCATTGCTTATACTCATGAATCCCAGTTCAGATCTTTATAGTTAATAAGAGTAGGTTTAATTCTTTCCCCACATTTTTCAGACAGTTATATCCTCTTTGAATTCTGTATTTTGCAGCTTAAACATCTCCAATTCCTTGAACTGTTCCTTGACTGAGACTGTATCTGCCCTCTGCATGACCCTGATTTCCTGCTGGATTTGCTTCAGAAAGTTAATGTGTCTCCTCTTAAGTGTGTTTGCAGAAATGAATGCAATATTCCAGACCTCTCAGCATAGAGTATAGGAACTCTGTTGCTGGAGACTCATCTTTGAAATAAATAATCTCGGTAATAAGATTTCACAGTTGTTTTACATTTCAGATTAAATCATTTTGAAAATTAAATGGGAAGTAAGAGAGGCAATGATGAGAACTACCCATACCAATAGCACACAGAAATAAAAAGAAATGTCCTTTTGCTCGCTCACCCATCCAAGATAAAAAAGATTCCATTCTTACTATCTTGCTTGTAAGCAAATACTAAGTTCCCATAGCTTGAGTAACCAGTTCCTCTTGCAGCATTAAAGATGGTTGGACTAATTTAGCTTCAAAAAACAAAATTTCAAGTGACAGTTACAAGAATCAAAATCTGTATGTGCTATAAAAGTGTGAGGGCAAGTTAATTTTAAAAGATGTATCTGACTCTGTCTCAAAAAAAAAAGATAAAGATACAGGTACATCAACATACTGTACATAATTTGGCTTGAGAATAGTATCTTTCTCTTTAGTTTTGGGCTAAACTTACATATATTTTCAATTCTATTGTATTCAATCCTGTTGTAGAAATACTAAACATACCTTTATTTAAAAAGAAAGCAGCCCTTTAATCTCAACATGGATCAGGCTGAAACATACCTCTTAAATTCATCTGACACTTTTTTTTTATTGTTTTTGAGACATAGTCTCGCTTAGTCACCCAGTCTGGAGTCCCAGCGTAGGAGTGATCATGGCTTGAGCCTCTTGGACTCAAGGAATCCTCCTTCCTAGCCCTCCTGAGTAATTAGGACTACAGGCATATGCCACCACACTTGGCTAATATTTTTTGTAGAGACAGGATTTCACCATGTTGCCCAGGCTGGTCTCAAACTCCTGGTTTCAAGCAATCCTCCTGCCTCAGCCTCCTAAAGTGTTGGGCTTACCGGGATGAGCCACCATGCCCAGCCAGCTCTGACACTTTCATCTCTAGAGACTGAAATATAGATAGCTTTCAGGTTCATAGCTTCACAGAGGATGTTTCCTAAGCAATTGGTTCAACCTCAGGTCAGTCTTGCTAGCTGTTTGACAGAGGCACAGTTCAACATGACTGAAACGGGGTAAATTTAGCATTAGTTAAATAACAATGCTAAATGGTTAAAAAGTGGTATAAAGCTATCATCTCTGCTGTAGGACTAATAAACAACAATTTTTCACATTTCTTACCTAGATTCTTAGTATATGCCTTAACTGAGCTACTTTTCCTATCGGCAAGTGGAGCAATTCATCTGATTTAAGGAGAAGGCAGATGAATAACCCAACCTGGTTTTCTATTTGTTTTTGAAATGTCAAATGGGCACAGATTGGGATCTGTTTAATATAGACAATGAAATTTCAGCTAGAGGAAAGCAAGCTGAAGAGGGTCAAAGGGTCTTTGGATGCAAGGATGTAGAAATTTACATGGAAAATTTTCTTGTTTTTGGTGTTGACTACTTGTGGAGATCGAGAATTTGTAGAGACAGGTGAAAGTTGAAATCTTGACCACTCAAATATGCAGCAATGAACAACAAATACTGACTCAGATTGTATCCAGTTAGGTATTTATTAGCTGGGGCTAAATTGTTTGGAAAGACAACCAGAAGCTGCTCTGGGACCAGGTCTTGCCACTTCTAGTCAAATTAACATTGCAATATCAGGTTCCATTTTGTGGTTCATTTTAGAGAGAAGGAGAGTTTGTCCAGTAACCAGGCATTAATTTGATAATTAGGAAGACAGAGGCTCTGTTCTTCCTCTTTGTTCCCATTTGTTGGCCCAGTTAGCTGTGCTTGTCTTGGATCTGTTATCATAAAAGAAGTACTTGGAAGAGAACTCAGTGTCTTAACTCAAATAAACAGCTTAACAAGCTGAAGGTGGTAGAAATATACTACTGGTCTGATTTCTTATAAAATATCCTGGGTCTTCTGGCCACATAGTAACAGGAGACGGGAGGAGGATTTGCTGTTAGCTTCAGGATGCCAACATAATTTAGTCTAAGCAGATGACTGCCATCTAAATAATGAAGAGGCATTCTTTGAACACACACACACACACACACACACACACAAACACACACACACACACAGAGTATTATTTATATCAGTCATATAGGAACACACATTCTCCTGGAGCCAGGATATGGTGAGAAAAATTAAGAGTTAACCAAGAATTGTCTTTTGCTTAGAAATAACCAACATTTATACAGTGCTTCCTACCTGAAGCTTCCACTAAACGTTATCTCATTTGTTTACTCAACAACGTGGCTGTCTCTAATACCCCAGTTTTATAGATGAGCAGACTGAGGATCAGAAAGGTTAAAGGCTTCTGATCCAGGTTTCCAAGGCCAGTGGCTGTTCTCTTTCTGCTGCGCCCTGCTGTCTCTCAGGAGAGGGCCTGTTTATGGCTGAGCTGCAACCCCACTGGAGGCCAGGGAGGTAAGGACAAATGCTGGCATTTTCAGATAGGTATTTATTATTAGGCTTTGCCCTGTAGTAACTGTTAAATCGTGCCTTAGGCCTGCCTCTTGGCAAGGTCAGGGCACATATAAAGCATTTCTATAAAGTTAAATTCCTGTTGGGAGGCTTTTAAGGTTTTTATATTTTAATGAAGTTATTAAAATGAAAGTTCAGACTTGCATAATTCATAAACATTCACTGCCTCTTTTAAAATCTCTTCTATTAAGCTGTTTTATAAAAATTTCAGTGAAATCCTTACAAACATAAAACATGAACATGTCTTTCAGGTAAGATTAAAGTAGATTCCTAATTACAGGAAACTGGAGATTTACTGTGATATACTATTGCTCTTTAGGCTAGTTTCGTTCACAATATTTTGACTACATTAAACACAGTGCTGTAAAATTCAGGAGTGTTTTCTAGATACACAAATTGAACTGGCAACTTATAGTAAAAGCAGCTTTCAAATGTTTGTTTTTGTAAAGTCTAGAAATTGGGATATTCCCTTTAAAATGACTTTCATAGCGGTATATATTTTTACTTTGACTTTTAGTGACTGTTAAGTTGTTTTCAGGTTGTTATCATAACAGTGCTGCTGGATTGAGTCTTTTAATGGATTCAAACTCCTGGAAATATAGTTGATGAAAATTTGAAAATCTACAAGCTAATGACTTGCTTTCTTTTTTTTTTCCTGGTACTCTTTGCAATCAGTCTAGGTTGTCTTTTTAAGCAACACGTTTTTAGGTTTTGAACTTAGGGTAATTACATCTTACTTTAAAATCCTTTCTTATTTAGATGCATAATGACATTATATAAATGTAACATTTTACCTCTCAGCAAGAGCAGCCAGTAAGTTGAAGCCAGCAGCAAGTAAATTTTAGGAACATTAATAAAATGGAGACTTTCTTCTATTTCTTTTCTTTCTCATTGATATGTAGAACCTCTTTGTATTATAAGGATATTAATACTTTATCTGTTTATGTGAGGCAAAGCTTTCTTTTAGTGTGTTACTTATCTTTCAAATTCATTTATGGCATTTATTTGGGAGGAATGACATCTTTACTATATTGTTCCCTATCCAAGAGCATGTTATTTTTCTATTTATTTAGGTCTCATTTGAAGTCTTTTGGTGAGATTATATAGTTTTTCTCATAGTTATATTTATAAAAGTATTACTAAATATACTCTGATACATTCAAACAAAGGGATGCTGTGCAGGCAGTAGATACGGCAGATCTATATGTTGGCCCAGAGGATCTCTATTATATATTGTTAGGTGAAATATAATTAAAGAATAATGTGTTTAAAATCCCATTTTTGTAAAATGCATATATATTTGTATATATATGTATAGAATTCAAATAAGCAGAAAGAAAATCGGGAAAGATGAAATTTCAAATTATTTCCTTGAGTCAATTAACTCTCAGGAATGGAAAGGGATTAGAGGGGGCTGGTTTGAGTTACTTTTTCACTTATATATGAAAAGAAGTGGTGCGGTATGGGTTTACTTTTTTCTTGAGCTTTCCTATAATTTTAAAACTAAAATTCTAGAGAAATATTTAAACACATGCTACTTGTGAAAGCATTTGTTTCCTTAATAAGGATATGAAAGTTCATAATATTCTCGACAAATGACAGCTGCAACAGTAGATTACTGGGTAATCTTGCAGTTTCACATGTATATGTAGTAATTCTGCAAGTATACTATCACAAAATGTGCATTTGGTTCTTTTTTTTGTTAATGGGGCAATTTATTAGTTAATTGCACTGTCATATTGTTGACTGAAATCAGTAGTTTGAAATCTATTACTTTCTTAATTATGTTGCTTTTGTTTCGGATAAAAGCAGTTTCAGTGGTTCTGAGGATATAAAATAAATGTGTTTATTTCCTTTTTTCAAAGTTAAATAAAATCATTTATTTTTGAAAGAAAAAATGACAGGAAGCCTCCTAGTTTTCCAGTCGTCACTGAAAATGATGTGCCACAAAACTTAGGCCATTAGTAATTCAAAAGGCAGTCAGCTGGTGTGGTCTTTTGACTTCCTTTGATAAGGAGTTAGTCTTTAAAACAGTGGACAAGTAAGATGCTGAATCATTGCCTGATCTGTTCATGCTGGGCAAAAGGTGACCAGGGGATCATTCTCTGTCTTTACTTCTTCCCTTGAAAATGCCTTTATGACTGTCATTGAGGTATAACTACCGTAATGTGTGCATTTCTGTGAGACTCTCTTCTTTTATCTCTTGGAGGTAGTCTGTTTCTTTCTTTTTTTAACCACTAAAGAGGGTAGGGAGGGGGGGGAAATGAAGGAAGGAAGTAAAATTTTCTGAAAATGATGGCTAAAATAACCAATTGATTTTAAGAATTCCATTATCTGGTTTTTATTTATGGGCTCTATTTCTATTATAATAGGATTACTACTATATGATGCCAAATAATTGCATTAAGTGATGAAGTTAAGTCAGACCATTTGGAAGATGAAGACAAAATAATCAGTTCGATTAGTGGAATTTTAAAAGTCATAACTGATTATTTAGGCAGGGTATATGAAGGTTTGTTTCTTCAGCATATATGCTAGGGGCTCTGAGAACACAAGCATAAGAAGACACAATCCCTGCTCTCAAAATAGGTCATAGTGCAACAGGTGGCAAGACTATGTGGAAAAGGTAACAAGAATGACAACTTTACAACTGAGATTAAGAATAAGGGATTAAGGAACCAAGTAGAAACAGTATATACTTTTGGAAGCAGAGGTGATTATATTAAAGTACATTTTTTTTTTTTTCTATTTTTGAGACAGGATCTCACTCTGTCACTCAGGCTGGAGTGCAGTGGCACAATCACAGCTCACTGTAGCCTTGACCTCCTGGGCTCCAGAGATCGCACCTCAGCCTCCTAAACAGCTGGGACCACAGATGTGTGCTACCATTCCTGGCTAATTTTTTTTATTACTTTTTTTGTAGAGATGGGGGTCCCACTATGTAGCTCAGGCTGATCTCAAACTCAAGCAATCCCCCCCACCTTGGCCTGCCAAAGTGCTGAGATTACAGATGTGAGCCACTGCACCTGGCCAGTACAGTTTTTTTTTAAAGGACTGTTTTTGATGTTTCCACTTCTGAGCATTATTGTAGTGTTTGAGACTCAAAATATTGCATGCTTTTTTCACTTATTATAGGTTTTGCTAACAGGAATCTATAGCTTTATAAAAGCGGCAAAAAGCACAGGCTTTTGCTATATGTTTTTAATTGTTTTATTAGAAAATCCCAAATACCTCCTGAAAGAACCCACTAAATATAATTTTTTAAAAATAGGAATATATGGGGCTCTATTCCTCCCAGGACAATCACTTATTAGAAATTCTGACCCTCTTTTTTTTTTTTTTTCTGTATACTGAATGAAGAGAAGGAAATAGAAGTGGTCGACTCACGGATGCAAATGTAAGCATTCTGGGTTGGATTAGTGAGACATGCAGCTGTGGGCTATTTATGGTTACCCATGGAACGGCATGAGGGGTTCCTACAATACAATACAAAGGTTTAGAAATGTCTCTTTGCAAGCCTATAACACAAAACAGACATACACTTATCTCAGCCTTATATTTCAGTCTGTTCCATTTCCTGGAGCAACACGTATTTACAACCCAATTGTAAAGTAGTAAAGAAAATTTGACAAAGGATTTTTGAGTAGAAAGATGTCTTTGAGATCATCCTGAATAGCTGTCCCTTTTATCTGTTCTCTTTCAAACATCAAGGTTACTTCCTGATTCTAGTATTGTGGGATGTGATAAAGAGGTAGGCATTACTCTAGCTCTACCTTTCATGATTTTCAGACTTTCATCATATCCTTGTTCGGCCTTGCTTTTCCAGACCACAAAGTCCCACTGTCCTTAGCCTGTCCTCACACACAGCCCCTTTTGTAGCTGCCTTCCTCCAGCAGATAGTCATCTAACACCACTGTCTTTCCTGAGGTGGACAACCAAAACTATGTGTATTGTACACATGAATGAGCTCTGGACTTGGACAAAGGCAGGGCATTTTCCCTCCCTTTTATGTATAAAATCTGTGACAACATCGAGCCTTTTTCTGGGTAGCAAAAAAGACACATTCACTGATGAATGTCTTCAATGGATGGCTCTATGTGACATTGTTCTTCCTTTATAATTGATCCTATTACTCTATACTCTAATTTGGGTCAATTTTTCCTTTCAGTGTACTATTTTTTAGCTTGACCTAAATGAAGCTCATCTACCACATTTTTTGGCCTTCTCAGCCTAGCTAGATTTTTTTTTATTTACCCACTGAGCTTTGCATTTCGATGGCTGGAAACATTTATCTTAACTTCAGATTTACGAGTTTCAAGGTGATTAGTGAAAGTGCCTTAGAACAGACCTCTTTGGAACTCCCTATTTCCACTTCTTCATCTGTAGATTTCCCTTGTTAACATTATCTAGCTGAACTGTATTTTCCTGGTAGGTTGTCTAATGCAATTCAAATTTCTTTAATTTTAATATTTATGTATGTAATTTTGACCCAAAGAGACCTATAACAATTTACAGGGGTAGTAAGCTTTTGTACTCCTACATCACACTGCCCCTCTCCCAATCATATCACGTACCCCTTAACAGAATCATCTTTTGATAAAATTTAGTTGTAGGTAAAGTTTTTCTTTAATCTCTCTCTACCACCTAAAAGGCACTCAAATCCCTTAAATTTGGACTCTCTTCCACCATGTTCAGCAACCTCTCCTCTGCACCACAGATACAGTTGAAATGTCACCGTTTTGTGTCTTATCTTCTTTTGTATGTGAAGAATTAGTCACTAAAATAACATACCAATCTGTACATTAAGGAGAAACTGATAGAGTCCTTTCCAGCATAAAAGTCATCTATGACTATTCAATGTCTGATGTTATGGACTTGCTTTTTTATAAATTTCTTTTTTGAGGTGGAGTTTCTCTCTTGTTGCCCAGGCTGGAGTACAGCAGTGGCATGATCTCAGCTCCCCACAACCTCTGCCTTCCGGTTACAAGCGATTCTCCTGCCTCAGTCTGCTGAGTAGCTGGGATTACAGGCATGTGCCGCCACACCAGCCTAATTTTGTATTTTTAGTAGAGACGGGGTTTCTCCATGTTGGTCAGGCTGGTCTCGAACTCCTGATCTCAGGTGATCTACCTGCTCGGCCTCCCAAAGTGCTGGGATTACAGGCATGAGCCACTGCGCCCCAGCCAGACTTGTTGATCTCACCTTTGCTGTCTAAGTAGCCAAAGAACTAATTAAACAGTCAACCAGCTGATTTATATTAGTGACTTACATGATAGAATTTTAGTTTGAGTATAGAGGATATTTGGAATCAGGTCACTTTTGCACATCTTTCAAACTGCAACATGTAGTTATCCACCTGTTCTCCAGGTTGAACCTGGTGAGAAATGATAAGGACCTAGACAACATGTTTTATTCATTGGAGTCTGAAGACAGTCTGCTTGGGTTGACATCTAGCTGTGTCAAATAGTAATTCTGTGACCTTGGGCAAGTTATGTACCTCTCTGTCCTTCAGTTCCATCATCAATAAAATCACATTAAAAATAGTATCTACCTCACAGGGTTGTAATGGGGATTAAATCAGTTAGCCATATGTAAAGCATTTAGAACAGTGTCTGGCTCATATTCTGCTATGCAAATGTCTGCTGTTTTTGCTCATATTCCCAAGGATTGGCATGGTGCCTGGCACAGAGGAGTTTTCACATGATGTTTGTTGACTGATTGGATATATACCTGCTGGCTAAAGAATTTACTTAGGAGTTTTTGGGCTAACTGTTCTGAACAAATACATTGCAGTCTATCACTTATTTCTCTTGATTTCACATCTGCTCATTTCTCTAAAACTGTTAGTCCTTCAGGCACAGCATTTCTATCCATTCTGTGGAAACAAGTAACCGTGCCTGGGTCCCCAACTTGTACTGGGCTTGGCTATAATCCTTTCTAATTACTCATTTTCTAGGATGATCCAATTTTAAGACTTGTCGTTTGTTTTTTAGACCAATCTGTTCACATTTTAGGAATTCAGATTATTTTATCAATATTATAATTAAGCATTTTGAAGTGTCCCAGAATTAATATTATATTGTAACATTCATGCCTAAAATTATGATGAAGCTTCTGACATCACAGCCAACTTATTATGCATATTCCTGTCCCATTAGCTCAATAAGATGCCAGTTTATTTGCATATTATTGCTTGACCCTGATATCATGGCCAATTAATTTGCATATCCCTATCTAATTGGTTCAAATAAGTTTTTGCCATTTTATTTATTGGCCCAGCTCCCAGACTAGTGGCTTTTAGTTCAAATCAATTGAATTTGGAGCGTTTTTCTTTGTTGTGCTTTCAGCATCAGTGGAAGGACAGATAAGGGTGGTAGTCAAGGGTATTAGAAATAACTTCAGAATAGACAAAGGAAACATCTATTGCTTTTATTTCCTCTTTCAGTGGAGGAGACTTAAGAAAAAAAGATAATAATTTAGACATGTGGACATGGTGTTTTTAGGGAAGAGGATACTGGACCGATGAAAGAAATAGAACTTTTTATTTGAGGAAATTCCATTACATAAAGCAAAAGATGTATTCTATTTTACTGTGCAAAAAACAAATTCTAACTCAGAATTTGGCTGACCTAGGCCTCAGTTAAAATTATGACATAGTGTTTTAAGCCTCTGAAGTGTAATGTTCAAATTTAAGATGCATAAAAATAACATAGGTGTGTGTGTATGGATGGGGAGGACCTGTTTAAAATGCAATTTCCAGGTTCTCGCTCCTAGATACTCAGTTACAGCTCAGTTTGAATTAGTCCTTGACATCTTAGTTTTTAATAAGTACCCTAGGCGATTCTGATGGGGTTATGCAAAATATCACGTCGATAAATATTGCCTGAGGGGAATGACCTACCTCTGCTGCTTCGTGGTTTCTCCTTGGAATCTAGTAATTACCTGAGGTTGGGTGAGTTGCTCTTCCCTAAATGATCTTAAATATTTAAATCTGTCTGCGTTTCCCAAATTACATTTCTAGGACAGTAGAAAAGTAGATAGAGAAAAGACAAACCCATGAGCCACATTTTAAAAATGGCACCTTCTAGAAAACGGAATGTGTGTGGGTGGAGGGAGAGAGACAGGGTAAATTTTGCTGGCTTAGGTCAGATAATCCACACACGAGCAGTGGGACATATAGTGATGGTGATTATTTCATCACCACGAGTCCCCTGTCCCCTCGCTTATCATTTCCCTCAAGTAGTTGCTGCTACTTTCCAACATTTCATTTGTCTTTGCTTTTGGAGACTTAGATGTTCTTGGGGAATCTCTTCTACAGACCCAAATGTTGCTTTTCACAGTACAGATTTCATTTCATAGTGACAAGGCAGGACTAGCGATGGCCAGGAAGAGGACTAGGGATGGAGCATAGAACAGAGAGTAAAAGGGAGAGAAAAATGATGAAGGAGAGAACTTTGCAACCATCGTTGAGCTGATTCCACCTCCTAGCCACCCCTCTAGCTCCTTGATGTTCAGGAGACTGCTGGAGTAGATACATGTGATTTCAGCCCCTTACCATATGGGTTTCCAGCTTGCTCCCATGCTCGACATACTTTTTTTATGTTCCCCCACTCCCCCAATTTAGGTGAATGCAAACCACATCAAAGGAACAGGACTGCACACTTTCTACCCTTATAGATTTGCCATGGCTACTAGCAGTACAAACCCAGAAAAATGTCTTAAAAGAACTATGTGCTGGCTTCAGGGAATGAGGGAAGTAGAACAGGTCTATGAGACCACATTCTGTTTCATTTTGGGCCCAGCAACAAGAGGAATCTGCCAGACACCACAAGTGAAGCAAGAAAATCAATTTGTGGTTCTGAGAAGGCAAGAAAAGGGAGTGCCCTGGAGCTATTTGACTGGGAGTATCCGTAAGGGTACTAATTTACGCACATTTTCCCGAGTCTCCAAGAATCCCTCCATCTCCAACAATCCATGAAGACTCCATTTCTAGTCTTACCTACTGTGAGGACCTCATCTTGATGTTTCAGCTTTGGGCAGGGGCAGCACCTTAACAGGTTAGAGCTGAGGAATCCTCACTCTCCCATCTTGAAGGTGAGGGTGTGGGCAAGGCTGAATGCTATACTGTAAAGTGCTCTGCATTGAGGACCAGGGGATCGTAACTTCAGTCCTACTCTCAGATCAGCTGACTTCAAATGTCAGCAGCGATAAGAGCAATTGCAAGTATTGAAGACCCCCATCTATGTGACACATACAGGAAGATAGTTTATGTACATTGTCTAATGTCTCTAAGCTTCAATTTTCTCACTGGTAAGATATGAATATTATCTTCAGAAACTACCTCATAGGGCTATCACGAGAGCCCCATGAGAAAATCAAGTTAAAAAAAGATTTCTAAATTAGATAGTTTTCTATAACTGATAATGTGACTTTTTATCAGTTAAAAATAATTCTCACATTGAAGTAGAAAAATAGAATTTCTACTGAATAGATCAAAATTTAAAAGCTATAATCACTTCAATTTTTGCTGATTCTAAAGTTTAGTGTTTCCTTTTTTAAACAGCCATGTCCTAAAATAGAAAACTTTCAGAATTTCATTTGATTTACAATAGAAAGTCTAAACTAAACTTACAGTATTGACATTCCTCTTAAAGCTGTAATCAGAAGTCTCACATTTCTGAGATTACAAAAACAAACACAAAAACAAAAAACCACCAAACTTGAGGAAAGTAGTTTCTGTGACACAAATAGGGACAAGAAGCAAAGTATCTGATTAGTCTCTGACTTGGGAGTTTACACAGATATAAATTTAAGAAAAAAAATTATATATTCTTTAGCTCAAAACTGTGAGATATACAACTTCATACCGTTGGGAATCCCCAGTTTTTCCAATGCCATCACTTCAACCTCTTTATTCTCTTCCACAATTTTCCCAAGTAGAAAACATTTAATATTTGAAGGAAGACTTACTCCACACAGAGATGTGTAAAAGATAACAAAGCTAGTTAGAATGGCAATCATTAAAAAATCTGGAGACAACAGATGCTAGAGAGGATGTGGAGAAATAGGAATACTCTTACACAGTTGGTGGGAGTGTAAATTAGTTCAACCATTGTGGAAGACAGTGTGGCGATTTCTCAAGTATCTAGAAATAGAAATTCCATTTGACCCAGCAATCCCACTATTGGGTATATACCCAAAGAACTATAAATCGTTCTACTATAAAGGCACATGCACACGTATGTTCATTGCAGCCCTGTGTACAATAGCAAAGACCTGGAACCAACCCAAATGCCCATCAATGATAGACTGGACAAATAAAGTGTGGTACATATACACTATGGAATACTATGCAGCCATAAAAAACAATGAGTTCATGTCCTTTGTAGGGACTTGGATGAATCTGAAAACCATCATTCTCAGCAAACTGACCCAAGAACAGAAAGCCAAGCACCGTATGTTCTCACTCATAGGTGAGTGCTGAACAACGAGAACACGTGAACTCAGGGAGAGGAGCATCACACACAGGAGACAGTTGGGATGGGTAGGAGAGAGACAATGGGGAAAGGGACGGGAGGGGAGGGTGGGGAGGGATAACATGGGTAGAAATGCCAGATATAGCATGCACCTAAAGTAAAATTAAAAAAAAAAGAAGAAGACATCTGCTACATACTAATATGTTAATAAGAGGGGGAAACTAGGTTGCAGCTACATGGGAAATCTGCATTTTTCTTCCTAATTTCTGTGTGAATCTAAAACTACTTTAAAATAATAACTGTATTCAAAACACTGTAAAAAAATAAAAGACAACAAAGCTATTGAGACATGTTTACTAGGCAGAAGGCTTGATTCTCTCGAAGTACAAGGCAAAAACACCTACACATATTCTACAGCACCAACTTGCTCCTGAAGAACAGTCTTGCAGCCTGCAAGATTCATGATCTCGATACAAACACAGTCATGCACTGTGTAATAACATTTCAGTCAAGGGTGGACTGCCTATAGAATGGGGGTCCCATAAATTATGATACTGTATTTTCATTGTACCTTCTCTATGTTTAGATACACAAATACTTACAATTGCCTACAGTATTCAGTATGGTAACATGTTGTATAGATTTGTAGCCTAGAAGCAATAAGCCAAATCATATAGCTTAGGTGTGTAGTAGGCTGTACCATCTAGGTTTGTGTTTACGATGTTTGTGCAATGATCAACTAACCTCATGACACACTTCTCAAAATGTATGCCTTTCGTTAATCAACACATGACTGCTGTTAAATTCAGAAATCCTCACTCTTGCTCACAAGCACTTGAAAGTTGTGATATTAAGAATGTAAGTGCAAGGATCTACTGTAGAGATGTGCATGGTCCAGTTAAGCTTGACACTGTAAAGTATGAAGGGCTGGGATTTGCATTGTTTGTCATAATGATATACAATAGAGGCAAAATCTTTGTGCAATGCATTTTGAATAATTACCACAGGAAGGAAATAACCTTGTTGGAGAGCAATATGAAAATTATTTTATATATGTTTCTATGTTTTATTTTTTCAATTGTTTTGTTAATCATCTTAATTCACTATAGGGTCTATGCAAAACATGGGCCTACTGATACTTTTGCCTGAATTAATCAGCTAATTCCATCAAACAGTCAGATAAACATTTTTTTTCTCCACTGAAGCAAGTAATTGGTTAAATCATCCATTGGTTGCCTTCCCATGTTGCATATTTAGCCCAAGATTTGACAAAATCACTAATAGAAATGACTACAATAGTATTTAGTGAGCACTTAGTTGTGCCAGGCCCTGTGCTTTCATTTATTTCTCATAGCGTTATCAACAAAGTCCTCTCATTATTCCTACTTTATAGATAATGCAGCTGAGGCTTAGAAGAGTTAAATAAATAACTTGTGCAATGTCAAATTGCTAGTTAGTGGCAGATGGAGTTTAAACTCTGGCAAAACAACCCACTTTGGTTCCAATTAACTAGCCATTTCCAGCAAATGCAGTTTGGCATTTGAATTACCTGGAATGATCTTATTATATAATTTTGGTTTCCTCGTACACAGGTCAACATACTTTGAGACAGACCATCCAAGTGCTTAAAGTTATTTTAATGGTAAGTAGGTTAAACATATTTGAAATGCAAGGCTTGTTTTTTCAGGCCATAGCCCCTTTGTAAATAATTCATTATTCATTCAGCAGCTATGCTTAGTGCTACCCGTCACTGAGAGCATTGTGGGAAGCATAAATACAGAACACAGCCTAGGGAGAGAGAAGCATGATGTTTGAGGGTGTAAACAAATGGCTAGCAGCGTTGAAAAAAGGCAAAGATTTGTTCTACTGGGATGGATCTTAAAACCATGGGGTCTTAAGACCTACTTGGAAGAAGTGAAGAAGTGAGCCATGAGGTATCTGTTCCCTCTCCCAGGCACTCCAACGCCGTTCTCTCTCCCAGACACCCCATGGCTCAATTCTTCACTTCTTCTAGGTTGTTGCTGAAATTCCACCTACTCATGAGGGCTTCCTTGAACCCCATTTAAAATGAATCCCCAATACTTCTTATCCTACTTCCTGCTTTACTGCTTCATGGCATCTGTTACCTCCTGGGTAGACTCATGCTTTTGCTATCAGTTGGGTTCTTTTCTGTCTCCCTACATTAGAATGCAAGCTGCAGGAGGGGGAGGGTCTTTGGGCTATTTTATCCATTAATGTAAAACCTAGTGCTCAAAACAATGCTGACTTAAAGTAGGGACACAATATATGCTTATTGAATGAATGGAGGAGATAATACTTAAGTTGGACCTAAAGAGTGGGTAGGATTTAGCTAGACATTGTGGGCAGGAAGGGAATTCCAGGTGAAGGAGATGACCTAAGCAAAGAAAGGAGGCAGAAAGTTGTATTGTTTGTTTGCAAAAGAGTGTCTGGTCAATTTGGTGAAAATGAAATATGGCATGACACAGGCTGGACATACCCACATTACTTAGACTCAAGTGATTAGAGTGATTATGGCTTAATTCCACAGGCAGTGGGGAGCCCTTAAAGTTAGGGCTTTTTCAGGATATTTACTCTTTAAATATTCTTACTTGATAATTAAAATCATCCCAGGTAATTCAAATGTAGGGGTGAACTCAGGTGTGGATCCTGAAGCAAATACAATTTTGCCGGTTCTCTTTAGAAAAAAAGAATATAAAGTTACGAATACTAAATTAGGTATGACCTTTGGCCTGTCCTTATTTATGTCACAATGGTGAGTTGGTGCGTTTCAGGTACCCTTCCTTCTCTGGGATAGCTAGCAATAACCTCACTATACATGATATGACTGTAAGCCACATAAAAATAACCTGCTAGACCTAACTTCCCTTAGCCAAGTTTCCAAAATGCCTGCAGCCAGCCTCTCTGATGCCACTCAGCAAGAAGAAATAGATAGCGGAGAAGCCACAGTGGAAAGAGACAGCAAACTGGGATGAGCAAATCATGGTTGAAACATCTGTCTGTGATGATGGGAACTCATTTCTGGGACCCTGGAAGAAGTCAGGACAAATGAGGGTCCCTGAAGCTTTTTTGGCTTCATGGTAAAACTGCCCTGGAATTCTGCTGAAGTGTATAGAATGACTTAGGAAGACTAGCAGAGTACTAGGCATAGGTGATGAGGGGATGGTTGGCATGGGCATTTGGGATAAAGCCTCAGAGAGAGGATACAAAGAAACCATGTCATGGGAGTTGGCTGTTGAACCAAACGACAGGGAAAAGTCAAAGATATCTGAAGTTACCTTAGGATACTAAATAATAATCTGGGAGTGAACTGTTATTGTAGTTAAAAATTTCTCTGCATGTTTTTCACTTATAGTCACATTAAATACTCTATATTTTTAGAGAAAACTGTGCTGATTGCTTTAAAATTGTTGTGTTACACTACTAGGCACAATAAAAACACCAAGTTATTTAATAAGGTCTTAGTGACCTGAAAGAATTAGTGTGGCTTCCCCAGGTGACTTATTTATAAAGAGAAATAAACTCAGGTACTGGGAGAATTTGGTTGTCAAATGAGTGGGTGAGGGGGAGCTCAGCTGTAGCACTTTTTAGCTGTTATGCTTTAGAATAAAAAATCACCATGCTGCCTTAGGATAACCTTTTGAAGTCTGCAATATTTTTATTAAAGAAAGCATTGCGTAACCAGTAATGTTGGTTGTAATTCCTCAGCCACAAACAATGACAACTGCAGTCAATTTATGATGACCTTGTGGCATATCAAGAAAATTCCTCACCCTTTAATGATTTAGCGGAAAATTAAAAATATAATTGATTTAATCATACAGAGAAGAAGAAAAATTATGTTTAACCATGGAAGTGACAAGTCCTTGAGTTGACTTTGCTTTTGAGCAAGGGTGTACTTTATTCGCCATGTCTTACTAAGGTTGGGTTGTATAGAACTTTCAATCCCCACATCTCCCCCATCCTCAACGTAAGCTGTGGAATTAAATGCATTACCATAGGGGTTCACTCTCAAACTGAGATTTTATTATGCACATATATTGAAATGCTGTGTCTTTAATAAATTGTATTGTAGGGACTATGTTAGGCTATCAAATACCTAATAAATAAGTCTCAGAGAAAACATTATTTTTTATATTGTGCGTGAATTTTGACCAAAAAACCCTCTAACCTTAACAAAATTATAATCTGTCATAAGCACTCTCTTTCAGAAAAGAAGCAAACATTTTCAGCTTTCAATGCCATCAAAAAGACAATTGATACTTTGGCTCCAAAGAAGGAAAACAGATTTCATCTTCTATGCCAATTCCTATAAATTGAGAGTGGCTTCCTGGGGCACTGTGTTGGGATGAATTCTGAGACTGCTTCAGGCTCCGTAGGAAAGAGAACTGTGATCAATTAAGGAGTGGGGAGTCGCAGCATGTGCGCCATGCATTTGGTATCCACGATGAAACAGCATTTTTAAAAAATCAATAAACACCGCAGGCTTACCAGACAGGCCACCCACATCCATCTTCTTCAGGTTCTTTGCCTCCAGAATCACAACAGTCAGTTTACCAGCAGTAGGTACATAGCGAAGGGAGAAGCAGATATCACCCAATTTCTCTTGCTAAGAAAACCAAAAAGAAAGTATTAGTAATTTTTCAAATAAAAGTAAATAGAGTTTTAACATATACATTGTAAATTCTTCAAGAGGAGAATTATGTTGATTAGAATTTGAAAATTTTAGGTCCATTGGGATTTACACAGTGGCCTTTCATTGATTAAGGTATCAAGAGTGATAACAGCTTTTATTTTTTTTTTAAGACCATCTATTTCAGTTTTTGACAAAGATCAGCTATACTTTAATGCTCATCAAAATATATCTATAATTCAATGGTGCAGGAAATGAGAACAACATGACTTTTTAAAGAGACTGTGCTCTGAATAGCACTGCAAAACTCTTGGTAAAATTTTCTTAATTTTGTTAAATAGCTTTGAAAAAAGGCTAACACTTTTTTAGTTGAATCAATCTACCTGTTTTTGTCTTTTTACATTTCAAATAGGATTATGTCTAATACTCTATATAGGTTTTTGGGAAAAAAGACTTGCATTTGTGTTTCATTAAATTCTATTTATTGATGAGAAATTCTGAATTCCTAAAAACTGAAATATAACAAAATATGTTTTTGCACTTTTAGCATTACTCATTTCAAGTGAGGTCTGACTTTTTTCCTAATCCTAAAAATCTGAGCAGCAGGCTAGCAAATTGAAACCCACAGTAACACAACGCAAACCCATCTCATAACTTCTCATGTTATTTTGTTGATACCATACTTTGGTCCCAAAGAACATTCAACAGTCCTGTACTGAGGCATTTTTGAACAACTGATCAAGTGTTTACAATGATGATGGTATAGAGGACTTTCACTTTTTTTCAGAAAAGATGCCTACTAATTCTCCTCCCTTGTTTTATTTTCTAAGATGACTAATTGAGAACCATATTATTGTTCAACATAAGTAGAATTTGCATTCTTATTTATAAGCATGAGATAGAGATAGAGAGTGTGAGAGAGAGAGTTTGTTGTATGTCCCTCAGATACTGGAGGCTCTAGTGGGCTTTCTGACATGCAGAACTAGCTATATGGCAAATCAGGATTTATTTTAGTATTTTTCCCCATCAAATGCAAATTCTATTCTAAAGAAGGCAAGAGTTGTGTCAGGATGCTGCAGATAGACCTTTAATAAAGGAGTGAGGTAAAGAAGGCCATATACTAAGGCACTCTCAAGTTATACCCTTATTATGACTACATGTGTCTTTATCTATAACTTGACATATGTGTTAAGTTGGCCAGAGTCTCCAGTGTGGAAATAGGTGCCTAGATGTAATTTAACAAGGTAAGGAAACATAATTCCCCCCCCTTTTTAGGGGGGGGGGTGTACTCATTATATCCATTTTTCAAAAGAGAAAGGTTATAATTTATCTATAATTGAGAAGTAATACATTCAATATGTGAGGGAGAAATAGTGCCTCTTTCTGCTAAAGTAATGCCTGTGCGGGAAACATCACCATATATGTTTATGGCTCTAAGTCTTTCACTTTTTGAGTCCCCATAGCATTTTACCATACATCTCTCTGTTACTAAGAACTTTGTGTTTTTGTCTTAGTGTGTGTAATGTGTCTTAATTCTCCCACATGACTGTAAACTCCTTGAAGACAGGATCCATGACTAAATTATCACTTTCCACACAGTTTCAAAACTTAAATAAATGGAAACTTTAGAAAATATCTATTTTGAATTATCTAGGTCATAGCCCCCTTCCATTAATATAAATAATAGTTACTTCTAATGTGCCGAATTCACCTGATGTGCCTACTCACTCCTAGGAATTAATTTATACGATAGGAGAGGCTAGTGGAATAAATTACTCTTCAGAGTTTCTGAAAACAAATAATGGGAGACAATATCATGGAAATTAATATAAAATATGGACAAATTCACCTGAACTTTATGGAACAAGAGAAATGTAAATTAACAAAATTGCCATTTAAAATGCTCATTAGGAGGAGGGCTCTTTTTTCTTTTTCCTTTTTTTTTTTTTTTTGCAGAATTCTGTCTATTTTCCACAATAGCCTCCTGGGAGAACTAATTGTGTTGCAGGATCAGGTTACTCTAACTGTTCTAATTAGGAATTTCAGACATGACTGCTCTCTCTTAAATAACATCTCCCTTTATGGGCCATAATCTAATTCCATGATTAATTTAGGGGCATTGCAATTGTTTTAAACAAAAAAATGTTACAACTTGTCTTCTTCCAATATCTTTTTGTACCTCTATCTTATGACACATAGGAAATTTAAAAGATTTTACATAATATTTACCTTTAGAAGAGAGTATTTGTACGGTTTGAAAAAGCATACCTGAAGCAGAAGAAGTATGTGATGTTACTTGTAATTTTAAAGTTATGGGATGGGGGGAAGAATGAGTGTTTGAAAGAAAAAAAATGGGCATTTTGGGAGAAAGAGAAATATGGAAAAGTGACTTTTTAAAAGCACCCTTTACAGATCTACATTTGCTTCATTAGTTTAAGAACTTTAACATGCAAAATTTCATTTGCTCATAAAATTATCATAATTGGCATGCCAAATTGAAAGTGTAGTTCATATTAATTAACTGAAGTTACTTTTCAAAGTTTTAACATTTTATTACTTCTGGATCTCCAAGATATTTAAAATTCAGTCCTTGATTTTCCTGAAATTTATGTCCTTTATGGGCATCAACAAAGTAGAGAAAAACTCATTTTCAGAAAAAGGCAAGGAAAATATCCAGTTTATATGAACCTTTGTCTTGTTAGTGAAATTTTTGGAGGTCTAAGTATATGCTTTCCCTAATGCTCTAAGAATCAGCTTTAATAATTTTCTACCCAAAGTTTGAGAAATAGGGCAACTTTCTTTTACTACCTGATGGTTTGACCCATGATCAATTGATTTAGGACATTTGCAAATACGATTGTCATGTGTTTTTCACATGTTGTGCAGGATGAGGGACTTGAAGTTCATATGAAACAAGAGCCAGAATACGCATCCTAGTACCGCCTGCAAGAAGGTCACTCATGGCAGGATGATTCTGGACTCCTGTGTATCCCCCAAGGTGTGTTCTATTCTGCCCCAGTCAAAACAAGGGTTGTGTCTGTGGTTTACATAGCAAGCCAATGGTGTCACACTGAATCAGATTTAAAGACTTATGCCAGTACGAATTTTGGGAAACAAATATTTTCATTTCCTCAGTGAAGTCCTTCCCTGAATGTCTGTGACGAGAAGGAAAGCACTTCTGTTCCTAGAGTCTTGTTCTAGCACGTGAAGGCTTTACTATAACTCTTGTCCATCAACATAGAGGAATTTAAAGAACCTGATAGTTTTATATGAACAGTTTTACATCAAACTCTGATTTCATAGTTTTGACATGCCAGTTTGGAAGAAAGACGACTGTGTAGTAATTTATAAACATTTAATATAAATTATTTATCACTCTAAAGTTCTAAAAATAAAGATTTTTAAAATAAAAAAGTTTTTCTTTGGTGGGATTATGGTGATGGGGACTAAAAGAGTTCTTGGAAAATTTACAAAGGAAAAAGAAGATACCCAAATCAGATCCTTGCTGCTCCTTGACAATTTTGTCTACTTTTTTTCTAGAATAGCCGTGTGAACTAGATACTGTTATGTCCATTTTATATATAAAGACTTTGAGATGCAGAGGCTGTAGGTTACAAAGCTGTCTCAGAGAGGAACTGGAGCAGGCTCTTTTGACTCAAAATCATGAATTTTCTTTACTAGTACACTGCTGTCTGGAAATGATAGAAACGAATGTTCCAGCTGGCCATCCACTTGATTATTCCACTCTTACTTTATTTCTGTAATGAAATTAATATTCAACACCAATCCCTCCTCTCAACTATTCTTTCCAACATCCTTCCGTCAGGGTCACTAACTCATCTGTTTCTAGTGGCCTATTTCTTTTTCTCTGTTTTCCTCTGTTCATTTAACCAACAAGTCCTGATATTTCTGATTTTGTAAATGTCTCTCAGGTTGGACTTTTCTTTTTTTCTTTCTTTGTCCACCATCATCAATGTAACCTCTGGCCTCACCACAGGCACTTCAATGTGACCACCATCTCCATGGAATACTTGCCACTATCACCACCACCTTCTCCACCCTACACTAGGATTGCTGCTATGACTAACACCACCACTTCAATCACCTCCACCTCCAAGTTTTACCATCAGTTCCATTGTGTTTGAGCCCTACTGACACATGTCATATTTTCTGAAATAGTCTGATTAAAGACCTCTTTAGTTATGGTCTTTCCAAATTTCAGTGCATACTGCATACTAATGCCAAGCGAATGTTTGAAAGGTCTGAACCCCTCTTCCTCTTCCTGACTTGCAAAAAGTTTATACTTTGCCTCTGCCCTAAATGTCTAAACCAGTTTCTACTGCTTCACTGCTTCTTCAACCCTTAGAATGTATTTTGAACCTGACCATGTGTCTTCATTCATAGGTTATCACTCTAGTCCAAGTGACCAAACATCCTGATTTGCTCAAGATCCTCCTGGTTTAAGATCTAAAGGTCCTGCATCCTGGGAAACCCCTCAGTCCCAGGCAAGCCACGACTAGTGGCAACCTTAAGTCCATGCCATTGTCCCTTCTGGGCTAGACTTCTGTAATAGCCTGGTAACAGCCTCTTTGCATCTCTTCTTGCTCCTTTCTAGTTTCCTTCTCACATAAAGAAAGTGTGATCTTTTTAAAATGGAAACCTGATCATGGGACAATCCCACTCAAAGTCCTTTGATATCTTCCCATTTTACTTAGAATAACATCCGTTCCTTATACTAAAAAGCCTGATATGATCAGACCCCTTCATATCCCACCACTATTCTCCAGTTCTCACTTCCTCTTCTCAAAACATGCCAAGCACACTTCTATCTGAAGGTCTTTGCATTGATGTTCCTTCTGTCAGCAATATTCTTCTCCTAGATTCTGGTGTGAATTGTTTCATTAGTTTATTCAGCTTTCTGCTTGTATGTTACCGCTTTAAGGACTTTTTCCATGGCCACTCTATCTAATGTAGTCCAGTGCAGCCCTAAACACATGTACTACCTCTCCTCTTGCTCTGTTTCTTTTTTGTCTTAGTAAATGTCATTACTTGACATTCCATTATGTCTGTTGAGGTTTTCCTCACCAGAATATCAGATCCATAAGAGAAGAGACTTGCTTTTCTTACTGTTGTGTTCCCAGCATTAGAATAGTGTCTATGCTTACTGAATGAGAACACGCAGCTTCCCTACAACTGAATAAGTCAGGTTGGTCTTTTCGGCATCTTCGTTTGTCACAAGTTGATTTCTCTGAGGAAGCAGACTCAGGCAGAATTTCAACCTGAGGTTTATAGGGGTGGTCCTTTAGATCAACCCCTCTGGAGAAGTTGTGCTGTGATACAGTTACATCAAAGGCCTCCGTCAATTCTATGGGGAACTCTGGAGCTGGAAGAGTTCTTCAAGGATATTTGGAATTGGGGCAACAAGGATGAGACTTTATCATCTTGAATCTCTCAAACATTGGATGTGAGCTGCTCCCACACCTTGGGTCAGCATCTTTTCAGCTGAGGGTGATGCCAGGAAGGGGGAACTCAGTTATGAGCTGTCAGCCATCAATACTCCTGAGATCCTAGTTAATAAATGCCTTGGTTATGAAGATGGTACAAAGATTGGGAAGTTTGCTACAGCAATCACTGTTTCTCTGTGAGCTATATTCCTTCCCACCACCAGACTTTTGCTTAGTTGGAAAATCCATCTGCAATGCTTTAATTCCCTTCTGCCTAATCAAATTACTCCTAACCAGTAAGCCCTAGTCCGTGTTCCAAAAAAAAAAACCAAAAAACCCTCCTTACTATTCTAGCCCACATGGATTTCTGCTAGCAATTGCTTCATAGCTGTTAGAATGGTGCCTAGAGATTACTTTTTCCCTATTTATTTTTTATATATGAGCTCAATTCATCTTAGACTCCAGAAGAGCAGGGACTCTATACTACTTTTCTATGCCTAGTTCCAGGCACATAATAAAGGCTTCTAAATAATTTTCGGTTGACTGTATTGAAATGAGGGCGTCACCAGTCTTTTGCTTTGTAAATAGCACTGATGTCAGTGCTCTAACAACAATGTCTCCAGTTTAATCCAGTCAACTAATAGATTTTTTTGGAGCTCCTCCTTTGTACCTAGTACTATGGACACTAGCCCTGTCATGAAACTAGAAACAAAGATATTTCTGGAGGTATAGTTTTTATAAGATAATGTCAAGACCCTGTAGGGTTGCAGCCAACACATGAGTGCTTTTGCTGGTGTGATTATCTCATGAAGGGGCCTTATTACTATTAGGAATTTCAGCTTTATGTGTAATATATTTTAGTCAATTGCCTTGATCACTAGGTGGAAACTACCAGTTAGTGTTAGAAAAGTTCCAGCTGTGAAATTCAGAGACATTAACCTGCTCTTTTAGAATACGGAGCTGACAATCAGAAAGCAGCTTTGTTCTGAGCAGCTAGATAATTTCATTATTTTTTAAAAAATGCAGCCACTGACTAGAGAAGACACAAATTAATGATTTACTAGACAACGACAAAAATACCTTTCCTTTTTGAAAAGCATTATAGATAATGAGAACAGAGGTCATCTTCAATGGATAAATAAAAAGCTTGATTTAAAATGAATTATTTATTTGATGGCTTCTGTAGCCCCATACATCGTTTTATGTGTAAAAAGATGGGTTCATTTTAGTGACCTTTGCAAATGGGGCTAAGTTCATACATTTGATGGAAACACTGTACTCTTGAGTGAGTTTTTCAAAAGTACCTGAATTAATGCTGTGACATTTTAAAAGGACATTCTATTTATGTTAATTGTAGGAAGATTTTTCTATGTGTTAAATTGGCAACAGATTCTTTGATGAGTAGATGGTTTTTCTCTGAGGTTGAGTCTGTTTAGAGGTGACAAACAAATGGAGGCCCAATTATCTCTGAAATGAAAATTCAGGCCGGGAACGGTGGCTCACACCTGTAATTCCAGTACTTTGAGAGGCCGAGGTGGGTGGATCACCTGAGGTCAGGAGTTTCAGTCCAGCCTGGCCAACATGGCGAAACCCCGTGTCTACTAAAAATACAAAAATTAGCTGGGCGTAGCGGCAGGTGCCTGTAATCCCCGCTACTAGGGAAGGTGAGGCAGGAGAATCATTTGAACCCAGGAGGCAGAGGTTACAGTGAGTTAAGATCAAGTCACTGCACTTTAGCCTGGAGGACAAAGCAAGACTCTGTTTCAAAAAAAAAAAAAAAAGAAGAAAATTCAGACCATTTGCATAGTCCTCACTGTAAAAATACTAAGACATTCTTCACTTATATGAAGGACAGTGTCATGTTTTTAATTTTAATAAGATAATGGGTAGCTTTAAATATATCTTTTATATGGTAGTATTTTTCAGCTTTATTTTATTCCCACACTACTCTCATACTCCTGAAGTATCTGCCAAATCGGTATTTACATCTAATGGACCAGATGGTCACAGTGTGAAATGTTGCTGTGTAATGTATTCAAGCTAGAAAGACTGAATCTGGCCTAGTGTACAAATGTACAGTAAATTGTTCAGGTGAAAGAGAGAGTGTATCTTTGGATGCTTATTCTTTGGGGATACTCTATAATTCATTGATTTATATTCCTTCATTTCTTATTAAAAAATAATTACTAAATTCCACCATAGACTCTCCCAGGCTCTAGTTTAGGCTCTGCAGGTATCTAGATGAGTAACAATATAATGTGTTGACTGTACCATAGAAGTGGCACAAATGCTATAGGAGTTGAAGATTGAAAATTTCCAGGGTCTAGTAACAGAACTAAGGAGAGAGGGACTTTAGTTAGAGATTTATTTCCCCAATAATGATTATAAATTTCTGCAAGCCACCCCAAATGCATGTTCTTTGTAAAACCAACGTGCTGGCCATACAAATGTAGCTTTTAGACCAGCCTTCTAGCTTTCCCATTTAACCAGAACTGGTGTCTATGGGAGGAGAAGGAAGGCAGGGGACATTTAAGTGTCCTGGACGAGCCATTACCTGGGCTGAGATAAGGCAGGCTCAGCAGGAAGTCAGGATGAACCCCGTCCACAAGAGGGTATGAGTGTTCTAGGCACAGGAATACATGTACGCAGTACTTTACCCCTTGAACTGCTTAAATTAAGTTACTCTTCTGTAAGTTTAAGACTCATGTAATTTAATTGAAAATGGATTTCTACTTTGTGATTTATATATTCAAAATTTCCTCATGTTATCCATAATTTATATTTTGATTAATGGATATACTTGTGGTCCCATTAGAAATATAATTAACAGAAAGGGGGGATAGTCTGATGTGATCAAAATAAGGGTGAAAATACAAAATCAAAGTGTTTCTTAAATGTAACAGTAGGCCTGGCATGACGGCTCACGTCTGTAATCCCAGAACTTTGACAGGCTGAGGCGGGTGGACTGCTTGAGCCCAGGAGTTTGAAACCAGCCTGGGCAACATGGCAAAACCCTGTCTCTGCAAAAAAAAAAAATACAAAAAAATGGCCAGGTGTGGTGATGCGTGCCTAGAGCCCCAGCTACTCAGGAGGCTGAGGTGGTAGGATTACTTGAGCCCAAGAGGTGAAGGTTACAGTGAGCAGAGATGGCGCCACTGTACTTTAGCCTGGGATAAAGAGCGAAACCCTGTCTCAAAAATAAAAACAAATAAAGAGTGACAGTAAAGTACAGTATAGAGTGGTGGAAAGTGCACTGGACTGCCATGGGTATTCATTCACTATTTTTTGGTTCAATTGATATTTATCGGGTACCTCCACTGTGCCAGGTACTGTTCTAGGCACTTGGGCACAGTGGCCAGTAAGATATGCAAAGTCAATGAAGAAAATAAACAGTAACATAAAAAGCATGTTTGGTGTGGTATGTCCTGTGGAAACATGTAAAGCAGCCAGAGGGATAAGGGAGAGCAATTTGAAACAGGAAGTTCAGGGAAGGTCTCTATAAGAAGGATTTGAAGGAGGTGAAATGCGGTCAGCTACTTAACCATCTGGGCCTCACCTTCCTTGTCTTTATAAAACAGGTTTGGATAACATGGTCCTGAAGGTTCTTCTGGCTGGGAAATCATATGTTTCCATGATTTTATTTTGTTATAGCTACCTGTCTGGTTGTTCTCTCTGTTTTACTGGACTGTGAACTAATAAATGGGTGTTTTAAGCCACAGAATTTGTGGAAATTTGTCATATGCAATCAAAACCAGTAAATGCACTCAGTTCTTTCTCTCTATCCTTTCCCTCTCTTCTTTAGTTATCTTTATCACAGATTTCATAAGGCAATCCTTTGGAGTACGAGAAGAAAATATTAGACCTTCTATTTATATTAACTTTTATCCCATATTTTTAAATTGTGTTTCATTTATATGTTTTGTTAAACATATCATATATTGGTATAGGACAATGTGTATATGATTTACAGATAGAAATATTGGGAGGATGTGCCAAATATTTTATTACTGACAAAAGACAAAATAACATTTGGGATCTTTTATTCAACATTAATACGCTTAGAAGATTCCTCAGTGACTTTGTAACAACATAAACTCTACAGTCAGGCTACTCAGGTTCAATTCCCAGGTCTGCTTCTTATTACCTACTAAACCGTGGGAAATGTACTTTCTCTTTTGTGCCTCACTTTTCTCATCTCTAAAATGAAAGAATAGCAATGGAATCAGCAGAATTACATCAGTTAGTATGTATAAAGGAGTTAGAAGAGTTCCTGGCTCACATGTACTGTGTGAATGATCGCTATTATTATAACAAAATTTCTATTTCAACATCCTCTTTTCTACATAGTGCCATGTCTCTCTGCTCCTTTTCACAGCCAAATTTCTTAAAGAAATTGTTTACAATTACCATCCCCATTTCTTCCTGTTCTACTGATTTCTCTCTTCATCATTTCATTGAAATGGCTGCTACTAAGATTTCAAATAACACCATATTATCAAGCCATTAATATTTTGCAGGTCTCATTTCCATGAACTCTCAGCAGAATTTATTGACACCCTTCTCTTCCTTGGATTCTGTAGTATAATGCTTTCCTGATTTTAGTTTCTCTGCCTCTCTTTCTACTCACTCTTGGTCTCCTTTTGCAAGGCATAGTTATAGCTGACTTATTTTCTTCATAAACTAATCTTATCCCAGTACATTGTTTTAGTTATAATATGGACGTGATTCTCAAGTTTGTATCTCTAGTTTAGATATTTTCTCTAAGCCCCAGACTTTTATATCCAACTGTCCACTAGTCATTGAATATCTTGCACTCATTTTAGACTCAAGTGCCAAAAACAGAATTTATGATCTTTCTTTTAAATCTGGTTCACTGGATTTCAACAAATGATACTTGCATCCAACAAGTTGCTTAAGCCAGAAAACTGGGCATTATCATTGACCATTGACTTCTTTTGAGTTCTGATTTTATTTATCATAAAATCTCTCAATAGGTTTATTGTTTCCATCCTTATAGTCTTCACAATGTGATCGAATAATCTCTCATACAGATTACTCCGATAGCCTCCTAATTGGTTTCCTGAAATTTACTCTTGGAATACAATTGACAGAGTCACCTTTTAAATAACAGGCATGGTATCTCACGCCTATAATCCCAGCACCTTGGGAGGTTAAGGAGGGTGAATAGCTTGAGGCCAGGATTTTGAGACCAGTCTGGCCAACAAAGCCAGACTCTGTCTCTACACAAAACAAAAAAATAGGCATGGTGGTACATGCCTGTAGTCCCACTGACTCAGGAGGCTGAGGCGGGGAAAATCAGTTGAGCCTGAGAGTTTGAGTCTTCAGTAAGCTATGATTGTGCCACTGCACTCCAGCATGGGAAACAGAGCAAGACCCTGTCTCTAAAAAACAAAACAACAAAAAACCCAATCTTAAAATCCTTAAGTAGGCCTCCTATCTTTCTTGAGTCAAAGGCCCAAATTCTTACCATCATTTAGAATAGCTTCGAGTTCTATTTCCTGCTTATTCCTCTGCTTCGCCTCCTGCCTCTTTCTCCCTCTGTGCAACAGCCACAAGGGGAAAACCTTCTTTGTATCATTAACTATGCCACGTCACCTACGCTTTCAGAGGCTTCATATAAACAGTTCTTTTTGCTTGACATCCTGCCCTCTTGCCACCCTCCCGTTTATTTAGTTAACTTTTACTCATCTTTCACGTCTCCTCAAAATTCATTTATTTAGAGAAGACTCAAATGATTCATTAAACTAGATCAGAACCTTTTAATAGATTTGTTAGTAGTGATTTGTACTCTTCTTTTAAAATATCTATTAGTTTGTAATGATGTATTAATTTGCGTGATTATTCAATTATATCTCACCTAGATGAATTTGACCTCTTTACATCGTACCCTTTTATCTATATGCAGATGACCTGGCACATGTATTATGAGTACATATTTATGAAGCTAAAGAATGAATACGTTTATTGAGTGTTCCACTCTGCCAGAGTCTCTGTAGTTAACCAAAAGTCTACTCTCTTCTTCCTGAGAACACAGCTGGATTATATTTCCCAGCCTTTCTTGTAGTTACATGTGGTCTTGTGATTGGGTTCTAGTGAAAATGGAATGTCAACATATGTGATGTGCACCACTTCTAGACCCAACCCCCCAAAACTCCTACTCATGATTTTTTTTCTCTTCTATGTCTCTGACAGTGACCTCAGAGTGACTTTGGAAGCTACACACTGAAGATGGCAGAGGTTCAATGAGACAGGATCCTTGAAGATGTAATAAAGCAGAGCCCTACTTGCCAAGCTCGAACCTCTTTATCTCACTGAGCAAGCGAAAAATAGACTTCTCTTGTGCGGAACTCATTACACGTTTGGGCCTATTTGTTATTGTAGCCTAGCCTGACATAATTAACACAAATAAATAAATGACTTCTAAACAGTGTTTTCAGAAGTGCGATTAGTGATCCACTTAACAATCTGTGGCTTATAGAAAATGAATAAAGCTTAGTCTTATATGTCAAACCCTTATTTTGTGTTTTCCATATGCCAGTCATGCTACAAAGAACTAGAAACAAAGGATGATTAAAACATGTCCTTGCCCTTAAGAAGCTTTTTCCGTGCTGGGGTGAACAAGCATACAAACAAAAATTCAACATGAAATTGTAGGTGTCATTGTAGAAACGTGTATTAGGAAGGACCAGTATAGAGAAGGTAGAGGAATTTGTAAATAATTACTTATGTGACTTTTTATTGGAGAGTAGAGAAAAGTGAATTCCAAAAATGTCCTTGTCAAAAGATTATTCATGCTATAGCGTGCTGAGGTACTTGAAATTCTACCATTTATTACCTTTAGCTAAAGATTTAGATCTCTACAGGTCCTTTAAAACAGTATGAAACACTGTTTTGCTCCCTAATGGGCGACATGACATCTATCACAGTGTGAAATTTTAGTTGGCCAGGTGTGGTGGCTCACACCTGTAATCCCAGTGTGTTGGGAGGTCAAGGCAGGAGGATCACTTGAGCCCAGGAGTTCAAGACCAGCCTGGGCAGCAAAGAGAATAAAAATAAAAATTAAAGAATTTGGTGATGTATGCCTGTAATCCCAGTGACTTGGGAGGCTGAGGTAGGAGGTAGGGGGACTGTGTGAGCCCAGGAGTTTGAAGCTGCAATGAGCTATGATTGCACCACTGCACTCCAGCCTGGGTGACAGAGCAAGATCCTGTCTCAAGAAAAAAGAAAAGAAAAATTTTTAGTTGACATTTTCTTGGAATATGAACGATTTCTCTAAGTCAATGGAAATGGCCAAAAATGGGGAAGATAGTAGGCTGGCCTCATAGCTTGGGTGCTGCTCTCAGTAGAGGGCTAAGTAGGAATCCAGGTAAATGGTCAATTGCCTAAGGACGTGTGAAGTGGAAGGAAACTAATAGAGAACAATTTGTGGACAGTGTCCAAAGACAAGCCTTTACCAAGTTGCTTTGCCACTTTAACATTCTCTCTTTGTCAATCACATATCCTCGGTTTTCTGGGTCAAATTCAATTTTAAACATTCTACTTTCCTGTCCTCAACTGACTTTGAGGCTCTGGGATAAAGTTGCCTCATAGTGATTTGGATGATGGGAGCCCATATTATCCTCTGTTAAAATGTAAATATGGATACCAAGTAATTTTGAAATATGAGCAACATATATTTCTAAATAACAATGCAGATTTGACCTGCGCAGTTAGAAAGGGGGATTTAAAGTTGTATGCCAGGAAGTGGACTATTGATTCTGGATCGTTCATGAAAAACAATGGCAGAAAAGCCTTGGAAGGCATTGTTTAGTACTTTTAACTCTGAGAATCATAATCTTTAGTGGCAGAGATATGTATCTGAATGATTTATACACAGGCTTCCTGACAGAGCAGCATTTCATTTTTACCAATCATATTCAATGACTGCAAAGACTTTGTATCCTGAAGTTCTGTCACTCTGTAGCTACTTCTGCTGGTGCATCTTAATTAACTTGAGAGGATATCATGGGGAAAATGGGGTCTTGATGGAGAAAGCTCAGAAGCCAGGATGCTGTTCTATCGAAAGGACAGTTTTCTCTTTTTTGTTCTGGGACAATGGTAACCAAGAAGAAATAGCTGGAGGGAATGGCAATGGCCACACAATTTGGAGATGCCATTACTCAAGAAAAGTTTTCCTTCTCATTAGGGAGCAGTGGGTAAAGAGTAGCAGGGGGGAATATCCAGCAGACCTCAGTTCTGCACTAATCCGCTCCTAGGGGCACTCTGAGCATGTGCTCCTCCCACCACCAAAATGGATAAATAATATCTGCTTTGTCTACTGCAATATTGACTGCAAATGTCTGTTCACCTATTAGTGAGGATGGCACACGATCTATCTGTGAGCTAAGGGGAGCCTAACACTGTGGGGGAGGAGAACCAAAAAAGGAGGACATAAAAGGCAAGGGATAGACTCAGACAAGTCACACAGAAGTTGGTGAGAAGAGTTATTTAAAAGCAGTGTTAGGGGCTGGGCACAGTGGCTCAGGCTGTACTCCCAAAGTTTTGGGAGGCTAAGGCAGAAGGATCTCTTGAAGCCAGGAGTTTGAGACCAGCCTGTGCAACAAAACAAGACCGTGTCTCTGCCCACAAAAATTAAAAATAAGTATATACATAAAATGAAAAAAAAAATTAGCCTGGCATGGTGGTGTGCTCTGGTCATCCCAGCTATTCCAGAGGCTGAAGTGGGAGGATTGCATGAGCCCAGGTGTTAGAGGCTGCAGTGAACTATGACTGCCACTGCACTCCAGCCTGGGTAAAAGACTGAGATCCTGTCTCAACGAACGAATGAATGAGTGCAGTGTTAGGGAGGTCAGAGGGGGCCAAAGCCGGCTTCTCTATGGCGTCTGTCAATAGCAAATGCAAATACCACACTTAGAAAAGGAGAGAAGACAGAAACAAAAGGCAAAGAATTGTAGCTAGGGAGGCAAAGCAGTAAGAAAAATAGAGAAAGATATAGAGGGGAAAAAGAAGCTTGAGGAAGAGAATAAAGGGGAAAAGGGTTAATTTGTCTATTTTATCTTCCATTAGGAAGAGGACAGAAGGAAGAGAGAAGATAAGGAAAAGTAAACTCAGGAATTGTGGAGAAAGCAGTGGAAGGATTTTGAAAGACCTTTTTTGTGGATTTACTTCATAATGCATGAGAGCTGCTGCCTAGAGAGGGACTATGTGATAGGACCCTAATTATTAGTTCAATTGGGAAGAACCCAAAAGACGTATTTGCAGTAATTCAAATCCACAGATATAAAGAATCTGATGTGAACCTCAGATGACAGAGAAAACTGATATATTTTATGGGCTGTATCAGGGGGAAAAAGCAGGAGGCACTGGTGATTTCCCCAAGCAAGTTAAAGCCAAAGGCTGTTAGTTCTCTTCAGGGATTGTAACACAGGAGATAGGTCATATGGCAATTTCATTGAAAAATCCCATTATGATGTAGAGAAGTTACATTAACAGCAGCAGAGAGATTTGGCGTTAGGACAGGGAAACATAAGCATGGAATAGAAAGCTGTCAAGGTGAACACGGGCATCCTATTTTCCAGCTGCTTTTAATGCAGAACAGAAACAAGTTCTGGCTGTTGCTGGAATAGCCAGAGATGTCCTTTACATGTGTGTTAACAGATCACATGAGAATAAAGTGCTTGGGGAAGAGTCTCAGATAAGGACAAGGTAGCATGAGAAATGTAGCACAAGGTATGTGTTTTTGGATAGAAGGACCCTAAAAAGAGGTTGTCATTGGGTATTTTGGGTATGTGTGCGGGTAAACTGTCATTGATTGAACGGAGGAAAATGTTATCAATGTTACATATTACTTGTTCTTCTCTCAGAATGGATTTAAAGGTACTGCAGGAATATAAAGAAGCTAGTCATAAAGAGCAAGAGCCAAGATAAAAGTGCCTTGAGAAGATGGTTCTTGCAGAGGAAAGGTAAATCACTGCCTTTTCAAAGACAGACCTGTGTTTGAAGTCCACAGAAGAATAAAGAAAGGATTGGGAGTAAAAAAAAAAGCACCAGAGAACACAAGGAAAGGCATACAAGGACAGGCATAAAAAACATAGAAGAAATACAAGGTAAGACTAGAAAAACAGACAAACATAACAGGTTTTCTGGGGGATAAAACCCAAGTTCCAGAAAAAAGGACTACCAGACAAGAGGAGACAGTAGGTCCTAGAAAGAAAGATCTAGTTGAAAGGGACTTGGGGTCCTAAATAAAATCGTACAAGCATAGGAAAGCACTGCTTGCAGTGTTGGAAGCAGAATGGAATTTACTATTAAGCATAAGCACTTTACAATAACATAAAGAGGGAGGTCAACACATTTGAAGGGATAGGCTTGGGGTTTGTGATACTCATCAATAGGGGAAGAATGTTACCTGTAGTGGGGAATGAATTGCGGGAGAAGGAAAGAGTGAGTTCGATGTGTCAATGTGTCATGAGAAATAAAAAAAGACCAGCTTTGTCAATGTTCCTGGCTCTCCTAATATTTATAAGCAAGAAAAGTTAAGACAGTAGACATGGGAGGGTCCAGGTTAAACATAACCTAACCTCTTGACAGCCTCTTGGAAAAGGTGGTCCCACTTGAAAAGAGTTTTGAGAACACAAGGACAAACTATGAAGATGATGCCAGAGTAGAAGATAAAGGCTATGGACATAAAAAGAAAAATGATGAAAGTATTATCAAAGAAATATCAAGGGAGATTAAGCTTACACAACAGAAATCTTACTACATCAAAGCAATTCACATAGGGTTGCAGGAAATAGAAAAAGGAGAGCTGACACTTGCATGTTCTCGATTGCACCATGTTCTTGTGCTTTCAAGCCTTTGAACATGCTGCTTCATCTGCCTGGTATAGCTTCCCTCCCCGTGTTTTCCTACTGGTTTCCTACTTATTTCTCAACCATCATCTCTTCACTGAGCCTTTCCCTGACCATTCTCACTAGAGTTTGGCCCTTCTTCTTCCTTTGCGCTTCTATAACACCTTCCCAAACCCTCAGTATAGCACTTGCAATATTGTGCTGTAAGTGTCTGCTCACCTCTCTCCCGCTTTCATTAAACATGTCCTGTGTTTTAATTGGTTTGCCTAACATATGGCTAAAGGTGAATATAGAATGAGATTGTTTTTTACTGTGGGAAAGGCATAGGACAGAGAAAATAGTCATTCTTAGTTTTTGTACCTCGGTAAGAAAAGTTTGTAGTTAGTTGGTCAAGACCGTAAGGAAAAAATGAAAAGCTGTGCTGTAGGCGATAGTGACGTTAAAAAGTAAAAGCTGCCTAGCACACAGCTGATACTCAGTAACTTTTTTGTTTTAAGAGTTAAGATACATTTGAGTTTCTTATTAAAAGCAAAGGAAAAAATGTGAAGTAGGGTTTTGGGTATCAATCTTTCCGGGAGAGTAGAAATGCCACGGACAATGTATAAAGATTATTGGGGAATTAACTAGGCAGGATAAAAATGTAAATGAGACAAAAAGAAGAGAATCACAATTTGAGAGAAATGAATAGGTTTGAAAAATGACATATAAATCACATTGGGAATTTGGCTGGTTTAGGTATAAATTAAACCTGTTCTATAAATGAAAGATACCAATATTTTTTTCTTGCTAGTTTAATGCCAATAGAATAACTCTTTCTAAAAAGCATTTCCCTGACTTTGCCTCATTATTTTTTTAAAGACCTTGAGCGGCTGAATCTTGTAAAGATGCAAAATAACCCTCTTTAGATTTAAATTTAGATTTAGATATGAGTGAACTCTGTAAAAATGCAAAAAAGCCCTCATTACTTGATGACATAGTAGTCGAGGGGGAATATCTGAATTTCTGAATAGGTATACTGTGCTGTGAATTTTTGTGTCTCCTCCACAGAATTCATACATTGAAATCCTAACTCCCAAGGTGATGGTATTAGGAAGTGAGGCCAGTGGGAGATGATTAGATGATGAGGGCTGAGTCTTCCTGCATGGGATGAGTATCCTTGTAAAGAAGGCCAGAGAAAATTCCTTTGCCCCTTCTGACATGTGAGGATATGGTGAAAAGACCATGAACCAGTAAGCAGGACTTCACCAGACACCAAATTTGCTGGCACCTTCATCTCAGACGTCTCAGCTTCCAGAACTGTGAGAAAGAAATTACTGTTGTTTATGAGCCACTCAGTTTGTGGCATCTTGTTATAGCAGTCTAAACGGACTAAGACAAGATATAAAACCTAGTGATAACCATGGCCAGGCCCGTTTAGTCACATCTGGGGGAATTATAACCCTCTGTAGATGGAATGCTATGAGAATTGTAAGGATTCTTTACTTGAAATCAAGAAGAAAGCACAATTTATCTTTTGAGCTACAAGCATATTGCATCTATTGGATAGTTTCATAAGATCACTATGAAAATAATATAATCAGACTGTGGGTAATAGAAACAAAATCTTTTTCATGCACAGTCGATTTAATTCCATTTTGGGGCATATATGAGATGTGTGAAGTAGCAAATATAGACACATAGATTAAGAATTTGAATTCAGATTTTCATATAACTGGCTAAATAATGTACTTGAAACAATGTGAAGACACTTGAGTTACCTCCTTCACAAAATAGGTTACAAAGAACCAATTCAAAGATGACAAGTGAACACCTCCCACAATATCTACATTAAACTCATACTTTCTTAGTGAAGATGTCCCATCTGCATATTACTTCTTTTTCAGCGATTTTGACTTTTATTTCTTCGATGGTAATCTTCTGTTCTCATTCATTTCTGCTTAAAGGTTATGCAACTAATTACTGTATTTCCCATGTAGGCCTTAAACGCATTGCATGTTGTGGCTGAGTTACAGAGAAAGTCAAGATCATCTCTAAGTATATTTGGAATTCAATTTGCCAAGATTTCATAAATTGTTCATTCTGCAGAAACAGTTTAGTTTCCATCTGGTTTGCCTAGGGGAAAGTTCACTGGTGTTCATTGTTAAGAAAATCAGAACATCATTAGGGAATTCAATGGTCCTTTGCATGAAACTATGATGTTACTAAATCACACAGTGCACAAATATAGTTTATCTGCAAATTAGTATGATGTGAATTTGAATGAAAGCCATCCTTTTCAGACAAAGAAAGCAAATAGGTATATCTTGCTTGTTTCATTTTGCAAGTATTCACACTGACAGCTGGAATGACCCTGCTGAGATGCCAAGGAGTTTTGGTTACGTAAAGTTCATCAGAGATTTTTATGAGAAACGACTAATAGAGGATTTTTTTAAACAGCATATGTTATGCAATTGTAACTTTAGGCATTCTAAACTATGACAATTTTTCTCCTTCTTTGTGATGACATTCTGGCTTTCAACTCTTGAGCTTCACATTTTGATGAAGAAAAATTAGTAAGTTTCTAGAAAAATATAAATGAGAAAATTGATCCAAAAATTCCTGGTCAATTTCACCAGATAACTTTTATTATTTTTTTATGAGTTTATTTTTATTTGTGACTTTTACCTATATATATATATATATATATATATATACATATTTTTATTTTTTAATTTTTTTTTTCTGAGACGGAGTTTTGCTCTTATTGCCCAGGCTGGAGTACAATGTACAACGGCGCGGTCTCAGCTCACTGCAAACTTCACCTCCTGGGTTCAAGTGATTCTCCTGCCTCAGCCTCCTGAATAGCTGGGATTACAGGCATGCGTTATCACATCCAGCTAATTTTGTATTTTTAGTAGAGATGGGGTTTCACCTTGTTAGTCAGGCTGGTCTCCAAGTCCTGACCTCAGGTGATCCACCCACCTCGTCCTCCCAAAGTGCTGGGATTACAGGCGTGAGCCACCGTGCCCAGCCTGACTTTTACCTATAATTTTATTATATGATATCCTATTGGGTGGAAATCAAACTAAACACTTTTAAAAAGTTATTTTTTTCCCCATGTGGAATCTCATAAAAGTATGTTTTCTACCAACAGTGTACTTTAAAGAAGTTTGTAGACATCCATGGAAAATCTACTTCATAAAAGTAGTAACTATTGTTTAATAAATTCTGCAAAAGGATAAAAAATGCTGCAAAGGCACAAATTATTTCCATTGATTAAAGATGCATATTAATTCTTGGCAAAATGAAAGAAGAAAATAACTCAAAAGACATAAATTTAAAAAATCACACAAATTTTAGATGTCCCAAAAAATGTTTAAACTAGGAGAATATAAAATATCTAAGGGAAATCATTTTGAATTTAAAGCTGAAAAGAGTATGTGCACAATTGTATTATCTGAAAAAGGCTTTAGGCAGTTGAAGTCCTGGAATATTTGAGACCATTTGGCTGAAGGAGATGAATCATAGATATATATATAACTACTTTTGCAAGCTATTAAGAAAAAAAAAGAACCTTGTAGGTTTACGTTGTGGGAAAAATTAAAAGAAAATGTGTAAAACTGTAGAAGGTGACTTCTAAATTTATCCAGGGTGAAATTCAAGGTAGAGAAATGAGCCAATGATGTCACTTACAAGTGAGATTTGTAGAGTTAGGCGGGAAAGCTTTCTAAAAGAATCTGTTGCCACTTTAAATTAAGAACACTTCTCTGGCAGGGTGTGGTGGCTCGTGCCTGTAATCTCAGCACTTTAGGAGGCCGAGATGGGAGGATCACAAGGTCAGGAGTTCAAGACCAGCCTGGCCAACTTGGTGAAACCCCATCTCTACTAAAAATACAAAAATTAGCTAGGTATGGTGGTGAGTGCCTGTAATCCCTGCTATTCAGGAGGCTAAGGCAAAAGAATCGCTTGAACCCAGGAGGTGGAAGCTTCAGTGAGCTGAGAGCACATCATTGCACTCCAGCCTGGGTAATAGAATGAGACTCCATCTCAAAAAAAAAAAAAAAAAAGAATACTCAATTGCATGTGAGGGGAAAACTGAAAAGGCTTAAAGAGTTAAGCTGGGGCAATTTTTCCTGGGGTCATTGAGAAATATTTCCTAAGTTTACTAATAAGGAACTGCAAGAAATAATGGACTGGAGGTTAAATCTGTATGCCTGAAAGATGTTAGCTTCTCAAGAATGATTTTAGAGACAGTGAGTGCCATAAGTAAGACTACAGTTAGACTCCTAGGTTCAAAAATTCTGGCTTATCACTTATTAGCTATGTCATCTGGTAATATTCTTAAACTTTATGGACTATCGTGTCCTCATCAGGAAAATCCGAATGATAATAGTACCTAAGTGAAAGGACTGTTGTATGGATTTAATGGATTAATACACATGAAGTGCATACAACAGCATCTGGCATATACCAAGTGCTCAATAAATGTTATTCAATGTCATAACAGACTATCACTTATGGAACAACTTCTATGTGCTAGGTATTTAATGTAATTTATTTCATATCTTCACAGCCCTGAAATATAGATATTATCTCCATTTTGTAAATGAACAAATTGAGGGTTCAGCCCTGTGAAGTAATTTTCCTAAGGTTATCAGAACTCAGAAAACAGATCTGTTAAGCACAGATGTCATGCTCTTTCTTCTATGTAGTGAAAGTTTTTGAAATTTTAATTTTCTTCTTACACTGAATCATTATTTAGGAGTACTCAACATTATGCCAGTGAAATACTGTTAGCACAAGGTGCTGATCTGGAAAAAAAAATCACAAGGCAGAATTTCCCTGGTGTAAATGTTTGCAGCCAGATTTTTCATCTCTAATATTGTGCATCATCTGTTAAGCAATTTGTAATTGCTTTCATGTCTTCCTGAATGCACAGGAAACAGCAGGCTACAATTCCTGAATGACCATCTCAAGGTCTTCCATGGAAATCTGTAGACTGTTGAGGTGAAAGGGTTTCTCAGAGGAGCAGAAGCATGTCCAAACACAAGCTCCCGATTTTCCTTTATGTTCCTAAGGTTGCCTGAGTTAAAGATTGCCTAAGAGTAGATGTATTACAGTGCCTTGACTCAGGAGGGGTAATAAAATGTATTCCTCTCTCCTTATAGGGATTTAATGAGGTCAAATAAGATAAAATAGGTGGAAAGATAAGCTTTCTGCAAAAAAGAGGATACATAAGTGCAAGAAAGAAAATTTTAAGGCATGAATTAGAACAAGATAAAAGCAAGCCACCTTCTCTAAACAAGTGATAAGTACTCTGTTCTCTGTTTTCATGTGGCTGAAGGTCAATGGATACAGTGTAGAGATGGCTGTGTGACTGAAGCACCTGTTAGGTTACACAGAGTAGGGGTTTGGAGCTGAAGCCTGAAATCAGACAGGCACAGCTTGGAAACTCTGGTTTGCCACTTACTAGATAGGTGACCTTGTGCAGATGGTTTCATTTCTCTAAGCTTCAATTTCCTATTGCATAAAATGGGGATAATAATTGTACTGATCTCACCTGGTTGTGAGGATTAAATGAGATGAGATATGTAAAGTGCTTAGAACAGTGCCTAGAATGTGGAAAGTCTGCATGCATGCTAATTATTTCATTATTATTCCAGTACAGTAGCATTCCCATCCATAGATAATTAAGAATAATTTTAAAATGTTTTAAAAAGTTGGATAACTTTGTGTGTTTCCTGCTCAGCTAGTGCCTGGTACATAACAGACACTTATATTTTCAGTATATTCATTAATGGAAAGATAATGTCATGTGTTTATATAGAGACATTCCCTAAGTCAGCCCTCTTACCAGGTTATTCTTAGACACACAGAAGAGCACATGGAGTGAGGCCTTGTGAGACATCTATGTGGAGATGTGTATTTTACCAAGCTTGGGCCCTTTCAAGGCTCTCCTTCTGCAGGGTGGCTTAGGGCCTCATCACCCAATGCATCTTTCAGAGTTGAAGTCCACTGAATCCTGTGCTTGGATAACATAGTTTGGATTTTATTTTCCACTTAACCCCTCTGTGGCCATGAGCTTGGATCAGCACAGTAAAGAGCAGATGGGTGTAGCGGTTTACAACTGGTGGCTAACTGGGATGTGTTGAAATGGAAATCACCAAGTCCATGAGGAAACTTGAAAATACACCATCCTCAGCTGCAAGGATAAAGGCCATGCTTGCTATTCTTCAGGGTATTTTTCCTTTGGGATTCTTTTAAAAGAAAAAAATATGGCTTCAGGATTTCTTTGTGAGTAATTTTTAGAAAGTGTTAGGTTGGTAAAGAAACAGTGGAATCAGAAAAATTATGCAATGCTTCTTGACTGTGGGTATGGTACTATTTAGGAGAACATTAAATACTGCATATAAAATATTAAAAACAAGTTGTGGTAGGGTTAAAAAGGATGTTAACATTATCTTAAATAGAAATGAACTCTGTTTTAATCAACATGTCCAAAACAGAACTTACTGTTTTCCCTTGAAATTAGTGCATCTTTCTGTAATTTCATTCATTGCCCTGTTTGCTTATTCTCAGTCAACCAAACAAATCGAAATTCTTTTCAATAGCTCTCTCTTCTCCCTCACCTCTCTATCTCATTGATAACAAAATTCTGTAAATTCTAGTTCTGAAAATACTTTTTCAAATTCTAGTTCATATTCTACCTTTACAGCCATATAGTTTCATAGACTCCTAAATGGAGGCAAGAGCCAAAAAATTGGCTTTCTCAGACACAGAGCTGATATGACCACTGACAGCCTTATTATCCTCACTGGCTGCCAAATGTGAGACTAAAATGTTAAATCCCACCTTCAAGGCCCTAAAATATTACCCTTATTTATTTTTCTGGCTTACCACTCACACCATCCCCCCTCTCACATGTACAGTACTAGAACCTAGTCCGATCTGGACATCTAGTTCTTTAAATGTTCCAATGCTTGCCCTGCTTCTTCTTCTTAGAAGCCCTTATTCTCAACCTGTTGAATTCCTAGTTATCCTTTAAAACCTATTTCAAATTCACATTTTGATCATCTCTTCTGAACTCCTCACTTCCAGATAGCATCATCCCTTCCTCATCACCTATGAGTATAGCACTGTCTAATTCATCTTTACATCACCAGTGCCCAGCAAAAATTGATCTGCGGATGTAAGTTTGTTGAAGTGAATCATCCGATTAATGCAAAATCTTCCAGAATAAGCCATTTCCTTTGACATAGTTAAATGCAGAAGCTACAGAACATAGTTGTTTACCATAGAAGGCACAGTGGATTGGTTGCTGGAAGGAAATAGGGCATGTGTATATGTGGCTATATGTCACCTGGAGCACAGGCTTTGGAGTTAGATTGATCTGAGTTAATACATGATTCTGTGACTTAACAGTCATATGGCTTTGGGAGAATTCCTTTACTTTTCCTTTGTAAAATGTGGATAACAATGCTATCACATCACGTAGGATTGCTGTGGATACTAAACAATATGCACAGCTCTGAATATAGTGCTCTTCATTTTATTAAAATAGAAAAATTTAAAAACTGGCTGGTGCATGCGTAGTACTTCTGAACAGTACTGAACAATTACGAAAAATGTTGTGATACTAGATGTATGAAAGAAATGTAGAGACTCATTACTATGGGATGTTGCCTAAACTAAATTGTCAAGTTTAACATGTGAAGAGGTACAGCACCCATAAATTATGATCTAGTTCTTGTTTACAGTGATTGCCTTAATAGGAACATCTTTATTTTTCTTATAATTTGATTTCTGACTACAGTAGTTAAAATACTAACGCTCAAGTGGAAAAGGACTTGTCCAGCCATTTTGTAATAAGTATAAAACTTATGACACCAGCCATTTTGGTCATCTGATCCCTGAGTCATCCTAAGGTATTTTCTTCCTAGGCTCAACCTGTATCTTTTAACTGTTTATAGACAGCATATTTATTTTTTCTATTGGCAGGAGGCATATTCCTTTGTGTGTGGTGGTGGCGGGGAATCTGAAGAAGTCTCTGAAATAAACATAACCATTAAGATTTTAAAATGCCACTTTTTGGTCATCAGTTTAAAAGCTGTTATCAATCAGCTGCCTCTTGCAGGCAGAGATGAAAAATCTGTGGGTTGAAAGACACTTGAAATCAGTGATTAGCAAGAAGATGGTCTTTCATTCCAAACATGGAGCCCGGATGTCAAACATCTCTAGTTTTCTCCAAAGGCAAAATCAATATTTTTTTTTTTAAAAGGGCAAAATGAACTGAAAGAAACCCTCCTAAGTTTGCTGTAATAATATCCTGTACCTCTTTGTCTGCACTCCCAAATGCTTGCAGCTGGCTGCTCTGCTCTAATGACCGCATCTCATTCTGCCTTGCCACTTGGCTCCTTCTCAGCTCCTGCCTGATCATATTTTGAAATGTCATTCACGTTTATGCAGGCCAGTGCACAAAACAAAATTAATTTAATTCACAACGGCGCGTTAATATTATTACTTTTGACACCATGGAAAACTTATTAACTATAGCTTGTCACGGGCCTCTCTGAGTGCCTAACTATGACACTGAGAGGAAAAGTAATATGATCTAAAGGTTTTCTTGATCACTAGATATTGTAAAAAGTCAGAGTAGCCAAGTTTTTTCAATAATGATGCATTCACTGTCTTTCTGTGAATGAGCAAGAAAATGTGTTCCATTTTGCTGTACTACCCTTTAACGAACTATTTTATGGCACATGCTTTAAGGTTTGTATATTTTTCCCTCTATCAATAAATATGGTCTGTATTTTAAAGAGGTAGTAGGAAATTTAAGTTACACAATTAATGTGTAAATTACAGTAGCCCAAGAGCCTAGAGAAAGGAAAAGAGAAAAAGAGAGCTAATATTCACTGGATATTTGTCAGTTTTGGGTGTTTTTGCATACTGCATCTCATCTAATCCTTAAAATAACACTGTGATGAAGTTTTATATTCTCTATCTTATGCATAAGAACATTAAAGCACAGGGAAGTAGGCCGACTTCAAGTTTACACAGCTCATAAATGGCAGAGGCAATCCGAACCCAGGTCTGACTACAAAAACCTTCGTATTCTGTGAGCCTTATCTGTAGTCATATTAAATCAGTGTAAAAGGAGGAAATCACAGGCCTAACATGAAATGGGCAATCCTTTCTCTGTTTTCCATAAGCTGTAAGTTTCATGGAAATGATTTTATATAAATTTTTGAATTACTCAAAGCTGGCATTTATAATTAGATCTGAATTTGGCATCTAAAAGGCAATAGAAAGCTTAAAATAAGTTCGCTATATATTTTGTGTATGAAATTAAGTGTTTAACAATATTTATTCCTTGTTCAGTATCCAAATGGTTTGTTTTCCCACGTCCACCAAAAATAAGTTTATTTGCTTCTTTTCTTTTCAGCCATAACATAGCTTTTTCCTGCCTAGGAAGGTGTATTAGTCACACTCTTAAACTGATTTAAAAAGTAACACTGTAAATACCAGGAACTCTCATTCTCTGAGTTTCTGGTAAGCTAGCCAGGGAGTTAACTCTCCTTAAATATGAGAAGCAGGCCAAAGGCCTTGTTAAAATAAGCAGATGGTTTGCCCTCCGCCCTCTACACCGCTACAATCCCCATGCTTTTCCTGGGAAGATACTTAAATGGGACTCATATATTACAGCAGAATGTCCCAAGGTTAACAGGTTTTTTTTTTTTTTTTTTTTTGCAATAGAGCAAACTTACCAACTACCAAAGAGTTTTCTGACATGGCCAGAAAAAGGAAACAAAAAATTTGATGGCTACTTATAATACAGCCCAACTGGCATTCAAAAGGCAAGCTTTAAATATCCATGCTTCAAGAAAGTATTTTGAATTAATATGATCGTGTCATGGTATCTCAAAGATATTGAAAGTGTTTTAGTAAGATATTTTCTGCTATATTATTCCAGGGTATAAGTCTTTATGTATTTATTTTTGTCCCGTTCTTTGTAGGGTAGGGAATATTCACAAAAAGCTTTTTTTGCCAGTCATGATTATTTCCAGTAACATGACTTTTCTTAGCTGCTTCCAAATGTCTCAGTTTCCTAGTGATACATGCATGATGCCGCACATCTCAAACCCCACAATACACCACAGGGTGCTCTAGGTCTTAGTTTTAAAAGCTAATTCATTTTGACCTTCCTATTTTCTCTTATATTAAAGGCAAACATTAAATGCTTCTCTTGAACAATCAACTGGATACTTCTGGAACAAACTAATTTGGAAAAAGATAAAGAATCTTACCAGATGGATCTAAGTTACAATGGCCCACTCAATGTGTGTGCTCTTGCTGGTAGAGGTCTTGAGAGGAGAAAAGGGAATGAAGGCAGGGTCATGTGGGTCTACTCACTTTTTCTTAAAACTCATGGCAGAGCACTTAATGTAAGTCTGTTCTTCAACCATAACGTAATGGACTGAGTTCTGAACGAGTGGTCATTTGTTACATCAAATGTGTATCTGTGTGTGTGTGCATTTGTATTTGTGTGTATTGAAAATGGAAACAAAAATACCATAATCTTAGCCTCCTAAGATAATTATTCTCATTTCAGATTTCCAAATTATTTTTATACATATGCAAATGTTTTTAAAAACTGCTACAAAAGCATATATAAAATTTACATATAATTTTATATTTTGCTTTTACTATTTAACATACTAAAGCATTTTTCCATATAAGTATGTCTAATGGCTATCTAATATTCCATGAAGTCATAGTATCAGTAGCCATTTTATTATTTTTGAAAATTAAGCCTATTTTAATATGTAAAATTATGTTAGAGCAAGTCGGCATCCATAAATAGGGGTATGTATAGTATTGCAGCTATGACAGCTAGAGGCTCAGTTTGTTAGTGTTTCTATTTGCCATAATTCTTCATAATGTAAAATTTCACATTGCTGGACTGAATTTTTTGGTGTCAAGTAAACTTCATTGAAATAAAAGATTTTTAAATTTTGTACCTTTTTTTACAAGGTACCTGGTAGGAAAGTCAACTTATGACTGTTGTTTGTATCACATGTATCCAACTTTCCATTGAGAGCTTGTGCCCAAGAATGTCAGCCAGGGCTGATATATGGAAACTCACTCTGGCAAATCAGATCCCCAAATCCGTCATTGTAGTCTACAGCATCAGGAATTAGTTTCCTCTATTTTTCACTGTCAAAAGTGGATTACTTTGGAAGACACTAAAAACCCAAGTGCTGTTATCATTGTTTGTCAAAGTAATTATAGAGAGTATGCCCTACTGTGATGGGTCTTACAAAAATGCAGGGAGAGATTAGAAGTGAACAAAAAAGAGAAAATGCATGTAAGGCTTGATTTAGATTGATGCTACTGTTCTTTCCCCCCCCCCCCCCCATAGCTTTGCTTTTAAATACCTTCTTTGATGAATTACAGGGTTGTGAGACCCCATGGGAGATCACCCTTGCCTATTCCCTTACCTTGAAGCAAGACTACAAATCCATGCCCCAATTCTTATTTTTAAAAATCCTCCAAAGAAGTTGGTTCTTTCAGATATCCGTTTCAACATTTAATACTTTCAGTAGGGTCTTAATTGGGTTTACTTTTTCTTCCCACATTTGAATGCCTTTCTTTTTATTTGGATTTTAGTGTCTTCAGAAAGTCATTCCCAGCTGCCTCAAGTGGAAGTTTTCCCTTAATTAATAAATACTCATCACTGCATTCTCTCATTCCAAAAAAGAGATTCTGGTTCTATTTTAAAAGCCCCAATCAGATTAGAAACTACCATATATGCCACATAATTGAAGGAATGCCCAATGCCCTGAGGTCTGAGAAAGGAGAGAATCTGGTTCAGAAATACAGGGCTGGGTTCTATAGGACATGAAAGTGTCCTGCAAATGTGAGACAATGTTAATAATATTCACTGATACACCCATAAGAAAAAAGAGAATGTGAATCTTACTTAAACTTATCACTTGTATGATGACCTACATTTGGAGGACAAATATGGACTAATAAAAATAGAAATATGTGGAACATGAAAGTAAATCCAAACAGATGCAGCAATTTCAGTGATAAATCTGAGTTTTTTAAAAGGAAGGATAAGGCACAGAAGATGATGCCAGCAGCAGTTTCCATTTGAGGATAGATGAGTCCTCAATTTTCACAGTCTTAGAATACGTTTGAATAAGTTATGCCTTAAACTCTTTGGGAGATTTTAGCTTACTATTTACAAAATTTTTGTTTAGGCATGCTAGAACTTGCATTTAGGAAGAACCATTTCATTCTCAGTTCTGAAGTCAAGTGTATGTGACTTCAACTGGAAAGGGGACATGTTGAATGAACCATTTTCTTAGAGAACATTGACCAGGTTGTTTACTGATAATGGGAGGAGTGGTGGGAAACGGTGGGTCACTCCATTTTGGCCTGAGAGGAACAATCAACTGCACTGCCCTGTTATGTTCCCAGCCTCTGCTTCTCTCCTCTCGTCCAGGCACTCTAACTAATGGCCGGACAAGTGGCTGTGCTCCACTTGGAGGAGATCACACAATACCTGAAGCATTATCTTCCTGTAGAAATTACACATGATGAACTGGTTTCTGCTCCCAGTTATTTAAGTTCTAGCTCAGGGCACTGAATTCATTATGTGCTGAACATAAGGATCTGAAAGACAGTTTGGTGGTTGTGCTGTGTAGTCAGTTTTCCAATGAATGTATCTCCTGATAACCTGTACAACACATTTTGGTAAATACTAGTCTCAGACTCAAACCCAGTACACTGAAGAGCAGCACTGGCCTAAACTAGCCCTGTTAAAATTCAGCTATGTCCCATACCTTTTCTATCTTCAGGTTCAGTTCAGTTGTCTATGGAGTAGCAGTCACTGGGATAAATGATTTTCTTTCCTCTACCATACCAAAAGAGGAATAACTAGAATTCAAACTGCCTGTACGCTAATTTAAATAGGCACCTTTTAAAGTTATCCCTGATCATTTTTTCAAGAAAACCTTCAATCGATTTGTTAAAGGAGGAAAGACCGCCATAGTCACATGATACATTTTTTTCATAAGTTCATTACCAGGTTCCCTCATACTTTTCTTGAACATTTCCTGAACTCCCAAATACTAGGAATTTAACATGAAGCCTCTGCTTTAACAGAATTTAAAAATAGAGAAAATAGTAATTAACATAGACTATGGAGTAAGGCAAACTTTTGATTTAAATTTCTGCCATTACTTGCTTAGTTATATGATTCCAGATAAGTTTCTTAGCCTCTGTGAGTCTTGGATTCCTTATTTGCAAATTTGGCTTAATAATATCTGTAACATAGTTTGTGAGATTTCATTGAACTAATTAGTTATTTCAGATTTAAATTAAACTTGTCCATTGTTTTTCTTCTCAAGGGGACTGACCAGCAATTAGAATCACAAAATTGGAAAGTTCTGAAGAAGAAACACAAGCCAGCAGGTAGAAGGGGTTGGGTTTGGGGATTTGCAGGGGTGGTAAGAATCAAGGGCTTCAGAAATTACCCAAGAAAGGTGCTGCTGATGCAGGACACCAGGGCTAGCACCAGCTGACATGAAGTTTTGAGAGTCATAACTGAAACTGACAACAACCATTCCTTATCTAATACACACTAGTTATGCTGCAAGATTCAGATCTAACACAAAATACGTTGACAAATTTAGCTGAGTTGTATGTAAAATTGGTCAAAATAATTCCTATAATGATGACATAGAAACCTCCAGGCATTTTATTCTTTAAAATATTAAACATTAGGATTTCAAGAAAGGATAATTTGGGGACCAAATGACAAGTATTTAGTAATTATCTGATTTTGTAAGATGTAGCATGTGCTTTTTCTCTCCCTACTTTTCTTTCTTTCTTTCATGGGGGTAGGGTTTTGGGATGGAAATTTAGGAGAACAGTCAGTGCCATAGTTCACATTGCAGTACACTTTAGGGAACCATACATTTTTGGTAGTTTTCTTAATCTTTAAAAATTTTTAAATTTTGGGCATATCTTCACAGCTCAGTATCTTACTCCAGCCAGAGGGTGCTAATAAAGAGCTTATATTGCATTATGAAACACAGGGGCTTAGAAAACTCTAAGCATACAGAACATTTACTTTGCAAAGACATTTCTCATATATTTGAGTACTCCTAATTAGGTGGTATTTGGAGAACATTAAAATATACACTTCACTAATCTTTAGTGTTTTAGGTATAATTACAAGGATGGATATTCTACTCCATGCTCCTCATCCTATCTGGTAAAAGAAAAGGTGATGAAAGAGATGGAAGTGATTACTGCCCTTTTTCAGGAACTTGCAACATCGTGGAATGGAATAAATCAAAGGATGGGGAATAGAGGGACTTGAAAACAGAAGCATTTGAATTTTATATGGGATTTTTCACGCATATGTGTATCATGGAAAGAGTGGGCCAGAAATCTTGGGAGCAGCCAAGAGACTTGGAAAAGGTATTGGATGGATGCTGGCTATTGCAGCCCTCCCTTGGTACCATGTGGTGTTGTGGTGTTGGCAGAATTGTTGGGGGTTTGGAGTAAGGAAACACACAACTATAGGGCATGTATAGAGTGTATGTGTTGCAGACCAAAACATCATCCCTAGCGTAGGTCCTGTAACCTCTTTCTAACTTAGAGGAAATTTAACATGATGGATAAGAACCTTGCAGTCAGACAAAATCCTGAATCTCAGCCCTCCTATTATTAGCTACTTGGCCACATGGAATTCCAGCTTCTCTGAGTTTCAGCTTCTTTGTCTATACATTGGGGATAATAATGGTGCCTACTCCACAGTGTTGTGAGTAAATGACACAACATTTACTTACAATGTGAGCTTAAACATGGGTAAAGGTAAATTTGCACAATACATGACATTCTGGGTAACAGAGAGCACTGTTTACCAAAAAGAAACAAAAATGGCATTTTTTTAACCAAAATCAGGCAATCCTACTGCGGCACGTAGTTTCCATTGCCTTATGTCACCTTCAAACATGGCTACATGGCCCCAACGCAAACATCAGTATACACAGCTTGGAAAGTCAATGACCTTGAAAACAGGCAAGCATCTCTCCTCAGATTCTAAGTTAAACATTAACGTTGATTTTATCTCAGGCAGACATTTCAAAGGCTGCTTTCTATATTCACTGTTTATGACTTAGACTATCCAAAAATATATTCTAAAATAAAAACATAAAATTCCATACTCTCTACCTATTTTAATATTCTAATCTCACCCTTTTTTGTTTTTTGACATGGAGATACAATTAAGAGCAGACTATTTCTAACACTATGTTGGTTTCTGAAAGACATTTTTTTCTCCTCTCTTTAAAACACTAGCAGAATGTGAAAATTCAGGAAAGCACCTTCTCGGAATATTGATTTATTCATGTAGAATCACAGCTTCAAGGGAAGAGCAGTTGGTTAACTTGTGGCAAATCATAACCTCTGACCACATTCCAGAGTATATTTGCAGCTTTGAGAATGAGAAAAGTTGACTAGAGATAGTTTCAAATTTTCCTTTTGTACATGGGGCCTTTCACTTCACTCATAAATGTTCCTGTCTGTATTCTAGTGTTATCTAGGGTCCAGAAATTTATTCTTGCATATAAACTAGTTATAGTCCACATGAAAAGAGAAATATTGGTGTAGAAGACTTTCAGAGGAGATGCTAGAAACGGGAAAGTTAAAATTACCTGGTGACCATTGAACAGGCCCCCGAGACAAAAAGTCCTTATCTGAGGAATTTAGAAGGGAGCAAGGACCACCTGGTGACTATCAAACTGGTCAACCAGAGGCAAAACTCCTTATCTGGGAAAATTAGAAGTAATTAGACTTCCCTAATATCTAATTTGGCCTCTGGTTCCAGGCCTTTTTCAACCTTTCTAAGTAATTAAAATTTCTATACAGAGATGTATAGAAACACCAGATGTATTGAAAGTTTAATTTAGGAGAATGGTCAGTGCCACAGTTCACATTGCAGTACATTTAGGAAATCTTACATCTTTGGTAGCTTTCTTATTCTTTAAAAACTTTTAAATTTTGATCAATTCGTCATAGCTCAGTATCTTACCTCTAGAATGCCATGCCAAAACTCATTTTGCAAACTTTGCTGACATTAACACACCCAATATCTACAAATGTAATCATTTATCATGACCTATGGGGCTAATACGGTCCAAATTACCCTTAAGCTCCCGCCTTAAGGTCCATGAATAACCCTAAGGAAAAATTCACGGCAGTGTGCTCAGCCCTCTCACTAAGGTGCGTTGCTTTCACTCTTCTGCAGTGTTCTTTCTTTCTAATAAACAACCTATGCTGTTGTTGGTAAATTCTTTTTACCAACACATGAGCTGACCACTTCCTGATGCCAGGGCACTGACACCTCGCCCGGCAGTCACCTCTGACAACATTGCCCTCTAAGCGTTTTAAAGTTGTAAGTAGATAGCTTGGCCTGAGGTGGCTTTGTGTGCCCCAGGTTTGCCCACTGTGCAATGTTCTGCTGTTTTCCAAGCCAGAAGTCTGCCAGCTCCTGAAGCCCAGGAGCAAGGCACCCCAGTGAGTACTCTGCCATCTCTGGTTCATACTCTTGCTGTGGCCTGTCCCAGGGGGAAAATAATTGCATATAATTAATGATTTGAGAGACGTTTAAAGTAGAGCAAAAAGTAAGAAGAGTGGAGATAAGCCTGGCAGGGTGACAGCCAGTGCCAGAAGTTGTTTTGCATAAAGTAGGCTGACAGGGAATTCTTCTATCAGCTTTCCAGGGGTAAAAAAAGCTTAGGGGTCATTCCACTTTGCCTTCGGCACTTGAAATCTGGGAAGAATGGAAGGGAGTGGTGATAAAGATGCTGAGATGTTCACCAGCCCTGCAGAGAGAGTGAAAATACTCCTCAACTTTTTAAATGGTTCTGGAAACAATGGATTGTTTCCCTCCCATAAAATAGTGAAAGTGAATGGCTACTTGATGTATCTGATTGTTTATTTTAGGAATTCATTTGGCAATGGGCAGACCTGTGCTAGACTAATAACTTTTAAATTTCAAACACATAAGTACATAATTTTACATTTTTCAATAGCATTTAATATATGAAGAAATAAGGCTCAGAGAGTTGATGTGATTTGGACTCTGAGTTCTATGCTCGTTTGATCTATGCCATATTTTTTCCTAAGAGCTAATTACTGTGATGTGAAAAAGCACTAAGACACTTTCCTCACTTATAAAAAGCTTATATTGTACCTATCGAAACAACGGAAACAGGTAAACAAGGCATCTTTTTATGTAACAGCATTGTGTGGCTATGCACCTACACTTAAAGAATAAGCGTGTGTATGATGAAGTGCCAGCTGGATGGTGCAGGAGAGGCAACATAGTACCCAGGTCAAGGATCAAGGCAGTGCTGAACATCATCAAGAAGTCTAGTGAGAATGAAAAGAAAACATGATTGAAGCCCATATGGTAGGTATCAGTACATTCCTATATAGACTATTACCTGGGGTCCTGGTCATCTTGGCTTTAAGAAGTGTGATACATACACCTACCTATGAACCAGCAGTTCAGGAGAAATAAAAGCATATGTCCACGGAAAACTGTACATGTACAACAGCTTTATTTCTAACAATCTCAAACTGGAAGCAACCCAAAAGTCCACCAATAGGAAAATGGATAAATCTTGATATATTCACATAATAGAATATCACTTAGCAATAAAACAGAGCGCAATACTACTGTATGAAGAATCTCAAAAACATCATCTTGAGCTGAAGAAGCAAGACACAAAATACTATGATTCCATGGTATATAGCTCAAAACAGGCAAACTAATCTATGGTGAGAAAAATCAGAACAGAGGTTACCTCTAGGGGCTTGGGCTAAGATACATTGGAAAGAGTTATGAGGAACTTTTCTGGGGGCAAGAAATGTTCTGTAGCTTGACTGCAGTGGTGTTACACCATGCATAGAGTTGTTACACCATGTATAGAGTTGTCAAGACTCATCGAACTGTACGCTTAACATCTGTGCATTTTACTGCATGCCAATTTTATCTCAATTAAAAAAGTCATGATGTTGCTAGAAAAAAGGTCCAGAAAAGGGCAACTTGGGGAATCTCTGAGAAGCTACAGTATGAAAACAAGCTGCAAAAAGATTGGTTCTCATGTTTAGAACTTTGTTTTTACACCAAGAAAATTAAGCATAAAACTTTTTATCGTAAAGCAGAGCAGACTAGAAGAAAATGGCTGTGGAATCAGAAAAACTGGCATTTACATCCCGAGTTCTCGTTGGCCAGCATATGTCTTAGGCCTGGGTTCCTCATTTCTGAAAAGGGAACCTTAGTACTGACCTTATATCAATAGAAATGGTAATAAGGAGTGTGATTTTGGAGACAAGTGTTCTAGTTTAAAGAGAGACTAGAATATTTTTCAGCAAATATCCCAAAACTTTTGAAACAGTCCCAGGAAAGGCAGTCCCAGCATACCTGAGTGCTGTTTTCACATGGGACCCCAGTCAGCCTGGAGCATCACACTTTGATGTTTAGGATCTCTGTCCTGGAAACTTTTTTTTAATAAACAGATTTAGGACTGGGTGTAGTGATTCACACTTTACGAGGCTGAGGTGGGAGGATTGCTTGAGGCCAGGAGTTTGAGGACAAACTGAGTAACATAGCAAGATCCTGTCTCTACAAACCATAAAAAAAAATATTAGCTAGGCATGGTGGTGCCAGCCTGCAGTACCAGCTACTCGGGAGGCCGAGGTGGGAAGATTGCTTGGGTTTGGGAGTTTGAGGCTGCAGTGAGCTATAATTGTGCCACTGTACTCCAGCCTGGGTGACAAAGAGAGACACTGTCTCAAAAAAATTTTTTTTTAATTTAATTTAATTTAAAAATAATAAGAAAAATAAAAAATAAGAAACAGCTTATTGAGAAAAATTGTATTTATTCATATACCATAAAATTCACTCATTTAAGGTGTACAGTTTGGTGAATTTTAGTATATTAACTGGGTTATGTAACCATCATTGCTATCTAATTCTAGAAGATATTCAACACTCCAGAAAAAATCCTATACCCATTACCTGTCATTCCTCATTCCCTATCCTACCCCTACCCTTAGGCATGAATCTACTTTCCATCTGTGGATTTGCCTATTTTTGTTCCTCAGTATTATAGCATGGATCAGCACTTCATTTCTTTTTGTGGCTAAGTAATTTTCTATTGTATGGACCACATTTTGTTTATCCATTCATCACTTGATGAACATTTTGGTTGTTTCTACTTTTTTTGGCTGTTATAAAAAATGCTACTATTGTTCTTGTAACATTTTTTTGGTGTGTGTACACGAGTTACCATTTTTCTTGGGTAGAACTTAATAGAATTGTTTAGTAGAATTAGCAACTTTATTTAACATTTTGAGGAACTGTCAAACTGGTTTCCAAAGTGGCTACATCATTTTACATTTGCAGTAGCAAAGTATAGAATTCCAATTTCTTCACATCTTTACCAACACTTGTTATTGTCTGTCTTATTTCAGAAGAACCTGAAACTTTGAGTTCTGTTGTGTGGTGTCAGAGCTTAGGAGTTAATTGGTACACAGTCACTGAGGTCACACCAGGGTAGCACTATCTTCCACTCACACATGCTGAGCCTTACACTGGGTTTGTCTTTGTGAAATCTTTTCACACCCCACAGACTCTTGTACATGGGATCTAGGCTCAGATATCTACTCTTTTATTAAAACCATGTATGACAATGCCTTCTGAACACTTAGGCTGTCCCAGTGTCCTCAGAAAAGGAAGTATATAAGTCTAGTCATCAGAGCAATGCTTTTCAGCTGGCAAGGAAATAAGGGCTCTGACCAACTAAGCTTAGTCAATTATAAATTAATGGTGAGGCAGAACTACAGGGTAGATTAAAGCTCAGCCTATGTGGATCACTATGACTCCACTTACTACTGATGTGTCCTTGGGTGTGTTGCTTAATCCTTTCATAAAAATGAGATAACATTACTCACCTCCCTGAGTTGTGACACACTCTAAATGAGATAATTCATGTAAAGTACACAGAACAATACTTGGCAGCAGATAAGCTCTCAAAAAGTATTAGTGGTTTTTGTTATTGAAAACATTGGTCAGAGCCCTTATTAATAAATACGATTACATGGCATTAAGGTTTAGAACCTAATACAGTCCTGACAGTCAAGTCCTTATTTTCTGGCAGAAGGCTTCAAGTCCAATCAATTGCCAGTAACAATGTTTTTTACCAATTGATTTAATAATAAGAGGTTTTAATTTCCTTCATGTTTTTGTTTTTAGCATTCCAGTCTTAAAGACTAGATTAGAATTTAGTTCAATTCCCCAGAAGGTAAATGGTTTTCCTTTTGCAGTATGAAGGAATCCACAAGGAACCACTTCCCCAAACGAATTCCTGATAGCCAATCTGTGCTTAAGATGAATCTTTCTCTATGCAATGTGAATGGTCACTTAGGTAACATGTACCCATGAACATTAAAACTGGTTGTTAGAAAGAATGAACTAGCTTTATAATTTAAGTTTTAAAGCATAAATATTTGCAGCTTGATCTTCTGTTGACAGTGATTGTCAGAGTCTAGAATTCAACATTTACAATTTCCATTTGTTCACCACAAAACACACACCATTATCACATAACTTACTCCTCATGTCTTAAGAGAAGAATCTTCTGCTTTTTAAAAATCTTCGTCTCCCAGTCAATTCTATGTTCAAACAAGCTTCACTCTCAGATTTTTAACAAGTTTTCCACCCACAGATTATTAATGTTTTTCCTAATCTTTCATGTTGTACTGCCAAAATTTGAAACCTGCCTCAAAGAGATCATCAGATTAAAAAAAATGAAACATAAAGTGGTTATTTCAAAATAGGATATGGGAGGCCAGAATTCAAGATTCCCTACTGAGATCATAGTTTGTTTTACTGCAATGAATAACTACTATCAGTAAGGAAAATTCTACACTGGATTCTTTCATACTCTTTGGCAATGGGACAAGACAAAAATGTTTTGGAGTACATGCCCTTTTTATACAAAGTGCCCCCCCCCCGCCACCACCCCCGCCACTGGGAACACCAGGATAGCTGCAATTCATTTGAGGCTTCAACTGCAGAAAGAGGCTATCATAGAGACAGCCAGGACACCCACTAGTTTGTGGAGATCCCCCGAGAAAGTATGATTTTAAAAACTCTGGCCTGAACGTGTTTCACCAGACTTTTTCACTGTATAGGAAAGTTGTAGCTGGCCTGCCATATTTCATACATACTACCAGCATTGATACATACTACCTCCCTTATCCTAGGTTTGCCATGTAATAGCTATGGCTTTGGAATCTCCCAAGTGATATCCTATAAAACTTGAAGGAATAATGATGTCTCCTAATTCCAGGTCTGAAGTTTCCAAATATCGTTTCCTGTTGTGTATGTGCAGATGATGCAGCCGTAGACTTGCTCCTTAGCCCCAGCTCTGGTGTGGTGTTTCAGGTGTGCAGTATAGGGATTGTTTTGATTGGTATTGTAGCCACAGTAGCACAGTGAATAGGGACCTTGGAGAAATCTCCCTCTTCTGCAGTGGAAGAGCCAGGTTCCCTGGCTTTTGCTTGCTTCTCCGCGCTTTCTTACACAAAAAATTTCTTGGCACTGTTAACGCTGATGTGATGCACAAGCTGTTCTTCAGATTCTGCTTCATATTGGCATGACTTACAGTGAAAGGATTTGGTCTTCGAGTTCTTGCCTTTGTCCTCTGCTCCAGGTGTTTCAGGAGGAAGATCTTTATTTGAGCTGTAAATCTCTGGAGCAGCTGATGCCTCAAATACAGGCTGAGGTTCTACAATGCTGAGTTCCAAACTTCTCAGTTCCATGTTTTCCAGTCCATGAGGTTCACCTTTTATTTCAGCAGACTCTTCAAGTCCTTCTCCTTTTTCACTATCTGAAAACTTGTTATGCCCAACAGGCGTCAATTTTGCCATCTGTCTTTCTTCACTGACCAGGTAATCACAGCAGCTGCCACTTACTTCTCCAGTGAAGGCCACATTTGACAGCATGATAAGCTGAGGTGCGGCCGGTTCAGCTTTGGAGAGGTCATGCTGTCATACATGTCTTTAGGCAAGGTCATTCCAATGTTGCCACTGCGGATAAACAGCCCTCCGTCTCCAGAAGACTGCCCCATCACCTGGGCGACCATAACTGTATTCGCGCAGGCGGCATTCGGGCTTCTCTGGCTGGCCCCAAGCTCACCCAACGCCCAGGGCTGGGTGCTCCGGGAGTCTTCGAACTTCACTACCCCATGGCGCCTGGCAAGAGCATGCCACAGCCCTGCCAGCTCTGGAGGTCAGATGGCCAAACCTGGGTGCCTATCTTATTCACCACTGTATTCCCTGAAATTAGCACAATTCCTGGCTTGTCAAAGAGGCTTAACAAATATATGTTGAATCCATGAAAGAATGAATAAATAAAATTAATTTGCAGTATTTAAAAGTTCTTGTTCATAATTGGCAGGAATTTAATCATGTTTAAAGCAAATAAGTTTGTGTGTCTGTGTATGCTTCCTCTTTCTTGGATTCTTTAGTTACTTAAGCTCTTGTTTTTCAGCAAGTCCTCATTCTCCTCCCTTATTCTGTAGCACAACTAGTACAACTCAATCACTGACATTTCATCTAATTGCAGAGTAACAGATTGTAATGGATTAAAAATTTTACAGCACAAACATTTGGCCTGCTCAAAGGTAGGTAGGAGTAAGACAGAAGGTAAAAACATCTAATTTGAAGATTCACAAACAAGATAAAAAAAATTGGTCCGAAGCATATGATGAACTCAAAAGAAAAGATTACATTTTAAAAGGTTTAAATCTGTGGGAGACAGAACAAGGCATTCTCCTGCGTTGCTCACACTGCTTCCCACTCAAAATCCTCTTCATTATTTCAATAATATGAAAAACCAGATGTAGACAAGACTGCTCTTGTCTACATGATTATTCTCATTCTCCTTTTGTTTTATATTTGTTCCTATTTCAACCCCCACTTGTCAGTTTCTGCTTTGCCAGACTATATGCATGAAATCAGGCTCCCAAAACCACTTTCCTCTGCTTTATTTAAAATTCAACTGAAAACTCTCAGTTCTTTCATTCTTTGGATAAAAAGAAAACCTAACACTTACATTAATTTCTATTAAAACAATTATATTTTCTTGGTACTACGTGTGTCAGAATTTGTATCTCCTAATGAGAATTTTCCCCATAGCAACCCATTTGAGAGACCATGTAACGATGTTACTGCGCAAAGCATTTAGGACAGAGTCAGAATATAAATCTCACAAGAACATCCATCTCATCATTTTACCACAGTCATTAAAACTGTTTCACCTAATTTGATCATCAACTAATAGCCTACACTTGACCCTACACTGTTATGGCCATTTCGATGAAATTTACCTTTTCAAGACAAAGACAAATCATTATTGAGAGCAGGTAAAATAATGTATTATACACTAAGAAAGATATTTGGAGAGAGAGACTGGAATTCAAAAATATTTTGGGATACCATATAAGCAGTGCAACTGGAATAACTGGGTATCTTTTAAAGATGACTCTCTTGAAGGTGATATAACATTAGAGTGCATGTTTGTTAAATTCTAATTTGTTTGACCAATCTACTTGAAAGTATTTGTTTAAGCACTTTGGATGTTGCAGTCACAGTGCAATGTGCTGGGCATAAATAGATAAACAAAACACAATATCCTTGCACTCTCTTCATGGCAATATGGCAATGTAGAGTGAAAATGGGTTTGGGAGCCAGACAGATCTGAAAAAAACAAGAGAGACTCTTTAAAGAATATGGTGTGGGCTGGGTGCAGTGGCTTATTCTTGTAATCCCAGTACTTTGGGAGGCTGAGGTGGGTGACTCACTTGAAGTCAGGAGTTGGAGACCAGCTTGGCCAACATGGTAAAACCTCATCTGTACTAAAAATACAAAAATTAGCTGGGTGTGGTGGTGGGCATCTGTAATCCCAGCTACTCAGGAGAATTGTTTGAACTCAGGAGGCGAAGGTTGCAATGAGCCAAGATCGTGCCACTGCACTCCAGCCTGGGCAAGACTCAGTCTCAAAAAATGGAAAGTGTAGGCTTTTAGACCTGTGTTTGAATTAGTTCTGGCATTGCCTGGGTGAACTTGGACACATTACTTAAACTTTCCTGGGTTTCAGGTCCCTTCCTTCCCTGTTTTGTAAAACAGATTTCATAATGCCAATTTTGAAGAATGTTATGAGAATTTTGTTTTCTATTTTTGTCAGCATACAGTAGACTCTTAGTAAATGGTAGCTATTATTTGTGTTTATAGCATAGGTAGAGAAGTTAGTATAAGCTTTAATGAAGATGAACTTTGGAAACTAGAGAGCCAGGCTGTGAGCCAAGACCTTTGGGTGGTTGTCACTGTGATGGGGAAGGCAGGTGCACTGGGGCTAAAGTATGACAATGGGAGGGAGAACAAAGGAAGGTAGTAAAAGTGCATTTTGAAAACGCCCAGGGTTTCTCCTCGCTTTAATTCTTGCTTCAAATTGGAGTTTAATTTGTATTACTTTTCTAGGGAATTTAAAATAAAAAATATTATATTTTTGTTTAGAAACTCTGAAGTAAGAATTTGGATTTCTTCTACCTGTGCCTGAAAAGTCTTTTTAACTAGAAAGGTAATCAAATTACAGTCCTGCATACTAGAGAGATATTTCAAGTTATTTGCTTTTTCCTATCGTGTTCTTGGAAACCACATCATGAAGTGGGTAACATTTATTATGCATAAGAATACAATTATAATTGGTGACAGAAATTCTAACCAAACACTCAAACTCAAATAAACCACAGCTATGGCCCAAGATACCATAAAAAATGAAACATGTCTATACTTCTGTAGCAGTTTAAAGGGAAATCAGTATGTTCCAAGTCCCATGAGATGGACACACAGATATTAGGTACACTAATACATATTATAGCTTTAATATACTAATTAAAATAATCCAGTACTACTAAACTACATCTACTATATTATAAAATAGATTAACAACAAATATTCTAGGCATGATAAACTTAGATTTTGTTCCCATTCTTTTGAGTTCTCCCTAGAATGAATTCTTTCCCATTTTCTTCTGGATCAATTTCCATGATGTAAGCAGAGACTTACACCATAGCTTTAAGTCTTAAATTTAAACAAAAGTTAAATTAAGCTAATCTATGAGCTCCGTGTGCATTATGGAAACAGGATAAAAAAGAGGGTTACAGAGAGGAAAGAGACACTGAATAAGCCTTTAATAAACAAACAAACAAACAAAAGTTATTGAAACAAAATCTGTTATCATTTTCAAAATCATAAACACAAACATACACAATAACAAGGCTGATTTTGCTAACCATCTGTACTGCCTCTATCTTAAAGAAACATACCAAAAAACCCCAAAGAGGCACTAAACTATTTTCAGCATTCAGAGCTAGGACATTTTGCTGATTAGCTTTCAGAATACTTTAACCTTCATTTGTAAAATAGGAACACAATGACTATTAACATGGACTTTAAAAAGGGCTTTTGGAATCATTTCTTACAGTATAATAAACATCTCCATTCAGTCATTCAAAAATATTTTTGCACGCCTACTGTGTGCTTGCCTCTGTGATTAAACTTGGTGAGGAACCGTAGACATGGCTGCTGCCTGGACAGTGGGGAAGATAGACAATGAACAAGTAAAGAGAAACAAGTGTAACTTCCTGAAATGCTATGAATGCAAATTAATGTTTTTGTTACATTTCTCAAATGTGATAGGTTGTGAATCACCAGGAAGGTTCTTATTGGCATCCATGTTTAAAGTTCCAGCAATTAACCTTCTCTAAGGATTTCCAATCAGGGCATTGACTGTTAAGTGGAGATTCTTGGAGAGCATAGTTGCCATCTGATTGCTAAATGTACTTAGAAACATCATCACTTCTTTCATGATCCTTGGGCATAAAAGATGCCATAAGGAATAGACTTTAACTCATTCTGAAGAAGTACCAAGGAATTGACCACTGGAAGTTAAAAATCTGTTGTCATTTGATTGAATATGTATTCTTCACATGCTTTTCTGTGAAGTCAATGTTTTTCTAATTAAGCTTAAAAATGTGAAATTTTCTTGCAAAATTGATTTTCCATTAAGGCACTAAAGTAGTTTCTCTCCCCTTCTGCTTGGATACTAATTAAATTATGTTCCAACTTGTTTTAATTCTGTAATCAATTTTTTTTCCATTTGCACTGGATTACAGAATCTCATTTAAAAATCACTCTTTGCCAAATTTTACACAAAGCAGAGGTGATAGACTTATTCTCTAATGGAAACAAAACAACAAAACAGTATTGGTCAAATCATGAGAGCTTGCAGCATATCAGGGCAGAATGTTAAAAAAAAAGGCTCAGTTTTTTTCTGGTGCTATCTATTCCTTATGTTGTTTTTAGAGATAACAAACATCAGTGGAAGGCATGGAAATAAAAATAAATTTTAAAAATAGGAACAAAATGTTAAAATAAAAAGGTTTTAAATACTTTGATGATCTACCTGGTCCTGGGGTGCAGAACTGAGACAAGTTTAAAAATGGACATAAGTGAAATTTATAAGAGAAAAATAGAGTCATAGCTGTTGATGGTAGTGTTTGAAATAATTAAGTCAAAATATTAAAAGAATAGATTGCTCTAAAAGGATAAAGATTGGTTTCAGGTTTGAACTTGTGTGTACCATAAATACTTATTTTTTGAAAGATTAAAAAGAAGAAAAATCTCAAAGATTCAACATAGACTACTTAGGGCTATGCATACCGGTAGCCTTTTGCAAATTGAGGAATTGTATATACTGATTACAAAGGATGATTTTGAAGTCATATATTGAGAAAGAAAAAAATTAAGGAACAATAGTTTTATATATAACCATCTCTAGAAACTCAGTGGATACATATTTCTGTTTTAAAGAAACAAAAATAAGAGAAAGGTTGACCTGTCTCCAAGGTCAAATTCCACCTTCATCTGTTAGAAGGTGGGGAAGTGGAGGAAGAAAGTAGTCGACCATGCATCATTAAAAAAAACCTGGTAAGTGAAGGGAAACCAGTGAGGTGGCTTTGATTATGTGGATTTGCGGAACATTATCAAGCCAAAGGGAGACCTCACCAGTGATGTTTCCACCTGGGGATAGAACTGAATAGTGGGAACCATGTGCTTTTGTTGTGGCTCTTCCTGGTAAGCTTATCTCTTCCACACGACTTCCTTTTTAAACATGGGCCTAGTCACTTCCAAATGTGGTTCTTACACTATCAATGTTCCTTCCCATTTCTTTCTAAATTGCTTGTACATTATTTGGTCACTAAAATAGTACATAATTCTTTAACTTACACAATTGCTTCATCATATTATGGCTTCTGTTGTCAACTTTCTGGCAACAAAACCTTACTCCATTTAATTAACATCACAGAGTTGGCTGTCAGTGGGTCTGATTTAACCTGTTTAAAATCCAGGTGTCTGGGAGAACAGCTTACTGTGATTAGCAGTACTGTTTCTAGATTCCAAAGCTGTTCCTTGAATTCCTTTTTCTCACTTTCTTTGATATCTTTCATCTCATTATGACATTAAAGATAATGCTTAACACTGTGGGATGAAAGCAAAACTAAATCATGAACAAAATTGCTCATGTAAAGTGAAAAAACAATTTCTTTAAAATCATAAAACTAAAGTCAATCTAAGACTTCAATTGATTCACACAATTATAATTTTCTGCAATTAATGGACAGTGGCATGAAAAGTTAGAGCACATATCATTAAGAATATGTAATTCTTCAGATACAAAATATAATTGAAATCTTATTTCCTTATTATGAAAAAGTTTCTAACTGGGTCTAGTCATTCAGAGATACTTTGTAAGCTAGACATCTGTCTTATACAGTTTTTCATAACCTATATATCTAGATAAAGAGAAATAGTCATTCAACTGAGAGCCAAAAATTTCTATTCCTGAGTAGAAATCAACGAGAAAAGTCTCTAGAGTTTCACAACTGTAATGGTAAAATTAATATTTCCCATTAATAACTCCTACAGATATTCAGTAAGTGCAATGGTGATAAAAAAGGATGGAGAAGTAGATAAAAATAGAGGGAAAAGGCACAAAAAATGGGGAGATGAACACACAAAAAGGGGAAAGAGAAACACACGCACAAAATTAACCAAGAAAAAGGCTTGAGAGACCTCTCACTTAGTGAACATTAACCGTATACCAGACTTTATGCTGGGTCCTTCACATTCTATTCTATTTCATGGGCAAGTAAGATAAGGGGTAAATTACATTAGGCCACTTTCTAGATTAAAAAACTGACTTGGGAGTGTACCTAAACCCATAGATTCTAGAGTGAAACCTATCAGGTTGGTGTTAAGTTTCAAATTCTCCTTGTACTCAAAGATTTCTGAAAGAGGAAACTTGCTCAATGGCCTATATTTCCTTAACTCAGAAAAATATTTCACAATTTTTCAGAAACCCACTGGGTGTGATCTTGGATGCCATTACCACATGATAATTATCAAGGAGAAAGTAATAAGTGTGAGCCATGCACCCTGCACAGGTGGGCATTGTGAAGTACCAGTGGTTCGTGTTCTGATACTCAACCAACAAGCCAACCAAATATCAACCAATTAATAAAAACCAATCAGTTAATAAACATTTGCTATGATCCTACTTTATCACCCAAAGAATTTATGCAAAGTCAAACACCTCAATAAAAAACTCAGCAAAACATGTCACTACTTTGTTAAATAATTATAAGCATTGTAATTGAATGAGTGAATTTTTTTTCATAAAGATGTCCATAAGATTACTATTAGTTAACTTAAGGGAAGAACTATCCATGAAATCATGTAATTTTAAAACTCAGTATTTTTCTTGGTTATTCTTGAATATCCACAGTAGAACTAAATCTGTCTCAAGATCTAAGAATGTTTAGATCTTGAGACAGTAGATATATATACATACATACACACACATATATACACATATATGTGTATATCCTACATATACATGTGTATGTTATACATACATGTATATATATATATGTATATAGGTATATATACACGTGTATGTATAATATACACACATATATGTGTATATATGTGTATGTATGTGTATATATAAAAATACATATGTGTATATAGTTATGTGTTTATATATATACCCATACATATATATACAATGTGTATATATATACACATTTTATGTGTGTATGGGTATATATACAAACACATACTGAGACAGTATATATATATATATATATATATACACACACACACACACACAAACACATACAATGTATACATGTATATTATACACAAAAATATTTAAGCTCTGATTCTTTTCAGAAAGTAGTATATATACTTATTTCCAAAAAGAAAGCAGAGCTTAAGTATTTTGGACTCCTTTTCTAAAAGCAAATAGAAAATAGCAATTTTAGAATGAAAAATTTAATTTCAGCATGGGAATTAATAAGCCTGTTCTAAAACCTCATTTCATCCTATAGGGGGTATGAAGTTCATAGCTTCAGATTGGTCACAGAAAACCTTAGGCTGAGAGGATTCCCAGGTGATGGGCTTGGTTGAGTTTCTCTGAAGGCAATCTCTGTGATCTTCCTGGCGACCCCAAGAGGACAGGGGATCCTAGGGATCCGGAGATCCTAAATGACTGAGCTGTTGGCAGTCCCTTGGGTAATTATAGCTACATGTCAGGAACTATAAAGTGATTGGGAAAAAAGTTGTTTTAAGGATTGGAGAGCTGAGGGTTTTTTGCTTTTCTGGTATTGGTCTACTGAAATGTTTGCAGAGAAAAATGCTGGTGCCAGGCAGGCATCACATAATCAGATATGATTGATTAGTATGAAGCTTAAGTGCATAAAAATATTGAACTTCCCTTTTTAAGTCATGGAAAAATACTAGCTTAAACTATTAAAACTGGGAATAAACAATGTGAGGAGTAGCATACAAATGTGAGTCATTTAAAAAAGTGGATTTAATATCAGGCTTTGTGAATTATATTTGATGTTTCACCAATTAGGCTCTCATATCTTCAGGAGAAACAATGAACTGTCTGTGATATGCAGAAACAATAAGGGAAAAGGTACCATTTTATTTTCATGTAATAACCTATGCAGAAAACACAAAATGATTGTGGAAAATATGAGGAATAAAATGATTTTTCATTGTCCTTTTAAAGCAGTAGCTTGTGTGTGTGGCATTTCATAAGCTTTCAGAAAGTTTCTGTGTGCCTGTGTGTTTGTGTGTGTCCAGGGTTGCTGTTTATAGATCCAGTACACAAATTGCTCTCTCTCCTTTCGAATAAAAGTCAGAAGACCTGTACACTTTTTAATGAGGTGGTGCAATGCCCTTGGTCCTATTTTACCAGCTATCACCAGCTGGAGGCCCACATTCCCCTTTGTAAAGAGTATCTCTCAATAACTTATTATATGAGCAGCACGTGGTGAGTACAGCTTATGATGTTAGAAATGCTAATAATTGCCTTACCTCTTCCTTCTCAGCACTTTGCAGATCACGCCATTCCTCAGTTACATGGCCAAAATCCACTGTGTTCATGGGGGACTTTAAATTCTCCAATGATGTCGTGCTTGGAGAAACGATCAAAATCATACACAGCCATCACCAGGGTTTTGCCACCCAATTCCGAGTATGGCACCTTAATAAAAAGAGATGGGGATAAAATATCCAGTCACAAAAATGCTTAAAACATGTTACTTGTTCACGGTGCTTAATTTAATATTTATGTTGCATAAACAGAACGGGGAGATAATTTTGGTTTTGGTTATTTTTTAAATTGAGACTTTTGACAAACTGCTTAAGGCTAAAATTACTTGAGAGAAAATGGGAATTTATAGTGATTTATTGCTTTATTTCAAAGTTCTAGAAGCTGTTAGCATTATTAGTAATGGATCCTGCTATTAGTCATGCTATAAATACTTTAATAAAAGAATAAACAAGATAATTGCATTTGACTATAAATAAGTTTTTCTTGTAGAATTTTTTTTTGTTGTTGTTATAAGTTATGTTGTCTGGGTGTAACTTACTGAGGGGCAAATAACTTTTATCAAATGTTCCATTAACTCTTTCAAGGCATACAAATGCCACAGTTCAATGGAGCAATGATTTATTAAAGGCTATGCTAGGAGTCTGAAAGGATTGAAATGATATTCACAAGTGCCTCACCTACTCCTTAAAATAATTTGCTGATTGACAAGAACTGACTAGGAAATTGATGTTTTGAGTATCAGAGGTGCATTATAATATGGGTTTTGAAGTTCATTCTTGGGTATGACATGCTTTAGGATGAGTGCTGGCAAAAGGCCAAGAACTGATGAATTCTCCAGCTGTTCAAATATATCTGGGACAGATGCTATGGGTTGGGATGTTTATTAGTGACATTTTTAATATTCAGTGAAAGCAGTGCAATCCAAGCAAGCTACACTTCAGTAACTGGGTAGAAATACCTAATTAAGAAATTGTTTAGACTTGTCTTAAAGGTTTGATCAATTTTCATATACTTCCTATTATTTTATCAGTGTAAATGGTTGCCTTATGCTTCAGCAAACATTTCTCAATTAACTCTGTATATTAAGCAGGGAAGAAAAGGAAGAATATTGGACCATCTACACACAAGAAATTTTAGTTTTCCAAAGCGTTTTTCTTTTTGGTCATTTATCATCTATTTGGAATCGGATTATTTTATTAAAATGCTATGATTTAAAAGTAAACATCACACTTTTTCCATTTTAGAAGGAATGGAAAATAAACCTTTCCAAAGAGCTGATTCTCAAAGAAAGAAACAAAATATTTTAGAGTAGGGATAAACCCTTGAAAATTTTATTGTATATCTAAAATCTCTCTAGACTTTTTGATGATTGTACTAAAAGAGCAACAGTCAAAAACCTGGGCTTGGCGTCAGACAGATCTTGTAGCAGATTTCTGGATTTTCCAACTAAAGGGCCTGGGGCAGGTGATTAAACATCAGTTTATTCATCTATTAAATTGTGATAATACTGTAGTAGTGGCTGCTTCATGGGGCTGTTTTGAGGATAAATGAATATAGGTAAAACACCTAGCACAGAGGATGCACTTATTTGTATTGTTTGAATGATTAATAGCTCCTTCAGATAACAGTTTGTTTTGGGGAAAAGAAGATGAATTTAGTTTGGGGCATCGTGAGTTCCTGTTAAGTGACTGAAATCCACTGTAAAGCCATCCCTCTTTAAAGTCTCTTATGCTTCCATTACTATATCATATTGCCTCTTGGCATTTCAAGATGAGTAATCTACAATGTCTAACCAGTTCTCTAGAAAAATTGAAATATTTTAAAATATAGCAGAATATATCATACTTTGGATTTACACATAGTTCGATCAACCTTTCTGAAATAAAATGGGACTTGATAAAATTTATAGAGAATTCAAACATTTCAATAATTATACTTGATATTATAAAATTACAATAAAATTATTAGCAACTTTTTTAGAAATAATATACAGGTAATGCAATATAAAACAAAGCCCCAATACATTAGCTCATATAATTTAAGAATTTCCTTACTAAATTTTGGTCAGAAACTGCTGATGAATAAAACAACTGTGATAACTATTACAATATTTTTAAAATTTTCTTTCCATTTTATGTTTTGTGGTATGCTGACCATAGTGATTAAGCTCTTTGTGAGCTGAGTATTTTCAGAATGTTTTTACTGCCACTTTAAATTCACCATCTAGGTACAGAAAGAGCAGATTTTAAATCAGATTACTAACAATACATCAGGGACTTTTGTCTTGAGAACTCAGAATTTTTAGAGTGAATAGAAAGACACTTCTCCTTTACATAATTGAAAACAAGGTTTGAGAAAATGACTCATGCCCTCATTTTCAATTTATTTTGCCCCAGAATGTTTGCCAACACAAGGCACATACTAAGCCTGGCTGATGGAAGGGGTGATTTTGAATTAGCCTGCTGGCATCACAGACATTCATTTTTCAGAAACATATTGTTCTAAGTAGTGCATTAAAAAGTTTTTTCTCATGGTAAAGATATCTACAAAAGAATTGTTTTTATGAATGATTTCAAAACAAGACCCACAAATCCACAAAGATCCTGGAGACCTGTAGGGCATGTTTTCCTGATGAGATATTATATGGCTAGAATCTCTGTTATTGTCTGTCAACCGAGGTGCCTCAACAAGATGAAGAACATCAGGGCAGAGCCTAGAGTAGAGGAAAAAGTCTAGAAATGCAATAAAACAATATGTTCGTATTCTTTTTATTGATTAGTTAAGAAGAATGACTTTAAAGTGCTCAAACTGCCCTTCTACACATAGAATTTTGTAATAAGATCATATCTATCTGTACCATTTAAGCATTGGGACATAGCTTACTTAATCCTGGGATTTCAACAGATGTAGCTATTTTCACTAACTTTGAAATTCAGAAAAACAATGATTTCATTCCTTTGGCTTTATTTTAGGAAGGGATCTCACTTTTTAGATGTGACTATGACATCCTAGTCATGTTCTAGTCCATTGCATTCTGAAATGACTGAAGTGAATCCTACTCTGAACACACTGAAAGGCAATATTGAATCTTGACTGTACTGAAGATAAGAAGTTTGCATATTCTGACTGAAATTATTGTAAGTCCCCGAATAAGCATTCATGTGCATGTCTATGTATGTGTCAGGATGAGATCAGTCTTTTAACTAAAACAACAAAGGAAAAGTTATAAGTAAATATTAAAAAATACCTTGAAAGTAAATTGCTCGTTGAAGACAGGATTAAGAGTTTTTCGGTGGACTTTTGTCTCAAATTTCTTCTTCTTATCAGGTAGCAGAAACACTTTCACATAAGGATCAGATGTACCCCCCATGTCCAAGGCGGGCAGTTCGGCAGCCTGAATGATCCCTACCAGCAGCTAAAATAAATGACAGAATACAGCAAACATAAATATTATTGGAGATTTTGGAAAAGATCGATTTGTTCACAATGATGCATATTGTGATTTCTCCCACTTCTATCTATTTTTAATAAACTCTTATTCTCTTGTGAATCTGAAGGCAGAAGGCAAATGAAGTGAACTATGTAGACTTCAGAAACCCAATTATGACAGATGCAGGCTCTGGGAAGCCTAGTTTTAAGCACAAAAGAGGCTTTTAAAAGGTTGCTGATTGCAGTTAAATACGGAATTCATTTTTTTTGTAAAAGACTTGTAATCAAATAACTTTCCAGTTGCTAAAAGCCCTTGTGCATTGTTTTTCTTTCCAGGGCATGATTTGTAAGTGAAAATACATTGTTAAGCAATCACAAGTTTGTAATTATAAAGTGGGAAACTTTTATTCTTTAGCAAAGCCTCAGACCAGCTGAATAGATATTTCTTAGAAATTGGGTGGCATTGAGATAAAAAATAAGATCTTCTAGTTTCTGTTATATTTGACCTTCACTTGTGTGCTGGCTACATTTATTTTAACTTATAGTAGAATGATTATCTATGAGATTCTGTGTTTAAATATAGGATATGGAGTTAAAGAAGTGTAATTTCAGCTTCATAGAGAGGAAGGGAGATTAGAGGTGAGGTTTTTTAATGGTGAGTAACTATGTTTCTTATTTTTCCCAAACACCACAGAACTATCTACATTTCTTCAAGTCTGTTTTCTTACCAATACGTTCTTAAGCCTCGTTATTAATATTAACATATTATGGCATTGTTAATATTTTTGCAAAGAAAAAAGAGGTGTGAGTATACTATTACAGATACTCTGCCATTAGAGATTTGGTGTCAACAGACCGATTTAGATAAATACAGCAAACAAAGTAGACTATTATTATTATTCAAGGTATATGCTATTTAATAAATGCAGTCACACCACAGGTTTTTCCATCACAGCCTGAAAATCTGAGTTCATGCCTTTTTAGCTAGTAGAGTAAAAAAGCAATTCACCTCCTTAAAAATAATGCATATCCATTTTCATTGTGACCCACCGTATTCTTAAGTGCATTTTGGCTAGGTGGCTCGATTTTTAACATGGACCAATATCCCAAATGATTATGTTTTTTCTATTTTAATGCTTCAATATCTTTTTTGTGGCATCATGATACAACAGTAGCAACAAGAGTGCTAGATCATAGGTACACAAAACACAGACAGATGGTCAAAAAAAAAAAGCTAAAAAATAGACATCAGATTAAAAAGCTAAAATAGCTAAAAAATAGGCATCAGATTAAATGGACATGATTAATAAAGCAAATAGTCTGTCTTTTTGTTTGCTAAATTGGTATTTGGTATTTGCTTTTATGTAGCAATGCAAATAAGCAATATTCTATTTCCTCACCCTCACTTTTTATAACCAATTTTCTTTTAAGCAGGGAAAATGCCAGAGAGATGACTTAAACTCTTTAGAAACTACATGGTTTATAATTTAGAGATTTTTGGATATTCTGTTAAGAAAGAATGGAGTTACTTTTTCCAGTCTTATTCTGACTTCTGCCTAAGAGATAAATGTCACATTTCTCTCTGCCATAAAGCTTCTTAATGAGAGTATTTTAGGTTTTTTTTAGTTTTGGTAAGAAAACATATATATGTGATCAAAAATTTATGGAGTTTTTCAGACTTTACCTTCCTACTTCTTAGGAATCACTTTATAAATCAAATTAGTTGAGAACATTTGGGAAAAATCAATGCATAATAATTTTAAAATTCATCAGTTTCTCAGAATAAAATATCTTTTTAGATTTGATGTTTGCTGGAAAGAGAACAGTAAATGCACTGTCACTATATTTAGTAAAAAAACTATAAATGAACAGTAAATGTACTGTCACTATATTTAGTAAAAAAACACTATATTTAGTGTTATTTATTTTCTTAAAAATACTGCTTTATAAAATGATACTTACAGTATTAATAAAGTTAATTTAAAAGCTTCAAAATTATGACTAACCAGGATGAGACACCAGTAGATTTTTCACTTGAAAATATAGATGGACTATAAATGACGAGAAAAATATTGGATGCATATAGAAAGTCAGATTAAATTTTTGGAAAACATGTTATGTATTAAGACCAATATAAGTTGCCCTTGATCTTTTCTAGAATATGTAAATAAGAGGTTTTGCTCCTAACCAAATCCTGATGCTCAAATTTTGGTAGAAGTGATAGACATGACCACAAATGTCATATGTAATTAACTAAAAATTGTATAACTATAAACCTGTACCTGTAAGCCAATAATATAGTTTCCTAGAATGTATTATGTAATAACTAGCCAGGCTCTAACGAAGCCGATCAAAAAATTACTTTTAATATGACAGCATGTTTATACATTCTCTATGAGGAACCCTCTGTAAATTTCAGAAAGTGAAGGTATTATTTGAACTGTCAATTCCTAAATAAAGCACAGAATTTCTGCAACTGCTTAGAGCTCTCACAGCATTACTGACTTTGGACAGTCGTCAAAGATGAGCATTAGTGTCTTACTCATTTATTGTTCATTCCTCATCAAACTGGAAATCATTAACACACGCTGCATTGCTAGTAACTGTATTTATTTTACATTTATCAGTTCTTCTTTGCCCAAAAAGATGAGTGAAGCAAAATGAACTGGAGAGGTTTAAAACCTTCTTAGTTGGAGAAGAGCTATGTCTTACAGATTTTTAAGAATCTGATCTCTAACTTAGCCTATTCCCCTAATTCTTATCCAGCTTTTACATTTCTTTAACAATTCGGAAGGTAAGAAACATTTTCATCAATGTTGTGGATCCGGGAACGTCTTTGAATGTAAAGAGTTTTCTGTTTTTGGGGGGTAGGGGGTTCACAGGTTTTATTATTATTATGCTTTATAATTTGCAAAGAGTTTTCTAACAGTTGTCTTTCAGCAATCTCTATTTTATTTGCCGGCAGTCAGTAAAAGGTAGCCAATATTATCATGCACCTAGGTGACATTTCACGATTTTTTGAGAAATTGAAGCAAAAATGCCTGTTTTGTTACCTTCTTAATTTTTTGTCATTTTTTGGGCAATATTCCTAGGCACTAGAAATCTAGTCTCTGGTCTTCCCACTCTTAGAATTGCTATCTCATTAACACTAGGAGTTTCAACTGGCATCATATAAGGCAATTCTGTTTTTAAAATTAATGAACCAGAGTCAATTTTTCATCTCTGATTCCTTATCAAACCATTAGATGATTTTTCAAAACTTTGGCTGTAATAGTGGCCCAATTCAAAGGCCCTTAGCCCTGTCTAGTTCTAAATCTGTAAAGTCCAAGGAAGGTTGCTGCAGCTCAGGTTGAGGGAGCTGAGGCGGAGAGACTGTGGCTAGAAGCTCTCAGAAGCAGACCGACTGCTTCAAGTTAATTTGTATTCTGTCTGCCTGTTGAAAGTGCCACAAGTAGATGTAATTGGCTGAATACTGTAAATTCTAATTACCAGATGTTAAATTAGCAAGTTGGGGACTGACTGTTCTTAGAAATTATTCCATCAATAGCTTTGATAATTGCATTTTCCCTCACAGCAAACAAAAATTTTTAAAAAGTATCTTGCTTCAATTTCTACTTGGTAATTTCAGAAAACATAATGGAATTAGAAGACATTTCCCCACTTCAGACCTGGTTATTCTGGAAATCATAATCCAGTGAATACTGAAGTTTTCCCAGTTTCTCCTCCTCTTTGGGTTCTTCTTTTTCTTCTCCATCGGTTAATCCAGTTTCAGCGTCATCATCCTTGAGGGCCTATGTGTAGAGAAGTGGATCACATGTAAATTTCACTAAATTTCATCAAAACTCAGATTTAACTGGGCCTGTAGTTATACTTCCAAGCTGTTCGAAGCAAGCACTAAGATGCTGGAAATCTGTTTGTCTGACACACATTCACATTTGCTGCTTACATATTTTTTAAATTCCATTTGTGCACGGAATTTTTTTCCCCAATCAGCAAGCAAAATGGAAGCGATGGAAGAAGCCCCTCAGAATATTGCAAGCAAAAATGTAACATTGTTGCAAAGAAAGTGTCAACTTGGTGTTGTATTTGGTTCTGATAAAACTGCTGCTTTCTAAGGAAAGATAAACATGCTACTGATCAGGCCAGATTTCACATTCATGTAGTTTAAAGAGATGCTTAGCATCATATAAAATATCATCGCTACATGCAGTGGAATAATTAATATAAAAGGCATGTCCTTTTGTTGATTTATTTCCTATGAAAAAGATAGTTCAGTAAGTGATCCTCAGAAAATTTAAATTCCCTTTGTTTCACATGTACATTTATAATGGTATGAAAAGAGGAAAAAAACATGCCACCAGCAAATCCATGTTTAGAGGAAAGTTCACCCCACTTCCAATTTCAGTTTACCACTTTATTTTCATAACAGCTCCACCAGAAGCTGGGCTGAATTAAATTGACTTAAGAGTCTATTTGATATCAAAAGATAAAAAGAGTTAGGTTTGCAATTTTGTCAAAAACAAATTGGTATAAAAATTCATTTTGCATTTAAGAACAAAATCAATTGTATTGAACTCTCAAAACTTAGTCTAACCAATTGAATATTTATAACCTAAAACTTAAGTGTACTATAAGTGGAAATACTAGAAAGCTCATTATCTCATAAGTTACATTCAAATGCTCTTCTTTTTTAAAAAAATCAAAATATATAATGTATTTTCCTATCTTGCAGAAATTTTTCTAAAAATATCAAAGGTTACAAAGGTTATAAGTACATGAAGCTTTGTTTCTAGGGATGTGCAATTCTTATTGCTTCAAGTAATTAGAACAATTCATTAGAAATTTATACACAGTCGTTATTCAAAATCAAAAATAATACAAAATCACATTATCCTGACCACTCGTGAGGTTGAAAAGATTAAAAACTTTTATATTAACCATTTGTATTTTTTCTTCTGGGCACTGCCTGTCCATATCCTTTGTTAATTTGTCTATGTGTTGTTCACCTTTACTTATCAATTTACAAAGGCTCTTTGTATTTTAAAAATTTCAGCTTTGTTGTTGTGTTCCATATAACAATTATTATCTTCTAGTTTTATGGTTTAGCATTTTATTGCTATTTTTGTATGTGTATATGCATGTGTGTATTACTCTAGAATCTCACAGAAATCAAAATGGACATACCAGGGGTGGACTGTTTTATATCTCTGACAAAATAAAGGAATCTTAACTGTTAGCTCTCAAATTGAATCTAAGAATTCTCATAGAATTCAAATGTAAGAAGTATAACCAGGCTGTAGAGAGGCATCAGTCAGACTGCAGTTCCTTCACTCTGCTACCCTCAAATCCAAGACTACATAGTCGTTTTTCTCTGCTGTATTCATCATTCTCAGGAAAGAGATTCTCTGTTCAATCCACCCACTTACTCAGGGACCTTCAGTGGTACTTCAAATGGCACCCTCAGTCCTTGAATTTACAGGATTTTCTAATTTGGCTTCACCCACTTAAATCTAATTTGATTCTAAAAAACTCAGTTCTATTAATCTGTATCACAGATTAATAGAACTCATTCGGGTGGGGAAGATCATATACACAGAATTGAGTTGTCAGAGATGCCTCCTCTTTTTTGGCTGGAAATTTCTTAAGAGCCTACAGTGAGTTTGCAAAATTGAAAATTGCCATCATGATATACATCTGTGTAGAAACATTTTCAAATTTGGTTAACTACAAACCATTTAATTTGAAAAGTTTAATCTACACTTGGTTGTTTCTTTGAATATAAAATGCTGACTTACTAATAGCTAAAGGCAGGAAACAACATGAAAATATTTTAAAGTTTATATTAATTGTTTAACTTGTGAACAAGGGGCTTGGTCACTAAAGGGAACATATGATAGGTAAGGTGACCAAAAAAAAAAAAAAAAAAAAAAGACTGAGTTTAATTAGAGAACTTTAGGCAGTGGAATCCTTTTGCCCTTTCAAAACCTTAGCTGTGTGTAAGTCTTTAACACTGTCCTAGATGTGCTTAGGAAATTGCAGCTCAGGTAATTTGCCTCCCTATAAGATTTTGTTTTTAAAAAATAATAGCAAACTATTTAACACATATTTCTGTTTGATAAATCTGCATGTCGCTCTATCATTATAATAAAAAAATTCATTGATTAAAATACCTTTTCAAAAGTCTCTTTCAGAACTGAAAATTCATGTATCATGTTTCAGTCCCAGTGCAATTTGAAATAGCTGAGATATTAAAGCTCCTTCTCCCTAAGTGGTTTTTGCTTGAATAGAAGGCAGGACCATCTCTGCAATTATTCTGCATGAAATAGCGCTAAATTTTTGATAATTTCTCAGTGCCACTGTTCATCACTGAAGTAATTAAGTCTATTCCTGTCCCAAAGGCTGAGCTTAAGCAAGATATTATCTGTACCATCACATTAAATTCAGACCTATTATATCAGTAGCTATTATAACATCTCAAGAGCACTATTTTCCCCTCCATGGAACAAAATTTGGTAGAAAAAGCTTGTAAACCCGGTAGTTCTGAGGTTTGATACATTGCAGTAGAAAAAGCTGGATTGGGAACATCAGACCTTATTTTAAATTTCAAAGATTAGTGCACATGCTTATGGTTTGCTTTGACATTCAACAGGTGCTTTGTTCGCAACCATCAGAAGGAGCATTTGTTCATTGTAAGTTACATTGTTCAGATTTGGATTTAATAAGGCACACTAGAAAAGTAGCACAAGGGACTGAATTTCTTTCAGTGTCCATCAACTTAAAACTTGAGCTTTCTAATACTGTTATATTTAATCCGTTAGCATGTTCAAAATGAGAACACTTTATATTTAAAAAAAATCAATTTAGTTCAGCCTCTTGATGTGTGTCAGAATGATATACCCTCAGCTGTGGAGCCCCAGGTGCCAAGGCCACTAAATGTATCTGAGCGTTGACTAGGGGTGTCTAAGTAGCAGAGGAAACCTACCGCAAGGGACAGTCCAGAACAGTCATGAGACACAACACAGATAAGAACATAGAAGGAAGAAATAAAAATTAAAATATCCACACACATTAGTGAAAACCATGGAGAAATGACCTTTCCAGACCTATGACTTTACAAGTGAATATTTTCCCTCTGTCTGGTTAGTGTTCTCCAGTTTTAACGCATATGAAAGAACACAAAAATATATATCTTGTGCAACATGAAGTGTCTATAATTTTTGTAGTCATTGCAGAATATTTTTAAAATCTTCCTTGGTTAAAAAACCTTGCTAAAGAGACATGTAGCCATGAATATTGAAATCTGAATTTCTGTGAGTTTGACATGAATTGAAAGGTAAAAAATGTATTCATTGTCCTACAGCCTTTGTATCTTGTATATAGAGCCTATATATATTTGTATTTCTTAAGATTAAGAAATTATATCTAAAATGCCCATCACATCTGTCTTGTTTTTAAATGAGAGAGGCATAAGCCATCTTTATTTTCTTCCCCATGTTCACTTCAACATTCTGCTTAAGATATTTTGAATTATTTAATAATAATTTTTATTTGTATTTACGCTGTTTCGAATTTTGGGTGATCTGGTGATCATCAGGTGATGAAACATCCTCTTAAAATCTGCACATTCTGTTTTGCTTTTTTATCCTTCCTCTTCATAAAATGATGGAATCCATTATTAGCTACTTTTGTCTGCTTCAAAAAGTAACATAAGCTATGGTTATATAAATGTTTATCAGTGGAGTGTATATTCATCTGTCCAAATTGTATCTTATTCTGTGCATTTAATTGTTCATAACTTAGTAAAATTGAGATCTAGCTAATGTCCTATGTAGAGAAAGTGACCTACTTAAAATGACTGAAAACATCTTTTTGAGTGGCTGAAATTCTAACTAATTTGTGATAACAGATTATTATAAACTATCTCTGACTTCTTAGTATTTCTTTGTTTAAATCATTTTCTCTGTCCCTCCCCACCCAAAAAATAGATCATCAATGAAAAATTAACCCGCATTAATTCTCTATATTTGAGATCTTGGTCATTTATCCAGGTTATAACAGAAGTAATAAACACCACCACTATGCTGTAAATTACAATCTTACATCATATGGAACAAATCCCACAAATAGTATAGATTTATTGTCCTAGGAAGAAATGCTATAGTTATCCCTTTACATTATTCAGTAATTTTAACTAATTCTAGAACACAGGGAAACCACATTAAAATTTTATGATAATTATGAAAAAGTAATGTATTGTCAAATTATTGTTTTCACAATATTGCTAAAATTAACATACATATTATTCAGTCCATGTCCATCTAGTAGGTTATTTCTGTACTTCTTTCTCCCAATAAGTTGTTTAAAGAAATCTTTATCAAGTCCTGCTTACTATGAAAAGTTTGGAAATAATGTAAGACAGGATTTAAAATTTTAGTTTCTATTTAAATTAACTGAAGAGAAAAATCTTTATTAGACATCTGTAGTTGCACATTTGTGCATGGGCTTTGTGACTGTGATTAGAAATTACCAGAAAAATCAAACCCTTGCTACTCCGAGCTCAGGCCAAAACTCTCTTGAGTGTGAGTACAGGCATTCCATCCATTCTATAGCTCCAAAAACCAAATACAAATGCAGGTAGTAAAAAATGAGCCTTTGTGAAATTATTACCAATAGATACTATAGTGTCTTTGAGGGAAAAGAGTTTAAAACTTAAGCTGGGAAGGGAAGTTAGTGTCCTGAATGTGTAATGAACTAGGAAACAATGCAAATGTATTTAAAATGCCTGTTGTAACACCCGATTAAATTGTTCTTAAGGAGATTCAGGTTTAAGAGTTAGATTAATAATAATACTATAAGAGGAACTTATAAAACTGCCTATATATTTTTCTATTTGGGAATAAATAAAACTTTTGTATTTGATGAAAAACATTGATAATTGAAAATGTTAGTTCTATGAAAAATTTGTACATTTACATTTTAATTTTAAAATATGAATTAGATATTCTTTAGAGATATTCAGTATGAATATTTCAAAAATGAAGAGGCATTTAATAATTATCATTAGTAATAGTAAACATTAACTTGAAGCAAGCTGTCCAATTACTTTAGCCAAAAACAGATAGCAACATGAAAGACATTCAGATAGCTTTCTTGGGCTTGGAAAGATAACCCAGCCAAACGGATTTTATAACAAAGTGTTATGGTTTTAATTGCCCTTATTAAATTGAAATAAGAATTTTGTCTTATAAGAAAACTTTCTTATAAGGGAAAAATTCTGTCCTGTCTTGATATTTAGAACTGGCTCATATTTCTCTCCCTTCTCCCATACAACTCATTATTCTTGAGAACTAATTTTTCAGCTGGATGGATATGTAGGAAAGGCAGCTTTCATCGTTTGATGAACAGCTGTAAAACTCAGTTATTTAACAGTGACTATGAACAGTAGAAATTAGAAAGATCCCCTGCCCAGTTGCAAAAACACTCAGGCACTCTTTATTTGATTTCTCTAACTCTAAACAGAGTGAAGACTGGTTAAACAGATATAATCAAAATATTCAGGCATCATTCTCTATGCCAAACCCATCAAGATGAGCCTGATGATCATGGATGCCCTTTTCTGTTTCATTTGCTCAGGAGATTGGAAAACTCTGCCAAATGCCTCCACGATGCTTTGGGATCTAGAACAGTGACTGAAAGGCTTGCAAAGCATCTCACAATGATATGGGTCCAGAAGTTGTTTATTTCTATAATATATGGCATAAAATAATAAACCATTTGTTCATTTTTTTCTAAAGAAAATAATCTAAGAAGCAATGTAGAAGAAATACATTACCTGATCTTTCATCGTCTTCCCTAAGTCTTTCACATCTTTCATGTTAATGGCATTCTTCCCTCCTTTTTCCTTTCCCTTCTTCTTGTTTTTCTTTTTGAACAAACATTTCTTACAGATACAAAAGCAGCAGGTCAGGACTAAAAGGACTGCGACTATGGCTATTGCAATTAAGGCCCACGGTGGCACTGAAAGAAAGAAATGCACAGAGAGCACTAGTCATACAACACTTAGATGTGCAAAAGCTTTTAACTCATGGGCTATAAAGACATTCATTTTATTTGCATTTTTGAGCACCCATTATGCTCCAGGTACACCATTCCTCAGTACTTTATCCATGTTGTTTTCTCCACTGAGTGTATCGTTTTCTTTCTTTCCCACTTTGCCCTTCCAGATATATCAAATGTCATCTCCTCCCTATTGCTTTTCTTCACTCTCCAAGCTAGGTTTCTATGAATGCATCTCTTCACTCATTCAGACCCAAGCTTTGGAGTTCAACCACTGAGTTTAAATCCTGGCTCCACGATTTACTAACTGTGTGATCATGGGCAAGTCATCTAACTTCTCTCTGCCTCACTTTCCTCATCTCTAAAGTGGAAGTAAACTGGTAGGTGCCCCATAGATCTTTCTGAGTATTAAATAATAAGATGCAATGCCTGGTACATGGTAAAAGCTTAATAAATGGTAGCTGCTATTACTCATCTATAAAATACTAGGTGTTGTATTCCTACATTCTAGCATGGTGGGGGGCAGTTATTTGTCATATACATAGAACAGCAAATGTAAAATCATAACAATAGTGAAGATTCGGAAGAAATACCTGGTAATTTGAAAGTCAGTGATGGGAAAATGTATGCACTGAGGTTCTCTAGATGTGGGTGATGGTCATGTGTTCGGTGGCTCTTAACCCAGGTTTAGATTTTGGCATGGCCACTTAGAGGCTCTGTGACTCTGCTCAGATTGCTTCACTGTTCTGAGTTTCTGTTTCACCTCTATACAGTGAAGATTATAGTGGTACCCATTTCATTTGGTGTGAAGATTAAAGGGATTAATATGCTAAAAATCTTTGAATGCATCTGGAACATAGCAAGAACTCAGTTAATGTTAGCTAGCATTTCTCTCTCTCTTTTCTTTTCTTTGTTTCTTCCTTCCTTCCTTCCTTTCTCTCTCTTTCTTTCTTTCTTTCTCTCTCCTTCCTTCCTTCCTCCCTCCCTCCCTTCCTCCCTTCTTCCATCTTTTTTTTTTTTTTTTTTTTTTTGATGGAATCTTGCTCTGTCTCCAGGCTGGAGAGTGCAGTGGTATGATCTCGGCTCACTGCAACCTCCGCCTCCCGGGTTCAAGCGATTCCCCCTGCCTCCACCTCCCAACTAGCTGGGACTACAGTCCCGCGCCACCATGCCCAGCTAATTTTTGTATTTTTTAAAGTACAGACAAGGTTTCACCATGTTGGCCAGGATGGTCTCCATCTCCTGACCTTGTGATCCGCCCACCTCAGCCTCCCAAAGTGCTGGGATTACAGGCGTTAGCCACAGCACCTGGCCAATATTAGCTATCATTTCTTTCTAGTCAAGGCATTGTGGATAAGGCAGAGAGCTCAGGATAAATATGTAAAAAGTAAGATAAGTACACTGAGGAAAGTTTAGTGAAAATGCAAAGGGAATGAAAGGAGGAAAGATTATTTTTAGATAAGAGGAGAGGCTTAGGTTTCCAGGCTGTTTAAAATAATGGACATATACACATAAATATACTCAAATAAATATTTAGTTTTCTATTACAGTTTTCCCTCTGCTAAAGGTTAATATATTTTCTTATTTGGCATGCCTTATACCATGTGCTTATAAAAAATAAGGTGACATGGAAACATTTAGGGTTTCGGTTAGATTGGAAGGGAGGTATTCATGATACAAATCACAACTATTGAGATTAATCAGAAGTAATTAGATTTGTCTGTTGCAATAAAAAAATTGCCAAATAAACATTACTAGAACCAACGATTGCTGAACATCAGTCAGGAGTACTTTGATAAAGTGAAAACACTTAAGAATTAACCTCTCTTCAAAATTGAGAAAATTTACTCTCTTTGCTTTCCTCTGTATTTAGTATCATTGTGCAGAATACTTACTATGCATATTACTCCAGCTTATGACTGGATCCTAGATGTTAACCTAAGGGCATAAAACTACCACTTTTGAAACTGTGTTTTCAACAAAGGAATACTTATGTGAAAGTTATAGATAAACCCACACCCAAAGATGTTTTCTTCCAGTTCTCTAAACTTATTAAACAATGTAAATATTAAAAAAGTAAAGTATTTTATGTAACCAATGATATCATTCATAACACTTCGTGTAAAACATCTATCTCCCTTGATCTAGTTAAAATCCTGTCATGCATGAACAAGAGAGTGTTCATATTCATTGCAGGAAAGACAGCATTCATAATGACCCTTCATTTTGAACCTGGTAAATTATTCTCCCTGTTGGACTTGTGTGGTGATAGTCGCTCAGAGAGCTACATAAAAGTCTCTTAAATTATACTAAGACAAGACAAAGATGATTTGACAAGTTCACAAAAAGAAAATAGTGAAAGCAAAGGAACATTATTTAATCAAAGGGAGTTAAAGAGCTAGGAATATGAGATTACAGGAAGAAATTTAAAATAATGCAATTTGAAGGTAATTTATAACCACTGAAAAACTTAGTCTTTGAGGCAGTTTTGTTCAGTATCACTTCGGTTTTATGGAGGAAAAACTCTACAGATTGAATAGTTTGAGAAATTCAAATATATCCTTAGGTTGTTAGGTTAAAAATGTGAATATTAAAAATGTATACATACAAAAAAATTCTATCTAGCTTTGAAGCCTCTTTAACAGAACGTATTAAACTTAAAAATTCAGTGAAGCAAATAAATAACAGCCAACAGTGATTTTTTAAATATAAAATAGAGTTTCAGTCAAAAATAGCCTCATCAAAATACTGCTACTGGCAGAAAACTATCAGTTTATTGTTATTGCTACCCAACTATCATTACGTGGAATTTTTTATAGTAAGAATTTTAACATTTAACTTAAGGCTTTTCAGCAGAAAATAATAGACTGGTATAAGAACTCTGTTAAAAATACTATTTTCATTTTCTAGTTAATGAGTCAATCTAACATATATATTTGACCCAAAGTAAACTGATGCGTAAGAATTAAGTCCAAGGCAAATTAATTTAAAACTACTTCTGATGTTTTAATTTATACCTTGTGGTAGACATGATAATGGCCCCTCCAAGATGTCCACATCCTATTTCCTGGAAGCTGTGAATGTTACCCTCCCTGGCAAGGGGCACTTCGCAAATATAATTAGGTTAAGGATCTTGGGTTGGAGAGATTATTCTGAATTATCTGAGACGACTCAATGTAATTACTAGGGTTTTCACCAGGCAGAATTGACATTACCAGGCAGAAATGTCAGAGTCCAAGAAAGAGAGATTTGAAGTGTCTGTTGCTGGTTTTGTAGATGAAAAAAGGGACCATGAGCCAACGAATGCAGATGCCTCTTGAAGCTGGAAAAGGCAGGAAAATGGATTCTCCCCTACTCCTTAAAGACAGAGTTGGCCCAGTGAAACCAGTTTCAGATTCTGACCTCCAGAATGGGAAAATAATAAATGTGTGTGTTTTTTTATGCCAGTAAACTTGGAATAATTCATTATAGCAACAATAGGAACTCATGTGATATGAAGAAGACCTCAAGAGATTTGTAATATATGCTGTATAAAGATGACTATACAATAGTAATATTGATGTGGGCTATTCATGTATTTTCTGCTGTCTTTTCCTCCTTATTTATTTCAGTAGCTCTAGGGGTACAAGTAGTTTTGGTTACATGGATGGATTGTATAGTGGTGACATCTGGGCTTTTAGTGCACCCATCACCTGAATGGTGTGCATTGTATCCAACAGGTAATATTTAATCTGTTATCCCCTTCTGACCCTTCCCACTTCTGAGCCTCCAATGTTCATTATATCACTCTGTGTGCCCCTGCATACCAATAGCTTAGCTTTCACTTATAAGTGAAAACATGCAGTATTTGTTTTTCTGTTTCTGAGTTACTTCACTTAGGATAATGGCCTCCAATTCTAACCAAGTTGCTGCAAAAGACATTATTTTGTTCTTTATTATAATTGAGCAGTATTCCATTATCTATCTATCTATCTATCTATCATCTATCTATCTATCATCTACCTATCTATCTATCATCTATCTATCTATCTATATCATCTATGTCTATGTCTATCTCTGTTTCTATCTCTATATCTGACATTTTCTTTATCCACTCATTCATTGATGGGCACTTAGGTTGATTCCACACCTTTGCATTTGTGAATAGTGCTGCAATAAACATAAGAGTTCAGGTGTCTTTTTGATATAATGACTTCTTTTTCTTTGGGTAGATACCCAGTAGTGGGATTGCGGGATCAAATGGTAGACCTACTTTTAGTTCTTTGAGAACTCTCCATATTGTTCTGCATAGAAGCTGTACTAATTTACTAATGCATCAACAGTGTATAAGAGTTCCCTTTTCACAGCATCTATGTCAATATCTATTGTTTTTTGACTTTTTAATAATGGCCATTCTGACTGTAAGGTGATATCTCATTTTGGTTTTAATTTGCATTCCTCTGATGATTAGTGATGTGGAGCATTTTTTCATATGTTTGCTGGCCATTTGTATGGCTTCTTTTGAAAAGTGTCAGTTCACATTTGCCTACTTTTTATGGGATTTTATTTTTCTTGCTGAGTTCAACTCAGAAATAAAGCTGAGTTGGCTTTATTTTTGGGTATATCCTGTTCCATTGGTCTATATGTCTATTTTAATACTACTTTTATTTTACAACCATGCTGTTTTGGTTGCTATAGCCTTGTAGTATAATCTACAGAGATATTAGTCTTTTGTTGGATGTATAGTCTGGATATTAGTCTTTTGTTGGATGTCTAGTTTGTGAATATTTTCTTCCATTCTGTAGGTTGTCTATTTACTTTGTTGATTATTTATTTAGTTGTGCAGAAGTTTAATTAAGTCCTATTTATTTTTGTTTTTATTACATTTGCCTTTGGGTTTTGGTCATAAATTCTTTACCTAGGCCAATGTTGAGAAGAGTTTTTTTTCCTTAGGTTTTCTTTTAGATTCTTCATGGTTTCCAGTCTTACACTGAAGTCTTTAATCCACGTTGTGTTAATTTTTTGTATATGGTTGGAGATAGGGATCCAGTTTCATTCATCTGTATGTGGCTATCCAATTTTCCAAGCATCATTTACTGAATAGGATATCCTTTCTCCAGTGTATGTTTTTGTCAGCTTTATTGAAGATCAGTTGGCTGTAGATATGTGGCTTTATTTTTGGGTATATCCTGTTCCATTGGTCTATATGTCTACTTTAATACTACTTTTATTTTACAACCATGCTGTTTTGGTTGCTATAGCCTTGTAGTATAATTTTAAGTCAGGTAATGTGATGTTGCCAGATTTTTTTGTTTGTTTGTTTAGGATTGCTTAGGCTACTCAGGCTCTTTATCAGTTCCATATGAATTTTAGGATTATTTTTTTTCTAATTATGTGAAAAATGATGTTGGTATTTTGATAGTAATTATACTGAGTCTGAAGATTGCTTTGGATAGTATGGTCATTTTCACAATATTGATTTTTTTAATCCATGGTCATGGGATGCTTTTCCATTTGTTTCTGTCATCTACAATTTATCAGTGTTTTGTTGTTCTCCTTGTAAAGATCTTTCACCTCCTCAGTTAAATATATTTTTAGATATTTTTTGTTTTTTGCAGCTATTGTAAATGGGATTGAGTTCTCTGATTTGATTCTCAGCTTGATCATTATTGGAGTACAGCAGTCCTACTGATTTATGCACATTGATTTTGTACCCTGAGACTTTACTGAATTTATTTATAAAATCTAGGAGTCTTTGGGGGTTTCTACATATGCATTTATATCATCAGCCAACAGAGACAGTTTGATCCTCTTTTCCAGTGTGGATGCTCTTTATTTCTTGATTTTGCCTGATTGTTCTAGCTAAGACCTCCAGTACTGTGTTGAATGGAAGTGGTAAAACTGGGCATCTTTATCTTGTTCTAGTTCTTAGGGGGAATGTTTCAATTTTGCCCTCATTCAGTATGATGTTGGCTATGGGTTTGTTGCATTTGGCTTTTATTATTTTGAGTTATGTTCCTTCTATTCCTAGGTTGTGGAAAATTTTTATCAGGAAGGGACGTTACATTTTATTGAATAATTTTTCTGCATTGACTGACATGATCATATATTTTTATTTTTAATTCTGTTTATGTGGTGAATCATATTTATTGAATTGCATATATTTATCCATCCTAGCATCCCTGGGATGAAACCCACTTGATTGTGATGAATTAATCATTTCATGTGCTGTTGGATTTTGTTTGCTAGTATTTTGTTGAGAATTTTTGCATCTATGTTCATCAGGGACATAGATGTTTTGGTTGTGTGCTTTCCTGGCTTGGGTATTAGGGTGATACTGGCTTTGTAGAATGAATGAGGGAGGATTCTCTCCTTCTTGACCCAATGGAGTAGTTTCAGTAGGATTGGTGTCAATTTTGTAAATGTCTGGTAGAATCTGGCTGTGAATTCATCCAGTTCTGGGATTTTCTTTGTTGGGAGATTTTTTAGCATTAATTCAATTTCACGACTTGTTATTGGTCTGTTCAAGAGTTCTATTTCTTCCTGATTCAGGCTTTGGGTTGTATTTTTTCAGGAATTTATCTATTTCCTCTAGATTTTCTAGTTTGTGTGCTTAGAGGTGTTCATAGTAATCTTGAAAATCCTGAATAATATTTTATATTTCTGTAGTATCTGTTGTAATGTCTTCATTTTCATTTCTGATTGAGGTTATTTAAATTCTCTTCTTTTCTTGGTTAATGTAGCTATTGATCTATTGATTTTATTCATCTTTTCAAATAACCAACTTTTTGTTTCATTGATCCTTGTGTTGCTTTGTTGGTTTCAATTTCATTTAGTTCTGCTCTCTATTATTTCTTTTCTTCTGCTAGTTTGTTCTTGTTTTTCTAGTTCCTTGAGGCATGACACTAGGTTGTCAATTTGTGATCTTTCTTTTTTTATGTAGGCATTTAGCACTATAAACTTCCCTCTTAGCACTACTTTTGCTGTATCCCAGAGATTTTGATACCTTGTGTTACTCTTATCATTCCTTTCAAAAACTTAAAAAATTTATATCTTAATTTCATCATTGACCCAAAGATCATTTAGAAGTAGGTTGTTTAATGTATTTTTATAGTTTTGAGAGTTCCTCTTAAAACTGATTTCTAGTTTTATTCTGCTGTGGTCTGAGAAGATGCTTGATATGATTCAAATCTTTAAAAATTTATTGAGACTTGTTTTGTGGCCTATCATATGGTCTATCTTGGAAAATGTTCTTCTATATGCGGATGAAAAGCATGTATATACTGCAGTTTTGAGACAGAATGTTTTGTAAATATTTGTTAGGTCCATTTGTTCCAGAGTCCAGTCTAGTATTCCTTCGTTGACTCTGCCTTGACAATCTACTGTGGTCAGTGGGTTGCTGAATTCTCCCCTATTACTGTATTGCTGTCTATGTCTTTTCTTAGGTCTGGTGGTATTTGTTTTATCAATCTGGGAGCTCTGATATTAGGTGTATATATATTTATGAATATTACATCTTCTTGTTGAATTGATCCATTATCATTATATAATGACTTTCTTTGTCATTGTTACTGTTGTTGATTTAAAGTCTGTTTTATGTGATGTAAGAATAGGTACTGCTTGCTTTTGGTTTCCATTTGCATGGTACATATTTTCCCACTCTTTTCCTTGACTTTATAAGAATCTTTATGTGTTAAGTTGGTCTACTGAAGGAAGTAGATATTTGGATTATGTATTTTATCAGTTCTGCCAACTTATATATTTTAAGTGGAGAATTTAGAACATTTACATTCAAAGTTAACAGTGATATGTGGGTTACTGTTCCATTCATCAAGTGGATCATTAATTGCTTTGTATTCTCCATTGTGTTATTATTTCATAAGCTCTATGAATTTATAGTTTTGAGTGTTTTTATACTGGTGCATATCAACCTTTTGTTTTGATGTTTATCACTCATTGGAGCAATTCTTGTAAAGGTGGTCAGGTTGTGACAAATTCTGTCAGCATTTGCTTCTCTGGGAATGACTTTACTTCTCCTTTATCTATGAAACTTAGTTTTGCAACATACAAAATTCTTGGCTGACAGTTATTCTGTTTAGAAGTCTAAAGACTGAATCCCAATGCCTTCTGGTTTAGACAGTTTCTGCTAAGAAGTCTGCTTTTAGTCTAGCAGGTTTTCCTTTACAAGTTATTTGATTCCTTTATAAGCTATTTCTTTTATAAGTTATTTTGTCTTATTGCTCCTAGAATTCTTTTCTTCACATTGATTTTATATAGCATGATAATTATATGTTGTAGTGATATCCTTTTTGCAATGTATTGTGATATCCTTTTTGCAAAGAACTCTCCCAGGAGTTCTTTGAGTTTTTTGTGTCTGGATTTCTAATATTCCAGCAAGACCAAGGAATATTTCCTCAATTGTCCTCTCAAATAGGTTTTTAAACATTTTGTTGCTACCTCATTCTCCTTCTCCTTCCTCTTCCTTTTCTTTTCCTCCCCCCTCCTCCTCCCCCCTTCTTCTTTTTCCCCTTCTTCCTCCTTCTTCCTCCCCTTTCTTCCCCCTTCTTCCTTCTTTTTTCTTCTTCTTCTGAAATATCTGTGATTATTAGATTTGAACATTTTATGTAATCTCATATTTCTTGGCGACCTTGTTCATTTTTTAAAAAACTTTTTCTTTATTTTTGTATGATTGGTTTAACTTAAAAGCCTTGTCTTCAGCTCTTAATTTATTTCATCTGCTTGGTTTAGTTTACTGTTAGAAATTTTGACTGCATTGTATAATTCCCTAAGCAAGTCTTTTATTTCCAAAAGTTCTTTTTTTTTAAAGAAATATCTATTTTTAGGTATTTTTTCATTTATATCCTGAATTTTATTTTTTTTATGTTGGTTTCCAGATTTATCTTGGATCTCACTAAGCAACTTTGCAATCAATATTTTGAATTCTTTATCTGGTATTTCAAATATTTCATTTTGATTTGGATCCATTGCTGAAGAGTTAGTGTGATCGTTTGGGGGTGTTGTAAAACTGTTTTTTGTTTTGTTTTTTTTTGTTTTTTTTTTTTGCATATTGCCAGAATTATTTTTCTGGTTCCTTCTCATCTGGGAATATCATTTCTTCTTATTATTTTGAAATTTATTTTGATTGAACTGGTTTTTTTTTTCTCTTTGAGGTTGTTACTAAAATGTGTATAGTTTATGATTGCCAGCTTTGGCTCTGGGTGCTTTCCATGGCAAAGACTCTTTATGAGTTTTCTTAGATATAGAGAATCTTTGTGCATTGGCTTTCTCACATACTGCTTGTAGTAGCGATGTACTGGGTGTGTGAACAGATTCACTGTCTCCTGTGGGGCTAGAATGCCAGAGGTCTCATGAAGCTCACCTCATTCCCCAGTCATGTACACTTCCTTTCCCCCACCAGTAATTTTTCATTGTGTTGAACAGTTCAGCCTTCAGGCCAGTAGGAGGCACCTAAGGGTAAGGACTGCCTGTGGCTGAAGCAGGTGCATAAATGCAATGCCCAATAGTGAGCAAAAGTCCCCGCTCTGACAGAGGCAGCTGGGGGGAGCTCCCAGCAAAATACATTGAGGTATTTGCGGGGGAAGGAAAGGAGTTATTTCAGCTCCACTGTGAGGCCAGCACAAAAGCGACCTGCCTTCCTATCATGCCCCCATCCCAGGATTTTTGGTATTCAGATCAGATAGGCATCTCGGTCCATCTGCAGGAATACCAATATCCATGTAGAGAGGGAGTGGAATTCCACCCCTCATGCAAGCCGGAACCTGGAGGGCACAGCTCCCTTAGGGATGCAGTCACCCCAAAATGTTCCAGAAAGGCTGTCTACAGGTATACTCTCACTGAACTTTCACAGGAGAATCGCTGGCTGTGTCTGCAGCAATGGCTGAGGGGGACAAGAAGTCCCCTTCTCCAAATCTCTTCATGAGCACTGGGGCTGTGAGACTGCTGCTCAGAGCCACAGTCTTCCTCCACTGAGCCCAGCACTGTGCCTGTGCCTTTGCTTAAAGAGGTGCAGGTGTTCCCTGCCCAAAAGCAGGAAGTTCTGGTATAGAGAAAAGCTGGCACGCTGGTTTCTTTTGTTCTGTGCGGTGCTCCCTTGGTGTGGTGCACTCCCTCTTCCCCTAGGAGTGGCAGTCCCTTAGGGTCAGAAAACTGTGAATCCTCCTGCTCCTCTGGATCTAGCCACTTGGTGGGGCTGCCACAATCCATGCTGGTGTGGGGTGGAGCTGGACAAGGATGAACTGTCATCTGGTCTCCCAGTGGCAGGTGCAAGCACCAGCTCTGATGGGGGTGAAAGGGAAGTGATGTAGACTCTATAAGATTTTCTTGGTTATAAACAGCCTTAGTGTGGTGGCTTTCTGAATTGCCAGCTATAGCGAGAATGTTCATATGCTCACTGCACATGTGAACAGGCTCCACACCTCCTGAGTAGCAGGGGTGGTATGGGCAATAGTGCTAGCTGAGGTTGCACTAAAGTTTTCTTCTTTCTGAGCACTATGTTGTGTCAGCAGATGTTGTAATAAGCTGTGCCAGTTGACACCTCCTGCCAGAGGTGGCGCTTGCAGGAGACAGCCAGCTGTGGCTGTGAGATTTATGCACGGCCTATGTTACTCAGGAAGAGTACTCAGATATTCCAGGTAATGGGTGGGGCCATGAAACTCTCAAAATTCTTTATCCATAGTCTGCTACCAAGGCATGTAAAGGAGGCAAAACTGTGTGGGGCCTGGGTCAGCCAACAGTGTGCTCTGGCTACCCAAGTGCAGGTGCAAGCAGTGAAGGTTGAAAGGAAGTTCCCTGGCCACTGGGGTAATGTTCCAGAGAGGGCTGGAACCATTTCTTCTGCACAAAAAGTCTGCATAGGAAGAGAGGTGCAGCAGGCCACAATGAGATCCATACAGTTTCCATGCTCCTGACCTGGTGTGTCTCAAAACTGCAGACTTCTGCTGAAGAGAGTTGTAACTACCATTGGAATCCCAGGCAGTCCATGCTCAGAATACAAAACTGCCCAGGATGCAAGACTTTCCACTCAAGACACAAACCACAGCTCTCAAGTCATACCCCTCCTGGACTGACCTGCAAAGCAGGGGCATCCAGCTCCCACACCGGTAGCAAGAGCACACTTCCCACTTGTGCTCAGCTCTGGCCTTGGGGGTTCATCCCCACTTGATATTAGATCATAAATCTCAGGAGTTTCTTGCAAGCTGTAAGCACTGGCTGAGTTTAGCTGGCCAACTTTTGTGAGGTCTTCTGTGAGTTAGGATCAGGAATGTCTTCCTTCTGTTTCAGTGGGGTCTAGGAGTGCCTGCAAAGCATGTCCTGATGCTGCTCCTTCTCAAATACTCCTCACTGCTCACAAAATCAGCTTCAGTGTTGGGTAGGGTTAAGGTGCTCCCCCTGTGGCCTGGATTGCCAGACTCCAGTGGAAATGAGAATCATGGTGATGTTCTCTCTCCCTTTTGCACTCTGGAGACTCACAGGTTTCTGCCACACTCCTGGTGCAAGTTGCTGCCTACCACTCCTTTGAAGTTTCTTTCACTTTTTATGTTAAGTTTCTGTGTTCTTTCTTCTATAAAAGTTCACAGTGTGTGGCCAGGCATGGTGGCTTATGCCTGTAACGCCAGTACTTTGGGAGGCTGAGGCAGGAGGATCACTTGAACCCAGGAGTTCAAGATCTAGGCAACATAGTGAGACCCTATTTCTACAAAAAATAAGAAAAGAATAGCTGGGGTGTTTGGCATACCTGTAGTCCCAGCTATGTGGGAGCTGAGGTGAGAGGATCACTTCAGTCCAGGAATTCGAGGCTGCCATGAGCTATGATTGCGCCACTGCACTGCAGCCTGAGTAACAGAGCGCGACATTGTCTCAAAAAAAAAAAAAAGTTAACACACACTATTTTGCTCCTTCCAAGCGGCTGAGGCACACTAACAAATCCTCCAGTCTGCTAACTTGGGGGTAAAAAAACTGTCTTTTCTTCGTATCCACCCTTTCTATCTTTTTATTTTGCAACTATTCTCAAGACTCTAACATTGTATTCAGGATTCTCCAAAAGATAATGAATGGCTTTTTTGGCCAAACCCCAAAACACTGTGGTATTAGAAAATCTTGATCACATAATCCTTCTTGAAGTTTTCTTCTGCTTTTATTTTCATGTTACTGCTCCCTGCCAGCATGTCCTGCTACATCTTGACGTTTTTTCCCCCTCTTTCCCATTCTATTCTCAAGTCTTGAATGTGTTATTTAAGGTGGTTCTTAGCCTCTTGTTTATCTTCCCATTCACTCATTGTTGAGCACATCCTTTCCCATGCCTCACTATTTGGTCAGTTACTCCATTCTGCTCCCTATTCTATACTCCAGGATTGTTTTTCCAATGTCTATAGAATGCTTTGTACAAATACTTTATCTCCTCCCCCAAACTAGTTCTCCAAAACAGCTCTATGGCTCTGTCAATGCTTCTGTCATTTTCTACCACATTGGAAAAATGGGGAAATATTTATTCCTAAATCCAACTGGTTGGCAAGCTTTGCCATTTCTCCTTCAATGTGTTTTACTCTTCTTTTATGTCTATTTATAAGGTGTAGACCTGATATTATCTCCCATCTGATCTCTTTTCCCATCAATTATCTTCTCTGTTCATTTTACCCATTCATTGTAATCAGATAAAACTTTCTAATATGTAATTATCAATTATTTTGTGCACAGTGTTCAAAGTCCTCTGTCATTTATCCCATCCCACTTATTTGTGTTTATTTCTCACTGTCCCCCCACACTCACCTCTATTCTTATCAGACTGGATAACTTGTTTCCTGCTCAATTCTACTCCTGTGTTTTCTAAAGGGCATTTTTCTTTTTTCAAATGCTATTCTTCTTCCTCTCCAGTCATTTAAATAATATTTCCTTTTCAAGGCTTACCACAAGTCTCATTTATCATGACAGATTTTTAAATAAAAATATTGAATACATCTGTTAAAATCTGCCCCCATTGGTAGAAATATCGACTATGTGGTACAATACATTGAGTGGTTTATGTTAGACTGGTATAAAAAGATGCATTAAGAAAAGAAGAGATAAAATGTGTGCAAATGTATAAAATGTATTTTAATAAATTCCCTTCCTATACAAGAAATTTATTTCTTACTGACTTAAATCTTGGCTCTCTATAGATTATTCATGAGCACTGATATTAATACAAACACAATAGAAATACTTGGAACCATTTAGAAATAAATTAGCATTAGCAAGTTTTTTGTTGGAAAAAGACAATGATTTTCTTTATCAAGAAAGTCTGCTTTTTCATGACAAGTAGGCATAAATTGAGCAGTTAAAAATTATTTAATCAAATATATTTATTGAGCTTCTACTTGGTGCAAGGCATATTTCTCAGGATTGGGATACAGCTAAAGATGGTTTATACAATTATGAAGCTTATTATTTATTTCCCAAGTGTTAAAATCTCAGTCTTATTTATTTTACTAAAAGAACTCAATTTCTCATATTTGCTAAACTGAGCTCTTACAACATATGGTACATTTTCAAATGAAATCTACATGGCTTAATAGGCTCTTGTATACAAATTTAGTGCTTCAGGGATATAACTATTGATGAAATCAACTAATAAATATTGTTTCTATAAAAAATATAACCCTCAGATAGAAAAACATCATTATTTCTTCTTCCAGGGAGTTTTGGCACCACATAAAAATTTAAAAAAATTATTTACTTAAGGACTCCTAATCTGTATATATTTTAAACGTAAATGCTCCAAATATCTTTCTCTTTAAATTGAGCATTGTGAAAACAAAGACGAAATCTTCACCAAGAGCCAGGTTGTTGCAGAGTATACATTTTAAAAAGGAAAACCTTTGGCATTATAGACTAGCTGCTATGCTTGTTAAGTTTATGCTTTCAAATCTGAGGCCTGCTCATCAGATGTTCATTCAATGTCAGACCTACTGAATGAACAATTGGGAAGAAGCCTTTTTTCTAGTTGATACAATGTGCCTATGGCCAAGGGGAGGCAGGCTGTATGTGGTTCTGAGAATTTACTTCTAAATGGATCATTTTTGCAGTCCCTAAAATGCCTGAGTCAGTGCTCAATAAATATTAGATGACTTGAAGGAAACCCACATAGCCATTTTCTCAAGCTCAAGTAGAAGTAGAGTGGGCAGTCTTTGAAGTACGCCACTATCCCAAGGGGCTTTTCCTTGGCACGGATTCTCTTCTTCCTCATTCCCATTCATAGTCAGCTATTTCTGTCTCCCAGGCTGGAAAACTTTGGTAGATTTATGTACTGGGATCTTGCTTTAGTCTATGTCATAATTCACTGGTTTTTATATTTCTGCCTTGGTTTCACTTTTAAGGGCAGCTTTGTATTACTAGTTCCATTTGCATTCATCATATTAAGAAATGACCTTAAATCCATATTTTTTTTTTTCACAGAATGAGCTGTATTTTCATCCCTGGAAAATATAAGCTTGTACATTTGGATCAGTCCCAGATATTTCAGCTAAGAGTCTTAAGACAACACAGGTAATACCGTTGCTATGGTCACTACAAAAATTCAGCAGTAACTTCAAGAATTTTCTACCTTCAACATATCTCTATTTTGTCTTCTGAATGCTTCACCACTGCACGAATGTCTGCATTATTCATTTTATGAATAATATACATATTTCTTCACTCTTATACTTACTGATGCTTTTTGCCAGTTTCTAATTTTACCCAAAATAATTCATCATCTTTCTAGATCATTATAGGTAGATGCAAGGTGCAGAATATAATATGGAAATAATTATTTTGCTATCATCTAGTACAAAAACTAATCTTTATTACCGTTTATGATTAGTTTTCAAAAACACACAAAGATAATTTTTCAAAAATTGGCAAAAATCAAAATCTTTTTTTTCTAAACTGTACAGGGCAAATGGAAGAAAGTTCTGGAAATATGTGCATTAATATACCCATTAGCCACCTCTGGAGACAGACTATTAAACACATATTTGAAAAAGTGTATAAAGTCTTACAGAACATAGTTTAAGATTAAATCAACCAGTCAGAGGTCCAAATGAAGAATTTCTCATTATAGCCTAAAATGGCTTCAAAGACTACCAATTCTAGGTTCCTCGGTATTGAAGTATCTTTTTCTATTCAGAATGATAGTCTAAACCTTTTTTGAATTATAGGTCCATTTTAAAATATGATAAAAGTTGTGGACTCTTCATGGGAAATTGCATATATGTGTGTGTGCATTGCATGTGTGTGTGTACTTTACTTTTTCATACGGTTGGTAATATGTGGTACTTGAGAGCAGATCATTGTTCCTCAGGTCTGGAAGACAACTGGACTCCAAATTAAAAACCTGTTTCTCAGAGCATCAGGGCAAGATGCACCAAGGCCAAAGAAAAACTTATTTATTCATCAGGTCATTTAACCATTCATTTATTTCCTACTGACAATCTGCTATATGTTTAAACTATGTGAGAGTGGAGTGAGAGAACAGAGAACACAGAAAGAATGGATGGTTCCCTTTCCCTAGGAACTTAGAAAGACTAACTCTCAGGGGGGAAAAACAACAACAACAAAAAACTAGAGATAGGAGGCAATACAGAGTTAAGCACAAAATTCAGTGGAGCAGAAAGTCTTTATAGGTAGCAGGTTAGAGAAGGGCAAGATAAAAGGTGCCTGGAATTCAGAAAAGACTTCACGGAGGAGGTGAGTTCTGAGGTACGCTCCAAAACCCTGCTTGCTCCACAGTGAAAATGATATTTGGAAGACTTCAGTTCTTTTCCTACCTGTCTCCCTTTCATCCTTTCTCTTTCCTTCTTTCTTTCCTTTGGTTTTCAGATTCCTTTTAATCTAATTTATCACCTAGTGATTACTCTGTTAAACAGAGCTTTCAATATGACACAGACATCAAAAATCTGCATTCTTTTTTTTAAATCATAGTAGATGAAAAAATGTTTCCTTGTAGTAAATTCATGTAGCCTTCTCCAAATAGCCTTTGGAATTGTCTCCTTAAGAATACATGTCACATTCTCCTCCCACGTAGTTCTATTTCTCTTTTCAATTTGTGTTCCTGACAAAGAGGAAACTGGATGTCTGTGCAAAAATACTGTAAAAATGCTCCAAGCCATTGACCTGTGACTTTTTAGGGTAGATAAATTGTGGTTAGTGGCAACCTAGAAGAGAGACTCATTCATTCATTGATTCATTTGCTCATCTATTTGAACAAGTTTGAAATAATTTATTAGTTTACAGTGTACTTGGGCAGATTTGACTAACATACATTAAATATTGTGAAAAATGCCACATAGCATGTTAAATTACAAATCAAATGGTTAATGGTTAATCCATGGATAACGGATTCTGATTCAGCTATATAGTCACGGCAACTTTGTTTTACACGTCAAATGAATGCACTTTTTATGATGATTAGAAAAAGAATCTTAACATTTAATAGAATGGGAAATCTGCCTCTCTTTGCCCATAAACTCAACCGTCAATACATCAAAACTTTAGTAAAGTATATTATGTTGTTTTGATACACACAAAGTCACAATAAATTTTTACCAGATCCTCTACCCTTTGATCTGATTTCTGTATTTCTTATGATGTTGAACAAATTCATAGTCCCTACTGAATAACTGCATGTTTTTCACTACATGCAGTGATTAGTCTTGATGACGAAAGTTAGTTGAATGAAGGACATTTTATCTGCACATGTATTAGTCAAATAATTAATTTTATAAAATGCCTATAATAATATTAGTCTGCTTTAAATGATAAGGCAAAGCCATCCATATCTTCACAGTATTGGAATGTCTGAAATTTGACATGCAAAATGATGGGTCTTCAGGCAGAGATAAACCCCAGTACAACTTTCAGAGGATTTAGATATGGCTCCACAGTCAGCTCAGGAGCTTGCTGTCTGCAGGCTCCAGGGAGAAGTGTGCTGGTAAACATAAAGGATGCCAGGTAAGTTGGCAGAGGTGAAGGCTATTCACAGGCTAATTATCTGAAGCCTCTGGAAGTCTGTAACAGTTTTCAATCATTCTGTGGACAACACAATTTTGTGGTTAAGGGAAAGCCATTTATCCTGTGAAATTTTCAGTGTGTCTTTCTTCAGTTCTGATTTCTAAGTTCAAAACTAAAAACACATCACCTATCAGTCTTTTTTCTCTTGTCAAGGAGGCTAACTTTCCTCTCAATTTTTATGTTAGAAGACTTCACAATAAGCAGCTCTTGAATTCTGACCCAATTTGTATTTGGCTTTATTTTGATGCTTTCAATTTGGTTAACAATTTTGTTAACCTGTTTTCTAATTTTGGCAAAGATGCCCAAGAAAAAAGAAATTCATTCCAAGAATTGAACATGGCCACTGTTAGTAACTTCTGAATAATTCAATATTTGAATATCTACCTGTTTCTATTCTAAGCAATTTAATGTTATTGAGATTAAATTCCATTATGATAAAAGATTATCAGCTAAAGGGGCAGATATAGTCCCTGCTATTTAATTTAAGGCCAACAGCTATAAGCAATAAGCAAACAAAAATGCCTTATGACTTGTTTTTTGGAAGAATTTTTTTCCTCCACTACTTTTATTTTAAGATTCTAGAAACAAGTGAGTGCGTTTTTAGAATTCTCTGTAACTTGGAAAGATTTTATTGCACTGACAGGAGAATTGTATGGCTGCTGTGCTTGAGTGGAGAAGAACAAGGTGTTTGAATCTTTACAGTCATGAAAGGGATGAGTCAGGCTCATTAATTTCATTACTATACGAAGTGACAGGTACGCAGCAGTGAAAACAAAGCCCCTCACTTGTCTGAGTATCCACGGGTCATTTTTCCTTGGTTATCCAATGGATTTCTGCTGCTACAGACCAAGCTTATTAATTTTCCTCCCCCATGTGTAGTTTGCTCTGTTTCTGTCAATAAGTTTCTCTCCATGGCAATTTTATCTGTCCAATCCCCAATTTGTAGCAGCACTTTTTCTTTTTGTTTCCTGGCTTTTAAACTGTCATCTTCATTCTACAACTCCCATGATCCTTGATTTATTGTCTGTTCTTACATCTGAAGGGACTTCCCCTATACCTGTCAGTCTCACACACAGTGGCTTTTTCTTTGTGACTTTTTCTTTTGCCATCACACGGCTCTTCTGTTTAGAGTTTGTGCTTCTAAGCACTGCAACTATAAGCACATGACCACAAGGCCCTGCATAATTCTTGCTATTGTAGGTTTTCACAGATCTCCCCTAATGATGCAGAATTCCCTTTATTTTCTTTGCCAAAATAAGACATTGTTCCCAAAAGATTTCTTCCAAATGTCTCCCTAAGTAATACCATATGCGAGCCCTTTATTTTGTTTCTTATCTGCATGTATTCACACCTTTTGTTTTTTATTATATCAATCCTTGCCTTCTAGTAGCTTTGTGACTTGTCTTTCTAATATGGGGAAAGCTACCTGAAGAGGGATACTGCTTTCTTCCTTTCCTTTGCCTTCCATGAAGTGTCAGTTAGGCTGGGTACATACTAATTCTAGCAAATGCTTATTGAATACAAAAAAAATATAATCAGAGGCAGAGAAAGCTTTTTTCAAATATCGTTTACCTATAGTGTAAGCACGGCTCCATTGGACTCCTTATTAAATCTAAATGGTATACTTAAAAAATACTATGGTTCAGGAGGAGGATCCAAGATGAAAGATTAGACACAACTCCAGCACACAACACCCAGTGAGAGAGACGCAGAAACCCAGAGATCTCCTAGCTCCAACTGAGGTACCAGGTGCATTTCAACGGGTCTGGTCCGAGGGTGGGCAAAGCCCACTCACGGCAGACCGAGGCGGGGAGGGGTGCTGCTTCACCCAAAAAGTGCATCTGACTGGCGAGTCGGAGGCTCCACCTGTGGTGCTCTGGTCCAGATACAGCACTTCCCCCAAAGCCTCAGCAATACACAGAACAGGGGATCTTTGCCAGTCAAACGCTGGGAATTACAAGTGCGGAGTTGAATAAGAGTCTGCAGATTGAGCTATCGCCCCCTCCTCCTGCCTGGAGAGAGAGGGGAGCTGTAAGCCGGAGCAGCTGGGCGGCCCCTACCCCATGGCCAGAGAGAGAGAAAGCTGAAAGGGGGAGATTGCCGGGTGCGGATGGGCAGGTCCCTAACCTTCCCTACAAACCCCAGATGGCTGAAGCTCTTCTCTAGTGGGTTGTGTAGCCAGTGCCACAGTCTGAGAGGAACCCTGAATGATCCAGTCCAAGGGAGGAAGGGCACAACCCACCACTAGAGGGGTGGGACTGGGCTACATGTTTTAACAAAAAACACAGGAAGCCTACGTAGCAACGGGAGGCATTCTCGACAACCCAGCAGTGCCTACAGGTCAGCGGAAGAGGCGGGCCTAATCTCCCAGCATAAACAAAAAAGACACAGGAAGCTTCCCTAGTAACCTGAAGGAGTCCCTAGAAACCCAGTAGTGCCCCCACAGGCAGACAAGCGATCTCATCAAGCAGCTCTCTGACACCACAGCCAGGTAAATCCACAAAGATGGGAAAAAATCAGCCCAAAAAAGGTGAAACTATCAGAGACCAGAACACCTCTTCTCCTTCAAGGGATCACAACTCCTCAACAACACAGGATCACAACTTGACCGAGAAGGAGTGTGAAGAATTGATGGAAACAGGATTCAGAAGGTGGATAATAACAAACTTTTCAGAGCTAAAGGAACACATTCTAACTCAATGCAAAGAAACCAAAAACCTTGAAAAAAGGTTAGACGAAATGCTAACTAGAATAACCAGCTTAGAGAGGAACATAAACGACTTGATCGAGTTGAAAAACACAGCACAAGAATTACGTGAAGCAAACACAAGTTTTAATAGCCGAATTGATCAAGCAGAAGAAAGGATATCAGAGATTGAAGATCAACTCAATGAAATAAAAAGAGAAGGCAATACAAGAGAAAAAAGAGTGAAAAGAAATGAACAAAGCCTCCAAGAAATACGGGATTATGTGAAAAAACCTAATCTATGCTTGTTCGGTGTACCTGAATGTGACAGGGAGAATGAATCCAGGCTGGAAAACACACTCCAGGATATTATCCAGGAGAACTAGCAAGGCAGTCCAAATTTCAAATTCAAGAAATACAGAGAACTCCACAAAGATATTCCTCAAGAATAGCAATCCCAAGGCACATAATTGTCAGATTCACCAGGGTCAAAATGAAGGAAAAAATGCTAAGGGCAGCCAGAGAGAAAGGTCAGGTCACCCACAGAGGGAAGCCAATCAGACTCACAGCAGAACTCTGGGGAGAAACCCTACAAGCCAGAAGAGAGTGGGGGCTAATATTCAACATCCTTAAAGAAAAGAACTTTCAACCCAGAATCTCATATCCAGCCAAACTAAGCTTCATAAGTGAAGGAGAAATAAAATCCTTTATGGACAAGCAATTATCGAGAGATTTTGTCACCACCAGACCTGCCCTACAAGAGATCCTGAAAGAAAAACTAAACATGGAAAGGAACAAGTACCAGTCACTGCAAAAGCAAACCAGTTGGCAAAGACCAAAAATGCAATGAAGAAAATGAGTCAACTAATGAGAAAGAAAACCAGCCAGTAACAAAATGGCAGGATCAAATTTACACATAACAATATTAACATTGAATGTAAATGGCCTAAACACCCCAGTCAAAAGACACAGACTGGCAAACTGGATAAAAAGTCAGAACCCATCAGTGTTCTGTAGTCAAGAAACCCATCTCACACACAAAGACACACATAGAGTCAAAATAAAGGGATGGAAGAAGATTTACCAAGCAAATGGAGAACAAAAAAAGGCAGGGGTTGCAATCCAAGTCTCTCATAAAATGGACTTCAAACCAACAAAGATCAAAAGAGACAAAGAAGGACATTACATGATGGTAAAAGGATCAATCCAACAGGAGGAGCTAACTATCCTAAATATATATTTCCCCAACACAGGAGCACCCAGATACATAAAGCAAGTTCTTAACGACCTAAAACGAGATTTAGACTCCCACACAATAATAGTGGGAGACTTCAATACTCCACTGTGAATATTAGACAGATCAACGAGAGAGAAAATTAATAAGGATATCCAGGACTTAAATGCAGAGTTGGACCAAGCGGTTCTAATAGACATATACAGAACGCTCCATTCCAAATCCACAGAATATGCATTTTTCTCAGCACCACATTGCACTTACTCTAAAATTGACCACATCATTGGAAACAAGTCACTCCTCATCAAATGCAAAAGAGCAGAAATCATAACAAACAGTCTATCAGACCACAGCGCAATCAGACTAGAACTCAGAATCAAGAAACACACTCAAACCTGCACAACCACTTGGAAACTGAACAACTTGCTTCTGAATGTTGACTGGATAAACAATGAAATGAAGGCAGAATTAAAGATTTTCTTTGAAACCAACCAGAATGAAGACACAACTTACCCCGAATCTCTGGGACACATTTAAAGCAGTATCGAGTGGGAAATTTATAGCAATAAATGCCCACCAGAGAAGAGAGGAAAGATCTAAAATCGACACCCTATCATCAAAATTGAAAGAACTAGAGAGCAAGATCAAAAAACTCAAAAGCTAGCAGAAGGCAAGAGATAACTAAGATCAGAGCAGAACTGAAGGAGATAGAGACACAAAAAAACCCTTCAAAAAATCAATAAATCCAGGAGCTGGTTTTTTGAAAAGATCAACAAAATAGACCACTAGCCAGATTAATAAAAAGAGAAAAATGAGAAGAATCAAATAGATGCAATAAAAAACAATAAAAGGGATATCACCACTGATCCCCACAGAAATACAAACTACCCTCAGAGATTACTACAAACAGCTCTACTCACATAAACCAGTAAACCAGGAAGAAATGGATAAATTCCTAGACACTTATACTCTACCAAAACTAAACCAGGAGGAAGCTGAAACCCTGAATAGACCAATAACAAGGGCTGAAGTAGAGGCAGCAATCAATAGCCTACCAACCAAAAAAAGTCCAGGTCCAGATGGGTTCACAGCCAAATTCTACCAGATGTACAAACAGGAGCTGGTTCCATTCCTTCTGAAACTGTATCAAACAATACAAAAGGAGGGAATCCTCCCTAACTCATTTTATGAGACCAAACATCATTCTGATACCAAAACCAGGCAGAGACTCCACTAAAAAAAAAAGTTCAGGCCAATACCCATGATCAACATCGACACAAAAATCTTCAATAAAATACTGGCAAACAGATTGCAACAGCACATCAAGAAGCTTATCCATCACGACCAAGCAGGCTTCATCCCAGGGATGCAAGGCTGGTTCAAGATATGCAAATCCATAAATGTAATCCATTACATAAACAGAACCAAAGACAAAAACCATATGATTATCGCAATAGATGCAGAGAAGGCCTTTGATAAAATTCAACATCCCTTCATGCTAAAAACTCTCAATAAACTAGGTATTGATGGAACATATCATAAAATGATAAAAGCTATATATGACAAACCTACAGCCAATATCATACTGAATGGGCAAAAGCTGGAAGAATTCCCTTTGAAATCAGGCACTAGACAAGGATCCCCTCTCTCACCACTCCTATTCAACATAGTATTGGAAGTTCTAGCCAGAGTAATCAGGCAAGAAAAAGAAATAAAGGGTATTTGATTAGGAAAGGAGGAAGTCAACCGGTCTCTATTTGCAGATGACATGATTGTATATCTAGAAGACCCCATTGTCTCAGCCCAAAATCTTCTCAAACTGATAAGCAACTTCAGCAAAGTCTCAGGATACAAAACCAATGTGCAAAAATCACAAGCATTCCTATATACCAATAAAGACAAACAGAGAGCCAAAGCAAGAGCGAACTCCCCATTCACAATTGCTACAAAGAGAATAAAATACCTAGGAATACAACTAACATAGGATGTAAAGGACCTCTTCAAGGAGAACTACAAACCAGTGCTCAACGAAATAAGAGAGGACACAAACAGATGGAGAAACATTACATGCTCATGGTTAGGAAGACTCAATATTGTGAAAATGGCCATACTGCCCAAAGTAATCTATAGATTCAATGCTATCCCCATCAAGCTACCAATGACCTTCTTCACAGAACTGGAAAAAATCACTTTAAACTTCATATGGTATCACAAAAGACCCCGCATAGCCAAGACAATCCTAAGCAAAAAGAATAAAGCCAGAGGCATCACATTGCCAGACTTCAAACTATACTACAAGGCTACAGTAATCAAAACAGCATGGTACTGGTACCAAAACAGAGACATAGACCAAAGGAACAGAACAGAGACCCCAGAAGAAACACCACACATCTACAACCATCTGATCTTTGACAAACCCAGCAAAAACAAGCAATGGCGAAAGGACTCCATGTTTAATAAATGGTGTTGGGAAAACTGGCTAGCAATGTGCAGAAAGCAGAAACTGGACCCCTACCTGTCACCTTACACTAAAAATAACTCCAGATGGATCAAAGATTTAAACATAAAACCTAACACCATAAAAACACTAGAAGGAAACGTAGGCAAAACCATCCAGGACATAGGCATGGGCAAGGACTTCATGACTAAAACACCAAAAGCAATGGCAATAAAAGCCAGGATAGACAAATGGGATCTAATTAAACTCCACAGCTTCTGTATAGCAAAAGAAATCATGATTAGAGTGAATTGGCAACCAACAGAATGGGAAAAAATTTTTGCAATCTACCCATCTGACAAAGGGCTAATATCCAGAATCTACAAAGAACTAAAACAGATATGCAAGAAAAAAACAAACAACCCATTCAAAAGTGGGCGAAGGATATGAACAGACACTTTTCAAAAGAGGACATATATGAGGCCAACAAACATATGAAAAAATGCTCATCATCACTGGTCATTAGAGAAATGCAAATCAAAACTACACTGAGATGTTATCTCACACCAGTTAGAATGGTGATCATTAAAAAATCGGGAGACGACAGATGCTGGAGAGGATGTGGAGAAATAGGAACACTCTTACACAGTTGGTGGGAGCATAAATTAGTTCAACCATTGTGGAAGACAGTGTGGCGATTTCTCAAGGATCTAGAAATAGAAATTCCATTTGACCCAGCAATCCCACTATTGGGTATATACCCAAAGAACTATAAATCGTTCTACTATAAAGACACATGCACACGTATGTTCATTGCAGCCCTATGTACAATAGCAAAGACCTGGAACCAACCCAAATGCTCATTAATGATAGACTGGACAAAGAAAATGTGGTACATATACACCATGGAATACTACGCAGGCATAAAAACAATGAGTTTGTGTCCTTTGTAGGGACTTGGATGAATCTGGAAACCATCATTCTCAGCAAACTGACCCAAGAACAGAAAGTCAAACACCATATGTTCTCACTCATAGGTGGGTGTTGAACAACGAGAACATGTGGACTCAGGGAGAGGAGCATCACACACAGGGGACAGTTCGGGGGGGGGGTAGGGGAGAGACAATGAGGGGTGGGGGAGGGAGGGAAGGGTGGGGAGGGATAACATGGGGAGAAATGCCAGATACAGTATGCACCAAAAATAAAATAAATTAAAAAAAAAAAGAAAGCAATAACCTTGCAGATCAGACATATGGAAAAACGTTAAGATAGCTTATTAAAATTTACCAAGAAAAAAAAAATACCATGGATCAAATCCTAATAAAACTTCAGAGATATATCAACTTTTCCAGATTATTTAGAAAACCTATGTGAGTATTCCTTACTCTTTCTTCTAGGTAGACTATGGAAATGACAGAGAGACTTACTTGTTTTCTGTCAATTATTTATTTTTCTAAATAATTTTTGCATAGCAGATCCTTTTGAAAAGGTTTTCTTAATATTATATTGTTATGCTAATAGTTTTACTCTTCTTGCATGCAGCACTTACAGTATTGACTAATTCTGTCTTTTGTTTATAGTTTTTTTTACTTTCTGAGACCCTTTCACACAACCTCAACTGATTTGATCCTAAACACCAAATTGTAGAACTGCTAAAGTGGCTAAAATTATCTTCATTTTACAGATTATAACACTGAGGATCTAAAATGTAGCTCCTGTAATGTGATTCCTATTAAAGCTGGGATGAGACTTAGGTCCTTGGGGTTCAGCTTTCATACTCTTTCCATAGATTCTGGCATTCTTTTGTGTTCATGCTGAAAACTGAGCAAATGCTCATGATATTACTGCTAAGAAGAGTTTAGTTTTGTAACATATCAGTTAGTATAGGACTATCAGGCTTAATTTAAATGAAATAATTTTAAATTATTTACTGCAAATCAGTGAAAATCATTTGTCCAAAAACACAATTGCTATTAATCATAACAACAATAGGGCAATGTCAAGTGTAAAAAAGTGACGGATTTTGACTTCTAGCTTTTCCACTTAAATTGCCAAATAAATTTGATCAAGTTAGTTAAACTTTCTGAACCTTAGTTTTGCTATCTATAAAATGAAAAGGGGTGGAGAGAGGAGATAAGCATATAAAAAAACCTGTAGGTGATTTGTGATATATAGATTTATAATATGTAAAGTACCTAGTGTAGTGCATATTAAGGAGAGTTTAAAAATGCCGGTTATTATTGTTTGTGAGCAACACCTAGTAAACTTCATAACTTAAAAATGTTGAAAACTTGGCTGAAAAAAACCAAACTGCAAAAGCTATCTAAATAAAAAGATGAAATACAAGCAATTTTACATGTATAAAACAACCCCCAAAGCATTCAACATGTTCAAACTTAATGATATATCAGAAGGTCAGAGTAATATTCTAAAATAAAGATTGCTGTCAAAAAACTGAAAGGCAAGACATTTGGTAGTATGCAGCTATTCATGAATAAATAATAGAATGAGTAAATCAAACTTTGGGAAGAATAAAGAATATTCCTTTGAAGTCACAGTGACTGACAACTGTTTACCTTATTCAAATAATGCAAGCAGCATTAGAATAATATTAAATTTGTACTAATGGAAATAAACAGTATTCACTACTTTTTATTTTCAAAAATTAGTCATCCCAGCTAACACTGCCTGAGGTAAATGTTTTAACAGAGCAGTACAGACATTAGTAGCAAGATTTTTACTATCTTTCCATTGGCAAAATGCTAGGTTTTGCTTGAACACACTCTCAATTCTATAGTACATCAAGAACAATAGACTTTTGTGTGCTGCTTTCTTTCCTCCTTCAAAATTGGCTATTTTAAGTGGCTAAGAAAGCTACCTTGAGCTCAACTTTTATTATTTAGTAAGTATTTACTTGCCCATTTACATCATAATGATCATTTTTCATTGAGAAACAATTTTATCATATTTCCACTGAATAATATAAAAAATAGGTGGGCTTATTCTTTCATGCAGTCAATATTATCTTTATTTACAGATGGCAAATTTAAGGTACAGAAAATAATATGACTACCCAAAAATCCTTGGAAAAAATCACGGCCCATTCACAAGCTTAGTTCTTTGAACTGTCAAGCTCTTTTTATTAATCCAGTCTCTGATAATTCTGTCTTTATTCAATCAATGATGATAAGATTTAAACTTACTTAGGACCACACAATTTTTAGTCCTTTACTGTGTACATAATTCCAATGTAGATGCCGTATTCATTTATAGGAAATCTTTATTTTCTGCTGTTTGTGCTCATAGTTTTTTTTTTTAAACACTTAGGAGCCCATTTTTTCCTTTTATGGCTTTGACTAGAATTGCAATATTAGTGGAAATTTTACATTTTAATATGATTTACTAAAATAGTGAGATAGCTAAAGGATTTCCTTAGGAGATTAAAAGCGATGAAACTTAATAAAAGGGATAGCTATGTTTTTTATCTTCATTCAGTATTTTGCTTGTATGTAACTATCTAAATCAAGAGCCTGGTTAATATACAAATATTATAATGTTTATAACCTTATAGGATAAATAAATCCAGCCATTTCCTGAAAGAAATAGAATTATTTTAATATACTTGTGGCCTCTTAAGTCAAAGTTCTTTGAAAAACTACAGTAGACACTTAGCATATTTAGGCAAATGCATTTCAAGCAATATAAAATTTTATAATTGAAGTTCATCTTAGTACTTTTAAATGAAAGAATATAAAACACAAAATATAGCGGGCTGATATGGGTAAATGTTTTTACTAGGGATCAAATTATTATCTCTGAAAAAGATGTATTTATTTTAAATTAAATATTGTTAGGCAGAAAGGAAGAAAATAATAGAACTCTGGATATTAAAAAAATTACCAGAAGATGGATCTTAAGAAAGAACAACAAAGAAGTGAATGGAGTGTGCTATTGCCTATTGAAAAAGCCTAGCACTCACCCCAGAATGGGAGCTCACTGGCTTATAAGTGGTGATTGATTGCACTGAACAATTTCTTTAATCAAGACTCTTTGAAGTCCTATCACGAATTGGAGACAAATGGAATGAAAATTAGGAATGCATTCTGTGGACATTGCAGAGGGGGGCAGTAAGTGACCATATGTTTATGCCAATCTAGGTCAGTTCTTGCCTGAACCTTGCGTTCCAAGCTTTACTCCAGGTCTTTCTTGAAGCTCATGGTGCTGTCTTATGCCTTGGTTTTCTCTCTTCTGTGTATTCTCTTTTGTGAGCTGCTTTATGCCTATTTGCTTTGTAGGGTAATCAACAGAGGAGAGAATACAGCACAGAACTGCAGAAAGCTATTTGGAGCTGTTTTGTTCTTTTGGGCTTTTTCTGAATGTCTCTGAGCAGCACAATTTTTGAAAAGAGGAGGGGAGGTGGTAAGTAGCATGAGAGTTGCAGTACATTTCCCAGAGAAGAAGCATTGAGGAGCTAGTTCAGCTTCAACAGTGCTCAGGAGTTGGCAGAGGCAGTTGGCATCCCCATTTTCCTACATTGCTAGAAGCAAGTCAGCTGCTTTAATTAAGGATTGTGTGGATGAGAATCTCAGGTATAATCTCAAGAATACAAATGTGGAAATGATTAAGATAAGCTTGAAGATGTACACTCTTTCATAAAACTCCAGTAATTTATAGAGTTGGACACGTGGCAGAATTGTATAATATTTTATGTAAAAAGTGATCTTGGCTCTGGTCCTCACCTCAGTCCTTGCCAGTCAACACCAAAGATTTTACAACAGCAGATGCTAACACCTACGGCTGGAAAATATCAGAGAAGAGATATGAGGTTGGAGTTAAATAGAAGTTTCTTTTTCTTCAGAAATTTGGGATAAATATTGCTTATATTGAATACATTTGTAATTTTCTAGGCAAAGGTCCAACCATGCTATAAAACAAAATAGGCTTTTTGGAAAAAAGCAAAGTATAAGGAGAAAAAGACTTGTTAACCACAACTGATCAGAATCATAATCAATATACAAGAATTAAAAATAAGTTCCTGAAGTGGCTGAAACATAATGACTATTTGATTACTATTATAAAGCAACACACATGGGTTTTGCCTTTCTACATAAGAATAGATTGGATTTATTGATCTCATAGAGCAGTTATTTTGGCACTATGTCAGTATAATTTGATTTTAAATTAAAATAAATGTTTATGTGTGGATTTTAATAAATGTGTAATTTAATAATAAAACATTAATTCTAATGTTATATATTACTTCCACTCTTCATGGTATTTTAGGAAGTGCTAGAGGTTAGGACTCAGAGACTCGTGTGTTCAGAACTCAGTGAATCATTTTCTTCTTTGAGTTTTTGTTTACATGAAAACTGAAATAATAATACCACAATAATAATAAAATGAAATTACGTGAGATGATACATACGAATACCTAGCACACAGATAAGATTTAGTAAATGCTAATGCCCTTTCCCATTTTAAATAATAAGAAATATATATCAAATTCTATTCTAAAATTTAACTTTTTTATCCTAATTAATTTTTCCTTGGTAACATATTTAAAATAATTAGTCAAACAATAGAATTATATAAGATTTGCTATGTTTCCTCTAAAGACTTAGTTTGATTTGCCTCTCTTAAAAATTGAAGGAAAAGAAAATTGGCCCAATGTAATCTCTACAACTTGGAGGAAATACAGATGATTAAAGTTAATCCATTAAATCACAGCTTTTAAGCCTTAGACAATGGGATCTACTAGAATTGTGAGAGAATATAAACACAGTGTAGCAGAGGGACTGAAAATATTGGAGGAAGGAAGGTAGACATTTCTTGACATTGAGAATTGATACTATCTGAAAGAATTTTACAAAGAGTAGATCTGGCATAGATCATTAAGTTTTGTAGGCAGTGAAGGTTGGCAGGGAGTTTTGTTTTTCTTGCCTGGCCCTCACTTATTGTCTCCCACTGGGTTTTAAACTTATGGCTCTAAAGTATACTAAATTAAGCTATTATTTCTGTTTGAGGAATCCGCATGTTTTTATAAGACTACTGAGCACTTAATGGCCTTTACAAGGCCAAAGAACAATGACAGGTGGGAGTAGGGAGTGGTTTGGATTTAGGAACTGTGTGGGACCACTGAATTTCCAACAGCGAGGTGACCCCTGGGCCACATTGAGCTGTTCACAGTGATGCAGACATGCAGGGTTTCTGCAGATAGAGGGACTCACCACATGATCCTCAAGATGTTTTTATCCTTTCATCTCATGATATGGTTGGATATTTTAATGTAATGATATTACTCTTTTCCTCCTTTAACAGAATGGCTTGAGACCCAAGTCTACTAAAAAAGAAATTGGACTTTATATAAAAACAAAATCTTAACTTTTTCCTTAGAAAAATAATCTAACACTTAGATGTAAATGGAAGAATCTCTAATTTCAGCTTTTGAATAGATTTTTATTACTGGATGGGGATTATGGAATGAAGAAAAATATAATGAAATTTAGGACTTGCAAGGAAGATCTCAACTACTTGAGAAAGTTCAAGCCTGGGAAAGGCAGGACCCTCACTGCTTCCTATCATCCAAAGCACAATACACAGTCTTAGTTCAGAAAGACAGTAATACCAGAACACAGCAGAATTTTTGTCCTATAGTTTAACTGGCCCCCAAGTTACTGAAGCACTGGGATTTGCTGTCACTTTCTGGGTATTAGAGTGGGTTTCAAAATACTTGTTACTACAGCAATTTTCATTCCATAAATCTGAATTTCTTGTTAAAGTAAAGACTTTATGTCAAAATAAGACTTTCATGATATTTGTGGTTCTCTGAGGAAGTACTTCTTATGCTTCTGCTTCTGAAGTTTTGTGTGTGTGTGTGTGTGTGTGTGTGTGTGTGTGTGTGTGTGTATGTAAAGTTAGCCACTAATAAAAATTTATTCTCTGACAGATTTCTGTAGTATAATGACTGTCTGCATTATTAAGGGCCACAAAACAACAGAATCTTAAAAACAATTCTTTGAAGTTCTATGAAGTAGCCTTTTGCTCTAATTGCTTATTTACTTCAACTAGTAAAGACAAGTCATTCATTTAGAATACAATACTCTCCAATTTCAGAGAAATCAAGGGAATCTGACTGAAATTGATCAAAATAAAATAAATCTAACAGAACAATAGTAGCTAAATTATAGGTTCTACACTGAATTTTTTCATAACAGTGCTGTATTTGACTTTGTTCAATGCCTGAAATAGAAGGAACAGTGGAATCAAAACAAAAGATAATCTTTTTGCCAATCATATTCAGCAAGTTTTGCTCTTTTTGGCAGTGGATACTTATAGAAAAAATAATAGGCATTTTTAAGTAGTTTTGAGGTATATTTTTACTTTGCTCCATATAATCAAGTCCCTTTTGAAAATAAATATGAGTTTTTGTTTTTGACAGGGGTTCACTCTGCCACCCAGGCTGGAGTTCAGTGACACAATCATAGCTCACAGTAGCCTCTACCTCCCAGGCTCAAGAGATCCTCCTGAGAAGCGGGGACCACAGGTGTGTGACATCATGCCTGGCTAAAATTTTTATTTTTTGTAGAGATGGGGTGTCTCTATGTTGCCCAGGCTGGTCTTGAACTCCTGGGCTCAGGCGTTCTCCAGTGTTTGACTACTAAAGTGCTGGGATTATAAGCATGAGCCACCACACTCGGCCTTCTTTTCTTTTGTTATTATCTTGTTTTACGTGCCTAATTTAAGCTTTAAGCCTAAAGGTGTTAGACAATGTTAAATTTAGAATATGCAATATAGAGGAAATACAGTTTAATGTCAGGTATTGTCTTTGTAACATTTAAAAACTGTGAATGTACTTTCACTTGTTTTAGGTTTAGAGCTCTGAATTTTTTTGTAGAACTATAAATATTAATTCTAGACATTCATACCAAGGGAAGTATTTTTCCTTAATTAGAAGATTGTAAAATGATTTGGTGAGTACAAGAGAGAGGACAGAGAGGAGGACCAGGTTCAAATTGGTGAAACTGATTTATGCTAGAAATTTCCTAGTTTTATGTGAAAGAAGCTTCCATTTTCTTTAGGTTATAGTCTCCCTTTCTTCATCACCAAATAACTTTTCTCATCAGTTTCTGTCCAAATTTCTCATAATTCTGCCACCTTAGAAAGTTAGCTCTTTCTTCTTGTCCCCATCTCCACACAAATATTTAGAGTTGTCTTCATTGCATATGCAATTTTGTATTCAGCCTTTTTCATTACAAATTTTCACATTACCTCATGGACTTCTTTAATTCTTTCAAATGTTATTAAAATTTAAGTCAAGTAAAAAAGTATGATATTTATTTACCCACATTTAGTGAAGAACTAAAAAAGTATGGGTACTGCTGAGGTCACATATGACTACCTTTGATTACATTCTTTGCTCTCTTCCCAAGAGGTAACCTCTACACAAAATCTAGTGGTTTTTTTTTTCATGTACATTTCTTTATGCTTTTATTGCACATAAGTGTCTTCTTGGCAATTTTTTAGACTTTGTCTTCCTAAGAAAACCCTCACACATCACAGAGAAATCTTAACAGCTCTTTGAACTTTGATGCTTTAGAGTCAAAATCACCTAACTTTAAAACCACAAAAGAGTAGTAAATGCACCATACGTGATTTGTCACTCAAATTACCAAGCCATGCCATATGCCCAGAAATCCATGCCACTTGTATTTAATGTAGGTCAGCATTTACACACTCTATCCTTGGAGTAATTCTCAGTTTACAAAAGTGATACTGTTCAGGTAGTTTCTCACCTTCTTCCCTTGTCTAATTGGTACTCTCTTTCCTTGGAACTGTTTGAAAGTCAGATAAGATACTAAGTCAGAAAAACATAAGAAAAGAAGCAAAAATCCTGCTTTCTAACACCATCACAGTCATTCTGAAATGAAATAAATCAGAATTACTATTCCTTAATATTCTCAAATGTGTAACCTGTAGAAATAAGTACAATAAAGGTATACTTTAGCTGACTTTCTTCTGAGAGTGAGATATCTTGTTTATTGTCATAGCAAAACCCAAATAATCACTTTTTACATTTACTACTTAATTTTGCTTCCTCATCTAAAGACTGGATTCATTTATTCTTTTAGTAGCCTTGCCTTTTGTGAAATAAAATGCTAAGCATCAGAAGGGAGAATTCAGATGTGATGCATCCTAAAACGTTTGTTAGCATTCATCCTACTTTTTTGACCCACTATATACAGTAAGAGATTTTCACCACCAAGGCCACAACCCAGTATATAAAAGGGGATGTGGACACAGACATCCATTTCCAAAAGTATACGAGGTTAATAGTCAGATGCTTTTTTTCTTTCTTTCTTGGTTCATTCAAAAGTAATATTACAGTGGGATGCTGTTGACAGATTCCTGGTTTCTTTTTTGTTCTGCACCAAAAGTGTGACCTCACTGTAGTACCACTGGCAAGATGATAAATAGTTTTAGTTATTGTTAGCTGTGAGACAAACATATCATTTAGCCTCAAGACATGACTGCTAATCATCAAAATGAAGCTTCCAGTGATCAAACATGCTGATTTACAGTATAAGAAGGATACAGGTTGACTATTTTTCTGCATTTCTATTGATTGATATCACCTTTGTTTACAAGTTTGAATTGAGTTATTGTCTTATTATAATGTCTGATGGGTTTTCTTCAGTTTCAGACAAAATTGAATTTTGATACATGCTACTAAATATCTGTTAAGGCTAATTTCAACAAAATTGCCTTTTGTGCCCTAAATCTTTAAGATAATTTATCTTGGCCGTGAACACACAGAGACTCTCTTATCAAGTTGCTAGAAGCTATTTTTATTAGTAATATGGTCTCCTTTGGAAATGAAGCTGAAGTTAACATTAGCAAGTTTTGATTTGACATTTCCTAAAGTTAATTTAAAGATGAATCATGGGTATACCCAAGGAAAATTAGAATATTCTCATACTGTGTAAACATATTTTGTAATATTGTTACTCAGATAAAACTCAAATGTAGGGCAAATGAGAAACATGGATTAATTAACTTGAATAGATAGCATTTTTCTTCTACATCAGGTAGAGTAATTGGCATTAGAAATTTTAGAAGTATTCCTATTGTTAACAAACTTTTGGAAGGATTTCTACTATTAGTAGTGTATATCTCTTCACCAAAAAATGATTTTGAGTTATTGACCAACCCTTTTTACAGCATTAGAAAATATGTTTCCATCATTGGACTTGATAAAAATATTCAACAGAACTCATGTAGTTTTAGCACAAATAACTCAGAAATCACAAGGATTGGCAGAACATTTGTTCTTGGTAAGGTAATGGTTTGATAATTTAAATGCCCTTCTAAAGAAAGCACAGTGACAAAGAAAAAAACATTCCCCTGGGTATATTAAAATCAATCTGCAGCTACAAGATTCTGCAAGCCAACAAAGCCTGAGACTCCTTTTAGGGTTCCTGTTTTCAACACTGAATGGGTTTGCATCACAATATGCAGAGGCAATTAAATACACCTGTGCTATTGAAAATTGGAATTGCAAATATTAGTAGGGAAAATGTGTGTCACAAGGCAGAATTGCTTTTCCGTGTCTCTCGCTGTCCTGCATGATCATGTTATAGAAAGTCATGGCAGTCATCTGCTTTTAACGTTTAACTGAAATCCATGCTTTCAATCTGCAAAATATGTCCTTTTCCAAAGCCACCAGGGGTTGCAGGTCCCTTATCTCTCACTATAGAACACAGTTAAGCCTCCATTCATTTTGTATTCTAGAAATATATTTTAATTCAAGCACTGTTTAAAGTTGTGATAATCATAATCTTGGTAATTAATTTATGATTATACATTCTCCTATTAACATACTTTAGTGTACATTATATTATTAGGCATCTGTCTAATAATGTGGCTGAGCAAATCTATTTAGAAATCCACATTATCCACTATAATACATAAGCAGTGAGACTTATCAGTATACGTCAGTTTCTTCTCAGCAGACCCAACACTCTCTCCTAGGACAAAACTGCATATACAGCAAATGCAAGGGCACCTCATTTTAAGAAACCTTTCAGCTCTACAAAGAGTCTTATAGAAGGCCATTACTCTTGTGAAAAATGTTCCTGGCTAATAGACATTCTTCTTCCTTACTCTTTGCTAAGAGAATGCTGATTTTGTTCCGTTATTATGCAGGATTCATTTACTCATGAATAGTAGGCCCTTTTCCCAGATGTGTGGGATGGATTATGACCAAATTAAATCAGTTTTGTACAGGCATACCTTACAGCTATTGCAAGCTCAGTTGCAGACCACCACAATAAAGTGAATATTGCAATAAAGTGAGTCACATGAATTTTTTGGTTTCACAGTGCATATAAAAGTTCTGTTTACACTATACTGTATCTTGATAGGTATCTAAAAGCATTATGTCTAAACTTAGGCTGTGCAGCTGTGAAACCTATGCTCTTAACTAACATGTTCTATCATGTCATAAATCTGTAAATTTTTGCTCTTCACATATCCATATATATATAGATACACATCTGTCTATTATCTATCTATCATGTATATTGCTAAGAAAAAAATATATTCAACTATCATAACACTGTTATTGGAAAAAATAAGATAAAACTCCATTAGGAGATATTTATCAGTTACTACACAGTTAGTTGAAGTCAGCATATTAGACAAATTTTGAATCAATTTTTTCCAAAGCATGGAGCTTGGCAGGTTTTCCTCCATAACACAGAAGAGCAAAGTATATTTTATAAATTAAAAATCCTGAGGCCTCAACCATTAACAGCTTGTGTTCTACTCACTTGGGGTTAAGTCAAGATTGAATACACTTTTTACTGTCCATGGAAAGAAACAAGTATCTATAGCCCAGATCTCTTCACTTGGTGAGTGCTGAACTTCTATAAATAGAAGTTATAAACCTCAGACAATGCATTCAGACAACCACCACAGAGAGTGATTATCCATGAAAGTACAACTTCACCCACCAACTTATTCCTTATTGGAAGACTATTTTCCTACCTGTGCTTGTTGACTAGATGAGGGAGCATCTAGATTTGATGACTCTGGAGGCTTATTTTGACTCAAATTTCCATTTTCTCTTATCTGAGCAAGTTCTATTTATTTTCTGGGGAGATTTCCTCATTTAACTTTCCTGAATTTGGATTTTAGAGTTCTAATTGAATCTTGTTTTCTCCACATTCACATACATTGTTCGATATAAGCACTCAAATCCCTCTCTGGAAAAATAATGCTTCCTCATTGTTAATCAGGGTAATTAGAGCATTAATGATTCTTCCCTTCTTTGAGGGTGGTTGTAAGTCTCTGGTCTGGTGAGTCAGGACATTCCTTCCTCCAGGGTAAAATAATTAGTCCATAGATGAGTACATGACCCAAGTCAATATTAGTAGTACTCGGACTTGAGACTATTGTGACAAATTCTAGAGTTAGAAAAGGCAACAAAAGAGTAGAAATTTTGCTGTCTTCTTTACTGACGTATTTCCAAGTAGAGTACAATGCTGGCATGTGGTAATCACTCAACATATTTGTTGAGTGAATGAAAAGTCACTTTATGCTGAGCTGCTCTGCTGGTTGAATGGAAATTTTGAGCTGCCAGACAGCCACCCTGTAGAGGACACCTGCCTAAGAGTGATGTTAAAACCTGAAGAAATCCAAGCCAAAAGATAGAAAAAGTAAAAACTAAATGCCGATAACATAATTTGAGCTTTGGTGTCCAGCTTTGTGGAAGCCCGGGTAGGTGGCTACTTCTTAATTCTTAAATCAAAAAAAAAAAAAAAAAAAAAAAATCCCCTCAACACTCACACAGGTTGAAGTTGAATTCCTCTCACCTAAAATACAATTCATAGATCAGCCCATTTATCATATGAAGATGCTTCTAGTTCTGGTCTACTATAACAAAATGACCAGATTGTATCATCCTAAAATAAATGACTTGACCATGTTGTTCATAGATATTTTATTATTGCTGCAGTATAAATTATAAATACATCTCCAAAGATATAAAAACATCTCCAGAGATAAAACAAAGTTGTTCACGAGAATTACCCTCAAATTTAAAATATTTTAAGTGATCTATTCTTGCTGGACTCAAGAAAGTTGACATATCTGAGGCTGATTCAACTTGACTGTTCCAGGAAAGCCCTTAATAAGAATATGAGGAAATATGTTTACATACTGGAATTGTGTTTATTAATAAAGGGTGAGTAAGAACAAGAAATAAGAGCTTTCTCTTACTGGGAGGTATCGTATTCTGGAAGTCAGACACATCCAGACATGGCTGTTTTTTTCTGGAAGGACTACTAGAAGGGATGTTCAGCTCTTGTCCTGAGTCCTCCTTTTATCTACATGGTGGTATTTTTGTCACCCACTTATAGATAGATTTCGTATCTTCCTAGACACATATTATCTGTAAGACTTTGGGGAAGTTAATTTCTCTAAAACAGAAATAATGATAATACTCATCTTATAGAATTGCATGGATGATTCAGGTAAAGTGCTTAATAATCACTAAATTAATGATAATGATCATATTACAGGTTCCAGACCCAAACCTTTTTTTTTTTAATTTGGTCTGGGAACTTTAAGGAGTTCTAGATTTCTTAATTTGCCTTATTCTGATTTGGAGATTCACTTCTGATGTCGGGGTTCAAAACTTTGATATTTTACATTCTAGTTTAATTACTTTATTCTTCTAAACTGATATTAATATGAAACGTCTTAAATTCTGTTTCTCCAGGACTAGGGACCAAACCTTTTGTTGATTCATTGATAGGAGTAAAGTCATCCCCAAGGCTGGGCTGCTGCTGTTGGCTGCCACATTACCTGCTTGGCTATCTCTAAATGACCAGACCCTTGTTTCTACCTTCTTCCTGGAGTTACTTATCACTTACTTCTGGCTCAAAATGTTTTGATGCCATCTCCCTAAAGAAAAGCCAATAACTTTTGGTCTTTCTCCGACTACCTGATTGGGCAGATAGTCTAGTCCTCCATAGAGTTGTGTATGTTCTACATAGTCTGTCTCCTCTGGATGCATTTGATTTCTCACCACTCACGCTTCCAACTCTTCGGATGGAAGATTAAGAAAGAGATAAAGAAAAAGAGGGAATAATTTGTATAGTGGTTGCCCTTCAACAACTCTAAGCTGGAAAAGCCATATGCTTGAAAGATGGAACATGCTTGAGAGTCAAAAGTAGCTAAAACACATGCAGAGAAATAAAATCAGTTTATTCTGTCAAAGATCTCCTACTTCTAAAAACAGAGAATTAATTTCATAAATTTTTAAAGGGTCAACGTTCTCAGATTTTCTATACAATGTGCTCAGATTTTCTATGCAATCAGTTATGTGTTAGAATCAATTTCATCCATCACCTCCTTTGCAAGGCTAACTCTCAATTAGAATGTCAAGGGTCTCCAGTAGATTTCAACTTTTGGCCCTGAAGTGTTTGTGTAAGATCTGAAATCTGATATGTTCCAGAATCAAGCCTTTCTTGCCTATTTGCATTTTGTTAAACATACCATTTACTCATGTCTCTCATTTTAGTCTTCGGTTAATTTAGCCTTCTCCATCTTCTTTGGTCTTATTTACATTCTATCCATTGCCAAATTCCTCTCTGTGGCATTTTTGAAACTTAAGGCTTTTTCATTTTCACAAACACCATACTTCTCCTTCCTTTTGATATTTCCATGCCTAAATTGCTATAATAATTTCCAAAGCACACATACTGCAGAACTTAAAGTAAAATAAAAAAGTTATAACAAGAAAATTATCAGTTTTCTTGATTAAAAATGATTATAAATTTTCTGAATATATTTATTATGTTGAAAAAGTTCTCTTGTTAGTTTTCTTTTAATTTAATTGGAGACTATTCTGTGTTTTCCTATACATGGTGATATTTTGTGCAATGTTGGGGTTATTATTTGTGGGAGTTTGTTTCGTAGACCTTGATTTTGTGATGGATAAAGTACACTGACATGTAAAAAAAATAATAATTTCCAAACAAGGAGACAAGAAAGGTGTCTAGCTTTCATACTATTGTCAAAATATTTTTTCTTTTTTGAATACATTTATTTTTTTCTTTTTAAGAATGTCAGGTACAATAGAGGTTCTCCATCACCTGCACAACCCAATCTCTCCCTCTATTGATTCCTAGTTTCTTTTCTAATATATTTTTATTTTAAGCAATCTAATCTTAGTATACCCTTTATCCATCTCACTTATTTCACTTACTATTAAATTCTGTCTTTTGGATATAAAAATAATCTTCTCAACTCTCCATTAATGGAGGATTCACTTAAAGTATTTTTTTCAGAAATGTCATTGGTTTGCACCAATGTTATGTGATTAGTTCACCTGCTTTAATGTGGGGCATCCTAAGGGAGATTTAAATGGACCGTGTCAACTGGGTCAAATGGGCTTAGCTCTTTCTAAGTGAACTTTAAAAAATTGAATTAACCACTTGGACTATTCTTTGCTATTTGTTCTAACCAATAAGGTCTTTATTGACCTTCATTTTCTGAACACCCAATTGAAGACGTTCTTTTTTAAGAGAAATATTTTCAGCAGCCAAGAGCTCTTATTACTTTTATACTTTGTGTTTCTTCATTGTGCATCTTCCTAGATTTTTACTGTAGCTTCCTGTGGTTTTTGAAGTACTGCTCTGGAAGCTGTTTTTCAACTCTTATATATATATTTTCTTTTCTTGTATAACTGTGAGCCTTTTGAGCATCTATGTGTGTGTGCTATAAGCATCTATTTTATTGTAGATGTCTTCCCCTGCCACTGTTGTGTACTCTAGAAGGTTGTTTAGTATACAGCAGGCACTCACTAAATGTTTAGTGATCCATGGCCAATGTGTAAGGTGGTTGCAAAACGATCTACCATGTGTTAAGGGAGTATATTAACATCCATCCCAATTGCAGGTGGGATGCTAGTAATACTGGGGTTCTTAATAATTTCCCATAAATTGTTTCTCTCATAAGGAAGAATTGTGTATCATTGTCTTTGCTTGTGTTGCTTTGCATTATACTCTATATATCCCAATAGTGGCATGTTAGTTACAGGCTAAGAGTGTTTAAAAACAATATTATAAAGTCTAATTATAAGAAAAGACATCCCTGCCTCATGAGTAATACTTATTAGATGGTTTTTAACTTCAGATATCTTTTTAAAAGCAGTGAACTGAAAGTACCGGTAAATGAGAGAAATGAGGATGCATTTTCTATACAGGTGAGAAAAGATTCCTGATCATACTTGACTTTTAAATATCCTCCCTAAAATTTTAATATCTGCTCTATAAAAACCATATACTGGAAAGTCACAGGTGATAAACTGATCACTAAATGTAATTATCTTTATTTTTCCTAACCTCTATGACACTTGGAATCAGAAACAAATTTAAAATTTTTAATTAAAAAATCATCCTTTGGATGTCTTGCTTTTATTCTTTGACTTCTCAGCAACTGTACATCTTTACTTCTGTCACTTTACCTCTGTAATACCCCCAGCATGTGACTACTCTGTCAACCTTACATTGAACCATTATGTTCCAGCCACTGGGCTGGTTAAGGGTGATAAAAAGAAATCAAGGCATCATCTTAATTTTCCAGAAAATTGTAATAGTTGAAATAAGAGATAAATGACTAGGATTCCAGATAGAATTAACGATAATTGCCTTAGAGGCTACTGTGGTCTGAATGTGTCCTCCAAAATTCATATGTTGAAACTTCATCACCAGTATGATAGTTTTAAAAGGCAAGGTATTTAGGAAGTGATTAAGTCAGGAAGCCTCCTCCCTTAATGGGATTAATGCCTTATAAAAGAGGCTTCACACAGTATTTGCCCCTTTTGCCCTTCTATCTGCCACCATGTGAGGAGATAGCGTTCAAGGCGCCATCTTAGAAGCAAGGACTAGGCCCCTAAGCAGACATCGAACCTGTTGGTACCTTGATTTTGGACTTACCAGGCTCCAAAACTGTGAGCAATAAATTTATGTTCTTTATAAATCATTCAGTATAACATATTTTGTTGTAGCAGCAGGAATGGACCAAGACAGATGCAAAAGTTAAAAAAAAGTGGAAATTCAGAGGAAGAAGGAAGAACTGGAAAACTGGAATGGACTTATGAAGGTGATATCATGAAAGATGTGCAAAATTCATACATGCAAAGCTGGTGAGCAAAGAGAGGCAATGTGAATAAAAGAGCAGAGGTGAAAATAAGTACCGTATTGGAAAAGAGAACAATATCCTTTGTACAAATTGCCTCGTCTTTTGGAATTGACCACTAATACATCTACTGGTCTTCAGACTCTGCTCTTCATTATGTCTTTTGCACAATTTCCATAAAATATTTTAATCTTATGATTAAAATACCAGTAAAAATCTTTAATAACTCCCTATTTTTTAAATAAAAAATAATCTACTTTAAATTGATATTAAAAGTACTTTATGTTTAGATGCTAAACATATGTCCCATACTATGGTGCAGGGGTTGATTTTCTGCAACCAAACTGATTTTTCTATGTTTCTCAATTATACCCTGTTCAGGCCACATCTAAGCATTTGCTGATGTGGTTTCCTTTCCTGAAAAAAAAAAGGTGTTAGTCTACTGTATGTATTCTTTTTACTTGTCATGACATCCTCTTGAACTACTCTGTAAAACATTTCTAGAACTGATGAAATCATGTATCACATTCATTTAGTATCTCACCTATATTATCCAACTATGTGGTCTATAAGAAATCATGTTGAACATAAGTAGACAGTGATAGAAGCTAGTTTGAGGGATTTCTCCTGAGTTACTCCCCAAAACAGCTTGCTTTGGTCATAGGATTAGCAATTGCATAATTATTTTCTGTGTTATTTTTCTTTTTTTGCCACAATGCTTTGGGATTATATTTTTCTTCTTATAAACTTTACTTCTCAAAAGTTCTGCACAAATACATATATAATGAAGTTCTTATGACGTTAAAGCCAGGTTAGAAGTTATTTATTTATGTTTGAATTTTCAAGCAAAAGCAAAGTGATATTTTTTAAAGCATGGCTTCTGCACAGAGGTATGACAATTTCAGAGTCATTCCTTTGGCAAGAAAACTCATTGCTCATACCTTATCTTGTAGCCATAATAGCTATCATTCCAGTGGAAAAAAATTTCAGGAATTGCATTTACTTGCCAAGACAGCTACCTACTTCACCAGATAAAGTTTTTGTGTAACTTTTAAAGTTCTCATTCCATTCTTGTCACATAGAAAAAGAAACTAAAGATAGAAATCTCAGTTGAAAAAAAGAGCCATTCAAAAGCCAAATTAGAAGCCCAGCTTCTCTAGCTCAACAAATACTAAATCAAGATGTATAGAAACTTATGGGGGAAGGCTAATATAACTGTGGATCATTTTAGCTTTTTTTTTTTTTTTTTTTTTTTTGAGACAGGGTCTTGCTCTGTCATCCAGGCTGGAGTGCAGTGGAGTGATCTTGGCTCATTGCAACCTCTGCCTCCTGGGTTCAAGTGATTCTTCTGCCTCAGCCTCCCGAGTAGCTGGGACTATAGGAGGGCACCACCACACCTGGCTAATATTTTTTTGTATTTTTAGTACAGACGGGTTTTTTCCATGTTGGCCAGGCTGTTCTTGAACTCCTGGCCTTAGGTGATCTGCCCACCTTGGCCTCCCAAAGTGCTGGGATTACAGGTGTGAGCCACCGAAACTGGCCATCACCTTAGCTTTATGATCAAAATTTGAAGTTTCCTGTGGCAGTGTAGAAAAAAATGAAAGTTTCTAAGGAGGAAAAAAATGCAAAAGGATTATGAAAGAAAGAATGTGGAAAGTTCTTCAGGATCAAGATTACCAAAAGAGACAAAAAAGGCTTAGCAAGTTGTAAAGTAAATGAGAGTATGGCATGTGGAAAGCCAATGATAATCATGAAGGTATTAATAAAAGCACCTTAATTTTCGGGCCAGGAAAAGAGAACACTAATAATTATCAGTATGAAGTCTTTCAATGCAGTACTTTTTAGCGCCCAGAATGGAATCAAGGTGAATTGATCAATTGTTTTAACACATTTGAAAAATGTGGTGTAAGAGCTCATTATGAAACTGGTAAAACATATAACAACTGTCTTTTACTTTATGATAGAGTAGACAGGATTATGCTTTTCATGTCATAAAATTTATATGACATTCTAAGCTTTATTACGTATAATTTAGCCACCACATCCTGTATTTCCTTCCTTCCTCCCTCTCTTCATTCCTTCCTTCTCACCTTCTTTTCTTCCTCTCTTTTTTCCTTTCCTTCTTTCCTCCTTCCTTACTTTTTATGCCACGTAAATTTGTAATGCTACTTTTTTTTCTACTTGGAAGACCCTGTGAACTTTGTTTTCCATTTCTGAGATAAGGATACTTAGTACATTTAAGGAGTAGACGTCTGAAATCAACATTACAATTAAGACCTATCTTTAAAGTGACAACTCTGCCACTCTGGAGTGACTTTAGTTTTAGAGACCTCCTACTTGCCGGTAAGAATGCTTTGTGATGTTTTAATTTGGAAGCAGAGAAAAGGAATTTGATTTTCTGCACTGAGTCTCCAACTTTAGCAATTCTTGCTCCCAAGGTAGGCCCTCAAATTTATTCTAACTGTGCTGAGTTTATTTTATAATTTATTTTAATACATAAACACAAAAGGGATCTAATAAATATTCTTATCTTAATTTACCAGCAAAGTTGCATCAATGTGAAAAATCTGCCCTGTACTTGATGTTTTGCTTGACACTGAAGTGTGAGAAAGTATGTGGCTGTGCTAGGGTAATTTAAGAAATTCTATTTAACAAGTCATAAGAAAAAACACATAAAAAAAAGATAAAATGGGAACATTTTGAAGACCATTTGATATGGTTTGGCTGTGTCCTCACTCAAATCTCATCTTGAATTGTAGCTCCCACAATCCCTGTATGTTGTGGGAGGGACCCAATGGGAGGTAACTGAATTACGGAGAGGGTTTTTCCCCTTCTGTTCCTGTGATAGTGAATAAGTTTCATGAGATTTGATGGTTTTATAAAGGGCAGTTCCCCTGCACACGCTCTCTTGCCTGCTGCAATGTAAGATGTCGATGTGCTCTGCTCCTCCTTCGCCTTCTCCCATGACTGTGAGGCCTCCCCAGCTATGTGGAAATGTGAGTCCATTAAACCTCCTTTTCTTTATAAATTATCCAGTCTCGAGTATTTCTTCATAGTAGCATAAAAATGGACTAAGCAGCAAGGTACAATATTCAATGTAAAGTTACATAAGTTATACGCAAGTAGAATACAAGTTACATTTTAAATAAGACACACAGTCTTCCACTGGCATTTTGGGAGGAGTAAGCAGCATGTAGTAACAGAGAACCTAGTTGTTCAAGAACTTAGTTTTGGCTTAGTTTTGAATCCTGCCCTGCTACTTGGCAGTTGAATAATCTTGGTTAATTTCTGGTCTTCAGTTTCTGAAACTGTTGTACCTCTGTGTAGAAGCCATGCTTTAAAAAAAGATCACTTTGCTCGTTGCTTGAAAAGTCAATTTCTGCCGGTGCATTACTTTGTGCATACTCAGTCAATGATGGCTATTAGGACAATCAAGCTCCAGTGCATAAATTGGCCTTTTAAGCACACAGAGGAGGAGCCTCTCATTGCAAAAGGGCTTCTGGCCAGAGTTTTCCTTGTTCTCACACAATCGAAAATACACCTAAGTAGCCCAAGAGAAGATGATAAGTAGATGAAGCCTAGCTTCCCAAGCCGCTCTATAACCCTCTTCTTAAGTGGCATTCTCTCCTTTAGGAGAAGTGATTGACAATGATCCTGGGCAGAGATGGTAAAGTCATCTCAGTATTTGTACACAAGGACTTAGGTGATCCACATGCAACTCATCCATTATATTGGTTTCCTATGGCTGCTGTAACAAATGACCACAAACTGGGTGACTGAAAACAACAGAAATTTATTCTCTCACAGTTTTAGAGGCTCCAAGTCTGAAATCAAGGTATTATAGGGCCATGCTGTCTCTGAATGCTCTAAGAGAGACTTTGTTCTGTGCCTTTCTCTTAGTTTCTGGTGTTGCCAGTGATTTTTGGTGTTCCTTGGCTTATAGATGTATTACTCTAATCTCTGCCTCCATTGCCACGTGGTCTTCTCCCTACGTCTCTCTATCACCTCTAAGGACACTGGTCATATTGGATTAAGGGCCATCTTACTTCATTATGACCTCACCTTAACTTGATTAGATCTTCAAAAAAAAAAAATGTGATCTATTTCCAAATAAGGTCACATTTGCAGACAGGTGCCAAGGATTAGTACTTGAACATATGGTATGGAGAACATGATTTGACCTGCAGCACGCATTATCTACTTTCGAGTTTAAAAAATACGTTTCTAATTCCTTAATGTAGATACATTTTTTTCTTTTACCAGCCACAATTATTTTGTACTTAGTCATTTTCCTATGTTTTATAAAAACGTGAATTTTTATGTTTTGGGAAACATAATCAAAAGTTTCCAGCATAGGCTAGACACGGTGGCTCACACCTGTAACCCCAGCACTTTGGGAGGCCGAGGTGGGTGGATTACCTGAGGCCAGGAGTTAGAGACCAGTCTGGCCAACATGGCGAAACCCCCCCCCCCCAATCTGTACTAAAAATACAAAAATATTAGCCAGGGGTGGTGGCATGCACCTGTAGTCCCAGCTACTCGGGAGGCTGAGGCAGGAGAATCACTTGAACCAGGGAGGTGGAGGCTGCAGCGAGCTGAGATCATGCCACTGCACTCCAGCCTGGGAGACAGAGCGAGATACCATCTCAACAACAACAACAACAACAACAAAAAAAAAAAAAAAAAAAAAAGAAAAAAAAGTTGCCAGTGTAAATCATTCCTCAGTAAACAAACCACTTTTTTTCTAGAATCTTTCCTCAGGATTTTACTTACCATTTGTTTTTGTTTTTGTTTTGAGACAGAGTCTCATGCTGTTGCCCAGGGTGAAACACGGTGGCACTATCACAATTCACTGCAGCCTTGACTTTCTGGGCTCAAGCAGTCCTCCCACCTCAGCCTCTTGAGTAGCAGGGACTAAAGGCATGTGCCCGTGATACTGGTTTTTAAACTTTTTATAGAGATGGGGTTTTGTTATGTTGCCCAAACTGGTCTCAAACTCCAGGGCTCACACTACTTTCCTGCCATGGCCTCCTAAAGTGTTGGGATGTCAGGTGTGAACCATTGTGTCCAGGCCTTTCTTTTTTAAATAAAATATTCTCCTCTATATTTTTGTTTTTTTAGATGCATATTTCTTATAAAAGACAGTATCAACACCTTGCAATATATAATTAGTTTTTAAAAAGTGAATGTGTCAAGCTAGCAATTTCTAATAACCAATCCTATGTATACTAGCTCACAACTTCAAGTTGTACATCTGAGATCAAATTAAGCACAGAAACTCTACTTCCTCCTAATCACTTTTTATTTTAAGTGAAAGTTTGGAATTGGAGCCATGTCTCTAATCTGGAATCTATTTTGTTTTCATAGTCTTGGAAATAGACTTTCCAGAACCTGTTGATGTGAACTGATCACCATCAGCAAAATATAACCTTTGAAGGATTCACTAGACTGGGAATAATTAATAGTAAACTGATAGAGCTTTCATATTCTTTTTAAACAATGCTCAGACTCTAAGGACTCTGCACTGGAAGATCTCACCACTATAATAATCATGCTGCTGCTAACCCTGCAAAAATACACTATTTTGGTGGCCATAATGGAATGACACCAAAAAGAAGAAGAGAAGAAAATGAGAATAAGGAAGATGCTTTCCAGTTCAAATCCTTTAAATTTTGTAAAAGATAGAGTAGTGCAATTTGACATTACTTAGGTAAAAGGTAATCTCTATTGCCTTTTCATAAAGTAAAAAATCCTTTTGTTCCCTCTCATATGTTCATTCTCTTTCCAAATCTTTGGTAAGCAGAATTCTATTAAGAGGATGGTTTTCAAGACTCCACCCTGTCCTGCATACATACCCTATGTAAGCCTTCTCCTTGAGTATGGGAAAGAAAGACCTGTGACTATAATGGATTGTGCTATGTGGCAAAGGTGAAAGGATTTTGCAGATGTAATTAAAGTCCCAAATAAGTGGTATTTCAGTTCATCAAAAGGCAGACTGTCCTGGGCCAGTCCAGTTGAAAGCCCTTAAAGCATGGCTAGGCCCTTCCTGAGATGAGAGAGCTGTGCCACTGGCCTTGAAGAAGCAGTCACGACGTTGTAAACTCATAAGGAAGAGCTGTCTTTAGGAACTGAGGGTCTCAGTCTTACAACTTCAAGGAACAGAATTTCTGCCACAAGGTCTGAAAGAGCTTGGAAAAAGCCCTGACTCTCTCTTCTGAGGTCTATTTGACATTTTGATGGCAGCCTTGTGAGACTCTGAGCAGAGGACCCTGTTAGACTGTGCTTGGATTCCTGATCCAGGTAAACTGTGAGATAATAAATGTGTGTTGTTTTAAGTCACTAAGATTGTAGCAAATGTTTTTTTTTTTTTTTAACAAACTTTATTTTTTAGAATAGGTTTAGATTTACAGAAACATTAAGATAATACAGAGATTTCTCATATACCTCATACCTAGTTTTCCCTATTATGAATGTCTACATTAATATGGCATGCTTATTACAATGAATGAACCAATATAAATACATTATTATTAACTAAAGTCCATACTTCATTCAGATTTTCTGGGTTTTTCCATTCCAGGACTCCACATTACATTCAGTTGTCATGTGTCCTTAGGCTTCTCTTGGCTGTAACAGTTTCTCAGATTTTCTATGTTCTTGATGACCTTGACAGTTTTGAGAAGTACTGGTAAAGTATTTTCAAAATGTCTCTACATTGGGATTTGTCTGATATTTTTCTCATGATTATACTAGGGCTATGAGTTATGCAGAATAGTTTGTGGTAAAATTTTATGCAGAAATAGAAAATTAACAGATCTCCACAAGTCAATTTTTTACATATATTTATAATAGAGAAACATAGTCTCTAAAATTATTTCAATCCAAAAGTAATTATTTAGTGTCTGCTCTGTAGGAACAGTACATATTAAATGTCCATTTCTGCCACCAAAGAATGTGGGGTAATCTGGAAGAATAAGGCAATAACTGGAACATAAAAATAAAATTGGCAAGTGCTATATGCATGAGGCTTATGGAGAATTCCAAGGACAGGGAGACTGTGGTCAAACAAGCAGGGGAAATATCACAAATAGGTTAACGTGGTCTCTGCAACACACTTTATAGTCAGAGCAAATTAGCCATATGAATATATCCAAAAGGATTTCTCACATTCAAGATTATCAGTTAGATTGTCATCAACATTTCTGTCCCAGGTTCACAAGTAACTTCTGTTGCAAAAAATATGAGAGATTAAGGCCGGGCATGGTGGCTCATGCCTGTAATCCTAGCTCTTTGGGAGGCCAAGGTGGGCAGATCACTTGAGGTCAGGAGTTTGAGTCCAGCCTGACCAACATGGAGAAACCCCATCTCTACTAAAAATACAAAATTAGCTGGGCGTGGTGGAACAAGCCTGTAATCCCAGCTACTCGGGAGGCTAAGAAAGGAGAATCGCTTGAACAAGCCTGGGAGGCAGAGGTTGAGGTGAGCTGAGAGCACACCATTGCACTCCAGCCCGGGCAACAAGAGTGAAACTCCGTCTCAAAAAAAAAAAAAAAAAAAAAAAAAAGAGGGATTAGTAATGACATCAAGGGTCTGGATACGTGGTGGCATTTGGAAGTAGGCAAGAGAGTTAGTTCTGCCTTTGGTAATAAAAACCTGTTTATTTTCACCTCATTCTATTCACTACTGCAACACTTACCCAACTGCCCTGCATCTTGTTAAGTGCATGAGCTGTAATTCTATTTGTCCTCTTATGGGAGAGAACAGTTCACGCTTACTGCTTGCACGTTCTCACTCTGTTTTCTCACTTCTTAATTCCTCATCCTACATCCTGCAAGTTGGTTTCTGATTACAGCTCTCTAATGAAACAAGGCTTTCCAAGGTCAACAAAGAGCTCTAAATCCACTGGCTTTTTTTTCAGGCATAATCTTCTGTGATCTCTCTGAAGCATTTGCAATGCCTGAATGCTTATATGTCTAGTTATTTATTTAATGGTCCAAAAAGAAAAAACATTAAGTTGGGTCATACTCTATTCCTTTAAGCCCACAGAGGATTAGAGTTTGCAGCATAAAACCTGCTTAGGATGGCATTAAATGTTCTTAGAAAATGGGGTCACATGCCTTCTCTTCTAGCCATACCACTAAATGTATCCTACAGTAAGTTGTAGGATATACAATATACTATACATCAAGCAATCACACCAACCTCACTGTTAACCACAAAACTCTGATGATACTCACCTCTTTCAGTGTAGAATGACTTTTTATCAACTCTTTGGTTATGCAAACTCTTCTTTGGTTCAAGGCATAGTCTAGAGGTTACCCATTTCTTAACTCCTTTTCTGTCATTCCCATACCAGTTCTATTTTCTTTGAGCTTAACTCACTTGTATCTCTCTTTAATATTTACTTAATTTAGCCCTGTACTAAAATGTATTCTGCATAACATCTTTGAGACTTTCTACTCCCCTATAAAATTGGGATCATAAATGTATAGGGTTAGCAAAATTATAATTCAATATACAGATGACAGCCTGTACTAAGCACTTGGAAAATGATGGGAATGGTACTGATGAGAATGAAGTCTGCTCCTTCTGCCCCATGAGACTGAAAACACTGTAAGAATAGATTGCCTGCTTTAATCATTTTTGTTTCTTTTTTTAATTCAAAATTTTTAATGGGCAGCCTTTGGAGCTGGAGTAGGCTCAGAGACTCCCCCTTTTTTGTTTCTCCCAAACTTTAAGCAGTACTTTCAAAAACACTCTTTCACATTGAAATGACTATTGTTTCCCTGAAACTCTCTATTTAGCTTCCATGACACACTGCTGTTCTACTTTACCTAACAGTCTCTGACAGCTCATTTATCTCTTCATCAACTTCTCTACTCTGCCATGAGTTTTGTATTTTAGGAATTTATCACTGGATTTCTCTCTTTCCCCCCTCTATGTAGTATTACTAATAACATATATCCACTTTTATTTAATACAATCTAAACTTCTATGTGGTCAAAGAAATCTCACTTTCTAATACTAAACTCTTTCTTGTATTCTCCAATCCCTACGTGGCATGACCCTGGAATGGATACCCAGCTTCTCTGAAATTATATTTCATTTTCTTTTCTACACATCTTCAGACCCAGACACAGTGCTTGTCAACAGCATGTTCACAGAGTCTGTCACATCTGCACTTTTGCTAGCAATTTAGTCTTTCTTATCTCATGCTAGTGTTCCTTCAATTCCCTCTGTCCTGCCTGTCTCTCTCTCCCAGGTTTCCCCTGTCACAAACCATTCTACCCACACACTGTTGCCAGAATGATGCTCCCAGAACAAAACTGTAATTATGTTACTTCTGTGTTTGAATACCTTGAATGGTTCCTGGCTCCTCTTTAACTGTTAAATAAAGTCTAAACATCCTGATATTGATGGACCTCTCTAACCTAATTGCAAATTACTCTATGATGACTCCTCTACACATCTGTCACAGGTTTTATTATGTATTACATTATTATGTTGTTATTGTTTCCATGCATATCCTATTTCTCATATCAGATTGTAAGAATGATGACTTATTCTATTTTATATCCCACCATCAAGCTGTTTATCCATGCCACAAACACGTTGACTGTTTTCTCCTAATAGGGCTTATATCATATAGTTGGCATTGTGTAGGAATGGGTCAACTTCTACAGTAATCTTAGAAATCTAGTAAGGAAGATATGAGCTTATAATAATACCACTTGGTGGAAGATAAAAAGTATATTAAATGAGTAATACTGGTATTCAGCAGGTGCTTTATAGAAGAGCTAGCATTTGAATTGAGTCTTAGTCTTTTAGGACAGGAGGTTTGAATATGCAGAGATGGGGTAATGCCATGTCAGACGTCAGAACACCATGGACTAAGGTAGAAAGACAGGAAATGGAAGCATGTATCTGTAGAACAGTGACTAGTTCAGTTCACAAAGTACTGAGTACTTAAAAGAGAGGCTGGAAAGAGGCTGGAAAGGTAGGTTGGGATTAAACTATAGAGAGGTTTGCATGCCAAATAAAGAAGTTGAAAAGTCAGCCAAAGGTGAAGTACTAAGGTTTCTGAACAAGGGACTTGCATTTTCAGAGCTGGGCCCTAAGAAAAATCATCTGAAAGATTTATGTACAATGGGTGGGCCATATGGAAAAGTGTTGTGGGAACACCTCCTAAGAGACACTTACAATATAGATGACAGCTCAAATCAGAATAATGACAGTGGAAATCGAGAGTAGAGAGAAGAGAGAAAATCAGAAAATATGACTTGCCAAATAGTTGGACAACAGGGTCCAAAGTGAGTAGAATTAAATATAAGCTCTGGGATTGAGCTTCAGAGTCAAGAAACATGCATGTGTTCGTTTTGTTGGAGGAAAAAGAAAATAAGGTGAATTTAGTTTTGGATATACTGAATTTCAATTGCTAATGGGTATATAGAAAAACAAATCTCTAAAAGAGAGCTTTAAAAATGCATTCATTGTTATTTTACATTTTTTTTACTAAGAATGCTGAACATCTTTACATAAACTTAGCCATTCATATCTTCTTTCATTTAGTGTCTATTAAAATCTTTTGCTCATATTTGTATTGAATTGTAAGAAGTTTTAAAATATATATTCTATATATTCTATATGTGAATTCATATATATATATGGAATATATATGACATAGAAGTTATTTCCATTATATATATATAATGAATATTTCTCCCATTCTGTGACTTGCCTTTTTTTCTGTATTTTCTTAGTTGTATATTTAGAAAGCAGAAGTCTTGACTCCTTGAAAAAATCTAACTTATCAAGTCTTTCTTTTATACTTAATGATTTTGGTGAACTCTTAAGAAAATCTTTGTCTATATCAAGATCATGAAATTTTTGTCTATGTTTTCTTCTAGAAGTTTTACAGTTTTAACTTTTACATTTAGTCTGCAATTCATTGTGAGTTACCAAGGAATTGCACATTAAAACCACAATGATATATTCTATACACCTACTAGAGTAACTAAAATGAGAAAGACTAGATAATTCCAAGTGTTAGCAAGGATATAGCACAACTAGAATTCTCATACATCACCTGTGGAGATATAAACAATATAACCACTTTAGAAAACATATTGCAGTTTTTTTTAATAAAGTAAGGCAAATATACTTCTATACTACTATACATAGCAATTCTATAGCAATTCTATACCTAGGTGCTTTCTAAGAGAAACAAAAACGTAAATACATATATGTTCTGTTAAAGAGTTGCTCAAAAATATTTATAGCAATTTTATTCTTCAGAGCCCCAAACTAGAAATAACCTAAATGTCTATCAACAGATACATGGATAAGCAACTTGTGGATATCCATTCAATGAAATGCTACTCAGCAATAAAAAGAAATGGACTACTGAAACAGGCAAGATGAATCTCAAAAACATTGTGCTAAGTGAAATAAATCAGACATGGAAGAGAGTGCATGGTTCTATTATAATGAAATGCTGAAACAGTCATAACTAATTTGTAGTAACAGAAAGCAGATTGATAATTACCCAGAACTAGAGATAGTAGGGCAGAAATTGCTAGAAAGGAACTAGAAGCAATTTTGGGGGGTGATGATTACATTGCTTATATATGACTAAAAGCACAGAACTATACATTTTCAAAGGGTGCATCTTACTGTATGTAAATCATTCTTCAATAAAGTTAATGTAACGAAGAGGAGAGTTCAATAGAGACATCAAGTTAGATGACTGAGTTTTGAGTGTGATTTACATAAAGATAATATTGGAAATCCTGAGATTATAAAGAAATCATAGGGGTAGAAGAATGTCAGAGGCAGGACTTTGGAGAATACCCACCTGTAGGCAATTGGAGAAGGCTGAAAGAGAATGTTAGAAGGAAAGAGAGAATTGAGTATCAGAAGCCAAGGGAGAGGAGAGTTTCAATAACAGTAAGGTACATTGTGTTGGGTGCCTTGTATATATAGATCCAACTATCCCTACCTAAGGGGCCAAATCAAGTAATCTAGATTAGACGCAAGGCAGCATCAGTCTCCAGAGGAAGATGACAATAGTGGAACTGACTTTGGGAAACTGCCTACATGTTTTTCTGTAACTTCAGCACATATGGCATGATACGGAGTTAAATCAAAGCACATAATTTAAAATTATGCAGGGCTCAACTGTTAGAAAAATTATTACACTGAAGCTCTTATGGAAGTACCTTGCTTTCACATCAGTAGCACTGGTGCTTAAGACTACTTAACGCAAAATAGCAAAACAGATTCACTACTGATGAGGGCCTGGAAGATAGCCAGGTAAATCACATTAGAGCCACATTAGCAGATCTGGAAAAGAAAGGTGGATGAATGACAGCAGCTGTAGAAAGGTGAGGTGACACAGAACAGTTCCAATCAGTGTGGGCAGAAGATGGCTGTCAAGGTCATGGGGAAGCACCACTTCAAATGATATCCACAGTTGTGGTGATATTGACAATGTAGCTGAAAAGAGAAACTGCTGTGCTTTGTGGTCCTGATAGGGTGAAACACAGAAACACAAGTTTCCTATAAACAGCTACTCAGCAAAGCAAACCTCACACATGTACCCACTGGAGGAAAAGCCACTCTAACAGTGTATTCAGCTATCTTTTGAACCCTCTCAGTGAAAACACAGGATACTGGGCTATGTTATATAATAATCATCATATGACATGAACTAATCTTATTTCCTGAACATTTTAATACAATCCATTATTTTTAAAACAAAAAGATGAAGCTATCACTGAGTCCCTGATCTCCACTTGGAATAAACATGCTTGAGGGTGGGGACACTGCTTAGCTGGAGGACCAATTTGGTGGCTGCTTTCATCTTGAGTCTGAATTAGACGGGGCTGCCAAGAGGCAGATAGAGAACAAAACAAACAATAAACATTTTAAATCAGCACGGGCAAGGAGGAAAGAAAGGGAACAGAACATGATAATGTTAAAGAAAGGTCGAGGAAAGGGAGAAAAAAAATAAAAGGAAAGAGAAAAAGAAAAGATGGATTGTAGAGTAGAGTGGTGTCGAGAGCAAGGCACAATGGCCCTGGAAGGTTGCCTATCTTCAGTTCAGCTTCGCGGTGAGTGTTGCCTTTGATTAGTATGCCCTCTCTCACCTTTTCCCGTAAGAGCTCTCTAGAAGTCTTTCTTTATAAATTGATATGAGGGCCTTTGAGCTAAAGGAGAAAAATAATTCTGCCTACCTATGAGCCAGATTTTGTGCTGGGACTGGAGACACAAAGATGAAAAGACAGTGTGTCCCTGGCCTCAAGTAAATACAAAATAATAAAATAAAAATTATAAACATATGCAAAGTACAAACTTTGTTATGGAGGGAGAATTGCTGAGGAATAGTGGATTAGGAAGTTGGTAACAGACAACAAGAAAGGCTTTAAGCAACAGTAGAGTTCTGAAGGCTAACTAGAAGGAGTCTAGGTAGACAAGCTATGGCAAGCAAGGAATTTCAGGCAGAGGAGACAGTTTGTATAAAGATATGGAAGCAAGATAAACTATGGATAATACACTGAGTAATTGTTAAGAGGTTCTGTCGTGCTGGAGCAAACTGTGTGAGGGCCAATAGTTGCAGAGGAGGCTGGAGCATATGCAAGAGCCATATCATAAGAAGCCATTGCTGTCTTGCTAAGACATTTTAACTTAGAAGTCTTTCTAGCAGAAAAGTTCTGAGTTATAATACAATTGAGGTTCAGAAAAATTATGTGCTTTGATTTAACTCCGTATCATGCCATATACAGCCTGGCACATAGTAGGTGCTTTATAAATGCAGTGGAAGCTTATGGAGTTTGAATGTGACTATTACATTTCAGACTTTGTTTTAAGAACTTTATGTATATGAATACTTTACTGCTCACATCTTCCCAGAGGTAAAGTACTATCATTGTCTTTAATTTACAGATAAATTATATGGTTTGCCCAAGATCATACACTAGTAATGGTAGATTCAGGATTTTGAAGTTGGGAAACCAACTTTGTAGCTCATACTACAAATGACCTCATTTGATAGATTCTCATTCTAGCAAACAATGTTCCCCTGACCTGGGTTAGTTGTTCATATTGGGTCAGAGTCTCTGAGTGACTAAGACAGCATTATGGATAAATTGCCACCACTTTTGGGCTACTGAAGTGTACCAAATAATTTAGGTAGTAATATTTGCATGATTATAACAGCAATATTTTAAATCTACTGCAATCTTTTCCTGATTTAAAATAATCTGATCCAAATCCTTACAAAAATCAATTTTTTATAATAACATTTTACCTTCAAGGCATTGAACAATATGACTCAGTCAATTATAGTTTATTGTCCTGAGATCCTGGCTCTTTTCTGAGTTTCTATGGACAGGTATAAACTACTTTTGGAAAATGGCATATTTATCAGTTCACATGTATTTCTATTATTTGTTGTCTACTATTATCCTTAAAAAAAAACTTGTATGTGTGAAAACAACTTGAAAGTGAAGAGAAAAAAAAGAGGGTTCAAGTGGTTTTGAAATTTTTCTAGGGCAGCAGTGTCAATAAAAGTGTTACTTAGTAAGGAACTCTAAATGGGCCAATATTGTCTTAATCTTTATTTCAAACTTACTTAGGTTCACTCAAAAGATAGGCTGGGGAGACACATGGACTCAGAAGATATCAAGTACAAATCTCTTTATTATAGTGTTCTCATAAATGAAAATCAAATAAAGAAAAATAAAGCCAAGTGCTAAAAATATAATGGTACATCTCATAAATTCTCTCTGGTTTCTGCTTCTAAATTCTTTACTCAATTTAATAGAAACTGGCTCAAACCTGACAGGTCAGCAATGCAATAAGAGATCTACATAGTCATGAGTGAGGAGAAAACAGCAGTCTCCCAGCTTCTCTCACTCCGTGGTCTTAGCGGATTTGCTTTTGTAGTCATATTTTGCTTAGTGAAAATGTAGTCTGTACTTTGCAATGTATCTGCTACGTGGCAAAAACAAATAGATATTTAAAGCTATTTTAAAGTATATTTGTATGGTATTGCAGCAAGATAATTCCTGAATCATTTTTTGGATACAGGTCCAAAATCTTATTCAAGTCCCTCATTTTCCTCAGGTATGTTTCTGTTTGCTTAATATCTTTGAAATGCTAATGGAATATTGCTGAATAAAGTTTAGAAACGTAGCTGTGATTTTAATCTACTTGGTGCCTTTGTGTGCTTACTATGCTTATTATTACCTATGCTTAGGAAATTTATAAAATTGCCTCAACACTATTTTATAAAGCAAAATCCAAGGACACATATAAACAACCTTTCCTGAAATGCAGCATCAGTAGAATGTTAGCTTTCCACCTTGAATATGGAATGTTGATAGAGTCCTTTCGCACATTTGCTTTTTAAAAATCCATGTTGTGAAAAGTAAAAAAGTTTCTCTTCAAAGTTTCCTTTCTTGTAAAAGAATAAATCATAAGTGTGTTAATAACTCTTTGTTAAGCCCTATCCTATGTAGCTGTTAGACATGCTTATTGGCATGTAGTACATTCTATGTCCTTGTACTTTAACCAAGATATTTGTGCTGGATGTGCTCTAAGGCATGTCCCAGCTCACAGCCTATGCCCCTTACCTGTGTAGGAAAGTTTAAGTTATTAGCCAATCGGATTTTCGTTAAGATTGTGAGATCTGACCCCAGCCAATGGAGATCAGACACAGCAGTAAGGACACAGCAGTAAGGACAACTCCAAATGCATAAGGAATAAATATGTCTGCTTTTCCTTTGTTCATTGTACTCTTGTGGCAAGATGGCTAGCGAGGATACCCTTCCTGCAGTACAGGAAGTAAAAACTGATTTTCTGAGAAATCCCTTGCCTCAATGCTATTTTATTTTTTTTGCGGCACCGAGAATCTGTTTCCAATATGTATTGTACACAATACCCCAGTTCGTAACAGGTATTTTATAATATTTCTTTCTTCTGTCTCCAAGTTTAAATAATAATATAACATACCTACATATGTAATTTTAAAATTAATAAAATGTGCCAACTATAATATAATGGAGAAATAACATAGTAATTTATTTAAAAATTTATATTTCACCACCCCCCCCCCACCAACGGGTGGAAGGGGGAAACTCTATCTATCTTCCGGCTGGGGCGGGCGGGGGGCGTGGGGGGGGGGGGGGGCCGCTTTTCCTTTTTTTTTTCCTCTCTTCTTTTTTCTCCTTTTCCGTCTTTTAAAAAAAAAAAAAGGGGGGTTCCAAAAAAAAAAAAAGATCAGTACAAAAATTTTCAGGTGCAACTAGACAATAAGACAGTGAAACAATCGAATGCTTGAAACTTTTTAATACTAAAAAGGATGTTTAGATTTAGAGTAGACAATCAGAAGAGTTTTTAAAAATCAAAAGAAAATTGGACGTTAAATGCAAGGTGGACGGTAGAATACAAGCTAGACTATTCCATATATTAATATATGAGAGCCATGCAAAAATACTTTGTGTTTATATGGAAAATAGCTTTAGGTTCAGATAATTATAAAAAGGGTTTCCATCTATATGTATGTCCTATTGGGCTTTTGAAATTTGTGTGGGATGCAGAAAAATTCTTCATTTTGTGAAACTGTCCCACACTTTGCAGAATGTGTAGGGTCTTGTGACCATGCCCTCTTAATGGCAGGAGTTTCCTGTATGCCCAGTTTTTTAATATACTGAAAATGACCCCAAAATATTTGCCATATGTTGTAGGAGCAGTGCCATTTCTATTAAGAACTACTGCTTGGCAGGGTGTGGTGGCTCATGCCTGTAATCCCAGCACTTTGAGGCCAAGGCAAGTGGATCACCCAAGGTCAGGAGTTCAAGACCAGCCTGGCCAACATGATGAAACACCATCTCTACTAAAAATCTAAAAAATTAGCCAGGTGTGGTGGCAGGTGCCTATAATCCCAGTTACTTGGGAGGCTAAGGCAGGAAAATCACTTGAACCCAGGAGGTGGAGGTTGCAGTGAGCCAGGATTGTGCCACTGCACTCCAGCCTGGTCAACAGAGCAAAACACTGTCTCAAAAAAAAAAGAAAAAAAAAAACCTACTGCTCTAGATGAACCAGACTTTCCTTAAAATTGTTTTTAATGGTAACTCTTAAAACACACACACACAGTATTCACACACACACAGATACACACACACACATCCTATATTTTGAGTCAAAATTAAACTAAAATTATACACTAAAGAAGATGATAAAATAAGACCGTATACATTCAAGTATCTGTATAATATTGCATTTGAACATAGCAATCCTTGGCTAAAACGGTTTGAAAACTACTGCTTTCTAGGTCACAGTTCCTCCGAGCATGGCACAAGAACCACACTGATATAATGATAATTTTTGTAATTTAGTCCAGGAAGAGAGAAAGTCATGAGGGGGAGACACTGTTGTAGTGAAGTGCTGGCTGATTTCAAAGGTGTTGAAGATAACTCACGTAACTTCAATGCAGGTACAGAACTGGTGGTAAAATAGCTCAAGGAGTCAAGAATGAGAGTGAGCTCTTTTATTTGAATGGCTAGGTGAATGAAACTGCCCAAGGAGAGCATGCAGAATAAAAATGGAGTAGGATTAAAGAGAAACCCCAGAAAACAAAGACCTCTAATACCTAAGGGGAGAAAAATGATAAAAAAGAAGGACCAGTCAGTGAAGGAGAATAAGGAGGGGGAGGAAAGGAGAGTGGTTCTGGAATTCAAGTTTTCAGAAGATGAAGCCAATAGTGATAATAATGAGAAAATATCTAAGCAACTGAATATTGATAATAATCCTTATAACTGTATATAAGGAAGTACCTGGGGACTTTAGTTAAATCAATTTTAATAGTACTCAAAGGATGGAAATTAGAGTGGAAGGAATTGAATTGTTAATGGGAGTGGAAAAAACAAAAAAAATGACATTGTTAAGGGGATGCCAGGGTCCAGAGTATGTTTTTAAATAAGCGTGGTGGAGATGTGAAGGAAAGAGAGAGAATGATAACTTGATGGGAGAGGTAAAGTAGGGGAGGAAATTTTTAGAGTATAAAGGAAGAAAACTGGCATTTCTTAAGAATCTACTATGCTTGGAATTTTGCCAGGCACTTTCAGATATGTGAATCTTGATCATGTGTGTAGGCTAAAGGGAAAGAAGGAGGAAGAAAGTAAAATTGCAGGACCCTCCCAAAAAATATTAGAGGAGAAGATGAAATGAGGAAATGCCAAGAGGGAATTTACCTTCTCTAATACAGAGATCACTGGAGTGGGATTAAAGAATGCAATGCACATGTATTTGGCTGCAAAGTTTCCAGAATTTTCTCAATTTGAGTGACTGACCTGAATAGAGGGTTTTTCTAAAATAGAAATAGACTTGTTAAAGTGACAGCTTGAGTTTAATAATAGCTATCATTTATAGAATGCTTACTCAGTGCCAGACACACTGCTAAGCATTTCATATGCCTTGACACCTTTACCAAACAACCCTATGATGGGAATATTATTTTCATCTCCATTTTATATAGGAGGAAACTGATACTCAGAAAAATTAATTAACGTGCCCAAGGTCACAGAGCCAGTATGCAGTGGAGATAGCATTTGAACTCTGGTAGTCTATGTCTAAAGCTTGTATTTTTAATTTCTGAATTAAACTGTCTGTCCAATAACATTTCTGCATGAATTATACAACTACTCTTAATTCACTTGCTCTTATTCTGGACTAAGAGTCAGGTTCTGGCTATTTGGCTTTCTACTGTGCTTAAAGAAAGGTGCACTCTACTTCAAGAAGCTCATGAATATCAAAGCCTTAATCACAGCTATTCAGATGACATGAGTTCATGCTTTACAAACCAACCATGGCCCTAGTCATATTAAAATCAAAGTTGCAAAATAAAAAAACATTCTGAAAAACCTTGTCTGCTTCATTTAGATAACAGTATGCAGAATGAATTGAAAGATAAAAATGCTAAGCATTTACCATTTCCCTCTCCTGTTTTGAAAAAATTTAAGCCCTGTGGTATTATGGGTGATATCATCAGGCAATTTGGTTTGAATATGTTTCATGCTGGACTGTGCAGATTACCCAACTAATGACATGCACACTCCTTACCATTGTGACACCTCTCTTCTTACAAGTGGGAATTTCAAGTGACAGACTAAAGCTGTTTGCTATCAATTTTGCAAAAAACACATCTGCCAGATAGCCAAGATTTAGTTCAGAGACTGAAATCGATTAATATTCTAATTTGTTACCTGTCATTAGCATCACACTATATTATGCCAAGTCAAAAGTGATAACCTTTATATAACATATGGTCCTAAAGAAATTTGATTTTAAGGATGTGTTTATTTTTGTTTAGTGTTGCTTCCTGCATATAAATCCTATTAGAAACGTCAATTACACAGGCAGTAAAAATTGTGATGGATTAAAATAAAAGTGTAAAATATGTACTATTACACATTTTTAATAAATGGCATGGCTTGTATTTATGATGCAGTGTTTTCTAACACTGATTTACCATACCACTTTAAGATTTTAGTTCTCTTACTTTTATCTTCCTATTAAATAAAGGAGAGTGCTAGCAACATAATATTTTTTAGGGGTGGTACCCAGATTCTTTGACATTCTATTATTTTAGGTTGCTGGTCAAAGGCAAATCTCCATGGACAAGCAGATTGTTTATCTGGTCTGATTTCCAGTGCCCAATAAAGGGACACAGGACTAAGACAATGGTTTGGGAAGGAAAGAGGTGAGATTACCCAAAAGAAACAAAAAGAAAGGACAGAGTTTCATGGATATTTTTTTCAGCTGATTGCTTTCCTACCAACAAATAGGGAGGAAAAAATAAAGTAACAGCCGACTCTAAGCAGGAAAGGCTAAAAGATGGAGGAGTTGTCACTAAAGATAAAAATAATTGCATTTTCAATGTTTATTGCAAAGTCAAGCATTAAAATGATGCTTTCCTAAGTGTTTGAAATTTAAAATTTATGCTTTAGTAATATGCTTAAATTTTTCAGAATATTAAGGCCTCAAAGTCTAAGAGGAGTGATTCAGGATACAAGTTAAATTGGTAGTCATTAATCCACCCACTCATCACATAGATATTTGCTGCCTCATTATATGCCAGGCATCAGCATGGATATAACCAGGAATAAAACAGACCCAACACATTGCTTCACAGAGCTTACATTATTTTGGAGGAAGCTAGAACAATTTAAAACCAAATAATAAAATACATGCTATTTAAAATGGTGCTAAGTAATATGGTGGGAAATAAAGCAAGGATGGGGACAGAAAATACTGGCAAAGATGGGGCGAGATGAATGGATTGCAATTTTAAATATTGTGGTTGGGGAGGTTATAACATTGGGCAAAGACTGAAAGGAAATGGGTAAATGAGTTAGGCTTGTATACAGGGAGCATTTCAATCCTACAGTTAATCAGCCTTGCCATGTGTCTCATATTATTTATTCTTCCAGAGAGGAAGATGGTGTTAAACAAAAGGCAGGATATGCATTTGATTTATGGTCTTCATTGCGTTCTCTGCTTCTCTAAAACATATCCTATGTAAACATTTTGACAAAATATTCCTTATGTGAAAGTTTACACCCATAATATATGTATTTGGTTTATGTAGTTATGACCTCAAAGTTACATCAAAAGTGCCCAGAGTTTGTATATCAGTCCATTAACTCAGCGGCAGAGCAAGGACGAGAACCGAGATTTTGTGTTTCCCAGTTGATGGGTTTGATGTATTTGATCATTTTCATCTCTACTGGCTTACAAATCTTCCTGCTAAGAATGTTATTACTGACAACTGTGCTAAGAGTATGTCTTAGATCAATTTGAATTTCTTAAAAGTGGACAGGCAAATGAACAAGTTGCTTATTCCTCATTAATAAGAGGAATAATAAACTGATTCCTTGTATGCTGCATTTAGTTTTTCAGTGTCCTTATAGAATAATTCTCTTATACAGGTTATAAGTCTGTCATCTGGATCACAAGAACCTATTTTCTGTCCTTGCCTCTCTGTATATCCCCTCCCCTGCCTTTTTTTTTTCACTGTAGCAAGATGATCTTTAAAAAAACCCAAGTCGGGGCTGGGGGCAGTGGCTCATACCTGTAATCCCAGCACTTTGGGAGGCCAAGGCGAGTGGATCACCTGAGGTTGGGAGTTCAAGACCAGCATGGCCAACACAGTGAAACCCTGCCTCTATTAAAAATACAGAAAATTAGCTGGGCATGGTGGCAGATGCCTGTAATCTCACCTACTTGGGAGGTTGAGGCAGGAGTATTGTTTGAACTTGGGAGGCAGAGGTTGCAGTGAGCTGAGATTGCACCACTGCACAAAGAAAGAGTAGAATATTACACAACATGCATAAGAAAAGGCCAGGAGAGAGTAGAATATTATACAACATGCTGAAGAAAAAACTGCCAACAGAAACTAGTGTACCCAGCATAGCTATCCTTCAGAAATAAAGGAGAGATAAAGGCTTTTCTAGACAAAAAAAGGCTGTGGGAGTTCATTACCACAAGGCCTGTCTTATAAAAATACTAAAATGAGTTTTTCAAGTTGAAAAAAAAAGTTGCTAATGATTAACACAAAAACATTTGAAAGTATAAAATTTGCTGGTAAAAGATAAGTGCACAGTCAAATGCAGAATACTATAACACTGTAATCCTGGTGTGTCAACTACTTATAACTTTAGTATGAAGGCTAAAAGACAAAACAATTAAAAATAATAATAGCTACAGTAATTTTTAGAGGAAAATGCAATATGAAAGATGTAAATTTTGACATCAAAAATTCAAAATGTGAGCTGTAGAGGAGTAAAATTGTAGAAGTTTTTTCATGATCAAAGTTAATTTATCAGCTTAAAATAACCTCTTATAACTATAGATGTTTTTTGAAAACCTCATGGTAACCACATAGAAGAAACCGCTAGTTGATACACAAAAAATGAAAAACAAGGAATCAAACATACCACTAGAAAAAAATCACTTAGCCACAAGGGAAGACAGAAAAAAAAAGAGAGAGAAATAAACAATCTACAAAATAGCTAGAAAACAATTAACAATAGGGCTGAAGTAAGTTCTTAACTATTCATAATTACTTTGAATGTAAATAGGTTAAATTCTCCAATCAAAAGACATAGAGTGACTGAATGAATTTTAAAAAGATCCAACTATATCCTGCCTACACTTCACCTGTAAGGACATACAGAATAAAGGAATGAAAAAAGATATCTAATGCAAATGGAAACCAAAAGAGAGCAGGAATAACTATATGTGTATCAGATAAAACAGATTTTAAGACAAAAGCTGTAAAAAGAAATTGAAAGATCATTATATAATGATAAAAAGGGTCGATTCAGCAAGAGAATGTAATAATTGCAAACATAAATGCACGTAACATTGGAGCACCGAAATATGCAAAGCAAATGATAATAGACCTGAAGGGAAAGATCAGCTATAATACAATAACAGTGACTTAACACCCCATTTTCAGTAATGGACAGACCATCCAGATAGGAAATCAGTAGGGAAACATCACTTAAACTACGATCTGCATCTAATCAACCCAACAGACATTCACAGATTATTCTGTCCAACAGCTGCAGAATACACATTGTTCTCAACTGCACATGAAACATTCTCTAGGATAGATAGGTGAATCTACAAAACAAGTCTTAATAAATTTAAGAAGACTGAAACTATATCAAATGATTTTTTTTTTCTGACTACAATGGTATAAAACTAGAAATCAAAAACAGAAGAGACTTTAGAAAATGTACAAATACATGGAAATTAAACAACATGCTCTTGAATAAACAATAGATCATTAAAGAAATTAAAAAGGAAACTTAAAAATTTCTTGAGACAAAAAACTTTCTTAAGACAAATGAAAAAGAACACACAATATAGCAAAACTTATGGGATACAGCAAAAGCAATTCTAAGAGGGAATTTTATAGAAGTAAATGTCTATAACACAAAAAGAAGAAAAATCTCAAATAAATAGCCTAATGTTGAACCTCAAGAAATTAGAAAAGCAAAGACAAACTAAACTTAAATTTAGTAAAGGGAGGAAACAATAAAAATCAGCACAGAAAGAAATGAAATAGAGACTACAGAAACAACAGAAAAGATCAACAAAACTGGTTTTTTGAAAAGTTAAACAAAATTGACAAATCTTTAGCAAACCTAACTAAGAAAAAAAGAGAAGATTCAAATAAATAAGAAACAAGGAGATTTGCAACTGATACAATAGAAATACAGAGGGTCAAAAAAAAAAAAAAAAAGAAATACAGAGGGTCATGAGACTATTATAACAATTATACACCGACAAATTGTATAACCAAGAAAACATGGATACATTGCTTGACACATACAACCTACCAAGACTGAATTATGAAGAAATAGAATATCTTAATAGATCAGTAATGAGCAAAAAGATTGAATCAGTAATAAAAAATCTCCCATAAGTGAGGACCTTATATCTTCACTGCTGATCTCTATGAAACATTTAAAGAACTAATACCAATTCTTCTCAAACTCTTCCAAAAATTGAAGAAGGAATACTTCCAAACTCATTTTACAAAGCCAGGAACACCTTGATAGCAATGCCAGACAAAGACATTACAAAATACCAATGACATTCTTCACAGAAATAGTGAAACAATCTTAAAATTTGTATGGAACCACACAAATTCCTAAATAGCCAAAGTAATCTTTTTTGAGCAAAGAGAACATTGCTGGAGGCATCACATTACCTGACTTCAATATACTACAGAGTTATAGTTTTATACTACAGAGCTATAGTAACCAAAACAGCATGGTACCAGCATAAAAACAGACACACAGACAAATGAAACAGAATAGAGAACCCAGAAAGAAATCCACACATTTACTCCCCAACTCACTTTCAACAAAAGAGCCAAGAACCCACAAAGGAGAAAGAACAGTCTCCTTAGTAAATGGTGCTGGGAAAACTGGATAGCTGAATGCATGAGAATTAAACTATACTCTATCTCACAACATATACAAAATCATCGAAAATAAATTAAATATTTAAATATAAGGTTCAAAATCATGAATCTAGAATAAAACACAGGAAGAAAGCTTTATGACATGGTCTTGGCAATAACTTTTTGGATATGACCCAAAAAGCACAGGCAATACAAGCAAACAGATGAATAGGATTATATCAAACTAAATAGCTTCTGCACAGTAGAGGAAATAATCAACAAAATAAAGGGACAATCTACAGAAGGGGAGAAAATATTTGCAAACTATATTCTGTTAATGGATTAATAACCAAAATATATAAGGACCTCAAATAATTCAATAGCAAGAAAACAAAAACCCCAATCAAAAGAAGGGCAAATCACCTGAATAGACATTTTTCAAAAGAAGATATTTAAATGGTCAACAGAAATATGAAAAAATGCTAACACCACTAATTATCAAGGCCATGCAAATTAAAGCCACAATGAAATATCACCTCAAGCCTGTTAGAATGACTATTATCAAAAATCAAATATAAGTGTTGGCAAGGATGTGGAGAAAAGTGAGACCCTATACATTGTTGGTGGGAATGTAAATTAGTTCAACCACTATGGAAAATGGTATGAAAGTTTCTTTAAAAATTAAAACTAGAACTACAATACAATCCAGCAATCCTACCACTGAATATGTATCCAAAGAAAATGAAATCAATATGACAAAGAGATATGTGCACTCTCATGTTTGTTGCAGCATTATTCACAATAGCCAAGATATGGAATCGACCCAAGTGTCTATCAGCGGATGAATGGATTGCGGTACATCCACTTGGTGAGATACCACTCAGCTATAAAAAAATAAAATCCTGGCATTTGTGACAACATGAATGAAGCTGGTGAACACTGTTAAGTGAAATAATCCAGGCACAGAAAGATAAATATGACATTATCTCACTCATATGTGAAATCTAAAAAAGTTTATCTTATAAAAGTAGAAAGTAGAATGGTGGTTACCAGTGGCTGTGGTGGCTCGGGGCAGGTGGCAATTAAGGAGATGTTGGTCTAAGAATACAACATTTCAGTTAGAGAGGAGAAATAAGTTTGAGAGATCTTTTGTACAACATGATGTTTACTGTCTACAACATGATATTTCGACACATTGTGGAATAACTAAACCTGGCTAATTGACATATGTGTAATCTCACATAGTTATCATTTTTGTTGTGAGAATACTTTATATTCACTCTTTTAACATTTTTCTGGAATACATCATAGATATATTATTAATGATAGCCACTATGTTGTACAACAGTATGATTTTATCTGTCAATATAAAAATAAAATAAAAAAGTTAAATGTTACTGATTGAACTTAATGTTATACTCATCCAAATAAACTTATGTGCAGTTTTTTAAAATGACAATAAAGAAATTTTAAAAAAATTGCAGTAAGATTTTTAAATGTTGACAAATGAGTGACAGAAAAATCAAACCTGTGATATTGGGAAGGCAAACCTTAGCTATTGTACAGAAACAATCTTTACAATGAAATAATTTCATAAATGCAAATCCAAAATACATACAACACAACCCATAAACATTAATATTCTTGAGAGAAACAGACACCGAAGAAAAGAACCTACCTACATTGACGACAAGCTGCAGGTTTTTTTATAAACTGGATTTTCATTTATAAAGTATATTTAAAGACAAGAAGAATATTCCATTTCCAAGAATATTTCATTTTATATTGGGATACTATCATTTCTATAGTAATAAATTAAAGTAAATTTGTAGTATATTAAAAGGAGTTCTGCTTTCTTTCTAATGGATAGGGTGTTTTTCAACCACTTATTTTTACTCAAGTACTAACATAGAATACTCACACGGAATTTTATGCAACTCGTTCATAAACTTCTCCTTCAGCTTAGAAAAGGCATCTTCCTTTCCTTCTCCAGGACTGGCTGGCTCTGTGGCATTACTTGGCAGAACAGTCGCGACAGTGGTGACCGGCGGGGCTGCCAGGGCCTCATGGTGACTCTCGCTCACCATTTTAGGTTCAGGTGAAGCTGTGAGAGGAGGGAAGCAAAGATGGAACAATTCAAAATGGCTTAACTGCTCCCACATCAAAGGTATTCCAGAGATGAAACAGCATCAGAGGTGGCACCTGCTCTCTGGGTAAATAGTCCATCATTAGCATATTGCTTTGTGTTGGTTCATGAAATATTTATGGAACCACAGTGAGTAAAGACCTTTTCCCCCAGAAGGTAAGACCAGACATAGTTACTGAATAGCATTCTCTCCCCAACAATACTATGTATACTATCAAATCTATTAGTTATTTATACAGCCAATTATTTGCTGTGTATATTTAACTTTTAACCCATATCTTACCAAAATGTGTGTGAAACAATTCTTGACAAAATACATGCTCTATACTTTAAATATTTTGTATTTTTTAAAAGGAAAAAAGAGATAAAATATTTGTATTGGAAATGTTAATAAATGATAACATACATTCAAAATGCTAGTGACTTTAAAATAGTTATAAATATACTATTTATAATATTGATACTCAAACATGTTATGAATGTATTATAATAATTGGTTCTTGAACCTTACTTATTGATGGTAAGTTTTCACCCCAATCACTTTTTTGACATTTATTGTAAACAATACTCTGATCAATAATTCACTTGTCTTGCTGGGTAATTTTTTTAAGTCACTATACATGTGGCACGGTTGACTATATACATCAAGGTCCTGCGAATGAAACACAACTTATAAGTTTCATTATATTACTTTATTTAGCTTATTTAATTTGAATATTTTATTAATTTATTCAATTATTTTAAGTATTTGTTCACCTCCCAAATATCCCCAAACAATTAATAAAATGATCAATAAAAACATCTTAGCTGTGAATTCAGAAGACATCAGTTCTCATCTTCTTCACTAGCTAAGTAAACTTTAACAAGGCATTTGACTTCATAATTTATCCACCTTCTGAAATATGAAGGACTAAAACCTGCCCTTCCTAGATTTTTCTTAGAACATGTGAAGGTACAATTGTAAGGAAGGTATTCTAAGGGAGTAGAAATGAATATTCTGTAATCTAAAAATATTCTCGACTTTGTAATTTTCCTGCACAACTTAAGATTTCAGGCTTTCTGATGAGAGAATGGGCATGATTTGGGGCACAAATAGGTAAGTAAGAGGCCTGGACAGGATTCACTTCATATTCTCAACAGAAAAGTGGATGAACTTATAAAAACCTTTTATTTTGCAAAGACGTGGAGATAATCAGCAAACAATTTTTTAACAAAATGAAATTCAAATGATTTGTGAGTTAGCTATGCACACTTACATATTTAGTAAAAGTACAATTGAAAATAGAGTAATCTCAGATGCATAGGATTCTTATTAAAATCTTAATCAAAATCCAGAGATTTGGATCTACTTCCAGGAGATCATGGCTGAGGCTAACACATATACATAGATAAGAATTTTTATTTTTTAATAGACTAGTTCTCTCTCTTTTATGAGATAGGGTCTTGCTCTGTTGTTAGGCTAAATACAGACAAAGTTCTTTTTACTTAGTGCATACCACTGTGAAATTTAAAAAATTCATAAAATAAAAAAATTTAACGGGTAATTGAGGATCTAATACACTGACAAAGACTAATTGATTAATTAGTGTTTTATTTTTATTCTTTCATATCTTGAGAGAGAATGTTTTTTGTAAATAGCAAAACTAAGAATAGTTACTTGGTTCTTGAAAATTCATATTTATGGAAATAAGATGCTTATCAGGAAGCATCATGTTTGTGGATGGAAAAACTACCTGATTATTCAGTCCTGGCTAATGTGATGACTTTATTTTTCATTTTTAATTTTTTTTCAGACAGAGTATCCCTCGGTTGCCCAGGCTAGAGTGCAGTGGCGCAATCTCTGCTCACTGCAACTTCCATCTCCTGGCTTCAAGCAATTTTGCCTCAGCCTCCTGAGTAGCCGGGATTACAGGTGCTCACCAACACACCTGGCTAATTTTTGTATTTTCAGTAGAGACAGAGTTTCATCATGTTGGCCAGACTGGTCTCGAACTCCTGACCTCAAGTAATCTGCCCACTTGGCCTCCCAAAGTGCTGGGATTACAGGTGTGAGCCATTGCGCCCAGCCTGATGACTTTATAATATTCTTTCATGTATACTGTTTGCTTATTCAGAAAAAAAAGTTATTCTAATCAGTCTTATAAAATAAGCTAACAGTTATTGAGCACCTGCTAAGTGGTTTACACATATTAAAGCATATAGTAGTTTTCATATTATTCCCATGAATAATTATCACCCCTTTCTTAGGTGAGGAAACTAGGGCATAGGAGGTTATACAGTAAAAGTCAGGCAGTTAAAGTCATACAGTAGTAATTAATGGAGTTGGGATTTGAACCAAGGTGTCTTAGCCACTATAGTATCAAGAAACTTGCAAACTGTAAGACAAGTATCTAATATAATCCTGTTTGTGAAGTTTTTGGATACAACCCATAGTAAGAGGTTATTTTACATTGTCATCCAGTGTACACACTCTCTCTGCCTAGATATTATATACTGAAGAAAAGTTTCACATAAAAGCACTTCTGTGAAATACTTAGATATAGTTAATTCTGCTCTGTTCTTTCTAAAAAGTTCTAGTTGTATCTCAAAGTTGTGTACATTAGCTTCAAAATCCACTCATGATTTGAGACCTACAGTTTGAAAAATCACTGAAATAAGGGACATGTTAAAATAAAATAACACCAAAAGGGGCCAATAATAACTAATGATTCCATTTATTGGACACCTACTTTGTGCCAAAATACTGTTGTTGATATTGAAGGAGACAATTCTCAATTCCTATTACAACCCTGAAAAGTAACTCAATCTTATTTTACAGAAGAAACTGGACTGTGGCTTTCCCAGGATAGTGTGATTGGTCCTACACAGATTTAGCCTGATCCAAGGTTCCTTCCACTGGTCTACTCTAATAATAAGATGTAAGCATCATTAAACAATTAAATCAGTACTGAAGAAGTATTTATGATTTTCTTTTGAATCTACTTGCCAGTAAATGGAAGACACAAGTCATCTTACTAAAAGGAAACATAGTGGTTAGTTTTAGAGGCACAGTCATTTAGTTTGTTAAAGTGGAATTTAGCATCCTGAAATATACAAAAAAAAAATAATTGAACAGAAAATTAAACTGTCAAGAAAAATATTATTGGATAGAAAATTAAATTATCTTCTAAAAGAAAGTCCAGCACAAGCAATTTTCTTTTCTTTTTTTAAATCTTTTTTAAAATTTTACTTTAAGTTCTGGAATACATGTGCAGAACATGCAGGTTTGTTACACAGGTAAACATGTGCTATGGTGGTTTTAAGCCCTGCATACATTAGGTATTTGTCCTGATGCTCCCCCTCCCCTTGCCACCCATCCCCCAACAGGCCCGGGTGTGTGATGTTGCCCTCCCTGTGTCCATGTGTTCTCATTGTTCAACTCCCACTTATGAGTGAGAATATTTGGTGTTGGGTTTTCTGTTCATGTGTTAGTTTGCTGAGAATAATGTTTTCCAGCTTCATCCATGTCCCTGAAAAGGACATGATCTCATTCTTTTTTATGACTGCATAGTATTCCATGGTGTATATGTGCCACATTTTTTTATCCAGTCTATCATTGATGGGCATTTGGGTTGGTTCCAAGTCTTTCCTATTGTAAATAGCAGCACAAGCAATTTTCAAAGAAAGAAACACAAACTCCTCTGCCTCCTAACAAAAACTAAAAGTAAAACCATAAAAAATTTTATTTCACAAATAAAGAACTGAAAGTTAAAATAACAGCAAAGTGACATATTCATTTATAAATCTGGCTAAATATAGATAGTGAAGGTGAGGGCACAAGAAAATGGGCAATTAGGAAGGAGACTAGATTAGAAAGATACTTTATAGTTACCAAACTAACAGAACATATCAAAAGCTTTAGAAAGGGTCATTTTTCTTCTAGGAATTCTCAATAAAAATTAATCTTAGATGGATGTAAAAGCAATTTACTATCAGGATGTTTGTAACATTATTTACAACATTGGAAGTACCAGAAATTATCTAACAGAGAAACTTCATAATTATAGTGATCTATAAAATGATGTTATAAAAATTATCTAAAAGGTAGCCATCTATAAACCTGGAAATACATGGGAGCGTTAGGTAAAAACACAAATTATGAAACAGTATATAAAGTGTCCCATTTTTCTTTAAAAAATCTTTTGTAGAGAAGAGGCTGGAAGGATCCATTGAAAAGTGTTAACCTTGTGGTAGAATATCTACTTTTTCCCTCTATGTCTACATTCTCAATATATTGTAAACCCGATTTTTTTAAATTACGAAAAAGAAAAAAATCTTCAAAATGTTTATTCTGGAGAAAACTGGATCTTACAGAAGAGGTTTAATTTCCTAATGCCAGATTTTCAAAAAATACTTTAAAATGTAATCAGAAGCTGAATCTCAAGAATGAATGATGCAGCTACATATTTAGCAAATATGTAAAATGGCCACTGGTTAAAATACAATATAGAAAAGATATGAAGGTATCATTAAAGTTTATACTTTTGTTAGAACTACATTTGATCCAGCAATCTCATTACTGGGAACCTACTCAGAGGAAAAGAAGTCATAATATGAAAAAGATACTTGCACACACATGTTTATAGCAGCACAATTTGCAATTGTAAAATTATGGAACCAACCCAAATGCCCATCAAGCAATGAGTGGATGAAGAAGCTGCAGTACATTTATATGATTGAATGCTAATCAGTCATAAAAAGGAATGAGTTAATGGCATTTACAATGATGATGAGATTGGAGACTTATTCTAATTGAAGTAACTCAAGAAAGGAAAACCAAACATTGTATGTTCTTACTGATATGTAGGAGCTAAGCTTTGAGGATGCAAAGGCATAAGAATGATACAATGGACTTTGGGGACTTGGGAAGAGTGGTATAGAGGTGGGGGATAAAAGACTACAAATAGGGTGCAGTGTATGCAGCTTGGGCAATGGGTGCATCAAAATCTCACAAATCATCACTAAAGAACTTACTCACATAACCAAATACCACCTGTACCTTAATAACTTATGGAAAAAAAATGAGATACGAAAAAAAGTTTATAGTTTGGTGGTATAAAATGAGGAAAATCCGGACTTTAGTTGCAATGACAACTTCCCTCTGTCCCCTTAGAATTATTCTTCTTAGTAGGACTTTATTTATACCTATCTCTAGATCTACAAATTGATACAGATTTCTCAGATTACTTAGTAAGAAAATCTACTATACTGCAATAGCATCATGATTTTTAGACAAAGCATTACTTCCATTTCTATTTAAGTATTGCATTTTATAACAATAGCATGCAAAATTAAAGCACTTACAGGAGAAGGTCGAAAAAATATTATTGCTAAAAAAAGTATTCTAACGCAGAAAGCCCTATATTGAAACTAACTATTGGAATAATTATTTAAAAGAATCTGGGAGATATCATGGAAGGTGTCAGAGTATATTTTGAGGTGGACGGCAGAATGTAGTGATTTTATTACATCCAAGTTTTCCTTGATCTGCTGTGGGTATAGCTAGAATCCATAAGTGAGGGCCACGTGAATTCACTTCTTCCCATGCCCTGTGGCTTTCAGGAATAAGGATTTCAACCTCTTCTCTCAGTTTCAGGTAGTGCTGCCTGCTCATTGCTCACAGCCAGGGAGTCACTCTGAAGAAATTGCCCTTGGCTAAAAGCAGCTGCTTTGCTGAAGGTTAAGGCCCCTTACCCAGGAATAGCCTTCATGCAATGAGTGGTGCATGTTGGCTCGATTTAGTTCATCTCTGAGAGACACTGTAGGATCAGCTAAAGCCTGTTGTAATGGCATGTCAGTTCAGCAAGCATCTCCCCTTTGCTTCCTTCAGTTTTTTACATGGAGAACATTTCCTAGTAAACTATCTCTGATTGAGAACAGGTTCCCAAAGAATCTGACCTATAACACCTACTCTGAAATAGTTTTGAAAAAAATGAACCATTGTCAAAACTTTCATTTAAATTTTTTTCTGAATCCAAAGATCCTTAGGCAGTTAAGTAAAGCCTAGCAGCATATCAAAATCTTCCACAAGTTTGCAGATGTTTGAATGTCAGGCTCGAGGTATATCCTTTCTCTAGTTCAAACATAATTTCTCTTGAGGGAAGTAAGAAGGAAGCAAGAAACTGTACAGCCCTGTCACTATGGAGGAGAGCCAACTTACAGCGGTAGTTCCAAAGAAAGGGCTACTGATGAAAGGTTGTTTTTCAGACCTTGGAACAAACAGAAGCACAGCAGTTTGCCTAACATAAAGCACACTGGTGCCTGGGTTTTTCTTCATTTTTTTCCCAAATGGATCTAGTTACCTCCAGATTGTACCCATTTAACAAGTCACAAAAGTTTCATCAGAGGTGTAGGGAGAATTTTTTTAAAGAGTATGCCTTCCAGGAAGTATTTTTCATAGTGCTTTTGCAAATTGAATATAACTGGACCTTCTTAGCTTTACTTTAAGAATAAAACAAATAAACATTCTTCCCCCAATCTCATAAATCCCACAATACAAACATTGAAGAGGTGCGTAGAGGTGTTATGCTGAAGGTGTTTTTGGAAGAATGTAAGCAGAAGGAAATATTGCATGTTCACCAGCTGCCTTTCCTAAGAATCCGCTTTAAACATCTCTGTTCCCTGGTTTCTGGCTCTGTTGAAGGTGCTATGTGTCTTCTCTCTTTTTTCTTCAGAACTTCTCTGCAGCCTCCTACAGCCCTATTGGCTTTCCTTCTCATATCCCTCTCTCCTGTCTCCCTCTTCTCATTCTGATCAAAATGCTTCAGTCTCCATTTTCTCCTATAACCCCTCCTTGTCTTCACTTTTTCTTTTCTTTCTTTGATTTTTTTTTCTCCCTAAGGGGAGAACAAGAATCACTTTTAGTTAGGTCTTACTTACCATGTACTAAGGACTTGATGTAAGTAATGAGAATTTAGTGAGGTTTATGCTTTGTGTGCAGTTGGAGAATAGCAGAATCAGATATCAATTCACACCACTAAAACAGCCCACGAGTTTCTGCGTGCTGATCCTTCCTCCCACTATGGAAACTCAAATATACCCCCACAATGGCATCTCCTGAGACCGATAATGGTAAATTACAACTCATAGTTATCTTTTTGACATAGTAAGACAATTGGGAAAATTACTCTAATTTCCAGGAAGCAGGTGAGAAAGCATAAATAAGTAGCAAATAGGACCAGGAATTAGGAAATTTGGGCCCAAAAGGGATAAGCACAGAGACATGCAGCTGTAAGTTTCTCAAAATGGACAACTAGCTTAAAAACCAAAAGTCTATGTTAAAAACCAGGGGTTAAATGTTTAAGTACCTAGCTAATCCTACTCCTAGAGGTTGGAAAACTGATTTACCAACTTGCAAATTTCATATTGTTAATGAGAATTCTTTCCTGTCTTTTTCTTATGTGAGGCAATTTAGTTTTCCAGATTCTCCAGTGTCCATCCACTCCAATCCCTGTTCTCTTCAAGCTGAGAAAAAGCTCAAGAGCCATCTTTCTTAAAGATGGAAGGAGACAGGTTATATTAAGAATTTAGTTATTTTCCCATCTAACTCTAATTTTCATTGTTTAAAAATCATAAGGTCCTGTGTCAAAAAGTGTCATTGTTTTCTAGATTTATTTCCAAGCTGGCCCAACTGGTTTAACATCTCTTTATCTTTTTTTCTTTCTTTAAACTTTGTTTTTCACTGCATGTTCTTACTCTTAAGTGGGAGCTGAACAATGAGAACACATGGACACAGGGATGGGAACAACGCACAGGGGCTTGTAGGTGGGGCAGGGAGAGGGAGAGCATCAAGACAAACAGCTAATGCATGAGGGGCTTAATACCTAAGTGACGGGTTGATGAGTGCAGCAAACCAACATGGCACACGTTTATCTATGTAACAAACCACGTTCTGCACATGTATCCTGGAACCTAAAATGAAATAAAATTACAACAAACAAACAAAAAACTTTGTTTTTTCTAAGGAGAGATGGATCTAACCCTTGATCCTAATCAAGGTGGGTGGGAGATGTACTCAAAGTATGAAATCCAGTGTGTGTCCATCGATAGCTCCTTTTCAGTAAAATTGTTCTGACAGCTCTAAAGGTGGGAAACAGCTCATGCACATTGTGTGACCATCCCCTACAGCATAGTCACAGCAAATTTAAGGAGGAATGTGTACCTGATTCAAGGGCAGCTCATTGGATTGAGGCCAATGACACTGTTTGGCATGGAAAAGGTGAGTTAGGCAAATAAGAATCTTTCCCTAGGAATTTAAGCTATGAAAAACTTTGAAGAAACTGAGGCATAGAGAAAAAAATAAACATGCTCATCATCACAGAGATAATAAGTGGTGAAGCCAGGATTCCAGTATGGCTATCTGATCCCAGGGCTCACATCCGTGATCACTATGCAATGTTATCTTCACAGTTATTCCACTTCCATTGACCTGGTTTTCACCTTGATCTGAGTTTCAGTACATAGTATCCCACAAATTCTCACACTTGATGGTGATCTGAGTATATATGCACCTTATAATCAAGAAAGTATTATGAGAAACAAAACCTACTGTGTGGAGTCGCTAGTCTTGTTAGCTTCTGCATCATTTGAATTTATAGCCAGAAATGATGACTTTTGTCAGTAAGTCTTCACTCTGCACTCCTAACTGATGTACACGGAAGGCTACTAGAACTGACAGCATTGAGTGATGTGAGATCCCATCATGGAAGCTAAGGAAAATGCCATGGAGACTGATAGTTGAGTGATGGATTGAACACTCAACTGAATACATTCTTCCACAATATTTTTTTCACGTTTTTTACATCTCTGAAATGGGGATTTTTCTTAGTCTGTGGCATCTTACTATCACTGTCTGCCAGACCCGGTTGTCATTTTGTTCGATGTAGACTCAACACAGTTGTTATTCCTACTGATGTTCCAGTCAATAAATCAGTCAAAGGTGACTTGAAGAAGGGATCTTCATCTGGGTTGTTGTCTGAAACCTTCCAATATTGGCTGTATCATCAAAACTAGCAGAATGAGATGCAAGCAATTTGGAAGATTTTGGAGGCAACAGTAAAGCAATATTTGCAAAAATGGTGTGTGAAAAAAAGGGCATTATCAAATCTGAGTATTGAAAAAAGATTTAGAAATTTTAGAAGTTTATTAACCAATTTATTTTGCTTTTATTTTTGTTTTTTTGTGTGTGTACAACAGTGACAAAATGAAATCTGTCTAAATGTCTAAATGATCTTTTAATATAAAATAAAATTCAAATAACATAAAACCATTTTTGAAATTGTTTTGCAACATTTTTTCTTAGTGCTATATAAAATAACAGTGCATCTTATAATTAATGATCTCTTAGAGTACATGAAATTCATATTTCCTAAAGAATGATGAGAAATATGAGTATTATTTATGAGTAATGTATTGGAAAGGGAAAACTTAAAAAAATTTTAAACTAACTGTGTTTCTTATTCTCAGAAGATCAACTACAATTATGTTTAGCAATTGTAGTCAAGATAAATTTCAGAAGAACTAGCTAAAATAAAAATAAATTCATAAGCCAAGTGAAAACTGTATTCATTGCTATGTTATTTTCCCCTTTGGACCTATATTATAGAGAATAAAGAATGGAAACAAACAAGCAAAAACATATACCAGAGAAAACTGAAGTACTAAATTACTATAATAATATACAGAAAATTAGAAGGTTTTATACAAACCTGAAAATTTTCCACCTACAATAGGGATATAAATCTTAAAAATATGGTACATTAGAGTTGTCACTAAAAACATATTCATTGATGAATGCACAAAATTAACATCATTTTGCTAATAATCCACTTATTGTACATTCATTTCTCTACAAATATAATATTTTATCATTGCAGTTTCAAAAACCGCATTTATTTTTAAAGTGCCACTGAATGATGTAGAATGTTTCTGGCTTTAAAAAGCCTCCCAAGATTTTAGTAAGAATGGCAGGTTCATAATCAAGAAAAGATATGAGTCTTTTCAAATGCATTATAAAAACTTCAGGTGTATTTTGTAGTGTTTTAAAAAATGTTACAACATAAGTGTCTCTTTAAGTAATGTATTTATTATTTTTTCATTTTTTATTGTACTTAAGGTTCTGGGGTACGTGTGCAGATCATGCAGGATAGTTGCATAGGTACATACATGGCAAGGTAGTTAGCTGCCTTCATCCCCCTCCATCACCTATATCTGGTATTTATCTCCACATTATCCCTCCCCACCTCCCACATCCCCCTGCTGTCCTTCCCCTAGCCCCTTCTAACTGACTGCAGTGTGTGATGCTCCCCTCCCCTGTGTCCAAGTTCTCATTGTTCAATACTCGCCTTTGATAGAAAAGGTAGATGTAACGGCCTAGAGATGGAATTGAAATCTTCCATGGATCAATTTGACACAGCTTTTTTTAGTGACTGTGCTCATTGTATAGTATATTAATTGAAGTGATCTCTAACTTTTGTATAGTAAGATGGTACTAGCTGCTTTTGGTAGTTATGAGAGAGACAGCTTAGCTGGAGAAATCCAATTGGCTCTCATAGTGTTTTTTTTATAGAAGTTACAGATAAACAATTTGGAATTTCCATTCTTTGTTGCTTTGCTGAAACTCATCTCTGTATTCTTGCTGTGTCTGAGCAGCAGGCACTTGACAGAAAATCTGAGCTTGCAACTGACAGCCCTCTTTTATCACACTGTGTTCAAACAGTCGTTTTGTCACACAGTGAAGCAAAACCTTAAAATCCATCCATACACAGTTCAGAATGTGGTAAATAGGATGATGGAAAATGCTGCAATCTATCCGTTAGAAATAATATAATAATAAATACAAATATCTAACATTTATTAAGCTGATACTGTTACCTAGACATTATTATAAGTGCTTTAAACATCTAAGCTCATATAATGGTCACAAAATAAATCCCGTGAGTCAGGCAATATTATTACAGTGTCTCTCTATTATAGATGGGAGAACCTGCCGAAGTTTGCACAGCTAGTAAGTGGTGGAGCCAGGATTTAAATTGAAACAGGCCAGCTCTGAGTCCATGGAAGTCTGCCTCACTAATAAATGAATAGATAAATGTTGATCGAATGAACAAACTGTGTGTCTACAATGTGTCCAATATTATACTAGGTGCTTTGAATAATTCTCAAGTAATTCATTCACCATTTGAATGCCTGGGGGATACAGCCATGTACACAGATGGTTAAAATCCAAAATATGCTCTAGTATAAATAATTATAGAAGACTGTATTGAGAGAACACACCACATAGAAAACCATTGAGATTTAAAATATCTGAGTATAGCAGGGCCTGAAACTAAGTTTGTATGCTAAATATATCCAATATGAAGGGTAAAAAGTAGTGATTTGTCCTACTTCTCCTGAAATTCCACCTTCTATTGTGTGCCAATGAATTAATTTGGGGACATGAGACAAGAATGAACAGTATCCACAATCTACAAGACAATAATAAACAAGACTGTTGGCTGTTTACCTAACAGTGTGTTGGTTTTTTACCTAACAGCTATTCCTTCCTTTCAATTTAAGACAATTTTTTTTTTTCTGACAAGTGTTGCTCTAGGGAGATTACCTTATTCCTATTTCATGAGAAAACCTTATTAGTCTATATATTGATCTAAGAAATCCTATTCTTTTTGCCAATGGTTGGTTTAGGCAAGGGCATATGAGTCAATTTGGAACTGTAGTAATACAAGAGGAATTCTGTTGGGTGATTTCTGGAAATGTTTTTCTAATTTTTAAAAAGACATACAGAGGAAGTAATGTCTCCTCTGCTGGGTGTGTATTTGCATGTGGTACCTGGAACTGCTTGCAGCCATGTCATGATTCTGAGAGAATCTGGTGAAAGGGAAGGCAGATAGATACTCTACAGACAGCGAGCTACAAACAGAAAGTAACCATAACCTCACGATGGCATTGAGCAGCTGTTAATCAACCCACGACCACCATACCTTGGGGGAGTTCTTATAATGGAAAATAATACATTTCCCTTATGGTTTAATTCATTTTGTATTGCATCTGCTGTTACTTGTAGCCAAAAACAAGCAAACACAAATACTTTATGATCTTATTTTCACAATAAAAAATTATTTTTTCATAGGTTTATTTTCTGCTAGGCAAAGCTAACTTGCCTTGTTGCTAATACTCTTTATCTATGTGTGCCTGAAGCATTTGATTCCCAGTAGGTCTAAGAGATTTTCATTAAAATTTTTTTTTCCTATTCAAAACAGGGTTGTGTCTTCCCTACATTCTCTAAATTATGGTGAAGTTCAGCACCCTGCATCCTGTGGAGCTGGATAAATATGAATTGAGTTGATGTGAATTATAAGAAAATTGGTAGGCTGGGCATGGTGGCTCACACCTGTAATCCCAACAATTTGGGAGGCTGAGACGGGTGGATCACCTGAGGTCGGGAGTTTGAGACCAGCCTGACCAACATGGAGAAACCCTGTCTCTACTAAAAATACAAAATTAGCCAGGCATGGTGGTGCATGCCTGTAATCCCAGCTACTCGGGAGGCTGAGGCAGGAGAATGACTTGAATTGTTTGAACCTGGGGAGCGGAGGTTGCTATGAGCCCAGATCAGCCATTGCACTCCAGCTGGGGCAACAAGAGCAAAACATTGTCAAAAAAAAAAAAAAAAAAAAAAAAAAAAAAGAAAACAAAAGAAAAAAGAAAAGGGAAGGAAGGAAGAGAAAGAAAAAAATGGTTTTGTGATTGGTTTAAGCTGATTTAAAAGATTTGAAATGTTTAGGTAAGGGTTCAATTTTATATATTACATTCCAATGGAATATTCTACCTTTTAGTGTGTCCATCATTCATCAAAGTCTGCAAGTGAGGGGGCAGTGGACAACTACACCTTGATCTATCAGGAGTACTCTATAAATAAATCAGGAGGACTTGGAGGACTGGAAAGCATATTTGAAAGGCAGGAGCCCTATTGTGATTCTTATGTGGCATAGTTTCCATGTGTTTCTTAGTAAGTTTCTTTTCTTTTGCTTCTTCCCTGTCTCCTTCTGTTTCTTCTTTGCTTTTGTTTCTTCATAAGAAACAATTTATTTTCTGTTTCTTCAACAAGTCACACTTTAATAAGGTTAGGGATATGTCCACGATGAATTTTCACATCATCTTCTCTTTCATCTTGACAAACCTAGATCATACCTCTTTAAGAAAGTGGGGTTCAGAACAGATTTCCTATAAAATACCATTGAGTCACCATCTCACATTGGAGCATCACATTGAACATTGTGAAATAAGTAACTTTAATAAAAGGTCATTATCTCTGGTTCTTTAACTTTTATTTTCACTTTGGCCAATGCCTGGACTTAATGCTATTTCCATCTGAATGGCTTAATAAGGCTGACGAATATACCACAGTTTGCATCTCAGCTCTTCAAAGAAAAAGTTTAGAAAGAATATAGTTTCTGATTTAAAACATGATCTGTAAATACTATCCTATTTGCATGATAAACAGACACACTGGCTTACTGACAAGAGCAACATATGGAGCTAAATTGCCTTTTCATGTTTTATTCAGTAATTATAGATACTGTAATTTCATTGATATGAAGTCATTCTACAGGCAGTTACCTCATCTCTTTGGACTTTCTTCATACTTATTGATCAACAATTTGGCATTATGACATTAAAAGAAAACTAAAACATGATCTAAAGTACTTGTACTGAGTGTGCCAAACTTCTACTTTAAAAGTTGTTGGATGTCTTTTATTCTCAAAATGCCATATTATAATTTTTAAATATTCTTAAGTAGAAGTCAGTTCTACCTTACTGTAAAGCAATGGATGTATGGAAGATCTGCATCTTTTCCTATGGTGTAGCTCAAGATTGTTGATGACTAGGACTCCACGTTTGTTTCATCAGTCTAGTCATAAACTATATAAACTATGATGCATTGTTGGAAGAAAACATTTTTATATTTACTCAGATATTTTTTCTTCCATGCCATTCATATGCAATTGCTTTTTCTTAAAATAGGTAATGTAAGTAGCTAAATCTCAATTAATATCCAACTGGCTAAGGAGACATATTTGAGTGAGGGCACACAATTACAAATAATATTCATAACTGAATATTACATTACAGATAAACTAACATTTTACTAAGCTAAAAAGCACACTGATAGCATGAATAAAATATGAGTGTTGATTTTAATCAACTAAAAGATTCATCCTATATTATCGAAGGTGAAATATAGAATAAAATAGAAGATATGACAATAAAATTCCTCTTGTTTACCAGCAGTTTTATGTTTAGAAACCACTCAAGGGCTTTTGCAATCAAAGACAAAATCAATGGGAAGGGAAAAAAAATCCCAAAAGATTGTGTCAAAATTTTGTGCCTAAAAGAAAGAAAGAAAGAGAAAAAGCAGGAATGCTAGCAAAGCACCACTAAAATAATTGGAGTAAAATTATAAAATCAAACTGAAATATATGAGAAAGATTTTTACAAAGGTAACTTAGAGTTTTCCCATACTAGAAGTAGAAAGAATATACACACTATAACTTTACTAGAGAGTAGAGCTCTACTATGATTTTATAAAGGTTAATATAGTGTTTTCCTGTAGATTTTTCTACTAGGAGAGAATGCACAGATCTAAAGACACTGTGTCTAGTCCCTAAACAATTATTAGAATTATGGCTTATATATTAGCCCCTTGTGTGTGAGTCATACCAAAAGATGACTTTAAACAACTTTTTGAGCCTATTACTTTGAAGGTCAGATCCTGGAATATGGCTAAGTTTTTGTGTCCCTACTTCACTATCCTTTGGTCTTACAGCAACACCAATGGTCTTATAGCAACATAAACAACTGAAAGTATTTTTGTCAATTTCTTTATGAAGGCTGTTTGCCTTTCTTTATGGAATAAGGTCTAAAGATATTCTCAGATTTATCAAATTTTAAATAAAATGATAGCTGCTGCCGAAGAAATTATTCAGGATTCTTTGTGAAACTGGCTAGACTCTCTCATTGACTGTGGCTTAGCTTTACATGGCACTCAGAGGTAGTAAGCTATTTACATGTCCCAACTTCCGGAATATACACACGTGAAAAATCACCCCTTGCCTAGCATGGGCCATTCCACTACAGCTCTTAGGAATGCTAGCCTAAAAAACTATAAGCCTTTTAGAGGCTCCACAGCATCAGCAATGAAAGAAGTAAAAAGTTCTGAGGAATGCTAGCCTAAAAAACTATAAGCCTTTTAGAGGCTCCACAGCATCAGCAATGAAAGAAGTAAAAATTCTGAGGAATGCTAGCCTAAAAAACTATAAGCCTTTTAGAGGCTCCACAGCATCAGCAATGAAAGAAGTAAAAAGTTCTGAGAACTGAAAACAGCCAGGAGATGATCAAAGAATGGCTCCATGAAATGACTGGCTGGCCCATGTGATAACCCTCTGATTCAAAATACATTTCCTTAATTTTTTAGGTTGGTGATTCACCAATTGGATATTAATCTGGCTTACAAAAAATACCCTTTAATCAAGATAAATATGACAGGGAGGGTGGACAGATTATGTTTCTGAATTGTATAGATTGGTTCAGTTATGATCTGGATAACAGCATTGGCTATGAAGCTAGGAACTCTATGCTGGAATCTTATGTTGATTAATCTTATGACTGGTATACATTTTGTTAATTGGGCAAATCTGTTTCCCCAGTTAGCTTCTTCTCTGAAAGAAAGTGTTGACTGAGAGCATAGTATACATGGTTACACAGACTTTTCTTCTAAATGCCTGGGCAGGTAGCAGTAGGTAGGCTAGGAGTTCCCCTCAATTTTCAAGGTAAGGGAGGAATTTCTCTGTGAGTGGACAGTATTTTCTGTCTGGCAGAGGGGGCTATTCTTACTCTTTCATACCCTTTAGAGCTTCAGAGGACTGTGGTTTGCTTCTTGTTTTGTCCTACACCCTGTCCACATTACTCAGAGAGCTCTCACTGTGGCTCTTAGTCTCTTTGTAAACTGAAGCCAGTTGTCCAGCTGTGAGGAGGCAATTCTCCTTTAATAAATTACTCCACTGTAATTACCCTCCAGGCAGAAATCCTTCGGCAATTTGTTAGACTATCAAGGGCCAGCTGGGGAAAATGGCTCCTCTCTCTGCAGCACATTTCTTCCAAGCACTTCTGGGTTGCAGTTTTTTCTCAGGTCTAGTATCTTTATTAATTATTATAAAATGTTTTCTATGTTTTGGAAACAATTCAGAATTTCTGATTTGTTAAGCTACTTTCATGTTGCCCAGAATTTTATGTTCTTCACTTTTTTCATCTCTCTTCTATTATACTATTTTAGTAGCTTTTGGAAGGAAGCATAAATAATCTCTTGTGGTCAAGATGTCACCAGGAAGAGAAGCCTTCTTCATAATTCTAATGAAAAAAATTTTATACTATCCATTCTTAAACATATTTTCTTAAACAAACTTCCTTACCATTATATTGGGAAAAGAAAAAGATCAGAACTTTTATGAATTATTATCGCATTTCTAGAATTATATATCATGATTGTCTTCTTATGTATCTATTTCATCAATCAGCTCCGAGCTCCCTGAGTTTTGGGAAAGGAATTTATTCACATTTGTATTTGAAATACTCACCACAATGTCTCAATCCCTACCACAGTATCAAATTTGATAGTGCTTATGATATGTATTTATATTGATATAAACCTAATATTGCATTACTCTGTTAAAAGCGAGTAAAACATATAAATGTGGGTAAACTTAGGTGAATTTGCTCATGATTTTTTATTTTGCTCTGGTGTCAGAAGTAGGCTTTGGATGCATTTCTAGGTTTTGCATGTTATATCACATTAAATTTAATTTTAGAGAGAATTGGTATTTGGAGAGGTGATAGGGCATTTCTATGGTGAGAATGGAAGCCTAACTCAAAGCCTAAGTGAATATAAACCCTACACAATATGGGGCACATATTGTAACTGAATCTTTTTCATCATAAAATGCTGACAGTGGAGAGAGGGAAGGCAGCTGGTAGGGAAAAACGGATATAGAGCATTCAATTTTGAAAGAGGGGAACATGTAGCTGCAAAATCATGCTGTTATTCATGGTAACAAGTAAGAATTTCAGCCAGCATTTTGCAGAGGGTGTTAGAGAAAAAGTCTCTGTGGAAATCTGCTGATTAAGATGCACCTTGTAGAAGTCCATCATCAGAGACTGAATTAAATTGAGATGGTTGTGAATGAGAAACAACCTTCCAAAGGGGTAAGAATGGTGTGGCATTAAAGAGGATAAGAAGAACTTAGACAATAGCGAAAGTCTCCACTGCCCTTGAGACTTCTTTCTCGGCCATGCTGGTTAAAGATTATAACTACTTCGTCAGTGAAGGAAAATCAATATCAGAATGTCAACTGACATCAGGGTATCAGCACACAAGGTTTGTCATTCCAAAAATTCACACAGGCTTCCCCTTCTTCATGTCTGTCTCTATGATGTCTGGGCATTTTCTGTGTTAATTAATATGTAAGTTAAGCCTGAATCTTCTGCTATTTTCAACCAGATTGAAAGAAAATTACTGAAGTCCTTAAATCTAAGTATTTCTTTTAGAAAGAGGAATGAAGGAAAGAAAAGCTATGGCAATTTCTTCCCACGTGAACATTCTGTCATCTTTCACACTTACATCTTGTTTCCTGAAGCTTTTATCTCCATCTCTACTCCCCTGACACTTCCAACCATAGGCATTTATGCTACTGCAGAAGACAAAAAGCTCATATAAAAGTAATGTTCAACTTGATTTAGGCATGAAATTCTAATACTGTCCAGAGAGAGTTCAGGCTGCTTCAAAATAATTTTAAGTGTAATTCTACAAATAAAGAAGTCATTTATATCAATAAAATACTTGTTTTCTGTGTATTGTATAAAATCAATTTATATTCAAATATTTGGCTATTCCCAAATCAGTGCTTTTTAAAAGGCTTAGAAACAAAAGTACTGTAAAGATTAACTGTGAAACATTTTGCTCTATGAAGAACACTAAAACAGAAATTAGAATATTAGCAAGAGAGCAAAGCAATACTGAGAAGTTCACTGTGGTTATTATGGGTTACTTCTGAATTAACAATTTTCTACACTTTTCTTCCAATTGATGCATTTTTCCCCCTGGTCCTGATTTACTTATTCATTAACTAAGGGGATTAGTAAACTTAATTAAAACACGAAAGACACTATAAGTACTAAAACACCAAAGATAAGGAGCTGAGAATATCAATTTGTGTTCCCTCCTAATTAATTCCTAATATTAAATTACAAAATGAACTTTGATAACAAATTTCTACAAGGTTTTCATTGAAAGGTTAGAAAAACTCGAATAAGGTAATGAGAATTCTTCTCTTTTTGGTCTAGATATGGATTTAATATTTAGAATTAATTTTCTCTGTTAGTATTACCTTGTTTTTTTCTGGGTGATAGTGATGATTTATTTGCTTTCCGTATGTCTTTGCTGTCTTAGTTGTATCCAGAGATTTTTAGCAAAAAATTTAATCAAAGTAACAGTGTTACTTTTTAAAAAATATAAATTTTCTCTGAGGGATTGAATTTGAGCCACTCTAGAACATTTTTCTCAGCGTATGTAAGATTTTAGACACTGTAGACATACACATGTTAACGCCAATATCTCTTTATTCTTTGTTGAACAAACTAATAGATAATGTGAAACTAATCAGGATTTACTTTCTAGATTTCGGCAGCTTTGATCATTATTAAGGAGAGGTTAATATATAAACTCAAAATTTGATTAATGGAATTATGGCTTTAAGCTCATTTATATATTTTGCTTTAGAAGAAATATGATAAAATTCTTAAGCATTTTCCCTTTTCCACTGTTTTGAATGAAATGTTCTTGATCAATTTTATTAACTTTCTACTTTCTCAGTCTCTCACATTGTTCTGCATGAGACATAGCTTTGAGTTCACTTAGATCTAGCCCATCACCCTTTGCCCATCCTAATTTCTTCCCCACCCTGAATTTTATGCCCTAATATTACAACAGAAGCTCTAAATCTAGAATTCTCTGTGACCTGAAGATCTCATCAAACTATATTACTCCAAGTTGACTCATATTTTCTTGGTTGCAATGTAATCAATCTCATAAATCTTAGAATACTCCTATATATTGCACTTACTAGAAATAAATGCTAATTAAATATGGACCCCAAAGAAGGCATCGGGTTGCATTGAATGTTTGGATTCCCTCATTTCCAACTACTACTCACAGAAGGGGAGTCACAGATTTATATCTTCTAAATTAATTAATCATGTTGAGTTTTTCAGCAACACTTCAGCCACATCTTGTCAAAGCTAAAATCAGCAGCCTTCCAAAACCATGAACACAACTTGACTGATTTTGACAGTCCATTTATTAATCGCTGCCAAACTGTAATTGTTATTGCACTAACATCGTCTATCTGCAGAAGAGCAGCATCAACTAAGCATGTCTCCAAAATTTGAATATAAATGTATTTATTTAAGTTTCACCACTGATCTTTAATGTTCTTAATATTTTCAGGCAATTTCATCTACAGTATCAAATGAATTGTAGAAACTGGAACTAATTGTTTCCCTAATTGACTGACTCTCTTACCTCCTGTTGTGTGTACAATGCATGTCATTGGGCTGTATGTAGTAACAAGAGGGAAACTATCAATCAATCACAGAACAATTAGTTCTGATCTGAAGCTTTCTTCCCCTGTAATGAAAGGGAAAATAGCCTCTTCAAAGATTAAAGGGACACATTTCTGCTCTGTAGTTGTTACTAAAAGAAAAGGCATAGAGGTTGGACTGATTCCTTTCCCCTCCATATAATTAAAATTAAATTCCAAATTAAGGTTCTTTGAGTTTGAGAGGAGTATCCAGATATTATGGAATTAGAAATGAACAACCAGGCGCAGTGACTCACCGCTGTAATCCCAGCACTTTGGGAGGCCAAGGAGGGCAGATCATGAAGTCAAGAGATCAAGACCATCCTGGCCCGCAAGGTGTGAAACCCCATCTCTATTAAAAATACAAAACTTAGCTGGGCGAGGTGGCGTGTGCCTGTAGTCCCAGCTACTCAGGAGGCTGAGGCAGAAGAATCACTTAAACCTGGGAGGCGGAGGTTGCATCCAGCCAAGATAGCCACTGCATTCCAGCATGGTGACAGAGTGAGATTCCATCTCAAAAAAAAAAAAAAAAGAAATGTATATAGCTTCTTGTACATTTTATTGCTATTAGTGTTTCTTAGTATGTCTTAACTACCTGGCTGGGCAAGAGATGTCTGTTCACGACTATATTTCTTTCAGCTAACACTTGGCACACAGAAGTTGCATAACAAATATAGTTGAATTAAGGAATAAGTAGAATTTATAGTCTTTAAATATAAACAATGCAAGCAATTTAAAATGATTTGTGTCACTGGAGACAGTTCTTGGTAAGAGATCAACAGATACAGTAGTTGAAATGAGACGTAGTTTTAACTTTGTCTTCTATAACCTTACATAATTTTATTAAAAAAGGAAAAGCAGGTAATTTGATTGACATGCTTTCTTCCTTAGTTTCTCCCAAGTTAGACTGCAAAGAAAGTCAGATCATGTGATGAAATAATGAATTTGGCACCTTTTGATCTGTTCCTAAATCACTATTTTCAGTGTTTCATTAAACTACTTTGGGCATTCTCTTTCCTCTCCATAAACAGTCCCAGTGCCAGATGATGACTATGTGGTTATTTTCTTGGGTGCCAAACAGTCCACATGTTTCTGAACTTCGGTATTCTCATACTGTCCAATCGCAGCTCATTCATATTATATTCTCTTTTTTTTTATTTTTCAGGGTTACCTTTCTTTTTTCAAGTATATGATTGTGTAAAGGATAACTTTGAATTAACCAAAGCACTTAGTAGACTCTATATACTACTCAACCCAACAAAATACAGTATTTCTTTACAAAATAAATAGTTAAATAAATATAATTACAATTTTCATTCTGGTGGAGTGAAAAAACTAGTTACAATTTTTGGGCTCTGAAAACAGATTATGGACAAATGTAGGAAAAAATTAGACTTAAGAAAGAAATGACAGAATGATAACATTTTTTGAAAGGTTTTTATATTTTCTCCAAATATAGGTAAGCTACTACTACACTTACATCCAGCATCTACCTGTAACATAATATGAAAAAGACAAAACGAAAGACCTAGCAACTAGAGAATAGTTTATACAGTCTGCCATGGCCTTACAAATTAAAAGGTGTAGCAATAAATATGCTAAATGGGCTCAGTTAACAATAGGAATTTTCTCACTTATTTGTGTTTTAATCAGGGCTTCAAGGTTAACAGAATTTGTGTTATTAAAGTTTAGCAAAATAGCTTATTGAAATGCCAATTTTATACCTATCTTACTGGTGTTAAATCTACACAGGCAGGATTCTACTGACAATTTGACCTTAGCGTTTAAGGCATTCCCAGCAGCTGAGAACTGGTTTTGAAAGCTTTGCACATCAAAACAGTTCTATAGATTAGAAGTGGTTATATTCACTGCCACGTAATTAGGAAATGACTAATGATTAAAAAATATAGTTGGTTGAATGATGCACAATAACACAGGAATTTAAACACACACACATACCTTTCATGATCACAAATTAATTTAAGATATAGATATTTATGTGTTTCAAGTGTGTATGTGTATACACAGTGGTTCTCAAAGTGGGTCCCCTAGATCAGCAGCATCAGCGTCACTGGTCACTCATTAAAAATAAAAATCCTTTCATGTCTGTATTCTAATTTTGGGAGGCCAAGGCAGGAGGATTGCTTGAGGTCAGGAGTTCAAGACTAGCCTGGGCAACATAGTAAGACCTGTCTCTACAAAAAAAAGAAAAGAAAAAACTAATAAAGAAGTTATTAAGCCCCACTTTAGACCTACTAAGTGTAGAATTTTGCAACTGAGTTTAACAAGCCCTCCGGGTGATTCTGATATGTCTTATCTTTGAGAAACACTGCAGTAGTTACATTATTTAACATAGGTGACACCACCACTCAGGAAAAGAAATGGTAAAAACAATTATATTTTTCATACAAAAAATGGGCCCTTAATTCAAGCCCATTATTTCATTTAGATTTCAAATCAAGTATAGTGATCTTTTTCAATGTTATACTAGATTTACTGAGAGACAGGAAAAATCAGTCTACTGAATTTTATAGTAGGCCTATTTACAAAAGTTTTTTAGACTATAGATAATTTTTTTTTCAGAGGCTCACTCTGCATAAAACACTGCTTTTCCGAATAATTTTAAATGAGTTGCAGTGTTTAGCAAAAATTTGAAATTTGGGGTTCAACAAAGTTAGATGATGACAATGATGGGTCTGTATTTTTTAAAGCCAATTACACTTCTGCTTAAAATCATATGCTCTATGATAATTATTAATCAGAGCATATTGGGATTTAAAAATACCTAAGAAGTAAGAAAAAATAAAACAATACAAAATGAATTGTTTTAAAAATAAAAAATATGGAATTTGATGAAGAAATATATAAGAATGATATTTAATGTTAGATTCATCAATTTTTCATGTATTAAACAAAAGATATTTTGGTTATGATAACTTGATGAATCTTAGAGATGGGGGTCTCACTACCCAGGCTAGAGTGCAGTGGCATGATCATAGCTCACTGCTGCCTTGAACTCCTGAGCACATGCCACAGCCTCTTGAATAGCTGGGATTACTGGTGTGAGGCACAGTACTCAGCTTTGATGAATTTTAATAATAGCAAAAAACTAAAATATGGAAATAAGTAATGACAAGCCAGGAAATGAAAGTAAATTACTGGGTTACACACCTGAATTTTAGCTCTATTAATTAACTCACCATATTGATAGGAGCTCAGTTTTCCCCAGTCCTAGCAAACTTTCTACCCAAATTCCACTCCCACTTTATTCTTGACTATCCTAATCCTTGTAACAGTTTAGGTTCTAAGTCAATTGTTTTCTTCTTCTCTGAGCCAGCCCAGTCAAAATTTACTTATTTCCCTAGTACATCTCTTATGTCCTATTGCCTAGTATTATATTTATTACTGACACATCTTTTTCATATTTATAAAAAATAATGCTTCAAAAAGTCATACTGTAAACTCCTTGAAAGTTAGGTAGTGTCTAGCTCAACCCTAGTATAAAGAAAATGTTTAAAAATTGTTTCCTAGATTTATTTAATTATCCTATGTGTTTCTCCTGGAGTTTGTTGGAAAATTAAGGAACTCTTTCAGGCAATTAAGAAATTGTTTTGGGTCATCCTGGCTATGGCATTGTGTAAAATAAAATGTAGAACCACCTTAATGGGACTCACTTTAATTCAGGTGTAATTAGCCAGTTTGAGAGTCCACCGTATTGAAAGGAATCACTTGTTCTAGAGAATCCATTTGTGAGAAGCATAGATATTGGTATCAACTTATTGGAAAAGAAGGAAGAAAAAATTTCTTACTTTGGTTCTATTAGAGACCAGTGAGTCTTAAAATTTGAATAAGTAATAAATAATTAATTCATTCACATTACTTAACTTTCATACTCTGGGGGCAATGTTGGGAGCAGCCCCTGTGTCTTTCTATGAATAATGACAATCCACAAGGCTGGCCCCTAAGTGAGCCAGAATGATTTCACAAAGTACTTCACCTACAAGCAAGGTCATTCAGCTTAGCTATAAGGTAAAGGTCATCTTGGTCACCTTCAAAACAAGTGTCTTTTCCTCCTTTGCATCCTTTCCCCACCCTCCACATTGTAGATATTAACAATAGTAAACTTCCAGACCCTCACTAGATAATGTACTTCTTGTTTCATCCTCATAGGTATTCCCCCAAGTAATGAGCATTTGAACCTCCAATGTCCTATACATGGGGTCAGAAATTAAACTCTTCTCACTTTATCCCTACCATCCTGAAGACAGAGTCTCCTTTGGCATCTGAATAGGTCAATTCAGGCAACAAATAAACTAGACTGTCTTAATGATATCATCTGGTGATTGTATAAAAGGAGCATCAAACAATAATTTTCCTACTCTCCATCCTTTTATTTTTAACTCATTAGAAATAGATTTTGGTTCCTTTCATTCTTCGTAGTTTCTTTTCACTAAAACACACACTCCTGTTCCTTCTCACTTCTAATCCTTGCAAGGTGCTTCTGACATTCTCTGGCTTTCAATCTGTTTCCTTTTTACTTGCACCCCTGTCTTCATTTCAGGTTCTTGCCAAAGCATCCTCCTAATGTTGTTTGTTTAACACAAGAATAATGCTAATGATACACATCTAAAATTAAGGGGAGATTTTAGGGGTTAGATTGATATTAAAAGTATCATTTTTTCCCCCCTTGGGTCAGCTCCTAACGTCACCTCTTAAAGGAGCCTTTTATATTTCTTCAGGTAGAAGCAACGTTTTCTTCTTCTGGTTATTGCTACTTATCTCTGTACTTTGCTCATGGCAGTCACCACTTTGTGTCTTAAGTTGTGGTGATTCAGGTGTATATCCCATATTCCACACTAGACCAGCAAGTCCTCAGAGGTTGCATGAGGATTAAAGAAGATGTCATGTATGTGTGCAGTCCCTAAAACATAGCAATGTCCACTACAAATTTTTGACAATAAAAAAGAAATAACTAACCACTTATTTTAGAAGTCTAGAAAATGTCCTAAAATTCTTAAATATCAACCAATATCTCTACCTAATCATCCTGGTATAATGAAACCCACATATCCTCATGTGTATAAGTGTAAGAGGAAGTAGAAGAAAAGAGAAAATGTTAATTGCAAAGCAACTAAAAACAGGATGTCATACTGTAATTATAAATATTTCTACTAGCAGGAATTATTATTATAAGGCTTTGTCTCTTCTTTATTCCCAAGGCTCTTCATGCACTTAGATCTGCCACTTCACAAAAAAAATTTCATGTGAATGTCTTTGAACAGCAGAATAGAGTTTTTACATATGTTATTGATAAGTTACATTTAATTAGGAAAGAACCCCACTATTGATGTACACTTAGAGATCAGGAATGTCTATTCTATATCCATATCTATGTTTCATCAAGGCATTCCTTATTTTTATAATTGGTATGCAGTTCCATGGAATAGTGTTTATCTTGAATGAACTTGTGACTAATTTGAATTTAGCAATAACAAGTTCTGCAAGAATAAACAAGTAATAAGATACTTGAGAAATGGAGCAAAGAGTTTACACACATATATATTTATATTTATGTTTTTTCTGCACAAATTACTAGCCAGTAATATATGTATTATACAAGCATCCAAATCTCTGATCCTCTGCTCTAGACTCACATTTCAATTATCTCACGGGTAAGTGAGAGGCAGAACTTTCTGTGCATAATTAGTACAAGGAACAGGAACCTTTTTTGTGTGTGTGAGTAGCTGCTTTCATTATTGGGGGACATGGGCACATCTTTGTAGATAAAAACATGTAATATATTACTCTATCAAAAGAATGATAGGGGGACACAAAGTCCTTAAAAAAAGGGGGGGCAACTAGAAGTAAAATGATCAAATGCTATAAAAATTGGCCTTGCTAACAGAACTAATGAAAGGCTTTTTTAACTCCATCAATCCATGATATTAGTGAATAGTGACTGTAAGTAAATGAATATAAACTGCTTCTCAAATGAAGGGCATATAGTCTAAAATAGCTGAGAGTCATTTCTATGAAAGAAGAGCATTAATCTGGAGAATGAAACACCGATGTTTCTTCCCAGCGCTGTGGAGTACTCTACTAGAATGATAACATGGAGATTGAAATGTATCGATTTCAAAAGTCATATTTTTCACCAGTTATGGAAAGCAATAGGGTCAGAGCTCTGACTTCTTACATTTGAAATGAAAATGTGTATGTGTGTGTGAGTGTGTGTGTCTGTGTGTGCTTTGATGTCAATTCTTTTATGGTGCTCTTATAGGCCTTTTAGCACTAATTTTATCTAGTTTTATGTGAATTCCAAGCTAAATCTCAACAAGTTGATGAGCTTTCTGAGAAACTTGCTTCTTCATAGGGGATTTTGACAGGAAAGGAAGGTAGAGGAGTAACAAGCTGTGGTTGGAACACTCTCTTTGACTTCGTGGGTTTGCATGCTTGAAAAATACATACACATCATGTTCTAAAGTTCTCTGGCAAGTTTGGAAAAGAAGTAATATAAATCAGATATTAATTATAAAAATGATTCAAGAAAGATGGACAGGTTGGTATTCATTAGAATGTAGTGCTGCAGTTAATTATGCATTAGTCCTCTAGACTGAAGGCAGAGGACACCAGAGTGGAAGGCAATACAGCCCAGTGATTAAAAGAGTGAACTCTGGGGGAGAACATGCTTCCATTTATATGACACTCCCAGCACTCTTTCACTCGTGTGACTATGTGCTTATTTAGGTTTTATTTTTATTTTTGAGACAGAGTTCTGTCACCCAGGCTGGAGTGCAGGGGTGTGACCTCTGCTCACTGCAACCTCCGTCTCCTGGGTTCAAGTGATTCTCCTTCCTCAGCCTCCAGAGTAGCTGGGACTACAGGAAAGTGTCACCATGCCTGGCTAATTTTTGTATTTTTAGTAGAGATGAGGTTTTGCCATGTTATCCAGGCTAGTCTCGAACTCCTGGCCTCAGGTGATCTGCCTGCCTTGGCCTCCCAAAGTGCTGGGATTATAGGTGTGAGTCACCATGCTCTGCCTAGGTTAATTTTTTCATGGGTAAACCAGGGATAATTATATCTTCTATACTGTGTTACTGAGAGGAATAATTTAAATACACAAATAAAGAACTTCATGTTTTACATTTAATAAACAATAAAATGTTAGCTATTATACAAATATTTAGGAACTGTTTACATTTGTCAGTTATTCTAATTGTTTTACATAGCTATAATCACTTTAACGTACCTCTGAATCAAATAATAGCTAAAAGTTATTGAAAGCCAACTAAGCATGTACATCATTCGATAGAATTCCTTCCATAGTAGGTTTTGCAATGATCTCCATGTTACAGTAAGGAAACTAAAGCATAGCCAGATTAAATAGTTTGTAACAAGACCACAGAACTAGTAGAGTAATAGAATTCGAATTCAAACCCAAGAAGCTTATCACAGAGGTATTTTTAAAAAACATGCTTGTGCCTCCTAATTTTAGAGGAGGCAAATAACATTCAGAAAGGGACGGTTGCTTCCAAAAGTCAGAAAGCTAGAGAGTGCTCTAGTCATCTTTTTACTCAATTACCTTTTTACTCCATTAGCTGTGCTAAAAATTAGAACATTGAAGTTGATGCAACCATCATAGAAGTTAGAAGCCTGATTGAGAAAGAACTACTTTCAGAACTTAAGAATCAAGATTAAAAAAAAAAAATAGGTTAGTGATTTGATACTCAGATCTTTGGTTTTTATAAGAATGATAAAGTGGGACTCTGTATTGTTCTGTGCATTTTCAAATACTTGAAAAATTTCCAGTTACATCTCTTAGACAACTTCTCCACATTCATTGGATTTTTACTTGAAAGTCAGCCATTAGTGATTAATTCATTTGTGTTGACTATTTCCTCTCCTTACTCTTTGTTGGCGGGGGGAAAGCAAATTCTTTTTTGGAGTGATGCCACAAAATTTAAGACTTTCCCTTCAAGATAGAAAAAAAAGAGTATTAGCTAGAAAGCCACATTGGCATTTAATAGATGTGTAGCTAGAAAGGTGAAATGGAACAAAGAAGAATTAAGCCTTATTTATGGCTTTGCCTGTGGTCAATCCTTGCAAAAAAAAAGTTGTGAAAACACATGCCTTTCCCACTCCATGAGGATGCAATAAGGATAAAGGAAGTCAACATAAATGAAAACAATCTAAGTACTGAGAAAAGGGTTCAAAATCCAAATTACACCCTTTCTTTATCCTTAAAAATCAATTTGACATGGCCAGTTTCAGAAAGGAAGAAATTGCTTTTAAATCATAGATCTGAATTCTAAAATTCAATCAAAAATCTTGCACTCAGATGTTCCAGATACATTTTTATAAGTTCCAAATCCATTTTTCATAAGGCATAAAATGAAAAAAAAAACCCTGCCATTTGTAGAATATCTCTATTCTAAAAATACATTCTGGTATGTTGAGCTTTTTACCATATTACATGCTATACGATCTTATAAAAATCTCTGGATGAATAAGGGAAATGATATAGGGAATTTCATTTTGAAAAATTATTTTAAAAAGCAGCACAGACAATATGAAAGTTACAAGACACCAATATAATGTGAATAAATTATATGAAGTAGAAAAGGAATAAACTGTGCTGTATATGTGTGTGTTTAAAAAAGATGTATTTCTTTCCCAAGTCTTGATATTTCAGTGAAAGAAATGTAGAAATAATGAAACATGACATAGTCTTTAAATAATTCAAATGGGAAGAATTGGGAGGAAGGAAACAAAATGTCAAGATGGGCTTGTGCCCTACAATAGCTGAACAGGGGCATTGTGGTAGTCTGTATTGAGAGAATCAAAATTAAACATTCTAACATTATCAGTGAGATTGCTAGTGGTCTTGGGAAGATTCCCTTTTGTTCGCTACCAAATATGCCTTCTTTGAAGGGAATTATTTACTGCCCTCTCAGGAAAAGAAAAAGAAATATACTGGAACAGAGATAAAGCTATTTCTAGGGCTCCTACTAATCTTTTACGAAGCCTCATCTGCTATCTCCATTAGAAACTAAAAATAACGTGAGGTGATACATGAATATGCAATGAAATATTAAAGCTACTCACCCAAATTGGAGAAGGTTCTCACTGTTACAATTGGGAAATTACCAAAATTAATGTGAATGTATGAAATCCGGCAGGAATTAAATCCCAGGTGCTTGTCAGCTGTTGCAATTTGAGTGATAGACATAAAAACTAAAGGAGAAAGTGGAGGTGCTAGGAGCGTCGCTTTCTGGACGATACCTGCGGCATGATGATGGGAGAATTATTCCAGTGCTCCCTGAGCAGCTGCCGCTTAAGACCTTCCTATTATTCCCACTGTTATGCTCAATGACTTTTAAAAAGCTATTTTGGGTGCAGTTCTTGGGCTCCATCCAATATATATCTTTTTATTCTTCACTGGTGTATTGCCACTTGAATGGGCTGAGAGAGTTATATAAAACAAGCCAGATGGCTGCTGCTTGAGGTTTGAAATACCTTGTGATATAAGGAGGTGTAGAAGAAAAAAAAAAAGATACAATTAAAACCTAAAAGCAAGTGTATATAAAACAATGTTTAGATGAGGGGACTGTCTTTCTTCTATCTAATTAGCAAAACACTTTTGAAATTATCTATAAAGAAGACAATGTTAAATGAACTTTTAAATAATACCAGATTAGATGATCTTTTAAGGAGGAAAACAATAATATTTACATTTGTCATCTCCAGGAATTGGTGTCTCATGACAGAAAAATGCCTGCTAACTATAATGAACATGACTATTTTTGACTTTCACATAGACTGAAAGAAATCATGAAATTGACATTCACTAATTATTCATTTGCAAGGAAAATAAATCTTAGGCCTTCACTGTCTACTACTCAGAAGATGACAAATTACAATTTCAAGAGAAATCTGGTAAGAGGAAATATATGTGGCAGCTAGTCTTTGATGTGGGAAATCAGGGAGCCAGGAGTCCACTTCCAACTTTATTGCTTACTGGACATCTAATCTTTGGTGAGCCACTTAGCCTCTTAAAGACATTTTTACTAATTGAAATGAACATCATGAATAAAATTACTTCCTTTCTCTCAAGGAAAAACTTTCAAAAGTTCAATTTCCTTTCTAGACCTGGGGAGGATAATAAATTGAAGTGTACATGAATAAAAAAAACACACATAAAAGTTATGGGCAAAGGAACATAGTCAAGTCTAATCTTCCCATTCTAGTATTGAGGAAAGAAAATACCAAGCAATGTAAGACTAGAACCCAGGTTTTCTATACTCTTTCCAGTATACCATAAGAATACTTTTTACAAAGCAATAGCTTTGTGCAACGAATATAAATAAAATGCAAACTAACATAGGTATCTTGCAAGTGAGGCAGAATAGATAAGAGTAAGTCTGAATGTACAGACTTGATAAGGTAATTGAATTTTATGTCATATTACTTATAAAAATTTTATACTTATGAAATAAGTAAAATCTGGAAGACACTAGAAAATCACATGAAAGTTATTGAAGATGTAAATATGAGGGGATCCTTGAAAATAAAGAAAATCCTTTAGTTTCAGAGGAAAAGGTGATAGAAGGAGCTTCTTGAACAAAGAAAGATGATATTAAAAATGCTATAACACCAAATGAACTCTTTTTGAGAATTAAAATGTCAGAAAGTAAGGCAGTTACATGCTGCAGGATTGCATTTAAATATTTTTTGGCCAAAAATGTTGAAGATTTAAAAAAATGGAGAATATCTCTCATTTTCTAATGTCAATTAGTGGAAATATAGGACATACTTTATAGAAAAAGCCTGTATAGTTAACTTTGCTATAAAATAAACATTATTTGATACAAAAATTGGTTCAATGGAACTGGTATATAATCATGGATATTTTCAAATCACTTCTATACACGACTGTTCCACATTTTTATTCCATACTGCTAGTAGTTAGCTGATATAATGATGATTTGCTGTAATGAACTGATGTTTTTTGAATGGGCTACTCTTTTTTACATGTGTTTGTCTTTTATCTCTAATAAAGATGTCAGCTCCTTGAAGACTCAGACCATTCCTTCTGCAGTGCAAACTTATGTAACAAGATATAATGTGGCCACTTATTATCTGTGTACTCTGGATAAATCTAACACAGAAGGGATATTGGAAAGGTAGAATAGTTGCTCTGTAAAATCTCACACTAGAATCACTCCAAAGTGCATTCAACCCTAAAAGTGCCTGAGGGAGGTGAAGACCTTACTATACTCAAAAGAACTGCTAGAAAAATAGTCTGGAAAAATAGAAATGCAAATGGATAGGTGAAAGATAAATGAAGTAGCGTTTAATTTCATTTTAATAAATCCCCAGCACTTAATTATTTGTCATTCAAACAGGTGACTCCTCATAAGCATTTGTGGTTGACTTCTTGTGAACAAAGGTAATTAGAAATTCACAGAATCTGTAAATAATATCTGAGGTTCCATTTCTGAGCATAACTAGTGCTCCTGAGGATCAGTAATACAGACCAAAATGGCAGTTCCTAGTGGGGAGAACTGACTGGCTTCTTGAAACCCCCTTTTGCTAGGCAACATTTCTGTTTGCTAGTGAAGATGCTATTGCTATAAGAACACAGCTCATGCAGTTTTAATGTCAGGAAAGAAGAGATATTGGGATAGAAGAATTTTCAAAGGAGATGCTTAAGCTTTACTAGTTTAAAGAGAAATACTCCCTTTCTAAATATCAACAGTTTCCCAGTGAATCTAAAATACTTAGAGTGTGCATGTTAAAGATGATGTCAAAAACCACCGGGGTGCAAATTAGATTTCCATTCTTATATGTTTATTCCTAGATGTGCATGATAGTTATTCATATTTGACTTGGACAAAAGCTGAAACATAGAGTTTTAAAACCTACCTAATTCTGACCAACTTAGATATTCTGAATGCTGGATAGTATCTCTTAATATTGTTTACAGTGATTTTAAGTTGTGTTATAGAAGACACATGCAAGATAATTATCTGGTGGTGACAACAGCAATGGCAAAAATCTTTGAATGCCCATGTTAATCTCATCTCATTATAATCTCTCTGCACAGTGGGTGGCTTGCTGATGGTCACATGGCCCAAAACTGATGATGCCAAATTAAAACCCAGGATTCTCATGCCAGATACTAGCTCAATTTATTTATTTATTTAACATATTACCAAATTCAGCCCTTGAAAGGTTAAACAACATATCTAATGTTACATAACTAATAAAGGTATAGGTCCCATTTGGAGCTCAACTGTTGCCAAGTAGTCTATTTCATACCTAGCCATATAGTTCTACAAGTACAATGATAACATTACAACTCATTTTTTCCCCCAGCATTTAAAAGAAAGGGAAAGCACGAGTTAATTCTGGACTAACATCAAGATCCCTGTGAGTTTTCCACCACGTGAAATAGAATACTAATAATGATTCACATGACTCACTTCCTCTTTCTATTCATGTTTTCATAATAACTTATTGTCTACTTTATAGCAACATAATGACTGAATGGGAAAAATACTGATCCATGTGGGCAAAACTGCGGAATGTTTCCTCACCCTGGGAAGTTTGTTGTTTCTGATATTCTAGGAAGGTAGCTGGAAAAATGGTGGCTGGCGGAGACAATGATGTGGTCCTGCTGTGAGCTGCTCAAGGTACAAACACACTGCAAAGGAATTGTAATTTGTGGATTGTGCTTGTGCTTCTTGTTATGAGATTTTAAAAACCAAGTTGTTTCCTGTAATTATGCCCAGCAGGCACAGAACTTACTACCTTAGTGCTTGCTCGAAAACTTTAGTAAGCATTGATTGACCCTTGAGAACAGCTTGACAAACAAATAGAAGGTACAGATCTAAACTGAACATTCTCTGTTAACCCATGGAATAAAAAATGGCTGGAAAAATTAGCTTTAAAGGAGATCTATATGGTCAGAGGGAGGAGAGGGGCTGTGGGAGAAGCATGGTGTATGTTCTAAGAAAGAATCCAGTATTTAAGCCATATGACCCTTTAACCTAGAGCAGGGTTTCTTGGCCTTGGCATTGTTGATGATTTGGACCAGATAATTCTTTGTTTGGTGGTTGGGGGCAGCTATCCTGTGCATTTTGGGATGTTTAGCAGCATTATTAAATGCCAGTAGCACCCTTTCCCCTGCATTGTGACAATTAAAAATATCTCCAGATATTGCCCATGTCCCCTGGGGGCAATATTATCCTTGGTTGAGAACCACTGGCCAAGATGAACCAGTTCCTCTCTACAGAAGACAAATATCTTCCTGTCTGCCCAACTTAGTGTGTTCATTAAAAGCTGGTACATTCTATGAAGCACCACTCACTGCAGAAGACTTGGCTCTTCCCAAAGTGAATGGTGCTTCATATATAAGCTACATATACCATAACAGCTAGGCTAGTTCAGTTCATTCAGATGAAATGTACATGCTCCAGGAGAAAATGTTTGTCTAGCTCAAATCCCTAATGCTCAGAAGAGTGAATTTCACATAATCAGTGCACAATAAACATTTGTTGACTTAGGCAATGAATGTGTGATGAAATATTTCTTAAATTCCTAATTAAAAAGAACATAACACGTTTGGTTCTTATTCTGAATGATTATTACAAGGATAAGGTTGCACCAGAAATTGACCTACATCAAATGAAACTGTAACAATATTATTATGTGTACACAATATTTAACTATCCAAAATTGTTAGGCCTTTAAAAATGAGGAAACAGAACTGATTTCTAATGAGAAGTAACAGATGATTATTAATGCCCTAACTAAGGGCAGTTTAGACACACTAATATTATGGAATTTACTTTAGATTATTAGATTGAAAGAAAATCTTTTCAGCAGAAATGCTAGAAGAAGGGTAAACATTTATGCTTTTAAATTATAGTTCAGATCTCTGCTTTCTGTCAGTTAAAAACTATTGATATGATTAACTGTAATATGTATTGGCCTAAAAAATAAAGTCCTTGAACTAATACGCATATGATCTGGACCTACCCATATCTGTAGTTTTTTCTCCTTTTACTGTGAGGCTTTGTCAATTGAGTCAACAGGATGCATTATGCCATTTTCACAATCCAGGAGTATATCCTCATGGGTGGTGCTCAACTCTTCATCTGGTAAATTACTCAAATAGTTTAAAATTAAGCATTCCGTTTCAGGGAATGCTTAATTTTAGGAGTTGGGACAAACTAATGAACAAGAGAGAATAAGAGCAGTTAGGAAGAAAACTATACCAAATTATCCTGAAAAATCACAGAAGGGGAGTTGAAAAAAAATCAGTCAGTAGTACCAAACATTAAAGGAAGTTTACAGAGGATGAAGATCAGTAAAGGACTATTGAAATTAGAGATCAGAGGTCACTAGAAACTTTTAAGAGAACAGCATTATGAAGTGGAAGCTGCATTACCAGGGTTTGACAAGTAAGTAAAAAGCTGTGATTTTAAAATAGTACAGAATTTTGCAGTTGAAAGGACAAAGACAAACTAGTAACTCAGGGTAACAAGGTTAAAAGGTATCTTTAGAATGTTAGAGACCTATGCATGTGTGTAGACAAAGAGAAGTTACCAGAAGTGAGAAAGGTTTAAAACATTATAAATTAAAAAGGAAATGACAGAGTTTCAGAGGAAGAGCAAGGAAGATGAGGTAGGGGTGGGGTTATGTTGGAGAAAGAGAAAAAACAGTGAAAATAAAGATGTTCTGAAACAGGGATGATAAAATTGATAGTAACACAAACAGGATGTTGTTGGTCTTCATATGAGGTAAAAACCAAGATCAACAGCTGAAAGAGAAGGTATTAGAGGCATTGGGGGAATTTCAGACATTTGAAGCCTGGAGCAGCAGGAGTACTGAGTAGCACTGAAAGCCCACTGATGTCTCATGAGGAGAATCTATAGCGGTTCCAATCACATGACTGGTCTGCCACACTTAGTGACTTGGGAATGGAAACTGAGAAATCAGATCATAGGATCTCAGGAACTGTTTAAATATATTAGACATCTAAAATGGTATAGGGTTGATATGGAGAACAATGGGGGCCCTGGAAATAAAAAAAGGGAGAGGAGACTGTATTTTGAGTAGAAAGTGACAAAAATGCTATATAGATCGATCCATACTCTAAAACAATGTGATATGCATTCAATCATTTTTATATTGTCAGTACTTCACCTTCTGCTAATATGATCCATAAAAGTAAATCCATGAGAAATTTTTTCCACTCCAAATTTCTATAGAATGAATGACTTTGTTTTATTTTATATTTTTAATTAGCTCAAGAGAAATGCAATCATAAATACTGATATCATTTGAACCTGTGTCCTCACCCAAATCTAATGATCAATTGTAAACCCCATGGATTAGTTTATTGTCAAGCTGGTAATAAAGACATACCCAAGACTGGGTAATTTATAAAGGAAAGAGTTTTAATTGACTCACAGTTCCGCAGGACTGGGGATGCCTCAGGACACTTACAATTATGGTGGAAGGGGAAGCAAACACATTCTTCTTCACGTGGCAGCAGTAATAAGTGCAGAGTGAAGGGGGGAAAAGCCCCTTATAAAACCATCAGATCTCATGAGAACTAACTCACTATCATGAAGAGAGCATGGAGGTAACTGCCCCCAGGATTCAGTTATCTCCCACTGAGTCCCTCTCACGTTAGGGGAACTACAATTCAAGATGAGATTTGACTGGGGGACACAGCCAAACCTTATCACCCAATATCAGAGGTGGGGACTGCTGGGAAGTAATTAAATCATAGGGGCAGTTTCTCATGAATAGTTTAGCACTATCCTCTTGGTACTGTCCTGATGATAGTGAGTTCATTTTCCTGAGATCTGCTCATTTAAAAGTGTATGGCACCTCCCCCTCCCACTCTCTTGCTCCTGCCATGTGAGATGCCTGCTCCTCCTTCCACTTTTGCCATGATTATAACTATGTTTCCTGAGGCCTTCTCAGAAGCTAAGTAGATGCCAGCATCATGGTTCCTGTACAGCCTGTAGAACTCCGAACCAGTTAACCCCTTTTTTTAAAAAAAAAATAAATTACTAGTCTCAGGTATTTCTTTAATGCAATGTAAGAATGGACTAATACCAATACTAAAGCTTTAAATGATTACATATGTTGAGGCTTGTCTAGTATTACAGTCCTCTCTGTTTCTGCAGTGGCATATTCTACCTATAAAATTTAAATTTGAGTTTGGAATCAGGAAGTGAGGATAGTGTATAAGAAATTCTTATGCTTGTTATAGAAAAGTTCTTTATTTTTTAATATTAATTAATATTGTTCATATTTTCAAAGAGAAATAATGATTTTGATTATTTTAGGAAGCATAATGGTGAAAATGCAAAATGGTACAATTTCTACAGAGGGAAATTTGGCAATATCTGATGAAAGCATATATCTTTAGCAACTCTAGCCTTTGCAATCCCACTTCTAGAAATTCACCCCTGAAGATACATCTTGAAGAATATAAAATAACATGCACAAAGTAAGTAATTACAGCATAATATTGAGGAAAATCCCAAATATCAAATTATAGGGATTGGTTGAGTAAATTCTGTTAGATCTATAAAATGAAGAACTATGAAGCCATAAAAATGAATTAAGCATATCTCTATGAACCGATATAAAGTTAGTTTCAATATACATTGTTAAGTGAAACACCCTTAGTGGTACATTGTCCAAGGACAGAAATGAATAATTAAAAATCTGAAACTTAGGCCAGAGCAAATGGCAAATAAGATCAATGATGCTAGAAGCCACTGTTCTCCCAGCGGGAGATATGAGACAAACATATGCAATGAAGAAAAGTGGGGAAGCATCCTATGGTACTGGATTCGACTTCGAGGGATAACTATGTACTCATTATTAAGAAAAAAATATAACTCTGTCCAACAAAAGAGCCTAGAAAAATAATATTACAGTAAAAATGAGCACATGTAGCTTTCCAAACATCGTTGTCCATAGGAAAAAAAAAAAACAAAAATAAAAACTAGGACTTCTTGTTTCTAAGTCTGGAACAGGCAAGGTACAAAGTGGGCCTAGAATACCTTATTTTGTAAGTAAGGACATGCCCAAAATCTGTTGAGGACATGTTAAAAAGACACAGAAGCTGGTTTTTAGGAGCTCTCACCAGCTAAATTTTGGACAATATGAGCATAAAAAAGAAAACTGATGGTAACAGATTACAAAAAATTGAAATAGAAAGGAATCTATGCGGCTGATTGATATTATTAAGTAAAAGGAAGAGAATATTCTTTACATAAAAAAATGGTCTCAAAATGTAAAGGGAATGATAGAATTAGAAAATCACATTTTTGCAATAATCAATATAATAAGTGATTCAGGCAAGAGCCAACTATGCTGAAAACACTGGGCAGAAGATATCTGGGGAAGAGAATATTAATGATAGGAATAGAAATATGCTTTTACAATGAAGCTATCAAGGAAAGTTTGGGCAATTGGGGGAATTTAAATTCAGAGATTATATTGGATAATATTATTGCATGAATATTCAATTTTTTGATTTGTGATTGACATTGTGGTTATATAGGAGAGTATTGTTATTCTTACAAGATATTACTGAAGCACTTAGGGTTGTAAACCCTAAGGTTTACAGGGTTATAGGTGGAAGTGTCTTCAACTTATTTTTATCTAGTTTACCCCAAAAAAGTAAATTGATAGTCAAAGCAAATGTGGCAAGGAGGTTACCATTTGGTATCAGCAAAGGTATGTATGTGTTCATTGTACTATTCTTTCAACTTTTTTTATAAGTCTAAAACGTTTTCAAATGTAAAGATAGAAAAATATAGAACTCAACAACAAGAACAAAGCCCGCAGTAAATGTATTGTAGGAAGCAGGTTGTAGAGTAACGGTGTTTATTAAAAAATTACTCAGCTTAATTTAGTATTGGTAAATTAACATCAACATGGAGTATTTAGCTACATGAGTATAAGATAAAATACCGTAACTTCTGTGAATTGTAAAGTGTTTCTTTTGTGGTCATCATCTCCAGTTTTGCCACTTGGTCTGGTAACATTAGATCTCTTGCTCCCACACCCCTAAAATCTGCAGACGTACCATCATTCACGTCAATATCATTTTCTTTTCCAAACCACTTCTGTTTTTGTTTGTTTGTTTGTTTTTGTTGTTTTGAGACAAATTTTCACTCTTGTTGCCCAGGCTGGAGTGCAATGGAGCGATCTTGGCTCACTGGAACCTCTGCCTCTGCCTGGGTTCAAGCATTTCTCTTGCCTCAGCCTCCCCAGTAGCTGGGATTCCAGGCATGTGCCACCACAACTGGCTAATTTTGTATTTTTAGTAGAGATGGGGTTTCACCATGTTGGCTAGACTAGTTTTGAACTCCAGACCTCAGCCTTCCAAAGTTCTAGGATTACAAATGTGAGCCACCATGCCCGGCCTGCTTCTGTATTTTCTGAGCCAAGTTTAAACAGTTTTAGGACCAACAGTGTAAAAATAATCAAACAAGAAATGGCTCCAATAATTTTGACATTAAAATTATTTAAAATATTTGATCAGTTTAACATTGATGACCGTGGTGATGCCATGCCCAGCCCACAGTTCTGTAGAAGCAATATTAATGTACATTTTCTAGGGTGGTTTAGATATGTTTAAGCTTGCTGATAGAGGGCTAAACCAGGGACTTTCATGGTTCCACATGGGCAAACTCTTTGGTGATTCCACATACAAATGGTGGTAAGATGATGAAATTATCTCTACTCATGCCTTTGCTTCACAGAAAAATAATTACAATAGCTAACTCAAAAGCTAATTTACCATGGAGTTTCAAATAATGAATTTTTGTGGCAATAGGGAATTTCATCACCAAAAGTTTGAGTGTGCCAAATAGATGTCTCTGAAATTACTTCTAAATACGTTTTTAAAGAGATGTGCAATAAACTTGAAAGCTCTGCTTTTATAAACAATTTAAGAAAGGTCTTTGCTAATGGCAGCTAGATTCATTTTACGTTGTCACCTGCCAAATTAAAGTTTCCCGTTTAAGTGTGCCCATTATGACCTTACAGACAAACTGAGACTAACTACAAATCAAGTCAAAAGTATTTATTACATTATCTCTATACTGATGAGCATACGTGAAAGATAAAGCCAATAGCACCAATAAAATCACAGCAACAAATGTCCATTACTGTCTTCTGATCAACCAGGCCTATGTCGCAGATGTTATTTTCCATTGTGTTTCTATTAGGACTAAAATTGAATACAGTGTCAGTCCCATTATTTCATGGTTCCTTATTGCATTAACTTCGACAGAGGACAGGCTAAATCATGTTTCCCAGAGCATAACACATATAGAGAACAAGCTGGATATAACTCCATTAGCTTAGAAGTACATAGCAAATCAAATCCTTGCTATGCAATTTTTGAAGGTATAATAAAACACTTTCCATACAAGCTTTCTAAAACTTTGATGAATATTGACTAGAAAATAAAATTTATTCTTAAAGAGCAATGGAAAGTACCTGTAAAGTAACCAAACCAACCCCTGGATGGCACTGTGACTACATTAGAATGTGCTGGCAAGACCTCATATCTGTCTCTAAAAACTCCCACACCGTTAGCAGCAAGCTCCAATAGAATGACGCCAATTCCTGTTCCTAATTATAAAGTGTTGAAGGAATATAATTTTTTAACATCCCGAAGTGACTTGGCAATATCATTCCAAAGGACTGAAGTGATTAAATTATTCTACCTTCTGTACTGTCATCATTTTCCTGGAGCTTCTCTCTCAACCCATTTTCTTAATCCTTGCTATTGATAGTTCCCAACTCCCTTTTCTTACCTAGATCTCTCTCATTTCCCAGGCCACATATACTCTACTCCATTTCCTTATTAGTATCTCATACTACATTTTATTACACATTGTAATAAATTCTTAAATGTTTTTCAAGGCTCTTTACACCTTTTATTAGTTGAAACCCGATTTCTCCCTGATGCCTCCTAGTCTATTTTTCCATAAGGCCAGGAGAATGGATCAGCACATTATTTATCACCCAATACCACTTCCAGATTATTAACCAACAGCGCTTATGGAAGCCACTTATTTTTTTTCTGTACTTATGCTATTTAAAATTCTTCATCAGTGTCACCAACAACTTCTGGGATGGGTATCCATCTTTCTCCACTAGCTTACACCACATTCTGCCAAAACCTTTAGAAACGTCCTTAGTGATTTCAGCATAAATTGATGACCCTCTGCTACTTAGCCCTCAAAATTCCTTTTGTTAAAATTCTAATGATTTTCATAATTATAGTGTGGGTTTTATCTCTGGGCATTGATCTACTTTCCATATCATCCATTTTGAAATTTCTCTTTCATTATAGACTTCTGTCTTCTATTTTTCCATATAAATCTGTTCATTACTTTCCTTTCTTTAATCCTCCTAAACTGACACAGATACTAGTTTCGTTTGTCCAGCAACAAAGTGCGAACTGAACATCTATTGTAATGACACACTACTTTCTTAGTGTGCCACATTAACTTACATATATATTACAGCACTTGTTAACTGTAAACACCTTATGATGTCTGCCTTATCCTCGCCTTCTAAAGATTGATAAAGAAAGTCTCAAATATACTGACTAAATTCATTAAAAATTTACTCCAGTGTTAACTGGGTCTCTTTTCGATGCCTGGAAATTCTTCCAGTTATTTCTTTTGGACTTTTTACCAGGCTCCTTATGGTAGCTCTGTTCTTTCATCTTTCCTGTATAATTTGTATCCCTCTTTTAAGGCTTTCTCAGATACTATCTTCTCTCTGAATTATTTCCTGATCATTCCAACCATCTGGAATCTTTCTTCTTTGAATCGCAATGCATGTTGTCTCTTTTAGGATGGGAACACTTATTTTTACTCTTCATATTCCAACTGAGTGATGGGAAATTTCCACTGCATGCACTAAAGGGAAAAAAGGGAGCAACACTTATATCTTCTGGGCTCCTTTCATTCATCCATCTTCCCCAGGTGGGGCAATGGGAAGGATGCCTGGCCTGACTGACACATATGGGGGGAAGAAATCAAGCATGCTTAGTCCAGGACATTTAGTGTTCTTACTATTCATATGTCTTCATATGTCTACCTCCTGAGAGGCTGTATGCTGCTCTATCAGATGCATAGTGAGCTTACAGGGAACTTGCTGATAGGGAGCTTACAGGGAGCATTGCTGATCTGAATTGTAAGCTCAATTCAAGGAACCAAACTGGGGCTACACATTTAAGCCCATAATGCAAAAAGCTACTATTCTGAACTGTAGCAGCTTGATACTTCGTTCTACCTCTTAGCTGGTTCAGGACTCTGACATGAAAAGGTAGAGATGCTATTAATCAGTTCCCCAAAATCTCAAGAGCTTTTGTATATCTTTTCTGCCACATTATTTTATTTATGGACATGCAAAACTCCTTTTTTTGGAGAGCAGGAGCTCTTAGTAATCTGACTTACATGTAGTAGTATCTTGACACAAACTTAGTGAATTGAACTACGATGGCAATGTGAGAAAGGCATCTAGAGTTTGAAACCCAGTATTATCAAATGATCATAGTATTTCCAAGGGGGAGATGTTGCTAACATAGGCTTAAATGCCTTACTCTGTAAAATAAATAATGGAAAGAAGTTGCAAAATAATGAGAATTCATAGAAGTTTCATAATCAGAACACTTTACAGAGATAAATTTTATAATTCACTATAAAATTGACAAATCTTAAGTGTTAGGACTGATTTTTTTAGCTCAAAAATTTAATTCAGAACGTTATAAATACCATCATATTAGATTGCCCCATATAACTAACTCCAATTGTTTAGGGAAAAAATTATAAGATAGAAAAAAGAAAGCAAAACTAATAAAATAATAAAAACAACAATAACAGCAAAAGCTCAAAAAAGATTTAACTAATATTTTCCAATTACCAAGGCCTATTTTTAAATAGAAAATAAAATTATCTGATCATTACTCAGAGAGCATCTTCACATTTTTCACTATAATTTTACTCTGTATCTCAATAAATGTCTTACCACTTAAAACTGAAACATTATAAGTCCTTTTTTGGGAGCAGGCACTCTTCATATAACTGTTCATTATAAAATAAAGTCCCAATATACCTAAAGTTAGGTTATTCAATGCATGTATTTTATGTTTGCAAGAAGGTTTAAAATGTGAGAAGTTTAACTATCTAGTTCAAAGAATTTAGAACCAAGCAGTAGATGTAAAACTCCAATGAAATACAATATTATTGTGAACTTAAAAGTGTTTATATCTCTATTTAGAAATTACTTAGGCACTTGGAAAATTAATTTTGAATTTTTCAGTTTTCATTTTTCTTTTATTAAATAAATAATTAAAAGAGATAAAGATTTGCATGATGTAGTAGTAAAAATCAAGATACCTTAAAAATAAGTGATCTCTTTAAATCTAGAAATTCTAACAATAACTAGTACTTATTGGGCATTTATAATATGCCAGATACTGTGTAAGTGCTTTCTCAACATGCTAACATTTAATCCTCTCATTAAAATAAGGAGGAAGACATGATTATTATACCCATTTTATTAATAATAGGAGAACTGAGGATATTGAGGTTTGGAGAGATTAACTAGTTCATCCTTGTCACAGCTAGCCAAAAGTATAGCCAAGATCTAAACCCGTGTGGTCCAACTCCAGAACCTATGGTTCTAATCACTTTTCTACTATATACCTCCTTTGGAAAATCATGCAGTGATTTTGGCAGACTAAGTCTTTACTGAATTGAATAGTTGAATTATGGAAGGAATATATAAAACATAGAATTAATTTGAAAGACCTATTTTATTTATAATACATGATTCATGTGAAAGCCAAATGATTCTTCCTCTTCTATAGTTATTTAGTAGTAGCAAGAATCATCTTCCTTAAAAATAGTTCTACTCTTGCCACATAAAGAATAAAATACCTAGGAATACAGCTAACTAGGAAGATGAAAGATCTCTACAAGAAGAACTACAAACCACTGCTTAAAAAAATCAGAAACGACACAAACAAATGGAAAAACATTCCATGCTCATGGAGAGGAAGAATCAATATTGTGAAAATGACTATACTGCCCAAAGCAATTTATAGATTCACTGCTGTTCCTATTAAACTACTCTTGACATTCTTCACAGAACTAGAGAAAACTATTTTAAAATTCATATGGAACCAAAAAAGACCCCAAATAGCCAAGGCAATCCTAAGCAAAAAGAACAAAGCTGGATGCATTACGCTACCCAACTTCAAACTATACTGCAGGGCTACAGTAATCCAAACAGCATGGTACTGGTACAAAAAGAGACACATAGACCAATGGAACAGAATAGAGAATCCAGAAATAAGACTACACACCCACAACTGTCTGATCTTCAATAAACCTGACAAAAACAAGCGATGGGGGAAACAATTTCCTATTCAATAAATGGTGCTGGGATAACTGGCTAGCCAAATGCAAAAGATTGAAGCTAGACCCCTTTCATATATAAAATCAACATAAGACAGATCAAACACTTAAGTGTAAAACCTCAAACTATAAAAACCCTGGAAGATAACCTAGGCAACACCAATCAGGATACAGATATGGGCAAAGATTTCATGACAAAGATACCAAAAGAAATTGCAACAAAAGTAAAAACTGACAAATAGGATCTAATTAAAGAGATTCTGTACAGTCAAAGAAACTATCAAGAGAGTAAACAGACAATCTACAGAATGAGAGAAAATATTTGCAAAGTATTCATCTGACAAAGGTCTAATATCTAGCATCCATAAGAAACTTAACCAAATTTACAAAAATCCCCATAAACAACCCCATAAAAAAAGTGGGCAAAGGTCATGAACAGATCCTTTTCAAAAGAAGACATACATGTGGCCAATAATCATATGAAAAAAAGTTCAGCATCATTGATCATTAGAGAAATGCAAATCAAAACCACAATGAGATACTATCTAACACCAGTTTAGAATGGCTATTACTAAAAAATCAAAAAACAATGGATGCTGGCAAGGCTGTGGAGAAAAAGGAATGATCTTACTTTGTTGGTGGGAATGTAAATTTGTTCAGCCATTGTAGAAGACAGTGTGGCAATGCCTCAAAGACCTAAAGACAGAACTACCATTTGACCCAGCAATCCCATTACTGGCTATATACTCAAAGGAATACAAATCATTCTATTATAAAGACACATCCTGTGTATGTTCATTGCAGCACTATTCACATTAGCAAAGACATGGAATCAACCTAAATGCCCATCAATGACAGACTGGCTAAAGAAAATGTGGTACATATACACCACAGAATACTATGTAGCCATAAAAAAGAATGAGATCATGTCTTTTGCAGAGACATGGATGGAGCTGGAGGCCATTAATTAACACGGGAACAGAAAACCAAATACTGCATGTTCTCACTTCTAAATAGGGGCTAAAAGATGAGAACACATGGACACATAGAGAAGAACAACACACCCTGGGGCCTTTTGGAACTGTGGGTGGAGGAGGGAGAGGATAAGAAAAAATAACTAATGGGTACCAGGATAAATACCAAAATGATGAAATAATCTGTACACCAAACCCACATGACACAAGTTTACCTATGAAACAAACGTGTGCTTGTACCCCTAAACTTAAAAGTTAAGAAAAAAAAATAGTTCTACTCATACCACTCTCCTTCTCAAAAGCATACATGGCAAATCCCAACGGTGTCCTTTCATATTTAGGTGCAGCTAGATTTGGTCACACAGTTCAAATCTGTTTGTAACTTTTGCAGATGAATTTGAACCTTCACTGGTTCCATCTTCTTCCAGAGGAGTTTTCAAAATTCTCTTTGTCTCACTACATCTTGTAAGCTTTCTCTAGATCACTCTGCTCACAAATTCATGTGATAATAAGAAGATCACTAAATAAGATTGTACATGTTTCTTTTTTTTCCTGCAGAAGTTCTTATATTCTCTTTGACTTTTGAAGCATTTTTCATAGCATTTATAATTGATACTTTTTGAAGTCATGGATGTATACATTTTGAAAGAGGCTTCCAGTGAATAGTAGTACATTTAATGCACTTTATGAAATTTGGTGAGTATAGTTCACTGTTGCTTTACTAACTATTCTTCTGTGAATTTTTGGAGCCAAAAAAAAAAAGAATAAGAATTTCCTCAAAAAAATGAGGCATTGGCATTAATAGGTTAATATCTATAAAGAGTTCTCAGGATGGCATTTTTTAGAAAGACATTTGCAAATGGAGAAAATCACAAACTTCCTGCTGTCCCTTGATTCATCCATAATGTCATTGGGACTCTCATTTAAAACTATCTACATTGTTGAAAACCCATTTAATTTCTCATTCACAAAAGCATTCAACTGGTGATTGCTGCAAACAGGGAAAATTGCTGCTCAAGTGTTCAAGATGCCTTGAAAAGAATGTAGAAAACTTGAAGATGAGGGAATTAATGGCCCACAAAGATATGGGAAAGCTATTTAGAAACTTGACTGTTGATTATGATCACGGAGTCCTCGTTAAATTAGAAAATGTTATCTGCTAATTAAGGCAAACCTATAGATAATTAGCCTCTCATCTCATTTTATCTTACACACATTCAGTAAACAATAGCTGGTTGTGACCTCAAAATCACATCCTTGCTAACCTCAAACAACATGATAACTATGCCCAAGAGCAGGAATTTCCAAAGACAAAGCTCTAGTTTAAAACATTTCATGAAAAAGACTTCAGAAAATTGTGTTATTTTCTAACTATAACAAACTCTGTCCTTTATCTTCCCAGTGATTATATCAGAAAAATTTAAAATGTAAATTTAAAACTAAAATGTAATAAACAGGTGTCTTTAGTTTGTAAGTAGTGATAATTCACCAGTGAAAACTAGCAATATTCTGTGGGAAAGAATAGTTTAGTGCTGGGTGTCCCATTCCATCTTTGCCAGATCAAACTATCACTTGGTGGGTTTATTAAGAATAAAGATTACTGAGACGCTGAGTAATCACTCACTTTTTTGAGACCCAAGCACTTTCCTGGCACAGTTTTGGTTCACTTGTGTTCATTATAATGCTGAATCTTTACAACAACCCAGTGAATTAGGACTTTTCCTCCAGATAAGGAAACTGAGGCTTAGGGAGATAATCTGACAATTTTCACTCAAATAAGGCTCTAACCAGATCTAGTTGTCTCTCCTAAGCTCCAGGTCTCTTCACATTTCTAAAGGAATCACTGGAAGATGAAGAATTTAAGTACATACATATATATTAGACCAGAGGTACCCAAACATCTGCCACGGATGGGTACTTGTCCATGGCCTATTAGAAACCAGACTGCACAGCAGGAGGTGAGTGGCAGATAGGGGAATGAGCATTACTGCCTGAGTTCTGCCTCCTGTCAGCTCAGCAGAGGCATTAGATTCTCACAGGAGCGTGAACTCTATAGTGAGTGAACCCTATTGTGAACTGCACACGTGAGGGATCTAGGTTGTTGCGCTCCTCATGATAATCTAAGGCCTGATGATATGACGTGGAACAGTTTCATCTCCAAACCAGCCTGTTTCCAGCCCCCTGTGCCCCACAGCGAAAAATTGTCTTCCATGAAACAAGTCCCTGGTGCCAAAAATGTTGGGGACTGCTGTCTTAAGCATAATTATTCTTAATTCTTAATGTTTTAATTCCAATTTATTATATTTTTGGGGAAAGTATAGTCACAAATATTCAGTCCCTGACATTTAACCTTCACTTTTTTTTTGGTAAAAATAATTAAAGACCATTTTCCACATAGTAGGCTTAGTAAGTCTCAATAGTACATCCTCGTGTAAGTCATTTGATATTTACTTTGTGATTCTTCGTATTATTAAAATTTATGTTTCTCAAATATATAAGCTTAAGGAAAGATAAGTAAACATATTATGTTCTTTTGTAGTGTACCTTTCAGATCCATTTCCACTACACACAAGCACACACAAACACAAACACTCTCCCACAAATCAGGACATAAGACAATGCTTTCTATACAATTAATTCTCAATAAAAAGTCATGCTAGGAATGAGATTTAATCATAAAAGTGGCTTATAATGCAAATTTTAGTTTTGGGTTTGTTTCCTTTATATCTTGTAGATACCCAAAGTCTGCCCTACCTCTTCTTGAAATCCTAACATTTGCAAGGCCAGGACTTTGTCCTCTTCATAGGGATCCTGAGATTGCAATATGTTAAGTATTCAGCAGAAGAACTCAGTTCAATTCTCAACCCTTTCTACATATATTTTTCACCTAAACAATTGTATTTATTTTGTTGCAAATGTCGTTTCTTTACTTATGCCATATTTAAGAAGTACTCTATTAACAATCTGTTACATTATTAGCATTATGCTTCATTTTTATAAAGCACTTTCACTATAGATATCATTTTGTTTGCGGTGATTTACAAAATAGCACTGTGGTAGAAATTATTATCCCTATTTTGCATGTAAAAAGTATGACCCAGAGGAATTAAATTTAAATGATTTACTCAAGATAACATGGCTAGCAAAACTGAGATTTTTCAACTACCAAGTCCAAGGATCCTTCCACTGTGCAAAGGCATCTCTGAAGCCTTCCCGTAGAATCCAACTAACATTTGTATAGCATCTGAAGTCTCTCATTCACATCATCTCATTTGATCCTCACAAGACCTAGGGAGGCAGCTATTTTTATACCTATTTTGATGTCAATTGCATTTCTAAAAACAGAAGGAGAATATGTTATTACCCAAGGTTTAGGACTATTTAAGATGCTATTGAACCATTACTAGGTCATTACATAATAAAAAATACAATTAAATAAAATTTTGGTCTAAAAATGACCTAGATGTCTATTCAATTTCTCATTTTTTTCTCCCTAAAATATTCTTCTTCAGACTATTACCTTTGTCTCCTAGTCTCTGCACTATATATATCAGTTTAGTGCTTGGGCTTCCCTGTATAGACAATGAAGTGACCACTTTTATTGTCAGCTTATGAATTCTATTCTATGCATTGCATTAAACTTTTACATTCATGAGTGATGTATTCTATTACAATTATTATGGCAGAGTTTACCCATAATTGAAGTTTTTAAAAAATTAATGATAAGCAGAACTTGACAGACTCTGACAACTGGTATGTGTTTCAAAATTTTAAATTGCCTTCTGAAAAATTATTTGTAAAAAAAGTGTTTTGCAAAAGCAGGTCTGATGGCTCTTGAGTTCCAGATGGCTTACAAAGGTAAAAAAAAAAAATGTGTAGGTACTGTTTCACGTTTTGAATAATCCAATCTCGGAACTCCAAGATGATGAATCTGGCATTACATCCAATTTTGTCTTTGGTTTGCCTTTTCCATTTGAAAATGAAGGACAATTATTTCTTGTAAACAGTAATATGTTTCTGTGTAACAAGGCAAGTAGTCAAGATGAGAAAAACTAAGAAAAAATTGAATTCCATGGGTGAGCTTTAGTGAGTAATGAAAGTTACGTTTCCTAGAATATTATTCTTCAAAGAAAATGTGCTTTAGCACTAATTCTATTGTAACATATCTAATATGTATCTTTATAAACAGTGGAGAAGGTGGACAATTCAGCTCCCATTTAATATTTACTCAGTTCATGCAATAGGCTAGCAAAAGATTAAGTTATGTTATAAGGACTAAAAACAATCAGATGAATATTCACTTATTTAGCAATGGGAGTCAGGTATTCAAATAGCAAGTGCTTGATGATAAAAGCTCTTGAGTTAATAATTGTTCTAAATTGCCATCTTCCATTGCAATCAAGATAAATTTCTGAGGCATCTGCTTGAAGAATAAATTTTCGGTGAAATACATTTTAATCGAAGAGTCTTCACAGTAAACCGTCAAATAAAATCAGCAACCATATCGTCCTTAAAGAACACTAGAATTTTGGAATACATTTAGTGAACAAAACCTTTCCAGCACTATTCTAAATCTGATTTGGGATAGTGCCCAGCCCAGAAAAAAGCTTTTATTTGTGAAGAATCATCTCAAGCTACAAATATGTAATAAATTTGGCTATTTAAATACCACATAAGCTATGTAATTAATCAACAGATATTTTTTTCTAACTGTTCAATTATAATTTTCAGCCATAAATGACATAGAAAAACAGAGTTAAAAATTGTTTCTAAAGATAAATGCAGCAAAAATGTCACCCAGAACAAGCTTCTCTTAAATGAGCTTCGTTGATATTTGCCTAAAAAAAGTACATTTCTAAACACTAACACTAGTCCACAAAACTTTTGAAGATAATGGAAAAAAAAACCTATTATTGCATTCCTTCACTTCCACAAGGATTCCAGTATAAGATTCTTCTCTTTCTACTTCTTACCAAAATTTGTGTCCAACTTCTTCACAAAAGACCAGTGATAGCCAAAAGGTCACCTCTCCAAATACTTGCCTTTTACTTTATATCAAAGTCTTTAAACTAAAGGGATACATCTCCTTCAACAGAAATTTAGATATGCACCAGGGTTCTGTCTACATCACCATTTCTCTTTGTTCATTTGCCATTTCTTATTTATTAAATGTAAAAGCTGGATATTTCTTGATCCAATAAAAAAATTTAAATCTAATCTATCCACTTCGCAAAGCAAACAATGATCTCCAAATGCCTGTTACTGCACAGCCTCTCTCTTGAGAAACTAAAATTTTGACATATTACAAATGATTAAGCATTACATTTCCAAAGACAAGAGGCTCAAAAGAGATTGCAGCCATTGATAGAAACAATTACTAAGGATTTCTCTCTATATTGTGTTATTCTGGGAATGCTCTACGGCAGGTAAAAGGACATAGTTCTTTCTGTTTATTCTCATATCATGACAGCAAAGCCTGATGTGGATGAAAAATAATGAATATTTATTCATATACACATATTTTTTAATTTAGTGAGGCATCTACACAACTTCTTGCAATATATTTTGTAAAAACAAGTGGAAAAATGAAGAATCAGAGGGCAATCTAGTTTAGATGAATTAATAGTTGATGGAACAATGAAAGTTTTAAAAAAAAGGATGGCCACTAAATTCTCTGTGAATGCATCAAGCTAAATGGTCCTCTGCAGTAGTGTCTTGGGACACCAGTAATTTATCCTTGATAGTAAAACATCAACATTTCTTAATTATTTCCTTTAAAAAGCAAAACTGATTTGATGTTGTCCCTAAGATAATGTCATGCTTACTTTATTTTATGCTAGTGATCTTATTTTTTAATGGAAAGAAGCTTTAGAATTAGAAGTGCCACGGGGATTGTGAACATGATACAGATATGTATGTCAATTACTTGTATCATGGTGGAAAAAGATAGTCATACACCAATGGCACAGCCTGGAATTCTTTCTCATTCAGTATCTTACCAACAGCCTGATTGAAGAAATAAAGGTGTATGTTGACCTCTAAAGCACAGACCTAACAAAGAGAAAAATGTTTGAAAAATTCTCCCCTTGATTTAAAAAGGCTAAAATGTATAGACCTAGTAGTGGACTAACAGGGAACTCTACTTTAGGGTTTGATACAAGCCTGCCAAATAAGCTCTTTAGAACACAAAACACAGGGCATTCTTTGGTAATGGTGGGTTCTGCTGTCCATCTGGTAATTTATTTGATTACACCAAAGGAAGGGTCAGATGACCTGCATAGGAACGAGAACAGTAATATCAAGAGCAGAGTTTTCATTGTAGACAGACTTATTGGAAAATTGACCCTGACAATTACTGACTTTGGGAGGCTACTCAAGTTCTGTATGTCTTAGTTCCTTGGCTGTTAAATCCTTTAGACCATGTTATCAAGGAATATAGGAGATGACTTACATAAAGCGCGCAGGATAGTGCTTGGCACATAGTGACCCCTTGGGATGCATGAGTTGCTATCATTATTGATACTGCAGCCTACACAGTTCCCTGAAAGGAAGCCATGTGGAGTGCAAGGCCCCAGTGAGTCAGATAAATTGATGTTTATTGGTTAGTTCTTTTAAACAGAGGAACAGGAAGAGAATGTTCTTTACCATCAAACATATGTTTACAGTTGCCAGAAAGAAAATTTCGTAATTAAGATGAACGTTGAAAAGGATGTAAGGCTGAAGTTCTGGATAATAGCAGAAGCAGCCAAATAGCTGAAATCACTGAAATTATATCCTGTGTGCAGTAGGTGTTCCACTCAATGTGGCATCCCTGGGTGCAAATAAATAATGCAGGCAAATGCAGATAATGCTGTGGTTATTTGTAGGGTGCTGTGGGGGATAGTTCTTAAAGGCTAATGTAATATTCTAATTATGGGTCAATTCTGATTTGGACCTTTTAAAATTTTGTGCACCTTGGTGGATGAGATTTCTCAGGAACATTCATTATGAATTGTAGATCCTTATATTTGAAGCTGTGGAAAGAGACAGATGATTGAAAACTCTGCCTGAAATCTAGAATAATGAGCCCAAATAAATAAAATAAAGTTTATTCAACTCTATCTAGACCATAAGCAATTTAATAGAGAAAAATGGAAAGTCTTGCATTTAATTTCAAAACAAAATTGCTGCTTCTTTATAAGTATTGGATGAGTTAAGATTTATCTGAGTAGTTAATGTGAAAAAATAACTAAGGGTTTTTATGGACTAAAACTCATTAGGCAACAGTAAAATGTAAATGCTAAAAAAAGAAAAAGCTAATGCAATACTAGGTTACATTAGCATACAGTGCTCAGCACAAAAATAGTAGCAGTTTCACTGAATTCTGAGAAGGCCAGAGAGAAGCTACATGATTTTGTTTAGCTCTAGATATCATATTTTAAGAGGAACACTGACAGAATGGTCTCTGTTCAAAGGAGAGTAAAGTTTGTAAATCAAGCAACATAAACACTTGAAGGAATTGGAAATATTAAAATTGGAGAATATAAGGCAGTGTGGTGTCTTTTTTTTTTTTTTTGAGACTGAGTTTCACTCTTATTGCCCAGGCTGGAGTTCAGTGGCACACAGTGTCATCTTTTAAAGTGGATTTTGCTCACGGGCATTTTTTCTTTAGCTTGCATAGTATTTAAAATAACCAGTCAGAATATAAATGGAGGTTTCACCTAATATTTTAAGTTTCCACCTTCCCTTACAAAATCTGAAATTTTAGCAACACAGAACTTTGAGGGTTTGCCACCTTTTTAGATTGGGCTTTACTCTCCATTTTGCAACAGTTCTCACCATTCCTTATTGTACACAAAACTGAATTCAAATATCTGGTGCTCTTACCATCATCTTACACTGTTGCTTTATTATGGTAGAGAAATATTTGTTTCCATGTTTCAGTCAAGTGGGAAAATTGAGAATAGAGTAAGAAGGTCACGTATGTCAAGAAATCCTGTTTTTTTTTTTTTTTTTTTTTTTGTTGTGTGTGTGTGTGTGTGTGTAATTGAAGAATACATCTTCATAGTTAGAAGAAGCATGCCAGTGTCAGAAGCATACAATTCCAGATATCCTTAGGGAAAGGCCCAGCTAGGGTCTCTCATATGTTACTTACTTGTGTCTATTGTAAGAATTTGGGTTTGGTATGTGTACTCTATAAAGATGTAAGAGCAATGTATAAAAGTTAGAGGAGGATAGGCTTTGTATAGGCTGGGTGCATTATGAAACATGAGGACTTTCAAGCAAAAGCCTCAGGTTCAAATCCCTACTCAGCCACTTGCTAGTTGTGTGACCCTGGGAAAGTTACTAAACCTCAGATGTTTCTCAGTTGTAAAATAGACAGTTGATTATCTATTGTGCAGTTATAAGGATTGTAAATCAGATGTAAAATGCCTTATACCTATCAGCATTCACTATATAGTAGTAGTTTTAGTATTTTATTAAATAGTATCATTTAGCGAAAGATCGAACCATAGGCATGCATAACTTAACAACGATGGAATGCAGTCTGAAAAATGCATTGCTAGGTGATTTTGTCACTGAGCAAACATCACAGCATGTACTTAGACAAATCTAGATGGTGTGGCCTTCTACACAGATAGGTTATATGATACAGCCTTTTTCTCCTAGGCTACAAACCTAGCATGTGACTGTACTGAATACTGTAGGCAAAACTATAACACAATGGTATTCGTATATTTACATGTATTTAAATATAGAAAAGGTAAAGTAAAAATACAGTCTTATAATCCCTACTTTTCTGAGACATGGTCTCACTCTGTTACCCATGCTGGGTTGCAGTGGCACAATCTTGGCTCACTGCAACCTCTGCCTCCTGGGCTCTAGTGATCCTTCCGCCTTAGCCTCTTGAGTATCTGGGACTACAGGTGCACCCACCATGCCTGGCTAATATTTTCTGTGCTTTTAGATATGGGTTTCTGCTATGTTGCCCAGGCTGGTCTCAAACTCCTGGGCTCAAACGATCCACCCTCCTCAACCTACTAAAATGTTGGGACTCCCGGTGTGAGCCACTGTGCCTGGCCCAGTCTTATAATCTTATGGACCACGGTCATAAATGCTGTCTTTCATGGGTCAAAGTGTCATTATGCATCACATGACTTCTGCGAAGTAGAACTTACTTTAAGTTTCTATGCTTGAATCCTTTTTACTCTTTCTTTATATTTTTCTCTTGGCAATCTTTTATGCCACAGCACCAGCTCTCACTATGAATAGAAGATTTTCAAATTTAAATCTCTAGATCTGCCCCATCTCCAGAAATACAGAACACATTTTCAACTATTCTTGGGTCATTTTCACTTGATGTCTTGGCTGCACTTCCAACATAGTACATCTAGAACTGAAATTTTCACTCTTCTCCGACTAAACTGCTGTATTTCTTAACTTCCCTGTATCTCTTAATGGAACCATCTTTCTCTTAATACCTAAAGATCATCAGTTATCAAGATCTATAGTAGGTCTTGAATCTGTCTCCTTTCATTTATTGCTAATGCTTTCCTTTAGTTCAAGCGAACATAACCTCTTAGCCAGACTTTTTTTTTTTTGAGACGGAGTCTTGCTCTGTCACCAGGCTGGAGTGCAGTGGCTAAATCTCGGCTCACTGCAACCTCCGCCTCCTGGATTCAAGTGATTCTTCCGCCTCAGCCTCCCGAGTAGCTGGGACCACAGGCGCTCGCCACCACTCCCAGCTAATGTTTTTGTATTTTTAGTAGAGACCGGGTTTCACCACGTTGGCCAGGATGGTCTCGATCTCTAGCCAGACTTTTTATTGTAAGTGGCTTCATCCGCTTCTATGGTTTCATTGACCACAACACTTAGATGTGTCCTAAATCAATACCTCTAGTCCTAGCTTCTTTCTGAGCTGGGGCCAATATTCCAACTGCCTGCTGAGGATCCCACATGTAAGTCCTACTTCTATTTCAACCTCAACCTGTCCAAAGCCAAACTCGATGTCATAGCCCAACATGCTCTTCTTTTTGTCCTTTTGGTCTTAAACACATTAGCTAGTCAGCCATCTTAGACATCACTTAAAGGTCTCTCCCTCACCATCTGCATTCAGTAGCACAACAAAGCCTAATCGTTCTATTTTCTAAATACCTTAAATCATTATCATTTCATCCCCTCAATCACAACTGCCACTTATTCTTAACATCTCCATTATATTTCCACATAATACTCAATAAGTATTTCTGCAACACTCAATACGTATTTTTGTAATTAATTTATGCTCTCATTTACTCAGTGACTGGAACCAGTGATCAATTCTACTTTCGCCTAAGTTATTATACAATATTTCATAGATTCTGAGATGCATTCACTGCTACATTTTAACATCTGAGAAATTGGAATTCATCTAATAATAGATGGTGTTTAACTGGAAGTATTTTTCTTTCTTAGAATTTCTAACATTAATGTGCTTCACAGTTGATGGTGTCTTAGATTTGATGAAACATGCTAATGGTTTTCTGTGTACAGTAACCTCCTTTTATCCGTAGGGGTTATGTTCCAAATTCTTCAGTGGAGGCCTGAAACTATAGATAGTACTGAACCCTCTATAAATACTGTGATTTTTTCCTATATATACATACCTATGATAAAGTTTAATTTATAAATTTGTCACAGTGAGAGAGTAACAACAATTACCATAATAAAATAGAACAATTATAATAGTATACTGTAATAGAAGTTACATGTATGTGGTCTCTGTCCCTCTGTTTCTCTCTCTCTCTGTTTCAAAATACTGTAATATTTTCAGTCTGTGGGTGACCATAGGTAACTGAAACCTTCGAAAGCAAACCACAGATAAGGGGTGACTATTCTACCTTCCCAGCCACTGTCTTCTGTTTCCTCTTTCTATCTTCACTCCCAAGTACTATTTGTCCGTCCTCAGAATAAGTCTTAGAAAACAAAATGCAGAATATTATATGTATGCATCATCTCTAAACCTACCTAATTTCTACATTTTGTGTTTTCTATAATTTGGAGAGAATCCACCAACCTGTGCTCCACCTTACCGTTCACCTCTCCTTCCCTGCTTTGGAAACCTTGGCTCTCTATTGTTTTCAGGATAAAAATGCAACCTCCTCAGCATAGCATAAGAGACCTTTTCCAATCTGGTCCTACTGTAATTTCTCTGCCTTTCTTAATTTCTCCCACATACTTTAAATACCTTTTTTTTTTTTTTTTTTTTTTTTTTTACAGAGTTTATTAAGGTTCCTTAAACTGTGTTCCCTCAGGACATGCTACATGTTGCCTTGAAATACTTTTGTTTGACTAAATTCAACCTATCTTTTATCAATTTTTTTTTTTTAACAAGTTTTCACTTCGTCACCCAGGCTAAAGTGCAGTGATGTGATCACAGCTCACTGCAGCCTTGATCTCCTGGGCTCAAGTGATTCTCCTGCCTCAGCCTCCAAAATAGCTGGGACTACAGGTGTGCTCCACCACAGCCAGCTATCTTTGTATTTTTTCGTAGAGATGGGGTTTCACCATGTTGCCCAGGCTGGTCTTGAACTCCTGAGCTCAATCAATACACCCGACTCAGCCTCCCAAAGTGCTTGGATTACAGGTGTGAGCCACCATGCCTGGCCTTTTATCATCTAACATCATTGCTCAAAAGTATTTCCTGGTTCCCCTGAAAGAGTCACTCTCTAATTTTAGATGATTATAGCAGGGGTCCCCCAGACTCCAGGACATGGACCAGTACTAGTGTGCGGCCTGTCAGGAACAAGGCCATACAGGAGGAGGTGAGTGGCAGGTGAGCAGCAAAGCTTCATCTGTATCTACAGCCCCTCTTCATCGCTCACATTACTGCCTGAGCTTCACCTCTTCTCAGATAAGCAGTGACGTTAGATACTCATAGGAGGGCCAATCCTACTGTGAACTGTGCATGTGAGGAATCTGGGTTGTGTGCTCCCTATGAGAACTTAATGCCTGATAATCTGTCACTGTCTCCCAACACCCCCAGATGGGACCATCTAGTTGCAGCAAAATAAGCTCAGGGATCCCACTGATTCTACATGATGGTGAGTTGTATAATTACCTCATTATATATTACAATGTAACAATAATAGAAATAAAATGCACGATAAATGTAATGTGCTTGAATCATCCCCAAACCACCCATTCCATTCCATTCCCCACTGGTCTGTGGAAAAATTGTCTTCCATGAAATTGGTCCCTGATGCTAAAAAGATTGGGGACCACAGCTTTATAGCATGGTGGATATAAATGTGGTTTCTGGAGTTAGCTGCCTGAATTTGAGTCCTAGTTTCAGCGGGTATTAGTAAATAAATTAGTAAGTCACTTAACCTCTCTGTGCCTTATTTTCTCTGTTAGTAAAATGGGGGATAATAACAGCAACCATGTAAAAAAGTTGTTGGGAGAATTATTGAGTTAATATACTTAAATCACTTAGAAGAATTCCAGTGCATTGTAAGGTTAAAGCTTTTAGTACAAAGTCCTCTAATTGTTTGCCTTCCCAATTAAAAAGCCAGTCTTTCCCCTGACAGAAACAATATCCTGTTTTTTCTTTACATTTTAAATACCCAATCTACTTCCTGACATTTGTCCAATACTTCATAAGTATTTATTAGATGAACAGCGCCATCAAACCAACATGGAATAGAAGCACAGATATAAGGTCAAATGAGTAAATTATTTTTGTCAGATTCTTTGTACAGAGAGAGTTAAACATGTTTAGGTTTCATTTAAAGTGGGGGACTTTTTGTCACTTTCTATTTCAAAAAGGAGGTCTTAAAATAGTGGCAGGATGGAGGTTGATTCTGAAGTAGCTATTTTAGTTCTTTCACCTTGTGTCAGTCTGTCTTTTGCAATTTTTAATTGCCCAAGGTGCATAACCTGGTGTCATACTTCCAGCCAGCTGCATCAATGCAAAGGGTGAATGGCAGTCATGCCTATAGGATATGGTGCTTTTAAAGGTCACTGCTAAAAAGTTCCCTTGCAATAAACGGCAAGCAGTTCACTTTGTCTTGTGGAACAAGCTTGCCTGACAGTGGAAAGGACAGGGTACTAACTGCAGCAGGTGCAGAGGTGGCAGGAGCAGGGATGGATGACCCAGACCCAGGATCAGTCTAGACAGTTTACTTGAACCTTTCAACTTTCTTTTCTCTGTACCTCACTCTGACACCACCTTTTCCTCCTCCTCCTTTCTCTTTCTCCCCCATCAGTCTGTCTCTCTCTTGCCTAAGCCAACCCTAGAAGTGAAGCTTTGGACACTTCCTGCCTGGGTTGGTGAGGGGAAAGGTGACCTGGGAGTGTTTGCTTGTGGCAATTGACAGTAATGCTCACTAAGTAGGACCCTTCTCTGAGTGAAGTCACTGAGCACATCTAATCAGAACGTTTAAGTTGTGTTAAATTTCGATGATTTGTTTGATTAAATAATTGAATTAAAAATGAACTGAACAGCCTGCATTTTTCAGGCAGTTTGGGGATAAGCATAGTCTTTGAAGGCAAACAATCTCAAAGGGTTACACACATACACATATAATTTACCCATACAAGCCATCTGTGTATACAGGGAACACCAGTGAGCTTCTCTAATTAAAATGAGGTCATATGGCCTCATGCACTGATGGTGGGCTTTCTAAGTCAGATAAACCTCTCTGGATTAGCTTCAAAATTCTGCTAGTTCATTCGTGAAACCCTATGGAGTCCTGGTTTTGTCATTTGTAAAATGAATAATAATAGTACTCATTTTGTCCAAGGTTGTTCTTAGTATGAGGTTGCATATGTAACACACTTGGCATCTAGAACTTAACAGGTATAAAATGACCAGATGTTAGACCCAAGTAGATTTTAATATGTTTTTCCTCCAGGAAGATTGGTTAGACTGAGTACATGATTTAGTAATCTGTTCCACACTGTAACAATGGCTGATTAGGCAATACGTTATCCACTGAGGTTATGTAATTGTTAACAAATTCCTGTCTCATGTTGGTTGGTTGAAAGTACTCAAGTTCTACTCTGTGAAAAGGAAATACACAAGAGGGGACGGAAGGCAACAGAATTCCCTTTGGCTTTTTTCCTTCTGAAATGAAGTCATCACTAAAAGTCTGGCAGAGAAGTTTGTTCCATTCTAATTAACATTTTAAAAGTGATATTTCTAATTGTGATACAGAGTGCATTAATGGAAACATAACTGTAATAGGCTGTCTTTCATGATATATGAAGTACATTAAAAATATTTTATGTTATTTAGGGACATCACTCTGTGAATCTAGGACACTACTAAATTATTCACAGATTTTAAACAAAATATGTACAGTTGATTTGTTGCCTAGATGAGAAGAAAGTCTTACCCTATTTTAAAAGAATATAATGTCAGCAGAGAAATTCAAGCATGTTTGGATTGTTAATGCCTCAGAGACAATGATTACAGCTGAGTATGGATTTCTATATTAACAGTGGGATCCTAGGGAGTCCCTGCCTTCTGACATCTGAATGTTTAATAAGGATGAACAGCTTCCCTTCTGATATTCAGAGACAGAGCTTCTGTAATCCCTCTTGGCAGCCCATTCTAATATTTGATTAGCTCTTCAATAAAATGATTTTTCTTATGTCTCTTTATAATTTATTGCTTTATTTTCATCTCTCTTACATTTCTCAAATTTTAGCTCTTCATTGGCTCTTTAACAGACCGTTGAATATTTTAACTCTGATATACATCACAGAAATTTAACCAAGAATCAGGTTAGTATTAACATGGGCTGGTGGATCTCAGCCTAACTTCACACTAATGATTGGATTGGCAGAAGGTAGCTAAAGTCTAAGATATGGAGTGGACATCAATGGACTTGAAGTTTATAAAGTCAGGGGATTGATTCTCAGATTTGCCTACTAAAATCTGCTTGTTTTTCATAAGTTCTTTAATCTTTCTGAATGTCAATTTCTTTGACTGTAAAATAGAGGCAATATTATTCGCAACAGTGATTTCCATGTGGTACATGTTTTATATCCAACTGATAAATATTCAACTTGACTTTATTTCTGAACCTCAAATGTCTAATTGAATATATGGGCAGATAAACCATAGAAAGAAAAATAGAATCATCATAATGACTCATTTTAGGTAAAGATCTGTGAACGCCCAAGTTTTCTGAAGAAATAGTGATGACAATTGAATGATTTTTCATGCTAGAGATTATCATCTGTGAAGTCCCCCTCAATGAAGTAAAAGCATTTGAAAATAACCATTATAGTGAAAGAAGGATTACCACTGCTACATAGTTTGATTATCATAAGGTGGAATAATTTATATATAAAATGCATTATATCTTCTGTGCTTATGTTTATTTTTTCCAGTCATAATTAATGTGTCTCTATTGTTTATCAACTATTTTTAATCACAGCATTCTATAATACAGGATGCATTAGGGTAGCCAATAAACCATTAAAGTTGTAAATCAATTTTTCTTTTAGATAGTGAAACAGAACAGAGTTTTTAAACATGTTCAGTGGATCTTCTTCCCATGTATAATTTTCCAGAAAGTTAGCTAGAGGCATGGGTTTGTCGTTAAATTTGAAACTAGGTGAATTCGATTTGATTGACATCCTATTGATTATAGGGATCATAAGTACTATTAAGTTTAAAGTTTTTATTTTCCAGATGACAAAAGCTGAGAAACTTAGGAAATTAAATAATTTTGCAAATACCTAGGTCTTGGGCTAGAACTCAGCCCCACCTCCCTCAACCTCTCCCAGTGAGGCTTTCTTTTGAGTTTAATACCTTTTTTTGGGTTGTTTTTTGGTCATTGATGACAACTTGGGAAACAGGTGTTTATAGCTTATTGTCAGGATTAATGTAGTTTACCTGTAGGGTCTTGAGTTTTCTTATATATAAATGAGAAGGGTAATAATGCTGGGTAAAATCTAAGGTTTCTGCTAGGGCTTAATGTCTCTTCCTTTTTTTTTTTTTTTTTTACATTTTTCTTGCTTTTATGAAGCATCATCAGTAAATTAATTTCCATAGTTTGGACACAGAAGGACAACTTTACTCCTGGCAAAAATTTCTATAATCCCCCTTTCACCTGTTCCTAGTCAAGCTTCCCTTTCCACTCTATTCTTCAAATACTTACTATGCTTACTTCTAAACTTTTAATCTTCCAAGCTATGTCCTCACTCTCAGTCTATAATTACTCTCTCATTTAATAGAGATACCTCCATACAATTTCTCATAGAATAGATATAATGGATAAATATTTAGATAATATGAGATTATATTAGGAATAGATAATTCCTCACATAATATTCCTCATATAACAGATAATTCCTCTCTCATATATTTCCCTTCAGAAAATAGAGGCAAACAATAATCTCCTTGATAGTTGGCACTTTTCTTCCACTTCTAACTGTCCTGTACAAGTGCAAAATGATTCTGATTTCATAAGGATTTAACTCCCCTTCCATGCCAATAGAAGAGGTGTATCTGTTTGTATCTCACCCCCGCTTTCTGCTGCCAACTTCCTAGGTCCTAAAACCCATTCAGGGTCCTGCATCTCCCCCTCCCTCCTCCTCATCAAATTTTGTAACATAACTACATAATCACTTAGACTACCTTTTTGACCCATTGAAGTCCGGATTCCACATCCTCACATTCTTTTCTCATAGGTCATCTAAGGTCTTACTGCTCAGATTCCCTAAGTTTATCTTATTTTCTCTCCCTTTAGTAGTATCTGGCACAGTTGACTTCTCTCTCCTTCCAGAAAATTTCTCCTCTCGTTTCTCCTGTGACATCATCCTCTACTGCTCTCCTAGCTTTGTGCTCACTCTTCATGTCTTCTTTGAAACTTCCTGAATACACACAGTTCTTTTCTCAGCCCTTTTACTATATATACGTTTCTGGACCATGTCTCTTTTACCTGCTTCTACATTCAACTTTGCTAATAAGCCCCCAATTTTTCTCTCCTGAACTCCGTATCATTTCCTCCCTTCTCTCATCAGCACATCCCTCACAGTTTTTGGGACAAATGATAATATTACATCTGTCCCATACTGCCCTGATGTGAACCAGGAATCTGGGAGCTATCTGAGGTTTGTTTTTACTTCACCACAGACATCTAATCAAGATGATTCTATAGCCTAAATATCTCTCAAACCATCAGCTCCTTTCATGATCTTAGGTCCAGCTCGTCAACTCGACTGAATTCTTGCCTGTACCTGGTCAACTTCCCACTAGTCTTATTGCTGTCCAGTCCAATCTTTTGTGGCCATTAGGGTGATGCTTGCTATATTCTCCTGATTAAAAACCATTAATGGCCAACTCTCTGCAGCATCAATTTGAAATGTATTAGCTCAATATGTGATGCCCTTCAATGCTGTGCCTCAATCCTCTCTAAGTTAGGTAGCACGTATGAATCTAAAGTTTCAAATTCAAATGACAAAAATACTACATTTACTTATGTTCATAAATTATCCTAAAACTGACTCCAAGTTTCCATTCTTTCTGGCAAGTGGGAATGTCAATCTTAGTACATATGGAATTTTATAATCTAATCTCCAGGTTGTTCTGAAGTCTCCGAATTTACTGAATGCCAAACAGAAATGGAAGTTCCTCTGGTCATAATTCATCTGCCAACCCTTATCACCTCTGAGATGCCCAATTTCTTAGCCAGCATGGTTTCAATTTCTTAGCCAGCATGGTTTCTTCAGTGGGTTTCTCATCCCATCCTCCCTTTTCTTCATTCTGTCATTGGGACACAGGACTCTCAGGAGAAGCCAGCAGTCTCTGGGTCTGTGGCACAGTCATAACCATTGTCTTAAGGTCCTGACAAACTAGCTCCCCTTTCCTAGCTTGAGAAGTTGCTCTTATTCTCTCCTTGCCCTCAAAATCATGCTCCCCTTTATGCTTCTTTTTCTGGACACTTAACATATCTCTTCAATGCATTTAAACTCTCATAAAAAACAAGAACTGCTACTGACTCCTGGCTGTTTCTCCTTTCTTCTCCAAAAGGAAAATGCCCTTAGACAAGGAATGTTTTACTTGCTTGAAATGGAGAAGAGTAATATCAAAATACAAAATAATATCTTAAACAATTATTCTGCAATACCATTGTTTCACAACTTCTATGAATGCCCAGTCATTCCATATTCCTTGCAGTTAACTTTGCTTACTCTGTGTCTTTCTCACCTCTGTACTTTGGCATGACTATCTTCTTGACTTTTGTGCCCCCTCATCATGTTCACTTGCACTTTCTTTTATGACAGTTCAGTGCTCATTTAAAAATGGTCTGATCTGAAGTCTACAACACATTATTATTAAGTATGGTCTGTCTCCATGCTGTGAACTAGATCTCAAAAACGTATTCCTCCTGTCTAACTGAAACTTTGTACCTTTTGACCAAAGTCTTACTACCTCTCTTCTCCAATACAGCTTTTGGTAACCACCATTTTACTCTCTACTTACAAGTTTGACTTTTTCAGAGTTTACATACAAGTGAGGCCACACAATTTATCTCTCTGTGCCTGCTTATTTTACTTAAAGTCTTCTAGGTTCATCCATGTTGTTGCAAATGACAGAATTTCCTTTTTAATGGCTGACTAGTATCCTATTGTGTATCTATACCACATTTTCTTTGTCCATTCATCTGTTAGTGACTATAGTAATAATGTATGGTTCAAAATCATTGAAAGAGTAGATTTTAAATGCTCTCACCATGAAAACATAAGAATATGAACTGATGGATATGTTAATTACTTGATTTAATTATACCATGTTGTATACAAATATCAAATCATCTCACTGGACTCCATCGATATGTACAATTATTATTTGTCAGTTAAAAATAAAAGATTCAAAACTAGTCTAATCTTGGTTAAATAAAAAAACACCATTTCATACCTTTCATTCATTTACCTTCATTCATTTATTTCCTCAGTGAGTATGTATAAAGCAGCTACTATGTTTCAGAAATGATGCTTGGTATTGAAGATACTACAGTGAGCAAGAGAGAAGGTGTGGGGCCTGTGTAGAGTTTATGGTCTATTATGGATACAGATTTGAAAAACGTAATTGGCATGTAGAATGTGGAGCATTGTAACAGGGGGAAGTTCAGTGTGCTAAGGCAGTCTATCACAGGGGATAAAATCTAGTCTAGCGGTCCCTGAGGCAGTGATGTTTAAGCGCCTCCCTTACAGCACTCATCGCACTAGTTTTAAATTTATCACTTCTCTATCTTTCCATTAAGTATGGATTCTTCAAGGGCAAGGGCAAGGATTTTCATCTCTTTGAGATTAAAAAAATGTGTTGTATGTTACAATGACCTAAGAAAACTGCTATTTAGGAATTATTTTATGATACTAAACGTTGTTAGGGATCATTTAGAAAAATTACCATTAGAACCTTAAAAGTGTCATACAAATGATTCATTTTAGTTATAGAATTTGAAGATCAATAAATCCTAGAAAGAAACTACTTCACCCATAGTTGAATTACAAATCTTGACAGAAAAAACATATTTCAGTCATATCATTTAAAATTTAACATCCCTATATTTTAAGTAATATTTTCAAATAGGAATAAAACCAGTATTCACTTTTAAAGATATAACACACATTCTTCTTTCATAATAACATCTTTTTAGATTAGAAGGGGTCTGTAATTCAAAAGGTCAAATAGAAAATGTTAATGAAAACAGAATGTAGTCAAGTCAAATAAAGTAAGAAAATAAATCTAGATTTTGCTTCAGGCATTGTAAATCTGATTTAAACAGTCCTCTCAGAAGAATAAACCTACTATTTACTCAAATGTAAAATAATGTTCTTATACTTATTTGCCAGTAATTCTTCTTTTTAACTTTAGGATGTAACATTCTTCCAAAGATAATAAAATAATCTTATATGCAAGAACTAATTTAAATGATATTGGAAGCTAATTTAAAAACCTAGATTTAACAATATAAGTCAAAAAACCTCATGAAATGACTACCAGTATTTAATAAAGAAACCCAATGGGTAATTTCAAATATTAATGGTTTACAATCAAATTACAGACATTTTAATAATGATTGAACAAGTCTATGATCATCATTGTTTCAAAGCTGTAGGGATTAATTTATGTTTCTGCACATACAGATATAGCACCACAGGTCTTTGGAAACTATAGTGCATTATTTACAATAGCCAAATATCTGTTTCCATAGCATAGCGCCCACTTAGGCTTCAAGGTGTGATTATTCAGAATATGATTCTTGGACCCATAACATTCTCAATGATATATCAGTAAAAGCATTACAATACTCTTTATTTTTGTGAAATTGTGTCATCTCCATTTAAGTTGCCATGAAGCATGTGTCTAATAACTGATCTTTAATTGGATAGGTCAAAAATGATTCAGGAAAGACCTTCTCCTGAAATTAAAAGTGTCAATTTCAAGATCAGATAGCAATTTAACATTAGAATTAGTTTTGTACAATTTTATGGAAAAAAATATTATCACTGAAAAATATTTCCATGGTCTGTCCTAAATTGATCATTTTCACCTCGTGGTCTCCAAGGTTTCAAAAAAGTTTTAACAGAAGATTGGAAGGAGTTTGCTGCCCACTCATGATGATGCTTCAGAAAAAAAGGTTCTTCAGAATGGATCAAAGGCTGTAATTTCCCTGCCATTTCTGCCCAATTTTCTTTTCTCCTAATGTTTTCATTTTTTGAAATGGCTATGATTGCAATCCAATTTTGCCCACACAGCACTGCATGCCTAAATGAACCATTTATCACAAACTTTTTGTCTTTTGTATGCTTGAGATTTTATTTGCTTAGAAATCTTTTTTTCATTAATGTTTACAACTCAAGCTGCATAACAATTACCTTCAGTAATTACTACCTGTTGTGGATTATATTATTCTATTCTCCAGATGTGGCATCAAAAGTTCCTGTTTCAAACCAATTATATGTTAGTGCTGAAATTCATTGCTATTTCACCAAATACAAATTCCCTTATACATCCTTGAAAAGTTTTAAGTTTGACCCTCATCCTGACTTACAAATATTAAAACATTCAGGATTGATATTTCTTCCTGTAGATAATCTCAGACTATCACGAACTCATTAGGTGTAACTGTTCCTTTGTATCAGTTGACATATTTTTAATCATTGTGATGGGACTGTTCAAGTTAATTATTAGCTACTTGTATTTGGTACTGAATAATGTAAGAAACGTTGTTATTAGTTATCAAACTTTTGAGTTTAAGGTCTGTTAATACGGTTTAAGGTCACAAAGCCTACTTAAGATTGTCTAAATTTAAGTTATAATTATTGTGATGAGCATTGTAACACTCTTTCCCCAAGTTTCAAAATTCACAAAAATATTTTAAAAATCAATGTATGTCTAGAAAAAAAACCCAGACTGTACACCTTAAACATACCTTTGCTCCTTTGTCTTTTAATTTTCAAGAAAGCCTGTGATTAGGGGAACACTAGAATATACTTTCTAAAGGCCTGTCTTTCCTTTTCATGTACTTAGAAAATAAAGACAATGATAGCTAAGAATAAATATTATTTTAGCTAAGAGGTAGAGGAAGGGATCAAACATGAAGAGTAGGCAGCTTAATTTTTGGTAATGATTGCAAAGATTCAGTTTATTAACAATGTGTACATTTGGAAGATTTATGGATTTTTAAAAGTAGATATATGGTGTTTAGCCTTTTATCTCCTTTACCTTGTAGACACTTTACATAATTTTTTTAAAACCCAGGTCAGATCTAAAAACTTTCAGACAACATCCTTTGATGAACTTCAACAGCCTCTGCTCATTCTTCTACCATGCCACTTTGTAAGGTCATGTTTTAAAGTTTATTATTTTCTAGAATTGTTGAAGAACAGACACTCTTATTATTATTATTATTATTAATGTCTCCTGGCTTCTGAGGTGAATATCTGGAGAAGATAAGCATTTGACACTACTGAAAGTATTGTCTTCTCAAACCGGAAGTTTGGGTTAGGGCCTCTGTACTGTGGTGTGGTGGTGTTATGGGCTTTGAAGTCAGAATGAGGTATGAATTCCAGAACTTTCATAATCATCTGTGTGGTCTTCAGAAAGGGTAATGAGCTTTCTTAGGCCACAGTTTTCTCTGAAGTGATGAAGATTACATGAGACAGTACAGGGAAAGATCCTGACATATAGCTGGCAATCTATGTTAGTCCCAGTCCTTCCAATGGACTGTTTTCTACAACAACATTACCTTACGTTCTCTTGTAACTTTCATTCTGCTATGAAGTGTGAGGATGGACTAGTGAGTTGGCTAAGGGTGTATGAATGTGCTGCCTGTCTGTGGGAATATGTTTAGGGCTGAAAGGATGGTTAGGACACAGGCTGTACATTCTCATGATTAAAACTCCTTGAAGTCTGAAGTGGTTTTTGTTTTGTTATTGTGCTTGCTAGCTTTTTGCTTTTAGGCAATTTCCTTTTCCCTCTTCTCCACAGGACTTAAAACACTATGTCTGAAGCTTGGGTTCTGGGGTCCAGCTATTTGGGTTTGAAAAATTAGCTGTGTTATGTTGGGGGAAGTCACATAAAACGTTTGTGCCACAATTTACACATTTGCAAAATAAGGCTGTTGATAATGATATCAATTTCATTGGTTTGTTGTCATGAGGAGTAATTTTTAATATGTAAAAATCATTAAAAATGGTTATGATGTTTTGGACATCGTAAGCACACATACCATATACGTGTTTGCTATTACTAATTATTGCATAAAAAGAATTAGATAAAAAGTATTAAAATCATGGAAAAAATCAGATAAAAACATTAATTTAAATGTTTCTGATGAGTTATGAAGATCATGATCCTTAAAATTCACATATAAGAAAATGACAAATTTCATTAATTCATAGTTTTTGAAAAAATGTTAACATTCTAAATAAAATTAGAAAAACATATTTTTAATCAAGATGAGTCAAAGCTATAGAGATTTATAAAATCAGATAATATATTAATAGGCATATGTAGTATGCATTCCAGAATATTAAGCGGATTTGTTATCATCTAGAGCATTTGGGGAAGAGTAGAAATGAACAAGAGTTATATTTTTGATGCTGTGTGTATACCTTTATATGTATTATCTAGCTTGATACTCATTAATATTACAATATTATGGAGTAAAGTGATGCTCTTTATTTTCCATACAGATAAACTGAAGTTTAGAAAGTTGCTAATACCAAGGTTCTTGCTCTTTCTATGTAGGAAAAAAAAATGTCCAGGGCAAGGTCAGACTCTGAAACTCTTCACTACTGAGGGTACCAAGGTCTGAATGTGTTGAATTTAGAAAGTGCCTTCAGGCTACAGCTAAATAGGATGAAACAGTGCTTTGATTTTGATTTTGTAGATGGATTTAAGAATATTTCACCCCTGGAAAGGTAAAACAGAATTATTGGTGGTTTAAAGTGAAAGCTGATTAGAAGCTTATGCCACACCAATTTCTTGGGAAATAAGTCTCTTAAACGAAATGAGCCAGCGTATGAAGAGGTTTGAGAGGTATCCTAGTCTTCCTAGTGCTGGGCCAATAGTTGCAATGGCTGACCCAGATGAAGGGTCTTGTTGCAAGAGCCACCTACTTCCTGGTGCTGTCTAGCCTAGTCGTTTGCAAATGGAAATTGTGTATCCTGGGCCACGGATGCCTGGGGTCTGAGTGCTCTTGGAAACGGTCCTCACACAGAAAATCAGAAGCTTCTTTCCTTTATCCCAATGTGGGCTGAGGAAACTGCTAAGACATGCTCTCTTGGGCAGTGGGAAAAAAAGGAAGCTTCTCACTGAAAAATATCAGGAAGGGATTTGAGCCCAGGGACTGACATCTCTGTTCTCTATTATATCTTAAAGAACTCAGTATTTTATATACATTGCTGAATGCACAATCCTTGTTAACAGGTGTTACTGATTCTGCTTTTCCTGTCCACTTTTGGGATTCAGGAGTAACAAGTTTGGTGCCCTGTCAGTGTATTACACAGTTGTAATAATAGATGGCACACTTCATTGATAGAAACTGAAAAGTAATTTGATGTATTGTACACTGAATGAGCTAATTTTGGAGGAAATGATTGGTCAAGGAGGTGAGGATGGATGTGCCATTAGCAGAAGTCTGTTGCAGTGAAGTGTGGTGTGCTTTATCTTCCCCAGTACCTAAGACTCTCTGCTTAGAGTATTTCAGGAAATCCATAATCATGGCACAAATCTACATCCACAGCCAAGGACAGCATCTCCCAATTTGTTTTCTGACAATATTTTAACAATTTACAACCTGAATTCAGACTTCTATCTTTTGACTTTTGAGAGATCTGTAACCTGAGCTAGCATATTCTTTGAACAGCAAACCATAAGCCAGTAATCTATGTCTGTGTGATATAGTCTAATTAACTAATCTTTGAAGGGGGGAAATAGAGGAGCATATCCCAACATTGCTTGAGCTGAATTTTTTTCAGTTTGATCAGAGAATGTGATTTTTAATGAAAAACTTAAAAAAAGGAATGTTTTAAAGAATTTGAGGATGACTACTTGTTCTGATTTTATGTTTTCAAAATAATACTCAAGATAACTGGGTTGTGGGTAAAGCACAATTTAAATCTGCAGCAGTGTCAACGTTTTCTTTGATTTTCTTATTTGATTATGGCAGCCCCATCAGGGCTGAGCAATCATCACTGCTGTGACTCAAATTTCCCTACAAAAATGACAATCGAACTCAGAATGTTAAATCCTTTTTCTTCTCTGCCAAAGAAAGACTAAACTTCAATATAACAAAATGAGTGAGGATATCAACCAGTAGAAGTTACCAGTGAGCAAATTTACATGTGCTTGCCTAAAAGAGGGCCTAATAAATTGTACTATACCCATGAAAATTCTGCAAAAGACAACAGTATGCAATTTTAAAGATATTTTAATTAAATTACTTTCTGGGTTGCATGTTATGGGTATATAAATGATGCTCACTAGTACCATCGTTCCTGTGGTAACAATCATTCCTAGCAACATGAAAAGATCCTAACAAGATCTGTTCTTAAGAATCCATTTTTGGAGTATCATCAGAGAAAACTGTATATTGCTCTCTATACCTAATCACCCATTTTTTTTTAAGTGTAAGATTTTCTCAGAATCATAGACCCACAAGGTTAAATGAAGACAATCTAGGGTTTGAAGTTTTGTTATTATGTCTGCTTCTCACTTGTCCAATGACTTGGGCTTGACCTCCTACTTTAGAACATACTTGAGACACAGGAATATCTCCCTACCATACCTATATCAATTTTCCGTAAACAAAAGTGATATTCCTCCAAGCATTCTGCAGCAGACACAAATCCCATAAATAAACCATTCTCTGATTCAGAACACTGGAGGACTCAGACACAAACATATTCAACAATAAGTGATAGAAGTCTAAAAAGAATTCTGGTTCTCCAGTGATTAAAAGCAATGATAGCCATTTTATTCTTTACTCAAAAGACAAATGAAAGTTCTTGTGAAATTGTGAATTGCCTAGAGTTTATTTCTCCTAATTTTACTAATATTTGCATTTGATTGATTAAATTTTGCTTTACCTGCAAGCATTTTGCCAAATGGAAATGTTCTGTCCCATCTATTTTAGTAAGGGACGGTTTCTTGGCATGTGAGATTAATAAAAAGTCATATTGCTAAGCTCTCATGATTGGTCCAATGGAGGTTTATTTGTTTTTCTTTGTATCTTTTTCTGGCCACATTTTTAGTATACTTATACAAGCCAGCCTTGTATTTATTTCTGTGTCTTGTCTCTTCCAGGACACAAATATATTAAGCTCCAGCCCCACAAAGGCGAAAAATGTTGGTTTTCAAGTTGTAGCAAAGTTGCAGCTTAACGTCTCAATAATTTCTTAGGTGTAACTTTAGAGCATTGGCACTGAAGGTGAGATGCTTACCTGGCACCACAGTGATCCCTTGCTTTGGAATTCTGCACAGGTGTGCTGTAATATGAGTGAGCTGTGGGTCCCCAGGTATAACTCTGGTCTGCACTGTCTGTGTGTTGATGATTCAACAATGATCTGACATTTCCTGAGGAGCTTTCCTGAGATACCAAACTAGGCACAGGCACACACAATTACTGCATGATGCCTGGAATCAATTTATTCTCTGGCTCTTAGCAATTTTGCTCATGACTTACACAACCAGCTACTCAAGCACATTCAAGGGCATTCCCCGAGAAACAATGTGCTAATTCTGCATCTCAAATTGTTGCCAGTTAAACTGGGTTCTGATGTACTTTGGCAGCACCCTGAAGAAAGAAATCCAAGTCAATGACATACACTGTTTAACCGAATGAATTATGCATCTGAAGGCAATGTGTTCATATGGCCCTATGATGTTTCTTAGAAAATATGGGCTCAATAAGACACAAAAAGTTATGAGAGCATTAGAAGCAATAAATATTATACCCAAGGCTCAAATTAATTATGACAAGTGGAATATATCTGAATATCAGTTTATCTATAGTTTTAGTAGATATTATCTTGTCTTTCATGTCTAAATAATCATTACTAATCAAGATATTTTTAATCTTTTTCCCAATTATTCAATGACCCATCTTTTTCTCATTGTCAATGCTAGAACAACATTAGTTATACTTATTTGGACATGGAATGCAAAATAATTTAATTGTAATATATTTCTCATGTTTTTCAAGTATGTTAACCTGTATAACCACAATAATATAAATGGAAGAAAACAAAATAAGTAGCTTATTTTAGTTAAACCACACATTCCAGCATGTCTACTATTATATACATATTATGTGCCTAAATAGTAAGTTTAAGTAATAGCAGAGGTATAAGTATGCTTTATTTGTACATTTCCAAAGGAGTATAATTTTGAAGAAATAAGGAATCCATAGAGTGTCACAATACATTAAAATCTAAAATTCCTTAGGTTTAATTAGGAAAAAATTTAACACAAAGACAATATTGATGTAGCAATGTTTAGACTGAATTTAATCAGATAAATCTGGTAGGGTAAAGGAGATGAGGATGAATAAACATCATATGGAAGGGCAAAATAAATATTTGTGGCTGAATTAAAAACAATACAGAAATTTGATATCTCAAAGAAAACAGATGGCACACATGCTTGTTTCCACAGATAAAAATAGTTTTTGTTTTAACAAAACTCAAGATAGAAAGCAAGGGGCAAACCTGGCCTCCATTTTTCATGAGCAACTCTTAGGAAGCTTATTTCCTTGACACTGTACGGCTTTGACTGCCAGTTCATTCAGATGTCGGTAAGCTTAGCTCAGGGTGGGATAGTGACTAAAGGACTTATGCCAATCAACAATGTGGCTTTTTTGAGGGATGCAAAGAGTAATGGTCACAGGGGTGCTGGCAATCTGTTATCCTATAAGCTTCTCTTCCTAAGACAACCAGAACTTCAAATTGTGAAGGAATCAGTGCAACCAGGATGCAGTATAACATTAAAGCAATGATTTCCAAACTTCAGCATGTATGAGTCAATTAGGAGCCTGTAAAACTAACAGTTCCTGAGAATGATGGTTTCCAGTTTCATCCATGTTCCTACAAAGGACACGAACTCATCATTTTTGATGGCTGCATAATATTCCATGGTGTATATGTGCCACATTTTCCCTGTTCAGTCTATCATCGATGGATATAGGTGATGGGGAGGAAGGCAGCAAATCACACTGCCATGTGTGTACCTATGCAACAATCTTGCATGTTCTTCACATGCACCCCAAAACCTAAAATGCAATAAAAAAAAAAACAGTTCCTGGGCCCCATACCCCAAGACAAAGATTCAGTACCAGACGCAATGAGGTGCTGATAAGCACTCTAAATGATTCTGATGTATGCAATCTGTAGAACCCTGTATGGTAATGAAGCACACGGTCTTTTATAGTCAGGTAGGCCTGACTATAAAACACATTCATTGGCTCTAAAATCTCAACAAATACTTAACTTTGCACACAGTAAAGAAAGTAAATTTCAGAGAAGTTACTATTAAGATCACACTATATATGGAAAGCACCTAGGTAAAAGCATACTAAATTTGTATCAAGGAGTGTTCTGTTAGAAAAGAGTTTTTTATAGACACAAGAATTCTAAATGCAGATATACTGTAGAGGGAAACCTGATACTGCTTTCTCTTCCTGAAGAGGATGTGGGCTTCCTGTGTGCAGATTTTGTAGAAGAACTTATAGAGTCTGAAGTTTGTAAATGCTTCTATACTAGAAGCATGCAGATTTTTTAGCCTAAATTCTCCTGGAATATTACATGGTTATTATATGCCTCACATTTTAAACGACTGTGGCATAGCAAGAACTTGGCTGTATTTTCAACATTAACATGGTCTTCCCAGATGAAGCGAGTTTCTGGTAGCTATGTGCTCCTCTGGCAACCCAGGGGCAAAGGGGAAGCCATATATGGTCTATCTTTTCCTGCCATGAAGAGCCCCTGTTTCCATTAACTTCAGCATACTTGTTAAATAAATCAGGGACTTTCTGTAGGGTTGTATACTCTTTTCCTGGCAGTCCACAGCCCACCTGAAATGCTGCATACATGGCAGCACCAGCTGCAGATATATTTTGTGCACAATTTGGTAATGGAGGAATAGAAACACCATCACTCACTCATTCTGCTCAGTAACCTGGTTATTCTGTTCACTGGGTTGTCCAGTGCTGACAATACTTTCTCCTGGGGTAAATCAAAGAGAAAAAGGGGTCCTGTCTCAGAAGAGAACCAATCAAAACCAAGTAACACCAAACACTCTGACTTAGTCTATGATTTGGTTTTAGTAGAAGTGTATTTAAATATCTGGGAATGAAACAACATGACATAATAGGAAAGTATTATAGAAAAAGGAGGTAATCAAATCATTTTTATTTCTCGAAAAGTACTATTAACATTGACTCTACACCTATACATGATGAGGACTTAGATAACTAATATGGTATTTTTTTCAAGGCCAATAGGAGGAAAAGTAACTATAGAATACTCCATTATATTTATAAGCCTAAGAGAAACCAGAAGTTCATTTTGTGCCTCCTAAAACTATTATAGGAACATGGATATTTATTCAATGTCATCATCAAAAATCACTCTTGGATGAGGAAGCTGTTGCAGAGTGAGGGAACAGACAGTGCTCATCTACAGCCTTTCAACCATGGTAAGTTCAGAATGAAGCTCCCTCGTTGCAAGACCTTTATGATGTTCTGGATTCTCCCATTCTTACTTTCTCTCAAATTCTCAGCTTGAGTTCTGCCTTCATTCCTATCTCCAAATTCAAGATTTAAACCTTTCAACCTCAAACCAAGAATAAGGAATGAGGCTGTGAGCTGCCTTACTCAGGAGGCCTGGGACTAAGGATGCAGATGTCTTGGATGTTGTTTCTGTGTGTGGGCCAGGGTTATGGGACATGCGTAGATAATGCTGGTGAAAGCAGAGCTGGGCTAAGCCATGCTGGAGTCTGAGGTGAAGGAAATGCCACTCAGGCTGACCTCACCTTTATTTAATATTTTGAGGTTTTGTTCATCAGAAATTTTTGGATAAATTCTGATTTTTAAAAATATTGCTTAAAAATATTATTTGACCTTAATTACTGAGTTTTTTTCTTACCATTTTAAATTTTATGCATAAGGCAACTGGCCTACTTGCCTTACCCTAAGCCCACCACATGTGAAAGCCTTGGAAAATATTAAAGTATTTAACTAGGTGTGTACACAGGTGGTGATATAAATATACAAAAAGGGAAAAGAAGGATGGGACTCACAGTTTTTGAGAACCTACTACATGTAAGCCAGGCATTGTTTGTTATATGTATGCATGCACACACACACACACACACATACACACACACAAAGAATATTTATGTGTGTGTACTCATATTTAATCCTGTGAATTACATTTACATTTTATAGATGAAGCGAGGAAAGCTCAAAGAGGTAATTTACCCAAAGCTGCAGAGCTGAAAGGTAAAAGGGAGGAGGTGAATAGAAGTGAGAGAGAGTAATCTATTTATGAATTAAGATAGCGCTTTTTATACACCAATAAACTACTATAATAGTTCTTACCGCATTTGGGAAATGCAGCAAAATATCATTCAAGGTTTTATTAAATAGCAATAATGTTCTTGCCTCTTTCATGGAGATTAAAGATATAAATTTGATGCTCTGAATCTAAGTTTCTAGAAGTTTCTTTTTCATTGGTTTCAGTTGATTTCTCAAGTTTTTAGTTGAATTACTGCTTTTTAGTAGTTCTTTTTGTGTACTCTAGTAATATTTCATGAACCATTAGATGGGAATTAAATATTTAAATGTCAGAGAGCTTTAGAGGTAAAGTATTTTTCTATCAATCAGTACTTGAGAAAGCTGTATGGGTTAGAGCCAAGATCAGGGAAATCAATATTAATTATTTATGTTGCCCTTCTTGTCATGGTGAAATAAATATTGTTGAATGACGTGATGGTTAAGTCATTATGTGTTGGGGCTTAAGAAAGGACATGAATATCTATTATCATATTTTTATGCATGACTGCTTGCAGAAATGGAATAAATGTCAGCTAACAACATGACAGCAAAGAGATTTGTGCAGAGAAACAGGAAAGAAAGGAATATCCATGGTCAATACAAAAGCAAGGGAATAGGAAAGAAATGAACATTTATAGTCGATACAAAAGCAGGCTCATATACATAAACACCAGTGCTAGGAAAGGTCAGCAATGCTAACAAAGAGTTAATATGATACCAATTACATAAAGAAACGCATTACAGAATTACAGCTAAATCAAATTCTTATTCATCTAAAATTAAAAATGTGCATTAAAATGTTTACGAAGAACAAACCAAATATTAAGTGAACTCAAAGTCTTAGTTTATAGTTTAATTTCTAATATCTTCAAAGGTATCTTGGATGCAGCAAGGTTATGACAGAGTAAAAAATCAGTACTAGGAAGCAGGCAGTCTTGGTTTCAGAACAGCATTTGTCTCTTCTAATTTTTTTTTTTTGAGACAGAGTTTCACTCTGTCACCAGGCTGGAGTGCAGTGGTGCAATGTTGGCTCACTGCAACCTCCACCTCCTGAGTAGCTGGGACTACAGGCGCGAGCCACCACACTCAGATAATTTTTGTATTTTTAGTAGAGACGGGGTTTCATCATGTTGGCCAGGATGGTCTCGATCTCTTGACCTTGTGATCCACCCGCCTCGGCCTCCCAAAGTGCTGGGATTACAGGCGTGAACCACCGCGCCGGACCTGTCTCTTGTAATTTATGACTTGGGAGAATTATTTAACTTCCCTAAGCCCTGTTGCTCTTGTATAATTGTGCATGATGACTGCTTTATAAGATGGTTGTTTTAATGAGATAATGGCTATAAAGTTCCAAGTATAAAAAAGTTCCGGCCGGGCTTGGTGGCTCATTCCTGTAATCCCAGCACTTTGGGAGGCCGCAGAGGGTGGATCACCTGAGGTCAGGAGTTTGAGACCAGCCTGACCAACATGGAGAAACCCTGTCTCTACTAAAAATGCAAAAAATTAGCCAGGTGTGATGGTGCATCCCTGTAATCACAGCTACATGGGAGGCTGAGGCAAGAGAATCGCCTGAACACGGGAGGCGGAGGTTGCAGTGAGCCGAGATTGCGCCATTGCACTCCAAGCTGGGCAATAAGAGCGAAACTCTGTCTTGGGGGGGAAAAAAAAGTTCCAAGTATAGTATTTGGAACATATCAGTTTATTGAATAATAAATGTTAGACCTAACTGTTTTTTATTATTGGTGTTTGTGGAAGCAAAGGACTAGTATTTTGGAACAAATATCTGACCTTTAGAAATGACTACCCATACTTTGCAAACATGGAATAATAAAAACAGTTTATAATTTTTCTCTCTCCCAAATAAGTAAAACTTGCAGAACTAAACCTGAGAAGGAAATCAATTTTAATATGCAGGTGAGGTCATATTTAAAATTGATCATTGCTATTATAATTAATGAAAAACACAAGAAAAATGATTTTTTTCTAAATGAAAAGGATTTACCATTTACATGAAATAACTTCATCAAACACATTTTTTTCCTTTGAGTTTAGCAAGACCCATAAATCATTGACCAAGAAGAAACATTTAAGCAAAAAATGCTTTAGGTAACATGTTAAAAGTGAAAATTATAGAGTTGTACTAGCAATTTTTATTAATAATTACAACATCATTATTAGAGTGTTATATATGTTGGAAGTTACAAAAAATAGTATAATAGTAATATGTAGTAGAAAAAAATGGAGATTAGAAGTCTTTTAGTAATTGGAAACTATTTTATCCAGTACATTCATATATGGTTCCTGAAGTTTACTACTGGTCAAGGTTGGCAAAATATGGTAGTAAAGAAGATGGCTTTGGGATCAGTACATTGGGGTCCAACTCCAGGCTCACCCTTGTGAGTTAATGAATCTTGGCGTTACTTAACTTCTTCATTCTTTTTTTTCTTCTTTATAAAAGTGGGATAACTAAAATATCAACCTCATAACACTACTGTGAGATTTAACTAAGCTTAAGCAGTTAGCAGATGTCTGGCTGTTAATAAGAGTTCAATGTATGGCAGCTGAAAGAATGTCTGTTCTACTAACTGCAATGGTAGATTTATTTTTAGAATAATAAAAATTAAGTAATTTTCTATCTAAATGTTAAATCTAAAAATCCACGATTTAGTCTAGACACAGACATCTTTTCCAATCTAAACTTCTAAGCTGAACTCAACTCAACTCCTTTCAGGCATTCAATAAATTTTCAGGTAATGCAGTCTCAAGCTGCCTTCTGGGCATCAGAGCAACGAGATGACTTGGAGTGAAAGTTTGCCACTTTGATTTGCTTCCCCAAGTTCAAATAGTAATAGCTTTTAATTAGCAACTTATTTTAATTACTCTTACGAGGATCTTATTTGTTCAGAAATTCAGCCACATTTAAGGCACCATTGTCTTTCAATCCTCCTACTTTGTCAAGAGAAAAAGCATGCATTCACCATCATTGACCCGTTTCCTGTGGCTCTAAAAGTAAAGGTAAGGAGTTGAATCAGCCGATGATCCAATGAGTGTCTTTTACTGTCCAAAGCAAGATGCTCCTGTAAATCATCCAACTCTCTCACTCTTCCTTATTATGTAATAAATCTGGAGTAACTTACTTTATTAGTATCCAAATAAGGCTTCCCAAGTAGCTTGTAATTTTTTCATAGGCTTTTCCCCCCCCTTAAGTGCAAGGCTGTTTCATATTTATTTAACTTGTCAGGGACACCAACAATGAATAAATAATTTATGAACTATTGAAACTGAGTCTTTACAAAAGGAACACAGTAATTACATAATATTTTACAAATGCCTTGACTAGCATGATGCCAGAAGTCCTGGCTCACTTTCCCAGCCTAGCCTCATTGAGGTATAACTGACAAAAGTGTACAAATTTAATGTGTACAATGTGATATTTTAGTACATATATATATAGTGAAATAATTACCACAATCAAGTTAGTTAAGGCATTGTTACCATGTGTGTGTGTGGTGAGAATATTTAAGATCTACTTTCTTTGCAAATTTCAAGTGTACAATATAATATTATTATCTATAATTACCATGCTCTACATTACATCCCTGGAACTTATTCATCTTATAATGGAAAGTTTGCACCCTTACACAAACATCTCCTTATTTTCTCCATCTCTTGGCCCCTGGCAATCACCATTCTATTCTCTTAGAATGTCTTAAACTTATAATGCCCAGCCCTGTGCTAGGCATGGAATTGATACTAACCGAGCCTTTGTTACTTATTTATTAGTGTCTGAGGTAAGCTTAGAATAATTTTATATGTGCAAAGAAATAAATTTAAAAGTATATAGACTTAAGGGATGAAAGAGACATAAATATTAACCAAGTAACATACTATTAAAAAATCTTGAATGCATACTAAAGGAGCATTCTAGTATATTCTAGTATCAGCAATGTCTTTCAAAGTTCAATTTCTGATTTTATGAAGCCATGATCAAATCTTACTATGTACCAGTCATCAGAGTGTGATAAAGTGCAAAATCGCCATCGTTACCCTGACATTTTCATTCAGTTTCTGCTGAATACCCAGTCAATTCTTCCAACATTCAGAAAAATGTTCCTCAGCATTTACCTTGTCATTTTGATGATGCTATATATCCCACAATCAAACAGAAATTTTCAGGTCTCCTCTTCTTTTATAGTAATTCAAATATGCCTTTGTAAACCTGGATTCCTTACATTGATTGAGGAAAATGATTTATTATTGTTTTTTCCATGCTTCCATATTTCTCAGGTAAAGGAATATGTAACAATTTAGTTTGCATATACACAACATAGTTTTAAAACGTTTACACTTAAAGTGAAGGTAGATTTGGGTTTGACACCCAGTAACAAGAAAAACGGTGTATGAGATTTGAGGCAATTTACTGAGTCTTAGGGAAATCAGAATGTTGACTTTTTACTGGAAAGAGTGGCAGAAAATTGCCACATGACCAGCACTTCCAGATTCAAGAATAACAGATAATTTCTGATATACGAAGCCTGCAATCTATGGACACAGATGACTGCCAAATCTATAATTCTATCTAGGCCTTTCTCCTCAATTCTGATCTGTTCATTGGGAATTTATAGCAGACATTCTGCTATCTCTTCAAACTCCTTTCTGAAACTGTGTTCATAATTTTTCCTTCCAAAACTGGTTACTCTGTTCTACTTTCATATTTCTGTCAACAATATAATCATTTTTCCAGTCACCAGGATGCAAGAGCAATGTTTAATTTTTTTTTTTGTACTTGTACCTGCCATTAAGTTCTGTGGTTTTTCTTCCATATTGTCTTTTATACATATCTCTTTTTCATTCTGGTTGGTTTCTCCCAAGTTTAGGTCTATCATCTCATAATTAGAGGTAGCAATTCCAAAGAAGGGATGTATATAAAAGCCTTTTAACTTTTTTTGGATACATAATATTTGTAAATATTTATGTGTGAGTAACTCGCCATATAGGTACTGAAGAAGGACAGCTAAGCAGAACCCTGGTACAATTAGTGTCTGAAGAATATCTCAGTTTATAGTGTTACTACTCAGTTATTTCCCTTTATATAATCCTCTCTATACAATCATATATTAGTTCATAGAATGAGTGCCTAAAGAATATCTTACCACTCAGTTATTTCCATATATATATATATAAAACTATATCTTAGTTCATAATTGGAGGAATGCCTAGAGTAGACATGGTACAGAGCATGAATTAAGGAATAAGCAGCTTATGGTTGGAGAAATGTCTGGAGCAGACACAGGGCAGAGCATGACTTAAGGGAAAAACAGTTATACCAGGACAAGAATCCATGACCCAGGCGGCAGCATTCAGTATCATAAAGATATCTACTGTATGGCAGGCTTGGGGCAAGAGCCACTCCTCCTGACAAAGGAGTTGTAGGACCTTGCTCCAGTTCTTGTGGAAGGCTGCCCTTAGACCGGCAATCCCTCAAGCATACGAGGGCTCAAAACCCCTCTGGATAATCGCACCTTGGTGACTGTGAACTTTATCAGCTCGTTACTGTGCTAGCTCAAAAAGCATCCTCCTATAGAACTCATTGGAAGCTGCCAGCAGGTGGTGGTAGACGCTGACAGCTCTGTCACTGCTGTGTGACTTAAGCATCCTCTTATAGATCTTCTTAGGAGTAGCATGCCCATAGATAGAGGAATTGCACACTGCACCCTCTTCACTGCACACGGCCTACCTCCATGCCTCGGTGACCTAATGGGGGTGGACCCCTTGCTGCGTACTGTCCACCTCCTAGCCTAGGTGACCTATTGCGGGTGGACCTCTTGTTTTATTGCTCACGACCCTATCACTATCCTTAAAGATGACTTCACTCACTACCCTGCCCCCTAACCTATACACAATAAATACAGATGCATCTGGACATTTGGGGCCTTGCCTGTCTCCGCTTATAGGTGGTGTGGCCCCCCCTGAGCCTAGCTGTGTTTTCCTTGTACTTCTGTGTCCTGTTTCTTTATTTCTTGGATCCTATGCCTCAGCACAGCATAAGGGACAACCCACGACCCTGTGGGGCCCTTAGGCCTACATTTACGGGGTATAGGTGATATTTTGATACATGCATACAAGGAGTAATGATCAAAACAGGGTATTTAGGATATCCATTACTTTAAGCATTTATCATTTCTTTGCATTTCAAATCTTCTCTTGTAGTTTGTTTTTTTGTTTTTTGAGACAGGGTCTCACTCTGTCACCCAGGCTAGAGTGCAGTGACACTACCTAGGCTCACTGCAGCCTTGACCTCCTGGGCTTAAGTGATTCTCCTCCCTCAGCCTCCCAGAGTGCAGAAATTACAGATGTGAGCCACTGCAACTAACCCTCTTCTGACAATTTTGAAATATACAACACACAGTATACTGTTGTTAACTATGGTTACCTTAGTGTGCTATCAAACACTAGAACTTACTCCTTCTAGCTAACTCCTTAATCGCCCTCTCTTCATCCCACCCTCACTGCCACATTCCAAGCCTCTGGTAACTATCATGCTATTCTCTTCCACCACGAGAGAAACCATGTTTTTAGCTTCCACACGTGAGTGAGAACATGTGATATTTGTCTTTCTGCTTCTGGTTTATTTCACTTGACAATGACCTCCAACTCCATCCATGTTGCTGCAAATAACAGGATTTCATCATTTTTTTATGGCTGAATGGTATTTCATTGTATATATATATACCACATATTCTTTATTCATCCACTGATGAACACTTAGGTTGATTCCATATCTTGGCTGTTGTGAATAATATTGCAATAAACATGGGGGGGGTGCAGGAATCCCTTTGATATACTGATTTTCTTTCATTTGGATAGATACCCAGTCATGAAATTGCTGGATCTCATGATAGTTCTATTTTCAGGTATTTTTTGAGAAAACTTCATACTGTTTACCATATGGCTGTTCTATTTACATTCCCACAAATAATGTATGAAAGTTCCACATCTTGACCAGCATTTGTTATTTTTTGTCTTTTTGATAATAGCCATCCTAACTGGGGTAAGATGATCTTATTGTGGCTTTGACTTGCATTTGTCTGGTGATTAGTGATGTTTAGCATTTTTTCATATACTTGCCCATTTGTATGTCTTCTTTTGATAAATGTTTATTCAGTCCCTTGCATAATTTTTAATGGGATTATTCATTTCTTTGCTGTTTAGTTATAACAAAGCCTTTAATAACAATTTCTAATAGGAAGAAAACTCACTCTGGTTAACCACACTACAAAGTATTGCAGCATTTAACTACAGAAACTCAAAAGCAACAAAATGTGATCCTCAACTCAAAAGGAGTAAAAATCTTCAACGAAATGATCATAGCTCCATACATGTACAGCTAACTTCTGGCCTCCACTATCTTCTCTTTACTTGAATTAACTACCTTCTTTTATCATACTAATATTCCTGTTGGTATTTCATATTTCTGATTTGTAAAATAAGCTGTTCAAGGTGATTTATTGTTTTAAACTTTCTATATAAAAACAGTCAAAATAAATATATTATCAGTGTAGATTTGTTTTAGAAATGGAATTTTATGGCATTTGCACTTTTAAGGTCAGTGAATATATAAGTTGACTCATTGATGGTCTTATATATGTTACCACTTGGCTTATAACATCTGAGTATACATGCTGTTTTATTAGTTAACAAATTAATTAAAATATATATAAAAATTAAAGTTTAATCAAGCATTTTGGATACCCAAAATTTTCTCTGAAGAAACCCTAGGACTCATCAGAACATAATTATGGAAGTCTCTAAAGTACATACTCTCTTAGGAGCTTCCCATATCTAATATTCTCTGTTTTTTAAGTTAGCACGTGCGCGCACACACACACACACACACACACCCACACACCCACCCACCCACACACCCACCCACACACCCCTTGTGGAAGGAGTAAGGGACAGAGTTATGAAAAACACTGAAAAAAAAAATAAGAACTTTTAAGAATTTAGAGTTATACCTTCCAGGGCCACCATCCTCTCTCAAAAACTTTATAGACTAAGAGAAATATATAATGTGGATGACGGGTTGATGGGTGCATCAAACCACCATGACACATGTATACTTATATAACAAACCTGCACTTTCTGCACATATATCTCAGAAATTAAAGTATAATTTAAAAAAGGGCAAAGAAGAAGAAAAAAAGAATACACACATGCACACATTTGCATTTTAGCAGAAGTTTCTTTATAAAAAAAAAAAGGAAAAAAGAAACTGAGTAGCAGAAAGAAGTTAAATAATTTGCTTAGAGTAACTCAAAATGGTTGTAATCCAGTGGGATTACAATTTATATCCAAATCTTTGTTTAATGTCCTGTCTAACACGCAACTGGATTGAATATCACTATTATAATGTTTATTTGTTTTACCTTTGCCCTGTAGATGTGTGTCAAGAACTATGAAGGGACTGAGGTTCTGACCTACTTGTAAACTAACAAGTTAGCCTGCTATAAATTCATGGATGCTAGCTGAAGACTTAAGACTCCTGGTTCAAAGACAAAGGACCTAATTATTTATGACATAACAAGTAGCATGAGCTTTATATTTGTGCAAGTTCCCTTGATACCCCAAGTCCCAAGTCCCATGGGGGTAATGTGGCATGGCCCAAGCAGATGATGTTCAAATGGTGGGTTTAAGTCAGAACTGAGAAATCCTAATCTTAGAGAAAATCCAAATCTTATAAAAGATACAAACAAATGAACTTGATCTTTGCTTCAAATTTCTAGCTTCTGAAGCTCTTTGCCATACAAAAGTTCTTGAAAAGATCATCTGGAATCAGGGCACCCAATTCCTGTGCTCTGAAGATGTATGGAAACAGACATCCATGGAGAACTGTCTCTGAACAATACAATGGTGAGACTCAGAGAGTTTAGATATGGTGGACAATATAATACATAGGATGGCGAATGATATTGAGGCAGTAGTTATTACTCCTCGATTAACTGTGTGTTCCAGTTCGCTCATAGAAAAGCCTGGCAAAGCCTGCTAATGATCAATTAATACTTTTAAATTTGTTTTAGTACCTTCTTTCTCAAAAGCGTCTCACATGAATACGTATATAATCACTCAGTTACAGCTTACTGTGGAAAAAATACTTTATCCCTGAAAAGAAATTCTTTCCAGATGAGTATAAAAATTCTGCTTTCGTGGCTAAAAGTGTATACCCCACATTCCAGCTGAAACTTAGATAATTTTCCATGTTTCTATGTATAAAGAAAAAAGTTCACTTGCTTTTATAAAGGTTTGTGATAAAGATCTGCAAACTTTTAATTTAAAAATGTTACTTAATTGTTTTGTATATGTGTAATTCTCTCTATCTGACCATTTGCAGAGGTCTTTACCATTTGCAAAATACTACATCTCTGTAAATATTTATAATACACCAATATTTTAATCATCTTTGTTATAACTTTACATTCCATGAAAGCACTATGACTTAAATGGAATTTTATACATTTATACTTAGGTTTACTATATTAAAAGCCACCGCCTCCTCCCCACTCCTGATTTTCTGGTTCTGGTATGATGATAAAAGGTGTTGGTAAGTCTCTTGATTTAAAATGCAAAATTTAACTCAGAGATTCTTAACCATTTTGAACTCTTAGCACACTTTCAAGTACTAAATCTTTGCTGACACTCATACTTAGTGGGGTTAAAATACTCAAATATGGTGAATGAGGCAGCACATTTTATAATGTAATTCCTCCTAGAGTACATCAATATTTCTACAAAGCCGTAGAAAATTGCATTCATGGTCAATACACTACTCAGTTCATCTCCTTTCAGCAGTGACTCTTCCTTTCAGTAGAACTTTTATCAGCTTGACCATGCTCTTTTATAGACCGATGAAGGAAAGTTTCATGGGTCTATTGAGTATTTGATCTTTCTTTGGCTTAGCATGCATCTATGCCTTTTATCTTCTGCCCATAACAAACTGTGTTCTGTTTTCCATTGCATCTCATTGCCTTTCTGCTGAACATATCATCTGATCAACATCACCTTAATAGCAGGTGTATTTAGTATTAGCAAAAATGAATTCATACATTGCTAAAATAAAAGCATAATAAAACAAAATTTGTGAAGGCTTTATGAGTCAGGCCATACCAATTATTGCAGTCCTTTGGTTAACCATGCATTTCTAAAAATTTTCACCAAAGTACCCATAAAGGCAAAGGAGAGAAAAAGGATACCATCAGGAGGGTCAGGGGGACTGTAACCCACAGCCAAGCTTCTCTAACATAAAATGCCACTGTTTCTTTAAGCTTTTGTTCTATAAAATAAAAATATAGTTTTTTTGTTTTGTCTTATAGCTATACTTTTAAAAACACAAACACAAAATTATAGAAGAATAGCATATAGAAATCATGTAGAAACCATAATGCGTTAGGGAATTACCAGTAAATTTAGCTTGGCTCGATGAGTAGGAAGTACTCACAGAAACAGAAGTTAGTAATGTAAGTATGATAATAACAGGTTTCTTATGTTCTATATAGAAATTTGGATTTTATCCAATTGCGCAGGGGCATGTTGACAATTTTAATAGGGTATCAACAAATCAGAAGTTCTAGGAAAATGTGCCAGATTTTCCTTGCAACTTGAGTGCTCCATGCCTGAAGAGCATAGACTTAAAACATAAGTGTGTTCAGCTGTAACTCAAAAGGGGCAGGGAGTTCCAAGGTTTGTTTTTTCTATCTAGCTATGTGTCTGTCTGTCTATCTATCTATCATCTATCTATCTATCTATCTATCTATCATCTATCATCTAACTGTCTATCTTTTTGTGGAGACTGAAACTCGTTCTGGGCTGGAGTGCTGTGGCTCACTGCAGCCTCAACCTCCTGGCTAAAACAGGTGCTCCTACCTCAGCCTCCTGAGTACCTTGCATGACAAGTGTGAGCCACTACACCTGGCTAATCTTTTTATTTTTTTAGAGACACAGTCTCCTTATGTTGCCCAGGTTGGTCTTGAACTACTGGGCTCAAGAAATCCACCCCCATCTTGGCATCCCAAAGTTCTAGGATTATAGGTGTGAACCACTGTGCCTGGGCTATCTCTTTATCTATCTAATCTGTCTATCTAACTATCCATCTGTGCACCCATATATATTTTTATCTCTGTGTCCATCCACCCATCTACTCATCCACCCATCTATATTATAACTGTTTCTGTTTTTCCATCTACCTATTCATCCATCATGCATTTATCTATCTACCCATCTATCTATGATTTTTTTATTATCAGCACAAACATTTCATTTCCTAAGTAGCTGAATTTAAACCATATTAAACAATGTTAATCACCATTTCCAGCCTGATCCAACATTCATTCCTAAAGAAAGGCCCTTCTATTGCTCAGAATAAAGACAAAGTAACCACTGTTTTCTAGGACTCCTACGAGCTTTTTCTTGTCTTCTGTGTGGTTGATTAAAGACAGCTGGAAACAGAAACAGCCACACAAATGCAGGATTTTGGCAGCACATGAAAACAACAGACATGTTGAACTGCTCTGTGATAGTCATTTTCATGTTCACTGTTCTGCTCAGGCCTAAGACAATGTTGTTCAGTGCTTACTCGTATTCTCACATCAGTCCTCTGAGCTAGGTACTGTTATTATTCCCATCTTACAACTGAGGAATCTGAGCTTTAGAAACATTAAGGAACTTTCCCGCATTCAGATGGCTGTTACCACCCACACTGGCTTCAAAACTCTTGCTCTTCAACATGACTAAGCTCAGGAACCACAATCTGTTTCATGAAAACTGCCCATGTTTTTCACACCTTTTTTTTTTTATTGCATTTTAGGTTTTGGGGTACATGTGAAGAACATGCAAGATTGTTGCATAGGTACACACATGGCGGTGTGATTTGCTGCCTTCCTCCCCATCACCTATATCTGGCATTTCTCCCCATGCTATCTCTCCCCCAACTCCCTACGCCCTGTTGTCCCTCCCCTGTTTCTCCCCGACAGACCCCAGTGTGTGGTGCTCCCCCTCCCCTGTGTCCTTGTGTTCTCACTGTTCAACACCCACCTATGAGTGAGAACATGCAGTGTTTGATTTTCTGTTCTTGTGTCAGTTTGCTGAGAATGATGGTTTCCAGGTTCATCCATGTCCCTAAAAAGGACACGAACTCATCATTTTTAATGGCTGAATAATATTCCATGGTGTACATGTGCCACATTTTCTCTGTCCAGTCTATCATCGATGGGCATTTGGGTTGGTTCCAGGTCTTTGCTATTGTGAACTGTGCTGCAATGAACATTCGTGTGCATGTGTCTTTATAGTAGAACGATTTATAATCCTTTGGATATATACCCAGTAATGGGATTGCTGGGTCAAATGGAATTTCTATTTCTAGGTCCTTGAGGAATTGCCACACTGTCTTCCACAATGGTTGAACTAATTTGCACTTCCACCAATAGTGTAAAAGTGTTCCTGTTTCTCCATATCCTCTCCAGCATCTGTTGTCTCCAGATTTTTTAATGATCGCCATTCTAACTGGCATGAGATGGTATCTCAATGTAGTTTTTATTTGCATTTCTTTAATGACCAGTGATGATTAGCATTTTTTCCTATGTTTGTTGGCCTCACATATGTCTTCTTTTGTAAAGTGTCTGTTCATATCCTTCGCCCACTTTTGAATGGTCTTGTTTGTTTTTTTTCTTGTAGATCTGTTTTAGTTCTTTGTAGATTCTGGATATCAGCCCTTTGTCAGATGGGTAGACTGGAAAAATTTTTTCCCATTCTGTTGGTTGCCAATTCACTCTAATGACTGTTTCTTTTGCTGTGGAGAAGCTGTGGAGTTTGATTAGGTCCCATTTGTCTATTTTGGCTTTTGTTGCCAATGCTTTTGGTGTTTTGGTCATGAAGTCCTTGCCTACGCCTATGTCCTGAATGATTTTCCCTAGATTTTCTTCTAGGGTTTTTATGGTGTTAGGTCTTATGTTTAAGTCTTTAATCCATCTGGAGTTAAAAAGAACAAAGCGGGAGGCATCACACTACTGGACTTCAAACTATACTACAAGGCTACAGTAATCAAAACAGCATGGTACTTGTACCAAAACAGAGATATAGACCAATGGAACAGAACAGAGGCCTCCGAGGCAACACAGCACATCTACAATCATCCGATCTTTGACAAACCTGACAAAAACAAGCAATGGGGAAATGAGTACCTGTTTAATAAATGGTGTTGGGAAAACTGGCTAGTCATGTGCAGAAAGCAGAAACTGGACCCCTTCCTGACACCTTACACTAAAATTAACTCCAGATGGATTAAAGAGTTAAACATAAGTTTTTCACATCTTTTGCAACCAGTGCTATGTTAAGTCAAAGTCATATTAAGTGTGGGCCAGTCAAGCATTTGCCAGAAAGCCAATGTGTGAGGGGCACTAAAATTTATTTTTGGAATGTTAGAAGATGGGGGAAAATTCCATCTCCTAGAGCTTGTTTATGCCTCTGGGAGGAACACTCTGATGAACAACGTGATGGAAGAGAATGAAGCTCTAAAAAAATATGCTTAAGTAGCAAATGCCACTTGTCTGCTTTCAGAGGAAGATCAGTCCAGATAATTCCTAAGTTTTCAGTTTGTGGAATAAAATATAAAATTCTGGGGCCAAATTAACAGTGTGAGACAATAGATTAAATGCTGAGAGATGCTGCCAGCAGACCCCCCAATAGTCTCTTCCTGGTGAGCTGTAGTCCTACATAGGAGTCTCTCACCAATGTCAATGTCATAAAATTCTAAACAAGTATCATGTGCTAATTCTCAAGTTGAAAGCCAGAGTTTTACTGAATTGAGTATAGACACCCATAGAGTTGACAAATAAGCACGGAATTAATGCCACTGGTAAACCCTACCCTAATTACAATCTTGAGTCCAAGATATGGTAAGAGAGTTCCTACTCTCTAGTACCCCTTAAACCTGCTCACTACGGATCCAGATTATCCAGGACACTATCTTATTCTGGGTCTGAAAATAATTCTTACACCATTTTTAGGTGTCTAGATAGACACCTTAAATGAGCTATTTGACACTGCTTATATAAATCCTCCAAACTGGCTATTTCACTAGAGTTATTTAAGTGACAATTCTAGCATATTATTAAACATTTTTGGCCTGGCGCAGTGGCTCATGCCTGTAAACCCAGCACTTTTGGAGGCTGAGGCAGGCGGATCATGAGGTCGAGATCAAGAGCATCCTGGCTAATATGGTGAAAACTTGTCTATACTAAAAGTACAAAAATTAGCTGGATGTGGTGGTGCGCACCTGTAGTCCCAGCTACTCGGGAGGCTGAGGCAAGAGAATCGCTTGAACTCAGGAGGTGGAGGTTGCAGGGAGCTGAGATCGTGCCTCTGCACTCCAGCCTGGGGACAGAGTGAGACTCTGTCTCAAAAACAAACAAACAACAACAACAAAACAAACAAAACAAAAAAACCCAACCACTTTTAATAATGGCCATCTATATGGGTTACACACTCAAGATATCAGCTATGTATTTTAAATGTACTGATATTAATTTTTGTCAGTCTCTGATATCTAATCAATTAGAACTTTGCTCTTCCAGAAGATAATAGTCTTTAATATTTACTCTTCAATTATCACTGCATTATCATTGAAATAATTATTGTTGAAGTTTTCTACCATGACATACGGTAGTGAAGCAAAGAAAATCCATGGTCTCATGGAGCTTACTTTTTAATGGACTGACAACGACACTAAATAAATAGATAGATGTTACATTGCAAGAAGTGCTCTAAAGAAAATAAAGAAAAAGCCAAATAAGGAGGGGAGTGATTAATAAGCTGGGGAACTTACTTCCTGCAGAGGTTAGGAAAGTCTTCTTTGATAAGGAGGCCTTTGTACAAAGACATGAAGAAACTTGGGCGCTACCTGTTCCAGGATGAGTGAATGTCATTTATTCAAGAATGTGATATGCCTATTAACAAGCTGCATATCGATATTAGAGTAGTCAAAGGAATAATACAGTTTTTATATTTTAAATTTTGTATAAATATGCTGAGAACTCTGAGCACTTTTCTTTCTTTCTTTCTTTCTTTTTTTTTTTTTTTTTTTGAGACAGGGGCTTGCTCTGTTGCCCAGGCTGGGGTGCAGTGGTGCAATCACAGCTCAATGCAGTATCCACCTCCCAGGCTCAAGCAATCCTCTCATCTCAGCCTCCCATGTGGCTGGGATTACAGGCATGAGCCACTACACACAGCTGATTTCTTTTATTTTTTGAGACAGGGGTCACACTATGTTTCCCAGGCTGGTCTTGAACTCCTGGGCTCAAGTGATCCTCATGCCTTGGCCTCTCAAATTGCTGAGATTATAGGCCTGAGCTACTGCATTCAGCCTCTGAACATTTTTCTGCTCTACAATCTTTGCCAAAGAAGAATAAAGTTCTGAAGCAGCAAGAAAACAGAAAAAGAAATTGATATGTTATTTTCCATTTGCACAGTTTATAATGAGTTCTACCCATTGTTTTGAGGATTCTGTGATTTAACCTTCTGTGATAAAGCAATCTGCTGAGCCCTAAAACACCTACAAAAGAATGGATAGATTATTCATCATGAGAAATAAAAAGATGCAAGGATGCATATGCTATGTTATGGTCCTACCCAAAAACAAAACAAAAACCCAGAAGGGCAGAGAATAGAAACAAAAAATTGACATTTCAACTTTTTCCCCTTCTCTCAATTTCCCTCCTTTCTTTCCTGGCTTTCCTCCAGGCTTTTTTTTCTCTTAACTTCATTTGAAACAAATTAAGTTCTTTGATTATACTCAAATTACTCCATACTTAATTTTTAAACCTTTATGTACTGGACATCTGATTAACAATATTAAAAAAAGAGTAGAGAGATAAGTGTCTAGTTACCAAACATGAAATGACATCATATATTGTTGTGTATGTATAATACATACAACTACCACATGGAGGAGTCTTATTTTCTATTCATCCTACCCATTTCCGCCCCCCCCAAAAAAATCTAAGAATGTGTCATGTGATGATGCTGATGATGACAATGGTGATGGTGACGATGATGATGATGGTGAGAGTAATATCCTGTTATTTATTGGGCACTCTTTTTTCCAGGTTATCTATATGTTATCTATATCCTACCTCATGACAAGCCAAAGAAGAGTCATAAGTTGTAATCTCAGAAGACTATGAGTTTGGCATAATCCTTTTCAGATAGGAGAATGAAGATTCTGAGAGGTTTGGTATTGTCTGCAAGATCATACAGCAAGAAAGTTACAAAGGGTATATTCAAACACTAGGAATCTGTGTCTTCCAATTACACCATATTGGTGCTGGAGAATTTTTTCCTATGGCAGGCCACATAATTTTGAAAGACAACATACTTCTGGCTATGTTTAGGGCAGAGTCAAAATGTGTGAGTTAGAGGATGGCTTTTAGAGGATGGATTTTGATCAGCTATTTGCAAGAGGTTTTCTTTTTGACAATTTTAATGATGCTTATTTCAGGAAACCCCATGGGGTTGTGACAAGCATTGAATATTTAGATGCAGGTTTTTGTCACAGGGCCTAGCACATAGTATGTGCTTGATAAATGTTAGCCGAAAACACAACAAGAGCAATACAAAAACAGAAGCAGGGTGGGAAATATATTTCTCCTATTGGAATTAGAGAGCTTTTAATTAGCCTCATCTTCACTTAAGGAGAAGAATAAAGCTCTTCAAGACTTTTTCCCTTTTTTTGCTAATTTACTGGTCAATGAAATAAAGAACTAATATTCTTTAATTTTTAAAAAGCATTTCTGTTTATTCCACATTTATCAGGAATCACTACTTTGAGCTCATTCAGTTTTAACACCAAAAATGAAAAAAGGAACCTTTAGACATCTGCTGAAAATTAAGGAAATGTAAAATGCTTCAATTTTATTTTAGCCAGAGAAAAATGTATAATAAGGTTCTATGCACAGCAGCACTGAGTTTATGCAGTAAATGTGTTTCTAAATTGTAAGCAAACAAACTGATTTCAATACAATAATGCAGTGCTGTGGTTAAGAGCATAGCCTTGACCAAGTTACTCAATCCCTATGAGCCTCAGATTCCTCATCTGTAGAATAGAGATGATGTTAGTACCTAGAGGACCAAAAGAAATAAACATTAGGTGTTATTATTTTTAACACAGTTTCCTATTTTGTTTCCTCAAGGATTTGTTTACCTGATTTCTGAGATGGTAGCTACACACACACACAGACACACACACACCCCACACACCCTGCACGATACACACATTGCATTTTTAGAGATTATTAGAAATAACAGAGTGTTACTGAGTACCAGACCCATTGATAGGAATTGCAATGCTGAGGTAGCAACTTAAAGCACATTTTTAGATTGATGGACAGTTAAGGTAGGTTCTGTCTAGAAATCTACTAGCTTCTGTTTTGCTTAGTGTTAAAGCCTACTAGAAACTTGTCGATAAAATGGTAAATTAGTTTGGAGCTTTTAGAAGGTATTTTATTCTTTCCATCATAACTGAATTAAACATATAAGTTTCTGTGGGTGGCTTTAGAACTTGTCTCTACAGAAAAGGTAAAATTCCCTCTTGTAAAACTAGGCTTTCTTCTCATTATAATTCTTCATTTTCAGTGGAACTGCTTTTAAAAATGATGGATGTTAATGATCACTTTACTTAGGAGGTGTCATCATTTATATAAAAAAATAGGGTGAGTTGGATGAACAGTTAGAATTTATAGCTTGGAGGCTTAGGCAATATGGGGAAAATAAAAGCCATCTTTCTCAAAATAACTAAGAATTTATTATTTACTAAGAACTTGATGGAAACAAAGCATTACCTTAAATATCATAATGCTCAAATATCTCTTACTCAAACTTACCAGACTCGATTTATAGGCAATACAATGAATGGAACTTATTTATGACTGGAAAAATGTGCCTTACTCATCACATTTGGAATCTGAATTAGGTATATTCCAGTTTAGTAATAGCTCAATTTATTGGAAAATTTTAATAACTAGTTAAAAGTTCATGTACATTCAAAATATGAATCTCTTTATTGATTTCTTTCAAAGAAATTTTATATTTTTCTACAGTCTTTTATATCTAATTATATGAGTGATGATGAGTTTGAAGAAATGAGAGTGTACTCAAGACTTGTACTAAAGATCTATAATTTGAAGACTCTTATAAATCTTGCCAGGAAATAAGATAAACAGAAGATATCTACTTCAAAAAGTGCTGAAAGCAGTGACAAGAGCAGAACATTTTCATTAAACTGTGTGGTTAAACACAGCTTTTCCTAGTTCCTCTTTACCATGGAAGCAGGGCTTTTCATTTCTTTGTATATATCAGGCTATCTTGTATTAGGAATTCAATGAGCACTAGTTGACTTGAATCACATCTACTGTGTTGTATATCATTCAATACATTGACAGGTTCTTGATATTTAACCAAGTACAAGGTTTGACTTCTCTATACAAGATCTGCCCTTAGGGCATTAAAGGCAATACTTAGGCTCCAGAAGTTTAGTTTTTGAAAGCATCTAATAAGAAAATTTCCTTTCTATTAGCGCCTCTGGTGGCTCAGTACACAAGTGGAGCAAACTCATTGCTTGTTGGCCGTCTGTGGCCTGACCTTATACCCACACTAAGAAATAGGCATGCGAGCAGGTTGTGGAGTGAGGGAGTGATTGTGATTAGCAAGTCGTGAGTGAGGATAGAACAGAAGTGTAAAATTGAATGCTTTATTACAGAGGCTTTACTTCTGGAATCAGTCAGAGGCTAGCAAGGTTGAATAGCAGTCTGCCTTTTTGATGCCATTGAAAGCTTTCCCTATGTTTCATTGAAGATTATTCATAGGATGTTAGAGGAAACCCAAAAGACAAAACTTTAAACCTCGATTAGTATATGAGGCTATCTACTGCAGAACAAAAACATTCAGATGCCAAGTCCAGCAATGCCTGGGAAAGAGGTGGCTTGAAGTGAGTCTCTTGGGAGTTGGACTCGATCCCGACATTCTGGATTCTGGGTGGTGAGCAGTGTGTAAGTGGGCAATGGGATGCTTGTGATTGGGAAGTGGGTTTGCCAGAGGAGAAGGAAGAGAGAAGGCAGTAGCTGGGAGTAATCTGATGGAAAACAGATTCCTAACCTGGATATATTTCATATGTTCACACATCTATCAACAATCATATATATATATATATATATATATATACACACACATAACCTGAATATATATAGATGTGTGTGTGTGTGTGTATATATATATATATATATATGAACTTCCTTCAAGGTCAGGCACCTTGGTTTCTAGCCTAACACTGGCTGTGCCATCATTAAAGTCACTGAACTGCTACATGCATTGGATTTTCAGCTACAAAGCAGGGAATTTGGATCGGATGATGTCAACACTGCTTTGCAGCTGTAAGAATGAGACATTTAGGAACATTTTCTCAGAATTTAATCATGTGAAACATCATATAACTTTAAGATAAACATACATTTTTCATGTAGATTTCTTTGATACTTATAGTTCACTCAGCTGATGTACGTGGGGGAACAACCATGTTTTAGAGGATACTGTGTATAAGTTATGCCATCTAAATCCAGTTTTACTGATAATATGTTAGTTTTGATACTTATGTACTATGGGTGTGAAACATTGACTGCTAAATAGAAATTCAAGAAAGATAAAAATCCTTGAAGCTGCTTTAAGCAACTCTCCCTCTCAAATTTTGCATTTTTATATACATATTTTTAAATTTTAAATTTTATTTTAGATACAGTGAGTACAGGTGCAGATCTACAGGGGAATATTATACCTAGGTAGTGAGCCTAGTGCCCAATAGGTAGTTTTTCAACCCATGCCCCTCTTTTCTCTCCCCCTTCTAGTAGTCCACAGTGTCTATTTTTCCATGTTTATGTCAATTTGTATTTTAAAAACTAATATATAAATTAATTGCTCTGTCTTCTAAATTGATTGAGTTCTCATCACCACATACGAACATTCTGACTTGGGTAAATATTTTTCTTTCCTAAGCACAGGCCCATTTCTTTGTGTGATGCTATTGCCCCATAAGCCGTAGAACGGATAGGGAGCCAGGGAGCTGAATTCCTTGCTTCTGGGAGGCCTTTGCATGCAAATGTTAAGCTTGATTGGCTGGCCCAGTCTCTTAGATCCTGTTGTTCCACAGCAGGTCTTTAGGAGGCAGCTGGGACCTTCACTACATCTGGCTATACTGGGATTAAGAAAAGAGGAGGGAGATGATGTTTTTCCCATCTGCGCCTTGGAGGATGCCTAATTAGCTTCCGTCCTTACTCAAAAGGAGAATAAAGCTATTTAAGTAATTTAGCTGAGGGAAAAAAAAAAAACTTATGAATTAATTCAGGAAGTAAAGGAATCTTCCAAAATGATTTGAAATGTTCCTTTTTGTTTCAGCGAGTCCTGGGTTTTTTGAGTTCATTTGCAAGCATATATTTCTGCTAAGTTCTAACACTACTGATCTAGTCAACTCTCTAGACATTTAGTTAACAACTTCCAACATATAAGTCCCTTACAAATTTTTGTAAGACTGGGTCAGAAAAGGATTTCTGGTGATAGTGACAACATTCAAAATTTAAGATCCTTCCACATTTTTGTAAAACTGGATCAGAAAAGGATTTCTGGTGATAGTGACATTTACTGAATCTTAAAGGGTGAGGAAGAGTCAGATAGGAAAAGTGAAAGAGCAGATAAGACCTCAGCTGAAGAAAAGTTATGACTAAAGGAAAATCATGTTATGTGAGAGAAAATATAAGGGGTTGTGTGTCTGGAGAAAAAAGTCATGGGTCAAAAACTGAAGAGGGGTGAAGTTTTACAGAAGATAGCATGAACCAGATCAAGGAGAGCCTTTTTAAGGAGCTTGGCCTGTTTTCTCCAGGAAATGGAGAACCATTAAACGTTTTTAAAAAGTAAACTGGCATAGGTGCATTGTTTACTACTGACTTCTCCAGCAGTAGTATGGAGGAAGGAGTTCAGGAGGTTAAGACTCAAGGCAGGACGACCTGTTAAAAGTTCAGCCAGGAGATGATGATAGACACAATAGGAAGTTAGTGAGAGTGGAGAGGACAGACACAGATTTTCTAGTTGCTTTTGTACATTATTGAGGAAATAAAATTTGTAGGAATATATTAGGGGTAATGGAGAAAAAGAAAATGAGCAGCGCTTTCCTACTTTGGCTGGATGGTACCAGCAACCACTGAAGAATACAGGAAACAGAGTAGAGAATAGGGAATTCAAAAGTGGATATTTGAAGGATGAAGTGTCTAGGGACAAGAAAGAGATGTTTAGTAGGCAGCTGGATATCTGGATCTGAGGTTGAGAAGAAAGGTAACAGTGGAAAATAATGGATTTGAGAGTAATCAGAGTATATAAGTAGCAATTGAAACCAAGTAAAGAGATGAGATCACCCACGTAAATTATGTACCATAGAAAATTAGAGTGCTCAGGATGGGGAGCTTGTGGAATACAGCATTTAAAAAGCTCCCAGGGCACATTTGGTAAATTTCTTAATACCCCTAAAACTCAGACAATAACTACTTCATTTTGGCTTCGTGGAAACTAGAGGAGCTAACACGTGTACAACATTGTGTTATCAAACATTGACATTCACTAAATGCTCCTTTTATTTTCTTCCTAATTTCTACACTAGTGCTCTTTGCTTCATTAAATGGTGGAGATGGTAAACTTGATTACTATCATTTTAAACAAGAGCAGAAAAAGACAGTCTACCATTAGTTTTTACACCAAGACTAGCACATGAAAATTGTATATAGACTTGGACAAAATGCCTTGTCTATCCAAATTACATGAAAACATTGTTCTTAATGTTCCACTTGAAAAATGTTTAACCTTATGAGCATGCACAAGCCAAATTTTGAAAAACCCAACCCAGTAGAGAGACTGCTGATTTCTCAAAACATCAGCTTCTATATTGAAATCATAGTTTTAGTGGAGTATGACAATACATGACCAATAATTCATAACCACACATGTTAAATAGCAAAATGACTCATTCTAATATGCTATTCACAAGTACAAGGTAATGGGGTAAGTGATAATGTAGTTCAAGAGAAAAGAGTCTTGTCAAACAACAGGCTAGATCAGCTCTACAAAGAACAAATTATCTGATGTAATCAGCAAACAGAGAAAATTAGAGACAAGAGCAGGGAGGTCAAAAAGACCAAGGGTTTCTTTTCTCTGCTCTGTGCTATAGATTTGCTAATCCACATGTCTAGCTCAGTACAATTTATTTGGTAAACATAGCTATTTTAAACTGATGATAGCCATTTGTGGAAAATTTCTGAACATTTAGGATCTAACCCCCTAACTGCAAATTATGAGTTTTAAGCTGTTATCCTAAGAGTTATATAATTTCATCTAAAAGTATTTATTATACAGCATTTGTGATATCTGGCCACCACCAACAATGCCATAAATATGCCCTAGCTCTTACATGTGTTAATGATTGGTTTGAAAATCTCTATACAACCTATTTTTTTTACATTATATATATACACATATATACAATACATATAATAATATAATACATATATATGTGTGTGTGTGTATGGATATCTGGATCTGAGATTGAGAAGAAAGGTAACTGGAAAATAATGGATTTGAGAATAATCAAATATATGTATGTGTAACACACACATATAAAATGTAATACACCACACACACACACACACACACACACACAAAGCCTGTCCTGTAGTAGAGGCAGATGAACTGTCTGTAGCTTTGCACCCCACGTGCAAAAGCTGGGGTCTAACAGGCCTGAAGCTGTGGCTGCTGCTAACAGGAGATTGAGCATACCCATGCTCACATGGGGAAGCTTTTTCCTTGATTTGAGTTTACTCTTGAAGAGTGATGGTGTGGAATTGCAGTCAGCAGTCATCCACTGTGGAGTTGGTTGCTTCTTCTGAAATTGAAATAAATTGGCTGAGGGATGTGCAGAACAGCAGTTGGTGAATTTAACATGGAGCACTGTGAGCCCGCATGGATAATGACTTCGTTATATTAAAGGAGAGAAATGCAAAGTGAAAACCTGCTTAAGAATATTGTATTTCTCAATACAAATCCAGGCACCAAAAATGTAAACAGACCTTTTATATTTTAATTGAAGTAAAACTGAGTGAAAAAGGAATTTAATTAGCCTATGAATGATTTTATTGGGACCACCATCTCTCACTAATCTGTCTTTGTGTATTGCTGGTAGATTAATCTCTCCAGTAACAGGGCTTTAAAGAAGAAACCCCTACATTCAAGAATTTGACTTTAGTCAAGAACAGAAAGGCTATAAAATTTGGTACTATGGCTTCCTCATTAATTTTATTACCAATCAGTCTCTACATCAACGCTTCTCTATTTGTAGAGCTGCTTGTGGATTTCAGAGAGGCCAGATAAATTCCACTTGCCCTCCTCACTGGAGAGGGAGAGAAGCAACTAAGGTGAAACTCAGGATTTTGGTGTAGGCTTTGATATATATAGCTGAATGGAAAATTCAAAATTCTCCTCAACCTCCCAGAGCTCACAATTTAGTAGAAAGTGATAGAATACAGCAAATAATTATCCTATAATAAAGTGAGTATAGTATCCTATGGGAATTCAATATAGGAAAGGACTAAATGGTTGTCTGCGTAGGGAAGAATACGGGAAAGACTGCTCTTGTAAATGGCACAGGGTGAGCCTGGTAAAAGTGAATAACGAAAGCATTCACTTTGGACTTTGAAATCCTAAGTTTAAATCCTTTAGTTCAGTCACGTTGGACATGTTTTATTAATACTCTATGCTGTGAGTTCCTCATTTATGAAGGAAGATACAAATAAGAGAGTGTTTTGCTTGATTAGAGATTTTGTGTGGATCCTACCTAACTCAACACCTCATCAACCTGTACAGGAAAACTTTGCCTTAATTTTCACTTATCTTTTCCTCTATTGAATATTGTGTACATCCCCTGCCAGTGTAAAACCCCAAGCATTTCTCCTAGTGAACACTAATACCAATCCTAAACTTCTTGTTAGGCTTTTTGGGCCACCATCCTCTGGCACTCCCAACAGACATGGTAGTACTAGGAACAACAAGAACATCAGCCATAGTAACTATAAACATGGGCTAAGGGCCAGTTTTCTTGACCAGCTATTATTTGTTTTCCATTAATTATCTTAACTAATCCTATTCTCACCTATGAGACAACCATCATGATACCCATTTTAATGACAAGGCACCTGAAATTCACAGAAGGCAAATGATATTTCCAAGGTCCAGCTAGTTAATGACAGAACCAGGGATCAAACAAAGATCTAAGTTCAAAGGTTTTATGCTATCCTGTTCACATCATTAGAGTCTACTCTGTTTGCCCATTATAGCTTTCAGAGTGTGAGGAAGTGAGAAATTTTGTGAGAACTTACTACATATTTGGTTGACAGGCTAATATCTGAAAACTCCTGTAGAAATATTCAAAGCAACCCTAAACTGTGAAAGGGCATGCCCTGGGATGGAGCCTGGATGGCATGCAGAGCAATAAAAGAACAGTTGGTTGTGTTAAAGTTTTAGAAAGGGTATCTGGCATTACTCTGATGCCCAAAAAAATTAGTAATTATAATTAAAAAAAATTACTTAATATTCTACAATATCAGTGGTGGAAGCTGTACTTACTTTATGGTTTTGTGGGAAGACCAAGATGTTTTTGTGCAGAGGCTGGATTACCCTCATGCTCTTAAAACAGTATTTTTGATATTTCCTCTAAGAAGGTTAAAAATTTCCCTAGGTAGTGCTATCTTTTAGATGAAAATAGAAATATGAAGGCAAATAAATGAAAGATTTTTCCTAAGTTTGTAAGGTTAAAATTATTTATTTATGCATTGCTCAGAGGCCATTCACTTATGTTGAGGTGGTAGAATGTGAATTTTGAGAATTTAGCTGCATACGAACATGAGGAAACATTTAAGAAATGTATCATATAGGAAAAATATTTATCACTACATGAGTGTAATTGAATCCTCTAGCTTATAAGAATTATTGTTGATTCTTCTCTTTAGATAGTTTCCTGGAATTATTTGCAGCTCAGTCCTGCCCAGAGGTAACAAAAATGGACTAGACATTTAAACTTGTTTTTTAAACTCGTTTCTGAGTTATAATTTTATGATATTGTAATAAATTTCAAGATGACTATGGGGAGTATGTTGTTCTACACAAGCTTTTTACTGCTACTGTGAATTTACAGTAATTGGAGATAATTTACTATTTTATGAGGCGTAACAGAATAATTGCAGCATTTTCAACTTTAAAGAGAAAAGAGTGGGAGAGGTCTGGTCAGGATGATAAATGGTCACACTCTCCTGTGAATGTTTCCTTTTAAAAATTTAAAATAATTGCATATACTAACATATTCCAGATTTTCATTAAAAAAAACATTTTAATCTTCATTTTACTGGAATGTTGCCAGTTTGGTATTTTTGAGCTTGTATGAAAAATGCTGAAATTTTCAATTACAGAAACTCTTTAATTTTGCTTATATGTGGCATACACATTGATTTCAAAATCTGGTAGGTCTTCTCCTCAAAGACAAATTAATATTTGGACAAGAAGCAAACAGATCAATAGAGGCCTGGCCAGAAGTATTTCAACATATTTTGTATTTTGGGAACATACTTCAAAGAGCTGTATTCTATCTCAGTAAAGAATTGTTCTGGCCTGAAGGTACAGTTGCAAAGATCCTGAGTCTGCATGAAGGAATTTCTCCAAGGCTGGATAAAACTCCAGAGGAAAAGCACTGTAGGAGGAGTTGTGATGTAGGTGGGTCCCCCTACATCACAGCACCAAGGCAAATATTCTCCTATTTTATTTGCTAAAGTCCACTCTGGACTTAAGACATGGGAGTTAGGGTTAGGAGGAGTTGAGCATCAGCCCCCTTACCTCCTAATACCTGTAGCTACCTGATTCAAGAGCCAAAGGTCAAGCTTGTAAGAGGTGTGATGACACCTCACTCTGCCTCCAGATTACCCTACAGGTATTGCTGAGTGTTTCTAAGCTTTCCTGACAAGAGAAATCCAATAGTAAAAAATATTTTCCCTTAGGCTCTGTACTGCATGGATGGAATGAATTACTGTACTTATGCTCTCCCATGAAGACCTTGTTTGAAACTCTTCCTTCCCTTGTACCTACTCATCCTTCAGATTTTGGTTTATTCACAGAACTACCTTTATGCACCAAAGCAGTTCCCACAACACAAGGTATTTTCCTTAGCAAAGACATATCAGGCTCTTTCCTTGTCTTTTTCTTCTACTAACCCGCTTGTTTAGCAAAGGGGAGGACCACGAGGTCTGCTCATGAGTTCATTTCAAGCATATATTGTGCTTCCTGTTGTGGAGTCTGAACAGAAAGCCCTGGAGGAATGAACGGAGGGAGGCAGCAGAGATGGGGGAGATAAAATAATCAGAGATAATTTTCTATTTTTGAGGCATAATTGGATAGGACTATGAAAATCCTGTAAACACCTATGTTTTAATGTAAATTTGAACACCTATTGGGCTGAGTCAGACCAGGACACTATAGCAGTTTCTGGGGGGAACCAGGATCAGTGGTGCACGGATGTTTTATTAAAACTTCACTTTTCTCTGGTATGTAATGCTGCTTTCCTGGTTCTCTGGCAATATTCCCTAAAGCCAGCATGGAATCTGAATAGATACTCAAGGAAGATATATCAATTACATGGTCAAATAAGTTAGGAAAGCACTGGGTTAAAGAAAGTTAAGTAGGTTTTATTTTTACATAGCACATGTTAGACTTTAATATGTGACCTGCAGTATGTATCTCCAAAATAAAAATATATACAAATTTCCAAAATTCAATTGACAATAAAGGTTTTTCGTAGATAATTGAACAAAACTTATAACTATAGAAGTTTTTTGGCCAATGGATACAATGTAGTTTCAAAGTCATATCTATCAGTATAAGATAGTTATTAAAAAACTGCTTATTCAGTGCCAGTAAGTGCCACACTCAATAGTCAGCACCAAAGCAAATATTCTCCTATTTTATTTGCTAAAAACATCAAGTTAAATCAATGAAATTGGCCTTCTATGTTGTTTAGAGATGCCAGTTGTTATGGTCATTATTAGCATAATATATTTAGTATTGACAGCATTAAAATGGACACCATACATAAAATATTTTGGTTAACTTATATGAGAAACACAAATATTCTAAAAATGGTGGCTTTTGAAAACAGCAATAGAAAATAACTTGACTATTATGTCAAATACATTTTGGAATTGATAGATATCTGGGCTTGTTCATTCAGCAGCAGCGACCCTAGGCAAGTTTATTATCTCCTTATACACTTCTGTTGGTGTCTGTGGATGAATCTAAATAAACTTTTATTTGTCTAATTTATATGCTTTTCCTTTGTCTGCACTCTGCCAGCTTAGATGTCAGCTGTAATAACTATGAAAAATTGCCATATGCTTTATGTTCTTCTTTTTAAATTTGCAATAGAAGTTCTCTACAAGTACCAAAGGGAGTGTAGTTCTAAGAAATAACAAATCTAATTTAACCATACTGAGTTGCAATCTCTCACCCGAATAAACATTTTGTTTAGTATGAAAACTCGTCATCGGGGACTCTCTCAAAATCATTTTATCTGTTTGAGAGAATAAACTAAAAAAAGTGTTTATTTTAGATCACTGAAGTATTTTCTGAGATATAATGGTGTAATTAAGGGATGCTACTTTATCATCCTTATCTTTGAAACCTTGACTAGTGTCCCAACTTTGAGCTTCTTACAGCATCCTGTATTCACTGGTAGGTTAATCTTTATAAACCTCAGCTTCAACAGTGTCACTCCCCTGCTCAAAACTCTCAGTGGCTGCACATTGCTTATCAAATTATGAATGAATTCCTTAGTCTGGCATTTAAGGTCCTAATATTTCACTCTTATATTTTAAGAAATAGAATATATTTTTGGTATCACTCTAACTAAACTGGCTCTCTCCAAAACACGTCCCACTCATCTCCACATTGTAGCTTTTACTTAATGTCTCATTATTATTTCAGATTGACTACCTTTACACTTGTCTTTTAAAAGTAAACCAGCTCTTCAAGTTTTGTCTCAGATTCTACCATATCCGTGAGTCTGTTAATATCTCTTTTGTTGACTCCACAATCCCCTCTTTTAAATTCCTCATGTACTAGCACGTTGTATTAAGGCTGGTGCATAGAATTAGTTACCTAATAAAATTTGTGTTGACTCTCTTATAGCATCTCTTTCTTGCTTTGAATTGCAGTTGTGTGTTTTTTTTTCCTGATTCTTTCTAACTAAACTTTAAGTTCTCCCAAGGGCAAAGATTCTATTTATTATTTACTACCACTGTGTTCTGCAATAAACAATTAACTTGAAATGAAAAGTTAAAAAATTTCTGTGGAATGTAACCACTTCAGTGTACTAAAATTTTTTAGAGCATGAAATTTGGTACATGAGAGGTAGCCCTTATACTTTGACAGACCTATTTCTTGCCTGAGCTATGAGAGAAACAATACTGGATGCAGAATTGAAAGGCATGAATTTGAGTCTCAGTTCTTTTTGTTGCAGAATTTGTGACTCTAGGCAAGTTTCTTAGCTTCTCTGTGTCTCAGATTTCTTCTTATTTAAAAATGAGATTATTATATTCATGATAGGGGCTTACCATGAAAATTAAATGAGGTGTTATGAGAAGATGCATTGCAAACTGTGAGATACTTTGAAATATATTTGTCTATTCAACAAATACTTGTTGAGTGTTGAGTCTGTGGGAGGCATTATGATAGTTTTTAAAATTGTTATAACTTATTATAATTTATTATGATTATTGCAGTTTATTATTACATTAAGATGAATAAAAAACTCATTGTCCTTGTGAGAAGGTTCTGACAGTCTAGAAGAGACCAACTTGCCGAACTTAGCCTTAAAGTGAGGGAGAGGTAGAAAGGGTGTTCCAGGAAGAGAAAGAGTATTTGAAAGAGTACGTAAGGCATGAGAAAAACTCGTGGGGGAAATTCTACAGTTGGGAGGTGGTGTGTGCATAGTATTAAAATGCTCCTTTTTAATTCTAATATATTCTTCTAGGTATTTCCCTTCTTTGTTCCACTGCCCCAGCCTCAGCTTTGTTAGGAATACTGCGCTAGATCTTGCTGACACATAAGGATTCACTTTTCATTGTAGTTATTTTTTTTTTTTTACATTTTTAAGTGAGGATGATTTATATTTAGAACATTCTTCATTTTTCATTGATATACTTTATATAGTTATTATTTTGAAAAATAAATGTTAGCCACAGTGTAGATGAGAGGTGAGGAACACTGCTTGTAGAGTTTGACCAGTGCCTGCGTAACCCAACTTCATCACTTTTTTTGTTACATGTCCTTGGGAAAATCACTTAATTATTTGACTATAAAATAGCAATGGTACTTAATTATAAAATTATTATGAACATTAAAAGAAGTAATGCATACCATAACTGGATACTGCATGTCATACTTGGTAAGAGTTCCATAAATGTTGGCCTTTATTATTAATTTCCTAAGAACCAATCGCAGGTACATTTTTCTGTGCACTTCTATTTATGCTTTATTTTCAAGTCTATGTGTGTTTAATTCAAGTTATACTTCCATTAGCTGATAAAATTTTAAAAAATGTATTGGTTCAATCAGACTGCCAAATGAAGAATTAAAGTTTATAAATTAAAAAATCTGTCTTATTAACCAATGATGTAGATAAGATACAAATTTCTGATAATAATTAGCTTTAGAATGAAAGTGAAAACATGCTATTTGTAAATATGTAACAAAATGTAAAATGTTTTCTAGAGTTTCATTTGTTTCTTATTACTTCAATGATCAGATTCTTCAACCACTAATAAAAAAATAAGATCAAAACCCCATACAGTCCTTATTTTAGAAGGAAAAGAAGATTTTTTGTCCTATTCATAAATTGCTACAGAACTGAAAAAGCTGCCTTTTTGTTCAAATTGTTTTTTATTTTTTCCTGTGCCATATCACAGAGAAACCTAAGAGAAAAAATTGGAGATCATCTCCCTTTTTTTTTCCTGTTGGTAATAATTGAACTACATCTCTAGCTATTCCTTGTGTAGGACTCTACACTCGTGGCAGGGTCTTCCTTCAATGTTCTATTCAGAAATGAAAACAAAAGGTTTACTGCTTTTGTGAAATGGAGTAGAAGTCAAGAGGAGACAATATGGAAAACAACTGAAATTAGGATGAAATGTAGTGTTATAAATGAGATGCAATTCAACCAAAATTTATCTAAGATGCTAAAAAATACTTGTTTGCAAAGTGTTCGCTACCTTTTGAGTCATATGAGACTAATGTATTTTCTCTCTTATCTCATCTGGGATTCTTTGGCAGTAGCAGTACATAGTGGAAAGCTTTCTGTAGATATGTTATTATTTGCTGCATCTAAAGTCCTACACAGGAAGACAGGTTCTGTGGTTGGGATTTACTTTTAAAAGGCCACTAATAGGTTAGTCTGCAATAAAACATTAACTAGCAACACTGGGTAGACAAAGTTTCAGATACTGGACTCAATAAGAAAAAATTATTTCCCCTATGAAATATCACAATTTTTAAAGTTTGGGGCAAAGATAAGTGGTAAAATAAGAAAGAAACTTTTAAGAGGGAAACTATGTAATACTTAATCTCTATTTTGCTTTAAATTTATAGAATTTGTTATTTAGAGTGTTTTCACATATCATCATTTGGGTTTCACAACATTGCCAAGTGTTATTATTTCCATTTTACAGCTGAGTTGAGAACCTTTTGACTCAAGTAAGTTAAATGGCCTCTCAGGGAAGATAGCAAACAAATAAGTGATCTGGCTGGGCATAGGTGTTGGCATTCCTCCTCCAAGGCCCACCATCCTGGACATTTATGTAACTTCTCTGACCCTCAATTTTTTTACCTATAAAATGGTGAAAGCAATAATATCCATCACATAGGGTTTGATGTTTAACTGTGTTAATGCCTCCGAAGAGCTTAACACTGCATCCAGCATATGATAATGTTCAATATTTTGACAATTACTGAGATAGCCAGGTGGGAAGGGCTCCCTGGCAAAGCCTCCAACTGGCCTGCATATTGGGAGGGGGTGCACACTGGGTTGGAGCCACAGAAGTTTGTGCTGTTTGCAGCAGGGAGGAGTCTGGCCCCTCCTCTTCCTGGGTAGAACCTGGGATTCAATCTGCCAGGCAGGAGGCACTCTAGCAGGGCCTCTGGTCTTGCAGAGAGTCCCTGTTTTCCCTCTTTCCTTTCACCCAATAAACCCTGCCCTCCTCACGCTTCAAATTGTCTGCAAGCCTGATTTCTTGTGGTTGTGTGATAAGAACATCCATCTTTAGTTGAGCTATGGAAAAGTTCCCACAACATTACTAACATTATGATATTTATTACTATGCATACCACTATGTTTATGAGAAGACACTGTGTATTTCCATTTCAATGACTAAAACGTTAGGCATGAACTTACTGGAGACAGAAATTGAGACCATAACCATGTTCAGTACTCACAAATAAATTAAGAAAAGCGGTGTTTTAAGGAAGTACTACAAAAGTTCTAGCTTGCTGCATTTACATAAAACATAACTTTCTTGAATTTGAAATACTTTTTTTCCCTTAATATAGAAATAATGTGTGGTATTATAGAATTTTTTAAAATCCACAAATGTATGAGAAGGAAAATAAAAATGCATTAAGATTCAACAACTGGAGATTTCCATTTCTCCTTTTATATTCCTATCCAAAGGGCACAGGAGAATCTCTCTCACTGTATCCTTATCAGTCTTAACATTTAAATCACAAAATTATGACGATAAAATGGCTACTTCTATTTTAAAAATGTATTTTTTTCTTATGTTAAATTTTTAATTTCTTATTTTCAGTGCCAATTACCTGATAATATTTATAAAATTTTCTATTAGAATATATCTAGTACTATAGCTGATACATATCTTTATTTATCAAAGATATTAAACATTCATTATATTGATTATAAATATTTCCTAGATTTTCATCTTTTATTGCTTTAATAACTTTTTTTAAGTTGAAAAATACAGTCAGAATTAGGTAAAAATCACTCTCACTAAAGAAATATAGGAAAAAACAAATAGCCTCACCCCTCGATCAAACCCTTTTAATTCCATCCCCAAGAGATTAGAATCATTATCAGCTTGGTGCATATCTTCATCTTTGCTCTTTTAAAAAATCATTCATTATTTTTTCTTATATAAAGAAAGTAATGTCATTTAATTGTAGCTGTCTCTCTACTTTTATTGTTCCAAATGTACTTTAGAATTATGCTAAGTTCTTACAATATTCTAGTAATTTGCTGAAGATTACATTAAATCTCTAAATTTATGATTCATATTTTTACAATATTTGTTTCCATTCAGTAGCCCATCTAGTACATCTCTCTATTTCATTTTTTGTTTTTTAAATAAAGCTTTATAGTTTTCTCGGCAAAGTTCCCACAGATTTGTTAGGATTCTTTCTGGATATGTTTCAGCTTTTTTTCTTAATTGATAATAAACTATTTCCATCTTGTAAATAGTCATCAGTGATATTCAGGTTGCTGGTTTTTAGGCTATTTATATTGTATCTAAATTCTTGTAGCTGAAGTCTTTAAGAATATCTGACAGTTTTCAAATAACTTTCTGGGGTATTCTATACATGTAAGCATGAGCTCTGCAAAGAATAACTTTTTCTTATTCCAAAATAATGGAGAGAATAAGTATGCCATATTTTGGTTTTAATGGTAATACTTTTAGTGTGAATATTACAAATTTTCAAATTCATTGGCTTAATATTTTTTAAATTTCTGGAACAAACCTGTCTTATGTCATCAATACATTAATGTATCATTGGAATTACCTTGTTGGTATATATTTTATACTTTTGTATTCATCTATGTTAATAGCAGCATCATAGTACTATATTTATTCATACTGTTGATCAAGTTTTGTAATCATCAGGAACAATAATAGATAGCCCTTTCACTTTCTCTACATTATGTAAGCTATTACTTGAATTTTAAAATAATATTGGTAAACTATATCTGGCCCTAAGGTTCTTGGGTAAAAACTAAAATTTAATTCTTGTTTATTGAACTCTTTGTGTTTTGTATGTCTTGAGTTAATTTTGATCATTTCTAGCTTTTGAGATGTTTACTTCACTGATATTTTCAAGTTTATTAATGTATATTTGTCATAGTATTTCAATATCTGAAATCAGTTTTATTATTTCTTAATCTCATTCATAATGTTATTTATATAAATAAGCATGCTTATTTGAAGAAACAATTTTTTTTTCTATGAACCTGAATTCTGGTCTATACAATGCAAAGTGAGACATGAGTTGAACAACAAGTAAAATAGAACAATGTATACAAATTTTATTTATATTTGCTGATTTTGTTTATACTTTGTTTCTGCTATGATTAAAGGTAAAGTAGTGGAAAAACTACCAGAAAGAGAAGACTTTGTGATAACACTTCACTAAAATCCATTTCTAAATGCCACCACAGGACTAGAGTCATTTAAAGAAGAAATAATTTCATCACCTTTAGCTGTTATGTCAAAGAAAAAGTTTTTCCCTATTAGTAAGACCTACTTTCTAGGAAGCTATTCTGGGTCTGAATATTTCACAGTTTCCTTAGGAAGTTATTCTAGGCTTTAAAAATGGAACATTTAAAAAAAAGTTCCCTATGAGAGTTTTGTAAGTAAATTAGATATATACAGGAAAAAGACACAGGGTTCAGGAATTTTTACATCATTTCATTATGAGCAAGAAACATTATAAACATTTTTAAAATCAATTGTTTGCCATCCCATAAACTGAATATCTGAGTTAAAATGTTTAAATTTATTATTTAGGTATCATTTATATCCAGCAATTGACATGTAGAATATGATCCCTGTTCTGGCTTTCCTTGGACCATGTGGATCACTCCCCTATCTCATTCATAAACTCATTCTTCTGGTCTTGTTAGTTACATACACTTGGACCTTGGAGTTATAGCCTTAGTATTCTGCTCTTTTATCTCCATTCTTTTCTCCTGAATATCCAACGGACAGTCAGAAAGCTGCAGCTAAAATCTGAATGTTAGTAATTCTCCAACCTACATTTCCAACCAATACTTTTCCACTTAGTTTACTTTTGCATTTCCAACTGCTTGCTGGATAGCTGTAGAAATCTCAGAGCAGCAGGTCTACAGTTGACTCATTTTCTTCTGACTCAAACTGGTTCCTTCCCCCACCATCTGTATTTCAATTATATATTCTCTCAGCCTCCTAAGACTGTACTAATTCATTTAAAGTCCTGCCAAGTTAACCTCAAAGATGTCTGCAATCCAGTCGTTCTCTTTGGTCTCTACCTTAAAGCTAATTAAATTGCTTATTTTTGTATCTCCAATATCCAAAACAATTGCTATATTAATCTATCAACAATTGCTATATTCATCTACCTAAAGCCTACTGCTGACACATTGCTTTCCTGCTCAAAGAGGTGCAAGGATTTTCTCCTGCTTATGAAATAATCTGATGTTTCATATTCTGCTTACTCTGGTTCCTGTTTTATTTGGACACTCATTTTCCATCACTCTTCCTTATATGTAACAGTCTAACTGGACTGAATTCTGTTCTCCAAAATACTCTAGAATGGTTACTTTGTTAGTGCTGGACACTTTGCTAAGCCCTGAATATGCATTATACCAAGTAGTACTCATCACACATGGAAGCCAGCATCATCATTATTTTTGCATTAAAACTGAGAAGGCCGAAGCTCAAAAAAATAGATAATGTAGTCAATGCTAAACCACCAGGAAGTGGAAGAGCTAGAATCTGAACCCAAGCCATTCGATCCCAATAGCCACATATGTTCAACCATTGTGCTCTATGTGTTCTGAATTATATTTTGGCTCTTGCTGTTCTTTCTGCCTTGAATATCTTCTTGATCCTGCACAGTCTGCCCTGTGTCTACCTCTCTAATCTGACCTCATTGTGCGCTACCTCCATTTTGTTCTAGTTATTGTTTCTTGATGACCAACATTGTTTTAATCTCAGAATTTCTAAATCTGCTATTTTTCTTTTCTGAAATCCTCTATTTGAGACTGGCTTTTAATATTTATTCAGATACCGTGTTTCCAGAAAACCCTACCTCGCAAAAGGCCTCTTTCTCCCCTTTTTTTAAATCTTTTTTCTCCCTTCTTTCAACCAGCTTACTCACTCTGCTATTATCCTGTCTCATTACTGTAATAGAATTGATCAGTATCTGAACTTACCTAATTTATCTAGTATTTGTTTACTGGAAGGCTTTAGAGCAGGGGTTCAATTAGTGTTGTTCAATTGCTCTGTCTAGCCCTTGGACAAGTTCATAGTATGATGCTAAATTAGTATGTGTGTAAGTAATAAAGAGATCCTTGCCTATGAATAGTCTATCAATACTTCAGGATCCAAACTAAAGCCATCAATCTGATGAAACATCAGAATTTATGCCTCTCCCCATTTTTTCCTAATCATAGTTGTTATGGTCACTTTTTCCTCTCAATTGCCTTTACATTTTGTAGCCATTAGGGGAACGTGCTGTATACGCATTGTATATATCATGTGTTGTGTTTTTAAAAATCCCACTCCCTCCTAATTTGTAAGTTCTCAAAAGAGAAGTATGATCTTTTATTCAGTTTTGTAAGCACCACAAAATCCTTATTTATATAGTTTATGTAGTTTTCACTAAATCTCTATTAAATTTGAAAAAAGAATTCTTTGTATTTTGAAGTACATTTTGAGATGAGTGTTGTCTAATGTAGACAAAATTAAAATTTTTTTTGACTCCATTGAATATCAACATAATATTTTTCATAATAACCTATCATATAACATTGCAATGTTTGCAAGACAAACACTATTTTCCAATGACAACAGCCTATAATAACACTGTAAAACAATCCCTGTGCAGCTATTTTTAATATAATTTTATTATTTGTCACTGTGGGAGCATTCTTGCATTAATTTTTCTCTATTTCCTGCCTTATATTCTTACAATAAACATGTGGAATATCTATCAAGTTAAAGTCTTACCCTATCAAGGGTAAGACTGCACTACTAGTGTGGGTAAGTACATGTTCTTAAGAGAGCCCCATCCACTGCCATTATCTGTTAAAACTCTTATAGTTCATTTTCACACATATGAAAAATGCCTGCTCAGAGTAAATCTGTTCAAAATATGATTAATTCTCACAGATACAGTTAAACCAGGGAAGTTGAGTTGGACACTAATAGGTCACATCATTCTTATTTCCCTAAAGATATTAGAAGCCACTATGAATCTAACATCAATAACTACTTAAAATATTTTTATTACATAGAATAAATATTATGCTATATTATTCAATGAAAACTTTTTGAAAACCCTTTAAATAATTTTATATTTACTTACATAAAAGAATATACCTACTATCTGCCAGGTCACTTTTTAAATAAAATCTTGTAGCAAGCGAACTTTCACTCCTCTTTCCAGATCATGAAGTAAAAAAATAAAAGCGAATGGATAAAATTGAAAAAACATTTAACATGTTAAATGAAAAAAATATCTTTTAGATATTACTCTGGAATTTTATTAGCTCACTATTTTCATTCCTCTTTCACTTTGGTTTATTTTAAGTTGCCTATGCAAAGTACAAAGATAAGAACAATTTATTTTAAAAGTGGTAATGTCTAATTAAAGGATTAGGGATGATTTGTATATTTTTTATTTGAATATTCATGTCTTCACTTTTTTGAATGAGCACACATTTTAAATGTAATCAGTAGTAAAAAATGCCATGATAAATAAAACTTATCTGTGTTTAGGGGAAGCCACAGTGAATGCTGCTTAAAGGCATTGGCTTGGGAATCATTGTTAATAGTGAAATCCAGTTTGAATACTTATTTGACCTGGGGTAGATTGCTCTCTGTACCTCAGTTTCTGCATTTGTAAAATGGTAATAATAATAATATTTACCTTATTGTGTTGTAAGGATGAAATGCTACAATGAATGTAAAGTATTTAAGAAAATACATAACAAATGTCTATCTTCAAATTATTTCTCAGTGGAGAAAAAGGTTGGGTCCATTTTATGAAATTCTATTACCTACAATCAGGACATTATCTCAGAGGACAAATGACCACCTACTTAACAATTCGTTGATTCAGAAATGTCTCATCCTTACTATTGTAAGCCTCAATCTCATTTTATCTATACCACAAATATCAATGACAGCCAAAGAGGTATTTTAAATATGTTTATACAAACAGTTACACATGCAGTATTTGCTGAGTATTTACTTTATACCAGGCGCTGTGCTAAGTGCTGTGTCACTGGAAATACAGTCAAGACGGGTCTTCTCCCGGAGTTCATATTCCACTACAGAAAGAAAGCACACAAGCGAACCATATAGCATTTTAATTATCGAAGTGCTAAGGAGGAAACACAAAAAGAAGGCTAGAGAGTAGGGTGGCTGCATCTTAGAAGCAGCACTGTTTTGGACAGGGCCCTTAGGAATGACCTTGCTGCAAAAGAACACAGAAGTCTATGGGAAGCTTTCTAGGAGTGGAAGTATTGAGTGTCATGTCTTTGACAAGTTAAAAAGTTGGTATGTATCAGAAACAGCAAGAAGCCTGTGCAGCAGTAGGAAGGGAGAAGAGAGAGAGAGAAAGAGAGAGAGAGAGAGAGAGAGAGAGAGAGAGAGAGAAAGAGGGAGGAGACACATGTGTAGGTATATTTCTATGTACAGAAACCAATATTATAAAGCATCTTTTGTATCTTTGACTTTGGATTTTATTTATAATGTTAATGATAGCCACAGGAGGAGTTCAATAAGCAGGGATATATTATGATCAAAGACAAATTAGGAGGAGATAAATGCAAGGTTTCTAAAACAGATGTCTATTAAAGCGTCTTTAGGAGTACAACCCTTATGAATAGTTAATTATAAGATTTTGAGAGTGTGATCTGTCTTGAATACAATAACAAATGAAAAAAATAGTATTTAACATCTTTTATTTTAATTTATTTTAATTTTGCTTATTATTATTATTTGAGAAAGTGTTTCACTCAGTCACCCAGGCTGGAATGCAGTGGTGTGATCATAGCTCATTGCAGCCTTAACCTCTCATGCTCAAGTGATCCTCTCGCCTCGGCCCTCGAGTAACTGGGACTATAGGCATGCACCACCATGCCTAGCTAATTTTTGTACTTTTTGTAGAGACAGAGTTTTGCCATGTCACCCAGGCTGGTCTCAAGTGGTCTGCATACCTCAACTTTGCAAAGTGCTAGGATTACAGGTACAAGCTGCCACACCAAGCTTATTTATTGTGAAAATTATATATAACACAAACTTCACTATTTTAACCATTTTTTTTTTCCCCCCCCCCCCCCCCCCCTCCCCCCCCTTTTTTCGGGGGTTCTGCGCCCTAAGTGGACAGTTCTATACCATTAATTACATTCACAGTGTACAACCAACACCACTCTCCATCTTCAGAACTTTTCACCTTCCCTAAAACTCTGTACCTTGTGAACTCTGGCTCTCCATTCTTTCCTTCCTTCAGCCTCAGATAAACAGCACTCTATTTTCTGTCTTTATGAATTTGACTACTCTAGTCACCTCATATAAGTGAAATCATGTAATATTTTTTCTTTTGTGACTGGATTATTTCACTTAGCATACTGTCTCCAAGGTTCATGTAGCATGTGTGAGAATTTCCTTCCTTTTTAAGTCTGAAAAATATTCCATTGTACAGTTATACACATTTAGTTTATTCACTTATCCACTGAGTGGCACTTGTGAATAGTCCTGTGAATTGTTTTGCTTGTGAATGATGCTTGTGAATAGTGCTACCATGAACATGAGTATACAAATATTTGTTCTTTCATTTTAAAGTACGGTTTTTCTGGATTCTAACAAAATTAATTCTGATCAGAATAATGAAATACATATAAAATAAATTGTATTGATAAATAATCTTATTTATGTATGTACATAATATTGGAGAACAAAATAAGATTGGAATGTTTTCCATTGAAGTGGTGTAGAAATAGCATACTTATTTTAATGCCACAATGTACTCTGCATTTTTTTCTTCATGGAGCAACTAAACATGACATAAATATATAGAATTTATATAAGGATTAAACTATTCTTCAATTTTAAAAAAAGTTATTAGTTATATAGTTATGTAGTTCTAAAGGTAGCTAAGTAATAAGTATAATTAAAAATCTAAATCAATCTGTATATTTGTGAAACAGGTCAACTAAGACACATGTAATCAGTCTGTAAACTGACTCAATTTTTGTTTTCTGATTATAAGAGCAATCCATGATCATTCATTCTCTTATTACAGGGAATTTGGAAAACAGAGCGAACAGTAAATTATTGCAACTCCATCATCAGATAATAAGTATCTTGGTTTATACCTTTTTAGTCTTTTTTTCTATGCATATTTTGACTGCAAAATAGTTGTGTCTATATTGTTTTGTAAGATCCTTTAACTCTTCTTCCTCTTTTCTTTCCTTTTCTCCCCTCCTCCTTCCCTTTTCTTCCTCTTGTTTTCCATTAATAATGTGTTACAAGCATTTTCTTAGTATTATGACTTTCCAAGTAGACCAGTTTTCAATGGAAAACCTTTAAGATATAGCATGATCTGGTGGTTAAGAAGAGGTTTGGAAGCCAGATCACATGAATCCAAAGTTAGCTCTGCCACTTGCTAGCTGTGTGACCTCAGGCAATTTATTAAAATTAGTTACCTCTTTTTTTCATCATAAAAAGGGGAAATAAACATAGTACTTCATACAGTTGCTATGAATACTCAGCAAATTCATATTAATGAACTATTACTTAAAACAATACCTCCAAGGAAGGACTCCAAGTGTTTATTATTATATAACATAAATCTATTTTTGAATATGCTTATAATATATGAATAATATTTTATTACCTTAAAGTTGAAAGATTATGTACAATTATTTAATCGAGTGCTAAATAATGTGACAAATCTTCAGAAATTTATATAGTAACATATGATTACTGTGATTCTAAAGCTTTAGCATGCCTACAATTACCTGGAACGTTGAATGGAAATGCTTCCCCCTGGGATTTTAATGTGGAGGATCCTGATTAGGAGTCCAGAGTATTAGTGCTGTGCTTTGAAAAATGTGAACTAGATTAATCTCCAATTGAATCCAGTAAGCCAGTCATTGCCATAATTGGGGATTAGTGTCTATGCTATTTATATAAAATCACAGAGGATATTACTGACAATTTCTTTCAAAGTGTACCAGTGTTTGTTTTTAACACAGAAGTTTTTTAAAAAACTCATTCTTTTAAAGATATTTATCAACACATTTCTTCACATTATTAGAAATGACAAGCAATATAAGGATTAAAAACTCTACTTTGTATTTATAGATAGACTACTTTAACCATCCAAGAAGTTGTGATTCCTCCAATATTTCTGATTTTTGAGTAATTGTTCACCGTTCTACTTCAAGAGTACATTTCTATCAAACCAGATGCCTTATAACTATATGGTTTTAAATTATAAATTTTTATTCCTCTCTAAAGGATAACATTAACCAGGCATATGTTTACTCCAAATTGCATTGTTTTAAAATTCTCAGTAGCAATGAATAAATAATGTTTAGACAAAAAGAACATTATTGTGCTAAAGCTTGTCTTTTATGTAGAAAGTGAATTTTTTGAATTAATACATTTCTTAAGTGGTAGGGAGTATTTAGGGACATCAGGGGAATTAACAATTTTCTCAGGATCAGGACTGTGAGCCAAGCAGCAAAATTCACCTCCAGGCTGCACTGCCTTTATTTACTTAAAGTTTACATAGGTTTGTCATTGCCAAGTTTGGACAGAGTTACTAAGGATAGCACTAGGGTAACCGATTTATCTTTTCTTTTATTTTCTCCTTTCCTGTGCTCACAATGTAGAAAATTACCATTGGCTGCATTTTTTGGAATTACTTCCTAATTTGCCCTTGAGAGGCAGCAGTAAAGCTCTAAAGGATAAAAAGTCAATACTCATACATTTGGACCAGTTGAAGTTGCTCTTCTACCAATGTGTTTAGTGCGCTGTTCACAGGTTCTGAAATAACATGTGGAGAGGCAACAATTTTGAGTTCATGTTATGTTTAGATCAGATCTTTCTTAGGAGTTGCTTATTCACAAAGAGATTCAGTTCCTCAAAGGTCTTAATAGGAGCCTCTGTAACAGGTGGTTTTCTCCTGTTGTACCACTGCAGGGTACAACTTGTTAATTATTGGACTGGGGCCAAGGGGCCAAGAGGCCAAGGATGGAAACACTGTACTAAGTCACCACTAACCAGAACATTAAATGCTTTTTTCTTAGTGAATAACTGGATGCTGTAAAATAACTGTTTTGAGAACTACTTTAAAATATTTAATTAAAACCACATCTTCATAACCTGAAATTCTAGTGTATCCTTTGAGACAGGGTAACATAAATCATATTAACTGATAAAGACAAGTTTAGATTTAGTCAATATAAATAGTTTATTTTGCCAGGTGTTTCATAGTTATTGGATTTTTGTTGCTAATACTTTGAGATTTTTTATTTCTAGTTTTATTATTGACATACAAAAATTTAGTATTAGGTGATGAATTCTAGAATAAAGAGGTTCAAGGAAACTTAGAATTACTAAGGGCCACTTTCTATCCAGCTCATTTGGAGATGACAGTGTTGTGGAAGAAGTGATGGCTTTCGTGTCAGAAAGACTTACTTTGGGCAAATTGTTGAGCCTTTTGCAGAGGGAGATTCATGTATAAAACTGGATGTTAACATCTCATTCATATAAATACTGAAAAATGAAATGATATGAAGAATGTAAAACTTCTATGATTTTGAACAGCATAGAAACTCATTAAATGGTGGCTGAGATAAAACATAAGCCCAGAGAGACTAAGAGAAAACAAAATAGAAAACATTTCAGGAAAACAAAACAAGTTTTAAAAAGACCATGCAATGTTTAGTAGATTTCAGGTAAACACGTATGTGTAATATGCATACTTACATGTGCACACCCAAAATGGACTCTTGTTTCACACGAAAGAAGGCAAAGAAAGTAAGCTTGTCCCTGGTTAGGAGCTAGCAATGTAGCTTTGGGAGTCCTGCCTTTTCATCTCTAAGCAGGATACTTGAAAGTTAAAATTTTCTATCATTATCAAATATAAATATACAGTTGTTATAGTTTTACTACTATTCCTTGGAGGAGAAGGCAAATAGATCATTTCCCAGAGGTCAATAGGACTGCTTTCCTTCTTGAATAAAGCTGGGTAAGGCCTCATTTGACAAAATCTTAGCTTTATTTTGGGAGTATGTTGGTTTTCTAGAGGGACTTTCAAAAATTACGTAGTATTTTATGGTGCTACCGCCTGCCATAGAGTCATAAGAAAAGGGAAACATTTGTTTCTATAGCAGCTCCAAAAACTACTTTCTAAGACCTCAGAGGTTTAAATTCTTGTGGATAGATGATATCAGGGACCTCTGGCTAATGGGTCATTCTGGCAGTCTCATGTATCTTAGCGGATGATAATATATTATTTTAATTTTTTAAGCCAAGGGATATATGCTTATCTCCCAGATGTATGGCTGGTAGCTCTCAGACTAGTTAAGAGGGACCAGCTCTATTCAGGGTCTCTCAGACTTTGACTACTGCAGTAAGAAAATATACCTGTATTCTTTGGACAGTCTCAAATGTTGCTTTTGCTTCATTCCATGTCCCTTTTCACTCTACCTCTTCTACTTTTAGTAATTATATCCACATCTGTGGCTTCAATCTCCCTGCTTTTGTAAAGATTCCCAAGTACATAACTAGCTCAAATCAAAGTCCCCTTAAGTGCAACACTTCCAAAATCAGGTATATTATCTTCTCTGCCCTGATCCAACCTCAGCCAATGTCTCTTCCACAATTGATTGTGAATAATGGCACCTCGGAATTATCAATTACTTCTTCTCCTTGCTATTCTGCCCTTCTGTACTTGTCATCAACTGATGTGGATTCTGATTCCTAAAAATCTCTTGAATCTTTCCCAGCCTCTTAATCTCTCTGACTCTGCCTTTGTTTTACCTCACTGTGAATATGGCAATTGACTTTTATCTGAACTGGGTGCTAAAGCTAATTCGAATTCCACATTGCTTCCAATGTGAGGATATCATGCTCCTGTTCAAATGCCTTTAATAGCTGCCCCGCCAGTATGTACCCCTGATCTTTCAGGATTCTTCCTTCCAATCACATCTAGTTTCTTTTCTCCCCAATGGGTTGTATTGTTGCATTCCTCTATTCCTTTTAACATACTGCTTATTTCACCTAACATGCCTCCTTTCATGGGAATACTCCCTCTTATCCTTCAAGGTTCAACTAAACATCATCTCTGTATGAAATATTCCTCAGCTGCCCCAGGAAGTGTTAAGAAACGTATCCTCTAAGCATTAATCACACTTAGCAAAGTTTATTTACATGGTCTGTCTCTCAGGAGATCAAAAGATCTCTGCTAGCTGGTATATTGTTCCACCTGATCAATGTAGGAAACCAAACACACCACCCCAAAGTGTACCTCTTTGGTATATTTCGAGATGGCTATTCAGAGGGGCTGCAAACACAAGCATAGTTCTGAAGAATCTATCCTATTGTAAAATAAATTTACATCTATCTATATTAATAAAGAAAACAAAATTTGCAGGCAGAGGTTTTCTGAGGTCCTTTTTTCCTAAACCTAGGTGTGGGAAGTAGAAAAGTTCATTTTTAAAGTTTCCTTTCTTGTTAAAAAAATGAATCATTAAGTGTGCTAATAACTATTTGCTAAGCCCTTTCCTATGTAGTTGTTAGACATGCCATACTTACAGGCATGTAGTACATTCTAAGTCCTTGTATTTATCTGTGCTGAATGTGCTCACACGCATGTCCCAGCTCTCCATTGCTTTGACCTGTTTAGAAAAGTTTAAAGTTGTTAGCCAGTTGGGTTTTAGTTTAGATTGTGAGGTCTGGTTCCAGCCAACAGAGATCAGACTCAGCAGTAAGGACGACTCCAATACCTAAGGGATACATTTGTCTGTTTTTTCTTTGTTCATTGTACTCTCGTGGCATAATGGCTAGCGAGGGTACCCTTCCTGTAGCCCAGGAAGTAAAAATTGCGTTGCTGAAAAATCCTTTGTCTCAGTGCTAGTTTTTCTTTGGCACCGAGCATCTATTTTCAACACTAGGAAAGATTAAATCACAAGAAAAGGAAATTAAAGAAAGGTCTGACACTTTTAAAGGTCTGGCAGAGAAACTATTACTATAGGTTACCATCTATTCTTTCTGTGAGCTATTGCCTGACAGACTATCTGTACAATGAAACAACAGTCTTTGTTCACAGTGCATTTCCTCCCCTCATCCTCCCATAACCTGTCACGACAGCCTCCAGGACCTCCAAGCCTCTATTTTTCCTGTGCAATATAAAAACATCAGCCATCTGGCTGTTTCATGAGTCTCATATTTTGTGTGACTCTCATGCTCATGTGCATGTAATAAATTTGTATGCATTTTTATCCTGTTAATCTGCCTCTTGTCAGTTTGTTTTATGGACCCAAATTATTGAGCCTTCAGAAAGAGGATGGATAAAAGTTCTCTTGTCCCTAACAGTTTGATGAGCCCAGCCAGGAGAACAAATCACTCTGCTCATTTTGGAGCCTGTAAATGGGACCCTGGGATGACTGACAAAAAAAGCCAACAAAGAAAGGTAAGAATTTTTACCAAGGTCAGTATTCCCAGATCTCTGCCTTTAATGCCCAGTTGAGAAAGAGTGGTAAGAGTCATGTTTGTCTCTTTTCTTTCAAATTTAGATTTGCTGGTGAAAACATGTTTATAAATGAGGTCTTTTGTTGTTTTGAATGACTTTTGTAATAAATTGGCTATATTTAGAAAAACTCTCATCTTAACTATTTGTATCTACAGAAAGACCAAATTTAAAAAAAAAGAAGAGACACAAGTAAATATAACTGTTAACCTTAAAGACTCCCTTAGCAATGCTAAAATAATAAAAATTAATTTTAGAATAAAGTTGAAATCCTTTTAAATGAGAAAATCTTTTGGATCTCTGGGCTCCAGATTTTAAAACTTCCCTTCTTTGAATCCACCTCCATGTTTTTCAGTAAATTTCTTTAGATCAGGAGATAAATATTTGTAAGAATTAGTTTATAAGAATTTGTTTGAATTATTTGTTTTGAATTTGTATAAGTGTTGACTTTTGAGGTACTTATTTGATAAAAATCCTCTTCCCTCTGATGAACGGCTTTTGTTTTCCTATTTGTCTTACCAACTGTTGTCTCTTTTAAACTTTTTGTCTATTGAGGGCACACATATCAGGCCTTCATGTGTGGGTGGCCTACCAAAAGGTTGACAACCTCACAAATATAGCTGGACAGAAATGTGGGTCGTACATTTTTGGCTAGCGAAGCTTTTCTTTCTTTTTTACTGTCTTTCTTTTGGGAGTGGCTTTGGATTTTCAACAGCCTGCATCGTTTTGCTCTAATGTTAGAAACTTGGTTAAGGCCATTAAAAGGCTTATTAATTTAGGTCATGAGAATTATTTTTGGTGTTGAGTCTCTTGTAGATGCACCTTTGGTTTAGAACTCTGGTTCATATTCAGAGCATGATAAGAATTTCTTTGCCATCTTTCCTAAGCTAAAATGGAACTATATACTCAGGAAAAAAAAAAGCCATTTAAAAATTCAAAGGAAATGAAAAATCTTGAAGGCCTTTTCTATTAATATTGATAAAGGGTTTTGACCATGTAGACAGATAGTATTAACTTGGTTAATGCTTTATAAATTGGTGAGTTTTATTACTGTACTGGTCTAAAGTTTTAAAATAAAAACTGTAATATTTTTGTTTGTATCCTATTTGTATGTTTGTATATGTTTATACATGTGTACATGTATAGTATAAGTTGTATCTACATGGGAAAAAATTCCTTGGAAGGGTTTCAAATTGGCTTAAAGATAAATTAGTCCTCATAAATTAAATACTTTTAAAACTGCTAGAAATATAGTAAGAAACCCAAAGGCTATTCAAGTTCATGTGACTTGGGTAAATCTTTCACAAACAGGACTAATTTGATGCTGTTGGTATTAAAGTAAGTAAATTAAATAGATGTAAGTGGGATAAAACTTCATAAATTTACTTTATAACAATAATTATCTTTTATAATATATACTTTTAAAGGTTTCTCAAATCTTTTAGGTAACTACATCCTTAAAGTATTGTTAAACTAAATTAGATAATGAATATTCATTAAATATTTAGATCATTTCCAAATAAGACATAATACTGGAACATTAATTGCTAACCACATATTTAAGCTTATTTACTTTGACTTCTTATTACAAGAGAACTAAATATATTTGGGTCAGCTAGTAAATATGCACTGATCCACATTGAAAAATTATTTTATGAGAAAGCTTATGTTTCTAGAAATTATGAAATCTGTATTGATAATGTGTTGGTACATGACAGTTCAAGATTGTTTACTTCCCAGATTTTCACTGGAAAATAAGATTACTAACAATTAAAATTCTAAATTATATATGTAATTAAAACTACTAAAGATAAGAGAAACAATTCTGTATGTAAGTGTACAAGGAAACTAGGATGTGTTTTGGTGAAAAAGAAAGGTTATAAGGAAGGCATGAGGATTTTTTTGTTGTTGTTGAAGAAAAATAATTCTTTTAGTTTAAAGGTTATTTAAAGGCTATTTCAGAATGAAGAAATCATATATAAAAAGCTGAATGACAGTTCATAGAGAGTTTGGAAAAGAGAGAGAAAATATTGTAAGGTGAGAAAATATTGACTAAAGGTGAATAAAATTAAAGGTTTTAGAAATGAGTTTTAATAGAAAAAGTACACTGATACAAAACAAAATTTGGGCTTCTCTTTCAAAAACAAAAGTATTGGTAGATAATTTTACACTTTATCAAAATGATTTCCTGTGCTTTATACTATCTTTATTAGGTCTTTGATTACTTAGAAAAACTGGGTTAAATAGTTAAACTTTTTCTATAATTATGTTACTTCCTGCATTTTCTTTTGAAGTATTTTCATTATCATTCTGGCTAAATGAATAACTACTATTTCACAGTAACCTGTGATCCTATTTTTGAAGGAATGCTTTGAAGTTTTGTTTTTTACAACCTTCTCCAAATCAAAATTAAGTCTTTTTGACCACAAACTAACTTTTGGGCATTCCAGAAGGACCCCTAAAAGTACCAAAGTGAGATATTGAACAAGTTAGGCCCATTTAATAGGTGAAGTTATATGGGAAGCACTCCAAATAGCAAATGATGTTTAACCTTCTCTAAGTTATATTTTTATAGATATGCTATTCACATGTATTCAAAATTGTATAAAATTTCTAGAAATTTATAGTCCTGTTGCACATAATAATTATGGTTATTACATTAAGAAGTTATATGCCACAAACACATTTCCTTGTCAATGACTTGTTATTAATTCTCATTAGGTTTTTAACCATGGCTATTGTAAGATTTTGTCATAGACAGATAGTAGTTTTGCTTCTTCTCTAAAAGCATCTTGCAATCAGTTATAGCCCCAAATTGCTTTTCTTCAATGAAATTTATAGAAAAGACTCCGACAAGTACCACTGAAAATAGGTTTCTGATGATTTGGAGATCATATTATTTGATTGGGTAAGAGTAAGAAATCCAGAACTCTAATGAAAAAGCTGGACTCATAAAACTGCTAACCCAACATTAAGCAGAATAAGAATTATTACATGGGACCAAAGTAATGAAAGATTATGATTTTATGACTTTTTTGTTTGAAATATGGCTTATTATTTTATATTTCATTTTCCACATTAATTTTTTTTTCTTTCAGCTATCTATAGTTTATAGGAATATAGGAAGGTGTACTTTTGTGTGCAGAATTGAAATTTTTTTTCTGCCTACCTGATCCCTCCAGAGTGTGGAGGCTATTTGTGTTTTTATTTCAATAGCAATATAGTTATTTGCTTACATTCAAGAAGAATCTATTCTCTTTGTAATAGGACACAACTGGAAACATTAGCTATATTTCCAAGGCTTTGCCTGAGATGCCCTATTTTCAGATATGACCAGATTGCTCTAAGGAATTAAAGTTTACTTTATGAAGCCAATTAAAACCCCTTGGAAAATCTATCCTGATATCTTGGATAAATAATTAACATGGTTGCTTTATAGGTGAGTAAAAAATGTCACCTCCTGGTGAGGCCCTGGAACCTGAAGATATTTTTGGGAACTTTGAGAAAAGAAGTATTTACCCAAGTTTAAAGGTATTACAGGCACAATTTGAGGGTGACTTTTTGGATTGGCTTCCCAGCCTCAAGAGGCTTTCAAAAGCTTAATCTGAGATTCCTTGTGAAAAGTTCCAGCAAAGTGAAATTGAAAATGAGCTTATACGATTAATCATCATTTTGCTGTACTTATGTAAATTATTAGGCAAAGCGTAACAAGCCTAAAACTTCTTTTGCAAATAAATTAGTTTTACTGTGATTATTTTTGGTTAAAAGTGGGGAACAGGAGAGAGAAATACTATGATTTAAAAGAAAACTATAATATATCTGCTATTTGATTCTAGGTCTGTTCATTATTTTTGAGATTTTGTTTACCTATGATTTAGACTGGATTCTGAAATTGTTTAGTTTCCTCTAATGTCTGGTCGCAACTCTCCCAACTAACATTTTCACTTTTTTCTCCCATTTTTTTCCTGACTTGAAATCACTGAAATTAAATGTGCCTTTTTCTTGAAGCCCTGAAAGCTGAAGCTGGTTGACTTGATAAACTCCAGAGAAATCACAGTAACAACTTAAAATCTGTCAGATTGTCACTGCCTATCCTCACTTCAACTGAAGATGTTTTGAAGCCAATTCTAGAAATCTTTTCAACTGCTGGACTCAGAACTAGCTTATATGCTGCTCCAATTATTAATTTTTGTTTTTCTTTTGTTTCCTTATAGACATCTCATATTAAAAACCTGTTTGTTTACACCATGTAGTGACCTAACTGTGGGAATCCTGCAACACCACTTCCTAAAATGAGACATTTTCTACTTATTCCAATTTACGTTTTTCTTCCCTTTGCTGGTGTCTTATCTCAAAATGTCTAACTTAAATTTTCCACAGTTATCAATCCTATTTTAATATGCAAAACTTTCTGGAAATAAATTTCAAAGAGGGGGCTGTGGGAAACCAAAATATGCCACCCCAAAGTGTGCCTCTTTGGCATATTTCGAGATGACTATTCAGAGGGTCTGCAGACACAAGCATGGCTCTGAAAATCTATCCTTTTGTAAAATAAATTTACATCTATGTATTAATAAAGCAAACAAGGGATGCAGGCAGATTCTTTCTCTGAGGTCCTTTTATCTGAATCTAGGAAAGATTAACTCACAGGAAAAGAGGCTAAAGACAGGTTTGACACCTTTAAAGGTCTGACAAAGAAAATATTACCACAGGTTACCATCTATTCTTTCTGAGGACTATTACCTGAGAGACTTTATCTGCGCAATGAAACAACAGCCCTCATTCACAGTGCATTTCTTCCCTTTACCCTTCTGTAGCCTGTCACCACAGCCCCCAGGAGCTCCAGGCCTCTCTTTCTGTATCATATAAAAACCTTAGGCCCTTCTTCGAGTCCCGTATTTTGTGTAGCTTCCTGTGCATATGCATGTCATAAATTTGTATGCTTTTTTTCCTGTGAATCTGTCTAGTGTCAGTTTGGTTTATAGATTCAAATTCTCTAACCTTCAGAAGGGGGTAAGAAAAATTCCCTTCACCCCTAAACCAACTTCTTGTTATCTAGAAAATTATGATTTACATGAACTCCAGTACTACTAATAGGTCTCTGGTGGACCTAATTTTTCAGGAAATGAGGGAGCATTGGCTTGATGGGTAAAACAGGAAAGTGTGAGAGGTGTTTTGGGAAATCAGAATAATTGGGGGAAGACAGGGAAGAGCAAGAAACCAAATGGAGGCAGGTATATTGGAATGATGTAGTTTTGGTTATTAAGTGGGACTGGAGAAAAACATTTGCTATTCTACACCTTCAGTTTGATTTATTGTATCAAAATTTGAACAGGTTGTACCAACTTAAAATGAGATCTATTCTCCACATCTTAAAAACTTTTTAATGGGATAGTTTTACTACAATAAAAATAAATTGTGTTTTCAAGTAGAAAAGATAATCTGTTCTGTCTTCAAAACATATTGGTAACTAAAAGCAAGCAAGACATATACTAAATACACTCTTATTGAAAACACAAGTCTCAGAGAAAAGTAGACAGACTTTTAGGCTATTTTTCCATCTCACTAGGGTGTTAGCTCACACAAAGCAAGCTACAGAGATTATTTTCACCCTAACATTGTTACATAGTTGTTGTTGGAATAATCGCATGGGGAGCAATCAATGCCATACAAATGTTTCAATACAGATGTGTTTTTCCTCTGAGTTTTGAGTGAATTAAGGTATAGATAAATGAGCCTGCACAGGGGAGGAGAAACTACATCACTGTATTTTCTTCAAGTAGACCAGGGTTCAATTTGACTTGGAGTTTAGCGAGTTAAATGTAAGAGAAAAAGAAACATTGAATAGTTGCTCTCAATTCTGGTATGAGACAAAATGAGGTAGTAGCAGGATATTAAAAATTATTTTTGGGATATGTGAAGGGAGTGTAACCCCTTGTTATCATGTTAAGACAGATATCTGGGGCCTTGGATCTGGGGTCTCAGCAAACTTGCATCCTTTGCATGTGGGAATAATTTAAATTTGAACCAATGGAGCCTATCCGATTATTTCAATTTGGGTTCTTGTTTGGGCACAAGCCACTTTTTTTTTCAGTTGACTTCGACAAGCAACTACTGAGTGCCAAGCATATACCAGGGACCGTGCTAGGCAGGAGCAGTAAAAAGATGAATAAAACAGCAAAATTTATAGTCTGGTGGGAGAGAAAAACACAGAAATAGATAACTCAGTATAGTGTGGTGAATGCTAAGATACTTAGCTCAAATCAACTTGTTTTGAAAATTTTAGCTGTTGCCAAGCTACTAGTAAATGAGTTCAAACTGTTCACACTAGCCTTCTAAAGCCTGATTGTTTCTGTCCAGTTTTAATTCTCATTACCATAGTGTGTGATCTTTCTCATTCAGATCCAAACAGCATTTCTCTTTTATGAACCTTGTTGTCTCCCACTTCTCACCTTGGATCTTGAAGCCATAATAACATTTTTCTTTCATTCTTTTTTAAATCTCTATCCATCTTTCCTAACCTAGGTTAATTCCTTGGTCTTTTGCAATACCATATTATATTCACTGATTTATTATTAACGTGTCTAAAATGGAAATTTTCATTCATTGAAGCCAATTTTCTTTCTCATAAATCTTCTCCCATCTCAAGAAATGGAAGCTTCTATTTTTCTGCTTAGGCCAAAATTCTGGAACCTCTCTTTCTTGAATGCCATATATCTACTCCATTAGTGAATTTTGCCTAGTAAACCTTAAAAATATATCCAGATTTTGACCTCTTCTCTCCGCCCCCTCACACACACACATTCTGGCCCAAAGCCACTATGATCTGGATAACCTTCTGACACTTCTGTTCTTAAATTTGTAGTCTCACCATGGTTTACAAATCCCTCTGCACTCTGTGTCTTTCTCTCCTCCAGCAAGTCTTTCAACTTCGTTTCTTTTTATCTGCTCCCCTCCTCAGCCACTCCACTGTGGCCACGTGGTTTAAACTGCATGAAAGCCTGACTTTGCTCTGCTGACATTCAGTGCTTAAAACAGTGTGTGGCATGTCTGTACTAGTTATCATAACTAGTATCCTTTTGTATGCCTGTTTCCTGTTAACCTGTCTATTGTCAGTTTGTTTTATAGACTCAAATTATTGAACCTTAAGAAGGGGGTAAAGAAGATTCCCTTCACCCCTAAACCAATTTCTTGTTATCTAGAAAATTACTAGTAATAATAACTGGCTTATATAATCCTGATTTTGAGCCAATGCTAGTCTATGTTATATGACATATTAATCTCATTTTCTCCTTACCATAATCCTAGGAGAGAGACATGGCTATTATGCAAATTTTACAAATAAAGAATTAAGGCACAGAGAGGCAGTAGGAACTCAATAAAAATAAATATTGGTTGTGTTATCTCATTCAACTAATAGTCACTGAGTGTACCCTGAGAGCCAGTTTTCCAACTTGAAAAATCAGAGAAGTATCAATTTATGTATGTCAAGGAGTTTCTATAAGAGGGAGGAAAAAATGAACATGTGAAAATAGGAAAGCACTAAACAGAAAGCCCCATGCAAATTGCTCAGATACCCTATTTCAATTACTGGGAATCTTTTGGGTAACAAATTATCAAACATGAGCTTCTATTATGGATTGTCACTATTTTACTCCTTTGCATCCAGCTCAGACATCACTTTCTTCAAAAAGTATTCTTTGAACTCCCAGAATGAGTTAATGCCATTCTCTTCTGTTATCCTATGCCTGGTACATGTTACTCCCATTGGGCTTGATGCACGTTACTCAATCTTTGTTTACATAGCTTCTCTTCTACCAGACTAGAAACTCTCTGAGGACAGGAACTAGTCCTATTCATCTCTCAGTTCTAAGATTCAGGCACACAAGAAGTGCCAAATACATGCTTGTTAAATGAATGGGTGACCCAGCAACACAAATTGTGACTAACAAGTAAAAAACATATAATATTTGAACATAAATGAGCATTAAACTGCACATCTAGGAAGAGAAAGTTTGCTTTGGTTTGCTTAGATAGAATTCAAATAAATGTCCTATTTAGATTAATTACCATAAGTTAACGAGTTCCGTAAGAGACTTGTGATAACTCTCCTTCTGTTTTTTAATAGCTCTCCCATAAACCAGACACTGAAGTTTCATTTGAAGTGAAAGTCACAGAATAACCACAAAATACAGATTTTGGAGATGGATTAACTGCTCTGCAAACATAATGCCAGCAACCTAATTCAAAACAAAGACCTGCTTTATAATCATAAAGCTAGAAAAGGCCCAAACTGTGTACTAACACAGCTGTGGAGGTAACTCTGCAGACTTGGTTTCAGTTTTTCATTTGTTTCTGACTGTTATAACTGGTTTTTTATACTCCAGTTCAATCCTATTTGGCTATTTCAAGCTTGTCAGCATATAAAGTCAAAAGAGTATTCCAGTGGTGATTGGAAAGAACGTAAGATTAATTTGAAGTAGAAAAAAGGCATTTTATAAATGAATGTGAAATGCCTAGAGGCCTACCAAGAATACCTAGTCATGCACTAGTCTTTCAGCTTAGATATGCTGCACACAGCATGCCACAGCCTTGGGAGAAAACCCACATCACATGTCATTGGAAGCTGCTCAGCCAGGCACACAGAAAGGCACCTTGCACCAATGATATTTGACAACCCTCACGGTGATTTTTCTGCTTCAGTGGCCAACTTGTGCAAAGTCAGGGCCAGTCAACACACAAGTAGTTCAGAAAGAACTAGGCTGTTAGAATTATCTTTACAAGGCAGCGACCATGATGCTTCTTTTAATGAACATTTCATATCCTGTGTAGCCAGGAATGATTCAACCACTAAAATTTTCAGAAAAGGGAATACGAAAGTTCTGGGGATGAAGGAAAGTTTCTAACAAAGATATTAGTTTGATATTCATTTTAATCTGTAGAAAATATTTTTCATCGCTGTGTTCTGAGATTGGTACTTCATTCCTCAGTACCTTTTAATCCAAACTAATAACATTTTATATTTCTAGCGCCTGATAAAGAGTAGATATCTTGACAGGAAAGTAGAAAAAATGATGGAGGCTAAAGAATTACTCATAGGCTCTCTCTCTACACACATATAAATATATGTAGCTCCCTTGTGCCAGACAACTGCTAGATTTTTCTCATACATCTGATTACATTTATAATAACAATAATGATGATGGTGATGATGGTGGCGGTAAGTTGATCACAGATCACTTTATTGATGTCTTCCTTTTGTCCTAAGTTATTTTCTAAGTGCTTCACATGAATTATCTTAATTAATATTCACAATAACCCTAAAGGTTAGCAAACTGCTTGTAGAATAGTTAAGTTATTTAGTCAATATCATACTGACTAGTAACTGGAGGATCTGGGATTCAAGCCTGGTGATCATATTATGGGACCCTCAATTTTCTCCATAATTAATTCCATCTTAGAGTTCATCTTGTCCACTAATTTTTACAAAGATTTCTCTGAGTTGTTCCAAAATGCTTCTTGAAATGTCTCCGAGGATTTGGGGAGAGTACTCAAAGTCCCATCTCAGGCTCGAATTTACATATTTGACATTTGCTTAAAATTTCAACTGAATAAAGGGCTGTAGGATTCAAAACAGACCTGGAGAGATGAAGCTGAGAGTCCCAGGTGTCATGGTCCTACTCCTGCTTACTGGCAGTTCTCTAATTAGGACCCAACTCCCCGGACTTAGGTCACGTCTTTCTATGCCACTGTGAGCCCAAAGAAAGGAACACATCACTGACAGAATAAGGTCATAACACTTCAGTGGCCTCCACTGTGAGCACTGGAGGAGGCCTCTGCCCTGGGATGTGGTTAGTTATATTTTCTACCACATATAAACTTCCCAGATGACTTAAAAACCAGAAGACATGAAGATTTTCAAGCATAAGAGTCATTTTTGTATAGGTTGAGCATGACTAACACAAAAATCCCAAATCTGAAATGCTCCAAAACTTGAAACTTTTTGAGCAGAGACGTGATGCCATAAGTTGAAAATTCTACCCTGACACATTAATTTTTAACATTAATGGTATATCATATTTCTTACTGCTAATACTTATGTGTAAGTAACTGTAAGAAAATGATTGCTTATCATTAGCATATAAATTCAGACTCAGGAATGATGGTGATGCCAAACAACTACAGGTTGTCCACATAAGTGGCTGAGACAGTGACATCTCTGCTTTCTGATGGTTCATTGTACACAAACTTTGCTTCATGCAAACATTTTTAAAAACATTTATTGTATAAATTATCTTCAGGTCATGTGTATAAGTTTTATATGAAATATAAATGAATCTTATGTTTAGACTTGGGTTCTAAATCCAAGATAATTTCATTGTATATCAAATATTCCAAAGTTTGAAAAAAATTCAAAATTCAAAACACTTCTGGTCCCAAGCATTTTGGCTAGAAGATATTCAACCTGTATTATTTTCTTTATACATCTGGTTAGCTAATTTATCTATATTAAAAAAATTAAATTATAAGCTTAAGGTTAAGCAATTTTAATTTTACTTGTATTACATACTTAACATATTATACTGGAATCAAAGTTGTAGATTGGCCAATTGTGTAAGCCTTCCTCTAAACCTTAGCAAACATCTACTAGTATTCATAAAGACAATGTAGTGTAGAATTATGCTTCTAAAATATGTTTAAGCTGTCATATCCTTCGCAGGTCCAGTGTGAATACCACTGTAGGTGAAAGAGTGCCTTTTTAAAAATCATATGGCTAGCATAATTTTTTTCAGCCAACACTATTTATCTATTTTCCTTCTGAAAAATAATTATGTTGTTGCTATGTTTCACTTTTACAAAGGGAGCTGACCTGAGCATCTCGGCCCAGAATTCCTATGGAAATATGCGAGAGCTACTCTAGGGAATTCATCTACTAAAGCTGCTGAGTCATAGCTCATGAGCCTGTTCAAATTCACCAGGTGTTTTAAAGATACTCTCCTTTGCCGTGGTACTAATTTACACTTCAGTCAGTCATGTATGTAAGTCTTACCTTTGCACATCTTTATTAGTATCTTGGTTTTTAAAAATTAATTAATTTTGATCAGCCTCCTTTATTAATATTTCAGAAGTTGCTAGTGAGCTTTAACATATTTTGATATATTTGTTGACATTCTAATTTTTTCCTCAGTGAAATAGCTGATGTTCTCTTTTATTTATTTTTTCTTCTGGATTATTTGTTTTTTAAATATATTTTCTTAGTCTTGACTTGTCCTTTCATGTTTTTTAGCTTCTTTTACATATGCCTTTATTTTTTTCTTTCAATCCTCTTGGACTTATCTTTAACAATCATTTCTTTTATTGCTTATTTTATTTTTGTTTTTTCAATAAAAAATTCTTCCTTTACCTGGAAGCTGCTCAAAGCCTGAGGAGATTTGCTCACCTGGCAAGGACCACTCTCACAGGCAGGTTTTGCTCACCTTACCCATCAGGCCAGACTTTTGTCAGAACTAACACATGCATTGCGGCCTTCCTCTAGACCTCCCCTAACTGGTCCCTGCTCTTCCTAGGCTCATGAAGCAAAAATTCTTGCGCTAGCTCTTTCTGTCAAGACTTCAGCAGGGCAGGAGGCCTCAGCAGCTGCTTGGCTCAGATACAGCAGTAGCAAGGGTTCAGTGATATAATCTTCTTCTCATAATTTTCTCATGACTATTTCCTATTACTGCTCAACTTATTTTCTCCATAACACTTATTATAAGGTATATGTTTATGTATATATTACTTCTTACTCATGTATTGTCTGACTTCTGCTCTGTTGTAGCATTTTCTTGAGGACAGGGATCATGTCTGTTCAGAGTTAACATGCTTGTGCCTAGGGTACTTCCAGAGATACAGTAGGTGCACAAAAATTTATGCTAAATGAACTAATGAATGATTAGATTTCCTTATTCCACCTGGAAAGTTGCTAGCCTGTGATGCTTATTGAAGCTACTTCTTGCAGACTGTTGAGTGGGTGATGGGTCTATAAGCCTTTGTGGAAACATACAGAAAAAAAGACAAAAGACACCTACACACAAAAATTTTTAAAAATAAAATATATAAATAAAACAAATAAATAAATAAATAAACAAAGGACAAAAGTCTGAAAAAGTCTACATAACTTCCTTTCTAAGATAGCATTTATAAAAGGGTCAAAATTCCTTCCAAAATCTGCGTTGAATCCACACAAGCCTTTCAATAGAGGTGCATTTGAGGTTTAGCTTACTACACTATTAACCTTGGCCATGATACTTCAGTAGGAAAAAGTTTTATGTCAAGATATATACTACTTTTATTTCATAGAAAATTTTTTTCTACAAAAATATGTATTTTTTACAAAATAGAAATAGTACATACAGTGAACTATTTCTATTTTTCTAACTGAGATGCAGAAAAACTCAGATTTTAATGTCACACGATCAGTCAGCTATCATGTATGAAAGTAAGAGCCATATAGTGACAAACACTCCTTTACAGTGAGATGAATTCAATGGTAAAGCAATCCTTTGTGGTCTTAGAAACTCCTGGGGAAAGAAGAGCAGAAGTACTTGAATTGACAGAGAATATACTCCATCAGAGGAACAAATTGTTAATTTTAAATTTGATAGGAAGAAGAAACTGTGGAATACAGAGAGAAATGAGGACAAATGACTAGATACAGAATAGGCCTCAAATATCACTTGTAGAAAAAGTGAGTTTGGGCCTGGCGCTGTGGCTCACAACTGTAATACCAGCACTTTGGGAGGCCAAGGTGGGTGGATTGCCTGAGGTCAACAGTTTGAGACCAGCCTGGCCAATATGATGAAACCCATCTCTACTAAAAATACAAAAATTAGCCAGGTGTGGTGTCAGGTACCTGTAATCCCAGCTATTTGGGAGGCTGAGGCAGGAGAATCACTTGAACCCAGGAGACAGACGTAGCAGTGAGCCGAGATCGTGCCACTGCACTCCAGCCTGGGCAACAGAGTGAGATTCTGTCTCAAAAAAAAAAAAAAAAGAAAGAAAAGAAAATGTGAATTTGAATTTGTGTGACATAATCGTATCCCAGATTCCATTGTGGAGGTAAAAATGTAGTAATTTACTTTTTCCTTTTCTTTGTAAATGTTATATGAGCTTTAAAATATTCATAAGTACATGGCTGACTCTGGAAGGGGAGAAGAAACACAGGAGCTGAGGATTAAGCAGGAGGTTATGTGTGCAAGTTGCACACACATGTACACATGCATATGCACATACACACAATTGTTTTTGACATAACATATAGCTCTTCCAAGATGTTTGTCTTTTAAAAATCTTTTCAGTCCCAAACTTTTATCAGTTCCTTTACAGACTCATTCCTACCACCCTCAGCCTCTGCACGGATCTAACATATATCTCTTACCATCTGAAGAGTTTTACAGCATGACCTAAATCCCCTGTCCAGTCACAATAGCATCCTCTTTAATCTGCTTTTATCATAAACCCATGACTTGGCTGTAAACATTCTCCAATCTCATGTCCATTACCCAGATTCCTAAATACCCTGTCCCATCTGTCATTTCAAACTGTTTTGACGAAGTCTTCAAAGTGGAAGGTACTAACCTAATTAGTCTAACAGCATCCTTGTGGCTGCTAGGCAGCCTCTCTGGAGCTATTACATCCAAGTAGACACCTTGTGGACTTGGTAAAATCCGAATGTCTTTAAGATAATAGAGTCTAAATATTGCCTGCTATAATTGCTGCTAATTTATATGGGAGCCAGTATATCTTTCCATTCAATTTTTGCTTGTGATAGCTAGCCTATAAAACCTAAATATTCAATCTCACCACCTTTTTGTGATTTTTTTTGCCTTAAAGATTGAAGAAACTGTATTTATATGTATATCCACCAGAATCCATTGTGATTCCTTTCAGATTAAGATTTAGGCAGTATAATTTTAGTGTAGTGAATGGCTTCTCTTATATTTATAACAGAACTTTCTCTAACTCTCCTTTGATCTAAAGGTTAATTAATAATTATTAAGTCTGTTTTGCCTTGGTGCCAGATTATTTAGATAAAAAATGAAATGCTTAATCATATTGAGGTTCATGGTTATCAAATATCCAGATGTCCCAAATATGCAGCTGTCTAATGTAAAAGAAATAAGTAATTTGCATACATTTTTCTTTCTTTTCAAAATACATAGATGTTATATCATTGGGTAAATATCTATATACTAAATCCTCAGGCTGTTTTCCTATAGGACCACTAAGTTAATATTAAATATAAAGTAAGGATTAGTCAAATGTTTAATCTCATTGAAAAAGCAGAAAGTTTGCTATTGAAGAAGTAAAGGTTTTACTTTGGTAACAATAACTCATAGATGAAGAATAGAAAATCTTGTACTTTGAATTTAAGATTCTCTTCATCCATAACAATTAGCAGCTATCTGAGAGTATTAAACTTATTTTTAAGGTATTCTCCTGGAGTCAGCAAAAAGGACACATGGCCCATTTTTCATGTTTATGGATCTATTCAATGTTAACAACAGTGACTACAACCTTAAGATCTAAAATCTGTTTTATTACTTCAGTGTATTTTATTTTGGTCAATGTCAACTGCACATGGTTCTCTGAAATTATTGTGGCCTTTCAAAAGAATAAAGTTATTTATTTATATGTTTATAACATAACATGCGTGTTTCAAAGTTTCTGTGGTTGATACAGAAAATTGCTATAATAAAAGAAAAACAAAGGAATTCAAATATCTGAAAATGTCATTTCTACTATCATACTCTAATACATTAATTGTATTTGACATATCTATGTATAAACTATCTAGGTAATTAATTGAAATAACAACTATATATCTTAATTTAAATGAGATGATAATCTGTGTTAGTGGCGATTTAAATTTAGCTAGGTAAAGTTTCCTACTTTACATTCTAAAAAAAAATCTCACAAATACATGTCAATCCTCTTATAAAGTTCCAAGGCTTTTACAGCTTCAATTCAGGGGCTTTTGATGTAGCTAATGCTTCATATAGCATAGATATCATTTAAATCACTCTGTGTATTTTAATATGGATTATACATCAAAGTAAAATTATTACTGTATTAATCTCTGTGTAGGGAGAGGTAAAAGTCAGTTGAAATATTTTTCTCATGTTCTTGCCAGCTTGTGACAACAGTTTCTGTATTAGACTTTTATTTTACCATGATTGCAAGTTAAAAATTTTCTATTCATTCTTTAGTTATAGGGTATTCCTAATATCAGAAGAGCTAAAAATACTGGGGATTCAGGGTTGTAGCCTAAATTAGTCCCCCTGTCAGAACAGAATTTTTAGGTGGACCTCATGCATCCTTTTAAATTCATGTGCCTTTTAAATTCTTCCTCTTAATATAGTTGAATATATCACTTACCACTGAGTACAATGGACTCTCCATGAAGTCACACCATACAGCATAAGTATTCATTTGCACCCAGGGACAAACAATATGTACAAGACCTTCTTGAAAATCTAAACCAGGAACTAATGCTCCTGTCACTCTCTCTCTCTCTGTGTGTGTGTGTGTGTGTGTGTGTATGTACACAAACTACCTTTAAAGAGAAGAAGCCATAACTAATTTTTGAGGTGTAAACTATCCTGTAAGATTTGATTTTTATACCAGAATCATTTTTTTCAGAATATACATAATATAATATATATTAGATATAATATATGAATATATGTCATATATAACATATATGAATATATCGTATATATTACATATAATATATGTGAATATATTGTATATATTACATATTATATATATTCTTCTCTTAGAAGGCTGTTTATTCACACAGACACATGGGAGGGGGAATAACACACACTGGGGCCTGTTGGGGGTTTGGGTTGAATGAGAGAGCATCAGGAAGAACAGCTAATGGATGCTGGGCTTAATACCTAGGTGATGGGTTGGTCTGTGCAGCAAACCACTATGGCACATATTTACCTATGTAACAAACCTGTACATCCTGCACATGAACCCCGGAACTAAGAATATTGAAGAAAGAACAAGGCAGGTTGTTAGTGTTAGCAAAAAATAATGGAAAATATAAAAAGGTTAATTCCATCAGAGCTAGATAATTACTATGTCATTTTAAGTAATTATTTTATTAAGCTCCTACTGTACGTCAGGCACTAAACTAAATGCTTTACACATATTGACTATTATAAAAGCCCTTACAATGACCTCTACTAGAGAAGATACTGATATTCTTACTATTTAGAGATGAGAAAATATGAGTGCTGAAGAGGGTGAGATCCAAGAACACAGTGAAGGTGAGGGGAGAAGGCACACTTAGCTCCCAACTCTAAGTCTAAAGTCAACTTGCTTCTTCCGCAGCATTACTCTGGCTCTCAAGTGATGGTCAGGAGGATAAATTACAACTGGACAATGACCAGTGAGTAAAGGGAAAAAGGCAACCTTAATTTGATAGTTCTAGTGAAGCTTATTGAAATTTTAGGAAAAAAAATTCATGAAAAACAAGCTTTAAACTCCAAAAATGTATTCTCAAATGTACTTAAAGAAACTTTCTCTGTACCTACTATCATATAAACTAATATAAAAATATTTCAGAAAATGTAACATAAAAAATGTGAATAGTACGTTTTAATGATTTAAAATTTAAATGCAAAATTTATCAAACCAGAAAAGAAAGCATATGATTTTTTAATAGGGCATAGTATTTCTAATAGGACCAGCAAGATAGTCATGATAATATACTGAACAGCCCAATGCTTATTTCTATATGACATTATTTTTAATCAGTTTTTCATAGTTCCTTTCAGCTACCAATTTATAGGAAAAGCAACAACACATTGAAAAGTAGAAAGTATGTAATGCTCTTGTAAAAGTTTATATCTGGAATTAATTCTCATTTATTTCTTGGAAGTACTGCACAGTTGACCTTTCAATATATTACTTAATATCATTTTATTTTAAAAGAGGAATATTCATATATTGCCTCAATTCTTTTCCCATTAATTGTCCAAGAACATGATAATTGATCCAAACAACTACCTAATTTTCCTCACTATTTGGATTTGTCAGAATGGGCTAGACAGCCATCTCATCAACAAGAGACAATGGAAAGGAAATGGGCAAGCAACTGGAAACTGGAAGGTATACCTGCCCTTGGTCCTATCCAGTATTAAATGGTAGATCTCTGTGTGGTTACTGGGTGTGTTGAATCCAATAGTGTGAATGCACTGTAGCCCTCAAAGAATAAGCAGTATGTTTAATATCAGAATTAGGTGGATGGCAGTGCTTTGTATTTGGGCAAAGTAGTTCATTTCTGGAAAGAATATAGCAATGCTGTGGGAATAAATAACTTTGTATTCTCTACAGGTGAGGCTGACAGAAACTAAGCAGGAATAAGGCTTTATCCAAGAGAGCTCAGGTTCAGCAGCAGAACAAAGCAGAAACTTCTGGTGGTCAATGCAGCAGCTGGTACAAGGGAATAAACGCAGAGCTAGAACTTACTAAGTTATTCTGCAAGACCTTCCAAACCTCATGTATGTTGAGCTGTGGCGGGCAATAAAACACCTGAACTTTGTCAAGATTGGCTCAGTAATTGACAGAGTACATCCAGAAACGGAAAAATCCAGAGAAGTGTTGGGGTTAGGGGTTGGAAGGAAGTCAGGCTAAAAACCATTACTGTATATACTAGTGAAATCTGCAATGACAAGCCCACTAATAAACTATGTATATTTATTTAGATTAATAAATCATCCCAATTCATTTTAAACATTAGTTCATAAAATTATTTGAGATCTCTTAAAGTGGTTGTTCACATATTCAAATATATTTGTTAAACATTATTAATTTATAGACAATCCTGTCTGTAAATTAGAGTATATTGTGTCATAAAGTGTGAGCTTTATGATACAATTATTCCTGACACACACACACACACACACACACACACATATATATATATATATATATTTTTTTTTTTTTTTTGAGACGGAGTCTCGCTCTGTCACCAGGCTGGAGTGGTGCAGTAGCCCAAACTCGGCTCACTGCAACCTCTGCCTCCCGGGTTCAAGCAATTCTCCTGCCTCAGCCTCCTGAATAGATGGCACTACAGGCACAGGCCACCAGGCCCAGCTAAATTTTGAATTTTTAGTAGACATGGGGTTTCACCATGTTGGCCAGGCTGGTCTCCTCCTGATCTTGTGATACCCCCGCCTCGGCCTCCCAAAGTGCTGGGATTACAGTCGTGAGCTACTCTGCCCAGCTTTGACACTTTATAGTCTTATAAATATGCTCACACTGAATGTTTTACATTTATAATATCTACCATGAAAGGCAAAAACAGAGGGCCAGGGATCATAACTGCATTTCACCTGATCTGGTTAATTTTGAAAATTCTGAAACTTTTTATGTATTCACCTCCAAATAAAATAGTAGCAATATAAAAAAATGGTATGATATTTCTTTTCAGAAAATTTTAGTAACAGTCTATTTTTAAATATGATGGAGCTCAGGACACACTACCACAAAAATATTGTATCTTGGCATTTGAGGAAAAAACAGAAGCACGAAGGTCGCTGTCACCTTCCCCTGATCTTCTCCCCTGAAGCAGGTCACAAAACCCTCATTCCAGAGGTGCCTCCCTATACCCAGAGGAAAGAAACATCCTTATCTTTGAAGACACAGGGACACAGAGGAGAATCTGAATAAATAGACCCTGATAAACTCCCCCCAGCCTATTACCATTAGGTCACATCATACTTCTACAACTATCCACTTTTCCATCAAACTCAGCATAAAGGTCATAGGTTTCCTTGTTCCTTTGCTCTTCACTTCTGAAGGTTCCTGTGTTACGTAATGTAATATTGTAACATGTTATAAAATTATTATTAAAAAATTGTATGCTTTTCTCTTGTTAATATGACTTTTGTTATAAAGGTCTCAGCCATGAACCTAGCTATGGGTGAGAAAATAAATCTTTTCTTCCCTACAGGGTTGATATAATTTGTGATTTAAAATCATCTAATACACATTTACCTCTAATTTGCATGGTTTTCTCTCTTGGGGCTTTCTAAAAAATGTGTATATGACTATGGAGATAGAAATCCTAGAGGGCAAAATGATGCCTGGGATCATTTAAATTCTATCTGATTCTGTAAGGCTTGAAGTTTTTCTAAAGAGAAGAGCATCTGCTAAATGTGATAAATAGTTGTGTCACAAGCTGCAGAGGCGTAGGAGACCTTGCAGATCAAATTGCCAATATTCTTATTTTACAAATAAGGAAACCAAGACTTGGGGATTAAGGTCACACAACTGATAGTCTAAATGTTAGATCTAGAATATAAATGTTAAAGCATCAGATGTACTTCACCACAGTGAAAAGGACAATTCTCGGCTTCATCTGAAAGCCCAATCAAACATGGTTCTGTTTACTTACATTAAGAAAGTGTTCTTTGGCAACTATGCATCAAGCTTTAGAGACAGACACTTGCTGGGAAGAAAATGATAAATGTTTGCTAGGGCAAGGCTAAAAGTCTATTTGGATTAGCACTAAAAAGAAGAAGTTCTAGTGGGTATAAGGGGGAAACCTCAAAGAGATGTAATGAAGAGAAAGAGTGGGTCCACAGACCAAAAAGAGAAATTCACTATGAAATTCAAAAGCCTTGAAGACTTTGGCCAAGAAGCAAGAAATTAAATGAACTGATGGAGGAACTCCTACTATCTCTTTTGCATCAGTATGTAAAATTAAAAAGAATAGAAATATAGGCCGGGCGCAGTGGCTCATGCTTGTAATCCCAGCACTTTGGGAGGCCGAGGCAGGCAGATAACCTGAGGTAGGGAGTTCGAGACCAGCCTGACCAACATGGAGAAACCCCATCTCTATTAAAAATGCAAAATTGCCAGGTGTGGTGGCACATGCCTATAATCTCAGCTACTTGGGAGGCTGAGGCAGGAGAATCACTTGAACTCGGAAGGCAGAAGTTGCAGTGAGCCGAGATCACACTATTGAACTTCAGCCTGGGCAACAACAGCAAAACTCTGTCTCAAAAAAAAAAAAAAAAAAAAGAAAAAAAAGGAAAAAAATTAGTTAAGGTTTGTATTTTTGCAAATATGGAGCTTGTTCTTCTAATCCCTGGTCTGGAAGCGTGATACAATATGTGTATGGTACATCTAATTTGAGATCCAGGATATTTCTGATGATATTTTTTTGTTTGGGGACTTCAGAAGTACATAGTGTTTTTGGTCATATTCCCACTGCAATGAAAATAGGACATAAAAAGCAATATCCAACCAATACCATTACTGAGAAGAGGGACAGAGGTTACCTTATCCCTAAGTGTCTCAGCTCTGCCAAATCCAACGAGGGCAGACAGGGACAACAGAATCTGGAATCACATTCTGAATCAGGCTTGAGTGAAGCCCAAGAGTATCAGCTGATGATCAGAGAAAGTTTACTCTATCAGGCAAACCTTGGCCTGTGTCAAGAAGCATGACAACAGCAGAGCACAAGACTAGGGAAAAGTCGACAATAGGAGTCTAAGAGGCTGACTTGGGATGTCGCAGTTCATGAGTAAGCAAAACTCAAGAATGAAGGATGATTCATATTCTGACATTTTATTCAGAACATTTTATCAGCAGGTGAAATTATATCAGCAACTGGGCTAGAAATAAGGGAACAAGCAGATTTTTTAAAGAGTTACTAACAGGAGAAAGGTAGAGTTCCAGGCTTCTAGAGATGTAGTTGTAGGGAGCTACACAGAGATTTAGGCACAAAGATGGAGGCAGCACCTGAACACAAATGCTGCATGTGTCACTTGGATCTGGAGCCTTTAAACCTCTCATTTACAACTGGGGGCCAGTATTGAATCCACGTGTTGGAGCCACGTAGACCACAGCTGTGTGGAGGTGAAGGCTGCAGAAGCGAGGCAGCATACAGTATCACAGAATGTTAAATGGAGGGCGATTTTCAAAACAAAAGATGAGGTTAACAAATTGGGGTATTAAAGTCCTGTATATGGTGTTATTTTAAAGATTGATTACTAGTTAATCCACAGGATCTGATTGAGGTTTCATTAAATAAAAACACTCCAGAGTCTTGGTCTGTATTGCAAAATGCAAAATATGTGAAACTCTTAACTACTTATGGAATGTGAACACATTATTATTTATAGATGGAAGCTAATGACTGGAATGAAAGCAGAACAATTTAGTTAAATAAGCAAATGATCAAAATTGACAACATGAGTGTAAATAAGGCCTGGATTAATTAAGTTGCTCATTATTTTTTCTTGCAGCAGACATTACTTTGTGTTCGGTCTATAAGTAAGCTATATATGAAGATAGATAGGTGCCTGTGCTGAGAGGCAGAGATAAAGAGAGAGACAGAAAAAGAGAGACAGGCAGACAGGGTGAGCAGACACTTACAGCTGAAGGTCATGTTTTGATTAATGTCGAAGAATTAATTCTGGCTAACAACAAATACTGAAAGGGTAAGCAAAAATTTGCTTTTCTCCTTCTTCCCTCTGCTCCTGGAGAGATCCACCATTCTCCTGCTCTGTTCCTGGAGAGGAACAGAGGAACTCTCTGTTTGTGGAGAGATCCACCATTCTCTTGCCTTGGGGATTTTCACTTGCTGTACTTCTAGCCAGGAAGGCTCTGGTGGCTTGAACCACCTGCTCACTTCCTTCAAGTCTCTGTTGAAATGCTTCGTTATTGGAGAGGTCACCCCTCTGATGTATGGAGTAGGGATCCCTCACTTCTCACAACATTCTGAATTCTCCTAACTTTGCCTTAGTTTCTCCGAAGCATTTACTGACATATGGCATCCTACTTTTAAAAATGCCTTTATTTGCTATCTCTTCCCGCTAAGACGGTTCGATGGAGCAAATGAAAATAGGGCACCCAGTTAAATGTGAACTTTAGACAAACAACAAAAAACTTTTTAGTTAATTATGTCCAATCTAGGCATGGTGGCATGGCCCATAGTCCCAGCTTCTAGGAAGGCTGAGATGGGAAGATGGCTTGAGTCTAGGAGTTCAAGGCTGCGGTGAGCTATGATCACACCACTACACCTCAGCATGGCTACAGAGTGAGATGTCCTCTCTTAAAAAAAAGAAAAAGGATAATCATGTTCTAACTATTGCATCAGACATATGAAAAATATTATTACTTCTCCTTGTCATTACTTACGCTGAAAACGTATTCATTGTTTAATTATTTGAGTGTCCCAAATATTGCATGGAACATACTTGTACTAAAAATTTATTTGTTATTTATCTAGAATTCATCCCTTTTCCCTTCTTTCCCCTTACTCCTTCACCTAGAATTTAAGCTACTTGAGGTTAAGCTATTTGAGGCAGAAACTTGGAACATTGTATTCATTGGTGTGTTCCCAATACCTTGACCAGTGCCTGTTAAAAAGCAGGCTCTCAACATATCTTAATTGAAAGAATTAATCTTCCATTTCTCTGGAATATTCATCCCATTCTTAATTCTCATCTTGCTGACATCTCTTAGTATAATGATTAAATAATTATTTATTTCTTGGTGTCATGGAAAACATTTTGTTTTCTCTGCAGGTTCTAGCACATAGTTTGGAATTTGCTGGATACAGTAAGTTTGTAACATTCAGCTATGTTAAGCAAAAAATTGAAAATATTTTTGCATACCATTTATGCATTCTTAGAGACTATAAGAAACTCAACTATTAAACAGTTTTCAGGTTGGATATGTATACAAAGTTAAATAACATATATAAAATGTGTTAATCTTATATATATATTTATGCTTATGTGTCATAACATTTTCAAAAATTTCAAACTTTATTATATTCACATTTTTGCCTTTGAAGTTTATGATATTCATACTAAATGAACAGGATGTCATTTAATACCCCTCCTCATCGCTGGACATGATTTTATCATTCTATTTTATTTGTCTCCCTATATAAACAAGCTACGAGAGAGAGAGATTATGCAATATCCAAGATTACTCTGTATTAGAGTGCTGTTGCTCTTTATTACCCCCATCTTTAATTGGTAATTAAATTTAGTTTATCTTTTTTATTGTTTAGAGAAGATAATCCTTTTTATATTTAAAGACAAAATAAGAAATTTTATAGATAATAATGAAATAATGACAGCTGTGTATATAAATGCCTATATATGGAACTGTAAACTGCAAAACACTAATATGTCATTTTATTGTTTGATGTTTTAATTAAATCACTACCTTTTGAATCCAGAAGGGCAGAAATCCAGTGTTTTAATGAGCATCTAGCTGAGTGTTTTGTGTTGAATTGTGCCTCTCAAAAAGATATGTTGAAGTCCTAATCCCCGTATCTATGAATATGACTTTATGTGAAATAGGATCTTTGCAGATGTAATTAAGGTGAAGTCATCCTTGAGTAGCATAGGCCTTAAATCCAACACGAGTGGTGTTCTTTTTTTTTTCTTATTAAGTACTTGTTTTATTTTATTTATTTTATATATATATATATTTTTAATTGTATTTTAGGTTTTGGGGTACACGTGAATAACATGCAAGATTGTTGCATAGGTACACAGACGGCAGTGTGATCTGCTGCCTTCCTCCCCATCACCTATATCTTAAATGAAGAGGAGAAGAGACACAGACAGAGAGAGAAGACAGCCTTGTGAAGACAGAGACAGCAATTAGAGTTATGTTGCCACAAGGCAAGAGTGCCCGGGGCTACCAGAAGCTGAACAAGCAAGGAAGGAGCCTTCCCTAGAGGCATTCAGAGGAACCACTGCCTGACTGACACCTTGAGTTTGGATTTTTAGCCTTCAGAACTGTGAGAGAATACATTTCTTTTGTTGAGGCTGTGCAAATTGGTGGTGTCTTATGGTGGTCTCACCGAACAAATAAAATAGGCATTTAACCACATTTATGCTTTGGGATCCAGTTTTCTGATCTATAATAATGTTTATTGTCCACAAAAGTATTAATGATTACTTCTTCCCTTGTACCCTTTCAGCACAGATTTATTATCTTTGCATTCCCCCACTCTCTTAGACTGCGAGCTTTTTAAAGAGAAGATCCATATCATTTATTATTGTAACTTCAGAACTCATAATAGTTCTGGCATAGAAGATAGTAAATAAAATGTTGAATTAGCCAATAAATTGCTTTTAAATAAAATTTACAAAGACTCCTCTACACTTCCGGCCAAAAATATACTGAAGAGGGGTCTGTTGCTCTCAAACACACACATGCATTCTATTTTTATGTTGTTTTCCTAGTTATTTAAATACTTTTTGAAAAGGATGAGGCACAACATTTCAAGTTATTGGTTTCTTTCATTTACGTATCTTCACTTTTGAAAGGCAGACCTCTTTTCCTTTACTTAGAGTTTGTGTTTAGAGGGGGAACCAAGGTTTGAGTTACCTACTCTTAGGTACACACAGCATAAAATATTTTTTACTATTTGCAGCTATTACTTATCTCAAATTTTGGCTAATTGGGACAAAACCAAACATTTTTCTTTCTTTTTTTCTTTCAACTTTTATTTCAGGTTCAGAGGGCATACATGCAGGTTTGTCACAAAGGTATATTGCGTGATGCTGAGGTTTCGAGTACAAATGCTCCATTATTTATGTAGTGAGCAGAGTTCCCGATAGGTAGTTGTTCAGCCTTTCTCCGTCCCTGTCTCTCCTCTTTAGTAATCCCCCAGTGTCTGTTGTTCCCATGTTTATGGTCATGTGTACCCAATGCCAAACAATTGTTATTACAACTTTCTAGTTTAGCTTTCCAGAATAAAGTAAAACTTTAAAAAAAAGAAAAAGAGAGGAGAAAAATGTCTAAAAAACTTGATGTTGGAAATAGGAACTTAAAATAGCAGTGCAATCTCAAGCATAAGTATAGCCACAATATAGATTCACAGTACCAAACAATGCCACATTTCTATGAGAACAAAAAGACTTCAAGGTTAAAAAAGAGAAAATGCAATGCCAATAATCAATTGAACTAAAAAAATTTAGCCTGAAAACCATAATCTGACTTTCTTTGTCTTTGGGCAAAGTAATTAGCCATTAAATTGTTAATAAGAGTAAATGTCCTCTTGGGAGTGTTGCTAGAATTTCTTGAGATCTATGAAGGATTTTGGAGGCAAAAATGTTGATTTGACAAATGATATTCTTACACTGATGGATGTGTATCTAGATTCCTGGGTCTATCCTGATCAGTGTGTATGCCACTAATTGTATCTTATTGGTAGGTCCATTATGGTTAATAAAATAGCAGAAATGGGTAATAAACAGCCTTCAAAAAATAAGCTTTGCTTATAATGGAAGCATTATTATTTACTTACAACACCTTAAGTAGCTTTTGAAAAATTTAAGAGGATGAAAATGAAAGGCATTTGAAAAGTCTTACAATCCTGCAAAGCATTATATTCAAGGTGATATTTGAACATCTCTTTATATTTATTTTTCTCATTTATTTGTTATTTATTGACTCTGTTGAACAATGAGATTTAATTCTATTCTATTCAATTTTTCCATTTTGCATCTGAAAACAGTAGTGCATGTATTTTTGGAAAGAGATAAAAGTAAAATTTATTCTTTCACCCAAACACTTTGCTCCCGTTAAAATATAAAGAGTAACACAACATTTATGTTTGCCAGGAGGACTAAGATCCAGAAAGGGATTTTAACATCTGACAGTATCCTTAGTTCATACTTATTATGTGTTCATTTGTAGACATACTTGAATATTTTTCAGTCAATGTCAAGTCACATGTGAGTCATAGTAGCCATCATTCTACATAACAGGGATTTTTAGATTCCTTTTTATGTTTTTAAAATTTTGAATTAGTATTAAAATTAATATTATAATCTCCATAAATAAAATAGAGAAATCACTTAGAGTCTCAAAAAACACAATTGAAAAAAATAGAAATGTGTATAGACAAATATAAAAATAGGTTCTGAAAAAGTTTCTGAATTATTTTCAAAAAATACATTTAAATAAGAGCTTAAGTCAGCGTTGTGGCCTTAGTCGTGTATGTATTATATTTTGTGAAGTCTAAAAATAGAGGTGAAACATTGCATAACATATGTTTTTGATTAACCAGTCTACTTACGGATTTAAGTTTTGTTTTTAGCTGCTGTGGTTTATACTCTTGTGAAATCCTTACTAGAAATACTACCTGTGGTCTTGGTTTCACATTGTTCATCGCCATTTATAGATGAACACCTGCCATTCCTATTCTCTCTCTTCTAAAAAACACATCAATTCACTACAACAATTTACCTATGAAAGTATAATCATTAGATGACTTTCCTTTATTGAACCCTAGAGCTTTGGTTTTATAATTCTCGTTGGCCTACATATGCAGGAAGGGTATTGAAATGGTCTATATTTATTTATTTATTTATTTATTCTCTCTGAGATAGAAACAGGTAAGCTATACTGATCTCAGGTATCAGTATTTATGATACATTGAGTTTTTTAATTTGATTTGCTAGATTATAAAAGAACATTAGGAAGAAATGAGAAGGAAGTTAAAGAACTAGTAACATTTTTCCCTGTTGGCATTCTTTTTCATAGTACAGGAAAGAAAAGATTAGGGAAAATGAATCTTTATGTAAGTTACCACACATACGCACACACAAAGCTGCCTTTCCAAAAAAGAAATTTTAGATTAATTTACAGAGAGGATTTCTATTTTCGAATTTAAAATTGTGAATTATTTTCTACAGGAAGATATAATATTGTCTTTAAAGAAGATATTTTTTTTCTATTTGCAATTGGTAAGAAGTTCTATTATTTTGTATCAATATTAGGATGTAAAGTAATTATAATTCCTATTTTTCACATAATATCCCTTTCATATATCTTTTCTGATGGAAATGTCTTTATAACCACACCTCACTGACAAAACAAATTGTATTTAGCATGTCTGCTAGAACACTTGTGAATGTGGCTTTAAAATCCTGTTGATAAAAACTAATTGTCAAATAAGAGCATACTGTACTAGCATATAAAAGAGACAAAGATATTATCATACCAGGCTTCATGAAACTCATTAAACCATAAGCAAACTAGGAGCAAATAAACAATATATAAAAGATAACTCAGCAGTCTGGTTGAAGTTAGATAATATTAATAAAAATGTTAAATACATAAAACAGCAAGTATTATCGTAAGAATCATTTGATCAAAAATCTGCTCTTGTTTCAGACACCCATGTTGGTTCCTGGTGGTCCATTAAATAAAATTTTTTCATAATTTACAATCATATAACTCAAATTCAATAGTTCATAACTAGATATTTCTTCATACCTGTTGATATTGTAACATGTAGGGGCTTGAAGATCACTGGTGCTTGTGAAAATAGTAAAAAAAAAAAGCTCACAATCTGGAATTTGAAAAATTAATTTAAAATACTCAGAAGTCTGTAAGGAATATTGCATTGCAGTGTAGGGTAGGGTTTTGCAAGTATGAGTCATATATAAGCCTCTTTCAAAGGAAAACATCACTGAGGATACATGGTGGGACTTTAGAATTCTGTTTGAGAAGTCATGGCTTAACGAATAAAGTTTTGTTCTCTTAAGATGTTTTTCATTTCTGAATGATCACTGTTAACATAGCTGTTGTATATTCATAAATGGTGAAATATATACACTTTTAGATTGTAATGGAAATGAGAGAGCATAATTTTTAAAAATTATTCCATAGTGCTTATAAACCCCAAGGAAAACATGCTACTAGGACATATGACAAATGCTGAAACAGTAAAACTTAGGGTGAGATTTGAAAGTAGATAGGCCTGATTTCAATCCCTAGGTCTTATCCTTATTAATGATGAAAATGATTTATCTTCCCTGAACCTCAGTTCCTCAATAGACAAAAATAATACATTTATCACAGGATTATATAATTATTATATTATTAGACTGAAAGGGATAATGTGGGTAAAATTCCTTAGCAGAGTGACCAATGCAATATGTGCACTTACAAAGGTTGGTTCTTTTTTTTTTTTTTTTTTTTTTGAGACATTGTCTTGCTCTGTCTCCCAGGCTGGAGTGCAGTGGTGTGATCTCAGCTCACCACAGCTTCTACCTCCTGGACTTAACCAGTGCTCCCACCTCAGCCTGCTAAGTAGCTGGGACTACAGGCATGCACTATGACACCTGCCTATTCTGGATATTTTTTTTTTAACTTTTTTTGTAGAGACAAGATCTCACTATGTTGCCCACACTGGTCTTGAACTCCTGAGTTCAAACAATTCTTGTTCAGTCTTTCAAAGTGCTGAGGTTACAGGCATGAGCTACCCGGCAGGTTAGTTCTCTTTTCTCTTTTTTGTACCAATGTATTGATTATGGAAAATTTTTGGGATAGAGTAGGAGGAAAATCAGTTGTCCATATGTGATAAATTCATTTACACAGAGGGCTCTTTTTCCTATGAAAAGAGGAAAAAGAGCCTCTTTATTTGTTGGGTGATATCTGTAAAGATTTTAATAAAGGAACTAATACAAGCAGAAAACAATTCCAGAGCATAACTATTATTCTTGAGCTCTGAAAGAATTTATCCACTTCACATATGTGAACAGTTTATCCCCAGAGTATTTTCTCAACGTTCATCACCAAAGGATTAGGCCCAATTATAATTAATTCTTTAATAATGAAATTGATACCCTTTTCAAGTATTTAGACTAGATACTAGATTAGAGTACACTATAAAATATGCTTCTGAGTAATTATGACCTAATTAATTATTTTAGACAGCTTTTTAAAGTTTGATTTACTAATTGGACTCTCCAAAATTGAAAGCAGGAAATAGAGCTGTCCAGCTCACCAGAGGTTTCATTCCATTTGGCACAAAACCAGATTGAAAGTTGACTTAATTTGTGCTGTTTTGCATGGTTAGGTTTGACAAGTGTGTTTGGGTTTCATAAAATACTCAAACTTCATTTTTGGCCTGCATTTTTTGCAACTTCAAGCCAAATTGATAAGATTGGAATCCAAAGCATATTTCCTTTAATATTTTGCCAATCACCTTGAGTGCCTCTAAACAGCAGGATCTCTGGGAATAATATCTATTGCTGCCACCTTCTTTAAGGCTTGTCACATGGATGTGTCTTGGTAGAAATAAAAATGTAGAGGTGATATTGCCAAATGATTATATTTAACCCTGAAACATGGAAGCACATAATATGTTCTATAACGATTTCTACTTGATCTGTGTGATCTTGAACAAATATACTCTGAGTTTTTATTTCTAGCACAGGGCAGTTTGATCATAGGGGAGGATGTGTGCCAGGATAAAGAAGTGGGGGAAATTTAAGTGAATCTTTAAAAGTCCAGGACCTGTGTCAGTATGCCGATTTCTCTCATCTGCCTTCCTACACCACAGAGCATAAAAGTGCAGTCGGTATTGATGTTTTACCTGGAATCCCCTACACCTCTGCATTACAAGGCCTCCTTACAGACTAATTGCTTCGCCTCACTTGCATTCATACAATGCTAGTTATTTGTTTTGAAGTTTATGTAAACTTTTTTGGAAAGCTATGGTTTTTATATTATCTCAGCTTTTGAAGAAATTTTTCTCTAAGGAACTCCAAGTAAAGTATCTCAAATGTTAAAAAATAAAAGCCTCTAGGAACTAACCTGACTTTCGAAAATGACTACATTTTTATTGATGTAGTTTCCTACTATTAATATTTAAATGGCATTGAAATACATACCTTCAAATTACAATTCCACAGTTACATGATTCTATTTTTCTGTTCAATACAGAGGGCAGAATTTAAAGTCAACTGTAGGAGTTCAATACTCGTAAAGACTATTTTTGTAAAATAGACGTTAAAAAAGTAGGTATGAGCTGTATGACTTTGATAATGGAAAACTACCTTTTACCAAAATCTATAACATTAGGCTCTTTTTGACATTTCAACAAATTTAAACAAAACCACTTATTTTGAAAAAGCATGTCTATTTTGTAAGCTGGGGTGGATCTCACAGTGGGACAAACTAACTGGCTTGTTGCAGCAGGAAGATTTCCCCACCATTTTGATGTATGATCCCAAAGCACACTGCATGGAAGCAATGCATAATAACACTCACATAAGGTGTATTTCCAACCTATCCCTGGAAGTTTTAAGGTTTTATTCAGGTCTCAGAGACATTAATATAGATTAAGTTGCCCATATTAATACATCTTAGGACACTAAATAGTGATCAAGTTGGAAAATGCAATTACTTATTTAGGGTCTAAGCTAATGGATTATGTGAGGAAAACCAACCAGACCAAGAGCAACTGGATAATCATCAATTATAACAAAGAAATGAAAATCTGTCTCACCTTTCCTCATTCAATCAAATGAAGACAGGATATCAGAGGTCGAAGATCAACTCAATGAAATAAACAAGAAGGCAAGATTAGAGAAAAAAGGGTAAAAAGGAATGAACAAAGTCTCCAAGAAATATGGGACTATGTGAAAAGACCTAATCTATGTTTCATAGGTGTACCTGAATGTGATGGAGAGAATGAGAAGAGGCTTTCTTCTCTCTCTGTCTCTTTTTAGGTCTGAAGAGGATGGAGCTAGGGAATAAAAGAGGGAAACTAAACTAACATTAAAGAGTGCTAGGGAGAAGAGTAGATGGTGTGTGTGTGTGTGGGGTGCAGAAGAGTTAGTTGCTATTAGAAGTGCTGGTGTAAATTAGCAGAATCTGTTTCATAGACCCAAAAGAAAAATCATACCCCCGTCGCCCCTTCTCCACATTTATGGTGCGGTTTACTTTATTCAGGAATATTTTAATATGGTAACATGTAGGTGGTGGATAAAATTCCTTAGTATTCTCATTTCATATATTATATTATAAAACATATAAAACAGTTTGTTTCTAAAACGTATTAGCTAAGGAGTGAGCAAAAGTTTTATCTTCACATACATAAAAGCGGAAATATTTTAGTAGTAAGAAAAATAAACTTCGAAATTAGTGGAAAGAGAAACATTTAAGAATTGATACCTAGTCTTCTACAAACCATTTCCCCCAGCTCCACTGTGGACTCTCCCTCTGAAATATTCATATTCTCAAAATAAATTTCTTTGCTGAAAGTAAACAATAGATATTATGTGAAATACTATGTGATAAATTAAATCATCACATACTTATTCACATCTTGGGCCAGCCTTTCTTATTTTCTTCCTTTCTCCCTCCCTCTTTCCTTCCTCCTCTAGTCCTTTCTTTCTGTCTCTTTCATTTCTATATTCCCTACCTTCTTCACTTCCTTTCTTCTTTCCTCATTTTTTTAAACATTCTCCAAATGTAGCACTCAGTATCAGCACAAGGTCTGGTTCTGTTGCATGGCTGAATAGAATCATCTACTGTGCACTAAGCTTTGTGCTCCAACTGATGGACTGCTGTCTGGAATTGTAGGGATGAGGATGAGGTTCATTTTGCTCATGTTCAGTACAGGAGATGGATACTGAAGCAGTGGCATGTCCTCGAATACAGAAGAGAGGGAGAAACTAACCTCGCCCAGGAGGAGCTAGGTCAGGAAAAGTGAAGTCAGACTCCTGGGTCAAAGCTCTGATATTTGAAAAAAATGATAGTCTTCGGAACAGTGAGTGGTTTGCTTTGGTGTTTCCATGGGGGGATAGAGGGTACTGTACATGTCGCTGTATTTGTTTTATTATTTTTCTCTATTGAATCCAACAACCTTTTTACTTATCTTTTTTAGTCAATTCCCACTTCACAGTCCTAAATTATTTCAGAGAATTTGATGCCATTGGGTTTTGGAAATACTGGTGATGAGGCAGAAATGTACTTATTACTCATTATTATGTTATGTTATTTGTAATACTATAAGGTTCTCCATCCCCCTCCCCACTTTTATGTATAAATGAATATTATGCTTTGGTTTACAAGCAGAGATAGGGACAGACTGCACAGTGGGAATGTCTTTGAAAGGCAGAGATGCCACAGGCTGGGATCCTGGGAGGAGACAGCAGGAAAGAGGAGCTATGTAAGTATTTCCTACATAGTTTTCAGGGGCAAAGCAGTTGGGTCTCAAGAATATTATTATGTTTTGGCTAAAGGCAGCTATTGTCTAGGTAAACATAATCCCACAAACTCTTCAAGGGCATCAACAGGCAAGTTCTCCAGCTGCCTTCTCCCCTGATAAAATGCAAGCATAAACTAGTGATGGTAGAAATGAAACCATTATTGCAAATGAGGCCAACTTAACAAAGGGTTATATTTCAGCACAAGTACATCCATACTTCATTTCTGATCTGGAGCCTTAAGATGGTCTCACAAAGATTAAGATGAAATGCAAAATATAATTATCAGTTTTGTGAGGTTAAAGGAGGTGGCATATGTGAAACTGCTATGTAAACTGTGAAGTGCTCTGCAAATCCGAATGATATTACTATCTCTTTCAATAACTAAAAGTCAACCACAGTTGGAAAGATAGAAGTAATCGCTCTTGGACAAGTCACTTAATTTCTCAAAGTCTTAGTTTCTTTATCTGTAAATAAATAGTTTAATGAAATCTACCATACACCGTTGTCAATATTATAGATAACATGAAGTTGCTGAGCACAGATCTTGGCAGATGGTAGGCATTCAATAAATGGTATTTTTCTTACGATTATAAAATACGTTTCTAACCATTCACCATTTTAGAAAAATCTCACAGAAGAGATTTCTTTTAAATTTTACTGACAAAGTACGTACTTGCAATCCAAGCCATCTCGCATTTCCTGTGTTAAAAACATCAGAAAAGACCTGTGACTTTGTATTTCAAATTTCAGTCACCATGGGGGATATTTAAGGATGAAGTTTAAACCTTTCAAGAATAAGAAATGCATTGGAATGTCTGGAAGAATAAAAGAAGCAGGAAAAGGAAAAAAAAATAACAGAGAAAAAACAACTCTTTTATGGCAACAGCCCAGGACAAGTGGAGGATTTTCAGAATGATAATAAGCACTCACCACCCCATGGCTCAGGGCTGCTCTAACTTCATGCACAGCAGGGAACCTTCTAGGCTCTTCAATATCAAATTGTACATGCAAGTTATTTGTAACAGAACATTGAAAAGTCAATGAAGGCAAACCTGGTAGGCAGCTACTGTCAGAAAACATCTGAATCAATAGGACACTCTCAGAATTGTCTTTCCCAAGCAAAACACAAAACCGTATTAACCAAAAGCATGACAGCACTGTGAAATTTCCTCACTACAGTAACTTAAAGCAACAAAGACCTAGGGAAGCTAGCTTTAGTGCCTCATCCAACAGCTTAGAAAATAACAACAAAATGTCATTATGGATCGTATTATTGAGCAGCACTTGAGAAAGATGATAACTCTGATCAACATGCAAGGTCACACACTTAAAATCTTCAATCATGTCTATAATGCAAGAACATTAAAATAAGCTAGCATAGGCTCATAAAAGGATTCTTTTTAAAAACTTATCTTTTTCTTCTCCTACTATTGCTTTATTGCTAAGGCTTCTACAGAATGGTAGATTAAGCAGACAAAAATAACACGAACAAAAACATTAAAACATTTATTTTCCACTGCTAAGAGATAAACTTCAAACACTTCAATTTAACCTTCATGATCTCATTAGAGCTTCAACTTTAACCAATGGTACCATGTGCTTAACTAAATTCTTTACTAATTAAAATGGAAAACCAGCGTGGAAGGAAGTCATGTAAGGCCAAGATGGAATGCCCTTTCCTTTGCAAAGCTTTTCAGGCACTATTAAGCTATGTCTACCTGCTGGCTTCAAAAGCATTTCTAATCCTCATACTACTATATTTTAATTAATTAAAAACATCCATCCATTCCAGTATAAGTTATTCCAGAGTGATACTGTCCCATCCATTTTTGTACCCCAGCACCATGCACAGATGTAGGGGAAGTGTGAGGTGACAGAGCAGCAGCCTTGTATCTATCTAGAAGCCCTGTTCTCAAATGCCGACTCTGCCAGTTACTAACTGAGAAAGTCACTTAACCTTTCCAATCCTCTGCTTCCTCATTTGTAAAATGGTGATGACATCTACTTTTCAGTGTAAGGATTAGAGGATTAGAGGATAATGTTTGTGTATTAGAGGATATATACATATGTGTATATGAATGTGTTTCTTGCATTGATAAATCCCAGCTAAAAAGCTGTTGGTTAGCACATAAGGAAAGCTGTTGAGAATCCTAAAAACTGTATAGATTATTTCCTTCTTATTCATTTAAGATTCAGACACCAATTCTTGAATAAGAATATTCCATAATATACTGATTAGAAGTTAAATGATAGTATTAGAAAATTTGATGGCTATAAATTTGCATTCTTATTTAGAATCAATGCTCCCCTCCCTATTATTTTATTTAATTTTAGAGAATTGGCAATTTAAAAATACCCCTAGCTTCATGAATCTTCTCAAGAACAGTCAATGTACAAAAACAGACAATCAAATGAAGACAGGCTAATTCCAGCCTAAGTAGTTAAAATGTGGCATATTTATAACTCATAAATCCTAAATTATCTTAAACCCATCTATTTATTTTACCGATTGCCTAAACAGAACAAGTTTTCCCTGATTAATTTTAGGGCTTATGATATAAAAAGAGAGATGTTCTACAAATCATGAACTCATTACATTTCTATATTTACATCTTATCTTTCCATTAAAGAATTGGCAAAAAGAGTGGAGGATCCAAGATGGCGGAATAGACACAACTCCAGGGCACAACAACCAGAGAAAGAGACACAGAAACCCAGAGATCTCCTAGCTCCAACCGAGGTACCAGGTGCATTTCAATGGGTCTGGTCCGAGGGTGAGCAGGGCCCACTCAGGGCAGCCCAAGGCAGGGAGGGGTGCTGCTTCACCCAGAAAGTGCATCTGACCAGCGAGTCAGAGGCTCCACCTCTGGCGCTCCGGTCCAGATACAGCGCTTCCCCCAAAGCCTCAGCAATACACAGAACAGGGGATCTTTGCCAGTCAAGGGACGGGAATTACAAGTGAATAAGAGTCTGCAGATTGAGCTATCGCCCCCTCCCCCCCCTGGAGAGAGATGGAGCTGTAAGCAGAAGCAGCTGGACGGGTCCCTAACCTCCCCCACAAACCCCAGAAGGCTGAGGCTCTGACTCTAGTGGGTTTTGTAGCCAGTGCCACAGTCTGAGATGAACCCTGAATCTAGTCTAGTGGAGGAAGGGCACAACCCACCACTAGAGGGGTGGGACTGGGCTACATGTTTTAACAAAAAACACAGGAAGCCTATGTAGCAACGGGAGGCGTTCTCAACAACCCAGCAGTGCCTACAGGTCAGCTGAAGAGGCGGGCCTAATCTCCCAGCATAAACAAAAAAGACACAGGAAGCTTCCTTAGTAACCTGAAGGAGTCCCTAGAAACCCAGTAGAGCTCCCCACAGGCAGACAAGCGACCTCCTCAAGCAGCTCTCTAACACCACAGCCAGGTAAATCCACAAAGATGGGAAAAAACCAGCGCAAAAATGTGAAACCACCAAAGACCAGAACACCTCTTCTCCTTCAAGGGATCACAACTCCTCAACAACACAGGATCACAACTTGACCAAGAAGGAGTGCGAAGAATTGACGGAAACAGGATTCAGAAGGTGGATAATAACAAACTTCCCAGAGCTAAAGGAACACATTCTAACTCAATGCAAAGAAACCAAAAACCTTGAAAAAGGTTAGACGAAATGCTAACTAGAATAACCAACTTAGAGTAGAACATAAACAACTTGATGGAGTTGAAGAACGCAGCACGAGAACTAAGTGAAGCAAACACAAGTTTTAATAGCCGAATTGATCAAGCAGAAGAAAGGATATCAGAGATTGAGGATCAACTCAATGAAGTAAAAAGAGAAGGCAATACAAGGAAAAAAGAGTGAAAAGAAACAAACAAAGCCTCCAAGAAATATGGGATTATGTGAAAAAAACCTAATCTATGCTTGATCGGTGTACCTGAATATGACGGGGGAGAATGAATCCAAACTGGAAAACACACTCCAGGATATTATCCAGGAGAACTTCCCAAGCCTAGCAAGGCAGTCCAAATTTCAAATTCAAGAAATACAGAGAACTCCACAAAGATATTTCTCAAAAAGAGCAACCCCAAGGCACATAATTGTCAGATTCACCAGGGTCGAAATGAAGGAAAAAATGCTAAGGGCAGCCAGAGAGAAAGGTCAGGTTATCCACAGAGGGAAGCCAATCAGACTCATAGCAGATCTCTCAGCAGAAACTCTACAAGCCACAGGAGAGTGGGGGCCAATATTCAACATCCTTAAAGAAAAGAACTTTCAACCCAGAGTCTCATATCCAGCCAAACTAAGCTTCATAAGAGAAGGATAAATAAAATCCTTTACAGACAAGCAATTATTGAGAGATTTCATCACCACCAGACCTGCCCTACAAGAGCTCCTAAAAGAAACGCTAAGCATGGAAAGGAACAAGTACTAGTCACTGCAAAAGCAAATCAGTTGGCAAAGATCAAAAATGCAATGAAGAAAATGAGTCAACTAATGAGAAAGAAAACCAGCCAGTAACAAAATGGCAGGATCAAATTCACACATAACAATATTAACATTGAATGTAAATGGCCTAAACGCCCCAATCAAAAGACACAGACTGGCAAAAAAATTTTTGCTATCTACCCATCTGACAAAGTGCTAATATCCAGAATCTACAAAGAACTAAAACAGATATACAAGAAAAAAACAAACAACCCCATTCAAAAGTGGGAGAAGGATATGAACAGACAGTTTTCAAAAAAGGACATATATGAGGCCAACAAACATATGAAAAAATGATCATCATCACTGGTCATTAGAGAAATGCAAATCAAAACCACACTGAGATATCATCTCACACCAGTTAGAATGGCGATCAATAAAAAATCGGGAGACAACAGATGCTGGAGAGGATGTGGAGAAACAGGAACACTCTTACACAGTTGGTGGGAGTGTGAATTAGTTCAACCAGTGTGGAAGACAGTGTGATGATTTCTCAAGGATCTAGACATAGGAATTCCATTTGACCCAGCAATCCCACTATTGGGTCTATACCCAAAGAACTATAAATCGTTCCACTATAAAGACACATGCACACGTATGTTCATTGCAGCCCTGTCTATAATAGCAAAGACCTGGAACCAACCCAAATGCCTATCAATGATAGACTGGACAAAGAAAATGTGGTACATATACACTATGGAATACTATGCAGCCATAAAAAACAATGAGTTCGTGTCCGTTGTAGGGACTTGGATGAATCTGGAAACTGACCCAAGAACAGAAAGCCAAGCACCGTATGTTCTCACTCATAGGTGGGTATTGAACGAGAACACGTGGACTCACAGAGAGGAGCATCACACACAGGGGACAGTTGGAGGGGTAGGAGAGAGACAATGGGGGGGTGGGGAGGGAGGGGAGGGTGGGGAGGGATAACATGGGTAGAAATGCCAGATATAGTATGCACTTAAAGTAAAATAAATAAATTATTTAAAAAAAAAAGAATTGGCAAAAAGATTCCATTTCAGACAACTACATTATTCAGTAAACCATCAGATAAACTGATAAACAAAATGTGATATATACACACAATAGAATATTATTCATCCTTAAAAAAGGAAGAAAATTTTCACACATGCTACAAAAAGGATAAACCTTGACATCATACCATCATACGACATGAAACCTAGTTACAAAAGGAAAAATACTGTATAATTCTGCTTATATGAAGTAGTTAGAATAGTCAAGTTCATAGAGATTGAAGGTAGAACAGTGGCTGCCAGAAGCTGTGGGCAGGGGGAATGGAGAGTTATGGTTTAATATGTATGGAGTGAACTTGGGAAGATGAAAAAATTCTGAAGATGGATGATGCTGATGGTTGAACAACAGTGTTATTGTACTTAATACCACTGAGCTGTATACTTACAAATGGTTAAAATGGTAAATTTGATGTTGTATATATTTTATCACAATTTAAAAAATGCTAAAGATACAGCTCTTGAAAATAAAAGCTTTTTGATACAGGGACATAGGCATTGTTTGGGGACATGGATACCTTTTATGAGAAAAAGTAAGGGAACAGAGAACTTTTAGTAAAGTTACTGCTTTGATAGAGCTAGGTAAAAAAGTTGTCACTTTGATTCAACCAGCATTGAGCACCTTTGGTGTGTCAGGTTCTGATATATGAGGATGCTCTGCTTACCACACTTGTGGAGCTTACTGTCTTATGCAAAGAGAAATTCATCAGATATTATTCCAGTGTAAGCCCATGAAACAGTCTGCATAAAGTCTAAGAGCACAGGATTTAGCATTACACAGACTTTGGTCTGCATCTGGCTCAAAATGTATAAACTATTTTATTTTGATCAAGTTGGTTTGCCTTTCAGAATCCGTCTCCTCATTTATGAAATATAGATATGAACATATACTTCACATGACATGGGAAGCATGCAGCAGGGAGTAAGTGTTCAGTTACCAGCATCTACTGTTTCCATAAGCCCTGGGTCAGAGGGATGGGCTGTCTGGGGCTGCCTGGGTACAAAGGTCTGTCCTGGCTTTACCAAGCAACTTTCATGATTTTTGACGCCAGTACACAATGATCAAACAGTATTTGTTTGATCATTGTGCATGGGGTTATTGTTGAAAACATTTTAGTTATATTTATTTTCAGTGTTATGAAAATTGAAAATTAAAAACTTGATTATTTTCTTCTTTTGGTTGGTCAGGTACAAGGAATAGTATAGCTAATACAAATGATTTCCTTCATATAGAGGTAACTCTTAAAATTTACTTTATGAGTGGATAGTTTTACATTTGCGGTATTGAAAAGAACTAAAATACAGGCAAACAATATTATATAATCGTGTATTTTACATTTACTTTTACATTTTAGAAAAAGTAAAGCACAGTTATCTCTAGCCTATTATACCTTGATATGGTTTAGCTGTGTCTCCCGCTAAATCTCGTCTTGAATTATAGCTCCCATAATTCCCACCTGTTGTGGGAGGGACCCAATGGTAGGTAATTGAATCATGGGTGCGGGTCTTTCCCATGCTGTTCTTGTGATAGTGAATATATCTCATGAGATCTGATGGTTTTATAAAAAGGAGTTCACGTGCACATGCTCCCTTGCCTGCCACCATATAAGACGTGCCTTGCTCCCCATTCACCTTCTGCCATGATTGTGAGGCCTCCCCAGCCATGTGGAACTATGAGTCAATTAAACCTCTTTCCTTTATAAATTACCCAGTCTTGGGCATGTCTTTATTAGCAGTGTGAGAACAAACAAATACACACCTCATTAACGAAGCTTCTATCCAAGCTTCATGAGACCCACTGGGAAAATGGGTATGTGTTAAACTAAAGAAACTATAGGCTCCTAAGTATAGAACTGAAGAAGATGTGTTACTTCAAGAGCAGTGCAGCGGATGCTACATTTTAAGCTGAAATCCCACCTACCTCAGTTCCTGTCTGCAAATATCTTCACCCATACCATCTACAGTTATCACTCCAGGACCCCTCATTGCCGAAAATTCCTTAAGTTATTTGTTTATTGAAATTAACAATTGTGGGGTGGGGGTGGTGGAATGGAGAAGCAGAGGGGATGCAGTATGCAGGGCTGGTGTGAACACCTGGGTCCTGTTACTTTTTTCTTAGACATTTCCCCCAAACCAGCTGTACTGAGTCATTCTGATCAAGAGACAAGCTGGGTTAGAAAATTCAAAGCCAAAACCACTTTACAGAAAAGGCAGCTAGAGAATATCAGATGGGAAGCAGAATTACTTCAGGAGGAACACAAAAGTGTGAGAGAGAAAAGGCTGTGTGAAAAGCCGGCTTTAGTTATTTTTCACATTTTGGGCAGGGTCAATTGATATCAGGAAAAATGGAGAAACATTTTTTTCCTTATGTCCCTTTCACACAGTCACCATAACCAATGCTAAAAATATAGTCGTTCAGTGTAAGCTGTGCGCTTTCACAGGTTCGTTTTTGTGGCTACTCTGGATAAATGTCCATCTTTTAAAATGGAAATAAAACATCTTAAAAGCAATTTTGTTATATAACTCATTCATAAGTTGGGAACTGCCTGTATTGCTTCCATTCTTTTAGCTGTCTCACTTAATGACAAATCTGGCTTTGCCTTTCAAAAAAACCACACTAATTATTGTTCAATTCTTAAAATGGGAACAATGGATATATCTATAATTATAAAATTATGAAAACCCATTTTTTTTCTGGAATTACGGTACTGGGCATAATTCAAATAAATATCTGTTGCATTCTGTAATAAAATGGTATTTATTATAAAGGCGGTGACATATGTAATGCCCATGAGCTTGTCCAAACTGCCTTATTTTGTTGTTGTTGTTCTGTTTTGTTTTGTTTCAGGCTTTGAGCAGCCTGAAGCCATATTTTTTGGTTTGTGTGTCTAATGATAAGCAGCAAAGAGGGATGAGGAAGGGGCTTTACTGGCCCAGCCAGAAACAGAAACTAAGAACCTGTGACTGTATTCTCTCCCATGGACACCCCTGAGCAGTGAATCTAAGACATAGAGGATATTAAGAAGACCTTGTCTAAAATTAGAAAAAAAATTTTTAAAATACAAAAGAGAAGGAACATCTAAGACTAACCTTCATAGCTCAAATAGTATATGCATAATAAAAAATAAATAACTTCCTAGATGTTATAGCAAATTATGTCAATGCTACATGCAAATGCAAAATGGATAAGCAAAAATCCTGAGCAATTTGCAAAACTACTGCTAAGAACTATTTCTTACAATATATTTCATACTATTGAAAAAGCATATAATATAACTTTGGGGGGTCATATGAGTTAGAAACCAATGTATTTTGAGCATTTGTTTAGAGACATTTTCCTTAGTCTGAAACATTTTGTACAAATTCATAAACATAGGCTTTGCCAGGATCCCTTTGAAAGTGGAAAACAAAAACAATCACAGGATTAAGCAATTCATATTAACCATAAGAACAGGGGACATAAATTGCTCAAATGTACAATGGAGCATATGCTGAACTAGATTTTTCATCTTTAAGAATAGAAAAGAAATAAAACTGTCAGTATTTGTAATGATTCAATTCCAAAGAAAAGAGGAAAATGCTAATATATTCATTATGAATTACTTTCTGCTGAAAAAGAAATAGTTATTATTAAGATTGGGATATACTCATCTTTAGAGGGATAACAAGATTTTGTATTGAAAGGAGAAGTGGTGTTAGGATTGATAGCCTATGTCAGTATTATAAAGGAATTTTTATGATGTTTGCAAAAGAATGACTCAAACAACAAAGCCACTTAAAATGACGAGTATGAAAATTTTCATCTGAAGATAAATTGAGATTTTAAAATGAGGAGAAACAAAGTATTCTGTATCATGAGGGGAAAAATGCAGCAAAATAAGCAACTTCGTCGACTGAGATTTCTTTGGTAAAAGAATAATGATTTGATTTCAATTTCAGGCATCATATACAAAATTTTATTATTTTTTAAAGTGAGAGTTGCCATGTAATGGCATCATACTGCCCTTAATTTTAAAATGGTGCATGTAATAACAGTGTCTGGGATGTAATTTATTTCTGGACATCTACTCAGCCTACAGTTTGGTTAGGTCTATTTTCTCTGGAGAAAATGCACCCCTTTGTGATTCCAAAGGGAATAGTTTCATGGTACAATAGAAAGTATTTTTGCTACTCTTCGCATCATAATATATACTGAGTCAGCCTACTTCTAGGGCCATGAAGGTTGTCAAAATGTCTCAAGCCTTATTCTTGACCTTTCAGAAAGGGAATAATGCTATAAAGATGGTCTCACTTCTGTATTTGCTTTAAGGAGGAAGCGGCCTTCAAGGAGAGGGCTCATGGTGGACTCCTCCCAAAGTAAGCTTGCATCCTACTCTTTCAAATCCAAATTTCATCTTTTCAAAATTTCCAACCAGACTTTTCTCCTTTTCTTCCTTCCTTCATGCTTTCCCTTTCTCTTTATTCCAAGTATATTAATATATACAGTTATGTATCACTCAACGACAGGGATACATCCTGAGCAATGCATCATTAGGCAATTTTGCTGTTGTTGAACACTATAGCCTGTACTTATACTAACCTAGATGGTACAGTCTACCTCACACCTAGGCTGTATGGTTTGGTCTATTGTTCCTGGGCTACAAACCTGTACATGTCACGGTACTGAATACTGTAGTCAACTGTAACACAATGGTAAGTATTTGTGTATCCAAACATAGAAAAGATACAGTAAAAATCTCATGTTATAATCTTAAGGGGTCACTGCTGTATATGCAGTCCATCATTGTCTGAAATGCTGTTAGGTGGCACAACAATTTCATATAAATAAATAAATAAATTTGAAAGAAAAGAATGCCCTTTTGATATTACTAAGAAGATGTTTTAAATAACAAATATAACAACATTAATTTTTACTTGTTTCTATATTAATTTCTATAATAAGCAGTTAATAAACATTATTGTTCTCATATGAAACCTATAAAATAGGATTCATTTTCATTTTTATAAATGAGGATATTGAAGCAGCTTATTTTGTCTTCCCGCAGATACACAGGTAATAAGTGGCAGAAATAGCACTTGAACAGAGCTTTTTTATCCAGTGCAAACATTCTTAATTACAAATGAGAATAATACAACCCAAAGCAATACCCTGGTGTAGACAAGTAAAAAAATCATAATGTTATAGCAGATCAAAACTAATAATTTGTATAGCTAAATCATTTGGTTTAAATTCTTATTAACTTTGGACTTAACATGATTTCTTTAAAACTGTAAATGCTGGTTTTAAATAATTTCCACTTTATCTCTTTTAACTATACAATTTATATATCAGTCATGAAAATGATAATGTTTTTCAGAATAAAATAAAGACTAATATCAATGAGAGCTTCCAAGTCAAAGATTAATAAGAAGTTTTAGAAACAATGGACTGAATTCTATCAATTAATTATAATAGCCAACTTGAATACAGTACCTACTATTAACAAGACACTGTAATATAAACAAAGACATTGCATATATTTGACTCATTTGAATATCACAATTACTCAGTGGAGAAATCAAAACACATAGAGGTCTACAAAATTGTCCTGCATCCCATAGTGAATAAGTGGTGGAGCTAGCATTTGAATATAGAGAATTTCCAAAGTCAGTACTATGCTATAATAAGATTATAGTAGACTTCTTAATTAGTGTCTTAAAAAATACTATAAATTGTGAAATATGGTTTAGCTTTATCATGAATAATGATGATTGTGGGAAACGCATTTTACTCAATATTCAAGGAGAGTGACAAAATATTGAATAATTTGACAAATAAAAACATAATCTGATCATGGTTAATCAGACAAGTAGCTTGAATAGAAAATCTGTGACTATAAGTCAATAGAACTGTTATTCTCTTTATGAAACAAACTTTCCTGTATTTATAATTACTCAAAATATAAACTACTTGGTGACAGAGACTATGCTTTGTTTATTCCTATATCTAAAACACCTGTAACTATGTATACAGTGGGTAATCAATAGCAGCTGTTGAATAAAGAATGAAGGATAAAGGAATAAATTTCCAAAGTTGTACCAAAGTTTTTAAAGAGAATAAATCCAGATAACGTAGTATGTATAAAAATCTAAGTATATATGGTGAATATCCACTGTATCGTTATTTACAAACAAAATAAATATTGTTTTTCTCCTTTAGGTGAATTTTTATACTTATGGTTATAATCCATTTTGATTTTGGTTCTACTTTTCCTATCAAAAGATTGCTGTCTTTAATAATTAAATACTCCTGCCATAGTTTATTTTTAGCATCTGAAGGACAAATATGCATGATGCAATCTAATATTCATTAATGATAAGTAGTAAAGAAAAGTAACGTGCGCACATTATTTCGCATAGACACTAATATAGGAAGATGAAATATGCCTTACTTTCACTAGTTGCCCCTGTTTAGTTGAGTCATAACTTGGAAAGGGAAAAATAGACAGAGCTGAGTTTAAATGGTAACTCTGCTGCATACTAAGTAGGCTAACTTTATAAAGCTTTCAATCGCATTTTTATCATCTGTAAAACCATTAATAACATCAGAAGAGTTCTTTGCATAATTAAATGAAATTTAGTTCAATGCCAACTAAACACCTGACGTAAAATGAGAGCTCAATAAATGCTTCCTTTCTTTCCCAACTCCCTTCCTTCTATATATGAACTCTTAGGCTTATGTGTGAGAACACTGATGAGGATTAAACATACATTATAAATTCAAGAAAAAAGAGAATTTTTTTTTCTGGTTGATCATTATTGCCTAAAGAAAAAATCAACCAACAACTTTGGTTTTTTTTTTCAGAAACATGCCTTTATAAAATGATACATGGTACTCCAAAAACAATTAAGGCAAATGTTCACAAAAAGAACTACTTTTTATAATAATATAGTCTAAGTTTTTATGTAATAATAATTGTTTATTTAAAAATAAGTGTTTATTTAATTATTATATATAAATTTTAATTGTTTTTAATTAAAAATAAATACATTTTATTAGTGATATATATTTTTAATAATTTTGTCAATATTATAAAATAATTTAACATTAGTATGCATTATTTTAGACATAAGAATTTATATTATATATATATATATATATATATATATAAGAATTTTTAATTAAATACCACTATTGAGATCTCCATATATTTAATAGGATCTCAGAGAACCTTGGGAAGTGTGCTGGGCAGACATCTTTCATTAGCAGATGAGAAAGAGACTCATTGAGGTAACTGCTTATGTGTTGCTGATGGCAGACTGCATGTATGTATTATTATTACCCAGTAGTTTTTTTAACTGTGTAATCTTGAATGTCCTCACCTTCTCCTATGGATTCTCTGCACATGAATGCTTAATGTGCACATGTTATTTTTCTTTACTACTTATCATTAATAAATAGTAGGGGGGAGTTGGATTAAGCCAAGACTCAGATTACCTCTCTCTTTATACATATATAGTGGATATATATATCTAAATATAAATAAATAAATCGATATCTGTATAACTGAGCTCTCCTTATACATACATAGTGGATATATATATACATATATATATGTAGGTTATATAGTGCAGATATATAACCTTTATAAACATCATCCTAATAAAACTATATCAAAATACAATTTTAGACTACTAGACATTAGATGATAATTTACATAAATTTTCATCAACATTTTAGTTGAAGAAAATTAAATTTGGAGAAGAGTTTTTTTGTCTTTTTTTTAACAGTTCAGACACATTCATGTTTTAAAAACCGCATTTTCAGTCAATATGGCAGATAGAAAAAAATGGTGGATGGTTAATTAGAACAGACTTTTTTCTCAGTTCTATCACTAGGTATAAGAGCTTAGGCAAATGACCTATCGGGCCATATATAAATGAGAATATTAGAGGAGGTAACCTCTATAAAATTAAAATATTAGATAGGTGACTTCTAAATTTTCTCCTAGCTTTATGCCACTATTACACACACTCAAAGGCTTTTACTTTTTTATTGCAGGGCATTATTATTATAATATGGAAATATTGACTAAGTAAAACTTGTCAGGAGCATTTGCAGCTAACATTTGGGGTATTTGCAAATAATATTTATTTTCTAATGAGCCGCAAGATGTTTTATTGGTTAAAATCTTCTTTTCATAAGAAATACTCTTACTGAAAACTTTTTGCTGTATTTGGTTTTCCAGGAAAGCTAGGTTGTTAATAATTGTCACACTTTGAGTAAGTGTATCAACTCCCAGTTGTATTAAAGAGGATTGGGAAATCTAAAATAACATGAATAGTTTCCAAAAAAGGATGTCTGAGCATCTGAAGGTTTCTTTAAACACACCCTCTTTATTATTACTATCCGGTGTAATTAGAGTTTATAAGGAGCAGACTATGAAGTTCTTGAAAGTACTACTGAGCTTCAGTAATCAAGAGAAAAATGACTATAGTAAACACTTGAACAACATGGGTTGGAACTATGCAGGTCCACTTAGCCACAGGTTTTCTTCTGCCTCTGCCACTGCTGAGACAGTAAAACCAATCCCTCCTCTTCCTTGTCCTCCTCAGCCTAGTTAATGTGAGGACAAGGATAGAGACCTTTATGATGATCTATTTCCACTTAATGACTAGTAAAAACATTTTCTCTTCCTTATGATTTTCTTAGTAACATTTTCTTAACTTTTCTCACTTTATTGTTAAGAATACAGTATATAATACACATAAAATAAAAAATATAAGTTAATCAACTATTTATGTTATCAATAACCTCCAGTCAACAGTAGGCTATTAGTAGTTTTGGGAGAGTTAAAAGTTAGGCGTGGAATTTTAGGACTTCGTGGGAGTTGGTGTTCAAGGGTTAGCTGTATTTTAGAGTACACTTTCCAGTGGTCTTTTATTCTTCTATTCTTGTAAGAATGCATCTTATATTTTTATCTTTTATCTTATATTTCTTATCTTTCTTAAGTACCAAAACCTTTTGTGAGCAGTAAATGCAATGTGCTCTTAACTTCTTTAGTAATAGTATAGTAATATTTTAATCAATTATCAACTTGTTCGTAAGCTGTGGATTTAAAAGCAAAATTGTAAGAGGTTTGTAGAGATTTCCTATGCTAAAAATCTTTCATTTATAAGGTTTTGGTTCAAATACAATTCATAAAACTCATTCATGGGCTAGCAACACATGCACAGTCTATAGATAAAATGTAGTCACTGTATTATCTATTATATTCATCTGATACCATGTTTTATTCCATGTATTGTCTAACACTAACTCATGAACTCCTTAGTGGTTAAGACATATTAAGAACTCTTATATGTTGACAATTTCATTTAATTAAGAGTATTCTTTTTCCTAAATATCTGATAAAATTTTTAAAGAATAAATTATATTTTTATTACATGGAGTTGAATTGAGTCATTTTTCTTTGCAAGTAATTTATGAGTGATTTAGCATATACTTATTAAATAATAGGTAATTAAAATCTGAGATGAAAAACTGCTTCAAACTACATAAAAATTCATCAAAAAGAGGCATGATTTCTTCCTTGGAAACAGGTTTTTTTTTTTTTTTTTTTTTTAAGATTACTTCAAATGAACAGAGTATCTCATTACTTGAATGACATCTCTCCTATGTACACTATGCTAAATCCTATTTCAATACAATTGTGAAAATTGCAGTTCCAACCAAATAACTTATATAGGACACACCTGAACCATAGACCAAATAACTTACACATAAATCAGAGTAGAAAAGGAGTCATTGATGATTGTTTTCACATGAAATTATACTCAGAGGGCAGAGAAATTTTGAGGGAGTGAAGTAGATATTATTTGGTTCTTGTATAAAGAGCTTATAACAAATATGTCTGGTCCTGTCATTTAAAAAACTTCAACCATTTTCCAATGAATATTGCACAGAATTTAAATTATGTTTAAAAACTGAAATATATACATAAAACCAAAACTTTAAAACAGTCTAGTCTTTTAGGTGTTGAAAAATGTTTATTTTGGCTGAATGATTTCATTGACTATGTTAGATTATTAAGATGATAAAATATTTCTATGTCAAAAACAAATTTCTCACTTATTTGGTATCTTGTTACTCAGATTTGCAGAGTTTAAAAATTATTATATATGACAGAAAAATCTGATTATTAAATTATCATTGTACCCAGAATGATGTAAACATGCCTATAACCTGCTCTGAAAACTCAAAATAAACTTTCATATGTTTGGAGTTAATTGTTTGAATCAAAGCACAGTTTTTAAAAGTGTGAACATTTCAAATTACACATTTTTTAGATTTCTGATTTAAAATAAATGGCCATTCATAACTACAACAAAAAGTAACGGGCAGAGTGCTTTGTGTGAAGTTGTGATATAATAATCTTCAGACAGGCAGGTAAAAGAAAAAAAAGTGTTCTCTCTGCCTCTCTCACAGAGGCAGAGAGAACTAAATAAATAAAATATATTTCAGATACTTTTCATTTATATCATCATAATGATGCTTAATTATGCCTAATCATTCAAAATTAAGATGTGACTTATGCATCAAAGTTCTTTGGGGCTAGAAAATTTTATTATGTAAGAATAATTTGTATATACTCTATAAAAATTGTTTAGAAATTTCTACTTTTTATATCAAACTTACACTCTTTCCATTGAACTTGACTCTGTTTTTATATATTTTAATATATATAGTTTTCATTTTGTTAATTTATTATACTATGTTTTACTCAAATATTTGTTTCTAATTTTTGAGAACTGCATTTTCAAACTCGATGGTATTAAATGTGATACAACGTGGGCCATCAACATGGATTTTGCTTTTCTATCTTTATGTTATTATTCTTCATATTCACATATTCAAAATGTAAAATTGCCTGCATCTTGAAATTTTTATAATTTCACCAATTTTATCATAAAGGTTGACACCAACATGTACTTAACTTTGCTTAGTGAAAACATATTTCAGAAAACTATTATCATTATCAAACAATAGCAAGGAAATACATTTCTAGGAAATACATTTTTAGTTACATTGTGAGATTAGAAACAAATGTACTAATGAGAATATACTGTAGATTTTAAGCCTGCAGATAGCTGCCTTTTTTATATAATTCCAATTTAGTGATTACAAACAAACCAAGCACATCAATGCTATTTAAAATATTGTTCAAAATAAGTAAAAACTTTTTATCACATATGGAGAAAATGAGGCACTTTGATTACAACTAGCTTATTACTGTTTTCTTTAGAATTTAAGATGATACAATACGAGTCAAAAGATATGATGAAGTCACCATAAACATTTTCTGCCCTATAGATGTGTCACAAAGATTACCTTGTCCTCTTACCTAAGAGGATTATAGGACAAATGATTTTCATTTTACTCCAGTAAAGTGAGAGACAGCTCAACTTGCTTACTCTGCTAATTTATTATCTTAGAAAATAGAAAGGTTAGTATTTCTACAAAAGACATTTATAAGCTCTAATTTTATAGATTTATTATCATCATTGTGTCATTAAAGTACTTACTGTTATATTAGGAATTCTGGAGTATGTTTTTCTATGTGTTCTTTCTTTCAGAATTATTTTGTTTTTCTAAAAGGAAAACAATACATACAATGGTTACTTGACTACATATAGTTCAGTATTATTTCAGATTGTCATACATATGTTAATTTTATTATTTAATATTTCTACTTAAAATCTTACTATATATTCCAATAAAAATGTCATATATACCCATATTTGGCATATATAGTATAATACATGTGGGTTGAATTTTAAAATTGTTTGATGAGCTAGAGATCAGGAGTCTGTGGATAGTTTACATACTGATTTTTGAAAAGTCAATTATGCTTTCTAGAGTGTTTTAAATTGAAATTAGAATAACACTAATCTAGGCAGATATTATTAGAGAATATTACATTCATTAAAATAAATCACATGATTCTTAAGTAAATGTCTAGTACTGTCGAGTATTAATATAATTATTACAAATCAACCTTGTATAGCCTATGTTACTTTTAAATTTTATATTTTTCACTGACATTAGAAATACTTCAATATGTTATTCATATTTGCCTATTTTCAGAATCTAATCAATGTTTAGCTATAACCTACTAACTATTCTAGTACATAGGATAAACATATATGTATTTAAATATATATATGTTTATATACATTAATAGATATGTGTGTACACACACACACACACCGCACACACACACAAATATGTTTATATTAGAAGCCTATCAGGGATTAGGCTTCTAATATTAATTGTACATCATTGCATAAAAATCAACTTTCAGTTTAAAGAGTGAAAAAAATTAAATCCTCAAGAGGCAGGATTAAGAATTGCTTTAATGTAATAAAGGTATCAGGAATTTCTGATGTGGTTTGACATGTTTAGCACTCATGAATGAAAATTTCTATGGTGCTAGAGACAAGTACCTTTTCATATAAGTTCTCATCATTTTTAGTCTTCAAAAAATTTAGGTATCATAAAAATGAGGAAAGAATAAAATATTTAAAATAGGTTTTATAATAGGTATGTTACTCTGTTTTTAGGAGTTCTCAAGGCATCTATTTTCAACAGAATCACAAAAATATTTTAATGTCAGCTCTAGCTGTTAGCTGACATAGGTACTCAGCAGAAAAGATCTGAAGTGACAGCTGTATTTCCAAAGCCGCATTTACTGCATCTATTCAACATTTAAATCTTCAAGATCTGCTTTTCCTTTATTCCTGCTTGAAACTCAACTGTTTCCCAGTAAAATCCATTTGGAAGAGCAATGTTAAAATGCACTTAGATTTGCCTAACTGCCTCTTAAAACATGACTTTGAGCCACAATCAATTTTAGATATGCTTTGTATAGCTTTAGTATACTGACATTTCTTTTTTATTAAAACAAAAACTACAGCAAGATTCTGTGGACATACACATTAAGGTAAATAGAGTGACACAGAGTTTTTTACAAGAAATGTGGGGGGAAAACCCTGTTAAAGATGTCGAGGACATTCTATTTGAAAATAAGAGAATACTTGATATTGTATACATTGTACATTATTATTTACCGAAGGCCAGTCTTCCCAAAGAGATGAAGTGAAAAGATTAAACAGTTTTCGTGACTTATGAGCTATCTGTAGGGATTTGATTTCATTTTGGTTTTGCATGCATATCTATCACAAGGATGAATGGGCAAACTTGTTCTACTGTAGGGGACAAAACAACTATTTTATTCTTAATCTATGCTCTGAATATGGATGTGCACAGCATTTTTCTGGTAGCTAATTTCTGTCTTTTGCATGTATAAATGTCTTCTCTTTATTTTAGAGAAAAAGTGAATGTAGCACAGGATTATTTTGCACCTTCCATCATCTATCTGACTTTTCGGTAATGTAATTGGTATTAACTGACTCTGATAATTTTCTCGTATTAAGGCTTGATACTTTTAGGTTTTTGTACAATACTTTTAAAAGAACATTAATCTGTATATGTTTTTCACAAAATATTATATACATTCATAGTTGGTAAAGCTGATGACATTTTAGTGTTTTTTAAATCCAGTTTTAGAAGCAGGATAAAACATGACATGGAGAAAAACTATCTGAGATTTAGGGATTATTATCGCTTTGACAGGGGCTAGAAAGCAAACTGCTCATACCCCATATCCCTAACCATAGTCTATTTACAGAATTAAGCAAAACACTACATGCTTTAGGAATTATAAATATACAAATAATTTTTATGGCATTTTGGGGTAGGAAGACAACTATTTATATTCATTTTAGTGTTGGACATTCAACAGTGCATAGCTGTAAGTTTTTAAAAAGAGGACTTAATTTCAAGAATGACAAGTAACTCATATTTACATCCAGGTTTTGCTTTTAAGTATAGCAAGCATTTCTTTTGGGGAAAATACTGATTTTAATTGAGGCTTCAATAGCATAGCACTGAGCTAAATATTTATTTAGGATTGGTTTTAAATAATGCATTGTGAACCCTTGTTCCATGGCTACTTATAAACACTATCCCTTTAACCCATAATGGACTAGAATGGCAGCAGAATCCTAATCCTAAGGTTTATATTTCAAAACTGTAACATATTAATAAACTCAGAGTTTTCTGTCTTAGACCCTCTCCCACTGAAATGCCAAAACTTGTGGTTAGAAAATAGTTACAAGGTTGATGTGCACAGATATCCTTAGCACAGATATTACTAATCTTAAGGGATCTTGTTTTGTATCTTTTGGCTTAAATTCTTATTCTTGGAACAGCAGTCAGCAAACAGAGATGATTTTTAAAAGGACACTGTACAGATCATTACTGTGAACGTAAGCTTTTCAACAAAAAAATAAAGCACTGTATGGCAACTAAATTCATTGCATGATTCTAGATTAGATCCTGGCCCAGTAGGGAATAAAACAATTAGCTGTTAAGAACATTATTTGGGCAGTAGATGAAATTTGAATATAGAGTGTGATTTAGATAATAGTATTATTTTAAAGATAAGTTACCTGTATTGGACAACTGTTCTGTGTAATGTAAGAAAATGTCCTGTTCTTAGGAATATACTGAAATATACTTTTAAGTACTTAAGGCAGGGAATAGCATTTCTCCAATTTATTCTCAAATGATTCAGAAAAAATTTTCGAACTCTCTCTCTCTCCCTTTATATACATATATATATATATACACACACACACACACATATATATACACACACACATATAAATTATATATTATATAATTACATATATTATTACATATATATAATATATATAATTACATATATATTACATAATTATATGTAATTACATATATATTATATAATATATTCATATATTCATATATAGAGAGAAGAAAGAGAAAGGATGATACATGAGAAAATGTAAACAATTAGTGGGTCAAGGTAGAGGGCATATGAGAACCTGTATCATCCTTGTAGTTTTTTGCGAGAGTTTAAACTTGCAGAGAAATAAACATTACCAAAAAAAAAAAAAAACCATATAACTATCCTTTAAAAATACCAAACAAAAATAAAATGTCAGTTTCATTATCGATACTGTATTACACAGAACTGTGGCTATTTTAGTTTGTTCATTAAGCACAACATTATCTGATTGTGTCTACAGCTATAAAAGATAATAATGTTTATCTGGATAACTACTGAAGAGTATTAGGCAGTGAAAGAAAAGAAATCCATCAAGTCATAGAGTAAACAAAGAAATGTTCTGTAGTTACAGGTAAGCACTGGAAGTACCTGTGGTGTTGCTGGTAGGAACAGTATGGTAGGCAATGGTACAGAATATGGACTTCCTTGAAAATGAAAGTAGAAGGCCAAAAGATTGTACCTCCTATTTAGAGCAGAAGAATTTTTCTATTTTTTCTCTTTTGTGACTAACCATTGACAACCATTTAAAAGGCATAAATCTACAAGCCTGCTCTCGTTATGATAGAAGCAAATATTTACCGACAAAGATTTTTTAAAAGGGAGAGGGGGCAGGGATGAAGGAACTACTCATTTTTCTGTTGTGACACTTTATTATACAAGTCAATAAATATGAAAACATCTGTTGGCAGCCAGAGTTACAACAATCACATATTGGGTTCAATCATGTTTAACATTTCATTATACTCAAAATAATTATTTTAGAAAGGGGGGATGATAATGAGACAGGATGGCACTAAGTCAGGAGAGCCAGTATGTACCTTGAAAAACAAAAAAGGATGGGAACTAATTAAATGAGAAGTTTGGGGAAGTTAATTGGGACTGAGTGAAGATAAGGGCACTATCAAAGCATGAAGAAACAAAATTATTTACCAAAAGGTATAGCAGAAAATCACACTGAGCACATCTAACAGAACTTTGCAGAAATGTGACTATCAGGAGCAGAACTGTGCCTAGGGGTGGGCTTTGGTTGGCCTCCAGTCCCTGGAATGGCGCCTGTCACATAAATAAATGTTCATTCAGTGAATAAGGTTACATAATGACAAAGTAAAATTCTGTATCTTATACTCCTATTTCTGACTCTGCCTCTATTCAGTCCGTAACCTTAGGCAAATCACTTCATCTATTTTGACCTTGATGTCATTAGCTGTGAAATGAGAGAGTGGGAAAAGGTGATTCTCCAAGGTGACTTCTAGCTCTAAATATTTCTGTATACAGGTCCGTTTATTAAAATGGGCCATTGTGAACACTTTCATGAAACAGAATAGCCTGATATGAGTTATATAAAGAGATATGAGAAAAAATAGAAAATATGAAAAAAGGATCAATGCACTGATTCAAATAATGAAAAATAAGTACCACTGAAAGAGACTTTAATTTAAAAGTGAGAATGCAAAAGGTAATTTATGGTTTTTGTATGTGGTGAAGTGACATTCACATGTACTATTGATACAAGTATGCATATGTAGAAATCTTTATCTGTTCTTTTTATTACAGTCAGAGTGACTCTGCACACTTGCCTCCACATTTAGCATCCCCAAGTGAAGAGAAATGAAGAGTGTTCAAAAGACGCTACAAAATGGTAGGAGTTTATATAAACATTCTTTTACTACAAGGTCATAGAATTGAGACTGTCTATTGTAGAGGAGAGAAAGCTGAAGAAATTCTTAGCATCTATATTTAATTCCATGAAGAGCTAATTCAGTACCCATCTGGCAATTGCTGACACCACCATAAAGCCTTCCATACCAACAGTGGCTTCCTCAGGTTTTTTCTTGCCTACAAGCTTGTCAGGTACTTACATTCTGTAACATAAAATTCAGCACTTATTTATACATGATCTCTCTATTTTCCCAGTTTCATCAATCCTGGTTTTGTCGTGGCAACTAGAGGAGGCCATGCACTATATATTTGTGCTTCCATTTTATTTGGTACTTAAAATGAGCAGATGCTAAATAAACTCTCATCAATGAATGAAGATGAGCAGAAAATACTCTGAGCTTAAAAACTGGACAGGAATGTTGATTGACAGTTGCCAAAGATGACTTCTCAGGCTCGAAGCCTGGATGGTGACCCTGAACTTCTGTGATGCCTCTACCTTGTTTTTTTTTTTTCCCTAATTGTCATATTCTCTTAGGTGTTTGTGGAAAGAGAGGCCAGGACACTTATCATAAGAGGTTCAAAGATGTATAGTTCTTTAATGAGAAAGGTCTATTTAAAAAGCATTAAAAGCATCTGAAGCTATGGCTTCAAGTCCTTGTCATTTGAGTCTACAGGGGTGAGCAAGAGTCATTTTCTCAGCGTTATCAAAACAGCAGAATGTCTCTATGATTCTGTGTACAAATCAAAACCACCATGGCAATATTCCTGTAAGAAAGCTGGCAGGGCAGTGATGGCAGAATGGGTGGCTTTGTGGGCAGGAAGTGGTGGGCAAATGAAGAGGGCTACAGAAGAGGAGGAAGACACAAGGGAAAGAGAATGCAAAGGAATGGTTCATTCTTAGAAGGGATTGCTATCTACACAGATTCTGATGCTCTAACAGTTAGAGACTGGAGAATATTGAGATAAAACAGATGCATAACTTTGGCTTTATAAAAAGGAGAATCCAACCAAAAATCTTTACAAAGTGCTCGAGGGTAGCTGCCTAAACTCTGCACATTTCCTACGAGAATGGAGGATGTTGGTGAAATGATAAACAATGAACATAAATTGACAGCTTTCCCAGCTTTTGGGAAAGTGAGGTAGAGAGAATGGGGTAGCAATTATCTAATACAGGCTGAAGGCTGAAGAAGAGAAAATGATGTATTTAAACCTTGGTTTGTTCCATATTCAAACCCAGCATTGTGTCATTGAATAAGTAAGTGGTATGTTGGGATTTGGCATGAGATATTTATAATTCCGAGCTGATTAGCAGCTCTTCAGGTGCTTTGCTATATTTGAGTTTAGTTCAGCACCATACCCTGTGATGACAATGGTGGGGAAGGACAAAAATGACAGCCTAGAGGAAGTGGTTTTGGTTTCCACTGTTGAACATCAATGTAGAGAACAACTGCAGAAAGAAAATAAGAAATAATCAACTTCTCATGTTAAATTACTCTAAAGACACCATCTTATTTACCCCCTCTCTTTAAGACACCAGCTTACAGGTATATCAAAAGGGCATATGTCAATTAAAAATAGAATAAAACTTTTTAAAAAGGTGTCACATTATTAACAACAATACAGCTTGGTTCACAGATATCCTGGACCTTTATATTCACTTGAAAATTGCCCTTTACAGAGATTCACTGGATGAGGCTATATGCCTATTTATGGAGAAGCAGCATAGTTTAAAAGAATTATAACTGCTGTTTAATAAGCTGCATTCAGCAGATTGCATATGTTTATTACATTCAGATTCACAAGGAAATGGTGCAGCAGGCGTTAAGTATCTCTATTTACATATGAGCAAACTCAGTTCATAACTTCTTTGGAGATAATAAGTAGTAGAGCTGGGATCTAAATTCAGTTCTGTCTGTATCCAAACCCTATTTTTCTCTTGCAAAAAAGTCTCTGAAATGCTGGAATGGACTTTGAAAGGGTAGGAAATGTATTTTCTAGACATTCCTTACCACTTATTAGATATATTACTTTCATATTAATATAAGTTTTCTTCATCTTAATTTCTTCATGTGTAAAATGGGAGAAAGCAATATTTACCCAAAGGAAAGAGACTAGATTTGCTAATTGATTGAGGTATCTTAGATTTCTGAGAATTATTTATCTAATCTTAGAGGAACAAAAGCCTTAAAGCAAAAAGGCTTTCCAAAGAATTTTCAAGATACTAACATCTTTAAATTGATCAGTTGTCCTGGGGCTTTTGCCTGAACAGCATGACTCTTATATTAAATAAAAAAAATTCAAAATCAACAGACAGCTTCATCTACATATGATGATTTTACATTGTGGGCTTGCTTTCAGGATAAATTTACGAGAAGTACAAAATGTTTGTCATACTACTTTTAACTCTACAACATCTATTTCTACATAGTTCACGTAGAATTACATTAGGCAGAAATTAAAACCACATGGCTATGGAGGTCTAGAGATATGTTTTATCTTAATTATAGTCCATAAAATATGAGTGGAAATCTAAGTACTAGAGAGATGGGTAAGATACGTTACATGGAGACTTGAAATCACAAAAGACCACATTAACCCGAATAGTCACAATCCTTTTAAATAGACAGCATTTCTTTAATTCTAAAAGCCCTACAAGTAAAATTTAAAAAAATTTACTTTAGCAGCTAAAACACATTTTAAAAGCTAGTTCTTAGACTTAGAAGTTCAGAAGCTGGAGTACTTGTGAAGCCATGATTTCACAATATGAGACTCTAGATACCCCCTCGATGGATGAAAACATATTGATAAACAGAAAAGACTAAAGGTAGGAGGGGATGCAAGAAAGAAGCTCACCAAAAGTAAGAACCAACCATCTAATTCTGATCAAATTATTCTTTAATGTTAAAATGAGCATAAATGCAATTCTATGAAATTCTAAATCAGTGATTTAGTCTGAGGAGAATTCAAGATGCTTTTAAAGTAATGTAATTATATTTGAGAGAAATGGACAGCATTCAACAAATTACATGAGGAATGTATACTTAGGTCTTACTAAAGTTTTCACTAGAGGAAGCAATTGGGTGCACTATGGTGAGAGATTTGGGGGAAGAGTTCAATGCAGTTTCACTTACAATTTTGACACTATTTGATTGGTTTGAAGGAGACTCTCATTTCACCCATGAAATGATATAATGAATAGAATAACAGCAGATCAAGTGAAGCAATAACACGAATGAGCTGTTCTCTCAGCTTCCAATCTTTGATCTTTTAGGTGTCTAACGTAAATAACAACGAATTTTTACTGACAAAAGAAGATATTCAAGATAAATATCAAATTAATTCCTTAGAACAGGCAAATTTCTGGGGAGGTACAACTCAAGGCAGATTATAAGGATCTGAATTTTTGGTCCTCTTATATAAAACTCAACTAAATTGACTGGACTTCAATTTGAAATTAAATTCTTTTGGAGTTATATACTATAGCAAGTAATTTTTTGCTTTGTTTTTCAGTGTCATCATTGTGGTATTTGTCATAGAATCCCTTAGCATTGTAATTTTCTCTTTTGTTATAGTTTAAGTTTATATTATTTTTGACAAGAAACTATTACAATTACTTCATATCCTTGAAATAGGGAATAATCAGAAAATAATCATATAATAATTCACTTTAACAGACTTTAATGGAATCTTGTAACACCATCTACCACATGTGGATTTTTAATTTTACTAACTATTGTAACATGAACTAAAATGTCAACATAATGAAATAATTTAAATGTGAACTGCATTAAGAGTAGCAAACTTGGTTGGCAGAGGTTGATGGGAAGCTCAGCCCTTCTAGCTGAATACAAATCACAGTATTATTGTGATTTGTATTCTCACTGTCAATATGCTGGAGTTAGCCCCCAGTGAAGCCAAATTTCGATCTCTAAAACAGGCAAATATCAATAAATTTTTCAATGATACTATTCCAGGAGTTGTGTGGTGTAAAAAAGAGTACAAGATAAGGTCCCTGCCTATAAAACTCGTATCTCTATCATATATCACGTATGCATGACACTGACATTGGTTTTTGTTATTGTTGTTTATGGTAATAGAAACCCTATCTAACTAATCTTTAGTTCACAATACCTAGCACATTGCCTGGCATATACATAAAAGGTTCTAAATAAATATTTGTTGAACTAAAAGCGTAAAGGACTTAATCAGTCCCCTTTCTTAACACAGCATCCTCTCACTCAGAATTTATCTTGCCAATCTGGTGGTACAGTTGAATCACGGTGCTACAATTACACTTAGGCTTGATACTGGCTATGCTCCCGATTTATATGTAATCATGAAAAAACTTACTTGATTTCTACAAGATATTTAGTTATTATGTGGGACATAAAAGTAATTTGCAATGATCTCCCATGATATTTATTTACTTAGATTGATAACCTATATATTTTCGTAAAGGCTTACATGCCCCCTTTTCATAATTAAACATACTTTGTGACAATTAATAGAAAGAAAAAAGGGGTACAGAAGATATTTTGCCATATGTGGGCATATATTCTAGACATTTCCATGATTAGGAATTCCAAAAGTAGAATATTGTTATATCTTATTCTGTATCTCATTTATTCTCTTTCCCAGTCTGTTAATTACTATACCTCAAACCTTACTAACCTCCTGCCCATTAACTATGCCCTCATTCACTTTTCTTTTAAGTTCTATAAGGAAAAGCCAGGATTAATTCTGTGATGTATTTAATATGAAAGTTACATAATAGGGTACTAACAAGAACTATTATCTTAACAGGTAGTAAGAGCTGAATAACTTGGTGATTTAGGGATATTCAAGCCACAAATATAAAATTCCCCTGCATTTTCTGACAAACTATCACAGATTATCCACAATCCTGAGAAGTCGTTTCTGTGTTGTACATTGTTCATGTTTCTTTATTGAAAAGAAGCAAAGCCAAGAAAATAACTTAACATGTAAACCTTGATGAATACATTAGGCACAATGTACTACAACCTCAAATTTTATATTATTACTTAAAAGGGAAAATCAGAAGTACTTGCAGAAGGTAAAAAATAAAATTTGCATTTATTTAATGTACTAAGTCAGGAAAATGTTCTTATCATTTACTTTCTATGATAGAGTTTTAACATGAGAGAAGTCAAATAATTGTGACATTAATAGTTAATATCAATATAATCAATACTATTTTGATGATTATTTCAATTAGTATAGATTTTATTGAGCAGCTAATTTTAATAGATATTATTTATATAAACTATTTAAAAATATGTTTATTATATATTTAAACATATGCATTTTATTCCTTCTGGAATATATATAAATGAGCAGCTCCAAAAGTTTAGATGGCGGTCGTTGGTAGTGAGTACACACTGGAGGTAAGAATTGAAGAATATTATACCTCTAGTGGAGATATGACATATTTCTGAGGAAAATTCAACCTATTTCATCTAAATGTAGTCATTATTTAAAGACAATGTAGGTATACTTCTAAGACAAAGTGGAACTGATAGCATCACTCTACCCCTTCACTTAATGTAAACATAAAACTGTATAAAGAACTATTGTTTTTATTTTGGAATGGCCTCACTAAAGTAATTGATGCAATTCACTTATAATATATATTGGTTCAATATATTTTGCTGACAGAATATTTTGGGCAAAGAATTTTCACAAGTGCTGTTTAAAATAGAAAAGTGAGACATCTTAAGAAATTTCTGGTTTTAAGAATTTTTAATCCCGAAGATGGAGTGGGAAAGAGAGAGTTAAACCCGGTTATAACTCTACCCAAGGCAGACTATGATGAGTTTTCCATGCATACAAATGAAAGCTCAGTGGAACAGCAAAAGGCCTTGTGGCCTATGGTCCTTGAAGAGTGACCATTCTTTCTATGCATTTTGATGGAGAAAAGTGTTTCAGTTATGAAGGAGCAAAGTTATAGAGGGAGAAAGTACTGGGCATGTTTTGATTCTAGACAGTAGGTTAGTGTGGCAGGAGATTAAAGTAAGTATGGGAAGGAGAGAGAAAGAAGACTGGAAAAGGAGATTGGACCATATTGTAGACATCCTTATAATAAAGTTACAGAGGGCAACAAAGCAAATTCAGGTTTCTCATAGTAACAGTGATAAACTCAGAAGATTAATATAGCACGAGAATTTGGTAGCATTTATTTGATCAGGTAATGTTTTATTTAATGTTATGTCACAATACTTGAATAAACTAAAATATTGTAAGGCTCTAAAAAGTGAATTATGAAGTATATAACATTTTTGTTTCTTTCATAGAAGTAAGTGTATTTAACACTGAAATTCATCACATGTTGAAGAGAAAACATGATTGACTTAAAATCACAAAATTTCACATAGTTTGCTCTATATGGCACTGATGATCCACATTAAAGGAGGGAAAAGAAAAAGTGTGAATGAGGAAGCAAGTCTGACATAAAAACTAATGTATTAGAATTTATACAATACTTGTTAGCAACATATAATTTAGTTTACTTTTCTTTCTACATTTGAGTAAAGAAAATCATTATCTTGATAACACAGTTGGTTACAAAATAATCTTTAATTGTAAAATATCACTGTAAGACTTCTTAAAATATCATTTATTACAGCGATTACTAATAACTTATAATTACCATGTAACCTCTTATGTCCACACTTAGCATATCTACATAAATAAAATTTCATTCAAGGTTCATTAGCTAGAGAATAGCATTACATGCATGAAAAATATTTTAATTTCACTAATTTCACAAGTGATGCTAAATTAATCACCAAGTCAGAAATTGCAAATGTTTCAAATCCTTGTGGTTGGAAGAGGGCAGAATGCATGCTCAGCTTCACATTTTATTTTCTGTAACCTTTCTGTTGCTTAGTTTTGAGAAACACTGAAATAAACATATTTGCTTCAGCACTACAACTTTCCAGAATAGCTTTAATTACTTATTATTATTATTATTATTTTTTACTGATTTGTACAATATGGCATACTAGCACAGTGTGTAGATTAAAAGGGAAAAGAAACAAAAGCAATTTGTACTGTTGGTGTTGATATATGGAGTAATTTTCTCAGGCTCTTTTCAGTGCAGTCTGCAAATGCATTAACAAAGTCTATAAAACAAAAACAACCTGAACTACCCATAGCACACAAGGGTGAGATATTGAATAGTTTGAAGGTACAATTGATATCGGCATTAGTAGAAATTACCTAGGAACAAGAAAGTATCCTACTACCATGTAGGACTTCAAAAGCAAAAAATATATCTTGTGCATATCTCTGCATAAGAGACTAATGCCCCTACCACTAGATATAGAAAAATGAAATATTTGTGTGACTACTGTTAACATAAAAGTCCTTTGAAATAATGCCCTTAGAAAATTCATTACTGTAATTATTCCACCTCGAATGGCAGGAACCTCTACATACATTTTCTATATCTTGTCCCATTTCAACTCTTCTATTGCTCTTGAGACAAGGTCATGAGTAAAGTGCAGTTTTTACTTAAGGAACAGCATAACATCTTCACTCAATTATACAATTATCATGCTTATATATTTCGTTGCTTAGCGAATATAATTCATTCCTTCCCAATATCACATTCAGAAGAGCAAGCACATTTTAGACCAAAGTAAGACTATATTAACTATTTACCAATTATACATAAATGGCTAATACTGTGTTATTATTATTTTAATTTTGGGGGATACATAGCCTCAAATTTTTGTTTATCCAACAAAGATGTATTGAGTGTCTGCTACGTGCCAGATATAGTACTAAGTGCCTGGATACGAGGCCCACGGTGCATACTGGGACTCTACTCTCATGGTGTTTACAGTCTCTGCAATGAATATGCAGCCTCTAATTTTCTCTACAGAAAAGACTTTAAATAGCACTCAGCTCTATCCATATTACTTTATTCCCGTGTTTTGATTTTTGAACTTCTATAGTATTAGATTAGTCAGGAACACACATTATTCTGTAGCATTTACACTTAAAATTTTAGAACAGTAATGTAAGAGAAGACTATGCTTAAAAACAAATTTTTATTGAAGTAAAGAAATACCTGGTAAGGTCTGACAGGGTTAGTAGAATACAAATAATAACTCGAGAGATAGAAAATTTGAAGAGGCTTTCAATACACAGTATATGATTTTTCTGGTTTTTGAACACATTCATCATAGAAACACCTTTGACATGACAAAATTAACCCTGTGTTTTTACAATATTACTTGAACAAGCAAGTGATAATATCATCTTATGGATTTAGTTATATTCACTATCCTCTTTTTTTCCCCTTTATTCTGATCAAATGTGGAGATCTTTATCAATCTATAATATGACTACATAAAGAAATAGACAAGTTCAAATGCATACAAGCTGGGAATGTATAAGGAGAATTGTTCATCCACAGTTGGCTATCAGATCATGAAAACTTAGCCAGTGGTTGATGTGAATTCTATGGCTGGTCTTTACCTGCTTAAAGCAAACTCAATATAATTGGTGTGGTGCTATGCCTTTATATTGCTGCAGACAGAATGTATCTTAATAAAACTTCTTATTTGTGGTTTTAAATAATTTATTTCTATTGCTCCAAGTTAAAATAACCATAGAATATTATGTTTTAGTTTGACCTCTTCTGTGGAAAAAAATGAAATTTTTTTAAGATCACAAACTGACTTCAAGTAAATATGGTTGTCACCTGCCTAAAAGCTTTTGGTTTCCAACCTGCCCAATGCACATATTCTACAGAGGGCTTGAAAAGTATGCATATCTAAATAATATCTATATATTATTTATTATACTTATATATAATAAAAAGTATACATATATATGCTTTATATATGCATTTACACTTTATTTTTTGACACCTCCTTAGTGACAGACAGTTTTTCCAGCGTTCAATATGATAAAGTCCTAACTTTCATGGACTCAATGAGAAAGTGAATCTATATAAATCTAGGTAGTAATAATGACTATGAAGAAAAATATAGGCAGGAAGTAAGCAGGAGACAGGGAGGAGAGCCCATGTAAAGTAGGGTGGTCAGCAAAGGTATCTCTGGAAAAATATTTCAGCAGAAACCAGAGTAAAGTAAGAAAAACATTCAGCTGAAGATACAGGTAAGCAACTTCCAGGTGGAGAGAGCTGAAGGCCCAATGACCTGAGGCTCCAGAGAATTGTTTGTGTTCAAGAAATAGCAAGAACATCAATTCTCTAAATAAAGCAGAGTACATCCACAAGTGGGATATACTGGATTGTATGGTAGTTGTATTTTCAATTTTTTGAGGAACCTCCACACAATTTTCTGTAATGGCTGTACCATGTGCATTTCTATAAACAGTGTACAGGATTCTCTTTCTCCATACCCTTGCCAACCCTTGTTATTGCTTTTTTTTTTTTTTTTATAGAAGGCATCCTAGTAGGTGTGAGGTGATATCTCAATGCGGTTTTGAGAAATCCAAAGGAAATGAAATTAGTATCTCAAAGATATATCCCCCACTTCATATTCTTTCTTTTTTTTTTGAGATGTAGTCTTGCTGTGTCACCGGGTTGGAGTGCAGTAGCGCAATCTTGGCTCACTGCAACCTCCAACTCCTGGGTTCAAGCGATTCTTCTGCCTCAACCTCTTGAGTAGCTAGGACCACAGGAGCGCACCACCACGCCCGGCTAACTTTTTTGTATTTTTAGTAGAGACGCGGTTTCACCGTGTTGGCCAGGATGGTCTTGATCTCTTGACCTCATGATCCGCCCGCCTCGGCCTCCCAAAGTGCTGGGATTACAGGAGTGAGCCACCGCGCCCGGCCCCCCAACCTTCATATTTCTTGCAGCATTATTCACAATTGCTAAGATTCAGAAACAACCTAAGTGTCCATTGATAGTGAATGGACAAAGAAAATGTGATATATATATATCAGTATATATATTGATATACATATATATATATATATATATATATATAAAGTATGTATACTGCCTGAGGCAGCAGAATGGACACTTACATTGTTTCCGTATCTTAGCTAATGTGAATAATGCTGAAATTATTTAATAATGCAAAATATATATATATATCAAATAGATTCTGATATATAAATATATATATCATAGATTCTGATATATATGTATAAGATTGATCTATCTTATATATATATATTTATATATATATCAGAATATATATATATATGGGTGGCGATGGATGTGTTCATTAATATAATTTCTATATATTGTATATAAATATATATATATAAAGAATAACCATAAAAATAGAAGGAAATCCTGCCATTTGCAACAACATGGATTAACCTCAAAGACATTATGCTAAATAAGCCAGATACAGAAAGAAAAATGCTGTATGATCTCACTTCTATATGAAACCTAAAAAATTTGAACTCATGCAAACAGTGACTAGAAAAGTGATTACCAGGGGCTGGGGGTGAGGGAAATGAGGAGATGTTGGTTAAAGGGTACAAACTTTCAGTTTTAAGATAAATGAGCTCTAAAGATCTGAGGTACAACATGGGTAGTGATGGATGTGTTCATTAATTTCATTGTGGTAATTATTATACAAGGTAAACATATGAAATAATAACATTGTACATCTCAAATATATATAATGTGTCAATTAAACATTAAAAATATTAAGTATTTTCCAAATGCTAAGATCAGATTATTGTTGAAATAAATTCAAGTGGTCTATTAAAAGGTATAAAAGGATCAAGTCAGTATGCAGTTCTGTGTGGATTTACAATTAGCTTTAAATGTATTCTAATGGCTAAAAACCAATAAATAAACCATGTGATTCCAATAACATAAAAGCATAGTGTTTTATTTATTATAACTTTTTGCCTTTTTAAACTGCATAATGCCATTTTCTTATCAAGAAAGAACACATTAAATGGATAAGAATGAACATTTTTTCCAATGTTCAATATATAAATGCATTACGCATCAGATAATGCAACTAATTCTTGAATCTTTACTTCCTCATTTCTATAACTAGGACATGAACTCCTCCTTGATCAAGAAGCAATAATAACACTTTTTACTGTACTTGAAACATGTTTATGGAACAGATGCAATTTCTATGCCCAACAAGTTAATAACTTTCTTCTATCCTTAAAGTGACTAGAACCATTAACTGCTGTAAGCAATCTGTTAACTTAGAATTATAAAAGGAAGCGATTTAAAACACTTGAATAGTAATATTTCCTTTAAAAATTATATAAAACTCAAATAAATGATGCATAAAATTAACAAATCAGGGTTTAAAACACAATGCTTTATCATAATATTATGCCAAAGGCATTTGCATTTCAAGGATCTTTTAAAATAGCTATTTTCAGTATCTTATATGTAGCACCAAGGAAAAGATTCACTTTAGTTTCACATTCATATATAAATATAATCTACTTTTATTTAGTAAAATCAAAACACACTTCCCAACGAAGTTGTCAATATTACCAACCTTCTGAAAAGGTCACTTATACAGTTACAATGCCTGGTATTTTTAAAAAAAGGTCTAGAGTCAAACAGGCTTTATAACATGCTACCACTTAATAGCTATTATGCACACATACATAAACATATATATATGCATACTTTACATGTACTGCAGAACAAAATACAGAGCATATATACATATGTATAGAAGAAATATATATGTATATATGTAAAACAAATATACATATATATATCACCTATATGTATATGTATTATATGTGTGTGTATGCCTAAGCTATCAATCATGTTTTTATTCTACAATGTGTAATAGCCAGAAATCTGACACAGTGTACTTTTCTATGGATTTGTGTGCCTAGAAATAATATCCCCAAAACAAGCTACTAAACTTAGTTTCTCATGATTTAAAAAATGGCTACTAGAAAAATCAAGGTTCAATATAATTTAAGCATCATTTCCAGGCTTCCCAATGCTTCTATAAAGCTCAATAACCAAATGTCATTATAGCTTTGGCTTTGAGTTTAAAAGTCTTAAAGTCAACTTAGAGGAAATGGAATCATGTTGATGATGCTCATAATTCACATTGAAGTAAAACTAAATGATGGTTCAGTTATTTTTTTGCCTCCAAAGGAAAATTACTCTGAATTCGGGCTTGAGTGTTTAATATATGTAGCATCTCAAAATACTTGTAGACAAATCATAACTGCCTAAATATTAAAAACACACATGGAAGTTTGGATATAAAATCAACACTGGGACTTGGTATTCACAATAATTAATCCATTAACAATAATGTATACATCTGTAAGCTTTTGCTCAAGAATGCATAAATTTTATTTGCCTAAAGAAGCAACCTATAAACACATTTTAAATAAGTGTTCTGCTTTGCCATAGACTATCAAAGATCACAATAAATGCAGCATAAAGTATCTGTTATCCTGGATCTATTCAAAAATAACAAAACATGCAGCCAACAAACAGGACTTTAAGAAGATACTAGATCATTCAGAGGAACAAAGCTAGATCAAAATTTTCTTTAGCATTATTCCCCCAATCCAAATCTTTCCTTAATAACTATAGAATAAAAACCATACTATGCCAGATATACCAAAACATCATTTTGGCATCCCCCCTACAGTAATGACACTGCTAAATTCAACAAGGACGACAGAATGTACCCTAGAAAGTAGTTTCCAGGGGGAGAGCAGGGATCTTGCCCATTTTAGTCAAATACTGTTTTCCTAGCAATTAGAAAGTCTGGTACATTATTCTTATCTGTAAATATTTGTTGAATGAATGAATGTTGAACAAACTGCTCAGGAATCTTTACCATGTAGACATTCAGTTAATATTTGATTATTAAATGAATAAATGAGTTTATGGCCCTAGAATGGTAAAATACATTACACATTATATTAACATACTGTCAAGCAAAACTCTGAATTTGAATAATAATATAGCAGCTAATCTTGGCGGCTGAGCATAAAAGTGCTTTACTTTTTGAAGCAGCACAACCCTGGGTTCTACCACCAATTCTGACATTAGTCAATAGGCACAAACAGGAGCTTGGGGTAGGTACTCTCCAACCCATCCTTGAGTTTGCCTTGCTGCTTGCTGGCCACACACCTCTCTCAATCCCATTACCCAGCAAATACATCTTTGAACTGTCCTTTGGTAAATGAGTATGTTCTATTTCCAGCCCCAATTTCCTAGAATTGTTGCTAGACACTCAAAACTGAGTTAGAACACTATGCATTTTCATCTGTTTGCCCTTCACACTTCCTCCTTCAAGCTTTGGGAAAATAGCAGTTCTCTTCCTCTGTAAGGTTAAGATGCCTTTCCAGGCAGTCTTGGGAAGAATTTAAAACAACTTCAGCTATATGTTAAGTAATCCTATTGCATCAATGTGAAATTTCCTCATGTTGATCACTGTGCTGTGGTTATATTAGAAAATGTGATTATTCTTAGGAAGTACACATTTCAGTGTTTAGGAGTAAAGAGGTATGATGTCTCTAACCTATAGGTGAATGGTTCGGAAAACAAAAGTGTATGTGTGATGAATGTGCATGGAGAAAGAGAGAGAGAGAGAGAGAGAGATTGATGGATGGAATAATAAAGCAAATGAGATAACAGAAACAATTGATGAAGCTTGGTAAAGAGTATATGGGAATTTTTTGTGCTTGTAACTCTTTTGCAGGCATGAGAAATGCAATATAATTATATAATCATAATGAATATAATATTATCACTTATAAAATATATAATAAAAAATAAAAAGTTACTAAAAACAATGGCTACAGGCAGGTTTCTCAATATCTGGACCCAGAGGAAACATCATTCTTGGCTGTCAGTCTCTGTAAGTACAGATTGTTCTCAATGAAGCCTCCAATGCATGTTCCTTCATTTGAAGGCTGACCCAGCCACAATATCCCACCTTTGACTTTTCCTGCCATGGGTCAGGTATCTGCAGTGGAGCACCAGAAACATCATGTGTTACAGCTGAGAAACTCCAGATGGAATCTCTCAAACCCCATTCCTCAGGTTTTGTGGGAGAGAGAAGCTTTCTCTTCCCTCCCCCATAAAGATTCAGAGCACAGTGACAGCCACATCCAAATAAATTATTAAATTTCCAACAACCTGTCTTTTCCTACTTCAACTCTTTTTTATTATTCAGGTAGAAGCAGTGTTGTCAAACCAATTTTTAAAGCTGCCATTGAAAGCTCTATGGAGACTCTAGTCCCTCACTTTGGAATGTGCAAGTTTTATCACCCATCTTTTCCTCTTTGGCTTTTTAGACCTTTTAAGTCAAAAGAGTCAGATTGAAATACCTGGTTACGGTGACAATTCATAACTCATGACCTCCAAGCAACGAACAATAATTACAGATTTATTTCTAGGATAAATTATATAGAAACACAGCATGGAAGCAAGATTTTATCTAAAGGTCATTTCTAACACTAAAACTAAGGTACATAGAGATTTGCTTGTCTTTTGAAAACTAGATCCTCGGTTGTTTTGCTGTATTTGTAGCTTCCAATTTTACTCAGTAAAGAAGCTTAATTTAGCATAGTGGTTCTCAAAATATTTTTTTGTATCAGAACTCTTTTATACTTTTAAAAATTAAGGATGCATGAGAGCTTTTATGTATGTGAGCTGCATCTACAGATATATAACCTACTAGATATTAAAAGTAAAAAAAGATAAACTATAATTGATTTATTTTGAAATAAACAATTAACCTATAATATATTTAAAAATAATTTTCCAAAACAAAAACAAATGAGAAGCATGACATTATTTTACATATTTGCAAATCTTGTTAAATGTCTGATTTAAGAGAAAACAGCTGGACTCTGCTTTGTCAGTCAAGCAGCTGCAGGTAATCTCTAGAAGACTCCAGTGTACAATTGTTAGAGAATGAGATTTTATTTTATTTTATTTTTTTACTTTATATATTATACTTTAAGTCTGGGGTACATGTGCAGATCGTGCAGGTTTGTTACATTGGTATACACATGCCATGGTGGTGGTTTGCTGCATCCATCACCCTGCCATCTACATTAGGTATTTCTTCTAATGCTATCCCTCCCCAATCCCCCCCACCCCCCTGCTATTCATCCCCTACCCCCCAATACCCGCCAGACGCCGGTGTGTAATGTTCCCCCTCCCTGTGTCCATGTGTTCTCATTGTTCAACACCCACTTATGAGTGAGAACATGTGGTGTTTGGTTTTCTGTTCTTGTGTCAGTTCGCTGAGAATGTTGGTTTCCAGTTTCATCCATGTCCAAGAATAAGATTTTAAATGGCATTATGAAAATAGTTTTAATAACAGAATCTTCCTTAAAAAGGTCTTGGGGTCTACAGGTACCCAGATCATACTTTGAGAGGCACTCATGTAGTGGACCATTCACTTGTTTTGGAGTGACAATCCTGAGTTTGAATCCCACCTTTGCCTCTAAATAGTTTTAAAGCCTCAGTTGAATTACTTACCCTATCTGAGAGACTCAGTCTATTGTTTAGGAAATTGAGATAATGCTTCTCCACAGATAATTAAATAATAAATATAAAACTTCCCTCAATAGTTTTTGTATTCAGTGAAAGTGAGTTTCCTCTTTTTTTTTCTTCTGCAAATTCATTGGCACTCATAATTATATAGTCAATGTCTGTAGTGACATTGATTTGTGAACTTGGAAGTGTTGTAGTTTGTCCTTGTTTTTCAGTGTCCTCAGTGTAAAAAAGTAAATCAGAAATTTTTATAGCTACCTTACAGAATAGCTATGATGACAAAAATAATAGATTTGAAGATGCTTTGAAAAAATAAAAGGGGCATTAAAATATAAAAAATATATTATTTTGGCAACAGAATAAAAATGTTAATGGGTGAGTTAAATTTTCTACTTAGACAAAATTCAATTCTTTTAAAAATAAAATAAAAATAATTACAGTAAATTATTTTCTTAAAAAAGCCTAGGTTTGGGCACTATAAATTTTCTAAGTTTCTGTTCTTCCAGTACTAGCTAGCTTTCTGATTTGGTGCAAATCGACATTTGTGCACAGCAGTTTTCATCTTTAAAATATTTTTTGGAGGGGTTAACTGATCAACCTTTCAGCTCCCAAATTGTATGATGTTATGGTTCTTTTTCTTTATAATTATTTTTCCTAATACTATAATTTATCAATTGTTTAATGCTATCAGACTATTTTTAGTAATAATTGATTTTTTTAAAGAAAGGAGATATTTGCAGTATTTTAGGCTCATCTCATCACTACTACATATGCACAATTTTAATAGAGGATCACTGTGCATGGAGAAACAGGGTGAAATAACTTGATAATGATCAGGTTTCATATAAAAGAAAATAAACCAATATTAGAGGAGAAATTTACCAGAAGAAATAGTTCCTACTTTATGGGGCTCATGATAGAATCTCTGTCCTTTAGCTCCATTTCTTTTCTCAATGGTCCCAGACCAATTTTATAACTCAGTTGTCTCCTAGCCAAATGTGCAGCCTGCTGCAGAGATGAGTTTGTGAAGCTCAACCATTCAAAATGGTATATCTAAGCAGTGCCTGCATACATTTGGAAGGATGTTTTAATAGCTGAATGGAGCTTTGCTTCAGTTTCTTTCTTTCTTTCTTTCTTTTTTATTTTTTTTGGTCTCCTATCTGATGTAGTTTACAAAAAAAAAAATGAATAAAGATCAAGAATAGAACATAGAGAAATTGAGTTGGACTTAAAGGGTTATGGTTTACAATGCAATTTTATTAAAAGTTAAGACCAGTGTTGACTAAATGTGAGACAATGTCAGAGTTTCCTATCTCATTAAAGTATTATTGAGAAGCTGCATCAATTCTTCATGAAGCCATTTGTAGTCATCATCACACTGTGTTTCTACTTTACCACCCATTAGGTAGCCTTGCTTAGCACTGGCCTAGGAATTAAACACCACAGGTTTCTTCAAAGAGTTCATAGAGTAAACAATATTTAAACATTAGGATGATGCATTTTCTTCAAAGTACTTTCTTTCCAGAGCACAGAAAATCCAGACCTATTGCAATGGACAGGGAACAGCAGGCAATAGCAGCAATATAAATTCATAGATGTACCCATCCATTTTTCTACAGGAGAGACAGAATTGGAAAAGGAATGCCTGGCATCTATACTATAATGCAGAGAATAAAGAAATCACACTTCTTTAAGTTTTAGCACATACATATTATTTTTCAATATTTATATTGGTTTCCTGCTAAGACTGGGCTTTAAAAAATATAGAAAGTTGACTTTATGCTAATAGTACATAATATTTTCTTCTTTTTCAGAGAGGAGGAAAACCAGTGTGTACTTTGATTATTCTGCCAGAGAAATGTCCTGGGCATCCTGTTAATTGAAATGGACAACTTCCTAGGCTCAAAAAATCTGTCAGGTGGACTTGTTGCTGCAACATAATGTTAACCACAGGCACAGATGACATGAGTCACATTCGCAACATGCTGCCGGTTAAACTGATTAAGGGAGAAAAAAAAAACGCTGGAAAATAAACATGATCACAGAAACATACATTAAGGAACTTCTAATTCATACTGATGAAGAACATCTTTAGTATTGTACTTCATTTGCATTTAAGGTCACAAAAGCTGTTTATACAGAGGTCAGGGAAAAAGATAGTGGGTCTTCCAAATAATTTGTTTTGGATTTGAAATGTCAGATCCTACATCAATTTGGAATGCAGTATTCATTCTCTTGACATATAAATTGACACTACTTTTGTTTCTCAAAATGAGGTTTTTACATTTGCTCTCTGGATAAGTGTCCTGTGGTGCAGTATATCACACAAAAGCAATTTGTAGAGGTGTGGAAAGAAAAAAATGTGTTTTTGCATCATAGGAAACATCTACTTGTTAAATGGGTTATGAAAATGAAAGCATTTTAATACTATAATAAGAATTGATTAGAATTTGTTTTGCTTCACTTACAGATCCTACTCCTGATTTCTCTAATCAGCAGTTTTATGTTTCTCCAGCATGAAAGGAGTTTAGTAAATAAACAAATAAGCTTTATTTAATAAATAAATAAATAAGGTCTATTTATTTACTAAACTCCTTTCATGCCGGAGAAAAATAAAACTGTAGGTTGTTTCTTTACTTCTATTTCCTCCCAGCCCAATGTCATTTTGCCCATCAAAGTTAAAAGTAACTAACATAGTACCAACTAGGCAGATGAATCATAGATAAAATGTCTGTCATGTTGATTATTCTTGATCATTACATCTGTATAGACAGTAACTGCTCAGTAGGCACTCTGAATTATTAAGTTTACATTAACTTTTACCCTCGTTATGATTGTTGTCATTATGATATTATCACTGTGTAGATTGGTTTATGTAGTTACATCATCTATAGGTTTTGCAAAATAACCCTGGAACTTCTGACAGTAATTCAAACTAGTTACCTCATGAATAACTTAATGTGACTTCAAATTTTTGCAAAAGTTCTAAGGACAAATCCCCAAATTAAGTTATTTTAAGAAGGACATTAACAGAATACTCGTGAATGAAATATTATATGTATATATTTGTAGACTGTGAAATCACATTGTACTGTCTTTATTTGACAATATTTCCCTGTGTCCATTAGATTTTCAGACCATAGCCAGGAAATCTGTGACTGCTTGATACAGGACAGGAGTTCAAAAACTGCATGTTGATTGAATAAAGAAGATAACCAAGATATAAAGAAATATAAAATTGAGGTTTGGCAACTCCTTAATTTAATGGACATGTGTACTACTTTTAATAGGAATTTGACAAATAGCTACCATTTACAAAGTACATATGTGCTAAGCAGAATACAAAACACCTTACTTATACTATTTCATTTAATTTTAGAAATAATTATGAGGCAAATATTATTCTCCCATTTTACGCATAATTGAGTTTCAGAATCCAAGTGACTTATACAAAGTTTTATAACTAGTAATTCATGGAACTGGGATTAACATATGTCTTTCCCAAATTATTAGAAGGAAACTCCTTAACTCTCAAAGAATCCAGTCTCTATGCTTATTGAAACTAAATAAAGATACTCATAAGGAACAAATTTTATTCCAGGAATGTCTTGCTGCTTAACTCTAGAAAGTCTCCACCCCCAATAACGACTAACAGAGAGCCAAGTCTCATGAGCAAACTCCCATTCACAATTGCTACAAAGAGAATAAAATACCTAGGAATACAACTAACAAAGGATGTGAAGGACCTCTTCAAGGAGAACTACAAACCACTGCTCAAGGAAATAAGAGGAGACAAAAACAGATGGAGAAACATTCCATGCTCATGGTTAGGAAGAATCAATATCATGAAAATGGCCATACTGCCCAAAGTAATTTATAGATTCAATGCTATCCCCATCAAGCTACCAATGACCTTCTTCACAGAACTGGAAAAAACCACCTTAAACTTCATGAGGAACCAAAAGAGAGCCCACATAGCCAAGACAATCCTAAGCAAAAAGAACAAAGCTGGAGGCATCATACTACCTGATTTCAAACTATGACAAGGTTACAGTAATCAAAACAGCATGGTACTGGTACCAAAACAGAGATATAGATCAATGGAACAGAACAGAGGCCCTGGAGGCAACACCACACATCTACGACCATCTGATGTTTGACAGACCTGACAAAAACAAGCAATGGGGAAAGGATTCCCCTGTTTAATAAATGGTGTTGAGAAAACTGGCTAGCAGTGTGCAGAAAGCAGAAACTGGACCCTTTCCTGTCACCTTACACTAAAATTAATGCCAGATGGATTAAAGACTTAAACATAAGACCTAACACCATAAAAACCCTAGGAGAAAACCTAGGCAAAACCATTCAGGACAAAAGCATAGGCAAGGACTTCATGACTAAAACACCAAAAGCATTGGCAATAAAAGCCAAAATAGACAAATGGGACCTAATCAAACTCCACAGCTTCTGCACGGCAAAAGAAACAGTCATTAGAGTGAATTGGCAACCAACAAAATGGGAAAAAATTTTTGCAATCTACCCATCTGACAAAGGGCTAATATACAGAATCTACAAGAACTGAAACAGATTTACAAGAGAAAAGCAAACAGACCCATCCAAAAGTGGGCAAAGGATATGAACAGACACTTTTCAAAAGAAGACGTATATGAAGCTAACAAACATATAAAAAATTGCTCATCATCACTGATTATTACAGAAATGCAAATCAAAACCACACTGAGATACCACCTCACACCAGTTAGAATGGCAATCATTAAAAAATCTGGAGACGACAGATGCTGGAGAGTAAGTGGAGAAATAGGAACACTTTTACACTGTTGGTGGGAGTGTAAACTAGTTCAACCATTGTGGAAGACAGTGTGGCACTTCCTTAAGGACCTAGAAATAAAAATTCCATTTGACCCAGCAATACCACTACTGGGTATATACCCAAAGGATTATAAATCATTCTATTATAAAGACACATGCACACGTATGTTCATTGCAGCACTATTTACAAATAGCAAAGACCTGGAACCAGCCCAAATGCCCATCAACGATAGACTGGACAAGGAAAATGTGGTACATATACACCGTGGAATACTATGCAACCATAAAAAATAATGAGTTTATGTTCTTTGTGAATCTGGAAACCAAAATTCTCAGCAAACTGACACAAGAACAGAAAAACAAACACTGCATGTTCTCATTCCTAGGTGGGTGTTGAACAATGAGAACACATGGACACAGGGAGGGGAGCATCACACACTGGGGTCTGTTTGGGTGTCCAAGGGAGGGACAGCAGGGGTGTTGGGGAGGGATAACATGGGGAGAAATGCCAGATGTAGGCGACGTGGGGGGATGGAGGCAGCAAACCACATTGCCATGTGTGTACCTATGCAACAATCCTGCATAATCTGCACATGTACCCCAGAACCTAAAGTACGATAAAAAAAAAAAAAAAGAAAGTCTCCACCCCCCAAATGTCAATTGCTTTTCTTTAGGGCTTTATAGGACTTAGGTCTGGCCCATCCAACCAAGGGAAATCCACTTCTAGCAGCTCTTTCTTTTCTTGGCAGTTGGTTCTCACTTAGAATTTGTGTCATATGAGAGGAAAGATTTTAATGAATATGCAAAACTTTTAAAAATCATTATCTGTTGCCCTAAACCTAGATCTCCTCTTATTGATGGAAGAAATATTCGTCTGCTTCTTTGCCCTCATTATCCATTGCCATCCATTCAATACTACTCTTCTAACAAAAATAAGCAATTTTATTTCAAACCAGTCTTTTTAAACCATCCCTACTGACCTCTTCAACTTCAGCCTGGATCATTGCCATGGCTTCTATACTAGACTCTTTGCTACTAGCTTTATATGACTCATGTTACTCCTATCCATTTATTTCCTTGTTGACAGAGACATTTTATCAAAGTACAATCTGATCATGTCAATTTTCTGGTTAAAAATCTTTCAACAGCTGCTTCCTGAAATTCCTTAGCAGAGCATGCAGGACCTTTATCAACCTAACCTCTTTTTGTATTTCCAACCTCTTCCTCCAACTTTGGCTCCCAACTCTTACATGTTCTGACTATCGTGAAGTCCATCCCTTCCCACAATGTGTCATGTCCTTTTAGATTTCCTAATTTTGTATCACACACATTGCTGACAACCCCCTCCTTATCCATCAGTTTGCTGGTAAATAAAATACTTTGAAAAGCCATTAAACCATTATCTCTTCAGCAACATCTCTATTGTATTTTTTGAAATATCCTAGTTAATTTTTCTTTGTTGGTGTATGTGCCTCACTTAGAGACTCTGCCACTGCACTATGGTTATTTGCTTACATGTCTGGTTATTTTATTAGACAACTCATTGAAGACAAGGGCTGAGATTAATTAGTTTGGTATGCTTAACACTTAGCATAATGCTTTATATAAAATAAATGCCTAGTACCCAAGTAAGTATAAAATGAATATACTACAATTATTTCTAATATTCTTGTCTTCTGATCTGAAGTCATATTTTTCTTAAATGGGAATATCTACACGTCATAAAGCAGAGAAACTCCCAGTTCTCAGGTAGCTGACTTCAGGTTGTTTTTTAAAGCCAACTTTGGAAATCTTGTGCAATATTAGAGAGTCACAATATTTTTCTCCATTCCCATCAGGGATTTCTAATAGGTCAACAAGTCATAGATGTAAGAAAATTTGTGTAAACACAAAAAGCCCCTTGTCCATATCTTGGAGCAGACAATTAAACAGACCAATGCTTTGCCTCTTAAAATGTCCAAAGTCATCATAGTTAGTATATAGTGGAGTGGATTTATGGTGGCCTTTATCCCTCATACTGCACTACATTTCAAATAAAAAATTACAATTTTCCCAAATTCATACCTTGTTGGTATTTATTTATTAAGCTGCTACAAACTGAATGGGGGATCAAATGCAGATATTTAAATCCTGGGCATATACAGGACCTTAACTTAACCACTGTGCCTTCCCCATGACATCATTGGCAACAACTTCCACCGATTTTAAAAATTCACTTCAAATTAAGTTGCAGAAAGCATTGCTAGCCATTTAATGCTCAGGGATTTTATAATTGAGTTTTTCCCCCTTTAAATGTATAAATATACCAGAGGATAATATTTCTGACACTGGCGCCCTTAGTAAATAATTTAACTGATTCTAGTTCTGAAAAACTGACCTCTATGTAGTTTAAGTTGCTTTCCCTCCCCAAGTTATAAATAACAATGCAACAATGGTTTTCTGTTGAAATAGAATTACAACCAGTATGAAAGCAGTTGCACTGAGGACAGCTGTTTAAACAGGAACCAAAGGAAAGCATAATGCTTATGGAAACACACTAGATGCAGCCTTAATTCTAGAAAAAAGTATGATATCAGAGCATTGAGGAGCCATGGACCTATTTTTCTTTTTAGCTTTTATCTGGACATATGTGTGATAAATTCACTACACATGCCCTACCTCACACAGATGCTATGATAGTGAAAAGATATGAAATCTTTGATATCATTAGAGAGAAAGAACTTCTGTTTTTAACTGTCTTTGTGTTTCATTACACACAACATTTAGAAATGTTGACATAAAAACAGATCTCAGTTGTATTAGTTGAATGTGTTTCAGTGAAGGATGAGTTATCATCTGACCCTATTAATCTTGATTTGGGATAAGTGATAAATTATTTTCCAGGAAGGGAGGCACCATGGCTCATTACACTTTGTTTTCATCTTAGATCTGCTGTAGACTCGCTGTGCAACCTTGGCAAAGTCATTTAACCTCTCCTTACCTCAGACTTTTCATTTAGAAGAAGTGCAGATAATCCTTGCCTACCTAGCCTGGCAAAAATAAACACTAGCAGAATACATTAAATAGGTACGTACATGGAGGATTATTGATATAAAGGATAAACATGATGACATAAGAATATTACTGTGCCTTTCACATAAGCCTTTAAACAAATTGCCTTCATTTGAACTTCAGAACTGTTTTGACAACTAGGTACTTTGGATTCATTTAAGCAAATGGGAGCGATTATATTACTTCGGTCCATTAGATACATATATTCTGGCTGCATATCTTGTTTAGATAAATATATGTAATGCATAAACATTTATTTTTCTGGTGATTTAGGCTCTGATTCTTCCAGTTTAAAACATTTAAACCATTAGCAAAGTAGTAAGTGATAGAGACAGCAACAATATGAATCAGATAAAACAAATTGTCAAAGAGATAAGATATGGTATAAATTGATGTGCACAGCTAGAAAAATAGGAAAAGCAAATTAAAAAGTTGGTTACTTATTGTTACTTAAAATAAAAGGACAATATTACAAATATATTTAAATTGGAGTCAGGTCTATGCAGCATAAGCTTATATTAGAGTGCAAGGTTAGCTTTGAAACTTTTAACTTACATTTAATATCAAAGTTTTAGAATGCATTTTCTTAAGTAGTGGAGCTGGAACTTGAACTCAGATCTCTGGGGTCTAAAGGCTGCCATCTGGCCACCATGCTATACAACCTGCTGCTAGAATGCATTTTCAAAGAGAAGAAATATTTTCACTGAAATAGGAATGGTTAAAGGGAAGAATTCTAAACATTATTCTAAATAGTATAAAGTATTTGAAAAGAGTGGGAATCATATCTGAATGTAGGTTTCAGGTTAAATTTCAGAAAAAACAAATTGTACTAACTATTGAGAGTTGTTGCTGGTGAAAGTATTTGAACTGGTTTTTCATTAGAAGTTGTCAAAAATATCCCAAGGCTTATTTTCTAACAAAATGGAAATGATAGAATCTTGGTCTTACATGAATAAAACCTTATAAGCTTACCCTTCTAATATTTTCTCCTAGCTTTTATATTCTATAACTATCTAGAATCAAAGTGGTTTTATATAGTAAATGAAGAACTCATCTGAGGTTTTTGTTTGTTTTCTATAATTGGACTCAACTGGATATTTTCATTAAGACCTCCTAGGAGTTATAGAGGAATAAACAGAAGAAATATAGTAAAATATGTTTAAGATCCTTGCAGATAAGACAGGGAGATGAGTTTGTGAGAAAGGACTACCACTTATACAAATGGGTGTTCCAACAGCATCTACTTGAAAGAGAGTCGGCTAAAACTCAGGGTGCATGTTGTAGTAAGTTTACAAACAGTTAATCCCTCTTAGAGTTCCTGGTGCCCATTACTAGACTCAGTACATAGCAAATATTGAACAATTATTTGATGAACCCATTCAATGAACAGAAATCATAAACCTAATGCTCTCAGAGTGTTTTAAATCCTTCATTCACTTCTTCAACAAATACTTATGGAATACCTACTATGCTTAGGCATTATGGTAAACACACACACACACACACACACACACACACACCCACACACACAAACACACCCCAACACACAGGCCCTGCATTCAGTCTAGTTAAGGTGATATTTGGCAAATAAACTGATGAAAGCCAATATAACAACAAAGTGAGAAGAGCACTCTACAAGACAGAAATAGTGTTTAATAACTGACCTTGACCAGGAATCAAGGCAGGCTTCTTTAGTAAGTGACTCCTGAGCTGACATGTGAAAGACGAATGTTAGTTGGGCTGGTGTGCAAGCAGGCAGAGTTGGCAGAGACCTCCAGGTGGAAGGGATTGCATGGGAGGAGGGGCCTTGTAATAGAAAAGGGTGTGGCACTGTTAAAGAAGCAGAGAAAGAGTGGGGATGCATCTGGAGGTGGGCTGGGGTACGTCCTGGAAAGCACAGCAGGCCAATTTAAGGAGGTTACCTCATCATAAAGTGTAATGAGAAACCACAGAAGGAAAATTTCTGACTACAAAGCAGTGGCAGTCTGGAAAGAGGCACAGGGAGCAGTTACAAGGTGCCCTCTGCTCTTTTCAGAAGCACTGAACGCTTGTTTATAGAAAACTGTCCGTTTTTGCCTACACACTTCACAAAGAACCAGGGGATATTATAATAAAATCTCCCTCCAGCTCTTTTTGAAAGCAAGGGCTATATATTGGTGACATGACCACATAGATCCCAGAAGTGCTACAATAACAAATAATAGAACTGGAAAAGGGATTCTCTCCTTTCATATTGAGAGCTCTACATACATTTACATTTTTAGGAACAAAGAAGTGTTTGCCATTTGTGTATCAGAGTAGCACCTGTTTAATTATGCTTGAGTAAGGGATGGTTTGTGCTAGGTGTGGTCATAAAGTACGGCATCATCCCGGTGATTGGATTCAATCTGCCTCTAAAACTTAAATCAGTATCTAGTCTACAGTTGTCTTCTGTAAAGGATAACATTGTGGTAGAACTTTAGAGTACTTAATTACCATGTGTGGTCTATCTACTCCTCTAGCAGCACTGACTGTGCTGATTCCTAAAAATAGAGTCTGGGCCTCTTCTAGAAATTCCAGGTTTTCAAGTACAGATTGAGAATATGTAGATATAATACACCCACAGATGATTCCTTTTTTTTTTTTTAATTGTGATGGGGTCTCACTCTGTTGCCCAGGCTGGAGTGCAATGGCATGACCTGGGCTCACTGTAGCTTTTGCTTCCCAGGTTCAAGTGATTCTTCTGCCTCAGCCTCCTAAGTACCAGGGACTACAGGTGCATACCACCATGCCCGGCTAATTTTTGTATTTTTAGTAGAGACAGGGTTTCCGCATGTTGGCCCGGCTGATCTTGATCTCCTAACCTCAGGTGATCCACCTGCCTTGGCCTCCCAAAGTGCTGGGATTATAGGCATGAGTCACCATGCCCAGCCTAAAACACCCACAGGTGATTCTTAAGAAAACCTATATTTATATTTTAGGCAACGTTTCCCAATTATTTGTAAATATACGAATCACCCAGGGAGCTTATAAAATGCAGATTCCCAGGATGTACACCCAGAAATTTTAATTCAGGAGGTTTAAAATTGTGCTTGGTCACAGGTGTTTTTTTTTTTTCCTTTTGTTTTGTTTTTAGGAAGCTCAGGTAAATGTTAAGAGCAAAATTAGCAGCTATTGTTTTAAAAATTCTTCCTAGATTATTTGAACTATTTCTAGCAAGATCTCTCAGAAAGTATATAGACTCCTGTGTTGTAAGTTTTTTGAGGTCAGGGACACTTTTATTTTTTCAACTTCCTCTCCTTAACATTAGGATAGGGTTAACTGTTAGGAAATGATTTATTCTTAGGGTCTCTGATGAAATGTCATTTTCTTCTTGACTAGATAGAATGCCCTACTATAAATTTACATACTTCTTTTTAATTTCCCAATCTGGTCACTTATCACATTTCCTTGTAATAAACTGATTAAGTGGCCTTCTTCTGAGCTAGTATGTAAAGTCAAGAAGATATTGTTTATTGTGTGCTCAACAGAATCTTTAATCTACCAGAGTACCTAGCGATTAATAAATACTTATCACATGAAAAAATATGCAGTAAATGTTAGATAAATGTTTCCATTACTTGAAGACTGTGGTCTCTTCCTTAAATTCCTCTTCACTAATGACAGTATATTATTTTGTGTAAAGTTTCATATTAGATTCTAATGCAACTTTTTAGCCATTCCAAACACTGTATGTTCTCACTCATAAGTGGGTGTTGAACAATGAGAACACATGGACACAGAGAGGGGAACAACACACACTGGGGTCTGTTAGGGGATGGGAGGCAAGAGGAGGGAGAGCAAGGGGTGGGGAAATGGGGGAGGGGATAACATTAGGAGAAATACCTAATATAGATGACGGGGGAATGGAGGCAGCAAACCACCATGGCATGTGTATACCTATGTAACAATCCTGCAAGATCTGCACATGTACCCCAGAATTTAAAGTAAAATAAAAACAAAAACAAACAAACAAAAATAGAAATAGAAAGCAGATTCTGGAAGAACTACTCGACAATTATTGGCATAATGATATAAATCTGGCTACCTGTCACCATCTCTGCAAAGGTACAATCCTAGACCAAGACACCTCTGTCCTTCCTTCCCTTTGAGGGGAAATAAAATAGGTTTGGAAAATGAAAACATTCTTATGGGAGCAAGATTCCTCAGGAATTAGGTAAATATTAAATGAAGGGTACATTTAGAGGATCTAACTTTAGAAGAAAATTGTCTTTATGAAATGAATAATAAAAATACAGATAGAAATGAAAACTGATTAGGATGGGCTCTAGAAAAAATTTTGAACTTCCACAGGGATGGTCTGAAAACTGATAGCAAGAAAGGACTTTATAAGTCTGTACTGAAGGAATAAAGGCTTAATCAGTGAGAATCAAAATATCAGAGGATATGGGTGTTTTGGAGGCATTAAAGAGGAATTGATCTTTTAAATCAGGAATCCAGGTTGGACTTAAAAATATAGTAGAGAATAGTTTAGTAGGCTTTATTTAATAAGTTAGGGGTTGAAATATAGATACTTCCCCCTCCTCACTTCATATACAGAGGTGCGATCTTCATGAAGGGAGGCAGTAGGAAATGTTACTACAAACAACTTGGTCCCTGCTATGAACACATAAGGAAGCATTTTGAGAGGAGAGTTTGTTCAGAATGAAATGGAGGATTCTATAGTTGGCAACCAAAGTGAGAAAAGGGCATGTGATAGATATGTGTGAGACATTCCACACCTTTTATTTTCTGAGGGAAGCTGGAGATATCTCCTTACTCTAATCTTGAACTTCGACTTGGAAAAAAAAAAATCATTCAATTTGTTTCTATCCAATTTTCATCTTGTCATGGTCTCTTTTCAATTCTAATTCTATTGATTTTTCAACCTCTCTGTCCATCATACTAGGAAAATATTGAAAGAACAGGATGAAGAAACATTAACCTACAGTAATAATAATGACCTACAGTATTCATCTAGCAATAACAAGAAACCTATAAAACCTTCAGTACAAACCTCAGACTCACACAGCAGTTTTCCATTCACAGACACTTGAAGGCAAGTAAGAAATGTTGGCAATATTATCAGAGCTCAGTATTGTGAATCCAAGAGAGAGGATGGTGACAGCAATGAGGGGACAAGTGCCTTGAAATATAGAGGAGGCTGTCTCTGTGCTAAGCTCTAAGGACCTGTGGAGTAAAGCACCAAATCTAGGTTTGGAAACAAAAATAAAAGAAAGAAAACATAGGAGGATAATAAAACAAATGGAATTGATATTGATGGGGAAACAAATAAGAGATGCAGGTGAACGCACATAGAATTTCAAATGATGAAAATCTAAACAGTTAAGAGTTTGAGTTGTGGATTTTTATTCACTGTGGTTCTGGTTGAACAGCTAGATGATAATAGTCACAATGTTTACCCTTTCTAAGCCTCAGCCTTTATCAGTAAAATGGGAATAATTATGTTATGATTAAATGAAATAAAACATACATGTGTTTATCATGGTGCCAGGGAGCAAGTAAGAACTTAATGCATGTAATTTAGTATTAATAGCTATGATTTGTGTTTGCTAATACTCATCCATAAGGAATGTACAGACAACGAAAGATTATTCTGGAGGTCAGGGAAGGCTGAAAGTAGGTTTGCCTCCTGCTGTAGACAATCCACAGAGCATACAGCCTTGCATAAATAATTGGAATTCCTAAACAAAACAAACAACCAGAGGGCTCTTTATCTAAATTGTAGAAATAAGGTCACTAGGATTTAAAGTATTAGTATAGGAAAATACAATACACAGTAATCATGGAGATGTCTTTTCTTATTAAAAAGTACTAATCATTTATAGAGCTCTTAAAATATTATCTTGTATTTAATAACAGCCACAACAGAAGTTGTCACATAATAACAAAAGAGGTATCTTCATGCAAGTTAAGCACGTAAAGAAAGTGAACAACTCATATTTTAAATTTGATGCAAGGGCACTGAACAGAACAACAGTGTTCCAAGTAATCTTGGAACCATAAACATGTTTACAGCAAAGCTAAATTTCTATAAATTTTACCAAAATGTTTTTTTATAGAAGAAAATTATTCTTGAATCATATTTTCTTTTCCAGGTGGTAAGAAAATAAATTCGTAGAGTTGTAATTGAACCCCTGGTGTGTACTTCAAGCTATGCTAGACATGGTATGGAGAGAAGACATGGGGGCACTCATCCAGAAGGACATTAGGCAGGAAAATAAGGCTAGCAAAAAGCAAGAATAAGCAATGGGAGATGGCCGAGAAGGTATTTGGAGCACCTTACGTATCCAACATCCTGCTGAGTCAAGGATCCTGGAAATCATCTGTGATTCTGTTCTTTCTCTCACTCTCTGCATTATCATAACCCATCTATTTCATCTCCAAAAAGTGGTCCAAATCTAACTACTTCATATCATTCTCACAGCCACTATTATAGTCTAAATCACTTTCATTATTCCCTTGAATGAATGCTTCACTATTATAACTCTAAACTTTTCTCCCTATAGTCCATATTCTACTCAATAGCTAGAGTAAATTTCTTGAATATAATCTAGGGTCATCGTATTTCTCTGCTGAAAACATCTCAGTGGCTTTTTTATTGCGATTGGAATTGAATTCAATCACTCGTCATGGCTTACAGGATTCTACATGCTGTGCTCCTGACGATTTCATCCAATACTCTCTTATTCTTTTTACTAAACTCTAGCCATACACTCCTTCTCTCTGCTCCTATAACAAACCAGAGTCACTCCAGCCTTTGGACTTTTGCATATGCTGAATCCTCTGCTTGGAGCCCTCTTCCTTCAGATATTCCAGGATGGTTGTTATTCTTTAGGTTTCAACTAAGAGGTGACCATTTCAGAGAGCCCTTCTCTGACAATTCCATACAAATGAACCTTCTACTCCCAAGTTACTCCTCATTATTCCTTTTTAATCTTCATGTTTCCCCCACCACAGTAATCACTATTTATAGGCATATGGTTTATTTTCTTGTTTTATTTCACTAGAGTACAAGTTCCTTGAGGGCAGCGATCCTGGCTAACATATTTATTACTGTATCTCCAGTGCTTCCTAAAATCAGTGCCAGACACCTAGAAAGCATTTGTTAGTTGAATGTTGAATGACTGAAGGGGGCCATTACTCATACTTTTCATTCACATGCATTCCCTATCTCTGAAGCCGTCTACTTCCCACATGCTTTTCTGTCTTTGATGAACTTTTGCACTGAAATTATTTCATTACCTCTCTAATGAGAATTGAGCTCTCAAATCTGCTATTCACCTTCTGTTCCCAAAGCCTTTTCTTGACACCTCCCAGGAAATGAAGGTTGACGTATGGGAACAAAAAAAGGTATAAGTATGATCTAGCTTTTGCCCTCCACTCCCAGATTAACCTTCCATTACCTTCTGAGTTCAAATGATCTACTAAATTAAGAGAAAGTAACTTCCAGATATTTGAATATAGAGGTCCTTAAGTGCATCAATTTCCTGCAGTACTGTTACTACTACATGATAGTTAAAAGGCTTTGGTCAGGACTGATCCAGGCAATGATCTCCTAATAATGGTAATGAAGCTGACTACGAAAAAAAAATACAATGATCACATAAAACATGCATGTTTTCACCCTCTGGGAAAATATGTTTCATGTGCTCAATGACTAATACGTCTTACTTTTAATTTTAAATACCTGAATAATCTGAGAGCCATCAAAGTCCAGAGGACAGGGTGGTGAACATGTCCTGGAGTAGTTACAGAAGCATCACAGAGGAGGAGGCACTTGGTATGGTCCTTGAACTATGGATGAATTTAAGCTGTGGCTATATTTAGTTATATAATTTCCCCTCACTTAATTTTGAGGGGAGATTTGCTTCTCCTCTATGCCCAGTTCTTCTTGGCTGGCTGTCATGTCTGTCGGCAGGAGCAGTGGCCCTTTTACTGAAAAATGGCCAATAAGGTAACTGAATAATTTCACATCGAAAACATTTAAAACTTCCATAAACTGAAATGTTAATGGGCAGAGCATCTTAGGAGTATATTTGTAAGGATACAAACCTACTTCTTTCTTTAGAACTCTGCTAGTGGCTTGAAAAAATTTACAAAGCAAGAAAATATCAGAAGCTATCTATCAACCGAAGTCAATAATCAATGCAAGGCATCTTAATCACCTATAAATAAACTGTGTTTCAAAGCAATTAAGTGTGATAATAATGTGTTTTGCCAAAAGCGTCAGCATGGCTCATCATGGAGAAAGCAGGAACGGTGCTGCAGGATCCTCCCTTTTTCTTCCACTGCAATCAGACTTACTGTGTAAAGATCTGAAGCTTTCTGAGAATATCTTCTCACAAATATCTAATCATCCTACATAGTATATTTTAGATTAGAAAACTCAAAACAAAAGGAAGAAATCACACACACAAATTAATAAAACAGATGGGACAGATGTCATTTCAGGGGCTCTCAGAAGATGGCACTAACTACTCATCTCTACTGACTGCCAAAAGACAAGAAAAGCCAAACATATATCATCATCATCATCATCATTCTTAGTAACATGACCAGTTTCTCAAGAAAAGCACCTGTTGCGTAGACCTCATTTACAGTCACTGCTGCTTCTGCTTTCCCCTCACATAGCATTCCACTGACAACTTATTATGGGAACCACTTGTTACATACTAGCCACCCTTTGGCTTGACAGTTTCAGTCACACAGTAGCCAACTTGGTCTATAGGCTAGTCCTAATCAAGCATTCCTTTGATGACCAGATCTAATGCTTTAATTCCCAAACCTGATATAAGTGATCTTCATACATGGTCACAAGTTGACTTGCCAGAGACAGGAAATCCTGAAAGTAATGAATGCCATCATGTCCTGTCCAAGCTAAAACAGAAATTGCATTTCTAGTCAATTTCAAGACTTTGGTCCTCCAGAGAAGAAAACCCTGAATGAGAAACCTCTCTAAACTTCCTATTCATAGTCACATCTGGTTGTTAGGAGATGACACCTGTGGTCTTTTGGCATCTTAAATGGTGTACCAGAACCTTTCAATGCAAACCAATTAAGGAAAAGAAATGTAGGCAAACTGAGCAGCTGTCCAAATGGCAGTACTCCTTAGGGTATATGATTCTCACCCATGAGTGGTGAGGTTTTTCCGTGGTGGGGAAGGACAATTTGAAAATGTGAATTTAGACTGGGACCCTCATGACATATATACCTTCAATGTGACGAGTTCTCAACTTGAAATGACTTTTGAACTCAGTGAAAGCTTTTGGAACTCTGACAATTTTAATTATTTTCTGGCAAAGTAATTAGTAAACTTCATGACCAATGCTTGTTTAACTGCCTGTCTTTTCAGTCCATAACCTACATGTCTATGTAGGGGCCGTGTCTATTACTATTAAGAACTTTTTCTAGTATCTGATATATATCAATAATAATGCTATTACATATATTAAAATAATAAAGATCATTTCTGTGGGCTTCCTGTGGGTCAGATATCCCATCAAATGTTTTACATATACTATCTAATTTAATACATGATCAATGTACAGCAGCCCTGAGATAAACATTATTTTTAGCCTGAGTTTTCCTATAAGGAAATTGTAGACGAGTGAATTAACATCACTCGTCCTAGATCTAGATCTAGCAAAGGGAAAACTGGGATTGCAATCCAGGTTTGTGGGACATTAAATTCCATGTTTTTAATATTCATGGGGGTATGCTTTCTATTAATAAGCATTTAAATGATTGAATTTCATGATATGAATAAAATATTGTCATGTTAAACATTATTAATAAATAGGTTCCGATATATTATAAGTTCATTCATACTTGCTTTCAAAAATCTGTGGCTGGCTGGTAACACATGTTGGTTGCACCCTTGAAATAAGGTTCTCTGCTGACTTCATGTATAGCTAGGGCAAATAAAATTAGCATGGTCACAGAGAAGCCTTATTTGCTAGGACTGGAAGTGCTAACGGAAAGTTTTACTGTGCCCACACAATAAGGATCTCATTATAAGATGCTATCTATTATGGTTTTCAGGTTACCTCCTATGGAACCCTAGGATTTCATGGAGGTATTATACAAGTGAAGTTAAGCTTCATGTTTTTGTGTAAACTCTGCTTTGAAAGTTTGAAATTATATGAGCATATTATTCACCAAACCAATATTATTGTTTAATAGAAAGGATCTTAGAGTTAGCTATATTGATCTATCACTTATAACCATGTGACCCGGGGCAAGTTACTGAACCACTTTCTGCTCCATTTGCTTTATCTAAATATGGAAATAATATTTTCTCAATAATGTTGTTATGAAATGAAATGAGATAAAGTACTTAAAGGATGCTGAGACATATTAGATACAAAATATTGGCCTAGAGAGTCTTCTCACGTCTATATCAAAATTACATTATTATTTTCACTCTGTATTTATGAATAATTACTACTATACTAATGAAATATCCAAAAGCAATTGCAACATCAAATATTTCTTATCTTTAGCCCCAAGCCAACAAAACAAAATAGCTATTTTATTGATATTTTATTGAAATTTCATTCAAATTACTTATGCCAACTAAGGCAATTTATCCAACTATTTATGCAACTAAAGAAAAAAATAGTATAATAGTATAATAAAAATGGCAACATTTGTATAGAGCTCAGTATTTCCCAAGACTGTTCTCAGCGCTTCATATCCAAACCGTGGAATTGATCAGGTGCATAAGAGAGGTCAGTGAGAATCAGCTGAATTAGTTACATGCTATAATTATTTTGACAAAAATTGCAATTGTCATCGCTTTTATATATATGATATAATTTGTTTTTAATAATAATGTAGCATACTTTACAATGTCCAAATATGTTATCTTTAAGAATTTTAGACAACTGATAACTTTCACTAATAACTGTAAATCAAACAAAATTCCAGTGAGTGTGAATGCTTTTCATTATCATTTCTTATACATATAAAGTACATGTGATTACCTTTTCTTGAATAGAGTATTAGATTTTAAAAAGCAGGGTCGTTAGATATTTGGGAATGGAGCAAATGGAATTGTTAGTGGCATCGCAGTTACTCTAAAGATGGAGTTTAACTATTTTCTTATTGTTTCTGCTCAGGGCTGTTTTTCCACATAATTGATGCTTTTCAAGATGCTGACAATTGTTGCTTTAAAATTGTAACAAAAGAAATTAACCCTTATAGAGAAAGTAATAATTCAAACCTGCCAGATTGAAAAAAAAAAAAGCTCTAATCTGACTTCAAAGGCTATGTTTTTCTTTGTAGAAGTAGTTTCTATAGAATTATGTAAAATGAAATGGAGCTATCCAACACTTACAAATTGAGAAAATAGACTACATCATCAAAATGTAAAGTATGAATAGGTCATATTCAGGAGTTCAGAAAGATCTGCAGTATAATATAAATTAAAGTGTACCCTTTTGTAATCAGAAACAAAGAAGCAACAACCAATCAATGATGCATATTAGGTTTATTTTACTATTACATTATTTACTTCACTGAATCTGTCTAAATCTTTCTAATTTTGCAGTGGTCTTAAGTGTGTGCCTTTTCATATTTATGAGACATTTGAGAAGCTACAGCTCTGCCTCTGTGGGTTTTAAATAACATGTGTGTTGCAATATTGCTAACGTTGACTAGGACTGCTGATGTTTGGAAAGGATACATGAAGGTAGGAAGCCAGCTACGCTGGAAGAGTGAAGATTGCAAGTCATTAAGTGGAATTATTTTTTGCAGGGGATGGATCAGTTCTTGACAAGTAATTTCCAAGGGACTATGTCTAGGAGATGCCATGTGATAGAAACACTTAAATTTCGAGATACCAATCACTGGGTCAAAGGTACTACAATTTTTAAGGGAAAAAAATGGAGTGAAATGTTTGGCCTGAATATTTTAGCCAAATTCTAAGTTGAGAGATTATAGTCTGCTTTTCTAAGTTTCCTTGTAGTTTCTTTTGGATGCTGTACTCTCTCATTCAATTCCTTTCTTAAATGATTTTGCAGTATTGTTGTGATCTGTTAAACAACTGCTGTGTTCCACTCCAGTGGTGGGTCAAGTGATTTCTGTACTCTATATAGTTTGTAACACTCCTTAGGGACGAAAAGTGCTGCATAAATGTAAGATCTTGTACTCATTTAAAAAGGAAGCTACACACTGATCTTAATATGACAGACATATTTTTAAAACCCAATACTTTAAATCTCATAAAATCATTTCCAAACAAAATGGGGGCTCCCATTTTTCTCATTCTGCCTTATTTTACCACCTCCTCATCTCCTTAACAACAACAGACAGATCACAAAGGAGTGATTTGGTGAATTTTAGAGTCAAGGAATACATAGTCATTAGTGATGCTAAACTGGATTCACAGTTAGAGGAGACTTGGAATATAAATGAAATAAGCTCAGGGCAAGAGTTCAGGGCATTTCGATAAAAACAGCACAAGAACATTTTCTGTGTAGCTCCCTATCTGGATACTAAAATTGAGGTCCAAAAGCCAAATTTTCATTCGTTAGGAAAAACTTTTAAAAATGTGAAATGATGAGACATTATTTTAAGCAAAATTTCCCTTCATAATAAAACAAATTGGCAACGAGCAAAAAACCAAACAAGGAATATTTCATGTTGAAATCACAAGTACATTGCTATTCCTCCTACTGAAGAAATTTCAGCTAAGAGCAAGTAAGTTGTTCATAAATGAAAATTATAACAAAGGAGCAGCAAGCATATGCCATGATTGCTTTTATTTCACAGTCTTCCGACTGGGGAGGGAGCACGCTGCATTGATGCACTTCATGCTTGCTTAAGCTTACTTTATCCATGTTATTTCTGCTAATTTTTTTTAACCAGCAAAGGATTGTAGTAAATCTATAATAAAATTGAATTGTTTGAAAGAGATGAGAAACAAAATATGTATTTTCATACTTTTTAAATAAAAGTGATCTGTAAACATTTCTATGCAACATGTAGCAGTGTTTTTTCCTTATTTTAGTTATTTTATCATGCAAATGACTAAAGCAGAGAATGCTCTTAAAATAGAATTATAAAACCCTGAAATCACCAAAAGCAAAATGTCTCAGTTAATTCAACCACTGAAATTAATCCATGTACTCTGTTTAGCTTCTTTTAAATTCAAAGCAAGTGCCAAAAAAGCTAGTTTGAGTGAAGAAAGTTGAAGAAATCAACATCCAGAGGATAAACTTCACATCAGGAAAAACAAATGATAAGTTTGTCCCTTTCAGTAAGAGAGTATTTTGAAATCTGCATCACTTTGACAAAAATATTATCACCAGAAAAACATACTTCACAATATGCTGTTCTCTCGAGCATCATTGACACTAAGAATAGAACATAAATTGGTAGTATGGAGTGCCTTTCAGTTCCAGCTTTTCTAAAAGCACTTCACAAAGCAATTAGTCAGATAATGGTGGTGTACTGACTCCTTGAGCCTTTATATAGTCACTAATAGCACATGATCTTTCCAACCATTCGAATGGATTGTAGAGAGAGCAGTGTAACATCTTTAGTCTTCTCAACTCTAGTCATAGATTCTTCTTAAATGCATTGTTTGAACTGTATTTTTATTTATAAAATAGAGTTAAAATGTGCACAAAAGGAAGAGAAAACAACTAAATATTGATATTTGAATCCAATTAATAGGAACTAAAGTTAACTTTCTCTAAATTATCTCTGAATGATGAAACTTCATAATATTCTTCTGTACTGCTGACAGTGGCTTCATTAAAGGGATAGGGACTTTTTTTTTTAAGATATGAATTTCATAATGTGTAAAGAATTTGCAAAATGTCATCATTTTAGTCCAATAAATGTAGCACATAAAATAGGTAAACCGGTTACATAATGGCAATTTTTAGCTACTGAAGTTTAAACTAGAAATCTCCTGGAGCCCTTTATACTTACTGTAATTTTTATAATAGAATAGTGTATGAATTAGGGACAGACAAAGGATCACATGGGCAAACACATTAGAACTGTAAACTTTCAGAATTCTTGGAAAGGCACTGTCCAATTATCTAATTTATCTGAAACTTTCTGTTGACAGTGTGGCTAAGTTTGTTTTTGTTTATTTTTTGTAAGTAGAGATATTTTAGGGAATTTAAATTAGCATTTCTTGAATAATCTGAGTATATAGGTATTTGACTAGTAGATGTTAATGTAAAAGGTAAACCACTTGGTCTAACAACAATATTTAATTCATTAAATCATGACGACAAAAAATTTTCTTTCCCAAACAAAATGCTGATTGGAGCCCTTTGGCCCCAAAATAATGTATATGACTAAGGCACCATTAGAAAATCCAACCTCAGTCTTGACAGCTTCAACTATAGAGACAAAGTATAATTACCCTTTAAGGGTTAAGAGCTTTATGTATTCAAATTAAGAAGTGGTTAAGGTGGTCAAGTGCAGGGGCTCATGCCTGTAACCCCAGCACTTTGGGAGGCTGAGGTGGGTAGAGTTCGAGACCAGACTGACAAACATGGTGAAATCCCATCTCTACTAAAAATACAAAATTAGCTGGGTGTGGTGGCACATGCCTGTAATCCCAGCTACTTGGGAGACTGAGGCAGGAGAATTGCTTGAACCCAGGCAGTGGAGGTTGCAGTGAGCCAAGATTGTGCCATTGCACTCCAGACTGGGCAAAAAGAGCAAAACTCTGTCTAAAGAGAAAAAAAAAAGAAAAGGAAAGAGAAAAAAGCAGTTAAAGCAATTCTAAAAAGTCATTTTTAAATACCACTTATGTTATAAAGCAAGAGAGGTATTTTGTTTCGAAGAAGTTTACAATTTTTAATCTTTCCGTTGCTTAGTTGAAAAAAAAATTGCACTCTGCTTTCTATTTTGTTTGCAGCTAAATCACAGCTTAGTAATGGTGAATTAGTTTTGAAGTATTTTAGAAATGTACTCTGTCCTATATTCTAACATACCCCAATCCAATTTAATACAATCTGATCTAATATTGGTAATGTTTGCATTTATTTCACACTTCAAACATTTTGTATATTTCCATGAACTTCACCAATACCCTTCAAATAGTCAGCATTTCTCAGTATGAAATAATATCCAGTTGTAAAATCAAAACCATGGCACTTATTAAGTGCAAGTGCTTATTTAAAATGTGTGATTAGAACGTTTTCTTTCAAATCACATCACATTGAAGTCAATGAATTCTTTGTAGGAATATTAGGAAGCTTCTACACCTTCTGATGATCCCCTCCCCCATTCTCACTAACATGGAATACATTAAGTAATGACAGTGACTGATTCCTGAATTACCTCAATTCAGCGGCCAAAGTACTACACTGGATCCTGCATTACCCATACCTATTCTCTCTATAACAAACAAATTCAAATATTGAGAGTGTGATTAATTTAATTCCAGTTGCTATTAATCACATGTGTTCTGACAGACATACATTTCATTCAAAATGGTCTATTTCTTCCAGGCTGGAGGGATTAGAAAAGAAGAGGAAGGATGATATAAATCAGAATTGAACTTGTCATTAGAAGGGCTGTCAGAAGCAGTTTACACCATGGTTATCCTGGTTTTGATTAGCACTATTAGTCTCCCACTTTTAGACACAAATATAGAAAACATGTCAAAGACCTAGACTCTTTAAAAACAACCCCCAAAAGTGAAACTATAGATATACAAAGGAATCACCTTTTATAAATAACACCATCATGTTGCCTCTAAATGGTTTGCTGCCTTTCTAGAGAGAATGTTACAAATGAAGCTTCAAAAACACTTAGGACCACAGCCAACAGCATGCCACTGCTCCTTGAATGGTGCTAATGTAGACGAAAAACATCAGATACAGATTTCCAAAAATTACTTGATGGATCAGAGCTTTCTATTTGAATATTATAATTTATGTATTGGTTAGCTGATAGGGCAGAGAACTAAAATAAGCCATGTTCTGTCACATAGTCCAGAGTGTTGCCGCTCTAGAACATGAACGTTGCTATCTACAAACAAGACCTTTTCATCAAAACAAATAATCGTTAGAGTGAGTCGGCAACCAACAGGATGGGAAACAATTTTTGCAATCTGACAAAGGGCTAATATCCAGAATCTACAAAGAACTGAAACGGATTTACAAGAAAAAACAAGCCCATTCAAAAGTGGGTGAAGGATATGAACAGACACTTTATAAAATTACTTCTAATCAAGGACAGCATCAGAAAAACTATGAAGAGAGCAAGAGTCATTTTGGAGAGGAGGCCCCGATCCTGCTCTTTCTTTCCTTTTTCTTTTCAGATTATTGTAATTCTTTTGTTTCATTTGTTTTCAGATCTAGCAAATCTGGTCTGGGGCAAAGATCTGATATGAGCCAATTTGTCACTTGTTTTGAATTTAAATCAACACAGTCTTTCCTTGTTAAATGTGGACTGAGGGTCTGAGCTTTTGTAAAGTCATTTCAGGAAATAGGGCCACTAAGAGAAAGACAGGGGTGACTGTGGAGTCAGTCTCACTTCTCCAGAATTATTCCTTGAAGCAGCGGCTCTCTTTCCATGAGGCTGCTGGGTAAGGGGATACCTTGTTTGACAATGGTGTTCTCTGCTAGACATGGTCTTTTCTTCCCCATGTGTCTCTTTCTCACAGCCTTTTCTACCTATCCTCTCATCCCAACGCCACTGTTTTCTTCTCCATTTCTCTTTCCAAAAAAGAAAAACAAAAACAAAAACAAAAAAGAAAAGGGAAAGAGAAAGGGGAAAGATACATAAATAGGGTAAGAGGTGGCTTCTGGGAGGGCAGAAGATCCCTTCAGTGCACTCTCCTCCTCAAGTATCACTTAGCAACTCAAGAGAAAAGAAACTCAAGGTTTCTCACAGACTAGTTAAATTCTATTTTTAAAAGCAAAGTTTACCACCTTCTCTCAATGCATAATTATTTAATATCTAGCTGTCAAGAATATAAGGCAATTTAGGCAAAATAGAGAAGCCCAAGGCATTGGGAATAAAGTGATACATAAGTTTCCCTATATTTTAACGACCTCTTTTTATTTTAAGGACTCTACGAAAATAGTCATTAACAGAATCTTCCAGAGTTATCTATCTAGGTCCTTCTCAATGAGAACTGCCCACACTGTCCATAGGAATGGTTCCCAAGGGCCATGTTTGTGTCCTAAGAAAAGTTTTCCTGGCTATTGCTAATTAATATAGGATAGGCCTCTTATTCAAAATAGAAAAATCAAATGACTCTCCTGCCAGTTTGGAATTGGAACTGAGAGATGTAGAGGCATATGCTGTTGGGCCTCTAGGAGACTTCCAGAAACCTGGAGACCAGACTCCTGCTGCTGAGCTCCCTGCATTTGCTTTTGATCTCTCTCTCTTTGAGATGTTAAAGCTTAATGCGTCCTTGGCTTCTGTAGATATCCCAGTGTCTTTTTTGATAAAATCACTGAGATTAGCTCACATGGTTTCTATGACTTAGCATTAAAAGATTCTTCATACAGTGACCAGTCTATATTTATCCTGTGAATAATCCAAACACTGTTTCTGAGTTTCCTTTAAAGCACTGCATTTCCCAGGCTGCTTTTGTTAGTTTACTTTTGTTCTTTATCTCTCTGACTTATTTGACCCATTTTCTGTATTTTAGCAAACTAGAGTTGAGTAGGAAAAGCAAGTATATGGATTCGTAGGGTGTGGCATAGAACTCTACAGCATCCTCAAATCATACTGTTCTTGGGTTCATTCCTCATATGCTATTTGATGTGGTGTTAGGAAACCTAACTCTTGATAGGTAACAGTGTCAATGTGGCGTTTCTGAACTGTGAGGACCTTTAAGAATATCTTTGAGTATTAGCGTCTAAAATAACCATTAAGGGAAGTTTAAAGCTCTTCCCTAGGGCTTTAACAAAGTTCTGACAAAATAGAACAGAAACCTAGAAGAGTTCCCATTTCATGCTTTTCTGTAACTTTGTCTCAATACACTGGTCAAAGGGAAAAGGTGCCTTTGCTAGATTCCTCTATAAAATCCTAAACCAACCCTTCCTTAAGGTACAAGTCAGTGCTTAATAATATTTTTCTAAGCCAAAATCATGGCAATAGAGGTGATCAAGGGATTCTCTTGAGAGCAGCTGGATATTATTTTCACTGAAAATTACTACTAATGCCTCTTTTTATGGTTTACTTAATGCACTGAGGCAGCGAAGCATACAGTTCAGCAAAAATTGACAGAGATCTTTCAACCCTCTTCAAGTAAATGGTATGAAGGTAGTAAAAAAGAGGTCAAATTATACCCATAATTACACCTGTAGACCTTAGTGTAACAATCGTGGATGGAGATAGACCTGGGTTATTAGTGACATTATGGACAACAATAAGTTCGGTTCAGAGACTTCAGACAAGGTTTTGATACTACAGTGAGTAATGTTACACAGGGGAAAGAAAACTATCTTTGTTTCTAAGCAAAAAGATGTCATTTTCCGTGTAAATTAAGACTAAATGCAAATAACACCACAGTTCATTCAAACAGCAATTAATTGGGGATTGCTTACATGTTGGGGCCACTTCTTCTTCTTATTTTTTTAATCCATCTGGTTAACCTCAGCAGCAACTGCAGGAATTGGGCACGGAGTGAAAGGAAACTGGGTTAAAGAAATTTGTCCATTAGTTTTTCCCAGCCTAATCTACCTTGGGGGAACCAACAAATGTAGATATTTAATAGAAATTAATCTCTTTCTGTAATTTAGTCTTACAATGCTTCATTCTAATACTGATTACACTGATGTTCTAAGATATACTGGCAAAATGCTGCTGTAATACAATTTCTTTGCTGCTAGAAATGAAAGCTCTTGAGATCGTTCTTGCTTACATAGCTGCTTCAGGTGATTACATCTTTACACAGATGTTAATTACTCTCTGGAGAAAGCTGCCCAAATTGTCAGGTGAGTAGCATAATCTGGCAGTGGATACCAAAGAATGACTTCAAGACTATTATGGTTATTGTTTCTCACCCCTATTGAGATCTGAACTCTACTCTGATGAATTTTGGGCAGATAGAAAACACTTAATAAATGGTAGCCAACAAATTACGAAAATGGGCTTCTAAAAGTGGATATAGACATGAGGTTTTAGATATTCCAAAGTTTGGGCCTGGTTTCAATGAGGTCAAAGACACAAGGCTATGCCTGGGGATTCTTGTTAAAACTTCAATCAGTGGTTATCAGGCTTCACTGTGCATTAAGCTCCTCCTGGGAGATTTAAAAAAATCCTAATGCCCAGGCTTTGGCTCAGACCTACTTAATCAGCATCTTGGGAGTGAAACCCAGGTGTCAGTATTTTTAAAACTCCCCAGGTGATCCAGGGTGAAGTGAAGGTGGAGAATCGCTGGCTTCCATGAATTGCCCTACTGTATTCAGCATATAGACTGGGGAGCTTCAGTGCAGCAATCACGGCGGGGGATAACCAAGTTTAGAGAAACAAAGTGAGAGCTCTGAAAAAAAAAAAAAAAAACGGAAACTCTGCAGCATCGGGATTGATGGTGGGATGTATTTGTTTCAAAAATATCATCCTTAGAACAAATAATGCTCACCAATCAAAAAGAAAAAGAAAGAAAAAAGGGAGAAGAAAAAGAAAGCAAAGAAAAGAGAAAACAAAATATGATGCAACTTCTCAAGTAAATGTGAAAGAGCTAGATAGAACATCAGGGCAGTCTATTCAGTGAATGTCTTACAAAGGGACAAACTAATAGACATCCCCTTGTTATTCTCTCCTCAAAACTGAAGGAACAATAACATATGAGAACAAATGTTTTATTTATCATGGATAGTGCAATTGAGGTGATAAAGACTTACTTAAGTGCGTTTTGTTAATGTTTCAAAGAAATGTTCAAGAGACAGGCTAATTTTTACATTAAAAATTGGGGAACAATACCTGGGAGAGACTAAAGTACACTGACAGGTTGATTCAGAGTGAATCTACTCAGGAGGAAATAAAGAAAGGCAATTTGATAAAAGCAATACCAAGTTGAGGAAATGCTTAAGAAAAACTACACATTTGAAGGAGTTATAAATTTTTGGGTCACTTTATGAGCAAAGGAAACATATAACTTTTTTTGTTCGCCAACAACCTACTATCATCAGAAAAAAATGTTTCATAATTATTAAGTTGTGTCAGTTTTATTTTTTTTCTTTACCAGGTGCCTGGTACTCTGAATATAGTAGAAACTTAGGAAAATATTTGTTAAATATGAGAATGAAGAAAAGCATCAGATTGCTTTTAATACTAGCTGAACTGAAAGAATTTGGATATTTAAAAGCAATTGCCTATTGGCTTTAGAATACTGCCTTGCTTTTAGAAAAGTAATATTAGATTCAGCTATATGAAATCATCATTTTTATAGGTCAAAAAAACTAAAATATCAGCAATTTCATATGGTTCATGTACATACTTTTAAAATTTTGTTTGCCTTTTAAAATTTTAATGTGGCTTAACATAAATAAGTGCAGAGTGTGTTTTGTTTGAAGGTTTTCTTTCCAGAAGATAGATTCTATGGAGATGCAATTGCTTCTAGAAAAACAAAAGTGGAGTCCCGGTAGAACAGCAGAATTTCTGAATAGGCATCCATGCCAGTAATCAACATGTAAACAACATCACGGGATCTAATGTCACAGGCTTTATATCGTCAAGGATGGCTGACTTGATGCATCATCTTGATTTTATAAGAACATGAAAAATTATTATTCTGAAAGGAAAACACCAAACTCATGGAAAATAAAAATACAAGAATTTGAACATTACTGTCTTTTTTTGCAAGATATACTTTGCCCGAATGATTATGCAGCTCACTCAATATTTGAGAACACCTGGTTGTTCTGATAAGGAATATATTTTTCCCATCATTGTGTGCCCTTTCACAGATTGGGATTCAGGATAATTTAGGCCTGACAGTTTCATATTCTGTTTTAAAAAATAGAGAAACATAATACAGACTTTAAGTAATTAGATATAAAGCCATCAGAAGGGATGAGTTGTGAGTAGATGCACAGGGATTTTATTAGCATACAGTAGCCATCTTTTTGCTGACAAACAAAAAAATGCCAGAGAGCAAATGTAAAAGTGTGTAGAAGAAACATATAGATAGTTTTCTCTGCAGTCATCATAGTACCATGAATTCTGAGGAAAGACACCTAAAAGCAGTTCTTACATAAACTAAATAAGGACACATTATTCTATTTGCTTTTTTCCCATAAGTGTCCAACTGAATGGGCATGTGTGAGTTTTTTTTTTTATTGCATTTTAGGTTTGGGGGTACATGTGAAGAACATGGAAGATTGTTGCATAGGTACACACATGGCAGTGTGATTTGCTGCCACATGACGTCTGCAGCTCATCTACCTTACTCAATGCGACATGACAACGAGAAGACTACCCAAAGCAATCACAGACCCTGAAGATCATCACTGCGCTGCTTCTTTCTGGTGGTCCTGAATGCTTGTCTGTGCTCTGTATCTTTGAGTGATATTTTTTTAGGAGGTTTTCATGTTGTACTAGATGGTCCAGTTCTGTAGACTGACATCTTTTAAACATTTTTGGAAAACTTCTACACATGGTAAGAAATACATTTTATAGCTCAATTTCATATATAAAGTTTCACAAAGAAATACTGATTCTCACTGCATTTGGTGCAACTTATGTCCTTTATTTTTTCTATTTTATTTTATTCAAAATGCCAATCACAAGTTACTAATTTGATTCCATGGCCATCCACTGTTTATGAAAAGTTATATCTTAATATAGCCTCAGGCTACTGACAAAGTACAAGTCAAAATAGTTTGGAAACACCATAACTACCTTCGTATCTTATCTTAGAGATAATGTTTTTAGGGCCCTTTTTAATAATTGTGTATAAAGGACAATTTGACTCACAAAGTCAAATAAATTTGGTATAAAGATACTTATCCACAAAATAAGCACAATTTTTAAAAATCTATAAATGTACAACTATCAATTTTATAAACAGCACCTAAAACTATGAGAGTAGGAGAACTTGTTAGCCTAAGAAAGAGTTCAAAGAAAGGCTATGGCTGAATGTTTGAGTTTTTCTAATCATATTTGAAAATCAAAATTATTTCTCCAGAATTTTCTTTGATAAAATTGTCTAATCTCTAATTTTAAATAGTGACAGACCTTTAATTCTATTCTTCTTTTACAGAAAATGATTGCAAATCATAAATTCTTCTCTTCTTTTAATTACAAATCAATGTTTACTTTTATGTATAAAATACAAAGGAAACAAAATGCGTTATCTAGAGATCTATAATTTTAAAATCTCTGCATTAATTAACTGTAAGATTTTTTCATTTGCTATAGGCCAAAGAGGCATGATGCTTTATTATAAATTTTCTAAGAAAAAACTTCAATAAGCTTAATATAAAATATAAAAAATTTGACTTAGAAATAAGGAAGAGTTTCTACAATAGGTTATACAAACTTCTTTAGAAGATCTTTACAAATTATAAATTTGCCTAGAGCCAGGCAAGAACTACATAACTTCTCAGAGGTTCTTTAATATTATATTTTTCCTCAAATATCCATTTACTTTTGATGATTACTTGGATATATATTCAAGTGGAGTAACTGGAATAAAAATCAAAATAAAGAGTAAAAATATCTCCTGATTTTCATGTTATTTGTATTCATAAATTGTTAGATAAGAATACAAATGCTGTTGTTTTGAAGTAAAAAGAGTAATATAATAAACAAGACCACATGCATGAAACTGTCTTCTAAGTAAAACAAAGGTTCTGATAAGACCACATTCACTTGTTTTATTTCAATACTTTATTCCTTCATGTATGTGTCAAAGCAGCACCATCCCTTGCCATCTGTATTTCTCTTTGACACGAATAAGCCTGAGCTGCAGCAAGCATACCATATTCCCCAATATTAGTTTCATACAGAAGTTGGATGGTTGCTTGAATAACTGGCACATGTGGCTGTTACTTTGCATTTTCTTCTTTATTACATTTTCAGAATCAAGAGGAGATAAGCTCTTACACCAGCCATTGTTACCAATATCAAGGAGACACACGCACAAGATATGTGAACAAAATGAAATTTGAAATGTCAATAGGAGACACACTGTTTTGTAGGAAAGTACCAGATAATTAAATGTAAGAAAGAACCTAAATTTTGGACTTCTCACAATACAGTGATATGGCAGACACAGATAAGAATGTGTGCTTAAAAACACATGCAGATATCAACTTGCATTGTCTTTTCTATAATAGAACAAATAGAACAAAGTAAATGTCTGGAAAGACAGTGTAAACCAGATAGTCGTGATTTAAATGTCAATAGATTGCGTGGGTTATAGTTTTTAAAGTCAGAAAAAATTACAATAATAGGAGAGTTTTGGAAAAATATTTAATATATTACTTATTTACCTAGATCACCATCAGAGATTTGAACTTTTTGAGGATAGAGGCCTGCCTTTTATTTTCTCCAGGCACAGTGCCTGGTATACTGGAGAGTCTCAGAAGCAAATGAATAGTTAGTACCCATTAACCCCTCTCACAGAGGCTTCTGGTAAATGGCAGCATTCACAGGCACCTAAGACATTCAGGTGCACTAGCTCATGTTCAAATACCATCCCACAGTCTCGCAATTGTGGTACAAAACCCAGAAACTTATTTTCTGAAATTCAGTTTCTTCCACTTTTCTCGGAATGTTATAAGCTCTTTTATTATTTCTTCTTGTTCTATTTGTGATTCAATAGATCTGTCTATCCCCTTCTCAGGCTGATATAATCTGTTTCCTCCAGTAGCCATAAAGAGTTTTGTATACAGAGGGTGAAGATACCTTGAGTGCACAGTTGGTGTATTTTTGGGGGACATCATTTGGTCCTGATTTTAAATACCATCTATAAGAGGATGCCTACTGTAGCAGACGTGGATGGTTACCTTCCCAACATGTCCTAGATTTTTCTTTGATGATGGAACCTCAGTCACAAGTAATAACTCATACTTGTCCTCTCAAATTTAGATAATACACTTCCCTTTTGCAAAGGATGGTATAGGGATGGGCATTTGATATAGCTCTGGAGGAAGACATTAGGGAAATCCACTGGTAATTTTCTGGAAGAGATTTTCTCTTCTCTACAATCAGGAGAGAGAGCTAACTTTAAAAAGAACCCTTTTCTTCTGCATGTTCTCCTTGCAGTGACTCTGCCTTCTCTGTTGCCGTGGGAGGATATGATGCTTGAGATGCTGCACAAAGTCTGGAGACATGGGGGATAGGCCCAGAGACTCGCAGAGAGGCTGACCCAGAGTTTTGATATCAATTATCTACTGAATAAATCTTGGTACTCTCTAGAGTTGGATTTAATACATAGATATAAAGCTACATAACAAATATCAGTAATATTTAAGCAAATTTTAGTAAGGGGTTCTTTAATTTGCTATTGAGATTATCTTACTTTATACAAATCCTAATCTGATCTCTTCATCCCAGTCTTTTTCCCTGAGGTTCAGCCTTCTATATTTTAACTGCTTTACTGACTTCTCTTAGAAGTCCAAGGATGACCTCAAACCTAACATGTAAAAACAGAATTTGTTTTCTCCTCCCCTACCCGTTTCTGTTAGAGTCTTCCCCATCAGAATAAATGGCTTCACCAAGTGGTCAAGGAAAAAAATGTAGGATAATTACTTTGATGATTCCTTCTCTCTTATTTCCCATATTCAATCCATCAATAAATCATATAGATTCTACTTTTAAAATATAGGTTCTACTTTTAAAATATATCTCAAGTCTATTAACTTCTCAGTACTGTATAGCTACAAGTCTAATCAAAATTACCAACTCTGGTAGTTGCCTCACCTGGATTACGGCAGTAACTTCCTATTGTTCTACCTGCCTGTATTCTTGACATATAAATCTTGTCTTCTATACAGAAACTGGAATAATTTTTTTTACAATAGTCAATCATTTTATAGCATTCCCCTGTTGAAAACTCTCCAAAGGCTGTTCATTACATTTGGCCGAAAATAAAAATTCCTTGCCATTTCTCACAAGGCTCTGCATGATTTGATTTGCATCTAAATCTCTGACTTCATAGCTCCAAGCATATTTCCTCATTCACTCTACACCAGTCTCTGTTGTTGTCTTATTCTTAAGGTCTGCAATGCTTTTCCAAGAAACATTATCAAGACTCTTTCTTTATTGCCTTTGAGGTTTTATACAAAGTCATTTTCTCAATGAGGCCATCTCTGAATAATCTATATAAATTTCACCCCTATACACATGTGGAGTTCTTGTTTTCTTCTTGGCATATATCACTAGCATACTTTACATTATATATCTATATAATACTTATTATACATAATATAAATCTTACTATATATCTTACATTATGTTGGAGAAATAGATAATAAACAAGATATATATATATATCTTGATTTATTGTATTTGCTTAATATCTTGTTATTTGTCTGTTTCTCCAATATAATGTAAAACCATGATGGCAGGAATTTGGCCTATTTTGCTGACTATTGTATGGGGGATACAATAGCAATGTGCTGGGGAGCACAAGGTATAATGCTAATGCATTGTACACTTTGAAAAAATATTGATTCAATGATTGAATTAATTAGTGACTGACTGAATGAGAGAGATGACAAGTTTGATTACTTGACCACATAGAATCAACCTCACAAAAGTAAATATTGGTTGAATAAATGAATGGTTTGAAATGAAAAGCAGAACATCCCTCTACAGTTCCACACTACCTTTTCACCGGGCATGATGGCTTATGGGCTGGCTTTTGTCGAGGACTTTCGCATCTATGTTCATGAGAGATGCTGGTCTATAGTATTCTTTTCTTGTATTGCCTTTGTCTGGTTTTGATATTCATGTAATTCTGTCCTAATGGAATGAGTTAGGATGTATTCCTTCTGCTTCTATCTTCTGGAAGAGATTGTAGAGAACTAGTAAAATCTCTACTTAAAATGTTTAGTAAAATTCGCGAGTGAGCCCATCTGAGCTTGGTAGAGGCTGGCTTTTTAGGGTTTATTTTATATATCCCTAATGCAAAGTAAATAGCAAATGGTAACTATGTATGCAGAGTACTGGAGGCTCAAGTAAAGTTTTATATTCCAATAAAGAAAAGTAGCAGGGGAAGGTCATGTACAGCCTCATGCGTTCTTGAAAGGACCTTATATCCTGTCTGGGATAAGGATATAACTATATAATATAAGAAGAGTTGAGTAAAAAAATAGTCTCATTGATTCAGCCTAAAACTTTATGTTTCTTTTTCCCCCAAATCTTGAAAAGGTTTAACTAATGTTCTGGGGATAGCCTATCAGGTCTTTTAGCTAACACGTGACCTCATGAGTCCCATCAGCCTCAGAGTACTCTTCCTTTGTGAAAGATGTATCTTTTTTGTCTAAAAAGCACACACCATTTCAAATTAAAGTGTACTTGATGAATGTATATTTCTTTTGGAGAGGGGCACAGACTCGTTAAAGAAATGTTATTCATGTTTAGAAAGGTTGCCTCCTCATTTGTACTGATCATAATGACATAATATCTTCACAGTGGTGTTTGTCGAGACTGCTTCCTGGTGCATAAACTGGCTCTGAAAGTTGCAAACACATAACAAAATATTTTGAAAGATGGAAGCATTTCTGATATCTAAGGTGATCACAGTGAAGGACAACACTCATTTGGATATAAATTTTGATACGTGAGTCCTTTATTTAAAAAAAAAATATTATTTCATGGTCATGCTTCATAAAACTTTAGTATTTTTCAGTTCTGCATTGTGACTATATTTAATAAGAGGTATCAGAAACATTGAGGCAATTTTCCACCTGTTTTCTGAGACTGACAATGCTGATGGCATTTTTGGAAAGAAGAAAGATATGTATCTAATCCTTCATGTATATGGAGAACAACGCATCACAGTCCAGAATTCTATTACAGAGAGACATACAGATAGATACATATTCTGTTTCACAAACTAAATTTCAGCATATATGTCAAATAGATAGATGATTTATATTCCAGAACAAAAATATGTAGTTTCAAGATATGAATGCAAAGGCTTTCTTAATGTGGAAAAATAATTTTTTTCCCTGTCAGGAGAAATGTGAATTCTATTAAATATAAACAAGAATTGCTAGCATTAGAAACCAAATAACCTTTACTTTACTTTGGAGATATAATTGTGAATTAATAAATATATTTAATTTTTAATTTCTGAATCAAAGGCAAAGATAATTTTCAGTCTGTAAAATATGTTAGCTAAAACACTGAAAAAATTGTAACCAAGGAAGAAATTGTGTCACTGTTTCATCAAAAGAAACTACTGACTAATAGAAGAATTTTTGGGAAAACACAATAGCTATTTTTAAACTGTTATATATTCTAAGGCATCAGAGATCTACAAACTAATGGTGTATCAGAGATTTACAAAAAGAAACTGGAAAAATGTTTCATAGCAATAAAACTCAACTTTATGATGAACACAGAAATTATTTTTATAAGGTCAGTTTTATGCACATAAATCATTTTCCCTATTCACCAGTGACATTTCTTTCAGCAGAAAAACACTAACTTAGATTTTCAGTTTGAATGTTCTTCCTAGTTAGAAGAAACTACTCTGTGTGTCCATAACATAATGGAATCTGATAAAACCAGATAAGTTTTGAATACTAGGTTACATAAAAAGCATACAAAACTGCACATAATTTTTATAGTTGTATATAATTTCTTTTTCCTTCTGTTTTTCATTTTTCCCTCATTCAATGTGTTTTCTAAAGAAAAGGACAAAGTTCTTGGTAAATAAAATTAGATTAATGTACATTTTCCTAACTACAGTTTATTGGATGAATACTTTTTGAAATTTCTTCTTTTGTTGATTTAAGTAAATTCAATAAAGGAAACATCTGATATCCAAAGTAAACTTGAAGCATATTGATCAAAAATCAATTTATAAAGTCCTATTCAAGACCCTATATTATAAAACTAAATTATAAAACAGAATTTCCTTACATTCATACTCAGAAGTTAACCAGCAGTATATAAGAAGTCCCAATATTTTTAGAATTAAAAGTCCTAAAAGAACATAAGGAATTTATTATCGTATCTTCTACTTGGAATGTGCCCATTAATATGAAAGGGGTTCATGAGCAATTGTGATTGGGGGAAAATTCTGTCCTCAGAGAGGCACTTTCTTGGATGCCATCAGAGAATGGTAATTTCTCCTTCTGTATAACATAAAAACAACCACTAAACTCAAATGACCAATTTGATTATTCTATGTACTCAGCTGCCATCTTGAAAGGGGGTCATTTTAGAAAGAGAATACATTCTTCTGAAAGAGTTTTTTTTATCAGATTCTCCCTTGCTTACAGTTAAATAAGAAAATCATGTAATAACACCTAGAAAATTGTGATAGTGCTCGTATTTCAGAAATTTAGGTTTATTATACTAAGTATAGTTTCAATACTTATCTATAAATATGTGAGAACTGGGATGTAATACAGTGGAGTAGTTCTTCATTGTTAAACAGAACTGTATTACGGTTTTCCACAAAAGATAAATAACTGTCTTTTAAAAAATTTCAAGAAGAAAATTCAACATTCTCTTCTCAGAATATGGCATCATGTCACTCATTGTTCTTTTCTACAATTTCAGTAAGTTGCTTTTTGTACAATGTGTCTTGTAATGGTATTTGATGCTTCTTTCTTTTTTCTAATTTTAGCACCTTGAACTTCTTTTCTTACAAGATTATGTTATAAACTGTAAATAACTGTGGTTTTGTTGCCAGATAAGTTTATGATCACTGACAACTTACTACAGAAAATGCATTCCAGTGTGTTGAAATGGGACACTTAGCCATTGCCAAATGTAATTAAGAAAAATCTCATGATAAAAAAAGATGCCTTTGAGGCCCGAGCTGTGAGGTATTTGATTCCATAATGGCCACATTGGAGTCACTCTAGTATTACTTACATCTAGCTATATGTATTAGATTTATCAGGCAATTCATCTTATGTAATATGCAAATTTATGAATTTCCTTGTCCCTTCCACTTAAGATAATGGAAAATGTTAAAAGAGTTAAAAAAAGTGGATTATATTAATTTGAGTGCAATGTTGAAAACAGTAAGAATCAATGAGGCTAAAATGAAGAGTAGGATTACTTACTGAAAACAACTTGGAGGAAGAAAATTTAAACAAAAATATGATTAAAGTTACTGAATAAACAAGATTTTGGTCGGTCTTATTATTTGTATATTTGTTCCTTGTTTATATTCTACCTCTCTGCTAGAATGCAATCTCCATGAGGTCAGAGGCCTGGACAAGAGGCTTTGAAGAATGACTGACGTGTAGATGCTTAATAAAACTGTTGAATAAACAAAGGTGTGAATTCAGGCTGCATGATGGATAAGATTTGTTGGATCAGGGAAGTGTAAGAAACAAAGACAGATTGACTGGAAACTTAAGTGTGGGAAATATTATCAAGTAAGTTTATACGTGAGTATAACTGATGATACAGCATCAGCCATACAATTTTGAAGTATCAGTTCTAAGGCTTGGGGTGAAAAAACCATTTGGAAAATTCACACAAGGCTGTGAGACTATACCATCATCCTCTTACTGAGCCCAGGTTTGTATAGTAGCTTTCAGAAGCTGCCAAACAGATTCAGATAACTCAAAATAGACATTGACCATTCCTGCCCTAAGACACTTCTTTGAATGTTGCCAACACTCATCCTTTGCTCTTGTTTCTTGAAAGCGGAATGGAAAGAAGGGGTGCTTTATATTTAAAACTACCTCTAAACACCTTTCTTCAATAACAGATGAACCATTCTTTTTTCCCAGCCTTATTCATCCGTCTCTCCAGTGGAATTTCTAGAGTTAAAAGGGATTTTGGAAACTTACATGATGACCTTCTATACTTCAAATTAACTAGTAATGGAGATTTAGACTTTTATTTTACTGAAAATTACAGTTGATGAAGAATTACGGGCCATTTTCCCAGGATGCCTTTTCTAACTTCTTGCTTCTTATACATAGATTAGCCTAGTAGTAAGCTACATCAGCTCAAAAAGTGCTCTATATTGCAGGTCTTCATTTTGGATGTATTAGTTTTTCTTCACTTTGAATGGAGAATTTTTATCATGAGCAAATAGTTCTCTTTGTCTTTCCATCTCTAACAGTTGTTTTTAAGATTAAATGGAAGTGATGGGGCTCTACTTAGGGTTGCTGAGACCTCCTTAAAATCCTAAGAATAGAAGAATAAGACAGATAATTCCTTTTTTGGCCTTCTCTGTGTTACCCACACTGCTAGCCCTCCATTCTGTTCCCTTCAACTATTGAAATTTAAGAAAGAAAAAATAAAGAGAAATGGTAAGATACAAAATACTAAAATTCAAATACAACAAAATATTCTTTGGGTCTTAAAGTCTGGGCTAAAAGTTGCAAAATTTGCATAGTGCTGACTACATAGTAGGTATTCAATAAATATTTCATAAATTAAATGAACAACTGTGTGCATAAAGGCAGCATATTGGTAAATTTGGTTCACTTGATGTGGAATTTTTAGAAAGAAACAAAGGGTAGAATTCCTTAGAAAGTGGAGCTCACTAAAGGGTTGAGTAAGGAGTTAATCCACGCACAGAAAAAGCCACTGATAGAAGGCCAGAGGTTCATTATCTCTCCCTTCCCTCCATTAGTTGGCACTCACTGAATTAGCACACATGCTCACTTTCTCTCTTTAACCATTCCCTTACACAGCTGCTTTATAAATGGATGTGTTATTTTACTCATTTTTAAAGAATTGAGGCTGGTCATGGTGGCTCACGCCTGCAATCTCAGCATTTTGGTAGGCCAAGGCGATGGATCACCTGAGGTCAGGAGTTTGAGACTAGCCTGGCCAATATGGAGAAACTCTATCTCTACAAAAAATACAAAATTAGCTGGGCGTGGTGGCACATCCCTGTAATCCCAGCTACTTGGGAGCCTGAGGCAGGAGAATCACTTGAACCTGGGAGGCAGGGGTTGCAGTAAGCCAGGATCACGCCATTGCACTCCAGCTTGGGCAACAAAAGCGAAACTTCGCCTCAAGCAAACAAAAAGAATTGAATACAGCTGTTCTTCTGGATTATAAACATACCATTTACAAGCAAATTTTCTATTTAATAGCTAGTTCGATGCTGCTGGCCACCCATACTTGAGATCCTTTTGCCTTTGATTCTCTAAATCTACCTGGCATCTCTCCCCTCCATCTCATTTTCCCCTGCTCAAGGGAAGAATCTGCTCTATAGAACCCCACTTTCTCTGTATTTTAGAAAAATATCCTACCATCTCTTTTAATTTATCATTTACTTATAAGCAAATTTACTTTCCTTTAGCATTGATATTCAAAGTAAATATATAATTTAATATTTTTGATCTAATTGGCTTAATTTTGAGGATCATATAGTATTGTTTTCAATGATTCTTCAGTTCTCTAGTTTTGTAAATTTTATACTTTTATTATAATTTTGTGGATTTCATAAAATTGAATCTGAGCATGAAACATTATGTATAGCATTCTTTCTATTTGAAAATAAGTTTTGAGTCTCAAATATTTAACTTCTAAATAAAACTTTTGAAACACAACCCAACTAAAGTAGTGCCTGTCCATAATCTAAATACAACCTTAAAACTAGTTCAAAACAAAAGACTTTTTGATTTATAAAATGATTCTTATGGACATGGAAAGAATTTAAATTATTCCAGTCTTCTCAGGACATATTTAGTTTACAAAGTAAGTTAACCTACAAACCTAAGATTTTGACCATTTTCCCCTTTTAGATTTTGTCTCCATGGAGTTGGCTATGTAGGAAGCAAAAATTAATTTTATGGGTCAAACATTCTCTGTAGTCTTTCTACTAGAACTAATGTTGATTTTTGCTGTCTTTCAGTGCCTGAGGTAATCATGACATTCTGTCTTTTCATGGTTCAGAAGACAGTTCTTTGTCCCCTAACTCTCATTTGAGTATATACTTACTTTAGAGTTTGGTATATTAAGTTGGCAAACAATGTCTTACTTGTTGCACTGAGAAAATTGTCTTACTAACATTAGATAACATGGAAATATTCATTTATGAAAAGTGGGAAAATCTAAGCTCAAAGAATTCAATTTAGTTGTATTAATAAAGCATCTTTTGAAAGTAAGACACCCAGGTAATTCATCACAATGGAAACCATAACAAACACATAGGTTGAAATTCTCTAAAAAGTGGCGTTTATTAGATATATAAAATATTAAAAGACTTATTACAAAGCTTTGTAAAACTAAAGATTCAAATATAAAAATAATAATGAATTATGCAAACTATGAATTTAATATCTTTTACCATTATAAATATCAATCATTGTTAGGCAACTTGGAAAAGCTTTTAAATAAGAGACATCCATATATTTAATATCCTTAATTAACACTAAATATTAAAATTTTAATTTAAAATATTTAAGACATATTAAAGGGGGAAATAAACATCCTAGAATGCTTTGTGCAGCACCAAGAAATGAAAACATGTAGAAAAAAGTTAAAATCCAAATTTAACTTGATTTTGATGTTTTTATTTTTGATATAAGTTGTATGTCTGTAGTTTTACAATGCTTTTCTATCAGTTGTTTCCTTGCTCTCATTTTGTAGAGCAGTGGTTCTTAAACTTTGGAGTACATTATAATCACCTAATAGTATATTTTAAATTCTGATCCTAGGGCCTACTCCCAAAGATTCTGACTTATGTTTCGCATGGAACTCAGGCACATATTTTTGTAGGTTGGCTTTAGATCACATTTTGAGATGTTTCTCAAAATAGTTGTAGGACAGAAGATGAAAATGTTCCTAAAAGACATCAAAGTAGAAGAGAACAGAGTGGAAATATTTTAAGGTCTGTATGGTAAGAATCATACTGCAAGGACATTAGGCACCTGCCCTTCAGTGTAAAATGATTGAAATATCCAATGTAAATTAGTAATGTGGCAATTATTTCCTAGAAAACTACAGTAGTATTAATACTGGGTATATACATTTCCAGAACTACTTTGTTTCAAAAGAAAGCCAGGTAAAGAAATAATAATTTGAAAAACAAGTTTTAGCAATAACAATTGTGATCCTACACTGTGGTATCTTACTGCAAGAGATAGGAGAAAGTTCTAACACTGCAATAATTTATTCCTAAAAGGTGAAGAACATTATGATTCAGTATGGCATAAGTCTATAGATATATTTATTTAATAAGCAGGTTAATTTTATAGACATATATGGTTGGTATATTTCTATGTATTTTTGTATTGGTGACTCACTGTAGCAAACTTCCTCAGGGAAAAGAGAAAGTTTAAGATTTAGTAGTAAAATAGAGTCTTAAGGACAGAGCTTCACACCGTAGTGTTATTTCTCCTATATACAATGGAAGCAATGTGAAACACTATGCTTTAGAAATCCAAACTTCAGTAGCACAGGACTCCAAGTAAAGATCATGAGATAATCTAATCACTTCACATTTACTTCATAGAATTATGTTTATGTCTAATAAACGTGTCTTAGAAATGACTTAGACCAAAGGAGTAATTTGATTGGTTAATGAAGAGTCTAAGAATGATAATTGAATTTGATGGAATTCATTAGTTAAGACATTCAACAGATACTTTACAACTCCAATTATGTATTCTAACATATGTAATAGTCACAGTGTGATATATGTACTTCACTGTTGAATTAGGCATATATGAAAGAATGAGACACAGCATGGTACAAAGAAACATCGGTCTGAGACAAATTCTGCTCTCTCCTCTAGCCCCTCACCCAATACTCTTGCTAAAATATCATCTGTGCAGCAGGCCACAAAAGCACAGAGGCAGATGCCATGGCATATTCTTTTAGAATGCAAGGCTGCTCAAGATCATCCACAGATAATGAACCATGACAACTTTGGATTTGACAGAGTACAAAATGACAGTGGGAGAAAGCAAACATGCTATACAAGGAGCCAGTGCCCCACAAACGAAACCAGCATTTCAAAAACATTAATACTAGTAATAATTTCAGAAGATGTGACAAATACTAATTTCTCTTTAATATCACAAAAATTTTTAAAGAGATACGTTTCTTCAATCTTCCAATCTTTGGCACAAATACTACCCCCTCCGCCCCGCCACCACATATCAAAAGATATGGATGGATAAAGGAGGTCGATAATCAACAAAATGTGTCAAAAATTTGTTTTTTTCAAATACCTTAATCAGGCAGTTCCAGTGTGATTTCCAGGAATGAAGCAGTAGACAAATGAGCAGTCTTCCAATCTGAGTCCAGGCGTTTGTTCAAGCTCTTGCTAGTTCTTGCTAGTTTTCCTGTTTTCCCTTGGGAGAGAGAAAATAATAGAAAGAATCTGTGAAAATGCTGGCCTGCAACTCTGCACATGCCTTTACTATTGACTGGGTATAGACTTCTGCTTATGCAGCCCATTCATTATTCACATCCTGGTCTAGTTTCCTCAATTCCTGGTATGCTGGGTGCTCCAGGCTAAGAACCAATAGGTATGAATCATACTGACATTTTAAAAAATCTAAAAGACTAAACATTTCAAAAGAGTAACTTTTTCATATTATTCTGACATCTCCTGTTCAATGGCATTGGTCTATAGAGAAGAAATGGCCTGTGCTGCCACAGAAGGCACCCAGTGGAATTACCAACAGCAGGGAATTATCTAAGCAATTCACACTTTGTTTTGCTAACAAGACTCCATGTTAGGATACTGGAGTGCTATCCTTCTCTGGCAATGTTCTCCTACCTTTTCAGAATTATTGAAAAGCTAACTGAGTCTATTTTGATTTGTGAATCTCTTTGTGAGCAACAACAGCTGCAGCAGTGCTAATAAAAAAGGAAAGACATTGCTATTTACCTAGGAAGAACTTTGAAATACTGCACATACAAAAGCATCTGAGTGATAGGGAAGCTCTATCAAATACTTAAATATTTCCCTTCTTTCCTCACTTTCTTTGCCCTTTCGGCCTCCCTTCCTCTCTCCTTTCTTTTACATTCTTTTCTCTTCTTTTTTCCCTGTTCCTTTAAAAAAAATTCTTTCTGTTCTCTTTAATGCACTCCCTATTGCATTTATCTACTTTTTTGATATAAAACTGCAAAAACTTTTGCCCCGTATTTCTACTACCTTATATTTGATGGTTGAAAGTAATAATTTTAGAATATTGAATCTCAAAAAAAACTGAGTAATAAAGTAGTATAATTCTTTCACAAATGTAAAAACACAGGTAGACAGAATTCACGTTATCAGCTGAATCCTGTAGATCAATTAAGAACTGAGGCTTTGCAAAGCAGAACATACATTAAAATCATATTGTACACCACTAGTTTATAAAATGTGTCATTTGTTAACTGAAGTAAATAAATTTAAGAAAAGAATTTAGGTTTTGTCAATTCCAGTGACTCCGATACAAATCACGTCATTCTGCAGTCTTCACAGTTTATTTTTCAACTCTCCAGAGGAATCTGACATGGCAACACTCTGTTATTTGAAGATTTGAGTTTTTGTACTACAAGATAAATGAATACATAATCCCCTACAGCTTTCATTGTATTCTGAATAGAATTTTATATTTCCTCTGCAGTTATTAAACCGTTCTCTTTGCCAACCAGTGGATTGGAATCATTCTTGCATAAATCCATATAGAAGAACCTGGGAATTTACAGGGTTTGGGAAAACTTAAGGCCTTAGTTTAAAGGAATAGATGCTTCACAAGAGACTTCTATTCCCTGAGTGGCTTCTGAGCTATAATTTGCCTGGCTGATAGAGACAAGGGAGAGTTAGCTTCAGCTCAGGCTGCTTCTAATACTTCTTTACTATCTGTGATTTATTTAATAAATATTAATTGACTGTCTATTTTGAACTTTTTTTTTTCTTTTTGGCCAGGTCTTGGGGATAAAAAAAAAAGATAGGTTCTTGCCTCTGAAAAAATTTGGGGTGACATATATGGAAATAAAATAAAATATTTTTATAAATTTGTGTCATGGTGGAAATTTGGGATATGCTAGTCATTGTAGAAAGATTTTTCTCATCCTCAAAAATAATTCTAATTTTTCACTGTGAAAGACATAGAAAACATCACTAACCCTGTGTTTGCCATGCGTGTGTGTGTGTGTTCTTTAGAATACTTAGCATGAGGTGACTGAACAATAATTCCCTGAGTTATTGCTATTATTTAATTTAATGGTTTGCACATTTGTGGTTTTTCATAACTGAATTTTTTTCAACAATGATTCCAAGCATAAAGTGGCTTCTCCTCAACTCTCTGAAAGTGTTTTAAACCTTTCTCCCATGGCTACAAGTCCCAGAAAATATCTTATTCCTCAGAGGGAACGGGCATCAGTATCAGATTCTACATGTTAGAGAAAATACATGAGTTAGTAAGACATACCCATCCTAGAAGCCAAATAGCAAAGATTAAAAACCACCTGTCATTGGGACTATGAGCTTACAAGTGAGCAGTAGACTTCCAGCAGAGTCTGGAGCAAGAGCCCCACAGATTAAAAAACACAGATTAAACAACACAGATTCAACTAGAGTCATTTACTCATTCCCATGGTTTAAAGGATATTCACAGCTCCCACCAGAACCCACTTTGCCCTGTGTTGCATAAAACTACATGTTGTAAACTGAAGACATTTTTGATGAAAATTTATTCTTTAATTCTCTCAGGAACAATTTTCTAAATGCCTAGTCTATGCCGGGCAGGGTGCAGAGCAGTGAAAGTACACTGGCCAAGGAGAGAAACAACTACCTCCACCCTTCCTCCCGCCTCATGCTGCAGAGCTTGCAGTCTGATGAGGTATATTTGACTAATATACAGAGTATAAGTGTTTACATAATTTAAATAGTAATAAGTTCCCAAAGGACAGGTAAAGACCCTTGAAGAGTGAAAACAGGGTAACCTCATCGAGTACTGGCTTCCATGCAGAAATCATACTTAGGTATTGAAAAATGAGTAAGAGTTAGTTGGGTTTGGAGGTGGGTTGGGATTAGGGAGGTAGGGGTGGGCCCAAGGTGGGAACAATATGTGTGTGAAGATCTAAGGCAGGAAGGAGCTTTATATGTTTGACAGACTTAAAAAAAAAAAAACGTTACTATAACTCAAATACAGTGAGTTTAGGGAAACCCAGATGATGATGAAGCTGGAGGTGGGGCATGGATCAGTTTGTGCTGAGGGGTCTAAGTGAGGGGGGATCATGAGAAGCCTCTGGAGGATCTAATTCTTCTAGCTGCTCTTTGAAGAATGGATTGAGATGGAGGCGAGAATAAAGAGGGGTAGGAGATGACATTTATCATGATTTAAAAACATTCTTGAACCTATTCTCAGGAGTAACTATTATATTGGTTTAAAAAATAATTTTTGGATGACCTGATATTTAGTAGATTGATCTGTTTTCTTAATGTGTAAGTAATGCAATATTTTTCTTCCTAGTACTTATCATTATCTAACCTAGCTATGTACCAAATAATGAAATTTCAGTCAACAATGAGTTGCATTTAAGATGATGATCTCATAAGCTTGTAATACCATATTTTTACTATACTGTGTTTCAATCCACAAATATTTACCATTGTGTTACAAATGCCTACAGTATTCAGTGCAGTAACATGCTATACTGGTTTGGAGCTTAGGAGCAACAGGCCATCCCATCTAGACTACATGTATAGTTAGCATATATCATCTAGGTTCGTGTAAGTACACTCTATGATGTTCGCCCAATGACAAAATACCTAATGGTGCATTTCTCACAACATATCCCTGTCATTAAGTAAGGAATGACTACATATATGTTTTTCTTGCTGTTTGTCTCTTCCTCTCACTACTATAGTAACTTTGAAAATCTACAAGAGTTAATTTTTTTTTTTTTCAGTTTGGTTTATGATGCATGTGTAGGACCTAGAATATCACTTGGCATAGAACAGTAGTAGCTCAGTAAATACATCTTGAATGAGTCAACAAATGTATTGTTTTAAAAACTGTCTCCAAGATGTTATGAATTATTTACTGCTAATATTCTTGTAAATTTGCTTTTATGCAAGGTCAACTTGCGTAGTAAGGTGTAGCATGTTAGATTAATAAAATGTGTCCCTGGTTATTTGTCATTAAAAATATTCTTTAGGTTGATTCCATACATTGGCTATTGTGATTAACACTGCAATATGTAGGGGAATGAAGATACCTCTTCGTCATACTGTTTTCATTTCCTTTGGATATATACCCAGTAATGGGATTGCTGGATCATAAGGTAGTTTTATTTTTAATTTTTTGAGAAGTCTCCATAGAATGGTGGTTATCAGGGCCTGAGTTGGTGGGGGAGATGTTGGTCAAAGGACTCGAAATTTCAGTTAGAAAGAATAAGTTCAGGAGATCTACTGTACAACATGGTAACTATAGTTAATAATATAAGGTAGTCATAAAAATGCTGAGTGGATATAAAGTGTTCCTACCACAAAAATAGTAATTATGTGAGGTAACGCACGTGTTAATTAGCGAGTGCTAGTCATTTCACAATGCATATAGACTTCAAAACATCATGTTGTACGTGTAAATGCATATAATTTTACCTGTGAATTAAAAAAATAAATTTAAAATAAACAGTTGTTAGAGTTGTAGCTTATCAAAAAGGTATAAATAAAACCTGATTGGACAAAACAGATGGATAAAAAAATAGAAGATAAAGAGGCTAATGGGAAAGCAAAATACATTTGTCTTAACATATTTCTGAGACTTCAAGTTTAATTATTGTAGAGTAAAAGCCAATTATTTTCAGCATATTCTCTTGATGGTTACATAAAATTCAGAATCCTTTAGTTATTATCAATTAAGAGATAGATGCAGATAGTGGACTGTCTGGCACCCCTTATTTGACAGAGAGACTGGGGATATAACTTAATCCAAATGTATGTATTTTACATTTTCTAATATCAATATGATATTTTTGTGACATATCCATAAGTTCATACAAACTAAAAGATGAAAGAGAAAATCTAATGAGATAGAAATATTAAGAGTTTTCACAGAGTGAAATGTTTCTTAATTTATCAATTATTTTGCCCTCATTAACATATGTACCATAAATTTCACTGGATTAGATATAAATTGGTTTAATATACCAACTTAAATAACTTAGAGAAATGTGCTTCATATATATATATATATATATATATATATATATATGTATTATTTTTTGCTAAGAAAACCTGCCAAGTTATTTGCTTATGGTACCCTTAATTTTGACTTACATGTGTTCATTTTTTCCCATAGTATAATTTTTAAAAGGCTAATTTGAATATTACTTTAATATGGAAAATTAACTTTATCATAGTCAATGTAGGTTAAAAGATTCAGTGAACCTTGGCAAAGAAAGTAGAAATGATTAATTTATGATGCATTACCTCAGGTTTTTGACCTCATGTATAAGCAAATCACAGATGACATACCAGCTAATTACCTGAAACATGAATATTTAAGGAATAATTACACTGAAATATTCTTTGTGGCACCATATCCTACATGAAATTTACATAAGGAGAATCTTGGTTTCAGAGAGCAAAGGTAGCAAATGGAGGAGAAAATAGAAGAGCGAGGCTTTCACCTACACCACTCAATTGTTTATTGTTAGTTTAAGAAATAATTGGGAATTAAATGATTGCAAATTGTCTTAGAAACAGAATGTAAACACACTTTAGGATTATGTATGTCTTCACTTAATTACTCATTAATGGTGACTTTAATTCCTAGAAGTCCACAAACCTCTTGAAATATTTTATAAAATTATATGTGTGTATGCATTTTCACCAGACTCTTAAAAGCGGTCAATGATTCCTTTCCTTGAAATAAGTGTTCAGAAATGGAATTAACTTTCCCAAAGCTTGTTAGTAGCATAGTTGAAGTAGCATTCATATCTATGATTCTGGAGTCTAGTCAGTGAAAAGTACCCTTTTCATTATAAATTATATATTGCCTCTGCTATAATATATAGTTCAAGTCAAGCCATCTTAGGACTTTATTTGCCTCTAGAATCACAAAGTTAAAACAGCATAAGATACTTAGAAAAATAAGTTTTGCTTTATTACTAAAATTAGAATTTGTTTGATTTTTGTATCAAAAATGTTGGGAAAAAATTGTTTACCGTATTATTCAATGTGAAATGAAAGGTACAAGAAACTTTATATAATTTTTCTTTCTGAATTGTTCAGAAAAGTGAATTTGAAAAGCTTAGCTCTCTTGTCTGATTTAATCCCTGGAACGATGCATCTACATTCACTTTTTTATTATTTCTAAAATCTCAACACAGACTATGCTGTGAATTTTAACAACCTGTTTTGTTCAATTGATTACCTTCACTTTCTCTAGTCCTTTGTTAGTGAGGACAGATGAATGTATTTCTTTTATCTTTTGTAAATTTATTTTTCAAATTTGATTTTAAATTATTCAAAAGAGTTTAGGACTCCTTTATAAGTTTGGTTAGAAAGGGATCTAGTCTAGAGATTTGCTAAAAATAGTCATCATGAGAGATAATTTTTAAGGCACATGATCTATTGAACAGTGAAGAGTGGCATATTGGATATTGGTTATTAGATAACTAATAACACCAATACTGGAAACAGTTTTGACCACTGTAGGAATTTAGGTAAACTCTGGTCTCAAGGCAGGAAAAAATCTCTGGGAGAATAAATTTGGGAAAAGCAAAAAAGCACGAAAAATCTCTCTCCCCTCTCTATAGACGCACACACAGACACACACACAGACAGACCACACACACACACACACACACACACACACACACTACATTTTAGGAAACTAAAGTCAGAATAATTGTCAGTCATAATCCTCCATTTAACAATAATTTTTTGATTGAATAAGCCAGGAAATTAGAAGTTTACTCTGCACAAGATTCAGTTACTCCCAGAGCAGCAGACGTTCTGACATGTGTGACTGGACAGGGTAACTAACAAGAGCAATACTTCGTAGGCAATTTCAGATTTCTAGAGAAAGGAGACTTGAGAACCAGAAGAACATCACATGTTTTAAAATTTTTTTAGTTTCTTGTTTCAAAAGGTGTCTTTCAATAAATCTTTCCATGAAGCATAATTTGTTAATATTTATGCTGTTTAATATAGTTAAACTTTTAAATAGTTTGAAACAATATATTATTATATATAATTATTATCATTTTACTATAAAGTCCATTTAAGAAACAATGAATGGAATCTTATGTGAAAAAGGCTGAGGTAGGTGGATTGTCTGAGGTCTGGAGTTCAAAACCAGCCTGGCCAACATGGTGAAACCCTGTCTCTACTAAATATGCAAAATTAGCTGGGCGTGGTGGCAAATGCCCATAATTCTAGCTACTTGAGAGGAGGAGAATCACTTGAACCTGGGAGGTGGAGGTTGCAGTGAGCCAAGATCACGCCATTGCACTCCAGCCTGGTCAACAAGAGTGAGACTCCATTGCAAAAAAAAAAAAAAATTAAATAAATAAAGAAAGAAAATAAAAGAAAAATCTTTTGAGTGATAGTTACAGTATTTTAAAAATTGTCAATTAAAAACATATTAATTGATTTATTAAAAGCTATTAGTTCTTGGTTGTTTTTGGGTTCTTTTTAAAGACAGTTTTGAGTTCAAATCTAGGCTCTAGCACCACCTAGCTATAATTCTTCATTAGTAATCTAGGCTCCCCATTCATCCACTAAAGTCATCACAAAAGTCCTGGTTGTCAAATCCCATACCTCATTCTCAATTCTGAACTTCTCAACATTGTTAATATTGTTGAGCTTCTTTTCACCCTTTGTTTCAAAATTTTGGTTCTGTGTCAATGCACACACATTTTGTTTTTTCTAGTTTTGTGTTTTACTTCAGTGTATTTTTCTGCTTACTCTTCCTTTATCATATCTGTGTTTAATTTCCCCCGAGTTTTTATCCTCAGCACTCTTCTATTTCTATAATCTTCTATGTACTCCAATTACTGCTATGCTGTATATCTTTGGTGCTGGTCTCTTTACTGTACTGTGGACTCAAATTTCCCACTGATGGCTATCTGCTCACAGATGGCTTGCTGGTATATTAAACCCACAAACCTCAAATGAAATATCATATGCTTCTCCCACAGCTTTCTAATTTTGTGTTCCCTGGCTCAGTATCTGATAAGAAAACTTGAATTCATCTTTGACACCTCCTAATTTCCACTCTCACATCTGATTGTCACATACTATTGATTCTTCCACTGAAATGCCCCTGGTATTCCTTTTCCTTCTCTATCAGCCCACTGACTAATTCAGGCCATTATCATGTTATTGCCTATATGTGCTTTAGCTTCGTAACTGATGTCTTGCCTTTAATATCCTGCCACTTCAATCCAAGCTCCACATTGCTCTGCCCTCTAGCCTTGCTCTCTCAATACTAGCAGAGCACTTTATATTGCTGTTAAAGGACTTGCTTTTATCCTTTGAAATACTACAGTTGATTGTATACATGTTGGCTTTTGCTGTCAGATTATTAATTCCTGAGGGACACAAATGATATCTTAGTCTTTTTCATCTCCTCCATAGTTTCACCTTGCCAACTATGCACTTAATAAATATTTGTTAAATTAAGTATAAGGTGTGGGTAAAAACGACAGAAAATATATCATCATTGGTTTAGGCTGACTGAGATGTGATGCTCTCCTCTGACATAAAGAAAGAAAATCACACTGTTGCTGTCAACAGTTTATGCTCAAATATGATCTAATATTTTATAAATCTCGGTATTTAGTTTTTGAACAACAGATGCTAAAAACTGTAACATACTGGAAAAGTTAAAGAGAGTTTAGAAGCATATATTGACTTTACATGTAACTCAAAAATAGACAAATTTAAGAGAACTGAAAAATCAATGATTATTTCTCTTAAATTTGTCTATTTTTGGCAAGAAAATACTTTTATCAGTATTAACTTTTTGGTATGCTTTATATGTATCTGTAGGATATAGAAGGAATAAGTACTTTCTCCAACATCATAGGGAAATTAACACACATGCCTGAGTTTTGAATCATGCTTCTGGGTTCAGGTTGAAGCACTGTAAGTAAGTAGGTGACATCTCATCAATGTTTTTATTCTGACTTATCTGACATAAGTGATATGGCAGAAATATTTGACATACATCTTTGTAAAGCTACACATGTGAAGAAGGAAACTACTCTCTATAGATTGCCAGGCAAAATGGATCAGCAAAATGGTATAGTAGAAAAATTGTAAGTTCTTAGAATTAGACAGACTTGGAATTGAATTGTGACTTTAACACACACTGGCCCAGGAATCTTGAGAAAATTGTTCAATTTCTTGGGTTTTTACTTTGTTAAAATGGTGATAATGGTACCAATTTAGAAGGATAAGGATAAAATGGGATGACATATAAGAAATAAGTGATTCAGATATATAAATGTTTGATATTCAGCAAATGTTGGTCCCTTCCCACTATCCTGTCAACAAAACGGAAAATAGATGTAGTAAAAATGTGAACTCTGAATTAATAAAAGTTGATTTATATTTGTTTATTCACGAAATTTTTTTTTTGAGATGGAGTCTCACTCTGTCCCCAGATTGGAGTGCAGTGGTGCTACCTCAGCTCACTGTAACCTCTGCCGCCTGGGTTCAAGTGATTCTCCTGCCTCAGCCTCCTGAGTATCTGGGATTACGGGTGTCTGCTACTGTGCCTGGCTAATTTTTGTATTTTTAGTAGAGATGGGGTTTCACCATCTTCATCAGGCTGGACTTGAACTCGTGACCTCGTGATCCACCTGCCTTGGCCTTCCAAAGCGCTGGGATTAGAGGCGTGAGCCACCATGCCCAGTCTATTGAAGAATATTTTTGATGATTTACTAGGTTTCAGGCAACGTGAGATCTTTGATGAGAATGTATCACATGATGGAGAAGGGGCTGCGAGACTGATCTTGGTTCAAGTATCAGCTCTGGGACTTATTAACTATGTGATTGTTGGCAAGTGGCTGAGCCCACTAAGCCTCCTGTTTCTCACCTGTGAAAACCCTCAAAAAGTTGCTTCCTTTGAAGGCTAAAGTAATATTTGATTTACTGGTTTATAGTTTTAAAGATGTTAAGTATTAGTACTAGATGTAGATTTGAGGAGAAAACATGTATTTGATTTGGACTTAAATATCTTATATTTGAAATGCCAATAGGAAAACCAAGCACAAATATCTAGTAGGAAGCTGGAAATAGAGGATTATAGACTATATGCTCCAGGAGAGCAGAGATTGTGCATCACTTGCTTAGTATTATTGTTCTGTGTTCATAGTAGCCACCTAATCTGTATATGTAAAATGACAACCAGCATTTTCATAAACTGAAAAGGAAAAGTGACATCTCTTAAAGGTCTAATACATTCGATGATATTTAATTCCTATCATTTAAGAAATAGATCAGACAATAATATTGATTTTCAATATGCGAGGAAGTAATAAATGGAGGAAGATTAAAGCGAATATAAAATTTTGAATGATTTAAAATTACAAATTTTACAAAGCTTAGAAATAAGGTTAGGAATAATTTCTCATTGTCAGATTGGGTCTATTTTCATTTAGTGTGGATAAAATATATCACTTTCCTCAGTGGCATATCAGAATATATTTGCATTAGTAGTAGTTAATAATAAAATATTATTTGTATCATTATTTTACAATTTTGTAGAATTCTAAACTCTTCACATTTAATTGACCACAAGAACCTTGTTATATATAAAAGTAAAGTTCAGAGATTGTATCTTTCTTTCTTTTTGTTCTTCTAAGAGGAGAAGAAAACTTATCAGCATTTGGGGCTCAAATATTTTTTCTTTCAAAAGAATTCTTTTTGTCTTGGCTACTCACTCTAAACAACCAAGGCTTCTGTGAGAGGGGGACTAAGACAGTTGCCAGAGATTAAGGTCATAACACTTACAGGAATTCTTTTACTTTAAGATTTTTAAATATTATTATCTTTGTATGACTATAGTTTTATAACATCTTTAGAGCACAAATAGTAAAATAATTTATGCCATATACAGCATATTCACTATTTCAACTGTGACCATTCAGGGTAGGTTTGATTCATGCAGTCATTCCATTTTCAGTGAGCTAAGTTTTTGGCCTTATCTAAAATCTTCCAAAATTCTGAAGAGAGTATGTATTATCCTCCCCTGCTTAATGCATTAACCCTAACTATAAAAAGAAAATAATAGCAGATAAAGGATTTCTTTCTCTGTTGTCCTGCTAAGAATCTTTTAAAAATTCAGATACATGATTATGAAATACAAGAAAGGGAAGCTGTAAGTTGGGTTTTGATGTAATTCTATTATAAAACTAACTCAAATAGAGGGAAAACCACTAATGAAAATTTTTCAAATTATCCTTTATTCCAGAGCCTCTGAGAAAATACACATTTAATTAATTATTCATTGTTTTTTTCATTCATCCTACATATATTTATGGGACTTACTATGTGCCAGCCTTTGTACTGAGATCTAAATTATGATTAAAAATTAGTTGGTTGGGGACTAGAGAGGAGAGTGTTCTAGGAAGATGATTCTGCATGCACAAAGGTTACTCTGAAATGAGTGAGCATGTGCTGAGGACAGCTGAAGCACAGAAAGCAAAGTGGGAGTGGAACAGTAGTACATTGCATATATATACTACATTTAAAAAAATCTGTTCATCTGCTGATTGGCATTTAGGTTATTTCCACATCTTGGCTATTGTGAATACTGCTGCTATGAATATGGGAGTGCTAATTTCTCTTTGGCATCCTGATTTAATTCTTTTGACTAAATTCCAGAAGTGGTATTACTGAGTCATATGATAGTACTATTCTTAATTTTTCAAGGGGCCTCCTCTTGCTTTTTTAGCAGCTGCACCATTTTCCATTTTCACCAATAGCATATAAGGGTTCAAATTTCTCCACAACCTTACCAGCATCTGTTCTTTTTTTGTTTTTGTTTTGATAATGGCCATCCTAATAGGTGTTAGGTGTATCTCGTGGTTTTGATTTGCATTGTCCTGATGATTCGTGATGTTGAGCATCTTTTCATATATTTGCTTGGTATCTGTATGTCTTCCTTAAAGAAATGTCTATTCATGTATTTAGGCCATTTTAAAATTGGGTTGTCAGTGGGTTTTTTGGGTATCAATTTGTCGGAGTTCCTACATTAAAAATTTACTCCTTATTACCTATGGTTTGCAAACATTTTCCCCCATTCTATAGGCAGCCTTTTCACTCCATTGTTTCCTTTGCTGTGCAGAAGCTTTTTAGCTAAATGTAGTCACATTTGCTATTTTTGCTTTTGTTGCCTGTGATTTTATTTTGATACTCATGAAATCATTGCAAAGACCAATGTCATGATGTTTTTCCCTATGTTTATTTTAGGAATACAGATAAATGGGTTAAAAAAGTCATATATATATATATATATATATATATATATATATATAGCGATTGAATATTATTCAGCCTTCAAGGAGAGGGAATTCCTGCAATATATAACAACATGAATGAAACTTGAGGATATTACACTAAGTGAAATAAGACAGTCACGGAAGGTCAAATACTTCATGATTCTAATTTATGAGATAGGTAAAATCATCAAACTCATAGAATCAAACATAGAATGGTGGTTGACCGAGACTAGGAGAAAGGGGAACTGAGGAGTTGCGCAATTGGTATGAAGTTTCAGTTTATGAAAATGAATTAATTCTAGAGATCATGTGTTAACTGTCCTTACCGCAAGAAAATAAAAAAGAAAGCCATTAAAAATTGTCAATCAGGTGGGCAGTTCTACTTAATCAGACCTGAATTTTTGAAATATCATTTTGGCTGGGTCATGGTGAGTAGATTTCAGGGAAAAAATGATGGACGAGTTAAGCTACACAATTTTTTCTTTCCAATTCTGATTAATCAAATTCCTTGTTCTTATGAGCCACATTATTAAAAAATAATTTGAATGACAGCTTGGATTTAGAATATCCTATAGAGATTAGGAATGAGAATACACACAGGCCAACCTCTCTCTCTCTCTCTCCTACACTAGATGCATATGCACACACCTCACATATATATACTCATTCAATTGTTCCAATCTCTTTACAAATTTACCCATTTGATTGATGTAATTCAGTCATAAACATTGAGATAGTTTTCTAATAGTGATGTCCAATATTTATTTATCATTAGACTATACAGCATGTTTACATGAAAGAAAAGCAAAGGTATGTGACCTATGAAGTAAAGATATTATTAATTTTATATATATATATATATATATTTATATTTTTTTTTATTGCATTTTAGGTTTGGGGGTACATGTGAAGAACATGGAAGATTGTTGCCTAGGTACACATATGGCAGTGTGATTTGCTGCCTTCCTCCCCATCACCTATATCTGGCATCTCTCCCCATGCTATCCCTCCCCAACTCCCCACCCCCCACTATCCCCTCCCCTTTTCCCCCTGACAGACCCCAGTGTGTGATACTCCCCCTCCCTGTGTCCATGTGTTCGCATTGTTCAACACCCGCCCATGAGTGAGAACATGCGGTGTTTGATTTTCTGTTCTTGTGTCAGTTTGCTGAGAATGATAATTATAACACTCAAAAAAGAATGCTATTGAGTGACTGTTGTGTGCCAAGCAGTGGTCAAAATATTTTACCTTGTATTAAGTTATTCAATCTTTGTAACAATCATATTAGATAGTTCCTTTGTATATTTGGTCCATTATATACCCAACCTCATTGAGATATTTCCCTAAGTTAGCTGAGTGACCCAAACTTCTGTGTAGACTCTCTATGTCAGCACAATCCAAAACACTGCAGTAAGCAAACCTAAACTAAACCCAAACCAAACCAAGCCAAACAGAGCAAAAATACAACAACAAAAACCAGAAACAAAAACAAGAGAAGAAACCTATGAAACAACAAACAACGTAATCCAATACATTCATCTCAATACAATTTAGTTACAGAGATTGTATTGTATTTAGTTATATATTTTTAATGTCATAAGAATAATGTAATATTCTTATAATTTTTTAAATTATGAGAATATTACATTATTACCCTTCATCTTTGATAGGTTCTTAGTAACTTATGAGTCAAAACGGTGTCACTGTGAAGTTGCTAAAGTACAATATCAGCTACTTAGTAAATGATTATGTCCACTTACCAAAATGTGACATATTAAGCAGAAAAGACCATGTTCAACAATTATTCCAGTTCAACTATACAGCTTACATCTTATGGAAGAAGGATTGTCATTTTATCTGTACTAAGAGCCCTTCTGCCTAAATAGTTTCAAGTTGTCATTAGTAATGCCTAAGAACTGCTCATTATTAAGCAATGTATCCTATAACTACCTTCTCATGTTTATATGCCATACTGCTTGCGATCCAGAGAAATACCAACCTACTATAGGAGACACAGTTACAAGATAAAATCTTCTCCTTCTACCAAGACAAAGAGGTATAATCAATTTTCATGAAGACATGAAGGCAGCTGATTGGTTCAATATTAACGTACTCACAGAAATCTTATATCACTAGAATTTAAGAGGGTAAGAACTATTTAAAGCCTGAAGTGTGCTGGGAGCAGTGGCTCATGCCTGTAGTCCCAGCAGTTTAAGAGGCTGAGGTGGGAGGATCACTTGGGGCCAGGAGTTCAAGATTAGCTTGGGCAACACAAAAAGACCCTGTCTCTACAAAATATAAATTCAAAAAAATAGCCAGGAGTAGACAGTGCATACCTGTAGTCCCAGCTACTCTGGAACCTGAGGTAGAAAGAGCCCAGGAGTTGGAGGCTGCAGTGAACTCTGATCACACGACTGCACTCCATTCTGCATGACAGTGAGAACTTGTCTCCAAAAAACATTTTTTAAAAATAAAGCTTGAAGTAGCAAACTTAAGAAAACAGCAACAAAAGAAATACTCAATATTCAACACAATGAATATTTTGAGTACAGAAATAAACTACTTCAGAAAGGAAGAATGAACATATATGTGTTTTTGAAGAAAACTTTAAGAAACTAATGGATGAAAGAGCGATATTGGGCTATATAAAAAAATTCTGATAGTTTTATATTGCTTTCCACCTCTACCATACATTCCAAAGTGCTAAGATATGGACACAATCCACTGGGCTAGTAGACATTCTTGCAATTCAAGTATAAACTAATATTTTTAGTTCTACAGGTAAAAACATGGTAGGTACTTCTTTAAAACTTTTAGCTAGGTTAAGATTTTTCCACTTGAAAATTTTCAAAAGTATCCCTTATTCCAGGTAACATCTCCCAGTAGCCATCTCTAACCCTATTGATTTAAGTGAGAATCCTTCCTAGGTACCTGAGCATCCTGCAACCTCCATCGTAACATGATACTAATGGTGCTACTCTGCACTGGCTTCTGTACTTGGTCCTTTCAGGATCCCAGGATGTCCCAGAGCAGGGAGCATGGAAAACATTCATCTGTTACAATTAGTTCACCAAATGGTTTCATTCATGCTAAAGGAACTCAGTTTTATTGTTGCTACTGTTCTTCACAGAACTAGAAAAAACCACCTTAAACTTCATATGGAACCAAAAGAGAGCCCACATAGCCAAGACAATCCTAAGCAAAAAGAACAAAGCTGAAGGCATCATGCTGCCTGATTTCAAACTATACTACAAAGCTACAGTAATCAAAACAGCATGATACTGGTACCAAAACAGAGATATACACCAATGGAACAGAACAGAGGCCTTGGAGGCAATGTCATACATCTACAACCATCCGATGTTTGACAAACCTGACAAAAACAAGCAATGGGGAAAGGATTCCCTGTTTAATAAATGATGTTGGGAAAACTGGGTAGCAGTGTGCAGAAAGCAGAAACTGGACCCTTCCTGATACCTTACACTAAAATTAACTCAATGGATTAAAGACTTAAACATAAGACCTAACACCATAAAAACCCTGGAAGAAACCCTAGGCAAAACCATTCAGGACATAGGCATAGGCAAGGACTTCATAACTGAAACACCAAAAGCATTGGTAACAAAAGCCAAAATAGACAAATGGTACCTAATCAAACTCCAGAGCTTCTGTACAGCAAAAGAAACAAGCATTAGAGTAAACCAACAATCAATAGAATGGAAAAAATTTTTGCGATCTATTCATCTGACAAAGGGCTAATATCCAGAATCTACAAAGAGCTAAAACAGATTTACAAGAAACAAACAAACAAACCCATCCAAAAGTGGGTGATGGGTATGAACAGACACTTTACAAAAGAAGACATATATGAAGCTAACAAACATATGAAAAAATGCTCATCATCACTGATTATTAGAGAAATGCAAATCAAAACCAAAGTGATATACCATCTCACATCAGTTAAAATGGTGATCATTAAAAATCTGGAGACAACAGATGCTGGAGAGGATGTGGAGAAATAGGAACACTTTTACACTGTTAGTGGGAGTGTGAACTAGTTCAACCATTGTGGAAGACAGTGTGGAACTTCCTCAGTGACCTAGAAATAGAAATTCAATTTGACCCAGCAATCCCATTTTTGGGTACATACCCAAAGGATTATAAATCATTTTATTATAAAGACACATGCACACGTATGTTCATAGAGGCACTGTTTATAATAGCAAAGACCTGGAACCAACCCAAATGCTCATTGACAATAGACTGGACAAGGAAAATGTGGCACATATACACCATGTAATACTATGCAGCCATAAAAAACGATGAGTTTGTGTCCTTTGTAGGGACATGGATGAATCTGGAAACCATAATTCTCAGCAAACTGACACAAGAACAGAAAATCAAACACCGCATGTTCTCACTCATAGGTGGGTGTTGAACAATGAGAACACATGGACAGAGGGAGGGGGAGCATCACACACTGGGTCTGTTGGGGGGGCCGAGAGAGGGACAGCAGGGGGGGTGGGGAGGTTGGGGAGGGATAACATGGGGACAAATGCCAGATGTAGGTGATGGGGGGGATGGAGGCAGCAAATCACATTGTCATGTGTGTACCTATGCAACAATCCTGCATGATCTGCACATGTACCCCAGAACCTAAGGTACAGTAAAAAAAAATTTAAAAAAGCTAAGGGAAACATGGGGAAAAAAATTGAGTCAGAAAAGTGTTTATATTTTTCAAATTTTAAACATATTTACTTATTCACTCAAGAATGAGCATTGATTTTACAAGTCATTATATTGCCAGATTGCTGTATATATTTAAACTGTGGCAGAAAATGTGACCAAAAAATTCCCGAAATTCAAGTCATTACTAGAAATGCTTGTTTAAAGAATGTCTGAAAAGGCTAATAGTTAGAAAGCAATCTGCCTAAAATAATGAGTTCAAATAGGGTTAAAACAAAAACCAGCAAAACTACCAGCAAAGCACATAAACAGTAAAGCTGTCATCTTTATTAAATTTCTTTACCGATGTATTGACAATTAGACTGTAAAATTTAAAAACATCAGATTTTAAAAATATATAAATTTTGAAACTGAATTTATATGACATTTTTAAACAGTTCTGGAATGCAATTTTTCCTAACTTTGGCTTTGTATCAATTTCAAAATCACCAGTAGTATTTATTTGTTTATTGATACCAGTAGTTCAAACTTTATAACCACATTCTTTAGAAACAGAATTGCTTCATACAGCCCTCTGATCATGGCATAAAATTCAAATGCACTTACAGCTCCCAAAGACATAAAACCATTTCCACTGTTAGCTCACTTTTCCACTGAGTTCCTCCCTAGCTTACATAGCTGGCATTGCAACTGCATTTTTATTAATTTCAGACTGGGTAGAACTCAGCAGCCTTCTGATGGGCCCATAATTTTTAAGAAGCCCTGGCAGCTGTTGTTTGTAATAAGGGCTAGAACTTTTGTGTTTATTCTTCCTTTTTAAGTGTCTCTTGCTAGAATTGTCCAACAGAATAATGGATATCTATGGTGAAGTTCACCCTCATTTACATTTTAAAGTAGCATTGCCAATTCATAAACAATGTTTTTGTGATATCAGATGTGTACAAAAGGATTAAAGAACAAATTTGAAGCAAAATAAACCAGTATTTTTATGTAACGTAGCTCTTAAATTACAAATACTTTAAAATAAGATAATAACTCTAAACAAACATCTTAAGCTATTACATTTGCAGTTACCTATAGTTTTATTGTAAAAACATTTATAAACATATATATTTAGTTAAAAAATCTTTTTTCTATTATTCAAGTCCCAGAAGTTATCTAGGTATTCAAGTTAAATTCAGCTGAGTGCAAATGGACTTCCTATATGCTGTATTTTTATAGCCTTTTTTCAGTTTGTATATATTGATAGCTTTCTATCAGTTTGCAAAATAGTAAATGAATTGACTGAATCATTTGCTGAAAAATGACAGAATGAAGCATAATATAATAATATTTATATATGAAATCATTTCAGGTATCATAAAAAATATAATAGATTCATAAACTTTCTAAATGTTTTTTCTCAGATACCATACAGATCTTGAAAGGCTTCCACATTTGCCCAAATGATCCAAAGTGAGAGTAAGCATAGTGTAGTTTCCTTTATTTCAAATTACAGCTGCAAGTAATAAAACTTAATCACCATAAACAATAATGCATAGTATTTATTTATTTATTTATATTTTTTTTGAGAAGTAGTTTTGCTTTCATCACCCAGGCTGGAGTGCAGTGGTGCAATCTTGGCTCACTGCAACCTCTGCCTCCCAGGTTGAAGAGATTCTCGGGCCTCAACCTCCCAAGTAGCTGGGATTTCAGGTCTGCACCACCACACATAGCAAATTTTTGTATTTTTAGTAGAGATAGGGTTTCACCATGTTGGCCAGGCTGGTCTCCAACTCCTGACCTCAGGTTATCCACCCGTCTCGGCCTCCCCAGTGCTGGGATTACAGGCGTGAGCCACCACGACTGATCTTATATTTTGACTGAAATTAGGTGTGTTCCTGAACATAACAGATAGAGACTAAGAATTATATAAACGGGGGGGAAATAATGGCAAGGAACATACAGAAAAACTTGTTTTGTTTGGATTTGTGAAATAAATTTTAAAAAGAAATTTGAAGTGTTTATTGATTACCTTGTTTCTAAGTGACAGCTCTTATGTGCAATGTTTGTGCTGTTGTTTGAAACTACCTGGGCTTCAGAAGCAAAGTCCATTTATTAAAGGGTACTTGGAGAAGGGAGTTAAACCTTTATCTTACACTATAGTTTTCTTCACAAAGAAAGATGAAAAGTGTACTCAAAATGGTTTTTCTTTTCCATAAAAATTAGTTTGAACAGAATTATGAGGCTATGATCTCACATGAAACTGTGTAAGAATTTAAGGGAAAAGATAAATTAATTTTTTTAGTTATTTCTTATGTTTGAAAATTATCTGAGTGCTGGAATGCAAATAAAATTTCAGGTTGGGTCAATTGATTTTAAAGTCTTAAGCGATTCCTGAACCAAACAATTTGGTATAATGTTACCGATTTTCTACATTTTGTAGGATTTCTATAGTTACTTATTTTGTGAGTATTATTTGAAAACACCTTACAAGATTAAGATTTCCAGGTTAAAAAAAAAGTGCACAAGATCTTAACAACCCAAAATAACACAATAAAAATGATCAAAACCATGTAGTGATTCAGGTCAGCCTGATATTTTGACTCCCAGAGAAATACAAAAAACATAAGCTTTTCCTCTAAAAAGAAACAGGATTCAACCCTGGCCTCTGTCCACCTACTAGCTACATGACCACAGGCAAATTACTTAATCTTTCTGAGTTCATCTTAAAGCCAAAGAGTTTTTGTATTAGTTGAAATAATGTAAGCATAATGCTTAATTCCTGAATTTCATAAGTGCTTCAGTAAGAGGCAGGATGAGAAAGAAGACTTTTCTTTAAAATACTTAGAAAGTACTTTTATTTAAGTACAGAGTGAAAGTAGAAAAAAAAAAGTAAGCACTTATTAAGTATTCTTGTTGTTTTAAAATAGAGATGGGGTCTCACCATGTTGCCCAGGTAGTTTGAACCACTGGGCTCAAGCTGTCCTCCTGCCTCACCCTTCCAAAGTGTTGGGATTACAGGCAGAGTGACTGTGACTGGTTTTAGGTCTTCTTAATAATCAAGGCACACAGGTATATTTTCCAGTAAACTGACAATTGATAGAAAAACTAAGCAGATGTTTGTCCATCAGTCTTCCTCAAATACTAAACACCCAGTGGAATCCACAAATGTGACTTTCAACAGCCAGTCTTTTTCTAATTCTGACATAATTTCCTTGGTCCTTTGATAAAATGGCCAAAGGATATAGTGCATATTCAATTTTCTGTGCATTCTTCTTGAAATCACTGATGTAGGAATCCTATCCTATTTGATCTTTCTTTTTCTAGTCAGGAAAGGCTTTATGGTCTAGATGGGTTTTGAAAAATAGGCTCCATTTAACTGCTCTGGAGTACATTTAAATTCCCAGGCACTGTAGTTCTTCATGTACAAAAGTATCTCGAACTTGATGGAACTTATGTCAAAAAATAAGGTCTATATTTTTAATATTATCTTTTAACCACATATCCTATAAGCTTTTTGAAGCCCCCTTATATATAGGAGGTCAAATCTCAATAAATATTATAATCAGCTACTAAAACACAGAACCTCTGCACAAATGTCATTAGTTTAGATAATAAACACTTTAAAAAATTTTTTTGATGGATATTTTAAGTTTAAAATTATTGTCATCATTGCTTCAGGTGTTTGGGTGACATCCCTGAAAAACATTAAAACCTCCTGAAGTTTTCTTTCTAGCAGGGGAAGTGGGAGAGATATTAATTCAGTTAATCATCAAGAAAATTTAATGAAATAGATGCTACTATTTCCCCAGTTTTACCCATGAGGAAACTGAGGCTCAGGGAAGTTAAATAAATTGCCCATCATAAAAAAATAAAGGAGAAGAGCTAGGATTCAAACTCAATAAGTGTGTCTGCAGATTCTTTGGCTATGTGCTTCATATTAATATATTATGCTAAAATGTTCCAGGTGTTTCTCAGAATGTTATTGCACTTTGTGAAATATTTGTTAAACACACATCCCACCCCCCTGTACGAGTCATTCTGTCAATGTTGATACTCCATTATTACTAAGATAGTCTCTCCCAAATTACTACATACTACATTTCCATTCAAAAAAGTATCTATGTTCAATACAGAGCATATCACTTTCATTTTACAATATTTTTTCATATTATAGAAAGTTCCATCATTACCCACACACCCTGACCTCTTACATCATCACCCTGTTCCACACAGATCAACTCATTTATTTTCAGCCAAAGAAAAATATTAATCTTAAACTATGAGTTTGACCTTGAAATTTCAAAAGACAGAAGAAAAAGCAATTGATAGTGCAGACATTGTATTCGAGTGCTTCTCTTTCTCTCTCTCCATACACACACACACACACACACACACACACATACACACACACACACACACACACACAATCTCTTGCAGAAAATAAAATACATGGACCAAGCAAACTGTTAGGTTAAGGGCAAAAAAAAAAAAAAAAGTTTTCTTCTTTATCATTATAAAGCTTGTAGTTCAATGACACTAAAACCACCAATTACACCAATTGCTTTGGTTTGAATGGTTGTGTCTCCAAAAATGGCATTAAGAGGTAGGGCCTTTGGGAGGGTTCTGCCCTCATAAATGGAATTAGTGCCCTTCTAAAAGAGGCCAGGAACCCTACCTACCCCTTCTGTGATGGGAAGACTCATAGAAGTTGCCATTATAAGGAATGGGCCCTCACCAGACAGAATCTGCCATTGCCTTAATCCAGGACTTTCCAGCTTTCAGAACTGTGAGTAATACATTTCTGTTATTTATAAATTACCCAGTCTAAGGTATTTTGTTATAGTAACCCAAATGGCGTAAGATACCAACTAAAAATCTATATGACAAGTAAGCATATACTTTTCCCTGAGGCACAACTGGTGTTACGGCACTCAAGATCTACTGACAAAACCTGAATGTGTGTTTGAAAATTGATAGAGTAACACTTTTCTTGTCTCCTGAAATTTGATCCTGCTGATCATTCAGATACCACCTGAATATAACACGTTGTACAAAACCAAACAGAACTGTTAAATTATTTCTCTGTTTAACAGTTACTTCAAAATGAATCAGCATTAATGATATCAAAAATTCTTTTATATGATACATAATTTAAAAACCAGAAATGTGAAATTAAAAGATTGAAAAGCAAATCACAAAAGGCACATGAACTCAGCACATGGATTTACGCAGTTTTCTCATCTTCAAGCCTCAGATAAAGATCTTGATTATCTCCCCTGAAAACTGTTGATAACACTAAAATAAAAATTCCATCATCACTTCCCTTTCATATAGTACTCAGGATAATCACAAGCTCAAAAATGAAATTTAAATTTCTGATTAATAGTGCAATAAAAGAGCAGAGAAATATAATGCAGGCAATACTGCATTTGTTTAAGTACATTTTAGCAAATGGCTCTTTTAGATCTAGCATTCATTAGTTTACACAGATAGATGAGTTACATATTTTATTTTTCCCTCATGTGCTAATATTCAACAAAATTCTAAATGAAAAATACTTATATTTAAAGTTATTCAGAATAACAAACATGCCATTATTGAAAAAAAATCTATAGGGTAATACCATATGCACAACAAACTGACGAAGCTTAAATTAGCTCAATATTAAAAAGATATTTACACATATTTCTCTTTCTCTCTCTCTGACGTTCCACGTATATTTTTATCATAAGAAAAAGTACACAGGATACCACATAAGACTGTCACTCAATACCTGCTATCATTGCAATAAGTTAACAAATCATTTTATCTTCAAATATAAAATTTATGTTAATAAGTAAAAAGTAAAAAATTTATCAAATACATGCTCACTCAAGTCAGAGAACACAAATAATAGAAGATAATGTTTGAGTTAATGTGAGGGTGTATTTGCAGCAGACCTATTTTCATGGTCAAGGTGACTTCTGCATATGCTGAGTGAATCCTTACACAAAGCTATACCAAAGAGAAAATATGTGTCAACCCTGTGGGTGGAGGTGACATGCAATTTAAAATGTCTAATTACACATTTCACCTTAGCTAAACATCCTGAAAGATGACATGATCTGATTGCAGATTAATGCATTATTTTTCTAAGGCCACAAATGAAGTATCAGTTAGAGAAAATATCTTTCTGATTCTCTAAGTAGTCCAAGAATTCTATGAAGTGCCTTTGTTAGCTATGTGAATCTGAGTGATTTGCCTTCATATCACCGACCCTATAAAAATAACTGAAATGTTAGTGGGTGTATAAATATCACTGAGGACTTTAAAAAAATATTTGGATAGGTTTAAAAATCAACCCTGGCTAGCGGCTCAAAGAAAACCAGTTTAGTGCTAACAAAAAAATCGGGTCCACTTTCTTTTTCCTTTCTCTTCTCTCCCACGTATCTTTCCTTATTTCTCACTCTACTGCTCCATGCTCCAAGTTCTTTCTTCCTAAATATTTTATGAAAAATTTCAAAACCATTTTTCTTCTGGATAAATAATATTTGTTTTTTCTTAATTTCATACTGTGGTTTAGATTTTCAAATTTCATTAAAATTTGTGTTTGCTGAATGCCTAAATTCTTTCAGACATTGCTTCTGGTGCATTATTTCAATTTGTATGACTTTTCAAGACAATACCTCAAAGCTCCTTAAACAGGGCAAGACTTTAGGATTGGCTGATGATGATACTGTTCATCCAGTATGAGTCAATATATTCATAAATGCACTTTGAATACTTCTAATGTGCCACAGTCTATGCTGGAAATAAAAAGATGAACTAATCCATCTAAGTAACCCCTAAGAGCTATAACAAATCAATATGATGGGTGCAATAGCAGCACATGAGAAATGCAAGTGTGCTCTGAAGAGGGGGTGTTCATTTTGTAGTGGACGTTCAGACCAGATACAAACATATTCATTTCATCTCTTTCCTATATCATACAGTCCTATCCTCCCACTTTAATATTTAAAAAAATAAACCACTTTCTCTAGCTTCACAATAGTCTAGCCACACAACTTATCTTGTACTCATTTACTCATGCATCATTTCCTACCACCACTCTTTAAATTGTGCCCTTACTATGTGTTAAAGGCTAGAACAGAGTAATGAAACAAATAGACAGTTATGCTTCCAAAGAGCTTGTGGGGGATAAAGTAAACCAAATATTGATTTAATTGCAATTATTAGGTGCTAACAATGAGACATAAAAAATTTATCCTCATGGTTTTTTCATTTAAGGTCAATTTTTCCTTTCTTTAATCCAATTCTGACTTACTTTGTTATTAATAGCTTAAGGAAAACAAAACAAAACAAAAATCCCTCAGCATGTAGAATGTGACTCAAGAAATCCATGTAGTCTCTACTTAGGAAATGCTGGTCTGTTTTCATGATGGAGGAAGGGTTGTGTCATCCAGAACAACCTCCTTTAGCAGTGGCCATTTTTGGAGACGAGAATGTACATAGTGTTCATAAAGCCATTAATTTATTTTTGCCCTGTGGAAAGAAGACTATAAGGGAATGTAGGAATAGAGTGATTCTGTGGATCTAAAACATGACAAAACTGTACTCCAGAAATATTCTAGAATTACCAATAAACTGATAGTAACAACAGTACTTTTTGGTTTAGCCATATACAGTATTCATGTGAACAGAGGATGAGTCATGGCATCTGACAGTCCATGCTGAATTTGAAACAAATTGGACCTATAATTTATAGTACAATAGAACCCAAGACAGAGACACATGCAGTCCAGGCTCTTTAAATATTCTATAAATAATAGCTCAGAGAGGCACAATTGACAATGAGCAGAGGCTGGATGATGAATCATCAAGTAGTTTAAGTAAAACCCTGCCTGATTAAATGCTTTGTTTTTAAACCACCTGCATCAGTGTCTGCTGTAGCAGGACAGATCAAATTGTTCTAGGTCTTTTTTTGAAAAAGCAGACGGCTTACAAATGATAAGTTTTATTATATTATGAAACTGATGCCAAACTGAAGCGCTGAGTATTGTGTAATTCCAATTATCTCCATTTTGGCCCAGGATTTCGTGCCAGGCAATGTTACAGATGCGGCTAATGTAAATGATCAAGCTTCCTCATAGCTTTGGGTTGTATGCTCATAATTTCATTTTGCTCTTTGTGGCCTGGAGAATTCATTTTTCCATCCTTCACTTCAGGAGTCTTTTCTGTTTATCCCACCAACCAGTTACCAGATGCTATGTCGACTAAGCTAATTAGTGGAGTCTCCTTCGAAAGCTGGGGCTTGCTGAGTGTGGTCATTAGAACAGACAGAAGGGAAGACGCCAGAGATGCCCTGAATGACACATAAGCTCCAGAAAGCACTCTCGTAGCCAAATCACTGGGAGCTTCATAGAGGTTGCGACTAGACAATGGGAAAATACCCACTCAGGTGAACAAAAAATCTGGTCATTCATCTGGCTTTTAACGTGATGCTCACTGGTAGGTTGACTAACTTGTTCACTGCACTAACTCAAAATACAGACAAGGAGAGTCTTAAATTAATGTTAACGAGGCATTTTATTTCTTTGCATAATTACACATTGACATCACATATTAAATGGTACATTTTAAACTAGTGTTTGCTCCATCTTGGAGTAGTCCAATTACTTTAACATTTTTATGCTATTAAATATCATATTAATGTTGTCCTGGAAACCAAAATAACACTGGTGTTCATATGTCTTCTGTATTAGAGCTTAAAATGAACTTTGGACTATAATTTCACCTTATATTCTTTATTATCACAATTCCTTGTCCATATAACTTTCCTACCTACTATATTGGTAACTACTACATGAAGATATTGTTTCTATGTCTAATTTGTTTTTATATCTCTAAAGTCTAGCATAGATCTAGGAAATAGTAATTGTTTCATAAGTTTTGTTTAATAAATAAATAGGTGAATTCCGGGTCTCACAATGCCTGACACATTAGGAGGTAATGAACACTTTTTACTCAAAAGAAAAAAAAAATTTGTTGTGTAAAAAGTTAGAAGTAAACATTTTTTATGAAAACGATGGGATTACTGAATTAGAGAAAAGATTTAATCCATGTACTAGAGTTTGGAGTTGACTATTATTCTGGAGAGAATACATGTATTCATTTATATAGAGGATTACCTCATTTTCCAACCAAACTGATTAGTTCCAATATACTATAAAATGCACTGGATGGGAGAACTTTATCTCTGATGTCCATGGTGATGTCAATTTGTATTTAAAATGTAAAGATATAGAAACCCATCATTCCTGCTGAGACAATTTGCCAGCTGATACTTTTGGCTAGAGTGCAATGGCGACTCCATTTTTCTCTGAGTAGCCAGGTTTCCTGTTAAGGATGTTAAGTGAAAATCAGAACAGTACACTTTTTGTACCGTTTAGAAAAGCAAATCAGAGATTTGTGGTTAAGGAAGACAGTTTGAGACTCAAACCCTCTGATTAAAAAAGCATGATCTAATCAAATAAATACACACATATTTAAAGAGCCTTTCTTGCAGTTTGAGCAAGGAATCATCCAAACACAACTGATTTTGAATATTTGCTTTGCCATATATTAGCTATGTGTCTTTCAACAAACTTTTCAACTTCTTTGAAACATATTGTCTTCTACTGTAAAACAGTGCTCACAATTTCCACAAATAAATGTTGTAATTTTATGAAATAATATATAAAAAAGTCCCTGGAACTGCATATATTTCACTGAACTAGTCCCCTCCTATCACAGAGGTTTATTAGAAACTGTAAAAATGTAAATTCCACTAGAAGTATGTATGTTGCATGATTGTTCATTTACATATGTTACATGATAATTTATATTACTATATTAAAATATACTTCAATAAGGAGTATTTAATTATGAAACAGTTATTTAATTAAACACTGTAGTGACAATGTTAAGGTAGGTTCATATGTAATAATATACAATGTTTATGCCTCATGATTGAATGAAAAACTAGTCTACAGCAGAGAATTATGGAAAAATGTCATTAATGTAAAACTATATATTCATGCACTATGAAAAGTCTGAAGGGATTCACACCAAACTGATGATTGCAGTTACTTTTAGAGTATATACTAATAATTCCAGGGAGGATTTTACTTTGTTTGTAGTTTTGAAAAAATAATTGGAGAACTGTGGCTTAACAGAAAAATGCTAAAATATTTGTAACTTGTGAAAAAAAGTTATTCTGCTGCTATGTACAAACATTGATTGTAATATTTATTTATTCATCCTATTCAATGAGAAAGAAATGCATATCTTAAAGGTTTTCATAGTTCAGATAATCCAGTGGAATTTAGGTTGCCAAGTTTCACAATTTTCCTGTTTGTCCTTCATCCTAATGGGACAGAACTGCCCTACTATCTTCTGTGGCTTCTCTGTTTTTCTGAAGTGCTTCTTTCTCAATATGCTGAATAAGCCAAAATGAGAAATTTGAAAATCTGTCATATTTTCTCGCTTAAAAGTGAATTTCCTTACGAGGCTCCTTTGAATTCTCTTCTTTTAGGGGAAGTTTTATTTCTGCGATAACCCATCTTGGGTATATTCTATAGCAATGACTCAGAAACACTTGCCATTGTCAGTCATTCTCTGGAATACAGATACTTCAAAGTGAATTAGAAATGTAATGGTATTTGAAGGCTCTTAAACTGGCTATTATTTAACTTTTTTTTAATGAGTTATATTATCTTGTGAGAACTCACATCTTCTAAATTTACTTGGAAGTATCTTGAAACCAATGGACATATTTTACTCATTATCATTGCCCTGCACGGAAGTTTGTTGGTATTAATTTACAAGAGCAATAATACTTTCTTTCACACTCATTATTCATATAGTCATCTGACTATTCATGAAATATATTTTTCAAATTTTCTGCAGGCATTTCACAGCAGTCCTATATTTCAAAAATTATCTTCTCCAGTACAAATACTAAGACATTTTTCGTAGTATTTCTTGCCTATGGTTCTAAAAATATGTGTTCTCATATTAGCTCAGAGGTACACCATTTCTTTCCTATAATTGTAGTCCTTAGTTTGGAGAAGTCCTATAGCCAATCCCTAGCCACTGGCATAAAGACTATCACTGAATTTAGCGGGACTAAAGAAAGCAGTGACCCAATTCGAGAAACTTAAATTTGGCCGTTGATATAATATAAGGAAGCTTGACTTTTGCTACAGAAAAAGAAAAAAAAATTAACTTAGACCTCTGTAAGAAGCTTACATTTGAGACACCAGAACCGGAGTTGTCACAAATTTAATATCAGGGCATGTTATGGAAACGCCTCTTCACGGACACTATGCAAGTAGTTATTTCACTTTTGGCACAGTGCACAGGAAGAAAATGGATACTACTTAAAATGCTAACATGTTCAGTTTAATTTAAGATTCTCATATGACTGTGATAAGATGAAAGAAAAATGAATTCTTGACCAGATTAGAATCTTGAGAAACTGTCAGTCAAACTCCACTCGTCATGCCTTAGGTTGATTAAATTCACATAATCCAATATACACATGAATATATTAAATGCAAATTTTTCTCTGTAAAGTCAAAATTAATAAGTAGAATGAATATGGCTTCATTTTATAGAATTATATAGAACAGACATAAAATGACCAGCAATTAGACTGTATTTTATCTGTATCATTAATAATACTATATTTTCATTAAAATATGGGTTATGAACTATGCTAAATACTGTGAGCATCATTAACTTTCTGTCACAGTATATTATAAAAATGTAAAAGGCAGTAATTAATCTAACTTAAATGTTTCTTACAAGCCAGCTGTTAATTTCTAGACAAAATAATACATTCTGTAAATTGTATTTAGATTAGCAGTAAAGATAGCACTATGACTAAATTAAAAAATTAAATATCATTAATTATACAAAATTTTATTCCATGACTAATTCCTTCATTTTGAAAGTCTTTAATATAGTGAGTTACAGTAATATTGACTTTAAAAAATTATCTGAGTAATGGGGCTCTCTCTTTTCTTAATTAAATGGTTAAAATAATCTCCAGGATCTTTCATTGTTATATTTGTATCTTTTTCCATAACGATTATTAAGTTCATCAACTTTCTCATATAGTATATCTATTATTCTCTCAAAGCTCTAAAAAATAAACTTGAAAATTTATAACTGGTATTTTAGAATGCTAGTAGGCTATGAAGGTATTTTATTAGATTAAAATAAAATATTTATTAAGATTTTTAAGAGGTTGATTTATATAAAAGACATATTGACATTTCTTTCTCATTCATGTAGACGCTCAACCTTTTTAAAATCTATCTTTTTTTTTTTTTAAACAATCCCTCGTGGAATAGACTCGAGGTTTTTTAACCAATGAAAATAACCTAAATACTTCTATAAAATACAACATTTTCAAGAAAACATAAGAACAAAACCAAACACAATTCCTGTTATCCTCAAAAGCTATGTTAGCTATTTATAGCTTTTCTGTACTCTGTAGACACTGAGAATATTATCACCCTGGGGAACTCTAAATTAGTACATATTTTAAAGTTTTAATTTTGTATTAGCCATTTTCTCCAAAGTGAATCTTTTTCTTTACTAGATTCAAACTTTAGTCAGACACTGTCTTTCTCATCCGGCTAAATTTAATACCTGTGTGAATGGTCCATAATTCTAGCTCAAATTGTTTGGTTTGGCTTTAGAAGAGCCCCAATTCAGTAGCCACTGGGTTTCCAATTCTAGGTCATGATACACACATAATCTAACCTAAACATGTGTGATGTTTCCTTCAGGAAAAGAACTTTGCATTGAAAATAATTTTCAGTGTAAAAATACCTTCATTTTTCCTCTCTGTCGTTTGATATATTTGCCAAGTGGTACCTAAAAGCTCAAGAAATCAGCAGTACATGACAGACATCATTCACATTACAGTGAGAATAGGAAGAAACCAAGAGAGCAGGAGAAAGTAGCTGCAAATCTTTCGGGAATAGTTTAAAAAAATCCAAACAACTTTAAGTGATGCTGTATCACAATACAGTAATAAATCATTCAGATATAATAAATAAATGTCATTAAACATTTTTAGGAAACAAAAGTTGGGTTTTGGGTTTTGGTGTGTTTTTGAAAACAGAGTGGTATAAAATACACTTTTTATTAAGAGGTAGACTTATAACAAATAGATTTATCTAAACTGCATTCTAATCCAATCCAGTGCACTTACTGTTCATCCCAAAGCTGGAGTATTTTGGCCAAAAACATATCTTTACTGGTCATCAAATTTGGTGAGTATGTGTATCATCAGAAAATTATTTACTACTTATTTAGTATAATGGTAGAGGCACTATAGAATTACTGAGTTTAGTGGGTTTAATAATAGCTCTGAGTTTTACAAATATATGTTTTTTTGTGTTTTTTTTCTTTTTTGACAGACTCTAACTGTGGCGCACAGGCTGTTAGGTTGGAGTGCAGTGACATGATCTTGGTTCACTGCAACCTCTGCCTCCTGGGTTCAAGCGATTCTTCGGCCTCTGCCTCCCAGGTTCAAGTGATTCTCCTGCTTCAGCCTCCCGAGTAGCTGGGATTACAGATGTGTGCCACCATGCCTAAGTTTTGTACTTTTAGTAAAGACGAAGTTTCGCCACGTTGGCCAAGCTGGTCTCAAACTCCAGATCTCAAGAGATCCTCCGCCTTGGCCTCCCAAAGTGCGGGGATTAAAGGTGTAAGCCACTGTGCCCTGGCTACAAATACATGCTTTGATCCATTAAGTATGACTAGAATGTAAACTTCTCAAAGACAAGACGTTTGTCTTTCTTGTTTCCTGCTATATCTTCAGTTAGGAGACACCTGATATTCACCAGATGCCCTAAAAATTCTTGAGGCTTGAATAAACCTGTTCCCCTCATTCCAAAGAATCCCTCATGATCCTTTGGAAATTTTTACTTCAGATTTTAAGTATTTTTAAAGGGACATTTTATTGAAATAAAAACAAAGGAGTTTTATTTAAGACTTCTCTAATACATAACTATTTGTGTGTTTTTAATCAGTTGCAGTATTATTAGTCTATTAAAGCCTAAAATTTTCTGACGGATGTTACTGTTTTTTAAAAAAAAGGGTCCTAAATTTTTCTTTCAACAGTATTAGGTTGAGTGGTGCCATTGAAGAGGAAACTGGATATTTAGAACTAGACATCTTTTATTTCCCCTTAAACCTTCTTCTACCAAGGCTAAAGAACTGAGAAAAAGTGGTAAAACCAAGAAGGGCTACCTGCAGTTGTAGGTAGGATATGTGTGAGGCATGTTGGTTGTGGGAGGCAAAACCAGGGACTGAATAAGGGCGGACCGGTGAAATTGTCCATTCTTTACTCTCTCTATACAAATGGAATTGACTTTCTATTAATATTATGAGATTCATGTCTGTGGATTACGCTGTCAAAATCTACATTAGTAATGAAGCATAACCCTAATTTGACTAAATTAGTACCAAAGACTGATGATTCCAGGAGTGTGTCATATAAGCCCTGCTAATCTCGTTTCCTGAACAGAAGAGAGAGGTTTGGCTTGAAAACACTTGCCTAATCACATCATTGATTAACCTAAAACTGCATAATTTTACAAAATAAAAGAAATATATATATACACACACATATATACACACATACACAGACATAATATACATGTAAGATATGTATGAATATATTATATACATATATGCATATGTATAACATATACATATGTGTAATTATATATGTATATCTGTGCATAGCTTTATAACTTCCTACAAAGGAAAACATATATAAAAGAATATGTTAAACTAAATGTCCAATTAATCATCCACAGATGTTCAGGTAAGAAAAAAAATCAAGTCAAGATTCATTTATATTTCCAAAGTTTAGAAATAATTTGTAAAAATTAAATATTTACTTTTTTATTCTGAAACAAATCAAACAGCTGAATTGCTGTGTTATTTTTAAGTTCAGTTTTGTCTATACATACCTATAGCTACACTTTCTTAAATACTGGTTTTACTAAGAAATCAACAAGGAAGGAAACTGATGTGGTGGTGATCGAAGTTGCAGTTCTCACACGTTTCCAGGATTGGTATGGAATAATGGAAATTGCTCTTATTTGAATTTGAGTACAATTTGTCTCTGCAGCATTTTAAAGGAAAGTCTTAAGTATCAAATGCTGAATCATGTCACACATCTAAGGAAAAAACATTTTTCGTTCAAAATTATTCTACATTAATCTCAAGTACTTTGGCATACTGTATATAAATCTTAGTTATTATGACATAAGGCTACACTGTGTGTGTGTGTTGATTAAAATCAAAATTCAGTCAAAAAATTTACTTTCTTCAAAATTATATTTAAAGGAAAAATTAAATGCTGTCATAAATAAGGTAATTACAAATAAGGCATATTTCTGTTTTGAATTTATTACAACTTAATTTTATTTCTGTTCTGCATCAAATATGGATTATTTTCATTTTTTTCATTTTGTGATCACAATATTCTTTTATTTATTGTAGTAAATAAAGTAACATTTGAATAATTCTCTAAGGGAGTTTTCAATAACTCCATTTTCCCCCCAAGAATTTTGTTGTTACATTTTCGTTTTGAACTCCCAAGATAAAATGAAGTCCACTTACAAATATTAGATGCTACACAAATAAAATAAATGTCCTGAGGCTGAGTTAGAAGCTTTTTCACTTTTTAAATAAAAACTATGCTGTTTGTAGTAACTTACTTATAAGAAATATTTTCATCTTTTACTTAGCCTTTATCTCCAGGAGAAAGGTAAATAAAATTAGTATCTCTAATAGCTAACATTATCACTACTCCTGTACTAAACATGGCAAGAAGGGGGAGTGGTACGGTACTTGCCAAATTTACCATTATTAAACTGTTTAAAAAGAAAAATCTTCCTCTAAGTATGTGACATATTCCAGCTACACTGAACATTAAGCATCTTTTAGCTTATATTGCTTCTCAGAGATTTTAAAATTCTGAAATCTTTATAAGAATAAACTAATTTTAAATATTCTTTATCAGTACATACAACCAAAAGGTATAAGTTTCTGAAAAAAAATAAATTGCAATGTTTACAAGATATCACCATTTAAAGAAACATCTATATAATTATGCAAAATTAGTGATGATAGGCAACCAAGTCAACAGAAAGAAGTTATAACTTCTGACTTAGTAACTAAGCTTCAAGCCAGATGGATCATGTGATGGAGCCTTGGCAATGGTGAGTAACAGTGCCAATTTTATGTCATTTTATTAGAGAAATATTAGCAAGGTACAAGAGCTATATGATGAATTGTAGTTGAGAAGTTTTGCAAAGTATTTTCAAAGCAACCATGGCATTGTAACATGGTATGACTTGTCACTATTACTTAAAAATCTGTTTTGCCAAATCTGACATGCCATGCTTTTTCTACTAGTTTTAGTATTTGCCATAGGCTAAAGCTGTGGTCTGTGAGATGGGTGATATAGTTTGAATATATGTCCCTGGCAAATCTTATGTTGAATTGTAAACCCCAGTATCGGAGAGGGGGCCTGGTGGGAGATGATTGGACCATGGGGGCGGATCTCTTATGAACGGCTTAGCACCATACCCTTGGTACTGTCCTCAAGCTAGTGAATGAGTTCTCAAATCCATTTGTTTAAAAGCATGTGGCACCTCCTTCGCCCCCTCACCTCTTGCTCCTGCTGTGGCCAGGTGAGGTGCCTGCTTCCCCTTTGCATTCTGCCATGATTGTAAGCTTCCCAAAGCCTCCCCAGAAGCTGAGCAGATGCCAAGACTACGCTTTTCATAAAGTCTGCAGGACCATGAACCTATTACATTCTTTTCTTTATAAATTACACACTATCAGGTTCTTCTTTACGGCAATGCAAGAATAGCTGAACACAATGAGTCTCCATGAGAAATGCCAACCACAGATGGGATAAAAGAAGTAGTAGATGACTGAAGAACTAGCCACTTGAATAGATTAGAAATTCCTTATAAATTATTGTGCTCTATACAAAGGAATTTAGTAAATATCTTCTTCTTAGTCAATGAACACTCATTGAATATCTGCTGTTATTAGGCTACTACACAGAGAGTGATGTGGAAAAACTAAACATAGGAAAGAAAGCCCTGGTCTGGTTTTCTGATGATTTCATAGAACACAGACAGAACTCAAAGCACTGTAACCAGTATTCTTGAATGATATATTTTACAACTGTAGTTCATACGAGTGAAGAGACAAGTCAGAAATACTAATTAGAAGCAGAAACTGAACTAATATCCTATTTTACTAATAGAGTAAGCTGGTACGATCTTCCAGGTGGTTAAGGAGACTTAGATAAATATACAGGTAACCACAAAGCAAGAAAGTAAATGCTTTCAGACAGTGGGACACAATTCTGTAGAAGTTTAGAGAAGGACATGAATACTTTCAAACGGAAAGGTCATGGAATGCCTGGAAATGTGGGTTTTAAAGGAACAATTATTCATGGTTGTGGGGGAGGAAGAGAATTGGAAATACAGAAGAGGCCATGAGAAAGATTTGGAGTCTGGAAAGCTAGGCATATTTGGAGTTATAATCTCATGCAAGTAATTAAAGAAACGTCTGGAGACAGCGGTTAAGAACCAATTTTGAAGCTAACTGAATTCCAGGATAAGAAGATTGGACATGTGATAATGGGAAGCAGTCATTGTCTGCAACGATATGGTGCTTTTGGAAGATTAAATGGATAATTTTAAAGGACAGAAAGGGTTAAAGGGTATAAAGCCTGAATGGAGAGAGAGATTTTAATAAGGAATCAAATAAAGGTTAATTATTTTCTTTGAACCTTAGTTTTGATGTTTGCTGAATGGAATGTCAGTAGAGGAGGTTGGCATATTGAAGGGTTCTCCACAAAGACACTAAAGTTGTACAAAAGAGGCTAAAATGAAAATAGTAAGCCAGATTTCAGTGTCCTCAGTGATTAGAAGACAGTGCTGGGATGTGTGTGCAGAGGAAAGGTTTTCCATGAGAGGAAAGTGATGGTCCTTGAATGGCAGTGGAAACTGAGGAGAATGTCATCTCTGTGTTCAGCCCTCCCCCTCTCTTTTCACCCCCCACCTGGTGTAATGATGAATAGCCTCCATCTGGGATGTCTTGAGTTTTTGGCAGATGAACTAACTAGGTGTCTATTAGCTCAAGGAGGAAGAAGCAGCATTTGTAAAGAAATGTAAGATGCAAGTCAGAGAATATGGAAAAATGATGGTGGAGACTGTTGGTTGTAGAAACAATCAATGGGAAACATTTCCTGTAATAGCAGTCTTTCATTCTGAACAGTAGTCAAGGATGGCAAGATTCAGTGAAATAGGATGCAGTTCCATATGGCTGCCTAATGTTAACTCTTGATTAAAATCTGTCCTCTATTTTTGCGAAGCTCTCTTCTATTTTGCAAAGTAGATGTAATATATAAAATTTTCTTAAGACTTTCTCTAACAATAAAAATAATCCATCTCTTTCTTCTAAAGTGTTACATAGTGTGTGTGTATTTGTGTGTGTGTAGATTCTATTAAGAAATGTTTTAAATGACATGTATCTCACTGCAGTTATTCTCACATAGCACACAATTAAATATTCAACTCGCCAATTCAATTCAGTAATGCAGACACACATACGTTTTCAATGTTGACCTTTCTGAAAGAGAAAGTATTGTTGGACCAGTCCACTAATCTAACTCGACATATTACCTTAGGCATTTTGTATTCTACTAGTTTATAAAATACTTCAATAACCATGGCCCTTTTCTTTAGGAAGAAAATGTATCTAAAAATAAAATTAAACTCCAAGGAATCATCCAGAAACTTTTGTTGCAAAGTAATATTGTCACATTAAATTTTACTTAAAGTGGCCAGGTGCAGCGGTTCATGCCGGTAATCCCAGCACTTTGGGGGCCTGAGGCAGGAGGATGCTTCAGACCAAGAGTTCAAGACCAGCCCAAGCAACATAGCCCTATCTCTACAAAAAAAATTTTTTTAAATTAACTGTTCATGGCAGCAGGCACCTGTTGTTCCAGCTACTCAGGAGGCTGAAGCAGGAGGATTACTTGAGCCCAGGAATTTGAGGCTGCAGCAAGCCATGATTGCACCACTGCACTGTAGCCTGGGCAATAGAGCAAGACCCTGTTTCTTTATAAGAACTTAAAGAAATGGAATATTAATGGAATTTGGAAATATTTGTTTCACTCTGTTCTAGCGATTGAGTTCATAACAAAAAGGAGCCTTAAAAATGGTATAAAGAGAAATACAATGTTGGAATAGGGAATTGAAATCAGGAGACTCAATACTTCTCATTCTTGTCCTCATCTTCCCTGAGAACAGAATAATAAAGAGAATTAATTTCAACCAGATTTAGAAAAAAATATCATCAACCAGCATTTTTTGAGTAGTGACTAAGTAAAGAGTGTTGTGTTAGGCTTTGGGGACTAGCATTCAAGCACATCTCATCTAAGTAGAGAGATGGCAAATGCTGCTTTATATGGCCATTTATAGTTTTACTATAGAGTTATGTATATATCCTAAAGCCTTATTAAATAAAAGAACCAAAAATAAAATAACCAATGAGAATTGAGATTGGTAAGCTTCATGGAGAAAGCAGCACCCGATCTGAACTTTTAAGATATAAGATCCACAAAAAATGACAAGACAACCTAGCAGAAGGGGCATTGTCAGAAACCCTAATATCTCTGCAAATGTAATGTGAGAGATGAATCTTATTTTGGCCATCACTGCCTTCCATTACTTATCTTGAGACTGTAGAAGATAGTTTCGTGATACCAATGTCATGCTTATAAAATCCATAATCTCTTTTTGAACACTGGTTACCAAGAAACATTTGCAATATTCTTGGTAAGTGCAGAAAGTGAATCTAGAGTCCCAATTTCTCTCACACAACCCGAGTGTCTATGTGGAAGTTAGTTTAGACTAGAGCTAGTTTCTCCTGGAGATTAGGGACTGGATTAGGTATCTGGAGATCCTTCTATTTCTGTAATTATTTCGTATCGATTTTAATTATCCACAAAGCATGAAACTGCTGAGAGCTCAGATTCCAAAGCCATGACCTAAATGTTCTAGAGTCCTACCCTTTCCCCTGTTAATTCAGTTCCCTTGCCTTTATGGGACAATTAATGCTGCAGATAAAGCTTCAGGTAGCATTTGTCTTTTAATAGTGAAAACAAGGAACTTAAATCCTAACAGTAAGATACAAGTTTAGAAGCTTACTTTGCAAGTTCAAAAGGTGACTTTGATCCCAGAAGTCTAGAAAAACAAGAATATGAAATGCTCCATTCTTTTTAATAACTCCTGGTCCACATTTGCATTTAAATGAAATAGCCTTTGAAATGCTTTCTTTTACATTAAACTATTCAACAGTTCATTTTATGAGCTAGGTTTATTTTATTTTTTTTTAAAAAACCACCTGATTAAAAGTTTTAATCTGCTGTGGAACTTGAGCAATACCACAGATCTTAAGGCTTTTAAGATGCACACGGTACCCATCTGTCATGTTATTTGGTGGCTGCATGATAGATGCTCCCCTGAAGAAGCAGATGTTTATACATAAGACACTCATTCCATAAATCTTTAGATGAACAAAGAATAGCATTAGCCAAAATACTATTCACCTTTAATGATTCTTAAGCAGAGAGTCTCTGATTTCTGGCAATTTCTAATCTGCTAATCGGCTTTGTCATCGTTAGGGTCTATAAAAGCAGCCTGTGAGTGAGCTACTCAAGACAGCAGCTGTTCCTTTAGTGTTACTGTACAGAGTTAGACTTCCTGGATAGCCTAGGTTTGTCCTCTGGTCCAATCTGTCAACTTATTTCAAAATTATTTTTAATTTGTGTGATGAGTAAATCATGAATTATGAGTCACAAGACTTTATAACATTTACTTTATTGATGAATTATTTGTTACTATAATTTAGTATGCTTGGATGTGTGTATGTGTGTGTTTGTGTGTCCATTTTAGGACCTTTTAACTTGCACCAGTGCAAATAGATGGAAGGTCATTATCTCAGATAATATGTCTATAGAAGCCAAAGGATAAAGCAGGCAATATAATAGCAATGAAACACTCCTGAAGTAAATCTGCTCAACTGCTGCTAATTCATACTTTATGACAAGGTTTCCTTATCAGTAGAGCCACATTTCTCAATTTCTATTCCACTACTAGCTTTATCCTATTAAACTCCCAGGAAAGGGTGAGTTGTCAGACATGGCTTACTGAGTACTGCCATCATCAGGACTTATTCGCTGATGGCTGTTTGAAGGTAGATGTTCTTTCTGTGTCCTATTTTCCTGGAGAAAAGCCACATTAAAAGAGAAAGAAATAGAAGGAAAAGGGTGGAAAGGGAGAGGAGGTGCCCTGAGAATTCAAGTGCTATGAAAATGGTTGATGGAAACAAAGAAAGAAGAAAAAGAGAAATGTAAAAATAAAATTATTTTTAGCCCTAGTTATAATTATTTTAAATATAGTTCAAAGACTCCCAGTTTCTGATCTTTACATCGACTGTTAACTATCTTACCTTCACATTCCTTTGTGCAGTAAGCTTCACATTAGCAGTATAAAATTAGGATCTCAGCAATACCAGTCACATCTACCCATCCCCAATTAACTGGAAAATCATACCTAATTGCTCTAAGCAGCATTCCAAAAGTAGATATTAGAGAGCTCTGGCTTTCAGAGAAATAAAAATTGTCTAGTTAGCTTTTCTTACTGACATTTTATGAGCAACTTTATTCTGAATCATTTTCAGCATTATAGCACACTATAGAATTTTCCAGAAACTGTGGCTTTTTGTTGAGAAGATTTTGAAGGGAAAAAAGAATTTGTAATGATCACAGTCTTCTTAATAAAATGATATAAACACTCTTTCTCTTTTTACTTCAATTGGAAGGTAAGAAGCAGCTAATACAAGAATATCGCTATTCTATTTAACTAGTTGCTTATCATGACTTACTTTTGAATTTATTCATCTTTGTAATATAACCACCTCCCTTTTTTATTCGCCATCATGGTTATGTTCTAAAAAAAGTACTAAAAATACTATTAATGATTGTGTTTCAATGATAATTTTGTGCAGTCTCACTGATTTTTTCATTGTTTGTTACCAGAATAAATATTTAATTTCGACTCAACTAATAGAATTTGAAGGCCACAAAAACTTCTCTAGAAATAAATAGTGGATAGCAGAAGTAAAGAAGAGTACTCAAAGTGTTGTCCCTACTTTCCCCCCCATCTCCAAGAGTCCAAATGAGTCATATCCAGAAGGTCCACAATCACGGAATCTTGAAAAAAAGTTAAATTACAGCATAATAAATTGGCTGAGTTGGACTAAACATTCCCCTCAGCTCCACTAAATTTTAGGCAGGCTACTTCATGATTCTAGGCCCTTGATCTCTTTTTACTTAGAGTATTTGCTTTAGAAAACTTGTAATTGCAAAATCTTTCCTCCTTTTGAAATGCAAATCTTTTTTAAAAAAGCTTCTTGTCAGTTTTACAATCCAGAAATGTCTTTCTCAAGAACCTGGGAGCCATCCTTTTGAAATGTAGTCATCAAGGAAGATAGAGCTCCTATTCCTCTGTCTTTTGGAGAGTAGGAGCCTAACTTTCAGAAGTACCTTGCTCCAAGTAATAAAGCCATTCCTCGACCATTGACTGGAAGATACAAGAAAATTTTCCTTTCTATTTGGTAAAGACAATTTACAAACACATATGGTCTAACATTCCCCTACCACGGCTCTTAAGAACATACCTGCCTTTTATTTCAGTGGAGTTGAGCTCAGACTGAATTCTGGCTTTTCTTTCCTATTGCAATAGTCTTGAATAAAGTGTTCCTTGCTTGTTCATGAAAAATTGCCAAACTGCGTTAAAGTCAGAAAAATACAGTCTACATATACTAAGAAATAAAGAACATGCATTTTTAAATTAGTGAACATAAAAGTAAGCTTTTTAAGGAAAAATTATAATTAATCTTACCTCCTAATTACCTATAAATCCTCAATTTAAAGAATAAATAAAGAAAATAAACAGGTATACCTACAAAGTCAATCTACAAGAATTATACTAAAAGGTGCTTAAAAGATGTAACATATATGTAATGATTTAAGAAACAGTAAAAAACCAAGGTTTAACTTTTCAATTATATGGTAGCAAGCACACAAGTCATCATTTGAATTCTGATTCCTTAGAGTTTAAGAACCATAGTGTTCAAGTTACCTGGAAACTTAGAGATAATGCTAATTAAACCAGCATATGACAGATGAGGAAACAATAAATACTATGTCCTTATCTAAGCAAACATTCCCAAATATGATAGGATCTTTCCTTTGGTTAACCTTTCCTACACTGAAATTTTTCTTTTAAATTTCTATTAATTATTTATTTATAATTTTAGACAAAGCTGTATGTCTATAATTTATACACAAAGCTTAAAATTTCTATGCAACTCTAAAAGAAGTGACATAAATACAGTGGCTCTCAATAATTGATTTTATTATAACAAGATAATTTTCTTTAAGCTTTTAAAAATCTTATATCTAAATGCCTGCCTTGGATTTAAGATTGTTATGTCTCTCCTTTGTTATGTAAAAAAAATTAACTCTTCATACTTGGAAATATTTTATGAGGCTAACATGATTCTGGTTTCAAGATTATGTGGTCAAGATGGGCTTACTCTGCCCTACGATATAACTTAGGTGGCTATAGATAAATATACTCCCTTTCAAGTGGCTTTACAACGAATTTTTTAGTTTTTATATATTTTTGTAGCTCTAAATACTTAGTAACCTAGGAAGAATTCCCTTTTTTGTTTTAATTTATATAGCCTTCTTTTAACTGCTGTCTAAGAGCCTTTCATTGGCAAATGGAAAATAAAAATCAGAATATAAAAGCAAGTTTATCTTAGAGAGGATTAACATGAAAGGTTTTTGTTTTTCTTAATTCTCAGCATAAAGCAAGGGCAACTAATCCCATAGTTTTCTTTATCCAACCTGAACCCATACTTGTAAGGGTATCCACATTCATTCTTGTATACTCGTATTCCTTTTTGGAGGGGTCTTAGTTCTGTTATGTTCTGTAACTTAGCACATAGCCTTTCTTCTGATGAATTGTTATTTTTACCAAAGCAGTAAAATATCATTTGCTGAAAACATGAACTATGCCTATATTGTAGCAACAGGGCCTAGCATACTGCCTTACTCACAATAGGAGCTCAAAATTTACTAATTGAATAAATGATTGAATCAATGAGACCCAGAACTAACTTCTCAGAGCCTTCTCAGCAGAGTGTCTGCTTTGAATTTAAGAGCAACCTTCATGAAAAATGCAATCAGTGCCACCCAGGGGATGGGATGTCTCTGCAACCATCTCCAGACACCTGCTTGCTTCCTATGGTTGCCCACCTGTCCAAAGACAGATTCAAAATTATCTAGGTCCAGGATGTACTATCCTCACAACTTAAATCTTTTAAATTATCACAGTTTCAATTTTAGTCTTTTCCATGTTTTTGCATTTCATCCATTGGAAATGAATTCAGCGCATTATAGACATGGGCAAGGCATGATTTCTGTGGAGTACAAGACAAAGATCTGGGCTTTGGTTTTTTATACCTCAGTTACCAACATGTAATACCTTTTCTCTAAGCAGAGAGCATGATCAACTAGAATTCCTAAATTCAAGATTTCATCTACCTGCAGAGGGTGTGGAGGCTATACAGTCAAACCCATGCTCCTACCACTTTGTAAAGACAAAGAGTATATGCCACATTATTCAGAGACAGACTTGACTTATTTGTGTAGCAAATTTCAGTGTATCTTTTTCAAAAAACAGCTCACATTTTATTTTAATCTAAATATTTTGATCCAGATTTTTCACTTCAACTTCTTGTTTTATTTTTTTATATTCCACATAGACAATTAATCCAGTTTTTGACCACTTGACAGGTGTTTTCAATTCCAGACATGATATGAGACAAGTGTTTTTGTTGTTGTTATTTTGTTTGTTTATTTTTTGAGACAGAGTCTTGCTCTGTCATCCAGGCTGGAGTGCAATGGCACATCACGGCTCACTGCAGCCTCAACCCCACAGGCTCAGGTGGTCTTTCCATCTCAGCTTCCTGGGTAGCTGAGACTACAGGTGTGCACCACCACACCTGGCTAATTGTATTTTTTTTTTTTTTTTTTTTTTTTTGTGGTAGAAATGGGGTTTTGCCCTGTTGCCAAGGCTGGTCCTGAACTCCTTGACTCAACTAATCCACCCATGATTCGGATTATCTCCACCTCGACACGTGGGGATTATTCAAGGTGATATTTGGATGGGGACACAGCCGAACTGTATCAACAGGTATTGTGTGTGTGTGTGTGTGTGTGTGTGTGTGTGTAAAACAGTGTATATATTGTTTTGCTATTATCCATGATTTCAGGCATCCACTGGAGGTCTTGGAACATATCCCCCTAAATAAAGGGAATAACTGTATTGACCAAAAAGGCATATAAACTGCATCCCTTAATACAGAACATTATATTCAATTTCCCCTAATGAGTTTCCTCTGTTTCTGGAAAGAACCAAGCAAACACGCAAAGCAGACATGTTCCCTTAAATCTAAATCTTATCGGATTCTACCCCCACATCACTCTCTCTCACTTTTCTCTCACTCTTTATATTTCTCTTGATGAAGTAAAACAAGGACTTATAAAAAAAATTGCCCTGTAGATTTCATGCTAATATCTGTGATGGAAGTTTATGATGAATTATCAAAAATTATTAAACTAATGCTAAAACAGATAGTATACAAGGTGATTTGAAACAAAGTTGAGTGCATCTGACATATATCTCTATTCATTTAAATGAGATGGTTATTAATAAACTGTACTAGCAAAATGTTATTTTTTTAAATGGTCTTGAGCTTGACAAGTAGTTTAGAGTGAAAAGAAATGGGACCTTGATAAACAGGACTGTAAGAAATAGAACATTACATTTAAGCCAAAATCAAATTCTTTTTATCACTAAATTCAAGGATAGAGAAGCCATAACAATGGTTCTCCTGAGTTAGTCTTATATTGACAGTATATGCTAAAATGTTTATTTAGTAAGTTCTAGCTCCTTTTTTTGACCTCTTCACTTGCCCACCACAAACTTTTGACTTCCTTCTTCTAGTAAGAGTTTCTTAGAGGCTCTATAATTCAGCCAATAATTCATTTTAGACAAGTCAGGCTCACAGAAGTTGATACATTGGGGTCAAGATTGCTGTAATATTAGACACATAGATTCATCTAACCATATGCAGACCAACAGGGTAGAAAGCAAATGATAAAGAGAGCTGAGGAAATATCTATGCCCTAGATATTTCTTCACAGGTGCACTCTTTCAAAGTAGAGAAAAGTAAGTTAAAAATATTACTCAACTTGACTGCTCAGAGGCTTTCTTCAAAATCAAACAAATATTTCCAAAGATACCAGGAGTGATGTCCAATAACCTTTATAATTTTGGATATTGTAAGGTGATAGAAATTTGCTTTATTTAGAGCATAATTTTTTTTGTATGAAAGTAAGACGTTCTGAGATCTTGTGTTTGAGAAAAGATATGAGTTTATTCACCTATAATTGAAATGATGAAATAAAATGAATAATTATTTTAATACAAGAACTGACTTAGTAGAATTGAATGGACTCCCTCTTATCCAAGTGAATAAAATATTTGCATAATATTATAGAAGCTTTGATTTTTATTGGTACAAATTGATATGAGTTAAATGAGTTCTTGAAGAGTTCGCATATTGTTCCCTGAAGGCAACTGGAAATTATGAAGAGCGCCAGATAAAAAATAAATGATGGCTATAAAATTAAATAGAATATGATTTCCATGTGACGTTAATATTTACACAAATTTTAAGCATTTCACATAGAAAACCTAAACTGAATTTTGGTTTTTCAATAAAGTTCAAATCAAAGTATTTTAAACTGATAGCTCATTGCAAAAGCATCTTTCAAAATTTGCATTTTTATATGACATAAGATAATTTTGAAGGCACAAATAACATTTCAAGTGTTTTAGAACAAATATAATTGTCATTGAATATAATCCTATGAGACCAAAGATAGTGACATATTTCCCACTTATATGCGTGAGGAAACTGAGGCACAGAAAGCATTAAGGCAGCAGACATATGTCCCCTTCATCACCAATGTCAGATTATTGTATAAGCTACAATTGGTTTCTCATTACAAAAGCGTTTATGGTTAAATAAAATTAATTAAACAAAACCAAACCAAAAACCTCAATTTGGATATTTGGATTATATTCTAAAGATGTTACAGATTTAGGGGAAGAATGAAATTTAGTCTCTCCCAATTGCACCAATAAGGGAAGAATTTATAAGCCAAACTGTCACGAAGAATAAAAAGGAAACACACCTTGCAGTAGAGGAAAATGGCTGTCTAAACAGACTGCACTGATACATCAGCCATGCACACACTCAGATGTGACTGTCTCTAGGATAGTCATCCTTGTTAAGTCATGTCAAATTTTAAAAATTCTTGTAGAAATTGGCTCTTGTACTAGCTATTCATACATAGACGGGAGAAGTGGGTGCAGAGAACAGACTCTGCTTCTACCAACACTCCATCCTCTCTTGACTGCTCAGCTCTCTACCTCATTAGATTAGAGAAGTCATCTGCATGACAGGCACACTTTATACCCAAAGGGCCTCTCTCTTCTCCAGAGGCAGCATCAAATAAATTGGCTCATCTCTATTGAAAGACAGTACTTGCCAGCAAGCGGCACAGAACAATAGCAGCTGGTAGGGCAGCTCCAGAAAGTCTGTTAGAAGTCTCAAAACAAAATTGTTAAAATAACTGCTGAGAGAGAAATAGATAAATCTACATCATGCCTACACACTTGTTCACTCAGTTCTAAGTAATCAATTTTGATTCTCAAGATGTGAATTAACGTCTGAGTTCTATGGGCATAAGGAAAGTCTCTGAATATTTAACTTTCTTCTTTCTCTTTTCCTTCTTTCTTTTTCTTTCTTTCTTCTTTCTTTCCTTTTTCTTTCTTTTCTCTTTCCTCCCTTCCTCTCTTCTTCTCTTCTTCTCTTTCTTTCTTTCTTTTCTCCCTTCCTCCCCCTCCTCCCTTCCTCTCCTCTCTTTCTCCCTTTCTCTTTCCCTTCCTTCCTTCTTTCCTTCCTTCCTTCCTTCTTTCCTTCCTTCCTTCCTTCCTTCCTTCTTTCCTTCCTTCATTTTTCTTTCAGAATTTCACTCTTATTGCCCAGGCTGAAGTGCAATGGTGCGATCTCGGCTCACTGCAACATCCTCCTCCTGGATTCAAGCCATTCTCCTGCCTCAGCCTTCCCAGTAACCGGGTTTACAGGCACCCGCTACCAAACCTGGCTAGTAATTTTTTTAGTATTTTTAGTAGAGATGGAGTTTCAGCATCTCGGCCAGGATGGTCTCGAACTCCTGACCTCAGGTGATCCACCTGCCTCTGCCTCCCAAAATGCTGGGATTTCAGGCGTGAACCACCACACCCAGACCTGAATATTTAACTTCTTAAATCAGTGATGCACAATGCCTGGAGAATTTTCCAACTATAACAATATTTACCATTTATTCAGTCTTAAGTATTGCACCACATTATTTCCTTCTGACAGCCTTATGGAATAGCTATTATCTTTAACCTCATTTAACAGATGAGGAAAATGAGGCTCAAGAAAGAAAAGCAATTTGCACAGGATTACAAATCTCTGTCTTACTCTAAAGTTTAGCTTATATCTGTTGCTCACTGTAACTTGAAGCCATGAAGAGGTGTATTACATTCAGTAGATCAAATTTTGCTTGCATCACTTGATTATGTTTAAGTTTTCACCACTTTCCAACCTCCAACTATGTAGCATAACTAAGACAGTCTTTAAAAACATTTTAATCCTATCATTATCTATCTACAAAAGTGATAGAGACCTCCATCATCCTTTCCAAATCAAATGACCATTCTTGGGCTTCACAGCTTGGTGCTATTTCTGAAAGTCTCTGAGTCTTTAGCTCTACCTATTTTTTTCCCCCCAACTTTTGACTTTTTTGTTTACTATGTCACTTTTTCTTCAATTTCCCTTCCCCTTATTTCCAGCACTGAATAGCTATTTTACGTTGTTTGAAAATGTATTACAGTATATTTGCATTTTATTTTTCTTTTCCCATTCTGCCTTCAATTTTCAGCATGAGTTTTCTTTTCCATTAATTTATTTTTAAGTGATAACTAATAATTGTGTGTATTTATAGAGCACAATGTGATGTTTTGATCCAACAATACATTGCAGGAAAGTTTAATCAGTCTAATTAATGTATTCATCACTTCATCAACTGATTTTTTGTGGTGAAGACATTAAAATCTATTATAAGCAATACTGAAATATATTGTATGTTATTATTATCTGTAGTCACTATGCAGTGCAATAGATTACTAAAACTTATTCTTCCAGTTTAACTGAAACTTTATCCCTTGATTAACAGCTCCTCTTTCTCTGTACCTCTTCCTTCCCTCTGTCCTCTTATGACCTCACTTATTTGTGTAATCTAAAAAAGTCCACTTCACAGAAACATGAGCTTTCTTTATTGAATTTTGTTATCATCATTTTACAAATGGGCCTACTCACTACCACCCCTCCCTACCACACTATTTCTGAATTATAAGTATCTACAAGTCAGTACAAAATCACACATACAAAACTAGAAGATGTATCTTGCTATTTGCAGCTTGCATTTATCATATTTTGCTTGAAGAACAAACTTTTAGGTTGGTAATTATTAATCATATTTTACAGGTAAGAATACTGAGGCTCATAAGGAATAAATTACATCTACTAAGTCACATGATTAGATGGCTGCTACATTTTCTGACTGTAAATTCCACAACTTCCATTACATCATTCGGCTTTTTAAAATAGTTTGTCTTTTTTTCTTTTTTTTAACATGTGTTTCCCTGATTGCTAATGAGGATGGCTATCTTTTTCTGTTTACTCCTTTTCTGGGCTTTCTCTGTTGGAAAAAAAAACAAAACAAAACATAAGAAATAGTTACCAAAAATCGATATTATGCTGGGTCATAAAATTCTTCTGTTTTCTATGAACATAGATAAATTATGTTAAACATTTTAAAATATTAATGTTTAAAAAAATAGTTTGTCTTTTGAAAATATCTATCTTTTCCTACTCAGGCAGGTAATAACTGCTAACTGTAAATCATTCAAACACTACATAAATTGTAAAGTTAGAAAGTAAAATTACTGAATAAATATTCTTCCTATCTTTGTAAAACTAATTGCTGCTAATAACTTTTTTTTTTGAGATGGAGTCTCACTCTGTCACCCAGGCTGGAGTGCATTGGCGTGATCTCCACTTACTGCAACCTCCGCCTCCCAGGTTCAAGCAATCTCCTGCCTCAGCCTCCCCAGTGACTGGGACTCTGTAGTCCATGTGCCACCATATCCGGCTAATTTTTATATTTTTAGTAGAGATGGTGTTTCACCATGTTGGGCAGGCTGGTCTCGAACTCCTGACCTCCCACCTCAGCCTCCCAAAGTGCTGGTATTACAGGCGTGAGCCACTACGGCCAGCAGCTGATAACTTTTAGTATATTTATCCCAATTTCCTGATTATTATTATTTAAGATATAAAATAAAACTATATATAATTTTCTACCACCATTTTTTCATTAACAGTCTTAAGTTCATGTGTAAGAAGATTTGCACAGTGAAACCTATGCTGTTTATACAGATATACCTATGCTGTATATCTTATGTAAATTATCCCCAATGGAGTATGATTCAGATATTTATACAGTATTCTCCGCTTGTTCAAGGCGTTGCTTTTTATGTCTTTAGTTACCCGTGGTCAATGTGCAGTTTGAAAATATTAAATAAAGAATTTCAGAAATAAACACTTCCTAAGTTTTCAGTTGCATATCATTCTGAGTAGCTGATGAAATCTCATGCCATTCTGCTCTGACAGGCCCAGGATGTGAATTATCTCTTCGTCCAGTGTATCCATGCTGTCTACGCTACCTACTCATGAGTCACTTAGAATCCATCTCTGTTCTCAGATTGACTGTCTGTGATATCACAGTGCATGTATTCAAGGAACCCTTATTTAATTTCATAATGGCCCAAAGCACAAGAGTAATGTTGGTGAGAATTTGGATATGCCAAACAGAAGTTGGGAAGTGCTTCTTTTAAGGGAAAAGGGGAAATTCTTCACTTAATGAAAGAAAAAAAAATATGCTGAGGTTGCTAAGGTCTATGGTAAGAATGCATTTTCTATTCATGAAATCGTGAAGAAGGAAAACAAATATGCAAGCTTTGCTGTCATACTTCACTATAAAAGTTATGGCTAGAATGCATGATAAGTGCTTACTTAAGGTGGAAGAAGTATTAAATTTGTAGTTGGAAGTATGAACAGAAACGTGTACTGATTGACAGCAATTGGGTTCAGTACTATCTGCAGTTCCAGGCATCCAATGGGGGGGGTCTTCAAACATATCCCCTGGAGAATAATGGGGGACTCCTATGCCTTAAAATGAAGTGTCAAATGCTTCTATGATAGTTACTAATGAAGTCAGCCAAGAAGGAAAAATATTCAAAACTTTTATTATTGTTACAAATTATGTCTAAGTTATTTCTCTCTCCATCCTGTAATAGCAGAATATTTCTCACATTGCATCGATTACTATTATTTATTTCAAGCTCAAGTATATACTGTCAAATTCCAGTAGATGAACATGGGGAGAAATACGAAAAACAAAATATGGAGGAATCCATAGATTTTTGGGTGAAAGAATAGGGAAAATTAGTAGAATGAAGAAATAGAAATGAAAACAGGAGCATCGTGTTGAAGGGATATTTAACACTGTTCTATAGACAGCTAGCTAGGAGAAAGTATGCATGCTTTATTCCTAATGATAATTTCAAAACCAGATGAGAGAAAGGCAAGCAATTGTAGCAACAGAAGCCTTAAATTATCCTGATAGCTACTGGAAATCTTATTGGAACAAAAGCTAATACATTTTTTTCCTTGCCAAGTGGAAAAGCTAATACATTTATTTTCCTTGCCATACTACCAATTCCATCTGAAGAAGGAAAATAAAGCTATTAGGATAATTTCCCCTTCATTTAGACCAACAACGGGGTGGGGGGGGTGAATATTAGTTAAAAACAAACTCAAGACACTTACGTAATTTCAAAAAGGGTCATAAAAATTTAGGCTTGATGGCTTGATTCCACGGTCAGAGGTTGCAGAATGGGACATATCTCATAATGCATGAAAGACACAAAATTTTAAAAAGATTCACAGTAATGTCACAGTAAAATTTACAGTTCAATTGTTTAGAAAGCTGAAACCAAATTTTCATGAAAATAATCTTACTCAAAGATGGGGGTGTTCAAAACAGCCCAAGGAAATCTGGGGTTCAGTATGAGGTTGGACTTCATCCACATCTGGTGATGATGTTTGGCAGTTGCACTTACCCCTCCAACATCAGGGACAGAGGTGGGTATAAAAAGGTTGTATGAAAAATCAGGAAAGAAGGAGATCTTAAAGAGGAGTGGTGATGTGGGGAATGAGGGACTTTGAAAGCCCTAGCCACAGCACAGAGAGGACTTGGATCCTGAGGTGCTACAGCTGGGGAACATTGTTGCATTTACCTCATTTGGAAGATGAGACCTCAGAAATGTGAAACACGGGTATTAACCAGTCATTAAGCATCTGCATATTCCTTTACAAAAATTCTTGGTAAAACTGGATATCTACTAAAGCCTCTGGATATATGAATAAGCATCTTCTAAGATATTTATGTTACAGAATTAAAATTTTCCTTCAACTTGAAATACAAAATGCACCAAAGGTACACTAAAATTAACATTTGAATGCATGCAACTTGTAACTTAATTCTAAGTTCACCCTGCTATTAATATATGGACAAGAAAATGTTTCTATATACTATTAAGAATATAGAGAGTATATCTAAAAGTAACCATCTCTTAGAAAGATTGTCATGCTGGTGATACTTACATGGATGTTACATTTTGATCTTGATGTATCATCTTTATTTGTTTAAGATTTATGGTTGTTTTGTCATTTAAGGGTTCTCTAAATGTATTTCTTTTTGTTTATTCTATTTCTGTTATGAGATCAAAATAAAATTAAATGTTTTGAAATTTCTTATGATATTCAATAACTTTTATACATACTTGAAAAAGAAGTAAAAATATGCTTTATTAAGAATATATGATTCACAAAATAGGAAAATAACTAAAATTTTATCCAGAAATACTATTGCAAGCATTTAACCAAGAGAAGAAACCTGTTCTCTGACATATTTGTTGAGTATCTTTGGTAAAGTATACATATTAGAATCACTAGTTAAGTATACACAGAAGACTTCCTGAGGAAAACACAGCAATGTTAGACATTTCCAGAAGCAAAGCTTTTTCTTCAAAGAAATACATTAAAATAAATTTGATTCTAATGATGTAGTGCTTGCTTTATTTGTTTCTCTTGCAGAGCATGACTTAATCTAGAAACCTTATCTTCCAGAATTAGTTAAGCATGTAATCTGCTCATTTCTTCAGATATGCCTCAGGACTCTTCATTTGTTTCACTGCAATCTCACAATTATAACATTTATGCAGAATTACAGCTATTTTCTTCACATTTAAGCCATCACTAAATGAGTTCTGACCCTGATATGTTTCCTATATTACTCCTGCAATAACATTATGCTTATGCCACATGCAGCATTCATGGTCCACTTTTTAAGGAATAAAATAAGCCATTATTTCTTAGCTGGGAAATCAGACGTAACAGTTTGTTTTGTGATCAAAAGATTGCAACTAATATTTTGCTAGTAAGAGTTAAAATACCAAAATTTGAGAAGAGTTTTGTTCACATATTTGCATTCCAATTTGGTTTCATAAATCGAGGAAAACGTACAAAGTACTTAGTGAGTGTGTAATTGAACTTAGAAAAAGCACTATTGTTAGATGAATAGCTAGATTAGACTGTTTAAGACCTAAATATGTGCCAGGTAGTGAAAAATCTAAACATTTAAAATATTATTTACTCTTCAAAATGGCTCTGTGGAGAAAGGGAGGATGGAATAATACTTTCTCGAGTATAATTTTTGTATAGTTCTGACTTTTGGGAATTTTTAATGTTTTACATGCCTACTTTAAAAAGAACAGAGAACCAACAAGCGTGGAAGGAAAAAACTCCTAGATCTAAAATCCTAAAACAAAAACGTGAACAGAATCATATTTCAAATGAATAACATGGCCACACAGCATAGGAGGAGCCTCAGTTAACTTTTGAACTATATGAACTTTGACTATTTGAATTAGGTACTCTCAGTCTGAAGACCAAGAACTCTGAAAAAATATTCAATTCTAGTGAGTAGCTTCCTTTGTTTAGATTCATAGATTAACAATTTGGAAACTAGTTTCTATATATTGTAAGATGAACAAATAAAGGAAATAAATTGTGGCCAATGGTAACTAAGTTTTGCTAAATTAGAGAAGGGAATTACAAATATGGAAAGGGAGAAGGTAGAATGAACTCCAAGGTGTTGATTTTAGAGGTGTCAGTTTGAATTTAGGACTTTTAAGGTGGATAGCTAGATCTGGCATTTCTCTCCATGCCAGATACAGTATGCACCTGAAGTAAAATCAATAAATTTGAAAAAAAAGATAGATAGGTAGATATATAGATAGGCATAAAAATAGGCATAAGTATGGAGTGACACATATACTCACATGTGTATATAAATATATATGCCTGTATATGTATTTATTTATATAGATAATCATATATTCATGAATATTTCTAGTCCTAATTCCAGGCTATCTGCTGAGAAGGCCTAGAAGCAATGATACTCAGTAGCAACAGGAAGACCTAGCCTCGTGATCTCAGTTTCTAAATATTTTTATTCACTCAAAACAAAAAAATCAAGGAATTTTGGTGAAATTACTGATTCCAGGGCTAGTGAGGAAAAGCAGAAGAACAGTATGAAACCTCATCTTGAGCCAGAAATTAGTGATTTATTCAAGGAATTATGGAGACACATCACAAGGACATAGAAGCAAGCTTGAAGGAGCTCCCTTAGCTCAAATCCATGACAATTTGAGCATCAAAGAAAAGATACAAAAGAATATAGATCTATATCTGTCTATCTATATAGATACATATATTCACATATATGTAATGATATAAAGGATTATAATCCATCGAATAATGCAAGTCCGCCAGGTTATCAATAAATAATTAGGTGGAAAAAAGTCATTTTTCAGGTAGAAACTCAACTAATAAATGTAAAGAAAATATGGAATTAGAAAATCTCTAGCAATCATCCTAAGAGTTTACACAAGAATCATCAATAATTGCAAAAATAAGTGGGTAAAAATTCAAGGCAGCAATAGGATATTTAGTTATTCTCAAAGTAACTTTCCCCCAATATACCTTTCATTAGAGAGGGAAAAATAATAACTACACTGAAATTATTGGCAGACATCACCTTAACTAGCAAACACTATTCTGATAGACACTTTAACCTAATGATAAAGTGATTGAAGTTAACATCACCATAATGGAGCGATGGATATCATATGCCTTCTGATATGATGCATTGCAAAAGACACATCATCACTTCTGTGGTATTGCCACCAAAAGTGCATGGAATAAATCTCATTGTGAGGAAACTTTTGACAAACTTAAATTGAGACACTGTTTACAAAATAACTGGTTTTCATTATTTAGAAAATGTCTATGTCATGAAACACAAATTAAGATTGAGAAACTGTTTTAGAATAAAGAAGTTCAAGGACACGAAAATGGAATGCAAGGCATAAGATGATATTTTCTTTAGCTAGTAAAGACATTATTGGGAAATTATGAAATCTGAATAAAGTCTGTAGGTTAGATAATAGTATTAAGACTAGTGAATGTTAATTTCCTGATTTATTTGAGATAATGCCTTTGTTTTTAGAAAAAATTCATCTAAAAGAAAAGGAGTAAGCCAGCAACTTACTCTCACATAGTTCAGGAAAATAATGAAGTGCGCACACACACACACACATGAACACACACGCACACGCACACGCACAGAGAGAGAGAGAGAGAGAGAGAGGTTCAGAAACCTTTAGAGATTCTAAGTGAAGTTCATGTAGTTATTCTATGTATAATTCTTGTCTCTTTTCTGAACGTCTGAAATATGAAATTATGTCACAATAAAATGTTTTTTAAAAACAGTTCTATGGTGTAGCTTAATAATCATCCCAATTTAAGGGTAAGTGAGCTCTACACTTGGAGTAACATACTAAGTAAGCACCACAGCCAAGATTTAAAGTTAAATATCTTCAGCATCTAAACTTTTAGTCACTAGTTTACTGTCTTGTCAGCCTATATCTATGGGAGAGTGTCTCTCACATGTAAATAGGAGCTGTCACACATGCCAATAAAGTAAACATTGAAGAGCTTTGATACAGAACTTAAACTGCATTGCCCAATAAGTGCTTGCATGTGCAACAGCCATGTGTGCTTATTTAAAATTATCAAAATTAAAAAGTTGGTTCCTCAATCACACTAGCCACATACCAAGTGCTCAAAAGGCAAATGTGGCTACTAACCACCATACTGGACAGCATTAGAAAGTTCCACTGCACTGTGCTGGTTTAGGTGATAGACTGTAATAAAATTAAAAGGGATGTTTCATTCGTCCACTCTTAATTATTCCCCTATGCTAACTTCTGTTCATTATAGAATATTAAAGACATAAAATGGTAAAAGCATGAGATACAGTACTTATCACACTATACAACAACTGTAATAAAATTTTTGGTATATTTTCTTTTAACTTTACATATTTGGTGGTCATTGTGGTCCTAAGTATCTTAAAAGCTATAATACTATATAAAATCAATGCCTAATCTTCAGAAAACCCCATGATGCAGAGAAGAAAATAGATAATCTATCAATAGCGTAGAAATGGAAACTATAGACTCAAGTCTGACTGCTCAGGACTGACTCTTAGTATTAATACCTTATTTATCAGTTGTATGGTCTTGAACAAATTAATCTTTGATTTGCAAATCTGTCTAATCTTTGATTTGAAAATCGCTAAAAGTTCATTATTAGCAGCATCATATAATGCAAATTTGAATCAGATAATACGGGTAGAAGCAAAGTTTGGTGGCAACATGAAGGGAAAGGAAGGGAATTAATTTCAACTGAATAGATCATAGAAGGTTTTGAATTTCCAGTTGAAACTTACTTTGTATATACCAAGGTAATAGCAATATTTAAAGAGTTCTTTCTATTCTCAATGTGGTTATTTTAATAAAAAATGCTTATTTAGAGAACTTTTGGTTATAAAAGTTTACAAAAATGCATGTACATGAATGGGTAAAAAAGGAAATTAAAAAATGTGAATTAGAAACTAAACTGCTTCTTGAAATTTTATTAGATCAACTTCAATGTGTTAAAGCCATTCCAATAACCTATAATGCACATTCATAGGTGATGACATCATCTATTTTTCTATGATGCATATTTTGTCTTTTCATTTTCATTTGTTGACTGTTACTTATTAGCTCATAAGACAACTCAGTTGCAGTTATTAGATCTATAACTTTGTTTCTTATCTTGTGAAACATCTTATGAAAGAAAAAAGCATACCTTATTAAATGTTATTGTTTCTCTGGTAAGAGGTTGTCACTATATTATTAACCTAATTACGGATTTCCATGATTTTAATTTAGTTTGCACATTTCATTCAAATCCATTAATAAAAAGACAAATTACTACATATCACTAAAAACTGAAAATATTTATTTATATAGATATTTTTAAATTTAAATTTCGGTAGTTAGCTTAGTATTTTTTCTGCCTTAGTATTTAAAAAAGACTAAGTATCATAGCTATTTGAACAAAAAAAAATACCCTAATGGAACTCTACAATATATTGCTACTAATACATGGTATCTGAGTCTGGCAAAGCATATATAAATCAGATCATACATTGATTGCTAGGAAAATGTATTTGTATTATGTCTCAACTATATAAAACAAATTATTGAAATGTTCTAGATGCTTAGGAATTGTGGCACAGATAATTAGACTTTCTTGCACAGGTAAACATTTATTTTAAGGATTTTAAGAATATCCAGAGATATGCTAACACAATACGTTACCATTCTATTTCATATGCAGGACATTCGCCACTACTTAGCATCCAATAGCTTTCTATTGGAGGCAGGGAGTTATAGAAATCTCAAAATATGAGATGCGCCTTCACTAGAAGCCAAAGGAAGCAGTAAATGTACATCCAAGTCCCTGGAAGCTCAGACATGGGCATATGCCATGGGAAATGGGGTAATAATATGTGCTACACCATATTAATTTTTTGTATCTTTGCAAAGTAAAGCAAAAATGTAAGGAAAACCAATGATTATTCAGGGCATGAGAGCCCAAGGGTCAAATGGCTGTGGCACAGATTGACGGTCAAGTGGAACAGTTGTAGGCAGACTATTCACTTGATATGCCTGATCCAGCTTTGTGTTCAGCTCCCTGGTCTCACCTGGTACTGAGCTTCCCTTGACATCTTTCAGAAGCTTGGATCCAGCCACCCAGCAGATTCCAGGAGTTCTTTAATAACCTTCTAAGCCATCATTATTTTGCTCAAGGTCCCCAGAGCTAGTTTTTATTGTTCATAAACTAGAAACTTTCATACCTGTCAAATTGTTTTTTAATTTTTAATTACATGCTGTTATTACAAAAGTAGTAACTTTATTGTCTGTGGAATATTTGCATAACACATAGGAGCACAAAGACAGGAATGAAAAATCATGAAAAGTCATCAATAACTCTGTCATCTCAAAATAAATCTTTTAAAATTTTGATTATATTCTTTCATTTGTCCTGTCTCCACATCTTGATCTCAATTACTACTTCTCCTTCCAAACACATTAGTTAAGTATTTTAAAAATCAGTTACCAATATACATATTGCATTGAAATTTGATATTTAATTTACTATCTCTTAAATATTTCTTCCGAAGATCTTAAAAGATTTTCTTTACCATCATCATACATAGATGCATAATTTTTCCTTGTATGGATGTACTATAATAGTTTGCCATTCAGACTGTCTCCTTTTTCTTCCCATTATAAGTCATTCTATGAGGAATGATTTATATACAAAATTTGGCCCCAGTTGGTCTCTGTGTATTGCTTTGTTTGGTTTTTGTCTGGGTGCTGCTCTGATGAGTACTCTGTGAATGATGTGCTTGCCATGTGGATCATTTGCACTGCTCAGGGGTGCTGTCAGTATAGGCAGTTCTGCCTTTCCTATACATACCAAGAGTTGTATATTTCTGGTCTGAAACAGGACCAAAATGTAACCAGTTCATATGCCCACAGGGCAGACCTCCTTTCCCAGATTCTGTAGCTTTTAATTCCCTCAATCAGTCAACTCTGCCCTGGTATGGCTCTCCAGAAAAAGCAAATTACACATGAATGCTGCATGAACTTATGCTGGCAGTTTTACAGATAGGGATGAGCTTCTTGGCAGATAACCTGCCTGGAATGGAGAGAATGACAAGGGAAAGGCTGTTTCACATCAATGCTTTCCTGGCCTCTTCCCTGGAGGAGTCAAGCCCCCCTCGGAGCATGTATGGTACAGTCTTGCTCCAAATTTCAATAGAAAAGTTATCCACTTATTTGCAATAAAGCATGTGCTTTTGTTTTCATTAAAGCATAGAGTCTGAAAAAGTTTAATCTTTTCTTTAGCTTGCTAGCAGATTTAAAGACATCTAAAAAAAAATCCTGGCATTATTTTGTACATTCTAGAAGTTACAGAGGCTAATGAATTATTTAAGCAAAAAAAATTTTATTTTAATATTGTTTGTACATTTCTGAGCTAAATTATAGTGGATTTAATATGAGAGTACTTAAAAGCCTTACAAAAGACATAACAAATTTCTTTATTGATATATGACTTTTAGAATTCCTAAAAGATTTTGTTCCATAGAAAACATGAATTCTTGAGTTAACAAATTTTGTGTTGTAGTCTATCCAGCAACGTAGGCTTTAGTTCTATCTAAGACCCCAATTCTAGTCAACCTTAAATTCAATATGAGTCAAGATTATGAAACAATCATCTTAAAAGCTAATCTGATCAGGCAGGTTTGTGGGGATGTGTGGGTGGGCAGCAAAGGGTGTTAATGGAAATATATTCTCAAGAACAAAATTGGTTTTACCTTTTGCTGTGATGTTCAAACTAAAACTGGGTCCTGCAGTCAACTTTGGGTATAGAAGCTAATTGGGATACATTCAGAAGACAGGATGATAAAGAAGTTAAAGCCATGACTCATGATAAACTGCCAAGAACAGAGACGATGTAGGAGGATAAATATAACTGTCTTCGAATTCTTGAAAGGCTGTTGTGTAGAGTAAGATTTGTTCTGTATAGCCACAAGGGATTGAGCTATTGGTGGAAATATAAGAAAACATTTCAACTCAATATAGGAAAGAACTTTCTTTCTTTTATTTTCTGCAAAATGTAAAAAAAATATCTGGGCATAGTGGTGCATGCCTGTGGTCCCAGGTACTCGGGAGGCTGAATTGGGAAGATTCTTTGTGAGGCCAAGGCTGTAGTGAGCCATGATCATGCCACTGCACTCCAGCCTGGGTGAGAACTTTCTAATAAAGGACAGGGTCAACTGTAAATGCTTTGAGAATTTATATTAAGATTGTAAAAAGAAAAGTTTTCAAGTTTATATTTTTAAAAAGAAATGAATGTGTGAGGATGGAGGTATACAGGAAATCTCTGTAACTTCCTTTCAATTTTGCCTGTCAACCTAAAAGTGCTCTAAAAAAATAAAGTCTTCAAAAAGAAATTAGGTAGCAAAACAGTAAAAATGATGGTTTTAATATTAAATATTAAACACAGAGACTTGAACAGAGAATAGAGTTTTAGAAGTAATTAAAATAGGTGTTGATAGTTTCATTGGGTACAACTAACCATGACCTTTATAAATAAAGAATACTTTGTTTATTTTATACGTACGCAATAGGAAAAAAAGACAGATGGTTCAAGAAAAACAGATTAATAAGTAATAACTAAATTTACTTAGTTGCAAGAATATTAAAGAGTAGAATAAGAGAGAAATAAGTCAATTTAGCTAGTTTTAACTTTGAAAGAAAAAAGAGAAGTTATCAAAGCAATATTGGTTTCAATAATTAAATCTGAGCCCTCCTCAAATATTTTTTATTGAAAAAATGTTTTGGGTGACCTATTCACAATTATTTTTATTATTTAATTCATATGAGAATTTTGTTTTATGCCATGATTTTTATACATTTTAAACAAGAAACCATATATTTGTCTTAGTTATTTATTCAGATATTTCAACAAAGTTGAAAAAGAGAAAATCTTGTCTCAACAGATGAATCCTATACCATAATTTTAATGCCTGTCTGGCAGGTTCACTACAGAGCTTAACTACTTTACATCTACAAAACTGATAACTGAAACCTGAGTCTTCCGTTGGGGTTCATTTCTTGTAGCTTTACCCATCATTTCTACCATTAAATGGCATGTTCTACCATTTAATTAAAATAAGACTAAATTTCATTTAGGCACAGAAACAACTGATTAAAGTCTAGAATAAAACATCCCTATTAACATAACATAATTAAGTACCAATATTTTAAGTTAGCCCTTAACAATAAATTACAATTTCTATCCTTATGCATTTTGGGAATCTTAAAAAAAATATATAGAATTTGGGATGAAGAGCAGATAACAAAGCCCTGAAAATGGTCTCAAACATAATAGTTTTCTTTCTCATCAACTGATATTTTTCTTCTTAAAAATATCAGTGGTAGCAAGCAGAATCATTTTAAGTATCAGTGTAATTGTAAAAAACATCAAATATTAAAACAATTTCAAAATTCTAGCCAGAATAAATAGAAAAAAAAGAAATATGTTAAGCTTTTTCAGACAAAATTTGTTGTTTTGCAAATGATAGAAAAGTGGCAGAAAAAGAAGCATTCAATATATCTATAGGTAAAATATAGACAAATATATCTAAAAGACAAACTTTTTGGCAAGTGTATTTTATTAAATTCAAATAACAGTAGAAATTATTATTTTGAATATTGGGCAGTTAACAGAAACTAAAATCCCTTCTATGTCATTTCTACATTTTTTTCTTTCTTGACCTCACTGTCTTCTCACCCTGCTTCCAGTCTTTATCAGCAAGGCCAGAAGCTTTCTCATTGCAGCCTGTGGTTCTTAACTTTGGCTATGCATCAAAATCACTCTGCAGGTTTTTAGTAGTACTTCTGAGGCTATATCTTACACAAATTGAACTCGGCTCTGAGGAGTTACCTGGAAATTTGCAGTTTAAAAGTCTCTGCGATGCTTCTGTAGCAGGGGGTTCAGTGTTTTGGAGCCTTTGATCTATTATTAAAATAGCAATCTGACTGCATTTTCACCTGCAGAATCATCCCCTGCCTTCTAATTCACCTGGTTCAAGCCACTACTTCAATCTTCCTAAAGCATCTCTCTGATGATATCACCTTTCTGTTTTAAAACCTTCAATAGCTCATAGTTGAGTTCCTATCTATATTTTTAAAGAGATAACTAGTTATCTTTCAAGGCACAGCTCTAAAGACACTTCCTCCAAGATGCCCACTTTCACCACCTGTGACAAGACATCACTCCCTCTTTGGAATCCCCAAACATTCTGTATTACTCATTTGGCATTTGTAATCTTCACTTTTGTATTATAATCGTCTGCATATGTACAAACTGTATTCTGTGTACATATCACACAAGAGTAGATATTTAATTATATGAATTAATACATGAAAAGACATAGAAAACAAAATAATATTCTTGAATTCAGAGATTTTATAAGAAGAAAAATCAATATTCCTAATATAGCGTTTAAGTTGAATATATCTTTCGGCTAACATCGAAAGGTATAGGAACCTATTAATGAAGTCAAATCAGCCTGATCTGTAATCACACATCTATTTAAACTTACATAAATGAAGGCATTACAGTGGAAACATCTATCTATCTATCTATCTATCTATCTATCTATCTATCTATAACATGTGCATCAATAAAAATAAATTACCTTATAATTTGTTGCTGTTATAGTGGGCTTAACTCATTAAACTGCTTGGTGGCTAAGCCATACAAAAACATCTATGCAGAATCCATAGACTGTTAACAGAATAGATTCCAGGACAATTCGGGAAATAGAAGTTTTCCATTGTGTTTCTAGCCCCACTTATGCAACTCACTCTTCATTATTAGCACAACAGCCTTCTTTTGCCCACTCACAGAAATAATTTCCAGGGGTATCTTCACTACAAAACCCATTTCTCCTACATAAAATATCTACAATCATTTCCCAATGCTCCTTTTACATTTACACACACATATATATATTTCCTCAGAATTTTGATTAGTGATTAATTTGATAAGTGATCAAAAGAATAATTAATTGAATATTAATGTCATCTTTTTATTTTGAAAAGCTAAATATGTTATCTAATTTGTAGTCAGAATAACATTGTGCAATAGGTAGAAATTATTATCTATATCTCCCAAATGAAGAAACTGACACTAAATGAAATTAACTGATTTTCTCAAGGCAAATCCAATTCAATGCCCTTTACAACATGTCTGTTTTTCCCAAGATATTTAAATTTTTATGAGACTCCTAGAGACACAATAAATATTTTGGATAGCAATATACTCTTCCAATCTCCCCATGTATGCGACTAGTGATATATAAGGTTAACTTGTTCACCATTTATATCACTGATTAATGGTTAGACTGTAATTACTACTAGTTTAATCATTTAATGTATCCATTATAATGTCAAATAAATTACATATTTTATCAGACCAAATATTGCAATCAATCTGATTATCAATCAAGCAAAACATAAATTAAACAAAACAAAAAACTCATATTGAAAAAATCTACTTAAAGACTTATTCAGAGCAAGGAATGAATGAGGAATTATGCATTTTATAAAAAGTCATCACTGACATCATCAGAGGACATGTTTCAGTTAAACAATTGAAATGAGCATACTAAAGCATTTTTCAAGCATGCATGGATTTTAAATTATTATGAGATCTAGAGAAAAAAATATAAAGTTCCTTAACTATCAATAAAGTCTTTGACATTGCATTATATAGAAATTTAATAATTGTTTCTTGAAGAAATATTATTTTTTTGAAGTTTAAGGATTTTCTCAAATACTTACACATTTAATAAGATAAAAGGAGTATATTTTGCTTAGTTCAAATTTACCTAATAGTTCTACGTCAATGTTAGATTTTACAATGAGTGTAAGTTGATGCAAAATAAATATGCTTAAAAATTATTTTGAAAGAAAACTGAAAATAAATTCAATAATTAAATAAAACATATCTATGAAGAACAAATAAATAAAATTTAGAATTTAGTTCCTTAAAAATAAGCCTTCTTTATAAGAATTTTAAATGGAAAATCAAGATTATTGTGTACACTTTTTTAAGCTAAAGTTGAAATGTTCTATTTAGGTAACCTAAGAATAGACTCAATAACATCTAGTAGAAGTGAATATATTTAAAATATTTTTACTTCCAGTTAAAAGTAAAATGTAACTTTCCAGTCTTATGTAAATAAATCTAATAGATTTGTAACATATTTTCAATCAATGGACATTTTCATTTGTTTTTATGAATGTAGAGCATCTCTTAGAAAATGCTGGTTACTGAGTGAGTATTCCCAGTGATAATTTGAAGTTAGTTCAGGGCAACCCCAAGTGTGTGAACATTTTCTCCTGCCTTATTATATGAACACTTAGATGTCCTACCAATACATGATGCCCAATAAGCCAGTAATTATAATTTTACTTATTTAAAAAATCTCCCTTTTTAAGTATATTTTTAAAAAATTCCTGTCGATTTCAAATTCACTGTCTTTACCTTTGCATGTCCCTGTTTATTACTAAGTCTTCAGACTACTTCCATTACATAATGCTTTTCATTTATATTCACTCCCCAAATTTGATATCCAGGTTATTACAATACCAACCTTTCTTTATGTTTAGAACTTCACAGAGCTGCTAAGAAATCTCTGTTAAATGTTATTTTTTCAATACTGCTTTATTCACCACCACATCTCAGCCTTGCATTCAGAAGTATCTATCATCCCTGTCTTCTAATTCCATTCTCTTTAACCTTATCTTTATTCATTCTGACATAGCCTTTCTGTTTCAGCAATTTCAGCATATTTATCATTATCTCATAATTTCCTTTTTCTATTTATCATCTAGTACCTTGTACAGTACAGAATAAACATTAGGTATTCGTTTCTTAAAGAAAACAGGAAGAAAAAAAGAACAAGAAAGGAAGAAAATGGGGTAAAAATATATGAATGTATCCATTTTCACTTTGTAAAATATCACAAATGACAGATACACACCTAACATTCCATCCCTGATATTATCTTTCTTATGTATCCCAAGTCTAAATTCTATTTTCCAAATGATACTGAGAAAACTTACAGAAATATGAAAACTCACCTGGGAAGTCATGAATATTGGAAGTCAGACACAGATGTCATCAATTATGTTGGCCCTTGAGCCTTGCAGAAGACATTATGATTCTATTAACAAATTAGGTACTATCATCAGCAAATATTCATCACATTTAGTAATTTAACAAAATGGCTAGTTTCAGTGGGGAGACCCTAGGACTCCATCACTACCAAGTTTGGAATTAAGAAAAAGAAATGAGGCAATGACAAATGTTTCCCCCAGCGTTTAATTCTCCTCACTTTCCCAAGGAGTCACCAACATCACGGCCAAAAAATCTCAGAGAGGCTGGAGTTGTCTTTACTTATCTCCTCCCCCTCACACCATTGTGTCATCTGGTCCCATGACTCCACTCAAACAGCCCTTGATGGAATCCCCCGATGACTTCCATATTACTAAATCTAATGAACATTTTTCAGTTTTTAGGTGATCTCAAAGCGGACTTTTTTTTTTTTTTTTTTTGATACAATGTCTTTTCTCACTCTTAAATCATGTTCTTCCCAGTTCTTCTCTCACATAGTTGCCTTATTTTAGTCTTTCTTCTGTCTACTTACAGGATCATTCTCGTGTACATAGACATGAAATGTTGGAGCACCCCAAGAGTCAGTCTTAGGCTCTCCATCTTTTTATGTATACTTTCTTTCACATCCACAGCTTAAATTACTACCTAAACATGAATTATTTCCTCTGAGCTCTCAATAAATATATTCAATTTTCTATAAGATATCTCTCCCAGGATTTATTTCCAAACACATATTCGTGTCCAAAATCAAATTCACAGCCTTCCCACACACTCTGTGTTTTCTATCTCAATGAATAACACCCACATCCGTCTAGTTGTACAAGCCAGAAAACTAATCTTGGCAACAGACTAATCTGTCTACATCCACCTTAGTGCTCCTTTCATCACATCACTTACAACACTGAAGCTTGGATGATAATTTAAAAATCAAATCTGATCTTTTCCTCCCTTGTTCAACACCTTTCAGTGGCTTCCCATTACTCTTAAACAAATCTCACCATAACCTAGGCCCTGCATGACCTGACTATCTCTATTTTTATCTTTTCTTACACATGCTTTTCTGCATTGCCTGAACTTCCACATATAGGAGATTTTTCAGTCCTTTGTCTGCCCTCCCCATAATTTGCCTTGATTCTCTTTTCCCACGCACATCATCTAGGTTATTTCCAGTTTGTCCTTCTGGGTCAGCTTATGTGTACCCTGTTGGGGAAAGCCTAGATTCTTCCGTATATTTTACCCTCTTCCGTAGAATTTTTCAGTGTTGTAACTTTGTGTGTTTTTGTGGTAATTATCTAATTACTCTGTTTGTCTAGACTGCAATTTTCATGAAGGCAAGGGCTTTGCTTGTTTTTACTCCCCGTTGTATGCAAAGTTCGACAGCTTACATTAAAAAATCAATATATACCAATTGAATGAATCAACAAATAAATGTTTGCAGTCTGAACTGGATGGGTATAAGTATCCAGGGATTTAAGATAAGCTGAGGAATCAATTAAAAGAGCAGAAAAATCCCTAAGCCTTTTTTTTAATTTGACATTTAGAGTCTAAAAAAGTTAACCCAGATTTGGTAGAAGGCATTAGGCAGAGATTGAGTGTTTAGGAACTCAGATGCTGGATAAGCAATAAAGGAACTAGTAAGAACTAGGCAAGGAGGTCAAGGCTTAGGTTCATGCTTTTGTCTATCCAGTTATTCACTCACCAATTTACCTGGCAAATATTTATTAAACACCTACTATGCCACATGAACTATGCTAGGCATTTGGGTGTCTGTCTCTTAGAAGTTTATAATCTAGTAGATAAATGGTTCTGAAATCCACTCGATGGTGAGGAAGCAACTTCCAATTTATTTCTAGATATGAAATGTAGTGATTCTGAGATGCACATGAATAAAGCGGGAAACAGTAGGTTTTGGGTTCATAATGCCAAGCTGGATATATGTGAACAGAGGAGGAAGAAGGGGGTGCAGCCAAACAATATTGGAGATGGTACTAGGCCATCAGTAATATCTGATAACTTTATGAATGACTACTGTTTAAAGAGAGAGCCTATTTATTAAAAATTAAAAGAACAACCTGTTGTGAGTGGTATTTGACACTTTTAAGACAAAATTAGAATAACAAGGTATCAAATTGTAGTAAGACGAATTATAACAACCAAAAGTAAAATGGATTATATTGAGGTAGGTGTTAGTTATTAAAGTACTAGTTTAGAGATGGCAATGTTCAAGAAGACAAGTAGATAATATATTGATTAGTCATTATTTGTAATTTTCCTTCATGGAGGACAATGAAGACAAAATCTTTATCTATATCTATGTCTATTTAGGCTTAGATTATAAGAGGACCAAAATTTAACTGTAAGAAAAATATGGCAGCATATAAGTCTGGTTAGAACGGTTTCTATAACAATTCTCTTTGGAAAGAAGGAAGTATACATGTCACTGGATTTTTTTCCCTATGGATAATGCATAAGCTTGTATTTGTTATTTTTGTTGCAGTTGGAATTTAATTAGAATCTTAAGAGTAAAAAGGAATTATAAATCCTGAAAACAATTTGAAGACATAATAAGAAAGAAATAATAAATAATTGTCCTACTTTCAAAATAAGGAAACAGATGAAGCAAAGCAATTTAGAAATAACTTATCCTGAGAGATGTTTTATAAATAAATGGCTGATAAATCATAGCATACTTTAATTTCATAAAGTCATTAAACTATACATTTATATTAGAAAACTATTCACTTTAGAAATATTTACAATAAGTTAATAAAATTGTGAATGGGAGCACAAAAAAATTCATGGAGGTGAGAGAAAAAAGAGAATTGCAATATATTTTCTCAGTGTAACACCAATAAGATAGCCATTTCTGGACAGAAATCATTTCATATTCACATGGAGAAGCAGTAGAGAGTCCGTCACAAAATGCAACTTCCATGCCCTCTTTGTCCTGCAGGGTATTAGGAATCTTTTGGTTGATTGAAATGCCTTGATTATACATTAACAAAACATGATCTGATTTTTAAATCATTTCTTTATAAAAGCATATAATAGAGATCAGTGTCCCAGAACCTATCAATCCCAAGTAAAGTAAAAAAAAAAAAAAATCGATATTCCAGATAAGAGGTTAAACCTGGACATGTCATGATTTTACTAAGGGCCAAGATAGTGGACTCTGCCAACTCTTTCTGTGAGTCCTTTTTACTCATTTCCACTGCAATATTTTATTAAGCCTATTTAATGTATAGAAATACAGAAAGTTATAATACAGGGTAAACTGGAAATATTATCAAATAACCATTAAAATATGGAAAAATCATGTTTTTAGTGATTAGGGGAAAGTATTTTCAAGTACTGATCATTAGAGCATGATTGATATAGATTCTGGACTAAGAGTGAACTGTTGAGTTCTGCTCAGTTTTATATTGTTGAGACATGTTCTTACGAAAACTGACACTGTAGCCTGAGCTTCTGGTTTCTTTAAAGTTGTACCATGTGCCCTTAAGGTAACATTATATTTAGAAATAACATAACCAGCACTTAAAAAAACCTCATCAGTCTTCAAAATTTGTAAGTTTAAATTCAGTATTTCAACTAAAATAATGGAATAAGAAAGACCCTCTGTGCTTAGAAATGGGAAATTCCATGAATATTAGTTGAATAAGTAGGATTGTCATGGAATTGTGAAGATTGTGGATATAAGGAAACTGAGGCTGAGGAAGATGAAGTTATTTGCCTTAGGATGATCAGCCAGTGAAGAATCCTTGAGAGTTTATTATCCTTGAGTTTCTGAAAATTCTGGCAAGATGAGAAAAACAGAAAAAAAGTAAGATTATTATAGTTTGGTGTGATTTTCTATTATTTTTACTTCAGGCAAAATCAAAATTTGTACATTTTCTATGTGATAACATGGCTGCTGACTCATCAAGTCCAGATATTTCAGACTCTAAGAAATGTTTGGAGAAAAACTTTTCTCTATATACCTGAGAGGCAATTAAAATTACTCATTACCTTCAAAGCATAAAGCGGAGAACTGAATCAATGCTTTGTATAAACAGCCATTTTGATCATTTTGCTTCTACTAAGTCCTAAGAACTTGAGGTTTTGATGATGCTTTTTTGGTTGTAAAGCATAGGCAAATGCACATTTTTATTTCATTTGACAAAATAAAAAGTAGCTTCATGACAGTAATAACTGGGAGGCAGATCAGAGTGTTTGACCTAACTGCACATGGCATTTTATATTTTGGCTTCAGACAGCTCATCGTCTGATACTTTCATCAGTGCATAAAAGAAAAATTTAGTGTTGAATGCTCTAATAAGTTTGCAACTTCTGGAAAGAAAGACTGTTTTGAGGATGTAAATCTCTAAGAATCATCACCTAAACTTGATCACTTTGCTTTGCTACAGAGACTCAATCTCTTGGTCCTTCAATAGAGAAGTGATATTCTAAATAACTAATATATATTATATATTATTGTGATATATTCTGATTTACATATAAATCTATTTATATATTCTATAATATATTATGTAATATATTCTGATTTAATGTATTTTCATATAAAGTAATTGACTTTTCCATATTGTATAGGATATTTTCAAGCTACAGAATGAATCTATTTTATGGGGTGGTTTTTGTAGACATCCTATTTTGACAGAAAGAATAAATGAAGACTTAAGATACAATTGTCTGCTTTGCCACTTGCTTGCATTATGAACTTGTTTTTTCTTCTTTTAAAATGTGAATCATGACACCCAACTCAAGATAATATTTTACTGATTTTATAAGGTAATGTACATGAAGCACCTACCACAAACACAAACAAGAGGAGGACCTCAATAAATGTTAAATTCCCTGCCTAGCCATACTTTGCCATAAATGTATACTTTAATAAATACAACATGAAAATCTTATCTTTAAATAATTTATATCAAAAAGTTATACCAATAAGTGTTATTGAAGTGCCAGAATTTAAGCTTTTCATGTGCAGTTATAAAGTCTTAATTTTCTTTGTATTTACAGGATATAGCATGACGTGTGACACAGTGGGCACTAAAATAAATGTTTTGCTGATGCGATGTTAAACTGAAAATGACAGAATGATCAATATAACCTAGGGATACCTTGGTGGTCTAGCAGAGTAAAGATAGAGCCCAGAACACTGCTTCTTCCTGGCAGGACTGTGGTCGTTTCCTACACCAGGACACTCCCAGTCTGACCAGGTCCTGCATCAAGACAGGCAGAACAAATCCTCTGTTTACTCTAATTTCCACAAGAGCTCAGGACTTCCAGGGTATCCCTCAAACCTTGAACGTTGTCACATGAGTTGGTGGCCCACAGACAACTCACACTTTTACTGTTAGTATGCCCTTTCTCCCTTTCTTTTCTCTATAGCATTTTAGTGTCTGACATGCTAAATATTTTACTATTTAGTATGTCTATATGCTTCTATCTATTATCCCATAAACTAAATGAAAGTAGGTATCTTTTTCTGTTCTGTGCACTGCTATATCTTCAGCCGTTAGAATCCGGTACTTGGCAGGTACTCATTGCTATTTGTTAAATATTTGAATAAAGTTCCACTTGTCATGAGGAAATACATTTTTCTTTTAGAACATCTTCCTATTTTATGAATATATATATTAAAGCCTACAATAAAATCAATCACCAGAACTTTGCTTTGATTTGATTTTTGTTTCTATTTCAAGACTTTCTTAATGTTATTGAAAATAATTCAGTAAGTCATCTTCTATTGAAGGAAACATCTTTTATAATTGTACTTTCTAAATCACAAATTTCTTAATATTTATATATTCCATATCTTTATTTACTGGCTTGATTGGAGTATGCTAAAAATAGTGCTTTCATTTCTTCAGATTCCTTGAAATATATTGACAAGGAGAAGTACTTCTAAATTACAAATATAATTTTGATGTTACCTCAGTGAAGGAAAAACTCTTCAGTGTTTATGAAATATGAGAAACCCTTCAAGGGGGAAAAAATTCCTTGATGCTGCATTACATATAATTAGAGTAGTTTTTCTCCATATTAGAGTTTTAAATAGGTTTTACATTATTTACAACACTTTTAATAGGCTTGTAACGTGCTGTAATTAAAAAAAAATTAAACACGTCAAAAAACTCCAGGTCATTTCTCTTAAAAGGAGTAATAGTTCAATGTTCAGATATTTATGTTTATTTTATTGAAACTGAAAATAAATAACAGTAAGAAAAGCAAAATCTAATATATTGCAGATGCCATGTAATAAAAGTTTAGGGGAGAAGAATGGATGGTTTACCTTTTTCCAAACTATTCCTGTCTGAGGAATTTTAACAAACATAAATCGTATGACTTTGAATGAAACATTGAATGTAAATCTGATATTAGTGACGCTCAAGACAATTTAGCTATTACTACTACAACTATGTTCCTTCAGTTACCACCATGCCACCACTGTCAACATACAAGTTACATAATTTGGATAGGGAGAGTTTCCAATTCTCCATGAAATCAGTGGATACTTAGTCCTAAAGCTGATCATAATGGCAAAACCCATTTCATGTCATATGGAAGTGTATAGATAAGTCAGTTCTCCTCTGCCCCAACCCTGGGATTTCTTTATTTCTACTAAGAAGGAACTATGGGCTGGCCCCAGATAACTAATCTCTTTAAAATCATGGCAACATGTTGCTGAAGAAAGATGATAAACTTTTCTGGCCCATGGAAAATTGGAAGACATTTCTCAAGATTAGAATGGTCCTAAAACAATATATTACCTTACAAAGTAATCAGTGCCTACTGTTGGATGTATTCAGGTAAGAACTTAAATAAATAAATAAATGCTAGTGTTATATGGGACATCTTTATTAGGAGATTGTTTAATTCACATTTGGCCTTCTCATTTAAGATTCTTAAATACAATGATAATTGAGACTCAAGAATTATAGGACAATATTAAAAACTATCAAATAGATTTGAGCAGTAAAAAAGTTGATTCTATTTAAACTTTGAAATATTCTACCAAAAAAATAAAATCTCTTCTAAAACATTTAGTTCTATTATGCCTAATTGCCAAGGTAATACAACGACAATTATATATATAATTTGATCTTTCAGGTTAAAATTGTGTGTATGTTATTAGAACACTAAGTATGTCCATTTGTGTACTTTTATGTTGTATAGATTATGGGTCATATAATATTACTCATGTAATAAGGCTGAATGTGCATCATTTTTGAATAATAGAATATGTATCTCTTCTACTCATATGTCAAATGACAACATTATCTTGCAGCACTTTTCCTTTTTAAAAGTTTTCTATACAAAGATAATTTTTCTGTGTGTGAGGCTGACTTGTGTATCATGAGCTACTCTAGAATTAATGAGTTTCATCCTTGGGCAGAGTTAGGTAGAGATACTTGAAAACTGGTGAAGAGAGGTTATAATGTTTTATACATCCATGTTCTCCATAGATCTAGTACATTATTTTTTTCCAGAGTAGGTGCACATTAAATAGTTATGAAAAAAATTAAAATTTTATATTTTTAGAACTTAACACTATCTCTCTTCGATGTATCTAAGCTTGACATTAGCTTTCCAATGGGTAAATCACATGTAACTTAATATGAAAGTATCATAAGGCTCAGTCATATGCAGATCATGACTAATTTGAAATATTATAAATATTTACAGGCAAACATTATCTATGAAAATATAAATTCAAATTTAATACACACTGGTGTTTCCAGTTTGTTTTTTAAGTTGTAATATTTTACTATATAAACAAAAATTAATAATTTTGGTTTATGACTAAATTTTGGTTAGTAGAGATTATAATAATCCTTATGATATATGGCTGTTTAAATTTTTTTATTACTGAATATACTAGTTATTTGGTTTATTAATGAGACAGATTAAGTTTTGTGTAATACAGCTTCAATTGTGGTTCTTTAATAATAGGTTATTTTTTAATAGGAAAAAATAATGAGGTAAGAGTATCGCCCTCTAGCTTAAAGGGTACAAAAATTTATTTTTATTAAATACGGTTGAAAACTGTAAGAAAATTTTTGACACATTTATAAATTAATTTATGTATAACTATTTATTTTATAATTTTTCATTCAAGATTATGATAATTAAATATGCATACCTATAATCTAAATATTCAGAATACTGTAAATTATCATTTTCATTCAGCAATTTTTGAAATTATAATATGTGTGTATCTCTTCAATGAAGAAAAACCTTTGAAATTATAATATATGTGTATCTCTTCAATAAAGAAAAACTTTTTAAGAAATGAAGAAAATAAAAGCCTTTTGAAGTTTACAGATAATTATAATACAAGTGTTACGTAAAATATACAAATATTTTGAAATTTTCTTTTTTAATATAAAACGCAAACCACAAAACTCTTTTTTAATATAGAATACTAAAAGGTATCTACATTTACTTTGAAAGATAAATTTCAGATTTGACAATTTTTTATTTTACTTCTAACTTTGAACTGCCGTACTACTTTCGTACGAGGTATTATATAAATGACTTTTGTCAATTCTCTGAGTTTAGAATTGATTCTGTATAATTGTGGCCAAATCCAGCTGATTTAATATTATGACTCTAATTCAGCTTTCAGACTTATTTTAGTAGAATTTGAAGAGTAAGACTTGAATTTAAGGTCCTTGCTTTAGTATATAATTCCACAAATGACTTTCAGAAAATGATGCATCCAGTATATTTATTTAGAGCTTCAAATTTTTAATAGTGTCAGAGTCTTTCACAGCAGGCTTCAAATTCCATGACTAACAGGTGAAAGAATATTTTCTTTCTAAAACGGTCAAGATCAAACAAAACACAGTTGTCAGTGAAATAACCAACTATCAATTTACTTTTGCTTTACAATTAATGTGTGTGCACTCACATCAATGAAAAAATACACTTAAATTTCTTGTCTATCCTTAATTTGATTTTGCATATTTATTTGGTTGTTAAAAAAACTCAGTCTACAACTTTCTAGAACAATGAGAAAGCTCCTGGGGGGGAAAAAAAAACCCAGGAATGCTGATATCCATCAATAGTATTGCTATAGTTCAATTTGAGGGCTATTATTGCTGATAAATTTTTTTTCTTTTCCGTATTTTCTGTTTATATTACCTATACTAGTTTGCATCACTCTGGAAAATGGCTGTTTATAAATTCTGACATATTATATTGCCTTATGTGAAAGGTACAGAGATGTCCCTAAGATAAACTTCATGTTTTTACTACTCTATATGTTGAGCTTGCTTTCAATTGAATTCTTGACAATTTATTTTTTCAACAATCAGTGGGCATAGTTACACACATAAGGTTAACAGTATGTGTGTAACTGTGATCATCTTTATACTATCAGCGTTAATCAGGACTAAAGTATATTTTTAGGAATGTAGCGGTAAAGAGGCAGCTCTCATATTTCATTCATTAAGAGTACTCTTCATTTTTTAAGATGTTTCAAGCGTGTATGATGGAGTTTGATCTCATGATACTGTGAAGGCCAAGCACTCAATAACAACCAGTTGGTGTCTGAGGAGAATTGGATTGGTCTTATGATCACAATTTTGCCAACATGAACAAATATTTGGACATGTTTTCATAACAGCAAATTATCTCTTCCAATTACCCTCCAATTTACACTTGTGCTACTAGATTGTCTTTTTGCACAAATAATAATGGCTTCAACCACTAAAATCAAAATCAAAAGCAGGCAAAAGCTTAGTTTTGTTAATGCTAAGACAGAAATGTTAATTACAGAGGATATTGAAATATAAAGACCTCCCTTTGCTGTCTCCAATCCCTTTTGAACTTCTTACGGGTTTAAATATAGTGTTTGCTTGGCAGATATTCATGTCTGGAAAATGAAGAAAAGGAAAAAAATACTACACTAAAATAAAATCGCAAACTCAGTAACCAATACTAATCTTCGTCATTCATGGAAGAAGATTTTCTTTTTGCGAAAAACTATTTTAGGAGGTCCACATTCAATTCAAAGTTAATTTAATTTTTTAGAAAATAAGTAGTTTTATCATCATGAAATATTTCATGATACAATTCATAAAAAAAAATTCATGATACATTAAATCATTAACCTGAAAAGATGTTCATTGCTATTCTTTCTAGATAGAGAAGCAATGGATTAATATAAAATCAACCAGATAGAGATACATATCCATACACTTTTTAAAGAAGTGTGATGTTTTAGGAAGGATATAGTTAAATAAATGGATTAAATTTTGTTTAATTGAATTTTAAAAGAACTGAAAAATGCATTCATGTAAAAAGATAAAAAGGAAAATATTATGTCAAATGACTTTAATTGTAGCGTTCTGACAGATCACATTGAATTAAAAATTACATGCATTTTGATTGTGTTGAGTATTCAAATTAAGAAATAAGAATGTTCACCAATAGGAATCCAAATTCATGTAACTATAAAAAGTTATTTTTTATTCCTTCACATAAAAGAAACAGCTATTCTTTCACATAAAAGAAATTCCTAAAATTATAAATAAGATACTACCCATATGCTGTTCACAATTCATTGCACTTGGAGTTCAGTCCAATTCTTTCCATGGCCTGCAAGGCCCTATGTGGCGTACTTTGCATGTGCTCTAGCCTCTTCTCCACTTCCTTCCTCTAGTTCTACATGCTCCAGTCAAATGTGCCTTCTCTCCATTTTTCAGACACACCAAGATCAACTCTCTCCCTTGGAACTTTTGGCTCTTTCTTTTGCCTAGAGAATAGGACTCACAATCTTCTAATGGCTGGCATCTTCTTGTCATTGGGTCTCAGTTCAAAGGAGACTTTCTTGACTATTCAATCTAAATTGGCCCTGTCTCCCCCAAATCATTCCCTGGCATTTCTTATTTTCTTCTCACACTTAAATCCATCTGATTTCAACATAGTTATAATGTATTAACATCTGCCTTCTCCTCTTAGATGTAAGTTCCCTGAGAGCAGTTATTTATCTGATTTGTTCACAAATCTAGTATTAGTAATAGAAGAGTATCTGGCAAAGCGTCCAATTTAAATCAGTATTTGTTAAATGAAAGTATAAAATGATAAGTAAATAAACATCACTTCAGTTTTTTTCCATCTAAAACATCTATTTTATCAGAAAACTATGGAAATATAATTATGATTACCCCAGCCTCTCTTAGTCACCACTATGCATTTATTAGCAATTTTCAATGACCATTTATTTGATTAACCTGGTTTACCACATTTGTGTTTGGTCTTACTGTACAAGTACAAGATAATGCTATCTTTACTTTAGATAAGGAGTCTATCTATTCATATGACTTTCTTAATTTATATTTCTAAAAGTTAACTTAGATTAAAAAGTAGGAGCCAAATTCAATTACATAACAAAATTAATGACTTCCCTTCAAATAACTTCATCTTGGAAAATATGCTGTTTTACTTATAAAATAATCTAGCTATACAATTATTTTTGAAATTCATTACATTTTGATAAGAAATATAAAGCATATTGAACTAAGGGTATTAGAGGAAAAGTTTTCACATAGTATTTTAAGAGCCAGGCTCAGAGAATCCAATTATACTAAGTTTGCATATTAAACAAAGCACTGAATATTTTTAAGTGCTACATTAAATTTCAAAGAGAAAATATTCTTGAATAAGAAAAAAGAAAAAAGGAAAAATCTCTTTTAGGTGAAAAATATTAATATATCACAAGTATATTTTAGAAACTTTTAAATAGAGTAGACTGTATTTCTCTCCACTCACACTTAAATATAGGCATGCATCTTTTACCTTATAATGCATTCATACCTATTTAATACATATCACACATCTTTTAAAATATAAATAAAAATTATATTTCAAGAATATTATGTAGATTTTTGAAATGAAAATATTTTTTCCAGAGTTTGTAGCCTTTCATCATTAGCTTAATTCCTCTAATTGACATTCTGCATTTCTTAGATTTTCATACTTATCTACTGAATTAGTTATTACATTGCACTCTTAACTGGCAGGCACTGTTCTAGTACACTGGGGGACAAGGCAAAGTTCCCCACACTAAAAACATTCATAATGAAGTCAGTAATAATCTCAATTATTAAGAAAATTAAATGCTAAATTTTAATCTCAGATTTTATTTGAAACTAGTTATAGTGAGCAATAGTTTCTCGTATTAGTACAGTATAAACAACAATATTACAGCAGAATTTGCCACATCAAAGCTGTCAATAATAAAGTTAATACAGTGTCATACCAGCGTCGGGCAAATAGTAGGCACTCACTAAAGATGTATTGAAGAGATGAATGAATAAAATATTTCAAAATCAAGTTACATCATTTTCTATCTTTACTGGATTTGCAATCAGTTGTTGGAAAGCATACTTTTTAAAGAAATGTCGTGTGTTAGCTGATAATTTGTCAGTATCCATTTCAAAAGCATGCATGTTAAGAAATTATGATTTTTTTATATTAGAAATATAATTTCTCTACATGTGAAATCACTATTAAAGGTTTTCTTCTTCACTGTAAATTGTGCTTGAATTGGCCTGCAGGATCAAAAATATCTGTGCTCCTGTTCTCTAAAACCCAGAGTGCAGTACAAAGCCAGCTGGCAGAACCCGCTGGCTGTCTGCCATTCTTGTCTGAGGTTGCAGTGCAGTCCTAGGGGAAAAAACAATCATGAATTCTGTTTAACTAGGGCCATAGAATGGCATTTGTTTCTTGATAGACTGTGGGTCTATTACTAAGACAAACTAGATTAAAGCCATCCAAATACTACTTTCTGTGACTCTGAGAAGATCAGAGGGCTGAGGAAGTTTTGAAAATAGGGGTTATGTTGTTTGTAATTCTTTGACACAATGATAAAATAAGCAGAAGGAAAGTAAATGTTCAGGCATCAACTTGCTATTTTGACTGTTAATTATTCCCCCTCAAAGTGACAGAATGGTTTTGGCATGGTATAGGGACGACCTATATAACAACAAGGTAAAACAATAATAATTTTGCCAGGCACCATTCCAAGAATATTGACATTTATTAAGTCACTCTAACCCTCAAAACAAGTCTATGAGGCAGTGCTAGTCTTATTTCAATTTTACAGATAAGAAAATGAGACACTGAGTTGAAGTAATTTACTCAACATTCTACAGTTATTAAGTAGCAAGGGCAAAAATCTGAATTACGAAAATGCATTTTCAACTGTGTAGACTTGCAATTTCAGACATTTAAGCATTTATGAATGTGTTAAGATAAGTTTTATTTAGTAATTAGGAGTTTTGGTTAGTGAGGTTTTTCATCTGAGATGTTTCACCCTTTAGGAGCTAAAGGTGAGGAAAGCTGTCAAAACCCAAGCTCTGAGTGGGCTCTTTAATTTGGTTAATGTCCTAACTTGGGAGTTTCAGTTCTGCTCAGGGAGAGGTGCTGTGTACACTAACTTCATGAAATAAAAACCAACAGAAGCATCAGAGGCTCAGCACTGTATTCTCTAATGAACATATTTCAGAAAACTGGAAAAAGAATGTCTCCAAATTTTAAATTTTCAGTACAAACTTATTAATAGGTTCATTATGATTTTGGTGATAATTTGAAATGTTAGATGTAAAGCCTTAGCACAGGCTCCTCCTGTGGCACTTGATAAATTATATATAGATCCTTGTTAGTGTTTTTGAGCAAATCAGCATATGAGATCTAATTGGTATCAGTGTCATGGCATCATCTGATTATTCATTTTAAAGGATCAGGATAAAGTCTTGCATATGTCTCTATACAATTGTCTTGGGCTGTCATTTTTTAGGCTTTTTATGTAATAATGAAGATCCACTTTCAGGTTTGGACAGTGTTTGAGCCTAATTTGTTAAACAAAACAAAACAATCTAGCTTCTGCTCACTGAACATTTAATCCTACACAAAGGATAGTTTACTAGGTAATATTACTATGTTGGTACCTTTGAAACAGAGAAAGGAAAGTTGCTTTTCTTTCATGCTCAAAAATCATTACAAGTATGCTGATATTTGACATTTTTAAAGATAAATTAGCCTGAATATTTTCCAAGTGTTATTTCAATAAGAAATGTATAAAAGCTACCTATGACATGTTTTAGTTTAATTAATTTGAAGGAATTATATATTTAAATGCAAGGTGTGCTACTTTGTAGTCTACATATAATAAATAAAAGAAAAGTTTAAAACAAAATTTACCTCGAATATGTTGTCTTTGGTTGACTACTGACACTGTCATACATTTATTTAGATATTTCGTTAGGTCAAAAGGATTGAAGAGTTAGGTCACAATGATTGTGAGGTTTTCAGATTCAAGGAAGGTAAATTTTTGAATTATAGGTTTCTGTTTACTGAAAGTAATTTTGCTGTAGAAAGTGATGTTTTTTAAGTTAGATGTTAAGATTCCTTATTATGCTTCTAAAAATGTAGAAATTGTAAAGTAAAAACTACTTCCTTATTTTCTTTTTTGTATTCATCAAAAAGATATGAATATAATTAAAATGCTTCTTTTCACATAATTTTGTATTTTAAGATATATTGTATTTCATAGTGTTTTAAATGAAAATGGAATTAAATGGCTTAGCCTTCTACATTAAAAATAATAAAAATATTATTGATTGTTAATACTGCACAGTCTCTGTTTACATGAGGGGGAGTGGATTTGGAGATTTTTTTCCTCTGGTAAGGGTGGTTGCTCTTAATTTCAAGTTAAACTCACTTCTATGTTTCAGAATATGTTTATTCTGCCTTTTCTTACAAATATGTTTCACAACAGCAAAGACTTTGAACCAACCCAAATGCCCATCAATGATAGACTGGATAAAGAAAATACAGCACATATACACCATGGAATACTATGCAGCCATAAAAAGGATGAGTTCATGTCCTTTGCAGGGACATGGATGAAACTGGAAACCATCATTTTCAGCAAACTGACGCAATAACAGAAAACCAAACACTGCATGTTCTCACTCATAAGTGGGTGTTGAACAATGAGAACACACAGACGCATGGAGGGGGAACATTACACACCGGGGCCTGGGGAGTGGGGGGCTAAGAGAGGAATAGCAGGGGCTGGGGGTATTAGGGAGGGGATAGCATTAGGAGAAATACCTAATGTAGGTGACGGGGTGATGGATGGAGCAAACCACCACCATGACATGTGTATGCCTATGTAACAAACCTGCACAATCTGCACATGTACCCCAGAACTTAAGTATAATAAATACATTTTAAAAAATAAAATAAAATTTTGGGTAGTAGGAGATACGTTTCTTTCTCAATTGATTTGTACTTATTGACCACTTTTTCTCATTTATTCAACAGAAAAAGGTAGCTAAAATTTTTTTCATAATTTATCCTACGGCATTTTCCTAGTTATTTCTTTAACAAATATTTCCACAGATTCCTTCTTCTAAGTATATTTTTCAGTGTGTTTTTCTTGTAATTCCTGTGAGGGCACTACTCACTCACTATTTAGCAAAACCATAGAAATAGGCTTTTTTTTTTTTAAATTCAAATAGGGCAAGTACCAATTTAAATTAGGAAGAAAAATACAGTTCAAACTTTACATTAAATGCTTAGAAAAAAAGAAAAGATATTTTGTGGTATGCAGAGTTGGATTTCTAGATATAAATTCATTCATTTATTTACATAGCTGAATCACAGACTATATACCAGAAATGGATCCAAGTGCTCTATTCACCACCTAGCTCTGAAGTAGGTATAATTATTTCCATTTCACATTTGAGAAAAGCCCCAAAATAACTGCATTGCACAGAAACTAAATAGCTGAGCTTGCCTCCTGTCCTTATGTTTCTTTTACCCATTTTTCTTTCTCCTACACCATTATAGTTTTTATAAGGTCCCCAGTATAATACAGTAACTAATTTATCTAGATTGGAACTCCAATGAGTTACAGAAGCAATAAACTTCAATTCAGACCATAGGTCAAAATAGGAACTAAAACTTGAAAGATCATTTTAGCAGTTACTAGTACTCTTGCACTTTTTATTGTCCTTAATAGTCTAAAATTAGCTCTCACTATTCAGATACTTTGCACATTTCACAGTTATTCATTTTTGTGCCCTGTGGCTTCAAATATGTTATTATTTAAAATATTTTACATATGGCTAAATATATGGATCAATAACAACAAATGGAATGCCTTTGTAGAATACTTTTAAAAATACTTAAAATTAAATCTTAATCACAAAGAAATGACAATGTATCTTTAGAAACATTTTTTTATATGAAGATGCCAGTTTTCAAGCTACCAAATGTAGTTTTTTAGTCTGTTTATTATGTGGGAGGCAAACAAATGCTAACTCTTCAGTAATTGCGAAAACAAATATTATTTTACATTATGCATTTGACAGAATAAACATTATAGTTGAAGAATTTTTGGTTGTTTTATTTAATATGCTGATTACTTAATCCTATAATCCAAAATGTCACAAATTAGTTGTATGAGAAAACAATTTTTTGGTCTTTTCTCATTTTGTATTCAAAATAATGTTATGTCTCAAAAAATGAATTTTCTCATAAATTACTCATTTCAATAAATATGTATTTTCAAAGTATTTTGCAGGATGCTATGGAAAACCTCAAAGGAGAATACATTGAAAATAGTGGCTTGGTCATAAATTTTTAAAATTTTAAATTTTAGTTTCTCTAATTTTTAATTAACAAATAAAATTGTGTATGTTAATATTGTACAATAAGCTATTTTGATATATGTAAATATTGTGGAATGGCTAAATTAAGCTAATAAACATATGCATTACCTCACTGAATTATTATTTTTTTGTGGTGAGAACACTTAAAATCTATTTTTCAGCAACTTTCAAGTATACAATATATGGTTATTAACTGCAGTCATTATGATGTACAATAGGTCTCCTAAACTTACTTTTTCTGTCTAACTGAAATGTTGTATCCTTTAACCAACAGCTCCCCATCCCTACTTCCCAGTCTCTGGTAACCACCATTCTGATTCCATATATAAGTGAGATCATCTGGTATTTGGCTTTCTGTGCCTGGCTTTAAATAGCCATAATTGTAAGAACTAGCTCATAATGAGTTTTCATCCTTGTCCAAGATCTCTGATAAACACTTAACATGCATGTTTCATTTAATCGTGAGGAGTCTATGAAGATGATCCTATTATTTTGATGCCTATTGGATAGTGAGGGAACTGAGGTTCAATCAGAGTAAAAGAGTAAGTGACTTTCTTTGTGTTACACAGCTAGAAAGTCATGAGGTTTGGATACAAGTCTCTGCCAGCCTGATTTAGGCTAGAGACATTTGCTACTAGATTATGCTGATCACAAAAAAACAGATAAAAGAACATAATCATAAATTAAAACTGAATAAAATTAAAACTGAAAATAGATATAATCAAAGGACTGTAAACATACTGTTACAACTACCTAGAAGAGGAGGTATTTAGGGTAGACATTGACTGCTAGGAACGATTTCAGTGAGCAGGACTGACAGGGAGAAATATTGAAGCAGAGAAAAATTATGTAGCAGTGGGTCCAGGTGTTAAGTTTCCCAACACTTGTATAATTATCAGAACATTTTTGAAAAAAATTAATAAAAGCAATATGAATACAAAGTTAGGTAGAAAGAACACATTGCTCTCATCAATATTTGTTAAAATAGCTTATTTTTGCAGATTTTCCAAAAACAAAACATATCCATTGCTAGCCTCCTGATCCCCCCAGGTCCCTGGAAGCATCTGTGCACATGAGAGACTCTGAAAGTTAGGTCTTCATGGAAACGCAAAGGACAACTTTATGATATTTTATATCATTGCCTTGGTTATGGCAGAAGTATCTGTATAAAAATATACATTAAACTCATTTCTAATTTATCAACACTGCACCATGATTTTTATTTTTTTGCTTATCTATAAAACATGAGATAAAATTTAGCCTTAAACCTATCTTTTTGGTTAAGGTTTTAGTTTCTCCTAAGTTTGTTTTCATTAACGCATTGTCATCTACCAGCCTAGTGTAGGCAGAAATTAGAGCATAATAAATTTTATTTAGATAGAGGGCTTAAAATCTTTGCCTCAACTTTTTCAGGATATTCTCTTACAGTTCGGACTTCATGAGAATATAAATTTGTGGGCTTTTTATTTTTTTGAATATTCAGTGATTATTGGCATTGAGACTGTCATCCTCTTTAATATAGATGGAGAAGAATTTGGCTGGGTGAGTTGGTTTTGAAAGTTATGCTTAACATTGATTCAAATTTTGGAGAAAAAATTGAATTTTTGAAAAATTTAATTAAAAAACATGCATTTTAGTATTCAGAAGTAATAGTGATTCATCTAGATTATAACTTTATGGTCAGTGTTAATAACCCATATATTTTGATAAATCAGCCAATAGAAATAAAAAAATTAAAGCAATAATCATTATTAGCAAATTGAACAAAGTAGCCTGTTGTTTACTGTTAGTCACTGTTGCTTTTGATATTGGAATTGCCCCAAAATTCCCAGGAATTGGTTTTCATTTGTAGACTCCTCCACAGCACATGCATACTGATTGTAATGATGGCATCCATTGCAATTACCTGCACAATCCTAGCGGAGCTTGGTAAATATTTTTGATGGCAAAGGCCAGCAGTAGATCAACTTATTTGGGCAATTTAGTTAGGAGCTAATCCAAACAATTATGTAAACATTATAATGCTACTTATACGTCCCAATTTTTTGATTGAAGAATATGACTATGTTTCTCTTGAGTTCTCTGTGAAATATGACTTTACTCAAATTAGGATCCATATCTAGTTATTTCAAAAGTATTGTGTAATTCTCAAAAAATAATTCTCCTCTTTATTGTTGTTTGTCATTAAACTTTTTTCTTTGAGATAATTTTGGGTTATTTTAATGTATTGCTAAATCAAATATCCATATATATTTGCATCCCACTAGTATCAAATTAATCTTGTCTTCCTTTTGACCAAGTTCTTAGTATGTATTTCTTCCTTTACTTAATTCTAAATCAGACCATCAGTAAATAAAATGAATATTATTTTCTATGGATGATCGAAGTCTTCTGTTTATTTGTCAAAATTTAAAATTTGAGGGGGCTCCTATTTTAAAGTGTGTGTTTAGAGAGGTAGGGAAAGGGAAACGACTGATCATTTAGGTCTACACTGGTCATTTTTCATGTTGCTAAAATAATTTCTCTATTTTATATTATTGAAGAACGGTTTATAACTTTTTTGATCCTTTATAATAGATCCCCCTGGGTGTATGTGACTAAGCTAATTTCTGAGTAATATCATGTGCAGAATCTAAAATGTTCTATGATTTCAGTGATAAGATTATTATTTTAAAAATTAGTGGTAGGCAGTAGGTTGGTTGTTTTCATGTTAAAAACTTGGTAAGATGATGTTTTCCATATTAGTGAACCCAAGAGGTTAATAAGTGAAGGAAACCACATGGTTTTATCAAAGAATGTTAAGTATTATCCCACTTAAACCACTTAGCATAGTTCAAAGACTTGCCAGATCTAGAGTTCAGGTAGACCATATATGATATGGAAAGATAATCAGAATTCAGTCCTCAATTCATAAGAATTGAGACAAAAATAATTTATACCAAGAGGAAGAGAATGAAAAACTGTTAATGTATAAAATTATAGTGATTAACTTATTCATAGTTTTCTTAGATCTTCTATTTATTGCACATAAGATTTATTTGAACAATTCTCAGCATTTGAGCTTATCAATACTAGCTTTGTGGATCTAAGAAGACACTAATGAGATGACATGCATCTCAGTTTGAGTTTGGTATATTTTGCCACCCATTACTTAGCTTTTAAAGAGAGGCTATAGAGGGAAGACTTCTTAACAGATACCACTACAGCCATGACTTGTGTCCTTCCTCCTGAGCACAGTTCAAATTGTCACAGGTTTCTCAAGACATTCCTAACAAAGTTTCCTTTTTATCCTACATGTTCTGAGGTGTCTTAAGTTTTACACCTTAAAAAGCTGCCAAAAATGCCTTTTTTCATATGTAAATATATGTTAGTTAACCATCATTTCACCATGGAGACTTTAAAATTCAGTAACACCCAGAAATTCTGTTTGTTATCTTAACAAATTTGTTCTAGATATTTTCCTTTGATTAAACAGATATTAGAAACAATTTCATTTTTAACTCTCTTGTACAAAATGCAGCTTTAGAAGACAGCTATGTTAATATGGAAAGCTGCCTATGGAGTAAAAATGTGGAGTTTAACGCTCACTTTAGCAATTTACTAGTTTCCTATTCCTAACCAAGTCAGCGAGTATCTCTAAACCTGGTTACTTACCTGCAAAATGTGGATGATAATATATAACAGCATTGTTACGATTAGTAAATGAGAACGAGCATGTAAAAGTGCTTTGTACACCGTAAATTATATGTTGGTGGTTAGCAATTATATGTCATTCCCTTCTTAAAATCTTGCCAGTTTCTTAACAAATAATTACATATCAAGAGCTAATTTTGTGCCCAATGATCTGATAGATGAAAACAAAACAAAGTTAAATAAATAATAAACCAATAATAAATAGACTTCTATCTGCCCACAAGAAGATTATAGTTTGGGTGAGAAGACAGGCAATATACACAGACATGAGGAACTAGTAGGATTAATTCTAAATAAAATAGTGAGCTCTTTATATAAAATCTAGAGAGATTCATGTTAGGGGCATAGTTCTATTGCATAATTATTGCAATTATGCATAGTTGTAATTCAGAAACATTCTAGTAGATGATTACTCTTCAGCCCAGCCTTGAAGTTAGAGCAATATTTAAAATGGTGAAGGGAAAAGAGAGTATCACTCTGGATTGTAGATTGGAGGTAACAGAAATGCGGTTATGGTGGGGAGTGAAAATGAGAAAGACAGTGTAAGGAGAAGATGAAGAAAGTAATATTTCAGGGAAAAGGAGTCAATTCTGAAAAGGATGAGGGAGTTGGAGAATGAGAGACCAGCTGCAATGGACAGAAACTGTGAAGCTCAGAAGAAAAAGGAACAAGGAGGAAGATGACATAAGTAGAAGGGAGGAGAGCATCCTGAACAGTCTAGTTTAAGATATATTATTTTTCAGGTGACAGTGAAAAATTCAAGTGGATATGTCTGCTCTCTTTAGCCATAAAATTTGAACACTTTTTAGAAATCAAATAAAATAGAAGCCCAGATATAAAATGCACTGAATATACTTAATAAAACTCAACTATAAATAAGTTTGGGCAGTCTGGGTCAGTGTAAACTGCTATAACGTGAATTATTATTGGAAAACTGTGGTTGTCCCCTTTGGGAAATGGACCACTGTCTTTCTTAATTGTGTATCATGATTGTCATTGTGATTGAATCATTTTACAAAACTTGAAGAATATTTAAGGTTTACAAAATCCAAAGGTGTTTAAATCTAAGGGTGATTAGTTAAAATATTATCTATAATGTATCATTGTACTAGTCAACATTTTAAACCATAGGAATTATTAATATCTCATATGCTCAATAGCTTTTCTTTCTTTATAAATCAATATTATTCAAGACATGGGCTCTTCGTTATGTTCCTATGCACTCTAATTAATACTAATTCCAAGGCTTTGCTCATGCTCTTTCCCACACTGGATAGAAGTCCTATAAACTTTCATAAGTAACATTTCTAAATCCAGAACAATTCTCAGTTCTTCCTCTCCAAAATGATGATTAAGTGATTTTTGTCTTTTTACCTATTGTAGAGCACTTCACCTTTATTTTTATACTGCCATTTATGGTGTCAGCTTCACTTATATTACAAGTTCCTTAACCAAAGGAATGTGCTTTTCGTATTTCTGACTATGTAGTGAATGAATCTTAACTTCTTTGGAGTCTCAACACTTTGGCAATGTGATTGGAGCTATAAGCTCATTCTCCAGAAAAACAATGCATACGCAAATACATGCACCACATTTGGTATATGATTTCGGAGAAAATATTCTGAAACACTTGAAGAAACATGGATGCCAGGGTAAGAAATCCTGAACTAGTTCTTAACAAACATTCCTGGACAAAGTAGGAATACAATACATGTTTGTCAATGCATCAAGTATAGTTTCTCAAATAAGTTTTGATATTTCTTAAAAAAAAACAACAACAACAGACCATCTGAAGGAATGGGGATAAAAATTGATAATAGTCTAAAAGGGGGAAATAACATGGGTTTACGTGCATAGAAAAGCTTTGGCTTTAGGTATTAATCTAATTACAACTGTCTTTTTCTAGTAAAGATTTGTCACCAAGTACACTTCTTATAGAGAAGCAGGTAGTAAATTTGTAAATGCAGGAAGCCTCAGAATACAAGATGCTTTAAAGAACCTTGTGCTTTAGGGTAAAATTAGAAGTGACAGTGAGCAGGAGGAAGGAGGAGGATTTGCTGGAATGCAAATCGCACCCTTGGCTTCCTGATGAACCATGACTCAGAAGCTACCAAAGATATTAACCAATCAGCAGGTAGAGGTATGCTGAACTATAAAAAGTAAAGAGGAGTTCAGAAGGTGGCTGGAAGAAGTGATCTTTGAAGCACTCCTGAAAGCGAACAACTCCAACAAGATTAGTAAAGATGATTATAACTATCATAAAAATATTTATGGGACTTTCTGTGTGTCCAGCATTATGTTAAAATCTTTTTGATTCTAAATATGTTGCTATGCCTTTGACTATAACAAGGAACATTTAGGTGATGACTAATTTTAAATGATTGTGTAAAATATCTTATAACTTTCAAAATCAGCCGAGTGGTATCATTGGAGATGTTTATGTCAGTCTATTTTTCTGTAAAATGAAATTAAATATAAAATACTGAAATGGTCCATTCATTTACCAGGATAATTGTACACAAGAATTTCCAGGAGAGGAAATAAAGATGAGTTCTAAGAATTGAAATATGAGCAATCCGTTTACAACAACTTCATACAATTATATGTGTAGTCTTCTATAAACAAAGCCAATACCTACAATACCTAGTCCTCCAAAATCATAGATTAAAAAAATATAAATTTCTTATGAAATGATTTAAAAATATTTTAATATCTGTGGTTCTACAAATTTATATTCCTTATTACTAATACTAATGACACAAAAATCTTAATTTTCCCATGTAATGAGTTCTATTACTAATTATAACTTTAAAATAGCTTAGTTTAAATTGTCTATCACAGTTTTGGGGTACAAAACTTGAGAAGCCCTCTTTAGGAATAAAATTCGGTTAGTTTGTTTTAATTATTTAAATCTTAAAAATGTAAACCTGCCTTCCATAAGCCAAGAATATTATACTTGAGAAACACAATTTGGTTTTTAAAACAAGTATTAATAATCAATTTCTCCTAAAAAGGGCTAGATACTGAAATTATATTTTAGTATTTCATGACCTACTTCATCCAATCAATAAATATTTATTGAATATTAACTTTATGAGATATAATTTGGGATATAAATATGATTAAGATATCCTCTTTACTTATGAGGAGCTCTTCTTCTAATAGGGAAGATAATATACAAAAGCACTTACCTCACAGAAATCCTCCCTTATCCTGGTGGTTACGTTCCAGCTCCCCTAGGGTATTCCTGAAATCATGGCTAGTACCAATCATTATATGTACTATGCATGGCTTTCTTCTCCCTTCTTCACAATTTTATGAATAGATTTGTTCTTATCACGGCTCTTTATGATCTCAGCATATTATTCTTTTTTCTTTCCTTATTAACTCAAAAACTTTCACCTTGTCACTTAAAAGAAGCAGTTTATGGCTTCTCTTTGGCATATCCTAATTGCCAACATTCCCACTCATATGCTATGGGCCATTATTAAGTAAAATAAGGGTTACTGGAACACAAGCACTGTAATACCGACAGCCAATGTGACAACTGCCAGGACTGCTAAGTGACTAACAGGCGGATAACACAGACAGCATGGAGATACTGGACAAAGAGATGATTCATGTTCTAGGCAGGATGGAGTAGGATGGTGTGAGATTTCATCATGCTACTCAGAACAACTTGAATTTTCAAACTTATGAATAGTTTATTTCTAGAATTTTTACATTTAATATTTGCAGAACATAGTAATGGGTAACTAAAACCACAGAAAGTGAAATTGTAGGTAAGGGGGACTCCTGTAAAAGGTAGAAAGTGCAAGTATCATGGGCTACGATTATTTCCTTAATCCCAAAGAAAAATATTTCTCCTAAAACTTCGTACATGAACGGGCGTTCTATCCTACACCGACTGGTGGGCTTCCAGCCTAATGTCATGCCTAAATATAGATCATGAAAATGTGTTGAATGACTTAACCCTATACAGCTTGTTATCTGCTTATTTCCTGTGGCTTTTATTTAAGTATCCATTGTCTTTATTTGAACAACGAATAACAAATTATCATACACTTTTCTCCAAAAGCATTTTGTGGGTCTTTCTTAGCTGTTTATATTATATCCTCCCTGAAAACAACCCAAGCCTTTCAAAACATTTCTAAACTGAATTTGAATGTCTTAATTCAAATGTGGCTGCAGGCTCATCTTAGAGGAAGCAATAGGTAAATACTTGCTGACTATGTATTAAAAACATCAGGAGAATGTACTGATCAAAACATAGATCATCACAGGCATATGGTTATAAACATCTTTTAATTCTAAATTTGTTGCTATGTAGTTGACTGTAATAAGCAACATTTACATGATGATTAATTTCAAAGAATTTCATATATTGTCTTACAACTGTCAAAATCAGTCTTCAGTACAGTAGGTATCATTGTGGATGTTGGCATCAATCTGTTTTTGTTTAAAATGAAATTAAATGTAAATATTGACAAGCAAAAGCCTCTTGTCTCAAAATAACTTACTTTAAAAGCAATACCAGTCCAGGAATTTTGTGGAGGATAGCTTTTAGAACCAATTGGACTCACTTTGTATTCATGAACGCTTAACAATGCTTCTCATTCTCTAACAGTTGTGAGTGCATTAGTAAGTCTTTCAATCATAGAAAAAAATAAAAATATATTTTTCTGCTATTTTCCTAGATGCCTTAAAGTTAACCCAACTTTTATTTACTTGCCCCAAGATAACAAATTAGCTGGGAAAGTGGCTGAGGAAGCATGTATAACATGTCAAAAAAATTAGTGTTATAATAAGCTTTACCTCGTATGAGGGAAGGTAAACTCCATTTCTCATAAAAAATTGATAGGAATGTATTTCTGAGCTTTCCACTGCCCTCTTAATATGCTTACAGGCCATAAAACCTAGGAAATACATAGAATAGATATGGAGCACTTTTGCTTCCATCAAAAACCAACTAAGTCCAAATTCTCTTCTTATTTCCACCCTTGGCCCCATTCAATCTATTCCAGCAAGAACACTTTATTCAAAATGATCCTTAAGAAAATCAAAGTTTGATGTGTTACTCATATGCTCAAAATCCTTTACTGGTTTCCTCTCTCATTCCAAATAAAACCAAAGTCACCCCAGGGCCTTACACCATCTGGCTCTGTGTTACCTCTCTGAAAAATGCTCTTAGTGCTTCCTCAGCCCACACCACATGGCCCACGTGGACACCTTGCTTTCCTTGATATCACCAGGCATGGCCTGATCTCTAATCCTCACTTAATTCCTCACCTCTTCCAGATCTGTGCTGAAATGTGACTTTCAATGACAATTTTATTTAAAAATGTATTCTGCCTTCATATCCCCAACTTGGGGCACTCTCTACTCGTTTTTCTTTTTCTTTTTGATAGCGTTCATAAAATAAAGCTTATTAATAGCACCTCTCCCTTCCCTCCCTCCTTCCTTTCTTCCTTCCTTTCATCCTTCTTCCCTCCTTCCTTCCCTTCCTTCCTATCTTCTCTCCCTTTTCTCCTTCCCTCTTTCTTCTCACCCTTCCCTTCCTTCCTTCCTTCTTTTCTCCACTTATTTTTCTGCCCCCACTGAAGGGTAAGTTATTTAAGGGTAAAGAACTTATTCAGTAAAGAACTTACTGAAACATTTTGAACTAATGCTCAGAGATTTTTGAATTAATGAAGTAATAAATGATCTAGATCCTATTGGATTGAAATCCAAATCTCCAGCATTTAACAGATATGACCTTAAAGCAAATAGTATCATTTCTCTGTGCCTCAATTTTCTTATTTCCAAAATAAGCATTATAATAATTGAAACTTGACAGAGAGGTTTTGAAGTATTAAATAAGTAACCTACAAAAACAGTTAACACAGCACCTGATGTGTAATGAAAACTCTAAACATATAAACTATTATTATTAAATTTACCAAATTTTATAAACACTTTTAAAACTTCATATTTCTTCAGATATATTCCATATTTTTTTGTTTAAAAATATTTTACATGTAGCTAACATATGCAAGCTCGTTCTTAACATGTTTGCATTTTTAAATGCTTTAATATTCTTGAGCTTAACAATTGCAGCCCCAAACCAAAGATATATTAAATATAATAACATAATTGTATTTATAATAATGTATGAATGTATATAGAAATGCAAACATTACAATTATAAGATTATGATATAGAGTATCAATTATTAAGGAAAATATTAAACAAACAAGATGTCATATAATATGTTAACACAAGGATACTTTGAAGTTTGAAAAAAGTGGAACATTTACAAAAATCTTTAAACATGATCAAATACATAAAATCCTTTAATAAACCTCATGTGCATTGTTACTATCATCACAAATTTTACTGGAAAGAAACTAAAATTATCAAACTGAATTAGTTTAGTTAAAGTAAAAAAATCAATTCAAATTAACATGTTTCACACAATTACTTAATGATGCATTAACCAAAAGCAATAGATATAACTATTCCTAATATATAAAATATGTAACTATGCATTTAAAAATCACTGTAGTTTGTATAAAGTAAAATATAATCCAACATACATAAAATAACTTTACTGAAAATGTTTAGACCATTGTGAATGTCATGGAATACTGAGTTTAAATGTGATGTTTGCAAATGCAACATTTCTGTTAGAGGCTTTTAATATTTCCGTTAGAGAATATAAGAGGTTAGTAACAATGGCTGACTGGAAGAAACAGTGTCTGAAAAAAAGACCAATTTTTCCATTTGTATATTATTAGATTATTTATTTTACATAATTTTATGGAACAATTTTTTATTTAAAAAACAAACTAAAATATTTATTTTAAAACATTGCTCTTTACTAGCAATGAATCATACTTTTCCTAAAAATATCACTTCACATGTATAGTATTAAGTATATATATTGAACATCTTTACAGAAATAACTTTTTCAGTAACAGAACTCCTCAGCACTTTGGATGCAATAGAGATTTATAATATATATGAAGAAATGGTTAAAAATAGAGAAAGAGAGAAAAACTAGACAGAAAGTAGAGGGAAAAGAGAAAGTCAAAAATGATTATCTGTTTCAGAGACAGGTTACATCGACTCAAAAAGTCCACAACATTAGTTGGTCCCATTAAAGAGGAATTGGAATATATTATTATATATCATCTCTTCACTCTTAATTGAGCATTTAAATTGCCATATTTTATTTGAAACTTAACAGTGAGCTACCTTGTAATTTAATACAGGGAAGCAAAGACTAGAAAACAAAGAAAGTCATATTTCACCTTGGAAGAGTAGACTTGACTGCATCTAATTTCAGTTGATGAAGACTTATTACCAAAGCCAGACATTAAGTTATTACACTTATTCAAAATAAATATGCAAATGAGTGATAAACAAATGAAAAATATCAAGAAGAACGATACATTCAGCAATATCCACCAAAAATTTTTAAGTGCTTACTTAGTAAGTGCCATGTATTACTAGGCCAGCTCTGGGGATAAAATTGCAAACAATATAGAAATGGTTCCTGCAATCATAGAGCCCTTAAATTCAGTCTTATATTTTTGCATTATGGCAATAAATATTACTTCTTCACTGTTATAAGTTTATAATTTAATGTATTATTGTTGGAAGAAAATGTAGAAATACATATATATATAATCTCAGAGATTTTTTGACATAATTATTCTCAACTGGGAAATCAAGTAATAAGAGCCTTTTTAAAAATCATTTGAGTCTATATTTCAGTAACAATCTCTATTTTATCTTTACTAGAAGATTTATTTTTCACTGTACTTTTTTAGATAGTTTCTGAAAATGTGTTTTCACACCCAGAGGATGTAAGATCACAGACTGTTCCCATTACAAAGAAAAGAAGCAAACAAGAAAATAAATTACGTGATGCCCTGATTCTGAGAAAACATGTTATCAAAATAGTTGAAAAAAAACTCAAGGTCAAAGTTTTAGCAATATATATTTAAAGCACTTCTCTGCACCCCACTTCAGATTTCCATCAACTAAATTTAGTCTCATCAGTACCCTCACCTATGAGATATGAATTTATAAATATATTTTCTTTTTAAAATCAGTTAAGTATTCAACATTTTCAAACTTAAAGTCTACTTAGGGTTTATTGAAATATTTTTTGTTGCAATTATTTATTCAAATCTCTCTACCACACAGAGTTTGCCAATTCTTGGCAGTTCTGGAGAAATTTCAGAAAGAAAATTATTCATACTACTATAATATGAAAAAACTGAATATTTACTCTCAGATATAAATAATAAAAATTTATTTTTAAAAAGGCAGCCATATTACATTGATGAATTTACAATTTTAGGGTCTGATGATAGTAGATACATTCAAAGGGTGATTAAATTTGCATTCAGATTGGATCCAATCACTGCAGAAAGCTCAGGTTTCTATTTTAACCAAGCCTGTTCATCCTCTCTCAAATATACCAGACTACAATATTCTTTTCTGTTTCCTCTCCAATATAGAAAACTTTATACTTCTTTAAAGATTAGGGGATAAAGAAAGCACCCATTTAAAGTTCAGTCAGTCTCCTACGCGTCTTTATCATCTTCCCATTCATTCAGCAAATGTTTCTGGAGCATCTATTAAGTGGCAGGTGTTGTGTGTGTGACTGGCATTGTGGCTGCTTCCATAGAGCGTACATGGCCCCTGACCTCTTGCAGTTTATGTTCTTATTGGCTTCTCATGGCATTTAATAAATAGTCTAATAAATAAGTATATAATTTCAAATTGTGCAAGTGCTATAAAATATACAGGGTGCTATGGAAAATATAATGGGAGACAAAATTGTCATTGAGAGATTAGAAATAGCCTCTCTGATTTAAGTTGATGCCTGAGGGGTAAGTCAAGTTTAGCAAGAAAAAAAATCATCCTAACATTTCTGTTGTCAAAAATGAGCCCTAGAATAAGCTTCTCAAAGACAGATGATACTCTTCTTCTTTTATCTCCTCTTTATCCTATCTTTTCCTTTCCTCTGTCCTCTTCTCATCTCCTCTCCTCTTTCTTCTTTTGAAAGACAAATTACCAAGTGAAGGTTACTTGGTTTCCCTAGACTGCATGAAGCTTACTCTCTCCAAAGCATAAATGGCTAGTGATATAATCAAGTTTATCATTACAAACATAGTTAGAAAATACCTGATTTTGTGTATGTTTTAGAAGCTTCCCCCATCAAGGCTAAATATACTCATTTCCTTTTTATTCAACAAGATTTGATAATGTCTATTATGTGCCAGACATTCCTCCAGTAAATGGGAATATAAAGAATAAGATATAATCTTTAAACCCCAGTGAGTTCAAAACCAACAGGGGGGTGGCTATATGAACTATAATCCTAAAACAACATGACAAATGTAATGCTGGAAATATGGTGAAAGTACTATGTAAGCTTTGAACTACAGAGATGGGTTGGGAAAAATTTCCTTGAGAAACAGACATAAAAAATAAGTTAGAGATGGAAGTTGTTCATAGAGAGGGACAGGAGGAAAGTATTTAGGGGTGACAAGTACTGTGATGAGCCAGCAAAGGTAATTATAATGGGTACATAGGTAATGAGAGACATTCCCTTTTGTTTTTTTAATTTTGAGGAAGCTGCATGAGTATGTCAATCAGAGGAATAATCTGATCAGACTTGTGTTCAGTGACTTAGTGACTGTGAGGAAGATGGGTTGGAAGAAAGTAGGACCCTAAGGTAGAAAAACCATTTAGAAAGAGGTTTCTGTCTTTTTCTTACAATAATCAATGTGAGATTGGAGGACAAAATCAGCAATAGTTAAGAGGAAAAATTCAGTAGGATGGAGTTGACCGGATGATGACAGAAAATAGCTAAGTTGAAGATTATTTGTATAATAAATATAACTCTTTCACTAGAAAGTTTAAGCTTCCATGTGTGGCCTAATAGACAAATAAGTCATTTTGGCCTTCTTATTGTAAACTGTAACTTGGTCTACAAATAAAATATTTCCTATAAGCACTTTAAAGGTATAGGCTTGTCATCTCTATGCAAATTGTTCAGACTGGTAAATTAATATTTCTTTTCATTGGATGAGATGCATAGAGCTCTTCTAATCAATGGAGAGGTAATTCACAGTTCATTCATTCATTGACTCAACAAATATTTATGGAACAACAAATATGCGTTGTTTTAGGCATTGGGAGAGAAGAAAATAAAAAATATAAAAATCTCTGTCACCATGGAATTTATATTCTAATAATCACAAGGAGGCAATAAATAAATAAATTTAAAAACTGTATTCAAATAGTGATAAGTGTTAAGAAGAACGATGTTGGGGAAAGGGGGAAGAGATGTAAAAGTACTACCAGATTGGGCAGGAAAGACCACACAAAAATTGAGTAAACACACAAAGGGTTTGAAGAAGTAATCAAAGGAGACTACAGAGGAAGAGCATTCCAGCCAGTGGGAAGGGGAAGAACAAAGGATCTGAAGCAGAAATGTAATATAATGACTGATTATTATCTGTGAGGCTCTGGTCCACACAGATGAGGAAAACAGATCATGCCTGTTTTGTTGAAACTCCAAATCTGGTCAGAGGAGAAGTTACTAATCAAATAACCACCCAAATAAATAGATAATCATAAATTGATAAATTCTGTAAAGAGAAAGTACAGGTCACTATGAGGAAATACAATGCAAGGTTCTGAGGGATTCTGAGAGTCAGATATATCTTCCCTGAATAACTGATACCTATGTTGAGATCTGAAGGCTGCATAGAACTTAACCAGACAAAAGAGAAAAGAAAGCACTCCAACATCAGAAACAGCATGTGCTAAGATCCTGAGGCAAAAACAAGTCTGGAATATTAAAAATTAGAAAGAAGGCCAACGTGGCTATAGTATCAGAACAAAAGAACAATATGATAAATGAGCCTGGTGAATAGGTGGGGTCAGATAATGCATGGACTTGAAAGTCAAGTTAAGGATAGCAGATTCGAGACGGCAAGTTGATTTCAATTATGGTGCTTCAATGAAGAGAGAGAAAAGTAAACACATGCGAAATGTATTTATGAGTTAAAAATTTTATCAAGACTCATACATTCTGAATTTGAGATTAAAGATGAAAGACATATGAAACAAATATAACTCTCAGGTTTCTAGATAACACAATTAGATGAATGGTGGAATCATTCACTAAGATTGAAGACACTAGGGAAGGACTAGATATGTTGATGAAGATAATGAGTTCAGTTTGAATGTGGTGAGTTTGAGATATCTTTCAGCCATCTAAATAGATCTGCCATGTAGGTGGTTGGACTGCATGTCAGGAATCGTAGTAAGACAGGAACGATTTAGTTCAGCTTCCACATTTTCCAGGAGTGCTGGCATTCTGAACCAAACACATATCATTGTTTGAGACTTAGATTTTTAAAAAGAGATGTTTTCATTAATGAATGAACACCTAACATAATAACACCAAAGTCCCTCAGAGTATATCTTACGCATCGTCTCCTATATGAAGCCATTGCTGTCTCAGCTGTCATTCACTCTCATGTGTTTTCAGAAAGCTTAGCATTTTCCTGATGCAGCTTATCTCTCCAAGTACTTGCCAATATCCTCGTCTTCCAAGCCTAGGGTGGGAATGGGTGTGTTATACTTTCCATATCCTAGTAATTAGGAGCCATGTGACTGGGTCTGGCTAATGGACTGTGAGCAGAAATTTTATGTATCTTTTATGGAGTCAAAGTAGATAATTGCTGGTGAGAAACTTTCTGGTGCTCTTTGCCCTACTGCAATGAATCCCTTAAACTTTGCATTGAGATGACAGCCTTATAAGACACTGGGGCACTGGAGCCCTCAGAATCTAGATTTTTGAATGACTATGTAAATCAGAGGATACTCTCCTACCACGTACCCTCCAAACACTCTGATCCACAATGGCTATGTGGTATGTTCAAGAAATAAAGCTTTTGTGCTGAAGCCCTTGAGGCTTTTGTATTGTTTCCTACCACAGAATATCTTACATGATGTGATTTCACAGTTCACATGTGAGCAAATCATTACTTACTTATGGTTTCACTCTTAACTAGATGGTACTCAATTATTCTATGGGTGTCTAATAGTGTCTTGGATTTTATTTGTGTTCTTTAAATATTTTTGAGTAGATTAATGAATGACTGAAAGATGAAAGACATAATCTCAACCTTATTCACCACTATGAGAATACTCAAATGGTAGAAGGGAAGCCAAAGGCTTTATGTGCTGGGCTACTTACCTGTCTAATTTTCTTGCAGCAAAATGTCATAGTCAATTACAGAACTTCACATGTTAGCACTGAAAGGTGTCAATGAGATCATTTAGTAAAATTCCCACATTATGAAGTTGGTGATGGATTGAGGGTTTGTATATTATTTGTTTGTTTCTTAATTTGAACACAAAACTCTAAATACCTATGCTCAATCTTCGTTGTCTATTTTTTTCCATAGACTAGTTCTCCACTCATTATTTTAAAGGAAGAGAAGTAATTCCTTATTCCTTCTGTGTATTCTCTTCTGATCTACAAGAAAGTTTATCCACAACAGAGAAAAAAAAGAAAAGAAAAGAAATAAAAAGAAAAAAAGAATGTAATATATCAACCCCATGACAACCAAAAGAAAGCTTAAGAGCTATTAGCTGAACTCCTTAAAAGGTAGCCAACTGACATGAATCTGCTTAACAGTGGCCAATAACAGCATTGGTCCTAGATTGCTAGATTGTGGACTTTAAAATAATGCATTATAAATTCACACAAAATTACCTATATGTGAATATAGCAAGAAGATTATAATTTTGGGGCCAGGTGTAGTGGCTCATCCCTGTAATCCCAGCACCTTGGGAGGCTGAATCAGGGAGATCCCTTCAGCCAGGAGTTCAAGACCAGCCTGGGCAACATAGTGAGACCCTGTCTCTACATAAAATACAAAAATTATCCAGGTGTGGTGGTATGCACCTGCAGTCCCAGTTACTCAGGAGGCTAGGGTGGGAGGATCATGCCCTTGCACTCCAACCTGAATGACAGACCCAGGTTGTGTCTCAAAAAGAAAAAAAAAATCAAATAACTACAGGTTGTTATGTATTGCTAGACTGTAACATAAACTTAGTTGATCATGACCAGTAATTTTTTAAATAAAATAGAAAAGGATAATTGAAAGTGCATAACAAGTAATATTTCATAGAACTTTTGGTAATATTGTGTATATGTGTATACTAAATTTGGATGCCAGATAAAAATGTTAGAAAATATAGACTTAGTGGATTTGCTCATTGATATGGTTTGGCTGTGTCCCCACCCAGATCTCATCTTGAATTGTAGTTCCCATCATTCCCACATGTCATGGGAGGGAATTGAATCATAGGGGGAGGTTTTTCCCATGCTGTTCTCATGATAAGAAATAAGTCTCGCAGGATCTGGTGGTTTTAAAAAGAGGAGTTCCCCCTGTACATACTCTCTCTTTACCTCCCCTGTATATGCTCTCTCTTTACCTCCCCTGTACATGCTCTCTCTTTGCCTGCTCTTCCTTCATCTTTTGCCATTATTGTGAGGCCTCTGCACCCATGTGGAACTGTGAATCCATTAAACCTCTCCTATATAAGTTGCTCAGTCTTGGATATGTCTTTTTTAGCAGACTGAGAACAGACTAATATACTCCTTCAATAAATATTCTATAAAATATTCACTCCCTAAGATCTGTCAGGCACTGAAGAGTCAGAGATGATAAAATTGTCATTGCAAAATTCTGAAAAACTGGCATTTACTAGAGGAACCAGATGCATTTAAAAAATCAAAATATACTATATATACATGTGTATGATATACGTAGTATAACATAAAATATTTAGAATACAAAAGAGCCTTATGGAGCAGAGTAGTTTGGCAAAGAAAACTCCATTTTCAAAACATGTTATTAACAGAATATAATGTCTATAGAGAGCATTAGGAGAGAAAAAAAGAGGGACATTTAAGATTGATGCTTTAATTATTACTTCATTACTGTGTAGCAGATTGAGTGGTATTGCAGTCTCACAAAAGTTAATATGCCTTTGTAAGCAACTGGTTTGCTATCATATAGCAACCTAGGTAGACTTAGGTTATTGAGTTCTTGAAACCAGGATATGAGACCAGATAGAAGAAAAATAATTTCTGGTTAATGCTATAAGACCTGTGTTGTCTAAGTGATAATCGACACAAAATGATTTGTTTCATTATGTTTTCAATGTTTATTTACTTTTGTTTCAAAATCTAAGTTAGAGTTTTGTAGGATATAATCAAAAATATACTCAAAAGGAAATTACATTGAAAAATGTCATGACTGTGATAAAAAGTTAAGATGTTCACTTAAATTTATAGGAATCACAAAACTGGAGTTAAGCTATGTATTTAATTTCTTTAGAAATGAGGGGAAAGGGAAAGAATTATTAAGATTTAAGAAAAAAAAGATACACAGAAAGTGTCTAAAAAATATACAGAACAAAAGAAAAGCAGTAACTCTTCTGAAGATAAAACTGGAGGATAAAAATATACGTCTATGAGACATCTGAGAACACATTTTAAAAGTCAAAGTAGAAATAGTGTATATCCATGATTGTCATCATAAAAAAATGTAAGCATATGAACACAGACTGAAAACATATTACATAGAAATGAGACAGCATATATTTAGAGCATGGTGAGATTGTACATGATTATACTGTTTTGAAAATTTCTTAATCATGTTTGCATAATATTTTTAATTAAAATATTAAGGCAGGGTAAACACATAAAACCAGTGTCTTTATACCTAAGTAGACCAAACTCGTTCCCACTGTAGAGCTTCTGCACTGGTTGCTTCATTTGACCTCAGTGCTTTCCCCGGAGAGTTACAGGGCTGGCTCCTTTTCCTTTTCAGGCTCAACTTTTTGTTGACCACATTCCCACTATTGCTCCATTTTATTAGCTTATTTTATGATTTTATAGTATTTATTCTATAACTACCAACAAAACTGTGTTTTTAATGGTCTGTCTTCTTCCTTAGAATATAACCTCCCACATGCAGAGAACCTGTCTGCTATTTTTACTTCTGTATCCCCCAGCATCCAAATGGTGCCTGGCATATAATAGGTACATCATCATACTTACTGAAGAAATATACTTTTCCCAAATACTTCCTCTTCAATTTGGGGTATAGCAAAGATAAAAATGTATAATATATTTGTACAAATTGATAATGTTTAGTCTGTAGCATACATAGGTTAAAATTTTATAAACTCCTTGAAATAACTTTCCTTCCTTACAAAACTAATAAAAGTTTGAAATTCTCGTTTATACACAAGTGGCTCTGCAATTTGCTGTTCTTAGCTCTACTAAGCTGAATTTCTTAAAGTCCTGTAAAAGACTTTCCTCTTATCTTTTCAATGAGATGAATGAAGACGATCTACCCTTCTGTATTACAAAGAGAGGAAGCCAAAGAGAGGAAGGCAAGGACATAGCTAGAATTAAGCAACTCAGACCATAGCCTCTGATGGGTAGACTTTTCACACTGGTATAATTATACCAGTTGTTAAATTATTGAATACTAGTGGTGTGGTGGTGGGAGGGAGAATAGGCTTGGTTTGACCACATGGCTTGAGTCCCTATTTCCACCTATGACTGAAGCCAGAATATTCCTGAACTTTATGGTCACATGAGCTCCAAAATTCCTTTTTTTGCTTAAGCCATTTTGAGTCAGGTGGCATTTTTACAAGTGAAAGAATTTCTGAAAATTTTAAAACAAAAGAGAAAGAGAGAGAGCAAAGGTGGTCAGATCCACCATATAGAAACAGAGTACCAGACAATTTGCAAACATTATTGCATTTTCATTCCTGGCAGGGTAGGGGGGGTAACTTTAGCAGTGAAATATGTTATTGAAGTTCATCATTCCAGAGTTGGCTATCTGAACCCAGCTATCTAAGCTTCATACTTTTATCTTATTGCCATCATGATCATATTGACCTAAACTATAAAGTGGATCAATTTGCCTGTTACTCTTTAATCTCTTTTGGGCACCTCTACCTCTTTGCCACCGTCTGTTCCTCTTCTTCTGCAATTTATGAATTTATTGATGGTGTGACTAATTGTGATTGTCCCTGTAAATAGGTAGTTTAGGTTTGATTCTACATCTTAATACATAATATGACCCAGGGAAAGTTACTGAAATATTATTTTCCACAACTTTCTCACTTCAAAATTATGAAAAAATTAGCACAAATCCCAAGGAGTTATTGAGAATATTAAATGGGGTGAAGCATTGAAAGTACATAGATAAGTGCCTGACATAGTTTAAGAAACAATATGATTACCTGTATTCATTCAAAAATCTCCATTAATACCTATTCTATGTTTCATATAATTTTGTATTCTTTCTATAGGCCCTTCCCAACTAAAATTCCTGTTTTCTTAAATCAGATTAGCTACAAACACACTTATGTTAATTCATATTGCAATGGTATCGCTATTAGCTATTGCTCCCAAATGTGTTTCTTAACACAAAGAATTGTCAACTGATAGACCTCATATTTGAACTGAATAATAATTGTGGGATGGATATGTTCACTTGGAGCAGAATGTTTAACCATTCCACCTTGGAATAAAAGATAAAAAGCATCAATAGATTCAACAACTTCCATTAATGTTACTTGAAGGAACAGCAAGAAGATGTGTATGAGTATCAGTGAGGAGAATAATGAGAGATAAGGCTGGAGAGCTACTGATAAAGCTATAGTACTTATGATTCCAATCACTTTTCATTGCACCCTACGTGTGGCTTGGAACTACAAGTTTACAAATAAGAAAACAAATAGATGACATATCTGACATCACAGTGATGTAGCAAAGACTAAAGGCCAACTTAGCTTAGTGACTCAGGCTTAGTGACTTTTCTTGTAGATTACAAAAATGTCCCTTGAATAATTTTAAAACACAAACTCAATTCATTTTGCAATTAGAGTCACAGAAGAAATGAAAGTATGTCAAATCTTTCTTAATTTTTCAACGAGATAAATAAAGACTGTGTATCCTATACTCAGTAATGATGTTAGATAAGCAAAGGCAAACTAGTTCTGACATATTAAGAGAAATACAAAACATAATTTTTCCCCCTTTATTAAGTGCTGAGGCAGTAAGTTCCAATAGACATAAAATACAAGAGGCTTTCTAAATGTGTAATTGCAGGCAAGTAACAACATTGAGTCTCCTTTATTTCATCTGTAAGACAGAAAGCCTCTTTATTATCAAGATCAAATAAGTCAATAAAATAAATAAATTAAACAAAAATACAGTGCTGCACACCTGTCATGAAAACAATAACTTATTACCATTGCAATGGCAAAATAGAAAATAAAGAAAAACATGCCAAATAGTATGTGCCACTTTTTTGGACTCTAAAACATGATTATTCTGTTTCTCTGCAAACAGTTATGGTTTAGACATTATTGGCAAGCCAGCCTTTACATACAAAAATTTAAAAATATTCAAATCATGACACATTCCACTTAAGTATGCCAATTACATAAACAAATTAAAAGGCTGCTCCTTTACTTATCTATACATATGTTTTGTGAAGCTAACCTAAAATGTATATAAACTAAAAATTACATTTCTTGGTTGTTGACATAAAATAAATCCAGCTAGTGAAGATTACTATAGGTCAAGAGTATCAAATCTTCATTTAGTGATTCTATAGGAAAATATTACATTAAGATATGAAAAAAGAAAGGAAAGATAAAAGAATGAATAAAATAAGGAAGAAGGGCAGAGTAGGAAGGGAAGACATGAGAAGGGGATAAAATGTACAGAAAGGAAGGGAACACAAAGGAATTCCTATATCATTCTTGTAGCCCGAGAACGGAACAAATCTTTTCTATTCATGCTGTAAGTTATAATGTGCTTCAATGCATACAGGTCTAAAAGTCCAGAAATCAAGAGAAATAAAACTGTTGCTGTGTGTTCAATGTATAGATGATGAAACAGATTCTCAAAGGCCTAACAGAACTTATCTCATCCACTTTTGCATGAAGGAGTCAGCTCTCTCCTGTCATCAATATTAATTCTGTGTTGTCTAGGAGTGGTTCAGAAAATATCTAAGATTCTCCAGGAAAAAAGTCATTGGAAACTTGCATATCAGGTACTTTTTAACAAAACAATTTAAAAGCAGGGCAGTTTTGCCAAGTTAAGGCTGTGTTGGCTTTCTATTGAAATGTCGCTTTCTGAATTCTCAGGCTCAGATGTAGCTCAAGGTGAATGCTTGGCTTTTTAAATTTAACATTATAATTTAATAAAACCACTAAAAATAGGTACATTATTTGTAATGTCATGTTGTTAACTAAGCTTTTAACATAAGAATTTCCTGTACACAGACAGATAAAACTCTAGTACTTTCAGGCATAGAATGATCTGGTTTATACATATTTAAATATAAAAACCTGCAGCCTCGGATTCTGAACATTGGTTAAAATAGAAGGGTGATGTTATGCTATTTATAGAATAGGTCTCAGTGCTCTAGAAATATGCTCTAATGCCCAAAGGTTCACTTTATTCATTCTTCAAATCTGATGAAAATGCTAGGGATTAGGCAGAAAGCCAGCCTTGTAAACTAGGATCTGGCAGACACTCCAAGTCAGAAACAGATTTCAATGCTTTGCTTCCTTGTCTTTCTCCTGAGAAACTGTGTCAACTTGTCTTCCTAATAATCTTGATAACTCAAAACCAGATTGCTAGAGCTCAACTATGCTTTAATAAACTGTTATAGCACTTGTCCTTGCTTCAAAGGCCATTAAGTCATTTGTCTAAAAGCTTTCTAGATAAGTTTTTTTCCCCTAATAAATAAGCAGGTAGGCAGTTTCCATATTCATAGAAGAAAAGCAAGGACCGTGCCCACCGTTTGTATGGCATGGGATATTGGAGACCAGTATATTATGAGGGAAAAAGACACTCAATTAGCTCTTTCTCCTTCTCAAAGAGAGAGCAGATAATTCTAAATCGATGCTTTAGTGATTGTTGCCTGCTGCTGTGATGTTATTTGTTTACACTTCCAGAAACTCTCACATACAATTGTGTCTGAAAATACATTATTAATAATCCATCCTAAAAGCAAACTCGAGTGTGATGTTCACAACAATTTCTAGAGATTTTGTAGAAAAACAAATTGTCAATTATCCAGGATAATGACCATGAAGTATGTGCTTGTTTAAGGGTCTCCATAAACAAGACACAGATGAATTTGAAAGTATGATTTGAAACTCTTTTAAAAAATCCTTTCAGCTTTATCCTCAGGTGTTAAGTTAAAAAAAAATACTATACTGACTCATGGTTTAACAGCCTCATCTTTTGCTTGGATCACTTGCAAGTAAACAAAAGAAATTCTAAGAAAGAAAAGCTATTTCATAAATTATCCTAAAATTATATGATTCAGTATCATATTTTGAAAGTGTTCACATAATTCTGCTACAGCTCTGCATGTTTTTACTGAGTATTCATGTCCTTTTGCCTTCATGTTGATGAAAAAATATGTCAAGGAATCTCAAAGCAGCAGTCAGTCAATACAAGTACCTGCTTCCTACCCACAATAGGCATGGAGTGACACGCAAGGAGGCTGGCCCAGAGGAAATGAGCCCCAAGTAAAACAAAAGACTGTTCCCCAGAGGCCACACCACAAAAACTTTCACCAGAGTTTTCAGGTGGGTTTGTCTGCTTGCCTTTCTATTCCCAAGGGACTGAAATGATGGCTGCTGTCACAGAGCATGATGGAAGAGGACAGGAGATAGTACTTCTCATATAAGCAATTGCAGAATAAGAATGTTCATATTTCAAACTCTTCAAATGTGTTTATATCTGAGTGCATATGTGCATTTTATCTTTGATTTTAGTTAAACAGTTTCAAAAGAAAAATAAAGCATTTTTATATCACAGGAAATAAGACACAATTACTTTTACTTATATAATACTTTTCGGCAAAAAAAAAATTATCGGAACTCTAAGCACTTTAAAATTATTAACAAAGCTACATTTTACAAGTAGAGAAACAGGTTCTTTGAGCTAAAGTATGACCAAGTTTCAGTACCATACCTGAATTTAATTAAGTGGATATTTCGATCAGAAATTAATTTCTAATTGAGGCACTTAGCTAAATGTCTTGTGTACAGTATTTATAGTTGCTGTAGCATGGTTGTAAGCTAGTACCTGTGATGAAATGTTGTCCAACAGGGCTGTTACGAACTCTTGGAAATTATATCTTAACCAAGTAGTTTCACCGTTCTTACACTAGTTGATAGCCCAATCCCATTCTACATGGAAATTCCCCAGCCCTCAGTTTGTACAAACAGCTAAGAAAAAGAAGCCATGATTTTTATCTTCATCTGCTTTATGATTTTCTAGAGCTCCTCTTTAACAAAATGCCTTTCTATGTGCATAAGTAATATGTTAAACATACTGTACGTGAGACATTTATAGGAGTGACCACTATGCTTTCTTTTTATCTCCACAATAGCAGTAACCAAAAAAGATAAACTTTGGCCTTTCATTTGCACCATTGGTGAAGTATGGAAATCAGAAATTAGAAATTAGAACTTGAGGTTTAAATAAATATAAAAATTAGAGCAATTATAGAAATAATTCTTTAAAATATCTGTTTTGCGTTTGTCAAATACACGTTAGAAAATTCATTTACAACACTACCAAAAATGTGTCATTTTAGTTTAATGTAGGTTTAATTTCTTTTGAAAACTCTCTTAAATATTGTTTTTTAAAAAATAATGTAATGTAGATGCCATTTTAAAAAGAGGATTCTTTGCAATAGAATCTCTAATATTATATTTAAAATTGCAGAAATAGCATCTCTAGTGTTTACCATTTCTACAACATAGCAATATATTTATTGTCCACTTTAAAGAAAAGTTTTCCTTTTTTAATAAAACAAAAGTAAATTGTATTGATACAGACAGAAAATGATGGCATGCTCTCTTACTTGTAACAGTTAGCATACATTTGCATTATAATTTTAAATAAGTTTATTTACTGTTGCTAATATATATGATTGGAGTAATGTTTATATGCCCAGCTACCACAGTTTATTTTATTGTACACATAAAACTAGCTCCTTTTAAAAAGACGAAGATAAAAAAAAAAGCTTTTTTTGTTTTTTTTTGGAAATGTTATATTTCTGCTTAAGAAAATGGGCCCATTTAGTGAAGAAGTTTAAATCAAGTTTGCAAAAAGATTATGGAAAATTATTGATCATTTCTTGAGGAAATGAATGAAAACATATCAATCCACATTCTCCCACCCAATGCAATGATAATCATGCCATTCAATTACATAAATATTTAAGAATGTTTACCTTAATGCAAATATTGAAAGAAACATCTACCAAAAGACTTAGAAAGACAAAATTTTTATCAGCCATCATATTCATATCCAAATCATGTAAAAATATGATTTCAACTTATTTGTTACTGGTATAAAGAAGTGCATCATCTTGTACTGAGAGTTTTTTCAATCATGACACATATAAAAATCACTTCTGCCCAAAGCCATAGAACCCCATTTTAAAATAAAAAATCTAGGTCCCCATTAATACATTATCTCTGAGTATTCTCAGACTTTCAACCAAAGAACCACCAAAAGCATTCCCAAGACACCATCACCTTTCTGTAAACGGTACTTTGTACATGAATGCCCCCTAGTTTCAGCAAATTATATTCTACTGTCCACGAATTTCTAATCCTTTTCAAAAAAGTTACAAAATTTTAGAATACATATATATACACACACAAACATATGCATACATATATGTGTATATATCCTTAAATCCTAACTGAAATTTTTATTTAGATTGCCATATACTTTGTCTCTGTTTAAATGGCTTTGGCCAACTTCAATGAAAAAAAAAATTCAGTTGAAATCAGGCACATCAAGTGGTACAGATATATTCATGACAAATAAATTATTTGAAAATTAAAAAATATTACAACTACATAAGATATTTAATTTTTAAAAAATATATTTTCAGCAGAATGCATGCAAGACCCCTACTTACATTATACAATGGCAGAAAGTCTAACTTTGGTATGGGTTTTTTGTAATAGTAGACAAAGATTTGCTCCATTATATAATCAAATTGTTTTACTGTTTTGTTCCCCCCCAAATTATTTAATTATTGCCATTAGGAAAATAAATACTATGTTTCAATTTGGAATTAATGATACATCTTCTTGACTGTTGCATAAACTGGAAATCATAAAAACTGTATTTCAGGCTCATATAATTGTTTGCATTAAGTGTGTGTTCTTTAAGATTCGATGGCTCTAAAAATCCATTTTGGGAGTTTACTAAAAGTTATTTTAATATACTGACATCAAAGTGATGAACTGAAATTATGTCAGTGGTGTTATTAGACTAAGGGGGAAGTTCAAATTAACTTTAAGATTTCCAACACATTCTATATTTTATTTTATTAATCTTCCAGCTCATCTTGCATATAATTAATACAACTATATAATTAATATTATTTTTTAGTTTTATTTTCAGTCTCATATGCAAATCATATAAATACATTGTTATTCATTTTCATATTTCTTTATTAGAACTATCTGATAATAGATGGAATAACAAATATTCTCCAGTATGAAATGAAGTTCAAAACTACTCAGCAACAACTCTCAATCATGTGGTATTTTTGTGAAATTAGGATTTTCCCTATATATTAGCAGTCTTCAATTCTGACAAAAATACCTTAAGACATAATTCTCATATTTACTTGGAAACATTAATGAGATTTACTAAAATATCCTGTCAAAGGGAGAAAAAATAACGATTGTATGAAATTGTAACATTAGACTATTTTGTGGGATAACAGAGTAATAATTTTCTATAATATATCATTTAAGGTCTCTCTGCAATCCACGCACTATATACTGGAATTAGTTCTAATTTCCAATATATAGATGTTTAATTTTTCGGAAGTATGTGAAAAACTAGTCATATCCATCTTTTTACATATTATTTCTGTAATTAACATTTGCAAAGAGTCATGAAAATAAATGTCACAAACCAAGCCTAAACTTTCACATTTTCCTAACACAGTGGAGAAATGAGACAACAAAATCTTATTTTTCTCACATGGAGGCAGCTGGCTTCCTTTTTGTATATCTTTTCATGTCTAAACTTGTTAATTCAGTTGTACATACACATGGGGTAATTAAGTGATTATTATCCCTTTGTCCTTGTAACCAAAAGGTGGTACCTCTAAAAATCAGAGTTAGCTTTCAACAGAGACATTGTTTTTTTTTTTTTTTTTTTTTTTTTTTTTAAAGTCATTTAAATGTCAAAGCTCTAGAAAGAAAATCTTTTTTTGTGACTTGGTAATTCTGCTTAGGTAGGAGAGATCATTGCCTCAAATGGAAAATGGTTTGGAAAATAGTACACATTATACTGATGGCAAATGAATCCAGCTCTTTTCTAAGTTAGTGTGTAAACTTACATATTAAAGATACTGGTGAAAAAATGCTTTCTGAGATATCAAATTAGTGTGGAAGCTCAGGCAGAGTTAAGATAGAGGATTCCCTTTTCTTATATCAAGTGGACATCTAGAAGAAAAAAAAGTAAGACTCTGTATTTCCCCTGATAAATAGAAAGAAGTGGTTTGTATACTAACATCTGCTGATTTTTCTGTGTTCAGGTAAGACCCACTCGGAATGCTTTCCTGTTACATCTAATGAGGCACTTCTCTATACCTCCTTCCGTCTGACAGTCCTATCGCTTAGCTGTCCCTGATGAATAATAGGAAAACAAAGCTTATATCCCCTATGATGGAATTAGACACTGCTGAAGCTAGTGTAAAGGCTCTGTCCAACAAGTACCATTTACTTGACCTATTATGCAGGCAGCTAGGGGCATGTTGCTGTTTTGATGTATTTTTCCTTCTTTTAACAAGACGTTACAAAAATGTTTTCCCCATCAGGATTTTTAAAATTTAGGCTATCTTTCTAGCATTACTTTCTAAACTTTGTTCCAGTACAGGAGAATTCTTGTCCAACTGAGCCTCCATGTGCCTTCTAAAGGGAGTGTTGAAATTGTATAAACATCATGTTTACATCCATTAAATATTCTCCTATTAAAAGAAAATAAAACCAGGCATAAGTTTGGTATCCAGACAATAAAATGTAAATAGATAGCAGAAAGGGGGGAATAAAGTGAAAATTCTTACACAAGTGTAGCTTCCACACAAAAGTTAAACAGTTGCTTTATTTCATCAAAGGGTTAATACTGGAGAAAGTGAATATTAACATGTACACAAAGCTAACTAGAAGATTAGCTTTCTCAAAGTAGAAATCTCAGCCTCCCTATAAAACTGTTGTCCCTTGCAAATGTTTTGAAACTTTACATTTTTGATCCCCCAACAACAGGCCATACCAAGGAACCTCAGGAAAGTAATAATCTATTTTTAATTTCTTTTCTTATTCAAGGAACCTTTCAAAGTTCAGATATTAACACTGATGTGCAATACCAAATTGTCAGCCCCACAGGACAGATGGAAACAGGAAAATTCAGATGGTTGGCACTCAAAAGCAACAGCAATTAAGCAGTTGAAAGTGGGTTGGATTGTCGGTTTATTTTTGTTCCATTTGAACGAATTAAGTGAGAGACATAGCCTCTTGCAAGGAGGAAATCAAGTCAAACTTGACGCTTCCTCTCCCCTGACAGCCCAAGCTAGATGGCTCCTCTACACCCCTTATTCAGTTTAATTGCTTTCTGTGCTCTGATTTTCGCGGAGGTTGTATTCTATTTTGTTTACGCCCCCCATCCCTCTCCCCCAACAGAAGAAATCTTTCTCCTAATTCTTCACTCCCTCTCTTTCCGGTCAGAAAGACAATCCTCTCCAGGAGAAAGAAATCCTGTGCGTGCTTAGGGTGGGGGGGGGGGGCGGGAGGGGGAGTTGTGGGAAAGAAAGAGAGAAGACTGAGATTGGGGGTGGGGACGGAGGAGAAAGAACAAGAGAAGGAAAGAGGAAGCAAGAAGATGGGGGATGCCCAACATCAACTCCAGGCTCTAAATCACGGGCGCTGTGCAAAGTGCTTTTCCAGGAGATGCACATGTAGTCTCATATTTCTCACAACAGGCCACCCGGGGGATCCCCTCCCTAGGTCTCAGACTCCCACCACTAAAACCCAAGTGTATCGAAAGGAAAATCTTTGGGATGGATTCGAGCAGATAGGCACCGCCGAGGTGGCCGCGCCGCTAGTCCCGCTTCCTTACCTGGAGGGCGGACCGGGAGGTGGTGCCGGATCTCGGTCCCCAGTGCTCTCCCCGCGTGGACAGGCGCGAGGCACACGCGTACTCTCGCTGCCTCCGCTCTTGGAGGGGCAGCCTGCAACACAAAAGGGGTGTGTGGGTGTGGGTGTGTGGGAGGTTTTCCAGGGCCACCAGCTGGTCCCAGCTGGCCGCCCCCACCCTTCACACACCCCTTCGGGGCGCCGAGCCCCTTCTCGGCTGAGCACCACCCTGGGGGCTTGCCCGGGGTGCAGCCTCAAATTGCCGCTGCTAACTGCTGCTGCCGCTGCCGCTGCTGCAGGAGGAGGTGGAAAGACACTGGGGGCAGTACTCGGTCTAAGCATCCCCACACTGCAGCTTCTCCAGGAATCCCTCCAGTGAGGAGGCGGCCGCCCATCACCTCCCAGCCCCAGCATCCTGATTGGCTCCACCTCGGGTACGCTGCGCCAAGAAGCCAATCCCAGCGCACTAATAATAGGTGGATCCGCTCAGCCAGCATCGCCCATCCCAGTTCTGTTAGTGTCTCTCCATCCCCCACAGCGGACAGGGACTTAGGAACCGGGGGTGGAGGCGGGTTGAGGGAGGGGGGGCGAAGTAAGAGGGGAACCGATCCCAAGGAGACACAATCAAGGGCATCTGATAAAACCTCTAGGTAGACTCAGGAATGCCCCACAACCTGTTCAGCAAGCCATAACACAAGAGAAAGAGAGCATAATACAAAGCTTTGTGTGTGTGTGTGTGTGTGTGTGTGTGTGTGTGTGTGTGTACTTTCAATCAAAACCTGCACTGATACTGAGCATGCTCAGACTAAAACAGCGACCTAGGAGTTTCGACGTGTGTGGGTTCGCCAGCTGTGGGTTTTTGAAAAGCTGGGACTGGGGACGGGAGAGGCAGAAGTTTGTCTTTGGCCATTTAACCCGGCGGAGTTGTGAAAGCTGGGCAGGGCGGGGACCTGAAAGGGTTCCGCACTAGTGTCCTCAAACTGAGCCGCGGGGAGGGGGCCCGCCGGGCTACCGGAGGCTCATCCTGCTATTCTTCTAGGGTTCGGGGTTAGAAGCGAGGGTGGCATAAACTGAGCTCTGCTGGAAGCCTGGAGACTTCCCGAGAAGGGTGCGGTGGAGCCGAGATGCAGGAGAAGCAGCTCCGTCCCATAGGTGGGGCCAGGAGCGCGACTCCACCCAGCAGCGGCTGCTGCCAGGCCGTGGAGAGTGCACTGGGAGTTTCCATCGCGGCAACCAATAAGTTTGTAGACTTGGGTCAAGTGCGACACTGTTGGGAATGCTTTTTATTTTTATTTTTTATTTTTTGCCACCTCCCTCCACCATCTCTCTCGACCTCTTGCCAGAGCAGTGACGGCTAAAGCATAGATTCTCTCCCTGCTTCCTCCCTTCCCAGCTGAACCGTTCTGCTCGGAAGTAAGAAGCTTTTCCCTTGTGAGGGCGGTGGTGACCTGATTGTCTCTAAGCTCTGAGGCAATTTATAGCTTGGTAATACCGAGATACCGAACAGGAAGGCTCAGCGGGTTGGGGGAAGGGGACCGCGCGCCAGGTTAGGGGCGGGAGCGGAGCCCAGCTCTGAAAGGGGTCCGTCCATTATCTGCTCCACAGGTGAAAGGCTTTCAAAACGCAGAGAACTATTTCCCTTTCTCACTCCCTCAACCTCGTTTAAAGGCCTTTGAACCTTTTACTTGTTTTACTTAGAAATCCTAGCATTTTGTGTAAACTTGATCAATAGCTACAAATGAGAACTCTCCTAATTGAGTTCTTTATTTTACTGAGAAGATTATCTTGGCATCTCAGGTAGGGAAATAAATAGCTATCTCAATTCCCCAAACCCATCCACTTTGAACTGGAGTTTTATTAACATTGGTGTGCAAAGGTAAATGTAGCAAGAATTCAATTAACAGTAACACATTTCTTCAAGTTTTTAATTAAATCTCTTCTACTTATGTAATGTTTAAGATCCTTATTCTAAGTATATTAGAAAAGAAGGCAACATGATATAAATGTATCTTTCTAAGTGACAAATACTTGAGTTTGGGATATGCTTGAATAATAGGAAGTTTAACATTAGAGGTAGAAGTGTGAAAATAATGCACCCCAGACTCGTAACTTTATGGAAATATTCACTTTCCATTTTCCAAAATAGTCTCCAAACCTTATTTTAAAATAATTTCATAGTTGGAGAAAAGAAGATAATAGAAGTTGGTCTAAATTTTATTTCAATTATTTAGTGAAGAAGAGGAGGAGAAGAAGGTGAGAAGGAGGAAAAATGACAGGAGAAAAAGGAGATGAAGCAGTTGGAGGAGGAGAAATGGGAGGAGAAGGATTATCCTATTTACCAATAGCTGCACGTAGAAAAAATGTGTGATTTTAGAAAAAATTAGTCATCAGAATACAAATATAGATTTTAAAATTTCTGCTCCAGACCCTGATTCTATCATCAATATTTTAATCAATTTCTTTTCCTGTTAACTTCACATCTTACCTAGCAATCATTCTCTTTCAGTGGCCAGAATCCTTGACAACATGAATGGTATCAGAGGTTTGTATTCCAGTGTTACTTGAGGGAGACTGCAGGCTAAATTAAGAAATGGGCTTTACATGTATATTGTGCTTAACTTTAGAATTAATAGCATTTTCTGTGCATGAATATTTTGAAGACTCTATTAAAAGAGTGGCTGTAGATATACTAAGATTTTTAACTCTCCCTCTCATTCTTAAGTTCTCTCCAAGCTCTTGGGAATGGGTTGAAGACGTCCTCCTGGTTCTACTAGGCTGACACAGCATCATACTTTGCAGAGAGTGTGTATCATCTCTTTGCCTATTGTAGCCAACTCATTTTTATTAAAAGGAAAATTGGGTCAATTGTTCTGTCTTTCCCTTTGTCACTCTTATTATCCCATTTCTTAAGTACTTTTATATCTAGAATTCCTATGTCTTTTGCTATTGAGAATTAGCTTATCCCCTGATTGTATGATATTTAAAAAATATTACTTTCAGAACTTTAAAAAAATCTATTTTAATGGTTTGTTTCCTCTTTGTTAAAAAAGTGTTATTAATTTTGTCTTTACATTTTGCTCTGATCAAGATCTCATTTTCAATATTTTCTTTATTCCTTTTTTATTGGATTCATCTATTTACTACTTTCATGCTTCCTTTGCCGTCTATTTTAGGCTATAGGATCAGAATAGAACTAAATTGGATTGGGGCACTGAGGAGAAAAATGTGTCTTATGGCAAGAGTGGGAATTAGGGACTTTAGAACTAGAAATTCATTAAGTAGAAACTTAGCCAAGTTTTCTGTAAACCACAGAAAGAATACTTAACATGAGAGAGGTATCGAGAAAATTCCACATGTTGGTGGAAAGGCCAGAATCTCCTGGTTGATCAATGATACTAAAGAGTTACATTTAATCAAGGCTCATACATCATTAAACTTTATATCTTTAGTAGCCACACTAGTTGTCTGGTAAAAGCTATTTATAAACATCATTACTCAGAATTGTATTCTAATAAAAATAATTAATTTCTCTAAATTTTTCTGTCTTTTGTTTTTTAAAATACAGATGCATATCTTATTATTCTTTTCACTTTATATCTGTGTTTCTCAAGATACTTACTTTTTGTCTCTCTACAGGATAGATAATTAATTAAATGTTTTCTGGTGTCAAAATTTGGGTAGAATTTCAGCTTCACCACTAATTGGCTGTCACCTTGAAAAATGTGCAAAACCCCTCCAAGCCTCAGTTTTCTCATCTAAAATATGTACATAAGAATGTAACATTTATCATTAGTTTTTTTTGTATTAAAAAATGCAGTGCACATAAAGTGCTAGTTCCAAGCACATAGCAAGAACTTAATGACTGTTATTATCATTTTATCATTATCATCGCTGCTACTTCTGCCACTACTTCTTTCTTCAGATTTCTGGGTTATGGGGTTTTCTCCATCATCTCATCCATTTAAACCAATAGTGAGCCATAGATTCTTCACTTATGAGCATTAAAAGAAGGGTGTTAATTCATGTTATAAGAACTTTTATTTATTTTTTGGTAGGAGGAGACAAAGTCTCACTCTGTAGCCCACGCTAGAGTGCTGTGCATTTTCTTACACATTTCTTCAAGAGCTGCTTCTTTCTCCCTCAGTACTTGCTTAAGTCTTCTTATTTTTTCATCTCGAATGGTTTCTTCTAACTCTAGTGGTGTCACTGGGAAAACATCTTCCTTATAGTTTTTATTGAAGGAATCACTTTGTTCATAAGCTGCATTTGAATTCAATGTGCCTTTCTCTTGCTTCTCATGGGTATAGTATTCTATTTCGGTTCTCTTTTCTTGTCGGGTTTTGCTGCGACTGGTGAGAGTATTATGTTGTGACACATCTGAAGTTGGTAAAATACTGCTTAGGGGTTGAGGACCAGTGACACTAACTCCTCCATTTATGTTTGTGTTATAAGTATTCTCTGTTTTTCTCTTCTTTATGTGATCCATCTTAATGGTTTTTGCTTTTCTTTTCTTATCAAAATTATGCTGTTTCCTCTCTCCTTCCTTCACCATAAACTCTGTCTCTTTGTAAGTACCACTCTTTACCAAACTGCTAAAGGAATCAAAACCTTCTCCAGAGGTCAAATGGTCAGGAATTCAAGTAAGGCACACTCTCAAATCTTTAGAAAGGCCAAATGTCTTTTTAAATTCAGCAACACTCTTCAGATGTGATGCTTTATTACTTCTTCCTTGAAAATCTTTCTTGTCATTTCTTCCTTGGGTACATTTTTTTCTGATGTTGATGCCATCTCATTATGGATCATTGTGAGGCATTGCCTGAATTTTCCTCTGCGGGTTTCAGGAAGACCCTCCGTAGGTTATTTGACATTTTAGTGGGGGAGAAAGGGGACACCTCTTCCAGGAAAGTGGCTCACTGCAGCCTCGACGTCCCAGGCTCAGGTGACTCTCCCAGCTTAGCCTCTTTAGTAGTTGGGACTACAGGTGTGTGCCACCATGCTAAGCTAATTTTTGGCATTTTAAAAAAATAGGTACAGGATTTTCTTATGCTGCCCAGGCTGGTCTTGAACTCCTGGGCTCAAGTGATCCTCCCACCTTGGCCTCCCAAAGTTCTGACATTACAGGTGTGAGCCACCGTATCTGGATGCAGAAGTTTTTTAATACGTAAAATGACAACAGTCATCTGTCTTGCATGTAATATTCTTACACTGTAATCTTCTAGGAGATGAATAATTTAGTTTTTAGGGACTGTGTACTTAAGCTTTTTTTCCATAAAAAAGTTTGTTTAAATTATTCTTTAAAATTAAGAAATATCCAATTCTGGTGGTGAAAAATCGATGAACACTATTTTTTTTTGTTTGTTTTCTAGAAAATGTCCTTAAAGACAGTAGAGCCATCATTTTGATTTCTCTTCCACCATCTTTCTCAAGATCAGTTGTCTTGGAATTACTGCTAGTGATTTTATAACCAACTGGTAAAGAAAAAAACATTAAGGCTCCCTATATCAGAATTGGATAAGAAATTAGCCATGTGGATGGTATTTAATAAAAAGAATCTAGAAATGGGCAAAGAAAAACAAAAGTATACTGATTGGAGTCAAGTCTCTGGAGCAGATAGTTAGAGCCCCATCATTGAACAACAAAACTTTGCAATTTCCAAAGAAAGGAAAATAACCAGCTAGTCATTTTCTGTGTGGCTTTACAAAAGCCTTTTCTTAAAGATATGGCTAAGAAAATATTGGAAATGAAAAGGAGGACAGTGACTCAAAAAGTAATATACTGTGTCAAGCTGTTGAGGTTAGCAAGGAAAATATCATTTAGGTGAATCTATCTCAGGGGGCAAAATAAAAGTGGTTTGAGCTAATGTTAGCTAAAGGTCTTAGAAAGGAAACAAATGATATATGTTTCAAATACTCTATCATAAAAGGAATATACTGTGATGAAAACTAGTTTGCTACTAAAGCAAGGGCAACATTAAAGTTTATATTAATTCCCTTTGAAATCAGAGGAAAGATTTTTATCTAATTGAACACATAGAGAATAATAGTTCAGCTGCTTCACTCAGTGTATTTGTAAGTGTGTCCAGAGAGAACCAAAGCCACAGAGGGTTGGGTGTGGGTGGGAGGAGATTCTGTGTTTTCAACAAAATAAAACTATTTTAATACTATAATTGTGGAGAGAAGGATGGTAGACAATCAAAACCTCTACTTCAAAATTTGATTCTGCAGTGGTGCTTAGTGTTCTGATAAAGGCTGAGAAAGAAACACATTTGATTCTTTCCAGGACACTTCTGGATGAGTTTTTGCAGAGTGGACCATATGGGTTTGCTTTAATATTTTATGCAATCTGTACTACTTGTCTCTAGTTCACCTAATACTAAATAAGGCACATAAATTGGTGGACTCTTAAAGGAAGTTTCATTTATTGGACATTGAACTAGTGAAAACCGTAAGGAGACCAGGTTTTCTACCCCCTGGCCCCAGCACAAATGTCTGTCATGGATCTGGGCATACTTTCATTTGTATATTTAAGACTTTTGGATATTAAAGACATGACAGAGGTGATAGAAACGTGAGTGATTGCTTTCTGTCTGTGGGCATGCTTCCACTCCAGGGAGTGGAAGCCTATTGTGGATGCAACAAAAACAACATCTCCTGGACCATAGTTGTCCTATGTGTGTGTCCCCCACATCTATCCTGAGTAGAACTGAAGAACTAGATTTGAGTATCAGGAGGCCAATAGTATAAACAAAAACAAATATTTTTGCAAAACCTGAGACACAGAAATGTTAAGTAATTTTTGGAGGATCACACTTTGGGTAACTTCTCTTCCACGTCTTCAACTGCCATGGCTTGATAACGTTAATAGACATTTAAGAGGTATTAAAAATAGCTGTGACTATTTCAAGGACTACCAGTCTAGTTGAGTAGACTCTAGAAATACTGAGTAACTTGAAAAATTTACATAGGAACAGCTTAAATCACATCTATTAATATAATTATTTCATCAACACCAAGGGAAATCCACGTAGCTAGAGCCGGGATTTATTTCCAGCCACTCTCCTAAATCAATGAGGTGACTGAGTTTTAGCTATGGGCTTAAGAACTCTTAGAACTTCATTAGGAAATAGTTATGTGTGTTGTAAAGGTTAGTAATAAAGCCACCAATATACCTACAATCCAGCTTCAGAAATCAAGTATTAAGGTAACTTTTGCCATCACCTATTTCTCTCCCCCCATCTGATATTTCTCCCTAGATGCACAACCAAGGTAACTACTGTCTTGTGTTTTGTGTTTACCATTATTTTGCTATTCTTTATAGTTTTACCATATTAGTTTTAATGTTTTTGATGCTTTATACATAGAATCATGCTTCAATATGTATTTCTGCAACTTGCTTTCTTAATTTCAGAGTAAAATTTGAGATTTATTTATGTAATTGAAATTTGTTTCTTATCACTCTTGCTGTTTTTTGAGATGGAATCTCGCTCTGTCACCTAGGCTAGAGTACAGTGGTGTGCTCAAGTCAACCTCTGCCTCCTGGGTTCAAGCGATTCTCCTGCCTCAGCCTCCTAAGCAGCTGGGATTACAGGCAGCTGCCACCATGCCTGGCTAATTTTTGTATTTTTGGTAGAGACAGGGTTTCATCATGTTGGCCAAGGTGGTCTCGAACTGCTGGCCTCAATTGATTCACCTTCCTCGGCCTCTCAAAGTGCTGGGATTACAGGCGTGATTGTGTTCAACTGCATTAATTTTTTTTTTTTTTTTTTTTTTTTTTTTTTTTATGAGACAGTCTCACTCTGTCACCAGGCTGGAGTGCAGTGGTGCGATCTTGGCTTACTGCAACCTCTGCCTCCCAGGTTCAAGCAATTCTCCTGCTTCAGACTCCTGAGTAGCTGAGGCTACAGGTGCATGCCACCATGCCCAGCAATTTTTTTTTTTTTTTTTTTTAAGTAGAGACGGGGTTTCACTATGTTGGCCAGGATGGTATCGATCTCCTGACCTTGTGATCCGCCTGCCTTGGCCTCCCAAAGTGCTAGGATTACAGCATGAGCCACCTCACGCTGTAAAGAGGTATTTTTAACTCATTCTTCTGTCTTTAGATATTTGCATTATCCTGATTATTTTATATTACATACAATGCTGCTATGAACATTGTCACACATAAACAAACTTCTCTTGGGTATACACCTGTGGTAAGAATTGGATCCAGGTTTTGTAGATCAGAAATATTTACCATTTAGGGTCTCTTGTAAAAACAAAATAGCCTCAAATTAGGCATTAATGTTTATGTTTATTGGGATTAGAAAAGAAATCACAACACATTTAAATAATTTTTGTTAATGTTTTGGATACCAATGATATATTTTTGAGTTTTAAATTTGTGTTTGTCTGATATGAGAAATTTGAGAACAAGGTCGTATATTTATTGACCAATCATGTTTCTTTTTCTGTGAAATGCCTTCACAGGTCTTTTGGCCATAGTCTATTTATTTTTAAATCATTCCTTTTGATTCACTGGAATTCCTGATATAGTTTGAATATTAATACTTAGTTGAATATATCTATATACTATAAAGTATATAGATACCTTCTCCCAGCTTGTGGCTCATATTTTAAAATTTTGGGAGTTTTTTTTTTTCTTTTCATATGAGAAACTTATTTTAGTGTAGTCCAATTCTATCATTTTTTCTTCATATTCTCTATATTTATAAGTTAATAAAATTTAATCATTTTATATTTGGTTTCTTTTTCTAAAAATAATTTTTATTTATGCTATGAGACAGAATCTAATTCCATTTCTCTACACTAATGACCAGTTTCCCAGCAGTTATTGAGAGCCTCTCCTTTCCCCATCAATCTGCAATTCTAGCTCTATCATTTTTTTCATGTATGCATATATCTGTTTCTAAAGCCTTCATTCTGTTTAATTGATCTCTTTATTCCTGTATTAATATAATAGCATACTGCTTAATAATGTAATATCTGAAAGAGCATTTCCCCCACTAATTCTTCTTCTACCCCCCAAAATGTTTGGACTATTCTTCATCTTTAACATGTGTCATATATATTTTAGAGTCCCCTTGTAAATTTCCAGAAAAACAAAAATCTGCTTATCTATTGCTATCATTTATTATGTTTTTAAATTAATTTGGAGGAAAACTGGCATTATTTTTACTTTGACTCTATCCATCTGGCTTATAGTTTCATTATTTAATTCTTCCTCTAAGCATTCCAATAAAAATTTAATATATTTTCTAATAAAGGCAAGGCACATTTTTTCCTAGATCTAATTTAATACCAATTTTTATTGTTGTAAATTCTACCATTTTAAAACTTACATTTCCTCATAAAAATGAAATAAATTAACTTTTGTAGAGGGATTAATATCTAGCAATTCTGTTATTTAATTAATAATAATAATTTGCAGATTTTAACAATTTTCTCTAGAGCCAAACATACAATCTATGAAAAGTAGCTTTCATTTTTTGCCAACATCTATCATTTGCAATTTTTATGTTTACCTATTGCATGGGGTGGATTATCCACTTAAAGGAAGGACTCTTATTATCTTCCCTTTAAGAAAAATGCTATAATATGTTACCAATAAATCTAATGTTTGCTGTAGAGTTTTAGACAAATTTCTTTATTAAGGTAAGAAAGTTTTCTTCTATTTTTGGGGGTTTACTTTTTAATTATTGTAACCATGAGTGGATGTTAAATTTTGTCTATGATTTTGTTTGTTGCTTTGTTTATACACACTGAAAGGGAAACTTCCTATTAATTTGTTAATGTGGTTTACATGATTTATATCAACATATATTTTTATGTATTTATTTATTTTGAAACAAAGTCTCCTCTGTTACCCAGGCTGGTGCAGTGGTGTAATCATAGCTCATTGCACCTTGAACTCCTGAGCTTAAGCAATCCTCTTGCCTCACGCTTGCAAGTAGCTGGGACTGTAAGTGTGTGCCACCATGCCTGGCTAAATTTTTGGCTTTTGTAGAGGGAGGGTTTTGCTATGCTGTCCAGACTGGTCTAAAACTCCTGGCCTCAAAGAATCCTCCTACCTAAGCCTCCCAAAGTGCTGAAATTACAGGCATGAGCCGCTGCACCTGGACAATGTTTATTTTAATTAAATTATGTTTGCATTTTTGAAATAAATGAACTCTAATATAATTTAATATTTTAAATGGTGGATTTGGTTTGATAATATTCTGTTAAGGTGTTTACATTCTCATTGTTCACTAAGATTGTACTATAATTTTTCTCTTGAGCTATACTTGTTGGTTTTGATATCAAGGTTACTGTAGCACCATAATAAAATACATTGGGCATGTGTTTTTAATTTTTTTCCTATGTAGTACAACCTTTCACATTTCACCCTTATGGCTGGTTTGTTTTGTGTCTATTGTAAGAAAGCTTCCCCTGACTTCAAAATTAAAAAGAGAGTTTGCTGTGTTTTCATCTAAAGTCTTTGCTGTTTTGCTTTTAACATTCACTTATGTACTCCATCTGGAATTAAATTTTATGTATGGTGTTAAGTTGGGGTAAAGATTTTTTTTTCAATATGAATAGCTAGTTGACCCAACGGGATTTATTAAAATGATCCTTTGCTCATTTCACTGCAGTAGCAACTTTCATCAATCAACATGCCATAGGTCTTCTTCTGTTAATAGAATCTATATCCTGTTCAATTGATTTGCTTTGTCTATCCTTATGACAATATTGCACTATTTTATTTAACATTGCTGCATTATCATAGATCTTGAATTTGGTAATATAATGTTTTCATACTTTGCTGATTTTTTTCCAAGACTACTTTGACAAGTCTTAGTCCTCTGCATTTCAATATGCTTTTTCAAATTAGTTTGGCAATTTTCACAGAAATTTAACTGTGAAAAATACCACAGATATACCACCAGAAAAATACCTGTGAACATTTCTGTGAAAATGCCAGGATCTAAGAGTGAGTTGAATTTTACACTGACATTTTTGAAGAGTACAGCACAATTACTTTGTAGACTGTCCCTAAAAGCAGGGCTTGTCTGACATTTTCTCAAGTCAAATTACATACTTTTGGCAGTAATACCACAGAAGTTAACCTCTGTTCTTCTCAGTACACCACTTTAGGAGGCTATGCTGTTGATCTGCTCCATTATTGGTGATATTAACTTTGATCATTCTGCTAAGATAGTGTCTATCATGTTTTTCCACTATAACATTATCATTTTATCTATTATAATTAATACATTTGTTGTGGGATGGATGATTTTTTAAGTGAATTGCATTTATACTTACCTTTATGAACAGCTGATATTTTCATAATATTGATTAACAATCCTAATTTATCAATATGGTAAATGCCCCAATTTACTTAGATGTTCCCTAATTTTATTAATAATATCTAAAAATTTTCAGGTAGAGATCACACAGAACTTTTATTAGATTTATTACTATATATTGAATGTTCTTTGATACTCATAAATATTTCAAGGTTTTAAAATGATTTTTATGTGTATAATTATCTGTAAACTGTGATTGTTTTATAATTTCTTTCCAATCTTAATCTTCTTCTTATTTTACTGCATGGCAAGAAATTTCAAAAGTGGTGACAGTAGGTATTCTTATTCCCAAACTCAGAGAAAATGTGAAACAATTTAGCATTAAACATGCTGTTTGGGGGGGGGACTTCTGTAGGTAACGTTTATTAGAATAAGAATGTTTCTGTTTCCAGTGGTTTGAAAGTGTTTTTTTAATTATTTGAGGATAAATTTCTACCAATGGCTTTTCTGCATTAATAAAAATGATTATATGATTTCTCCTTTATATTTTGTAAATTACATTGATTTCATTTCAAGTGTTCAGTCATTTTCCCATTTCCAGAATATCCTTTACTTGGGCATTAGGGATTGTAGTTTTATCTATTGCTAAAATTAGCTTGCTAATATATAGATATATTTTATATTTGAATACACAGTTGTAAGAAAAATTATTCTGTAATTTTCCTTTCTCATATTTTTATATGTTTTAGTATCAAATTTATAATGGTCTGTAAAATGAGTTGCAAAATATTTTTTTTCTTTTTTCTCCCCTGGAATAGTTGCATATTAATTTCTGCTATTTATTTTGTAATGTTTGAAAAAATTTACAGTAACCATATTTAAAACTGAAGTATTTACAGGAAAGTTTGCTAATGGATTTTATTTAAGAGTTACAGGGCTTCCTGATTTCTATTTCTTTTAAAAACTATTTTGGTACATAGTGTTTTAAAATAATTTATTGATTTAATAAAACAATTTAAGTATTGGCAAAAAGTTATTAGTCATATCCTCCATTGTATTTTTAATAACTAGTAAGAGCCTTATTAATATTCTTTAATTTCATTTCTTGTTGGTAGCATTTTATTTTCCTATGCTTCGAACTGTCTTGATAGATACTTATGAATTTGATTATATTTTGAAAATAGTAACTGTTTTGTTTGATTTCCTTTGAACACTTGTTTGCTAGTACAATAATTTTATTATTATTTCATTAGGTTTTTGACTTGCTCTTTTTTCCTCCAAACTCTTAAAGTAATTGTTTAAATAATTTAATTTTAGTATTTGATTCTTTCCAATATATACATTTAAGAGAATAAGTTTTTCTCTAAGCACAGCCTCAGCTACATTTCCATACATTATGGTTCAAAATATTTTCTAATTTGTATTTTAATTTCTTCTTTGACCCATCGATTATTTAGTAGTATATTTCTTAATTTTCAAGCAGTTGGGATATTTCATTACTTATTAATTTGTAGCTTTATTTTAGATGGACTGTTTGGATACTTTCAATCTTTTAAGACATGCTGAAACTTGATTTATTGGTCAATGTATGATATATCTTGATAAAAGCACCATGGCCACTTGAAAATAATGTATAGGCTGTTGTTAGCAATATTTTACTTATGCCAATTAGGCTCATTTTATAAATTTTATGATTTAAATATTCGATATCATTATTTATGGATCTGTTTACTTGTCAACAATTGATACAGATGTTAAATACTTGAATTACAACTGTGGATATGAATTGCAGATTGTGACTTTAGTTGACTGTGCTTATAAGATATTCTGAAGCTATGTATTTGAAACACTCAGATTCAAAATTGTTTTATCCTCTATTAATGAATGGATTGACTCCTTTTTTGAATTATGAAATATAACTCTTTTTGTTAGCAATGTTATATCTACTTTGCTTAATAATTATGTAATTTCAAAAAAATCATGTAACATCACTGACTTTCTTTTGGTTAATACTTTGTTGGTATATATTTTTTCCATATTTTTACTTTCATTCTATGTATGCTGTTATGTTTAATGTATGCTTTGCTACATGTAAATATTTATTTCTCTCCAATTTAAAAAATATTCTAAGGGTTTAATCCTTTTATATTTAATGTAATTATGTATACATTTTAATCTACACTTATCTTAATAATTTTTTCCTATTTTTTCCTTATTCTTTTTTCCTGTGGAAAACAAAATGTTTATTGTTTTATTTCCATCTATTTACTTGTTATTTATGCATTATTCTTACTATACTTTTAGCGACTGCTTTATAGAACATTTATTCTTTGCTTACTACAATCTAATATGCATTATATATTTTATATTTGCCAGATTTTCAATAATGCTACAAAATAGGATTGTTTAACTTTATTTGTCCTTAGGACACCTTTAGTAGAATTGTAGTAATTCATTTATAATTATGCAAGTATTTAGAACCTATAGGTTATTATTATTAATGTTTTACAATATTCATTTATCTTTACCCACATTTTTTTTCTGTTTTACTTTATTGTTTTCTGCATTTCTGTGTTTTCATTTGGGTTCATATTTCTAGAAGCTTGAAAAACATCTCATCACATTTGTGTTAGTACAGGTCAGCTGTTGACAAATTATCTGAGCATTAGTTTGTTTGAAAATGTCTTTAATGTATTCTTAATTTTTGAAGAATATTTTCACTGAACATGGAATTTTAGACTGATAAATATATGTGGTTTTTCTCAGTTCTTTAGAGCCTTATTCTATTATTTTATAGTTTGCACTGGTTTTGATAGAAGTGGGTGTAATGTCTTTTCTTTGTTGACCTTCATAAAATGTTTTCATTTTCTCTGAATGTGATGATCATTAATTATTATTTTATTTGTATAAATGTAATGGATACAAATGCAATTTTGTTACATGGATATTTTGTGAAGTGGCGGTGGCTGGGCTTTTAGTGTATCCATCACCCGAATAATATACATTGTACCCATTTAAGTAATTTTTCATCATCTGCCCCTCTGCAAACTATGCCATGTATAGTCTCTCATGTCTGACTGCTTTTAGGGTTTAGTATTTATCATTTGTTTTTACCAATGGCAGTGTAATTTTTGTGTGTGCAGTGTTTTTGTTTATTTTGGCTGGATTCATTGAGTCTCTTTAATATATGGATTTAGAGTTTCAATCTATAGTCAGGGCCATTAATCTTTAAAATATTTCTTCTGCCCACCTTAAACCCATTTCCTTTTAAATAAAGATTTCACTTATACATATGTTACACTTAATATTCTCACAGTTAACCAAAACTCAGATATTTAACTTTTTCTTTTTCTTTGTTTCAGTATGGGTGTTGATAATTTTGTTGCTATGTCACTTTATACACTGTTCTTTTCTTCTCAGTATCTTATTTGATACTTATTTAGCCTATCAGTTTTCCTTTTGGATATTGGGCCTTTAACTTCAGAATGTTGTTTTGTTTCCTATCTTCTATTTCTTTCTATGTTATGTGTATGTTTACCTTTAAATACTTGAACTTATTATAACTCTTTTGAAGTCCTTGTTGCTAATTCTATCATCTCTGTTATTTCTGTTATTTTTCTTAACTGATTTTCTTCCTGATTATGGAAAGAAAAATACAGGGCACTGTGAATATTATATTGTTGAGCACCTGAGTGGTGTTGTCTTTTTTTTTTTTTTTTAATGTATTGAATTTTATATTGGCATGAAGATTAATTTATCTAAGATCAACTTGTTCATTTTAAGGCTTCTTTCAGCTTCATTAGAGTGTATCTAGAGTAGCCTTTACTATAGGATTATAGAAGCTTTCTTCCTACGGCATGACCTCTCTGAGGTCTCTACTAAATGTGCTGGGTGTTCAGCAGGTTTCTCCAACTTGAGTAGGTCAGAAACTGATTATTTCTCAGTCCTATGTGAGCTGTTGAGTTCACACCTTCATGGAAGTTCCCTTGTGGATCTTAGTATTCAGCCAAAGAGTCAAAGTAATCTCTATGCTGACTTCAGGATCTCTGTTCTTTTCTGTTTGGCGCCATTTCCAGTAAACTTCCCCTGTTAATTTCAGCTGCTTCGGACTGTCCAAACTGGTCTCTTTTGAGTCACACAAACCCAAAGGTGATTTGAGTTTGTCTCTGTCTTTGGAGCTCAGCAGACTTACATGTTCTGATGAGTTTCTCCTTTCTAAACTGCAGTCTAGAAAGTGCAAGGCAGAATTTCAAGATGATTGTAACACTTTTCTTTCCCTATTTTAGGGAAAGAATTATGTAATTATGTATTTCTTGTTCAATATTTGAAAACAGTTACTTCATACATTTTGTCCAGTTTTCTAGTGTTGTATGAACAGAATGCAAGTTGGGAACTCCTTCTTTTGTCATGTCTAGAAGTGAAAGTTTTTCATATTTGCCTTCATTTTAATTAATGTTTTTACAGGGTTTAGAATTCTGCTGTCAGTTTTTTTCTTTCAGCATATAAAGATTTCATTTTATTGTTTTCTGTTGAGAAGTTATGGTTGTTCTTAAAAAAACATTTCTTTTTCAGTCTGATCACTTCTAAAATTTTTTGTCTTTGTTTTACAGTAATTTTATAAATTTATTTCAATTGTAGTTTCCCCTGGTTTGTCCTACTTTGGGTTTACAGAGCTTCTTTAATATATGGCTTACTACCTTTCCTCAGTTTTGAAAATTTTACACTCACAATATCTTTATATATTGCTTTGTTTCTTTTACCTTCTCTTGTTCTGAGACTCCCATTGTATATATGCTAGGTGATTTTTACTGTGCTCTACCTCTGTATTACAGTCTTTCTGTATTTTCCATTCTTTTTCTCTCTATATGCAGTCTTTATTTTCTCTTTGGAATTACATTGAATTTAATTCTTATTTACAATTTCTGTCTTCTACTCTATTTAATCTGTTATTTAATCCATATGATATACTTAATTTTTGTATTTTTCAGTTCTAGAACATCCATTTCATTCATTTTCATAGACTCTAATTCTATTTTATTGCAACTTGCCTACATTTTCATGCTCCCCTTTTTAATTTTCTTTTTTGACTCTCAGTTATGATTATTTAAAAAATGCTTAACCATTAATTATAGTATTTGTATCACTTGTAAATATCTTTGTGTTCCTGCTTTTTCTTTTATTTTATTAACCTTGGATTGTTGTCATTCATTTTTTTTCTCTCAGCATACCTTGATATTATATTTCTTTAGAATGCATCACATTTTTTATTAAAAATGTAGAGCCTCAAAATATATTCATGCACAGAGAATGTACCTTTTCCTCTGATAGGTGGGTAGAACAGGGGGTGTTCATCTTAATGTATTAATGACCTGAAATAAATAAAATTTGAGTTTCAAATTTTGATAAATATTCCTGTCACCCTTAAGATGTAGTCTCTATTACATTCAACTGAGAGTCTTTAGGTAATTGATTTAACAGTTGTGTTAATCAAGATAATAAATAAAGGAAGCTGATGGTTCAGGTTTTGGGTATGTTCAGTTGGAGATGTCTTCAAAGGATTTGTATGTGACAGTAGTAAATACAGAATTGAAACTAAAGCAAAAATTTAAACCAGAAAAATGCATTTTAGGTTCTGCTAACTATGAGTGAGCATTGAAGTGTTAAACTAGATCAAATACATCGTGATGGAAAATCAAGAACTGAAAATGAAACATTGGGAAGATTAAAAAATTTAAGAAGTAAATAAAAATGTGAAACCCTTAAGTGAAACTGACAAAGGAACCGGAGGAGGCAAATTAGGCCTACCAGATTGACACACCCCAGGTGTTCAGTCTAGAGAGTGATTCACAGGAAAGAAAATCATCCTTACTGACAGATACTATGTACTTAATAAATGTTTACCAAATCCACGAGTAAGGAGCCAAGAACTGCAAGTACTTTAGCAACGTTAGAACTCGAGATGAGTATACCAGGATTCTCAAAATAAATTTCGAATTTTACCCAGGACTTGTATTGTGAAGGACAAACCTTCAGCATCTATAAGTAATAAAGAACCACTAAAAGAGAGAAATATAGACAGATTCTTTTCAATGCAGAAAATAAAATGTAGAGTATGGAATTGAGAGGGAGATTACAGGATTAGACATGAATTGCCACTTCAAGGATCTCAGCCTGAGGGCTGACTTTCTCTTTTTGTAAATAAAATTTTGCGAAACCCAACAGCACCCACTGTTAATGTGTTGTCTATGGCTGCTTTCAGGGTGCAATAGCAGAAGTAGGTAATTGGTACAGAGGTTATATGTCCTGCAAATCCTAAAATATTTACTCTTTGGTCTTTTACAAGAAAAGTTTACTGGCCCTTAGCCTCAGCATGTATGTGGGCCCGAATGAAGTCAGTAATAGTAAATGGATAAGATGGAACACATTAGAGAGATATTTGACAGATAAAATTAAGACTTCTCCAGGTCTGAGGGCAGAGGTGATAAAGGAGAAATATAGGAGGATACGAGATTTCTGAGTCAGTTAATTGAAAATTAAAAATCTTCTACTAATAAATAATAAGGACTTATTATACACCTTCAGTAATCATAACTGTATTACTGGTGAAAGCGTATGTGAATAGTCCAATGGATTTGAATGCAGAGTTCAGAAATACTCCCACATAAGTGTACAGTCATCTGGTTAATAACAAAGGCACATGTACAATTCAGTGGGAGAGAATATGTTTAATACATAATGCTAAACCAATTTGATGTATGTATCTAATTGGATAATTGGAATTGAAACATAGACTTAAATGTGAAAGTTAAACAGTAAACCTTCTGGTATAACAAAGAGAAAATTATCTTCACAAGGTAGAGGTAGGCAAACATCTCTTAAATGGCAATAACTAAGCATTAATGGAAAAACTGACATAATGAACTTTGTTAAATTAAGAACTTCTGATCATCAGAAAACACTATTGAAATATTTTAAAAGCACATTGCAAACTGAGATAAATCATTTATACTGTACATATCTGACAAAAGACTGAAATCCAGAGCATTTAAAGAGTTTTTAGATGTGTAGAACGCATAAAATAATAACTACTAAAGGAAAATATTGACAAATTAGACTTTACCAATGTTAAAAATCTCTTCAAAAGATACTTAAGAAATTTAATAGGCAAACCACACTGGTATCCAAGAGATATGAACAATTCCTAAAACCCAATAATAAAAAATACAGTTAAGCAATTTTAAAAAATGAGAAACAGATTTCAACAGACATGTCACAAAATAATATGTTTAGTACATTAAGAAGTGCTGAAAGTATTTATGTTTGGGAAATTGCAAATTAAAACGACGTAAAATATCCCTACAAAACTTCCCAATAAAGAAAAGTACAAGAGTAGATCATTCTACCTGTTAATTCTACTAAAATTTTAGGGAAAAATGAACTCCAATTCTTTTTGAACTCTTCCAGAAATTAGAAGAGGAGGGAATACTTTCTAATTCATTCTATGTGCCTAACCTGATAAAAAGCCAAAGCTATCATAAGAACACAAGCCAATATCCCTTACTTCCATAGATGAAAAACTCTTGAACAATATACTACCAAAGTGAATATAGCAAAAAAAGAAGAAAGGCTAATCAAGCAAAAAAAAAAAAAAGACAACAATGAAGTTTACCAGATTGATTAACTTTACTTTTCAAGAAAAACTTCTCTGTATTATATAATTGTATTTAGTATCATTTTACCCACAGTAGTACTTCTTTCAAAATCAGAATTAATCATCAAAACCTGCCACTGCTCTATCAACTCAGTTTATGTAACATTCTAAATTCTTTGTTGTTATTTCAATAATGCTCACAGCATCTTCAAGAGGAGCATATTCCACCTCAAGAAACCACTTTCTGTGCTACTCATAAGAAGCAACCCCTCATCTGTTAAATTTTTATCATGATGTTGGAGGAATTTAATCACATCTTAGACTTCATTCCTAATGCTAGTTCTTTGCTATTTTCCCCACATCTGCAGTGCCTTCCTCCACTGAAGTCTTGAACCCTTCAGTTATCCATAAATATTGGAATCAATTTCTTCTAAATTCCTGTTAATCTTGATACCTTGCCCACCTCCCACAAATCACTATTGCTCTTAATGGCATCTAGAATGGTGAATCCTTTCCAGAAAAGTTATTAAGTTATGTGCTCAGTTCCATCAGAAGAACCACAATCTATGCCAGCAATAGCCGTACAAATTGTATGCTTTAAATAATAAGGCTTTAAAATCAAAATTACTCCTTAATCCATGGGCTGCAGAATGGGTGTTGTGTTAGCAGGCATGAAAACATATTAATTTCCTTGTACATCTCTATCAGAGCTCTTAAGGGACCAGGAACATTGTCAATGAGCAATAATATTTTGAAAGGATTCTTTTCTTCTGAGCAGTAGGTCTCAACAGTTGGCTTAAAATACTCAATAAACCATGCTGTAAATGTTGTTCCATTTATAAAGCATCATTCTTAGGGGACCTATGATTTTTGGAATGGTAAATGAGCATTGACTTCAGCTGAAAGTCACCAGCTGCATTAGTCTCTAACCAGAGATTCAGCCTGTCTTTTGAAACTTTGAAGCCAGGTATAGACATCTCTCTAGCTGTGAAAGTCTTAGACGACATCTTCTTCCAATATAAGGCTGTTTGTTTCATTTACATGAAAGACATGTTTTTTAGTGTGGCCACCTTCATCAAATATGTTAGCTAAGTCTTCTGGAAAACTTGCTGCAGCTTCTCCATCAACACTTGCTGCTTCACCTTGTACTTCAATGTTATAGAGACAACTTCCTTTATTAAACCTCATCAACCAACCTCTACTAGTTTCAAACATTTTTTCTTCAGCTTCCACACCTCTCTCATCTTTCATAGAATTGAAGAGTTAGGACCTTACTCTGTATTACACTTTGGCGTAAAGGAATGTTGTGGGTGGTTTGATCTTATATTCAGACCACTAAAACTTTCTCCATATGAGTAACAAAATAGTTTCAGTTTCTTATAATTTATGTGTTCAGCACATTTAATTTTCTTCAGGAACATTTCCTTGGCATTCACAGCACAAGAGGCCTAGCTTTTGACCTAGCTTGACTTCCAACATGTCTTTCATACTAAGTTTAATCATTTGGCTTTTGATTTAAAATGAAAGACACATGACTCTTCTTTTTGCTTGAACACTTCGATGCCAGTGTCAGATTATTAATTACTTCGTGCAACTATAATATTGTTCTGTCTGAGAGAACATGGAGGTTCGAGAAGAGGGAGCGAAACAGGTGAACAGTCAATTGGTGGAGCAGTCAGAACACACAATATTTATCAATGAAGATTGCCGAGATTTGTGGTACCTCAAAACAGTTACTATAGTAACATCAAATATCGCTGATCACAGATTACCATAACAAGATATAATAACAATGAAAGCATTTGAAATATTGTATGAATTATTAAAATGTGCCCTAGAGATAAAAAATGAGCACATGTTGGGAAAAAAATGGCTGTGATAGACTTGCTTGACTCAGGGTTGCCATGAACCTTCAATTTGTATAAAAAAAAAAAAAAGAAAGAAAGAAAAGAAAAATAAAAGAAGCAACATCTGCAAAATGTGATAAAATGAAATATTCCTATATGTAAAGAACATTTGCATATCACCAACGAAAATAAAAACAACCCAATTAAAACATTGGCAAATGTCAGTAAACACTGTTTTCAAAGAAAATATATAAATTTCCAACAGGTACATGAAAAATGCTCAATATCATTAGACATTAGGGAGAATTAAAACCACAGTGATGTTCAGAGCCACTAAGGTGGCTATCATCATTTAAGAAATGAAAATAAGTGTTGATGAGGATGTGGAGAAATATTAACCTTTATATATATTTCTGGTGGGGAATGTCAAATGGTGCAGCTGCTGTGGAAAACAGAGAAGTAAAACATGCAAGTACTATATGACCCAGCATTTCCACTTGTAGATACACACTCCAAAGAATAGAGCACAAGTGTTTAAACAAAAACTTCTATATTGTATATTCGTAGCAGCACTATTCCCAATAGTCAAAATGTGGAAACAACTCAAATGTCCATCAACTGATGAACAGATAAAATGTGGCATAAACAAACGATGGAATATGTTTTTCATAAAAAAAATAAAGTACTGGTGAATGCTATAAAATAAATGAACCTTGAAAACATTATGCAAAGTAAACAAAGCCAGACACAAAAGGGCATATATTACATGATTTCACTTAGATAAAATATCCAGAATAGTTAAATCTATAGAGACACAAAGCATATTAATATTTGTCAAGGGTTGTGGGTGAAAGAGACAATCCATGGAGAGTGACTGCTTGTGGGTATGGGTTTCTTTGTGAGGTGACAAAGGTCTTCTGGAACTAGATGGTGGGGATGATTGGACAACATTATTAAGACGTTAAATGCCCCTAGATTGTATACCTTAAAATAGAGAAGATGGTAAATTTTTTATTTTATATATATTTTAATAATAAAAAACTTAAAAAGATAAATTATTCCATGTTCTCAGAAGGAGATAGTGGAAAAAGATAATAACATTGTATGTTTTTGTGTTAAAAATATTGCTTGTGATGGTCATGATCTCATGAGTTAAAAGGGATCAAGGGAGTTGTTAAGAGACCCTTGAAATATAACTTCATTTCAATATTGATGAGGTGCTGGATTGAACTTTTTTGTTTAAGAAAGTTTTGGCCAGGCGCAGTGGCTCACGCTTGTAATCCCAGCACTTTGGGAGGCTGAGGCAGGTGGATCATGAGGTAAGGAGTTTAAGACCAGCCTGGCTAATATGGTGAAACCCTGTCTCTACTAAAAATACAAAAATTAGCTGGGTGTGGTGGCACACACATGTAGTCCCAGCTGCTTGGGAGGCTGAGGCAAGAGAATTGCTTGAACCTGGGAGACGGAAGTTGCAGTGAGAAGAGATGGTGCCACTGCACTCCAGACTGGGCAACAGAGCAAAACTCCGTCTCAAAAAAAAGGCAAGCTGTTTACAGTTATGGGAAATTTACTGAAACAATTTTATACTAAATATGTCTTCTCTGACCCCATGGTTAATGTCTGATACTTTTTCAGGACATAATAGTACAGATACCCCTACCCAATAGGGTATCAGTATATTTCCTCAGTTTCTACAAAGTTAAACAAACTGTGTATGAAAGGAATTACTACTTCTATTTTTCTTTTTTTTACATTATAACCCTCTTCCTTTAATTTTCTCTTACCAGTATTACTTTTCCACCTCTTAATCATCTTTGATTCCTCCAAATTTTTTGTGTGCTTTCAAAATTGTATTGTTCAGCACCTGCGGAAGCTCTGTAAAGCTAAGCAGCTCTTAAATCCAAATTAGAGTTTAAATCATTTACTTCTGAGACAGTTTAAAGTTATTTTCAACTTAAACAATTGCAAACCCTCTGGATTTACAAGTTTTTTATTTACAGGATTATACAGATATGGTATATTTTATGTTTGATATGATTCAAAGAAAGATGGAGAAAGACATACATGCCAATCTTCTGTGTAACCAGAAGTTCATTCTTAAAATATGCCAACAGTGTACTATTCTATAGTCTGAAAATGCTTGTTAAGGCTTGGATGGAGGGGGTTTCATTGCTCTCAAACATATAACACTTTAGGAGTTCACTTCTTTTGCTTTCCTTCCAATTGGATTGTGGGAAGTTTTCTAATTAAAATTGATTGTGAAAAAAATTTTCTACTGTGAGATCTTTAGGCATATTCTTTAATAAGCTTTCTCATATATTAGAAAATAATCTTATGTTATTATAAACAGTAAATATTCATTTCATTTCCTTGTTGAACATACAATTCACATAAATGTCTTTCCTATATGTTTCCGAGTTTAAAAGTGGTGTAAATAGTATGACTAATTTATATTTTCCCCTCACTTCATAGACTATAAAATTCTGCATGATTATGATACCTGATACTATGTGCTCTTTATTTAGACTTGCAGATAAACAAACCTCCACTATTTTCAGCATCTGGAATCAATAATAAAATTATAACATATTGAGCATCATCAAGTAATTATGCTATGCACATTTATTACTTGATTTCATTTAATAACCTAAAGTGGAAGATACTGATACTTGTAAATTGTTTAAGAAGTGCAAGAATAGAATAATAAAGCCAAGGTTTAGCATAAGTGCTTTTACTTGAACTTGGAAAATTGCTCAGTTATAATTAAAAAATATAAATGCAAGGAATTGGTATTAATTGGCACAATCTGACATATTAAAATTAAGAACCCCTTGATACCCATGTTATTCTATTTAAAATAAGAGAAGAAGTACTGGCTAAGTTGCAGGATATATGGGGAATGGAAAAGAAAGGAGAAAAAAACATTTCAGGAAGCATTGCAAAGAGGAGACATTTCAGTGAAACATGATAACATAATTTTAGTTTTTTAAGACATGTAGAAGTTTAGGCATTTCAATAAATTACTAAATTTTAATTATTTCATAATCAGATAAATATTAAACAAAATGTCTCATAAAATGATGACTTTTTTCTTTATGTGTTGAGATATGCAATTCACTTATTTCTCTTGTCATGAAGGCAATCCTGCAAGAAAATAAAACTGGAACCCTGAATGTCAGTATAGCTTTTAGTCCATCTCACATCAATAAAAACAAGTAAATCAGTTTCAAGGATTAAGCTCTGGAATATTTGACTGTGACTTTTATATGTAAGTTTGACACTTCCTTAAAAGAGGGAACTCAGAAAAAGGGTTGCAGTGTATAAATAGGAATTCCCTAAAGTTATTTGGGATTAAAAATGAGCAAGAAGTTAAATAAAATGTGAGTTCATTACATCAAGATAAATTTGTCTGTATGTAAAGTTCAACTATTATAAAATTATATTTTTAATGTTACTAACAGAAAGAGGGCCAGCATTTTACATCTTTTACTGACAGAATATTTCTTAATGTAAGAAATGTTACTTATTTTAGATTTTAGAAGATACTATAGACATTTTCTGAATTATAAATATATAATATTAACACGATATATAACATATATTTATAAATATAGACAATGACACTGATTGTAAATACTATATCTTTCCAAATTTATACAGGAGAGGATGTTTGGTATAAGCATATGATGTCCAATATTAGTGAATTATTGAATAATTATGTTTAATAACTCATTAATGTATGAAGAATTTTAGAATTTAATTATTAGCATAAGTTGGCAGTTTTATGCCATTTAAAAAACTTGTCTTTTGGGATCTGTTGCATACAGATAAATATTTATAAGCACACGTAAATTATAATAATATACAATGAAACTATCATCTAATTTTTATATATTAATTCAGTTGACCAAAACAAATAATATTACATTTAAAGCTTTCTGTATGCCCCTCCTCGACCCAAGCCACTGCATTCCCCTCTCAAGGATAACCACTGCCCAGAAGTTGCTGCCTAATATTCCCCTACATCTTTATAGTTTTCTTTATAGTTTACCACATCTTCATATCATTAAATAATACATGTTCTAATTGTACATTTAAAAATTTTGTGCAACTTTATATAATTGAATTTCTTCTCTATCATTTTATAATTTATTTTTGCTACTCAATTTTGGGTTGCTGAGATCAGTTCATATGATTGTTACTGTAAATCGTTTATTTTCTGCTGTATGTTACTTGATGATGTGAATATACCCTGATGTATTGTGTCATTCTCAAATAATGTACATTTACTTTTTTGTGCTACTGCTGTGTTGTTGTTGGGAACAATCTTACACATTTTTTTTGTTGCAAGCATGGAGGATTTTTTGAGTATGTACTTCTAAAAACTGGGAAACACTGGACTGAGGGTACATACTAGATAATGTTAAATTGTTTTTGAAATTGGTTAAACCAGTTTGTACTGCCTCCAGCACTGTATAATAATTTTCAGGTTGCTTTTCCTCCTTGTCAACAGTTAATATTGGGAGAGTAAAGGTTTTTTTTCTATCTAGAGAGTATAAAATGATGCTATTTTAACTTGCATTTTCTTGATTACTAATAGACTTAACCTTATGATATGTTTATGGACCATTCAAAAAATGTGTGGTTAGAATTCCCCTATCAATGGCATTTTCTTATATTGTTACTAATTTGGCTTATTATAGATGTTTATACATATTTGGGGTACTAACCATTTATATGTGTTACATATATTTTATCATTTTTGTCTTTTATTTTCACTGTTTTTGATAAACAGATATATACATTTTAATGTGTTGAATTTTACAATCACTTGTGGAATATTTTGTGGGGTTTGGGGGGAAAATAATTGTGGAAAATCCTTCTTCTATCTGTAGAATCCAGTCAGCAAAACTAGAGTATGTGCCAAGTAGTTCAACAGCAGAAATTTCAAAGAGCCAAGTGGCTGTAAAGGTTGAAAGACTTGAAAGGCCATACAGGGAAGCTGAGAAAATCTGGAGTTCCACAGCATCAGCAAACAACTACCAGCTATAAGGAGCCAAGCTCCCTGGTTCCCATTGCTGTGAAGGCTGTCCAGAGAAAGCCGAGACCTCAGGGAGAAACCATGAAACAGATGCATCTATGGCCATCCGAAAGGGAAGCAGAAGGAAGGAGAAAATAATAAAGACTTGGCCTCTAATTTATCGTCATTATTTTATTTTTTTTTTTTTCTCCACCCCCCCCCCCCCCCCCCGCCCCCCCCCCCCCGGCCGCCCCCCCGGTCCTGGCGGGGCGGGGGGGCGGGGGTTCGGGCCCCCCCCGCCCCGCGGGCCCCGGGCGGGGGGGGGGGCGGGCCTTTTTATACATAAACATTTGAAGCTATACACGTTCCTCTGAGAACTGCTTTGATTTTTAACTGAATAACTAAGCCCATCTATAATTATAATTAGTAATTATTTCAATTTATTTGTAATGTTTGTCATTTTCTGCTTTTTCTTTGTCGTGTCTTTTCTCTTTTTCTCCCTATTGCCTTTCTCTAGTCACTTATTTTGAAAAAAATTAAAAGATATAAAAATACATGTTCCATTATTTAAAACACCTTTTCCTTTTCGTTCATTTTCTTTGCGTTACTCAGGTTCTTTTTTCTCCAACTTTTGTTTTAAGTTCAGGGGTACATGTGCAGGATGTGCAGGTTTGTTACACAGGCAAACATGTGCCTCAGTGGTTTGTTGCACGGATCATTCCATCACCTAGGTATAAAGCCCAGTATCCATTAGCTTCTTCCTGCTGCTCTCCCTCCTCCCATCCCCTACCTTCCCACAGGCCCCAGTATATGCTGTTCACTCACATGTGTCCATGTGTTCTTATCATTCACCTCCCACTAATAAGTGAGAATTGGCGGTATTTGGTTTTCTGTTCCTGTGTTAGTTTGGCAAGGATAATGGCTTCCAGTTCCATCCATGTCAATGCAAAGGACATTAACTCATTTCTTTCTATGGTTGCATAGTTTTCCATGGCATATATGTAGCATGTTTTCTTTATACTGTCTATCACTGATGGGCATTTAGTTTGGGTTGATTCCATGCCTTTGCTATGTGAAGAGTACTGCAACAAACATATTCATGCATGTATCTTTATGATAGAATGAATTATATTCCTTTGGGTATATACCCAGTAATGGGATTACTGGGTCAAATGGTATTTCTGCCTCTGGATTCTTGAGGAATTTCCCTGGAGGCCGTTAGGAACAATCAATCAACATCCTAAGCCTACTGATTTCTTTTTCTTTCTTCTCTTTCCAAAATTTTATATGTATTTTTAGCTGAATTTCTTCTAATCCTAAGCTTTCTTTATATCTCTCTCATTTCTGTTTTTCTATCTTTTTTAAATTTTTCCTTTCCAAAACCCCATTTTACCCTTCCTCAAACTTAGTCAAAAATAAAGGAGAAATTTTGGTTCTCCACACGCTGGTCTCTTATCTTGCTCCCCAGTTTGTTCAAATCCAGGAAGGGAAGGACATTCTTTGTTGGGCTCCCTCGAGAAACATAACCTAGAGCATTCTGAGCATCAGGTATATCAAATTGACCATTCTATTCACAGTTTTCCTAATGGATATTCTTTCAAGTTTGGAAAAAAATGAGCATAGTAAAAAGAAGACACATAGTTATTTTTTAATGAATATGTAATTTATTGAATCAGTAGATAGCATCAAAGTCTTAACAGTGTATGATTTAACATCATCAATCTTCCTGTTTTCTAGAAATACCTTACAGTACATTATTAGTTGATTTACAGATATGAATAACATGATCATACCTCTAACTAAACTTTTTTACCTTCACCTTGACTATGAGGTACATTTACTCCATAATCACTGATTAAGTGCCTGGCAATTTGTGAAGTGCTGGCATAAAAACAGTTAAGGCTTAATCGTTGCCCTCAATAGGTATTAATTGTAGAAGGTTAAATTATGTGAATTCATAAGTAGACATTCTATTCTCCCTAAGAACGTAGAGCTAGACTCTAACTTTTCATGGTATTATAAAATTTTTACCAACACAGATGTTAATATGAAGTACTCTGGTTGTAATTTGAAAGATTCCTATTTAACATAATATTCCTTCCCTCCCATTATCTCTTCCTCTGTTTGTTTTTACTCTCATAACTACTTTTACATTACCGACTTATAGGCATTCTTCTTTCATTTATTTTTTAAAGTAATTATCTTTACAGTTAAGAAGTTGACATCTTTAAACTTTTTAATTTCATGTTTTTCTTCCCGGGGAACTGTCCCACAATTAATAGGTGGGAGGTTAATTAATCTCAATTTAATTTTAACTCCCTGGTGAAGGCAGATTAAACCCACTGTACCAAAGGTGGATCCTTGATACAACTGGATCAAACAAATTCGCTTGATATTCTAGGATTAATATTCAGAATCCTAGCCAGTCTCTGATGTTAATTGTACTAAGTAGATAAAAAACTAGCAACTGTGAGAAAACAAAACTTCTAACTAGAAGCCAATCCGCAGAAAGAGAAGAAGGGAGCAAGTACATACAATTAAGACTGTAAGAAAAGATCTTGACATTTTCAGCTTTCCAGTCCTGGTGTTAGTTTTTGGAAAGACCTGGTTGAACTTCTACACGTTGTGTTCTCTGAGATATTTGTGTATCCTTATGAGATAGTCTGTCTATCTATCTTCTATCTATCTATCCATCCATCCATCCATCCATCCATCCCCCAGTTGTAGTGGCATTCTGTAACTTTCAGTCTTGGAATTAATCTTCCTTTGCCTCTTTCTCCTCTTTGTCCTTTCTGAGAACTCCTTTTTGTTGAAGGCTAATATAATCCTCTCTACTGACACTTCTTTTCTCTTCCCTTTCTCCTTGATTCTATTTCTATCTATAAAGAAAAAAAAGACTTTATGTCTGTTTTTCCTATCTGTTTTTCCTACCTACCTCCTTCTCTGCTTTCTCCTTCTCATGGTACTTCTGATTCTTATCTACCCATTCTTTTTTTTAATTAATTAATTTATTTTTATTTTTTTGAGACAGAGTCTTGCTCTGCTACCCAGGCTGGAGTGCAGTGACCCAAACTCAGTTCACTGCAATCCCTGCCTCCTGAGTTCAAGCAATTCTTGTGTCTGAACCTCCCAAGTAGCTGGGATTACAGATGTGCACCATCATGCCTAGCTGATATTCTGTATTTTTAATAGAGACTAGGATTTCACTATGTTGGCCAGGCTGGTCTTGAACTCCCAGTCTCAAGTGATCCATCAACCTTGGTGTTCCAAAGTGCTGGGATTACAGGTGTGAGCCACCAGACCTGGCAGTTATCTACCCATTCTTACCACAAATTGTTCTCTAGGGTTTTTAGATATGTTCTCATTTCATTGCTTTTCCTCTTTCTTACCATTGCCCAGTCTTATCCATTATGTCTCCAATTTGAGCCTTGTATGTGCACCTAAGGCTTTGTTTAGGTTTTTTGAGCTTCTATAGTGCTATATGGTAAACAAAAAAACTAAAAAGGAAATGCTGGGTTTTATGTGTAAATATATAAACACACTGCTAATGAATAGAACAGATATATAAATATTGTATGAATTTCTCTCATCAAGAGAATTTAGTTTCACTTTTTCTTTCAGCCAAAGAAAAATTTAAAAACCTCAAATGCTTTGAGGTCAAAGGGTCGTGTTTTTACTATAGCATACAGATGAAAGTTATGAGCTTGTGCCATGTAAGAATCTGCTAAGTAAGGTTTAATCTTGTCTTCAATTAGAAACACCACTACCTAATTGTCATTCAGTGTTCTCCTTACAGATGCTGAATATATGAATATGAGTGAAATTTCCATGAAGGTAATGTTTATAGTCATTTCTGGGTTAAGAAGATTTATTTCACTTTATAGAAATATATTTTCTGACATGTGTCCTACTGCGTTATGATCAAAGGGCTATAGTGCTGAATATGGGAACTTCTGCAGGAAGGCTGACTGTCAGTGATTATGTAAAATTCTAAGCAAAGGCAGCCTTCATTATGCACCCTGACTGTCAGAAGAAATTCTTTGCAGGTTATAGATTGCTGAATATAACAGGTTTCTGTCTACTGAGATTCCACAGGAGATTTTAGATTGTTTTATAAGTATAATAATATGTAGATATGCTGTTGCCAATAGTTTGAACCCAAGCAGATCAGCCTGTTAGAATCACATCCATGGATGTTGATCATATTTTTTATAAATAGGTGATGTAGATTTTGCTGAGAAATATAAAGCCAAAATTTCTTTTCAGATCTATGACTTGTAACCTGCCAGACAAGAAAATTGGCCCGAGTAATCATGTAACTCTCTGAGCCATATTTTGAACCTGTCATCTTATCAACCAGTGAGTCAAATATATTTATTTTGCTGTTACCATGTTATTGATTTTCTTATATTAATGCTTGCTGGGGAGTGACTTTAGGATATGGCATGAAAATATTTAGGATTTTTGCACCTATTGATTTTTCATCTATGTATAAATGTACATATACTCAAAAAGATTTATATGAGACATTTTATGCACTAACATTTTTCTGATTTCATCAGGATTGCATTCAGGTGTCTGTTCAAATATCTCCTTCTGAGAGAGGCTTTCCAAATTCACCTGTCTAAAAGAGAGCCTCCCCATCACCTTTTATATCTATGTCTTGACTTAGTATTCTTTGCAGCCCATGATATTTCTTTATCTGTGTATAGAAATTTTATCTCTGTCTATATTATTTCTTCCCCAGCCACAATATTCATTTCACAAAGGTCGGGATTCTCCATCTTTTATTTTCCACTACATCGCTTGGCTAGAGAAGACTCTTAGTTGGTGAATGATTGAATCATGACACAATAATGATAAAAATATAAAAATAAATGGTCTACAATAGAAATGTAGATAACTCACTATATATTAATAATTTAAACCATTATGTAGATATTTAAAATGATGTCTCTATGTCTCTTAGAAAATATTTTGTTGTCGTTGTAATATGAGTAAGGCAAGACTAAGAATTGTACTTGCAATATGATCATAACTGTGTATGTATGCACTCCTAGGAAAAACCAGGAAGAAATTTAGTCCCTCAACAGACAAACAATGAGTTCTGAAATTGAATCAGTAATAAATAGTCTATCAACCAAAAAAAAAACCCCAGGCAGACAGATTCACAGTTGAATATTACCAGATGTGCAATGAAGATCTGGTACCATTCCTACTGATACTATTCCAAAAAATTTAGGAGGAGAGACACCCTCCCAACTCATTCTATGAGGCCAGAATTATCCTGATACCAAAACCGGGCAGAGATACAACAAATAAATAAAACTGCAGGCCAATGTCCTTGATGAACATTGATGCAAAAATACTGAACAAAATACTAGCAAACCAGATCTAGTAGCACATCAAAAGCTTATCCAACATGATCAAGTAGGCTTTATTCCTGGGATGCAAGGTTGGTTTAATATACACAAATCAATAAATGTGATTCATCACAGAAACAAAACTTAAAAAAACAAAGCACATGATTATCTCAATAGATGCAAAAAAGGCTTTTGTTACAATTCAGCATCTTCCATGTTAAAAACCTTCAATAAACTAGGTAGTGAAGGAACATATTTTGAAATAATAAGAACTATGACAAACCCACAACCATCATCATACCAAATGGGGAAAAGCTGGAATCATTCCCATTGAAAACCAGCACAAGACAAGGATGCCTTCTCTCACCACTTCTATTCAACATAGTATTGGAAGTCCTGGCCAGAGCAATCAGGCAAGAGAAAGAAATAAAAGGCATTCAAATAGGATGAGAGAAAGTCAAACTATCCCTGTTTGCTGGTGAAGTGCTCCTATATCTAGAAAACTCCAAAGTCTCTGCTCAGAAGCTACTTCAGCTGACAAACTTCAGCAAAGTTTCAGGATACAAAATCAACATACAGAAATTAGTAGCATTCCTACACTTCATCAGCATCAAAACCAAGAGCCAAATCAAGAACATAATCTCAGTGACAATTGTTATAAAAAGAATAAAATCCCTAGGAATACAATTAACTAGGGAAGTAAAAGATCCCTACAAGAAGAATTATAAAACACTGTTCAAAGAAATCAATGATGACACACAAAAAAAGGGCAAACATTCCACGCTCATGAATAGGAAGACTCAATATAATTATAATGGCTATACTGCCTAAAACAATTTACAGATTCAATGCTATTCCTATCAAAGTGCAATGGCATTTTTCACAGAATTAGAAAAAACTATTATAAAATACAAATGGAACCAAAAAGAGAAAAGAGAATGGCCTAGGTAATCAAAAGGACAAACCTGGAGGCTTTATGTTACCCAACTTCAAATCATACTACAGGGTTACAGTAACCAAAATGGCATGGTACTGATACAAAAATAGACACATAGACTAACAGAACAGAATAGAGAACCCAGAACTAATGTCATACACCTACAACCATCTGATCTTTGACAAAGCTGACAAAACAAGCAATGGGAAAAGGCCCCCCTATGCAAAAAATAGGGCTAGGATAACTGGATAGCTATATGCAGACGATTGAAACTGGACCTCTTTTTTACAACATATATGAAAATCAACTCAAGATGAATTAAAGATTAAATGTAAAACCCATCACTATAAAAACCCTGGAAGATAACCTAGGCAATATCATTTTTGACATAGGAACTGGCAAAGATTTCATGATGAATGCATCAAAAGTAATTGCAACAAAAGCAAAAATTGACAATGGGATCTAATTAAACTAAAGAGCTTTTGCACAGTAAAAGAAACTACCAACAGAGTAAACAGACAGTCTACAGAACGGAAGAATATACTTGCAAACTATGCATCTGACAAAGATCTGATATCCAGAATATACAAAGAACTTAAACAAATTTACAAATGAAAATTAAACAACACCATTAAGAAGTGGACAAAGGACAGGAACAGACACTTCAAAATAATACATATATTCGGTCAACAAGTATATAAAAAATGCTCAATATCACTAATCATTAGAGAAATGGAATCAAAACCACAATGAGATACCATCTCAACCTGTCAGAATGGCTATTACTAAGTTAAAAAAAAATAACAGATGTTGATGAGATTGTGGAGAAGAGGGAACACTTATACACTGTTGGTGGGCGTGTAAATTAGTTCAACTATTGTGGAAAGCAGTGTGGTCATTCCTGTAAGTACTAAAAACAGAACTACCATTCAATCTAGCAATCTAATTACTGGGTATATACCCAAAGGAATATAAATTACTGTACCATAAAGACACATGCATGTGTATGTTTACTGCAGCACTATTCACAATGACAAAGACATGGAATCAACCTAAATACCCATCAATGGTAGACTGGATAAAGAAAATGTGGCACATATACAAGATGAAATATTGTGCAGCCATAACAAAGAACAAGATCATGTTCTTTGCAGGAACATGTTTGGAGCTGGAGGCCATTAACCTTAGTAAGCAACTACAGGAACAGCATACCAAATATGACATGTTCTCACTTAGAAGTGGGAGCCAAACATTGAGTACATATGGACACAAAGAAGGGAATAACAGATGTCAGGGCATAGTTAAGGGTCTAGGATAAGAGGAGAAATTGGATCAGAAAAACTAACTATTGGGTACTAGGCTTAGAACCTGGGTGATGCAATAATCTGTACACCAAACTCCCATGATGCAAGTTTACCTATATAACAAACCACGGGTGAACCCCTGAACCTAAAATAAAATTTAAAAGAAAGAAGCAACACTCCCAAATATTTATAGTATATGTGCTTAGATAGAGCTGTCACACATTTTTTTATTTTCCATATATTCTAATTTATTATTTATCACTTGCCAGAAAAATAAAAAGGAAGGAAAACAGAAAATAAATACACTAGAAATCAAGTATTATAGACAGGTATTTCTTGATGTTTTTGGAGTATTCACTATGTGCAGGTATTGTTTGAAGTGCGTTAGTCAAATGAAATTGCCTAATTCTTATAATTAGCCAATGAAATCATTATTATTATCTTCCAAGTTTACCCAGCAAACAAATGGCTTACATGGAATTTGAAGGCTGGTCTAGCTCAGAATCTGTAGTCTTAACTTCCAATTAAGAATAAGGAAGGGAGTAACTGCTTCTGAAATAAGAATAAAGAATATATTTCATTCATAAATTCAAATCTTATCTAATTAATTTAAAAAAACTGTAATATTCGTTAGCTATTTGAAATGGCTCATTTTGGGCTTAGTCAAACATACAGAGAAAAATTAAATATTTGGACAAAAATGAGCAAGTTGCTACTGGAATGTAAATTGGTAAGTTACAGGATATATATTATGCTAGAGGTGATTATTGTGTTCTGGTGACATGTCAGGCTACTTCAGACAAAAAGTGGCCTTGTAAATCAGAATTTCATATACACAGAATCCTTATTGAATATTACTTCATTTTTTTAACCTGAACATATAAAATATTACCAGGGCTTTGTGTCTAGATGCCATTTTGATATAGTCTAAAATGCTTTTCTCTATGTTTAACTTAATGATATACACACATTCCATAAAAATTAACAAAATACCTGCAACTCTAATATTATGTGGTAGAAAGAACATGGGCTTTGAAATCCTTGGAATTAAATTTGTTTGGTTTTGGATTTCAAATTAAAATTTCACTCAAAGTTTGTATTCATAAAGCACATCATTTGGACATATTATTTTTAATGAAAGTCCAGAAGAAAACTTCTAGTATTTCTGTAATGTTCAAAATATAGGCAATTGGAATTCCATACAGGCAAATAACTCAATTGTTATTTTCAAAATTAAGAATCTTGGGTATTTATTATTTATTAGTCATAGCAAAAAGGTTATGTAACTATAAAAGTGATTGAAGTCACAATTGACACTTGAAAATGCCTTTACACAACAATATACCTGATTCTGTTCTCAGTGAAACAGTTCAGGAAATTTAATTTAGGATGCCAGGTGACACAATGGGTTATACATTAACTTGTCCCCTCTGGAAAATTAAATTTGAATTTGGCTCTGGTCACAAATGAAATGAGTCATTTGGTACATGCCACTAAGGATACTCACAAAGCCAAAATGACATTTCATTGAAAAATCACCTGTTAAGAAAAATGTCTGCAGTCACTGGGGAGTTTTCAAAAAAATAAGAAAAGAAAAGCCAGTGATAGGGCAAAATAAAAGGAATACTAGGGACTGTTGTAGATTGTGGGCTTGCTGAAAGTCTGAAGGAAAGTACTGTAGCACTTAGTTTATCTTCAGCCAGAAACCCTATAATTTTTGCGGATACTTCAAGATCCTAGGAGATTATTTACTTATTTTCCAATGAAAGTTTGTTTTTTTCCTTGTCACAGGTTTAGCCAAATGTCAGCTTATATCAAATTATTATGGATTACTCAGCTCACTGCAAGGAACCATCTAATTATGATTTTGAACCTTACATTTAGATCTTTCTGTTCTTTCCAGTAACTAAATAATATAATTATAAGTAATAGTGTCTTCTCATTTAGGGGAATAAGAAAATGTATAATTGACAGACTTCAGAGATAACCATAGTTTAGAATTCATACATTTTCTTTCTATTGTTGTACTGTTTTATTGTTGTATGTATATCTTCATACAGTGCTTACATAGTAAGCACTTAGGTAAATAAGGAGATTAATAAAGAATAAGATTCTCCAAACAAGCAATACAAGCCTGTTTCTTTCATATTGACTGTTGAAGAAATATAGTAGAAAAATATAAAAATCTTCCTAATTGCTCACAGTTTAGGTGTGTCTTTTCCTGGATTCTAAATAGACACTGGTAACTCATTTTTGGAAAGTCTTCAAACTTGACGAGAGAGTACTTTCTGATAGGCCAAGCACCTTTTGTATTCTGCTTAAAAGTAATATTCAGGCCATGCTTAGGTGTTTTACAACTGCTTTCAGCTCTCTGCCTGACGGTTAACACCTTAAATATCTTAGTGGTTCTGTGCATCTCAGGCTGGCTCATGCTGGGGCAAACTAGAAGTTAGGGAGTTCTTGGCCTACAGTTTTACCTTGGCAGGAAATTTCCAGATCATTCTACTGCATCATGGAGAGAAGTTATGATAAGATTTACATTGTGCCTTGGCAAAGTTAATGATAAAAATTTATTCACAGAATCTCTGAATTATATTCCCAAGAGTACTTCTTAAGCAAAGGTCCTTGCTTAGCAATCATAATAGAACTTAAACAACAGGACAAACTTCACTTTAAGTAGATTAAAATAATAGAGTTATGCAGCAAGATCTCCAGTAAAAATGTCATTGGATTTGCATATGTTAATTCATCCTTTCTTAATATAAACATGCAATTATATTTTTGCAGAAAAGAATGTATTGACCTTTTGGCAAATCTTAGTTATAAACAATGGTCCTAAATTTATTAATATTCTCTTTTGACATAGAAGTCATTACAATTGAGATCACTGAAAAAGATAGCAAATTACAATAAACAGGCACACATAGAAACAAAAACAAACTATTATGTAAAAAGATAAAAGAAAAATCTTTATAAGAATGACTTTTTTTATATGACCTAAAACAAAATTACCATCCTTCCATTCTATTAACTGCCTTGGGAATCCTAAAATCTAAGAAATTATGGTTAGTTTTGTGCAATAACATCTGTCCTTTGTTTTCTAGGAGGGGTTTAACATATACAGATAATAATATTTATCTGCAGTTTTCAAGTATAATGGGTAAAACCATTTTTTTTGTCTCAATTAGTGTCAGATTTTAAAAATATGATTTAAAAAGGCAAACAGTTATGGAAATAATAAAAGTTGACAGTAGTATTGTTTTTCTTCTTAGAGATATATATTGGGTTCCAGCCACTGTAATGAAAATTTTCTTAGGCCTTTGCATTATCACATATTTCTATCTCAGAGATTCTGAGGATGAACACCACTTTGTAGTGGTAGATATAAAAACTTTCAATCTACTATCTAAATATTTTTTAGCTGCCAAATTGATAAGTAATTTGCAGTCTTATCAAATGTAAAATCCAGTCTTCATTTTTCAAAGCTTCTTTTGTTATCTTTAAAATAGAGTTCCAAATGTTTAACCAGAATTTTTGAAATACTTTAACAAAATGGTGAATAGAAAAGTGGTTCCGTGGGACTTTCAGAATATATTTTCTTAGTCATAACATTATAGAAATCAGTTTCTAAAAATTGGAATGAATATTTAGAGTTAGAATTTATTTGATATTAGCATCATAACACAGCATTCCTGTGTTACCCTTCCCTAATATTTAAAATTCTATGAGATTCATGACTCAATTCATTGGGACCTTGAAGATGTTTTACTAATATTCTTATTTTAAATAAATTTGTTCTACTACAATTCAAATTAATAAAATTAGAATGTAAGTTCACTCTAAAGGATATTCATTTTATTTTAATATAATTGGATTATGACATCGCATTTTAACTTGTTCAGTGAATCCCTATTGCTTTTAAGATAGAAAATCATGCATGTATAATATGTCTTTTGGAGTTTTTGGTTATAATCACCAAAACAACTCTATGTTAGATAAGAAAAAATTAACTCATTTGAGGGTGCACACTAATAATGGGTAGCTAATAAAGAAGGCACACAGGTATAGGGCAAGTCTGGAAGTATAAAAATTAGAAAGAACAGAAATCATCCTTTATGTTTGACAGTCTAGAAAGACAGCAGAGTCTATCAATTAATAGTATAAGCTCTGAAGCCAGGGTGACTGGGTTTGAATCCTGGGTCTGCTGCTTATTCTTAGGTAAACTTACTCTTAGGTAACCTTCCTGTGGCTTAGTTTCCTGAACTATAAAATGGGAATAATAACATATTTACCTCATAGAGGTTTGTGTTGGGCAGGATAGGTTAGGGAAGTCTACTTTTTGGTAACAACTTTCAAAATCTCAACAATTTTAAAATAAAGGTACATTTTATGCTCATGGTACATGTTTATTATGGGTTGGTGGGTGACAGTTCTACATGTTGTCATTCTCATTTCTATATCCAAGCTAAAGAAGGAAGTACTGACACTTAACTCATTGGCCAAAACTGGTTATTTGGTTTCACTCAACCAGAAGGCTGTCAGGGAGTACAATCCTGCCATGACTTCAGAGTATTTGACGAAGAGTGACAATGACTAATAAACATTTCCTAATAAGTGAATATTTTTAAAACACCTAGAACTGGACCTGAAGCATAGTAAGAATTATAAGTGCTCTTACTAAATACATAAACAGCCAAGGCATTTCTGTCTCTGGATTTAGTTACAGCTAACTTTAATGATTCCAACCATCTTAATGTGTTTACATCATTGGCTTCAGATTCCGATTCAACATCCAGGGCTCTGCTTTACATATTTGCATGAAGCTTTGCTGCCATTAGGTGCAATTTTCCTCAGTCTCCGTAGAAGAAAATAAAACAAATATTGTCCATGTTATTTCCTCTTTTACCAATGGAAAAAGGGAAGGGTTTAATGTTGATGGTACCCCAAACCATCAAATATTCATACAGTTACCCCTTGGCTGTCTGGTTTCCACATATATTCTTATGTCTATACGTACATTTCTAAAACAATATTCTTACATAACAAAACTTACCCTAAACTCCAAACATATTCAATTCCCTCCAGAAAAGCAACCAAGTTCTGGGAGGATTTCTCTACTTTTTTGACCTTCAAGTGTTCCCTGTTCCACCTCGGGCACATGGCTAATAAGTGGAAGAGCTACTCATCCTAAGTATGTCAGCTAAAAAATCATGAAGTCCAGATTTGAACCCAAACAGTCTTTTCTCTAGAGATTACACTCTTCACTAGCCCCGTGCTGCCACTAGCCTATCCAGCTGCTTTAGTCAGAAACTTGAGAGTCATCCTGGATGCTTCCCTGTTCCTCAAAGCCCACATGTACTTGGTCATATGTTCTTGTTAATCATACCTCCTAAAGTTTTCTCAAATTCATGGCTCACTATTCCCTCTTCTTCCACTTTATTTCAAGCCTCATCCTTTCTCTGTTGAATTTACAAGTGGATGTCTCTTCATTTATGCATCAATGTCACTTATCATTGTGCCTGGTACATGGAATGGATGTGTGCTTCAAATGCTTTGTAAATGATCTCTCTAACCAAAGTATTGTTTGATCTCCACTTCACCTAGTTGCTATTGGAATAACTTTCCATAATACAAATCTGTTGTGCATCAGTCTGTAGCATATTATACAAGTTCTTAGTTATCAAACTTCTACCACTCTATTTTTCCACAGTTACTTTTTACTATTTTTTTTTTCTCAATTCAGCCCACTCCTACAAGCTTCTCAAATGTTATTTGGGACCTGATATAAAGTCATTCTATTGTCCTGATTTTCCATTTGTATTCTTCTTTATGTGAAACATCGCTGACTACTCTTATGTGAACTTAAGACTCTATAAGTGAGTCTAACACTAGTGACCACTATAGAACATTTGCTATGAACCAGGCCCTTGATCTGTATTTTAAATCTTTGCATGTTTGGCCTAAGGTGAGAATTCAATAAATATTTGCAGAAAGAATAAATGAATGAATAGATGATATCTTCCTTACAAAGTAACTGCTTTCTATTTTAAGATACAGCCAATATCATATTGAATGGGCAAAAACTGGAAACATTCTCTTTGAAAACTGACACAAGACAAGGATGCCCTCTCTCACTATTCCTATTCAACATAGTATTGGTAGTTCTGGCTAGGGCCGTCAGGCAAGGGAAAGAAATAAAGGATATTTGCATAGGAAGAGAGGATGTCAAATTGTCCCTGTTTGCAGATGACATGATTGTATATTTAGAAAACCCCATCGTCTCAGCCCCAAATCTCCTTACACTGATAAGCAACTTCAGCTAACTCTCAGGATACAAAATCAATGTGCAAAAGTTGTAAGCATTCCTATACACCAATAATAGATAGAGAGCCAAATCAAGAGTGAAATCCCATTCACAATTACTACAAAGAAAATAAAATACCTAGAAACACAACTAACAAGGGATGTGAAGGACCTCTTCAAGGACCTCTACAAAACACTGCTCAAGGAAATAAGAGAAGACACAAACAGATGTAAAGACATTCCATGCTTATGATTAGGAAGAATCATTATCGTGAAAATGGCCAGACTGCCCAGAGAAATTTATAGATTCAATTCTATCCCCATCAAGCTACCATTGACATTCTTCACAGAATTGGAAAAAACCTCCTTAAACTTCATATAGAACCAAAAAAGCCCACATAGCCAAGATAATCCTAAGCAAAAACAACAACAACAACAACAACAACAACAACAACAAAAGCTAGAGGCATCATGCTACCTGACTTCAAACTATACAAGGCTACAGTAATCAAAGCAGCATGATATTCGTACCAAAACAGAGATATAGACCAATGGAACAGAACAGAAGCCTCAGAAATACACCACACATCTACAACCATCTGATCTTTAGCAAACCTGACAAAAACAAGCAATGGGGGAAAGCATGGAATATTATGCAGGTATAAAAAAGATGAGTTCATGTCCTTTGCAGGGACTTGGATGAAACTGGAAACCATCATTCTCAGCAAACAGACACAATAACAGAAAACCAAACACCGCATATTCTCACTCATAAGTGGGTGTCGAACAATGAGAACACATGGACACAGGGAGGGGAACATCAGACACCGGGGCCTGGGGTGGGTGGGAAGCTAGGGGAGGAATAGCAGGGTGTGGGGGAATTGGGGAGGGATAGCATTAGGAGAAATACCTAATGTAGATGACGGGTGATGGATGCAGCAAACCACAGTGGCATGTGTATACCTATGTAACAAACCTGCACAATCTGCACATGTACCCCAGAACTTAAAGTATAATAAATAAATTTAAAATAAAGATATTCTATGACATTTTTTTCTAGCATTTCCACACACTTCTGAATAATAAAAGAAAAAATTAGGATTTGAACCCTACTTCATCTAACTTTATTTATCTTTTTACATGAAATTAATCTCTTCTTTATATTAATTTTAGTTTTTGAATGTTTTGCTTTTCTGTAATTGGTGAGTGGCAAATTATCCAATCTTTTAATTCAGCAAATAAAGTGGTGTAGCATTTACTACTGGGGATACTGGTGAGATAAAGAGTACATACTGGTCAATACTGTATTATTTTAGTACAAATTGAAAAAGGACAGGAACTATGTGTCTTCATCTCACCAGTTTGTACTCATACCTAGAGCTGTGCCTGACCCAAAAGAAATGCTTGATGAATATTTGTTGGACAAATAAACAAAGGCGAGAATTAAGTAGGTAAGAATAAGTAATTGTGGAGGAAATTTGCCTATATTTACATGAATATAAGTAAATTTTTCTCTCCCGTAAGCACTGAATAAAGGAAAACTGCCTTCTAAGCTGGTGTGGGAGTAGGATGATGGTTACATTTGAGAATAGAAATGTGACAATTGTTTCACAGTGTTTTGAAGCTTCATGACAGCTTTAGAATCAAAGTCCTCTCATTTATCTACCACTCTATTGCTATTATATTTTTAGGTTTAAGTTAAATAATGAATGAAAATAGGCCCAACACTTCCATATTACATTTCTTTATTTACTTCTTTCCCTTAGGAAATTCCTCCAAAAATATCAATTATGGTATGTAATATGTTGTGGGGAAATGTAGTCCTTTTCATTTGAACTACATAATATCTATGCATTTACCATTCCCAGTTGTAGAAGTACATTTTTCGATTTTTGTTAAAGTTAGCTTAATTATTAGACTAATCCGAATTTCATTAAAAACATTCTCTGAAGAAAATGTCAGAGAGCATTGCCTTTTAAGTATGAAATTTTATAGGAGCCTTTTCAATATGTTTTTCAATTAATCATGGAGATGAAGTCTAGGGCAAGAGATATTTTTGATATGAATACAGGCTATAATAGCTAAATTTTATTTTAATTCATTGTGTCCATTTATTCATGCATTATTTATCCAGCACATAGTTATTGAGTGCCTACTATGTGCCGGAAATAGTGGTGTCAGCACACAATATTTTAAAATTATAAAATTTAAAAAATTGTCATTAAAATAAATTGGTATATAATATAGCTACCCTTTGACTCTCACTTTACTTTCTACAGAAAGAATAGGTTAACTTTGATATGTAATCAAAATTATCCATATGAACCTTAATATTTGTTTCAGAATGTGCTCTTCACTTTTTCAGTTTGTTGGAGTTTTGTACTTTAAGCCTCACTCAATTCCACGGAAACTGTCAGAAGTATAATCATAGCACTTTAAAGCGGTAGCTAATCTTAGAGATAATCCAGTCAGAAAACTGCTCAAAATACAAATTTACAGAAGTTTATTGTTTGTCTATTTGCTCATTTGTTAAAGATGGAGATATTTAGGGGCCAAGTATAATGATTCTTTGTTCATCTTTTTATGACACTGTGCCATATGTATTTTTCACCAGAGGAACTCAGCTTTTTCATTTAACAGCATTCAAATGTTAAAATACACACTGGAATGAATTTCTATATCAGAAACCGCTGTTTACTGAAGTCTATTTGCTCTTTTCCTGGGCCAGGCACACAATTGAACTACAATCCCAGGCTTCCTTACAGTTAAATGTAAACATGTCTCTGAGACCTAGCCAGTGCCATGCAGTGGAAGTGCCATATGCCATATCTGGGACTAGGGTTAAAAAGATGGGTGGGGCTGCTCCACCCTTTGTCCCCCGCGCAAGTGGCTGGATGATGGAAATGACAGTGAGGCTCTGCAGTAAAGTGGAACTCAGATGGAAGAAACCTGGGTCTCCTAATTACTTCAAGATCAGGATTAACTGCTTAAACTGAGAAGTGAGCAAGAAATAAACCTTCTTGAGCTTAAGTTACTAAAATTTTGTTGATGGATTTGTGTCTGTAGCTTTGTGTTATATCTCATTTGAACTATCACTGATTACTTGGAACCTAAATATTTAAGCACCCAAATTTACTATTCCAATAAAAATCCATGCAGGTGCTGTTATGGAGAGTTTAGGTGAGAGAAAAACTCTTGTTTTCACATAAAAATTGAGGATATAAGTGTAATTTAAAATATAGATTTAGTTATATTGACACATATTTACTGTGTCATGACTGATTGATAACTAAAAAGTTTTAAAGCTCTATTTCTATGTAAGAAGTGCCAGTGTAGGCTGCTGTTAATAGGAAAGTAAATTAGTACAGCCATGATGAAAAACATTATGGTGGTTTCTCAAATAGAACTACCATGCTTTCCAACAATCTTACTACTAGATATTTACCCAAAGGAAATGAAATCAGAATAAAATCCTGTCATTTGCAGCAGCATGAATAGAGCTGGAAGTCATTATGTTAGGTGAAATAAGCCAGGCAGACATGAAATAAGACATAACGATAAATATTACATGTTCTCACTCCTATATGGGAGCTAAAAAATTGATCTCATGGAGTTTGAGAGTAGAATGACGGCTACCAGAGGCTGGGAAAGGCTGGGGGAGGGAAAAAAACAGAGGTTGGTTAATGGGCACAGACATACAGTTAGATAGAAGAAATAAGTTTTACTATTGACAGCACAGCAGGGTGACTATAGCTACCAACACGATATTGTATATTTTGAAATAGCTAGAAGAGAAGATTAGCAATGTTCCCAACACATAAAAAATGATAAATGTTTGGAGTGATGTATATCCTAAATACTTTGATTGGATCATTATACATCATATGCATGTATGAAAATAACACTAGTATCCCATAAATATATATAATTATGTATCAGTAATTTTTTAAAAATGTCAGTGTAGGTTTATACATTTTTTGTTGTTTTGTTTTGGTTTTGGTTATTGTAAATTCTTTTGTAAAATTGTGAATGATTATCTGAAAAAATTTTCTCCACAATCTCGCCAGCATCTGTTATTTTTTGACCTTTTAATGATAACTATTCTGACTGGTGTGAGAAGGGATCTCACTGTGGTTTTGATTTGCATTCCTCTAATGGTCAGAGAAAATATTGAGCATTTTTTCATATGCGTGTTGGCCTCATGTATGTCTTCTTTTAAAAAAAATATCTGTTCATGTCCTTTGCTCACTTTTTAATGAAATGGGGTTGTTTAGGGTTTTTTTTTTTTTTAGTAAATTTGTTTAGGTTCCTTATAAATGCTGGAAATTAGTCCTTTGTCAGATGCATAGTTTACAAATATTTTCTCTTATTCTGTAGATTGTCTGTTTACTCTGTTGAAAGTTTCTTTTACACAGTTTAATTAGATCCCACTTGTAAATTTTTGCTTTTGTTGCAATTGCTTTTGGAATCTTTTTCATGAAATCTTTGTTAATTTCTATGTCCAGAATGATATTGCCTAGGTTATCTTCCAGAGTTTATATACTGTTGGATTTGACGTTTAAGACTTTAATCCATCTTACACAATGGTGTAAGGAAGGAGTTCAGTTTCAATCTTTTGCATATGGCTAGCGAGTTATCCCAGCTTCATTTATTAAATAGGGAGTTCTTTCCCCATTGCTTGTTTTTGTCAGCATTGTCAAAGATCAGATGATTATTATAGGTGTGTGGTCTTGTTTCTGGGCTCTCTTTTCTATTCCATTGGTCTATGTGTGTGTTTTTGTAGCAGTACCATGCTGTTTTGGTTACTGTAGCCATGTAATATCATTTGAGGTAAAGTAATATGATGCTTCCAACTTCTTTATTTTTTATTTGTTTGCTTAGGATTGTTGTGACTATTCATATGCATTTTTTGTTTTATTTGCATTTTAAAATAGTTTTTTTCTAATTCTGTGAAGAATGTCTTGTAGTTTGATAGAAATAGTATCAAATCTATAAATTTCTTTGGACAGTATTGCCATTTTAACAATATCAATTATTGTCCATGAGCATGGACTATTTTTCTATTTGTTTGTGTCATTTCTTATTTCTTTGACCCATGTTTTGTAGTTCTTCCTGTAGAGATCTTTCACTTCCCTTGTTAGCTGTATTCTTAGATATTTTATTCTTTTTGTGGTAACTGAAAATAGGATTGCATTCCTGATTTGGCTCTTGGCTTGGCTGTTGATATATAGAAATGATACTGATTTTTGCACACCGATTTTGCATCGTAAAATTTGCTAAGAGGACAGAGCACCTGGGAAAAAAGGCAGTTATGAGTTCTGCTGCAGCAGACATAAACCTACCTGCCCAGCAGCTCTGAATGGAACAACGGATCTCACAGCTCAGCACTTGAGCTCCTATAAGGGACAGACTCTCTCCTCAAGCAGCTCCCTGATCCCCATATATCCAAAGAGGCGCCTCTTAAAGGAGAACTCAGGTTGATATCTGGTGGGTATCCAACTGGAATGAAGAAAACAGAAGAAGGAACTGGCAGACATCCTTACTGTTCTGCAGCTGCTGCAGGTGATCCCCAGGCAAGCAGGGTCTAGAGTGAACTTCCAGCAGTCCTACTACAGTGGGGCCTGACTGTTAGAAGGAAAACTAAAAAACCAAAAGAAATAACTTCATCATCAACAAAAGAACGTCCACTAAGAGACCACATCTAAAAGTCACCAACTACAAAGACCATAGGTAGATAAATCCACAAAAATGGGAAGAAACCAGCACATAAAAGATGAAACACCAAAAACCAGAATGCTTCTCCTTGAAGGGATCACAACTCCTCACCAGCAAGGGATAAAGCTGGATGGAGAATGAGTCAGACTAATTGACAGAAACAGGCTTCAGAAGGTGGGTAATAACAAACTTCTCTAAGATAAAAGAACATGTTCTAACACAATGCAAAAAAACTAAGAACCTTGAAAAAGGTTTGACGAAATGCTAACAAGAATAAACAGCTTGGAGAAGACTATCAGTGGCCTGATGGAGCTGAAAAACACAGCACAAGAATTTCACGAAGCATACACAAGTTTCAATAGCTGAATCAATCAAGCAGAATAAAGGATATCAGAGATTGGAGATCAACTCAATGAAATAAAATGAGAAGGCAAGATTAGAGAAAAAAGAGTGGGAACAAATGAACAAACACTCCAAGAAATATGGGTTTATGTGAAAAGACCAAATCTACGTTTGATAGGTGTACCTGAATGTGATGGAGAGAATGAATCCAAGCTGGAAAACACTCTTCAGGAAATTATCCAGGAGAATTTCCCCCAACCTAACAAGGCAGGCCAACATTCGAGTCCAGGAAATACAGAGAACACCACAGAGATATTCCTCAAGAAGAGCAACCCCAAGGCATATAATTGTCAGATTCACCAGCATTGAAATGAAGGAGAAAATGCTAAGGGCAGCCAGAGAGAAAGGGAGGATTACCCACAAAGGGAAGCCAGTCAGACTCACAGCAGATCTCTTGGCAGAAACCTTACAAGCCAGAAGAGAGTGGAGTCCAACATTCAATATCCTTAAAGAAAAGAACTTTCAACCTAGAATTTCATATCCAGGCAAACTAAGCTTCATAAGCAGAAATAACATCCTTTATGAAACAAGCAATTGCTGAGAGATTTCATCACCACCAGGCCTGCCTTACAAGAGCTCCTGAAAGAAGCACTAAACATAGAAAGGGACAACCAGTACCAGCCACTCCAAAAACATACCAAATGGTAAAGAGCATCGACACAATGAAGAAACTGCATCAACTAATGGGTAAAACAACCAGCTAGCATCAAAACGGCAGGATCAAATCCACACATAACAATATTAACCTTAAATGTAAATGGGCTAAATGCCCCAATAAAAAAACACAGACAGGCAAATTGGATAAAAAGCCAAAACCCATTGGTGTGCTGTATCCAGGAAACCCATCTCACATTCAAGGATACACATAGAGTCAAAATAAAGGGATGGAGGAAGATTTACCAAGCAAATGGAGAGGAGAAAAAAATGCAGGAGTTGCAATCCTAGTCTCTGATAAAATAGACTTTAAACAAACAAATATCAGAGAGACAAAGGAGGGCATTACATAATGGTAAAAGGATCAATGCAACAAGAAGAGCTAATGATCCTAAATATATATGCACCCAATACAAGAGCACCCAGATATGTAAAGCAAGTTCTTAACTACCTACAAAGAGACTTAGACTCCCACAAAATAATAGTGGGAGACTTTAACACTCCACTGTTAATATTAGACAGATCAACGAAACACAAAATTAACAAGGATATCCAGGACTTGAACTCAGATCTGGACCAAGTAAACCTGTTAGACATCTACAGAACTCTCCACCCCAAATCCTCAGAATATACATTAATCTCAGCACCACATCACACCTACTCTAAAATTGACCACATAATTGGAAGTAAATCACTCCTCAGCAAATGCAAAATAGAAATCCTAACAACCATTCTCTCAGACTACAGTGTAATCAAATTAGAAGTCAAGATTAAGAAACTAACTCAGAAGCGCACAACTTCATGGAAACTGAAAAACTGGCTCTTGAATGTTGACTGGATAAACAATGAAATGAAGGCAGAAATAAAGATGTTCTTCGAAACCAATGAGAATGAAGACACAACATACCAGAATCTCTGGGACGCATTTAAAGTAGTGTCTAGAAGAAAATTCATAGCAATAAACACCCACATTATAGCAAGGAAAGATAAAAAAATCAAAACCCTATCATCAAAATTGAAAGAGCTAGAGGAGCAAGATAAAAAAAAAAAAAAACCAAAAGCAAGCAGAAGACAAGAAATAACTAAGATCAGAGCAGAACCGAATGAGATAGAGCCACAAAAACCCTTCAAAATATCAATAAATCCAGGAGCTGGTATTTTTTAAAAGATTAACAAAATAGGCAGACCTCTAGCCAGATTAATAAAAAAGAAAAGTGAGAAGAATCAAATAGATGCAATAAAAAACAATAAAGGGGGTATCACCACTGATTTCACAGAAATAAAAACTACCATCAGAGATTACTACAAACAACTATATGCACATAAACCAGTAAACCTGGAAGAAATGGATAAATTCCTGAACACTTGCATCCTCCAAAGCCTAAACCAGGAAGAAGTTAAAACCCTGAATAAACCAATAACAAAGGCTGAAGTTGAGGCAGCAATTAATAGCCTACCAACCAAAAAAAGCCTAGGTCCAGATGGGTTCACAGCTGAATTCTACCAGACGTTCAAAGAGGAGCTGGTACTACTCCTTCTGAAACTTTTCCAAACAATCCAAAAGAGGGAATCCTTCCTAAATTATTTTGAGATCAACATCATTCTGATGCCAAAACCAGGCAGAGACTCAACAAAAAAAGAAAACTTCAGGGCAATATCCATGATGAACATTGATGCAAAAATCTTCAATAAAATACTGGCAAATTGAATCCAACAGCACATCAAAAAGCCTATCCACTACAATTAAGTAGGCTGTATTCCAGGGATGCAAGGCTGGTTCAACATACACAAGTCTATAAATGTAATCCACCACATAAACAGAACCAAAGACAAAGACGACATGATTATCTCAATAGATGCACAAAAGGCCTTAGACAAAATTCAAAAGCCCTTTATGCTAAAAACTCTCAATAAACTAGGTATCAATGGAATGTATCTTAAAATAATAAAAGCTATTTATGACAAACCCACAGCCAATATCATACTGAATGGGCAAAAACTGGAAGCATTCCCTTTGAAATCCAGCACTAGACAAGGATGCCCTCTCTCACCACTCCTATTCAATATAGTATTGTAAGTTCTAGCCTGAGCAATCAGACAAGAAAAAGAAATAAAGGGTATTCAATTAGGAAAGGAGGAAGTCAAATTGTCTCTATTTGCAGATTATATGATTGTATATTTAGAAGACCCCATCTTCTCAGCCCAAAATCTCCTTAAACTGATAGGCAAATTCAGCAAAGTCTCAGGATACAAAATCAATGTGCAGAAATCACAAGCATTCCTATACAAAAATAACAGACTTAAAGAGAGCCAAATCAAGAACAAACTGCCATTCACAATTACTACAAAGAAAATAAAATACCTAGGAATACAACTAACAAAGGACATGAAGGACCTCTTCAAGGAGGACTACAAACCACTGTGCAAGGAAAGAAGAGAGGACACAAACAGATGGAAAAACATTCCATGCTCAGGGTTAGGAAGAATCCATATTGTAAAAATGGCATACTGCCCAAAGTAATTTATAGATTCAATGCTATCCCATCAAGCTACCTATGACCCTCTTCACAGAACCGGAAAGAAACACCTTAAACTTCATGTGGAACGAAAGAGAGCCCGCATAGCCAAGACAATTCTAAACAAAAGGAACAAAGTTGGAGGCATCACGCTACCTGACTTCAAACTATACTACAAGGCTACAGTAATCAAAACAGCATGGTACTGGTACCAAAACAGAGATATAGACCAGTGGAATAGAACAGAGGCCTCGGAGGCATCTCCACACATCTACAACCATCTGATCTTTGACAAACCTGACAAAAACAAGCAACAAGCCATGTGGAAAGGATTCCCTGTTTAATAAATGGTGTTGGGAAAACTGGCTAGCCATATGCAGAAAGCAGAAACTGGACCCCTTCCTGACACCTTACACTAAAATTAACTCCAGATGGATTAAAGACTTAAACATAAGACCTAACACCATAAAAACTCTAGAAGAAAATCTAGGCAAAACCATTCAGGAAATAGGCATAGGCAAGGACTTCATGACTAAAACACCAAAAGCATTGGCAACAAAAGCCAAAACAGACAAATGGGATCTAATCAAACTCCAGAGCTTCTGTATAGCAAAAGAAACAATCACTAGAGTGAACTGGCAACCAACAGAATGGGAAAAAATTTTTGCAATCTACCCATCTGACAAAGCACTGATATCCAGAATCTGCAAAGAACTAAAACAGATTCACAAGAAAAAAAAAACAAACCCATTCAAAAGTGGGAGAAGGATATGAACAGACACATTTCAAAGGAAGACATTTATAAGGCCAACAAACATATAAAAAAAATGCTCATCATCACTGGTCATTAGAGAAATGCAAATCACAATCTCATTGAGATACCATCTCACACCAGTTAGAATGGTGATCATTAAAAAATCAGGAGATAAAACAGATGCTGGAGAGGATGTGGAGAAACAGGAACACTTTTACACTGTTGGCGGGAGTGTAAATTAGTTCAACCATTGTGGAAGACAGTGTGGCAATTTCTCAAGGATCTAGAAATAGAAATTTTGTTTGACCCAGCAATCCCATTACTGGGTATATATCCAAAGGATTATAAAGCATTCTATTATAAAGACACATGCACACGTATGTTCATTGCAGCACTGTTTACAATAGCAAAGACCTGGAACCAACCCAAATGCCCATCAATGATAGACTGGACAAGGAAAATGTGGCACATATACACCATGGAATATTATGCAGCCATAAAAAATGATGAGTCTGTGTCCTTTGTAGGGAAATGGATGAATCTGGAAACCATAATTCTTAGCAAACTGACACAAGAACAGAAAATCAAACACTGCATGTTCTCACTCATAGGCAGGTGTTGAACAATGAAAACACATGGACACAGGGAGGGGGAGCATCAGACACTTGGGTCTGTTGGGGGGGGAAACAGGGGAGGGACAGTGGGGGTTGGGGAGGTTGGGGAAGGATAACATGGGGAGAAATGCCAGATATAGGTGATGGGGGGATGGAGGCAGCAAACTACATTGCCATGTATGTACCTATGCAACAATCCTGCATGTTCTGCACATGTACCCCAGAACCTACAGTTCAATAAAAAAAATTATATATATATATGACTGTGTTGGGGAGAATGAGGAGTCCCTCATTCTCAAGTTTTTGGAATAGTTTCAGTAGGAATATTACCAACTCTTCATTGTACATCTGGTTGAATTTGACTGTAAATCCATCTGGTTCTGAACTTTTATTGGTTAGCAACCTATATATTAATGATTCAATTTTTGAACTTGTTATTGGTCTGTTTAGGGAATCAGTTTCTTCTTGGTTCACTTCTAGAAGGATGTATGTGTCTGGAAATTTATCCATTTCTTCTTTGTTTTCTAGTTTGTGTGCACACAGGTGTTTGTAGTAATCTCCAATGGTTGTTTATATTTCTGTGGGGTTAGTGGTAATATTCCCGTTCTTGTTTCTAATTGTGTTTATTTGGATTTCCTGTCTTTCCTTTTTTATTAGCCTAGCTAGAAACCTATGTATCTTAGTTAAAAAGTACATGTAATACATATTTTACTGTAGACTAAAGAACTACAGCTCAATAACAAAAGAACCAATCTAGTTACAACAGAAAAAGTTCTCAAGGGACATTTCAGAAAGGAAGATATATAAATGCCCAATTAGCACATTAAAAATATTCAATATCATTAATCATTAAGGAAATGTAAATTAAACTACAAGGAGATACTACTATAAACTATAATGCAGAAACACCTATTTACCCTTTATCTAAATTCAACAATTAAAACAAAATTGTGGTTTCTTTCTTGCCCACCCATACTTGTATTATTTAATTATAAGTTGTAAACATCATAATATTCACACTTCTTGGTCCCAATTAATGTAGTATTATAATAAATTGCTCTGTGTTTCCTATAAACTGGATGTTATATGCCTGCAGACTTTATCAAGTTTAAATTAAGCATTCTTGGAACACATACTTTATACTTGATAATATATACCTTAGAAAACGTCACAACACGAAACATGTGTGAGAACACATGGACATAGGGAGGGGAACAATGCACACTGGGGCCTGTCATGGGGGCGGGGGAGGGAGAGCATCACGATAAATGTGTGCCATGGTGGTTTTCTGCACAGATGAACCTACCACCCAGGTATTAAGTCCTACATGGATTAGCTATTTATCGTGATGCTCTCCCTCCCCCGCCCCCATGACAGGCCCCAGTGTGCATTGTTCCCCTCCCTATGTCCATGTGTTCTCACTGTTCAGCTCCCACTTATAAGTGAGAACATGTTAACCATTGTATTTTTTATTTTCTCTTTGTCCTCTATGTTTATTTATTCCTCTAGTAAAATAGTTTCTGTATTTTTAAAATGTTTAAGTCAGTTTTTATTAGCTCTGACATTTGAAAAACTTCTGAACTGTTGACCTTTTGAATGGTTTTTTGTGTCTCAATTTCCTTCAGTTCTCCTCTGATTTTGGTTATTTATTGTCTTCTGTTGCTTTGGAGTTGGTTTTCTCTTGTTTCTCTTGTTCTTTGTGATGTTAGATTCTTAATTTGACTTTTTTTCTAACTTTTTAATTTAGATATTTCGTGCTATAAATTTTCCACTTAAGACTACCTTAGTTCTGTCTAGAAGCACAAATTTTCTAAAATTTCTACTGTGATATGTTTTGGACTTGAACCTTCCAGCTTAATTTTTCTAAGTACAAAGATGGACCCTTTTAATGGAAATATTAGATCTCCTTTAATTTTAGGACATTTAAAAACATTTAGCTTTTTTGTACTATTTTGTTTTAGTTTTACATATTCCAGTTCCAATTATAGACATGTTAGATCTCCTGTGCCTGTCTTTATCTTTTTTTCATATTTTAATCTATATTTGGAAATTTTATTTTCTGTTTTTTTGCATGTGTCATCTCTGTATCTATCGCTGTACAGTCAGTCATGTTTATTCTCCTATGACCACTTCTTATTTTAATATTTACTTCAGATTTGACTTTTATTTTTCTTCAATTAATCTGGTAAATAATATATTTTTCATTTCTACTTTCAGAATTTCTACTTGAAATTCATTAGTTTGAATTTCTACTTCATTGTGGTGTATCTTATCTCTAACAATTGATTTAATTAAGTTTATGTTGATGTGTGTCAGTTTTCCTCTGATTCATGGTTGGCATGTTTTGGGAGTGTTGCTTCAGCTAAAAAGTTTTAATTCTTACTATATCTTTTCTTCTCATAACAGCTTTCTATGTGCTCCTTTTACTGCTGCTGATAAACTTTATAACATTTTCCGAGACCTGCAATAATAGATAATTCTACAGAGGGAAGATAAAAGTGTTTGGGTGGTGGGGTGCGGTGGCTCATGCCTGTAATCCCAGCACTTTGGGAGGCCAAGGCAGGTAGATTGCCTGAGCTCAGGAGTTGGAGACCAGCCTGGGCAATATGGTGAAACCCCATCTCTACTAAAATACAAAAAATTAGCCAGGTGTGGTGGCCTGCGCCTGTAGTTCCAGGTACGCAGGAGGCTGAGGCAGGAGAATTGCACGAACCCGGGAGGTGGAAGTGGCAGTGAGCCGAGAATGCGCCACTGCACTCCAGTTTGGGTGACAGAGCGAGACACTGTCTGAAAAACAAAACAAAACAAACAAACAAACAAACAAAAACAAAACTAGCCGGGTGTGGTGGTGTGTGCCAGTAATCCCAGCTACTTGGGAGGCTGAGGCAGAAGAATTGCTTGAACCCGGGTGGCGGAGGTTTCAGTGAGCCGAGATCACACCACTGCACTGCAGCCTGGGTGGCAGAGCAAGACTCGGTCTAAAAAAAGTTTTTGAGTGATTTTGTCTATTAGTTCAAGATTAACTTCTTCACAGTGAAGAATAGTTTACGTAAGCATGTTGTGTTGGGAGAAGCGCGGTTTTATTTTATTTTACCCAGTAAACATATTGAGGTTTTATTTTATTTTACCCAGTAAACGTATTGGCATGTGAGAATATTAGCTACTTGCAGACAATTTGGAAGACCAGGACAGCTCTGAAGAGCTGAAGGAATAGGGAACAAATGAGCTCTAGGACGAAGATTGAAGTCACGGCAGGAATTCCCTTTTTCACTTCCTAAAATCAGAAAATGTTTTGCCTTTACCACCACCCCTACAAAAGAACATTAGGAGAAGACCCTCTTTAGAATATAATTTATCAGTCCACTAAGTCTAGAAAAAAGGAGTGTGAAAGTGCTGCCTGAACTTAGTTATTTTCACCTGTTTTACTCAGATTCTCAAATGCATAGGGCTTCAGATTTTACTCCTGATAAATACCTGACTGGTGCTCCAAATTATGGCCAGTGTGGTTGCACACATTTGTTCTCTGCAAGGCAATGGCAGCAACGGAATCCCAAGAGTTATTTTCTCCTTTATCTTTCTACAACATTGCCATGCGTCAGGCTAAATATTTTATTCTCTGCTCTTCCTCCCCGTCCCCAGACACGAAACACATAGACGAGTTCAAAACACAACTCCATAAGCTTTGTGAGGTTTTCTCTATTTTGAATGTTTTCCATTTTTGATACAACATTGACCTTGTGGGAGGGAGTCAGCCAATGTCCCAGCACTAAAATGGTGTTGTTACAAAGTGAAGACTTTAAGTCCCTGTAACTTTTATGAAGGATGACTACAACTAGTGTAATTCTTAAGTCTTTGTGAAAATAAGTTTTTAGGAGTTGTTTTAGTAAAAAGTAATTCATGATAGAGGAGATTTTTATATATTCTGTAATTTCACCTTGCTGATAATTTCAGATTTTAAAAAAGTTGTTTATTTTACCTTACTTTACTAAATAATCTTAACAACTATATAATAAATGGTACTTTTCTTCAAAAGAATAAATTATGGACTGAAGTTTTAAAGGTAAAATTAGAGGCAGGAAAAAACAGTGCTTTCTGGAAGTTTTGCAGTTAGTATATTCTGTTTTCACTGAGACACAAAATGAACTGCAAAGCAACTGAAATTACTTTTTATATAATACTAGGTATATACCCAAAGGATTATAAATCGTTCCATTATAAAGACACACGCACACATATGTTCATTGCGGCACTGTTTACAATAGCAAAGACCTGGAACCAACCATCAATGGCAGACTGGACAAGGAAAATGTGGTACATATACACCATGGAATACTATGCAGCCATAAAAAATGATGAGTTCACGTTCTTTGTAGGGACATGGATGAATCTGGAAATCATCATTCTCAGCAAACTGACACAAGAACAGAAAACCAAACACTGCATGTTCTCATTCAAGGGTGGGTGTTAAACAATGAGAATACATGGACACAGGGAGGGAAGCATCACACACTGTAGTCTGTTGGGGGTGCTAGGGGAAGGACAGCAGGGGATGAGGATGTTGGGGAGGGATAACATGGGAAGAAATGACAGATATAGGTGATGGGGGGGCGGAGGCAGCAAACCACATTGCCATGTATGTACCCATGCAACAATCCTGCATGATCTGCATATGTGCCCCAGAATCTAAAGTTATATATATATATATATATATATATATATATGAAAATAAATCTTGTGTAATAAGAGATATTAAATTTGGATCAAAATTTTAGACATGAATATATCAGGCAACCGAGAAACCATAAAGATGTATTAACCAGGTAACTATACATACTCAGATTTGTTTAAGGCTTATGTTAAAATTCAAGTTTTTGTAATCCTTAATTTGTTTTGGATGCTATTTGAAAGGCCTAAATTCTTTGTTTTTAAAATGAAAACACGTAGAGATATAAATCTAATAAAGGATGGCAATAATTTAATATATGCAAGTATATGTCGTTTTCCTCTTAACTTGTGTATGCTGAATGAGAAATACTATTAGAGTGGTAAATCGAGAGACAAGGATCTGGCACTGATATAGAAAACAGACCAGAATATTTACCTAACCAGGAGACTCTCCGCATACATTACAGAGATAAAACCATCTGCCTCCTGGGTAGAATTCTTAAGTGGAAGATTTTACATTAAAAAAAAAAAAAGCACTCTCTTAGAAAGCTTCTCAAGGTCAGTTTAAGAGAAATTTTTATGGGTGAAACGCGATATATTGAAGCTTTAGATAAAGTACAGATTATTTTCTTATACATCCTATTCTGAAATAGAGAACCTTGATAAGCTAAAAGTCCAAGCAGGTTAAGAGCATTTGTAGACCATAACACAATGTCTGCCACCTCTTAGAGAGTCATATATCTCTATTAATATTCCATTCTTTAAGAGCCTTGGGATTTCAGATAAATTTAAATAAATCAGCCTTGATTTTTCAGACAGAATTAGAGAATCTCTGATTTATGGGCCAAACTTGTACCTGTAACAGTGCCATGACAAAGTAAGAGACAGTATTAGGTAAGTGTCAGCTAAGATTATCGTTAAAACTCATGCTCAGTTGGGTCTTATCTACGCAGTATGCTCATTTGTAGCTTTATTTTATCAATGTATCTAGTGGTACTTATATTTTATAGAACCTTTCAACATTTATTACTTTCAAAATGGAAAAAATATATAAAAATTGAAGTTCTGTGAACTTATTTAAAACCCAAATTAAAGTTTAAAAGAGCAAAGAAAAAATATTATTCTCTTTCATATTCTATCAACCCTGTAAAAAAAACCATGAAACAAAAACAAAAAACAATTTTTTTTTTACTACTGGAGTAGTAAAAAATGTCAATAAAGTTTTATTGACATTGCTCTTCATACTGAAATATTCCATAAATTTTATTATTTTTATTCATTATATGAAATTTTAAGTTGAATGCATAATTGAAAGAAGATGGAATAATCTATCCTCAATTTGTTATGGTAATGGAAGGACTCAAGTGTATTTTTTGTCCTGGTAGAGTAGTAACATTATCATCTCTGGGCATAACATCAGATTGGAAATGGATGAAGTAAGGCAGTGACCCTCAAAAATTTAATGCTAAATTCTATTCATTTAAAAAATAAATTTATTATTCAAAATATATTTTGAGACATGATTAAGTGCCTATTCATTGCACAATTAACATATCTTCACTGTAGACATTTTGAAAAATACAGAAATATATGAGAAAGGAACAAGATATCTCTAATCTCACCTTCTAGCTCCCAACACATTCAGCATATAAAAAAAAGATTTTGGTGTATTAACCTCCAGCATTTTTCTCAGTGTATGTATACATTTCTACATAAAATTGGGATTATGTTTATGATTACACAAATTTTATATCCTGCTTTAGATCTTTTCAAATTATTTTATGAATATTTTCCCATGTTAAATATTTTTTCATAGAGTTTTAATATCTAGAAAATAGTCAATTATATATCCATGGTATTATTTATTAAACTATTTATTTTATTTTAGTAAACATGGCTTTACTCCTATACTATGTAAGGCACAATACAGTGGGCCACATGGGAATACCAACTGAGAAAGACATGGCTTTTGCTGGGGAGTTAGATAGATGAACACATAATATAAAAGAATAAGTTTTAAAAATACAAAAAAATAGAAACAGTAGTTAAAGGTGGCACCAAAGAAATACATTCAAAAGTCCCAAATTAAAAATCTTAATACGTCCCTATTGTATTTCACTGAGTTGAATTAAAATTTAATTTTTATATTCTTTTTATATCACAAAGTAAATGTCTTACTAAGTTTAAAACACATATTTATAGTTTCAATGTTTCAATTTGTTAATATATTTTAATTCAGATGGTAAATCTTCCATATGGTTATGCAATTTGTGTGGCATTTCAGATGTGATGTGCAAATTAATATGACTTTCATATTTTACTATGTGATGAGGCATGAATAGAATAAAAATCTCTCTGTTCGTTCCCATTTTGTAGCTCTCATGGAAGGATACAAATGTTAGAAAAAAATTAATATATCCTTTTAACAAATTTCTGCCAATTAAGACTACCCTTTCAGTTAAATAGCATAAGCAGACAGAAACAGTAATTGACATAAAGCATGCAAACTCACTCATAAAACTCATTTTGATAGAGTTGTATGTGATGGAAAAGAAACTGTGTGGTGCTGAATGACACCAGAAGAGAAGAAAATATGTTTGTAAATTTTATTGAAAATTAAATAGGATTTTGTGAGGTCTTTCTTTTTTTTGTTTTTGGTTTTTTTTTTTGGTTCTTTAGGGTTGTCAAAACATTATCTCACAAAAAGTAAAATAGTGCTCAAAAGGCTTTAAAAACTTCATGTAAATACAGTAATTAAAATAAATATTTAATTTCTATTAACCATTGAAATATGTTTTTCTTTCATCTTTCTTATTATTCTATCTTGTACTCTTTATGTTAGACAATTATATAACATCTACTCTTGATTTTTTAAAAGTAAACATAAATATAAGGCCATTTTTAATTTTAAATATGCAATTGGAAAGGATAAATAAGGTGGTTTAGCAATGTGTCCTCATGTACCAAGTGTTTGGGATTTTGCTAGATGTGATGAGGGACTTCAGAGAATACTACTCCTTTCTTTTAAAAAGCACCCTATGGCTTACAAACTGCTTTGCCAAATGAGAAAGCCAAGGCTGAGAAAAGTTACACATTTTTTGAATGAGATAGCTAGAATGAGGATTCCAGAGCATGAAGGCTTCTCTGAATTCAACTCTATGTCTATCACTATTGAGCTCACTGCTCAAGGATCCTTGAATCAAATTGGAGAAACAGAAACCATGAATGCATGAACACAGTATCAGAGTGGAAGATTTTAAGCATGATGAACTGTTTCTTTTATTATAGTCCTATTTCTACCAGAAGAAGAAATACATTTCCCATTACCTATAACTGAAAATTAAATTCCACTCATTTAATGCATTTTTAATGACCTTATTCACCGTGATAACAATAGATACTCTGCATGGAAAGTCAGTTAGTTCAATCTGTTTTTGCTTATAAACTTATAGAAGTCCAGGATCCATCTATGCATTTGAGTCACTGTTTGTAAATGCATTTTAAACTAATAACTCTCCCAAATATATTCACTCTGAGCAGTTTCACAGTGGTGATGGATTGAATCAAGTCCTTCTCACATATTTAATATATCTAAGTTGTGGTGGACATGCTAAAATTCATATCAGATGTGAAATTGCACACAAATGAGGGGATGGAACTTAAATTTTCTCTGTGCATAGTTGTATATGCAATACCTAGATATTTGTGGCTAACCTGAACATTCAGTACATGGATATCTATGGATAACCTGAACATGTGGTGCATGGATATCTATGGATAACCTGGACGTGCGGTGCATGGATATCTATGGCTCACCTGGATACACAGGACATAAGCCAGTGACCCTGGCAGCAGCATCAGAAAGTTCAACCAATGAAACTAACCAGCATCCACCATAAACTACTAGGCCAATTAATTTAGAATATATTATTTTGAGTAGCTTAGAAAGGGTCTTTCTGGATCATTACAATAATGTTTTCCCATGGGAAAAATAAATGTTAAATATTATAATACAGAGTCCAGGAAAAAAAAAAGAGTAGTGTTTTATTTAAAGGAATAACTTAGTCATATGTTGAGTAAAGAAATGTTTGGTATTTTAGTTATTTGTTGCAGACCATTTGGAGTGTAGGTTAACTGAAAATTCATTTTATATAGTCAACTTTTAAAGTACAATTAATAATTTATGTTTGAAAACATTCACTATATATGGAAAACAAATTAGCCCAAGAGCTCCCCAGCCCGCACTTCATCTGCTCAGTGGAGAGCCTGTTGGCATCAGTTCCTGTGGTTGGTTTGCAGAAGACCATCCTCCTAAATCCCAGCCATCACTGGATATCTTCCAGAATCAGCTTTCATTTAAGCATGAAGGAGAATTAGTGCAGAGGTTCCCTTCAGCTCCAAAGCTCTAAGCTATTTAATCACTGCTTTGGCTCAGCCCAGGGCAATGAGTCCGTCAGAGCAGTGATTCATTCCTGGGTGAGCCGAGTCTGGGTGGTATGAGAGCTTAATCATACTCTGTCTTTTTCACAGCAGGAAGAATGGGTATATTTAGTCTTCTGTAGTTCCTGAGATCATATTTGATGTACTGACCAAAAGATGAAAAACTTCCAGTAAGAATTGCTGAATCATGTAATACATAGATTCTCCTCTTCTCTGCATTTTTTACTTTCTCTACTGGAGGAGGGAAAAACCTCATCTCAAATGCCTCTGACATTTTTGCTTTCACTTCATGAATACAAAATTGTTTTTTGGACTGGCGTGATTGCCCTTACATCTTAGATAGCTTTAATCTTCTTTTGAGCATAAACTGTTTAAACTTCCTGATTTAGGTCAATACTACTGTTGATAGTTGAGACCAGCTAGTTCAATGCATGTATTTGGCAGATAATCTGTTTCCTCAAGGTTTTATAGCGTTGGTTCTTGGCTATCCTAAAAATTTGGGCACTGGCTATTAAGAGGTATTTAGTAATTTCCCAAACGTAGAACAATGACATTCTATAGTGACTTTGCAATCATTCTGATGTTCTCTAATGAGATTGCTATTTAATCCATAGTAATTTAAACTTTACCTTTGATTTGTAATAATAATAGCACCTCATGTCCCAGGCACTGTTCTTAACAACTTACTTATATTATTTAAATCCTCAGAAAAATTCCTATGGGATTAACTTTTGTCATCTACATTTTATAAGTCTTAAAATCAAGACTTTGTGGCTTCATGATTTGTCTGGGCCCCAAAAGCAACGAAACGATAGAAGAACATAGGGTGAAATTCAGGTTGACCTGAATTCATATCTCTTGATCTTAACCAATAGTATATATTATTTCACAAAATATCTTCCTGACTAAAGCTAAAAAAGTCTTCAGTGTTTAAAATAGATAACTTCTTTGAAAACTGAAATATATTTTCTTTGAATCTCAAGTATCCATTAAATTTTTGAGTTTAAATAAACCAAAAACTTTTACATAAAGAGTCAGACCTTTAACTAAGTCATCTTTACCAGAATGTCTGATGATTTGATGGTGTACAATACAGCTAAAATAATAAGATCTGTCAAAGATCTCTAGTTTGCATTTGGAATATTTTTCATCAAATGTGAGATTACAATTTGATAATGTTATTGTGATACTGGGATTCATTATCACACATTGTCAAACGGCAATCCTATTGAGTATTTTATTCATGAGATTTTTTTTTCAACATAAGTTTTCAAGATATTAAGCATCTAATTATTTTCAAAAGTGGATATATACAGTAACAGTAACAGGAGTACAATTTTAGAATAAGTTATTTTCACATTAGCTCTGCAGTACAGAGTTTAGAACACATTTGAAACATGAAACTTGTAAAAAGCACTTATCAAAAATACAATAAGATGGTATCTACACCTACACTTGGAGTGGAGATTCTGAAATGTACACATAATTCAACATTTTCTTGAATGCATAACTGTTTAATTACATCAATTTTGCACTCTGATTATTTTTCTGTTACAAAGTGTCCTGAAAGAGTTCATCTAACTCATCTACCTTTCTATGTTTGTATGTGCCTGTCCTCCTTCCTGTATAGCTGTTGCCCCTTCTTTTTGTATGCAAGCTTTCACATACACTGAAGTGGAAGAGAGGTATAAAATAAGTAGTTCTGATTCACGGTATAGGCCATACACACAGAACTGGCTAAGCTACCACTACTGTGAATGTCTTCGGGAACCAAAAGAAGCTGGGAATTTAAAGCTTCTACATCTTCCCATCTTGCTTTATGTACAGTCTGAGTTAAAATAATGGGTGATAATAGCAGACAATCCTCTGAAGAATGTAGCTACAGTCAGAAACATCACTGCTGTGGATAGATCACCCTCCTGGGTGGGAGATTTCACAGGCTTTCATATGAACAATAATCTATCTGACTGTGTGTAAGAAATACTAAGGGCAACCTTTCCACCCAGCCTTAAACAGTCTACCTTGGGAATTGTGTTTTTAAAGCTAATTGCAACAAGGTACAGAACTGGTGGTTAGGCTGAATTTGCATGAGCAGCCAAAGGGGATTTAAACAACTGTGTTGTTGAAGAAAAGTGCATACGAATATGTTGATATAACAAAATTTTCAATGTTTACCAAACCAACCAAAAATATATTTGTGTAATTGGACTGTTCATGTTATCCCAAACAAATCATGTTACATTTCATATTCCCCCTATCCTCTTTGAAGGAGGAGAGAGAAAAGCTGAAAACATAACATTTAATTAACATAATATATCATTTCATTTTAATCATGACTTTGTGCTAGAAACAGGATTTTTAAAACTGTTACTTTGGAGGTAGACTCTGATTTTTCTCCTAAACCATTTGCTCATTCTTGTCATCATCGCTTTATTATTCCAGTGCTTGAAATTCTGATACAAAGATGTACTTTTAAGTGTTCTTGTGCTTGGGAAAAATGTCAGTAGACTCCCAGTGAATCTCTAAAAGCAGTGAAACTGCATTCATATTTTGTACTAGAATGATGTATGAAAGGAGACAGACACTGATGTGGTCTAGAAGCAAGGCAGCCAGGTGCTTAGTAAGGATTATTTTGCTAATTGAAAAAGAGGGGAGAGGGGAAGTTATACACATCCTCAGTCTAAAAACAGGGACATAAGCATCACTGTATTCAAGCTGTGTCATTTATTCCATCAGTGTCATGCATGAGCTACCTTCCCCTCCTCTTCTACTGTATTCTTCCATTTCTTCAGTTTCCGCCTACACGAATTATTGCTACCACCTATTCTCCTCCAAGGGAGTTAGGAGGGTAGACTGGAAGCTTTAGCTCCCTAGAGAGCTAGCGCAGCTAGAGTTCTGGAAATAAGCTCACCATGAGTGCTGGATCCCTTCTGAGCACTGAGATTACATACTGTGCTAACATGTTTGCCGTTCCATATTGTAAGCTCTGTGTGATTACAAATGTTTAACAGGCTAGTAAGATCACCCACAGGAAAATGTTAGTAGAAATATACTTCAGAACAATTTCCAAATGCTTTTCTTCCCCTTTCTCTCAAAATCAGGGCAGGATTGAGAGGCTGTTCACTTGTAATAGGATAAAAGTAGAGAGCTGCTTACTTCAAAGGCTTTTGGATCAAGCTTTTAAGGAGAGCAATTAAAAATGTATCCATAGCAGGATACGGTTGTATACTGATACACAAGGGGGAGTGACTTTATTTTCTTTTTTTAATACTCAGATGTGAATGAGGCTCCTTGTGCCATGCTCTCCAAGGACCTCTGAGAGGCATTTCTTCTGTTTCAAAGTGCCTTTATACCAACTTACAAAGTATGACAATAAAATAACAAAAACAATTATTAACAAATACCACAATGAGTATTGACCTTCTTAAGAATTGCCCTGGGAGACTGTATGTTGATTATAATGATGCTAAGGTGCTATCATGGCTTAAAACATATTTGGAATTCCTCTTGTTGAATTGAGTTCAGAGAGCTGGTTTTACAAACCACCTAAGAAAATGAATTTCATTACCTTGAAGTCACACCTCATCTTTCTTACTGCTGTGAGTGCATTCAGGATGAGTTTAAAAACTGAAATATTTCATAACCAGTTTGAATTCGATGAAATAATATTTGTCACTGATGGCATTTACCAATTTCTGACTTAAAAAAAGAAAAAGAAAAACAAAACAGAATCTCTAAATTCAAGTATTCATGAATTGCTTGTTGATCATGAATCGTTCAGCATCTAGCAAGATTAATTAAATAATATCTACAACATTTCCATAGAAATGGGATTATTATTACTAATATTTGCAATATTTTCACCTGGCAAATCAAAAGAAAATAATATTTTAATCTTACAAAGAAATATGGTTCATGTGTTTTTAGAATTTCTAGAAAATGAGACTGTAACCCTGGGGGGGAGAAAACTGGCATGGTAAATTCTATAAGCTTCAAGAGAAATGTAACGTAGAAAACAGAAAAGATAATGATTAAAAATAAAATAATAACTTTGTAGTTTTGACCATAATAACCAATGAAGGAAAATAAAATTCAATTTCTCAGTTGCATATGAATAACTCAAACACAGCAAGTATAAATACAGTCCTTAATTTAAAAACAATTCAAACAAAACACCATATGCTTGGTTTGTTATTTGTATCAATTTTGTTTTTGGCTTCTCAAGTGTATATAGGCTTTTTAAAACCTTTGATTATGTCAATTGTTAAGTAACCAGTGAAGGCAACTGAACACAATTTTTAAAATAAAGTGTCACTGAAATGCTGATATAATGTAAAAGCTCTCAAAAATCAGTTCTGAGTTCTTTAAAATTATTCTCTAACATACTACGGATCATCAGCTATTATCAAATGAGTAACTTTCTAATTATGTAAATCAAATACAATTTAATAAAATTTCTGAAACACAAGTAATATGTTATGAATAGGTTATATTGCAAATGTTCATTAACTATTACTGCAAAGTATAATTCACAGTACAGGCATACCTCAAATATACTGTGGGTTCAGTTTCAGACAACTACAATAAAGTGAGTCACATAAATTTTTTGGTTGCCTAGTACATATGAAAGTGATGCTTACAGTACACTCTAGTCTAAGTCTATAGTACCATTATATATAAAAAATGTACATATCTTAATTTAAAAATACTTTATTGCTAAGAAATGCTAACAATTATTTAAACCTTCAGCAAGTTGTAATCTTTTTGCTGGTAGAGGGTCTTGCCTTGAAGCTGATGGCTGCTAACAGATCCAATCAGGATGGTGGTTGCAGAAGGCCAGGTTTCTTAAAATAAGACAACATTGAGTTTGCCACATCAATGGACTCCTCATGAAAAAATTTCTCTGTAGCATGCAATGATGTTTGATGGCAGTTTACCCATAGCACAAGTTCTTTCAACTTAAATTCAATCCTTTCGAACCATGCCACTGCTTTATCAACTAAATTTATGAACATTCTAAATACTTTGTTGTCATTTCATTTCTATTTTTATTATTTTTTAATTTGAGGCAGAGTCTCACTATGTTGCCCAGGCTGAAGTGCAGTGGCATGATCTCAGCTCACTGCAGCCTTTGCCTCCCAGGTTCAAGTGATTCTCCCACCTCAGCCTCCTGAGTAGCTGGAATTACAGGCGCACACTACCACGATTGGCTAATTTTTGTATTTTTAATAGAGATGGGGTTTCACTATGTTGGCTAGGCTGGTCTCGAACTCCTGACCTCAAGTGATCCACCTGCCTTGGCCTCCCAAAGTACTAGGATTACAGATGTGAGCCACCGCGCCTGGACTTTTTGTTATTTCAACAATATTCACAGCATCTTCACCAGAAGTACATTCCATCTCAAGAAACTACTTCCTTTGCTCATCCATAAGAAATAATGCTTCATTCATTCAAGTTTTGTGATATTGCAGCAATTAAGTAACATTGCAAACTCCACTTCCAATTGTCTTGCTGTTTCCACCACATCCACAATTACTTCCTTCACTAGAGTGTGAACTCCTCAAGGTCTTCCCTGAGGTTTGGACTCAACTTCTTCCAAATTTCTGTTAATGCTAATATTTTTATTTCCTCCCATGAATCACAAGTGCTTTTAATGCCGTCTAAAATGGTGACTCTTTTCTAGAAGTTTATCAATTTATTTCATCCAGATCAATCCATAGTTATCTATGGCAGCTCTAGCCTTACAAAATGTATTTCTTGATTCACAGACTTCAGAATAGGTATTGTTAGCAGAAATGGAAACAATATTATCCTCATTGTACATTTCCATCAGAGCTCTCTGGTTGACTAAGTACATTGTTGATGAGCAGTAATATTTAGAAAGGAATCTTTTTTTCTGAGCAGTAGGTCCCAACAGTGGGCTTAATATATTCAACAGTCTATGCTATAAACAGATGTGTTGTCATCCAGGCTTTGTCATTCCATTTATAGAGCACAGACAGACTATATTTAACATAATTCTCAAGGGCCCTAGGATTTTTGGAGTGGTTAATGAGTACTGTCTTCAACTTGGAGTATCAGCTGCATTAGCCTATAACAAGAGAGTCAGCCTGTTCTTTCACACTTTGAAATCAGGCATTGACTTCTCCTCTCTAGCTATGAAAGTCCTAGCTGGCATTTTTGTTTTTTTTTCCCAATCAAAGTCTGTTTCATCTGCATTAAAAATCTGTTGTAGCCACTTTCATCAGTTATTTTAGCTGGATCTGGATAACTTGCTGCTGCTTCTCCATCAGCATTTGCCACTTTACCTTGCATTTGATGCTGTGGGCATGGCTTCTTTCCTTAAACCTTATGAACCATTTCTGCTAGCTTCAAACATTTTTTCTACAGCTTCTTCACCTCTCTCAACCTTTATAAAATAGAAGAGAGCTGGGACCTTGCTCTGAATTCTGCTTTGGCAAGGGATTATTGTGGCTGCTTTCTTCTTTTATCCAGAACACTAAAAATAAAAATAAATGAATAAAAATAAAAATAAGCTTTCCCAGATAAGCAGTAAGGCTGCTGCTTCTTCATCAGCAGCAACACTGAGATTGCCTGGAAGTTTGTGAGAAACAATCTCAGATACACTTTAGACCTATGGAATAAACATCTGCATTTAATAATGTATCCTAGTCAATCTCATGCACAATATTTGAAAAGCGCTACACCAAAAGACAGAACTATCTGGGTATGAATTCTGGTTCTACCTCTTAAAAACTTAGTGACCTTGGCCAGCTGAGGATCATATTCATCATAGATGAAACAGGAATAATAGAAACTCCTCCTTCAGCTGCTCCCAGCGCTGGGCCTCCCAGGCTACACGAGCTGAGCCCCACCAGCTGGAGCTACGCAGCCACGGCTTCCAGAGCCCTCGGGGCGGCTGACCGGCTGGAGGCGCAGATTCTTCCTAACGCATTGGTGAGAACTAGGACACAAGATGGCCGCAAAGAAGCCCAAGGGTCAGAATAATTTGGCCTTACACAAAAGCATCACGGTGGGCAGTGCTGGTGTGGGCAAGGCAGCTCTGACTCTACAGTTCATGGACGATGAGTTTGTGGAGGACCATGAGCTTACCAAAGAAGGCAGCTATTGGAAGAAAATAGTACTGGATGGCGAGGGAGTACAGATCGATACCTTAGGAACAGCTGGGCAGGAGGGCTACACTGCAATTAGAGACAGCTACTTCCAAAGAAGGGAGGGGTTCCTCTGTGTCTTGTCTGTTACAGAAATGGAATCCTTTGCAGCTACAGTTGACTTCAGGGAGCAGATGTTAAGAGCAAAAGAAGATGAGAATGTTTTCCATTTCTACTGGTTGGTAACAAATCAGATTTAGAAGATAAAAGGCAGGTTTCTGTTGAAGAGGCAAAAACGGGAGCTGACCAGTGGAATGTTAACTATGTGGAAACATCTGCTAAAACACAAGCTAATGTTGACAAGGTGTTTTTTATTTCATGAGAGAAATTCGGGGTGAGAAAGATGGAAGACAGCAAAGAAAAGAATGAAATAAAGAAGACGAAAAGTTCAGTCAAGAGAATTAGAGAAAGATGCTGCATTTTACAATCAATGCCCAAACTCCTCTCTTATCTTGACCATACTAATAAATGTAGCTTATAAGCATTGCCACTGAAGGCTCAATTGAACTGAAATTACTTTAACATTTTGGAAATTGTTGTAAAGCATAAATTGGAACTGCAATAAAAGTCAAGTTTACTTTAAAAAGAAGTGGCTTCACCAAGAAGCAAAGTTCAACTTATTTTTTATTGCCAAGATTTATCGTGGTCCTGAATGTAGCATGTGAGCTTGTATTTCTCTCGCAGTCTTTCTTGAAATATTAAATAAAGAGGTGAGAAAGGGGTGGGGAATGGGAGGAAAGGTGACTATCTCTGGTGTTTTTTATAAAGTTTAAATTTTATATCATTTAAAAATGTCTTGGTCTTCTACTACTTTGAAAAATGACAATTGTGAACATGATAGTTAAACTGTACCACTTTTTTTAAACCACTATTATGCAAAATTTAGCAGAAAAGTTTATTGGTGTGGTTGTTGCATGTAGTTAATGTGAGAGTAATTCATCTGTGAATCTGCTTTAATTACCTGGTGATTAACTTAGAAAATTGGTGTAAACTTGTACATGGAAATTTTTGAATATACCTTAATTTAGAAACTGAAAAATACCCAGTTATATCATTCTGAATGTGTTCCTACTGACACTAGGGTTCCACTGCTTCATGTATCATGGTGAGAAACATACGCCCAGCACGGAGTACAGCTTTTGTATAGAAGATTCTTGAGAAGTAACTGTCTGCTAGGAGTCTGTCCAAATTTAAAATGTGTGCCATACTCTGGTTCTTGAAAATAATATTCCAGAGCTCTTTGATCACTTTTAATAAACTGAAAGATTTTCTAAAATGAAGGACCAGCATGCACTTGTAAGAGAATTTTGGACTGCGAGGGTTCAGCACCAGTTATGTTTGAAAGAACCCTCTTTTTCTCTAAGATGCTGGTCCCTGGAAATCAGTTTCTTCCCCCGGTGAGCATGTATGTGTTACGTTTTTAATCTCCTGGGAGCAGGGAAGAGGAAGAAAATGTCAGTAGTGCTAGTGCATTTTGCACTAGAACACTTCAGGGAAATATTCATGCTTGCCATCTGTTCATTTCTAAGTTTGTACTCATGAAGTTAGAGTTTGATATAGGAATTATTTGGAGTAATTCTTGTCTGTTTATGTTCATAATGAAGAACACTGTAGCTACATTTTCAGAAGTTAACATCAAGCAGTCAAACCTGGGTACAGTGCAGAAAATACGTTTGACACTCACTGACCAAACATTAGGCTGTGTCACCACTGCGTGGTGTTCCTGCTGGAAGAATTCCAGCACGTTATTTGGGGACATAATTTCTGTGGGAAACATGCCACTGTCAGATTCTTTTTTCCTCTTTGCAGTGGGGCTAGGACAGTTGATTCAACAAAGTATTTTTTTTTTTCTTTTTGCTCAGTCCTACTTTCAACAGGTCAAAGATGTGTTCAGGCATTCCAGGTAACAGGTGTGTATGTAAAGTTAATATAGGCTTTTTAGGAACTCACTCTTTAGATATTACATCCAGCTTCTCATGTTAAATATTTGTACTTAAAGGGTTTGAGATGTACATCTTTCATATTTCTCATAGGCTGTGCCGTGTGCAGAATTCGTAACTAATGGAACACTGGTCAGCAGGTCCAGCAATCTCCATGTGTACTCATTACAGTCTTATTTAACTAGGGGTCCTAACTACTAACATTGTGACTTGTATCTTTCCTCTCCTGGGTACTGAGGTGCTATGAAGCCAACTGACAAAGATGCATCACGTGTCTTAGGCTGATACCACTATCCGATTTTTTTATTTGCAATTTGAGCCATTTAAAGACCAATAAACTTCCTTTAAAAAAAATAGAAATAATAATATGTTTGTAGGTTTTTGTGCATAGATTTTGGCACTGAAGAGGGTTCCTTCTACCTCTTTTCCCAATATAAAACAAAAAACTGTCCTCGGTGTCCTACTGGGACATTGCACTGCCCATCAAAAGACTGTATCTGAAAAACTGTCTGTGCTCCATAGTCAAGCAGAGCTGAATTTCATCCCTGGCTCTGTCTCTTTCAAGATTTTTATGAAGATTAAATGACACAATTAAACAAAAATGTCTAGTAGGTGTTCTAGAACATAATAAGAATTCCACAAAGTTTATCTAATGAATATGAATTTGGTCTAAAACGATTGAGTAAAATGAGTGTTACCTTGTTTATTCATCTAAAACCAACAGACTCTCATGCCAAGATCCAACTCACTGACCCAGAATTTGTTGACAATCTTGGAGACATTTGTACTTTAGAAAGCTGGTGTAGTACTGAGTCCTTAGCATATTTTGGCCATAAAGGCTTTCAGGACTAAAAAAATTGATTCCTGGGTTATCTGGCCACATTATTTTTCTTTCTCTCTTTCAACTATTCCCATGCTCATCTCTTAATTAAATCTTCCATCTTTTCAAAGTTCCTGATTTCAGCTCTTAGACAAAAAACAAACTTAAGAAGTGAACTCACACTAACAAATTTCTAGTACAAAAACATTTTCCTATAAATAATCATACATTAAAAGAGAGTATTTCTTATTCAACTGAATTTTCGTTTTGTGTTTATATTACTGTAACACATTCACGCACACAGTAAAATGTATATTCTTTCATTTGAAAAGATTTACACTTTTGGTGGGAGTGTAAATCATTTCAACCGTTGTGGAAGACGGTGTGGTGATTCCTCAAGGACCTAGAACTAGGAATTCCATTTGACCCAGCAATCTCATTACTGAGTATATACCCAAAGGATTATAAATCATTCTGTTATAAAGACACATGCACATGTATGTTCATTGCAGCACTATTTACAATAGCAAAGACTTGGAAGCAACCCAAATGCCAATCAATGGTAGACTGGATAAAGCAAATGTGGCACATATATACCATGGAATACTATGCAGCCATAAAAAAGGATGAATTCATGTCCTTTGCAGGGTTATGGATGAAGCTGGAAACCATCTTTCTCAGCAAAATGACACAAGAACAGAAAACCAAATACCACATGTTCTCATTCATAAGTGGGTGTTGAACAGTGAGAACACATTAACACAGGGAGGGAAACATCACACACTGTGGTCTGTGGGGGGGTGGGCATCCAGGGGAGGGATACCAGGGGATGGGGAGATTGGGGAAGGATAACATTAGGAGAAATACCTAATGTAGGTATTGGGGAGATGTAGGCAGCAAACCACCATGGCATATGTATACATATATAACAATCCTCCAAGATCTGCACAGGTACCCCAGAACTTAAAGTATAATAATAATAAAAATATATATACGTGCAGCAGGAGTGAAAACTCAACCTTTATTGCCTTATGCCTCTGAGATTATGTTACTGTGAGTTACTGACATGTAATCTGGCTTTATCCTGTCTGATACACTTCCTAAAATTATCTGGCCATATGCCCATTCTCCATGCTGTGCACCACTTTAGACACATTAGTCTTCTTGCTATTCCTGAAACAAGTCAGATGCATTTCTGTTTCAAGACTTTTGATCTTCACACCCCAAGGCTGTAATGCCCTTCCATCTGTATGGATCAATGCCTCACTTCCTCTATGTCCTTTGTCAAAATCCCCTTCTCAATGAAGCTTTGCCTACTGTCACCTAACATTTCAATGGTCTCAACAGAATCTCTCTGACTCCACCTGGCACAATTATTCCACATATAATTTATCATCATCTAATGTACTATATTTTTTCTTTTTTTAAAAAAAATTTGTTTCTCTTCCACCACAACATAACTTCCATGAGGGCAGGACTTTTTAAAAATAGTCTTCATTTTTCAGAACTGTTTTAGATTTACAGCAAAATTGAGTTGAAGGTACTGAGATAGCCCATACACCCCTGCCCCCACAAAACCGTAGCCTCCGCCACTAATATGGTACATTTGTTGCAACTGATGAACTGGCTTGGCACATCATAATCACCCAGCGTCCATAGTTTACACTGGGGTTCACTTTTGGTGTAGTACATTCTGTAGTTTTGGACAACTGTATAATGAATGACATGTATCCACCATAAGAGTATCATACCAAATACTTTCACTGCCTTAAAAATGTTTTATGTTCTGTTTACTAATTCTGCCTTCCTCAACTCTCAACTCAACTCTGGACAACTACTGATCTTTTTAGTCTCCACAGTTTTGCCTTTTCCAGAATGATATATTGTTAAAATCCTACAATATGTAACCTTTCTCAGATTGGCTTATTCACACAGTAATGGGTGTAAAAGTTTCTTCCATATCTTTATATTGCATAATAGTTTATTTCTTTTTCTTGCCTGATTGCTCTGGCTAGAACTTCCAAGACTATGTTTAATAGGAGTGGTGAGAGAGGGTACCTTTGTCTAGTGCCAGTTTTCAAAGGGAATGTTTCCAGTTTTTGCCCATTCAGCATAATATTGGATGTGAGTTTGTCATAAATAGCTTTTATTATTTTGAGATACATTCCATTGATACCTAGTTTATTGAGAGTTTTTAGCATAAAGGGTTGTTGAATTTTGTTGAAGGCCTTCTCTGCATCTATTGAGATAATCATGTATTTTTTGTTTTTGGTTCTGTTTATGTGGTGGATTATGTTTATATATTTGTGTATGTTGAATTAGCCTTGCATCTGTGAGTGAAGCCTACTTGATCGTGGTGGATAAGCTTTTTGATGTGCTATTGCATTCAGTTTGCCAGTATTTTATTGAAGATTTTTGCATTGATGTGCTTCATGGATATTGGCCTAAAATTTTCTTTTTTAGGTGTGTCTCTGCCAGGTTTTGGTATCAGGATGATATTGGTCTCATAAAATGAGTTAGGGAGGATTCTCTCTTTTTGTATTGTTTGGAATTGTTTCAGAAGTAATGGTATCAGCTCCTGTTTGTACGTCTGGTAGAAGTCGGCTGTGAACCTGTCTGGACCTGGACTTTTTTTGGTTGGTAGGCTGTTAATTGCTGCCTCAACTTCAGCCCTTGTTATTGGTCTACTCAGGGATTTGACTTCTTCCTGGTTTAGTCTTGGAAGGGTGTAAGTGTCTAGGAATTTATCTATTTCTTCTAGTTTTACTGCTTTATGAGCATAGAGTTGTTTGTAGTAATATCTGATGGTAGTTTGCATTTCTGTGGTATCGGTGGTGATATCCCCATTACCCTTTTTTTATTGCATCTATTCGATTCTTCTCTCTTTCTTTTTTATTCATCTGGCTGGTGGACTGTCTATTTTGTTGATCTTTTCAAAAAACTAGCTCCTGGATTCATTGATTTTTTTGAAGGTTTTTTTTATTCTCTATCTCCTTCAGTTCTGCTCTAATCTTAGCTATTTCTTGTCTTCTGCTAGCTTTTGCATTTGTTTGATCTTGCTCCTGTAGTTCTTTTAATTGTGATGATAGGGTGTCAATTTTTGATCTTTCCTTGCTTCTCATGTGGGTGTTTAGTGCTATAAATTTCCCTCTAGACACTGCTTTAAATGTGTCCCAGAGATTCTGGTACATTGTGTCTTCATTGTCATTGGTTTCAAAGAACATCTTTATTTCTGCCTTCATTTCATTATTTATCCAGTACTCATTAAGGAGCAGGTCGTTCAGTTTCCATGTAGTTGTGCAGTTTTGAGTGAGTTTGTTAATCCTGACTTCTAATTTGATTGCACTGTGGTCTGAGAGACTGGTTTTTATGATTTCCATTCTTTTACATTTGCTAAGGAGTGATTTACTTCCAATTATGTGGTCAATTTTAGAGTAAGTGCAATGTGGTGCTGAGAAGAATGTATACTCTGTGGATTTGGGGTGGAGAGTTCTGTAGACGTCTATTAGGTCTGCTTGGTCCAGATCTGAGTTTAAGTCGTGAATATCCTCATTAATTTTCTGTCTCATTGACCTGTTTAATATTTACAGTGGAGTGTTAAAGTCTCCCACTATTATTTTGTGGGAGTGTAAGTGTCTTTGTAGGTTGTTAAGAATTTGTTTTATGTATATGGCTGCTCCTGTATTTGGTGCATCTATACACTTCTTGTTGCATTGGTCTCTTTATTATCATGTAATGCCCATCTTTGTCTCTTTGGATCTTTGTTGGTTTAAAGTCCATTTTATTAGAGACTAGGATTGCAATCCCTGCTTTTATTGCTCTCCATTTGCTTGGTAATCTTCCTCCATCCCTTTATTTTGACTCTATGTGTGTCTTTGTATGTGAGATGGGTGTCCTGAATATAGCACACCAATGGGTCTTGACTTTTCATCCAATTTGCCAGTCAGAGTCTTTTGATTGTGGCATTTAGCCCATTACATTTAAGGTTAATATTGTTATGTGTGGATTTGATCCTCCCATTTTGATACTAGCTGATTGTTTTGCCCATTAGTTGATGCAGTTTCTTTATTGTGTCGATGGTCTTTACCATTTGGTATGTTTTTGCATTGGCTGATACTGGTTGTTCCTTTCCATGTTTAGTGCTTCCTTCAGGAGCTCTTGTAAGGTAGGCCTGGTGATGATGAAATCTCTCAGCAATTGCTTGTCCATAAAGACTTTAATTCTCCTTCATTTATGAAGCTTAGTTTGGCTGGATATGAAATTCTAGGTTGAAAGTTCTTTTCTTTAAGGATGTTGAATATTGGTCCTCACTCTCTTCTGGCTTGTAGGGTTTCTGCTGAGAGATCTGCTGTGAGTCTGATGGGCTTCCCTTTGCGGATAACCCGACCTTCTCTCTGGCTGCCCTTAGCATTTTCTCCTTCATTTCAACACTGGTGAATCTGACGATTATGTGCCTTGGGGTTGCTCTTCTTGAGGAATATCTTTGTGGTGTTCTCTGTATTTCCTGGATTTGAATGTGGGCCTGCCTTGTTAGGTTGGGGGAAGTTCTCCTGGATAATATCCTGAAGAGTGTTTTCCAGCTTGGATTCATTCTCCCTGTCACATTCAGGTACACCTATAAAATGTAGATTAGGTCTTTTCACATAATCCCATCGTTCACATAATCCCAAATCCCTCGGCTTTGTTCATTTCTTTTCACTCTTTTTTCTCTAATCTTGCCTTCTTGTTTTATTTCATTGAGTTGATCTTCAATCTCTGATATCCTTTCTTCTGCTTGATTGATTTGGCTATTTAAATTTGTGTATGCTTTGTGAAGTTCTCCTGCTGTATTTTTCAGCTCCATCAAGTTGTTTACATTCTTCTCTAAGCTCATTATTCTAGTTAGCATTTCATCTAACCTTTTTTCAAGGTTCTTAGTTTCTTTGCACTGGGTTAGAACATGTTCCTTTAGCTCCGAGAAGTTTGTTATTACCCACCTTCTGAAGTCTGCTTCTCTCAATTCATCAAACTCATTCTCCATCCAGTTTTGTTCCCTTACTGGTAAGGAGTTGTGATTTCTTGGAGGAGGACAGACATTCTGGATTTTGGTGATTTCACCCTTTTTGCACTGGTATCTTCCCATCTTTGTGGATTTATCTACCTTTGGTCTTTGAAGTTGGTGACTTTCAGATGGGATCTCTGAGTGGACATCCTTTCTGTTGGTGTTGAAGCTATTTCTTTCTGTTTTTTTTAGTTTTCTTTCTAACAGTCAGGTCCCTCTGATGCAGGACTACTGGAGGTCCACTCCAGACCCTGTTTGCCTGGGAATCACCCATGGGGGCTGCAGAACAGCAAGGATTACTTCCTGTTCCTTCCTCTGGTAGTTTTGTCTCAGAAGGGTACATGCCAAATGTCAGCCAGAGCTCTCCTGTATGTGTTTCTTTGGATATACAGGGGTCAGGGAGCTGCTTGAGGAGGCAGTCTGTCCCTTATCAGAGCTCAAGTGCTGTGCTGGGAAATCTGTTGCTCCCTTCAGAGCTGCTTGGCATGGATGTTTAAACCTGCTGCAGCAGAACCCACAGCCACCCCTTTTCCCAGGTGCTCTGTCCTGGAAGGTGGGGCTTTATTTCTAAGTCCCTGATGGGCTGCTGCCTTTTTTCAGAGATTCCCTGTCCAGCAAGGAGGGAGTCTAGTCACAGTCTGCCTGCAGAAGTGTTGCTGGGCTGCTGCAGGCTCCGCCCAGCTGCTGTGTAAACTTCTTTGTGATTTTTTTTACACAGGTAAGGTTAGAACTGCCTCAATAATGGTGGACTGCCTCGGTAATGGCAGACTGCCTCAGTTATGGTGGACGTCCTTACCCCCACTGAGCTCGACTATCTCAGGTCAAGCTCAAACTTCTGTGCTGGCTGCAAAATTCTCAAGCCAGTGGGTTTCAGTTTGCTGGTCTTTGTGGAGGTAGGACCCACTGAGCCAGATCACTAGGTTCCCTGCCTTCAGCCCCCCTTTTTCAGGGGAAAGGGCAACTGTGTCTCACAGGCAGTCCAGGCACCAACTAAAACTGCTGCCCAGGTTTGTGCTGGAAACCTGTGGCACTGGCTGAAATGGCTGCCCAGTTGTGTGCTGAAAACCCACAGCACTTGTTGGCCCAGTGGAAATCTCCTGGTCTGTAGGCTGTAAAGAACATGGAAGAAGCACAATTTCTGAACTGGAGTGCCGGAATGGCCAGAAAAGTCCCTGATGGTCTCCATTGGGTGGGGGGAGGAGGGTCCTCTGGCCTTTGCACTTCTTGGGTGAAGCAGTACCCCAACCTGCCTCGCTTTTCCCTCCTTGAGCTACACCCACTGTCCAACCAGTCCCATTGAGATGAACCTGGTATCTTGGTTGGAAATGCAGAGATCATTCACCTTCTGTGTCGCCCTCACTGGGAATTGCACTCTGGAGCTGTTCCTATTTGGCCATCTTGGCAGAAGTCTCGCTGCATGTATATTTTAGGTTAGCTGAGAGCTCTATTTTACCTTCAAAGACACATAGACACACAAGTATCATCATTTTCAGCATATGTAAGTATAAGCTATTTCATACATTACAATGCACAAAACAGTAGAAGCAAAGAAATTCTGTTAAGTGACCAAAAGAATTTTTGCAAAAGGTCCTCATATTTCTGAGATGCAAAAGATAGGAGTCAAGTGCCTTCTGGACTTTATGATCTTGATTCTTTCCTCTGTGGATGTAGAGGCTTCTGTGGGATTCATTTCTCTGATTTTCTGCTGCTTTGTCCTTCGTCTATTTTCACTCCTGGGGATTACAGATCCAGGAACTTCTGAAAACATTTCCATATAGTGTGGAACTGATCTAAAAAGTCACACAGTCTGATCCTTTGATCTTATGTGCTGTAGCAGTTGTAGAAAATGACCAACTTGAATAGGTTTCCCACTGGGGTCACTGGTCCTTTTTTTTAAGCCAATTCAAATACTTTTTTTTTTTTTTGACAGCATAAATTCCAAGTATCTCAGGAAAATGTTTTTCTGACATGTCTTCTATTTTCCTGAACATGTTAATCATAGCTATATTTAACTCCTGTCTTCTAATTCCAAAATCAATGTCATTTATGAGTCTTTTTTATTATATACTTTTTCTCTTCCTTTTGGCTGGATCTTTGCCTTTTTAAGAGCATATGATTTTAAAAATTATTAGATATTATGTATGAAAGATTGTTAAGGAGTTGGAGATTCTCCAAAATGTGTTTAATTTTTCTATTGCTAAACACATAGAATGCAGATAGGTTATTGTAATCCAATCAAGGTTGAGCTTGAAGCTGGATTTCAGTATTACTAAGGTTTTGTCTACTTTTGGCTTACCTATAATCTTGGGTATAACTCTCCAGCCACACTTGGAGTGTTCACAAATGAGCTCTGAACCTTAATCCCGATTTGTTTAACATGGAGACTGTTGAAAAGTTTCTTAGAGTTTTTTAGAGTTTATGCTTGGTTTCTCAATCTTGTGTTTTACGTGGTTTTAAAATTTGGCAAATATCCTGTGTGAAAATTGAGATGGTATTGCCATCAGTTCTCACTCCACCCTTCTTACTAACAATCTAAGTTTTTATTTTTTGTTGCTTTATCTCCATGGAACAATAATAGCTACATGCTGCTTCTGGATCTGGCAATAGAGGCCTTCTCTCTGGGTCCATGCTGTATTCATCAGTTTACGGCCTGTGTTTAGAATCCTAAGCAAACTGGCTACAAAATGTTGGTTTGCTTAAGCTTGAAACTCCCCCTAATTCTGCTTATCTCAGTAGTTCTCTAATTCCTATGGTGTAAAAATTATTTTATCAGGATTGTCTTTTTGTTCTTTAGTGGAGCATTTTTCTGTTGCAAGCTATCACATCTTAGACAAAATTAAAAGTCCATCTATATAGAACTTTTTCTAGTTTGTTTGTTAAATTCCCATCTTCTCCTTATAGATTATAAACTCCTTAAGAGTAAGAAATTTATCTGTATTTTCATTATTATATCACAAGTGTTTATTAACAGCAATTGTCATGTGAGAACTCAATAAATCTGTGTTGAATGAGCGAGTATTCATGGTTCACGTAAAATATCTATGTGCCAGATAAATGCCATCTGCTTGTTTCTTTCTTTCCTTCTATTATCAGAAGCAGCTGAGTCTAGAGGTAAAAATGCATTGTTTTGGAAATCAGGAAAATCAATTAAATGTATCCTTACTATCAGCCTTAATTACCTGTAACTGCCCTTACACTCTCACTTGTTTATTCCAAAAACAAATGGCCTGTGTTTGTGAAAGAAGCTTTTACATTTCAAGGCAGAATTAACCATCAGTTATATCAGCACTTCGTCCATATCATTAAATAAAAAGCATACTAACCACTGCTCTCCCAATCCATTTTCACTGAAAAATCCAAATTAGAAGGACAAAAAACAAAAGTAATCAATAATATCCATTTTCCCCTCATATTTCAACTCTGCTTAGGCCATAGGAAAATAGGAAGAATTGCTTTACAATGGCTGGTGCTATAGTAAGAGGAAAAAAACCATTCAGCTATTCTGAATGGTCCATTGAATTTTATAAAACAACAAAAGCCCTATTTAAATTAGTGACACTTGAAAGATTTTTTATTTTAATCATGATGGGTGATCACAGTACACTCCGTGTTTAGTAGTTCAAAACCTAATTCTTATGCTTGATTGCTAGAACTTCTGCATGTTTTGCTAGGTAACCGACAATCTGTGAAGAAGGAATAGCTGTCTATCAGAGTTGGACCCAGGATGAACAATGTTAGTTTAGGATAGGAGTTTGTATTTAACTTACTACTTTCCAGTGATAAAGACAGTCCTGGGATACTTATAAAATGCTTGTCTAGATAAATATTGAAGCGAAATGCACATATCTAGAAGACTACCAAGAGAATAAGTCATTGTTTTCATCAAATTGAAAATTTTAGTTAAATAATATGATTCAGAGATTTATAATTTTTAGTTTCTAAGGCAAATAAACCTAACCAATTTTGAAATAAAAATAAAATTTTGAAATAAAAGAGATTAATATTACCCTAAGTGTTTCATTATTAGAGTTAGTTTTAAAATCTGCACTGATCAAAAATACGCTCAGCTGATTTTAACAAAAAAATACGTTTATTCATGAAGTCAGCTTTATTTAGAATCTGCCAAACCAAACAGGAAAACTAGCAATTAATTAAAACAAAGTATGTCTCAAGTCTTGAGAACTGTTTCTGAAAGCAATATACCAAGTTTGTGTGTGTGTGTGTGTGTGTGTGTGTGTGTGTGTGTGTGTCTGTGTCTGTGTGTGTGTGTTGGGCTTCCCAATCTTTGTATACAAAAATAGTGCTCTTTGATATTTAGAAAAAAGTTTTACCTCATTTTCTAAGGTGAGAACTTCAGACCATATAGTCTTATATTCAAAATCTGTATTTTTACTGCCCTGCTATGCATTTAACTACTAATTGAACAAAGTCCATTCTAATTAATATATACTTTCCAATGTTTATATTTACCTTCGACTAATCATCTAACATTATACTTAGTAATCAGAATCCATGGTTATATTTTATGGGCAAATTTAACCTTTTATGCAGCATACTTAACATTTTTTATATAGCTAAACTAATTTTCTAAGCGTATTTACTTTCAAGTCAGAAATCTCATTTCCCAAGAATTTTCTTTTACCTAATGATTGTTTAGAGTAAAATTAGAATACTCTCATTTGATTAACATTTTTCTGGTATAATAAAGTTAAAAATTACTACTAAATTATTTGCAGCATCAGACCAAGGGTACACTTGAATATTTTTCATGCATAAAAATATAGTTATATAAGGAATTGGAAGTAATAACAGTAATTGTACCCTATCCCATGATGTATTTGTTCAAATTAGCATAGTCTTCACTGAATATTTTTGAAGCATATAGGAGAATAACTGAAAAAGTAATAACTTTCATATGAAGAATAACGAACACAGAGAGTTAGAACAAAATTAACCTGGGATTCACTGGTAAAGTCAGTGTTTCTTGATATCTACATCTTCTACTCACAAATTGCTTAATCTCAGATGCATGTCAATTACAGTAATCCAATCTGATATTTTAAAAGAATGCAACTTGCCTAAAAAGTTACATTACTTTTGTCTAAATTGCACAAAAGTTTTCTCCATATATATATACACACTATATATAGAGAGAAATTCTCAACTCTCCTTAGTTATTTGAAGTACAGAATATAAATATATGAATTATATTATTAAAATATTAAGGTAAAATTATTTTTAATTGTTAATAATTAAGAATATTTTTATTAAAGTCCAGGTCTTCATGGTTCTCTTTTTTTATTTAGTTAGTTGTACCTGCATTGAAATTATTCCACCAAATAATAGACATTCTCCCTTTAGTAAGAGATTTTTATTGGCATTATAAAAGCCACTCAAATTTAGCATCTCTAGATTTTCTTTTAGCTATATTAACATTTAACTCATGTATGAACACATTTAAATAGAATGGATTTTCAAATTATCTGATCTCATTATTCAAGTTCTCTATTATTGTGATCACTTAGAAATTTTCCTGTAGTAACATTTCACATACACATCACTAAAGCATTTGGAAAGAATATGACTACCCCCGTTCTGAAAAATCATCCAAGAAAAATTTGGTGATTGTTCAGAGATGTATAAGTACCATATAAAGTAAGTTTTACTTATTTTTCATCCAAGCAGAGAGGAGGCTGAGATCAGATATAATTAATTCTTTCCAATATTGTGTCAGCTGGGTTATTATAGAGAAAAATGTTGATAATGAACTACCTTAATTCATGAGGGATAGTATTAGATGTAGTTGATTTGAAGCGAAGCACTAGGGATTCAAATGAGTTATAAATATATTTCCCGATAATTAGGCTGATTAATTATTGGGATGTGTTCCTAAGAGAGTTGCTGGAATTCCCACTTTTTAAAGTGGGTCCAAACAATAGAATATCAGAAAATCCCCAATATTAAACTGTAGATAAGTTCTCTCTTAATTCAGTGAACAGCCAGCATCATATTTAAATGCAACTCTGAAGGCATTCTCATTCTAATTTGAATTGAGAAAAGAATTACTAGCCTGATACTTTATTAGGTCAATAATCCACAAATCACATATGTTGGTTATAACTTTTGAAAACCTGGCATCATAATCATAAATACTTGCAGACAACATGCTTTTCCATTTATTTGAATTAATTGGATAGCACTGTCTGGATAAAAACTAAATATGCCAAAATAAATAGCTGTCCTATATAAAAACTGGTACAAAAATATAAAATATTGAGAAAAGAATTAACAATAATTATGATAAAATTATATTATGGAAGTTATTTTAAAATATTGAGCTATATGAGATAAACCTTGTATATGAAGAGGTACACCATGATCTGGCCTTGCAAGAACAATTAAATCTTTAAAGTCTTCTTTAATAATTAGAGAGTTAAGCAATTTTAAGTAAAACTTCAAGTGGAAATGTTCTATTCTTTTTCAGGATTGAATTGGAATATATCAGCTGAATAAAATAAGCAAACAAGATTAGCCAAACCATTTTAAGAAGAAGACTAAGTAGTACATGCCTTGTTAGATTTTAGAAATATAACAAATACTAACAGTACAATTCCATAATTTAGTTAATGTGTATATTTTGTGAGCAGTCTAATGCAGTTTCTGGATTTTCTTTTCCTTTAAGATCCCTATAAAGATATGGAAAGAAAAAAGGAAGAAAATTGCCAGATTGAAAAAAGTAGGACTCATCGTCAAAATACTGACACTTTCTGAAGAATTTTCAGTAGCCATAGTGTCAATAATATTTAGACTAAAAACAAACCGTACTCTGACCTAAGCATGATGCAAACATTTTTACCTTACAGAAAGTAGAGATAGATGCCTTTTCCTTGTTTTCTCCAGCGATCTTATGCTTAGTCCAGAAATGTAAGAGTTGTAACAAAAAGAGTTTTGTAATGCATACTTTACTGTATGGCCTTTTATTCACTAGATCCTTGACCTTATTTCCTCAGTTCTTCTATAGGTATCAAGTATATTTTATTTTATTATTTTAAAATTTATCCACCGAGTGAATGTTTTTAGAAATGTAAGAAAACATGTATTCATTTATTCCCTTTTTCTTACACAAAAGAGCATATTTGTACACTGTTTCTCACCTTTTTTTTTAATCCCTTATTATATACTGCAGATCACTACATGTCAGCTTAGGAATATGTTCTTCACATTTTGCAGTTGTGTAATATTATTAGGTTAGTGTAAAAGTAATTGCAGTTTTTGACATTAAAAGTAATGGCAAAAATGGCAATAACTTTGCACCAACCTAATAATACATTATGTAGGTGATTATAGTTTGCCAGTCAGTCCCAAAGTGAGAGATATTTGTTTCCAATCATGTGCCACTACAAATATTACCACAAATAATAATTTTGTGCCTAAGTAATTTTATATGTTTGCTGGCATATACTTGGGATAGACTCCTACAAGTGGCCTGTTGAATGAAAGAGTAATAAATTCCCTAAAGTTTTTCCAGATATTGCTGTGTTCTCCACCATAAGCATTAAAACTTGTTGCATTTCCATAAACAATGTAGGAATATTATTGTTTCCATACAACTGAGTCTGTTGTCAAATTTTTAGATTTTTGATAAATAGCTGAAAAGTATAATTTTAATGCTCATTTGTATTATCATCAGTAAGGGTGAACATCTTTTCTCACCATTTTAAGGACCTTTTTTCATTTCTTGCTTTGAATAGTCTGTTCATATATTTTGTGCAGTTAAAAATTTTATTGTTAGTTTTATTTTCCTCAAATTTTAACATATCTGTATATTAAAACAATTAATTTTTGTGTGTATTATACCTTAAATATTATTTCTCAGTCAGTATGTTATTTTGTTTATTGTGTTTTCTGCAATGCAACTTTAAATTTGCAAATATATTCATTATTTGAATCATGTTTAAATGTATTCTACATCTTCAAGTATTAAAGTAATTTATCCATTGTTTTTTTTAAGAATGTGATTTTAGTGTTTACATTTACATTTCTGATCCATTGCAAATGGATCAGAATGATGCAGTATGATATGAAATATAGATTAAATGCAGTATGATATGAAATATAGATGCAATTATCTATTTCAAAATGACTAGCCATAATAATCCTTACCAAAAAGTCCTTATTTCTCCACATACTTGAAATGTCCTATTCTTTGTATATTACTTTTTCACATGCATCAGGATCTATTTTTGGGCTTTGGACCCTGTTATAGTGGTAGATCTGTACCAATAATAAACATTTAATTATAGGACCTTTATAATATTTTTAAATATCTGGGAGGACTGGGTTCCCAGTAGTCTTTATTTATTTGTTTATTTATTTTTGCTGGAGTTTCCCTGTAATTCTAGCTTGTTAATTTTTCTATATGAACATTATAATCAATGCAGAAAAATAAGCCTGTTGACATTTTTACAGAAATTATGCAAATTTATAACTGAGAAAGAATTGACTTTTTTTCACTTGTTTAAATATATTATGTGTCTTTTATTGGGTTTTAAAGTTTTTCTCATTTAATTTTGCATAGCTGTTTTAAGTTTGTACATAAACATTTTTTCTGGCTTTCTGTTGTTTTTTGTTATTGTTACTATAGAAAATAGGATTTCCTCTGCTATGCTTCTAATTAATTACTCATTGTGTTGATTCCTATGTGATAATTTCCTGTTATGTTAGCATACTCTTTTACTGTTTGTAGTAGTTTTTTCATGGATTATCTTGGATTTTCCAGGTATAAAACCATATCATCTGTAAAACTTCTTTCGATTTTTATTCTCATTTCTCTAACTGCATTCTTCTATCTAATATTATTGGCTAATAGCTCAGTACTATGTTAAATAGTAATGACAACAGTCATATCTTTTCATTTCAGACTTTAAAGAAATGCCTCTGGTATTTTCTAAATGTATGAGTTTTTCAATATATTAATCAGGTTTATTTTTTTTTGGCAATAATGGTGAATAACAAAGAACCCAGAATTAGATGGCCTTCACAATAAACATCGATTTATCTTTCTCAGGTATATGAGTGGATTGTGGCTTTGCCTGACTTCTCTGGAAGAATAAATAAGAACAAAAGCAGTATTTTTTTAAGTGAAGAAAAATGTTTTTAAAATAGTAATTCGTTATATCACTTAGGGAATCACACTGTACTACTCCCAAACTCAGTCAAATAGGATCCTTATCAAGACATATCCAGTAGAAGTGTTTAATTTCAAAAAGAGATGAGATTCCTAGCCTATACACTTTTTGTTAAAAAAAATAGTTTGAATTTTATACCGTATGTAATAGAAGGTCAAAGGGCAATGGAGTAATAGTGAAAGAGTACTGGACAATTAGGACCCAAGAAGTTTAGAAAAAAGTTTCTTCCATGTTAGAAGACAATGAAATTTCCAGCTACTGAAGGGCTTAGAAAACATGCCACCTACATAGTCTTACTGAACATGTGATGAATATGTGCACACATACACACACACAGAATATGGTGACATAAAACTTTAAGATTTTTGCTATAGGTGACAAATATTTTATTTAATCTGATAATATTTGTTGAGTATTCTTCCAAGTATTGGGAAAAAACTGTTGATCAAAACAGAGGTTGATCCTGCCTTGATGGTGATTTATAGAGAAAAACAGGAAAAAAATTATAAAAAATATAAAAAACTTGTGGTGTACAAGAATACTGTAAGTTTTAATACAGCTCTGTTCTTGAATTTGGGAAATAATTTAATTTACTCAGCTTTCTCATGTGGATTCCATAAATTTTGGCCCTGAATATTTATTCTTCCAGTAAGGGGAAAATGATTTTTTGAGCCACAACCTTAATCCCACAATACACATAAATGTTTTTTTAAAATGTATTTTCTTTTTCCTTAAAAATATCCTGAAACAACATCTCTAAAAATACAAAAATTAGCTGAGCATGGTGGCACATGCCTATAGTTCCAGCTACTTGGGAGGCTGAGGCAGGAGAATGGCTTGAACACGGGAGGTGGAGGTTGCAGTGAGCCGAGATTGTACCACCGCACTTCAGCCTGAGCAACAGACTGAGACTTCATCTCAAATAATAATAATAATAAAATCCACTTAAAGTAATTGTGCTGAAATAAAAACAACAACAAAAATTATCTCTCCAAGAAAGAAATCCTTGACAAAGATATTGGCAAAATACTATATACTAAACTCCTTAGATTTAGAGGTTAAAAAAATAGAAAAAGACTAACAAATCATGTAGCATAAGCTATCTATTATAAAGATAGCGGACATAACAACTTACTTGTAAAACCTGTAAAAAGTCCTGTGTTGGCATTTGTTAAAATCATATATAAAATTACTTTAATCCATGTTCAGTAAAAATCTGCATAGGAATAAAAGACTTTTCTTTTAAGAGCATTTTCATTATGGCAGGAAGCCTAACAAAACTAACATATGTGACATCAGTATTCTGAATATACAAATAACTCTTTCAAATTTATAAGTGACATATTAAACTTACTTAAAAAAAAAGAAGAGCTGAAAGGTAATCGACAGAACACTAAATTATTTTATGAAATTATATTCAACCTCACTGGAAGAAAATTCAAATTTACTCAAATATTAAGATTCAATTTAGGCTATCAAAATGAAAACCAAACATTAGGAGATCTAAAATTTGATATTAGATTTCTGGAAAGTAGTTTGATAATATACATCAAAATATGTAAATGGCCCTGATTTTGAGTCAATAATTCTACTTATATAAATTCACCTCAGGCATTACATTCAGAGATGATGATATAGATATTTTCGTAAGGATATCACATATAACACTGCTTAAAATAAATGCTTTTGGATGTCTGGATAAGATGTTTACTAGAATACAGGTAAATACATTTCTTCCCAAATTTACATAGAAATGGCTTTGAAAAAAGAAAAAATCAAGAAAAAGCCTGTGTCAGTTCTGAAAACAGAAAACAAGTAATGAGTCTTTTGTTACTTACAAATTTACATTAGTCAATCAGTATCCAGGCAGAATGGGATTTTTAGATGAAGGCACAAATGCTAGAGAAGCAGGAAGGGAGAACTTCTTCCAGGCCAAAAATGTTTTGTTTTTATATTTATTCAATCCTGCTTCCTATCCACCTAGTCTGTTTCTCATTCTAAGAACTGTATTATGTGCAAAAATTAAACTTCTTACTTTTTACATGGGTTGGTCCTAAGAACAAGCATTTTCTACTTGGAATCTGCAGTGTTCAGGTTGTTACAACAGTGCCCTCCCTTCCTGCTTCTCTAGCATTTGTGCCTTCATCTAAAAAATCCCATTCTGCCTGGATATTGATTCACTAACATAAATTTGTAAGTAACAAAAGACTGATAAAAAATTATTCTTGATGGAAAGGTAAGTAATATTTAAAAATATTAATACAACGTAATTTTCAGATTACATAACCAAAAACAGAAGCTACACATAGGCAGAAAGTAAGACAAAACTGTCACTTATGAAAATAAATGGAGCTAATTATTAAAGTCCTGGCAGTCAATTTATTGAACAAAATAAACTTGTGGAAATGAAATCATACACATAGGCTTTTTTCATACCCTTGCTCCAGAATAGTTTCCAGATTTCAAAGATGTTTAGTCACTTTTAGATATTGACCAAAATCCTCATTTTTCTGATTTATAAAGTCTGATTTGATTTGAAGCAACAACTGACTTCCTTTTTCCTTTTAAATCTTTCGTACTTCCCCCACTGATGCCTGACACACCTGATAAGTAGAAAAGTGGTGAGTTTCAAGTTTTGTCTCCACTCCTTCAGCTAGACCAGTTTTGTCAGTAGAATCTCTCACCTGCAGCACCCTGATGTGGGCAGTGGTTCCTCTGGTAGCGAATTTTGACCTTCCCCCTGCCCTACCTTCAGGCAGTCTACACCACCCAGACCCCATCAGTAGAGGCTGTCTTTCCCATTGGTCTCTCCCCTAGCTACCTTCCTCAAATGTGTTCCACAGGACAATCTGTACTATCTTTACCTACTGAACTCGGAACCTCAGTCTATTTCCAACACACTTTTCTCACCTCTGCCAAGCCAGGCCCCTCCAACCAGCCTCTAGCCTTCAGGTGTTTTCAGGCTTGACACAGACATCAGTGTGTCCCTGGATTCTTTTCTGAATATGGTCATAGAAGCCCTTTTACTTGACTGGGAGGATGTGCCAGGCTTGTGTCTATGAAGATGCAGGAAGAAACCAGCACTCTCTCTTCATAGAATTTCTTATTTTCTTCATAAAACCACTCTCTCTAAGGAATTCTTGGCTTTGCTCATGTAATATTGTGGTGAGAGATGGATTCATAGTTGACACACACAGTTTTGGATACCTCCCTTGTATGTCCTGCATGCAAGTTCTACTGCCAAGAATAACATGATACTTAGCACTGCTGTTCTCAGAATTGAGGCCAGACTTCATGTACACAGTCTTATTTTAACATTGTATTTCATACTTAACCCGCTCTACAAATCCAAAGCCTTACGTAATCTGGATCCTATATACCTTCTACCTTCACTCCCACTTGCTCCACACACTTCAGCTGCAATAGCTTCTTTTTCCAATTCTTGAATCTAATGTACATTCTCTTGCTACTCCCTAGAATAATGTTCTCTTAAATCTTTGCATGACTAGATCTTCATTCAGAAATTAGCAAATGCTACCTACTCAGAGAATCTTTCTCTGCTCCCTTATCTAGAATATCCCATATCACCTTTATCCTATTCAGCTGTCTTTATTGTCTTCATAGCACTTACAAATATTTAAAATATAGTCTGTCTTTCCCTACTTGAAGACATATTTCAGGGGAGTGGGAATCTTGGCTATATTGTACACCACTTTATCTTCAGGAATTGAAAAACTGTTTGCCCTAGGCTATGCAAAATACACAGTTACTGAAGAGAAAACATACAAGTAAAAATAGAGCAAACACTATCTAGGATATCAGAATGGTATATTTTCTATAAACAAGCAATCAATAAAGAAATAGAAGAAGTAAAACAAAAATTCCAGCTATGGAAAAAATTATGCCAGGCAAGTACAAACTTATGTACAAGTACAAATATTCAAAGTTACCTATTTATACTGAATAAATACAGTAATAAAAAAAGATAAGGCAAAATTAATACATACCTTTCATTATCATTTACTGTCAAATATCACAGCACCAAAGATGGTATTGGGATACTAGAAAACGAGTTTCATGAGAGCAGGGACTTTCAATTTTTGTCTTACTAATATATTGACAGTACCCAGAAAAATATCTGGAATATAGTAGATATTCAGTAAATATTTGTTGAATGAATAAACGACTCAACCCAAAGCAAAAACTGGCTTGGTGTGGTAGCTCTCACCTGTAATCCCAGCACTTTGGGAGGTGAAGTATAAGGATCACTTGAGCCCAGGAGTTTGAGACCAGCCTGGGCCACATAGAGAGACCTCATCTCTAAAATAAAAATAAACTAAACTATCCAGGTGTGGTGGCATGTACCTGTCATCCTAGCTACTCAAGAGGCTGAGATGGAAAGATCGTTGAACCTGGGTGGGTGAGGCTACAGTGGGTTGTGATGGTGCCACTGCATTCCAGCCTGGGAGACAGAGCAAGACCCTGTCTCATAAATAAATAAAGCAAAAACTCACTATAAATTCAATAAATATTGAATAAGTGTACTTGAATTGTTCAAAATACCATTCAAATTTTATGCAGACCAATTAGGCAAAAATAAGTCAATCAACAGAATTTTAAAACAAAGGAATTATTGCTTAAAGAACCAGTTTGACTGGTGTATAAAAATAAAGGAATTATTATCAATTATAATATTTCTTTGCAGACACCTTTAATTTCTTTATACTACTATTACGTAGTGTGTTCAACTGGAAATCCCAACCTTGATATTTTCATGTGAATTTTAAAATGAATGAATATTGTGTAATGAATAAGTTATTAATATAAGAATCCACATTGACTATTTTACTTTACAACATATGACCATATATTTTTGCAAACATCAAACAATCTGATTATATATCAGACTACATATTAAAAAATCTGATTATATACCAGACTACACAGAATACTTCCGTAAGTACCTGACAGTCAGGTTTATACAGGCATAATCTCCAATTACAGCTAAACAAACTATATATTAATGACAAAATATTAAGAAATCATCCACTATTAAATTAAAAAAGAAACAGTCTAAATGATTGTTTCAAATGAGAAATGAAAATCTTTTAAAACTATAAAAATGCATATGATTTATATGATTAAATTATAAATTACTTATTAAGAAGAATAAGATAATCATTCTATTCACAATTTTATAAAATAAAGTTCAGATTGAAAGAGACAAATGAAGACTTTTACTAACTTTATTCACATTTATGTTTATATGTATTTTGCAATGTCCACATATTGTCTTGGAATTACAAAGGCAATATATAATAAAAGATAAATGAATATAGATGATAACTTCTTGTGCTTGTATGCTAGTGTTTTCAAACCGTTATTGTGCAAAGCACTGCTTTACAGCATATTCATAAGTATGTTTGTGTATAGGTGGTAAAAGTCTCATTGTCTGTTTGGAAAATATCAGGGTAAACAGAAATAGGGATATATTTTGACTCCGGAGCTAATCAGAAAAATTGATCGTTAATGCACATCGCTGACTTCTATGCCTGTTTAATCTTCTTTACCAAGGAATACTTATTGCTTGGCATATCTATTAACAGTTCCCGCATCCAATATCTCAAGAAACCAAGTTTTTGGAACACTATTCTATTATGATACATGAAAACATACACATTAAATCAGTAATGTTCTAGGAAGATATAAATGACCATAATTGACAGAAGGAAAAAAAACAAAATAAATCAAATAATAAGTAAATAAGTTGTTAAAAAATTATACCAAAACAAGCTACATCCCCAGATCACTGGATTTATAGCTTTTTAAATAGTTTTAAATTAAAAAGCTCATATACTCTTCCGGGAAACAGAAAAAGTGGATAGTTGCCTAGTTAATATTATGAATATTTCTAATACAAAAATCTATTAAAAAGGCATGAAATTAAAATTCCTAAAATAATCTCATTTACAGATATCCAATGACAAATAAAATACCCAGTAATATAGTAAAAAAATCTTTGACAAAGTAGGATTATTGATCATACATTCAAAATTGCTTATATTTTATGAAATGTATTAATAAAATTCTTCCTACCAATGAGTCAGATGATAAATGGCTCAGCAATCACATTTATTTAATTCAACCAAAACATTATCAACTGTAATGTTAGATGCTTCCTGTCTGTCTCCAGGTCTCTTGTTTAGTCACTTTATCATGACATAAACTTCACTGTAATCTGCTCTGAAAAGGTTTTATTTATTTTCTATAATTATGAGCAGGAAATCATTTGAAGCACCATCTTATATAGAGAGTTGCAGATGAAAAGGTGTGTGAAAATCTTTCTTCAGTTACTAAAATCCTTCATCTCCTTTTTCACCTGATCTCTTTTTGCTGTTTCTAATTTGAGTTGTCATAACCACACTAACTCATACTTATGTGTGATAGATAGCAAAATAAAGAAGGAAGTACATGAACAAATAAAATAATGAAAATCAATATTCTTACTGTTTCCCAATGTAGGGTTTATTCATTTAAGGATCATGACCAAACATATATAGAAATAGGAAGTTTTAAAATTTTTCTTGTTCTTATAGTGACTTTCGAGTTTAGAATTAAAGAAAATCACATTTTTTAAAATTTTCCATGTCAGTTTTATGAGATGGATTTTATTCATTTCTAAATACATCAATGACATTTATCTGAGGAATCCTAAGAACCAATATAAAGTTCACACTACGCAAATATCTCTTACATCTGGAAAGGCTAACGCCGAAAAGTTCCTGTTGAGATTAGCATAGATCCAACAATTTAGTCTAAAGAAAGATAGAAAGCAAGAAGACGGAACTCCAACAAATATCAAAAAGGTCAATTATAAGCCTTGATCCAGTATTTTCTAGAAGATTATTGCTCCTAAATCTCCCGCTTGATCAACGGGCACATTGGTAGGTGGATGTTATTGCAACAAATAGATTTTTGTTTCCAACATAGAAGGCTATCATCTAGAACTGATGTATTTTTCTTTCTCCTATTTCATTCATTCATTCATTCATTCAACTATATACCTGCATGTTATGCAGAATTATGCATAGAAGAAAGAATTACTATGATCAAAAATGCAAAAAAAGTTAAGGAGCACTGATGAGTGATATCAAGGAAAAGGACTGCAGATGCAGAACACTATACCATCCAATCTTTTTATAATAAAACATAATTTTTGTGAATATACTTCTTTTGGAATGGATGAGCAAGGTGAAGGAAAGCACACTACCCCCACACATCAGAATATGTAATTCTGTGACTTGAACAAATGTATCATTGTGGTTAAAATAAAGGCGTTGCCAGAGAACATGCTGAAATATATTACTTTTGGTAGAACCCAACAGAGAAATTTTTCTTAACTGGTGGGGAAAAAAATAAACTATCTAACTAATAAATTAATGATGCTCTCCTAAATATATAGATTTTCTTTAGCATTATGGATACTGTGTTTTTCTTCTTTTCTTTGTTTACTAGGAATTTCATAGACAAATTTGTGGTCCTTGAACTTGTGGTCTAGGATTTGAGCATTTTGACTTCAATTTTATTTTTCATCTTTGATTTTATAATCCATGTTATTGTACATCAGTGTTCACAATTCTGTAACCTATATATAAAACAGATTTTTGAAATATGGTACACTGAGTCATCAGAACCTCCCTATCTCTTACCATCTAATTTTTTCTATTTCCATGTCATTCTCTTATTTGGAACTTGCAATAACCTACACACTATATTGCCTTCACTGGGTTTTTGTTATATCAGTCCCTTTAACACTGCTTCCCAAGTCATCCTAATTTTTTTAACTTAACACTCATATTCAATATTTTTTAGCATTTTATTGCAACAGAATATAATTACAGCCCTTCAAGTGCTTTCTAAATTGATTTTTAACAAACAATATGCTTCATAGAAAAATATAAAAAAAATACAAGACTAAAAATTAAGGTAAATATGTTACTCTAGAACAAAAACATTGAAGAAGAGAGCAATATTGTTATGAATATAAATTATCATTGTTTTATAACAGTATGATTGTAAACTGATCAAAAATATTGGAGAGAGTAATATTGTTATGAATATAAATTATCATTATTTTGCAATACAGTGTGATTGTAAACTGTCAAGACTTCTCTCACCCATTAGTAGTAGATTTGCCCTTCTTCTGCAACCAACTCATAAAACTGGATAAAATACTAAACGGGCATTAACCACAGGAAGTGAAAAACTCTGACCCTCAAGAGAAGAGAGACACGTGAAGTAAACAGCACATTTACCCTTGCTTTCTGCCTGTGGTCTCTTTCTAGATGGTGATACAAGGATATAGAAGCCAAGCAGAGCACAGAAATTTTGCTAAGTTGAAGAGGCAGATGTTGGAAATAGTGCTGAGGTGGCTAGAATGTACTGGGTAAGGTAACAAAGAGGAGACAGCTGGACAGAGAGATGGCCACAGAACTCTGATAGAGGTCTCTTCATGTCCTTGGCTAAGAGCTATGGAGGATATGCACAAAGAAGGAAAAATAAAACTCCAAAAACACATGCACGCACATGCACTTGTGCACGTGCATGCACACACACACACACACACACACACACACACACACACACACACACACATTCTGGCAAGTAAAAAATAATTATCTCTCCTAAATATATGGATTTTCTTTTGCCATTATGGATACTGTGTTCACTTTTCTAGTTTCCTCTGTTTACTAGGAATCTCATAGACAAATGTGTGGCTTACCAAATTGTGTAATTGATAAAGTAGTGTTAAAGTAATTGATTTGTCCAAATAAAAAGATGTAATGTTCTTTAAGGAAGGCAACATTCAGATTCTCTACAGTCTATCAACCACAATGTCCAGAATATAATTAAAACAATTATTATTAGAAGTATAAAGAAACAAGAGTATGTGGCCAGAAATGAAGACAGCAGTTAATAAAAACAGATCTCCATAATGACCTAGATGCTGGAATTAGCAAAGACTTCAGTATAACTGGTAGTAATATGTTCAATCATTTAAATAAAATGTATAAATAATTAATATATAGAAAATATCAATAGAGAAATAGGAAACATAACAAAGACCAAATGAACATTTTAATATTAAAAGTTGTAATATCTGACAATTTGAAAATGTTCTAAACGAGTATAATAACAAACTTAAGACTAAAAAACAAAAGGTCAGAATTTAAAGACAAACTAAAAAAAATAATTCCATGAGAAGATCCGAGAAAAGAAAGGTTGAAAAATAAAGGAATACAGCCTCAGTAACCATAAGGCAATGTCAGCAAGTTTATCATTGCATGCTGGAGTCCAAGAAAGAAAATAGAGAGAAGGGGGAAAAGAAAAATATATTTGAAGAAATAATATCTGAAATTTCTCTAAATTCAGTTCAAAATATCAACTTGTAGATGAATAAGCTTGGTGAACTCAAAGGATAAATACAAAGAAAACCATACATACTATATCTTAGTCAAATTTTGAAAATTAAGTATAAAGGAAAAGATACACTGAATAGAGAAAAATAGAAATACCATCACAGCTGACTTTTGACTGGCAGGAGAAATGGAGGCTATAAGATAGTGGAGTGATATTGTCTATGTGATATCATTATGTAATGATATCTTTAAAGTGCTGGACCAAAAATACTACAAAACAGTTAAAATCCAAAAATGTTGTATGTGCTATAAATATCTCTCACAGATGAGGATGAAAATTAAAATTTCCAGATAAAAAACAAGAGAATTAGTTACTAATGAAGTACACATTAAAATATATATGCTAAAGAAAGCATTGTAGACTGAAAGTTACTGATACGAGATACAACTTCAGATCTGCAGAAAGAATGAAGAGCACCAGAGTGGTAAATATGTGGGTAAATATGAAAGAATATATTTTTTCTTCTCTTGATTTCTTCAAAAGTCAATTGACTATTTAAAAAATAAAAAGGTATTATTGTAAAGTTTGTAACCTTTGTAGAAGTAAAACATATAACAACACAATGACGAGAATGGACTAATTGGAACTACACTATTGTAAGTTTCATTTTATTTTGAAATTGACAGATTGTATATTTTCTGTGAACATGACATTTTCAAATATGTATACATTGTGGAAAAGCAAAATCAGGCTGACTAACCTATACATTACCTCATGTAGTTATCATTTTTGTGGTGAGAACATAAGATCTCCCTTAAAATTTTTCAAGAGTACAATACATAATTTAAAAAATTAGAATATAAAACATAATACATTGTTCTTAACCATAGTCACTATGCTGTACAATAGATCTCTTGAACTTATTCCTAACTTCCTGAAAGTTTGTAAATTTATACTAACATCTTCCAAACTTCCTCTCCCACCACCACCCAAGTCCCTGTTAACCATCATTCTACTCTCTATGAGTTCTATTTTTTAGAATCAATGTACATCATACAATATTTATTTTTTCTGTATCTGGCTTATTTCACTTAACATAATATCCTCCAGGTTCATTAATGTTGCCCCAAGTGAGATAATTTTCTTCTTTTTCTTAGCTGAACAGTATTCCATTGAGTATGTATGCCGTATTTTCTTCATTCATCTGCTGATGGACATTTTAGGTTGATTCCCTAAGTTGGCTATTGTGACTAATGCTGCAATAAACATGGAAGTGCAGATATCTACAACATGATTATTTTATTTCCACTAAATAAATACCCAGTTGGGATTGCCGGATTACATGATAGTTCTGTTTTTGGTTTATTGAGAAACTTCCATATTGTTTTACATAATGACTGTATTAATTTATATTCTCACCAACGATGTGCAAGAATTCCCATTTCTTTGCATACTCTCCAATATTTGTTATCTTTTGTTTTTTAGATAATAGCTGTTCTACCTAGAGAAAAGTGATCCTTCATTATGGTTTTAATTTGTACTTTCTTCATAATGAGGATTTTTTTCCAAATACCTATTGGACATTTTTGTATCTTCTTTTAAAAAATGTCTGTTCAGGACTTTGACCATTTAAAAATCAGGTTGTTTTGCTATTGAATTGAGTTTTTTTCTATATTTTGAATATTAACCACTTATCATATGCATGGTTTGTATTTTCTCCCATTATATAGGCTGTCTTTTTACTCCGTTGATTGTTTCCTTTGCTGTGCAGAAGCTTTTTAGTTCAATGTAATCCCATTTGTCTATTTTTGCTTTTGTAGCCTGTGCTTTGGGGGTCATATCCAAAATATCATTGCCCAGACACATGTCATGAAGCTTTTCAGCTAGTTTTATTCTAATAGCCTTACAGCTTTGGCTTTTAAATGTAAGGCATCCATTTTGAGTTGATTTTTGTATGTGGCATAAGATAAAGGTTTAATTTCATTCTTCTGCAGGTGCATTTCCAGTTTTTCTAACACCATTTATTGAAGACACTATCCTTTCTCCATTGTGTATTCTTGGCACCTTTATTAAAAGTCAGTTGGCTGTAAATTTATGGATTTATTTTTAGGTTCTTTATTGTGTCCCATTGGTTTATGTGTCTATTTTCAATTATGCTATTTTGATTATATAGCTTTGCAGTGTATTTTGAAGTCAGATATTGTAATGTCTCTAGCTTTGTTATTTCTATTCAAATTTGCATTGGTTATTCAGGGTCTTTTGTGATTCTGTATAAATTTTAGAATTTTTTTCTACTTCTGTGAAAATATCATAGATGTTTTGGTAAGAATTGCATTGAATCTATAGATTGCTTTGGCTAGTATCAATATTTTCACAATATTGTGAGGTTTTAAAATTTATATGTGAAATAATTCTTAATTCTAGAAGGAAATGTAGAATACCTTCATGATCTTGGGATATGAAAATATTTCTTAGAAAAGATACAAAAAGCAATAATCTTAAAAAATGAAAAATTATACTATATTAAATTAAAACTTTCATTCATCAAAAGAAATGAAAAATGTGTATTAGCTACAAACTTAGAGATTAATATTCTGAATACATATATTTCAGGGGTCCCCCAAGTTTTTTGGCACCAGGGAGGTTCTGTGGAAGATAATTTTTCCACAAACCTGGGCAGTGGGGGGAATGTTTATGGGATGATTCAAGCATATTACATTTATTGTGCACTTTATTTCTGTTATTATGTTGTAATATATAATGAAATAATTATATAACTCACCATTATATAGAATCTGTGGGAGATCTGAGCTTTTCTTCCAGCAACTGGACGGTCCCATCTGGCAGTGATGGGAGACTGACAGATCATCAGGCATTAGATTCTCATAAGGAGGATGCAACCTAAATCCCTTGCATGCTCAGTTCACAATAGATTCCCACTCCTCTCAGAATCTAATGCTGCTGCTGATATGACAAGAGGTGGAGCTTAGGTAGCAATGCAAGTGACAGGGAGCAGTTGTAAATACAGATGAAGGTTTGCTCCTCCACAGCTCACCTCCTGTTGTGTGGCCTAGTTCCTAACAGGCCACGGACTGTTCTGTAGCCCAGGATCTGGGGACCCCTGACATATTTGACCTGCCCTGTAACTTGTATCCAAACGAAATAAACTACTCAGTCACTTTATACAAGTACATATACAAATGGCCAATATGCATAAAAAGGGGTATTTAACATCATTATTCACCAAAAAAAAAAAAAAAAAAAAAACCCATGAAAATGTAAAGCAAACTGAGCTGTCACTTCATTAGTAGAAGAGCTAAAATTAGAGACTGCCAAAACTACACAGAAACAGAAAACAGATTGTTATCTAGAGCACGGAGGAGACAAAGTTACTCATTAATGGGTATGGGGTTTTCCTTTGGAATAATGACAATACTCTGGCACTAGATAGCGGCAATAATTAGACAACATTATGAATGTACTAAATGTCACTAATGGTAAATTGTATGCTATATGTATTTTACTATAATTAAAATAAAATAATTTCCAATACTAAAGTTGCCTTGGATGTGGAACAAGAGAATATTTATATGTTGGAGATGAAAGGGTATCATGGTATGATCATTATGAATAATAGTTTAGCAGTTACTTTTTTCCTAATGATTTTGATAGCCAAAACTTAGAAAAAACTCATATATCTTTTGTCTGAGCAATGGATAAACATCATTTTACATCAATGGTGTAACCATTTCCAACAATAGGAAAAAATGAGTTTCTGATACATCCTGCATGTAATATGTATGCATCTCAAAAACAACATTGGAGTGAAAGAAATCAGATCAAATGTACACATGTTGTATAATATTATTTACATGAACTTTAAGTATACGCAATATTATCTATGGTAGTATAACTGAGTATGTGGGGAGAGATTTACTTGCCACAAGTGAACCCGTTGAAATTATGGCACCTTTGTTAAAAGACATTTGGCTGCAAATCTTTACAGGAACATTGGTAACACGGTTGCATAGACATTCATCAAAATGCACAGGATTGTACATTCAAGATTTCTACATTGCACATATATAAATTTTAGTGCAATTTAAAAAAATGAGCATGTTGAATATAAACCCAGTTTTATTTGTAAAAAAGTTGTAGTTCTACAAACATTACTATGTACATTTAAAAGAAAGAGAAATGGAAGAACTGTATGCGAAATGGCTAACACTGGTTTTCTTTAGGGGTAGATATATTTAGAACTTTCGAGTTCTATGTTCCAAAATTTGTGGTTTATATATTGTTAAATAATGTTATGAGTAGAAAATAAGCACCAATTAAAACATAGAAACATTAAATCTAGTTATACCAAACAATGCTAAATGCGCATAAAAGAGGAATAAAGGGATAATTTAAAATGTATATGAAAAGACAATTGAAGTGAGAGATTTTGGCTATTTTAGATCTCTTATAATTCTGATTGATAAAGTGGTAAAATCAGACAAAAATTACGTAAACAATATTCTCCATAAGATAATTAATAGACATTACCTTTAGTGACCAAATGATATTTGTCAAAATTTGTCATAAAATAATCTACACATGAGATTTAGATTAATGCACAAAATGAGAAATATTACAGAAAATATTCTGTGTCACAGAGTATTTTTCCTGACTGCTATGTATATTTAAAGTAATATAACCATATATTTAACAAACAAAAACTCAAACAATTGAAAATAAATTTATAGTCCCCTAGTATCAAATTAGTGAGGAAGTAGGTCAGGAATACACCAAATCACTATTAAGAAACATACAATAAACATACAACGTAAAATCTTTAAGGGATGCAATAAAAACATCACTTACAGGACGTCAAATGGTAAAAAGCTTAATCATGTACATAAAAGGGTTAATACTGCAGTGTATGAAGAGTCCATTCACATTTATATGAACATTAAGATAGCAATAAAGAAATGGGATAATGATACGAAAAACACAAATAAGAAATCACTTCATTATAAATATACATTATTAATCAAATAAGCACAAGAAGAAGCAATAATCAGGTATAATTTTACTTATATAAATTGATCAATTTAAATATATATATTTGTGTATATGTGTGTATGTGTATACATATATGTATATATGCAATGTTGATAATAGTATAAAGTCACATTTGCATAACTGGTGATGATATAACTTGGAATATATATTTGGATTCACTAATCTTATTCTTGGAAATGTATTTTAAAATATTAATTCAATTTATTTACAGTTATAGCCTTAAAGACTCTTGTTAAAGCTTTATTAATAATTGCAAAAATTGGAAGGAATCTAAATGCTCTATAATAGAGGAATTGTTAAGTTAATTAGGGCTTATCAGTTCAATGAATTTTGGTGCAGACATGACAAAAATAATTACATTCACTACTTGATAATATGAATTATGCTTACTATGCTATATTGAACTTAAACATTTAAAATATATTTTGTGTAAAATTTGATTCGCATATTTTTAAATATTATATGGACATGAAGTAAGGATGAACAGAGAATAGTGTCTGAGAGTATACATAAATTTTTAATAACATTGTCTTTGTGTAATGAAGACCTTTTACTTTTGATTATGTATATTTCTTTATTGCTAGTTTTTAACCATAAGTAGGCATCGCTCCAGTAAAAACTATACACATTTACATAACTATGTATATATAGACATGAATATTTATGACTATCCCCATGGTTTGGCTTACAATTTTTGTACTTATGATGGATTTTTTGGGGGTTGTAACCTCACTGTAAGTCAAAAAGCATCTGGACTTACAATGGTGCGACTTGTGATTATTTTACTTTATGATGGACTGATCAGGGTATTAAATGCATTTTGACATACAATATGTTTGACTTATGATGGATTTATCTCAAGACGTAACCCCATCTTAAGTTGAGGAGCATAGGTAATATGCATTTATACATTTTTATGTACATATGTATACATATATTTGTATATATATATGTATATTAATTTTATTTCAATTTTTTAAAGTGCTAGAGGCTGTGATCAGTATCAGGGATACAGAAACAGTTAAACTCTTTGCCTCCTAGAAGGTCTCAGTCTCCATGCAGGGGACCAAGTGGCCTGTAAACAGATTACTGTATGGCAGCAGGAGAAAGTCAGAAAGCTCTGGGAACACACAGGGAAAGTACAAAAATGCACAGACCCACTGCATTAAAGAAATGATACTATGGTCAGATTTTAACGTGCCCTTTATATTGTTATATTATTATTTAATGATAAATATGTAATTAATTATTTTGGAATGTTGTAAGTTTTTTAACATAATAAATTCTATGCCCTCAACTTTTCTCAAGAATTTACAATATCTGTTCACAGATTTCTCTTCAATCTTACTCTTTATTTTTTCCTACCCAAAACCATTATTCTAGCCAACATGCCCTAATTAGTTATTTCAAAAATAGCATTTGTGAATTTTTTCCCCTTCCACTTTGCTTATATTATTGTTCGAAACCAGAGGTCTGTAAATGAGGTCCATGGGTGAAATTTGGCCCACTGCCTGTTTTTGTAAATAAATTTTACAATTTATTTGTAAAATAAACAGCCATAGACCATGGCTGTTCCAAACAAGAAAAGCAAAGATGAGTATCTATGACAGAGATCATGTGACCCATAAAGCCAGAGGTATAAGTATCTATCTAAACCTTTACAGAAAGAGTTTGGCATTCCCTGTCCTAGACTGTTGTCCAAGACTTTAATGTTCTTTTTACTTGTAGAAATATTACACTTCTTCCTTGCCCATAGGCTCAACATCATTTGTCATCAAGAAATTGAAAATTATGACGACATTGAGATAATACTACATACCTATTAGAATGGCAAAAATCTAAAAATACTGACAATATAAATATTTGTGAAGATTCAAAAGTATAAGAACTCCCGTTTATTGCTGGTGGAGATAAGAAATGGTATGACTATAGAAAATGGCTTGAAAGTTTCTTATAAAGCTAAACATAGTCTTACTGTACAGTTTCACGTGTGTGCTCTTACGTATTTACCTGAGTGATTTGAAAATGTATGTTCACACAAACACCTTCCATTAATGTTTATAGTAACTTTATTCGTAAGTGTCAACAACTGGATGCAACCGAGCTGTTCTGCAATAATAGGTGAATAGATAAACTGTGATTATCTATGTAATGGTATAGTATTCACCAATAAAAACAAAGCACTATAAAGTCAAATAAAGACATAAATAAACCATAAAGGCATACTGCTGGGGAAATAAGCCAATCTGGAAAAGCCACATCCTGTATGATATGATTTCAATTTGTATAACATTTTGGAATGACAAAACTAGAGAGAGCAAACCTAACATTGGTTGCCAGGTGTTCAGGGGGCAGTGGTTAGAATAGGTGAAACATGAAGGTATTTTTTAGGGTGGGAAAACTGTTCCATATGACAATCTAATGGTGAGTATAAGACATTAAGCATTTGTTAAAACATATAAATTTTTCTGTACAAAGAGTTAACCTTTATGTATGCCAATGCTTAAAAAATCATTTAGGGGTTGAGGGAATTGCAGGATAAAATACTAAATGGAATAAAAGAACATGACTATATTACAAATATATAAAACAACCGCACCAAGTGAAGTGTCAGAATAAAGCACTGATATAAGTAACTTTGGATATAAGTGGAGAGTATTAGACTGAAGGTAAAATAAAGTATACATAAAAAGTGCACTCTGGGCAGGGCACGGTAGCTCATGCCTGTAATCCCAGCACATTGGGAAGCCAAGGCAGGAGGATCACTTGAGGTCAGAAGTTCAAGATCAGCCTGGCCAACCTGGTAAAATACAAAAATTAGCTGGGCACGGTGGCACTCAACGGTAATCCCAGCTACTCAGGAGGTTGAGGCAGGGAATTGTTTGAACCCGGGAGGCAGAGGTTTCAGTGAGCTGAGATCATGCCACTGCACTCCAGCCTGGGCAACAGAGTGAGACTCTGTCTAAAAAAAAAAAGAAAGGAAAAAAAATTGCACTCTGGATGATAAAATTATTTTCCATGGGCATAGGCATTAACAATTCTAAAACCACTATATATGGTATAGAGAAATTGAACAATGAAGAAAGGAGAACAAGATGGTGAAAGTCTGATATGGTTTGGATTTGTATTACCACCAAAATCTCATGTTGAATTGTAATCCCCACATGTCACGGGAGAGACCTGGTGAGAGGTGACTGGATCGTGGGAGAGGAGTTCTGTGATAGTAAGTGAGTTCTCATGAGATCTAATGGTTTAAAATTGGCACTTCCTCCCTAGCACTCTCTCTCCTGCCATCATGAAAAACTATGTCAGCTTCACCTTTGCCTTCTGCCATAATTATAAGTTTCCTGAGGCTTCCCAGTTCCTGTGGAACTGTGAGTGAATTAAAACTCTTTTCTTTAGAAATCGCCCAGTTGCAGGTAGTTCTTTATAGCAGTGTGAAAATGAACTAATACAGAGTCATATTTCTAATTATTGGAGCAGGATGTTATAAATATACAAGGGAAAAAAGACAGCATGGTCCATGTAATAATTGATTAGAGTTTGAGACGTCAGTATTAACTCATCATTAGCTTAACATAGATGCAGGTGGTTAAATATAAAATATTTATAGATATGTGTGTATGCATAGTTTAACATACACATGTCTCTGCTTTATCAGCTGAAAGGTTCTAAAAGCAATGATACTCTAATAGCAACAAATATACCTACCACCCAGACTTTGGACTTCATAAAAGGAGCAAGCGTTTTTTAAAGGAATGACTGATTCTTGGACTACAGCAAAAAGTATACATGAAGATGCTGGAGCATTATGTAATTCTAGAAAGGGAGAAAGTGCTCCAAAAATAAAAAGAAACTCTATATTAAGAGGGTATGTAAAAGGGATAGTGGAGACACCTGAATGAGCTCCCAAGAACCAAGCTAAAAAACTTTAAAAACAAAGTAAGTAGTATTTGATCATAACTCAATACATAAAATAAATATTCATGTGCCCATAATTATAAAAATGATTCAAAAATAAACAAGTGGGGGAAAATAGACAAACACAAATAATTTATTTAGTTACTCTGCTCTTAAGGAAGTAGAGTATATATTTCCCACTCCTTAACTCTGAACTGTTCATAGCGACTTTCTTGCAGAGAGTACAGTGGAGAAAGAGAGAAAACAAAGAATACATTTAAGTGAAGAAATCTAAAAAATATTACCTCAATCCAGGTAATCAAGATTATGACAGTAGGCATAATACTGGCTCAACAATGTGCATGTCTTAGTCCCTGGAACACATGAATATGTTTGTTACAGGGCAAGAGAGAGTTAAGGTGGCAGAAAGAATTGAAGAATTGAGATTGTTAATCAGTTGACCTTCAAATAGGCAGATTACCTTATATTACTCAGGAGGGACCAATGTAATCACAAAGATCCTTAAAATGGAAGAAAGAAACAGAAGAGGAGTCACGAGATGTGACATTGGAAAAGACACAGAGAGATACAACATTGCTAATTTTGATGGTGGGAGAAAGTACTAGGAGTCAAGGAAAGAGGGTAGCTTCCTAAGCCAGAAAAGAAAAAACATGGGTGCTGTTTGTAAGGGAAATGGATGAACTTTAGTCAGGAGTAGGCCAAGGCAGCCTTCCTGCACAGCATGACTCAGCAGGTTTGGAGTACAGGTGCACAACTCTGCACATTATGTAACCACACCACGTGAGGCACATTAAGTGACAACTCACATGAACTTGTGCTTGGCTTGGAGCCACTATTGTCTGCAAAGAATATAATTACTTTCTGACTCTGTACATACCACTAATGTCCAGAGAGAGAATAATGTCATGTTGAAATTGCCTATGATTCCTTGAGTGTTTTTCCAGCTTCCTGCCCACTAATTCCCCTTGGATCTCAGATTGGGCTAGAACCTGACACTATTCTGGAGCCTCTGAAAGACAGCACAGTTCTGCTGATATTTTGATTTTAGTGAGATTCAGGTTGGACTTGTAACCTATAGAAATGTAAGATTCTGTTGTTGTTTAAACTACTAAATTTGTTGATAACTTGTTACAGCAGTAATAGAAAATAAATACAGCTTATCAACAGTGGGAGGCCATATTGATAGACTGTTCCCTTGACATTTTTTGATGAGAATATCCCTTTACTTCCATGTTTTTCCCCAAAAAACACATACTCCTAGTCAAATCATGATGAATGTATCAGGCAAATCCTAATTAAGGAACATTATATGAGTGACCTGACTGTTAATCCTAAAAACTCTCAAGGTCATCAAAAGCAAAGGAGTCTGAAGATTGTTTAAGGAGTTTAGGGAGAAATGACTATGTATGTGCTATGGTTTGAATGTTCCCACCAAACTCATATCAAAATTTAATTGCTTTTGTAACAATACTAAGAGGTGGGGGTTTTAAGAGCTGATTAGATCATGAGTGTTCTGCCCTCTTGAGTGGATTAATTCCATGATCACAAAAGCGAGTCAGTTATGAGGGAGTGAGCTACTGATAAAAGAGTAAGTTCAGTCTTACTTCTCTGTCTAGTGTGCTCACTTCTGCCTTTTGCCTTTCCTCCATGAGATGACCCTCACAAGGTGCCAGTGCCAGGCTGTTGGAATTCCTAGCCTACAGAACTGTGAGAGACAAATTTCCTTTCTTTACAAATTATTCAGTCTGTCATATCTTGTTATAGCAGCAGAAAACAGACTAAGATAGTATATATTTTAATATAACATATTAATGTAATGTGTTATCCTGGATGAAATCCCAAAACACAAAATTATGCTAAAACTGAAGAGATTTGAATAAAGTATGGACTTTAGTTAATAATATATCAGTATTAGTTCATTAATTGTGATAAATGTACCATACTAATGTAAATTGCTAATGATTGTGAAAACAGGGTATGTGATGTAAAAAACTATTTTGTAATAATTTGTAAATATGAAACTTGTAAAACAACAAAAAATGTATATTATTTATTTATTTTAGATTGAGAGGGTACATATGCTTGTTTGTCACATGGGTATATTGCATCAGAGTGGGGACTGGGTTTCTAGTGTCCCCATCACCCACATATTGAATATTGTACCTAACAGGTAATTTTTCAGCTCTCACTTCCTCCTACTCCCCTGCCTTTTGGAGGCCTCAGTTTCTATTATCTGCATCTTGATGTCCATGTGTACCCATTGTTTAGCTCCCACTTATAAATAAGAACATGTAATATTAGATTTGATTGATTTCTGCCTCTGAGTTAGTCCACTTAGGATAATGGCCTCCAGCTCCATCCATGTTGCTGCAAAAAAATATGATTTCATTCCTTGTTATGGCTACATAGTATTCCATAGTATATCTGTATATTTCCTTTATCCAGTCAACCATTGGTTGACACTTAGATTGGTTCCAGGTGTTTACTATTGTGAATAGTGCTGGAATAACCATTCGAGGGGCAGGCATCTTTTTAATATAACAATTTATTTTCCCTTGAGTAGATACCCAGTGGTGGGATTGCTGAGTCAATTGGTAGTTCTATTTTTAGTTCTTTGAGATATCTCCATACTGTTTTCCATAAAGGTTGAACTAATTTGCATTCCCACCAACAGTGTATAAGTGTTCCCTTGTCTCCAAATCCATGCCAACATCTATTGTTTTTCTATTTTTATTTATTTATTATAGAGATGGGGTCTTGCTCTGTACCCAGGATAGAGTATAGTGATGCAATTATATTTCACTAAAGCCTGGAACTTCTGGGCTCAAGTGATCCTTCTTCCTCCTGCACCAGACTCCCAAGTAGCTAGGACTACAAGTACATGCCACCAAGCCTGGCTAGTTTTTTATTTTTTATTTTTTTTTATTTTTCATAGAAGTAGGGTCTTATTCTGTCCTGAACTCCTGGCCTCATGTGAGTTTCCTGTCTTGGTCTCCCAATATTTTTGACTTTTTAAATAAAAGCCATTCGGACTGGTATACAATGACATCTCAATGTTGTTTTGATTTGCATATCTGATGATTAATGATGTTGAACATTAAAAAGTATTTTTAAAAAGCCTTTAATACGTTTCTGGTTCCAGTCACTAACTTCCATCACATGATAAATCCTCACAAAGAGAAATCTGGCTGATCCCAATAAATGCAAGAACTAGGAGAGATAATATTTTTTAAATGTTGTTTTAATACAACTAAATTTAGAGTGGTTTGTTATGCAGCAATAGATGAAAGGAACAGTCCTGAAAGCAAACTTATTTCCTTTGTACCCTTTCTCTCTCTCTCATCATGTTGCTTTCCTTTGCAAAGTTGGCCAGGTTATACTAAGATTAGTTATTTGCAAAAAGTCTGAATCCTTTCACTCTACATGTTCTGGTTTTTCTATTCTGATGTAAGAGTCCTAGAAATCAATTAAAACCGATTCTGATATTTATGAGTGAGAAGTTACAAATTTTTACTATATGTTCTATTTTGTAACTTAAACAAGAACCATCATCATCATATACATACAAAAATAGTAATGGTAAAATCAATATGCAACATTCAGTGAGTGCTGACTCTGTACCATGCTCAATGCCCAACACCTTACATATTATCTCATTTAATCCTTACAACTCTATGATAGAAATGCTATTATTGATCATTTTATAGAAGATGAAACCAAGATTTAAGTAGCTTAAGCAACTTGCTAATGCATAGATAGCACCTTTTATTAACTTTTAATTGTAGATGACATGCATATTTTAACAGAGAATTTAACAGCATTTTAAAACTTACGTGTAAGCATCCTGGAAAGAGTCACTCTCATTCTTGGTATAAAATTTTAAGTCAGTTTTCTAAACTGATACATGAAGTTTGTATTATTTTCTAACCTTGATTCAAAGATTTTTGGGGTGCATCAGAAATGTCTGTATCAAAAATGTAAATGTTACTTACCCTCTTGAGATCCACGGAGATGTAGCCAGTGGCATTATATGTTAAATAATCTTCATAAGTGATTCTGTGACACCTGAAATCTGAGATTAAGTGCACTGTCAGATTTTCTTTTTCACATTATCTCCCTTCTCAACAACTTCGAGTTTATTACTAGCCACTTTCATTATACTTTTTGATAAATGAATAAAAATATCAAGTGCTATGAAAGTTCCAAGAAAATCTTTGCTAAAGAAAAACTTTTAATGTGAGCCTGTCTAGACCATTGAAAGGGTTAGTCATCCAACGGAAACACATAGGAAGAAAGAGATTGACAAAATTAATAGGTAAAGTGTTTATTAAAATTATTACTCTATTGCCCAAATTGTTGACAACATGTAATTTTCTTCTTTGCAGCCCTCACTATAATTTGCTTCATTTGGCTGTCTAAGAGGAAAGTTATGTTTTTCTGTAATCACTGTAGCAACTCCAAAAGAAGGTGCTTTCATGTGTTAAGCATTTTATAATGCCAACCAAAAGGTACATTCTTAACAAGAATAAACCAAAAGGTTAATTTCAATTATAATAATCTGTGCTTGTGACCATTAGAGTGACCCTGCTCAGATCATGCAAAGTATACAAAATATAGTTCTCCTACACATGCCAACCTGTTGTAGAGATGTCTTGCTCTTCAAATGTTCCAGTTCTTAAAATAGATATTTCTAAAGATCAGACTCAGAACTCAGAATTCACAGTTACAACTTTCTTATACAAAAAAAATAAATAAAATAGAGAGAGAGAGAGAGAGAGAGAAATTCACTAGAATAAGAACTCTCACTGTATTTATTTTTCTTTGAATCTTTTGTATCTCTCCTTGCCACTGGTATAATGTCAAGAATTTGTTTCTTTATCCCTAAACTCTAGGTTTCTTCGAAGACTAAGCACAATCGATCTCTTAGAAAGTTGATTTCTGAGGCTGTAATATTTTCAGAAGATGAATACATCTTTCATTTCTAAATCTGCCCATATAATTTTCCATCTTAAAGCTCATGTGCTATCCTCATTCCATAGAATAAAATTCAAGTTCTGTAACATGGCATAAGCCTCTCCACAATCTTGTTCTTCCTCTTTCTCCAGATTCATCTCCTGTCATTTCTGCCTGACCTAAGAGACACCCTAAACTTCTTGTAGTTCCCTGTATGTTCACCTTATTATTTTCTTAGTTTTCGTGCTCTTTATGCAGTATATTTCTCAATTTTTATATTTTTTTCTGCCTGCTTCTGGAGCCCATGTGCCTTCTTAAACGTTCATTCTGACAGTTCAAAAAATGTATCTAACAGGAATCTGCTTTGCCCTTCAGGCTAGGTTAAGTGGAATGCCTTATAGTTCCATGATGCTTTGTACGTATCTTGACATAGTGCATTTTTTTTATTGTGTTTCTCTCCCATTGTACTGACCTATTTAAGGATAAGTAATAGTCTAATTCATCTTGAAAATTTCTAGAGACAGGTTTATAGTTACCTTCCAAAAATGTTAAACAAGGGAATGAATATGCTATGTTAGATGTCAATAAGTATTTGTTGAATTAAGTGCAAAATTGGATTAATAAAGATGCTGCAACCATCAGGCTGGATGTTAAAAGAAAAAATATGTAGGCAACTGTCAAATACCAAGCTAAAATGAATCTTTTCTTGCTCTGAAATTATGTTCCAGGATAAGAACATTTTTCTTTTGCTTGTTTTAGAAATATTTTAATATATCAATGATACAAATATATAGTGCATATATCATTATTAGGTTTATTGAATGGCCTTCTCATTAACCCATGAGGTCAATAATATTATTAATTTTATATTCCCAGGGTGAAACATTCTTGGTTCACAATGAACACATAGTAATTACTTTTTGAATGAGTAAATGACAAGCTGAATGAATAGACTCTTTTGTTTAAGATTTCTTATTTTGTTAATTCAGGTGTGAATAAAGCCAATAATCAGGGCTAAATCACATTGATAAACAATAGGAATGTTTTGAATTTCAAAAGGAAGTTCAGAAATCAAAATTAAAAAATTTGACTATTTGTTTAAAAGCACTCTCAGCTGAGAAAGCAAAGCAAATATGTATATACTAACCTGTGTGTATATACATATCTACAAATACTTCTATATTTAAATATGCCTACTGACATTAAGCAAGATATGAGTTGATACTGATATTGCCACTTTAGTCCATTAGCACATGGGTCTTCTACCCTCCGCCCCCTAATCACAAGTAACCTCCCCACTCAGTGAGAAAACTGACTCCCAACTTCTTCCGTTTACTTCGCTGTGCGATTACAATATATATAATTTCAGAATCACTAACAAGTAATCCTTTGGAAACCAACTTTATCAACCAGAGTACAGTGCTATGTATAGCTCCTTTTGTCTTTTTTTTAAAAGACTCCATTCATTTCCAAAGTGACTTAGGTCAACATTTTGTTCCCCTACCCCATTAAGTGAAGTTGCTGCATACTTTCACAAAATAATTAGGTTCTTTTGTCATGTTTAGCATCCTATCCTGAAATCCCCTGACTGTTAAAATATTTTTAAGATTTGCATTCATGAAGTTTGATTCTTTGTGCTGTAAAATTCTGTGGGTTTTAACAAAAGCATAGTGCAATGTATTCACTATTACAATATCACACATAATAGTTTCACCACCAAAAATAAACCACCTTTGCTTCACCTGTTTAATTTCTCCTCACTCCTCCAATCCCCTGACAGTCTCTTATCTGTTTATTGTCTCTACAGTTTTGCCTTTTGAGGAATTCCATTTCAACGCAATAATAAAATACATTGCCTTTGTTGGTTGGTTTCTTTCACTTAGCAATATGTATTTAAGATTCATCCATATCTTTGTGTGGTTTGATAGCACATTCATTTTTATTGCAAAAAAGCATTCCATTATATGGCTGTATCACAGGTTGCTTATCCATCATCAGTTGCAGGATATCTTGGTTGCTAACAAGTGATTATAAACAAAGCTGCTATAAACATTTTCATGCAGATTTATATATACCTATGTTTTCAAATCAGTTGAGTGAATACCTAGAAGTGCAATGCTAGATCTAAACACTATGTTCTACTTTGTAAGAAACTGCCAAGCTGTCTTCCAAAGTGGTTGTAACATTTTTTCCTCCCAAAGTAACAAGTGAAAACTCTTACTGCTCATATCCTTACCAAATTGGTAATGACAGCGTTTTTTTTTTTGTTTTATTGTAGTCATTCTAATAACTGTGTAATATTTTTTCATTGATATTTTTGTTTGCCTTTTATTTATTTATTTATTTTGAGAGAGAGTCTCGCTCTGTCACCCAGGTTAGAGTGCAGTGATGCAATCTTGGCTCACTGTAACCTCTGCCTCCTGGGTTCAAGCAATTCTCCTGCCTCAGCCTCCCGAGTAGCTAGAACTACAGGTGTGCACCACCACGCCCAGCTAATTGTTGTTTTTTTTAGTAGAGACAGGGTTTTACCATGCTGGTTAAGCTGGTCTCAAACTCCTGACCTCAGGTGATCTGCCTGCCTCGGCCTCCCAAAGTACTGGGATTGCAAGCATAAGTCACTGCACCCAGCCCTTGTTTACATTTTATTAACAGTTTATGATATTGAGCACCTTTTAAAATACTTATGTGATGTATCTGTATATCACAAATATATATATGACATATATATAAGTATTTATATATATAAGTATATATATATATATTTTAATATATATATGTAAGCTGTCTGGTCAAATCTTTTGCCCATTTTTTAATTGGATGGTTATTATTATTGAATCATAAGGGGTTCATGTACTCCAGATACAAGTTCATCATTAGATGCACACTTTTAAAATATTTTTTCCCAGTCTTTGGCTTTTTTCATTCTTACAACAGCGTTGTATTCATTTTCTATGGCTGCTGTAACAAATTACGACAAACGCCTAAAATTGTAGAGATATAATTTCTCATATTACTGAAGGTCAGCTTCCAAAATCAACTTCACTGGGCCAAAAGCAAGGTGTTTGCTGGGTAACATACCCTCCAGATGCTCAAGGGAAGCACCTGTTCCTGTCCTATTTCAGTTCTAGAAGCTGTTGGAATTCCTTGGCTTATAGCCACATTACTACAATCTCTGCATTTGTGGTTATACTGTGATCATTTTTGTCTGTATAGAATTTATTTCTACATTTTTTTTTTGACAGAGTCCCACTCTGTCACTCAGGCTGGAGTGCAGTGGTGCCATCTCTGCTCACTGCAGCCTCCACCTCCCGAGTTCAAGCAATTCTGCTGTCTCAGTCTCCCGAATAGCTGGGACTACAGGTGCGTGCCACCACACCCAGATAATTTTTGTATTTTTAGTAGAGACAGGGTTTTACCATGTTGGTTAAGATGGTCTTGATCTCCTGACCTTGTGATCCTCCCACCTTGGCCTCCCAAAATGCTGGGATTACAGGCATGAGCTACCATGCCCAGTCTCTACATCTCTTTTACAGAGGCATTTGTGATTACATTTAGGGTCTGCAATGTGAAGACCCCCTTTCCAAATATAAAGTAATATCTACAGGTTTGAGAGATTAGGACCCTACATCTTCAAGATGATTAAGGCTTCCACAAGTGAATTTTGCACAGAGGAAAATTTCACTTCAGTCCATTTTTTTTTCTTTCATTGATTGAGCTATTCATATTTTATCTAAAACTTCAAATTTCATTTCAGTCCTTTTTTTCTTTCATTGATTGGGCCATTCATATTTTATCTAAAACTTCAGAATCAAACACAAGATTATATAGATTGTCCTACATCTTCTTCCAGAACTTTTATACTTTAGTATTTTATAGTCCTTGCTCCATTTTGAGTCACATTTTTGGAAGGTGTAAGGTCTGCATCTAAGTTCTGGCATATGAATGATCAGTTGTTACGGCATCATTTGTGGAAAGTATTAATCTTTCGCTATTGAAATGACTTTGTACATTTTTCCAAAGTCAGTATACTGTATTTGAGTTTGTCAATTTGGGTTCTCTATCGTGTTTCATTGATCTGTGTGTCTATTCTTTCTCCACTATTACACTGTTTTGATTACTACAGCTTTTATAGTAAGATTTAAAAACAGGTAGGGTAAGCCTTTTAACTTTGGTGTCATTTCATATTGTTTGACTAGCCAAGGTATTGCCTTTATATATAAACTTTTGAATCAGCTTGTCAACTAAATAGTTTTCTGGGATTTTGATTAAATGTAAAGATCTGATAGGGGAAGAACTGATGTCTTAATAGTATTGAGTCTTCCAATCAATGAACAAGAAGTAGTTCATTTATTCAATCATCTTTGATTTCTTGCATTCGTATTTTGCAATTTTATAGATATAGATCCTGTACATATTTTCTCAGATTAGTACCTAAGTACTCTTCTTTTTTGGTAATATTCTTGGGACTTTCTACATAGACCATCATGCAATTTGGAAATGAAACATTTTTTACCTTTCTTTTCCATCTCTATGCCATTTATTTATTAATTTATATCTTATTCCACTAGGTAGAACTTCAAGTATAATGCTGAATAAAAATTTTGAGAAAGGATATCTTTGTTTTATAAACAATACCAGAGGTTTCTTAATATCTGTCTCTTATAATTAAATTTTATGTTAGCTGTAGGTTTTTAATAAAATTTTTCAAAAATTAACTTTAGGAAATTCTTCTCTATTATAATTTTGCTGGACATTTTGATCATTAATAGGTCAAAACCTTTTTCTGCATCAGTTATGGGATAGAATGTTTTCTTCTTTAGCCTTTTGGTATGGTAATTGATTTTTGAATGTTAGACCAGATTGAATACTTGGAATTAATCCCACTTGGTCTTGATATATACATATATTTTTATGCATTTTTGAACATTTGCTAATGCTATATTGAGGATTATTACATCTTTGTTTATTAATGATATTGGTCTATTGTTTCCTTCTTTTATGATGTCTTTAGCAAATTTTGTTATTAAGGTAAGGCTGATCTCATGGAATACTTTAGAGAATATTCCTTCTGCTTCTATTTCCTGAAAGAGATTATGGAATACCGGTATCATTTCTTCCTTGAATGTTTTGTAGAATTAATTAGTAAAATTATTTGGCCCTTGTGCTCTTTTTTGAAAGGTTGTTAATTATAGATTCAATTGCTTTAATTGATATAGATCTATTCAGATTACTTATGTTTCCTTGTGTGAGTGTTTTTAGTTTGTATTTTTCAAGTAATTGATCCATTTCATCTAAGTTATCAAATTTGTGCACGTGAAAGTATCTATTATTCTTCAATGTTTATTATATCAGTAGCAATAACACTCTTCCATATCTGCTATTGGCAATTGGTATATTATCTCCTTTGTTCTCAGTCTGGCTAAAGGTTTATTTTTATTCACCTTTTCAAATAACAAGCTTTCAGTTTTATTGTTTTTCTCTAATTTTTGGTCTACAAATTCATGGATTTCTGCTCTAATTTTTTTAAACTTTCTTTGTTTCACTTTGTTTAGATTTAAACTACTCTTCTTTTTCTGGGTTCTTAAGCTTGAAATGTAGGTTAATTAATTCATATCTTTTTTTTTTCAAGTATGTAAATTCAGTTCTATAAGTTTTCCTCTAAACTCTTCACTTCTTCTCAAAATTTTTTTACTTCATTTTCATGGAGTTCAAAATATTCTTAAAATTTCTCTTATTTTTTGACTAATGAATTAAGAAATATGTTGTTTTATTCCAAATATTTAGAAATTTTCTAGCTATCTTTTAGTTATTGATTTATAGTTTAATTCCACTGTGGTCTAGAAGATGCTTGGTATGATTTTTATGGTTTTAAATTTATTAAGTTATATTTTATGGCCCAAATGTTGTCTATCTTGGTAAATATTTAATTTTTAATTTTTGTGGGCATATAATAAGTGCATATATCTATGGGTTGCATGCGATATTTTCATACAGGCATGCAATGCATAATAATCACATCAGGATAAATCAGGTATCCATCACCTCAAGCATTTACCCTTTGTGTTTCAAACAATGCAATTATTATCTTTTAAATATCTTTTAGTTATTTTTAAACGTACACATTTTTTTTTTTTACCACAGTCACCCTGTTGTACTACTAAATACTAGGTCTTATTCATTCTTTCTATCTTTTTGTACCCATTAATCATCCTGACTTCCCCATCCCCAACCCCTCACTACCCTTCCCAGCCTCTGGTAACCAACCTTCTACTCTCTATCTCCATGAGTTCAATTGTTTTGATTTTTAGCACCCACAAATAAATGAGAACATATGTTTGTCTTATGCCTGGCTTATTTCGCTTAACATAATGACCTCTAGCTCCATCCACGTTGTTGAAAATGACAGGATATTATTCTTTTTATGGCTGAATAGTACTCCATTGTGTATATGTACTCCATTTTCTTTATCTATTTATCTGTTGATTGACACTTAGGTTGCTTTCAAATCTTGGCTATTGGGAATAGTGCTTCAATAAAGAAGGGAGTGCAGATATCTCTTTAATATGCCAATTTCCTTTCTTTTGGGTATATACCCAGAAGTGGGATTGCTGGATCATATGGGAGCTCTGTTTTTAATTTTTGAGGAATCTTCAAAATGTTCTACATAGTGGTTGTACTAATTTACATTCCCACCAACAGTGTATGAGGGTTCCTTTTTCTCCATTTCCTCACCAGCATTTGTTATCATCTGACTTTTGGATGAAAGCTGTTTTAACTGGGGTGAGATGACATTTCATTGTAGTTCTGATTTTCATTTATCTGATGATCAGTGATGTTGAGCACCTTTTCATATGCTTGTTTGCCGTTTGTATATTTTCTTTTGAAAAATGTCTATTCAGATATTTGCTCATTTTGTAATTGTGTTATTAGATTTTTTTTCTATAGAGTAGTTTGAACTTATATATTCTTGTTATTAATTCCTTGTCAGATCGAAAGTTTGAAAATATTTTCTCCCATTCTATTTGCCTCTTCTCTTTGTTGTTTCCTTTGCTGTGCAGAAGCTTTTAAACTTGATGTGATCCCATATTTCCATTTTTACTTTGGTTGCCTGTGCTTGTTGGTTATTCCTCAAGAAACCTTTTCACACTCCAATGTTTTGGAGAGTTCCCCCCAATGTTTTCTTTTAGTAGTTTCATAGTTTGAGATAGTAGATTCAAGTCTTTAATTCATGTTGATTTAATTTTTGTATATGGTAAGACATAGGAGTCTAGTTGCATTCTTCTACATATGGATATCCAGTTTCCCCAGCACCATTTATTGAAGAGACTGTCCTTTCCCCAGCCTATGTTCTTGACACCTTTGCCAAAAATGAGTTTACTGTAGATGTATAAATTTATCTTTGGACTATCTATTCTATTTCACTAGACTATGTGTCTCTTTAATGCCAGTACCATGACCATTTTGGTTACTATAACTTTGTAGTATAATTTGAAGTCATATAATGTGGTTACTCCTGTTTTGTTCTTTTTGCTTAGCATAGCTTTGATTATTTTAGCTTTTTGTGGTTCACTTAGTAAATAATTTAGATATGCATTCTGCTATAGTTGGGACAAATATTAATTAGATTAAATAGGTTGATTGAACTGTTCGGATAATCTACATTCTTACTGATATTCTGCCTGCTTCATCAATTATTTATAGAGAATATTGAAGTCTCTAAGAGTGGATTAATTTATTTCTATTTTTAGTTCTAGCAAGACTTTTACATTGAGATATGTCATAAAATATACCAGTTAAACTATATAATTCAGAGGTTTTTATATTTAAAATTGTGCAATGATAGTAGCCACTACTTAATTCTGAAATATTTTTATCACCCCTCCCTGCAACACCAAAAAACAAAAAACAAACAAAAAAAAACCACACCACATACTCATTAGCAGCCATTCTGTACTTCACACCCTAGCTCCTCACAATCACTAACCTACATTTTATATCTATGAGTTTTTCCATTCTGGATATTTTGAGTAAATGAAACTATATAATTTGTCATTCTTTGTACCTGGCTATTTTATTTAGCATAATGTTTTCTTGGTTCATCCATCTGTCACATGTATCAGTACTTGATTATTTTTTATGGTAGAATAATAATCAATTGTATGGATATTTCATATTTTATTTATCCATTCACTAGTTGATTAACATTGAGGTTTTTCACTTTTCAGCTATTATGAATAATGTTGATATAATGCTATCAATGAATTCTCTGTTATTTTAACCTGATAATGTCTTATTTCTCCTTTAATTTTGAAGAACAGTTTCTTGTATATATAATTATTGGTTGACTTATTTTAAAAGCACTTTGAATATGTTACACAGCTGTGTTCTGGATTCCATGGTTTCTAATGTGAAATTAGCTATTAATATTATTGAGGATAATTTTTATGTGATGAGTCATTCTCTCTGGTTGATTTTAAGAGTCTCTCTTGCCCTTTGGCTTTTGACAGTTTGAACATGATGTGGTTAGGAGAGGATCTTTTAAGTTTGTCCTACTTGGAGTTCATTGAGCTTCTTGAACATAAAATGTTTTCATCAAATATAGGAAGTTTTTGGTTATTATTTCTTTAAACATTCTTTCTGCCCATTTCCTTCTCTTCTATCCTCATAGGACTCTCATTATGCCTATCATGATATGTTTGATGGTATCTTATAGGTCTCTTAGGGTCTGTTTATTATTCTTCATTCTTTTTTCCTTTTTATCATACTGAACAATCACATTTAACTGCAGTTTCCAGTCAGGCACAGTGGCTCATGCCTGTAATCCCAGAACCCTGGGAGGCTGAGGCAAGTGGATTGCCTGAGCTCAGGAGTTTGAGACCAGCCTGGGCAACATTCTGAAATCCCATCTCTACTAAAATACAAAAAATTAGCCAGGCATGGCAGGATGCACCTGTAATCCCAGCTACTTGGGAGGCTGAGACAGGAGAATCACTTGAACCCGGGAGGTGGAATTTGCAGTAAGCCAAGATCGCACCACTGCATTCCACCCTGGGTGACAGAGTGAGACTCTGTCTCAGGAAAAAAAAAAAAAAGAAACTTCAAGTTTCCAGATTTCTTCTTCTGTATGCTCAAACATGCTATTAAGCTCCGTTAGTGATTTTTTTCATAGTTTTTATAATGGTTACTATTATTGTACTATTGAATCCCAGAATTTATATTGGTTTCCTTTAATAATTTCTATATCTTTAATGATATTTTCTATTTGATAAGGCATCATTCTCATACTTTCCTGCACTTCTTTAAACCATGTTTAAAAGAAACATATTTTAGCTCTTTAACGTATTTAAAATAGCTGTCTTAAAGTCTTTGTCTAGTAAGTCAACTGTCTGGGCTTCTACAAGAAAAGTTTCTAGGTACTATTTTTTTATGTGTTTATGAGCTGCACTTTCTTGTTGCTTTGCATGTGTCATAATTCCATGTGGAATACTGGATATCTAAAATAATATAATGTGGCAAATCTTTGAAATCAGTTTCTCTCCCTTCACCAGAGTTTGCTGTTGTAGCTGTTTACTGCAGTTTACATTTGTTTTAGTGATGTTTCTGAATTAATTCTGCAAAATATGTATTTTTTATAGTTATTACCATTGAAATCTCTGCTCAATTAGCTTACTGGTCAGTTAATATTGAACAGACATTTTCTTTATTGCTTGGAACCAATTAATATCCCAATCTTTGCTAAAGGCTCTCTGTACATGTTAGTGTATTCCTTCAACCCTCAGGTAAGCAGTTGACATCTCTATCTTAGCCTTTATTTTTCACTATCTGCCTGAGTATTAGCTGGAGGTGAATGTTCAGGCCTCTCAGGTTTTTCCTAGGCATGCACACAATCCTCAGTAGGTATACAAGCATGCATGTGAATTTTTAGATTACTAAGAACATGTCAGAGGTTTTCAAAATGACTCTAGGAACACTATTCTCCAGGTTTTCCTCTGAAGCTTTACAGTTTGTCTATTGTTTGCACTGTTATTCACCACTCCAGACAGCTATAAAGTTAAAATGCTTTGCTGTAATTATTTTCAACAAACAACTGTGGGGGAAAGGGTTTTTTCCCACTGGGATATGCTTTGTTAGGTCAGATACAAGCAACCTTGCATTAGGGTCTTCCAGAGAACCACCAGGCAGGTTAAATAATGACAATTCTTTTGGCATAAGGCTTTTAAAGTGCTGTAAACAAATTGTGTTTCCTCAGACAACTTCCAGGCTGCATTAGGAATTTGGGGTGTTAATTTTTAAAACTACTGCATAGCTGGAAAGAAGAGATGAGAGTAGGGCACGATAAATGTCACAAAAATCACTGTTATTTCCAAGATTTAACTGTTTGGTTTGTTTATTGAATGAATGCTCCCCGGGTTTCTTCCAGACTCTTGGTTGGTTTCCAGCATTCTAGAAAGGTTGACTTTGAAAAATTTTGCCAGTTATTTCTTGGTTGTTGTTGTTATTATGAAGGCAAGAAGTTTTAGGGGTGTTTACTCCATTGTTTACATTAACATGAAGTTATACCCATTTTTGCCTCACAAATTTTGTCTCTTGTAAGGTGCATATGCAGTTAAGATTGCTATACTTTCTTGGAGAATTAACCTTTTTATCATTATGTAATACCATTCTTTATCCTTGATATTTTTCTTTGTTCTGAAATCTTTGTGATATAAAACTAATTACTACTGCTTTATTTTGATTATTGTTAATATAACACATCCTTCTCTTTCCCTTTGCTTTTAACTTTATATAGTCTTTATATTCAATGCATGTTCTGGTAGTACACAATTGGGTCTTGTGTTCTGATTCATTTGGGAAATTTCTGTTATTTAATTAGCACATTTAGATAATTTGTAATTAGTTTTAGTTATTAATTTAGTTTAATTAATACCTACCTGTTTGTAACTGTTTTCTATTCATGGTGTTTTTGTTTTGTTCTCTTTTTTCTGCCTCTTCTGGTTTTAAGTGAACATTTTAGATGAATCCATTTTAATCCCTTTCCTTAACACATTAATTAGAGGTTGCTCTAGAATTTACTGTGTATATTTGCTCCATGTTTAACTAATTTAATTATACTCTGAAATCACCCTATACTCTTCACCTATCAAAGAGGAATCTTATTAATAGAATACTATGTCCCCCAATTCTTTCCCATATCTTGGGATATTGCTATCAGTCACTTATCCATATTCTATAATCATTTAGCACATTTGTAAATTGTTAATTTAGTTAAAGGCTTATATTTTAGTTAAGTTAATAATAAAAAGTAAAAATATTTTACCTTTCTTTATTCCTTGTCTGGTGCTCTTCCTTTGTATAGATTCAAATTTCTGACCTACATCATTTGCCTTTTGCTTGAAGAATTGTTTTTAGCATTCAATGCAGAGCAGGTCTGCTAGAATTTTCATACTTCCCTTCACTTTGGAAAGATAATTTTGCTGGATATAAGATTCTAGGTTGGTGAGGTCTTTTTTTCCCCAATCATTTTAAATATTTCATTCCACTCATTACTTTCTTACTTTCTAGTCTGAAGCCCACTGTGACTTTTCTCTTTGTTCCTTTCTGGAACAGTGGTTTTATGCTATGGCTTCAATAAAGACTTTCACTTTGTGATTGATTTTCTGCAGTTTGAAAATCATATGCATATTATACATATATATCACCTCACTCCAGTTAGAATGGCTGTCACCAAAAAGACAAAAGAAAGTGCTGATGAGTCTGTGGAGAGAAAGGACCCTCATACACTATGGTGGGTTTGTAAATTAGTACTGCCATAATGGAAAGGCGGATAAAGGTCCTCAAAAAATTAAAAATAGAACTACCATATGATCCAGAAATTCCACCCATGGGTATATAGCCAAAAGGAATGAAATCAGTATGCCAAAAAGATATATGTACTCCCATGTTTATTGCAGAACTATTCACAATATCCAAGATATGGAATCAGCATAAGTGTCCATCAATGGATTAATGGATAAAGAAAATGTATATACACACAATTGAATACTATTCAGCTACAAAAAAGAAAGAAATCTTGCCATTTAAAACAGCAGCAATGAACCTGGAGGTCATTTTGGTAAGTGAAATAAAGCAGGCACAGAAAGACACTGTACAATCTTACTCATATATGGAATCAAAAAAATGTTGAGTATAGAAGTAAATAGTGTATCAGTGGTTGCCAGAGACTGAGGTGGTTAGTACAGAAGGGAGGATGACGAGGTGTCAGTTAAGAGATACATGATTACAGTTAGAAATTTCAAGAGATTCATCGTACAGCAAGGTGATTATAGTTAATAATATATTGCATTCTTAGAAAATGTAAAGATAGTGAATGTTATGTGCTCTTACCACAAAAATTATGTGTAGTAATGCATTGGTTAATTAACTAGATTGAATCATTCCATAACGTATATGTATTTGAAACATCATGCTATACGCAATAGAAATATACATTATCTACCAATTTAAAAAAAAACTAAAAAAATACATAAGTGTTTTTTGCTTGCTAGTATCTTTATATTTATTCTACTGTTCTTGGAGCTTCTTGAATTTGTTGTTTGGGGCTTCTCATTAATGTTGGAAAGTTCTTGGACATTATTAAGTCAGATATTTCTGCTGCTCCAGCCTCTCTTTTTTCTTGTATTACAATAGCATATGTATCACATATTTTTTAATTGTCCCACAGTTCCTGAATAATCTGTTCTGTATTTTACTGTTCCTTCTCTTTGCCAGAGCTAGGGCAGGTATCTTTCTCTGATCTTCAATATGAGAACTTAGCAAGGTTCCTGGAAGTAAAGCCCACAATGGAAGGGAGAACCGCTAAGACTGTAGCCCAAAGACTTTCCTGTTCTCATGCTCATTCACACAACTTCTGGTGATTCATCAAAATTACTGTTCAAATGTTACTGCTAGTTAATTTATGGCTCCAAGTTTTCTACCCCAAGTAAACTGATCTCCAATGTGACTCTTTATATTGTTCTGTCTCTCCAGGTTTCAGTGTGTCAGTTTACCCTGAAACCTAATTTCTCTAGTGGGTCCAAATAATTGCTGATTTCTGTGTGTCCTTGTTATAATGACTGGAGTGAGGATTTTGAAGTTCCTTATGTGTCAGACCTGAAACTGGAACAAACCCCTCCAAACCACTGTCTCTGATTTTCACTGGTATTTCCTAGATTTCTGATTAAGATTTTAGGTCTCTTCATTGCTTTGATGAAATAATTTTATGTCCTCAGCGATTTCTGTGTCACTGGATTGTTCCCCAGTACATACATACAGTAAAAAAAAATAGAAATATATATATATATGATACAGTATATATACAAAAGATATGGTAAGATGTTTCATATATTTATATAGCATATGTGTCTTTAGATATTATGTGTATACATGTATATAAAAATAAAATATAGTAAGATATCTATGTATACATGTATATACATATTGCATTGTGTACATATTGTATTATTATATGTATATACATTTATAAGATATAGTAAGATATAGTATAAAATAAGATATAGTAAATATGTATACATGTATATATAAAATTTATATATTTTTTATATATTTATTATATGTACACATGTATATATACATGTATATATAAATTTATATAAAATTTATATATTTTTATATATTTTATTATATGTATACATGTATATATAAATTTTATATAAAATTTATATATATAAAAAATTTATATATACATGTATACATATTTACTATATCTTATTTTATACTATACCTTACTATATCTTATTTTATATATGTATATACATATAATAATATATATTGGGGGTTGTTTACTATATCTTATTTGCAGTGTTGATCTATATGCAGTAAATCTATATTTTAGGTAGATTTCAAAGTTGTCTTTGGTGAAGGAAAGACAAATATTTTTAGCCAACGTAAGAGGGAGGTTTTGTTCTACTCTGGTGTTTCTCAAAAATGTGATCTTAAGACAACCTGTTACAAAATAACCTGGAGCTTCATTCAGAATGCAGATTCCTAGACCCAAACTCTGCCTATTAAAACAGAACATCAGGAAGGGAGGACAGGGAATAGAAATTTTATAAGATACTAAGGTGATTCATATACATGCTAAATTTTGAGAACTACTGTTTTAAGCATTAATCATTAACTTTTGCTGTTACCTATGGTAAGTCAAGAAATAGCTAAGCCTTCTCTTCTCTAAGAAAATTTTGCTCACTCAAGTATCTTTCTGTGTAACTAAATAATAACTGTAATCCTAATTATTATGGGCTGCATGAATCACAAACACAGCACTTGCTTTTTACATCTTTTAATGTTTTAAAGATTCAGCCTATGGAGCTGTTTATTTCTTCAACAAGGGCAGAGCTGTGAAAGCTGTTTTCACAGTTCTTCTAATTATACAATCACACTATCAACCATGTAGAATGAATCAATACTGCAATGTTGTTTCAGTACACTGCTTTTGGATGAAATGCACTGTAAAGCTAGGCCATATTGTCAATCTTAAAAGAAAACTGAATCTACATTGAAATGAAACAGAGCTTCTCAAAATCAAATATAGAAGGTTTCCTAATCTTGTTCTCCTGCAAAGGAGATAAAAGAGCTTGTCAAGGACCACCCAGTAACATTTTTAATATTCAAGTTTACTTTCTTAACATCTCAATGAAAGTTAGCATATCATATTTTTTTATTCCATTGAAATTTTTTTAAAGGAATACCTGGCATTTTACATTTTTCCTGCAAGCTGAGGGATAGGAGTTATAAGTAAAAATTAGGCCAAAATGTCCACCTAGTCCTACTTCATCTTTCATTTTTCAATCCCAACCTACTTTTCCCTGTGATTAATCAGGGTCTGTGACAGAAATAGTGCAAGAGTCAGTCAAGGTCAATATGGAAGTTTTTCAAAGGGATTTCGTGCAGATCAAAACTTGCTGAGAAACATTTATGAATTAGATGTAGCTCACTTATTTTACGGAGTTTAGGTTACAGGAAAAGACTTCTGTTTAGACTGAAAAAGTTCTATCAGACTAGGTGTGGTCTCTTACTTGTAATTTATCCACAACTTGTCTTTGAAGAACAAGAAATATTCCTGCTTTCATTCACTGGAATTACAAAAACAGGAGAACTTTTCAATAAAAGAGTCCAGGGCACTAAAAGCCTAACCATATTAGCAAATTTGAGGTTTCTGCGACAATAAACACTGTTGTTTTAAAGTACTGCTAGTGACATTTTGGGTGTATGTAAAAGACTTCTTTACAGCGATGAAAATTGCTATCTGACCATGGAATAAAACATTTTTAAGATGTGTACCAAGATACTGAGCAGGGATAGATGGTCTTCATGTTGAATTGTGCATTTATTAAGTGCCCACTATTCATCAAACTCAGTGCTAGTGCTTTCTATCATTATATTAAAGAGCTGTACTATTGTAGTAAAGTATTATTATCATAAAAACTTATACATGGTGAATTGAAGGGTCACAAAGTCAGTACTTGCAGCAGAAAAAAATGGAATCTGGATCAATCTGACTTTAAAGCACACCCTCTTTCCCTGTGCTATAGCTCAAGGGACAGTGATCCTGCTCTCAGTGTCACCTGCATGGTCGCTAGACCTTTGTTTCTCCAGGGATCAGTTCGTCTTGAGACCAAAACCCTCAACTGACTTGTTAATTTTGCTTTCCCTCTCTTTCCCCCCCATTCAGTACAAAACTCTTTCAATTCTAAAATAATGATATTAGATACATTATAATTCCTAATGATTTGCAAGTCACTGGCTAGAATAACATGAAGTTGGTAATTAATAGCAGTAGGGAGTCTTGAAATACATTTGCTTTTGTAAAAATGTTAAAAGATTCTTTATCCTCTCCAACACACCTTTTTAAATATTTGGAGCAATCTTGTGTAGGCCTAAGTGATGTAATTTGCATTAGAAATAGCCCAGGGGTAAGAAAATCTCATTAAATCTGTTCTTACATTATTATCAATGTTATCGAATAATTTAACATCAATGCCATAATCCAGCATTTTAAGATTTAACAGAAAAACCATGTTGTCCGTCCTTCCATCCTTCCTTCCTTCAATCCTTCCTTCCTTCCTTTCTTCTCTCTCTCTTCAAGATTTTTTGAATGTCCACTGTGTGCTATACCTTGTTCTTAGCAAGGACATGCAATAGTAAACAAAATAAAGTCTGTTTTCCAAGGAGATTTATTCTAGTGGGATTTTATTTATATAAAATAGAAGTGAATATCTATTTATATTTTTCCTTTTAAATTCTGCATATTTTTTTCAGAAAATCAGCATGCCAAAATGAGATCTGTGGGTACTCTTAATAATATTGCTGCTTGTTTTGAGATAAACTGGATGTTAATGTAATAAGGGAAAGAGTTAGATCTATTCAACTCTACTCTTGTATCCTCAGAACACAGGAGTTCCTGATACTTAGTTGGCGCTATAAATATATTTTGAATTAGTACTTTTATAAGATCTTAAGTTTTATGTCTATAACTCATCTGCATATTTCATTATAAAATGTGATATAAGTATATTGAATGATTTTCCAAATACCAGTTTGCTAATGCCATTTATTGAGCTACTTAGTGTATGTTCACCAATGAAAAGTTTCATTATTAGTTGTGACCATTATTACATAATCCTTATATTCTTTCCTAAATTCCTATTCCATCTTGTTGGTTTGTTTAGTCATACACAAGCATCACACTGTTAAACTCTCATCTTTTTATTCTCACTTTAACAACTCTTTTTAAACATATTTTCTTGTTTTATTGCATTATCTGAAATTTTTAGGGAATGTGGTAAAAAACTGCAATGATAGTATTTATCTTTGTTTTATTCATGAATTTAAGATGTTTGCATATGGGCCTGCATTTTCCAATATAATAGCCACTAAGCGAAATGTGATATTTACATATATATTTAAGTTACCTCAAATGCAATTTAAAATCCTTATTAATATTTCAATGGATCAACAATCTTATTTGACCAGTGCCACCATATTGAGCAGTGCAGAGAACATTATCAATATTGATCTAAATTCCATTCGATAGCGTTGCCATAGAATTTCACCATTAAAGTTGATGTTTACTATTGGTCCAAATGGAAAGTTTTTATTCATGTTATGGGAAGTATGTTTTGGGAACACTAGATTATGAGTGCTTCTGAGATTAGGGAAAAGATGTTAAATTTCATTAAATGATTCAAATTGATTATAGTTTTTAAAATGTCATACAGGTCTTTGCACAATGGAGTTAATAAAAATATTTTTATATGCCATGTGTGTACCTATGCAACAATCCTGCATGATCTGCACATGTACCCCAGAACCTAAAGTACAATTTAAAAAAAAAGATATGTTTCAATGTTTAGTTATCCTTTTTTCCTTGGAATAAACACAACTTTTTGTGGCATTTCATCCTGCCGTATGAAATTCTCAAGGATTTTTCTCAAGATTTTCCCTTTTCTTTTTCTTTTTTTTTTTTTTTTTGAGACAGAGTCTTGCTTTCTGTATCCCCTGGGCTAAAGTGCAGTTGCACAATCTTGGCTCACTGTAACCTCTGCAGCCTGGGTTTAGGCGATTCTCCTGCTTCAGTCTCCCAAGAAGCTGGGGTTACAGGTGCCTGCCACCACGCCCGGCTAATGTTTATATTTTTAGTAGAGAAGGGGTTTCGCCATGTTGGCCAGGCTGGTCTCGAACTCCTGACCTTAGGTGATCCGTACGCCTCGGCCTCCAACAATGCTGGGATTACAGGCGTAAGCCACTGTGCCCGCAAGATTTCCCTTCTATAAGTTATAGCAAACTGTACTTTCTTCTTTGTATAACATTTTAGGTTTACATACAAACCATTTTGAGCTTTAAAATAATTTGGGGGAGGATTTAACCTTTGTTACTATTCTGGAAATTTTCAAATACCCAAATATTCATCTATTCTAAAAATTTGATTTGATCTATATTTTAGATGTCTATTAATGATTAATATAAACATTTAACAAATTTTTGAGGTACTTTTTGTAATTTATGCTTTCCTAGACATTGTTATACTTTTTGAGACTTTTTTCAAATGTTAAGTCTCTTTAAGAGTTAATGCTTGTGCCAGAAACGGTAGCTCATGCCTGTGATCCAAGCACTTTGGGAGGCCAAGTTAAGCAGATCACGAGGTCAGGAGTTTGAGACCAGCCTTGCCAATATAGTGAAACCCTGTTTCTACTAAAAATACAAAAATTATCTGGGCATGGTGGTACACGCCTGTAGTCACAGCTACTTGGGAGGCTGAGACAGAAGAATCTCTTGAAGCAGAGGTTGCAGTGAGCCGAGATCTCCACTCCAGTCTGGGCAACAGAGCAAGACTCCATCAAATAAATAAATAAATAAATAAGTAAGAAGTATAAGTAAGTAAGAGTTGATGCTTGCTAGTATCCTGAGATATCTGCCAATGATGGGGAGAAAGAGTATGTGTTTTGCTCCCGGACACACTGAATGAGAAGAGGCCAAAAGTCAGCTGATGGCATATAGGGAACTCATATTTTTATCCCCCATATAATTCACAAATGGAGGAGGATTTTTCAACCTTTTACATTTCTGTTTTAGACTGAATATTTCTCTTTAAATTTCTAAGCCACTTTCAAGCTTTGGTCTAGAGATACAGTTTGATTTGAAAAGGAGTAAGATTTTAATAGCTATTTTATACTTTTTGCTTAAAAATGGAACATACCTTCCTGACCTGAAACTATTTTACCATCTCCTTAGGGTGACATGGTAGGTAATCCTGCATTAGGAGAAGGAAGGGACTCTAAGATCTATTGTAAGTATATTTACTCTGTTAGTAATATATGACACACCCATTCAGGCAGCAGCACAAAAATCATGGACGTAAGAGGCAATTCTTCATGGAGAATTTGGAACAAAGTAGGTATTTACTGTTTTTGTTAAGTAGGTAAATGAAAAATCAGGATATTTTGGACTCCCAAAAGGACATATAATTAATGCACATAGGAAAGTAGAGAAAAACGGCATAGCAGTGTAGCGATGAATGTCTAAAAATGATACTAGGGCATAAGAGAAGCATATTTTCCATGTGCATCTAGGTGTATGGCAGTAGCTAAAAATCACACTTTTAGTCACTAGTGCCTAAATTAAACAATTCACAACATCACAAAACTCAACTTTCTTCAATTTAGCCAAAATGCTAAATGCTAACATGTTATATTTGTATTTATTCCTAGAGTGGAAAGAACTACTTTACATGTTTTTAAGTCTTTTATATTCTTCTCTTCCCTTCCCTCGTAGTAAGAAAGAAAGGGGAAAAAGACTGACGGTAATATGGAAGAATAGTTATGAATGAAATTTATCAGTATAGATCATTCATCTGTAATACTAATAAAATCGAGATTCCATGCATTCCAGATTTTATGCAAAATTACATTGAAACAAGTAACAAAATTACAACAGAAGAAAATATACATTTTTGCTTTAGCTTTTAAAAGATACTCCAAGGACAGTAAATTCTGAAAACATTTTTTTTACATCTTCTTCAGAATCTTCTTTCTCTGTGTCTCTCACCTATGCCATAGAATAACTCCTAGAAAATACTTTTCTCTCTCCTCTCCCTCTGTTATCCCAGCCTGTCCCTGTTTTGCCTTCCCAGCAGGTGGCTTTTCTCTCTTTCATTTTTTCCTCTTTCCCAAGCTGTTATCATACATCCATACTGTTCTCTACCTCAGTTCTCCCTTCTACCTACCTTTCTATAAAATACTTCTAATTCCTTAAACAAAATTTTTCATCTTGCTTCTCTCTCTCTCTCTCTTTTTTTTGAAAGGTTTAGAAGCTATCTCTACCCTTGCAGGCTATTTGATACAAGCTACTGAGAAAATATTCAACTATAGTTCAGGTATTTCTGCATCTGGGCCCTGAATTTGCCTATAATTGGCTGCATATTGAACAGTGTTTTTGGTCTTGCTGCCCTAGTTTTCTTATTTGTAAAATAAAGAAAACATGGCTATCTCTGAGCTGTTATAAAAGATAAATGAGATAAGCTATATGAAAATACCTAGAACCTAGTTCAACAATGTTTTTCCTCTTTGTTTAACACATTTCTCCCTAGTTCTAATAAAGATTTAACGAAAATCCCATAAAATATTAACTGTGCTTAATTCAGTTCATTCAGTAATCTTTTCTATCACATCTGATGAGAATAGATGTTGGTGTTTAAAAACGAATGTCTAAACAGAAAGCTAAAAAAAACAAGGTAGAATTTTGTGCAAATAAGTACATTATGATAAGCTTATAATGAGAAAGCGAAGGCATTTTGGACTTTCTTTACTACTTTACCACTTCCTCACTGTGAAAAAGAAGGAAACTAATCAGACTGGAACCTATATTGAATTACATTATTCTTTTTGAATACTATTAGGGGATTCTCTGCTGACTTTACACTTGACTCAATAGTCATATTAATGAGAATTCCTCCAAAGAATATAATTAATGTTAACATATAAAGAAGTAAATATATTAAATTAACTTTATGGGGTATTATTGACTAAGGTTTCATAATCATTTCTTAGAATTTGGCAAGAGAATATTTCCTTGAAAATATTTAAAATAAATTATTCACATAAAAAAGTACATATTTTTATATATTTATACAAAATTAATTCTTAAATCATTAAAAAAGAAGCAGCATTGTCAAATTTGTTTTTTTCAAAAGTCTTTCTAAAAGGCAGCATAGTGTATTGATTAACTGCACTAATGCAGAAGTCAGTTGGCATAAGTTGGAATTCAGAGTGACCCTGTACTGGGGTTATTAATTTCCTTATGCCTCAAGTCTCCTCATCTATAAAAGTGAGATGATAAGAGATGAATAAACATTGGATGTACTATCAAGTAGTTTATATAGCACCTGATAGGTGTTAAATAAAAGAGCCAGTTGGTGGAGAAGCAGAGCATACTGAGGGGAATCAACACTGCTTTCGATGCATGTGGCTAAAACTTAAGTCCTCCTCTGGTCAGGAGCTTCCTATGTAATTGTACAAGGATGGCTTCACTTCTCTGGTCTTTGATTTTCTCATCTGAAATTAGCTCTAGTTTTTTAAATTCCAAGAGCCGTTGCATTTTTAACACTGTGGGAATAAGATGATTCAATCAAGATCTGATGTGTATTCAATATCTGTTCCTAGAATCCACAAAGAATGAAAATAAATTTACAAAGTTATGGGGCCATAATAATTAGGATTATATTCAGGATAACGTATTAACAAATTTATTATCTTCTGATGGAAGCAAAAATCTATTGAAAATGTAATATGAATAAATAATTCTCATCTGTTTTACGTACCGTCAATTGTCAACAAAATTTTAAAATGCAAATTGTGTAGAAATGCAGTTTGGGATATGAAAGAATTTTTTTTTAACCATGGTACTCTTTAGAAATACACATTTTAACCAAGTATAAAAGTTTACCAGATTTTGTTGTTGTTAAATAAAATATTTTCACTCTGATTTAAATTATGTTGGGAGATGAGATCAATAAATTGATTATACTAAACTGATTACATGTTCCAGAAAGGCTACTTAGGAATAACATAGAGAAAAACATTTAGCATAGATTTTTTGAAGGCCACTTTTGTACTTGTGTGTATGTTTACATATGCTGTTTCTATTCTGATACCAAATTAACAATTATATGAGCCAGAAGAAGCCACCTAATTAAAGAACAAAATGTAATCTGTGCTGTAATACTTCCCTTGGTCCTATTATAGAATTATCTGTGAAGAAGATGAAATACTGCTCACTACTAAGCAATTTATACCCATATGGCTATTTATCATTAGAGGTAATTGTAGCTCAGCATACAGCTTTGAGTCTTAGGATAATGCTGTATTAGCAGTAGATCTTTGGAATGGCCCAATGTAATCCCAATAACTTTCCTTATCTCCACCATCCTCCCACCCCATATATTCCATCATTTCTGGTGTTTTCCATCTTAATAAGTGGAACTATCTATCCAGAAGCATAGATTGGAAATCTGGGAATTATTCATGATTCTGCCCTCGTTTTCACCACTCCTCTCATATCTCATTAATCAATAAATATTTAATATTTCATCTCCTACATATTTGTTTCTCCCAATCTCCAACACTACTATCTAACCCATGATATCCCATTTGTCTTCTGTCCTACTTCAGTTGTCACTTATACCTACTCTTTCTTCATTCACACTTTTCTCCTCTTCTATCCATTCTCCACCCTTAAAATACTTTCTTTAGTTCTTAAGCTAAGGCACAGGGAAACTTAACATAACTGATTCCCTTGAGTATAGCATTCTCTGTCCATTACTTTTGCTTCAAAAAGACACATCCTCAGGAAAGTTCCCCTTTCTGTTACTTTTCTTGAAAGTATTTATCTCACAATGAATTCTTATATTCATTTACGTAGTTATTTGACTAATGTCTGTTCCCCTATTACTAATATGTATATTCCTTCATTACAGTGATGGTGCCTCAATTTCCTTACCACTGTTTGCCTGGCGCAAAGCACAGTGCTCAGAACACAATTTGCATTGAATAGTTTTTCAATAAATGAGTGAAGGAATGATTACCAATACTACAAACAGCTTTTTGGTTCATGGCTCAATCTTTGGCTAAGATAGATATTTTATGAGGGACTGTGTTAATGAAAATAGAGTCCACAAGAGGCATGGTTTCAAAGGCAAGAGCTTCCCAGTGCCATGCCTCCATTCACACCCCCATCCGGGAACGTAAAGTTCTTTGGCTTTCCCAGCACAGGCTAGGTAGAAATTCCAGGTGTGCTTCTCAACTAAAAAAATACAAAAATTAGCTTGGCGTGGTGGCATGCTTGTAGTCCCAGCTACTCGGGATGCTGAGGCAGGAGAATTGCTTGAACCCAGGAGGTGGAGGTTGCAGTGAGTCAAGATTGCACCACTGCACTCTAACCTAGTGCCTGGTGACAGAGCGAGACTCTGTCTCAAAAGAAAAAAAAAAAAAGCCAGTGGAAAGCTCTGGGAGGAAGGGCCTCTGCTGTGGAGGTAGCAGCCAATCCAGTATCAGAGTCGAAGATCAATCACTCCAGAGGAAATTTAAAAGAACTCCTCTCGTTGGATGAGAACATGAATGGGGCGGGAATAACTCTAGGGTTAAAATCCCCCTGTCCCTTACCTTTGTGGGTTCCTCCCTTGGATTTCCTGCCACGGCAGTGTGGGATATCTCTCTCACTGCTTAATAAATCACTTCACTGCTAAATTCCTTGGGTCTGTGATATTTATTCAAATGGTAAGCTCACAGTGCCTCCAGGACCCCTTCCCTATTCCTGGGGTAAGAGAAGTCAAGGACCTGGGCACATCGGGGAAGACATCAGATCATGCTCCCTCCTCCCTACCCCCCACCCCCACGCCATGTTACATTTTATATACTCTGATTTGGTGGAAAAATATAACAAACAGATGAAAATATAAACAATCTAGATAAAATATTTCACGACTGCAGATTACCTTTGTTTTGGTGGTGCCATGTGGAAATGTAATTAAGTAATTAAGGCCCTTTTTATTTTAAAAATCTATTTTTTATTATTTCAATGCCAATAAAGTATATTAGTCTGTTTTCACACTGCTATAAAGATATTACCTGAGACTGGGTAATTTATAAACAAAAGAGGTTTAATTGGCTTACAGTTCCACATGGTTGGGTAGGCCTCAAAAAACTTACAATTTCTTGAGGAGGAGAAGCAAACACCGTCTTCACAAGGCAGCAGGAGCCAGAGAGTGCAGGGGAAACTGCCACTTTTAAACCATCAGATCTCGTGAGATTTCCCTCAGGATCACAGGAAGAGCAATGGGGTAAACCACCCCCATGATCCAATCACCTCACACCGGGTCCCTCCCTGTGGGGGGATCCATTAGAATGCAAACGGAGGGTTTTGCAGAGCCCTGGGAGAGAATAGCTTAATGGCAGCTGTTCCTACTGCGGCAGAGGGCAAGGAGTAGGTACAAGGGAGTATAGGGGAATTTATCTTAAACAGGTTTATTTACTTTTATTGACCAGGAACTAACCTTTGATTGTCCACATGTGTGAGGTTCCCTGAAAGGGGAACAGTAAAATGTTAATTACCTACAGGTTGTGTTTGCTCCAGGTTTTCAGCATTGTGCCTACACGGAATAAAGGCAAGCAGCTCCGGCTTCTCCGGGCTGCTCTCTGGCCGCTTGGGCCAGGCAGTCACGTAGCTGCTCTTACACTGCATACTTGTGTCTGAGGACTCATTTCATTTGTTGGCCAGGGTACAGGACAGACCCGACACCTCCCCTCCACACATGGGGATTACAATTAGAGGTGAGATTTGGGTGGGGACACAGAGCCAAACCATGCAATAAAGTTTCCCTGAAGTCAAGAGCTTTAACTTAAAACTTTCTCTAAGCTGTAATAGTGTTTTCTTGTATATTACTATGTGTGGAATAATAATATATAATTTTATTCAGACCTGGAATAACTACGGTTTTTATTTCAACTTTTTTGTGTTCAAGTTTCTTTATTCTTATAATTTTTTTAACTGTAAGCTAACATTAAGAGAGCTAAATAATAAATTTTCACTAGATACTTCACATATGTTCCTCGCACACAAACTTAAAAACAAACTTTCAAGTAGACGTCTATTCTTTGGAGGTGGAACCCTAACAGATTGCTCAGTCAAACCAAAATCTTCATTTTCTCTGACTCTTGCTCTCTGGTCATCTTCGTCTTTCTCTTTTCTTCTTTCTTCTCTGGCTTTACTTTCCCACCTCCTCCCAAACTGTCAAGAGTATCTTCTTACTCAATCTCAAAACTTCTGAAGCTCTCCTCTCTACCCCTCAATCTACTCAGGACACACACACCTCTCTGACCTTAAAATACTTAAGTATTTTTTACTTTTCTCCTTCGCATTAGCTGTTTGAGCTGTTTGCTCTGGATTATTTTTTTCATAGTTGTAACCTTTGTATTTCTCATCATACTTAACACATCATAGCTGTAATCTTGCTCTGCCACTTCCTGGCTGTGTGACTTGGCTCCATGACTCAGCTTTCTCTCCTGTAAACCAGAGATAACAGTATTCAGGGAAAGAGACCCTAACTTAGACAATTTGAGGGGCTTAAAAACATGCACGAGCACACACACACACACACACACACACACACACACACAACCACCTATTGCAGTTACAGGAAAAAATAAATGTATAAAAAAACAAAATTTAGGCTAAAAATAGACACAGTGTATGTTTATTAAGAATAAAAAAATAAATAAAAGGTAAAATTAGTTAAAAGCCAGTTGAGACCATGGTTTTACAAGGTTTAAAAAATAAAGTAATATTTGTATTCATTAACTGATTACCTTTATAATTTTTTTTCTATAAACTGCAGACTTCCTGATTGGCTCTTCCTAGAACAATAATTTCCTAAATTGCTTTCTACAGAGGTAAGTTTTACAAACAATTTAGTTCTTCCCCTATCATGGTAGATTGAATATTTTATTGCTAGTTTAGAAGTAATTGCTTCAGCCCGGGCGTGGTGGCACACGCCTATAATCCTAGCACTTTGGGAGGCCAAGGTGGGTGGATAACTTGAGATCAGGAGTTTGAGACCAGCCTGGCCAACGTGGTGAAATCCCATCTCTACAAAAAGTACAAAAATTAGCTGGGTGTAGTGGCAGGTGCTTGTAATTCCAGGCACTCGGGAGGCTGAGGTTTGGCAATTGCTTGAACCTAGGAGGCAGAAGTTGCAATGAGCCAAGATTGCACCACTGCACTCCAGCCTGGGCAACAGAGTAAGACTCTGACAAAAAAAAGTAAAAAAGAAAGAAGGAAAGAAGGAAGGAAAGAAAGAAAAGGAAAGGGGAAAGGAAGAAAGAATTACTTTAGATTTAGAAGGCATGTTAGGCAATACCACACAGATTTTTACAATCACTGTCTAATTTTGGAAAACTTTTTGGAAAAGAACTTTGAAGAAGTTCTTTTGTGGATGAGCTATAAGATTAGAAGGATTTTTCACAGACTAGCTTCTAGTTCTGTACCTTTCAAACCAAGTTTCTCCTCCACCTCTTCTCACTTTTTGGGCTGGAGGATGTAGAAGACATTTATATATTGATATCCTCTTTGGCTAGTCATGCAATGTACTACAGACTGAGCACAAATCATCTCATACCACCTTAAATTAATGCATAGACAATGTTACAAATAAATTTAATGTATTAAATTTCTACAGCAATTAACTATTACTTTTTTGGTGTGAGACTGGAGTGCAGTGGTGCAATCACGGCTCACTGTCACTTTAACCTCCCAGACAAAAGCAATTCCTCCACCTCAACCTACTGAGTAGCTGAGACCACAGGCTCACAACACCATGCCTAGATAATTTTTTAAAATTTTTTGGTAGAGATGGAGTCTCGCTCTGTTGCCCAGGCTGGTCTCGAACTCCTGGGCTCAAGTGATCCTCACACCTTGGCTTCTCAAAGTGCTAAGATTACATGTGTGAGCCATTGTGCCTTGAAGCACACCTATATCTTGTATGAACAAAACCCTGTAGATGTATTTTCACCCAGCCATAGAATTATATATATTTTTTCCTGCCAAAAAAAAAGGAAACCCTTAAACTTTTTTAGATCAGGGATCTATTCTGCCTGTCATAATATCAGCACCAAGCACAAAGCCTGGTGTATAATGGAGACTCAAAAATTGAATGTAAAATAAATAAAATATGTAAAAGGACCATCTTTGTTTATTTTTGTATTGCACCCAGTGAGCAGTTAGATGTACGGGGTAAGAAGAAGAAAAGGCTAGCAGGTTACTGTTTTGATTTTATGTTGGGTCATGACACAACTTTGTATGTTCACGAGCAAAATAAATAACAGTAGTTGCTAAGTAGTATTTATAAGTAGACAGAGAAATAGGTAGATAAACAGAGTTCAGAGACAGCATGGATAGCATTTTTTTAAACTATAACATTTATTTTATGTCTCATCTTTACCTAAACTGTAGAAAAATGAGAACTACAATTTTAGATACTTCTTGGATTCGAGTAGTATGTTCCAGTTTTCAGGGTGTTATATGAACCTGATATTGTTAAGGTTATGTTTTACCCCTTCACCATCCTTGGATAAAATAATATTATAAAAAATGAGTATCAATATATTTTTTTATGATCAACTGAATACTCTGAATAACTAGTTGTTATATCTGCAGAATATTGTCAGCTCAGTAATTGGTTTATTGATAATTTATATCTACCTTATTTCGGAAGTAAGGTATCAGCTGCTCCAAGTGAACACATCTATACAATAGCTAGGATTATTAATGATTACCATGTGTTTTACATCACCTAAAAGCTTTCAATGCAGTAATTTATTTAATCTTCAAGCTAACTTTAAGAGATAGGTACTATTATAATCCTCAGTTACATATGAGAAAGGTGTAGAGCAGAGACGTTAACCGCTAGTAATTTGCAGAGATGGATTTTGAACTCAAGAAACCTAAGCTCTTAATTACAAAAGTTTACCATGTCCATACACAATGCAGCTAAAGTAATAAAAATGTTGATGATTACAAATGGGAGCAGGTTGAGGCACTTAGTGTAGTTGAACAGTATTCACAATATGCTTCATTAATTTATTCATAAATGTTAATAATGCCAAGGTGCTATGCTAGGTGTTGACATCAGAAAGATATTTACTTTCTGTTGAGATCAGAAAGTAAAATACAGTCCTTACCCACACACTTTCTATTATTTGGGGAAATCTGACTCTCACAAAACTGTAATAATGATGATATACTCAAAATGTGTCAAATACCTACCATGTTCTAGTAATTTTAAAAATTGCTTTTGTTTATTACATGCATACTTCACTTTATTCATCAACACATATTTATTGAAAATCAACTGGGAGCCAGATCATCTGCTGGATGCTAAGGATGGTATATTATAAAAGAAAATTTTAGCTGGGCATGGTGGTTCATGTCTGTAATCCCAACACTTTGGGAGGCTGAGAGAGGAGGGTTGCTTAAGGCCAAGAAGTTGAGGCTGCAGTGAACCATAATCACTCCACTGCACTCCAGCCTTGGTGATAGGGTGAGGCCCTATATCAAAAAAAAAAAAAAAAAAGAAAAAAAAGAAACTTTTCTTTTGTAAGTAACCAGAAAGTACTAAACACAGTTTCTACTTCTGTATTTTATAGATTGTATAATTGAGGATGATCAGAAATTTTAGAAAAGTTTCCCAGGATCACAGGACTTTTAGGTGGTAAAGCTAGAACTTGAATCAAGGTTACCTGTCTAAAAGTTCATATTCACTCAGGCAGTATGTATTGAGAGTTTACTTTGTTTTAGTAATGCAAAACATAAATGCAACAGTGAATAATAAAGTAAATAAGTTAGATTCATGACCTCTTGATCCGTGTGGCTCTATCCCTTGCACCATGCTCTCAGTACCAGTCTAGGTCCAGACAGAGAATTGGAAATAGCAGTGCAGAATATGATATAGACAAATGGCTTAAATGGTGATAGAGGACTGAAAAAGAAGTAGGAGTGTTGAAAGTCGCTGGATACAGAAACCAGTTTCTGGGACAACTTTATAATTGATAGACACTGCTCATGGAACAAGAAGCAAACAGAAAGGAGCAAGTCCCATTTCCTTCCTTCTGCCTTGCAGTCTCCCTCTAGTGCTTCCTGATGACAGAATCTAAGAGAAAATCAGATGACAAAGGAGAATTGTGGTTTGTAGAGTCCCAGCCCCAAGCATCACAGAGCCAGAGCATAGGAAGGTGGGTTTGGAGCTGAGTGACAAGGTGGATGTCAGGCACACCCTGGCACCCTATATCAGAGAGACTATTGTCAGAAGTTTATGATGATTTGAACCTAGAAAAGGTAGTAGAAACTACCTGGTCCAACCTGTTTATCTTTCAGAGAAAACTGAGCCTCAAAGAGATCAAGTGCCTTGTAAACGATACAGCACTTACAAGTATCACAGCTGGGACAGGAATCGAGATTTTCTTATTAAACATTTCACTGAAATTTCTGGTATTCAATGCTGTCTCTAAGGATAATGAACAAATTAATGGCCAATGTTCTCAAAAAATTAAGAGGATGATTTGCCAAGGATGCAAAAGATAAAAACTTATAAAATGATTGACTCATATATAGCCTCCCTAGGTCAAAATTTTAAAAAATGAGTGCCTGATGGTTTTACTTTTATGAGAACAAACCCTGAGAACTTAGGGAATACATAATAACTTGTGTCTTAGTCTGTTTCTCTCAATACCTTTTGTCTGGAGCTGAGTAACACTCCATTTGAGATTAAGCTCCTGTCAGGACTGATTAGTGATTCTAATGTAATTGTAAATTTTTGAGGCTAGCCATTTAATAATTTAGTTCTACCCATTGGTTTTCAGATATAAGATTACAGGGAGAAACTGCATGGTGCAAAGAATGTTGAAGCAGCACTGTAGCTTCATTCCTCATTCCTTGATCTCACATGGCTCTGTACTAATTGCATTGCCATGGACACACTGTTGTTAGGCAGGGCAAAGAGAACTGTTTGATGAACAACCATGCTACAGCAGCATATCCTTAGTGCTACAGTGTCAAGCCAAATCAAAGATCCTTGTAAATTACAATCTGTTTAGGTAGCCTAGATTTGTACAATGTTTAAGTTCTGTGAAAAGGTAAGTTTTACAGAGATGTCAGTCTTTCGTGGTTGTTTTCAAAGACAAGCTCTTGCATGAAGACACCTACAGCTCAACCCCTTTTAATCCATTTTGTGTAAGCTGAAAACATTTCACAGTATATTAAAATACTATAATATGTTCTTTTTTCTTTGGTAAGGGCTTTTCAAGGATTTGCTACTAACATTGAACATGCTTTTGTTTGGGAATTTTGCTCAGTGATGCTCTGATGTCAAAGTCTTTTGTTAAATTTATTCAATACGAGCTGGCTTTTCTTTTCAATTGTTTAAAATGAGAATGGCATTTAATTTTAGCACTTTACTGTCTTGGCATGAAGCTGAACTTTGGCAGTTGAGAGAATGTTTTATATTCAAACAGCAGAATATTTCAGAAATTTAAGAAGTTGCATCAGCTAATTTTACTGGAAAAATTATGCAATTGCAGAACCATTAACTATTTTGTTGTTGTTGTTTTGAAGCAACAATTAATGGTATCAATTTGGGAAGCCACTCTGTTTTGCAAGGTGGACTTTTTCCATGAATAATAATCATTCACTAATTCCATGCTGAATGTTTGCCTTAAACTAGAGAAATCATCTAATGTTATCCTCATGACATAAATAGGTACAAAGCACTGGTCATTTTAGGGCATATGCAGTATGATTTAGCTCAAACTTTGTATTTAGGTTTGATTTAATTATGTGATTTTATCTCTCTTTTGCTTGAGAAGCAGAGTAAAGATAAAACAAATTAAATGGCAAAGTCATTTATATTACATGCTGAATCTCTCATTTTATTGCATCTGGGATCTTTTTTTTTTAAATTAAACAATAAGATAGCCTCAGAATTAGAAAAGAAATCATTTTCACTTTGACATTCAAGTCTTTTTTCTTTGGACTTATTCTCTTAGTTTTAATTAAATCTTATATTTATCAGAGAGATGCATTATTTTCAGCAACATCAGAAATTGCTGAGTTGTCAAGACTATTCCAAAGACAGAATAGAGCACTAGAACAAATAGATTACAATTAGGTGCTCAAAATGTGGAGGCAAGGAGAATAAAAGGAAAGATTAAGGAAAGAGAAGGTAAGGGAAATAAAGTAAAGCAAAACAAAAAACTATTGAAACAAAATATGTTATCTAAGTTAGGTATGGCTAATTTTTCACGTGGAAACTAAAGTATCATTCTATTCCTATTTCAGGCTTTTGGATCAGTTTTAATGCAAGAATAACCTGAGGTTACAAAACCTACTTGAAAAACTGTTTCCACAGGCAAAAGTAATAAAGATACAACAAACATTTTTCTTGTGAATGCAAGTGAAAAGATAAATTTGATGTCAAGGGTGACAAATGCAGCTGACACCCGTTACCCAAAACTGCTTCACTTATTCTCAGTGATGGATTTTATCAGTAATATATTGTAAATTTGAAAGTATAAAATATGCTTATATTGACAAACCATTTTTAACTATGATGTATATAGTTTTCACATAAGAGTTAATGCTGGGGTGAAAAAAAGCAGCTTCCATTTCTTAAACATTGTTTAAAAATACATCCTAAGATTATGAAGATATACTGCAGTAGGGTTGCCATAGATAATTCTATCCGACTGTCATCATGGCTATTTATTTATTAAATACTTCTACAAATGGCATAAATATTTGATTTTGGAATACAGTTATGCAACTTAGTTCTGTAATACTAGAAAAGTTATTTAGCCTTTCTTAATCATCCTTTTCCTTATCTGTAAATGGAAATAATGATAGCTGCTATTTAGAGTGCTGTGAGGAATCAAGATAAGAGACTTAGATATAGGTAGTTCTTCTGCTTCCTACTGTGTTCTGCCTGTGCAGAATGCAAAAGTTCGTCAACTATATTCTCTTTTTTCAAGGTACAGACAAGAAGGAGGCTAAGTACAGAGACAGAATTGTAACTGAATTATTGTAATACCATAGTATTATGTAATATGTATTACATTTAATACACTTCTTATCAAATAACCTTTAATTTAATAAATTGTATAATTTATCAAATTAAAGGTTATTTGATAAAAAGTGCCTTTCTGGAGAACGATTTTATTTGGTAGACTGAAAGATGAGTTTTACTTTGGGGTTGCTTCTGCCAGAATAGGTTGTATAAAACACTAATTGTTTCTGAAAACTAGGTCTAAATTTATAAATCACTAGAAATTTTCAAGCCTGCTGAATGAAGGCACTATGACCCAGTAATACCGACAATGACTGTCAACACAAGAGTGGCGAGTAATATTTATTGAACATATTTTTCATGCACTTTTATAAGTGCTTTGCATTAATTGTATAAAATATGCTTAAAAATATGCTATCAAATATGTATAAAAATTAATCTTTATGATTGTCATTACGTAGGGGATAGATAAGTTAAAAATCACCTAAGATTTCACAGTTAGTGGGATGACAAAACCAAGATTCAAATCCAGACAGTCTAACTCCTGATCTTGCATTTTTTACAAAAACTGGGTTTTGGTGTCCAACAAGTCATCAGTTGACCTCCACCAGTTACTATTCCAGAAAACATCCCCCAGTTAGGCCCAACCAGATAGGTCAGTGTGATAAGGTATAACTCACATTCTTGGGCTTAAATGCAATTTTTTCCTTCTACTTACTACTTTGCTATAAAAATTATAACAAAAATAGTATGCAATGTACATTTAAATTCAAATCAGCATCCTTTGATATTCAAAATATTTAATGAGGATTATGTCACAAATCAACAGGGGCTAAGGCAGAGTCCTAGGGGTTCCCCACTGTTTCAAATGTTAGCTCATTAGTTCTAGATCTTGCTGCAGTCTTGACAGGATGACCAAAATACTGGGGGAGGTGCTAAGGGAACTCAGGGTTGTGGCTGTTTTTCTGCTAGTTCTGAAATATTCAAACATGTTAACATCTGGGACTTCTAACATGATTGCACATTATGCACATAGGCTGCATAGCACTTCTACTTTGAACATATATAGGTTAGTCATGAAATACGAGAATAAAAAGCTTATTTGTAAAATACATAATAAAAAATAGCAATGAAATTGTTTGTGAACTCAGTTGTTACTGCTTTTGAAAGATTTAAAAAGAATGGGAAGGTAACTGTAATCAAAAAAGAATTGCATAGGTAAGCCTGCCATAAAGAAAATCTATTTTTTAAAGGCTCCTTGGAGATCACAAGTCTACAATATGTTATTAAAGACACACTGAATCTGAATTTTTTTTTACTATAGTTGCTGTTTTACAATGTCTCTCTGGATTCATAGGAAGTATAAGTAGGCTTGTATGAGATCAATTCTTTGTTTATGATCACATGCAACCGAAATACAGCAAATCATTGCTATACAATGTTTATTATTGCTGTAATAAATCTCAGTATTCACATTAGACTGAGTTTCATGTTTTCTTTCTTTTTTTAAAGTCTTCCTGGTGAGGTGTTTATAATAAATATTGCAATTGAGACATAAGGAGACATAAAATAATAAATAACATGATTTTTGTCTTCTGATTTAAGAAAGAGATAGATGGTTCAGAGCAAAGAAGTAGCTGTGTCTGCATGAATTTAAAGATAGTTGGTGTTGTTAAGAAATTTCATATTTTCAGAGTCAAAGGGTGAAAGATAAAACTAGCATTTTGTATTAGTTTATGTATCATTTTAATAGTAAAGTGTGACATACTATTACAAAATACATGCAGCATATAATTATATATCGTTAAAATAACTGCATCTTCCTCTAACCACTATGCTGTTTTCCAGAGAAAGCAACTTTTCTCATTTGCTGTGTCTTCTGTACAGATGTCTCATTTGTACGTGCACACAGGCACATGTGGAATCAAAGTGCATAAACTGTCCTGTGATTTTGCATTTAATTTTTTCAAAAATCAGCCGCAAGGATAATGTTTAATGGGGGTCTAGGGAAGCAGAAAGAGGTTATTAGCTATCCCTGGAAGGTCCCCGCTCCCACTTAATATCTCACACAGGAAATAATACTCTTTCATTTTCTTGTTTGTGTGTTTTGGTGTGTTTTTCCCCCTCTGAATCAAAAGTCATTTGATCCCTTTTTAATTCCCTGCAGTTTGTATGTGGCATAGTAAACAAAGGTTCTAGAGATCAAAATACTTAAGTTCTAGGGCCTTTTTTGTCACTTTGTTTCTAAAAATGAGTCTCAAACTCTCTGGGCCTCAGTTTCTTCATTTGCAAAATGAAATTGTTAAACCAAGTTATTTTTTTTTATTGAAAGGTCACTCTACTTTTCAGTATGTGAGTTTTTTAATTGGTTAGCTTTTAGTGTTGTTTATGCTTTCATGCTTCCATTACCCTAACAAAAAATAAAATAAAATATTCCTTAACAATGCCTCTATGACAATCTAGAATATATTTTGATCAAAACATTTATTTATTCATATAACAAAAAGCATTTTAGTAAGATGTAAAGATTTTTCATTTGATTAAAAAATATTAATCTGTGAGTGCTACAAAAGAGCACATATTGGATAACATCAACAACACCTAAAATTCATTGAATCCTTATTTTGTGCTAGAAACAGTTCTAAGAACAGTCGTCCCCCAATACTGACGGAAGATTGATTCTAAGATCCCTATAGATACCAAAACCCATGGATACTTAAGTTCCTTACAGAAAATGGCATAATAGTTGCACATAACCTACACACATCCTCTTGTATACATTAAATCATCTGTAGATTACTTATAATACTCAATGTAATGTAAAAACTATGTAAATAGTTGTTACACTGTTATTTAGGAAATAATGATTATAGAAAGTCTGTACATGTTTGGCAATTATCCATTAAAATTTTTTTTTTTATTTGCAGTTGGTTGAATCCATGGGTATGAAACCCATAAATAGGGAGGGTCAATTGTACTTTGAATACATAAAATCAGCTAAATTTCTCAACACTATGAAGTACCCTTTCATCTTAATGTAATTTAAGGAAGTATAAAGAAAGGAATAATTTGAGATGCACAGGGAGTAAAGTCCAGTATTTCCCTCAGCTATGGGATGGTCTCTGGGATACTTCCCAAATGCAAAAATAAATTATGTCACTATGTTTATGAATTATGTAGTGTTGTAATTACTGGGTATACTAAATGTGTTTATGTAACTGGGCAGACTAAGTGTATTTAGGTCATCTGAGGCCTCATAAAATTTGAGATGTATAAGCATCCCTCAAATCACAAGTTTTAACATCTTTGTAACACTCGACTCCCTTGCCACGCCTATAAGCATCCAAACTTAACTCCTCAAAACTCCTTTGGTCTCAGTTCCCACCTCATGAATACTCATGTGTGATCATTGTTACTCAACCATTCCTACCATTGGCCATGACAAGAGCTTCAATCATATCAAGCATTTCAAATGTTTGTGGCTTTATTACAAAGTATGAAGATAAGGAAAGTTTAACCTTTTAGGCTTGTGGCTGGCTGCTGTTTTGTTTTGTTTTGTTTTTTGTTTTTTTTGAGACAGAGTTTTCGCTCGTTGCCCAGGCTGGAGTGCAATCTCAGCTCACCGCAACCTCTGCCTCCTTGGTTCAAGTGATTCTCCCGTCTCAGCCTCCTGAGTAGCTGGGATTACAGGGATGTGCCATCATGCCTGGCTAAATTTGTAGTTTTAATAGAGACAGTGTTTCTCCATGTTGGTCAGGCTGGTTTTGAACTCCCGACCTCAGGTGATCCACCCACCTCAGCCTCCTAAAGTGCTGGGATTACAGGTGTGAGCCACTGCTCTGGGCCCCAGCTGCCATTTTATTAGATAAAAACTTAATTCCTCTCTTTCTCTTTGCGCCTACTTCCATAAGCCTCATTTAGTCACTTTCTCCATGCAGAAGTTTTAAATGATGGCTCTGATGAATGCTTCAAATTGCCAGGGAATAGGGGTATCCATCCTATACTGTTCTGTTTTTTTCTCTGCATTTTAGCCAAAAATATTTCTCCATAGATACACAGGAAAAGAGAAGGGGCTATCAATGTATCTTACGTATGGGCAGAGAGACATGTCTTAGTACCTCCAACTACCCAAACTTCTCACCCCCACATCTAACACCCACTCATAAAATTAGTCTTTCCTCTTCTGGGCATTTGTTATACCATAAACATTCAGCTTATTTCTCAGTATGCATGCTCTTCTGCAAGAAAAAATGGGTATATATCAAGAAACAAAATAAAACATGGAGACCCTGTCTCCAAAACAACAGTAGAATCCACCATCTGTTTTGGAATCATCAGTTTCCTCTCCTCTCTCATGATCGCTTTCTCCCATCAAATCATTTGTAGACTGGATAAATTAATTTCATCAATCTCAGAGAGATTCAAGTAAAAGTCTGGGAAAATTTTGAGGATAAATGTTTTGTTCAGAAGAGCTATGCTATATAGAGGTGAAGAGATGCTTCCTGTGACCAATTATCTCATGTTCTTTTTCACCTTTAATACTAAAATAAAATAGAGCTTTGAAGTGGTTAGTAGTTTTTCTTTTTTCTTTTTTTTTTTTAAACTGGCTAATGAATGGCATTAAAATGATCTTATGAAGTTAAAGTGCTAGGACTAGTAGAAGCCTTAAAGATCATCTATTAAGTTGGTGCAAAAGTTATTGTCATTTTTGCCATTAAAAGTAATGGCAAAACCGCAATTACTTTTGCACCAACCTGTTAGCTGCTGCTTCCTTTTACAAAGATGAGAAGGGGTGAGGGTTGAAAAATTATCTATTGGATACAATGTTCACTATTCAGTTATGGATACACTAAAGCCCAGACTTCACCACTATGCAATATATGCATGTAAGAAATCTGTTCTTGTATTCCCTAAATAAGAAAATTAAAAATCAAAACTTCAATTTCATCTTACATAGCAAAGTAATTTCTATCATTGGTAGATTTACGTGTATGTTTCCTTTTTCCCCCCAGACATTTACAAAGCAGTTTTACAGCTAAATTTTTACCTTATTGGACTACCTTTAAATAGATACGTATGTAGTCTATACACCATTGATTTTGAAATAATAAAACCAGTGCTGTGAAGGTCAGGAGACAGTGTTGAAAGTAGATTTGTGAAAAATAGTGATGCACAAGAAATCAGACTTTTGTGCACACAGGAAGTATTTTCAAGTTGAACCATCTTCTCAGAAATAGTCACAGAAGGATAAATTCTGCTTCCTGCCACTCTCTGCAATAGATTGTAGCATAAGTAGATTACAGATTTGCAGGATACGTAGCTGCTGCAGTGATTTTGTAAATATAGGCAAAGCATTATATATAGAGAAAGAACAGAAAGACATAGTGTCATGTGGAGTATCCAACAAGACTTTTTTTGGGTCAAATTGGCAATACATTTTGAAAACTATACTGAATACATTTTAAAAACTATATTGAAAGGGAAAAAGCCTATTTTACCTTCTAGGCAATTAAGAATAAATTAAAAACAGAATTCCCAGAGCTATAAAAATTCCATCTATAAGAGCTCCTTGATTAAAATTAAATTTTGAGCCACTTCAGATTCAGAGAGAGAATTATCTCAAATTAATATTAAATGTATTTCTAGAGAAATTTATATAGATATAGACGATAACCTGGGTAATAAAAGTCTGGACTATACTTGGCCAACACAGACATTATTCACCTTAGTCACACATAATTTCTACGGATGAATTCTCCACGAGAGATCATAGAAAATTGCATTATGTAGCATAAGCAATTTTGCACATAATTATCATTACATTAACCCTTTTGTAAATATATACTTTGGTCATAATTAAATCCTATGTTTGTGTATAAAGGAAACTCTTCTCCCTTGAAGGGAAGATATGTACTCAGTTTATTTTGTGTAATGAAGATGTATTCTATCAATGCAGGGAGAAGGGAGTGAGCATAGAAAGCCACCTTAGTTGTGTAGTTACTGGATCCTACTTACAGCTCCATCGCTTGAATAAGTACCAGACTCAAGAAGAATAGAAAAAAAAATGTTTTAGTATGATTCAAGCTAAATGACAACTCAAATAACCTCATCATGGTTCATTTTTCTTAGAATCAAGAATCGTCTATTTAAAACTTGTGTGTATCTCATTTTGAAAATCTCCACAAGACAACATCCAACTGAGTCATTTTAAGTCCACCCAATAAGGACCACACTTATTGGGCACAGGTTTTGACCAAGCATCCCAAGGACAGTTGTCTTCCCCAGCATTAGTGTGTTTGGCTTGAACACCACTCTCTGGTGATGGTTTTATGGCTTAGTGCTGGTATTCCTGGTGGTTCCCACTGATTTATCATATTTTATGGCCAAGACTAAGGCGGGATAATACTGAATTTTAGGGTGAAATCTTATGACAAGAACCACATCTATTCATAACCTTAGAAGCAGGGGGCTCTGAAGCTTTTTAAAACAAAGTACTAACTACTCCATCCCTAGCACAATGTTAAATCCTACTTTCTGTGGTTACCCTCAAAATATCAAATATTGGCCATTTTCAGGCTCTGTTATTTTTTCCCAATGTCTATTTTAGCTTTTATTTATACCTTATTATTTGTGTTTATATTAAACTATGTTTGATTTTAATACAATTTCTTTTCAGCTACATTTTTTCTAGTACATGGCTGCTGCTCAGCATTATCTTAAAATTAATAAAAACATTCTTCTAAAGATTCACATTTAAGATACCTTAATCAGCTTAAAGGATTTTTAGCAGAGCCTTTATAAAGTGTAGTCCATTAATAGAGGAACAGATGGTATGGATTTTGGATTGTTCCTTTTCTATGCATTGTTTTAACTACCACTGAGCACTTTTAATCCTGGAATCTCGATATTTCCTACACATGAAAAACTGCATTAATAACATCTTTAATAGAAAGAAAATGAACTGGATTTCTTAAACAAGAGAATTGCTGATAGAAGCCAGAATTATTAAACCAAAGAAAGATGGCTGATTTACATACTATTCGAAGCAATAAAGTTTCCCTTGATGTAGCAATTAAGGATTTTTACACATCATCCCTAAATTATAGTAAGTGAATTGATACTATATCAATACGTGATTTGATAAGTCTCAATACATAGAGGCTTTTACAAATTCTCCTGTCAGTCATATGATAAATACTCATTACAGGAGTTACTATGTAGAGTGAGTAAAGATACATCCAGAAAAAAAATATCAAAAAATACTACTGAGAGACAATTCTTTATGGATCTCTTATGTTTCTATTTAGAAATAGAATGCCTTTAGATCAGAAGCATTGACTACTGCATTACCAGACTATATTTTCCAGAGAAGCAAAACGTAGAAGATAAAGATAGTATTTCCTTCCAGAGCACAGGCCAAGCATAATTACTGCCCATTACAAAATATTCAGGTTCTCTAACCTCAGTGTTCTCCTATAATGCAACCCACTACCTATGCAGATGTCCACTGGTCCTTTTCATATTGCCCTATAAGAATCAAGTCTGAGAGAACCAAAGCAAAATTAATGATACTCTGTCTAAAGCCATTGCTGTGAGAAATAAACTATTATTAGTCTCTGATCCAGAAGTCTTGTGTCTTATACCAGTTGCTGCCCTCCCTACTTTGAAGGTTTTGATTCCACAGCCCTGGGACAGGGTCAAGTATTTCCATTTCTATCAGTTCTCAGGAGATGCTGCTCTTGATTTAGAAATAAATTTTGAGTACCACTGTTCTTTGAAGATTTCTGTGTCTATATTCATGAGGGATAATGGTCTGTACATTTATTTTCTTGAGGTACTTTTGTATGGTTTTGTTATCTGGATATACTGTACTCAAAAAGTGAATTGATGTTTTCCTTGCTCATTTATATTTTGCAAATATAAACTGTGGTCTACTAACTTGTTCCCTTGAAATAGGGTGAAATCTCAATCCCTTCACAATTCTTGATAAATCCACTATTTTTACCAAAAGTTTCCCAGTAAATATTCCTCCTCACATGTGGTCCGTGAGATTTCTAAACATGTTGGATGATATTATTATAAACTGATTTGAGAGCAGAAAAATAGTTATAATATTAACTGGTGATAAATAATTTAAAAATATATCTAGTGGAAACATTAAAGTTTATAAAGTGTTGACTAGTCATTAGCATACTTTGCAATGTGGCTTTTAGGAAATATATTTGAATAATCAAACACATTTTAACATTTGTTTTAATTCACTTTTTATGAAGAAATAATTATCTTCATTATATATTTCTTTTCAAGTAAAACTTTTTGTTGTGGAAGATTTTCAGAACAATTTTCTTTCCTTCCTTCCCTTCCTTCCTTCCTTCCTTCCTTCCTTCCTTCCTTCCTTCCTTCCTTCCTTCCTTCCTTCCTTCCTTCCTTCCTTCCTTCCTTCTTTCCTTTTTTTTTTTTTGAGATGGAGTCTCACTCTGTCACCCAGGCTGCAGTACAATGGTGTGATCTCGGCTCATGGCAACCTCTGCCTCCTGGATTCAAGAAATTCTCCTGCCTCAGCCTCCCAAGTAGCGGGGACTACAGGCACCTGCCACCACACCCGGCTGATTTTTAGTAGAGACAGGGTTTCACTATGTTGGCCAGGCTGGTCTTGAGTTCCTGACCTCATGATTCATCCACCTTGGACTCCTAAAGTGCTGGGATTACAGGTGTGAGCCACCATGCCCAGCCAACAAGTTTCTAATATGATGTACACAGACGACTTGGGATGACAGAAAGAATAACTTGGCTAATAAATTTAACTTAACTCCTAAAACTTTCCATGGAACTTTCCAAGAACTGTTAAGTGCTTTAAGAAAGACTTAAATACATTATGATAATGAACAAAAATTATCAGCTAAAGAGTATCACAAATGACTGATAATTCACACTTTTACCGTAGCCTACTGCTTGAAAAAAAAAAATAGTTACTCTTCACTCCCTTGATAATTAGCTACTGTTGTCAAAGCTTCAGTTATAATTTGATTTTTAAAAATCCTAAATGTCAAGAACCACATGGTCTGATAAATGTGGATGACATTTAAAAAGCAAAGTAGGTAGTGTCTACAAAAGAAGGAAAGTTTCATGTGCTGCATTTATTGATAAAATACTTTATATCTCATTCACATAATTATTTACTCTTCTATATGAATGCAACCTTCTGTTTATAAAGAATAATGTAATCCCCTAATTCCCCTAATAAGTAGGTGGGTGACTTAAATACTAATAAGTTTTCAAGTAATATCTCAGAACCAAAAACAGACAATTCAAAAGAAAAATTAATGGATGAATACGAAACTCTTTTTATTGTTTGGAGTCAGATACAGAGAGCTCCCCAAGTGATGATATTTTTTCCCTTAAATTCACTGTACTTACTAATTGCATCCTAATGACTATATCAGTACATATTTATTAATTACTGTGCTATGCAATTCAGACCTGTCACTTGTGTAAGCACCCACTTCATACCAAGTCAAAAGCTTACTAACAGTTGACAGGTATATTGCTCAGAGTGATAAACAAACAGCAGGCAGAACTTCATACAACTTGGGAGAAACAGCTAGTTGTGAATTTGAAAAAGTCAGAATTTAACAACTTATATCTCAAGGATACTTACTGAATCTACTTTGCATCACATTTTTATTTGTGGCAGTTGGTGCCAGCTTCTCTATGTATTGATCTTACTATCTCTTGTTAGAGAGTTATTTTATAAAACCACCAATCTGTTCAAACTAAATAGAAATGATTCAATTACTATAGATGTAAAACATATTTTTTAAAACTTTGGATTAAGAAAATAAAGGAACAAACAAATTTAATTAAAATAGGCAAAAATCAATGAGGCAAACTTTTTAAATATTTCTTAATTGGTGGTTAGACTTCAGGTATGTCTTTTGGGTAATATATATCACATGACAATAAGCGAATACAAAGATAAATGCAAACTTGCTGATCTTTTGTGGCAGATCCCTACTCCTTAGAGGACCCTGTTCATTAGGGATACAGTTTTCTTAAACATCTATTTCTCATTAAATTTTCTTACCAATGTTGCGCTTTATAGATTTTCCTTAAAAAATTATAGAGTGATCTTTATCAGTAAATTATATGATTATTTTGTATGTACATAAAGACTAGTTTGTTTTTCATAATATTTTAACAGCTCTTTAACATAAAGACTAGTTTATTTTATTTGTTTCTCATAATATTTTAACAGCTGTATTGAGGTACATTTGACATATAATTAACTGTAAATATTTAAAATATATCATTTGGTAAGTTTTCATATTTATGTACACCCACGAAACCGTTAGCACAATCAAGATAAATGAACATAATCTAACTCTTTGATGGTTACATTTATATGCCAACTTGGAGGCTGTGTTTGAATGAGATTAGCATTTAAATCAGTGGACTCTGGGTAAAGCAGATTGCCTTTCATAATATGGATGAGCCTCATCCAACCAATTGAAGGCCTGACTAGAACAAAAAGACTTGCCTCCCTATGCAAGAGGGAATTCAGCAGACTGCTTTTGGATTTCATCTGCACTGTTGGGTCTCCTGGGTCTCCAGGCTACCACCATCTTCTCATTGGAACTATAGAATTCACTCTCCTGGGTATTGAGTCTATTGGCCTACAGATTTTGGCCTTCACTTTCTTATAACAAATTCATTATTTATATATTCTATTCGTTCTGTTTCTCTGGAGAACCCTGACTAATACAGATTTTGATACTGTGAAGTGAGATACTTCTGTAACGAATATCTAACCATGTAAAAGTGGCTTTGGAACTGGTAATGGGTTGAAAAGGTTTGAGGTGCATGTTGAAAAATGTCTAGATTGTCTTAAAGAGCTCGTTGGTGGTAATATAGACATTGAAGGTGATTCTGGTGAGGTCTCAGATAGAAATGAGGAATAAGTCATTGGAAGCTGGAGGAAAGGCTTGTCTTATTATAAAGTGGCAAAGAACTTGGCTCAATTGTTTTCTAATGTTTTAAGAAAAGCAAAAGTTAAAAATCAAACATAGTTAAAGAAACATTGCGAGCTGGGACAAAAGGTAAACTTGGATATTTAGCTAAGGAGATTTCTAAGCAGTGTTGAAGATATTGTCTTGTTCTCCTTACTACTTATAGTAAAATGTAAGAGGAGGGGGGATAAACTGAAGGGATTGTTAAGTAAAAGGAAGTCAGATGTAAAGATTTGAAAACTTCCCAACCTATGTATATTGCAAAAAAGGAGAAAGTGTATTTTGCAGAGAATTCCAAGGGGGGTGACTAGAAAAATCATTTGATAAAGAGATGATGGGTGTGACTCATGGGTTTAATCTTTCATCAGCAGAAACTAGGAACAGAGATAGGTTTATAGAAACATTGCCAGCTGGGACAAAAGGTAACAGAAACAGAACAAAATAAAAGAAGGCTAGCAGTCTTCTGATTACAAGGGATGGGGCAATAGAGGTATTTGTCTAAAAATGTGTACCATCGTTCACTAAAAGGAAAGAACGACTCAGAAGGTGATTCAGAGATCTTTAGTTCTGACATCTCCACCATTGGACCTGAGTGCTTGGGCCTAGGGAGGCAGAAGGTGCAAGGTTGTTTACTTCCTGGTTTCAGAAGTCAAGCCTGTTTCATTCTTGGTTTCAGCAGGCCATACTACTGCCAGCTAGTGCCTCAGGAACAAACCTTGCTGCACAGAATGATGGTGGTGGGTCTACCTTCTAAGGCAGTGTGGGTGACGCTGCCACAAGCATTGAGACAGAGAGAATTATGCTGAGCCTTATGATCTAATGGAGTTTGCCTTGCTAGGTTTTGAACTTACTGGGGACCTGGCACCCCTGATTTCTCTTCAATTTCTCCCTTTGAGTGGGAATGTCTATCCTATCCTTGTTTCACTATCATATGTTGGAAGCATATAACTTACCGAGTTTCACAGGTTCAGAGCTAGAGAGAAATTTAACATCAGGATAAATCATACTTCAAGTTTCATGGCTACCTAACTTATATATGTAAATGATGCTCTGAACTTAGATTTGATGCCAGAATTAGTTAAGATGTTGGAGACTATTGGGAGGGGTGAATGTATTTTGCATGAGAGAGGACATGAAGTTGGGGGGGTCATGGAGGGGGTAGATTATTAGGGACTGAATGATGTTCCTCCAAATTCATTTGTTGAAGTCCTAGCTCTCAATATAATTGCATTTGAAGATAAGACATTTAAGGAGGAATTAAGGTTAAATGAGGGCCTTAATCCAATATGAAGAGACACCATTAATTCACATGAACACAGAGGAAAAACTGTGTGACAACAGCAAGAAGGCAGGTGTTTGCAAGACAAGGAGAGATGTCTCAGGAGAAATCAAATGTACCAACACTTTGAGTGTGGACTTTCAGCCTCCAAAACTCTGAGAAAATAAATTTCTGTTGTTTCAGCCACCCAACCTGTGGTATTTTGTTATGGCAGACTTTAGGTCACTTAGCTAGTAAAACATAGGCTGTGATTACAACTAAATTATTTTTTAAATTGTACTTTAGGTTCTGTGGTACATGTGCAGATCATTCAGCATTGTTGCACAGGTACACACATGGCAATGTGGTTTGCTGCCTCCATCCCCCTGTCACCCACATCTGGCATTTCTCTCCATGTTGTCCCCTCCCTGACCTCCCCCACCCCACCACTGTCCCTCCCTTGGCCCCCTGCAACAGACCCCAGTGTATGATGCTCCCCCTCCGTGTCCATGTGTTCTCATTGTTCAACACCCGCCTATGAGTGAGAACATGTGGTGTTTGATTTTCTGTTCTTGTGTCAGTTTGCAGAGAATGATGGTTTCCAGATTCATCCATGTCCCTAAAAAGGACACGAGCTCATCGTTTCTTATGGCTACACAGTATTCCATGGTGTATATGTGCCACATTTTCCTTGTCCAGTCCATCATTGATGGGCATTTGGGTTTGTTCCAGGTCTTTGCTATTGTAAACAGTGCCGCTATGAACATACGTGTGCATATGTCTTTATAATAGAATGATTTATAATCCTTTGGGTATATACCCAGTAATGGGATTGCTGGGTCAAATGGAATTTCTATTTCTAGGTCCATCAGGAATTGCCACACTGTCTTCCACAATGGTTGAACTAGTTTAAACTCCCACCAACAGTGTAAAAGTGTTCCTATTTCTCCACATCCTCTCCAGCATCTGTTGTCTCCAGATTTTTTAATGATCACCATTCTAATTGGCGTGAGGTGGTATCTCAATGTGGTTTTGATTTGCATTTCTCTAATAATCAGTGATGATGAGCATTTTTTCATATGTTTGTTGGCCTCATATATGTCTTCTTTTGGAAAGTGTCTGATCATATCCTTCAACCACTTTTGGATGGGTTTGTTTGTCTATTTCTTGTAAATCCGTTTTAGTTTTTTGCAGATTCTGGATATTAGCCCTTTGTCAGATGGGTAGATTGCAGAAATTTTTTCCCATTCTGTTGGTTGCCAGTTCACTCTAATGATTGTTTCTTTTGCTGTACAGAAGCTCTGGAGTTTAATTAGATCCCATTTGTCTATTTTGGTTTTTGTTGCCAGTGCTTTTGGTGTTTTAGTCATGAAGTCCTTGCCTATGCCTATGTCCTGAATGGTTTTGCCTAGTTTTTCACTAAAACTAAATTTTTTTGACTTCATTGGCTCCAGAAATTATACTGTATCACTATAAAAATTGATATTTTTAAAAAAGGTAGCTAGGCAACATTACTGCTTTATTTGTATTCACTTCTGACTGCCTAGAAGAAAATGAATATAAACATTTGTTCCCATGCAAGCTTTATTTAAGGTGAAATGTTTTTGATAATATATTCTCAGTTGTCTTGTTTTACATTGAAATATACAAATTTTATCTTACTATCAATGATGCTACTTTCTAATAAACCCATTGTTAAAATGTCAAAACTGCATTTACTACCCTGATAGATGCAAAGTCAAAACATTGTAAGTCTGGCACTGTATAAGACTTTCTTGCATGCTGTAAAGAAATATCTGAGACTAGGTAATTTATAGAAAAGGTACTTAATTGGCTCACGATTCTGCAGGCTATACAGAAAGCATGATGCTCAGATCTTTTCAGCTTCTGGGGAGGCCTCTGGAAGCTTACAGTTATGGCAGAAAGTAAAGGGGTAGCAGGCGTCTCACAGGGTGGGAACAGGAGCAAGAAAACTGGGGGGGAGATGGTATACACTTTTAAATGAACTGATCTCACAATAACTTACTCATTATCACAAGCCCAGTATCAGTGGGGGATGGTGCTAAGTCATTGATGAGAAATGTCCCCATGATCCAATCACCTCCCATCAGGCCTCACCTCCAACATTGGGAATTATCTTTAGATGTGAGATTTGGGTGGGAACATGCATCCAAACTATATCAGGAACCATCTGTAATAAATGTAATGGAAAGTTCAAAAATTATAATAATTTCCAACTAACTGTGTATGTAAGTACCCTTTGAGTTTATATTTTTGGATGGCAAAAACTTTTCATCCATGAGAAAATAGCCTATTCCATTCCATTTCTCTCCAATGTACAGAAAGTACTTTATTAAAATTCATAGTCTCTCTAATGTATAATAGAAAATCAGGGGAAGTAGAGTATGTAAAATAATCAATTATTACTTATTTTGTGCTTTGTGCAATAGGTTCAGTACCAAAAGATGGTACTGAATAAAAAGCAAAAGAAGACTCCTTCCATAGAGTAGGTAACAATATAGCTGAGTAAGAAGAATAAACATGTAAAGGAAAACAAATTAAGGCAAGATGTATTTCAGTAATTGAGGAAATAAATGCCAGCATAATTCAGAGATGACAGAGTTACTATGTGACAGCATGATCTGGGAATTCCAGGTAAAGCAGTGGGATTTGACCTTGTTTATTAAAATAATCAGCAAGTTTTGGAGATGGCATATGTGGGCAGAGCCTACCAACACTGATTTTTAATGTTGATTGGTTATTATATTCATTTTAACTAGTTAATCTATTCTTAAAAGGCTGTGTGTCAATTCAAATAAAGAAGGTGAGAATATTGAAGACATAAGGGGGAAACTCATGATTATAGTTTCTCAAGTAGTAAGTGCTAGTACCATATTATCCTTAAGTTATTTTTCTAAAAAAACAATTCTTTAAAATCCATGCTGGAGAGGAGATAATAGGGCATTTCAGCAAAAGAAAGTCAGGAAAGCATTTTAGCAATTCTTTCTTTATAACTCTCTAGGCTATCATCTCCCTCTGTCTGGTTTATTGCAATAGTCATCTCAATGGCTTTCCAGTTTGTGAGCTCTCCTGGCTTTCAATCCATTGTATTCAAAACCACTGTGTTAGTCTCCCCCAAACACCCATCTATTTATGTCGATCTTTTGATCAAATGACCTAAGGCAGTATTTTGAGGGAACATTACTATAATTTAGGCAGCATTAAAAGTTGCTCCTCAACACATGTTTTGGCAGTCAAATAATTTGGAAAATATTTGTTACCAAAAGTTACATATGCTTGGGTGGAACTTCTTGACTGTAATATGTTAATGTATGAACCGAATCTTAAAAGATGGAGTGGAGAGAGATTGTAACATGCATTGATTTTGGAATTTCCAGTTGGGAAAACTGACTTTTCCCATAAAATAAAACCAAAATTATTCGTCTTGACATTTATTGCTCTCTGCAATCTACTAGTCTCTGGAAATACTCATGACATTGAACTATACCTTTTGATGTCTGAGGTCTGAAGGTGGCCTAGGTAAATATTTTGTCTCCTTTGGAATTGTATTATGTTCACCATGCTCCCGCTGCTCCTGGCAACTTGTGGGAACTGGCAACTGTTTTTGCTCAAAGTTTAGTTGTTTCTTCAAGATAAACATTGGTGTCAAATTGTTCTAGAACAGTCATATTTTGATGTACTGATTCAGGTATTATTTGATTTCAGGAATTATTCTTTCTTTATGTCTGTGAAAGCATTTTCTATGCTTATCTGTGCATAGAAGCTTCATTGTCTGGCCTCCGTATTAATTATATCATCTATATAGATCAACATGGGCTCAACGTTACCCTCAACTTGACTATACTTTAGACAGGTTTCTTCCTGATCTTCTCCTAAACCCAGTCACTAGCTCTTTCCTTTTTCTTAGAACATTTACTTAAAAATTTTTTTCATTGTAAATTCTTTCTCTGATTCTTTGAAATTTAAATCTTTAAAAAATCTTACTACCTGTGTTACAACCCAGTACTCTTTCTCATGGACCTGGGAGCCATCCCTTTGATATGGAATCATTAAAAGAGATAGAACCACTATCTCCCAATCTTTGTAGGAAGGTAGGAGACTAGCTTGTCTTTCTTCAAGTTGTGTAATTGTCTCCCACCATGAAGATATGAGAAAACTTACCTTTCTTTTGGGTGACGCCAATTAGCATATACAGATAGACTGTGATCTCCATATTCCAGAACTTAAAAATTCTCTTACTCCTTTTTCAGCAGAGTTAAGGTCACATTCCATTCTGGTTTTTCTTCCCTATTGCAGTATCTTTGAATAAAGTCTTCTTTACTTGTTTAATTTTGTCCAGTCAATTTTTTTCAATCAAGTTTTTGTATTGAGAACATTAATTTCTTCCCTTTTTGCTTAGTGTTCTATTTGTACTCTTCTCATTTGTCTGGTATGCCATTTAAGAAACACTAACGTAAGTTTTTGCTCTTTTCAATGTGTTTTTTAAATTATCGATTTTATTAGTTGCAGTAGCTGCTTTTCCACTGATGATTTATTTGATGTTTTGCATCTTGTCTTTGATATCTTTAATTTGCTAGACAGAGTAAGCAATTCTTTTCTAAAATTCAAAAAGCTGACTTATGTATGCTTTGGGTACAACTTTATCTTCTTTCATTATCTTGAAAAACATTTGTATCAATTAAATACTGCAAGTAATCTTGACTTTAGTATAGACACTTTCACTAAGGCCAATAATTGCTTCCAAACACTGTGCAGAAATTCTCTTTGACTTTCTTTCTTCTTTCTGTCATATCACTCAATATCCTATATTGAAATGCTCAGTGTTGTTGATGATTTTAACCTTTATCCAATTATTAAGTTTATTTAGCTGTTTGGAGGAGTGGGTACTAAGGGAAAGGGTAGTATGCAGACAATTTTTTGCTGATTTTTCCTAGAAGATTATTGAACCACATCTCTTATTGACATTTCTAAGACTTCCAAAAGTGAATACAAACCTTCAGAAAAGTTACATCCAATATGAGTATCTGTGGTCCACAGAATTTTGCTATTGAATTTACACACTGGATATCTTTGTTGACCCCTAATGCTCCTACCTTCTGTTCCCTTGTTTCTCCCCTGATCTGGCTATTGCTACAGTCTGCTCCCTTTTCTTTTACATTAGGAATCAAAGTTATTTTGTATGGTCAAGAGGTTTCTTGCTCACTATCCATCCTGTTCTACAGAATGCAAATGTATCCACAAACACTTCTCACTATTGATCTTCAGGATAGAGAATTTAGTAGTGTTCTTCAGAATGTTCTCATCCACCTTTTAAACTCATTTTCATATTTAGTATTACAAGTAATATTTATTGCAATAATAGAACACTTCATTTATGTCTTCATTTTATATTTTTTAGCAGACTGCTTTCAGAATGTTAAGTATGGACTTTGTTGCCAGTTTAGTTTCATCATATATGCAGTTTAAATCCAATTCAAGTTTGTTTTTGTTCAGTCAGAATTTGAGAGAGATTAATGCATTGTGCACTATGCCAACTTTCTTGGAACTCTTCCCAAATTAGCATTAAAATCATATTCACATTTTCTCTCTGCAATAAGTAAAACATTTGGTCAATTCATATGAGGCATGATTAGCACCCATTTGCCTAATCTCATAATGATTTGACAGGTTAGCCTCCTAACTGGTCTCTCTGCTTCAGCTCTTGTTCCTGTCTTCAGTTTATTTTCAGCAGAGCAGCCAGAATTACTCTGTTCAAATGAACATTCAGATCATACCACTTCTCTGCTTAAAGTCCTTCAATAGCTTCCATTTTACTCAAAATAAAATATGAGGTTCATATTATGGAATTGCAATGACCTTCATGGTCTGGGCCTTTCTTTTACTTCTCTAACCAAATCCCTTACAGTTTCTGTCTAATTCACACCAGTTAAGCCACCTAGTTTGTTGTCTTGAACAGGCTCCCTGTGCTCCCCTCAAGTCTTTTGCATTGGCCTTCTCCCAGAATAGCCTATTCAGATTGAGTCAACCAAGATTCTCAGAAAGGCTTTCTCACCCATCCTATCCAAATTGTACATTATATTTCCTAGCATTCCTTTCCTCTTTTTTCTGCTATAGCCCTTATTAATAGCAAATAGTATATTTATTTTACTCATTTATCTTACTGTCTTCCCTATGAGACGCTTAAGTTCCATGTGGGCAAGGCATTTTTGTCTACTTTGTTCACTACTGCATCCCCCAGTGCCTAGAACAGTGGTTGGCTCTTATAGGCTCCATGTTGGTGACTCTTAAAATGTATGACTTGAATCTCTAAACCCCAATATAATGGTATCAGAAAGTGGGCCTTTGGAGAGGTAATTAGGTTTCGATGGTTAGCACCCTCATAAGAAGAGGAAGAAACACCACAGCTTTCTCTCTCAGCCATGTAAGGACACACTGATAAGGTAGTACCTGTGAGCCAGGAAGAGGGATCAAAATTTGACAATGCTGGTACCCTGATTTCAGACTCCCAGCCTTCAGAACTGTGAGAAAGTTAAGTATCTGCTGTTTAAGCCACCCAGTCTATGACTCGGTTTTTATATAGCAGCCTAAGCAGATTAAGACGCTGGCTAATATTTAAATGAATACATTAATAAATAAAGGTCTGGAAAGAAAAGACCTTGAAAACTTGGGTCTCTACGACCTCATTTGCAAGCAGGACTCAGTTGTTACAGACCACCAAGATGCTCCATGTCATCTAATTTGGTGATAAAAAAAAATCAATGATGTGGAAATATAGATGACAGGGTTCAATTTAACATTTATTTATTACATAGAAACACTATAGTATATTAATTATAAGTGTGGACTTTGGATGCAGAATGGGTTGAATTTTCACTCTGCTACTTACTATACTTCATGCAAGTTAATCGTTCACATGTGTAAAATGGGTATAGCAATAATTATTATACCTATCACAAATAATTGTTGTAAGGATTACATGGGTTCATATATTAGAGCATTTGGAAGAATTCTTGGTATATATTTAGTGGTCAATAAATATTAGATATTATTAGTCCACTGTTGTGAGGTTGTTTAGTTTCATTCTAGGATTCACAAATAAAAAGATGTGCCTCCAAGCCAAATAGCTACTATTTTGCAAACCATTTTGGTTTATGGATGAACAAAGCTTTTACAGAATGCTAAAGTTCATTCTTTAAATTTTACAGGGAATGAGCAATGCATTTTAACCTTAAATAATAATTAAAAAAACCTATCAATTTCTCCTGATGCTTCTGAATCTCTCAAAGGTCACAGCTATCTAGAGATGAATCTGGTAATCTAAAAACTTTCTCACAAGACTTCCCTGGGTTAAGATACTAGGGCTACTTCTATCCTTTATAATAAGTTACAACTACAAACACATAAAGTATTGCAAGAAGAAAGTACATAGGAGATCATAGAGATCACACATCATTTTTCCAATGTTCAAATTTAAATCCTAGTAGAGAGCTTTCACAATGGGTGTTCAATATGTAATACAACTCTTACGGTTTAATTTAATTTCTATTATATTAAGAAATAACTCACAAAGGTACACTTTCTACTTGCTTAGACCAATATTAAAATAGTTTTAGCATAAGTATACCATTAAAAATTAAATATATATAATCATACTCAACTTCCAAAGAATACTCAAACACTTGTGAGTAAGATGTCAAGTGATTATATATCAATTAAATGCATGTGCTTTACATAAAATCCCACATAGCTATACATGAACATAATTGCATTTAACACATCATGAAGCCATTGTACCCCTTTTAAAAATTAACTTTTTGCCTTTAGATGCAGAACAAAATCGCAAATAAAATTGAAAGTTGACATTATTGTGCCTGAAATGATGGAAACAGTAGCATGTGATTTTTAATTAGCAGTATCTGATAAATAAAAATCACATTTTTAAACACCTATATCGTCATGCAATTGTGAGCAATTTAACATTATCATTTCTTTGTGCTAACTAAAATTAACCATCTAAAGAAAGAGTATATAATTAAGTAAAAAGAAGGTATTTTAGGAGATGTTTTATTTTTGCACTGATTACCCAGTGCTATCCCCAAGTCATGCAGTTACTCATGTAGAAACTACTATTTCTTACCTTTGTAAGAACTTTAATTGTCTCAGAATTTTATGCTCCTGATTTCTCTCACTTGCTTTCTTTCTCTGCTCATGAATTCCTGTCTACTTACAGAACTTAATATGCACAGCATAGTCGTGCCTTTAACCAACACATTACTCATCTAAAAAGGAAATTGCTCTTACCCTTGGGAATGTTCGGCAAAAATACCTTTCATAGGGAAGCTTATTTCATTTTATTAGAATATCTGAATACTGAATAGTAAACAGCAGTCACTGAGTTATTTTTAAATGGCATCACTTAAATATTTTCAACCTTCTAAAGGAACTTGGGAACGCACGGCTCATTTCCAGGTCAGAGATTTATTTATTTATTTTCTAATTAGATATAAACATTTGCTATATTACCTAAACTGATATATTCAGTAGCATCACATTTTCAAATGTCTATGCAATGTTGCCAAGGCTAAAGCCAGTTGGTTATTTTCTTAAATTGCTCATATCTTATATCAAGTAGGTGTAAGTATATTTTATATGTAGTAATAGCACTTATGCATGAATCTTGATTCAATCTTGATTGAATACCTGTTCCCAAGCATCAACTTCTTTCTAGATTAGCTGAGTGCATTGGGCCTATTGAACCATTAACTTTTATTGAAAGATAGATGAATATCAGTCCCTACAGAATATAGTGAATTAGCTCCTGCCTTGTAGCAAAGCTTTTTCCTGGTTTCTCTTCACAATGTGGCTTCTTTAACTATGCTTTACTCTAATGCAACTGGAGAGAAAGTGGTGGTTAGAAGAAGAAAATGAAATTTATTGAAATAAAACCATCCAGTGGGTTTGGCTTTAGCTTCTAACAGTAGGGTGATCTGATATAATTAATCCACAATGATAAAGGTGACCCTGGCTGGGCACAGTGGCTCATGCCTGTAATTCAAGCACTTTGGGAGGCCAATTGCCTGAGCTCAGGAGTTCACGACCAGCCTGGGCAACACAGTGAAACTGCGTCTCTACTAAAATACAAAAAATTAGCCGGGCATGGCGGCATGTGCCTGTAGTCCCAGACACTTGGGAGGCTGAGGCAGGAGAATTGCTTGAACCCGGGAGGCGGAGGTTGCAGTGAGCCAAGATCATGCCACTGTACTCCAACCTGGGTGACACAGTGAGTCTGTCTCAAAAAAAAAAAAAAAAAAAAAAAAGTGACCCTTTAGAGATCCCTGGCAATTTCTCTGAATATTGGAGTGTACATGTTACATGTTCTAAAATACAATTAATAGTTGTCATTTATTGAAAAGACCAAAAAGAAAATTTACCTAAAAAAATTTAATATCTGTGCAATGAGTTTTATGATAGAATAAAATGTTCCTTCATTCTTTTTTTCTCCTTTGAAGATATTTTATGCTTAACAATCACTTTACAGTGCATTTTTTACTTAAAAAATTTAAAGCAGAAATAAAAAGATGTGAAAGAGATTCTTTTGAGCAGCTTACTTTGGAAGTTAGAAAATTAGTAGCATATTTAGAGAAATGAATTAAAATGATAACTGGTTGTTTCCTTGCCTGGGGAAGCTAAGCCTCTAACTACATCTCTAATATTTATCATTGTGTATTTTAAAGTAATTTTTCTGAGATTATTTAGAATGAATATGCCAGGATTTTACTTAGGAGTAAATCAGGAAAATGGTGAAAGATGCTAAGAATATATTAATATTTCATAAACTAGATTTTAGCCAAACCTCTGTATGTTCAGGTTATGTATTTTAAAGAGTCATTAAATAAAACTTTCACTATCAGGTAACCAGGTTAGAAGTAGAAGGTTTTTTTTTTTTTTTTGTTTGTTTTTTTTTGACAGAGTCTCACTCTGTCATCAGGCTGTAGTGCAATGGCGTGATCTGGGCTCACTGCAACCTCCACCTTTTGGGTTCAAGCAATTCTCCTGCCTCAGCCTCCCAAGCAGCTGAAACTACAGTTGCAAACCACCGGCAGCAGCTAATTGTTTGTATTTTTAGTAGAGATGGGGTTTCACCATGTTGCCTGCACTGGTCTCAAACTCCTCAGACTCTCAAAGTGCTGGGATTACAGGTGTGAGACACCACACCAGGCCAGATGTAGAAGTACCTGCAAGATCATTTCTCCCATGCTAAAAACAAGAAAAATTAAGAAAAAAATAAGAATCATACTTTTTTTGTGAGATTAAGAAAAAGCAGCATTTGCAATGAAATCTTGATAAACTAAATTGCAGGGAAAAACCAGCCTCCATAATTGAGCGGAGTAGACTGAAAGATTTTACACAGCTGCTAGAGAGAAAATGTATAGATGTTGAAAAGAGGAAAGCTCTAAAATCTTTTATATAGGTTTCCACTTTAAGAAGCTAGCAAAAGGTGACCAAATTAAACCTGAAGAAAGCAGGATAGAAAATTTTTTTAAATAAGTGAAAATTATGGAATAGAAACAGGAAATAAAGAAAATCAATAAAACTAAACCTGCTTCTGGAAAAGAGAAACAAAGTAAGGAAACTGTACCTACAATGAACAACAAAACAGAGAGAAGTCATAAATTGCCAATATCAAGAATAAAGGGAATCAATTACTATAGATTCCACAGGCATTCAAAAATAACGTGGGGGATATTATTAATAATTTTACGTCAGTAAATTTAACAACTCAGGTGAAATGGACAAACTTCTTGAAAAGCACAAGTTACCAAAACTAATCCAATAACAAATTGAGATCCTGAATAATCTTCTATCCATTAAGTAGCTTGGACTCATAATTTGACACTTTACTGCAAAGAAAACTTTAGGCCCAAATGGTTTCACTGGTGAATTCTATGAAATATTTAAGAAATTGTATAGACATTTCAATAGGTGCAAAAATGGCATTTGATCAAATTTTGTGTCTATTCATGAAAAAAATTTCAGTAAAATAGAAATTGAAAAAATTCTTCAATCTGATAAAGGTCATCTATTAAAAAAATTACAGTTAGCATCAAACCTAAAGATTAAAAATGCTTTCCTTTCTAATGGAAACAGCTAAGCTTTGTTCTCATGATTTCTAACAATACTGCACTGGAGTTATAAATCAGTGCAATAAAGCAAGAAAAGAAGTAAAAATAGTAAAGGCTGGAAAGGAAAAAGTGAAATGTATATTTTTCATAGTCAACTGTATTCATACTGAATTAATAATAAAAAAAAAACACCTGTCAAACAGAAAAGAAAATAAGGAAAAGAAAAGATGGAATTACTAAGCAAATTTCCAGGTTACATGGTTTACAAGGTCTATAAAAATCAACAGAATTTTTGGAAACCAAAACAGTTAGATAATATAATTTACAACTTCTATCATTTATAATATCATGAAAAGGGGAATATAGGCCAGGCATGATGGCTCACGTCTGTAAGTCTAGCACTTTGGGAGACCAAGGCAGAATTGCCTGAGTCCAGGAATATATTCCTTTATTATTTTATGGTCAACATAGCAAGACCTCATCTGTTTTTTAAAATAAAGAAGGAATATATTTAATGCAAATGTTTAAGATCTCTAGACAGAAAAACTATAAAATACTGTCGAGAGAAACTATAGTTAACAAATGAAGAAATATTGTAATTTATTGGGTGATTCAACTTGTTAAGATGTCAATTTCACTAATCAAAATCTTAGCAAGTTTTCCTCCCTCCCTCTCTCCCTTCTTCTGTCCTCTCTTCCTCCACTCCTCTCTTGCTGCTCTCCTCTCCTCTCTTGTCTTTTTCCTCTCTTCTCTCTCTTTTCTTCTCTTTTCTTTTCTCTTCTTTTCTTTTCTTCTCCTGGTAGAAACAGGCTGATTCTAACATATATGAAATTATTACATGCAAAGTACACCAAATAGTCAAAATAGTCTTGAAATAATGAATTGAACAGATGTCTACTACTTAATGTCACAAATTACTATTAACCTACAGCAATCAAAATTGTGTGGCATGGTGTAAGTATCCATAAATAGAACAATAGAACAGAATAGAGAGTCCAGAAATATACAAACACGTATATGGTCAATGGATGACAAAGTGACAAAGCCATTACATAGGGGAAGAAAAATTTTCAACAAATTGTCTTGAGCAAATGAATATCCACATGGAAAATAATGAACACTAAGTTGTATCTAATTCTAACCCATACTATTCTAATAGATATACATACACAAAAGTTAATTCAAAATTAATAAGAGAATGTATTCATAATATTGGAGTAGGAAAGATTTTTTAGAACAAAAAGGCATTAATCAAAATATAAAATAATAGTAAACTGTACTTCACCAAAATTAAAAACTTCTACTATTCAAAAGACATTGTTAAGGAAAGAAACCCATAATCCCCCAATATTATTCAGAAGAAATACACATATATATTTGTATTATAAATATTCATTATCTAAATAAATAATCTGTCACATATAACTCAAAAACAAAGCAACAAACAATAAAAATGGGTAAAAGATTTGAAGAGACACTTTACAAAAGAAGTTATATAATGGACAGTAAGCATATAAGATGGTCACCATCACTAATAATCAGGAAAATTCAAATTAAAACTACAATTATAATTCATTAGAATGGCTAAAATTATAAACACTGTTAATTTCAAGTGTTACCAAAACTTGGAGCAGCTGCTGCCATAAAATCAATGACTATTTTAGAAATTAGTTTGGCAATTTCTTATCAATTTAAACATATATTTACCATATGAACAAGCAATTCCACTCTTAAGTTTGTACTTCCACAAAATAAAAGCATATGTCACCTGAAATATTTGTGTAAGTATTTTCACAGCAACTTTATTTATAAACATCGAAAACTGAGTTACGGAGTGTTGGAGGGTGGAAATGTTCACCAACAAGTGAATATATAAATAAATTTGGGTATATTTTACATTAATCTAGTGAAATGTTACTCAATGATAAAAAATAACTTAGGACTGAACCTTTCAAATGTATGGGTCAATTCTTAAAACGTTATGATGAGTTTAAAAAGCCAGAAATTAAAACGTGTTCATTGCATGATTCCATTTAATTGAGGCTCAAAAACAGGCAAATTAATTTATGGTGGTAGAAATAAGAAACATGGCTGCTTTGGCAGTGGTGAAAGATTGATGGAAAAAATCATGAAAGAATTAGGGTGATGGAAATGTTCTATACCTTGATTGGAGTGGTGATTACAAGGTAATACACATTTGCGAAAATGCATTATACTCTACAGTTAAAAATTGTGCATTTACTGCCCAATAGTACCCCCTTATTCATGGGGGTATCTTCCAAGACCTTCAGTGGATTCCTGAAACTGAAGATAGTACTGAACCCTATATATTTCTATGTAGTCATTAGCTGTACAACAAAGTTACGGTCAAGGATAGACCACATATATGACAGTGATCCCCTAAATGGAGTTGAAAAATTCCTATTACCAGCTATTGCAATAGCCATTGTAATGTTGTAGTGCAATGCATTACTCGTGTGTGTGTGCTGACGCCAGTGCAAACAAACGTACTGTGCTGCCACTTGTATAAAAGTATAACCCGTACAATTATATGCAGTACATAATACTTGATAATGATAATAAATGACTGTTACTGATTTATGTATTCACTATACTATATTTTTATCAGTATTCTAGTGTACTCCTTCTCTCTATTAGAAAAAAAAACAAAAAACATTAACTGTAAAACAGTCTACGTCAGGTCCTTCAGGAGGTAATTCAGATCAAGGCATTATTATCACAGAAATGACAACTCCATGAGTGTTATTGTCCCTGAAGAACTTCAGTAGGATAAGATGGGAGGTTGGAAGACAATGACACTGATGATCCTGACCCTGTGTTGGCCTAGGCTAATGTGTGTATTTGTGTCTTACTATTTAACAAAAAGTTTAAAAAGTAAAAATAAATAAATATTTTTAAAATAGAAAAAGCTTATAGAATAAACACATTAAAAATATTTTCTACATCTGTATAATGTGAATTTAAAGCTGTTTTATTACAAAAAAGCCAAAAAGCTTAAAAAATGAAAAAGTTTATAAAGTAAAAAAGTTACAATAAACTAAGATTATTTTATTATTAAAGAAAGAAAAGTATTGTTTTGTAAATTGAGTGTAGCCTAAGTATACAGTGTTCACTAATTTTATAGTAATATAGAGTAATGTCCTAGGCCTTCACATTGACTCACTACTCATTCACTGACTCACCCAGAGCAACTTCCAGTTCTGCAAGTTTCATTCATGGTGAGTGCCTCATACAGGTGTACCATGTGTTATCTTTTACACCATATTTTTACTGTACTTCTTCTATGTTTAGATACACACATGCTATCATTGTGCTACAAATGACTACAGTTTTCAGTAAAGTAACAGGCTGTACAGGTTGTAGCCTAGGAGCAATAAATAGGCTGTACCATACAGACTACCTGTATAATGGCTATACCATCTCGGTTTACATATGTACAGTTTTCAATATTTGTACAACAATAAAATCACCTACTGTGGCAATTCTCAGAATGTATTTCTATCATTAAGTGACATTAAGACTGGGCCAGGCACGGTATCTCACACCTGTAATTCCAGCAAATAGGGAGACCAAGGTGAGTGGATCACTTGAGGTTGGGAGTTCGAGACCAGGCTGGCCAATGTGATGAAACCCCATCTCTACTAAAAATACAAAATTTAGCTGGACTTAGTGGCAGATGCCTGTAATCCCAGCTATTCAGGAGGCTGAGTATTGCTAGAACCCGGGAGGTAGAGGTTGCTCTGAGCTGAGATGGTGCTTCTCCACTCCATTTTGGGCAATAGAGTAAGATTCAATCTCAAAAAACAAACAAAGTGACATTAAGACTGTACATTCATATCTGTAATAAAGTTTAGTTTATAAATTAGGTGCATTAAGAGATTAACAACAATAATAATAAAATGGAACAATTATAACAATATATTGTAATAAAAGTTATGTGAATGTAATCTCTATCTCACTGCACTATACTCAGCCTTCTTTTTGTGAGAATGTGAGATGATAAAATGCCTACATAATGAGATGAAGTGATGTGAATGATGTAGGCATTGTGATGTAGCATCAGGCTATTATAATTGACCCTCTGTGTCTGTATAAGTAATCTAGAAATGATTTAAAGTACACGGGAGAATGTGAATAGGTTATATGCAAATACTATCCCATTTTATATAAGGAGTTTGAACATCCTTGGCTTTTCATATCCAAGGAGTGTCCCGGAACCAAACCCTGACAGGAGACAATGCAAAGTTTCATCATATTACTCATAACCACAAACAATCTAAAACATAGAAATTACTTGTTTCTGGAATTTTCTATGTATTTATGGACTGAGGTTGACTACAGGTAGCAAAAACTGAAGAAGAATGAAACCTCAGAAAAGGAGGCACTTCCGTATGTAAATTCTACCTCAGTAAATGTTTTAAAATTCTGGTGAACATTTTCCTTTCCTCTCTTCATCTTCTATCATATCAAATACTATCATAAAGAAAGAAATGTAGGAAGTGAGTGAGGTACCAACTTACATCCTCACCCACTGCTTTTTCTTTTATTCCCGAAATGATAATTTGACGAGTGCTTAATGTGTGCTAGTCATTGTATTAAGCAGCATGTATACAAAGTCCATTAATAGTTGATTTCTATACTCACAGTATTCAAGTCTAAAAAGGAAACCGCTAATTAGCCTGGGTACTCTCTACTCCATCTAGCTCAAACCAGCTTGTGGATTCCAACTAGCATTATTTATACATTGTGTCACTGTGTTTTTCACATCCATGGCCAGCTACTCTTAAATGTTGGAAAGCCAGTTTTACTTCCCTCCTTTGTCTCTGGAAGTAATTTGGTGGAATAGAGAGAGTGTCTCAAATGGAATTTGTTGCTTTGCCTTAATCCAATTGCTGATCTTGATGTCTGTGTCAGAAACTGTCCTGTGACCTCAGGGTGATAAATGTGGATACTGCACACATAGTCCAATGATAGACAAAAAGTCAAGGCCAGAGTGTGAATACCCATGTACTGGCCTATATATTTTAAATTTTATCTTGAAAGCTATGGGAGGCTATTACAGTTTTTATGCAAAAAGACAAGTTCAGTTTGCCATAGGTGGGATCACTGGTCATAGTGAGAGGAAAAGCTTAAGAATGAGAATATCAAATGTAGGGAGACAACTTTATGGCTATTATAGTCAATCAATCAAGAAACCAGGAGAGGCTAAATTAAATTAGGGTGGTGGATTTGAGACATGTGAGAAATATTAAGGAAGAATAGACATAAATGGTGATAATGGAGTTTACATACAAAGCACTTTTCTAAGAGGGCTTTTACGTTCTGGCTTGAGTGACTGGGTTGATAGTAGTGTCATTTTCCAAGACAGAGTGTAAAAAACAACTCTTTTCACCTGGGATTTGGGTTAAGTTCAGTGCTGGGCTAAGTGTCAGATGATTGTGGAATATCTCATGGAGGTTTATAGCAAGTAGCTTGTTAGTCCAAAGTAGAGCTGAGAAGGCTAGACTGGCGATAGGTGTGTTTTGGGAGTAACACACTTACAAATGGTAATTGAATCTACTGAGATTATCCAAGTGGAATGTTGCATTTGAATAACAGCAGGGCAATGAATGAATACTAAACCTGTACTTTTAAATGAGGGAGTTAAAAAAAGATAAGGCAATAAAAATCAACCTGTGATATAATGATCACTAAGATAGGAGGAAAATCAGAAATGATATAAAAGCCGCCAAGGGACAAACCAGCAGAGATAGTCAATGCTGCACATGGGCTGTTTCATCTTCCCAACCAACATTAGGAAAGCAGGGTCCATGCAGCTGAGATTAACACTGTTACTGTCTGAATGTTTGTGTCCTGCCAAAGTTCATATGTGAAATCCTCACCCCCAATGTGATGATATTAGGAAATGGGGTCTTCAGGAATTGATTAGGTTACAAGGGCACTACCTTCATGAATGTGATTAATGCCTGTCAACCTAAAAGGAATAAGCTGAAGCAAAATTACTATAAGTAGATAGTTTATTTGGGTTAAGCTTAGAATTGCAATCCAGGAGCATAGATTCAAGTTGCCCTGAATATACACTCTGATTAATCAGCAAAGGGTTACAAGTATAATTTTAAAGGGAAAGAAGAGGCAGTTCCTGAGTTGTTTATTAAGAATCTAACAAACAAAATGATTGATTGATTGATTGGCTATATATTGTTCTTTGTATCACAAATTCCAGAAACATGAAGATAACTGCTGAGGCAGCTAGTTGGGAATAAAAATACTTTTAAATAATTTCCCCCAGGCATGGGTGACGGAAATGGAGGGGCATGACTGAAGTCCCATACTCATGTCTCCCTTGGTGTCCATAACCTATATAAATCAAACTACTGTAAGCTATTTTTCTTTTCTCATTTCCCTTCCACTGATAAAAAAAAACAAAAACAAAAACAAAAAAAACAAAAAAAAACCTTCCCATGGAAGCGTTGATAATAAATCTCTGCTTAGGTTATAGAGATAGAGGTTCTCATTCCTTGGTACTGGGAAGGCTCATACCTGGATAGTCCTCAGTCAAGCCACTGATTTCTATAATTGCTATTGTTCGTTAAATCACCTCTAATCTTGGAATTTCATGTTTTGATTTTCTCAGAAGAAGTAAAACAATGAGAGATACATCTACTCCACTGGAGATTAGATTTTAGTAAAATAATGAAAATTCGAAAACAATGGTTAGGGCTGAAATCTATTAACAAGTGCACATAATTGTATTTTCTCTCTAATTCCCATTTTTACCAAAAATAAATCTTAGTAGAATCAATTTACTTGCAAAATAAGTAGTAGTATTATACTTAGCCTGATTATTTGTATAAAGTTCAATAAAAAGAATGATCATATACACTTTTAAAGTTGCCATTGCAAAAATTTTTATAGAGAATTTCAAATTCAACTTTTAAAAGCCTCAAGGTTAGGAACCCAAGCCCAGATATACTATTAAACTATACTTGCACTATATGAATTGGGTGAATTATGTCTCTTCTCTAGGTTCCCAAAATATTAGAGCTTCCTGGGTCTATTTTACTGTAAGTTCAGAAAAGTTGAAAGAGAATCGTGAAAACCAGGTACCACACCTGGCTTTACACAGGGCTTTTTATTAGGTCTATAAAAATCAACTTCAATTCTACAAAGCAGTCTGGTCAGAAAATATGCCACTTTTATCAAGGTCATGTTAAGTGACCTTGATTAAACAACCAGTGTCTCTAATTATGTCCTGTTATAGAAAACAGATTCATATTGAGCTTATGCAAATAACTGGATTATCATAAAATCAGAATGCTCACGAATAGTTTCCAAGTTATGGAAAAATCAGATAGAGGCAAATGTTTCAATTTTGCTCACAAAGACATATTTTACACAATAGTTCTAAGCTATAAATAGCTCAAATGAAAACGTTTTCCTGGCTCTGGAAAACAAAATATAAAAATAATCAGCAAGGTTTCAAATGAAAAGCTATAAAAATCATGTCACTCCTAATCAATTTAGTTTCATGTTATTAATTTTTGTTCTATTTGATGTTGGGTTAACAATCTTCATGAATGAATCACTTTATTATATTATCTCCAAAGTTAAAACTTGTATTCAAGAGTACATTTCAGGGTCCTTTACCATGAATTTCCTCAAAAAAAAAAAAAAAAGGCAAAGTTTGGACTGTAGCCAATTGTAAACCACAATTAACAAGAAAATTTGGTCATTTATGTGACATATAACGATTTCTAATAATAACTATACTAATGTCTAATAACATATATAGACATCAAAATTTTAGGAATATAATAAAAGTTTGGAACACATATTAATAACATATCCATATAAATATAACTCAAAGAAAGTTAAACACAATTTCTTATTTGACAATGTTTTTGAGAAGATTCTAACACACCACATAAGTCTAATAAGAGTAGAGCCTAATAAGCCTTTTGGTCTTCCAGGGGTTGTTTCAGAAAAGACTTAATTTTAGAATTTAAAATTGTATTTTTGGAAGCATATCAAATATTAAAGGTTTAAACACTTGATAAAAATAGGATCCTGGGTCACTCTAAAATAATAGTCATTCAGTTAACCAAAATGATAATTCAAACACTTTTATCTTTGATAGAGAATCAGCTTTTTAACAATCAAAATACCTAATAAAGACAGCAGGAGATCAATAGAATCTGGTCTTTCTCGCTTTATTTTTTATTTTGCAGTTTACTAAAAAGGTGAATATCTTTTATGATCATTTATGACTATCATGTGAAAATTCTGTACAAAGAGAAAACCAAATTCTCTTTTTGCATCAGCATATTAGTAAAAACTTGTAAACAAATTCATCCAATCTCAACTAGCTGTGACCAAAAAAGATAAGATTTTCACAAACCTTGCAAAACTAACAATTTTCAGTTAAAGAGCAGATCAATACTCTAAGAAAATCCTGTTATTCTAACACAGGCTCTTAGACTGTCTCTGTCAACATGATTTTGATATTAAGTATAAATATTTAGAAAAACTAAGTATTCCTCTTCTAATTTTAGCCAATTGAATCACATACTGAAACTTTCACGAGATTAATCTTTTGCAAGCTTTCTACAAATTGTTTAAACCATCAGTTTTGTCCTATATTTCCTTTTTAGTTTGGCATTCTATCTTAAAAATAAAATGTACTTCCCTTTTCCTCTTATAATTTCAAACACACAGTTGTCTCTCACATAAAAGGAAAAAAATTAATCCCTCTTCAGCTTTCTCTACATATTACTTTCTTATATCTTTATACACTCTATATAAAGTTGTTTCTCTTATACTTAATTTTAATTACATATATTAACAGTAATTTTAACTCTTAGTAATCCTATCTTCCAGTGAAAAACCCAAAAGAAGGTAATTTTGAACTGTGAACTGTTTTGTATCAGAATTTATAGATAAAATCATTCCATCATTTCTAGAAAGATGTTTTCACAATTTTTGTTTATTAAAAGATCTAAATATATTTAGATTTTCTATATCATATAAATAACTGAGACAATTTATGACTTTTTTTTTTTTTTTGAGATAGAGTCCTGCTCTGTTGCCTAGGCTGGAGTGCTGTGGTACCATCTCAGCTCACTGCAACCTCTGCCTCCTGGGTTCAAGTGATTCTCCTACCTCAGACTCCAGGGTAGCTGGAATCACAGGCACATGCCACCACACCCTGGCTAATTTTTCTGTTTTTAGTAGAGCTGGGGCTGGTCACAAACTCCTGACCTCAGGTGATCCACCCACGTCTGGCCTCCCAAAGTGCTGAGATTACAGGTATGAGCCACCATACCCCACCATTTTATGACTTTTTAAGCTTAATTTAACATAACTTTAAGTTATTCAAAAAGATTTTTAAAACTGTGACTAGCTAATGTATAAGCTTTTATCCCATTAATTTTTTTTTTTTTTTTTTTTTTGAGAGGAAGTCTCGCTCTTATTGCCAAGTCTGGAATGCAGTGGTGCAATCTCGACTCACTGCAACCTCCACCTCCCAAGTTCAAGTGATTTCTCCTGCCGCAGCCTCCTGAGTAGCTGGGATTATAGGTGCCTGCCACCATGCCTGGCTAATTTTTGTACTTTTGGTAGAGATGGAGTTTAGTCACGTTGGCCAGGCTGGTCTCTAACTCTTGACCTCAGGTGATCTGCCCGCCTCAACCTCCCAAAGTGCCGGAATTACAGGCATGAGGGACTGCGCCCGGCCAATTTACTAATTCTTAACAATTATGCTTGAATAGCTTATTTTTAAAAGCTAGACATTAACTCAAGTTATTTATTTGTTAATTATTTCTACAGCCTGTAAAACCCTAAAGTTAAAATGCATACATATTTTTACTGGTAGAAGGCATGGCTGTTTTCCTTAAACCAACAAACCAGTTTTATTTACCAAATATTCACCAGTCATGTGAACTAAAAGACATTTCAATCGGTTTCTATTTTTCTGATAGAATATTTGATTCAAGCACTTTTTCTTAAAGCCAACTAATTAGGGTTCTTTCATATATTTTGGCAGTGAAATATTACATACATGACCTATATAAACAGACATACAGGAACACAGAAGCAAATCTTGTAGTTATATAGGGTTCTTCATTTGGCACTTTTCAAATAATTTCCTTTCCCCCTTTAGATTACCAATTTCTTGATTACCTATGCCATTGCTCTAAATAATTGTTAGCTAGACAATCCTAAATTTGCATTTTCAAAGACATGACTCAGGTGAAAATTTATATCCCATAGGGGTAGAACTTAGATCTAAACACCTTTATTTCTGGAAATAGAAATGACCAGTCAAGACAAAATTGTGAGGAAAAGTAGCTTAAACTGATGTAAAGTTTGGCATGTAAATTTAAAACCAAAGATTCTCCCATTGTAAGTTTCTAATGGCTTGCTGGGCATGGTGGTTCACACCTGTAATCCCAGCACTTGTGAGGCCAAGGTGGGAGGATCATTTGAGCCCAGGAGTTCAAGACCAGCCTGGGCAACACAGTGAGACCCTATCTCAAAAAAAAACAAGCAACAACAACAAAAAACAACAACAAAGTTTCTAATGGCTTGGATGCAGGGAAATGGTATTGCAAATGGAGATTTCATTTACAGATGGAAATTTCTTTTTTACAAAAAGCTTCAAAATAACCAGCTAAATGTCTGAAAGTCTTATTTTGGAGACCAATCTAGTTGGATAGGTGATCTTTTCAACTTAGTTTGTTTCTTTATTAGATTACTAACTTCAGGGTGGAGTGCTTTAATGTGTACGGCAAAGAAAGCATTTATAGTTTCTGGGGTCTAATATTTAAATTTGAAAAGTAGGTACAGTTGGAAGGCAAATCATCTGCATGTTTAAAAATCAAGGATCCCACTTTTACACTGAATTTTGGGTCGCAAAAGAGGGAAAACGATGAGACTGGGCTATACAAGCTACTACAATACATGCCACTAAAAAGACATTTCTCTAAGTGTTTAAGCAGTGCCTTTCTTATCTAAGTGCACAAAGACATAGGTACCCACCCACCCTGCAGTTACATCCATTCATTGCAACCGCTGTCAGCCATTTTCAAAAGTGCTACTTTCACAGGTGACTTGTCAGCCATTGCACACAAAAAAGTCAAGTTATCGCTTACAATACAAAGTAATCCCTGGAGATCAGGTAACAGTGCAAAATAGAGCAGAGTTATTTTTAAACTGAGAAGAAACTCCCCAGAACGCTTCAGACTTTACAGGGAAAACAGAAAACCTCACAAAGTGGGTGGGGTGAGTGGTGCTTTCTTCTATATTTTTCAAGGTACCTCAGAGTTATTAGTTGTCTCCTCTAGATTTCTTCATGTGGTATCAAAATGGCAAAAGGAAAGAGGAGTGGAAGTGAAAGAAAATAGAACAAATCTTAGAGGAACTAATTTTGGGAGATAAGCTTTCTGAAACATCAATACAGGCCGGGCACAGTGGCTCATGCCTGTAATCCCAACACTTTGGGAGGCCAAGCGGGGTGGATCCCCTATGGTCAGGAGTTTGAGACCAGCCTGGCCAACATAGTAAATCCTCGTCTCCATTAAAAATACAAAAATTAGCCGGGTGTGGTGGCAGGCACCTGTAATCCTAGCTAGTAGGGAGTTTGAGACAGGAGAATTGCTTGAACCTGGGAGATGGATGTTGCAGTGAGCCGAGATCATGCCATTGCACTCCAGACTGGGTAACAAGCAAAACTCCATCTCAAAGACAAACAGACAAAAAACATCAATGCAGTTTTACATGTTTCTCAGCAAAAATCATGCAAACAAGATAGTGTAACCACCCAAGGCATTCACGTTGCCCTGCTGCCTGGACAGAGCCAATTCATCAAGACAGGGGAATTGCAATAGAGAAAGAATAATTCACACAGAGCCAGCTGTGCGGGAGACCAGAGTTTTATCATTACTCAAATTAGTCTCCCAGAGCATTCAGGGAGCAGAGGGTTTTTTTGTTTGTTTTGTTAGTTTGTCTTGTTTTGAGATGGAGTTTTGCTCTTGTTGCTCAGGCTGGAGTACAATCACACAATCTCGGCTCACCCCAACCTCTGCCTCCCAGGTTCAAGTGATTCTCTTGCCTCAGCCTCCCAAGTAGCTGGGATTACAGGCGCAAGCCACCACTCCTGGCTAATTTTTTGTATTTTTAGTAGAGATGGGGTTTCACCGTATTGGCCATGCTGGTCTTGAATTCCTGACCTTGTGATCCACCCACCTCGGCCTCCCAAAGTGCCAAGATTACAGGTGTGAGCCACCATGCCCGACCTGGGGAGCAGTTTTTAACGATAACTTGGTGGGTTGGGGGAAGCCAGTGAGCCAGGAGTGCTGATTGGTCAGGGATGAAATCATAGGCATCAAAGCTGTCTTCTTATGCTGAGTTAGTTCCTGGGTGGGGGCCACAAGATCAGATGAGGCAATTTATTGATCTGAGTGGTGCCAGCTGCTCCATCAAGTGCGGAGTCTGCAAAATATCTCAAGCACTGGTCTTAGGAGTAGTTTAGGGAGGGTCAGAATCTTGAGGCGTCCAGCTGCATGACTCCTAAACCATCATTTCTAATCTTGTGGCTAATATTAGTCCTATAAAGGCAATCTAGTCCTGAAGTAAGAAGGAGGTTTGCTTTGGGAAAGGACTGTTACCATCTCTGTTTAAACTGTAAACTATAAACTAAGTTTCTCCCAAAGTTAGTTCAGCCTACACCCAGGAATGAACAAAGACGCCTTGGAGTTTAGAAGCAAGACGGTCGGGTAAGTTAAATCTCTTTCACTCTCTCAGAATTTTGCAAAGGCAGTTTCAATAGTAAGCAAACAGAGGGGTGAAAAACATTTAAAGGGGGTTTTAGTCAAAAGAAAAAATTTCCAGAAACAGGATCCAAAAGAAAAAAAGCAGAAAGATCTTAAAATTAGAGCCTAAAATCAGGTTTTAATTAAGCTGACTTTTCACAGAGTTATAAAAAAATCTTTTCAAATCTCTTACCAGATTTTAGGAGGGACAAGCATAAACTAGGTCTCCAATTCAGTTTGGTTCTAAAACCAGTTTTCCTAAATGTTTGTGCAAATAAATTATTTCAGACATTTCAAAGAATCTATATTATGGCTCTGATTCTTATGACTATTCAGGGTTAAGTAGTTTCCTGTTTACAAAAGGATGCCCATAATGTTATATATAAATTCATCTGATTTTTTTTAAAGTGTTTAGATTTTGAAGTTTGATTTTTCATAATTCAGAAGCTTTTCAAAAGTGATTAAGGCCAGGAGTGTATTTAGGGTTGAGGTGTGATGTATCTTGGACTACCTCTAACTGCCAGACAGTAGCAGAGTGCTCAAGATATGAAGGACAAGACTCTTATATTATGCTCATGGAGAAGAGCAAATGGGGGCACACTTTTCAGTTACAAACTAAGAGGAGTTGGTCACAAATGAAAAGCTAAGTCTGAAGTTTCAAACAATAGAAAACAGCTGCAATCTTAAAAGCATGCTGTGTAAAATGAAACCACCGGTGCCTACTTGCCAAACCCTTGACCTAAATGTCTGCTGTGAGACACAGGCAGAATAAAAAGCTCTGGTTCTCTGCAGAGCTCTTTACCTGAATCTCCTGTCTAAAAACAGAGACCAACAATCTCACTCTTAAGGAAAACAGCTCTAATAAAGTCTAGATCTCCAATCAAAAAGTTAGGGGTTTGAATTCAGGAGAACTCACCTGAAATACCCAATGAAACTTCTACAGGTGAAGAGTTTGTGCTGTTCCAAGTGTCACTTTCATGAGAAGTACCAGGCCAGGCACAGTGGTTCATGCCAGTAATCCCAGCACTTTGGGAGGCAAGGCGGGTGGATCACTTGATGTGAAGAGTTCGAGACCAGCCGGGCTAACATGGTAAAACCCTATCTCTACTAAAAATGCAAAATTAGCCAGGCATGGGTGGTGCATGCCTGTAATCCCAGCTACTCGGGGGAGGCTGAGGCAGAAGAATCACTTGAACCTGGGAGGTGGAGGGTGCAGTGAGCCGAGGTCGTGCCACTGCACTCCAGCCTGGGTGACAAGAGTGAAACTGTCTCCAAAAAAAAAAAAAAAAAGACAGAGGAGTACCAGGTAGTCACAGGGAGTCACTGAGTCACTCTGAGTCCTACCAGCTACATCAGATATGTCAACCTAAAAGGAAAATGCTGAGGCAAAAATTAATATAAGTGGAAAGTTTACTTGGGCCAAGCTTGAGAATTAACAATTCAGAAGCATAGATTCTATTGCCCTGAGTATAAACTCTGATTAGCAGCAGTTACCAGTATATTTTTTTTTTTTAAAAAAGAGGCAGTTCGGAGGTATTTGCCAAAAATTTATATTGAAATAACATAAGCTATTGATTGACTATACATTGTTCACTGTATTATAAATTCTAGCAACACGAAGATAATGGGGCCACAGTGGAGACAGGGGCAAGTTAACTGAAGTCTGAAGTCCCACACTCATGTGAACCTGCATATCTCACATTGGCTCAGATTGCTCTGAGCTGTTTTCTTTTCTTTTTCTCATGCCCTTCTAAAAGAGACTCCAGGGAGCTCCCCTCCTCCCTTCCATCATAGGAGGTTGTAGTGAAAAGACAGCAGTCTAGGAAGCAGGCACTCTCCAGACATCAAATCTGCTGGTACATTCACCCTGGACTTTCCCTGTTTTTAGAACTGTGGAATAAATTACTGTTGTTTATGAATCATCCAGTTTATGGTATTATGTTATAGCATCCTGAATGGACTAAGACACTTAATGGATTACTTGGTAGAAACTTATATTTGCTGCAAAGTAAAGATGGAGACATCTTACCATGACTGAATTTATATACCTTCACAAGCCTACTTCTTCCTCTTTCTTGAATATGCTATTTGATTAATCTGGTAACTAATTTCCTCCATATACCACCATGAATCAACAAAGTGGGCAATTGCTACCTCCAGTTCACAGAGGACTAAGTTAAGATTCAGGGATATTTAATAAACTGCTTAGGTTTTAAGGGGCAGAGCCAGGGTTTGAAGAAAAATCTTGTAAGTCCAAGCATTTTTCTGCTACATCATGATACATCAATCCTACTTCTACCAACCTCTTTGTAAGAAGGGGGAGTACTAGGCTGGGTGTGGTGGCTCAGGCCTGTAATTCCAGTGCTTTGAGAGGCTGAGGTGGATGGATCACTTGAGGCCAGCAGTTAACAACCAGCCTGGACAGCATGGTGAAACCTTGTATCTACTAATAGTACAAAAATTAGCCAGGGGTGGGGTGGCACATGCCTGTAATCACAGCTACTTGGGAGGCTGAGGCCCAAGAATTGCTTGAGCTCTCAGGAGGCAGAGGTTGCAGTGAATCGAGATCACACCAATGCACTTCCAGCCTAAGTGACAGAGCAGCAAGACTCTGTTGAAGAAGAAGAAGAAGGAGGTGAGTGCTACAAAAACTGTAAGTCTGGCAAAACAATTGCAAATATTTTAACCCACAAATAATTAATGACAAGTTTGACATATATATATACACATATATTTTAAGGGTCTTGCTTTGTCACACAGGCTGGAGTACAGCAGCACAGTCACCATTCACTGGACCCTAGAACTCCTGTGCTCAAATGATCTTTCCACCTTAGCTTCCTAAGTAGCTGGGACCACAGGTGTGTGCCACCATGCTGCCCTATTCTTAATAATAATTATAATGATTTTGGCAAATTGTTAACAAAACTGATGCTAAGCTTTTATCTTTTTCCTTAGGACACTGAGAAAATGTATAAAGAAATAACAGCTCACAACTATTGAGTGCTTGCTGTGGCCAAGACAGTTGTAGCTCTTTTATTCCTCCTAACAACCCTGTAATACCTCCTGGTCTGGGACAATCTTCTCAATCAGGAAGGATTACTTGAGCTCAGGAGTTCGAGACCAACCCTCACAACATAGGAAGACCCTTTCTCCACTAAAAATTAAAAAATTGCCAGGTATGATGGCATGCACCTGTAGTCCCAGCTACTCAGGGGGTATTATAGGGTGGTTGGGATGAAGCTGGTATTATTATTAATAATGAAGCTGGTATTATTATTGTCATTTCAGCTGTAGAGATGAGGAAAGTTAAATCAGAGAGATGAAGTATTATACCCAAGGTTTTTTATAGCTATGTCCAAGTGTATATATATAGAGAATCCAGGATTCAAGTTCAGGAAGAGCAAAGTCATGCTGCCTAATTAGCATTCAGTGAGACCTGGGAAAACTACCTAGATTCATAAGCTTCAAAATAGTGTGCTGATTGAAGTGTTATATTGCCTAATGTTCATTATTAGAAACTTATTCCTTGGGGATTAACTTTGCTTACTCTACACATCACCCACCAGTATCAGTTCATTTTTACCTTTATATGAATCAGATTAAAAGAAGAAGCAACCCATGATGGGAGGTGGGAGTGTGAGGGGATAGTGTGTTGAAGAAAGATGGAGGGGAACATAAAGAGATAAAGTGAGATTTTTGCCTAGGATTTTTCCAGCTTAAACAGTTTCTCATAAACAGATAACAAAGGAGTGGCAGAGCTCAGCCTTAGAATTCAAGGCTCAATGCTAGCTTTTAATCTACCCAATAGAACAAAACTCCTTTCCCTTTTTATTTGTTCTGCTGCTTAAATTTCCTAAATGTGGGGGCATAGTTATTCACCTTAATTTAATATTCTGCTTGTGAGACTGGATTTTGGCAAACCATGGCTAATTACCTTTGGTCTCTAGGAAGCAGAATAACAGAGTCCATAGCTCTACAAATTTCAACTGCAACATAAAAAGAAGCTCATAAAATCTGACGGGTTGTTTACAGTTAACTGAGAAAGGAAATGGTCTAATTTGCCAAATAAGAAAACATCGTCTGTCCCTTCCATGTTCATCTGCTAAAGTAGAGCATGAACAAATCCTATTACCAGTGCTCTGAAAATGATTCAGCTCTACACTTCATGCCTTTTTTTTTTTCATATCTTTTAGTCACTTTGGTTTTCTCTGCACTTCCATTTAAAAAGAAGAAATAAAAATCAAGGTCTAAAACTTCAACCTACTATCTTTTTTAACCACTTAATAATTCTAGGAAAAGGTTTTCCTATAGAAAATCATTTATATCAGTTAAATTGATACCTTTAATTTTAAAATGTAAGAATATGTTCACATAGTCTTCACATCAATTTTAAAATGTAAAATTCACATCAATTTAAAAATGTGAGACTGTATTCACATCTCCAAAACATTTGGTCTATGTGATATCAAACACCTTGAAAAACTGAAAGATTCCCAAGTGCATTAAAAATATTTTGTAGACCTGGAAACTAATATCTTAAGTTATATCCTTGATTTAAAATTCTGTATTTTCTAGTAACATCATGCGTATTCTACAAAACATGAAAATGAAGTTAAAGAATTATATCGACTATAGTCATAAAGTGGTGAAGAATGACTTTGTAGCAAAGTACTAGAAAGTATATACCCTAATCAGAGCTATTACCTCCAGTAGTAAATTTGCACTCCTTGACTTACTCAGTTGTATCCTCTTAACTTTAAATGTTAATGTTTCATTGGCCTGCACCTTCTTCAGGTGCTACCTGGGCAACACAACAAACAGGAAGAAGATGGCCCTTCCAATTGGTCATAAACGTTCTGAAGCCATTTATATCTAAACAAAGGTACATGTCTTAACATTCTCCCAACTGCCTCTTGGAGTGAGGCACAGACTTCTTGTTCCAATCTAAGCTGTTATTACTGTTAATTTTCTTATTAATACCTCTATGCTTCTAAAAAACAAGTTAAAGTATAATGCTGTGAAGAGAAAGTTAACAAGTGATTTCCAACACATTAAAACTATAATTGGGATGGCAATATTTTGAATTGGAAGTCCACACAGAATTTATGTCTTCCTCCTGCTTAAAACCATCCAGTGGCTCCCTGTTGCCTCAAGGTTAAGGTCCACATTCCTTAATATGGCATAAATGCTTTTATAATCTATCTGCAACCTATTCTCCCAGTCTAATCTCTTCCACTATCTTACACTGACACTCTGTACTGCTACGGAAAAAAATCTGGCTTTTTGAATAGATTATGGACTTTTATCTCCCAGCTTTTGTGCATACCTTCTGCTAAATAAAGTCCTATGGGAAGCAGTATCACATGGTGATGAAGAGCACAGCCTCTGCTATCAGATTGTTTTGGTTGAATCCTGGCTGTATCACATATTAGCTGTGTGATCTAAGTTATTAATCATCTATGCCTCAGTTTTCTTCTCTATGAATTTAGGAAAACAATTGTGCCGTTTTCATAGGATGGTTGCAAAGACAAATGGAGTCGATTCTTATAATAATTTTAGAAGAGTACTTCCCCCTTTATGGTGCTTTTCCTTAGTTATTTGTTTTTCTATTATTTCATTGACATCTTTTTAATTATTTTTTTATTTATACCTTACCAATTTGCACCTTATTGGGATTGTCCTGATATCTCCTGTGCCTAAAACAGATTATAAGAGGCTCTCAATGACTGATTTAACTTTATGCCAAATATAGCTATACTAACATTATTTTTATGAAAAATAATACGCTATGACTGTGGTATTTAAAATATCTGATGTGTATATCAAAGAAGTAGCAGTAGGCTAAATACCAAGTTATTTGGAGTTATCTCACAGTTACAGGATTATGAGTGTTTTTTATTTTCTTTCTTTTTAGTTTTCTATAGTTTGCAAACAATTTACAATAGTATAATATAAAAATGGTATAAATATTGAAAATGTTCTTTATGATTTGGCTGATTTAGTGGGATATAATATAGTTGATCACTTTTTTTTTTTTTACTAGAAATACTTTCTGCTCTTGGCTTTCATAATATCATCTCTCCAGATTTTCTCCAGTATCTCTGTCATCTATTCCTTGGTCTCATTATAAGTTCACTTTTCTCAACTAGGTCATTTAATGTTAGAAATTATCAGGATTCTTTTCTAGGTTCATAATTCTATGTCTTTTCATCTAGGGAATTCCATGGACTTCCATGACTTCACTTATAATTTATAATCTGAATACTGTATTTCTAGAGCTCTCACATTGCTTCTGATTTTAAGATTCTCATATTCAACCATCTGTTTGACATTTGGATAGCTCACAGTCATCTCAGACTTAATATGTACAAAACCTCCACTCTTCTCTGTAAATGACACCACCTTTCACCCGATTCAAGCTAGAAAGCTGGTGATTGTCCTTGACTGTTCTCTCTCCCCTCCCCTTCACATCCACTTCATCAGCTGGTACTGATGACTCTGCCTTATAAATGACTCTCAAATCCATCCACATAACTGCATCCTCACTGCTAATATTGTTTTCTAAATTACAAACATTTCTTTTATATAACTTTAATTGCCTTCTAATTGGTCTCTCTAAATTTTTCTGAATCTATTTCTTGTGTATCACCAAAATTACCATCACTTTCATCAAACATGAAGCCCTAAATGTGCAAAATACTGTGCCAAACACTGTAGACACTACAGTGAATTTAATTATGAGCATGGGCTCTGCTACTGATAAATTCACATACTTGCTGGGGATGAGGGAGAGTAAAGGGAAAAGGGAAAAGATGGATCAATAAATTATTTGACTACTAACAATTTCACATTAGTTACATATCTCTCATGGTTTGAGGCCAGAATAACCAGTGGCTTATAGGCAATTCTAATTTTATCTAAATGTTAAAAATCAAACTCTTTTTTTCTCCAGATATACTAGCACCAGCATATGCATTATTTTACTGAATGTTTACAGTAACTCTGTGACAAAGGAAAAAATTATCCTACAATTTAAAGCTAAGGAATTAGTTTGCCTAAATACAGAAGATGGCAAAATCAGCCAGTGTTTCATTTTCCCTAAGTTACAATTGTCTATTTAGAGCAAAAGCCTAAAACTTTTGTGTGGGTGGCATGTGAGGTGTGAGATGTAGTTCATGGGTAGAAGTGGACACTGCATATGCAGGAGGTCATTTATGTTGCTAAGCTTGGCAGAAGCTGAATGCGTATAACACAGGTGGTTAATTCAAACATAATTTAGTAAAATTTTAAAGCTACTGGGAACATGGAGATTATGTAATCCAACACTCCAGTTGTAAAGAACAAAACATTGAAGCTGGAAGGTTAAATGATTTACTTGCCTGATTATACAATAAGCCTTTGGGAGAGCTGGGACACACATCTGACTCTTATAACTCACAACCCATGCTTACTCCAATACGCATTTCCTCACTGCTTTATTTCAGGCTTTTTTGCCTTATAAAAGGACTCCCCATATATTTCTTCTAAATTGCAAGCTTGTTGTGGCTTTTAAATACATTTAAATATAATAAATGTGTTTGTGTATTTGTTGTACTCTGCATCCCAAAGTAGCTTGTTATACCTTGATCTTGGAATTTAAATGTTGATATACTAGGAACATGATAATTGAGAAAGTCTCTGCAGGGTGTGAGGAACAGACTAATGATATTATAAAATAAAAATGGCTTAGGAAGAGATTTTGAATGACAAGAATCTGGCTGAGGCTGCTTCTAACTAAATCAGGTCTAGGCTTAAGGCAAACAAACAAAAGGCCATGCCCAGGAGATAGACTGCTAAGAAGGTTAGAGGTTCTTACAGAAAATGCAGCGCTTCTGGCTTGCTCCCCTGAGAGAGAAGCATTAGGCCATACTGAAAGTCTCCTTAGAGTTTCAGGATAATACTTTGGGCCCTCTCTTTGACACACTTTGTGTTAAAGGAACTTTACCACTTTTGTGTCAGAGTATTTTCAGGGTTAGCTCATTAATAATTGTGGTAAATAAGGCCAGAGAATGCAGGACTTGATTGTGACCTTACACTGTTAACATTTCCAGAGAATGCAAGAGTCTGGTTAGATGATATTTACCCAAATTCTTCTCATTGGCTATTGTATCCCCAGAGGACTTCTCTTTTCCTGAGTCTGAAGCCAGAATTTATTGTAATTTGAGGGAGTTTGCACCTGCTCCTCTGCCAGCTCTCTTCCTTTGAACAGGGTAAAGACTAGATTGGAGACCTAAAGATGCAACACAGAACAAAAGGACCAGTCAAGCTCATCTTTGAATCTTAACCTCTTTCATTACATTAGACATTACAGTTGTCTCCTGTTTCATAATTGTACAGTTTTTATATCTTACATGTGTAATTTATACGGCCTGAGGTAAGGCTTAGCAATCTCCATATGTACAAGTGATTACTCATGTTTGACAAGTTTGATGAGGACATAATGGGACTATGCTATTGGGTATCAGACAGTTAAAGCTTAAAGGCCTGAGAATTGATTGCTTTCCCAATGAGAACAGGCATGACAAATTGATTTTGTAGCCAGAGTAACACTTTTCAGAGGACCATATAGATAGACTTGACCTTAGATTCTAGGCTCTTCATGACTTTAAGGTAATGGCCATTTTTCTTGGTATGTGACTTATGTCTGGGTCAATAACGGTTTGGGTAGAAGCATGGGGTACCTTCATTTTAATCGTATGATAATTTACCATCAAGCTGAGCATAGAAGGGTTTGGGTTTAAAAACAAACAAACGTGAAATTTTAATGGAAGAGTGAACTGCATCATTGTATGTTATTTGATAATAGGAAGAATCATAATTCAATTTTTGATATCTCCATAACAATGTAATTTTATTATTAAATAGAATCTGGCTTATTCTTCTCTTGATGATATCAGGATTTTTTAAAAGATTTGATTAAAACAAGATGTGAATCAGGAGCTTGATCTATAATAATTTATTTAAAGAAATGGTAAAAATAAAAAATGGAAATATTGGGCAAATGGACCCTACAGCATATTTTGAAATTAGCTTTTCTTATCAAGTCTTTCTCCAGGACGCAGGTGATAATTATTCATTATAAAGTAGCAAAATCAGGGATAAATGCATAGTGGCTATTGGGTCAAGGATTCTTAAAATGACTAATGATTGTTTGAGTTTTGAGTCTTTCAATGAGGCATCCCCCCTTTTTTTTCTTTTGAGACAAAGTCTCACTCCATTGCCCAGGCTGGAGTGCAGTGGCGTGATCTCAGCTCACTGTAACTTGCAACCTCTGCCTCCTAAGTTCGAGCGATTCTCCTGCCTCAGACTCCTGAGTACCTGGGGATTACAGGTACATGTCGCCATTCCCAGCTTATTTTTGTATTTTCAGGAGACATGGGGTTTCCCCATATTGGACAGGCTGGTCTCGAACTCCTGACCTCAGGTGATCTGTCCACCTCAGCCTCCCAAAGAGATGGAATTACAGACATGAACCACTGCACCTGGCCAACACACATATTTTTAATATAAAACAGATTTTGGCCAGGCACGGTGGCTCACACCTGTAATCACAGAACTTTGGGAGGCTGAGGTGGGCAGATCAGGAGGTCAAGAGATCAAGACCATCCTGGCCAACCTGGTGAAACCCCGTCTCTACTAAAAATACAAAAAAATTAGCTGGGCATGGCAGCTCACACCTGTAGTCCAGCTACTCAGGAGGCTGAGGCCAGAGAATTGCTTGAACCCAGGCATCAGACGTTGCAGTGAGCAGAAATCACACCATTGCACTCCAGCCTGGGCGACAGCTCGAGACTGAAAGAAACAGATTCTTTCTATGGAATAAGTTGGCCTAAAAAAATTTGGGTGGGACTATAAAACAAATAGTTTTGTCTAAATATGGGACTAAAAACATTTGGATGGGACTATAAAACAAATAGTTTTGTCTAAAATAGTTCACCAAACATAAAAACACATGAGAAATCTTTGAATTTATTAGAGGGCTAGCCTGGAATAGCACATAGAGATTTTCTGAGTATCTCTGTTAATTGCCTAAAGTGAGATGGTGATAATAATGATAAGGATCATGGTGATAAGGATAAGGATGATGATGCTGATGATGTCCTGTTGTAATAGTTTAAAAGCTCTGAACTTCAACTTTGAATATAGAAAAAGTAATAGAACCAGTTAAAAATAAAATATATAGGGGGTGTATACTTAACTGGGGTTTAAGGAACTACTAAGCATACAAAGACATTTGTGATTGTGCATTTATTGAGTAGGTTATAAAAGCTGTTATGCCCAGAGTACTGATTGCAGACAATAATTGCATTAATCACTCTTTCTATTATAAGTCTAATTGTCTGTTTCACTCATTGAATTAAAAGGTCAAATGTTTTCCATTATAAAATGTATGCAAGATATTATTAGAAAAAATACCTAGACAATTAAAGAAATAAAGACAAAAACAACTATTTTCTCATCACATAAAAATAGCCATAATTGATACTTGGTATGTGTCCTAGTTTTCTATGATTATGTTTAGGGTTTGATTTATGTTAAATAAAGTGTTACATTGCTACTATATAAATAATTTAGTATACTGAAAAAATCTGTCATAGCAACATAAGCACTTTCTATATTATATTATTTTTAATAAACATAGCCATCATTGTTTATAGTATTACGACTTACATCAAGAGGGTATTTACCCATTTAGTATTACTAAACATTTATGTTGCCTCCTATCTTTCACTTGTATAGATAAAGCTTGATAAACATCATGTGTTTAAGGCTGCTTTTTCTATACTTACTTTTTTTCTTCGTATAGGAGAATTTCCTAGACATATATGGTCAAAAAATTACTTTCCAAAATATTTCCATTTATAATCTAATCAGGAAAATATGAAGAAGCAAAGTTTCTCATAGGAAATATATATATTCTCCCCAGTATATAGGAAACCTACTGATTATTGTTTATGCCTTTTTTAACATTTAAGTATTGGGTGTACTGGCCTACCTCTTTTTATTGTGCTTCTCTTTATTGCACTTTGCAGATATTGTGTTTCTTACAAATTGAAGTTTTGTGGCAACCCTGTGCTTACTTTGAGTTTCTGTGTTACGTTTTAGTAATTCTCACAATATTTCAAACTTTTTCATTATTATTATATCTTCTGTGGTGACTTATGGTCAGTAATCTTTTATGTTACATTGAAATTGTTTTGGGGCAGCACAAACTGTACCCACATATGATGTTAAACTTCATAAATACTGTGTGTGTTCAGTGATTGTATAGCCTGGCCATGCTGAGTTTGTACCCCTTTATTTGTGTGGTTCCTTACAGGTGGTATTCTTAATGGGATTGCCCTCGACATCTGCACTCAGATCTGTTCAGGACTGTTTTTTGTTTTTTCAAGACGCAGTCTTGCACTGTCGCCTGGGCTAGAGTGCAGTGGCGTGATCTCAGCTCACTGAAACCTCTGCCTCCCAGGTTCAAGCAATTCTCCTGCCTCTGTCTCCCAAGTAGCTGGGATTACAGGTGCCCACCACCACTCCTGGCTGATTTTTTGTATTTTTAGTAGAGACAGGGTTTCACTACGTTGGCCAAGCTTGTCTATAAGCTTTTATTTCTTGAAGGCAAGAAATAAAAGACCTAAGTTCAGAATGTATAGAGGAAACTGTGTTTTCAAAGTGTGAGTTTTCCATGAACTCAAGAACCTTTTTTTGACTTTGTCAAACAAATGCCCTTTCCGTGAAAAAGTACATAAAGCTCCATTAGGTGCTGTTGCTTTGACAAATTTAATAGTAATAGGCCCACAGACAGGAGACAGATGCTTCTGTACTTGAAATACGCAGCTGGTACACCAGAACTAACATCTTCCTTCTCTGCTATCCTTGGTTTCATTAACCTTCAGAACTCCTTTTATTTCTCTGTATTAAACTAATCTTATTATTCCCTTAAGAGTCTGGCATGAGCAACAGAAAATGAACAATATCCATAATTTTGTTAACCAATTAGGCTTTCATTTAATGTAGGCCTTAAGTTTACCCCAAATCTTAGATAAGTGTGAAGGTAAAAATGGAGGAGCTCATTTTAGCTAATATGAAACAATTTCCTAATGTGTATTTTTCATCATGTTTACATAAATTTAGTTCAACTTTTATGAAACAGATTGTCATAATTCCTAATGATTTGCACATTTGAGCTTACCTCAGAGCACACTGGAAAAATGAAATGGGAGCTTCCATTGCCTTAATCTCTCCTCCATGATATTACATTGTTATCAAGGCTTAGAAATAGGACTTATCCTAATAATATTTTACATTTGTTAGGAATATGGTAGAAACTATGTAGAAAGTGAGTTATCAAAAATATCCAAAGTAGTGTGAATATTCCAAACCTTTTATTTCACTGCCCTGAAATATATATAATAAATACATGTAAGTATAATAATCTACCCCGCTCAGCATTCTATTGCTAAGGCTTGCTTCAAGTGGTTTGTCTAGCTATTCTGAGTACTCCATTCATTCCCCAGTTTTATTTAGATATATGGATATATCTCATTGGTGGTCATTATTGAAGAATAAATGAAATCAAGGTAATCATATTCACAGGCTTGATCTTTAGGCAGAAACTTTATGTGTTCATGCAGAAATTATTTTGTGGTCAGAAATGGTTTCTTGCCTTTCTCTCTGTCTAATCATTTGGCAGCAACTTACGATGTGCTTTGGTCAAGATTGTGGGTGACCTTTTTGAAGATTCTCATAATTTTCACAATTTAAATTATTTATCTCATTGAGACAGGTCAAGAAAAATCTTTATATATGATATTCATAATCAATTTTCTCCCCTTTTCAAATAACAAAAACATGCTATTAGAGTATCTGTGGATATTTTTATTATTACCTTTGATTTTATTTTCATTATTTCCTTTAATTTCACTAATCCCTATTATTATAGTCTTCTTGTCATTCTGTGATCTTGCGTTTCCCCACATTTCATGCTCATAGCAATTTCCAGTGTAGTAATAGCTACTAATCTCACTTTTTATTGAATAAGAATGTTTACGGCATTAGGCACACTACCATAATCGATGAGGACTCAGCTTCATCAGCTCAGAAGTTTATTCTAATTTGTAAGACTTGTCATGTATAAGCAACTAATCTAGACCTCCCAAATCTGCCTTTTCATTTGTGGAAAAAAAGGATATAAAAATAAGTGCTTTTCATAACTCAAGGTTGTTGAGATTAAATAATAGATGCATAACTACCATACAGTGCTAATCATATTTTTACTGTTATTTTTTATTTATTATTATTGAAGCAAAAGAAGTATTTGCTTTATAGGCAATCAGACTAATACAGTCTAATTAGGTACTAAACTTGTAGATAGCTGTGTACTCATCCTATGATTTCTGGGATGCTGAACAGGTAACAATGCCCTGAAATATACTTCTCCCTCCAGCTCACTGGTGCCTGAAGGTAATTCCCTAGAGTGTCATTATTTTGACTTAAGGTTTCTTGGTCCCTGTTAACATTCAAACAGCCCTGGAAACATAGACATATTTATATTTCGTACCTGTATGCAAGATAGTTTCAGTACCCTTCTTTTTTTTTTTTTTTTTGAGACAGAGTCTCACTCAGTCACCAGGCGCCAGGCTGGAGTGCAGTGGCGCGACCTTGGCTCACTGCAACCTCTGCTGCCCGGGTTCAAGCATTCTCCTGCCTCAGCCTCCCGAGTAGCTGGGACTACAGGCGCGCGCCACCACGCCCAGCTAATTTTTTGTATTTTTAGTAGAGACGGGGTTTCACCATGTTGACCAGGACGGTCTCGATCTCTTGACCTCGTGATCCGCCCGCCTCGGCCTCCCAAAGTGCTGGGATTACAGGCGTGAGCCACCGCGCCCTGCTCAGTACCCTTCTTATACCTGGGTTTCATTATTCAAGAATTAAGACCTTGAAGGGACTAAGAAGGCTTGGGGCAGTGTTGTGTATCATAACACTGTCCACTGTATTTCAATAAGGTTATTTGCTTCAAAGTTTAAGATCCCTGTTTCTTAGTGACTTTTTAAAAATAATTCATACCTACTCATTGTACCCTCTGGGCACTAAATAACATAACAATTTAATTCAAGGAAAGAGAGAATTTCAGTAGGAAGTTGCAGCATTTTATGATATCTTTTAGCTGAAATCAAGCATTAGATTCAGACGCTACTTTTTGACACACACGTTTCTAGTAGCATATGGCTTCTTGGAAGGCTTTCCTGCTTGGGAAACTGGCAGTTCTGATGTTACCTCTGGTTAGTCACATGGTTAGTTTGCTAATAGGCTGTCTGAAGCTTCCAGCAGACTTTTAGGATCTTCAAAACATATTTGATTCACATTGAATCTTTGGTGTCACTGTAAGCTATGCAGTTACTCTCTTTTTCTATGAGAAGTACTTAAAATTTTAGTGTGAGATTTGGCTGAATATTTTGCTGTTTAAGTATCAGAGCCCTCTTCTCAATTTCCATTAAACATTGGATATCCAAATACTCGTCTCTTGGATAAAGGTATCAAGACAGATTTCCCAACTCAGCTGGTGGTAATTGGGCTGAAAACGACTTTTGTCCTGAATTATCTCATATAAGGGCCTAAGTAAACCTTTCTACTTTAGTCCAACTCACTTGAAAAGAAGAGCTTTTTACAGCTGTGGGGTTTGCAAGGCCCTAGGGACACTACTGCACAATATGTTCATTTTCTCTGTGCAAAATTTAAGAGATAGAAAATCCTGGAAGCATGATGTTGATAACAGTCAAAGTCTTAATGATGTAGGGTGTATCTCAGAGAGTAATTTGTAAGCAAGTTAACATCCTTACCTTTGGAAACAAAATATGTCTGTTCTCATTTGCGCAAAATGTTTATTTTATAATTTGCTTTATGGTTAAATATTGAGCTAAAGGATTAAACCAATTAGTAGGGTAAAGGTTAGCTGCAGTACATATAAAACAATGTAGCAGATTTGTATAATTGCAAGTTGCAAACATAGCTGTTTTCTTTTTCTAAGAGAAAATTCACTCTCATTCATATGCATATTTTTCCTCCACAGTAGTTTAAACAGCTTTGTAGTCCTGAAATGAGTATAAGTGACTAAATCTGATTTTGTTGCTAAATTTTAGTCCAGATAAATATTTATAAGTAAAGTAGTTCTAGTGGAATCAGAAGGACTGGAATCTTCTGGCTTTGCTGCAATATGAATTAGTAATTTTGATCTGTAACTTTACTAAACTTCTGCTTATGAACTTGTCAGTTGGGTGTTCAAGTACTAACTCACTCACTTCTTGGCAGGCTAAAATGACATCAAAGTAGTGGGCGGATCACGAGGTCAGGTGATCGAGACCATCCTGGTCAACACGGTGAAATCCCCCCCATCTCTACTAAAATACAAAAAATTAGCTGTGCGTGATGGTGCTCGCCTGTAATCCCAGCTACTTAGGAGACCAAGGCAAAGAAATTGCTTGAACCTAGGAGGCAGAGATTATAGTAAGCCAAGATTGTGCCACTGCACTCCAGCCTGGCAACAGTGAGACTCCATCTCAAAGGCAAAAAAAAAAAAAAAAAAAAGCTATCAAAGTAATCGCAGTATTTTAAGTTCTTAATGTGGTATCAAAATGCACAATTATTTGTATATTAAACATTATTAGCAAAGTCATTTTTGAATACCTAATCCTATATATAATTGGTTTAAACATAGTTATACTTCTTAGAGCAAGTATCATCTAGTATGTGCACACAAAAGCACAGATTTGCAATCAGAAAAATCTGAGTTCTACTTTGCAAAAGACTGATTTTTATCTACAAGCTTTTATCCTTTTGAACTTCAGTTTCCATCTCAATAAAATCATCATAATAAGTAGTACCTGTCTCACGGGGGTGTTGTAAGGATTTAATGAGTTTTCAAGTAGGTATACAAGTACATATACACTCACATACATTTTGTAATTTATTTAGTGTGATGCTAATTGTGATAATTATAATACCAGTGTAGATGTCAAAGCACCCACTCCTCAATGTATTCCATGATATAATAGAAAGAAAAATAGATATAAATCAACAGCAGAAGTTGAAGAAAAATTAGCCTCCATCCAATCACATTATTTAGTTTACTTTTTGACAATATTTTTCATTTTCATCTTATTTTTAGCTTCTGTGTTTAAAAGTCAGAGCTATTTTACACAAATATTCCAAAGTACCCTGATCTTGTGTATGTTTTATTTTTGAAATCCCAGTGTAAATTGCAAAAACAAAGAGCCCACTCAAATTGATCATTATATTCAAGTGGATTATTTTTATTTCAAGTACTTTGTTTAAATATAATCTCTCTGATTAGAAGACAGACTGCAGATCAAAATTCTTAGCCCTGCAGTAGACAAATAAACATAAGAAAATATTTTCTAAAGGTTTTCAGATTAAGCATAAATTTTTAATGGCCCATACATATAGACATTGAATGATCCACATCCATGAAATCTTTAGTTATGTTTCTATAAAGCGAAATTTAAGACTGGATTTTAACGTTAAATGCTTTCTTGAAAGCTACATTAAGAAAGTGAAAAAGTAGACAAGTGACTTGTGCCAATGACAGTTACGTGTCACAAGGAAAGCTTTTGGTTTATTTTGTTGTCCATATTTTTACCTATTCTCTCCATTCTAAGTGAGTAACCAAGCCCACCATTTCCTTGCTTTGTGGAATTTTGCAGAGAAAAGCAGCACCGTTTGAAGACAAATATTTGTTTCTGATAAAAATCTATACTCAGCCTAAAAAGGGAGAAGAGTGAGGGAAGTTCTGCGTACATGGAAAATAATTTCCTTCATCCTGCTAGTGACAGCAGAGAGCCACAACAGCTCTGGCAGTGCCCTGGGGCTTGTAGGATGCAGGGAGTAAACCATACCTGCAGCTGGGAGGCAAAACCCCAGGTCTGCGGAAGTCCAGGCCTTCCCAGAGATATAAGTACCAAATTACAGGATGTGCTTATAGCTGGTGATGGCAAATCTTCACTGAGACTTTTGTTTCTTAGGGCTCCCAAGTAGAGAACGCAAAAGCCCCTACACCCTCCAAAAAAAAAAAGAAAAAGAAGAAAAAAAGCACCACCCCCACCAAGAAGAAAGCAATATATTTTGCATTTAAATGGTTCATCAATACATATCTTGCAAGATATGTAATTCCTTTTCTATGAAAAATTATTTTATATCTACATAGATAAATAGGTACACATATTGATATAAATAAGTACATTTAAGTAAAATACTTTGGAAGATGCTAGGAAAACAACTCATTGTTTTTAAAACTGGTAAAGAAAAAAAAAAAAACAAGGAATTTTATTCTGAATATCCTGTCTAAAGTTTGACCTGGACATGATGATTTTTTAATGTACCGCAGAGGATTCTATTGTGAGGCCAGTGTCAAGAACCATAACTTAGGGTTTTTTGGTTTTTTTTTTTTTTTTTTTTTTTTTTTTTTGAGATGGAGTCTCACTCTGTCTCCCAGTCTGGAGTACAGTGATGCGATCTTGCCTCACTGCAACCTCCGCCTCCTAGGTTTAAGTGATTCTCGTGTTCAGCCTCCCAAGTAGCTGGGACTACAGGTGCATGCCACCACACCTGGCTAATTTTTGTATTTTTAGTAGAGATGGGGTTTTACCATGTTGACCAGACTGGTCTCAAACTCCTGACCTCGGGTGATCCCCCCCGTCTTGGCCTCCCAAAGTGCTGGGATTACAGGTGTGAGACACTGTACTCAGCAACTCAAGGTTTATTGTTTTACAGGGTGTCACAAAGTGCTGAGTAACATGGCAGATTAGATTAAGAAGATGAAATAAGCAAAATCCAGAATGTGAGATATTCTACAGTCTTGTTTCTCAAATACGACACATGGACTAGAAGCTTTGGCATTACATGAGAGCTTATTAGAAATGCAGACTTCTTTGACCCACTGGTCATTCAGGAGCATATTGTTTAATTTCCATCTATTTGTATAGTTTCTAAAATTCCTATTGTTACCAATTTATAGTTTTATTCCATTGTAGTCGGAGAAGATGCTTGATATTATTTTCATTTTGGGGGGGATATTTTAAGGCTTGTTATGTGACCTAACATATGGTCTATTCTTCAGAATGATTCATGTGCTGAGGTAAAGAATATGTACTCTATAGTCATTAGAAGAAATGTTCTATAAATGTCTATTATCCATTTGGTCTATAGTGCATTTTAAGTATGATGGTTCTTTGTTGATTTTCTGTTCGAAATATCTCTCCAGTGCTAGAAGTGGGGTGTTGAAGTCTCCAGTTATTGTTGCATTGGAGTCTTTCTCTTTAGCTCTAATTATATTTGCATTGTGTATCTGGGTGTTCCAGGATTGGGTGCATGTATATTTAAAGTTGTTGTATCCTCTTGCTAAATTGATCCCCTTACCATTATATAGTGACCTTGTCTTTTCTTATAGTTTTTGTTTTGAAATCTATGTTGTCTGATATAGTTATAGCTGTTTTTCCTCCTTTTTGGTTTCCATTGGCATTGAATGAATGTCTTTCTCCATCCCTTTATGTGTGTCTTTATACTTGAAATGTGTTTCTTGTAGAAAAAATCAATAAATAATTTTTTTTAATTCCAAAAAAAAAGCAGACTTTTTGGCCTCAATCCAGACCTACTGAGTCAGAATCTGCATTTTAACAATACCCTTAGATTATTCACAGTTACATTAACGTTTGAGAAGCACAGCTCTACAAGCCCAGTTTCTTCAACAGATAAATAGGGAGGAGGATATAAAAGAGAGAAAGAAGAAACTTACAAATCAAAATATACTTAAAAGATATATCAATACATAAAATGTGAAAATCATTAGGCTCCTGATTCAAACAAGCTAGTGGTTTAGAAAACATGTATGCTTATTTAGAGATAATGGGGAAAATCTGAACTAAATGGATATTTGATGATATTAATACATTATTAATTTTTTGAGACATGATAAGGTCTTATAAAACATAGAGAATCCTTATCTTTTAGTGATACATGCTAAAGTATTCATGAGTTAAAGTTTATAAAGTTGAGATTTGCTTCAAAATACATTGGATAGCCAGGCGAGGTGGCTCATCCCTGTAATCCTAGCACTTTTGGAGGCTGAGGTGGATGGATCACCTGAGTCAGGAGTTTAAGACCAGCCTAACCAACATGGTGAAACCCTGACTCTACTTAAAATACAAAAATTAGTCAGTCTGGTGGTGCGTGCCTGGAATCCCAGCTACTCAGGAAACTGAGGCAGGAGAATAGCTTGAACCCGGGAGGCGGTGGTTGAGAACCCGGGAGGCGGTGGTTGATAGAACCTGGGAGGCAGAGGTTGCAGTGAGCCGAGATTATGCAACTGCACTCCAGCCTGGGCAACAGAGTGAGACTCTGTCAAAAAAAAAAACAACAGATGGAGAGAAGAAAAAATACATTAAGTGTAGATGAAATAAGATTAGATGTGTTAGTAATTACTGATAATGAATGATGAATGCATGGGGATGGTTCATAACACTATTCTTGCTGACTCTGTCAGCAAGATTTCTATCATAATAAGTAAAAAAAAAAAAAACAAAAAAAAAGAACATTAGGTGACTAGCTCAAGTATTACACCCAAAATGTAGCAGTGATTTTAGAATTCAAATTAGGGATGTTTCTCCCCAAAATCTGTGTTTGTCACTTTCTATTGGCTTTATCCTATCACCAGTATACTCATATGCTTCCCAGTACTGCTTCCCATTCATTAGTGTATACTTTGTGTCAGGCACTGTATAAGGCTTTGTGTATAATAAATTTTGGCAGAAGATCATAATAAAGTGGAAGAGAAAGATAAACATGATTATGTATTATGATAGCAAAGCAGAGTCCTGGGATAGATAAGAAAATAATATCCTGGCCATTTGAGAAATATCTCAAATGCCATTCATTCTGAAAACATATATATATACACACACACACACACAAATATATATCTGTATGTATGTATATTTGAATTTGAGATATTTCTCATTTGAATGTTGGCAGGTACTATTTCTTAGATAGTGGGATCAGCATGTACAAAAACAATAAATTGTGCAAAGTCCTGGAATGTTCTTGGATATTGGTAAATACAACATGAAGGAAAGAGAGGGCATGGCAATGAAGTGCTATAGATGAGCATGAAGTAAAGGGGAGCCAAGATAGGAAGGGCAGATCACAACCGCCTTGTTCATCATAGTCCCTTGGGCACTGGCACAATGAGTAAATACAGTAAATGAAATAATGGTTTTTATCCCCTGGCCAATTAGGAGCCATTAGATATCTTAAATGTTAGTGACATGATGGAAATTTTAGAAAAATAGTAACGACAACAGTGTAGAAAATGGATTCCAAGTCATCCAGCATAAAGTCAACTGCAATTTCCCTTCTTTGTATTCCATCTACTTAAATCAGTTTTCACGTCTTAAAATGCTTGTCAGATTCTCTCCCAAATACATCATTTACTCTTCATGTGAACAGTGACATGTATATACAGCTGATGACTGGAACAAAAGGTTGCTTTAATAGTTTAGGAGAATAATGGTGGGTACCTAAACGAGACAGGAAGCAGAATGGATGAATGGGGATCCAATTTTGGAGAAATTTCTGAATGGGAACTGGCAGAATATGGTGACTGAGTATGACCATGGCTGAAAAAGGAAAAAAATCATTCTTATCCTTTAACTTGTACACCTGGGTATATGATGCTATTTACTGTGACATTGGGAAAGAACAAAACTTTTTCTTGAAGAAGACCGCTAAATTTTATTTTGAGTAAGTTAAGTCTGAGATACCTGAAGTCGGCATTAGAATTATAAATCTTGAGTAATCTAGAGAAGTAAGTCGGAAAACTTGTGGAAAAGCCCTCTGCAAATATACATAAAAGATAATAACTAACTTTCATTGAATTTCATTGAATTCTTCTTTAGAGACAGACACTCAATGTATTTCATTTAAGTAAGTAACTGTTGAAGACTGAGAAATAGTTAAAAAATAAATCACTAGAGAAAGAAAAATGAGCCAAAGCAGTATCTTGAATTTAACATGTCTTGTCCCTCACTACAATCTTCCTACTGTCTCCTTTCTCATGTCTTCATGCTTGCAAATGCTATTCTTTGTTCTTCTTTTGGTCTCAGGTTCTTCAATCTCCTTTCTCTCCAAGCCCATCGTGTCCTTTTAGTCTTATCTGCCTCTTCACTTAGTTTGGTTTCATGACCCATCTTTTCAACGATGTCTCTGATAGCTCTTAAGAATTTCTCCATGCAGAATCCTGAGTGATTCTGTGTGAATTACTCATTTTCTCCATTCCCAAATGTTGAAATAGTATTGCTAGAAAATGTCTCAGTTAGCTGGGCATGATGGTGCATGCCTGTAGTCCCAGCTACTTGAGAGGGTGAGGTGGGAGAATTGCTTGAGCCCAGGAGGCTGCAGTGAGCCATGATCAAGCCACTGTACTCCAGCCTGGGCAACAGAGTGAGACCTCATGTTTAAAAAAAAAAAAAAAGACATAGAAGAAAAGGTTTCAGTATCATCTAGGGTTATGCTTTTTGTTTTTCATTTGGCCATTTTAACAATGATATATTAAAATCTCTCCATGCACTAAGCACTTTTCCAGAAGCAGGAATATTGTGAGAATAAAACAAAGTCCCTGTTATCATGAGGGGGAGACATATATTATACATGGTAAGAATAAATAAGTGATGGTGAAAAGTTCTTCTAAGAACAATAAAGCAGGACAGGGAGATGGGAGGTGGAGTAGTATGTGTGTGCTAGTGAGTGCATACCTGAAGGTGTGTGGTGTGTGTAGCATTCTAGTTTAGAGAGGTTTGTTAGAGAAACCCTCTCTGGTAAGGAGGGTTTTTTGTTTGTTTGTTTTCCTAGATACATCTTACATCCATTCACTAATTGTACGCATTATAGTCAATCAATCTTTGGCTCCTCTTACTTTCTACATAATTTCCCTGACAATTTTTAAATTTTTATTTGTTTATTTTTTCAGACAGGATCTTGCTCTGCTGTCTGGGCTGGAGTATTATGGTGCGATCATGGGTCACTATATCCTCAACTTCCCAGGCTCAGGCAATCCTCCTAACTCAGCCTCCCAAAATGCTAGGGTTACAGGTATGAGCCACCACTCCTGGCCCCCTGTCAATTTTAATAAGCATGAAACTTTCACTTTCATCATGATGCTGAAAATTATCAATGTTGAATTTCTAGATCTACTTCTTCTGACAGCTGAGTTCTGGACCCTATATATTAATTACATATGAAAAGATTTGAGCCTAGTAAATTTTTACTTTCTCACATTCAACAAGTAGAAATACAAAATGTTTATCCCCTTTTTCTAAGGGATCAGCTTTATGTCTTCTAGTTTAGCTATTTAAATGATTACCACTGTTTTTAGCATCACCCAGCATAAAGTCAACTTCAATTTTCCTTTGTTTTATTACATTCTCTCCCAAATATATCATTTACTCTTCATGTAGACAATGAAACAACATTATACTGAAGCAGAGATAGGCTCCCAGCTGTGGAAGGTCTGGGAAGTCACATAAAATCATTTTCTTTATCCCATAAATATTGAGGAACCATTGATGGGTTTGGATAGGTCATGGTCCATTTTGTGTTATGTGGAGATTACTCTGGAAGTACTATGGAAACATATTTAAGAGCAAACAAAGAGGCTCTTCTTTTTCTTGTTTATTTTTATTGTACTTTAAGTTCTGGGGTGCACATGCAGAATATGCAGTTTTGTTACATGGGTATACCTGTGACATGGTAGTTGGCTGCAACCATCACCCCGTCATCTACATTAGGTATTTCTCCTAATGCTAGAGCTAGGAAGTAATAGTGGTCTCGGAAGGTATAGTAAGCACACATTATCAGATGAAACATTCTGTATCATTAGTTTGAACCTCTGGTCCAAAATCATGGCCAGACCCACATTTTCTTCAGACTAAAATACAAAGAGCTCAGATGAGTACTCAAGTTCTTCATGAACTGACCCCATTCCAAATTTAGAGTTATAATCCTGCCATTTCACTAAGTGTTCTCAAACTAGACTCTTTTCCATTTTTAAAGTATACTCATGAGTTTCAATTTTCCATATCTTTCCTCTATCACTCTTATGACAAGGAATAACTATTAATGTGAACTTTGCTGATATCCTGTTGATTCATCAAGATCCTGCTCAAAGTCTACTCTTTCGTAGAACCCTCCTCCATAACCCTAAATGGAAAAAATATTTTCCTCCTCAGGGAAACTGTAAGGATTTAAGTCTTGTTTACTTCTCTCGTTCCACTTAATATTAATACTATTTATTATATTTATGTGTATGTTTAATATTCTTAAATAGGTTGTAATTTCATTGTGGGTAGTATTATTTTATATTTTCTCAGGGCCTAATTCAGTGCAGGCATGCTTAACCTTATTGCACCTCACTTTATCCTGCATCACAGACACTCTTTCCTGCAAACTGAAAGTTTGTGGCAACCATGTGTCAAGAATGTCTATCAATGCCATTTTTCTAATAGCATGCAGTCACTTAACTTCTCAGTGTCATGTTTTGGTAATTCTTGCAATATTTCAAATTATTATTTATATCTGTTATGATCTCTGATCAGTGATCTTTGATGTTCCTATTATAATTGCTTTGAGTGAATAACTTAATTGATAAATGTTGTGTGTGTTCTGACTGCTCCACCAACCAGCTGTTTCCCTCTCTCTCTTGCCTCAGACCTTCCTATTCTTTAAGACACAACACTATTAAAATTAGGACAATTAATAACTCTACAATGGCCTCTAAATATTGCAGTGAAAGCAAGAATCACATATGTCTCACTTTAAATAAAAAACTAGAAATGATTACATTTACTGAGGAAGACATGTCGACAGCTGAGATAGGTTGAAACTAGGCCTCTTGCACCTAACAGCTAAGTTCTAAATGTAAATAAAAAGTCATTCAAGGAAATTAGAAGTGCCCCCCCCAAGTGAATACATGAATAATAAGAAAGTGAAGCAGACTTCTCAGTTATCTAGAGAAAGTTTTATTGGTCTGGATAGAAGATCAAACCAGCCACAGTATCCCTTTAAGCTAAAGCCTAATTCAGAGCAAGGCCCTAACTCTTTTCTCTTCTATAAAGGCTGAGAGAGGCGAGGAAGCTGGATTAAAAAACTAGCATAGATTTTTTCAAAAGGTTTAAGAAAGAAGCCATCTTCGTAACATAAAAGTGCAGGGTGAAGCAGAAAGTGCTGATGGAGAAGCTGGAGCAACTTAACCAGAAGATCTAGCTAAGAGAATTAATGAAGATGGCTACACTAAACAACAAATTTTTAATAGAGGCAAAATAGCCTTCCATTGAAAGAAGATGCCATCTCTGACTTTTTTTTTTTTTTTTTTTTTTTTTTTGAGACAGAATCTCACTCCGTCACCAGGCGCCAGGCTGGAGTGCAGTGGCACGACCTCGGCTCACTGCAACCTCCACCTCCTGGGTTCAAGCAATTCTCCTGCCTCAGCCTCCTGAGTAGCTGGGGCTACAGGCATGTGCCACCATGCCCAGCTAATTTTTTTTTGTATTTTTAGTAGAGACGGGGTTTCACCATGTTGGCCAGGATGGTCTCGATCTCTTGACCTCGTGATCCGCCCACCTCAGCCTCCCAAAGTGCTGGGATTACAGGCGTGAGCCACCACGCCCAGCCTCTGACTTTTATAGCTATAGAGAGGAAGGCAATACCTGTCTTGAAAGCTGGAGTGCTCTGGGACTGTAAACGAACATTTTTTTCAGGCCTAGGACACAGGGACTACAACTCCTAGGCAAGTCCTAGTGCTGAGCTAGGTGCAAGTCCAGTGGACTGGGAGGGCATGTGATATACTGAGACACCAGCTTCAAGTGCTTTTGCTATCCTTTCCCCCCACACCCCTGCAGCAGCCAAGTGGCATGGAGAAATATATGCACTTGGGAGAGGGAGAGTGCAGCAACTCAGGGACTTCACATTGAACTCAGTGCTGCCCTGTTGCAGTGAAGACCTGGCAGGATTCATTACCTACTGACTATTGAGTTCCTGGACCCTGAATAACAACAGTGATAACCAGTAATACACTGTGGACCTTGGTCTCTGATATGTGCTGGCTTCAGGTGCTATTTGTAGGCCTAGGTTCCTGGTACAAATATCATCATGAGGAAGCTGAAGTTTAAATGAAGTCATAGTATTTAGACTTGTTCTAAATTAACCACACATCTATAGAAGCGTCCCACAGAAAAATAATCATGGAGAATAATGGTTTTTGTTCTACGCTATGGCTTTATATTCAGTTCTCAAGGCAGTTCCACAGGAAATGGTCTTCCCCAAGAGAACTTGTTTGTCTTCTTACAAAAATAAATAAATAAACAAGCAAACAAACAAACATTGTGGGGTAGGGTAGATGGAAAACTAGACAGAGCATTCCTCCCCAAGGCCTTGAGAAAACCTTCAGGATCCATTCTATTTTGAAGCTAGTATGAGAATCAAAGAGAAAAGAGAGAAAGAGAAAGAGAGAGAGAGGATAAACAATAAAATATCTAGCCTTCTATACAGGCAAACAATTTTCTTTATCCTCATTTTATTTTCCCAACATCCTTTTAAAAATTGCCCCAGAGAAGAGAGAGCATCCCTGTATACCCTTGGATTTTTACCCCTTTTTACACAAAACTCATCCTATAACAGCCAATAGAATTGCAAGTCCTTGGTTCGTAGTACTGACAACCTTTCTAGAGCTTGTGTAAAAGGGATTGGGTAGGAAGGGTTGTACCTCTCAACTTTCCTTGATTCTTCACTTCACCTTTAATTTTCAGGGGGACCTCAAACTTGCTTTGATCCCCAAAGGTTTGGTTATTTTAGGGTCAGATTCTAGATGAGCAATTAGGAAGGCATTGGTAAGTGTGTAAAGCAGTGCTGTTGTAGTCCCCATGGTGTCAGGAAAAGTTCAGGTTACAAAGTTCTAAGACTAAGGAGAAAGTGACTACTTTGAGAGTCTGCATTCACTTAGGATTTTGAAGAGAGAAAGAATAGTCTGGCCTTTGCTAGTTTGTCATTTTAGTCTGCTTGGTGATGATACTACTGAATTTTTCAGGAAAAAAGTCAATGTACCCTTTAGAGATAAAACATTTGATAAATATTCAGTAGTGGTATCTCAAGGGTATGAATCAATTATTTCAAACTCAACTCAACTCCACTCTGCTTTTAATCCTGCTTTACATAGTTATGGAATACAGGACAGTTGCCTTTGATTCTATGGAGATATTTTCTTTTCCCAATTCTGATTTTTGCCACAAATTTTTAAAGATCAGCTAGTCTTTTACCAGTTAGGGGATTTTATAGAATGTATTGAAAAAGCTTTCCTATGAAATATTTCTCCTATTGCTAATTTTTCTCTATTTTAAGTTTAGGGTATTTGTGAATTAGATCAGTAATATAAAATAGAGCAAACAGAAATGCTTCTGCATATGCCACTATTTAACTGGTTCAGCTCCTAGTAACTTTAGGTTTGCTCAGAAGTCAAGCATCTCTGAGATGTAGAAGTAAAAGTTTTAAGAAAAGTAAAAGAAATATATACGAAATTATTTTTCTTTTATCAAAAAGCAGTTACCTAAGAACACTTATATTGTCTCCAACATAGTTGACCTTTATTTCTTGGGGGGAAAAAATGAAAGATATCTGCTTTGAATATGTAAGAAAACTATTTAGGAATGTGTGGGAGGCAAGTGACAATGAGGGCTCCTCTTAAGGGCCTCAGCTCTGTGGGCTCCTGCCCTGATGTCATGCCAGGAGGGCATGAGTACAATTTCTTGCTCACTCCTACCATCCCTCATCCCGATGGCTTTCTTGTTAAGTATGCAAAATCATTTTTCCTTTGTGCTTGGATAAACGTAGACTCTATTATAGAACATTACTTTCTCCAGGTAAGATGTGAGGAAGATGATTCCTTGGATCCCCTGCAACATCATTTTCAAAGTAGAGGCCCATTAAACACTAAGTAAGTTGGACATTCCTGAGAAGACCATCTTTGAAGGGAAATGGAAGGTACCAGCACAGAGCGGGGTTTGTGGGAATCTTTCTCAAATCTCATAGCCACAGTACTTACAAGCACAGTCTCTGCCTCTGGGCATCTATCTGTTCACTTAACTGCAATGAAAATAAATAGATGGTTAGAGACTTAATTAAAATCATTAATGAGGATTAGTTTCACCTTAGTTCCCAAACATTTTTCAAATGGGATCTTGCTACAAAAGGCTTTTATTCATGTTTCTACTATTTCTCTCAAAATATAGGAAATTTTCTTGTTTACTGATTCACCAGTGACTTGCATGTGTGGAAGCAAAAATTTTATGATGTAAACTGTGTATTTTACAGTTTGATAGTTAATGGACAAACACCCTTAAGGAGCTAGGATTAGGACTGTCAATATTATCATATATGAATTGCAAAGAAGGCTTCCAGGTTGTTCTTTGCCTATTGCTTTAGGAAGAAAGGTGTTTATGAAGCATATCAACAGGAAGTCACAGACAGAAGGAGCTTTGTTTAACATCTGTCTGTCAGCTAACTGCAGTACTATGAGTAGATTGCCAGAATCTCTTGGCGTTTAAGCAGGAGTCTTTGCATTTGTCAAAGCAGCTTCTAGTGTAAGACAATTTTCCATGCAACTGAGTTTGCACACACGGTACAATTCAGAGAAAATGTTCTCTCTTTCTTTCTTTACCATTTTTTATAAATTTAAGAAACTTCAGGACCAATTCTGTGTTATATAACCTATGTTTGCAAGCTTGTAATTTTCCATTGCCTTTTTTTGTTTGTTTTTTATAAAATGCACTGCAATATTACACAGGATGTTTCAGTGGTATTTCATTTTTAAAAGGATATAATCTTTTTGAAAAGAGAAAAAGAAATGATAGTCTAGAGTATCTATTCAGTAGGAAATATCTATGCATTTAATTTTCAAGCTGACATGAACATGTGCCCAGAAAAGATATTTTTATTTGAGTAACATATTTTAAGTAACATATCCAGTTGTTTTGGGTTACTTTGAATTTTATTTTAAAAAGCCCTGCATTTGAGAGCCCATGAAAGTCTACCATATCCAAGTGGTAATGAAATAATTCATTCTATGGTTCTTTATTAAAATATTCAGCACCCACATCCCAAGAAGGAACTTTTAATTGGAGATTAATTTGTAAAGGATGGAATGCCCCTCAGTTCATCCAGATCAAAGGCACAGATGGAAGAATGCTGAAAATGGTACTTTTTGAATAATTCATAATTATTTCAGATAAAAATGATAATACTGCTGTCATTTAATTTCATTTATATCCAAGGAAATTTACTAAGAATTATTGTAAAGCATATGGTAAAATTTCTATGTAATTCTAATTATTTTATAGGAGATAAACTTAAGCAACATCATTATTAACTCATTAACTTTTATCCATATGAATATTAAAAAATCACTATGTGGTTTTAGGGAAGTAAATCATGGATTATCATGGCAGAATTCCATGTTCTAGCATGTTCCCATACATGATAGGAAATCATTTATCAAATTATCTTCCTAAAATGATTGCCTTAAATGGATCCAAAGATGGGACTAAGCTTTTCCCTGAAGCATTGTTTCTAGTTACAAAACAAAACAAACATCAGAATTCAGCAAAACATACAAAGATTGTATGCTTTTTATTGGTTCCCAACATCTATTAGTTTGTTCTCCTGAAAGACACACTTTGGCCTGCTTCCATTGTCTTTTTCATTTTGAGTCAGTGTCCTCATCTACTCTTATCTTGCAACTTATTAATTAGGTAATAATTGTGTGATTGCAGAGTCCATCTAGTCCTACCTCCCCAAATGCCTACTGGTCATTTATTTGGATATATAACCACCACTTGTCTAATGCCGAATTGATCTTCCCTCTCAGTTCTGAAGCTTATTTTTCAATTTTCTTATTTTGCATGCTCTTTGTGTCTTTCCCTATAAATGTAATATTAATTGTCCAATGCTTCATGTTTATTTCTTTTGATGTCACTTTATTTCAGGACTATATAATATCAATAATTAATACTAATGATAGTTCTTTCAAGTATTCTCAATGCTTAAAATCTGTTTTACCTCCCTTTCACCCTCCACACATCTTAGGAATAATCTTGAACCTTGAGCTGAAGAGCATGTTACACTTCTGCTTAAAATGCTTCTATGGCTCCCTGTTATATAATGAATAATAGCTCAAATTCTTCTATTTTTATCGTTTCACAACAATGGTTTACCACTTCTTTTCTGAACACTCTTCCGCTGAATCTCTTACTTGAATCATCTCCTACACTGAGTTGACTTTTCCTCTGGGACCTCCACATTTTACTCTCCACATTTTATTTTTTCACTTTCATTGTCAGTATTAATTCCTCTCACCATCTTGCTATATTTTCATGTATTAAAATGCATCCCAGGCTGCATTTTACATATTAAAAAATGTAACCCACGCCTGTAATCCCAGCACTTTGGGAGGCTGAGGCAGGCAAATCATGAGTTCAGAATTTTGAGACCAGCCTGGCCAACATGGTGAAACCCTGTCTCTACTGAAAATGCAAAAAGTTAGCTAGGTGTACTGGTGGGCCCCTGTAATCTCAGCGACTCCAAAGGCTGAGGCAGGAGAATCTCTTGAACCTGGGAGGTGGAGGTTGCAGTGAGCCGAGATCACACCACTGCAACTCCAGCCTGGGTGACAGAATGAGACTCCATCTAAAAAAGAAAAAAAAAAAAAAAAAGAATCCATCCTTCAACCTTATATAATTTCTCTAAAGAACCCATCCTTCAACCTTATATAATTTCTCTTTATTTCAAAAACGGTTGTGGTAAGTATTGTTCTATACTATGAAATAGTGTTTGTAAGTAACATATTGTCGCTGCCTCCAAGGAGCATATAGCTTGTAGAGAAGGTCTGAATTACAATGGAATAAACAATAAAGAAGAGGAACAGGAGCCAACATTCACTGATCACCTGTATCTGCCAGGCCTATTACATACTTTCCAGACAACCTGTGAAATCAAGATGGCTATCTTCACCACACTTGGGGAAATGAAGCTTTAGAAAGATTAAGTCATTTGTTTATAGTCACCCACCTACAAATTGGCACCCTATTCTGACTGAACCCAAAGCTTCCCTTTGTACTGTGATGTAATGAAGATTTTGCCCAGAAATCTTGCTCTCCTTTAAATTCCTACCATATTTTTTGTACCATACATTTGGCATTTATTATACACTGGATTAATGGTTATTTCTTATATGTATTTTTAAAAAATTGCTGGAGTACCTACAAAATGCCTGACGTTGGATTAAGTGCTAGGATACAGAAAGATCAACATGATAAAATCCTTGCCTTCAAAGAGCTTCCAGTATGGTGTGGAAGAAAGAAATATAAAAGAACATTTACCAAACAGTATACTGAGGGCTCTATCAAGTGATGATTCTACCTTTGAAATGTCAAAATCTTCTATCACCTCCTACTTTTTTGTAGCAGCTCACTGTACTGCAGGACTGAATCTCTCCATGTTTTGCTGTATATAGGCTCCTCCTTCCCCTACTGCGGATAGAGGCACTTACCTCTGACTTAGAGAAGACAGAGAAGGCTTTATCAGTGAGTCACTGGATAGAATTTTGAAAGATAAGTAGGAGAACTCCAGGTAACAATGGGAAAAAAAATCATAAGTAAACACAGAATTGTGAAATATTATGATATTTTCAAAGAACCGCCTAAAATTCAGAGTCTACTTAGAAAAAGTGGTAAGAGATGGCTGGAAACATAGCCACAACCTTTCCCTAGAATGACATCATATGCCATTCTAAGATGCTTAATTCAGGTAGCTTTGAAACATAGATGCTTTGGCACTACTACGACTAGTTAAATCAGCAACTCCAAGGCTTTATCGTGGGGAGGAAGGTTTGGGCATTGGAGCTTTAAAAAAACTCGCTAGGGTGATTTTAATGTGCATTTATGGTTGAGAATCAGTGCTTCAGGCCAAGGGGAGCCAAATACATTTAGCAAGGAAAAGGCATGATCAAATTGGTGCTTTAGACAGAGCGTTCTGGCAACAGTGCAGAAAATAAACTGAAGGGTGGGATACGGGAGACAGAAATGCAGTGAAAGTCTGTTGTAATAATCCAGGCAAGAGATGATAAGCTTTTAACATTACTTTTTATTGCTTTATGTCTTTATGTTAACTAGATTGCTAACATGTCTGAAGAGTTGCTGTCAAATTCATTCTCCTAACAACTTTTTGCCTACTGCAGGGTAGATACCTAACAATATTTCCTGAAGTATTTCATAACAAGACAAAGGTTAACATTGATGAAAAATTTAAAGTCACCTTTTCAAAAGTGTGTTTCATAACTGTAAGATAATACATTGTTTTCAAGAAGACTTGGAAAATATAAAATATATATGCCAATTGCAACAAAAGAATAAAAATAGGCCATTAGGCCACTTGAAGATATGCAGTCTTCATATTTTTGTGTTTTCCCTCTCTGATTATTGTTCACATACTTTATTTCATTCTCTGTGTAAAATTAGAAAACTGATTCATGCTATATCATAAGCAATTTTTTACATCATTAAAGCTCTCAATCAAGTTTATTTAAAAGATTGCATAATGTGCTGCACCATAATTTACATAGTAATTTTCTAGTTGTTGATTTCTGGTTTTTTACTATTATAGATGATGACTGTAGTTGGCAAAAACATTTTTCAACTTCCTGATTATTTCTCTAACTGAATTCCATGAAATAGATTTATTGAAAAAAGAGAATATTTTGAAGATTTTTGATAACTTTGCAAAATCGTTTTTCTAAGAGTTTCTCAATGTCCGTTCTGCCCAACCATGTAATATACTTACATTTTACCTATTACTTTGCCATCATTATCCATTTGTGTATATACGTATGTATACACACACACATATACATACATATATGTGCAACACACACACATAGATACACATAAATGTACAAATAATACACAAAAACATATATAGACACACATATATATATACATATATAGGTATATGTATATACATATATACACATATATGTGCACACGTGTATATACGCATACACGTGTACACATATACACACGTACACACACATAGATATATGTATGTGTATATATATATCTGCGTGTATGTGTGTGTATATATATATATGAATTTACAAAACAGTGTACTGAGGACTTTTCCAGAGTAATGTTTCTACTTTTGTATTATAAAAAAATCCTCTATCATCTCCCATTTCCTTGTAAGGATTCAACCAACTACAGTACCTAAGATTTCCATGCCTGCAGAGGTTTCACTGAAGCAAAGGGTTATAGGTGATAATATATTCCATCATTTTAATTTGCATTTAGGTGATATATACCTTTTATTATTTTAAAAAATTACATATTTTCTCTTTCATAAATAATATGATACAAATTGTACACATTTATAGAGTGGGACTTTAAGATTTTTCTCCTGGATGTACATCAGATGTTTTATAGTTTAAAAAAATTGTATATCAGGTATTTTACAGTTAAAAAAAGAAACCGTCTTCTTTCTCAAGATATTTAAGTATATTAGAGGCAGGGCATGGTGGCTCATGCTTGTAATCCCAGCACTTTGGGAGGCCAAGGTGGGTGAATCATGAGGTCAGGAGATCGAGACTATATTGGCCAACATAGTGAAACCCCATCTCTACTAAAAAAAAAAAATACAAAAATTAGCTGGGTGTGGTGGTGCCTGACTGTAATCCCAACTACTCAGGCATGAGAATCGCTTGAACCCAGGAGGCAGAGGTTGCAAGATTATGCCACTGCACTCCAGCCTGGCGACAGATCAAGACAAACAAAAAAAAAAAAATGTATATTAGAATACAACTTTGCTAATTGTATCATTATTCCTTAAAAATCTCTGTATACCTTGACATAATCCATTTTTATATATTTTCTGCGTATAAATGTTTCCTACTAATTGAATTTTCAGAGTTTGCTTCTTAAAATTAAATAATAATTTGGCCAGGGTTGGTGGCTCACACCTGTAATCTTAGCACTTTAGGAGGCCTAGGCAGGTGGATCATGAGATCAAGAGATGGAGACCATCCTGGCCAATATGGTGAAAACCCATCGCTACTAATACAAAAATTATCTGGGCATGGTGGCACACTCTTGTAATTCCAGCTACTCAGGAGGCTGAGGCAGGAAAGTTGCTTGAATCCAGGAGGTGGAGGTTTCAGTGAGCCGAGATCATGCTACTGCACTCCAGCATGGCAATAGAGTGAGACTCCATCTCAAAAAAAAAAAAAAAAATTACATAATAATTTTATTGATTTTATTGTGTTTCTGTTTACTAATTCTGTGTGTACAAATTTTACAAATTTGTTCTTGCTTTTCATAAAGCTGACTTTTTAGTACTCGTATTCTAGCTACCTCAGTTGAACACCTTAGTTCAACTTTTCCATTTTATTAATTATGCCCTTAGATTGGATTCACTTTTCTTTTACTTTTCAAAATTATAAAAATTTCAAGTTCAGAGAAAAGCATAGAGAATAAGTCTACATCAATTTTAAAATTCTTATAATGGTTGTCATAGATAATTTTAAAGAAATTTTTAAACATTTCTGTATTAATTTTCTAGGGCTTCCTGAAAAGGTACCATAGACTGAGTGACTTGAACAACAGAAATTTTTCATCTTATGATTCTAGAAATCAGAAGTCTGAAATTAAGATGTTGGCAGGACAATTCTTGTTTGAAGGTGCAAGGAAAGTATCTGCTCTAGGCCTGTCTCCTAGTTGCTGCTAGTTTGTTGGCTTGCTGAAGTGAAATGCCAGTCTTCACATGGCATTCTCCGTGTGTGTGTGTGTCTTTGTCCAAAATTTTCATTTTTTGAAGGACACTAGTTACATTGGATTAGGAGATCACCCTATTCGTTATGACCCCATCTTAATTTAACCAATTACATTTACAATGACTTTATTTCCAGATAAAGTCATATTTTGAGGTACTGGAGCTTAGGACTTCAACATATGAATTTGGGAGGAACAAAGGGCAACCCATAACAATGACAAATCTTCTTCAAGCCATTTGTGTAATTCTCCTTGAATGACTTATTCCTTCACAAGTGGAATTTTTAAAAATTTTTCAGCATTCCATACCATTTTACATATGAAAGAATTCATAAGCAAGATATAAATTTGGCATGTTTTCAATTTCTATTTAAGAACTATATTACACTTATTTTTGTAATCAATTTCTTTTATTCAATATTTTACTTTTAAGATGTATTCATGTTGACATATTTAACTCTAATTTAACTGTAATTTACTCACATTAAATGCTATTCAATATCTTTATATGTAAATATAAAAAATTGACATTTAATCTTCTGATAATAGATACTTTGGGTGTTTCCAATTTTTTTCTTGAGTTGGGATTTTGTTCTGTTGCCCAAGCTGAAGTGCAGTGACATGATCACTGCTCACTGCAGCCTTGACCTTCCAGGCTCAAGCTATCCTTCTACCTCAGTTTCCTGAGTAGCTGGGATCACAGGCACAAATCACACCTGGCTATTTTTTTTTTAATTTTGTAGAGACAGGGGTCTTAATATGTTGCCCAGGCTGATCTTAACCTCCTGGGCTCAAGCTATCCTCCTGTCTCAGCCTCCCAAAGTGCTACTATTACAAGAAAAAGCCACCATGCCCAGCATGTTTCCAATTTTTCTTGCTATAAAAAATACTGTATTAAGCATTGCAGTATGTCTCTACATGTGTGTGAGTTGGAGAATTTCTCAGGAGTACACATCTAAATGGAATTGCTAGGTAGGAAGATACATGTTTTTTCAATTTACCAATTTGTCTGTTTGTGCCTTGAAATTATCAATGAACACAGGCATCAGCAATAAAGGCATTTCTCCATTTTTTTTTCACTAGTACTTATCTTTGTTAGCAATTTATATATTGCAACTTCGATGGGTAAAATAAATAGTTTTTCTTTTGTGCCTAGCTCCTAGCTTCTTTTTAGATATTTCTTGGCCAATTATGTTTTGCTTATATGGATTGTCAATTTGTTTTACTGTTGTCCGTTTTGGAAATATTCTTATTTGGGGGCATGTCTGTATGTTTATAATTGGAGAGTGTTCTATATTTATTATGGATATTCTTCCTTTGTTGGTTAAAAACTTCTACTAATTCTTAATTCACATTTTTTTGGGGGTTAAAATTCTTAAAAATAATGCTTGCTACTGAAGAATTTTCTAAGAGAAGACATTTCCTCTTAAAATCATAAATATATTATCCTCTTTTTTCTAAAATTTTCAATGTTTTTCAAAGTTTTTAATCAGTTACGAATTTTGTGTATGCATGTGCATGTGTGTCTGCAAACAGGTTTACAGCAAGATTATAATCTATCTATTTTAATGCTTTTTTTCCATTTGGTAAATTACCATTTAGCTAATTACCTTGGCAATATTTTCTTGAGTAAACCATTTTTTCATTTTTAGCATTACACCGATTGGTAATGCTATCTGATTCATACTTTACTTTCCATGCAGATGAGGGTTTATTTCCAGTCTCACTATTCTGTTCCTTCAGTATATTTGTCTAAGCAAAATTGTTTTAATTATGATGACATTTTAATAGCATATTTTGATGCTTTTCAGGAAAAAAAGTTATTCTATCTGGTTGTTTTTCAAAATTACTTTAGCTGCTCTTGGTTTTTGTACATGGCAATGCTTTCTTGAGTCAGCTTGTTCTAGTCATGAAAATTCCTTTTTTTTATTGGATTGTATTTCATTTATAGATTAATTGAGGCACATTAGCATCTTCAAGGTATCGAGTTATTCTGTTCACAAGTGTATTGTAATTTCCATGTATTGGAATGCTGTGTTATGCTCCTAATATTTTATAATTTTTTCATGTGACCTTGCATATTTTGCTGGATTTACTTTTAAGAAATGTAAGATTCTATGAACAGCATTCTAAAACTTTATTTCCTAGTTAGATCTTTACAGGTATACAGAAAAATTATTAATTGTTTATTTTGACCAAATAATTATATTGAACTTTCCTGTAGTTTTAATATAAATTATCCTGGATTTTTTTAACATAAGTAAAATGCAGCTGGATTGTTAATCTAATCATCTATACCACTCTTTTAATAAGTGAGTTTATTGCTCACCTACTTTGTGACTATTTAATAATATATGGACTTTTTTTCCTGCTGGTGGTTTGATAAAATTTTGTCATCTCCCTTCCTCCTGCTTTTCCAATGCTGCTCTGGGAGCTACAGATTGTATTTCTAATTTTTGGTTACCTCTTGAAATATGACTGCTTAATTTTAAAATTTGATGATATATTTTAAATTGTTTTATATTCTCACAATGTACAAGAACAGAAATATTTTTGCAGTTGTATTCTAAATCTTAGCTATACTTAAAAAAATCACTATTTTATATTTAAGTTTCAAAATATTTTATCAATTATGTACTCAACATTGTTTCTTATTTCCTAGTTTCACTTTTTTTTGCGTTAAATCTCTTTGACATGATATGACTAAAAATATATTTATTTTACCTGTGCACATAACTTATAACTTACCAAGTTACAATATCTCAGTCTCACAACTATTATCCCTCACCACATTTAGATATTTCTTTTTGTTTTTAATGAGGTATGTGTTGATTGTAATTGTTTTTTGTTGGAAGTCATTTGAATTTACTCTGGTAACTTTCTAAGCATTTCTGTTTGTGTATCTGATGTTCTCAGGTTTCAATACAACATGTTTAAATGTAAATTTAACTTTACTTATCCTGCAAAAAACTTAGAGTAAACTTTTAATCTGAGAATGTGTGTCATTAATTTGTGAGAAAAAGGTGGTTATTTGCCATTTAACGATTAATTTTCTACTGTTTCCTCCTTCTTATATTCAAGAATTCCCATTAGGTATTTATTGGAATATCACAAGCTACCTTTCAAATAACTATTCTATCACTTCGTGCTGAATATCTAGTAGTATCACAATGTAGAAACCAAGGAAAACTTCCCCTTTACCCTCTGAAGTTTCGCTGAAAAATTAACCCACAAAAGACAGATTAATCTGAGAAAATGCATACGAATTTTATTAACATGAACACAGGAGCTTTCAAGAATGAAGACACAGAAGTTCAGGAGAAATTATCCATTAGGTTCAATGAGGTATGGACAGCTGTGTAGAAATCTAATTGAACAAAAAGTGGTATGAACTAATACTAATAGACCGAGTGAAGAAACCCTGCAGAGCCTGTCTATTTTGGTTCTCTTGGCCTCTCTGTGCAGTACTCCTTCTTCTAGGTATGGGACAGGACCATCTTTGAAATGGAATCTTATGATCAAACAATGTAGGTCAGATAATTTCTTTATGGTCAGTTTTTACACAGAAAGATAGAGGATCGTTAGAGTAACATTTTTAGGTTTTATGGCTGGCTTTGGGGGAAAGGGAGTCTGCTTTGTATGACCTACCTGGGGGAGGCTAACCTTGGGAAAGAATGGGACTGAGAGACAGGCATCATTTTGGGGTATCATTTTCTGAGTCTCAATAATAGTACTACTCTTCAATTCACTAATTCTCTAGAATTGAGCCTGATGGAATACTTATTCCAAGAAATATCATTGTCATTTACAATATGTCTAATTGCTTCTTTTCATATACTGTATATCTATCTATCTATATATATATATATATATTTTTTTATGAGATGGAGTCTCACTCTGTCACCCAGGCTGGAGTGCAGTGGTGTGATCTTGGCTCACTGCAACCTCTGCCTCCCAGGTTCAAGTGATTTTCCTGCCTCAGCCTACCGAGTAGCTGGAATGTAGGTGTGCACCACTATGCCTGGCTAATTTCTTTTGTATTTTTAGTAGAAATGGGGTTTTGCCATGTTGGTCAGGCTGGTCTCAAACTCTTGACCTCAAGTGATTGATCCTCCTGTCTCAGCCTCCCAACATGCTGAGATTTCAGGCATAAGCTACCACATCTGACCTGTACACCTATTCTTATTTCACTTCTACCTACTTTGTTTTGTAATTTTGTGTTCATTTCATTGCCATGACTTCAAATGTATCTTTGAGAATATTCAATAATAGATTTAAAATTCTTATTGACAAATTTATAAAATTAATGTCACCTACAGTAGCATAGCAATTGGTGGGCACTGAGAGTAGTCTGCCCCTGAGGTACAGGCAATAAGGGTATGTATTGACTGTTAACTTGTCTTTTAAAGAAACCTTTTAAAAGTTGGTTTAAATTTGATCTGCTTTTTATAATCACCATGGTCTAGAAATTCTAACATCAGTAGAATCCACTTAGATGATCTTAAAGTTTCCCTCAGCTTGATTAAACTTTAGGTTTCTTCAAAACTATAGGCCCCTAACCACTCTTACTTAGAGCATTCCTCTTTTAAGGCGCAAATTTCCAGTCTCTGGCCAGTTTTACAACCCAGGAATGTCTTTTTCAATAGCCTGGAAACCATTCCTTCGAAATGTAATTGTTAAGAAAGATAAGGCCCCTGTTTCCCAGTCTTTATGGGAAGGTAGGAGGCTAACTTAGATAAGCACTAATTAGCAGGGACAGATGGCCTAATCACATTGATCAAGCTCCACCCACATCCCCAAACCAACTCCTCCAGTACATTTCCACTGGATCACCACAGTGCTTAAAAGCTCTCCCACCATTTTATATATATGGAAAAGTGGAAAAGAGCTTTTAAAAACTAGATGAACAAACCAGAAATTAATAAAAATGGTAACCTATAAGTATATTAGCATTGGACTTGGAGGGATGGTGTGAGGAAGAGAGATGTGATTTAGATATCTAAATATAGTTTTACAAAATTTTCATTTTCTAACTATAAAAATGTCTTACATAGTCTATCTTTTGTTAACCTTTGCTACATAATAAACCACCTTTTAAAAAGTAAACAAACAACAAAAAACTCTGTCATTTCCCAGTTTTTGTTTCAGTGGAAATAAGGAAGAGAGATTGAACTCTCTCCAGTATTACAATTATCTTGAATAAAGTCCTCCTTGCTTATTTAACTCTGTATGATATAATTATTCTTTGACAATTCAAATACTTCTACTCTCACAGCCACCTGGTGTTCCACCATTCAATAAGATTATACACACACACACAGGTACACACACACGCATCATATATGCATATATATATGGGCAATAGAGGGAGACCCTATATATATATATAAAACACATATATATAGAGAGAGATGGAGTGTCCCTCTATCACCCAGGCTGGAGTGCCATGGTGCAGTCTCCACTCTTTGCAACCTCTGCCTCCTGGGCTCAGGGGATCCTCCCACTTCAGCCTCCTGAGTAGCTGGGATCACAAGCACACACCACCATGCCCAGCTAATTTTTTTGTTGTTGTTGGTAGAGACAGGGTTTGGCCATATTGCCCAGGTTGGTTTTGAAATTCTGGGCTCAAGCAATCTAAGTGCCTCAGCCTCCCAAAGTGTTGGGATTACAGGCGTGAGCCACCAAGCCTGGTCAGATTATATTCTAATGGCTAGTTATGTTTGTCTTTCTATAAATGAAAGTTTTATTGTTTGTTTAAGTCATCTTTTACACACATTAAGAGAGAGCAAGCTATCTAAGTCCCAGTCCCAGAAGTAGACCCTGGACTTGGGGTGCTAGATTATGAGTTTACTTTTAGGATGGTGTAGTTCTCCACAGAATCCAAGTTCCTGGCCACCACCTCCTACTTCTGGATCCACAGCCCAGCCACCCACTGGCTTTTGCTGCTTTTATCCTTTGCCTTGGGTTTTTTGCCTGTTTCTGGAGATGTTCATCTCCACCTCCAAGACCAGACTTACTCTGAATTTACTTTTGGCAACAACTTTGGAGGTATGCTAGAAGAGTGGTATGTTTAGATTTTCTCTTACATGAAGTTAAGCTCAAACCTTAACTGATACAGCTTTCTTGGAGAATATAACTTGCCACAAGGAATTACTCTTTCAGGAAAAAAAAAAAATGCGGTTTGGAGAAGCAGTGCTGTTTTGTGATGATGGTAGCATGAGTGTAGGCCACTGACTGCATCTCTCAAAGATGCATCTCCTTACGAGTTAGTCAATATTTTTTTCCAGAGCTTACAAAGCATTGATTTTGTACTTATTTTTCAGATATGCAATAACAACTTAAACCATAATTCACAAAAAAATTAGAACAAAATTAAACACACAAAATACAGTAAATCTGCACACTAACAATACAAGGAGAGAGACAAATCAGTAGTAGAGTAGCATCTGGAGGGTAAGAAGAGGAATATTAGGCTGAACCCAAAGTGGTGCTGTGTACTGTAATGTAGTCTATTGGCTTGTAATCATATCAGCTTATTATCTGGCATTACAAAGTATTTTTAAATGCTATTTTCTTTTTGGATAGACAGTAGTGCTTTTACTCAATTCCCTCCAGCAGTCACAGATGTGCAGGTGCATTAACTGTAATAGTCAACTTTCTAACCATAATGAAGAACACTGATAATAATTCACATTGATTGATCATGAGGTTTGTTTGTTTTTCCCAAATAATTTAGAAATCTTCTTTCTAGGACTTGGTCTCCATAATTCATTGTTAACTAGCCTTCTGTTGTTTCTAATACATATAGTCAACTCTCAGGTAGAGAAGTATTCTTTTAAATATTAAACTTGTATCAGTTACATATTTAGCAATGAAGAGGAATATTGTCTTTGTGTGGAAATTAAAAAAACACTGCCAATTGCCACTCAGCTATATCTTACTTACCAATGTTAGTATTTGGAGATGCCTCCCCAAATTTGCTTTCTGATAGGAAAAGAATAACAACTAAAAATCATGCATAATGGTATAGTTTGGCTGTGTCCCCACCCAAATTTCATCTTGAATTGTAATCCTAATTATAATCCCCACATGTTGGGGAAGAGACCTTGTGGGAGGGTGACTGAATCATGAGGGCAGGTCCTTGTGCTGTTTTCATGATAGTGAGTAAGTTCTCATGAGATCTGATGGTTTTTGGAGGGGCTTTTTCCCCCCTTTGCTCTGTACTTCAATCATTCTTCTGTTTCTTGCTGCCATGTGAAGAAGGTTGTGTTGGCTTCACTTCTTCCATGATTATAAGTTTTCTGAGGCTTTCTCAGCCCTGTGGAACTTTGAGTCAATTAAATCTCTTTGCTTTATAAATTACCTATTCTTGGGTATTTCTTCATAGAAGCATGAGAACAAACCAATACAGTACATTGGTACCAGAGTGCGGTGCTGCTAAGGATACACACATTTGTGAAAGTGACTTTGGAACTGGGTAACAGGCAGAGGTTGGAACATTTTAGAGGAATCAGAAATTAGGAAAATGTGGGAAAGTCTGGAACTTCCTAGAGACTTTGAGGGCTCAGAAGACAGAAAAATGTGGGAAAATCTTGAACTTCCTAGAGACTTGCTTAATGTTTTTGACCAAAATGTTGATGGTGATATGGGCATTGAAGTCTAGGCTGAGGTGGTCACAGATGGAGATGAGGAACTTGTTGAGAACTAGAGCAAAGGTGACCCTTGTTACGATTCAGCAAAGAGACTGGTGGCATTTGCCCCTGCCCTAGAGATCTATGGAACTTTGAACTTGAGAGAGATGATTTAAGACAACTGGCAGAAGAAATTTCTAAGGGGCAAGGCATTCAACAGGAAGCAGAGCATAAAAGTTTGGAAAAATTTCAGGCTGACAAAGCAATAGAAAAGAAAAGCTCTCCAATCAAAAGCCTGAAGACCTAGGAGGGAAAAATGCTTTTGTGGGCTGGGCCCAGGGCCCCCCTGCTCTGTGCAGCCTTGAGATATGGTACCCTGTGTCCCAGTTGCTTCAGCAGTTTCCTGCAGAGATAGAGCCCTCATAGAGAATCTCTGCTAAAGCCGTGTGAAAGGGAAATGTAAGGTTGAAGTCTCCACTCTGGAGCACTCCCAAGTAGAGCTGTGAGAAGAGGGCCACTGTCCTTCAGACCCTAGAATGCTAGATCCACTGACAGTTTGCACTGTGTGCCTGGAAATGTCACAGACACTAAATGCCAGCCCATGAAAGCAGCTGGAAGAGGGGCTGTACCCTGCAAAACCACAGGGATGCAGCTGCCAATGGCCGTGGGGAGCCCACCTCTTTCATCAGTGTGACCTGGATGTGAGACATGGTGTCAAAGGAGATCATTTGGGAGCTTTAATATTTGACTGTCCTGTTGGATTTCAGACTTGCATGGGGCCTGTAGCCACTTTGTTTGGGCCAATTTCTCCCATTTGGAATGGATGTATTTACCCAATGCCTGTACCCCCATTGTATTCAGAAGGTAACTAACTTGCTTTTGGTTTTACAGGCTCATAGGCAGAAGAGACTTACCTTGTCTTAGATGAAACTTCGAACTTGGGTTAATGCTGTAATGAGGTAAGACTTTAGGGGACTGTTGGGAAGGCATGATTAGTTTTGAAATGTAATATGATATTTGGGAAAAGCCAGGGGCAGAATAATATGATTTGGCTGTGTCCCCACCAAATCTAATCTTGAATTGTAATCTCAACTGTAACACCCATGTCATGGGGGAGGGACCTCGTGGGTGGTGATTGAATCATGGGGGCAGTTCCCCTGCACTACTTTCATTCTTCTCCTTCCTGCCACTGAGTGAAGAAGAACATGTTTGCTGTCCCTTCTGCTATGATTGTACATTTTCTGAGGCCTCTCTAGCCCTGTGGAACTTTGAGTCAATTATACCTCTTTTCTTTATAAATTACCCGGTCTAAAGTATTTCTTCATGGCAGCATGAGAATGGATTAATACATATACCTTTGCTTATACCTTTTATATCTGTAAAAGTGAATATTATGGTGAAAACTTGCTTAAAATATTTTACTAAGTAGTGATTCAAAATGAAAAAAAAAATTCTTGTGTCCTAACAAAGATAATGTTCATTATTTTAAAACTACATTTCTAAAAATATCATATCCTGCACAATGATCAATGTTTCCTACAAAAAATATTTGATGAGCATATCATGGATATTTATTAATCAGAATTTGGTTATACTCAGGTATAAGGTAGGCTACTGCCTCCTGATGTCATTTGAGGACCTCATCTTTGTGCCCCAAAGCCTTCTCCCAGTTGCTCATATGATTGTACATGACCTGAAAGGTCACTGTTTGCTAGAGGTGTCAAGCAGCTCACCAAATTAACAGGAAGACTTGAGAAACACTCTCCAGTAGCAACAAAAAGATTTAAAGATTAATCAGGATTCAGCAACAAAAATATATGCTCAGAATATATGGCAGATAATATTCTACATTTATACAGCGTTATCATGGTCTCATAATAGAAAAAAGGGTATTTCCTAGTGTTTTAACTTTGTGCTTGGTCATATGACTTGCTGTGAACCATGGAATCTCAGTGGGCATGAAATAGCAAAGACATTGAATGTGTCTGGAATGTGCATGCCCCAGGTTTGCTGCTGGTTCCCCAGAAAAAAATGTGAGCCATATGGACAAGATTTAAACACTAGGCATGGCCTGGAGCCAAGTCTAGCTATGGCCAGTCTAGATCAGCTGAACACCAGTTAATAAGCAACACGTGAGTGAGAAGCAAATCATTTTGTTGTGTGCCACTGAGATTTTTTTGATTGGGTGTTGTGTAATAAAAGCTGAGTGGCACAGGAAAACAATTATCCCAATAGTACTAGACACTGACAGCCACTTCTGTTGCTATAAATAGGAATGAATATCCTTGCATTTTCTGCCATGGTGGTAAATAAATCCCTATTTTTCAACTAAGAAGAACATCCTAATATTGGGTAACCAAAACAATAAATTTCCACTACAATACTCTAGTGGAAGTTACATACATGGATGAATAATTTCAACTTAGTCAAATAAATGCTAACAGTGAAGTCTTTTTAAAAAGAGTTTCTCTAATAAGTATTACACCAAAGTGTGGCTCAAAATGTACTCTTAAAATCTGAGGACAATGGTTTAAAGGAAAGAAAAATTACCACTTTCTGCCAGGTCTTCTATGAGCCCTTAAAATATTAATATATTTTGTGATTTTTTTCAAAGTAAAAGAAGGAACATTATGCAGCATTTCCCAAAATTTGGTAACAATGACCTGTTTTGCAAAACATCTGATAAGACTTTTGGTCTCTATAACACAAATTGAAAAATGCTTTGAAAGAAATCACGAAGTACTTTTGGAATACAAAGAAATAGTAACTAATTGTGTCTGCCAGGAGTTGCATTCAAGAGGAAATTTGTGAGCAGAGTCTAGAATGATACATAGGACTTTTCTTAAAAAAAAAAAAAAAAAAAGCTTTTGAGAAAAAGACATTTCAAGCACAGGGAATAAAATCCAGTGTGAAAGACACATATATAATGAAATAGTTGGATGTTTCAATAAGTACATGCACAACAAAGATGAGTGAGAAGAATGGAAGTGCAGATGGTTGTAGTGAGAATTACAAGCAAGGTAATAGAGGCAGTATAGCCTGGTAGTTTTTTATTATTATTATTATTATATTATTATTATACTTTAAGTTCTGGGGTACATGTGCAGATCATGCAGGTCTGTTACATAGGTATACACGTGTCATGGTGGTGGTTTGCTGCATCCATCACCCCATCATCTACATTATGTATTTCTCCTAATGCTATCCCTTCCCAATCCCCCCCAACCCCTGCTATTCCTCCCCTAGCCAGAGTAGGACTAACCTTCAGGACATAAGAGTAACTGGCTCTGTGAACTTGGGCAAAGTATACAATTTCTCTGTGCCAAGTGTCTTCATATACAAGGTGCTAAACTTGATGGGGCATGGAAAGAATGTTAAGTATGTCTTTCTAAGTTCAAATAAGCTGTAGTGAAGCATGTGATATAGAGAAGCGTAAGAGGTTAAGATATAGAGCTAGTAGAAGTCTCTTCTCATGCTGCTAATAAACACATACCTGAGACTGGGTAATTTGTAAAGGAAAGAGGTTTAATGGACTCACAGTTCCACATGGCTGGGGAGGCCTCACAATCATGGCAGAAGGTGAATGAGGAGCAAAGTCAGGCAAGAGGGTATGTGCAGGGGGAACTCCCCCTTTATAAAACCATCAGATCTCATGGGATTTATTCACTATTATGAGAACAACACAGGAAAACCCCACCACCATGATTCAATTACCTCCCACTGGGTCCCTCCCACAACATGTGGGGTTATTACAATTCAAGGTGACACTTGTGTGGGGCCACAGAACCACAGGGTTCATTAAAAAAGTAGCAAAACAAAAATCCTCCCAAAGTATAGTTAATATTTATTGAATACACATTTCAAGTCGACATTTTTTTCTATGAGATATATATATTTATGTATATATATATATTTTCATATATTCAAAATAACACTAAATATAGATATTGTTTAGTGTCATTAAAAATGAGGGAACTGAATCAGAGAGATGTTAAATAATTTACCAAAAGTTATAAAACTAGCAAATTGCAGAATTAAGTTTTAAGCCCTGGTCATCTTCCTTTTAATCACTCTGCAAGCATCTCTCAAAGCAATTTTTAAGAAATCTCAATCCACAGTAAGAAATGCATTTTATGTCATGAATTAGTATATGCATTATCTATGTATGGGTGAGTGTGCATGTGTGTGTGTGTGTGTGTGTGTGTGGGTGGTTGTATCTCAAGTTCCACAAAATTATTGTTGCCCTTATTATGTGTAATGTGTTTGGATAATTCTATTCTAGTATATTCTATTTTTTTTTAATGTTGGTCCTAAAAGAGTAAATCTAGTTTGCAGCCACTAATTGATAGTTTACTGTTAATAGATACTGTTAGTCTACTGCTTGAATAATACTATACTGTGCAATAATTTGCATGTCTTTTTGAGGAATTCAGAATGGATCCTACAGAGAATGGAGAGCAAGTAAAGGACTTAAAGTAAGGGACTAACCTAGTCAGATCATGTTTTAGAAATATTAGTACCAGCAGTGTGGAGATTAAATTGCAGAGAGTTGGCGTTGGAAGTAATAAGCCTACTTAACAGACTACCATGATACTACAGAAGAAAATAAAGCACAGAGGGCAGGAGACAGGAAATGTAATCAAAGGACATGGTGACCCGTAAATATAAAGGTGAAATGGGAATGAATAGAGAACAACTCCCATGTTTCCAGTTGTACGATAGTGAGATCATTAATCAGGCTTGTGATTACAGAGGAAAGGTTTTAACAGAAAAATAATAAATTCAGCTAGTTGGAAAAATTAAATGAAATAACATTTTGACATGACAGCGCTTGCAGTGTTTTTGTAGAGCTAATAAACAATTTATATTGAACTCAATGTTATTTTACCACTATATAGTAGTAGTAGTCTGAGAACAGATAACTTTCTTTTCTTTTTCTTTTTTTTCTTCTTCATCTTTTTTTTTTTTTTTTTTTTTTTTTTTGAGATGGAGCCTTGCTCTGTTGCCCAGGCTGAAGTGCAGTGAGGGTGATCTCAGCTCATTGCAACCTCCACCTCTCGGGTTCAAGCGATTCTCCTGCCTCAGCCTTTCGAGTAACTGGGATTACAGGAGTGCACCACCACACCTGGCTCATTTCTGTGCTTTTAGTAGAGACAGGGGGTTCACCATGTTGGCCAGGCTGGTTTGAACTCCTGACCTCAAGTGATTCTCCTGCCTCCACCTCCCAAAGTGCTGGGATTATAGGCGTGAGCCACTGCAGCTGGCCCCAGATTAATCTCTTTATCATATTTTTCACATTGTTGATTTACATTGAGTTGATAGTTTACGAATACCTCTGTTTTCTTTTTCTTTTTCTTTTTTTCTGTGGCAGGGTCCCACTCTGTCCCCCAGGCCGGAGCCCAGTCATGCGATCTCTGCTCACTGTAACTTCTGCCTCCTGGGTTCAAGCGATTCTCTTGCTTCAGCACCCCTCTGAATCGTGAGTAGCTTAGATTATATAGGTGCATGCCACCACGCCTGATCAATTTTTGTAATTTTTAGTAAAGACAGCGTTTCACCATGTTGGCCAGGCTGATCCCGAACTCCTGACATCAAGTGACCCACCCACCTCGGCCCCCCAAAGTGCTGGGATTACAGGCGTGAGCCACCATGCTCAGCCCTAATGCTTGTTGTCTTTTCACATCGGGTAATAGTTTTGTCTCCCTGTTTCAGCAAATTCAAAGAGTATAAAGCTTTACCTTTGTATTCGCTCCATTGTTGTCTGTCTTGGCCTTCTTAGGTCATGAACTAATTTGATAATTATGCCAACTTGCTGATTCCTTAGTGAACCCACATTAACTCCTAGCTCTCTTTACTTCCTTTTGGGAGGTTCATAAACCATCTTATTCTTCATGTTTTCTAGAGTTGTACAGATAACTTACATGTTGTTCAGTTTGAAGTCTAGAGCTTCTTTTTCACCCTGGTGAAAACAAGCTTTGAGGAAACATTTTCCACCTTAATTTTTTGGCGTTAATTCTATTTACCAAAATTTAAATATTACTGTTAGTGATTCTACAATTAAACATGCAGATTCCTTCCATAACAGTACTTAATTTGGGATTGGAACTCATGTTCACTTAAAATGACTATGTATTTTGAGCATTGTGTCAGAGACAGTCTGGAGTTTTCACCAGACCATTTCCTATTCCTGGGCATATTAGAGGACCATTTCCCAGTCTTCCTTGCAGTTATGTGATTGCATCACAGAAACCATGTACTATGTTTTAAAAGCCAGTAACTGTTGAGACATTACCTGTGATCTGTGTGTGGGTGAGAGAGAGAGAGAAATAGAAATATAATATATAATTCTGGACATAAAATCTTTGTGCAATTCTCTATTCTTCCCTTTCATAGTGAACTTGGCCACCCTATGGTTAAGACACCAGCAACACAACATAGAGCCCATAAAGCCATGTCTCCTGCCAAGGAGTCTCAGGCCCACTTTGGACTATAAAATTGAAGCCTTTATTTTTACTCCAGCACAGATTGGTCTATCCTCATTTGTGCAAAGATTAATCTCCTTTTCAATACTTGGTTTTTCCTTTTTATTTTGAAAACATTCTTCGTTATGGAAAAAGATAAATGTAAATATGCTTTCTGTTATCAGTTAACTTTATAGCACCTACCCTACCCAATGAGTTTATTTCATCTTTGTTCCACTTAATCATTCATTTGATTCATTTATTCATTTTGTTAGTCAACAAATATTAGCACCTATTGTGAGGCAGGAACTGGTCTAGTATTGATTGATGGATAAGTTTAAGAAGGGAAGTGGAATAGGAAGTTTAAAGGTGAAAGAGGGATACTTACAATATTAAATCAGTGGTTAGTAAAGGCTTGACCCTAAAACATGAATGAAGTTATAGGCCTTGTATTTTCCGTAGAATATTTTCAAAGTCTCATCATCTTTGATGCCTCAATGTTTCTTATCTTATTTTTGTTTATTTTGTATTTATTCTTCTTCAAGTGCCCCTTCTCCTGCTTCTTTATGACTACCAGTATAAAATATTTATTACAAAGCAGGCATTGAGCTAATTGCTTTATAATACTATTCAATCTAATCATCAAAAACCCTTGAGATAGGTAATTTTGTTATTCCCACTTATAGAGGAAGACATAGATGCTTCAAGTGCTTAAGTAACTTACTCAAAGTCAAAGACTTGGGTAGAAGAGAGAATTTCAAACCCAAACTCCAAAGATTAGACCACCACAGGTCCTAACTATATTCTACATATAGTAACTTGTTTGTAAATAGCATGTGCAAATCTAGAATCTTAATTAAAATTTCATTTTAGTTTGTTTGGATAAAACTTAATTCTTCTTTAATGAGAATATTTTAATTGTAGAATCAAAGTTTTATTTTTTGATCAACTGATACTTGTTAAACTTTTTTCCTTTCAAGGTTTTTCAGGAGGAAGGAATATGACAATTTTTGTCAACCTATTTTATAAAGTCTAAGACATGTTTCTATCTTCTTTGCTGTTATGAATTTCACAATATGTAGTCATTTTCTCCTAAGCACCCAATACTATACAGGTTAAGTGTCATGGGCCATTCCTCAATGACCGTGGTTATGACCACAGTGAGTACTAGAATAGATAAATTAGCAGCCTCATGAAAATGGAAACCTATAATTGTATGTGTGTTTGTGAAGGCTTACTAGAATCATGATCAGAAATATGATAGGCTACTATTAATTTTGAAATGTAATAATCAGAAAACAAGAGGAAGTTTAACAAACAACAGCTGCTCTGGAGCTATATCTCAGATGTTCAGGATGAGTCCTTGCATCTTATAAGAATCCTGTCTGAAAGAATCTGATGAAAAGGAGCTGAAGATGATCACCACTTTGTATTATAAATTAATTCACGAAAGTATATTATGTAAAGAACACAAAAATAAGGAAGTGGACTTTTTGAAGTGATAAAGACTTTAGTTCCAGAAAAGCTGTCTTCAATTGCTCAGGTGCAACTATCTTTACATTCTAGTAATGAACAGTAACTTTTGGACAAACATGGAAAACATAAGAGTATTGAGACCTTCATTCCAGTCAGTATACAGTATCATGCAAAGTTATAAAATTTCTTTTCTATAATTTCAGTGATGCCATCTGGTAATGAATTATTGTTTCACTTTACTTTTCCCACTTGAATACAGTAACCTTCAAGTATAAACAAAATGAATCAAGATGGGTGAGAGAGATCCAAGATGGCCGATTAGAGCAGCTAGGATTGTAGCTCCCACCGAAAGCGAGAGAGTGGACGCCACATTTTCAGACGAATTTTTATTGCCCACGGACCAAGAGATTCCTGGCGGAGGAGCCCCACGGGTCACCAGCGCGACTCTTTGGCCGGCGCGGCCGTTTGCAGGCGCCGCAACGCGGCGGTTCTCAGTCCGGAGTATACGGGACTGAGTGCCCTTTGGTTGGCGTTGGAGCTCCGGGAAGGCAGAGTCTCCCATTCAGCTGATTGAAAAGCGGACTAATTGGGGAAGCAGACCGGGAGATCCCGGGCAGAAAGCGCCACGAATCTCAACGCCGCTGCTTCAGTCGGCGTGGTGGGTCGCCGCAGGGGAAGGCTGGCTCCCCCCTCTACACACACACACAAAAAATAGCAGTTGGCATTGCTGAGGATTGAGAGTTTCACAGCCAGTACAGCTGAACCCGGGAAGGTCCAGCTTTGTGTGGGAGGGGCGTCCGCTGAAGGAAAATTAAGAAAAGAAAAAACTTTACCACCACCAAGTTGGACGTCCACTCAGAGACCTAATCTGAACGTCAGCAATTACACAGACGACAGGTGGATAAATCAAAAAGATGGGAAGAAACCAGCGCAAAAGGCTAAAACACTGCAAATTAGAATGCCTTTCCTCTTGCAGAGGATTGCAGTGCCTCATCACCAATTGAACAAGGCCTGATCGAGAATGAATGTGAGGAATCAACGGAATTAGGCTTCAGAAGGTGGATAATGAGAAACTTCTGTGAGCCAAAAGAACATGTTCTAGCCCAATGCAAGGAAACTAAGAACCTTGAAAAAAGGTTTACGAAATGTTGATGAGAATGGACAATTTAGAAAGGAATATAAGTGAATTAATGGAGTTAAAAAACACAATACAAGAACTTCAGAAGTATGCACAAGTCTAAACAGTCGAATTGATCAAGCAGAAGAAAGGATTTCAGAGGTCGAAGACCAACTTAATGAAATAAAACGAGAAGACAAGATTAGAGAAAAAGGGTAAAAGGAATGAGCAAAGTCTCCAAGAAATATGGGACTATGTGAAAGACCTAATCTACGTTTGATAGGTGTACCTGAATGTGACAAAGAGAATGAATCCAAGCTGGAAAATATTTTCAGGATATTATCTACGAAAACTTTCCTAACCTAGCAAGCCAGGACAATACTCAACTCCAGGTAATACAGAGAACACCACAGAGATATTCCTCAAAAGAGCAACCCCAAGACACATAATCATTAGATTCACCAGGGTTGAAACAAAGGAGAAAATACTAAGGGGCAGCCAGAGAGAAAGGACAGGTTACCCACAAGGGGAAGCCTATCAGACTCACAGCAGATCTCTCAGCAGAAACCCTACAAGCCAGAAGAGAGTGGGGGCCAATATTCAACATCCTTAAAGAAAAGAACTTTCAACCCAGAATTTCATATCCAGCCAAATTAAGTTTCATAAGTGAAGGAAAAATAAAATTTTTTACAAACAAGCAAGTACTCAGAGATTTCATTACCACCAGGCCTGCTTTACAAGAGCTTCTAAAGAAGCACTATGTACAGACAGGAACAACCAGTATCAGCCATTCTAAAAAACCCATCAGTAAGCTGCATCCAGACCCATCTCACATGCAAGGATATACAGAGACTCAAAACAAAGGGATGGAGGAAGATTTGCCAACCGAATGGAGAGAAAAAAAAAAAAGGAGTTACAATTCTCATCTCTGATAAAATAGACTTTAAAGTAGTAGAAAACAAAAGAGACAAGAAGGACATTGTATAATGGAGAGGGATCAATGTAATGGGAAAGTTAACGATCCTAAGTCTGTGCACACACAATATAGGAGTACCCAGATACATAGGGCAAGTTCTTGGTGACTTACAAAAGAGACTTGGACTCCCACACAATAATAGTGGGAGACTTTAACACTACATTGTCAATATTGGACAAATTAATGAGACAGAAGGTTAACAAGGATATCCGGGACTTGAACTTATACCTCGAACAAGTAAACTTAGTAAACATTTACAGAACTCTCTACTCCAAATCCACAAAACATCCATTTTTTTTTTTCAGTAACACATCACATTTATTCTAAAAGAGACCACATGGTTGGGAGTAAATCACTCCCCAGCAATTACATAGTATTTCATAGGTTCAAATGAAATATTGGTTGACTGTTTGTTTGTTATTTTCCTGCCTTATTCCTTCCTGTCTCCATCGTATAACACAATTATTAGTATAAAAGAGCTTTGTAATACCCATTTCTAGACTGCATTCTAGCCTGGGCAATAGAGCAGATTCCTGTTCTCTCTCCCTCTTTTCTTCTTCTTTTTCCCTTTCTTTTATTCTCTTTTTTTCTTTCTTTCTCTCTTATTCTTTTCTTTCTTTTACTTTCTAAGAAAAAGAAAAAAAATTGTTTTTGTTAATTTTAACATCTAAAAAAAAAAAATGAATAAGATGTAGCAGGTACTCTCGTCTTAGTAGGATAGTTGTTTTTGAATGCCACTGGTACAGTCAGCCCCTTTATTAATTAGTCGATGATTATTAATAAATTGTAATTTTTTTCTTATAAAAATGTAAAAAGGAGATAGGAGAGGGATAGCATTAGGAGAAATATCTAATGTAGATGACAAGGTGATGGGTGCAGCAAACCACCATGGCACATGCATACCTATGTAACAAACCTGCAGGTTCTGCACATGTACCCCAGAACTTAAAGTATAATAATAATAAACATTTTAGAAGGCCAGAAAAGTTCAGAAATTATCTCTGACATTTGGCTGGATAGAGGTGTGTGTAGAAATTCCCGGAGAGTATCAGAGAGTATCATAGTGAGTATGTGTGTGTGGAATGAGGCAGACCAGCCAGGCTAGAAGGCAGCCACACATTTACTGCTAAGAACTTGGTGTGGGGTGGTGTATGACTTCTACACTTGTTAACATCTGTGCAGAATGCTTCTGTTCCCTGATAGTATGCACTGTGCCATACTACACAGTGTTTCTGCAATGTGTGAGAGAAAAATGTCCATCAACACAGATACCGTGTTTTAATTGTACAGCAGGGCTAGTTTATTATGTTAAGGATCAAGGGACAGGTGAGACATTGTTTATAAGTTGAAATTTTATAAAGATGACCCCCCTAACCTAAATAAATAGTTTTTGAACTGTGCTTTGAAGGGAAACAAAGTATTCATCCTAATAATGGTTGTGTGTGTTTATGTATGCTTGTGTGTATGGGTATTTTTAATTGTTTTCTAGATTTATTCACACATACACTTATATATTACTGAATTTAAAGATAAATGCTCAACTTTTAATATCACTCTACTTAAATATGTACAGCTCACTTGCAGAGTTGCATTTTCCTATCAAGGTTTTACTTATGAAAAAGTAAAATTCTTTAGTAAATATCAAGATTTTACTTATGAAAGAATTGGGGAATGAAACGTATTATTGCCATCTCAGTACCCATGTGCAAATTTCCTAAAAAAGGAGACAATAGCATATATAAGTTTTCTTCATTTACATATCCCATATCTATCTCTAAATAAAGGGATCTAGAAACAACAGAAAATGTACAAAATCCACAGAACACATTGAGAAAATATTTCCAATAGTGAGCAAACTAGAGATTAACCAGGGAGCTTTACTTGTAATGTGTAAGTATTTGGATTCATTTGCATATATGACTTACATATGGGAAATTTTCAAATATGTTTGTTGAATGAGCATCTCAGGAGCCATTTCTACTCAAGACCATTGCTTGGTATAGGTAACACAGTGCCAATCCTGATAGAGTTGTTCCCAATCCTGATAGAGTTGTTCCTGACAATTTGTGGCCCAACTTAATAGTGTGGCTCTGTGCAGCACTAGGTAGCAGCTCTCTGAGTTCTTTTTCATGGGGTAAATTATTTCTGATCCCCAGCCTAAATGTAACCTACTCTGTGAAATTTTGTCCATCTTCTATCTGTCTTTCACAAGCAGAATGCAATCTTCCCAACACCCTGGTGTCCCGATTATGCTTTAATTATGCTATTGTAAAGCATTTATCATACTTTGTTGTGGTTGTTACTCCTTAAAGCCTTTCCTTTATAATTTTTCTATATCCAGCCTTAACACAGGATTATATATATATATATATATATATAAGTAAAGACTCCACAAATGTTTTTTAACTTATTTACTGAAAGGCCAAAGACTGCTAGTTGGGGAAGAAATGTGTTTTATCAACTGTTCTGGTTCACTGTTAAATGGTATGATTGGTCCTTGGCTATGTTTTGATAAGGGAGGTAGTTTTTAGGAAGCCTATTATCCTTAGCAGATAGAAATTCCCAGAGAGTATTATAGAGAACAATGGAGAATTCCTTGAAACATGTCTGGTGGTTGTAGAAGATTCTTCTAAGAAGTGTCAGAGTCACTGTGCTACCAGTGCTTTTCTGAGGGTTTTCTTTTGCTTAGGTCATCTCTGAGCAAAGAATATCTAAGTGAACCTAGAGTTGGCATCTCCCTAAAAGGCGTCTGTGAGAGACCGGCCAGTGTGCCATAAGAACTGTATACCTCATCTCCATGTGGGTTTTCATCTTTTTTTTCAAAGACCTATTTATATCTTTCACAAAATGTTTTCTGGAATGTATTTTTCCCGAAGCATGTCAATAGTTGCTACTTAAAGAAAATGTTTTATTATCAACTGGCATTGGAGAATGAAAGATAAAATAAAGCAAAACAAATCAAAACAAAACAAATGTAGGATTTCTGTGTTAGGATTTGTCGGAGCTTTTAATATACAAATGAACACTTAATGTCAAAGGGAAACACTATGTAATATTTTCTAAAAATTATTAAATTATGGAAACTATTCTAAAAATATTTTTATAATGAGACACTAGCTACTGCTATTTTGAGGAATACATTTTAGCAATGGTGAATCAATACAATGGAATTTTCCCTACTCCTAGGTACCCCCCATCAAATGGTTATACAACTCTTCTTGCACTATTCAGGTGCTGAGAGGGAGCTCAGGAACTTTTCCTTAACTGGTGCTGGTGGTATTATAAGACATGTCATATGAGTATTCTTTCTTGAATTAAATTTTTAATAAATATAGTGGTTCAAAGATAATTGCTGCTTGCACAAACAAAAATTTTAGGCTAATGCATGAACTCTAAATCTATTAGACTTTCAAATAATCTGGCATACTATTATATGTTCTCCTTAGAAATTTAGAAAAATGAAATGAAAATTAGCAAATGTACAGCAACAATATGCTTATGCTAAAGTATAAAATATACTTTTGGCTAAACTCTCAGCTTCCATCTAACTTCCTAACACATAGGAAACGTTAAAGAGAATGAATTAAAAAGTAGAACATAACCATTTGCCAGAGATTTATTAAGCAAAACACACATTGATGAGATTGGGCAAAAACCCACACAACAGACTTTGCACAGATGTAAATGCTTGGAAATGACAGTCAATGAAATTTACTGAGAATTAGCAATTGAGTTTGTTTCTTGCTAACAAAAAACTGATTGTCTCTATAAAATGAGGTATATCCTCAATTTAGTTGCTTATGGGTATAGGAAATAAAAATAATATTCAATGTTAACTTTTAGAATTTATCATAAAACACAAATTTAATGTGTCAGGTTTGAGATGCATACAAATATTAATATGATTAAATTCCCAGGTTAATGGAATTAACTTTGAAATTGACACATTAATATCTAATACTATGAATTGTTCTATTTCCTCAGGCATGCTAAACACATATTAAGTTTTAGTCATTTTTCAGTTTCAAAACACTGATTTCTTTAAAAGAAATTTGCTTTCTAGCTTTGATTGTTGGCATCTTGGTATCTGTATTGATGAGTCTGAAACATCTCAGCTGTCAAAGAGTAGAAGGAAGAGCTGCTCATAACCACAGCTGGAATGGATCTGCTTCTATAAAAATGGGGAGTAGCAGCTGCAGGGAACATAAATTGTGCAATTGATTTGATTTTGCAAAGCAAACACATTCATCGTGTTATGATTTAGCTTGCTAATTAGGCCTTGCATAATCAAAAGAACTTTAGAAGAAAGTAATTCCGAATTATGTTCAAGTTCTACACCTTGTGAGATCTCCTTATAATGTTTTTCACATTTCCAAGAGGAGATAATCTCAAACTGAATGTCTCAGACAACAAAGAATGGGTGACAAATAATATTCTATTGAATGATTGCATCAGACTGCCATTACAACTGAATAAAGGGAGACATCAAGAAGAAGACTATCAATGGATCTACGACACCTGAGTCTCAAGAAACAGGCAAACCAATAACATGTTTTTTTTCTTATTTTGAATCAGGTGTCAGCAAATTTTAAGGTAAAGGGTCATGATAAATATTGTAGGTTTTGTGTTGCTGTCTGCTCCACGATGCAATTAATCAATTTGGGCTTTCAGCAGTGAAGTGCCATGAACAATATATAAACTAATCAGTGTGGCTGTGTTCCAATAAAATTGTACTTCTAAATACAGCTGGTGGGCCAGATTTTATCCCTTGGTTTATTTAATTATCAGAAATGAGAACTGGTGATAGCATATGCAAGAGTAGTAAATGTGACTTTATGTTGCTAAACTAACACTGTGTCATATGTATTTAAAATTAGATATATGCTACATGTGGCAATAATTTGCATAGTGGTGTGTATGCATGTGCAAATGCATATATATACATGCATCTATGTATATACATAGGTATGTATGTTTATATACATATATATTTACTATACATATGTATGTGTAGGGAAAGAGAGAATATATACAAAGCACATTTTATAAAGTATGTGGGGAATAAGAGGAGAAAAGAGGAAAGTATTGTAGAACAAGCCAAACATTGACTAACAATGTCAATAGAATAAGCACAATTATATTAGCAAAATCAATTGTCTTTATATAATTTTTTTCATTTTAATCAAACTCACAAAGTATTTATTAAAATTAACACACTGGGCAAAGCACCAGACTTAAATCAAGTAGCATCAATGCTACAGTGTAAAAAAAGAAAATTTAAAAACTTGAAATGTAGTAGTAGCCATATCAGCAACCATTCTTCTAGGGAAGGGACCCACATATACAATTCTTCCCCAGGAACTTTGATGCTACATCTCTGAAGAGTTTAAGCACAGAACAGAGTGCTTGTATCATATAAATAAGGACTTTTACAGAGGAAAACTGTCTTGTAAATGCATTTTTTTTTTTTTTTTTTTTGCTTTTAAAGGATACTGCAATAGAAGTATATTAAGCATGGCCTCAACTATCCAACATTTTCCTATCTTACATTTTAAACCAAAGTTGTAAGAACCTACAGTCTTTATAAAGAACTCTCTTCGTGGCACAGCTGTAGTACGCTTCAAACAAAAAATGTTCCCTTTATGCTGTATTCTTAGAAGTAAACATAATATACAGAAATGAGAAGTTTAGATTCTGCGTCAAGCATTATTCAATTTGCCTTCTGCTATAAACCTGGATACAGTCAAATTTGCAAAGCATTCACTTAATATTTTAGTTGAAGCAAACTTATAACATATGTGGATATTTGGTGAAGGAGACCTTTGTGAGTTTCAGTGTATTTATACTTTATATGTAGGCATTTTATCAATTTCTGTACCTATATTTGTTGGGTATTTATTATGAGCTGATAACTACTGGTGCTAATAGATAAATAAAACATTCTTGCCTTTCAGAAGCCCATGATACTATAATTATGAGCTTTTATGTATTCATCTCCATAACTAGGATAATTACAAAATAAACAAATTATCCATCTAATGTCTCACATTAGTGGTATAGACAACTAATGTCATCGAATTTGGGAAGGGAGACAATTGTGAGATTTAGTGGTGCTGAAATGCCCTTATAGATCATAGGCTTTGAAATGGGCTTTGAACTATAAATAGCATGGATTAAATTTATATTGGGGAAGGGGAATATTATTTTAGGTGGTACAGAACACTGATAACAGGAAATGTGTAGAAAATTTCAGGTGGGGATAATGTGGGAGATAATAATTTTGAAAAGTAGATTGAAGTCCAATTAGAAAAAGAACTTTGAATATTAGATAACAAAATTTCAACTTTATTATGTATCCAATGCAGAAACAATTTTTGACCAAAAGTGTAACAAGATGAAATCTATAAAATTACTTCGGCAGAGATTTTTAAATGATGGAGCCAGAGGGGCAGAGGACAGAAACCAATTTGGTTTGAGGTAATCTGAGCTCAGTTAAGGTTGATTCAAGTAGTGTAATGGCAATACCAGGGGAAATTTTTTAAAAAGTGTACCCCTGAGTCTAATGAAACTATCATAACATCTGGCATTTTATGTACTTTACACAAATTTACTACAATGATCCAGTGAATACACTAGGCATTGGTATTTTACTTGCATTTATGTTTCACCTTACCAAGAAAAAAAAAAGACTTACAAAATGATTGAGACACTTACCTGAAAGGCCTAGCGTAACACAACAGGTGATTAAGGAAAAACAACTCTAAAATAACAAACAGTTTGGAATCAAACAAATTAGAGTAATTGAGATAAGCACATTTTAAAATGATTATTGAAAGATGGACTTATCAGAGCCTTTAAAATGCTATTGTGTGTAGTAAATATCCATACCAGGAGTGCTTCTGGCTCAGACTTTGTATTATTTCCTTTGTCTAAGATATTCTTTGCTTAGGCTCATTTCCTTACCTCATTCATTTCATTCAGGATTTAACTCAAATGTAATCTTATTGTACAAAAATCTCATAATTCCTTTGAATGTTGTGCTTCAAATAAATGGTTTTATCATCTTCTAAGAGTCATACACTACAGATAACCTCTTCCCTACTACAGTTTTAGTGACACCTCTGTTTTATCAAAAATACGTTTTTAAGGTTTATTCTTTCTAGCTGTTTGTAATTATCATTCACCTAGGTGGCAATATTTAGTGCCTTTTTAGTGCTAAATTCCTCAGTTTAGCCTACATATGTCTTATTCTTACCTTCATGGTTTGTAGTTGCTTGTATTCTCTCTATATATATTTTCAAAGAAAATTATATCACATCTCCTAAGTTCCTGCAGCAACCAAGTTTTGTTTCTTGCTTATATCACTGAATATACTTACAACCTTTAATTAAATGGAGGCAGGATGTGCTATGTATACATTCTGTAATTCACCTAATGATAGTGAATGATTGAATTGGACTCTACTAAATCTTTTTTTTTTTTTTTTTGGATCTTTTTGCTTTTGGACTTTTAAGAATTTCTCTAAAAAGCCAAACTGCTTGTAGAGCTGAAAGCCCAAAGCATTCTTGATACCAAATGCTCTCTGAAACTTATTAAAAGAATTGAAAGATAGTGACAGTGTTCTTTAGTATTTATTGTGTAGCAAATGTCACAATTTTTCTTTCACACTGTTTGCTCAAGAAGCATAGTGATTCTGGAACAACATAAAAATATGATAGTAAAAAATAGAACTATATAGACAAAACATTCATATAGTGGAGTAGTTACTCCAGAATGTAATCAGCCAAGATTTTTCTGGAGATGAAAAAAGATGATGGTATACTGGTAGGCCATATAATACTAGTGAAAAAGAGATTAAAATATGTAATAGATCTTTTCTATTTCTTTTGTATATATTATTGAAAAATTTTTAGACAATGGGAAATATATAAATAATATAGTGAATGCATCAGGCAATATAACTACAGAGTTAATGGTCCCTGTGTAATACTCTTATTTGATACTTTATTCCACAGAAGAAAGCACCGACCTAACTTTTTATCTGTAATTCTTTGGTACTTTATTACTATCCCTAAGCAATAATGTTTAATATCATTTGTGAAATTCATCAATGACTTTAGATCATTTAGTTGCACTCTTATATGGTATTTAATTATGTAAATATGTTATACTTTTTTTTTTTTTTGAGGGAGGGTCTTGCTCTGCCACCCAGGTGGGAGTGCTGTGGTGCAATCATGGTCATTGCAGCCTAATCCTCCCACCTTATTTTTTCATTTTTTTCATAGAGACAAGGTCTTACTCTGTTGCCCAGGCTGGTCTCAATCTCCTGTGCTCAAGCAATCCTCTCACCTAGGCCTCCCAATGTGCTGGGATTATAGGCATGAGCCATGATGCCTGGCCAAATATGGTATAATTTATAATGGCTATTATAACATTGCAATGATGCATGTCACCTTGTTAAAGAGTTTCTCTGGACTAGAAACCTAAAAGTATAATTTCATAGGCCATATGCAATTTTTATTTACCAGACAGTAGTCAATTTCTCACTACGGAGGATATACCAAATACATTCCTGTCAGCAATGTAGTTTTAATTTTGAATCATGAAACTTTTCTTCAACAAATTCAGTGTAAAATTATATATTATTGTGGTTTTAACTTGGATTTTCTTTGTTATTAATTAAATTATTTTTTTTTCTTATTTTTGGGCTTGGGGACAATGTCTTTCACTTTTTGCTCAAATTCCACTGTATTTTTGTAGTTTTCTTATTAATTTGGAGAGAGTGTTTATAACATGTATGCACTGCACCTTTGTCCATTACATTGAACATCATCCAATGTACTTGGAATGTAAATTTTAATGTAGGATCTGTTGCAACATCTTTTTCTCTGTCTACCTTGTAATGGTCACATTTTAGAAATATAAATTTTTAATCCTAATGCAGCAAAATTTACCTTTTCTTTCATGGTTGCTGGTTTTTGTGTCTTCAGAAATCTTTTCCTAACAAAAGCCATTACACAAGTTTTCTGTAAATTTCATTTTTATTCATATTTTAATCAATCTATAATTTTGATACATGTGCATCTGTGTGTATGTGTGTAGTGCAAGGTAAGAAGCTAGTTTATTATATTTTCCTTTTCCTTTTTTAGCAATATTTACTCATGTCTCTTTTTTCCTTGATCATTGTCAAAATTCATTTATTATGATAGTCTTTTCATTAAAAAAAGAAAGTTATGGCTTTATTAATTTCTAATATCTGCTTTTATCTTAGTTTTTTTCAGTTCTTCTATTTTATTTGAATTTATTACATAGCTCACTGCAGCCTTGAATCTTGGGGTCAAGGGTTCCTCCCACAACAGCCTCCTCCACACCTAAGACTATAGGTTTAACACCATGTGGCTAATTTCCTAAATTTTTAATTTTTTTTATAGAGACTGGGTCTCACTATGTTGACCAGTTTGGTCTCCAGCTCATGACCTCAAGTGATCCTCCCACCTTGGCTTCCCAAAGTGCTGGGATTGCAGGTATGCGCCTCCAAACTTGGCCTGTTTCTAAGTGCTTTGGTTTAATGCTTGCCTCACAATTTTATTCAATGCAAGTGGTTAAGATGTGCTTTTTTTTTTTTCACTTTAGTTATTTTTATAGGTTTGCTATAAATAATTGTATAGTTCAGAATATTTTCTGTCGTAAGACTTTAGAGTGTATTTTTAAATTTCCAGATGCTCTTTTTAAATTACTTTTATTATTTTCTAAATTATTGCATTCTTCTTAGAGAGTATTTTGCATTGTTCCAAGTGTACTTGAGAGGAATACATGTTCATAATAGTTAGGTAAAGTTCTTTTTTTTTTTTTTTTTTTTTTTGCTTTGCTTTGTTATGTTCTATGTAATTTCTTCATTTTAATTTTCCAGTTCACTAAGTTTATCTTCAGCTGGGTCACACATATTTTATTTATTCACTAAGTTTTAATTTCCAAAATTACAAATTTTATTACTACAAATTCTCTGTTGTTCTTTTCAGATGCATCTGCTTACATTTATAGATTCTTCTTTTTTACGTATATATTTATGTTTAATATTTTTTCTGATATTCTCAATTATGTGATATTTTTTGCAGTTTTAATTACACTGTTTGATATTTCTGATGACTTTTTTCACAGTAGGCTGTTTCTTTATGTTCTCTGTAATTTTGGGTGGTAAATCCATGTTTCATGGACTTTGTGTAAATTCTTTGAGACCTGGCATGTAGGTATATCCCTTGAGAAAAGATTTGCTTTTACTTCTGCCACATTCCTGGAGGCTACTAAATTGTAACCTCTATAATTTATTTATTTTTCTAATTTTATGTACTTTGTAGGTAATATAAATGCAAGCTGCAAGCTTCAAGCTTGCATCAGAGTATTACTATGGGTTTTAATTCACAGAAATTCTTCTTTTATTCCATGTTGCAAATCACACAGACTTTTTCCTTGTCAGCTCCTTAAGGCAATAAATAGATTTGTTTCTCAGTCTTCCATTTCATTGTGATTCTGGTCTTTCAAGGACCCCAGGGACCTCAGTGCTTTATCCTCCTTGCGTAGGTGCAGTGCTATTTTTTTTTGTTTTCTTTTTGTTTTTATTTTGACTCTGAGTGAACTTTAGAGGCAAAGGTTCTAGGTTTCCAATATTTGTACTGACCTGTGGAGTAGATGCAGGTTCAGTTCCAAATGATCTCTCTGGTTTCCTGACTCTTCTTTGATTTTGGACCCTGGGCGTTTTTCTCTTATTTTCCTATTAACTCAACTGTGTATCTGAAAGATTGTTATATTTCTGAATAGTTCATAAAGGAAAAAATATTTTTTAGAAAAGTAGCCTGCCATAGTACTGGTGGAAAAACACTTCTCTTTTAAAATTCTCCCAATGTGGGCTTTAGACCTAACATTTACTTATGAAAATAAAATAAAAAGATTTTACTATAACACAAATGTTTCTTTTTCTTTATGGTATCTATAACTTTCAATTTTGTATTGAATAATTTTATCAATTATTTATTTTTTAAATTTTTATGTAACACAAATGTTAATAACAACAGTACAATAATAACAAATCCAAGCTGGTAGGTTCCTCTCTTTAAACAAATAAATAAACAATTTATTAATTCATTTTATTTTCTTTATTATCTATTTTGATCTCTCTAGAATAAAGGATAAGTTACTAGCACATTAGAAATTTACTTTCTGAGAAAATAATCTTTCTCTCCAATAACTTGCTTAAATGCTCTGTTAATGATTGATTTTCTAATTGCCTTTGTCTGCTTGATGTATTTCTGAGATGATTTTACTCTTACATCCACCAAGTTGTATAGTAAATAATTCTACCCTGAGTAAGACCTTCAATATCTGTTAATTAAATGCCTAGTTAGATTCTATACCTAATACCTAATAAACTAATAAAACTAAGATTGGCAGTGTTGCAAATGGTAGGAATTAAACTTGCTTCTTTTGCTTATTTTTTTTAGAAGACCACTAGTATAACTATTATTTGTTTCCTTGATTTTAGACAGTCAGGCCAATGTGACAAAGAGCCAGAAGTAAAAACTTCCCATCATCAGGCATGAGAAAATTTTACTGGACCGAATGACCCTTTTCAGCCCTTAATCTACTTAACAAATCAGAAAGATGCTTGGAGATACTATATTTGACTATCAACTATTCTACCAGTATAATTCATGTAAGAAATCTAAAGGTATGTTGATTTGGAAGTATAGCATTGATTCAAATGGATATCTACTTCAGTGGTAGTGAGAACAATATCAAGTTGAGTTAGCAGAAAAAAGTTATACAAATAAAATCATAGGAAACAATACAGGTCAAATAAAATATTATAGGGAAAGGGTAAAATAAGTTACCTTCAAATTATCTATTACCATTGAAATAATAGAAGAAACAAATCATAGTTTAACCAAGTAATGTTAAGGTTGTAATTAATGCTAAACTAAGCAGCTACAACTTTTTTGACTCAGCAATTGGGCTCCTCACTATTTCAAATATATTATAAGAAGAATACACACATAAAACTGAAGAATATGATTGCTTCTACAACTTAGGGCAAGCATTGCCAAATTGTGGCTCATAAGACAAATCTAGCCTACTGCTTGTTTTTGTAAATAAAGGCTTTTTGAAACACAGCCACTCTCATTCATTTATGTATTGTCTATTGAAACTTTCCAACTACAGTGGCTAAATTGGATAGTTGTGACAGAGACCACCTGGCATGCAAAGTGTAGAATATTTACTATTTAGTCTTTGGAGAAAATGTTTGCCAACTTCTGGCTTAGGGAAAGCCTGTGCAAGAGTTCGAGAAGATTTTTACTTTTAGGCAAAGACAAGTTATTTATGAAAGAGTTAAATTATACTAATTTGATAAACATGATTTGATTCCTACTAAAAGTTTTTGAGGTTATCATTGATAATAAACATTTAGTTGTGTGTTCTACACAGTAACATTATTGTCATGGGGGAAGTTTGTCCTTTCCCTGATTGGGGATAAAAAAAGGGGAGTTATGAAGAGTAGTTATGTTCTTATTTGGCTCTAACGGCGTAAGCTGGCTTCAAGTTCTGTTAGCCTGGACGATATTTAAACTGACACGTATGGAAAACTTTTCCATGTTCTTCAAGAAATGTAGGGGCCACCTCACCTGCATTTCTTTTGATGAAAAAGATATTCCATCAGCTCACTTTTTAGTGTTTATATAGCCAATAGATTTCTACAATGTTGAGTTGCACATCTTTTTTGTACAGGATCAAATACAACCTATGTCACTGTGCTCATTCATGTGGCTACAATTGATCTACTCATTATTTTCCACAACATAATGGCAGCAGCAACTTCTACTTCACCCTGCCATCAATTAAGGCATCTCTAGCTTTTGAGATTTTCCAAATGGGATTCAGGAGACAAATGTTACTTGGGCTAATCCTTTCTTCCGAGAAGAAAGCCATTCTTTCTTCCTAGGCTTTTGGTGATAGCCTAATGGCCCTACCTTTTTTCTTCTGGGAGTAGGGCTTACAGCATAGTTTACAAGAAAGACATCCTTTTTCCAAAATAACCTTCTTACCCTCAATCACTTTATACCCTTGGTGTATGTGAGGAGTTTAATAGGATTCTACTAGTTCTTGGAAAATATTTTTGAAAGTTATGCATAATAATCTATGCAATAAGTCTGGTGCCTGATATCTATCAAATTGTGGTGGCTCTAACAAAACTGGGTGAGTCTTATTTAAACATCCATTTCATTGACTTAACTGTGTGGCAAACCATGTGTCAATCAAGAGCTACAATTTATCCCCATGGCTGTTGCTGATTAGTTAGGAAGTGCCTCTGACCTGGCTATGTTCTTCTTTAAAAAGTACCTATGATATAATTTTATCTTGAGGATTTAGTGAGATAGCATATGAAAACTTCTTCTGTAGAACTCAGTATAGAAAGAGATTTTAAAAATGCCCACTTCCTTCCCTAAGTCACATAATGATCTATACAGCAATCAATTTTATCAGAAGTTGCAAACTCATAACTTGTAGTCTGATTTTCTGTGTGATTTTACCTAGCCATAGCTTAGACTCAGTTTTTAGAAGGTCTTAACTCTCCAGATCACCCATTTCTACCAACATGTGCTTGTGCATTTTATCTGGCCGACCCAGATAGGCATTCACACTTGAAAACTGTATCCTTTAAAATAAGATTCAAAATTCCTTTCTCTTTTTTCTCTAATAAAATTACCATAGTATTGTACTTAAATACATAGTTTGGGTCCCTGAAATGCTCCAATGACAATCTGCTCCTGGCTCCTCTTGGCCTCATTTCTTACCTCCATCTTTCACTCTGCTCTGGCCACATTGGCCTCTGCTATTCTGTTAACACAAAAAGGCAGTGTGACTTCAGGATTTGTCAATTGCTAGTTCTTCTCAATAGAACACATTCGTCCCAGATATCTGCCTAGTTTGACCCAACACTACTTAAGGTTCTTGCTGAAACAGAAGCATCAGATCCACAGAGAGGCTTTTCTGACCACACTATTTAATATAATTCTTGCTGCTATGCTCTCTCTCAGTAAGCTGCTTTATTTTTCCTTATACTAGTTATTGTTACTTTGCCTTACATTATGGTCACTTATTTATTTATTAATGTCTATGGTCCCCAGCAGAATGTAAGTTCTGGAAAAACCAGCTCTTATGGCCAGCACCTGGAACAGTGCATGGCACCTTCTAAGCACTCAATGTATATTTGTTCATAAACCATAATTAGGAACACAGTAGTGAATATTACAGAGCCAGTGTTAGGGTATATGGTGACTATAATGGTGTGGCAGTGGTTGGGGGGCTTTAATTCATGAATCTGTGTTCAAGTAATGTGAATTCAAAAGACGAGTTTTGGACATAGTTACCTCCTTAAATTTTAATGAGGTTTAAAGTAAGGAAAAGTAGAAAACTTTTAATGTCTGTTATAGTTAATTGCATTTGTCAACTTAGTGGAGCCACAGTGGTCAGATTTTGGTCAAACATCATTCTGGATGTTTCTATGAGAGTGTTTTTTGGGTGAGATTAACAATTAGATTGGTAAACTTTGAATAATGCATATCGTCCTCCACAATGTGGAACATCATTCAATCAGTTGAAGGCCTAAATAGGACAAAGACTGACCTCCCCTGAAAAAGAAGCAGTCTGCCACTGCATTTGGACTTAAATGACAACACTGGCTCTTTTCTGAGTTGTCAGCCACACCAATCCACCCTGCAGATTTTGGACTTGTCAGTCACCATAATTACATGAGCCAATACCTAAATCTCTCTCCTTCTGTATGTGTATGTATGTATACATAGATACACACACACATACACACACACCCACACACACACATGTTCTGTTTCTCTGGAAAATTCTGATTAATACGGCTTCCAAAATGAGGCCATCAACTTAAATGCCCAAAACTAACATTTAAGGCAAAATGTCACATATTTATGTTCTGTAGCTAATACGAATCTTAACTACGTTTGAAGATAGCCTGCAGATGATGAAAGAAAGAAAGAAGAAAAAAAAAAATCAAACTATGTTGATAGAAATAAGTCTATCCATCCATACAGACTAAAAAGTCTGTATATTAAAACTTTATATATATATATTTTTTTGAGGTGGAGTCTCACTCTGTCACCAGGCTGGAGTGCAGTGGCGCAACCTTAGCTCATTACAACTTCCGCCTTCCAGGTTCAAGTGATCCCCCTGCCTCAGCCTCCTGAGTAGCTGGAACAACAGGCACATGCCACCATGCCTGGCTATTTTTGCATTTTTAGTAGAGATGGGGTTTCACCATGTTGGCCCAGATGGTCTGATCTTACCTTGTGATCTGCCCGCTTCGACCTCTCAAAGTGCTGGGATTACAGGCGTGAGCCACCGCACCTGGCCAAAACTTTAGTTTTATAATGAAAGATTTTTCACATTTTAAAATAATTTATTTCTCAATAACATAATAGTAGTAGCAGCTCTGATGTTGTGTTATATCATAGGAATCTGATCCTAAGCTGGCCTAGAGAGTCTGCCGTACAAAACAAGAGAAAAGAGAGAGGGGGAAGGCATCTTCTATTGAAGAAACTTAGCCTTGGTCTTCCAGCTACAGCATCAAGCATGGATCCAGGTAATGAAAAGACTTAAAAAGTCAGAGAAGCATTGGGAAACAAGGTAGCTGAATCTGAAGAGTGGATGTTAGATAAACTTATCCCACTGTTTACATTCTCAGAGGAGGGAGAAATGGAAACATGCAGGACTAGACATCTGCCATGGAGGCCTAGGCCCTGCTTACTACTTTTCACTCCAAGAAGGCTGGCAGTGGGCAGTGCAAAAGGGAAGCTGCACATGGGGTGACCCAATGAGTGTTTCAAATTCTCAATGGTTAGATTAAACAGTTTTTCCTCTCTTAAGTGTGAGCTGGGAAAAGGAAAAATACCTCTCTCCACAGACCGTAAATGGGTGAGAACACACAGAGAAAAATGCAGTAAGTATTAAAATACGGAAATTCCTATTTTCACAAGAAATAAAACTAGAAAAAAGACATTAAGTTGTCTGCAAGGTAAGAGATGTACAGGAGTATTGTGACTTGGCGTAAGAAAGAATTTCATGATGAAGTGATTAATGGTCCAGAATGTTGCTAAAATGTTTAGAATAATGGGAAAAGGTATATGAGTGGGTCAGGGAGGGTCATTGCATTTATTTAATCTTGGAGACCACCAACCAGGTAAATTCTAAATAACTCTATAACATTCAATGCCTATGATACTATTTATTTATAGGATTCAAATTTTTGAAATAAACTTTCATTCAGCATACCTGCCTGTGACAGAAAAAAAAAGATTGTGCTAATATCTAGTTAAAGATGAAGTTTATAAGAACCACATTTATATTCTAACTTCCTATAAAATTTTTCATTACTTTATATTAATGAGATTCTCAATCTTGTTTCCTCCTTTTGGGAAACTCCTTGTGATTATCCCTAGTTTAATCACACGTGCTTTGAAATGAGGCTGCTTCTTTCAGAAAGCCGGACCTGACCCTCTTCTGGATGCATAGTACTTTGATCTTCATTGAAATCAAATAGAATTTAAATATTCCCCCAAATTGGAATCATTTGTTGCCCATTTCTGGACTCAGAATTTGGCAATACTCAATGCATAGTCAAGTAATAAGCATTTATTGAATAATTAAAAGGATGCATGATTACCCAGTCATTGGAAAAACATACATAAAAAATTCTGCCATTGCTGTTTTTGAGGTAGGAGACGGGTGGGACTCAATCATACTGAAGACTGGCAGAAGCTGGGAAGAGGCACCAAGAGCACTGACCATAATACAGGCCCACCAGCACCACGACCAGTTTACTGTTGTCATGGCAACTCCCAGAATTTATTCTCATTTTCTAGTTAATTCTGAATACCTCGCCTCTTAATTAGTATACCATTAAAAGTGAATATATTGACAAAACTGACCTGGGGTGCTACTCTCAGCACACTATGTGTAAGGTAGCCCTGCTCTGCAGGAGCAATCAGGAAGCTGTAACCCTGCTACTGCCTCAATACAATTGCCTTCTATTACCACTTGCTAGTTTTTGAATTCCTATCTCAGTGAAGCCAAGAACCTGCTCTGCATCGTTTTGACTCTGATTTGGACAACAAACCTATAGAAGTGAAATTCGTGATGCAGAATGCATACTTAAAAATTATGCAAAGTAGAATTGAATAGAGGAATACAATTTCAAAGCTAGTCTTAAAGAATTCAAAGGGCATAGCATAAAGGTATATGTGGGAGGGCATACCTTTGTGAATAAGGAGCACATTCAAGGCTGGAGAATAAGGAGGAGAATTTTAAAGTTAGTTTCTATTAAAAAAAAATTATGCAGAGAAAAGAAAGCCAATCTATTTCAAGAGACTTAAGAGGGCCTGTTTGCTGGTATAGCAGAGGCAAAGATCAGCTGAAGGAGGACCTCTGGGCAAGCCAGGCTGAAGAGTTTGGATTTAATATGGTAGACAGTAGGGTGCTCTTCCTAAGGGCACTTGAGTAGGAATGGCATGATGAAAATGGTGCTTGAGAAAGATTATTCTTGCAGTAGGGGGTCAACAGTCTAATACTATAAAGGGGGAGCATTTACTCCTAACACATACACTAAAACATTACATTTTGCCACCCCAAAAGGCCTCAGTGATTACAAAAGACTGCTTTTGAAAAGCCCTGTGCTTTTTGTGGCATATTTCATTCAAGCTCTTTGCCAAGGGATTTCTTGTTCCTTTCTTTTCTCTTATCATTGTACTTTAACAAATGCCCTGCCACTGGCAAAGATGGGAATCACAACCATTTATTTTCTGCTGCCTGTGGCAGATTGATGAGAACAGTTGCATTTTAAGCTACTTCTCTGTGTTTGCTTGACAGTGACTTCAGCTGTGACAGGGCATTAACCTTAGGGGTGAGGAAACAATTCTTACTTCATGCTCTCTCAGTTCAGAGCTTCTCCTCAGCAGGAAGAAAGCAAATCACGTACATTATTTGAAGCAATTTTGTGATTTATCCACCGGGTACTGACCTACAATCAAGCGAACTCTGCTTAAAACCTCTGAATGGATTTTTAACTGCTGCTGTGGGGGAAACACATTCATGTAGCCAACTTCTCAAAAGCAAACTTCTCTAGAAAAATTCTCCCCCAAACCCAAGGAACACTGCAATTTTAACCTCAAATTGTTTTGCATCTGGTTTCAAAAATAGAGCAAAATCTCATCTTCTTTCTTAAAAACATGTGCCAGTTTTATAAACACCAAATACAATGAAGAGAATACTCTGAATTCATTCTTCTCTAAATTTGTCACATATTTAAACAACATTATAAGTAGAGACTAAAGATTAACCATATCAAGTTATATTTCATTCCTTCCCAAATGATTCTTACTAGAGAATTTAAACTGTAGATGTTTTAAAAAATTCACATCTTGATTATTGATTAGGTTATCAGATTATGAATCAACCTATATAGTTTTGCTTCACTGAGAACTCGTGAATCAAATTGATAAATTTAATGACAAATTAACATTTAATCAATTTTAATTTATTATTTATTTTAATGTCATCTTACTCTGCTCTCCAAAGCAATGTTTTACTACCTTCTGAGATTTTACACTCTAACATTCATGTCAACTTCATTTTCTCCTTCTCTACCAACCAACCAACAAACAAAAAAATGAATTAAAAATTGTATTTTGAACTTAAAAAAATTATTGCTGTTTTTAGGATGGAGACCTCGGAGGGTGTCATATTACAGGATTGAAGATCAGGGCCAAGGGAAGTAGCATAGCTACTTTTTAGCAAGATGTTTCTGGGCACTGTGTCAGATGCTGTCAGTTTCAGAGGGTGCTGAGTGGAGTGAGGATGAAAACGGAAGTAGCTAGGACAGTGAAAAGTGACAACCATGTAATCTAGAATGTAATTGCTCTTCCACATTGTCAGAGGTAAATTTTATGATCATTTGAGTGACTGGCTAAAGGAGTGAATAAATGAGGATTTAAAGAAGAGCAAAGAGACTAGATATAGAAAGAATACCTCACTCTTAATGCAAAAAGGAATATTTCATGCCCAGGTTCTGGCTACAACTGTACAAACTGGCACACAATCTTGGAAGTAATAATAAGAGCTACAAATTATTTTGTGCTTATCATCCACCGGATATTAATCTAATTGCTACACTGGGGACATAACCAAATGATCACAACCAATTTGTGGGGTTAGTATTTTTTTTAACATCCATCTCTTAAAATAAGGAAACTGAGATACAGAGAAATGAAGAAACTTGTTGGTAAGATCACAGAAGTGTTAAGGGATGGAGACAGAACATAAAACCAAACATAAAAATGATGTAAACAATAAAAATCATTATACATTTGTGGGTATGTATGTTTATGCATATGTGTGTGTGTGTGTGTGTGTGTGTGTGTGTATATATATATATATATATATATATAAAGATAATGTTTGCAGTTTATTGGCAAGAAAAAATGAGAAATTTATGTACAGTATAATGCCATTTAAGTTCCATATACATTTCCATATATAGAAAAATATATTTTCGTGTTAGAAATAGCAATGATCTTACTTGAATTATTTTCTGCTGTTGAGCAGAAAGGGAAAAAACTTGTAAGCAATAAACCTGGATATTTGGCTGAAGAGATTTCCTGGAAAATTGTTGAAGATGTGCCATGGTTTCTTCTTGCTGCTTATGGTATATGTGAGAGAAAACAGATACATTGAAAAATGAACTATTAAGCAAAAGGGAACCAGAGCTTGATGATTTGGAAGATTCTCAGACTATCCATATAATGAGCTCTGCAAACAGGGCCAAGGTGTAGAAGCATAAACTTTTGCCAGAGAGTTAAGTATGCAACTCGCAGATTCAATCAACCACCTAAGCAGAAATATTGTCAGCTCAGACTAAAGCGGGATGAAATGAAGGCTGTTGAACTTTTGGGATTATACAGGCATGACAAGGACCAATAGAGCTGCTCTGCTGACAAAATATGTTGTTCTTCAAGAAAAGGAAGGAGTCACTCTAAGGGTGGCTTTGAGGCTGGCAGGGCTGCCACTGATACCACAGGACCAGAGGGCACACGTACAGGGTGCTGGGCTACCTCTTCAGTTAGAGTGGGTGGAGCCACTGCCCAGGGCCCAAAGGAAAGGACCATCTCTTAAAACTCTATTGAAAAATAGACATAAAATTTGAATAGTGATATCACTAAAAAAGATATTTGAATAGGAAAAAGAAACAGAAAGATGCTGACATTATTAGTCTTTAAAGAAATGCAAACCACAATGAGATACCGCTGCAAACTTACTATCATGGCTAAAAGTAAAAAGATGGACCATACAAAAAGTTAGTGAGGATGTGGATTTCTGTAGACTAAACGTTTGTATTCACCTCGACATTCACCTGTTAAAATCTAACCCCTAATGTTATGATATCTGGAGGTAAGGAATTTGGAAGGTAATTGAATCATGAAGGGGAAGCCCTTATGAATGAATTAGCGCCATTATAAAAGAGACTGTGGAGAAGTGTCTCCCCACTTCCACCGTGTGAATACACAGTGAAAAGATGGCTGTATATGAATTAGGAAACAGAAGCTTCACTAAATATCAGATCTGTCAGTTCCTTAATCTTGGACTTTGCAGTCTCCAGGACTGTGAGAAGTAAATTTCTGTTGTTTATAAGCCACACAGTTTACGGTATTTTTATGTAGCGAGAATTGACTAAGACACAGATAAAGAGGAGATTCATACACTGGTAATGAGTATACAAAATGGTATAACCACTTTGGAATCCAATTTGTTAAATTTCATTTAAAAAGTTATATGTAATCTTCACCATACAATCCAGTCCTCCACTCCTCGTTATTTATCCAAGAGCAATAAAATCATGAATCCATATAAGGACGTGTACAGGAATGTTATTAGCAGCTTTATTTATAGTAGTCCCAAACTAGGAATAAGGCAGATGTCCATCAACAGATCAATGAATCAATAAAATGTAGTACACTCAAATATAGTAATACTACTCAACAGTAAAAAATAATAAACTGTGATGCATGATACAACATAGATTAATCTCAGAATAATAATGCTCAGTGAAAGAGGCAGACGAAAAGTGCACAACTATATGATTCCATTAATAGCAAACTATACAAAATGCAAACTAGAGTGACAGGAAGTAGGTAACTTGTTGCCTGGGGTAAGCAGGAGTGGTGAAAGGATTATAATGGGCAAGAGAAAACTTAAGGGTTATGGATTTGTCTATTGCTTAGATAGTGGTGATGGTTTCATGGTACATTTATATAATCAACATTTATCAATCTGTACATTTAAAATATGTATGATATATGCTAGTTACACCTTAGGAAAGCTGCTAACAAAAAAGCCTCATTTTTCCACCTTATTAAATATTTTTTCAAATATCACTTTAATTCATGCATAAGTATTGCCATGTGACTAGACCATAATTTATATAACCATTTCCCCTACCACACTCCATTTATTTAATATCTTTTGTTAATGTAATGACAAAAAAATATAAGTGCTTTTATATATTATCTATTATATATATATATATTATATATTATAACAAAGCAAGTTGCTTTTAATGTTTAGAGAATCTAGCAGTTGTTTTACAACAGGTGAAAAAAAATAGTGGTATATATTTTTGTAGAATGCCTTCTTCTTTCCTCATAATTAAAAAGAAACTTTGTTAATGCTTATTAAAAGTCAATCATAATGAGACAGATATTTGAGAAATATTTTCCAAGTAGTTAAGTGTGGTGGAAATTGTTAGCACTAAGTTAAGCCTGTTTGAGTCTCTCCTTAGCGTGCTTTTAGACTATATTTCTCAATATTCTGAATGTTTTAGGTGAGCCCACTTGATTAGGTTTTGCAATGAACATATTTTAGATAAAAGTAAAATATGCCACTTTCAGGCATGATCCACAAACATCTCCCTATGTGATCATCCATGCACTTTCTCTTTCCCACTTTTTTTCCCCTCCCTCCCTTCCTTCCTCCTTCCCTCCGTTTCTCTCTCTCTTCCTCCCTCCTTCCCTTCCTTCCTCCCTCCTTTTTCTCTTTCTCTCTCTTTCTCTCTCTTTCTTTCTCTTTTTCCTTCCTTCCTTCCCTCCCTCCCTCCCTCCTCTTCCTTCCTTCCTTCCTTCCTTCCTTTCTGCTTTTCTTTAGCTCTCTCTCTCTCTTTTTTTTTTTTTTTTTTTTTGACAGGATCTCTCTGTCACCCAGGCTCTAGTGCAGTGGTGCAATCATGGCTCATTATAGCCGCAAACTCTTGGGCTTAAGCAATCCTCCACCTCAGTGTCCCAAGTAGCTGGAACTTCAGGCTCATGCCACCATACCTGCCTAATTTTTAAGTTTTTTTGTAGAGATAGTGTCTTGCCATGTTTCCCAGGCTGGTCTTGAATTCCTGGTCTCAAGCGATCATCCTATGTCTGCCTCCAAAAGTGCTGGGATTACAGGCCTGAGATACTGCGCCCACCCTCTTTCCCGGTTTGTTACTTGCATATAAAGTACCTCTGGAAGACTCCAAAGCCTTGGAGGATGTTGTAGCCATAGATTCAATAAGTCCAGATCCCTAAATGACAGTGTGAAGCATAGCCTTCACTTTCCTCACTAATCCAAACAGTCTATGACATAAAAATAAATTATAATTGTACTGTATTAAGTGGTTAAGATTTCAAGACTTTTTTTTAATAAACCATGCACAACTCATGGCATGAAAAACAATGGTGCAAGACCTGTTGGGAAGTGGGAATTTGTTCTGAAGTTCAGACAGGATGGATCAAAAGCTCTTTGTCCAAGAGAAGTAACTGCCTGTTTATTCTAGTTCTCAAATGGAGAAACTGAACTTTGACTGCTTCCAGAAGCCCTCAGTAGGAAGGACATGAGCAAAAGACACTAATCCACAACAGTCTATGACATTTTAAAAATTTTAACTTTACTTATTAAGATTTTACGATGGTTTGTTATAGTAGTTAGCATATGGTAATTAAATAAATCTTTTTGTGTATATTAAATATCAAATGGGTTTGTGATAATGTTGAAAAACAAATGAGATTGGCTTTAAATATAATTATAAAGTAATCTGTAACAAATGTAGTTAATTTTGATTCTACTTTTTAAATTCATTTTAGGTATTTACTGATTCCTCTTGATATTGAAAGATGGGCAAGGGACATGAATGGTGAATAGTAGGATAAAGGTGATCTGAGTAAATTCAATCAGAAACAAAACTAATTTTACAGATGTTAGGGATCAATAGTTTTAGAATTACTTGTGAACCTAGAATAAATAGAAGTGTCAGAATTGCCAAGATTATATAAACAAGAGATTAGATATAAGTTAAGTGCTTATTTTTTTTACAATGTAATTTTAAAAGGTTTGTCTTTATTGATCAACCTGGAATTTACTTTTATTGCTCACAAAAATTCTAATTTCGAGTAACTCCTACAGAGTTCTATAACTGCTCTTTCAAAGGACTGTGACATTTTCAAATGTACATTTGTCACTTTCGTGTTCCTAGTAACTTGCTTGTTATTTCTCACTTTTCACAGGAATACACATCTTAAATGTTGAATCCTTGCTATTTGTAGTTCATTTTTCCTAGTGAACATTACATAACACTCCAGTGCCCATGTCGGGGCAATGAATTACCCTGAAAGGTTGTCAGTCATACATGCCTCTAAGGTGACAGAGCTGGACCATTTAGGCCTTTTAATTTCCTGATACTCAGACATGCTACACAGAGAAGCTTGAGGTGTCATCTAGGATTTTTCCAAAGAATTTCACTCTAGAAATCAGTTCAAGCATTCACAAGAATAATTATGGTATCTTAGAATACTAGATCTGCAGTTTAAATTAGAGGTTTACTCTGCCATTTACTTACATGTAAACTTGGGGCAAGTTACTTTTCTAGGCCTCTAAATTTCTCATCTATACAATACAATTGTGATACAAAATTTACACACATATAGATTATGAAAATTAAATAGAGTAATAGATTTGTATTTTTAAATGAAAATTATCTCATAAATATAAAATATGTAGATGCACTACTGTATTTTCAAAGGAGATCCCTTTTGCCCCTTTGCAGTCATGGAAGACGTTTTCTAGAACTTCCCTTCTGTCTGGTGGCCAAGGATCTTTCTGATCTGGGGTACTTGATTAAGGTATGAATTACTCAGTCAGAACCAGTCTGGGCTCCAAGAATCACCACTGGGAATTGAGTAAAAACTAGCATGGTTGCTGGTAGAATCTGGTCCATAGATGTGTTTTATTTAATGTGTATAATTTAGAAATATATCTTAAATAACATTGAATTTGGAATAGTAACATGAAATTTACTACTGTTGTTTAGAATGCCAGTTGTATCAAATGTAGCCAACTCTGCATATTCTTAGAGTCACCACAACAGCACTACACTATTTAACTGCAATCAGCCCAGATCTTCTAATGAATGTGTCTGCTTTAGCAGAACAAGGGATGGAAACTGAAGAAAAAAGATAGTCTGGCATATATTCTGTGCAGAAAATAATTGTTCATTTCTTCAGATTTCATACAGGAAATATTTATTATTTATAATATTTTAAATACAAGTTATGCCTAGATAGCTAAATCCTTATTGTCGAAGTAGTAATGAGCAAAGAAGTTGTGGTGAGGCTGCTTTATATATTTGCTTGTATATTTGTAAATTTGTTTTTGCATATTTTGTTGATACTTACTATTTGAAAGACAGTGTGGCAATAGCTACCAAAAATTGAGATGGCTATACTCTTTGGCTAAAATGAATCAGTCTTACAAAATTATTGACATCTGCGCAAAATGGTATCTGTGCAAGAATGTGCAATGTATCATTATTGTTAAATATGAAAGAACAATTGTATACTAGTTACATGCTCATTTGTAGTGATATGAGCCCTTCTTTTTTCCACAAACGGTCTTTATTTTTCAATCCAATATTTTTAACAAAACTCTAAGTAGATAGAGCAAATAGAATCCACCAGAGGAAAGATAAATGGATTTTCAGAAACACCATGGCAGGACCGCTTCCCACCATCCTGCTTTTCTCAATTTCACCCCACACAATCCGCCCCCCTGCAAAATACTGGACCTAGTTTCCCTAGCAACTGGTTCCAGCTCAGCTAAATAGCTACTCTGAACACCCCTTTCATTCTCCAGACCAAAATTCTTTGTAGGTTTTGTCTATGTGTCTGATGGAGGGTCACACTTGATCCTGGGACATAGTCACCACCTCTTAAGCCACAGATGAGAAAAAAAAAATTTTTTTTAGATGAAGTCAGATCCTTCCTTCAAGAAGGAGCAAGGGCTCAGGCACTAACCTGAAAAATCCTCCCTTAGCCAAACTGATCTGCCAGCTTCTAGCTTTTCATATTCTCTGCTTTCCTATTTTGGTCATTCTACTGTTCCTACTCTCTGAAAGTACCCCTTATTTTCTTAAATGCATTTTGAAATTCTATCTAACCTTGAATTCAGCTCAAAGTCTACCTCCCATCAAATTTTCCCTAATAATTCGGTTGTATGTATTATATTTTCCTTGACAATGCCATTGCTTTGACATCTTTTATACAGCACTTTTAACTTTTTACACAGTATTTTAATCATTTACATACAAACTTTAGTTCTCTATTCTACTCTATGCCATTTTATGATGACTCACATCTCATTCTGTGCATGCATTTTGTATATTTTATATATTTTTATAAAGGCTGGGTGAGGTGGCTCACGCCTGTAATCTCAGCTCTTTGAGAGGCCAAGGCAAGTGGATCCACCTGAGGTCAGGAGTTCGAGACCAAGCCTGACCAACATGGTGAAACCCCATCTCTACTGAAAATACAAAATTTAGCCAGGAGTGGTGGTGCACACCTCCAATACCAGCTACTCAGGTGGCTGAGGAAGGAAATTCACTTGGACCAAGGAGGCAGAGGTTGCAGTGAACCAAGATCATGCCACTGCACTCCAGCTTGGGCAACAAGAGTGAAACTCCATCTCTAAATAAATACATGTAAATGAATGAATATAACTTCCATTAGATATTTGTATTTAAATATATTTCTTGAGAGAAAAAATGTATTCATCTTCCTCTCTGATATTGGTTTATTTTCTGTTTTATTTCCTTCCCAAATAGGAATTTTGTATATGCTTACTGGTTGAAATTTTCCTGTCATCATTTCCTAATAACCTCAATTAAAATTAAAATAAAGATTTTTTAATCCAAATTTTTGATAAATGGACGTTTGGTCAGATAATATGATGACATTAACCACTGATTAAATGAGAATATAAAAAGCATCTTCAAATAAGGGCATTAATAGTCAGCATTGGTCATTACTTTCTCAGGTCCCTTTCATCAGGTGTAAAAAATTTTGATGAAGAGATACATTTTACAAAAAACCTCTACATCCATTTTTCTCAGGTCAGATATAAAAAATTTTCTTTTTTAATACTTTGCTTAATGTACAGCCAATGAAAAAGCATAATATTTCGCTACTATCTCACGATCTTAAAAAGATTGCCTTCCACAAGTAGTTTTGCTAAACTAGAAGACTTGCTTTCATAAAGCAGCCTAAGTTTAAATTCTGATCCACCTTGCTGGTTCTAATTAATGAAAAAAATACAGTCCCAGTAGCTTCAGCCTCATGTCTCTTTCTGGCCACCTCTATACAGCAAACGCCTTCAGAGAATTACTTTTGTGCCTGCTTCTTAGCATAACTGCTGCCATGTGTCCTGTTTGGTACAAGAGATTCCAAGAATTCACATTGTTTAGCTGCAGCAGATGACCTCATAATAGTCTCCTGAACCTCTGAGATGGAAGCAGATCACAATGAAAGAGAAGAGATTTCTTATTTGAGTGACAATCCTCCAACACCTGAGAATTTGAGGTCAGCAAGCAGGCCTTGGGCAATTGTTTGGAAGGAAACAATATCTTCATCACTAAAAGGGAAATGAGGCAGAAAAAGAATTTTTCTTGAGATTAAATCAAACGTTATGATTAGTAGCTCGGGAGGCAGTCAAAGCTGGAATCAGGTTCTATATTTGTTGAACTACGAAAATATTCTCTAGAAACTTCCATTGCTTAAATGGCAAAATGGGTAGAATCAGGGCATCTAAACTAAGGTATTATATTATGACCATTAAATGTAATAATCATATGAAATGTTGTTGCTAATAAATCACTCTAAATTTGTTAGAGTTATGATTATTTAGAACGAAGTGGACATTGGCCGAAGAAGATTGATTTTACTTGCGAACTCTAAGAATGGGTATGGTTTGTCTAACAGTAATTCCCATCAAGTAATCCAGTGCTGATTAATGATGCACAAAAGGTGGTTTGTTGGGGGTTTGTAAGAGTGATATTTCTCATACTTAAAAGAGAGGCTCAGAAAGCCCCTCTTTTTACACCTCTGATGAGATCATGGAAGCATGTCACCTTGTTTGTTCCTGGCAGCCATTTTACCACAATGGAGAATCCTGTGGGGGAACCTGAGTCAGGAGGAAGCCAAGGTCAGAGCATATAGATGAAAAACACATGGTTCTTGTTGCCATCGCTAAGCCTCTGATAAACCTTTCTACTATGGAGCTTTTGGAAATGTAAGTCAATAAAGTTCATTGTTTAAGCTACTTTTTTTGTTTATTTTTTGAGAGAGTTTTGCTCTTGTTGCCCAGGCTGGACTGCAATGGCAGATCTCTGCTTACTGCACTCTCTGCCTCCTGTATTCAAGTGATTCTCCTGACTCATCCTCCCAAGTAGCTGGGATTACAAACATGAGCCACCATGCCCAGCTAATTTTGTATTTTTAGTAGAGATGGAGTTTCACCATATTGGCCAGGCTGATCTCAAACTCCTGACGTCAGGTGATCCACCTGCCTCGACCTCCCAAAGTGCTGGGATTACAGGCATGAGCCACCATGCCCAGCCAAGCTACTTTGATTTTGGTTTTCTATTAATTGCAGCTAGACAAATTCTAACTCATATACTCTGCATAGAGCATGGAGAATTATTTTATGCAAATATAAAAATAATCAATGACCTTTTAAAACCTTTTGACCTTTTAAATCCATTACCAATCTGAAGCCAGGGTAAGGGAGTTTCCCTTGAAACTTTCAGGATAGTCTCCCTTGACTGTTGTACTGTAGAAAGGAGGGAACCTGAAGGAAGGAACAAGGCAATTGCATGCTACTTCATGAACAAATATACTTAGCAATCTCTCTGCAATCCCCTAATCATTTACTTTCCATATAGATTTTCAGAAGCCATTTGAGTAGTTCTGGTATTTGTAACACATAACTTTCCTGAAACCTGACCTCTATATGATTTTTTTGACATTTTTCACAAAAACAAAACCAAAAATAGATGGCATTTCATCACTCTTCCAATATCACCTCATCACTCCCATTTCTCTGGTTATCATTTATGCTGATGATTTATGAATTTATTTCTAGCCATGCCCTTCTTTGAATTTCAGAGTTATACATTTGGCTGCCTCTTAGAAATCTTTACTTGTGATTTGGCAACTTAAATCTGTCTAAAAGTGGATACATTTTTTTTCTCCAAAACTTACTGTCTTTTATCTTCTTAGTGAATGCTCTTGTTATTTATCCTTTCCCCCCAAGTTATTCTATATTCCTCCTTGTCACCAACCACCAATGATGACTAAGTGCTGTTGATTACATCAGCTTGTCATCTATCATTGTAATCTTCTTTCCTGCATTTCCATGGCTTCTATTTAAGTCAGGCTCCCATCATTTTTAACTTATCTACCAAAATAGTCTTCTAATTTGTCAGATTACCTCCAGTCTTTTTTCCTTTCACTTATCATCCACACCGTTACCACAGCAATATTTTTACTTCTTAAACTAGTTGTCATGCCATTTTCTGCAACCTGCTGGTTATTGAAAACTACCTAAATAATTACATGGTTTTTATGATCTGTCTCTCCTGTAACCTTTAAAACCTCAGTTCTTACAGGCCCTCACCACTCATCTTTCACATTCTCCTTTCTTCAGGCACAAATCTTTCTGATTAGGGTCAAAAATTGCTATTTAGTTACCGTCTCCTCCAACTAGACCAAAAGACCTTCTTATTCTTGAATATGTGACATCAAGCTGAGTGATGGCCTGGAATAGGTGCTCTATACTTATTTATTAAATTAACGAGTGAGTAAATGGACAAGTTCCAAAATTGTTAGAAATTATAGAAAACCCATACCTAATTTATTATAAGTAGGAAAATTTTGAGTGTTTATGCATTGATGAAACAAATTGAGAAACTAATTTCTGCCTTTTAAGGCATCCTGAAGAGCAATTTGCCTGCTCTGGACACCAAAATCTTGACTACAAGTCAGATATCTATGTTTAAGAATGTATTTTGGTTATTTCACCAGATGGAGTAGGTAATTTATTGTTTCTTGCCAGATCATTGCTTTTTCTTTTAAAAGGAACTTAAAATCTTTTTAAAGTGTAGATTAAAGACTAGTTAAGTGTTTGAATATAAATGAGGCTTTATTTTTATAAAGTACACTTATGAGAGCCTACATATACAAATGATACTGTTCCGTCAACATATGCACTAAGCTATTTTGCCTAAAACATTCATGTAATTCTCCTTTCGAATTGTATTCAGAAATGAAGTGCAAACCCCAACAGGAATTAATACTACTGTCTATTTTAGAAATATATTTTTAAAAATGAAATATTCTCTTTTCATTCATTTAACAGATATCTTTTAAAATTTTTATGGATAAATAATTGTTATACATTTGTATGGGTACATGTGATATTTTGATGCAATCTTATAATGTGCAATGATCAAATCAAGGCAAATGAGATAATCTCAAACACTTACCATTTCTTTTGGTTGGGCGCATTTCAAATCTACTCCTCTAGTTACTTTGAAATACGCAATAAATTATTGTTGACTGTAGTCACTCTGTTATGCTATTGAACACCACCTGATCATATTCCTTCTATCTAACTATATTTTTGTACCCATTAACAAAACTTCTTTATCCTTCTTCAGCCCTCCTTTTTACTACCTTTGTAGATTCTGGTAATGATCATTATATGCTATCTCCAGGTCATCAACATTTTTAGATTCCAAATGTGAGTGTGATCATGTATTTGTCTTTGTGTGTCTGGCATATTTCACTTAACATAATGGCTTTCAGTTCCATTCATGTTGTTACAAATGACAGAATTTCATTCTTTTTGTGGCTGAATAATATTCCACTGTGTGTATGAACCACATTTTATTTATCCATTCATCTATTGAGGGACACAGGTTGATTCTACAACTTGACTATGTGAATAGTGCTGAAATAATCATGGTGTTTCAGATATTTCATTGATATTTAGCTTTCCTTTCTTTTGGATTTATACCCATCAGTGGGATTGCTGAATAAAGTTGCAGTTCTATTTTTAGGTTTTTGAAGAAACCCCCTACTGTTTTCCATGGTGGCTCTACTAATTTACATTCCCATCAACAGTGTATGAGTGTTGTCCTTCCTCTTCATTCTCACTAGCAGTATTTATTATTTGTCTTTTTGATAGAAACCATTTTAACTGAGATGAGGTGATATCTCATTGTGGTTGTGATGATCATGTGTCTGATTATTAGTGATGTTAAGCATTTTTCATATTCCTGTTGACCATTTGTATGTCTTCCTTTGAGAAATGTTTATTCAGATAACTTGCCCATTTTTAAATTGAACTGTTTGATTTTTGCTGTTAAGTTGTTTGAGGTCCTTATATATTTTGGCTATTAATCTTGTATGATTCTACTCTGTGTCTCACTGGGGATAACAGCTGGGATAATAATGATCAAAAGAGACAAAACCCCTGGAGTTCGAGGTACTAATATTTTCATCACAATCAATATAAGCCCTGCATCTTCTGTAAATCTTAAGTCCAACATACACGCATACACACACACACACTCACATGAATGTATCAGCTCTTGGTCACACACACATGCTGGAGTGTAGGAGAATTTTGGTCATATGGACAGTGTCACTTTTAAGCAAAACAAGTCAATACATTATATTTATTGATGAAAGTTTATTTTATACTGATATTGGCATTGTTTGAATTTCTGCTGTTATTCAACTTGAGTAATAAGTTTGTTCAAAAATAATGGTAGTCACTGTGAGTAAGAGAGTTAAAAGAATAGTCATCATCTGTCAATTTCTGTAATCCTATCTATAAAATACATGTAAACAATAGGTTAATGATTTGTGACATACATTTGTGTTATTAATAGAATATTTTACTATCCTACGGGTGACTTCCTTGTGGATAATGGTATGTAGATAACACTATCAAAGTATTTGCTGACACGTATTAATAGGAAAGTATGCAAAACATTTGACTATTTCATGGTAGTTATTAATTGCCTTTGTAATACAGTAGTTGGTCCTTTAGCCAAAGCTGATTGAGTTAACAACTGAATGTTTGGAATAGTGATTCGCAACTGGTTTTCTCTATGTGTTTGAATTTGCCATGGTAACTATGAATTGGTTTTGTGACTATGTTGTATATTGCTTTACATTAAACTGATGTGGTTAATAATTGAATGGCAATTTTTAAAAGCTGTACAGCCTATTTCATTATCTTGGTTATTTTCTATTATACTCCCATACAGACCCTATAACTTCTCTCCCGACAGTCACCATCAACAAAGCAATAGGTTATACCCGGTAAATGTCACATACCTTAATCAAAGCATTATAGACATCATTATTAGTGAGAAACTATAATGTTGATACCATCAACTGTATATATTTACATAATGATATTAATTATTTGAGTTCATTGTATTCTTACAATAATTTTTGTTTTCTTTGAAGGTGTTAAAACTTTTATTTTGAAACATCACATAAATCTAAATAATTGTTTTTGAAAAATAGTATAACCACACCTGTTTCATAAACTAGCAAATGGAAATTTTAAAATAATTTTTGCCCCACTTTGTCAGTAATAGAGGAAAGAGAAAAGTGAAAAGTTTCTATTGATTTGCTTCCAACTTATCCTTTGTGAATTTCTTTTTTTCTTCCAGGCACTATTAGAATGATCTTCCTGGATAAGAAAATTTATCAGTATTTTCCTGTTCTGAAACTTTCAATGACTTTCCATTATCTATGTGATTTCTCTTATTCTTTGATCTGACATTCAGTGCCCTATACAATCTGGCTAATTCTATGAATTCCATTTATTTTTATTTTCATTTTTATTTTTTTGAGACAGAGTCTCACTCTGTCACCAGGCTGGAGTGCAGTGGTGTTATCTCAGCTCACTGCAACCTCCGACTCCCTGGTTTAAGCGATTCTCCTGCCTCAGCCTCCCGAGTAGCTGGGATTACAGGCACACACTACCACACCCAGGTAATTTTTGTATTTTTCGTAAAGACAGAGTTTCACTATGTTGGCCAGGATAGTCTTGATCTCCTGACCTTGTGATCTGCCCACCTTGGCCTCTCAGAGTGTTGGAATTACAAGCTTGAGCCACTGGGCCTTGCCCCATTTATTTTTTTAGGTAAGTTTAGCTCAAGTTCTACCTATGACAAAAACATAAGATGGTACATTTTAAAAAGAAACCAATAGTCAATGTGGAGAATGGATTGAGGGAAACAAGTTGTCTAGGTTCTAATAATATTAGTTGATGTGGGAGATAATAAACTAGGTATACAGAAGCAAGCTAGCGACCAGCAAACCTTGTGAGACATGACTTTTATAATGGTCTTCAACTGTAGAATGTCTTTAATATATTAATAGTAAATATTAAGAGGTATTGAACATAATATAGCTGATGAATTTAAAGGAGATCTGTCCTGTGGTCACCTCATGTCTAAATCTTCTCTGTTTTATGCTTAAAGACCATCTCTGTAAGAACAGCTAGTCATCTGGCAAATGTACATCAATGATCACAAAGGTATTAGGCAAAAACATCTATTTTCTTACAACAAAACCAAGAAAAGTGAGGGCAAATATTACCATACTTTTATTGGTAAAAGTGTGTAAGAATCATGTTTTTGTTTTCACTCTTGGTGCAATATTTCAGGTGGGCAATTAAAGAATTAAATAATTAAGAAATCATGAAGTAAACCAAGTAAATAAATCGGTTAGATTCAACAGATTTTCCTTGAGACTCCTCTCCATCTGACGATGGATAAAGAATGATTTATGGAACTATTTTGCCTTGAAAAATGAAGATGTCAAGTTGTGGGGAGTGAGGGTATTGCAAGAGCTGACTTTAACCTTTTGAAAGAGAACGTATGTGTTTCTTTTTTGTACAGATTACAAATGCACAAGTAATAAATGGAAGTTGTCACTTTAATATGAAAAAGAACTTAACCATTTAGAACCATCTAAAAACAAAATGAGTGATAGTGTACCAAGTTACCAAATTTTCTTGAGCTGATTACAGCAGTTCAAGAAAAAGGACATTTCTTCTGTGATTAAGCCTTTTCTTGAGCTGCTATAATCTGGATTCATATATTGAGGGAAGGATGACCTATTTTTTTTTCAATCTTTATTTTAGATTCAGGGGTGTAGGTGCAGATTTGTTACTTGCGTATATTGTGTTATGCTGAGTTTTGGGGCACAAATGATGCCATCATAAAGGTAGTGAGCATAATATACCCAACAGTTAGTTTTTCAACCCTCCCCTTCCCTTTCCCTCATCCTTCTAGTAGCCCCTAGTGTCTATTATTGCCATCTTTATGTTCATGAGTACCCAATATTTAGCTCCCACTTTAGGTTAGAACATATGATATTTGGTTTTCTGTTCCTGTGTTAATTTGCTTAAGAGAATGACTTCCAACTGCATCCATGTTGCTGCAAAGGGCATTATTTATTTCTTTTTATGGTTGTGTAGTATTTCACAATGCATATGTACATTTTCTTTGTTCAATTCACCATTGATAGGCACTTAGGGTGATTATATGTCTTTGCTATTGTGAAAAGTACTGTGATGATCATGTGTGTACAAGTGTCCCTTTGGTAGAATGATTTGTTTTCTTTTGCATACATACCAGGTGATGGTACTGCTGGGTCAAATGGTAGTTGTGTTTTAAGTTCTTTGAGAAATCCACAAACTGCTTTATACAGTAGCTGAACTAGTTTACATTCCCACCATCAGTGTATAATTGTTCCCCTTTTCTCTGTAGCCTAGCCAACATTTGTTGTATTTTGACTTTTTAATAATAGCCATTCTGACTGGTGTGAGATGGTATCTCATTGTGGTTTTGATTTGCATTTCTCTGATGATTAAGGATGTGGAACATCTTTCATGTTTGTTAGCCAGTTGTGTGTCTTCTTTTGAGAAGTATCTGCTCGTGTTTTTTGCCCATTTTTCAATAGGGTTATTTGGGTGCTTATTCAGTTATTTGGGTTCCTTATAGATTGTGAATATTAGACCTCTGTTGGATACATAGTTTACAAGTATTTTCCCCCCATTCTGTAGGTTCTCTGTTTAAACAGAGAAACTCTGTTTTCTCTTGGTAGTTTATTTTAATAGTTCAGACTCTCTTGATATTTTGCTGTGCAGAATCTCTTTAGTTAAATAATGTTCCACTTGTCAATTTTTATTTTTGTTGTAATTGTTTTTGAGGACTTGGTCATAAATTATTTTCCAAGACTGATCTCCAGAATGGTGCCTCCTAGGTTTTCTGCTAGGATTCTTATAATTTGAGGTCTTACATTTAAATCTTTAATCCATATTGAGTTAATTTTTATATATGGTGAATAGTAAGGGTCCAGTATCATGATTCTGCCCATGGCTTACCAGCTATCTCAGCACTATTTATTGAATGGGGAGTCCTTTCTCCATTGCTTATTTTTGTAGACTTTGTTGGAGATTGCATGGCTGTAGGTGTGTGGCTTGATTTCAGGGTTCTATATCCTATTGCATTGGTTTGTGTGTTTTTGTACCAGGACCATGCTGTTTTGGTTATTGTAGCATTCTTGTATGGTTTGAAGCTGGGTAGCATGATGACTCTGACTTTGCTCTTTTTGCTTAGAATTGCTTTGTTTATTTGGGCTCTTTTTTGCTTCCATGTGGATTTTAGCATCATTTTTTCCAATTCCGTGAAAAATGTCTTGATATACATAATGTTGAATATGTAGATTGCTTTGGGCATATGGCCATTTTAATGATATTTATTTTTCCAATCCATGAGTCTGGAATGTTTTCTTCCATTTGTTTTTATCATTTATTATTTCTTTCAGCAGTATTTTATAGTTCTCCTTGCAGAGATCTTTCACTTCCTTGGTTAGATGTATTCCTAAATATTTTATTTTGTGTGTGTGGCTATTGGAAATGACATTGCATTCTCTGATTTGGCTCTTAGTTTGAATGTTATTGATGTATAGGAATGCTACTGATTTTTATACATTTATTATGTATCCTGAAACCTTGCTAAAATCATTTATCAGCTCTAATAGCTGTTTGTGAGAATCCTTAGAGTTTTCTAAGTATAAAATCATATCCCAGGCTGGAGTGCAGTGGCACGATGCTGGCTAAAAAAAGAAAAAAAAATCACATCATCAGTGAAGAGATAGTTTGACTTCTTTTCCTTTTTGGATGCCTTGTAGTTCTTTCTCTTGCCTAGTTGCTCTGGCTAGCACTTTCAGTACTGTGTTGAACAGGAGAGGTAAGAGTGGATATCCTTGTGTTACTCCAGTTCTCAAGAGGAATCTTCCAGCTTTGCCCGTTCAATATGATTTTCACTTTGGGTTTTTAATAGATGGCTCTTAATATTTTGAGGTAGGTTCCTTTGATGTCTAGTTTCTTGAGGGTTTTTATCATGAAGGGATGTTGGATTTTATCAAAAGGTTTTTCTGCATCTACTGAGATGATCCTATGGATTTGTTTTTAATTCTGCTTATGTGGTGAATCAAATTTATTGATTTGACTGTGTTAGACCAACATTTAATTCCAGGAGTAAAGCCTACTTGATCAGATAAATTAAGGTTTAAATGTTCTGTTGAATTCAGTTTACTAGTATTTTGTTGAGAATCTTGCATCTATGCAAAAATTGGTTTGTAGCTTTCTCCTTTTGTTGTGTCTTTGCTAGGTTTTTGATATCAATTTGATGCTGATTTTGTCAATTTTTTGAATAGTTTTAGTAGAAATGGAACCAGTTCTTCTTTGCATCTGGTTGAATTTGGCTGTGAATCCATCTGGTCTGGGGCCTTTTTTGGTTAGTAGGTCTTTTATTACTGGTTTTATTTTGGAACTCAATACTGGGGAAGACCTAAATTATTTCTAGTTCTGTTCTATGCATGGCAACATACGGTAGACTAGGGAACAGAAAACTGGGAGTTTGAATACTTGTTCTTGGTTTATGATATTTACTGACTGACTAAATTAGGCCAAGTGCTTCAACTTTGTACTGAAAGTTCCTTTATCTCTATTAAATAAGTTACTTCCTTAACAATTAATTAATGGTATTATATTTGTACCTGAGAGAAAAGTGAAATAATCCAATCGTTAAGAAAAACATAAGAAAAAATGAGAAAAAGTCATTTCAAATGAGAGTAATTTGGATATATTACTTTTACAATGAATTTTTAGTAGAATAGTTTTAATTTGAACTATTTATAGTCAGATATACTAACATTTGTATATATGAGAAGGAATGTTATTAAAAATTATTTTAAGCAGCTCATAACTGAGAAATGTAGACATACATTTCTCTACATTCAGTTTTTAAAATTCCAGAAAGGTTTCTCATTGTGATAATATATAAGGTAAATTTATTTGATTTTTATGCATGTATCCATGCAAATCTTAATTGGATTTATGCTCCAGGGTTCTAGTCAAAGATCAATTAAAAAACATTAACCATCTGATCTAAGGCTGTTTTCTGAGGAACACAAAATTAGTCTTTTTGTAGGTTCTTCATTAATGTTTTCTAGAACTACATTTATCTCTATGGATTTATTTAGTCAAAATTTGTGTTATCTCTGCAAAAAACTCAAACCACTTCAATTAGACAATTTAATATTAAAATCATAATTGTTGTTTACAACAATCATTGTGCTTTTTGCATCTTTGTTCAGTGGAGACTAGAGATGTTAAGAATATCAGTGACTCCTCTAATCCCAGGCCATTCTCTAGGACTTGAGGGGGTTCATTCCAGAAATAAACATTATTTGTTACAGTTCATTTCCCTGTTGCTTCTTTAGGGAAATGAATATAACACTTCAATGCCAGAAAAGAAAGAGCTGAGTGAATATAAAACAAATTGCTGCATTTTCAAATGTCACAGTAGCATATGGCATCTGACCTAGGAAAAATTCTCCGCTAGAACGACTCTTCCTGTCCCCCACTCCTTCACTGAGAAATGGCCTCCTGCTGCTCTTGCTGGTGCATAGATAAGAAGTGATTTGGGGCACCTTGAGTGGAATATTTAGCACTGAAAATATACTGAATTTAATTCTAACTTACACATTTAGAACTACTGAGTGAATCTTTTTATAATAAGATTGAGGGGAACAAACAATGAAAAGATAAGTGATGTTTGTGTCAATTATTTGTAAGCTAATTTTAGAAATTCCATGATTATAATATATGTTTTGTGTATGTGAGATACATTTCCCAGCACTTGATAGCCATGTTTTAGAACTTCTTTAGTATTATTTTACAATATTACCAATTCATATTTGTGTATTATTTGTGTGTGTCATTTTTTATCTGTTAATATGATTTATTCTCATTGCAATTTTTTTAGTTTAATAACAGGTCTTCAATACCCCCATTTTTGAGACCAAGAAACTGAAGCACATAGAAATTAAGAAAATTAGTAAAAAGCAGTTATTTAATGACCAAGCAAGAACAACAACATCAGTGTCAACAAGAAAAATACATTGTTTACCTACTATGACTAAAGTACTGGGTGTGTTTCTGCATTTCCAGTTTTTATTAAGACGTGGCAATGAGATTTTGGACAACATTGCAACATATGCAAACATGTGAAACATACACAATCATGAAAGGTACTAGTGTCAACAGGTTTTGATTTGGGTTAAGTCTTCTGTTAGTCCAATGTCAGAGTTTCTTTACTTACAATGCCTGCCAAGAAACTGTGGAGAGAAAAATGAATGTTTAAAAATGGTGAAAATTTTCCTGGAAAACATGTAATATAATATTTTATAACTATATTATTTTTTCTATAAGAGGACCATAAAACCAAATATTTTATAAAAGTATTGATCTTCATTTACCCACCTTCAAAGCTAGACTGTAGCATGATGTTATTTGATGTTCAGTGAACTGCAAGGTATGTTGGAAAGAATGGATCTTGATAGCCTCTTCAACTTCTATTGCCTCTTTTTCTGTCAGGAATACCTACCTCTATTAGCTTCTAAGGACCTCCCTTCTTTGCTGTTGTGCTCTGCATTTTATTGATGAATTTTTAATACAGCTTAGACTACTAAGAATTATAAAAATGGATTAGGATTTCTAAAAACGTTCCTCTCATCTCTGGTTGTCTGATGTGATGCTTCGAGGCCAAGAATAACAGCAGCATGAAGGATGCTAGCAAAGAATAAAGCAGAGGTGAGAGCATTGGTAGAAATACACTCTCCCCCTGAACTTTTTATTTTAGAGCTAATTTAACCCTTTGTTTTGAAAGCAAATTGACTTGAAGTTCCTCTTGACTGCAAATAATAGTTAACTAAATAACATGGTGTATAAGCTAATTTAGAGAGTATTAGTGGATTACTTTGGTAGCTATAACTTGTATTTATTATTATATTAATTTGCCTCTATAATATAGCATGATGTGAGAATTATATTTGCATTGCATTATAAACTTTTAGTTTATCTCTTCTGTACTGTAAGTTCCAAAAAGGTAAATAATGGTGTTTGCTTTATAGTCAATAACCCTACACCTATTACAGTTTGTGGGACAAAGTAGGTATTCCCTAACTCTTCATTAACAAGAAAAGAAGAAATAAGAGAGGAAGAAAGAATGGGGCAGGGGTGCAGAAATCAGTCCACCATTATTCTTAATACAGAGACAAGGCATAAGTACAGGAAATTAAATTATTGTGCATACTTTAAAAATACAATAGAAATTGTGCAAACAGCCCAAAGAGTATCCATTATGATTCTTTTAAATGTTACCATGGAATGCATTTTTAAATAAAAATAAAAGGATCACAGAACAATAATACAAGATAAAAGTTGTTTTGAAAGTGTAGTCAACCTGAACATGTAAAGTACAAACTCAGTCTTTCAGTTTGTCTAATATCTAATATGTACAAATTACAAATACTGCATTCAACATTAAAAGCTGTATCTGATTTAGGATGACCTTATTAACAGTTACTACAAATTTCACAACTGTCAGAACAAGCAGGACTATATTCGTAAAATTCAGATTCAGTATTTTGAAGTACTCTATTTTAATTTACCTTTTTTCTTTTACAACAACCACTAAAACCAGTCAATTCTATCATTACTTATCTATAGGTGATCCTTGAAATAACATTCATCTAAATAACTTAGGATAAATATTGCTTTAACTTGATCTACCACAATTCCCTGTAAAGAAAGTACTTCAAACACCTAATGGCTTGAACGTGAACACTTCATTAACATATGTTCAAATCTTCTTATTTTCTCAGGTAAGATGAGAACCCTTTGGGAATGTTTTGACATTTGCTATGATGGAAGATTTAAGCCTATACTTACCAAAACTGCTAAGTCCTTTAAGTGTTTTGATTTCTCTAAAGTATATCCACTGTCAGACATAGTATTAGCTTGAATACATTATGAAATAAAAATACTAGTTTAATGAATACCTGCCTAAAGGTATGTTTCTTTCAAGATTCTTATAAGGCTTACTATTTTACCCTTTTAAGGGCAATCACAATTATCATGGCACTTTAAATATACTTTAGATTTTCTCTCTCTCATGTGTTTACAAACAGGTTATTCTGATGCATTGAGTGCCTATTTTAATCTTTGTAATGGAAGAAACAGGAAACTTGGTAGGTATGTCAGAAATCTATCACCCTAACATTAGGTATATTTTTACAATGTATTATATTTTATATAACTAAGTACCTCTTAAAGAACTGGTGGTTATGGGTAGTACATTTTGACTAGCAATCCTTTGGCCATCAAGTCTTATTTTGCCAATTAAAGCAGACATGTGTGAGAAGAGGTATGCATGTGATTAGATAACATGTCTGCCCTATTAAAATGTTGCATTCCAGGCTGGGCGTGGTGGCTCACACCTGTAATCCCAGCACTTTGGGAGGCTGAGGCTGGCGGATCACGAGGTCAAGAGATAGAGACTAACCTGGTCAACATGGTGAAACCCCATCTCTACTAAAAATACAAAAATTAGCTGGGTGTTGTGGCATGTGACTGTAGTCCCAGCTACTTGGGAGGCTGAGGCAGGAGAATCGCTTGAACCCAGGTGGCGGAGGTTGCAGTGAGCCCAGATTGTGCCATTGCACTCCAGCCTGGCGACAGAGCAAGACTCCATTTCAAAAAAAAAAAAAGTATCCATAGCAAATAGGCCAGGAAAAGTTACCACAGTATAAAGTTAAATCAACACACACTGAGCTTCTGTTCTGGACACACTAAGCTTTGGTTCTTTTAGAACATTGCTTAAAACACTAACCTGAAATGCTATTTGCTTTTAGAGCATCTGAAGTTTACTATGAGGTTGGTGAAAAAATTACTGTGGTTTTTGCCATATAAATGTTTTGAGATCTATTAGTACCTAAGAAGAGCATTGATTACATACATCAATGCTTTCCAATAGAATTTTCTCCAATGATGGAAATATTCTGTGTTTTTCAGCACTGTAGCCACTAGTCACATATGGACAGTTAGCACCTAGAATGTGACTAGTTTGGCTGAGGAGCTCCATTTTTATTTAATTGTTTAATTAAATTTAAATAGCTACATGTGCCTAGTGGCAACTGGAATGGACAACAAACACAGTTATAGACAGCCCCAGTCTTTGGAGCCAAATACCATTTTCTCTCGTTCACTTCCCATCTCTAATTTTTTCTTTCCTTCTCTTTCTTGCTTTCTTTTGTTTTTCACCCTAAAAATTTTTGTAGAGCAATTTCATGTGTAGTTAGCACTGTTATCTATTGGAACAGGACACAGTAAATCTAAGTTTTGTTTTTCTGATCATTCAAACAAAAATCTAGGTTTTGTTTTTCTGATCATTTAAAATCTAGTTGGGGAGTCAAAAAAATCATAAACACACATTCACGCATGTACACACACATATACACAGCCACTATATACTGATATATCTAATAGTTTCATATATAATTAAATTCAGAACAAGAGAAGATGCAAGCATAATATCTTGATAAGGTTGAAGTATGGGGTGTTAAAATTGTTCTTTTAAGAAATAGGTTTAGAAAAGTATTCAGGGTCCAGATCACAGAAGACATTATGATGAAGTTGACCTTTATCCATTAAACAATAGAAGAAATATTCTAGGGTTTGAAATTAAAGTGTAACATGGTTAGTTTTATTTTCAATATTATTCTGAAAGCACTGATCGTCATAATAATAAGATATCATAGTTCAGTTTTCTCTACACTGTGTCATAATTATCTATATACATGTCTGCTTCATCAATTACAATCCAAGATTGTTGAGGGAAGAAATTAATTTTATTTGTTTTAGTAATTACAGCAGCTAGCACTGTGCCAGGGTGATAGTAAGTACTCATAAACTATTATAATTTATATCTTGGGTGCATGCATCATATCCAAGACTATAAATATCTGTCTAGATAATCCCTAAAATAGTTTGAAAAATGCTAAGTATAAAATATTAGTATTTTTTTTCCTTGTATACAGCAGGATTTAGAATGTGAGTCTCATTTATGTATTAAATATTTTACCATTTGCTCAGCAGTTTTGCCTAGGTTTTTAAACTTGGGATACAAAAAAAAATTAAAAAGATAGATCATAACCTAAAGTTTACTAGTCATACTAGGTGGTCTTCTTTGTAACACTGTCTGTTCCTTTCTCTTCCAAATCTCAGGGGCAAGATAATTTGCTCTCTTCTTGTGCCTACACTTTAGGAATTTGAAGCTTCTTTTCAACAAAAAAAGAGAAAGTGGAAATGCACAGTTAGTGTATTCTAGACCAAGGAGGTCAGTAAAAACAGGATATGTCTACTATACTCATAGACCTGGTATCTAAGGAGCAGGCAACCGAGCATAACCAAGCAGAGGTACTCAACATTATTTCTGCCTTTATCATCTAAAAGTTAATACTCACATGAGCAACATGCTATGTACAGTAATGGACATATTCTCTCAGTTTATATGGAAGTTTCTGTGCTAACTGAAATGGTGCAATTTCTTCTTTTCCCCCAGTGAAGCCAGCCTAACAGCTGGCCTCAGCAAAACAGATGTTTTCTGCTTTGGGCTTTCAAAGTAAGTATAAAAATATAATGAGCACCTGTTCCTCAAACTTTAACCCTTGCACTTATCCAAGGTATTTAAGATTTAGTACATACTATCTGATAAAAATGAGATTAGAGTCAAGTAACAGAAAGACTGTAGATCTCTAGCCCATCATTAGCCACAGGGGCAAAGGTAGATAAACAACAACACAAGAGAAACATCTTGGTTAGCATAGACCAGCAGGGAAAGGGAGCCTTGAATAATTCAATTCAGAGATGCTAAATGAGTCTATTAAAAAAGACAAATAGGAGTTTTCATGACTAAATAGAGACAAATATCTCTCAGTAGCAGGTGGTACATGTACAAAACATGTAATCTGAAACCTTTTCCAAATTATTTTTCTTATATTTTGATTATAATATTTTGGAATTACTTAAGATTAATTTTAGAAAATGCATAAAATGTATAATTTCTCTTATGACACATAAGAGAAATTATAGTACAAAAATGAGTCAGATATGCAAGCCTTAGTCATTAATGTGATAATTCAGGTGTTGTAATAGAGTTATGTACAGGATTCACTAAAGGCATTAGACAGAGTTGATTACCTAAATGCCTCTAGGCAAGGAGTATATCAGGGAGAGCTTCAGAGAGAAAGGAGGGTTTAGTTGTTTGTAGGATGAGTAATGATTTTCCAAGTGATCAAGGAGAGACAGTTTTCAGATAGAACAAATGGAACAAAGGCATAAGGAGTAGAAATACCAAGAAGCATCTGGGGAGCTCCACATACATTCATCTGGCTAAGCTGTAAATTACAATCATAGAGGAAAGAACATGAGCTTCGAAGTCAGATAAGCCTTGTCTCATAGCTCTGGCCCACCACTAAGTAGCTAGGTGACTTTGAACATGTTAATTAAAGTATCTGAGTCTTACTATTTTAAAGGAGAAAATAATAATTACTTTCTAGAGTTTCTGTGAAGGTTAAAAGGAAATAGAATCCAAAATATCTCACGGTATCTAGTTGAAGAAGATGCTCAATAAATGATAGCTATTGTCATTCTTATCATCATTGTTACCTTCAAATTGGAGAAGTAGACTCATGTAAGTCCTTGACCTCCACCCTGAGTGATACAGGAGACATTTGAAGACTTAAAGTAGGTTGGGCATAATGGCTCACACCTGTAATTCCAGTACTTTGGGAGGCTGAGTCGGGTGGATCATTTGAGGTCAGGAGTTTGAGACCAGACTGGCTAACATGGTGAAACCCTGTCTCTACTAAAAATGCAAAAATTAGCTGGGCATAGTGGTGCACACCTGTAATTTCAACTGCTTGAGAGGCTGAGGCAGGAGAATCACTTGAACTGGGGAGGCGGAGGTTGCAGTGAGCCAAGATTGATCCACTGCACACCAGTCTGGGCGATAGAGTGAGACTCTGTCTCAAAAAATGAACAAACAACAAACAAACAAAAAACCTTAAAGCAGAGAAAAAACAAGCTCAGATACACGTATTAGAAAAATCGCTCTGGCAGCATCATGGAAGATGGAGATAATTGAGTCAATGGAAATAGTGAGAAGACAGTGGCAATACATTTCCAGCCTTGGAAAGCTATGAGTGCAGGACTAACGCACTAAGAATTGAGATAAAGAGAAGGGTGTCATGTCTAATTTTCCTCTTTTCTAAGTGGTTTATGGAAGGCATCCAATACAAAGTCACAATTAAGGTTGCTGTGGTTACAGTGAGAAAGAAGAAAATACTGTGGATCTTGTCTTCCAAGCCTCATTCTTACAACAGTAATTTTATTACACTGTATTTCAGAATATCATGTTATAGCTAATCTTCTGCCAGGGAAGTTTTTGTTTGAGGCTTCCAAAGTAAATATAAGATACAACATAATGGATGTCTGTCCCTTAAACTTTACCTTTAAATCTTTATTTAAGATTAAGAACATAATATCTGATAAAAATGAGTTTACAGTCATGTGGCCATAGATAAGAAACAATTAGTAAACATATGAATGTGGTTCAGACTGCAGTAATACTACACAAATTCTCATAACCAGTACAGCTTCTTGTCTAAAAGGTTTAGTTTTAATAACTTTTAAGGAAGCTCATTCATATCTTCTCCTAAACCTACTGTAAGTTTTAGTTTTGTTTCTTCTAAGCATTGTCTTAAACTTTTAGCACTTTTTGTTAATAAATTCCTACTTAATGGGGCACAATGGTAAAACCAACACCTAATCATACTGTCACCTAACATTGACCTGGCTTGCTTTTTATAGTCTTTGCTCCCAAAATGTTTATATTCTAAAAGCAAGGTAGGCTATTAATAATTGAACGCAAATATAGTAGACAAGGGTAGGTATGTTCTTACTACTTTAGCTACATGGATGCTTAGCGATTTTAATAGTATTTCCTATAATACCGGGAATAAACATAATAACCTCTATTTTAATACTGCTTTCTATTTCACAAAGTGCTTTCTTATTCATTTAATGAATAAATATTTATTAATCACTTGTTAAATATGTCACTGTTCTAGAAATGTAACAGTGAATAAGACAGACCAGCCTGTTTACCCTGAGAGCGCTTACATTCTAGTTGGGAAAAATAAATGATGCAATGTATAATGTGCTGAGTGCAATAAAAACAAACCAAGCAGGGCAGGAGTGCTGGTATTTGCAATTTTAAAGAGTAAGATTAAAAAAATCAGGATGTAAAGAAGATAAGGGAACAAATTATACCAATATCTAGAGGAAAATCATTCCATGGAATGGATAAAGGAATATAAAAATCTTAAGATAGGAATATTATAGAGATATCTGTAAACAACAAGGAAGCCAACATAGTTGGAAATATGTGAGAAAGGGAAACTGGTTGGAAAGGAAGTCCAAAAATTAATGTCAGACCAGATTATGTAGGGTTTGAAAACTATTTTGAAGACTTTATTTTTTACTTTGAATGATGTAGGAGTTATTGGAGAGATCAGAGCAGATCAATGACATGATCTGGATTGTCATTTCTAAAAAATTACATGCTACTGATTGAGAAGAAACGTAGTGGGACAAAAGTAGGGATGGAGACATCACTTAGGAAGATATAGAAATAATCTAGTAGAGAAAGGTGGTGGCTTGGATTAGAGTAGTAGCAGCAGAAGTGATGCTGTATCTATTCTGGCTATATTTTACATAAGAGCTGAAGGATTTCCAATTGATTAGATGTGTCAATAATGACTTCAAATATTTGGACCTGAGCAGCTGGAAAGATGGTGCATCTATTAACTGAGATGGAAAGAACTCTAGATAAAGAAGGGAGATCAGGAGTACATTTTTGGCCTGGTTAAGTTTAAAATATATGTTAGATACCCAACTAGAGATGTCCAGAAAGCAGTTGTATATACAAGTCCAGAGAGCTCAAAAGGGAACACAGACTACAAAGAAAAAAATTGAGAGTTATCAGCATAAAAACTATGTGTAAACTATGTCACTGGGTGTGATTAGCCAGCGGGTGGGTGGACAGAGAAGAGGCCCAATAATCGAATTTGGAAGCACTTCAAAATTAAGAAATTGTTAAGATAAAAAGGAATAAGCAAAATATACTAAGCATAAGCAGTCTGTAAGGTAGGAAGGAAGCCACAAGGTTTTGGCGTCATAATAGATAAATAAATGTGTTTCCAGGATAGGAAAAAAATCAACTGTGACAAGAGGAAGACTGAGCATTGACTACTGAATTTAGCAATTTGGCCATCATTGTCCATGTGACAAAAGCAGTTTCTGTGAAAGAGATGCAAGGCTTATTGGAAAGAGTTTAAGAGAAAATGGAGAGTGACTGAAAATACATAACATAGAAATCCTTTTCAAGGAGTGTTGCTGTAAAGGGGCACAGAGAAATGGGAAAGTTTGTACAAGTATAAATGGAGTAGAGAAAGGGCTTAGTTAAGACAGAAAAACATAATGTGTTTGTATGTAGATACATTACATTGTTTAAAAATTCTAATGCTGTGAGGTTGATATTTGCTCTCATTTTTCTGGAAAGGAGGAAAATTATACTGATTTTGAGATTTGCCCAAGAGTCCTCTCACTGAATTAATGTTAACAAGGATTTACCAATAGATTCTTTGACATCAGAGCCCTACTCATTCTGTTTCATGGCATTTCCTCCCAAGAGCAAGCACTGGGAGAGAATAGGGGAAAGGATTTTTCTCCCTGTGATAGAGGTCAGTTATCCACTTATATTACTATTGATGAATATGTTTATTTTCTGGGACTGACTTGTGTACCCATATTTAAGATTCTTTCCTAACACATCACCATGCAGAGAGCATTGCTTATATTTTATTCGTGATAGTTACTGTTGGTGACCCTGAATTAAAAAAATAATTATATTAATGTATAAAAACAGTCAGTTTTCTGCATGGATCTTCACATGTACCCCAGAATCTAAAATACAATAAAAATATATTTTTAAAAAACCAGTTACTTGCAACTTGATAAAAATAGAATCAGCAAATCCAACTGGAAACTGGTTTTCCAATAACATACATAGTAAAGATGAAAAGAAAAGTGATGCGATGTACCTAAACTCCTGAATGTTTTTATTAGTAAGCTATCTTCTTTTTAGAAATTAATATAAATACATGCTATAAGGTTTATACTGGAGACTCAGTTCATATACTTTTACAAATTGGAAAGTAATTGTTATTAAGGTACAAAGATTTAAATGCTATATGTGTCTAACAATTTTGTATACTCTAACTTATAAGAGAAATTATTTTCTTTATGCTCTCCTTGATTAAAGTTAGCCAATGTATATTTATTTTGTGTGATAATATCTACAGGTCTTAAATGACTATACATGGGAAGAGGAATAACATGATGAGTAGAATATATTTTTCATTCTCATTACACATATCTAGGTTTTATTTATTCCTTAAAACAACTAAATACATTGTTATTGTATTTATCTAGAAAGTAATTAATTCAGTTTCTTCCTCCCATGTCATTAAATTAGATAACCCTCTTCATGGGAGTGTGGAATACCAAAAGGAAAATAAATTTGAGATGGTTTAAATTCGTACTTGTGAAAATTAATGACTTTGTAAGAAGGAAAACATGCTTCCAGCAAAGAAGTGAAGACAGAGATAATTAGAGTGCATTCAATACTATAAAACTAATATTTTATGACTCATGTTCGTGTTCTTCTATTTGATAATCATTTCAAAGTTTGATAAAGGATATGTTACCAATTAGCTTCTTTGAAAAGTACATCCAACTGAAAAGAAATTATCAAACCTATGAAAAAGATTATAGGTGATGATATAGAAAATGTTCATGTAATATTTAGGTATATTTTATCATATAAATAAGATTTCCTTTGGTTCAACAAAATCACATTGTATGAAAATGCAGTCAGCTGTCTTATGTACTTGTTCTAAGTGCTTGGTAAAAATAATTATTTCCAGCTTCTCTTTTGTGAGTATGAATGATGTATACATGAATGTATGCAAGAATTGAAGAATAAGTCTCTGGATCAAAATAAAATACATGAAATAATGGTATAAAGACAAAGCTAAATGTTGTCTCCCATTTCCACTCTCATAGAGCTGTCAGACAAACAATATTGAATGATTGATGTTGTCATACCTTTATCTACTAGTCAGTAGACATAAACCTAACCCTACCTTTGGTACCTGTAATGATCTGTTATCCACATATATATTTACACACACACACACACACACACACACACACACACACACACACACACACGAGTTTTACATGAACAGGCTTATATGCACAATTTTGATGCTTTTTTAAATATAGTTACGTTTCCTTCCCTTTTCTTCTCTCAATTCTGTCCTCCATGTTCTCCTTCATGATAATCATAACCAGAAGCCCAAGATAATGTGTCTAAATCATTTAAGTGTAAAAATCTGCATTTTCCATGCTTTCATACACACATAAATTGATATTTTACATTATTTACAAAAGTATACCCAAAATAATTATCATGTTTCTTTGTGTGTCATTTACACTCAGCAATAGCTTGTGAAAATTTCAAGTTACTCCAAGTCATCTGAGTCAGTTTAAATTCATTCCTTTAAACTGCTACATAATATTCTGTGCTGTAAATGTATAATTATTTATTTGACCAAACTTCCATAATTTGAATTTTATGGAATAATAGCATTTTAAAATTTTTATTAATTTTGATATATGATTTAGAATTCATTTTTCCTAGATGTTCATGTTACACACTTCTGTGCCTTGTCTTGATCTTTTAAGTAGGACCTCTTTGTCACTAGGCTGGACCCCAGCTTGGTGGTTAGAGAGGGTTGAAAGAAAAGGAATAAGATGCAATTTAAAAAGTAAATAAGACATTCAGATAAGACAGAGTTGACTACAATCAAATTTTCTTTCAAAAATTTATAACCCAACTCAAAATAAGATAAATGTAAAATTATTAATGTAAAAGATTAATATAAAATAAAACTAATGTAAATAAGATTAATGTAAGATTGATGTAAAATTAATGTATAATAATTTATATTAATGTAAATGTAAGATTAATGTAAAACATAATATAAATAGAAAAAAATTGAATATCAGTTTAGAATCTATTTCAAAAATGTTCCAGTAGCTGTTTAGACTTTAAAGTCTCTCCACTGATTTGACAGAAGGAGTCAGTAACTCTGCTTTGCAATTATGCTTTCTCCAATTTTAGATTCTGTGGTTATTTGCATTTAACTTTTAAGTTATTGTAACATTAGTTGATAAAACAGAGCATATGTGTATACATATATGCGTGTGTGTGTGTGTATACATATATATACACATATATATATCTGAATTCATTAAAATGAAGAGTTAATAAGATTCTACTCATTTTATTAATTGCTAAGTTAATAATTTTGATGTAAATTATATATCCAAGTTTTTAAATCATTTAAAAGAAATTTATCCATAGTTTACAGTAATAAAAGTGTATGTGTAGAGCAAAAAAAAAAAAAAGTCATCTGGCTCTATAATCTGTTCCTACTATAACCAGATGAATAGATTTAAGCAAAGCATTTGCCCTCAACCCATACGTTGAATAAACTTTTATTCATTTGTGAGAGCAAAACGAGGTCATGTATGTGCATGTGCATCTGTTTTTACATCTGCAAATATTTTTAAAGAAAATAATTAAGCAATTATTTAAGAAAAACATAAAAATATTAATATTTCATTCATTCATTCATTTAACAATCATATTCTGGATATTATAGATACTACAAAGGAGTCTAGGATTGAGAAAGAAAGCATGCCAAACAATAATGTATAAAGAAAAATGCCTCCCTTCAAGAAGGTCCTTTAAGTTTCTATATAAAATGTCATAGAAAATTAAATATGATGCCTATAAATTTGCCAATTCACCTTCAATTTATTCTATGTGTTGCTCAGTTATTGTATTTATGCTGCACTTATAAGGGACTATAAGAGGCTACACCCAATTTAATCTGTATTTATGCAATATGTAGAAGAGAAATATCATTGTAACCAGTCAGATGAAATAAAATCAAAGCTCCAAACACTTATAAAATAAAATTTACTTATGCTTCGAGTCAAGGAGAACTACAAACCACTGCTCAATGAAATAAGAGAGGACACAAACAGATGGAAAAACATCCCATGCTCATGGTTGGGAAGAATCAACATTGTGAAAATGGCCATACTGCCCAAAGTAATTTACAGATTCAACACTATCCCCATCAAGCTACCAATGACCTCCTTCGCAGAACTTGTAAAAACCACTTCAAACTTCATATGGAACCAAAAGAGAGCCTGCATAGCCAAGACAATCCTAAGCAAAAAGAACAAAGCTGGAGGCATCACGCTGCCTGACTTCAAACTATACTACAAGGCCACAGTAATCAAAACAGCATGGTACTGGTACCAAAACAGATGTATAGACCAATGGAACAGAACAGAGGCCTCAGAAGCAACACCACACATCTACAACCATCTGATCTTTGAGAAACCTGAGAAAAACAAGCAATGGGGAAAGGATTCCCTGTTTAATAAATGGTGTTGAGAAAACTGGCTAGCCATGTGCAGAAAGCAGAAACTGGACCCATTCCTGACACCTTACACTAAAATTAACTCCAGATGGATTAAAGATCTAAACATAAGACCTAACACCATAAAAACCCTAGAAGAAAACAGGCAAAACCATTCAGGACATAGGCATAGGCAAGAACTTCATGGCTAAAACACCAAAAGCAATGGCAACAAAAGCCAAAATAGACAAATGGGATCCAATTAAACTCCAGAGCTTCTGTACAGCAAAGGAAACAATCATTAGAGCAAACCAGCAACCAACAGAAAATGGGAAAAAAATTTTGCAGTCTACCCATCTGACAAAGGGCTAATATCCAGAATCTACAAAGAACTGAAACAGATTTACAAGAAAAAAATAACCCCATTCAAAAGTGGGCAAAGGATATGAACAGACACTTTACAAAAGAAGACATCGATGAGGCCAACAAACATATGGAAAAAAGCTCATCATCACTGATCATTAGAGAAATACAAATCAAAATCACATTGAGATACCATCTCACACCAGTTAGAATGGTGATCATTAAAATATCTGGAGACAACAGATGCTGGAGAAGATGTGGAGAAATAGGAACACTTTTACACTGTTGGTGGGAGTGTAAATTAGTTCAACCATTGTGGTAGACAGTGTGGTGATTCCTCAGGGATCTAGAAATGGAAATACCATTTGACCCAGCAATCCCATTACTGGGGTATATACCCAAAGAATTATAAATTGTTTTGTTATAAAGACACATGCACACATATGTTCATTGCAGCACTGTTTACAATAGCAAAGACTTGGAACCAACCCAGATGTCCATTATCGATAGACTGGATAAAGAAAATGTGGCACATATACACCACAGAATACTACACAGCCATAAAAAATGATGAGTTCATGTCCTTCATAGGGACATGGATGAATCTGGAAACCATCATTCTCAGCAATCTGACACAAGAACAGAAAACCAAACATATTATGTTATCACTCATAGGTGGGTGTTGAACAATTAGAACATGTGGACACAGGGAGGGGGAGCATCACACACTGTGGTCAGTAGGGGGTGGCTAGGGGAGGGACAGCGGGAGTGGGGAGGGATAATGAGGGGATAAATACCAGATATAGGTGATGGGGGGGATGAAGGCAGCAAACCAACTTGCCATGTATGTATCTATGCAACAGTCCTATATAATCTGCACATGTACCCCAGAACCTAAAGTACAATTTAAAAAAAATGAGGGTAGTACCTTCCTTACAGTGTTATTTTCAAAACAAAATTAAATGAAGTAGTATCTGTCTCTGTGTCTATGAGTCCATCCATCTAGCACTTGGCCTTTCCAAATATCTCTTTAATAGTTAATGGACAGTAAAGGACAACATACAATAAAATAAAGAACATATAAAGAGAGACATGTGTTGCACTGCTCAATAGGTACACTAACCACACATTTCAGTCATTTAGCTTGTGCCTTAGCAAAGCAAAACCAAAAAAAACAATGTTTTTAAGTGATTATTTCAAAAGAATATCAAGATTACATTTTTTGAAAAACAAAAGCAAACAAACAAAAAAACTAGAGCAGGACTTCAAGATGGCTAACTAGAGGTACATGGCACTTCCCTCCTTCACAAACAGCAAAACAGCTAGTAGATAATCACATGCCAAATAGAGTCTAAGAGGGAACACTAGACTTCACCAGGGCAGACACGGAACTTATGAGGCATTGAATGAAAAAGAAGAAAAGCAGCCAGCCTGGCTAGTATTGGCTCAGAAGGAGAAACTATCCAGTACAGAGAATAGGTAAATGAGAGATTCCCATTTTTCCACACTCCTGTGGACTCCTGTGATCCTAGCCATGGGATAGTACCTCAGCTCTGGCAGACCCTGACAGTAGTGTATGTAGGGAGTGATATAGAATGCACCCGACATCATTGTTCCAGAAAGTGAGTTCCTGCTGGGTCTCACACACCCTTTGAGACCCAAGCAGCTGCAACATAGTGCCATTCTGAGAGCCCAGCTCCCACTAGACTACTTCTTGACTTGAGGCCCAACAACTTCTGCATCTCCACATCCCTGAAGCCCAGCTAACATTCCTCAACATCCACCCAGAGGCTTGCAGTGTTGTGATGCTGGCTGGACTTAACAGTGTGGCTGAACTGCCAGCACTGTAGCTCATGCAGTGTCTCACACCCTGATGAATGGATGGTGCAGTGCACCAGGGAAGCTGCCCCCAGGACAAAGAGAACAGAAGTGCATGCTACCTAGATGTTGAAAGTCACTTGCCTGGGGCTGCTGCCACTGAGACTAACCCTGCCCCCTCCAGTAGCAGCCTGCTATGCACCTACATGCACTTTTAGGGTGAGTGAGGGTGGGTCCACATGGTTGCCATCCTGGAACCTGAGGATAGGTGTGGCCTTCCCACTGTTGTCCCTGCTGCCCCATCATGCTGTCCAGGAACCTGAGAATCAACCCAATCCACCAGCCATAGCTGGTGCTCTTGGACACCGTAGGGATAACCTAAGGAGTGGCCCACCTGCTCATTGCAACTGCCAGTGGCCATGCACATCATCCAGACCTGTGGGATCAACTCACTCCACCTGTGTCTGATAGTGCCCATGATCCCAGTAGGAGGACCTGAAAACAACCCCATCCAACCCACCATCAGTGCCTGAATAAGACCCAGGAACATGAGGACAGGCCCAATTTGCCCACCACTGTTGGTGCCCTAATGGGCTATCTGGGGGTCTGTATTGACCCACCTCAGCCACTGCAGCCTGTTCCCATGTACACCATTGGGCGGCTTGAGAAGAGACCCAGTCAATCTGGCAGTGCCACTGCCACTGCCAGGACCTGTGAATGTTTTCCTGAATCCTATGGATAGATCTACCTCTCCCACTGATATTGTTGCTTGCACATTTTGTGGGGGCCAAGGATGGGCCCATTCAACCTGATTGCCCACATGTACATCATATAAAGGCCTGTGGATCAATCCACCCCACCCACCAACTCCAGTACACATGCACACTTTCTAGGTACATGAACAGGCCTGCCGAACTTTCTGCCATTAATGCTGCTGGCATCTACTTACAGGTACTACCTGGGAGCCTGGGGGATTGCACTACCCAGTCTGCTACTGCCACCTCCGATGTCCACATATGCTGCCTAGGGGCCCAAGGATTGACCTGATGCTGCTGCTGTCTTTCTGAACACCATGCATACCTCCCAGGGTGCTGAAGACCTGCCTGCATGCCCAGCTCACTGTTGCCACTGCCAGAAATTTAGCAAGCTGGAAGCATAAGGATTGGCCTGCCCAGAACTACTACCACCAGTGTCCACATATAACACTTGAGTGTCCAAGGACTGGCATGCCACGCCCACAAACACCTGAAGACAAGCCCACCTGATAATCCTGCCTTCAGCAATGCCTCAGTTGCAGCATCCACTAATAACCATAGCCTAAATCACTGAGAAACTCACAGACACTACTGATGCAGACTATTGTTGAGGAAATTACACAGAGACTACAATATTGTGCACACCCAGATCCAAAGGCAAAGCACTTTAAGCAACTTACACTGTAAATGAACCTATAGAAAAAGACTTCTACAAAAGCCAATGCATAATATTGGAAAGAGTGACTGTTACACCAGGTGCCCAGAAACCAAAAGAAGGACAGAAGAAACAAAAAAGAAATGTAACAGCTCTAAAGAAACACAATTCTCCAGCAAGAGATATCAATGAAAAAGAAATCTATAAAAGGCCTGCAAAAGAAACTGAAATAATGATTTTTTTAAAAAAGAAACTTAGTGAGATAAAAGAGAACACAGATAAATAATAAAAAGAAATCAGAAAAACAATTTACAAACTAAATGAGAAACTTAAAAAAGATAAATATCATAAAGAAACCACTGGAACTGAATAACTCAAGGAATGAAATAAAAAGTCCAAATGAGAACATCAAAACCAGATTAGATGAAACAGAAGAAATAATTTCTGAACTTGAAGACTGGTCTTCTGAAATAACTTAGACTAAAAAAAGAAAAAAGGAAAGAGTAAAATCTATATGACATATAGAACACTCTAAAGATATCAAATATATGAATTTTGAGTGTTCTAGAAGGAGAAGAGAAGGGAAAAGGCATAGAAACTTTATTTAATCAAATAATAGCTAAAAATTTTACAAGTTTTGCAAGAGATATAGAAACTGGATACAGAAAGCTCAAAAAACTCCAAATAGGTTTAATTACTCTGTGTACTTTCAAATAACCTGTCTTCAAATTTATAGATTCTTCTGTTTGACCAGTTTTGCTGTTGATGCTTTCTATTGCATTTTTATTTTGTTCATTGTATTTTTCATTTCCAGGATTTCCATTTGATTTTTTAAATCATTTTAAACTTTCTGTTAAATTTCTCTGATAAATTTGTAATTTTTTTGTGTGAGTATTCTTTAAGATGGCTGAGCTTCCTTAAGTAGCTACTTTGAATTCTTTGACAGATCACATGCCTTTATCCCTTTAGGGTTATTTACTGGCACCTTATTTTGTCAGTTTGGTGATGTCATATTTCCATATTTATTCTTGATGTTTGTAAATGAGACCTGACTTTTGTGCATTGAAGATACTTATTATATATTTATTTATTCTTCAGAGTCTGACTTTGCTTCTGTCTTTCTTCAGTAGGCCAGTTCAGAAGTTCTAAGTAGTCTGACTTGGGTTCCCTAAGACCGTGACCACCGCAGCCATTTTAGCACTAGAAGGTGCCCTAAGCCCAGGTCTCCTGCAAGCTTCCCAAGGGCTCCAAGTTGGCCTGGCAATCTGGCCTCTATGAACATGGGGAAGACCTCAGGAGGATACACAGACTATATGAGAAAAAGATACACAGTTCTAGTTTAATCAAAAAGCAGCATTGGTAGCTATATTAATGTCAAACCAAGTATATTTTGGAACAAGAAATACTACCAGTGATGGAGAGGAACATTTTATAGTGAAGTATGTGTCAATTAATCAAGAGGACATACAGCTCCAAATAACGGAGCTACAAAATACAAGAAGAAAAAAACTGATAATACAGGAAGAACAAATGGACAAATTCACAATCAATTATAGTTAGAGATTACAAAAGCCTCATTGATTAGTTAAACAAAGTAAGCAAATAGTAAGTATATCGAAGTCTTGAATAAGACATCTTCAACATTGCCTGTCATTTATTGAACATTAGACCTAAAACAGCAGAATGTACATTTTTCCATGTGCAAACAAATATTCATAATATATACTAGATTCTGGGCTATTAACTCAATAAATTTAAAAGGATTGATATTAGAACTACTAAGTCCTCTCACCACATGGAATTAAACATGGAATTGAAAACTGAAAAAAAAAACTGTAAAATTCCAAAGTCTTTGGAAACTAAACAAATAAATTATAAATAAACTATGAGTCAGATTTAAAAATCACAAGGTAAATTAGAAAGTAGTTTGAACTGAATAAATTAAACATAAATATCAAAATGTATTTAATGAAGTTAAAACAATGCTTTAAGTAAAAGTTAAAGCAATAAATACTTATATCAGAAAATATGGACACTCTAATAATCTAACTTTCAAACTCTCTAAGTTTAATAATCTAACTTTCAATAGGTGGAAGCTAGAAAAAGTAGGACAAATGAAACCTAAATAAAAAAGTAATGAAATAGAAAGCAAAATAACAAAAATAAAGTTAAAATTAAGCAATTAAAATTGTGTTTTAGAAAAAGAACAATGACATTGATATGCCTTTAGCCAGACTATCAGGATAAAAGGAAAAAGATATAAATTATATTACCAGAAATGTAAGAGGGCTGTTCCTACAATTCTTATATACATTAAAAGGATAACAGGGAAATATTTTCATCACCTTTATGCCAATAAGTTTGACAAGTTAGAAAACAAAGACACAATATTTTTTGAGGAGTTAGCCATTTCTTATTGCACAACTTTGAAAGCCCTCTGGTGGAATTCAAAACAAAAGAAAAATAAATTGCTCATCACCTTATAACTCCAAGTTAAACCATGTTTGTGTTTCTTTTTACTTTTTTATTGATGCATAATAATTGTACATATTTATGGGTACACATGATATGATACATATGTGTTGATTAAATTATGGTAATTAGGATATCCATCATCTCAAACATTTGTCACTTCTTCTTGTTGAGAACATTTCAAATCTTCTAGCTAATTTGAAATATACAATAAATTATTAACTATAGTTATTCTACTGTATTATTGAATACTGGAACTTACTCCTTCTAACTAACTGCATTTTGCACCCATGAGAATACATAATCTTTGAAAGTCACAAACTACTAATGGTCTCTCAAGAAGAAATAGATAACCTACATAACACTAAATCTCTTAAATAAATTAGGTTAATAGTTAAAAACCTTCCCACAAAGAAAACCCTCAGGCCTATATAGTTCTGCTATTGATTTCTACCCAACGTCTAAGGAATAATTCTATATAAACTTTTCCAGAAAATCAAAAATGAGAGGAAAAACCTTTTATTCATCACTGTCTCATTTGTTGTATGCCCATGCGGAAACCAAAAAGATCACCCTCTTTCTCATTTGAGCATAAGGTTTTTGGCAAAGGAAAGATGAATTATTTATGGGGAAATGTGTTCTGGAAAGTGCAACTTGTCCCAGAAAGAGTCACATTCTCTGACTTCATAAAGTGGAGGAGGTAGGTATTCTTGAGGGAACACATATTCCTCACGCTTGTTCTTGGGCGTAGTAACAGAGTTGTCGTGGAAATCAAGAGGAAGGGGGTAGCAGGGAATGGAAAGGAATGATTCTGTCAAGAGAAATAGTAGGATTTTTGTTTTGAATATAGTTCATAAATTTGAAGAAAAAATTAAAATTAAACATGGTGTGTAAAGCATATTGATATAATCTACATTACAGTTTATATTTGCATTAGATGGTGTTATTACTGTGCATAGAATTCCTGTCATAACATATAACAAATTGTATCTTTTGGCTGGGCATAGTGGCTCATGCCTGTAATCCCAGAACCTCCTGATCACTTGAGGCCAGGAGTTTGAGACCAGCCTGGCCAACATGGTGAAACCCTGTCTCTACTAAAAATACAAAAATTAGCTGGGAATGGTAGTGGGCACCCAGAATCCCAGCTTCTTGGGAGGTTGAGACAGGAGAATCACTTGAACCCAGGAAGTGTAGGTTGTAGTGAGCTGAGATCATGCCACTGTACTCCAGCCTGGGTGACAGAGCAAGACTCCATCTCAAAAAATAAGCAATAAAAAATTGTAGGTTTTAAGGTCCATGTTTTTCACATTTTATTGTTTCTTAAATAATAGGTATACCTTATGTCTTAAAGTAAAATATAACTTTTTTTCTCAAAAAGTTATTATTGATTTATCTTTTATACACTGGTAACCTAGACTTAAAAATACAAGCCCTTAAAAAAATTGAAAAACACACATATGTATTTATTTTTGTTCACATTAGATACAAAACTCATGTATTAGACCATCATTTGTATTAAATCCAGGGGCATAACAAACCTGGGATCCAACTGTTTAGCCCTTTTCTTTCTCCTCAGCTTCCCTGGATGGTGGCTGTGAGGTCGCATGTCTCTAGTAGCTTGAGATAGGAGTCTCTGATCCAGATCTGACTGCAATTGCTCTCTATAAGCCTGAAGTTTTGCACTGACTATTTTGCATTTGTTTCTGTTGAATTCTGATCTGTCCAAGCCAAACTCACTTATCATTTTTTTTTTTTCCAGATTAGAAGGGAAATAACTCTTTTCTGCTATTTTGAGCCTATCTGATACTACTACAGGGTATATTTTTCCCCCATTAGTATCTGCATTTACTTCTTACTGCAGCCAACCATTCTTGGCAAAACCCTTGATGTCAGGTTCCTCATTGTCAATAGATAATCTGTGTTGTGTGTTTTATTTTTTCCATTTCAGGTCTGAAAATTTCTGCATAATCCAACATATGTTTCTTTAACAGAAATAATCTATTTTTATTTTTAAACTCGTGAGCAATTATAAATTTAGTTATAAAATAGCATCATGTTTTTAAACAAGCATAAGAAAACAGATTCGTAAACCATTCCAGTTTTTGCCTCCAGAAAGCCTGGTCCAGTAGCCAAGAGGTCACTTTTATTTCTAGAAAAAATTATGTTATGACTTCTAGAACTTATGCAACTATTTGTATATTCCAATAACATGCTGATTTTTAAAACTAGCACTTTTTCAAAACTTTGCTTTTTCATTCACTATCTCATTCTAATCCTATTTTGCTATAAAAGCAGACTATTTAAAGATGGAATTTAGTTTTTTTCTTTATAGAAAAATTTACATAATTATCTTCAAAATTTTGCTGGAATTCAACTGCTTTATCATTTGAAGTTTCATTTCAATTATGCAAGATGCTGTACTCTATCTAATTAGTTGTGCTGAAATTATCATTCAGGTCAGAATGTCACTGTGTCCTACTATTTGACTTACAAGCTAGGATTTCAGCAGCTTGGTTTTCTGAGAAGCACAATAGTTTATCTGTAACTACAAGGGAGAGACAAGCAAAGTTTTTCAAGAGTGATGTGGGCTCTCAAAGCAAATAGCCTTTTCTGAGCAAATGGTTTATATGGACAAGTGAAATGACTGGATTTTTACAAAGAATTATGAAGCATTTACCATAAAAGACAAAAAGGCAGAAGTGTAAGGAAATTGTAACTTAGGCTTACACTATAAAATATAAAGGATAGTGAAGTGACAGGATAAACTCGTACAAAAAAATATCAAAAGCGAAGCATATCCTATGTAACTGGGATGTGCAAACTTTACAACTTGTAAAGTTTCTGAAATTCCAGACACCTTTTAATAGCAGAAGGATATTCTGAATTTATGGGTTTCATCAAGAAAACATTCTATATACATTATTTCTGTAAAGGTGAGATACTTAGTTAAATAATGCTTCAATGTCTAGATTTTTTAAATCAATATTTCAAATGCTTTGCTGCACAAGGCCAAGCTCTGTGAAGTTTCCAGTTATCCTCAGGCATGGAATATCTGTAAGTAGAGACTTCCTGGTCTATGGAGGGCTCCAAAACAGGAAACAATATTATTTGACACATCTAGTATTTATTTCTGTGAAACCTAGTAGTCTAAGAACAGACCTTCCTTGCTTGCCAAATCCTCAAACATTAATCACCAAGGACTTGGAAGTAACAAGTGCATTTTTGCACTTTCCTTTGTTGCAGTACACACAGAAATATCCTTGCAATAGCCACCTTATCTTCTTTCTAATAACAATTTTGCTGTAAATATTCTAAATAATTTTTATGTTGAGAATGTTGTATCCATTTGGACTCCACCCGCGTTTCTATAGTCATACCAGACATGGTTGTATTATGAAGGCAGGAAAACTGGATTTGAAAATAGAATGAACATACAGATACATGATTTAGCAGAAATAATTTTTCATCTGCATTTCCTCAAGTGCAAGAGCGATGCTAGACATACTCTAGAAAGAGAATATTGTTTTTCACCTCTCCTTCCTTCCCTTGTTCTACTTCAAAACAGAGAAATTTGAATCTGGTTGATCGTATTTCCTGCTCTGTGATGGATCACATCTGTTATGGGTGGAATTTTCAAAAAGTAAAAGATGCAGGTCAGGTAGAAGTGTACTCCTCTTTCTGCTTATTTCAGAGTGACTGGAGTGATAAATCTTAACTATCTTTCTTTCTCTCCCTCAGGGGCATTTTCTTTCCTTCCCTGTGACAGGTACTTTTTTCACAAAGGTTTGCTGTTCCACAGTGTTTAGTAAGACATGATTATGGGTTAGTGTTCTTACTAGTGTGCAATTAGTGTTAATTATATATGTGTGTGTGTGCCGGTGTTTTTCTTTTTAATTTTTATAAACTTAGGGAGTAGAAGTGACGTTTTGTTACACAATTTCATTCAATAGTGATGACGTCTGGGCTTTTAATGTACCTGTAACCCAAATAGTGTATGTCGTACCCATTAAGTCATTTCTCATCCCTCACCCTCGTCCCACCCTTCTGAGTCTCCAGTGTCTATTATTTCACCCTTTATGTCCATGTGCACACATTGTTTAGCTCACACTTGTGAGAACATGTAGTTTTTGACTTTTTGTTTCTTAGTTATTTCACTTAGAATGATGGTCTCTAGTTTCATTCATGTTGCAAAGACATGATTTCATCCTTTTTTATTGCTGAGAACTATTCCATGGTAAATATACATACCACATTTCTTTATCCAGTCATCTATTGATAGACACTTATGTTGATTTCATCTTTGCTATTGTGAATAGCACTTCAATAAACATATGGGTACAGTTATCTTTTTGGTATGATGATTTCTTTCCCTTGGGTACATATCTAGTTGTGGGATTGCTGGGTATAATGACAGTTCTATTTTTAGTTCTTTGGGAATTCTCCATAGTCTTTTCCATAGAAGTTGAACTAATTTACATTCCCACCAACAGTGCATAAACATTTCCCTTTCTCTGCATTCTCGCCTACTTATGTTGGTTTTTGACTTTTTAATAATAGCCATTCTGACTGGTGTAAGATGGTTATTTCATTGTGGTTTCAATTTGCATTTCTCTGATGACCAGTGATGATGGCATTTCTCAACATGTTTGTTGGAGGCTTGTATGTCTTCTTTTGAAAATGTCTGTTCATCAGAAAATCAAACACCGCATGTTCTCACTCATAGGCGGGTGTTGAACAATGGGAACACATGGACACAGGGAGGGGAGTATCACACACTGGGGTCTGTTGGGGGGAAAAGGGGAGGGATAGTGGGGGGGTGGGGAGTTGGGGAGGGATAGCATGGGGAGAAATGCCAGATATAGGTGATGGGGGAGGAAGGCAGCAAATCACACTGCCATGTGTGTACCTATGCAACAATCTTCCATGTTCTTCACATGTACCCCCAAACCTAAAATGCAATAAAAAAAAAAAAAAAAGAAAATGTCTGTTCATGTCTTTTGCCTGCTCTTTAATGGGGTTGTTTTTGTTTTTTTTTGTTTTTTTTTTTCTTGTTGAGTTGTTGAGTTCCTTGTGAATTCTGGATATTAGCTCTTTGTCATATGCGTAGTTGGCAGATATTTTCTCCCATTCTGTAGGTTGTCTGTTTACTCTGTTAATCATTTATTTTGCTGTGCAGAAGCTTTTTAGTTTAATTAAGTCCCATTTGTCTATTTTTGTTTTGTTATATTTGCTTCTGAGGACTTAGTCATAAATTATTTGCCTAGTCCAATGTCCAGAAGAGTTTATCCTAGGTTTTCTTCTAGGATTTTTATAGTTTTGGGTCTTACATTTAAGTCTTTAATCCATTTCGGGTTTATTTTTGTATATAGTGAGAGATATGGGTCCAGTGTGGGGGGGGGTGTGTGTGCGTGTAACATATAACACACACACATACACATACACATATATATGTATAAACACATACACGAATACACACATAAACATACACATACAGATCTTTATGAGAGCTTTACTAGTGTTTTGATGGTACTTTAGGATTTTAGCTCTATTCCCTTTGACTGGAAGAATATGTAAAGTTGCTGCTCAAGAAGCAAAAAAACCCATAAAATTTCTGAAAACTACCAAAAATGTTGAAATTGATAAATGAGAAACATTTTGCAATCTCTGAAATTTCTCATGAAAATTTTCATTCTTCCACATTTATTCTTTCAAACTGTTTATTGAGCTCCTACTACATACTGAGATTTTTAATGTAATGACTCATTACAACTTAGAATGGGAAAGAGAGTATGCCTATAAATGAATAGTTAAGCATGTGATTATGAATTTTGCTGATGAAGCTAATACACAAAGAAGAGGCACAGAAACTGACAGGAGAAGCATGCCTAGACAGTATAATCAAGGAAAACCACAATGTGGCTATGACAGTTATGCCAGATCTGAATGATGAGTGGAGGGGGTCATGAAGAGATCAGGGTAGAAGCTGACCAGGAAGAGGAGGAGCCTAGACAGAAGCCTTAAATTAAGAAAGGTCCCAGAATGACCAAGAATATGAAAGGAAACTCTTGCAGTTCAAGCAAGGTGGCAAGGAGGAAAGTGAACGAAGTGATTTATCTACTTGACTTCAGTGGAGGAATTTAGCAGACTTTTCATTATTGAACCAATGTTACACTCCATCATTGAGAAGAACAAGATAGTAGTATTTTTATGTGTGATGTCTGGTATGCACATTTGTAGATTATTGCCCACATTCTCACTCTCCAGCTATATGGTCCTAGAGCTTGTTAGCGTCTCTATAGCTTCACACCTTGCTCATGACTCCTTATTTATTTCCAGAATGCTAATCAGGACTACAAATAATATTCTAAACCCAATTACCATACTTTTCAGGGTGGTTCAGTTTATTAAAATAATTATTAAAAAGCACTTATCACAGCTAAGTTCAACCCTTCCTAATCATAATTGCAACAAATAAGTCATTTTAATGTTTTTAACTGAGACATTTTCTGAGAGACTTTTATGCATATCTTGAGTCAAATCACAATAGATTAGCTTTCCTGTAATTTCCCCCAAAATTAAAAAGTAGAAAAGACATCTGCATAGTTTACTTGAAATGTCAGGAGAAATCCTGCTAGGCAAGAGCAGATGTGGTATGTCTCAGCAGGTTATAGGCCCTACCTAGTTGTGCACATGTATTAATAAATGTTCAATATAATTAAGAGCTAAAATAAAACAAGTAAGAAAAATAAAAGTGTGCAGTCATGACAGGGAAAATCCTGTTTCTTATTACTACAATCTGAACACATTTCCCGTAGAGTATAAGACATGCATTTTTTGAGCATCTCACAGTAATATTAATAAATGATGTTCCAAAGCTTGTCTCCTGAGAGGTCATTCAATCTTTACCATTGAATAGTTTTGCTTTTGCCAAATGAAGGCAGACTGTTACATGATTAAGTGAATGTGTGTGCATGCACCCATGTGGGTGGTTTATATGTATTGTGTTTCCAAACTTCTGTGAATCCTGTATATAATAGAGGTCCAATAAAACATACTTTAGCCCCACTGGACAATCCACGGTGCTTAGTACAGATATTTCCCTCTTCTTAGAAACAAGTATGCCCTGGGACTTTGATTTGAACTGTGTATTTGACCCTTTTACAGAACAACATATCCCCTCCGGCTCCTGTTCATGTAGTCTGTGCTTGGTTTTTATTTAGCATTTAGCTAGGGCAGATCTCATCTGCTGAGAATTGGATATAGAGCATTGTTTTTAGAACCCTATGGCTAAAGACTGCTTTAAGAATCTGGATTGCGCTTTGACATTTGGTCCTTAGAAAAAGAAGCACATTCCATATCTTTAGTCTTGTCATGAATCATTCGATATATATCCCTTTAGACCTGGTCCTAAAGCAAACCTGAGTTAAAGTCAAAGGCAGATGCTTTCCTCACATCTCACTTGACCCTTTAAAAAAGGAATTATTTCATACAAAGGGTAGTTCAGTTAAAATAGATCAATAAATAGAGCATAAAATCTATCTTCTAACAGGCAAGTTGCTAAAATAATTAGCATGGGAGACTTGTGAATTCTTCAGATAAGTTTTGTTTTTTTATAGAAGTTAAGAAAGAAATGTAAGTATATTAAAGACTTCTATATTCTAAAGAAGGGAAAAGAGTATTGTTTTGTGGTGAATTGATAGAGTTCATTAAAGTTATCTGGGTAAAGATTGCACTGTGAAACTATGCAGAATGACTTTCTGCTTTCTAAAGAAAACTATATATATATATATATATATAAGTTTTCTTTATATATATATAAAAATAAGTTTATATATATATAATGAGTTTATGTGTATATATATATATATATATATATACACATAAACTCCTTGTATTCTTCTCATTTTATATATATATAAAATGAGAAGCATACAAGGAGATCTGCTGCCTTGTGACAACCATAGTATAAGGCAATTTACTCAGCTCTAAGAAAGTGTCTGATTGGAAGGTTGAAATAGGAAAAGCTAGAGGGTAACAGAGTCATTTGAGAAGAGCAAAAACTTATCTCTATACTATCTACATATTGACTATTGGCTTTGAGAGCTTTGATTGGATTTGCCAGCAAACCCAGCCATCCTATGTTGGAAAAATTTAAAGAAATGAGAATAAAATTGGAACTTGAAGTATGAATGTATTTTTCTCTAGTAGGCCTAGAAGTTTGCTAAATTGCCTCCAGTCTGACTTCTAATAACTGAAAATTGGTGTTAGACTCAATTAATAATTACCAACTTCAAAAGGACTTTGATTTGTTTCTGTTGGTATTTGAAGATGTTACAGTAGTCTCGCTTTATCTGCTGTGTCATTTTCCATGGTTTCAGTTACCCTCAGTACAGTACAATAAGATATTTTGAGAAAGAGAAAGAGAGAGAGAGAGACACCATTAACATACCTTTTACGGTATATTGTTATAATTGTTCAGTTCTATTATTAGTTATTTTTGTTACTCTTCTGTTGTGCCTGTAACCAGCCAGCAGGTTCACCTTGCCCACTGCCTAGCCAGAGCCAATTTATCAAGACAGGGGAATTGCAATAGAGAAAGAGTAATTCATGCAGAGCCAGCTGTGTGGGAGACTGGAGTTTTGTCATTATTCAAATCTGTCTCCCTGAGCATTCGGGGGAAAAGAGTTTTTAAGGACAACTTGGTGGGTGGGGGGAAGCCAGTAAATCAGGAGTGCTGATTGGTTAGGTGGGAAATGAAACCATAGGGAATTGAAGCTGTCCTCTTGAGCTGTGTCAGTTCCTGGTTGGGGGGGCCACAAGATCAGATGAGTCAGTTTATCGATCTTGGTGGTGCCAGCTGATCCATCAAGTGCAGGGTCTGCAAAATATCTCAAGCACTGACCTTAGGAGCAGTTTATGGAAGGTCAGAATCTTGAAGCCTCCAGCTGCATGACTCCTAAACCATAATTTCTAAACTTGTGGCTAATTTGTAAGTCCTACAAAGGCAGTCTAATGTCCAGGCAAGAAGGAGGTTTGTTTTGGGAAAGGGCTGTTATCATCTTTGTTTTAAACTATAAACTAAGTTCCTCCCAAAATTAGTTTAACCTACACCCAGGAAGGAACAAAGACTGCTTAAAGGGTGGAAGTAAGATGGAGTCAGTTAGGTTAGATCTCTTTCACTGTCTTAGTCATAATTTTGCAAAAGTGGTTTCATACCTAATTTATAAATTAAACTTTAACATAGGTATGTGTGTACAGGAAGAAGTATAGTATATATAGGATTCAGTACTATCCATGGTTTCAGTCATTCACTGGGAGTCATGGAACATATCCCTAGCAGATAAGGGAGCATACCTTATTTCTATCTAGAGGAAAAACAATCTCTCCAATATCAACCACAACAAATATTTTTATCTATAATCTCATTAACTGTTTGAAGTCTCATTTATGAGGAAGGTGGAACAAAAAGATGATATTTTTATTCAAAAATTTGCCAGTGAATGCCTGATTTGTTTTAGGTACAGTGCCATGCCAGGCATTCCAGATTCAAAGATAAAGACTTATATAGGAGATTTTAGTCTAATAGAAAAGTCTAATTAGGCTTATCTAATGACAAGGATCAGAAATTCAGAAATTCACTCTACCGTACTTAAGAAAAAGCAGATTTATTGTAAAGAAATGTATATACCAGAACAGGAACCGACAGAGGCAGCCCACAGACATTGTCCGCTTCTCTTTCCCTTTGCCATTCCTTCCCTCTCTTTATTCTCCAGGCATATGCTTTTCATTCTCCCTCTTTTTACTAGGATCCACGTTGTCTGTGGTTCTTTCCTACCCTCTAAAAGTTTTAGCTCCCACAAAGCTTTGTATTCATTTACACACTCACTGAACAAACATTTCTTGAGCATATACTTTGGGCATGTACCCTTTCCCTCACAGAGAAAGTTAAAGAAAAATTGCACTGGTCACTTACTAAAAATGATCAGACATTTTATTCATGCCACTGGAGTAGGGAAGAGAGATTTCAATATAGAAAGGCACTAAACATCATTTAAGCAAAAAGCAAGAGAATTTTTAAGGTAAAACTCTCAATGTTTAAGGATTTAGGTAAGCTAGTGGAAAAGTACTAGAGGGAGTTAGGGGAGAGGTTGGTCAATGTAATTAGGCCATCTGTGTTTGCTAATTGGTACTTATCAAAGTTAGGTTCCTACCCTCCCACAGAGAATGGGAAAGAGAGGTTCTATCTTTCTTGGTGATTATATTTCAAAGGAATGGCTCCCAGGTCCTTGAGAAAGAAATTCGTGGGCTATAAAACCAGCCAAAGGCTAAGAGAAAATTTACATCTAAAAGGGGCAGAGAAACAATTTACAATTGCGAGTGTTCTAAAGTAAATGTTCTATGAAAAAGGGAGACCAGGGATTAAAGTCAGGAAAAAAACTGTCTAAAGTTTAGTGAAGCTGAGGAGGGCATTAAGACTAACCCTGATCTCATGAAACATATTCTAGAAGCAGATGTTAATGAAAAGATAAACGAAGTTTAAACAAAGAGTATATTAGATTGGGTTAAGTGTTGTGGTAGAAAACACAGCAAGGAAGAAGGTGCGGACCACAGTGGGTGAGAAGGTAGGGAGTGCAATCTTAAATAAGGGGGTCATGGATATCCTCACTAATAAAGTAAGCTTTGAGCAAAGTTTTGAAGGACGTGAAGGCAAGTCGAATAAATAGCTAAGAGAAGAGAATTCCAAGCAGAGGTAAGAATATTTGTAAAACCTCTGAATCAGAATCATGCTAAGGGGAAGAATAGCAGATAAGTTGGAGAAATAAGAGGGAGGAGATAGAGCAGATCATGTAGAAACTTCTGGGTCACCACAGAGATTTTGACTTTTACTCTGCATGAGAGACCTTCAGAGAAATAATCCTTTGACCAACTCTATAAAAGGATGACTCTGAATTTTGCATTAATATAAGTGCTGTTTGGAGGGGTAAAGGCAGAAGTAGGGAGACTCCCATGTGGACCTTTGAAATCTGGAGATAAGGGGAATGGTATAAACTGAAGATTAAAAATATGAGAATCATCAGCATATAGATGTTATATAAAATTGACTGACTGGATGAATATATTAACAGAACCAATATACACTGGGAAAAAAAACCTGCCTTAATGCATGAGAACAAGAAGAAAACAGAGAAATTTGAAAAGAAATTCAAGAAATAGAGGGAGACTCAGCTGAGTATTATCTCCTGCAGAACAAGTGAAAAAAAGTATTTAAAAAGAGTGACCTGACTGCCAGTATAGAGGAAGAGGAAGTCTAAAAGTTCACCTCTGGGGTAGTGGGATAAAAGCTTGAGGGCTTGAGAAATTAGAGTATTCTGTTATAATATCTTTTATAGATTATTTTTCCCAGAAATTTTGTCCCAGAAGGAAAAAGAGAAATAGGATAGTAGAGAAAAAATGTGGAGTCAAGAGACTTGTTTTATCATTAGATAGGAGAAATTACAGCAAATTCAGATGTTCATGAAAATGATTTCGCGGAGGGGAAAATGATGTTGAAGAAAGAGGAGAGAATTGCTAGACTGATATTCTTGAATAAACGTGAGACGACAGGATTGAATGCACCAGTGGACGGGTTAGCCCACGGGTTAGCCTTAAGTAAGAATGATTAGTAGAGACACCTGTGGTAAAGAAAGTGCGGCAGAGTGTATGGGCACACAGGGGGGCAGGTGAGTAGATTTGGAGGTGGGGGAGTCATGAAAATACTTCTAGAAATTCTTTCACCTTAGGGTTTGATATGGTTTGGCTGTGTACTCACTCAAATCACCTTGAACTGTAACAATCTCCACGTGTTACGGGTGGGGCCAGGTGAAGACAATTGAATCATCAGGGCAATTCCCCCTACACTGTTCTTATGGGATCTGCTGGTTTTATAAATGGGAGTTCCCCTGAGCAAGCCGTTTTGCGTGCCTCTACGTAAGACGTACTCCTCCTTCATTTTCCGCCGTGATTGTGAGGACCTCCCCAGCTATGTGGAACTGTGAGTCCGTTAACCCCTTTCCTTTATAAATTGCCCAGTCTCTTTATTAGCATTTCTTTATTAGCAGCATGAGAACAGACTGATACAGGGCTGTAACTCAGTTCTTCCCAACTCAGTTTACCAGGCGAATTTGGTCAGCCTAGCTCAAATGTTTTCATTTGACATGTCACTGGCCGTAAAGCCAGAGGTCACTGAATGTCCTTTGGATTTACTGCCTCCTCGTCAGTTGAGCATTCCTGGTCAGAAGAACTGCCAGGAGAGCAGAATTATATAGTTTAAGGCATGTACCTTTAAACAGCAGAAGTTGAGGGTTAGAAGAATTTATGACTGACAGGTTCTGTAAATATATCTTAGTGTGTTTGCTTACCACAGGAGTTCATGAAAGATAAAACATTAACCAAATAAACTATTTTCTAGAATTTAAGTCATAGATAGAAAACTGCAAGAGGAGAAACCTTTGTTAACTCACAGTTTCGTGGATCATAGACGCAAATCTGTCTAGTTATTTTGATATTGAAAGGAATATCAAAATTCCTCTTTTGAAAAGGAATTCTCTTGTCATTGGGATAGTTCCTCAAAAAGTATTAATACTTCTATTTTGCTTTGGGGAAAATAAGTTGTATGGTTTTATAAATTATATACAATTACATTACTAGAATATATTAATGGTTATAATATGTTATTGTGTTTATATAAATGATTGTATATTACTATACTTAATGTTCTGGCAGACATGCATTTTCTTTTTTAACTTAAGTATTTCTGAGTTAAATAATAAATGCTTGATTTTACAGATAAAAAATCAGAAGCATAGAGTAGTTAAAAACCTTGTTCCACCTACTAATTGGTAGAGCTAGAATTTTCTTTGATATACATAGTAATAACACAGAGTCCCTGTATTTGAGTAACTGTCTAAAAGGAAAGGCTATAAAATTGTGGGAGGTTTATGCTAAAATAAGTACAATGGGTGTACAGCAGAGACTCTTGGAATTGTTAATATATCTTAATACATGAAAAGATTCAGGAAAGGTTTCATGAATTTTGGCCAATAAAATGAGTCTTTAACGGGGTACTAAAGGCAGAGCAGAAGTGTAAGAGGGACCCAGGATATTCAGACATTAGAGTTCAGGATTTGTAGAGAGCAGTAGTGGGAAAGCCAAAGCAGATTAGAGATACAGCAAGGGAAGAAGGCAGGCTGCAACTTGTGGGGGTTGTGTTGAAGGCCAAGGCAGCAGTTCTCAAAGTCTGTGGATCCCTGTGTCCCAGGACTCTTTTAGGTAGTCTATAATGTCAAAGCTGGTTTTAGAATACTGAGGCATATTTGGCAGACGTTATCATGAAAATAAATGCAGTAAACTTGTCAACTGCAAGAAAAGCCGCTGACAATAATTGTTGCCAATGCTAAAATTCAAACTTTCAAGAAAAAATCAGAATTTTGAAAAACTTATATCTGCTTCTGTGAGCTTGACAGCTTCTATTATTTAAAACTTTTCCACTGAGATTTGGGGTGTTATCAATGAATGTGAATTTTAAAAATACGGTATAATGAAATGGATCAACATTTGGAATATTGGTATTATTTGGTGAACCAGCATTTTACATATAATCAAAGCATAATATTACAAAGTAATACATAAAAAAATTTATTTTAAAGTGTGAATTAGCCCAATGGATTTTAACTTGACAGAGTGAAAAATGTCATTGATGTTTTGTATTATACCTTCCAATGATCCTGTAAGAAACTACAATTTGTTGAGATTTGGTGTAGTGGCAGAGAATATCCACAATTACCTAAAAGAGATGACTAAAGTATTTTTTCTTCCAACTATATATGATTTTTGTAACTACATAGCAACATGATTTTTGTCACACACTTCAACTAAAACAACATATCATAGCTGATTACATGCAGAAACCAAATTCAGTTGACTTTTAAGTTAAATATCAAAAAGGTTTACAAAAATATTAATTTCTGTTCACTTTTTGTTTTGTAGAAGATACTTTCATTTAAAAATATTATTTGTGTTAATACACAACAGAGCTATTCTTTTTTAAAATTAATATTTCAGCTTTAGTTTCTTTTCTTTTTTTTCTGAGATGTAGTCTCACTCTGACACCCAGGTTGGAGTGCAGTGGCATGATCTCGGCTCATTGATACCTCCACTTTCCAGGTTCAAGCGATTCTCCTGCCTTAGCCTCCCAAGTAGCTGGGATTACAGGTGTACGCTATCACACCCAACTAATTTTTGTACTTTTGGTAGAGACGGGTTTTTGTTGGCCAGGCTGGTCTCGAACTCCTGACCTCAAGTGATCCACCTGCCTTGGCCTCCCAAAGTGCGGGGATTACAAGCATAAGCCACTGCACCCGTCTCAGCTTTAGTTTCTAATGCAGCAGATAAACATAGATTTAACCTACATAAGCAAAGCTTTTGGGGGTTATCAGTTAGTTTTTGGTGGTGTTAGGATTCAGAAAACTATACAATTAAATTAAGGCCTCAGAGGGAAAGGTTTGTCTCTGACTTTCTCCTGCCCTCTTCTCTATCAGTTCCATTCTAATCCCCAAGGTTAGCTGTAGAAACTAGAATCCTTCTTCTCTACTAAGGCAGGTCATAGTAAACAGAACCGTTGTTCCCCAAAGCCAGCCTAAAAACCTAAAAAATGTTACTCTAACTTTCCCTCCACCTTTCTATGTAAAAAATGACCATAAAGAAATTATCTGACCTACATTATTTGACTGTAGATCATAAGACCTCCATTCCAGAGAGAGTCCTGTCCCATACCCAGAAGGAAGGAGTGCTGCACGCAGAGGCCAAGAAGAGTCTAGACAGAGAGGCCACCCAGGGTTTCCCCACAGTCTGTTAGCCTCAAATTATACGATTTTTAGTCCAGTTGTATTTGTACATGGCTGTCCATACTTAGTTGAACCTAAGCATGAAAGTGGACAATTTGTCCTGTATCTTTAGGTCTTCATGCTGAAGGTTCCCATGTCACTTAAAACTACATATCAAATACATTTTCTCATTTTAATCTAATTAATCCAAATTTTCTCCAATTAATCTGCTTTTTGTGGGTTGATTTTTTTTTTTCAATGAAACTTCACTGGGTAAAAGGAAAGTTTTCCTTTGGCCTCTACAGTAGTAAAGTGGTCAGGAGACTAAAAGTCTGTGGATCACTGCACTAAGCTAAGAAGTTTTGAATATGGTGATGCGTAGAATAACATATTTGTATTAAGAACATTACTCAGCCAGCAGTCTGGAGATGGGCTAGGAGATGAACGCCTTGGTAAAATTTTATGAGAGTTTATCCTGTAAGTAAAACTTGGAGGATATGTTATTTTCTAGTTTCTTTTACTAAACAGGTCTGAATTAGGTACAAAATGTTCCATTCACACTAATTTCCACTCTAGTGTGAATAGTTTTTGAAGGTTCTAACATGTTCATTACACTTAAGAAAAAATAGTTAAGGAACAAGAAAAGTTCATTGCAGTTGCTCAGTTGGGAAAAAATATGGATGGCTGGAAACTGTGTCCCATATCCTAAGGCTGTTCATGTGGAAGAAGGAATTAAGCTTATCTGCTCCAGTGGGTATAATGAGTTCCAATGGTTGGAATTTACAGGGAGGCAGATTTCAGAACTATGTGACAGCTAAAACTGTTGAAAAAAGAGCTGCCTCATTTGACCATTAATTCTTTCAAAATAGCTACTACTATGTGTAATGTTAACTCAATGCAGGCCACTCTTAGACACTTGACATGATCCTAATTCATTTCATTCTTACAATAACACCAAGTGATAGGTATCATTGCATCTCTATGTCATAAATGAAGAAATGAGTTTAAAAGTTTAACTCTTCACTGGCTTATCCAAGGCTGCTGAGCAGAAGCAGAACCAGTATTCTAACTCAATTCCACTGATTTCCCTATTGAGGCTTTTGACATCATGTACACAGCCTTTCCATGAAATATGCAACAGCAGCTATAAGGAATATTATGACAAACTGGATTTACAGTTTGTTCTAAGCACTAAGATTTTTGAACTACTTGGAGAGAATACTCTAGGATTCCTGAAGCTTTTTTTTTTCTTTTTTTATGTCAAATGATGTAGCTCTAATATATGTATTTTAAAAATGTATGATATTCCATTAATTTATAGGCTTTCATTTAACTTTGAGCATTTTCTTTTGAAGACAGTAAGTGCTACATTCCATACTTTCCCATTTTTCATATTTTAATTTTTTTATTACATTTTAAGTTCTGGGGTACATGTGCAGAACAGGCAGGTTTGTTACATAGTTATACACATGCCTTGGTGGTTTGCTGCATCCATCACCCCGTCATCTACGTTAGGTATTTCTCCTAATGCTATCCCTCCCCTAGGTCCCCACCCCACAACAGGCCTTGGTGTGTGATATTCCCCTCCCTGTGTCCATGTGTTCTCATTGTTCAACTCCCACTTATGAGTGAGAACATATGGTATTTGGTTTTCTGTTCCTGTGTTAGTTTGCTGAGAATGATAGTTTCCAGCTTAATCCATGTCCCTGCAAATGACATGAACTTGACCTTTTTTATGGCTGCATAGTATTCCATAGTGTATATGTATATGTGCCACATTTTATTTATCCAGTCTGTCATTGATGGATATTTGGATTGGTTCCAAGTCTTTGCTATTGTGAACAGTGCCACGATAAATATACATGTGCATGTGTCTTTACAACAGAATGATTTATAATCCTTTGGGTGTATACCCAGTAATGGGATTGCTGGGTCAAATGGCATTTCTAGTTCTAGATCCTTGAAGAATCACCACACTGTCTTCCACAATGGTTGAACTAATTTACATGCCCACCAACAGTGTAAAAGCATTCCTATTTCTCCACATCCTCTCCAGCATCTGTTGTCTCCTGACTTTTTAAAGATCACCATTCTAACTAGCATGAGATGCTATCTCATTGTGGTTTGGATTTGCATTTCTCTAATGACCAGTGATGATTAGCTTTTTTTCATATGTTTGTTGGCCACATAAATGTCTTCTTTTGAGAAGTGTCTGTTCACGTCCTTAGCCCACTTTTTGATGGGGTTGTTTTGTTGTTTTTTTTTTCCTGGTAAATTTGTTTAAGTTCTTTGTGGATTCTGGATATTAGCCCTTTGTCAGATGAGTAGATTGCAAAATTTTCTGCCCATTCTGTTGGTTGCTGATTCACTGTAATGATAGTTCCTTTGGCTGTGCAGCAGCTCTTAAGTTTAATTAGATACCATTAGTCTATTTTGGCTTTTGTTGCCATTGCTTTTGGTGTTTTAGTCATGAAGTCCTTGCCCATGCCTTGAAAGGTATTGCCTAGGTTTTCTTCTATGGTTTTTATGGTGTTAGGTCTTATGTTTGTATCATGTTAGGTATTATGTATTAAAGATTTAAATCTTTAATCCATCTGAAGTTAATTTTTGTGTAGTGTGTAAGGAAGGGATCTAGTTTCGACTTTCTGCATGTGGCTAGCCTGTTTTTCCAACACCATTGATTAAACAGGGAATCCTTTCCCCATTGCTTGTTTTTGTCAGGTTTGTCAAAGATCAGATGGTTGTAAATGTGTGGCATTATTTCTGAGGCCTCTATTCTGTTCCATTGGTCTATATACCTGTTTTGGTACCAGTACCAGGCTGTTTTGATTACTGTAGCCATGTATTTGAAGTCAGGTAGCCTGATGCTTCCAGCTTTGTTTTTTGTTTTGTTCGTTTGTTTGTTTTGCTTGGTATTGTCGTGGCTATGCAAGCTCTGCTTTGGTTCCATATGGCAGCTTGATGGCGATAGCACTGACTGTAAATTACTTAGGGCAGTATGGTCATTTTCATGATATTGATTCTTCCTAACCATAAGCATAGAATGTTTTTCCATTTGTTTGTGTCTCCTCTTATTTCCTTGAGAAGTTTGTAGTTTTTTGTAGTTCTCTTTGAAGAGGTTCTTCACATCACTTGTTAGTTGTATTCCTAGGTATTTTATTCTTTTTGTAGCAATTGTGAATGGGATCTCACTCATGATTTGGCTCTCTGTTTGTCTGTTATTGGTGTATAGGAATCCTTGTGTTTTTTTTGCATCGATTTTGTATCCTGAGACTTTGATAAAGTTGCTTATCAGCTTAAGGAGATTTTGGACTGAGATGATGGGGTCTTCTAAATACACAATCATGTCGTCTGCAAATAGAGACAATTTGACTTCCCCTTTTCCTAATTGAATACCCTTTATTTCTTTCTCTTGCCTGATTGCCCTGGCCAGAACTTCCAATACTATGTTGAATATGAGTGGTGAGAGAGGGCATCCTTGACTTGTGCCTGTTTTCAAATGAAATGCTTCCAGTTTTTGCCCATTCAGTATGATGTTGGCTGTGGGTTTGTCATAAATAGCTCTTGTTATTTTGAGATACATTCCATCAATACTTAGTTTATTGAGAGTTTTTATCTTAAAGCGCTGTTGAATTTTGTCAAAGGCCTTTTCTGCATCTATTGAGACAATCATTTGGTTTTTGTCTTTGGTTCTGTTTATATGATGGATTATGTTTATTAATTTGTGTATGTTGAACCAGCCTTGCATTCCAGAGATGAAGCTGACTTAATTGTGATGGATAAGCTTTTTGATGTGCTGTTAGATTTGGTTTGCCAGTATTTTATTGAGGATTTTCATATCAATATTCATCATGGATATTGGCCTGAAATTTTCCTTTTCAGTTGTGTCTCTGTCAGGTTTGGTGTCGGGATGATGTTGGCCTCAGAAAATGAGTTGGGGGAGGATTCTCTCTTTCTATTGTTTGGAATAATTTCAGAAGGAATCGTACCAGTTTCTCTTTGTACCTCTGGTAGAATTCGGCTGTGAAACCATCTGGTCCTGGACTTTTTTTTGGTTGGTAGGCTATTAATTGCTGCCTCAATTTCAGGACTTATTATTGGTCTATTCAGGGATTCAGTTTCTTCCAGTGGACATCCTTTTTGTTGATGTTGAAACTACTTCTTTCTGTTTGTTAGTTTTCCTTCAAACAATCAGGCTCCTCTGCTGCAGGTCTGCTGGAGTTTGCTGGAGGTCCACTCCAGACCCTGCTTGTGTGGTAATCACCAGCAGGGGCTGCAGAACAGCAAAGGTTGCTGCCTATTCCCGAAGTTTTTCAGAATGCCTGGATCATACTTCATTTTCAATATGTATGTGTTAAATGACTAAATAAAGGTTTATAATTATAAAATAAAGAATATAGACCATTGTTTAGAATAATAAGTGTGATGGTACATTTTAGGTGTCAACCTGACTAAATTAAGATATACCCTGATAGCTAGTAAAGCATTATTTCAGGGTATGCCTGTGAGAGTGTTCCAGAAGATATTAGCATTTAAATCAGTGGACTACATAAGGAAGATCTTCCCTCATTCAGTGTGAGTTAGCACCATCCTATTGGCTTAGGTCTCTAATAGAACAAAAGAAGAGAAAACGTGCAATTTCCCTCTTTTCTGGAGCTGGGATACCGTTCTTCCCCTGCCCTGGAACATCAGGACTCCAGGATTTTGGGGCTTTAGACTCCAGAACTTGCACCAGCAGGTCCTAAGTTTCTCAGGCCTTCAGATTTGGACTGAGATTTATACCATGGGAATCACCTGTTCTAAGACGTCTCAACTTGGGCTGAGCCATGCTACCAGCTTTCCCCATATTCCAGCTTGCAAAGGCCTATTCTGGGACTTCTCAGGATCCATAATCACATGAGCTAATTATACTATTAAATCTCCTCTCAACCAATCAATCAATCATCTATCTTATCTATCTATCATCTATCTATCTTATTGGCTATGTATCTCTGAAGAACTCTGACTAATACAATATGTCATTTTTAATCATCCTAATGATTAAGAGTTATATTTTATAAATGTCAATATTACTTGATTTGGCTAAGTTGAAAATGACTGAAAATAAATAATATTCAAAATATCTTTAATTCAACAATTCTATGTATATATGGGAATCCCAGGGGAAGTGAGTGTTTAAGTTTCATTAAATTGTTTTTGCACATGAAACAAATATGATTAGGTTTTTGTGTTTAAAAAGCCAGAGCCAGCCTTTTTCTAAAGCACTTTTTCTAAAGCACTTTTTCTCAGGAGTAGTATAAACCACAAGTCATTGGCTGTTTGGCTATTTTCAGCTTCCATGAGCATCTCTCACAGCTCTGTGGTGTCAGAAAAGGATCTACTAAATACTTGCAACATCATATGATTTTTCTTTCTCTTCTTTACTTCATTCTAATTATGGTTTATTATATTAAAGCAGTATGATAGAAAAGAAATTACAAAATAGTAGGAGTCAGAAAGATTTGTCCAAATCTTTCTCTACCTCTAGCCAAGATTGAACTGTAGTTACTAGATTAGTTAGATATATAAAATTAAAATTTTAATCTTGTTCATCCTGTAGCAAAAGGAGCCAACGAGAACAGCAGCAATATTTTCTGCCCATTTGTGTCTGCATGCATGATCTGAAGCTTGACTCCCTGCTAGTCACTAGAAACATAGACATTTCTACTACACTCCTTCTAAAGCATCATGACATAATGTGTTGTAAATTTCAGATGTCCCAACATGACCATTGAGATTAAACATAAGAACTCTGCTTTCAGGAAGTCACTTAATTTTCCCACTTGGAGTACAGATCTTTTAATTCCATATGCAAATTTATGCATACAGCATGCCGATTTATGGTCTCTAGATTCTCTGACAATATCTAGTAGCCTTATTGGTAATGACCACTGTTGATGTGGGGTTTCACTGAGCAGATTTGGACAATAAAACCTGTGGCCAACATGTTGGCTGCCAATCTGAAGCACTGCCAGGCTATCTAGCTCTTTAGTGACAGGTTTCTGAAGTCGGACCTGTCACCTCACTTGGAAGCACAAAAATGTTTCATGAAGATAATTTTTTGCATGTGTTTTGGTGAATGCTAATTTGACAAGTATGTATGTTTTATATATACACACATATATACATACACACACACGTGATATATGAATGTATACATACGTACATACCAATATATTTATATGTAAATATATGTGTATATGTATGTATGTATATATGTATATAATAGTATATAGTATGTATATACACATATATATACACACACACCTATATTTCTGGGAGGGAAAACATTTGAAAGAGCACTGTGATGAGCTGTATGGAGAATTATATACCTGAAATTTATCAAAGTTGAAAATAAACAAGCAATAAATTAGTAAAAACATGCATTTTTCTTTTTAAAATCTAGTTTGGTAAGTATTTTTAACTTGGGTAGCAAGTCTTTTTAAAAAGGTCTAAAAGACTTTCTAAAAGGTCTATGTACATATTAATGTAGCTTGGAGATAGAAAACTAGAGAGGTTGAGGCGGGCAGGGGGGGAGGTTCCTCTCCTCCAATTAAAGTTTTGGTGACAATTATTTTTATATCTATGTAAAAAAAAAAAAATTCACAGGCTGAGTCCTGTATCACAGCTTATTTAATGGTGTTACCAGCTTGAATGCACTTTAGACCTGTGTATATCAATAAAACAGTCATTTGTAACAAATTCCATTTTGCTTAATGAAAAATTAAAATAAAATTGGCACGCATTTAGAGATTGAATCCCTCAAATTACAGATTACTTTGATTAGAACAGATTCCTCAACGGGTCTTCCTAAATATCTCTACCAGTCCCTGTGTGCTCTTGAGTGGCATTCCAAGCCATGGGCTCACTACAAGTGAAATAAGCATTGATTATGCCAAGAGACAATGTGACAGAAAACTTCTGAATGCTAAGACAAGGGTACACAGGTACTGTGAATTTTAAATATAGTTCTTCTTCCAGAGTTTCATTTTTCCAAGCTCTGTTGCTCTAGGAAAACCTTACTTCTTTTCAAAACAAGGGATTCAATTGATGTCCAAAACGTCACTTTACTTTGCCAGCCACACATAGCCCCAAGGTATTTTATGTCACTTAGGGAATCTAGGATTCTAGGGGGCAGAAGTCCATGAACTGGTTTTGTTTCCTTTAGTTCTGTTCTTTCTTTTTCTCTGATGTCTCCAATGCATTGATGTTCTAATTTGTGTAACTTTCATGAAAAAAAAAGTGACAGCTTGAACACATCTAGAGGTCAATACCTGTAGTTGGCTTGACTTCAAATACTGAGAAAGGAATTGAAATCCAGATATTTCCTCTGTCTTATTGCTCAAGTTCCCATGGAACTGGTAGGCTGACTTCAGCATCTGTTAAAATAAGCCAAACTCAGTATAATATAAAATAAATTTTTAAATAAGCATTTTAAAATGCTTAAAGATCTGGTTATTCCAGTGAGTAGATCTGTGATGTAAGCAGATATAAAAGTAGTAGAGATATTTTCCTAATTTAGGCAGGTTGTGATCTCAATTAACAAATATCTTCTCTTTAGAGCGTTTATCCCCAAATACAAAATCAGGGCATTGGAAAGATAGGGGCAACAGGGTTGAGCCATATTCTAAATTAAGGCTGGAAAATAACAAGCATTGCTGCTGAATTTCAGGATATTTTTACCACAGTAAGAATTCTAGTAGAAATAAAAAATATAATTTTCTTTTGAAGGACTCTGGCTGAGAAGCTAGGCAAAACTGAGGATAAGCTATTTAGTTTCCAGTATCCTGTTTTGTCCTTTCAGTCATTATCTTCTCCTCTTACCCACTCTCTAAATGTCTCTATGGAGAAGCTTTGAGAGTATGCTTGCTTGGCACTAAGACCATTACCACCCTCCTGGTGCTTGCCTTACCTTCCCTCCCAGATAGGTCTACCCTTAGTCTTCTAGTTGATATCTTTGAGGAGACCCCAAATGTGAGGACATCTGATAGGTCTCCGAGTTCATATACTGCCAAATATCTTGCAATATGTACAAATCTGCTAAAATTTATCAGTGACTGTTTCAATCTTTTTAGTTATTTAGAAAATAATACATTTGGTCACTAGAGCACCATCTGAATTTATATATTCTTAAAATTTGTATACTTAATTTCCAGATGCTTAAATATTTTTTGCAATCCCTTACCATCTCCCATTTCCATCCGAACTAAAATACTCAACATTTGTACGTTTTTCCCCAAAGAACATTGCCCCAATTAGCTAATTAGCTTTCAAAACACTCTCACGAAGGGTGTTCAGATATATAAAATTATGCTTTTCTCAAAGCTGCTGGAAGATTTATGGAGAGATTTGGCATCCAACTTTCTTTCATTCTCAAACAGTACTTTTGCTATCATAAAAGAAATTCTGACTTATTTTCAGTGAATAATGTTGCATATGTATATAACATTTTTAGACCTTCACAGGGAAGGCAATGTGCTGTACGTTCTGCTTCAAATAATATTCACAAATGAGTAAAGCTGACCAAATCATATGAACTTTTACAGTCATATGGAATAATATGTGTTCAGAAGACATCCACTTTCCGGCATTCATTTATTCATCAAATATTTGTTGAGCACTTGCTTTGTGGCAGACATGATAACCTGGCAAAAGAATTAACTGACCATGTAATAATAATTGCTACTATTTAATAAGAGTTTAAAACATTACATCATTTAATCCTAATTTCAATCAAGTAAAATTGCTTTATTAGTCAGGGTTTTTCAGAGAAAAATAATCAATATAATGTGGTATATATGTATATAAATGCACATGTGCACACTTACACACATAGAGAGATTTTAAGGAATTGGCTTATACAATTAGGTGGGCCAGGAAGTCTGGAATCTATAGGCAGGCCAACAGGCTGGAAATTCAGGGAAGAGTTGCTATTGCAATCCTGAGTGCTAAATCTGCAGACTGGAAACTCAAGCAGGGTTTCTATGTTGCAGTCTTGAGGCAGAATTACTTACCTTTCTGGAAACCTCAGTCTTTTCTCTGAAGGTCAACTGATTTTATACGGCCTACTCGCTTTATGGAGGTTAATCTGCTTGACTCAACATCCTACTAATTTAAATGTTAATCACATCCCAAAAATACCTTCACAGCAGCATCTAGTTTGATGTTTCACCAAACAACTGGGAACCATAGTTGACAGATAAAATTGTCCATAATAATGAGTATTGCTGTGCTTATTTTATATATAGGGAGGTTGAGGCTTACAGAGAAAGTTACTGGGATATGCCCAGATAATAATTGAGAATTTGGGGATTTGGGCCAGTCTTGTTCTAAAACCAGCATGTTTTTCTGTCAAAATATATGGAAGAATGTTACAAAAATACAATACATAATCCCTACATTTTAAGTATTTAGAATTATTTTAGGAGGTGATGCTAGGTTACAATGTGTTCGTTCATCCATTCCAAAAATATTGAGAGTCTACTATGTAAAAGGCATTATGCTAGGAGCCGGGAATAGAACAGTCAACAAAACAGATAATGGTTCTGCCCTCTAGTGGGAGAAACAAAAAATAACCAAATGAACATAAGAGCTACATATGTCAAATGCTAGAAAGAAAAATGAAATCATGTAAGGGTGACATGGTGATTCTCTGCAGTGGTGATATTTGAGCAGAGACCTGAATGAAGTGAGAGCATAAATCATGCAGATATCTAGAGAAAAGCATTGTGTTCAGTTAAAGGGAAAACCCAGAGCGATAGCCCTAAGATGGATTGGTGTTTGGCATGTTTCAGGAACAGCAGGAGACCAGTATGGCTGGAGCAGAAAGATGCAAGCCAGCTAATAGAGTAACAGATTCAATATAGCACAAGCAGAACATAATTGTTCTGAAGACAGAGGGAATACAAGAATGATTTGTTTAGAAGCACACAGAAAGGGAAAGATTCTTGAAAGGGAATTCTAATCAGAGTATTTGAAATTAGGAAAAAAAAGTAGGAAAGATTTAGGCAAATGTACTAAATCTGATGGTATGTCAAATGAAAATGAAGCAACATGGATACATATGATGATTTACTGGGACAGAGATCATGCAGATGACTAAGGGCCTTGGCTTGGTAGAGGAGAGGAACATAAGTGAGTTGATATGCAGGCTGAATTTGTGGATGTAGGCATGTGTCAAAGAACTTACCGTGAATCGATTAAAAGGAAGTTAATAATGAACTAAAATGCAGAAGCTTCATTTTGATATAAAATGAAGGGGTTGTCATTGTGGGTGTTCAAGATGGGAGGCCGACGCTGAAAGAAATATTTGAGGATAACAATGATTAACAAAATTAGTTAATTAACAAAATTAGTTAAAAGTGCTTTCTACATATTAAGCAGGTTTATATGCATCATGCCCTTTATTTCTTACAACCACCACTATGAGATAAGATACTATTATTACATCCTTGTTAGAGATGATGAAGCTGAGATAATGAGACATTAGTAAATTATTTAAAGTTACATAGCTAATAAGTTATTGAGGTGCCATTTTAACTCAGTAAGTCTGGTTCCAGAGCTCAAGCCTTAAATAGTAGTGCCTTTACAAGGGAGTCGGGCAACTCTAATGAAGATGTGGCCCAGCAATTTCTATGGCACATGGTTGAATTAAAATCATGTTTGCAATACTGAAAGAAAATTTAATTATGTTAAAGGAATGGGAAAATGTAAAGAAATTTAGATACAAAATATAGATTTGAGACAATAGTTTGGACCGAGCTTGTAACCTGGATGCAGAAAATAAAGGGACATTATAATAGAACATGATGATGGATTTGATTTGGAAGGTAAAGGAACAAAGACAGCAATTCTAATGTTGGAAGCTTATGACTATGAGGAAATTAGCAGTGAGAAAAGCATAATCATGTATCACTTACTTACCAAACATAAATTCAGTTTCATTTAATTCTCTGAACACTGTGAGGTTTCTGAAGAATAATTATTTCCATTTTACAAATAGCATAGGTCAATTGTATGTCCCAGTGCTACACTGATAACAAGTGGCAGAGTCAAGATCAAATCTGAGTCTGATCTGAATCCAAGAGCCAACTCCTTTTCTTCTTCATGCTACTTCAACTTTTGGACAGATATCAACAAGTCTCAGTATTTAGGAGATTCTCCCAGTTACACCATAAGGTTGTCCACATATGAAAGCCAGGAAGGCACTGAGGTTCAGGACTGAAAATGCGTATTCAGGAATTAACAGCAAAACATCCATGTACTTGCAAAAAACACAAAAAAGTTCAGAAGGGGAAGAATTGTAACCAAGAAGTGATTTGGGGGAGTGGGTGGAATGGAGGAAATGGGGAAAAAAGATGGACACTAGCTGAGGACAGAGAGTGAAGATCAAGAAGTTGTTACTCTTTGGCACTGAATTCTTCAGAGCAAGAAAATCCAAAACCTTAGCAGTGGAATGACACCTCCACCACGCCGTTTCATCTGTGTCCCCTGCATAAGCGAACACCATCTGCTATGGAGGCGGAACAGTGGTGAATTGGAATAGCAGTCCAGACTCAATTCTGAAAACCTGGCAATGACTTTACATGGCAATTTGAAGTTTGCAGGGATGTAGGAGCTTCCTTGTACCAGCCAACTTACTGTGCATTCTCAAACAGAAACAAGCAAACAAAACCCTGCACATTCTGTGAAAATGTTCTTATGTTTTTACCATAAGAAATAAACCTTCAAAATAATAACCTAGATTCCAGATAATATATTCCTCATACCGATTTGGTAAGATTCCATCATACAAAATTAATTAGTGGATTCAATGTGTGTAGGGGAAGGTCGGGCATTTGGAGGGGGAAAGATTAACTCAGAATATTGGTAGCCACAATCTGTTACATAGCGCACCAATACCTTTTAAACGGGCAAATTTATTCTTTAGCATTTAATTCTGACTTTGGAATATTCCAGAACAGAATAAACCAAAATAAGTCATGAATTTAAAATCTGAGTGGAATTTCATGAAAACTGTCTGATCTTGTTTCTTAAGGATAAATGCAACAGAGCTAAGTTGTCCATTCACAGCAGTCAGACAGCTATAAAATAGAGTAAATATTTATTTTCCTGTTGTCTGTACTTTTTAGAGGGGCAGCCATAAGTATCTGGAGACAGAAGAGTAGGCTTGTGAAAGGAATACACACTGAGCAGCCAACGCTAGCTTGCTTAAACCCCGAAAGTACCATTTGACCAGATGGAAAATTCTGTTTGCCTTAGAAACTACTCAACCATCCCTTGGGCTTAATTGTCCCAGGTGTTGTGGCCATCTGCCAGACTTGTTTACAACAAACCGTTGCTTAAAAATGGAATGCTGAAATCTCACAGCTTTCTTAGGTCGTGGTCAAGAGCATATAGAATTGGAAATTAAATCTTGAATCTTATATCCACCATTTCTATTATGATAGTTGCTGCAACAAAAGAGACAAGAGAGATTGATTAGGCAAAGTGAATTGTTGACATAAATTGAAAGCAAGAGAATGTTTCAAAGGTAAAGAGTGAAGAATTCAGGCACACACTGGAAACTAAAAGCTTAGGAAACAGTGAAATTTTCAGAGAACTATTTCATTCAGTATTTGTGGTGAGAACTCTTGGTCATTTAGGTATACATTGGCAAAGATCCCAGAAAGATAAGCAGAAGAAGGTAGCAAATTAACGTGAGTAATAAAGAAACACACATTTTAAATAATCGACGTCCTTATGTGTGAGTATTACAAGCAGTATTATGAGCAGGATATTCTTGAAGCTGTTCCTGTAAGCAACTTGTGCTATTGTGCTCCTCCCACAGAAGGATTGTAAATGCCTGCAATATAATTAATTAACTAAAGCTGTAATTTCAGCAAAGAATGAGGTATTTGGTTGTTCATGAGTAAACATCTTCATAATCTATTTTCAGCCTGCTTTAACAGAGCTACAAAAGCTAAAGTGAGCCCAGTTATTTTCTATAAAAAGAATCAAAATTTAGTGGTTTTGAAAATAAGAGAGAGGTTAAAGGATAAGAAAATTAAAGTAATGGGTAACATTTAATTTCAAATAAAAAGTAAATATTGAAACCCAGTAAGTATTCTAATTCAATTAAGGAGTTTGGTGACAAATAATAAAGATAAAACTCTAGCACTTCATTACTAGGCTTTTCTAAAAGAGAGTTGTGTGCTTTTTTCCTTTTTTTACTCCAAATATTTTCCTCAAGTAGCTCCCCTCTTCTCCTTTCTGCAATTGAAAACTGAAAACCTGGTCCTATTTCAATCACTGTCAATGCCACTTGACTCTCTGATAGATATGTTTATTTCTTCCTCTGCATGAACATTTTAAATCTCTGCTTTCTGCTTGAAGTCACTTACACATAAACAATTCATGCGTCTATTTCCATCTTAGCACAACTTTCATGGTATAAAGAACTCTAACCTGATGAAGGTGGTGGGTAGCTCCAAACCTTCTTAGTAGTTTCCTATTTTGTCCAATCGTGGAAATCAGGAGCTCCTAGACTGCTAGCAGTGGTTTCTCTACCCTCTCCCTTTGGCATGTACATGCTCATCTTCTTAACTCCTATTGTATACTCGCTCTCAGTTTATCCATAATTCATTGTGGTTTTTGGTCAATGTACCACCGGTCTTCCCTTCCCTTCATCTATAGCAAATAGACATTAAAAGGTGGCTTTCTGCGACTTTCTTGCAACACATTTAAAGGATCTTCTAAGAGCTCCCTCTCCTTGTTAAATGGTGACATTAGCAACTACAAATAGCATAGCTCTTTCAGGAATGCAGTCGTTACTTATTTGGGTTGCCTAGAAAAACAGCCTGTATACATTTATAAGGTGCGACACAACCTTCCCACCTTTCTCTTTCTCTCTGTACCTTGTCCTTAGATCTATGTAAATTCTGATATGCCCCAAGATTTTAAAACTAAATATAAGCAAATACAAAAAAACTCTTAGATTATGTGAAAGATATAAATTTCAATGAAACATCTATGCCCTTAAAGAAGCTTAAACACTAATTGTGAAGACAGACATGCATACATGCTGGCATGAAGGTAGGTAGAGCGCCTAGAATTGTTACTACCCTTCTGCTGAACTTTGAGAAACATTGCCATGTGGGAGTCCTGCCCCAGTGTCCTATTGCTTTATGTTAGACTGCTTGAAAACAAACACTAATCCTGATTTGTTCTGAGTTAAGTTTGACTTACTTGGCCTTTGTAATTTGAAGTCTGGACATTTTTTTTTAAGGAGGGGAAAGGAGAGGGGCAAATTTTCTGAATTATCCAATTAGGCCACACTGAATATGGTACTTGGGGGAGTACAGTAGACTTGTTTAAATAAATAAACAGGATTTTCTCAAATTCAATGAATAGTATGACAAATCTTGATAATACAGTTTAGGGTTCTACATTAATGCTACATTATAAAATCTGAATTTTTATAATGTAGGCTGATTCTGAGGCATTTCCAAAGAAGTATCACCAAACTGTCTATATTCCCGAAATGATGACTTAAAAGATCACTTTCAACTTAGAAATAGATTTCCTTGTTTTATTCCCAAAACATATTATTTTATTGTCATATGTATCCCAAAGTAAATAAGTAAGCTAAAATCTTGTGACAATACTAAGTTAGATTTACATTCATTAACTTCATTTTGTAAAAAAAAAATTTACAGATCATGGAGTTTTCCACTGTATATTTAAAATATAAATACTTTTTCTAAGTTTATTTGTATTATTAAGGCTACCAGAGATATAAATTAATTTTTTTCTTTACTCCAATAGATTTTAAGTACAAACATTAATGTACATATTAATAATTTATTTTTCTAAATTTTTAATTTAGGAAAATATCAAAAGTGCAAAGTAGAAACTGTATTTTTCTTTCAAACAGCAACAAAAAGTTCTTAAGTCTCCCCTCGAAACTATGTCTGCCCTAATTCTGTCCTACTTTTTGAAGTAGGAGGACAGTTGGTTTCCTACCTATTAATTATCAGCCCTGTTCATAGAGACTGTCAGGGAGGAAGCAACCAGGACTTCTTTGGTAATAGTGTGATGATTGCACATGACAATTTTATAATTAAGACACTTTAAAAAGGGAGACAATTGTACCAAAAAAAAAAGAAAAGAAAAAAGAAAAACTCTAAAAATGTTCTCCATTTTCATCAACGCTCTGACTGGTATGTGTAACCTGAAAATAGCTAATAATTCTCTTTAGCTTGAAAAGTTTCAACTATTGTAAAAAACCTTTATGAAATTCATTTCTGGCTCTGCAGACTAAGGCAGACTCCTTAAGGAGTATGGATCCATGAGAATAAATATAAAATCAACTTTCAGTGTGATATACTTCACACTGGCAAATGATTTAGTTAGTCCTTTAGCAGGTGTTCACAAAGAAAATTAAATTTACGACATTAGGAGCCAAATAATCTGTTCTTCAAGCCCCATGGTATGCCCACGATAATTGAAGTTTTACAAATAATTCAGGCTCTATCTGCTACAATGGCAGTCCAAATTCAATTTAGCAACATTCCAGGGATCTAAGGGAAGTCAGCACTCCCTTTTAGCATTGTAGGGGCCAGGCCCTTTGCTGGCATCAGAAGATGACTTAATTCCTGTCCAATATGCACACCTGCTGCATATCAAGGACAGAGATTATTGCTCTTTGGCGATCTTTGCCAGTAAATCTTTACCTTGATGATTTTGTCATGCTTTGTTAGCTCTTTGATATAGACCTCATTATTCCTTGCATCAGTTTCTTCAGCTCCATTCACAGGACATTTGGTGATGAGTTTGTTCTGAGCCTGGTTGTGTAGATGATGGAATTTTTAAATGTCAAGATTACTGAAGATACTTTTTCGTTTTGGCTCAGATGTGACTGGCATGGTGCTGCTAGTCCTTTCTATTTCTCTGTTTTCAGGCTAAACAATTTGTGATATATTTATGTAGCCTACACTTATGTGAGATGAAAATGTAGACAGAGAAACACTGAGCTTCTACAGTAAAGCTGTCTATGACATTGCAATTCAAAGTTTCAGAAACCATGATAATGAACAAGTCATTTGTAGATCAGCTTGGACTCCTCTCTTTCCACCATACTTATTAGACAGAAAACCTATAAATCAGATTGAACTGATGGAAAATGAATGCACAAATCAGAAGGTAAAAACAGCCACAGATAAAAAGATAGGAATTTTAGAAGATCTGTCCTATGGGAAAACATATTCCCTTAGGAATAAATTTAGTAAGAGCTCTGTACTTAAAGTATAAATGCTGAGCAATTATGGAGAGAGAAAGACAACTACTCTTAACTGGTATAAAAGGCAATAGCCATTCCAAAATAGATGATGATGGAAGCCATATTATCTATTACAAACTTAATTCATTGCCAACATTCCATGGAATTTTCCCGTATCAAGGCAATCAATTAGTTCTTTAGCACTTAACCCAAAGGTTACTTTTAATTCTTCAGTTTACTTAATTTCTTTAAAGATAAATTATTTTCTCTCTACCATTCCTTAAGTCTTAGCATTCTTCAGAGTTCTAACATGTCTTCTCTCACTGTAAAATTTCTGCATAGACTGTATTTTAGTCAGCTTGGGATACTACAACAAAAATACAATACACTGGGTGTCATAAACAACAGAAAATGCATTTCTCACATTCTGGAGCAAAGATCAAGTTGGCAGCAGATTTGGCATCTAGTGAAGGACCTTCTCCTGGTTTAGAGATGACTGTCATCTCCTTGTATCTCCACATGGTCCACCACGTCCACACTGTCATCTTTCCACAGAGTGGAGAGAGAGATACAAAGCACGATTTCTAGTATCTGTTTTAATAAAGACACAAATCTAGCACCAAGTCATATAATTCATAGCTCCTTATGTATTTAAATCCTTTCATTTCCCTCCAATCTCACTGCACCCATTTAATGCAGGCCACCATCACATTTTACTTAGATCACAAGAAGAAACTCCTTAACAGGCCTCCCTTCCTACTTTCTCTTCCTTCTTCATGTTCTAAATATTATAGAAACTTACAATCATGAAATATGATTGTTATTGTTGCTGGTATCAGATATTTAGAAAAACTATTTTGGTTGTGATTGGAGAAGCCCCTTAAAACATTTCTGTCATCTGATTGAAAAATACGTAAGTATACACCAAATAGCCAGCTGTTGACAGAAAACCTGAGAAAGTATCTGTCATGCAATGTTAAAAAGCAAAGCACAACGTTTTCTTCCACACAGGCAAAAAGGAGATACACTCAGCTGGCAGGAAGGCAACTTCACACACCCACCATGTTGTCACCTTCCCTGAGTCTAATTAGAAACTTTAATCTAGAACAGCATAAAACAAATCAGATTTTCCCCTTCTAAAGATGTCATGGTTATCTCCCATTTTAATCGCAGCAGCACAGAAGTAAGTTATGAGCTGAATCCAAAGAGAAGGAACACCTACAGCTTGCTATATACAGGAATGCATGGAAAGAACAGCTGCTCATGTCTGTGCTCTAAATTACCCCCACTCGAGCCAATGGCACTCTCGAATGCTGCTGCTGGAACTCTACAACTCAGAAGACAGATGAACAGCAGGCTGCCTGAAGGGGAAAACTCCAATTTCAAGTGGGCCCTACCCTTGCTTGAACAATTCATATCAAGGGAAAATTCATGGCACTGAATCTGGTATTAATGGATGAGGGAGGAGCATCACCAAGAATAAGTTCTGAAATTAAGAGTTTTAGATTTGATGAACTTAGAAAGCTGAGTGTCATGATAGCATAGATTCCTTTCCTTTCGGTGTTACTCCTTAAAATTTTCATTTCTCAAGAACATCCTGAGTTTTGTGTATAAACTCTATAGAATGGTCTATGCTAATCCATACATAGAGTAATTATACATATAATTATCTTCCCTGGCCTTCTGCTAAGCTCTAGTCTCATATATGATAATTATAGTCACTGTTTGCTCAGCACCTACCATACAAGATTTGCATTTGGTCACTCAACTGACTCAGTATTTATTGATTTCATACTGTGTCCTGATATACCTCTCCTTGAATACTCTAAAGATAACTGACATCAAATATATGCCAGCCTAAACTCGCATATTGTTTCTTGAGACATGGCCCAAATTTTTGTCTCAGTAAATAGCAATGTCTTCCGTTTTGGTTTTCTAAGCCACAAACCTGAGAATTATCCTACATCCTGCTTTCTTTCCCACGTCAGTCATAAAATCAATTTCCATAGATGTTTTTCATTCTAAACTTTCACGCCCCTTCCTTTCCACATGGAGAGGGTATATAACTATAAATCACATATCTTTTGAACAATAACATTCTTTGTTCTTTGTTAATAATCAAGTGGATAAAGCCTGTGCCCAGAGAGCTCAGTTTAACATGTGAGACAGGCAAATGTCCAGTGTTTCGATAAAGCACGTTGTCAAACAAAAAGTAAAATTAGACGCCAGAGGGATGGACTGCAGTTCTGGCATGTTAAGTTTTCTTCTTGGGAGAGTATGATGGGTTCCTCGTGTCTGTGTTTCATAAGCTTGAGAGTTCCTTGGAAGCAGGTACCATGTCTTGACATCTTATACAGCTTTATGATTCTCTCCCCTTCTTAGTCAGATGTAGTAACCTGGTACAGAACTCCCATTTATTAAAATCCATGTCTTAAAACTAATAGTAATAAAAGTAAGCATTTTGTTTTGAAGTTTTATGTAAATTTCCCTGGAAAGGAAAAGTTAGCTGTAAAAAGCATGACAACTTAAAAACTGAACTTAGCACATTAACTCAACTGCTGGAGAGTAAAAAGAGTGAGATAGAGGGAAATAATAAAATTCAGTAAAGACTACTACAATGTGCTTCAGTGGCTATTTTGGAGAAGACAGAGTTCAAAGCAACAACAACTGAAATTTGAGGACCCTCTTCTCAGGGTCTGCCTTGAGCAGAGTTGACAAGTAGATAGTTTGGCTTTTGAGTTCTCTTAAAAGTCTACAGCCGTTTCTATCACCTGGAAACCCCTTTTCTCAACTGGAGGTTACTAGAGGTTACTGGAGTCTTGTTTTTGTATGCCTTCCTAGAACTTCCATTTCTAGCAATTTTTCATTATTTCTAACTTCCTGTCTTACTCCCCGCAGATATGTTTGTCTCTATGCTAATTTTAGCAGATTATGTTATTATGGTAAAACAATTATATCTGTCAACCAAAGCAAAAACATCTGTTAGAAACACAATTCAGATAAGAGAATTTTAGGAAATTCAATATGAGTAAGATACAGTCTTTGTTTGTATGTAGCTTACTGTCAAGTATAGACAAATTATAATATATCGTCTCCTAAATGCATTAAAAGACTAAAGGAAAGCCCTGTGAAAACCCCGAGGAAGGCAGCTCACCATTCTGGGGGATTTGGGAAAGGGTCCACAGAGGAAGTATTTTATGCTGTATTTTCAAAGGTGAGTACATTTTTCAGATAAATTCTGTAGTCAGCAGGAAGGGAGAGAAAATGTGCATTCCAAGCAGAGAATTGTACTTTCAAAGGCCTAGAGCTATGAAAGGGCACTAAAGATTTAAAAGATGCTAGAAAATAAATATGACTAAAAAAATAGAAAAATGAATCTCATCATTTATTTACTCTCTTACCCGCAATACTTTTGTTTTAAAAGCTTCTGAACCAAATAAGGTTTGCTGTAGTGATAGAACATCTGACTACCTGAGGGAGTACTGTGGGGTAAAGTTTGGACTATGCGAATGTGGAGTATTTTTGGTCAAGGGGACCCTGCAACATGGATATGTTTAAACCTGTCTCCCAAATCATTTTCCTCAATCATCCTGCACTGCCAATGTGGAACTCTACTACCACCATCAATCTATTCTGGTGTCACAGTTGACCTTATTACTGGTTAAACTCATGTCTGTATCTTACATATATACTCTCTCATTTATCAGTGTGCTTAGTATAGGAGCAAAAAAGTAAATTTATTTAACAGAGTTTCACATGACATAGGACACTTCAGAAATGAAGACACAAGGATCCAGGGAATACTGTATATTTTTATGGTGGATCTGACAAAACACATGGATATTTGCAGAGAAATTTGATTGGACAAAAAGAACATGATATAATGGTAATAAACTGGGGTAAACCCAGCAAAACCTGTTTGTTCAGATTCTTCTTAGCCTCTCTGTGTAGCATCCTTTCCCCTAAGTATAGCACAGTACACTTGTCACACAAGGGTCGTATGATCTACTTTCAGGGAGGTAGGTCAAAGAGTGATTATTAGGTTTTATAGCTTGCATTCAAGGGTAGTTTCTGTGACTTGCCTCAGGGAACAGAAGTTATTATTTCTATGATCCATGTTGGAGGATAAAGGAGTGTGCAAGAAAAAGGAGCTAGGAGAAGATCAGACAGACTGCCTCTTCTGAGGTCCTCCTGAGTCCCTTCAGTTTAAAGTACTCAGCATACCAAGGAGCTACACTTTGGGACATCATTTTCTGAGCCCCTACACTATTATAAGTTTATACTTGTATATGAAATGTAACATAAATAGATCTCATTGAATTAATCTCTAAGCAATCATAATGAAAACATGTATTGACATTTAACATAACCCTTAGGTATTCTATTTATTCATCTTTTCAATACCCGGTGAGTTGGGTATTACCATCCTTCTCATTGAATATTTGAGTAAAGTGAGACATAGGAAAATATTCATCTTGTTTCTTATAAAATATTTAATCATGCTAAAACACACTTTGTTTATATTTTGATGTCAATTTATTTGTAAAAAATGTTTTTAAATGTGTGACACTACTTTGTATATGTGTGTGCATTTGTGTTTTACAATGAAAATTATTGTACTAAATGATTCCAGCAAAGGAGAAAATAAATGCAAGATTTTTGAAATGATGATCATTCATTAAAAATTCCTCTGAGTTTGTTCCAGGAACTGTGAACCATCTGTACCATGTCAACAGCTCAGGTTGTGTTCGCAGCCATGCAGGAGAATGGGAAGTACCAAAATGTGCAATTAGTTGTGACCTGTATAAATAGTTTATTGTTGTGAAGGATGCAGAAATTTCAGGACTGAGCCTCTTTTAAGACTTTCCAAAAAGCCTTAGGTTTCTCTCTTCTGTGAGGTATATTTCTATGGGATTCTCTTTGCTGTACAGATAATGCTATCAGTGTATTATGATTTCATCAAGAAAATCACCTGCTTAAATATTTTGATTAAGGTTAAGACTAATGTAGATTATCACAGAAAAGACATTAAGCATATTAATATGTTACGGTTCTATCAAAATTTTTTAAACTATGAGGGAAACCAAACTTTTTAATCCTAAGTGCATCTACGTAAGTTTAATGGTTATATTAATTATAATAATACTTGTCTATTTGTTGAAAGAATACCTTTCATAGAATAAATGTAGTTTTGCTTCTATCAGGTCATATGTTGTTAAACTTCTGATTTTTTGTTTTATACATCTTTATTTAAAATAACCTATAATTCTATAATACGTTTCTTTCCTCACTATCTGAATGGATGAGACATGGCTTTGCTATCGGTGCCATTTTATATATGGTTTTATAGATTCATCATCACTATCCTCCTTGAAGTAAGTAATGTGTACCCTCTGAGTAATGGCATGAAGCCACTGTTGGGGAAGTCTAGCTGGTTGTTTTATTCAACTTCTAAAGCCACCTGGGAACTGCTAAATAAGCCCCTGTGTTTCTCTTAGGTCTGAACTTAATTTGCTAGGACTTCATTGTATACTTACGAGACAGAGTACAGTAAGTGTAGACATTAAACTTGATGAGAATCTTTGCAAATTTGGTCATTCAAATAGATGTTAAATGAAACAAATAAATTGCTCTATGGTTTAAGAGCTACTCAAAAGTTAACCCAATACTCCTACTTCTAACTCTTACACTGTGAAAAAACCTTATTCACAGATGGATTCAAAGAAGCATGCAATCTTAAAGCTGAAATGGACCTTGGAGACTTTTAAACTAAAACAAGAACTCAGTAGAAATTCCCAAATTGGCAGCAAGCTTTTGTTTAACTATTTTCTTCAACTACAGTTGGTGAAGGGGAACTCATTGCTTCCTGAGATGTTCAATTCCAGTTGAAAAGTTCCAATTGTGAGAGTTCTTCTTTATGTTCCAATCCAATTGGCCGTAACGTTAGAGATGAACTAGATGAGTTGATAACTTTCCCACTTGACAGCTATTAGAGAATGAGGATACTTATCTTTCAGCTCAAATATATTGGTAACTTCCACATCTGTTTATTGTTAATTTGTTTTTAGAGAGGGACTTTTTCCCTTTATAAAAATATAATATACCTTATAGATAGAAATCATAAACTTACAGTTTACATTGAACACAAAAATATCACATTTTATGTTTTAGCACAGTGAATAATAAAAGTAATTTAAGATCAATGAAGAAGTAGTTACTTAATTAATAGATTTGGAGTATATAGTTAGCAAATGAGAAAAGATTCTGTTTGGTTCTTTCCATAGCATAATATACCAAATAAATAGAATTTGAATCAAATAGCTAATATAAATACTAAAATTTAACCAAACAAGAAAAATACTGTCTATTAAATATCTTCAAGGTAAAAATTTTCTTAGTTTAGAAAGAGAAGAAATCCCAAAGGAGAGTATCTATAAAGATATAAATAGTGTAAATTTCTGCATGCAAAAACACAAACAGAATTAAAAGCCAGAGTAGGAAAAATCTCTTTAATATATAAAAAGTTTTAAAAATCAATAGAAAAAATCTTATCTCAAAAGATAAATGAGAATATATTAATAGATACATTTCACAAGCAGAAATACAAAGGATAAACAAGCATATGAAAATATTTTTATAGATAATCACACACAAGTCAAAATGAAAACTAAATATTATTCTAGCAATAATCAAACATTATAAAACTTAAACTAGGCAGAGACTTTATATACTTCAATACAATTTTTTTTTGTGTTTATATTTGGCATTACATATCAGAGCAATAAATATATGCATGTACCGGTAAAACGGTTTTGAGAGTTTTTCCTAAAGAAATAAGAGAGAGGTGGTATTTTTTTTTTAAATTTATAAAGGAAAGAGATTTAATTGACTTACAGTTCAGCGTGAATAAGGAGGCCTCCAGAAACTTACAATCATGGCAGAAGGCAAAGGAGAAACAGGCCTTCTTCACAGGGTGGCAGGATGGAATGAGTGCCAAGCAGGGGAAATGCCAGATACTTATAAAACCATCAGATGTCATGAGACTCACTCCCTATTATGAGAACAGAATTGGGGAATCGCCCCCATAATTCAATTACCTTCACCTGGTCCCACCCTTGACACATGGGGGATTCCAATTCAAGGTCAGATTTGGGTGAAGACACAGACCCAAACAATATCACTTGCCAAAATTGTTTTGTATAAATTTAAAGGGGGAAAGTTCAGTTTTAATATATGGAGGTACTGCATAGTGGGCAAATCTGGGTTTCAGTGTCACCATCACCTCAGTAGTATATATTGTACTCATTTCTCATCCCTCACTCTCCTTCCACCTTCCTATCCTTCTAAATCACCAGTGTCTATTATTCTACACCTTATGCCATGTGTACAGATTATTTAGCTCCCATTTATAAGTGACAACATGCAGTATTTGACTTTCTGTTTCTGAATTATTCCACTTAAAATAAGGGACTCCAGTACTACTCATGTTGTAGCAAAAAAAAAAAAAGAAGAAAAGAAAAATCAAAACTGTTTTTAATGGCTGAGTAGTATATATCACATTTTTGTCTATCCAATCATCCATTGATGGACATTTCAGTCATTCCATATCTTTAATATTGTGAATAGTGCTGTGATAAACATACAAATGAATGTATCTTTAATACAATAGTTTTTCCATTGGGTAGATACCCAGGTATGGAATTGCTGGACAAATGGTAATTCTAACCTGTCAAAATTTTTTAATATTTTAGATGCTATTAGCTACATATAAATTTGGAATATGCATTTTTTCCTAATGAGTTGGCCCTTGTACCATTGAGTAATACCTAAATTTTCTTTTATACAGTGATTGAAATTGATTTCTCATTTCATCCTTTTACTTTAAACCTTACTGCATTTTTTTTTAATTGTACTTTAGGTTCTGGGGTACATGTGCAGATCATGCAAGATTGTTGCATAGGTACAGACATGGCAATGTGTTTTTGCTGCCTCCATCCCCCCCATCACCTATATCTGGCATTTCTCCCCCATGTTATCCCCTCCCTGACCTCCCCCACCTGCCCACTGTCCCCCACTTGGCCCCCTAACAACAAACCCCAGTGAGTGATGCTCCCCTCTCTGTGTTCATGTGTTCTCATTGTTCAACACCTGCCTATGGGTGAGAACATGCAGTGTTTGATTTTCTGTTCTTGTGTCATTTTGCTGAGAATTATGGTTTCCAGACTTATCCATGTCCCTACAAAGGACAAGAGCTCATCGTTTTTTATGGCTGCATAGTATTCCATGGTGTATATGTGCCACATTTTGCTTGTCCAGTCTATCGTCAATGGGTGTTTTGGTTGGTTCCAGGTCTTTGCTATTGTAAACAGTGCTGCAATGAACATACATGTGCATGTGTCTTTATAAAAGAATGATTTATAATCCTTTGGGTATATACCCAGTAATGGGATTGCTGGGTCAAATGGAATTTCTATTTCTAGGTCCTTAAGGAAGCACCACACTGTCTTCCACAATGGTTGAACTAGTTTGCACTCCCACCAAAAGTGTAAAAGTATTCCCTGTTTCTCCACATCCTCTCCAGCATCTGTTGTCTCCAGATGTTTTAATGATTGCCGTTCTAACTGGTGTAATCTCAATGTGGTTTTGATTTGCATTTCTCTAATAATCAGTGATGATGAGCATTTTTTCATGTGTTTGTTGGTCTCATATATGTCTTCTTTTGAAAAGTGTCTGTTCATATCCTTCACCCACTTTTGGATGGGGTTTTTTTTCGTGTAAATCTGTTTTAGTTTTTTGTAGATACTGGATATTAGCCCTTTGTCAGATGGATAGATTGCAAAAATTTTTTCCCATTCTGTTGGTTGCCAGTTCACTCTGACGATTGTTTCTTTTGCTGTACAGAAGCTCTGGAGTTTGATTAGGTCCCATTTGTCTATTTTGACTTTTGTTGCCAATGCTTTTGGTGTTTTAGTCATGAAGTCCTTGCCCATCCCTATGTCCTTAATGGTTTTGCCTAGGTTTTCTTCTAGGGTTTTTAAGGTGTTAGGTCTTATGTTTAAGTATTTGATCAATCTGGAGTTAATTTTAGTGTAAGGTATCAGGAATGGGTCCAGTTTCTGCTTTCTGCACATGGCTAGCCAGTTTTCCCAACACCATTTATTAAACAGGGGAATCCTTTCCCCATTGCTTGTTTTTGTCAGGTTTGTCAAAGATCAGATGGTTGTAGATGTGTGGCATTGCCTCCAGGGCCTCTGTTCTGTTCCATTGGTCTATATGTCTGTTTTGGTACCAATACCATGCTGTTTTGATTACTGTAGCCTTGCCATGTAGTTTGAAATCAGGTAATGTAATGCCTCCATCTTTGTTCTTTTTGCTTAGGATTGTCTTGGCTATGTGGGCTCTCTTTTGGTTCCATGTGAAGTTTAAGGTGGTATTTTCCCAGTTCAGTGAAGAAGGTTATTGGCAGCTTGATGGGGATAGTGTTGAATCTATAAATTACTTTGGGCAGTTTGGCCATTTTCACAATATTGATTCTTCCTAACCATGAGCATGGACTGTTTCTCCATCTGTTTGTGTCCTCTCTTATTTCTTTGAGCAGTGGTTTGTAGTTCTCCTTGAAGAGGTCTTTTACATCCTTTGTTAGTTGTATTCCTAGGTATTTTATCCTCTTTGTAGCAATTGTGAATGGGAATTTGCTCATGATTTGGCTCTCTGTTAGTCTGTTACTTGTGTATAGAAATGCTTATGTTTTCTGCACATCGATTTTGTAGCCTGAGACTGCTGAAGTTGCTTAAGTTTAAGGAGATTTGCGGCTGAGATGATAGGGTCTTCTAAATATACAATCATGTCATCTGTAAATAGAGACAATTTGACTTCCTCTTTTCCTAATTGACTACCCTTTATTTATTTTTTTTTCTTGCCTAATTGCTCTGGCTAAAACTTCCAATACTATATTGAATAGGAGTAGTGAGAGAGGGCATCCTTGTCTAGTGCCAGATTTCAAAGGGAATGCTTCCAGTTTTTGTCTATTCAGTATGATATTGGCTGTAGGTTTCTCATAAATAGCTTTTATTGTTTTGAGATTTGTTCCTTTGATACATATCTCAAAACAGTAAAGTTTATTGAGAGTTTTTAGCATAAAGAGCTGTTGAATTTTATCAAAGGCCTTCTCTGCATCTATTCAGATAAACATGTGGTTTTTGTCTTTGGTTCTGTTTATGTGGTGGATTACGCTTATAGACTTGCATATGTTGAACCAGCCTTGCATCCCTGGGTTGAATCCTACTTGATCGTGACAGATAAGCTTTTTGATGTGCTGTTGCAATTGGTTTGCCAGTATTTTATTGAAGATTTTTACATCTATGTTCATCATGGATATTGGCCTGAAGTTTTCTTTTTTTTGTTGAGTCTCTGCTGGGTTTTGGTATCAGGATGATGTTGGTCTCATAAAATGATTTGGGGAAGGAATCCTTCTTTTTGTATTGTTTGGAATAGTTTCAGAAAGAATGGTACCAGCTCCTCTTTGTATGTCTGGTAGAATTCAGCTATGAACCCATCTGGACCTGGACTTCTTTTGGTTGGTAGGCTATTAATTGCTGCTTCAACTTCAGCCCTTGTTATTGGTCTATTCGAGGTTTCAACTTCTCCTGGTTTAGGCTTTGGAGGGTGCAAGTGTTCAGGAATGTATCCATTTCTTCCAGGTTTACTGGTTTATGTGCATAGAGTTGTTTGTAATAATCTCTGATGGTAGTTTGTATTTCTGTGGAATCAGTGGTGATATTCCTTTCATTGTTTTTTATTGCATCTATTTGATTCTCCTCCCTTTTCTTTTTTATTAATCTGACTAGCAGTCTATTTTGTTGATCTTTAAAAAAAACAGCTCCTGGATTTATTGATATTTTGAAGGGTTTTTTGTGGCTCTATCTCATTCAGTTCTGCTCTGATCTTAGTTATTTCTTGTCTTCTGCTAGCTTTTGAATTTTTTTTTATCTTGCTCCTCTAGCTCTTTCAATTTTCATGATAGGGCGTCGATCTTAGATTTTTCTTCGCTTCTCTTGTGGGCATTTATTGCTGTAAATTTTCCTCTAGACACTGCTTTAAATGTGTCCCAGAGATTCTGGTATGTTGTGTCCTCGTTCTCATTGGTTTCAAAGAACATTTTTATTTCTGCCTTCATTTCATTGTTTATCCAGTCGACATTCAGGAGCCAGTTGTTCGGTTTCCATGAAGCTGCACGGTTCTGAGTTAGTTTCTTAATTCTGAGCTCTAATTTTATTAACCTCTGGTCTGAGATACTGTTTATTATGATTTCCATTCTTTTGCATTTGCTGTGGAGTGACTTACTTCTAATTATGTGCTCAGTTTTACAGTAGGTGCAGTTTTAGAGTAGGTGCAGATCTGAGTTCAAGTCCTGGCTATCCTTGATAATTTTCTGTCTCATTGATCTGTCTAATATTGACAGTGGAGTGTTAACGTCTTCCACTATTATTGTGTGGGAGTCTAAGTCTCTTTGTAGGTCATTAAGAACTTGCTTTATGTACCTGGGTGCTCCTTTATTGGGTGCGTATATATTTAGGATCATCAGCTCTTCTTGATGCATTGATCCTTTTACCATTATGTAATGCCTTTCTTTGTCTCTTTTGATCTTTGTTGGTTTAAAGTCTATTTTATGGATTTTAATGAGACTAGGATTGCAACTCCTGCTTTTTTTTGCTCTCTGTTTGCTTGGTAAATCTTCTTCCATCCCTTTATTTTGTGCCTATGTGTGTCCTTGCATGTGAGATGGTTTCCTGAATACAGTACACTGATGGGTCTTGAATCTTTATCCAATTTGCTAGTCTGTGTCTTTTGATTGGGGCATTTAGCCTATTTACATTTAATTTTAATATTGTTATGTGTGAATTTGATCCTGCCATTTTGTTGCTAGCTGGATGTTGTGCCTGTTAGTTGATGCATTTTTCTCATTGTGTCAATGGTCTTTTCCATTTGGTATGTTCTTGGAGTGGCTAGTACTGGTTGTTCATTTCCTTGTTTAGTGCTTCTTTCAGGAGCTCTTGTCAGGCAGGCCTGGTGGTGATGAAATTTCTCAGCAATTGCTTGTCCATAAAGGATTTGCTTTCTTCTTCACTTATGAAGCTTAGTTTGGCTGGATATGAAATTCTAGGTTGAAAGTTCTTTTCTTTAAAGATGTTGAATATTGGCCCCCACTCTCTTCTGGCTTGTAGGGTTTCTGCTGAAAGATCCACTGTGAGTCTGATGGGCTTCCCTTTGTAGGTAACCCAGCCTTTCTCTTTGGCTGCCCTTAGCATTTTTTCTTACATTTCAACCCTGGTGAATCTGATGATTATGTGACTTGGGGTTGCTCTTCTTGAGGAATATCTTTGTGGTGTTCTCTGTATTTCCTGGACTTGAATGGTGGCCTGGCTTGCTAGGTTGGGGAAGTTCTCCTGGATAATATCCTGAGGAGTGTTTTCCAGCTTGGATTTATTCTCTCCATCACATTCAGGTACATCTATAAAATGTAGATTAGGTCTTTCACATAATCCCATATTTCTTGGAGGCTTTGTTCATTTCTTTTCACTCTTTTTCTCTAATCTTGCCTTCTCATTTTATTTCATTGAGTGGATCTTCAATCTCTGATATCCTTCAATCTCTGCTTGGTCGGTTTGGCTATTGAAACTTGTGTATGATTTGCAAAGTTCCCGTGCTGTGTTTTTCTGCTCCATCAAGTCATTTATATTCTTCTCTAAGCTGTTTATTCTAGTTAGCATCTCATCTAACCTTTTTTCTAGGTTCTTAGTTTCTTTGCATTGGGTTAGCACTTGTTCTTTTTTTTTTTTTAATAATTTATGTATTTTACTTTAAGTGCATACTATATCTGGCATTTCTCCCCATGCTATCCCTCCCCACCCTCCCTCCCTCCCCACCCCCATTGTCTCTCCCCCAACCCCCGCAACCATCCCCTGTGTGTGATGCTCCTCTCCCCTGAGTCCATGTGTTCTCGTTGTTCAACACCCACCTATGTGAGAACATACGGTGCTTGGCTTTCTGTTCTTGGGTCAGTTTGCTGAGAATTATGGTTTCCAGATTCATCCAAGTCCTTACAAAGGACACGAACTCATCGTTTTTTATGGCTGCATAGTATTCCATGGTGTATATGTACCACATTTTCTTTGTCCAGTCTCTCATTGATGGGCATTTGGGTTGGTTCCAGGTCTTTGCTATTGTACACAGGGCTGCAGTGAACATATGTGTGCATGTGTCTTTATAGTAGAATGATTTATAATTCTTTGGGTACATACCCAATAGTGGGATTGCTGGGTCAAATGGAATTTCTATTTCTAGATCCTTGAGAAATCGCCACACTGTCTTCCACAATGGTTGAACTAATTTACACTCCCACCAACTGTGTAAGAGTGTTCCTATTTCTCCACATCCTCTCCAGCATCTGTTGTCTCCTGATTTTTTAATGATCGCCATTCTAACTGGCATGAGATGATATCTCAATGTGGTTTTGATTTGCATTTTTTTAATGACCAGTGATGATGAGCATTTTTTCATATGTTTGTTGGCCTCATATATGTCCTCTTTTGAAAAGTGTCTGTTCATATCCTTCGCCCACTTTTGAATGGGGTTGTTTATTTTTTTCTTGTATATCTGTTTTAGTTCTTTGTAGATTCTGGATATTAGCCTTTTGTCAGATGGGTAGATTGCAAAAATTTGTTTGCCAGTCTGTATCTTTTGATTGGGGCATTTAGGCTATTTATATTCAATGTTAATATTGTTATGTGTGAATTTGATCCTGCTATTTTGTTACTGGCTGGTTTTCTTTCTCATTAGTTGACTCATTTTCTTCATTGCATTTTTGGTCTTTGCCAACTGGGTTGCTTTTGCAGTGTCTAGTACTTGTTCCTTTCCATGCTTAGTGTTTCTTTCAGGAGCTCTTGTAGGACAGGTCTGGTGATGACAAAATCTCTCAATAATTGCTTGTCTGTAAAGGATTTTATTTCTCCTTCACTTGTGAAGCTTAGTTTGGCTGGATATGAGATTCTGGGTTGAAAATTCTTTTCTTTAAGGATGTTGAATATTGGCCCCCACTCTCTTCTGGCTTGTAGAGTTTCTGCCAAGAGATTTGCTGTGAATCTGATTGGCTTTCCTCTGTGGGTGACCTGACCTTTCTCTCTGGCTGACCTTAGTATTTTTTCCTTCATTTGAACCCTGGTGAATCTGACAATTATGTGCCTTTGGGTTGCTCTTCTTGAGGAATATCTTTGTGGAGTTCTCTGTATTTCTTGAATTTGAAATTTGGACTGACTTGCTAGCCTTGGGAAGTTCTCCTGGATAATATCCTGGAGTGTGTTTTTCAGCTTGGATTCATTCTCCCCATCATATTCAGGTACACCGATCAAGCGTAGATTAGGTTTTTTCACATAATCCCATATTTCTTGGAGGCTTTGTTCATTTCTTTTCACTCTTTTTTCTCTTGTATTGCCTTCTCTTTTTATTTCATTGTGTTGATCTTCAATCTCTGATATCCTTTCTTCTGCTTGATCAATTTCGGCTATTAAAACTTATGTTTGCTTCACGTGGTTCTCGTGCTGTGTTCTTCAACTCCATCAAGTCGTTTATGTTCTTCTCTAAGTTGGTTATTCAAGTTAGCATTTCGTCTAATCTTTTTTCAAGGTTTTTGGTTTCTTTGCATTGAGTTAGAACATGTTCCTTTAGCTCTGAGAAGTTTGTTATTATCCACCTTCTGAATCCTGTTTCCGTCAGTTCTTCACACTCCTTCTAGGTCAAGTTGTGATCCTGTGTTGTTGAGCAGTTGTGATTCCTTGAAGGAGAAGAGGTGTTCTGGTCTTTGGTGGTTTCACCTTTTTTGCACTGGTTTTTTACCATCTTTGTGGATTTACCTGGCTGTGCTATCAGAGAGTTGCTTGATGAGATTGCTTGTCTGCTTGTGGGGGGGTGCTACTGGGTTTCTAGGGACTCCCTTCAGGTTACTAAGGAAGCTTCCTGTGTCTTTTTTGTTTATGCTGGGAGATTAGGCCCGTCTCTTCTGCTGACCTGTAGGTGCTGCTGGGTTGTCAAGAATGCCATCCCGTTGCTACGTAGGCTTCCTGTGTTTTTTTGTTAAAACATGTAGCCCAGTCTCACCCGTCTACTGGTGGGTTGTGCCCTTCTTCCACTGGGCTGGATCATTTCAGGCTGTGGCACTGGCTATGCAACCCACTAGAGTCAGAGCTTCAGCCCTCTGGGGTTTGTGGGGGAGGTTAGGGACCCACCCAGCCGCACCTGGCAGTCTCCTCCTTTCAGCTTTCTCTCTCCAGTCATGGGGTAGGGGCCACCCAGCTGCTCCCTCTTACAGCTCCCTCTCTCTCTGAGCAGGGGGAGGGGGTGATAGCTCAGTCCGCAGACTCTTATTCAACTCTGCACTTGTAATTCCTGGCACTTGACTGGCAAAGATCCCCTGTTCTGTGTATTGCTGAGGCTTTGGGGGAAGTGCTGTATCTGGACCAGAGTGCCAGAGGTGGAGCCTCCGACTCACCAGTCAGATGCACTTTCTGGGTGAAGCAGCACCCCTCCCCCGCCTCGGTCTGCCCTGAGTGGGCTTTGCTCACCCTCAGACCAGACCTGTTGAAATGCACCTGGTACCTCGGTTGGAGCTAGGAGATCTCTGGGTTTCTGCGTCTCTTTCACTGGGTGTTGTGCGCTGGAGTTGTGTCTAATCTGCCATCTTGATCCTCCCCAGGTTAGCACATGTTCTTTTAGCTCTGAGAAGTTTATTACCCACTTTCTGAAGCTTGTTTCTGTCAACTCATCAGATTAATTCTCCATCCATCTTTGATCCCTAGCTGCTGAGGAGTTGCAATCCTTTGGAAGAGGAGAGGCGTTCTGGTTTTTGGTGTTTTCATCCCTTTTGCACTGGTTTCTTCCATCTTAGTGGCTTTATCTACCTGTGGTCTTTGTAGTTGGTGATTTTTGAATGGGGTCTCTGAGTGGACCTCCTTTTTGTTGATAATGAAGTTATTTCTTTCTGTTTTTTAGTTTTCCTTCTAGCAGTCAGGCTCCTCTGCTGCAGAACTGCTGAAGGTCCACTCCAGACCCTTCTTGCCTGGGGGATCACCCAGGGGGGCTGCAGAACAGTAAGGGTTGCTGCTGGTTTCTTCTTCTGTTATCTTCATCCCAGAAGGGTACCTGCCAGATGTTGGCCTGAGCTTTCCTTTATGAGGTGTCTCTGGGTATATGGGGGTCGTGGGAGCTGCTTGAGGAGACAGTCTGTCCCTTATAGGAGCTCAAGTGCTGTGCTGGGAGTTCTGTTGTTCCATGCAGAGCTGCTGGGCAGGTACTTTTAAGTCTCCTGCAGTGGAACTCATAACCGCCTCTTTTGCCAGGTGCTCTGTCCTAGGAAGGTCGACTTTGTTTATAAGTTCCTGTTGTGCTGTTGCCTTTTTTCATAGATGCCCTGCCCCACATGGAGTAGTCTAGTCACAGTCTGCCAGAAGAGGTGTTGCTGAGCTGTTGCAGGCTCTGCCCAGCTGCTGGGTGAACTGCCTCGGTAGTGGTGGTTGCCCTTCCCCCCACTGAGCTGGACTGTCCTGGGTCCAGCTGTGCTTGCTGCAAAACTCTCAATCCAGAGCATTTCAGATTGCTTGTTTTGTGGGGGGTGGTACCCACCGAGCCAGATCACCTGGCTCCCTGTCTCTGCCCCCTCCCTTTCAGTTGAATGGGCGGCTCTGTCTCCCAGGTGTTCAAGCGCCAGTTGAAACAGCCGCCCAGATTTGTGTGAGTTTCTGTGCACCAAGCTGGCACCCACTGAAACCACCATGCTGAAAACTCATGGTGCTTTTTGGCCTGGGAATCTCCTGGTCTGTAGGCAGTGAAATTTTGTTTGGAAATACGGTGGGCACTCACCCTCTGCATTGTTCTTGCTGGGAATTGCACTCCGGAGCTGTTCCTATTTGGCTATCTTGGATCCTCCCCCGAGAGCTGGTATTTAATGATGCCCATCATAGTATTGCTCATACTACTTAAAGCAATTTAGAATTGTTTGAAATAAACCATCAGTAAAAATAATTATAAATGAGTTGGTTGTTATGAGGCTTCGTATACTAACTATGACTATTAATTTAAAATAAATAAATGACTATTAGAATATAAGATATAATTAAACATTTGCTAAGTCCCTTTTATGTGACAAATGTTGTTTTAAGGGATTTGCATGATAAATCGTTTTACTAAATCATCTTACAGCAATTCTGGGAGGTTTACCATTGAGGTAACTGAGAAATAGTTTGTATGGCTTATTCTAGATCACATAGTAAAAGTGATAATGTAGAGATAAGCAGTCTTGAGTTCTTAACACTACAATAGGGAAATGATTTATTAATATAGCAACAAGTTTCACTATTTCTAGCAAGGTGCTACATGGTAAAAACAATGCAGCATTGGGCATAAATTTGAAAATGATATTTGAAAATATGAATTGAAATTGTATGAATTGAAATGCTAATGTAAGTTGTATTACTATGATACATTGTTAGGTGATTTTTCTTCATTTCTTATTTTTAAAAATTTTTATAATTTTCTGCTCTATGACATATTTGAAAAAAACGATGTTTAAAATCTACTTCAATAGATGTGATGAGCTAAGTATTTGAACTATCCCTTGTGTTGAAAGCAACTAAAATGCTTTTAATATTGTTTCAACTTATTAAATACATGACAACATAGTAAATCCAAGGAAAGTGGGAACCAAGGCGGGTAAGCATATCTGTGAAAACACATTTACTGAGAACATATGCCACACTGGAGAAATGGAGCTTTAGTTATGATGTCCTGTTGGGGGAACAAGGTCAAAATCAAATACACTGACTGGCCAAGCCTGGGGGTAGGATAGAAGAGAAAGCTTGAGCTCCAAATGTCTGTGCTTGTAGGGAAATGATAAACCAGTAATAAACCTTCTCCCATCTCTACTCTGAGAGACTGAATTTTAAAAACACCTTGGCTTCAAGCAGAGAGAAGAGGATAAAAGTCCCTTGGATGGCTCTTTGTGGATTTGTATGAGATAATCTATGTACTCTGAAAACCCCCTCAAGTTACAAATTTAATTTAGTGAAATCTAAAGAAATAATGCTGGAGTTGCTTGTCAGAAAATAAATGCAAGTGCCCCTGGGGAAATGTACCTCATTCTGTACCTCAAAGAATTCATAAGAATAATAGTCCAAAGGAGATAAACAACTCATGGTCAAAACTAACCACACACACAAAGAAATGACACTGTAATCGAGAACCAATACAATACTATAACTGAAATCATCTAAAAATGATTATAGATATTTTGATTTATCAGCAATATCAAAGTCTTCACAAGCCTGGCATATTCATTGAACAAGATGAAAGCGAATGTGCCGGAGTCTAGAGCGACAGGAAAGAATGTAAGAGAATGAATGAGAGAGGTCACACATGGGGCAGGAGAGGGAGAGGAGGAGGAGATCCTGAAGAGCCTGAAAGTCCTGGTCAGGACTCTAGCCTTTAACCTTAAGTAAGGTGGATGGCAATTGAAGGGTTTGAAGCTGTGAAAGGTCATGTGAACTGATTTATTTATATGTTAAATATGTTGCCCTGATTGTAAAAGCATGAAAGCAAAGAGTCCAGGTAGGATGAAGGGTTTTTGAATAATCAGGTGGTTGATGATAATAGCTTCAACCTCTGGTGCCTCATCACAGTTGGGGATGGCAAGTAGTAGTCAAATTTTTGATACTTTGAAGATAGAGACCATCAGATACTTAGAGACTACCAGACAGACTGGTTGTACTTTTTTTTTAAGCATGGAGAATAAATCAAGCTTTTGTGATACTTTGAACAGAGGAGTTGTTGATAAAAGTTTACATTCATGCTTAACAATTAGTATTCCTAGCAAACTTGAGTAGAAAGGAACTCCCTTAACCCACTAAATGGTACTTTCACTATGTTAAGAACAAATTTCATGCTTAAAAGTGAAACACTGAGAACTGTCCCTTTATATAAGGCCAGAAATAAATGCCACCAGGAACATTTTAATTCACCATTTAGCTGGGAGGTCCTCGCTACAACTAGGACAAAAACAATAAATAAATGAAGAAATTAAAAACAAAACTCCAATTGTTTAGAGATTGTATCTGTTTAGTAACTGTGATCTATATTATAAAAGGAATTTACAAGAAAATTATCAAAATTAACAAGACAGGTTAACAAGTTTGCTAGAGGAAAATCAAAATATAAAAATCTGTTGCTCTTTAATAGTATCATTAACAACTAATTAGAAAAAAGTTTGGAAAATATGCCTTTTATATTATAGTCAGAAATGTAAGATACCCATGATTATATCTAAAAATATATAAAATACTTACATAAAATTATAAAATTTAATTCACAGACATTAAAGAAGACCCAAATAAATATGGATCTATACCATGTTTATGACAGAAATACCCGATATCATAAGACTGTAAGTTCTTCCCAGATTTTGTGGATTCAATGCCATCCCAATCAAAATCTTTACTGTTTTGATCAAACTTTACAAGCTTATTTTTTAATGTATAAAATAATGAAAAGGACTTATATAGCCAAAATGCTCATGAAGAACAAGGTAGATAGAATTATATTAATATATTTCAATGCTTATTATCAAATATGATTGGAACAGTGTGGTGGTTGTTTAGCCTACACAAAAAGACAAGAAGAACACAATAGAAAGAAAGAGATGCAAACATATATGGATACACCATATGACAGAAATGACATTTTGAATTAGTGGAAAACAGACTTTTCTATAAATGTTCTGGGAAATTATATATACATATGGAAGAAGAATGAAATTAAATATTTACTTTACACTCTACGTAAAAACCAGCTCCATGTGGATTAAAGACCTCAGTGTGAATGTCCCAGGAGAATTGCAACAATCATTAAGAGTGGTGCCCATACAAAAATGTGTCTTCAGAAATTAACCAACAGACTGTCTATCACCAATCAAGAGCCGGATAAAAATTTCATATCCAAAACTAAACAAATCGGTTACAAAGGCAATGGAGGAGAGTCTTATTATAAAGATTTGAAAGTTCTGAAGAGATTTTTCAGGACTTGGTTTGAGGACACATTTGCTGAACTTATGCCCATCCTGTCCCTATAGAATCATTTTTATAGACTTACAATATAAATTGCCAAGGGCAGACAATACACACAATAATATTTGTAATCAAATGGTAAATTTCCACCAAGAATGAGAGATTTCAAATCTGATCAGACAACCAAAAGATTCTGTAAAGATAGCCTACCTTTTGGAATACAAAATAAATTTAACATTTGGAGCTCAAAGAACAGAAATCAGTGCTGTGCTCCACTGTGAGAATGATCTCACAATTGTGTCTGAGAAGACCTCTGAGTGAGAGATTTAAAAGGCCTCCATAGAGAACAGTATTTCTGAATCAAGGTATTTGGACCATGATAGTGAGGAAATCTTGCATAGATCTCAGTAAGACTTCCCAGAAGTTCCCCCAACATTGGTGAACTCCCCAATGTATTACCAGATAGCCTGTTAATGACAAAAAGTTAAATTTACTGGAATTTAACTGCAGTAAGGGGAAAGCACCACCTTAGCAAGGGCTTAGCAGCGATTCAGAAGGTGAAAATCAGAAGTCTTTTGAGGTCTTGGCATAAGTGGTTTAAGGTGAGGCTTTGGAGTTAGGGAATGAATTGGAATTATGCAAAGCCTGTGACATCATACTTGTGGATTAGTAGACATACGAAGTGAAAATCTTGAATTAAGTTTTGAGCAGTTGTCTAATTTTTTTACATAAGTTTTCTGAAGTAAGCAGTGGCATTATTAACGTATAGTTTTATCTTTCCTATGCAGAGATTTCCTGAGTACAAACTAACTCATGTTGACAACATTCAGTTTCAGTTCTTAGTCCTGTATCTATGTTTGATGCAGTTGATTATAACTCTCACCCTAATATGCTGAAAAGTATAGTAATATCTTCATCAGTTCAGGCTGCTGTAACAAAGTGCCATAGATTAGGGGACTTGTAAACAACAGAAGTTTGTTTTTCACAGTTGTAGAGGCTGGAAATTTTGAGATCAGTGTGCTAGCATGGTCAAGAGGTTAGTAGCCTGTTTCAGGTTAAAGACTGCCAGTTTCTTTATATACTCACATGGTGGAAAGAGAGCTAGCCAGCTCTGGCCTCTTATTTTTAACTGCACTGATTCTATTTATGAGAGATTAGTGCTACACTTCATGACCCTATTAACTCTCCAAAATTACACATTCAAATATTATGACATTGGGATTAGGGTTTCAACATATGAACGTGAAGAGACACACAGATTCAGTTCATTCCAATGGCTTTGTTTATGTAAAGTTCAAAACCAAGCAAAACGATTACATAGTTTAGGAGTTAAGTTACTTAGAATAACAAATCCTTATCCCAAAAGCCAGGATAGTAGTTATTTCTGGGATGGGTAGGAACGTGTTGATCTGCAAGGGCACTTGAGAAGTTTCTAGAATTCTGACAATGTTCAGTTTCATGCCATGATGATGGATATACTAATATTTGCAGTATACTCATTCTTTAAACTGTACTTACATTTAACATACTTTGCTGAATGTATGTTATTCTACCAGGCTCACATTAATTAAAATGTGTGCTCTAAATTTAAAATTATATCTTTCTGCTCCTGTTGATATCTGAATTCCAGTTGCTACTTCCATCTCCTCTTTGGTTCTCTGTACCTGAATGACCTTGATAATGTCGCATACCTTTCTCTCCTTCATTTTCCTCAAATAAAATCTGAATAATAATATCATGTTTGTAAATTAAAGTCCATAGCCTAATGAAGTATAACTTAAATAATACCTGTTTTTACATTTTCATTGTTAATAATGATAATGATTGTGATGATACCTCATCACATTTCTAGGTATCCCTCTTTGTATTCTGTACACTGATACACAGAGTTCTGTACATGCATTTTATTTCCATCTTCTCACTGGTTTTTACTTTTAAATTACTGGAAGATTCTCCTGTGTACTACTGGGAGTCCTTTTCCCCTGAGAGTTACTGTAATTATTCTTCTGCCTTACTAGCTGCTCCCTCGCAGGTGCCTTTGATGGTTCCTACTCATATCCCCAGCCTCTTCATATTGAAACATCTCAGGTCTCGGTATTTGAGTCTTTTCTCTTTATATCTGGATTATATAATCTAATCTCTTGGCATTAAATGCTGTCTATAAGTTGATGACCCCTACAATTATATCTTCATCCTGGACCTCTGCCTTGAACATCAAACTCGTATGTACAGCTTCCTACTTGACACTGCTAAGTTGTCTGTTAAATGTCTCAATATTAACATGTCTAAAACTGAACTGAATTTTTCCCCTTCAAATTTGCTCATTCCATAATCCTCCTTAACTCTTTTAAAGACAACTCCAACTTTCTTGAGAGCTTGTTTGGAGATTCTAGCAGGGGGAGAGCAGCTACTCGTATACCCTTGACTGAAGGCTGGTCCTCCTCTATTGGGGATGGTCGTCCTCTTCAACTGAGCGCACAGCTTCGGGAGGGATGCACATGGAGCTGTGAGGGAGGAAGGGGACACCCACCTAGCCAGCCAGATCAGCCGAATCAACCCTGGCGATCAATGGAGTGACAGATGTCACAGCCAGATCGCCCTCACATCCAAGACAACTCCAACTTTCTATTTGCTAAGTGCCAACATCTTGGAGTGATGCTTAACTTCTCTCATTTTTTCAAATTTCACATTAGATACATCAACACATTTGTTGATCTCTGCCTTCTGACCACTGTCAACTAAATTGATACTTTATTATTATTATTTTGAGAAGAATCTTGCTCTGTCACCCAGGCTGGAGTGCAGTGGTGTGATCTCAGCTCATTGCAGCCTCTGCCTTCCAGGTTCAAGTGATTCTCCTGTCTCAGCCTCCTATCTGGGATTACAGACATGCACCACCATGCCCGGCTAACTTCTGTATTTTTATTAGAGATGGGGTTTCATCATATTGGCCAGGCTGGTCTCGAACTCCTGACCTCAAGTGATCTGCCTACCTCAGCCTCCCAAAGTGCTGGGATTATAGGTGTGAGCCACCGTTCCCAGCCTGATTCTGGGATAAACCTTCTTCCTCTTTAGCAAACATACAACTTCCTGGAAATTGGCCAATCCAGCAACTGTTAAAGAGTAATAAAGAACACCACAGATTTTAAAATAGTTTATTAACCTCTTGGGCAAAGGGAAATTTCAAGGGATTTAAAGTATTAGAATTAGTTCATGGTGGTTATGCAAATTAAGGATTGAAAATTTGCATTTCAGGTATGTCTCAGATGAGTCTATATATGTTTGAACACAGTTAATTAAAACAGCTTCCATGGTTCATTGCTCAGGAAAGTCTTTATTTAGTTCCAGTAATAGTTTGGTGTCCCAAAGTCTCTCAAAGTGCATGGTCTTTTATAAACTTTAGGTGATTTGAATCTGTTATGCTGTAACACCAGTGTTGGTAGCTCAAGTGCTATTATGAGTAGAACATTTCTCTTGTATACTATCTGCAGTTATGTATCTAATTTTCTGCACTGAAACAACACACACTACACTATATACATATTTATTATTCCTGAAGTTAAATTTATTTGCTTTCTCTACTATGAAACTAGTGAGTTTCTTCTCTAAAAAGATGGATTCAACTTTTATGGAGAAAAATCACAACTGTTCATTCATCCACTAAAGTGTTTAATATGTAGTTTATGCCAGACATAATACTTTTTACATTTATTTCATTAACTAGAATTTATTATCTTATTCTCTACTTTACCTTTTTTCTATTTTTAACTTACCACTAATTAATTTATCTTCTCTAGCTACCATTTAGTGATTTCTTCCTTGGATTATTTCTTGAGGACACATAATTTCCAATAATAAGAGCCTTTTGCCAACCTATTCATATTAGCTAAAATGTAAAGCACATCTTTTATTTAATATACATTTATAGGGGGAAATATCTCTAGCAGGAAGAGTAACCTATTCCAGCCCATTTAGGCCAATAATATAGGCCTTCTGTTGTTAACATATCTTGACAATTAAAAATCACCGTACTTTAAAAAAATTCGTTTAGCATTTACTAAGAAATACATAAGCTCCAGGAACTATGCTAAATACTAGGGATGAACAAATAGAACTACATTTCATTGTGGTTCTTCCATAAGACAGCCATTAAGTAAATTATTATACCAAATTTCTAGTTTGCTCCATTTGTTCTCCAGACTTTAGGAGTAAGGCTCCTCAGGCTGCATACCTGAAACTGCTGGCCTTTTCTGTTATAATTTGTTAATTGCCAAGGATTAAGGCTTTTAGCAATTATGAGTAGTTACTAGTAGATCCAAATATGTCTAACAACATTTATATATTGAAACAATATATTGTATCTTATTCTTCTGATCAGCAAATAAGAGACCTAAATATGTAGACATTTTAGGCTAGTGCCCAAGTTTTAGCCTTGTAGATCATTTACATTATTTTTTACCACTCCAATTTTTGTTTGTAGACCTGAAAGAACAGCATCATCTGGGATTTTAGTAGAAATATAAAATCTAAGGTGATTTCAACAGCTACTGAATCATACCTAATGCACTTTTACACAAAATCCTCAGTTGATTTTTATGTCCATGAAAATTTGAGAAGCTGCTCTACGTCATTTTGACTTTTTAAGCCCTTCCTTGAAAGTGATTAAAGGTTTTCTTTGTACTTATTACTACTTTCAGTGAGAATAAAAAGAGGGGGAAAAAAAGGAAAGAAAATTTTCACTACACACAGGCTTTGTTAGACACTGTAGATAAGCCTAGGGTTCTAATGGAATGGTGGCAAACGTAAGCGTCAAAATAATTCAAAAGTTTTGCCACCTGTTGACATTATTGAAAATGCCTTTACAGCAATTGGAAATCCTCATTCAGAAATAATGTAACTTGCCAGTCAGGAGCCTTTTAAACTCTTGTAACTAATTGATATTCACCACTCTAGGCATCAAACGCATTTATGCTCTTGGGGTACAATTTAACTTGAAGTGGACATGGAATGCAGGGACAGTTACCGACAGGAAAGGCACGAAGAAGTCCACTTTGAAGGCTAGCATCTTTCAGTTCTGGAACACACAGATTGGCCCAGTCTGAGTCATACTGCTGATTTGTTGCAGAGATAAAACAAACCAATCTGGAATCCCAGATTTTTTTAAAGTATAGTCCCAGGACTTGCTCTACTTAAAAAAAAATCTGGCATTTTTTTTAAGTGTAGTCCAAGGACTTGCTCTACTGTTGTAGAGACTTCCCCACACACTACACATAGTTAATCACAGTTATTGAAAATGACTTTACAGCAATTGGGATATGATTAACCACAGTATGATTAAGTATGTGTGGTGTGTGGGGAAGTTGCTACAACAGTAGAGCAAGTCCTGGGAGTATACTTAAAAAAAAAATGCTGAAGCTTATTTCCCTCTACTTACTCCTAAGAAAAATAGTCTGAGGCCTGTGTTTCATTTTCATCAACTGCAAATTTGGACACTAGGTCTTCCTGCTAGAGCTTACTGATTTCCCAGGGTTGAGATACAATAATTAAGAAGGTAGTGTGAGTGTATGCATGTGTGTATGTATGTATACATATGTATATATGTGTGTATATATGTGTATGTATATGAGTATATATGTGTAGTTACTAGTAGATCGAAATATGTCTACCAACATTTATATATTGAAACAATATACTTCTATATATATACATATATGTACGTATACACATACATATAAGTGTATATATATACACACATACACATGTATATATATTTACATATATGTGTATATGTATACACACAAATGTATTATAGAAAGACAGAAATGGGTTAATCTGATATTATGTTTATTAGACTTAGACAAAGCTATTTTTTTATTTTGAGAAATTAATTTTTCTGTATAATGACTCATTATTGTAGAATTGCAGCCTGAGCTATGCAAACGTCAAGGAAATCTGTATTATTTACTCTTCAGTGCTCCGGCAATGCATGTACTCACAATAAGGTTTTTTATATTCCCTCAATAAGATGTCTGTATTGCTTTTTTATGCTGTTTTCAGTGCTTCAAAACACAAATAAGATTATTTATATGATGTGTAAATCACTTCCACCCACAAAAGCTTTACTTTTGAATCCTTAGGCAAGTGTGATTTAAAGTTCTCACTATTTTTTTTAGAGAAATGAGCAAAAAAATATGTAATATAATAGTCATTGCTTCCAAACTATAAAATGAATTTACTGAAGCATAGCCTATTGATGTCATATGGAGACATTCAAAAAGTATGTTATTAGATATTGTTATGCTTTTAAAGAATATTCTGTCAGAATTTCTTTTGTTGTTTTATATGTAAATACACATATAGACACATACACATATATGTATATGTGTAGATGTTTATAGATATAATAGCTCAAACTTTATTCTTGCCACTCTGTGTAGCATCACTTGTACATATTGTGGCAGAGATTAGCTATTGTCTTTTCTCCTAGGTATATGGTTAGACTTCATTTCTAGATTACATTATAGTTAGAAATGTCCAGTTGATTGAGGTCTATGCTGAAGAAAGCAAAATCTCTAACAGATTGGGTTCCTTAATGACTGTCTGGAGCAGAAATCCCATCCACTGCACATACCACACATACTTACTGTCCCCCAGTGCCAACTGGAATTTATGTGAGCAAGAAGTAAATCTCCATTGTGTTCAACCACTGAGATTTGGGGGTTGACCTGGCAAGGATAGCCAGCACTACTATCTCTGATACAGAATACATGTATCTGAGAAAAGCATATATATCTCAAGAAATTATTAGTTGCTATTCCTAATCTTACTCCCTTCCTACCTCATACACATTTTTTGTTATATATAGAGGAATTATGTGAACACAAACAGGAAGAACAAAGAAGAAATAGGACTAAAAATATTACAGGGAAGGGAGATGTGTGAATGCAAAGAGGTTTGATCTCATTGAGGCTAGGATCAGTCTGTATGTCCTGTATTTCAAGAGATCTCAGATTTATTAGTAGCGTTTTAAAATTTAAAGGCCATCTTCTATTGCTAAAACTGATTTGTTACTTTAACTTCTACCTTCATCTGTCTACTCTGGCTCCCATTTTACCTACCACATAAACTTAGGACTACCTCCTCAATGGCAGCTAGCACTCCAGAAGAGTCGAGGCTTCCTTCCCCCAACCCAATCTTGTTAATGACATTTTCCTTGATCATAGTAATATTTCTATAAACAATATTAAAGTTAAATAGTTTTTGATCCTCTTGGGTCTGGTTCTCCATTCTCCTTCTGAGACAGTTTTTCTGTGCCTCTTATAGTGAAAAAGTCATTATTCAATTATTGACAGTCTACTAAGGACTATATCTGACATTGGGGTCACAGGGGAAATAAAGCATATCTACCTGTGAGCAGCTCTCAGTTTTCTATAAGCAGTTAGGTGTAAAAGCAAATTCCTTAAAAAAAATGTGGTGAATTCTGTAATTGAGGTGAATACACACAGCTATGGAAACACAGAAAGATAAAAAGTGATTCCGACAGAGGAATCAAAGAAAGCTATAGGAGGCGATATTTATGCTAGGCTTTTAAAAATGGGTATGAACTTATATAAGTGAGGGGAAATACGTCCTGGGTAGATGAAGATCATGAGCAAAGGAATAGAAACAAGGTTCAAGGTGTACTCTCATCAGTAAAAGGTACATATTGCTCGGGTGAGAGGATTTGGGTTTACTCTAAAAAGGAGTTTATGGTAAGTTTGTTCAGAGCCTTGGCTAGCATGTTAAGAAAGTACTGGAAGAAATGTGTGCATATTCACGTATGTGCCTTAGACTATATCTTTGGCATAGTAAGGTAGGTAGTGAGAGATAGGATAAGGCAATCAATTAGAAGTTTATTTCAATAATTTACAAAGTGAAGATAATAGCATAGTCTATAGTAGCAGTAATGGGGTCTGTGAAAAGTACGCAGGAAGTACTCCTGTGACATAGATTGGGAAGGATATGGTTATAGAATAAATATGAAAAGTCAAGGATGGCTATGTAGAATATATATCCCAAGGAGGAAAATGAGTGAATCCCTATAGAAGACTGGATAAAGCCATGGAAGTTGATAAATTTCATTGGTATGTAGATTGAAAAGAGAACATCAACCAGGTGTTCACCAGGTAGTTCAGAGTGATAGGAGCAAAACCATCAGTGTTCAACGTCACTGAAGCCTAAGCAAAAACTAATTTCTAAAAAAGGAAAATGATGGACAGTGTTGCCTTAAATGTGGCAAAAAAAAAAAAAAAAAAAAAAAAAAAAACCACCAAAAACAAAAACTGGGCATGATCAGGTAGAACTGTGTCCAAGGAAAGCAAATTATAAGTAGATACTGGAAGAGACTAGAATATTTCCAGTATATTTATATATATCTTAACAGTTAGACAAAAAAAGTAGCAACTTTATTTGGAAGTTAACACATTAAAAAAAAAACAAAAACATAAAACTATATAGAGAGAAGGAGGAGACTGGTATTGTGCACTAAATGCTTGTGTCTCTCCAACATCAATATGTTGAAATCCTAACACACAATGTGATGGCATTCAGAGGTGAAAGTTTTGGGAGAGATTAGTGTCCTTATAAAGAGACTGCAGGGAGTTCTCTACCCATCTTTCCATCATGTGAGGATAAAAAAAGAGAAAAGGCTGTCTGTAACCTGGAAAAGGGCCCTCACCAGAACCAGGTAATGCTGGCACCCAAGTGACCTCATACTTCCTGCCTCCAGAAATTTGAGAAATATATTTATGTTGTTTATAAGCCACTCAGTCTACGGTATTTTGTGATAGCAACTCAAAGTGACTAAGACACTTGGTATGCTGAAGACTTAAATCAACTCAATAGTTTACTATGTATACCTAAAGTCAGATCTCCGTAAGAAGAAAACCATTCCCAAATACCATTTTAATTGTTCTTAAGTAATCTTTACCTTACACCCTCAAACCTCTGAGACAAAATGTTAAAAAAAATTTTCTGGGTTTTGTCGTTAATATATCCACTAAATTTGTGTTGTACCAACTGATTTCAAGCAGACATCAAAGTAATATTACACCAAAGTATGCTATAAATAAAATGATACAAAAATGAATCAAAATCTTTTAAACATGTCAAGAAATAGTGGGAAAATTCTGGCGGTAAATCTCAGAAAATTTGAATTTAAGAGTGAAATATAAATTTGAAGGCAATTAATACAAAAGCAGATCTATGGATTATAGTGAGGCACGAATAAGATTTGACTAAAAGACGCAATTTAACAATAGAAAGTGTCTGCAGAGTGTAAAAGTTTTATAACAGATGAGATTTAGATTGTAAGAGTCATAATGGTCATTTCTGACCATTCCATTTTTTTAATTATACTTCAATTTCTGGGGTACATGTGCAGTATGTGCAGGTTTGGTGCATAGGTATACAACTGCCGTGGTGGTTTGCTGCATCCATCATGCCATCATCTACATTAGGTATGTCTCCTAATGCTATCCTTCCCCCTGTTCCCCCACCAACTGCTATCCCTCCCCTAGCCCCCCCAACCCCCTGACAAGCCCCAGTATGTTATGTTCCTCTCCCTGTTTCCATGTGTTCTCGTTGTTGAACACCCTTATGGGTGAGAACATGCACTGTTTGGTTTTCTGTTCTTTTGTCAGTTTGCTGAGAATGATGGTTTCCAGCTTTATCCATGTCCCTGCAGAGGGCATGAACTCATCCTTTTTCATGGCTGCATAGTATTCCATGATGTATATGTATGGCATTTTCTTTATCCAGTCTATTACTGATGGACATTTGGGTTGGTTCCAGGTCTTTGCTATTGTGAACAGTGCCACAATGAACATATGTGTGTCTTTATAATAGAATGATTTATAATCCTTTGGGTATATACCCAGTAATAGGATTGCTGGTCAAATGGTATTTCTAGTTCTAGATCCTTGAGGAATTACCACACTGTCTTCCACAATGGTTGAACTAATTTATACTACCACCAACAGTATAAAAGCATTCCTATTTCTTTACATCCTCTCCAGCATCTGTCTCCTGATTTTCTAATGATCACCATTCTAACTGCATGAAATGGTATCTCAATGTGTTTTTTATTTGCATTTCTCTAATGATCAATGATGATGAGCTTTTTTTTCATATGTTTGTTTTCTGCATAAATGTCTTATTTTGAGAAGTGTCTGTTTATATTCTTCACCCACTCTTTGATGGATTTTTTTTTCTTATAAATTTTAGTTCTTTATAGATTCTGGGTATTAGCTCCTTGTCAGATGGGTGGATTGCAAAACTTTTTCCCATACTGTTGGTTACCAGTTCAGTCTAATGATAGTTTCTTTTGCTGTGCAGAGGTTCTTTAGTTTAATTAGATCCCATTTGTCTATTTTGGCTTTTGTTGCCATTGCTTTTGGTGTTTAGTCATGAAGTCCTTGCCCATTCCTATGTCCTGAATAGTATTGCCTAGGTTTTCTTCTAGAGTTGTTATAGTGTTAGGTCTTATGTTTAAATCTTTAATCCATCTGGAGTTAATTTTTGTATAAGGTGTAAGGAAGGGATCCAGTTTCACCTTTCTGCATATGGCTGGCCAGTTTTCCCAACACCATTTATTAAATAGGGAATTCTTTCCCCATTGCTTGTTTTTGTCAGGTTTTCGAAGATCAGACAGTTGTAGATGTGTGGCATTACTTCTGAGGCCTCTGTTCTGTTCCATTGGTCTATATCTCTGTTTTGGTACCAGTACCATGCTGTTTTGATTAGTGTAGCCTTGTAGTATAGTTTGAAGTCAGGTAGCATGATGCCTCCAGTTATTTTTTTTTTCCCCTTAGAATTCTCTTGGCTATGTGGGCTCTTTTTTAGTTCCATATGAAATTTAAGGCGACTTCTTCCAATTCTGTGAAGAAAGTCAAAGGTAACTTGATGGGGATAGCATTGAATCTATAAATTACTTTGGGCAGTATGGTTATTTTCACAATATTGATACTTCCTAGCCACGTGCATTGAATGTATTTTTCATTTGTTTGTGTCCTCTCTTATTTCCTTGAGCAGTAGTTTGTAGTTCTCCTTGAAGAGGTCCTTCACATCTCTTTTTAGTTGTATTCCTAGGTATTTAATTCTCTTTGTAGCAATTGTGAATGGGAGTTCACACATTATTTGGCTCTCTATTTGTCTGTTATTGGTGTAGAGGAATGCTTGTGAATTTTGGACATTGATTTTGTATCCTGAGACTTTGCTGAAGTTGCTTATCAGCTTAAGGAGATTTGGGGTTGAGACAATGGGGTCTTCTAAATATACAATCATGTCATCTGAAAATAGAGACAATTTGACTTCCCCTTTTCCTAATTGAGTACCCTTTATTTCTTCTTCTTCTTCTTTTTTTTTTTTTTTTTTTTGCTGATTGCCCTGGCCAGAACTTCTAATACTATATTGAATAGGAGTAGTAAGAGAAGGCATCCTTGTCTTGTGTCAGTTTTCAAAGGGAATGCTTCCAGTTTTTGCCCATTTAGTATGATATTGGCTGTGGGTCTGTCATAAATAGCTCTTATTATTTTAAGATACATTCCATCAATACCTAGTTTATTGAGAGTTTTTAGCATAAAGCGCTGTTGAATTTTGTTGAAGCGCTTCTCTGCATCTATTGAGATAATCGTGGTTTTTGTCATTGGTTGTTTATGTGATGGATTACCTTTATTGATTTGTGTATGTTGAACCAGTCTTGCATCCCAGAGATGAAGACTATTTGATTGTGATGGATAAGCTTTTTGATGTGCTGTTGGATTCAGTTTGCCAGTATTTTATTGAGGATTTTCACATCAATGTTCATCATGGATATTGGCCTGTAGTTTTCTTTTTTAGTTGTGTCTCTGCCAGGTTTTGGTATCAGGCTGATGTTGGTCTCATCAAATGAGTTAGGGAAGATTCCCTCTTTTTCTATTGTTTGGAATAGTTTCAGATGGAAGACCATTCCATTTTCAAACATGAATTAAAATTGCCTTCCAACAGATATATATAAGAGATGTCTGTGATGATTTACGAATAGAAAAATTTGCATTGTAATCATTTAAAGTATTTTTCAATCACACTGATCAGCTATATAATACCATTATTTAAAAATAATTTTGTTCCTTCCCCTTCATAAACATTTGTATTTTTTGAGTACATTAAACTGAATCTTTTCTGGAAAAACACACACACACACACACACACACACACACACACACAAAAAAAAAAAAAAACCTCTAAGGAGAAGAAATTCTTTTTGTGCTCTTCCCCCAAAGAAACTGATAGTCCAGACTATACTTCTAATTTATTTTAGATTTCTTCACTTTGATATTTTTCTTAAGCCTTAGATTCAGTATATACAGAACTCAATTCCCTTTTCCCTATCCTGTTCATTTTTTTTTCTGGCTTTCTTAATTCTATTTACTGACACCAGGTTTAAGTCATCTCTTACTCCTTCCTTTCTTTACCTTCAATTTCTGCTTGGTGACCAAGTCCTGCTGGTTTTCATTCTGATTCTCATTTCCTTCTTGCATCTTATACTTGTTGGTATTCTCTTTATCTTCCCCCTGATTGCTCCAGTTTCCTAACTTGTCTTATCCAGACTCTCTCCAACCCACTCAAGACCTTATTGTCAGTTTCATCTTATTGAAATTTAACTCTTTTTAAAGTTTACTGAGGTATGATTTACATACGGAAAGTGGAACATATTTAGCATATATAAATTGGTTGAGTTTGGAGATTTGTATATACCCATGAAACTAGCACTACAATCTGTGCTGTAAACTTATGTATCACCTCCAGAGGTTTTCTCTACCCTCTTTATTTATTATTATTAGTAGAAGTGATAATAACACAATATACGATCTACCCTCTTACCAAAATTTTAAGTATGTAATACAGTATGTTAACTACAGACATTGTGTATACAGTTGACCTCTAAGACTTCATCATCTTGTATATTGGAGGTTAATTCTGACCATATCAGTTCTTTGTTCAAAAATCTCCAATGGCTCTCTGCTAAATAGCAACAAACTCAAATGTCTTTGCCTGGTATTCAATATTTTCTACATAATTTTTCTGATTTTAATTCTGATTACTTTCTTTTAGGCACTCCAGTTCTCACTAACAGCAAAGTATTTCTTTGTATACATTCCCTTTTTTTTATTGCTTTCGTCAGTCTATTCCTGTCCAGTAATGTCCTATGCCCATGTCCTCCCATTATATTTACTAATAATTCGAATCCCATGTAGATGTCATCAATCTCTTCTCTGAAGCTCAATGGCATTTTTTCCCATCATATCTATATTACACTTATATTTATCCAAGGTTTCTGTGTGACTGAAATTTGGGGCAAATGAATATCGTTTACATCAGAGGGACAACAATGCCTTTCAGTTGAATATTATCATTATTATTTCTTGTGCTTAGGCCACTGCCAGAGTTAGTGATTCTATGTAACTCATTCACCTCTTTTCTTTCCTGTTAAAAGCGAAAACATACAAACATAAACCCCATAAGGATACTAACAAGGATCCTTCTCATTTCCTAATGTCAAGAAAGTTGACTCTCCAATGACCCTGCTGTCAATTCAGGTCTGGGCTTCCCTTTACAAGTTCAAAAATTCAGTAGAAGCTTTGAAAAAAAACACTTTGAAGAGTCGGGTTAACTTACTAGACCACACAAAATGTTTCATCTCTTTCATCTGTGGGTGATGGAGGGTTTAAGAAAAAGAAGAACCTTTTCTTTGTACCAACACTGGTCTAAGAATCATAAATATATTATGAAGCATGGAAAGATTAAGAAACTTCCCCAATGCTACATGCTTAGAAAGTGATAGAGCTGGAAAGAAGGCAGATCTTTTTAGTCAAAATAGGTGAGATTCTATTGTAATAAATTAATCAATAAATCAATTCAAAATTTCGACAACTTGATGCAACCGTCCTCAGCACCAACATATTTCAAATGCTTAAAGTGGAAATTACTTGCAAAGAGCAAAATCAGACTAAAATGTAAGCCTGTCTATGAGCTCAACTTTAAGAAATCTTTCATGTGTAGCCACAATTTCCAGATATAGTATTTACTCATTTTAAAATAACTCTCTTAATTATATAAAAATGAATGATTCTTTGCCATTTAACCCACAATGTTACTGAAGTTTGGGACAGAGTTACCACATTAAAGCTAAGCTAAAAGACAAAAGACCGTCCGAGATTGAAAAAGATCAAGGTTCAAATTCCAGGTTTACCCATTGACCGATGGTATGGTCTTATGTTAGTTACTGAACTCTTCTGGGCTTCCATTTTCTCATCTATAAAATGAGGACAATGGCACTGACTCAATATGATTATTGTCAGGAATAATAAATTAAATAATATATGACCTGTGGCTATAAAGTCGCCTGGTCTTTGGAATGCAGTGTCCTGGATTAAAATTCCAGTTGTGACCCCTAATGTGTGTATGACACTGGGGCAGTTACTAGTTTTCTCATCTTTAAAATGGTAATAATAATAATAGTATCTATTGAACTTCATAAGATGGTGGGAAGATTAGAGGTAAAATACAGAAAAGCAGTAGCTGAACTGACATACAGTAGGAGCTTAATATATGGTTGGTCTGAATATGAATACTGTCATTTTTTTATATCTGTAAAAGAGTCTAAATCTTTTTTTGAGACATTATTAATTATCTCTGACTTCAATCAGCTTAAATCTCAAACAAAATAATCACACATTATTCATCTCTTCTTTTAAATCTCTTCACTGACTCACCAGCGCCTTTTGTGTAACATTTTAATTTGTATTCCTAATATTTCATGTGTCTGCACAGCGGGATTACTAAGCAGCTCTTAGTCTTTCCTATAGGTTGTTCCCTAGGCACAAAGGAGACCTAGCTCATTAAACCATGTAGTATGCTTTTTGCAGTATAGAAAATTGAGAAAAACCATTCTTGCAATCTGACTTCTCAAATGGACTTTGTTACATAATATGGAATTGATTATTCAGTTTCCCCATTATCTGTTTTTTTATTCTGACACTCAAAATCCCTACTTTCATTTTTCTCTCCCTGCATATCTTTCTACAGCTGTCTTAATTGGAATAGCTCTGGAGCTTAATTAAAACAATAAGCATCTAGTTTATTCAATTTGTCCACAGTATAAGCTTGCAGTGATTATTGATGTGGGCATTAAATTTATGCATTCTCAACTCCAGTGGGCTAAACAAGATTTTCCCTTTTAAATACCTTAATATCCTTGTTGAAGGATTTAATTGCTATAAGGAGACAACAACAACAAATCTCTGGGTCTTAACTGTTACAGACTAATGGAGGAGAAGAGAGAAGTGTTATACCATGCATATAAATCTATAACTCATCTGCAGGATATCAGACTTTTGAAAAGTGTATGATTTGTATTAAAGATTTTACTAAAATCTAATATTCTTGTGCCTTGATTGTGTCAGAGAATATAGTTAGCTGCACAGTGCTAGTTCAGCCATTCATACAACAAATACTTTGAACTAGGAATTAACTAGTTGCTGGGTTAACAGAGGAGGCTCTGTGCTCTGAAAGAGGACTAAAAGATAGGAAAATAATCCAGAAAGCTAGAAGAATTTTTCAAATAGAAGGAACATCGTGGCCAAAGGTCTTAAGGCTGAGATGAGGCTGGAATAGCAAATAGTGGTTTGATCCCCCAAGAACCTTCTGTTCCATGTTAAGAAGTTTGGGCTTTATCTTAACTGAAATGGCACTTGAAATCATACATTACAAAGGAGTTTAAAATCTGGAAGTCACATAATTTGCAGTACAATCTGGCTATTAAAGTAGGGTAAGCTCAGTATGCAAAAAGAGCATATGAGAAAAAACTCATTTAATGTTATTTTGGCATGTCAGGCAAGGGTCTTCTGAGAAAGCAATATTTCTTCTAACACCCAGAGTTTGAAGAAACAAGGTAAGGAAGTTACGAAATTGTTTTCTAATAGAAGAAATAACATGCAAAGTTTTGGCAAAGAGAGAGCTCTTATTAGACCAATGATTGGGCCTGGAGTTATGCAGTGGGCAGTGGTGTGCAGAGAGAGCAGATGTCTGGTAAGAGGCAAAAGATGAAGAAGGGTAGACAAGCAAGGTTTGAACCAAGATGAACTTTAACAGCCATAGGTACTACTAACTTTATTCTAATGAAAATGAGAATAATGAATGGATTATTTTTTCTGTTAAGAGGCAAAAGATGAAGCAGAATAGACAAGCAAGGGTTGAACCAAGATGAACTTTAACAGTCATTGGTACTAGTAACTTTATTTTAATGACAATGAGAATAATGAATGGATTATCTTTTCTCATGCCCTCACAGTTGTCTTTCTCTTATGGCCGACACATACCTCTTATTAAGCACCTTCTCTGTACTAGCAGAGTACTAGGCATTAGAGCAGACAGGCAAGACACTAGACGACATACTCATTTCCCATCGTCCATTTGTCCAGCTATTTTATCAAGCATCTACTGTGTGATTTTTGCTAAGGGTACAATGCTGGGAAAACACAGATAGGACTTCTGCTCAAATTGAGCTCTAATGAAATGCATGTTCTGTAGAGAGTGGCTTATGGTACTTTGGGAGCACAAAGAGAGGCACCTAAAGTGATTTCTGTCTCTATGCAGTAACCATGTAATGGAGTGTTGTTAAGACAGATTTTCCAGGGATGAATAGGAAAAGAGGAAGAAGGTTTACAAAGAAAAGAAGAGAGAAAGGCTTTAGGGTGTTCAGGAACTACTATAAAGGATGTCAACTAGCCAATTGACTGTAGAAAAAAACCTGTGAACAACAGAGAAAAAGCCCCCTGCTCAGAAAAGGTTTCCTTTCCAGTTCACAAAAAGAACAGATTTATTGGTTTGTTAAATATAAAACCAGTCACATTCATTTACATTAGGTTAAACTTGACAGGATCTAGGGACTGGAAAAGGGAACATTACTATTTTAATTTTAAATGACTTTATTTCTATATCTATAATAGAGAATAAACAAAGGCTTATGATAGTTCTGCAGCTGGTAAAGGGAAGCATGGTGCAGATAACTATTTTTATTTAAATGGATGTGTTGTATTCATAGAGATTAGGGCAGGATGCTGCAGCTGCAAGAGGGAATTTAAAATTAGAGCAGCTTCAATAGTGTTCACAATTTCATCCAAATTCCTAAGCATTGCTCTATAGTAAGCATTTTTTTTCTTCGTTGGTGATACATGGGTATGTGAATGCATACACAGTTAATATTTTCATAAGACATTGAGACTCAACTGCTCTCAGGTCTGAAAATAAAATTACTGCCAGATAATAATCTTTCTCTTTTTGTTTGTGTTCATAGCTTTATAATCATGTCAAAACTGCCATCTCATAGCTTCTGTTTCTACAAATAAAGAAGCATCATTCAATTCCCAGTACCTGCACAGGTAGTTTGTTCTACATACAACAGAATTACAAAATCTTTCCTTTAGTGTTCTCTGACCAAAAATAATTGTTGCATTTCAAAGAGTAGCTTATGTAACTCAGATGTCCTAGATTTCTCCAGGCTTCAAGGGTCTTTTCATTTAAAGCCTCAATAAGAATAGTTTAAAACCTCACCCTGGTGTCCACAGAGGTTTTTTATTTTTATTTTTATTTTTAACTGGGTTTCCTTCTTCATATATTTCTGGGAATCTTCAGTTAAGTCTGAGGCTGGATAAATGATAGTATCCAGCCTCGCTTACTAGGGTATTGTCCACTTCAAAGATAATAGCATCACTTTCTATGTGTAGAGCCTTTTACAAAGCACTTGCTCATTCATCGTCTTGTTTATCCTCACATTACCTTGTAGGTAATGTGACTGAGATGCTAATGACACACAGATATAATTATGGCTTAGACCTATATTTCATGATTCTCACTTTTGTGCTCAATCACATACTATATTGTCTCAACTTGGAAAGTTGTTCTAGTCAAATGACCTGATACATGTTAGAAAACACTAAGAATGGTAAATTGTTTTCCAAATAAATTGATGTTTTATTTCGTTACTGTGTTTAACACAGTTAAAGGTGTGACAGGCAAGACTCTCTCTTCCATTCCATTCTTTAGATAATGACCAGATTAATCTCTCTGCATGTTGCATGTATTATACTGCCAAGCATATAAGGATGCTTTATTCTAAAACTTCCTTTGCTTACAGTCCAAGACATTGCATCATAATAGTGTTTGAAGTTTCTTAGCTCTAGGAAGAACTGGCTGTGGTACATATCTCTGCAGATTGTGGTACATATTCTAGCCAGGCTCTCAGTGTCTCTCAGGAGAGTAGATCTGCCACTGGTAAAGTTTGCAAAACAGCAAGGCTACTGATTGATTTAGGAAGTGACAAATGTGTCAGCATTCCCCTGTGAGGAGATATGGAAATCTGGCTTGTCCAGATATCCTTGGCAACTGCAGCAAAGTCTTTTCAATTGTGGTAAGTTGTAGTCTGCCTAATTCAAAAGGAACTCATGCATGGCCCAATTTTCTGCCAGTCTTGCATAGAAACATCCAGCAATAAATCTATGGAAGTGAGTAGCATTTGCTTTACAATCTCTCAAAGGCCAAAATTAGAATTCCTCCTTTCTGGAGAGTCAGGTGCCGTGGCCTGAATAACCCAGAGAGCAAAGGGGTGAATCTTCAGGGAACAATAGCACCCCCCTAAGGGCTTGGGCTTGGAAATGAAATAGAAGAATTTGTCTTCAATAAACGTGTTCCGTATTTTAGTATGTTCATTTTGTAATAAATAGTTTATTCTTTAATGATCTGCCTCCCTCCAATGTGATTTACCTGCAGTTCTTCAACATATTCACATATACCACTCTTCCACTTCTGACTTACAGTCTTGGTCTCCCTTCTTGCCTTACTTTAATGATGACCTATATAATGCAAACTGTTTTGTTATTGTCTTCAACAAAGATTTCACTGCTGTTTTTGGCTCAGTTTCATTTCACTTAAATGAGGTGAAACCATTATGATACAACCTATTACTTATCCACTTATCTTTATAAACGTAGGTAAAGCATTTAAACACATATTTAAGAATTCATTATATTTTATAGATAAAAATAATTAAAATTAGAAGTAAGGGATGAAAAAGCTAAGGTCTTTGAGAATAGAAAAATATTACTCATAGTTCATAATAGTTGAAATATACATAGTTCATAAAAACTATGAAATATATGTAGTTCATAAATCATAACTAATATACCTACTTTGAGGTTTATAGTATATAATTCTATAACTGACTTCTACCATAATTTTACATACTTTTTAAGAGAATATTTCAATGAATGATTCTTTAATAGTACAAGTTTTGATTGAAAGGTATATATTATTAATCTGTTTTTATGAAGAAATGAATATATTAAAAGGGAGATTGTTTAACTTGAGCACCTACTTCCTATAGCCTATCAAAGTCTAGGGTTTTTTGTTTAAACTACCACTGGTTTGTATGCCTCAAGAAAACTTACCTCACCTTTTTCTAGATATTCAAATATAATAACCATGAAAACTATTGTCATTAATATCAACCAATTTTGTATCTTTATCCTTTGTGAAAGAAAAATCCATGTTCCCTGAAAACTCAAATCTTCTAAAACCTTGCTATTGAAATATACAGAGATACAGTATTATGAGTCTGTGGGAACTATAAGAATAAGATAAAACATAAAAATAAAATTATATGACTCAAAAGTGGGTGAGTGATTTTTCAGCTCTAGTGGATATTTGTCATGTTTGGCTTGCCCCAAATCATTTAAATGCCTCTTGGGTATTCAGGGCATTTCCCACATTCTGAGTCCTATCCTGCTATGGTAGATCCCAGGATTTCTTGTGCCAGACCCACTTGCAGATAGAGCACAGGGAAGTGGCTCTGCCAACTAGACTAAACTGTTTGAGGCAGCTAGAAGAAACAACGGGAACCCTTATGGGACAAGCAGGAGAAACAAGGAGGCATGCACAGAATCCATCTTTCCATGAGCATGGTGGTGAAGGAGGATGACCCTTCGAAGGTAGTAGTGGTGGAAGTTTGTGGTTAGTCCATTAGTATTATCAGTGCAAACTGTGTTGACTCCATCAACTGTGTTCTTTGTGTGCTGGTTGTGTGTGATGGCATTTTTTTTTTCTACAACAGATCACATGGCATGGTTAGGAATTATTCCTGGCGGAGTTTTGGATCTCTAAAAGATACTTTGGGCTACCTAATGTACCTTAATAAATTTCTGAGTTGTTTTCAACTAAGAATATGAACTGGCATACTAAGCAATGATTTTTTTTTTTCACTGTATTTGAATAGTCTTCTCCTAGTTCTGGTCTCATGTGCTGACTTCCCAGCACATTGTTTAATACAATCTTAAAGCATCATCCATTGGTCACCTGCAACCCACCTGCTTTTGCAGTGTTTGTGTACACTCCTAGCTGTTCTTCTTTCTTTTTCAAAGCATCTGTCACTTTTTTTTTTTTAGTTATTGCTTATCTCACTGTCATCCCACAAAATGGAAGCTTCATAGATTCATGGTCTGTTTGGACACTGATGTATCCTAAGTGCTCCAACAGTATCTGGCACACAGTCAGGACTCAATAAATATTTTTGAATGAATGAATTTCCAAATAATACATCAATTAATTTTTGTGGTTCCAAGGGACCTATGGAGAAATGGTTCCTAATGGTGTTTTAAATAGAAATATGCTACAGCAAGATGAAAATCTGTATCGTTAGTCTGTTTGTCTTCTACTGAATATTTTGCCATTATTTATGCATTCTTATGATGATCCTTGTACGTACCTACCAGTGGTCTATATGAAAATGTTTTTCTTAGCATTAAAACAGCATTATTAAGTAGGTACTATATTCCAAAAAATTCCATTATTGAGACAAGTTTACTGTTATTTCAAAATAAGTGGCAGAAAAAATGTGAATAGAATTGACATCAAAACAACTAAGAAACATCTGTTCAATAAAATAGATTAAAAGAGAAAAAGCTAAATATTTCAAAATTATGTTCATAAATAAAGTAAATGTGTTTTTAGGAAGTTTATGAATGTCTCATCACTCACATGAACATGGTTTTCTTTTAACATGATTCATACTTGGATCAGGTTTTGTTTCTCTTTCGATATAGAATGGAAAGTATATTCTGAGGGACTGGGGAAATAAACATACAAAGTGTTTTGCCAAATACACATTATTGACAACTAATACAAATTTTCTTAGTAAGGACTTCTTAAATTTAAGGGAAATAAATAAAAGGAAAAGAGGAAGACTATGAACACATTGATCACACATCACTAAGGATCAGAAAATGTGCTAGGTGTTTTATAGGTGTCCTTTTACATATGCAATTTTACATAATCTTCATTATTATGTAAGACATATATAGTAGGTATCATTATTACTAATTGATAAAACCAAGCAATTGAGAATTATCTGAGTCCATGTGGTTAGTAAACAGGAAATTTACAAAATTCTGACTTTAAAACTGCTGTTTGAATTGCACTGCACTGACCCATTAAAGATAAGGCTAATGGGAAATTGCCATTAGGGCATTTGTTACCACTTAGTGACAATGAGAAAAATGATCTCTAAATAGACCTGAAAACTCTTAAAGGAGTTGGAGAAAACTACAGTCTTAGACATGTCAGCTGTCATGCTCTAGAGAATTGTCATAAAAAGGAATATTGGTTATTCAAATGCTAAGAGAATAAAGTGGGCCGGGCGCGGTGGCTCACACCTGTAATCCCAGCACTTTGGGAGGCCGAGGTGGGCGGATCACGAGGTCAAGAGATCCAGACCATCCTGGCCAACATGGTAAAACCCCTTCTCTACTAAAAATACAAAAAAATTAGCTGGGTGTGGTAGCACGTGCCTGTAGTCCCAGCTACTCGGGAGGCTGAGGCAGGAGAATTGCTTGAACCCTGGAGGCGGAGGTTGCAGTGAGCGGAGGTTGCAGTGAGCGGAGGTCGCGCCACTGCACTGGTGATGGAGTGAGACTCTGCCTCAGAAAAAAAAAAAAAAAAAAGAGAATAAAGGAGACCAAGAGTTCAAATTTAATTTAAAAACACATTTTCATCCCTGGCAATCTAATTTGCATTCTCAAACTTCAATTTTACTAACATAAATAGAAACATAACATGACAAAGACATGAAGGAGAGTGATCAAATAAGAGAAATTATCTGTCTTTGTTTACTTTTTAAACATCATAAACTACTTCCTAAAATTTCACTTCTTGGTAAATAACACTCTTCCTGGGTTTTTGAGGCACTGCTTATAAACAAAATCTTCATTCAAATAACAAGTTCTTCTATATGAAATCTCCTATGTAAGTTAAATTTTCTCCCCCAGAGACAGTTCTTGTCCCAGCAAGACCTAAGCCCTAAATTCTCCCTAAGAGACTAATCAAATTGCATCAATTTGAGAGACTCAGGATTTGAGTTTCTAGAGAAAAATGTATACACTTGTATTCAAAAATGTGTTTAATAAAACTTCCTATCACAGTACATTTAGCTGAAACTGTAAGATGTTGTCATTGAGGATGTTATGTTAAATGTATACTTATATCCTAGGACATTTTCCATAAAACCAATATATTCCAATAAATATATCATCAAAATAAGAAAAATACACTCCATTGTACAAATCTGCAAGTTTTAAGAATGCTTTGTACATCAGTTCACTAGACTTTTGTCTAAAAACCAACCAACCAAAAAAGATATTCAAGAGTTTTCAAGTGTGGCAGCATTTTTCTGCATTTGATTAAATGAGAGATGGAAATGTCTCACCCATATTGCATTTCAAACTAAAAGCATAATCTAGGGATTGAATTTATTATCAGAGCTTAATGAACTCCTTGTAAACTAATCTTTGTCTAATCTAAGGATTAGAAGCTATTAATTATATCACAAATTAGCAATATATTAACTTTGTCATTAAAAGTCAGCCATGAAACAGATGAATGAATATTGTTTGTTTTTCAAAGATATGAAAAGTTAAACTGATAGTAGACAACAAGTTCCTTTCTCTGAAGGTTAACTTTATATTTCACATGATCCTAAGTCCTAAACATCTTGGGATACTATAAATAGGTCTTTGCCACCACCAAATTCATTTTAGTGAAACTTGGTTTTTACAGATGAGTTTCAAAAAATCTATATGAATAAATTATTTGAACATTTGGGAGCCCTTCATACATGGGTATATTGGTGTCACTGGGACCACTGAATGGCTTTACTTCTATTGGGCTATTACTATACCCTATGTCAAATTCAAATTCCCTATCTATTTTTTTTTTTTTAACAAATGCACTAATTCAGTGTGATCTGTAGAACAGTAGCATCTCCATTGGCAAGGAATTCGTTAGAAATGCAGACCCAGGCCTATCTTTAAACTATTAAATCCAAATATACAGTTTAACCAAAACCTCAGGTGATAAATACACACCTTAAAGAACAAAGAGAGTCAATTATTATGTAATAATTCTTCAATGTTTTAACTATCTCTTTCTAAAAGGAAACTCAGAGCCAGTGGAGGAGTGTACAACATCATATGGCAGGCAATATGGGACTTAAAACTTAGTAAACAGAGTTTCTAGACTCTTTTATTCACTGTTTCTTAGGTATTCAAATATTAATTTATCTCATTGCACTGTGTAATAGTCTGATATTATAAAAAATTTAATTATGTTTAGATCTTGATGATTGCATCTTAGACATCAGAGTTGACAGATGAAACCCGTGGAAGCTAATGTGGCAGAATGGAAAGACATTATTTGTAATCAGTAAAAAATGATTTTGAATTTATAATCAGTGTTATTTAATAGCACTGTTACAGTGGATAAGCTCATTTATCTCTTGGGGTAACAGATTCTTTTTCTGAAAAGAAGTGAACAGAATCAGCTCCTGAAGGCCAGTCTCCAACCCTTGCTTCATTGTTGTATCCATCTCAGCAAAGGAGAACCTTCCTCAAGTCACATCCCCCTCTAGTTGCTCACACAATGATGCCCTCTGACTTCCTCAACTCTTTCAGAGAAAGTCTCTGCCTTCTATTTATTTATTTATTTTACTTTAAGTTCTGGGATACATGTGCAGAAGGTGCAAGTTTGTTACATAGATATACATGTGCCATGGTGGTTTGCTGCACCTGTCAACCTGTCATCTAGGTTTTAAGCTCTGCATGCATTAGGTATTTGTCCGAAGCTCTCCCTCCCCTTTCCCCCAATCCTGCAACAGGCCCCAGTGTGTGATATTCCCCTCCCTGTGTCCATGTGTTCTCACTGCTCAGCTCCCACTTATGAGTGAGAACATGTGGTGTTTGATTTTCTGTTCCTGTGTTAGTTTTCTGAGGATGATTGTTTTCAGTTTCATCCATGTCCCTGCAAAGGACATGAATTCATCCTTTTTTATGGCTGTTAGTATTCCATGGTATATGTTAGCCACATTTTCTTTATCCAGTCTGTCATTGATGGGCACTTGGGTTGGTTCCAAGTCTTTTCTATTGTAACTAGTGCTGCAGTAAACATACATGTGCATATGTCTTTATAGTAGAATGATTTATAATCCTTTGGGTATATACCCAGTAATGGGATTCCTCGGTCAAATGGTATTTCTGGTTCTCAATTGTTGAGGAACTTCCACAATAGTTGACCTGATTTCACTCTGTCTCCCACAATAGTTGAATTAATTTATACTCCCACCAACAGTGTAAAAGCGTTCCTATTTCTTTGCATCCTTACCAGCATCTGTTGTTTCCTGACTTTTTAATGATCTCCACTCTAACTGGCGTGAGATGGTATCTCAATGTGGTTTTTATTTGCATTTCTCTATGACCTGTGATGATGAGCCTTTTTTTCATATGTTTGTTGGCTGCATAGATGTCTTCTTCTGAGAAGTGTCTGTTCATATCCTTTGCTCACTTTTTGATGGGGTTGTTTGTTATTTTTCTTGTACTTTGTTTCAGTTCTTTGTAGATTCTGAATATTAGCCCTTTGTCAGATGGACAGATAGCAAAAATATTCTCCCATTCTGTAGGTTGCCTGTTCACTCTGGTAATAGTTTCTTTTACTGTGCAAAAGCTCTTTAGCTTAATTAGATCCCATTTGTCAATTTTGGCTTTTGTTGCCATTATTTTTGGTGTCTTAGTCATGAAGTCTTGCCCAGGCCTGTGTCCTGAATGGTATTGCCTAGGTTTTCTTCTAGGATTTTTATCATTTTAGAACTTATGTTTAAGTCTTTAATCCATCTTGAGATAAGTTTTGTACAAGATGTAAGGAAGGGGTCCAGTTTCAGTTTTCTGCATATGACTAGTTTTCCCAGCACTATTTATTAAATAGGGAATCCTTTCTGCATTGCTTGTTTTTGTCAGGTTTGTCAAAAATCAGATGGTTGTAGATGTATGGCATTATTTCTGAAGGCCTTGTTCTGTTCCATTTGTCTATATCTGTTTTGGTTCCAGTACCACGGTGTTTTGGTTTCTGTATGCTTGTGGTATAGTTTGAAGTCAGGTAGCATGATGCCTTCAGCTTTGTTTTTTGTTTGTTTGTTTTCTTGTTTTTTTTTTTTTTTTTTCTTAGGATTATCTTGGCTATGTGGGCTCTTTTTGGTTCCATATGAAATTTAAAATAGTTTCTCTCATTATATGAAGAAAGTCACTGGTGGCTTGATGGGAATAGTATTAAATCTATAAATTGCTTTGGGCAATATGGCCATTTTCACAATATTGATTCTTCCCATCCATGAACATGTCAAGTTTTTCCATTTGTGTTCTCTCTTATTTACTTGAGCAGTGGTTTGTATTTCTCCTTAAAGAGGTCCTTCAGGTCCCTTGTAAGTTGTATTCCAAGGTATTTTATTTTCTTTGTAGCAGTTGTGAATGGGAGTTCTCTCATGATTTGTCTCTCTGCTCATCTATTATTGGTGTATAGGAATGCTTGCGATTTTTGCACTTTGATTTTGTATCCGGAGACTTTGCTGAAGTTGTTTATCAACTTAAGCAGTTTTGGGGCTGAGATGATGAGGTTTTCTAAATATACAATCACGTTGTCTGCAAATAGAAATAATTTGACTTCCTCTCTTCCTATGTAAATATGCTTTCTTTCTCTTACCTGACTGCTCTGGCCAGAACTTCCAATACTATGTCAAATTGGAGTGGTGAGAGAGGGGATCCTCATCCTGTGCTGATTTTCAAAGGAAATGCTTCCAGTTTTTGCCTATTCAGTATGATATTGGCTATGGGTTTGTCATAAATAGCTCTTATTATTTTGAGATATGTACCATCAATACCTATTTAATTGAGAGTTTTTAGCATTCAGGGGTGTTAAATTTTATTGAAGGACTTTACTGCATCTATTGAGGTAATCATGTAGTTTTTTTCATTGGTTCTGTTTATGTGATGGATTGTGTTAATTAATTTGCATATGTTGAACCAGCCTTGCATCACACGGATGAGCCAACCTGATCGTGGTAGATAAGCTTTTTGATGTGTTGCTGGATGCGGTTTGCCAGTATTTTAATGAGGACTTTTGCATTGATGTTCATTAGCGGTATTGGCCTGAAATTTTCTTGTTTTGTTGTGTCTCTGCCAGGTTTTGGAATCAGGATGATGCTGGCCTCATAAGATGAGTCAGAGAGGAGTCCCTCTTTTTCTATTGTTTGGAATAGTTTCAGAAGAAATGGTACCAGCTCCTCTTTGTACCTCTGGTAAAATTCAGCTGTGAATCCATCTGCTTCTGGTGGTTTTTTTTTTTTTAATGTTTGGTAGACTATTAATTACTGCCTCAATTTCAGAACTAGTTATTGGTCTGTTCAGGGATTCAACTTCTTCCTGGTTTACTCTTGGAAAAGTGTATATATCCAGGAATTTATCCATTTTTTCTAGATTTTCTAGTTTATTTGCATAGAAGTGTTTATAGTATTCTCTGATGGTAGTTTGTACTTCTGTGGGATCAGTGATATCCCCTTTATCATTTTTTATTGTGTCTATTTGATTCTTCTCTCTTTTCTTCTTAGTCTGGCTAGTGGTCTATCTATTTTGTTAATCTTTTCAAAAAGCCAGCTCCTGTATTTAATTATTTTTTGCAGCTTTTTTCGTGTCTCTATCTCTTTCAGTTCTGCTCTGATCTTAGTTATTTCTTTCTTCTACTAGCCTTTGAATTTGTTAATTCTTGCTTCTCTAGTTCTTTGAATTATGATGTTAGAGTGTTGACTTTAGATCTTTCCCAATTTCTGATTTGGGCATTTAGTGCTATAAATTTCCCTCTAAACACTACTTTAGCTGTGTCCCAGAGATTCTGGTAGTCTCTTTGTACCCATTGGTTTTAAAGACTTTGTTATTTCTGCCTTATTTTTATTATTTACCCAGTAGTCATTCAGGAGCAGGTTGCTCGATTTCCATATAGTTTTGTGGTTTTGAGTGAGTTTCTTAATCCTGAGTTCCAATTTGATTGCACTGTGGTCTGAAAGGCTGTCATGATTTCTGTTCTTTTGCATTTGCTGAGGAGTGTTTTACTTCCAATTATGTGGTCGATTTTAGAACACATGCTATGTGGTGCTGAGAAGAATGTATATTCTGTTGTTTTGGGGTGAAGAGTTCTATAGATGTTTGTTAAGTCCACTTGGTCTAGAGCTGAGTTCAAGTCCTGAATATCCTTGTTAATTTTCTGTCTCATAATCTGTCTAATATTGATGTGGGGGGTGTTAAAATCTCCCACCATTATTGTGTGGGAGTCTGAGTTTCTCTGTAGGTCTCTAAGAACATGTTTTATGCATCTGGGTGATCCTGTATTGAGTGCATATATGTTTAGGATAGTTAGCTCTTCTTGCTCTATTGATCCCTTTATCATTATGTAATGCCCTTCTTTGTCTTTTTTATTCTTTGTTGGTATAAAGTCTGTTTTAAGGCTAGGCAAGATGGCTTAAGCCTGTAATTCCAGCACTTTGGGAGGCAAAGGCAGGGGGATCACCTGAGGTCAGGAGTCCAAGACCAGCCTGACCGACATGGAGAAACCCTGTCTCTACTAAAATACCAAGCGTGGTATTTTAACCAGGTGTGGTGGCTCATGCCTGTAATCCCAGCTACTCAGGAGGCTGAGGTAAGAGATTTGGTTGAACTTGGGAGGCAGAGGTTGCAGTGAGTGAAGATCGCACCATTGTACTTCAGCCTAGGCAACAAGAGTGAAGCTCTGTCTCAAAAAAATAAAAATAAAAATAAATAAAGTCTGTTTTATCAGAGACTAGAATTGCAACCCTGCTTTTTTTAAATTTCCTTTTCCTTTCCTTTTTTTTTTTTTTTTTTTGCCTTTTGTTAGCTTGTAAATATTCCTCCATCCCTTTATTTGAGCCTATGTCTGTCTTTGCATGTGAGGCAGGTCTCCGGAATATAGCATGCTGATGAGTCTTGACTCTATCCAATTTGCCTGTGTCTTTTAATTGGGGTATTTAGCCCATTTACATATAAGATTAATATTGTTATGTGTGAATTTGATCCTGTTATGATGATGCTAGCTGGTTATTTTGCACATTAGTTGATGCAGTTTCTTCATCGTGTCTTTGGTCTTTATATTTTGGTGTTTTTGCAGTGGATGGTACCAATTTTTCCTTTCCATATTTAGTGCTTCCTTCAGGAGCTCTTGTAAGGCAGGCCTCATGGAACAAAATCCCCTCAGCATTTGTTTCTCTGTAAAGGATTTTATTTCTCCTTCACTTATAAAACTTAGTTCGGCTGGATATGAAATTCTGTGTTGAAAATTCTTTAAGAATGTTGAATATTGGCCCCCAACTCTCTTCTGGCTTATACAATTTCTGCACAGATCTGCTATTAGTCAGATGGGCTTCCCTTTTAGGTAACTTGACCTTTCTTTCTGGCTGTCCTTAACATTTTTTTTTCTTGGTTTCAACCTTGGAGAATCTGACAATTATGTTTCTTGGGGTTGCACTTCTTGAGGAGTATCTTAGCAGTGTTCTCTGTATTTCCTGAATTTGAATGTCAACCTGTCTTGCTAGGTTGGGAAAGTTCTTCTGGATAATATCCTGAAGTGTGTTTTCCAGCTTGGTTCCATTCTCCCATCACTTTCAGGTACACCAATCAAAAGTAGGTTTGGTCTTTTCACATAGTCCCATATTTCTTGGAGGCTTTGTTCATTTCTTTTCAATCTTTTTTTCTCTAGTCTTATTTTCACACCTCATTTCAGTAAGTTGATCTTCAATCTCTGATATCCTTTCTTCTGCTTGATTAATTTGGCTGTTGATACTTGTGTATGCTTCATAAAGTTCTTGTGCTGTCTTTTTCAGCTCCGTCAAGTCATTTATGTTCTTCTCTTAACTGGTTATTCTAGTTAGCAATTCCTCTAAACATTTTTCAAGGTGCTTAGCTTCCTTGCATTTGGGTAGAACGTGCACCTTTAGCTCAGAGGAGTTTGTTATTAACCACCTTCTGAAGCATACTTCTGTCAGTTTGTCAATCTCATTCTCTGTCCAGTTTTGTGCCTCTGCTGAGAGAAGCTGTGATCATTTGAAGGAGAAGAGGCATTCTGGTTTTTGGAATTTTCAGCCTTTTTGCACTGGCTTTTCCTCATCTGTATTGATTTATCTACTTTTGATCTTTGAGGTGGACGTAGTTTGGATGGGGTTTCTGTGTGGATATCCTTTTTGTTGATGTTGATGCTATTCCTTTCTGTTTGTTAGTTTTTCTTCTAACAGTCAGGCCCCTCCTCTACAGGTCTTCTGTAGTTTGCTGGAGGTCCACTCCAGACCTTATTTGCCTGGGTATCACCAGTGGAAGCCGCAGAACAGCAAAGATTGCTGCCTGCTCCTTCCTCTGGAAGCTTCATCTCAATCGGGCACCAGCCTGATGCCAGCTGGAGCTCTTCTGTATGAGGTGTCTATCAATCCCTGTTGAAAGGTGGCTCCCAGTCGGGAGGCATGGGCTCAGAGTCCCACTTGAGGAGGCAGTCTGTCCCTTAGCAGAGCTCAAGTGCTGTGCTCAGAGATCTACTCATCTCTTCAGAGCCAACAGGCAGGAATGTTAAAGTCCACTGAAGTTGTACCCACAGCAGCCCCTTCCCCCCAGGTGCTCTGTCCCAGTGAGTTGGGAGTTATATCTATAAGCCCCTGACTGGGCTGCTGCCTTTCTTTCAGAGATGCCCTGCCAAGAGGAGGAATCTAGAGGGGCAATCTGGCAACATCCACTTTGCTGCACTGTGTTGTGTTCTGCCCAGTCCAAACCTCCCAGTCTTCTTATCACTGTAAGGGGAAAACTGCTTACTCAAACTTCAGTAATGGTGGAAGCCCCTACCCCCACCAAGCTCTAATGTCCCAGGTAAACTTCAGACTGTTGTGCCTACAGCGAGAACTTCATGCCAGTGGTTCTTAGGTTGCTGGACTTCTTGGGAATGGGATCTGCTGAGCCAAGACCACTTGGCTCTCTGACTTCAGCCTCCTTTCCAGGGGAGCGAATGGTTCTGTCTTGCTGGCATTCCAGGTGCTACTGGGGTATGAAAAAAAAAAAAAAAACAACTCCTACAGCTAGCTTGGTGTCTGGCCAAACAGCCACCCAGTTTTGTGCTTGAAACCCAGGGCCCTGGTGGTGTAGGCACATGAGGGAATCTCCTGGTCTGCATATTGCAAAAACTGTGGGAAAAGCATAGTACCGAGGCCAGTTATCACAGTCCCTCATGGCTTCCCTTGGCTGGGAAAGGGAAGCTCCCCAACTCCTTGCAGTTTCTGGGTGAGGCAATGCCCCACCCTGCTTCTGCTTGCTCTCCATGGGCTGCACCCACTCTTTAACCAGTCCCAATGAGATGAACAGGTTACCTTAGTTGGAAATGCAGAAATCACCCACTTTCTGCATTTGTCTCCCTGGGAGCTGCAGACCAGAACTGTTCTTATTTGGCCATCTTGGCAACACCAACCAACTCTCTGCTTTTAAAGTGTGCATGTAATCAGGTTAGACTCACTGGATAATTTATTTTCAAGCCAACTGTACCATATACATAATAACAGCAGTAAAGAATATCAAGTTCACAGGGAGGTGGGAAATCTTCAGGGAAAGCTTAGAATCCTTCCTAACATACCTGGCAAAAGATACTAAATTTCACACTAGCTGTATAACATATAAACTGTGAAACTAAAAATTCTTGAAGGAAATACAGAAGAAAATCTTCCTAGTCTTAGGGGAGGCAAAGATTTCTAAGGCAAGGATACACTAAAATACTAACCTTAAATTTAAAAAAAATGAAAAAATTGACTTCATTAATAAATAAATTTGATTTTAATAATTTTTAAATTATTAAAGTTTTTAATTTCTGCTTGTTGGGAGACATTAAAAAAAATGAAAAGGCAAGCTAGAAGCTGGAAAATTACATTCACAATACATCTGACAAAGGCCAAGTAGTAAAACTACACAAAAAACTCATAATTCAATAATAAAAGAATATCAAATTATATGCTCATAAAACATGCAAATGTCCAATAAGTACAGGAAAAGATGCTAAAATTAAAGATTTATAGTAATTATTTTGAAAAGTGGCTAAATATGCCAGCACCAAATATTCCATTTTGACATAAGAATCATTTTGAGTTAAAGGCACTTCAGAAAATACTAGATGCAAGAAGGGGGCACTCTGATCCTCCTTTTTCTTCTTGAAAGCAGGAGATGAAATCCCCATGTGAAAGATAATATCCCTATATCAGGAGGAAGAAAGATACTCTTATCATCAAAGATAGGGAGTCCAGACCAAAGAAAATCTGCAAGAAGCAACCTTGGTAAACTAACTCTCAATATCTCTAGTCACTTCTCCATAATTAAATATCCTAGCACATGTCCCTGTGTTTTGTCAGGTTTTCACAATTTATTACTCTTGGTCCAACTTAGTATGTAAACATTTGGCTGTAACTGCTTCTTTGGGTCTTCATTTTCCTGTGGGCACTCCCACATACATGTAAAATTTTGTACATTTTAATAGATTTTCTTTAGAGAGCTTTTTTTTCCTGTTTATCTGTTTTATGTCAACTAAATCTTCTGGCCTACTTGGAGACTCTAAGAGGGTGTAGGTAAACTTTTTCTCCTTTAGAATACCATGGTGATTCTTACAACATGCCGACAAAAAAGCCTAACATAAAAACACTGACAATACAAAGTGTTGTTCAGGATACGGAATACCTGGAACTCTCTTGCATTGCAGATGGGGATACAAAACAATGCAACCACTTTTGACACGATTGACAATTTTTTATAGAGAAAAACATACTCTTACAGAGTGACTCAGCAATCCCATTTCTACACATCTACCCAAGAAAAATGAAAATAAGATTTAAACTAGAGTTTATTGTACCTATATTTATAATAGCCCAAACTGAGAGCAACTCAAATATTCATTAACAGGTTAATGAATATATTAGTTTACTATTGCTACGTAAAAGTTACCCCCAAACTCTTGTGTAAAGCAGTATCTATCCATATATTATGTTAAAGTTCTGTAGGTCAGAAGTCCAGACAGACTTAGCTAAATTATTTGCTTAAGGTCCCACAAAGCCAAAATCAAGGATGGACTCTGATCTGAAGGGTCTGTGAAAGAACCTGCTTCTAAGCTCATTCAAGAAGGTGATAAAATTCTGTTTTTTTTTTTTGTTTGTTTGTTTTTTTCGTAGTTGTAGGAATTAGGTTTTTCCTTCCTAGCTAGCTTTTGACTTCGGGTTGCTGTTGGTTCCTGAAAACTGCCTTAAATCCATGGTATATGTCTACTTCTTCTTTAAAGATAGCAATGATAAGTACACCCGCCTTGTGTTTTAAATTTCTGATTTCTATAAACCAGCCATTAAAAACCTCCACTTAAAAGACTCCTGTGCTTCAATTTGACTCTCTGAAATAATGCCCTTTTGCCATGGAATGCAACATAATTATAAGAGTGACATCTCCTCATATGTCCAAGTTCCACTTACACTCAAAGAGGAGGGAATTTTTACAAGAGTGAGGATCTTTGGGAGCCATTCGTAGAAGTCTGCCTGTCACAATGAGTATAGCAATGATAATTCCATACCATGAAATACTATTCAGGAATAAAAAATAACAGACTATGGATACAGTTAACAATGGTTAAACTATAAAACAGTCTGCTTCATAAAAGGGACAAGACATAAAAAGAGTTCATGCTGTATGATTCTATTTTTATGAAATGCTAAAAAGACAAATTTAATCTACAGTGACAGAACATCAGTGTTTTGGAGGGATGATGGAAGAGGAAGTTGACTGACATTGTGCATGATAGCACTCTTGGGATGAGAGGAATGCCCTTTATCTTGATGCAGTGAGGGATACTACAAATTTTATGTTTCATATTAAACTTACAATATTTAATATTTATATTTTATATTGTTTACATAGTCATATGCTATTTACAAAAACAGTTTAAAAAATGCATAAATTGTGTTGTATAATTTGGCAGGTACTAGAATAATGACCCCAAAAGATGTTCACCCCTAATCCCAGGAACCCCAGAAAAAGGTAAAAAGGACTTTATATATGTGATTAAGGAAAGGTGAGGACACTGAGATGAGTTATTAGCCTGGATTATCCAGATGAGTCCTGTGTGAGAAACCGTGAGAATAAATAGAGAGCATCAAAATGATGCCATGGAAATTCGAAGATGCTGCTAGCTTTAAAGCTGCTTGCTTGAAAGATGTTGAAGGGATCCAGAGTCAAGGAATTAAACAGACTCTAGGACCCAAAATAGGAAGGAAATAAATTATCCCCTAAAGCCTCTAGAAGGAACACAGTATGCCAATACTTGATTTTAGTCCAGCAAACCCATTTTGAACTTCTGACATCTAGATCTATTAGACAGCAAATTTGTGTTGTTTTAGGCCACTAAGTGTATGGTAATTTGTCACAGTAGCAACAGAAAACTAATTCAGTTAAAGATAATACCATTCTCCTCTTCTACTGTTTCCATTGTTGTGTGCTTATTATACATTTCAATACCTGGCAGCGCAAACCCTCCAAACATATTTTCCTTTAAAAGTTTTATCTTGGTAATTTTTATTCCTATTTTTTACAGATAAACTTTGTAAACATTTTACAAGGTCAATATTAACATAACTATTTTAACTGAGATGGCATTATTTTAGTGGAGAAAGTCTATCTTTACTGTTAAGTGTTTGTAGTATAGTTTGTTTTTTAATTTAACCAAGTCCTCCTTCATGTTAATCAGTGAGGTTTTATAGTTTAATTTTACTTAATTTTTTCTCATTAAGTTAAATTCTAATGTTAAAGATGTGAATAGCATCTCCCCAGATTGCACAGTATGTAATATCCTGAATGTACCCTTTTATATTTTGCCATTTGGACATTTGAGTTGGTTTCATTGTTGTTAGTACAAATTATACTGCTATTTGTATCTTTGCACTTTTTAATGTGCCAGTTTTTCCCTTAGGTAGTAAAATTTTGTACTATTTTAAATTTTAATAGAAACTGCCAAAATCACTTCCAAATTATTCTCTTCTTCCATCTGAGACAATATTTAATATATCAAAATATTGTCAGTATTTTAAATTTATTGTCAGTCTGATAGAGTTTTAGCTTGCATTTTTCTTATTACTAGCTTAGGTTGAGCATGTCTTTGTATTTTTACTAGCTACTCATGTGACTTTTTCTAAGAGTGCTTTGTCATTTTTCTAGTGGGTTTTTTTTTTTTTTAATAATTTTCTTAGTGGTTTAGTCTATTTAACAAACATATGTTGTGGTTATTATGTGTGAGGTTCCGGTTTAAAAGCTTGATAAGTATGAACTGAATTAAACCTTATAACAACTCTATGAGGTAGGCAATATTTTAATTTCTGTTCTACAAAATGAGACTGAGCCTAGAGAAGTTGAAACACTTTCTCAAGGTTATACTATACAGGTGGTAAATAGGTGAACTGGGATTCAAACTACTGCAGGAGAACCAAAGTCAGTGCTCTCATTTCCTATTTTATATGCAAACTTTTTCTTTTAATCTAGTGTGTTTATTCTCTCTTTTCTATATCAAAGATATTTTTCACAGTATATTTGTTTTTGAAGATTATTTATGTTTTTACTTAGTCATATATATATATATACACACACACACACACACATACACACACACACACACACACAAGAGACACACACATAATTTTTTGGTTTTAGCCTTTAATTTTTTAAGGTTCTTTTTTTTTATACTTTAAGTTCTGGGGTACATGTGCAGAACATGCAGGTTTGTTAAATAGGTATACACGTGCCATGGTGGTTTACTGCACCTATCAACCCATCATCCACATTAGGTATTTCTCCTAATGATATCCCTCCCCCTAACCCCCAACCCCTGACAGGCCCCAGTGTGTTATGTTCCCCTCCCTGTGTCCATGTGTTCTCATTGTTCAACACCCACTTATGAGTGAAAACATGCACTGTTTGGTTTTCTGTTCTTGTGTCAGCTTGCTGAGGAGGATGGTTTCCAGCTTCATCCATGTCCCTGCAAAGGACATGAACTCATCCTTTTTTATGGCTGCATAATATTCCATGGTGTATATGTGCCACATTTCCTTTATCCAGTCTATCATTGATGGACATTTGAGTTGGTTCCAAGTCTTTGCTATAGTAAACAGTGCCACAATAAACATATCTGTGCATGTGTTTATATAGTAGAATAATTTATAACCCTTTGGGTGTATACTCAATAATGGGATTGCTGGCTCAAATGATATTACTAGTTCTAGATCCTTGAGGAATCTCCACACTGTCTTCCACAATGGTTGAACTAATTTACACTCCCACCAACAGTGTAAAAGCATTCCTATTTCTCCACATCCTCTCCAGCATCTGTTGTTTCCTGAGTTTTTAATGATCACCATTCTTACTGGCATGAGATAATATCTCACTGTGGTTTTGATTTGCATTTCTCTAATGACCAGAGATGGGCATTTTTCATATGTTTGTTTTCTGCATAAATGTCTTATTTTGAGAAGTATCAATTCATATCCTTCACCCACTTTTTGATGCAGTTGTTTTCTTGTAAATATGTTTAAGAAGTTTTTATACATTCTGAATATTAGCCCTGTGTCAGATGTATAGATTACAAAGATTTTCTCCCGTTCTGTAGATTGCCTGTTTACTCTGATGATAGTTTCTGTTGCTGTGCAGAAGCTCTTTAATTTAATTATATCTTATTTGTCTATTTTGGCTTTTGTTGCTATTGCTTTTGGTGTTTCAGTCATGAAGTCTTTGCTCATTCCTATGTCCTGAATGGTATTGTCTAGATTTCCTTCTAGGGTTTTTATGAGTTTTGGTCTTACATTTAAGTCTTTAATCCATTTTGAGTTAATTTTTGAATAAGGTATAAGAAAGGGATCCACTTTCAGCTTTCTGAACATGGCTAGCCAGTTTTTCCAACACCATTTATTAAATAGCATATTCTTTCCCCATTGCTTGTTTTTTTCAGGTTTATCAAAAATCAGATTGTTGTAGATGAGGTCTCTGTTCTGTTCCATTGGTCTATATATCTGTTTTGGTACCAGTACCATGCTGCTTTTGTTACAGTAGCTTCAAGTTTGAAGTCAGGTCACGTAATGCCTCCAGTTTTGTTATTTTTGCTGAGGACTATCTGGCTATGCAGGCTCTTTTTTTGGTTCCATATGAAATTTAAAGTAGTGTTTTCCAAATCTGTGAATAAAGTCAATGGTAGCTTGATTGGGATAGTATTGAATCTATAAATTATTTTGGGCACTATGGTCATTTTTATAATATTGATTCTTCCTATTCATGAGCATGGAAGATTTTTGCATTTGTATGTGTCCTGTCTTATTTCCTTGAGCAGTGGTTTGTACGTCTCCTTGAAGTGGTCCTTCACATCCCTTATAAGTTGTATTCCTAGGTATTTTATTCTTTTTGTAGTAATTGTGAATGGGAGCTCACTCATAATTTAGCTCTCTGTTTGTTATTGGCGTATAGGAATGCTTGTAATTTTTGGACATTGATTTTGTATCCTGAGACTTTGCTGAAGTTGCTTATCTGCTTAAGGAGATTTTGGGCTGAGACAATTGGGTTTTCCAAATATACAGTCGTGTCATCTGCAAACAGACAATTTGACTTCCTCTTTTCCTAATTGAATCCTCTTTATTTTTTTCTCTTGGTTGATTGCCCTGGCCAGAAATTCCAATACTATGCTGAATAGGAATGGTGAGAGAGGGCATCCTTGTCATGTGCCAGTTTTCAAAGGGAATGCTTCCAGTTTTTACACATTTACTATGATATTGGTTGTGGGTTTATCATAAATAGCTCTTATTATTTTGAGATATAGTCCATCAATACCTAGTTTATTGAGAGTTTTTAGCATGAAGCACTGTTGAATTTTATCAAAGGCCTTCTCTGCATCTATTGAGATAATCATATGGTTTTTGTCATTGGTTCTGTTTATGTGATAAATGTGTTTATTGATTTGTATATGTTGAAGCAGCCTTGTATCCCAGCGATAAAGTTGACTTGATCATGATGGATAAGCTTTTGGATTTGCTGCTGGATTCAGTTTGCCAGTATTTTATTGATAGTTTTCACATCGATGTTCATCAAGGATACTGGCCTGAAATTTTCTTTTTTTATTGTTATTTTCCTGTCAAGTTTTGGTATCAAGATAATGCTTGCCTCATAAAATGAGTTAGGGAAGATTCCCTCTTTTTCTATTGTTTGGAATAGTTTCAGAAGGAATGGTACCAGCTTCTCTTTGTACCTCTGGTAGAATTTAACTGTGAACCCATCTGGTCCTGGACTTTTTTTGGTTGGCAGGCTATTAATAGCTGCCTCAATTTCAGAACTTGTTACTGGTCTATTCAGGTATTCGACTTCTTCCTGGTTTAGTCTTGGGAGGGTATATGTGTCCAAGAATTTATTCATTTCCTCTAGATTTTCTAGTTTATTTCCATAGAGATGTCTATAGTATTCTCTGATGGTAGTTTGTATTTCTGTGGGATCAGTGGCTATATCCCCTTATCATTTTTTAATGCATCTATTTTATTCTTCTGTCTTTTCTTCTTTGTTAGTCTGGCTAGTGGTCTATTTTGATTATCTTATCAAAAATCCAGATACTGGATTCATTGATTTTTTTTTTTTTTATACTTTAAGTTCTTGGGTACATGTGCAGATTGTGCAGTATTGTTACATAGGTATACACATGCCATGGTGGTTTGCTGCATCCATCCCCCCTGTCACCTACATTAGATATTTCTCTTAATGTTATCCCTCTGCAATCCCCCTACACCCTATTATGCCTTCCCAAGCCCCTCCCCACCCCACAACAGGCCCCAGTGTTTGATGTTCCCCTCCCTGTGCCCACGTATTCTCATTTTTCGACACCCACTTATGAATGAGAACATGTTGTGTTTGGTTTTCTGTTCTTGTGTCAGTTTGCTGAGAATGATAGTTTTCAGCTTAGGGCTGCATAGTATTCCATGGCGTATATATGCCCTATTTATCCAGTCTATCATTGATGACCGTTTGGGTTGGTTCCAAGTCTTTGCTATTGCAAACAGTGCCACAATAAACATACATGTGCATGCATCTTTATACTAGAACGATTTATATCCTTTGGGTATATACCCAGTAATGGGATTGCTAGGTCAAATGGTTTTTCTAGTTCTAGATCCTTGAGGAATCACCACACTGTCTTCCACAATGATTGAAATAATTTACACTCCCACCAACAGTGTAAAAGCATTTCGATTTCTCCACATCCTCTCCGGCATCTGTTCTCTCCAGATTTTTTAATGACCACCATTCTAACTGGCGTGAGATGGTATCTCAATGTGGTTTTGATTTGCATTTCTCTAATGAACAGTGATGATGAGCATTTTTCATATGTTTGTTTTCTACATAAATGTCTTATTTTGAGAAGTGTCTATTCATATCCTTCACCCACTTTTTGATGGGGTTTTTTCTTGTAACTTTTAGTTCTTCGTAGATTCTGGATATTAGCCTGTTGTGAGATGGGTAGCTTGCAAATATTTTTTCCCATTCTGTTGGTTGCCAGTTCACTCTAGTGATTATTTCTTCTGCTGTGCAAAAGCTCTTAAGTTTAATTAGATCCCATTTGTCTATTTTGGCTTTTGTTGCCATTGCTTTTGGTGTTTTAGTCATGAAGTCCTTGCCTATGCCTGTGTCCTGAATGGCATTGCCTAGGTTTTCTTCCAGGGTTTTTATGGTATTAGGTCTTATCTTTAAATCTTTAATCCATCTGGAGTTAATTTTTTATAAGTTATAAGAAAGGGGTCCAGTTTCAACTTTTTGAACATGGCTAGCCAGTTTTCCCAACATCATTTATTAAACAAGGAATCCCTTTCACATTGCTTTGTCAGGTTTGTCAAAGATCACATGGTTGCAGATGTGTGGCATTACTTCCGAGGCCTCTGTTCTGTTCCATTGGTCTATATCTCTGTTTTGGTACCAGTACCATGCTGTTTTAACTACTGTGGCCTGGTAGTATAGTTTGAAGTTAGGTAGCATGATTCCTCCAGCTTTGTTCTTTTTGCTTAGGATTGTCTTGGCTATGCAGGCTCTGCTTTGGTTCCATATGAAGTTTAAGGTGGCTTTTTTCCCGTTCTGTGAAGAAATTCAATGGTAGCTTGATGGGGATAGCATTGAATTTATAAATTACTTTGGGCACCATGGCCATTTTTATGATATTGATTCTTCCTAACCATGAGCATGTAATGCTTTTCTATCTGTTTGTGTCCTCTTATTTCCTTGAGCAGTGGTTTGTAGTTATCCTTGAAGAGGTCCTTCATGTCCTTTTTAGTTGTATCCCTAGGTATTTTATTCTCTTTGTAGCAGTTGTGAATGGGAGTTCACTCATGATTTGGCTGTCTGTTATTGGTGCATAGAAATGTTTGTGATTTTTGCACATTGATTTTGTATCATGAGACTTTACTGAAGTTGCTTAAGGAGATTTTGGGCTGAGACGATGGGGTCTTCTAAATATACAATATCCATGATGAACATTGATGCAAAAATCTTCAATAAAATACTAGGAAACCAAATCTAACAGCACATCAAAAAGCTTATCCATCACCATCAAGTCGGCTTCATCCTGGGGATGCAAGGCTGGTTCAACATATGCAAATCTATAAACATAATCCATCACATAAACAGAACCAAAGACAAAAAACACATGATGATCTCAATAGATGCAGAGAAGGCCTTTGACAAAATTCAACAGCCTTTATACTAAAAACTCTCAATAAACTAGGTATCGATGGAACATATCTCAAAATAGTAAAAGCTATTTATGACAAACCCACAGCCAATATCATACTGAATGGGCAAAAGCTGAAAGCATTCCCTTTGAAAACTGGCACTAGACAAGGGTGCCCTCTCTCACCACTTCTATTCAACGTAGTATTGGAAGTTCTAGCCAGAGCAATCAGGCAAGAAAAAGAAACAAAGAGTATTCAATTAGGAAAAGAGGAAGTCAAATTGTCTCCATTTGCAGATGACATGATCATGGATTTTTTGATGGGGTTTTCATGTCTCTATCTCCTTCAGTTATTCTCTACTCTTGTTTATTTTTTGTCTTCTGCTAGCTTTTAAATTTGTTTGACCTTGCTCCTCTAGTTATTCTAATTGTGATATTAGGTTGTCAATGTTATCTTTCCTGCTTTATATTGTAGGCATTTAGTCTATAAATTTCCCTTTACACACTGCTTTAAATGTGTCCCAGACATTCTGGTACATTTTATCTTTGTTCTCATTGGTTTCAAAGAACATCTTTATTTCTGCCTTAATTTTTTATTTACCCAGTAGTCATTCAGAAGCAGGTTGTTTAGTTTCCATGTAGTTATGTGGTTTTGATTGAGTTTCTTATTCCTGAGTTCTAATTAGATTGCACTGTGGTCTGAGAGACTGTTTGCTATGATTTCTGTTCTTTTGCATTTGCTGAGGAGTGTTACTTCCAGTTATGTGTTCAATTTTAGAATAAGTGTGATGTGGTGCTGAGAAGAATGTATATTGTGCTGATTTTGGGTGGAGACTTCTGTAGATGTCTGTTAGGTCTGCTTGGTCCAGATCTGAGTTCAAGTCCTTGTTATCCTTGGATATCCTTGTTAATTTTCTGTCTTGTTGATCTAATGTTGAGAGTGGGGTGTTAAAGTCTCCCACTGTTATTTTGTGGGAGTCTAAGTCTCTTTGTAGGTCTCTAAGAACTTTCTTTATGAATCTGGGTGCTCCTGTATTCAGTGCATATATATTTAGGATAGTTAGATCTTCTTGTTGCATTGATCCCTTTACCATTATGTAATGCCCTTCTTTGAAGTCTGTTTTATCTGAGAGCAGGATTGTAATCTCTGCTTTTTTTGCCCTCCATTTGCTTGGCAAATCTTCCTCCATCCCTTTATTTTGAGCCTATATGTGTCTTTGCACATGAGGTGGGTCTTCTGAATACAGCACACCAATGGGTCTTGACTCTATCCAATTTGCCAGACTTTGTCTTTTAATTGAGGCATTTAGCCAATTTTCATTTAAGGTTAATATTATGTGTGAATTTGATCCTGCCATTATAATGCTAACTTGTTATTTTGCCCATCAGTTGATGCAGTTTCTTCATCGTGATAATGGTCTTTACAATTTTGTATGTTTTTGCAGTGGCTGGTACTGGTTATTCCTTTCCATGTTTAGTGCTTTCTTCAGGAGCTCTTGTAAGACAGGTCTTATGGTGACAAAATCTCTCAACATTTGCTTCTCTGTAAAGGATTTTATTTCTTCTTCACATATGAAGCTTATTGGCTGGATATGAAATTCTGGGTTGAAAATTCTTTACTTTAAAAATGTTAATTATTGGCCCCACTCTCTTCTGGCTTATAAGGTTTATGCTGAGAGATCCACTGTTAGTCTGATTGGCTTCCCTTTGTGGGTAATTTTACCTTTATCTCTGGTTGTCCTTAACGTTTTTTTCTTCATTTAAACCTTGGTGAATCTGATGATTATGTGGCTTCCCTTTGTGGGTAATTTTACCTTTATCTCTGGTTGTCCTTAACATTTTTTTCTTCATTTAAACCTTGGTGAATCTGATGATTATGTGTCTTGGTGTTGCTCTTCTTGAGCAGTATCTTTGTGGTGTTCTGTGTATTTCTTGAATTTGAACCTTGCTAGGTTGGGGAAGTTCTTCTGGATAATATCCTGAAAACTGTTTTCCACCTTGGTTCCATTCTCCCTGTCACTTTCAGGTACACCAATCAAATGTAGATTTGGTCTTTTCAGATAGTCCCATATACCTTGGGGGCTCTTTTTTTTCTTTTTTTTTTTTTTTCTCGAATCTTGTCTTCTCACTTTATCTCATTGATTTGGCCTTCGGTCTCTAATATCCTTTCTTCTACTTTGTTGATTTGGCTATTGATACTCGTGTATCCTTTATGAAGATCTTGTGCTGTGTTTTTCAGCCATCAGGTCTTTTATATTCTTCTCTAAACTGGTTATTCTAGTTAGCAATTCCTCTAACCTTTTTTAAGATTCTTGGCTTCCTTGCATTGGGTTAAAACATAATCCTTTAGTTTGGAGGAGTTTGTTATTACCCACCTTCTGAAGCCTACTTCTGAAAATTCATGAAGCTTATTCTCCATCCAGTTTTGCTCCCTTGCTGGTGAGGATTTGTGATCCCTTAGAGGAGAAGAGGCATTCTGATTTTTGGAATTTTCAGCCTTTTTGTGCTGGTTATTCCCCATCTTCATGGATTTATCAACCTTTGGTCTTTGAAGTTGGTGACCTTTGGAGGTGGTCTCTGAGTGTACATCTTTTTTGTTTATGTTCGTACCATTCCATTCTGTTTGTTAGTTTTCCTTGTAACAATCAGGCCACTCTGCTGTAGGTCTGCTGGTGTTTGCTGTAGGTTCACTCCAGACCCCATTTGCCTGGGTGTCACCAGCGGGGGCTGCAGAATAGCAAAGATTGCTGCCTGTTGCTTTCTCTCAAAACTTTGTCCCTGAGGGGAACCCACCAAATGCCAGCCAGAGCTCTCCTGTATGAGGTGTCTGTTGGCCCTTACAGGGAGGTATCTCCCAGTCAGGATACATGAGGGCCGGGAACCAGTTAAGGAGGCAGTGTGTCCCTTATCAGAGCCTGAACACTGTGCTGGCAGATCTATTGCTCTCTTCAGAGCTGCCAGGCAGAGACGTTTAAGTCTGCTGAAGCTGTGCCCACAACTGCCCCTTCCCTCAGGTGCTCTGTCCCAGGGAGGTGGGAGTTTTATCTATAAGTCTCTGCTTAGTTGTATATTTAAATCACGTAACAGTCTATTTAATTACATATGCCTATTTTAATTTAATCAAATACTAGTTTTATGTAGTGTTTTATTTAAGAAGGAATTATCTACTGAAAGTCATAAAAATTTCCTTCAATATTTTCACCTAATTTTTTCAGTTTTGCTATTTATATTTAGGTCTTTAATCATGCTCTTTTGAATAGTGTGACATATATTGATTTTTCTGTGTATACTTTATAATCCACCAGTTTGGGGACTGATTTACCATACAGAGTAGGTTTTCAGTTGATCATTTTTGTTTTCCAATGAAGACAATTATTTTATTTGCAATGATAATGTGTAATCTCCTTTATACTACACTTTCTTTTTTACTGCATTTTATGAAACTTGTGAAACACTATTGAATGATATTAGTGACAGGATATTCTTTTTTATTGCTGAATGTATTAAATGTTTTCAGTGATTAAACATCAATTATAAAGCCATGTTATAGTCTTTGATAAAATAAATGTAGTGGTTCAGTTAGTTGAACAAAAATAAAACAATTTTTATTCCTTTAATATAATTTTTGAGAATTTCTATTTACCTGTATTGTTTTGCTGGTTTTAAGATGTTTTATTTACATGAATTTGTACAAGTTATGTAATCATTCTGGACTCTTGCCTCATCTACAAAGTGAAAAATAATAATCTAGATCTGCTATATTAAATAATATAAGAAAATACTTTGTAATTAGAAAGCTGTACAAATGTTCGCATTATCATTATTACATGCTAACCATTCCAACTGTATTGTATGCTAATGCAGTTTGCTCAATAACCCAGAGAATTGAATCACTGAAGACAGAATTTCAGCAGAGGTGTTTTAAACCAGAGAAACTTTCCTAGCCATCCCTCAAGCTTATATTATTGACCATCTCATGTGGTGCTGGCTCTGACCACAGGAATAAGTAGGCAAGCCCTCAACAGTAGTTAGCATATGTTAAAATAGAGGGGTAATGGCTGAGATTATAGGAAGAGTAATACATCATCATATTGCAGGATATATGCCACATTTTTCCACTGATTCTTTGGACCCGATATTTCATCGCTCTCACTTTGTGCACACCTGATGCTATCATGGCAATTTGCTCCTCCTACTCCTTCCTGAATCCCTTACTTGGTAGTACCAGATCTTTCTTAATAAGATCTATTCTTATCTCTCTAAAGGGGTTTTAATGTTTAGATAAAGTCATTTGATCCATGGTGTTTTTCTGTAGCGGTCTTTTGAAATTCCTATACATCCATTCTTTGAACAGCCTAGATTGTGCAGAAAAACCAGCCCTTATACTAGAGGCTGTAAAACAAGTCATGTTGCAGAGCTATAATCTCTCCTGTTCCCCTAATCCTTTTTTTTTAATAATATGTACTTCATGATGTATTCTTAATCAGTGTATATTTCACTACATATTCAAAGATGTCCCTGATGGTAAGAAGAGGATGCTTAGGTTGCACCAATCATGTATTCCTTATCAGACTGAACACTGCTTAGGAAAAAGAAGATTTTTTTTAGGACATCAGGTGTTTAGTAATACACTCATTTTTTTTTTAACAAGTTCCAATGCCTTACATTCAAATAGAGAGATTCACATTAAAAGATGTGATTAACTATAAATATCTGTTCATTATCTGTAAAATTGAGTCTCTTTTGTGTGTTTCCTGGGTTTCAATAGGTTCTTTAAAGTTCACTGTTAAGAAAGATGATTATTCATCATGTTGTTTTGTTCAAAGTACTAAAATTGTTCAAGTATCTTCTGTAAAATGATTGCTTATTATACAGGTTTATTGTTCATGTAAGAATATTTGAGAGGGAGGAAGGGCAATAAGGTGAGAGAGGGAAGAAAGAGAAAGACAGACAGGGTGTTAGAAAAATTCCTTATAGTAACACTGCTGCTATGTGGTCCATGAATGTCTTATTTCAAAGTCCAGCTACTTAGTGGGCACTCACATATTTGTTAAATTATTGTACAAACTAATAAATGCCATTTGCATTATAGAACACCAAAGAGAACAAGGTAATTAAGAAATTGGATAAGTAACAGAATGAAAAAAAATACATTAAAGAGAAATTCTAGACTTGAATGAGACTGTAACTGAGGGGAAAAATCAGAATAGAAAAAATAATCAAGTGCTTTTAAATTTATTTGCTAATTTCAATATTGTGCCACCATACTAATCTCTTTTGCAGGCCCCTTTTCACTGATTTAATTCTAGATGTACAAACTAATCAGACTGCCACTTCTTTAGACAATTATCAGTTGTATGTCATTTATAATACAGTTGACGTGATTATTTGGCAATTGTATTTATATGTGCTCAATGTTGAGCTACCAGTATATCAGGGTTTTTAAAATATTGTCAATCATGTGATAGTAACTTTCTTGAATTCATAAACTCTCAGGAAAAACATTACTGTAGTTTGTACTTCATTTTAACAAAATATCTATTTTCTTACAATCATTGTGAAGTAAGTATCCACTCTTTATATCTGTGAAAGTCTCTAAAGGTTGTACTGTCTGGGAGATCTATTGTAGAGAATGTCAACAGAAATATTTTTATATGTTCACTGATTTTTAGCAATCCTCAATTAATGTCATGATCAAAGTTTAACATTCTTCATCCCTTATAGAACACATGGCATATTCCATTTTAAGAAATTTAAAGGGGAATCAAAATTATTTCATTACACAGGGTTTATGACATGGAAAGTACAAGGTAATTTCAAAACAAGCTTTCAAGACACATGTCACTACTTCAGTAAATTGTATATTTCTTATTGGTTCAAAAAATATGTGTTAACCAGCTGCTAAGTTTTAGTTGCTGTACTGGGCACTTCGAGTACAAAATAAATAAGAGGAAATCCTGTCCAAAGATACCCATAATAGGAGACAGGTACATCACAATTGTGAAGAAGACAATGATTATAATAATATATGTTATATTTACTTATAAATATATAACTAAACTTAATATATAAATTATATAGGAAATATAACCACTATTTATTGCGAAAATGCTTTGTATCAGATACTATGATAATCACCTTAATAAATGATCTAATTTAATCCTGATGATTCTGAAAGTTGGAAAATATTATTCACATTTTACTAATAAAAATGAGGCAAAATAGTTTAAATTTCTTATTGGCATTGAGTGGCACAATGCAGGGGTTAAGTACGTGGACTGTAGTCAGAGTGTATGGGTTCAAATCCCTGTAGTCAGAGTGTATGGGTTCTAATCCCCCACTCCATCACCACTTTGTGCTGCAGAAACCACTTCTGTAAAGAAGGGATGATAAGAGAACTAGCCTCATAGGGTTAAATATGACGGATATGTAAGTCAGAACTTGCAATGTGCTTCAAGCAGGTCCTCCCATGTAGGACAGACTAGTTGGTATTATTTCTCTAACAAAAGCAATAGAAGTAATTGGGGTAAGTGAATGAGGCAAGAAGGATAATTACTGCATAGAACAAAGAGAAGAGCTGCGAAAAGCTAATAAACTATCAGGTAAGAGTGGCTGATACATAGACAGGAACAAAGTGAATAAGGAAAGCATATATTGTACAGGAAATTGACTAGAGTAACATGTTATAAGACCAGCATGTGATTAGACTGTGATTTTTCATTTGTACTTTCCGCTATTCAGATAGAGAGATTTAGCACTAAATGTGGATGGCAGAGAAGCATAGAAAAAAATAAAACCAATTCTCTTTTGCTACCTCTTTTTATTTTTTCGATTCCAGAAACACTGCTTTCACTTTTTATTTTGAAGAAAATTGCCTGTAGTTTATATTCTCTGTTGACTACAAACAGTAGTCATGGGAGCTAAGGTTTCTGATGTATCTTAAAACTTTTTATGCACAAAGAAAAATTCTAATAGTTGTTTTTTTTCATTAAATCAATCAACAAGTGACTGTTTTATGGTCCATAATTGAAGGGTGAAACAGAAAGACACTTCGCTGAATTATTTCAAACAGCTGTGGGATTGAAAAGATCAATGCAGTTTTAATCTTCTAGGCCACTGACCCTATGGTTGCAGTATCTTGTTTGAGTGAAGAGTTATACAGAGAAAAGAGCATGAGTTTTGAAGCCAGACAGATCTGGATTCAAACTGGCCTCTGACATTTTCCTACTGTGTACTCTCAAGAAGGTTGATTAAGCTCTTTGGTTTTCAATATTCTCATTTGTAGAATGGGGATACCCATTTCTGTGGTTGATTAGAAGGTTGAATTGATGTGTGCCTGTAAGTCATCCAGATCAGTGATTGTCAAATAGCTTTTGCTTCATACATATTAGTTTCCCTCACCATTTTCCAATTCTTAGGATGGGATTTTTGTTCGATAATTCAAAAACGTTTTTAGATGATAACAGCAAGGCAGAAAATTATAGTATCATTGGAAAAATTAAAAAGACATAGTAAAATAATTCATTTTTTTTCTTCTTTTTTCTTTTTCTTTTATCAGACAGGGTATCTGCTTTGTCACCTAGGCTGTAATGCACGAGGGCAACCACAGCTCACTATAGCCTTGAACTCCTGGCCCAAGCAATCCTCCTGCCTCAGCATCCCAAGTACAGGCATCACCACCATACCCAGCTAATTTTTAATTTTTTTGTAAAGACAGGGTTTTCCTGTTTTGCCCAGGCTGGTTTCAAACTCTGGCCTCAAGTGATCTTCTCACTTTGGCCTCCAAAAGTGTTGGGATTTCAGGAGTGAGCCACTGTGCCCCGCCATTAATTCATTTTCTTATATTTAGTCAAGTTTAACTGAACACTGCATATGTTCTGAGTATGTGTATATTTGTATGTGTGTGTGTGTGTGTGAGTGTGTAAATACAGAGGCAGAGACAGAGGAAGAGGAGATGGAGGAGGAGGAAAAGGAAAAGAAGTAGTTTCTATGTATTAAATTATTAGAAAAGACCTCAAATTTTAGAACAGTATCAAAGTATAGTCATAACTAAGTATATAAGATCATTAATAAATCTTTTAAGAACTGTAAAGTCATCATGACAACTTTATGTTTGATTCTATGTCTTACTGCAATAGGAGTATCTAAATAATCCAAATAATCCAACATGCCTAGACTGTCTGGTTTTCCAAGACTTCCATAATCCAGTCTTTATTTTGCTGATGGTTCCTCATGTCCACTAATCTACAATAAGCAGTTTTTGCTTAAATAGTGCCACCCTCTCATAATCCTACAAATGTGCCAAAATTTGTCTTGATTTTGTTTATTGAAACATTTCATTCTCCTAACCTGAAATGTCTTTTCTGTTTACCAAAATTTAATCTGCTAGCAAAATCAAGCTTATTGTGTTCATAAAATCATACTGAATTGTTTTCAATATACAGTATCTCAAATGTTTATCCAAGGTAATTTTTTAACTAATACAGAGAAAAATAAGAAAAAATCTTTTCCAATATTCTATCAATATAAAGATCTAAGTCATGGTGTTATGTTTTTTTATTTATTATATCTGTGTTTCCAAATATCTGTTTGCTGTTGCCATAAACCATTAAAATATCCTAAAAATTCTATCATTACAGTGCTTAAATTACCTTTCCCAGACAGTTTCTCATATCCAATAATGGCACAAAAATAATTTATTGGAACATGGATCCTGATTTTGGTTTTGTAACATATGGTTATACATTTATATCACACAATACAGAACTTTAAAATAGATGGAACTTGCATAATTTGCATAGACTTACATGCTTGCCAATAGACTTACAGGCTCTTTTGTATTACCTCCTTTGTATATTAAAATTGCATTGTTTAGGAATCATACCTAGAATTCATCTGATATAGAACAGACCCCTACTACTTGCCTGCTGATTAACTAGATTGATTCTTTATCTGATTGGCTAGAAAAACAGAATTACATTTCTACTAGAGAAAACATTCTTAAGGTCAATGATTTTATGAATATAAAATTAATAATAAGAACCATTCTGAAAATGGCTGAAAATATCCAGCTAAAGTATAATAAAATAAAACATCAATTTTGGATTCAATTTTTTTCCTGAAATTTAAGAATTTTGATCTTCTATAAACAATGGAAACAGTATTAATTTGTGCAAACTCAGAACTTTCTCCCCTCTGCACTAAGAAGTGATCACTTCAGTGCTCTCTAGACCTCACACCAAATTGATAGTATATTATGCTTGCAGCAAAAAATGGTCTCTGCTTTCAGGGTTACATCGGAAATCTTTCTTTCTCATTTCAAAAATAGTAAAAAAAATAGCCTAGAAAATTGCTTTAGAGGTGAAATAGCAAGACCTTTGTTTATGAGAAAAAGACCAAATGTGTCATTATCTCGCTTTGCCCTGGGCCAAACATGTTTATGTGCTGAAAGAGAAGAATCCCCTTCTTCTTACCTAAAAATGTACAGCTTTGTACATGTGCCCTATTTAATATCCCCTTGGGTTAAAGCTGCCTCTACATGCTCAGTTTGACTGTTTTTACTCAACTGCTTCCCATTATTTATCTGTTTTTTAAAAAGCCAATGCAGTTTGTACATAATGTTAAAGTCTAATGGAATATTCATGTTTTATATTATATAAATTTGCTTATAGTTTTCTCTACATCAGTGGTATCTCTCTCCTAATAATTACCCAGATTTCTAAGAAACCCTTTTTAAAAGGAAAATATGTGTTTGAACTGAGACTAGGATCTCAAAGACAAGATGTTTCTGTATGAACTATCTTAAGAAAACAGTTCAGAAAATTTCCTATCAAGGATGATTCCATAACTTTTTCTATTTAAAATCTATAGATGGGCTTGCCATTTATCTGAATTAGGAAAATGATTACTTGATTGTAGAAAAAAAGAAATATTGCTTGTTAAAATTCATGTTTCATATAAATATTAAATTTATATTGCTTTCTTGTAGGGTTTAGTATGATCTCTATGATTATACTGGGATAGACATTATATTGTAAACAGTAGTAGTCAATTTAAGGGAACCAATTTATTTTGAACATTTCAATGGCTCTTTTCTTCCTGTTGGAGAAACAAAAATTTTATGAATTTCTATACTAAGAACAAGCTTTTCTATGTGCTGTCTGAATTGTAGTGATTTATACGAAAGTTATTCCCAGCAGATACAAGTAAAGTATATGGTTTACAAACCAATACATGCTCCATGCCATGTATTTTAATTTTACCATAATTTTACCTAATTGCTTTAAAACAACTGATTACCCAAGTTGATTGGAAAGAGAGATTTTTTTTTTTTCTTGATTCAGAGTCTTGCTCTGTCACCTAGGCTGGAGTGAAGTGGCGTGATCTTGGCTCACTGCAACCTCCACCTCCCAGGTTAAAGGCAGTCTCATGCCTCAGTCTCCCAAGTAGCTAGGACTACAGGCATGTGCCACCACATCTGGCCAATTTTTTGTATTTTTAGTTTCACCATGTTGACCAGGCTGGTCTTGAACTTCTGACCTCAAGTGATCCATCCACATAGGGCTCCCAAAGTGCTGGGAGTACAGGCATGAGCCACCGTGCCCGGCCAAGAGCTTCTTCTTTTTAAATTATTAATAAGGCATGAATAGCCAGATTGTTCCAAAATTTAAGCCAGGCAGCAAGTAGCGATGAAAATGCAAGTTTTCACTTCAACTGGAAACAAAGGGTAGGAATGCAAAAGTGGTGAGCTTCTAGAAGTTGTTCCTAGGTTTACAGGAAAGGAAGCTGCTTCGGGAAGCAAAAGAAGAAAATCTCTAGTTTCTTTCTCACAAAATTTTAAGAATAAATGGAACATATAATAACAAGTTCAACCCACTCAAAAGCACATCCACATTTATCTGTTTAATATCTACTATGTACATTTACTATCCAAAATCAAAACAAAATAAAACAACTAGTTCTAAGACCCATAAACTGCCTAACAGTATACAGCACCCTTCTATTCTCAACCTAAGGTTGAAAAAGTTGAGTCTTGATTGCCTTTTCCCCTAGAGGATAATAGGTCTAGGTGTTCCAAAGTTAGAGAAAAAAATGGAAATCAGAATGTCACGTCCCCCACCCTTCCTTCTGGCATCTCTAGTTATGGGACTATAGGAGTTTTCCCAAAAGTTCCCATTGCTCTAACGGATTAATGACCAAGCTTAACAGTAGAATAAAGACACCATTCAAATATTTCCCCGTTTTGTGAGATTGACAATCTTACTAATATAGAGATTTTTTCAGATATCTAGGTAAAATATTTGTGTTATTGATTTGACTTTGGGTAACTCTGCAATACAAGAATTACTTATGTTACAGAGTACACTAATATGTTTAATGTTAACTGTATTACACTTTCTTATAAAATTTTAATTGTATGAAAAAGGCATAGAAATAAATTCGTCCTCCCCAGATTGCACATAAGTATAATAAAAATCAGCAAAGAAGTTAAATTTAAAATGTGTCTATAAAGAGAACTGCATTTTATGGCCAACTTATTGCTCCCTATAGTGTACAAGGAACAACATTTACTTTTATCATCACAAACACTGACAAAATATCCCTCTGAATTCTGGGATGTAAGGGACTCTCTTGACTTTATTAAAAACAAGTCCATGCAGAAACCTATTCCAATACATATATGCCACTAGCCCACAAGGTCACTGACTGTATTTTAGAACACTTTGGCAAAAGGAATTCAAGAAATACCTGCTGAATACCAAAAACAAACAAAAAAAAACCATGAGTTATTCATATAGCTTGATAACTAGTTTTGTCACATTCAAAAAAGTAAATGAATCCAATGATACATAAAATTACAATCATTTGCTTGTTTTATAATTTAGAGTATCAAAAGTGGTCAATATTCATGAAATTTACTGTTTAGTATGTCTAATTCTTGGAACCTAGATTTTTAGGTGCCCCTCCCCCCAAATTTCATGCAGTAATATTCACAAAATTTCATGAATCAAAATGGACTCACACATTTTATTCTTCCCATTTATAAGAGTAAAATATTTCTTTCTGGTATATATCATATTTTGTATGTATTAAATGTTATATAATAAAAATCATTTAAGAATAAATAAATTACATTCCATTTCCATAGGAAAATGTGGATACTTCATACTCTTGGGAAGAGAATCCAAACCAAGTATTACAGCAAAATGAAAAGAAATAGAATTTATATCTTCAAAATTATATAAACCTTACTAAAGGTCACAACATTACAGGGATCCCCTCACATATGATAGGGGATCTCTATAATGCTACTTATTTTGATTGAGAAAATATACAATAATACACAACAACTAGAAATGTAGACTTCATTAATCACAGGGACATATATAAACATTTAATAATATGTATATTGTACAATATTATGGATACAATTATATTTAAATTTTAAATTACATTAAATCGATGGACATCTGAACCCCTAGAATCACTGTTGTCAGCCTGAGGCCACAGGTTGTGGATTGCAAATTCGGAAGCTTCACTTCTACTTCTGCTGCAAGTGGGAAACTATAGTTATTGAAAAAATATATTTCCTACCATTGCTTAGCACTTAATGGTTCAAAGATACTAAGGCATGTACAGTGTTAATGTGGACTGAGGATGCATCAATACAAGTACGTATTCAAAAGAATAATAAAATCACAAAGAATATTTCATTATTTCCCTTTTACTTCTCTGCAGCATGTAAGAGTAAACTATTGCCTCCTTTTTGACACTGCTTCCTCTCCAGGCTTATAGAATACCATTTTTACTTGGTTTCCCTCCCCACTCCCGTGAATCTCCTGTCCATATTTTTTCTCTCTCTACCTTGCTTTTGAATATTGGGGTTCCCAGGGCGAATCATGGGCCTTTCTTTTCATCTCTCTCCGCCATCACTCTGTATATAATAACATAAAATCCACTGGATTTTTTGGAAGAAAACTGAAGCACCATTAAGCATAAACCTTTATTCAGAAGGCCAAAGCATGTGTTTGGGAGGAAGGGCAGAATTCTTATAAATCTTTAGCAAGGAAATCATCTGAAGTTCAACTAAGTTTCAGGAATAGTTGGTAAAATTGGTTCTCATGAGAGAGGGATGGTTCTTGTTGTTTAATAGTCATTGGTTTGGTAATTTGAGTTTATTGAGATGGTGGGAGGGACAGTTAGTGGGTAAGGTCAAATTCAAGAGGGGGGTAGGAAAAAGAGCTACAGGTTCCAAGGGACACAATGGACATAGTAGAAAAATGGTAATCCCTCTAGGTGTCTTTCAATTTAGTTGTCATAATCCTACTAAGTACCAATATGTCTTGCTTCCATTATACTTGTTTTCAGTTATTTGTGTTTATAATCACTTAATATGTGAGTAGGCTATTACAATTTAGATAGAAATTCTAATTTCTTATCGGATTTTGCTATGTAATATGCTGTAATTAAGTGAATTAAATAATTTTATTCCAACCCCATTTTAAAATCACCTTGAAAGAATCAAGTTTTGTTCTAAAACAATATTCTTGTAATTTGATATGCATTTTATATATGTCCTAAGCACTGGAAAATTATATCAGTTAATAGATACTCACCTGGTAAAAAGAAATTAAAAGAAAAATAGTGTGTGTATAGAAGTCAGATTGTAAGGACTCAAACTGGGGGTAGTAAGGAAGTGCGATAGATAGACATTTATGTCTAGTGGAGAAAGAAGGGAAAAATATTAGAGTAATATAATAAACATGGCAACAGAAAATGATTACGCTTGTTTTGGCTGATTCTGTGGTTTGAAACACCTATGCAGAAAGTTCAAGATTCTAGGAAATATGGGCATATATCTACTTTCCTCTATTTCTGTAAGCAGTGTATATATTTCAAGAAAGAGACTAAATTTCTTCAATGTTTGAGAGCTCCCACTATGCCACATTAACCTCCCACTAATGCACACATGCACACATACACTGATTTGTTATGTTTTAGCTTTTATTCAGTGAGTTTAAAGTTATCACCTGGTGAGTCAAAACTTAACGTATGCATGTCTACTTTCCACAACATATTGAGTAATATTCTAATAGCTGACCCATGAATAGTCTTTATGAACATTACAGATATTATAATAAAAAATATCTTATTAAAGTTAGGCACATCAGCATATTCAGTTATAGATATACTATCAATGAATGCAGATATATGATTCAACATAACAATCATAGTTGATTCTGAAAGGAGATCATATAAGAAATATCAGCACATTTTTCAGAAGGAACAATTACAGCAAAAACCAAGGCACAAATATGGTGAAGATGACAGGGGAGGGGGTGAAAGTGAATGCAAATTAAACCTTAGACCTCCTATAATGTTCTGAGACACAGAGCTTCTTTAGACCTCTGGATGTGAAGGGATAATTGTAGACATCCTTTAAGGTACCAGCCTAACTCATTAGTACCCTTTATTAATAACTCCATACAGACACAAACGAGAAGCTCCTAGAAAGTCATGTTTATACCACATAACCTTACCTCTATGTTCAACTTTATTGAACTCATTTTACACTTGACCCAAGCTTCCCTCTCCTGAGTTTTTCTCCCCTGAGAATCTGGAATTGAAAAATAAGGAATGCTCATTTAAAGTAAGCTAATTTTACTTTATTTATTGAGAGATGGCATTTCACTCTGTAGCCCAGGCTACAGAATGCAGTGACGGGATCTCAGTTCACTACAACATCCCCCACCAAGGTTCTAGTGATTCTCATGTCTCAGCCTCCCAAGTAGCTGGGATAACAGGTGCCCACCACCATGCCTGACTAATTTTTTTTTTTTTTTTTTTTTTTAGTAGAGATGGGGTTCTGCCATGTTGGTCAGCCTGGTCTGGAACTCCTGACCTCAAGTGATCCACCTGCCTTGGCCTCCCAAAGTGCTGGGATTACAGACATGAACCACCATGCCTGGCCAACTAAGCTAATTAAAAAAAAATCCTTGATATGGCTTTCAGATAAGTCTCTCCGTATTCATAGATACAGGAATAAGAAAGGGTTCAATAGTTGTTGTATGTGGTAAAACATAGATAAAATGTACTATATTGTTGGCCTAAAAGCTAAGGTTAATGCAATCCTAGCAAGCATGTGGCTGCTCTATGAGAAGTTTCCACTTCAGACCACTAAAAAATTCAGATTTGGCATTCTTGATGTACATATGCTTATACACACACACGCACACACACACACACACACACACACACACACACACAACTGTTCTGAGTACAAATCATGTCACAGAGGAATATGAAAGGAATGGATCACTGGAATGTTTTTGAGGAATGGATCCAATTTCTTGATGAGATGATCCCCATTTATTGCTTTCACTGAATGTTAAATTGTAGAGACACAGGCTCAGCAGGATTAAACACCAAAATAGGCTTCAAATGAAATTCTTGACATAGCTCTCCTTGGAGGCCATTAGGAGGACTGACAGCTATTTACTTTTAGAAGTGTTCAAAGCTGATGAATAACTGGGGAAGTGGATGAAGCAGAGTTGAGATAATGTAAAAATGTTTAAACATACTTTTTTCACAGTTTTTTAAAGCTTATGGTAACTTTTGTCTATTAAGCTCATAATAGTATTGATTTACTAAAAAATACTGGGTAACAGCAAGACCCTATCTCTACAAAGAATTAAAAAAGTTAGCCAGACACTAGCACATATCTGTAGTCCTAGCTATTCAGGATGCTGAGGCAGGAGGATCCCTTGAGCTCAGGAGTTCGAGGTTGCAGTGAACTATGTGTGATTGCACCACTGCAGCCAAGCCTGAGTGAAAGAGGCAGAGCTTGTCTCTAAAACAGTAAATGATTATAATAATTATATGGAAAAGTTTTAAATCAGAATGACATTTTTATTGTAATAATAATAAATCAAAACAAATAGCATTTATTGAGAACTTAATATATGCATGCCTGTCAGGCATTATACTGAATCCTTTTATTTTATTTAATTTTGATAATTTATATAATTCTTGCTATGCAGATAATAAACAATTACCCTAAGACATACTCAGATATGAGAAGCTCACATTCTCCTAACCACTCTACAATATTGCCATTATTCACTGTCCTACCTTCTAACAATGAGAATTCAGTTTGATAAAAACATATACCATTTTGACCTCTATGTATGGCAAAGTCCTGCAAACTTCTCCAACTTCAATGTAACTTAATGAAGTAGAACAAATCAGTTTATCCATGTTATGTTCTATTCAGAATTCGTGCTATTCACTGTTGGAATCTTAGCTTTGTTTACTCTCTGTTGTTCTTACTGAAACTGCTTCTCATCTTCAGACAGTTTTCAGCAGTGGTAAAGTCAATCTTTCTGAGGCCATGCTATAAAAAAAAGCAACCAGGAGGTACGATACAGAAAGATGTATTTAAGGCACATTATATTTTCTATCCCTTCTCTTCTACCTTCAAAGATAGAATCCAGCATATAAGGATTTTCCCCATCTGAAAAAAAATCTATTGTGACAGTGTATGCAGAAGAAAATTCTTCTAACATCATCCATTTTCTTCTTCTGAAATGTTAATTTGAAATGCCAGCCTGTAATTTTCACTCAGCATAAACTACTGTAAAATTCAAGGGCAATTTAGTGTTTTTTGTCTGAACAACACATTCAATGTGCAATTTTAGTTTTTCAGTTTCCCATTATGGGGCTGGGTATTTGGCAAATTTGCCCCCTTAATTCAGCATGGCATGTCTAACAGCATGAATCTCCCCCCTCCGCTTTTTTTTTTTTTTTGGATGGAAACACAAGATGTGGTGGTGGATGACGATGGCTCCAGTGACAGTGTGCAGTTAAGAACTTTGTGCATAATTCATGGAAATTCCATTTTTACTTGGCAAATGTGCTACAAAATTCCAGTTGAGTATTCCTTAGCCTGTGGGAGAGAGAAGAAATGCTTCAAGAAGTATTTTTAATTCTCAAAGCATTTGATTTCAGATTTCTTAAATCAACATTAATTGATATAGGTTCTATAAAGTGCCTCCATTTAATCAATTGCTTTGCTTGACTTTGACACGGATTTGACTTTAGACCTAGATTCCATTCCTCTTCCTTGGTGTCCACGATAAAGCTCTAATGCATTTGCCCTACTCAGAGAGGGGACAGGTCATTTGTCAATATCATTTCATGCAGCTTAGTATTAAAGATGTCTTTCACTCAGTTGATGATGCTATTTATTTACAGAAGAAAACTTAAAAGACTCAGATGTTTCAGATAATAATCCATTGACAAACATAATGGAAAACAAAAAAAAATTGATTCTAGAAATTGAATTTTTCTCTTTCTCACCCCTCACCCAAATAATTCAATAATAAGCAAAAGCAAGCAATTTATTTTAAATAGTTGCTCGGTTTTGACAAAGGCTGAAGCTAAAGGGAAGCAACACAAAGGAAACCCCCAAACAGGAGAAAGCCCCATCCAGGTAGATAAAGTTGGTATTTTTTTGTGTGTGCCAGGGAGGGGAGAAGAAAAGACTATAAGAGACAGTGACTACCCAGGGATGGGTGATGCTCAGGAAAGGGCTTGTTAGGATGGTGACCTTGTGTGCAGTAAATTGGATCAGAACTACTACTTCTATGAAGGGAGAGAGAGTACAGGGTTTATGGCAGCAGCAGGAAGCAGACTGTTCCCAATGTGGCATGAAGTTTGCCAGTCTGTTGATGTTCCTTTTCAGTGTCTTCTCTTGTCTCAAGGAGGAGAGTCTTCTCTATAAGGTAGTGTCACCTTGGGCCTAAAGGTAGTTGCAGTGCTAACGATAGCACCTATATATTTCAGATAATATGTGGATTCCCTGGGTTACACAGGAGTTCTTGAGAAAGACTAGGGAAAGTCACATTAGCCGGGTTGAGAGCTAGAAATCCTACAGGACAGAGAGAAAGTAGACGGAAGTTGTTACAGATCTCAAATCACCTTTACCTGTCACCTAACACACATTATTTTGTAAACAGTGGAAGACACTGAGATGTCCAGGCTCAAAAATAACGCTGTATTATTTAGTTATGTATCATTTCCCCAGCTTAGTAGACATGAGAAATTATAGCATTACAAGACTCTCTACCTACATAGTCTAGCATGCCCTAATGATTCAGAATGAAAATGCATAAGTTGTTTATATATTGCACATAGAGAAGTCCAGTCAGTTCCTTTCTGGGATTCTCAGATGTTCCTGTTGCATATCTAGTTCTGTCAAATGGCTAAATGGTCTGATGTGGTTTGGTTCTGTATCCTCACAAAAATCTCGTCTTGAATTGTACTCCCATAAATCTCATGTGTTGTAGGAGATAATTTGAATTATGGGGGTGGTTTCCCCCCCATACTGTTCTTATGATAGTGAACAAATCTCAAGAGATCTGATGGTTTTATCAGGGGTTTCAACTTTTGCATTCTCATTTTCTCTTGCCATCACCATGTAAGAAGTGTCTTTTGCCTCCCACTGTGATTCTGAGGCCCCTCAGCCATGTAAATCCAATTTAACCTTCTTTTCTTGCCATTCTTGGGTATGTTTTTATCAGCAGGATGAAAACAGACCAATATAATAAATTGGTGCCAGTAGAGTGGGGCATTACTGAAAAGATACCAGAGAATGTGGAGGCAACTTTGGAACTGGGTATGAGGCAGAGATTGGAACAGTTCGGAGGGCTCAGAAGAAGACAGGAAAATGTCAGACAGCTTGGAACCTCCTACAGACTTGTTGAATGACTGTCACAAAAATGCTGATATGAACATTAAGGTCCAGACTGAGGTGGTCTCAGATGGAGACGAGGAACTTGTTAGGAACTAGAGCAAAGGTGACTCTTGTTATGTTTTAGCAAAGAGACTGGTGGCATTTTGCCCCTGCCCTAGAGATTTGTGGAACTTTGAACTTGAGAGAGATGATTGAGGGTATCTGGTGGAAAAAATTTATAAGCAGCAAAGCATTCAAAAGGTGACGTGGGTGCTGTTAAAAGCATTTCATTTTAAAACAAAAACAGCATAAAAATTCAGAAAATTTGCACCCTGATGATGTAATAGACAAGAAAAATCCCATTTTTCGAGGAGAAATTCCAGTTGGCTGGAGAAATTCTCGTAAGTAACAAGATGCCAAATGTTAATCTGCAAGACAATGGGGAAAATATCTCCAGGGCATGTTATACATCTTCATGGCAACCCCCTCCTACCACAGACCTGGAATCCTAGGAGGAAATATTGATTTCCTGGACTGGGTGCAAGGTCCTCATGCTGTATGCAACCTAGGGACTTGGTGCCCTGCATCTCAGCTGCTTCAGCCACTGCTAAAAGGTACAGCTCAGCCCATGGTTTCAGAGGGTGCAAGCCCCAAACCTTGGCAGCTTTCATGTGGAGTTGAGCCTGTGGGTGCACAGAAGTCAAGAACTGAGGTTTGGGAACTCCATCTAGATTTCAGAAGATGTATGGAAACACCTGGATGCCCAGGCACAAGTTTGCTGCAGGGGCAGGGCTCTCATGGAGAGCCTCTGCTAATGCAGTGCAGAAGGGAAACACAGGCCCAGAGCCCCTGTAAAGAGTCCCCACTGGGGAACCGCCTATTGGAGCTGTGAGAAGAGGGCCACTGTCCTCCAGACTCCAGAATGTTAGATCCACCGACAGTTTGTACCGTGGGCCTGGAAAAGCTACAGACACTCGATGCCAGTCTGTGAAAGTAGCTAGGATGGTGGCTATACACTGCGAAGCCACAGGGGTGGAGCTGCCCAAGACTATGGGAACCTACCTCTTGCATCAGCATGACCCAAATGTGCGACCTGGAGTCAAAGGAGATAATTTTGGAGTCTTAAGATTTGGCTGCGCCACTGGATTTCAGACTTGCATGGGCCCTGTAACCTCTTTGCTTTAGACTATTTCTTCCATTTGAAATAGCTGTATTTACCCAATACCTGTCCTCCGATTGCGTCTACGAAGTAACTAGCTTGCTTTTGATTTTACAGGCTCATAGGTGGAAGGGACTTGACTTGTCCCAGATGAGACTTTGGAGTGTGAACTCTGGGTTAATGCTGAAATGAGTTACAATTTTGGTGGATTGTTGGGAAGGTATGATTGATTTTGAAATGTGAGGACATGAGATTTGGGAGGGGCCAGGCAGAATAATATAGATTGGTTCTGTCCCCACCCAAATCTCATCATGAATTGTACTTCCATAATTCCCACATGTTGTGGGAGGAACCTGGTGGGAGGCAATTTGAATCATGGGGGCCGTTTCCCCCATACTTGTTCTTGTGGTAGAGAACACATCTTAGGAGATCTGATGGTTTTATCAGGGGTTTCCACTTTTGCATCCTCCTCATTTTCTGTTGCCACCACCATGTGACAAGTGCTCTTTGGCTCCAGCCATGATTCTGAGCCTTTTCAGCCTGTGGAACTGTAAGTCCAATTAAACCTCTTTTTTGTCCCCGTATTGGATATGTCATCTTTATCAGCAGCATGAAAACAGACTAATAAAGAATCATTTTGGTCTAGCTTGGTCCTCCCTTGATGATGTTGAATTATGCCCTAATTAAAATGATGGGTTCTTTTCCAGACTCCTTTACGAAGGGTCAAGGCATCTTTGTTGCCTGGTTGTCACATTTCTAGTGGGTTGCTCACTCCCAGTTCAGTGTCCCATGTAGAAACTACACCTAAACTACCCTGAACTTTTGATCTAAAGTTCTCTCAACTCTCCCATTGTCAATGAAGGAATAGGGGACAGAGTTAAGAATGGGAGGCAAGAGGTGGAGGTGAAGGTGGGAAGAGCTACTAATTTTGGGGTTAAATTACTTTTAAATTTTTAGAGTTTCAGGGGATAGCATAGCAGTGATTTGTCTGTAATGCACAGAGGCTTGAGTCCTGAGTGTACAATGACTTAGAAACCAAATAATTAATTCACTCTGTCACTCTCTAGACCCATCACAGAAACAAGTAAATTTAAGCAGACTGTCAACAGAAAGAATAAAATCCAGAAGACAATGGGATGGTACAGCACAATTCTGAGTGAAAATAACTGTTGACCTAGAATTATGTATGAAGATAACTTTCACCTGGAAAGGAGCTGAAATAAAAATGTTTCAGAGAAACAAAACGGAGTGTTTACAACCAACAGATCTTTAATAAGAAAATGTGTGAAAGGAAACTAAACCAAAATGGAAAAAGTGAGATACAAGGAAGTAATGATGACCTAAGAAAATCATAAATATGTGGATGAACATAAGCAAGTGATAACTGTATAATGCAATGGTAATAATAATTTAGGGGCTAAAACCAAAATTGTTCTGGAGAATTAAAAGACTGGGAAACAATAATAGGTAAACCAAAAAGGTTGTTGGGAGTCAAAACATACTAAATTGCTCAGAAAGAGCTTAGAGATATTAAATTACTTTAGACATAGTTAAATATACATTTTAAATGTTTACAGCTATTGATTAAAAATCAAGGTATAACTTATAAACAGTATAGCAACACATATCTAAATATCTCGAACATTTCTAATAATATTCTAATATTAAAAAGAATAAAAAGCAGTATATATTGAAAGTTAGATCTATTAGTACTAAATGCAAGTATATTTATAAACGCAGTAAATATTAAGGAAACATTTATCAGTTAAAAATAGGTATTTGCACATTGGATTAAGAAAATTTTATTATATTGCATTTATAAGAAGAGACACATCTTAAAGAATCAGAAATATTAAAAATTAAGGTTTGCAACAAGTTATAGTTATATATAGTCTGTTATGAAACATAATGGACAAAAAAATTACTGAAGATAAACTGAAAAACAGCTAATCATTTAAAATTTTAATTCACAAGGATGACATAGTTAATAATATAGATTTAAAATTACATAAAATAAAAAGTAAGAGTTATAAGAAGAAGCTGACAATGCTAATTCAAAATGAAGAAAGTTTCTGTACTCGGACATGGATTTTAAAACATTCCTCTAAGTAGTTGATAGGTCTGCAGAAAAAAATAAATGTGTAAGCTCACGGAAAATTGAACAGGAAAAAGCATATATTCATATGTCATAAACACGTATAGAAGAACATTCAGACATTGAAAAATAGATGTTTCTCAGGAACCAATGGAGTATTTATAATAAATAATGGTACATTTATATGCCATTATAATTAAGGTTTAATTCAATTGTAAGCCTTAATACAAAAAAATCCCATACCAACAGATTGTGAGTTTGCCACCCATACCAAGGTTTTACCATGACTGTCTCAAAAGCATAAGCATAAAAGAATTCACAAGCATACAACTGTAGGAGAAAGAGGGAGCTACAGATGAACACATGCAGTATCATACCATTCATTCATGTCTTAGAAATATAAAGATATGCATTTAAAGATTTCAAATTCAACAGATGCCAACTTTTGGACTTAGTGTGTGAGAATCAGAAGACTAGAGAACTTCAGCCTAACTGTAATGTTTTGTTTCTAAAATCTGGTTCCTACACAGGTATCCATTAAAGTCATCTTTATGCTTTTTTTGTATGCTTGAACATTTTTTTTTAAATTATTAAAGTTCTGGGGTACATGTGTAAAACGTGCAGGTTTGTTACCCAGGTATACATTGCCAGGTAGTTAGCTGCACCCATCAAACATCATCTAAATTAGGTATTTCTCCTAATGCTATCCCTTCCCCCATCCTGTATCCTCCAACAGGTCCCAGTGTGTGATGTTCCTCTCCCTGTGTCCATGTGTTCTCATTGTTCAACTCCTACATATGAGTGAGAACATGCGGTATTTGGTTTTCTGCTCTTGTGTTAGTTTGCTGAAAATGATGGCTTCCAGCTTCATCCATGTCCCTGCAAAGGACATGAACTCATCCGTTTTTATAGCTGCATAGTATTTCATGGTGTACATGTGCTACAATTTCTTTATCCAGTCTATCATTGATGGGCATTTGGGTTGGTTCCAAGTCTCTGCTATTGTGAACAACGCTGCAATAAACATATGTGTGCAGGTAACTTTATAGTAGAGTGATTTATAATCTTTTGGGTATGTACCCAGTATTGGGATTGCTGGGTCAAATTATATTTCTAGTTCTAGAATCTTGAGGAATCGCCACACTGCCTTCCACAATGGTTGAAATAATTTACTTTCCCACCAACAGTGTAAAAGTGTTCCTATGTCTCCACATCCTCTCCAGCATCTGTTGTCTCCTGATTTTTTAATGATCACCATTCTAACTGGCATGAGATGGTATCTCATTGTGGTTTGGATTTGCATTTCTCTAATGACAGCGATGATAAGCATTTTTCATATGTCTGTTGGCTGCATAAATGTCTCCTTTTGAGAAGTGTCTGTTCATCTCCTTCACCTCCTTTTCGTGCGATTTGTTTTTTTCTTGTAAGTTCTTTGTAGATTCTAGATATTAGCCCTTTGTCAGATGGATAGATTGCAAAAATTTTCCCCCATTCTGTAGGTTGCCTGTTGACTTTAATAATAGTTTCTTTTGCTGTGCAGAAGCTCTTTAGTTTAATTAGATCCCATTTGTTTATTTTGTCTTTTGTTGCCATTGCTTTTGGTGTTTTAGTCATGAAGTCTTTGCCCATGCCTATGTCCTGAATGGTATTGCCTCGGTTATTTTCTAGGATTTTTATTTTAGGTCTTATGTTTAAGTCTTTAATCCATCTTGAGTTAGTTTCTATGTAAGGTGTAAGGAAGGGGTCCGGTTTCAGCTTCTTGAATATGGCTAGCCAGTTTTCTAAACACCATTTATTAAACAGGGAATACTTTCTCCATTGCTTGTTTTTGTCAGGTTTGTCAAAGATCAGATGGTTATAGATGTGTAGGGTTATTTCTGAGGCCTCTGTTCTGTTCCATTGGTCAATATCTCTGTTTTGGTACTATTACCATATTATCATGCTGTATAGTTTGAAGTCAGGTAGCATGATGCCTCCAGCTTTGTTCTTTCTACTTAGGATTGTATTGGTGATGCGGGCTCTTTTTTGGTTGATATGAAATTTAAAGTTATTTTCAATTCTGTGAAGTGAGTTAGTGGTAGTTTGATGGGGATAGCCCTGAATCTATAAATTACTTGGGCAGTATGGCCATTTTCATGCTATTGATTCTTACAAACCATGAGCATGGAATGTTTTTCCATTTCTGTCCTCTCTTATTTCCTTAAGCAGTGGTTTGTAGTTCTCCTTGAAGAAGTCCTTCACAACCTTGTTAGTTGTACCCCTAGATATTTTATTCTTTTTGTAGCAATTGTGAATGTGAGTTCACTCATGATTTGGCTCTTTGTCTGTTATTCGTGTATAGGAATGCTTGTGATTTTTGGACATTGATTTTGTATCCTGAGACTTTGCTGAAGTTGCTTATCAGCTTAAGGAGATTTGCGGCTGAGATGATAGGGTCTTCTAAATATACAGTCCTCTCTTCTGCAAATAGAGATAATTTGACTTCCTCTTTTCCTAATTGAATACTCTTTATTTCTTTTTTCTTACCCGATTACCCTGGTCAGAACTTCCAGTATTGTGTTAAATAGGAATGGTAAGAGAGGGCATCCTTGTCTTGTGCCAGTTTGAAAGGGAATGCTTCCAGTTTTTGCTCACTCATTATGATATTGGCTATGGGTTTGTCATAAATACCTCTTATTATTCTGAGATACATTCCATCGATACCTAGTTTATTGAGAGTTTTTATCATAAAGGGCTGTTGAATTTTGTCAAAGGCCTTTTCTGCATCTATTGAGATAATCATGTAGTTTTTGTCACTGGTTCTATTTATGTGACAGATTATGTTTATTGATTTGTGTATATTGAACAAGCCTTGAATCCCAGGGATGAAGCCAACTTGATTGTGGTGGACAAGCTTTTTGATGAGCTGCTGGATTTGGTTTGCAGGTATTTTATTGAGGATTTTCTCATTGATATTCATCAGGGATGTTAGCCTAAAATTTTATTTTTTTTGTTGTGTCTCTGCCAGGTTTTGGTATCAGGATGATGCTGGCCTCATAAAATGAGATAGGGAGAATTTCCTCTTTTTCTATAGTTTGGAATAGTACCAGCTCCTCTTTGAATGTCTGGTAGAATTTGGCTGTGAAACTGTCTGGTCCTGGACTTTTTTTGGCTGATTGGTCTATTCAGGGATTGGACTTCTTCCTGATTTAGTCTTGGGAGGGTGTATGTGTCCAGGAATTTATCAGTATCTTCTGGATTTTCCAATTTATTTGCATAGAGGTGCTTATAGTATTCTCTGATGATAGTTTGTATTTCTGTGGGATCAGTGGTGATATCTCCTTTATCATTTTTAGTGCATGTATTTGAACATTTGTATAAAAAGAAAATAAATGAACAATAAATTCTCTGGGTGTGTCTTATGAAAGAGTACAATTCGTAACAATGTATCCTTTCTGTAAAAAAAGTATATTGTGTCTAACTCCCCAATGTGATAGAAAACAGGAAAGTTAATCTTATGTTTGAATATGTGAAGAAATGGAAAACAGGGAACCAAAACCATGTGAAAGCAGAACTGGAAACAAGCAAACATTACCGAGGATTAGCTCCTACTTTAATGCAGCAGTAGAAATCTTCCATTATATTTTTTTTTTCACAAGTTGTATTAATGAAAATTCTGGGGTAAGGAAATTTCTCAGTGAAATAGCTTTTGGAAACATTACACATTATAACTCTTCCTGGAGAATCATAAGGAATATTATTACATGCAATGGCTCTGAGAAACTAGCTATAAAATAAGCCTGTTAGTTTTAAGTTCAAGTTTCTAAAACTTGTTTCATTACAGAATCCTGGTTTTAAGGAATGCCTACTAGCAAACTTTCAGGATATTAATAATCTATTGAACATAGTTGGGGAAATTGTGCCCTAAACTTTCATCTCCTAGAGTCGTAACTACATGGAAAATAATTTACTTTGGTAATTTATACTTACTTTATATCAAAAGTAAATGTTACTGATTCTTCAAGTCAAATACTCCAAATAATTTTTTCTTATCTCTGTCTACTGTCATTTCTGTAGTTAAAATTAAGAGAGTGTTCTAAATATAGAACAGGATTTCTAAACCATGAGGTCTTTGTCTTTGTTCATAACTATTTAGAAAACAGCAGATGTTTTTAATTCTAAATATTTTTTATTTCAATTTTATTTTTATTGATTGCAAAAGCAACACATAGAAATCTAATAAAATATTGAAAACAGGGAGAAAATAAACCTATGTGAAATTACACTGTCTAAATTAATCACTGTTTTAGTTATACAGGGAGGAAAGGCCTCATCACATATATTTTTCTAATGTAACTTCCACAAAGAGCTTTGCTTAATTGAAGCATCTCTCTCAACCTGATTTCTGTGTTATTCTAAATTTATAATCTTCTCAGAAAAGCCAGCATTTTCATGATTTAACACTTACCATCTTATCTTTAATCAATTTAAACAGACTATTTAAAGCTCATCATGTGATCAATGCAGGATCTATGTCAAAGGCTGAGTTCCAGGGAGACATCTACAGTCAGTTTTCAGTACCAGGGTTAAATTTTTCCCTTACCAAAAGAGCAATTCGGGAGATCCATTGATCAGTTCTGCGATTCTTTTATTGACTGTCATAAAAGAGTATCCCGCAACATCTTTTACATGATTGTGTAAATTTTATTTCATTGGTACTTTATGCAATCATTTATCTACTTTTTTAAATTATAATTTAAGTTCAGAACATGCAGGTTTGTTGTATAGGTACACACGTGCCATGGTGGTTTGCTGCATCCATCCCCCCGGTCATCTACATTAGATATTTCTCCTAATGCTATCCCTCCCTTATCCCCCCACACCCCGCAACAGGCCCTGGTGTGTGATGTTCCCCTCCCTGCGTCCGTGTGTTCTCATTGTTCCACACCTACTTCTGAGTGAAAACATGTGGTATTTGGTTTTCTGTTCTTGTGTCAGGTTGCTGAGAATGATCGTTTCCAGCTTCATCCATGTCCATGCAAAGGACATGAATTCATCCTTTTTTAGAGCTACATAGTGTTCCATGGTGTATATGTGCAACATTTTCTTTATCCAGTGTATCGTTGATGGCCATTTGGGTTGGTTCCAAGTCTTTGCTATTGTGAACAGAGCCACAATAAATGTACATGTGCATGTGTCTTTATAATAGAATGATTTATAATCCTTTGGATATACACCCAGTAATGAGATTGCTGAGTCAAATGGTATTTCTGCTTCTAGATCCTTGAGGAATCCCCACTGTTTTCCACAATGGTTGAACTAATTTACACTCCCACCAACTGTGTAAGAGTGTTTTTCTCCACATCCTCTCCAGCATCTGTTGTCTCTTGATTTTTTAATCATCACCATTCTAACTGGTGTGAGATGGTATCTCAATGTGGTTTTGATTTACATTTCTCTAATGACCAGCGATCATGAGCTTTTTTTCATGTTTGTTGGCTGCATAAATGTCTTATTTTGAAAAATGTCTGTTCATATCCTTTGGCCACTTTTTGATGGGGTTGTTTTTTCTTGTAAATTTGTTTAAGTTCTTTGTAGATTCTGGATATTAGCCCTTTGTCAGATGGGTAGCTTGCACATTTTTTCCCGTTTTGTTGGTTGCTGGTTCACTCTAGTTTAATTACATCTCATTTGTCTATTTTGGCTTTTGTTGCCATTGCCTTTTGTTTTTTAGTCATGAAGTCTTTGCCTATGCTTAAGTCCTGAATAGAATTGCCTAGGTTTACTTCTAGGGTTTTTATGGTGTTAAGTCTTATGTTTAAGTCTTTAATCCATCTGGAGTTAATGTTTGTATAAGGTGGAAGGAAGGGATCCAGTTTCACCTTTCTGCATATGGCTATCCAGTTTTCCCAACATTATTTATTAAACAGGGAATCCTTTCTCAATTGCTTGTTTTTGTCAGGTTTGTCAAAGATCAGATGGTTGTAGATGTGTGGCATTGCCTCCAGGGCCTCTGTTCTGTTCCATTGGTCTATATTACTGTTTTGGTACCAGTACCTTGCTGTTTTGATTACTGTAGCCTTGTAGTATAGGCTGAAGTCAGGTAGCGTGATGCCTCCAGCTTTGTTTTTGTGCGTGTTTTTTGTTTCTTTTTGCTTAGGATTATCTTGGCTATGCGGCCTTTTCTTGGTTCCATATGAAGTTTAAGGTGGCTTTTTCCAATTCTGTGAAGAAAGTCAATGGTAGCTTGTTGTGGATAGCATTAAATCTATAAATTACTTTGGGCAATGTGGCCATTCTCACCATATTGATTCTTCCTAACCATGAGTATAGAATGTTTTTCCATTTGTGTCCTCTGTTATTTCCTTGAGCAGTGGTTTATAGTTCTCCTTGAAGAGGTCTTTCACATCCTTGTTAGTTGTACTCCTAGATATTTTATTCTTTTTGTAGGAAAAGTGAATGGGAGCTCATTCATCATTTGGCTCTCTATTTGTCTGTTATTGGTATATAGGAATGCTTGTGGTTTTTGCACATTGACCTTGTATCCTGAGACTTTGCTGAAGTTGCTTATCAGCTTAAGGAGATTTTGGGCTGAAATGATGGGGTCTTCTAAAAACACAATCCTGTCATCTGCAAATAGAGACAATTTGACTTCCTCTTTTTCTAATTGATTACCCCTTATTTTTCTTTCTCTTGCCTGATTGCCATGGACAGAACTTCCAATACTATTGTTGAGTAGGAGTAGTGAGAGAGGGCATCCCTGTCTTGTGCCAGTTTGAGAGGGGAATGCTTCCAGTTTTTGCCCATTCAGTATGATACTGGCTGTGGGTTTGTCATAAATAGCTCTTATTATTTTGAGATGTGTTCCATCAATACCTGGTTTATTGAGAGTTTTTATTGTGAAGGGCTGTTAAATTTTGCCGAAGGCCTGCTCTGCATCTATTGAGATAATTATGTGGTTTTTGTCTTTGGTTCTGTTTATGTGATGGATTATGTTTATTGATTTGTGTATGTTGAACCAGCCTTGAATCCCAGGGATGAAGCTGACTGGGTCATGATGGATAAGCTTTTTGATGTGCTGTTGGATTTGGTTTGCCAGTATTTTATTGATAACTTTCACATCAATGGTCATCATGGATATTGGCCTGTAATTTTCTTTTTTAGTTGTGTCTTTGCCAGGTTTTGGTAACGGGATGATGTTGGTCTCATAAAATGAGTTAGGGAGGATTCCCTCTTATTGTATTGTTTGGAATCGTTTCCGAAGGAATGGTACCAGTTCCTCTTTGTGCCTCTATTAAAATTCGGCTATGAACCTGTTTGGTCCTGGACTTTTTTGCTTGGTAGGCTATTAATTGCTGCCTGCCTCAACTTCAGACCTTGTTATTGGTCTATTCAGGGATTCAACTTCTTCCTAGTCTTACTGGTTTATTTGCATAGAGTTGTTTGTAGTAATCTCTGATGGTAGTTTGTATTTCTGCGGGGTCGGTGGTGATATCCCCTTTATCATTTATTTTGCATCTATTCTGTTCTTCTCTCTTTTCTCTTTTATAGTCTGGGTAGTGGTCTATCTATTTTTGTTGATCTTTTAAAAAAAAAGCTCCTGGATTTATTGATTTTTTGAAGGGTTTTTTCTGTCTCTGTCTCTTTCAGTTCTGCTCTGATCTTAGTTATTTCTTGTCTTCTGCTAGCTTCTAAATTTGTTTGACCTTGCTCCTCTGGTTCTTTTAATCGTGACATTAGGGTGTCAATTTTAGATCTCTCCTGCTTTCTCTTTGGGCATTTAGTGCTGTAAATTTCCCTCTGGATGCTGCTTTACATGTGTCCCAGAGATTCTGGTACATTGTGTCTTTGTTCTCATTGGTTTAGAGAACATCTTTATTTCCGCCCTCATTTTATTATTTATCCAGTAGTAATTCAGGAGCAGGTTGTTCAGTTTCCATGTAGTTGTGCAGTTTTGAGTGAGTTTCTTAATCCTGACTTCTAATTTGATTGCACTGTGGTCTGAGAGACTGTTGTAATTTCCATTATTTTGCATTTGCTAAGGAGTGATATACTTCCAATTATGTGGTCTATTTTAGAACAAGTGTGATGTGCTGAAAATAATTTATATTCTGTGGATTTGGGGTGGAGAGTTCTATAGATGGCTATTAGGTCTGCTTGGTCCAGATCTGAGTTCAAGCCCTGGATCTCCTTGTTAATTTTCTGTCTTGTTGATCTAATATTGACAGTGAGGTGTTAAAGTCTCCCACTATTATTGTGTGGGATTCTAAGTCTCTTTGTAGGTCTAAGAACTAGCTTTGTGAATCTAAGTGCTCCTGTATTGGGTGCATATGGATTTATGATAGTTAGCTTTTCTTGTTGCATTGATCCCTTTACCATTATTTAATGTCTTTGTCTCTTTTGATCTTTGTTGGCTTAAAGTCTGTTTTATCTGAGAGTAGGATTGTAACCCCTGCTTTTTTTTTCTCCATTTGCTTGATAGATCTTCTTACATCCCTTTATTTTGAGCCTATGTGTGTCTTTGTACGTGAGATGGGTCTCCTGCATACAGCACACCAGTGGGTCTTGACTCTTTATCCAATTTACCAGTCTGTGTCTTTTGATTGGGGCATTTAGCCATTTACATTTAAGTTTCATATTGTTATGTGTGAATTTGATCCTGCCATTTTGATGCTAGCTGGTTATTTTGCCCATTAGTTGATGCAGTTTCTTCATAATGTCGATGGTCTTAACAATTTGGTATGTTTTTGCATTGGCTCGTACTAGTTGTTCCTTTCCATGTTTAGTGCTTTCTTCAGGAGCTCTTGTAAGGCAGGTATGGTGGTAACGAAATCTCTCAGCAGTTGCTTGTCCATAAGTAAGTAGATAAAAGGATTTTATCTACTTAACTAGAAATCCTATCCATTTAACCAGAAAATAAAGATGTATATTTAAGAGAAAAAAAGGAAAATAGAGGTATATGCTCCCTCTTCAAACTAAACTGGATTATACAGGCATGGGTGTTGCATGGTAAATGTGTAGTGGAAAAGAGACAGAGGAGATTACTATTTCAATTTGTCTAGAGTTCTTAAGTCAAGCAACAAAACCATAAGGGTCAATTACTATTTCACTAATGCTGGCAGCTTTCCAGAAGGAACAAGCCACATTCCTGAGTGATCAGAAAGAGGCAGATTTGGCAGCCCAGGGAAAAGCCGCCAAGAAGTTACTCCTGATTCCCACAATCTTAAGATTTTAAAGGAAGCAGCAGGGAAGAGGGTTTGTGGGATGCCTATGCCAAAGGGAAAAAGGGAGGTCACAACAACCTGCTTATTATGTTCCTGACTTTATTTTTAATTAATTAACTATTGCTATTATAATTTTTAAGAGACAGAGACTTGCTCTGTCACCCAAGCTGGAGCGCAGTAGCACAAGCATGTTAATAGCTCACTGCAGCTTCTACCTCCCAGGTAGCAGCAACCACACACACACCATAGCTACAAGCTATTCTTTTTTTCTTTTTGTAAAGACAGCAGGTCTAGTTTTGTTGCCCTAGGTGTATCTCAAATTCTAGCAATCCTCCCACCTCAGCCTCCCAAAGCACTGGGGTTGCTGGCATGAGCCACCACAGCTCAACCACCTGACTTTATGTATTTGTACCCATATGGCTGGTATCAAAAAAGCAAACCTAAATAAACATCCTTTACCCACCCTACCCCCCAAGAAAGCATTAGTCCAGTGAAATATTGTTTTGTAGAAAATATAGAGAACATAGTTGAAATTTATTCTAAATAGTACATTTTGGGAGAAGAGAATTCTGAGTTAAAACTGTTGTAATTTGCAGGTTAGAAGCTGTCCTGCTAAATACATAACAAAAATCAGTAATTCTTGCTTCAGAAAGTACTGTGCCAGCAACCTTGTTAGACAAACACTGTTCTCAATTATCTTAACATTTTTATAACAAGGCATTGATTTGAAATTATTTAAATTGGTAGAACTGCAAGTATAAATGAAATGTATGATATGTATGGTATGTATTGTATCTAAAAATGTGGTATGTATGGTATCTATTTCCCTGTAAAGCTTATACTTCTTTCAGCTTAAATTTATGTAAAATGCCCCTTAATTTTCACTTGTGACCTTCGCAAGTTATCATTCACATAGTCTACCACCATTTCTAATTAACAGTACAACTTAATTACCTAAAATTCTGTCTGTTAACTTCTCCAAAGTCTTAGTTATCAAAAAACTGAATGCATTTGGAGAGAACAGCCATGTTCCCAGCCCCAGCTAAGGGTACCTAAATCAACCATGAACACCATTTTACATTTCTTTTAAAGGAAGGAAATTACAGATCCGAGAGTGTACATTTGCTTTTGCCAACATTTCTGAGTTGTGTTCAGGCAATTTCAGAAATGTTTTAAAGAAGGGATAAACCAGATAAACATAAATGAAAATCGAAGGAAAAAAAGTTCTAAGTGCAGCCTTAATAAACATGCCATTTGAAGCCTTCAGGAAAAAGAAATTGATCTATTTTTAGCAGCTAGGCATTATTTCTTAGCCATTTGCACATCTAATGAGCTTAAAAGTTAATCCTCCAATTTCTTCAAAATGTTAGCACATTTAACCTAATTCACAAAATGTTCTCAGGTCTAAAGCTGTCAACAGATTATTAGAGACTCAGTGACTTTTCTTCTTGCTCCTCGATAGCATTGCTATAACTTCCAGTGTCTTTAATAACACACAGTTTCCAGTTCATAAATACAGTACAAAACAATGCATATGCTACTTTATTATAAAGGACACAGGCAAATGAGAGAGACACATCAGATGTGGTAGGGAGTGCATGGGGCTTCCACGCCTACTCTGGGCATGCCACCCTCACAGTACTGCTATGTGTTCAACAGCTTGCAAGCTCTCTGAACCCTATTGTTTGTATTTTTTAATGGCAGTTTCATTATGTAGTCATGATCAATTAAATCATTGGTCATTGGTGATTAAGTCACTGTTTTCCTGAGTTCTGTGAACCATTCTAGCAAATGATCGAACCCAAAGAGAGGATTGTGAGAACCCCTGTTTAATAGCCTGTCAGTCAGAAGTACAGGAGGCTCTGGACTTGTGACTGGTAAGAGAAATGAGAGTAATTTTGTGGGACTGAGACCTTAATCTGTGCTAACTCCAGGTAGTTAGTGTAAGAAGTGAATTAAATTACAGGCCACTACTGGTGTCAGCTGAGAATTGAAGAATTGGTTGGTGTGTGCACCCCTACCCATATTTGGTCTCAGAAGAGTTGTGAGAGTATTAAAGAAACAGTTTTTCCTTACTATACACAGTAACCAAAATATGAGCAAAATTCTTAGAGAATCAAAAGAAGAGAATACATAATTCCTCCTTGGAGAGTTAGAGAAAATCTTATTGGAAAAGGTATGTTTGAGCTGGTCAAAAGATGAGTAGGAATTTACCATGTACACAAAGGCAAAATATCATGAAAGGATGGGCAAACGGTGAGACGTTCAGCCTATCTGGCAGTGGACTGTATGGCTGTGGAACAGAGTGACAGATGCCACTGAAGAGAGTAATCAAATTCTCATTGTGAAGCAGCTTGAACATCCTGATATGGAGTCTGCACTTCTGACTAAAGATGGATCAGTTAGCACCCATTGGTCACAAGGTACAGAAATCTCAAGTAAAATTGGCTCATGAGGGTAACTTCATGAAACAGTTACTGAGTCCACATTGGGCTCCCAGGACTCATTCTATCTGACATCTCTGCTTTCCTTCATGATGGTTTTATCTCAGACTCCACGTGGTGGCAAGAAAGTTGTCAAAGACTTCTAGCTACATTCTTTGAGGTTCTAATCCAAAAGGAAAGTGTCAATTTTCCGTAGCTCTTTCAAGTGGATAGACAGCCACCACCTGCTATGCCCGGACTTTCCAAGGTTCAGTCTGATTGCACCAATTTGAGTGACAGTCCCATCCCTGAACAAATCTCTGTGCTAGGGGCTGGGAATGGTGAGCAGGAGGACTTTGATTGGCTAGCTATCCAGTGGAAAAAAAAATCACTGTAGTTAGGGGAATGTGGTGCCCCCTTGTTGAAAAGGCAAAAAATGAGGAATGGAATGCTGAGTGTCAGAGAAAAACTATATACTTGCAAAAGAAGTAATTCTGGTAGCAGAGTAAAAACATAAGAGGAGACCTTGGATTAAACTGATAAAGTTCAAGAGGAGAAAGAAAATATAAAATCATTTACTTAGTAGACTATATTGATCCTCAGAATTATATGGTGTGGAAGGGGATGGAGATAGAGATGTTGATACTTTTTAAAATTATATTTGGGCTCTGGGGTACATGTGCATGTCCTGCCTCCTGCAGGATTGTTGCATAGGTACATACATGCCATGGTGGTTTGCTGTCTCCACCCCCACCTCCCCGTCACCTACATCAGGCATTTCTCCCAGTGTTATCCCTCTGCCTCCTGCTGTCCCTCCCCTCCCCTCCACCCTTCTCACCTAGGCCTATGAGTGCTGTTCCCTTCCTTGTGCCCAAGTGTTCTCATTGTTCATCACTGGCCTATGAGTGAAAATATACAGTGTTTGGTTTTCTGTTCTTGTGTCAGTTTGCTGAGAATTATGGTTTCTAGGTTCATCCATGTCTTTACAAAGGACACAAACTCGTTTTTTATGGCTGCATAGTATTCCATGGTGTATATGTACCACATTTTTTTTGCCTAGCCTATCATCGATGGGCATTTGGGTTGGTTCCAGGTCTTTGCTATCGTAAATAGTGCTGCAATGAACATACATGTGCATGTGTCTTTATGATCCTTTGGGTCTATACCCAGTAATGGGATTGCTGGGTCAAATGGAATTTCTATTTCTAGATCCTTGAGGAATCACCACACTGTCTTCCACAATGGTTGGACTAATTTACACTCCCACCAACTGTGTAAGAGTGTTTTTCTCTACATCCTCTCCAGCATCTGTTGTCTCCAGATTTTTTAATGATTGCCATTCTAACTGGCGTGAGATGGTATCTCAATGTGGTTTTTTGATTTACATTTCTCTAATGACTAGTGATGATGGCATTTTTTCCTATGTTTGTTGGCTGCATATTTGTCTTCTTTTGAAAAGTGTCTGTTCATATCCTTCACCCACTTTTGAATCTGTTTGTTTTTTTCCTGTAAATCTGCTTTAGTTCTTTGTAGACTCTGGATATCAGCACTTTGTCTGATGGTTAGATTGCAAAAATTTTTTCCCATTCTGTTGGTTGCCGGTTTACTCTAATGATTGTTCCTTTTGCTGTGCAGAAGCTCTTAAGTTTAATTAGGTCCCATTTGTCTATTTTAGCTTTTGTTGCCATTGCTTTTGGTGTTTTAGTCATGAAGTCCTTGCCTGTGCCTATGTCCTGAATGGTTTTGCCTAGGTTTTCTTCTAAGGTTTTTATGGTGTTAGTTCTTATGTTTAAATCTTTAATCCATCTGGAGTTAATTTTTATATAAGGTGTAAGGAAGGGGTCTAGTTTCAGCTTCCTGCATATGGATAGCCAGTTGTCCCAACACCATTTATTAAACAGGGAATCCTTTCCCCATTGCTTGTTTTTGTCAGGTTTGTCAAAGATCAGATGGTTGTAGATGTATGGCATTGTTTCCAAGGCCTCTGTTCTGTTCCATTTGTCTATATCTCTGTTTGTTTTGGTGCCAGTACCATGCTATTTTGATTATTGTAGCCTTGTAGTATAGTTTGAAGTCAGGTAGCATGATGCCTCCAGCTTTGTTCTTTTTGCTTAGGATTGTCTTGGCTATGTGGACTCTCTTTTTAGTTCCATATGAAGTTTAAAGTGTTTTTTTCCAGTTTGTGAAGAAGGTCAATGGTAACTTGATGGGGGGATAGCATTGAATCTATAAATTACTTTGGGCAATATGGCCATTTTCACAATATTGATTCTTCCTAACCATGAGCATGGAATGCTTTTTCCATCTGTTTGTGTCCTCTCTTATTTCCTTGATCAGTGGTTTGTAGTTCTCCCTGAAGAGATCTTTTACCTCCTTTGTTAGTTGTATTCCTAGGTATTTTATTCTCTTTGTAGCAGTTGTAAATGGGAGTTCACTCATGATTTGGCTCTCTGTTTGTCTGTTATTGGTGTATAGGAATGATTGTGATTCCTGCACATTGATTTTGTAGCCTGAGACTTTGCTGAAGTTGCTTATTAGTTTAAGGAGGTTTTGGGCTGAGACGATGGGGTCTTCTAAATACATGATCATGTTGTCTGCAAATAGAGACAATTTGACTTCCTCTTTTCCTAATTGAATGCCATTTATTTCTTTTTCTTGCCTGATTGCTCTGGTTAGAACTTCCAATACTATATTGAATAGGAGTGGTGAGAGAGGGCATCGTTGTCTTGTGTCAGATTTCAAAGGGAATGCTTCTAATTTTTGCCCATTCAGTATGATATTGGCTGTAGGTTTGTCATAAACAACTTTTGTTATTTTGAGATATGTTCCATTGATACCTAGTTTATTGAGAGGTTTTAGCATGAAGTGCTGTTGAATTTTGTTGAAGGCCTTCTCTGCATTTATTGAGATAATCAATCATGTGGTTTTTGTCTTTGATTCTGTTTATGTGGTGAATTACATTTATAGATTTGTGTATGTTGAATCAGACTTGCATCCCCAGTATGAAGCCTACTTGATCGTGGTGGGTAAGCTTTTTCATGTGCCGTAGGATTCAGTTTGCCAGTATTTTATTGAAGATTTTTGCAACAATATTCATCATGGATATTGGCCTGTAGTTTCTTTTTTAGTTGTGTCTCCGCCAGATTTTCGTATCAGGATGATGTTGGTCTCATAGAAAGAGTTAGGCAGGATTCCATCAGGACCTGGACTTTTTTTGGCTGGTAGGCTATTAATTGCTGCCTCATCTTCAAACCTTGTTATTGGTGTATTTAAGGTTTCAATTTCTTCTTGGCTTAGTCTTGGGAGTGTGCAAGTGTCCAGGAATGTATCCATTTCTTCCAGATTTACTGGTTTATATGCATAGAGTTGTTTGTAGTAATCTCTGATGGTACTTTGTATTTCCAAGGAATCACTGGTGATCTCCCCTTTATCATTTTTTATTGCATCTATTCAATTCTTTTTTATTAGTCTAGCTAGTAGTCTATTTTTTGATCTTTTCAAAAAAACCAGCTCCTGGATTTATTGATTTTTGAAGGGTTTTTTGTGTTTCCATCTCCTTCAGTTCTGCTCTAATCTTCAGTTATTTCCTGTCTTCTGCTTGCTTTTGAGTTTTTTTGATCTTGCTCCTCTAGCTCTTTCAATTCTGATTATAGAGTGTTGATTTTAGATCTTTCCTTGTTTCTCATGTGGGCATTTATTGCTATAAATTTCCCTCTAGACACTGCTTTAAATGTGTCCCATAGGATCTGGTACATTGTGTCTTCATTCTCGTTGGTTTCAAAGAACATTTTTATTTTTGCCTTCATTTCATTTTTTATCCACTCATCATTCAGAAGCAGTTTTGAGTGCTTTTCTTAATGCTGAGTTCTAATTTGAATGTGCTGTGGTCTGATAGACTGTTTTGTTGTGATAGCCGTTCTTTTGCATTTGCTGAGGAGTGATTTACTTCCAATTATGTGGTCAATTTTGGAGTAAGTGCAATGTGGTGCTGAGAATAATGTGTATTTTGGGGTGGAGTGTCGTATAAATGTCTATTAGGTCTGCTTGGTCCAAATCTGCATTCAAGTCCTAGATATCCTTGTTGACTTTCTGTCTCATTGATCCTTCCAGTATTGTCAGTGGCGTGTTAAAGTCTCCCACTATTATTGTGTGGGAGTCTAAGTCTCTTTGTAGGACTTTAAGAACTCTCTTTATGTATCTGGGTGCTCCTGCATTGGGTGCATATTTAGGATACATTAGCTCTTCTTGTTGCATTGGTCCCTTTACCATTATATAATGCCCTTCTTTGTCTCTTTTGATCTTTGTTGGTTTAAAGTCTGTTTTATCACAAACTAGGATTGCTACCCCCTGCTTTTTTTTTTGCTCTCCATTTGCTTGGTAAATCTTCCTCCATCCCTTTATTTTGAGTCTGCATGTGAGATGGGTCTCCTGAATACAGCACACCAATGGGTCTTGACTTTTTATCCAGTTTGCCAGTATGTGTCTTTTGATTGGGGCATTTAGGCCTTTTACATTCAACATTAATATTGTTGTTATGTTTGAATTTGATCCTGCCATTTTGTTACTGGCTGGTTGTTTTGCCGTTAATTGATGTGGCTCCTTCATTGTGTCGTTATTCTTTACCATTTGGTACGTTTTTGCAGTGGCTGGTACTGGTTGTTTCTTTCCCTGTTTAGTACTTCCTTCAGTATCTCTTGTAAGGCAGGTCTTGTCACGATGAAATCTCTCAGCACTTGCTTGTCCATAAAGGATTTTATTTATTTCTCCTTCATTTATGAAGCTTAGTTTGGCTGGATATGAAATTCTGGGTTGAAAGTTCTTTTCTTTAAGGATGATGAATATTGGCCCCCACTCCCTTCTAGCTTGCAGGGTTTCTGATGCAAGATCCATTGTGAGTCTGATGGTCTTTCCTTTGTGGGTGACTCGACCTTTCTCTCTGGCTGCCCTTAGGATTTTTTCCTTCATTTCAACCCTGTTGAGTCTGACAACTATGTGCCTTGGAGTTGCTCTTCTTGAGGAATAGCTTTGTGGTGTTCTCTGTATTTCCTGGATTTGAATGTCTGCCTGCCTTGTTAGGTTGGGAATGTTCTCTTGGATTATATCTTGAAGAGTGTTTTCTAACTTGGATTCATTCTCCCCATCACATTCAAGCAAACCACTCAAGCGTAGATTAGGTTTTTTTTCACATAATCCCATAGTTCTTGGAGGCTTTGTTCATTTCTTTTCACTCTTTTTTCTCTAATCTTGCCTTCTCATTTTATTTCATTGATTTGATCTTCTATCTATCTCTGATATCCTTTCTTCTGCTTGATCAATTCAGCTGTTGAAGCTTGTGTATGCCTCACGAAGTTCTCGTGCTGTGTTTTTTCAGCTCCATCAAGTCGTTTATGTTCTTCTCTAAACTGGTTATTCTAGTTAGCATTTTGTCTAACCTTTTTTCAAGATTCTTAGTTTCTTTGCATTGGGTTAGAACATGGTCTTTTAACTCAGAGAAGTTTGTTATTACCCACCTTCTGAAGTCTGCTTCTGTCAATTCATCAGCTTCATTCTCTTTTTTTGTTCCTCTGATGGTGAGGAGTCGTGATCCCTGGGAGGAGAAGAGGTGTTCTGTTCTCATCTTCATGGATTTATCATCTCCCTTTAATCTTTGAAGTTGGTGATTTCAGGAGGAGTCTCTGAGAGGACTTTTTTTTTCTGTTGAGGTTGAAGCTGTATCTTTTTGGCCTGTAGAGGGCGTTGCTGGGTGGGTGGTCCTTCCCTGGAGTTTGCAGGTGAGATTGGCCCCGCCTTCCCAATGGCCTCTCTCCCAGAGGTCGATCTTCCTGGTTGGGGTCAAGCTGGTGTATTTGCTACCAAGCTCTCTAGCAGGGCTTCGGTTTGAGTTCCATGGAGGTGGGGCCTGCCAGCCCTTATGATTTGTTTCCCTGCTTTTAACCTTGCCTTGCTCTGTGCGACGGTCCATCCCACTGGCATTAGTCCAAACTCCTGCCTAGGTCCCTGTGATAACTTCCTGAGCCCGGTGGTAGCTGCTGCTCAGATTTGCATCAACTACCCACGGTGCCCCACTGTCTGGCAGGGCCCCCATGGACCGTGGGTAGCAGGAGGGATGAGGCAACCACAGGATCTGAAATGGAGCACTAGGGAGTTAAGTCCCCTGACCCTCTGAGCCAGCTGCACATTTCAGGTGGGGGACTTGCCCCTCCCCCACTGCCCCCATCTTGATTTGCCCCCCTGGGTGGCTCTCACCCAGCAGCTCCTTCCCTGGGCCCAATTCCAGTGCCCTATTAGTCCCACAGAAAAGAACCCAGTACCTCATTTGGAACCATGAAGTCCTCCAGCCCTCTGCATCTCATTCGCTGGGAGCTGCATTCCAGCACTGGCTTCTCTCAGCCATCTTGGTGCCCACCCGTTGATACTATTTATAGGCCACAACTGAAACTGATTTTAGAGATATTTTCAGGATATAACTCACACTTTCTCCAGACAGTCCCTGTGGTCCTCAGACCCTAATGAGTAGATTCTAAATCTCTGTGAAATAATTAAAACTACTAAAATATTGAGAAACTTGCACTAATTCACTCTCACATAAACTCATGAGCATACATTTTCTTAGATTAGAATCTATGTGCTGTTAATTAATGCAATGTTAATTAAAATTGTGTTTGTGATACTGTTATTGCCATTACAGCTGATTTTTCTGCTGAAATACCTTCAAAAGGGTATTCCTATTAGCTCTTGCAAAGAAAAATGACTCTCTAAATCTAGTGTTGTATTATTTGGTTTTAACTATTAAAACTATCTTACAAATCGAGATAAGTTTCAACAAAGAAAATTTTAATCAAAATGGATTTGTTGAAACTAATTCCAAAAAAGTTTCTGCTTATCTACTTTTGAGAATACTAAATATAAAATGTAAATTTTAGGGCCAATTTATCAAAGGGTTCATCAGAAATGGGACTTTTTTAGTATTGCCTACTCCATTAAGCTTTGAACTTGTTGCTCATTATTAAAGAAGACGGAATGTTTTATACACAATATGTAAGCAATTTAAATTACCTAAATGAGTCCCTTTAAGTAGCTGTCCTCTCTGTCTCTGAACATTCCTAATCAGAGCAATTCCAGATCCCATTTAACTACACTATTCAGCATTTTAGTGACACACTACTTTCATGATTATTGACACATTCAAAACTTATTGATTCTAGACTTCAAAGAGGATAGACAACAAAAGTCAGCTTTGTAGATATTTGTTACATAAAATATATTTGTGAGAAAGTTCTGTGTTTAAAATGTATTTGTTGCCTGTTGAAGGGCAACTACAAGGAAGCCAGTTTTAATCATGTTTTTTAGATTCGGTAACTTACAGGCTAACATAAGAGAGTGCACCAGATGAGATACAGGAAGACTTCACAAATCTGCACAGAACTAAGCAATGCTTATGATATTTCATGGGGAGTTCTAAATAGAAACAACCACTGGCCCACTAAGAGGAGACTCGCCTAGGCGGTGAACTTGACGGAGATAGCAGTCTACATACACAGAGTTCTTGGCCCTCTATTAAAAAGTTCCTTCTCTGCCATTGACGAAGGGAGAAATAGTTGAATGCTCAGAGAGAGAAGTTAAGGGCAGCTTTTGCTTGATGACATACATGCCCAGTAGTTTCACATCTTGGCTAAAATAGTTACAAACGTGACCTGGAACTTTCAATCTCTGTGCCTCATTACCCTCATTTGTTAAATGTGGTCAACAATGCCTGCCTCCAAAAAATTAGTAAGGCTTAGGCACATACCAATGAGAAAAGACGTATGACCAATTAGAACAGTTGTAGACGGTGAGTACCAGCCTAATGCCTACCTTTCTTTCCTCACAGAGTTGATATAGCAGTTAAATGAGATGGCTGTGAAAGCTATAATCACACAATATCAATAGATGCTCAAAATATTTACCTTATTCTCCTACTTCTTCTTCAATGCACAAGATTAAGATTCCAAGCAGATTCTCCTATTCTTAATGGCAACATTTTTATCCAGGCACATCCCTTATTTGCAACGGCAATGTTTTCTGAAAGTCCTAAACTTGGATGAGGCTTGAAATGGGTCTGTTCAACTCTAGGGACTACAGAGAAAAAAACTGTTGCCTGTAATATAGATAAGTTCAAAAGTTTATCATTGGCTCTTATTTCTCTATATGTGTTCTTTTTAAATACCCATGAATTATCATTTAAGTACTAATAATTCCCAAATCTACATTTTCAGCCCAAGTCTCTCAAACCATCTCTTTAACAGCTCCATTTATACTATTCATTCATTTACTTAACAAATTTATATTTAGCAACTTCTAGATATCATGTCATTGCTGGGCATTGGTTATTCAGTAATGAATAAAACAATATACCCCAATCAGAACATGCCCCCAAAAAAACCTTATCTTTCACAGGAATCAATTCATTTTCCTGCCTTTCCTAACTCAGTGAATGGTAGCACCCATCAAACACTTGCCCAAGCAAGAGTTTCAACTGATAAACTCAATTCCTCCCCCTTACCATATTTTGTATTCTTCAGAACATAGGATCATCTTACTCGATAAGAGAAAGAACACTTGTATCTTTATACTCTTTTTAATATTTTTATTAATAACTTTTTTGCCGTTTTAGAATACTGTACTTTGTATTCAAGGCTAAAAAATAAAAGCACACTCTTACCCGCAGCACAGGAAAACCTTTCCTCTCTCACCTCTTTTTCAGCATCCGTAAGTGTTATGTTCGCAGTGCTCTGGCCCTGTGAACTCCATGATACTTTTAATGATCATTTTGATATTGATTCCTCCTTAAGATTTGTTCCACAGCAATTGTGACCTCTGACTTCCCATTTTTCCATTGAAATGTACATGTTTCACTCCTGCTAAGAGGCAACCCACATGTTTTGTCTTTTGAAGCTGAAGTCTCAGCCTAAAATTTTCTTTGCTATTACACTTTATATTCTATCAGCAAGAGGCAAGGTTCTGCAAGTGAACACTCATCTTTTGGTGGTGTTATGTTCTATCACAGTTTGTACACCTGAAATTGCAGGCTGAAACAGCAGGTCAAATATATAGTAGCAACTGCTAGGCTTTGAAAAGCCTTTTTTTTTTTTTTCACTTTACTAAAAAATTCTGCAAGGCCCATACTGTTCTATTATAGCTATATTCTTTCTCTGAATAACTTATACTCAAACTTTTGCTTTATCTTATGACTAGGAGAATTTCACATATCAAAGAAAGTTCAGGCAGGTCCAAAGAAGTACCTGAATATCTAAGTGCTGTGATTGTCATTACAAGACAAGGAGCAATATAAAAACTAACATTTGCCCTATGAAAGCAGCTGCATTTTTTTAAACCTATTATCACCTTACAACTTTTGTATTTTTCAGAGCTTTGAATCAATATATAATCCTATCAGAATTTACCCATTCGTTTAACAAATATTTACTAAGAATATCCTGTGAGGCTATGAACCAAGCCCTCTTTCATGTAAGAGGATACAGAAATGAAGTCAAGCTCATGGTGCCAATTAAACATTTATTTATTTAAAGAATAAAAAGCAATATGCATAAAGAGCTTATTATATTTGTTTCTAGAAAGATTATCATTCACAGTCCTCAAAATATACTTTCAGTTTTCTTTTGTCATTGGCCTGAGTTTAACAGTAAAACATTGGGAAGGGACCCAATATGTGAATTTCTTTCACAAGGAAAGACAATACCAAAGAAAGGTAAAGTCAGGCTACTTCATGCAACTCAAGTGAATTTTGTCATAGTCTTCTGTTAACTCATTAATTCATTCAATGAATATCACATTAGTACTGAAAATATATCAAATAATATACTACAAACTAGGGTTATGATTGTTGTTAAAGCAAAGTCCCTGTCCTTGAAGAACTTAAGTTCTGGTGGAAGGGGCAGAAATAATTAATACAACAAATAACCAGTTATAAAATGGGAAGAGTTCTATAAAGAGATAAAGGACCTAATGTGGAGCCACATAAAATCCATACTATGCCCTTTGTATTTGTTTTTTGTCTAACTCATAATTGCTCTACTCTTGAAAGCACAGAGACATTAAGAGGTTGGAAAGTGCCTACTTCAGTCAGAAAACTTATAGGGAAATCTTGGAATATCTTTGTTCCAGGTACCCATGCATAGATTTACCCCCTGATAACATTCCTGTGAGAATGGATGAGATTTTCTAAAACTTTTGAGTTGTTCACACTTTTTGGTTGTCAATTTTAATTGATTCCCAGCTGGTAGAGCATAATTGCCACTTTCTTTCATTGTTGAGGCAGTAATTAGGTGTCATGATAGGTTTTAGAACAACAAATCCACCATGTGACAGTTTTTAACCTCTTTGCATCTGAGTGTTCCTGTTCTGTAACATGGGACTACTATCTTCCCCTGTAGGATTATGATGGAGATTATAATTTTAGTACTGAATCCAGTCTTACACCTAAGACATTCAAAATACATTATCTTCCTGTTGGATGTGTGTGTTCTTTTCTTGTAAATTCTCTAATTGATCTCCTTTTGCCCATAGTTTCGTCTCCAATTCTAATCATATACAATGAGCTAGATGGCATCTCTGTTGGGTCATCTAACAAAAACTTCAAATATAACGTATCAAAAATGGAACTACTAAATTACTCCACCACTATCAAGTTGCCTTTACCCCATGCTTCAGTGTTTTCCACAGCAGCCCCATCATGCACCTAACTGCTCAATGATTTGAATTTATAGTCTTCTTTCTGTTAGATTTCACATTTAATTAATTAGAAACATTGTCAGGTTTATTTTAAAAATATATCCAGAATTGTACTACTTACCACCACTTTCTGTGCTGAAAATCCTGATGCAAGCCATTATTATGTCCCACCATCTCACTGCTTCTACTTTTGAGTCTATACCAAGCAACCAAAGCAATCCTTCTTAAGTAGAAAAACAGATATGTCATTCACTCATTCAAAGCACTTCAATGGTTTCCCATTGCAATTAGAATAAAAGTCAAAGTTCCAACCCCAGTTTATGAGCCCCTCTAAGATCAAATTCCTCTGGATTAACTTTATGATTTTTGTTTTCTACAAATGTGGCCTCCACTCACCCCATTTCATCCATTTGATCTACTTTGCAGTTTCTGAACTGTACTTTGCTGTTCTCTGTGATTAAAATGCCCTTCTTGAAATATCTACTTGATATTCAGCTCAACTCATTCAGTTCTAAAACTATACCTCATAATTCCTTTTGCTAAGATAATCCCTTAATTATCCTATTCAAAGCTTTTCTTTAACTCCTTCTTTGACATCAGAATACAGGTAAACATTTTAGCAACACATACTAGAGATTCCCCCAATCAGGCATCAGCATCACTGTAGACTCACCAGCTATCCCGCTGTGCCTTTTGCTGCAACTTTTTTCTCTTCTTCCTGTGATGATTTTCCCATGAAGATTGTTATAGATTCTTCTGGGTTGTAATTACAGTGCCTAAAATCAAGGCCACGTAATGTCTGTGATTCTGCCTCTTTACATCCACTGTTAGACACTTTGATCCAAAAAATAAAAATAAATAATTATCCCTGTTCTTATTATGCATATGGCTTACTGTATATACTGTTGTTCTCCACCACAGCATTTCAAGCTGTGTTCCACTGCCTGATGTTTTGCTCCAGGATTTTTTAAGGCCATTTTTTTAAAACAATTTGGTTCCCCTTCTTACTCATTAGTAAATTTTGGGTATTTTGCTGTCATTAGCCCTTTGCTCATATCCAGCTCAGTGGAGCTGAAAGGCAGCAAGGCTTACGTCTCTTCTAGCAGACACTGTCATCCAAGATTCTACCACTGCTCTTGCAAGTTTGCCATTTGATGACTTGTGGGTAACTCTGAGGTAACTTATCTGGAAACCTCTTTGCTGTCTCTGACAGTGAACTTACAAGTGTAGATAAACTGATCAAAATCATTATGGATAAATATATTTCTGTATTTTAGGTTTATGCTTTCTGCTCAAGGCCATGATAATGATTAAATTTCACTCAGCTACATTTACGACTCCTATTTATTTCATCCATTTGGTTGCTCACAAAATATTTATTTGTCATCGGTTTCTTTTCACACATTGCTTATTCCTGGGGGATGAAAATAAATAAAGCTTACCGGCTGGCACAGAGTAGATACTCAGTTGTATTTTTAAATGAATAAATGAATCGATGACTGGGAAACACAGTATGTATCTACAGGCACATTATAGTTTGTAGGCAAAGAGAATACGAAAGGCAAACACAATATTGAAACATTACCTAAAACATAGGGCTATTTTTGTTTTTCTTCCAGGGTCTTTCCCTAAATTTGCCATGGTGTTTATTATCTGTTACTTAATGTTGTTGTAAGCAAAAAATAAAATAAAATTTTAAATTATGAGGATGAATTATATCATTCACCTTCATAGCAAAACCAGTTTTAAATGTATATGTAAGAGTATTTAATTAATATAGGGGGTCCCTGAATTACATATTTTGTGTTTCTTAAATCATATGTGCATATATATTCTGACTCTTATCAGAACAATGGAAATGTTGCAAAAACCTAATTCATCTGTTTTTATTTTACTTCTTGATACAGACATTCTACTAACACTGTATTCAGGCTCAGTGAAGAGAAAGAAAAGATTGAAAGAAAAAGGAATTATGGGGCCCTATCTTTCCCTTTTCTTCTATATCATAATTGTTAGCCAACGTGGTTAGTTAATATAGGAAAGTATCTATTTGCCCTATAGGCAAATAGAGTCACAAGCAAAGTTGGACACACATATTGCATTTATCCTCCCTTCTGATGCTCACAATTCTTTGTCCTTTTGAACTTCATTATTAAAACATATGTTCAAAGATAAAACTATTAAGAAATTCCAGGTCACTATAGCACAGCATTAAATCAAGCACAAGGTTCTCATATGTGTAAGATCTATGCAACTACACAGGTTGCGTGCACATAAAATGTGCCTTGGTTCTAAGGCACGGAATTATGACCAGAGGTGTGTTCATGAAATTTTGCATGGCCCAGCTCTGAGGACGCCTCAAGTCTAAAGGGAAAATAACTGAAGGTGTGGCCAAGAGGTACAGAGGGGCAGGTTTTCCTTTAGCTTAGTAATTCAAAGAACAGGAATCTTCTAGATTCAGGCCTGTGTAGATGAAAGAAAGAGAAATCAGCTTAGTGCAGGCTGTTGAGCCAGACTGTCTGGGTTTTGTATCTGTTCCCTAATTGTGAGACTTTGGGAAAGTTATTTATATTTCTGAGTCTCATTTCCTCATCTATAAGGATGAAAAATAAGAGTAATTCCTTCGGTAGGTTGTTATTGAACTTTTAAAAAGCACGCCACACATATTAGCTATTATTACATAATTTCTGGAATCATTGATTCGAACATTTACTGACCACACAACACACTTAAGCTAGTAGACATTGTAAGAGCAGGACTTCTGAAGAAACCTGAACATGGCTAAAGAGGACTGTCAAAACAACTTTAATTATGGCAAGAGAGAGTTCTTAAAAGAGCATGGAAATGACACTCATCATAGCAAAAGATGCTACTGGAAATGGACCAGCTGGCCAGCTAAATGTTTCATTCATCCAGAAAAGAATCAGGGCATTTGCCAGCAACATAAACAAAAGCAGAACATTCAGATGGATTACACAAAATTTGTGGAAATTTAATTCTTTAAGATAGGTTTTTTAAAAAAGTAGATCAAACGTCTTAAGGGTAGGTATATATCGCTCTTTAGCAAAATTGTTTGTGAAAGAAGACATAAAACAAATATCTTAAAATCAGACACTGACTAGAATCTTGGTGATGGACTTGAATATACATTTCAGTGAGGTTTTAGTTATGATAGATTTAGGCCCATCTTCTTATAAATGTTAATGGCCCATATGTACAAATCGGTCCATTTGCCAATAGGCACATTTATTTGTAAGTTGGCCAATTCTGTTTATTCAAAAATTCAAGAAAACATTTAGAATGATTTACAAGCATAAAAATTATTATCATTCTTGCTGCAGACAATTGGTATAAGGCATTTTCACTGTAATGGGAAGTAATACTCACCCGCAATAGACTTTTGCTTTTGTTCCACTACATTTTATTTTCTACACAACCAGTTTTTTAAAATTATAAATCAGATATCACTTAACTGCATGAAACACTTCAATAGCTTCCCAATGCAATGAGACAACATCAAAACTACTTAATATAACATTAAAGATGAATATTATCTTCCACTTCAGTGTATAACCATCTTTCAGTAAATGTTTTTCTCTAAACAGGTCCTCTTCCTGTTTGTGGAAAATACTACCAAGTTTTTTTCCTTGAATCTAATATTACCTTGGCTTAGAATTCTCTGGCCCCAAGTTTGCTCATAGCTGACTTGTTAAATCCATTGAAGTCTCAGATAAAATATCATCTTCACAAGAAAGGCTTCTCTGGCTCTCTTATCAAAGATGTTCTGATTCCAGTTCATCTCTACCCTGTTTCCATGGTTAATTTTTTCTTTAATCCTCAGATCACCTTTTATTCTTTCTTAGTATTTGGATGTTATTATTGGTCTTATCCTAGAACATACTCAGGAAATTTTTCTATTTACTACTGTATCTCCATCATCCAAAATCGTCACTGGCACCTATTAGACATTTATCACGATAAGGATTTGACTGAATAAATGACTGAATGAATGAAGAAACTGCCTCTGTAATTTTATTTTTAGCTTTCTTATTTCTTCTATTATAGTTTATAGTGCTTTTCAGAATATAAGCAATTACTCATTTGATGTTCTAATTGATTTCTGTCAAAGAAAGCTGACATTTGATCTGGTTTCAGGAAACTTTTGGTGTTATGTCCTATTTGGGCAGAAAAAAATAGCTTACTCTACACCAAGAAAAACAATCCAATTGTTGCAAATGAATGGAAACAATTATTAAAGCTCTAAATGCTGCCTTAACTATGGAATGTTAGAAACTACAGCTATGAACAAATCAGTCTAGGTGGGTAGAAATCTTTCATTCATACTACAAGGTCCTGCTCAATCTCATTAACTCTGTGAAGTGTTCCCAGAGTTCTCTGTTCTTCCAGTTAAAATTAATCACTCTTGAATTTTAGTTTCTATGTATACATTATACTTACTTTTGCTACAGTGGAGAATTGTATTTAATTGTTTAGGTATCTGTCTCCTACTAGAGACTGATAAATCCTTTGAGTCTAGCCGTAGTGCCTATTACACATAGTATAAATCAAATATTTTAATAAATTTTATGTTTCTAAAACTCAGAAAAAGTCCAGTTTAGACCCAGTGTAAAAGTGTGTTTATATAATTCACTAGCCTTTGCACATATCTGTTTGCAGCTTTAAAACAAGGGTGAGCAAACTATGGTCTGTTGTCTAAATTTTGGGTTTTGTATAGTCCACAAGCTAAGAATGGTTTGTGCATTTTTTGAATAATTTTTTAAAAATAGAATTTCATGACATATGAGAATTATATGAAACAAAACTTCCAGTGACCATAAAAAGTTCTGTTGAAAGTGATGAATTTCAGGACACACTATCCCAAAATATGGCACTGTGACATTTGAGAAAATAGCAGAAGCAGAAAGATTACTCTCACTTTCCCTTGTCCTTCTCACCTGAAGCAGGTCATAAAATCTAGGAAAAATTTTCTGACCTTCATTTGAAACAGGTAGTGAGACCCTTAGAGATATGTGTTCTACATCTGTAAGAAAGGAACATCCTCATCTCTGAATATATAGGAAAACAGAGAATAATCAAAACAAACAGGGCTTCCTAAGTTTTCCCCATTTATTACCATTAAATCATATCCCCTTTGTCCAAACCTGTTGCTCTACAACCATCTGCTTCTTCATCAAACATAGCATAAAAGTACATAAGGTTTTTTTTCTTTTTTTTTTTTTGGTTTTTCTTAGAGATGTTGTCTTGCTGTGTTGCCCAGGCTACAGTACAGTGGCTACTCATAGGCATGAACATAGTGAACTATAGCCTCAAACTCCTAGGCTTAAATGATCCTCCAGCGTCAGCCTCCCAAGTAGCTGGAACTACAGGCATGCATGACCATGTCTGCCTCTCCAAGAATATGTACGTTTTAACTGTTTCTTTGGGTTTTCATTTTCTTATAAAGACTACCATGTCATGTAAACTTACATTTGAGGAAAAAAATGGACTCAGAAACAGACTGCAGAATGTGAGATATGCAAAATTTATCAGGCCCAAAGAGACATGAGACTTCAGTCATGTCCTGTCCCTGCCACATACCCATGCCCAGAGTTAATTGTTTAAAGACATTTTGAGGTTTCCTTTCTTTTCTTCTTTGTAGTTTCCAGACTGGCTGATAAAATTATCTGAAATGTTATGTATGTTGTATAATGTGACTTTTACCTATTTTTCATGTTCCTGAAATTCGTGATACAAAGAAAAATGTATAGCCTGTAAACCAAAATTAAATCTCTAAGGTCCTCTAACCATCTAAAAAGACCCCTCCTCTTAGCTAAGGGGATTCCAAAGTTAACCCAAAAAACTAGTCAAGGCAGCCAGGCATGGTAGCTCACACTTGTAATCCCAGCACTTTGGAAGGCCAAGGCAGCTGGATCACCAGGTCAGGAGATCACGACCATCCTGGCTAACATAGTGAAACCCTGTCTTTACTAAAAATATAAAAAGTTAGTATTTTTTGTATTTTTAGTAAAGGTGTGGTGGCATGCGCCTGTAGTCCCAGCTACTCAGGAGGCTGAGGCAGGAGAATCGCTTGAACCTTGGAGGTGGGGGTTGAAGTGAGCTGAGATCACACCACTGCACTCCAGCCTGGGCAACAGAGTGAGACTCTGTCTCAAAAAAATAAAAATAAAACTAGTTCAGGCCATGATGGGAAGGTGGGGTCAGACATGCTTCATTACACCATCTTTCCTTTTAGAATCCGGAGAAGCCAACTAGCATTAACATCAACACAGACCTTAAGTCTGATAAGAAATATTTACGATCTATTCTCTCTGAAGCCTGCTACCTGGAGGCTCCATCTGCATGCTAAAACTTTGGTCTCCACAACCCATTATCATCATAACCCAGACATTCCTTTCTACTGATTCCAGGTATTCAAATAATAACTTTTTCAACCAATTGCCAATAAGAAAATTATGAAATCTACCTATGAACAGGAAGTCCCTTCACTTCAGGTTGTCTTGCCTTTCCAGATGTAACCAATGTACATCTTACAGGTATTGATTGATTGATGTATTATGTCTCTCTTAGGAATTTAAAAGCAAGGTATACCCTAACCACCTTAGGCATATAACATTAGATCCTCCTGAGGCTATGATAGGGGCGCATTCTTAACCTTGGCAAAATAAACTTTCTAAATTGACTGGGTCTCAGATACTTTTAGGTTCACAAGCCAATACAATAGTCAATAGCTTATATCAACTTAAAAACTGTCCCTTTTTTCCTCTAAAAAGCCACTTGTAACTGCTACTATCGAGCATATATATTCAGGGCAACTTGAATCTATGTCTCCTTGGTTGCAGTCCTCAAACTTGTCCCAAATAAACTCTCTACTTATATTAATTTTTGTCAGTTTCTTCTTTGGGGTTGACATTTCAAATAAATTTGAATGCTTTCTCTTGTGATAGACGTTTCATCCATGAGCATAGGATGGGTAAGAAGAAGACATTTTTCCTTCCTTACAAATACAACCACCACCTTATAGGTGTGTTAGAGTTGAGTAAAGGTGACAGAGGCCATGTTACAGTAGGTAGCTAACCAGGCAAAAGTGGGGCAGGAGAGGGCTCTCCCTGTACCCCCACCAGGAATATCAGGCAACTATCAGGTGATGGTCAGGCAGTTGTCCCACTGCCTCTCTAAAATAATTGGTCAAGCCAGCATCAGGGAATAGCAGTTTCTCAATAGATTAAAACAGCTGATTAACAGCTTCCCAATAAGATCTCGGGGAACTGGGCAAAGTAGGCTCCAGCATGCCATTAAGAAGCAAAATGGCAAAGTGTAACTGGTATATGATGTTCTGAGGGCATTCTGCTGCAAAAGGGAAGAATGGCTCAGGTGAGCATGCATACAACTCTAGTAAACACACTGCACATGCTCACCTCCCAAGTGCTAGCTGGCCATCCCACATACGAGCAGCTCACACTAAGGGAATAATTAAGGGAAATAGGATGCAAGACTCTGAAAGTATGCCAGCATATAAAACCCCAAGTCAAAAGTTCAAGCTCCACACTTGTACTCCAAGATGCCTGCTTGGCCCTCTTCCAAGTGTACTTTACTTTCTTTTCATACCTGCTCTAACGCTTTTTAATAAATGTTCACTCTTGCTCTAAAACTTGCCTCCATCTCTTTTCTGCCTTATGTTCCACAGTCAAATTCTTTCTTCTGAGGAGGCAAGAATTGAGGTTGCTGCAGATCCTTAAAATTCACTGCTAGTAACTTGGATACTCACCACCCCTAACGGTAAGACCAGAAAAGCCTAAAATGTCTACTATCTGAACCTCTACAAAACAGGTCTGCCAGTCCTTACTCAAAAAACAAAGAATTATCTTTATTTTTAGGCACCATAGGAGAGGATTGCCCAACTCCCAAACTTTTCTACTGTCCTCCCTCCACCTAATCCCTGAGTATGGTCATCTCATATTTCTCATAGAGAAATTCACAAGAAGGAGTATTTGTTAGCTCAGAACATTAGTCAAATTTGTAAAAACAATGTTATGTTTTGGGGGAGCAAATCCAACATCTCTCCTAATTCACTACCCTTGTAAAAAGGCTTCAGAATCACTGCAATTGACTTCCAAACTGAGGGCATTCCCCTTATTGTTATTTAGATAATTTAACCTGACTTTTCAAGAAAATGAGATGTATTGTGAAAGAGCTTGAAAGAACATCTAATGCTTATCTCAGAGAGTGCTGTTATTCCACTTGACTGTACATCTTGAAATAAAGTCAATTTTCTTGTTAGCTTACAAAAAGAAAAAGAAGGAGTGTGACAAAGAGCCTGTCCTCTATAACAGGAGGAGAGAGAGAGAAGGGAAGAGAGAAATTAGTTCTTAAGCTTTATGAAACCCCAGAATGAGTCAGTTCCCATTTTGTTTACTTGGTTATAAACTTCAGGAAGAACATAAAGCTAGTACTCAAAAATTAGCAAGTCACTTATTGTGTAACCAGATAGTTTTCCTGAGACATGTCTGTGTCTTTTGTATTATTCTTGTGCTTTGACTTCGTTGCCTCCATTTTCAGTGCTCTAGTACAAATCCTGAAAAGTTCAGGTACTTATCCAAAAACCAACCTTCCCATTTCTCATTTTCCAAGTAAATCAACAAATTTGAACAGCTGATGGAGCCAGTGAATTGCTACACAATACCACTGCCCTCAATTATCATTTTCTCTAGACAATCTACACCAAATGAAGTTCCCTTTGTATCCAGCCAACATTTTAAAGAAATAAAATGATAAAAGGGAGGAATCTTTTAGATTGAGCTTGTTAGGATAGTATCTAAGGGCCCATCTTCTTTTCCCCCACTCTTATTCAACTCCAAGAAAAGCAGCAATGAGGCCTTCAAATATATCCCACTTGTGAAGTAATCACTCTCCAGGTTGATTAGAAATCCTATTCTATGTTGATTGGTAGACCTTGAACACTGCATCTCGTAGAAGTGAGGCACCACCTCTCTGAATACAGTTTGCATCCTTTTAGGAGGAAGGCAATTAAAACATTTTCCCAGGCAATGAAACAAACACTAAAGTTTTAAATCGCAAATTCACCAAACACACCCAGACATACATGCACATATACCAAATGAATACACATATATATTAATATATCTAATGAGGGCATGTTATAAAGAAAAACATTTCTAGTTATAGAGAAATGTAAAAGTAGAGCACTACAAGTGAATTTCTCCGTAGCTTGATCACTCTAAAGAGAAATAGCAATTAGATACTATTTTTTTCAGATTTATAGCTAGAGAAGAGTATTTTGCAATTTCAAAGCTGAAAAGAAGAGCTACATTATAGAGACATATCTGCTGACCAGGAGGCTTTTAAATTATTTTCAAAATCTTTTATCAAACTATATTATATTCTAGAATATGGTGGTTTTTTAAATTGGATTTCCCTATAGCTGCAAAAGTGAGCCTATTGTTCTGCCCCCTTTTCATTTGAGGGACCCCCAGGATTATTAACCTTCTGCCTTGGGAAAGGCAGATAACATCCCAATGCCTAGTTTGAGGGGATATTTGGTGTCTGCAAACCTACAGAGAGACTGGCAGAGTGTATCTTCATTAATTCGACTGATATTTATAGTGCTGTGGATACAGCATCAAACAAAACAGACAACTTCTACAACTGAGAAGCCTACCTTCTATTTGAAAAAAACAGATGATGCATAACAAACATAATAAGTAAATAACAATATATTAAAGATGACGTGCAATAAAAAAAAGTAAAGGAAGGTATGGAAAATTAAGGTGGGAGTAGAGTTGTTATGATTGTAAAGGAAACAGTCAAGGTTGGCTTCATTTAGAAGGTGACATTGGAATATCTGAAGACTGAAATTCTTGAAAAAGAATGATCCAAGCAGAGGAAACAGCCATTATAATGGCCTTGAGGTTGGGCTATACCTGGCATGTTTAAAAAACATCAGGGAAGGCAGTGGAGTAACAGTAGATTGTGTGAGGGTAAAAGTAGTCAATAAACAAGGTAGAGGGAGGAAGATCATGTAAGGAATTAAAGTGATAACATGAAACATAAATCTGGCCCCACTGGCAGATTTGAGCAGAGGCTTAAAAATATTGCTTTGCTGGAGTTCTGGTTATAGGGGATATTGCTTTGCATTTTAGGACCTGAAATGTATTCTCATACGTGAAGCATGACTTGTCTATAAGGTGTGGTAGTATAAAGACAGTACAGTTAAGACTTTTTGTTTAGAATACAGGAGAATTGATGAGTTCCAGGTTTGCTGAGTGATTTGTGAGTCACTTAATCTTCCTATGCCTCCAAGAGGTTGTAAACAATAATGCTAGTCACCATGTGTATCTCTCAGAATGGTTTGAGAAACTAGGGAGATGATGGAGGAAAGATAAAGTGTCGGATCAATATGAGTCATCTTATAGCTACAGAGTTGATGACAATCTTATGTATGTCCTAGTTGACACACAATCACAGTGTTTTCTATCAGAAGCCAGAGTATCTATGCTGAGGCTAGAAAGCCAAATTTTTAGAAGATTGTTGCAGTTGTGAGAATGATAGGATATAAAGTATACATAATAGAGTTTTACAGTAATAATGTGGTAAAGGCAGTGACAGGAGGCCACTATGATAGATGTTAGGTAAATCTACTAGATGGAAAACTCAGAAGTGTTTTGCAAAATGTGGAAGGAGAAGCTCAAGCCCAAGTCAGGCATGTCACCAATGTTAACTGACAAAACTAGCTCTTGGAAAATCTAAGAAAGGGAATAAGAATTGCACTTATAAAAATGTCTGATTTGTCTTTCCGCTCCTACAAAGACAAAAGAACAGATTTTTGTTAGTTAACAAAATGTAATGGAATCAGATTATTAAAATGTCAGAAATGAGAGTAAAATGTTTCCTAAGATGATACCTACATAGCAAAAATAGGATAAATAAAACTGGTAGGATAACGTAGATGCTGTACCAATAGACCCTCCTATGTAATGTGAAGGAAGCTGGGACTTATCGAATCAAAATCCTGCAGATCACATTACATAGAACAACAACAATGAAAAACAAGTTGCTCCATTATACTTTCTTTAGGAAGCATATAATTTTTTAGATTAAATAAGTTAACCGTAAGTAGAAGCACCCCTTCCCCATATCAGACTAAAATAAAAAGGTTGACCAAGTATCTTCTGTAAAAGAAGGCTGAGTGGGTTGGAAACATAAAATACAAATGTCCTGATGCTAGAAGATAAAACTGAGGACAGTGTTCCCTGAAGTGGCTTGCTCAGAGGTTTTGGTTAGAAGTAGGATGGAGGTTCTGTAATCAAATATATTTGGGAAATAGTTATTAAAAGCACATATGCTTCAAAAATAGGCAAATGAGATACTGGATAAAATGGTGGGCCATTTAAAGAATGGATGCTTTAGTCATGAAGTCCTTGCCTATGCCCATTTCCTGAATGGTTTTGCCTAGATTTTCTTCTAGGGTTTTTATGGTGTTAAGACACAAGAACAGAAATCAAACACCACATGTTCTCACTCATGGGCAGGTGTTGAACAATGAAAACACATGGGCACAGGGAGGGGAGCATCACACACTGAGGTCTGTGTGGGGGAACAAAGGGAGGGACAGTGGGGGGGTGGGGAGTTGGGGAGGGATAACATGGGGAGAAATGCCAGATATAGGTGATGGGGGAGGAAGGCAGCAAATCACATTGCCATGTGTGTACCTATGCAACAAACTTGCATGTTCTTCACATGTATTCCAAAACCTAAAACGCAATTAAAAAAACATTATATATATATATATATGAATGTATATATTTAAGAATGGATGCAGGACCAACTAGAAATCTAGTGAGAGCTAACTGAAGGTGGCACAATACAAAAGGACTTGAGAGTCCAAAGAAAAAGTTGCTTCTTTAATAGTTTTGTACAGACTCTCTTGTCATAGACTAGGAAAAAGTTATTTTGTGTTCATAGCATTTTAGACTTGAAAGAGCCCTGAAGAACATCTGATTTCCTCTTTTACAGCCATGTGCACTGAGACTTCAAAAGGTTAAGTGATTTACCTAAGGCCATAGAGCCAAAATTTGAACTGAAATTCAAGTCTTCAATCACAATATTCTCTTACTTCAAAACTTCTAAGTATCACGAAAAGAATGATAGATTCTTGCAATAAACTTATGATATTATCCTCTTTTAGGGAGTATGTTATTTCTAATACATTTTTCCATGAGAACTGCATTTTCCTTCTTTGGCAGAGCATCTCCTATTCCTAGCAAAAAAGCTCTTTGTACATCCCAAGTATTCCAAAAATACAGATGCACTGAATATTTGATCTGTGCTTTCATTTTTTTAGTTTATACCATCATTTTTTCATCAATAAATTCTTATTAGTGTTTACACATCTGAAATAACAGATGATGTTAGGAAGATATTATGATACTATAGGTCATAAGACATAGCTACACGATAAATATAGATCTGATATGAGAAATATAGAATGAGTCAGAAAACTCCAAGTCAACAATCTCACCAATACTGAAAGATGCCCATACAAGCAAATAACTACATGTAAAAGATGACAACTGAATGATTCTATAATCTAGTTAATGGTATTGTAGCAATGCTAATTATCATAGTTACATAAAATGGCAACACTGTGGAAGCTGGGTGATGGGCAGGCACACCATATATATTGTTTTCGCAACTTTCTGTAAGTCTATAATTATTTCAAAATGTTAAAAACAAAGAAGCAAACGGAAAATAACAAAACAAAACACCATAATTCATTAACAGGATCCAAAGACCTCCCCTAACTGCCAAGGAAGTACATGAAAGAAAAAAGATAATGAAACCCTGGCCTAATCCTTCTTGGTAATCACAAGGAGAGGAGAGGCTCAAGCACAGGCCTGGGCATCTTCCAGAAAACTACTTCGAGTTGATAAGATTCAAACAAATCCATTTCCAAGAATTTTTGAGTATGTTTGTTTCCTTACAAGTCCTCCTCTACCCAGAAGAATAGCAAGAAAACTTTTGTAGTGCTTTTTGCTGAATGATTGCAGACTATCTTTACGGACCCCTCTCACCCCCACCCTCTCTAATTTAGTAAGCAGGCAAAACTAAATGAGATCAGGTTGGCAAGAACTGCCAATCCAAGTTAAAAGAAAAGGAAAGAAAAAGCAAACAATAAAAGAGCTGATCTCTCTTTACTTTTGCCATCTAATTAATGTGTCAGTTCTTTCAAGACTGAAGACAGAATCAGGAACATGACTTACTGTGGAAGATGTAAGAAGTGTTTTTCTGATTCAATTTATCAGAAAATTTAAGCTTTATATTAAGAAACGTTAGTAGGTCATACGTTAGGCTCATAAATATGTATCAAGTATTTTAAATATTTAACATATTACATTAATAATTAAATATATTGTTAAAATAGTATAATCTAAAGATGTAGCTTTCAAAATTATTTTTTTAAATAATACAGTGCCAAGTAAATAAATAATGGTTGGGGTACGTATGCATACCAAAATGTACCTATGAATATATGTATTGTTTGCTCCAGAAGGAGTTGAAAAGAAACTTAAATTTCTCTGAATAATTTTTGCCTAAACTTCAACAATGGAATATAACTTTGTAGTTCAAATATGAAATGTAACTTTTAGAACTGAAGCTTATCCTACTTGATTTTTTGTAAGGGGAGCAAATTTTATTATTCAAATTTTATTTCTCCTCAGTGAAATCATGCCAAACAGGTTCACATCTTCAATTTAAATGTGAAAGTACTTTGAAAGCATTTTGGAACCATTTTTTCCTAATTATTAACTTTGAATACAGAGAACATTCAGTACACTAGTTTTTCAAACAATGTCCCAGTTGCAATTCCATTAGTTTCCTAGGGCTGCCATAGTAAGTTACCAAAAACTAGGTATCTTAAAACCACAGAAACTGATTCTTTCTCTGGAGACCAGAAGTTTAAAATCAAGGTATTGTTAGAGTTAGTTCCTCCTGAAGCTCTGAGGGAAATTCACCCTGTGTTTTTCTTTACCTCTGGCGGCTGCCTCAATGCTTGGTGTTCTTTGGTTTAAGGCTGCGTAACTCCAGTCTCTGCTTTTGCATATCCCCTTCCATTTGTCTCTCTGTGTCTTCAATCTCTGTCTGCCTTACTCTCATAAGGACACCAATCCTTGGATTTGGTGTTCAACTTAAATCCAGAATAATTTCATTTCAAGGTCCTTAATTACATCTACAAACGTGTTTTTCAAATAAAGTCACATTCGCAAGTCCTAGGGATTATAACTTGTACATATCTTTTTGATTCAACATAATTCAACCATTATTGATTGAATAAGCCATTATTCAACCTACTGTAAACAGGATTTTACCTTAATAGTAGACATGAAAAAAATGGTAACCTCTGTTTGGTCACCAATAGTATGGGATTAAGGTTTGACCATATGGTAATAGTAATACCACGCTGCACATATAGCAGGTTTTTTTTTTAAGAGTTTACAGAGGGCTTTCAGATTCACTCTCTTGAATATTTACCATAAGCCTTAAAGATAGTCTTATCTGTTATTCTCAGAGTTACAGATAAGACAAAGTTGATGCCAAGAACAATTAGTCATTCATCAAAGTCAAACCAACAGAACATGATAGCAAATGACATGATTTGAACTCAGTCCTGGAACTCAGGTTGCTTCATTCCAGGAAAAGTACTCTAAATAATGAGAACTTTTCTACTCCATGCCTGATATGATGACAAGCAATAAAAAAGAAGCTAATTTATTTATGAAGCCAATATTGTCAGGTAAATTGTTGCCAGTAATAATAGAGTTTGAACAACATACCAGCAAAAATAAGCCAATTTATGAAAATAACTGAATAATATATAAAGTAATTATTGATTCACATCAATAAAATTGTTGAGAAAGCCTCATAAGAGGTTCATTTTGTTATTTTCATTTTTTTACTTTCAGTGTACACATAACAGCACAAATGATCCCTGTTTGGATTATTTAGTTGATGGTGGTTGACTGCACCTTTATTGGGGAAAATCAGGTCTGTTGACTTTTATATTACTACTCTCTTTTGCCTTTGGGCAGGATTCCTTCCTTACCTCCTGGACAAAGCTGATTCTAATTTATCATGTGAGATTCTGAAAAGAACCACCGATTACATATTTTTGACACCTTACATTGTGTGAGATGTCAGCAGGATAAGATTTCAGTTCTTTGATGTTTCTGGAAATCCTGCGTTTTCCACTGCCTAGAAATAATAGCCATAACATCTTGCTTTTATGTAAGAAGTTTTAATGGTCAGATCTTTGAATACCAGATTTTGTGAAGTATGCCTATTATCTTTCCAGAAATAATGCCTTTCCATCTCTGACTGTCTATAAATTCACATGTATCTGAACTGTTCAAATCTGAAATTTGAAACTCTGGATTAGAACACTCCAAATGATATAATGAATCTATCTCCACCTGCTTCTTGCCCTCAACAGGCTGACTGAAAGAAAACACAGAAAGTGTCTACTAAGTTCTAGTGTGGAAGCATTCTACAATAAAGTGAGTTTACTGGAGTTGATTTCCACAGTCAGCTACATTAATCACTAGGATCTCAGCTGCTATGTTCTACACGCTTACTGCCCAATATGTGAAAGAGGCTAGGTAAATCTCACCAGTTCCTTGACAAGCAGCTAAGTTTTGTTCTTTATTATAGCATAAAAATCTCACTGAGAAATGAATTTTTTGATCACTCAATGTCAAGCAAGTCAAGAAGTATTATTTTATAATGTACCTTTCACTTTCTTAAACTTGAAAATGGTGAAGTACAAAGGAATATGGAAGAAATTGTGTGCAGAGGATAAAGCAGAGATGTTAGAAGGATATGGGAGAATAGTGGTCTTCGTAGCCATGATAAATTTTCCTTTTTTTCATCTTTTCCTCCTTCCTTCTTAATTCCTTCCTTATATCGTTTCTTCCTTCTTCTATTCTCTTTCTCTCCCACCCTTTCCTCTTCCTTCCTTCCTTTTTCTTTGGTTCTCTCTTACTTTCACAGTAATGGAAATGGCTATGGTTACTAGAAAACTGACTCTAACCATGAGACACAGAAATAAGCCTGGATGATTCACATTTAATAGGATAATCAAATAGTTTATAGGTATAAAGAGTGTTATGATAATGGGAGACATTTTATTCTTTTATGCATTCATTCAACAAATGTCTAGGATTACTACTATGTTTCAAACAAAACAGTGGATACTAGGGACTCAAAGGTGAACAAGATAGGGAGTTCAAGGTCTGTAGAGAATCCAGAAAATAAAAGAGGAAGCAAATTTTAAAGAACTAGATCCAGTTATGATTAGAGGTCTAAAAGAAGCAATTTTCTATTATGGAGAACAACAGAGTATAGTAGGATGGCCCAGTTTCTATGTTATACTCAAACATGTAGGAAAAGTAATTGTCCAGTCAATTTAATACTGTTTGGCATAAAAATAACAATGTGTCTGAGATAAGCAGATTTTCCAATTGATGAAATAATTCTTTGAATATCAAACAGTATTAATATTATTTATCTAAAAGAATATAAAACTATATTCTTACAAATGTAGGTTATCATTTATATGTAAAGTACTAGTTATTCAATATAGATGATACTTATACACAAATAATTACATTATAAAAAATAGGCTATGGTAAATATATAAACAGTAAAAAAAAAAAAGCTACAGAAGATCACAAGAATTATTCTTTTACAACAAAAACACATTATATCATTCCTCTGTTCAAACCTTCTAATGGCTTCCAGTATCACTCAATATAAATGTCAGAATCTTTGCAGTGACCTTCAGGGCTCTACACAATTTGGCTGCTATTACATCTTTGACCCCATCTCCCGAGATTATTCCCCCTAGCTTACTCAGTTCAGCCACACTGAATTGCTTGCACTTTCACAAAGCATCAAACACCATTCCACATTCAAGCTTTGGAACTGGCTTTTCCTCCAAATATTCACATGGCTAACTATATCACTGTCTTCCAGACTCTGCTCAAATCTCCCTTTAAAGGAGGATTAATATGACCCCCTTAGCCTGCTGGTATTGATTTATTTACTTTATTGCAATTGTTATCTTTGAGAGTACTGCAAATGCTATTCAGGTGTCACATGTGTTGTTTATTGTTAATTTCTGCCAACTAGAATTTAAACCCTATGTGGATAATGCATTTTACCTGTCTCATTTCCTGGTGTATTACAAGAATCATAAAAATTCTAAAACAAAGTAGGTGCTCATTAACGAAATAATCAATTGGAGATAAAGGCAGTGGAAGAAAATGAGGAATGGCTTAATGTATGAGGCAGTGCCTAGAAGACAAAGAAGAATTTTGACAAGAAGGGATGGTTTTCCTAACTCATCTAGCTCATTTCAGATGATTACTTTTTCAGCATGTGAAGGACATTTCTCAAACACAGATAAGTTCATAAAATTTCTTTATGTAACTCGTATATTGGATAAGTGTGACTCATGGGATGTGATCATAAAGCAAATTTATTTTAGTCTCTCATTGTCCCTTAAATGTATTTAGCTGTTTCATTTTCACAGGCTGACAGCTCAGACAATATCATGATTCTGTTGATATTCTCAGAAAATGGTCACTTTAAATCAAAGTTACCACCTAAATTTTGTAAGAAAAATTTAAGTTCTACTTAATTTAACACCAAGACTTATCATTTCCTCCCACCCATCAAATCCACCAGAAGGTGGAGGATTAGGGCCAGGGAGGAGGAGGAGGAGAAAGCTTGCAATAAAAAAAAAAATCAGCTGGGGAAGGAATGACTGGGCTTCGTTCTTTCTCTTTCCATCATTACAAATATCTTACCACTCTAGAGTTGGAGCCCGGGAGAATGGAGGACAAGCAGACCTTATTTAATTCGTGGTGTCCCAAGTTGGTATTCAGTGGGTCTGACAGCTGTCTAAAGTATACTCTTTCCTTCATTAGTGCTTTTATGGGCTCTCAAGAGATTGCTCCATCACTGGTGATCTCTCAGCTCTAGTTTCTAATCCCAAGCAAAATAATTTCTATTGTGAGTAGTCAATTACTCCTTCCTCAACTCACATATACTAGACACCAGAAAGTGACATCTGTTTGCTCCTGCAGGTAACCCTTTACATAAGCCCTAAGATAATACTCCTAGACTTACTCTAATTTCTGACCTACATATGGGCCACAGAAAACACTCAAGCATTCTTTGCCATAACAAAAACAGCTTATTCTTTAGCTCTATTAGACTAGCTATCCAGGCATTTTTCTGCTTTCAGAATTTTTAAAGTAGAAGCCAAATATCTGCCTATCTGTTTACCCCTCCTCCGCTACAGAGAGTACCTATTAAAATATTTAAGTGATCTTAAGCCCTTCCTTTTTGAAATGAAGTGAAGAAAAAGCATTCCAACTCTATTATAGGTGGAGCTGAAATTACATAGCTTTTCAGCCCTTTCAGATCTCAACTTAATGAACCTTACATACTCATGGTAATCTTTTTTTTTTCATCATTAGGAGAGAATTTATTTTTAAACTGTCATCTTAAATTACAAGGATGTCCATTACACATCACAATTAAATACTCCCAGGGAGAAGCCACCTTATCAAAATGTCCATTTAATTCACCCAGATGTCTCAAACCCACCCTCTGCTGACCTTCTCTAACTTTGTCTTGTTTAAAAAAAGAAAATAAAGAAAAAACAAAGTAGACAGATACATGTTGGTAAATGCTAACACCCATATTCACATAGAGACATAGTGCACTCTCTGAGCCCAAAATACAGAGAAAGGAGGAAAAAAGCTAGAACTCTCTGTACTACCACAAAGGGGCCTAGCAACCTCCAGCTTCCAGCAGAGTGAAGGGAGCAGGTTTTTCTTTCCCCTGGAGAGCTCAGTGGGGTTGATTCCATACAGTTTTTATTCAGACAGGAAGGGATAAAAATGAATTTGGAACAGAAAGGAGGAGAGACTGTTTTCCATAGTATTCTGCTCAAGATATTTTTTCCCCAAAAAATAAGTTGGGAACCATGGTGTAGAGAAAAGAGACTTCAAGAACAAGGAAACTGAACACAAGAGAAAAAGAAAGAGTGATAATTTTTTAACTAGTTTAAGAGCTGCAAACCTGAACCATGGTCAATTCCTATTTCTCACTGTTTACTTCAGTATCTTATCTGCCTTGATACCCATTTTCTTTAAAATTGTGGCCAGAACTTTCATTTTAACATCAAATTCCATTTGTAAAAATTTCCTCTGCTTCTCTATGTCCCATAAAGTCCAAACTCCTGAACTAACCATCATACATTTACAATATAGCTTCATTTTTGCTTTCCAACTTTGTTTTCTATCATGCAACTTTAATACTTCTAAGTCTGATAGTCTTTCATTCATCTATCCAAGAAATATCTATTAATAGCATAGTAGAAATATCTCCTACGTTCCAGGCCACGTTCTAGAATTTGGTATGTGTTCAACGTAGATGAATATGACAGAGTATTTGTTTTCCCAGATATATAAAAATTGTTAGGCTTTTAAAGATTTCCCTATGTTGTCTCTTCTCTATAGAATAACATTTTACTCTTCTCTAGAGAGGAAACTAAAATTCATCTTTGACATTACTGTTCTGATGTCATCTTCTCCAAGGAGGCTACGTTAAATTCTTTGGACAGAATTCGCCACTTTTGTTTTGTTTTGTTTTGTTTTTTTTTGAGATGGAGTTTCACTCTTGTTGCCCAGGCTGGAGTGCAATGGTGTGATCGTGGCTCACTGCAATCTTTGTCTCCTGGGTTCAAGCAATTCTTCTGCCTCAGCCTCCCGAGTAGCTGGGATTACAGGCATGTGCCACCATGCCTGGCTAATGTTTTTGTATTTTTTGTACAGATGGGGGACTTCTCCATGTTGGTCAGGCTAGTCTCAAACTCCTGACCTCAGGTGATCCATCCACCTCGGCCTCCCAAAGTGCTGGGATTACAGGCATGAGCCACCATGCCTAGCCTAGAATTCACCACTTTTTTTTTTTTTTTTAAATTCTGTGCTCTTTATTGATTTAGGTCAGCATATTATTATTATGAGTTTTAGCTGAGCAGGTAAGAATGCTGTATTAAGGTTCTCTAGAGACAGAACTAATACGATAGATGCATATATATAAAGGAGAGTTCATTAAAGAGTACTGATTCACGTGATCACAAGATGAGGTCCTACGATAGGCCATCTGCAAGCTGAGGAGCAAGGAAGCCAGTGCAAGTCCCAAAGCTGAGGAACTCAGAGTCCAATGTTTGAGGGCAGGAAGCATCCAGCATGGAGGAAAGATGTAGGTCAGAAGACTAAACCAGTCTAGTCTTTTTTAGGTTCTTCTGCCTGCTTTTATTCTGGCCATACTGACAGCTGATTCTATTGTGCCCATCCAGATTGAGGGTGGGTCTACCTTTCCCAGTCTACTGACATAAATGTTAATCTCCTTTGGCAACGCCCTCACAGACACACCTAGGAACAATATTTTGAATCCTTCAATCCAATCAAGTTGACACTCAATATTTACCGTCACAAATGCTATATATGTATTATGGGCTATATATATATGTCACCTGCAAGTTGATGAGATACATATATATATATATATTTTAATTTCAAATAACCATGTATTCTTGGCTCATAATATAAGCTCAATATGTATTTGTAGTATGAAAATGAACTGGAAAGGAAATACCTTCTAGGGCATGTCTATAAGTTGGCACCTGCAGACATGCTTGCAGACAAGTCGGCCAATCTATATTCTACCATGCTTTGGGGAGTGGAAGATAAGGCTTTAAATGTGCATTGGCTCACTGGGTTATTGTGACAAGCCTTGAATGCTATGAAGAGTACTTAGTTAATTCAACAAACAAAAGAGACATATTTAAAGCTTCTGAAGAGATGCATTGTAGGAGCTTAGATTTAAGAATAACCTGACAATAATACATAGGTTGCTTTGAAATAGGACACTGCCAAGAGAATAGTTATTAAAGTAATAAAAGGGTAACATGAGAAGGAAAAGCATAAATATGAATGAAACATCACATGAATTATTGTGGAGCTGAGAACTGTAACTTTATAAAAGGATCAAAGAAATGAAGAGTAAAAGATCTTCTGCTGCTGGTTGATTGGCAGAATAATAGTACAATTGTGGGAGTTCAGAAGGGGAAGAAGATGATAATTCTTAGTCTAGTTTGGACATGTTAATTTTATGGGAAACGTGAAACACTCAAGATTTTCAGGAAGCAGACTGAAACAGTGGCAACTTGATGGAGTTCTTTATGAAGGATTTGGATAAAGAATTGCAATAATTTGTGACAAAACTCAGAAGTTTTTATAAAACAATGTAAAATACACACTGACTTTTTAAAAAGATAAATTACCAAAAGAACATTAAAAAGCATATGAGAAAGAGTTTTAATTCATGAAAAAAAGAAAACAGGGTCTGACTCAGTAGATTCTCCATTCTAAGGAATTAAAGAAGAACAAATCAGTGAAACATTGCCAATATGAAATAGGAACAGATGACAAAGATGAGGATAACTCTTGATAAACAGCACACATATTGAATTAAAAAACAAACACTTTAGTCTGAATCAATAATTAGCAGACTTGACATCGCAGAAAATTTAATTAGTGATTTACAGGACAAAACTGGGAAGAAATAGAAAAATTCAAAGGAAAAGGGCAGAGAGTACACTAACAGAAAATGAGGAAAATGTCAAGCAAAATGAAAATCAGGCTTATAAGAGATACCTGCAAATAGAATATAAATAATAACCAAATAAATAATTCTAGAAAATTATCCAGCTTTAAAAAATTATATTTTGAGATTGAGAGACCAGTCATGTTCCAAGCAAATTAATAACAAAAGCCACACAGTAAAAAAGTTGCTCAGTGACAGTGACAAAGTTTAAACATAAAGAATGCTTCAAACACAGAAAAAGTAAGATGTAGGATGGACCTAAACTTTTTTCAAACACCAAATGCCAGAACACAAGGGAACCATATCCACAGAGGCTAACAGGAAAGATCATGACTCATGATTTATACATTCAGCAAAGCTGTTGTTCAAATGTGAAGGCAATACCTGGACCAAGCTAGCAAAATTGACCATTATTTTGAAAAAGTTTTTCTGAAAGAATTCACAAATGATTGACAGATGAAACAAATTAACACAATCAAGGATGGTAAATTGTGGACAGAAAGACTAGTAATGGACATTGAAAAGAGTTACACAGAGAATATATTTTTTTAATGTGTGGCAAATGTGTTTGCAAAACATTATATGTGCACACTTTTTATTGACAGTGATTTTTAACATTTTTAATAGATAGCTATATCACCTGAAACCAGGCAGGGGTTGGTGTAGACCAACATGGAAACTAAATTCTATATACTCCAAAGCACTACAGAATCTTCATTCTTTCAACATGAAAAATAAGATAGATAGAAAGAATTAAGATTATTTTTGAGATTTGAAGGATAGTAATTTCAAAATATGTGCATAGAAATATCAGTCATCACAAAGCAAGCAAAAATATTTAAAGGAATCAAAAATAAAACATCAAAATATAAACTACAGAAAGGGTGAAAATTAAAAATTGTAACATATATAACATACTATTCTATGGAAAGGCCATATATGCAAAGTAGCCACAAATGCCTAATGAGTCAAGAAGCCAAAGACAGAGGCAGACAAATCTAGTTTGTTGGTAAAGGGTGTTTTATTGAGAGAACTTACAGACAGGAGCATGGCCTTGGGTGACTGCAAGACCAGTAGATCTTTGCACCTGCTACCCCCCAGAACCAGGGCTTATGTGCCATAGGGAAAATGTGTAAGTGCCGTGCACAAGACAATTAAAAGGCAATCCTCCAGAAAAGGCAAGAATGCTATATGCATCACAGCCTATAATTAGTGCAATAACATCAAGGTAGACACATTATTACACTAAGGACAGTAAATAATGTAGGAATCAAGAGACATTCACAGGACTGGGACTAATCAGAAGCCAACATGGTGAATTAGCATACAAAATGGAGCTACTTTCATCTCCACACATACAAAGTATTTTACTATGTGCCATGCCTTCTATAAGTGTGTGAGTGACTCATTTAATCCTCAAAATTACCATATACAGTAGATTATATTGTTATTTCATTCTTACAGATGGAAAAGTTTCCACTGTTTTATTCCTTGCCTGATGAGTTCTTTCTCTTGTACCTATTATACAAAACTTGTCCTAGTCACCCAGTTCTAGTTTAGAGATACATGGCATATTTTTACAGCATATAGCATTTCCTCACTACTATAATATGAACTCTGTTATAATTATCTGTTTACTTGTTTATATCATCCACTAGGCTATAAATTTTGTGAGGGCAAACAATGGGACAATTTAAGATACTATTATATCCTTAGTGGAAGACACAAATTTGACACAAGAATAAATACTGCTTGAATGAATGAATGAATGAACAAAAGGAAATGATAATAAGTGACTGGCAAAAATGTTAGAATTAAGATAATGGGCAAATTTACACAGGCAAATAGGATTTTAAAGCAACAAGGGTAACAACATTAGGAATAGACAATGTATAGTTTAATATGCATCAAATGTACAAAGCAGTATTTTGTAAGAGAAAAGCATCTTAATTGAAGGACATAGAAATTCCCTCATTAAAATAGCATCAGAACCCATACAGTGATATCTGTTGTAATTCAAGAGCAGTTGACAAATGTACCATACCATTGACCAACTTAGTATGTTATTATTTATTTCTATATTATAAAGAGAGTGTTTTGATACATACCTGACAGGATTAAGTTTACATATTTTGACACTAAAACCACAGTATTTTTTTTTATAACCACGGAAACATTTTTTAATGGCTCATTTGAGACTGGAAAGAAAACCTTGCCAATTTATCCTAACTTTTTCAGTGGTTATATTTGAGGTTATCAGTCACTTTAATCTCTTTATATATATCCCAAAATTTTACAGTTAGTTAATACTACTTCTACTTATAGATAAATTAAGCTTAGACATTTAAAAATTGAACAAAAATTCAAAAAAGAAATGTAAGGCAGGAGGATCCAAGATGGCAGATTAGACACAACTCCAGTGCACAACACCCAGCGAGAGAGATGCAGAAACCCAGAGGTCTCCTAGCTCCAACTGAGGTACCAGATGCATTTCAATGGGTCTGGTCTGAGGGTGAGCAAAGCCCACTCAGGGCAGTCCAAAGTGGGAGGGGTGCTGCTTCACCCAGAAGGTGCGTCTGACCAGTGAGTCGGAGGCTCCACCTCTGGTACTCTGGTCCAGATACAGCGCTTCCCCCAAAGCCTCAGCAATACACAGAACAGGGGATATTTGCCAGTCAAGTGCCAGGAATTACAAGTGCAGGGTTGAATAAGAGTTTGCAAACTGAGCTATTGCCCCCTCCCCCCTGCCCAGAGAGAGAGGGAGCTGTAAGCAGGAACAGCTGGGTGGCCCCTACCCCATGACCAGAGAGAGAGAAACCTGAAAGGGGGGAGACTACTGGGTGCGGCTGGGCGGGTTCCTACCCTTCCCAACGAACCCCAGAGGGCTGAAGCTCTGACTCTAGTGGGTTTTGTAGCCAGTGCCACAGTCTGAGATGAACCCTGAATGATCCAGTCCAGTGGAGGAAGGGCACAACCACCACTAGAGGGGTGGGACTGGGCTACCTGTTTTAACAAAAAACACAGGAAGCCTATGTAGCAACGGGACAGCGTTCTTGACAACCCAGCAGCACCTACAGGTCAGTTTAAGAGGCAGGCCAAATCTCCCAGCATAAACAAAGAAGACACAGGAAGCTTCCCTAGTAACCTGAAGGAGCCCCTAGAAACCCAGTAGTGCCCCCCACAGGCAGACAAGTGACCTCATCAAGCAGCTCTCTGACACCACAGCCAGGTAAATCCACAAAGATGGGAAAAAACCAGCACAAATAAGGTGAAACCATCAAAGACCAGAACACCTCTTCTCCTTCAAGGGATCACAACTCCTCAACAACACAGGATCACAACTTGACCGAGAAGGAGTGCGAAGAATTGACAGAAACAGGATTCAGAAGGTGGATAATAACAAACTTCTCAGAGCTAAAGGACTACGTTCTAACTCAATGCAAAGAAACCGAAAACCTTGAAAAAAGGTTACACTAAATGCTAACTAGAATAACCAGCTTAGAAAAGAACATAAACAACTTGATGGAGTTGAAAAAAACAGCACGAGAACTATGTGAAGCAAACACAAGTTTTAATAGCCGAAATTGATCAAGCAGAAGAAAGGATATCAGAGATTGAAGATCAACACAATGAAATAAAAAGAGAAGGCAATACAAGAGAAAAAAGAGTGAAAAGAAATGAACAAAGCCCCAAAGAAATATGGGATTATGTGGAAAAACCTAATCTACACTTGATCGGTGTACCTGAATATGACTGGTATAATGAATCCAAGCTGGAAAACACACTCCAGGATATTATCCAGGAGAACTTCCCAAGCCTAGCAAGGCAGTCCAAATTTCAAATTCAAGAAATACAGAGAACTCCACAAAGATATTCCTCAAGAAGAGCAACCCCAAGGCACATAATCATCAGATTCACCAGGGTTGAAATGAAGGGAAAAATGCTAAGGGCAGCCAGAGAGAAAGATAAGGTCACCCACAGAGGGAAGCCAATCAGACTCACAGCAGATCTCTCAGCAGAAACCCTATAAGCAAGAAGAGAGTGGGGGCCAATATTCAACATCCTTAAAGAAAAGAATTTTCAACCCAGAATTTCATATCCAGCCAAACTAAGCTTCATAAGTGAAGGAGAAATAAAATCCTTTACAGACAAGCAATTATTGAGAGCTTTTGTCACCACCAGACCTGCCCTACAAGAGCTCCTGAAAGAAACACTAAGCATGGAAAGGAATAAGTACCAGTCACTGCAAAAGCAAACCAGCTGGCAAAGACCAAAAATGCAATGAAGACAATGAGTCAACTAATGAGAAAGAAAACCAGCCAGTAACAAAATGGCAGGATCAAATTCACACATAACAATATTGACATTGAATGTAAATGGCCTAAATGCCCCAATCAAAAGACACAGACTGGCAAACTGAATAAAAAGTCAGAACCCATCAGTGTGCTGTATTCAAGAAACCCATCTCACATACAAAGACACACATAGACTCAAAATAAAGGGATGGAAGAAGATTTAACAAGCAAATGGAGAACAAAAAAAAAGCAGGGGTTGCAATCCTAGTCTCTGATAAAATGGACTTCAAACCAACAAAGATCAAAAGAGACAAAGAAGAACATTACATAATGGTAAAAGGATCAATCCAACAGGAAGAGCTAACTGTCCTAAATATATATGCCCCCAACACAGGAGCACCCAGATACATAAAGCAAGCTCTTAATGACCTAAAACGAGATTTAGACTACCACATAATAATAGTGGGGAGACTTCAATACTCCACTGTCAATATTAGACAGATCAACAAGACAGAAAATTAACAAGGATACCCAGGACTTGAATGCAGAGCTGGACCAAGCTGATCTAATAGTCATATACAGAACGCTCCATCCCAAATCCACAGAATATACATTTTTCTCAGCACCACATTTCATTTACTCTGAAATTGACCACATCATTGGAAACAAATCACTCCTCAGCAAATGCAAAAGAACAGAAATCATAACAGTTTATCAGACCACAACGCAATCAGACTAGAACTCAGGATCAAGAAACACACTCAAACCTGCACAACCACTTGGAAACTGAACAACTTCCTTCTGAATGTTGACTGGAAAAACAATGAAATGAAGGCGGAAATAAAGATGTTCTTTGAAACCAACCAGAATGAAGACACAACTTACCAGAATCTCTGGGACACCTTTAAAGCAGTATTGAGAGGGAAATTTATAGCAATAAATGCCCACCAGAGAAGAGAGGAAAGATCTAAAATCGAGACCCTATCATCAAAATTGAAAGAACTAGAGGAGCAAGATCAAAGAAACTCAAAAGCTAGCAGAAGACAAGAGATAACTAAGATCAGAGCAGAACTGAAGGAGATAGACACACAAAAAAACCCTTCAAAAAATCAATAAATCCAGGAGCTGGTTTTTTGAAAAGATGAACAAAATAGACCACTAACCAGATTAATAAAAAAGGGAGAAGAATCAAATAGATGCAATAAAAAACAGTAAAGGGGATATCACCACTGATCCCACAGAAATAAAAACTACCATCAGAGATTACTACAAACAGCTCTACTCACATAAACCAGTAAACCAGGAAGAAATGGATAATTCCTAGACACTTGTACTCTACCAAAACTAAACCAGGAGGAAGCTGAAACCCTCAACAGACCAATAACAAGGGCTGAAGTAGAGGCAGCAATCAAAAGCCTACCAACCAAAAAAAGTCCAGGTCCAGATGGGTTCACAGCCAAATTCTACCAGACATACAAAGAGGAGCTGGTTCCATTCCTTCTGAAACTGTATCAAACAATGCAAAAGGAAGGAATCTCCCTAACTCATTTTATGAGACCAACATCATCCTGATACCAAAACCAGGCAGAGACTCAACTAAAAAAGAAAACTTCAGGCCAATATCCATAATGAACATCGACGCAAAAATCTTCAATAAAATACTGGCAAGCAGATTGCAACAGCACATCAAGAAGCTTATCCATCATGACCAGGTAGGCTTCATGCAAGGCTGCTTCAACATACGCAAAACCATAAATGTGATCCATCACATCAATGGAACCAAAGACAAAAACCACATTATTATCTCAATAGATGCAGAGAGAAGGCCTTCAATTAAATTCAACAGCCCTTCATGCTAAAAACTCTCAATAAACTAGGTATTGATGGAACGTGTCATAAAATGATAAAAGCTATATATGACAAACCTACAGCCAATATCATACTGAACAGGCAAAAGCTGGAAGAATTCCCTTTGAAATCAGGCACTAGACAAGGATGCCATCTCTCACCACTCCTATCCAACATAGTATTGGAAGTTCTACCCAGAGCAATCAGGCAAGAAAAAGAAATAAAGGGTATTTGATTAGGAAAGGAGGAAGTCAAACTGTCTCTATTTGCAGATGACATGATTGTATATCTAGAAGTCCCTATCATCTCAGCCCAAAATCTTCTCAAACTGATAAGCAACTTCAGCAAAGTCTCAGGACACAAAATCAATGTGCAAAAACCACAAGCATTCCTATATACCAATAACAGACAAACAGTGAGCCAAATCAAGAGCGAACTCCCATTCACAATTGTTACAAAGAGAATAAAATACCTAGGAATACAGCTAACAAAGGATGTAAAGGACCTCTTCAAGGAGAACTACAAACCACTGCTCAATGAAATAAGAGAGGACACAAACAGATGGAGAAACATTCCATGCTCATGGTTAGGAAGCATCAATATTGTGAAAATGGCCATACTGCCCAAAGTAATCTATAGATTCAATGCTATCCCCATCAAGCTACCAATGGCCTTCTTCACAGAACTGGAAAAAAACACTTTAAACTTCATATGGAATCACAAAAGACCCCACAGAGCCAAGACAATCCTAAGCAAAAAGAACAAAGCCGGAGGCATTACACTGCCAGATTTCAAACTATTCTACAAGGCTACAGTAATCAAAACAGCATGGTACTGGTACCAAAACAGAGACATAGACCAATGGAACAGAACAGAGACCCCAGAAGAAACACCACACATCTACAACCATCTGATCTTTGACAAACCCAGCAAAAACAAGCAATGGGGAAAGGATTCCCTGTTTAATAAATGGTGTTGGGAAAACTGGCTAGCAACGTGCAGAAGGCAGAAACTGGACCCCTACCTGACACCTTACACTAAAATTAACTCCAGATGGATCAAAGATTGAAACATAAAACCTAACACCATAAAAACTCTAGAAGAAAACATAGGCAAAACCATCCAGGACATAGGCATAGGCAAGGACTTCATGACTAAAACACCAAAAGCAATGGCAATAAAAGCCAGGATAGACAAATGGGATCTAATTAAACTCCAGAGCTTCTGTACAGCAAAAGAAACCATCATTAGAGTGAATCAGCAACCAACAGAATGGGAAAACATTTTTGCAATCTACCCAACTGACAAAGGGCTAATATCCAGAATCTACAAAGAACTAAAACAGATATACGAGAAAAAAACAAACAACCCCATTCAAAAGTGGGCGAAGGATATGAACAGACACTTTTCAAAAGAGGACATATATAAGGCCAACAAACATATGAAAAAATGCTCATCATCACTGGGCATTAGAGAAATGCAAATCAAAACCACACTGAGATATCATCTCACGCCAGTTAGAATGGAGATCATTAAAAAATCAGGAGACAACAGATGCTGGAGAGGATGTGGAGAAATAGGAACACTCTTACACAGTCGGTGGGAGTGTAAATTAGTTCAACCATTGTGGTAGACAGTGTGGCGATTTCTCAAGGATCTACAAATAGAAATTCAATTTGACCCAGCAATCCCACTATTGGGTATATACCCAAAGAACTATAAATCGTTCTACCATAAAGACACATGCACACGTATGTTCATTGCAGCCCTGTGTACAATAGCAAAGACCTGGAACCAACCCAAATGCCCATCAATGATAGACTGGACAAAGAAAATGTGGTACATATACACCATGGAATACTACGCAGCCATAAAAAATGATGAGTTCGTGTCCTTTGTAGGGACTTGGATGAATCTGAAAACCATCATTCTCAGCAAACTGACCCAAGAACAGAAAGCCAAGTACCATATGTACTCACTCATAGGTGGGTGTTGAACAACAAGAACACGTGGACTCAGGGAGAGGAGCATCACACCCAGGGGACAGTTGGGGGTGTAGGGGGAGAGACAACGGGGGGTGGGGAGGGAGGGAAGGGTGGGGGAGGGGATAACATGGGGAGACATGCCAGATACAGTATGCACCAAAAGTAAAATAAATTAAAAAAAAAAAAAAAAAGAAATGTAAGGCAGATGGAAACTATATAGACCATAATGTTTGGTGATTAGGAAATCAATCATTTGTGAGGTTTTGGGAGAGAATGTTGAGAAAGGTGCCAGATCACATGGTACTATAAAATAGAAAAAAAGCAGCAGAAACTCATACCTCTTCCTACAAAATAACTGATGCCTGAAGAAAGGTGATAAAGGAAAGTAGCTTGAAAGTAATCAAGATTAGGGTAAGAAATTTTATTTAGAATGAAGAGACATGAATTTACTATTATAAACAAAGGGAAAGGGTCAGTAGAGAAGGATAGATAGCCTGTTAATGGAGAGAGGATAGTTGCTCAAAGTCTAAGAGAATGTAGACAATGACAAATCATGGTTTCAGATGTGGATTATAACATTAGCCAGAGAGAGATGCTTCTTCAAAACAAAAGGAAATAAAGAGTGTGCTTACATATATTAAAAAAAATATGGAACTGAGGGAGGAAAAAAATGAGCAGCGATCTGATCAGGGCATTCTAATTTTCTGCATCAGGTAAGAGCATAAGATAAAAGCAAGTGCTGAAGAAAGGCAGACGAAACAAAAGTAAAGTTAGGGAGTTATAGGAGTAAAATAATTCTGTGACTGAAATGTGAAATAGAATAAGATTTATTATCTTTCTTTTTCTTACCCTACATTCATAACTCTCTAGAATTAGTCACTACTTATGTATACTTATTTATTATAGTCATCCAAATACTATACACACCACACCACTGAATTTCTACATCCATCTATAATCTTCTTAAGATAGGCATTTTCATCTTTTTAACTTTTTAGTAGCATAAATCACGGGTAAATACTCCTTCCCTATTTTAAGGATTTGCTTGCTTTTCCTCCATGACTGTCTCTTGATATCCCTTCTAAACTGGCAATCAGGCAGTTAGAGATGCAAGTCAGTCTAGAATTACAGTGCTTAGGAGGTAATTTAAGATGTATATAATGATTTACATGCACAGAAGATTATAACCAGAGAGTGATTTCAATACCTGACTTATGGGATTGCAGAGAGTATTATAATATGTAGGAGGCTAAAATGAAGGGGGAAAAAAAGGTTATCTTTGGATGAAGGAAATACGTGTGCAGAGATTTGAAAAGTTTTATCAAGATTATTTGTAAGATTGGCAAAACTGATAGGTAAAACTGCTTTTACAAGCAGACCACAATTTACACTGAAACAGGTATACAGTCAAATGTATACAGGTGTTGGTAGCAGCTGAGCTCCACAAAGTAACCCAGAAACTCAGGTTGTCTGTATCTTGTCCCTCCACCACCCCTAGGGTGTTTTGCTTCTCCAAAGAGCCTAAACTCTCATTTCATCACCATGTCCATGAATTTGTCTGCAAGAAGCAACCAAGAGGAAGCTTACAGCAAGTAGGTGATCGGGGAAGCAAAAAGTAGTACAGTTCTTATGTCCATAGCCCATTGGCCAGAACTTAGTCCCATGGCACGTGTGAAAAAAATAAAAAAAAGAACAGTTGCAAGGAAGGCTGAAATATAGTCTCTTGTCAGTTGGCCATATTCTAACAAAATGAATGGAGTTCATTAAGAAGAAGAAATGAAGACTGCAGATTGGAATTCTAAATAATTGGAATAAAATCGGCAGTCTCAAAATACAAAGCCAAACTACAGGATAAAAAAACAGACAACAACTGTGAAATAGGCATTGAAATCAGTGAGGAAGAAGAATTGAATCCTTCTCTTGCAGGTAATTCAGTGATTTCAAAACAACAAAGGAAGTTGCCATAAGTAGAGTGCATGAAGTTCAGTAAATATAAGACCTTAGATTCTACCTTAAAAATATTAAATTCTTTCTGACTTCATGAGTTTCAGTGACTTTAAGTATTAGAAAATTTAAGAGATACAATGTCTTTGGAGAGTAATTTTCCACACAGTCATGGAAGAATATAGACCTGAAGTTTTGAAAGCAAGGAGTTAGTAGAGAGGAAAATAGAAGTGAACAGGAATAGGTAAAGTACAATAAGATGCCAGTTCGGGAGTTTAAAAAATTAGGGAAAATGATAAGAAAAAGATATCCACTTGTACCATTCATATTAATGTCCAGGATGGGAGATACAGGATAAAGGCTGAATACATTTACAAAAAAGTAAGTGAAATGATCTCTTTCTTACATAGGGCTTATCATTTTTTATATCTTAATTTTAACAGCCCTATGTAAAAACACTACTATTAGAAAACAACTCTTTTTGAATTGAAGAGGAATGATAAATAAAGAGGAGTCAGAGCAAATGAACAAATAGAACTCTTCAGGGATCATCCCCCCCCTGCAGGAACACCAAATTGAACAACCATCACACGAGAAAGAACCTTTGTAAGAACCAAAAATCAGATGAATAATCAGATTTTAAAATCACATCAAGGAATGACACATTGAAGAGTAAAGACACTAGTGAATTGCTGTCATCACCACTCTTCCATCCCCCAGCAGTGGCAGCATGGCATGGAGAGAGAATCTGTATGCTTGAGGGAGGGAGAGCAAAGTGATTGTGGGACTTTGCATTAGAACTCAGTGCTGCTGTATCACAGTGGAAAGCAACACAGCAGGATTTGGCAATATCCACGGGGGAGCATTTAAACTAGCTCTAGCCATAAGAGAATTATCCATCCCAGCAATTGGAACCTGAGTTCCAGCTAGCTCCACTACTGTGGGGTAAAGTACCCTGGGGTCCTAAATAAATACAAGAGGCATTCCACGTCATAATGACTACAATTCCTGGACATGTCCTGGTGCTGTGTTGAGCTTGCAGCCAGTGGACCTGGAGTGTATGTAACCCAGTAAGATACCAGCTGGGGCAGCCAAGGGAGTGCTCACGTCACCCTCCATCCCCCACAACAGGAAGCAGTGCAACTCACAGCTCCAGGAGGAGAGGAGAATAAACAGCTCTTTGTGTTGCAACTTGATATCAGTTCAGCCATAATAAAATAAAACACTAGAGTCCTGAAACCCCTATACTAGGCTGTATCTCCTAGATGACATTGCTAGACCCACCCTGGGCCAAAGGGAATCCACTGCCCTGAAGAGAAGAACTCAGTCCTGGCAGAATTCACCACCTACTGACTAAAGAGCCCTTGGGCCTTGAATAAGCATAATTGATAACCAGGCAGTAGCCACCACCAACCTGGGGGTGGTGGTGGCCATGGAGAGAATCTCTTTTTGCTTATGGAAAGGAGAGAATAGACTAAAGAGGACTTTGTCTTGCAACCTGGGTTCCAGCTCAGCCCCAGTATAATAAAGCACCAAGCAGATTTCTAAAGCCTCTAATCAAGGTCGTGGCTCCTGGATAACACTTCTAGACCTATCCAGGGGGCAGAAAGGAACCTGTGGCACTGAAGAGAAAGACCCAGTGCTGGCAGGATTCATCATCTGTTTAATAAAGGACTACTGGACCTTGAATAAACATCAGCAGTAGCCAAGAAATAGTCTCCACAGGCCCTAGGTGAAACCTGATACTATGCTGGCTTCAGGTGTGACCCAGTGCAGTCCCAGCAGTGGCGGCCATGGGAGTGATAGCATCCCCTTCCCTGCAACTCCAAGCAGCTCAGCATGGAGGGTGTGACTCCATTTGCTTGGGAATAAGTAAGGAAAGAGAGACAACAAACTCTGCCTGGTAATCCAGGGAATTCTTCAAGATCTTGCCCAAGGCTATTAAGGCGATTGGGGTGCCTCCTAATGCACATACATACAGCTGCAGTGACCAAAGACTTAGGTCACAGTGCAATTCCCTTTTAATACTTGGGAAGTTTTCTCAAGGACAAGTAAAAACAAGCCCAGACTAAAAAGACTAGAATAAATACCTAACTTTTTAATGTCTAGACTTTGGTGAACATCTAGAAGCATCAAGACCATCCAGGAAAACATGACCTCATCAGTGAACTAAATAAGGCAACAGTGTTCAATTCTGGAGTAATAGAGATATGTGACCTTTCAAACAGATATTTCAAAATAGCTCTTTTGAGGAAGCAGCCCAATAGAATTCAACACAACACAGATAAGTTTATCTGATAGAATTCAGAATTCCTTAACAAAGAGATTGAAATGATTAAAAAGAATCAAGCAGAAATTCTAGAGCTGAAAAATTTAACTGACAATCTGAAGAACGCCTGAGCGTCTCTCAATAGCAGAATTGATCAAGCAGAAGAAATTAGTGAGCTTAAAGACAGGCTATTTGAAAATACACAGAGGAGTCAAAATAAAAAATAATAAAGCATGCCATTAGAAACTAGAAAATAGTCTCCAGATAGCAAATCTAAGAGTTAATGGCCTTTAAGAGGATGTAGAGAAGAGAGAGGGAGAGAATTTAGTCAAAGAGGTAATAAAAGAGAACTTCTACACCCTAGAGGAAAGTATCAACATTCAAGTACAATAAGATTATAGAAGACCATGCAAATTTAACCCAAATAAGACCACCTCAAGACATTTAAAAATCAAACTGCTAAAGATTAAGGATAAAGAAAGGATCCTAAAAGCAGAAAGAGAAAAAAATATATATATAAGAAGCTCCAATGTTTCTGGAAGCAGATTTCTCAGTGGAAACCTTATAGGCCAGGCGGGACTGGTATGATATATCTAAAGTGATGAAGAAAAAAATATAATACTTTTATCCTTGAATACTATATCCAGTGGAAATATCCTTTGAAAGTGAAGGAGAAACACAGACTTTCCCAGACCAATAAGAGCTAAAGGATTTTGTCAACACCACAGCTGTGCTACAAGAAGCGCAAAATGGAATTATTCAATCTGAAAGAAAAGGATGTTAATCAGCAGTAAAAAATAATCTGAAGGTACAAAATTCACTAGTAACAATAAGTACACAGACAAGGAATATTATAATACTGTGATTGTGGTATGTAAACTACTCACATCTTGAGTAGGACTAAAAATGAATTCATCAAAAATAATAGCTACATCAACTTTTTAAGACATAGTATAATATTGTATAAATAGAAACAGCAGAATGTTTAAAAGTTGGGATATAAAGCTAAAGTGTAGAGTTTTTATTTTCCCTTTGCTTGTTAGATGGTTTATTTTTGTAGAGTTAAGTTGTCATCAATTTAAAATAATGGGTAATGTTATTTCCAAGCCTTGTGGTAACCTCAAATCAAAGTCTGCAAGAGATATACAAAAAATATACAGCAAGAAATTAAAATATACAAACAAAGGAAATCACTTTCACAAAAAGGAAAACAGGAAGAAAGGAAGTAAAAAAGGCAAATCCACAAAACAAATAACAAAATGGCAGTAGTAAGTCCTTACCTATCAATAATAACATTGATTGGAAATAAACTCTCAAGTCAAAAGGCATTGAGTAGCTGAATGAACTAAAAAACAAGACCTAATAATCTGTTGCCTACATGAAACATACTTCACCTATAAAGATATACATAGACTGAAAATAAAAGGATGAAAATAGATATTTTATGAAAATGAAATCTGTAAAAGAGCATGAGTAGTTAAACTTATATCAGGTAAAATAGATTTCAAGACAAAACCTATAAAAAGAGACAAAGTCATTATATCATGACAAGGGATCAATTTAACAAAAAGATATCATAATTGTAAATACATATACACCCAATACTATGGTACTTAGGTATATGAAGAAGATATTATTAGAGCTAAAGAGAGAGATAGGTCCCAATATAATAATAGTTGGAGACTTCAACATCTCATTTTCAGCACTGGATAAATCATCCTGACAGAAAATCAACAGAGAAACATTAGACCTAATTTGCACTATAGACCAAATGGACCTCGTAGATATTTACAGAATTTTTAAATTAATGGCTGCAGAATACATATTACTCTCCTCAGCACAGGGATCACTCTCAAGGATAGACCATAAGTTAGACCACAAAATTAAGTCTTTAAAAAAAAATGACATCATATTAAGTATCTTCTTTGACCACAATGGAATAAAACTGAAAATTAATAACAAGAACTTTGGAAATGATACAAATACATAAGAATTAAACAATATGCTTGTGAATGACTGATGGGTCAATGAAGAAATTAAGGAAGAATTAAAAAATTTCCTGAAACTAATGAAAATGGAAATGCAACATACCAAAACCTCTGGGATACAGCAAAAGCAGTACTAAGAGGAGTTCATAGCAATAAGTCCCTATATTAAAAAAATAGTAATACTTCAAATAAACAACTTAAACATGCATCTCAAAAAACCAGAGAAGCAAGAACAGAACAAATCCAAAATTAGTAGGAGAAGAGACATAATGAAGATCAGAGCAGAAATAAACAAAATTGAAACAACAAAAATATATACATAAAAGATCAAGGGAATAAAAAAGGTGACTTTGGGGTGTTTTTGTTGTTGTTGTTGTTGTTCTTTGTTTTCAAGACAGGGTCTCAGTTCAGTTGCCTAGGCTGGAGTACAGTGGCACAATTTTGGCTCACTTCAGTCTCAGTATTCCTGGCTCACGTGATTGTTCCACCTCAGCCTCCTGAGTATGTGGGACTACAGGCATGTACCACCAGGCCCAGCTAATTTTTTATATTTTTAGTAGAGACAGGGTTTGCCATGGCTGGTCTTGAACTCCTGGACTCAAGTGATATACCCACCTTGGCCTCCCAAAGTGCTGGGATACAGGCATAAGCCACCATGCTGGCCAGTTTTTTGAAAAGATAAGCAAAATTAATAAACATTTTCCAAGCTAAGAAAAAAAAACAGAGATGACTCAAATAATAAAATCAGAGATGAAAAGGAAACATTATAATTGATTCCACAGAAAATCAAAGAATCATAAGAAACAAAAATGGAATCTAATATGAGCAACGGTATACCAACAAATTGGAAAACTTAGAAGAAATAAATTCCTGGAATACAACCTACCAAGATTGAACCATGAAGAAATGCAAAGCCTGAACAGACCAGTAACAAGTAATGACATCTAAGATATAATACAAAGTATCCCAGCAAAGAAAAGCCTGGAACCTGATGGCTTCACTGCTGAATTCTACCAAACATTTAAAGAAAAAATATTACCAATTCTACTCAAACTATTCCAAAAAATTGAGGAGGAGAGAATACTTCCAAACTCATTCTATGAGGCCACTATTACCCTAAGGCCAAAACCAAAGACACATCCAATAAAAAAACTGTGGGCCAGTATGTCTGATTAATATTCATACAAATATTCTCAACAAAGTACTAGCAAACTAAATATAACAACACATTAAAAAGATCATTCATCATGACCAAGTGAGATTCAACCCAGGGATGCAAAGATGGTTCAATACAAGCAAATCAATAAATATGATACATCTCACATCAACGAACTGAAGGAATAAAATTATATGATCATTTCAACTGATGCTGAAAAAGCATTTGATAAAACTCAACATCTTTTCATGATAAAAAATAACCTCAAAAAATTGTATAGATGAAGCATACCTCGACACAATAAAAGCCATAAGCAATAGACTCACAGCTAGTTATGACACAGAATGGGGGAAAAACTGAAAACCTTTCTTCTAAGATCTGGGACATGACAAGTTTGTTGTATACCATTCTTATGGAATATAATACTGGAGGTTCTGCATAGAGCAATCAGACATAAGAAAGAAATAAAAGTCATCCAAATTGTAAATGAAGAAGTCAAATTATTCTTGTTTGAAGATTATATAATCTTTTATTTGGAATAAACTAAATATTCCATCAAAAAAAAGAACTATTTTAACTGATAAGCAAGTTCAATAGAGTTGAAGGATACAAAATCAACATACAAAACTCAGTAGGATTTCTACATGCCAACAGAGAACAATCTGAAAAAGAAATCAAGAAAGTAACTTTATTCACAATACCTATAAGATTAAAAGCCTATGAATAAATTTAACCAAGTAAGTGAAAGATTTTTACACTGAAAACTGTAAAATATTGATGCAAGAAACTGAAAAAGACACACAAAAAAGGAAAGATATTCCATGTTCTTGTATTGTAAGAATCAATATTGTTAAAATACCCATACTAATCAAAGAAATGTACAGATTCAAGGCAATCTCTTATCAATATAAGAATGATATTCTGCACAGAAATAGAAAAAAATACCCTTAATTTTATATGAAACCACAAAAGATCCAAACTAACCAAAGGTATCCTGAGAAAAAAGAACAAAACTAGAGGAATCACATTACCGGATTTCAAATTACAATACAGAGCTATAGTAACCAAAACAGCATGATGCTGGCATAAAACCAGATCCATAGACCAATGGAACAGAATAGAGAAACCAGAAATCAATACATTTACAGTGAACTAATTTTTAACCGGGCACCAAGAATATACGATAGGAAAAGAGAGTCTCTTCAATAAATGGTGCCAGGATAACTGGATATCCATATGAAGAGGAATGAAATCAAACTCCTATCTCTTGCTTTATGGATCAAATACTCAAATCTAAGACCTCAAACTATTAAATTACTACAAGAAGACATAAGGGAAACTCTCCAGGACATTGGCCCGGGCAAATATTTCTTGAGCAATATTCCAAAAGCACCAGCAACCAAAGCAAAAATGGACAAATGGGATCACAACAAGTTAAAAAGCTTCTGTACAGCAAAATAAACAATCAACAAAGTGAAGAGACAACTGACAGAATGGGAGAAAATATTTGCCAGCTACGCATCTGACAAGGGATTAATAACTATAAGAAGCTTTAACAACTCTATAGGGAAAAAATCTAATAATCTGATTTAAAAGAAGGCAAAAGATCCAAATAGACATTCCTCAAAAGAAGACATACAAATGACAAACAGGCCTATGAAAAGGTGTGCCACATCACTGATCATCAGAGAAATGTAAATGAAAACTACAATGAGATATCTTATTCCAGTTAAAATGATTTTTATCAAAAAGACAAGCAATAGTGAATGATGGTAAGAATATAGAGAAAAAAGAACCCTTGTACACTATTGGTGGTATTGTAAAATAGTACAGCTACCATGGAAAATGATATGGAGGTTCCTTAAAAAAATGTAAAGCTAGAACTACCATATGATTTATTAATCCCGCTGCTGGTATATATTCAAAAGAATGGAAATCAATATACTGAAGAGATATCTGTACTCCCATGTTGATTGCAGCACTATTCACAATAGCCAAAATTTGAAAGCCACCTAAGTATCCATCAACACATGAATGGATAAAGAAAATGTGGTGTGACATGATTTGGCTGTGTCCCCCCCCCCAAATCTCATCTTGAACTGTAGCTCCCCCAATTCCCATGTGTTGTAGGAGGGACCCAGTGACAGATAAGTGAATCATGGGGGTAAGTCTTTCCCCTGCTTTTATCGTGATAGTGAATAACTCTCAAGAGATGTGATGATTTTGTAAAGGGGGAGTTTCCCTGCATAAGCTCTCTTCTCTTGTCTGCCACCATGTGAGACATGCCTTTCACCTTCCACCATGATTGTGAGGCCTCCTAGCCACATGAAACTGTGAGTCCATTAAACTTCTTTCTTTTGCAAATTGCCCAGTCTTCGGTATAACTTTATCAGCAGTGTCAAAATGGACTAATACAGGTACATATACATGGTGAAGTACTATTCAGTCATAAAAAATAATGAGATCATTTGCAAATTATGGATGGAACTAGAGGACATTATCTTAAGTGAAATAAGCCAGATACAGAAAGACAAACTTTGCATGTTTTCATTCATTTGTGGGAGCTAAAAATTAAAACAGCTGAGCTCATGGAGATAGACAGTTTAGTGGTTACTAGAGGCTGGGCAAGGTTGTACAAGTCAGGGAATAGTAAGGAAATGGAGATGGTTTATGAGTAGAGAAACATAGTTAGAAAGAATGAATAAGACCTACTACTTGATAGCACAACAGGGTGACTACAGTCAACAAGAATTTGTTATATATTTTAGAGTAACTGAGGGAGTACTATTGGAATGTTTGTAACACAAGGAAATGATGAATGCTTGGGTTGACAGCAACTGCATTTACTTTGATGTGATTATTATACAGTGTAGGCCTGTATCAAAATATCTCATCTACCTCATAAATATTTATGCCTGGTATGTACCTATAAAATTAAAAATTAATACATTTAAAAGAAATGATAAATATGTTCTAGTTATGTGATATCTAAAAGTAACACATTGGGCAAAATTTTAATTATTGAATAAGTTTATAATACTAGTCATCTTGAACTGGATTCTTGGTAAAACCAAAGCTACTTAGAAACTGTCATCACCAATTGCTATCCCTATTTGATGGCTGCACTGCACCTTCTGTGTTGGGGGGACAAGGATGAAGGACAATGAGGTAGAACGGAGTACAAACACTGCCTGCTTGTCCTGGGAATTTTCCCTGGTAAGTTTACAGCTTCTAGTGTTGGATCTGTTGCTTGTGATGACAGTGATGATTGAAGGATTTTAAGCAGTAGGTGACATGATTTGGTTTTCATTTAAAAGAGTTCACTATGGTGACAGAATGAACAACTGATGGAAATAGGATCAAACTAAAAAGAGGGGGAACACTTAAAAATTATCAGTAACAAACTAAATATGAGAAGATATAATAGGAATTACTTTGCCATGTGGGTTGGTAGGATATCTCTGACTACTACTTATCAATATACTATAAAATGTAAATAAATATAACAACTAAATAATAGGCAATAAAGCACATACTTTATATTTTCTAGTGGGTTCAAAAGAATCCAGAATTTTTGAATATTATAGACCATATTATAGGCATTATGGTAATATTTTTATAAATTCACAGGTTTCTTAAAAGGTCTGCAAGTTTAGTTAACATTTTAAAACAACATGGAGAAACCCTGACAGCAGCAATGTGCTCATGAGAATGTATTTAGTTAGTCTTATTTCTGTTGGAGAAGCTTCAGTGCTATGCTTTTAGAAATACAGTACTTTAGTATGTCCCATCAAATTTTGCGTCAACACTTGAAAAGTATTATTTCTGCTATTCAGTGACCTCTTGGCTATACACTAATAGATTTCCAATCCACTGAGAGGCAAAACCCTCACAGACACTTTTCAAACATTCAAAGCTATGATTAAATGTGCCTTTACATCAAAAATGAATCTTTTTAAAGGCATTCAAGGGATTTGCTCTGCAGAGCAGAGACTAGCATGCTAGCCAGGCTCTCCTAGACTTCTAAAATATCTATCTTTTCCTTCTGCAGAAAGTTATTATTCCAGGAACTGTTTATAGAGGCAGATTTTCAAAGGCCTCCAAACCCCAACTAAGATCATTTTGGCTTAAGAACACACTCTCATTTATTACAGGATTTTCTTGAAGTACAAAAACGTTGCATGCTTTAAGTGTAACAATCATCAGTTAGTAGATTTGCCTTTTTTTTTTCTTTTGTACTTTGGATGGTTAGCTAAACAGCACAGTCTTTACTTTTAGAAATGTCCAAGTAATAATACACAGGAGATTTATCTTTTTCAAGTCACTGTAGCACTTCCATAAAGTAATATTTTGCTTTCTAGAATTGTCATAATGAAACATTACAGGTAGATTTAGCTAGGATTTAATGAGTTCTTCATATACATGATGTCTTTTGTGAACACAGACAATTGAATTTTTTGAGAGAGCTAATGGTTTTCTGTGCTTGTTAATCTTGATTCTCCTAAAAGATATGTAAGTTTCCTGGGGACAGGGATCCCATCTACTACTTTGCTTAATTTCCATACTACATTTAGCAGAGTTCTAGAGATTAGTAGGTAATAGTGAACACTAACAAGAAGCCTTTAAAACTAGATGAAATCCAATTGAAATTGTTTAAAAAGAGTTTTATTTGCAAATAATAGCCCCATTCAGTTCAAAACACGGAACAGTAGGTTGCAACTGACAGGTTTTATTGTCATTGATCTGACATTTTCCAATCATTCACAGATTTTTGTTGTGGTACAAATACAATATTGAAGCAGTCAATGAAACCTTTTGATTCGCCTCTTACAGGTGTATTGATGGCATTCTGTTAAAACAGTTTCAGTGGTGTTATTCTGTTATGTCCAGAACTTTCAGTTATGCCTACTTCTTCATTAAATATTGGGTCTGCATGCAGTTTCCACTGCATCTTCATGATGTTCCAATATTTAATTATTTTGTTAATTTACTAAGAAACCATGTAAGTGGACTTTAATGAAAGAGGTCTGCACATGATCACAGATTACTTGTCAGAGGCTGGCACAACACAAGCCAAAGGAAGACATAGATCATTTATCTGCTTGTAAGAAGTAGGCCCTTAAAACCACTGGCAGATGTTCAATAGGAACACAGAGCAGAAACCCAGAAGAAAGTGATACTGGGCTCACATTCCCATCAGAATGATCCAGAATCTAAAACTCAACCAAAACCTGGCACATCTTCTATCTCAAAATCTACTATCTTCCCCAGATAGGTGAATATACTTATCATACATCTTGTCGTCCAAGCCATCAATATGATTTCTATTTCTCACAACCCACAATCAACACATACTGTGATTCTATTTTCTTTATATATTTTAAATTAGTCTAATTCTTTCCATCCCTAGGGCCATCATACATATTCTATTATTATCATTTTCCTGCCTCTAGGCTTGCTACATAATTCTATTCCCACATTGCCTTCACCATTTACTTTCCAAATTCATGATCATGTTTCTCTTGGGTTAAATATCCTTCACAAGTTTCCCATAGCTTCCAGATAAAAATCAAAATTTCCTAGAAGGACATTCACATTCATTTATAATCTAATTTATGGACCTTTCCAATCTCATCTCTCACTCTTGCTTCTCTTATGTTATCTGTTCCAATGATCTTCTACTTGAAGCGCTTTATGTGTTGGGTCATCCTGTGGTTCTTGGCTGCCTTAACCACCCTTCCAATCTATCTGCTTTATCTGGACTTCTACTTAAAAAGCTCCCATTTTTTATGTTTTACTTTCTTCAGGCTTTATGCCGTCTAAAGGACACTCTGTTGCCTTACTTTCTATTTCCTTTTGTCTATAATAAAGTTTGAAATCCTAAATTTCAAAGAAAAATTAGATTAGAAAAACAGTAAATAAAATGGGCATTGAATTGTATTAGGGTGAAGAGGAAACAAAAATGCAGGTTCTGCTCCTTGGAAGTGTCAAAGGGAGGGAAAATTGTAAAACAAAGCTAGTGTCAGTGGCATGTGATAAGTATTGTTTCACTCTTTTCAATCAAGCATAATAATATTCAAACTGGAAACAGTAGACTAAGAAAGAATAAAAAGTCAAAATAGGTATAGTGGGTTTCTAATACTGCTATAACAAATTACAACAAATTGTCTTAAAGCAATACAAATTTATTATCTTAAATTCTGAAGGTTGGAAGTCCAAAAATGTATCTTCTTGGACTAAATCAAAGTGTCAACCAGGCTGTCTTTCATTCTGAAGGCTCTAAGGGATACTGCATTTTCCTGCCTTTTTCACCTTCTGGAGGCTGCTTGCATTCCTTGGCTCATGTCCTCCTACTAGCTTCAAAACCTGTAATGACCAGTCTTTCTCATATAGAATCACTCTGACATTCACTCTTCTCTCATCTTCCACATTTAAAAGCCACTTGTAATTACATTTGGCCCATGGAAACCCCCAGGAAAATCTCCCTATTTTAAAGTCAGTTGATTAGAAACCTTAGTTTGATTTATAGTCTTAATTTCTCTTTGCTATGTAACCAAATATATTCACAGGTTTCTGGGATTAGGATGTAGACATCTTGGAGGCAGGGACATTCTAGCTACCACAATAAATAATATCATAAAATCTTCAAAGGAAGCCAGGTTTGTATAGAGTGAAGTCTTTTGATTACAATGTGCATCTTGTAGCCAGAAAAACCTGGGTTTAAATCCAGACTCTCCTATTCACACACACACACACACACACACACACACACACACACACACACACACAAAATTCTCTATATCAAAGTCTCCTAATATTGAAACCTGAGAAAATTAGGGTTGCAATCTGTCAGGGTTATTGGGATACAAGTTTTTCAAGCATAAAATCTCTTCTCATAACAACTATACTGTAAGATGAAATAATAATGGAGTTGTTTTAAAGATTATGTGACTCACAGTGTTAAGTATAAAACATATAGAAGAACTTTAGCATCTTCAAAGAGCTCAATCTGATAATTGTGGGTATTTTATGCCTCAGTGAATGGCAGTGGTTATTATTATGAAGCTAAAAGAAAAATCATTCCCTTTAAACACACCAAATATTTGAGTTAGATACAATAGGAAAATATTATAATTATTTTTAGGTAAGAAACTACCCTTATTTAGAAGAACATCTCGATAGGTGCTTTTAGAATTATGAAAGCCAAAGCATTCTGAATGTAATCCAGGAGGATAATAGAATGCTCTGAATAACACAGAAATACATTTGAGAGTTTCCTTCACGCAGCTGGACTAGGAGGAGGTTTTTGTGGAGATGGACAAGACTCTGGGAATAGAGAAGACTCACCTATTATGAAAAGAGCAGAGGCCAGATAAGAATATGGATCAGTGATAGATCCTCTAACACAGAGAAAATATGAAAACAAATCCTGATTATGAAAATCAGGAATTTTTTGTTCAGTACTGTGCTATAAATCCCTCTATTATCAAATTTTTAATCCTAATTATTTTAAATTCTAAACTTTTAGTAGAAGGTAGCTCCCACCAGCAATCTTATTTTAGTGGTGCTATGGGGAATGATGTAAAAGAAGCCAGTGTTCAGCTCAGGACAAACAGCTCAACTTGCAACAGTGCATGTTCAGATCAGGCATCACAGAGAAGCGGAAGCCAGATGGGGAATGATTTAGCAGAAATATGAGACCAATTTCTTTCTCTCCAAATACACTAAAAAAGGGGGGAATGTTTTTGTGTGTTCGTGTGTTTGTTTTTGAAGAAGGATAAGGCAGAGGGAGCTGGTGATTCCTGACCTCAAATGTATTCTGTTACAGAGATTAGACTTATCTAGAGAGTAGGTATTATTATTTTAAATGATTCATGTTGTGATGATGATGATGACTGCTGTCATTTTTATCATTTCCAGATGATCTACATTATTTTGGGATTAAGAAACACTTGCAGATTATTCTCAGAGATGCCATAAGGAATATTTAAAAATATTGGAGCACATAAGAAGTACAAGAGGAGTGAAAATGTTATGTCTTAATTTTCCAAAAAAGAGAATGTTTTTAGTATATACAAATTAACAAAGTAAACCTTCACACAAATCTAAACTTTGTTACTAAATTGATTGATTATACTTTGTATGTGTTTACTAGGTCACAGGGAATTTCAATGGGTTTTCTCTGCAAAAGATTTCATGTGAAATATATTTTTCTAATTTGAAAGGTTTTCTAAGATTTTTCAAAGCAACTAAGAAGTTTTCTAAAAAGACAATGTTTGTAATACAGGTAAGATACAGTAGAAAAAGTTCCGTCCAAAGCATAAATTTTTTCCACATAGTAAGTTTGTGTTTTGGGATGTTACATGAGTTTCTTCACATTCTTGAGTTATAAACATAGTAATATAACAAGTTTTCTAGAGGCCTGAAAAATTTAACATGTAGCATAAAAATACCTAATGTAGCTAAGATGCAGTATTTCCCAATCTGCTTGAATACATCTTGTTTCCTATGATAAAAATGTTGGAGCCATCTTTACTTCTAAGATCTACTATAAATGTAGAACTTAGCTGTTAATACTTTAAACCATATCGTACAACTGCCAAGTATTTAAGAGAGCAGTAAACATATTTCTGATTAAATAAAAACTCAATTAAATCAAAACCTAATTAAATTCCAATTAAAGAAAAAATTATTGAAATAAATGTATATAAATACATTTACTGGAGTAACTTTAAGATACTCTCAATCATTTGTCTACTGGTATCCATTTTTATAATCTCCTCCCCCTAAGTGTAACAGGGTTGTGACTTGCTTAAATCCAATAGACTATAGCAAAGGTGATGAACTGTCATTTCCGTAATTATGTTACATAAGATTATAACATCTGTTCAGCTAAGGGACTTTTTCCCTAGCTAGCTTTCACAAAGCAAATGGCTGTAAGGGAAGTCCACATAGCAAGAAACTGACAGTGACCTCCAGAAACTGAAGCCCTTGGCTCAACAATCCACAAAAAGTGAATGCTGCCAATAACTTCATGAATTTGAAAGCAGATCCTTCCCAAGTCAAGCTTTTATGTAAGAACCCATCACTGGCTGAAAAATTTGATTGCAGCCTTGTAAAGAACTCAGCCAAGCTATGTCTGGACCTCTAACCCACACAGAAAGATAATATGAATTTTTAAAATTCAACTATTATTTTGAGACAATTATTAATTTTCATGCAGCTGTAAGAAGTACTAGAAAGAGCTAGCCCATATCCATTGCCCAGTTTTCTTGAATGGAAACACTTTATGAAATTAGAGTATAAAATATCAATTAAGATATTGACAGTGACACAATCAAGATATAAAAAAAATATTCCATCATCACAGGGATCCTCATGTTAGCCTTATATAGGCACGCTCACTTCCCCTCCCTCGTCCCCTTCTTAATTTTTGAAAGCCACTGATACGTTCTCCACTTCTGTAACTTTGTCATTTCAACAACGTTTTATAAATAAAATCATACAGTATTTAACCTTTATTGATTTTTTTTTCACTCAGCATAATTCTCTAGGGATTCATCCAGGTAGTTTCATGTCACAATAGTTTATTTCATGATATGAAAAAAAAATCAGATTGTTTAACCCTTCACCTTTGAAGGGCATGTAGATTGTTTTCAGTTTTCAGTTATTATTAATAACAGGACCATTAACATTTAGTATGGATTTTAGTGGACATAAGTTTTCGTTTTTTTTTTAGGATAAATGCCAATGAGTGCAATCACTGGGTTGCATGGTAATGGCACTTTCAGCTTTTTAAATAAACTGCCAAATTGTTTTCCAAAGTGGCTGTACCATTTTATGTCCACCAGCAATGAATGAATCATTCTGTTTCTCTGCACTTCCACCAGCAATTGGTGTTGCATGTATATATGTATATATACATACACACACACATATACATATATATTTTACATATAAAGTATGTATGTGGCTGTATGTATATGAGATCCATGAACACATATATGAAATTATACACACACACACACACACAAAGGGTCTCACTCTACCAGCCAGGAGTGCAGTGACCCTATTATAGCTCACTGTAACCTGGAACCCTTGGGCTCAAGTGATCCTCTCACCTCAGCCTCAGCTCCCACCCATGCCCACACCTAGAGTAGCTAGAACTATAGGGTACCAGTAAACCTGGTTAAATTTCTAAATGTTTTGTAGACTCAGAACTTGCCCAGGCTGTTCTCTAACTCCTGGGCTCAAGCAATCCACCTGCCATGGCCTCCTAACATGCTGGGATTACAGGCAACAGCCACTTCACCTGACCTGGGAATTCTGATAGGTATGTAGTGATATCTCATTTTGGTTTCATTTTCTGTTATATTGAACATCTTGTGACGTGATCACTTGCCATCCATATTTTTACTTCGATGAAATGTCTCTTTATTTCCATGTTTAAACTGCCCATTGCATATTTTCTAATTAGTTTGCTTATGTATCTAATGCTGATAGTTCTTTATATGTTCTACATACTATTTATTTGTCAGATATTTCATTTGCCAATATTTTCTCCTAGTCTGTAGCTTGGATTTTAGTCCTTTTAAAAGGATCTTTCCTGGAACAATAGTTTTAAATTTGGACAAAATCCAACATAATTTTTTTATTTTTCTGGATTGTGCTTTTAGTATTGACTTTAGAAATTATTTTTCTAATCTTATATCCTGGAGATAATCTCATCAGTTTATTTATCTAAATTTTATAGTTTCATGTTTTACATATAAGTCTATGATCCCTTTTGAATTAGTCCTGCAAATGATATGAGACTTAGGTTGAGGTTAGTTTTTTGCTTGTGGATATCCAATTTCTCTAGTGCCATTTATTAAAGAGGCTATTTTTTCTCTATTGAATTGCTTTTGCACCTTTTACAAAAATAAGTTGGGCATATTTGTATCAGCTTTTTTCTGGGTTCTCTATTCACTTCCATTGATTTATGTCTATCCCTCCACCAAAGTCTTATTTATTTCTACTTTTCAGAGTCAATTCATATTTGTTTTATTTTTAATATTCAATGATTCTACTTTTACTTATCAGGAGAAATAACAAAACACACATTGATTCCATCTTCCTATAAAAATCAAAGTCTCCAATATGTGTTATTTTAAACTTAGTTTGTAGTAATATTGTTATGTAATAAATAATATAACATGTATAATTGTACATGTCCAGTAAGTACCAGGAGGTAATTATTTATCCCAGGGTATTAGCATAAGCATTAAATTAGGTAATGTTTAATAAATTATCTAATAAATTGACAATACCATGCAAATTGTACCTATTTGCATAGTGGTAGAGGATAAATGGATGAGGATTCAAACCCCTGCTACTCCAACTACTAAAAGTATCCACTTGTATTAGTCTGTTCTTGCATTGCTATAAGGAACTACCTGAGACTGAGTAATTTATAAAGAAAAGAGGTTTAATTGACTCATTGTTCCACAGGCTGTGTAGGAAGCATGGTAGTGGAGGCCTCAGGAAACTTACAATCATGGCAGAAGGCGAAGGAAAAGCAGGCACGTCTTATGAGGCCGGAGGAGGAGGAAGAGAGATCCACTTTTAAACAACCGGATCTCATGAGAACTCACTCACTATCACAAGAATGGCAAGGAAATCTACTCCCATGATTCTATCACCTCCCACTAGTCCCCTTCTTCAACATAAGGGATTACAACTTCACATAACATTTGGGCAGGGACACACATCCAAACCACATCATCATGAATGAATGTTTCTAAACTCTAGTGTTACATTCGAACTACCTGGGGGGCTTTTAGAAAATTACAAATCTCTAAGCTTCCATCTAGATTGATTAAATAAAAATATCTGAGCATGAATTCCTTGAGTTAGTATTTTTTAAACCTTGTCAGGTGATTCTGATGGTCTATGAGTTTTGAGAACCACTGCTCTAAACCTTTCTGAAATGTCTTCTTGTTCTATAAAGTGAGGATAATAACACAAGGATATCTCTGTCATAACTTGATATAAGACATATGAACAACTTAAGCTAAATCAAGTTCTGAGCACCATATCAGCATATAGAAGTAGAACAAGTATGCATTTTGTAACCAGGCTCCTGGCCTAGCTGCAGTACTTCCTAGGTCTGTCACAGTCAAGACATAGGACTTTGGACACTCAGTTTCCTCATTTCTCATAGGACCTTGGAGCCTCAGTTTTTCTCATAGTACTTAACTCATGGAGCTGGTGTAAGGATAAAATTAGATGACATGCATATAAATATTTCATACATTATAGGTGCATTTGATCTCATTCCTTCTTTCTGAAAAGTCTCTGCAAAACACAAGTGTAATCATCTTTACCATAACATAAAGTTTCTTGCGGAGTTTTAAATTTTAGGAAGGGAAAAAACACCTTTCATTGATCCAGCCATCTGGATGCTACTCATATTTCTTTGACTTCTTCCAGGGTTGGCCAGTGGTATACTATGGTTTTTAGAAAAAAAGTTTGTAAAGGTTTCACCATTGAGGAAAATGTAGGCTTATCTTTCAGTCTTCAATGATCAGACTTTGCTTATTCTTTCTCCTATACTATGTATTTTATTCTCTCTTTTCCAAGATAGTACCCTTGTTACAGGAGTTACTGATTTCAGTGGACAAGATGTAATCCTCAAGATGTCTCTTCTGACATTCTAGAACTGTTACTCACTTAAAAGAGGTCTAATGCATCTGTAAGGATGGGAATGTCTTCCCCAAATTAGCAGCCTCACTGACTTCTGGGATATACAATAAAGGAATTCTGAGACATATCTCTGTATTGTCTGTCCTTTCTTTCAACCTGATGATATTTGTTCAGAATCTACTCAAGTGAACAGAACATGTGCAACAGATTTCTGGGGACTGAGAGATACAGTGCAAACCCCAGAATTGCCATGGTTGAGCCAAACGCACACAAACATACACACATACATACAAACACATACACATTAGAACTCATAAACAACATTTTGACTTTGACTTTGTAAAAATGGTTACCCATATTGTCATCAATCTTAAAGTTCAGTGAACTGCAGCAAATCAACATTTTTTGGAACTTTAAAAAATTATCTTTCTGATATAATTAAACTGTTAAATATTAGTTGACCTGTTGTCATCTTTAGATCTGATGTCTGTGTAGCGTAACCATTATTAGATTGTGTAGTCTAATATTTGGAATTATACTGTTACACCAAACTAGAAGTTGAAAGGATTCATTACAAAATCTCTAAAGACAAAAGTACTCAGTCTCCAATAAATAGACAATGAAAATGACAAAAGAAAATACAATTCCCAAAGGAAAACAATTATATTTTCCATTCATGAGTATCAATAGAACAATGATGTCATGTTGTGAAAGTAGGGTAATAAAATGTCTTGTTTTAATAAGCTACTGCCAAGGAATTTCAGGAAAAGAATATTTTGCTGCAACAGAACTGAGTCATCCATAAGTAGAGATTATATTTTCTAAACAAATTCTTCTGGTTAGGGTCTGGGTTTAATTTTTGGCCAGCTTTTAAATGCTTTCTTATAAAAGAATTATCTTTAAGTGAGTCATGATTTTCTTTTCATTTTCAGAAGCAGTTTTGTGGGATTGGGGCTGAAGAGGCTGAAAATAGATCAGATACTGACTAACAAAGACATGCAGCAGGAGGACAAAGACGGGCAGCATTTAGAGCAGTGATTTAGAGTTCCTGGATTTCTGTTGACTTCTTTAGCATCAAAAAGTCCAAATCTTTTCGTTTTCTCCAATCTAAACAGAAGCAAAATGGGCTCTCAACTATTCCAATCTAACCTAAGCTCCTATTTTCCTACTGGAAAGTACTATTAACATTCCGCTGAAAAATATAGGTTATATGAGAGCCAAATAAATAATGCTCTATTTAAAGACCCTAAGAGTGCATACAATGAACAGAAAAATCAATGTGAGCCCCTTTGACAGCTGAAATTAGATGTCTCATAATGTTTTGCCAGCTTCACACAGCATTGTGTATTTTCAAGCTACCCTTTATGCCTTTGTGCTCTTTTATCTTTATTTGCCTCTCTCGTTAAAAATACAATTTTGCCTTTTTGCTAACATTTCATGGGCTTAGGGACTTACTTTTAAGACCTGGCCACAAAGCCTTGAATTGGTGGCACAGGCATTGCTAACAGCAAATTAACCTGAAGGAATATGTGCCTTGGGGTTACTCAATAACACATTACCATTGATAATTTTTATTTTGAAGTTTTGCCTTATTTTCTTTTTATGTCACATGGCACCTAAGCAAAAATGTACAAAGGCTGCAGAGAGTTGCCTGGAAGAGACAAATGCTTTGTGATTTTGCAGAGTCAGTGACATTCTCATGTCTAAAGATATGGAAGTGAAATGTGAGGCATACATAAGTTTCAAGTTAGGAGAGGGAGATGGGAAACTATTTAGCTAGATGGTTCAAAATCAGGTTTCTTAGGGACAAAGGAAAACTACAAGAGGAAAGCAATTCATTAAACAGATGGACAAAGAAACACATTATTTAATAAAATATCTTAACTACCAGGGGTATTTTGTGAAACTTTCCATACCTTACCCTGAAAACTATTTCCGGCAATATTTATTCTAGTATAAAATGTTACAGCCTGTAACAGCCTTTGAAGCCCTATCCTGACCACTCATTTAAAATCCAGTGTCTTGCTCCAACACAGCATCCTGATTCCCCTTAATTTACCCTACTTTTTTCTTCCTGTACATTCTGACATAACTATAAAATGTACTTATTTTTGTATACTTTTTATTTATCACAGATCTCCTTCTATGAAAATACAAAATCTATGAGGTCAAAGGCCTTTGTTTTACTTACTGATATATCCCACGAGTGTAGAATAATGATTAACACAATATATTTGGAGAATGAAGGGGATAAATGATTGAAGAGTAACACGACACATATTAATCAGGATCTTCTGCCTGCCACAGAGAAATCAACCCATTGGGGGCTGACATAGTTTTTAGTATTGGCTCTGACATTTTCTCTCTGTATTCACTATTTGCCATAATTTACTCTTTCTGCCTTCATTTTACAAATGTAAATTCTATACTTTAAGAACTGTTGTACTTTCTCCCAGTTTCAAGGGTATTAAGTAATAAAGCCAGAAATAAACATAGGACTGTGGAGCATTATAGGTAACTTTCCTTGTTGGAACATCACAAATAAATACTTCCAGGATTGATCACCCACAACTCAACAAATTAAAGAACAAATATAAGAAGAAAAAATAAGGAGTAGATTATATCATTTTTCATTCGTTTAATGGACCAGCAGAATCAAATAAGAAAATGCAGAGAAAATTTATGGGAAAGAGACCCCACAGCTCTAGAGAGAAAGACTGTATCTCATTACAAAAGTTCTAAACTTCGGTAGAGAGGAATGGCAGATTTCTGTTTAAAAAATGATTCTCTGTGACATTTCAGTGAGTTGTCAAATCTATAACCTCCTTTTCTGAACTGCTGCTGGAGGACAGATGCCTTTCCTGTGGGGGTTACACCTCTGTGAGTGGTTAAAAAGGGAAGGACGAGCTTCCTGCACACTATTCACTGAAGGTTATTTTCGTGCTAAATCATCTGCACCAAACCATATGGTTGGAAGAAAATAGACTGCTAGCCAATATATAGCATCTCCAGAGGGCCTAGACTGGCATAAGATGCCTGCTGATTTGTTTGCTATTTGAATAGATGCCTTCCTTTCCTTGGCTCAATGAAGAAAATTGTGATTTGGGCAAATAATGCCACAAAAAAGATAGAATGGAAAAGAATGTCATCAAGTAAGAAATACTTTCCAGTACTTTTATATCTATGTTCATATTTTATTACAATTTCTATGTGTTATTCACTGCTATTTGCTGACCATTATATGCCTTTAACAAAGAAATTATATGAGTTTCTTTCAATCCATCATAATACATGTTATGCTATGAAGTGTGTTCCAACCTCCTTAACCCAAAATTTATGTGTTGAAGACCTAATCCTCAGTACTTCAGAATGTAACTGTATTTGGAGATAAGGTTTGTAAAGAGGTAGTTAAATTAAAGTGAGGTCATTGTGATGGATCTTAATTCAATATGACTGATATCCTTATATGGAGAGGAAATTTAAGTCCAGACATGTAAATAAAGAAGATGAATATGAAAACATAGGGAGATGACAGCCATTTAAAAGCCATTTACAAAGAGGCCGGGTACAGAATTTTCCTTCCCAGTCTTGAGAAGGAACTAACCCTGCTGACACCTTGACTTTGGAATTCTAGCCTCCAGAACTATGAGAAAATAATTTTTTGGCCTCTGGTTTGTATGCTACAGTCCTAGCAAACTAAAACAATGTGTAAAAATCCAAAAACTGTCTCTTCTGGAATTAATGAGGATAACCAGCAAACTGATGGAGGACAGGCGATTTCTGCTCCTATAGAAATGGCAAGAATCAAAATACACAGAATATACATTCTCCTCAGCACCACATCACACCTCCTCTAAAATGGACTACATAATTGGAAGTAAGTAACTCCTCAGCAAATGCAAAAGAACGGAAATCACAACAAACAATCTCTCAGACCACAGTGCAATCAAGTTAGAACTCAGGATTCAGAAACTAACTCAGAACCGCACAGCTTCATGGAAACTGAACAACTGGCTCTTGAATGTTAACTGGATAAACAACGAAATGAAGGCAGAAATAAAGATGTTCTTCAAAACCAACGAGAATGAAGATACAACATACCAGAATCTCTGGGACACATTTAAAGCAGTGTCTAGAGGAAAATATATAGCAATAAATGCCCACATGAGAAGCAAGGAAAGATCTAAAATCGACACCCTATCATCAAAATTGAAAGACCTAGAGGAGCAAGATCAAAAAAACTCAAAAGCAAGCAGAAGACAAGAAATAACTAAGATCAGAGCAGAACTGAAGGAGACAGAGACACAAAAAACCCTTCAAAATATCAATAAATCCAGGAGCTGATTTTTTGAAAAGATCAACAAAATAGACCACTAGCCAGATTAATAAAAAAGAAAAGAGAGAAGAATCAAGTAGATGCAATAAAAAACGATAAAGGGGATATCACCACAGATTCCACAGAAATACAAACCACCATCAGAGATTACTACAAACAACACTATGCACATAAACCAGTATACCTAGAAGAAATGAATAAATTCCTGGACACTTGCATCCTCCCAAGCCTAAACCAAGAAGAAGTCAAAACCCTGAATAGACCAATAACAAGGGCTGAAGTTGAGGCAGCAATTAAAAGCCTACCCACCAAAAAAAGCCCAGGTCCAGATGGGATCACAGCCAAATTCTACCAGACATACAAAGAGGAGCTGGTACCACTCCTTCTGAAACTATTCCAAACAATACAAAAAGAGGGAATCCTTCCCAAATCATTTTAGGAGACGAACATCACCCTGATACCAAAACCCAGCGACTCAAAAGAAAAGAAAACTTCAGGCCAATATCCATGATGAATATTGATGCAAAAATCTTGAATAAAATACTGGCAAACCGATTGCAACAGCACATCAAAAAGATTATCCATCACGATCAAGTAAGCTTCATCTAGGGGATGCAAGGTTGGTTCAACATACACAAGTCTATAAATGTAATTCACCACATAAACAGAACCAAACACAAAAAACCACGATTATCTCAATAGATGCAGAGAAGGCCTTTGACAAAATTCAACAGCCCTTTATGCTAAAAACTCTCAATGAACTAGGTATTGATGGAACGTATCTCAAAATAATAAAAGCTATTTATGACAAACCCACAGCCAATATCATACTGAATGGGCAAAAACTGGAAGCATTCCCTTTGAAATCTGGCATTAGACAAGGATGTCCTCTCTCACCACTCCTATTCAATATAGTATTGGAAGTTCTAGCCAGAGCAATCAGGCAAGAAAAAGAAATAAAGCGTATTCAATTAGAAAAGGAGGAAGTCAGATTGTCTGTATTTGCAGACAACATGATCGTATATTTAGAAGACCCCATTGTCTCAGCCCAAAATCTCCTGAAACTGATAAGCAACTTCAGCAAAGTCTCAGGATACAAAATCAATGTGCAAAAATCACAAGCATTCCTACACACCAATAACAGACTTAAAGAGAGCCAAATCAAGAACAAACTGCCATTCACAATTGCTGCAAAGAGAATAAAATACCTAGGAATACAACTAACAAAGAATGTAAAGGACCTCTTCAAGGAGAACTACAAACCACTGCTTAACGAAATAAGAGAGGACACAAACAGAGGGGGAGACATTCCATGCTCATGATTAGGAAGAATCAATATTGTGAGAATGGCCGTACTGCCCAAAGTAATTTATAGATTCAACACTATTCCCATCAAGCTACCAATGACATTCTTCACAGAACTGGAAAAAACCACCTTAAACTTCATATGGAAGCAAAAGAGAGCCTGCATAGCCAAGTCAATTCTAAGCAAAAAGAACAAAGCTGGAGGCATCATGCTACCTGACTTCAAACTATACTACAAGACTACAGTAATCAAAACAGCATGGTACTAGTACCAGAACAGAAATAGAGACCAATGGAACAGAACAGAGGCCTCAGAGGCAAGACCACACATCTACAACCATCTGATATTTGACAAACCTGACAAAAACAAGAAATGGGGAAAGGAGTCCCTGTTTAATAAATGGTATTGGGAAAACTGGCTAGCCATGTGCAGAAAGCAGAAACTGGACCCCTTCCTGACACCTTAGACTAAAATTAACTCCAGATGGATTAAAAACTTAAACATAAGACCTAACACCATAGAAACCCTAGAAGAAAACCTAGGCAAAACCATTCAGGACATAGACGTAGGCAAGGACTACACGGCTAAAACACCAAAAGCATTGGCAACAAAAGCCAAAATACACAAATGGGACCTAATTAAACTCCAGAGCTTCTGCAAAGCAAAAGAAACAGTCATTAGAGTGAATTGGCAACCAACAGAATGGGAAAAAATTTTGCAATCTACCCATCTGACAAGGGCTAATATCCAGAATCTACAAAGAACTAAAACAGATTTACAAGAAAAAAAAACAAGCCTATTCAAAAGTGGGTGAAGGATATGAACAGACACTTTACACAAGACATATATGAGGCCAACAAACATATGAAAAAATGCTCATCATCACTGGTCATTAGAGGAATGCAGATCAAAACTACATTGAGATACCATCTCATGCCAGTTAGAATGGCGATCATTAAAAAATCTGGAGATAACAGATGCTGGAGAGGATGTGAAGAAATAGGACATTTTTACACTGTTGGTGGGAGTGTAAATTAGTTCAACCATTGTGGAAGACAGTGTGGCGATTTCTCAAGGATCTAGAAATAGAAATTCCATTTGACCCAGCAATCCCATTACTTGGGGGTATATATCCAAAGGATTATAAATCATTCTACTATAAGGACACATGCACACGAATGTTCACTGCAGCACAGTTTACAATAGCAAAGATCTGGAACCAACCCAAATGCCCATTGATGATAGACTGGACAGGGAAAGTGTGGCACATATACACCATGGAATACTTATGCAGCCATAAAAATGATGAGTTCGTGTCCTTTTTAGGGACATAGATGAACCTGGAAACCATCATTCTCAGCAAACTGACACAAGAACAGAAAATCAAACACCACATGTTCTCACTCATAGGTGGGTATTGAACAATGAGAATGCATGGTCACGGGGAGGGGGAGCATCACATACTGGGGTCTGTTGGGGGTAACTAGGGGAGGGACGGCAGGGGGTGGGGGAGTTTGGGAGGGGATAACATGGGGAGAAATGCCAGATATAGGTGATGTGGAGGAAGGCAGCAAACCACATTGCCATGTATGTACCTATGCAACAATCTTGCATGTTCTTCACATGTACCCCAAAACCTAAATTGCAATAAAAAAATATATATATATATATAAAACAAAAAACATCTCAGTGATTAAAAAAGAAAGAAAATATAGTATTAAATTTACATGAATTTCAAAGGAATAATAATTACCAAACAGTTAATGTTTGCAACATAATTTTGCCAACATTCTGTCAGTTCAATTCTGACAACCCTATGAAGTTGGTATGTAGATTTCAATCTGCAAGTTGACTTGCCCAATTCACACAGCTGGAATTTGAACTCAGATCTCCTGCTTTAAATCCCATTCTATCACAATGAAGCCTCTCTGCCCTGATTTCAACTGGATTTAAGTTCTTTTGTGTTAATTACCTTTAATGAAAGAAGTTCGTACTCTCTCTCTCTCTTTCTCTCCCTCTCCTTTTTAACCTAAAGACCATGTTACTCATAAGCAATAGAAATACTGGCAATTGATGGTATATTCAGGTTTTTTTAAATGGCCAATGATTTAAAATAATGAATTATTTTTTCTTATAATGAAATTCATTCAGCTCTTTAAAACACTAAAATCATTTAGCTACATGAATCTGTAATCTGCCTTAAAATTGAATAATAAAATATGTTATTCACTATGTATGTGTGAAAGATGTTACAACATTATGTAGTACTCAAGATGTAATACAAAAATGTCTCAATTATTTAAGGCAATAACACAATTACTAATAATGTTTAGGATGAGGGAATTGTAACTTTCTAACATCAAGTAGTCAGTTATATAAAGTATACTTTATTTATAAGTCAACAAAATAGAGATATATGTTTCATTAAATGTTAGGCCAAAAATATTGAAATAAATAAGACTTTGTGTTTTTATTTCTCATTTATTACTTTCTACTTTCATTCAAGTTTTGTATGTGCATGTTTTATATTTTAAGAATTTTTTAATTCCCTGAAATCAAGATTAATATCTGCTTCATATTTGAAACTTCCATTTTGTTTGTAGTAAGTGCTCAATAAATATTGAATGAACAAAATCAAAATAGTTTTCTTTGTATCACAGCTATTAAAAATACAAATTAAATGAGAATAATCCACTAAGTAATGTTTTGTATCAAAGAAAACTGGGGCAATCAAAATAAGAGTATTTATACCATGGTCAGATTTTAAACAATTAAAGTGCTAACAGATGGTAGTGTTCTTTCATCTGTGTTAAACAGATTTTTCATATGAATTTATGAATGGTGTTCATCAAATTTCTATGGCATAAGAAAAGTTTTCTTCCTTAAAATGTCTGCATTTAATCTGTGGCTTAAGAAACTAAAGGCCATTATTCTAGCTTATTTATGCCATCGTCTTGGTGCACTAGACTCCCCTGGGATATATTCTTTCCTGCTGTTTCAATTAACGCTCTAGAACACTCATTAACTTCAGGAGAAACTATCTTTGAAACCGTAACACCCTTCAGCTGGAAATATGTTATTTGACTGTTCAGAGTTAAAAGGCTTTTTTTATTAAGGAACTCACATGGGGATGAAAATTACAAGTAGAGGAAGACCTTGGCCAAGACATTCAGAGAAACTGATCACCAAGTCTCTCCTGCTGCTTAGCAAAATAACCAAGTCCATAATTAGGGCATACCTAAGGTTAAAATCCTAGGAATGTACTTTTTCAGCTCTCTAAATGACACATCCTTTGCTCTCCACACCATCTACCTCATCAGCTGGGTTTATAAGACCTGCTTTCTCACTCTGCCTACCCTTTAGTTGAGAAAGTAAAAACTTCTGGAAATAGGGGAGAGACAGTGGGGGGGGTGGGGAGTTGGAGAGAGAGAGCATGGGGAGAAATGCCAGATATAGGTGATGGGGAGGAAGGCAGCAAATCACACTGCCATGTGTGTACATATGCAACAATATTGTATGTTCTTCACATGTACCCCAAAACCTAAAATGCAATTAAAAAAAAACACTCTTTAATCTTTCCCCATTCAACTACATGGCTCCAGCCACCAGTCAACAAGGTTTACTGGGGCCCTTTCTGTGGAAAGCCTGGGTGGCCATGTGGTATATTAGCACACACACACGCACACACACACACACACAAAAGGGAAAAATTATACTTGCCTTTGAAGAACTCCAAATATGAGAAACCCAGGAATGATGTTAATTCCTATATCACCTTATCTTTTATTGGAATGTACAGAGAAAGATACAAAGATTAATGTGAATAAATGCTGCCAAAAATATTTTCTTCTGTTGTATTGGGTATGCTACAGTGAGAAGGATACATGGGATAAATGGAGAATCCTCAGCTCACACAAATTGGCCTTATTTTTAGGCAAGTATGCCACATGAATTTGCAAACGCATTTGCTGAAAGGTGATCTGATTAGGAAAATTAGCAACTACATGCTGTAAAGACATGAAATATATGATAAAATGATACCATAAATATGTAGCCCTCACTTTTTTAGGCAGAGACTAGTTGACTACAGGTAAAATCAATGTTTATCAAAATCTCATCTTCTTTTAAATAAACTAAAATTTTAACATAAAGAGTTGTGGGAAATTTTTAACATAAAGAGTTGTGGGAAATTTTTATCAAAATGTTTTATTTCCTGTTAAAAGGTTTGGGTTTTGTGTGTGTGTGTGTGTGTGTGTGTATGTGTTTGTTTTTGTTTGTTTGTTTGTTTTTTGCTTTTTGTCTTTTGATTTTTGCCATCTCGTTCCATTAAAGGAAGTGCAGCGTTTTGATAAACTAGTAAAGACAATGTATAATAACTCACCGGGAGAAAGAAACCAGTTTCTAGACCATTTTATGATAGCCTGAATCTCTCCTAATATTTTTTCTCTTGCAATGTTCATTATGATCAATAGATAAAGTTTCTTAATATTCTTGAAATTGTCTGGTTTCATCACAGGCAAGAAATTTATTCTAAGTTCATTGAATGCTGTCCCCAACATGATTTTTTACTGTCTTGTCACTCCTCCCTCCTTCTCAATTACTCTCTTTCTCTCTCTCATTTCACAAATCATTTTAGAGGAAAGGGTAAAAAACTAGAATGGAGATGATTAAGAACTAAGAACTATGAAAGGTAGTTCTTTGTCAAATGCTGACCTCTGGAAATTAGAAACATCGTTAAAGTTTAGTTTTTGGCTAAACATTTGATTATTCAATCAGGGTAGTCAGTTCTGAAACAAAAGTTATTTCACAAAGGAGGCACTTTAATAACTAAAAGGGGAAAAAAATGGTATGTTCGGTAGTTCATATTAATGGGCATTTTATTACTTTAAAGGCAAGGTGAACTAACTTTATAAAACATAGTCTGATGTCTTTAAAAAAATATGAATCATGGCTGAGCGTGGTGGGTCATGCCTGTAATCTTAGCACTATGGGAGGCCAAGGCAGGTGGATCAAGAGGTCAGGAGTTCAAGACCAGCCTGGCCAAGATGGTGAAACCCTATCTCTACTAAAAATACAAAAATTAGCCAGGCATGGTGGCAGGTGCCTGTAATCCTAGCTACTCGGGATGCTGAGGCAGAGAATTGCTTGAACCCAAGAGGCAGAGGTTGCAGTAAGCAGAAATCATACCAATAGACTCCAGCCTGGGCAACAGAGTGAGACTCTGTCTCAAAATATATATATACATGAATCATTTTAGAACATTTTATGTATGTGTAGGCTCAGACACTGACTTAGGTTTGTGAACTGTTACATGCAGTTCATTATATTTTTTGTGAAGAAAAGGGAAATATTTTATTTCCATAATTTAAATTTCTGTGCCATTCATGCCAGACAGGTTATTGTAAGTTTAAAGTATAGTGTGCACATGGTGAGTGTGTTAGACATTGATTTCCAGTCTGAAAATAGGGAATTGACTAGAATCATTCAGTAATTCCACAAATATATATTTAGCTTTTACTGGGTTTTAGGTATGCACAAAGTTGAGGAAAATCTGGTCCTTGACCCAAGGAGCTTATAGCCTAAGAGAGAAGTTATAGGATACAAACATATCCTTACTGTTAAATAAAACATATTCAAAATCATTAGAGGTTAAAAATTGTTTTTGAACTGAGAGGAGTGAAAAATATATACATGGAGCCGTTATCAAAATTTCATTGGATTGGGCCTTAATATTAAGTCTTTAATATTTGGGCAAAATTAGATGAAATGAATGAGTTTGGAAGGAGTAACAGTAACAAGAGACTAGAAGAATGAGAAGGTAGGTATGGTCCTTGATAGTGAGTAATCCCATCTGACTAGAAAATAGAGTATGGGAGAAATGAAGACAAAAAAGGAAGCTTGATAAAAATCTTCTACATTCTTAAATGTTGAGCTAAATAATTTGGACTTTATTCCTCAAGTAATGAAGAAGAATAAGAATTAGTACATATTTCATTATTATGCACCTTTTACTACCAGTTCTTTACATAGGCTATGTAATTTCAGTTTTTCATCAACCTCAAAATGAAAGCAATTTACATACAGGAGTCTGTTAAATAGGATTTAAGTGGCTCTTGTTCCAAAGCTCGGTGTGTGTGTGTGTGTGTGTGTGTGTGTGTGTGTGTGTGATGGAGTCTGCCCTGTTGGTCCAGGCTGCAGTGCAGTGGTGTGACCTCAGCTCACTGCAACCTCCACCTCCCAGGTTCAGGCCATTCTCCTGCCTCAGCCTCTTGAGTAGCTGGGATTACAGGTGCACACCACCATGACTGGAAATTTTTTGTATCTTTAGTAGAGACAGGGTCTCACCATATTGACCAAGCTAATTTGAAACTCCTGACCTCATGATCCAACTGCCTCAGCCTCCTAAAGTGCTGGGATTACAGGTGTGAGCCACCACACCTGGCCTTCTACATGACATCTTTGTGGTCATAAATGACTTTGAGAATTTCATGAATGCCATGGAACTTCTTTCCAAAGAAATGCATATGTACATACATACACAAAATTTTTCCTATACTTTCATGGTATTCATTAATTTCCATTTCATTCCCTGTAAAACACCACCCAAAGATATCTCTTATAAGGTAATGCATTTCCTTCTGATTCCATGATCCAGTAACATTTCAACACAGCAATATAGTAAAGAATGCTGTAGAACTAAGTTTTCAATAAGGCCATTATGCTTATTACGTCAACAAAAAAATGCGTGTTAATGATTAACTAAAACAATGTAATAATGTTACCCCAAATTTGGAAATGTTCATCTTTTAAAATAAAACAGATTGATCTAAATCTGAACTACCTCACAATAATTGGAATCGCTTTAATGTTTTATTAGCTTTTGTTTTACTTGTCTTAATATTTTTTTTTAGTGCACTGCTTTAATTTTTACAATTATTTTAAGCATACAGAAAAATATGCAGAAAAAATATATAACCCCTGGTCCTAGTTTATCAAATCTTTTTTTTATTTTTTATTTTTTTATTATACTTTTAAGTTCTGGAGTACATGTGTAGACCATGCACAATTGTTACATAGGTATACACATGTCATGGTAGTTTGGTGCATCCATTCCCCCATAACCTACATTAGGTATTTCTCCTTATATGTTATCCCTCCCCAATCTCCCCCACACACTGCTATCCCTCCCCTAGTCCCTCCACCCCACAACAGGCCCTGGTGTTTGACGTCCCCTTCCCTGTGTCCGTATGTGCTCATTGTTTAACACCCACTTATGAGTGAGAAAATGCAGTGTTTGGTTTTCTGTTCTTGTGTCAGTTTGCTAAGAATGATGATTTCTAACTTTATCCATGTTCCTGCAAAGGACCTCGTGAACTCATCCTTTTTTATGACTGCATAGTATTCCAGTGTATATGTGCCATGTTTTCTTTATCCAGTCTATCACTGATGGCCATTTGGGTTGGTTCCAAGTCTTTGCTATTGTAAACAGTGCCACAATGAACATACGTGTGCATGTGTCATTATAATAGAATGATTTATAGTCCTTTGGGTAAATACCCAGTAATGAGATTGCTGGGTCAAATGGTATTTCTATTTCTACATCCTTGAAGAATTGCCACACTGTCTTCCACAATGGTGGAACTAATTTACACTACCACCAACAGTGTAAAAGCATTCCTATTTCTCCACATCCTCTCCAGCATCTGTCTCCAGAACTTTTAATGATCACCATACTAACTGGTGTGATATGGTATCTCAATGTGGTTTTGATTTTCATTTCTCTAATGACCTGTGATGATGACCTTTTTTTCATATGTTTGTTGGCTGCATAAATGTCTTCTTTTGAAAAGTGTCTGTTCATATCCTTCAGCCACTTTTCGATGGAGTTGTTGGTTTCTTATAAATTTGTTTAAGTTCTTTGTAGGTCTTAATATTTTTATCTAATGTTTTCCATTTTAAGAAATCTGAATATCCTATTTTACCCATATCTTGAAACATTTTTGTTGGTTGGAAATTCTTGTATTTCAGTTGCTTAGCCATTTTGTCCTTAAGGCCTTAGAGACAAAATGGCTAAATCTGAGTCATGAATCTGTGCTGCTACCAATGTAAATCTGGACACACTACACACACTGCATTTTATTTAAAACCATAAAACTCTGTCAGGTTCCTTTCCTGAAAATTGGGAATAATAGTAATTATTTTATTCCTTAAAAGGTTATTATATGTAGAAAATTTCTAAATGATAGAAGTAGTTTAATATTCATTGTTATCTATTACTATTGAATTAATGGCCATTCTTTAAAACCTAGTTGGCATAACAGCATTAAGTTTGGGGACAATTTTTGTTTTTTTGAGGCAGAGTCTTACTCTGTCACTCAGGCTGGAGTAAAGTGGCACAATCTCGGCTCACTGCAACCTCTGCCTCCCAGGTTCACGTGATTCTCATGCCTCAGCCTCCTGAATAGCTGGGACTACAGGTACATGCCACCGTGCTCGGCTAATTTTTGTATTTTTAGTAGAGACAGGGTCTCACCAGGCTGCTCTGTTGGCCAGGCTGATTTTGAACTCCGGACCCTAGGTAATCCACCTGCCTTGCCCTTTCAAACTGCTAAGATTACGGGTATGAGCCACCATGCCCAGCCAAGAAACAATTTTAAAAGGCAAAGATTTAAAAATAAGAAAAACATACCTTAAAAGATAAATGTATAAATAATAAATGGTACAAGTGATATAATAAGAGCATCATATAAAATGCCAGGAAAACACAGATAAAGATGTAATGACTGATTCCTGGAGTACTGCAATAAATAGGTAGCATTTGAGTGTAACCTTCCAGAGGGGGGTTTCTAGGTTGACCTAGCTGACTATTAAAGTCATTCTCAATGTAAAACAACAGATTCCTGTTCTTGTATAATATATTAGCCCATGGAACATTCTTTAGAATATGAATATTACATAAGAGAGAAATGCTGTATTTTGATTTAAATGCTACTTACTGGACCATTTATATAGTTGTAAAAATGCAGTATTTTTCAGTTATATTGAAAAGTGCATACACTGCATTTGTTGCAAATTCGGGTATTTAAAAAGTCAGATCATGTAAAATGACATTTAAAAACAATGAAACTGGCCGAGCTTGGTGGCTCATGCCTGTAATCCCAGCAATTTGGGAGGCCAAGGCGGGTGGATCATGAGGTCAAGAGATCAAGACCATCCTGGCCAACATGGTGAAACCCTGTCTCTACTAAAAAATACAAAAATTAGCTGGGTGTGATGGCATGTGTCTGTAGTCCCAGCTACTTGAGAGGTTGAGGCAGGAGAATTGCTTGAATCCTGGAGGTGGAGGTTGCAGTGAGCCGAGATCGTGCCACTGCACTCCAGCCTGATGCCTGGCAACAGAGCAAGCCTCTGTCTCAAAAAAAAAAAAAAAAAAAAATGAAACTAATGCATTATTTGAGGGATCAAATACATTTTATATTATCAATCAGCTTGAAAATTCTTATGAGCAATAGTTACTAACTCTAAACCACACAAATGACATTCTTTCTAAATATGTCACCAAGGATGGGTGTCTCTCTCCGTGTCAATTCTCCCCTTGATACGGCATTTCTGTTCATCAGAGTTTCTTTCTAAAAAAATTTTATGTTAGGTTTAGGGGTACATGTATGTGCAGGGTTGTTCTATAGGTAAACTGCATAGGTTGGAGTTAGCTGTACAGATTAGTCATGCAGGTAATAACCATAATACCCAATAGGTGTTTTTCTTATCCTCTCCCTCCTCCCACCCTCCACCCTTGAGTAGGCCCCAATATCTGTTGTTCCTCTCTTTGTGCCCACGTGTTCTTGTTGTTTAGCTCCCATTTATTAGTGAAAAGATGCAGTATTTGGTTTTCTGTTTCTGTATTAGTTTGCTTAGGACAATGGCCTTCACAGGTCCATTCATGTTGCTGCAAAGGACATGATCTCATTCTTTTTTTTCGAGGTAGAAATATTTTTTTTTATTTTTTATTTTTAACTTTTATTAAGCTCAAAGGTACAGGTGCAACTTGTGTCATGAGGATTTGTTGTACAGATTGTTTCATCACCCAATAACTAAAGGGTACTAGGCTTAATGCCTAGTATGTTCATCTTATAAAACAGATTGGTCTAAATCTGAACTACACAATAACTAACGGGTACTCAATAACTAATGGGTACTAGGATTAACTAGTGTGGGAGAGGGGAGAGGATCAGGAAAAATAACTAACGGGTACTAAGTTAAGCCTAGTACCCTTTAGTTATTTTTCCTGATCCTCTCCCTCTTCCCCACACTCCACCCTCCAATAGATCTCATTCTTTCTGTGGCTGAGTAGTATTCCATGAGGTATACGTACCACATTTTCTTTATTCAGTCTACCACTGCTGATTATTTAGATTGATTCCATGTCTTTCCTATTGTGAACAGTTCATGATTAACATACATCCATGTGTCTTTATGGTAGAATAAATTATATTCCTTTGAGTATATACTCAACAATGGGATTGCTGCATGGAATAGTAATTTGTTTTAAGTTCTTTGAGAAATTGCATCACACTGGCCATTCTACAAAAGTCAAAAAATAGCAGTTGCTGGCAAGGTTGGGAAGAAAGGAGAAGACATACAAACTGCTGGTGGGAATGTAAATTAATTCAGCCACTGTGGAAGTAGAGCTTCTTTTTAGCTCTGCCAGGAATTAGGACAGTCAGCTAACATTTACTGAATCGTTAATCTGTACCAGTTACAATGCTAAGCATTCTGTTGCATTCTGTAATTTTTTTTACTTTAGTTTTCTCCTATTTTACAGATGGAAAATGAGACTGAAAAGAGATTAAGCCATTTACTCCAAGTCAAGAGCAAATTCAGTTAAAGAACGTAACTGAAATTTGAACAAAAGATATACAATATATCCACTCTGTGTCCAGGAAATAAATCCTGTAATGCCTATAGGTAAGAGTGAGGCATATATTATATGAAAGAGCCAATTCAAGCTCTACATGTTTCTGTGGAAGCCCAAGTTCTCCAAAATTAATAAATAAATCAGCAGCAAGATACTCAATGCCACATCAAGCAGGTAAATAATTGTCTATTCAGTGGAGAAAGTCAATACACCTCTACTAGTTAGAGCCCAGGATTATCACATGGTAAGGTGTGGGTTTCCTATCTGTAGGGTGTTGAGATTCAACTGTTAGTGATGTGCCAGAAGTCCAGGCAGTTCAGAGGAGCATCAGGTCTCTTACATCTGGAACTTTTTTTTTCTTTTATGGAGACGGAGACTCACTCTGTCACCAGGCTAGAGTGCAGTGACACGATCTCAGCTCACTGCAACCTCCGCCTCCTGGGTTCAAGAGATTCTCTTGCCTCAGCCTCCCGAGTAGATTTGATTACAGGCATGTGCCACCAGTCCAGCTAATTTTTGTATTTTTAGTAGAGACAGGGTATCACCATGTTGGCCAGATGGTCTCGATCACTTGACCTTGTGATCCGCCTGCCTCAGCCTCCCAAAGTGCAGGGATTACAGGCATGAGCCACCGCACCCCACCTGGAACATTTATTCTTTACTTACTTCAAAAATGACATCATCACCATGCTAACAAATTAATGTGTGCTTTCACTGCCAGGTATCTAAATACAACTGGATGGCTCTTCTCATTGTGTAATTTCTATCAAGGTAACAGGAAGTTTTCATCCCAGAGTTTCCAAATAACATAGTATTTTTCTACATGGCATGAGGACTTTCTAGCCTAGATGCTTTCTACTAGCCATGACCTACCAAAAGTGTCTTCTTCCTAGAACCTAGGATTCAAGGTAACAACCAGAAACACTAACGTATTATTTGCTGAAGGAATGAAAGAGTGATGTCAAATTTAGCATATACTGACAATCATGTACTACCACATGCCTTAAGGTCAATGATTACATCTTATATATTCTCGTATTCCCAAAACCTAAAAAAAATGACATTGCATAGCGAATATTCAGTAAACATTTGTGGAACGATTCTTTGGCCTGTTATTTATATACTATCACTGAATTTAAATTACACAAGGCTTTGAGATATGCTATTAATATTTCAATATTTCTAATGAGGTGATTACATTTTTTCCAAGAAAATCCATCTAGTTACTGACTGCATTGAAATTCCAAACCAATCTTTTCGTTTTGAAGGTAACATCTTGTTTTGAAGGTTACACCAATGAATTGAAGGATTCAAAAATGTGTAACTAATGATAAAGAATCGAAATACATGCAGTACCCACAAACTATGAGAAACATCAGGAGACATTGTTAATATTCATTTAATCCTCATAACAATCTTTAGGAGTATTATTATTTCAACTTAACAGATATGAAAGAGAGAGCTCAGAAGTGTAGGAAAATGTGTCCAAGTTCAGACAATAGAATATGGCTACTTACTATGTGTCAAATACTTTATGTATATTAACTTCTCATAAACTAGGGAAGAATTCAAACCCCCAGAGTCAAATTGCAGTGTCCATATTACATTACTCTTCATATGCTTAGTGAATTTTAATTTCCTGAATTTTATATCAAATATTTGGATTCAAATAGCTAAACAAAATAGCAATATCCACAAGACATAAATTTGCAAGTACCTCTCATATAAACACTTAGCACATTATTAACAACATTTGTTGAACTTCACAACCTGAAATATACACCTCATCCTCATCTGTGAAATCTCCCTCTTTACTTGGCCTATTTTAAATATTAATATTTAAACCTAAACCTCAACTGCAACAAAACACCATTTGATCCTATGTTTCTAAATAAAATAACTCAATACAAAACATTCATGATAGCAAACTTCTAACCATTATATTGAAGATGTATTAGCCAATGCAGATTAAATATCTGTGTACTAGTTAGACAGTTTAAAAATCAGATTTTTATTTAATGTAAAGTATGATAAGCAATAGCTATTTTGGTAAGAATCCATTTCTAAGTCAAAATTGAAGATAACAAGACAGGGCCCTGCTTTGATAACCTTAGACATTTTGGAGAAAAGAAATAGTTATCTGTCCTTTCCACAACTCGGTAATGAAGATAAGCCAGAAAGAAAGTATGGCTATGCATATTTTGCACAGAGATGATTTAATAGAGTTTTGAAAAATTAAAAGTAAATAAGGGGCACCTCCTTTCTCATACTACATTGCATATTTGCAGGTCTGTCATTGTTTTCTCCTCTGGTTTGTGAGCTCCTGAGGACAGTGATTTGTATTTATGTTGTTATAAATCACCATGCACACAAACCATGCTCCATAAATATATAATAAGGTGAACAGGAACACAAATATTACAACAAGAAAATGAAGTCCACAGTGACTAAACTTCACAATTCATGTGTGCCCTTCCATTTCCTCTGGCTCTGACTCAAATTGTCAGGATCCGAGTTTCTCTCTAATCATCAGCTCTTTCCATACACTTAAGAACTAACCTTCACCTTCAAATCTCATGCTTACAAACACTCTAATTTTTACCAAGTCATTATAAAGTAGCAGCTATTACTGGTGCTAAATTTATGAAATTCAACAAAGGTCCATTAAGTAGTAAAAAATATTACTAGTGGTAAATTGATCAACTTTTAACAACTGCCCCAATTCCATGAAAATAAGAGAATAAATGAAGAATTATGAATCCAGAACTAGAGAGAGAGGTTTCCAGAGGAGCACTTACACAGATTACTTGGAACTAGAATATTAATGCCAAATTACATTAAGTGATTTTCATATGCAGAAACAGAGAAATACGTGAATATATTTCTCCAAATGTGAATATGTTCCTTCAAGTTTCCCCAATGTTGGATAGAGCTGTGCAAAAAAAAAGTTGGTGATTGAGAAATGTCTACCAAATTTTGGTTGCCCTTTCACAATTATTAAACCAAGTATTTATGGCAAAGAATCAGAGACTTCTGTAATAGTGTCTCCCCTATTTATTTCTCTTCAAAATAAACTTTATTACATAATCCATTTTAAATTTAAAAATAGATTGGACTATAGTAAAATCTGTTATCATGAACAGTTATGCCTCGCTTTTAGCTGATCTGGCACAGATATAAGCCAAGATTTTATTTCGTAAATTGGCAAATAACAATTTGGTTCTAATTTGAATCCTAATGGAAGGGCAGTTTCTGCCCCTCCCTTCAAACTTCAGCTGATTTTTTCTAACTCAAAGCATACAGATATTACATACTCTTTTATTTTGATTTACGTTTTAGAAATATAAACATGCTCTATTTTTACTATGTGTAATTGAGGCAATTAGGTTTTTAAGATGAAAAGATGTAAAAAAAAAATTAGTCTGTAAATTGATAAAGTCATCAGTTATTTTTAAATTTCTAACCTCCCTCCTAAAGGGGATATATAATCGCTGAGGTTGATTGTGTTACTCTTCACATACATTTGGTGCCTCCCCTTAAATGCTCTTCCTTGTGAAAGGCTGATGCATCACCATGCTCTTTCACAAAAGTTGTTTTCCACTTTTGCCCCACAGCTATAGGAGCGAGAACATGGTTTGCATGCTCTCTGCTGCTTTCATTAACTCACTTATCAAACAGTAAGCAGCTAATGGATCATAGGTTCTAGAATAAAGACAATGTAGAATAGAGCCACAGCTGCCCCACGATGGACATGTGGCATGAAAAAGAAATAAGTCATTTTATGTAAGATATTAAAATATTGTGGTTGTTCGTTACCATAGAATTACCTGGCGTGTCCTCTCTTAATATGCCTGTTAGATATACTTTGAAAATGGTTGACGCTTTGTTTAGAGAGAATGGCCATTATTTACCATCAGAACTTCTAAAAAACATGTGTTTAATAGGATCATTTATCATGAGGAATTAACTGTAAACATATGAACAAATCATCGTTACTTGGTCAGGTAACAGGACATAGAAATAGCGTTGCCTTAAAAATTCTCTTAAATCTGTTAAATAATCACAACCAAGTTTAACCCATGTCTTTGTAATAACATGAGATTTCTCTTTTAGAATGTTTTCATACAGAGAGCCAAGAGTAAAGAACACAATTGGTTAACCATGTTTAATTATTTGCCTTTCTGTAAGAAGTACCCATACTTATTTATTTTCTAACAACAAAAAGCACCGTTCTGTACTCCAGCGGAAAAATAAAACACAGGAAAAATGTTGTTTGGTTCAAAGCCCCACATTTTCCCACTTCACTTCTCATTTTGTTCTTGAAGTGCTGGTACTGAGGAGTGATTTTACTGTGTAAACAGCTCAGTATTTTCACTAATTTCCAGTAGTTACCAATGGTCTTTTACGGTGATTTAAGAGAATTATGTTTCTACCACATAACATATTTAAGCTAAAAGGAGGCATCTGGGTGTCATGTCCTAAACAGTGCTAAATTCTTAAACCCTTACATATGCACAAATATGCAGTGTCAATAGGAAATGATATTGGTATCAGTAATACTGAAAGAGAAGAGAGAGAGAGAGAGAGAGAGAGCACAGAAAGCAGCCTGGTTCCCTCAGTAAGGAATTGACATGTTCTGTTTTATCACATTCCCTGTAAAATGTTACAAAATATACTCCAAAACACACTTTTTGTGTATGAGTTGGAATTAGAGAATTATTCTTTTACGTTAAAACATAGATTTTCCAGCTCAATAGTTTCCACAAAATGTCAGGCAATAAAACAGCCAGTTAGACCAGCTTGAGAAAATAAAAATACGAAGATATTCTCTCTAATTGAGCTACACTGTGGAGGCCCTAATTGTATGCTATGTTTAAAAAGATGATCTGTGCCACCAACAATATTCATATTCTCTCTGTAGATGGCAGATGATTTGTCTCCAAGAACACTGTGATAAATGCCCTGCTACACTAGGAATCTAATGTTCTAATGTTTGAGGATATGCTTTGTTTTCATATCTGTATCAACACAAAATCTTTATTTGCAAGGTCTGTCATTTCAACTTACTTGTGAGAAATGATTTCTTCTCCTAGAGATTGTCAGTACTCATCTCAGATTCCAGTCATCAACAAGGACAGCAAAATGGAGGAGAGTTCCTAATGCCAAGAATATACAAACATCTTATTCTAGAAGAAGATTCTATCAGTGATGACTGCTCTAAGAAAGGCAGGAAAAAAAAGATTTTAGGAAACATTTTCAGTTCAATGAACCATATCCTACCTTTTCTCTTTCCGGAAAAATAAAATAGACAAGAATGAGTGATATAAAAGTGGCCAGGTATATCAATGCTGTTTCACTGCTGAGTGATTAGCCTTTGGAAGTTCTTCAAAGGCAGCTAGGGTGAAGGAAAATTTCTTAGTAAATTAGTTGAAATTACAATGAAAAGAAATTACAATGATAAGAAATGAGAAGTGTGCATGACAAAGAACCTAGGCTTCTTTCACTGAAAAACCAGATAAAAGACAAAGCACAAAGCTTTAATGATGCTGATTAGATGCCACTGAGGGGCAGCCCCAGAAACCGAAAACTCCCAGCATTTTTGAGAAGATAACTAAAGAAAATAAGAAAATTGTCTCAACCCTGAAAAATATAGTACACTACTCTAAAGAAGACGAAACACTCTATTTGGATAATTGATTATAAGATATTTGAAATAAAGATGTTTTCCTAAGACAAACTAATATGTAGTCAAGAAAGTATTTTAATATGACAATATTATTTGCAATATTTGAATTGATAGGCACAGTCATTTGATAAACAAGTGTGATCTCAGCCTAAGAATCAATCTGATTCAGGGAATATGTAATCCATGTGGAACCACGTGTCTAATGTGTTTCCTCTGTTTTGTGTTTAGGGCTTTATGACACGCTGATCTCAATCCCTAGCCATGAATATGGCATCTTGGGGAAAGGCTTCCTGATGGCATCTTGAACTGGTAGTTTTCACCTCTGAGATAGGCTTGATTGCCCTGGCCTTTAAATGTCAGGGGCTGTGCAGGAAAGGTTGAGACTTTGCTCTTAAGATCTAGCAGTACCAAAATTTTCCCTGCTGATGAAGAAAAAGCAAATATTTTATTTCCTTCAAAATCTAGAAAATTTACTCTCCTCAAATTAAACAGAATGGGCAAACACTTATCTCTATTGTCCTTCAACTCAGAGAGAGCTATTAAACTTAGCAACTTTCTTAAACCTAATCTCCGGAAGACATGGCTGAGACATGTAATTAAAAGAAAAAAGGCCAGGCGTGGTGTTCATGCCTGTAAATCCAGCACTTTGGGAGGCCCAGGTGGGTGAATCACCTGAGTTCAGGAGTTTGAGACCAGCCTGGCCAACATGGTGAAACCCGTTTCTACTAAAAATACAAAAATCAGCCGGGTGTGGTGGCACACACCTATAATCCCAGCTACTTGGGAAGCTGAGGCAGGAGAATCGCTTTAACCTGGAAGGGGGAGGCTGCAGTGAGCTGAGATCACACTACCGTACTCCAGCGTGGGTGACAGAGCGAGACTCCATCTCAAAAAAAAAAAAAAAAAGGAAAGAAAAACTGTTAAATATTAGCTAAGAGGCCTTACCTGGAGTTGTAAAGCAGACATTGATTAACGGTAAATGTGAAGAGCTTATATACCTAAAAAAAGAAATATTTTTATCCCTGTTCATCTAGGATATAGGCTCCCTCTTCTAAAAACTGCTTTAATGCTTAAAAAGAAAAAATAATTATATCTATAGAAAAAGGGACAAATATAGCTCCTTAATATTTTGGTCGAACATTCATAGCCATCTGTATAAATAGCCATGGAAGTAGAATGATAGTTAATTGAAATTGTTTTTGTAAAATAGCAATGTCCCCCATCCAAAAATATAACAAGAGTTACTACACAATATGATTTTCTTTTCTCTTCTTGAGTTAGGGTCTCACTGTGTTGCCCAGGCTGGAGTACGGTGATGCAATCTCAGCTCACAGCAACCTCTGTTTCCTGGGTTCAAGTTATTCTCCCATCTAGGCCTCCCACACAGCTGGGACTACAAGCATGTGCCACCATGCCTGGCTAATTTTATATATTTTTTAGTAGAGATGGAGTTTTCCCATGTTGGCCGGGCTAGTCTCAAACTCCTGGGCTCAAGGGATCTGCTTGCCTCAGCCTCCCACAGTGTTGGGAGCCACTGAGCCTGGCTGCAATTTTAAATTTTCTAGTAGTTTCATTAAAAAGGTTAAAAGAAACAACACAAATAAATTTTGATATATTAATTTTATAATACATAATCAGTATTAAAACAGTATTAAAATCAAATATTAATCAGTATTAAATAATCAGTATTAAAACAAATGTATACTGCCTTGGTTAAGTTTGACTTTAATTAATTAAAATGAAATAAGAAGAAAAAGTCCCTCAGTTGGCAATAGCTGCATTTCTAGAACACAATACCCATAGTGCCTAGTGGCTCTCATACTGGACAGTGCAGTATTGGAACACATAAAGGTCAAAACATGGACATAAAAGTTCAGGAAAGAGATGCTCAGATTGGGTAAATGAACTTTTTAAGGCTACTCAACTGGGATCCTTTTTCTAAGCTCAAGATATTTCTTCTAAGTAATGTTTTCTTGCATTGTAATGCACTAAATTTTAATTTTACATACCAAAAAAACCATTTTGTAGTTCTTAACAGTGCAGATCAGTGAAGACTAATTCCCTGATTATACTATAAAACTTAGAGGTTTCCAAATGAGCCTCTTTAAGACATTCAGCAGCTCTGCAGTCTGATTAGGAGAAATGGATACTCTTATGGCTCATATTTTATTCTTTTCCTGTAATCAGCCAAATGTCCAAATTGTCACAAGTCTTCAGCCCATGTTTTTCTTTCTCATTTTAGTTGGTCATTAGGTTCATGGTTTTATTAAGGTTCCTGTGGCAGTGTCAGCCATATTCCAGAAATCAAGTGCATGTCATGCCATATCCAGATCCTTTTTTAAAGTGTCTTTCCAGACAACTGGCCACAGGCAGAGTCACTTTAGTTAACTCAGCTGTAACAGATGATGGATCTCCTTCACTATGGGATCCCTCATCCATCATAAAGCACTCCCTGCCCTGTACAGAGATAATACATCATTACAGGGCTCAGGGACATAAGAGAGAAGAATCACAAAGAATAATATACCAAAGAATGTGTTTTCTCAGCACAAGATAGGGCCACATCAAGCAAACAAATAAAAACAGAATTTTCTTCAGGTGTGAGTACGCTTGCTTTATAAAATCTTCTGCTGTAAACGTGCTTTGTTGCTGCATAAAATTAAGAGTCATCCTTTTGTGTTCTCAGACCTTATATCTCTTTCATTCAATTATCCTCTAATGCCCTGGACTGTACTGGAAACTGTCCCAGCGCCTTGTCAAATCCTTTTATTTTTGTTATGAAGCAGGTTTTACCTGAAGGAGATGCCCATTTGTTCCCAAACGTAATTAAGTAAATTTGGATCTTTTAGAACAAGAAAAGCATATGAGTGGCTAAATAGCAAAGGACATTTTCTGTGTTTTTCTACAGCACTAAAACACCACGTTCTCTCCATCTAAGTAAAAGACAAAACAGAACACTGCCAACCCCTACTGACATCGTACACATTATTTGATCGTCGTTATCCCCCACTTAACAGGTGGAGAAATTGAGATAGTGAAAGATAATTAGAGCTACCTAGTGCCACAAAATAGAAGACAGAGCTAGAAGTCATTAACTCTGTCAATTTCCACAGCACAGCTGAGGCACTGTGGTTTTGAAAAGAACAGATGGTAAGTGAAGGCAAAAGCTGAAGATGAGACCTTCCTTTAGTAACTCAGAAAGCTGTGGAATGCTATTCTGCATGCTAAGTAGGATAGAAATTCCATATATTGAAAGCAAGCCATAGTGCCTTATATGAGGTTATAAAAAATATATCCCTTTCAAAAGGGTGGCCTATATTTATAATATCTTTTAGTGTCCTATTTTCAGGGGATCCAATTTCAAGAAAGGTATTTTTTTGCTTTAAATAGTAGGTGGTCTTTTCAATGATCTGTTCTGAAAAGACCACCCACTATTCATCCCAAGTAGTAGGCTACAATTACATATTTTAGATGGATTTCTCTAGATTTTGTTTTTTGCCATTCAGTTCTATAGTGCCAATAAGAATAATCTAATCCACCAACCAAGTCCATCTCTTTCTCCCAAATAAATTCTAACCTGTTAAGGTTTTACTTCTGTCTCCAGAAACCTTAGAAACAAACTTTTTTTTTTGTAATGCAAACCTGAGAACCAAGAAGTCTGGACACTCTTCTTTCATGATATTATTTGATATTATTTTTCATGTACCCATGATGTTTTTTGTTTTTTTTTTTTTTTTGGAGATGGAGTCTCGCTCTGTTGCCCAGGCTGGAGTGCAGTGGCACAATCTCTGCTCACTGCAACCTCCGCCTTCCGGGTTCAAGTGATTCTTCTGCCTCAGCCTCCCAAGCAGCTGGGACTATAGCCACATGCCACCACACCCAACTAATTTTTGTATTTTTAATAGATATGGGGTTTCACCATATTGGCCAGGCTGGTCTCGAACTCCTGACCTCATGATCCACCCACCTCAGCCTCCTAAAGTGCTGGGATTGCAGGGATGAGCCACCGTGCCTGGCCTTTTTTCTTAATATACCAAAGAAGCAATACTTTAAGCTATGAGGTATCTTAATTTCCTTCTGCCATATTCCCATCACTGATATTATTTTATTTTAATCATATAATAACTTTTAATTCCATGTCTACAATTAAGACAAATTATTCAACTTTTAACTATATACTCTAAAACTACACTGTCTAATATGGTAGCCACTAGCTGTTTGTGGATATTAGCACATGAAATGTGGCTAATTCTAACTGAGGTACATTGAAGTATAAAATTCACATCGGATTTGAAAAGCTTTTAATCCAAATCAAGTAAAACATCTCCATAATTTTAATATTGACTATATATTAACATAATATTTGGAATATATTAGGTTCAATAAAACATTTAAAAATTACCTTTTAACTTTTTTACAAATGTGACTATCAAAAATTAAAAACTACATATATGACTTAACATTTTAGTTATACTGGAAAGTGCTACTATAGAGCAGGGGTGGGCAAGCTTTTCTTGTGAAGGCCCAGATAGTAGTATTTTGAATTTTGATGTGGCTATATGGTCCCTAGTTAAATTATTCAGCTCTGCCCCTATAGCATGAAAGTAGGCATAAACAATATGTAAACTAATGAGCATGGCTGTGTTCCAATAAAACTTGATGGACACAAATTAGAATTTTGTAGAACTTTCATATGTTATGAACTATTCTTATTTAACTGTTTAAAATATAATTTTTAAAAAATCTCCTTTCATGGGTCAAAAAACTCCCCAAAAAAGAATGCAGGATGGTCAGATTTGGCCCATGGGATGTAGTTTGCCAACCCTTTTTACAGAGTATATGTTACAGAAAGTGTGATGTGGGAGCAACCCTATCATCCACCAAAGTCCATTCTCCCCATCAAAGAACCAAGTCCTGTTATAAAGTTGGAAAAAGAAATCTTAAATTAGGATGGCTGGGATGAAAGTAGAGGTAAGGATGCTGGTTTAATTGCTCATGTTCCATAAATCACAAACATTTTTCATCTTCAGGAATTAGTGCTATAACATTTTATTCCAGATATTCTTATGCTAGTATTTTTTTTCATGCAAATTTTAAAAATGGAGATGAAGAAGCTGAGACAGAAGGTGAAAAAGAATTCACAGATGTTAGTTAATTTTCCTTCCTAGATTTCAGTTGCACTACCCATTGTGCAGTAGGTGAGTCAGCTGGTGGGGCCGAAAAAAGAAGTCAGCAGAAGGTGATGCCTTGGCAGAGTCAAACAGCAGATGAATTTTGTTACTGACATTTACCCATCTCTTCCATCTTTGCCTATTAACCTCAGACCTTACAGAGCTTAGTCTAGTAGGGCAAGTAGACTTTAAGTAAATAAACATATATGATTTAAAAATATGAAAACATACGAAATTAAAAAGCAGGTACAATAAAATGGTGTTTCCCGAACTTAAACATGCCTATATAACCTGAGGATTTTGTTAAAAGGCTGTACATGATTTAGTTTATTTAGGTGACACCCTTCATTCTGCATTTCTCTTGAGCTTCCAGGTGATGCTGAAACTTTGATCCTTAGACCACATTTTCTAAAACGCAAGGTTTACAGTGAGAAGTTTTTTTTTGGGGGGGGGGGTTCAATGATGCATCCTAATTACCCAGAATAGCACTTAGTACATAATAATCACTTAAATATATTTAGAATGAATGAAAATTGATAAAGAAGAAAATCACATGGATATATCATTTAGATTGAGGTATCTAAAAAATGTCTCTGATGGAGAAATATTTGAGCTGATCCTGGACCCAGAGCTATCTTATCTTCCAAATGCTACCACCGCATTCCTTCTTCCTCCATTGCTTATTCTCAACTCTAAGAATGGGTTCCCATAAAATACCTCAAATAAAGAGGGAGATCATGGATAATAGTGAAGTATTTTGCAGCTTCTGTGGCATTTGCATTTGTAACATTAGTGCCTGAAGAAGGAACACTTTCAGAGGAAAGACTCTCTAATGATGGAGTTCAAGGACTAGTGACAACCAAATGGTGACATATTTGGTGTTAGTGTCTGTTCATTTGATCATGTCAAATAATAAAACAACTTACTACAAGTCTGTACATAAATGTAGTGATACAATCATTAACAAGATTGTATTAGTTTACATTTTTTTCTGTAAACTAAGGCTGACTGTTATGATTAACACTATTTTCCCTCACAGAGGAACTGACAGAATAGTGGACTCCTAGAGTGGTAAAGAACCTGAGGGATCATCTATTTCAATCTCTTTCTTAAAGTATTTTTTATTTCCTGTTTAAGCTTTAAATGGTTATGCAATCTGAGCTCACAAAACAATCTATTCCATTATTAGTGCCTGGTAAATGGTACTAAGTTTTTTCATTAATAATTTATCTATTTCTAAATCTTTTATTTACTTGTTCTGGTTCATTTATTCAACAGATATTTTAGTACCAACAACATGTTGAGATAAGTGCAGTTAGTCATGGGTCTTGCATATATATTCCTGTCCTCGGGAGCCCATCAGAATAAGTCTGATTCATTTTCCCTGTGACAGTGCTTCATAGTTTTAGAAGACAGTTATTCTTAAAGATGTGGGAAACTGTCCATTTATCTTTATGAGAAGTTATTTCATTTGGTCACTCTGTCATAAGTGCCACGTGCCAGTTGTTGTTTCAAGCACTTGGGCTATTGCTGTGCACGGGACAGACATGGTCTTTGTCCTCATAGAAACTATAGTTTATTGAGTAGTGCATGTGATGAACAAGTTAATACAATGTTGAACATTTTTATAAGGCAAGAAATGATGCCATGAGACCTAGGCAGTACGAGAGTAGGATCCCTAACAATTCACCTTTAAATTGGAGCCTAAAGAACTGAGGTTGAACAGAATTCGAGAAAGAATATCCTAAACCAGGGAACAGAGAGTACAAAAACCCCATTTGAGAAACAGGATGTCATATTTGGAACAAAGATGGCTATAGCATAATGTGGGAAGGAAAAGCGTTATGAGATAAAGCTGGAGGAACCAGGTCTTGAAGGGCTTTGTAACTTAATTGGCAGGTTTTGTACTTACTTGAACCAAAAGACATGAAGGTGAGGAGTTTTAAGCAAGATAGACACAATCAGATTTGGATTCTATAAAGATTGTTCTGGCTTCAATGTTCAGAATGGAATGGAAGTGAATAGAGACAGGGAGATATGCCAGTTATTCTTAAAATGTGGCATGCATATAAATCATATGAGGATCTTGTCAAAATGTAGATAAGTAGGGTTGGGTGAGCCCTGAGATTCCACATTTCTAACAAACTCCCAAGTACATGAAGAAGACTGTGGACTGAGAGATGATGGAAAGTAGATAAAGTGATAGCAGTATAGATGAAGAGAAGTGGATGGATTCAGGTGAGTTTTAGGAAACAAATTCGGTAGGTCTTCACATATGATTTGATGTGGGATAAGAGGAAAAGGATGCTCCCCAGATTTCTAACTTAGTAAATGGGGAGTTAGAATCATAATGTCTTTGAACATAATATTTGTGATTGAAAACAGCTAAATCTCAATTATTTTCAGCCTTTCATAAATATAACAAATTTTCTCCAGTCAGCTGTCTTGGTTAATGAACTCTCATGTATTTATTCAAAGATGTGTTAAGTGGCTTAGAAAATGCATAAGCTTAAATGTATTGCCTTGATATGGGATTTGTGCTTTTTTAAAGACAAGCAATCTAAGTATTAGCTTTCTGTATACATAGCAACATGCACATTCAGTAACTTATATCCTTGCAGGCGTGCAGATCTGTACTTCTACAAAGCACTATGGACTTCAATAGCTTGCATACCAATGGGACCTCTTTTGGCTTTAGCAGCAGAAATGGGTAACTAGAGATGAAAAGGCTCATTTCCTAAGTTTTTACTACTGGTGTGGTAGTAAGAATGGCAATCACATTTCTGTGATGAGCCGACATGGTTTTTAACAGCTAGCATTCTTTCTCCACTCCCATAGCACATTATCTGGTAGATTTCTGTTAAACAGAAGAGGCAATTTAAAGGTTTGATTATTATAGATTTCTTAAAGTTTAGCCCACATAGCAATTGCAGCCAGCCTTTCTAGAATAGTTGAAAGAGAGAGGAAAAGAAAAGTCTGATGCATTGAAACAGCAAAATCTCATTGTGAGAGACAGACCTGTTCTCTCTCCTGTCTGAAATATAACACCATTTTGTTTTATGAACAAAATGTTTATTTGTTGAGCTATTCAGGCACAGGGATGATGAGCAGGTCCTAGACTTGTAAGCTGACTTGGACAGTTAAAATATTCTTGGTTGCTAAGCTTTAAAAAGATGGTTGTTTATGGTATATAATCCATAGTTTTCCATCTGCTTAAATGGAAGCTGACAAAACTTCAAAGTCAATGCCTTTCTTATAAAGTGATCCTTTGTGATGTAATTTCAGAATAAAATCTCTAGGCTGAAATAGTATTTTCTCCCATGGAGATAACATTAAGAAATAGAGATTACTAATAAACAATCTGAGAACATAGATGAGTAGCAGTGAAAGGAAGAAAAGTCATTTCTTTAATTCTCTTTAATGCTGTCAAAAAATAACATCACTCAGCTGAAACAAGCAATTTAAACTAGGGCTACAGGAACTGGGAAAGCCAACAGAGGCATTGCCAAAGTCCCAGGAAAAGACAGACAGTTGTCTTATGATAGAAGACATCATTACGGTACCTGCCCAGCACCCAACACTGCTCTCTGTCAACTTCTTTGCTGACCAACAAGGATGGGTCCCTGTGGAAAAGATGATTCTATGTCTTTCCTCCTGGATTCATGAATAGACCAAATTTCCCAGCTTTCCTTGTGTTCAGATCGCCCCGTGATTAAGCTCTAACAATAGAATGTGGGTGAAAATGATGAATGCCACCTCTAGGCCTGGCTTCTAAGAACCCTTTCAAGAGTTCCTCCACCTGCTCTGCCTCTTCACCCATTGGCTGCTCAGTTGAAGAAGAAACAATAGAGAATTCTGACATCATAGAGGAAGCCAAAGCTATAAGTCATTGTGCTGTAGTTGTTGTTATTGCAGCCATCGGTACAGTTGACTAATAAAGATCATATGGCCATATGCTTGCTATGTGACTCCAGGACCCAAGTTAATTGCACTGAGGGTAAGAAGTTCGCTTTTGTTGAGCCAGGTTCTCATGTCCTGGATGAGAAGAGTTCAGTGCTCCTGACCCCTGGTACTGAGGACATGTCAATTTAGAAGCTTGCAGCAGCCACATTTTATCATAGGTGTGTGAAACAGATAAAACCAGACTGATGAAGTGATTAACAAGCCAGAGCGCCCACAAGAAAGACCATGAGGCATGCTGTGCAATGTGCCAAAAAAGCTTGGTTTCCTGAAAGTTTGCTTTGTCCTGATTTTCTTAAGAAATAAATCTTATTTTTAATTAATAGGTTTTTATTTATGTATTTTTAACTTTTAGCATGCTCCATCGAGTTTTTATGAACTGGCCAACAAGACACCTTTTACTTATCTAAATTCATGTGACTGATGATCAAAGCTGGGATTTGGGACAGTTCTTAAAGCAGGCCTCAAAACCAGGCCACTTACTGCTCTTCTTTCCAGAGACTCAGAATTAACCTTATTCTAAAGAAGATTCAGGAACTCGAATCATACTATTTCTGTTCAGTAATTCTGGCTATTCTTCCAAAATTGCAACAGAAACCAAGAATCCCAATCCCATCTGGACTGCCTGTTGCTTTATATCAGATTGCATGGTTTCTTCAGAACAACAGGGTCTTTTAGCTAAACAGAGACCCTGCTGACTTCAGTGGTGGGAAAAGATAAGGAAAGTGTTAAGATACTTTGATTCCTTTAGGAAGAAGGAAGGAAAGAAGACAGAAGTAAGTTGTGGAAGATATAAAAATAGATCGGACACATCTGAAAAGAGAAAAAATGAGGCAGAAAAAAGGAATACAAGGAGAAGGAAAGGACTGTTGGTCAAGTTTATCACTGCTGGTAGGCAGACCAACAGACACTGAATGAAGAAAGAAGTTGCCCCATAAGCCTTTACAAGTCTGATCTTCAAAACGAAACACAGTTATGAGAAAACGATCATGTTCCTTCTGTGTTTGGGGTGTTCAGGAAGCAGAGAAGACAGTCTGTTGATAAATATAGCTATTTTGTGTACAAATTTACAACTCTGAGTCTGAAATACTATGTATATATCATATATATGTATACATTTATCGTGTGTGTGTGTGTGTGTGTGTGTGTGTGTGTGTGTGTATGAGATAGAGTGGAAGTCTATACACATACACAAAGGGCAAGTAAAATTTTACATGCTATGAAATAGGACCTTTATATAGATAAGACAATTTTTGAAGCAGTTGGCAAGCCAATAAATGATTTTTAACCTGTGATCACAGTTACCTTTGTTGTTCTGGATTTTGCTGCCCTCTCTAAGCTCACTGTCTCTAGTTTCTTCTATGCTCAATTTTTCTTTCATATAGCAAGCAGAATGATATGTTGACAGCAAAAATTTGACTATTCATCCCTGGCATAAAAATCTTCAGTGACTTTGCATATTTTTTTGATGAAGCAAAATCTCCTTATTAGCCCAATGCAAGTTGTGCTTAGCATATGCTTGGATCTACATTTTTTTTTTCCTTTTTATCCCATTTGCAACCAAACTAAGCTACTACCTCTTCCCCTAACATTTAAAATGTTGTTACCTTAGTCTGAAGCTGCCCTTTCTAGCCTCCTCTCTTAATAAATCATTGACAGTCTTTAAAGGGTGCCCTTGAATAGCAAGCGTTAGTTCCTTTATTGGTCTTTCCTTCCTCTTAACCCCATGACCTTTTTTTATTGTTTGTCATGTGTTATTGACATTACTATATGCCAAGCAGTTTACTAAACTCATTTTTTTCACAACAACTCTATAAGTATTCCCATTATCATCTGCTTTATAAAGAAACCAGAATATAATCTATCCAAAGACACAGGAATGTTAGGAGTCAGAACCAAGAACTGAATGCTAGTATGCTGGCTCCATAACCCACTATCCTTACCATGCTGCCTCTTTTACAGCTTGTGCTCTGTCCATGGTTATTTGCAATTCATCTCTCCCACTAGAATATAAGCTCATTGAAGGCAGACGTATCTTATTTTTCTTTGTTTCCCAAGCAGTAATTATGGATTACAGTGTATATATGCATGTATAGATTTTTCCTTACTTAAATGGATAGAGAAGGATGTTATTATATTTTGAAGTCTATATATATTACAGACAGTGATAAAATTTTACACTGCAATGAAGTATTCATCTGAGGAGCCTCTAGTAAACGTAGATAGCTCATAAGCAGCAAATCAAGTAAAATAATCTACATTCTGTGGTTTTAAAAAGGGACTCTTATTCAAAATTTTAGTGTCCTGAATCCTTTCTCTTACTAGAAAATGTGAAACAGGAGCAAAAGTTCATTAGACCTAAATGTGAAGGAATTTTCAGAACATGAAACTGTAACTGCATTCCAAAATTTCATTTTCCTGTCTTTACTTCCACTACTTTCACATCATTACCAGTAAATATTCTTTTAGTATAATGAATCTACAAAACATCATTCATCTAAAATATGGTGGAAACATAAAGAATTCACTCTAGTTCCATTGACCATCACGCAGATGACCAGATATTGTTCTGATCTAAATGGTTCCACTGAATTTTTATCATAAAACTGGAATAATCCTTTTTCTGGCTTCTTTTCATGATCACCATCTGAAGTTATTTTTATTTGTTGATTTTTATATGCCTCATAAGCAAGTCTCAGCATTCATAATAGCATAAGTAGCTTATGTTTCTTTCAGTGAAAGTTATAGTAGATGCTGTCCATTCATTTGTATCTTTAAAAAATAATTGCTGAGAAGTTTCTTAATCCTATTACATTTAGTAAATGTTTTCAAATTCTGATAAAATAACATGTAAAACAACAATAAGAAGTATAGGTGATTTCTTATCTGCTCATACAACTTTCATTACTTCATTAGATTACTTTGTGTAATGGTTTTATTTACTATTTACTGGATACAGTGCTGCACAAGCAGGCAGACTGGATCTCTGCTGTGTTCACCTCAGAATGAGCTATTTGTCTCTGATTATTCAAGTCTTGTTATATTAGAATTGTAGCATATTCCCCAAAAGGAAGAAACATGGCACAGAAAATCACGATGGAGACAATATAAGAAAAGCTCCTATTGCCTTTTTCCAGAGGACTAGACCAGAACATTCTAAACTTGGAATGCTGCACTGCCATCTGGGGGATAAAAATCTTCATAGTACATTTACTATTGAGCTGAGATGGAGGGGCGAGATTCCACAACAATCAGAAGAAATTGGGAGCAATGAGAATTTTTTCTAAAATACAGTGTGAGGTCCTCTATTAAATTCTGGGTTATTTCCCCAAGACAAAATATATATAAATCCATCCCTACCCTTTAAAATAGTGTTCTGTCATAATGATGTATTTATGACATGTTTTATTTTCTTTAAATTATTATTTGAACCTAAAGAGTTTTAGAAATTATTTAGCATATTCCCCTTATTGCAGAGATGATGAAATGGAGATGCAAGTATTTCTATATTTTGCGTTGTCACAGAACTAGTAGTAGATCCAAGAGAAATACATCTCTTATTTCCCAACTGAATGTCCTCTCTTCTGCAAGGTTCTGTTCCCAACAATATCAGAACTTAGATGCTTCCCAACCTGGTAAATAGTCACTTACCCAGTTTCCCACGGGTAAGACACATGTACAAGTAAGTCAACAATAGTGTTGATTTTCAGTTTCTATTACATACATTCCTCTAGTGGAAGGCAAATAAAGATATTAAGGTGGAAGAGTAAGTGGCAATGATTGATTTCTGTGCTTATTTTAGAGACTAATATATTTGTTCATTATTAATCTTTTGATATTTATCTCCCAGAGTCCAGAGATGTCACTGATTTTAAAAAGGAAATTAAAAAAAAAATAACCTTTGGTCCACACATAATTACCATTATAATAAACAAAAACCTAAAATATATTAATTTGGTTTCTGCTTAGTAAGATAACGAATCATTGGGTTACATGGAAAGTAAAAAGTAAACTGTAAGTTACCAAAAAATGTAGCTTCATATGGTCAAGTAGTTTTATTATTTTTCCATTAATTTTGAACCTATTTATTGTATTTAAGTAACAATAATGTCATTCCTTTACTATTTATTAGCGTTGTATTATTCCTACTTTTAAAGGATTGGGCAATTCATTGGTATCAACTAAAATGAAGTCATCTTTACCCGCAGTAAAATTCAAAATTCCTAAGTCATACTTTCTAATAAATGGGATTTCCAAGGGTCTTATTCTCATGCACAGGGAATAGCTGCAGCTCCCCTGGGAATCCCTCTATGGCTTCCAAGCTCTGTCCAACCCTTAAGAATAATAGGTAAAATCCCTTAGTCCCTAGCCATGCCTCTAGCAGTCTGCAAACCAAAGGGTCCGAAGTGCTTTAAACCTGAAATGACTGAATACAGATTTTATTTTTAGGGGAGAATGACAGCATAGTCACTATAGAGAGGCATTCAGTTCACAAGCTCTTGATCCATGGAGGTAGCATGAAGAAGAAAATGAGAAATGAATGGACATCAGACTGACATAATATTAAGAGAATTAATATAGAACAGTTAATATATACTCTTAAAAATTGTAACCCACAGCAAAAGTACATCTTACTATCAACGACACCCATATGTATATAAACAGATAAAAGCATATGAACAGATGCTCCTATGCTATAACGGAGAGATATAAAGTAAAGAAGTTTATTTCTCTCATGTTAAGTTCCAGATGGAAGAATCAAGCCTGGAATGTTAAGCTAGGTGTCTCTTGGTGTCTGGCCTTCCTCTTCAGACCACATTTTTGTCTAGTTAGGTGCTTCACTGCCCATCACGCTGCCAAACTCAATTAATGACAAAAAGGAAAAAAAAAGAGGGAACTATTTGATAGACATAATTTAATACTCTTTTTTTCTGCTCTAACATAAATACAATGGACTGAGTAATTTATAAAGAAAAGAAATTTATTTAGCTTATGATTCTGGAGACTGAGAGGTCCAAAAGCATTGCACCAATCTGGCAAAGGCCTGAGGTGGCAGAAGGGTAGAGGGGCAAGTGAGTGTGAGACAGAGAAAAAGGGGCCAAACTTCCACAATAACCCCCTCCTGCAATAACAGCACTTATCTATTCATGAGGCCAGAGCTCTTTAGACCTAACCACCTCTTAAATTAACCCCTTAATATTGTTGCAATAGCAATTAAATTTCAACATGAGTTTTGGAGGGGACATTCAAACCATAGTAATGTCATACTCTTGCCTTAAAGTTCATGCAATAGAAGTTATATATTTCAATTCAGTTCATTTCCTACTGGCAGGGCTTTATTCTGCAGTGACATCTAGAGGCACAAGGGACTGGAATATACCAGTTTTAGTTGGGTGGCCCTGTGCTGAGTTAATAGTCTACTACATGTAAAAAAATGCGTAAGCTAGAGTAATGCTAGCTTCTATGTAAAAACAAAAAAAGGGAGGTCTCCCAAAATGAAAAATAGTTTAAAGACAATTAAAGTTTATTTCTCATCTGTGTGTGGCATTTGTTTACAGGAATAGGTTTATATGGGCTCTGCCATCTTTAATACATGGGTTCCATTTCTGGGGATGTGAGAGAGGTGTTCTCTCCTTTACATGGTTGAGGAAGTAAAAGAAGATGGAGAAAGTATTCATATTTCTTAAACACCTTGGCCAAGAAATGACGCACTTAATGGGTCACTTTTATATCATTAATTGGCAAGCAGTTACGTGATTCTAGTTAGATGCAAAGGGCGCTAAAACATGTAATCCCTGGATGAACATACTCTTCCTAGTATCAACTCTGTAGTATAAATGACAGCATGAATTTGGGTGGAAAGGTAGTTTTATCTGGAACAGAAAAGAAGAATGAATATCAAATTCTACTTCAGTCTCTGGCATCACTGCCCATTTAGGTCACAATTTTCAGTCATAATTAAAACATGCTCTTGCCCTCCTACCCTTCAAGAGAGACAGCTGAAAAGTTCTATTCAGGTCCTGCATCTTGCTAAAGTTATCTGTACCCCACTTCCTAACCTATCTATAGTGGTGAATAGGAACAGGATAGACATGCTTTTTTAAAACTCAATTTTCACAAAGAATAGAAACAATACAACAGTAACTGGACTCAATATCATGGCAGTGGAGTAATTTTCTATGTTAAGCTATCTGGCAGCACTTTGTACCATCCTCTGCTGCACACCTTCCTTGGTCATTATCCTATGAATGTATGGCTTTGCCTTCTGGGGATGTTCTTGCATGTCCATTATCTCCATGGCCCCATATGAAGTAGACATTGGAGAGTCTTACCAAGTTGGTAAGGTAAGACTCAGAACACTGGGAAGCCTTCTTCCTGATGGTTAGTACAGGTTTAGGGAGACACAGTTTGCCTGAACGGGGTAGGCTATAACAGACTTTTATAAGCCTGGCCCAAGGTTTCCTTGACAATGCAATACAGCGAAAACCTTTGGTAGGTCCATAGACTCGATTTCCATCAGTTCTGGTTGCAAGTAAATGAAGCCAAAGTTCTCATCTGTACGTTGATTTTTAGCCTGAAAACTTTGGCCTTTAGTTACTTGCTTCCATGTCCAGTCAATATCCTTTTTGCTCAATTTCATAGTGACCAATTTAAGGAGAAATAAAACAACTGGCTTTAGTAGGAAGACAACATTCTTAATCTTATGTTTCCTACTGGGCTGGCTCCTATTGTCTGGTAGTCTGAGTGGTTTTGTCCAGCCTTACTTATCTTCGCTGACTGTTTCTTTATTTAGAGACTTATTTTATCACTTCCTCAGTCTGGGCACAGAAGCCTTTGTTTTCTGTCAGAAATTATTTATAAGGCCCTGAATTACAAGACTGTCAGTCAATTTAGATCACAGGACAAAAACAAATAAAGAAAAAAAGAAAAACAAAAACAAAAACCCGAAAAGCCTATCTTACCACAACCACATTTTTTTCCTTTTTACCTTGCAAGTGGTAGTTCCAGAGTTGTCTCTCTAGTAAGACTTTCCTATGTGGAAAAAATTTAAAAATTAAAAACAAAAGAGCCAACAGTCAGCAAGAGTATAAGAGTTAAAGGCTTGGTTGGCAAATGGTCTTATGTTCAATATCTCTCCAAGTCAACTTTCTAAAATGTTTTGCCATAATACAGTTATTGTCAAAACATTTTAGAAAGTTACTTGTTATCCAGTCCAATATCTGTGTCTCACTTTCTGCCACCTAATCGTTAAGCCAATGCAATATTTTTAAGTGTTGTTCCTATGGACCCACTCAATTTAACCATGGTCAGAGACAATCCGAAATAAAGCTTAAACAAGACAGATGCTTGTTTATGTCTTAATTAGAAGTCAGCTAGGTGGTCTAAAACATGATACAGAGGCACCATAATCACTAGGGTTTCAGGGTCATTCAATCTTCTTGTCTTGCCATTTTCAATACGTGATTTCTATTAAGTGATACAAGTTGCTATTTCAGCTGTCACCACCATGTCTGCATTCCAGCTAAAACAGAAGTCAGGAGAAGAGGCCAAATTTCCTTCTCTCAAAGGCACATCCCCAAAGCAGCATACTTTCTTTCTGTTCATATTCTTTTAGCCAGAAGTCATATTGTCTTTCCCAGCTAGAGGGAGACTGGGAAGAATAGTCAACATTTTGCTGTCTGTCATTTAAGAAGAAGAGAAAAGGTATCTGAGGAAAATCCAGCAGTCTTTTAAATTCATTTTTGTGTGTCACTGAAACAAAAATTTAACAACACAAAATCTGCCCTAACTACTTACAATGCCCCCTGATATTTCTACTTAAGCCTATCTAGTAAAAATACTGATGAAACCCATAAAATTAAATTCTCTACTTATTAATGCATAGAACCATCAATATGTGGGTCTATAAGGCAAGTTTAAGCACATACCCTTCATTCTAATTCTGCATCTTTGATTATTAAAGGACTTTGACATTTAGGGATAATCACAGTTTGCAAAGCCTCTGGAACAAAAACAAATCTACTCCCAGATACAAGGCAAAATGACTATAACAAAAAGAAAAGAATGGAAAAATAAATCTCTCTTATTAGTCTTTAGAAACTAAGTCCTTCACAATTAAGAGATAAAAAGCTTAAAGAAGATATAGGACCTGGAGGTGTTAACACATGACTCCAAATTAGTTTCACTAGGTTTTATATCCTGCAGGGTAACAATAATTTACTAATTTTGCTATTTGAAATAAATAATAATACCCCTATTATCAAACCTCAAATTCTTTGCATCCCTCTGAGCTCACAGTCATATCCTTTTCAGACTGTGTTTATCACCAGCATATGAATAGGACCTAGAAAATTGGCTGTCTTTTCTTAGCACAGGTCTGAGGGTGTACTCCATATGGTTTCACAATAGAAAAGCATCTTTGAAGAACTAATTATTTTGCCTTTTTTGAGCTTTTTAAATTTAAGATTTGGAATTGTATGAAATCTTGAAGAAAATAAACGCCAATTCTCAGTGGATAAAAATTTCATGAGTGAATATGGTTTTGCGATTGTCCAACAATGAATCTTAGACAACACTTTATTTTAAAAATATAGCTTGAGGCAAAATATTGAATCTTCAGGGGAGGTGTTGGTGCTGAACTTTGATGCTTCTGTGTTTTAAAGAAAATTATTTTTTAAATAAATTGCTTGTAAAATAGCATATGCCACTAAGATTTTGGGCTGCGGAAATAGGAGTACAAATGCAACATATCGTAAGTATTTCCAAAGCAAATATAAAACAGCAACTCCATTTCGGAATAATGTGTTATTTGTCTGTTGTGACAAGCTAACAAAGAATCTCTGCTCTTTCTCCAGCAGCCTCTTCTGTAATGAGGAATCTATCTCACGTTTATCACTTTTCATTCTTCTTTAGTTCGACTGAACGTGGTAATTGATGACAACCAGTATAATATCTCCAGTATTTTCACACAAAACAGTATAATATCCAGAAACAAATTTGCCATTGACAGTTAGACAATGCTGTTTCATAAAGTACATGTTTTCTATTAGTACATACTAAAAGACAAAGGGCAGTTCCTAACAGATGGCATTTATATAATTATATTGCAGAGTTATGTTTCTCTTTTATGTTCATCCCCTCCTTTATCCCTACCATGCTTTCCTTTGGCCACCGTAGAGTGATGTCAAGCTGTCCTAGCTGTGTTGTTTGGTTCACACAATCTGCATAGTGACCTACATTGGTTCAATTAATTCATGTGACTGTTAGCTTCAAATCCCATCCCTCTTTATTTTGTACTTGAAGCCTGAGCAATGTTCAATCAACCTAAATATTATGTGGCTATGGCTCAAATTTTTGTTCATGGCATCTGCTTTATCTGGAATCAGTTTTCTTTTGGTTATCACACCCACTTTTCTCCTGCGTGCTCCCTTATAATGTCATGTTAACTTGGAATTTGTATTTAACACATGCACTGTAATTGCTGGGTTTTACACCTGCCCTTTTCTTTAGATCACGAACACGTTAAGAATCTGTTTACATCTAGTTAATCGTGTTTATTCCAGCATCTAGAACAGTGCCATACATAATAACACCTTAATAAAGGCTTTTTAAATGATTTTATAAAGGCAAGAAGATGAAAGCACTCATGACAGCCAGAATGCATTGTGCCATGGAGTGGGAGTGGAAGGGATGGGGACAGTCTGGGGTTTTGGAGAGGAAGAATCCTTCACAAACTGTGTTACAGGAAAGTCTCCATTAAACATTCATATCTTGTATTCTGACTCATGGACATTTTCCAAACTTTAAGCTGATTTGGATGCAATTACAACTATATTTATACAATATAAAAGTACTGGATTGGGTAAACATATTTATTCTCTCAGTTGGCAAACTGAGATTTTGTCCAAGCCAAGTGATAGGCATCTTAAGTACAAGATTCTAATCCTAAACCAAGTTTTATAATCTGACTTTTATGATCTGGCAGCTAGAGCACCTGAAACAACTCATACTGAAGACTTTCTGGTGACTGGTATTTATCTTTCAAGCCATCAAAGAACCTTCCAGAAGGGCCTAGAATTGGTCTTTTTAAGCATTGTGGAGAAGTCAGTAGAATGAACTTTGCATTCTGACAAAAATGTAACAATAGAATATCTGGCTGAATACTCAATTTACTAAGAACATATAATATATAACAAAGGAAAACAATAGATAAATGAATTAATTTTTGTAACCAAACTCCTTTCGTGTTTTTTAATGTCTTTCTGTAGCATCTTAAGTTACAGCTATCCTTTATACAGTTTTCTCTTAGGCAGATTTTAATTCACAAGAGCTAAGACATGTACTCAAATAATATGGGCTACTTTAAAAGGCATTCTCATTTACATGGTTATACATTATTTGCAAAAAAATTTAGAAAGGAACAACAATGGAAAGGCTACACTTTGGTTTCACTTTCTCTGGAGAAGATTTGAAGGCAAGAAAATCTGTTTTTTTCTTGGGAAGTCTTGCCTGAGGCATTCTTTGAGTCAGACTGCTAAGTGTCATTCCCTCTCTTTTCCTCTTTAGTATGCTTGAGGTTTTTTTCTTAATGTCAGAGAGGATCATTTGGGGGGAAAAGAAGCAAACGAACAAAAATTACTGGATAAAGAATATGGATCTTGAATGTCACAAAGGGTGCCTGCAGAAATTGGCCCAGATACAAAGCCACTGCCAATTCTACATGGCATGAAAATTCCTAAGGAATTCAACCCTCCTCATAATTATTTGCTTTGTCTTACACCTTGCAATATCCTATACCATCCTACAAGGTGTACTCAAATAGGGTATATACATACATTTTCTTCATTTATCCATTGATGGACACTTTGGTTGATTTCAGAGACTATTATGACAAGTGTTGTAATAAACATGGAAGAGCAGATATCTCTTTGACATATTTATTTCATTTCCTTTGGATATATACCCAGTAGTGGAATTGCTGGATTATATATTAGTTCTATTTTACTACAAAGCCATGGTAACCAAAACAGTTTGGTATTGTCATAAAAACAGACACATAGACCAATGAAAGAAAACAGAGAGCCCAGAAATAAATCCTTGTGTACAGCCAACTTGCTGTTGACAACAGTGCTAAGAACACACAATGGGGAAAGGACAGTCACTTGAATAAATGTTTTTGGGAAAACTAGATATCCACATGCAGAAGAAAAATAAAATTAGACTCCCCTTCTCACCCTATAGAAAAATAAACTCAAAATAGTTTAGAGACTTAAATATAAGATCTGAAACTATGGAAGTGCTAGAAGAAAATATAGGGGGAGAACTCCATGGCATTGGTCCATACAATGGTTTTTTGGCTATAACCTCAAAACCACAGGCAACAAAAGCAAAATAGAATTTTACTGCTTATTTATTCACTTGTTTAGAAACTGAACTCACTGAGTCCTTGGTATATAGCTCAAATACAAGGGCCTCTGAGGCTACAGTCAGTCAAGACAAGGTGCTCATCAGTTTGTTCAGTAACAGGAGACAAACATGTAAAGTAATACAGTACAATTGGGCCCCAGTATCCATGAGTTCTTCATTTGTGAATTCAGTCAATGGCAGATCAACAACATTCAGAGAAAAAAAAAAGGATAGTTATATCTATGCCAAACATGTAAAGACTACATAATATAACTACTATTTGTATAGCATTTACATCATATTCAGCATTATAAGTAATCTAGAGGTGATTAAAAGTATACAAGAGGATGTACATAGATTAAATGTAAATGCTACATCATTTTATATAAGACACCTGAGCATCTGTGAATTTTGGTATCCACAGGGGGTCCTGGAACCAATCTTATATGGACATTGAGGAACAACTGTATGTATAAGTTTTCAAGTGCTCAGATAGCAGTATCTCAGCATACAGTGGAGGGCACAAAATTCTACCAATTTGGCCAGTAAAGGCTCCATAACATGCAACACATAGAGAAATGTAGAAATGACCTAAACATATAATGCTGACAGGTAAGACAGGTAGAGTAGTTGGAGAGCTAATCTAGTAGTCTTGGAGAAGAATAAAGACCTGAATGAATCAGGAACAGTAAGAATGGATAGAAAGTGGTCAAACCAAGAGATGTTAATGAGGAAACACATATGAGCTCTATCTCTGTCTGGCAAATGGAAACTGTTAGCTATGTTTTGGCTATGTTTGTTGTTTAACTCATTATGCACAAGCAGATTACTATGAATAAAGTCGTGGGCTCAGGAAAAGCCATCAATTGTTTAAAGAATGAATGAGAATCCTTCTATTTCTAGTAATATAACAGCAGCAATGGTACTAGGCCTAAGCATAAGAGTCCCATTGCATGAGCTCTGCACACTAGAGGGCCTGAAATGGTCCTTCCCTCCCCCCACTCATCTTTACAGGATAAAAAACGTGTTCATGCAGACCTGATCATAAGAGTCTCTGTCAATCTTCTAGATTGTGTTTCTGAGACACAGGAACCCCAAATTCCCTGCCCATATGACCTCAGCCTGTTGCACAGCTTACTTAGGTCTCTTCCCCTGCATTGGTCATCCTAAGGGCAGCCTGAGCCACTGCTGTTCACATCCCTAGGCTGGAGGGGGTGGCTAAGGAATAACTGTTTATAGGGATGGGGCCTAGATTAATGAAAATGAATGTGGTAGCTACTTGCAAATGGGGAAATCCCTATATTATGGGATGAACACAATGGTGGTAGAGAAGGGGAAGTGGATTGCTGGCTGTAATCCAGGGGCTTCGGGGATAGGGGCTGGTTTTCTTTGGTGCTACTACATTCCAGCACAAATATATGAAAAGTACAATAATTCTAAATTCAAAGCTTACCTTCCATGCCATTATGAAGGTTTAATAGTCAATACTGGAATAGAGAAGATATTTAATGACTTATTTTATGATGTTTAAATACGTAGACATAAGATATTTAGGCCTCTATTTGTACACTTGTCCTGAGTCCTACAAAGATTAATGAGAATTTATGGAGAATAATTTTCTTGAAAAACTTTACCAAACAAAATTCTTACATTAGATGACATTCAACAAATGCAGAGCTGATTTACCAAGAAGGTAAAGAATAATTTCAAAGTCACAGAAGAACAGATGGAAAATATGAAAAAGATTAGTAAGAGTCATGAGGGATACAATGAGATATGTCTTCTAATTCAAAGAGGAAAATTAAAAAGGAGAGAAACAAAAATTTTAAAGAAAGAATATCTGAGAACTTCTAAAACAAGAAATATGATTCTTCAGGTCCTGAGAGGCTCAACAAATTCAAAGCTGGATAAACAAAAACTGATCCCAACCTAAACTCATAACAAAAAAATTCAGAAACAAGAATGGGAAGGGAGATTTTCAAAGCAATTTTGGGAAAAAGCTGTAATATGCACACTGAAATAAAGATGGGACTGATAATACTTCACAGCAACAAAGGAAGCCAAAAGACAGTAGAACAAGTATCTTTAAACTTCTGAAAGTAAGTAACTGTCAACCCAGACTTGAGTACATAAACTGTCATTCAAGAGCGAGGGCAAAATAATGGCATTTTCAGATAAAGGTGGATAGTTTATCACAAATAGAGCCTTACTAAAAGAACTTGTTTTGAGAAGTAATCAAATTCAAAAAGAAATATTTCAGAATCTAACATTTTATTTTAGAGCAAAGAAAATGATAAATATGGGTAAAGTGAAACATTGAGAATAAAAATGTGTAATTGTCATAACAACAATGGCTAACTTTGGGAGTGTTATCAGTTGAATTATGTCTGCCCTGCATTTGTATGTTGAGGTCCTAACTCTTCCATGTACTTTATTTGGAGATAGGATCATTACAGAAATAATCAAGTTAAAAGGAGATCACCACTGTGGGCCCCAATCCAATATGACTGGAATCTTTATAAAAAAGGGAAATTAAGGCCTAGAGATACACACAAAGGGAAGAGGATGCAAAGAAACATAGGGCCATCTATAAGCCAAGGAGAGAGGACTGGAACAGAGGGTCTCCTTGGAAGAAACCAATCCTGCTGACACCTTGATCCTGGACTCCAAAGCTCCAAAAAGACAATAAATTCTTGTTATTTAAGCCACATAAATGAAGTAAAAAGTAATTAGAATGACAATACTGGAAGGTTATAAAATTTTCTAAGGTCCTTTTGTTGTTCAAGAATACTATAGAGAAATTGATTAATATCATATTTTAACTTAAATAGGCATGTAAAAATTATGACCAACTTATAAGAATAATAAGTATACTTTTAAATCAATTGAGAGGAAAAATAAAATTTATACCTAAAGCCTAAGTTGAAAAAAATGCAAAAAGAATTAGGAGGAAACACCTAAGAAAAACAGACAAAAACTAAGTATACAGTGCAAATAATAATATATTATTTACTTAAATAAGTAAATAAACTAAATTCAACTGTGGAAAGGAAAAGATAGATTGGATAATGAAACGAAATCTAACAGTATCATTTACAAAAGATACATCTAAAATGTAAGGACATATTCACATAAAATCAGAGATCTACAATGCCTGACAAACAGTTTGGAAAAAGAATTATGAGAAAATTGTAGAAGTAGGGCCAGTGTGGTGGCTCATCTGTGTAATCCCAGCACTTTGGGAGGCCAAGATGGGAAGATTGCTTGAGGCCAAATCTTCAAGACCAGCCTGGACAACAAAATGCAACTCCTGTCTCCCACAAAAATATTAAAAAGTTAGCCAGGCATGGTTACCCATACATGTAGTCTCAGCTACTCCAGAGGCTGAGGTGAGAGGATCACATGAGCCCAGGAGTTCAAGGTTACAGTGAGCCATGTCCAGTCACTGCACTCCAGCCTGGGCCACAGAGTCTCTTAAAGAAAATCATAAGAGTAGTTATGAGTAAAATATCTTTTGAGTATGTATTTCAAATGCCATGGCATGTTTTTATAAATTATTTTTTCCAATCTTTTAAGATTTTAAAAGATTTCATACTCCCTGTGCCAATAAATGATATTTTTAAAACAGGGAGAATAAATTTATTCTGATATTTATAATTAGGGAGAAAATATTCATTTAATAACTAAAAACATACTGGATTTTTAAGTAAGAAATTTACTTTTCTTAATAAAAAACCTTGATGGTTCACAGAGACAAAAATCTACTTTCTAAATAGTTCATTTTCTGCTGTAAGAATAATTATATATATTCTGCTGTAAGAATATTATACTGTTGTTACAAAAGGAGATAACTTTTCAGGCAACTTGGATATTCATCAAATTATTATTATAGTACTTGCCTAGAAACTTAAAAATAAAAAATCAACTAGGAATATCTAATACACATATTTTCACATTTTTTGATAACTCATTCTATGTCAGCTGAAAATTAATATATAGTAATAACTTTGACCGATAGAAAAATTATTTATAATCATTTCACTAGCAAAGAATTAGTCACTTCAAATGAGTAAAAATATATAATTTTTAAAACAGAAAATAACATTTTTAGATTTGCTAGAAAAGCATTCAGTATTGATTGATCTTTTCAAGGCTAGAGTGCATCTATCCCAGAAATTTAATTAAAACTAAAAAAACACATTTTTTTCTATATTTTTATATATAATATATACAATATAAATAGAAGTGCTAAAATAAATGAATAAATTGTGGGAATATTTGACTATTTTTCAAATTAGATTTCACTATGGTATAATAAAAAATACTAAGGTAGGGATTAATAATATCTGAATAAGAGGCCATCCATTTTTCTTACTTGTGTAATTTAATTCAGGGTTTGCCAAGATAAACACTTTAAACCACCTAATTCTTGGTTGTGTTTGGGGAAGGAGGAAGTGAGGCTGCTGTGTTCATTTTAAGATGTTTAGCAGCATCTCCGACCTTTACCTATAATATGGTTTGGCTGTGTCCCCATCCAAATCTCATCTTGAATTATAGCCTTCATTACTCCCCTGTTTTGTGAGAGGGATCCAGTGGGAGATAATTGAATCATGGGGGCACTTTCCCTCATACTGTTCTTGTGGTAGTCAATAAGTCTCATGAAATCTCATGGTTTTATAAGGGGAACCCCTTTCACTTAGCTCTTATTCTCTCTTCCATGCTGCCATGTAAGATGTGCCTTTCGCCTTCTACCATGATTGTGAGGCCTCCCCCAGCCATGTGGAACTGTGAGTCCATTAAATCTCTTTTTCTTTATAAATTATCCAGTCAGGTATGTCTTTATCAGCATGAAAATGGACAAATACAGTAAATTTGTACTGGTAGATTGGGGTGATGTTATGAAGATACCCCAAAATGTGGAAGCAACATTGGAACTGGGTAACAGGCAGAGGTTGGAACAGTTTAGAGGGGTCAGAAAAAGACAAGAAAATGTGGGAAAGTTTGGAACTTTCTAGATACTTGCTAAATGGCTTTGACCAAAACGCAGATAATGATATGGACAATGAAATCCAGGCTGAAGTAGACTTAGATGGAGATGAGGAACTTACTGAGAAGTGGAGTAAAGCTGACTCTTGCTACGTTTTAGCAAAGAAACTGGCAGCACTGTGCCCCTGCCCTAGAGATTTGTGGAACTTTGAACTTGAGGGAGATGATTTAGGATTTCTGGTAGAAGAAATCTCTAAGCAGCAAAGCATTCAAAATGTGGCTTGGGTGTTGTTAAAAGCATTCAGTTTTAATAGGGAAACAGAGCATAAAAGTTTGGAAAATCTGCAGCCAGACTACATGATAGCAAAGAAAAGAAAAACCCATTTCTTAATTTTTCTGAGGAGAAATTCCAGCTGGCTGTACAAATTTGCATAAGTAATGAGGAGCCAAATGTTAATCCCCAAGGTAATGGGGAAAAGGTCTCCAGGGAATGTCAGAGACCTTTACAGCAGCTGCCTCACCACAGGCCTGGAGGCCTAGGGGGAAAAAATGGTTTTGTGTGCTGGGCCCAGGGCCCCGTTGCTGTGCACAGTCTAGGGACTTGGTGCCCTGCATCCCAGCTTCTCTAGCCAGGGTTAAAAGTGACCAAGGTACAGCTCTGGCTGTGCCTTCAGAGGGTGCAAGCCCCAAGCCTTGAAAGTTTCCACATGCTATTGAGCCTGTGGATGCACAGAAGTCAAGAATTAAGGTTTGGGAACCTCCACCTAGATTTAAGAAGATGCATGGAAATGCTTGAAAGGCGTAAGATCGCTGCAGGTGTGGGGCCCTGTTAGAACCTCAGTTAGAACCTGCCTTAACAGAACCTCTGTTAGGGCAGTGCTAAAGGGAAACGTGGGGTTGAAGTCCCCTCAGAGTCCCCACTGGGGCACTGCCTAGTGAAGCTGTGAGAAGAGGGTCACTGTCCTCCAGACCCCAGAATGGTAGATCCACCAACAGCTTGCATTAGGCATCTGGAAAAGCCACAGACGTTCAACACCAGCCCAGGAAAGCACCCAGGAAAGCAGCCAGGAAAGGGGCTATACCCTGCAAAGCCACAGGGGCAGAGCTGACCAACATCACCTTTTGCATCAGTGTCCTGGATGTGAGACATGAAGTCAAAGAAGATCATTTTGGAGTTTTAAGATTTGATTACCCCAATGGATTTCAGACTTGCATGGTGCCATTAGCCCCTTTGTTTTGGTCAATTTCTCCCATTTGGAATGGATGCATTTATCCAATGCCTGTACCCCCATTGTATCTAGGAAGTAATTAACTTGCTTTTGATCTTACAGGCTCCTAGATTGAAGGGACTTGCCTTGTCTTAAATGAGGCTTTAGACTGTGGACATTTAAATTAATGCTGAAATGAGTTAAGACTTTAGGGGACTGTTGGGAAGGCTTGATTGATTTTGAAATGTGAGGACATGAGATTTGGGAGGCACCAGGGCAGAATGATATGATTTGGCTCTGTCCCCACCCACATCTCATCTTGAATTGTAGCTCCCATAATTTCCATGTGTTATGGGAGGGACCTAGTGAGAGATAACTGAATCATGGAGGCAATTTCCCCCATATTGTTCTTTTGGTAGTGAATAAGTCTCATGAGATTTGAGGGTTTTATAAGGGAAAACCCCTTTCACTTGGCTCTCATCCTGTCTTCCCTGCCACCATGTAACATGTGACTTTCACCTTCTACCATGATTGTGAGGCCTCCCCCAGCCACGTGAACTGTGAGTCCATTAAACCTCTTTTTAAATTATCCAGTCTTGGGTATATCTTTATCAGCAGCATGAAAATGAGCTAATACACCTACTAGATGCCAAAAACACCTCCTTATCCAACCCCACATCCTTCAAATTGTGATAATCAAAAATATCTATAGACATTGCCAAATGTCCCTTCTGGGGCAAAATCATCACTGGCTGAAAATCAGACTTAATTTTGTATTTTTTAAAAACTTTTTTCTTAGTGACACTTCAATAGTCTCAGTTTTATCTATTTTAGATTATACATATGTCCAGCATATAGCCCAGAAAACTTAGCCTAAGATAATGATTGACACTTGAATGGAAGCCGTGATGCTATATGAAGCATGTCTTTTACAGGGTATTTTTAAAGTAGATTAAAACACTTTCAGTTCTTTAATATGTCTACTCAAAAAAGCTCATTGGCATTCTTTTTGGCTGGCTATATGTATTAGTTAGATATTTTGGTTGCAAAGACAATCTCCATGAAAATTTAAAGAAAGAGCAGTTTGAGAATATCTCATGTAACCTAAGGGCAAAATGGCAGCTGGGCTATTTTGATAAGCTAGGACATTGTGAGAACCAGAAATAGTCTGTCTTATTTCTGTTTACATGTTTATCTTATTCTCTTAAACTTTTATTAAGAAAAATTTCAACTATACACAAAATTGAAAGCAATAGTATAATTGGCACCAATTTACTTATAACTTAGCCTCATCAATTACAATATTCTGCCATTGTTATTTCACTCTTACTTCTCTCCATATTTTACTCTATTTTCATGCTGTGGAGGCAATGAAAGCAAAATCTAAACATTATAACATTTCATGAGTAAATATTTCTGTATGTATTGCTGCAAGATACATGTCCTTTTGTAACATAATCATAAAACCATTGTTAAATGTAAACTAAAACTAAAAATAATTTATTATTATCAAATACCCCATCAGTGCTCAACTGTCCTTGACTGTCTCATAAGTGTTTTTTAATATTTTTAGTTTATTTGGAGTACAAACAAGTTCAATACTTAATGTTTTCCAGATGTGTCACTTAAATCTGTTTTTATCTATTAAAATCCTCTCCATTTTTTTCTAGTCCCTTTGGTTTGTTAAAAAAAATAAAAGGGGGGGGGGGCAGGTTATTCTCTAAATATTTCTAAATTGTAGATTTGACTACCTGTATTATCTTACCATTTTGATGTTCCCCTCTCCTTTGTGTATCTTTTACTCTGGGATTTAGATCTAGATGCTAATCAGACACATGTTTAAGTTTTTGGCAAGAATATGTCATCTGCTGCACTGTGTAGTTTTTATTGCATCACATCAGAAGGTTTAAACAACAGCCAGACATTTCTTTCTTTTGTGAAGTCCTCATATGTACTTTACACTTTATTAGATGTCTTATTGTCCCAAATTACGTATTTAGCATTATGCAGCTTTTGTGTGTGCAAGTGTACCATATTGACAACTAGTTTTCATTAAAATCACAGCATATGAACCCTTTATTAATGGTTTTCTTTTTTTTGAAAAAAATATATTTTATTTGTATTTTTAATTTGTGTGTGTATAGAGTAGGTAGATATATTTATGGGGTACGTAAGGTGTTTTTATACAGGCAATGAAATGTAAAACAAGGGCATTGTGGAGAATGAGGTATCCATCTCCTAATATATTTATCCTTTAAGTTACAAATACTACGATTTACTCTTTATTTTAAAATATATAATTAAGTAATTATTGACTATAGTCAGCTGTTGTGCTATCAAATAGTATGTCTTATTCACTCTATTTTTTTCTTTCTGTATTTTTGAATGGATTTGAAACCATGTTAGAGCAAAAGCAGAATCACTGGACTTAGTGGATAACTTCCCAAATATTATTTGAAGAGGTAAAAATGCATTTAGATGTTTAATTGCCAGTAAATTTGTTTAAAACAAAAATGTCCTGGCCTTATAATCACATGATAAATCCAGTGACAAAACTAATAACAAATCTCTGGATATGACTGGAGCTGTAGACCTTACTAAGCAGTTTTACATCCATAATTTCATTCAGTTCTCAAGACAGATGAGAAGCGATGCTGGCAACTTGGCTTGTGCATCCAGAATGGATGTGGAGCAGAGCTCCTACCTGAGAGTCCATCTGTTGTTGTCCAGAGAAAAAGTTTATCGTTAATAATGTGATTATTTATTTCACGGATGCAGTGTTGCTATCACAGATTGCTTACTCAATTTTAATGCTCACTTTAAAATAAATGAATAAAAGTGGCAAAATTCGACTGAGTCTTGATGGATATTATTTAAATAGGAAAAAAAAAATACAGAAGGCACAGGTTGGAAATGACTGCAGAAATTATCCACGTATTATGGAGGAGGAAATTCAGACCAAAAGAAAGAAACCTAACAAAGAGACCACCATCTGTGGGTGTTATTTTGATTTTTATTGATTTATAAAGTTCTAATTTTCTAAAATAACTCTAATTTCAATTCATAATTCTAATTTATAAATAAGATTCTTGTTATTTGTGCATGACAATTTAGCTTTATTCAATACTGCATTAAACTGAGAAATTAAAAATTCAAAATTAGATCTCTGTGAGAAAATGTTGACAGAAGGCCTGTCACTGAGATATATGCACTAATTCCTCACCAGGCTGTTTCAGAGAGAGGAAACAAAAAAAAAAAAATCAAACATATGGATGCCATGAACAGAGGAAAGATTATTTAACATTATATTAAATATAACTATATCAATCCTGATTTGATAAATATTTAAGGGTACTGCACATTCAAGGGTCTAAACTCATACTGTAGAAGGGATAGCTATGAATTAGAAATAATCATTGTTCAAGCACGTTGGTTAACAAAAAATGTGATAAACAGTTGATAAAAATGAGAGGCAATTAGGCTAAGGCAGCACCAGTGCCCTGGGTTCCTTGTAAGCAAACAGAAATAAAACTCAGTGTCAAAGATACAACAAAACTTAATCAGAAACAACCAACTGACTTCTAACTAGGGACTTTCTATTGGAATAATCCAAATAAAACTACCTGCAATACTTTCATTTATCAAATATCTTCAGTGTTCATCTTGTAAAAACCTTCCAACCCCTCCCATACTCTGCCTCCTCACTGGAGCCCCAAACTGCCCGTGGTCTTGAGGCTACCCCATTTATGAATCAGTGTCTGGTCAGATCTACTCTTCATGGTATCTAAATTTATCTCTTCATCGCAACGGAAATAAACAATGGGGACAAAATGATAAATGTTGTAAGTGCTGTTAAAATTTTACAGAAAATTAATTCCAACCATGGGTAGTTAAAAAGACTTCATGAAAGAGGTAGCAATTTTAAAGGAAGAATAGGACTCAGGCATTCTAGGCAGAGAAAACAGCAGGGACATAGCACAGAGATTTTTGAGAAAAGTTTAGGTCATCGAGAGAGAAAAATGAATATCCTGGTTTGAGGAAAGAGTAACACAGAGGGACAACAGTACCAAGAGATAAAAGCTCAGTGGGGTGAAGTCAGGAAGGCTTTGAATTTCATGCTTCGAAATGGGGCTTTATTTGATTGACAATGGTGCACTATCAAAGAATTTTTAGAAGAGACATGCATGTTTACTACAGCGATGTAGAATGATTTTTCTAGGAGCTGTATTAAAGATAAATTGAAAGGAAAAGAGAGTGGAGATGTTCAGGGAGAGAACCAGCCAATCTCTAAATCAGGAAATGAAAGTAGGGGCATACAGGCATACAAGACAGTTGAGGGCAAGAATAGCTAGGCCATGGCTCCATAACGGCTGATACTGCTTGTTACATCAATTTGCTGTTTCCTCTTTTCAGCTAATCAGGTTTTTGTGTTTAAATTTCAATTCAGATTTCTAAATAATATAATTTTAAAATGCCAAAACTTAAGTCAATTGAATAATAACATAGATGTATACTGGTTTTTTTTCTTCCTGCCATAAAGTGGTGCCAAATGATGCCTGGCAAACGTAAGTAATTTTTTTAAAGGTCAAGTGCAGACTGCAAGCACCATATAAACAAAGGGGATAGTGGCACTTACTTGCCTTTGTTTTAGGTTTTAGTGACCAGCTGAGAAACAATGAAAGACCACAACCACCAAAAAGCCTATCTGCATATTCATCTATATAATCAACCAGTGTTCATATGTAAGATATGTGGTTAGAAATAACACAAATAACACATATAACTTTTGAGACCAGTGTAAGTTATCAAGACCAGAAAAGATTTCTTACATGAGAAAAGGGAGAATAATCCAAATATTAAATTTTATAACTGAGACATTGACAAACTCATATGATCAATTTGCTAACATCTGTAAAGAATACAAGTATAACTATATATAGATCAATGTATAAATATTTGAAAGAAAAGATAAACATAGTTTATGTATCACCATATGACAGAGAGGCAGGCACTCTTGAGAGAAAAGTAAAGCCCTGAATGGATCATGTAGTCTCAGAACTTCCGTCAGGCTTTTGTTTTCACCGTGTGTAATATTCCTGAACACAGTTAGAATGCTTGTTAACTGGTATTATCTCCACATCCTCTGGGTCCCATGGGGTCCTACTAGATGCTCTTGCCACTCTATCAGGCAGTGCAGGGTAGTCCCAGAGTGACTGTATCTCTTTTGTATTATTCTTTTTTGCTTTTAGTTATTCCTTTATAATGGGAATCATATACTTTTGTATGTAAATGGGATTCTTTCTTGAGCATTTAGATGTATTCAAACCCCTCCCAAATCAGATTGAAGCATGTGTCTCTATGGGTGATGGGGAAGGGGCACAGTGGGACTGCTACAATAGGAATACAAAGTGACTAACATTAACTTTTAATTTCTGATCGCCTTGTGCCCTGCCCCTGGACCAACCTGGGAGTGACCAAATTAATTCATTCCTTCACTCTTGCATTCACTTATTCATTCACTCATTCAATAAATGTTTCTTAGATGCTGATTTTATTTCAAATACTATCCTAGGCCCTGGAGATATAATGTGAACTATTTATTTATCCTTGTGGAGTTTATCATGTAGTTTTATTTCTAGAAAAGCAAATAGATAATATTTCAGGTGGTGGTAAATTCTATGGGAAAACAAACCAAATTAAGGAGACCAGAGTGCCAACATAGAGTGAGGGGAGGTGAAGGGAAAGTGCTATTATTAAAGTGGCCCATGCAGTGGCTCATGCCTGTAACCCCAACATTTTAGCAGGTGGAGTCGAGAGGAATGCTTGAGACTGGGAGTCCAAGACCAACCTGGGTCACACAATGAGACCTGATCACTACAAAAAAAAAAAAAAAAAAAGCTAGCTGTGGTGGCATGTGTTTGTACACAGTCCCATGTACTCAGAAGGCTGAGGCAGGAGGATTACTTGAGCCCAGGGTAACAGAAAGAGACCTGTTTAATAAATAAATATTAAATACATAAATAAATATAAATAAATGGTAGTCAGTGAATGCCTTGATAAGATAGCATTTGAGCAAGTCCTGAAGAAAAGAAAGGCTTGAACCATGCGAACAACTGTAGGAAGAGAATTCCAGGCAAAGAAAAGAGCTAGGCAAAGGTTCTGAGAGAACATTCTTGGTTCATTTGAGAAACAGTAAAGAGATCAACCAGTGAGGCTAGACAGGAAAGAGTGAGAGGAACAGGGATATTTGTGGTGAGATCTTAATTTTTCTAGGTTACCAAGTGACAAAACAGAGAGGTAATAATTTATTACTTAACAGTTCCTGAGAGAAGGGAGGCAACTTGCCACATAAGGCCACAAAGGGAAGTACCAGGTTTGTTCAGGAGGCAGAAGCAGGAACAAGGGGAAGGTACTAGCCAGAGCTTTTACTGGGACTCCATGATAAAGGCAAGGCAGGGCAGGGTAAAAAGCTTAGAACTGGCTAGTTGGAATAGTTCTAGTGGGATGTGGGGCATAGAGCTGTCCTTAGTTGTCTGGTATCTGACTCTGGATTGGTTTAGTGCAGAAGAAATATTGGCTTGGTGCATGACAGTTAGATAAGGAGGTGGTTGGGGATATAGACTAGGGATTGGGTATGGGGTTTGTAATATGATTTTCATGCACTGGGAAAGCTGGATCACAGAGAGATACAAACAACTTTTGCTGTTAATTTGGCCTTGTGATGAATGACCACAAAACAGACAAGGACGGAATTGAAAAAAAAAAACAGTTAATAAACAGTGATAGGACACAAAGCCAGAAAAGGAAAAGGGAGCAGATGATTGACATGAATATCTGTCAGTCATTGTAGGTATTTTAAATTTTGCTCTAGGTGAGCAGTTGGAGAGTTCTGAGCAGAGGAATGGCATAATGTGACATGTTTTAAAGGGATCTCGGCAGGGCATGGTGGCTCACACCTGTAATCCCAGCACTTTGGAAGGCTGAAGCATGTGATCAACTGAGGTCAGGAGTACAAGACCACCCTGGCCAACATGGTGAAACCCCATCTTCATTAAAAATACAAAAATTATCTGAGTGTGGTGGTAGACGCCTGTAATCCCAGCTACCTGGGAGGTTGAGTCAGGAGAATACCTTGAACCCTGGAGGTGGAGGTTACAGTGAGCCGAGATCACATCCCTGCACTCTAGCCTGGGTGACAGAAGGAGACGTATAAGTGAATGAATGAGTGAATGAATGAATGAATGAATGGATTTCTATAGTTCCTGGACTGCTATGTTGAAAATAGTTTGCAGAAAGAAGAATTTCAGTAGCTTGACTTTTGACTTCTTAAGTTTAAACTGTCTAAAAAAGAAACAGATGGAAATGTTGAAAAGTAGGTTACATATAATGGTTCCTGAGTATAGATTTGGAAATCTTTGTTGTATTTTAGATAGTGTTTAAAGCTGTGAGATTAGATAAGATCCCTCTAGTGTGGGCTAGATAGAGAAGTGCGATGACCAAGCTCTGTGGAACTGCAGCACTGAGAGATTAGGGTAAGGAGAAGAAACCAATAACGGACCCAGGAGTAGTCAGTGTGTAGAGAAGGTAACCCTAAATACTGCTATGGAAGCTATGTGAAAAAAAGTGTTTTGAGAAGAAGGGATTAAGTGTCAAATGCTGATGATGGTATTAATAAGATGAGATCTGCTAATTGAATGGATTTAACGTTATTTGAAAGTCTTTGGTGACATTGATAAGATCTATTTTAGTGGAGTAGCATTGGTGAAAGACTATTTGGAGAGGATTCAAGAGAAAATGGGAGGAGAGAACTTTGAGGCAAGAGTATAGCCAGTCTTTTTGAAGAATTTTGTTGTACAGGTGAGCAGAGAATTATAGAGCATATGGAGATAAATAATGGGTCGAGGAAGTTGTTTTGTTGTTTTTAACATGGATGATATTACGATATATTTTTATGTCTGTAGGGATAAGCCAGCATACTGGAAAACAATAAAGATACTGGATTGAGAGGGGGAAATTAATGGAGAAATGTTCTTAAGTATAAAGGGATAAAAGTCAAGTGACCAAATAAGAGGGTTGGTCTTAGATATGAGTATTTTTTCCCTTCCCACATCTGAGACATAAACCATCCTTCCATCATTGGCAGACACTCACACACATAGAATAGTGTCTACAGCCACTGGACCACATCTCTGGAGGCAGATGTATTAGAATACACAACCACCGGGGGTAGCTTCACTCCACGTAACTCAGATGTGCCTCTTTGGAGAACAGTTGCCCCATCCAAACTCCACTGGGAATCTATTATCTAAATGAGTTTTCTCCAAAGGTACTCTCTACTGCTTGCAAATATATTTTTACTGGACTTGTCTTTATTGTTTACCAGACATGCCTGGGATTGTATGAGATTTAGAAACAGATTCAGCACTGGTTCCAACTAATACAGAGATAAGTAAGTCACAAATATGTAATGACAACTCTGATAAGTGCTATGAAAAGGAGAGATAAAATTTGAGCAGAGATCTGAAGGAGACATGAGATAGGATAAAAGGAAGAGAAGAAAGAACACGTACAAAGACACCGAAGTGGATATTGAAGACAATGAAGCCAGTGAGGCAAGGGCACAGAAAATGAAGGAGAAAGGGGTGATAGAAATGGGGACTGATAAACTTGGGGAGCTAGAACAGAGCTAGATAGTGCAGAGCCTTGTAGGTAACTTTCTTTATTTTTGTTTTTAACATAAAACCAATGGAAATCTATTGAGGTCATTTAAATAAACGTGTGACATGACAAGATCTGCAATGTAAAAGCAGTTCAGAACTAAGGCATCTGGAAGTTCTCACCTTGAAGCTCACTGCATAAAGAGGATTTTTTTTCTTTATACAGTGAGGTTCAAGGGTACCTGTGGTGATTTAAAGAGCCACGGAGAATCAGACATGCATGATCAAAGTGCTATAGATATTTGAAGACCAAAGAGTAAACATATAAAAGGAAGGTGGAGAGATAACACAGAATTAGTCCATCATTTAATTCTTCTACCTTGCAATTCTGTAATCTACAGACTCAATATCTTGATATTTGTCTTACCAGTAGTTTCCATTCCTGATTTTCCATATATTAGTCTTCCCTGAGTCCAGCAGTGTTTCTCCTACTTTCTCACTGAATCACAAACACTATCATTTCTTCAGTGTTCCTAAAGGTTTTATAAGGTCGGAACTTAAAATCCTTTTGCATAGCACACCCTTCGCTCCACTGTACTTGCCTCTGAATTTCTACCAGCGTAGGTACATTAGGGTAGTTATGCATTCTCACCTTCAGTAAGTCATTACATACAGCCCATTAACTAGAGTTTTCTGTCCTTCAATTTCCCTGTAGAAAATGCTCAAAAGAGGGCAGGATTCAGGGATCAACTAAACACATTACTCCAAGGCCAAGCAATTATTTACTTAAAGGAAATCAGGCAGAATTATTTTGGCTGATAATTTGATCAACGTGTTTTTTTTTATTAAAATAACAATGTGCTGAATGATTACTATTATACTAGATAATGGTTTTCAGCTGTGTATCACTGGTAACTATTTAGCTTGAACCAAAATTTTACTATATAGCTGAAAACCTCAGCTTTATAGTAACATGAGGAAAAGGAGACAGTTTTCCTTTTAATATGAGCAAAAGTTACTAACTATGATGAGCTTCAATCAAGTTGTTAGGGTGCCATAAATAGTAATAAGAAGGAAAAAAAAGTGTTAAAATTTTCTTTTTAAAATGGTAATCTAACTGAATAATTTTTCTAAATGTCCTGCTTAAAATGCATGTGTTACTATTCTAAAGCTTAACAACTTTGTTACATAGTATTTAACAACTTTGTTAAAAGTATTATAATACTTTTAAAGTATTAAAGTACTTTTAAAGTATTTAATACTTTTAAAGTATTAAAATACTTTAGGTGTATTAGAATACTTTCAAGGTATTTTCAGTCTAATTTGTTCAATAATGAAAATAATCCTACCTAGACTTTACTTTTCACATGTATATAGGGTCATAGATACTATGTCGTCATGATTGTTAAGTTAGAGACCTTCGCATCATGATGGCAAATACTAATGGGAACCACAGAATAGTACTATACCAAAAATTCCTCCAAACCTTTGGGACTTGCGTTTTAGCTCAGCTTAAAGATTCACTTGGTTTCAGGATCCCCTGCGTTAACTCAATGAATGATTTCTCATGTGTAACTCTCAATATTTTCCAGACAATGGCATTTTTTCAATGAAATTTTATTAAAAAATCAGTATAGGAGATTAGGTCTGGGCTAAGAAGAACTTGTGCAGAGTTGCAGAAAAGACAATGGTCTTGCTCTTTATATCTGCATTAGAAATAAAATTTATGAGGTATGGAGAACATCTTTCGTTGCTTAAATAATAGCTGCTCCATCCTCTGCCCTATTATTCTTTCCTGGTAGATTCTACTTTCCAAACTGAAGAGGCAGAAAATGCCAGATAGTCAATCTTTCCCAAGTAGACCCTGGGCATGTAACAACCTATGTCAATGGGACCCAAGATTTAAGTTGCTGATAAGCTTCTAGGAAAGATTTTCATTTTCCATAAAAAGTGGATGATACCTGGAGCTGCTGTAAGCTTCTATTGACCACGAGAAAACAAACCTAAGAATTAAGGCCAGCACATTGAAACTGCAGAGAAGATGGAGAGAAAGTGCTTTGGTCCATGGTGTTATAATAGAGACTCTAAACCAACCTTAGAACTAGCTTACATGTAAGTTCTCTGTTATATGGCCTATCATATTTTCTCCTAGTGTAAGCCATCTTTACTTGAGAAAAATGACCTGATTCTCTAATTAAACATATTAATTAAACATAATAGTAGTCATAAGTGGAAAAGTAATGGACGGTTCTTATCTCTGGATGCTTTTAAAATAATTTATCTTGATTATTTAGGTTGTTAATGGTAAACAAACCTGGAATTCACAGATTTATGAAGCATGGCTTGCTACAAAATGCCATGTCCACTGCATAATTAACAGAGTATAAAATGAGTTTGATGACCATAACAGCTCTCTTTGTCAGCAATGCCCCACAGGCATCACTCAGAGATTTTACAAATTAAATCTCAGGCAGGATGGATGCTAATGTGCAAGGAAAGATGTAGACAGCTCTGTTATTAGTCCCCAGACTTTGCCGTAATTCACCTTTGTTTCTTTTGAATTCATACTAAAGTTTTATACTGGGCTAGTTCTCTAGATTTTGTGACTACAATTTGATAAATTCAACCCTTAATGATATCTCACTGACATTCCTTTTAGCTTTCATTTTCTAATGTGAAATACAAAATGGCAACTCAAGCAGGACAGTATTTTCAGAAGATGCCTAAAGGGTACATGTATTAGAAAGAAATTTTGCTGTAAAGTAATACCTAAGACTGGGTAATTTATAAAGAAAAGATGTTTAATTGACTCATAGTTCTGTAGACTTTATAGGAAGCATGATGCTGGTATCTGCTTGGCTTCTGGTGAAGCCTCAGGGAGCTTTCACTCATGGCAGAAGGTGAAGTAGGAGCAGGCACTTCACAAGACAAAGCAGGAGCAAGCAAGCAAGAGTGTTGGGTGGGGGGAGGTGCCACACTTTTAAATGACCAGATCTTGGTAGAACTCACTATCATTAATACAGCATTAAACCATGAGGGATCCGCCTCCATGATCCAAACACTTCACCAGGCCCCCACCTCCAGCACTGGAGATTACAATTCAACATGAGATTTTGGCCAGAAAATATCCACACTATCAGTACAACTTAATGTCTTCTAATTTGGTCTGTATTGGTTACTTCTAACAAAAAGCCAGACTTTGAGGCTGTCCACAAATACATTTTCTAAAACTGTGGTTTCAATTCTGCAGAAGATGATCATATATTCTCCAGAAATCTTGGATTTTTAGCTCGTTATGGTAAATAGTCATCTGGTTTGAAGAGGAGGAGAGTATGCTTAAAGTAGAAGTAAGAGTATGTGCCTGGATATTTGAGTGTCTTACTGTAGAGACTAGTATTTTCTCTCTCAAAGGCATATTTTCTCTCTTACATAGTAATAAGATTTTTGGATGAATACAGAAATGCTCAACTTAAGACAACAATTCTCAACTTCTCTTCAAACTAGGTAAGAGATTGTGACTAAGTTCTAGCCAATGAATGTGAATGGCCTACCATGTGCAATTTCCAAATCATGGCTATAAAGAAAAGAAAAGTGCTCTCTATTTTCTGTTTTTATTCTCTTTTCCTCTGACTGATAAAACCCATATTGTGCCATGAGATGGATGCTTTTATTAAAGATAAAAGTGCAACAAAATAGAGAGAATCTAGATATTTGGTAATTACAGATTTAGCATGCTAGCCTCAACCAAACTCTGATACTTTCACATGAAAGGGAAAAGCGTCCTTTTGATTAAACCACTATAATCTCTGCTCTCTACTATTGGCCTAAACCAGTACTCCAACTAATATATTCACCCCTCTCCCATAATGATTTGGTATTTACCTTCTTTCTATACATTATATTTGGTACCTTCAAATATTAAGTTTGCATGTATTTTCTTCCCCTTTCCTCTTAAAACTATGTTCAACTAAAAGTTCAACTTACTACTTTGCACAAAAGGAAGAGTAGATATTGGGGAACATCTAGCAGTCTCTGTCACATTGGATTATTTTGGTAAAGGAACAAAATACAATTTTGGTAGATACAGTGGCTTAAAATGTTATTTTTAAATGTTTGATTATTTATTTTGAGATGGAGTCTCACTTTGTCACCCAGGCTGGAGTGCAGTGGTGCAATCTTGGCTCACTGCAACCTCCGCCTCAGGGTTCAAAGAGTCTCATGCCTCAGTCTCCAAGTAGCTGGAATTACAAGTGTGCATCACAATGCCCAGCTAATTTTTATATTTTTAGTAGAGATGGAGTTTTGCCTTATTGGCCAGGCTGGTCTCGAACTCCCGGGCTCAAATGATCTGCTTATCTTGGCCTTCCAAAGGGCTGGGATTACAGGTGTGAGCCACCGTGCCAGCCTTAAAATGTTATTTAACAAATTGTATTTCTCAATTATTACCATCCACATATTTTCCTCACCTGTTATTTTAAGAAAACGTTATAAAAGCATTTACCTGAACTTTTAAATATAAGCTCTTTTTTGCACCACTAGCTTTCTTCAAATAATCAGGTAGTTTTAGTTTTCTAACAAGTCATTTTTGTTGGAAAAATGTCAATACAAAAGTTCCCACATTTACACACTCTTAGGAATTATTATGCATGTAAAAAAGCTGCACTGTAAGGCAAAAGCCCCTTAACTCTCATCTTTTTACGAGCATTTGGAAGAAGGGTAGTATAAGGTCATTTTATTTTACTCCACATCGTTTTCTTTTTTGTTGTTGTTGTTGCCGATTTTGATGTATTATATGAACTTTTGTTCACTATCACCTAAAAAGCACAAAAGCAGTGACAATGAGAAAAGTTCCTGGAAAAGAAAATTTCTGATTTGGAATAAAAATAATAAAAATGAAGCAATATGTAAGAAAATAATGTTGCATGAGAAATAATTATAGGAAGAAGTATCTTAAAAGAAAAGAGCAAATCATGCAATGTGTGGAAAGAGCTATGTGTCTTTTCAATATAACATAACAAAGTGATGCGAAAAAATTAGTGACAAATGGGGAAACCAAATCTGTGTAACTATATCCAGAGTTCACAAGCTTTGCTAGATGTTGGAATTACTGAGAAGGCAAAAAAATACTCATGACTGCTTGCCATTCCTTAAAGAACCAATTCGAATTGGTCTTTAATATAGCATATGGCATGTGGCCTAGATGCCTAGATTTTAAAAATCTTTCTACTGATTCTATTGTGCAGCCAAGGTTGAGAATCACTGTACTAAGCATTAATGTCATTAACAACCGTCATTAATGGCACTAGTGTCAAATGTCAATTAGCTTAATATTAATGAAGAAGAAGGCTGGAAATTAATCTAAAATCTTAAAATTAGAGAGGGGTCTGATTGTAAAACTATCTCAAGCCACACAGGGTCAGTGCCTGTTACCCCATCAGTAATGGAGTAGCTTCTAAGATTCTGTAAGATAAAACTAGCCAACCGACCCTTCTTCAGTGATGGAAATGTCTAATCTGTGTTGTTCAATATAATAACCACTTGCCACATGTGACTATGAGGATTTGAAATGTGGCTAGTGAAACTGAGGCACTAAATTGCTAATGTTATTTACTTAACGAAAAACATTTAAAAATAAAATATAATTAAATTTTATTTATATTTAAATGTAAATAGACATCAGTGGCAAGTGGCTATCTTATTGGATGCTGCAGTTCTAAAATAAACCCAGAGGACATTAAATTGGAGCATTACCTCATTCCACAGACTTTCAGTGTTGCAAAGTAGGTAGTGTATTTTAGATAAAAATTCCAGATACAACATATGTTTGCAAGAAAAACATATATGAATTTTTTAAACCTCCAAAGAATATACTCATACTCTTTTACTTACAGAAAGAAATAAAGCTTTAATCACCTTTTGCAAGTCTTGAAACTGTGAAAAAATAAGTATATATATGGACTTTCAGAAAAAAATCTGGTTGTAAATATGAGTTTATATTTTGTACTTTGATGATTTTAATTAATCAACCACTTAAATTTTTAATATAAAAGTATGGCAGTAAGCTTCATGTCTAAAATAAATTCATATGAAGAGACACATATAGCGGTATAAAGTAAGACTCTGTGCCAATAAAATAAGCATGTTTCTTTTTCTAAATTAGGCTTGTGTGCTTACATACTAGACATTGGGCTAACAGCTATTTACGCATATTCTCATTTTCACAACTATCATTTGAGGTAGGTACTGTCACACACATTAAACTCATGCAGAAACTGAAGCTCACAGTGGTTAATAATTCCTTCAAATTCACCTGGCTTATACGGCGGTGCCGCGTTTCTTCTTCATTAGTAGTAATAACTGGCAGACCTCCTTATAATTATGTAGGAATAGTTAATGGTGTTATTTTTATTGCTAGCCAACATTTCACTGCTAAAATAAATGCTCTATCAACAGAAAACAATTGGCTGCTGTCTGAACAGGTGTTACTTATTTGTGTACTTGTGAATGTATATTTACTTCATTAATATCACTTACATTTCTGTAACTCTAGCTCTCCAGCAGTAGTTTGATCAAAGCCAGATTCTCGAAGCCACGGAAACAAAGTATTTATTACTATTCAGAGATTAGAACAATTCATTGCTTTTCATTGTAGTTTTGCCAAGGTAGCATGAACAAAAGTAGGAAAGTGATTATCACTCATGTCTTTTAAGAGCTATTTGTTAAGTAAAGATAATTAGGCAAAATATACTTCAAAAAGAATGTGCTGATTTGCACATTTCTTCACCAAATGACAATGGCACTTAAAATCTAAATTTATAGCAAAGAGATATCACAGGATTTTGAAGCAACAAAGCCTTTTCTAGCTGCTGAAGTGCAAAGATGAAGAGACGAATAATAAAACCTTAGGGACATGTCTAAAAATGTGACACTATACACCAAACATCTATCTCAAGGTGTCTCCAGAAAAGCTTGATGTACACTTAAAATGCATGATACTGCCACAGCAGAGCCTTTTTCAAAATGTATCACTTGATTTTGTATATTTCACTCAAGATTCCACTAGAAAGATGTTAGACTAGCCAAATTATTGTCATCAGTGAGTTCTTTCAAGGTTATTTTCTGGATACTTTGGAGATGAGTATCTCCAAGGCCTCATCTTACAGACCAAAGTTGCTATTTTCAATCAGTGTAACAAGGCACACATTTGAAAATTCATATTAGCTTATGCTTCAATGCTGCCTTTATATTGGTTATATTCTTAATCATATTTCAATCTTCAAAAAATTATGAAATCACATGAAATAAAATTCAACTTCAATAACTGAAAATAGTTATTAATTAAATTTCACCAATTCCAGCCACTTTGCCTGGCATTTTATCTAATGTAACTCTCTCCACTTTATGAAGAAAAAATTATTTTCCATAATCTGTCTATAAAGAAACTAAGGATGAAGGTAAATGACTTCCCAAAAGTAACACAGCCAGTAGGGAGAGGTGCCTGCAAAACCCACGCTCTCGAAGATGGCTGATTAGCAGCAGCTCAGGAATGTAGCTCCCAGTGAAAGTGCAGAGAGTGAGTGGACACCACACTTCCAGATGAATTTTTATTACCCATGCACCAGGAGATTCCCTGTGGAGGAGCCCCACGGGTCGCCAGCGCGACTCTTTGGCCAGTGAGGCCATTTTGCCAGAGCCCTGGTGCAGCGATTCTCAGTGTGGAGTGTGCGAGGCTGGTGCCCTTTTGGTTGGCGTTTGGAGCTCTGGGAAGGCTGAGTTGCCCATTCAGCTGATTGAAGGGGGGGACTGAAGTGGGGGAACCAGACTGGGAGATTCCTGGGCAGAAAAGCGCCAGGAGTCTCAACGCCGCTGTTTCAGCCGGAGCAGTGGGTCACCACAAGGGAAATTACATAGATTCCGGCACCTTTTTTAGCAGGCGACTGGAACACCTGGAGAGGGAGTCGACCGTCCAAAAAAAAAAAAAAAAAAAAAGAAGAGGCTCTGAGACAGGGAGCCAGAAGACTGGGTTCGGCTGGTCCCACCCCCCACAAAAAAAACAGCCATTGGAAGCGCTGAGGATTGAGACTCTCACAGCAAGCACAGCTGAACCTGGGAAGGTCCAGCTCTGCGAGGGGAGAGGCGTCCGCCGAAGGAAAACTAAGAAATAGAAAAAACTTCATTACCAACAAGCTGGATGTCCACTCAGAGACCTAATCTGAAAGTCAGCAATTATATAGAGGACAGGTGGATAAATCCACAAAGATGGGAAGAAACCAGTGCAAAAAGGCTGAAAACACCCGAAATCAGAGTGCCTCTCCTCCTATGGAGGATTGTAGTCCCTCATCAGCAAGGGAACAAGGCCTGATGGAGAATGAGTGTGATGAAATGATAAAATCAGGCTTCAGAAGGTGGATAATAAGAAAATTCTGTGAGCTAAAAGAACATGTTCTAACCCAATGCAAAGAAACTAAGAACCTTGAAAAAAGGTTTGACGAAATGCTAATGAGAATAGACAATTTATAGAGGAATATAAGTGAATTAATGGAGCTGAAAAACACAATACAAGAACTTCACAAAGTATGCACAAGTTTTAACAGTCGAATTGATCAAGCAGAAGAAAGGATTTCAGAGGTTGAAGACCAATAAGTAACGAAATAAAATGAGAAGACAAGATTAGAGAAAAAAGGGTAAAAAAGAATGAGCAAAGTCTCCAAGAAATATGGGACTACGTGAAAAGACTTAATCTACGTTTGATAGGTGTACCTGAATGTCACAAAGAGAATGAATCTAAGCTGGAAAATATTCTTCAGGATATTATCCAGGAAAATTTTCCCAACCTACCAAGGCAGGACAATACTCAACTCCAGGTAATACAGAGAACACCACAAAGATATTCCTCAAAAAGAGCAACCCAGGGCACATGATCATTGGATTTACCAGGGTTGAAATGAAGAAGAAAATACTAGGGGCAGCCAGAGAGAAAGGTCAGGTTTCCCACAAAGGGAAGCCTGTCAGACTCACAGCAGATCTCTCGGCAGAAACCCTACAAACCAGAAGAGAGTGGGGGCCAATATTCAACATCCTTAAAGAAAAGAACTTTCAACCCAGAATTTCATATCCAGCCAAACTAAGCTTTATAAGTGAAGGAAAAATAAATTCTTTTACAAACAAGTACTCAGAGATTTCATTACCACCAGGCCTGCTTTGCAAGAGCTTCTGAAAGAAGCAATACATATAGAAAGGAACAACCAGTATCAGCCATTCCAAAAATATACCAAAAGGTAAAGAGCATCACCATAATGAAGAATTTATATCAACTAGCTGGTAAAACAGCCAGCTAGTATTAAATAGCAGTATTAGCTTCATGTATATTAATATTAATCCTAATTTAAATGGACTAAATCCCCCCAATCAAAAGACACAGACAGGCAAATTAGATAAAAAGCCAAACCCATTGGTATGCTGCATCCAGACCCATCTCACATGCAAGGATACAGAAAGACTGAAAACAAAGGGATGGAGGAAGATTTACCAACCAAATGGAGAGAAAAAAAAAAAGAAAAGAAAAAAGTAGGAGTTGCAATTCTCGTCTCTGATAAAATAGACTTTAAAGCAACAAAGACCAAAAGAGACAAAGAAGGACATTACATAACGGTGAAAGGATCAGTGTAACAAGAAGAGCTAATGATCCTAAATATATACGCACCCAATACAGGAGTATCCAGATACATAAGGCAAGTTCTTAATGACTTACAAAGAGACTTAGACTCCCACACAATAATAGTGGGAGACTTTAATACTACATTGTCAATATTAGACAGATCAACGAGGCAGAAAATTAACAAGGATACCCAGGACTTTAACTCAGACCTGGAACAAGTAAACTTAATAAACATTTACAGAACTCTCCACCCCAAATCCACAAAATATACATTTTTTTCAGTATCATATCATACCTATTCTGAAAGTGACCACATAATTGGAAGTAAATCATTCCTCAGCAATTGCACAGCATCTCCCAGGCTTAAATGAAATATTGGTTGGCTGCTTGTTTGTTATTTTCTTCCCTTACTCCTTCCTGTCTCCATTGTTAAAAGAAATTATTGGCATAAAAGAGGTTTAATACCCATCTTTAGACTGTATTCTAGCCTGGGCAATAGAGCAAGATTTCTGTTCTCTCTCCCTCTTTCTCTTTTTCTTTCTTTCTTTCATTCTCTTTTTTCTTTTTTTCTTTCTCTCTTTTTCTTCTTTTCTTTCTTTCTAAAAAAAAAAAAAAGACGCTTTCAATTTTTTTCCTCTATGCTAAGATGAGAAAATAACTGGATGTGGCTAAACATTTTCTAGTCTTTTCTTGTCTGAAAGTAGTCTATTACACCTTTCACAAAAAGAAAGGCTACTTTGAAGAAACCAAGGACACTAGTCATGAAATCTACTCCTCCAAAAATATTTGTACTATCTCACAAATTATCCAAAAATTCCCAAGAAATCATCTTTCATTTTCTTAACATGTTGAAGCCTTATTTTAGCAAAGAAAAAACTGAAAATAATAAATTCATGAACTCAGATGTTTATTGTTTTTATTCTATACTATATATTTACTCTTTTCTTATTGAGATCCCAAACTTAGTCAGTACAGAACTGTAACATTGTTACAATAGGACAGGCGGTAATTAAGTTAAAAAGAAAACAAGACCATATAAATATTAGAAGAAAATACAGGGTCATATCTTCATAGTGTTGGAGGAGGGAAGACTTTCCAAATTATGACCTCAAATATTCATTAAAAATTTTATAAATTCAACTTCATCGATAGATATAAAGACATAGATATACAAAACTTTTTTATGATTAAAACACTATAATCCAAAGCAAATTACAAAACTCTCAAATCACGTACATCACAGAGAAATATATGGAAGCTACTTAAAGCTAAGAAGTAAAAAAAAAACACCAGCACCCAATAGACAAATAGACAAATATGAATCTGATGTTTATAAGTTAAAAGAAAAAATACAGATTTCCCTTAAATATATGAAGGTATAGTCAATCTCTCTCAGAACAAATGATCTTGGGATCAGAACAAAGGAATAACAAACCCCCAACTGCACCAAAATATAATTTTTAACCTATAACAGACATGACAAGAACCTGAAGTTTACAACTCTTTTGGCAAGATTGTGAAAAAAATAACTTCTTAATATGCTGCTATTGGATGTAAAATAGTGAGACCCTATGGAGGCAACTTGAGAATGACTATTAAAATGAAAATGCACTCGCTGTTGATTTATCAGTCTCTACTTCTGAGAATTCATTCTGCTAATTTACCTGCATGTATATAGCATGAGATATGTAAATGGTAATTCATTACAATTTTTTTTTGTGATAGCAATAGACTAAGAAAACAACAAAAAACATCATCAGTAGGGACATACTATATAACTATTTTCCTATTCATAAGTATTTTTTTCCTGTTTTCACTTTTTTCTCAACATAATATGCCCCAGTCTTGTTCTAGAAGGGAAATGACATAAACTGGCCTGTGAACATACAGAATTCTGGGAGTAAGACACAGATAGAGTCATAAAAGGTTGTCTGGAAAATATCAGAACAGAAATCGCACCACCTCCCTGCTCTCAAGAGAATCTGGCACAGCACCATCACCAAGTCAGAGGGAGGGAAGCAAACTTGAGTCAGCTCCCAGGCAGTAATTAGTGTTCAAGAGTGATATCAGTCTAAGGAAAAGGATTGAGGTCATGGAATTAAGAGAAGAAACAGATGGAAGAATCATTTGAACCATATCCAAGTCTTTTGAAAATGATGAGACAGAAGAGAAAGAGAAAATTACTTCAGACAGTTTTGCTGAGAAATTTGCCTCAGATAAATTTTGGAGTAAGGTCAGAGACCTAAGATAAGAAAATCTCTAGGCAGAGGTGTTTAAAAAAAAAAGAAAAGAAAAAGAAAAGAGCAAATACATTCTTCCTTCCTATCTTCAACATGCTAGAGTACCTTTACTAAGATGCTGCCTGATTGTTTCTCTCCAGACACTTTTGCCAATGATCTTAACACTTTATAGGAACATTTCTGAACTTTATTCATTAATGATGAGAAATCTCTTCACCAATTAGATGACCAGGCTACAGTCTCACCTGCCAGGCAGCGCAGCTGCAGATCTTGGCTGACCGTCATGTCAGGTGAGAAAGAGACTGACACAAAATGAATGCTTTTATAAATTGCATGTTGATCTTCTGCTGATTGATATTCCTGAGCTGAATTACTAACATAGATTTTGGGAAGAAAAAAGAGGGAAAGACAAAGATAGGCATTAATTATATTTTTGTATGTGCCAGGCAAAATGTCAGCATGTTACCTGTGCTTTCTCTTAAGAGTCTCATAAATGTTAAAAGTTAGGTATTATTATCCTTCATTTTGCAGATGAGAAAGTTGGGACTTAGTTTTTAGATTTATCTATGATCACATAGAGGCAGAGATCAAATATGAATGTGAAATGGTCTGATTCTAAAGTTCCTGTTTCTTCTTTTTTTTTAATGTATGTTTTATTGTACTTTAGGTCCTGGGGTACATGTGCAGATCATGCAGGACTGTTGCATAGGAACATACATGGCAATGTAGTTTGCTACCTCCATCCCCCCGTCTAAACACATAATATTGTTTCCATTTCAAATGTCAGAAACTTGGGTTTTACCCTATGTGCAACCTAACAGGTTGGTCTGCCATGGATGTTAGGTCAGAGACAAATGTCAGTTTATTACTTACAAAATAGCAATAGATAGAATGTATCTATTTTCTTATATCACTTCCTCAGGCTCCAAATACCATAGGTGACATGAAAAGGGGCAGATGATACCTGCACAGTCTGTGGGCTCTGTTACAGGAGAAGAACGCCAAATTTAAGGAATTTTATTGTTTTATAATATTCAATGAGCGTAACTGCCTTTTGCCCTAGAGAAACACATTTCTTCCCTGCAAACAGTAAAACAGACCATCTCTCTTCCAAGACTGTTCGCTATAAAAATACCTTTGAAAAGATTATCTAGAACAAAGACCATCAGGGTTTCTGTTCACAAGGTGTACAGAAATAAAAGAGACCTGTGGAGAATGGTCTCTCAATACCAACCCAATAATTGTATTATACTATTGTTTAGCATAGACTTTATAACAATGTATAATACCTTCCAAACAATATTTGTGCCCTTCCTTTCCAAAATGGTGGTGGAGAAGCAAGCTTGCTTCACTCCCCCACAGCAGAAAATCAAAAACAAATATATATCACCAAGATTATTACCAATAATATCCCCCAACTCAAATATAAGAATGAGCAAGTTCCCGGGGACACAGAAAGGTGAACAAATTCAAAATTGGAGAAATCATACCCAGTGTCTTTACAGACTACATAAAATAAAACTACTAATCATTAATAAGAGGACCTTATAAACAAGAAAAACAGATGGAAATGAAACAGCATGCTCCTGAATAACCTATAGGTCAATGAAGAAATTAAGAAGGAAATTTTAAAATATTGAAACAAATGAAAATCAAAATACAACATACCAAAATTTAAGAGATAAAGCAAAATCAGTATTAAGAGTGAAATCTGTAACAGTAAATGCCTACATCACAAAGTTTAAATATTTCAAATAAACAACCTCATGATGCACCTCGAGGAACCAGAAATGCAAAAACAAACCAAAACCAAATTAGTACAAGGCGAGAAATAATAAAGATCAGAGTAAAAATAAATGAAATTGAGATTATAAAAACAATATAGAAGATCAACACAACAAAAGGGTTTTTCTTTTGGATGGTAAAGATGAACAAAATTGACAAACTTTTTGTTATACTAAGAAAAAATAAACCCAGACGACCCAAATAAAGAAAATCACAAACAAGAAAGAAAACATAACAACCACAGGAATAGAAAGAATCATTAGATACTATTATGGACAATTTTACAACAACAAATTGTAATTGCTTTATTGTATGTTTCTATCTTAGGATTTTAGAACATATATTGTATAGTTGTTTGAACTCTTTATGTGACATTAACTACTTGTACGTAGTGTAAATGTTTTCCCATTTTATGTATTGTTTTTATTTAATTATGTATCATTAAAGAGCATATAATTTTTTGAAATGTAAAACAGTTTTTTCGTGATTACTTCTATTTCAGAATAAGCAAGCTATCACATAGGTTGATAAATATTAAATTGTAATTTCAGCTATTTTTCATAAAATTTACATTTATATTAAGTAGCTTCTATATCAATCTAGAGTTTCTCATTCCTGTGAGAATAAAGGAATCATTCTTTTCAGACTCCTTCTCAAATCTTTTCTCCTATAGCAATAACATGCCTGGTGTCTTGAATCTTTCTTTGTGTAAGTCAACATTACCATGTAATTTGCTATAAGCTTAAACATTTGACTTCAGTCATAAACTATCAATGAAAGTAGAGTGTGATCATGCTTCATCTCAGTTTGAGATATTGTACTTCTATTAATTTAGAAAATTTCTATTTACATTTTAAAGTCTTGTATTGTTAATTGTGGGTTCTGAACAATAACTAAATTGGAGTGATGTTGGGGAAAAGGCTGAAGTCTTAGCAACTGATTTATTGGATTCAGCATGAGAGCTAAACTCTATTTTTTTTTTTTTTTTTTTGCCCAAATTTCTAAGGGGTCTGAGGAGTCATGCCCTATAAATCATACATTCTCATCAGAATGGTTTTATTTAACCTTGTATATCATGACTTATTTTCCTATCTGGCTTTGGCATAACAAAAAAAAAAATATCAAAATATTTTACCCCAAAACATGTTTCTCTGCCATATCTTTAAATGGCCCTGCAAAGCTGAGCTTTGTGGGGGAATATCCGCATCTGTAAAGAATCTTTATTCACAGAGCTAGACCTTTTTCTTCCTGGCCCTCCCAATCCTGAAAAGATTAACTAAGATACTAAGTCTAGCACCTTTTAAAGAACTAAATAGGAGGCCAGGTGTGGTGGCTCAATCCTGTAATCTCAGCACTTTGGTAGGCTGAGGTGGGTGGATCATGAGGTCAGGAGTTTGAGACCAGCCTGGCCAACATGGTGAAACTTTGTATCTACTAAAAATAGAAAAATTAACTGGATGTGGTGGTGTGCTGCTGTAATCGCAGCTACTCAGGAGGCTGAGGCAGGAGAATTGACGGAGCAAGACTCGTCTCAAAAAAAAAAGATCTAAATAGGAAACATTTGTCATCTATTGTCTCTAAGGGCAGCCACTGTAAGACTTGAAAAAGACCCTGGTCTCTTGGTCTCCACAATCTTTTATTTTAACCTGAACATTTCCTCTTCTTGTTTTTTGTTTTTGAGATAGAGTCTCACTCTGTCACCCAGGCTGGAGTACAGTGGCATGATCTTGGCTTACTACAACCTCCGACTTCTGGGTTCAAGCAATTCTCCTGTCTCAGCCTTCCGAGTAGCTAGGTCTACAGGTGTAAGCCACCATACATGGCTAGTTTTTGTATTTTAGGTAGAGACGGGTTTCACCATGTAGGTCAGGCTGGTCTCGAACTCCTGACCTCAGGTGATCTGCCAGCTTCGGCCTACCAAAGTGCTTGGATTACAGGCATGAGCCACTGTGCCTGGCCTGAACATTTCCTATTGATCCCAGGTCTTCAGACAAACCCCATCAATTGTCAACCAGAAAATGTTTAAATTTACCTATAGCCTGGAAGCCCCTGCTTTGTGTTGTCCCACCTTTCTGAACAAAACCAATCTATTTCTTAAATGCATTTTACTGATGTCTCATGTCTCTTAAAATATGTAAAACCAAACTGTACCCCAACCACCTTGGGCACATGTTCTCAGAAGTCCTGAAGACTGTGTCATGGGCCATGGTCACTCATATTTGGCTCAGAATAAATCTCTAAAAATATTTTACAGAGTTAGACTCTTTTAGTCAACAAGCACAAAAGACTTTGAAGACATTTTGACATCTTCGTATAAAAATAGTGTATTTTCAAATTCACATCCTTTATCTTCAAGAATTTTGTGAGTATACCTATAAAGTCTCCATAAGTAGAATCAATACTAGATAGGGTAGACCTCTCTAGTTCATGACCAAACACTTTCTTTCTTACTAGCAATGGTTATAATTATTTTTAACCATTTATAAACTTATCTTAATTTTGCTGATACTCAAAGCTAAACTTGAGGTTTTTATAGTAAATCTTCTTAAATATCTTGCTACAGTTCAGATGTACTTTTGCCTATATTTCCATTTGCTACAGTATGAGAAATGCAAAAATGTAGTTACTTATAGAGTTGGCATTGAAACCCAGAATTAATTATTCCAATCATATTGGCATTAGTCTAGGCAATTGTCAATAAATCAAAACAATGGGGAAAATGAGTGGCAGTCTGATATTCCGGATATTGTAGAGACTGACCTGAGACAATTATTTGGAAATTTGTTATAGCTATATTAAAATTAACCAAATAAATTTGCAAAAAACACTTAAATTGTGCATAAAAAAGGTACATTAAATTTTTCTGTCTGTGGTTTTAGCTAAATATCCAGAATATTACATTTTATTTTCTGTTATTATTTAAAATAGTCTTGCAAGTGTTAATGCTATAATTTCTGAATATGTAAAGTTTCAGGATACCATATTTTAGTCACAGATATCTGATTAACTATTTTGTACTACATAATTTGAGTCTCAATATATTAAGACTATATAAGTGATGATTTTATCAGATGGAAATTAGAAGAACTGGGACTCCAGGAAACACAGGCTTTAACTAAACACAAAATCAACATGAACACCTTGGCTCAAATGACTAATCAGTTATTTGGGACAAAGAGCAGTCAAATTAATTTTGTTAGAGTTTACTAGAACCTTTTTATTAAAAAAAAAAAGATTAGGCAGATTAATTGACGATGTGATGCAAAAGAGTCTACTGTGTGAATAAAATTGCACTTGAAAATCTGTTTTACAGATAAAGTGAAATTTACTCATTCAATATAATAGAATTAATAAGCATTTGTTCACTTATTTAATTTAATAACAAATATTTGTGATGTTTCAAAGAATTTCTATCTCCAATTGGTATGAGATAGAGTCACTTAAAGGACATTTATATTAATGCGCAAAATATAACCACACTTACAGGATGATGCAGGATGTGATCTATTGTTTCAAATTATGTCTACTCATGAATAAATTACAAACAATTTCATTAGAAAGACTCTTGAGAATCTGGACTTTTGGACTGATTATTTTAAGTCTTGCAAATACTATAAAGTTGTTACAATGCTTTATGGAACTTGAACTGTAAGAACTGAACTAAATTCATCCTGAGTCAGACAATGTTACTAAATCATGAAAGAACCTGCCAGTGTACTGCCTACAATGTCAGGATCAGACAGGAGGTTGTAGAAAAGATTAAACTAAATACAAAAAACATGGAGATGAAAAATAACTATAATACGAAGATTTAGATAAAATTTTATGCTAGAGCTTAGGTGATAAAAATATGGTGACTCAAGTGTTTTGTCTATGCGAAGAGATGAATAGAATCATAACTTGAACTCTTCAAAGGTTAGGGGAAGAGCTTTCCCCAGGACCAGAACCCTCATAGCAAATGGGTGAAGACAAAGATCCAAGACCAACTTCCTTCTTTGATCTTATGTGGCACTTACACAATTTCAAAATTGTCAGGTATTCTATACATCTGCACAGATAGAAAAACTCAGGGGACTAAAAGATTTTAAAAACGAGTATCAGAAATGACTAAAAACAACTCCAATGCTTATATATATACCATAGTGTATGCAAGATCCAGAGAGGTGACTCTTCTCCCCCTTCTGATTTTAGAAAATACATAATTTAATTATCCAGCAGCATTGCTGTTTGCTCTCCAGATAATTTTTAAGAAAATACTGATATGCTAATATTTCATATCTGTGGAAAACTGTTGTTTCCCAATATTTTTCTATCTTTATAATAAAATGATTGTATCTGAACATGTGACTGCCCAGCTAGAGACAGTATTTCACAACCCTCCTTGCACTTAGGTTTGCTAATATGACTAAATTCAGAAGAACGGAATGTTGAGCTTAATGGTAACTTGCTCCTTACTTACCTAAAATGAAATTGACGCCATCCATTTGGTGTCTTTCTCTTCTTTCATTGGTGGGTGGTGACCCAGCTTTAACACAGACACTCACATTACCTTTCAGGGTGGAGAAACACGGAGGGAGGACTGGGCCTTAACACCTTCTACAGCACGTCTGCTTCACCAGCTCTGGCTGGCTGGAATAGTAACTGAAAAAAAATCCAGTTTTATAGTACTTGAACAATAATATTTAAGTTGCAAAAGCAGCTTAGCCCTTATTCTAAGGAATACAACCATTCTCATCCTGTATCAAGTCTGTGAAATTCTAAAGAACCGTGATTTATTTACCTGGTCCAAGGCCTGGTTGGTAGTAGCTTTCAAACACTGCACGTAGGTACTGAATAGGTAAGAATCCTCCAAAAAGTTACTCAGTTGTGTGTGTGTGTGTGTGTGTGTGTGTGTGTGTGTGTGTGTGTTTTCAAGTCTACCTTGGTATCATATCAAGGAAAAAAGGATTTAACATACAGTTTCAGGGTAGTAATCATTTTGCTCCTTTCCAGGCTAAATGCCAATTCTTTTAACCTTTTCTTATAAGACTTACTTTTCAGCCCTTTCATCGTTATGTTGCTGTCACTTTCTCCGGATGCTGTTTAATTTCTCAGCATTTTTTTTAAATGTAATGATCAAATATGCACATATACTGTATAAGAAGTGTTTAAGTAATGCAAATTAAGACGGAAGGATTATGTTCCAACCCCTATATGTAATACTCAGGCATATTTAACTTAATAGCCTGGTTAATATAGTTAGCTGTTAGCCCCAGAACTACAGTAATAACTGTATTTACCTCATGATTTACAAAAATGCTCTGCTCTAGTTATTTTGTTGCTACTATAAATTACCACCATTATTATTAATACTTATTTGTTGATATTTCTACTCCTTTTAAGTCCCATTATGTTTTTATGGGACTGTATTATTTTTATTGTTTACAAATAAAATTATTAAATTTTGATCCAGTTAACTATATCATCAATAAAAAGTATCAAATAAAATAGAAAAGAGTTCTGTGAACTCTCACCTGAGTTGTCTAGAATCACTGATAATGGCTGATACCTGATCTTGCTAAGTATCAACATGTAAATCACTTTAGGGATTAAATTTAACTTCATATAGTAAAACTTTCCTTAATCAAATTGGGTTTTTTTCACCCAATAAAATGTCTAGGAAGGGAATAAGGGAATAAATCAAAAATTGGAATATCCCCTTCACAAGGCCAGACTCCTGTCTGTTTTGTATTCCTTTGTCATGCTTACTGTGGGTCTGTCAACCTAATGGTTGTTAGATAGCTGTAGGAACACAGAAAAGGGTAAAAGGGACATATCAGTGTGACTACCCTTTTTAATCAGGATAATGGAGATTTTTCCCATAAGCCCCACCCATTAGATGTCTGTTTATACTTCATCGGCCAGAATCATTACCACATGGCTACCCATCAATAAAAAGGAATCCCAGAAGGCAAATACTTGAACTAGGCATAGGGCCACCTAGAACAAATTTGGAATATGTTATTGAAACAGAGGGAGACATTCACTGTGAATGGACAGTTTACCATATCTGCTATGTCTTATGTGGGCAGAGTCCAGATTATAATTCCTACATTATGAACAAGTATTTGCCAATGGGCAGAAAAAATGAAATCAATAATTATCTCTTATTTCTCATTATTTGGCATATGTTTTCACTAATCACACTGTAACACTGATCTAGGTTGTAATATGATAAATGTTTGCTGATATATTTAATATTTACATAGACCTAAAAATTCTGAAATTTCTGGTTTTATTCCTTATGAAAAAAGACAGTATTTTCCTTTAACTAACCCTTTGGGGATAGGAGGAGCTTGCTGCCAAAGAACATTGAAAAACACAAATGTTTTTAAACTGTTTAAACCTCCACTCCAGAAGAATTTTTTTTCAAGGTTCCCATCCCTCTCCTCAGTAGAAAATTGTTGAGAAGATGATGGAGGTAGATTTGTTGAGTTTTCAATCAGTTGTGTCTCCTTAGATAGGCTACAACTGCCTATTTTGATGCTGAGCACTTTCAGCATGTGAGACCATTCAGAGATTATGTATATACTTAGAGAGAGAGAGAGAGAGAGAGAGAGAGAGAGAGAGAGAGAACGAGAACAAGAACAGATGGGTACCACACAGGAATCCTTGAAGAAAGAACAATACAATTTTATGGTATTTTCTATCTTTTGATGTGGCTATTCAAAGTGCTCTGCAATCTAGTGGATTAAGAAGCAATTTCAATACCTGCTGCATAGTTTTGATTCAGGAGTCCTTTGACAATTTAATAACACCTAAGAAGCATAAGAACATTCTGGCCATATGGCAAGTATAGCAGGAAGAAGTCCTTGCTTTGAGATGAGATGTACCTGGGACTCAATTGTCTATTTCCTATTATTAGGTGACACTCAGTCATTAAATCACTCAGATCCTGCTTCCTTTTCTGGGAATTGGGGTTTTGATATTCCTTTACAGGTTAGGAATTACAATGGTCCTTCTCCAATATTTTCAAATCTCACACTCTACCAGAATGATTTATCGGAACTAGGATTTAATAGCAATTATTTCCAATTTTAGCAAAACTTTACTGCAAAGAATTTAGTAAAAGACATCTTTAACATGCTTTACACCTCTGAAAATTGACAATCTTTAGGAATGGTACATAAAAGCTATTATTTTCCATCATGCTCATCTCTAGAATTACAGATCTGTAGGTACATAGTGGCTTTTGTCATTTTTGAAAGTGTATTGAACATTTTGCTAAATATGGTGTATTAAATGTTGAAACGCTGACAGCTAAAAAGATACAAATTGTAATTTCACCTACTCATTGTGCTTTCACTGTAAACTCTTTACCTCACTGATCGGTTTCTGTCTTCTATTTTGCCCCTTTGTTTACCGGGTACTTTCAGCTCTTAACTGCCTCTGATTTTATTACATAAGCTTGTACATTACAATGTTTACAAAGTTTAATGATTAAGATAAGTTAATTCAAAATTCTGCAAAGCTTCTATTGTAAGGATGGCATCCTTTATTCACATTATTTAGTGGATTTTCTTAAGGTTTTTAGTTCGTATTTCACCACAAAAATGTTGATGCCATTGTTAAATATATAACTGCCAAACAGTGTTCCTCAGTTTGTATGGATCATACATAGTTTTGCACTCAGTTATTTAATATATTTAGTATATTTAATATACACCTGTACTGAAACCCTAGGATGTACCTTATATACATATCTCTTTCATGTTTCATTGATATGTAATTGATATGTGTGTTTGGGATGCATATAGTAACTTGATACATTCATATGTGTGCAAAGATCAAAGTAATTAGGATATTTATCACCTTAAATATTTATCTTTGCTTTATGCTGGAACATTCAAATTGTTCTCTCCTAGCTATTTTTAAATGTAGAATAGATGTTATTAACTAGAGTCACCCTACTCATCTATCAAATACCAGGTCTTGTTTTTTTTCACATAACTGTATATTTGTCCTCATTAATCAACCTCTATTTATCCCCTCACCTACTCTTCCTGGTCTCTGGTAACCAAAATCTACTCTCTATCTTCATGAGATCCACTCTTTTAGCCAACAGATTAAATGAGAACATGTTATGTTTGGCTATGTTCATTTAGCATAAATAACCTCCAGTTCCATCTATGTTCCTGTAAATGACAGAATTTTATTCTTTAGTGGCTGAGTAATAGTCTATTCTCTCTCTCTCTCTCTCTCTCTCTCTCACTCTCTCTCTCTCTGTGTGTGTGTGTGTGTGTGTGTGTGTGTGTGTGTGTGTGTGTGTATCACATTTGCTTTATCCATTTATCGATCGGTGGGCATTTACGCTGATTCCCTAGCCTGGCTATTGTGAATAGGGCTTCATAAACAGAGGAGTGCAGATATCTCTTTGATGTTACTGATTTCCCTTTTGGTTGCATACCCTGCAGCGGAATTGCTGGATCATGTGGTACTCCTGTTTTAAGTTTTGTAAGGAAATTTCATACTGTTTTCCATGGTGGCTGTACTTACTTACATTTCTACCAATAGTGTAACGGGGGGTCTCCTTTCTCAACAATCTTGCCAGCATTGGCTATTCCCTTTTGATAAAAGCCATTCAAACTGGAGTGAGCGATCTCACGTTGTGATTTTAATTTGTATTTCTCTAATGATTAGTAATGTTGAACATATTATTATACACCTATTAACCACTTGTATGTCTTTTTTTTTAGAAATGTCTTTTTAAATATTTTGCTCATTTAAAGATCAGATTTTTTTCTTGGCTATTTAGTTGTTTGTGCTTCTTATACATGCTCATTTTAAATTTCTTGCCAGATGGATATATATACAAATATTTTTCTCCCATTCTGTGACTTGTCTCTTCATTCTGTTGATTGTTTCCTTTTTCTGTCCAGAGGCTTTTTCACTTGATGCAATTCGATTTTTTAATTTTTGCATTTGTTGCCTACGCTTTTGCGGTCTTACACAAAAAACATCTTTGCACAGACCGAAGTTTTGATGCATCTCCCCCAAAGTTTTCTTCAAGTAGTTATATAGTTTCGGGTGTCAAATTTAAGTCTCTAATCAATTTTGATTTTTGCATTTGATGAGAGATAGGTGTCTATTTTCATATTTTCTGCAGATGATTAAACAGGTTTCTCACCATTTATCGAAGAGACTTTCCTTCTCCATTGTTTGTTCTTGGTGCCTTTATCAAAAATGAATTGGCTGTAAATGTGTGGATTTACATATGGGTTCTCTATTTTGTTCCATTGATCTGTGGATCTGTTTTAATATCAGTATCATGCTGATTTGGTTACTATAGCTTCGTAAGGTGCTTTGAAGTCAGGTAATATGGTACTTTGTTTTTTTTTGCTCAGGACTGCTTTGACTACTTGGGATATTTTGTGGTTCCTATAAATTAAAATATTTTTCTATTTCTGTAAAGAATGTCATTGGTATTTTGATGGGAATTGCATTGCATCTGTAATTAGCTTTGGATAGTACTGTGATTTTAACAATATTAATTATTCCAATCCATAAGCATGAAATACATTCTTTTTTCCTGTGTCCTCTTCAATTTTTTTCATATATCTTTTATATTTTTTCTTGTACAGATCTTTCACAACTTTGGTCATACTGATTCTATTATTTTATACTCCTTTTAACTACTGTAAATGAGATTACTTTCTTGATTTCTTTTTCAGGTTACGAATCTGAAAAATTGTAAAAATGCTACCAATTTTCATATGTTAATTCTGTATCCTGAAATTTTACTGAATTTGTTCATCAGTTTTACACTGGTTTTCTCATGGAGTATTTATATGTTTTAAAATATAGTGTCATCTGCATACAAGCCTAATTTGACTTCTTCCTTTCTAATTTGTATACCGTTTGTTTCTCTTGCCTAATTGCTTTGGCCAGGACTTTCAGTATTACACTAAATAAAAGTGATAAAAATTGCACCATTGTTTTACAGGAAAAGAGTTCGATTTTACTCACTCAGTAGGATGTAGGCTGTTTCTTCTGTACCAGGTTCTTGAAGGTTTATATCATAAAGAGATGTTAAATTTTATTAGAGGCCTTTTCTAAATCTGTTGAAATGATAATATGTTTCTTTCTTGGTTCTGTTAGTGTGATGTATCCCATTTGATGAGTTGCATATATTGAACCATCCTTGCCTCCCTGAGATGAATTTCACTTGATTATGGTGAATCATCTTTTTAATGTATTGTTGAATTCATTTTGCTAATATTTTTGTTGAAGACTTTTGCATCTATGTTCACCAGTAACATTGGCCTGTAAGTTTTCATTTATTGTGTCCTTGTCTGGTTTTGCTATCAGGGTGATATTGGCCTCATGGAGTGAGTTTGAAAGTATTCTCTCCTCTTCAATTTTTGTGAAGAGTTTGATTAATATTAGTATTAGTTCTTTAAGTGTTTAATATAATTCAACAGTAAAGCTATCAGGTCCTGGGCTCCTCTTTGATGGGAGACTTTTTATTAAGGCTTGAACATCATTACTAATTATTGTTTTGTTGAGGTATTCTACTTCTGTGTGGTTCAATCCTGATAGGTTGTGTGTGTCCAGGAATTTATGCATTTCTTCTAGGTTTTCCAATTTGCTGATACATCATTGTTCATAATAGTCCATAATTTTTTATGTGTTGTTTATGTTTCTGATTTTGAGTCTTCTCCCTTTGTTAAACTAAAGGTTTGCCAATTTTGTTTATCTTTACAAACAAAAAACTTGTTGTGTTGATCTGTATCTTTTTGTGATCTCAATTTTATTTTTACTTTTTCTTTATTATTTCTTGATTTCCACAAATTTTGAGGGGTTTTCTTTTTGCTTTTGTAGTTTGTTGAGGAGTATCATTCAGTTGTTGATTGTAAGTATTTTAACTTTTGTAATATAGGCATTTATTGTTTTAGACTTCCTTCTTAATATTACTTTTGCTTTATCTAATAGCTTTTGGTATGTTGTATTTCAAGTTATATTTGTTTCAATAAGTGTTTTAATTTTCTTATTTTCTTCACTGATATAATTTGGCTGTATATTGTTTAATTTGTATGTATTTGTATAGTTTGTGAGGTTCAACTTGTTGTTGCTTTCTGGATTTTTTCCACTGCGGTCAGAAAAGATACTTGATATGATTTCTACTTTTAAAACATTTATTGAGACTCATCTTATGGCCTAATATACAGTCTACTCTTGAAAATGTTCCATGTGGTGATACAAAGAATGTGTTTTCTGCAGCAACTGGGTGAAATGTTCTGTAAATGTCAGGTAGGCCTATTTGGTCTAGTGTATTGTTTAACTCTAATGTTTCTTTCCTGATTTTCTGACTGAATGTTCTGCCCATTACTGAGAGTAGAGTGTTGAAGTTCCCTGCCGTTACTGTAGTACAGCCTCTCCCTTCTTTAGATCAATTAATGTTTACTTTATATACATGGGAACTCTAGTATTATGTGCATAGATATTTACAACTGCTATATCCTCTTGCTGAAGTGACCTATCATTATATAAGCTATCTATTTTTTTAATGGTCTGATTTTTAATCAATTTTATCTTATGTAAGTATAGCAACTCCTACCCTTTTCTGATTTCTACTTGCATCACATATCTTTTTGCATCCCTTGACTTTCTGTCTATATGTGACTTTGAAGTGAGATAGGTTTCTTACAGGCAGCATATAGTTGAATCTTGCTTATCCATTCAGCCACTTTTTGTTTAGTTGATATTTGAGCCCATTTACATTCAGAGTTATTGATAGGTAAGGATTTACTACTGCCATTTCGTTGCTTGTTTTCTGATCATTCTGTAAATTCTCTCTCTTCCTTTCTTACCATCTTCCTTTGTGCTTAGGTGATTTTTCCTGTTAGTGTATTTTATTTTGTTGTTTTTTGTTTTTTCATTGTTTTTATCATAAAGCTTACAAAAAACCATTTTATAGTTATAACAAGTTATTTCAAAGAGATGACAACTTATTTTTGATCACAAAAAATAGAAACAAAGGAAAAAATTAAAAATAAAACAGTAAATTTTAGTTTTATACCCCTTACATTTTTTTATCAATTTACATATTTTTATATTAATATTTTTAACAGGCTACTGTAACTATTATTTTTTATAGATTTATCTTTTAGTCTTTACACTAGAGTCATGAGTGCCTTGCCCACCACAATTACAATATTGGAATATTCTCACATTATCTTTTACTTAATTTTAGCACTGAGTTTTATATCTTCAAATGTATTCTCTTTGCATATTATTTTTTTTCTTTTAGATTGAAGAAATACCTTTATCATTTCTTGTAAGACAGGTCTGGTGGTGGTGAATTCACTCAGCATTTCTTTGTCTGGAAAAGACTTTATCTGTCCTTTAAGAATAGCTTTGTTGGATACAGAATTCTTAAATGGTATTGTTTTTTTTCTTTTGGCACTTTGAAAATATCATCCTACTTTCTCCTGTATGGTTTCCCTTGAGATATCTGTTGCCAGAATAATTGGAGCTCATTTTTATGTTATGTAGTTCTTTTCTCTTGCTGCTTTCTTAGAATCTTATCTTTGACCTTTGAGAGTTTGATTAGTATATGTCTTATGGTAGTCTATTTGGGTCAAACCTGTTTGGTATTCTCTGACTTTCCTGTATCCAGATATTTATATCATACCCAAGTTTTAGGAGGATTTTATTATTTCTTTGAATAAGTTTTCTACCCATGCTCTTCCTCTCCTGTCTCTTAAATGCCAAAAATTTTTAGATTTTGTCTTTTGAGGTAATTTTCTCTAGTTTTTAGGTGTTCTTTGTTCTTTTTCATTTTTTTTTTCTCTTTGGCAGGATTTTCAAGCTCACTTTTTCTCTTTTCAAGCTCACTTTTTCCTTTTCTCTGCTTGAACTAGCTGATGAGAGACTCTAATAAATTTTTCAGTACAGCGAGTGTATATCAGTCTCAAAATTTGTTTAGTTTTTTTATTATTATTTCAATTTATCTGTTAAATACCTTTGGTAAATTTTTGGATTGCTTTTTTGTGTTATCTGGGATATCACTCGTTCCTTAAAACTGTTATTCTGAAGTCTTGTACAGAAGCTTACATATCACTGTCTCCTAGAGTCAGTCACTCGTTCCTAGTTTTGTGCATTTGGGGAGGCCTTGGTTCCCTACTGTTGTTTCTTGTGGATACACATCTATGTATTTGTATGGAAGGATTAGTTATTTACTCCAGTCTTCTCTCTCTGGCTTTTTTATTTTTTACTGATTATGTTTGCTTAGAGATTCTTTTTAAGTTACCTGTTAAATTTTTTTTTTTTCTTTCCTACTAGAGAACTGCTTCTTTTTAGCACCAGGCAGCACCTAAGCCAGGTATGCCTCCATTGCTGCCTGTCCTGAATGAAGGTGGTCACAAAGAGGAAAGTCTATCACTATGGGAAGGCTGACTAGGCGATTGTACTCATAGGACCTGTAGGAAGTACCTTCTATATTGTTCTCCTGTTAAACCATCACTCTGATCTGGTGTCTCCTTTGGCCAAGTTACAGAGTAATTTCTAGATCTTGGAATGATAGTTCCACTTCTCCCTTTTGTTTCTGCTTGTTTTCAGGAATATGTTTCCCTTTGTGATGCTTCCTGTGGATTGAGGCAGAGACAGGTCTTCTGCCTTGTAATCTGAGATGGCAAGCAGGCTGATTCTCCACCTCCATCTCACATTTTCCAGTGTAGAAATTATGGGTCGGGGTAAATTCTCTGTTTGCTTGGTGCTGGACAGATTGGAAGGAGATCTATCCTGGATGTGAAGTCTGAGTCTCTCACCATTTGTTCAGAGTATTTTCATTTCTTTGTGACTCCAGGAACTGACTAATCCTCATAGGTGAGTTCTAGAATATCACTGGTGATGATATTGGTATAGTGTATTTCGTTTCTGTTTCCCGTGTGGGGGAGTGAGGCCAGCTTGCTTCTATACCGCCATTTGAGAATCAAAAATTCTCTATACCTATTTTATAATTTAAAACATGGTTTTAAAGAATTAACAACCCTTGCAATATTTTCTTATCTCATGTAAAATAACAGTGCCCCAGAGATGAAAACCTGTGATCTTCCCAGTGAGAAACAGAAGGACTAACTCAAATTTTATCCGAAGGCTAAGGAATAAGGTTGCATCCTGAATATTTATAGCCATACTGGAAAGCCATAATGGCTCACATAATTTGGGAAACGTGGCTGTCTAGAACGTCTCTGAAGATAGCAACAATGCTATACTCCTGATGTGCCCTCAGGTTGCCTGTATTAGTTTTCGCAGGCTGCCATAACTGAATACAATAGACTTTGTGGCTTAAATAACATACTTTTTTTTCCCCCAGAGTGAAAAAATTCCAAGGTCAAGTTGTTGGCAGATTTGGTATCTTGAAGCTTCTCTTCTTGGCTTGCACTTGGCTGCCTGCTGGCCCATGCCCTCTCATGGCTTTTGTTCTGTGTACCCCACAACTCCAGCATCTCTTCCTCTTCTTATAGGGGCACCAGTCAAATTGAACTAGGGCCTTATCCTTATAACCTTAATTATCTCTTTAAAAGTTCTGCCTCCAACAACAGTCACATTGTGGGGTAGGGATTCAACATATGAATGGGAAACGACACAATTTAGTTCATGACAATGTCTGTGCCAGCCATAGTATATGGAAATATGTCTCCTTTGTAGTTCCCAATTCCAACACCTCAACATAGCTTCACTGATGAAAGATCAAAAATTTATATCTCTACAGTAGCTATTAATGTATATTGAATGGAAGGGGATATACAGTAATGGTGCAAGTCCCTTATACATACAAAACTAGACAAACCTCTTTTCCAATTAAGGTTTCAACAGATACTTTCATTCTCGATTATTATAAAAACCTAACTTTATTTTTAGCCATAGTAAGAACATCAGTCAGGCGCAGGACACATTTGCATGCAGCAAATGTGTTTGAATGCCACTGCTATGTGCTAGCTACAGCAGACACAGTCATAATTAAATGCCATTCAATCCAGGTATTCAAGACCCTTACATTCTAATAGCTCTTAAATATCTATTAATATTTTTAAGGAGAAGAGAAAAGGTGATTTTTTAAATTTGAATAAAGAGACTAAGGGGATAGAGATGAATAGGGGTTGATCACTGATTGGTGCAAGGCTTCTTTGGAGAAGGATGAAAGTTCTGTAATTAAATAGTGATGGTTTCACACTTCTGTGAATTAAAACACTGAATTGTACACTTTGAGTAAATCTTACCATATCTAAACTATATTTCAGTAACTGTTATTGAAACAGAGAGACTAAGGAGATCCCCTATCTTGTCCTTCCCTTCATGGATGGTTTAAGCCCTTCCCAACCACTACTAGAGGAATTTCTGTTTCCTCTGAATTTCATTACACTGATGGTTGCTGAACTTTATGAAAATACACTTGAAAAAGTGAGGGTGCACTGGGCATTTATTCTATTAGCGGGCAATATTGTATAATGGTTAATTTAAATTTAAGAATTAGGATGCCATATGTTCAAATTCTGGCTCTACCATTTGCTGGTTGTTTAACACATGACAAGTTATTTAACCTCACACATTTATGCACAAAAATTTTAAGCTAAGTATACTTAGTCTCATTTCACATATGAAGAATCAGGTTTGATCAAGGTCGCATGGCAACTGCCAAAAATGTTGCCAGTAGAAAGAAATAAAATATAGTTGGTAAGAGAGAATACTCTGCAATGAAATAAAATATTACTAAAAATCTTCAAATTTGGGCTGTATGACTTACTCTGTGACTTTTGGCAGGTTACTTAATGTCTTTAGTCCTCTTCTTCTTACCTATAAGATGGCGTTTGGTCTTCTTCTTACCTATAAGATGATGTTTGGTCTTGTTTCTTACCTATAAGACGGTTGCTACATAACAAACCATCCCAAAACTTGAAGGCTTAAAATGTGCTATTATATTGTCTCTCCTGGCTCTGCAGGCTGACTGGGCACAGCTGGGCAGTTTTCTTTTGGGGTCTTTTATGCTACTGCAGGTAGATGCTGGCTGGGGCTGCAGTCATATGAAGACTCACCTAGGTTGGATTTCCAAGATGGCTGGCAGCTGCTGGCTATAGGCAGGAGAGTCAGCTACAACTATCAACTGTGGTCAGTCTGTGTGGCTTAGGTTCTTGAAGTATTATGACTGGTTTCCAAGAGGGAGCTTCTCAAACAGGAGTGCTCCCAGAAGCACAGATGGAAGCAATAATGTTTCTTATGAACTAACTTTGGAAGTCCCTGAATGTCACTTCTGATGTATTTTATAACCCATGCAGGTTATTCAGGATAATCCAGATTTAATGTAAGGGGGATTATAAGGTACATGGATGTGCTTTGGTCAAGGAATAGGCTGAGGCAGATACACAGGCTTGCATGAATCAGCAAGTTTGGCGTGCCGATACCCACCTCCACTTGTTATATAACCTGTTTGTGTAAGTTCATATTGGCTCTGAGCCACTATTTTCTGTAAAATGTGTAACTTCCCTGTTGATGCTCTGCACAAGAGGCATGGCTCCTGGGGCTCGTCTCGGCTCATTGTGGCTTTTGTGCAGGTTCTGGTGCCCAAAGGGAGAGAGCCAAAAAGGAAGGGGCCAGGACACAGCTCAGCTTGCTCGTGCCCAGACAGAGAAAGAGTTAAGCTGCTGACCCTGAAGGCAGAGGAGAGCCTGCTGCAGAGCCAGAGCAAACAGCCGAGATAAAGGTGGACAGTGTAAGAAAAGTTGCTCATAAGAGAGCTAGTGTAAGAAAGCTGTTAATGAGAGCTGCTGCTTGTCTTTGATTGTCTTTCACCTGCCTATAGCCCCTCAAGTGTTCTTTCTGCTCATCCACCCACTCCCTTAAGACTTCAGCATGGGCTGGACCTGGACCCCAGGAACTGACAGGAATTAGATCCCATTTCTTCAGGTAATGATCTGCATGCACGTGCCAATGGGGGAAGGACTTAGTAGTTACCATTTTGCGATTAATAACCATGGTCTGCCCTTCCACTAACCACTATAAACACACTCTTCCCATGTGCCAAACATACTCACCCTCTTCCCAAAAGCCTCAAAATCTTGTCACATTATGGTATTGGCTTGAAGTCCAGCATCTTTCAGCTAAATCAGCCCCGATACAAATGAGGCTCCTTGGGTGAAATTCCACAACGCAGTTCCACAAATGCAGTTTGACTCAATCTGAAGACATACAAACCAAAAAGTTTTCTTTAGTTATCTGCCCCCCACACACCCACAGTACAAAAATGAGGTAAGCATAGGGTAATGACAAAATAACTCACATCCAAAAGAGAAAGGATGAAAAAAAGCACAGAATTGTCACTGGTCCACAGTACTTGTTGACACCAAGGTTGACTTTGGTGACCCACCTGCATGCTTACATAGCACCACAGGCTTTTCTTATCTTTAAAATAATCAAATTCCACACAATCGCTTCTTATCTAACCTGTCCAACAGGTGGCAAGAGTTTGAAGAGCAAAGACTCTATTTTATCATTTTTCACCTAGTGCCTAGCACTTGACAGGTGCTTAACTTGTCCTCTCTCTGTTAATGCATGGTCTCGTTTCTGTCACTTAATTACTTCACTGTTACATTCCTCATCTGAGAAGTAAAAAGTTCAGATTAGACTTGAGAGCTCTGGCTAGCTCCGTGATTCTTCTGTCACTTCTGCTTTGACGTCCTGTGATCTCCAGCACCAAAACTACATTCTTCTCAGATGCCCCAACTAGTCACCATTTATTCCCAAGAGCTCTACTCCATGATGGGTGCTGACTGAAGGAAATAAAAACATGTGAACAACATTTCCACAAAGTGATGGGAAATGAGGCTCAGGTGCACAGCCAGATTGGGCCTAGTAGCCAAGGAGCTGCAGAAGACAATGACACCCAAGTAATATTTGCATTGCTCCTCAAGCATCTTACAAATTCATCCTGGGGCTAGAGGAAGGGTCTGAGGAACATAATCCAGATACACCGCAGTGCACATCAGCAGACGGCAGGGGGGTATGCTTACACTCACCATTGCCACAATTCTCTAAAGTATCTGAAATTTCTGTACTTGGTCTTCCCGCATTAGGATGGAAAATGTGTGCACAGTGTCTCCCTTTGAATTTCTCTGTGTTTTGTGTTTTGATTTCTGGGTGGGTGGGTGTGTGTGTGTCTTACCTCTGAGTTCCTCTGCAATGGGTTGCTATGCCTACCTTTGGAGCTTTGATTGTCTTTCTAATTATTTCCTAAAATTTTTTTTGAGACAGTCTCGCTCTGGTGTGCAGTGGCACAATCTTGGCTCACTGCAACCTCTGCCTCCCAGGTTCAAGCAATTCTCCTGCCTCAGCCTGTGAGTACTTAGGACTACAGGCACACCACCAAGCCCGGCTAATTTTTTGTATTTTTAGTAGAGATGGGGTTTCACCATGTTGGCCAGGCTGGTCTTGAACTCCTGACCTCCAGTGATCTGTCCACCTTGGCCTCCCAAAGTGCTGGGATTACAGACATGAGCACTGCACCCAGCGTCCTATCTATCTATCTATCTAAAATTTATTTAATGACCTTTCTCTATGTTTTTATATCATTGTTTCTCTTCCTTTCTTGGAACAATTAACTCCCACAATAGAATCTGTAGGTAGTTCTCTCTTTCATTCCTTTTATTTAATCTTTGTTTATAAACTCCAGGGACACGGTTCTCAAATTTCTACTTGCATCGGAATCACCTGAAAAGTTTATTAAAGTACAAATTGCTGGGCCCCATCCCCAGAGTTTCCAATTCTATAGGTGGAGTCTGAGAATTTGCATTTCTAAATATTCTCAAGTGATGCTGTTGCTGCTAGCACAGGGACCACACTTTAAGAACCCAGGGATTTAGTGTGTGCACCAAAACCCAAGTTTAAAAGTATTATTTTTACTTGTGGAACTGAGTTATTAACCTGTGGGGTCTGCACTAATCCCAGGTATTTAATCCCCAACTTTTGAAAAAAAATATATTTTTAATTATTAGGAATATGTAATAGTTGCACATATTTGTGAGGTACCTGTAATATTTTGATACAAACATACAATGTGTACTAATAAAATCAGGGTAATTGAGATATCTGTCACCTCAACCATTTAGCTTTCTTTGTGCTAAGAACATTCTAATTTCACTCTTAGTTATTTTGAAATATGTGATCAATTTTTATTAGGTATATTCATTCCACTGTGCTTCATAACACTAGGTCTTATTCTATATAATTGTATTTTTTGTACCCATTTACCACTTCCTTTTTATTTTTCCACCCCCGCTATCCTTCCCAGACTTGGATAACCATCATCCTACCCTCTATCTTCATTAGTTCAATTTGGGGGGGGGATCCCACATATTAGTGAGAAAAAGTAATATTTATCTTTGTAAGCCTGGTTTATGTTACTTAACATTATATCCTCCATTTTCATCTATCTCATTGCAAATGACAGGATTATGTTCTTTTTTATGGCTGAATAATATTTTCTTTATCTATTCATCCACTGGTGAGCACTTAGGTTGATTACGTATTTGGGCTATTGTGAATAGTGCTGCAATAAACAAAAATGAGAATGCAGATATATCTTCAATATACTGATTTCCTTCCTTTTGGATCTATACCCAGAAGTGGGATTATTGGATCATATGTAGCTCCATTTTCAGCTTTTTGAAGAACTCCATACTGTTCTTCATTGTGCCTGTACTATTCTACATTCTCACCAATAGTATACAAGGGTTTGCTTTTCTCCATATCCTTGCCAGCATTTGCTACTTCCTGTTTGCTGGCTTAAAGCCATTTAACTGGGATGGGATGATGTATCTCATTGCACTTTTAATTTGCAATTTTCTGGTTAGCGATGTTGAGCATTTTTGTTATATACCTGTTGACCATCTGTATGTCTTCTTTTGAGAAAAGGCTATTCAGATCTTTGGCCCATTTTTAAAATTGGATTTGTTTTGTTGTTTTCTGTTGAACTGTATATATTTTGGTTATTAATCACTTGTCAGATGGGTAGTTTGCAAGTATATTCTTTTTTTCTGTGGGTTTTCTTTTCCCTTTGCTGTTTCCTTTGCTGCACAGAAGCTTTTTAGCACTATGTGATCCCATTTGTCCATTTTTGCTTCAATTGCCTGTGCTTTTGAGATCTTACCCTTGCCCAGACCAATATCCTGGAGTGTTTCCTCAATGCATTCTTCTAGTAGTTTTATAGTTTCGGGCCATAGATTTAAGCTTTTAATCCATTTTTATGTGATTTCTGTATATGATGATATATATCTTTTTAATGGAAAACTATTTTATTGCTTCTCAAATATGATAATTTTTGCTAAGAGCACAGATTTTAAAAGCCTCTTTTGATTTCTTGCTTCATGTGAAAAGTAAATCTGTTAGCCTAATTGCAGAAATTCCTGAAATACAAGTAACAGGATATCTGAACTAACATCAGAGATTTAGCCATGGTGAATTAAAGTCCATCCACTTCGAGTTGTTTCCTAGGAATTTTAATCCAAGGGTGGGAAAACAGTTCCTTCTCATCTTTTTTTCTCTCCCTGTGTAAGCATATACTCTGTTTTTCTTCCCCTATAATACCATCTGGAACATATATAAATAAACGCATTAAGATAACTAAACTTAGGGCATGAAAGAAAAAGAAAGGTTAGTTCTACCAGGTGAAACTATTTCCCAGTTTCTATTCATTGATTATCATCACTTCAACCAAAGTAAACAAGCTTTTTTTTTTAACCACTTACAACTTAAGGATCTTGGACACTTTATTTAATCTCACTGAGCCTCAATTTATACACTCATTAAGTGAGAGTATTGGTACTTATCTTCTAGAATTTTATGAGAACTTAATCTATAAATACTATCCTCATTTCCTATTGAGCCCTGAAATTCTGGTGATTGCCATTTTTTCTTTTCTTTCTTCCTTTGATCTCTGATTCTTTTAATATTTTATAAAAATAAAAATAAAAACAAAAATATGAAAAAAGGTAGTCATGCTTTAATATATGTAATGTTTTATATTAGAAGAGAGCATAATTTGTATAAATTCAGGGCCTCTGTAAATTCAACACTTTTTCATGCTATTAGTTTTCTGAATTGACTTTAACTCATTCTCTAATTTTATTTACTAGTATTTAAATTAGGTGTGACTCCGTGAAAACAAAAAAATCTCTCTTTTCTTTTGTGTCTCAATCAATTCCTTTTTCAGCGTGGGTGGCTTTTCTAAATTATTGACAGGACCCTGAGAGCAGGACAGGTTATGCTTAACTCACACCAATTTACATGTTCCATTTTATCTTCTCTTACCCAGTGCTAAAAAGTACAGTTCAGGATTTCTAGGACTTTGAGGTAGATAATTGGCAATAATACACATTTACTGAGCACTGTTAAGACACTGATACTCTGCTATGCATCATCCCTTTGTTTTTCACAACTTCTTGAGGTAGATATTTATTACCATTTCAGTGATCATATAGAAGATGAGGTACAAATCAGATGACACATAGGCATATAGTCCAGAGCCAGAATTTTAATCCTGTCTGTCTGATCCCAAAGATCATGAGCTTAATTATTGCACAGATTCCTGTTTAAACTTAGAATGGCTTTGGACTATTAATATGATTTTCAACTATTACGTAAGAGAGCAGTTCCAGAAGAATTGCATCATAGATAAGTGGGATTTTTACCAAGTGCTACAAAAAACAGTATTGAAATATACTAATATTTGATATTTTAACTATTTTCATTCTTTCCTCGATTTTTGTCTATTCTTAGCCAATAGGCTCCAGGCTCTACATACACAGTCAAAACTATTGTTAGAACAAGTCCCTATTAGCAGCTACCACATATTAAAATCTAACTTCTGCCACTACATATCTATATATCATAAGGAGACCAAGAATGAAGCCATGAGAGTTTACATCCTTATATACATTCTTAAACCACTGCAATTACACATATATCTATATCCCCTGGATGTGAAAGCAAACATGAGTAAGCAATCCAATTCTTCTAAGTAAATTATTTCATATAATGCTTGAGAAATTATATTTGTTGCTATTAAGACAAACCACAGTCTCCTCTTTTCCATGGCCAGAATTTCTCTTGTCTTTAATCTAAATATTCCAGAGAAAACAAACCCACTAGTTACTATTCAATTAGACCACTATAATTTTTAGGAGGATGGCAGGGGCAGCCATCAAAGGCATTGACTTACCAGGAGAAAAACATACAGATCACTAAAAACACAAGTAACAGAAGAGATTACACTGGGCAGCCATCTCTTTCCTGTATATTCTATTTGATCGGCATTCTTCTATGTTAAGTAAAATCTAAATCTTTTTTGAGAAAAGGGCAAAAGTTGCAAGAGGTTTGATTTTAAAGACTCAGAATTTTTCGGAAATACAAGTTACATTTTATTGGGAAGAAACTACATTTTATTGACATAAAACTGGGATTTATAGTGAGGTCAAAAATAGGAATGGAGACTGTCAATGCAAAGCAGAAGTCACTGATGCTGAAATTTGTGTATTTGGAGCAGGATGATGCATATGAGTCAACGAAAGGGTCTTCAGGAGCAAAAAGGGATAACTCAAAGCCACCCTGATGGCTTCCTCAATGTCCAACCAGTTGCTTCTCCCCCTGGGCCAGTTATGCTGGTAAAGCAGCAAACACATATTTGTTTGAGTCAGGTACTATGACTGCTGTAACAAATTATCATAAACTTGGTTACACTTAAGGCCCACTTCCAACAACAGAAATTTGTTATCTCAGTTACGGAGGCCAGAAGTCTAAGATCAAGGTATAGGCAGCACTGTGCTCGCTCCTGAGGCTATAGACAAGATTCTCTTCCTTGCCTTTTCCAGTTTCTAGTGGCAGTTGGCAATCCTGGACTTGTGGCTGCTTTACTCCAGTTTCTGCATATATGATCATATCATAAGATCATATGACCTTTTACTTTTTGTCTGTCTCAAAGCTCCCTCCATTTTTCTCTTATATAGGCACTTGTAATTGGATTTAGAGCTCAACTAGATAATCCAGGGTAATCTCATCTCAAAACCTGTAACTTAATCACATCTGCAAAGACCCTTTCCCCAAATAAGATGACATTAATAGGTTCTAAAGATTTGACGTGGACATATGTTTTGGGGGAGCCACCATTCAACCAATGATAACATGATTGCATATTCCTTACAAATAAAAGTCTTTAAAGAAGTGAAACTCTCTTTTCCTGGTGATAATTCTATGTCCTTGAAATGAGTCTGGGCTTGGTCTTCCCTTGGTGCAAGCATGGGGAAGAAAGGAAAGGAGTAGAGAGGAATCCAGCTGTACTTTAAAAAGACTGGACCTTTTTTGCACCCCCTCTCAAATAAAATACTGGTTCTTTGAAAACAATGATATAAGGATACATACTTAATACAATGATAATATCAACAGAAATAGATGGGGAAAAAAAACTTTCCATCACCAAAAGCTATTTTCTTACAATAAGCTGGATATTTAGAGCAACAGTACCCTCTTTCAGGTCCCCAGGGATCTACTGAGTGTTTACAATAAATGGTTCCAAGTTTGAGCAACCTAAAAGAAAAATGTCTAGCCCAGGACCTTGAGTAAATCACATCCCAGAACATGAGGCTTGATGTGCTATTGAAATATTCTTGTCTATCTTTCTGCAATGGGCATACTATATCATCAATTGAAATATTAGAAGGTTAGCCAATTTCCCAACAATAGAAGTGAAGAACTAATTTTTGGTGACCAAAGAGTTGCTTCTCTATTCTTATCTGACACAATACTTCTCATTTGCTTTCCTAAAGTATATGGCTAATGACTTTGAGGAGTTGCAAATACTAATTACAATTAGACCCACCAATTGAGTTTTTAAAAATCAAATTATAAATTATGACACAGACGTTATGAAATTTATATTTCTTGGAAAACTGATAGTAGATAAATGGGCGTAAGAACTCTTGTAATCTATATTATATCTAGGAGGAAGTAGAAAAAAAAACAGTAAAAATAGTAACAAGACAAAAACACCTAAGCCCCTCTTCAAAACCTTACTGAATATCTTGAACTTTACGTTTTTCATCACCCGCGTATATAAACACTGAGACAAGTAACTGGCAATAAAAAAAGCCACATGGTAAAGTTTTGTTCCAGTTTAATTATTAAGTTTCTTTTTTAATCTGCAGTTGCCTTGCCTTTTAATTCAGGATTAATACCATCACAGAGTACTTTCTTTATTTTGTATTCACTCCATAACCTTCATCTGAATGCCTCTTTAAAAACAAAACTAACTTTCAAAAGCAATTTGCTTTACTGCAGAGAGTAATATAGTGCATATTGATGTATAAGATTTCCATCTTTAAGGGGTTAACAAAGACAACAACAAATACTTATCTCTTTCCTCCTACCTCCTCTCTCCTCTCCTCTCCTCTGCTCCCTCTATCCTCCCTCCTTTCTCCTCACCCTTTGTGTTTCCTACTTCCCTGGCTCTCTGTTCCCTACTTCCCTGGCATTCTGTTCCCTGCTTCCAATGAGAACCCAGCTGTCAGCATTGTGTTGCAATGTAAGGGATGTCAAGGATGTCTTGCTGGGCAATGCACAGGACCATTGATCATTGTTTTTCTCCACTGTTTACAGAGAATCTCTTGGCAAGACAAGTGTCTTTGCCATGCACAAAGAATTGAGAATGCTGCAACGTTTTGGATTTTTGGAACAACACATTAAGCTTATTAAGTTTTGAATATTCAGCAGGTTAAAATTCCTCTGTTTTTCATCATTATTGCCTCCATAAAAGAATGTATGTATTTACATCCAGAACAAAAATCCAGAGTCTCACTATAACAAATATAGGGAAGAAAATTTTTCCCCCTCACAGCTCTATATATCTAAGCAACACAGCGACAAAACAAAACACTCAGGCTTAATCTTAGTTTGATAACTGTGTACTTTGGAGACCAAAAGAAAAAGTAAAGAACGCTCAAATTACCATTCGTGAAATAGCCATGAATTTTTAGCATATGGCACGAACCACAGAAGCAATACAATTTGTTCTTTAAAAGCTTTGGATAAGCTTTTAAAGTTATGGATCTGCAACACAAACAAATTTAAACCTAAGAAGACATCCTGTTGCCATGACAATATGGCACACTAGCTCCCTGTATGATGAGTCCTGGGTTTAAGGAATATGATCACACCATTGCAATTCAGGGTTCTTTGATAACAATGTGCTGCTTTGAAATCTTATTACCATATTTGTTTTTAGTTTTAAATGATAGATATAACATCATAGTAAATAATCTGACAAAAATGTAATATTCAATATATTTATTTAAAAATATGTTATTTTCTAATGTTAGTAGTAACTGAACTTACCAAAAAGATGTTAGAGAGATAAAGTCTATTGTTCAAAATGAAAAAGTATCATTTATAGGAATCACTCATTTTTAGTGCTTCCATGGAAAAGAAAAGTAGATACAAATCCAAAACCTTAGAAAACTCATCGTGATATATTATTCATTACAGGATGATGTCTGCAAACGTGCTTTAAAAACAAAATAGAGAATCAGGGACAGGCCTTAACTTGTCACAAACAACATGAGCCAAAGAGAATTTCTTTTGAGGCACAAAACAAACAGGGTGAGAGGTTTCTTTCTGTCAAGGCAGATGGCAGCTTATTATCACCAGTGTCTCACTTTCTTTCCATTTCCCAAGATTGTTCTTGCTTTCTCTTTTCCTTATTATATTGCAGCTGATAAGTAATGAGAGCCTACGCCTAGTTACCATTAATTCATTCTCTCAGTAAACATTTAACAGGCCTTCTCTTAGAAAGAGAAGAATAAGCTCAGCCTAGCAAGGAGGGCAAATATGAGAAAAATAGACAAAATAAAATTGTAAAGGCCATAGTCCTGGAATATAAAGGATTTCTTAAAATCACAGATGAATATAGGCCTCAAACAGTCCTGAGGCACAATTTATGTTTGAGGTGAGCATTTTCCTAGGTAACAAGCGGTGAAAAGGAGAGAAAATATTTCAAGAAAAGGACATGTACAAAGGCACGGAATTTTGGATTTCACTCTATTTTGGGAAATCCCACCAGGCCTGTATGCCTAGGGTGAGGTGCATATGGGAAAGCAGCAGGAAATCAGCTTGCCATAATATGAGGTTTGTACTTTGTCCTGCAAAGTACAGGAACCCACAAAAAATTACAGTTCATAGGTAAAGAAAGTCCAAAAATTGTTTTAGAATGATCACTCTAACAAAATGAGAGAGGATACATTGTATCCAGGTGAGATTGAAGACAGGAAAGTTAAGCTATTATAATAGTTCAAGTGAGACAGATCTGAACAAGGATTGTTTATGGAGAGATCTGGGAAATATTAGAGTGGTCAATTTAACAAACCCTGGTCATCTATTCAATGCAGAAATTAAAGAGAGAATATTTCTGGCATGAGTGATTAGGTGACTGCTGTTGTAATTTTCCACCGTGAGAAATGATTTAGGACACAGGCGTGGTGAGACAGATTAGTGTATTACAGGAAAATTCCAACCAGCAAAACTATGAAGGGAAAAGAAGATTAAAAACCAAGTGATGGTAACAGCTACCTTGAAAAGATATACCAAGAAAGAGGACACAACAACGGACGAATAAAATAGTTAGAAATTGGAAGGCTTTCTTTCAACAAACGCATTTCAAGAGTCCTCCATATTGAAATGCATTTGAATAATGTTTCTAGTGTGATAAGGCATCCATTAATATGAAATAAATGTATATAATATTCAACAATGAATATTTAAAAATTCATTGTTGCACCATGTAGAAGCATCATTTGATACTTATCACAAATCTGTGTGCCTAGATTAGGTATTATTATCCCTCTTCTCATTTGTGGAAGAGAACACTGAAGGTCAGAGAGGTTGGCTAACTCCCTCAAGGTTACATAACAGGTAACCCAGGACTGCTAACTCTATTTCCTCAAGATATTTACATATATGATCTAGTTATTCCTGAATGATATACAGGGATTTATTTTGTTGAAAGAAATACAAAATCATTCAGTCAATTAAAGCTATTTCAAATCCTCTGTAGCATAGGAATGCTTTAAATTTCTAAATAAATATTTTGGGATAACTGTCCTAGATATGACTACAAGCTCATTTTCACCCTGAATTTGTGGAACTGAGATATGACAGTTATAAAGGGAAAAATGATGAGTAGAAAAAAAGTTGCATAAATATATTATGAACTAGATGTTCTTTCTCAAGTCAGAGAATGAATGTAATTTTTCCTCTCAAGTGAGTACTGCCAGACTCAAGGTGGTAATTATTACGCATTACCTGTTTCAGATATATAAACAGGATACTCAGTTTCAGACTTACCAGGTAATATGGCAAGCTCTTAAATAAGCCAAAGAATATCATCAAATGAAAGGGTAAAATTATTTCAAATACTTCCTTAAAACAATGAAAATAGCACACATATATCTCTTGTATAGATGCATAAAGGGCAAATGATAAGACGCTTTGGAAACCTATCTGTTGCCAAAAAGGTGATATAAAAATGATTAAAACATCACATTAAGAACTGAAATCAAAGCCACATTTGCACAAACATCTTTTAGCATTGTGATAAATCCTTCCAGAGCCACACAGAAGTCAGCAGGTGTCATAATAATCACGTCCTTTTCAGTGTGGTCATCGAGAATATCTTACTCTTACTAATATTTTGCAGTAACAAAAAATACTATCTTTAGAGCATAACTTGCATACCATTAATATGTTCTTTACCATTTAATATTTTTAATTTTAGTCTAAGGAACTTCTTTGTAATAGGTAAGTAGATATTTTTTCCACCATTTAAAGATGAAGAATGGTCGCTCAGAAAGATCAATATTTGCCAAGTTTTATCAGAAGGAGAAGGCAGAAAGCCAGAAAGTGAACTTGTGTGTTTAGACTTTAAATCTTTTATATAAGATCACTATACCACTCTATGCTCCATTTCATAACTTTCAACTTTAATATTCTCATGATAAAGCCCAGGAAATAATCTTTTACAGGATAGCAAAAATCAAATCATATTAAGATGTTAGTTGTCTCACAACAATTATGATTTATTATGGGATTACTCATCTGATACATAGAAAACTAATTTCTTTTTATTCTCTAAACATAAAGCATGTTCATAAGTAGCCAAGAGTGGGTTTTAGATTGCTTTAAGGCCACTAGTGTGGGGGGACTCAGAGACTCTGCATTTTAATTACACGCTATGATTTCATAACCCAGTCCCATGGCAAATCATTATAATAAACACATCAAAAGAAGCCTCATCCCTTTATGCATAATGCAAGCATCAAATACAATGACCTTTCTCATATTTGCACATAAGTAATTTTATTTTTGCAAGGATAATGAATTCCTTTGCTTCTCAATTTATTCTTTGTTTTTGTGAAATATTAATCATCTGGTATTCAGAGTCCTTCTTTATAAGTCAAATTTTGAAGTTTATTTGCTACAACCAAAAATATAAACATAGAATTCTCATATAATAATTATGGATTGCCTAAGCTTCTTAACAGTATCTTAAGTAGTCCAGCTAGAACATGACTGCAAACAGCAAAGAATATTCACTAAACCTCTATCCCTAGGACATTCTTAAGTAGTGAAGCAGTTTTGAAAAGTGTTGTTGGGCCTTTTTGCAGAGTCAAATGAAATTGTGCATAGGGTCTTCAATGTCAGACTTCCAGAATGAGGTGAATATTGAAATTGTTGATTAAATTAGATTTGGAATCCCTTTGTGAAGTGTGTATGTATATGTGCTTCTTCCTTTTGTGACACGTGTATGTTTCTGAGAGTAAGTCTCCCAGAATTAATGACACCAGAGTTTCAAAACCATCAACAGATATATTGCCCCAGAAGGGGTAGTAATCCACATACCATGATTATTATATTTACATAACTATTATAATTAATGTTATTTTTTCTTTCAACAAATATTAACCACCTACGATGTGCCAGTCACTGTGTTAGGAGTTGGAAATATGAGAAAGACCATAACTCTCATAAATGAGAATACAAGGAGGACCATCTCTCAAGAAAGTAACGTCATAAAACATGTTTACTGCCAAGTCCTTGTCATTATCAAAAATATCTTCAGATTGATGTCATTCTGAGAAAAGTGATTTCATATTGAAAAAATATTCTACAAAAATTGTAAAACTTTTCTTCTGAATTTTCAGAATTTGGGGGGCAGATGTTTTCATCTATTTTCATCCTTGTCCTGGTAGAAATTATACACTTGATTAACATTTTGGTGGGGAGGGGTGAGTCTCTAAGGCTACAGATGAGAAGTTCAGTTACTGGATGTGTTCCTAACTTCAATATCAGTTCCAAAATCCTGAAAACAGAGAATGGAGAGAAAGAGAAACAGAAAAATTACTAGACAATGTGACGACATTGTATGAAGAGGAAGAAAGAGTGAGTGAGCACACGAGCAACCACAAAGAAGTTTATCAGGAAAAGAAAAGGTAACAACAGTTATTAGCAAGTAAAGAGATAATTAAATGATAATCTTGTCAGTGGCACAAACACGATAGTTTGTCACATCATTGGTCACTAGTGATTTGTGAGAAGCAATGTCTCAACTGTGCTTCTGTTACATTAATTATACCTGAAATAAAACCTTTGCACACCTGTTGTTCCACACAGTTATTCCCAAATAGTTTCATGAAAAAGTTAATAATAATGAATACTTATTGAATACTTAGTATATCCAATCAACATGGTAAATGCTTTATGTATATTAATTTTTTTATTTCTTTACATTAATTATTTTTAATATACCAACTCCATAAGATATCTACTACTATTAGGCCAATTTAGAGATACTAAAATTGTGTACCACATGACTTAATTAATCACATTTTTTTTCATTTGTCTCCCTTCTCCCTCAATGAGAGCTTGACATTAGTCTGAAGGTACCGATAGTTTGCTGTGTAATTTTGGATTATTCTCTATGCCTTCCTTCTTCCTTCCACAAAATAGATATGACAAAATAGAGTATAGCATCATTGTAAGGATTAAATAATTCACATAAAATAATTTTATTTGTAGCTGAAACAAAACAACACTCAGTAAGTGAATTAAAAGAATTACTATTACCATCATTATTATTTTAGATGGCTGATAACAATATTATGCACTGGAATCTTAACAGTGCCACTGCTTGAAAGGAGGAAGTCAAATTGACTCTATTTGCAGATGACATGACTGTATATCTACAAGACCCCATCGTCTTAGCCCCAAATCACCTGAAACTGATAAGCAACTTTAGCAAAGTCTCAGGATACAAAATCAATGTGCAAAAATCACAAGCATTCCTATACACCAATAACAGACTTAAAGAGAGCCACATCAAGAATGAACTGCCATTCACAATTGCTACAAAGAGAATAAAATACCTAGGAATACAACTAACAAGGAACCTAAAGGACCTCTTCAAGGAGAACTACAAACCACTTCAACAAAATAAGAGAGGACACAAACAGATGGAGAAACATTCCATGTTCATGGTTAGGAAGAATCAATATCGTGAAAATGGCCATACTGCCCAAAGTAATTTACAGATACAACGCTATCCCCATCAAGCTACCATTGATCTTCTTCACAGAACTGGAAAAAAAACCACCTTAAACTTCATATGGAAACAAAAGAGAGCCTGCATAGCCAAGTCAATTCTAAGCAAAAAGAACAAAGTGGGAGGCATCACACTACTGGACTTCAAACTATACTACAAGGCTACAGTAATCAAAACAGCATGGTACTGGTACCAAAACAGAGATATAGACCAATGCAACAGAACAGAGGCCTCGGAGGCAACACAACACATCTACAACCATCCGATCTTTGACAAACCTGACAAAAACAAGCAATGGGGAAAGGATTCCCCTGTTTAATAAATGGTGTTGGGAAAACTGGCTAGCCATGTGCAGAAAGCAGAAACTGGACCCCTTCCTGACACCATATGCTAAAATTAACTCCAGATGGATTAAACATAAGCCCTAACACCATAAAAACCCTAGAAGAAAATCTAGGCAAAACCATTGAGGACATAGGCATAGGCAAGGACTTCATGACCAAAACACCAAAAGCATTGGCAACAAAAGCCAAAATAGACAAATGGGACCTAATCAAACTCCACAGCTTCTACACAGCAAAAGAAACAATCATTAGAGGGAATCAGCAACCAACAGAATGGGAAAAAATTTTTACAGTCTACCCATCTGACAAAGGGCTGATATCCAGAATCTACAAAGAACTAAAACAGATTTACAAGAAAAAAAACAAACAAGCCCATTCAAAAGTGGGCGAAGGATATGAACAGACACTTTACAAAAGAGGACATACATGAGGCCAACAAACATATGAAAAAATGCTCATCATCACTGGTCATTAGAGAAATGCAAATCAAAACTACATTGAGATACCATCTCATGCCAGTTAGAATGGCGATCATTAAAAAATCTGGAGACAACAGATGCTGGACACGATGTGGAGAAATAGGAACAATTTTACACTGTTGGTGGGAGTGTAAATTAGTTCAACCATTGTGGAAGACAGTGTGGCGATTCCTCAAGGACCTAGAAATAGAAATTCCATTTGACCCAGCAATCCCATTACTGGGTATATATCCAAAGGATTATAAATCATTCTACTATAAGGACACATGCATACAAATGTTCATTGCAGCACAGTTTACAATAGCAAAGACCTGGAACCAACCCAAATGCCCATCGATGATAGACTGGACAGCGAAAATGTGGCACATATACACCATGGAATATTATGCAGCCATCAAAAACGATGAGTTCGTGTCCTTTGCAGGGACATGCATTAACCTGGAAACCATCATTCTCAGCAAACTGACCCAAGAACAGAAAATCAAACACCGCATGTTCTCACTCATAGGCGGGTGCTGAACAATGAGAACACATGGACACAGGGGAGGGGAGCATCACACACTGGGGTCTGTTGCAGGGAAAGAGGAGAGGGACAGCGGAGGGTGGGGAGTTGGGGGAGAGATAGCATGGGGAGAAATGCCAGATATAGGTGATGCGGAGGAAGGCAGCAAATCACACTGCCATGTGTGTACCTAAGCAACAATCTTGCATGTTCTTCACATGTACCCCAAAATCTAAAATGCAATAAAAAAAGAAAGAAAAAAAGAGTACCACTCATGGTTAACTGGCAAATATTTTATAATACATAAGGATAGATGTTGGCTTAAAAATGAAATGCTGAAGTTCCAGATCAGATTACAGATTTCTGAAAAAGCTTATTTAAAAGCATCTAAAACACTAGCCCAGAGCAAATAGCATGGGATTTAATATAATTAAACAGACATCCATAAATACTGTAATGTTTGGCATCACTGTAAATGCCCACGGGCCTCTCTGCACTGCTGCATATGCTACTCATGACTGTGGGTTCCGAGCAGTTATAAGTGACACAGCAGCATCATACCTCTGTTACAGTATAAGAGACCAGTATAATATTACATATAGTAAATACACATACATGTATATCTAATGTTTTTTATGTATGTATAAGGGATGAAATACTCTTTTTGAAATATAAACAATTTTCCCCTTGTAAATTCCCTCTGCTCAGCTTCTGCTCTTTCCTCACAAACTTCCCTCCCCACTTCATATAATTGTGGTGTTCAGTACTCATGAGACAGTAGAAAGGAAAACAAAAAGGAAGCCATGTAGACTTTGATTTGTAAAAGCACAGAAGCTTTATAGAAAGGGAAAAAAATTTAAGCATAAAGCACACATTTGAGAGAGGTAGGTTAAAGAGACTTAGGATGTCCCAGGATTAGGAATCGCAAACAAAAAATAGGGGACTAACGGATCAGGGCTGACGTGGCCAGGTAGATGGGAATAAAGCATGTTTTTAAACAGAGACTTGCGTCAACAACAACTAGTCAACTTAGTGACTGCCAGTACATTTAGGCAACATGGAAGAGCACTTGCCTTCCCTCTACAGAGATAGAATGTAAGCTCCCCAGAATTTACCCATGAACCTAGTGAAGGTCCGAATTGTAAGTACATTTCTATCATGTGAATAGAATGAATGCTCAGATTACAAATTAAATTTGCATGTAAAATAGAAAGTGGTTTTCTTGTACACTCATGTCAGGTTCATATCTACACATCCTAACTATTTGTATGACTGTTTTATGCATGTGCATATTTGTATGTGTATGTGTGTATAAAACACATATAAAGACATATCAATGTGGCCATAAAATTATGCATTTAATTTCTAGTGAATTCTACAGAGTAGATACTGCAAAAAATTTCCCCTGGGAACATATAAATGTCTCAAAGGCAGGAATTCTATTTCATTTGTTTTTGTATTAGCAGAGCCTGGCACAGCTCCTGAACTGAGTAAGTACTTAAAGTATTTGTTAAACTAGTAGTCAATGTGCATGTGTAAGAAAGCATCATGATCAGAAAAATGTACTTTGAAGGACATTAATTTGGAAGCCATGAGTTAAGATAGCCTGGGTAGTTGAGCTAGGAGGCTATTGAAATGTCAAGGAAAGGTTATAAGGTTCTGATTTAGGCTGGTAGCCTTGGGAACAGGAAGGAGGTCAGGAATGAGATAACTAGGTGGGAATTGATAGATTGTGGCAACAATTTCCTATTATAGAACTAGAGCTCTTGTGGGCTTGAGCCTAGAATGATTTCTATCTATCCTTGACCAAATGCTTGAGAGTATAAAGTAAATATTGGCTGTCAGTGACAACAGGAACTAATAGAAACAGCTTTTTAGAAAGAATAGTATTCAAGTAGCTCATCCGTTAATATTGATTGGATGTAAATATTCTGTCTAGTTCAAACACAAAATACAACCATTAAAACTTGGAAAATACCTTTTTTATGTTCAAAATCAGGTCATTAATATTGTTCTAAGTACTCATCTTCAAAACAGCAATAATAGTAAAATCAGTTATTATCTATGTTCAATGAAAAATCACAGGAGCAAACACAGGATACAGCTTGTATTTTAAGATTGTGTGTGTGTGTGTGTGTGTGTGTGTGTGTGTGTGTGTGTGTGTGTTTACTCATTTTAAACTGGAATTGGAATGGTTGCCAATTCCACACTTAAAGAAATGGGTTAGTTACTGACATGCTAAAATGCCTGGGGTCCTTATTATCTTTGAGCTTCAGTGAAACAGGATCTAAAAGGAGAAATAAAGAAATTTATGTCTCTATAGACAGATCAAGATGAAAAGTAAACATTTATCATGAGCTCCCCTCTGCCTTCTGCCATAAGTGGAAGTTTCCTGAGGCCCTCATGAGAAACAGATGCAGGTGCCATACTTCTGGTACAACCTGAAGAAGCTTGAGGTAAATAAACCTCTTTTCTTCACAAATTATCCAGTCTCAGGTATTACTTTATAGCAATGCAAACAGACTAAGACAAGAGACAATGTCACCATCTCTGTAAAAAAAATTTTGACAATGTCATTCTAAAAAGGTAGTTATATATATGTGCAAGATTAAACAATCCTGATGAAGGCAAAAAATAATTTCTATTTCCCATTTAAAGCATATGTAATGAGTGGAGGAGTCAGCCTCAGAATAGAGATCAATTAGACTAATTCAAAATATAAAATGGGTATAACACCCTATATTAGAAATTGATAAATTAGACCATGCATCTGTATTTCCCCTTCACTGTTATCATGACTCTTCTCAACACAAAAATTAAAGAGCTTTACTGATCAAGGTCCTGAACCTGGAAGGTCAAAGTTATGACTTTCTCCAATTTTATTTATGTCAGCTTTTCCAATTCCTGGTATTGACATAGTAGACAATATTTGGTGATATATTTTACCATATCAGTAAACTAATTAATTCACTTATCAAGAATGGTACAGCTTTCATCTTTAACAATCTAAATTTCATATATGAGAATTTGCAGAAGTTGCTACTGAATAGAACCTAAGCACTTTTCCCTCAATAGGTTTCCAAAAGAAGAAAAAAACTTCAGAAAATATGAATTATATGAACCAAAGTATTAAATAAACAAATTGTCATCCTTTCTAAATTAATCTCAAAGCAAAATGGCATTTGTGTTGGTTAAAATAAGATCAGACTTCATAAAATAGAAGACATTCTACCCTGAGATAAAGTTGAGAGAGAATAATTTCTTGTCTGTGGAAACAAAAATTCTACCTACAAAGAAATATAAACTATTTGAACTCTAAATCAAAAGACTTCATAGAGATTTTAGCATGGTTCTGAGAGTAGTTTAAAGAGAAACTGCCTTTTTTATTCCTTTTAGATTTTGGTAATCACAAACTACTGCAAAAAGAGATTATTTCATGTGGTCCATGAAATAATCAAGTTCAAACAAAAGAATGATACCAATATAGACTTCTAACATGTAAAAATATATGCTATAATCTAACAGACTCAAATAGATTAAATTTAAAGTAATCTGAAAAATTAAACAAAGCATTACAAGGCAAAAGGTCCTACATATTCAAATGATAAAAGTATGTTCCAAAATTTTACTAACATCATACTTCAATAAAAGACAATTAGGAGCATTCTTTATCTTTAATCAATAATTTTTAAATACATTGTATTTAAATACAATTCTAGTTGTAAAATGTAACGTTCTCCTTACAAAAGATGAAAAAGCACAAAAAGCTTAAAGCAAGCAAAAATGAGAAGAAATCTAACCATTCAGTGATGACAGGTAATACTTGGCTCACAGACTTTGAGATGACTCAGCTCATGGACTTTGAGATGACTCTCCATGCTTACATACTATTATAATATTACATAAATTTGATTTAAAAAAGGCCACATTCTCTAATGTATTTGTTAAAAATAATAAATTATAAGCAGTTTTAAATATTCCTAACTACCAATATTTTTTAAATAGTTAAATAATATTGCCCTGTGAGATGGTATCATAATATATTTAATCTTATACTGAATAAAATATATTTCTGTGTTTGCTATTGTGAAATTCTGAGAACATCTAATGCGTAACTTTTGTGTATCTGTCTGATAGTCTTCATGATAAATTTTTCAAAGTAGAATTGTGGTTTAAATTTATAAATTTTAAATTTGAATATACAAGCTGAGTAAATAATAAAAAATAAGACCTAACTATATTCTGGCTACAAGAGAGTCACTTTGCCTATAGGGACTCACATAGACTGAAAGTAAAGAGATAGAAAATAATATCATGCAAATGGAAACAAAAGGAAAGCAGGAGTAATCAATATTTGTATCAGATAAAATAGACTTTGACTCAAAAAATGTAAAGAGAGACAAAAATAGTCATTACGTAATGAAGAAAGGGTCAATTCAGCAAGAAGATATATCAATTTTAAATACTCACTTAATGCCAGAACACACAAAAATACAAAGCAAATTTTATTAGATCTAATGGAAGAAATAAATTGCAATACAAAATAGTGGAGGGCTACAGCATCCCACTTTCAGCAACGGACAGATCATCCAAACGAAAAATAAACAAAGGAACATTGGATTTAAACTGCCCTGTAGATCGAATGGACATATGAAACACAGAACATTCTATCTAATCTGTGGAATATAGCTGCACATGAAACTTTCTCCAGGATAGATAATACGTTAGTTCCCAAAAGAAGTCTCAACGAATTTTAAAAATTCGAAATCATATCTAGTGTCTTTTCTAACCACAATGGCATGAAACTAGAAATCAATAACAGAAGAAATTTGGAAACAGCACAACTACCTAGAAACTAAACAACACACTTCTGACTAACAAAGGGATCAATGAATATATTAAAAAGGAAATTAAACATTTCCTGAGACAAGGGGAAAAGGAAACAAAACAGACAAAAACCTATGAGATACAAGAAAAACAGTTCTTAGAGGGATGTTTACAGCTATATCAAATAATTAGAAACATCTCAAATAAATAACCTAATGTTATACCTTAAATTTTTAAAAAATAAAAAAAAATTCAAAAATAGTAAAAAAATAATAATAATTAGAGCAGAAATAAACAAAATAGACACTAAAAATACAAAAGATTAACAAAGCAAAGGCCTTTTTTTTCACAAGTTAAAGAAAATCAACAAACTTTTAGCTAGGCAAAAAAAAAAAAACAAAAAAAACAGGAGAAAAGATTTGTATTAGTCTGTTTTCACAAGGCTGTTAGAGACATACCTGAGACTGGGCAATTTACAAAATAAAGAGGTTTAATTGGACTTACAGTTCCATGTGTCTGGGGAAGCCTCACAATCACGATGGAAAGCAAGGAGGAGCAAGTCCCATCTTACATGGATGGCAGCAGGCAAAGAGAAAATGAGGAAGATGCAAAGAGGAAACCCCTGATAAAAGCATCAGATATCATGAGACTTAATCACTACCATGAGAAGAGTATGGGGAAACCACCCCATGATTTAATTATCTCCCACCTGGTCCCTCCCACAACACTTGGGAATTATGAGAGTATAATTCAAGATGAGATTTGGGTGGCGACACAGAGCCAAACCATATCAAGATTCAAATAAATAAAGCCAGAGCTGAAAAAGGAGACATTACATCTGATATCACAGAAATACAAAAGATCATAAGAGATTATTGTTATTATAAACACTAATAAATTGAAAAACCTAGAAGAAATAAATAAATTCCTGGATATATAAACTTACGAAGTTTGGTTCATAAAGAAGTTGAATATCTGAACAGAGCAATAATGAGTAAGAAGATTGCACTGATCTACATATACAACACACTCTCTTAAAATACTAGCAGTGAATCAGTAACAAAATGTTTCCCATCAAAGAAAAGCTCAGGACCCTAAATTCTAGCAAACATTTAAAGGAATAATATCAATTATTTGCAAACTATTCCAAAAAAATTTGATGAATAGGAAATTCTTCCAAAATTATTCTACAAGGCTAGCAGCATCCTGTTACAAAAATCAAACAAGGACACAAGAAAAAATGAAACTACAGGCCAATATCTCTGATAAGCATGTATGTAACAATCCCAAACAAAACACTAGCAAACCAAATTCAACAGCACATTCAAAAAATTATTTACCATAACCAAGTGGGATTCATCTCAGGAATGCCAGGATAGTTCAATATATGCAAATAAATTAACATGATACATCATGTTGACAGAATCAAGAATAAAATTGATAAAATTCAATACACCTTTATGATAAAAACTCTCTCACAAATTGTGTATACAAGGAATGTATTGTACCTCAACACAATAAAGGCCATGTATGACATACCCAAAGTTAAGATCATACTGATTGAGAAAAAGCTGAAAGCTCTTCCTCTGAGACCTGGAATAAGACAAAGATACTCACTTTTACCACTTGTATTTAACATAGTACCAGAAGCCCTAACAAAAACAATAAAACAAGAGAAGGAAATAAAAGGGATTCAAATTGGAAAGGACTTCACACATACACACAAAAAAATTAGAGCTAAAAAATAAAATCAGTAAAGTTGTAGGATACAAAATCAACAAACCAAAACAAAAATTAGTAGTATTTCTATATGCAAATAGCATATAATCTGAAAAAGAAATCAATAAAATAATGTCATTTACAACAGCTACAAAAAAGAAGCAATGTATCTAGGAATAAATTTAACCTAAAATGATCTCTAACATGAAATATCTCTAAAATGAAAATACAACACTGATGTAAAAAATTGAAGAGAACAACAAGAACAAAAAACCAAATAAATAAATAAATAAATTGAAGAGAACATAAATGGATATTTTATGTTCATGGCTTGGAAGAATTAATATTGCTAAAATATTTGTAGTATTCAAAGTGATCTACAGATGCAAAGCAATCTACAGATTCAATGCAATCTCTCTTAAAATACCAAGGACATTTCTCAAAGAAGTAGAAAAAAAAAACCTAAAATTTGTATGGAACTACAAAAGATTCAAATAGCCAAAGCAACCCCAAGCCAAAAGAACAAAGCTGGAGGCAATGATACCATCCGACTTTAAAATAAACTACAAAACTATAGTAATTGAAACAGAATGGTATTGGTATAAAAGTAAATGAATGGAGCAGAAGAGATAACACAAAATAAGTCCACACACTTACAGCCAATTGATTTTCAATGAAGGCACCAAGATCATACACTGGGGAAAGAACAGATTCTTTAAAAAAAAAAAAAAAAGGCACTAGAAAAACTGAATATTCACATGCAAAAGAGTGAAAATAGAACGCTATCATTCACTAGACAAAAAAATCAACTCAAAATTAATTAAAGACTTAAATGTAAAACCTGAAACTATAAAACTGTTGGAAGAAAACATTGAAGAAACACTTCATGACATTGGTCTGGGCAAATATTTTTGGAGAAAGAACTCAATAGAACAAGTAACAAAAATAAACAAATAAGATTAAACAAAACAGCTTCTGCACAACAGAAAACAATCAACAGAGTGAAGAGACAACCCACAGAAATGGCAGATAATGTTTGCAAGCTATGTATGTGACAAGGAGTTAATATCCAGAATATATAAGAAACCCAGCTTCAGTCCAAAAAATTAAAAAATCAAATTTAAAAATGGGCAAAAAAACCTGAATAGACATTTCTCAAAAGAAGATACACAAACGGCCAAAAAGTACATGAAAAATTGCTGCTCATCACTAATGATCAAGACAATGCAAATCAAAACCACAATGAAATATCATCTCCCTCAAATTAGAATGGATATTATCAAAAAGACAAAAAATAACAGTCAGCCATGGATATGGAGAATTGGAAATCCTTATACACTATTGGGGGAAATGTAAATTAGTACAGTCATTATGGAAAATAGCATGGAAATTCCTAAAAAAATTAAAAATGGAACTACCATATGATCTGGCAATCTCACTACTGAATATTTATCCAAAGAAAATAAAATTATGTTGAAGAGACATCTGCACACCTTTGTTAACTGCAACAAGGTATGAAATAGCAAAGGTATGAAATAAATGTAATTTATTTATCCATTCATCAATGGATGAATTTCTATCAATGAATGAAGTTTCCAATGTCCAACTGAAGATGATGTGTCCAATGGATGAATGGATAAATAAAATGTGATATACACAACATTTACACATACACAACACAAACAACATGGAATGCTATTCAGCCACAGAAAAACAATGAAATACTGTCATTTGTGGTAACATTAATGAACCTACAGGACATTATATTAAGCAAAATAAGCCAGGCACAGAAAGAGAAATAACCCATGATCTCATCCATTTGTGTAATCTAAAAAAGCTGATCTCATAGAAGCATAGAGTAGAATAGTGCTTACCAGGGGTTAGGCAGAATGCAGGGCAGGGGTATGTGGGGAATGGGGGAAAAATTGTTTAATAAGTATAAATTAAGTTAAATAGGAGGAATACATTCTGGTGTTTTATTGCACAGGAGGGTGACCACAGTTAACAATATTGTATATTTCAGAATATCTAGAAGAGAGAATTTGAAATGTTCTCACCACAAGGAGATGATCTGTATTTGACATAATGGACATGCTAATACCATGACTTATTATACAATGCATACTTTATATTGAAACATCACACTGTACCCCATAAATATGAACGATTATGTGCCAATTAAAAATAAAAAACAACAAAAAATAAATGCATAATGCCAAGCCACTCAAATAGGAAGCCTGGATATAAATATTTAGGGAAAATTCTTAACCATAGTTTGTTAGACTGCAAATTTTCCAAACTTCAGGGATTGCTACTCTCTTGGATTTTATCCTATTCTCAATGTCAGAATAATGACTAGCATATATTAGACACACAACAAATATTAGTTGAATAAATTTATATTGCTTAGATTAAAGAGTTTAATTGGCATCTAATTAGTTCTTTATTTAAAACTGAGTGCAACCTTTAGAGCCTTCCCTTTAACATAACCATTGAGAAACTTTTGACTAGGAAATAAGGACAGATTCTCTCTCCTCACACTTACATAAATTATGCACCCATTGTGTTCTGCCACCACTTTATATGACCTTAGGCTAATTGATTAATATTTTTGAGTCTCCCATTTTCCATCTGTTGGATGAGTATAATAAAAACCTACTTTGCCGGCCTGTCAGGATTATTCTGAGATTAAAACAATACAATGTGAGGTAAAAGCGCTATGTACACAATAATATTGTCTACAAATAAAAGAGATTAACAATTAAAGACAGGTTTAATGTTTTGGAATGCATTATCCACAACTCTTATTGGCCTGAAAAGATTTCTATAAACATCCTAAAGCTCCAGGCTCAGAGCCTACTGTTGCCAACGTCCAACTGAAGGTGATGTGTCATTATGGTGATTTCTTTAAGATTGGAAAATTGCATTTGTTTTCACTTTTACCTTCCATATTTAGCTGAACAATGCTTCCTATTGATTTGTGGCATCCAAGTCACTTCCTTTCTTCAAGCATGACATTTGCTATTATTCCTTTGCAGGCACAGAAATCTAAAAGCAACACCATAAAAAAATACAAATCTCACAGCTTAAGTATTGATTAAAAACACACTTGGTTCATTAAAAACACTGCTGGGATTTGAAGCACTTAGAGGTAATCTTTTCTTTTCCTCAGCATTAAAAAATATAGTGATTTATAGATCTTAGTGGCTCTCAGGAGGAGTTAGCTGTTATTTAAATGTGCTTTGGATTAAAAAAAGTAAAAGATGATGAGTTAAAATCCAAATTTCCCCTTACTCTATTTAGCACCAATGTATGGCAAAGATAATTTTTCCTTAATAATGCTGACATATGTTGTTAACATTTGTATAGACTTTTTAATAAGAGGTTTTATATCATGTATCCTATACATCTGTCTCATTTTGGAATTTCTTGGTCCTATTCCAAAAGGGACAAGGTCAGGAATGTATTAGAACTGAAGCAGAGCACTGACTAGCTCTGTCTTTAGGGATCTTCCCAGAGAGGGAAAATCTGTGCTCCTGTCAAAAGGAAATATGTGTCCCAATTGCAACCAACAACAGTATCATGTTCCTCCTTCCAGCTAGGTGTCATGGTGGTTGGAGGGAAGAGTCGGGGAGTCATAAGATGACCCAGACCCTTTCCTCTCCTAGAATGGTATTCAGCTAACACACTACTATAAATAAAGGGTAATAAAAGATGCTATAAATTGAAAATCATTCTTAAACTTGCTTAAAACTCTTGAAAATTCTTGCATTTGTGTGTTTAGCTTTCTACCATTTTTTAAAAAACTAATTATTCTACACATCAGTCATGTTAATCTTCAGTATTAATGTACATTCATCATAGTTTTGGCCATAGGCATGTATCAACTATACTATTACCTTGATTATTTTTAATTGACAAATGTATTTACTTAAAATGTATTTTAAAGGAAGTTTAAAATGTAACACAGTTTATCAATATATAATGATTGGAGATGATGGCTGATTAGGAGCAGCTTAGGATTGCAGTTCCCAGTGAAAGCACGGAGGATGAGTGGATGCTGCATGTCCAAACGGATTTTTATTGCCCACAGACCAGGAGATTCCCAGGTGGAGGAGCCCCACGGGTCTCCAGCGCGACTGTTTTGGCCGGTGTGGCTGTTTTGGCTGGCGCCCCAGCGTGGCGGTGCTCCGCACAAAATACACGGGTCCGAGCACCGTTTTAGCTGGCAATTGGATCTCCTGGGAGACAGAGTCACCCATTAAACTCATAAAAAAAAAAGGAGGGGGGAATGAAACAGGGAGCCAGGCCAGGACATTCCCAGGCAAAAAAGTGCCACAAATCTCAGCGCGGCTGTTTCAGCCAGCACAGTGGGTCGCCCACCTGGGAAATCATACAGATCCCAGTGCCTTTTCAACAGGCGACTGGAACACCTGGGAGACAGTGTCAACCGTTCAACTAAAAAAAAAAAAAAAAAGGGCTCTGAGGCAGGGAGCTAGGTGATTGGGCTCAGCTGGTCCTGCCCCGACACACACACAAAAAAAAACAGCAATCAGAAACGCTCTGGATTGAGAGTTTCACAGCAAGCACAGCTGAACCTGGGATGGTCCAGCTCTGTGGGGGAGGGGGCTTCCACTTTTACCAAGGCAATCCACCACTACGGAGGTAGTTTGCCATTGCTGAGGCAGCCTGCCATTGCCGAGGCAGCCCGCCATTACAGGGAGAGTCTGCCATTATAGAGGTGGGCCGCCATTACCAAGGCAGTTGTAACTATACCTGTATAAACAGGACTGCAGGGGAAGTTCACAGGGCAGCTGGGCGGAGCCCACAGCAGTTCAGCATAGCCTCTGCAGGCAGACAGTGACTAGGCTGCCTCCTCTCTGGGCAGGGCAGCCCTGAAAAAAGGCAGCAGGACAACAGAAACTCATAAAGCCCTAACTCCCCCAGGACAGAGCACCTGGGGGAAAAAAAAGGCGGGGGAGGTTTTATGAGTTCTGCTGCAGCAGACTTAAACATACATGCCCAGCAGCTCTGAATGAACAATGGAGCTCACAGCTCAGCACTTGAGCTCCTATAAAGGACAAGTTGTCTCCTCAAGCAGCTCCCTGACCCCCATATATCCAAAGAGTCACCTCATAAAGGAAAGCTCAGACTGACATCTGGCGGGCACCCTTCTGGGACAAAGATAGCAGAAGAAGAAACTGGCAGCAACCCTTACTGTTCTGCAGCCACTGCAGGTGATCCCCAGGCAAGCAGGGCCTGGAGTGGACCTCAGCAGTCCTACAGCAAACAGGCCAGACTGCTAGAAGGAAAACTAAGAAACAGAAAGAAATAACTTCATCATCAACAAACTGGACGTCCACTCACAGACCCAATCTGAAAATCAACAAATATAAAGACGACAGGTAGATAAATCCACAAAGATGGGAAGAAACCAGAGCAAAAAAGGAGGAAAACACCTGAAACCAGAAAGCCTCTCCTCCTACAAGGGATCACAACTCCTCACAAGCAAGGGAACAAGGCTGGTTGGAGAATGATTGTGATGAATTGACAGAATCAGGCTTCAGAAGGTGGGTAATAAGAAACTTCTGTGAGCTAAAAGAACATGTTCTAACCCAATGCAAAGAAACTAACAACCTTGAGAAAAGGTTTGACGAAATGCTAATGAGAATAAACAACTTAGAGAGGAATATAAGTGAATTGATGCAGCTGAAAACACGAGAACTTCACGAAGCATACACAAGTTTCAACAGCCAAATTGACCAAGCAGAAGAAACGATATCAGAGGTCGAAGATCAACTCAATGAAATAAAATGAGAAGGCAAGATTAGAGAAAAAAGGGTAAAAAGGAATGAACAGAGACTCCAAGAAATATGGGACTATGTGAAAAGACCTAATCTACGTATGATAGGTGTACCTGAATGTGACGGAGAGAATGAATCCAAGATGAAAAATACTCTTCAGGATATTATCCAGGAAAACTTCCCCAACCTAGCAAGGCAGGCCAATATTCAAGTCCAGGAAACACAGAGAACACCACAAAGATATTCCTCAAGAAGAGCAACCCCAAGGCACATATTTGTCAGATTAACCAGGGTTGAAATGAAGAAGAAAATGCTAAGGGCAGCCAGACAGAAAGGTCAGGTTACCCACAAAGGGAAGCCCATCAGACTCACAGCAGATCTCTCAGCAGAAACCCTACAAGCCAGAAGAGAGTGGGGGCCAATATTCAACATCCTTAAAGAAAACAACTTTCAACCCAGAATTTCATATCCAGCCAAACTAAGCTTCATAAGTGAAGGAAAAATAAAATCATTTACGAACAAGCAAGTACTCAGTGATTTCATCACCACCAGGCCTGCTTTACAAGAGCTCCTGAAAGAGGCACTAAACATCAAAAGGAACAACCAGTACCAGCCACTCCAAAAACATACCAAATGGTAAAAAGCATCAACACAATGAAGAAACTGCATCAACTAACAGGCAAAACAGCCAGCTAGCATCAAAATGGCAGGATCAAATTCACACATAACAATATTAACCTTAAATGTAAATGGGCTAAATGCCCCAATCAAAAGACACAGACTGGCAATTGGATAAAAAGCCAAAACCCATCGGTGTGCTGTATCCAGGAAACCCATCTCACATGCAAGGATACACTAAGGCTCAAAATAAAGGGATGGAGGAAGATTTATCAAGCAAATGGAGAGCAAAAAAAGCAGGAGTTGCAATTCTTGTCTCTGATAAAATAGACTTTAAACCAACAAAGATCAAAACAGACAAAGAAGGACATTACATAATGGTAAAAGGATCAATGCAACAAGAAGAGCTAATGATCCTAAATATATATGCACCCAATACAGGAGCACCCAGATCATAAGGCAAGTTCTTAATGACTTACAAAGAGACTTAGACTCCCACACAATAATAGTGGGAGACTTTAATACCCCATTGTCAATATTAGACAGATCAAAGAGACAGAAAATTAACAAGGATATCCAGGACTTTAACTCAGACCTGGACCAAGCAAACCTAATAGACATTTACAGAACTCTCCACCCCAAATCCACAGAATATACATTCTTCTCAGCACCACATCACACCTACTCTAAAACTGACCACATAATTGGAAGTAAATCACTCCTCAGCAAATGCAAAAGAACGGAAATCAAAACAAATAGTCCCTCAGACCACAGGGCAATCAAGTTAGAACTCAGAATTGAGAAACTAACTCAGAACCACACAGCTTCAGGGAGACTGAACAACTGGTTCTTGAATGTTGACTGGATAAACAATGAAATGAAGGCAGAAATAAAGATGTTCTTCGAAACCAACGAGGACAAAGACACAACATACCAGAATCTCTGGGACACATTTAAAGCATTGTCTAGAAGAAAATATATAGCAATAAATGCCCAAATGAGAAGCAAGGAAATATCTAAAATTGACACCCTATCATCAAAATTGAAAGAGCTAGAGGAGCAAGATCAAAAAAACTCAAAACCTAGCAGAAGACAAGAAATAACTAAGATCAGAGCAGAACTGAAGGAGACAGAGACACAAAAAACCCTTCAAAAAAAATCAATAAATCCAGGAGCTGGTTTTTTGAAAAGATCAACAAAATAGACCACTAGCCAGATTAATAAAAAAGAAAAGAGAGAACAATCAAATAGATGCAATAAAAAACAATAAAGGGGATATCACCACAGATTCCACAGAAATACAAACCATCATCAGAGATTATTACAAACAACTCTATGCACATAAACTAGTAAACCAGGAAGAAATGAATAAATTCCTGGACACTTGCATCCTCCCAAGCCTAAACCAAGAAGAAGTCAAAACCCTGAATAGACTACTAACCAGGTCTGAAGTTGAGGCAGCAATTAAGAGCGTACCACCCAAAAAAAGCCCAGGTCCAGATGGGTTCACAGCTGAATTCTACCAGACATACAAAGAGGGCTGGTACTATTCCTTCTGCAACTATTCCAAGCAATCCAAAAGAGGGAATCCTTCCCAAATCATTTTAAGAGACCAACATCATCCCATTACCAAAACCTGGCAGAGACTCAGCAAGAAAAGAAAACTTCAGGCCAATATCCATGATGAACATAGATGCAAAAATCTTCAATAAAATACTGCAAAATAATGCAAAAATCTACAATAAAAATCGGCAAACCGATTGCAACAGCACATCAAAAAGCTTATCCACCATGATCAAGTAGGCTTTATCCTGGGGATACAAGGCTGGTTCAACATACACAAGTCTATAAACGTATCTTCAATAAAATGCTGCAAAATAATGCAAAAATCTGCAATAAAAATTAGCAAACCGATTGCAACAGCACATCAAAAAGTTTATTCACCATGATCAAGTAGGCTTCATCCCGGGGATGCATGGCTGGTTCAACATACGCAAGTCTATAAACATAATTCACCACATACACAGAACCAAAGACAAAAACCACATGATAATCTCAATTGATGCAGAGAAGGCCTTTGACAAAATTCAACAGCCCTTTATGCTAAAAACCCTCAATAAACTAGGTATTGATGGATCATATCTCAAAATAATAAAAGCTATTTATGACAAACCAACAGCCAATATCATACTGAATGGGCAAAAACTGGAAGCATTCCCTTTGAAATCTGGCACTAGACAAGGATGCCCTCTCTCACCACTCCTATTCAATATAGTATTGGAAGTTCTAGCCAGAGCAATCAGGCAAGAAAAAGAAATAAAGTGTATTCAAATAGGAAAGGAGGAAGTCAAATTGTCTCTATTTGCAGACAACATGATTTTATATCTAGAAGATCCCATCGTCTCAGCCCAAAATCTCCTGAAACTGATAAGCAACTTCAGCAAAGTCTCAGGATACAAAATCAATGTGCAAAAATCACAAGCATTCCTATACACCAATAACAGACTTACAGAGAGACAAATCAAGAATGAACTGCCATTCACAATTGCTACAAAGAGAATAAAATACCTAGGAATACAACTAACAAGGAACCTAAAGGACCTCTTCAAGGAGAACTACAAACCACTGCTCAACGAAATAAGAGAGGACACACACAGATGGAGAAACATTCCATGTTCATGGTTAGGAAGAATCAATATCATGAAAATGGCCATACTACCCAAAGTAATTTACAGATTCAACACTATCCCCATCAAGCTACCAATGATCTTCTTCACAGAACTGGAAAAACCCACCTTAAACTTCACATGGAACCAAAAGAGAGCCTGCATAGCCAAGTCAATCCTAAGCAAAAAGAACAAAGTGGGAGGCATCACACTACCGGACTTCAAACTATACTACAAGGCTACAGTAATCAAAACAGCATGGTACTGGTACCAAAACAGAGATATAGACCAATGCAACAGAACAGAGGCCTCGGAGGCAACACAACACATCTACAACCATCTGATCTTTGACAAACCTGACAAAAACAAGCAATGGGGGAAAGGATTCCTTGTTTAATAAATGGTGTTGGGAAAACTGGCTAGCCACGTGCAGAAAGCAGAAACTGCACCCCCTTCCTGACACCTTACACTAAAATTAACTCCAGATGGATTAAAGACTTAAACATAAGACCTAACACCATAAAAACCCTGGAAGAAAATCTAGGCAAAACCATTCAGGACATAGGCGTAGGCAAGGACTTCATGACCAAAACACCAAAAGCATTGGCAACAAAAGCCAAAATAGACAAATGGGACCTAATCAAACTCCACAGCTTCTGCACAGCAAAAGAAACAGAGTGAATTGGCAACCAACAGAATGGGAAAAAATTTTTTCAATCTATGCATCTGACAAAGGACTGATATCCAGAATCTACAAAGAACTAAAACAGATTTACAAGAGAAAAACAAACAAGCCCATTCAAAAGTGGGCGAAGGATATGAACAGACACTTTACAAAAGAGGACATACATGAGGCCAAGAAACATATGAAAAAATGCTCATCATCACTGGTCATTAGAGAAATGCAAATCAAAACTACATTGAGATACCGTCTCACGCCAGTTAGAATGGCAATCATTAAAAAATCTGGAGACAACAGATGCTGGACACGATGTGGAGAAATGGGAACACTTTTGCACTGTTGGTGGGAGTGTAATTTAGTTCAACCATTGTGGAAAACAGTGTGGCGATTCCTCAAGGACCTAGAAATAGAAATTCCATTTGACCCAGCAATCCCATTACTGGTGATATATCCAAAGGATTATAAATCATTCTACTATAAGGACACATGCACACGAATGTTCATTGCAGCACAGTTTACAATAGCAAAGACCTGGAACCAACCCAAATGCCCATCGATGATAGACTGGACAGCGAAAATATGGCACATATACACCATGGAATATTATGCAGCCATCAAAAACGATGAGTTCGTGTCCTTTGTAGGGACATGGGTGAACCTGAAAACCATCATTCTCAGCAAACTGACCCAAGAACAGAAAATCAAACACCGCATGTTCTCACTCATAGGTGGGTGGTGAACAATGAGAACACATGGACACAGGGAGGGGAGCATCACAAACTGGGGTCTGTCGGGGGAAAGAGGAAAGGGACAGCGGAGGGTGGGGAGATGGGGGAGAGATAGCATGGGAGAAATGCCAGATATAGGTGATGGGGAGGAAGGCAGCAAATCACACTGCCATGTGTGTACCTATGCAACAATCTTGCATGTTCTTCACATGTACCCCAAAACCTAAACTGCAATAAATAAATAAATAAAAATGATTAGAAGTAAAAATGGAACAAAAACCAAACGATAGTAAAAATCCTATTCCTACTTGGTTATAATTGCCTGTGCTAAAGCCATTTCTCTATTTCCTTTTATAAAGTACAATGAGAGAAAAGTGTGAAGAGCAATAAACAGTATCCAAACTACTTGATCTTGGTTGATAAGAGGATTGAAGAGAGAATTTAAAATGGAGTTTTGCTTTGTCCTTGTTGTGTGACACCTTTTCTATATACCACCTAAAATATTTCTCTTATATCCAGTGATATTTTTCCTATCTTCTGGGAAACACAGCAGTGCTATATTTTTATGTCATATATCTCTTGAGCTGTGTAGCCTCAATTCTGATGCCCCTACTTGAATGCGTAACACAGAAGCATAACAAACATTTTACTGTGCAGGCAAAATATCAAAAGTGAGTTTTTAAATTTTTATCCAAATTTATTCATTTAGGTATTAATTGTCCGTAACTTAAAAACCACAAGTAACAGAGATCTTAGGGACATAAAGCAATTTAGACTTTTAACCCAGAATGAACTTCCAAAAAAAAGTCTTGGGTTCAGAAGCAGTGTACAGCACTTCTCAAATTTTTATGTGCCTATAAATCACCTGCCATTGTTGTTAAAATGCAGATCTGGGTAAGCCCTAAAATGTTTGCATTTCCAATGCGCTCCAAGATGATGCAGTCACTGATGGTTCGTGGACCACACTTGAGTAGCAACAGCTTGGAATGCAGGCTCTGAATTCAGGCTCTGGTCTTATCCTTTGAATCTCTGCTTTGCTATTGTCTACTTGTGCAAATAGGAAAAATATGTCAATTCTTGAAGCCTATTAATTTATCTGTTAAATGGTATAACAGGAAGTGGGGGAGCCTATTTTACTGGATTGTGGTGGACAACAAATGAGTTTCTACATGTTAAGCACATTAGAATGTATCTAATACTTATAAACCCTTAATAAATAAATAACAGTTCTTATGAAGAAGCCCCAGATGAGGATGTTAATGAATTTTCAGCAGTATTATATAGTTCTTTGAACAAAAGCTTTGTTACTACATGGGATAAATTAAGTTACCAACAAATCTCATAAAATGCCTGCAGTATCTCATTGCTATAGTTTGGATATTTGATCCTTCAAACCTCATGTTGAAATTTAATGCCCAGTTTTCAAGGTGAGGCCTAATGGGAAGTGTTTGGATAATGGTGATGGATCCCTCATGAATGGCTTGGTGACATCTTCATGGTAATGAATGAGTTTTCCTGCTCTATCAGTTCCCATGAGAGTTTCCCCCAAAGCTGGCTGTTAAAAAGAGCCTGCCACATTCCCTGCCTCTCTAACCTCCTCTCTCAATATGTGATCTCCGGATACATTGGCTCTCCTTCACCTTCCACCATGAATTTAAGCAAATTCAAGCCCTCCCCCAAAGATACTGGTACCATGCTACTTGTACAGTCTGCATAAACTGTGAACCAAATAAACCTCTTTTCTATATAAATTACCCATCCTCATGTGCCCCCCTCCTTTACCTTCATAGCAACACAAACAAAGACACTGATCATATCGCTCTTTTAACTACACTTCTTCAATAGCCCTTCTAAACCTACATGGCTTAACCCTTTGACATGCTTAACAAAACTTAATGTATTTTGTGATTTCCCCTAATGCTGCTTTGTAGCTCTCCCCTTAAAAAAACCTAATATTTTGGCCAAATAAAACTACCTCAGGCTCTAAATATGCCATGTGTTCTCATATCTTGGGCCCTAAAGAGGCAATGAGCCCTGAAAGTCAAGAATATTTGCCCGGAATATTTCACACGCCAGAGGAGAACAAGAGTGTCTTCTATGTACTTCTAGTCTTATGATCTTGTTCTTGTCATTATGCCCTGTATCATATATTTTTTAGTGACATATTTACTCTCTTGATTATCCCATAATTATGTATTATACACCTTAGGGTGTATCATCAGTACCACATGACAACTGTAATGTAAGTGTTCACCTCACTGCTTCACATAGTGCCACTAAATACTTGAATTAATGAAATTCAGAAACTGAAAGATATATGCATGCTTACAATGTTGTTCTTTCTATTCCTCTTTCAGAGATATTTTCACTTACCAGTAATATAATAACATTTAACTAGCCATCACTTAATATATGTTAAAAGACTTCTACTTTGAAGAATTGGTAAAGGATGCAAAATTTATCCATTACTCCCAATTAGTAATTCTCATCCCCTTCACAAAATAACTTTTCATATGTCATGTTAAAAAATTTGTGTACCTTATTATGTAATATGTCTGTGTTCACATATTTTAAAATATAATTTATATCTTAAAAAATTCAAAGTTTCTTGTCTATTCCACTAATTAATGTACTTTTTAATATGCCTACCAACTGTAGAAACATGACTGAATTGAGAAAAATCCACATGGTATACCATATTGTTATGACAGCAAAATTTTCTCCTTTTTTGCCAATATTTTGAGATGTCAAGTTTAATCTTAAAAAACTGTTTCTTACTATTTAAAATTTTATTTTATGTAGTTTTACATTAATATGTAGTCATTTTTGAAATCAAGAAACATTTAAATAATCTTTGTCACCTTACAATTAAAATTGATAGTATATTTCTTTATATTGTGATATAGAACACATTATTTCTTAAAATTAATGTCATTTTAGACACAGTATAATTTTAATATATGGGGAAAAAAGTCAAGAGGTTTTTAGCAGTTGACAAGCAAATTAATGTGATCATGGAGGAGAAATACTAGATCACTGTCAAACAGGTGGCATAAAATAGATCACCACTAAAGGAAACTTTAATGTGCATCTTGTTAGACAATGAAGCTGCTTAAAGTTGCTAAGAGTGTCCAGGATTCATTGCTTAGTTACTTTGACTAACTCATATAAATACTCTCTAAAGGATTTTTCAAATGAAGAGGGGGAAGAGTGCCACTTCTAATTCTGGCTATAATAAACTAGCTTTGATCAGTCCAATGTAACAACATAAAAAGGTAACTTTTTGGCTTTACCAATAACAACATAAAAAGATGTTGAATATATATTAAAACCATCAGTTTGAAGCATGGGAGAGCTACCAAAATATCTAAACTTATAGCCAAGATCTTAAAGAAAAATACAGAGGGACAGTCTGACATTTAGCGTATCTTTTGTCCTTGAAGCATTCATGAGCACATTAGTGATGTATGTGCCACTGAGTAGCTTTTAGCAATTTCAAGGGGCTTGGAAGAAAAAAAAAATACAGTCAGAGACTATTAATGAGGTAAGGGCATGGGAAAACCTCCAAATTTTCAATTGAGATTCTTGAAAGATTATACCAGAGAATTAATGGAGAGGCAGGAATACAGAGTCTTCACAATGACAAACTCAACCTCAAATAAATATTTAACCCATGGCTGACTTACATAATATTCTCCAAGTCTACTGCCAGAGGAAAGGGGAAACTCCACACTGAAGAAAGATAACATCTTCAAAATACTCAATTTATATAAACTTTTACACATGATATTCAGCATTCAATCAAACATTGCCTGATACATCAGGCAAAAATACCAAATTACCACAAACAGAAGAAAGAAAGAAAGATACCTACAGGAGATTCTAATATTGGAGATACAAAGCATGGACTTCAAAATAGCTATGGTTAATATATTAAATAAAACTGACATACATAAGGTTAAGTCAGCATGTACCTGGGATCTATGAAGCAGAATTACTGTGAAAACCATGGAAAATCCAGAAGTGAAGAATAAACGAAATATCCAAAATAAATAACTCAGATGAATTAGACAGCAGATTAGACATAGCTCAAGGAGAGATTCACTGGAAGGTAGGTTAATAGATCTAAAGCATAAACCACAAAAGGAAGCAAAATACAGAAAGTATTTATACAAAAGTATACAAAGTTTTATACAAAAGTATAAAACATTATTGCAATATATAAATAATGCATAGTTTAACAGAATTTCATGCGTTGGAACACTCAATAACATAAAGATACTAACTTCTGCCAAAGTGGTATATAATTTCAATGAAATCTCAGTTAAGAACTCAGAATATTTTTTTCTTTGCATTTGACAAACTGATTTTTTAAATTCTGACAAGATGTAGAGAAAAAAGAATAGCCAAACAATACTGAAGAAAGATAAATAGGGTATAAAATAACCTTAATGTGGGTTACCCTTCCCACGGTCTGTTTTAATACAAATTTTACCTCTATTTTTCTCAACAAATGAGGCTTTCGAAGAATCAACAAATCTATGTTTTTCTTTATATGTCCTATGTTTTTCTTTACCAAGTAATTTATTCTATCATTCTGTAAATTTTTATGTTTTCACAGATATCAAAAGAAAATGTAATGGACAAATAATTCATATTAATATTGGTCTTAGCCTATTCATACTGCTATAACAAAATACCATAAACTGTGTAGCTTATAAGCAACAGAGATTTATTTCTCACAGTTCTGGAGACTAAGAAGTCCAAAATAAAGGTCTTGATAAAATCAGTGTTTGTTGAGGGCCAATTTACTGGTGCACAGAGGGCACCTTCTTGCCTGATATGCATAGGATGGAAGGAGAAAAGCAGCTCTCTGGGGCTTCTTTTATATGGGCACCAATCCCACTCATAGGGACTCTGCCCTTGTGACTAAGGACTCTGTCCTTGTGACTCAATCACCTACAAAAGACCCCACCTCCTAATACATCACATTGGTAATTATGTTTCAACTATGACTTTTGGGGAGTCACAAACCTTCAGACCACAACAGTGATATAATCGAACTATAAAATACAGTCAGATTCACCATAGTCTGTCATTTATTTTCACATAAATGTTTCCCACCATATTCAAATTGTAATTAAATAGCATTATTTAGTAAGAATGTTTTTCAGTTTTGCTGCCTCTTTCTGACCCAAAACAATTTGACATTTCTACAATAGTTTAATTATAGCTATAATAACAACCCAAGAAAATATCATCATTTACTAGTCTAGAATGTAACCTTTTTATGTAGTTCTAAAGCTAACCTTAAAATAAGGTTCAAGCAATTTTTATTTGCTATTTTGACTGTTGCTATTATGATATTATGCTTTATAAACAATACTTTTCTTTTTTTTCTGTAAAATCTTTTGGTGAACTTCATTTAATTATGCATAATTATCTTGTACCTACTACAAAAGACACCCGAGTTCTGACCATCCCCAGTTCGTAGCCCTAGATTACATTAGATTTATGATTGATAAGCCATGTCAGTTAATTAAGAAAATAACCCTGACATACTCCCTTGTGGAGACGCTCCTAAATTAATTGGAATGAATGAGACGATTTGTTACTTAGGTAATCGAAGTGCATAAATGAGAAATTTAATGTTTTAAAGTTTAAATGTTTTAAACTGTAATTATAAAGTTAATTAACTTAATATCAAAATTCCCCTTAAAAATGATTGTTCATATTTGCTAGACTTTAAAACACAATAGCAATATTTACAAACTATGCTTAAAATCTTAAGAAAAAACTAGCTTCTTTATTAAATCAACTATAAATATTTAAGATCAAACTGGATCTCTGAATATTTTTTTGTGTCTGTGAAAGCCACCTTTGAAGGCACCAAAAACTCACTTTAACAATACAAAACTTAAAAGTTGATGAGGTTTTCTAGATAATCACAATTTGCATTATTGGTAATTCTCAACAAATATTATTAATTATTGTATGGTTCTTATTGTGCCTCTTTTGGGAAAGCAAGCATGCATTTGATTACATGCAATTGATCACTTGGAGATCTTCACTTGGTATGTATGATATGGTATAAACTACAAAAAGTATTATGGTGGTAATGATAAAGGAGCTCACATTTATCAATATGAATAAAGTCACTCAATCTTATAACTGGAGGTCAGATCTTTTCAATGGTATCTTTGTTATCATACTTAAATTTCAAACATTACATAATACATATTTAAACTTTTTATTTTTCTCTTTGTTGAGATTAGACTCGTTAGAACCAAATGTCTGTAGACTGCCCAACCCTAGAGAGTATCTTTCATATTGCAGTTTATACAAATATTGTCACCCAAGATTAGCAGCTTGGCCACTCTTATTACTACAGTCATAGTAACTTTTCCAAAACTACATTTTCAAGAAAACTTTCATAAAGTTACTGAATTAAGTGTTCTTTGCTTCCTGTGGTTCATCTGAAATGTTAATTTCTCCATCTAGCACATTTTAATTTATGAGCACAATATTTTATTTTTGATCTCTCAATAGCATGCTGCTGTAACTACATTATTTTTTTTTCACAGCAAAGTGAATTTAGGATTAGCTAATGTTGCTTGGTAATGTTGTGAAAGGAATTATAGGCATTGAGGTAATGCACAGTACTCCCACATCTTTCACCTCACTGTGCAGTCAGCCAAATTATATATTTATTAATTTTGTCAAGCTGGCCTCATGAGTCAATAGATTGAATAGAGTTCTCTGTTAATTAAGTTTGCTGATGAAATGACTAGAAACTTGGAGAATAGCTTCAGAATAAAAATGAGTTTAACCAGCTGGAGGGGATTTAGGCATTGGATAAGGGCTGGACCAGATGACCTCTGTGGTCTTTTTCACCTCTGGGATTCTATGAAAGACTGAGAAATAAATATAAGAATAATTTATATTAAAAATTCAATGCAAAAAAGTTAGATTGAATGAATTCCTTAAAAATATTTTTTTAAATATCAAAACTTAAAATGAATGGTTACACACAGGCATTATAATTTTATATTCTAACCAAGAGACATTCTAAACATTTGTTACCAGGTTAGCCTGATTCAATTATGACACTGAGATGCCTTGGTTTCAAAAAAAGCCTTTTCTATAAAATGTTTTTTATTGTGTGCCAGATAACAAAACCTGTGTTCTCCACTTCCTGCTCAATCAACAAGATTACGTTTTGTTGGTAACTAAACTTCTTACAGCAAAGTTTAATCAATATAATGTGTATATAAGTGATGCACATCAAGTTCAAGTTTTCCCTGTAAATATATCCTCATGTGATTTTCCATTCTCTGTATTTCTTAGCCCAGCTATCATAGACTGATATGCAATGCAATGCAAACTTGGATTCTCTGCTTAAAGATAACATATCTTAAAAAAACACATACACACATGCATATATATGTTTGTGTATATATATTTCTTATTGCACAATTTAAAATGGCAGAAGTCATGAGTAGATATTTCTGAAGAAGATATCAGAATATCCAATAAGGATATAAAAGGCTAGTAAACTTCATTAGTAATCAAGAAAGTACAAGTTAGAACCTCAGTGAATACCATTACACCTCTGCTGGAATGGTTACAATGAAAAAAATACCTCGCAATGCCATGGCAAGATTGCGAAGCAATAGAAATTCTTATGCACTGAAAGTAACAAGGTAAACTGAGAGAGTTTGATGGCACTACTACAGGAAATTAGACACATACTCTATAACCTAGCAATTCTACTCCTAGAAATTTTCCCAACCAACAGAAATTCATAAATACATTTACCAAATGCATCTACAGAAATCCTCAAAACAACATTATTGACAATAGACAAAGCAGAAAAGAAGTCTGTCTATAGTAAAATGGGTAAATAATGATATATTCACAATGAAATCTCATAAAACAGTAAGAACAAAATTTTTGTTTCAGGCTAAATTATATAAAATTGAGTGAAGAAAACCAGAAACAAACACCAACATACATGATTTCATTTATATAAATTTCAAATGTAGGAAAAACTAGTAAGTATAGAAATAAAAACCGTAGCTATGTTCCGTGTGTATATCTGGTAGACACTGACTTATAGGGAATTGTGGGAGGCTTCTGGAATGCTAGGAATGATGTACATTTTGATTTAGGTTGTAATTCCACTGCTGTATTTACAAACATTTATGGAGTTTAAGCCTAAAATTTGTGTACTTCCCTGCAATTAAGGAAAAAAGTTTACAGCAAGAGTTATGGTCTGATGATTCTAGGTTAAATATCCCAAATAAATATCTGAGATATTAAAACAGTAGAAATTATATACAATTTCCTTTCTCAGATTCAATGGTTTAAATCATGTCCAAAGGCAGGCTGGGAGATTAGATGACCTTTCAGGGTCTCCTTCAACCCTATGAGTCTATGATATTTCCTACGTTGTTTTCTTAAAACGCCCTTCAGTCTATTTCTCTAGTATTGAGTTGTCCTGGACTGAATTTAATACTCTAGGGGGTTTCTCACAAGGGAAACATAAGTAGAAAGTCTGTCAACTCCCTAATAGGTAATATGATGGAGTTGTATCCATTAGGAAATCTCAATGGCATTTCATCCAGCCCTGCTATAGTTGGATGGATAATGCAAGGTTATATACAATTTTCTCTCTGCTCTCACCTCTGGATATTTTGACATTATTTCTTCATGAGTTTCCCTTCACATTGCATGCTTTGCACTAGATTTCTTTTTCCCCCAAGAGGTACTAAATTGACTTCCCTTTTTTCAACTTCAGAATAATTTTGTAAACACTCTCACTGTGAATATATGAAATGAATAGTGGTGATTTCAAGAAATTTTGTGGAAGACGTCTGTGGATCCCTTGTCATTACATAAGCAATGGGATACATTAATGAAGTAATTTATTTTGCTTTGAAACACATTTTAGTGTCATGTGAACACAGCCAAAAAGATACAAGCTAGAAAAGAGATTGAAAACATATTGTATAAAATGATTTTATCATAACCATAGGTATTTGAGATTTCACTCCTTATTTTTCATGGGCATTATAAATGTTACTATTAATATTACTTTAAAACTCTTGATTGACAGAGTTTTGAATATTAAATGAAGCAATTCACACTATACTACAATATAAATCCAGTTATTTCTGTTAACATATTGCAATTTTCAAATAAAATTTAATGTTCATTTCTTTTTAGTTTTGGAAATGTGCTACATATATTTTGCTTGGGCTTTGTTGAATATAAAAACAAACACTAAAATTTGTTAGCTTCCTTTCCACATAGACATTTTAGTACCACTTTTAGTTGGAGAATCCACAGCCTATTATTTAGGGAAGTTCCTCAAGCAAAATATTTACTCTGGAGACATCAGCTTGCAGATTTGAAGACATCTACATTCATTGACACTGTAACATTTGTTCCTAGACTTTTAAGGCTCTCCAAAGTCTATAATTTCAGGACACCCATTCAAACTTTATGCCACTAAATGCTTTGGGGCAACTACAAAAAACAGCATTCCATTGGTACTGTGCATCTGTGTATATAGCAATCTTAAATGCAGCTAATGGAATCCCAGCATGAAACCAGAAAAGATTTTTCCAAACTCATTATAGTTGCAGGTTACTCTAGTTGAAAAATTGATTTTGCACTGCAAAGTGAAAATCTAACTTCATGTCATAAGTCATTGGAGAAACATGTAATAGAATAATTATTTCTATGCATTGAGGCCTGGATACAAACTTACCAATTCACAATTCAAAGAAATTTTTTTGTTATTCAAGTGCAACCAAAATGTCGATAAATTTGAAAGACAACTTACAGGAATGCAAACAGAAAATCTGTATTTATTTTAAATAAAAATACTTAAAAAAAAAACACCTCTCATTGCCAATTAATAGGTATTTCAGTCCTGGAAAATTTGTAAGAGACTACAGAGCAGCCATAATTAGTTTCAATTTAAGAAAAACCTCATTCTTCAGATGACTGATGCCAGAGATAAGAATTCTAAATGATATCCATCCTATTGGCATGCATAATAGGCAAATAAGTAAGTTTCATTTATTCATTCATATAGTGATTCATTTAACAGGATTTTTTGATGCAACTGTCTAAAAGGCCAATAAAAGAGATTTTATGAATCATAATTTTTCTTATCTGCATCATATTTAAAATTTTGTAATCATATGTATGATCTAATTTCCCAATTCCAGTAGACTAACCTCATGCTTCTAAAAGCAAATAGTTTTGCTTTTAGTATTTTCTAAAAGTATTTATTTAAAGCCTGACATTTTATGGATCCCTGATTGAAAAACACTAGTTTAGTTGAGTAATGACAAACATGTACTTTATAGAGAGTTTTGTGACTGTAATTCCACAACTAGGCCCAGAGTACCGTTGCATCTGTCAATCATACAGTTCTTTATATAGATCAGAGGAGAATCTTGCTTAATGCCCATTCCATGAATTTGTAAAACTGGTATATTAAACATTTTCTACTTTAACGTCGTTCCTAACCTGTGGGGGGCCAGCCTCTGTTGACTGCCAACATTTTGCTTCTTGGTATTTACACCCTGGTGTCTCTTCCCCTCGAGTGTGAACTAGACTTACTGAATCATTTCTAATAAATAGAATATAGGAAAAGTAATGAGAAGGTCCTTTCTGAGATTAGGTTCTGAAAAAGTCTATGGCCACTATATTGGGTGTTTATTTTCTCTAGTTCTTTTACTCCTTTGTTCTGAGAGGAGCCAGTTGCCACGTTGCAAGCACTATGGAGAAAGCTAGATGTCAAGGAAATGAGAAAGGTCTCCGGTCAGAGAATAGTAAGAAACTAAGGAAATGAGGACTGTCTCCTACCAATAGCCATCAAACAATTAAATACTCTGAGCAATGAATCCTACCAATTGACAGAACAGGAGCATCACCATCTTGGACAAGCACCGCCGTTTTAAAGTTCACCTTGATCGAAAACTGCCTAAATCCAAAGGGCATCAGCCTAATGGCTAAGGTCAGCATGACCATAAACCACAAACGACATCTCCAACCAGAAACTCAACCCTAAGACAAACCCCTTTTGGACCAGAGACATGCCAGCCCCGAGATAACCTACCCTCCAGCCAGAGAGATGTCAGCTTCAACATAATCTCCCCTCCGACCCTGCAATAAACTTCTCCTCCACACAAAAACATTCCAAGTCTGTGATAAGGATTCTCACCCTAAAACCAGTAAATACTCTTGGTCTGTAAGAGAGAGCACTCTTGACCAAAATTGGCCATAAGCCCCTCTCAGGTTTATTCTCCAAAATAAACCTGTCTTTGACTGTTGAACTGCTTTTCATGTTTATTTCTTCTTTAACTCTTACACCAATAACCATGTTAGTGAGTTTGGAAGTAAATCTTCTCTTACTTGAACCTTCAGAGGCGACCCACAACTCTCTATGGCAGCCTGACTGGAACAACCTGAGAGACCTTGAGGCAGAGGCACCCAGCAAACTTAAACTTAGATTTTACACCCAGGGAAATTGTAAGATAATAATTGTTGCTTTAGACCACTAAGTTTTGCAGCAGTTTGCTCTATAGCAATAGATAACTTACCTTTTTATTACTTGTGCAATTAACTTGTCTTTTTACATCTTGTGATTAACCTCTGAATTTATAAATGCTTTGAAAATATCGATAATTGCTAAGTTGGGTTATGGGTATATTTGGGTTTATGATATTCTTTACCTTTGTATGTTTACAAAAATACAGAAGTTTCTTAACTTGTTTTATATAATCAGAAAGAGAATCCACATTTTCCCTTCCATTTTCTCAAATTAAACATTATTTCCTTTTACATGTCTCATAAGAAATTTTTATTATTCTTTAGTTTTTTCACATATTTTAGAGCATATTGAGATAATTAGAAACATTTGTCCCAAACAACCAGAAAGTTTTATTAAAAAACCCTAAAAGATTTTTTTTAATGTAGGATCTGTAGGAGAAAGATATCCCCAACTCACAAGTCTGCATAACAAGTATAAACCTTATCATTAAGCAAAGTGAGTTCAAAATAATGTAAGAATAGTTAATATGACTACTCATTTTATAAATATTTAAAACTGATTAAAACAACTTGCCTCATTCGCCTGTGATAGAGTATTAAGGTAACATTTGCTACCAGTTGGTGAGTACTTATTATGTAATTGGCAAATAGTTGTCTTATCTCATAGAAATCCTAATAAAAGCCAGTAAAATAGAATCCATTTTTTTCTAATAAAGAGAAACTAGGTATTAAGATATTAAGTAACTTTCTAAAGGACACACAGTGCTGAAGCTGAGAAATTAACTGAGGTTTTAATCGCTAAACTATACAAAACATAATATATATCTTACATATCTAAAAGTATCTACCACACAGCAAGTGCTATTGTAATTGCTTTTCTCTTCATTTTCTTCATGCAAAGATAGATTTGAGAGTCAGTGAAATAACTATTTGCATATGTCAGGTTTCTACTTGCATAGGCTATATACAGCTACCCCAAAATCACCATGACTTAAAACAACTTTCCATGCTTACGGGTAAGTTGGCTAGGAAGAGCTCTGCTTTGGACAGGAGATCATGTCCAAAACCATGTGTTCTTTTTATGCTAGTCCACTAGACACCCATAGCAAGTACTTTTCATTTCAGATGGAAGAATCTCCAAGATACTTAAGTATAAATATTTAATGCTTCTTGAGGACTGGCACGTTCTCACTGTACCCTCATTCTATTGTCAAAGCCCAAAGTCAATGGGGCATGGAAGTACACTAGCCTACAATGAATCATGAAAGGGAGGAGAAGAAAGAAACAATTATAGATAAAGAATACAGTTTGAAGCAGCACTCATAAAAAAAGTTGTAAAATAAACATTGAATAAATGAGATATTTGACGTTTAAATTGTATATACACTAAAATTTTATACTTTTAGCATAATAAAAGAGTTGCCTTCCTAGCAATTTTTCTGATCATTCTCATTTAATTTTACTAGTCATTTTCTGGTTAATACATCTATTAACACAAGTCATTTTGTTTTTTCCTTTTTTAAACTATTCCTTTTAAAATAAGGAAATAGAGAGATTTTTAGTCATTCTCAGGAAACTCTTTCTTCCATAATTACTCAAATTAATGCCTAATGGCTTTAAAGTAATATCTATAATTACTAAATTACTTTGGAAATTATGTCCTTAGTCACCATAAATCACTGTAAATTTAAATGCATTATGTTTTCTAGGTACCTCTAGGTAAAAGCTTTCACAATTATAAGCCGATTTCCACAGGTAAATACAACTGATAATTTGTTTTTACCAGTGCTCTATGTCTCATCTCTTTTGCACTAGGCAACTTAAGGAACATCAAAGAAATTTGTTTTAATTGCTCTCTATTACTAATTATCTGTCTTTGATCATCACAAAAAACAGAATTGCCACTTTCTTTCTTATCTTGCAATAAGATAAGATAAGCACTTCCTTGGTGCTTCCATTTTTACTCATAGTTTTGTTTGTTGGTTTTAGAATAAATGGTTTATGTATCTGTTTCCTTCACTATGTTGTAACTTCCTTCAAGGAAGAGATCCGATCTTATTATTTTGGTATCATTTGTGTGCCTCTTCTAATCTATGCCTATTAAGTGAAACTTAGCTGAACAAATAGATGACATAATTATTCACCAGCCTGACACTCAAAGTTATAGAAAAAGTTCTATTTTTAAAATAATAGTTTTTGACTAAGAAATAGTCCAATTAATTCACTTTTAGAAGAATTAAATATTCATGTAGTAAAATTTTAAAAGGCTTTTATCAATGAATCAGTCCAGACATGTTGGGATCAAAATGATAAATTTAGGGAAATCTGTACACAATTGGTGTGTCCCCTCCCCGCTACGAGTACACAAGGAGGAGTTATAATATAGAGAACAAAGGCTATTACATTATGCATACTATCAAGCACTCCAGCTACATCCTGAGTTCACAGTAGGTTTTCCAGCTATATGGAAAGTGAAATCCTAAGAGGCATTACAAAAATATAATTATTATTGTAGCAAAAGAGCAGTCAGTATCAAAGGCTGTCAGGATTTATGCCCTAGGTTCACCTTTAGTACATAAGAATCCAGGTCTTATTGTCAACAAATCTCAAAGAACACTCTACTTTAGCAACGAGAAAAAAAACCAGGAAGATATAGCATTCTTATATACCAGATTTTTTCTAAGAAAAGAACAGGAAAATACAGCATTATTATATACCAGATTTTTTTCTAAGAATTTCATTAAATGTCTGCACATGCATTATTTATTTATTCAATACATGTTTATTCAGTGTCTACTTCTGCCATGAACCATTTTATGTGCAAAGAAAATGAGGCAGAATAGAGGAGAGTACCAAGTCCAGTGAAAGAAATGTTAAACTATATGTAAAATAATAAGAAGCCTTTTCTTTTTGGACAAAGTCTCACTCTGTCACCCACGCTGGAGTGCAGTGGTGCAATCTTGGCTCACTGCAACCTCCCCCTCCCAGGTTCAAGCATTTCTCCTGCCTCTGCCTCCCAGTAGCTGGGATTTCAGGTGCATGCCACCACGCCCTGTTAACTTTTGTATTTTTCTTAGAGATGGGGTTTTACCATGTTGGCCAGGCTGGTCTTGAGCTCCTGACCTCAAGTGATCCACCCGCCTTGGCCTCCCAAAGTGCTGAAATTACAGGCATGAGCCACTACGTGTGGCCAATAATAAGCCATTTTAACTACAGTTTGTTTCATGAGAACATAGAACATCCAACCTGAATACAAGGGATGGGGAAAGCTTACAGAAGAGGAAGTGAATTCTAAGTTCAGAACTGGAAGATGAGCAACAGTCAGCAAGAAGAACATTCCAGAAAAAAGAAAAACATGGGTAACTCAATACAGTTTCTTCTATAGGCCACTTGGTAGAGTCTGTACTGGAGAAATTGAGTACCTGTTAATTTTTATTTGCCATTTTGACAAATAAAAGACTCTTATGTCTAACATGAACAACAGGCAGATATTCCTTCTCCTAAACCATGAATACCTAAGTATCCTATGAGAGGTCAAAACTCAGTCAATGTGCGAAGACCCTGCCTGTGAAATGGTCTTGACTGCACCTTGTTTTCCTTTTGCTCCACACATTTTCTGAGCCTGATTGTATCAACTGTTCAATACTCTTAAAATGAATTCCATTTCTGCTCAAGTTAGCCAGAGTTGGTTTCTCTTATTTTCAACCCAATTTCCTGACAACTCAGTCTTTAAAAGATTTTAAGCAGAAAAGTAGCAGATACATAAATGTACTTTAGAACAATTTGTCAAGCTGCAGCATTGATAATGGAAAGGAGGGTAGCTATCTTGGAGTCAAAGAATCTGTTTCTGTGAGTTTACAATCAACCAAACTAGCAATTGAGATTGCCTCATCTAGAAGGGTAAGGAGTATAGCCAGTGGCTTTGAGAGGCGTTGAAGTAGAATTTACAAACACATGGGAATTAAAGAGAAGTAGAAATAATGGTTTTCTTCATTTTCATGAAAAACATTTACTGACCAATTTCTGAGTACATATTTATTATACAGAGAATGAACTACGTGGAAACTCTACCAAAGAAATCTGAGGACAAAAATATAAAGCAAGCCTAAAGAACATATAAGAAAGGAAATAATATAGATGCAAGAGTTAGAATTTAAATAAGCAAAAACCTACCATGAAATAGCTCAAACAATAAATAACTTTCTGACCTATGTATCTCAGAGTTCAAAGGCAGATCTTTGATTTAATCTACTAACTTAAATTAAATATCCCTGAATTGTATCTGGCATTTAAAAATCTTTCTGAGGTATGTTTTCTCATTAGCATGATATGAATAAAGTTAGAGTAGGTTGGGGGCACAAATTTGTACTAAAAAATGCTCAGAGAAAAGAGTCCATTTCCTTTTGTGTCTGTTATAGGAAAGGGTACAATTTCCAGATGCTCCAGAAAACCTCTCTCCCTTAATCACTGCTGTTCATTTGGGCAGGTGTCCATCTCCTAAAACAATTACTATAATTAGAAGAATTACATGTGTAACAATCTTAGACTTGGGTTCCTCTAGTAAGACTAATCAAGAAAAAAATAATATGTAATAGTAACAAAAAAGGAAGGTGCAAATAAATGGTATTAGCAATTTAAAGGGTCAATGCAATGACAGTATATTAGGTGTTTTTTTTTAATTATAAAAATGTATTATAAACAACTTTTGCCAATTTAACTGAAAAAATAAGAATAGGCAACTTTGTAGAAAAAAAAAGTTACCAAAACTGATTTAGTAAATAGAAAAACTGAATATACTAGTATTCACTAAAACATTGTATAAGTTGGAGAAGAAAAATATTTATCTAACATAGGCCATAGACCCAGATCATATCTTAGGTTAAGTTTTACCATATCTTGAAGGCACAAATAATTCTAGTATCACCAAAACAAATTTTTAACATACTTATGGAGGTAAAATTGACATACAAAAACCACACATGCTTAATGTGTACAATTTAGTGAATATGGACATATGCAAACTCCAGTAATACCATCACTACAATCCAGAAAATGGATGTATCCAATACTTCCCAGAGATTTCTAGTGTCCTTTTGTCTTTCTTTTTATGGTAAAAACACTTCTGTTTTTGTGAATGTTTTGTATTAAGAACACTTTGACGTTCAAAATTAACAAATTTTGAAATGTGCTAAAGTACTTCATTGTAAACCAAAGGCACTATGTTGTACAGTAGATTTCTAAAACTTACTCATCTAGCACAGCTAAAACTTCAGGTCCCTGGAACAACTCCAATATAGTTTAGAAACAAGAAAATTATGGAAAACTATTTTACTTATGAACCTAACATAACATATATGAGAAAATTAGCAACAGTATAAAAATTAACTTATTGTTAACTATCACCTTTAAAAATAGACAAAATAACATGACTCAAAAATATCAAAAAAGTATTTATTATAGGAATGAAAGATTAGTATGTTTGTTTAAATTAGTAAATCCATATAAAATGGTAATCTATTAAACTGACTGAATGTACGATTTTAAAAAAATTAGGCAGAGAAAAAGTCATTCAAAAAATTTCACATCCCTTTATGAAAAAGTTCTTAACAAATTGGGTGTCAAAAGGAACATCTTCATTTAATAAAGTGCTACCAAAAATCCATAGGAATATTATTCTTAAAAGTAAAACATAAGAACCATTCCTACTAATGTCAGAAATGAAACAAGTGTTTCATTATCATTCAGTTATTGCACATTGCATTAAATGTCTTTGTCAATACTGTAACTCAAGAAAAATAAAAGTGATGCATACAAATTGTAAAAGAATTAACAAAATTGTTTTTATTCACATAGAAAATCTAAGACAATCATAGACAGCATTCAACCTAAAAGACAGTATAGTACTTTTGCTGCATAAAAACCCATCATATTGAAATCATTATAATTCTTATACATAGCAGTAACAAACTTGAAAATGCTATGCAAAATGCAAACATTCACAATAGCAATGAAAATTAAATTTATCTGTAATACCTTTAGGAATAAAGCTAACAAAAACCATAAGACCTCCAAAGAAAAAATTTTAAGATGTTATTAAAGTACAGAAAATGTGAAAAAGTGGGGAAATACATCAGATTCATATTTACATAGAAAGCAAAACTATAGCATGTCAATATTGGCCAATTCTGTGGACACTGGTATTTGTCATATTTACTGAACTTTCGGTATTTTCTTTAACTTTTCAAAACAAAGACAAATCAATACAAAAGCTGTGTTTTTCTGCAGAGAAAAATAAATTTCCTTCATGAATCAATGAAATAAATTTCTTCCTAATACTTTTTCATAAGTAAAAGTTTGCCACAAGTATTATGTTCTTTGAAGCAAAGCCAAAGTTTTTCATGTAGAGTATCTGTCTAAAAACACCTGCTTTTTGACCCTGAAATACTAAAGAGTATTTAAAAGTATACAAGGAGAATTACACAGTGGGATTAAAATCCTTAAAAATTACTAGAATAATTTTCTGCTCTCCTTTTTATTAACATAATTATATCAATATATACATATCAAGATAGGTATATGATAAAATTAGGACCAATTTTTTTTCACTTATTTGGAAAGCAATTAAACAGAACCATAAGCTGTCATGACTAAAAAACATTTATGAAGCAAAGTGAGGTAAATTTTGGGGAAAATAATATTTTTACGTATTTTAATGTATTTTCTTTAGCAGTCACTGTTGGATTCTTAAATATTGGATTCATATCTAAGACATTGAATCATATATATTTTCTATCTGAATGTGGTATTAACACCTTTCAAAGTATCCATAAAGAAGGATTATTTTTCCATAATTAGTGAGGGATTATTTTCCCATCCTATTTCCAAATATTATAGATACCTGACACTTTTGGATGACTTAAATTATTTTTGATTAGCTTAAGGTAATGGTTTTATCACATTGCATCCTGAGTCAAGAGGAGAGAAAATTACATATTAGTTTTATGTTCTTGCCAAGTCTAGACTAAACTAATTAAGAAATAATAATTTTTTTTTAAATACAAAAGATGTGTCTTTTGGGCTCAAAGACAACACATGGGAATCTTGAATTTAGTTGTTCATCTTGAATTTAGTTGTTCCCCCTCATAAAATGTGGGGACTTGAGAAAGCATTGGTGGTTAAACACAAAATCCACAGACAGCATCACAATAATCTGCAAATCCTGAATATTTTTGTCTACTCACCACTGTTAACTGTTAAAACTCACACATCATTAAAGTGCAATTTAAATTTAACTGTTTCTAAACTGACTGATTAAAATGAGATATAATCTCTACCTGCAAGCTGAGTTGAGATTTTGTGTGAACCATGCTTAGAATCACACTCTGCTAGATTTGGAGAGGAATATGCAGATGATTTAGGTCAGACCTCTTTCCAAAGAATAAATGACTTTCTTACATAATAATGCTGGTAAATAGCTGGGGCAGCTTCTGCTTAAACCCTGCTAAGTTCTTACAAACTTTGAGACATTCCATGTGGACTCTTCAATATCCAGTTATGATTTCTCCCTTTCTCCTTACTCTCAAGACCAGAAATTGAACCAACAAAAATAAATCCTAACTTAGATGAGGAAAGACTTTATTTGCAAGAAAGACTACTGCAAAATGGAGACCTCCTAGATTTTAGAAATCTGAAAGAATCTCAAAATCAAAAAGAAAAAGTCTCATCTTTCATAGGGAGGCCTAAGTGGTAGGTAAGGGGAAATGAGGCAAAAGAGAGGGTAAGTACTGGTTTGGAGGCTTGAGTAGAAATACGTCTTGTTGTGGTGAGTCCGTTTCTCAGGATATGCTGACAAGTGGCATGTTCTACATTTTAGGGCTCATTCAGGGTTGGGGGCAAGCTGATGTACAGTGGCATGTGGCAAAGAGAGAAGGCTAACTAAAGCTTGGTCAAGACAAAGCAGAGGTTAAGAAATGGAAAATTGTGAGCTCTCAGTGAGAAGCTATGATGTGTGTCAGAAGGGTGACCATGTGATGTTGTCTTGGCTTACAACATGCAAGCAGATTACTTCTGTTTTATTTTCCTGATAAAAATGGGCCCACTGAATTAGTAAGCAATTTTTACTGACATGATGCCTGGAAGTAGAGCAGCAATATTATAAATATAAAGAAGAAACCACAAATGAGGATGATAGTTAAAAGGAGCCAGATCACTTTTGGCACCATAAACTATTATTGGATTAAGTAACAATGGTTATATTTGTTACTTACAGCCATCTTAACTTATATGAAAAATATGTTTAACAGTCTTTCCTAAAATTCTGCCGAAAGTCAACATTAGTTTACTATTTTTTAGGATACTTGGAATCAGCTGGGTGTGGTGGTTCACATCTGTCATCCTAGCACTTTGGGAGACTTAGGCAGATGGATTGCTTGAGCACAGGAATTCAAACCCAGCCTGGCCAATGAGGCGAAAACCCACCTCTACCAAACATACAAAAATCAGTTGGGGTGGTTGCATGCCTGTAATCCCATTGACTTCAGAGGCTGACACAGGAGGATTGCTTGAGAGCAGGAGGTCAAGGGTACAGTGAGCTGAGATCGCACTACAGCATTCCAGCGTGGGTAACAGAGTTAGACCTCATCTCAGAAAAAAATAGAAAAAAGAAAAAAAGATACTTGGGATCTCCATTGTGTATTCTTGAAAAGTTTTCACATTTACACGTCCCCAGTCCTGTAGATTTTCATTGATTTTTCATAATTATTTTCGAAGATGAGTAATTCTTACTTATCTTCATCTTTCTAATTCTTATATATTTTTTGGTTCATATATTTTGCCTCTCAGTAATTATTTGCACTTATATAGTCTAATCTCTCTTTTTTTCTCTCTCTCTATATATGTCATTGTCTCAATTATATATATATATATATATAATTGTCATTGTCTCCCATTGAGACAATGACAATTTGGCCTCTTATTTCTAAGAGGCCAAATAGATATATATTTCTAAGAAGCCAAATTATTGCAAAGGAAAAAAATATGTAATTATAAAGTCCTACATAAATGTTATTTAATGTTGGTATATTGTTTTTGTATTCTGTCAGTGTTTTTACTTATTAGATACTCTAACAATTTTGAGTAATTTCATGAAATATCTAATTCTAACATATTATAAACATTGAGAGGACTTGGAAAGCTCTTAGTTTTAATGGTATTTCAAAATATCACCGCTGTGCTAATAGCAACATGAAAAGAATTAACTATAACTAAATATGGATATCTTTCTGAAGGTCTTTTTTTAAGTTAATTAAATTATTTCAATTGCATTGGAGAAGTACAGTATTTAGAGAAATCCTGTGGTGAAACCTTTTACAAATATAATAATTATTCCTTTATTCATCTATAATTTATCTGTTGAGCTTTTTGTTTGTTTTGGGCAGACTTTGCAACATACCAGCACTTGCAATTTTGAGTTACATAAGCTTTAACCAGGATGCCCAAAAGCAATTGAAATAGTTGTCAGGGAGATGGGAGAAGCAAAAGGTAAACTCTGGGGGAAAAAAAATAATAATAATAATGGATGCAGCAAACCACCACAAAGATGTATGTATACCTATGTAACAAAACTGCATGATCTGCACATGTACCCCAGAACTTAAAGTATAATAAATAAACAAAAAATAAGCTGAAACTCTTCCAGTGAAGAATTTTAGTAAACAAAGTGGTTTTATCTGGAAGCAACTTGATCTGCTGACTAGCATTGCCTAGGATCTAGAGGACATGTTACGATCTAGGTCAGAGGTCCCAGCGTTTTTGTCACCAGGGACCAGTTTCATGGAAGACAATTTTTTCATGGTTGGTGGTGTCAGGGGATGGTTTCAGGATGATTCAAGCATATTACATTTGTTATGCTCTTTATTTCTATTATTATTACATTGTAATATATAATGAAAGAATTATACAACTCACCATCATGTAGAATCAGTAGGAGCCCTGAGCTTGTTTTCCAGTAACTAGACAGTCCCAACTTGGGGGTGATGGGAGACAATGATAGATCATCAGGTATTAGATCCTCATAAGGAGAATGCAACCAAGACCTCTCACATGCGCAGTTCAGAATAGGGTTCACATTCCTATGAGAACCTAATGCCACCGCTGACCTGACAGGACAAAGAGCTCAGGCAGTAATGCAAGTGATGGGGATTGGCTATAAATATGGATGAATGAGCTTTGCTCATTCACCTACTGCTCATCTCCCGCTGTGCAGCCCTAATTCCTAACAGGCCATGGCCCAGGGGTTGGGGACCTGTGGTCTAGGTAATGTTCATCCCCTATATAAATCTGTATCTCTTATGGGTGGTTATGGTCCTCCTTATATCAATGAAGTTTTGAATTTTAAGTACACAGATTCCATTTTATCAGATCGTGCCTCCATGTGGATTAAGTGGTGGTCAAAGTTATGGCAAATGGAAGATCTGATTCAAGCCTTGATACTGCCTAGAGTCCTCCAGGGTCTGTATGGTGTTACATAAGGAGCATAAATGTTAAAGAACAGACCAGACAATATAAACTATCACTGTCATAGTCAAAGAAATTTTCTCAAGGGGGAACCAAAACAAACCTAAATTGACAGTTCCTTAGTTTTGGTTTTCATCTGGGCCAATTCATCCTCACAAAACATCAAAGTAAGTTTCAAATTTGGTTCTGAATAGAGTAGTTAGTAGGATGTTCAATGAGGAAGAAGATTAATCCCGATAGAAATGTCAGAATTTTGGCATATATCAAAAAATTGTATCTTAAACAAAAGGTTAACATGGTCTATTATAGGTTTTTAGATGTATTTGTGTGAATAGGAAAATGGTTTATAATTAGAAAATAAATTATTTGTAAGTACTGGATGCTTCCAAAGTTCATAAGGATCTCCAAAAGCATTTTCATTATATTTTAATTCTTTTGGAATATTTTCTTGGCAATCTACCTTGTGTAATTCATTTTGTGTACCAAGCTTGTCATCACAGATTGCAAAAGTAAGCTTCCTGCTAGGTGCTGTATGAAAGACAATATATTCTAAATTAATAAAAATCTCAAATATATTAAAACTTAAATACCGAATTTTCTATAAACCTATTCATCTTTATCTAAGAACAAAAAAATAGAAACTATTGGTGATAAAATATTAAAACATTGAAACTATCACCAAAACCATTAAATAAAACTGTCAAATATCACAAAATTTTTCCTATTGTCTGAAAGACATTAAATTCTGGGCACTTTTCTGGTACTTATAAATAAGTTCCATCTGAAAGAAGAGATATGTTTCTTACAAAGAAAGAAAGCACTAGATTTTTAAAACTGTTTTTATAAGCAATACTCAATTATTATATAGATCATGTTACAGTACTCTTCTGTCCTGTATTTACAAACAGGATTTCTGACCATAAAAATTCTGAAAAGCAAGTTTACATAACATTTGTCATTGCCAATCTGCAGATTGAGTTCAGGGAGGAATAAGAAAAAGAGAAGAATTGGAGGGCAACCGAAAAAAGAAAAATAACTGTGTTACACTAATTGAGAATGTATGTTTAACGTTGAAAAAGTAGTATTTTTTTGTCAAATCTATATTATTTTTGTAGTTTTAGCTGAAAATTATTTAGGAAGAGGGAACATTATTGTACATTTTGAAATAGTTATTCTATATTTTTCTTACCTTTCATAACCCAAAAAACAGAAAAATATGTCATTTGCTTTGACTAGTTACATCAGGGAACTTTAAAGTTTCACATTGCTTCCTTTGAAAGCTCAGGGTATGTCAAGCTAAACCCATTATGATGACTAATGATAAGGTTCCCCTGTCACTGGGTTGGCCACCCTCAGCTGAAGACCTCTGCCATGCTGTCATGATTATGGGCAGTCTTCTGGCTGGCTGACCCCAGCTTCCTTCTACTCCTCCACAGCCTGTTAGTACTCAGTGATTAATGGACTGTAAAATAAAAACCAGTCTTTGAGCAAGTCAGGATCCCTTCCCATGAATACTGAAAGGGAATACAAAGTTTCTTCCCTGAAGTTGTCAAGATGTTATGGGAAATATTTCATCTTTTTTTTATCTTTCTAGCTCTGTGACTGTTTTGTTACCAACAAATGTTGAAACCAGGCATCAAACTGGGGTTAATAAAGACCTTTTTTTCCCTATCCTAACCTAAAGAGCTCCTACATGTTTTTCATCAATGTATTCTAAGTTATTACAACCACTATGATTCATGATTAGCTCTTTCAAAACTTCCATTTTAGGGCTGTACTTTGGAATCAGGGGCCTTGTGAAAGAGAAATAATTCAGTGAAGCAAATATAATTTTAGAGCCGAGAACAGGCCGACATTAAAGCTCGTGTAACTGAATCAGGAGCGCATAATGTGCATAGCAATGCTGCTTCTAATACCATTGTTTCCACAAGTAAACAAAAAGTCCAAATAAAATAAGAACCATAACTAAAAAGTTCAGGAAAACAGGAAATAGAACAGAAAAATTTAAGGAAAGAGAAATGAGACCTGGTTTAATGCTAGCACATTGATTTCTAAACTTCTCATCCAAATTGCATTTCCTAGCAATTCTTCTTGCATAAGAATTACAATTCTAACTGATCTAAGAGATTATCATGGATATTGAGTATGAACAACTAAAAGCTAACTTTAGCTCTCAGTAAATTTGAATTTAGCAAACATTTTGCAATTAAATTATTCTGTGAATGAAATAAATTTCTTTTACAAACCATGCCTTCTCATTCTCCCTTTTGTTATAGAAAATTAGTAAACAGTGAAATTACACATAATGTCCCATTATTATAAGCCTCTGTAATTCCATTACTGCTTTTTGAAATTGCATTGGTCAAAAACATACTTGTCAAATTTTCTTTTGTATTATCTTTTCTGGCTTTTGAAACACTTTTACTTAGATGCATTATTCTTGTTGCTTATACTTCAAGAATGCATATTTTAGTGTTCTTTGAACTGAAAATCAAATTCAAATCACCTCAAGCATTCTAACGTGAACATTTCTTTCTATTCCTTCCAATATATATTCTTCCTACCAATCTGTCTCATATACGTATAATTTTTTTCTGAGAGACGTGGATTCACATCATGACACATCAGGATAGTTTAGCATTTTGATAGAATTTGTAAGAATTTAGCACAAACATTACTAGTTATCCAATGGCCAATCAAAAGACTTGAGAAATAACGCCAAAAAGAAAAATAAGTTTTAAAACTGCAGGCATCAGAAAATGTTTCTGTAAAGTTGCTACTATGTATGTTTTCTAAAAATATGCTTTGTTAACAGAAAATTCTCGTATTTTTGTACGCAATGTGAAAAGCAGTCTTTTTTCATGAAAGTTTAGCTTCAGGTGTTTTTAACTGTAACTGCAGTACCACAATCATTGTCTTCAATTTCTCAAACAATGTAAGGAGCAACATGAGACTGCTAGTGACTGTGAATTGACCTACTTAGGGTCAGTGTGGGTGTTTGGGCTTTTTAACACAAATGCTTATCATAAAAATCAAATAACAAAAAAAAAAATAGCTGAAGATGCCAGGCATTCCATTTTTTCAAATCTGTGTTTTCTTCACATAGGTATGGCATTAGTGTCAGGGTAGAGCTGCTCAAAAATGCAAAATACATGTCTAAAATCTTCATAAAGCTACCAGATTTTTAAATAGTTATCTTAAGAGATAGAATATAAGAACAAAATTTTAGAAACTCAGCAGTTTTTTTATTATTGTTTTTCCTTTATTTTTGCATGTTTTCTTATAGTTTTTTAGGAGGAAGAAGTTCTCCACCAAGAGGACAAAGTAGTAGCAGTACTCTAATGACCAAGTGAATGTGGCCACTATGGCAAAATTCTGCATCATGTTGAGAAAGCAACTAATTGTTTGGCTTCTTCTCTTACTAGTCAAGTACTCCTTGTTATAGCCATCAACTCACCAATTCTACATGTATGATAGGAACTACCTATGCCAAAGCAAAGCAAGGCTCTGACAGACAAAAATAGAAAAATCACAGAATAAGAATAGAAATACATTCAGTTTAGCTTTTTGGTTTACTTCACTATTCTTATTTGAAAACAAAATCAAGCACGTAAAGTTATTTACTCTAGAGATTTATATTTTCCACAAGGATCTATCAAAGATTGGTTTATTGCTACCCTAAGTTAGTCAAGGTTTGGGGTATATACCTGTAAGTTCTTCAGAATAGACAGATGGCCCCTTAATATGTTCATTCATTAATTCAACAAATATTTATTGATAACACATTGATTCTTAAGCATCCTTTCATGTGCCAAAAATACAGCGATACACAGGAATAGTAATGGTTTCTAACACCAAAAAATTTCCATCTAGAGGAAGAAGATAAAAAGAAACTCCAACTACAGGATAAAAGCAGAAAATACCTAACTTGACAAACATAGATGCATAGATTCCATTAGTGTTCTTAATAAAACAAACAAACAAAAAATAAAATTCAGTGTCTAAGGAAGAAGAGAAACTACTTTAGAATATACAAGAAAGGGTTTTCTAAGAAAATGTCATTTGAATTATGACATGAATTATGAGTAAGACCTGGATATGCAAAAGTTCAGGTGAGAGCACCCCATGAAGAAGGCAAGGGCTCAAACTGGAAACAAAACTGGGGTATTCAAGAAACTGAAGGAAGTTAATAAGATGTTGTTCTCCTTCTTTCTTTCTTACATGCAAACTTTAAAACTTTGCAAAGGACAGAAAACAATATGTTCAGAGCCTTTGAGGCACTAAGATCCTAATGTTCTTCGAGTATAGTAGACTTTTTTTAAATTTTAAAACTGATACATCTCAAGACTTTAAGAATCTTCAATTTCACATCAACCATTATTTTGATAATGAATTCTGGGCTTGGACTTCAGCTAAATGACCTGAACCCAAGCTCACAGCCCACACAATCAATATTTAAGTGGTTTTAAGTGTATAAGTATATATAAACCTTAGAGTCAACTAGGTGATTGAGTTAACATTCTAAAATTTTTCATGAAATTTTGAGAGTGGTTCATAAAAACTAAATTGAGAAATATTAAAATCACAAATACATAGGTTCTAAAATCCCACTCTTCTTTCATAAGTTGTTTTTATCTCTTCTCCATTTCTACTGCATTATCTACCTTACTTCTCATTCAAAATATTTTGCATGTGTCTTTTTTTCTTAATCCAAGTAGTATTATTTTATGATTTTTTATCACCTCAAGTTCTTCCCTATATTTAATGCCTTTCCATCTGTGTCTTCCTGGCTAAATCTTACATATCTTTCAAAACCCAGTTTAAATATTCTCCCAACCTTAATGTTCTTCCTGTGAATGAGACCAAAAGAAATGATATATGTCTCTTTGGCACTTAGCACTTTCAGTATCAGCTCCCCCTTCTACCTATGTATATTTCACAGCATCTAGCCAATTACCCACCCAGAACAAATATTTCTGGGAATGGTGAAGTTGGAGGAAGGTGGAGATAGTACTCTGTCCCAAACTTTTCACATGTAGGAAAGAAAATGTGCACATTTTAGGAGAGGAAAGCATGCAGGAACATGCAGTCTTCTCCCTCCCCAAAAAGAAGAGGAGACGTCTAATTGATTAATTAGGGGAAGGACAGGAGACAGTAAATTCCTGCTTCTACATTTCTTTAAAGCAGTTGTGTCTCAAGGTACATGCCTCCTCTGCTTGAAAGCAGGCTCTGTATCTGTCAATGCCTGCATTTCTGAGTTTATGCATTTTATTGTATAGGGAAAATATTAGGAAGCCTTATAGTTACATATCTGAAACACATTTTCTAATTATTAATAATAAATCTGTGGTATATTGAACTCCATCCCTATTTCTCTACCTTAGAAAAAAACTTAAATACATACTTGATGAATGAATAAATGAGTGAATGAATACCAAGTAGAGGTTGATAACCCTCCCCTCCATCTCCGTTTTGTATTTTGGCCTTATTAAAAGGTCAATCTTCCAATTACCTTTGGGAGATTCATAAAAGGAAACAAGAGTCTAAGTATTCTCTGCAGCAGAATTATTTCACCTGGCCCCTGAGACAACACATCGATGTGGCAAAGTTATATTTTGAGGTTTCTTTAAAAATGTCCCCAAAATAAAGGCCTTTTCAACTTTAAAGACTGGAAGACTGAGTGCTAACCAACATTGATGAGAAGTTGTATCAAATAGAATGCTTTAGACATACATAAAGAGGCACGTTTCATGCATTACTCATCAGCCAAGCACTCTCATTTATTTCAATACAGCATTGTGAACCTAAAGACTGGTATTTGGACCCTAGGAAATTTACATTTCCAAGAAATTGAAATAATCCCAAATCCTGTATAATTAAATAATTATTACATTGAAAATAGTGTCTATTATTCTTTTATAAAACTAGAATTGATGCATAACAACTATGTCTCCATTCCTCATGAAGTTCTCAGGTGAGTCCCTGCTGTGTCATACCTTAATTCACTAAAGAAAGCCTATTTGATCTGGAGGGGGGAGAAATAAAAAGAAATATTTAACATTATCAAAATTAAAGTTGAAGAAAGCAGTCTTAATAATTCTCATCATCAATGCAATTGTTACCAACAGTTAGTTTAAGACAATTCTCTGCATTCTATGTTTAAACAGAGTACATTTCTAAAATAAAAATCATGAGTCATACCAAAGAACTAGAATCCTGAATTCATCTGCAAAGAAAAATACCAGTGAAAAGTATATTGTTTTTTTTTTTTAAGTGACTTTTAAATCTTTTTCTTCTCAGATTTAAATGTTTTCTAGTAGTTTTTTTTTTTTTTTTCCTACAGTGGCCACAATTTCCTCTGTAATAAACATGAGTTTCTGGGAAGCACATTGTACCAGTATCATTCTGCTAGAATACAGCAATTACCTAACAGCTTAACTGTCACCAAAAATATTTTTAACTAAAATTAAAAATTCACTACACATCCTATTTCCTGTAGGACTTTAATTTATATTCTAATTTATATATTTCACAATTTAGAATCCTTCCATTTTCCTCTCCATGAATTTGCCATTCAGATTTGAGTTCACTGGAGGAGAACTAAAACTTAAGCTCTGACGGCCAGGTGCAATAAGAATATTAACCACCAGTACAGAGGTTCACTTATTAATGATTCCCAACAATGTCTGAAACAGAAAGGCCATGTCACTGGGGTTACTTCATTGAAGCTAGGCCTCATTCAGCTGCGATCTCACCATCTAATCACTTTTCTCAAGTTAAAAAAAAGACAGTGCTTGTTAGGTAGAAGAAGCACCAAGCTTTTCTGAGTCTGAAAATGTCACAATCAAAGCAGCAGCAATTAATAGTTGTTAGCCACCTGCCATTGCATGAATATCAGTCTGTTTAAAATATTACTTCTGTTTGTGTGCATACTGCTATACATTTCATCCAGAGTCCGGTTAGCAGACATCTACTTACTGCTAGAGTCCTGGCTTAAGAAGAAAGGGATAGTTTGGCAGCTTTTGATGAGAAAGATAGATTAGCCTAAAATTTATTATTATATTTAAAGGAATTTAATAAGGAGAAATTTAGACCAAGGATATCTCTCAAACACTCCTTCCATACTATACTCCATATGATCTAGGTTTAGCTTTACCTCCTGAAACCTCATGTAGAAGCTCAGCAGAACCCATGAGCTGTCTCACTCATGGGTTTGCACCCTCCTTCATAATGGAGATATATCTGTTTTAAGGCTATTACATTTTGGTCCTATTTTCTTTAACTTTCCGAGTCTACATGGCAAAAGCAATGCTTCATTTTCTGCCAGTAACACTATTATCCTCTTTTTTTCCCCTAAACCACTATCTTCTTTTCTTGATACTGTCTACAAGTGAATTAAGCATGTTTTGAAATTTTAAATTCAAAATACTTAATAGTTTGTTAGACTTAATCTTTCAGGCTGGTCTAAAAAATAACACTATGATATCTTCTGACAATTACTGATGTCTATAGTACAAGACATATTTATTTTTTTTTTTTTAAAGTAAGACTAAAACAGTAAATAAATGTGTTTTATTTTGGGGAAGAGATTGGGAACGATACTCCAATCTCTTATTTAGGGGACTCCAGTGTGATAACAGCCTAGGCTTTCTATATCTCATTTTTCCCAAGAATAGTTACTTAACTAATTGATGGTTTTCCAGTGAAAAACTGGGGAGACCAGTCACTTCCTCTTCTCTTTCATTTTGGAGACAGGATATTTGAAGAAAAGATACATTCTGCATTATTCATCTATGCTCTTACCCTAAGCATGAAGACTTAACCCCAAGCCACAGTGGCCTGTGACTGGGTCTAACTTTCTGGCTCTGCATTAGATATACCATCTTCTTGTAGATATAAGCCACCATCTGCAGTATTAACATCATCAATAAACAATGTTGCTTCCTCATCCTCATCTGTTTTCGTCTTTTGTCTTATATTTCAGTTGTTCAGAACACAGGGCATTGATAGTTTCATTTCATAGACTCCCTATCCCTGCACGTTTGAAGAAGTTATATCTTTCTTAATTCATCTACCACTTAATAGAAGGGATAATCCAAAGATCATAACTGTATGTTTGGAACAATCAAGTAACTTAACAAATATCCATTCTTTCTTCAGGTTTGTTTTCAGCTAGTCAGCATATCTCACAAGTGTTTTAGTATAACAAGGAAACTGTATGAATAACCTGCTTAAATATAGAACAGAGCATCTACATTTGTAAAAGTTAATTTATCCCAGAGCAACAAGTTAACATAAGATAATAATAGTTAACATATTAAACAAATCATGGTTAATAGCTAATATTTATTGAACACTCTGTGATGATAATACTACTGAAGACATATTATCTTAATTTTCAAAACAGTCCTAGGAGAGGAATTATTGTCTATACTTTAAATATGTTAAAATTCAAGTTTTAGAACCCTGTTTGAGAACATAGAAATCTTCTAGCATTGAAAGGCATGTCTGTATGACCTCAGAGTCCATGTGCTCTGAAAACATACTTCATAATGCTTCCCGCTAGAATGCTCTTGTTAAACTAGAACATCATATGGGAAATTAATTCAGTTTTACTCAATTTGAATTTGCTGGTCAAATCTTACCAATATATAAAAATATACACAAATTAATCAAAGATTCAGCACTGCAAAATTCATAGATGTTATTAGGAACCTATTGTCTTTAAACAAAAGATTCATCTAAAAGATACATGTAAAATGAGGATCCTTTATGTTTTGACATTTCCAGGAAAAGAGATACAGAGAGATTGTTTCAGTTATTTGGGATCCATCTTAAAGAGACATGGGAAAGTAAAACAAATTGGAAGCAGTTCCAACTGCCACATAATCAAATCTTACGGAGAACTGAGACACTATGCCATGTGTAACAGCAGCTCCAAAGCCCAGATACCCTGTTACCCTCTCAGCAGCACCCCAATTAATTCAAACATCTTCTATCCTACCATAATAGTAACTCAGTAGCTTTATTTTGCTTTTCTCCAAGTGTCTTTTTTCCCTATTCTGCTATGATTACCTTCACTCTTTTTCATGAATTCTACTTTCTTCAGACATCAATTGCCTCATGACTTTTGCTATAGATGAGCTCAACTTAAAACATGATTAGCTTTCCAGCTTACAGTCAAGTTGTCACAGGCTGATGGTTTATTATTTTCATGCTTTTGACTTTATCTTACTCCAGTGGTATATACCATACAGTTTTCTTCCTAAAGCAATCAGACTTTCCTTTGCTTATTTTGAAACTTCACCTTTGACGTTTAATCGTTTTATTCCAATTATTTCAGAGAAGACAATGCCTTTGATGATATATTTACTTCATTTACAGACATATAGTTTCCTTTAAGACACAGTATGCCTGTATTTAATTTAAAGTTTTTTTAACTTCAGTTTCAGACCAACAATTTTTTGTTTTACTTATTTGAGACTGAGTCTCGCTCTGTCACCCAGGCTGGAATGCAAAGGCAGGATCTTGGTTCACTGCAACCTCCGCCTCCTGGGTTCAGGCAATTCTTGCACTTCAGTCTCTGAAATAGCAGGGATTATAGGCATCCACCACCATGTCTGGTTAATTTTATATTTTTAGCAGAGATGGCATTTCACCATGTTGGCCAGGCTGGTCTCAAACTCCTGACTTCCATTGATCCACCTGCCTTGGCCTCCCAAAGTGCTGGGTTTACAGGCATGAGCCACCACACCTGGCCTTGTTTTATTTTCAATCATCACTGATGATGTTGGCCAGTTTACTGCTACAGCATGTATCAGCATAAGCATGTAGCACAACCACACAGTTGGAAATATACATTTTAATTATTACTGAATAATAAAATTGAGAGGTATAATCAAAACTGTAGTTTCTTTTCTCTGTAGTCACAATGTTTCACTCTACCATACTTCTAGTAATACATCCCACCTTCCTATCCATAGAAGTGAATCTTAACCATAGTGGCCCTTGCCTCTGACCACAGTGAGTAGTGGCTCAGTAATAGATTCATGACTAGACCAGACAAATCAGATTTTTTTTTACAGATTTTATGTAACTGGGGCTATTAGTTCCTCTTTAGAAAACTCTTATGATGTGATTCCAAAGTTGTTCAGCAATCACAATTTTTAACACATGGGGAAAGTTTGCCTACCATAGAAGAAAATAATGTAGAGCCAATTAACAATAAGCAGAGAGAAATGGAGGGACTGAGAGAAAGAGTTCTGGCTTTGGCCAAGTTTAAATTCCTGTTCCTGAAGCTCCTAGAGCTGTCCAAGTCTGAGCTACAGCAATATTCTTCCAATAAATCTTCTTTATTGCTTAAACTAATTCAAGTTAGTTTCCTATAATTTAAAACTGAAAACACAGTAATACAGCATTCTTCTTCATCTATCACACATTTTTACTAATAAAGAACAACCTGATTGTGACTCTCAGTCTTTATTAATCACAAAGTGTCTTCATTGAACAGAATTCTCATCCAAGGTTACTTGAAAGTACTTCTAGTCCACCATGTGTAACACAAACTTATTCTTTATACCCCAATTACTTTTTCTATGTAACTTTCCAAGTGTATCAGTAATATACTCCTGAATTTTGAGAAACACTGCTCAACTTTAGATAAAATAAATAAATCTACAAATAAAATCCAAACTTTCAACTTGAAATTCAAAGATATTTTTGTGGCCTATACCTACCATTTCTACCTAAATTCTTGTTGTTTTCTATCACAAATCCTACAATTATCTGTCTAATACTCCACATCATTCATTTTACCTAGAATGCCTTTCTTATTTTCATCTTATTTTCAAAGCTTTGTCTAGCTCAAAGACTATCTTCTCCTTGGAGAATGCATTTGCCTGGAGGCAAGCTAAACTAATCAAGAGGAATTGAAACTAAATGTGATGAGGGAGGAGAAAAACATACAGATAAATATGTAAATCAATTTACTATGGAAAACAGTAGCTGTAACATTCAAAGACAAAAATATCGTGGGTAGTACCAGTGAGTCATATGAGAAAAAAATTGAACCCAAAACCAGTGGTAACGCTTATAACACCAAATGCAAATATACATTCTTATACAAGTTCTAAGTAATGTGAATCTTAAATTTTAGAGAAAAAGTGACTTTTAAAAATGCAGACTTGCTGAATTTTTATAAAAGGAGATTACAATGTTAGGATATATATACCTACTAAGAAATAGTGGAAGAGTGGTATAGAGTGACAAATACTACGTCCACCTAGAAACCAAAGATTCTGAAAGGTAAAGATTATTGGAGACTAGAGGATACTTTTTTTTTTTTTTTTTTTTTTAAAAGGTTAATCCAATATATTTTACTATGGGGTTAGAACTTGTATAATGGTTAGGGTTATTGTGAGGGTTATTCTGAGAGTGAAGTTTAGGATTAAGGAATACCAAATAGGGAATAAGATATTTGCAGAGGGAAGAGCCAAGATGTTCAATTAGATGGAGTGAGGAAGAGCTACTCCCCCTGGGATACTAGACCATCGTGTAGACTAGTATACTCTGAACAGATCTTCAGAAAGAAGGCACTGAGACTAGATAGAGAGAGAACACAGACCCCAGGACTAAAGAGGAGGAAGCTGGAAACCCTGCATAGGATTGCCAAGTACCAGGGCTTGTTCCTGGCCCTGCAGTGGCTCTTACAGGAAGGAGAATGAGATAGGCATGGAGTGGCACACTCTAAGCATGGACCTCCAGGATCTTAGCTGCAGGACACCCAAAACCCCCACAGACATTTGAGTTCACAGGGAGAACCACCTGGAGAGTTGGCAGAGACAGAAATCAGTCTGCATGGAGCCCAGAGGGTTTGTTTGGCAAGTGAACAAACCGAGGGGAGCACAGCCATGGGTGCCTATACCCCAAGCCTTGCCGTACTTCTCTAGGTGGCTTTAGCCATTGTTAACTGCCAAACCTGAAGAGATCAGGGTTATCTTGCTCTTAGGACAGGGCCAATCTAATCTGAATGCCCCAATGTCTGCTGGCCTCTCCCAGGGCCCCTGCCTAGCCTCACCCACATGCAGCACAGCCTCAGCTGTCCTACCAAAACACTTCCTAGAGATAACCACCATAGCATTTTGCTCGAAGCCCCTGCCTTCCTGTTGGAGCAATTTTGCAGATGGAACCCCACAAGCATGCCCTCCTCCACTGGTGCACACTCACCTATAAACTCCCCTCACTGCTCTATTGGCATGCACATGTCCATGGCCTCTCTGCCTCACATTGGTGTATACATGCCTGCAGGCACCATCTCATTCCCACGTCCCTCTGCCCCCTGTTGGCGCACACTCACTGGTGGCCTCACATTGACCCACTGGTATGCACTCACCTGCCCCTGCCGCTTCTACCACAGAGCATTCTCTCTCAGATCCTTGCCGTGCTGCCATAGTGCTTTTGCTGGCAGCCCCCTTTAAAGTGTTGTTGCCAGCAGATGAAATACCTTGGACCCTCCAGCAAAGCAGGTGCTTGACCTGCAGGGGCCAGAGAACAATGCCACAAGCCTGGGCTCAGCCCCCAGAGATAGAGCACACAGCAAAGGAATGCTGAGCTAAGCCTTAGCTCCATCAAAGCATCCAGAAATGAAGCCAACTGACTAAACCCAATGTATCAGTCCATTTTCATACTTCTATGAAGAAATACCTAAGACAAGGTAATTTATAAAGAAAAAGAAGTTTAACGGACTCACAGTTTCACCTGGCTGGGGAGGCCTCACATTCATGGTGGAAGATGAAGGGAGAGCAAAGATGTATCTTACATGGCAGCTGGCAAAGAGAATGGGCAGAGAAACTGCCCTTTATAAAACCATCATATCTTGTGAGACTTATTTCCTATCACAAGATCGGCATGGGAAAAACCCAACCCCATTATTCAATTCCCTCTCACCAAGTCCCTTCAAGGACATGTGGGGATTAAGGGAGCTATAATTCAAAATAAATTTTGGGTGGGGACATAGGCAAACCATATTATTCTACCCCTGGCACTTCCAAATCTCATGTCCTCACATTTCAAAACCAATCATGCCTTCCCAACAATCCCACAGTCTTAACTCAGATCAGCATTGACTCAAAAGTGCACGGTCCAAAGTCTCATCTGAGACAAGGCAAGTCCCTTCTGCCTATGAGCCCATAAAATCAAAAGCAAGTTAGTTACGTCCTAAATACAATGGGAGTACAGACATTGGATAAATAAACCCATTCAAATGGGAGAAATTGGCTAAAATGAAGGAGCTAGAGACCCCATGCAAGTCCAAAATTCAATAAGGCAGTCGTCAAACCTTAAAGTTCAAAACAATCTCCCCTTGACTCCATGGCTCAAATCCAGGTCACACTGATGCAAGTGGTGGGCTCTCATGGTCTTGGCAGCTCCACCTCTGTGGCTTTGCAGGGTACAGCCCCACTCTTGGCTGCTTTCAAGGGCTAGCATTACGTGTCTGCAGCTTTCCCAGGCACAGAGTGCAAGGTGTTGGAGGAGCTCTCATTCTGGGGTCTGGAGGATATTGGCCCTCTTCTCACAGCTCTACTAGGCAGGGCTCTACTAGGAACTCTGTGTGGGGGCTCCAACTACATTTTCCTTCTGCACTGCCCTAGCAGAGGTTCTCCATGATGACCCTGCCCCTGAAGCAAAGTCTGCCTGGACATCCAGGCATTTCCATGAATCCTCTGAAATCTAGGTGGAGGTTCCCAAACCTCAATTCTCGATTTCTAGTGTATCAACAGACTCAATACCACATGAAAGCTGCCAAGGCTTGGGACTTGCACCACTGAAGCCAAGGTCCAAGTTGAACCTTGGCCCCTTTTAGCCATAGCTGGAGCAGTAGAGCATCAAGTCCTAAGGCTGCACATAGCAGGGGGGCTCTGGGTCCAGCCCACAAAACCATTTTTCCCTCCTTGGCCTCTGGGCCTGTGATGGTAGGAGCTGCCTTGAAGGTCTCTGTCATGCCCTGGAGACATTTGCCCCATTGCCTTGGTGATTAACATTCTGCTCTTTGTTACTTATACAAATTTCTACAGCCAGCTTGGCTTGAATTTCTCCCCAGAAAATAGGTTTTTCTTTTCTGCTGTATCATCAAGTTGCAAATTTTTCAAGCTTTTATGCCCTGCTTCCTCTTGAAAACTTTGCCATTTAGAAATTCCTTTCATCAAATACCCTAAATCATCTCTCTCAAATTCAAAGTTTCACAGATCTCTAGGGCAGGGGCAAAATGCCACCAGTCTCTTTGCATAGCAAGAGTGACCTTTACTTCCAGTTCCCAACAAGTTCATCTCCATCTCAGACTACCACAGCCTGGACTTTATTGTCCATATCACCATCAGCATTTTGGTCAAAGCCATTCAACAAGTCACTAGGAAGTTCCAAACTTTCCCATATTTTCTGTTTTCTTCTGAGTCCTCGAATCTGTTTCAAACTCTTTCTGTTACCCAGTTCCCAAAGTCACTTCCACATTTTCAGGTATCTACAGCAGTGCCCCACTCCTGGTACCAATTTACTATATTAGTCCATTTTCATACTACTATAAAGAAATACCTGAGACTGGATAATTTATAAAGTAAAAGAGGTTTAATGGACTCTCAGTTCCACATGGCTGGGGAGGCATCACAATCATGCTGGAAGGTGAAGGAGGAGCAAAGGCACATCTTACATGGTGGCAGGCAAGAGAACATGTGCAGGGGAACTGCCCTTTATAAAACCATCAAATCTCCTGAGACTTAATCACTATCATGAGGACAGCACGAGATAAATCCACCCTCCTGATTACCTCTCACTGCATCCCTCCCACAACAGTGGAGATTATGGGAGCTACAATACAAGATGTGACTTGGGTGGGGACACAGCTAAAGCATATCACTCAACATATATCACTATCAAACCCTCAAGGACATTGCAGAATATAACAGCAAAAAGACCCATCCAAAGGGCAGTAACTTCAAAGAGTAAAGGAACATCAGCCCACACAGATAAGAAAGAACCAGTGCAAGAATTCTGGCAAATAAATCTAAATGCCAGAGTGTCTGTCTTCTCACCTCCAAATGATCACATTAGCTCCCCAGCAATAGTTCTCCACCACATTAAAGTGACTGAAATGACACAGAACTCAGAATATGGAGTGAAAGGAAACTCAGTGAGATCCAGGAGACATTTGAATACATTTCAAAGAAAACAGTAAAATGATCCAAAAGTTGAAATATGACAAAGCCATTTTAAGACACAACCAGAGTGAAATTCTAGGAATGAAAAATTTACAACAGGAATTCTGTAATGCAATTGGAAGCATTAACAACAGAATAGACCAAGCTAAAGAAAGAATCTCAGGGCTCAAACAATTCCTTCAAATCAATGCACGTGGACAGAAATTTTAAAAATATGTATTTTAAACAACGAATAAAACCTGAGAAATACGGGACTCTGGAGAGACCAAACCTATGACTTATTGGCATTCCTGAAAGGGGTGGAGAGAGAGAAGCAACTTGTAAAACATATTTGAGGTTATTTTCCTCAAAAATTTCCTCAATTTCCCTAGAGAGGCTGCCATGCAAATTGAGGAAATTCAAAGAACCCCTGTGAGATACTATACAAATGATCATCTCCAAGACACATAATTATCAGATTCACCAAGGTCAATGTAAAAGAAAAATTTTAAAGGCAGCTACAGACAAGTGGAAAGGTCATGCCCAAAGGGAGCCCCATCAATCTAACAGCAGAACTTTCATCAGAAATCTTATAAGTCAGAAAAGATTTGAAGCCTATATACAGTATTTTTAAAGAAAAACTGCCAACCAATAATTTCATTTTCAGCCAAACTAAGCTTCATAAATGAAGGAGAAATAAAATCCTTTTCAGTCAATCAAATGCTAAGAAAACTCATTATCACCAGATCTACCTTACAAGAGGTTCTTAAGGGAGTGGTAAACATGGAAACAGAAGACTGCTACATGTTACCATAGAAACACGCTTAAGTACATAGCCTACTAACATAATAAAGCAACTATACAATCAAGATTACATAAGAACCAGCTAATATCATGATAGAATCAAATACTCACATATCAATATTTACCCTAAATATAAATAAGCTAAATGCCCTTCTTAAAAGGCACAGCGTGGAAAGTTGGATAAGAAAGCAAGATTCAACTGTATGCTGTCTTCAAGAGGCCCATCTCACATGCAGTGATACTCATAGGCTCAAAATACAGGAATGGAGAAGAATCTATCAAACAAATGAAAACCAAAGAGAGCAAGGGTTGCTGTTCTTATTTTAGACAAAACACACTTTACACTAACAATGATCAAAAAGGACAAAGAAGGGCATTACATAATGATAAAGGGTTCAACTAACAAGAAGACTTATCTTAAACATATATATACACCCAACACTGATGTGTCCAGATTCATAAAACAAGTTCTTAGAGATCTGCAAAGAGACTTAGATAAATATACAATAATAACAGGAGACTTCAACACCCCATTGACAGATCGTCAAGGTAGGAAACTAACAAAGGTATTGAGGACCAAAACTTGACACTTGATCAAATGGACCTAAAAGACATCTACAAAATATCCCACCCAACAACAACAGAATATACATTCTTCTTATCTGCACATGGATCATACTCTAAGATCCACCACATGCTTGGCCATAAAACAATTCGTAGCAAATTTTAGAAAACCAAAATCATACTAACCACTCTCTCAGACTGCAGTGCAATAAAAATATAAATAAAAAGAAGTTCTCACAAAACTATACTATTACCTGGAAATTGAACAACCTGCTCCTAAATGACCATAGGGTAAAGAATACAATTAAGGCAGAAATCAAGAATTTTTGAAACCAATAAAAACAAAGATACAACATATCAGAATATCTGGAACACAGCTAAAGCAGTGTTATGTGGAAAGGTTAGAGTGCTAAATGGCTACATCAAGAATTTGGAAAGATCTTCAGTTAGCAACCTAACATCACACCTAGAGTAACTAGAAAATTAAGAACAAACCAATCCCAAGGCTAGCAGCAGAAAAGAAATAACCAAAATAAGAGCTTAGCTGAATGAAATAAAGATGCAAAAATCCATACAGAAGATAACTAAAACCAAAGTTTGTTCCTCAAAAGAATAAACAACATTGACAGATCACTAGCTAGATTAATAAAGAAAAAAGACTCAAACACAATCATAAATGATAAAGGTGACATTACCACTGATCCCACATAAATTAAAAAAAAAAAAAAAAACCTCAAGAGACTACTATAAACTCTCCTATACACACAAACTAGAATACCCACAAAAAAATGAATACATTCCTGGAAACATGCAATGTCTCAAAATTCACACACATATACACAAATTGAAATCCTGAACAAACCAATAACAAGTACCATTCTTGAATCAGTAATTAAAAAAACTACTAACTAGAAAAAGCCCTAGAGGCAGACAGATTTCACAGGCAAATGCTACCAAAGGTACAAAGAAGGGCTGGTACCTATCCAGCTAAAATTATTCCAAAAAATCTAGGAGGAAGGATTCCTTCCTAACTCATTCCATGAGGCCAGCATCACCCTCATACCCAAACCAGGCATAGACACAATGAAAAACACCACCACCACTAACAACAACAAAAAACTTCTGGCCAATATCTCTGATGAACATAGATGCAAAAATCCTTAACAAAACACTATCAAGCCAAATCCAGCAGTACATCAAAAAACTAGTCCACCAAGATCAAGAAGGCTTCATTACTGGTATGCAAGGTTGGTTCAACATAGAAATTAATAAATGTGACTCATCACATAAACAGAACTAAAAACAAAAGCCACATCATCATCTCAACAGACACAGGAAAGACTTGTGATAAAATTCAGCATCCCTTCATGTTAAAAACCTTCAACAAAGTAGGCATCAAAGGACCATACCTCAAAATAATAAGAGCCATCTATGACAAACCCACAGCCAACATCATAGTGAATGGGCAAAAGCTGGAAGCATTTTCTTTGAGAACTAGAACAAGACAAGGATGCCCACTCTTACACTCCTATTCAACATATTTCTGGAAATCCTAGCCAGAGCAATCAGTCAAGATAAAGAAACAAAAGGCATCCAAATAGGAAGAGAGGAAGTCAAATTATCTGTTTGCAGATTATATGATTGTATACCTAAAAAACCCCATAATGTCTGCCCAAAGACTTCTAGAACAGATAAACAACTTTAATAAACTGTCAGGATACAAAATCAGTGTACAAAAATCACTAACATTTTTATACACCAATATAACATCCAACCCAAGAGCCAAATCAAGAACACAGTTTCACACACAGATCAATGGAACAAGTTAGAGAACCTAGAATTAAAATCACAAATCTACAACCATGCGATCTGTGGCAAAGTTGAGAAAAACCAACAATGTGGAAAGGACTCCTTATTCAATAAATGGTGCTAAAATAACTAGCTAGCTGTATGTAGAGATTGTATGTAACTGAACCTCTTCCTTTCAACATATACAAAAATTAACTCAAAATGAGTTAAACACTTAAATGTAAGACCTAAAACTATAAAAACCCTCAGGGGAAAAAAAAAAAACAACTAGGAAAAACAATTCTGGACATAGGCCTTGGCAAAGATTTTATGACAAAGTTTCCAAAATCAATTGTTACAAAAACAAAAATAGACAAGTGGGATCTAATTAAAAAACTTAAGCACAGCAAGAAAACCACTATTAACAGATTAAACAGACAACCTACAGAATGAGAGAAAATATTTGCATGATTTGCATCCAACAAAGTTCTAATATTCAGAATCTATAAGGAAATGAAATCAACAAGCAAAAACAAACAGCTCCATTAAAAAATGGCAAACGATATGTCTCACAAGAAGACATAAACACAGCCAACAACCATATGAAAAAATGCTCAACATCGCTAATCATTAGAGAAATGCAAATCAAAACCACAATGATACACCATCTCACACCAGTCAGAATAAGTATTATTAAAAACTAAAAAAATTACAGTTATTGTAGAGGTTGAGGAGAAAAGGGAATGCTTATACACTGCTAGTGAGAATGTAAATTCGTTCGACCAATGTGGAAAGCAGTTTGGAAATTCCTCAAGGACCTTAGAACCAATTGACCCAGCAATTCCATTATTAGGTACACACTGAAAGAAATATAAATTGTCCTACCATAAAGACATATGCATGTGTATGTTCATCATGGCACCATTTATCATAGCAAAGACATGGAATCAACCTAGATGCCAATCAACAGTAGACTGGATGAGGAAAATATGGGACATATACACCATGGAATATCGTACAGCCATAAAAAAGAACAAGATCATGTCCTTTGTAGCAACATCGATGGAGCTGAAGACTATTATTCTAAGTGAATTAACAGAATAACAGAAAACCAAATACCACATGTTTTCACTTATGTAAGTGGGAGCTAAACAGTGATTATACCTGGACACAAAGATGAGAACAATAGAACCTGGAGCCTAATAGAGGGGGGGATGGTGGGAAGAGAATGAGAGTTAAGAAAGTACTAACTACTATGCTCGTTACCTGGGTAATGAAACCATTTGTACACCAAACCCCAGCAGCATGCAATTTATCCATGTGATAAACATGCATGTATACCCTTGAACCTAAAATAAAAGTCAAGAAAAGGAAAAAAAAAAAAAGATTTGCACAAAAGTAAAGTAGAGAAGTATACTGAGAATCACTGGACTCAAAACAGAGTTTATGACAAGTTCTATACATATTATTTTTCCTGAAAATTTGAAGTCCCAGAGAAGGGTAGGATTTACCATTGGAAATTATTTAGAATCTGATTTTGACCAATAAGGAAAAACTGGATGAAAAACATTAGTAAAATACAAAAACTGAGAAACGATGTTAAAGTATCATGAAAATGTTAACCCGCAGAGGACTGGCATGGTTGTATGAATAGCAAGCACACTATGCTTTAAGGTAAAAAGCACAATTAGGAAAAAAAAAAGTGGTTTCTACTTATTAATAAACATAATACTTAGAAAAACACAACATTTTTAGCCAGTATATATGCAAGAATAAATCTCAGCCTATAATTGAGATGATTACTTGGATAAATTTAAAATGTTACTTTCATAGTGGAAAATTTAAAAATAAAATGGCTCACCATTTTAAATTTAAAAATTTTAAATGGCTCACCTTTTTTTTTGAATAGGCAAATTCAACAAATAATAAGAACATAAAATATTTGAACATACCAATTATGAAACTTGGTATGATACTACATATACAGAATCATGCATGCCAGAATTAAAGACTGCACAAATATTTCAAGTGCATGTGATTCATTTATAAACAATTCATCAAGCACCAAGCCCTAAAATAATTTCAAAAACCAAAAGACAGTTAACATGTAAAGCATATTCTTGAATAATAAACCATTTCATTTAGAAGTAGTTCATTTAAAAAATAACAAAAAAGAAACACATTTGAAATGGTGAGCCAGTTATGGTGGCCTATGCCTGTAATCCCAGCACGTTGGGATGCCAAGGCAGGTGGATCACTTGAGGTTAGGAGTTCGAGATCAGCCTGGCCAACGTGGTGAAACCTCGTCTCTCTAAAAACACAAAAATTAGCTGGACATGATGGCAGTTGTCTATAATCCCAGCTGCTAGGGAGGCTGAGGCAGGAAAATCACTTGAACCCAGGAGGCGGAGGTTGCAGTGAACCAAGATCATGCCACTGTACTCCAGCCTGGGCAACAAAGTGAGACTCTGATTCAAAAAAGTGAAAAGAAAAGTTTAAAAATCATTTCTGAATAGCTGATAACTCAAAAAGTAACAAATTAGAATGAACTTAAAATAATCAAATGTAAAAGTGCTGCATGTAAAACAAGTAAATAAGCATTGCAAGTATCTTTCACTACCCAACCTTTCTTGATATGACTAATCAATACAATGAATTGCAAATATTTATCAAATTCCCTATCTGAATTGAAACTTCCCATTACAAATCTACATTCATATACTAGGAAAAATGTTGAATTTGCATATGACCCAGGGCCAGAGAATGCAATGTGACATCAGTCTATTCTGGAATTTTCCCCAAAAACAGTATTTTGATCTCATCATTTTAAAGGATTCTACTTTATCATTATGTATTCCTACCTATTCCCTGGGCCCCAGGGTTTGCTGCTGCTGAGCAAATAAGCATAGTACCAACCTGGGTTCAGTTGAAATTGGTCTCTTTACCCTACAATTTAATTGGTTATTTACATGGTAGACACGTTCTTTGTATGCATATATTACAAATGTCATTTATATTTGATATTGGATCATTATTTCATAGTGAGAAATCATAGAATAAATGGCTTTAAATGCTTTCTAAATATAAAAACCTTAATATTAAGAAAGTTTTAGTAATAAGCAGAGAAACTGGTTGAGAGCATTAGATGGCCTAAGAATCACATTTGTACTATTTAAAAACTGAAATATAATAGGCATATAACATGCAAAAATTTGCTGTTCAACATATTTTCAGATAAACATTAAATATTGATAACAAAGGATGCATATACTACAATCATTATATGAAAAAAATAAAACCTAATAGAAATATCAACTATTAGGAAAGAAAAATAGTGAAGAATTATATTTGTGTTCATAAAGATAATAATTCTAAATAAAACATAGGCAATGAGAATGTTATTGTACATAACATAGCATAAAATTAAGGTTTTTGTAGGTATTCAAAGATTATTTAACATTTTTAAATGAAAGAAATCATGCTAACAGATGAAGGAAAAAATTAACATCATTACAACAGATAAGGAAAAAGAATTTGAAAAAAATTGTCAAATGAAAACTTTTTTAACCTGTGAGAAGTTAAAAAAATCTACCACAGAATCTACAGAAATCTGCCAGACAATCTACAGAAAACATTTAACTATAAACAATAAAACTACATAAAGCTGTTATGCTTAAAACATTAGAAGAATTAATTTTAAAGTCAATAAAAGGTAAGGATCTTGCCATCATGACTGTAACAGTTACCTACTGCTGTGAAACAAACTATGTTAAAACTTCTTAGCATTTTATTTTAAAAAAGTGATTTATTAATTCTCACAAATCTCTGAATTGTTTGAGCAAGACTAAGATGGGATAACTTACCCATTTTGTTTAAACCCTTTGGAGCTTGCTCATGTGGTTTTGGTTTGGGTTGAGAAATTCAAGATGGCCTCTCTCACATGTCTAGTTTCTAAGCTAGGATAGTTGGGTCCTTTATTGTTCTCTTCTTTAGATTTTTATCCTCCAGGAGTTCTCTCCACTGATATTCTTTCATTTACTGGGATCTTTCTCTCCATATGGCCTCTTCAGTAGGATAGCTCAAGTTTCTTTACATCACATCTCAGGATCTCAAGAGGCTCAAAGTAGAAACTGCTATGTGTCATAAAGCTTAGGCTTTTAAACTCAGACACCATCACATCTACTTTATTCTTTTGCTTAAATCAAACTAAATTCCAGGCCAGATTCAGTGTGGGAGATTACACAAGGGCATGAATATAGAGATGTGTCTTTTATTGGGGGTCATTTTGTAGCAATCTATCATAGCCTCTTCATTTCAAGTTTGTATTTGAGATTTTGCCTGTCATACTGTGATGAAGAAGATAAGAATGATGATAGTGATATTAAAAATTGAGGGGAAATCTTATTTAGGGATATGATTGCCTATATAGAAAAATCTTAGAATGAACAAAAAATATTAAAACAAAATAATTTCTGTTAATGATCTTAATATTAGTATATTAAAAATGAACTATATTGGTACAACATGGTGAAACTTCATGTCTACAAAGAATACAAAAATTAGCTGGATGTGATGGTGTATGCCTGTAGTCCCAGCTACTCAGCAGGCTGAGGTGGGAGGATCACTTTAGCCCAGGAGTTTGAGGCTACAGTGAGCTGAGATCACACTACCACATTCCAGACTGGGTAACAGAGCAAGATGCTGTCTCAAAATAAATAAATGAAAATAAAAATAAAATAAATTATACTTATATATATCATAAACAAAAATTTAAAATTTTTAAGATAATATGTACATTAGCAAGAAGTCATCATAAAGTATGTAGATGTTCCAGACCATTATGAGGACACTGAAAACATTTTCTTGAAAGACATTAATCTATAGAAATGAGGAGAAATGGTAAATGGGTAAAAACTCTCAATATCACAAAGTAAATGATTTTCTACTAACGATATATAAATTTAATAAAATTTTAATCAAAATTACAAGAAGATTTTTCCTGGAAACTAAAAAGTGAATTCTATAATGTTAAAGTACAAAAAAACAAGAATAACCAAGACAAATTTGGAAAAAAAATGAACAAAGTTTGGAGTCTCATCCTACCACATATCAAAACTAAACAGAGGTGTTAATTCAGCAAGAAACAAAAGCACAGGAATAAAGGAAAAGACTGATAAACTGTAGTCCATTAATAATTATAAACTTCTGTACAAAGAAACCAAAAGAAATAGAAGTTACAAGCAACAGTGTAGAATACATATGTAATGACTTATCTAACATATCACTATCAAAAATATATTTTAATAAAGCTTTCAAATTAATAAGAAAATGAAAATAAAATAGAGAAATGGACAATTACTATACACAGGAAACGGAAGACAAGGAAAACCAAAATGTTCAATAAACAAATTAAGGTATTCACTTTTTCTAATGATGATGAATGAAAACGAATCAATAATGATTTAATAAATTGTAAGCTATTTAAAGATTCTACTCATTTCTAAGAAGGTAGAGACTCTCATGCAGTGCTCATTAAAGTGCAAATTGGTACAACTTATTTGAAGGGTGATTTAGCAATGATACACATTTTTAAATGCCTAGTGAAACCTTGGCACACTTAACCTAGGAAAATATGTACAAGAATGATTTTTCAGCACTATTTATAATAGCATACAACCTGTGAGAGAAGCATAAATACATGTGGAATACCCATACAAAGGAATTGTATAAAGCCATAAAAAGATGAATCCTTCAAATATGTTAAGAGAGAACAATTTGCTTGAGGGCTATAAAATTTTATACCAGTTTTATAATTTTTAAAAAAATTTCAGCCAGTCATAATAATGCTTACATATTTTATAGGCATTTGTGTATGTAGTAAAACTACTTTTAAATGAATGAAATTTTAAAACATATTCAACACAGTAGTTAACTCAGTCTTAACTAAGTTTTCTTTTATATTCTTGATGAAAGGCACATGGATATTCATATTATTTATATTTTTGTCTGCATGCCCTTGAATATTACAAATGTAAAAAAAAAAATAGAATTATAGTGATTGGGAGGGATTCTGGGAACATAAAACTTAGCAAAGCAAATGATTTCCTGTTTTTAAAAATAAAACAAGAATAAATTGTTTTTATCTTTCAACAAATACTTGTTATAATTCCAATATATATCAGACACTGTGGTGAGTGCTAAAGAAACAGTCATGATAAGAAAGACCTACAAGATCTACTTATCCGTTTCATGGCATTTATAATCTGATTATTACTTAACCCGCAGAAAGTGGTGGTTTGTGACAACATAAGTCATATCATGCTATTTATTTGAAAGTTAACTTTATTTTTCTAGGGAGTCCTTTTTTATTTAATTGTGAAGATAAATATAATGGAATTCAGCAAATCTATGACAACATATAGATTAACTAGATTACCTGGTATCAGTCTGAAGAAAGGTTTGTTTTTTGGATTATTGCACTGCTCAGTTCTCATCTATTAAGAGTTTGTTGTTATTGCTTGTTCTTAATGGCTTGAGAACAGTTACAAATGATAAAGTTGAGTTATTTTTCTACATAAACTGAGAATAATGTTAATATGCAATATACTAGTACATATATACCAAATTTACCAGTAATATGCCAAAATTCTATTTTTCTCTTTAACCACACTGCCTGTTGTGAATTTACAAATGCTCCACGGCATAAATATTTAATTCCTAAATTGTGATTATCAACTGCAATGGCTTAATTAGGTTTTCCTAATTGATTGTGAAATATGTTGAATGTTAAATGCCTACAACAACTTATAGGGCTGAAGTTCTCAAATTGTTTTCCCTTTCTAAAACAGCAAAGGGAGCTGACTCATCATTTGTGGGTGTCAGCAGAGACTGTGTTAATAACTGTTGCTTTAGAATACATAAGTTGTTGCCACCTTTAATTTTGCTTGACTTTTGATTGCAGCTTCTTTATAAAAACATTTCTACCAAAGAGAAAAATTTATCCTTTCAGTTACCAAAATTTAATAAAAAGAAAATACCTCAGGGAGGTAAATTTTAGCAATCTATATTGCGTAGAATCTTTAAATAGCTTACAATTTACCAAATCATTATTGATTAGTTTTCATTCATCATCATTAGAAAAAGTGAATACCTTCATTTGTTTATTGAACATTTTGGTTTTCCTTGTCTTCAGTTTCCTGTATATAGTAATTGTCCATTTCTCTATTTTATTTTCATTTTCTTACTAATTTGAAATTTTAGCACACATTGGAACACTTCAGGATTAGTAAAAGGTATACCATGAACAGGTTTATCCCAAAAATGCAAGGTTAACACTGGGAAATCAAGTATAATTTACTGTCTTTACAGAAGAGAAGGGAAAAATTATAAGATTACTACAATAGTGCAAAAAAAGCATTTAAAAAAATATAACAAATTTGTGCTGAATAGTCTCCACTAGAAACAAAAGATAATTCCCTTAATTTGATAAGGGTATCTTTTAAAAAGTTTAGACCTAATGTCATGCTTAGTAATGAGAAAAAAATTGCCCTAAGGTAAGGAAACTAAGGATATCTGTTTGCCATTTCATTGGTCATTATACTGAAGGTCCTAGCAAGTGCAGCAAGTCAGAAATAAATTACATACTGGAAAGAGAACAAAGTAAAATTGTCTTTTCATAGATGATATTTTTGTATTTATAGAAAATCCTAAGAAATCTCCAAAAGGCTACTAGCATTAATAAATGAGATTAAGAAGTTAGCAGAATAAACATCTATATAAAAAAACAAACTGTATTTGTAAACTAGTAAAAACATCTGAAAATAAAATTTTAAAATTACTATTTTGTAGTGCCCCAAATATTAAATATTATGGAAAATTCAACAAAACATGTGAAATGTATACTGATAAACATAAAACATTGCTGAGAGACAGAAAAGACTTAAATAGAGATACTTGCCATGTTTATGGATTAGAAGATAAAACATTAAGATATCAATTCTTCCCACACTGATCTATAGATTGACAGTAAACTCAAGTCTCAGTAGGCTTTTTAAAAAATATAATTTGGGAAGCTTATTCTAAAATGTATATAAAAGATAAAATACATTGAGTAGCTAAAACCATGCTAAAGTAGAGCAAAGTTGGAGGAATTATACTACTGAATTTAAAGATTTAGTATAAAACTCTTAGAGCAGAACAAAGAGTTCAGAGACTATGCTGTACTTTAGTCAACTGAGGGTGCAAAGGTGCAAACGTCATTCAGTGGAGACAGGATACTCTTTTCAGGATATATTTCTAGAAAAACTATACCTTCATAAGGAAAAAAATATGAAAAATAATCTATATCTCACTCTATACACTAAAATTAATTCAAAATATATTATATGTCTAAAAGTAAAGTTGTAACTATCAAATTATTAGAAGAAAATATTTGCAACCTAGAAGATAAACAAGTACTTCTTAGCACGTAAAAGGTACTTCTCATAAAGGAAAAAAGGTCACGTCTTACAGCCATAAATTTTAGAACTTGTATCCAAACATACTCTGACTGCCAAGGCAAAATCTGTAACATTCTACATTATATATTTTCTCTCATATACTCTTTTTCTCTCCAATTCATGTCAACTTCAGAATATGCAGAAACAAAGCAATTCTCAATTAGAATAAGTAATGACAAACATTATTCCTACTTCAAAATCTGGTTTCTTTGGATTTTCCAGTAAAGTTTTGTTTTGGCTTTGAGTCCTATAAAATGTCTGTGAACACAAAAACTGTTGCAGAGATTTTTGTACAATAACATAAGTTTCTAATGGTAGAGAACAACATATTTGTGTTTACTATGCATCAAGTCCAATTCTAAATGTTTTATCTTTACTAACTCATTTAATCCCAAAAATAAACCTATGAGTGAGGCACTTTTATCCTATTTTTCATAGATGAGAATATTTGAGCACAGAGAGAGAACTCACTCAAGTTCACATAGCTTAGTAAGACTTCCAAACAGGATTTAAACTTGGGTAGGCCAACTCCAAATTTTATACTCTTAACCATTGACCTTGTGCAACTGCTTCTACTGTATAGCTCAATGCTCTTCAAACTTCACAGACATACAAATCACTTATTAAAACACACATTCTGGCCTACAACTTGAGATTCTGTTGGTCAGATAACTTTCACTTCTAAAAAATCTCTGCTAGTCTCAGAGCATGCACTGGTATAGACCAAGTTTTGGGATTTTCCTGCTAATGATCTTTAAAACCATAGAGACTTTATCAGCCCAGTGCAGTGAGCGATAATCTCACTTCAGGGCAGTAAGATGAAATAAACGTCTTCAAATCCCATGACTCTGTGAAACTCTTTCCTAAGTCAATATAGTTTACACCTAGAGACAATCAAAACACGATTTATATAATACTAAAAGTATTCCTTGCCAGTCAAAAGGCAGCAAAAACAAGTGCATACTAAGAAGAGAGCTTTTTAATGAGTTTTCTTATAAATGCTCTACAATGCAAAGGAAGGTATTAACAGTAAACTCTGAAATCTGCTGGGCTTACCAGCTAAACTCTGTCCACCATTAGCTTGCAGGTACAAAACGCAGGATTTGATGTTTCAGCCAGGACAGACTTCAGCTTTATAAACAGGATGGGCATTTTATAGTAGAAGCATCTCACACACATTTTTGTTTTGAAAAGAAGATGTTTATTTATGAAAAACATACCAATCTTAGCTCTAGGAATAGAGCAAGAAGAGGATGCTTTGAACAAAGCCTGAGTTTTGTTCAGAGGCAGGCAGGTGCATGTACATTCTGATTGTCCTTTTGTCTTGGTCACATAATGAATATCCCATCTCCATTTTACAGACAAACAGCTGGCTGCTTGCCAGGTTTATTAGAGTGGAAATGTGATTTATGCCTTGCATGGGTGTAATGAATCTTCTCTTCATGAAGTCTGTGCTAACCATATACATTTTCAATGTTCTTATATAAACTGTCCCTTATTCATAAGTTGTTACTTCTGGGCTTTGCTGAGTTTTATTAGTATCAACTAATGTCAGTGCTTTTTGGTAACTCGAATTCAGACACACATACACACCTTCCACATATATGCACACACACATGTATGAGTGAGTCCACAGGCCATCTCTCATTCAGTATTTGTGTATATCCTCTCCTATGTTTGATGTCTGGTAACCAACCTCGTGGCCTACCCAGTACGGAGTGAAGGTGTGCCATGGTGGATCTGGAGCACAGGTGGGGGCACTCAGATCAAGGCAAGTTGCAAAGGGATGAAATGCACCAGTGCAACAGACCTGCAGGCCCTGGGCAACATCAGCTTAGCATGACTAGCCTGAGATATGAGAAGAGAAGGACAGAGAGACGACATCACAGGATATTTCTCCGGATGATTAATAAATTATAATCAGAATGCTAGTAAAACAACAATCAGGACCTAAAAGAGGCTTGAACACCGATTGTCTCCCCCAGCCCTTGATTTTTCTACCACACATAAACTCGTGTAAAGAAATGGTCCTAGACATTTACCCAAGAGAGGAGGGAATATGTGAGTAATAGTAGCAGTAATTTGAAATTAAACAGTGAATCCTAGGGAAATGAGGCCAAATAAAATGATCATTTTGACTTGAATTCTGACAAACTGCAAGCCAAATTTCAGTTCACTGCTTTCCTGGTCATTACATAGAAAGAAAACGGCTCTTTTCCTTAGCCTTATTCTCAGTCTTTCTGTGACAATCATGCTTGTGCACTATGTTTTTCCCTTAAAATTTAAACACCCTTTTCTACCCACCCCACAGGAGAGGATGCCAAGTGCTATTCTCTGATCAGCTATTGATTTTGTGCCATCTGTCACCTATGAAGCATGATTTCAGGGAAAGCAATGGTGTGGCATCTCTTAGCTTAAATTGTTCTAGGCAACCACCTCTTCCAAAGTGCTAGACAGAAACCTGTTTATTCCCTGTCTACCATCATGATTTGTTTATGATCTTCATTATTTATATCTTACATCTAAATAAATTCACAAAATATAGGGGAAATTTGCATTTGAGTTGACAGGTTCAACAGTAGGTTTTCAAACCATTATTTTCCTCAATCAGGAGGTTCTAATGAATACGCCAGACACCTAAATGAGCTTTTCAATAAAACATTCCTTCCCATAAGTTTTCTTTACTTACTTCTGGCAATGCCAAATCTTATACTTCCTCCTCTCTGGATTAAAAACAAATGCCAATGAAAAAAACTACATTATTCAAATTGAATTTTCACCACTTATTTAAAAAACTGTTTTGTGTTAAAGGATAATCTAATTTCTGGTCAAAATAGAAAGTTGATATATTATCATAAGAATCATAACTACACTTATTTTAAGAAGATACAGCAAAGAATGATTGAATATTGATTATTATTTTACCAGATGCAATTTCTACTTTTCTAAATCATTGGCCTTTCCCTTCTCTGTTCACCTAACCACTTACTTTCTGCACATTCTCCCTAATCATCTTTTCTTAATTTTCAAGAAACAGAAATATATTTAAGCAAAACCAGGAAAGAAATGGTGAGGTTATTGTTATTATAATGAAAAACATAATAATTTATTGGACACTTAGATATAAAATCCAAAGTACAATTGTATCTAACTGTGGCCATGTCAGGAAGTTGCCTCCAGGATTAAGGCAACTAGCCCTGCTTCTCAAGTCAGAGTTTATACAAATATGTATTGAGTAATATCTATGTGCCAGGCACTGTCTAAGCCACATAAAATAAATGAGAAATTGTCTCTGCCCTTTTGGCATTTACAATTTAGGTCACAGCACAGACATTAACATTAAGCCAATTATTTAAAATGTTTTAAATACTAAAATTGAGCAAAGGTGATATATTAAATGCAGAACGTAACTGATTTTTAAATAGCAAACGCTTCATAGGAGAAGTGATGCTGAGGTTGAAATCTTAAGAACAGAAAATAATTAGACAAGTGCTGCTATGAACATTAAATTAGTACAACTCTGTTTAAAATCACTTGATATAACTGCTTCATTCTTCTATCAGCTTCTTTGGCTACTCATAAGATTTTCTACAGAGCTAAAATATACATGATTTCAAACCTGGAGATTACATAAACATACACATGGCTCTGTTGTTAAAACGGAGAATTTAACTGACTTAGCCTGGTCTATGGAGGTTTTAGCTTCTATTAGGTGACACTAATGGCCTAATCAACTTGAGGTGAGGTTTTTGTCGGGGGAGGTGGAACAGGGAGTATCTATTTTTTTATGATTTTCAAAAATTTTATCCCATTCTGTGGGTTGTCATTTTTTTTATTATACTTTAATTTTTGGGATACATGTGCAGAACATGCAGGTTTGTTACACAGGTATACACATGCCATGGTGGTTTGCTGCATCCATCACCCCGTCACCTTCATTAGGTGTTTCTCCTAATGCTATCCCTCCCCTATCCCCCTGGCCCCCTGCTATCCCTCCCCTAACCCCCCCACCCCCTGACAGGCCTCTGTGTGCGATGTTCCCCTCCCTGTGTCCATGTGTTCTCATTGTTCAATACCCACTTATGAGTGCAGTTGGAGCAGGGAGTGTCTTGAAGCAAATGTCTGTGGCTATGGTCAGGAAGGAAAAGCAAAAAAAAGAAAAAGTGAATTGTAGCAGGTGAGCTGATTGGCGTGTCTAGGATACAGGTGTTTTTGTGCACACACATATGCAGTGAATCATGGACCTTATTTCCTGTCATTTCTCATTGGTTGTGAAAAGCTGTACACATACTAATCCAACTCCCTGAGTTATTACTGGATAGCATGTAGCAGGATCTAAGAAATGGCCAGAGGCACCATTAGGTTGTGGCTATAGAAATTATATGACTCCTTTGGGAAAGATATACTTATGACGTCAGTTTGACTAGCTCTGGTCTCTTACCCTCTATGAATTACTATTGCTGGGTTGAAAATAATTATGTTGTATGCTACATAATTTAGATATTCACAATAAAAATACTCTATCCATGGATATTAACCTAAATCTAGTAGTAAATTATTGAGTTCTAGAGTCAGACAAATCCCAGTTTGAATCCAAACACCACCAGTTACTAGCTGTAATAAAAGTTACCTAACATGGTTAAGCTGCAAGACTCTTCATTTGTAAAATTGAGAAAATAACAATACCTGTGTCACAGTTAAGAATTCTGTGGAGTAACAAAGAATAAATTGTCCAAAATAACTGAATGGCTGAAATACATATGGTTTAGTCTTTCTCATAAACAAAGTACAGATCTAAGCAGTCCAAGCTGACAAGATGGCTCCAGGAAGGCCTCCAGGACCCAGCCTACTTCTGCTTCCCCATGCTCAGCACTGGATTCTATCCTCAAGCCACTATGCATCATGCTGGCAGCCAAATCATTAGACATCATACCTGCATTTCAGATTGTAAAAAGCAGAAAGTGGAGTTGGGGGGATAGGTTCAAAGGAAATACCTCTCAACAGCCTAAGTTCCACATAACAGTTCTGTGCACATCTCACTGGCCAGTACTCAGTCAAATGGCTGCAAGAAGCTACAAAATAGGCCTGCAAATGGAGTCTTTTGTCACTTTGCATAACATTTTGGTCATGAGGAATAAAGGAGAAATAGATTGGTAGGCAACCAGCTGTCTCTGCCACATTATTCTTCACAGAATTGTTGAGAAGATTAAATGAATTAATACCTCTTAACATCTTAGCACAGTGCCTGATACATCATCAGCACTCAGAGGCTACAATTATTGCTGTTAGAGAACTGCCAGAGACATCAGAGATATTAGTTTCTATTATTTAAAATACACAATCACATTTAAAAAGAAATTATCTATGATTCTAGAAAATGCAGATTTCTTTATTCCACTTGGAACTGATTAAATGTTAAAGGAAATGAATCAAAAAAAATGTCAGACAAAATACTTAGAAAAAACTTTAAGGCAGTAGTTAAAAATTGTAGATTGGAGAGTTTATAAATGAATTAAAAAATTGATTTCTTTATTAAATGAAAGATCCAAAGCTAGGAAACTGGAGAAAACTACAGCGATGGGAAAGGAAAATAGTTTTCTTGAATTCTAGAACAATTCTCAATAAAGAAATGAGAAGAGATGGTAATGGAATGTGGGTACTTCCTCAATACTTCACAGATTTTTACATAGTTTAGTACAAGTGCCTATCTGGGTGCAGATTGAAGGAGAGAGGGTGTTTCTGTTCCTCTAAAGTGTTTGGTCTCTGCTTTCTGGTTTGTCTTCCTCTATTTTGACAAGCATTTCCTTTTCTGTCTTTTCCTCTTAGTCTCCCTTTTCTCTTTCCTTTTGCATTTTTCTCTTTGCTATGTTTTTGAGGTCTGATGCAAATCATAATCAATGCTTTTTATTATTTTGTAGAGTGTACATTATCCTGAATCACTGCTTCCAGGTAGAAAATGGTGCCAGGTTCTATTAATGCTAATTCTCTCTTTTAATGTTCTCTCAAATCTAAAATGGAAATACACTGCTGAAAACATAGTAGCAGAATGGGTTTGAGCAACACACAAACCTAGATGCGTGTCATCTTAGGCAATTATTCTTGGCCTCAGTTTCCCATTTCCTAAAACTAATGTAATAATGGCATATGTTACCTAAGGGCTTTTCCTACAGATTCAATCTAGTGATATATATAAACTCCACGGTTTATATAAGTAAAGTAAGAACATGATGCAAATAATTATTAGCTCTGTTATTATAGTAAAACTAGACACAAAAGTTCTACAGTTAAGCTTTTGGTATCTACAAGATATTGTTGCTAAAAAACAATATTTTTTAAACTGTTAAATAACAATTATTTTACTATGCTATTAGATCAATAAGAACTTTCCACATTAAGCAAAACAAACAAAAACTAAGAAACAAATGTTATACTTGATTCATCTGTCATGTAAAATCCATTCCTTGATAGAGTACTGAAAATTGCCCAACTCTGTCTTGGGGCTCTAGTTCAACAGCAAATACTGTCATACATTTTCTGTATGAGGAACTTTGATGCCTTCCCTCAACCTTCCATCATTTGGTCTAAGAACTTATCATCTCCCTGGTTAGTTCTTGTTTTTGGAGCTTGAAGTTATTTCCTCATGATTCATTATCCTCTAAAGGAAATAATCTAGACTTTATCAGATATTCTATATATGTTAATTCTCACTGGTAACACCTTAAGTTTACTTAGTCTGTTTGTGTTTACTTTTTGCCTGACCATCTGCAATAAAAGTTCCCACTTGTTCACTGCCTTCTAAAGCACATATGGTGTTTTTCTGTTTAATGGTCTTTTCCCCAAGGCACTGACATATCTTGACAGACTTTTCCTACCTCTATCAAAAGCAAAGGTTCTTAAATGGTTCTGGCTAATGGATATTTTTGAGAATCTGATGAGAAGCGCAGGTGAAAATGAATGTACGTGTGTACTTCTTCTCTCTCTGAAAAGCAAGTACACCTGTATAGTCATACAAAAATTTTACAGTTTCAAGAGATTCACAGTCAGACCTCCTGATACTTATCAGTTAACACTTTAGAGTTAATTCAGAAAAAAAAATACCTTGTCAGTTAATTTTTATGTAAACCATAGAAATCTAAATGTTATCATATAGATGAAAGTCATAAAAACATGGAGAAAATTTAGCTTCTCTACAACCCACAACCCAAGTTGGCAGTTTGATTCAACTGACATATATATTTTTTCTCCTCACTTCTAGTGTTGACATCATCTTTTATTTCGGAAAACTCTTATACCCCTCAACACCTCAACCTTCACAAATGATTTAAAAATAAATGCAGTGATTATCCTTATATTGTAGAACTGAATAGAAAAAAAAGCCTTTCTAAAATTCATATGGTGAATGCCCACCTTATTTCCAACTATTATAAAGCCAAATTCATTTTTGATTTCCAATCACATTTTATATCATCCTGATTCATGAAAATGTTTATTAATTCCCTTATAGTATCATAAAATAACTTAGCACCTTGTGAATAAATCTACTGATAAGACTCCCAAGAGACAGGATAATTATAGTTCATAATTCTTAATGTATGTGATTTAATATCAGCCAGTGTCTGTAATATACTCTTATTTTTGCTTCATAGATACTGAGAGTTTAAGGGACTCAAGAGCCAGATAGTTATTAAGAGACAGGAAACCTGTAGTGCAATCCATTTCTATGCAAATCCGAAGTCTAGGTTTTTCAACTGTGCACTTCTACAGAGAATGTATCTATATTAATCCATCTGTTTATCTGCTCCTTTTGCAACTTTTGTTGAATAACTGCCATAACAGACATATTTAAGGAAATATATACTTGATGACAGCCTATGTACATTGAGTATATGCAAATTTTACTATATTCCTTTAGTGAGAAACAGAGAGAGAGAATAATTTGAATAGTTCAAGTGGTTTTGCTCATCCTTCTATTCAAAGAAGATGTGCCCACAGAGAGTCTCCAATTAGATTTATGACTCTGTAGAACCCTTGATAGCTCTCAGTTCCAGCGTGCCTCTCATGAGAGCAACTAAGTATGATTCATCAAAAGATGGTATTGCAAATTTATATTTTGTACATATATTTTTTACTGTATTAACACTTTATTACCACAGTAATGTTTGTATATAAACATGTCCAAAATCATTGTACTCTATGAGCTCATTTACAAATTTGGGGGATAATTTTTACTAGTAATAAGTTGACTAATAATTTTCAAGTCATGTACTGAGGTACCAATAATAGGAAGATGGACTGAACTGCAACTCTAAAATGGGTGTCCAGAGAGACAGATGTTGTGAGGTGGACTTCAGCTGTAACCAGGGGAAGAGGACATCATGGCCCATGAATACAAGCATCTAGTTAATTTTGCTGTATTCGAGGTAGATGAATCTGCTTATACAATAGTTTGACGTCACAAATCATTCAAATCATCCAAGAAAAGCTATGCTTACTCTGGTCTCATCTTTTCTATATAAAACTTTGTAACTTGGTTTTCATATAGATTCACCTATAAAAATAATACAATTTGTTCCATTTGTTAATGCATGCACCCAAGGTAATTGCATGGTATTCTTAGGTTTTTATGGTTTTGTTTTTACTTTGTCCAAAAGTGTTTTATGAATTTGAATGAAAAGACTCAATTTACCTATGACTCTAATGGCATCTAATCATATAAAGAGAGGCCTAAAATGTAACTCTAAGCCTTCTAAGTAAGAATGAGCTCCTGCAATGTGGTAATCCCACCAAGGAATTATATTTGAGAAAACCTGAAGAGTCCTGTGTTATGGAAGAGGTAGGAAATGGCAGGTTGTGGGGGAGTCTCGAATGTTCTGAGTGTAGCTGTTAACATGTGGGCAACTGTGAGTCTGGCTTTTGTGCAGAAAAGAAACATGTCTGTTTGGTGAATTTTTTTCCTTAGGTTGGGTTAGGGAGTAGAGTTGTATGTCCTCTGATGTTTCTGTTCTTAATTTTTCTTTTGCTCATTTCCCCTTTACCATGAATCGCCAGGTGGCACTTTCTCCCTTCCTTCCTTTTTGCCCCTTTTTCCTCCTCAGAACCTATGCCTTTCAATAAAAGACTCTAAGAGTAATTCCAAATTCTACCCATGTTTAAACTCCTTCCTGTGGTCCATGTTCTCACCTACCAGACACACTTTCAGTATTTCCAGACTTGCGAGGGCAGCCTTTCTGGTTTAGACCAACTCTAGGCCAATCCTGGGTCCCCTCTTCTTCTCCCTCAATGGCTCATGTCCCTTTTCTCACTGAAGACCTTGCTGTCAGAGGGACTGGAAGGTAGCCTGAGAGATCCTGGACTGAGTTTGCAGCTTCTGTTGTTTGACTCAGATGGTGTACAGTTTAACTGTGTCTCTAAATTATGCTGACAGTGTGACTTTGGAAGTGTAGTTTTATTTTTCCATCTTTGTTGATCTGTGTTGTTTTTTGAGAAAATATTGGCAGATAGAGACATGAACAGCCACCATTTTCTTCAACTAGCTGTAATTGCTCAAAGATAATTATGTTACCAGTTTGGAGGATGGACTGGAAGAAAGGCTAAAAAATGCAAAGACTAAATAGAAGGCTATTTTAATAGTGTAAGTCAAATATAATGGGTGACAGTGTTAACTTTTTAGATAAAGAGGTGAGTTCAGATGATAATAAGAATCTGGAAAGTGTCAAGCAGCAGAAGGAAGAAAGGGTGACCCTAGGTTTCTGGCTCGAGCCACTGAATACCATTATACTTTAGTAGAACTATTCTGAGATAAAGAAGACAGGATGTGGACTGACTTTGGGAGAGGGGGAATGTATGTAGGGAGTATTTAATAAATTTAATTTCAGAAATATAAGTTTGGAATGTCTAAGAAATTTCCAAGAGGTTATAGTCATTGGAAATTTTGATATAAAGAGCACCCCCCAAAAATGTTGTAATTAAAGATAGAAATCTAGGAGTCAATGACAAAAACCTGATAAGAGCTATATTTATGTGTATGGTTTTATAAGGAAAGGCGTTAAAAGAAAAAAGTTGGCCGGGCACGGTGGCTCACAGCTGTAATCCCAGCACTTTGGGAGGCCAAGGTGGGTAGATCTCGAGGTCAAGGGATCGAGACTATCCTGGCCAAAGTGGTGAAACCCTGTCTCTACTAAAAACACAAAAAGATTAGCTGGGTGTGGTGGCACATGCCTGTAGTCCCAGCTACCCAGGAGGCTGAGGCAGGATAATCTCTTGAACCCGGGAGGCAGAGGTTGCAGTGAGCCAAGATCGCACCACTGCACTCCAGCCTGGCAACAGAGCAAGACTTGGTCTCAAGGAAAAAATAAAGTAGAAAAATATGCCAGGATAAAACCTTGGGAGACGTCTCCATTGATGATGTAGGCCAAGGAAGAGGAGCAAGTGGAAGATCTGGGAAGTCCTCAAGTAGGAAGATAGCCAAGAGAGGCCTATCTTGGAAATTTAAGATAAATTTAGTTTTTTGATGTGAGTATTGCTCCATCATAGTGAACAGGATATAATGGAATAAGTAAAGGGATGTATGAATACCAAGTTGCTTGAAGACTGAACATTTATTAAACTTTTCAACAGTAGGATATCATTGGTGGTGTTTGGAAAGTCCATTTCTACAGGTTGATGGGGGTGAATATCAGATGATAGTGAGTTGAATAGTAAGTAAGAGGTGAAGAATCTAGAGGCAAGAAGTATTGACAAGGCAGTCTTATCTACAGTGCCTCATCCATTGCAGTTCCTGAAGGACAAAAATCAAGATGGTAAAGTAGTTAAAGTAACAGTTTCACAGCATTTACACTCTTGGCCTATATCACTTTTACTACGTTTGTACATGCCTTTTCACCCATTTAAAATGGAAAGTTCCTTTAGGTGAGAATACGTATCTAAATCATCTTTGTACCACGTCATAGTGTGCACCGACCATGAATTCAGTAAGAATCTGTTGGCCAAATGAAGCAACAAAAGACTCAAGAGCCAAACCACCTATGTTCCAAATTCCAGTCACGATACTTAGTCTCATTGCTTGTAAAAATGTTTAGCCTCTGATTTGAAACAATGAAGAGATGCTGACTCTTTGCTTATTTTATGATCTCTGAATGACAGTCCTGGCAGGCACAGCGCAGGAGCTATTAGGAAGCACAGAAGACTCTGGCGCCCAGCTGAAGTATGTAAATGGCCACTCTGACAGCCTTCCTCCAAAAGAAGCTTTCAAACCTTAATGTGCTTTACCATTTATCTGTCGTCCTACAAATAAAGAAACATTTTTTCCTGTGTAACTACTCACAGACACTTATTTAATTTTATTACTGCTCTCTGCAGTGCTGTCAGACAAATCTCCTTTGAGCCCATTTTGATTAATACTATGGTTTGCATTTCTTGTTTGATTTCCAAGCCCATCTCAAAGGGAGACTCCAGTACGGACCTCCAGATCTTCTCCACATTGGCTCTGTTTTTAGAGGAAGGTTCTGATTGATATAGCTGTCAGAGAATGCACTGCTGAGAAGTAATACAAAAGCAACTGCATGTGCACAGAGCCAAAGAAAAGAGAGAGAGAGAGAGAGAGACAGACAGACAGACAGAAAAACAACCCACAACAATGTGCCAGAGCTTAGTTTTTAAGAAGAAAGGTCCAAAGGAAAAATGTTGACTAAAATATCCAATGCAAGATTTCATAATCCTTTTGACTTTCGTGCTGGGTATGTCTTCCTATACAGGCCAGAAATGTTTTGGTGCTGAGGGGTAGAAACGGGAAAGAAAAGGAAAAAGTAAATATAATAGAAACGTTTCCTGTTAAATTGATAATCCAAACATTTGCCTCCTGGACAGACGTAATTTCTCCAGTTGGCTGTGGTGGTAATATATTTAATATTTGCATGAAATTGGCTTAAATTCTTCAAATCCCTTATGATTACTTGGGTAGAGACAGGGTGGGCAAGCTTGTGTTTCTCCAGATTGAGCTTTATTCTCCATCTCTATTCCAAATGAGCTTCTATATGTGCAGTCCCCACTGCCCCACTGAATCATACCCACATACCTTTATCTTCCAAATTTCTCCAACTCAAGGCTATGTATATTTCAGATTGTACTTAGGAATTTAGAGAGGAGTGGCCCACGCCTGTAATCCCAGCACTTTGGGAGGCTGAGGTGGGTGGACACAAGGTCAGGAGATCAAGACATGGCTAACACAGTGAAATCCCATCTCTACTAAAAATACAAAAAATTAGCTGGGTGTGGTGGCACGTGCCTGTAGTCCCAGCTACACGGGAGGCTGAGTCAGGAAAATCACTTGAACCAGGGAGGCAAAGGTTACAGTGAGGCAATATCGCACCACTGCACTCCAGCCTGGGTGACAGAGAGATACTCTGTCTCAAAAAAACAAAAACAAAAACAAAACAAAAAAAATCAAAAGAAAGAATTTAGAGAGGAGGTGAGAGGTAAATTTACTTAGCTACACAGGAGGACAAACATCCTAACACTGACTATCGGACACCCCTGGCCTTCAAAGCTACCTTGGGGATTTGTGGTAGTAATTTTCCTATGACAATCACAGCCTTGCACCATGTTGTTGACCCTTTTTCTCCTCAGACCAAAGTCACTTAGCCGTATCTCCCACCCCAGGTTTCAGATAATTTCTGCTGCAGAAATGTTGAGCGAACCCTTTGTTTTATTAGAAACCATCTGCTCATGCCCACGGGTCTTATCCTTATATTTATGGCTGAATAGGACTCTTCTCTCCCTGGGAAGAGTTCTGTGCCAGACCTTAAAGCACTACAGTTTTTTCTCCTGCTACTTTAAAGCTTGTATGCTTGGACTCAACACTAAAGAAATTGTGTGCTTCTACTGTCACATTCTCATAATAAAAAAAAAAAGTGAAGATATCAAGATTTATTTTGCTTCTCTTGTTTTTGTCTCCAAAGGATTTATCCTCATCTTCCCACATTAGTCTGTTCTCTCCTCTACAAGTCCTTGCAAAATAGAGAAGGAAAAGTAGGAACCCTTAGTTGGAGCACTACCTCACCTGTCACCAGCCCCATCTCCGTAGGCTACATCCAAAAGATTTATTACACCCTCCTCTAAGCAAGCTCTCTCTTACTCCAGGATATTCAAAACAACCACATTCTTGAGTTCAGAGTCCACTGTAGCCTCCATGACTTCCTGTCCTGTATTCCTTTCCTTTTTCACACCCCTTCTGCCAAGAGAGAGCCATTTGTTCTACCTAATTTGCTGAATGATTTCCCACAATTACCAAACAAAAAAGTCAACTCCCATGAAACACACTTCACTGGGGTAAAGAGAAACAAGAAAAAACAGATAAATTATATAATATGATGAAAAAACTACCGAGAAAATTTAAAACACAGAGAAGTAGTGAGTGGAGTGGGTTGCAATTTTGAATAAGGTTGTGAGAGAAGGGGTCACTGACAAGTTGATATATGAGCACATATTGGTGTAATTAGTTTACTATTGCTGCTTTAACAAATTCCCACACACTTAGTGGCTTAAAACAACACACAATTATTCTCTTCTAGTTCTGGATATGAGAAGTCCGAAACCAGTTTCCCTGGGACAAAATCAAGGTGTAGGCAGGCCTGTACTTGTTCTGGAGGCCCTGGGGGAGAAGTCTTTTTCTACCTTTTCCAGTGTCTAGAGCTGCACTCCTTGGCTCAGGGTCTCCCTCCATCTCCGGGGCCAGCAATGCAGCGTGGTGCTTCAGTAGTTGCACTGCCTTCCTCTGCGTGAAACCTCCCCTCTGCTTTCCTTTGAAAAAGAACGCCAATCATTGCAATTAGGGCACACCTGAGTCATCTAGGCTCCTCTCCTCATCTCAAGATCCTTAACTTAACCTGTGAGTTCTAATCCCCAGAACCTGTGAATTTGGCCTTTAGAGGCCAAAATGGAGACCACTGCAGACAGTAAAAGAGCAAGCCATGCAGCTGTGTGTAGGGGAGATCGTTCCATGCACACAGAATGCCAACTACAGAAGTTTTGAGGATGCATTTCAAAAGCGCCCATGGAAAGGCACTTGATCAGAAGGGAAGCCTGTGTGAACTGAGTAAAACAAGTAAACAGAAAGTAGATGAGGTCAGAGAGACAAGGAAGAGGGTCCAGGGACAGAGTGCATCAGCCAATGAGCTATAGCTTAGAAATCCATTGTAAAGATTTTGGCTTTTATTCGGAGGTAAGAGACAGCTAATGTGAAGAATCCATTCAGGTGAATGCATTAGAAATGCTAAAATGTTTGACTCCTTTTCCAGACATTGCTACAACCATTTGACAGTTTTAAAATTCCTTTCAAATTTTCTCTTTACTCCACCCAAATCACACATACCTACTGAAAAACTTCTCTATTCTAAATCATCAGAATTTGAAGAGCCAAGACTTCTAGAATGTCTGTTTTTTTTCCCCCCAAATGTATTTTTAAAAGCCTTCTAACGTAGAGGTTGAAGGTTTCACCACTGCTCCAAGTAATGTACCGTTCTTATTATAGCATTATTAAATCTTTGGATTTTATTGGGCAATGCATTCTGTTTTGAGCATTTGATGTACAAATATCCTAGGTGATTAAAAAGTGGAGTGGGATAGGGGAGAAAAGGAGGGGCTGACTACATAAGGCTATTCAAATAGATGCCCTCAAAGTCTTTAAGCACAGGTGGGCACCACCTGGATAAGTTCAGGCAGTTTTTGATGTTAGGATGGAAAACTCACCTGACACAGACAAGAACTGTTAATGAGGCTCTCCAGCCCTGGGAACACAGTGAGCTTGCTCAAATGGCATGGATGGCCTGCAAGCCTTGGCTTGTATCCCACACTGCTCCCTGGCACGGGAGACTGACAGTGTTTAGCAGTCTCCTGGTGATGACTATCGTTTCTGATGTGGGCTTGGAGAGCCAATTTGGAAGTCAAAAACTAAACCTTGTCTCTTTCTCTCTGCATTCCTGCCACCACAGTTAAATTCTCCAGGCAATGTGCATGCTTCTGACTACCTAGGGGAAGGATCACACATGAGGAAGTATGGGTTCAGTATTTCAGTGTATTATCTCACTGCACAGAGCATCTACATTTCCAGTTGCATTCATTCCCCGGTACTCAGTGGACAAGTAAAGTGCCCAAACAAGTGAGAAGAGGCAAATTTAATGACTGGAGAGTTGCAACACAGGTTTGTGTACTTAGGTGGTCATTAAAACTTCAAGAGGGAGTAAAAAATCTGTAGAGTTTAAATTTCACAATTATTTGGTTACTTCTGCCCCCTTGTCCCCAGCCATGTTTCCTGCCCCATTACATGCTCTTTGGAGGTATAGATGAATTAACAAAGAAATGTAGATGAATTTTGCTACAGGGCCTAATCTTCGGGATCTTTTTAGGAGTTTCCTCTGTCTAATAAATATTCAAAACAACCAAGTTGAGCAAATCCTAAACCACTTATCTGATTAGTAATCTTAGCTTAACCTCATGTCTCCAACGAAGCTTTGGTTATCATTTGACAGGAAGGGATTTGTCTTTTGGAGGAAAAGGGAGGGCAATGAACAGAACTGAAGAGAAAAACAACAGCAATGACAAAAAACTAAGTATAGGGAAAGTAGGAAGCTTTAGAAGTGGTTTGCCCAGTTGGTACAAATATCAATCAGCATATGAGCTACCGGCCTGCAATTTCCACCTGTTTCTTGGTGCCCTGAAGATCAGGTGGTTTTGCAGTTTAAACGTGTACATGAATCACTCAATACTATTTCAATATTTTTCAGCACCTTCTCTGGTGCTAGCCTCTTTTCTAAGTTGAGAACTCACATTCTAGTGTTTATGCACCATGTACAATGACTCTATTATGCAGCTCCTTCTCTTCCTCACTAACATGGAGGATGGCAGCTGGTGTGGAAAGAACATTTTTTGCTTAGATCAAACAATTCTAGATTCTATTCTTAAACTTCCCTTTAAGCAAATCTATTCAATGCATGGTATCTCAATGTCCTCATGTGCAAAGTATGCATATTAGTTCAGTGCTAACTTCCTCATAAATGCACTTTGCCTTGATTTCTTGCTCTTCTCTGTTTTATTTCTCTGCTTCCCTATCAGCGCTTCTTAAGATCATCCCCCATCCCCCTCAATAAACTACTTATACTCAAGTTCTTATCTCAGGGTTGACTTTCTCAAGGAACACAGCCTATTTAGATATCTAACTCTATATATGATTTATAAAACTCTGCCCACTAACTAAAGGTGACACTATGACTTACAAAATCTGGAGAATATTGGGTAATTGGTTCTAATAATTTTAGAGATTTCAAACAATAAATGAATGGAAGCATTAGAAGTAAAACCCAAGATTGGTGAATATGACAATATAATTTGTATTTTAGTATGTATACACACACACACACACACACACACACACAAACCCCACTAAGTCTAAAGAAATTTAACAAACTGGAAGAATCTATCAAAACATATACCACAAATGATTAAAATCCCTAGCATATATAAAACCCTTAAAATTGAGGGAGAAAAATAAAAACCCAAGGAAAATGTCAAAAAATATTTGAATGAACCATTCTAATAAAAATGAAACAAAAATTCTTTTTGAACATAGGAAAAACTGTTCAAAGCCACTTGTAATTAGAGAATTGCAAATAAGATAATACTAAGAAACCACTTTTCACCTATCAGACTGGAAAAAAAAATAGAAACATAACAGAATATAATTTTCCCCCCAGAGGAAATGGGCCTCTGGGGGGAAAAATCACTCTCATGCATTACCAGTAGGAATGCAAAGTGGTACAGCCCTTCTAGAAGGATATTTAACAACACATAACAAACTGCATATGCAATTACCTTTCAACCTAACAATCACAGTTTTAGAAATTTACCCTAAAGACACCTCCAAGAATGCAGAAATACATATGCAAATGTGCATCATTCATTGATATGTTACTTGCAAAATTTCAAAATATTGAAACAAGCTAAATATTTATACATGGAAAAATGATAGGACAAACTATCATATGCGCTCAATGGAGTACTGTGCAGCTGTAATAAAAGAATGAGGACGTTCTCTGTAAATGGATAAGGATTTTTAGAATATACTGCTAAATTTAAAAAACAAGTATCTACAGTATGCTAGCTTCATGTAAGAAAGGGATAAAAGACAATTCACATGCATCTATTAATTGTATTTCACCAATGTTAATTTCCATATTTTGATAGTTGCAACACAGTTAAGGGTTATAAATAAGGGCTATATGAAAATTCTCTGTGCTATTTTTGTAAATTTTCTGTAGGTCTAAAACTATTTCAAATTTAAAAACCTTTTTTAAAAAAGTTGAAGTCTGATTTATCTCAACAGTAATGCCCTAAATAATCTAATTGTTTCTTCTTGCACCCAAAATTTCAGAACTGCACTATGATCTACCCTTTAAAGGCCCAGTTATTCAGATTTTTCTTTGAGTGTGTGTACAGCCATTCCATAGTTATCCATCTTTGTTTTTCAAGACAACCGAAGTTAATTTCTCTTTGAATGTAACCAAAGAAACATCACTGACAGTGACTAGCTTAAAGGATAGACTTTCAATTCTATTTCAAGGCTTAACATTTCAATGTTCAAGTGAAAAATTTATTGAAGGAAAAAATTTAAAACGAGGCCAATGTGATCTTTTTCTTTCTTTTAATACAAAATGCTGACATCTTATTGTCTTAACAACTGAAATACGCTATGAAATTTAGGGAAATTTTTAATTTAAAATACAAGGATGTAGTCAGAAGTGGTAAAGGAAGAAAACATTCAGATTTGATAAAATTGTTACTGTTCTTAATTTTAATGTGCTATGACTTAACTTCTTGTCTGACTCTGCCTGGAAGTCACTTTTACACCACTCTATCTGAGTCTCGGAAGGACATCAAACAGAGTGGGAAGTGTTTACTCACTAGCATATACGTATATTCTCACTGTGAATCTTCAACACCAACTTTCTAATTCATTTCTCTCTTCATTCCTTCTCTGAAGCTTTTGCCATCTATTGTGGCCCCCTCACACATTTCTGTCTTACCAGGGATTCAACAGAATTAAAAAAACAAAAAATGAAAAGCTAAAGTACCTTCTATTTCTATGAGCTTCCAGCAAACATTCCATGATTCGATACAGGCCAATGTTAGAATGCAAATATGTTTGGTGATAAGACTAGATTAGGAACTAGGAAAAGTTATGAAGACCAAAATTTGTCCAAGTTTCTTACCCTCCTGCTCATTTTCTTTTCCCAGCAGATAATCATTTACTTATTCACTTAAAAATAATAAAATTTGTAAAAACATGGGTAGGCAAATGTGAATACATTCGGTAGAATCTCATACTTTGATCAGAAGACAGGCACACAGACAAATACAGTATTATATAAGGGCCGTAATGTTTGTATGAACCTTTTTTGATTTAAACAACAAAAACCACAGTGATCTGAATAAAGTATGGGACTTAATTTAGAAACATCAGCAACAACAGATATGATGATATAGACCCAACAACCATTAATTTAAACCCTTCATGAATTCAGTTGCAAGCAATTGATCTCTTCCCAAAACACTAATTTTTTAACTCTTTTGTGTTAAGTATAGAAGTGCTTTTTCCAAACTTTATCTTCAAATATCTGTTTCCTTTTGTATTTTGGTGGTATTTCGAGAGTGAAGACTATGCTATATACACATAAATTTGTAAACTGGCTACCATAGAGCAGATGTTATTATAGCAGTCTAAGTTGATATAGAGAGAAGTGGGTGAATTCAAGAGAAATCTGAAAGATAAAATTGGCAGGCTTCACTAATGGATAAGACTTGGAGACAGAAAGAAATAGGAATTAAAAAATGATTCCTACATTACTATCTTGAGCATATATACTGCTGAAGGTTTCTTTCACAAAGATACGGAATTGGTAGAAATGCACTAGACTTAGGAAGTCTAACCATGAAGCTGAGTTACCACTGAAATATGGAAGATAAACTGTCAATAGCATTTAATACTATACATCACATTTTCCTTACAATAATTTCCTATCTTGGCATCTACCCGGTATTCTTTATACCTTTTTATATTCTCTTATTAAGTATATTGTGCCTTTGTTAAATATGTTTTGCCTGTTCTGAACTCTAAATCTTGGAGTCCCCCAGGGCTTTGTCTTGGACACCATCGCTTTTCTATCTCACTTATTCTCTATATGAGCTCATCCAGTGGCATTGGCATGGCTTCACACACCATCTACCCTGTGAAAACTCCCACATTTTGATCTAAAACTTAAATGTTGTGTTATATGGAAGCTGGTATCTATCTTACACAAAAATTTTATGCTTTCTTTTACGCACAAGATCTCTCACTACCTAGCTACTTCCCACACACATATGCACCAAGGATTGCTTTATAACTCACAAAAGAGGCAGGGCCTTGAACTCACAGATAAACTTTGAAGAAGCTATCTGAAAGAAACCATTATTTTTAAAAGTAGTTAAATATACAACTGAAAATACGGGGAAAACATAATATTTTTTTCAGATCAAAAACGAATATGAAATTGAAAATTATTTAAATGATCAAGATGACCAAGTGAGTAAAACAGAGGATCCTTCTGTTATTTGTGATTGTTTTAATGTGTAAAACTGGTTATGTTAAACTCTGTTGAATAAAGAGTGCCTCATTTCATAATCCCCAGATGAAACCACTCTCCAGAACTTCGGGCTCATACATGTAACCTCGACATCTCTACTTCAACATCAAATAAGCAGCTCAAAGTTAGTATGTCAAACTTAAACTTCTAATAGTACCCACCTGCCAACTGCTTAACTGTAGTGTCATCATTTCACATTGCATCTTTATATGGCCAAAACCTTTGGAGTTGTATTAGTCAGGAGTCAGGATTCTCCAGAGAAGCCCAACCTACTCCCCTCCTTCACACACACACACACACACACACACACACACACACACACACACACAGAGACACACTGTGTGTGTATAAATACAAAGAGAGAGAGGGGGGGTGGAGATTTTAAGAGCTTATCTCAGCAGCAATTGTGGCAGCTGGAGAATCTGGATTCTTTTTTTTCCCCCCAAGACAGAGTTTTGCTCTGTTGCCCAGGCTGGAATGCAATGATGTGATCTCGGCTCACTGCACCCTCCACCTCCCAGGTTCAAGTGATTCTCCTGCCTCAGCCTCCAGAGTAACTGGGATTACAGGTACCAACCACCACACCCAGCTATTTTTTTGTATTTTTAGTAGAGACAGGGTTTCACCATGTTGGCCAGGCTGGTCTTGAACTCCTGCTCTCAGGTGATCCACGTGCCTTGGTCTCCCAATGAGCTAGGATTACAGGTGGGAGAGTCTGGATTCTATAGACAAGCCAGCTGAAGCTGGTGATTCAGTTAAGAGTTGATGTTTTAGTCTAGAATCTGAAAGCTGGAAAGTCAGACAGAATTTTTTTATATTCCAGTCTATAGTCAGAATTCCTGTCTTTGCTCTTAAGATATTCAACTGAGTGGATGAATCACCCAGATTATGAAGGGTAATTTTCTTTAACTCAACTAATTGTAAATGTTAATCATATTTTTAAAAATACCTATATAGTAACATCTGGACTAGTGTTGACCAAATAACTGGTCACCATAGTCTAGCCAAGTTGACATAAAATTAACTATTTTAGGATTCATCCTTGACTTTCCTTTACCCAAAATCCGACCACTTTCTGACTCCATTCACTCCATTTATCACTCTGATCTAATTTATTACCATTCTTCTAGATTATTGCAATCACCTCCTACCATGTTTCCCGCCTTTTACTTTTGCATCTCTAGGCATGCTCCCAATCTTAGGACCTTTGCCCTCACTCTTCTGTCTGCCAGGAAGACTTTAGCCTTGCGTATCCACATGACTGACCCAGTCACTTCTCTGGTCTTAACTCAAAAGTCCCCACTCCAGTTAAACATTCCCTGTCCCCATCTGTCTTCTGTCACAACACACACTTCACTTCCCATTCCCTGCTTTATTTTCTAACTCCATGTAACTTACCTACTTACTTACTTACATATTGTCTTTCTCCCGCTAGAATATGAGCTCCATAGGTAAAACTTGTGTGTGCATGTGTGTGTGTGTGTGTGTGTGTGTGTGTATTGGAGAAGAGAGGGTGTTTGTCATTCTATCCTAGAACCCAGAATACTGCTTGACCTATCGTAGGTACTCAACAGTGTCAGTTTAATGATGGAAGTGACTTATGGAATTTAATCACAATTAAAAGAAGGTTTGGAATTTGGAATGTCAGCAATGTAAGTTCGTTAGGGATTATTCAAGGCGGAGGCAATAACAAAAACAAAACCTTGGCCTAAAACAGATAACATGTTAAGGGGACAAATAAGAGTTCAGCATGACTGAAAATATAAAGTTCAATGCAGAGGCAATTAGTGTAGAATGAATTTGGATTAGTCTGCAGGAGTTGATTAGAAAATGCCTCATGGGAACTTTATACTAGATAATGGTAAGATACTGAAATATTTTAATAAAAAGAGTGACAAGGTCATATTTTCACTCTAAAATCTAATCAGAGACTGCAATTTAAATAATGTATTGGAGAGGGGCTAGGAAGAGAAATAGTTGTTTCTAAAGTGATCTTGGCTACCGTAAGATAACTCTCAGGGTTACTCTGTCTTAAGGAGAGAGAGAGAAAAAGGGATAACAACATTATTAAAGATAAGAATCTATCTCCTACAGTAAATGAAAACAAAAGTTAGTAGGAAAAAGGTCATCTCATGATAGGTTTCTAAGTCTGTGTTGCACTGAAATAAAAAGTCATTTTGAAGTAATAAACAAATATAATTGTAACAATGGTTCAGGTACACATAGGAGCTGAGGAACTAATTATTTTCACCCTCTAAAGTACCTACTGCTGTTTATCAAGTTTGCAAGATAAATGTTTTAATTCACTACATTTACATAAAGCCCCTTGCAGCACCTTTTTTTAATCATCAGTGCTCTTAGAAAATGAATTGATTTTCTAACGTTCTCCAGTTTTTTCAATTAGCATACTTACATTTGCACTTTTTAAAATTCATTTTTTCATCATGTAAAATACCTTATCAATTTATCACCAAAAATATGGATTTCCAGAATCAATCAAAATGTGAGAATTTAATTTCCTTCCTTATAATAGAGTCCACCTTGTCTTCCCTTCTATGTGACACTAACCGCTTTCATTAATTCAAAGCTAGTAAACTTGCCCTTAGGTTTAGATGCTGAGCCTTAGAAAGAATTGGAAAACTATGAGTTGGTACAAAATCCCAGACCATCATGAAAAAGACTACTAAATAAATCTATATTTTTCAACAAAATAAAACTCTCCAAGCATGAGTTTTTCTTAATATGAATTGTTCATCCTCTTCATCAGAACAGAGCTTTGCAAGGTGATCTGTAGTACTACATTACAATCAAAAAGCAAAATTCTACCCTTTATAATGCTCACTAAATAGAATAGCAAGTATCAATACATATTTCTGTGCTTATTATGTTCTTTAAGTGCCTCCTAAAGAGGATGAAGTAGCATTTAAAGGATGGGAGGAAGAAGCAGAAGGATGTAATTATACCTGTAAGCACATTAAAGAATAGATTAGAATAGATCTAAGGCTGATCTATTATACAAATAGCTCTTACACAACCCCACATACTGGTCTAGAGGAGAGAATGACTGCCTTTTCCTCATTTTTTCTTTCTTGGGTACAGAGTGCATCAGTTTTAATTCCTCAGATTAATGGTTTATCTACATCTGAACCTTTGGGTGCAAAACTGACACCAACCAACTGAAGTTAGACCAAAATGATTTTCTCTCAGCTTAACTATAATTTAGACAGGTAATCCCCAACTATAGGCCCTTGACCTCCCGTTCTTATGTACTTTAGGAAACTTGAAACTGTTAATTTTTACTCTATCCCTTTGAAATGTTAATGTTCTACAACCCAGTCATGACTTTCTCTAAGACCTGGGAAATAGAAACATCAAGAAAAATAGAGCCCCAGTCTCCTAGTCTTTATGAGAGAGTAAGAGCCTAACCTGGGGGAAATGCCAATTAGCAAACACAGATGGCCTAATCATATTGTCCAATACCCCATCCTGGATCTTCAAGTATTTTCCCAATAGCTCACCCCAGAGTTCTCCTGCCTTTTGTTTCAGTGGAATTGAATTCATTCTCTCTCTTTATTCCAACAGTCTTGACTCTTGTTGTAACAGTAGAAGACTTAATGAAGTCTTCTCTGACTGTTTAACTGCATCCAGTACAATTTTTCTTTGACAAGTCACAGGGTGATATTCTCCAGTGATGGAGACAGTCACAGCCCTATTTGGGCCATAGTTTTAATAATTAGGCCCCAAGGGTAACAAGAACACAAAACTAGAGGGTATTTGTGTTTGCATGCTCACGTGTGTGTGTATACACACACGCATGCACACAAACGCATTGGCTGGCAAATTAGACACATCTTTTCTTTGGTTTTACCTTCTTACCTGCAGAAGTTTCTGGAGAGAACTATCCCATCTCCTCCTCTTCAGGGGAGGAGTGAATTAGCTACTTGGTAACATTGGGAACAATAATCTGGCTGTGTGGCCAGCTCAGTGGGGCAGTCTGAGACAGAGTAAGCACCGCAAAAGGGTTACATTAATCAATTGTGAAATAAATAACTACATTTCAAATGCAGGCAAGAAGCACAGAGATTATTTGTGAGGTTCTCAAGTGCTAATAGTTTGTCAGGCCAGTACTTTAAAGTGCTTACAACATTAAATTTAGAAATTCAGCTTAAAATATTTAAGGGGGTTTAGTTAACTAATTTATTCAAGGGATTAATTGTCGGAGAGAGTTTAAGCCATTAAACTTGAGCTGATCAAATGTTAATTAAATGTTAATGGTAGAGGGTGTCTAGGTTCTTGGCATCCTGAACAAAGAATTGGACAAAGTGCACAAACAAAGCAAGGAAGGAATGAAGGGCTTTATTGAAAATGAAAGTACACTTCACGGTGTGGGACTGGGCCTGAGATGGGGGGGCTCAAAGGCCCCGTTACAGAATTTTGGGGAGTTTAAATACCCCCTAAAGGATTCCATTGGTTAGTTGGGGTACGCCCTATTTAAATGAAGAGAATGAAGTAAAGTTACAAAGTCATTTACAGCCTACCTCCTATCGAGAGGATATTTTCTGTCCTAGCTGAAGTGCGAATCCACCTTAGGTTCCCTGCCTCCAGATCCAATTTTCCTGTCTCATAAAGAGTAAGTAAAAGAGTAGAGGTGACTGTTCTTTTTCAAATAAAATTTATTTTAACTTTTGAATGACATGATAAAATTTATAAAAAATAGCTTGAAAACCTAAGGCAAATGTGGTTATTGAATTTGTAACCCTAACAAATTGAATATCAATTTAACTGTAAAATATAAAAGTATGTTCATTGCTAAAAGGCATTAAAATACTTACATTAACTATTAAAATAATAATATAGCCAGCCTTTCAGGAATTATTTTGAATAGCTTGAGAACAGATGTGAATGTCACTAAAGGATCCATGAAAGGATTTTGAAGACTGCCTATGGGGGAAATTATCTATATGAACTTCCTTGGTTATCTCTTTAAAAAGAAATCAGCAAGAAAAAGATATTTCCTTTTAAAATAAACCTTTTGTAACCAGGTTGCGGATGGGATGGGGCTCACCCCACCCCCCAAAGAGTTTTGCAGACAGCGATTTATTAGGCAGAGAGAGAAAGAGAGAAAAGTAGAGAGAGCTCCCATGCTGTTGTGGGAGGGGATCCCAGAGAGGGAAATCCGCGCAGGTAAGGCGGGCCAGGGAGTTTTAACTTTGAAGTTATTCCCGCTCTATTCATGTTTTTGTCCAATGAGAGAAGTTCTTTCAAACTTCCTCTGGAGTGATTGATTTCTGACTTTCTTCCAGATTGGTTGCTTGGGCTCAGAACAGAGTCCCTCCTTCCAGGGCTTTTGGTGGGCTTTCTGAACAAAGGAAGCTCACCTGAATTTTACCTAACCCCCTGGGGAAAGTTAGACAAAGAACTCTAGGTTCCCAGATGGGGAGGTGGATGGAGGCATGGCGCTGGGGAGTTCTTGCCTTTGAATCCATGCCCCTTATGGACCTGGGAAGAGAAGTTAACATAGTCCCTCACTTCCATATTTTAAATATCAAGGAAAATATAATCTGATTATTTTATTTTATTTATTATTATTATTTTTTGAGACAGAGTTTCACTCTTGTTGCCTAGGCTGGAGTGCAGAATCTCAGCTCACTGCAACTTCCGCCTCCCAGGTTCAGGTGATTCTCCTGCCTCAACCTGCCAAGTAGCTGGAATTACAGAAGTGTGCCACCACACCCAGCTAATTTTTTGTGTTTACTAGAGACAGGGTTTCACCATGTTGGTCAGGCTGATCTCCTGAGGTCAGGAGTTCGAGACCAGTCTCATAATTTTAAATTGATGTTTCTTTTAGTTACCATATGAGATTTCAATAGGTCGTTCGTTACTCAATGAACCAATTCTATACAAATTAGTAGAATTTTATTTTTTCACATTTTAAGGAATAGGAAAGACCTTTGTACAGAAACAAGTATGATGCAGTTGTGGCCATTTAGAGCAGTATCACCTAACTTTACTATTTTAAATTATAATCAAGGTAGAAGTCACTGTGCAGAATGATTAATCTAGAAACACTCCGAGTATTTCTATTGCAATTATGAGTGTTGAGACAAACATACAAAACAATATTATTATAAAAGAACTGAAATGAGATAGTATATAAAATATAGTAAAATTTCATTTCTTATTGGGGGTCCCCAGAGAATCAGGTGTATTTGCTGTAACTCTTACAAGGTAGATAAGCACTTGATCAGGGATGTGATGCAAATTTGTTATACCTAACTAAATGTCCACTGTCAGATTACGTGACTTCCACAGTCATAAAATTGTTCCTTTGAGAAATATATTATGTTTCAATGAGATCTAATTTATTCTCTGAACTTCAGAAAATAATCTATTGAGAAAATAGGCACTTCCTTTATTCAGACATATGAAGGCAAGCCCTGCTTCTTCTTTGAATGCATATGTCACAAAGATAACATTACCATTTAAATGAATGCCATCATAGGAAGTGAGTAGCACTCAGTAAAAAAGCTAATTGCAACACTTTCAAGATGAAAAACGTGGAGAGATTCTCAGAAAGCTAGGTAAAAAAATATTTACAGGTTAGTGTAATTAAAGAAAGAAAGAAGTGAAGCAAGGATAAAGAATGCAGACTGTGTGGAGATGACAGGACAGAGTGGAGGGAGATGGACTTGAGGGAGAGAAGAAGGAAAAGAGTAAGATTGGCAGTTACTAAAGGCTGTTTGGTTGTTCTCATCAATAACAGGGGAGAGGCATTTCTCAAGGCCGCTCCATGACACAGGGAAAGAGGAAGCTGGAGAAACAGCAGGTCCCAAGGCCAAGCTGTTTTACTCAGAAAGGGTTGACCTAGCTCTGCGTGCTGCTGGAGACAATTAACATGTGCATTAACTGAGGGAGAAATTCAGACCTTTTTACTTTTCAACCAGTTCAAATAAAAACCAGGACACAATCAACATAACAAAAGATGTGCCGATTACATAATATAATTCTACTGCATTCATCAAAAGCCTTTCTCTGTTTAGAAGCCTGTTCTTCACAATAGTTAGGTGTCTCACAGAGATAATGAAATGCATCATCAAAGAAGCACTTATAGTCACATGCATTAGCAAAAGTGTAGCTGAGGCCACCTACTGGGTGTTCTGTGAAGCGCAAGAAGTTACTCCATTTTTTTTTTTTTTTTTTTTTTATTGCATTTTAGGTTTGGGGGTACATGTGAAGAACATGGAAGATTGTTGCATAGGTACACACATGGCAGTGTGATTTGCTGCCTTCCTCCCCATCACCTATATCTGGCATTTCTCCCCCATGCTATCCCTCCCCAACTCCCCACCCCCCCACTGTCCCTCCCCTTTTCCCCCCGACAGACCCCAGTGTGTGATACTCCCCTCCCTGACAAGAAAAAAACAAACAAGCCCATTCAAAAGTGGGTGAAGGATATGAACAGACACTTTACAAAAGAAGACATACATGAAGCCAACAAACATGAAAAAATGCTCATCAATCACTGGTCATTAGAGAAATGCAAATCAAAACTACATTGAGATACCATCTCACGCCAGTTAGAATGGCGATCATTAAAAAATCTGGAGACAACAGATGCTGGAGAGGATGTGGAGAAATAGGAACACTTTTACACTGTTGGTGGGAGTGTAAATTAGTTCAACCATTGTGGAAGTTACTCCATTTTAAAATAACCTCTTTCAGTGGCTTGCCAATGTGAAAGAAATTTCCTCCAACAGGATCTTTCACATGTAGGCATTCTTTTCTTTAAAGACCAAGGTTAAAATACAAGTCTGTTAACTGAAAGGAAAACTCGACTTCCTTTGTAGGCCTGATCCTTACCTGTAATGGTTAATTTCACTACAGATGGCAAATTTGGGGTAGTCTCCCCAGGTTTCTTCTTTGTAAAATATCCTAATTCATATAAGGTGGCATGAGAGAATTATGTATAGAATTATTATATATTAAAGCATATGTAGCCTTAAAAATGTATTTGTATTTATAACCCCTATGCATCTGTAAGATCAAAGGCAATTACAAATATCAATAAAATTATAAAATCGAGAATAGTCAAATAAGTAGTATAAATTTAACATAAAGAGAATACCATTTTGCTTAAAGTGAATCACTGAATGCTTAGTAAGTCATGTGATGAGTGAACTTTTCCCCTACTGAATTTTCACTCATACAGCATGCTTGACACCGTGGATCAAAGGCATCATACAGATTTTAAGCACCTATTGTTTATGCAATAATTTTGACTGTTCTTTTAACAATAGCTTTCCACATGTCAGAGAAGCACAGTCTGACTGTAACTCCATTATAAACACACAAATTCAAGGTCTAAAATCGAGCACAGAAATCAACTAGCAAAACTTGGTTTTAAGATGGTTGTCCAAATGATCCAGAATATGTTTATTTTTTTAAAAAATCTTAAATATTTAAATTCAAATAAAATTTACGACACTGAAAAATAGATTCATGTTTACCAAAGCATTTGCAGGCTCCAATTTAAACTACATCTCTAGAGAGCAATGTTGTCTAATAGAACTATCTGCAATCAGTGAGGTACAGTTCCAGGTACTAGGAAAGTTGAGGAGGGAGAATACTTGCGGCCAGGAGGTCTAGACAAGCCTGAGCAACATAGTAAAATCCTGTCTCTAAAAAATATATATATTTTTAATTAGCCAGGTTTGGTGGCACATGCCTCAACTACCTGGGAGGCTTAGGAGAGAGGATTGCTTGAGCCCAGGAGTTCAAGGTTGTAGTGAGCTATGTTGTGCCACTCCAGCCTGGATGACAGAGCTCTCCCTGTCTCTAAAAACAGATAAATAAATAATTAAATGAAAAACTTTCTGCACTAATGAAAATGTTCTATATCTGCACTATCCAGTACAGTAGCCACTAACCACATTTGGCTATGTAGCTCCTTCAGACATAGCTAATGCAACTGGCAAATTGAATATTAAATTTGACTTAACTTTGACTAAATTTAAATAGCCAAATAGGGATAGTGGCTACTGGAATGGTCAGCACTGCTGTATTTTTTACTGAACCCTCATTAAATCCTGGCTTTCTAAAATATTACTAAAACAACGTGGTATAACCAAAAATTCACAATTTAGTAACTTAGAACAAACATTTATTAGCACACACAGTTTCCATAAGTCATGAATTTGGTAGCAGCTTAGCTGGGTGGGTCTGACTCAGGGTTTCTCATGATGCTACAGCCAAGATGTTTGTGTGGGCTAACAGTAATCTGAAGGCTTGACCGAGGCTGAAGGATTGATTCTAAAATGGCTCACTCACAATTGTTGGCAGAAGGCCTCAGTTCATTGCTGGCTGTTGCAGAAGGCCTCATTTCCTTGCCAGGTGGATTTCTGTAGGGGTCTGCTTGGTATGACTGCACAACATGGCAGCTAGCTTCCCCTAAAGCATGTAATTCAAGCTTCCTCCAGAGTATGCCATCCAAGAAAGGAAGTCAAAGTGCTTTTTATGATATCATCTCTAAATTCACACCCTGTCACTTTCTTTACTAGAAGAACTCACTACACCTAGCCTACTCTCAAGAGGAGAGAAATTAGGCTTCATCTCTTGAAGGCAAGAATATTAAAGAATTTGTGTGCATAATTTAAATCTACCATAGACATGTTAACTTATCTAAAGCAATGGAACTAATAAGTGGAAAGGCCTGCATTTGAATTTATTTCAGTCTTAGTTTGGAACTAGTGTTTTAATTACAACTCTCCAGTGCCTAGGACAACTATATATTCTAATGCATTATCTCTTGAGAACACATTTAGAAACCAAATGCAATCCAAATGTAAGTATCTACTTTAAGTTTTCTTGATTTTAAAAAGATGTAGCATTTCAAAAATCTATTTATAAGTTCCCAAGTGTAATTTGAAATGACATTTCATCATTTGAAACTTTTCCTCTTTCCTAAGAAATTGGGTAAATATTAATCTCAGAAAGAAGGTAAAGCAACCAGCAAGTTGTTTGAAATTCCAGTATCTATTTCTGGAAATTCCAGGTAAACTTCTCCCTTTTAGGAAACCTCAGAGTGACAGCCATGCCCAAACTCTTCTTTACAGTCCCTTCTATAATCCTGTGTAAGATGTGCCCCATGTAGTTATACTCAGGGAAGTGGTACAATCAGGGAAGCACACTTTGAATGATGTTTGCAATCTTTATCTATCTTTCAAAAAATAATAAAGGTGATTCCAGTATGTAGTTGACAGGCATTCTTACTAAAATCCAAAATACCAAGGAATGCCCCAGAGCCTCTCATCCTTCTGAGGAAAGAATGCTTTACATTCTCTCCCACCATCCCTGCCCCACTTTCTCCGCCTCTCCCACTCCACCCACCATGTGTGCTTTCACACATCTTTCTTTGGACCTGTGAACTGCTCAGAAGTAGATTAATTATGCTCTCCTCCCCCACTCTTGCTGAAGAATTTGGCAGTGGGGCTGTTGCCCTTTCTGCTTCTTCACGCACAGACTCTTTGTCACCACAGCCCAAAACAACAATGACCATAAGAGCAAAAGAGACAGTAAAATAATTTACTAATCCACAAGCTTTCATGGCAGTCAGGGAGAAGGGGGATCTACATATATGATTATTTTCTCTGCCACTCAGGATGGAGCTGACTGGACCAGGAACTGGTGTCTGACATAAAGGCAGCTGTCTGCAGGTTAAGCAGGAATCTGAGAAATGGCTTTGCAGAAGCATGGTCCAGACTGAAAGATCCACAGCCACAGTTCATGGTGACTGAGAAAACCCCTCACACTCTTTTTTTTTTTTCTAGGAAATTTAACTGTGAAATACTTAGTAAGGAAATAAATGAGTAGAGAGAGCAGAAGCCTAGAGATGAAGGCCTATAAGGCAGTAAGCCTTGAGTGAACATTAGCCCTGAGTAGTGACAGAGAGAAAACTAGGTTAAAACAAAATCTAATTAACTGAGACAACTCAAGTGTGCCTCTTCCTTGCAATGGAGGGATGTTATATACCTACTAAAAAGGATATAAATCGTGTTTTCTATCTTTCAACTTTTATTTAGGGTTTATTATTTATTTATATGGTTATTTACCTCAGTGTCAGCCCGAACCTGGTTGCTGCAGTAATAATGATCACTAACAATTTATTGTTGCTCAGTATCAACACTGTCCTAACTGGTGAATTATATTAGCATGTCTCTGTTACATTTCTCACTTTATATGAAGATATGAAGACACAGTATCAGACTAACTGGGTTCCTGTCAAACAGCTAGTGAGTGGCAGATGAAGCAGCTTTGTCCATTTGTGCTGCTGTGACAAAATACCATAAACTGAGTAATTTCATTTTTTTTGGCTGAAAAACAGAAATTTATTTCCCACAGTTCTGGAGGCTGAGACGATTAAGATCGACATGCTGGCAAGTCCAGAGAGAGCGAGCGAGCTCTGGTCTCTTCTCTTACAGTGACGCTAATGCTATTGGTTCTGGATCCCACACTGCCTACTTCATTTAACCTTAGTTACCTCCATAAAGGCCCTACCTCCAAATACAGTTCCATTGGAGGTCAGGGATTTAGCATATACATTTGCAGAGGATACAAACATTCAGTTCTTAGCCACTAATACCATCCTTTTAACTGGGAAGTCGCTGGTAGATTTATCAACTTTGTCTAGGTTCATAAAGTGGGGTTAAATTTAAAAAAAATATGAACAATAGAAATATATTTCTCATAGTTCTGGAACCTGGGAAGTTCAAGATCAAGGTGCCAGCAGATTTAGTGTCTGATAAGGACCCTGATCTCTGCTACCAAAATGGTGCCTGGTTGCTGCACCCTCCAAAGGGGATGAAGGCTGTGTCCAGAAGAGCAAAAGGAGATGAACACTAGTGTCCTCCAGACAGATTTATACATTCATGAATCCCGTTTATGAGAGCTCCACTCTCATGACTTAACTAGGTCCAAAGGCCCCACCTCTTAATACTACTGCCTTGGAGATTAAGATTCGACATAAATTTTGGAGGAACACAGATATTCATACCGTAGCAGGTAAGGTTTGAAACTACATATTCGGGCTCCAAAGGCTGTGCTTCTAACTGTTGTGTTCTTCTGCTGCTCTAAATGAAAGAGTTCTCTTCTCACTAGGAGATCATTTCCAAATGTCTTACTGTGACATGGAAGGCTCCCACAGTCTAGCCCACAACAATCTTCATCGAATTCCATTACTTCAATTTTTATAAACCCCAATGTCTTCTCTTATAGTCCCCTAAAACATGCAGCCTGCACACTTTGTATCGCCTCTCTCTGCACCTTTATGTCTCCTGAAACTGGAAAACCTAACAAAATAAAGGTGTGATCACAGGGAAAACAACACATAAAAAGCAGCAGGCCTTCCGACTGCTACAGTCTCATACGTCGGAATGCTGAGGCTGTAGAATCCAACATTGACAAACAATGTAATCTGTCCAACTGCTTTATAAGTGTTTATTTAGGTTCTCAGCTGAAGAACAAGAAAAATGAAATTTAGTGCTAAGCTATGTGGACATGGGCAGACTCTTGGATAATTTATTTTTTATGACAGATTCCATTTTCTGCTGCTGGCATGATTATACGGGAAGACATTTGTCCACTGAGAGTACGTTTGTGTCTTTTGCATGGACTAACTCAGTGGTAGGATTTAATTTGTGCAATATTATTCACTTATTAGACCAAAAAACAGTACATGCTTGGCATTACTAAGTTTATTGAAATGTTATTACAAGAATCTGTCTTGAGAGGCAAAAGGAACATCAGTAATTAGCCTAAGATTTTCTCATTATCTTCAAAGTGCAGATATTATTGAGATGATTAGTATCCTGGATAAATTTAGATTTGAAGAGGTGTGAATATGTGCTCTGCTAGAAGTGTTGTGTTGCAGTATTGTGATGGTGTAAGGCTGTTGCTGAAAACTGAAGTACGTATAGAGTGAACTGGGTGAGTGTGTCTTAACAGGGAATGGCAAACTCTGTTTGAGAATGCTCCTCAGAAAACAGGTACTGTCACTTCTCAGGTCTAGCCAATTGTTGCAATGGTGGAATGTAGCCCAACATTGACAGATACCCTTATTTTTAAGAAAATCCAAACTTTGGGATATCTTTATGAAATACCCTGATGTTTAAATGTTGGTAAGTATGGTAGGCAGAATTCTAAGAATGACTTATCTTGGCTCTCTTCCTTGGGTAACCCCTCCCTTTAGAATGTGAGTGGAATCTGTTAATACAATGACATATTACACCTGTGACTGTTATGTGGCAAAAGGGTGATTAGATTATCTGGGGGGGCTCAATCTAACCATGGAATCAGAGGAGGAAAACACAAGACTCATATCACAGATCTTTGCTGGTGTTGAAGATATAGGAGGCTTTATCTTCAGCCTCCAGGAGCTGAGCACAGTCTGGGGCTGGTAAGCTAGCCAGAAAATGGGGACCTTAGTCTCACATCCACAAGGTACGGAATTCTGCCAACAACGAGAATCAGCTTGGAAATGAATTCTTCCTAAAAGCCTTCAGATAAGCATTCATCCCAGCCAACACTTTCTTTTCAATCTTGTGAGAACCTTATCAGAGAATCCAATGGAGTTCAACCTAACTAACAACTTAAAGCTTTATGAGCTAATAAATGGATGTTGTTTTACATTGATAAGTATATGGTTGTTATCCAGCAATAGAAAAGTAATACAGTATATTACTTCATTCTTATGCTGCTATGAAGAAATACCCAAGACTGGGTAATTTATGAAGAAAAAGAGATTTAATTGACTCACGTATGGCTGGGAAGGCCTCAGGAAACTTACAATCATGGCGTAAAGCACCTCTTCACAGGGTGGCAGGAGAGAGAATGAGTGCAAGCAGGGGAAATGCCAGACACTTATTAAACCAGCAGATCTCATGAGACTCACTCATTATCACAGAACAGCATTGGGGAAACACTCCCATGATTACGTTACTCCCACCTGGTCCTGCCTTTAACACATGGAGATTATTAAAATTCAAGATAAGATTTGGGTGGGGACATAGACCCAAACCATACAATGCAGTAAGCATTGAAAATTATTTAAAAAGCTTTACTAGGAAAATTAGCACATACTAGTCAATGAAGCATCAGTTTACAATCTTTGGTATAATTAAGGTAAGGTAAGAGTTCAGATGAAAGGGATCCTGAGCATATTTTCATCTTCTAAAGTAACCAACTGTGCCATGTGCTTCTAGTGGTCATCATTAAAAGTTAGCCTGAAATAAATTTTGATTGAATTCCTTTGATTAAATGGATACCTTTTGATTGAAATGAAAATAAAATTCACAAAGCGATGATGGGTGAGAACATAAAATGATGAAATATGTAAGAGCATTAAGAAAGACAATTTATTTGCTTTCTGGATATTTTTTGCATTTGGTAATCTGAGATAATCTAGGTAAATCAAGAAAAAGGAAATTTTTCTATCATTTTTTCCAAAAAATAATTCCAGTATAATTGTTTCTTTAAAATTCTTTGTATGCCTCCATAAATCTGCTTCATTTATTTTTGAGGATGTTTCTTCAAAATAGAGGGCAAATATTTGCATTCCCAAAGGTCCCCTAGCTTGAATTGCATGTAGTAAAAGTAGTACAAGTTCAGAAATTCCATAAGATATTCCTTCCCTTTTAGTAAACAAACTTTGAAAGATTATTTCTAGAGAATAAATTTATTCTCTTTCCTTGCCCCAATAATATTCTTCAACCAAAGTGGTTCTTAACTATCAAAACAGTTCATCAGTAAGTACTGTCTCTTGCAGCTCTCACAAGACTATCTTTGTATATTCAGCATCGCTAATTGAACATCTATTACGCTGAGGTCACTGTGTTATAAACAGAATACTAAGAACAAAGATGGCCAAAAAGATAGAACAGCTGTCTAGCTTTAAGTAGCTTACTATCTCATTCTCTTTTAAAATTTGTCTGTTATAGTTAAGAAGTAGACGTGTATTAGCTTTATTAAAGCTGGTACTGAGATTTCCTAGTCACCCTTCTTCTGCCACTAACCATACACACAAACACCACTTTGAAAAAGGCAGTTGAACTCACTTAGTTGCAGGTAAAGTAGAGGGTTGGCAAGCTTTCCATTTCCTCCATGGCTGGAGAAAACTGCTTAGGGATGCTGACTACATAAAAACTGGTAAGCTGGATTATCCTTCTGCCCTCCATAGTAGATACATGTGACCATTTGCATGCCTTACCATTCACATAAGTCATTCCTCCTACTCTGGAAGAGTTTAAAGTAAGGAGTAACACTTTCAAGAGCAGGCTAGGGTCCTAGAGAAAATCTGGGGAAAATATGATAAATGTTCTTTACATGCGATTTTTACAAATGCAACACGTTCGGACCCTGGGCCCCTACATATTCACCTCTCCTTTCCACAATCCCAGGCCCTGTCATCTGTACAATCCCCTTGCTTTTGAGATAGAGATGGACAGACAATCCCTCCATGGCTCTTTCCTGGTGAAATTTCTATTTTCTATGGCCCAGGGCCAAAATGTTTCCCTTTCATTAGTACTTATTTGGTCTTTAAAAATCAACCATTTATCTATTCAATGAAATTTAAAATAATGTATGCTCATAAATCAAACAAATACCTTATCTTTAGAGGACACAGATGATTATTAAAGTCTAGAAAATGCCGAAGCTTATGTTAAAATATTACCAACCCTGTTTTTATTTTTTGGAATTTTCCAATTAACTTCCTATATATACTAAATCATGCATGCATTTAACTTTGATTGCACAGCGTATTTACGCTGGGATTCCAGACAACTTTTCTCCACTTTACAAGCCATGTTCTATTTGAAGAATAATATAAGGTTATTTAATAGTTTTGTGTATTTTCCGAAAATTGGTTACAATATTTAGTAGCTATACCTCTATGGCCTTATTAATATTATGACATGCTAGAAGTTACTATTGCTAACCACAGTTTTTTTTTTTTTTTTTTTGAAGGAGTCTCACTCTGTCACCCAGGCTGGAGTGCAGTTGCGTGATCTTGGCTAACTGCAATCTCTGCCCCTCGGGTTCAAGCAGTTCTCCTGCCTCAGCCTCCTGAGTAGCTGGGATTGCAGGTGCACACCACCACACTCAGCTAATTTTTGTATTTTTAGTAGAGACAAGCTTTCACCACGTTGGTCAGGCTGGTCTTGAACTCCTGACCTCATAATCCACCTTCCTCAGCCTCCCAAAGTGCTGGGATTACAGGTGTGAGCCACTGTACCCAGCTTGTTTTTGTTTATTTAAATTAATACTTAGGTTGATTTCCTAAAAAAGGAAATTACTTGTGACATTTTCTTATGCTAATTTTCAAACTTCTCTTCCATTCTGGCCTTACTGATGTTGTTGAGATCTGAAACTTGACTTTTCTTTGAAATTAATGGTCACACAGTAACTGTAGGTCTGATTCTAACAGTATCAATATTTGCTTGGCTGGAGAAATGTTTTCATCTGTTTGCACAGGATCTATTTTCTAGTTCTCTTGAGGTCTTGCATATTGTTTGCAATTCATTGTGAGAGAAGGAAATTTCCAGAGCAGACTGCAAATCCGTGGTGTCCTGGAGTAGTAATGTGGGAGTCTGCCCTCATGTAGTTAGTACACCAGCTGGTCACCCAGAAACTTTCCTCCACTATTGTTCTATGCTAGTGGCATGTAAACATTTTATTTTCAAGTTGGCAATTTAGATAGCATTAGTATCAATTATAATGTTATTTGATGGGATAATTATTTTACTTAAATCCTAATGCAACTGTGTATTGGGGATATTAATAATTTCAAATTTCCAATGTGACCCTAGTATAACAGACTTCTTTTTCTCCAGCTAGTTACTAAAACTCTCAGTTGATGCTGACAAAAAAAAAAAAGCAAACAGCTAAAGGGCACACCACAGGAAAAAAAGGCAAATGACTGTATTGCATTCACAGAGGGATTACTTACAGTGTGTTTTCTATAGTCAGCCCTGTGGCTTCTGCAGATGAGCAAAACTTCTAGTAGTGGATATTAAAGAAAATGTATGTTGTTGAGGAAATATGGAGTTTTTGATATTGGAAAGAAATGGCTACTACATTTTAATATGTAAGGAAAATAATATATAAGAAAAAGCATTACATTTTAGAAGTAGCCTTACAGTTTTTGGGGGTTCTTAGGAAATCATATTAGCAATTAGCATGTTGTTTGGTGAACAGGGGAATGCAGACAAAAGCAACTGACAGCAGTGTGTGATATTTTATCCAGATCAGGAAAAGTACTGTTTTAATCTGTTTCTTATTTGTCATATTGTCTGCATGTCCATTTTGAGTGTATCTGTAGATTTTTTCTCTCTTATTCTGCTTTTTAAAACATTCTCTCTTTGTATTTATTGATAAGTCACAGAGGTGATTTGATCTTGTTCTGGGAGTCATTATTGGATTTCAAATGGCTTTGGGTAGTTGTGTTTTATACTGTTCCTTTTGCTTTTTAATCTAGAGAAGGGAATCATTTCTATCATGCAAAAGAATATTTGAGAAGGGTCTTTTTAATCCAAATGTAGAATGAGTAGGTGTCATAGACCAACTTTTTGTGTCCCCACAAAATTTATATGTTGAAATCCTAACCCTACACTATGATGGTATTCATAGTTGGGGCCTTTGGTAGGTGATTAGGTGTTGAGGGCAGAGTCCTCATGAATGGGATGGGTGTCCTTACATGAGAGATCATAGAGAGCTCTCTTATCCCTTCACTCATGATAGGGTGCAGCTAGAATACCATTCTCCATGAGGAAATGGGGCCTCAACAGACACTAAATCTGCCAGAGTCCTGGTCTTGGACTTCCTAGCCTCCAAAACTGAGAGAAATACATTTCTGTTGTTTATAACCCCCACAGTTTATGGTATTTTGTTACAGCAACCCAAATAGACTAAGACAGTAGGAAACTTTTGTCCTGGGATTACAGAGTAAGAAAATTACATATATAAAATTTTAAGCTTTACTAGAGAAACAGTAGACATATTTATTATGAAGTCCATGTATTTTTACCTAATAATTGAAGTTAAGGAAAAATGTTAGAAAAGACGGACCAATGTGATCTCTACCAAAGCTTGAGAATAAAGAAGGGTAACAGAATCCCTGCAGTAGTTACAATGAACTACTGGAAGCCAGCACTGGGTATGAAGGGAAACCTGGTATATTGTCTCTATATTAGGTAAGTTGAAAAAGTTCCAAGTCAAAGCCCCAGGGTAGCACTTTCAGCTGGGAAGATGCTCTACAGGTGATCTGAGAAAGCTGCTTACCAAGTGTGGCTAGAGCTACGCTATTTAGTAGCAATCACTGGGCATATGTGGATGATTAGCATTTGATGACTATATCAATTTAGGAACACGATTTTCAGCCTTATTTCATAGTAATTACCTAAGTTTACATTTAAAACTGGTAATTTATTTTAGGTGTATTTGAAACAACTTAAGCATGCCAATCTATCAACTGTAAATATTTTCAATTCTAAATACAGATCAAATTGTTCTGATGAAAATTTAATGTATGAATTCACATTAGCTGTAAGTGTAATATACATGCTAGCTTTTGAAGTTTTAGCACACAAAAAGAAAAAAGTATGCAAAATTTTTAAAGAATCTTATTTCAAAGTGTTTTAGATTGATTTTATGTTGAAATGCTAATTTTGTAATATATTCAGATAATAAAATATAATTAATTTTACCTCTTTTTACTTTTATCAATGTGGCTATTGAAAAATTTAAAACTGCATTTTATCCAGGCATGGTGATGCATGCCTTTGGTCTCAGCTACTCCTACTTAGCAGGAGGATTGCTTGAGCCCAGGAGTTCAAGATTACAGTGAACTCTCTCTGAGCCACTGCACTCCAGCCTGCACAACAGAGTGAGACCCTTGCTCTAAAAAATAAAATGAGTTGCATATATAGCACTCATATTTCTACTGAAAGTGCTGCTCTAGTCTAAAATCATAAAGACTCACGATGGGGATATAGTCCAGGTGAATTTCCCTCCCTTGATAAACCACTAATATTGGAAAAGATTCTTCTCTGGCTTTTTTGTGGTAGCCAAATTGGAGACTTTATCTCCAAACACCATCTACCTGACTCTAGCTCTTCATAGTGCTGGCTTTCAGCCTCAGAAGTTTCACCAAAACCTGGCTTCTGTGTAGCATTGCTTCATCACTCATCCTAGCACCACCAGTAAGAAGCTGAAGAAAATCTCTAGGCCTACATTCTGCAGTAACCAGAGGAAGGGCTGAACTACGGAATGTAAACAGATTATCAGGGAAGACTTTTGCCTGGGAAGTGGGCATCCCCGCCCCGTCTAGAATTGCTAATATTAGGCAAATGGTCACTCTACTACAGTCAAAGAGTTTATAAGGAGTTTGGTCCAGCTTCCACACCTTGAACATCACCCTGCAAAACCCGCTTATACACTCAGCCGCCTCTGCACAGCTTATCAGGTTAGGCTCAGACTACACTGAATACAATTGTACTCAAGTGTTTTTGGTTGGGCTATTACCAGATACCTAGATGTTTTACTCTCCCCTGAAAATATCTGATAGATATACATTATTTATATCACAAAAAATATATAGAACCACTCCAGTGACATTGGGTGAATTTTAATATCTGTCATCATCTTAGGGTATCAAATCTAAAAGAACATAAATGGATCAGATGATTTTTCTAGGAGAAATCACAAAACATAACGAGGATACAGATGATTTTTCTGACTCTTAATTCAATGGTTTTCCCCTTATATTCCTTTATAAATGTTGCATTAAATGTGCACAAATATATTAGGCAAATTGACAAATAAAAGCTAAAATAACTATAAAGATTCTTACCATATTCTTCAAGTTCTATTCTCAGTCTCTTCTTGGTCAAGGTGTCTCTTGTGGGGAGATCATCCCAAAGTGAAATTCACATCTTCACTTCTCATTTCTGTGCCAAAGATTCCTGTTTTGGGTTTTCCAGCCACCACGTGTCTTCTAGGCTCTAGCATTACATTTCTACGCTCGATGTATCTTCTTTGTTCCCCAGAAAACCCCACACATTTACATTGCACCATATATAACTAAGGCATCTTAAAAAAAAAAAAAAAAAAAAACAACTTGAAAAGCTGAAAGAAAAAGAAAACTTGAGAGAAAGTATGCAGCACATTATATCTAAAGGAGAAAAAAAAAATTTCCAAGCATGAGGCAGTGCTTTAAATGACTCTAGTCCTCAAGTTCCCTGCTTCTTCCCTGGTCACCAATCAGCATTCTAATTACTAACCTGGCTTCCCAGGAAGCGCTACACCTGTGAAAGCCGTTCTGCTCAAATTTAATGCATTTGCTTAACATATACTAAAGTTCAGTTGTGGTCTCCATGTTCAGAAATATTTTTATTCCACAATATTATATGGAATAATTATGTATATTTTTTCTGGAATATAATTCCATAATATTTCATATATATATTTATTTTGATATTAGTGGAAAAACAAATAACATAGCTTTTTTAACTAGTCTGAGGGATCAGAAAGGTTTGTCTAAGGAAATGACATTTGAGACTCTATAAAGGTCTTGGGATAAGAGAAAGGAAATGACTGTAAAGGAAATATTGTACCAAACCTGGTCTGGAACAAAGCATTATTTATCGCTTGATATATCTTGTATATCGCTTGATATATCGCTTGATATATAGCTTGTAATCTCCTTAATTCAATACATTTCATTTGTGATAAAACATTTGGCAATTTAAAATAATTGTTTAATTATGAGATGACATTTGTCCCGAGGAACTAGTCACTCACTCACCTGACAGTCAAGAGTTTAGGGATAAATTTTCTTTCCTATTTTGTCTAATTTCCTTTTTGTATAGTTGTCTCTATTTTAAGAGAAACTTTTAAATGGGCCTCCTAGAGACTTTTTAGCATGCTGCAAGATTATAACAAAACTTTGACACATGCTCATAGCTACCTGTCTGGGAAGTTATAAAGTTACTATTGTTATTTGTTTCAACAGTTACTTCTAGCTTCTACAATTAGGCTAATGTACAAAAACGGGGGTGGTGGACATGGTGATAAAAGGAAGCCAAGGGATAAGCAAGATTCAATTTAAGTATGGAACTGTTGTCCTTTGGTATCCGGATCTTATTTTTAAAAACAAAATACAAAAGAGATAAGAGAGATGATGACATTTATATTTTGTGAAGATGAGTCTTCCTATAGCAGCATTAATAGAAATATCAAGCAAGCTACAAATATGAGCAGTTTTTAATTTTCCAGTAGCAGCCACATTAAAGGCCAGGTGCAGTGACTCATGCCTGTAATCCTAGTACTTTAGGGAGCCAAAGTGGGAGCATCTGTTGAGCCCAGGCGTTCATGATCAGCCTGGGCAGCATAGTGAATCCTTGTCTGTGCAAATTTTTTTTTTTTTTTTTTTTTTTAATTAGGCAAGTGTGGTGGCATGTGCCTGTAATTCCAGCTACTTGGAGGGTTTGGGGTGGGAGGATTGACTGAGACTGGGAGGTTAAGGATGCAATGAGCTGTGATCATGACACTGCAGTCCAGCCTGGGTTTCAGAGTGAGACTCTGTCTCAAAAAATAAAAATAAAAATAAAAAACAAAAAGAATCAGATGAATTAATTTTAATACTATAGTTAATATAGCCTCATATATTGGCAATATTACTATTTTTACATGCAATCAATATAAACAGTATCTACTCTGTTATCAACTTCAACTCTACCATGCCTTTCTGGAATATTAAGGTCAAGTGTTAAAATTTACAATGATAGGCCAGGTGCAGTGGCTTATGCCTGTAATCCCAGCACTTTGGGAGGCCAAGGAGGGCAGATCACAAGGTGAAGAGATCAAGGCCATCCTGGGCAACATGGTGAAACCTCATCTCTACTAAAAACACCAAAAAAAAAAAAAAAAAAAAAAATTAGCTGGGCATGGTGGTGGGCCCCTGTAGTCCCAGCTACTTAGGAGGCTGAGGCAGGTGAATCACTTGAACCCGGGAGGTGGACGTTGCAGTGAGCAGAGATTGCACCACTGCACTCCAGCCTGGTGACAGAGTGAGACTCTGTCTAAAAAAATAAAATAAAAATTGCAATGATAAAGATTTATTTGATATTAGCATTCTTTTTTATAATTTCACAGAAAATAAAGCTTGAGAACTTTCATTTTTCTCTAATAAAATTCTAGAATGTTATTAAAGAATTCTAAACTCTAAAATGTTTAGAATGTGCTCTGTTTAATTTCTACAAATATGTTTTCTTATTTATGAGCTCCTGGGTAATTGAGCGATAATGTATACTTACGTAGAGAAAAGATCCTCTTAATGACTTATCCAAATCATATTCACTGAATTAAAAAGAATAGTTAATTCACCAATGCAATATTTTGCCTATTAATTGGTATACCTCCCAAAAAGGCAAAACAAAATAAAAACACAATTGAAGCTTCCTTTTAAACATCTTACTGATCAAAGACATAGACCTAGACATTTTTAAGGTGGCCTATTGTTTATAAAGATAATATTTTTCTTTTTTTACTGTGAAAGTCCAAAGCATGCAATACATACGGTACTTGAATTTCTCCAAATACAAACATAATTCACTGGTATCATTGATTCTATCAGTATCTGAAAATATATCCTCTTCAATTTTTCAGTGGACTATTCACTGGGCTTTTAATAGGCATCCTTATAGTAGGGAACTTAGGTATTCATCATAGTAACAAGTGAAGGTGACAAAGACTCAATTCTGCTAAATGTTAAATCCTTTAGGACCATAGCCTGTGTCTTAATGGCTCTGATTCCTAAGAAAGTTGCCTGGCATATATTAGGCAGAATGACAGCTAACACTTATGTAACATTTAAGCCAGGGCAGAATCTTTTCTCAGTATTTTACATATTTTAAAATATTCATTATTCAAACTAATCTTATGAGTAGATACTATAATAATCTCATTTTATAGATGAGTAAATTGAATCCTGAGTATATCATATTACTGATATTATTCATTTATTGTAATGGCAGTGTTAATATAGAAGCTAATAATTATTGAAAGTTTCTTTAGTGATAGCTATTATTCTGAGTACTTTACAGATCTAAACTCAATCCTCTTCACGGCCCTATGAGTAAGTACTATGTCCATTTTATAAATGAGGAAATTGAGTTAAAATATATATTCTTTCAAAACCTTAAAATAAATTTATTTACATCTTATTCTCAAGAATGTTTGAAAAAAATAAGTATTTCTTATTATTTTGTTACAATTATTGTTCAAGAAGTTACAATTTATGGAAGGCTAGGCACTGTTGAAGGAATTTGCATGTAATAACCCATATGATCTTCAAAGTAACCTGTGAGAGGCGGATACTATTATTATCATCACTTTATGGGTTAGGAAAATGAGGCACATAGAGTTTGGGTAAATTGGCCAAGGTCACAGAAAGAATGACAATGTTGGGATTTATACTTAGGCAGCCTGAAATTGTATTTAGCAGAACTGTATTGAAGTTTTGGCTTAATTCAATGTTTATCTGAACAAGATGAATTGTGGAAATTTCCTTATCTCCCAAACTCAGTAAAGGAACAAATGCACTGATTATTTTCCATTATGGATGATTAATCTATTTTAACTAATACCTTTCTTTCTTTGCTCTATAACTATTCTAATTCAGAAGTTTTCCTGCTTTTAGAACTAAAATCCTACTTATACCATCACAAATATATATTCCAATTACTGAAGTTAAAGAGATTTCCAAGATACTTTAAAAGAAATCACAATTTTAAAAGGGTTTTTTTCTTTTATAATCTTCTCTATTAAAAAAACATAAACTGCTACCCAAAGAATTAGTTTGCTTTAAAATAATGTTTAGAGCTAAAAGTTCAAAAGAGGATTTAATGGAATAAAAACAAAGAAACATTTATTGAGTTAATTTGACTCAGTGAATCTAAACATCTTATTTTATATTCTTATTTTATCATCAGGTATTTAGGAAAACTATTCAGAGTCTTCTAAAATATTCACTGAATAACTATCATTTAAAAAGATAAACTGATTACCTTTATTTACTTGAAAGCTTTGAAGCCATTTTTATGATGTTTATAAAATATAAATTTGCATACAGTCCTATTGAAGTCATATTAATGGTGCAAGCAACATTTTAAAGCTTGACACTTCTTGGTGTATAATTATTCACTTTTTTCTATACATAGACACCACACCATGTTGTCAATAAATAATTCCACTTTAATGGCAAAGTAATAATTTAGACGGACACAGGGTGCACGTTTGCAAAAAAATATATGCAAGCTGGTTTACAAGCTAGAGGAACAATAAACCAATAGAAAATACATCATCCAGTTAAGTCCATTGACACCAAGTACTTATTGTTGGGGCTTTACAAAGACTACAAAACTTTTCAGATGATTTATTTCACTGTTTCTGCCTATTTACATGATATGTTACATCAAAATGTACAAAATAGAAAATGTATACAGACAAATGTTTCACAAACTAGTTTAAGTTGTAAACTAGGTGGACCTACTGGGATGTATTGCAGGAAATTCTGTTTATGCTCATGTTTGGACTGTGTTTCTCAAAATGGCAGGGAAAGATTAGCAATTTTCTTTGATCACATATTATACAAGGGCAACTAGTCACTCATCCAGCTACACATATTGATGTTCCACAACAGATTTGATCCATGTTTGAGGCTTCAAAGTCAGGGTGACAGTTCTATGTGCATAAATTCAGTTCGGATTTCCCTTAGGGCAATAGCACCGTGTAAGGACCTATAGACTTAGTGACACTCTGAAAACTGCACAGATGTTTTGTGGTGGTGGTATTCTATAGCAACTGACCCATTGGTGGTCACAGAGAGTAGCACCAATTACACGTCCTAAAAGCAACACATTTTCACACACTCATAGAACAAGTCTATACCATGGCCTAGCCCTTGGGTTTCATAAACTTAAAACTTGTCCTTTGTGTATGGTGGTAACTTCTCCAATGACTGATCGGTTTTCATGCACTCTCTTTAAAGCCTGCCATGACAGATGGACTTTCAGACAGTTTTACTTATCCAAAAATATATTGGCTTCATGTACAGTTTTGAAGCATGCTCACTCTAGCACTGATAGCTCCTGCATAGTCATAACAACTTTAAATACAGGACAAACACACCAGATAATAACAGCTTTGAGGGTTTGCATTCTGTATTTGTTTGCAATGTACAGGAAATCTCAGCAAGTGAAACACCTCTTAACACCAACAGGATAAAATACACTTTTGTTTGTGTTTGTTTCAATTTGTGCAAGTTTTAAAAATTATTATTTACAATACCTACCCAGTAGACTGTGCAAATCTAACCTTCTTTTACAGTATAAACGCTTCCTCTTCCACAGTGACTTTACTGCTTCAGTGTTCTTTAATGCTGAATTTCTCATGTACAACAATAGCAATCAAAACAACATGCGTCAAAACTAATTAAAAAAAAATAGGGAAGGAAAGCCGAATAGTTGTGCTCATGCTGCATCTAGTGCTTCCAGCCCTGCTGGATGATAATTCAAAATCTCCTGCCTTCTGAAACTCTTTCACTTGGAACTGGATGGAATTTCACCAAGTCTTAGCTTTTAAGTGACGGTCAAAGAGCGTTTCTGGGTTATTTTATTTTGGAGGATAGGCAACACAATCTATTCACAAGGTTAAAAATACTGATCTTTCTCCTATCCATTTCTTCAAAAAAAAAAAAAGAAAAGAAAGATATACAGAGATGAGGCTACTGTGTTAACTGGTGTTGCTTGATTGTAAATGAAAAGACAGTGGAAATTACCAATGGTTTAGGATTTAAACCAACTGTTAAACTGTTGTAGAAATCTGTTTTAAGGCAGTGAGACAGCACCATAGGAAATGTTCCTTCTTTCACTGAAAAGGCTCAAACAAATAAAGCCCTAAAAAAGCCTTTTGTCAGTGTTGACTAATAATTGGTATAAAACTCTTGCTAAGGGAGTGGGCAGGTGGTTTAAAAAGACCACTGTGGTAAAAACAACCTTATAAAACCGGTGACTCATGTACTAAAAAGTTGGTGGAGCACATCATGAGAACATGGCAGTTAGAATTAAATTGGCACTTGTCCAGTTTGCCATAGTAGTGTTTTTCTGGTGGTTGCACAATTCCATTTGTGCTTATGGAGGACTGGCCTCTTGGATTTGTTCTGGAATGGGGTGAGCGCACAACACAAACACTACTGAAGCACTGGGACCAGCACCGTGTGGCACAAAGGAGGTTGGACGGATCAGAAAGATGGACCCTGCCTGGGGAAGAACAGCCCCTCAGAGGAAACAAAAGGAAGGGACAAAAAAATAGTCTCCATTGTAAACTTTTAAAGAGGAAACAAAGAAAGTCCAGCTTTGCTATCCCATGTGCAATCTATTCAGTTGCCCTGTCATTAGGGTCCTTTCCAGTTGAGTAATGGAGCCTTCTATTACTCCACAGATATAAAAAATGCTTAGAAATTAACTAAAGTTAAGCTTCCATTGCAATTTAGCATCTCGGCGGTTCAGACTTAGTTCTGCTGCCTCCTTGGAGACCACAACTCTGGGTCAGGGCCCTTGACAGGGTGCTTTTATACTGGCAGTGGTTTAGTGAAAATACCTTTCTTTTGAAACATTTTTTTAAAAGCAGTCTTTTCCCCTAACTTTTTTCATCATCTAGAGGGTAGATTCAAGAGATGAATCCAAAATGTCTTCATGGTGGCTGGTGCTTTCGCTGTCGCAGCTTTGTGTGCTCGAGTAATTGGCTGCTTCTTGAAGTTTCATTAGCATATTCATCTGAAGAAACAAAAAAAAGAGACATCGATGTAGGCAATGATGCATTGACTAAGCCAGCCCATAAAAACCAAGGCCCTGAGCCACACCGAAGAGGCGTCTTATCCCATCCAAGTAACACAGGAAAACAATTTTAGATTTTTACTCGTTGCCCCTGGCTCCTATGCTGTTTCTCCCAAACATGACTACAACACCAAACCAGAAGGACAAAATAGGGCCTCTAGATAACTCTTTTATTTGGGGTTGTGAATGAATACTGCTCCAGCAGGGAGACTGGAAAGGAAACCGTATCACAGCTGGACATCTGGGTTCGTTGCTGGAAAGGACGCCAAGCTTCTCAGCTTTTTGGCTGGGAGAAGCAGAAAGCATTGAATGGCAACTGAAAGTCGTGAATGTTCATACACATACAGACGCATACACAAGCACACACGCACAGTCCCTTGAGAGAAGGAGGGGATGGAGTGGAATGAAGCCAGCTGCTGCACACAAGCACACCATCTGCTGTTTAGGAGCTGACCTCGGGAGGAGGTGACTGAATAAAGCGAACCATGAGTGTTTGAAGAGGGAGAAGGAAAGAATTACTGTCAAGTTTGTGTAGTTAGATTTCTGGCTAAAATATGATTGATATATCACCGAAAACAAAAACCATCATTTGGAACAATAGCAGCTGTCTCAAGTTTCCTAGCCTTATAGGAGAATGGTAATGTTTGTTCTCGTAAAAGGGACATATGCATGAAAGCACCTGGGGAGAAAGGCAGCTAGCATTTCCATGTATCATAAAATAAAAAGCAGTCGCATTGCTTGAATTTTGACAGCTCTGGAGCGCCCCCTGTTAGAAATGGACTTTTTCTTTTTTTTAAATGTGTGCTTGATAAATGCTTGTGAAATAAATGATAAACTGGTAATCACCAATTTCAGCAAGAATTCCTTTCTGACAAAAGGAATTTGAAGTCATTTTAATAGTCTTCAGGATAATTTGTTTTAACCTAATTTTCAATCTAACTCTCTGAATTTATTAAATAAGCTACATAAGGTTGTGAAATAAAAGTAGTTAGTGATAACTTCTCAAACTCAGTAAGCCAAGAAAATCAAATGTCTCCTTCAACATAGTTTCTTTCTCTTCTACTCTGCTCTCCCTTTTTCTCTCAGTCACACCCCCACCTTCCTACCTTCATGTCCATTCATATTCTTTCTCAAATTTCTTTTATCAACCTACCACTCATTAGCAGCTGCCTGTATGTTCAAGCATTTGGGTGAAACTGATCTGTAAAATAAAACTGAGTGTTGAGCATCCTGGTGATTTAGTAAGAGTAGAAATGGTAAATAATATCTTTTTAAAATGATACAACTGTATCTTAGACACAAAAGTTTGAAATCACTTGAATGCTGGATGTTGTAAAAGTTTTGTTTAATAGTATTATTATTAAAGTCTTAATTTTGCCATACTGTAAATATGTTCCATTGTAATACAGTCCACATCTCAGATTCATAATAAAGGTATAGCGTGTGATTTACTTTGCCTTTGCATAGTATTATTTTGTGCATTCAAATCAAGGGAGATTACAAGAGAAGATTATGTATGATTTAGTCATTATCGTGATACATCAGAATCCTCCAAAAAGTATTAATATTTTTCCTCTCTTCTTCCCTGCTTCTTCCCCATGCTCATGCTACAGTTTGCATGATATGCCCCTTCCGAACCTCTTGTTGAAGTTTTATACCCATTGTGACAGTGTTGGGATGTAAGGCCTAGTGGGAGGTGATGAATCATGGGGGCATATTCTTCATGATCAGATGAATGCCATTCTGGTTGGAGGTCAGTGAGTTCTCACTCTGGAGGGAATGGATTAGTTCCTGTGTGAGAGCGGGTTGTTAAAAAGAATCTGGTTCTTCTCTCACCATGTAACCTCTTTGCACACTCCCACTCCTCTTCCACTTTCCACCATAAGTCCATGCAGAATGAGGCTCTCACCAGATGTAGCTGCCCAATCCTAGACTTTCCAACCTCCAGAACCATGAGCCAAATAAATCTCTTCTTTACAGATTGCCCAGCCTCGAGTATTCTGTTATAGCAACATTAAATGGAAGAGGACATCTATAGTCATAAAGCTAATGTTTATCATTTCTAACACGTTGATCAAGTCCTTATCATCACTGGTACTTACAAATCTGCTAAACTTCCAGGTTGCATCCTATCTTCTGCAATCTGTCCTCTCTCTGCTCTGTTACTAAAGTGATATTTAAAAACTGCAGATCTAACTGGGTAAATCATGGCTCAGACCCCTTTGATGCTTCCCACTGTCTGTGTGATAAAGTTTTAATTTTCTGCAGTGATAACAAGGTCAGAATGATCTAGCAATTGTATACTCCCATAGTTTTAATTTCTACCACCAACTGGTGTATAGTTCCCTGAACTCATCATTTTTATTACACTGTCCTCTAATGTTTTACAATCTATTTCTTTAATTTTGGATATGCTCCCTCCAACCATATAGTGAACTCCTATTAATCATTCAAGATACAGCTCAAGCATCTCCTCTGTAAAAATGTATTCTAACTGTGTCCTCAATGAACGTACAATTTTACCTAACATGTACCTCTATTCTGTTACTGCACTTTACGTAGGTAGAAGCCTCTCTTCACTGCTGGAATTTAACCTTCTTGAGATCAGAAATAATACTGTATTTATCTCCTGATCACCAAGTCATAGCACTAAGGACATCCTCATTAACATTCATGTGTTGTTAATGATGAATACACATTGTATTTTTAAAATAATGTGAGATATACCAAAAACTTGCATCCTCGTTCAGATTCAGAAAGTCTCTCCTCTCTTCTTCCTGTTTCTTTGCCATACTCATTGCTATGGTGATTTCTGACCCTAAATAGCGGATGTTTTCTAGGATTTCTGATTCAGAATGGACTGAAAATATATGTTGGCTTCATGTTAGCAATTACAGAAATATATAGAAATAAAAATAGATAGAAAATATTTATTTTTAAAATCAGAGAATGCCTGATCCAAAGATTTAGTTTTAGATGATGTCTTACTATTTAGCATGCAAGACATCGTAACACCCTGTTTCTTAAGATGCTAACTAGAGCACCAGGTTAGGAACCAGGAATTTTTTTACTCCAATTCTCATGCCAGAATGGGAAACCTTGAATTTCTTTCTTGTACTAGAAGACAAGTGCATTCAGAACCAGGAAAAAGGGTGCTTTATGGAATTAGCTGACCTGGACTATGAGAATTGGGAAAGTTGGGGGCATTTCCTAAGGGTTTAATACTCTACAGACTAAAACTGAGAACAAATCTTATAAACACCTCTCCTTATCAAACAAACATATTATATAAAAACTGCAGCGGTAAGACTGGACTTTTTGAGGAATTCAGATAACATAACCCATACTCATATTCTAAAGCTTATATTTACTCTACTAATCATTCTATCAGCAATTATTTAGTGTATACTCACAATTATGCTGGATTCAAACCAATTTCCCCCACCACTGTTGATTTCTAACTGTGTATCATCTAAAAGGCCATGTACCATGTTATAAAATTATAAGTCTGGGCTCTTAAGGAATATATTGCCTAGATCAGAAATCAACAGGAAATCCCTGGACTCTAAGTAGGTCTATGTATATACTTCAGTGATTTTATGAAAGTCTTAAAATTGTATGCCAAATTTTCAGTGTGTGTGCATTTTTCTGGGGAGAGGATATTGAAAGTTTATCAGATTTTCCACAAGAAACTCCCAAAATGTTAAGAATGATTAGCTGAGATGATGATGGTGTATATGTGTCAAGGTTGTTAGTGTAAGAGTATTCCCTAAAATATCAAATAATTTTATGTCCTTAGGTATAGTCACGGGTTATTATTTTTAATTATTTCTGTTTTGTGTTTGTTTGATTTAAACAAGATAATGACTTTTATTTCAGTATCTTTTCTTTCTGTATTGGTTGTACAAGTCCAACATGCTCTTTAGTCATACAATGGTGAGCTAATAACACTTTACATTTGATATCAATATATTGAAAGTAATCTATACAAATAAAAAATAGATATATAAAAAGTGTTTTTTCCTAATACTACATAGTTAATATTTTCAGAATATTCATACTTTAGGGTTTTACAGACTTTTATTTCAATTATTCCACTATTTTAAAAAGTAAATAAACCATAACTTCCATTTGATTTCCAAGTCAGTTTATCCTTCTCTATAGTAGGGAACAGAAGACCCATTCTATACTGTTAGTCAGGTTAGTTGATAAAGGCAAAATATTTTTTAGTTCTCCATGTGTACATTACATCATAATTTTTGTTTTTCTATTGAAGAACAAGATTGAGTTTTCTCTCAAATGCCCACTGAATTGAGTCATGATATTTGAAAATTTTATTTAATTACATACACAATTTGATGCTAAATAAGGGAAGAATTATAGTCTAAGAATTCATTCTGGTTGTAATGTTTCTTGATTCTTTTTAAGCATACAAATTTGGTTTTCATTTTAAGATTATCATCCAGTGAAAGCAGCCCAAGGATAATAGGGTTACAACTGTTCCAAATATTGCCTAGGATAACAAATGTCTTTGATAGAAATGACTAAGTACTAATGAGTACACACTATAGTCATATTCTATAGGAAGAAATGGACATCAGATTCTTACCAGGGGATCTCCTTCTGTGTCAGTTTGTGGAATGTGCTTTGAGGTTGTGGCTTCCTTAGTGGATGTGCAGCTTTCATACCCAACATCTTCTGGTCGCAGCGGAAGTAAAGCTGGGCTCTCCTGAGGCAGAGATGCTGAGCTCCATGGGTATGTGTCAAGCACCCACTTTGAAGGATCTTCCCATGGCGTGCGTTTCCCATACATCTAAAAGTTGATCCCATATTTAGCACATATAAAATGCATTTCTATTCAGTTAAAAAGGGGACTACTAGTTGGATGTAATTTTTTGACACATTGAGTTCTTATGAGACTTTCAAGGGAATTAAGTATCTGTATACAATTCTTCAGATTTAAACTTGTATCTGTCTACATAGCTCAATTTAAACTCGAAGGCTAGACAAAGCTGAACATCTGGAACAGATGTCAGCATTTGGGGGAGAATATAAGGGAGATATATTATAAATACACATAGAAATGATCGCCCACATTTACTTTTACTAGTAATTTTACAAACCAAGAGAAAACTAAAGGGTGAAAAATAAAAGCTTCAATTATGGAAGATTTTAAAAAATATGCTTGCCATTAAATAGAGTTCTCTACTAAAGTGTACCTTGGAAAGATGGAAATAAAAGTAAAGGAATTTATTTTTTTTCTACCTAATGCACTCTACTCAAACTTTCTTCTAGAGTAAGAATACTTTCTCTGATAATAGTTTTCCCATGGTCAACTTCCTCTTTAATCCCATTGCGTTCTGTAATAACTCTTTTTAGATTTTTGTATTTCAGGCCACTAGTAAAAGAGGGTAAAAAATAGGAAACTGAATTATCAACTTTACAACAACCATTATTGGGCAAATTGCCCAATAAGAAAGAGATGATATAGTCTTGTTAAAGTACTGGTAGTGGAAGAGAAGAATAAAGTACTGGCAGTGGAATAGAAGACTTAAGATGAATCCAATTAAGATGAATCCAGTTTCTTGAATGTTAAACATTTTTAAGCTGGAAGCAAGGCTGAACCCAAACTGGAAAGAGCACCCTGAAGAGAAGAATGAGACATTGAAAAAAAAAAAGTATAATTTTACAAGGGGGCACAAAAAAGTGAAAATTAAGAGAAGAGGGCAAGGGCAGTAACATAGGGACACTTGTTCCTTACATTACTTTCCCTTCCCATTTGACTTGCTTTGCCAAGGACAGTCGTGTTTAGCAGGTGAATATTTGGTCTCATGACATACTTTGGTTTGTTGATAGATGGCTGTGTTGTGTAGTTTGTTTGGTTCAGTAAGACAAAAGGCAAAATGATGGACATTAACACCACAAAAACTTTATGGACTGACTTGGAGTTTTCTTTTGAGTTTCTTCTGGAGAAGTTGGACTTACCTAAAATAAAAGGGAGTCTAGCTACTGATATCTGTGCATTTCCTTAGGAGATGATGATAACAGAGATGACAATCATTAGACTTTTTAAAAAATAGTTATCTCATTTTAGAGCAAAAGTTTCCTCTCAGTTACAAACTTTATAGATGTAAAATACAGCATGCTACACAACTTAAACCAATTGAAGCAAAACATGCATAATTCTTGGAAAGCTTAATTACATTTGTTTGTTTTAATGTAAGTCTAGGATCAACTGATTCCAGGCTTTTAAAGAACCAGCCAGGACAGCAAAATTGGAAATGACCAATGAAAAGCTAAATGGGCCCAGTTCAGAGTGAAATACATATTGTAGAAAAAGAATTGAACAAAGAGAAATATAAATATTCAGAATGAGATGAATTGATTGCTGACTTTTTAAGAAAGAATCAGCAGCATCAAAATCAAAATCCATTGTATCACCAACATGCTTTCCAACTAGAACATCTGGCAGAGAGCATTCCCCATGAGGTTTTTCACAAAAAAAAAAAAAAAAAAAAAAATCAGCCTTTATCTGAAGATACTATTTTTATTACTCTGAACTTAGAATGCCATTTTTTGCTACCAGGCTTTGTTTCTCCACCTCTTCCTCCAATCAAAGATTCTTTGTTGCCGGTAGATCCATGAGAATGGATTATGACAGATACGATTCCTTTGCTTCTTGCTCCCCTAGAAATACTTTCAGCTGATAGACTTTTCTGGCCCAGCACAGTCTTCAATAGCAATGAGAACTGTCTACCCACCAAAGGATTTTCCTGTTTTTCCCTTCCTGTGTGCTGAATTCCCCTTCCCCAACAACCCCTACATCACGGTTGATTCATCTTTCACACTAACCTACTACCAAACATCCTGAATGAACCACAGCAAGAAATGAGACATTTTTATCCCTCTTCAAAAATAATTTTGAAGTAGCTCTCAGTTTTAGTTCGAAAAACTAATCCTTAAGTGATTATACTTTTGCCCAAATGGAAACTTTATAGAATTATAATTCCCCACATAATATTCTATAAATAATATAAATTTAAATATGAAACAAAGAACCCATGCACCTTCTGAAATGAGATCTAAGGAAGCTAAGCAGTTTTAGGCATTATCATTTTGGGGTTTTTACAAAGTTTCTTTTGCTTTCTATTAGCAAGAAAATATTAAATAAGGAGAATTTAATTTGTAAATACTTGGATAATGGTTTGTTAATATCAAAACCATAGCTAGAGAACAAATAATGTATTTAAATATTAACTTTACAATTATGAGTTCTGAAATTTTCATAAAATATTTTTTTTTGGTACAAATAATCAACATAGAAACATCCAATGAAACATCCAACTTACATCCTAGGTAGTATAATAGTTTTAGAAGAATCCTGAAACATGATATGTTATACTTGAAAAATGAAAACATTTGTATAAGCTTTTATTTTGTTGGTGGTACTTGCTTGGGGTAGATTTGGCTCATACCCTTAAAAATGTTAAATCTGATAATTTAAATCTAGAGTAGAACCAATCAATAGCATTCTTTAGGATCTTAGCTTTATCTCTTAGGCTTCAGGGTATCCTAATAAAATTCATCATATTCACCAGAACTATCATTTTACTTCCAAATGATAGTAAAATGAATGCCATTCTACTAGATAAAGAGATCATGATATTAAAAGGGAGTGAAAGAGGAAAAAATAGATGGAAAATTTTTTAGACAGTAAAATGAAAACACAGCATTATAGATGATAGACTGTGTAAAACATAAACTGTATCTTAATTCTAGTAGTAGTTGTAAAAACCATAAATATAGAAGCCCTTGGCTGAATTACTGAAAAGGAGACAAGATTCTTCCTTAATAAATTGGGTGATTATGTTACACAAATTTTAAAGAGTTTTATAATTCCACAATTTCAAATTCAACTTAAGGAAATAGCAAGACTTAAGGAAAAATGACAATGTATTTTGTTGGAGAAATATGGATTTCTTTTTGTGATACATTTTCATTTTTTAGTTAAGAAAGAGAGAAGGGCGTTGGTTACAGGGCCTCAAGAGATCAGGCACATAAGTGGAAGAGCAAAGATGCTATTAAACCAATCTGTCATAGATCAAAAGATCAACTGACTGCCTTAGAATTTAGAGTACTCCCTCCAAAATAGTAAAGGATCCTGCAAGTGATATTAAAGGGCTTCAAACAATGGAGTATACTAAAAATGGGAAACTTCACAAGCAAAAGCTACTTGTTAAAAATTAAGCGCAAAAAAGAAAAAACAAGTCCAGCCCCAGCAACATAGTGAAATCACGTCTCTAAAATAATAATATTAATAAGAACAATAAAAATAGTGGAATGTGGTGGTGTATGCCTATACTCCCAGCTACTTGGAAAGCTTCATCACTTGAGTCTAGAAGTTCGAGGCTGTGAGCCACAGTTGTACCCTGCACTCCAGCCTGGGTGACAGAGTGAGACCCTGTCTCAAAAAAAAAAAAAAAAAAAAAAAAAGGAAGAAAGAAAGAAAAAGAGAAATGGAGAAAGAGAGAGGGAGAGATGGAGGGAGGGAGGGAGGAAGGGAGGGAGGGAGGAAGAAAGAGAGGGAGAAAAAAAGATAAAAGAAATTATGTGATAAGAGTTTAAATAGTCAAGGGTCATGTAAACATGGCTGTGACATAAGATGTATAACTGGTATTAATTATATGTAATTAATTAGGTATCTAATAAAAACAATCTGTAAACATCCATGACAACAATTTGGACTTAAATGTGTAGTTGTTGAAATAACTATGCCTTTTCTTTCTCTTACATATTTGTTCTCAGAACAGTCAAAATATTATAAACTATTTGCTCTTGAAAACTTTATTGCTCTATTTATATAATTCATGCCTTTAGTTTTCTGCATAAATACCCAGATAATTGTGGGCTTTTTTGCTTTTAAAATATTTTTTTTTGCTTTTTTTTTTAATAGCAATGAAAATTAAGTACTATACCTGAAGACCTTCTCTCACTGCCTCCAGAATATAAGGTACTAAAGAATAGTTCCAGAGATCCATGAACCACACTCTAGAACCTTCTACATCCATGGGGCAAGGAAGAAAAGCCGGGGACCTGAGAAGGAACAAATAACAAAATATTTTATGAATTATATTTAATAATCTAAAAATATATCCAGACACCATTTTGGAATATAATATATTTCTTGCAAATTTCCTAGAAAATTATATTATTGGCCAGCTTGATTATACTGAAGACCCAATATCCTAGCCTGTTCTATCTTTTTGCAATAAATATTTATCTAGGACACAATATACTAGAGTTAGGAGAAATCATAAAAGTCATAATCCAGTCATCCTGTCCCATTTCAGAAACAACAAAGCTGTGCTTAAATGAATTGGCAAATGTAAAACACATCACTATTTGCAGAATTGGGACCTGGCATGACTGTTTTGTTCCCCATGTAGAATTATTCTTTCTAATCTAAACTGTTTACAGTGAGTACATTTTTATGATCTATAACAATATGAAAGAGACTTCTGTAGTGCAATTAAAGAAGGAATACAAATGTAAACATCTTTATGCGAACTAAAGAGAAATAATTCAGTTTTGTCTTCATGAAAAACACAAAACACCTAAATTGTCTACAAAACATCTAAATTATCTGTAACTAAAATCTTTTCTCACAACTTTATTTGACATGCTATTTAGCCAAATTTGTTTTTAGTATAAAAAGTATCCTCAGAAGATACCATTCATTTCCAGCGGCTATCTGATTTTTAGATATTTGTCCATATTGAACTTATTTGATCTCAGTAATATATTAGCAAATATTTCATATCAAATATTAAATATCTCAGTGATATTTAACTGTCAGACAAAATGAATTTAATGGGAGATACAAAGCTAAGAAGAAAGTAAACTTTCAGGAGGAAAAAAAATAAATTTAAATCTTTGGAAGCTTGAAAAAACATTAGCTTTGCTTGTTATTTTCTACCATCCAATCTGGCCATCTTTACCACGTACTGTTAGTTCCTGGAAAATGGCATATTGTAATTTTGGAACTCACCAATGGTAACATCAGAAGAACTGTGTGTTTCCAAAAAACTGTTGAGATGATGCCATGTCTTAGGAATCCAATCTATAATTTTGACTAGGTCATTATTGCGTATGTTCCTTTCTATTTCTATTTCTATCAGTTTTCTTCGAAGATATCTGCCTAAAAAGCCTTTCACTGGTTCTGTATGATTTGCACATAATACCCACCTACAAAAAAAAATCAAAAATTTTTATATAAATTACATTTTACATTCACCGTGATTATTTTTCCAATAGAAAATAATTATGTTCTCACTTTAATTGGTGGCCACATTTTGATGATCAAAGGTGCTAGGAGGTCTACTAGCATGAGAGCTACAATGTAACTAACTCTAATTTTGAGCTAAAAGGAAGCGCATGTGCGTCAGAAGTGAGTGGGAGTCTACATGCTGAACACTCTTGTGTAGGAGAATCACTAATCCTGAAATAGGAACTTTCTTCACATTTCTCACACTTAGAAGGAATATACTCTACTTTAACCAGGGACATAGTGAATAGAAAAAAACGTTTTCTTTTCTCTTATTTTTTCTTTGTTTAAAGAAACACATCTGATTACAGGTTGAAGATTACAAAATATTCACTTGATGAAGAGTGCCAGAAGAAGTGAGAATTACTTTCACACCACGGGTCATCCCTGGCAAGATTTGTCAAAGTAAAAATGGAAAAACAACTCCCCAAAACAAACAAAATGTCATCCCTCTCCCCATGCACAAAAAACAAACAAACAAAAAACCTTCAATTTAACTTTACCTGAAATTGTGATGCAGCTCTAGATTTGGTGATGAAGAAACTCCCTGATTCATTGTTCCAATAATATACGGACTACAAAAAAATAAATAGAACATTTTAATTTACTGGAGGTAAAAGTGATTAATTCATTAAATTATTTTAGAAAACAACTAGGATAGATATGGATTATTCTATTTTAATATTTGTCTTTTAAAGGGTAATTTTGTAACAGAAAATGACAAAAATCACCAGACTAGAAATTAATACTTGAGGTTCTAATTCTAGCTCTGGCATCAAGGCAAGGTATTTTCTCTCCCTGAGCCTTAGTTTATTTGTAATTTACATTATTTGAGTAAACAGTTTAGTTAGAAAAATCACAGGGGTTTTGTCCCACATCTGTTTGTAACTTCAAGAAAATCTCTAGCAGAGATAATTGGAATATTTGGCACTATTAATACTAATTTATGTTGATATTCTTATATGTCCTTGCTTTAGAGGCCATGCCACAATGAATCTTTAGTAGGTTTTAAGATTTTTTAATACCTTACTTTAACCTTTCCTTTTATTGTAAATATTTAAAAATCACACTCATTAATCGAGGGAGCTACAGCTGAATGTATTAAGTGTATCTCTTAAAAAGGTTAAATTTAAACTTTGATATAAACTGAGAATGAAACCAGGGCTGTAAAGGTTCCATTTAGCTTTAATTTCCCTGATTAAAACTATTCCATCATTGATACTGGTTTCACAAATGTTCATCATGTCTGCAGAAGCTAACATCATTAAGGAAGCAATGTTTTCATAAGAGTGCCTGGGACATGGTTGCTGAATGAATACATAGATATTCTAAGGAATGCATATGGATTCTTTAAAACTATGCTATAATATTAAAGAGGGCTTCTCAAATTAATGGCATCTATTATAAGTCTAAAAATAAGAACTACTCAGGTAATTCATATGTTAATTAGCTAGAGTTAATCATTCCACAGTATGCATTTACTTCAAAACATCATGGTGTACACAATCAATATGTACAATTTTATCTGTCAATTTCAAAAGTAAAAATTAAATATAAAAAATTAAAAAAATTAAAAACAAAATGCATACAGGCACAAGAAAGCAAATTTGATGACAATTATTTTATATTTCATTATTCAAAATATTTGATAAGCATACCATTTGTTGTATTTACAATTGAGGAAACCATTGAAGATATCACTCAGAGAACCCACATGATGAAGATTATCAAGAATTATTACAACTGGGAGCTCTACTCCATTGTTATCAGCACTACACTGTTCAGCCAGGTTAGCTAGATATTGTTGCAATTCCTTTTAAAAAAATGAAGAAAACAGATACATCAATGATAAATATATACTAATGGTAAGCAGTTAATATTTTAGGAGTAGCGCGCTTTGTCTTCTATTCAGTTTATTTCATTAAAGTCATAGGTTATTCAACTGATATAAACTCTTATTCTACACATCAAAAATCATATATTGCTGACAGAATAAATTATTTTAAATAAAAGAGAGAAAAAGGAAAGCAATAGAAGATTCAGTACGAAACACCTGCAGCAAATATAAAAGTATAAACATGAAAGCATATTTCTCAGTGCTTTTCTCCCTGAAAGAAAAGCCAAAATGAGTTCTGGATATAAACTTTTACGATAAACCATACATATTGAGATTTTATTCTGAGTTTTGGTATTCAATGATAAAAGTAGATTTTAGCAACTTTAATATTTCAAGTATGAACTAAATTCAAAATGGCACTTCTCAGATTCCACTAATATTTTTAATGTGTTAATTCTAATTCATGTTGATGGGGTATATTTCAAAGTGCAGTCATAGGATCCTGATACAAGTATACTTACTTAATTATTTATTTATAATCTGCATGCAATTGCTGTATTTTTAAACAAAGACAAAAATTACTTATATTTCACCTGGTGAAATATAACATTAGCATTTAGTATCTCTAGTTTCTTGGTTCTTTTACAGGTATTGTTCCTGTCTAATAGCTTTTAATCTAAATATGATAACCAGTTTGCTGATTGACTGCTCTCACAGATGGGTAGGCTGGGAACATAATTAGATTTTTTAAAATTATCCTAATCAGTAAGAACATTTCCATAATATCTGCATATTTACAATGACATTTTCAATTTGCAAATCGTGCTCAGGTTTATAAAACAATTCCATGATTCCAGTTTCTGACAGCCAGGTAAATAGGTGAATTGTTCACTCTAGATACGACCGCTCTCTATCTGTAATACCAGTGCTGAACTAAAAGTGGGAGATAAAACAATGGCCAGGATTTTTGAGGCATTTAGTAATTTTCATTTATGTTCAAATATAAAATTTATTAAAAAAATAAAGTACTATTAGTTTTCTATTGAGCTAGTCACATAAAATTTTGTCTAAGTCAGATAATGCAGAAATATATGTTTAAAAACAGCTGAATATTCTGGAGAATTATGTTTACTTTGAAAGAAAAAAGTAAAATTTATATCCCTAATTTAGCTACATTAAATCATTCATTCATTTATAAAATACTATCTATCTATCTACTGTGTTCATAGGCTTAGACTAAGCCCTGGGTATACAAAAATAGGGAAGTATTATTCCTGCTATCAATAATGTTTAAGTAGGTTTAACATTTATTATGAAATGCACCAAGTACTTTTCTGGACATGAGGACTAAAGGGTAATCAGGCTGTCTTTCCCTGTAAGCTTTAAGAGTTGTCACATTAGGGACTGGAATTTAAATATGACAAATGATTTCAATATAATATCATAAATACATTATAAGATATGAGAAGTCAAGGGAAGAGAATTAGCCTAGATGCTGGGTGTCAAGAATGGTTTTCTGGAGGAGGTAACGCTGGAGCCTGAGAGGGGTGGTAGGCATACACATAAATAATGATGAATTTACACAATGCAAGGTAAAATATTCCATGAGAGAAGACAAAGGGGGCATGTGGCCTACAGGAGGGGAAAGAGATTAAATCCAACTGAAGCATCCTGCTGGCACCAAGGATTTAGAGATAAAACATAATTTCTGTCTTTCAGGAACTTAGACTTGATAAGCACAGAAGCAGGCCAGCAAGTGTTTCACAATACAGTGTGCTAAGTGAAATGCACAAAACATTACAGGGATACTTAAGAGAGGCATCTAATCCAGTCTTAAGGTTCACAGAAGAGCAGAGTACATTGGTTAAAAAGCAAAAAAAAAAAAAAAAAATTGAAGTCTAAAGATAAAAAGTGAAAGTTGAAAAGTGTAAGTGTATGATGTGTTTTGGGAAATAAGTGTTCTGTTGTTACAGAAAATTATAGTACATGCCAGTGGTGGTGGCAATAAAAAGAAAAACGGCTAAATTCATGCAAAAGAAGTTGCATTTTATTATATAAACAAGTGTCAAATATTGGTATGTTCATTTCCTTCTCTGTTTTCAGTAGAGAAAAGCAATTTATTTATCCAAGGAAACAGAAATGTGAAAAACATAAGAATTAATTAGAAATGGAAATAGCATTTAAGAATCTTATTACCTTCCTGGAATAGAAGGTCAGGCATATATCTATATAATTCTCAGTCAAAAAAATACATACTTCAAAAAAGTATAGATCAAAGATTTTGTTTATAGTATGTAAAGATTGCCTGTAGCCTCTGAAAAAGGCTTTTTGGTGGCAGTCTTATTTGCTATTATTCCCTTATTTTTAAGACTGGGTAATATCTTGATGTTTAACATGAGAGAAGAGCTTTCCAAATACAGAATAATCAGTCAGAAACATGAAAATATGATATCAATGTAGGAAAAAAGCTAAGAGCATGTGTTTTGTGAAAGTAAATGGTGGTCATGAAAATGGAAAGGAAACTTTGCAACCTTAAATGATTAGTAAGATCATTGAAAATTTCCTGTTGGCAGTGAAGAAACATTGTTCTGGTGATCTGAGTAAGTAGTCAAAGCCGTGATTTAACATGTGGCAAACATATTGAAAGGAAGAAGTGAGACCAGCCAAGAGAATATTGAAATTATTGAAGCCTAGAGATACTAAGGGACTGCACAAGGAACAGTGTGATGTTTTTGATCTAGTATAGAAAGCAATGAGAAACTATTAAAAAATTTTAAGCCGTTAAGATTTTAATTATGAAAAGATGTTCTATGTTCCATGAGGTGAATGAATATATCCCAAAAAAAGAGAGAAGGGAAATTTAAGGGAGACTGTGTATCATGCAGTTACAAAATAATTGTAAAAATCCAAGAAATAGAGGAGGCTATTAATCTGGGGTGGAGGGTGGTTGTGGTGGAAAGGAATGAAAGAGTATGGACTTATAATATGTGTTTGGGGCTGAAATTGTCAATTTTCAACATGTATATTTAGTAGGTGAATAGAAACATATTTGTAACATAACAGAAAGCTTACAAAATTGGGAGAGTGGGCATGGCTGATAGTGTTTAATTGGAGTCAACCACGGAAGTCAACACAAGTTGAAGTCATGAGAGTCATACAAAGGAGAACAAAAGTGAGAGAGAACAGAATAGTTCATTATAGAGAAAAACAGTTTCATTTACTGGGAAGAGAAGGAAGATAAGAGAGTGAAAAAACTGAAAGGGAATTTACCAGGGGGTAGGAAACAAACAAAGAGAGAGAATGATAATCATGAATGTCAGATGTGGAGAGAGAGAGAGTGGGGCGGGCACAAAAGAATTGAATTTCATAATTAGCAGGTCACTGGGTCATCTTTGGACAATCAGAGCCTGTAGATTCTAATTCTAGTGTGGCTTTCTTTCATCTTGAGAGGATGGTAGATCCCTTGGAAATCTGATGGTAGGTATAAACCAATGGATGTAGAAACAGGCAAACACAAACATAATTTATTCATATAACAAGAGTTTTTCACAGATTCCCTTGAAATAACTTCATGATACCCATTTCAGCTTGACAAAAATGAAATCTTAGATTGAGGCACTGATGACTGTCATTAAAAGTCTTTTTTTCCATATCTCTACTCAGGTAGAAGGAAACAGACATATCTGTCAGATGGACACTGGCAATGAGATGAATCCCATACTCTGAAACTATAGGTGGAACACCACAGTTACATAAAAATGGTAGATCACTGTTTTCTCAGATTCTGATGCCAGACACACTAACAAGGAGTCTACCAAGTCCAGTTTTCTGATCTTTTCCAACCTAACATTCCAAATGGCTTCAGCTGGCCACGTAGTCTCTACTAAATCCATCTCTAGCTGTCTGGGCCTACTATATCGAATGTCACAAAGTGTAATTGTTTATGTGTACTGCTCTCAATCAAAATATTCCAGCTGGCAGCTTGAGGGGAGGGCTTGAAATGCGAGAGAGGAACAGAATGTAAAGTGCAGAGGTACCGAAAACATGAAAAGATGTTTTTCATTTGATGATTTGTGTTTCGATTTGCTTTTTTTTTTGAATCAGTAAGTGCTTTTCGGATTTGTCTCTTCAGTGCTATCTATGGCACAGCATAAAATGCGTCAGCAGTTAAACAGCTCCAGGTTTTCAGGAACAGAATTTACTATTTCATGCCTCATTAGCATTTTACTTTAGTAACTCTACACTGTTAGTATCCCTAACACAATCTCAACTTGTCATCCCCTCTTTTTTATATTTATCCTCACTTACCCTTACCCCAACTTCCAAGAAAATAGTGGCTATTCTCTGTCAATTTGGCAAAAATTGGCCAAATTCTCTGGCAATGAGTTGGTATTCAGTATTACTTGATAGCTTGTTCACATCTTCAACCATAAAGAATAACATAAAGAATAAACATTTTTTCAGTTATACTTTGTGCTTTCTTGGGAACAAATGCTATTGTGATTTGTTCAAGAGTTTCTTCCTATGACTGTTTCCTAGCATCATTCGCTACGCCAATGCTTGGCAATGCTGTTTCCCTGCACATTATTTTACAATAAAATATTGAACTGACCTAATAATGGCACAAATTATTGTCCTCTGAAAAAGCAAAAAATAAGAGTATTGGAAATACTTAATCAAAAAAGTTAAAAGGACACTAACATGTTCTTAATAGAACATGTCTAAGCAATAAACTTATTTCCTAAGCTGAAATAAAAAGAACAGATAAATATATTATATATATATATATATACACACACACACACACACATATTTTAGGGAAAGCTATGTTTTATAATAAATGGGAATTACCTATTTTTTTAGCATGTCAACTACATTCTAATGAAGCTTCATCTATTAAATCCAAAACTTGATTTTAAGTGAAACTCTGTCTCACAGACACATACACGCACACACATACTCATTCATTTAGTCCTTAGAATAGCTCTACTATTTTCCCCATTTTACAGGCACTTTATCAAAATGCCATGGTCTTTTTGCTCTTGTTTTCTAAGCACTTTTTGTTCCATAAAAGAAGCACCTTGTAAAGAGTTCTCTCACACTAACATAGAGAAAAAATACTGGAGATTAGTCGACTAAAGAGGCCTTTCAAAATCTTTCATATTTTTTTGACTTAAAATATTTAAAACTGTGCTAAAAGGCTCTTATATAAAGATATGAGGAGACAGAATTCACAGTAAGCAGTAAACATGTTAGCTGAAGCAAACAAACAATTGTGCTCTTCCTACTTTTGCTCAAAGAGTCAAGTATTCTACCTCAGGTTCTACGTTTTTCTTTAGATGGTGGTTCAACCACAATTTGAATAGGGTCTGAGTTCCAAGGAAATAGTCAGAATTTATGCATTGTATTTATTTAACTTTAAGAGAGCCCATTGTGTTTTATGTACATCATTGTTCTTGAAGGATACATATAAGACAGTTTTGAACAAAGATGCGTGTGTGTGTGTATGTGTGTGTGTGAGTGCGAGTGCACACGTGTGCACTGTGCATATGTGTGTGTGTTTATGAGAGAAATCTTCACTGGGAGTCAAGGGCTATGATTAAAAATTGCAAGTAACCCTTATATTGTGCTTGCTACTTGTGCTATTTCTCTCCCTCTCTCTTTCTGACACACACACACACACACACACACACACACACACACACACTCATTTATTTAGTCCTTAGAACAGCCCTACTATTTCCCCCCATTTTACAGATGAGAAAGTTAATACTTTTTGTTCATTAAGCTATATGCCTGGTTTATTTCAAGAATCTAATGGGGTTGGGCTGCGTTTGGGAGTCACGTTTATTTCTGAAAATTTGCAGACCTGAGGTTTCTGAGAAAGTGGGACAGTTTAGATCACTGAACCAGGTTATCCTTGAAGGAGTAATATGACCTAGTATAATTAGGATTCCCTGAAGGTACTGCTTATAATAGTTGCAGTTTCCCAAGAGAAACTTTTAGGTTTCATTGATTCAGACTTTAATAAATAATTACAGGTAAAACTAGGTTAGTATTAAAAATATGTTAGCCATCAACTATTTCCTTTTTAGGATTTTTAAAATTTTACTCAGAAAAATAACTGGCTATGTTGTATAGACCCTCATACCTTTTAAATATCTGAGTGTTCAGACTGATTACTACGGCACATTAGATCTTAGTTGGTGGTGAAATTGAATGTGGTTGGATTTCCTAAGGTTTCTAAACAAAAATTTTAGGGAGATGTGACATAAACAAATTGCTGCTCCCAGAACTTCTGCTTGGAATATTCTAATTATTGTCAAATCTCCATTGCTGCAACACCCATGTTATTTCCTACTTGCCTATAAGACCCAAGCAAGTATTACCCTTTTATAAAGCTCTGATTCCTCCAAGAAAAGCTATTCTTCCTTCTCACTTGTGCATAGACCTCTTTCTACTCTCCCAGGTAGATGTCTAAGAGAAACCATGCAATAGGGGCCCTGCCATTTTATTCTGTATATTCCCAATGTCTGGTGGAGTGCCTGATAACTGAATGTTACTGAAAATAGCAGTCTTGTTCAAATTTGTGAACCAGAGTTTGGTCACTTACCAGGTTATAATTCCAGTAAAAAAAAAAGATGGATATTATTTTCCATGTACAACATGGAAGTCTCACACGATCTTATAATTTGATTGCTTAAAACACTTATGAATAAATTGAAGCTGTTCTCTTATAATTCTGTAACATACCTTACTTGACTTGTGGTCCACATTAAAAGTGGCAATTGCATCCTCTGTTTTTCCTCCCAGATTTGGTTATTACATATTCAGCAAGTTTATTTGCTAAATAGGTCTTTCCAGTACCACTTGGTCCTGAGAGTATAATTCTGTGATGCTCCATCAACAAGTTAAAGTACCTTTGGGTAATTGGTTTAGGAATCAGCGTATCAAAAACAAAACTGTCCAAACTGTTTTCTTCTACCCCTGAAAGAAGAAACAAAAGAAACAGCATGACATACTGTTCTATATAAGCCAGAATTTAAAATATCATGCTAACCAGCAACAGCTCGGTTAGTCATAGGAGCACAGTCCTTGCAAAACAATTTCCTAGATATTTCTATCCTACAAATATGTGTTGCCATTTTAAGGAAGAAAATATATCAGTAATATGGCAGAGCGAACATCTAAACAAAAGCAAGCCGTTCCTTTTTGTTCAAGCTTCACTTCACTGTCTATTTCTTGTTTTCACTGATGTTTCCAGAGATAAATGGAAGCATTATAAATTCTATCATAACATCTTTTATCAAAGATGATTATGTATGTTAAAAATAAATGTGAAGATTATACACATGTATATATAACGGTTTCTGTGTGTTCTTTATTTTAGTTTATCTTTTCCCCACCTCCTTATTCTCTTCTATCTCTCATTATGCATCCTAGGTGTACAACACTTAAGCCTTTGAAGAATACAAATTGTTATGTTTGGCAAGGAATTAAGTAGGGAGCAACAGTGTCTTCTCTTACTAACCCAATTATCTTCATCATAAAATCAAATATTGACAAATTCCTCTATTAACTCACAGCATATATAGATGTATTCTGATTCTTTAACACAAACAAACAAGGAATTACGAAGACAAAGAAACTTCAGATATTACATTACCCTATATTTAATCACATCATCCAAAGCAAAGCAAATTCTCAGAATTTCCTATCCTTGATTCTAAGTTTCTATTCCCTTTTCCTAGGAAGTATTTATTACATATATGTATTTTAAAACCAAAGATTCATCAATGAATATTTTACTTTGGAATACGCTCTAAATGTTTTAAATCCTCCTGTAATAAAAGATGATAATGAAGAAAATCCAGAAATTTGAAGTTCCTAAATCATATTCCTTTGTGTGAGCCTTGATAAATCTTTAAATCCCACAACTCAAAGACCTTAATTTCCTTAGATTCTGTTGTTTTTAGTAGGACTCTAGGATTTAATAGTTTGGTATGAAATGAGTCATATTGATTTTTTAAATGCTACATAGTTTTCAAACAGAAAAAATTTAAGGGAAACTGGCCAAAAAGGTGGGGGGTAAGAGAATCAAATGTTGCTAAAATTTAAATTTGTGCCTTTCTTTTCATTTTTCTTTTACCTTTGAGGTTCACAGTGATGATGTTATTATCTCCAACAAGGTATCCACAAGGCAGCAGTTCAGGCACTTCTAGGTTATGGGATCTAATTAAGTCTCCTATACAGTAGCTAGCAATGCAGTCAGAGCTCAGACCAAGGCTAGTGGATGTATCAATTCGGAATACATATTCCTAAAATGGTACACACAAAAAAATAAAGTCAAAACAGAGGTTCAACTCATGTACAACAAATACATAACCCATAGGGATATAGAGCTAGTTGTCAAGAATATTAGAAATGTGTAATATAAGAACTGTTAATATCAAATAGCACAAAGAGAAAGCGTTCTTTATTTGAGGAGAGGAAAAGATGCATCTATGCTATTGAAGTTAAGGAAAACAACTAAAGAGAAACACATTTGAAAATTAATATTAGGGCGTCTTGCAACATACCTTAAAGAGACGTCTTATTACACCATCTAAGACATCCCACTTGGTTTTTCCACTAACACCAATGGATCCTATCAAATATGCCTGAGACTTTGATCCTAAATAAGAACAAAATAAAGTAAGATAAAATCCAACTGTGCATCTTTTTTATTACTACATTTTTGACTAAAATTTGTTAATGTAGTTGTTAAGACTAAAATATTTATTAAACCTATGGCTTCTATAACAATAGACACATATGGTCGATTATATAAAATAAAACATATTTCAGCCAACTAACCAACCAAACAAATAAATGACAGCAATAGCAACTTTACTTTTACTTTTAGCAGCAACAGCAACAGCAACAAGTAAGAAAGAGATGAGATAAAGCAGTATGTCAAGGCAAACTGATTCATGACCTATTCTATAGAAGGCAAAGGTGAAGGAATCGGAAAGAATACTCTTGCATTATAATGCAGTGGACATTTTCCTAAAGAGAAGCAGCTTGGTAGGAGGGAAATGGTGAGAGAGACAGAGGAGAACCATATTATGTGAATTACAGAACTTCATCTTACTATTTTGTGATCTGGTCTTTGATAAATCCAAAACTCAGTTGTTTTATCAATTTTAATCTAGAATCCAATCTCACTTTAAAAAGTACTAGCTATGATAATTTAAGACATTTGCGTACTTCCAAAACAGGTTCCATTTTGAATGTATCAGAAATTCTCTGTTTAAAAGACTTCGCCAGAGAAACCTATAGGACTCATTTTATCAAGCAAGTAATTCCTTTATAATATGAATAATTGTCCCAAATCTATCTTTTTTGCAGGATGGGATTTTGAGGAATTTCTACATATATTAGAAAAGTAAATAATTCAGAATTTATAATCTAGCTAGAGCCTCTATTATGATGACGAGAAATGGTTAGTGAAATAGTGATTATGATACCAGTAGATATAATTAGATAGTTGACATATTACAATCCTGGCTCTAGTCACTAAGTATGTTATCATTAAGGGGTGGTAGAATAATCACTGAGTCATGAGTTAGAAGATATGCATTCTGTAACACATAATACCTACCACCTAATTAAGAAATGTGACCTTAGGTAAATCACTTAGCTGGCTCAGAGCCTCAATTTCTTAATCGTAATATTTAGCACCATAAGGGTAAATGGTTATCACCATTATTCAGATAAAATCTGAGTTAGAATACAATACCTTTAGGAGAATAAGGTGAGAAATTCACAGCTGATGATTGTGATTTTTGTTACTTGTTATGAAATGATATTTGTGTCTCCTCAAAATTCATACATCGAAGCCTTAACTCTCAAAGTGATGGTATTAGGAGATGAGGTCTTTGGGAGGTAATTAGGATTAGAGGTCATAATGGTAGGTAGGACTTTCATGATGGGATTACTGGGTAAAGTAAACAATTCAGGATTTGTAGTCTTTCTCTCTTCCTACCTACAGACATTGAGGTAAGACTGTGTGGGGCCAGAACGTGAATTCCACCACCTGCAATACAAAAAGAGAGCCCTCACCAGGAACCAAATCAGCCAGCACCTTAATCTTGGCCTTGCTAGCCTCCAGAACTGTGAGAAAATAAATTTCTGTTGTTTAAGCCACCTAGTCTGTTATTTTGTTATGGCAGTCCAGGTAGAGTAAGACAACTACTTTCATGGAAGCTTTTTAAGAGAAAGCGTTCAGGCATTCAGGCCCAGTGCGGTGGCACGTGCCTGTAATCCCAGCACTTTGAGAGGCCAAGGGGGGTGTATCCGGAGGTCAGGATTTTGAGACCAGCCTGGCCAATATGGTGACATCCCATCTCTACTAAAGGTGCAAAAGTTAGCCAGGCGTGATGGTACACGCATGTAGTCCCAGCTACTTGGGAGGCTGAGGCAGAAGAATCACTTGAACCCAGGAGTTGTAGGTTGCAGTGAGTTGAGATCATGCCATCGGCCACTGCACTCCAGCTGGGGTGACAGAGCGAGACTCTGTCTCAAAAAAAGAAAAAGAAAAAGAAATAATGTTCAAAGACATTGTCTGTTAGAATTATCGTGAACAGAAAATCTTTTCAGTGTGTTTATAATGCAGTTGCAATGGCTGCTTATGCAATACCTTATAAAAAGCTGCTCTTAAATTAAAGTTAGTTTATGTTTCACTGAGACTATTACAGAATCTCACATAAAGACCCACTTGGAAAAGTAGGTACAAATATGCAGCTCAAGCAGAAAGTTGAAGGCATTGGAATCCTTGGAATATTGGCTCAAGGTAGGAATTCATAAGTGCTATCTTACTTTTCAAACTTAATTAAATACTTTAAAATTCTAAGGGATTTTTATTTGCTTGATGTAAAAAAAATTGGATACTTAGAAACGTGTATTTTTGGCCACTCAACTAAAAATTTAACTTAAAATTTTTTTTTTTTTTTTTTTGTTAAGAAAAGGATAGAATGACATTGACAGTTTGAAGGCAATATTTATTGCAAAAAATTAAAATACTTGCTTGGTCATCTAGGACCTTGCTTAAATAGACATGTACATCAATGGAATTTGTCCTACTGAGTTTAGTAAAACATGAGTCTTTCTGATTTCTAGACTATTCATTTAGCTTACAGTCTTCCCTTTGTATAAAGACCATATTGACAGCTCTAGTAACATGTTACTGCACATCATAAGCATTACTTACAATCAATAAGTGAAACCAAAATAATATGTTAAACCAGATGTTTGTCAAAGAAATAACGATTTTTTTAAGTTTTAGAAATGAGAGGCTGATGATATTTTCAGTGAATGAATGTGAGGTCCATGTAAGACACATTTCTACCTCTAGGATGATGTCATCTCTTTATTGTCCCTTTCATGTTTATGTGACATATTAAACTAGTGCCAATCCGCAACTGTTGTAGGATATTTACCAGATCAAATATTCACATATCAAATATATTTTACTCATAGTAATTCTCATCTGTTAGTAATAAAGAAGTACCTTTGCTCGACCATAGCCCTTGCTTATGGAGACTATAATTTTCACACTGCGGCCATCTTTATGTCCAGTTGCATCACCAGCATCATCTAGCAAAATATCTACCAAATTTTAAAAGAAAGACAAACACAACAGAATAACATTAACTCGGATTTGTTTACTGTCATTCTTTTCTCCCTCATAGTTTTATATCTTTCAATGGGATTTGCTTCCCATTCTAGCCTAACTGGTTTGAAAAGTCTTAGCTTTCAAGAAGATGAATTACTGTGGCTGGGTTAAAGTTTCAATCTAAGAATTTATTTCTGCTTGCAGAGATCTTCACTCAAGTGTTGGGCCACTCACTGCCTTTAGATGAGGAAATAAGAGGTTTCTTTTTCTATTACACATAGGTCTGAGTAATACCTGAGTAATATTTAGTCACCATTATAACCATGACAAACTGACAAGCCATCTGAGTTTTCTATCCAATCTAAAATATCCAAGCTCAATATCCATGTAATTTATAAATGCAAAGGTGCTGAGATTGACTGTCAACTGAAATTATTTTCAACCACTTGACACAGCCAGCTATATAACTACTCACCTTATCTTTATAATTATTAGGTTCTGTTATTGAATTTCAACCGTGGCATTATACTGGCATTATGATTCTCTCCTGAATCCTTTATGCTAATAGTTTCAAAACCAAAATAGTATTTCTAGTAATCAGCTAAGAGTTACAGAAGCATGACAAAGCTAGCTAACCTTTAAAATATCAGCCTTTAAATGGTGATTAAAGATTAACTTTCAAAATACATTATACCAGATTCATTTATAATTTAGAGAATTATTAAGGAAAACCATCCCAAATATATGTTTTCCTTTGATAACAGTGCTATTATAGAACCATGATTAATACTAAGACACTGTTCTGTGGATAAATGAAACTCCATTACATGCTAAAGAGCTCATGTGCCTGGTGAGAAGAGAACTTAACTGCTCTGACAATAAGTTTATAGAAAAAGGTTATGACTATAGCATCATAGAAATCAACACTCTAATAAGATGACTTCTGAAATTAGAATGGTTTCTATTACCTTAATAATTAAGGATATATAATTTTGAAAGTAACCAGTAAAAAATACTCTAAGATCATAACAATTTAAAACAACTTTTAGAGCTTGAGAATATGAAAATTTTGCAATCAATTTTTAAATCATCAAAGATAATCTCCTGCACTGGAGTTTAATTATTTTCCAAGTCAACATCTTAATAGTCTTTCACCTTTTCACCTACTCCACTCAAAAATAAAACTCTTCCTCAGTCATTTTAATTCTCTCGATCTTTGTCTTAGAAGTTTAGAGTGGTTTACCTTTGGCTCTTCACATCTAGACTTCTGGCAGTTCATGATCAAATTGCTTTAGCACTTGTCTTAATTACTCATAAATGTTCAAAAATATTTGACAAACATTTATTAAGCATAAACGGTATCAGAAATTTTGCTGAGTATTGGGAATGAATACCAAGGTGAAAAAGAAAGCGAACTTCTTGCTTTTTTGGAGTACATATTTCAGAACAATCTAAGCACTCTGCTAATATGAACAGGACAATGAAATGGAAAGTAACTGAAGGGAGCCTGCTCTAGATAAATAGGTCATCCCAGAAGGCTTCCTTGAAGAAGTGGTATTTGGACATAAGACCAGAAGGCTGAGAAGTGCTAAACAAGTGAAGAACCAGGGAAAGAGATTCAGTCAACAAAAACAAGTACAAAAGCCTGAGATGTGTGAGCTGGGTATGTTAAAGGAACAGAGAGATGGTTGGGGTAGCAGAAATGCAGAGACAAAGGGAAGGTGAGCAGTGGTATGAAATGATGTAGATGGAAATAAGTAAGGGCCAAATCACACATGGCCAAGTAGTCCATGGCAAAGGGGGTTGGCCTGATTGTTGATCCATACAATCTGCTTAAATTATTCATTTCACATCATGTTTACTTCTAAAAACTATGCTTACAATATGAAATTTCTCCTGACAATAGTAGGATAAATAGTTACCAAAAATGAGTGAATGACTATTCTTTGCTTTTATTATGTGTCTACTTAAGGCAACATTAATGTAATAGTGAAAAGTCCAGGTCCTGGATTCATCCAAACCAGGGTTTGATTATTAGTTCTGCTGCTTACTAGTTTCATGATGTTGAACAAATTCTTATAGTCACCATCCCAAGTCTTGGTTTCCTCAGTTGTAAAATGGGGCTTGAACAGCACCTTCCTGGTGGAGTTATTGAGGACATAAAAGATAATGCTTTTAAAACACTTCATCCTCAGTGTATACTGTTTTGCTCTTCTAACCATTATTTCTGTTTATTCTAACTCCTTCTGTTGACTGTGGGAGGGTCATATCATGACTCTGAATCTCCCCTGGGCAGAGTATATTGACAGGATAGTCACCTGATGAAACAAGTCCAGAGAAAGACAGCAAGTTTAATGTGAGAAGCTTCTGTATTTTTGTTTGCTTGTTTTGTTTCTGTTTTTAACTAGAAAATAAGTCAGCCAGGCGTGGTGGCTCACGCCTGTAATCCCAGCACTTTGGGAGGCCAAGGTGGGCAGATCACGAGGTCAGGAGATCGAAACCATCCTAGCTAACACAGTAAAACCCTGCCTCTACTAAAAATACAAAAAATTAGCCAGGCATGGTGGTGGGCACCTACAATCCCAGCTACTCAGGAGGCTGAGGTAGGAGAATCGCTTGAACCTGGGAGGCGGAGGTTGCAGTCAGCCAGGATCACATGCCACTGCACTCCAGCCTGGGTGACAGAGCAAGATTTGTCTCAAAAAAAAAAAAAAAAAAAAAAAAAAAAAAAGTCATGGTCCTCTGTCTACAGTTTCAAAGAAGAATTAAAAAGGTTTGTCATTCTGACTATAATCAAGTGAAATTTTGGCCAAAAACTGAAGGCTTCTCAAACATCTGTCTTGACTGGATGCATGGAACATGCAATTAATATTTCAGGAACTGGATTTTTGCCAATTATTCTCTCTCCTGACTACTTTCTTTTTCTTAAGATTAATCATGAAACCTAGAAAGTTTCTCTGTCAAAAAGACCCAGCAAAAACGTATTTTTGATTTCCAAGTGTTGAACCCACTACACAAGAGTGAAGGTAATGAAAACAATCTTAGTTGTGTGATTTTTTTGTTGTTGTTCAGACATAAGTATCACTACTGAAAAATAATGAAGGAAATAAGATATATCAAAAATAACTTAGAGAATGGGTAACAAAAATGGTATTAAAAAAATGTAAAGCTTGCCTCCTCTCCCCAAATTGCCTCAAATTCTTAATCATGGCCAACAATGTGTTAAGCCTAATAAACATAGAAATTGTAAATTTAAACTCTTTGATTTTATATTTATCTTTATGAGTTCTGTCTTTCCCAGACATTAAGTTTTTAAATATATATGTCTGTTTTTTCTAAACCGCCTGCAGTATTAAAACTTGCCTCCTTCAAACTTTATCATATTTTCATAAAAACAGAATTATATTAAAAAAGGCAGTGGAAGCCTGCCATTAGTTTGACCAGTAAGGTACTGGCCCTTGTCTTTCCCTAGGAGCCAACCCTGGGGATCCAGAAATGCATTGGTTACCATGAGATGTAGATCTTACTTCACTTCTCTGTCAGGTTCATCAGCAACAAGCCAACATAGAGGATGTTGTCCAGAACTGTCAGATTGTATACATTTAAACATTTGTGTTCTTTCCTTTGTAGAACATTTTCTTAAGTGTGGATAACAAAACTTGATGTACAATTTACACACTCAGATTGTCATCTACTTCCATAGTCTTATTTTACTTGATGAGCTCTAAGTTCATTTAATTCTGAAATCTCTTGCTTTTTACTTGGCTTCTGATACTAGTTCTACTTGATGTTTATTCTCAGAATTTATTTTCTTCCTCTAATTCCCACCAGAATTTTATAAAAGTTGTTTTCTTAAATTATAGGGAGTGCCCACTGGCCTTTTACATATAAGATGAAGGCTATAATATTATATTATGAAGAGCAGCCACAGTATCAGAATTTTTAAAATTCTGACTTTTAAGAGAGATGTGATTCATTGGAAATGTAATTAATATCAACATGCCATGTCATTTCCCTTCTCCTTCTGTATTTTAATATGTTTTAAGGCAAGCAGTGTATTGTCTCCATTCTATAACGGAATCTAACGTTGGCTACAAACATATATATTATTGGTTTCCAAGCGTCATCTGGTGGCCATGCTTTACAATTACCACAGAGCCTCATGTAAATATTCCCTAGACTAAATTCTCTATCCTTGAAATGATTCTCTTGAATGAACTGTTCCACAGAAACAGTTTAACTTTATGATTGGATGGTTCATCAGATATTAAGATGATATTATGTCATATGATTCTATTTGCAATTGAATCAAAACTGTACCCTTGATGGAAATAACAGAATCCAGTATATTCTTTATGTTGGCTGAAAATTTAAGATAGCTGCAGACTGGGTGACAAGAGTAGCATTATGTTCTCTCTAGGCAGCATCATGTAGGGTCTTCTAGTCAAATTTAGAAAATAAAGCCCACTACACTTATAAATCGGTTTTTGCATACTTAAAACAGAATAAAATTACAAGGGGTTATTATTATTATATCCATAAGTACTAAGTATCATCACTGAGAGTATTATTTCTTCATCATCATAATCATGGAGAAAGTACTTCCTAAGCAAAAGTGATTTCTTAAAAATATTATGAAGACATTATCTCTAAGATTGACTTTTGGACACAGAATATGCTCTTATAATTATAACTAAGTAGAATAGATTTATAAGATCAAAATAGGTCTATTTCTAGAGTGCAACATTTTTAGGAGTACGTAAAGCTCTCAAAATTCTAGGCTTCCCACCCGTTAACTCACGGACATGCTGTGATTCAGGCAAGCACTTGCACCAAGTCACCTGAGGTAACAGCCTCTGTGATGTTCAAATTGTTTAGAGAAAGTCCTAACGACTGCCTGGAAGATGAAGAGGAGGTGCTGCTTGAGGATTCTGACGGTGGCCGAGCAGGCTTAGCTGTGTTGCCAGTTTCTGCCTTCAACCGGTCATTTTCAGCTTTCAGTATTTCAATTTCATTCTGTCGTGAAGACGGAAAACGTGAAAAAAATTGAGTCGGTTTGAGTGAGAAAACAGCACCAAGTCTTTTACCAGAATTAATTAGCTTGTTTGTTAAATAAAGCATGTGGTAATACGTTAAACAAACAAATATAAGATACGAAATAAGGTTTCCTTCCAAAGAAGGAAATTTAATCTTTCTCTCTGTCTCTCACACATTATGTATTCCTGAATTCACAAATACAGACAAATTAACCATTCAACATTTTTATCATTATTTTTTGACTAAATCATGTGTTTCAGAATTTTTCCAGGACTTGGTCTCATTTGAATTAAGAAAAATATGATGGAATCAGTCATAACATTTCTCATTTTAAAAGCGATGTTAAAATCTTATAGGCATATAATGCCATGTGTAATATTACTATGAATTTGTGGGCAGTTGAAAAACAGAGCAAAACAAAAATAATGTAAATAAGGTAATTTAAAATTACTCCAGAATCTTATCTAACATCTGAAAAAGTTTTTGTTTCTTCCAAAAAGGGACCCTAAGCTCATAAAAAAACAACAAAATCCTTTAGATGAATATATACAGTAGCAGATGAATCTGCTCAGCAATGAGCTTTTCTTATGTCAGTCATCTGTGGTACCAAGTGATTACTGGTTTACAATAATAAAATGAAAACTTCGCCTGAGCACAGACTGGTTCTGAATTTAGCCTTTAGATGTTTTTTAAAAAATACAAAAGCTTTGCTTTTACAGATGGCATTCTAAATCACTTTTACTTCCATATTCAGAAAGCCAGTGTTGAATTTCTACAGTTTCCTCATTACTTTTGTATTTCTGTAGAAAGCTTGTGAAAGTATTTGAAAATCAGATTTCAAAAGGACAGGCAAAAAGCCAAAATAAAAGTAAATGATGGAAAAGTGAAGAAGCAGGAATTATAGTAGCCTCATTAAAAACTTAGCTCTCAACCTGAATCCAGTCACTAGTACAAGTATCTTGAGTGGTTCTTGAATACAACCTGCCAGTTTGCACGTCTACTTCCAAACTTGGATTTGACAAAATTCTCAATTCAGTACTAAGAAATGAGTTGCAAAGACTGAATAAACAGAGTACATTTCTAAGGTGGGTTTTCAAGTGGAATTTGTTCTGTGTTAACCAAGAGAACAGAATAAGCAGCATTTTTGTTGTTGTTGTTGTTGTTTCTCCATTTTATTTCCTGAAAGTGCTTCAGCACCAACCTGCATCCGGTTCATGGCTTCCCGGATCTGATCAAGATGATGAGCAGAGCTGAGAGCCTCCAGCCGAATATCCGTTAATTTTAATTCCTTTTCTCTGAGCTCACTCTTCAGCTGCAGAATTATCTCTGCCTCAGCTTCTGTGCATTCACAGATCCTGAAGAAGGAAACAAACAAAATCAGTGGTCTGGGGAAGCCAGAGGATTAAGAAAAGCACTGCCTCTTTTAAAGGCTGAACTGCAATATTATCCAGCAGGTACAGATATGATGTGCTGCTGGCAAAACCTAGAGAAAAGGAGAAAGAGTTTTACAAACAGTGATGCATTCACAGGCTCAAAAAGGAAATATCTTTTTTCTTTAAGTCTTTTTTTTTTCTATTTTTTGAAGTTTAAAAACAGTCTATTACTGAGTATAAAGTGATCCTAAAAATTCTTTTATTGGTGATATTTATAGGCACAAGACTCTACTCATTGTAGAAATGAAATTACTACATTTCATTCCAACCTTTTCAAGGGACTTAAATCTCTATTTGCAACATGTGACTCTTCTTTTATAAAAGCAGTTATTACATTCTTAAAATGTTTATTTCTTATTTTGTAAAATTGTGCAAAAAATAACTTTGCCACAATACTGTCTTTAAGTCATCATAAAAATCCAATATAAACACTGTAAAAAATAAATTAGAGAGATTAATTTTGGACATTTAAGTAATAGATGAGTTATACAACCTTCCTATTAGGCTCAGCTGATTAAGGAGCTCACAGCTAAATCACAGGTTTACAATGCTACTAGCATGTTAGCTGAGGCCTGTCTGAAGCATACACATTGTATCCTTGTGCTGTTTTATTGTTTTGTGGACAGCTTTGCAGGAAATCTGTCAAAAAATTGTTTTATATTAGCTAACATCTTTTTCATTTAAAATTTGAGGACAAGTTTACGGGCCACAAAATGACAGTGATATGTTCTTCCTTTCTACATAAATGATGAAATTATGTAGGCAAAGCACAGTGGCCCTGTGCTATATGAGTTCTGTGCTAGTCGTCATCATGAGCATACAAGGAAATTAGATTTAAGTAGTAAATAAAACAAAGAGAATTATCTCATCATAACACTTTTCCACATTCAAAATGTGTTCATTCTTGTACAGAAGTCCCCCCTTATCCACAATTTTAGTTTCTGTAGTTTTAGTTATCTATAGTCAAACATGGTTCAAAAATATTACAGTATTTTGGGCTAGTTATGGTGGCTCACACCTGTAATGCCAGCACTTTGGGAAGTCGAGGCGGGTGAATCACTTGAGGTCAGGAGTTTGAGACCAGCCTTGACAACATGGTGAAACCCCGTCTCTACTAAAAATACAAAAAATTAGCTGGGCGTGGTGGTGCACACCTGTAATCCCAGTTACTCAGGAGGCAGGAGAAGTGCTTGACCCCAGGAGGCAGAGGTTGCAGAGTGATCCTAGATCCTGCCACTGCACTCTAGCTTGGTTGACTGAGACTTTGTCTCAAACAACAACAACAAAAATTACAGTGTTTTGAGGAAGAGAGAGACCACAGTCATATAACTATGATCACAAAATATTATAATATTTTATTTTATTATTGCTCTTAATCACTTATTGTGCCTAATTTTAAAATTAAATTTTATCATATATAGGTATGTGTATATAGAAAATAAAAACAGTATACATAGGGCTCGGTGTTATCTATGGTTTCAGGCATTCACTGGGGGCCTTGGAAAATATCCCTGGTGAATAAGGGGAGGCTACTGTATTACCAGAAAGTAGGCTACCATGAAAATGCTATGTTAGATTACCTAACAGAATCAAAGAAAACTGGGCAGCAGATCAATTTTAGGAAACCAAATTTTAGTTGAAAAAACAGAAAGAGAAGGCATTTATTGTTGAAATGCATGTGAGTGATTTTAGAAAAAGCAAAAGCAAACACTACTTATGTTAGAACCTGGATCTCTGCAGTTTTCATGCATCACACTCCACTTTACCGAGATCTATGCTTGTAGATCACAGGGCCATTTTGTCGTTTCTTTGGTGGCCAGACAAGGGGTGACCTGTATGTACATACAGTTAGACAGATACATGGACAAATGCCCATGGAAAGAAGTGAGAATTATGATTTAGAAACATGGAGAATGAGATCAAGAAACACTTGAATTCTAACATATGAAAATGAAACAGAAAAATGAAAAGAGAAACTAATGCTGCCCATCATTCTCAGAATAATCTGAAAATAATTGGCACAGATATGATTGGAACTTAAATATGGCCTGGATCTAAAATTGCTTTTTAAAAATATTTCTGCATTTTGCAGAAGGAGCGACTTACGCTGAGGCAGATTGTGAGGGCTTCATGGATGCTGAGCCACAGTCACCAGCATTATGGGGCAATTTGGGGGATGCTGGAAGGGATGAATCAGTAAGCTCTTCAATGTCGGAATGTGATGAAGGAGGCTTGGTGGACTTTTTCTTCCCAAAGGCTTGTTTGAAAGAACTTCTCAGCTGAAAGAAGGACAGAAATTACCCTTCTTGTCTATTTGCACTTGGTGAGCTTTTGCTTTGGGGCGTTAGTTTGCAGATGCCATCCTAGCCACTGCCTGGGGTCAGTATGTATAAGCAGAGTATTAACAGTTGCAGCACAGTATCTCTAAAAAAAAATGATACCGTGTTTTGTGTGTTCATTTTATTCTTGTATTAATCCAGCGCAGCGCAAACATGGAAGGCTTTTAAATAGTGCAAGGTCAAGGGCATGGCTGTCAGAGCACTCATTTAAAACTAAGTACCTTGAAGGGATCTCCATTCCCAATGCTTCTCTCTTCAAGGCAATTTGTTTTAAATGGCCACTTTAGCGCTACAATCAAGTCATGTCCTGCTGACAGTACAAACTTAAAAAGCAAAATGAAATCAAATTCACCTAACACTTCATTAATTGTGATTTTCTATTCAAATTTTCCAGTCCCAGACTACTCAAAACCAGAATTGGTATCCCCTACAGCTCTATTCAGAAGGTGGTTTTACATCTCTTTAAAATTTGAGATTAAAATGAAAAGACACAAAGAAAAGACATACAAGGTAATCTGTTTTAAAAGCTATAAAAGCCTACTGCCAAAATGAATAGCATTCATGCCAAGGTAGGGTTTTTGTATAGATGCATGCCAAATTGTCCACGGTTTATATTCACCTCACTTCCTCTAGAGTTCACCTTGCAGAAACATGAAAGAGTGTGGAATTACAAATCAAGGGAATGAAGGCTGATCAGTATTTTTAAATATTACCTGTATAAACATTTTTTAAAACAAAAAGATATTTCTTCCATTATTTGTAGAAAGCACTCCAGTAAAATCCTCTGATAATTATGTTTGAATTGCATCAAGAGTTGTATTTTCTTAAAATCTACTTTTGTTTTTTGGTGTTAAAAGAAATCCTTGACTCCATTGTTTTTCATTTTTTTGCAGTAATAGTATCTTCCCCCTCGGCTATTTAGCTATTGATCAACATCATAAATTATATCTCTAGCAAACTTAAGGTACAGTTCTATTAAAGCACATTTCTATATTTCTGCTATATTCTCTTGGTTGAAAAAAAATCAAGCAGACACTAATGTGGTTGATTTCTTTTAGGGTGAAACTATTCACACTGTAAGCCCTTTTAATTCCAAGGGTGGAGGAGAGATTTCACGGTTTCTTCTTTCCCTTTATTGATTTCCGTTCTTCTACTTTTCCTCCAACACCACTATCACCATTATCATCACCATAATCATCATCATTTTTTCACTTTTCCTTCATCGCTATCCCCGAAATAAACCCCTATTTTAAGCCATTTATTCACAGATGTTATCTTATTTTTCTTTAGTTTCTATAGTTATACTATAGATAAATAAGATAACATCTGTGAATAAATTGTATCCACAAATAAATACAATTGGTATTAACTATCTTTTTATAGGTAAGAAAATTCAGGCCCCTCAAAAGGTGAGGTAACCTGACCTAGAGCCAGTGGTGATTCAAACCCAAGTTTAGTCTCAGTATTAAAATGTATGCTTTTCAGTACATTTCACTCTAATTTTGGTGATGAGCGCAGCATTTGAGGTGTCAGTGGCTTGAATGGGACACTTGGGAAACTGCTGCAGATCACTAAAGCCCCAAACAAAAAGGCCTAACTCATTATGCATTAATAAGCTTCTGAATTAGGTGAAGGATGGTGGCTTACCCAGTTTTTCTTTTTCTTTTTCTTGGAGTCGGCATCATTACCACTGCCAATACTGGAATGGCTTGTGGCACTGTTGATACTAGAAACACTTTCAGAAGAATGCTGTCTTCTGATGCGGAGATGTAGCAACAGATAGAAGAGTATCACATTGGCTCATGAAGAGTCTCAATCTGAACAAATAAGTCTTTTAGGTTTTTTGAGAGGAAGTTCTCTAATAAAGGCCAAAAAGGCTTTGTACAGATAATTTCAATGCAGTTTTGGTTTTAGAAGTTTAATAAAGTACAACCATTTTTTTTTAATTAACTGAGTTATCTACATTAAGATTTAATGGGAATCTCATATAAGTCCATAGCCCTTGCAGTTTAATGAGTTCTGAGTTTTGTCTAAAATTAAATGCTATGCTAGTGATTTCTACTGAATACCTGGATCAAACAGCTCTTCCAAAATGATTTGTTCTGAATGATTAATTTCCAGGAGTAAATGGAAACTCATAATAGAATGAGAATTAATTGTGCCTTTTTAATATTTGTGCTTCAAATACAGTTACCAGAGCCAAATGTATTAACTTTCCATTTCATAGAATCATACTATATTAGAGCCAAAACAAACCTTGGAAGTCATGTAGGCACATAATCTCACAGATGAGGAAACTGAAGTGAAAAGAAGTTAAGTAACTTGGCCAAAGTTAAACAGCCAAAGAAAGACAGATCCTCCGAATAAAGCCTAGGTAGACTGAGTTTGTGAATTCAACCGAGGACATATTTAAGACAGTGCAATTCTCCCAATGTACATGTACTCCCTGTCCATGACTTATTATAGACTAGTAATAGTAATAATAAAACTAGGTTTTACAATATGCTAGATATGCTCCCAGAGTATCTAATTTTATTCTTAAAGCAAACCACTGAAAGGAGTTTAATTACTAAATGTAACTTGTACATGATCACATAACCGAAAAACAGTGGAGCCAGGCTCAGCCCTAGACTGATTCTAATATCCATTGTGCTAACTACCATGTATGCAGCACATGGTATGGCCTTGCTATACTCTAAAAGCAAGCAGTGTTTCTTTAGTTAAGATATTTTCAAGATAATAGCATTTGCTTTTAATCGTATTTAAAGGTATCGGCTTCTTTAATACAAACAACTTGTGAGATTTATTTATAGTTATTAAAAGTAAAATAAACTGAAATTTTTCCTACCTAAAATGCACTAGTTTTAAGTATTAGTGAGACACTAAGAAAATTTACAGAATTGTACTTAAGGTCACATTTGCTTTTAGTCCATTTCCATTAATATACTTATTGGCATCAAGGCATATTAGCCAAGCAAAAAAAAAATCTCAGTGGAAGTTTTAAGATGTCAAAATTTACTATAAAGATAACTATAAATTTACTATAAAGTTTCCATAAAACTAATACCATAAAATCAAGCCTTTTCAATTGACTGATTTACTGAATAGTAAAAATGATTTACAGAAACAAAACTATAATTGGTTGCTTTCAAAACATATAATAAATGAGTATGTACATATTAATAGACATGTAATATGTGTGTATACATATACACATATGTATGTGTGTATATATGTATCCTCACCTTCATTTACCTTATAATAATAAGGCCCTTAATTTTTCTACTAAGGAAATCATGCTGAAAAATTTTGTAGGAGGAAAACACATAGAGCTTTTTGTTTTTTAGAATCCCTAGAGTTCGCCCCTTAAAATTATTTTAAAAAGTAATGATGAGAACATTAACTGGTTTTGCATGCCAAAATATTACCAACACCTAAACCTAAATCAAGGTATTTATGTAGGAGGTTTTAATTCAACAATAAAGGAATCTGGTATCCTTTAATCAACTATTATGGAAGTCACATAAATAGATAATAGAAGAATATGTGTATTTCTTCATGTTTTAAATTTTTGCTGTGATTGGCCATTAGCTTTTTGAAAAAGATGTAGCATTTAATAGCCCATTCCTAATAATTGACTTTCACAAATAGAAAAGCACAAAGAATTAAAGTATTTCAGAATTTTTATTATATCCATAATTATAAATTGTGTTTGACTTCTTTAATATTAATTTTTTAAAAGATAGGTAAATTATTATAATCATAAGTCAAAAGTAGTTCTTGGAGGTATCAGTTACTTTCAAGTATGACTGCATTTACCAATAAAGATTGGCAAAGCCATAATTTTAATAATATTTTGAAATGAAGGAAATGTGTTTTACCATTCCCTAACAATTCCTTTTTAGTGCTTGTAAATATTTAATTCGGTACATGGGGCATCATAAAGTTCAGTAAACAACCGCTAACCACATGAATATCAGCCATCTGAATGAATGGAGAAACCTATTCTTAAAGTGAAGATTTCAGGTATGTGTTTGTTCACTTGTCATTTGCCACCTTCCATCCTCTGTGTCACCACTGCCCCAGCTCAAGCTACCAATATAACCTTTACAGCAAGTATAGCTACTAAACTTACTCATCTTCAAACCATTCTATAAACAATAGCTAGAAAAATCTTTTTTAAAAGGAAAACTTCATCAACACTCCCCCACTTAGGACCTTTCAATAACTTCTCACTTTAATAAGAATAGATTAAAAAATCCAACTTGTAAATATGGCCTACAATCCCTTAGTAATCTTGTCAGTTCATAACTCATCCACTGTGTTCTTCTTATTAAACAATTGCTTAACATCTTCCTTATGTTAGTTCCATAAAGGTACTAATTTATTTTCTGCCTCAAAGTCCTTTTGAAATGCTCCTCCCTCAGTACTTATGATTGAAAATTATTCCTTGGATATTCACTTAAATATTACTACCTTGGAATAATCTTCCCCGACTATGCAACCTCCAGTAGGTTCCTTGGTACCTTCTTTCCCTATGGTACCCATTATTGTCCATCTTATAACCGTTTTGGTATACGTGTTCAGGTACACCAATGATCACATACGTTCATTTATCTTCTGCTCTCCCACTAGACTAACAGTTTTACGAAGACAAAGACCATATCTATTTTGTTTACCATTATATATTTCAAACCTTGTATAGCACATGGCATGTGGTATCAATCAACACACAGCTGTTAAATAAATCTAGTCTATTTTTTCATTCAATATAACTATGTTTGCCCATCATTATTTCTAAAAAATATTTAGTGCTGACAGAATTTTAATACATGTGTTATCCAACTATATTTGGTATATCTTAAGGAAAAACAATTCCATATTTACACAGAAGTAGTGACTTAAAACACAATGTTACATTTTAAAAAATAAAAGTAAAATTTTCTATTACCTTCAATTTTCAAATTTCTTATCACAATTATTATATTTGCAGTGGATTGTGAGCCCCATGAGCACAGGGTAATTATTTGAATCTTTGTATTTTAAGATCTGACAATGCCTAGTACTTAATAGCAGGTGTTTAAAGATGTTTGCAAATGAAAATATTTTATTATATACTATAATTATTTATGAGGCTTTGTTAATGAATGCGATGCATTAATTTAGAGAAAATAGAAATATACATTCACAAATCGGTGTGTGATTTTGTGATAGTCTGACCTGTCTATAAAACTGTTGCCTCTTCCAAATATATCTTTTAAGATCATATGTTAAAAATATACATGACATAAATATTTTAAGGGTCTCTAAAAGTGAATTTCAATATGATTTCCAAATATACATTTATATGACATACAATTACCTTAATAACCCATGAAAAGACACCTAATTAGTCCAACTGACTGTTTTTTCCATATAATGTCAATGATCAATGTGATAAGAATCACACTTTGTGTTCATTAAATTGAATACTGAGTTTTAATATTACAGAAATACAATCTAACTATCCTGTATACATTCAACCCTTTACAGCCAGTTGTTTTTATAAGTTTTAAAACCTAGAAAATTATTTTTTAATATTTCTTGATCAATTTAGATATTAACTGTTATTTTTCATCTTAAGCACCAGCTCTCCCACATTTCTGAGCAAAGGAATTCCGATTTTTCAATTTCAGTAGATATATTAAGCTACCTATTGCCTAAGATAAAAGGAATCCTTTCAGAAAGTTTCACTTCAGTGACTTGTGCTGTGTTAAAGTAAGGATTAAGCCTTTTAAAATCCCTTCTGGACCTATTTACGACATGAAGATTTAGAACATAAGCTGCTTTATTATAGCTCTAAGATAAGCTTTAAATATGCAGTAATTTTCCATGCATCACATAAATCACTCCTCCACATGGAAAGCTGCTAAATTCTTGACACAAATCGCCCCTGCAGAACTACTTTGTCCTTCAATTTAAGTATATCTCACTTTATATAATTGTTTTTCTAAAGTTTAAATTGAAATTCATTTAAAAAATTATATTATTCTTCTTTTAAAAATTCAAATATGCCCCGTTTATGTACAAGAGATCATCATGGGCACCCTGATGTCTTTGAAAAGGGTGAGAAAACAAACCCTACTATTGTCAATAAGGAAAGACATGCCTTAAATAAAAGCCCCAAAGTATAATGCAATCTTAAGAAGGAAGTATAGCTACTTCCAGAAACATATCACAGGGAACTTCATTCAGTGTAGGGGTCAAGGAAGCATATTTAGGCTAACTGCTGCAGTGTCTCATAAAGTTTGTATGCTTTTCAAACAAGATAGAATATTCTAAGTGGAATGAACACAATTTATAAAGAACTTACAAAGAATTGAAAAATAACAGGATAGCTGAAATGTAGAATAACGGAACAAGAAGTAAAGTCTGTATGTGCATCATCTGGCACATAATTGGTTATGAATAAATATTTATTGAATGAATGAAGCTGGTGAAGAGAGATTATGTCATGTTGAAGAGTCTATTCCACCTTAAAGGCAATGGGATACCTCTAGATGTGTTTCTCAATGACTGTTGTGGCTTCAGTCTGAAGACCAGTGTAAAGTAGCATAAGATTAAGAAGAGGGAGGCTATTTAGGGGTTTGTGGTCATGGTTCAGAGAGAGATGATGGATGGCGAGAGTATAATGAGAGAAAAGTGATTAGATCCAAGAGATATTTAAGGGGTGGAATGAGTAGCTCTTGGTGACTTATTCAATAAGAAAGAGGAGGAATTATGAACACTATCTAGATTTCTGGCTAAATGGAAGGGTGACAGTGCCATCTACTGAGGCAATGAGCACTGGAGGAGAAACAGGTCTGAGACAGAAGACAAATTTAAGTTTGGAGATGTTGAGTTTACGATGTGAAACAGAAATCCAAAGATATCCACATGGAGTTCTTTCTTGGTAGCTGGATATACAGAGCCTGGCCTGGAGACCTAAATTTGACAGGTATTAGCTATTAGCACATTAATGAAAATTACAGCTAGTGTATGAGATGAGTTTCTATATAATTTTAAATAGAATCATAATGTACAGAATCAAAATGCAAGAGAGCTTAGGATATCAACAATTAACAAATGGATATAAAAGAGTGAATTTACAAAAGAAATATTGAAAAATATTTCAATATTTTCAAAGGAGCAGAAGAAAAACCAAAAATGTATGATGTCATGAACATCAGAAAAACCAAATGTTTCACATAGGAAGGAATAAACATCAGCATCAAATGCTGTTTCCACGTCTGTCTCATATAATAAATATTTTCAGTGTTTTACTGAATTTAATGTCATGTAAGTTTCTACTGATCCTGAAGTGCATTGTTTTGGTGGAGTGGAGGGAAGAGAAGCTACACTCTAGTGGTCTAAAGATGGCTGATGGCTGAAGATATTGAAAGATTTCATAAAATTTTTCTCAGAAGTCTTCTGGAAATGAAAGAGAGATAAGGCATTCATATTTTAGGACAGGATTTTTAAGCTGGGAAAGAGTTGAGCACGTCGAATGATATTGAAAAGTGTCAGGAAATGAGTAAATAGAACTGATGTAAAGAAAAAAATGACATGACATTAATAATGAGCATTTCTTCAGTGGTGAACCAAGAAGTAGGGGCTGTGAAAATTCTAAATATTTTCATGTTTAGAATTGTTGAAACATAGGAATAATATAAAACAGACCTACCTTTTGTCCATTGTTTTTATTTAAATTAAAATTGTTTTAACATTATCTATAGGAAATGTACTTTTTTTGTAGCCTCAATCCAGGAAAAGTTGCTCCCAATTCCCACTGCTTGTTATCTCATCATATTGACTATTTCATTTTTATATACAAATCTGGATTATTATACTCATTAATGGGTTTGTTTTGCCTGAATTAAGATATGCATGTATTAACCAACCACTCCATCTCCATCTCCACTGTATCAAATAGGGGAGATGTGTATACAACTATAGAAGTAAATTTCTTAATATCAGTTCAAAAATTATTTGATAATGCAAGTCCCTGTTCTAAAATTCTAGGATTCTGACCACATAATACCAACTTATGCATTATAAAAGGCAGTGGCACTGAGTAAATGCAGTTTTACTGTAATTAATAAATAAAGTAGATGCCTATTATATTGGGTGGAAATGAAACTATTTATAAATATACCTTTGGGAGGATGGTCTGGACCATTCAGAGCTCCTTGAATAGCCGCTTGGGCAGCAGAATTCTGAGCCTTCAGCATTTCAATGGTTTCTCTTAGTTCTATAAGTTCAGACTCCTGTGAAATAAACAAGAGTTTGGAGACTTTAATACCTAGAAAGAAAAATAAAATCTGCTTTTTCATAGCTAACTATCAAAAAGGTTTGATTTTACGTAGTAACAACCTCCTGGAAGATTTGGATGCTTAGTTGAACTTGTCAAGTTGTACTTAGTAACTTCTTTTTTTAGCTAAAGGAGATTTTTTTTCTTAGTTATTATCTTATAAAAGTGATATGAATAGCTTTTATTCCTTTCAAAGGGTGGCACCCAGAACTCACCAGTACAAAGTAAAACAGGATATCACATCACTCATTTCAGATAACATACTTATTAACATTACCTATGATTATATTAGATGTTTATATATCAGTATTGGACTACTGCATTGCATTGTATTTATTGTCAACTGGAAACCTGAGTTTTCATCAAATGAACGATTTCAGATTTTGTTGAAGTATTTTGTGCCTGCAAAATTGATTCTTTGTATTTAAGTGTAAAACCTGGAACTTACCCTAAATTCCTATTAAATGTCATCTTACTAAATTCTGATGCCATATCAAGGTCATGTTTCATTCTGATAGTTTTTCATTCAATAAAACTCCTAATATAGAGACCTAGTCTCACCAAGTCAAAGCAACAGGAATAAAGTAAATAAAAAATATATATATTATATAATTTAAAAATAATAGTTAAATTACAAACAAAGTAGCTTACAAATCAAATTTTAATAAAGCCTATATTTTCTTATTACATTTAGAGTAATCTTAAGATATGTCCCAATAAAAATACTTGTACACATTTGACCTTAAGTAGTTATTTAAGTAAATTATTTTATCAGAAATAACTCATTATGTGTAAAATAGAATAACTCAAAAAAGATAGAAAGAAAACGAACTGAGTGTTGTTTCAGTATAGACCATATTGCCATTAGAAGCTCAAAGATACAAGGGGTATCTTTCTTGGTGGCAATAAAATCCTAAAAATCAGATCTTTGTCAGCCTCTTAGAGGAAGAATTCCTTGGTAATGTATTTTTTGTTCATCATTTTCTCTAGCATCTTTGGCAGAAAGCCAAGACTCTAGGCTTGGGTTCTTTATCCTCTGGTAAATCATTTATCTTTACTCAATATCTCCCAGAATATATATTTTAAAAAGATAATCAACAACAGTTTTTGCAGAAAATTGCTTCATACATGGGAATATCCTGTGACTATTCTAACCTTAGACACTTAAAGAAGATGACAGACGATGCTAATTGAAATGATATACAAGTCTGGAATGGATACCTGGCACCTCATATATCTATTTTCATTGGATCCCTGACATCTTCCTGATAGAGAACAGTTAAATTTAAAACAAACAACTAAACCTTCTCACGGACTTTTAGTAGCTTATAAGTTGAAGAATTTATCATAATGAAAAATCAATAGTAACCTCCTAAATTTATAGATGGGTCTTTAAATATTGACTGCAATTCATTTGCACTATATTTATTATAAAAGAAGAATATAATATTTGTGGAAAATTTCCAGTGTCATGACAAAAGTCAGACCCAATTCATAATAATGACTCAGTCTCTACAATTTTTATATTCTGTCCATTGCCAAATTAGCATTTATTCTGCTCTTACTGAACATTTATTCAAAAAGGAATAAATGGTAGTTAATAGAATCATATAAATACTAATTTTACAACATAAACGCTAGAATGCATTATTAAATTTTAACTAAAATCAGATTTTTATTCTTAAATTTAAGATTAATTAAGCTTGTACTATAGATTAAAATCTGTTAAAACATTTGCCTGTAGCTTTAAAGGAAAAAAGTGGAAATGAGATCTCATGACAACAATGTCAAAAAATTAAGCTTAACTTTGAGTTAGCTGACTTATGTCAGTGTCAAAACGTTCAGTTTTTCAAGAGAAATCTCTTCTCAAACCCATTTTCAAAAAAGATAAAAAGTAGAACATTCAGGGAATGTTGCTTTTTTAGAATATCATGTTTAATATGCCATAGAAAATGATCACTTTCTACTATTAACTGTCTTTTAAAAAGCAATAGATATTAGCAAGTTAGTTGTTACGCAATGTGGCACAATAAATGTAAAAGGAAGAATAACTAGTTAAGATATATACCTGCTATATAACTTGAGAGAATCATATCTATGAAAAAATTAGTTCAACCAAATTCATACTGTTATTTCTTTAGAACTTTATCAGTATAAGCAAACAACTAGTTAAGATATATACCTGCTATATAACTTGAGAGAATCATATCTATGAAAAAATTAGTTCAACCAAATTCATACTGTTATTTCTTTAGAACTTTATCAGTATAAGCAAACACCTATAAAATATTCATAGTCTTTGATTAAAAAGATAGCCAAATTCTACATTGATTGACATAATCTGTTCAAACCTGTACTAGTTATCTTTCATATTTGCAAAATTCCTTCCTTCCCTCTCATTTCAGTTAATGAGATCTGCTCTCCCCTTTTCACTCAAGCCACATTCATCTCTTTTCTCTCATCTCTTTTCTCTGAGTCTTTTCATATAATTTTTCCCTTTACTTTAAATATCCTTCCTCACTGTTAAAAGCAATGGTAAAATGTCTTCACACTTGTGAAACCTGTTTTCCTGTCAGAAAAAAAATGAAGCTGTGCTTCAAGACTATTTAATGTATTTAGCTTGTCTAGTCGTTGATGAATATACTTTTTCACCTGATTTATGATCTCCATATTAACTGGGATGATTTTGTTGAAGTGTTCCAGTCTGTGTTAAACGGATGTTTCTCCCCTTGAAAGAATAACATAAAACTTCAACTTTATTGCATGCTTTTATTTATTTATTTATTTTTTGCAAGAGGGTGTCTGCTGATCACCTAACAAGTGGAATACCACTTTATTATTTATTATAACCAGGAAGTCTTATTACGACTCAATCAGTGGAATCACCTCCTTTGGATGGGAACACAGTCAGGATTTCCTTTCTCTCTTTCCAATAGTATTATAGAGATGAGCATAAAAGATTTTTAAATAAAAACTTAACTGAGACATAGAAATTTTTCAATAGTTTATTTCTAGTCTTCATTTTTCTTCCTCATAATTATGGTTAGTTGTTCACATTTATTTTTTTAAGCTATATGCTTCTCGGGTTTCTGTAATGCATAGAAATTATAATGTGGCCTCCAGACACAACTATGAATTTTTATTTATTTTCATGCATAGTGGGGGAGTTTGGATCAGAAATATGATTAGAAATGAATTCCAGAGGTAGCTAACTATAAAATCATTAGCTATTCTAAAATATTTTCATATAAATTTTTTTAGTTGAAGGGAAATAATAGAAGATACTAAAGTTTTGAGAATCCCTATCAATCATTCAGAAAAAAAAACTTAAAAAAATGTGTACGCCATCAACATGTGGATTTAGTCCACTCTTTCAATTCAGTCATCCCCCAGTTTCTTATGCTCATTAAATACCAAAGAGAAGATTGAGGCTGGGATAATTCTGCAAAAGATTTTAGGAGTAAGATAATCCAATCATATTTTGTAACTTCACACTTTTCAAAAATGATAGATATTTTAAAACCTGAGAACCAGAGTAAGATTTCACTTTCCTCCAATGAGCTATTCAAGATAATGATACCCCAATACCTGCTGACATTGTCAAGTTCTAGTTTTCCATGGAAGTTTCTCATGTAAAGCAAGCTGAATGGAGTTGATGTCTCTTTTCATAGTTTTATGCATGTCTCTGAGGCTAAATAATTTATTAAGGTCAGGCTTGAAATGTTTCAAAATCAAAGATCAAACTTTGTGTCACAATACTAGCTTGCCCTGGTGGTCTTTCCAATCCATTTTTCTCACTATACCTGATCTCCTTCCAAATTTCTCACTAATAAAGTCTTTGTTGAGAATACCACAAGCTTGGGACAATCTTGTCAACAAATCTCATTAACCAAACTCACCTTCCAGGCAAGCCTCTTTAAATTTTCCACCACATCTGTCTTTTGCATCCTCACGTTGGCACTAGGTTAATTTCACACTTCCCAGCTCTAGTTTCCTCAAACAGGTCCTCGCTTCCTCACTCCACTTTACATTTGAGGTCTTCCTAATTGTTCTACTAAAAGAATCTGGCCATCCCTACTGCATCTATTTTCACCAAATACTAGTAGTGTAAATAATTTGAAAATTATAGATTTGCATTATTCTATGCCCTAAAGATTAATGGATGAATCATCTGACTCTAGTGATACATTTTTAAAAACACTTCTAGAGGGCAAATATCATAACGTAAATTGGGGAGAGTTAATGTAAAAATAGTATTCAACTAAATTTTTAGGTGCAGCATTTTCAAAGATTTGGCTTCAAATTCCCTCATTTGAAGGTTTCAATTTCTATTCTGTAGTCACCCCAAAAATAGTTTCAGAGAAATAACAAAGAAGCAAACACTAGGCTTTATGGTTAGCATAGGAGTCAATATCTGAGCTTCGTCACTCATACAAGGGGATATTCCTCTGCCCTGCTCCGACCTTCTGACAAGAAAAACCTGTCATACCTTAACATATGTTCTAATTGCCCTGCCACGACAGACACAGGGAACTAATTTGAAAATCTTCTCAGTTTTAAATTCCTAAATATTTAGCAGTGAGTATAGCTTTAGTAAATTTGAACACAAGGAGTTGGAAGTAGTTCTGTAAAACATGTTACTTATAAAAATACAGTTTGCTGGATTTTTTCCAGTTGAGCCTTAACTGGCATTCTGTAAGAAAATTAAGCCCTGAACAGTGGTTTAAGTAGCGATTTCCTCGATTCTGACAAGAGTGGTACATAGCTAGTACCATTCTAGATGGTAAGAAAAGAGGTTATTTCAGTAAATATAATGGATGCCTCAGGGCATCAGGTTTAATTTTTTTTTCCCATATAATCCTGGTGAAGAAGTGCTGGTAAAATGATAAGGATCTGAAATCAACATAAAATTCTTGATCAAACTGTCAATTTCATAGTCTACTGAGCCCTAGGTTAGGTATAGGGTAATGCCTAGAGATACTTTCACTCCCCAGCAAGCATCTTAACAATTCTCTTAATTTTTAGCTATTTATAGATTACTAATATAGATCATGTCTTCTTTTAGCAGCTATTGGGAACACTGTTTAACTTTTGGAAAATGCTGCCAGATGGATCACTAACTTTTTTTTTTAATCTTTCTTTTTTTTTGAGATGAAGTCTCACTTTGTTGCCCAGGCTGGAGTGCAATGGTGTGATCTCAGCTCTCTGCAATCTCCACCTCCTGGTTTCAAGTGATTCTCCTGCCTCAGCCTCCCCAGTAGCTGGGATTACAAGTGCCTACCACCAAGCCCAGCTAATTATGTATTTTTAGTAGAGATAGATTTCACCGTGTTAGCCAGGCTGGCCTTAAACTCCTGACCTCAAGTGATCTGCCCCCCCTCAGCCTCCCAAAGTGCTAGGATTACAGGTGTGAGCTACTGCACCCGACCAGTCACCAGCTTACTTTTATCACATCAGTCCAGTGTCAAATATCTTTAAATGGTTTCTTCTTTTCAAAGACCAAATTCCTTAGAATTCTTTCTAGCCTTAGTCTCTAGCTTAGCCTTACATTTCCCACATATTCTCCATTTTTCCCTTACTACCTTATATAATTTTTCTCTTTCTTGCCCATGCTCACGCATGTTGTTTCTTTTTCTGTGACATACATTTCTATATTTCCCCTGAATTAATCTTTTTAATCCTCCCAAAGCCTGAAGAGTGCCCTCTGTGCCACCTCTTACTCTGCAGGCATTATGCAGATGTGAGATTTCTTTGAGAATGCATATGACATTGTACTCAGTCTAATAGCATGATAATTTTCTGCCTTCTGGGTTATTAATACATGCCTTTTCTTTCTTACCAGGCTATAAGTGTATAAAACCAGTGTTCTGGCACACAAATTTGGCAAGAGATTCAATGTTATTTGGCATCTGGAAATAGGAAAAGTGTTAGGAGTGAATCCCTCTCTATTCAAGGGAGTTATTTTGGTCTATAAATCAAACAAAAAGTTTGATGTAGTTTCAGGCTATTAATGCCATGTGATTGCTGAAAATCATACTGTGAAGCCCAAAGACTAGAATTTGAGTCTTAATTTAGTTTATCCATTTTTAAAGTATGTAATCAAGAACATGTAACCACCTTGGCCTTGGTTACTTAGTGTGTTAGCTTCCCATCCAGCTTCCCAATATCCTCATTCTCTGCTTTACTTTTTTCAGTAGTGGTTATCATCACTTGAAATCCTACATTATATATATGATGGAGAAAAACAATTTGTATTTATATATGTATATATACATATATATAACAAGATCGTGCCACAGCACTCCAGCCTGGGTGACAGAGCAAGACTCCATCTCAAAAAAACAAAAAAAAATACATATATACATATATATGTGTGTATATATATACACACATATATATGTACATATATACACATATACATTATATGAATACATATATACATATATACACACATATATATGAATACAAAATCAATAAATACAAAGTAATATGTATTATGCATACATATATGTATTCATATATATGTATATATATGTATATATGTATATATGTATTTATATATGTATATATACATATATGTATTTTTTTGTTTTTTTGAGATGGAGTCTTGCTCTGTCACCCAGGCTGGAGTGCTGTGGCACGATCTTGACTCACTGCAACCTCTGCCTCCCAGGTTCAAGTGAGTCTCCTGCCTCAACCTCCTGAATAGCTTGGACTACAGGTGCAGGCTACTATGCCCAGCTGATTTTTGTTTTTAGTAGAGACAGGGTTTCATTATGTTGGCCAGACTGGTCTTGAACTCCTGACCTCAGGTGATCCTCCTGCCTCAGCCTCTCAAAGTGCTGGGGTTACAGGCATGAGCCACCACACCTGGCCTGCTTTAACATATTTTTATTATCATCTGTCATAACTCCATGATAAAGAGATACATATATATGAGAAATATAAACTACATGAGGAATATTATATATATACATGTATATTTTTAGAGTTGTAGTAGACATCTGTATCTATAGATATAGACCTATATCCATCATTCTATAGCTATATTTTCTGTACTGTTTTGTCATTAGAACAGCACAAATTCAATATAAACTTGATGAATGACTAAGTGCACAAATGAAGCTTGTAACTCGGGGAAGGGAGTTTAAGAATCTCTGCTCTATATTTCACAAGCCTTTTCTCAGGATTGTTGGATCACTAGAGAGCAATATACCCTTTTATCTCAGCTCCCTGAATAAATGCCTTTAGTGAAATATGATTAAATGTTATGCCCTTAGCTTTTAGAGAAATGTCTATTTGAACAGCGATTTTGTCTATTGTTATTCCATGACCCTAATTTAAAAACCTTGGCAATAAATTTGTCCTTGAATTTAGTGCCAAAGAGTTTGTCTCTTCAGTCTAAATTATGCTCTTCTGGCCAGAAAATGAGAATAAAGCACACCGAGCAATCTCCCTTTGTACCTCAGCTTCCTTGAAATTCAGTTCAGTTCAGTGCCTTGCAGTAGTAATTATCTACACTGAGGTACATTGTTATATACATTATTCTAGTGGCTTTCATTAGATTCTGTCCTTGAATTATACCATTTCATATTGCAAATAATTTCATAGGCTTTTAAAAATCACTTTGAGAATAAGCAAATTATAATCTCAAATTAATAAACTAGTTAACCAAGAGTGTTGTGTGTATACAGTTTGCAATTCAAAAGAAGTGATTTTCTTTTCAGTTAAAAAACTGATAAGGGCAATATGAGACATTCTGATATCTTCTGAGAAAATTTTAAATGTTGGCAATGTTATTTTAAGTATAATGTAGACACATTATAAAATCTTTCATGTTACAGAAAAGTTTTTAAATATTCAGGGATTAATCATAGGCATTATAAGTTAACTTCTGCATATTTTTTTTCAGTTCCTATGAGAAAATTTACTTACAAATGTAATAGAATTCAAGAAAATATTGGGTGGAGGACAAAATTTCTATTAATTTTGACTTCTTAAAGATATCGAGACTTAAATTCTAACACTCATTTCCAGCAATATGCTTGGTATATGCCCAGTGAGGAATTTGGTTTTATCTTTTAATTTTCAAGGGAAAATGAGAAATGTAAAAGAAGGTAATATTTTTGACAGGCCCTAGCATGTGACATGATCAGAGTATCTTACTCCTCATGGTGATCCTACAAGGTAGTTATTATCATCCCCACTTTTAAAAAGGTGAATTTGAGATTCAGGAAAGGTAAGATAAACTTGCTAAAGATTACCCAGCTTTTAACAGACATAGCCAGAATTCTCATTCAAGAATACTGGACCCCAGTGTTTTTATTCTTTCCCATTAGCTGCTCTAAAAAGCCTTGTAATTCTATTTTCTGGATCTTATGTTACATAGTGAAGTGACAAGCTGTAGAAAAAAAAAAAGAAAGAAAGAGAGGGAGGGAGAGGAGAAAGAAAGAAGGAAGGGTCGAAAGGGAGGAGAAAAGGAAGGGTTGAAAAAGAGGCAAGAAGGAAGGGAAGGGAAGGAAAGGAAAAAGGAAGAAAGAAAAAGGAAGGAAGAAGGAAGGTAGGAAGGGAGGAAGGAGGGAAAATTTATGGCTCAAAAGGAGTTTCTTAGCTGTCCCAGAACAGATTTTACAGGAATGGATAGTGAGCTCTCTCACAGGCAGGTATATGGAGAATATGAGAACAAATGTGCTAGTAACACTAGGCAATTATAAGAATATTAGGTTTTCTCTTTTGATTTCATTGAACTGTTCATTCAGTGTTTTGAAAATAAACTTTTGTAAACTGACAAAATTTGGTAATACATACCAGTTTTGTAAAGCTAATCACATACCTTACAGAATCTGAAGACAAAACTGAAGCCATTCCTATGGATAGAGGAATATATTCCTGAAAATACCCAAAACTTTTTATATAATGAGTCTCTTTGAGAATTAGATGAAAACTCTGGACACCTGATCATTTATACATATTTACAGTTTTTACACACACACACACACACACACAAACACACACACATACACACACACACACACACACTCCATACAATTCCAGAGTCTTCACCTATCTCTGACACCCATCCAAAGAAGTTAAGGCCACTGGACTAACAGCAGAGAGGTAAGTTAAGGTCAGCACAGGAAAGGTGACCAGGCTTTCCACACAGTATGGACCTTTTTAACGTATTTGTCTTTGTGAACTACATTTCCCTTTCCTTTCTTTTTGGTATTCCTTTTCTCATACCATAAAATCTTTTAAGTTCATTTTAAACATTTTGATATAAAAAATCACTTTTCTTCAAAGGCAACATCCCTAGATGGAAACTAGTTCTTGTTACTTCAGAATTACACAGGATTGGCCTCTGTTTCATAGATGCTGTAACCTGAAGTCCCTTACTTGGTAGAGTCCTAACAACTGTCCCAGGCATCCTTCCTGTGTGTCTTAGCCTACAGCCATGCTCTATAGCTGGATTTAATGACCACATATTTGTGAAAGTTCTTATCAAAGTAGGATTCTTGTCAACTGCATAACAAATTGCTCTCAGAATATTCTTTTATGTGACTGTTTTTCTTTCTTAACATTCAGTATTCTTTTACTAGCTCCATCCAGAAGTAAATTAATAGACTGCCTAGAAAGAATTTTATGTGTATTTGTGTGTTCCAATATGAAGTAAAATAATTACATCTTTAAATTAAAATCTGAAAAGAAAGGTATTATTATTGTTTTAATTTAGTATAGAATGGAATGTTATTATTTATTATTATTTATTTATTTTGTCACCCAGGCTGGAGTGCAGTGGTGTGATATTGGTTCACTGCAACCTCCGCCTCCTGGGTTCAAGCCATTCTCCTGCCTCAGCCTCCTGAGTAAGGATTCTCCTGCCTCAGCCTCCTGAGTAGCTGGGATTACATGGACCTGCCATAACACCCAGCTTCTTTTTTTTTTTTTTTTTTTTTTTGTATTTTTAGTAGAGATGGGATTTTATCATTTTGGCTAGGCTGGTCTTGAACTCCTGGCCTTAAGTGATCCACCCACCTTGGTCTCCCAGTGTGCTGGGATTATAGGCATGACCCCCTGCACCCAGCCTGGAATATTATTTTTAAAGAGCTTCAGGTATTATTTAGGAATCCTATGCAATTTGCTGTCTTCTTTCAGTCTCCAGTGGCAAATTCTGAACATACCTTTGTTCCGCTGTCATGGTTAGACTTTGCAATGGGCCAGTCATATTCCCTAAACTCTTTTCAAAGCTGCTACAAGGTGAGCCTGTGAACAAAATGGAAGAAACATGGTTTAAATGTCAGAATATTATGTGGATGATGAAAAGGCTTCATTTTACAAAATGCTTAATTTCGTGTGTTCCAACTCTTTAAATACTATGACCATCACAGTTAGCTCTGACTGGTGACTTCTTTAACACACGTTTTCATTTATCTTTTCTAAATTGTGTCTTCTTGAAATCGGTATTTCAGTCTCTTGACATTTAATGTGAGTTTAACTTCTGAAAGAAGATGCTATTTTGCAAGTAATAACTCCTTCTGACTTGCACATCATGTAGAGATTTGACCCTCAAAATGCCAAATATGAAGTTCTGATCTGCCAAGCTTTTTAGACTTAAAGTCCAAACAGAGGTCACTGAAATAGTCAATGGACAAATGTTCCTCATTTTTAGACTTTCATGATGACCTTTGAAGATATTGTTAGCTCATCTATTGTAATGATATGCTCCTTCAAGTGTCAGACATCTGCTGACAGCTATAACATTATCTTTCCTCTTTTTCTACTCACAAAGAATTGAATAGAAAAAGAGTTGTCTTTACCTTCCAAACTCTTTTCAATAAGAGGGCTTTTTTTTTTTTTTACTTCAGATTCCCTTCAATGAAGGAAATACAGATAAGCCAGTTAGAAATAATATTCCATCATATTTTATTTTACAGTAAGCTTTTGTAGCTTTCAGGTTTTATTTTAAATTTCAGAGAATTATACATATTGTAGTACATAACTATAACTCTTATGATTAAGAAATATTTAACAATCTTATTAAAGCTCAAAAATAGGCCAGCTTCCATTTGCATGCCTTTATGCAACAGCTTGAACCCAAAATATTAAGATGAAGAGGTACTTCAATCTCTCACCATGGCTTGAGGTAGAACTAGAGGTACCTTATCTCAAACTGATAAAATTGTATTGTGCCCCAAAAGGATCTAAGGATTTAATATTTTACCACCTAAGTCTGTAATAAACTATAACTATATGTAGGGCAAAATTTGGCAACCCTTGGCCAAAAATTGATTTCTTTTTGAAACATATGAATAAGATGACTTAAGTAAAATGTATCTCCATGTACATATAGCAGAGCTGAAATGCTGAGGCACCTACTATCAAATGGATCACAAAAATTCAAAGAATTAGGCTCATTACTTAATAATGGAAATATATTCCATTATTGGTAACAGTTAGAATGTACACTTCCTTCCATTAGCATTATAATAGAAAGGTGCCTGTTTCTAGCTCTGAATTCATCCTGGGATGCCTTTATCTGACACTGCAAGATAGAGAAAAACAATTTGTAGAGAATACAGCTACTAAACTTCAATCTATCAGAACTAATCTTTATTCTCTTTTTCTACTCCTTCCCTTTTCCTTGATTGTCTCCTCCCCCCTCATCTCTCTCTCTCACACAGAGGCGCACACACACACACACACACACACACACACAATCCACACACCTTTACCCATGAGAATTACACACCAGAGTTTGTTAGCAAATTTAATTGGATAAATACCACTAAAAAAAGTATCTCATAGTTTAAAAAATTTTCAATGACAAGCAAGAAATGTGATGACATCAGACCTAGTAACTGAAAAATTAGCATAAGGTTATGCTCATCTTTTCTTATATTTTTATTTTTAATTATTTATTTTATTTTGTTAGCCAGTGTCTTGCTGCCACACAGGCTGAAGTGCAGTGCCACAATCCTAGCTCACTGCAGCCTCAAACTTCTGGGCTGAAGTGATCCTCCTGCCTCAGCCTCCCAAGTAGCAAGAACTACAGGCATGCACCAACATGCTCAGATACTTTTTTTTTTCATTTTCTGTAGAGATAGTGCCTCACTCTGTTGCCTGAGCTGCTCTCTAACTCCTGATCTAAAGTGATCCTTCCCACCTTGGCACCCCAAAGTGCTGGCTGGGATTATAGTTGTGAGCCACTGCATGTGAACTTTGACTTTTCAACTGTGGAAAAATCCACACACACACACAAAAGTGAACAAAATAAAAACAGCCCATTGACCTATCACATAGTGAACATTCATGCATTCACCAGCCAAGTCCAGAAATAGGATATTTAAAGACCCAAGAAGCCCTTCTTTGCTCTTCTCTTATCATCATTTCCTCTTCCTTCCCCAAAGATAACCACTACACAATTTCTGCGGTAATTATTTTCTTGCTTTTCTTTATAGTTTTTACTAAGATTGCATTTCTAAACACTATGTTTAGATTTGCCTATTTTAAAAACTACCCAAGTGTAATCAAACGGCATGATTCTTTTGTTGTTTTCTTTTGCTTAACATGGGTTTTAAGATTCATCCATGTGGTATGTAGCAGAAGTTAGTCTTTAGCATACAGCATTCATATATGTGAATTTATACTATATATGTCCATGATGGTCATTTCAGTTTAGCCTATTAGAAATAACACCACTATGCCCATAACATTGGTAACTAAAACCTAAAACTGAAATTGTGTGTTCTCTTTTAAAATAAGGAAAATTGTAGCAGAAACTCTTTACTAGCACTTACTAAATGAAATGTAAGATTTTACTCACTATTTCAAGGTTTTAATTCTCCTAAAATGGAGATATGTAGGTTTAATTATTGTACTAAGAGTCCTTAAATGTGTAAACTTGAAGGGAATTATTCTCCTTTACTCTTTGTATATACTTTTTCAGTTTAATATGAATTAAAATATGACAAATCGTGATTGTAAAAAATATGCTTCCATTAGCAATCTAAAACAAAGGTGCCTGTTTCTATCTCTGAATTCATCTTGGGATGCCTTTCTTTACCTGACACTGCAAGATGGAGAAAAACAATTTGTGGAGAATACATCTCCTAAACTTCAATATATCAGAACAACTCTTTATATAAACTGTATTACTTACATTTTGTAGCTATAAGTAACCACAAAATATTTATCATTAGAAAAGCAGTTTGTAATTATGCACAAAAAAACTTATAACTGGTTACTAAAGAATATTTTAACTTGAGTCGTGTTGTTTTCAATGAAAAGTATGTCACGATTATGTTAGTGAAAAACACCTACAACCATCTGATCTTCAGCAAACTTGACAAAAACAAGCAATGGGTAAAGGATTTCCTATTTAATAAAGGGTGCTAGGAGAACTGACTAGCCATATGCAGAAAATTGAAACTGGACCACTTCCTTATACCTTATACAAAAATTAACTCTAGATGGACTAAAGACTTACATGTAAAACCCAAAACTATAAAATCCCTAGAACAAAGTCTAGGCAATATCATTCAATACATAGGTAAGGGAAAAGATTTTATGACAAAAAACTCCAAAAGCAATTGCAACAAAAGCAAAAGTTAACAAAAAGGATCTAATTAAACTAACAACCTTCTGCACAGCAAAAGAAACTGTCATCAGAGTGAACATGCAGTCTGTAGAATGGGAAGAAATTTTTGTAATCTAATCATTTGACAAAGGTCTAATATTCAGAGTTTATAAGGATCTTAAACAAATTCACAAGTTAAAAACAAAAACCCCATTAAAAAGTGGCAAAGGCTGGCTAGTCATGTGCAGAAAGCAGAAGCTGGACCCCTTCCTGACACCTTACACTAAAATTAACTCCAGATGGATTAAAGACTTAAACATAACACCTAACACCATAAAAACCCTAGAAGAAAATCTAGGCAAAACCATTCAGGACATAGGCGTAGGCAAGGACTTCATGACCAAAACACCAAAAGCAGTGGCAACAAAAGCCAAAATAGACAAATGGGACCTAATCAAACTCCACAGCTTCTGCACAGCAAAAGAAACAGTCATTAGAGTGAATTGGCAACCAACAGAATGGGAAAAAATTTTTGCAGTCTACCCATCTGACAAAGGGCTGATAACCAGAATCTACAAAGAACTGAAACAGATTTACAAGAAAAAAACCAACAAGCCCATTCAAAAGTGGGCGAAGGATATGAACAGACACTTTACAAAAGAAGACATACGTGAAGCCAACAAACATACGAAAAAATGCTCATCATCACTGGTCATTAGAGAAATGCAAATCAAAACTGCATTGAGATACCATCTCACGCCAGTTAGAATGGCGATCATTAAAAAATCTGGAGACAACAGATGCTGGAGAGGATGTGGAGAAATAGGAACGCTTTTACACTGTTGGTGGGAGTGTAAATTAGTTCAACCATTGTGGAAGATGGTGTGGCGATTCCTCAAGGACCTAGAAATAGAAATTCCATTTGATCCAGCAATCTCATTACTGGGTATATATCCAAAAGACTATAAATCGTTCTACTATAAGGACACATGCACACGAATGTTCATTGCAGCACAGTTTACAATAGCAAAGACCTGGAACCAACCCAAATGCCCATCGATGATAGACTGGACAGGGAAAATGTGGCACATATACACCATGGAATATTATGCAGCCATCAAAAACGATGAGTTCGTGTCCTTTGTAGGGACATGGATGAACCTGGAAACCATCATTCTCAGCAAACTGACACAAGAACAGAAAATCAAACACCGCATGTTCTCACTCATAGGCGGATGTTGAACAATGCGAACACATGGACACAGGGAGGGGAGTATCACACACTGGGGTCTGTTGGGGGGGAAAAAAGGGAGGGATAGTGGGGGGGTGGGGGAGTTGGGGAGGGATAGCATGGGGAGAAATGCCAGATATAGGTGATGGGGAGGAAGGCAGCAAATCACACTGCCATGTGTGTACCTATGCAACAATCTTGCATGTTCTTCACATGTACCCCAAACCTAAAATGCAATTAAAAAAAAAAAGTGGCAAAGGACATTAATAGACACTTCTTAAAAGACAGTCATGCAGCCAACAAACATACGAAAAAAAGCATAACATCAAAACCACAATGAGATACCATCTCATAGCTGTCAGAATGGTGATTATCACAAAGTCAAGAAATAACAGATGCTGGGGAGGTTGCAGAGAAAAAAGAATACTTTTCACACTGTTGGTGGGAGTGTAAATTAGTTCAACCTTTGTGGAAGACACTGTGGTGATTCCTCAAAGATCTAGAAGCAGAAATACCATTTCACCCAGCAATTCCATTACTGGGTATATACCCAAAGGAATATAAATCATTCTACTATAAAGATAGTGCTGCATTATGTTCACTGCAGTATTATTCACAATAGCAAAGACATGAAATAACCCAAATGCCCATCAACGATAAAGGAAATGTGGTACATAAACACCATGGAATACTATGCAGTCATAAAAAGGAATGAGGTCATGTCCTTTGGAAGGACATGGATGGAGCTGGAAGCCATTATCCTCAGCAAACTAACACCAGAACAGAAAACCAATGATCACATGTTCTCACTTATAAGTAGAAGCTCGACAATGAGAACACATGGGCACATGGTAGAGAACAACACACCCTAGGGCCTGTCAGTGGGAGTTAAGGGAGGGAGAGCATCAGGAAGAATAGCTAATGGATGCTGGGCTTAATATCTAGGCAATGAGTTGATTTGTGCAGCAAACCACCATGGTGTATGTTGACCCCTGTAACAAGCATGCATATCCTGCTCATGTACCCCTAAACTTAAAAGTTGAAGAAAAAAAGTATTGTCTTAAACTTATATCACCTGGTTTAGTTTATCAGATTAACATTGTTATTTTAGACGTTATAAGAGGCTAAATTTCTCACTAAATAAAGTAAATGGAAAAGGAGGCAAACAAGGGAACATTTTTCTACTAATGAAGATCTTTATCACCTTAATGAAGAGAAAATGGAAAATAAAACTGATTAAACTTATAGAATAACATATCTTGTCTGAAAAATTTTATAAAATGACTTTTAAAAAATATGGATTTTCAGGGGAGTTGTTAATCACAATTAACTTGGTTCTGATTTTTCCTTTAGCAGTTGCATAACTTTAAGGTCAGAGTAAAATTGTATTAATATGATGATGAGTATCCCCCTGATTTGTGTTAGATGAAGTTTGTCAAGGTAATAAAATAGACAAGACTGAGTATTAGTAAAGGGAAGATCATTTCAATTCATATTGTCTTTGGTTTTGGAATCATACAATGTATTAGGTTAGCGCAAAAGTAATCTGAATAGACATGTAAAGAGAATTACTATGATGCTAAACAATAAGATGAAATATCTTATACACAATGTCTACATTGTATTTCTTCATACAGAATGCAGAGACAGACCACTGACAAATTAAAAACACTCTAGGCATATATATATTTATATATATATTATATAGCAATATATATATACTATACATCATATAGCAATATATTAATATATAAGTGCATATATAGGCATAAATGTATGCCTAGAGCATATATATTATATAGTATTTTATACATGTATATTATGAAGGCATATACATGTACACAGATATATATATATTGCCTAGAACATTTTATTATCTATATGGGAAAATATATATAGTACATTATGTACATATATAAAACATATATATTATATGTAACGTATATTTGCCCACATAAACTTGATATATATATATATATATGACTTTATATTTTTAAGTTAGTAGTTAGTTGAACCAAGAATTATTCTGCAACATAAAGTTTCACTTTTCTTTTACACTATAAAAATTGTCCAAACACTGAAGTGTTTGTCATTAATATGTACAAAATAGTTTTCCCTTAGAAGAGATGCAAAAAAGCAAGAGTAACTAGCAGATTATATGAAAATATTAAATAAGCAAAAAAAGTAGAACACAATCTCAAAGAAAATAATACCCAAGAGATTTTTGGTTAAAAGACTTATCTGCTGAAAGGCAAAAAAAGCACCTTTTGTTTTCTTACATACTCATTCAGTAACGTCTTTGAAAAATATTAGTAATAACTAGCCTTGGTGTCCACTTCCAAATAATATAATGGCTGAGATTTGTAAAGAAAATACGTTAAAAGAAAAACAAAAGCATCCCACCTGACACAGCTGCCTAAAGGTGTGAGCAAGAGGCCAGCGGCTACCTGGCTTATTGCATGCTATGACCAAGCATCTGCAGTTGCCTTTCCCTGTGTTGCTTCTGTTTTCTTTCTGTTTGTTGGTAGGTTATTGATCAGAAAAGCCAGGCAATAGCATCTGCCAATATACCCACTCTCATTTCTAAGAACATGTTAGTAGAATCAGTTTAACACTTTTCATGTGGTTTTATGAAGCTCTGTTCAGAGCAACTTTACAAAAGGGAGGGGAAAACTTAATATACATTCTACTGAACAGAGGCTTTACTCTGCCAGTCAAATGAGAGGTGAGTTAACTAGATAAGCTTTTGACTTACCACTCTCCATTTGAGCAAAGGGAAAGAAATGCATTTTAGCAGAGATACAGATGCATTTCAGATTTAAAACTTAAAATACAGATTATTGTTTGGAGTCCATATAAATGTAATTATGTCAAGTTCAAATGTGTGATACACCAATTAATATATCAAAAATACCCCAAATAAATGAAAAGCATGTAAGTTATGATAGAACATTTCATATACTGAGTAAAGATGAATATTTGATACTTAAAAATGTCATTAGAAACAACTCATTTCTTCGTAGACCCAAACTCATTGAAATTCATCCCTATAAATTATAGCTATTAGATTTTTAATATAACAATTTCTCATTGTGGAGGCTGCACTCACATTTAACCAAAAGGTAAAAAGTTTACTTGTACTGTGAACAAACTATTAAACGAAGACTTACTTCTATTTTCAAACAGGGAACTGTACATTAAAAAAAATCATTGATTATATTTAAAATATCCTATAAAGAAATAATTTTATCAAATCCCTATAATCAATTTAAGTACATGCACATTAAAAATATATGTGTATATTACATACATTAACAGACATTAACTCAGATACAACGAAACACTCTGAATGAAATTTAAACACAGCACTTCTTACAACTGAGGAAAAATCAAGTATTAACTAAATTATTTGATGGCTCATTATGATGTATGAAATCTAAAATGACATTATAAACCAAACACAAAGAAAATGAGTAAGTTTAAAATGACTTGTAGTTAATAGGTGACTTGCAAGTAATTCAAATTCCTGAATGTGTAAAATAGATTATTTCCTTAAGAACACAAGTGTCCAGAAATATACAAAATTATACCCCCATATTTATAACAATATTATTAAAATGTTTAAACTAGAACTGATATTAAAATTGTTTTATAATCATTTACATACATATCCATTTATATAACTTCCCAGATACTGCAATATTTAGTTTAAAATGAAATTTTAATAAACTTTTTTGTTAACAAAGTAGATGGTAATCCATAGCTTCATTACCTGTACTTTTTGACTCTCATTCAATTTGTACATTTTTACAATGTAAAAAATTTTCCTTTTCTTAGTAAATTTACTTGGTGATAAAAAGCTTTGAGAGTCCCTATAACCATCAAATAAAAAACACTAAATAATGGATTAAGGTTGAAAGTCCTGGGAAAATAAAATTAAGACATTTTTTCAAAAGAACTGTGGTAGATGTTTAGGTGATTTATATTTCAGTTTGAAATAATTATATACACAAGAAGTTGCAAAGATAGTACAGATAGGTCCCTTGTATTCTTCATCTAGTTTCACCCAATGATCATATATCTTATATAATTATATTATATATCAAAGCTGGGAATGCAATATTGATTTACATTAATAGATTGACATATGTGGATTCCCGTAATGACCATCTCATTAGAGATACAAAACTAAAGATCTCCCTCTTAGTATAGTCACGCTACGTCTCTCTCTCCTCCATCCTTAGCAATCACTAATCTGTTCTCTGTTTCTTTAATTTTGCCATTTCTGGAATGTTATATAAATGGAATTATACAAAATTTGACCTTCTATAACTGGCTTTTTTCACTCAGCATAATGCCCTTGGGATCTATCCAAGTTGATGCATGTATCTCTCAGTAGTCATGTCTTTGTATTGCTGGGTAGTAGTCCATGATATAGATGTATCAGAATTTATTTATTAAGTGGCCTATTAAGGGATATTTTTGGTTGTTTCCTTTTTTTGGCTATTAAAAAAATAAAGCCGCTATGTACAGGTTTTTGTGAGAATCTGATGTGTTTTGAGAAGGTTTGTAAATTATATTATAAACTGTTTAAAAGAGCATAAAAATAGGAGATATATATATATATATATATATATATATATATCAGTCTCCCATCAGTGTGCAAAAATTAATACTAATGATAACATGTACAGCTGAGTGAAACCTAGAGCACTTTGGGCATTTGTCTCCAAGACTAGCACTTTTTAAATTAGCACAAACACTGGCATGAAATTATCTATTGGCACAGCTGCTTCTAAGTCTGTGTTCCTTACTTTTATTTTTTTTCATTATTGTCCCCCCAGGGGAATCATTATAGATATTTTTTTTTCCTAATTGTGCTCTTCCCTCATGACATTTTAAAGACACAGAAAAGCTGGATGTTCATTTATGTATTGTCTGTATATCTGTGCTTCTCTCATAAAAAGAGTACTTAAAACAACCCACAAAAACACAAGAATCAATTTTCACCATTTGTGGTCATATCAACACCCAGCTGAGAATTCATGCCCTAAAGTCATGAAAATGCATCAGTGAAAATAGTATGACATGCATAATTAGTGCAGATGGGGTGGGTAGCCAACTGCTGGCACCTTTCTAAAATTATTGCTCCATTTTCAAACAGTAGCGCAGAGTTGACCCCCCAAGACTATTCCCCTATGTTAAAATTTGGTTCCGTGTGTGTGTGTGTGTGTGAGTGTCTGTGTGTGTGTGTAAGGAAGCTTTTGCACATGTGTATATTTTAAGTATATATACATGAGCATATAATAGAAAAATGTTGAAATGATACACAAGAAACCAATAATAATAAGAATGATATTCTCAGAGCAAAACAAAAAACAAAAAAGTGAAACACTATTTTAATTTTTTCTTATTATACAATAAGCATCATTACTTTTTAAATGGACAGTATTAGCCCATCTTCCATTATGTCCAACAGTCATTTATTATTTCTGTATCTGAATTATATGATGAGATCAACCAAGAGACATTAAAAATAAAATGGAACCCCGGGTAATCATTCAAGACATCTGCAAGTATCTTGACAATCTAATAAACAGGGTCTGCCATTGAGCCTTCCTCACTGCAGATAAACACAACCCAGGGGGTTCTGGCATGTACATTGTTCTACTTCCTCTGGGTACAAATTCAGGAACCTAGACAGTAATATTTCATACTTCTATACACATAAGCTATATTATAAAATGTACAGTTGCCTCTGGACTATCTCTTTAAAAAACACAATAAGGTTAATTAATACTGTTATTTTCCAGTATCGCTTAAACAATTCTCTAAAACCTGCTATTATTTTCAGGAATCTCCTGACAACATCTATAAAAAATAAACAGAATAAATCCAAAATTAATTTAATTCTCCCAAATTTCAAAAAATAAAATAAAATAAAAGACAGTGCTAAAAGGAATACACTGTGAATGAAATGACACAAATACTTAGGATTTATATTGCACGGTGATAACTTTTTTTAAAAAATCTTAAAATGACTCTTATTCAAGTCTTACACTGTTGGGCCTGCACCTGCTCACTCCTGATATATCATGTTTTGTCTAGGAGATAGAAAAACTCAGTAGAGGAGAGGAAGGAGGGTTGGGGAGGCACAGAGCAGGCCCAAAGCTCTGCAGCAGAACTGAGCAAAGGACTGTTGAGTGAGAGAGGCAAGACATATGGCAAAATAGCAGGCATTTCCTTACCCCTTGCTCTGTTCCTAACACCACTGCTCCTCAGGACTGGGAACAGTGCCACATGTTCTCCTTTATCATTCTGCATCTACTCTGAGTGCTCCCTGGCATATTGGAAGATCTTCAGTAAATGTTAACTTAATTGACGGTCTTCATTGTCATCATTTCTGCCATCCTGGGCTGCTCTGGTGCCAGTAAAAGTGTACCCTTTTAAACTGCTATGAAGGCTGCCAGTGTTTTTTTGAGCCAACCATAGCTCATCCACAGTATAGCTAAGTTATCCCTATTTAGACCTAAGTTCATCTTTTAGAATTCACTGGATGCTTAACTAATTGTTCAATAAATTGAAATGAAGGAGGCTGGGCACATGAATATTTTATCTTCTAAAGTCAAACACTAACAACCCCTATTATATTGTCAAAGAGTCTTATGTATGATGAGTAATAAAAATAACAAACAAGAAAAGAAGCAACCCATGTGGCTGTTACTGTTGCTTCCAATCTTATTAGAAACAACAAGGCATTTTAACCATGTTGCCATCCCTCATCAGTTTGGGTTTACATTTCATTACTGAGTATGCAGAAAATGTTAACTTTTTATGAGTCCCACTAGTCAGTGATTTAAGGCTGTATCATTTCGGGCACTGAAGGTTTGTAAGTTTGTTACTATAATGACTCCATTTAACAATATAAAAATCAGTTGTAATATATTTAAAAATCAAGTGACTTACATTTGCTGAAAGCTGAGATGTGAGTGTAGCAACTTTTTCTTGTGATGCAACCAGTTCTCTCCGCAGCTTATGAATTTGCTGAATGCAATTAAAAAAAATCAATGGAATATGCAAGTAGATTTTTACTTAAAGCCAAGAATTCAAACCAAGAAAGCAAATACTATAGCTCATTCGAACCCCACTGTATCAGCACCAACTCCTGAAAATAAAAGATATGAACACTAGCTCCACAGTAACAAGTGAATATCATTCAAAAGGAAAGGGTTACATGTAGAACTTCAAAGCTGGTACTGAAATCTGCAAATCAAAATACGCTTACTTGCTCCATTTGCCATCCCTCAAATGGTAAATGACTGAAGAGCAGTTTACTCTCTGTACTGATTCTTCTCCTTCTAGAAAAATTGTGGTAATAAAACTGTAGAAAAAGATTTTCTTTGTAAAAACTGAATATATATATGTGAATATATGTGTGTGTATATACCTATGTGTATATATATACATTTATATACATACATGTATTTTTTGGTCTTATTTAGTAAAAGGTACTCCATGTTCTTTTTCAGAAAATATTAGGGTTTTTTTTTTCCTCTGTACATTTTAATTTCTCATAGTTTGAAAACACCTCAAAAGCTGTAGAATACCCTACAGTCACTAAAACTTGGGCTTAATTCAACATTTAATCAGTTCACATTTGAAATTTTATTGGCTGGAGTTTTGATGACTACAGAGAAGCCTTCCCAAATCTGTATTACCATGGCCTTTATTTAGTGAGCTATTTTTAGCTCATAGATGCTTTATAGCATATCCACAGCTTAAAAATAAGGGGAAAATAGCAATAATAGGTGCAACTAATTAGATAAACCAGTACAATGAATATCCTAAAGTGTCTTTCTTTTTAGTTAAGTCCACACTCCAAGAAAACTGAAACAGAAAAGGGTGATGGTATATTATATCATGTTTGAAGTTTAATTCAAGCACTTTCTGCCGTTTAATCTGCATGTCTCATGTTGTGACTAATATGGATAGAACATTTATAACAATCTGACACTAGGTTCTACAACTACATATCTGGTCTCAAGGAATTTTAGTTACTTGGATGTTAAACATTCTACTTTTGATGATTCTCATTTCTTTGAAAACAAGACTTCTACTGTTGTAGTTGAACATCTGGAATGCTGTCTCAGTTTGAAAGAGGATTCTTGACATAGTTTATTAACTGTCTAGTTTTTGCCCCTGGACATTAGATTTTGTTGAAAAGAAATGGTGGTCAATTGAAAAACTCTAACAAAGAAGAGAACTCTCAGCTGGAAACAGACATAGTAGACATTTATATAATTTCACCAAATGTGATTCTACTTCATTCCTGTTTTTTTTTCCAAAACAGATAGACCCCAGTCTAAAATAACATTTGCTTTACATGTATAAGATAATGACCATGAATGATTTCAGAAAATACAGCATCTATTTTATTTATAAATGAATACAAACTCAGAGAGATTTCTCAAAATAAATAGTCTCTATTATATGATTCCAGTATCTTTAAAATATAATCCAGAGAACTGTAAAGTGATTGAATTTTTTTTAACCATGACCCATGATAGAGCATAAACGATAAAAGGGAGTTGAATAACTTTTACAAAGGCAAATAGATGTAGCATTTCCATGCTTCAGTAGCTATACTGTGATCAATGATAGAAGCTTTGTCATGTCCATATGATGTAAATAAAACCATTTTGATTGAAAAAAATCATATCCACTTTTTTGTTCAGAGATTATAAAGACACATTGGTTTAATCAATACTTTTCAAACATTTTTAAAAACAGCACAAATTTTACTTTTAAAGGCTAATAAAATAAGACTTCAAAGGAAAGGAGTACTCTTGCAAATCTACTTTGAAGGCATTTTTTTTTTCTCTGTTGTCTGATTGCTTCAGTGTAAACCAATTAGTCATTACCTCACCTTGAATAAAGTCATAATTAAAGTCCTGCTCTCTTTGGCCAGGACAAATGTTTTACCAAGGGAAATTAAAATAGTATTCTCTCCTGGTGCAGTTTGCTTGGTTCATGTGTGCAACAAAATATGTATTTGTGAAATATGTGTTATTAGAACAATAGCTGACACACTAGACATAAAACAGCAATTAAAGGCAACAAGATCATGACACAGAATAGATAGTCTGAGATGCTGGTATCCTGTGCTGTGGAGGCTTGTTGCCTAAGATTCAACCATTAATCCTCTGTAGATGGTCTCACGGGTAGTGGGGGAAAGGCTGTAATAAAATAGGAAGACCACAGGCCTTCATTGATCAATGATGTAATGAATGCTTACTATTATCGACAACTTATTAGGTGTTGAGCTAAGACTCAATCTAGAATGTGAGAGCAGAGCTTGTTATACAAACTTCCTTTCATTTTATTTTTAAGAGGCAATATCAAAGACCATTTACCACTTCAGCAGTCCTGTAGAGTTCTGCTATTGTATCACAGAGCCCTCTAGTGGTAACAACACTAATTTCATCATGAATGCAAACTAAAACAGTAAATATTAAAATATTCCAATTTTTTTTTACCTCTGAATGAGCCTTTTCTTCAGCCTATAAAACAATAAAAAGAAAGATTTTAACTACAAAAAGTATTTTCAATTAATTTCACAAGTATAAATGAACAAAATAGTTATGATATATATTTTTAAATTATCTACTATGAGAAGAATGGAATGAAATACATAAAGTTATTCAATTGAAATAGTACAAACAAGTTACTTTAGAATTTAAAATAAATATTTCTTAATATATAAACCATAAGATATTCTTAAAATATAGGTCATTTGATCCATAGATATATAATATTCCTTTAAGCAAAAGATAGAATTAAGACTCTAAAATCGAAATCACAAGCAACATATACCAAATAGTTATAAAATTATATTCTAAAAAATATGGGTGCATGAAAACTTAAAATATTGAAGTATCTTTCATACAGATTATAAGAAACAGACTCCATAAAATTACAGAGATCTCTAGCCAAGGTTTAGAGGTCAGAATTTTATTCTGTGATTTACTGATCATAAACAATGCCAAGTAACGCCGGGGTAACATACAGACCTCTACTGATAACCACAGATAATTAACATTGTTTGTTTCTATTTTCTTCCTTTCTTTAATGATTACTAATAATTTTAAAGGGTCAGAACTCAGCAGAAGAGTAAAACACTGAAACACCCAGTGATAAAAGTGTCTGACAAACAGTTCTGGCTATGCGGCTTATGCAAAGGAGGACTGCCATAGGAATTTGTAGGGTGTTTCTGACTTGAGTTCCAGAAAACTCCTAGCTCTGTTTTTCTTCTCCATGCTGGGCTGCAAATGCCAGAAAATGAGTTATGTGCACCATTACATTTAGGAAGCTCCCTTATTCTGGGAAAAGTTGAAGAATGTATAATCTTGTTGAATAGTGCAAGTCTGCTTATTGCCATAAGCAGATCCAAAGCTGAAAAACAATCTCTTATCTTCTAGGTCTATTTTTGGGATACTTCTAGATTAATTGATACAAAAGTACCTGGACTGTTTTTTATAGCTTTTCTTTCAGAAAATATAAAGCAAAGTAGCCTAATGATCAGGACATATTCTATTTGCCAGCAACTCTTTTAACCTGAGTTATGTCTTCCTTATATTTTCTCTACCTTAAGAAAAATGTAACTTGATAATGTAGTTGCTAAATAATAAAGTGGCTAAGTGGTAGAATCCTATTAGCCTTTATAAGAAAAATGTTTTAAAAGGCAATGTTGACATGAATCTTGAATAATTTACACCTCAACTTTAGATTTTTAAGAAAATATTTTATTTTTTAGATCCTAATAATTTTAAGGTTTTATACACAGTTTGGTTTTCAAATAAAAAGTTAGCAATGAATTTTAAGATGAAAGTTTCATGGCCTTAAAACATACGGCACAATTAACTATGCAACTATGTCTATTAGTTTTCCCGAGTACTTTGGTTTTGTTTTTCTTTTTCTCTCTTTTTTTTTTTTTTTTTTTTTGAGACAGGATCTTGATCTGTCACTCAGGTACGCTGGCATATTCATGACTCACTGCAGCCCACGGTACCCGGCTTACTTTGTATGTTTTTTGTCAGTTACTTTGTCAGTTTATTCTGCCCAATCCTGCTTCTAGGCTTCCTAGAATTATAGAAGGCTGGTAAAGACTCAAGAATCAATAAATGATTCCTTTTTTACAATAATGTATTTAAAAAAAATAATCAAGAAATATACTTCACATTTTTATTAAACTATAATAGTTCTGTTACATATACTAGTAGCAAGCATAATCATTAAATATTAATTCTATATATACTATATAGCATGACTTTTCTCACTACCAATTATTCAAAACGATTATTTGCTTTAACCCTTGTCTTCTTTCATACTCTGTGGTTATTAATACAAGGTAGGTGTTACCATAAAAATAAAGCAATGAGACAAAATATTAATATTATATATATTTTTCAGTGGCTTAGGTGTGGAATGAATCATTTGCCATTTTTTAAAAAATGGTTTTGAGCAAGCTCAATATCCTAAAGAACGATAAAAAATATAATACACTTGACTGAATAAAAACATATCCATTAATTATTCTGTAAGCCAATAAGCAGCCATTTATCCATTCAAATTTATTAATTAAAAATTATGACTTTAGTATTAGGTATGTGTTAGGCAATATGTTAAAGGATCCACAATGAATAAAAAATGGCACTTTCTCTCATAAAAAATACAAATTAGATTTCAAATACATAACAGGTTAAATAAAGTTTTTAATATACAGTGAACCAAAAAACATCTATTGCAGGGATCAAAAATTTAAATGCCTAACAGGATAAGGCTTATAAAAAATAAATGGACTTCAGGTATTTAAAAAGTCACAGGACCTTCTTTGGCTGTCTTTCATTTTTCCATTTGATAGCAATATAGATAGCAAGAGGTATTTTTGTCTCATGAGGAAAACAACAGCACAATGGTAAGTAGCCACCCAAACTTAGCTTCGTCGTCAGGAAGAAAAGCAAAGGTAGAGGCTGTGGCTTCCTGAGAGCCCACGCCAACATCTAAAGGGGTCAATTCCAGATGACTAAAAACCCAGAGGAATTTCATCTTAGTGTTGCTAGATATTCCACAGATATTCCCATTATTTGTAAAAGGAATTTAAAATTTGGAATTTTTAGTTAAAAGCTCCACATTTCACAATATTTCACAGTGTTAGCTTAGATTCCCTCTTCCTCTCCCCCCCCCCCCCCCCCCCTTTTTTTTTTTTTTTGAGATGGTGTCTGGTTCTGTCATGCAGGCTGGAGTGCAGTGGCACCATCTCAGCTCACTGTAGCCTCTGCCTCCTGGGTTCAAGTGATTCTCCTGCCTCTGCTTTCCAAGTAGCTGGGACTACAGACATGCACCACCATGCTGGGCTAACTTTTGAATTTTTAGTAGAGATGTGGTTTTGCCATGTTGGCCATGCTGGTCTCAAACTCCTGACATCAAGTGATCCACCCGCTTTGGCTTCTCAAAGTGTTGAGATTACAGGCATGAACCACTGCGCCTGGTCTTAGATTCAAAACAAACACACAACCATAAGTTTGCCAAAGGTAACACCTCCGGCGGATCAGGTTAGGCTTTTGATTTCCAACCAGTCTGCAGATGTCCTGTGACAAATGGGATAGATCTAGCAAATATTTTCAAATTTTATTTTGTAGGTATAGTCCAAAGAAATTTGGCAACTTGCCTGATGTCACCTGATTGAACCGGGAAAGAATGCTAATCAACTAAATCTCTCTCCAGACTTATTAAGAAGGCATGAAAAATAATAAGTTGCTTTTTCATCTCATAGTTTAAAAAGGATTTTCATGGATATTTTCTCGCTGCCAATTAAATCCCAGTTCCTGATCATGGAGGACTGGGGAAAGAATGACTCCTCTTCTTTTATGGTTTTTTTCCTTTAGTACTTCCCCACATATGCATTTATTTGAATTACTTTACTACAGTTTACTTGTCAATTCAAATATATCATTTCATCATCTCAAATACAACTCTTTTAATTTTCTAATAGTATCACCTTCTCATGTGGCTCGATCATGTAATCCATTCTTTACTCACTTAACGCTAGGATCTATCTTACCTCCATATGTTGGCCTATAAACATATGTACATGTTCTATTTTAATCTCTCTTCCCGTTTCATATTCTACTCTTAATATAATACTTCTCATGTTGCTTTTTAATTACCCTCATTGTTTTGACATCCCAGTCCTATCTACAAATGTACCCCTTGAGTTTTCTATAAACTTGCGCTATCCAACCTAGTAGCTGCCAGGCACATGTGCCAATTTCAATTTTAATTAATTCAAATAAAAAAATGAATTCCTCTTTATGCCAGACACACTTCAAATATAGCAATATGTGACTAATAGTTACTATATTAGATAGTGTAGATACAGAACACTTTTGTTAATAGAAAGGCCTAGTGGACACTGGTAAACTACTCATCTGTTTTTCCTCACACTCATGATCCTTTTCTTGAAGAATAAATTTTTCAAAAAAAAAAAAACTTTAATTTTGGGATATACAACAGTTGTACCATATTTATGGGGTGCATGTGGTATTGTACATGAATACAATGTGTAATGATCAAATCTGGTAAGTTGGATATCCCATTCTTCATTTAGGAAGAATATCATTTCTTCATGTTAGAAATGTTTCAAATCTTCTTTTCTAGCTATTTTGAAATATACAATAAATTATTGTTGATTATAGTCACTCTATTGTGCTACCAGACATTAGATCTTATTTCTTCTAAGTTTCTCTTTCTTTCTTTCTTTCTTTTTCTTCCTTCCTTCCTTTGTTTCCTTTCTTTTCAAGTTTTTATTAAGTTTCATAAAGGTAATTTTATTCAAATATTTATTATTGTGTATATTTATAATAAAATGATAATGATGCTACATCTTTTCATGTTACATAGAGATTTAAATGGCATTGGTTTAAATCAGAATACAATTCACCAACAAACGGCAGTACTGGCCCAACAGGAGGAACACTAAGTCTTAATATATTTCTTTTACGCGTTTTTTTCAGGCATATTTATGTATTCTTCACTTTGTCCATTTGCACAAAAAGTACATTTACCTAAACACTAATAGTGATTTCTTAATTTCTAAAAGCTACTGGCAATTTTAATCATTGAAAGGAAAAATAAGCAAAATATTACCTCTGCTAATAACAGTCTGATTTTGGATGACTATGTAAGGCAGTAAATATGTGAGATTAACCTATAAACAGAAGGCTATAACATTTGAACCTAATGAAAATGAGTGAAAAAATTATCGCCCATCATGCTCAGTTAATCAGTGACAGCAGAGGCTATGAACTTTTCATGAACCTTACAATACAGGATTAAGGCTTATCCATACTACTCTAGTCTCACTGAGATTCAGTAAGCTGCTTTTAAATATACCTCACTGTTAACCAGCTCTAAAATGACTCACTCATAAAACATAACTTCCTGTAGCCTGCTTTTTTTTTTTTAAAAAAAGACAAAATTGTATTTAACAAACAAAATCTCTTCTTGGCAAAAATGAATTATAACTTCACACACTGGCAAAATAAGTTGAAACACTGGTATTCTTCTTTTAACAAACAAAGTTTCTGGCCAAGTGTGCTCATTTATACCTGTAATCCCAGCACTGTGGGAGGCCAAAGCAGGAGGAATTGCTTGAGGCCATGGTATTGATCAGCCTGGGCAACGTAGCAAGACCTTGTCTCTACAACAATTTAAAAATTAGCTGGGCATGATGATGCATTCCTGTAGTCCTAACTACTTGGTAGGCTGAGGCAGAAGGATAACTTGAGGCCAGGAGTTTGAGGCTGCAGTGAGGTATGTCACTGTACTCCACTGTATGTCACTGTATGCCACAGCCTCAGTGACAAAGCAAGACCTCGACTCAAAAAAAAAAAGTTTTAAAAATCACCCTCTTTCAAAAGGTGTATTTAAAAAAAACTCTAGTTCTTTTAGACTTTTACCCTTATCCTTACTGCTTTTACCCTTCAATAATTCTCTCAATAATAAACTTAAAAATTTAAAATGAGAAAATACTACAGAACAATTAGCAGTCATGGTTCAGAGAATAAAACATGGACTATGAAATTAGAGTATAGCAGACTGTATGATTTCAGAGACTCCAAGTCTTACCTCAATAGGTTTTATGAAATTGAATTCTATATCCATTCATTGATCATAATGAGTGCGCAAAAGTCAAGTGAAAGCACATGTAAGTGACCACAGAATGGCTGATGAAGCATCTGGAACTTTATTGGGTATTGAGTAGCTTAGAATATACCCTATTTCACTACACAACTCCTGTGTACAAGTCACAGATGAATGTGATCTATTCACAGTAAAAGGATCTATTTCACCAACTGCATGCATGGCAAAAGCGCAAGCTTTCTCTTTATAGCCATTACTTACTGTAGAGTAAAGAGAAGAAGTGCTGGACACCAGTGATAACGAAGAGCCATGAACTGGAGAAAACAAAGAGAACAACCGAGTTAAAATAGTGAGGTCTATGCATAAACCACAGCCTTTACAGAAAAAGTAAAGAATGGGTGGCTAGGGAAATTAAATAATAACAACTAACTATCAGATTCTGAGAACCAGCCTGCTATAATTTTTTGGCAATCAAGACACTGAGACATGGAAGAGCTCCATCTATATTCCCTATAGTACCTCAGTTGCCAGGTTATTAGAGAGAAGTAAACAAGCATGAGCCCTACCAGCCTGTTTGTACATATTGACAGCTACTATAAATTCCCATAGAATAAATTGAATAGCATGGAAACCTAAAGTTGCCATAAACTTTTAAACCTTAAAAACGTATGTATTTTATTTATTTCATTTGTATATAACAAAGGTCCATTTTCAGATTTTTTTTCTCCATATAAGTTCAGGGAAATAAGCACTTTTATCTAATGTGTTATCACAACATTATCTGTTATGTGTTGATCATACTCTTATAAATGTGGAATTACTGTTCTTTGATAATTTTAGTAACAGAAAAATACTATTTTTTCAAGGTGATGTCTCAGAGAAATTGAGAATGGAAATTTCACACTGGCTTTTGTCTATTTCAAAATACCATTGTAAACATTTGACATTCTGCTTTATACTTCTGTACTTCCAATGTGCTAAACCCAAAAGGTGGATAAAATGGTGCTTAATTATATTTGGAGAAAAGTTCATCCTCTTTTTACTATGGAGTAATATGATTATTTCTGTTCATTATGCATTAAACAAATATTAGTTGAGCACGAGCAATGTGGCCAGATGTTGCTAGATCCTAGAACTACAAAAATAAATAAGAAACAATCCCAAAAGCTCAAAAAGAAGGAGAGATATATAATTTAAAAGATAGTTACAATAGAGTACTATGAATGCTACTGAGATCAATGTGGTGTGTACTACAAGGGCATATGGGAGGTATTTAAAATCTGATCAGGAGAGGGCTGGAATAGCTGCACTAGGTTGGTGGCAACATGGATGAAAACAAGGGGATGGAACTGAAAGATACCAAAAAGAACCTTTTTAAAACAGATGTGGTCAAAAGAGGAATAAAGAACAACCCGTTTTTAACTTGGGCAGTTACCCACTCTACCACTCTATGTGATGTACAAAATGTGCAAAATGTCAAGTATTTGAGTCAATAATTTAAAAAAAATTATTTTAATCTAATAATACCTTCATAAACTAAAGTGTTACCCTGATGTACCAGAAGAAAGGTGAACAATTAATCAGGCAATATCATTTTCATTCTTTTTGATTATGACCTTAGGACATGCGGCTCAATCTCTTCATCTGTCAGTGTGAAGATCAGGTAGGATATCAATAAAGTTCCTTCAATCTAGTTCAGTAAGTCTTGAGTCTAGATCCCAGTTTAAGAACTAGAATAGTTCAGTATTCAATGCATGAACACAAAAAGCCATCTTGCCCCCTTAGGCTAGCTTTTAGAAATTCAAATTATTTAATCCTCATACACTGAAGGCCATAATTTCCCGGTATATAAAAATCACTCTATTTGTAAATGCCACACTCTAGAAATCCATCTGTTTGCTTAGCAAATTATTTTTAAAGTATTATAAGAAGCCTATCAGCCAGGCACGGTGTCTCATGCCTGTAATCTCAGCACTCTGGGAGGGGGTGAGGTGGGTAGATCACCTGAGGTCAGGAGTTCAAGACCAGCCTGGCCAACATGGCAAAACCTCATCTCTACTAAAAATACAAAATTAGCTGGGCACGGTAGTGTATATCTGCAGTCCCACCTACTTGGGAGACTGAGATAGGACAATGGCTTGAACCTAGGAGTTGGAGTTTGCAGTGAGTCAAGATAGCACTACCGCACTCCAGCCTGGGCAAGAGAGCAAAACTCCATCTCAAAAAAACAAAACAAAAAAGAAGCCTATCTGTGAAGAGAGCAACAGAATCATTTCATTTCAGAAAGCAGTGTCCTTACATTTGAGAATAGTTATATTTTGTCTATCTACATGGCAGTAATCAGTGGACTCACTGGATATAATTCACTGTCTGTCATAGTGAACTTAGTGGTTTGGTTAATATTGTAAAAGGAAATGACAACTCTTCTCTACTGATTTAGTGCCAGCATATTAAATCTATAGTGGTGACCTGAAAAACATGAGACAATTTTCATAGCTGCCTAAACCTTCAGTCAGAAAATACTTTAAGAAGGTAGGAAGATAAAAGAGAATGGTACAGAATTGTTCTTTATTCTCATATTTCATCCTTGTGACAAATCTATGAAGTTACAGATCTAGAACCTAGGCTAATACAGGTAAGAAACCTGCCTACGTTTATACGGCAAATAAATGGATGGCTAAAGGCTTAAACTCTGGTGTGTCTCAAGATTTGGAGTCCTTTCTTTTATACATAATTATTAAGGTTAATAATTTCATTCTAATCAGTTTGAATTTTTATGTGTACTTTTATTTTATCCTTAGCTGACATTCTTTATGTGTGCCATAATTTTTCTTTATGGATACCTAAAAATATTCATTAAATCAAAGAAAAAAGTCTCTCAAATTATTGTTAAATTTGACATTTGAGCTTCTATAGTTTAAAAATATATATATATTTGAGCATCAAATCAGCTTCCTGAAGTTTTCAAGCTGATATATTTAGAGTATTCACATAGAACTATATAACTAGAAAGATATTTATTAGGTTAGGTGGGAATTTTATTGCTATTGGATGAAGAAATAATGACTTATAAAGCAACAAAGCAGGTACAATATGAGTTCTAAAATTATATGATAAAAAACTAGCACCAGAAGGAATTTCTGGGAATAAAAGTCAGCAACATGTGGTATTTTCATAAAATAACATTTCTAATTTATGTATCTTTATGGGTCTTTAAGCAAAATGTCAAACAAAACATTTGCCCTGATATTTGATACACCTGGGAAAATAGTTTCTATGTATATTTCTATATTGGAAAAGTAGATTTAGTCTAAACTCTTCTATAGCCAAGTATTAATCTAAACAAATTCTGGCATATTTCCAAATGCATAAAGAAACAGAAGGTAATACAGAATAAAACTTCTTCAAGCTTCCAGTTTCCCAAATGATAATTATACTAATTTATTTTCCTCTTCAGGAATCTTTGTGATGTGAGTGACACAATGGTTTCCCTCTCAGGGTTTCAATAAAGTGACTTCACCTTCATTTCCCCCTGATGCTTACCTTCTTCCATGCTGTCTCTGAATGAGCCTGAATGACTGATGGCACGAGGCCTTTCCTCCAAGGAAGTGGCACTCCCACAGAGCTGGGAGTCATCATAGAGATCAAAGGAAGAGTCTTGGGCTGGGATGCTGTTTGAGCGCATCATGCTGGGCCCCGGAAGGTTAAACTGAGACAAATTTGTTGGGCTTACTGAAAAACAAAGCACACAAATCCTATTACTGTGAAGCTTGAAATATGAAAATAGCAGGTTGATAGAAAGTAAGAACGTGATCCCAATTCTTATGAAAACATGAATGTATAGTGGGTCTCTACTTAAGGTAAGAGTGTGCCTCTGAAATGTTCAATAACAGATCTCATTGAGTCCTTCTTTTCCTCTGGCACTTTCATGGCAAGCCTTATGTCAATTTCTAAAGCAAGAGTAAAGAAAACAAACAAGTCACCTCTACTGCTCTGGCTAGAAATGTAATAACATGGTATTTTCTGCTGCCTGTTATGAAGAAAAGACGGTCTTTCTAGAGTTTTTGGTTTTCTTTTAAAAAATAATCATGACTTCAATGGAAAAACCAAAATAAAAAAGAAAGTAAAATACAAAAAAATCTAAATTTCCTAAGAAGGGCCTTTAAATACTTCCAGGAAAATACTCTCAGTCACTTTAAGCTCTTAATTGATGTAAGTTCATGATTACGACCATCAATATTATCAAAGTTATGTCATAGGAAGATAGAGTGTAATAAAGATTTTTATAACTAAATACAATGTAATGTACATGGTATCTGTAGTCCACCATAAAGTTAATCACATGAAATGATTTTCTACTGTGTTTAAAATGAGCATATCACAATGAGATTGTTAAAAGTGACAAACATGTTATATTTCCAAAGAAATATCTTAAGTCTGTAATTTTCAAGAAAAATTCATTTTCTTATTGCTTATTGCCAAATAGTCCTAAAGAAATTCATCTTTTTTGGGTCATCTGGTAGTCATCAATTTAAGAAAAGATTTGGTTGGTTGTATGTATACCTGCATTACAAAACAATACAGTTGTGAAATATGGAATAAAAGTAAAGAAGAAAAATTGAGAAAGATACTCTAAATGCTCACATTTAAGAAAAGCAAGTTTGTTACTGGTATATGAGAAGGGACACAGGAGCCTCTTAAGATATAAAGGGCACTACCGAATATTTTCAGAACCTTAGGGAATCTGTCAGTGGCTGAGAGTTGGTCTGACATCACTTCAAAATTTGCTAAGTTTTTTTCTTTGACACAGGCACTAAACTTCTTCTTAATAAAGACTGGCTCTTAAAACAATGTAAAACAGAAAAAGTATACCCAGAGGTAACCGGAAAGAAGTATCTTGTATTTGCAAGGCACTGTGCTTGATAATTCTGGTATTAACGGAATTAACACACAGAACAACCCTCTGATAAAGCCAGTTATTGACTGGAGGAAAAGGAAGCATAGGACTAAGAATCACACATTTAAAATGTAATGGAAAAGGAAGAACATATAAATCTGCAAAGTGTGCAACCTATTGGGAAAAAGAAGAAAGGATGGAAAGAAGAAAAAGGTAAAAAGGGAGAGGGAGAGGATCTGCCTGTCTTTCAAACACATTCCTTTAATCTGCAGTGACCATTAGTACGTTTTGGTCTGATTAGTGACAACAGCTGGTAGGTACACTGTAGGACATTCAAGACTTAAAATGTTTAAGGTGGCAAGATTAGGGTAAGTCACCATATTCTTGGTTCACAGTATGAATTTACTCTTGTTTAAATTAATGAAGTATTCAACATATTTGCAAGTGCATCATTTTAATATACATATCCCGAAGGTTAGAAGCATATTTCATTCACTTTTCAGCTTTGTAAAATTCTTACCAAAATGATTGCAAGGATTCCAAGTGAAGTGTCCTACAATTTCAATATGTAATACTTAGCTCTGTCAAGATGAAACATTAACGAGGATTAGTATAGATTTTAAAGGGAATAGTTTGCATGTGCAAACACTTCTGATAACTTCTCCATAGGAAATGACACCCAACTGTTTAAGAGTGTTCAATTAAGTTAATAACTATGACAGATCTGCTTTTAGATGTTGTAGTTGAATAGAAGGAAAAATATGAAACAGTCCCTGATTTCAAGGGTAGCCAATAGGAGAGATGTCTGAAAAAGGAGAAAAGTTAATACGCAAAAGCTATACCATAGAAGACAAATGTAACATAGACAAAAATAATTTTTCGAATGAAACACAAATTGGTAAAGAGCTCCTAGTGATAGTTTTGCTTTCCATCTGCTTTGCGCAAATAATACAATAACTACCCTTTACTTTTTTATGAATAAGAAATGGAAGAATAAAAGGCCTCTAAGATCCATTCAAAGCCAGGAGACACACAAGAATTTCTAAATAGAAGAGAAACAGATGTGGCAATCTATCAGGAAAAAGAGGGTTACTAATCTTGTCTTAAATTGCATTTGCATAGCCAAGTTACTATCTTGGCCAAGCTACTAATCTTTTATTAAGATTATATATTTATTTGTAGTAACTTGAGGAAAACAGGATACAATATAAATGTGGACTAGGTTTTTATGATACTATTAAATACTATTATTTTGAGACAGAGTCTCACTCTCTCTTCCAGGCTGAAGTATGCAGTGCCATGATCACAGCTCACCATAGCCTCTAACTCCTGGGCAAGGGATCCTCTTGCCCCAGCCTCCTGAATGATGCTGATATTACAGGCATGATCCAATGTGTGTGGCTGGACTGGGCTTTTAAATACTCCCAAGTCATTCTCTACCTTTGTAACTACAGTTAGACATTAACTAGTGATCTTATGATATTGTTTTAGATAAGAAGAGCTATCATATGCATCTAATTTTGACTTACTTTGTAGAATCTAAATAAATATATACATAACTAGGAACCACAGCTGAAGATTCAGGAAAATTTTATTTGATTTCTTAAAGGAAGAATTCCAAAAGTATTGTTTCTAGATTTAACTAGTTTCTATCATTGGTAGGCTTAAAGAAGAAGCCAGAGATGTCATAAAATTTTATGTAAGAGATGAAGGGTTGAACCAGATGTGGTCTCTTTTGATTGTGAGATTCTATGCTTCCAAAAGAAAGGAAGACAGGAGTTTATTCTGAGAAGGCTGAAGGATGAACAGGAAGATGGGAACGGATTCAAGGTAGAGGAAGGTTTTTAACAATCACTGCATGCAAAAGGATCCATCTTATATTTCCTATATTAGATGGATATTAGAAGTGACAGGTTGACATTAATGTTCCTGCATGTAACCCTTGTGGCAAGGTGAAAAATAAATGTGAGCAATTGTTATCACTCACGAGAACATGACAATGAGTCTCACCAGGTTATGAGATGCCTCGCAAGAACTACAACCAATAGTACATAAAGTTTCATCCAAACACTTTTTGATTTACGAAAGTTATATTTTGTTATTCTTTCATGAATGGAAATGGTTTCTATTAGAACTAGCATGCTGGGAACTACACGCAAACTATAGGTCACTGTGGCAGTAGCTCATAGTAGTCTCCCTAATATGACATAATTGTAGCGATCTTAAATTTCTAATGTATGTTGTATGTGATTTTTTACAGTAATATTTCTAAAACTTTTATGTATTAACACATTTTAATTGGTAGAAGGAATAAAGAAAACATGAATACTGCAACTCCTGAATATTAATCATAATCCTGTATCATACTGATCATCCAGAAAATACAATGGTCAAATAAAAAATGAGTGATGTCAGAAGACAACAATAGGACATATTCAAGGTAAGTATTTATATTATATATATATATATATTTAAAATTTAATAATAAAGTAACTTTATGATTGCATTTAAGAGTACTCATTTTCTTGCCTAATAAACAGATGTTCAGGTGAAGTGTAAATACAATAAAAACTCTTTAAACATTATTTTTATGTTTTTGAAATTAGTCATTTTTTTCCACTATGAAATGATTCAGCATAAAGGTTTCAAAATGCCTGATTTGAAGCCATTTGTGTTTCTAAGATCTGGGGAGGTACACGAGAGTGTGTTGACATGAATAGGAATATCTTTTTTTATATCTCCCAATATGTGAAATGTTGAGACATAAGGGAATCGACACAGTAAGATCAATTTCAAATCTACTGCAATTGTGTACTGTTAAAAAAGCTTCAGCAAGGACAGTATCACTGAAAATGAGAGATGAATCTAGTAGACATTGTGAAAATAAAATCACAGGTTCCTGTCCACTGAAAATGCACAACATGAAGGGCACAGTTCCAAGCAAGACTATTGATTACATAGATTTTTGCACTAGAGTAGAGAAGGATGGTACGTGAAATTATAATAAAAATAGAAGAAAAGAACTTAAGAAATGATGTTGATTTGTGGGGGCTATACAGTCTAGCATACTGATTGGATTTTTGTTTTAGAGCTGAAAAAGTCTCAGAAAGTGAAATGTTCATTTGAGAGATCAGAATTAAATTTGTGAATGAGAACATAGAAAAAGGGTTTAGGATTTTAAAAAGTCTAAAGGAAAAACAACTTGGTAAACACATAAATATGAGGAGGAGGAGGAGGATGAATTGCATTGTCCAGGGTTTGTACCTAATGCCTGGAACAATTGTTAATATAGTTCCATTCACTCTCAAAAGTGACCTTGTGTCTACAATAAATGATACAGCTATGTTAAGATGAGCAACCCCAAGAGAAAGAATTGTAGTTGGAAAAGTATGAACAGAATCAAGAGGGCAGTGTCACTAAAGTCATGACCTGTCGGACACAGCTGAGAGATCTCTGATATAAAGCACAATAGATTAAGGGGGGAAACCCACATTCTAGAAAGGTAAACTTGACCTTTCAGACTCGGTTTCTATAGGAATGAAACATAAGGGATGTATTTGATCAGTGGTTTTCTAGTTCATCAGAACATTAAGGCTCTACAGATATGTTTGTTATCAGTAAAAGTATAATTCATATTTAATTTACTAATTGTGTTTTAACTCTGAAAACTAGTAATAAAATACATTCCTAAGTGTGCTATATAACCATTCTTTTTAACACATTGTGGCCATGGACATGTTGGCTTCAGTTGCCCTGTTAACTTTAGTTTATGCAAATCTTAGAATAAACTTATCTTTGCACAAATAGTTGACATTTGTGGTAAATGAGTCCTTGATAAAAATGTCATAGTTTTGTACTAGTTTTCCAAAAATAAAATCTGTGAATCTCCTTCACATAAAATCCTATGGTTACTGTCTTGTGAATTACTACTCAATTAAATGTAGACAAAGCTCAGGCATATTGATGAGTGCTACTCTCTGATAGTGTAAGACATGTTTTTCAATAAAAATAATGATTTGGCAGAATCTATCAAGTCTTACACACTTCTCCATCTTGACATACACTATATCCATCATTCTTTATAATATGACCTAAGTATTATATATCCATTCAAGAGATAAGTAAATTAAGTTTAAATGACTTTACCAATGTCAGACACAGGAAGTGGTGAGTCCTTTTGTTCCTGAGGAATAATGAAGGTGGGTTTAATCAGAAAAATAATGGTGGAGAAAAACAGAATAAAGAGTCAACTAATCAAATTAATGTTAATGAAAAGAATTGATAGGAGACATGAGATACTTAGCAAGCTTATAGCACTTTAGATGATTTGAGTGTGTTTCAGATGTTGTATAAAATTATTTTGTTTCATATTTCTATGACCTACATGCACATTTTAAATTTATTTTCTTGAAGTTAAGGTGTTAGGCTTTTTGCTTTTTAAAAAAATTAACTGCAACTTAAATTAAATAAAACTATACATTCTTTGGCATTATAGGCAGACTTTCATCACTATATTGATTAGGCAACAAAAACTTGGTGTTTGATATGAATTCATTAGCTCATATGAAACCATGACCAAAATAACCATTTTCAGTTGCTAAAAGCCCTAATCAATATAGCAGGAAGGGTTGCAATAGAAAAGAAATAGCTTTGAGTGTTGTCCTGGTTGAAAGTTGCAAAGTCCAAATTATTGAAAAATGTGAATCTTCTGTAGGTGCATTATTAGAATTTTTTTTCCAGTGAAAAGAGAAAAAGTAATGAGGCCCTTGGGACTCTAGGGGTCCAGGAGGGTTTGGCCCCTTACTGTCTGGGCTTCAGGCTTGGGAGAAGGCAAGATGAAGGAGGCAGTTGAAACCCCAAGGTGCTTCTCTGTGGGGATGTGGGCCATTGGTACAGGAGCCTGGAAGCTACTGCCTTGGCACTACTGCTGGCCAACACAGATGTGTTTTTGTCCAAGCCCTGGAAGGAGGTGCTGGAGTGCCTGGAGAATACAGACCTGAAAACACTGGAGAAGTAACCAGTAACTGTCAAAGCAAAGGAGCTATGGGGGGAAAAATGGAGCTGTGATTGTGGCTCTGCCAGGCTGTTTCTCTGGCAAGAAGAAACTGCAGAACTGTTCTCCCTGAAACCCAAGTTGGATGAGCTGGGGTCCTCCTCTATGCCGTGGTTAATGAGCAGATCAGGAGTGACATAAAGGTTTTCCAACCTCGTTTCAAAAGAGAAATCTTCCTGGATGTTAATAAAAAGTTCTATGATCTATAAAGACAGAAGATAATGTTTATGGGATTTAGCCCTCTGGGAGTGTGGTACAACTATTTCCAGCCTGGAATCAAGGCTTCCCTGGAAACCTGGAATAACAGGGCTTCATTCTCAGGGGAGTTTTTTCAATGGGATCAGGAAAGCAGGAGATTCTTGAGCATGGAGAAAAAGAATATGGAGACAAAGTAAACTCACTTTCTGTTCTGGAAGCTGCTAGGAAGACCTAAACCAGAGACTTTAGCCTCAGAGAAAAAATGATCTCATGAAACTGCCAAATCAGAGATAACTAGGGACATTCATTCACCTGTGTTCATGGGATGTGTTGCTCCCACTTGTGTCCCTAAGGAGTTAGAAACCTGCATTTTTCCTGTTCTCAGTATGGCTTGTTAACATATTTCAATATTATACTCTGTTTAGGCCCAGTAAGGCAAAATAAGACTGGCAAAAATCTAAGAAACCAGTGAAGGTTATTCTGCTGAAACCTGGAAAATACAAGGCTTAAAACTGACTGCTAGGCTGGACGCAGTGGCTCACTCCTGTAATCCCAGCACTTTGGGAGGCTGAGGCGGGCGGGTCACAAGGTCAGGAGATCGAGACCATCCTGGCCAACATGGTAAAACCACATCTCTAATAAAAACACAAAAATTAGCTGGGTGTGGTTACACACGCCTGCAGTCTCAGCTACTCAGGAGGCTGAGGCAAGAGAATACCTTGAACCCAGGAGGCGGAGATTGCAGTGAGCCAGGATGGCGCCACTGCACTCCAGCCTGGTGACAGAGCAAGACTCCATCTAAAAAAAAAAACAAAAAAAGGAAAAAAAATTCACTGCTGTGCCTCATTACAAATGGTTTGAGTGCTGTATGTTTATTTTCAGGTCTTCAAAAGTCTAGCAGAAGTTGATGATCGACTTGAAGGTTAGAGAATGTAAGGTTTTGGCTTGTGTGTTTTCTATTACTAATTTTTTATATAATGTCAAAGTAATACTTTTATGATGGAATTGATGTTCTCTGGGATAGTTTGACAAAGGCAAATTATAAAGTGAAATCTCTTGTTTGTCTTCTATCCTAAATTCAGAGATATGTTTTTCTATAAGAAATGATCATCTCTGATTCTAAATTATACATCAGAAATCACCTTTATGTACAAGTTTTTCTGATAAAACTAATAAAAATATTTACCATAAAAATAATGCCACTACTTTATATGCGACTTTATAGAAGATAAATCTATTTTTAAAGTCATTGAATCTATTAAATGGTATCTGGCATGTTTAGTTTTCTTTATTTTGTCACTCAGAGTGTTTTTAATGACATTTATGTAAATGATATCATATTTCATACAAATAATGCTTTTAAATACAAAGTAACCAAATTACTAAGGTGGTAATTTACTTTTCATTGTATCTACCTGAAAATATTCAGAGTACTGTCTTAACAGAAAGTCTTATATGCATTTTAAGGAGTTTTAACTTTAGTAATGTTAAAAGAAGTTAACTTGGAGTCATAGAATTACATATATTTTTCTTCCTAATTGTTTCTATTTTCTGTTTTTCTACAAAAGAGTATTAATTTTTTAAGGATGTTTTAACATTTCAAACAAATAAGGAACTGCTTTCCTGTTATTTAAGAGGATTCTAAAATGGAATGGGAAGTCAGATGTTCTGGAACTGAGTACTGCCTTGAACCCTTAGTAATGGTAAGGCTTTTTCAAGTCAAATGACCTCTCTGAGCCTCTGGAGCCTAGACTAGAAAATAACCACAGTATTAACCTACGTTAAGCATTTGTCATGAGCAATATACAGCATAATGTTTGGAAATTATTCTGTGACGAGTAAACGGAAGGTACTGTTCAAGTGCCTTTATCTTTCCCTTTAAATGAAAATGTATTGTGTTATGGAGAGATTCTAGTGCTTCTGTGAGAGTGGGTGGTGAAAGAAACAAAACAAAACTGATATTTTAGAATATTTTACCCAAGTTAGAAAAGTGGTATTTTCCAGCTGCAGAAGATGACATAGCAGAAGGGGAGACCAGAGGTGACTGGTTGCCAGTGTCCTGAAGCCCTCCAGTAGAATGAGAACGCAACCACTCTTTGCCCTCTTCTTGGTTGGCCTGCCGAGATGATGGAGTATATCTGCAAAACAGCACAGCTAAGACACTTAAGCACATCTACAAGGGTAAGGCAATGCCAGGACAAGAAAACAATTGAGAGGAGGTTACTATTCAGAATGAACAACAACTTCAAACAGATTGAATCTAATTATAATTGCTAAGTTCTTCCAGATGATCTTACACCATCTGTTTGAATCTCATAGGAAAAAATAAAGGAAATTGAGGAGAAAATTATGCTTCTATCAGATATGCAGTTGAAAATCATAAGCAATGAGCAGACAGCCAAGTTAATTGAGAAGAACTCAAAAGCACAGGGCTAGAAAGGATGTAAAGAGCGTGAAAACATGGACTACAAATGGAGGACAGTGATGGGCCAGGGCCAAGGGAAATGAAGTGATGGTCACAGAAGGCATAGGGAAATGGAATACTAACTGGCAGCTTTTTTTTTTTTTTTTTTATTAAAGGAAAAACAGTCCTTTTGTTAAACTGCCACTTGACATCATGCCTAGATTACAAAAATAAGGAGGGGGATGTGCTCATTTTTCTGGAAAATAAATTTCTGGAACAAAATATTAAAATGGAATGATTGCCAACTAACTGCTATTGCTAAAAAATTGGAGAGAAAAAAAAATAATGGAGAAAGACCTAGTTTCACCATTATTCTGTGTTTCAGCAGACTAGGTAAATTCTTTTTCTTTTTGTAAGCAAATTCTTAGCACCCAAAGTAGCCGATTTTTAATATGCATTCAGTGACCTACCTCTATTAGCAGTTCATTCTATGTTCCCTCCTCAGATAAAAGTGCACAGTAAAAGATGGCCATAAGTTAATTTTTATTTTATTTTTATTATGGATGGAATAATTATTTTGAGATTATTAAATATTACATTAATTCAGATTTAAATTGATCTGATAGCAGCACCCATGAAAAACAGAAATTGAAATAATTTTGAGATTTTTATCAAAAGGACTTTATAAAAATCATGCCTTAATTATAGTATTTGCCCTATGATGATAAAAATATGTTTTCTTTGATTCAAATTGCAGCATCCTTCAACCTTTCAACGTTAACTGTCCACATCTGTAGACAGTCTGGGTTTTGAGGATTTGCAAACATATGCCTCCAATATGCAAATGTTAGGAGAGTTAATTTTATTTTAATTTGTAGAAGTGAGCTCTGCATTCTACCAAAAGTTGCTGCCCCCCAAAAGCAATGCCTGGGACAAGTTTCTTTTAGAACTATTTCTTCAAAATAGTAGTATTCATATTGGAATTTATTTAAGTTGAGTCACAGCCTCAACCTCTACCAGTATCTTTACCTAAGGCGCTATTTCGCCAACTTTTAGGGCCAGAGAAACCATCAAGATTAAAAGTGATATCCCCAATGTCAGGTGCTACATTGCAAACAAACAAAGAAGGAAGAGAGACAGCACACAAAATTTACATAACAACAGAGAGAGGCATCAATTGTGCTGAGAGAAATATATACCTTAGTCCCTTTTTGGGTAGTGTATTTCTGTCAAGCTGCATGCTGTTAAAACAAAGAAAACCCCTAAGGACATAATGTAAACAAAACTTCCAAATTACACATCCAACAAAAATGGTTCTCTGAACTATAAAAAATAATTTTTGGTAACACACGTAACATGCTTAACTCATTGAAAAAGGCCAACTAAGGGTTACAAATGTCCATTGCTGTCACACATGTTGAATTCCTTTCTAACACAATACCATTCAATGATAGTTTAGTGATAGGATTACTAGAAAATAGATTAAATCTAGTTAGCATAATTCTCCTTTGAATTCTATTGATTAAATGCTATCTTAGCTTTCCCTTGTCTATGCGACTGACAAGACTTTTGCTATGATACCACATGCAAAATGAGATATATCTGCTCTGGCTATTAAAGCTTAACTAGTTAGAGTGACAACTTCCAATGGACAGAGATGGTATAAAACATCATTAAATACTTATCTTTTGTCGCCAAATTATTTTTAATAAAAATAAAGGCATATTTATTGCCCATTCACACATGTGAAGAAAGGTATATGGGTGTTGGCTTAAAACTTAGTTGACTCTGGTATCATTTATTCAAATATTTTAATGAAACTAAGATATACCATTTTTTAGAAATCATAAATTAGGTATTTTAAACACTATAAATTTATCATCTCTATTTTACAGAATTCACAATCAGTAACAAGAAGGGATAAAAACGTGTGTCTAAGGAAAATGAGAAATGGCCTCTCTAAAAATACAGGAAGAGGATATCAACAACTAAGTGGGACAAGTCTGGGGATTTCTTTTATGATCTCTGGCATGTGGATAAGCAAAGGGTAAAATTAATTTTAATTGCAGAATTATAGCTTTCTTCCTTTAGTATCCAAATGATCAAAATTAAAGACACAGGATATGCACAATGGGGATGATATAACATGAATGTAAACAGGCTGACTTAAAATTTAGTCACTCAAACCAAAGCTAAAATGTTTTCTTTTATGTGTACTCCATTATTTAGCACTGCTATCGAAAGCATCCAAAGGTTTTATACAACTTTAACTTTATTGGGAATGTCCACATAAGGTAATTGCTATATTATGTAGAGGCCAGTTACAGTACATATGTTGACTATAGAAGTTTTCTTAGTAGTGTGGATAAACAAACAAAAGAAATCATATTGAATAAATATGAGAAATCTCTAAATATGAACCACATGTGCTAAAGCATTTATGTGGTCATAAGCCATTTCAAGCATTATCTCTTTCCATGTGTACAAGTCAAAAGTTTAATGCCACAAAGAAAATAAAAAGTTGGTATTCTTTTGTCAAACTCATCCAGTTGTATAAAAATTATATATTTATATGATGCAGAGCACCTTAATGAAAAAAAATAGAATATATTTAAAGTTACCAAAATAGTTTAAAGCTTCATTTAGAAATATGTCTGAATCTAGATATTAATGATTTTGTAACATAGACAGTTACTGCAAACCCCCAAAGGTTGCAAACTCATATGTCAGCAAGGGCCAGATAGGGCGTGAAAATGAATGTAGTGGCGATTTTAGTCAACAGACTGAGGCAGACAGGCACTGTCTGCCTAGAGCCAGTAGTCTCTGGGCAGAAATGTCAAGGCAGCATTGCCAGATTCGACATTTAAAAACAAACTCAGAATCTGCAAAGTGATTACTACAATTATTTTAAAAATTTGGTTGAGTCAGACACACGAAACAAAATCCAAAACAAATGCAGACTAGTTATGGGTCAATGGCCACCAATGACCTAGAGTAGCTGCAGAGAGAAAACTGTTACAAAATGTATTTTATTATTTAATTTAATTTAATGAAGAACAATTTAAACAAAAATTAAAATCTATAGGAAAAGCTACTGATTTAAATATAAATATCAAAGAAATCATCTAAAATTATAGACAAGCAGGTAAATCATGAACATACGTACATCTTTATTATATATCACTAATTACTTTGCCTTAAATATTTACAATACATTTTTTCTTGAGTGTAGCTCTTTGGTTTTCTTAGGATTTCTGACACTTCACTAACCAATTAATTAATCATAATTAAGCCAGTATCACCCACTAGATCTACTTTTCTCTTTAATAGGTCATAAACTTCCTTAAATGTACTTGAAAGGATTAGGAATTTACTACTGCTTACAGTTCTGTTGTCAAGAAAACAAAAAGCTCAGTGTCTTATATCAAAGTTTATTCTAATCTAGTAATTTACTGGAAGGCGGGGGGATAGATCGCTTGAGGTCAGGAGTTTGAGACCAGCCTGGCCAACATGGTGAAATCCCATCTCTACAAAAAATACAAAAGTTAGCCCGGTGTGGTGGTCTGCCCCAGTAATCCCAGTTACTCTGGTGGCGGAGACGTGGAGAATTGCTTGAACTCAGGAGGTGGAGGTTGCACTGAGCCGAGACGGTGGCGCCACTGCCCTCCAGCCTCCATTTCAAAATAAATAAATAACATAAATAAAATTGGCCTATTTCAAAGGTTGAACATGTACAATAAATAAATATGCTTAAAAATAAGTAATTGTATATTTTCTAGTGTATTTCTATAGTGAAAATTTTACTGACTTCAGTTAAAATATAGATTAGAGTAAAATATTAAAACTGCATTTTGGTTACAGCTATACAACTAATCAATTTTATAATTTAGTTTCGATTTGAGAGGTACTTGGTTACAAATAGTTACTTGACTATATTTCTGAATCTGGGATTAATGTCTGAATGCAAAAGAAATAGGTTGATGGCCAAATGGCCAACTTGTTGTGGATTATCTTTACAATTAAAAAATAACCAGTATTGTGGAAGGTGGTTATGGTTAATAAGTAATACCCTATTTGCAGTATGCTTGGTTTATCAACTTGATATTTAGAGTCCTTAAATATGAGCATCCAATCTAGGATATATTCATTAAAACTATAGGTTGCTAATATATTTTAATGTAATTTATTTGTTAGCAGTTTTATAAATGACATGTGAAGATGCCCATTTACCTTAGAAGTGCTGAAACTAGAATAAAAGATTTTACAGGAAGCCTGACTTTTTAGATGGAAAAACAAACCCTCACTGGTTTTAATGTATGCTGTCTATAGCAGCATATCACAGCAAAACCAAAGAAAAATGGTTACATTTTAGTTGCTATCACCTAGATGTTTGTCTTGGCCCAGTTTTTTTCTTTATGAGGAAAAAATTATTTTGTAATTAGCAGCCCACCATAGCAAGCACCAATATTTTAGCTGGTACTAAAATTCTTTTTTCACTGGAAAGCCCCATTTGCATGGCTGTCCCTGTTTCATTATTAGGCAAGTAAAGAGGGATAGAAGCAATATTTTGCTCTGGGTTTTGTATTTTACAAAGTCAAGAGAAAATGGGGAATTTCAAAATCGGGGGAATCTTAGATTAAGGGAAAACCGGTGTAACACAGACAGCGTCTAGTCAAGGGCTTTAATCGATATTTTAAAATATCACTTTGGGAGTAAGGCTGAAAGTCTAGAAAAGAAGAAATGCCACCATCAATATCAGATTAAAAAAAAATTAGGGAAAGATATAGAAAGATGTATCAGGTATTTTCAGCAACCAGTATTTCCACATGTGGCCAAGACCGTATTTAAAGCTTTACTTGTGCCAAGAAACAAATAGCATTGCATTTATCAGGGAAAAAGCAAGCGGTTTTAAGACATTTTCCTGGTGATAACAGTCAATACCAGTATATCCAAGAAAGGATCACTTTGAGGAAAAAAATTTAGAGTAATTTTGCTTGCAGGGATGCTTTGCCATAAGCATATTAGGTAAGAAATGCTTTGTTATGTTCTCCACTTTAAGTTAAAATAGGTATGTGTGTGTGTGTGTGTCTGCGTGTGTGCGTGTGTGTGTGTGTGTGTGTATATATATATAGCCAATGAGAAATGCTTTGTAATATGACTACTTTTCAAGGGGTCTATTAAAAATGGCACTGGCACTATAATTTTCTCTAAGAATTCATGGCTGACAATTGATTATTATTTTTACCAGGCCAACTAGGGTTTCCAAGAAATCCATCTGCTATTTTTTGATGGAAGTACAAATGAAACAAATTTAACATATTGCTCTGAGCATAACTGTAGAATAATTTCAGTTTGGTCTTTGAAAATGCTGGAGTCATCATAAGGAGCTAGCATTGTTCTGAAGCTTGAGCCAAATCATTAAAATGTCTTGAGGGGATCTCATTCAATATCTAAATACATGCTTTGAATTTTACCGACATTGCCTACTGGGTATAAATTATGCATTCATATTAACAAAATAATCCACTCACCCTTCCCTTAATGATTTTATTCCTCTGTAAATTTGGTAATAAGAGCAAATGAAAGGCCCAGTTTCATCACTCTTACATCCTTTTGCACACTCTTACATCCTTTTTGTGAGTGCACTGGGGCACTCACAGTGAAATCAAGGAAATTTAATGGGGTGAGGGTTAAGGTATAGCGCAGGGAAGAAGGGGGAGGATGTTATCAATGCCTCCAGGAAAGCTCACCTTTCTGAAAGAGTAGATCTCACACTACCCGTTCTCATGAGCAGGCTCTGGACCTCATGAGTGCCTGTGGTCAGTCCAGACAGTGAGCCATGATGGCTGAGGGGGGAGGTCAATGGACTCAGAGCTCGTGTGGAGGCTAGTCATGGATTGGTAGCTCGGAGTGTCCTTGCTGCCTGCAGAGGAACTGCTCATATTGGCAGCCCACACGAGACCACCTGACGTGAAAGAGTGAACCGATGCTGGGCTGGAGGCCAACGAGTGACTTAAGCTTATAACATCTGTAGTTAAGTCTGAGGGTTTATTGAAGAGAGGGCTGCTGCTGCCGCTTAGCCCACCAGCACTGCCCATGCTGCCCGTACCAGACGACGGTGACTCCAGACTGCCTTGCCGCGCTAATGTGGTACTAGGGCTGGGCATTACTGAGGAAGATTTCACACCCTCAGTATTAGGTGCAGAGGCAGATTTGCCACCTGCCTTGGCACCAAACAACCTAAAAGAAAAACAAATAACAACTTCAGTTGTTCCAAGAAGCTAATATCCACATTTAATATTTAGGGTTACAGTATATAGAGCCAAGTGTGCTTTGGTGTACTGAACTACAAAGCACTTCCTGTCTCTATGTTAATGAACTTTTATAAGCTTGGACTTCTTAATCAAATGCTGAAAATCTCTCATATAAGACTAGGTCAGTACTGGGCTGCTACTAGGGAAAGAGGGGAAGTGGCTGAAACCAAAGTAAGTCAAACATGAAAACCCGCGGTTTTCATAATTTAAGTGATCATGAGACTTTCACTCAAATTCAAGTTTGACCATACTTGCTGTCACCTATTTACAGAACCATTATAATGAAACAACTTCTACGCATTCGATAGACAACACTTAAATGAGTTCTTCTCTTATGTTTTCTTTTTAATTTTTAAAACAGTTTATTCAAAATCTAGAAGGAATGCTTAAGGCAAGTTTAGGGAGTTATGCTGAGTATCTCGTGGTCTGAGTGACTGTCAGGGAGCAGTTGGTTGGAAACAATATTGGACATCATTGGCAACAAGTCAGTTTGTCTGGATTTTCCCAGCAGAGGCCAGAGGGTTTTATGTCAGTTGCCAGTGCTATTCAAATACATTTTTAAAAATAGTGATTTGAAACAGAGCTAGTGCTGTTAGATTTTGGAGTTTAGTTCAGAAAACATTTTAGTTTTGTAAATGAAGCAGATGGTAGAATCAAATTTATGTAAATATGGAAATACAATGATATGAAGTAATGGCATAATGATTACTAATTAAGTTGCAATGAAATCCGTATTTCCTACAGTGAAATATTTTATGACGAATATGAGAAATTGTTTCATAGGTAATGGGCCACAGGAGGGCACTCTTGGCTTTTACTTAAGAAACAGAAATATTTACTCTCCCTATAAGCCATAATTCATTCTTCTCAATGAGAACCAGTATTTTTAAAAGACAGTTCTGCAGCATTAATATTTCTACTGAGGAATAAAACCTTTAGGTTTTTCAAACAATCGGGTATCTGAGATTTCTATAATATAAAAAATAAATGTTTCAAAATCCTTCATTTCCAAGATATCAAAGTTCTGGGTTTAGTCAACAGAATAAAAACAAACATTAAAAATATTGAACACATAACGAACTATAAACCATATTCTACCAATTTGCAGATGAGAAAACAGATCCAGAGAGGTTTAGATATTTGTCCCCAATTTTTAACTGCATTTATTTTCCTACCATTTAAAAACACATGGGTATTTAAAAACAGTGATATCTTAGAGCAGAACTCCACATATTTAATAGCAAAAACAATTCAGGAACAGAAGCCAAGTCATGATCCTTACCAGAGTCATGTCAAAGAAAGCAGATGAAGAGTTAGAAAGCTTAGCCCACTCTTCAGTTGTGATACTGTACCAAGCATTGGAATATTTTCAAATCCTATCATATCTTGATTGTCTTTAATGTGTCAAGATATGATACTGTATAAATCTGTCCAATGTCATCTGTTACAAGGAAAACAACTTCATCTACATTTATGATCATCAACTCATTAAGAGCCAGCAAGAAAATGATGCTAGAAATGAATGCCAACAGTCATAGAGACCTACTTTGGTTTATTTTTTAATGTAAAAAGGAGGGATGGAAATCTATAGAAATTTTATAAGCTATTACTTTGCTTTATCACTACACTTAGGTATTACCATCTACTTTTAAGTCTTTTAGCTGTTGTTTGTATTGCTAATATTACAATGACAGTGAAACTTTGAAGTTTGACCATTTCTCAAAATGAGAACTTTTTTTTTGCTGTTTATGTGGTAAGTTTCATAGAGCTCACTGTGTACTTTAAAGAATTCTAAGATATATATGTACCTTATATATTTAGAATACATATATATATACACATACACATTTATATGTAATATATGTATCTAATACATATTTATCCTTTATGTTTTTCCAGCATCATTTTATAATCCTTACCTTCGAAATGTGGGTGACGCAATATCTGGATACTTGGATCCTGGCTGCCTGAGACCTTGTGCACCACAGGCATTGGCAGAGGTGGGGCTGGATTTGGGGGAACCTGACAAAGAAACACTTTCTGAATCTGAGACTGCTACTTTTTCCTTTTCCTTGTCTGTTTGGTTGACGGTGACAGGACTTGAGCGCCCTGACCCAATTTTAGTTGGTTCTCTCAGTTTTGAGGTGGTGGCCCCAGCAGATTTGCTGCTGACGTTGGAATCAATACTGCTAGTACTGGATCTGTGGCCACCTCGGCCAGGAATGCCACTGGTGCTGGATTTTGAAGGGCGGGGCAAGCTGCGATACTGCAAGGTAGTTTTTGAACTGACATGCAGCACAACATCATCCTGATTCTGTGAACCGTCCAAACTGGTTTTTCTCCCTGCATTTGACTTCCCGCCAATGGCAGCAGATTTTGGAATTTTGCCCAGTGTTGCAGAGCCACTTGTTATGGTTGCTCCACTGCTGGTGATCATGGCAGATGACCCTACTCCACTTGGTTTCTTAAAGCCAAAGGAGCTGGTGGCAGTTGATCTTCCAATGCCTGCGGGGGGCTCTTTCCCTTCATCTCCACTGCTTTTTCCTGCATCCGAAGGAGACCTTTGTAGAGAAGATCCTTTCAGGGGAGTTTTTCCTTTCTCAGAAGCTTTGGCATCATCAGTTTTCCCTAATTAATGAGAAATACACAAATATGTGTACCTGTACAGTTTAATATAACAACACTTCTTGAAACAATGTGTTAAATGTGAATGCTTCTTTACATTACTTCTTTTCTTAAATGTATTGTCTTAGATCAAAACTCTAATATATTGAGAGGACTGAGTGTATAGCTACAAAAATTTGGCTGTCAGAAGAAACATTATGAGAGATGGAAGAGATAAAATGAAAACATATTTTTTGCTATTTATTAATGTCTTATATTTTGCAACTCAGTTTATAAGGATAGAACTTAATCCTATCAAGCTAATTACTAGAAAAAGAATTCATTTGATTATCTGTGTGATGATTATGTTTGGAGTATCCTGTTAATTAGTACTTCAGTGGGACTACTGATATTTAGGCACTACTCCAAAAATAGGGGAAGAGGCTTTTTTTTTAAAAAAAAAAGTATGGTACAATTTTGAAGAATTATTTCATTCTCTTCTTTCATGAAGTCTAATGAACAAGCAATGTTTCAAATCTTCAGCATTCCAATTGGTTAGTGTCATTGTTTTTGCTTCTCAGAGTTTGAAGTGAAATTCAGTGGCATATTTAGGGTAAAAATTCCAAAATTTCATTAAAAACTCAGAACAACAACAAAAAAACTTTATTGTTGCTTTAGCAACCTAAGCTTATTTTCCCATGACCAGAAATAACTGTGGTAAAGTAAGTCATCCAGTACCCCTAGTTTATGAGGGGGCTCTTGAGAGAATGCCTAGATATAAGCCTTATTTGGGTTTCTATGATGAAGTCTGTGAAATGTACACAGAAAAACTATTTAACTATTTGACTCAATGTTTAATACGAATAATTTGATTTTTTTTAGAAATGTTATTGTTAGAGAAAACAAAGATTGAATGGAAACAATAAAGTAAAGCACTTTTGCATAAGAGCTGCCAAACGACAAGCCTACCAGGAGTTTTGAGTGCACTTGTTCCAGCTTTCTGCCTAGATGGTGCTCCTCCTTGGGCAGACATGCCTCTTCTCCAGGAACCTGTCTGTGAAACAGACAGGGAAGCTTTCTGCCCTGCCTTCTCAGGGTCTTCAGGAAGTCCAGAGGACACAGTCTTCCACTTGCCACCAGCATCCCCATGGCTGTCAAAATCTTCTTCTGTTTTTTTCAGTTCCTCAGGACTATCCCAGGTCTCATCTGTTGTGGAGCGTTTCTCTGAATCTGTCTTCGGCTATAAAGAAAAGTATTACAGAAAAACTTTATGTAGAAAAATTTATAAAATGTGATTTAAGTCAATGAAATGTACTTTCTGATAACTGGATAAATCCAAGGATTCTTCTATTTTTATTTATCTTCATTTACATTTTATTAATTTTAGCCACATAATTCCCACTTGCAGATATTAGAGAATGTCAGAATATGTGCAGAAAACCCTGACTAAACGCTAGAGAAAGGTAGAAATTTTCTATATCAAATGTAATAAGAAAAAGTAAGAAGAGCTAAAACTTAATGATGTAATGTTCATTTTTGATTTACCATTCACAAGAGATCCAGTAAGGTATTTTAGAGATCAATGTAAAATTGATCAAGAACTATCTAAAATTAGACTATGAAAATAATTGTTACATTTTTAAACAAATATATAAATATTATAAGGAGAGATGCTAATATAAATCTTTCTGAATTAGATTATAATCAATTGAATACATATTATTATATTAACGTACTATATTAATATATAATTTTATGTAATATATTAATTTATATATATCATATAGCCTGGGTGTGTAGTTATCTACACAAATATATTAAATATATTAATAATGAATTATTAATATACATACTGTAGAGCCTAGGGGTATAGTTATCTATACAAATATATTAATTCATTATTGTTATGCAAATATATTAATTCATTATTCAATATTTCAGTAATATATTTGTGTAGATAACTATACCTCCAGGCTATATGGTATGCATATTACATATATATATATATATATATATGTAAGCTGCTTCTGTTTATTCAAAATAATCTGAAGTGCACATTGTTGCCCCTCCAAAGTGTTGTGATTTTAGGAAAGACTAAGTTTAAAGATACTTCAGGGTTCAGGAGTGGCAAAGGGAGTCCTTGTTATCTCTGCATTTTCCAGTTTCTGTAATTATTTTGGATTAAGACTGTGTGCTATCCCTTAATCTAATATAAAGTTATTTTGGGGAAGAAACTGGCTGAAGCACTGGAAAAGAAAGGTGGTAATTCTCACCTGAGTGTTCTTCCTGGAGGGTACGGTGATGTTGGAATAAGAGCTGACAGAGGATGTGGTGTTCAGGTCGTCAGTGCTGATGTTATCAAGGGTGTCACTGAGACCACTGCTCACTGAACTGCTGTCATCCCAGCTAAAAGCAAGATATGCAGGAGCAATGAATCAAATACAGGACGCACAGTGCAAGTCACCTACATTTCCATACAACATTGATAATACATTAGTAAGACAATCTTTTTTTTAAATCTTATGAAAAGTCGCTTACTTCCCATTTTAGGAAAATCATATTTATATAAACTGAGGGTCTACCTGAGAATAACCTTACCTGATATTTGGAAAAAGTCAGTGTCTAGAGCAGTGTCCAGGTTCCAGAAGAATGTGTGTGAAATGAGTGAAAACACTGATACAAAAACTGCATGGTATCAGGAAAGAATAATATTACAGCTGACTTTTTTACCCCTAAAAATTTGACCAGGATTCATAAACCATGTAAAAAGTTATTCTTTGTTCTAAAAATCAAAAACTTGTGCTGTAGTCAGGAACCAGAAAATCATTCCTCATTCTTCCTCCCAGCTTAGTAACTACTTTCAATCATACACAGAGTCTTACTGGATGAGTCTCATTATTCTTCAGTCACCAAGATTATTGAGATTCATTCAATCATAGCATCTGTCCTGACATCCCTCACATTTCCATCCCAGGTAACATACAGTATTCTCTTATCTGGCCTTCATGCTTTTGATCTTTCCCAATACAACTTCATCTGCTAACATGGAATCATTGATCAAAACTTCACATCTGGCCATGTCACAACCTTGCTCAACATCCTTCAAAGACTTTTCCTTTCTCAAACAGTGGTTGCTAAAATGAAAAGCCCCTGTGACACACAGTGCACAAGGAAATCCATTTGAAATATAAGAGAAATAGCTAAAATTCTGAATACAGTCATGTATTACATATTGTACTAACTGTTACGTACTGTATTAATGGCAGGCACATATTTTAAGAAACACATCATTAAGTGGTTTTGTTCATTATGAGAACATCATGGAGTGTACTCACATAAACCTAGATGGTATAACCTAACTACACACCTAGATTATGTGGTACAGCCTGTTGCTCCTAGGCTAGAAACCTGTACAGCATGTTACTGTACTGGATACTGCAGGCAACTCTAACACAATGGTGAGCATTTGTGTATCAAAACATATCTACACAATGAAAAGGTACAGGAAAAATATGTTATTATAATCTTATGGGACCACAGTAGTATAGGTGGTCCTCCATTGACCAAATCACTGAAATGTCATTCTGTGGTAAATGATTACATATTTATTTTTAATCTAATGAAGAATAAACTAAATAGCCTGTATTAATATCATGTGCAGACTAATACAGGCACCTTCATTTAGTCAGTGCATCAGATGATGCAGAAATAATGTTGAATAAGCAGTGTAAGCTGAAGGAAAAGGAGAACCACAATGTGAAAAGGTGGACCACAATTCTCTCATTTACTGGCTGGTTCTCAGTTTATTGTGATGTATAGTTTTTATTAGCAGCATGAGAATAAACTAATATAGGAAATTGGTACCAGGAGTAGGGCACTGCTGTAAAGATACCCTTGCCTATGTTCTCTCAAATTAATCTATGCAAAATGAATAACCACATTGTATATAGATAAAAGCTAAGACAATATTTACCATGAAAGCACAAACCACAAAGAAATGTTGAACTGATACTTTTATCTGCTCTTCTATATGTACTGTAAGAGCTACATCATAAGTCCAAAATAATGATAATGTGTTTAGATCACATATGAAGTCAATTAAAACATAATTATCAGAAAGAATTTGAAAATTAAATTTATAGAACTATTGTTAAGGCTGATTCCTCCCTAGGTGTGTATTTTGCTTGAAGTTTTAGCTTCTGAGAGCATTATGCATCATAGTTATTAAAGACATTTATAAATCAAATTATCAATAACAATTATATTTTTAATAGGAGCAAAACGGTACTTTGCACTACTACAGCACTCCTGTGTCCTTTGCGGTTACTCAAATCTTTTAAAAACCTACCCTACATCTTAATTTGATAATTTCTCATATCACAACTGATATGGTTTGGGTATGTCCCCACCCAAATCCCCTCTTGAATTGTAGTTCCCATAATCCTCACGTGCTGTGAGAGGAACCCAGTGGGAGGTAATGGTATCATGGAAGTGGTTACTCTCATGCTGTTCTCATAAAAGTGAGTTCTCACAAGATCTGATAATTTTATAAGGGGTTTTCCTCCTTTTGCTCATTCTTTTCCTTCCTGTCACCATGTGAAGAAGGATGTGTTTGCTTCCCCTTCCACTATGATTCTATTTCCTGAGGCCTCCCCAGCCATGCTGAACTGTAAGTCAATTAAACCTCTTTTCTTTATAAATTTCTCAGTCTTGGGTATGTCTTTATTCACAGCATGAGAATAAACTAATACAGTAAATTGGTACCAGGAGTGGGGCACTGCTGTAAAGATACCCAAAAATGTGAAAGTGACTTTGCAATTGGGTAACAGGCAGAGGTTAGCACAGTTTGGAGGCCTCAGAAAAAGCCAGAAAGATGTGGGAAAGTTTGAAACTTCCTAGAGACTTGTTGAATGGCTTTGACTAACCTGCTGATAATGATATGGACAATGAAATCCAGGCCAAGGTAGTCTCAGACGGAGATGAGGAACTTGCTGTGAACTGGAGCAAAGGTGACTTTTGTTATACTTTAGCAAAGAGACTGGTGGCATTTTGCCCTGCCCTAGAGATCTGTGGCACTTTGAACTTGACAGAGATGATTTAGTGTATCTGGTGGAAGACATTTCTGAGCAGCAAAGTGTTCAAGATGTGATTTTGGTGCTCTTAAAAGCATTCAGTTTTATGTATTCATAAAGATATGGTTTGGAATTAAAACTTATTTTTAAAAGGGAAGCAGAGCATAAAAGTTTTAAAAATTTGCAGGCTGATGATTCAATAGAAAAGAAAAACTCATTTTCTGAGGAGAAATTCAAGCTTGCTACAGAAATTTGCATAAGGAAAAAGAAGCCAAATATTAATCAATAAGACAATAGGGAAAATGTCTCCAGGACATGAGAAGGGTTGTGGCAACTCTTCTTATCACAGGCCCAGAAGCCTAAGAGGGAAAAATGGTTTTGTGTGCTGGGTCCAGGGCCCCCTTGCTGTATGCACTATAGAGACTTGGTGCCCTGAAACTGAGCTGCTCCAGCTGTGGCTAAAAGGGGCCAAGGTACAGCTAAGGCCATGGCTTCAGAAGGTGCAAGCCCCAAGCTTTGGAAGCTTGCATGTGGTGTTGAGCCTATGGTTCCACAGAAGTCAACAACTGAGGTTTGGAAACCTATGCCTAGATTCTAGAGGATGTATAGAAACACTTGGATGTTCAGGCAGAAGTTTGTTGCAGGGGTGGGGTCTTCATGGAGAACCTCTGCTAGGACAGTATGGAAGGGAAATGTGGGATTGGAGCCCCCACACAGAGTCCCCACTGGGGCACTGCCTAGTGGAGCTGTGAGAAGAGGGCCACTATCCCCTAGACCACAAAATGGTAGATCCACCTACAGCTTGCACCCATGTGCCCAGAAAAGCTGTAGGCACTCAACACCAGCCTATAAAGCAGCCTGGAGGGGGACTGCACCCTGCAAAGCCACAGAGGAAGAGCTGCCCAAAGCTGTGGGGAGTCCACCTCTTGCATCACCATGACCTAGATGTGAGACATGAAGGAGATCATTTTGAAACTTTATGGTTTATGACTGCCCTATTGGATTTTAGACTTCCATGAGGCCTATAGCCCCTTGGTTTGGTCAATTTCTCCCATTTGGAATGGGTGTATGTACCCAATGCCTTTACCCCCATTGTGTCTAGGAAGTAGCTAACTAGCTTTCAAATTTACAGGCTAATAGGCATAAGGGACTTGCCTTGTTTCAGATGAGACTTCAGACTTGGACTTTTGGGTTAACACTGGAATGAGTTAAGACTTTGGGGGTACTGTTAGAGGGGCATGATTGTGTTTTGAACACACTAATACAATGATCTTTATTACCCAAAAATAGGATATAAAAAACTCACATTCCCAGACTCTTTATGGACACCTATAACATGTAGCACAGGGACTATCTATCACTTATAGCCAAGAGGTCACAAATGAGAAACACAATCTTCTGGCAAGCAAGGTGGCAGAGTCATTTGATTCTTTTCTATTATCTAGCAAAGTTATTCAGTTATTTTCTATCAGCACTGGCAGATATCTAGCCTCTAGTTTCAAGTGTCAGAGGTGTCAGTGGGGGTAGCAGTGAAGCCCTAGGGTTATGATTCACTAATAGCCTGCAAAAGACTGGTTCTATAGTCATCCTAATAAATGAGAGCCTCTAATATAGTTTAATTCCTTAAATTAGCCAAAGTAGATTATTTAATTTGCAACTTGGAACCCCAATAAATACATTTATAAATTTGAAAATAGATATTTCTTTACTATATCTTTTTTATATTTGTATATGTTGAATAATGCATACAATATCTTTTCATAGGAATATATGCATATAAATTATAAAAACACAAATATATACACTTTGATGACCATTGCCTCAAGTAAAGCTCAGGCTCTTTGAAAAGACATATATCAAGAGAATAAGAAGACCACCCATGAACAGGAGTAAAATATTTCCAAAAGAAATATCTAATAAAGGACTGTTATCCAAATACACAAATAACTCTATAAAAACAATAAAAAAATTAACAAATTGATTAAAAATGGGCCAACAACCTAACAGATAACTCACTAAAAAACAGATATATAGATGGCAAATAAGCATATGGAGAGATGCTTGACATTATATGTCATTAAAGAATTGCAAATTTAAACAATGAAATGCCCCACCCGTTAACAGCCAAATCCAAAACAACACTGCCACCAAATGCTGGTGAAGATGTGGAGAATTATAACTCTAATTCATTGCTTTTTGGTATACAAAAAGGTACAGACATTTTGGAAGACAGTTTGACAGTCTTGGGTAAATACCTAGAAATGTAATTGGTGAGTCATATTTTGGGTGAATAAAGAAATTGGAAACTCTTTTTTTCAATGTGGTTACAAAATTGTATATTCTTACCAAAAGAAATGAGAATTTCAGTTGCTCCAAATTCATGTCAATACTTGGTATTGTCAGTCTCTGTAATAGCCAATCAAGTAGTATCTCACTGCAATTTTATTTTGCATTTCTCTGATGACTAATGATGTTGAATATTATTACATGTATTTATTAGAAATTTGAATATATTTTTGGTGACATGTTTGTTCAGATCCTTTGACCACATTTTTATTTGGTTGTCTTAACATTAATGAGTTTTAATAGGTTTTCTAATTTTTTGATTTTTAGTATCTTAGTGAATTTTATTCATTCTATATGGCATTAACATAAACAAGAAATTGTTCTTATAGTAGTATTGACTTAATGTCTATCCGTCTGAGATAACATTGTCAGTGAATGATATTGGATTAATATGTTATTATTTTTATTTGTAAAAATTTATGGGGTAATACATGAAACTTTTTTACCTGTATATAATGCACAGTGTTCAAGTATTTAGGTGTTCTGAGTATAACAAATTTTGTTAACTGTAGTCACTGTATTCTGTTATCAAGCATTGAATTTAATCCTTTTAACTGTATGTTTATACCTTTTAACTCTCTTCTCTTCATCTTCCCTCCTACCCCCCATTTTAATTTATTTCTGCAATAGTCTGTAATTCCTGTTACAGGATATTCCATTTTATAAATTCCTAATTATTTAATGGTTCAATATTATGATGTTATCATCAATGGTATATTTAAATTTTTAAATTCAAATTTTTCTTGTTAGTAGATAAATACAATTGAATTTTGATTCTTGGCTTTGCATGTAATTATCTTGCTAAATTCACTAGTACTAGTTGCTGTATTGATCTTTTTGTCTTCTCTTTATACATGTTCATGTCAACTATGAAAAAAGGCAATTATACTTTTTCTTTTCTAATCTGTATATTCTTTACAAAACATTTAAATATATTAATGCATCAGCAAGATGAAAGCCTTTTATTCATACCTGACAGATGGTTTTTCCTCTGTGATGATATTATTGCCTAGTATTTAAGTCTAGGAAAAATAACTTCAGAAACAATGCATTAAAAGGAAATGGAAGAAACAATAGAAACATAGATTCAATTATTAAGAAAATATTTGTCAGAAATTTTGTAATATCATAAAATATAAAATTAGTATTTGTATCATATTCCAAATGTAATTCCAAATGACTTCAGAATGAACAAAAGTAGAGAATATTTCATTAAATATATATTTTGTTCTCTTAGACAAGAAACAATTTTCACGTCATAAAGCAATAAAAAAGAGAATAAAGATACCAACTTGACTAAAAAATCTTTTCTATATGTTGCAAACATTATCTGAAAGAGAAAAGATAAAATGCTGAAAAGGTTTGCTAAAATGTGTAGGAAAATCCTTAAAATTCTTGCTATCTGAACCTCAAACAAACCAGTAATAATAATACTATCTTGTCCACAGAAAAATAGACAAAATTTTTAAATAGAAAATTCACTAAGAAAAGTTTCAAATATCCCAAAAATGTATAAGGAAACCAAGCTTCATTAATAATTAAAGGTGTTAGAGAATAAACGATAAATAGAGAGAGAGTCCTTACTAGTGACTAGATACCGCTCTAAGCATTTTCTATGGCAATTCAGTTAATTCTCACACCAACTCAGTATGATTGGTACAATTATCCCCCACTTTATAGATTAGAAGATTGAGGCACCAAGAGATTAAATAGCTCACCTAAATTCTCATATATAGTAAATAATGGAGATGGGTTTTGAACCAAATGTCTCTGGCTGCATAGCACAGTCATTTAACCACAACAATAAAATGCTAATAATGATATACCATTTTTGTCCCATCAAATTAGTAAATAATATCTTAAGTGTTATTATTAATGTTGTCAGTTGGTATAAGGTAGACACAATTACTAAATACTGTCATAAATATTGGCAAAAATTTTGACATTATTTGGCAATATGTATCAACTCTTTTAAAATTATTTGAATGTCTGACCCAGTGATACCATTTCTAGGAATCTATCCAAAATAAACAATCAGCATTGTGAACAAAAACTCATTTAGAAAGATATTTATCCCAGTATACTTTTTTTCTTAACAATTAAAAGGAGTGAACCATTGATACAAAAAATGACACAGATGAATTTCAAATGCATTATATTAAGTTAAAGATGCCAGATTCAAAAGGCCACACACTGTATGGTTTTATTTATGTAATATTTAAGAAAAGAAAAAACACTATAGGGATTTAGGACAGATCAGTGATCAGGAAGACTTGTGGTAGTGATTACATGGCTTGATGCATATGTCAAAACTCAGAACTGAACAATAATAAAACACACATTTTACATGATATTAAGTAAATAAAAAAGGTAGCTAACGAGCCTGTTGAGAGATTATTGTTTGAATACAATAGTGCACTTAGAGTTCTGGATTCACTCCTGGATTCACAGTTAGAGGCAGACTTGCTTTAAAACAAATGTGTTACAGATTCAAGGTCTTTTGCCTGTTTTTTATGATGAGGAATTCTGCAATATTAACTAATTATTCAAATGATATCTGAATATTTAAAATTGATTCAAGAAAAATGCCATTTGTAGGTAATTTTTTAGCACACTCCTCTTTTCTGATGTAATAGCACTTAACATAGCAGGTATTCAAGTTGTGCTCTTTGATATTTCATGTTACTGGGGCTCAATTGTCTTACTTATACATGTACATATAAAAGAGATAGCTTGCTTACATAAACAACCAATTGTTATACTTCAGGCATTTAATAGTAACCTCAGTTTCACAATTTTCAATGAATCAAAGAAATACACTCACTACTGAATCTCCTAGATGTACTCTGCTCTCTATAACTACAATCATAAGAATACTGTTTACCAAGGTGATATTATTTTTGATTTTCATAAAAACACTTTCTCACTTCTAACCTTTTAATGATGTATTTTTTTTTTTGTTTGTGTTATTAAAAGCAAAACTATAAGAAATCCATGTGCTATGGTTTGGCTCTGTGTGTCCACCCAAATCTCATATTGAATTGTATTCCCATAATTCCCATGTGTTGTGGGAGGGACCTGGCCAGAGATAATTTGAATCATGAAGGCGGTTTCTCCTATTCTGTCCTAGTAGTAGTGAAAAAGTCTCACAAGATCCGATGGTTGTATCAGGGGTTTCTGTTTTTGCACCTTTCTCATTTTCTCGGCTGCCACCATGTAAGAAGTGCCTTTTGCCTCCTGCCAGGATTGTGAAGCCTCCCCAGTCAGTGGAACTGGCTGGGGGAGGCTTCCTCACTTTTACACTGTTGATAAATACATACCTAAGACTGGAAAGAAGAAAACAAAAAATGTTTTTTTCTTTCCAGTCTTAGGTATGTATTTATCAACAGGGTAAAAATCAACTAACACAGTAAGTTGGTACCAGTAGAGTAGGGTGCTGCTGAAAAGATATCCAAAAAATATGGAAGCAACTTTGGAACTGGGTATTAGGCAGACATTGGAACAGTTTGGAGTGATCAGAAGAAGACAGGAAAATGTGGTAAAATTTGGAACCTCCTAGAGACTTGCTGAATGACTTTGACAAAAATGTTGATAGTGATATGAACAATAAGGTCCAGGCTGAGGTGGTCTCAGATGGAGATGAGGAACTTCTTGGGAACTGGAGCAAAGGTGACTCTTGTTATGTTTTAGGAAAGAGACTGGTCTCGTTTGCCCCTGCCCTAGAGATTTGTGGAAGTCGGAACTTGAGAGAGAATGATTTAGGGTATCTGGCAGAAGATATTTCTTTTTTTTTTTTTTTTCCAAACATGATGTGTTTAGTATATACAAATAGCTATACTTGGGGCATGGCTATTAGTAACAAGACTGATTTAATCATTCAAGAGGTGACTTGGGTGCTGTTAAAACACTGCATTTCAAAAGGGAAAAAGAACATAAATGTTTGGAAAATTTGCAGCCTGACAATGCAGTAGAAAAGAAAAACACAATTTTTGAGGAAAAATTCAAGCGGGCTGCAGAAATCTGCATAAGTAACAAGGAGTCAATGTTAGTCCCCCAAGACAGTGGGGAAAATGTCTCCTGGGCATGTCACAGGTCTTCATGGAAGCCCCTCTCATCACAGATCCAGAAGCCTAGGAGGAAAAAATGGTTTTGTGGGCTAGGCCCAGGGTGCCATGCTGTGTGCAGCCTAGGGACTTGGTGCCCTGTGTCCCAGCCACTCCAGCCATTGCTAAAAGGGGGCAAGGTACAGTTCAGCCCGTGGTTTCAGAGGGTCCAAGTCCCAAACCTTGGCAGCTTCCACATGGTGTTGAGCCTGTGGGTGCGCAGAAGTCAAGAATTGAGGTTTGGGAACCTCCACTTAGATTTCAGAAGATACATAGTAATGCCTGGATGCCCAGAAAAATGTTTGCAGTGGGAGGAGGGCACTTATGAAGAACCTCTGCTAGGGCAGTGCAGAAGGGAAATCTGGGGTTAGAGCTCCCATAGAGTCCCTACTGGGGCACTGTCTAGTGGAGTTGTGAGAAGAAGGCCACCATCCTCCAGCAGCTTACATTGTGTGCCTGGAAAAGCTGCAAACACTCAGTACCAGCCTGTGAAAGCAGCTGGGAGGGGGGGCTGTACCCTGCAAAGCCACAAGGGCAGAGCTGTCCGAGAGTATGGGAACCTATCACTTGGATCAGCATGTCCTGGATGTGAGACATGGAGTCAAAAGAGATCATTATAGAGCTTTAAAATTTGACTTCTCTGCTGAATTTCAGACTTGTATGGGACCTGTAACCTTTTTGTTTTGGCCAATTTCTCCCATTTGGATCAGCTATATTTACCCAATATCTGTATTCCCACTGTATCTAGGAAGTATCTAGCTTGCTTTTGATTTTACAGGCTCACAGGTGGAAGGGACTTGCCTTGTATGAGATAAGACTATGGACTGTGAACTTTTCGGTTAATGCTGAAATGAGTTAAGACTTTGGGGTACTGTTAGGAAGGCATGATTGGTTTTAAAAATGTGAGGACATGAGATTTGGAGGGGCCAGAGGCAGAATAACATGGTTTGGCTCTGTGTCCCCACCCAAATCTCATCTTGAATTATATTCCCATAATTCCCATGTGTTGTGGGGAGGGAACTGGTGGGAGGTAATCTGAATCATGGGGGGTGATTTCCCCTCATACTGTTCTCATGGTAGTGAATAAGTCTGAAGAGATCTGATGGTTTTATCAGTGGTTTCCACTTTTGCATATTCCTCATTTTGTCTTGCCACCACCAGGTAAGGAGTGCCTTTCACCTCCTGCCATGATTCTGAGGCCTCCCCAGCCATATGGAACTGCAGGTCCAATTAAACTCCTTTTTCTTCCCAGTCTTAGGTATATCTTTATCAGCAGCATGAAAACAGACTAACACAGTAAGTCCCTGTAAACACTGTTTCTGTACCCTCTTGAATGCTTTAATTATATATTGTTATTTAGGAACATAACTATAGATATTATGACATTTGTCTTCTGACAGCTCTAGGTCAATGGTGTTGGAACACTAGGGAACAAAAGTCTGAGATATACCATGGTGTTTGTGGAGGTTCAAGCAACTCCATCTTGGATGCTAATCCACCATGTTGACTTGTTGATTAACTCCTGTTCTGTGAAGGCATCCAACATTTCCAGTTCATGTATTGCTCCTTGTTTAAGAACACTTACTTACCATAAATCTTGCTCTTAGGTCACAACTGCCTTGACATTATCATATTTTAATTGTTCTGCACAGTCCTTTTGAATTACACATACCCTTTTGCTATAGTATATAAACCCTGGGTGTGGGGAATACTGGTGCAGGGAACCACCATTTTGTCTTGCTGCTGCCTGAGACACAGACATGGCTTCTTTTTGTAACTCTCTAATAAATGTTCTTTCTGAAGAACTGAATATATCACCCTCTTGTTTGGCCTCTCAGATAGCTAGAATTTTGAGGGTAGGTTTGCATAGACCTGCCCACTGCAGAATGTGTTTCAATCTTCTTCTGCTTCTTCTTCTTTTTTTTTAATAGATGAGAGGTTCTATATGGCCCAGCCTGACCTTGAACACCTAGCCTTGCCTCTTCATGCACCAGGAAAACAGGCCTCCGCCACCAGGGCTCCCTATCACACATACTTCTTATCTTCTTGCTCTAGTCTCTTAGCAATTATCATCATTCATCATACTACATATATAATTAGCTTATCACCTTTATTGTCAAAGAACATATGAAAATTCAAGAGAGTTAGAAATTTTTGTATGTTTGGTTCACTGCTATATTTTCAATTTTGAGAACAATCCCTCACATGTAATAGGCACTCAGTCAACACTAGCTTAATAAATCAATTAGTAATGGCCACCTGCCTGCCAGATTCTTAATGCCGACAGTAGTTACATAACTGCACTCTAGATTCTCAACCATGACTAGGTTATTGTACACTGAATTAGATTATTGGATGCCACCCCTGCTTGTATCTTAGTCCTCTAGAAAACACTTTGATTTATTGGACAGCTCTTGAGTCAGGTCTTAATTACCTTCCTCCACCCGACTCCCACTTTAAATTCCAAATTAAAGCTCATATATCCTTGGTTTTATTTTTACCACTTCAAAAAGTGAAAAAGACAAATTCTGAATTTAGATTTTCCATTGGTAAATAAGGGAGATAATTTAATTAAACTGCTCCTTGCAGTCCTTAGAACCTGCGAGCATTCACCAAATATTTAGGATGACACATTAAATGTCTATAGACATAGACACTTAGATGAAAGATTTACATTTATTCCACAAGTGTCTATTATAAAATGGGTATATTTAAGATACAAGCGAAGCAGCAAAAGCAGGAAAACTATAAAGACTGGGGAAAGAGAGTAGAAGCTCCTAAAATTTTATTGGCATGCCAAAGGTCCAATGTCAATATTCTCATGAGATATAATATACCAAGAAAAATAGTATGTTCTCTTCCAACCTACAAGTTGGCCAACAGTATAATAATATATTATAAAATAAGTGTTTTAATAATTTTATTAAATATTTCTTAAGGCAAAAATAACTGCTTCATGGAAAGTAAAATGAAGTAACTTTAGATATTTGTGAGACCATTCTGTGAAAACTTCTGGGTATGCTTCTTGTTTTCAGGGGAAAACTAGGTAATGCTTGCATAACAAAATCAAGGCACCACTGATAAAATATCCTATCACATTTCAGTATAAATGCTTCCCCAATTTTGTGGTAATTTAAATAATACACAGAAGGAGATATATTTTTTAAAATATGATATAAAATATTTCCATGTTCTTAGGCACAATTATCTTTGCAATAATAATTAAAAATATCAAGAATTAACTGTTAGGCTTTCAGTTTTAGTATCAAAATTTTAAGTCAATTATTTTCTCCTGAAAACTAAATGAGCCCAGAACCACTTAGCTCTACATCATACCTTTTATATATCAGCAAACACAATGCACTACCTGTCAAGTTTGAGCATCACAACCACTGAAGTGTAAATTCTGTATTACTTCAGGGTCATTGATAGGAATCCATAAAATGTATTTCAAGAAAGATTTATTCAGCACTCCCTAGGAAAATGTTTTATTGCCATGAAGAAAAGCAAAAGTCATTAAAAGAGGTTTTTGAATCTGAAATACCTAAGTCTATCAACACTGATATGCTGAAATGATTTTATATTAAATACATTAATCTCAAACTATAACATGTATATGTGCATGATTTTTATAGCAGTTTAAAAAAGATTCCTTTTACCTTCTAAGGCTTGTCATCCTGCCACTGCTCATTAACTGTGTAGCCTGCTGGATCTTGAATAACTGGTTTAGAACCCAGTTGAAATGTCATTCCCTTTATGAATCTTTCCATGATTTTCAAGGACACTTTACCTCTTCCACATCTGCGTTTACTTCTAGTGTGCTTCTATTCTGTAATGTATCTGCATTCTGAGCACTTTGTGGTTTATGGCAAGGGCAGAAGCTTCTTTCAGAGTCTCAGTGCCCCAGACTGGCATTTGTCTAAATGCAGTGCCTCAATGTTTGTGGAATAAATCAGTAATGATTCTAGTCTTACACAGCCACAAACTATACTCATTACCTGTGATTCATTCCCTTATCCTAACATTCCCAATTGCAAATTATTACAAATTGTGGTAAAAATTTGAAGTGAGAAGAAAACTCCAGAAAGTGACTACAACATTTGGGTAAGAACTGCTACTTTAGGAGACAACTTCAGATAGCCATTAAGCAGGCAAGTGAAGACTAAAAATTAGAGGAAAGAGCAATAAAGAAAAATAAGAAATATTTTTAAATATTGTAAAGAAGCATATTTTACATTTATTGTAAAAGTAAGTGTAAAAACCTGGAAATAACAATAATTGAGAAACCAGTGGTACAAATACAGCAGGAAAGAGTAAATGTGTAGTTCTGAAGCTGAAAAGGTGAGCAGGGCAGCCCTTAAAGGATTTTATAGACACTGGTAAGAAATGAGAGTATCTTAGAAGTGCAATAGAAAATCAAATAGTATTGAGCAGTAAAATGACATAAGCAGATACACGTTTCAAAAACATTTTAGTGCTATGAATATACTAAAGGTAGTGTGCAAGTGAGGAGCTTACTGAAGTATTGTGACATTTTCAGTCTTTGATAGGGAGTTGCAAGTAAATCAAAATAAGGCAGTTTCAAGATATATTTTGCAGTAAAAATGATAGAATTTGCTGTTGATTGGAGAGCAGTGAAGAGAAAAAAAAAAGACTAGGTCTCTTTTATGCTTTCCTACAACATAGGCATGAAAGGATTTTGGGGAAAGTGTGGGAGAAAAGAATCCATCAAGAGGACTCAAAACATAATTTTAACCTCATCTTCTGTTTGTACTTAGTACCATTATTTTCATATATCAAGGGAAGTCTATATGAGTTTACCATATCATAGCCTAATATTTGAAAGCCTATAGCCTATAAACTTCTTGATAAACTAGAAATTCGTATAAACATAAGTTTAAAGTCTTTTCATTCTTATTATTTTCAGTGTGCACACAGTGCTCTGATTTTATCCACAAATTATTCAGAGAGACTTACATTAATATCATGTGGGTTTTGAGTAAAGAGAACTACCAATAAACTTTATACACTGACCTTCTAATTTCCTTTTATTTTCTCTAGAATACAAATAATGAAGATTTACAGCTATTCTATTGTGGCATCAGAAAGGACTAGGTAAACAAAAAAACGGAAAGTTCTTGTTCTTTATAAAAGGAAGTCCTAGGTAGACTTGGCTAAACGTAATAAGTGATATTAGTTTAAAATGGATTTATGCAGTCAGATAGACATTTATGTTTTAATGATATCTGAAGGAGAGTAGGGACATCTATTTGTCTTTAATATGGGCTGAAATCACAATGGAGATAAAGTAATTTTATTAAAATGTATTTTGTTCAACACACTACTGGAACAATCCTCATGATGGTTTTGCTAGTTTAATTTAATGTTAATTTTTAAGAGGCTGTTATATAGTTGAAATAGGCACAAGTTTATTTAAAAGTCTTCTATTTGTGATAAGTTTAGAATATACCGTATGACACCCATGAAAGTTAACTCCAGGATTCTTTGAAGACCATTTGGTATGTTTTTCCATCTTATATAAATGTAACAACCAATATATGCTCACTGTGGAATACTGGGCAGTGCAGAAATACATAAAAAGGAACATAATAAATCATCTGTAATTTCACCCAGAAGTAAACACCATTAACATTTTGATGATTTCTGTCTAGTCATTTTTAGGAAGTATTATACACACACGAAAATTTACCTAGTTGACACCCCCTCTGATTATAGTATCTGTACCTTATCATTCACTTTATATTACTTTATAATCATTTTTAATCCCCTTACATTATTTTCTAAATCATTATTTATAATAATGATATAATTACATCATATGGACTATTATTTGTTTAACAATTGGTATTTTAAGATGCACAAAGCATTTTATAGTTTTTTTAATTATTGTAAATAATACTGCAATGAATAACTCTGTATATACATATTGAGATTATGTTTAGAATTATTGTCTTAGGATAAACATCCAAAAAGAGAATTACTGATTCACAGGATTTGGACATTTGAAACACTGCAGATGCAACTTAACAACTGAAGAAACATAGCCTCAATTCCTGCCACCCATATAACAATGCGAATCTTACTAAAAAAAAAAAAACCCTGGATACTTTCAGGTATTGTGGTTTCCTCTAGTAAGTCAAAGATTTTGACATGCAAAAATGGTTACTAATTATATTAGTAGTTTTAAGTTACATTTGTCAGATTGTGAGACTGAATTTTTCTATAATTTAATTAGCTAATTTTATTTCCAGACATTGTCAATGTCCTTTGTGTATTTTCGCAATGGAGTTTAAATAATCCACTTGTATTCTATCTTTAAATGTTAAAAAAAGTTTCAACTATTTCCCAAATCTGTCTCTTTTCTCCTTTTAATTAATGATATTTTTATGTGTAGAATTTTTTAATGTATAGTTAACTCTATAAATCTTTCATATTTTCTCCCAGAAAATTTTGAGATATAATTTGATTTCTCTTCCTCTTTCTTCTTTTATATTCCATTTTTACGGTAAGGTGAGAAAGGTGAGAATCCTTTTTTAAAAACAACTATTTATTTTCTATTTATAACTGTGGTTTACTTATCAAGTCTTAATATATGATATATGAGCATTTTCAGTGATTATAAAATGTTTTTCAATGGCCTATTTGTTGATAGTTTACAGTAATATCATGATGTTTTAAATATTACAGTATACGGAAAGGTTATTTTAAAAGACAGACTACAACTTAAAATGTGTACATTTAACTAGAAATTTCAAACCTTTTAAAAACATTTTTATATTTAAATTTTTAATTTAAAAAATTATAAAACTTAGCTGTTTTTCTGAACAATGATTACCATGCATAGTTTTATTCATTTACTAGTGCATCAAACATTTATTTAGTCACATTATTATGGCAGAATGAGAATACAGAAGTCAGTAAGATGCTATAGAGACACAACTTTTCCATTAACTTAGAAAACATGTAATCTTCACTTTTGAGAATGTACAGACTATTTTTGTATATCTGAGCATTTAGTCTAGGCATTCTACTTAATAAATAGCCATCACCACTATTAAGTCTGAGCTAAATTGTCTCTTCTTTCAAAAACCTTCTTCCCCACTTGAAATATCTTTGGCATTAGCTTTCTCTTTCAGAGGAATAAAAGTATCCAAATTACTATAATTTCAAGGTTAAGTGAAAAGGGAAACATTACGTAAAAATATAAAAAAGTTTAGATAAAGCTCAACAGCTTAGTTACGGAGCTAATTGTGAACAAGGTTGAAAACCGAAATCTGTTCTGTTTTATCTTCCTTGAAACAGCATACATTAAACTATTAATTTAATAAAATATTTTTATTTTTAAAAGGAAATGTTATTACAAACAAAATTATTAACCATGAAGAATTATTTTTTTGGCTCTGAGATATACAAAATGTATTGTAATAAAAAGATTCCAGATTCTTCCATTTTAAAACATTCAGAACATTGCCTTGGTAAGGAACATTGCTTTAAAAAGGCACTTCAGTAAGTGAATATCTCTAGATGGGGGTGAAAGATAGTTCAAAATTAGAGAGATGTTTGCCAAGAGATTCACAGCCCAGCACTGAAGAACAACAGATGGCAGCAGTAACATTGAAAACTTGCCGCAGATCCTGTCTGGCACACTTTCAAAATGGCCATTTATATTTTCTACCACAAACAGCCAACTGCTGTCTCCTTATACTGCAAGCATGGATACAGAAGAGAAGACAAAATGCAAGAATGACACTTGAATCCTCTTAACAGAGGAAAGGGATTCAACTTGAATAGGGATGTGGGCTGGTGATATGCCCTGGCCTGACCAGATGTCTTAATTTTCTAGGATTTTTAGGCAGTCTCCTCATTGCTGGTGACCTAAACTATCTCCAGGTCTAAAACATTGCCAGGTGCTCTCAGGCTACTGCCTCACCTCCCACCCCCTGGTTTGTTTCTGAGCTTTGTTTAGTAACTTCCATTTGAATGCTCCTTACTCCCTGAAGAGGATTTCAGTCCACAGATTGTTGTTGCTAACCTGGACCACGTCTCATCTCAGGCGGGCAAATTAGAGTGAGTGCATGCACAGAAAGGGTCAGGATAATGCAGAAGCCAGCCAGAGAGCGGTCACTGAGTCAGCACAGACAGGAAATAGAGGAGTTGCAGTAACTGGAAAGGCTCAGAACTTCGACAGAAGGGATATGATACCCAGTAACAAAGAAATAGTTTGATATAGTTTGGTTGGGTCCCCACCCAAATCTCATCTTGACTTGTAGCTCCCATAATCTCCACATGTCATGGGAGGGACTCGGTGGGGAGGTAATTGAATCAGGGGGCAGGCTTTTCCCATGTTGTTCTTGGAATAGTAAGTCTCTCACAAGATTTGATGGTTTCATAAAGAGCAGTTCCCCTGTACACACTCTCTTGTCTGCAGCCACCTAAGATGTGACTTTGCTTCTTCTTCATCTTTTGCCATGATTGTGAGGCCTCTCCAGCTATGTGGAACTGTGAGTCAATTAAACCTCTTTCCTTTATAAATTACCCAGTCTCAGGTATGTGTGTATTAGCAGCCCGAGAACAGACTAATACAGACCTGATACATTGAGCAGTCCTTCATCTCAAACAGAGAGCTTTTATATCACTAGAACAGAAATGAATTTCCCAGGATTTGATGAGGACAAACAGAGGGGCCTGCCAGAAAAAATGATATAAAGCCTTGGAGAAAAGTAGCTCCTATTCAGGTAGTTTGTAGCATAGGTTATGACGTTATTCCCTATTCCTCTCCAGAGAAGAGAACTAGAATTTATAGGGGAAGCTGTATAATCGATTGGGACATATCTTATAAGGTGTCGATTCATGGGCTTGCTCTTATGGCTTTATTTTTATTTTTATTTTAGAGACAGAATCTCGCTCTGTCACCAGGCTGGGGAGTGTGCAGTGGTGCAAACATTGTTCATTGCAACCTCCATCTCCCAGGTTCAAACGATTCTCCTGCCTCAGCCGCTCAAGTAGCTGGACTACAGACACGTGCCACCATGCCCAGCTGATTTTTGTATTTTGAGTAGAGAAGGGGTTTCACCATGTTGGCCAGGATGGTCTTGATCTCTTGACCTCGTGATCCGCCTGCCTCAGCTTCCCAAAGTGCTGAGATTACAGGTGTGAGCCACTGCGCTCAGCTAGCTTATCCTTTTATTTGCCAAATAGTGAATCTGATACTACCCTGCCTTATTTTCAGAGATATGAAATGCTGAATACTCTTCTTGGGCTAATATGAGTCAAATAATAGGATCAGGAAATAAAATTTATCCAAATCTGGGTTTATATACCAAAGCTACCTCATCTCCTATGTTCCATATAGGTTACTTCCAGATCTGCCACTAGCCTATGTAGCAAGTACCTTTGTATAGTTCCATGAATCATAGCTTACAATGCAGAATGTCATCTGGATTTCAGCTAGACAGCCACTCTATTGTGCAAACATGGGTAGGATTCAACCTGTACAACTACACATGGCTCACTCTGAGTACTATCATGGAAGCAAATACCCAAGACAAAAACTCAAATTGGTCCATCATGCATAATCTCAATCTATATCTAACTGGGTACCAAGCTCAACTGGATCTTTATTTCCTCCATCTGCATCTCTTTATCTGTATTGCCATTATCTTAATGAAACACCTCACCATTTACCAGTAGACTATTGCTGTGCTCTCCTAACTGGTATCTCTCCCTCTAGCCTGGGTTTGCAATGCACCTGTCAAAGAGGAGGAATAAATTCTGTAAGCTTTAGCATGATACAAAGACTCTTCAAAGTCTGATCTTTGCCTAAGGCTTAGCCTAGTTTCCCATTGTTTATCTACATATAGTCACATTGAGCTACTCTGTACTTCTTCAAGTGTTCGCTTTCTTGTTAAAAATGTACAAATATGTTTGTACTTTAATTGTGTTTATATTCATATTCATTCATATTCTTTATCTTTTCTTCTCTCTTGCTCTCTCTTCAAGAGTTGAGTTTGAACCAGTTGAGGACATTAATAGAAGTCAATTTTAGAAATTAGAATATCTTATTATGGATATCTTATATGGTTATATGTAAATAACTTGTAAGATGCTCTGGTACTGAGGTTTCATGCACTGTGCTATGGTAGTATACTGACAAAGTAAATGCATTACATAAAACGCATCAAATATGCTATCAAGTCAAGAAATATTTTTCATGTACAAGAAACTATGTTAGATATTATTTGCTTTGGATTTATAACATAGTAATTAAAAACATCTTTAGGTTTTCCTCAATGTTTGTCATATTCCTTAGTATAATCTCCTTAAACTGATAAGTAACTTCAGCAAAGTCTCAGGATACAAAATCAATGTGCAGAAATCACAAGCATTCCTATACACCAATAACAGACAAACAAGAGAGCCAAATCAAGAGTGAACTGCCATTCACAATTGCTACAAAGAGAATAAAATACCTAGGAATACAACTAACAAAGAACGTAAAGGATCTCTTCAAGGAGAACTACAAACCACTGCTCAAGGAAAGAAGAGAGAACACAAACAGATGGAAAAACATTCCATGCTCATGATTAAGAAGAATCAATATCATGAAAATGGCTATACTGCCCACAGTAATTTATAGATTCAACACTATCCCCATCAGGCTACCAATGACCTTCTTCACAGAACTAGAAAAAACCACCTTAAACTTCATATGGAGCCAAAGAGAGGCCACATAGCCAAGACAATCCTAAGCAAAAAGAACAAAGCTGGAGGCATCATGCTACCTGACTTCATACTATACTACAAGGCTACAATAATAAAAACAGCATACTACTGGTACCAAAACAGAGATATAGACCAATGGAACAGAACAGAGGCCCGGGAGGCAATGTCACACATCTACAACCATCTGATCTTTGACAGACCTGACAAAAACAAGCAATGGGGAAAGGATTCCCTGTTTAATAAATGGTGTTGGGAAAACTGGCTAGCCATGTACAGAAGGCAGAAACTGGATCCCTTCCTGACACCTTACACTAAAATTAGCTCCAAATGGATTAAAGACTTAAACATAAGACCTAACACCATAAAAACCCTAGAAGAAAACCTAGGCAAAACCGTTCAGGACATAGGCACAGGCAAGGACTTCATGACTAAAACACCAAAAGGATTGGCAACAAAAGCCAAAATAGACAAATGAGATCTAATTAAACTCAAGAGCTTCTGTATAGCAAAACAAACAATCATTAGAGTGAACTGGCAATGAACAGAATGGGAAAAAATTTTTACAAGCTACTCATCTGACAAAGGGCTAATATCCAGAATCTACAAAGAACTTATACAAATTTACAAGAAAAAACAAACAAACCCATTCAAAAGTGGGTGAAGGATATGAACAGACACTTTTCAAAAGAAGACATATATGAGGCCAACAAACATATGAAAAAATGCTCATCATCACCGGTCATTAGAGAAATGCAAATCAAAACCACATTGAGATACCATCTCACACCATTTAGAATGGCGATCATTAAAAATCTGGAGACAGATGCTGGAGAGGATGTGGAGAAATAGGAACACTTTTACACTGTTGGTGGGAGTGTAAATTAGTTCAACCATTGTGGAAGACAGTGTGGCATTTCCTCAAGGATCTAGAAATAGAAATTCCATTTGACCTAGCAATACCACTATGGAGTATATACCCAAAGGAGTATAAATCATTCTATTATAAAGACACATACACACATATGTTCATTGTGGCACCGTTTACAATAGCAAAGACTGGAACCAACCCAAATGCCTATCAGTGATAGACTGGACAAGGAAAATGTGGCATAGATACACCATGGAATACTACACAGTCATAAAAAATGATGAGTTCGTGTCCTTTGTAGGACATGAATGAATTTGGAAACCATCATTCTCAGCAAACTGACACAAGAATAGAAAATCAAACACTGCATGTTCTCACTCATAGGTGGATGTTGAACAATGAGAACATATGGATACAGGGAGGGGAGCATCACACACTGGGGTCTATTGTCGGGGGAGGGCTAGGGGAGGGACAGCAGGGCGTGGGGGAGGTTGGGGAGGGATAACATGGGGAGAAGTGCCAGATATAGGTGACAGGGGGGACGGAGGCAGCAAACCACCTTGCCATGTTTGTACCCATGCAACAATCCTGCATGATCTGCACATGTACCCCAGAACTTAAAGTACAATAAAGAAAAAAAAAGAAAAACCAAAATAAATAAAATAGTACACGTTTATAATTGTATATTTAAAAGTCTTATAATTAGGTTAAATGCTTTAGGATATTCTTGATGCTATAACAGTGTTAATATCCTCAAAGTATAAATATACAATTTGTAATCATCTTAGTAATTTCTTGAATTTTACAAAGTATAATTTTTTTGGCTTGGTGAATTACTTTCTTCTCATTAAAACATTACACCATTATATCCATTGGCTTATTTCAGTTAAAAATAAACAGTCTATTATTTAACAACCTGGACATAGGTTAAATTTCAGGCATTTGAAATAAACATTCTCTAGGTGTCTTTTGCTAGCAGCCTTTTTTCAGCCTGATAAAAGACAAGTTGATTTCAACTGGCTCAATATTTCACAAACCATTTTTTCACAGAGCTTTCAGATAAACTCTTTAATCAACAGACACATAGCATTAATATCTAATCCTCAGTTGTATTCAAAATTAATGTTAGACATTCTCCTTAAAAAACAAAATAGGCCAGACATGGTGGTGCATACTTGTAATCCCAGGACTTTGGGAAGCTAAAGTGGGAAGATTGCTTCAGGCCAGAAATTTGAGACTAGCCTGGGCCACAAGGAGAGACTCCATCTCTTAAAAAAAATTAAAAATTTAGCCAGGCATGATGGTGTGTGCCTACAGATCCAGATACTGGGGAAGACTGCTTGAGCCCAAGAGTTTGAGGCTCCACTGAGCTAAGACTGCACCACTGTACTGCAGTACTCCAGCCTGGGTAACAAAGTGAGACCCTATCTCTAAAAAAGAAAAAAAAAGAATAAAATTATTATTATTTTTAAGACTTGTCTCTGTAAACAACAGTCCTTTGGGATCAATATGTTTTCTACATTTAAAATTAAAAATGATTTGGGGTAAGAAATAATTTTATTGGTAAAGAAGTTCGTACATTTTATTTCTACTTTTTCTACGAGTTTGACTTTCTAATTAATACTGTACTTTCTTTTTTTTTATCCCAGAGTATCTTTGTTTTGCCAAACTAAAACAGAGGGTTTAGAGTCTCTATTCCCTATAGCTTTTCCACTGCTGTACAAATCTTTATACTATAGTGTTATGTGTTTTATTTCTAAATATAATATCTGGCCTTGCTGTATTACTTCCATTATAACTTCATGCCCCATGAGATTGAAGGACACTTTGGATTTCCTAACCAGAGATCAAATTTTTCCCTCTGTTCTTGTGCTCCATAATTGGTGCATTGAGTGCTTGCTGTATTTCTGGCTCTGTACTAATTGCTGATTATAGAAAGGTATAGAAAGTAAAAATTAGCTTTTGTCCTCAGTGAGCATATGAAATGTAGAAAAAGATAGATGAATGATCATCTGTAACTGAGATTCTTAATTTTAGCCCATTTTAATTGTCAAATAACAAATAAATAAAAGTACATTATGTAAAACCTATACCCAAATTTGCTTGTTCACAGTAAAGACTGTCATAAATTTAGTCACAGAAACTTAAAAATGTTAATGATTCATATTCATTGTATATTGTTAACTCATTCTTCTTTTATTTATTCATTTATTCTTCAGAAATTTGCTAGGTGCTTACTGGGCTTATAAAGATGAACAGAATAAAATCTGTCCACCAGGATTTGACCAGATGAAAATTACTGCAGGAAGTAGACATGATTTGGCATGTTTCCCCAGGGGGATTTAACCCACCAACCAGCTAATACCTAGTATATGAAAGCCAAGTACATACATTGTTCTGTGCTTTGCAGCAGGGAGAAACAAAAAAGTCTGTATTTCCTAACCTAAAATAGCCTTAAAATTTGGCAAAGACCTGAGTGAATATGGATGAAACAGTTTAGAAAATAATTAACACTTTCAAAGGGTAAAATGAATTTCTTTCTGGTGTTAGAAAAATATTGCCATACTAAGTATGAGCAAATGTTTAAAGATCTATTATTTAATACACTATGGCCCTCCCTCAATACCAACAAACTATTTTATATGAGGCTGACCTCTTCCCACCCCTCCAATATCCTTTCTGTTTGATAAGAAAAGACAGAATTGAGTGAGTTTGTATTTGCAACTGTTATACTTGGTTTATAATATGTCATTTATAGATTTATTTTTCTTTGCATGCATTTCTTCCAATTTGCACAGGTACCTATTTGCAATGTTACTTAAAGTAACCATTAATTTGAATGTCAACTTTCCAAGAATTCAAGAAATTCTGCAAAGTTCTAGGTTATATGAAATCTGGTTTACCTTGTGCACTATTGTGTCCCCAGTGCCATATACTGTAGATGTGGATATTTGCTGAATGATTAATGAATGAATTCTGGGGTAAGAAATATTTGCAAAATTAAATTACCATTTTCTTTCTTTCCATTATGACAACTCTTTAGTTTAGAGTATGTGAGTGCTTTATTGAGAATATACCCTGCAGGATAATGATTCTATATGTTGTGTCTATTTAAAAATAAAAATAGGAAAGGAAAAATTGAACAAGAAATGTAGCCCATTAACAGGTGAATCTTATGGACTCTGATTAATACACTCTTTTCAGTTAACATTTGTTTTGAATTAAATTATTGGTCAATTGAACATGCTGAGTAGTGGATATTTATCATAGGATAAATTCCTGAACTTCTGATTTTCTATGAATTAAAACTATCAACATTAATCAAACAGTTATGCATTTTAGCAATATAGGGCTAATAATGCACCTTCAAGGAATCCAACATAATTCTATTCTGAAGTCAACAGTAAGTACAAAAGTATGGTTACTACTATTACTATATTCAACTGAGCTTTTCAATCCAAAAAGATCAATAGAAATTACAGGTATTATTTCTATGATCATGAACTCTTTAAGCATATATTGTACGTTATAAACTACGTACTTTTGGAATTATAGTACATCATTTCCCAATATCATATTTGACTAAAAAGCTAAAACTTATATCTGTTTGGACATTCTCCCTCTCTCTCTCTCTCTCTCTCTCTCTCTGTCTCTCTCTCTCTCTCTCTCTCCCTGTCTGTCTCTCTCTCTTACACACATGCACACACACACACACACATGCATGCACACACACAGAATGCAGTACAGCACAGAAGTACTTGTGACACCTTGCAAAACACCATTCATCTCTCACTTTTACTGTTATAGTTTGAAAGTGAAAAGATAGATCCCATGAAAAGACTGTTATGGAATTTTCACATCTTTTTGACTTTTATCTTTGAAGTCAATGAATTTTAGAAATATTAAAGCAACTATTATAGTAGCTCTTTGTATCACTTTAAAGATAGATCATAAAGACAGTGGTATGATGTGTCAACTATAGCAGTTTTTGTTCCAGAGAAACTTAAAACATATTTGAAAATATATATGGTGTCAATTTTAGGCAGAACCTACAAAGGAAGTGCCCAGGGTTACTCTGTAATGAGGTTCACAATATACTGGCAACAAGATTCTATTTAACATTGATGGCACCATGATCATTGGGGAAATATTCCAAGAAGCTCATCATATACTTTACATTAATCTAACAACTTGGAACCATTTAAGACAGAATTTCTGTGGTGACATCAGGCATCTTCAGGCAATATGGTTAATGTTAGTAGAAAAGGTTTTAAATTCAAACAAGCTTAAATTAGAATTTGGATAAACTGCTTAACACTTTTGAATTTTTATTGCTTGGTATTATACCATCCACAATCATTTGTAGTACTAAAATCAAAGAAATATGTATATAGGAACACTTTCAATTTAATTCATATATATATATATATGAATTAAATTGAAAGTGTTCCTATACACGCACACACACATATATATATATAGTTGAATTAAATTGAAAGTAAAGTAGCAATTGCTACTATACTTTGTATATGGCTTCCTTCCCCTGCCCCAAATACATATATATATTTGGGGCAGGGGGAAGGAAGCCATATACAAAGTATAGTAGCAATTGCTTGATCTCCTGTATGACTGCATCAAGGGCATACTGGAGATAAAAGAGATGGATAAACCTAGATAATGATTCTAATTTTGCAACAAGGCGATAGAGGTAAATATGCAAACAAGATCATATAAAAGTCAGGCAGTCAGGAGTAGAAAAGAAAGTGCTTAAATCCAAGTTTGAGAGGTGGATAATTCTGAGTAGAGTTTGAAAGGAGAGCAAAAGCTTAGAGATTAGGATATCAGCTCATCTGGAGATCAAAGTTTAAGTTAAAGAAGAATGGAAGATAAGTTGGATAGATACACTGGAGCCCGTGGGATGATAAATTATTCTTCATGAGTTAGATGCAGTGTCTAAGGCAGTACTATCAACAGGATAGATGTATACTAGCTATCATGGGTATCATCTTACACATGGTCAAAAGGTAGAGGGGGAACCAACTAATATCATACCATGAATTCTAATTTCCATTCTTGATCCTGTAACTAAGTGGTACATTCAAACTGAATAAAAATTTAAAAAATCATTCGTAATGGTAAACCTAAAACTCAGCATCCAAACTAATAAAAATAACTGAAGTTTATTTCATCTTAAAAATAAAGAAAAGAAACCTCTGGAAAGTTAAATACAGTAGATTTTTGACAAGCCTAAGTATTCAGGGGTTTTATAGGTTAGTTTTTGATAAATCAGAAATATCAATATGCCTGTTTAAACAAAGCAAAGTGCCGTGGTTCTCTTAATATGCTAAAGTGGCGATTTTAAAAATATGTTAAAATGGTCATCTGAATGCTTTCATAATAATTATAGCACTACTTTGTGGTGTAGCATGTATCTTTTCCTTGTTTGTTTCACTTGTATTCACTTGTTTTCTCTACTTGAATTAAAACCTCAGAGGAAATAAATCTGAACTTACAAATTGGTTGAATTCTATACATTGATTTTGTCAGGAAAGGCAGGAAGGAACGGTGGTATGGAAAAAATGGTAAAGTAATTGACTAAATAACAAATATAAATTACCTGACCTACCATATTTGCAAAGACAGTGCAAGGCGTAAACATTCCTATTATGTTGATTTCACATGTGGAGACTGGAATCCCTTCATAATCCCAGATGCTAAGAGATCAACGAACAGCTATTAGCAATAAACTAAGTTAAAATTACTAATCCAAACGCTGATAAGAGAAGATGTTTGGGGCTTTAATTAATGTTTACATGTGTCAGTGTTTTCATGGATCTTGTCTTCGCTAGTATGACATGTCTATTTTTGGTCCCATTATACAGTGATGTAGGACACACAGTGATTTTCCAGCTCATGCTTTCAGATTCCGGGTAAGCAGCCCATCTTCAAATTCTCTGGGGGATCCCTGTAAAAGTATGTATTTGCTGCCTAATATAAGCAAGACTTGGAGAGCTGCTTGGTCACAAGAATAGTAGCATTTATGTAGAGTTCTGGATTAGAGGTTTGCTTATTTTAGTTGTTTCCTGATCTTCTCTCTTAAGAGGACAAAAAAAGAAGAAAAAAGTAGAATGAAGATATTTTTATTTTTCTCTTCAAATGAGGACACTATTAGCATCATCTGTGGTTTTATACGATAGCTCATGTCAACAAAGTGTGGGAAGATGAAAGTGAAAGGAAAAATTCCAAGACTAATGTGATCACTGGGTCTTTTCTCTTTATCTACCAGGTTGAGATAATACTGTTTGCAGTGATAATCTATTCACACATTCTATAATAACAGTGTTTTACTCTTTATTGGAAAGAAATTGGAAGGAAAAGACAATAAATACATGAATTTTATAATTTAACCTATTATATTTTGTATATGATATATCATTTATAGACTTATTTTTCTTCACATGCATTTCAGAACTATCAACTAATTGATTTTAATGTATTTTATGTATTATGTGACTTGTATAGTTAAAACAATAAAGACTTGCTAACAAAAATTATAAAAACCATTATGTTAAGTGAATAATATATAAAATTGAACAGCCCTCATAAGTTATCACACAGATTAAAATATATATGTAGTGTGTGTGTGTGTGTGTGTGTGTGTGTGTGTGTGTGTGTATAGTAATACTGGAAAGAAAAAAAATGGTAGCATCAATTATGCTTGGAAGAGAGGTGTGATTTTTCAAATTTAGCAAAAGCTTTCTGTGATGTTCTGTGATACTGCTTTTGCAATACAAATAATAGTTCATATTAATCATGTTGATCTATAAGTGAAGATTCAAATTAATCTGCTATAATTTGCTATTATTATAGTTTATGAAACTAGGACAAATAAATAGATCCCTAATTAAATAAAAAATATACATAGGACCATAAAAATAATTAGTTGGCAATGTTAATTCTAAAACACTCAAGGCATATGTAGAGGACAAAATTCAAAAGAAGACAATTCACTTCTGCACTTTCATTTTATGAACCAGTATCTCTAGAAAAATACAAGGTTAGAGCTTACATTTTATGATAATTGTCTCATTGACCATTGCTGGATTACTACTCACTAACATCGCTGTCATAATTTCTTTTAAGTCAAATGACATAAAACCAGGCGTTAAATCTCACACAGGTTACAACCCCATCTCTTAAATGCTCATTTCTTGCTGTACACGGCAATACGGGGTGATTACTTCGGTAACATCTAGATGCTCTGGGGTTCCTCCTGAATGTGTACAATGATTTCCCCTACTCCTCTGTGCTGTACAGGACAAAATATACATGTGGATACTAACATAATATTTAATCCTCCTTGAGGCTGTTGATTTTCAGGTAAAAGTTTGGTTTCTAGAATTAGATCATACATGTTAAAGTCTGTTACAAAATCAGTTCTCATAGAAGATGTACGTGTCTTGGCGGCTTAGCGAAGAAATCCTTGTTCAGTGTGATCAATAGAACCATTTTAAGAAAATCACTGCCAGACCTGAAGCTAATTTTCTCTAATTCTACAACATCTGTACATCTCATATGGCAGTCTGGATTTTAATCAGCCCTGCAGCCTAACGATGCTTAAAGAAAATAAACACCAAAAATCATTTGACAGGAAAACCATAAAAAAAAATAAAAGAAAAATATGGTCTACAGGCTCTAGAAAACATATTGCTTCATTGACAACTTAATTCAAAAATAGGAATATGTGTTGGTGTCATATTGGTGTCTTCTTCATGAAAGATTATTTTTTACTACTATGAAAGAAACCCAGTGAAACCACTGAGATCCCAGCACATAGACGATGATGTTAACAATGGAAAGAAGTGATAATAGAGGAAACAATAAAATTCAAAGTGAATCTGTACCACAGGGAAGCTGCAGAAATGCTGGCAGTAGAATAAATATACCTTTCCAAGTCTTTAATTCTAGCCAAACTTCCAAGGTTGGCTAAATAAAAAGATCCCTCAGCAATGATTAATCATCTTAAATAATGTTTATTACCATATGACTTCTCACTAGGCATACAAATTTAAGTGGCTGCAGGTAAATAGTATCAACATTGTCCAAACAGACTCTGATAAATTCGCTCTGATAAAAATATTGGTTGCAATAAATATGTACGCTATGCAGCCATACTCTTGCAAGGAACAAAATCTGAGCATTTGGGCATAATAAATCTAAAAATAAATATGTTATTACTTAAAATGCTGCATACATTTTATAATAGAAATTATTCTTATTTGCATTTTTTACATAATTGCCTAATAATACATATCCCAGACATTCTTGTTAAGTTGTCAATAAAATTTTCAACACTAGTAAATAGAGAACATATGCCTCAAGAAGAGACTCCTATTAAAACAAAGAAAAACAAAGCCAGAGTTAATGTTTTCTTTTATGCAATTTTGTCAGTAATACTACATATACAAATTCATTGTTTAAAATGAGCCAGGAACATTTCATAGGCATAATCTAATTTAATCCTCTCAACAATCCTACAAGGGTAAACACTATTGTTATTTTTCAGAAAGGGAAACAGGCTTGAAGTGAAGTAACTTGCCCAATCTTGGCTAAGATTTACAAAATGGCTGAGCAGGAAGGGAAAACCAGTTTTTGCATTCCTGAGTTGTGCTTTTAATTTCTATGCCACATTGTCTCTGACAAATTTATAGAACTCAAAACCCACTGCTGAATGTGTCTGGATGACTTAGTAGTAGATCACCAATTGACATTATCAAGATGCATTTCACTCAACATTTGAGTTTGAGAACCAGCTACTCTGTTTCCTATAGTTATATCTCCTCATCCTCCTTTGCCAAAATGCTGTGTTCCCAAATATACCATCCTTGGCTCTACTCAAAATTCTTAGCCTGTCCTTTTTCCTAAGTGCCAGTTTTCCATTTCAAACTGCCTGCCTGACATCTCCTGAATGTTCAGCCCACACACAATATGTTTCTTATTGAATTCATCTTCTCCCTTCCCAAATCCATCCCTTCTACTACATCTTCTATTTCTGCTCATTAGTTTCACAATCACTTTAGAAGGAAAGAAACTAGTGTGAATTGACAGTACAGTAAGTTGTATGATTATTTGCGAATATTCTATCTACTTTCCCTTTTTGTGGATTATACATATCTATCTCTTTGACTTTTGGCCTTGGCCATATGATGTGTTTTGGCCAATGGAATATGAGCATAAATGGGTTGGCAAAACCTTTAAGGGTCGGCGCAAGTTTCTGCTGCCTCTTTTGCTCTTCCACTCTGTCTCAAGAAACGATATCCCAGAGGTTGTTTCCTCAGTCTGGGTCTAGTAATAAGAAAACAAGTAAAGTCAAGCCACTGCAGTTAATTCACAGCTGTGCCATGTATTGCGAATAAGAAATGAATGCTTGTTACTGTAAGTCACTGACATTAGAGGGTTACTTGTTACTTCAAATACAGGTTTTTGTTTAATGTCACTTTAATATCAAATCAGCTGCAATCTGTATTAGTTCTATAATTAAAATATATTTCTATACTTTCTTTTTATAGGAACACAATCTAATTTTGTTGATTATTACCCATCCCTTTGATGACAGCAATTCTTTTAACATGTCTTTTTCTCTTTTTCATTTGTTCTATCAAGATGACTGTTCCTGAAGTGAAATTTTATCATTTTATTCTTCTATTCAAACATCATAACAATTTTTTAAGGGGAAAAAAAGATCTCACAGAAGACTAAGTAATCAATCATATCAAAGAGTCCTGATAGGTCAAATCAGAAGAGAAATAAAAATTAAACAATGAATTTAGCAAAATTGATTTTATATCAATGAAAGCCATTGCTAATCTTAATAAGAAAGTCATTGATTAGTAAAAACAGTTTTAGAAGAGTGATGGGGTAAAAGACTGAATGGAGTGAATTCAAGAGACAGTGGAGAGAAACTGATGATAGCAAGGCAACTTTAAAAAATATTTCAAGGGATTTATTGCAAAGGAGAGCAGAGAGAGAGAGGGGTGGTTCAAGGGCAATATGGAAGGGGGGGGTGTTGGGGTTTATTTTCTATAGTTTGTTGATAATGACAGAGAAACCTCAAAATGCTGATGTGCTGATGGGAATGACATAGCAAAGACCAAAAAAAAAAAAAAAAAAAAAAGAAAGAAAGAAAAAAGAAATTGGTGATGCAGGACAGTTTAGAAATAACTGGTGCTATAACTTTGATCACCGAGCAGGAATGGGATCCAGTGCTTAATTGGAGAGTTTAGCCTTGTATATTAACAGAGACAGTTCATACACAGTAACAAGAGGTAAGGCTGATGTAAGTATAAATCATCAGTAGGGAAGTAGCTGGGATGATGAGACTGATATTTGGGTTTCTTCCATTTTCTTAGAGAAATTGTAAACATGCTAACTGAGAAAGGGAAAGAAAGATTGGAAATTTGAGGAGAAAGAATAGTTGTGAGTTATTTGTTATGAGAATGAAAGAGTGGAGCAGTGAAATGTAGGATTTCTGTGCACAACACTAGTCCACTTGAGATTTACTAGTCATGAACATACTATGAAACCAGCCTCTGTGCTATTTATAATTTTCTCCAATCATATTCAGCTGGAAGGAGCAGAGTAGATGAAATGTTTGTTTTAACTGAAATTGAGATTTTTCTAGTCAAATAAGCAAAAGAAAAAGAAGTGGTAGAGCAGAAAAAAAAATCCAAGGAAGGTTTTTTTGTTTGGCTGGTTATTTTTGATAAATCATGGAACCAATGGAACCTAACTTGTACAAATAAATATATTACAACACAGCAAGAATTTAGGATTCTGACAAGTTAGGTATCAATTAATTGCAGGTACTGGTCAGATTATATTATCCTTGGAACCAGAATAAGAAAGGAGTGAACTGGAAAAATAGGGGTAGTTGTTAGACAGCACGATACTCAACCCTTTTTGAATGCACAAGGTGAAGTTTTTACTAAGAGCAAGTTCCAGGGTGTGACAGTGGGAGTGTGTGACTAAAGCATGAGTTGAATGGAAGGCAAGATAATTAAAGGATAAGGTGTTACAGTTCTGAGAAGTGAGGTTACGGGTCAGTGGATGTAGATATCACAATAAATTACAATAAGAGTAGCATTAGCAAGTCACAAAATATTAGAGATAATATCTTCAATAACCCAGGGAGAGTAACTTCAGTTTCTTGAAATAATAACAAAGAGGGATAGCAGGTGGTCTAGATTGATGGTAGGGGCTTTGCTATGGTTTGAATGCTTGCTCCCCTCCAAACTCACATTAAAATTTAACCCCCAATGCAGCTGTATTGAGAGGTGAGATCTTTATGAGGTCATTGGGTAGGAGAGCTATATCACATGGTGATTTTGTTTAACAACAGACTAACAGAAATCATACACTAACCCATTAATGGATTAGTGGGTTAATGGACTAATGGGCTAGTGTGTGAGTAGGTCAGTTATCAAAGCCAGTTTGTCTCTCTCTCAGCTGCCCCTCACCATGTGATGCCCTGCACTACCTTGGGACTCTACAGAGCAGTCCCACTAGCAGGAAGGCTCTTATCAGATGCATCGCTCAACCTTGAACTTCTCAGCCTCCATAACTCTAAGAAATGAATTTATTTTCTTTAGAAATTATTCAGTTTTATATATTCTGTTAATAGTCACAGGAAATTGACTAAGACAGGCTTCAACATAGGAATTTCTTTCAGAAGGGAGGTGATTATGAAAATGGACGTTTAACCCACCTCCAGGCCCAGGAGGAAAAGAATGTGGACAAGGACTACAGGGAGTCCTCAGGGAAGAGGAAGGTTTCAGTGAAGAGAAGAAAGTAAAGGGCATGTTTCAAGAAGAAATGACCAATAGAGGCAATTCAGCCAACAGTGGACTATGAATTCTAGGAAGCATAGTAAAGGGGTTTCAGGTATTGGGAAAAAACGAAAAATGTGGTTTAAAAGTGGAGAATTTACAGAACTATAAGTTTGTGGGGTTATGGGTATCAGAGATAATCTTTTGTCTTAAAAAGTTGATATATGTCAAAACATATCTTTCCAAATTAACTATGTTCTATTGAAACGCTAACGGTAGGAGAGCTATAACACACAGTTTAACAATAGACTAACAGAAATCATACACAGCATGCCTAAAACTAAATACCAAAATATTTAACACTGACTACCTTCAAGTGAAAATTTCTGAGAAAAAATCATTTTAACTAACAAGATTTTCTAAAAACATGTGCATAGATATCTTCAAAATTGATCATTAAATTGACAAAATAAGACAAAAATAATTCATCAGACCGTATATTTATATTTGAAAATGTGCATACGCCTGTGTATTAGTCTGTTCTTATGCTGCTAATAAAGACATACCTGAGACTGGGTAATTTATAAAGAGGTTTAATTGACTCACAGTTCCACATGGCTGGGGAGGCCTCACAATCATGGCAGAAGGCAAGGAGGAGCAAAGCCACATCTTACATGGTGGCAGGCAAGAGGACTTGTATAGGGGAACTCCCCTTTATAAAGTCATCAGATCTTCTGAGACTTATTCAAACACAAGAACAGCATGGGAAAGACCCACCCTCATGATTCAATTACCTCCCAGTGGGTCCCTCCCACAACACATGGGAATTATGGGAACCACAAAATAAGATGTGGGTGGGGAGACAGCCCAACCATATCAGCCAGGGAATTAGATCAATGAAAGGGCACCCAGGGAAAGATCTAATTAAAAATGTGTTTTGGGACTGTTTGGCATTTTATAATGAAAGTTCATCTTTGTGGTGTGGGCAGATTCAGAAATACACATGTAAGTGCAAAGGGAAAGGGACAGGTGAGTGTGGAAGGCTCAGCACTGAGGATCCCTAACTCCAGGGGGAGATAACCAAAGCCTTAGGCCCTTAACTTTGAAAAGGGAGAAACTTCATTTCCACAGAGGAAGAAGAGCATAACACCTCAGACAAGCCTCTCTCTCACTTCCAGATTTGCCCCTGCCTATTTACATGGGTAAATAGATCTAGGCCAGAATTTTAGGAGAAAAAACAGCAAGAATGAAAGTAAGAGGAAATGGTGACAGCCTGCAAGAGACTGCCAACAAGATGGACCGCTGACTCAAACTGGGAGGAGCATCCAGGTACAGCATACCTTCCATACTCATCTCTTGCCATTCATGTGCTGTAAAGGCTTGCAATCCGGGGCCCTCAAGCCATGCTGAGCACCAAGACCTTTATCTGTACTCAGCCTTCATTGGGCTTTTCATGAGCTTTACAGTACTGAACTACCAGGTTCATTAGTTGTACCTGCACATGGAGAATCATAAAAGGCATAAGAGGGCCTGTTGACTCTGACCAAAAGAGATTATTTCAAGAAAAGAAAGTTCCTGGTAGTCAGAACAATCAACCTCTCTCTCTCTGTCTCTCTGTCTGTCTGTCTCTCTCTCTCTCAATGTATTATCATGCTATAGTTTGTAAGATAATAGAGGTGTTATAACAATAGACCTAACTGAATATTTCACATACACATTAAATAAAGACTCAAAAGACTCATATAGCTTGATAGGTTTTTCTCTTAAAAAATTAATAAATCAAATTCTGACTTCTCTATTTCCTGTCTTATGCCTTTCCTGTTCATACGTGCTAGCTTGTCAAATGGATACAATCTCTAAAACACACCAGACTTCATTTATGATGACTAAATTGCCTATGGTTGACAGGATTTTGAATTAGCCTGTTTGTTATTATCAAATGCATGTGCTCAGCTAAATAAAGTAATAAGACAAGTCTAAGGTAATTAGATGGTGCTGATTGGACCTGCAGTATGCACTTGACTTTCGTGATTAATTCTGCATTGAAGGCTACACATACCATTGTATTCCACAAAACAGAGCATCAAATAAGAGAAAAGAGTCCAGGGTACCTCGTGACTACCAGTGTCAATTTGAACACTATTATCTCACCATGAGTAAATGGTCCACTATCTTAAAAAAACTCTAAAGCAGCTTCAGACCAAGAGTTATGATCTATTTTAGACAGAAATTAAACTATAATGGGAAAAAGTAAAATCTAAAAGTGATAATCAATGCTGACACCCACCGAGTTAATGAGTTTCTGTCATTACAATAACAATGGAATCAAAAGGGTAGGAAATGTATCTCCCGAAATTGTGGTGATTAACTCTTTAATCCAAAGAGAACATTTATGCAGGTGAAAATTTATTTTAAAAGTATATTTCAAGATAGAAAACTTTTACAAGATAATTTAAGGCTCACTCTGTATATCACATAGACAACTTAATGTTACAAAAGGTTTTGTTTTGTTTTTTTTTTTTTTTTTTTTTTTTGAGATGGAGTCTCACTCTGTTACCCAGGCTGGAGTGCAGTGGCACCATCTCGGCTCATTGCAATCTCCCCCTCCCAGGTTCAAGCGATTTGCCTGCCTCAGCCTACCGAGTAGCTGGGACTACAAGCATGTGCCATTACACCTAGCTAATTTTTTTCTTTAAATTTTTAGTAAAGATGATTTATTATTTTCATCATGTTGGTCAGGTTGGTCTTGAACTTCTGACCTCATGACCTGCCTTCCTCAGACTCCCAAAGTGCTGGGACTACAGGCGTGAGCCACCATGCCTGGCCTAAAAAATGATTTTTAATGATCTTTGGAAAATAAGAAAAGAAGGCTTGACCTAGTCTTTCTATTCCCTTGCTAAGGGGACATGATACTTTCATTTTCCACTTTCTACTGGCCCTTTGTACTTTTATACTTTGTGCCTCAATGATACCACATGAGTACCTACTATGCAAGAGATAAAACTTATAAATTAGGAAAAGCATAAACTATACCCTATCGCCAAATGAGTTTTGTCTGAAATTTCAGGTTTAAGAATGTCTAGATGGCGACAATTTAAAAGACTGCTGGCAAGATGGACAATATTCTGCTGACAATAAAATTTAAGATTTTATTGTCAACAAAATAGGTGGGGAAGAGGGTAACAGGTTCATAACATATTAAAATACAGGTAAAACATATTTTTATGGTTAATATATTAACTATCCATGCTTCAGTGGTCTCATTTACACAATGCAGGATATGATATCTTTGATTATGAACATAGAGCACTTAGCACAATATCTGCCATATGATTACTTAAACACGTATAAGTGACCTTTCCTTTCTCTCCTGTCCTATGTAGGGAAAGAGTAGTAGTCATTACTTATCATGCATGGAATTGATAGAAACTCCATTTAGAGGATAGGCCTAATCATCTGTGCAGTGTTTTCTTTGGAGATGGTTTCATTCCAGATATAAGACCAGAGCACTAGGGTATCTAGCCATTCTCTAAATAAAGAAGCCTCCTGTTTGTCTTCTTATTTGTAAGGAAGTGAGAGTTTTCAAAAATTAACTGATTTCTGACTTCTGTTAATAATTTTTTCCACGAAGAGAAGAAAAAGAATTGTGACTGGCACTGTATAATATACTTATGGTGTATTATCTTATGTATTTTTTATAATCGTCCCTTTAAAATAGGTTTGGGATTGTGAAGCAGGTATCAAATACCAAATTAAAAATATCAAAAAAATACTGCCTCCTTTTACTGATAAAAATGTTATCAGTCATGAAAATAATGAGCGCACCAATGGTAGGCTAATAAAACTTCAGAGATAAGAAATATCATGCTTTGTTCTAAAGCATATTTCTTTCAAAATTTATGATTCTACACTATTTTTTTTTCCATGGTATTTCCAGCTAGCTAAGCTATAAATCTAAGTCTTTATATCTAAAAATCTCACCCTATCTTTTCATTTAAAAATAAAAAAAGACATCTTTAGAATTCTTGTGCTAGCCCATCCTTGCACTGGATGTAGGACTCAAGGGCACATCACTTCTTCATGCTGTGACAATTCCGGCTACAAAAGGTGTGACACTTCCTAACACCAAGGCACATTCACAGCTGGGGTTTTCAAGTAACAGTTTTATTTTGGAGTCAATTCAGAGTGCTGCTAGGACATAGGAGGATGTTATTTGTGTATAAGCCTTCTGATCTATTTAAGGAATCACCAAGTTAAGTGGTTAAAAACCCCCAAAATATTTGCTAGAAATATGATCAAAATTAATATTTTTGTTTATAATTTGATTTTTCTAAATACTGCTTCTCTCTTGCTAAAGTGGTTAAATATTCAGATGATTTCACTATGCCACATTATCTTCTGGGTGTTTTGAAGGGAGGAGAAAGCAAATATCAGAGAGTCATCTTTCCATGGAGAACTTTTGCAATGCTGTTCTAGTTCTATTATTGTGCTGTGAGATTGTTGAGAGAGAAGCTATGGCTTTAAATTTAGAAGACTGGAAACAGTGAAATGCAACTCTCATCCTGGTTATTTGACTTCATGGGAATCAGGTTTGATGTAGAGCAAAGAGAATAAGAATGTCATGGGTTGAATTGTGTACCTTCCAAAATTTGATTGTTGAAATCCTAACCCTAGAACCTCAGAATATGAGCTTACTTAGAGATAGGGTCTTTACAAGTTAAAGTGAGTTCATTGGAGTGGGACCTAATCTAACATGACTGATATTCTTACTAAAAGGAGAAATCTGGACACAAACACACACAGGGGAGACAATGTGAAGACACAGAGAAGTCAGCCAACTACAAGACAAGGAGACAAGATCTCTCCTTCATGATCCTCAAGAGAAAACAACCCTACCAAAGCCTGGATTTCTAATGTCTAGCCTCCAGAAGGGGTCACAATATGTTTCTGGGTTTTTGTTTGCTTGTTTTTGAGAAGGAGTTTTGGTCTTGTTGCCCAGGCTGGAGTGCAATGGCATGTTCTTGGCTCACTGCAACCTCCACCTCCCGGGTTCAAGTGATTCTCCTGCCTCAGTCTCCCAAGTAGCTGGGATCACAGGTGCCCACCACCACACCCAGCAAATTTTTGTATTTTTAGTAGAGAGAGGCATTTCACCATGTTGTTCAGGCTGGTCTCGAACTCCTGACCTCAGGTGATCCACCCGCCTCAGCTTCCCAAAGTGCTGTAATTACAAGTGTGAGCCGCCACACCCGGCCAATATGTTTCTGTTGTTTAAGCCACTCAATCTGTAGTACTTTGTTATAGAAGTCCTAGGACACTAATATAGAGAATCAGTGTTACACTTAAGAGTCTAACAGTTAGGATCTGGATTTGTTCCACCACAATGGGAGTCAACAAACTATGGCCATGGAAAAAATCCAAATTGTACACCGTTATTTAAGAATGATTTTTACATTTCTAAACAGAAAAATCGGGAATAATTTGTTTTCTTCTATTGTGTAAATAGATACAAAATATCTCAATTTTGCCTCTTTGCCCATAAAGTCTAAAATATTTATTGTCTGGTCCTTTATGAAAATGTTTGTAAACTCCAGACCACATAAGAATCAAGCTGAGTTCAAATCCAATTTAATTTAGTTAAAATTTGGGTTAACATTATTGTGCTTTCATATTTTCATTTGTAGAACAGAGCTTTATAACAATTTTCCTTAGTTTACAGAATCAATATCAATGAGTAAACAAAACAATGAAGACTATGAGAAAACTTAAGAAATATGGAAAGGTCTATACATATAATTATATCTTTCAGAAATATGTGAATAAATTACATATACAACAAATATTGGAAGTCTAGCATTTCACTCAACACATTTTCTACACTCAGAGATGAATTATTTCATGTTACAGACACAATCCAAAGATACTTTAAGCAGAATTTCTGAAGTTATACTTTGCTATTTAAATTTATTAATAGGGCAGGGTGTGGTGGCTCATGCCTGCAATCCCAGCACTTTGAGAGGCCAAAGCGGGTGGATCATGAGGTCGAGAGATCGAGACCATCCTGGTCAACATGGTGAAACCCCACCTCTACTAAATAGACAAAAAAATTAGCCGGGCATGGTGGTGTGCACCTGTAGTCCCAGCTACTTGGGAGGCTGAGGCAGGAGAATTGCTTGAACCTGGGAGGCAGAGGTTGCAGTGAGCTGAGATTGAGCCATTGCACTGTAGCCTGGGCAACAAGAGCAAAACTCTGTCTCAAAAAAAAAAATTACTAATATCTTGGTCAAAATATTTTAAAATTACCACAAGCCCACAGTCTAGAAAATCTTGAATTTCTTAAGCAAGTAAAACCAGATAGCAATATTTTGGATTATATGATTTTTTTAGACTTTCATAGTTAATAAATTCTCCTCGTTTTGAGATACGTTCCGTCAATATCTAGTTTATTGAGGGTTTTTAGCATAAAGGGCTGTTGAATTTTGTCAAAGGCCTTCTCTGCATCAGTTGAGATAATCATGTGGTTTTTGTCTTTGGTTCTGTTTATGTGGTGAATTATGTTTATAGATTTGCATATGTTGAACCAGCCTTGCATCCCTGGGATGAAGCCTACTTGATAATGGTGGATAAGCTTTTTGATGTGCTGTTGCAATCGGTTTGCCAGTATTTTATTGCCCTCAAAAGAAAGCATGTCATTCATTTATTTACATAAACATTTATTGAGTACAAATTGTGAATCAGGCCCCTATGCTAGATACTAAGACAATAAAAATCAGAAAAGACATGAAATAAATACTTTCAAAATAATATGGGAAACATTATAACAAAGATGCAAATGATGGCATTGGGTTTTGGGACATCACATGTATATTTTGTGATGAGAACTGCATTTGATTCTGGGAGTCCCTATCCTTGGATATTTCTTAGATTTCTGGAAAAGCCATACACAGAGTCCTCAATATAATATGGCAAATTATAAGATCGACACACAACTAGTGTACAGAGAAGGAGCACTGAGTCTATAAGGTTTTGAGGAGCGTTAACAGAGAAGACAACACCTGAAGTGAATCTTGGAGGATAATTAAGAGATATGAAGGAAGCCAGAATTGGTATTCCAGGGTGAGTATGAGCTTTCAGGCATAAGCAACGTCATGAAATAGCAGATTTTAGGATGATGGTGGACATCAACAAATAGTTACGTATTTTCATATTGTAAAGTGCGACACAAAGCAATCCAAGATGCGAGGATGCTCAGATTGGGAAAACAAGAAGGGAGAGAGTAGAAAAAAAGTGTACTGGGAATTCCATAGAGTAAGCATGTTAAGAGGTAAGTAAAGACTTAGGCTGTGAAGTTGCATCTGTGGCTTTTGTGATTGGTTCAGTGTTCAGGAACATGCAAGATGTTCTAACCTGTTCAATCCACTTGACTCTTGGGACCTTGCAGAAGCTTGTTCCTCTCCCACTGGATTTGAACCTTGAATTATACAGAACTTAGAGTGCATTGCTGTAATCAGGAGAGCCTCACATTTCAAGTTGGCAGTCATGAAAATAATGGATACATCAATGGCAGGGTAATAAAGCTTTAGAGAGAGGCAATAATTATGCTTTGTCTTATAGTGCATTTCTTTCAAAATTGATGACTACGGACTAGTTTTCCCTGAAACAATTTCAAGTAATTAAACTATAAATCTAAGCCTTTATATCTAAAAATCTCATAATGTCTTTTCACTTAAAAATAAAATCTTCTTTAGAATTCTTGTGCTAGTCCATCCTTGCATTGGATGTTAAGATGCCACAGCACTCAAATCCTATCTAGGAAAAATACCACAGCCAGACCAAGAGATGAAGGTAACCGAATACTGCTCTATCCAGCCACATCAAAGTTCAAGTAACTATAGACTTCTCCGTTATGTAAAAAATACATACATTTTTCCCCTTAAGTCAGTTTTAATATGACTTTCTCTCACAAGAATAAGAGAGATATTCTTACAACTTTAGTTTCATTCATAAGTATAAAAATGAGACCAGGAGAGCTAACTTTCCAGACTCACACAATGAGCCAATGGCTTAGATGGGATCATAAACCAGGAATCTAAACTCCAAATTCCCTTTTTGTAATTAATTATGGTAAAGTATTTCTCACAACACTGTTTTCTTCAATGTGTACTGCTTACAGAGATGTACAGACTTGCAATCAGTAAGCATGGGATAGATATACAGGGAAAGTAAGGGATCAGTGAGTACCTGATCAGGTAGACTCACACCAGGTTGCCAGGATTACAGGATACAAGGAGAGAAGACAGATCTTCTCAATGCTTAATTACCCTGTGTTTAGCCCTCAACTGTGCCGTGTGTCCCATCCAGATTATCTTTCTTTTTTTCTTTTCCCAGAGGAAAATCTCTAGTCTTTCGCTCAAACAGAAAAGAGACAGTTATCTACTTTTCATGAGTTGGGTTGGGGACCTGGAGGTCTGACCACTTTTAAAAAGCTTCTGATCCAGTTCCTCCTGTTTTTACTTCATATTCACTCCTAAATCTCAAATCAGAATTAGTAGAATACTTTTATTTTTATTTATTTATTTATTGCTTTTTGAGATGGAGTTTCACTCTTGTCATCCAGGCTGGAGTGCGATGGCATGATCTCGGCTCACTGCAACCCCTGCTTCCCAGGCTCAAGTGATTCTCCTGCCCTAGTCTCCCAAGTAGCTGAGATTACAGGTACTAGCCACCATGCCCAGCTAATTTTTGTATTTTCAGTAGAGATGGGGTTTCACCATCTTGGTCAGGCTGGTCTCGAACTCCTGACCCTCAGGTGATCCACCCACATTGGCTTCCCAAAGTGCTGGGATTACAGGCATGAACCACCACACCCTATCTTTTACTTATCCTCCAAGACTCACTTCAGGTATTGTCTTCTCTGTAAACTCTCCTCAAAACTTCATAGGCTCAGTGCCCCTTCTCTACACCCTACTTGTATGTCAATCTTATAATCTGTGATATTATTTTTGAGAACTCTGTGTCTGTCTTTTCCAGAAGCCTATAAAATATCCAAGGATAGGCGCTGTGTTCTACCTATTTGATCCTAAAATTCTCAAGCCTTTTTGGGGTTCCTGTAGCATAAATTACATCCTTCTTGACTTTCCCCAAAGTGTTCTCAGTGCTTTTGCGGGCCTGCTTAATCAGTTACAATTCCTCCTCAGTGTTGCCACTCTCATAGCTTTATTGCTATTATTTCCTTCTATATTCTGGACTTTACAGACTTCTACATTTAAGATATTTTTTCAATAATATATTTGTACTGTTTCAGAAGCAGTGAAGCTAGTATATTTGACTATTAAAATATCCCTGCTATAAAATTGTCAACTGTTCCAACATATTCCACAAATGTAGAATTGAATTGAAATTTGAACAGCATATCTATTAGTTTTCACTGTGATTAACCTGTTCCAGTCACTATCCCAGTAAAATGAGCTTGGGATCAAGAGTGAAACTGGAAACAATTTCAAAATGATCAAATTACTATTGATGTCATTATTTTTGTCAACTTTAAAACAAAACTTCACCTGGGTATAAATCTCAGCATCTGACATTTACTAGTTGTGCAACCTTGAGAGGTTTTTCAATCTCTTGTGCACTGCATGCCTCATTTGCAAAAAGGCAATGATTATACTAACAAACTCAGAAGGATGTTATGGGAACTAAATTAATTCACACATGTGAAGTACTTAGTAATATGTGTGGCCCCATCCAGACATTCAATAAGGAAACTATTATTATAAATATTTTTATTTTTACCTAGCAAATATTTGAGCAGTCAGGTAGATGTGACTAGTCCAAGTTGTCTGAGGTCAAAGTAAAACATACTCTTAGAGAAACAAATGATAGGGTTTTGTTCTGCAAAAAAATAAGGGGCTCCTGGATATTTAATGAAGCTTCATGAAGAAGCATAGTTTCAGTAAAAAGATTTTATCAGCTATCTTGTCAGCAGGAAAGCCTAACTGAAAAAAGAATATTTTAAAATTACAACAAACTATAATTCCTGATAGTTTACAAATATATACTTGAAATTAAAATCTAAAATTAAATTATAAATCTTTATCTCAGCAAAGAATTATATAGAAAAATTAAATACCAAATATGTTTGTGTATGTATATGATACATAAACACATACCCACACAAACATGCACACACAGATACGTGAGGCATCGTCTTCTAGTTAGTTCAAACTTTGATCTTTTTAGAAAATAAATACATGAATATAGTCATACAATCTGATCAGATAAGATTCTGTTAATTGTTTTGCAAATAAATCAGAAATGTGATGAATGTCTCAAATTTGATGGTTTATTGTACTAGCTCTTTAGATACATAATTTATTCCATTAATAGAAGGACATTCAATCATTAAAAGTCGTGTTCAAAAATAACAATATCTAACACTAAGCAGTATTATTTATTAGGTAAATACAGTGAAGAAAGCAGGATAATATACTATACATAGAATGAAACCCAAACCATGTAAATAGAAAGGGTAAGGAAGCCTAGGAGGAAATATCTTAATACAATATTCTTAGTTGTCTTGGGGATGAGAGGATTATACATTCTTTTTAGATTCTTCTTTATACTTTTGTATATTCTGTGAATTTTCATCAATAATTACAGAAAAGTTTTATAATAAAAAACTAGTTTAGAAAATAAGCACTCATTTATGATGAAAGCACTTTCATTTACAACTTATCCTACAAAAACATATGGAAACGCTGGTAAGACTTTAAAAAAATCAAGCCTATTGGAAATGACTTTATTTCAAATGCAAATTGAGTCAAGCAAGAAAAAAAAAATACAAATGGAACCCATATGACTCTAATAAATAAGCCAGAGTGGAGAAGATATAGAAGTATTTATCAGCTGCCAGCCAAAAGCCCTCAATTTAATGATCCCAAGTTGAAAGTATGAACCCCTTAGTTAGCCTATTTAAAAAAAATTCATGCCTAGTTCTTGAAGGGGAAATAACCAAGTGTTTCATGTACAGATGTAATTTCTTAAATCAAATGAACAATTTAATTAGCTAGAACATCTCTCATTATGAAAAGTTAATCATGTAATATAAAAGGACCAAATCCCTTTTCTCTAAGTGCCATTTTAGTATTTTTCATTTTATAAGCCAAATATATTTTTACCCTTTACGTTTTTCTACTATTTCCTTGAGCCTGTTAGAAATAGATATTTCAATAAGGATTAGATCTCAAGATAATAACAGATTTATATATATTACACATATTATGTGTAAAATATAGGTATTACTTATAATTATATGTATTATACATAATATACATAATTATATATGTATATATAATTATGTTATATATATTTATATATATAAAAGAACAAAACCCTGCTAAATTGCTTTATTGATATTAGCAACTGAACTAGCTTTTTAGAAGCTCTCACACATGTGAAATGATTGTTCTGTCATCTGTGTTTTCAGCTATATTGACTCTTTGCCATAGAAATAGATACCATTACACATTGAATTAATGTATCAACTTTTTTGAGGCTATATTTTTTTAAAAAAACATTTTATAGTGTAGATATGTTTAGGCCAAAATTGAAAATGTTAAATAATTTACTAAGTCAAAAAATTTCATCCAGGCATGATAAAAACCTTTATCTAAATTAATAATTTTATGAATAACACTTAAAACATAGGATCTTAATTTAAATTCTGTAATTATTATTTATTAACAAAGTGCCTATGGGCAAGTTACTTGATCTAAGTTTTATTTGCCTCAATGGTAGTAATAAAACCTAAAGATAAAGTAAAATAATGTATTTAAGTAATATGGTATGTTAGATACACATACTAGGCCCTCAATACTGATACCTATTATAGCTATTTTTATTATAACAAAACTTGACTACTCTTCCTCCTCTTTCTTCTCCTTTTCCTCCTCCCATTCCTCATCTTTTTTTCTCAGTATCTTTACCATCCTCACAAGATTCATTAGTAAATTCTATTATATGCAGATAAGATAAAAATAATACATAAATAAGAGTCCTGGGAACCATCTCTTGTCTTGGGAGAATAATTCCATAAAGGTAAAGTTAAAATTTGATCAACTTTAATGTCAAGGCGAGTCTTATTTAAAAATGGCATTTACAGCTATAATCTACAACTTTCTGTATTGTTCAAGCATCTCTGGAATTTCAATAGCAATTGGGGTTTAACAATCCCTATGCCCTACTAATATAAGACCCTTGAGTAAAAAGCCCAGGATTGAGCACAGTGATTGGCAGAGAGTAGGTTCTCAACATGTGAGTATGGTATTAATTAATTCTCTAAGGGGTATTATAAAAAAATACTGGAAGCCTCTGAGGTTATTCACAATGGGCACGGTTAATTTTAAGATTTGGAGAGAAGTCCAGAACCTGTTCATATTCTTGCAATCATGATCAGAATGGCAAAGATAATTTGAGAGGGCATCAATAACACTTTTTCCACTTCCCTAATGTTTTGCATTGGTTTCTCCCTACTTAGAGTAAAGAAGTGCGTGCAGAAAAGACAGGCCATTCTGATTATAAAATGAAGTAATTATGTTTACTTTGTCTCTTTCCATCTCAGCCTGTTAATCTTTATTGTGTTTGCTTTTAATTACTATGGAAAGCCAGTAAGCTAATGAAGGAAATAGTTAAGACATGGGAATATACTGATTCTGTGATTGTACTGGAACAAATCAACATGGATAAAATGAGTTATTAGTTTAGGCAAACTAGTGACAAGCATCATGACTCTGATCCCTGAGATATTTGCTTCGTGGCTTAGGAGAAATCTCTGTTAGCTTTACTTTTCCTAGTTGGAAAAGGCTTAGAAATAATAAAGGTCTCCCACACTTATAACAGATGCCCCCATGATTTTATGAGAACTGGCATGATGCCCTTTGCTATGCAATGTAATTTTTTGTACATTGCTAACGATTGCAGACTTAGATATTTAGTGTTAACTATGTATTTAGATTTGAACTTAGGTTTCCTTCAATATATGATGAGTTACAATGGCAACCTCAGAGTCATATAAAATCATGACAATCGTTAATACCTTTTGGAAACTCTGTCATCAGTTGTGATTTCAGCCTCTGGATTATAGTTCCACAAATCAAGCCAATCCATCAGGTAGTAGTATAATATGAAGATAATTTCTATGATGTATTATGCTTTTATACTTTCAAAAGAGCATGATTATACATAAAAATCAGTAAAAATGTTATATTGATTAGTTTATAATTAAAATTAGTAATCTCTATATTTAGGAATATAGTTTAGATAACAATGTCACAGACAACTCAAAATATAGCTGGTAAAGGCGTCTTTGTTACTACAAGTTGTGGAATTTTGCTAACATTCAATATAATATATTATCTGGAGCTTTGCCTTTCTCTCCTTTGAAACACATTTTGCCATCATATTGACTGAATAGCTACCTGTATGAATCATCTATGTAACTTAATTTTGACTTCTATGACCACTCTACTTCAGTAACCCAGGTTATAGCTTGCAATTTGTTCAACCATCCAGTAAATCTCTACCTCTCAAATGTGAAATTTATTATTAATTCATTTATTTTTGTGGCAAAAACCCTCTGATCAAAGCTCTTTGATTCCCTTCCTTTCATTAAACATCCTCATGGACTTCAAGGTAATGTTTTCAGAAGCCTTTATCAAGGTGCCAGCAGATTTGTGTCTGAAGAGGGCCTGATTACTGGCTCATATACAGCTGACTTTTTGCTGTAATCTCACATGCAGAAGAGGCTAAGGAGTCCTTGATGGTGGCTTCTTTTCTAAGGGCACTAACAGCATTCATGAGAGCTCCACTCTTGTGACCTAATCACTTCCTAAAGACCTTACCTCCAAATATCATCACAAGGGGGACTAGGTTTTAACATATGAATTTTGGAAAGGACAGAAATGTTAAGTCTATAGCAGACCTATAATTTTTTTCCAGATTCTTCTATCTTCCTTAAGACTTATCATCTTATTTTGTCTAGGAATTCACTCTCTGTACCAGATCAAATTCCTTTCTCCTACCCCCCCAAAAACAGAGCAAATCGGCAATAATCTTCATGCTGTCCCTTGTGTTGACTTCTCTCTGATACCTCTTTTTATCTTTACTGAAAATTTCCTTAAGGTCTCCTTTCATTGTTTCAACCTCCTAACTTCATCTTTTTATTACCTAGCACGCTCCTTCAGTATTTCATTGAAACTAACTTTGATAAAGTCACACATAAGAAACCAGTTGCCAAAAATCACTTACCCAAGGAATTGGACACTATTGCATATTTCCTCTTCTCTCCGTTTCAAAAAATATCAGTTAGCACTAGTTGTCCCTTGATCTTTGTGTTAAAGCTGACTTCTCTCTCTCTTCAATGGTTGTTCTTCATTATTCACTTTTTCAATGCTAAGAATTCATTCTCAGGGCTTGTTTTCTTACTCTACATCTGAGATACAAATGTGTTCCTAGTTTGCACAGTGCAAAGTCAGAGTGGTTTAAACTAAATTTAATTCATTACTGCCATAATAGGCCTCAGGCAGGCAGGAGGCCAGCTACACTGAGTGATGCTATGGCTGGGAAGCTGACCTTAGATTCGTTCTGTTTTGCATTAAAATCTCCAAAAAGAGCTCGGATAGTTTTGCTAGAGTTAACTCACCTGCTGGGCAGGCTTCTCATGACTGGCGGCATTTTCACTCTGCACAGGTGGTATCATTAGCAGCTCTATCTCTGTGAGAAACTTCAAGGAACTAGGACAGTTACAGGACCGTGAGTGCAATCTTCACCGTCTCCTGCTTTATATAAATATGTCTGTCAATTTCTAGATTTTCTGTCACTAAAGAAAGTTTTTTGTCTTTAACTGTATTTATTGATCTTACGTATCTGTTAGGAGAGTTCTAATATTTAAAAATTGGGAAACTTCCCATAAGAGTCCAGACTCTTGGCTTCACTTGAAAAAAAAAACAAATGGTTTGGCAATCCTTGGCTCTCTTTTCCCCATTTATGCATTTCCAAAGGCAGCAATTTACAATATAAATATGCAAATATATAATCTAGAGCTTGTATACAAGCAAATATATAATCTAGAGCTTGTATACAAGCTAATATTGTATACAATTACAAGCTCTAGATTATACATACTCATACTTTAATCCAGCACATATATAGTGCCTGTCCTTATATCCCCAAGGATATAATCACCTGGGAGTTGCACAGGGTTATGAACTGAATTGTGTCTCCACCCCTAAATTTATATGAAGGGTTAACCCGCAACGGGACTGTATTTTGAAACAGGATTTTTACAGAGGTAATTCAGGTTAAACTAATTCATAGGGTGGAATCCTAATCTAATAGCACTGGTGCCCTTATAAGAGAGAGACACCAGAAACCTCTCTATAGATAGATAAATAGATAGATAGTTAGATAGATGACAGACAGATAGATAGATAGGTAGATAGATTTCTCCAGGAGCACAGAAGAAAGGCCATGTGAGGATACAGCATGAAAACCACTCTTTGCAAGCCAGGAAAAGTTCTCATCAAAAAACACATTTGTTGACACCTTGATCATGAACTTGTAGCCTCCAGAACTGTGAAAAACTAAATGTGTATTATTTAAGCCACCCAGTCTGTGGTATTTAGTTATGACAGCAAAGGAGTATCATACACACCCAAGTTCCTCTAGAAATAGATGGTGTCCCCAGCCCTCTTCCCCACTACCATTCTTTAGTTAGGTCTCATCTAGTTAATTTTAGTCACTTTCTAAGCACTCTACCTGTCTTTATCTCATCCCTCTTCGATATTCTTACATTGCTCTGAGAGAGTTCCTTTTAAAATACAATTTTTATACCATGTGCTCTTGCTATGAAATGAAATAAAACTAATTGAACTTAGTAAAATAGCTCCTTATCACCTATAGTCCAAACATCCTAGTATGGCCCCTGCGTCCTCTGTCCCTTGTCTCCTTGTCCACATTCCCAGTGCACTTCAGAATCCCATTACAGGTTCCTCACACCAAACTCTGCTATGCCTTTATGCTCTCACTCCCCCACATTCCTTCTGATTTCTCCCAGGCTGGACGTCAAAAAGTCATATGCTTTCTTTACACCCCTGCTTACGTGCTACCACTTTTTGAAGTCTTTCGTTTATACTCTCAGGTAGGAGTAACTGTTTCTCTTTGGTGCTTCTAAGGCACTTTGTATAGAGATCTATTATATGTGGCCTTTGTTTATATTACTCTCTCTTACCATTACACTCAGGACCTTTCACCTGTATTGTTTTGTTTTATTTTTACCTAAGGTGCTATTATGATGACAGGCACTTAGGAAGTAATCATATTTTTGTTTATCAAATATTTGTGATTGTTAGCAGAGAAGCTACAATAAGAACAATAATAGGAGTTAATAAAGGTTAAAACCACCATCATTCTCCAGTCCCCCAAAATGTACCATTTGAACATAATCCAACGCAATGTATAAAATGCATACATTTAACTGTCTGCTATAAATGTATCTGTGAAGTTGCTGGAGAGTCTCCAACAAATCTACAAGGATTATAACCATTCTGTAATCTTTTTTTAGTCAAGTAAATAAAGAAATGGGGTGGATGTTGGATTGATATGGAAAGTAAATGAACTGCAATATCTTTAAGCAATCAAATATTTAAAATACACTACAGATGGCTGCTGAAAATCCTCCTTTTTCTTTTGGGGCCATTTTTAATGCGCTGGTAAGAGGAATTCAGTTGTTCTCTATTGTCCATCACATTTTAACCAGAAGTTGATCAAAGGGGAAAGCCATAGCCTTCACTGTAGCAATACAAACAATTCAAGTCCATTGCCATCCTAGCTAGCTGGCTGGTTGCCATTGTGCCATGCCGCTTTGCTTTTGCACTTCCACAGCTTTTAGAAAAAATGGCTTTTAAGCTTTCTTATTAGTGAACTATTGCAAGCCTTATCATTTAACCATTTAATATAATGAATCAATCACTGTTTCATATTATTTAAAATACCTTTGACGAAAGTAACTGGGAACCACAGAACAGGAAGTAAAAGACCTGAATCCTTGTACTATTAGCTACATGATCCTGGGTAAATCAATTTTTCTGAGTTTCTGTTATTATATTGGCCAAGTGAAGGCATTCAACTAAATCAGCATTTCTTAAAATGCTATGGAAATAAGTTAATTGTTATCAAAGGAGAAAAAAGTGAGGGAATCAGTGACAAAAACACTCATGGAGCACTGAATTAAATAAAATTAAGCAAATTTTACTTTGAACCTCAGGACTTCTCTGTATCTTTGATATGTTAATATCCATCATGACTCTCTAAGAGCAAATATGATATTCAGTTTTTATCAAATGTATATAACCCCAGAAAGCTGATTTTTGACTTAGAGTATCTACTAGTGTGTCATGGTATAAGAAACACTAGAAAAGTCCAAACTGTATGACATCTGAAAGGTCTTTCAAAAAATGGTATAATTTTTTTTAATATGTAAAATTGTTTTCTTTTTAAACTTACATTTCTATATGTTATGATATGGTTATTTCCCACAATTTATCTGACATTCTTATTGAGTTCCTACAGTAGCCTCGCTATGGGTGATAAAAAGATGAATTAGATATTATTCTACATTTAAGTGTTTCATGTTCTATGAGTGAAATAGACATGTAAACATGTAATTATGTGACTGCATAACAGAAAAATCAACATGCTGCAGGAGCAGAGAGAAGATATGTTTTGAAAATGATCAGCAAGAAATGCTATGAAAGAATTTTTGGGCTTTAAAATGTGATTTGCTATGTTGTATGGATATAGTTTTTAGCAGAATAAAATTTCCCCAATTGACATTTTCTGCAATTGTCATCTAATTCCTACTAAGTCAAATTAAAGTGCTGGGATTAAAAGGTTAAGGCAAATAGACATAAAACATATTTTTATATGATCTCAAAAAAAAAGAAAAAGTAATTTTCTTTTTCTTGAGTAAACATGAACAAAAAGGTAATACCTTTTATCTGTTCTTGCTATTCTACTTGAAATGGTAATAAATTTTAGAAAATTTTGTGAAATAATATTCCATAGAAGGAGGTATTTTAAATTAACTGAGTCACATAACTACAACATTTAAGACCATGCATTTTAAAACAACATATATCCCAAGTCACTTCCTGAATATAAGATTTTTAAAAGACATTCAGACTTATCTGAGTGTGTTATTTAAAAAAAAAAAACAAACCTCCTTTCTCTGCTAATAGGAGGATTTACACTATGACCTTATTGCAGTTTAATTTATACAAGAAGCTCAAGTGATTTTCATATTTCTAAAATTACATAATTCTTTTAAAAATCATTTATATTATCCTCAAAAACTGCATCTACCAAACTGAACCAATTTATTTTAGGTATTACAAGTCACTATTTGACGTAATTTAAAAATTAGTGTCATCAGTGTATTCTGACATTTCAATATTCTCATTCTCTTGAGAGAACACAGGTAATAAATACGAACTTTGAAATGTCATTTTTAATGTTTAAATATTTATGTTAGCTGTTCACGTGTTTGTAGGCCTGGCATCTATTTGTTCAATTTAATATAGTGATGTTTGAACTTTAATGTACGTAAGAATCAACTGGAGGGCTGGTTAGAACTCAGATTACCAGGCCTTACCTTCAGATATTCTAATTCAGTAAGACTTGGATGGAGCTGAGAATCTGTCTCTATCAGGTTTCAATGGCTGCTGCTGCTGGTTCACGTACCATACTTTAAGAGGTATTGTTTTCACAGGTCCGAATTTATTAGATACATATCTAGGTCTTTATGTTGTTCTGAGTTCCTCAGCCAGAGCCCAATCTGGGGCCCTTGATGGAGCAAGGAGAGTTGATTATTGCACTGTCTGCAAACGGAAGTCACCTTGTGTTCATTTTTTGGTTCTGCCATCACAACCTCCTTTACCAAACACTAGCAGATCTTCCCCTCCCATAATGTTTTCCACTTTCAGCTAACAATAATAGAATAATAGGTCATTAGTTTCAAAATGTGGCCCACATTTTGGGATTCTTTCCCCTCTTATCACTGTTTCCTATTTTTCACCTAACTCATTTTTCTCTTTCATAATATCCTTGCAGTACCTTGGTTCTTTCTGGGCCTCATTTGCCTCTCTAGTTAATTAGATGTGATTGCCAGCCTGTGGGACTATATAGCCTAATTATTCAATAATTTGTTCATTAATTGTTCATAAAATTATTCATTAATTTGTTCAAGCCTATATTCATTTATTTCTTCATTCACTCCACAAACATTTGTTAAAACTCAACACGTAAAGAATATGACAAAAATTCTGCACTCATGGACTTACATTATGGGGGAAGATTCTTCACATACACACACATGAGTATATAGGCTAGGAGAGTAGGATACATACAGGGTGGGAGCTGAGACTGTTCTAACCATTAAGAATTAGGATATCAACAGCTTGTAGATAAGGAGAAACCGAAGACTAATATTAGAATTTACTGGGTGTCAAGCCTTTGTGTTTGGCTGTACAAAAACACACAACGAATTGTACACAGTTCCTATTTCAGAATGTGAGTATATTGCATCTTAACCTTTTGTCTTTCTCATAAATGCTGAATTAAATAACTACTCTAGGTATTTAGATATAATAATTCTTGGAAATATGCAATCCCTTCCTGCTCAACAAAGTCAAAATTCTGAGTGAAGAGGGAGCAAAATCAGGTCCGAAATGTATATTACAACATTATCTTCCCAAAGCAAGGTTCTTAAACAGTGATGATTCTGACAAAATCAGCAGAGCATTTTCTAGCAAAATAATTAGTTCATAACACATACACATAAACACACACAGACAAATCTTTAAAAAATTTGAGGCAACAAAGAAGCAAAAATAAGCCTAAAGTAAGAGTTCTTCTATGTTTACAACACCTTCAGAAAAAAAGCATCAAGCTTATTATACTAGATGATTTGAAATATATTTTAATCTTTATATAATCAGCACCCAGATAAATCTGAGGATATCTGAATTGAATGAAATTTATTAACCAGAGTTTCTTTCTAATAAGAAAATGTTTATATGTTTGTGATTTTGCTTTTACAGATATCAACATTTGCAACTATGTAACCTGAAATTAAAAAAAAAAAATCTCCCAGCCACACACTTATTTTCAGTATTACAGAGCTAAAATCATCCTAGTTTTTAAAATCTCCCTAAATAATTATTTCTCAAAATAAAAAGTCCTTTGGTTTATACTGTTTAACAGAAGTTTTCTCTTATGGTCTTAGTTATGAAACTGTTTCATGCCCTCCTCCCCATCATATGTGCTGATGGCATTACCTGTCTGCATCCACTGTCACATCATGAACTCCTCTCTGGATGACATCTCGGGAAGTTGCTGTGTCTGGTATTTGGTTCAGACTTCTAGTGTATAGGTTAAGTCCTCCATCTGTCATGTACCTGAAAAGAAATGCCTAATTAATCCGCAGAAAATTAAACTTAACTGTACAATTTAACTTAAACAAACGGTGTTCACAATTTCCAATGATTACTCAAATATATTCTATTATCATTTTTTTCTGTATAAACATTCTACTCACCAGGAAGAATTAAAATATTTTTTTCAAGTTTATTAGGAAATCAATATTCTTGACTGCAACAGGTAACTAGCCTATCATAGAACCCATTTTTCTCTTTTGTTATCAATATTATGAATAGACTTGCAGATAATATAACTCTTAGCAAATTAAGAGAAAGAAAATTTCAGTTTTAAAATACTGTTTTAAAGAGGTCATAGGAGTAATGGATCAAAACCTATGCTTCCACTATATCTGCCATCTTCCTAGAGTTCTACAGTTTCATATTTAATATCTCATATCAGCTGCTGTCACAACACTGTTGCAATTATCTGTATCCCCACCCAGATCTCACCCTGAATTGTAATAATCCCCATGTGTCAAGGGTGGAACCAGGTAGAGATAACTGAATAACGGGGGCAGTTTTCCCCATACTGTTCTCATGCTGATGAATAAGCCTCACAAGATCTGATGGTTTTATAAACGGGAGTTTCCTTGCACAAGCTCTCTTGCCTGGGACGTGCCATGTAAGAGGTCCCTTGCTCTTCCACTATGATTGTGAGGCTTCCCTAGCCATATGGAACTGTGAGTCAATTAAAGCTCTTTCCTTTAGAAATTACCCAGCCTCAAGTATGTCTTTATTAGCAGGGTGAGAGCACACTAATACAGCCATCTTCCCGTATATATATTTAACACACTAATACAGCCATCTTCATTTTTATATTTAACATCTCATATCAGCTGCTGTCTATCACAATTAGCTAATTTGTAATTACATGCACACACAGAGAATCTAAAGTGATCCTCACCACTCCCTTAAAGGAACTCCAGTTCAGTATCTTCCTTTAGAGCGGCACAGATAACATTAAAAAATGCCCCTTGATTAAATGTGCTAGCTAAAAAAAAAAAAAAAAAAAAAAAAAAAAAGCATGCTGATAAGGAACGATTGCTGTGAACCTTTTTAAATGATTGTTTGGGAAAAAATCAGGCACCTTTGGCAAGCCCTTACATGTAGACATGCAGATAGTTTCCTAAGGTCAGTGTGTAAGGATGGTTGAGCGGTTGAATGTAGACTAGAGCCAGACTGCTTAGGTTCAGCTACAGTCCTGCTACTTACAAGCTGTGTAGGCTCAGGTAAGTCACTAAAACAAGGTATGTTTAAAGTGCTTCATCTGTAACATGGAGACAGTAATGATATGCTCACTTCTTGCAGTGATGATGAGCTATCAATGAGTTAATATACATGTAACATGCATAGAGCATTGTCTAGCACATTGTAAGTGCTATATAAATACTATCTTTAAAAATACTAGCTATTTTATGCATTAGCATTTCTATAGTCACTAAAATACCTCATATCTTGAATATGAAATTAGAGGGAGCATTAAGATTAGGAATGTCTGGTGCTAAAGATGGATCTTTTTAACACAGCTCAAGTAACCCTGATCTTTCACACACTGTTAGGCATACTTCAGTCATCACAGTTTACTAAAGGAGAACTGAGGGAGAATCAAGGCAGAAGCAGGATCACAGTATATCTACTCTCACCCCCTGTGCCTTATTTTTAATTTTTACTCAACAGAATTATTAGTTTGTGTTTGGTCATGTGATTTAAAGTATAAATTTAGGTTATATTCGTGGCCCAACTATTTATTACTGTGACACCTGAAGAAAACTTCAATTTCCACCCAATTAAAATATGTAACTTTTATCCCAATTTTCCAGAATGTTCTTTTACTTCATAAATAGAGACTTTTCGTATGGGTTCATTATGAATAAGAGGCCTTTTTCTAATTCCTAATTACTGACAGATTCATATTCCTCAGGGTTTAAAGTAATTTTAAAAAGGAGGAGAAAGAGATAAGCCTTTGTATGCTTCAAGAAATTTTGAATTCTCAGAATGCTGATTAACTTTCTGAGTTATACTTAGAGTACATGGGAAAAATGAAGCTTTATTCCCATTTAAATGACTGCATGACATTCTTTGTGGTTACTTGAGAAAATCATAAATTCATTATTACATTATTGAGCCTTCTGTTCCTTTAATCTGTAAAACATATTTTTAAACATTTTGAAAAGAAAGTTAATTATATGATTCAACTTTTTCATGAGTTGTAACATAAATACTTCTTTTTTTATTGAGATGGAGTCTCACTCTGTTACCCACGCTGGAGTGCAGGAGCAAGATCTCAGCTCACTGCAACCTTTGCTTCCCAGGTTCAAGCAACTCTCTTGCCTCAGCTTCCCAAGTAACTGGGATTACTGGTGTGCACCACCATTCCCAGTTAATTTTTGTATTTTTATTAGAGATGGGATTTTGCCACGTTGGCCGTGCTGGTCTCGAGTTCCTGACCTCAGGTGATCCACCCGCCTAAGCCTCCCAAAGTGCTGGGATTAGAGGCATGAGCTGCCACACCCCGTCAGCATAAATACTTCTAAGCCCCCTTTTCTTAATTAAAGAAAACACCATCAAATTAAACTTTTCCTGGGATATCTCCAGCCCTCTTGTCTTCTCACGTTTTAATTCTAAGCTGAGATACTGGGGATATTGGGGCTGCCTCCTACCTAAACTGACAAGGGCACACTGCATAGGCTGATGACCAAGTAGTAAGTCCAGCACATCCTGGGTATCCTCACACAATCACCCTTGAGTTAAGACCAGCCCCATCACCTGCTGACCGGTATTATCATCTTCCACACAGGTAAGAGAACTGAGTCATGACAAATTTCACTGTTCTGTACTCTACCATGAGAAAAAACAAATGTATGTGAGTAAACAGGTAAACAACACTAGGGGAAGTTTTCACGTAGAATTTTGGGTATTTTTACTTGGTCAACATAAGACATATGGACCATCAATGCATATTTAAGGGGACTCATTTGTGAGACTATCCAAGACTTCTTTGAAAGATGTTAGGGAACAAAAATATAGGAAACAGGAAATCTCAATCAGGTTTGAAATGAAACAGAAACAAATAAGGACAAAGGATATAACAGCATTTTTTTTAATTAGTGAGTGCAGCAGATATTAGCCAGATGTCATCAAACTAATTTCCCTCTTCTCCCAGGCACACAGTTGAACCACATAACCTAGGTTCTTTTACAGTCATATTGGGGTCATGCAGCTGTTTTAGACAAAGGAATGTAGGAATGCATGAATTCCAGGCCCGATCCATACAAAACAGTCTCACACCCTAGTTCTTCTTCTCTTTGCCATTTACCTGTTGAATATCAATGCCCATGGTAACTCTGGAAATCTGACTGGGTAACAACAGAATTACCATCCATCTTTATTCTCTGAGAGACTACATGGAGTGCATTCCCCAAGTGAAGATCAGAAACACCAGTGAGGGTTTTATGTGAAGAATACATTGGCTTCTTTGTGTTACGTTACTGAGATTTTGAGATTTCTGTTTTAGAAATTAATGTTAACTAATATAGCTAGTGTGCTAGCCTAACTTGTGCTAGCCTAACTGATTGCATCTTAGCTCTGAGCCTGATAAGCTCCATCTTAGCTTCTCCCCTCCCTGCCACGGCCCCCTCAGGTGCATTACTGGGTCACATTGTACTCAGAGCCTGGAACCCTTGAGGTCTGGGTCATGCTGTTCTCAGTACCTGTAACCGATGTAACAGCATCCTGCTTGGCAAGCCCACCTGCTATTGTGACAACTCCCCTTTTTGGTGATTGTATGGAAACACCCTGACCCGCAGCCACTTTCCTTAACCTGCTTGTTCTGTTTCTGTAAAAATTCCGCTTCAGCTAGACTCCTCCTCCCCTATCTTAAGCAAGGTATAAAAAGGAATCAAGCCCCTTCCTCGAGGCTGAGAGAATTTTGAGCATTAGCCATCTCTCAGTTGCCGGCAATAAAGGGCTCCTGATTCATCTCAGAGTGTGGCGCTTTCTCTATAACTCACTCGGTTACAACATTAGCATCTTGGAAAATACAAAATGCTCTTGAGTACAGTATGCCTGTAACATATATTATTATGTGCAGAACTCAGTTGTTAAAAAACATTTAAAACAACTACTTATCTAAGAATATTTCTGTGGAGGTATATGCATATGTATGTGTGAATATTATAATTAATTTATTGAATAACTGGACAGCTACAAAACCATGAAAACACCATCATGTGAATCACATGTGGGCAGGTACTGTGTCTGTATTATTCACTAATGAATGCACAGTGTCTGGAATGTTGCTTGACACATAGGGTGAACTCAATAAATATTTTTAATAGAAATATACATATATACATAACTCAGCTTATGATCCCTCTTCTTTCCATATTATTTTCCCTGGAGTCCTAATGCCTCCCACAATTCCCACTCTCTTTTATTGAGATGAGATACAATAGATCTCTATCCTGGCCAAACAATCTTCATAACCCATCATCTCCAACTCTACATCTCCAACTCTACATTCATCATCTCCTCTCTCTGCTTTCTCATTAAGAATCCCTACTCTCTCTCTCTTGCAGATTTTCTCTAATGGTATAATTTTTCATCTCCTGTGCTTACAATGTAGTTATCTAAATTCTTTGTCTCCCTTATGCCCTCATGAGTAGTTCACCTCTGGTTCTATAAACTTTTCCTTTGCAGTACTCCCCCACATCCATTATTTTCTTCACTTTATCCCTACAAATGCCACTACCAGATTTCTGATTTGGTGAGCTTGAGTCTGAACTTTTGCAATAGTTCCTGAAATCGAACCCCAGAGTTTCTCCCCCTGAATTCATTTTGCATATTTCCCATAAAGTGGCCTTTCAAAAGCCATCACCATCCTCATGTCATGTTCTATGACTATTTTGTAATCTCTAAGACATAGGAGTTTACATGGTTTATAGTGGAGTTTAAACTTCTTAGCATAATGATTTTAAGATCTGTCAAAATAGTACCTATCTCTCAAATATTATCTTTAAATACTCACATTCCATGACTCTCAGTTAAGAGAAAGGTCATCAATATCATCTAATCCACTGTCCCTCTGATTCTGAAAATCACACTTTATGCCAGCTTACTGAATAATTTATACCTTCTATATTTTAATTTATATGTATGTATGTGTGTATATATATATATATATATTTAAATATATTTCCTTTGTCTATAGCTTTTAATCAGGGATAGAACTAAAACATTTATTTTTCTTATTCTCTCCTTTCTATTTCATGTGAGAGTTTAGTCCTTTCCCCTCATTCTGAACTCTTAGCTCAATTTTTATACCCTTCCTTTTGAAATTCCCAACATATTGCTTTGTAGATGTCCCTTGATTTCTTATTCAAACTGCTCCCAAGATATGCTGTCACTCTCAAGATAAACATTCTACATGAGTGTAAGTATATATAGTCAATCATCATTATTCACAAATTCTATATTTGTGAATTTGCCTACTTGCTAAAATTTATATGTAGCTGCAAAATCTAAACTCATAGCACTTTCACAGCCATTCACAGATATGAACAGAACAGTGAAAAAAATGAATCTCAGAGGTTTCCAGCTAAGGCTAAATAAAGTGATACTTTGCCTTCCTGTATCGGCTCTAATACCACAACAAAGGTTCTTCTATGGTCTATTTAGTGTCACATTTTTCACATTTTCTGTGTGTGTGCTTTTATGCTGAGAACTGTGCTGTTTAAAATGGCCCCCAAACTTGGTGAAGTGCCATCTTAGGTTCCTAATTGCAAGAAGTCTTCAATGTGTCTCACAGAGAAAATATGCATTAGATAGGCTTCATTGAGGCTTGAGTGAGAGTGCTGTCGGCTGTGAGTTCCATGTGAATGAATTGACAGTATTTATTAAATAAAGTGTCTTTAAAGAGAGACACACATACAGCAAGTTATGTATTGATCAGTTGACAAAAATATTGTGGCCAAAAGCTCACAGGAACCAAAACCTATATTTCTCCTAGAAGCAATAGTTTAATATTCACTAATACAGTGTTTGTGGTGACTTGATAGAACATAACTACTATGAATAATGATATTGACTGCATATATGTATAGATACACACACATACACATATATATATACACACATACACACACATATATATTTTTTGCTGTTGTTTGTTTCTTTGTTTTTTGAGACACAGTCTTACTCTGTCACCCAGGCTGGAGTGATGCAGTGGTGCAATCTCAGCTCATTGCAACTTTTGCGTCCTGCATTTCAAGCGATTCTCCTGCGTCAGTCTCCCAAGTACCTGGGATTACAGGCACACACCACCACACTTGGCTAACTTTTTTAGTAGAGAGGGGGTTTCACCATGTTGGTCAGGCTGGTCTCAAACTCCTGACTTCAGGTGATCCGCCTGTCTTGGCTTCCCAAACTACTGGGATTACAGGTGTCAGCCACCATGCCTGGCCTGTGTATATATATCTTTAAGTGTATATTTATGTATGTAATTAGCCATCCAAATATATTTGAATAGTGAGTATAAAATTGAATTCCCACATGAGTCCACATTTAAGAAGACTGAGAAAGAAAAGAGAGGAGGGGATAGAGTGGAAAGAATGGAGAAGAAAGAAGAGAGAGATGGGGAAAGAGTGTACCTTAGACACTCCTGCTTTGCCATCACATTCTCTGAACGGGGCATTGCCTCCTAGGCTATGTTAAATACATACAAAAATTATAATTGTAACTAACAACAACCAAACATTGGTATGGTTATTAGTGATAATAAATGCAATAGTGATGATAAAGAGCAGGACGATCAATTTATTGAGTGCTTGTATCATGCCAAGCTTTATGCAAACTAAAATTTGTGGATAATTTTCTTAGTTCCTAACAACTTCATGAAGTTGGTACAATTTTATCCTTATTCTAGATGACAAAAAATAATTTGGATATGTTAGGTCCCCAAGGGGTCCACACATAGCAAATGGAAGAGATTCAAACAAGGCACTCTGAATCCAGTGGCAACTGAACAACAACCTATCCCAATTTATCATAATTGGTCTCTATAATTCTATATTTTTAGAAACTCAGGTAGGGTGGGTACCAGCAATGGACTGATAGGTATCAGGACATCAGAGCAAAGCTATGAATCTAATAAAAAGCTATTTTGTACTCTTTTTTAGGTGGCATCACCATTCAAACATAAGCTTTTCATGAATGAAATCAGGAAGGGTCACTTATATACAAGAATGATCTCCTACATGGGTCCTGTCAGAGGCATAAAATCCAGATTCACATAAGGAGCAGGTCAAAGTCCAGATTCACATAAAGTTTATAGACAAACTTAATTGGGAAACTTTTCCACATATTACTGAGCCTATGTTTTGAAGTCAGACATAGCTGAGTTCTAATGCAGGTCTGGCATTTCCTTAGTGTTAGGCCCCACCTGGAGCCAATGAGACTCAGTTTCCTTATCCATAGAACACGTATAAAAACATCCACCTTATAAGCATTGCTAGTGGTAAGAAGGTAAAATAAAAACAATATCTTCAAAGCACTTAACAAAAGCATAGTACATAACATGAAATGCTCAAAATGGCAATTAATAGAATATCCTATTAATAGAATATCCAATTAATAGAATATTCCCTTTGGGCCTATTCTCTGATTAAGCCAAATATCCCAAATTGTTAATATACTCTAAGAGTTTTACAATCACAACATGTTTTAGAATGTAATAGGACACAGAAGAAAAACAAGGTCTGAGATTTATTAAAATCTGATACCACCAAAAGAAAACAAATAGACTGAAACTTTCAACTCCAAAGTGATTTTTCCTTCAAGTTAAACTAGGGGTGCATAATTGAACACAGCAAGAAAATATTTTTTCCTTAAAGCAGTTACAGGCAGCTTCTGACAAGCTAAAAAAAAAAAAATTCAAGCAGATCAGTAAAACTCCTCCTGTCTCCTTCCCACGTCCTTGACTACAAAATCTGTTACTTAAGAAGCATGTGAAAATCACTCTGAAAAACAGAGGCCACATGTGTTTCTCTCAACAACAGAAAAACTTAGTGGCTTGAATTTACAGAAATTTTGGATTCTTTACTCTCTATGAATGAGCAGAGGAAGGGCCCTTCAACACCCTGAATAACCTCAGATATCTCATATTTTCTCATGACTTTCTGAGCAAACTTACACATCTGTTTATTGTGAATGTATGCTAGTAGACCGCCTCCCCCTCTTCACACAATGCTGATGGATAACAGGGCCACTCACCCACTGTTGATGTCATCAGTCCTGAGACTTTTCCCAAGGATATCACCATCACTCATATATCCACCCACATCGACTTCAGAAGACATGTCCAGGTCACTGCTTGCTTTCTCAGTCATGTCCATCTGTGACATGTTTCCCAGCCGAGAGACAGCAGCTCGACGGAGAGGCGTGGTATACATGAATCTCGAGGGGTCTGTGTGGATGAATCTACTGGTACCACTGCGAGGATAGCCAGCTCCCAGGGAGGGGGGCATCTCCCGCCTGAAGTCGTGGACATGCCTGACCCAACCTCCAGGTCATGGGAGTGGGTCGACTTGTCAAGTTGGGTATGGTCCTTCCATTCACTTCTGTTGTCACAGTGCTATCAAATGTTGTCTCCAGGGTGCTGCCAAATAAAATGGATAAATAACTATACTCTGGTTCACTTAGGACCATAACCTAGAATGCATGAAGACAGAAAAGGCTAGAGTTGAGGACTGTCTTTTAGAAACATGTCATCTCTCTGAAAGCTAAATTATATGTTCATTTTGAGATTCTAATTACCTCTGTAGAGGTCAAAATGTGGAAAGAGCATTCATTTACAGCTCTTTGTTTGTTTGTTTTCAAAAGAAAGGCCATCAGTACATATTGGGTAAAATGACATATTGTTTTACATTTTCAACAAATCCTTTACACAGTGTAACCTTCCGAGACCTATTCTGGAAGTTAACTGCGATTATGTTTGAATGTGCCCCTACCACCCTGCCCAGATGCATTTCAAGTGCAATTTGTGCCACTATTTTCTAGGGCAGGCATTAAAAACCCACTTAACAGTGATGGTGGTAGTTGCAGTAACTAATTCCATTGAACTGGAGATTATACTGAAAAAGACATAGATAGTAGATAGAGCTAGAGATAAGAGCTAAATAGGTATATGCTGTGAATTTTCAGTTTAAAGATAACTACCAACTTTTATATAAAAAAGAGAGAGAAAATAGTAAGGGGAAACTGAAATCCCATCTCTGTCATTATAAGAAAAGTTAAATGTTTGTTTGTAATTATTTTTTCTTTATTGGCTCAAAGATACATGGAATTGAAACAAACCTGTGGCTTATCTGAGTCCCACGAAGACTGGACATAGTCTCTTCTAAATTCTGCCTCAAATCTGCTATGTTTTTAACTGTTCTCATTCTTCTTGTTTCAGGGTCTTCACCTAGGAAAGCAACGTGATAAATCTGCTATTCATGACATTTACTATCCTCAAAATAATGAGGTATCATCTCATGCCAGTTAGAATGGCGGTCATTAAAAAGTCAGGAAACTATTGATGCTGGAGAGGATGTGGAGAAATAGGAACTCTTTTACACTGTTGGTGGGAGTGTAAATTAGGTCAACCATTGTGGAAGACAGTGTGGTGATTCCTCAAGGATTTAGAACCAGAAATACCATTTGACCCAGCAATCCCATTACTGGGTATATACCCAAAGGATTATAAATCAATCTACTATAAAGACCCATGCACACGCATGTTTACAGTGGCACTGTTCACAATAGGAAAGACTTGGAACCAACCCAAATGCCCATCAATGATAGAATGGATAAAAAAATGTGGTCCATATACACCATGGAATACTATGCAGCCATAAAAAGAATGAGTTCATGTCATTTGCAGGGATATGGATGAAGCTGGAAACCATCATTCTCAGTGAACTAACACATGAACAGAAAGCCAAATACCACATGTTCTCACTCGTAAGTGTGAGCTGAACAATGAGAACAAATGGACATAGGGAGGGGAACATCACACACCAGGGCCTGTTGGGGCGTTGGGGGCATGGGAGAGATAGCATTAGGAGAAATACCTAATGTAGATGACGGGTTGATGGGTGCAGCAAACCACCTTGGCACATGTATACCCATGTAACCAATCTACACATTCTGCACGTGTATCTTAGAACTTAAAGTAAAATTAAAAATCTATGATTATTAGGATCCTAATTATTTCAAGGTGTTTCTAGGTATACTCAGAATACTCGAGGTAAACTTGCCTTATGTAGAAGGTACACATTCGGACTCTGGGGAATAAACTAGAGGCTTTTCTGGTTTAGTTTAGTTTAGTTTTGTTTTTTTTTTTTTGTGACACACAGTCTCACTTTCTTGCCCAGGCTGGAGTGTCTTGGATCACTGCACCTCTGGGATTCAAGTGATTCCCCTGCCTTAGGCTTCCAAGTAACTGATTATTAGGTGCTTGCCACCACGTCCAGCTAATTTTTGTATTTTTAGTAGAGATGGGGTTTCACCACATTGGTGAGGCTGGTCTCAAACTCCAGACCTCAAGTGATCTGCCCGCCTCAGCCTCCCAAAGTTCTGGTATTACAGGTGTGAGCCACCATGCCTGGCCGAGGCCTTTTCTTATGGAAGCAATAGCTTTTGAAGTCTTTTATTAGACTCATGGACAAAGACCAACAACATTAGATGGTTTTATTTTTAATTACTTCTCCAATTTCTATAGTTCTACCAATGATACTAGAGTTCAAGTAAAGCCCTAGGCATCTAAACCCAAAATGTTTGTATCTAATGAGCATGAAACAAGTAGTTCTGCAAGTAGGACTAATGCTGGCCTGATACAATCAGCACCTATCAACTCCTAGCAGAAGTGACCTTAAGCCATTTTGTTTATAGTCATACAATACTTTCCAAGCCAGTGGTCTTCTGAAGCGAATGAGTCTAGACAATAGGAAGAACGTGAAAAGAGAGCAGTGGAAGCAGAATTTTTATTCTGTTCAATTCGGACTGAACAGGATGTCTAGTGATGGGCATTTTCATTAAAAAAGAAAAAAAGAAAGGAAGTAGGGAGTGGATAGATTAAGAGAAGGACAGGCAAGGAGATGAGACAGAGAAAAAGGAAGTAGGAAGGGGATGATTGGGAAGACAATGGAATGAAAAGAGGAAGGAAGAAAAAGAAAGCAAAGGAAAAGAAAAGCAAAAAATAGTATATTAAATTACACTATGAAAAATGTCGGAGAAGTCAAGATGCATATCTATAATCTGTTTTAAGAATACAGCTAACTGTTTAACCTGTTAATTTACTTCCTTAATATTCAAGCCAGATTTTTACAAATCTATAACAAATGTGTCCCATTAACACTTATCATCACAATCATACAGTTGGTGGGGATTTCAGAGATTGTCTTGCCTTAGCTTTTAACCATAGCATTCATCTGTCTCACGTGAGACAAGGCCATCTGCCTCTGCCTGAAAACGCCCACATTGGAAAGGCCTCCGCCTCAGCAGTAAGAGATGGCTCCTTCCAGTAGCATGTCAAAATGTGAAACATTTATGGGGGGATTAGCAATAATTTGTCTCCTTTAAACTTTCACCCCACGGTTCCAGTGGGTCTGAAACCAAATGAACAAATTTACATTATCTTTATCATGGCAGACAACTGCTAATTCCTTTATTATCTTTTTCAGCCAAACATTACTACTTTGTTCATTATTCCTCACTCTGGGTGGTTGCCAAAACAGCCACCATTGTGCTGCCAGCCTGTTAATTTCTTCCTTTGAATTTACAAATGATTTAAACAATTAAAATGTACTTAATAATAACATCATTATTTCAAATATAAACTACTGAGAAACTTTCCTGAAGTAAATATTTTTAAAGAATAAAAAAACACATGTTGGGATCTCATGCACATGACAAAAACATTTTCTACACTAATTAAATCTATGCAATCACTAATCCTATAGATTAATATTATTCTTTCAGAACTCAGAACTGTTAATAACTCTTGAGACTGATCATATTCTTTCTGGAAATTCTTCTCATACTTCTCATACATATAATAGAGGGTATTTGAGAAATGGCTATAAAGAAGTCTCCCTTTCACTTCCAAGTAATCTGATAGAACATTGAAGAAAAAGAAGAGTTTGTAGAGAAAACCTTACAGAGTGGGAAAAATATTTATTACAGTCAAGGAAAAGACAGGCAAAGAAGAAATTTATTCAAACTGGGTCAAAATAGTGAAAGGAACAAAATTGGAGAAGCACTAACACTAAGATTCAGTATGAAAGATTCCATACAGTTATAGTCATCTTGGATGGTAGGTGGAAGATAAAAAGTCATGAAAGAAGGAGTATGTTGAGATGACCTTTTTTTTGGTGGGGTGGGGGAAGTAAAAGTAATTGATCTCATACAGGTTCCTAGAACACACCATTATATGTTCTGTCCCTTTCCCCCTTCCCACTTCCCCCCGGAAAACTTTTAAGTTGTAATCCGGCTGCATCTCAACCACTTGCCAACTGGAATATTAAAATTGATATCTGAATTGTATTCCATTTTTTGATATTAATTTTAAGAATGTTGCTGTTTCACTAAATATATTTTCACATCTACTTCATCTACTTTTCAATTTCTTTTTTCAACCCAACAGCTATCTAGATCCTTGGATTCTTCTAACTGAACTCACTGTTTATGTGGTTTCTATCATGTTTTAGAACCATATACTCCCTCATTCCTTAGGTGTTTTTACATCATGACATCCACTCATGACATTGCACCCCTCATGACAGTCAGATAAATGGATCTTTTCCTCCCAAAACTTATTGAGCAAAAAATAATTGCTGCCTTATTCATGTCATGAAAGATAATAGCCAAAGCAGAATTTATTGTAGTAAACGTTTTCAATGACCCACGAAAGGCAAGATAAAACTAAGTGTACTTACAAACCTCCTAAAGACTGATTGCACAGTCCTACATATTCTGTAAATTTGTATCTGAATGAAATCCAGAGGCTTTGGAAGAAACAAAAGAAACAAAAACAACTGCAAAGTCCAAATATAAAAGCACAAATAAAATTAAACGTTAGTAACAGTAAAAGTTATCAGAAATTGCACATGAGAAATGTATTTAATCACAATAATGTTGTGTCTCCTCCTACTGTCATAATCTCGAAGTCAACCATTATTCCTGAAAGAGGCTTCCTATGTGTCAAACACAATGGAATGACTTCCACACATTTTCCAAAATGGTATTTTCTGAAATCTACTTGAGTTTTTAACATTGGTGCAAAGTGCTTTCTCATTGCTCATACGGTGTTCTTTGAGTAGAGAACAAAATAACAGTGTCAATTTGGTACTTCTACATTACTATTGGGTGGCAGAGAGACCATTTAATCTGTGATCCTCCTCTTAATTTTTAGGCTTTAATTATACACATTGCAATTAACACTGCCAGCATTGCCATATTTTAATAGAAAATCAAATCTATATGAACGAACCTTATTCTCAGAGAATTATGCCCTCTACTCCATCCATATTACAAATGTTATTTAGTGTACAGCTTCCTGGTTTATTGTGTGAAGTAACTCTAGTTTTGTGGATGACCTCAATAATGATTTGGATGAAAAATTTTAAACTCCTCTGGTTAATCTTGACACTTTGGAGAAGAATAGCAAAATATGGCCAAAAGCTTTATAGTTACTTTTAAAATATCCTCCTATACAGTTATAGCACAAACCTTAATCTGTCTGGTTTAGGAGAATAGCTAAGAGTAAAGAGTTAAACTCAAGGAACTCCACCTAAAAACTAACTTGGAAGAGGCCATTTTGAGTCATAAGCAGAACCTATTCAAGCACGTGGCAGAAATTCTGAAATTCCTGTGTGCAGTGGGTGTAGATATATTCAACAACTTAACATGTATCATTATTTAGGGAATTGCATCAGATGCTTCATTATCTGGAGATATGATTATTCATATCATAGCTATTTGAATAAACTTCCCCTTACTTTTTCACTTGCATTTTTGAATACTGGCATAAACAAGAAAAAAAAACCTTAAAGGGAATAATCACATAAATACAATAAGCAGATGATCCTATTGAAAAGCCAAGGCATACCGGCTTCTTTGGAGAGGTTACCCTCTGACAATAATACTCCAAGTTATTTATGCACAAAAAGGCACATGTCATATATACACCCACCCACAGCATGCTATAATTTAACTGAGTAAGCAACAAATACTGTAAGGGAACTGCACTCTGTTCATATCTTTGTTAATACTTAAGAAATACTGAGAACAAGATAAATGATACCACTTCAAAGGCAAAAGAAGAATGTTATCTGATTCTACGGTTCCAGAGGATCCAAAAAAGAAAAAAGCTTCATAAAGATTAAGACTTTCTCTCGTCTTTGTGCTGCACATAGCCCTTTATGAGAAGCAGTTCATCATAGAAATCATACAATGGTGCAAAAGTAAATCTTCAGTGTTGGAGCACCTGGTGTATTCAGATTCAGAAACCACTATTCTAACAACTGTGGAAACATTACTCTTTTAAAACCAAACTGACATGAAAAATTGAACAATATTTGCCTCTGCTATCTCTCTAAGCTTTCTTCTTCTACAGCTGGCTCACTAAAAGAATCCAGAAACCCTCATAAAACATCTTGTAACAGGAGGGTCTACATTAAGAATAAAAACAAACCTGCATTTAGCATTAGTTTCATGGATCAGAAACAAAGAGATCACTGGCAAGGTTTAATTTCTTTCAGTTTAAGGAGCCCTATATGAAGTCCTTTGTGGAAATACACATTGACATAAAATATGATATGGCCAGTAGTTTAATACTTATGGAAGAAGAAACTATATGATGTAAATACATTTTGATGGAACACTGAATGCAGAAATAATAACTAAAATGTTCATATGTTAGCTGTTTAGGTAGGTGGCAAAGTTGACATTTAAAGTTTAGTCATAAACTATGGAATCACTCGACCTCCTCTTATCGAGCTAATTAAAGATTATGCCAGAAGTTACTACTGAAACTCATGACATCAAAAAGGTCTAGTTTATAAAATCATGACATTAAAAAGGTCTAGTTTATAAAGTACAAAAACAGTTCATAGTCATCTACATAGTAGCTTAAATACTTGTAATGTGCACATGAAGAACCAGTTTTTGTCCCTGAAAAGCAAAAAAGAAAGAAAAAGGTAGAAGGCAGCAGAGGCCTCTGCATTTCTGAAAGTGTTACTGCAATGCACAGGGCTTGTCATTGAGTTATAGAAGAAGCCATCTATGCAGGTAGCACGAAGGCAGCAGAAGAAACTTAACTCTACAGAAAATTTGCTCAGGAGGACGTTTATTCTTCATTTCATATCTGTAATGAGGTGACCTTGAGAGAAGTTGAACAAATAAGCCCCATTAATGACTAGGTAAAAAACATGTTTGGGGTTTTAAAATGTTAACACTTATTTATGGATGTCTAGAAGGTCCTGGACACTAGGCTAGGCTAATAATGCTCACAGCAGATTTCTGGAATTTACTTTCTCCAAATGAACCTTACCAGTGCTGCTCACAGCTCAGTTTTACAAAAAAAAAAAAAAAAAAAAAAAAAATCATTTTAAGAAATAGGAATTAAAAATGTAACTGTATATTTTTAAAAATCAGTCTAAAAAATGAAAGTTACTTGGCAAATGCAAATAATTTCAAAAGAGACTACGAAATGTCTTAATACCCCACACACATTTTTAGGAGCAAACTGGACTTACCTAATAAGTCAGTATAAAGCGCCTGTTCCAGATCACCCAGCATGGTAAGGATCACTTCCTCATCCAGATGAGCTGTCCCTTCCCGCAAACAGTTTTCTCCCTCCTCTTCAGCCCAGCTTCTGCTGATGCTGCTTAACTTGGAGGACACATTTTCATCTTCAGACCTACTATCTTCATCACTCTCACCTTCTAAGCCTCTTCTTGCAGACAATTCCTCTAAGTCTTCACTGTCTGACTGGCTGCCCCCAGCAGGCAGGAGGTTCCAGGCTGAGCTGCTGGTGTGATACAGGGACTGCACAGACCTGGAGAGAAACCTGGACAGTGAGCGCCTCTCTGCATAGTTGGCTTCTCTCTGGCTGGCCTTGGCAGCATTTCCAAACCAGTTGGAAATGCGCACCGTTGGTCTCCTCTCCCCATCACTGGTGAGAGAAAGATTGGTGAGAGACTTTTGTTTCTGAAGGCAAGCTCCCTTTCTCCTTACTTCTTTGCTCCCGAACACAGAGAGTTCAGCAGGCCGCTGCATGATTCTTCCAGTGGCTTCTTCCTTTCAGTTGCACTTCATATTGTCTTTTTACACTGTGATTGTAATGGATCCGTTTGATTTTAATTACCACATGCACTTCAATAAAAGCTCAAGCTCACACATTCACAGAAGATTCTGGAGATGTGGTATATGTAATGGTTTGCCCACAATTTAGCTTGACACATCATTTTACTAATCAGCAATACTTACAAATATTTTGCTCAAATATAGCTGAAGCAGAAAAGAGTTCAAAGACTCTCCTCCAGCTGAAAAGTAGTCCAGGAAGCCAACTACGTTTGCCCGTCTTCATCCAATCACATGTCTCAGCAGGAGGATGGGTCCACATTTCCCTCTATTCCTTCTGTGCTCCGAAACGCGAGGAGGTGAAGCACGAGCTGAGGTCTCTTGCTTTTTGCTTTCTTTTTCCCCTGCCTTTCACCAGCCCTTAACTGACCTAGGTCTGTAACCCTTTAACTCTAATGAGCTGACACAGTGCAGCAAGTACAGCCTCCCCATAGGAGCCCAGGAAGAGCAGGAATTAAACACTGAAGCCCAGCCCTGCAGGAGCTGCTTGCGTTTTAGTATTCCACCTGCATTCTCAGATCTATGGCTCTTCCTTGCTGCTGCAGTGGATGCTGCTGGCTGCCATGGCAGCAAACATCCTGCTAAATTAAAACAGAGGCACGGGAACGGCTGTCCAGCCTAGAATGCCACAGGTTTCAGAGCCAAGCCTGCATGAGGTGTTCCACTGTTAACCTCATGCACATTTAAATGACTCTCAGCCACCCAATCTCAGACACGGACACACACACACACACTTACATACACAACACACACTCCCCGATGCCGAGAATGACAGACTAATTCTCTGTAGCTGCAGGCAGCTGAAGCAGGCAGATCTCCTTTCTGAATGTTGGGATTTGCGCTATAAAAGCACAAATCAAATTCAAGAGTGTAAAGGACCTAAAAAATGAAGCATGACACTCTCCACCCGCTAGGAGATAATGCTTTAAAGGGAAAGACTTCCCCTCATCTTTTAAAGAACAAACTCAAAGACTTTTTATTTTGAATTGATTTAGTAAAATCCTAATGTGACATAAAAATCAAGATTTCTTACTATCTTTTGCAAAAACATGAAAGAAAAAGGAAAAAATAATAAACTAAAAGGGGTTTCCCCTGATATTTTGACTCAAAGTATACAATTGAAAGTTTATGGTCAAGTGTGTGGAACATAATAATGTCACAGATAACACAACATGCACATTGCGTCTTTTGATACTGCATTTTTCCAAGTCTATTTCATAAACCTATCACAGCATAATCAGCTCTTCTTTAATATTTTAATTTTTTTAAATATTAAAATATGCTGCACTGTGTCACTATATACCACCACAACAAAATTCTGATTTTAGGAAATTTTTAAAAACAAATATATAGTATAGCAGAAATCATGAGTACCATTTACAGTTAAGAAGAAGAGTATTAACTTTTTAGTATTCAACCTCTGAAGATTTTCTGCCTACAAATAGAAAAATAGGGATTTTTTTCTTTATCAAATGAAAGTGGAGAAATATGCAGAAATATTAACTTCATCATTTTGAGAGCTAATGTGATAAAATTAATCCTGATTTTCTACCTCCTATTGGTAATCTCAACTAGGGGAAATACCTAATCTCTTAACTATATACATTAGCATTATAATATGCATTGCCTGTAACTTCACAAATAACCACTTACTTTGCAAAGTTAATTATTCCTTATGCCCCACCTTTCAAGGTAGATCAGACTTAGATCCATTTTATAGACATGCCAAAGGAAATTAGATGAAAAGAACAGCAATTATTTGTGACAAAATTTTGCAATAAATAAACCTGTGAATTACTGATACTCATTCTCAATTCTACACTTTTTAAAAACTAATTGTGCTTATATAAAATGTGCTTAAATAAAATGAGGGTACAACTATCAGATCATTAAAACTGACAGTTATGCTTCTAAAAACATAATTTTGTGAAGTATTTTTAGAAGATCAAAATGACACTTCCCTTGGAATTCCTAAGCAAAACATTTTTCTTCTTCATTTTGAGTTATTGTAACTCAGTGAATTTCCAAGTTCTGAGACCAGAGTGAAACTTGTTCAAATTATGCAATTTCAATTTATTTAACATTTATTACACTAGTGTATATGCTAATATACCTTAAAGCCTTACAGATTTACAAAAAAATGGAATTCTAATGCTTTATATATCAAAAGAGTTGACCTTATTCATATGTAAATAAAAGCAGTATTTATGCCCTTTCCTTATTTAAAACTGCTTATATACCAATCAGTTTAAACCTGCGGTTCTCAAGCTTCATATATTCAGAACCAATTGGAGGACTTATTAAAACACACTTTATTGTGCCCCAGCCATATAACTGCTCATTCAGTTGGACAGGGAGGGTCCTGAGACTTTGTATTTCTAACATATTTCCAGATATGGCTGGCTCTGAAAACCCATGTTGAGAACTACTATGCTGAGATTAGTAGTTTTCAACTGGGGGATGGTTTTTCCCCCAAGGGACATTTGGCAATACCTGGAAACATTTTTCGTTGTCACAACTGTGGGTGTGGTGGTGACATCAAAGGGGAAGTGGCCAATGATGCTGCTAAACATTCTACAATGACAAAACAGCCCCACAGAAAAAAGAATTATGCATTTTACAATGCCAATAGTGCAAAGGTTAAGAAATCCTGACTTACATTGTTATATTGCATTTACAAATTGTTTAGAAATTTCAGAGGCATCCAAAACAAAGATGTACTTTTGCTGAAATTAATGTCCACTCTGTGTTTGTTGTAGCTCTATCCCAGGTATCCTTTATTCTAACAACCGTGCTGAAAGAATAACCCCAGTCTGGGACATGTTGATTTCATGGCCAAAGGAAAAGAGAGAGGAGAGAATGAAGCAATGTCTCTTAAGCTTCTGCTCAGCAACAGCTCATGTCATTTTTCCACTTGTATTTCATTTGTCAAATTAAATCACATGGTTCTTCCTGATTCAATAAGACAGGAAATTTAATCCTTCTGGATGAGTGAACCCTGGAAAGGGTGGGCTCAGTCCAATGGAGCCAACAAGGAGGGGACTGTAGAAAGTGCTGATCAAAAGGGGGTTTCTGTCTGTTTCTTTGCTTAAAGATACTGTTATTAACTTGTGCTTATAATAGGTTTGTCCCGGAACTGCATCATTCCACATGTACCCTGAGCAACCATGGAGAACCCACTTATTGCTTCTCTAGAGACAGCCATCCTGCTTGCTTTGGGTGTACATTCATATATGGACATTTTTATATTTGTTTGTATTCACACATGTAAATGTATGTTATACAAGGAGGAGGAGGAAGTTGCAGTGCAAAGGAGACAAATACGCCCAGTCTGTAGGAAAAACGTGAATCATTCTAATCTTGCCAAGACCTAAAATAAGTTATAGCCATTACAATGTGCTAGAATGGAATGCTTTTTAGCTCTTTAGTAAACATAATTATAATGTAGCCATTTAAGTAAAGGACTTAAGCTGATTTGAATTATCCCAGCTTGATCTTCTTGATTTTTATAAACATTCAAAAAAAAAGGCAATTTTGGTGATCATTTACAGAGATTGTAAATGTCAGATATTTTCCATTATTTAATACAATGTCTGGTAGTCAGTAAAAGCACATGTAACTGTTTGCTTATATAACTTCCATTTAACCTAAATTCTTTTATTTCTAAAATGGTTTCCTGAATTCATCCAATAATTGTAATATTACTGTTTTACAAATGACATGCCAGCTTTATTGATATTGAGCCCGTCTGGCATCTATGAACATTTTTCAGTTGAATATAAATTCCAGATAAAGGTTAAGGAGTGAATTAAACAAATGTTATACATGTTAGTGGACAGTCTTATGCAAAAAAAAGGGCAAATGTGAACCTATAGAAAAAAATCAAAAAACTTTGTTGAGTACCAGTGGGATGAAAATTTGGGCTCACTTTACATTTGGCAGAATCTCTTGGCAGATGATGAAAGGGATGGCCTCTGAGGACAAATTCTTTCTGTCAATGAATGTGAGACTAAAACTCAAGCCAAAGCAGTAAAATCTGTACCATTAATTCAGCTAGCACTATAATATTGAGGTCATCATATGAATCTTAGAGGAAAGGCAGGAAGCAATAAGCTACTTGCTCAATGCCACAAATTATGTAATATATTTCACCTGACTATAATAATTACTGGAGCTATCATCATCAGATTGGGTAAACATGACTAAGGCTTCCTCACAAAGAGCATAATGAGTAAAAGCAAATTTAAGTGATTTACTTAAAAATATTGGAGAGATACATGAAGACTACGAAGATATCCAGATTGAAAAAGTCTTCTGTCCAGCATACTACTTTATCGAGTGTCATGCATTTCTGATGCTTATCTTCAAACCATAATGTATTATCTTTTTAAACTTTCATTACCATTTAATGACAAAGACAATATTTTTATAATATACGGTGAGTTACTGCATTGGTGAAAATTTAAGCAGCTAAGCTCTCCAACTAACTTAGCAAATCCCTCTAACACATCTGCATTGTGAACCATTCAAGTCTGCTCCTTAATAGTATGGCTAATATGATAAATCTTTACATGTCATGCATCTTGTAGTTCATGCAATAGGGATGATTTCCCATTATAAGCACAATAAGATTTTTTTCTGGATTACATAACTCAAAAGTACAGGAGAAATAGTTTCAGACATGGATTTTTCAGGAGTTCAGACATTTCCAACAATGACCTTGAATGTGGTCTCTCCTGATTTAGGTCCTGTTTCCTCTATGTTTGTTTCATTTGAGGGTGGAGGTCACTGTAAGCAGCTCCAAGCTTTCCTTTTATTAGTTTTAGGTCCAGCAGAAAAAGAGACCACCTCTTGTGTAACAACCTCAGGAAAAGTCCTGAGATTGAGTCTCATTTGCTCTGATCAAACTGAATTGGGTTACACATTCAGTCCTCAAACAGTCACTACAATAAATAAATGGATTGTTCTGATTGGCTCCACTTAGGTCAATTTCAGTTGGATCACATGAGCAGAGAATGATCCCCAAAGAAAATCAAGGTACTATTATCAGAAGATGGGGCAATGGACACTGGCCACACAAAACTACACCAGGACTTTCAGGTAGGCTTACTATACAACCAATAGAGCTTAAGCTATAGAACTCTTAATTCACCTAAACCCCTTTCTAGACACTGTACATTTTATTTTCCGTATTCTTTCCAGGCTTCCCAAAATTATATAGACTTCATAAATTTATAAAGCCTGCATCTTACCCTGCCAAGACTAACTTCATCAGAATTCTATATCATGAAGACCATTTCACTTGGGAAGCAGGACATAATTATTCCTCATTGAGACCCCTACACCAACCATGAGCAATAAAAGTTCAACAATAACAAGAGCATTGAAGCTTGGGGTTACAGAAAACCAGAGAACTACCAGAACCCCAGTGAATTTAAGAGAACTGCCCAATTTTAAATTTACATTAGTAATGTATAACATGCAAAACTATTTACATTGCATTATTAGTAATGTAAATAGTTTGCATACAAACTATTTACATTAGTTTACAAGAAGCTAATGAAAATAGTAAGTTAAGAAGAACTTCTTTCAAATTATTTTCATGTTGTTTCTTCCTAGAATGTTATTCCACAATTTCTTTGTTCATTAGAATTCTATAACATGCATGTCTGATCTTCTTTTAAGTTCTGCATGACTCTTTACAACTAAGTTGTTTCCACATGCCTGTTTATTCACTTATTTGTGGTGTTATTTTATCTATTTGTTTCTTACTCCTTCATAAGAGAGCTCATATCTCTGTCACATTTGTTTTCTTAAAATTTGAGATGCCTGGCATGTACAGGATGCCAGGTGATAGTTACTGAAAAGACTGATGGAAGAATAATACCGTATCTCACAACAATCTTCTGAGTTTATTAAGCATCATCATAGTCACTACACAGAAAAGGGAACCAAGGAGCAATTCAAACAGCTAAATAATCGCAGTGCAGAGGCCAAAATTTATTTTTTCCAATTCCTACAACATTTCTCTTTCCAAGTCTTAAACAATCATGAAAGGGATATTCTGTGGGCCACTCTGAGCTAGGGCCTGGCAATAAATTCAGGTGCTTATGTGCTTTGTGGTTTCACTAGCATCCAGAATGTAGTGCCAACAACAGAAATCAGAAAGACAAGAACTGAGAAAGGGATGGAGACTCCGAGAAAGAGAGGCATCATTAATATAGAAAACATCTCAAGAGCTTTAGAATTCTGACAGGTTCATTCTTTTATAGGGTTATTCTATTACAGGTTTAATATCCCTTATTAGAAATGCTTTGGACCAGAAGTGTTTTGTATGTTGAATTTTTTCAGATTTTGGAACATTTGCCTATACATAGTGAGACATCTTGGGGATGGGACCAAAGTCAAAATTCACCTATATTTCATATACACCTTATATACATGAGCTGAAAGTAATTCTATACATTTTTTAAAAATTTGTACATGAAACAAAGTGTGTGTGCATTGAACCATCAGAAATCAAAGGTGTTTCTATCTCAGTTACCTTTGTGGACAATCTGTGGTTTTGTGGCATCATCATCATTCCTGACTGAGTTTATATGCTACTAATAAGCAATTATTTTATGGCAATTATTTATACATAAGTACTTACCAGCAAAAAATGTGACAAAGCATTAACGCAGTGAAAAATGTATTCAGGGTCACTAAGCAGCACAGTAGCATTGCCAGAATATCTGTATCAGCTATGAAACAACAGCAACCACAAACAACTGCAAGCTTTTCATCTCTACATTCAATGCTGTGTTTGGATTAAAAGGTTACTGTACACTGTATGTGTGGGTTTATTTATTTATTTAATTTTTTTTAGGTGAGAAGAAACACCAGAAGCAGTTGGACTAGGAAATGGGTCCCCTGGGATGGAGGAGGCCTTCTGCTGGGTAGCTTTTTAAAATGTTTCCTCTAGAGTCATCTGCCTCATTAACAAGTTTTGTCTTAGAAATCTCTTTGATTTTTATCAGTCGGCATAATTTATTGTTCAGTAGTGAATGCCACTGTTCTAGTTCTTCTCTAAGACCATCATGCATCCATCGTGTTGTCTCTAGGCAGTTTTTCTGCGATGTTAACACTGTTATCTTCATCATTACTATTACCACAGTACCATTCAGCACCATTTTGGCTATGTCATCATTGTTCAGTGAATGAACAACTGGAGCCTCATTGTCAATGTTAAAAATTTATTTGACATCCACTTCTTCCAGCCCACTAATGGACTCTGAAAGGTTCTTTATTGTTGCTTGTTGTTGTTTTTTTGCATATGTAGGGTCAGACATCATTGTTTTTCTCATTTGACATATGGAATCCTTCAAAGTCACCACGTGGTTCATCATTGACTGAACATAGATGCAGACTGGAGGTCATATAAGGCAGGTACAACCATGTCTTTAGTCACTGCATTCCAAAGCTTGACCACAGCATATATGACATCCTTCATGCTAAACTTCTTTTGAAAGCCTTCCACACATATTCCTCTGTTCACTGGTACAGGCATGCTATTTAAGGAAGTGTTTTATATTTATTCTTTGTTGATCAAAGGAAAACTTGGTCCCTTGGCTAAATTAGTGAAGTCACATTTGGGGGAAAGTACATGGCATAAACATTGTTTTTGACAATAATTTCAGCTAGACAATGAGTAGAATAAATATCATCAAATACATTCTTGCAGTCATCCAGTCCAGCTTCCCTGCAGTGAGCAAGAACTGCTGATACAAAATGTTTGTGAAACCAATCAGAAATATGTCCCTGGTGAACCAAGCCCTTTTGTTGGCATAATAATAAACTGGTAAGAAATTCATTCCCTGAAAACAGCAGGGACATGAGCTTTTGGTTATCACAGCAAGTTTTTATTTATGGGTTTCTGCTGCATAAGTACATCCAAACTCAGTCATTCTCTCCTTGGCATCCTTACCTCCTGTAGGGGCTGTCTCATCTTCTGGGTCAGTATCTTTCTGAGGCATCAAAACTGGTGTTGTTTCAACATCAAAGATTTGTTCCAGAGTCAGATTTTCATCAGCAATGGTCTTGGCAAACTCATCAATGAATGTCTTTACTATTTATCACCACAAAACTTTAAAATTTTAGTGTCACGTCTTTCCTTAAGTTTCTACAACCAGCCTATTGAATGTTTCCTTCAATTGTCAGTTCATTGTGAAAGATCTTTCCTTGTTCTACCATCAGAATACCATTAAGTGACATGTGTACACTGTGACACTGATGGATCCACTCTTTCAATACACAACTGAGATCTTCATTTTTAGCTTTATACAGTATTTTTCTATTTTTCATTAACTCTGTCATCACTTTCAATGGAGACCTTCAACAATTTATCCTTTTGTTTCTTCAGGTCATATACGGTGGTCATTCCAACACCATACTGTTCTGTAAGATGTTTCCAATTTACACCACTGTCTAGTTTCACCGACAGCTTGACTTTCTGAGCTATAGAGAAACATAAATGCTTCCTTTTTTTTCTTATCACTGTTAGCCATAGGGGTATCTTCAGGCCTTTTTGACATTTTCAACAATATATTTATGTCACAAAGTGAAAAATAAGCAAACAAACAAAAACCAAACAGAAACCACGGTTTAATGCATATAGTTCTTGGTCCAATGTGGGGCATTGTGGGGAATCTGCCATTGGTATATCCACTCTGCACACATGCCATTGTATTACTCTTTGTGGGTGTGCTTGTGTGGGGGAATCTGGGTCTGCATGAAAAATATACATAGCAGCTAAAGGGGGCTGGGAGACTATTTTTTTGTCCTGAGAATGCTGAATAAACCATGTTGTACACTTGCATTCTGACTACAATTTTTCACAGGAAGTCAGGTTTGGAATTTCCACTCATGGCATTATGTCAGCACTCAAAAAGTTATAAATTTGAGACCTTTTAAATTTTGGATTTTTAAATTATTGATGTTCAAGCTGTGTTACAAATTTATCCTTCTTCTCCACCCATCACCCCCCACCCTGCTTTTTTTGTTGTTGTTGTTCTTCACACAGATTTGAGTGCAGTGGCATGATCATGGCTCACTGCAGTGTTGAACTCCTGAGCTCAAGCAATCTTCTCTTCTCAACCTCCTGAGTAGACTTGACTACACATGTGCTATATACCACCACGTCTGAATAATTTAAGTTTTCCTTCTTTGTAGAGACAGGGTCTCACTATGTTGTTCAGGCTGGTCTTGAACTCCTGACATCAAGCAGTCCTCCTGCCTGGGTCTCCTAAAGTGCTAATATTTCAGGTATGAGCCACAATTCATGGCCTTCTTCCATTTGTTAATCTGCTGCTTCCAAATCCCAGAGTAACAGGGAGAGCTTCTGAACTGTAACACTGCTTCTACAGAATGACTAAATCTTTTCTTCCTCAAATTCTTTGATTATTCAGTGATGGCATAACCAAAAGCAAATTTTTATTTTCTATTTATATCAATCCCTTTAGTTGAGTATAATTTATCATAAGTTCACTCTGATTATTTTCTGAATGCCTTCCAAAGCCAAAGGTATAGTTCCTACCTTTTCTGTCTATTGATTTCACCTGAAACTTATTAGGTACCTTTTTTATTGGAGTTACCATTTTAATGCTATGTCCATTATATTAATTTCATTTTAGATGCATTTATTGAGTGCTATCTATGTACCAATTAACCATTGGTAATATGCCAGTTAATAAAACAGACAAAAGTAGACAAAAGGAGAACTGGCAAATTCTGAATGTATTTTGAAAATACAATTATTCTAGGGTACCTCAGCACCTTATTTGTTATAGTTAGATATTGTGTCATCTAAATTTTTTCAGTTTCTGAATTTCTGAGAAAAGTAGCAAGAGTTCAAATACTGAGAAATATCCCAAAAGTTGATTTATATATACCATTTGTCTCTGAGTTCAAATGGAAAACAATACTTCCGGTGTCAACAAGATATTATAACGAATAGAATATCAGGGCATCAGATGTGAGGCATTAAAAAGGAGTCATGAATAAGTCTAAGGTTTTAGGGTTGGACAACTGGAAGGATGAAATTCTTATTAATCAAAATGGAGAAAACTTGGGTAAAGAGTTTTTGAGGGGTACAATTTTTTAGGTTAATATTAGACGTTCAGTTTGGGATGTACTATATGTTGTGTCTATGAGATATTCAAGTGGAAAGATTGTGTAGACAATTGGATACTTGAGTCCAGAGTTCAGTGGAAAGAACTAGAGCAGAGAGAGACATTTTTAACCCATCAGAATATAGATGAAATTTAAAGCCATGAGATAGTATTAATATAAAATCACCACGGGAGCATTTATAGGTAGAGAAGTCTAGAAACAGAGACCTGGATCATTTAAATCATAAGAAATAATCAAGAAAAAAGTATAACTAGAAAAGGAGACCAAGAAGGAACAGCAAGGTTTGAGGAAAACAAAGGGGATATATAACCCTAAAAAGTATCTTAGTTCATCTGTGATGCTATAAAGGAATAGCTGAGGCTGAGAAATTTATGAAGAAAAGAGGTTTATCCAGCTCACTGTTCTTTAGGCTGTACGAGAAACTGCTTCCAGCATCTGCTTCTTATGAGGATTTCAGCCTGCTTCCACTCATGGTGGAAGGCGAAGGAGAGCTGTTGTGCACAGATCATATTGTGAGAGCATAAACAAGAGAATGAGAAGGTGCCAGGTTATTTTCAACAACTAGTTCTTGTGGAACCTAAGAGTGAAAATTCACTCGTTCCCAGGAGAATGGCACCAAACCATTCATGAGATATCTGCCCTTGGGATCCAAACACCTCCCCACGAGGCCCCACCTCCAACACTGGGGATCAAATTTCAACATGACACTTGATAAGGCCAAACAAACTGTATCCAAACTATAGCACCAAGGAAGAAAACTTCTTAGAAGAGGACAAGTAGCTGCTGCAAGGTGAAATCAGATGAGGCCTGAGACTTGATCCTTGGATTTGGCCATGTTGACATTAATGGTGACTTCAATAAGAGCAGTTTCAGTGGAGAAGTGGAGCTAAAAGCCCATGAGACTGTGATTGAAGCCTACTCTTTTCACAGTGTGCCATAAAGAGAAGGAGATAAATGACAACAGTACTTGAAGACAAATTTGGGGTCAAGAGAAGCTGTTTTTTTAAATTAAGGTTGGAGAAATGATAGTATCCCATGGGCTAAAAAGAAGTGATTTGGTTGGGAGGTAGCTATTAAAGAGAAGAAAGAGTAATTCAAGTAAAAGCAGAGTAAACAGTTATTAAATGAGTATAAATGTTATACTTGGGTAGATGTGATAACAGGGTTTGTGAACTTTTCTTTGTGCTTTACTTTTTTAAGTGATGTACACATCAAGGTTATCAGTTGAGAAAAGGATGGGGCTGATGATGTTGGACGTTTGAGAAAAAAAGGTATAAAAAATGTAGAATGACTGCAGGAGGATTACATATTCACTTGAGGTTGGTGGTCATGAATGTAAAGTGAGTTGCATTGACATGTGATGTGTTTTTTCCTGGTCCATTCATTGTGGGTATAGAATAGGTGGAGATTTAAATGTAACCAGGTCATGATTACACCAAATGAGTACAATAAAGTGAGAGAGAGGCAAGGGAGTTAAAAGTATATAAAACTAAAATTACATTCACTTATTACAGGAATTTAGCTGACTAAGGAAAGAAGAAAAATATGCAGTAGTTGGTGAGGAACAGTAAAAAGTGGTAGGATCAATGAATTAGAAATCCTAGTGGAATCATTGCTGGAGTCAGGCAACAAAAGGAAGAATACTGAAATGATAGGAGCTTATAATCAGTGAGACTGCAGTGCAGGAAAGTGAGGTCATAGAGAACTTGCAGTTTCTGATGATGCCTAGATCTAGAGTATGATCATGAGAATAAGTAGCTCAGGAGGGATTATAAGACAAGATAATGGAAGGAGAGGCCAAGGTGTTAGAAAAAGCATCTATGTAGATACTAAAATCACTAAAATCTAAGGCAGAAATGGTGAGAGTGATACTCACCCATAAACTAAAATCTTAAAATGATGAAAATACATAATCTAATTTCTCTGTGATAGTCATCTTATCACTAACCTGCTCATATTTCCTTATCTAGATTTCTTCAATTATAGTACTCAAGTTGTAACTTACTAACTGCAAATAATATCATAATTCTTCCAGGAAATCTCAAGTTAGCATTGAGAGACATTTTCACTCTCCCACTATAGGCTGATTTTAAACAGATGATAGTGGGATTGACACAATTAGATAAGCCTCATCGCACCATTTATTTTTGTTTTCTGTCTTATATTGTATTCTTATCTAAATCTTAGACTGAAATCTATGATTTTATATAAACAATTCATTATTGCTGCAAAATGTTATGCTCTCTAATAAATCCATTAAATTATTATATTAATTGCTAGTTTATATTGACTTTCAGGTATTATATTAAAATCAGAATGTTAAAGGACATATCAACTAGAAAAATGGAAAAGTAATCAAATGGTAGATAATAAGAAAGTGGAGAAAAAATCAAATATGGACTATTTATTCAATCAGATATACTGTGATATATTAGTTTCTGAAAACAGTGTTCCTTGGTAAAATTCACATAAAACTGCAATTCAAACTCTACTAAATTAATTTCTTCTACAGATTTGAGCTCTAGTACTTAATATGCCTATTCAAGACATTCATGTATAAAAAATATATGAGGCATACACATCTTCATGCCATGCTAATTTTATACAAATCTTGTCATAATACACACATAGCATCATTTTGATCATGGTACTACCTAGAGTTAATGGAAAGTCAACACATCCCCCATGTATTTGAAAAATCTACAATCACTATCCCCATATCTATGCCTTGGCATTACCATTTCTACCCCTACCTAGTACTGGCCCTTTGTTGTAATCTCCACATGAAACCTCTGATGCCTATGTTATCAACTAATGTTGATTCCAAAATGTACCACTGGGATGCTGTTCTGTAAATGTTGTCAATGTCCACTGCAGGATATTGTAGTCATGTCTAACGCTTGCCAAAAGTTTTTCAGTTTTGCCAAAGTGGGGAAGTTTCTTCACCCCCAAATTTGTGATACAGTCATCACAAGCTTCATAGCAATACTTATACTTTCAGTATTTGGAGTACACAATAATTTTTAAAAGCTAAATGATTTATTTAGTTTCCTTCATTTGAATTTAGCTGTGAATACACAAGACTTGAGCCAGAGATTTACTGTTACAATAGACATACCTCCACTTTCATGCATTATTATACTTAGGAACAGATAAAGTACTCTTAAATCTCTCACCCTTTAAGGGTAATATATTTTGCTAGGAGGTTACTTGGTTCTCATGAATATAGATCTATATGTAATGAAATTATACCGGATGCCTTCCATATATGCTTAGGCTTACTGGACCCTAGAGAAACACTGTTCTCAGGCTTAGCATCCCATTGTATACACACCAAAAACCTGATAACTGTGTCTGGGGGTATGTGTTTTTTTCTTACATCATCAATACATAATAAAATATTTTCCTAATTAGAGATTTTTAGAATAGTCATTTGAAACCACCTTGTAGAAATATTTTCAATAATACAGAATTGATGACAGAGCAGGCTGGATAAGCCGTGGAGAATACACATGGTCAATCATTAGTTTATTCTCAAACTCCAAATGTATTATCCAGGTTTTCTTGGATTTTATTCAACTTGACTGAGGGCAAAATGACTTATAGTCTTCACTTCTGAAAGGATTAGTATTCCTTTTAGAGTAATAAAGAGATTATCCTAAGCAGAATAGCCAAATATCTAAAGATTTCTGAAGCGTGAGATGTACACAGTCCATCTTTGCATAAGAAACCAGTGTGCCACAAATACAATTTAATAAAAAGTCTTATAGAGAGAATACAGAAATTCCTAGGTTTGACCTATGCATTGCCGAGGTCACTTACCAGATATTTCCTCCAGGCACTGCTTAGCAGTCTTACTATATGATAAGTCCATCTTTGTAGGACTGGTACAGGAGTCAGCCGATGGTAAAGAGGGACCTTCATTTTCTGAATGTGCCCTGAAATTAACCATGAAAATAGAAAGAAATAGCAATTATAGACACCAGTCACTCATCAAAGTGGAAGTTCTACAGTACAAGAACATATTAATTACATTTTTTTCATCAAGGTAAGTAGTTCTTTATGACTAAGATGTTCAAGACCTGTCTATGTATAGGGGGAATTTCACTCTTTTTCATATATAACCTAAGTGGGAGTGAGATGTTTAATTAGATTTCTTAGACTTGTCTAAATACGAAGCTTATAACTACCAATAGTTGGTTAAAATTTGGGGGCAAAATATTTAAAAAGATCCAACTTCTTTTGCTATTTTAGAGGAAATATGGCCAAATTATGTTTTTATGATAATAATGAAAGTATTAAAACCTTACCTAAAATTATTTTTTACATGAAAATTATATAAAATATTTTTAAAATATAAAATATATGTAAAAATAAAAAATTTTACTCTGGGCTATATGTATAACTATGATGACTTAATTACCAAAGATTTGGAACACCTAAAGTCAGCCAGAAACAAATTCTCTTTCCTAAAATTACCTTTTATATCATCTGTTTCACATTTGTCTATGTATGTTCATGGGTATGAATTTATGTGTGTGGTTAAGTTGTAACGTTTTGTCTAATCAACTGGACAAGGAAAATGTGGCACATATACACCATGGAATACTATGCAGCCATAAAAAATGATGAGTCTGTATCCTTCATAGGGACATGGATGAATCTTGACGCCATCATTCTCAGCAAATTGACACAAGAACAGAAAATCAAACACCACATGTTCACACTCATAGGCGGGTGTTGAACAATGAGAACACATGGACACAGGGAGGGGAGTATCACACACTGGGGTCCGTTGGTGGGGGGTAAGGGAGGAATAGCGGGGGGTGGGAAGGTTGGGAGGAATAACATGGGGAGAAATGCCAGATGTGGGTGACGAGGGGATGGAGGCAGCAAACCACCTGGCCATGTGGTTTGATCATGCAACAACCCTGCATGATCTGCACATGTACCACAGAACCTAAAGTACAATTTAAAAAAAAGTGGCTACTAAAAAAAAGAAAGAAAGAAAGAAAAGAAAAGCACTCAACAAAGGTCCTCAATACTTCTGATATTCTTTCTTTTTTTTGGAGGCAGAGTCTCGCACCATCCCCCAGGCTGGAGTGAAGTGGTGCAATCTTGGCTCACTGCAACCTCCACCTCCCGGGTTCAAGTGATTCTCCTGCCCCAGCCTCCCAAGTAGCTGGGATTATAGGTACCTGCCATCACACTCAGCTAATTTTTGTATTTTTAGTAGAGATGGGGTATCACCATGTTGGCCAGGCTGGTCTCGAACTCCTGACCTTGAGTGTTCCACCTGCCTTGGCTTCCCAAAGCGCTGATTACAGGCCTGAGCCACCACACCTAGCCTACTTTTGATATTCTAATCTTACTTCATGCACTGTTTCTTCCCTTTATGCAAAGAGAAATGTTTTAAGATATACTTTCTATTTGATGCAGCTTTAAAATCAATGTATATTTGACCCAAACTAACACATATTTTAAATGTTCACAGTATGAACTAATAAGACACAGTAGAAGGCAAGCTAATATAATATAAGACTGCACAGTGAACTGTGTTCTTTATATACATCTCATTTGCCTTACTTAGAGCCCTATTTTTAGTAGCAGGTGTGGGCCATAACAAGTGATCTTTCACTGTTTAGTACTTTAAGAATATTTACAAAGAATGTTTATGTGTAATGAAAAATTCATTATATTTTTGAATCAATGTTTAATTAACATTTTGCTTTTATTCTAAACTTGAGTTTTGAGAGAAAAAGTGTGATCATTGATATCTGAAATAGTATTTAACTGACAGGCCTAGAAACTGAAAAGTTCACTTAGGTTTTAAGAAAGTATGGAAAACTACATGTTGTATGTATGGATATATGTGTTATATACGTAAATTAATATATGAAAGAAAGAACTATGCAAGAAACTTTCCTATACAAAGTTGTGGCTTGGCCTCCAATAATTTCTGACAGATTATTCCTATTTTATTCTTGCTTAAAACGGAATATAAAAAGCATAACAAAATTAAGAAAGAAAATATACTAGTCAAGTGATGATAAGATATACTATTAAGGCCAGAAAAAAATCCCTAAAAGTTGCTAAATTTAAAAGATATTTTGGTCCTCAACTCATTTGACATATTAGCAGCATTTAGAACAGTAGACCATTCCTTCCTTTATCAAACTTTCCTACCTTGGCTTTTAGGGCAAAAATTCTCCAGTATGTTTCCCATATTCTGTGGATTCCACTTTATTTTATTTTTTTTCCTTTACATAATCATTAAATGTTGTGGTTCTGGGTAATAGAAAAAGAAGCAGGGATACAGAGAGCAGAAACTTGGGAGTTCAGCAAAGGAACATCCTACATTTCTTCCAGTTTTTGTCTATAGTCTCTCTAGATGATCTCAATCATATTCATTGTACTGGTTATTATTTATTTACACCTGAATTCTAAAATTCGAACTCTAACCCGGCACTTTCCTCTGAATTCCAGACGTGTATAAAGACTGTCTAATTGACATTTCTTCTTGGTTGTCACAAAAATACGTCGAACCTATCATTTATAGAACTGAAGTCATAATATTTTATTAACAAACCTGGTCCTGATTCACAAAGCCCTCTGGTGAAACCCTTATGGAACTTATAAGACCTTGCATGGTTCGGTCCTGTGCAATCCATGGGATGATGATGGTCTCCAGTATTATCTCACACAAGACTCCTATCTTTTCTCTTTACTGTGGCCACAAGGGTCTTCTACCCACTTCTCATAGCTTCCTGCCCAAACAAGGTCTTTACACTTGAATATTTTCCTCCCCCACTTCATCTAGTTGACTCTTTCCCTCCAAGTCTTAGCTCAAGTGACTATTTCTTTAAAAATCCTCCCTAATTTCACTGATTAGGCAAAGTCTCCAATTATAAGCACTTGGTACTTAGTACTCCCTGGACCTATTTTTACAGTACTTCATAGTTTTGTGATATGGGATCCATGTAATTAACTGATTAATGTTTAACTCCCAGACTAGACCCTATTCTTCATGTTTGAACTCACCATTGTATCCCCCAGTGTCCAGTCTTGTGTCAGAATATAAGTTTCAGTCAACAAATCTTTTATAAATATATGAATAAATTATATTAGCCATAACAGTAAAACAGAATTATTTGTGGGTAAAGCATATGAAAGAAAGTAGCATATGTGTGAATATACTGGGTTTGGGTGAAAACTTGGTCCATCACTAAACAGTTATTAAATCACATGATGTTGGCAAGTTACCTCACCTCTCTGAACTTGTTTGTTCATCTGTAAAAATAAGAAAAAATGCCTGCCTTGCAAAATAATTGGGAAATCAATCGTTGTTACAAAAGGACTGGAAAGGCATTCTCTTGAAGCATGTGAAATTCTGGTCAATATTAAAAGAGCAAATATATCTGCTTTTTGTGTAGTCTGTTTCTTTCTCTTCTGGACCCAGTTCCTTGATTATCCCCCACGTACTGACAGTCCCTCCCCATTCATTTCTAAAGTCTACTAAAGTCTGTTCTTCCACCTGGCTTCATTTATTGCGGGCTACTCTACCCCCGCAGACCTCTTCCTTAGGCTACTGCCTCTGAATGAAGGGAAAAACAATCCTCTGAAGTGTTCTAAGGATTTTTATTACTTGCTGAAGAAGTTTAAATGGAGAGTATGTAGTGAGATTGTGGACCTCAGGGAACACTGACTGGCTGCCTGCCAAGAAGTGTCACAGAGACACAGCACCTTGTTAAACTGGCTGGGAGCCAGGGTTAACCTCTAGTCCCGTAGCCTTTGTATTCACAGATTCATCTTTCAGAAGCTGAGTCACATTAAGAATTTCACTGAAATATTTGTTTAAAGCCCAGTGCTAATTGGTTCCTATGAGAACAAGACCAACAGCTGTCACAGCAGCCAGAATGTTTGTGGCCATGTTAGTTGAACAAAAACAAGCAATGGAGAAGGATTCCCTAATAAATGCTGTTGGGAAAACTGGCTAGCCATATGCAGAAAACTGAAACCAGATCTTATACAAAACTTACACTTATACAAAAATTAACTCAAGATGGATTAAGGACTTATATATAAGACTTAAAACCACAAAAACCGTAGAAGAAAACCTAGGCAATACCATTCAGTACATAGGCATAGGCAAGGACTTCATGACTAAAACACCGAAAGCAATGGCAACAAAAGCGAAAATTGACAAATGGGACCTAACTGAACTAAAGAGCTTCTGCACACCAAAAGAAACTATCATCAGAGTGAACAGGCAACCTACAGAATGGGAGAAAATTTTTGCAATCTTTTCATCAACAAAGGGCTAATATCCAGAATCTACAAAGAACTTAAACAAATTTACAGGAAAAATCAAACAACCCCATCAGTAAGTGAGCAAAGGATTTGAACAGACACTTCTCAAAAAGACATTTATGTGGCCAAAAAAATATGAAAAAAAAAGCTCATCATAACTGGTCATTAGAGAAATACAAATCAAAACCACAGTGAAATACTACCTCATGCCAGTTAGAATGGCGATCATTCAAAAGTTAGGAAACAACAGATGCTGGAGAGAATGTGGAAAAATAGAAACACTTTTATACTGTTGTGGGAGTGTAAATTAGTTCAACCACTGTGGAAGACAGGGTGGCGATTCCTCAAGGATCTAGAACCAGAAATACTATTTGACCCAGCAATTCTATTACTGGGTATATACCCAAAGAATTATAAGTCATGCTACTATAAAGACATATGCACATGTATGTGTATTGCAGCACTGTTCACAATAGGAAAGACTTAGAACCAATCCAAATGCCCATCAATGATAGACTGGATAAAGAAAATGTGGGACATATACACCATGGAATACTATGCAGCCAAAAAAAAAGAATGGCTTTGCAGGGACATGGAGGAAGCTGGAAACCATCATTATCAGCAAAATGACACAAGAACAGTAAACCAAACACTACATGTTCTCACTTGTAAGTGGGAGTTGAACAATGAGAACACATGGACACAGGGAAGGGAACATCACACACTGGGACTTGTCGAGGGGCGGGGGCTAGGGAAATGGTAGCATTAGAAGAAATGCCTAATGTAAATGATGGGTTGATGGGTGCAGCAAACCACCATGGCATGTGTATACCTATGTAACAAACTTGCACATTCTGCACATGTATCTTATAACTTAAAGTATAATAATATAAACAAACAAACAAAAAGATTCTATCTCCTTCTGAGAAAATCTGGAGTAAAAGAAAATTCGGAATGTTATTTAGCAGTACAGTTTTTGCTTTACTAAAAGCAAACAGCTCTTAAAACAATTCCTTAAGGAGCTGACTTGTGGTTATCTTCCTCAGTATGTAAGACTTTATACTTAATTCCATTGGTTAAGTTCCCACTCCCCCTGTCTGAGACATGCTTTTAAAAAAAGCATATTCCTACTTGTGACAGCTCAGTCATGTCTTGGAAGCCTTTTAAAAATCTTTATTAATGTGGCAGTGCACATTTTTGGCTGATTCACTCTTTTTTGTCTTTTAGTTTAAGTCATAAGAGACTCTTATTTACTTTATTTTAATTTCTCTGGTGTATTTTCCATCAATTTCACTATATGAGTGATCTACATTAGCATTAACATGGAAACAGATTGAACAATGAGAGGAACATGTGAAGGTAAACTTCAAATCATTATAAAAAGGACTTAGACGTCATCCTTGGTTTATATTCACATGTAAATGTGACCAGAAGTATTCACTAATGTTACAAGCCATTCATTTCTCTAGTATTTTCACCTCATAATTAGTTACATCAAAATTAGATTTTAATTCCAGTCTATAGAGGACCAATCAATGCCAACTGGTAAAGATGTAGCTTTTATAGAAAGGATCAAAGAAGAACAGTTAAATATCTGAAGACTCACAACATATCCTCTATTTTTATGCATACTTTGTACCAGTAAAATAAAAAACATTTGAGTTGATGTATAAAACAATTTATAAAGACTTCAGAATCAAGAGTGTTCTCTAATCAGAAAGTACATTTTGACAGATATAGTGAATATTGCAGTGGCATCATTCACTGTTTCCACATACACTGATAATGCATTCGCTTCATATTAATTGGAAAAAGAAAATAATATGTATCATAATATTCCCTCAAAATCTTCAGCAACATGGTCCTGTGTAGACAATCTTACTCTGCATTTACAAATGGACATCATGTTATGAGTACCTACTGAAATTATATAACATTTTCAAAACAGTTTACCTAGAATTAATTTATTTCTTTACTTTTTGAGATAGGGTCTCACTCTGTCACCCTGACTGGAGCGCAAAGAGGTCAAATAACTTGTCCTAGGTGACAATCTGACAGATGCTTAACTGGTACTTGAAACTGGCTGCATGTGAATGTTGATCTATTAACTACTACCCTACAATTTAACCCCATCAAAATGCCTCTGAACTGAGTATTTTATTGCATTTGAGATTCCCTTAACTAATAGACAGCGTAGTCATTCAGACTTTGAATGTGATATATCTACTGGTCTAACCTAAATGTTATTCTTTATGTACTGATCATTAAAAGGAACTCAGTAATAAATCCTAGATACTATATAATCTCTAATTTTTAATGTCATAAATAGTGTTTGCATATGGATTTATATTCAAGAAATATTTCCCCCATGTATTCATCTTGACGTAGATAGGGTCACAAATGTAGACACGAGTAGAACTAATTTGAGTCAGAAACATTAACTAATGGTATTGTCATTCCTGTTTATAAACCCAACGAAAAGCAAAACATGGACACAGGGAGGGGAGTATCACACACTGGGGTTTGTCGGGGGAAAGGGGGAGGGAGAGCGGGGGGGTGGGGGAGTTGGGGGAGGGATAGCATGGGGAGAAATGCCAGATATAGGTGATGGGGAGGAAGGCAGCAAATCACACTGCCATGTGTGTACCTATGCAACAATCTTCCATGTTCTTCACATGTACCCCCAAACCTAAAATGCAATAAAAAAAAAAAAAGGAAAGCACTTATCTTTCAAAAACCAGTAATGTACGTGCTTTCCTATTTCCTTCATTCTGAAAAGGCAGACAAGTGACAGCCAGGGCCAAGGCTAGGAAGATGTTGGGATGAACAGAAGTCTAGTGTGGATGGAGGATTTGTTCAATTCAGGGGGAGTTGACCAAATAAGAAAACATATTGAGAATAATGCGAGCCAGGTTTCTTGTGGCTGACAAAAGGAGGCACAAGTATGAAAAAGAAAAATAAACTCTGTGGTGTTGAGCTGGAATTCGAGGTATTATGAATGTGTATATATGTGAATAATTGGGTTGAATTATAATAAATTATAAATATAACATTAAAATAAACAATGATTAAATGTATATGTATGTATGTCTATACACACATATATTTCTTGGTTTTGACCACTAAGAAAACCTAGGAGCAATGAAATCTTGGTTTCTAATATCACTTGACACACAAAAAATAGCTTTTTAAATAAAGGAATACGATCTAAAGCCAAGTTAGGGAATGTACAAGACAAGACTAGAACACCTTGAGCCATAAAGAAAGAAAATTCTCAATGAGTGGTAGGGCATATTGAAAGGAGACATGGCCCAGCTTGAAGCAGCTCCCAGTGGCCAAATCATGAAAAATTAAGCACCAAAGTAAGTTGTAATAGCAATGAATTATAACGAATACAGTAGAAATCTATTTGTGCATACAATTTAAATAGATAGATCATGGGGGAGAAAATAAATCTCTTCCTTTTTTTCTTTTATTTTACTTTAAGTTCTGGGTACATGTGCAGATCTTGCAGGATTGTTACATAGGTATACACATACCATGATGGTTTGCTGCCTCCATCCCCCCCCGTCACCTACACTAGGTATTTCTCCTAATGTTATCCCTCCCCAATCTCCACACCCACATAAAGTAGAATGCCATAGAGAAAATGCAGGAGACAGGATGGAATTAGAAAACCAGTTGCCATCTATAACAGCACATTATTAATTCAGGCAAGAAGCTCAATGTATGCTAAAACTTGTGAGTGAAAGTAGATAAAAAGTTGAATTTTTACACACAGTCTCAAAATATCTTCCCACAAAAATACGTATTCATACAACTGGAGACAAATTCACTTTAGAATATAAAACTGTGGCAGATATTATCTTAATCAAACAATCAAATTCAACACTACCAAAATGGAAGATATTGGTATTTATATCATGAAACACCCAGCGAAATGTAATGGGAAAAACACAGCATCATTTCAATGACATTCCAGACAAAAAATACATATAACCTGCATTTAATATGAGAAATTATAAGACAGATCCAAATTCGAAACAGTATATAAAATGCCTAGCTATTACACCTGTAATTCCAGCACTTTAGGATGCCAAGGCAGGCAGATCATGAGGTCAGTAGTTTGAGACCAGCCTGGCCAATATGGTGAAACTCCATCCCTTCTAAAAATACAAAAAATAGCTGGCATGGTGGTGCACACCTGTAGTCCCAGCTACTCAGGAAGCTGAGGCAGAAGAATCACTTGAACCAGTGAGGCGGAGGTTGCAGTGAGCTGAGATCACGTCACTGCACTCCAGCCTGGGTGACAGAGTGAGACTCCCTCTCAAAGACAAAAAGAATGCCTAGCCATCAACATATCCATATCATGAAAGTCAGGGAAAGTGCTAAACAATTGTTCCAGATTGAAGGATATTATGAAGACGTGTCAACTGGATGCAACATCAAGCCTGAATTACTAAAAGTGATCATCTTTGATGAAAATGGAATAAATTCTCTGAGTGCTCTGGGAGTATTGTACATGAGAGTTTTTTTTCACAATTCTTGCAAATTTTCTGTAAGATTAAAATTGTTTCTGAAAACATAAAATAAAACATCAAGAGAAGAAACAGACAATGGCTTGGTTAAGCAATCTTGCCAGGAATCTTGTAATCAAGCACAGAAAAAGTAGTTTGCAAGCCTCTCTTCTGGGCAAATGCCAGCTCATGGTAGTGTTCTACACAAAAGTACCTCTTCTAGCAGTGTGTCCACATTCCATCTTAAAAATACTGCAGGATAAGGAAACGTAAACCACGACCTGACGTGCAGATACATAACATCAAACCTAGCAAAAGACAAGCTTGCAAGCCAAGCATTCAATAAGCTTTAGTTTTAACTGATAGCCAATTATGCCCAGTTCACATAAAACCACTAATGTGGTATATTAAGTAGAAGTAGCTTCAGGGCTTACAAAAGCATTACCTGAATGATGGCTAAAAGCTCCACATTTCAATCTTTGTAAACTCACAGTTCCTCCTTCTCCTCATTGTACTGGCTCAACAAATAAGAAAAATTTAAAACCTTGTGAGTAAGCATTTTAAAAACTAATATTTTACATTATTTGCCTTTTGGAAAATAGTATATTAAAATGTCAATTTCTCTGTCACATCCTAGGCAAATCTATAGTCTCACGGAAATATTTTATAATAATATCTTCTGAGAATCCATGATGTGGTCATGTAAAATACAGTATATTATATCAAAAGAAGGAAAAACTCTAAATTGAGATTTTCTTGACCTAATTTTACAAGTCAAATGTGTATAGAGGGTCTCTGCTTATATTTATTTAATGGGCTTAGAAAGCATGATACTTCTCTCTCTCCCCTACCCCCTGCCAACTGCCTCCAGTGTGTGATGCTCCTCTCCCTGAGTCAAAGTGTTCTCATTATTCAACACCCACCTATGAGTGAGAACATGGGTGTTTGGTTTTCTGTTCTTGTGTCAGTTTGCTAAGAATGATGCTTTCCAGATTCATCCAAGTCCCTACAAAGGATACGAACTCATCGTTAGAGACAGCGAGGCGTGGGGAGGGTGGGGAGGAATAACATGGGGAGAAATGCCAGATATAGTATGCACCTAAAGTAAAATTTTAAAAAATAAAAAGCCAAGATCTGTTTACCTGTTAAAAAAAGAAAACAAAAATGATAATTTTCTCCTTATGAATAGTGCCTTGCCTTATCTAAGGGTTAAGTTCTTTTTTGAGAACTGCTCAAACCTCTGTTTCTGCTCTCTTTGCCTCTACACGTTTGCTTTATATCTAATGCATTGTTTTCTTGGCATTTAATACAAATGATCAGAAAAGAAAGAATGTAGACTTCAAAACAGAATGTTATAAATGTGGGTAACCATTATTTTAAAACTTTGTTGGAGGCTTCTAAAGAGACTGGTTTAGGGAAAACATACAGGTCTCTCTTTTCTCCATAATTATCCAATTACTGTACTATTTTATTTCACATGTCCTTGGAAGCATGTAGAATGTAGCTGTGATGTAATGCATGCAAAAGCAATGGAAGAAAAATGACATATGGGAAAAAGGGGAGGTATTTTTTGAAAATCAGAGGATGTAGGATAACGCTTTTTGAACCCCAGGCAAGAAAAACAGGTTCAAATAATACAGCACAGAGTGGACAGCAAGAAGAAGAGGAACAATAAAAAAGAAGTTTTTTAAAAACAGAATGGAAAAACCTTGCTGTTCTCCTTTCTCTTCTTTACTTCCAATAACTGGAACCTCCTTTGAGATTTAACAAACCTACCTAAATTCAGTAAATTGCTCCTTCATCTATACATTTAACCTTATTCATCCTACTCTGACCTCTCCCACAAACAATCCATTTTACATACTGCAGAAAGAGTAAATTTCTGATGATGCTTTCTACACATATGCTTACGTGCATGCATGCACATATGTATACACACACACATATACATACATAAAGTCCAATTTCTGACATTTAATAATTTCAACTACAACCAGGCTCCAATCAATCTTCAGTGTCCAAAGAAACTGATCCATTTGCTGACCACCCTACATATCTTGTATTGACTTTGTTTATGTGGTTCCTTCAGCCTTATGTTTCCCCTCCCTGTCCCCCCTCATCTCTGCGTTACCAAATCTTACTTATTTTTCTGGGCTCAGTTCCAGTGACACTTTCCCCTGATTCCAACTGCTAAAAGTAATTTTCCACTTTTTTGAAACCTCAGAATAACAAATCTAGTTCACTGCTGAGGAGCTTTACACTTCCAGCTACATTTTGTAGTTCTCTTTGAGCCTGCCCCTTGTCTATTACATTGTGGACGATAAAAAGAAAATGACATAGGATGTACGATTTTTTTCACTCAATCCTTGATGTCTCATGCATAAGAAATATTTAGTAGGTAGTTATTGAAAGAAGATAAAAAATAAGTGAATGAATATGCTGAAGAGAAGATACTGTTTAATTCTTTAACTATTTTAAAGCTGTTTATATTTCAGTTAAACCCTCCCATTTATAGGAAGTGAGAGACTTCAGAATATCTTTTTGTGCCAGTGTACATTTTTGGCAAGTTTTACAATTCTTCTTTAGCAAATGATTCTAACACAGGGTGACAGTGTTTCATGCAACAATTTGTATTTGATATCTACTGTGGGTAGGTTCAGTCCTGGGCAATTATGCTACTATATAAGAAAGACAGGACTCTTAATTTCAAGTAGGGGATGGCTGAAATCACACTAGCCAATAAATAAACCAAAAAAGAACAGATGATAATAAACTGTATAAAGAAAATACGAGAGGATGATGAAATAGAATTCTGACAAGGGCCGTAATACATATACCCCTGGAGTAGATGGTTGGAGATGGTTGGAGATTAGCAGAGTTCTAATAACAAGACAGGCCTGCAGTGAACTAGAAGACAGTTGTTACAGGCATAAATAAACACATATTCCAAAGATATGTTCTAAAGTAAGATAGGTTGGTTTTTTGAGAAAGAGGATGAAGGCTGAGATACAATGTACTGGGAGAAGGGGGGACTGCGTGTAGCTGTGGGGGATCAATCGTGAACAGGGTACTAGATTACTTAGAACCTCAAAGGTCATAGTGCAATGTTTGAGTTTTATTTTTTAAATGTGATTGAAATCTAATAGATGGCTTCATTAATTAGAATAAGATATATGATTGATGCTTTTAGAAGGTCGGAGTGCCAACTATGTGAAGGCTGTTACTGTAAAGAGCCCAGGGTGGAAGCTGGGAGACTTGCTAGAAACTAGGTGAGAATTGATGGTAATGCTTGGACCAGGAGACAAGGGCTGGAAATGGAAAGAAAGTCTGATTGAGGGTATGTTTTAGAAGAAGGGTTAGGAGAATTAGCTGGATATGTGATGTATGAAGAAGGGGGGTAATTGAAAGAGAAAAACAAAATCCAAATTATTTCCTTTTTTCTTCTTCTTCTTCAGTCTCTGATATGGTTTGGCTCTGTGTCCCCACACAAATCTCATCTTGATTTGCAATCTGATTTTAATCCCCACGTGTAGAGGGAGGGACCTGGTGGGAGGTGATTGGATCATGGGGCAGCTCCCCCCCCCATGCTGTTCTCCTGATAGTGAGTGAGTTCTCACGAGATCTGATGCTTTATAAGTGTGTGGCAGTTTCCCCCATCCTCTCTTTCTCGCCTGCTGCCATGTAAGACTTGTCTTGCTTCCCCTTCGCCTTCCACCTTCATTGTTAGTTTCCGGAGGCCTCCTCAGCCATGCAGAACTGTGAGTCAATTAAACCTCTTTTCTTTATAAATTATCTAGTCTTGGTATTTCTTTATAGCAGTGTGAAAAAGAACTAATACAGTCTCTCATACATAAAATTACAAATCCTAACCTCTAGTGTCTATAGTAGTTCCAGTATTTGCATAGCAACTCACAATTTACCTATTATTTTCCCCAACATTCCTGGATTGTAAAATCATAGAATATCAAATTTGGATGATAGCTCAACATTCTTCCCTCCATGTGACAAAATTTATGTCTCATCCATATCTTGGCTTCTTTGTGATGCATTAGTTAACTTTATTTTGTCAGATTTGTAAACAACCCTCTTTTTCTACATTAATTCTTTATGTTGCGTACACTTCAATAACAGTAATGGTTTTACATTTTTGATGATATTATTCTTATTATCCTTGGTAGATTGAGCTCCAGAGGGCAGAGATTATTATTTTTTAATCTTTGTATCTTCTGTTACACAGTATTTGTAGAAAAGTGATGAGTACATAAATGAAAAACTATGCGTAATTTCTCTTTGCCTGAACTATAATAACTGGTCACTTTACCACTTTTTATGTACTTCTGATGGTCACTTTAACACTATAAAAAGCAGCCTATTTCAATTTCAGAGAGCTCTAGTTATTGGGAATTTCTTAAATTGAAATAAAATATTTTCTCAAATTCTCGACTTTTTGTCATAGTTTATTATCTATTTGTCAAATGAATAAGAATAACAACAAATTCAAAACTACTTTATCACTCTGTAGAGATAATTGACTTACTGAAACTTTGTATAGAATAATTTGCATTAGATAGGAAGTTAGGCTAATATGAAATCTATTAACTTCCAGAATCTACATTATATATCTAGAACTCTGAACATTTAGTTTACAACAAAGAGTATTATGAAGCATATATTAGAGTCTTAGAAGGAATAAGTATTAACCTTGAATTGAGCTGAGAAAAAAAATCAGTATGAGCCATCAATCTTCCCATTATATAAAAGTTATTTAATTATCTTTACATATCATATGTATATCTATATACATTTACATAATTTATATTAGTTAACAGCAAATAACTGCTTTCAATTATAAATGAGTTCTGATTGAGAATTTTGCCAGTGTACTATTGGCATTTTCCTAACCAGAATTTTCCCAGTAACAATATATCTTATTTCTGTCAGTTCACGTAGATAGAACTAATAAGCAAAGTAAATTTCTACTAGCTTTATGATCTTAAGAGATTATTACTATTCTGACTTGAAATCTCTACTTGGAAAATGGTGGATAACATTCTTTCTTATGAGTTGATGATGAAGTTTAAATGAAAAAATTCACAAACATGTTGTGACACAAAGACTTTCACTAAGCAACCACTCAACAAGTGATAATACCAATATAAAACAGTAAATTCATAATATTATTCTCATCAAATGATTAGCAACTCCAAAAATAATTGTCAGGGATTTTATAGGAGGGATTCTTACATGGGGATAGAACAGTGAAAGTCAGAAAGGACATCAAAGGTTACATAATCCAAATGTCATGACTCTATAAATAAGTATCTTTCACTGAAAAATGAAAAGAATGAAAGATAACCCACTCTGCCCTTTGAGGATTTACATTATTGTTTGTAAAACTGTTCTGCATTAATTTAAAAACTTTGAATGGATATTACTTTTTATAAATTTTATGAGACAGTGTTACATTATTGATTGATTGATTGATTGTATAAACAGGGTCTTACTATGGTGTACAGGCTGGTCTCAAACTCCTGGCCTCAAGTCATCCTCCCAATTTGGCTTCCCAAGTGCTAGGATTACAGGCATGAGCCACCATGCCAGCCACAGTTTTATTTATGTTTAACTACCTTATATTGTTGATAATAAAATTAATTACTGACATTAATATAATTTACTCAAAATCTGGCTATGTGCTAAGAATTTTACATGGGATTATTTTCTTTAATCTTTATTACAACAAATTAAAGTAGGCATCCTTTATCAATCATACTTCATAGGATTAGCAAGTGAAGTTTAGAGAAGGCTGTTTATTATGTGGCACATATTGTTCTGCAGATAAACATCAAGTCAATCTTCAAAATAGCTTAATGAGGTAGCTTCTACTGTTATTATACCTGTTTTACGGATTAGGAAATGGTGGTTCACAATCTTGAAATATACGACCAAAAGTAACATGACTAATCAGCGGTAGCATTGAGATTCCCACCCACTCAACATGGCTCCAGGGGCCATTGTCTCAACCACCACAAGATGCTGTTTCTGAACAACGGTAGACTAAAACATATATCACCTCATTTTTTGTGTTTTGGGGTTTTTTGAGACAGATTTTTGCTTTTGTTGCCCAGACTGGAGTGCAACAGTGCAATCTTGGCTCACTGCAACCTCTGCCTCTTGGGTTCAAGCAATTCTTCTCCAGCCTCAGCCTCCCTGTTGTCTCTTTCTTAGCTATTTACTTTACATATAGACTACAATGTGAAATTTTATGAGACAATTTTACTTTAAAACGTGAGGCTATGTTGCCTCAGTTTTATAATCTTCTTGTTAAAGAGGTCAAACAGAAACTCAAAGACAGTGGAGAGCTGATCAGGGTCACACAGCGGATCCACACTGTAACTTGTAAGCTGTTCTGCTGTGCTGCTTCCTCTTTTTGATACTTAAAAGATATATTTTCAAATGGAAATCACTAAATTTGTATCCACTGGATATTTTATTGCAAACAATTTTTTTAAAAGCTTGTTGCTACTTATAGAAAGAAGCTTACTAAATTAGCAGCTCTAGATTTACACTTTCCTATGAAATTCACTTGTGATTTTTGAAATGATTGATGTTTTTATAGAATATATTTGAAATCCACAAGGGTGCTGAGTATGACATATTTAAAACATCATGACTTTTTCTTACATTTTTGAAATGTAGATCATGATTTTGACATCTTAAATTCTGCTTTGTCAGATAGGGACCCTGGAGTCAGAAGGAGCTGCAGACTCCCATCCGATCCAAATACAAATATTTTAAATGAATTAGTACTACTGGAGTCAGAATAGCAACATTCAATTGTAATGTCCCAAGACCTTAAATGTAATAATTATAATAATTTTGTTTTGCTGAGTATACAAAAAAACCTCAGAAAAAAAGCACTTAGGTTTTTCACTAAGGAAAAAATAAATTAGTATAATCAATTGCCTTATTTAAAAAACCTTTATATTTAATAAATCTAATAAATTTTTAAAGTATATAGTGTTGACCCTTTCTTAATTATAGTGAGTCCTACTTCCTATTTCTTTCTGTAGTTAAATTGACAGCCTGCCTGAAGGAGGGACAAAGCAGACATTACTGCTCCTCAGGCCATCTCCTTATTAACCAGGCAGTGAATAAAGTGGGGACCCAACAGTGACTGACATATCTCTAACCAATTAAAATGAATCACCGAACAATGGGTAAAGTGCTCTGTCTTTACATATTAGGTAGTGGGATGCCTATTTTGAAATACATGAAAATGTATTTAACTTTTTTTCTTTTTTGAGACAGTCTCACCGTTGCCCAGGCTAGAGTGCAATGGAACAATCTCGGCTCACTGCAACCTCTGCCTCTTGAGTTCAGGTGATTCTCCTGCCTGAGCCTCCCAAGTAGCTGAGATTACAGGTGCCCGCCACCACACCTGGCTAATTTTTTTATTTTAAGTAGAGACGGGTTTCACCATGTTGGCCAGGCTATTCTTGAACTCCTGACCTCATTATGCACCTGCCTCAGCCTCCCAAAGTGCTAGCATTACAGGCATGAGCCACCATGTCCTGCCTTAAAATTTTCATATTGTGTATTTCAACACCTACAAAATAAAACTGCAAAGTAAAATAAATAATAAATAAATAAAATGTAAAAAATAAACCCAAATAAAATACAAACATTCAAATTATGTAAGTAACCCCTTTACCTAGAAACCAATGTCTTGCTGTGGGAAATTAATATAAAATTTACATTGAGAAAGTAATGCCTTATAAATAACATTTGAAGAACATTTGCAATACGTCAGAATATACAGTAAACATGTTACATGCATGACCTCTGTTAATAGTCTCAACTCTACAAATTAGTGCATGGTTCCTATTTGACAGCTGAAGAAAATGAGATGAAAAAATGTTAAGTAACTTGTCTAATGTCTTACAGCTGAAAAGTGGCAGAACTAAGAATGAAATCCACAACTCTATCATTTCAGAGGCTGCTTCTTTAACTGTTACGGTATACTTTATGATGACAAAATACCTGTAAATTCTGTAAAAGTGAGAATTATTTTAAAAGACTGCTGCTAGTAACAGAAGCAATATAGTAGTAGCAACAATATGAATAAACACAAGAGAAAGTTGTGACATCTGGTTTCTTCCTGGCTTTTGAAAACAAGTAGTTTAATTTTGGAAGGTCTCCATTTCTGAGAGAGAATGAGAAAGAGAGAATAAGACTCGATCCTATTGGAAGTTTTTTCCAGACTAAGATGCCATATTAAATTCTGGGCCTCTATCTTTAGCATGAAATATTGTTCCAAAATGACAACATAAAGCGCCACTTCACCAGCCTTCCTTATTACACTCTGAGTATGTAGGCCTGTAAATGTATTTACAACTGTGGATCAGCAGAGGCCACCTTACCTGTAAATGAATGGTGCCACTGTTGCAGTATTCGGGTGGCTGTGTTGCTGCTGCTGAGGGAGTTGGACAGCACCATTTCCTGTGCTCTGCCCACTGCTTTGTGCCGCTGTCATGGTACAGGAGCCAGAAGCAGGAGCTTGGCCAGCTTCCCTTCCTTCCAAAGGAGCAGGGCAGCTAGATGCAGTTGCTTTCTCCATGGTTACAGGCTTAGGTAAGGACTGGGAAGGGCTCCCCTTGGTAGTCCTGAATTTCTCAGACTCTTTGCTTGCTGTGCTGCCAGGTGAAATGGTTTGCTTTGCTGTTGGCACTTTAGAACCTGGCTTTGGAATCCCACTGGAAGATGGAATTAAGCTTTCCTTTTTGGCTGCCGTCATCTTGCTGCCCTTGGGGATCAAGCTTGCAATTTTGGAGGTCTTTTTTGGAGCCATCTCTGTCACCTGATCTTTCTCTTCCTTGACGGTTTTTTCAGTGCAAACTTTATTTTTGTCCCTGTTCTTTTCTTCTTTTTCCTTTGGCTGTAGCAAAGACTTTTTATTGCTGAGATTTTTGCTTCCAGCTTTTGGAGGGGCCAACTTAGGTGACACTTTGGGACTGCTATTTGCTGAGCCACCACTATTCAGGCCACTGTTAAAACCTTCCATTTCACCGGATTCAGAAAAGGCATCGTCATCCTTCCCCACCATCACTAGGTCCTGAACTGGGAGGCTGCGGGGGGCGTAAAGCAGTCCGGGCATTGACTAGCTTGAATTTCTCAAGCATTGATTTCTGTCCTGAGGGAGCAGTTTTGACCCCCTTCTGAGACAGGTGGCTTCAGTCTGTCTGAAGATGGTGTGGGCGAGGTGGCTGGACTTGACTGCTTTACAGTCAGCATGGTGGAGGTGGCGCTGTGTTTCACATTCATGGACTTGCTGCGCCAGGGCTTGCTGGCACTTGGAGAAGGGATGGCAGAGGCAGGAGGCTGCCCAGCAGTACCTGGAGGCTGCATGTTACCATTTACACCTGAAGACGATTGAGGTCCTTTGGAGGAATCTGGACATTGTTTAAAAGAAAAATAAAGAAAAGGTGATTAATCTTCATCATTTATATTGCATAATTGAGAATTTCCAAACTATTGATGCAGAGAAGTCTCTCTCCTCTGAACTGAAAGAGACATGCGGCATCAATCATTTCTCTCATGTGAATTTTTTTTACCATATTTAAAAAAAACCCGAAGGATTATAAATCGTTCTATTATAAAGACACATGCACACATATGTTTGTTGTGGTGCTGTTTACAATAGCAAAGACCTGGAACCAACCCAAATGCCCATCACTGATAGACTGGACAAAGAAAATATGGCACATATACACCATGGAATACTATGCAGCCACAAAAAACGATGAGTTCCTGTCCTTTATAGAGACATGGGTGAATCCAGAAACCATCATTCTCAGCAAACTGACACAAGAACAGAAAACCAGACACTGCATGTTCTCACTCATAGGCGTGTGATGAACAATGAGAACACTTGGGCACAGGGAAGGGAACAACACTCACAGGCTGGGCAGGGGGGTGGAGGGAGAGGGGGAGGGACAGCAGGGGGGATGGGGAGGATGGGGAGGGATAACACCGGGAGAAATGCCTGATGTAGGTGACGGGAGGTGGGGGTGGAGACAGCAAACCACCATGGCATGTATGTACCTATGCAACAATCCTGCAGGATGCAGGATGTGCACATGTACCCCAGAGCCCAAAGTACAAAAAAAAAAATGCAGAGTATTTGAGAGGCATTGATTCTGGGGGTGGGTGTGGGGAATGTGCTTTATTTTCCTCTCTGAAATTACTCGTACCCAGATACATTTGCTAGTCACAGATATCTAAAGATGAATAAAACACTATCCCTCTTCTAAGCAATTCTCTATATTCTTTTTCAACCACCATTGTAGCCCATACCAGTAAATGGATATTCCACCTTGTCCTGTAAAAATATGTTATACAATGAATATTGAAAAATGCCTTAAGCTACCGGATATTTAGCTAATTGTTTAGGTAATTCTTTTCTGATTAAATATGCTTATATATAATAATTTAGCTTTTTGTTAATTTTATTTTAATTTGTATATTATTGAAATTTATGCTTCTATAGATCAGGTAATCTACTGAGCAATCTATATCTATTTATCTTTATAATAATCCTACAAGGTTCTTATTAATATTATAATCCCCATTTTAAAGATAAATCAACTGAGGCAGAGAGAATGACTTGTTCATGGTCAGACAGCATGGATTTGAACTGATTTCAGAGACTCTGCTCTTAACCAGCACACCTATAGCTTCCCATAATGATCAGAATAAACTAAGTTCTAATAGAAAATCAAGCTACTTTTTAGGAGTTATAGGAAAATAAACCCATTCATCATATAAGTATTTTACAATGCACTAGTGTTTGTTTACTTTCCACTTGGAAGTCACATTATGATGTGAATCTTTATATGACTGCTCTAGTACTAATTAATGCTTCATTATAGTCTTATTTTTAAGAACACAAAACTAAATTAAAGGAGGTATGTTACAATATGGTATAGATTAAAAAAAGAACTGAGCTTAGAATTAAAAGACCTCCATCCAAATGTGTACCAAATTTGGTAACTGTGTAATTCTGGTCAAGTCATATTTATCTTAAATTTAATCAACCATGAATGCCTCCCTCTTCCATTCTCTGTTTTTGAGGATGAGGGGATGATTGAATTAGATATTTAAGTTATACTGTTAAGATATAGATATTGAAAAAACATGCAAATCTGTTTTTGATGCAATGTTCAATGAAATGTTATATAAAGATATCATTTTAATAACACCCAGGAATTAGAGCTCATTCCATTTTATTAAACATCTATAAAAATAAAACTACAATGCTTTTACTTTTAAATGTCTTCTTTAAAAAGTCAGATCACATGATAAACCATATGTAATCAAACCAACTGGTAAAGAATACTAGTCTTAACTCATGTTTCAGAAAAAGAAATTGACGTACAACAGAAGGAAATAACAAAGAAGTTAGAGGTGGAAAAGAGGTCAAATGGTTACATGAATTTTTGTGTGTTAGGTTTTATTTTCTAAAAAAATCTAAGTGTGCCTAAAATAACATAGTTGATATTTGAAACTGATTTTAACAATGAAATATTCCACACAAATACATTTATATTACATTTTCTTAAACAAATTGATAGTCTAACAATGACTGCTAATTCTTACTACCTCTCTGCAATTCCTCATTTCAATTAGCAAAGACCAATACTAATAATACAAGACCCTACCTATATATTCTATATTTCAATCTGGCCATTCACTGAAACATTGAAATGCTTATATGGTATACATTTTAAAGCATATATTGAGAAATTGATCTTTTAAAAATATTCATGTAAAGTCTATTTGTGCTGTTTGGAATATTTATGAAATTCATTAGATTCATACACAAACACCAAGGTGTTCTAAAAAACAACGGATATATTGACTGATCCAAGACCAATCCAACAAACAAGCTTGAAAGCTTTCAATTACTCAAATACATTCACTTTCTGTGAATGGATTCCAATATTTTTCTTACTATCTATGTTATAAGTACAAGTAATTTCAAGGTTATTTCACCAACAGGTCCCTTTCAGAGACGCATAACATTTCCTCATAATTTAAATGATTCTTGTTAGCAAATCGAGTACACTGACTACCTGTAGGTAGAAGCACTTTATTGATCAGTGTCAACTATGACCTTACTTTCTCAGAGGAAAAAAATTACTCCCACAGCAACATCTGAACCCCATAACATCAAATCTAAATTGGGTGGCTCTTCTACTCTCTCCTGTAGCTTACCATTCCCTCTATTATAATTATTATCACTCTATTGTAACTGCCTATTACCTCCACAATACTGTGCATTCCATGAAAGCAAAGACCATGCCTGTATTATTCTGTTTTATACAATGTATATAGCACCTACTACATGCCAGGCACTGAAATGTTTCACATATATTAACTCAATTAATCCTCCCAACAACAGTATGAAGTTTCCATTACTTCCCCTATTTTATGCATGAAAAAACTGAGGCACAAAAAGGTTAAGTCATCTGGCCAAGGTTATACAATTGAGCACTGAACTTTGCTTGAATTCTAAGTTAATCCTGTCAACCACTATATCATACTATTCCTCAAACACAGAAGGGTTAAGTTCACTGGTTTATCAATTACAACATTCCCTTGAATATAGAAACATAGAAAATAGTAACTGTCCAATTAATGCCTTGAATAGAATTTTATTAGGGGAACTTTGTTTCTCAGTTACCCAAATTCAATTAGAAACTAAGAATTTTTCCTCTGAACAAAATGAATTTTCTCAGGTTCAATGAACTGTCCATACCTGTGCACTTCCTACAGTGGAGATACTGTTTTGCTGATTTTTGTTGAACATATATGGATACTTTTCTCCTCTTTCCAGGAAAATCAACATGATTCAGTTCCTACTGTTTATAGAACACGAATCTAGGCACATCATCAGTTAATATTTACTGGGTGACTATTCTATACAAGACATTCCAGGACACATTATAATCTTGTAGGAGGGAAAGAAATAGACTCATAAAAGATAAATGACAATGTATATATTAAATGTCAGGTGAGTGTCATGTGGCAAATAAAATGGTAGAGAAGATCAGAGTTGCAAGGGCTCACAGAGGGCTGCAGAATAAGATTGATACAGGTGGTATGAGGGAGATGTACAGGCCTTTGAGCCAGGAGAAACATTTACACATGCTTTTAGGGAGCTATATAAAAATTTATCCTTTTTTAACATTTAAAAATTATATATATGTGTGTAGATATACACACACACATATATATGGACACAGAGTTGGAGATAAACATAGTCCCTAAAATAAAAGCCTATTCCGCTGGACGTATTGTTAAGCAGAACACGGTAACATCCGACCGAAATCGTCCTTACTCACACTGATCTTAAAAGTCATCTGTGGCTGGGTACGGTGACTTGCACCTATAATCCCAGTACTTTGGGAGGCCAAGTCGGATTGATCACTTGAGACCAGGAATTTGAGACCAGCCTGGCCAACATGACAAAACCCTATCTCTACTGAAAATACAAAAATTAGCTAGGCATGGTGGTGCACACCTTTAATCCTAGCTACCCAGGAGGCTGAGGCATGAGAATTGCTTGAACCCGGGAAGCAAAGGTTGCAGTGAGCTGAGATTTAATTTCTGCCCTCCAACCTGGTGATAGAGCAAGACTCTATCTCAACAAAAAGTTATTTGTGATGTTTTGTATTCTATAATGAATATAATAATTATTAGAAATGTAATTATACTAATTGACATTTTATTGAAGGTTCTTTAACTGCATTATTTTACAACAGCCCAGTGAAGTGGGAAGGGCTCATATTCCTAATTCACATTTGTAGAAAACAGAGCTTGGTAAGTCTCATTCAATGATTTGGATATCTAATGAGAAATATGTGGTGGAGCTAGGCTTTGATCCCATATTTTGTCACTCTACAGCCCACGCTCTGTATTCTCTTAGCATGTCAAATGTTCTAAGTGTTTAACACTGTCGTTCTCAAAACCTTAATGTGCACATGCAACACTTGAGGAGCCTGTTAAATGCACATCGTGATTCGGCAGGTCTGCAGTGGGCCCTGAGGTTTCTGCATTGCAAACTATCTTCTGGATGATGCTGGTGCTGCTCACACAAAAATCATATTTTGAGTAGAAAGGGTTGAGCAGACACAAATTCTCAAAACTGTTGGCCCTTTTAGCTTTAAAGGGCTGTTTCTTATGATAGTCCCCAAAATTGCTAAATTTATTTACTGTTTCATAGCTATGCAGGATTAACATTTTTCACTGAACTTTCAGAACTTTGGCCAGCTCTGGGTTCACCTGGATGTTTAGCGGTTTGCTTCAAATAATCTCTAAAACCAAAACAAACTCATCAGGCTTTCCTAATGTCATTTTTCTCATGTTTTTGGCCACATATTTAGCATGTATTTTCTGTGCATCTGCAACTAAGTTAAGAAGTAAGAGTGTGCCCGGGAGCTTTGGTGGGGTTGAGCGGAGAGGGTAGAAAAGAACCACTCAGGATGCTGTTTTAAGTGGCTGATGAACAAGGAAAATAAGAGAAGGTGTTCTTTCCTTAGAAAAGAGAAACAAGTTGAGGACATTAGCTAGACAGACTACTATAGCAGTTCAAATACAGAAGAGGAATTTCAACATCACTGCACCCAAAAATGAAACAATAGGGACTCTGAATTATGACATTCACATCCAACCCACAGTAATGGTCGTAACAGCAGCTGTAAAATCATTCTCAGGAGAGTACACACATATAAGACACTTCCTGAAGCTCTGCTCTAAATCTGTCCACAGCCTGTCCCTATACAGAGGCAATGAGGTGCTTCAGACTTCATTAAGAGGGCAAATCATAGTTTGTTGTACATCAGGAAGGCACTGGAATAATAAGAGTCTCTCTGGACTCCTCACAGTAAGGATTGCACAGCAGCAGCTGAAATGGCAACACCTGTAGTTTCTACAGAGTAAATGTGGTCACAAATTATAATCTTTGCCATTTATATATTCAGTAATAAGTAGCCTGGTCTCAATGCCATAATTCTGAATGTTGATAACTTCTGACTATGAATGAATCTCAGAATGGGGAAAATAACAGATTTCTAATGCACATATTTAAAGGCATTCCAAAAATGGATTTGTATCTTGCATTTTTATGTGCTACCTCTGCTTATAGCCTTACCTGTTATGTATGGTCCCCAAATAGCAATTTTCTTCCTTTCCCTCTCCTCTGCCTTCTCTTCTTATACCTCATCTACATTCACCATTGCCAACTCCACCATAACCAAATAATATTATTCGTCTACTGCTTACTTGATTCCAAGTACTTTATAAGTACTTCATAGGTGGGATCTCATTTAAGCCCATAATAACCTACAATATTCTTACAGTATCTCTTGTTAAAAATGAGGAAACGAAATCTTAGAGAGATAAAGTAACTTGTCTCCAATCATACATATAGCAAACCTTATAAAACACAAAATCAAAACTGAAACTCATTTTTATCTGACTCAAAAATTTGGAAGATTTTCACTCTCTTCTTTCTACAGGCTTACTGCATGCCAGAAATTCTGCTGAAATGGCTCTCTAGCAAGCCACATTTGTCACACAGTCAAGTTAATTGGGTAACTCCTTGTTTTTCTTCTTCCTCGGTGAGCAGAATATAGATGAGGAGAACATCTCACAAGACACTTTATTCAGGTGCTATATACCATCTTCTTTAGCACCATGCTTGCACCCGTTCCTCTGAGTTGATGTGAGAATAGATATCAGTTCACGCTTGCCAAACATCTAAATTCACAGAACTAATGTCTAGTTATCTTGCAAATAAATAACACTGATGATTTGAGAACAATCCCAACCTAGTTCTAAAATTAATACATTGATGTAAATGTGGCAGTCACAGCAGGCATATGGAAAGTTTAGATTGGGACATTTCTTTCTGGAACCTCAGTTAGCTGTAGAGTTAGCACCACATTACCAAGAGTGCTATTAGTCTGAGAAAAGACATAGAAATGGTTCTTAATCTGCTTATCTCTTCTTCCTCACCGAATAGTATGTTGCTTTGATAAGCAAACTAGCTTTCAACTCTGAAATATATGAAGTGACAACAAACATGATGACAAAAGCACCATTCGTTTTTGTTGTTGTTGTTGTTGTTTGTTTTTTGTTTTTTTTTTGAGACAGTCTCACTCCCTCACCAGGCGCCAGGCTGGAGTGCAGTGGCGCGACCTCGGCTCACTGCAACCTCCGCCTCCCGGGTTCAAGCAATTTTCCTGCCTCAGCCTCCCGAGTAGCTGGGACTACAGGCACGTGCCACCACGCCCAGCTATTTTTTTTGTATTTTTAGTAGAGACGAGGTTTCACCGTGTTGGCCAAGATGGTCTCGATCTCTTGACCTCATGATCCGCCCGCCTTGGCCTCCCAAAGTGCTGGGATTACAGGCATGAGCCACCGCGCCCGGCCACCATTCGTTTTTAAGGTATTTCCTGCACGGCAGGCATTGTGCTCAGTGATATAGCTGGTCCCTGCTGAATACAGGATACTTTAAGCATCACAGATCATGGTGGAAGAGGAAAATGATTCAGCAATGTGGCTATGCCACTTACTTCGATAAATAATTTAGACTTTAATTTCATAATAATATACCAGAATACTTAAAAAAATTAAGTTGAAGAAAAGTGGCATTCAAATCTCAATATGTCTTGGTATTAAGTGGCTCTTCGTGCACCCCACCACACTGCTTTGCATAAATAATCGCTTGTGTATGGCCTCAGTCATCAATTTGATAGTGACTCAACAGAAACATGGGATGGTGTTTTATAGGGATCCTGGAGTAGCTGTTCATTCTGCACAGGCTTATATTGTACCATTTGAAATATTAGAGTGCCACTCTGTGGAGAGTTGTGCGATTTGGAAAAGCTTACTTTCACCCACCAGCCAGTATGTAATTTATGTACAGGCATATATACTTTGTGGAAACCTCAATACGTGTGCATGTATGCATAAACAAACAACATATATGCCCAAGTATATTTAGTCTTATCACTTGATATATACATGGATATAGATATAGACAGATAGATTGATAGATAGATACTACATGTGTTTATATGTATGCACCTAGTTATGGTAACTCATGGAAAGAACCCTAAGATCCCTGAAATTATGATGCTGACAATGTATTTTAGGCTTATATAAATATTAAGGAAAAAAGGATAATTAAATCACCAGTAAAGCAATATAATAACTAAAGCATATTTGCATTGGCTTGAAAAGAAAATAAAACAGTTCAGTTCTTTGACTTTATTGTAATTTCAGAGTAATTAAAAAAGTGTTTAAGAGCCAGATATTTATGTTTTAGCTGAATAAGCTGCCCAAATTTAATGACTAATGCATAATTCTCATTAACTCTCACAGCTGTATAATACTGAATTAAAATGTACTAAATCTTTGGCATCTATCTTATTAATTCTGTGTGTAAATAAAAGCAAAAGCTCTCGCACCAGAAGATACTGGATTAGAATCTAGACAAAAAGAAAGGAGCCCTGTTCAGTGAGTAAACGGCTACAATGTAAGAATCACATATGAGAAATGGCAAAAAGATGGTAGGTAGTATCCTGTCTGGTGCTGGGACATGTTTCTTAGCAACACGGAAAAACACCTCTCCACTAAGGAACTTGGTCAAATGATCCCAGTTCAGAAACTGGATACCAAATAAAGCTATGGATAAATTCCTAATAATATTAAGCTATTTTGCATTTTTAGATTTTTTAATACAAAATTTATGAAACGAGAATGATTTCTTAAGGTAACTTGCTTCAGGCGTGCAAATTATATGTTCAAATGAACCATGGCATGGTTTCTACAAGATTTGATTTCCAGTTAACAGGTATTTGGTTTTCTTCAGAACATATATCTGTCTAGAGTACTCTCATACGGTGCTGGGCAAATCTACAAATGCTGGTGTCAGAGTGTATTATTCGTTGTCAGTTTCTGAATGGCAGGTCATCAGAAGAAAATGAAGGACTCTCAAAAGAAATGCTTTACAAATGATGCTGTCTCCATTTCCCCACTTGTGCTGAGAAATTTGTTTCCATGTGCCACTTCAACACAATGTTCAGATGGCACTGCATTCCACTGTAACATTTCTATTTCAGCCCTCTCTGCCAGTGATAACCAATTATAATATGCACTATTTTAATTCATTTAATGAAATTGTAAAATGAGCACACTATTTTTTCAAATGTCTTTATTATTAAAATATTAGATGTATCTTTTGAAGTGCAGTTTGTAATTCTCTATTGATTTCATTGTGTCATATCACTTTAAAATTTGTTTTACAAATCATACATATGAAAAGCCACTGTGCTTCAACAATTTGTTTTTTTAATATAGAAGTGAAATTGTTTTAATTGTGAATAAACCTTTACTATGTATTACAGATTCTATAGATTCCTGAGTCAGTTTATATGACTCGTGACCTCAGACTTGTTAAAGAATGTATAAAGTATATTTCGACTTAAAAGCATTTGAGGAACACATCACAGATAATTTGGTTAATCCTGCAAATAAAATATCTTAAATTATTTAAATATTCTGATTTTTAATAACTAAAAAGGAAAAAGCAATTAGAATAAGAATATTCAAGTTAGTACCTTCTGAATTCTATCAACATAATCCCATAACTATTAAAAGTTCTTTAATTTTCACCTTCCTTGGTCACACCCAAGTTATATATAGAAACTAGTTTGTGATAGAGATCAACTCATCAGAAGATGGATTTGTATACTTTTATAAAAATTATTTTAGAACTAGAAATCTTCATATCAAAAGATGGACCATTTGAATACAGAATAAATTATAAATGGTTTTATATGTAATATGTTATCTAGTTTGCTCTTATAATTTAAGATAATATTTTGGAAATATAGCATAAGGAGTAATTTACAAACATTGGTATTGAATGTATTGACATAAAGTTTTAACTCCACATTTAATAGCAAATTTCATATTGCATGTAAGACAAATTTTAGATGCCTTTATTGTATCATATAAAAACTCTAAGGAAATGTGCTTTATATGAGCAGACTGCATATTACATGGTATCTGTCTCCACCTTGTGGTGATTATCAATATTGCTACTTTCTAATTTTGCACTACTTTCTAAGCATAGGTCAGGAAGGTATGTATGAATTGAGTGGCCAAGGAAAAGTATTAATGCTTGTCTATCACCGGATTTTTACTTTTAGATGCCAGAAATAAGTTAAAGAAAGTATTTTCACATTACAGAAAAATCCAGATAAATTATGATATAAAAGTGTAAGTTCATCTAATGCATTTCTAAGTCTCTTTACAAACGTTACTAATTTCTTGCAAGAATATTAATAATGGTGTATGGTATTGCTTAATTGGATACTTTGGCAGTCCAATTAACACATCTTTATTTCTAAGTCAATTAGCTTACCCTAGAAATTTCCAGCAAATACAGGAAATATTAGCCTGAACTTTTATAATACTTTCCAGAAAAGTCAGGAAATGAGGGCATTTGACATTATTATTATTATTATTTTTTCTGATGAGGGGCTGTCATCTCCCTTAGCCTCAGGAGGAATATAAGTCTTCAGTAATATTTCTTGTGATCTTAAATCTAAAACTTTATTTTATATTTTAAATACAACATTCCTAACTTCCAAATATACACTTTTGTTTTTCATTTTCCATTTAACTCAAGAGCTTAGGATATTGCAATCTTAACACACACTGCTCTGCTCTCAGAAGTTTAAAGTCTGTCCACTTTTTCTTTAGGCGGAGGGGAATATTCCCACAAAACAGTGTGTTACTAACTTCTAGATCACATCTGTCCGTTCACATTTGAGTAAGAGGAAGTTGTCTAATCATTTGCCTATATGAAACAACTTACAATTATCTATTTTGAGCAAAAATGTTCCCACATGGTTGAATTATTCAATCCCAATTTGCCAAATGTTCTACAAACTAAACATTTGTGCCACTTTTTAATTTCATGTGTTTTCCCTTGTAGAGCCCAACACTCTGAAGAAAAGTTTGAAGTTCTCTTGATCTGAAAATACTTCCTCAAAATCCAGCAGAACACCCTAGTTCCTCACACAGCCATACTACTTATAACAGCACAAGTTCTTCATTTCCTCATGATTGAGGTTTAAATTACACATACTTTGCCCCGTGTTCTCTGATACTCGGTGACAAGCGTCAGATCAGCACCTGTTTAAATGCCCACTTTGCACATCACAGAGGACTACGTGGTATACAGTTCATTTATGGCATGTCTTTAACAGACACTCTCACTTAATGTCCTTGATTTTGTGATTTGATATTTATGTTATGCACTATTTCAAGAAAATAAAACAAATATGAATAATTTAACTTTTTATATATGAAAACATAGTATCTCTGGGATTTGCTGCTTGCAAAGATAAAAATCTACCATAATTATGTTTCCACTTTCGATGCTCCAACCTTAACTGCCAAAAAATACTTACGGCTCTTACCTTAACTGACGCTAAGGATTCGGATAAATTCAATGTGGCTTTATGATTTCAGGATACATTTTGAAAAACATAAAAAGGCATCAGAAAATGTGATTTACATGAATTTGGAAGGACCTGTTTTTGAGAAACAGTTTTTACAGTTGCATATATAACTACTTTAAAACAAACGAATTTATTTGTTTAAAATGTTCTTCAGAGAAGCAAGCTGGCAGTCAGGAGGGGGCAGGTGAGAAACAAAGAAACTTCACTGATAACATCTCTAGGCCCAAAGTTGTTACCCTGCTCAGATATTAGATTTAGCATGTAATTCACAAGACTCATGTTAGACTTGTGTCATAATGACGTAACACTTACCTTTTTCGTTTCCATTTGCATAATTTGGAGGCTTGTTTTTGTCAATGCTGTTAAAGCTCTGACTTCTCCTGTTTAAATTAGAGGCTCCCTGGCCTTTGCTGCTGCTGCCTGCAGCAGGTACCCTAGAGGGCCCTGGAAGCCTGAAATAGTATAAGAAAAATTACATCATTATTGTACATTACACAAAGATAAGTAGCAGGAGGTGCTGAGTAGGGACATGTAAGTCAGAAATTCACAATATATAATGTTCTAAAATCTATTTAGCAGAAAAAGGGGATAGAAGTGACAAATAAATAGCTAAGCACAATGTTGGAGACCTTCAGAAAAATCCTGTTCGCTTTTCAATAAACATGTCCCCCCCCCCCAAATTGTAATAATGTAGAATAATTAAAATAAACCTTAACTAAAAAAGGCATACTCACCCCTTCCCTGATGAATAAAACTCTGCCTAAAAAGTACTGTGACAATTATGTAAAAAGTAAAGGAAACAATAACACTTAGCTTTATGTTCTCAGCATATTAATCATCTATTTCAGTTGTTAAGTTGTTCTTTTCAATGTATAAGGCATTTGTTTTTATTTAGGTAGTTATGTAGTAGGTTTACTTGGATATTAATCACAAAAAAACATTACTGAACAAGAGGGAATAGCTAATGCTCACTGAATATCTAAGTTAGTTAGCCAGACTAATGAAAACATGGTACCAAGACCCAGGTCATGAGTTAAGTTATATTTGACTGTCTGCCTCACAAAAGAAAAAACCTCTTTGGCCAGGCACAGTGGCTCATACATATAATCCCAGCACTTTGGGAGGCCAAGGTGGGAGGATCATGACGTCAGGAAATAGAGACCTTCCTAACACGGTAAACCCCCGTCTCTACTAAAAATACAAAAATTAGCTGGGTGTGGCAGCATGCACTTGTAGTCCCAGCTACTCAAGAGGTGGAGGCAAGAGAATTGCTTGAACCTGGCAGGCGGAGGTTGCAGTGAGCGGAGATCGTGCCACTACAGTCCAACCTGGGCAACAAAAAACAAAAACATCTTTCATTTACTTGCCAGAAATAAGCATCCAGACTTAGCTGGTTATCTCACAGGTTTGGCCAACTCATCACAGAGGAGATATGACAAGAAAGGATGCAGATCTCAGAAGAAAATCACTGTTAGCTGGATGATAATTTAAAACGTGCTTACACATAGTGACAAGAGCTTTAACTACTCTTTGTGTATGGATAGGATACGAGGAAGTATAAACAGACTATCTTATAATTAGAGGTGGTTTGACTGGAGGTTATAACTTACTGTTGCTTTATATGAACCATAATTAAACAACAGTTTGGATCATTCATTTCACTGTTAAGCAATTTCCACATTAAAATTTCAATGATCAATTATGTCATGAATTGTGCCAAAAATGTGTAATTATTAGATTTTGATTTTATAACGCTAATATATATTATATAGGTACATTTAATCTATAAATAAAAAATTAGAAATTAAGAACTAATATTGACATCTTATTTTTTTTTTTTTTTTTTTGAGATAGGGTCTCACTCTGTCACCCAGGCTGGAGTGCAGTGGCATGATTTTGGCTCACTGCAACCTCTGCCTCCCGGGTTCAAGCGATTCTCCTGCCTCAGCCTCTCTAGTAGCTGGGATTACAGATACGCACTACTACACCCAGCTAAATTTTGTGTTTTGGTAGAGATGGGGTTTCTGCATATTGACCAGGCTGGTCTCAAACTCCTGACCTCAAGTGATCCGCCTGCCTTGGCCTCCAAAAAGTGCTGAGATTATAAGCGTGAGCCACCACACCCGGCCAAGAATTAATATTGACATTCTAAGATCTATTTAGAAAATATGATGTTGAAAATTTTGTTTAGTATTTGCTGCCACCATGTGAATGTCACTGTGTAGTACTCTGAAAATTTTTACTTGAAAAGAGAAACAAGAATTCAAAATCCACAAATATAGCACTAATTTTTATAATCATCTTTTATAAAATTTTTAAGCAAAGATTATTAATGTCTCTCATATTAGTATCCAATATATCAAAATTTCACAATCCAGTTGTTACATGCTCAAAATTTAACTTACCTTTAAATACTACTTGACCATACCATTTTCATAGAATATTAGAAATTCAAACCACCTTTAAAAAATGTAAGTGCTTTTATATAGTAACAATTTTTACAGAATAGAGTGAATATCAGGGAAAAAAAACCAAGTATCAACTTAAAAACAAAAGTGTTGATTTTTTGGAAAGGTTAATAGCTTCAAAATGTGAATTATATTTTAGAATTTAAATACATATTGCTGATAAATAGTCTCAGCTGGGCACGATGGCTCATGCCTGTAATCTCAGCACTTTGGGAGGCCGAGGCAGGCAGATCACAAAGTCAGGGGATTGAGACCATCCTGGCCAACATGGTGAAACCCCATCTCTACTAAAAATACAAAAATTAGCTGGGCGTGTTGGTGGGTGCTTGTAATTCTGGCTATTGAGGCAGGAGAATCACTTAAACCCGGGAGGTGGAGGCTGCAGTGAGTGGAGATCACGTCACTGCACTTGAGCCTGGGCAACAGAGCTAGACTCTGTCTCAAAAAAAAAAAGTCCCTTTAGCTATTTTGCTAATTAGATATTGTGTCATACAAAAGATTAGAATCTTTTCCAAATGATTCCAGCATTTAACTTTTGCTCAAGTGAATCTACAAGGGTTTGTAAAGATAGCACAATAACCACAGATGCTAGGAACTTAAAGGACCAGTGATTGCACTCTGTAGAAGAACCCAGCTAATGAATTTGGCCAAGTGTTCTAATCATAATAAATCTGAGATCTATTCCTGTAGACATAGCCATAGACTTAGAAAGTTCATCCCAAACTCACACATATAAACAAATTTTGTCACAAAACTTGCCCTGCTTGTAATGCAAATTGACCTGTTTCCAGAAAATAATTAAAATACATTTTAATCTTCACTGCAACCCATGAAGTCAAATGATCTTCAGTTCTCAGAAGAACAAATTAAAACAAATTTAAAAGTACATTTGCTCTTCTCATTACCCTAATTTGACAGGCGGCCAGAGCAGACCTTCAGATTATTAATCAAAGTAATAAAAGGGAAAATGGGATGAAATAGAGAGCAGAGAGAGAGAGAGAGAGAGAGATCTATTAAAATATAGTACTTAAAATGTTTTACACACCTAAATCTTAGAAGGTGTAATAAAAATGCTCATTGTGTATGGCAGGTCACTATTCCTTATCTATCACAATTTATATCATTTATCTAGCTTTTAATTATAATTAAAATTTTCCTTTTAATATTTGTCTCTCCAGAATCATTTTGTCTACTCTGGAAATGAACATGACTTACAAAGCCAAGGCAAGGGGAAAGGCACCTACCTCAAGTCAAAGCATCAGAAGCAGTCCTTGTGGTGAAACATTGCATAATACGATTCATCAATAGAACAATAACTAATAAACCACCGCTGGATACTTCCCCAGTGAGTGAGATGACACAAAGAATCTCATACTAATCAGAGGTGTAAAACTCTTTTGCTGTGGCTTTATTCAGCTGTTCCATGCTACCATCAGGCCTTCAGCAACTTAACATTTTTAAAAAGTCAAACTCTTTCAAAACACTCTTATAGGTCATTATTTTCCAAACAGTATATAATCCACTGTCTTTTATTATAACAGGTTGTCTTTATTATACATGTGTCATAAAGAAGCAAAAAATTAAACTATTGCAGATAGAAGAACAGTCCAGACTGACCTGGTACTAACTTCTCCACTAAAATCTACCAGTGTTTCTCAATTCTCCATTAAAATGTGCAATAATTAATGCATGCCCATTTCAAAAAGCAATTACAGTTTTGTTGTATAACTTCCAGATTATGTGACTTGGAAAGAATTGGGCATTCAAAGTAATGGTTTTCCTGACTTATTCTAAGCCTAGAACCTAGACTTCAGCCCAGTCATAGCACTATGTATAGTGAAACTAAAAAGATTCCAAAACCCCCTTAATTATCTAACACAAACATGCTCATCCCTGAGACTACGCATGAAAATCTTCCTGAAAAATTTAGTGCTCTAAACTTCTAATTCAGAAGTGTGTCATAAAAAAAAAAAAGACAGGACAAAATATCACTGGGTATTTACTTGAATATCACTAACAAGCAATAAATTAGAGAATATTAACTGACCTAGTAGGCTTTTTTTGACTGGTTGCAATTCCACTGTGATTAGACTGAGTTGCATATCTGGCTGCCAGACTGTATGAGGAGAAACAGAGAAATTGAATTAAAGAGATTCTTTGAACATGGAAAGAAAGCACAAACTTACAAGAAAACTATGAATTAATGAAATGCAATTGGAACACGTAGAAACATGTATAAAGAACAAATTAATTAGAAAATTATGGTAATGTTATATGTCCAACATGATCTTTGGTTATGAATGTACTATGAAATAATGCAGTGCACACCTTGTCATAGAATGTGTTATCACTGACTTTACAATTGTGGCTGTGTAATATTACTAATATTTAAAAAATAGTATTATTTCATCATATTAAAAAACTCAACCTTTGTAAATGTGAAACTTCATGGAAACTAAAGTTTCACTGGCATGATGAAAGATCACTGTCTTAAAAAGTTTAAAATGAAAAAGAAGAGTTTGAGATGACAGTCACTACTTCCTTTAATAAACTCTTCTAATTTGCTTTTTTCAATTTAAATACTATTTTGAAAGCCAAGTGATGCAATAATCTGGTTTCTGTCTAATAAGTTATTGCTGGTCTCTAGTACCAGATTTTTTTTTTTCAAGGCAATAAACAATAAAAGATGTTTTGTCTAAGGGAAGATCGATACAAAAACCGATATTAAAGTGGGCTTAAGTTCTTCATAAACAAACTTAACAAATACTGATGACAGTTTCTGGGTATTCTTGAATTACATTTCTTAATGATTCTTTAAATCAAAATCTTTGTTCAAAGGCACACAAGAAAGCATAATTTAAGTTTGAAGAGCGATACTTTATAAACAAAATGCACATTTATACATTAAGTTCAACTGATCTCTGAGTTACCTAAGAGTTCTGGAATCAGTGTTTGGAAGGATATAGCTAGACCCGATAAACTCAGGACATGTTCACACACCCTGTGATGGTCATGGGTTGATGCCTGAGTGGAGAATCACTTCCCCCGATGAATTGTGACAGCTCTACATGAACCCAGTTGCTGCGCACGTAGAGTTTTCAAGGCCTCCAAGGAAACAAGAACAACTTGGGGGTGTTGGAATCAGGGTAGGATCACTTGGAGCCCTGCTGCATTTGATCCAATTGCTTCTCTGCCAAGCACAGGGTATTTTAGTCAAGGAAAGGATTACTTAGGATGATGATGTGTTCACTAAGTTAACTTTTAATACACTGAGCTAGTCTGGGGTAGGAGCTTGCAGGTCCTTAAAATTGCCCGGCTTGAGGGGAACATATCCTCATGTACAGGGAGCTTCTTCAGATTCACAGAGCACATTTGGCATGTGATATATTATTTGTGTATAATGCATTCTTTATTCTAATTACACTGGGCACCAAAACAACTGGCATAACCGGCTAAACTACCTCAGTAACAATAATATCAGAGAGTACTTTAGAAATAAAAATCAAACTGTCTCAGTTCAGTGAAATCACATTTTTAAAAATTAAATTAAATAATAAAAACACCCAAAATGAAGAAAAACCTTTTGTGAACTTCTCAGTCTACTTGTCAATTCAAGAGTAAGAGAACTATCTGTTAACCACTATGCCTACCCTATTTTCTCTAAATTGAACACAAATATTAGCAAAAGAGATGACAATGAAACAATGTATTTTCTTTTCGGGATTTGAAGCCACCTTATTGGTACCCCCCCCCCCCCCATTAGTTTAAAGAAGCACCATAATAGAATTCTTAGAATAGAACTAGAATAACAACAACAAAGTCCAGAAAGGTTGAATGATTTGGCCAAAATCAGTTTCATTTTATGGTCCATGTGTGTTTTCTGATTTTATTATGTAAGAATACTGTACTTTTAACCTGCATTCTTACACCAAACCCTCTCACTGTAATCTCCTTAAAAGGCAGCTTCTGTCTTGCTTTCTTCCCCTGGTGAAGCTGTTACCTTGGAAGACACAGTGTTTTCTTCAAGGCTCACTGCGTTCTAAAGTCTTTGTGTTTGATCATGTTGGTCCCTGCACCTTTTTGAGCTTCTCCTATTCATAGACTAGCATTCCAGTAAGCTGACCCAATTAGTTAACCATCATTTTTGTCCCCCTTTTCTTTCCTTTATGGGGTCCTCGTTCCCCATCTCTTAAAGGTATGGTATTTTTCCTTCAAGAGTATGTCCTCGTTCCTTAAATACTTTTATGCATTGTTTACTTAGTAATTTATTTTCTAAGATTTAAACTAAAATTCTACCCCCAGAATTAGCCTCTGTTCATATTCCCATCCATCAATACCAACTGAAGACTTGTCCATTTACGTGAGCTTCAAGCTCACCACATCCAACTCTCCATTTTTTTAATTCCCCAGGTGTCAATAAGCTCCTTCCTTAAATTTCTCCCTTTCTATCTATAGGACCACAATTTTCTTAATAATGTAGCCTGAAAATCTCAATAGCTGACTCCTTCCATTTCCCTTTCAATTATTACAGAGGAGAAAGTAATACCTAGTCATGCTAATTCAACCTCTACAACTCCATTTATACCTATATTTTTAATCAATTCCTATGTTTATCACTCTAATTCAAGCCTTTAATACTTCCCACAATACCTCTGACCTAGAGAAATTCAAATATTGTATTGCTTATCTAATTAATTCTTTAGAATTGAATATTGGAATTAAAATGAATGTATCTAGGCTTGTGTCTTGATATTTTTGTTTGTCTCAATTGGAGAAGTGAAATTATAGGTGAAGGAAGCAAAGGCCAAAGACATACAATAAATTTTCAAAAACATGCAGCAAATTAGTGAAGATTCAAGGTATATATTGATATTTAAGAACTTCTATAAGGTATTCTTTTTTTTTTTTGAGACAGAATCTTGCTCTGTTAGCCAGGCTGGAGTGCAGTGGCATGATCTCTGCTCACTGCAACCTCCAGCTCCTCGGTTCAAGCAATTCTCCTGCCTCAGCCTCCTGAGTAGCTGGGATTGCAGGCACCCACCACCACACCCAGCTAATTTTTGTAATTTTAGTAGAGACAGGGTTTTGCCTTGTTGGTCTGGCTGGTATCAAACTCCTGACCTCAGGATCTACCCGCCTCACCCTCCTAAAGTGCTGGGAGTACAAGCGTGACCCACTTATCACAGCCTGATAAAATATTCTTATGCTTCTATGTTTATGTTCTACTATCTTTGTCACAGGATAAAACCCAAGACGGGTTTTTATTTCACTTGCACTTTTCTATTTCTCTGTGCCTTTACTCATGCTATAACTCCTATGTGAATATTTCCTACCTATGTCTACTTTATCAAATTCTAACCATTTTTCAAGTATCTCTTTAAATTTTTAAATTACACCAAGTCTATGCAACATCTTATCACCGTCTAGACACATATTAAATCTCCAAGCTTTCACAACTATGCTTTGTACCTTTTTATGTAATGAAAAATTTTAATTTAACTTTAGTTATTCATATTTATAAACATAACAAGATTTATTCAAGGCAATCTCTTCAATCAAATGTATCAATATTATCATAGATATTGGAAATTTGCCTACTCTTGTCTCTTCAAAATAAAACTAGGCTGGGCACAATGGCTCACATCTGTAATCCCAGCATTTTGGGAGGCCGAGGAGGGTGGAACATGAGGTCAGGAGTTTAAGACCAGCCTGGCCAACATGGTGAAACCCCATCTCTACTAAAAACACAAAAATTAGCCAGGCCTGGTGGCGTGTGCCTGTAATCCCAGCTACCTGGGAGGCTGAGGCAGGAGAATTGCCTGAACCTGGGAGGTGGAGGTTGCAGTGAGCCGAGATCTCCACCATTGCACTCCAGCCTGGGTGACAGAGAAAGACTCTGTCTCAGAAAACAGTAAATAAATAATAAAATGAATACATTTTGAAAATGTAACATGTCATATGTCACCAAACCAGAACCATAAGTGTTGTAATAGGAAGTGTATTATTAACACAATTAACAGAGACAATTTTTCAAAGATCTATATTACAGAAATACAATAATAAAAACATAGACAGTGGAGCACTCAATAGGACAAATAACCCAGTTTCATTAACAAATAAATTGCAAGAAAAATTATGAAGTGAAAACCTAGAGTCTTATAAGAACGTAAAAGCAATTGTAATGCATAGAAATCTATCTGAATTCTGACTCAAATAAACAACTGTTAAACTTTATGAGAAAATTGAGAAACTTTTAACACTAGTTTGAAATTGAGAAAATTTTAACACTAGGATGTTAAATGAAACTAAGTAATTAATGTTAATATTTTTAAGTGTGATGATTATTTTGAATTATTGAAACTGGCCCAAATGTCCCATGGAACTGATGTTACGGTTTCTTTTGAAAAAACATAGAAATTGATCCTCACAGTTTTAAAAACTGAGAAACTTGCACTTGCTTTATCTGAGTTTGTTTTCTCTGGAAACTGACCATCAGCCCTCTTAGATAGTATTAAGGAACTGAAACTTACCAGATAACCACATCTAGACAATGAGATGCCAGGCCCCTCATTTGTCATGATTACTTTCTTACCCTCTGCTAATTCCTGTTTTTTTTCTTTTCTTTTTCTAACAGATAACCTATTTCCTGTTGACCAACTCTTCTACCTTACCTTTCCCTAATTCCTGTTTTTTTTTTCACATAGCCACATTTCTTCCCCACTATCTAAACCCGCAATTTTAGTTGATTGGGAAGATAAATTTGAGACTGATCTCCCATTCTTGTCAGCTGCAGCAACTGAGTAAAGGCTTCTTCCTGGTCAATTCTTGTTATTTTAGTGATTAGCTTTCTGTGCCACAGACAGCAGGACCTAGACTAAACCCCTGGTGTTTGAATAACATTGTAGGTACATTAAACATAAACTCAATCTTTCACAGTATATCTTTAAATTATTTTTAAATAAAATGATGTGAATAGCTGATTCAAAAAAGTCAGTAGTGGAATTGGTAGCTTAGACTGGTTGGATATAAATTTAAAAAAAGGTAAATTGTGAGGTGATAATGGTTAAGTCAAATTGATGGGTCCACGAGAAATTTAAATGGAATTTAGTATGTTTACAAAAAGTAGAATAAGAACGATTTTTATTTATTATTATCCTCTAGAAAGTACAACTGCTACAAATGCCTAGCATAACAAAAAGAATTAATATTCTCTATACTTGATTTATTTATAACACAACTTCACCATTCCATTCATCTATTTTCCAGTATACAGAATAAATATTATTTCACCAATTAACCCATTGGTCTCATAAAGTTCATGATTTTGTCCTTTATTTTTTCATGATCTCAGCTACTAACAGACTATATTGTGCCAGCTATTTCTAAGAGGCACCAAGTCAAAAATCACTGGCCTGTAGCTACGTAAGGGTCTACCACTCTCAGATGTTTATAGATCGAGAAGCATAGACTCCTTGGAATCCTTGGAAGAACAGTATATTTTTCTTTCTTTGGTTGGTTGGTTGGTTTTGGCTAGCTCTTTAGCTTCCACAGGAAGCCCAATGGGCAAAGCATTTGGTTTGGCGTAATACCTAACATTTTCGTAATATTATCTGATGTTAAAGGCACTGTACACACATGTATGTGTGTATATGTGTAAGTTAGTGAAAAATTTGTTACTTTCTGGTTCTAATTATAGTATTACTGCCATCCTGTTTTTACATTCTTAGTAATTACACTTAATGTCTGTTACCTCTCTCTGTTTCTGTCTTTTCATCTGAAAAGAAGTCCAAAAGAGATCAAGGGATGCTTAGTTGAAAATTTGCAGTGTTATCTAAAAATTAAGCTATTACTGTAACCTTAAAAATCACTGGCAATCTAGGGTAGACAGAAATATCAAATTTTCTGTTTCAGTATGCCTCTACTTTTCTTTCATTATTTTTCTTTTAAACTTTCACAAAATCAGTCTCTCCCCCATTTCTTTCATTACTTGTTTGATCTAAATCTTCCTTTCTTAAAAGCTTTATTTTTCTAAACATTATTGTCTATGCCTCCCTAGACAGCAGAAAAGCATTTTATCCTCCACAGTGCTTGTAATACCATTTCCCAGGTTTCAAGTTTATAATATATTAGGTAACACAGCAGGTGAGTAGGCATAGCCAACTTGCAGTCCCAGGAAAACAGACATAGGTGACATGTAGACACAGCTCTCAGGCAAGTGGGGGAAAATAAACTGAGTCAGAAAACCAGTAAACTAAGGGATTTTAGATTTCTGAATTGAATAGTGCTTTTTTTTTCTGAAATCCTGTATGATCAGACTCCTTCTAGCTTATGGGTGGGCATAAGATGTCAGAAACAAAAGCACAAAAGAAGTAAGTATTTTGAGACTCACTGTGGATCCTCCTAAAGGAAGTATGTGATCATCTTTCTAGTGAAGCGGAATATCAAGGGGATGCTTTTATTTTTCCCAACATGGAAGGGAAAAGAGAAAACTGTACACAGTCAACTATTTTTAAAGTATGGAATTCATCTGGTGATCAAAACACAGCAGGATCCAAACTGCCAGAGCTTCCTATTTCAGCTTTAGTGTAAATCATCATGTGGAATTATAAAATCCATTTATTATAAGAAAAGAAAGACTCTTAAGGTAAACAGGGCAGAATCTGTGGTTACCCATTTTTACTAACCATTACAGCCTCACTACCCAAAATGGGGTCTGTAGACCAACAACACTGACATAACCTGGGACTTGTTAGAAATATAGAACCTCAGATCCGACTCAGACTTACTAAATTCGCATCTTCATTTAAACAGAATCTCCAGGTGATTCCTATGCACAATAGAATTGGAGATACTGTGCTCTACAGAATATCCACAGAAGTCTGCTTGGAAGGAGAATACTCACACTTTCCAAAGTCAAACAGCATAATCCAAAATCTCAAGCCATGCCTCTTCTCTAGATGTCAGCAGCCTCCTTATTATAGACTTCATCATTGTAGCATTTCTGACACAACAGCCACTACTCCAACTATTACTCCTACTTCCCAAATACAGGTTCACTCACTGCCACTAACCACAAAACTTCATGCCGTTATCATATATATTTTCAAAATTATAATCTCAGATATCAGCTAACCTACTCCTTCCTTCTTTTATAGCAAATGTATATTTCAAACCCCAATCTCAATCCTAAACTTTAGAATCCCCTTTCTAATATCTCTTTGATGGCTCTTGAATATTGTATCTCGATGGTGCAGTAACTGATCAGGTTAAGTATCTGTCTCCTAAATATACTGTGTTGTTCTCCAGGTCAGGAATTATGTTATGTTCATTTTTTGCATTCTCAGTCCCTATCATGGGGCTGGTATATGTTCAATAACTAAATAATTGATTGACATTTACTGAGTGGCATTGTCAAATTATGTCATGTTATATCTCCACGTTCTAAGCAAGGAAAATTGGTCCAAGAATGGAATTATCAGAAGTATGTTAAAGGAGGGAACAGAAAGACACTAGTCATTGTTACATCCTTATTAACTGGCAGCAATTTACATTTATCTTATTCATTCCTCACAACATGCCTGCAAAGGTTATACTATATACTCAACTGACAAATATGAAAATTAAGCCTTTAAACATTAACTCACATGCATTTTACACATGTTGTAAATTACAGTGCTGAAATTTGAACTTAAATTTGTTAAGATTCCATAAGCTGTACTCTGTTCTCTTGTACCATATTGTCTGTATAAATTATCAATTGAAATATTTTTATTGCCCCATAGATTTGTGAAGATTTCCAATATATTATATAATCTGTACAGATACAGAATATCATCTCTGCAAGTATCAAACAAATCTACTTTCAAAAGATACTATTTGACATTCAGAGAAATAACATTAAACAATTTCATTCCACTCTACCTAGAAATCGAGAATAAACAATCAAAACAATTTTAAGGGGTAAAATAATTGTAGTATTTAAGCAGCTGTTCTCATAGTCTTACAAGCAAACATTATCATTTAAATTTTTTAGCAATGCTTTACTCAGACCTAATAAATATGGGACATAATGTATAATTAGCCACTCCTCCATCCATTACAGACAGCATAATCAGTCACGAAATTTTTTTTTTCCTATGGTAGCCTCACAATCCTTGGCCAGGATTCAGACAGCCTTATTATTCAACAGGAATTAGAATGAGAGTTAAAATATATTTGTATCTCTTCTCTATGTCTTCATAAACACAGAGTTAAAAAAATTTGAATAACTTCATGTAAGGTTTTTGTAGACGATTTATTTACATTGTAATAATTCTAACAGCAGACTTCCATGCAGAATGAGGTCATATATAGGTGTATATGTATATATGTACACCTGTATATATGTACATATGACCTCATTCCTTAGTTTTAGTTTTTAACCTCAAGAATCAATTTTGCTTCAACATAATACACATACAGAATTCTACAAATCACCAAAAGATAATATCTGAACTTCAGATAATATATCAATTTTATATCTTTGGATTCTATCAAGCTTCTTCCAAAAAATCTTAGCTGAGGAAGCTGGTATTTGAATTGTTTCAACTTATGCCTATATATTGTGGTAATTATAAATATTTTTAATTTTCTTGTTCATTCATTCTACAAATATTATTCTAACACCTAGTTTTTTTCCAAGTAAGAACCTAGACAGCCACATTAATTTGCAAAGGAATTTGGTCTTTATTCTGATTGCAGTGGGAAACCTACCAAAACATTTAATTGCAAAAGAAATACTAAATTCTTAGATTAGATAGTTCCTTTCCTTAGACATGTAAGCGTAACAGAGGAAGAAATGAGGTTGGGGAGATGTTAACAAGGCTGGAAACAGTTGGACCAAATAGGAAATCATGGCTAAAATTCAGGCAGGATTTGATATAGGCCTGAATGAAGGCAGAGGTACAGGAAATAGAAGTAAATGATTAAAATAAGTTAAAATAGTGGATCTAGGAATTGAAAGAAAGGAAAGAATTTAAGACAACTCCTGGGCATCTGACTTGACTTGTTCTATGCATAATAAAGTTACATAGAAAAGAGTGGGAAAATGAGGTTGAACAACCTTTGCATAGTGTAAGAAAAGAAAATTGTAATTCAAAGTTACGTCTACATGCAGAAAGTGAAGAGAGAAACAGGAAACACTGGGGAAATTGATATTCAGGAGTGAGTAATCCCACCTTTAGAGTGGTGATAGAGTGAAGAGCCCTCAATGATCTTATTCTAATGATTCACTTATATAGTATATAAATACTTTTGGATATTTAATTAATGAACAAATAGAAAAGCAGCTTCACATTCCTATCATTTTCAAAGTGGCACATACACATAGATGTTAAAACACTAAACTTAGTTCAGTGTTTCCCTTATTCTGACAAACATGAAGACTCATTTTGCAGTTGTCCAATTAATGAATCAATATAAAGAATTTTACTGACCATCTCCCATGTACTGGCACTGTGTTAGAAAGATTTAATTTAAAAAATTTGGTTAAAGTGTACAGAGATTACTGTTTCATTCAGATAATTATAACCCCTAAAACCATGCATACTAACTCATATTCTTCAGAAAAAAGTATAATTTTATATTTAATGGAAGTCAAATTCAAGTTTGGAAAGAGAAACAAAAGTATTTTGCAGATGTGCAGAAATGATATATGAAATTATCTTCTGTGAATTAATATGTTGAAATGCCAGCAGCTAATTGGTTCATTGGTTAATAGCAAGGAATCTAGAGCCAGATGTCAGCTCAGCTGCTTTCTGTGCCTAGTTTCTCATCGATTAAATGAGGATGACAGCTACCTAAAGGTTTTTATGAGGAACAAATTGTAGAACGCTTAGAAGGGTGTCTGGTCAAGGTAAGTGCTATAACAGGTTAAAAAATGCACAATTGACAGTCTCTGGAGGACCTGTAAACATTGTAATGAATCCTGTATGAATTTTAGCCACTATTACCCTGCACACCTGCACTTGGAAGTCTTCCTAATATCACCTCCCTTGGTTCTCACTTACCACTTTTGATGTTACTTTATTCTTACGTGAAAGCCCGTAAGCACGGCTCTTTCAGGACAATGGCTGAGCTGTTACCTGTGGCTCTGGGTCTCCTAGTTTAAAAGTACTTTGGGAATGTGATTTATTGAAATCAAATACAATTAAGTCTTATTCTCTCTCAATATTTTATGTATATTATTCATTATTCTTATTTCCCAAAGTCAACAATACAAGTCCCACAGGACTTAGCCCAGTAAGAAATCATCAGAAACTGTCCCAAAAGGACACAAAAGAACCATCATTCCCAAAGTAATACACACAGGTGAGCCTTCCAAAACATAAATCTCAACACTGCACAGAATCCAAAAGTGTCTTAAATTCAGGACTGAGTCAATGTTTTGTTTTGTGACACAGTGATTAGATGAAAATATGTTCAATATAGTTTATTTATTTTAATATTTCAACCAGTTTTGTATTTCATTTGTATCTAGATTTTAGGAATAATTTGAAAGATAAGAACAAAATATCTCAGAAGATGAAGCATTTCTCAATAGAAAAATAATTTGCACTTAAGAATTTAGCAAAAAGTTACCATAACTCAGTACATTGCAAAACAAACAAAAAGAACATTCTCTCATTCTCCTTGTTTGTTAATTTCACCTGTAAATGTTTGTGGTCCCCAGAGTTTTATGTTGAGCTCTCCTTTCTTTACCCTATCTTTATACTCTTTTCCTGAGCTATTTCTTCCATTTCTATTGTTTCAATCAATAAAACATAGCTAAGCTAATGTTCCCAGGTCCATATCTCTGGCTCTGGCTACTCTCCTGGGCTCCGGAGCCACATACTAGTCACCAAAGGTCCATTAAATTCTTAAACGTAGGAAGGCCAAAGCTAAATTTTTTTCTCTCCACCTCCTTCCTCTCATCTGTTTCCACTATTGTATTATATTTTCTGTCTTACTGAAATAAATCATATTTCAACTCATCAATGAAAGCAGACATGTCTTGATTATCTTTACCCTTACTTCTAATCGGTTACCAAATTCATTGTTCCAGTCCAACTTTCATGTCTGCAAACATTAAACTGTTCATTCTCTTGCCACCATAGCAGTGTCCCTCCCTATTCCTCTGCCCAAAGCACATCTTTTTCTCTCCACTGTCACCAGGACAATATTTCTAAGTTATAAATAGTCTCACATTTCTTGTTAAAAATTTCTCAAAGCAATTTTCCTTTATATTTACCAAGTAAGTCCCAGCCTCTAGGCATGAAATTCACAATTTCCACAAACTGACCTCTGCCTACTTCTCCAGTCTGCTCTCTCATTATATGCTGTGACAATTTTAACACAGGAATACAATAAATTTATGCCTCATTCTCCCATTGAGAGGTGAGATCTTTGTGCTATCCACCCATATCTTAGAGTCTGAGTGGGCTTGAGGCTGCTTTAACCACTAGAGCTACCATGTGAGAATGTGATACCACTAAGGCTGCCATGATGGAGTGGCTATGTGAATTTCAGTTAAGCTGCTGGACCTGTGAGTAAAGAAGTCATCTTGGAAGTGTATTCTTCAACCAGCGATATTCTGTCTGTCACCAGTTTGTGACATCCCTGACATTCCATCCTTCTCCATTTCATGCCTCGGACATAGTGAAGCAAGGAAAAGCTAGCTTCTCTGTGCTCCATCTGATTCCTTGGCTTATAAAATCCATGAGCATCATAAAATGGTGATTGTTTTGTGACATTAGGTTGTGGGGTGCTTTTGTAAAGCAGCAGTAGATACCCAGAACCCATTTCTACTTTAACTTTCTCCTTGGCCAAATAACTATGGTTTCCTGAATATGAAATGGCATTTTCATCCTCGGTCCCTTTGTATGTGCTCTTTTCTCTAACATTGTTCACTGAGTAACTTGTGTTCTGTTGAATTAATTAACATGTCTATTAAACGATCTGCTTAAATATCTAGGTACTTTATAAGGTTGTGGGTAATTTGAAAAGTAACATCATTTTATCATTTTATCTTAGCCACATATCCAACGTATCTTTTGGCACATGGTGAGGGTCAGTTTATTTGTGGAAAGGTCACATTTGAACTTTCAAATCACCAGTGGAAAAGAACACAAGGTTCTAATCTAATATATAAATGATCAATAGCAATAATATATTTCATTAAGCCCTATGGTATGCATTGACTCTGACCAAGTAGATAGCGGTTGGTTCATCAAAACATAAAAATCAGGTAGAGAACAGTAATTTTTAAATGGATGTGTTTAATACAAAGTAGTTGAATAAGCTATATTTGTCAGAGGAAAACAGAATATAAAGGCAATCTTTCACATTACATAAGTTTTTATAACTCTTTATCTATTAAGAATTTATAGAAAATCATTTTAGAATCATCCTTGTTTCCAGCCTTATCTATTTACCCTCAATCTTAGAGTCACATAAATATATCACAAGAGAGGAAATCCCTATTCAGAAGCTCTATATAGTGACACATTTAGTACTCTTGATTCCCAAAGAAAGAGAAAACCACGTTTAATTATAATATCATGTTTGTTTTTTAAAAAACATTATTCACAGGAAACAATGTGGAATATAAACAAATCTCAGAGTATAAAATAAGGCATTTCTTGGGTTTGGGTTTTAGTGGGCAAATTTTACCTCCCAATTTTCTCTTTAATAATACTGTATTATGTTTAAAAGACAGACATTATTTTCTTTTAAATTCACTGAAAATGGCTTGAGCATGGGAATAAAGTCCCAAGATATACTATAATGAAATATACTTTTTAATGTCTTATGTTAAGGAATTTTAAGCAAAAGAACAAACTTTGAAGACAAACATATATTCACTAAAGGTTTTAAGACTGAGATAGATGGAAATAAATTTCTTTATATGTCCTATGATTGCTTGGGATAGAAATGAAACCATATATTCGAATTAAGATTAAAAGAGTTCCTTAAACCAAATTATTTATTTAAAGCCTTCTGCAGGCTCCTTGTGAACTGCTATAAAATGATAACTAACAAGCCATTAGCGGTAAGAGAGAGATGTATCTAGCCACTTCTGCAAATATATCTTTGGTACCTCAAAACTATATGCGGTCCTTAAAAATATTTAAGACATTTTGCAAAAACTGTCCTTGCTGCAGAGTATATCATAAAATACTTTTTCCGTTTGCCAAGAGTTCACTGAAAACAGTTATTGCCTAATCCATAAATAAGTCAGAAACAGCTTTTATCCCCATGTGTTTCTTTTTAGTAACTGCGTGGCTGAAATATCATCTGAGTTGCATTTGGGACAGGTTATTGTGATAACTTATGTCATTAGTAAAATATGGCATGCAAATATGTTATAACCTCTGTCTTATCTTAAATTTCCACAGACAGTTAATATGGCCACCTGCAGGGTCTGCTTTTGTGAGATCTGAAAACAGTAACTAAAGAGGGGACAGGCCTGTGTAACATATTACGGCATCAAAGTCTCTTGCTCATTTAGGAATGTCAAACTTCAAGATAAAGGACAATTCAGGAAACAGGGTGATATTTCTTTCACAATATCACCATAAATTAGATTTTCCACAATGCTTTTACTTACACATAGCTCAAAGTACTATGCTACGATGCTGATCTGTGGATGTTTTTCCATTTTCAATTTTTAGTATGGAGTAAAATTACATCTCAATACATTCAGAGCTTCATTCCAAAAGTTCATTTGAATGTAACCACCTTAAAAAACTGGAACTTGAATACTGGTAGAAAAAGTTATTTGGTCAAACTAAAAATTTAAACAAACTTAGGCAAAGACCATATGGATCAGTGAAAAATCAGATTATTTAATACTTCTAAAAACTTTAAAAGCATTGTAGTCATCACAAAATATGTTAAATTATTTCTTAGTACACATGTTCTGGAAAATAACATTTATTACATTTATAAAACGAATATATATAAAGTATGTGAAGATTTGCGGAAAATCTATTCTATCAAGTCCTTATAATTGGGCTGTTCTCCATTTACTACAAAGAAAATATAATCATCAATATAATCATATTCAAACCAGCCCAATTGTCCCATAGCCTGGATATTTATGGTTTCTTTTGAATAAACATAGAAATTGACCCTTCTAGTCTTAAAACTTGAGAAACTTACGGTTATATTATCTGGATTTTTTCCTCAGGAAACCAACCATCAGGCATCCCAAATAGTGTCAAGGAACTGAAACTTACCAGATAATTGTATCTGGACAATAAGACACCAGGCCCCCCATCTGTCATGATTGCTTAACTGACCACCTGCTTCCTGTTGACCAACTCCTTTATCCCTCCCTAATTCCTGTTTTCCCACACATAGTCACATTTCTGCCTTGCCATATAAACCCCTAATTTTAGTTGAATTTGAGAGCAGTCTCTCTTCTCCTCAGCGGTAGCATCCAATGAAAGGCTTCTTCCCTGGCAATACTCATTCTCTCAATAATTGGCTTTCTATGCAGTACACAGCAGGATCTAGACCAAATCCTTGGCATTTCAGTAACAATATTAGTAAGAAGTGGCTGGGGTTGGCCAGGCACGGTGGCTCACCCCTGTAATCCCAGCACTTTGGGAAGCCGAGGCAGGTGGATCATAAGGTCAGGAGATCAAGACCATCCTGGCCAAAGTGGTGAAACCGTGTCTCTACTAAAAATACAAAAAAATTAGCTGGGAGTGGTGGCATACACCTGTAGTCCCAGCTACGCAGGAGGCTGAGGCAGAAGAATCACTTGAACCCAGGAGGCGGAGATTGCAGTGAGCTCAGATTGTGCCACTGCACTACAGCCTGGGTGACAGTGCGAGACTCCATCTCAAAAAAAAAAAAGAAGTGGCTGGGGTCACAGTATATCTCTGATGGGTGAGCATTGGTCTAGAGTCTGCCACACAGCAGAAAGAGAAGACTTTTTAATTAAAAAAAAAAATCTTGTGAGACTGAGATATCAATCAGAAAGAGGGAGGCATTTCGGATGGTCAGAAATAGAAGCACAGAAAAGGGTATATGAAGAAGTATATGTTGAAAGTGTGCCCTTGACTAATGGTTAAAGATTCATAAGCAAGACTAGGTTGCTGAAACATGCAAATCTCCTAAATCTATTTCCATGCTCACCCAGTTATCTCCTGCTTATAATTTGGCTACAGAAAAATAATTTAATGATCCTACTGACGTAATTATTACAGCTTGTTTTTTATTTTTAGTGTTTTTTTTTTTCTTCTCCTATTGTTTGTTAGAGGAGGAATCTCACTCTGTGCCCAGTCTGGAATGCAGGGGGTGCAATTATGGCTCAGTGCAGCCTTGACCTCTTAGTTTCAAGCCATCCTCTCACCTCAGCCTCCCAAGTAACTAGGACTGTAGGCACATATCACCAACTCTGGCTAACTTTATTATTATTATTATTATTATTATTATATTGTACTTTTTGTAGAGACAGGGTCTCACAGTGATGACTAGGCTGGTCTGGAACTCCTGGCCTCAGGTGATCTGCCTGCCTTGGCCTCCCAGAATGCTGGGATTACAGGCATGAGCTACCATGCCCAGACAATTATGAACTTTGAGACAGTGCAGTTTTTACTAGAAGTCAGTAATTTGAAAAGTTATTGACTTATAATGAAAAAAGGTCCATAATTAATAATATGTTTTCTACTACATACTAACCTCAATTTTTTGAGGCTGAAGCTCTGAATGTATTGAGATGTAATTTTACTCCACATTGAAAATTGTAATTAATAAATTCAATAGTTATCTTTTCAACATCTTATGAGACCGACAGCTTAATCAGAAAGAGGGAGGCTTCGGATGTTCAGAAGTAGAAGCATAGAAAAATGAATATGAATAGTTAATAGTTATTGACTTTATTAATTACAATTCTAAAAATTTATTAAAAATTATAAAGATTGACTTTATTAATCTGTTTTTCTTCTAAAGACTAACCTCAAAAAGTTGAGATGAGGTTAGTCTTTAGGAGAAAACAGATTAATAAATTCAGAAAACAGATTAATAAATTCAATAGCTATCGACTTTAATACATTTTAAAAATTTTTAATAAATTTTAACTTTTTGATGTTAGTCTTTACCAGAAAATATTAATAAATAATTTTATATGGTATAAAACTGCAAATGAAATAATTACATATGTTATCAGTGCTTTATTTTAGAAGAAAGTGTCTCATACATGCCAAATACTTAGTACCTGTGGTTAGAATCAAATTTCTAGTGTTTGGTAGAAAATATCTAAAAAGGCCATCAGAATGTCCTGTGATAAAATTTTAAATGAATTAATCATAAATTAGTTACCATGAGTCACAGCTCTATTGCAATACACATTTCATATTTTAAAAACAGTTTGATAGGACAAATACTGGCTCACCATATTTTAAATCTAGATATTTAGGGCAAAAAGTGTGTCCTAAATTCTCTCTTTTTTTTTTTTTTTTTTTTGAGACAGAGTTTCACTCTTGTTACCAGCTGGAGTGGAATGGCATGATCTTGGCTCTGGCTCACTGCAATCTCCACCTCCGGGTTCAAGCGATTCTCCTGCCTCAGCCTCCTGAGTAGCTGAGATTACAGTACAGGCATATGCCACCACCCCCGGCTAATTTTTGTATTTTTAGTATAGACGGGGTTTCTCTATGTTGGCCAGGCTGGTCTCCAACTCCTGACCTCAGGTGATCCACCTGCCTAGGCCTCTCAAAGTGCTGGGATTACAGGCATGAGCCACTGCGCCTGGCCTTAAATTCTTAAATTAAGGGTTAGTCTAATACTTTCAACTGTATTTATATTCTCACAATTCTTTTGGAAAAATAATATACAGTTATGATGTTTTTATTTTACACCTATAAAATTAATTCTGATTTTTTAAGAAAAGTAAAACTAAGAAACTTTTTACAAACAAAACTAAACCAAAACCAACTAACTACCTGAACAACAACAACAAAAAAAGCATTTTAAACCATAATAACTGAATAATCCCAGAACAAAACATGCTGGCATATAGTGATCCTGGTTTACTTGGACTGATCTCCCCCAAACTGTCACAAAATGAGCTCTGGCCCTTATTCAAATTATCTACTATTTTATGCATAAATTCAAACAAATGTCACCTTTCACTAGACTTTGAGAAAGGCCTTTAGTAAGGAAGAATCAGACTATATGTCTTCATTCTGAAGAACACACACACACACACACACACACACACACACACACACACACACACAAACAATAGCTCCCATCTAAACACTCTATTGATTTTCAACTTTTAGAATCAACCTATCCTAAAAGCATGGAAGAATCAGGTATGTGTACAAAATAGATTAATCTTACGAACACTGATAACAAAAAAGAAAAAGCGCCAATAATAAGAGATTGGAAATCGCTGGTGGATAGAGGAGAACCAAACCGAAGTGTTAATATCCAGGTTTTACAAAATAGAATACCAAAAGATACCTACAGGTGATTGAAAAGAAAGATGTTATTCTATTATATAAAGTTACAAAGTCAACCAATAAAAGAACTAAAGATAGTGGAGTCTAACTATGTTAGTAGCACTCCAAGAAAGATCTGCCTTATTTACTAGGTTTTAAAACTGACATATACAAATTGTGTATCTCCATCTGTAATTCCTCCCTCTCATTCTTTTGTACAGATTCCAGTGAAGTTATCATAGCAACTACCTCAATGAAAAGCTCTCATCAAAGTCTCCAGTGCAAAAGCCACAGGTCAGTTCTCAGTCTTTATCCCACTTACAAGCACCATACTTGCCTGACTCTGAAATAACCAATATAGTAAAATGTTTAATCTTTACCCACATAAAGTGCATCCCAAGAATACTGACATAGGGGCAGGTGTAGTGGCTCATGCCTATAATCCCAGCACTTTGGGAGGCCAAGGCGGGTGGATCACCTGAGGCCAGGAGTTCAAGACCACCCTGGCCAACATGAAGAAACTCCATCTCCACAAAAAATAACAACAACAAAAAATTAGCTGGCAGTGGTGGTGGGTGCCTGTAATCCCAGCTACTAGGGAGGCTGAGGCAGGAGAATCGCTTGAACCCGGGAGGCGGAGGTTGCAGTGACCTGAGATTGAGCCACTGTACTCCAGCTTGGGAGACAGAGTGAGACTGTCTCAAAACAAAACAAAACAACAAAAATACTGACATAGATAAAATCTAATTTTTATATTATATATAAATTTTTAAAAATTGATTATTTGCTTAATCAAGCCTTTATCACTCCAAATATAGCCAAATATTTTCTTGTAATAAATTTAGGAAACTTAAAAATCTGAGTCCTACCTTTACTTTAATATAATCTTCATCTATAACAACCAAAACACCAGTGTTACAACATAAGTGTGTGCACATGCACATATAAACTTTCTCTCTTAATATTACATATTCTATGTTTCCAAATGCAGTCATTTAAGAATAATTTCTTCCCTTTCAATTATTTATCTCTAGAAATAAAATCCTGCTTTAAATGATGATTTATAAATATCCCTCTTCTTTTAGGTTTTCTTCTTGTTTTGTTTAAAGTTTAATTGATTAACTGACTTTTTTAAAGAGCACATGATAGGCCACAACACAGAACTGAATTAGGCAACTAATTGAAGCCAGGTTCACAGGGGGCTTAAATTACCAGAGCCTTCCTGTCATCTTAAATTAAACTTCCTTATATACTCCTCCAGATTTATAACCTTTGGCCAAAAAGCTGTAAACCATCCAGTTTCAGAGTGAATCTCCCAGAAAGAAATAATGTTTCCTGGAAAAGATACCCTGGAAGGCAAATGTCCTCTATGGTAAGGGGGTTCCAAGAGCAACGTGTGTGGTAGGGGTCACAGGAACCTTGGAAAGGGGCTGCAAGGAAACAGACAAGTCATTCAGAAAACATGTACCCCGGGGACTTCACAATTTAACTTGTGAGTCCTGTAGGAGCACGTTCATCTTAACTGAAAGTGGACACATTCTTGATTTGCTCCTACAAAATCAAAAGCAGAAGGATATATGATCATCTGCAGAGATCATGATCTTTCAAGTTCCCCAAATAATTTTATTTTTAATTCAGAAAGATTTGTCACCACTGGCTTTGCCACCTCTATCATCTATCTATGTAATCTCTTACCTCTACTTTCATATTCAATTTTCTTCTTTATACATGTTTTAATTGTATACTACATAAACTATTTATTCACGTGATTTAATAACCACTATCTGTGAGTTGGTAAAATTCATCAATTATTTGATAAAGAAAGGAAAGTCATTTCATAAGATAAATGCATGTGTTCTAAGAAAAAGCTTTTAACAAACAAAAATTTTTATCTTTTACATGTACTATCATCCTAACACCTTGAGTATAACTAGGTCAGTACATAAGAAAATCAAATTTCATTTTATATTTTCTGCACTGAAAGGTTTTTATAAGATATTCTTAGGAAAATCATGCATTCATTTACTGAGTATTGTTGGCTGGTATGTGCCAGGTACTGCACAGGGTTTTAGTGAAATGGAATTTTCTTCAGCTTTCATGTCAACTAGAGCTCTAATTGTCAAAATGTGACATATGAAAACGTAAGATTCACAGAAATAGCCTAGGATGAAAATGAATTTTATGAGTTTTAAAATTATAGGATTTATTTTTACATTGTTTCCTAGAATAAGAAATAGGATTTTCTTTATCTCCCAATCAATACCTGTGGAAAATAACTATGATACCAACACTCATATATGACTTTTTAGCATTTTATATTAAAGCACTTCTCATTTCCCCTTTTGGTTGGAGAGCAGAATTTTTATCTACTTTTTTCAAAATAAAATAGAAAATTAAGGACTATACAGTGAACTAGTTTTATTTCTTATGTTAAATAAATGCAAATAAGATGCTTAATATTTTGGAATATAGCAAGATGTTTAATCTTTACTCACACCAAGTCCATCCAAAAATACTGACACAGATAAAATCTAATTTTTATATTAAATATATTTAAATTTTAAAGAATTGATTACTTGGTTAATCAAGTCTTTCTCACTCCAAATACAGCCAAATAATTCCTTGTAATGAATTTAAGAAACTTAAAATCTGAATCCCCACCTTTATTTTAATACAGATCCAAGGCCTGGCAGTCTGATTCCAGAAGGGAACTCTTAATACTTAAGAGTTCTAGGTGCCACTTGAGCAGGACACGCATGCATGCACACTTGTGTACACACGCACACTCAAGCTCACATATGCACCTGTGCACCTATAGACACATACACACAAAGGTGGAGAGGGAGATGAGAGACAGGAGAGCAGAGTTTGTTGCTCTATTCTTTCCTCTTGGTCCCTGTTTAATTTTTTTCTCCTGTATATTTATTTCACTTGTCAACCTTTAAATCCAAATTTATGTTTAAATGAAAGCTATTCAAATTAAGTAAAAATATCTGGAGTTATTTTCAAAATAGCAAAATCAAATTAAAAATTAATAATGTATAAAATAAATGTTGTGGAAATATGTAGAATTATGCCAATTTATTTTAAAAAAAGAGAATAAAACAAACACTTTCACAGAACTGAAACAACGTACCCTAAGAAATTTTTATTAGTCTACAGAGAAAAAATATAAGAACATTTTCTGGCCAAATATCCAGAAAAGTACAGCAAGTTGTCATTTAAACTATTTACTTGGAAGGAACTTTGAAATCAATAGAAGTCCTCATAAATCATGACTTATGACTCACACCTGCAGCAAATGAAAATAAATTTGTCAATAGGATATTTTTCTGCATTAATTATCTTGGTTCTAACACATAGATACTATATTATGTTCCTATGTATATTATCATTATGGGCTTTTGAAAAATGCTTTAAAAATATAGATTGCTACAGGTAAGTCCACATAAATTTTAATTCATATATTAATGTGATACACCAAATCTATATCAATGAAAATAAGTATTAATGTCTTAAATATCATATTCTTTAAAACATGTAACAAATTCAATTAAAAGTAAGATTATTAAAAGTAAGACTTGAATTCTTCTACTGAATTCTTCTATTCTTGTCCTGAATACAACTTTTAGTAAAACTATTACTCTATAAACATTTATTAAATTATATATCAATTCAAAAGTAATTACATTCAATTTATCAAAAGAAAATTTTCCTAAGAGTCTACCTCAGCCTTAAAGGACACTGTTGAAAAGAATACTTTTCATAAACCTGTAATGAAAAATTTCAGACATCCTTCCACAAAATAGTATAAAAACCATGAGTATTATATATGGCTTTATACTTTTAAATACCCCACAGTTTCACAACAGCTATGTATACCCAGCAAGAAGAATAGGAAAAGAAACATTTTCCTAAAAAGAGTCATAACTACCAAGAAATTCTGGGCAAGAAATTCTGGACAAGAAATTCCACGTGGAAGATACAGAAAAAGAGTGAGGTAAAACAGTGTCAAGTGATATTCCATATCACTTCCAGAGTTAACATGCTTTATACAAAATAATTTGATTTCCTTAATTTTTTCAGCTACTATTCTTGTGTCTTGTTTATTTAAATTGCTTAAACCAAACTCTAGTAAATATTATTACTGGCACTTTTCAGAATCCATCTCTTTGTTCCAGCCATCCACACAAAAAATAATAATATATAAAACACTATGTCTTCCACTTTCTCCTTCTCTATGCTTATCAAAATCCAAGATACTTATCCTATAGAGATTTATTTTCCACTATGACTCTTACACAATCTCACCTGATATAACCAAAAGCCACGATGAGCCTAAAGAGCAAATATCTGCATTATTTTATAGTAAAAAATATACCCATCACTTCATAAACATTATATTATGTGCTATGTTTTTAGTAAAACTATTGCTTTTTTATTCATTTAAAAATTCACTGATGAGTGAAAATCTTCCAAAGGGAATAGAATTTACATAGTTATATAAAGAAATAAATATTTTTTACCATGAAGTAACAAAAAAGGTTGACATGGGGATTGATAGATGAAAGGTGATTTCTTAACAGTTGAACAACTGAAGTAAGTGAGACAGAGTAAGACGTGGTTCATAATGCATTTTGGAACATTATTTTAATTGACTGAGTCATTTCTAATTACCAAAGTCAGGGGTAACTTAGTAGGTTCCAAGCTTGAATTCTAAGGTGGACAAACTTAAGTATTTATATTTGTTTGACATGTGTACATATTTTCAAAGATGATGAAAGGGATTTTCATATGCTCTCTCCTCAAGAAAAATAATCATAACTATTTATGTAATAGAGCTAACTAACAAATACCCCAGTCATTGTTCAGGAACAAACATAGCAGTTTGCATGAAAGCTGTTAAGTGAAACTTCATTCTCTGATCATTATTTTTTGATATGGAAACTATGTTAGACTATAAGTTATTCCATCAAATACTAATCTAGTTGTTTCTATGAGAATATTCTGAGGATGTGATAAAAGTCTATAATCAACTGATTTTCAGTAAAGTTTATTTTAGATAATCTGGGTAATGTCTGTCGCCCAGGCTAGAGTGCAGTGGCGTGATCTCAGCTCTCTGCAACCTCTGCCTCCCGGGTTCAAGCAATTCTCTGCCCTAGGCTCCCAAGTAGCTGGGATTACTGGTGCCTGCCACCACGCCCAGCTACTTTTTGTATTTTTAGTAGAGGCAGGGTTTTACCATCTTGGCCAGGCTGGTCTTGAACTCCTGATCTCATGATCCACCCGCCTCGGCCTCCCAAAGTGCTGGGATAACAGTCATGAGCCACCGCACCTGGCCGAAGTTCTGCTTTTTAAAAGCAGAACTGAGGCTTCCTTGAAGAAGAATTTCTACCTGTGTACTGCAATTTCAGCTCACAAGAAGAGTTTTGCCTGCCCTCCCAACTGAGCTGCCCTTCAGATTTCATATTTGCCTAACCAGTATGCACAATCATACTAAACCAACTCTTCACAATAAATCTCTTGTTATATATCTTTTACTTGCTTGGCTCCTCTAGTTGAACACTGGCTAATATAAATCTAAATTGGAAAAAATAGTCAATAAAGAAAGAGAAAAGGAAGTTGTTATGATTTGGGAGCACTCCACCCCCGGCTGTGCTCTACATGTGCCAAAAGACTCAAGCCAGACAAATAATACATGTATGTGCATACATAACACACACACACATGCGCGTGCACATGCATACACACACACACACACACACACACACACATCAAAAACAGTATGCTCCCAAACCTCAAACTCCTATGTTTAACAGACCTGAAATTCTTGACAGATTTAATTAATCAAAAGCATCAATGAAAGGTAACTACATGACAAGGGACTAGGACTCAATAGCACATTCCAAATACTTAAGTCATTTGTAAAAGAAAGTAGCCATGCCACATTACTTACATCAAAGACATTTTACACTTTGATACAGAACAACAATCTTTAGAAAGCAAACCAAATATGTCACCCAAAAGATGATAGATGTTGCTTGTCCAAGCAAATGAAGAGTGGTTTTAATTTCTATCACATGAGTCAAATAAACCCATCACACTGATACAAGTACATAAGTATGTTTTTCAAACTCGTGGACAATATTTTGTTAAAAACAAGTTGTATCTACACAAACTGTTTGAAACACATTCCCTACTTTTTTCCTTACCTGGACTGCATATCTTGTTGAGTTTTGGCCTGGCTGGCTTCCGATGGAGGGGAAGCGTGAGTAACTCGCTGCTGAAGTTCCACCAAGGACTGATAATACTGCTGCTGATGGTGTTGTTGCTGCTTGTAGCGAGACAAACTGAAAAACAGCCCTAGAATGGCTTTTAAGTTTCCATTTCTTATTTCTGTATGAAATGAAAAACACATACAAAATAGCATCATATGTATTGAATGTCCCTTTTAATAAATTTAATTCTAGATGCAATCATCTTGAATCTATGAAGACAGAAATACAACTTAATTCTCTCAGTCACTGATTCAAACAAACCTGAATTTCTGAAACATGTTAACATTTCCAAAAACGTGGAATTTCAGGAGAGAATAAAAGGATAAAAGGTAAAAAGAACAAAGTGCACTCAGAAGTGATATTCTTTGTTGACCCTGAACTACAATTTTTCTCCAGTTAGCTGCTTCTTGGAATAAATGAGCTCTCTCTTGTGCTAACCATATGATTATTTAGCATGTTGTTTTCCTTACAACTGTTGCCATCATAGCAGTGGCAATGAACTGGAGAAAGAAAGCCACTTAAATGTTGGTTATCCTGCATTTATAAATGTTGATGACGTGGATACACCTCATAATACCAACTGAATTCATTGCAATCAAATTTCTAAATCATCCACTCACCAACTCATTTATGCATATTTGTGTATGTCTATATCTTCAAAATATATACCCATATTTATCAAAATATATATGTGTGTATGTATATCTTTCAAAAACCAGACATATCAAGTTTTAATGTTCCAATTATTTTATTTTTAATTTATGCCATATATTAATAAATAATGAAGATCAGCTTATATTAGATTACACAACTGAATAAGTATAAGGAGAAATCCTTGTTCTAACAGACGAAGCTCCTGTGTAAGGTTTTCAAATATTGAATAAAAAAATTAAATTTACAAGGAAGGCTACACATAAGCCTACCTATTTCTCCTGTAGTTATAACTTTAAAAGTAGGAAAAGAGAAGGAAGTAAACCTTGAAAGCAGGCTACACAACCTGTAATCAAATTTTAAGTAAAACTTGCTGCTGGCAATAAAATACATCCTCCTCTGAGATTAAGGTTTATGTCCCCTTTTGGAGTTTAGGAAAATTAGCCAATTCTTTAGATTTCTTGCTCTCTGATGGTTTATCACATAACTCAAACTATGCAGTAAAGTAATTCATATAAAATGACCCTCTGAGTTGTTCTATTTCCCCCCAAACATTTCTCACATTTCTCACAGTTTTTGTCATATTGAAGAACTGCTTTCATCAATCTGAGGCTATAGTGAAAGTGTTAATTTTCTCCTATAAATCTGAAAGATTTTGTTTAAATACATATTTTTTTAAATTATTGTTTTATTATTTTGCATGTTTAATTAATTCAGAAAGTAATTTTTGAGCATTCATATATTTTTTAAAGATGAATGAAAATCAAGAGGCTTATATTAATAAAGGTTTTCATAAGGAAGAGACACAAAAAGTGAACAAATGGCAGCATTTCTAGCCTGCCTCTAACTACTTAGCAACATATTCTCCTGGGGAATTTTATTCAAATGTTATTTTAAGTTACAGAACTACCAGTTAGGTTTGAACCTAAACTCCTTGTCTATTAAATGTGTAATTTAATTATATATCATAACATATTAAAATAAAATAAATTTAAATGTCAGTGTTGTCAAGTATGGCAAATTTTATCTCATATTATATTAAGCTTTTGCAAACTTTTGCCACCCTTTATATGTGAAAGTAGAATAAATTCAGAAAAAGATAAATGTCAAAACTTGTTCAAGGTTTTCCCATTTTGCTGTCTTTCAATTTTAGTGATGCTCTTTTGCATGTTTAATGATTTAAAACATTTATATATAACAGTGATTAATACTGTTAGTTGTACTTATTTAAAAACTCAGAGTGACTTATTTAAACTTACCAACTATTTTGACTATCACTACCAACTTGAATATATTATAGAAATGTTATTGATAAAATAATATTTAAGATTTAATTAAAATATTTTACCTATATTTATGTCCATCCAACACTTGTCTAATTATCTACTTATCTACTTAAGAAATCTAATTATACTACACACTGGTAATAACATAAAGACGTCTTGTTGATTCACTCCCCCTCCCATATACTTGGTTATGACAAGAACAGTTCTGGCAGAATATGGAAACGTTTAAATACTTAAAGCACATATTAATAACCATTATGTTTATGTTTCGGTTCTCTTGAAGACTTCACCAATTTCCTTTATCATATTAAAGAGCAGTATACTCCAATGGTACATTTCTTACTTATAAATAATAATTTTAAAACATTGATGCCATTTGTGACAATTGTCATTCTTTTTCTTACCTTCAGCAGATAGACCTTGAACATTTACCCCTCTGGCTGCTAGAAAACTAAGGCAGACATCAACATTTTCAATCTGCAACATGAAAAGCAGTGAAAAAGAAACTTAGAGGATTATATTTTAATAAAGACATGTGCCCAATGAAACCAGAAAGAACGATAAAGAACGAATAGTTTACATTCATTTCATACTAGAAGTCTTAACCAGAGTTTAACTAGAATTATTTTGACTAATTGCAGAATGAATATAAAGCTTTCATTGTCCATATGGTACTTACAAACAATTCATAAAGGCCTGATCAAGAATGGCATTCTTGCAGATTAGCAACCCACCTACTTAACATAAAACTGGATTTTGTACTTTGCAAATAAGTCCCAGTGAAAGCATCCATCCAGATTGAGATTGTTTCATGTTGCATGCGAGTCTTAGAATGTTAGGATGTGGGTAATTTAGATTCAACCACCCATATTTGTTAGGTATGTCAAAAGACAGATAAGAGGGACAAAGGATTAATATAATATGAAAATGAAGCATATTTTCATCCTAAACCTAGCAAATCTTTATTTTAAAAATGTATTTGCATTTCTAGAGGTGAATTATCTTCTGATTAAATATAGGTGTTGTCTGTGCTATTTTAAAAGGGTGATTCCCATGGCTTTTTTTTCTTTTCCTTTTTGAGACAGAATGGTGCTCTGTCATACAGGCTGGAGTGCAGTGGCACAATCTCAGCTCACTGAAACCTTCACATCCCAGGTTCAAGCAATTCTGCCTCAGCGTCCCAAGTAGCTGGGACTACAGGTGTGGGCCACCACACCCGGCTAAATTTTTGTATTTTTATAGAGAAAGGGTTTTGCCATGTTGGCTAGGCTGATCTCGAACTCCTGACCTCAAGTGATCCACCTGCCTCGGCCTCCCAAAGTTCTGGAATTACAGGCATGAGGTACCACACCCAGGTCCCATGGCTTTTAAATGATTGGTTTCAATATGATTACCAGTTTATAACCATTTGTGGTGAGAAGCAAAAAAAAAAAAAGATGACAATTATGTTAATTAAGATGTTGATCTCAATATTGATCATGGCATTATATAGCAGTCACACAACTAAGACTTGTTAGAGTATAGAAAGCTAAAAATTTCCAACTCTTTGCGATCCATCTCCCCTGGATTTTGAGGTATTCTATAAATCTTAAGATTCTACAGTAAAGAAGAGAATTGAAATTAATAACTTGGCAAGGTATTATTGTCTGTCTTACTAAATTCTCATCAAAAGCTATGCATGAGGACCCACAGAGTTCTGTCAGTATCTTCTCTAGCTTAGCTTCATGGTAAGGTCAAAATGTCTCTTAGAGAAAATAAAAAGAAAAAATGGATTCAAAATCTATCCTTATAAAATAAACTATTTACATTCCTTTAAATTGTAATTTTGTACGAAAATTGATACTATCCAATGACACGCTTTTTGCTTAATAATGACCACAGCCAAGGTATACTTATTTGCTTTGAGGAAAAAAAATATTTACATTAATTAACTTCAAAGTAAGTTTTACTGAAATTATTCTAATGAATAAAGAATAGAGGCCAGGTACTGTGGCTCACGCCTGTAATCCCAGCACTTTGGGAGGCCAAAGTGGGTGGATCACGAGATTAAGAAATTGATACCATCTGGGCAACATGGTGAAATCTCATCTCTACTAAAAATACAAAAATTAGCTGGGCCTGGTAGCGCATGCCTGTAGTCCCAGCTACTTGGGAAGCTGAGGCAGGAGAATCCCTTGAACCTGAGATGGGGAGACTGCAGTGAGCCAAGATCGCGCCACTGGACTCCAGGCTGGTGACAGAGTGAGACTCCATCCAAAAATACAGTTGAACATGCTGAATACAACATAATACAATAAATCTGATTGTTCTGCCCATCAGCATCTTAATATCCAATGAGGCTATAGTGCTGAGATGTATATTAATTCTTTCCTTTCATCATATTTCATTCTGCTACTAGCTATAAGATTACATAAGGAAAGAAAGGAGAAGGAATGATAAGAATTGAGTCAAATTGGATGTTTTCTATCCATCCAAAGTGTTCTTTTAAATGTATTTCTTTCAGACTTATTAAAAATTAGTAAAAGAAAGTTGCCAAATAATTATTGTGGTCTAATATTAAGAAAGAGAATGTGATGGAATATTTTTAAATGTTTGCAAGAGCAGTACTAAAGTTCATGATTTCTGTGCAATTATATACCTTCTACAGAATAAAGGAAGATTTCTGACCCAAATGTGATTTGCCATAAAAACGTTAATAGGATATCATTACCTAAAATTTAGTTACTCATATTATACATGAACAGGTTAGCTCACTGAAAATCCAGCAAAGGCCTGTCGAGTCTGTAAGTAAGCTTGTAAGATAATTTTTGTCTACCATTTAACCAGCCTATAAAATAAACTGATTCCTAGATTGGGTGTTAGACACAACTCTTTCTCTCTCAACTTGCACCACAATCAGAAGGGGAATGTAAAAGGGCTCCAAAAGAAGAAGAACAACAAAAAAAACTATTGAAAATACATTCTTTTTTATTTTCAAATTTATTTATCAGGAGCATTCAACCATTTGTACTATTCTCTCATGGTCATTCATTATGAGGACCAACAATTTAAGATAGTTAATTATGTTCCCCATTATTACCTGAGAAGTATGTAATAGCAACAGAATAAGTACTTGAATACACAGTTTCCAATATGACTATTAAAGGCTAGTCCATTAGAGTTCATTTATTTATTCAACAATATTTATTTATTATTAACAATTTATCAAAATTTCTCACAATGTATCAGCATAATAAACATGACTTTTAAGAAAATAATATATTTCCCCACTTAATTCTAGTCATTCTATAAATTCAATCACATTTGTTAGTACATACTATGCTATATGTTTTACAGTAAAATAAGTGGTTTTAAGATATCTTGTTAAATGTCATTTATATGCTGAATTTCTCACCAGAGACATAGTTTAAGATAATTTGAGTGGATTTTAAAAAAATAAAATAATATTCGCTGGTTAATAATTTTATTTCAAGAAATTCTAAAGATTATTTTATCATTTTTAATATAGATTTCCCTTAAAACATCTCCTAGTTATTATAAATAGACCTAGTATAAACACTGTTTTAATTGCATTTTTCCATATTAAATGACAATTGTTCCTTAAACTAAAAACCTCTAAAACTTTTTGGTAACTTACAAACAGATAAAAGTTATTTTACCGTCAAATTGAGCCAAGTAATTGTAACCTGTTTTATTTTCCTTCATTATTGTTTGAATCGGATCTCAAACTACCAAAGTTCAAATTATATTTTAACAGCAATAATTTGGGTGAAATTTTAATTAGAATAACTTGATGTGCTTTAATATTTTCTAAAATATTGACTGTGACCCATAGAAAGAAATACATTGAATAGCACAACCCAATATGCATATACATAATTATAATGGAGACAAAGTTTCACGGAATAATACTTTACCTTACTAAATTCAGGTTACTGTGATGCTTCCTAGTACACTATACTGTCTTCTGTTTAATCTATTTAGATGTTGTTTAAAATCCACTAGATGGATTTCAGGGTCCATTAATGAATGGCAATCCACAATATGAAAAATACAGCCCTAAAGACCAGAGTATTGCCATGCCTACATCGCCTCTTTTCTGGTGGGGTTTGTAGCAGGTGGTATGCAGTAGGGGGCATATTCAAGGGTAGTGACAAGGGAAGTAAAGTGACAATGAAGGTGATGAGAAATGGGCAGATTCTGGATGTTTTCTGAGAGAATTTTATGGGAAGATTTGGCATTTAAAAGAAAGAGAAGAGTCAAGAATAACTCCAAGGTTTGGGGCTTTAATCATAAGAAGGATGAAGTCTTTATCCACTGAGATAGAAAAGATCATGAATGGAAGTAGGTTTATTTTTTGACATGCTGCTGGTCCATCAAACATCCAATAGGAGATGGTTAGTAGGCAGTAGGACACGCAATCTGGAGTTCAACTGACAGGTTGGAGTGAAAATCTAAATTCAAAATTTTTGGTGATGTGAATGAAGTCTTGAGACCGTATTATCAACAAAAGAATGCAGACATAAAAGATAAGAGGAACAAACATTGAGCTTTGGATATTATCATTGGAAAGAAGAGGAGGAACGAACAGAGAAGACTGAACAAAGCCACTGGGAAGTATGAGGAAAATCAGGAAAGGATGGGGTACAGAAAACTACCTGAATAAAAGATTTTAAAAACAGGAGAAAGGAGCTCTATCAAAAGCTGCTGACAAATCATGTAAGACAAGAAGCTAACAGTTGACCACTAGTTTTAGAATTAAATAAATCAACTCAAAAAGGTGATCATAATACTGCTTATCAAATAGCAAATCCCAAATATATAAATTAAATACTATTAAAGTATATAACATAATATACACACATATAAATTAAATATTAAAGTATATATTACATATTACATATGTGTGTGTGTTTGTGTGTGTAAAATATATACATAGAGGACTAGCCAGAATGTAAGCTCCATGTATATGTGTATATATGTGTGAATATATACATAATATAGACACTCCATGGATATCTACACATCTACAAAAAATATATACATATATGTATATTAGGTATACATAATATGTATATGTGTATATATTATGTGCATAATACACATTATATATTATATATACATATATGTATATATACATAATATACACAAAATATATACATATATGTATATTAGGTATATATATTTTATAATATATAATACACACTTTAATAATATATATAACTAACATGTAATATAATTATATATGTGTAATATATATTATTAAATATATAATATATAATGTATATTACATATGTGTAATATATGTTATATATGTTATTAAAGTATATATTGATATATATTGCATATATTAATGTATATATCATGATGTATACTTTAATAATCTATAATATATATATATGACTAATCAGAATGTATGCTTTGTATTGATTCTTTTTAATTTTGTCTACTGCTCTCTCCCCAGTCTAAATGTATGTCTCAGGTGATCTACAAACAATTGCTGAGGAAATAAATGAACTACAGCAAGGATAAAATAGTGTTTTCATGCCTGAAGCAGTCAAATAAAAAACATTTCATATGTGTAACAGACGTTATATATGTCATTAAAGTATAGATTGTGATATATATCACATGTATTAATGTATATATCATGATGTATACTTTAATAATCTGTAATATATATATGTGACTAATCAGAATGTATGCTTTGTATTGATTCTTTTTAATTTTGTCTCCTGCTCTCTCTCCAGTCTAAATGTATGTCTTAGGTGATCTACAAACAATTGCTGAGGAAACAAATGAACTACAACAAGGATAAAATAGTGTTTTCATGCCTGAAGCAGTCAAATAAAAAAGAGAAATAATTAAACTCTAATTGGAAATAATATTAGCAGTCAAATTCATTATGTCTCCTGAACATTGACCCTCATGAGCTGACTTACTTCTATGGAATCCTAAGCCTTTCCTCTGAAGTATATGAACTCATCTCTGCTGGTGGGAACAGGCATTTCTCTTATCACATTTACCCTCCCCACCTCCAGGACCTCACACCATGCCAGGCACAATCAATGCTTAATACATTATTGTTGACTGTCTGAATGAATTAATAAATTGACACATAGGATCCGTTATATAAACTCTAGTAGCATTTGGCCCGCTACATGTTCCAAAACTTAGTTTTTGGTCTTTTTCTTTTGTAGGGTCAGGGAAGAAATTCTACTCTGAAGTAGAAAGATGTTGATGCGCGTAGAAAACCAAAACTTCAGCTGGGAGCAGTGGCTCACGCCTGTAATCCCAGCACTTTGGGGGGCCAAGGCAGGCGGACCACAGGGTCAAGAGATCGAGACCATCCTGGCCAACATGGTGAAACCCCGTCTCTACTGAAATACAAAAATTATCTGGGCATGGTGGTGTAGTCCCATCTACTTGGGAGGCTGAGGCAGGAGAACTGCTTGAACCCGGGAGGCGGAGGTTGCAGTGAGCTGAGATCACGCCATTGCACTCTAGCCTGGTGCCTAGCAACAGAGCGAAACTCTGTCTCAAAAAAAATAAATAAATAAAAAAAGAAAGAAAACCAAAACCTAATCATAACAGGCAAATAAGTGAGAAATACAAATAAAAATTAAAAGCATATCATATACATAATTACTTAGAAGATTCAGTTAAATTTTACATGTAAAACACTTAGCACAATATAATACATAGTAGGGATTTAATAACTCAAAACAACAAAAAATACCTATTATTATTATTCTAACAGTTTTTAATATTAATGGAGGGTAACAATGCTATAATGGTATAAATGATGCCATTTCACAACACAGCCTCTTTCACTTTTGGCATTACATAGACTTTCCTGAGAATTATCCACATCCCATTAAACTCACATCCCAAAGTTTTAATCCAGTGGTTCCTAAACTCTGCTACATTTAAGAATAAACTGAGGATCTTTTGAAACCATAGATGCCAAATTTACACTCTCATAAGTTAAATCAGAATGTTAGCGGATAGGAGCCAGTTTTCAGTATATGTTACAAATCCCCAGGTGATTCCAATTTGTAGCAAAACTTGTAAATTACAACTTCGAACTATATTCTTCCAAGGAAGTAACTGGAGATAATTTCAGTTTACTGCCATGTGGATGCAGGAATTGCACTGTTCACAATAGAGTAATACATTTTTCTTATTTGGACCATGATACTATATAATTCATGTGTTATTCCTGTGATATTAAAACATACATTCCTTTAGAGCAGTAATACAAAGAAATTCATTATGATTTCAATGGACACCACATTTCTTATTTGACTCAGGTCACAGTCACATTCTGTAGCTTACAGACAGTCACTCTCAGGGCTTTTACTTGACCTTTATTATGTCAGCCACAATTTAATGTCAAGCACAATTTCTTGGGCCCTTTTTTCTACTTGTGGCTTACTTTTTATTGGCATGGAACACCTACTTTCCTCTCTTTTTCATGTTAAATTTAAGCATGGCTTGATAACTATAAAAATTTTGGCTATGTAATGAAAATAAAATGAAAAGTTTCTGAGAGCTAGATCCAGTCATTATTTTCAGAAGTAACCAAATGTATGGATACATTGAGCCTTAAGGTTTTGATATTTCATCAAAATACTTAATGTTATCATAATGCCCTAAAGAAAAACACAGTTTTGTTAGAGTAATTCTTAAAATGGACTGTCATTTTCATTATTAGAGAAACTAAACAAATTTAATAGAAATTAGTCCATACTTTTAGAACTGAGTAGTTTCTATGTATATAATTAATATTAGCATCCTGTAGCACTACCATTTTTTGTGTACTATCAAACAAACCAGTTATTTATTTATTCATCATAAATGTATCAAACTGATTATACCTGAAAATGTGCTCAGTGCATCAATTTAAAGACACCACCACTATTTTCATGTATTCTAAAGGGCAATGGATTATTTCAACTACTTACATAAAAAATGAAACAGAAATTTTTCAAGGGAGAATTTTTTTGATTGTCTAATTTGTAGTTATATATTTATACTGACCCTAACATACTTGCTAAATATGAGCATGTCTAATTGCTAAATTACAGATTGGGTTTCAGACGAGAAAAGGGAGAGTTTTCATCACCTTCACATATGAAAACTCAAGACATGTACCAGTATAATTTTAACTTCAATTTTTTTTTGAAATCTGAGGGTTAACATGTGTTCTTGACATGTCAACCAGAGAGTATGTATTAGAAATACTGACATTGGCAGGGTGCAGTGGTTCACATTGTATTCCCAGCACTTAAGGAGGCCAAGGCAGGCAGATCACCTGAGGTCAGGAGTTAGAAACCAGCCTGGCCAACATGGCAAAACCCGTCTCTACTAAAAATACAAAAATTAGCCTGATGTGGTGGCAGGTGCCTGTAATCCCAGCTACTTCAGGGACGCTGAGGCATGAGGATCACTTGAACCCGCAAGGTGAAGGTTGCAGTGAGCTGAAATCATGCCACTGCACTCCCGCCAGGGGCATAGAGCAAGACTGTCTCAAAAAACAACAACAAAAACGAAAAACAACAAAAAAAGAAAAAAATCTAATATTTATTCACTTCAGTGTTGAATACACTATTTTAAAAATGTAGGGCTTCTAATCAGCACAGTTCTTTGTTGAAATCATACACTTTAAGCTGTGTGTTTTATGACAGCCAGCCTTTTAGCATTTTTTACTGCAACTATAACCTGTTTCAGGACATGTAACTGGAAGCATCTATCACAATATTTAAAAAGTAGTAGCTTGTCTATTCACATATTTTTTACGCTTACTTATGGATAGTTAATGAAAATTACAGTTGGTACTAAATATCAAGATATGATTAATAACCTCCTTACAGTTTGTGATTAAATCTAAACTACGGCACAACACTTAACATCAACTATCAACTGTTTATTATGGCCAAAGAGCTCTGCTAAATGGTGAAGGGATATAAAAATGAATGATAAGATATTTGCCTTTGCGAGCTTGTAAAATAGCTGAGGAGACAGAAAAGATTCATAAATTGTCATAACGTAAGACATAACATGATAAATTTCAAAAGAGAATTATAAACAACTCTGTAGAGCAGCGAGGAGAATGGAATTATTGATTTCCACTACAGATATGGGGAAAGTTTCACAGAATGTCATTTAAATTTAAAAGTTAAGTTGCGGCTGGGCGCTGTGGCTCAGGCATATACTCCCAGCACTTTGAGAGGCCAAGGTGGGTGGATTACCTGAGGTCAGGAGTTTGAGACCAGCCTGGCCAATATGATGAAACCTGGTCTCTACTAAAAATACAAAAATCAGCCAGGTGTGGTGGCACATGCCTGTAATTCCAGCTACTCGGGAGGCAGGGGCAGGAAAATTGGCTTGAACCTGGAAGGCAGACGTTGCAGTGAGCCGAGATCGCGCCACTGCATTCCAGCCTGACCGACAGAGAGCAACTCTGTCTCAAATAAATAAATAAATAAATAAATAGATGACAGATAGATAGACAGATAGATAGATAGACAGATAAATAAATAAGCAAGCTACGCTGGTAGACAAGCATCAGAAGGAGGAACGGCGCATGCCAACTAGAGCAACTATAAGGAAAACTGTTCACAAGGATGCTTGAGAACAGATGGCGCCAGTCCCTACCTTCTGCAATTATGCATATAGGGCTGACTTTGACCTGGGATTTAAAACACTGTGTTTCCCACTGGACTCAAACCCTGCTACAATGTAAAAAGTTAAATAATCAAAAACCAGGTAACAGGTATAATACCTCAAATATTTATTTCTCTCTGTATAAGAAATGCATCCAAGTTAGAACATGGCTAAAGTGCTAGATATTGCTGTTGAGAATCATACATAGAGAATATCTAAAAAAACATAAACCAATTCTAACTTTGGCTATTTCAGGAAGGTATATTCTTTTGTGACTTGTGCTATTTTTGATGAACTATACTTCTTATTTTTCACAATAAACATGTAATACTAGTGTCATTACATAAATAAAATTTCAATTAAAAATAGATAAGATGATTTAGTTTGAGCAAATGCCACTGCTAACATTGAATTAAAGTAATTACATAGAATTTATCCTAAGATTTTAACTAGAGTTAAATTTTATTTCTGGAGAGTTAAAGTAAAATACAGTAATATTTTTGTTTTGGTCAAAATTTGTAGGATGTTTGTTTTTCTTCACTCATTTAAAAATTATTGATTTGCTGAAACATTTCCAAGCCCTCAAAAATATATAGTTTTATAGGCAATGGTGGTAATTCCAATTTAATGTAATACATGTTATAATCACAGAAACACAGACTCCTAGAAAGAACGCAGAAGGGTTTATTTATTTTTTCTTTATTTTTTTTTTTTTTTTTTTTTGAGTCAGGGTTTTACTCCTATCATCCAGGCTGGCTTGCAGCAGCATAATCTCAGCTCACTACAACCTCTGCCTCCTGGGCTCAAGCGATTCTCCTGCCTCAGCCTCCTTAGTAACTAGGACTACAGGTGCGCATCACCATGTCCAGTTAGTTTTTGTATTTTTAGTAGAGATGGGATTTCACCATGTTGATTAGGCTGGTCTTGGACTCCTGACCTCAAGTGATCCAACACCCTCAGCCTCTTAAAGTGCTGGGATTACAGGTGTGAGCCATGGCAGCCAGCCAGAAGGGTCTATTTCTATCAGAGTCCAAGAAGACTAGGAAAGGAGAAGGCTATTAGTAACTAAGTCCTACCTAACATAGTAACAAAGATATCTTATTTTGAAGTTGTCATTACTATACTATCTTACAATGATAAAAGTGTTGGTCAGAGAACTGAGTTGTTATGCCCAAGCTCACACAGAGCCCATGTTCCTAACCCCCACATTTTGCTGCTTTAAGGGAAGCCTGAGTTAGTCCCTGAGTGGTTAGGAAGTGTTTGCTGAAGGAGGGGATGTGGCAAAAGGTGAACGTGGGAAGGAGCTGTATTGAACAGGTCATGGTTGAGAAATAGTGTAGGTTGAGGGATCTGTAAGATTCAGAATAGCCAGGAATATTGAGTTGACTCTCATTTAACTCTTTGTCCATAACTTCCCATTGTTTACCATTGTGAAACTGCTCAAGAGGTTAGCAGCCTCCAAACCAGTTTGAAGAACATGTGTAGAAGGGATCAGGCAGAAGGGGTTCCAGAGCATGAATCCTGAAATCTAGAGAAAGATAATGGTAGGAGACAAGGCCACAGAGATAAGTGGGGGATCAATGAAGAACATCCTCCATGCCTCACTAAGGGTCAGAGGCCTGATCTTAAGCTCAGATATCTAAATGTGTGCTTTAACCAAAAAAAGGAAATGATCCGTGTTGCATTGAATACATCCATTTAAATGATCACAGAGTACATACACAGATTTATTAACAGACAGCAATAAAATTTTCACAAATCAATTTTTACTCATACTATATCTGAAATACACTCTAATTTTTTTAAAAAATCCTATTTTAGTATATTTCATTTTTAAATTCAATTGCAACACACTCATAAGATACTACGTGAGCAAGCTGCAGCTTTAAAAATTCTATAATGCACGTAGAATGGAGGCAGGGAAAATGATTTGGGGCTTCTCTATTTTTTCCTCCACCACGCAACAACCAAGCACAGGAAGGAAGTTTATACAGAGTCTTAAGCAAGTATGCTGTTTACTACAAATGCAAAATCCTTTTCGTCTTCACTGTTAAGTTTTAGTAAAGTCAGTATTATTTTTCTTATTCACTAGAGGCTCAGAGAGGTAGCATAGTTTGCACGAGCTTACAAAATAAATGAGGAGCAAAGCCAGAACTTAAACTTGTCAGTCTGCAATGTACTTGCTCTTCTGCCTCACTATGCTTGCTACCACCATAATTTAAACATTCTCACTAAGCTAGTTCCAGCCTCTGACATAGACTCACTACAAAATTGACAGATGGCTAGGAAACAGTGCCAGGTACAAACAAAATAGGGGCTCAACAAATATTTGGTTGAATGTAAGAATGAAAACTGTGTAGTATAAAGGTAAAGACAGAAATGGGTATGCAAATTCCACTTGTTCCACACATTTCATAAGTTCACAAGTTTAACTACTTGCATATTACTTCCCAGCATTTTATATGCTGGTAGATTAACATATAGAATGATTGATGTGGCCACAAGCAAAAGAATGCTGGCATTCACCATAAGCTAGAAAAGGAAAGGAATAGATATCCCCTACAGCCTCTGGAAAACATACAGTAGTGTGACTCCTTGATTCCAGCCCTGTGATATAGATTTCTGGCCTTCAGAACTGTGAGAAGTAAAATTTCTATTGTTTTAAGCCACCAAATTGGTGGTAATTTGTTTTAGAAGCCACAGGAAACTAATACAAGGATCTACTTAGTAAAGCAGTATAAATAAAAACTTTGGCAAGTCCAAAGGTGAGCAGGGATCATTATGAGTAAGCACAATTCCAGGCCTTGTCCTCTGGGGTTGTTAAGTCTTAGAACTGGGGGTGGAGAGGAGAGGGGAAAGGTGCAGTTTAATTAGTTGCCCCTGTGTCACTGCAAGGCAATGCCTTGCAGGCTTTCCTTTCCCATCTCACATGTGTTTGCATTGCAGAATAGGAAGAGGAATAGGGGAGAGTAATTTTGTTTTGCTCTTTGGTTTCTGTTTGTTTATTTGTCTGGTTGATCTGTGATTAGACACAAGGACTACATTTATTAATTAGGTCCTATAGTGTTGTAATTAAAAAATTTGCAGTCAAATAAAAATAGATTTGCATCATGGTATTGCAATTTACACATTGCAAGAAATTGAGGAGGCTTTGCTCCCTCAAAGCTTCAGATTCCTCTTCTGTGAAGTAGTAATGAAAAGAGTTCCAGTTCCCACATCACTACATTATGTGAGGATTAAAGATGCTTATACGTAGCTGGCTCCATACTAGGCATATGTGTATGTGTGTGTGTGTGTGTGTGTGTGTGTGTGTGTGTGTGTGTGTGTGTGTGTGTGTGTTTACACACATATATATCCATACTAGGAATGGAGAAGTATGTATTTGACTATTTATATGTATACATACTCTTCCTAATATGGAGCTAAGCTCTATAAACCCATGCATGCTGGAATAGAATTGTGTGTGTATGTAACTAGCTGTATAGGCATAAATATGAAAAGTTCCTGAGGATGTAATCAGATCAAATCTTTTGTTCAAAATCCTACTATTCTTCTTTAACTTACTTGATAATTGGAGAATTATGAACATCATTTAATATTTTTATCAGTTATAGATGATACATCTTCATTATAAGCTATAATTGACAATATATAGTGTTATAAACATAAATTTTTAAAACATCAGTATTCATTGACCTGAAGATATATCATTTTGATTTTTTAATAAATTCCTGCTTTTAAGTTTGTTCCAGGAAACAAAACCAAGCAAGAGAATTTATTGTTTTATTATAAAGTTATAAAACTGTTCTAAACAAACTAAAAATATTTATATATATATATAAAGAGCTAAGGTTACATATAACAACTGATTATTTATCAAATTCATAATTTCACCATAAAATTTATAAATCATTATTGGTCTCACAAAATCACTCTCTCTTCTAGTTCCACAAGAGTTTATATCCCTGCCACAGATAGAAGGAACAAGTGTAATATTAAATAATAATTCTTACTTATATTGCAAGTTTGGGTGTAGGGGAGGAAGAGAGGAGCCAAATCATTTTTTTTTTAAAGAGCAATCTCAATAAAAATCCATCAAGTTATTTTGTGAATATCAACAAACTAATTTTAAACTTTATATGAGGAGTCAAAAGATCTAGAATTGCCAACAGAATATTAATGAAGAACAAAATTGGAGGACTGACAATACACCTTCATGACCTACATGAAGTAAGTCATGTAACAAAGACAGTAATCAAGACAGTGTGGGACTAGTGAAAAAAAAGGGAAAATAAGTAGTGGGACAGAATAGAGAGTCCAGAAGTAGATCCAGGTTAATAGAGTCAATTGATACCTGACGAAGAAGCAAAGGCGATACAATGAAGCAAAGATCACCTTTTCAATGAATAGTGCTGGAAGAGTTGAAAAACTACATGCAAAAACTATAAATAAAAATAGATGCAACACCAAATACATCTATAAAATCTATAATAGCTGTAACATCTATAAAATAAATAATTGATAAGCTGAACTTCATAAAAAATTAAAAACTTATGCTCTGTAAAGCACAGTGTCAAAAGAATGAGAAAACCACAGACTGGCAGAAATATTTGCAAAAGACACAATCATCATCCAAAGTTTACAAAGAACTCTTAAAACTCAACAAGAAAACAAACAACCTGGTTTTTAAAACAGGGGGTCAAAGACTTTACAAACAGACACCTCATCAAAACAGATATACTGCTGACAAATAAGCATATGAAAATATGCTTAGTTCCACATCATATGTCATCAGGGGAATTCAAATTAAAGTCCCAATGAGATGCCACTACAAATCTGTTAGGATGGCCCAAATCCAGAACACTGATAATACCGAATGCTAGTGAGGATGTGGAGCAGCAGGGATTCTCATTCATTTCTGGTGGGAATGCAAAATGGAACACTTTGGAAGACAGTTTGGTGGTTTCTTACAAAACTAAGCAAATGTCATATGATCCATCATTTGCACTCATTAGTATTTACCCAAAGGAGTTGAAAACTTAAGTTCACACAAAAATCTACCCATGGAAATGTGTAGCAGTTTTCTTCATAACTGCCAAAACTTGGAAGCAACTAAGATGTCCTTCAGTAGGTGAATGGATAAACTGTTGTATATTCAGACAGTGGAATACTATTCAGCACTTAAAAGAAATGAGCTATCAAGCCATGAAAAGACACATAGGAACCTTAAATCCATATTACTAAGTGAAAGAAGCAAATCTGAAAAGGCTACATTCTATATAACTCCAACAATATAACATTCTAGAAAAGGCAAAACCATAGGGACAGTAAAACAATCAATGGTTACTAGGGGTTGGAGCACAGAGGATGTGTAGGGCAGTAAAACTATTCTGTATGATACTATAATGGTAGACAAATGTCATTATACATTTCTCTAATGTACAACACCAGAGTAAACTTTAATGTGAATCATGGACTCTGGGTGATACTGATGTTCAATATAGATTTATTAATTATAACAAATATACTCCTCTGTTGGAGGATGATGATATTGGGGGAGGCTATGCCTGTGTGAGGGAAAGGGGTAGATGGGAAATGTGTACCTTTCTCTCAATTTTGCCGTGAACTCAAATTTGCTCTAAAAACTGTAGTTTTAAAAAAAATAAAGAGGGGGGAGGAAGTGGAAGAGGAAGAGAAGGAAAAAAAGAAAGAGCTGAAGATCCAAAGACCTAAATTCCAGGCCTTGTTTTGTTAAATTTATTTGTTAATAAGTCTAAAGGCAATCTGGCCTAGACTAAATAGACATGACTCCAAACCATAATTCTCCACTTATTAAATAAAGGACACAGATCACCTCAATGAGACACGATTCCATTACAGGTTTGCCATGATGGTTAAATGAAAAGTATAAGCAAAATCATCTACAACAGCACCAGATATATACCCTTGACATTCAGTAAGCAACTGATGATGACACTGTTGAACTTTCAGATCTTTCTCTAAAATTGTATGTTTCTATATAATGATTTCCCAGTATTTCTAATACTAATCAGGTGGGAAATATGATTTTTCAAAGTTTAACAAGGAATGTAAATATTTCTTTTCTGTGTCTATCCATGCAATTCAGTGTAACTGAATTCATATTAAAATAATTTAAATATAATTTCATGAAGCAACTAGCTTCGGCACATCTACTAAATTCCAAAATACTTATCTGATCAAAGATAAATTTTGCAAATTATTGCACTGAGGTTAAATGAACAAGATTTTCCCTCTTTGGTTTATTCTTTTTAATTATTGTTGAAATAATTTTAAATATGTAAACTATCAGATTTTTTCAGATAGGAGTATCACAATTCATATTTAAAATGGCTTCAGATCTTAATACATTGTTTCCGGAACTAAGATTGTTAAAATTGCCCTCCTGTTAAATATTTTTTCACTGATTATTATGTGATAATTTTATTAAGTTTGGCAGTAGGGGGTGCAATTGAAAAAGATGGTGAAATAAATTCTTTAAAAATATCAAATTATTAAATGTAAAAAGCTAAAATTATACAAGAATTGTTATGAAATATGTCTTCAAATATCATGTTTGATTTATTTTGTGTTTACAGTAATATTGGGCTACCAATAGAAAACAATTTGCAGCATTTTAAATACAAAAAAAAAAATCAGGATAGTACTCGCTTCGGCAGCACATATACTAAAATTGGAACAATACAGAGAAGATTAGCATGGCCCCTGCGCAAGGACGACACATTTTTTATTTGTTTAAAAAAAAAAATTGAAAAAAAAAATCAGGATAAAAAACATGCCAATTTTTATTAGAGTGGTCAATATTCAAAGATATAACAGAAATATCAACTACATTTTGTAATGGTTATATATGCATATATAAAGATTATTAATGTCCTTAAAAATTATGTCTTCTCTTCACAAAGAAAAAATCTGTAATTCAAACAAGTTACTTTATTCCAATTTCTATTTATCATGTTAATTATACAAACAAGTATAAATATTGACAATAATAAAAAAAATTTAAGCTATTTATAATATAAAGTTAATGCAACAAGGTGTTCTTGTATATTTAACTTTCATTTAATTTCTAAATGGCAGACCAAAGAATTCCCATAACAAAATGATTTCATGTTGCTATTGTTTTTCTTTGTAAATTAGACTTACTAAAACTGAAGAGAAATCATGATCTTTGGCATTTTTAAAAATCAAGGTAGCAAATCAGAGTTCCAATTGACTTTAGACTTCATCTGTCTGGGAGCTACGGTGGCTCAGGTCAGCTGTCCTGACACTTGAGTAGGCTAGGCTATGCGTTCGAGGCCAGCCTGGGCAACATAGAGAGCTCTCATCCATTGGAAAAAAAAAAAAAAAAAGAGTTCATCTGTCCAATTTCCTCATTCCAGAAACGAGCAGAGGCCCTGAGCATTTACTGAATGCCTTTTCCTGGGTCACATATGCAAAACAGCACACTGCCTCTTAATATCTCCATGTTATGTCAATTACTTCATCTGAACTTGACTAGTGTGTGGAGGAACCTCTAGTGACAAGCAGATTTAAAAACCATTTAGGCAATATGCTAATCACTTAAATATAAATTCCGTAATACTAATAGTTTATACATATTTTTGCAAAGTTTGAGTCTCTGTAAAAATAATGAAATCATTAAGAAAAACACAAAGTAAAGATTTTCATTTAGTATTTCTTTATAGATCAGAGCTCTATTTATAGAAAAGCATTTGTCTTCATTAAGCTATCTTTTTCTAGCCATTCTAGAAGATGAATATTTTCAAAGTCAGGGGATCATGTGACTAGACTAACTTAGCAATATTCCACTCCTCTGAGTCATAGTGCTACAATCTTGCAGTGTGCCATGTATAAGATTTTATTAAACCTTTAAGAGCATTCCAGTATTTTATCTCTTCCCTATTTGGTTAAGAACCTCATCTTTTTATCTTAACTTTAAAAAAATCCTTTAAAAGAAGAGTGATTACAAGCAGTAGCTGAAAACATTAAAACTTCAAAGGGCAGGCTACTGATAAAAGCATGGGATATTTTTACTATTAAGAACAGTTTCACTTTCCAGATAAATACAAACAAGAGAAATAAGATCAAGAAATCTCTATCCCAAATGGGATAAAGATGTGAAATCCAAAACAGTAATGATTCTGGGAGCCACAACCCTACGGAATTAAATAGGTGGGAAAGAAATCTAATTTTCTAGCTACTAGAAATTAAAAAGGAATAAGAGGCCAAAAATGTTCATATCAGCAAATTGTACACAACATATATGTCATACTAAAAACTTAGATTAAAGGTTGTGACTGGAAAACAATTGAGCTATTATGGTAAAATAGAGCCAAGAAAGAGGAAGGACAAGCTGTGAACCACATTTGCCAGATCCTTAGCTGTCTTACATAGTCGAATACGTGGTTTGCAACTATTTCACATAATCAGATGTCCTCATTCCTCTGTGCATTTGTGAAGATCCTTAAATATAATGGTCTATTTTAAAATTTAAAGAAATTGTCTCTGAAACAACTTTTACCCTACATGTCTAACATTTTTGTCTAAGGAACTTGCACTTGTGTCTCTGCATTTCAAATAAGTGTTGGGCATTTTTTGTTTTGCTATTTTTAATTTTCTGGGCATTTGGAACATTCCTGATATTTATAGTTTACTAATTTATTTCCTCATGTAAGCTCACCAAAGTTGGGACATGCAGTATATATTTTGAATCCTGATACCACCCACCTAGGAATTACTCAACAGGTGCCATCCACATGAGTAACTTCATCTTTGGATGAGGTTAAATTTAGTGTTGACTAAGCTCCAACAAACTAAGTTCTGTTTTCCAGGACCAGTTTAGTCTCAAGCTCATAAAAGAAAAATAATCATGACTTTGAAATTTAGGATAAAAATGAATCACAATATCTCAATAATTATACTAATAAACTGCTAAAAGCACAAATTCATATTTTCCTTAAATATGTGCTCTTTGGACTGTGTTATTCAAAAGAATTATTGTTGGGATTATATATACACATATTATATATATACACACATATACACATATTATATAGAGAGAGAGTTGAATTTTCTTTATAAGGCACACACACAAATATATATGTTGAACTTTTCTTCATTATAAGGTAACCATTAGAGAATCACATAAAAAGAAAGCACATTAATATTATCTAAAATTCTGAAGTTGTTATATTAATTTGAATTCCTCTAATTTCTATTTAATATACTTTCTTTTCTACTTTGAAATTATTTAGTATATTTGATATACATAAAATAATACATATAACACTTATGTAAGTTGTAAAAACAGAATAATATAGTGCATTATACCACACAGAAATAGAATTCTACAAATAACTTGCCTCTACTTACGTGTTTTTTTCCCTGTCCCAGCCATAACCTTTCAGTGATAGCTACTATGTAGAGATTTCTGTTTATACAAACATGTTACATATATACTTTTTTCAAGTATCTGTATCTTGACCCAGACATAACCTTTTTTGACATGATACAGAAGAAAATGTATCCCCATTATTTTCTAATATCAAATCTTCCACACAAACCAAAATTTCCTCCTCTTCTACTTCCTTTAGGAATTGGTATAGTCACTTACCACTTCATTCCCCTGGACCCTTTCCTCTCCCTCTACTGCTTCCTCCTTCTGTGCTTACTTCCCCCCTTGCAAAAACTCTCCTCAACTTTGTCTTCTTCTCAAGCTATTTATTTTTTCTTCTCTAAGACTGACTTAACAGGACACTCTTAGAAAGTTTATTCATGACTCAATGGATATCACCACTTCTCAGCTACTTCTTAACACACTATCACTCTACAGAAGATGTTCATATACAGGTAATCAATGCCTATCCAATTACCAGAAATAAATTCCTCATTCCAGTACATCAGCTATTTAGCTATGCAACATTTGACAGCACGTGACACATTCTGCACATCTTACTTTGCCCTAACTTGCTTGGGTAGTCCAAGTACTACAACTTGAACTACTGCATCCACTCTAAGGATTAGCAGTCCACATCTCTGATTCTGTTCAACCATAGTTTCACTGTCTCAACACTCTTTCCCTTTCCTGACTCCTACACCTCTATCATATCAATATTTATATTTCCTAGAGTGAAAAACCTCAGCTTTCTTCTTCTGTGACTTTATGCAGACCTCCTGTAAGATTCCATTTTCGTCCATGGCTTCAACTATTACCTGTTCTCTCAGTATATTCTAACCAACACTCTTTTCTGACCTTCAGAAACACATGTCTAATAGCCTAAAGTTACCTCCAAACTAATGTTTTAATAGGTACATCAAACTCTACATGTTAAAATACAAATTCATCACCTTCCCCTCCACCTTTTTTAAGCCATTTTTTCTGCTTCTATAATAATTATTTTGTTTAATGGTAATCACTTAGCCATGCAGGCTAAAAAAAATGGGGTCATTTTTAAGCTCCCTGTACTTACTATCCATCACTCAAATTCAATGGGACACCAACAGTTACTTACTTTATAATCCCCATAAAGCATCTAGGGTAATCTTTTAAAATATTTATATTGGATCATACCACAGCTCAGCTTTAAAAGTCTTCCAAAGGCTCCCTGACTGAGTTAGAATACCACACCAACCTCTTACTTTGGCCTTACACTATCAAGCTTCCTTGTTCCCTTCAAACAACTCTCCTTGTGCTTAATCCACAGTGGTCTTCTATCTGTTTGTGGAATGTACCAAACTTACTCCATTCTCAATCCTTTTTGTTCTTGCCTACGTAACTGTTGCTGGTATTTATCTAAACATTTGCTCCTTCAATTCTCAAGTGTAGTTTATTCAAATGTTATTATACCTTGTACTTTAAGTGCTAAGTAAATATGGATTAAATGTGAATTATCTGGCTACTATGGAAATTTATCAATACACTGTTGATTCACACTACAAAAGGGATCTTCTATTCTTAAAGGCTTAAAATAATTCAATAAAGATTAGCAAGTTTAAAATTTAAATTAAAATGATTTGTGATCAAAAATAGTAGCAGATCTAATTTTATTTTATCTATTGTTATTAAGCACCAACAGCAACCAAAGGCCACAAAAGATCAGTTATACAAAGAGAGGTGGCCAAAGTAGTACTATGAGCAAGTATGCCACTCACTCTTACTAATGTGGCACCTCCCAGTGTTATGCAATCAAGGAACAGGCCACATCCTGTTTGGAGTAGGTACATGAAATTCATAAGCCTAGTCATGCTTTGATAATTATTTTTCCTTTACTTTCTTGTCTCAGTTAAAGTCTGGAATTTGTATTCACTAACATTGCTTATGCAAATTCTTAAGAACAGAGGCAAAAATAAGTCAACCAAAAAAGTTACATTTATTTCATATGTAGTCTTCTGAATCAACACATTGAGGGCATGCCAATTTCAGATTCAAAATTCAACCACATCTTAAAGAAGTGAGGATCTCAGTCATTCTTAGTCAATATTCAACATGATTCCAACTAATACTTTTCGGCTGGATAAACTACCTTTTTTATAGCATTTACATTTCTCAGACTTTGGTCTTTCTATTTTGTTTTAATCAGAAGCAGAAATATCAACATATCATGCATAATAGCTGTATCATGATATTTTGCAGTTAATAAAACTAAGAAGCAATAAAAAATTAATAGAGTCTGAAACTTACGAGAATCTTTTCACAAATTTGTAGAATCTCTAGGTACAGCTGTTTCAGATCAGCAGGTAAAAACAGCATCTCTATTAACCATTGTTAGGAGCTTTGCAATTTTTTTTCCCATCACTGAGTATAAACTTGCCTGTTGATTGAATTCTCTGTAATCCCAGAATCAAATTGGAATGCTAGCCAAGTAGGTGAGAGTTTCTAGATCTAAAATGTTTTATATTATTCAACACTTCCTCATGGTAAAAATAATGAAAGCAAAAGCAACCATGTTGGATTTTTAAGAAACATAATTATGGTTTTGGGGGGACTGTTATGCTTTTTAACTGAAAGCCTTAAATATCTTTTAATAGGTGTTAATCCATGCATGTGTCCTTTACAAAGTTTGTAGCAATACTATTCTGCATTTCATTTTAGTTGTTTAATAAATAATGTTCACTTACATATCTCATCACATTCTAACTAATTTTCATTTTACAGATAAGAAAGCTGAGGCTCAAAGAAGTTACATATTTTTATCAGCATCACACAGCTTATTACCGTAGCAGGGTGTAAATGTATTCTGATTTGGCTTGTTCTCAGTAAAACTTCAGAAAACAGCTGTGATTAATTCCCACAGAGTCATGTTTGAGCCCAGAGTAATTAGATCAGGAAATTTTCTTAAAATTGAACAATTGTATAGAAATCCTTTCTTTTATAATGGTTTTTTTTTCACAATCCCATACACAGAGTTCATGACATTATAATAGGTCCTGGAAGTAATTATTTTAAAAACTGACATGATAGTTAATTACTCTTTAAAAATAAATTCTGTTTATTATTTTGGATTTCAGTTTTCTGACATTAAGTAAAGCAGGTCAGCAGATTTTAAAAGTTAATAGGTATTTTCATTCTTCCAAGTCTGACAACTAAGAACTCATTAAGTTCATTTAAAATGCCTATTCTGTGCTGTAGAGTTTTGGAGAAAGCTTTCTTTTGTGGATTTTGGCTGTCATTCCTGATTATAACTGCTTGATGTAACTTTAGTTATGGCATTTTATATTTCAGGTTTTCCTATAAAACTAAGTGTGGCTTTTAATTAAGAAATAGGTTTTTATCTCGTAGTTGATTATTCCTTGATTTCATTACAAAACTTTAAGTTTTATTAGTTGATAAAGATAAGAGATAACTGGGGGAGAGGCAGATATCCAGATTGAAGGCTTTCTGGAAGAGACTATGAATCATGTCCCAAAATCAGTCACTGCTTAGCAAACTTACAGCAGCATGCCTTGGGAACTATTTCCAGAAGCGTTGAAGAGTCCACGTGTTTACAGTGGACTTTGTTATGAACAAAGGAAATACTATTTATACATATTTAAAATGCATATTGCAAGGCCTGTTCTTTAAGCCAGCTGTTCAGACAAAAATAATCCACTTAAAAGTAGAAATGAAATTTACTACCATTAAGACCCATGTTAAATTAAATTATATAGAACAGCAGAACAAAATAAGTCAAGGATCTAATAAAACATCTGGAAATATGTCATGTGTATATAGGAGTCACTTAATGATATTGATGTGCATAAAGTGAACCCACACAAATACATATGAGAGAATGGGATCAAATGGTTTTTTAGACAAGCAGGAAGACATGCAGAAAAAATAATATCCATTTACAAATATAATTAATTCTGGAAGTGGAGATCAGCATTACATATTGAGAATAAACATGATTCTTACCATCTGAGACTGACTTCTAGGACATCCATTGATATCTTCAACTTTTTCATTTGCTAAAGCCAAGAGATAAAATAAAAGAGAGAAAAAAGAACGACATGCTTAAGCAATGAAGTGAAACACACACACAAAAAACAACAAAAAAAAATACCAAGCAAAAATGCTCCTGCTACATACATTCTATCTTCCAGGCTGCGTACAAGAAGACACATTTGTTAACAGTCACCAATTCTATATGCACAAATCCGGCAAAAAAAAAAAAAAAAAAAATGAGTGAGAAGGAAGTTGCTGCTAATTCTTTAGCCTGTGCCAAATGACTGCTGACATGAAACCTTTCACAATTGTCCCTGCTGGATCAGGATACAGTTTCAAGGCATCTCAGAGTGTATGAGTTGCTCCAGCTAATGAAATGCGCACATGGGAGACACATGGTTTAATGAAGCATTCATTTCTGACAGTTCAATTCCAATGATTCAATAAAGGTTAGCAAGTTTATGTATACATAGGTACAGTTCTAGTTATTTAAAAGTATGGCCAAACTGCCTTTTTCAAACATCCTCATATAAACATTTTAATTAAATCAGGGGGAGAACTATATGAATCTCAGAGACACATGAACCAGTTCAGTAAGACATTCAACTTAAATTGTGCTTTACCGAAGAGATGGGAGCAGAGAGTTTCATGCTTTCTTTCAGAAGGCAGGTCTTACCAATAATCTGGATGATTTCTGCTAGGAGTACTCCATCTGCAATGTCTTGTTGCAAGTCCTTGATCAGCCGCTTGTGGCCCGATTTTGCAAGGTAGTGGTTGGCCCAGTCAGTGTAAATCTGTTGAACAGAGAGAAGGAAGAAGTGAGATGGGGTGAGGGAAAAGAGAGACAATAAAAATGCTGAAGACAAATGCTGGATTCAAAGGGAAGCTATTCTGGATCACATTCCAGTTTAAGAAGTCATAGCTCTAAGGAAATAGTTGTAAAGTAATTTTTAAATAGCTCTTTTCCCAACTTATCTCTCATTTCAAAGGGGATGATTCACTCTCAAAATTAAGGGCTAGTCACTTGTGACAAAGCAAAACTTCCCTCATGGATTACTACTGAGGAAATTCTCGTTGCAAATTAGTTTGGGTTTTCTCTCTCTTTCTTGTTTCTATTATTTTGAAAACAATCCTGCCTGTTCATATTTTTTAAAAAAGCCACCTGGGCTGATTTACATAGAAACTTTACTATAAAAATTTGTGTTTCTCTAGAAGACTATTGAATTTGTCATGTGAGATACTGTATGTGACAAGATTTTGGCATCATTTTATGAAATAATTGCAAATACTTTCCTGTCTAAGATATTTTATTTGGATTGTCATCCTCAATTTAAGCCTCTTGAAACATGTTTAAATGACAGAACAGAGGCAGTAAATGGAGTTATTACATAGAAATTACAATGTAGAATTCAGAAGTGGATTGTAAGGCACAAAATTGACAATTTGCATAAAATACAGGTGTCTTTTCAACAGCAGATAATGATATACAGAAAAGCTGAAACTACACAAAAATTTTACAAAAATAAAACATTAATTTTTTCAATTGAATAGAATACTTACTACTGTAATTGTAAGGGAAAAATAAACGTGAAGATTTCAGCTTCATGGGTGGTACATATGGATATAGTAGTGGATTTATTACAAGGCAGCTGATGATGTGATGTGACAAAAAATGAAATATTTGAAGTGAGAATAGAAGGAAAATAAGAAATATGCTTGTATAAAGTATTATTAGAAGCACTGGAATTAGAACTGGGAAAAAAATAGAACCTGAGTATGAGAAATTAGGAGAAGGACCTTCCTTGCAGAGGGTATGACATATAGAAAAGTAGAGAGGCAAAGAAAGCTAGGACACAGCTGTAAAATCTATAATTGAGGCAGAATGTCTAAAATTAGGGAATATTAGGCTGAGAAGATAAGTTGCATTTTATTGTCATGAACACTGAATGCCAAGCACATTATTAAAAACTTTTTAAACATTTCTAACAAGCAAATTCACATTTAAAAAAGTAATAATAAATCAGAAATATAGAAACTAAAAAGTGAAAGTCTCCCCCAACTTCCAACCCTGTCCATTTTTGAATAATTTGGTATGAAGAGTTCTAGAATTGATGTACCTATACCCCACTTCACGCTATATCACATAACACACACACACACTCTCACACAAACACGAGATGACATTTTTAACCAAATCTGGCTCAAATCTTACATATTATTTTGCAGTTTCAAATTTTTATGTAACAATATTTTAACAGCTTTTCTAAGAGCCATTTCATTTATATTTATTTATCTCACTATTTTAAATATTATACATATCAATCTCCCATTAATATTTAACTTGATTAAATATGTTTCTATTACATCTAACATTGTAAGAGACACCCTGATACATGTATCTTTCTGAATGCATATACTAGTATTATTATATGGCAAAAACCTAGACATGGGACTGCTAAGCATTTTAAATGGATCTTGGGTCCAAATATCACAAAATTACAACACAGAAGAAAAAGTGTTCCTTTCTATCAGAAAATACAAAGTAGCTCTATGGGCATCAGAAGACTAATACATATCTGGGGATGATTACGTTTCCTGAAAGACGTAAACAATTGGAGGCATCCAGCTGCATAAGAAAAATACATGTGACAGCAAAATTGCATCTTCTTTTATTAATATCCATGATCTCCATGTTGAAGATATTGAAGGGTAAGAAAAACTACTTGCATAACTATCTCCTGAATTAGCATACAAATGCATGATTTTTAGGGAGATGCTTTTATTTGGTGCTAACTTTTTTCAATTAAGATTTTATTATATTTGTATGACCATACATTTTTTTGGTAAGGATTTTATACTGCTTAGAATTTAAAACATTGAGCTCACTCTCCTTCTTTACACACCATTTAAATGATAGAATTGTTTATAGCCTTCTAGTAGAAACTTCAGGTTGAGTCAGACTTGAGTTGTGCTGATATGACCATAGACAGAGTGGAGTCATGGGTTGGAAAAGGATTCACAAGGGTGAAGATAATGAGTTCTGGAGTCAGACAGATCTGACTCCGGACCACTTACTACCAGTGGGACCCTGTAAAAGTTACTTAATCTTCAGATTCCTCTTGTAAAAAAAAAAAACAAAAACTAAAACCTCTTGTTGTAAAACAAGGATAATGATGACACTTACATTATAGGACTGTGCCAGGACTAAATAAGATAGCACTTGTAAAGCATCTGTCACAAGGCTAGTCATAAAAAAAAAAAGAAAAAAAAAAACATGCTTGCTATTATTATCATCACATGGCATCTAGTTTTATTTTGCTGTGATAGCTTTCCAAGAAATACTTGTTAAACGTATAATTTCACAAAGGTTAAGAAACTTGAGAGAGCTGGCATCAGAAGACTAAAGAAATTGTACTGATTACTTCTGACACTACTCTTATCACTAACTCTGCCTGCCTTCTAATTCACAGGTGTCATGAATCTATCTACCATCTCAACTCGGGGGAAATCTAAGTAAAAGATTAAGGCTGTAATATTCTCCTCTAGGCCTGTAATATCTCTATTGTGACACCATTTCCATCAAATTGTGTTGCACTGGTTTTGTTTTATGATGCCATTAATTATACACAAATACTTATTTAAATAAAAACAGAATGATATGTACTAAAAGTGAAAATAAGAATACTTTCATTCTCCAAAGGCATGTCAACAGTTGCTTAGCCTTTATCCAAATTCCTCCTGGGACTTAGGTGAGAAAACAAATGGGAGACCAGCTAATTGGCTTCAAGAGACCTTGTTGGTAATGCCTATGTTTTAGCTTACATTTTTTATTTGGTCCAGCATTTCTTCCAGAGGAATCCCAAGCTTAAGGGCTTTCATATATCCAGCATCTCTAATATCTAAAACCTTCCTCAGGCCACAGTTCTCACTTTAGCTGCAATCAGTGAGAGCAATTACTATATAAAGAAATTTAAAGTAAATGTCCCACCTTAAAAATAATTCCTATACACTTTATTTATTCCTTCTATTAAACAACTGTGTCTTCCATAAGTAAAAGATACTTGAGATCCACCAAGGAAATGATGAGAGGAAACCAGTGCCTTCCAAAAGAATATAATCTAGATGGTGAAATATTTCAAAAATTACAAAGCAATATGTAAATATATTTTAAAACATTATATACAAATATATTTTTCTCTTTCAAAATTGCATATGTGTAAGCTGAATAAAAAGGTAAAAAAATAAGTTGTGTCTTTAAGGAGACTTCAAGCAAAGGACACCTTTGTATTTAAAACTCATCAATAAATGTATTTAAAACTCATCAATAAATTTACTGTAATGCTCTGATTAAAGAGAACATAAACAACCTTGTCAACTGTCATTAGAATGTGATCTTTAAATAAATACAACAGGGTGGTGAAATCAGGTCCCGAAATTGGATCTGAACTCCAAAATGCCCTTGGTTCATTATCACAAAAATAATAATCACAGTATTTAACCTCTTAGCTTCAGCTGAATGAGTTATAAAATGTGCAGTAATGTATTTTGCAGGATTGTGCATGAATTAATTATAGTGTTTTTGGTGAAGAAATTGGTATAATTGGGAACAATATCAACTAATCATAATTCAGTGTCTGGTAATTTTTGTGAGAGGATCATTGAGGATTTTAATCATGAACGTTCTGGCTAAAGCTTCAAATACAAGTTATCTCTAAACATCTGAAGCCAGTCTTCAACTGTTTTGATGAACTTTAATGTTATGAACATACATATCATCCCATCTAATAACTTAATCCCAAGAAATTCAGAAGGATTAGTGAGACTGCATTTACAAGAGGGCTACCTAGAAATTCTAGTACAATTGTACGCATAATCATTCACTTACCATAATCAAAATGATGAAAATTAAAGGTATCATGGTATATTTTACATTTATCAGTCTGAACCTTAAGGCCTATTATGCAATAGCACATATTCTTTGAGGAACAATTCACATTGTTGGAATGTCTGCTTTGCACTTAATATTCATGCAGACTTTGATTGAACATTTATTTTCTCTAAGTTCCACAGTACTCTCTTCTGTAAAATGGCAATAACATTATAACCTACTGGGATGGTTTGGCTTTGTGTCCCCACCAAAATCTCTTGTTGAATTGTAATTCCAAGTATTGGTTGAGGAGCCTGGTGGGAGGTAACTGAATGATGGGAGCAGATTTCCCCCTTGCTGTTCTTATAGAGTTCTCATGAGATCTGTTTTTTTGAAAGTGTGTAGCACATCCCCCTTGGCTCGCTCTCTCCTCCGGCTCCCACCACCTAAGATGAGCTTGCTTCTCCTTCACCTTCCACCATGACTGTAAGTTTCCTAAGGCCTTCCTAGCCACGCTACCTATACAGCCTGCAGAACTGTGAGTCAATTCAACCTCTTTTCCTTATAAATTACCCAGTCTTAGGTATGTCTTTATAGCCCTGTGAGAACAGACTAATACCTCAACCGATGGAATTATTGTGAGGCTTTAATAAATTCATACGTTGGAATATGGTCTTTCACTTAAAATATATAGTTGCTACATGTTAAATATTATTATTTGTATCTCACTGCTTCAATGTGAAATATATTTCCATTAACCATGAGTTGATTAATATTATGAACCATTATTGTGAAACTCTTAAATCTTAGATATTCATCCAAATATAGTTTACCTAACTAATTAAGGAAAATTGCTGGAAGTTGTAATGACTTCATAGCTTCATCATTTGCCTCTGTGATATTTCTTTCACAGGGCTCATGTTTCGTTATAAATATGAAGATGAAATAGAAGGCAATGTATATGACACCGTATTGCTTTTCTGCAGTACCTGCTACAAAGAAGCAACATCAGAAGAAGATCTACCCTGATTTTCCATGAAGTCCTAAACTTCTGTGATGATTTTTTTTTACTACTGGCAGTATTACACACTTCCTTTGTCTATCACAGCAAGTTGTTCCTACATTTTTAAACATTATTTATTTTATCATTTGGTCAGTGTTTTATAAGTAACCTAGCACTCAGTTATATAAAAATGATTATGACTATTTTTGTTATTCCAGATACTACATTGAGGTATATGTGTTTAAATGGGATAAAGTAACTTATTTTTAAGAAATCCTAAATAATCGAAGATGTGGGGAGAAGAGACAATAGAAAGACTGCCTTTTCATTGAAGATAAAATGGTATTTGAATAAAAAGACAGTAATCCGGTAATCTGATTAGAAAATATTCTGAATATAATCAGACTATTTAAAAATATTAGCTGAGCTAATTTTAACCCTGTACTTATTTAAAACATTATTATTTTCCTTCAACATTCAAGCAGTAGCATTACATTTCCATAAGCACTGCTCCCTGGTATGTCCAAATTACTGGCTTTGTGAAGTTAAATAGGTTCTTCTAAGCCATAACAGAAATTGCGTTAAAGACCAAGAATTTCTATAACAATAACTGAACTTCTATATCTTAAAAAGCAGCAAAAGACTAAGCATATAAAGTAAAACCAGTAATCTATCTTAGGGAAGAGTGACCAGTGAGGTAAATGTTTTTCCTACAAAAAGAAAAACTAGTATAGGGAAGAGAATTGGAAGGATAAGGAGTTCTAGAACAGACCTAAGAGGTTACCTCTCTGGGCTGAGTTTCAGTGTAGCATTTGGACCTGAGAATGGAATCACACAGCACAGCATTGACCACAACAGTATAGGAAAGCATACATGTTTTTTGTAATCCCCTAAGAGCCATGTGGAATTTTCTGGGAGAAAGAAGTGATCCAAGAGAGCACTTGAAATCAGGACAGGAAGGATGCATAGACCTGGTACAGAAAAGCAAAAAGGGCACAGAAGATGTGAGGATACGTTAAAATGACAGGCATTATACATTTGGGGACTCATTAGACAGCAGGGGTACCAATGTCAGTGAGCAAGATGTGTCACCCCGGCTCCGTGATAAGTAGCCACAATCAACAACCCTCCCCAGCTTATCACTGCAGAAAGAAAAGGAAGAATCTGGAACTGAATGAGCCTGGTCCTCAAAGACTGACTTTTAAACCAGCAGTGATTATGTTACTTTGAATAGCGAGAAATACATTTTCTCATACTATGCAGAGAAAGAGGCTTAAAAGGTGAAGTTATATATTTTTTCAAAGATATAGTCTTGTACACCACAGTTTTAAGACTCAAAAATTCAAAAAGGGTAGGCAACACCAGGTAAAGAAGGTTGCAAAATGACAGTGTGGGATTAAGACACAATACACACTATTTTTAGTCATTTTGAAAAGTTGATCACAAACTGGATCTTCAGTTGTTTTACAGAACTGATATGACCAAGAGATCTGTGAGAGTCCAATCTCATGACTCCTGCTGAAATTTCAATAGCTCATGTGATATAATTATGAACTGAATCCTTTAAAAGTTTTGGGTAACATCAATATCATCGCAATACATATAATACATTCACCAACTAGTTAGTTCACCTCAGTTTGTATAGTTCTCAATTTTCACATCAAGGTTAAAGTTGACAATTTTCACATCAAGGTTAAAGTTTTTCAAAAATCTCAACTTTGGAGTTTGATTTAAAAGTGAATATTAATGAGTTAACTACCCCATAAGATCAGTAGATGGTCTATGAAGCCAAGTCAATTATAAAGTAAACATAAAGCAAAGTCTGATCGTTTCCTTTAACATTTTTATTTAATTCTCATCCAATCTCTGACCTGGTGCTGTTAATTTTATCTCCTTAACATCTCTTGAGCCTTCTACTCCTCTACTGCTACTATCATTGCCCTGGGTCACTTCTCATCATATCTCACCCAATTGCTCTTATAGTCCTAGAAATAGTTTCTGACTGCAGGCAGGCTAAGCATTAAACTATCCTATACACTACAGATAGTGATTGCTTTAAAATGCAAATCTGATCAAGTAATTTAACTTCTTCCTAAAAAATCACAAAACAGCCCCCATTTAACTTCAGAAAAAAGTCCCCTATGAAGTCAATTTATTCCATTTTTAAGAGAAAATTAGTTTAAATAAAAATGGCAAGAAAAGCGTAACAACTGAAGGTTATATAAGAATGACTGATGGTTGAGAAATGACGCATAAAAGGGTGAGCTTCAACAAGCAGAAAGAAGGGGAAAGCATATTCCATGCAGAATAGGCAGAAATAATGAAATCTACAAAGGAACAGAGCTATGAAATAGCCTTGTGATTTTAGAGAATTCTGAATAATTCTATTTGACCAGAGCATGAGGAAGGGCACATGGAAAGACTAGAAGGAAGAGGCCAGGAATCAGGTAAGGGTTGAGCAAAAATAAATCATATCTAAAGCTAAGAAGGCTTTATTAAAATTTTTAGGTGAAAGTTTATTTTCACATGGGAAGGTAAAAGTGACATCCATGCTTCTGTTACTAAACTTGAACTTGAGTGCAGCTATGAAGGACAGTTTAGTCATGAAAGTAAAAAGAGATGACTTACAAGTCTTCTGTGTTCTAGATGGTGAAATAAATAGTTTTCTGCCCTGTATTTACTAAGAAATTGCCCACAAGACAGCAAGAACAAAAAATTTTAACTCAAATTCTATCTTTCATGACCGCAATATACATATAGAAAGCAGATGAAAGAATGATACGCATGTAGCAGAGTAGAAAAGAAAGATCGAACCCACAGAAGCCTGCAGAGGGAGATAGAGTAATGCAAACAGATTTTCCCACAGAACCCCAGAATGGCTCAGAGTGTGAGCATTAGATCAAATGGAAGGTAGGATGAATCAAATTCAAGAGTTATATTACTGCCGGCCTACTCATCATCCCAGCAAAAGCCAGGATATATTTTAGGGAAAATCTGGACTTAGGGTTATCAGGAAGACAAAAGGTAAAGGCATGGGAATTAAAAGGATTAAATAAAATTATGTATACTTATGTTGAGACTCCAGTAATTGACTTTGCTTCTCAGGCACCCTCTCCTTCAGAAATACAGGATTTCATATCCTCCACCCTCACTCCAGTCATAAGATTTAAAAATCTGTCTTTGACAACAATGATCATCCCTAAGATCAACAGATATTGACACTCATGATACCCAGTGAATCAAGCAGCTGACCATCATTATAGGATGGCCTGTAATGAATCACAAAAGGCATTAACAATTATGTGCCTGCACACACACACACACACACACACACACACACACACACACACACAAACTTCCAAGTAGCTTTTTATTGTCTCATTCTTGATACAGAGAGTTGAAGTTTACCAGATATTTGATAAAATTCTCTAAAATATAATGTAGATACCAAAATAGACAGCTAAAAAGAAGCCAGACTAAAATACAGAGCCAGAAGCATAAGAGAACTTTAGGGAAATTAAAATTAATACCCTGGGCTAGAAAGGAGAGGATGTATTCATCAGAGGATACAGAGTAAAAAGAATGATATATACACACACATGCATGTAAGCACACTTATACCTCCCCACACACAAATACACACATGCATTTGAAGATCTAAGGATTAAGCAGAAGTTTTGTAAATTCAAATATGATTGACTTTTTAAAGTTAAAATACTGGAAGTTTAAATTGAGAAAGTTTACTGGAACAGAGATCAAAATTGAAAAAGATGAGCAACAATAGTAAAATATAGTCATATTAGGGGATAGATTCAGTAAGTCAAATGTCAAATATTAGTTCCAAAAAATACGATAAGAAAAAATGATAGGAAATAATTTTCAAACTGTTCATCATGATTAAGAAGATAAAAATTGATAAAAATATCATGGATTAAAAAACAATATTCTGAAAGCTTCAGGAGGATGAGGCACAAAGAAACAAATCAAAAAAGGTCAAGTTACCTTCAAAGGATCAGAAATCATAATGACATCACAAGTCCCTACAGCGACACTGCAACTAGATATAGAGAAATTCCTATGAAATTCTGGAGGAAACTGATTTTCAATCTCAAACTCTATGCCTAGACAAACTTTCCAACAAGTGGGATAATAAAATAAAAAGATATTATACAAAAACACTCTAAAAGAAAAAATTACTTTCTTACATCCCTTACAAGGAGGCTATCAGAAGTGAAAATAACGGAATCAAACAAACATGTGACCAAATGCTAGAGAGAGGCAAAGATTGTCAGGTGATGATAAAGTTCAGTCTAACTGCTACGCAACAGATCTAGAGAGCAACCATTTCACATGGAACAAAGAGAAATGATTCTAGGATTGTTGATACTAGGGAAATAATAGAACTGATACACTCTCTGAGAATTGGATTATAAGGAAAAACGTCTTGGGATGTATTTTACAGATCTGTGAAAACTATTAAAAGAAAAGACAAATCTAGCCATAGAGTCAGTTTAAATTATACAAATAAAAAAGTGAGGCAATGATTAGTTTTATGGAAAAAACAACAAACTCTGTTTAAGAAAGAGACTTTAATCCTAGGATAGTATTTGGTCGACGGTGAATAATATTTACATGGCGATAATGAAAACAATGTGGATTTCACTGAAAATTATAATCTAAATATATTGTGGGCAAGGAGAGAAGAAGGGAGTTATAAAGAAGCTAAGTCCTTATATATCATCCTAAAAGTCAATAGATAATCTCTAAAATTCATAAAGTAGGATATTAAAGCATATTACTTAGAAATACAAAAACAATCACCATAGAAACTGCTAAATGGGTAGAAATTCATTCTTTTATTGGAGAGGAGGTAGGGAGGTAGGTAGGGATAGGGAGTATATAGGACTGCTCTTGTTTGTTTAGCTGTAGAACTTTACATATTATTTCATTTTAATAGTCTGATAACAACAAAAATCATTTATTTAAAAATAAGGTTGTAGACCCGCATGGTGGCTCACACCTGTAGCCCAGCACTTTGGGAGGCTGAGGCAGGCAGATAACTTGAGGTCAGAAGTTCAAGACCAGCCTGGGCAAAATGGTGAAATCCTATTGCTACTAAAAATACAAAAGAAAATCAGCTGCCCATGGTGGCAGGCACCTGTAATCCCAGCTTCTTGGGAAGCTAAGGCAGGAGAATCGCTTGAACCAGGGAGGCACAGGTTGCAGTGAGCCGAGATCGCGCCACTGCCTTGCAGCCTGGGTGAAAGAATGAGACTCCATCTTAAAAGAAAATAAAACTGAATAAATACATAAATAACTAAAAATAAAAATAATGTTATAGAAGGAGTCTGAGTTAAAGATGATGCAGTAGAGATATAGAAAACCAAAGGTGTGGGGATACAGAAAAGCCATATTTACAGAGTAGAATCAGCAGGACTTAGAAGTGAAACAGATTTGACTTAAGGCAGAAATCCAAATTTCTGGTTGGGATTAGCTAGATATTGGTGTCTCCTACTTAGTAGACACTCAATAAAGCCTAGCTTGTAGCTTATAGGGTCAATAACATGTCTCTGTCCATGATATGGCCAAAGCTATGCAATGTGGTGGCTTTGATAGGCTAATGGAATGGAACTCTAAAAATGGAACTCTAAACATTTGTTTTAAGGTTTTAAGAAAGCACACGTATCTTTGATTTTAGTTGCAAAGAATACAAGTCCTTAATCAATATATTAAATTCCTGGTACATGTCACATATATTACTAATAATACATTTCACATGAAGATATTAACTCTCTTAAGACAAATGAATAAACCACATTGATATGCATAAATAACACTTTTTATTATTACTGCATTTAACTTTTCAAGTACTCTGAGCATTATTTCCTACACAGAGAATCTACCTCAGCAGGCTACTGTACTTTTTTGACCATAAAACCAGATGAAACAAATAATAACATCAACCTCCTGAACTCTCCTGCACCTACCTCTACCCATCCCAGTGACACTTTGTTATGCAGATATCAAGTGCACCTTTAACCCAATTTCAGATTTTTATCAGAGATGAAATTACATTAATGTTTTCATTTGCAACTGTATTTAATGTTTAAAATTGTAGCCACATTTCTTTCATTTAGAATCTAGTCACATATCTCTATTATTAGATTGGAAAGTTTTAGATGAACAGAAATACATGTACACTGATAGGAAAATAAAGGATAGGATTGACTATGCTAACTAGAGCATGTTCTGACTTTTCTTTGCATGTAGTTTTTTAATAGAGAAAACAGCTGAGACCATAAAACAAACCATGTCATCTATACTCAAATCAAACCAGCCAACATTCATTGGGCAGTACTGTGCTTGGCATCGTGGGCAATACTAGCAAGGATAAGGCACATAGGTTTTCCTTAACGACGAACAGGAGAGACAATTCTGAAAACCTAGTAGGGGTTCTCTGCCATGATAACTGCCTTGTCTTTCCTCTATATCCCTTATCCTCTGGCATTCTAGTTACCTAAGTCATGTCCAGATCATCACTGTGAGAACCCCTAGCATTCATTTGAAGCCATGTGTGTTGTTCTCTAATCTTTCTTGCCGTTCCAAATGTACTGAATACTTTGGCAAATGAGTCAGTATTTTCATTCTCTAACCTTTAAGTGATGTAGTAATCCTGGGCAACTTCATGGTCAATGTAGACAATCAATCAAACACTCCAACAGAAATAAAATATATAATGAAGAACGAGTTACCCAGTCTTAAATGCATGGGGCCTACTAATGATCTTCTCTTCTAAAAAAGATGGCATTATATACATTTTTGAAAAAGGAGTTGGACGTTATAATTATAAGGCACAATCTAGTGGTAACCTAAATTTTATTTCACTTTAATTGCATTTCCACTGCTACGAGCAGTATGACAAGAAAGAGCTATATAACATTCTTTCTCCAAGATGCAGATTCTACTAATAACAGTGTTGAGAGTAAGCACTATTTTAAACACTTTAAGTAGTTTAACTCATTCACTCCTCAAAGCTCCCTGACAGGAAGGTACCACTATTCCATTTTAAAAGATGAGGATTCTAAAACAGAGAGGTGAAGTATTTTCTCAAGGTGGCAACAGTTAGTGCTACATGGAACCCATAATTTCTGTCTCAAGATTTGCACTCTCGGCTCATACAAAAGGAAATGTTTTATTTATGAGCCTTTCTTAACTCCAGCTTTCAACATTATTTCTGTTACATCTTACGTCCATCTCAAAATATGGAGAAGAGTCTCCTTTATTTGACTGCTGCAACATCTAGCACTAACAGAGAGCTCCATGGGGAATTCCTCTTGACAGTTTGAAAGTCTAATAGTGCAGGAGACAATATGAGCTAAAATCTAAATAGTAAAAATTACCACAGAGTATGTTTCTAAAAAGAGTTATGAAAACTTTTTATCACTACCCTTTTCTAAGAAAATGAGTGAGAATACTGAAGATTCTTTTACCTTCTTCTGGAGTCAGTCTGATAAATTGATGTAAATAGTACAAGTGCATTCAAAGTAAAATCAGCTACCATCCTCCAAAGACCACGTAACATGACATAAATGTGCATAAGAAAATACTGTTAATAAAACACAAAGTTAAAAGAGAATAAACCCGTTTAAGCCTTAGCAGTTCCGTTTCTAGGCTTCTGACCTGAGTATTTCCCCTCACTTTCCTACAATTAGCAGAGGAAAATTGAGTGATGGAAAGGTTGGTTTAGCAAAGGCTGCAGTTCTCAAAATTCAGTTTCTTGGCCAACACATCAGAATCATCTAGAAACTTGTTACAAATGCAACTTATCAGGCCCCATCCTAGATCTACTGAATCAGAGACTGGTACTGGGGCCCAACAAATGAGTTTTAAAATGCCTGCCAGGTGATTCTGAAGTGTGCTAATGTTTGAGAATCTCTGGCATGGATGAAAGCTACTCACGAATTAAGAGAGATTTAATAATAATACCTTAAACTGTCTTTTAAGGTAAATAATATGCATTTTTTATTGGATTTTAGGTTTTGGGGTACATGTGAAGAACATGCAAGATTGTACATGAAGAACATGCAAGATAGGTACACACATGGCAGTGTGATTTGCTGCCTTCCTCCCCATCACCTATATCTGGCACTTCTCCCCCATGCTCTCTCTCCCCAACTCCCCCACCTCCTGCTGTCCCTCCCTATCTCCCCCGCAACAGACCCCAGTGTGTGATGCTCCCCCTCCCTGTGTCCATGTGTTCTCATTGTTCAACACCCGCCTATGAGTGAAAACATGCAGTGTTAGATTTTCTGTTCTTGTGTCAGTTTACTGAGAATGCATTTTAATGTAAGTGAAAGGTATAAAACAGCCATGGTGCATATATATGTATATATTACATATGTTAATATATACATATATATGTGTATATTAAATATATTAATATGTATACATATATTATATATTTATATATACATATTAAGATAAAATTAATATATAATACATATTTATTAATAAAACAGTCATGGCACACACATATAAATATAAATATATATATATATATATATATATCTTCCCTTACCTCCCACACCTCTCTTGCCACTTTTCTTAAAATATATATATACATATATACATATATATTATGTATAATATATATATACACATATATTAATATATAAGAGATATACATATCTTCCCTTATCTTCTAAAACTCTCTTGCCTCTTTTCTTCATAGCAAGAGAGTTTTGGGAGGTAAGAGAAGGTAAGAGGCATAACGTAAGGTAAGCCCTGCCTACAACAATGCTCCTTGCAAAGCATTCATTCCTATGTTTCAAATATTTTAAATTGTTAGTGACAAAAATAGATATCTACCTCAAAGTTGTTTCAAGATAGGATACAATTAATTAATTAATTAATTTAGAAAGAAGCAGCCAAGGGATGGTTTACTTTCACTTAGGCTAGAAACATAGAAGTTGGAAGCTGAGAGAGAACACACTGCCTGCTGTGTTTAAAATCCTCCGTGAAAAGTAATGGAAATAAAAATACAGTGCCCGGAGAGTATTAATCCATCCATCAATTTATAGGGAGCAGTAGAGAAATATCCAGGAAAAACATAAGCAATTTTCTTTTCTTTTATATATATATATATATATATATTTTTTTTTATTGCATTTTAGGTTTGGGGGTACATGTGAAGAACATGGAAGATTGTTGCATAGGTACACACATGGCAGTGTGATTTGTTGCCTTCCTCCCCCATCACCTATATCTGGCATTTCTCCCCATGCTATCCCTCCCCAACTCCCCACCCCCCACTATCCCTCCCCTTTTTCCCCCCTGACAGACCCCAGTGTGTGATGCTCACCTCCCTGTGTCCACGTGTTTGCATTGTTCAACACCTGCCTATGAGTGAGAATATGCGGTGTTTGATTTTCTGTTCTTGTGTCAGTTTGCTGAGAATGATGGTTTCCAGGTTCATCCATGTCCTTACAAAGGACACAAACTCATCGTTTTTGATGGCTGCATAATATTCCATGGTGTATATGTGCCACATTTTCACTGTCCAGTCTATCATCGATGGGCATTTGGGTTGATTCCAGGTCTTTGCTATTGTAAACTGTGCTGCAATGAACATTTGTGTGCATGTGTCCTTATAGTAGAACGATTTATAGTCCTTTGGATATATACCCAGTACCTAGAAATAGGAATTCCATTTGATCCAAAAATAAGCAATTTTCAAAAAATATTCATTTTTTCACCAACTTTCTTTCCTTCTTCTTGCATCAACTCTGAACAAATATTAAACTAATTGGAAGATTCTGTTGATCACCACTAGAGGACATCCTATTTTCATAAATATCTGAAAATTTTAAAACTATAATAAATTATAGTAGAACATATTGATGAGATCTGCCATCTAGTTTGATATTTGCTAAGGACTCTCTGATGGTTTCATTTTGTATTCTAATCATACATAATTATGTATGAGCTTTCTGCAGTTGGTGTCTCTCCAGTGACATGCTGTAGCTACAAATCACCATGGGTAGGGGCCAGATCCACATACCTGTGAGACCATTGGCTAACAGTGGCTGCTGCCCTTCAGCCTCATCTAATCACAAAGCGACACTGCTCAAATAATGAGCCAACCACTAGAGAGCATGGAGACTTAGAAGTTATCGCATTAAGAGCTACCCTAAAACTCCCAAATTTCACCCTAAAATCCTTTCATTTGTAATGCACCACAATTGCACAATTGCTAGAATGTACAATTGTTAGAATGCTAAAGATTCCATGTGAATCTCTTACAAGTTATTGGAATATATTAGGTAAAAGGAAAATAAAAATGGAAAATATACAGACTACTCACTATATGACTTTACACTGTTTAGAGACAAATATAAGATAATAAATAAAAGTCAGACTTTAAATCAGCCCCAAATTACAAGTTCAAGCCTCCAAACCAAGTTTAGAGAATTTCTTTTTTTATAAACCTATTCCTAAGATTAAAGTTGTTCTTCAAAAGATATGTGAAACATGGTTCACCATGCAATACTCAAGAAGTAAAAATTCTCGCTAGTTAGAGAAGAGGACGTAAGTCAGTGTTGCTCTTTTTCCAACCCTTCACCCTCTCCATCATTTCCTCACCCTTCAAAAAAGTAAAGTTAAATTTTTGAAGGGTTTTAGAAGTGGAGAAAATATGGAGCCTGGAGTCAGAAATTCTGGGCTTTCTTCCAAGTTCCACCACTAACTACTGGATCTTGAGTCTTCTCTTTCATGCGGGGATCATATCCGTATCTACCCTGCCTATCTCATAGGATTATTGTGAGGATTAACTGTAATAGAAAACATTTGCAGAAGCAAAATGCGCTATACAATATAAGGCATCATTATTATAATCAATGGAATATGCTTACTCATGGATTACATTTAAAAACACATTACCCCAAAACAAATGTGTAGTAATTTCAAATGTCAATACTTAGATCAACTACTTTCTTTTTAATTGCATAAAGACACAGAAACTAATTTATTTCCATAGAATGTTCTTATTTTAAATTTTTTTCTTTGTCATATCTGATGTATTACCTGATATATCACAAGGAACATTATACTTTAGATACCTATGTTGAAAATGAATGACTGTGCAAAAACTACTTTTTATAAAGAGTTGACCCAACCAGGGATGCACTTCTAGCTGCCTCATGACTGGAAGTCCCCCTTCTGCCACCCCTCACCAGAGAACCTATTACATTTTCGCTGTTCACCAAAGTTTGTGCTCCACCTTCCATATCATAAAATATTCTCTAGAAAGCAGCTTCTCACCAAGGACCTCATTTCTAGCTCTCCTCTCCTTTAGGTGGATAAATATGGACTAGATATAATCAATGAAATAAGAGATAAAGTATTGTGCACCTCTTTCTTCTCTAGCCCATAAAAATATACTCTAATGTATTCTTCATTTGTTTTGCCTGTAGTCCACCTGGGAGTATATATCCAGGTAAAACAAGGAGGCCACATAATGAAAATGTATGTTTTCATTAGTCTGAGTTCTTGAGTAACTGTACAAAACAAAGCATCTCAACTCCATACCCAACACCCAGAAAACACTGTGGACTGTTAAAAGTCTACTGTGTACAGAGCCATTGAAATTCAGGAGTTTGTTAGAGTAGCTGGTTTTAATTTAAGTTACAGAGATTCTCCTTGCAGCCAGACCCTTAGCACAACAACTCCCTTATGTACCAGAATTCAATTACAACTCCTATAGAGACCTAAAATCTGTTCCCCAAATCCCTATTTCCCTTGCAGAGACCATTGTGTTGTACCTACAGTTTTCTGATTATCTTTTTATTAACTAATTTAATAGCGTTTTCTGAGCACTTACTACGGACTCTTCACTAGAAATTCCTCTCTCTTCCTTATGAAGCCCTGAGCTTGATTTCCCAGCTGTTCCATTCAGTTTTTTACTACGGATTTTGGGGTGGTAGTGTGATCATTGGTTGGTCAAGTTTTCACTGCTGGGATCCTTGGAACTTCATATAACCTTTTTTTCTCTATTAAAAATAGAACTAAGTATTGATTGTATCTAATATCCTAATTTTGCTTTACAATTTACAAATGGGTTGTTTTATTTGTTATACTCATTTGAGGTATATACAGTAGGTATAATAGTCCCACTTTATAAATCTACAGAAAAGGTGATATAAATTTAGGTGGGTTGTTCAAGAAAACTGTCATTTATCACATTATTTCTACAGTGATGATGTTTCCAGATTTCAGTAAAATATATTTTTTAAAAATATGGAAGATGATCACTTTCTAAATCTAGCACTCTCTCTCTCTCCTATTTTAGCTCTGATGTGTGTGTGTGTGTGTGTGTGTGTGTGTGTGTGTGTGTGTGTGAAATTAAATTCAATAGCTTAAAATGTATGGAAAACATAAGTAATGACTTTTAAATTCAAAATTCTTCACTATCATCATCAAGCTACTAGGATACTGGAGTGACAGAAAATGTACCTTTTATTCCCTAAATTGACTTTAGACTTACCATATACCACTATGACATTCCTTTATTCTCTTTTAATGTAAATTGATATTCCAAAAGTGGAATTTGTATTAATTATAATATTTAAAAACACATAATGATAGGAAAATTGTTATTATCAAATAATGGTTTATTCACTCTACAAAATATTAAGTAGCCATCAAAAATAAAAATCATGATACTTGTATAGTAAAATGAAAAATATGAGGCAAAAAAATAGAATAGAAAATTGAGGTGTACATATAAAAATACTAAAAGCAAATTCAGGGTGCAATAGTATTTATAGTAAGGGTGATCTAATTTCAGATATTTTTCTTTATAATTAAAAATGTTCTGGATTATTATATGCCTTATAAAATTAAAATTGATTTCAAAGCATTACCTCATTGGTATTCTAAGGAAGTTAATGAGAACAGTTGAAGAGCATTTTTAGTCTTCTAGAAAAACAAGGTACAGTGAGACTTAGGATTCAAGTCAATCATAAAAACACTCATTGTTATTCCCAAAGACAGAACCACAAGTAACAAGAAGAGGTTTCTTGTTGAGGAACACAGGCCAAGGGGACAAGAGTAAAATCAGTACTGGACAAAGGTAGGATCCTAAGCTGGAACAGTGGTCTGAAAGGGCAAGGCACTTTGGAGTGGCCTGTTCAGGTCACTCCAGAAAGTCTGACCAGCACCTCTGTAGGATAACAATGGAGTAGGGTACACAGGAATTGCAAAAGTCTGAATAAACGTTGATGAGGGATTTTCCCAAAAGTAGAGGAGTGGAGGTCAGAGAATAACTGAAAAATAAAGAGAGCAGTCAAGAACCAAAACATTCACAAGAGCCTGAGTGACCAGAAAAGCTGTTAGGAGATGGAGGAGAAGCACTGGCACTCCAAAAGTTCAAAAATTAAACAAGCAAACAAAAAAAGCAAAACAAACAAACAAAAATAACCTCTCTGGTTCACAACTTGAAGATTTTAAAACAGAGGCAGGGAACCACGCCAAGGTCACTATTCTGACATCTTCTGGGTTAATATTTTTAATTGGAACTGATGGCTAAATTGAAGTGTTTTCAGGGTTGACCAAGGCAGTAGCTTCTGCTATGAATATGACAAGAAGTCTTGCATTTCCAGTTCATTGACACAATGATTCAGAGATAGAGCTTTTATATAATTGCCACTGTTGCCACTAAGTCATAAAGGTTACCCTGTACAGCATTCTCTGCCCATGTGCTGGGCTCTTTACAGACTTTATTTCATTTATCCTCCAAAGGACCCTGTGAGATGGGCATTGTTATAGCTATCTTACACATGAAACAATTGAGGATCAGATTCATTGACTAATTTGCCCAAAGTCATCAAGCAGCAAGTCACAGAGATAGGTTTAAAATTGCTTCTCTCTCTCTCTCTCTCTGTCACTCTCTCTCTCTCTCTCTCTCTCACCATACATTTTCAGTGGCACCATACTACCTTTTTTGTTGGTATAAACAATAAAAAGGGAAACACTAACATTTTTCAAGATGTTTGTTCTAGTACTGTCTTCTATCCCCATAAAAATGTATTATTTTAACCCTATTATTTCCAGTATATTTTTCATCTTTCAGATTAGAAATTGTAACTCTCATTTTAACTACAAAAAAAAAAAGGAATTTAGCTATGAGAAAATTTATAAGACAATTTTTCCAAAGTCAGTTCCAAACTTCAGTTCTTAAGAATGGCATTAATTTCCAGCTCTAATATATTCTTTTAATAGTAGTCACAATTTGTTGGTTATTCCAAGCTGCCATGTCTATGTAAACATGGCTACTACTGGGTTTCAGGATTTTAAGTGCATTGTTTGTACATGGCTAATCCATGTTCTTGAACATTTCTGTCAATAACAAAAATAGAATTTTGAACTGCATCTCTATGACTTCATGAACTATTTCGCAGTTGGTATTGCCTTAACTGAAGAACATTCATTAGTATCAAAAATTCCAAGTTAAAATTTGAGTAAATATTAACACATTCAGAATTCCATACCTTGAATATGCATATCCTCAGTCACTAGATTTATCATGATCAAAAAATGTTTCTCATGTTTTCTCAAAATAGTTACCCTAGCTTTAAAGTTAAGCCTATGAGAAAGTCTGGTGAATAGTTCACATACCACTTGACTTAAATTTCAGCTTCTCCACTGGCAGATGAGCCTTAAGAATAGGTATCCTTTTTATTTTCTTATGATGAGATTGTTAGAAATCCAAATCTTCCAACAGTTTCAAAATTCTCTTCTTGAAAGTACCCACAGCCATTCTATTCCCTTTTGTGACAAGGATATAAACAAATAACTCATATGTATCCAAATGGAGACCTTTGAAGGCCCACATTCGCAAGACAAATCAGCCATCAATCTGACATTACTTTCTGATAATCTTTTCTTTCTCAAGACAAGAGCCATCTCCAGAGTAAATTTTTTTTTTCTGATAACTTCCTTTTTTTTTTGTAACAAATATTGCTGGTTAACATTTGGACTCACACATGAGAATCAAGTGGAAAGAGATGACAAATATTTGCCCACATGAATATTTGAGTATTGTACCTAAAAGTAAATTTAAAGGCTTGTACCTGTTTTTCTTATAATTCTAATTTTCACAATATGTATTTCCCTAAAAATTTATTTTAATTTTTCACAATAGCAAGTTAATTGCATTTCCAGAAAACTGCCATGATGGAATTTTTTGGTTCTTTAAAATTTATAAGAAAAAAGTCAGGTAGGACTTAATTCAGCTTACAGTTTTGGGGTTGTTGTGTTTTTAAAATCTGACTTTTTCATTTTTTTCCTGTCCAATTTTAAGCCACTGGTAAAACAAAATCCATTTTTTTCAAACAAAATAAAACTGGTTGATTTTGATAAAGCAACTGAGAAAATTAAGTATAATGTAGAGCATGGTATTCTTTATTCAAATATTAATTATGGGGTTTATAGCACTAATATTAATTACAAGTTTTAGAAACTAATGTGACTCAAAACAACACATTAAAGAAAGTTTTATTGTTATTCTTATTTTACAGATAAGGAAATTAAGATTTAAAGATACTAAGTAATTTGCTAAATGCCACACAGTAACGAGTGGCAGAACCTGGATTATGAACTAAGTCTAACAATCTCTTAACACCATGCTCTATTTTTCATGCAGTTGATGAATATTGCTTCAATTAGTGGTAAGTTTTAAACCTGCCAAATTACAGTATCATTTTCAAAACTGAAATATGAGTGATAATTCAGCCTTCTGAAGAAATCATGGGTTGTTCACTTCAAATTCCAATCTCATAGCTCCCACAATGACAAAAGGTCACCAAACAATCAAAGCTTGATTAAATTTTCAAAGGTTCGAATAAATACTGTCTCTCAAAGAGCTAGAATTCTGTTACTCTGATCAAATATCAAGCAAAGGGAATATAATTGCCATTGAGAGCAGTGTACATGCAGACTGTCTCACTGAAAGCAGGCCTATTCTCATATGAAAACAGAAGTTTGCTAAATTAATATGAAGTATTTTGCCTTGAAAGATATAAAGATGTCCTTCAATGGTTGCTAGGTAACATATTTGAGTTAAGAAATAAGCTAAATTACAGACTTTGGAATACTTTCTTACGTATTTTAGTAAAATGGGAGATTAAAAAGTACATAAATATCAAAGAAAATAGCTTAACGTGACATGGTGTCTTCCTTACTATTCCCATGTCCACAGATACAGAGTTGCAATGATTACTGTCTGAGCATTTTCAGAAGTTAAGCTGGATACCCAACTCTTACTTTCCAGTATAAGAATGCAGTAACATACAATTGAGACTTCTGATAAGGAAGCTCTAAATATATCAATTGACATAGGTTTCCTTCATTTAGTGGGACTAATATGGTAATTCACATGGACATCATGTCAAGATTTAACAAAGCAAAGAAATACTTGACCACACTTTGATCTTCACTTTAGATTAATTCTTAAGTGCCTGTTCTCAAAGCATCAATTTCTCTGCTCATATACATAAAATATTTGTTATGTTTGTTCTCTTTCTGTGGTAGTTGTACCTACCCCAAGGCTAAAATAATGTTTCTAATTCTTCCTCTATCTTGTTGTCTTTGAAAGTATTTTTTCTCATATGGTTCCTTCAAATTTAGCTCTCTGGTTCATTCTTTCTCCTTGCCTGTTGTTTATATTCTCTGTGGATTTTAATAACAGTCACACAGTCTACCCTTCCTATAACGATATAAACTATTTCTTCTTATAATGAGATGGAGTCTATTTCTCCAATCTTGAATTTGGGTTGGTCATTTGGCTGGCTTTGCCCAGTGTAACCTTAGCAAACATGATACAAGCAGACCCTGGAAAATCGTTTGTACAATGGCTTTTGCCTACTTGCTGCTCTTGGAACTCTGAGCTGACATGTGAACAAACCTGAGATATCCTACTGGATGATGACCATGGGGAGGGAGCTCCAGTCATTCCAGCTGTACCAAATAAGACCATCATGAACCAGCTTACTGAGAGCCATATGATCCCCAGAAACTATCACCTAGCTGACTGGAAGCTGACCACAAACTTGAATGAGCCTGCAGAGCAGAGATGAACTTCCCTAATGAACTCAGCCCAAGTAGACAATCCACAAAATTGTGAATTAAATAAATGGTTTTACTCTTAAAACATGAAGTTTTGAGTTTGTATTCTAGCAAAGGCTACCTGATATATTTTCCAATAACTCTATTAGGTATGCATGTGCTAACACAATCAGTAGCTAACAGTTTTGGACTGGCTGATTTAAAAGGTCCCTCTAATGTTAGCTATAATGATACTCAGCCAAGTGGGTTTTCTTTATGGATCTAACAGAATGTACATGCAATTATGCAAGCTAATACAGTCCCTAAAAGAAAATAGCCCTGACCATGAAAACTCGTCCAAAAGGAAATTCACAAAGCAGTGTTTAATGTATTTTATTTTGGAAGAGCTTTAGTAATGACAGCCAGAAGAATCCTTAGCATCGAGAGGGAAGAGTGTAATATCACAACTAACCATTCCATATGGAAGGAGAAACGCCAAAATACTGTTCTGTAGGTATAAACTCAAGTATTAACACTTTATTTTGATCAATTCAATTTGGATTTAGTTTGTTGACAGCTACTGCTAGAAAACAATGCTGCTGACTGTGTGCAGGTGAATTCAAGTTTTTTAAAATGCCATTCCATTTTCAACCTTTAAGAATATAAGTTATCAATTATAAGGATCCATTTGGTCACTGCCTTTGGATGCAAAAAGTCACTGGATGAGTCAGGGGCTAGTAAAAAAAAAATAGAAACCTTTCTAAGTATTTTAAATAGAAAGTATTTAATTTGGGACTATGGGCTGAAATGTTTGTCTTCAGACAAACAAATAGTTAATGTTTAAATAATCCAGATTTTAGCAAGAGCAAGAATCCACCATCACCAAAAAAGAAATACTCTGGCCTTTCTTTGCTTCCTGCCCTTCAACCTTCCATTAGTGCCATTCATAGCTGCACACATTGGCAAATTAAAATATAGCTTTCAAGAGAAGGTCAGAGAATGAAAGGAGGGCCAACAGGCAATACTCAGGCACTTAAAGTAAGATGATAGAAGAAAATAGGACTTTTACACATACAAAGCATTAGACATATTGCTATATAATCTTAAGCAGGGAAATAACCCTTGGTAAAATACATAATAACTGAATAAAACTGATGATTTAAAAGATGTACATTTTATTCCTTTCTTGCTTTTTTACATGGTGTTTTTTTCAATTGTTCTGAAAAGGTTATTAATAGTAGTTTAAAGTTCATATTTAAAATAATGATGAAAAGAATGGGCTCTGGAGACAGCTTATCTAGGCTGCAATCCTGGTTCTGGCAATTCATACCTTTATAATCTTGGGCAAATTTGTTAATTAAGTCACAGGTAATAATAGTATATGTGTCATTTAGTTATAATGAAGGTTAAAGTACTAACGCAGGCAAACCTCTTCCACAGCATCTGGTTTGGAATAGACCAACAACAGATTTCAGTCACATTATTAACTTTCATATATTGAAATACAAGTTACAGAAACTTAATAATCTGTCAGATTTTTCAATTGCTAGTTTTATTTTTCATCATGATTTTTCTATGACAATACTATGTTTATAAGACTAGTTTGACTTAACACTAAATTAACAGTAAAATCTTATTGATGTGATATTGCCAGAGAAGAGACTGAATTCTGTTTTTTATGTCTCCTGGTATTGAATTCTATATTCTATGTATTTGGTATTTTTTTAATGTTTCACATTAAAAACTTCATCACTCTGAAAAGATTATATTTTTAACACTAATTGTAACCATAAAACAGTGGTGTTCTGAGGATTGAAATGAGATCAACATTTGTATCTTGATTTTCATTAATTTATTTTGTCTGATCATAATTAACATCAGCACCTCTTCCGAGTCAACTCAAAAGTCTGATGAAAAATGTGCATTCAATCAAATGTGTCTTTGCAAATGCCTTGTCTTTGAGTATTATAGGTAGAATACCATTCATAGGTTAAGATACCTTTTAATACCACAGGAAAAAAAGACGTTACTTAGATCTTGTGTTTTATAGCTTTGTTGAAAATATACAGTAAAATCTATGGAAAACGTGCCACTGCCTTCCCCACATTGTGACACATGCATAATAGCCTTTCCACTGTCTCTTTACATCTTTTCCTCTCTTGGTAGTATTAATCATTCCTTCTTTGTTTCTGTACCTTTTAGTTGAAGGGTATGGACTACACAAAGTACAACCAAAAAGAGGCTTATGTTTAGTCTTTCCTTTCAACATTGTTTCTGGATTCGTTCTTTCCTCCCCCTCTGAAATAAACATTGGAGCAGTTGTCCATATTTTCCAATGTCTTTCAAATAATAAATAGTTCCATTTTATTATTTAAAACGTTATTTAAAATAGTTTCTATTTTAATATTTATTTTTATTTTTTATTATAGGATATAGCAATCTAAATCTTATATAATTCCAGTCCAACTTCAGGGTTTTGCATTCTCTGTTCCCTTTACTCATAATGCTCTTTCACCAATATCCAAATAGCTTAATTACTCATTTCAGTCATGCCTCTGATAAAATATCACCACCTCAGAGTGGCCTGTCTTAAATTTCTTGATAAAACAGTCTCTTCCCACTGCAATTCCATCATTGTCTAACCAGTTCCATTGCTTTATTTTCTTCAAGTGCTTATCATCACCTGATATACCATAACTTTGACTCCTGATTACTTTCACTCGTCTCACTGGAAGGTAAGCTTCATGTCATTCAGCACTCTGTCTTGCTCACTGCTCTATGGCCAGTTGTGGGGGACAGGGTCTAGATCACAGGAAATGATCAATAAACATTGATGGGACAAAATGAATGAATGAGAAATTCATGAAGCCACAGAATACACATATCAATGATATTACCAATTTTGCAACTTTTTTTTCTCTTTCGAGCTCCACTAAAGACCATAACAATGTCGTCAATTTAATTATTTCCTAGAGATAAAATACCTATCTTCAGGTATATAGAAAATGTACCTTCCTCATCCTGCAAAATTTTGCAGATATAACATAGCAAAATTATATTAAAAAGATGCAAATAATATACTATCTAGATGAATTACTTGATTCTGGCTAGAAGATCTTTTCTTTCTTTTAACATGAAGATATCCAGTGGGAAATCCCTGGCTTGCCTGTCTGTTTTGGTCAAACATTCAACAATAATTGATAATTTCTACATCTGTTATTTATTTGACAGATCTCTGGAGGGCCATACAAGTAGAAATTTCAGAGAAACCCTAAACAAACTCCATCGCTCTTTGCAAGGCCAGGAAGAATTTTTACCACTATACAAATGTTACGTTTAATTTAATCATTCACACAATGACTACTGATGTATTCTCTTGCATAGCATGTAAAGTGAAACTTGTAATTTGTTCACTATTGTATTAAAAAAATAAAAATTAATTACACTCTAAAATTAGGCTACTTGAATCTGGGAGGAGGCAAAAGCCAAAGAAAATGTGCAGCTGGTCAGGAAGTAAATACAGGGTGGAGAACTTTTCAGAGAAGGAAGAGAAGAAGATTATAAGGCATGCAGGAAGACATTCAGATGTTGTTAGTGTGTTTTCAGGGATCTGACAACTGGAATCCAAAAAATGCAACATATCACTTAAATATATATTTTGTAACTAAACAAAAAGATCTTCAGAAATTAATGGAGCTGCAATGGATTAGATTTTTTAAAGACATTTAAGTGATTTATTTTGTAAATAATATGCATACTGAAATACAGGCATTAGACATGAAACTGAAAACACCAGGTCATTAAAAAAAAAAAAAAGACAAAGACTGTATGCATTTCTTAACCTGGCAAAATGTTTATGTTTATTGTTTTGAGCTTAAGATATCTGTTTACAAGATAAAAACAGAAATCTGAAAATTGATTTTTATAAGCTATTCAATATTAACTTAACTTCACAGTAGACTAGACAAAACCAATAGACCAGGCAAAACCACATGTATTGTCACTACATAATCATGCAAGGGGGGGGAAAGGCAAGAAGTATAGGTTATCCCAAAGAGCACTAGCAAATCCTTCCAGGGAATTTAATCCATGCCTGTAACCATAATTTATTTTAATGGAATCCCCAAAACAAAATGTTGCCCTTCAAATGTGATTTTTAGATAAAAGCAAAATCATTTATCTTGCCATTTCATGACAAGGAAACATCTGCAGGAAGACACTAGAGAGCACCCCTCACTAAGATATCAAAGTAACTGCTAAACTCGGAGGCCAGCTGAAGCACAAACAGTATAAATCATCTGGGTAGCTCCAAAACACATCTTGCACATTCTCAGATGATTGACTGATGGACTACTTGATGTGTGAATAAATGAATGAAGCTTGTGACAGTGAATCAAAGGCATGATCTCTTTAAGTGCCAGTAAGACCAATAGTATTAGTCTGCAAAATAGATTGTAAGATGATTCTCTCTTAAAGCAGTTTAAAAATTGGCATTGATACAAAATAGGAATTTATGGGAAGCATTAACCAGCTAAACAACTGCTGAAATTTTCATTCAATTAAAAGCAGAGCGTGTCATAAAACCTCTACTTGGCTTCCTTAAAATGTCATGGCTAAGAGGTGAAGGGGACTTCTGCTCTGAATATGATTAAGATCCACAAAGAATAAAGAAAAAAAAGACAGTCAACATTCAATGAATCTGTATTTTACACTCATCACAGTGCTTTAAAAAACTTGCATGAGAAATTCTAAATCCAGATCAGACTGAAAAAGTATCAAGTACAATCATCAGAAAGAAGGGAAACAGAAACACAACTAAGGAAACGTACTTTTAAAATCCTCTGTCTGAAGCTTAGCACAAGCTAAGAATTATGTAAGCATTTTAATTAGTTATATTGTGAAGATAGAGCTTAAGTGAGAGACTGTAAACACACTCAACTCCTATTTTGCTTCCAGCCTCTCAACCAAGGACAGTACAGCAGAGTTTGTATCATTCTCACACATACTCCCTGAATTATGGGTTCAATCTTCCAAGAAACCACAACTCCTCTAGGTTCAATTATCCTGAATGACTTAAAAAAATAAAACTATGTTAATAGAGTATGTATACAACTCTTAGAGTAATGGCTAATATGGGAGGTTGCAGTGAGTTGAGGTAGGACCACTATACTCCAGCCTGGGCAAAAGAGTGAGACTCTGTGTCAAAAAAGAAAAAAAAAAGTACATGGTTAAATATTAGATAAATGTTAGCTATGATGATTAGATTATAGAGTAGAAAATTCTAAACAGCTTCTAACATTGACTCTTTTTATAAGCTACTATATTTTTATAATGAGAATAAAGGTATACGATCATAGCTAACATTTATCTAATATTTAACCATGTACTTGGCATTATTCCTTCTTTCAGTCTAGCTAAGTGACTTTCCTCTTAGCAAAAGAATTGCTGTGTACATGAGATATGAATTAAAGGTATGTGTATATGTAACACAAAACCATATAGACCATGTTTTGGGCCAAGTATGCTGTTAAGGATTTCTTCACCATGCATTTTTTTCACATCACAAATTGACTTTGGAAGCTACCTCAAACAAAACTGTGTCTCAAATGTAGCTAGTAACATAAAACTGAAAATTATTAAGGGTCATTGAAATAAATGAAGATAAAAGACAGTAAAAAATATTCTGAAAACACTTTAAATGTACTATTATCTATTTCTCGATTCTTGAAAAATGCATGTTTTAAAAGCTACAAAGACGGCCGGGCAAGTTTGCTCACGCCTGTAATCCCAGCACTTTGGGAGGCTGATGCAGGTAGATCACTTGAGGTTAGGAGTTTGAGACCAGCCTGACCAATATGGTGAAACCACATCTCTATTAAAAATACAAAATTAATTTTGTAATCCTAGCTATTTGGAAGGCTGAGGCAGAAGAAATGCTTGAACCCCGGAGGCAGAGGTTGCAGTGAGCTGAAATGGCGTCATTGCACTGCAGCCTAGGCAACAAGAGCAAAACTCTGTCTAAAAAAACAAAACAAACCCCCCAAAAAAATTAAAAAAAAAACGACAAAGATAATACTACTATTATAATAATAGTATGTTTTACAAGTAGAGAGATTGTTCCAATTTTTAAAAGTGGGACAAATTTGTATATGTAGATCACTATCTTGATGTTAATATATGGAAATAATCTAGTGTAAATTACTGAGTAATTCATGTGTGAGCATTTTCAAATTAAAAGATAATTTTAGCAGCCAGACCTTGTTCACTGGGAACAAGTCAATTCAAAAGGAACACTATATTTTGCAGTCAGATTATTAGGCATTTCTTGGCTTATAGACACATGACTTCATTCTCTGCCTCGATAATTACTTGTCATGTTCCCTGTGTGTATATGTCCAAACTTCTCTCTTCTCATGAGGATACTAGTCACTGGATTGTAGTCCACTCTAATTCTGTATGATCTTTAAATACATCTGCAAAAACCCATTTCCAAATAAGGTCACATTCACAGGTGGTGGGATTAGAACTTCAACACATCTTTTTTGGTGAGCACAATTGAACCCCAAACAGTATTATATTCCAGGAAATTTACATTACCTTGCTTCAAGTAATGTTTGAAATAAACTCAATGGAGTAGGTATCATTTTTTTTTTTTAACTTAGTGAAAAACAAATCTTATTAGGTTAAGCTACTTTTCCAGAATAACAAAGCAAATGTGAGGCAAAGGCTTGATTTAAGCACAGAACTGTTTGATAATAAAGACTGTGTTTCTGAAACTGGGGTATGAACACCCTGGAGTTAAAAAATATGTGATCAGTGGTATAAGAATCTTTCTAATTAGCATGGCCCAACTTGCTTGAAAATTACTTTAATGACAAATGATTTATACCATTAATTTTATACTAAAATAAACACGTTTGGTCATAGAATGCAAAATTTATATAGGGTACTATAAATAATTCATATTTCAAATATATGTTTTCAAGTTCAGAAGACTGAGTTTTGGCAAACTCTTATGAGTAATTTTTCACTCAATCCATCTGAAGATATTTTTAAGTTGAAAAATTAAAGAAGCATTGGCAGAATGATATGGTGTTTTTGCATATAGAAAAGATGATCATTTGCCAAGATATTGTGGGAAAAGTCCAGCATAGGATGCAATTCTGATTCTTGCATTGACAACAAACCAAAATACTCTTTTATATGCACTTATCAGTTGATCTTTTAACAGAAGCACAGACATAAGACTGAGATTGAAAACCTTGAACATTTCTGGCATAATGGATCAACTGCATTATAAATTTAACTGGTGGAAAAATTTTATCCTTTTACTGGCCAACAGGTTAGATTAATTTTGTTAATGACAGATTGTAATCCAGTTCTTTAAGGGAATTCTGGAATTTTCAAATACTAGGATAGATCATCTGTTTCTGGCTGCCTTTTTATCAAAAAGTCCAGAAGGATTTGATCACTTTTTATCTGGAGTTGGCTCTTTACTCCCCTCTCAAAATACACTGCTACTTAGTTATTCTAAAGCTAATGTTGGGTTGAAATGGCACAGCACTGCCCTAAGGGTATTTATTCATTCTTCCATTCACACATGATCTCTATGGTACACACAGTATTTCATAGGCACAGTACCATACTGGCTGGTTGAGGTATAAAAAGATGGTCATTCACTTCTCTCCCAAATACAAAAGTTTTAAAAGTTATCCCTCTGCTCGTCTGTTGGTGTTTGTCTCTACTGCTTAATATCTACACTACTTTAGTATCTCACACTCTCTTCATGTTTTAGGTTATTATTTCACTTCTTTTCTCTCATGCTTCAGCTTTCAAGCAAAATTATTTTGGCAGCACACCCGCAACCTATTAGGGGGTACATTATTTCTCTGTTTCTAGGGGAATCTCCTGAACATAGAATATAAGATGCAGCCTGTATGCTTTCAGCTCTATTTTTTTTTTTTTTTTTTACAAGGGCTGACTTGTTTGGATGCCTGGGCTTTCCTTGTCATCAATCTTACGTACAGAGTGAGTTGTTGGAAATGCAGCTGCTCAGAGAGAAGGAATGCTTTTGATGGCCAGACACTAGTCAATTGCTGAAGTTCAGGTCAAACATCAATTCAGACATAGGCAAAAGGTCATTTTTAAATAATGATAACTTTTCAGCAGTCTATTAAACATAAGTGTTTGTCCCCTCCAAATCTTATGTTGAAATGTGATCCCCAATACTGGAAGTAGGGCCTAATGGGAAGTGTTTGTGTCACGGGGGCAGATCCCTACTGAACAGCCTGGTGCCCTCCCTATGGTAATGAGTGGATTCTAACTCTGTTAGTTCATGGAAGAATTGGTTGTTTAAATAGTCTGATATCTCTTCCCCTCTCTCTCTGTTGTTCCTTCTTTCATCATGTGACCTGCATGCTCCCCCTTCACCTTCCACCATGATTGGAAGCTTCCTGAGGCCCTCAACAAAATAGATGCTGGCACTGTGCTTCTTGTATAGTCTACAGCACTGTGAGCCAAAATAAACCTCTTTTCTTTATAAATTACCCAGTCTCAAGTAATCCTTTATAACAATATAAAACAAAATAATAGACATAAAAATACCCCAATTTCCTGTCTAATTAAATACCCTACAAGACATATTTTAAGTATGCATTGAGAGTAACTAGTGCTATTCTGTTAAGAATCTTAATATCAAAATATTAGGAACATTGTAAAGATGTTTCATATATGACAACAACACAGACATTTAAATGATTGCATATATATAATGACATATCTTAGTTCTCTAAAGGTATCTATTCCACCATGAAAAATGTATGCGAAATGCATTTTTAGACATTCATTTTGTGTGCCTAAACTGTGATACCATTAAGATTTTATGTTCTAACTATAGACTCTCATGCTAGTCTAATTATTTCAATAAAATCTTTAATAGTCATAAAAATTGACAATATTGGCCCAGTGCAGTGGCTCACACCTGTAATCCCAGCACTTTGGGAGGCTGAGTCAGGCAGATCACAAGGTCAGGAGTTTGAGACCAGCCTGGCCAATATGGTGAAACTCCGTCTCTACTAAAAATACAAAAATTAGCCAGCATGGTGGTGGGCACCTGTAGTCCCAGCTACTCGGGAGGCTGAGGCAGGAGAATTACTTGAACCCCAGGAGATGGAAGTTGCAGTGAGTTGAGAGATTGCATCACTATACTCCAGCCTGGGTGACAGAGCAAGACTTTGTCTAAAAAAAAAATTGACAATATTACTACACTTTATATAAAGCATTCATGAAGAAGCATTTGTATAAGTAGGTCATAAAATAAATTCTCCATTTCCACTGGATCTTATAAGATAATGGGAAATGTATTCAAAAGGTGGCTGAACTTCATCCAGCAGCTTATTTTAAAAGGCAAAAGTATGTTGCATCAGCTAATATTTTAGTAAAGAACTAGTTATACCTAAAAGATAAATAACAAGCTAATCTTCCTTTTTTTCCATGTGGCACCAGGATGTAATGCCACAATTTTCTAAAAACATTGTTTCTTCTCTTTTCTTTCTTCCTTTTTTTTGTAATTAAAGGTTTGAGTTGGTATTTCTTATGCTTCTGCTTCCTATCAACATTCACTATGATCAACCTTGATCAAGGTGGAACAGTTGTTACCTGGATGGAAAAAGCTCTCCCCAAATTGAACTGATGTTTTAGTAAGATCAGAGAAGAAAAATGTTCCTGAAAGTTTCTCTACTATATATGTTAAGATACAGATAGTGACTTTTATTTCCTGTTTAAAAGATTATCATCTTTAATTATCAAATTATTACAAAATTCTATACCCAAAAATGTAAATCTAACAATAACAGTAGCCATATTTTGAGTACTTGTAAAACCTAGGACACATATAAGGGGCTTTATATTCAGTATCTAATTTAATCCTTCCATAAAGCTATCAGCAAACATTATCATCTCCATTGTACAGATGAAGAAACTGAGGTGAGAGAAATTAAGTAGCATGAGCAGGGTCAAACAACAAATGAAAGAATCGTGATTTGGATCCAGTTTGCCTACTTCCACATATTTGTTTTTACTGAACGACAAAATGTATGGCTTGATTTTAATTAAACTACTTAAACTTTTAAATTATTTAAATACAACTATCCAATCTATTTTCACAGGAAAAAAATAAGCACCATTACTATAGAGAAGGAACAATCTGATCTATAAATTACGCAAAGCAGAAAAATTTCTCAAAAGGGTACAATGAATGTTTCTCTGACATATTGAGAATAGTAAAGCAGTCAAAAAATCTACTCAAATGATCTACTCATTTAATGATATCCAAGCCAGTTATCAAAGAAAGCAATGTGCTTTTGGATGAGTGATATATTTAGGAAAAAAAATAGAAAATTCAAACATTACTATATAATAAAATCAATACAATCATAAAAAACTAGACATCAGAAGCTAAAGAATAACAGGAATATATTCTTTTTAAATTGTTTTATCTTCTCTTAAAAATATCCATATCATTGTTTTTTCTCCTTCCAGAAAACACATTTATGATTCAGTTTGGTAAGTGATGCCCATTTGGAAACCATTTTGTATTCCTTAAATAAGTGAATAAAAGACTTCTAAGCTTTTCAGTGAAACACAATATAGTTGGTCCATAAGAAATTATAAACCATATGTCAGCTCCAATACTTTCTTGAGGCATGTGTTTTTGGCTTCATATTATATTTACAATATAGGGAGTTTAATATTTATGTTTATTTTCCAATATGTAATTAGTAGTCTATGTGAAAACAAGCAATTTTGAATATAAGTTGTTCTGGAACATCCTGCTGACAAATAAACATATAATTTGTGATTGCTACTTACATGCAACAGCTTATTATGACTTAAAATAATAAAATATAAGAAAATATGCTAAAAACCACTGTAAACCACAACTCTATAGTTTCTACATGGGAGTGGTTTAGTTCCAGCTTTAAAAAATATTATGGAAGAAAATTCGGTGGCAGTCACTTGGTGTTTAACACACAGGCCACCAACTTTATTCAGCCATTTGTGCTGAGAAAGAAAAGTTCATAAACATCCACACATTCTTACAAGTATGTGATACACATGTAATGATATGTAAACAAGAAATAGTAGAGTCAGTTAACATTTATTAAACCTGTTCACTGGCTCAGTATCATGCATGTGTGCAACATACTGATAAATTAGCTTGTTCTTAGGTGTTTAGACTTAGGAAATGGCACTGGAGTTTTAGCTTTCTTAACTAAAAGTCAGGTATAATGATATCGCTTCTAAAGGGTTGTTATGAGGACTCCTACATATAAAACAGATAAAATATTGAAGATTGTATACAAGTCTTTTCTCTTTCCACAAACATGTTGCTACTTAGTTAGTCGAAAGTTAATGGTTGAAATGACACATCACTGCCCTAAGAGTATTCATGCATTTTTCCATTTATATGATAGAGATAACTAGTGACTTCTGTTACTAATTATTAAAAGGAAAGAATCGGGAAGTCTGAAGTGGGTAAATTTTATAGGGGAGACGAAATTGAACTTGATCTTGAGACATGACAAGGTTACCAAAAACTCTCACCCAGTGGCAACTGGAAACTCCTTCAACCAAAGTTCAACCTGTAGAAAGACAATGAGGAAGGGCTTTCCACATAGATGAATAAAATTGGCAAAGACACAGACTTGGGAATACATACATGTTACGTGAATGACCTATCATCTCTCCTGATGCCAGGCCTTTGTGCATGCTGTTCTTTCAAACCTGAATGCCCCTTTTAATTTTTGGTCAGCTAGAAAGTTTCAATTCATTCCTTAAGTCAGATCTTCTCAGGGAAGATTTTTGTGACTACTGAGCACTCCTCCCAAGTTAAGCATCCTATTTCTGTGATCTCTTCCTAGCTTATCTATACAGTTTACATGCCTGTGCTTGTGCATGGAAGCACTTATCACTGTGTGCATGCCAGTGTACAGCGTGCCTGTGCTTTCGCCACCACCCTGAAACTCCATGATGTAAGAGACTGTGATTTACCTTTGTTTACTGAATAGCTAGCACTGAGACTGTCACACAGGAAACTCAAGCTGGACAGAGGATATCAGATTTGAAATCGGCTTTTAGAGTTTTTGATGGATGAGTGACAATCATGGCAGCTTCTTCGAAAGTAGAGATAATGGAGTCAGGGAGAGCTGCTTGAAGGGCGCTGAAGTCATATAGATAGATCAGGATGGTGGCGAAGAAGTGAAAAAAAAAAAAGATGTAACTACCAAATAATGACAGAAGTTGGCAACTGAAATATTTCACATAGGTGAAATATTTATTTTCTTCAAAATTATATAGGGTTAGCAGTTTTACTCCTAGTCAATAAAAATGTTATTAGTTCAATAGTTAACACTTTTACAGAGGTACTATGTGCCAGACATTTATCTGAACCTTTATATGAATTAAATCATTAAGTTATCATAACATCCCTGTAAGGTGGGTACTATGATTATTTCCATTTTACTAAGGATGAGTGATCAAGAAACCTGTCCAAATCACATGGCTAGTGTCTGGTGCCACTGAGATTTGAAACTCAGGTTGTGTGGCTCAGTCGGAGTTTTAATAGTTTGCTAAAATACCTGGAGATTATTTTCTAATCCCTCAAATCTAGTCCATTTCCACCAGTATTTTTTTTCTTTACTGGAAGTATTAATGATTGTCTCAATGTACCATTCAAATACAAAATACAGAGTTTTTTTTTTTACACTGATTGCAATAAATATAAACTCATGCAAAGAAACTTCAGGTGAAAATGAAATATATCATAAAGATTCAGAGGTTTGTCTTTCCTAAAGGTGGTCTGCTGGATCTTTCTAATAAGCAGTTTATTGGAAATTAATTGGAAAGCATTGAGAAACAAAAGCTTGCTTGCTTTTTCTCATTTTTCTTTGTCTCTCTGTCTTTGTGTGTGTGTGTGTGTGTGTGTGTGTGTGTGTGTGTGTGTGTGTGTGTGTATCTCTAATGTATTTTATGCCTGCTTTTCCCTGCTTTATTCTTCTCTCATTGTGAGTAAACTGGTTTTCTTTGCAAGTTTGTGGCAAGTTCAGCCCTGATATTTCTGAGTTAATCAATCCAGTGCCAGCAGCTATCTACCTTTTCTGCGTGATCCACAATTTTCAGTGAGAAAAAATAGAATTGGCATAGCTTGAATCAGAGTTCACCAGTTGTCTAATCAGAAGTGACCAGAGGGAGCAAGGTTTAATGACACTTAACTACTCTGTAGATCGTGGGAACGGTACTCACAGAAGTGATGGGAGCTGGCAGGCTACCATGTCATGTCCAGTAGTTGACAGCAATCTAAATGTTGTAGTTAGCTCAAAATGTTTCCACTGTACTCAACGTACAAAAGTAAATTACTGTGACAATTTTTGTGTTCATATTTTTATGGGGTCTGGTCAGCCATATTTAATATGTTTTATAAAACAATAAGATAATTACTATTATGAAAGCTAAACATACTATTTCGGGATTCTGGATTGTATTGTCACTTATTCCAAAAACTTCCAAGAGTGAGAAATGCATTAAATTTGGACACAAAATACAGTGGATATAAATATATAACTTAATATATGGAAAGAAAATATAAACTGAATATATCTGAAAGTAAATGTGAAAAAAGAAAAATAAATATAGGAATTTATGGCACCAAATACCCATACTCTTTGACAAATCACACTTGGTCTCTAGGTTCTCAACAGTCCTAAAAGTGAGGGTCATTGGACTAATGTATTTTGAAGGTCTTCTCTACTTTTAAAATTTTATAGTATTTTTCCCTATAAATAGAGTAGTTTAATGATCTAAACTCTAAAAATAATTCCTTTCAAACAAAATGAATCACTAATGATATAAAGAATGCATAGGAAAGAAAAAAACATGTTTTCTACTTGAATACTACTAGCAAGAAATACAGAGGCAATATATTTTGTGTTTCCCCTAAAGTAATTTCTATAAATTGTAATACATCCATTCATCTTGAATCTCAAAATTCAAGATTTTGGTATAAGAAAAGCACCAGATCCCTGAAGACATCCATACCATTTTTGCACGTCGAAAGGTGAGCTTTTAATGAAATAATTTGAGATGTATTCAAAGGCATTTGGAGACTATGGGGAGAATATACTGACTTCTCTATCACAAAGTAGTAAGCATGAGAATAGCTGATTTCTGCATTAAATGCATACTCATTTCAGATCTCTTTCTTAGTATTTTTAAAAATAAGGTACTTGCTTAAATTAAAGCAACCATATGGCATGACCAGCACTGCAGAAGGCAAACACCAACTCTTACACAGATAAAGTGCAGAAGAAAAATTAGAGTAGACGTAAGTGTAATGAAAAAGTCATGAAAACAACTTTTGATCTTAAGCCCAAAATAAGACGGGATAGAATTAAAGTGAATCTGGCAGTAGTTCTGAAATAAATTTAATAAATACTGCTGTGTCTTTCTGTTCCCTGTTAGCTTGGGTTTCATGACCACCTACCTTTTGGAATAATCATTACCACATATTTTATAGGCTCAGTTTCAACATTGTGTTCTGTCCACACAACATTAAACAACAAAATAGTTCATTCTATGAAATGGTTGGTCAGCCAGTCAAACCCCTGCTTTGATGGAACTGAACAATTCACAGAGTGAAAACAATGAGTCTATAAACCAATTTCAGGTAAAGTAGCATCCTGATTAGAGATGATTAAGTAGAGAGATAATTAAGAGATGTTCCACTAGCAATAAATTAACTCGTTAACTAAAGTTTCAGGAGATAATTTTTGAAAACAACATATTACAATTAAAATTTAATGTCAGACAAAAATTATGAATATAAATCAGTGGTTTCAGAGGGCGAAGGTAGACACAATTTTGATGAAACTATTTATTAAATTTCCTTTATCTTCTTCCCCCAACTACCATTAAGAATAAACATATGGTGGACACCCTTAACATGTTACTCAGAAAGACAGTACTGGGGCATCTCAGAGCTGCATATTCAAGCAAACTCAGGGACTCCAAACAGAAACTAATGAGGAAGACTGCCTCCTCTAGCAGGAGCCAAAGTAGCTCAGCTGAGACTGGTATCAACAGGGAAGCCACAGGCCATATGAAGTAGAATGAAATTGGACCCCTACCTTTCTTTTCTTTTTTTCTTTTTGAGACAAAGCCTCACTCTGTTGCCCAGGCTGGCGGTGGTGTGATGTGAGCTCACTGCAACCTCCACCTCCTGAGTTCAAGTGATTCTCACACCTCAGCCTCCCAAGTGACCAGGATTATAGGCACCTGCCACCAGGCCTGGCTAATTAGATTGAGTTTCACCACGTTGGCCAAGCTTTCACCATGTTGGCCAGGATTACAGGAACCTGCCATCAGGCCTGGCTAATTTTTACATTTTTAGTAAAGATTAGATTTGAATGATGGCTAAACTGGCCAACATGGTGAAACCCAGAGATTGGCCAGTTTGGTCTCAAACTCCTGACCTCAGGTGATCCACCCACCTCAGCCTCCCAAAATGCTGGGATTACAGGCGCGAGCTGCCGCACCCAGCCTGGAACCTTACCTTTCATCATATACAAAAATTAACTTAAGGTGGATTAAGATACAAATGTAAGAACTCAAACTATAAGAATCCTAGAAGAAAATCTAGAAAATATAATTTTTGACATGGGCCTTGGGAAATAATTCATTGACTAAGTCCTCAAAAGCAATTGAAACAAAAACAAAAATTGACAAGTAGGACCCCAATTAAACTAAAGAGATTCTGCACAACAAAAGAAACTATCAATAAACAGACAATCTATAGAATGGGAGAAAATATTCTCCTACTGTGCATCCAACAAAGGTCTAATATCCAGAGTCTATAAGGAACTTAAACAAATCAAAGCAAACAACAAATAACCTCATTTAAAAATGGCAAAGGACATCAAGAGATACTTTGTAAAAGAGGACATACAAGGGGCCAACAAACATGAAAAAATATTCCACATCGCTAATCATCAGAGACATGCAAATCAAAGCCACTATAAGATACCATCTCAAACCAGTCAGAATGGCTATTATGAAAAAGTCAACAAACAACAGATGCTAGCAAGGCTGCAGAGAAAAGGGAATACTTAAACACTGTTGGTGGCAATATAAATTAGTTCAGCCACTGTGGAAAGCAGTTTGGAGATTTCTCAAAGAACTTAAAACAACTATCATTTTATCCAGTAATCTCATTACTGGTTATATAACCAAAGGAGCAGACATTATTCAACCAAAAGACATATGCTCTTGTATGTTCATCACAGTGCTATTCACAATAATGGACATGAAATCAGCCTAGAAGCCCATAAATGGTAGACTGAATAGAGAAAATGTAATACACACACACAACACACACACACACACACACACACACACACACACACACACACACACCATGGAATACTATGCAGCTATAAAAAATAATGAAATCATGTACTTATAGTAACATGGATGCAGCAGGAGGCCATTATCCTAAATGAATTACTGCAGGAACAAAAAAGACTGCATGAGAGCTAAGCACTGAGTACACATGGATATAAAGATGAGAACAGTGACACTGAGGATCACAAGAGAGAAGAGGGAGGGACAGGGGCAAAGGTTGAAAAATTACCTATTGGATACTATTACCACTGGGTGCCAGGATCATTGGTGCCCCAAACCTCAGCCTCACACAATATACCCATGTAACAAGCGTACACATGTACTTCCTGAATCTAAAATTAAAATTATTAATAAATAAAGTACTAGCACACTGAGGAAAAAAGAAATATGTATTACTAACGAAATTAAGTTGATTAAATGATGGGTTTCTCGTAGCTAGTGAATAAATGGTTTGTTTTTTGAAAAAGGCATACAGACTTCTAAATTCTGAACATGTAAAATATGCTTCACTTTATAATTTATATACAAGCACACCTTGGAGATATTGTGCATTCCATTCCAGAACACTACATTAAACCAAATTATATGCATATTATGTATTATAATATGTGCATACATATGGATAGTATATGTAAAGATGTATTATAGATTATAATTATATACATATTATATATTACATCACACAATTTTTAGTTTTCCACTGCATATAAAAATTATGTTTATACTATACTGTAGTCTATTAAGTGTGCACTAGCATTATATCTAAGAATGCAATGTGCATACCTTAATTACAAAGAGTTTATTGCTAAAAAGTGCTAACAATCATCTGAGGCTTCAGGGAGTTGTACTTTTCTTGCTGGTTGAAGTTCTTTCCTCAAGGTTGAAAGCTGCTGACTGATTGGGGTGGTGGTTGCTGAAGTTGGGGTGACTGTGGCAATTTAAGTAAGATAACAGTGAAGTTTCCTGCATCGATTGACTTTCATGAAAGAGTTCTCTGTAGCATGCAATGCTATTTGATAGCATTTTACCCACAATAGAACTTCTTTCAAAATTAGACTCAATCCTTTCAAAGTCTGCTGTTGCTATATCAACTAAGTTATGTAATATTGTAAATACTTTTTGTCATTTCAACAATGTTTACAGCATCTTCATCCAGAGTAGATTCTATCTCAAGAATAGAAACCACTTTCTTTGCTTCTCCATAAGAAGTAACTTTTCATCTGTTCAAGTTTTATCATGAGGTTGTAGCAAGTCAGTAAAATCTTCAGACTCCATTTCTGATTTCAGTTCTCTTGTTCTTTTGCTATTCTTACCACATCTGCAGTTACTTCCCACGGTGAGTGTTGAGCCCCTCCAAGTCATCCATAAGAGTTGGAAACAATTTCTTTCAAACTCCTGTTAATGTTAACATTTTGACATCCTTCCATGAATCACAAATGTTCTTTGATGTCTATAATGGTGAATCCTTTCCAGAAAGTTTTCAATTTACTTTGCTCAGATTCATCAGAAGAATCACGATGGCAGCTCTAGCCTTACAAAATGTATTTCTTATATAATAAGAGTTGAAAGTCTTGAAAGCTATAGTAAGCTCATCTATATTTGTCCATGTTTTAGAAAATTACAGTGATTTTTACTTGTAGAACAGACAACAACCATTTTGACAGGAAATTAAGCTGATTTTGTCTATGTTCCTCACCCCCACGATATCAGGAGGCCTATGTTTGTCATCCTCCACTGATCCTAAGACAGAGACTAATACTGAAGAGACACAATCAATAATTGCTCAATGAAAAAGCACACTCTTTTATCATTTCAATTATTTACCTAAAGTGACCTACATCTTCATCAAGGTTATCTATTTTTTTCTGAAAAATGTTAAATACCTTATTTCAATTTCTTGCATTTATATATTCTCTCCAAAATTTATTTTCTCTTATTGCAAACATAGTAGGATCATGTATTATATATTACATTTTTGCCAATTTGAAATATGTTTTAAATATGCTTAAGACTATGATAAAAACTTATTTGACAAGTTTGACGATATTTAAAATGAAATGAAATGCAAATGAATTATGAGAGGCTTTCTCATGCTTGGAAAAGAAATCATGATATAGCATAAACATACCAAATGTCAAAAATCCAGTGTTTGTTCAAGTGTGTGTGATATGAGTCTAGGCAGATAATTTCCATAATTGTCTCATTTTCTTCTATTAAATGTGAATACAAATACATAATCTGTAATGGTTCTAAGAAACAAATGAAATATAAATAACAAAAGCAGCAAATCATCAAACAAATATAGGTGCTTAGAAGGAAAACTCCTGGTGACCTAAAGCCATCCAGTGTGTGTAGCTGAAAGGCCAACCACTTGGAGGCAGAGCTGTGAAAAAACAAAAGAATATGAGATTGGAAGTTCAGTTTAACAAGAGTGGAATTCATGGTAAATACAAAGATACAGTCTCTTGAGGCTTCTTTAGCATGGTAGCAATTCTCACAATGCTTTGGGTAGCAAGCATGCCAATGAATAAAGACATATTACACATATATACCCCCAAAGACATCTGCCAACAATCCCCATCCCTAAAAGAAAGAAAAAAAATAAAGGACAACCTAAGAGCCAGGATTGGCCAATAGAGGTTATAGGTACAGCTCACAGGGGGAAAAAAAAGTCAAAGAGGGAGCTACAGGAGTCAGATGAGTATGAAGCCTAGGACAGCCTACCAGCTTGCAATTCAAATTGCTGTGATGAAGTAACTTCAAACTGAAGCCAACAGAAGTATCACCAAGGCTAGCTAGGAAAAGACTTCTTTGTTAATGGATATAGGAAATATCAAAAAGCAGAGATGAGATGAAAGTGCAAACGATAATGGGGTCAGAGTTCTAGGATTACAAAGAAAATTCAAACCTATCACATGAAAGGAGGCATATGATGTGTGTGCTACTGTGCGCTAATCATTTACTGAAACTGCTGGTAGTGGGTACCAAAGATTTACTGTCATGAGAATTAAGATTTGCTGATTTCTAAAACAGACCAAGTATCCATGATATAATCAGCAGTGAACATGGGAAATCATAAGAGAAAATCACCAGGGAGGATTGAAAAGTCATGGTCTTTGGAGAAAAATCAATTTGTTCTTCTAGATGCCTTCCTAGACTGGTGCTTGTCAAATATATTATGAGACTGCAAATCATCTGCAGGCTTGTTCAAATGCAGATTGTGTTTCACCAGGTCTGGGGCAGGATCTGAGATTCGATATTTTTAACAAGCTCTCAGGTGATGCCCATGCCTCTGGTCAAAAGACCACACTTTGATCAGGGAGGTACAGAAGGCTGAGGGATTGAAGAGTCTAATGTAGATCTTTTGTGGCTGTTCATTTGCCTCCCACAGGCCATGACCTAAAACTTTGTTCTGTTTGGCCCAGACAGTTTAGATTCTACATGGAAAAAGCAAGGGTTTCACATCAAGATTGGGTTTTCTGGTTCTCTTAAAATACTTAGGACAGCTGGCATTGAGCAGCCTGAAGTTTTACCTGGCAACCATCAACTGGAGCTGTGTGAGAGTTATCCCTATAGAGGAAGCATGTTCCCTCCAATCCCCCACAGCTGCCTTCATTACTAAGTAAATCCCTGAGAGAGGCAGAGACCATTTGCTATTCATAATGCAATTATTATGTTCACTTGTTTAGTAGAGAAATACATTTCCATATTCTCCCATGTATTTGTCAAAATTAAGAAGAAAGAAATATAGACCAAATTCAATCATATTCTGTACTTTTTCCACATCAATTATTTATATTTACCTGCCAAGCTTCTTTAAATTTTTGACATTGTAACACCTGGTCTTATCCATCTCTCAATTTCCAATACCTAAGACAAAGTCTGGAATATAGTACTGTGAATTTGAATCTCTAATATAAAACGCATCTAAGGAAAACAGAGACTCAGAATTAAGAACCCTTGTTTGGGATCCTTTTGTGGTATCTTGTTTTGTTACATTACTATTTTCACTATGAAACTGGTTATCTTACTATAATAAATTTCATACTGAAACTGGTTACAGTAAGGTAACTGCAGGCAGACCCATGAGCTATCTTACTATATCTACTTATAGTGAACCTCAGAATTCACTGTTAATCTTTAGATTAACTTTGTGGCTTGACAATTAAACCAGAGGATAAGGTGGTAGCGATCTGTCTCTTAAAAATGACTGTGGTTAGTGGTAGTAGAGATAATGATAAAATTAAAAATACATCCTTAAGAAATTGTTTAATTCATCAATTTTCTAACATTGGCACTTTCTCATTTTTGTAACAGATTTTCACTCTCTTAAAAATAGCATAAAAGTGTTCTTCCTTTTTTTTTTTTTTTTTTTTACTGGAAATTGAGATCAAAAGGCAGTCTAAATGCCATAAAAGGTCAGAACATAATTAGATCCTCCTTTCCATGGTTATAAATTATAATTTATACTTTTATATGAGTTCTTTGAAAAGGAGTGGGAAACATGACTCCTTTTATCAGATCTGTGTATTTTGTTTAAAAAGGATCATTTCGGTAAATGTTTCCAGACAGGATTATACAAAAACAAACAAGAGGGTACATATATGTGGTATTAGAGGGTGGGGTAGCATAGAAGGAAAATAGATTTGAAACAGAGTCATGATAACTATTTAACATAGACACTTTTAAGTGTTTAAGAAAATACAAAACTTAGCATGTTTTATACGTAGCTGAGGAGTAAAAGTTTCCAATGAGAAGAGAACTATTGAGACTATTAACAGCATAAAATCAAAGCAAAAATAACAGAAGGTAGGTTCTAATCATCATACTTAGCTTTTATTTGGAGAGTAGATTCTAAGTTTTATATCTTGCTGCATGCCCAAAACTCAAGTAATGTTTCCTTTCTTGTTTACCATGAGAGGGCTGACCAGCAAGTTTTACAAATTGTATCACTCGCAATCTACTATTCCCCACCTCCCTGCTCCCCACAAAATACACACAAATACATACACACACAACATCATGTCATTCTAAACCTATCTTTAAACTGAAATGTCCTTAGACAGACCAGGAATTAATTTTCTATTAACTTTCTATCTTCCTTTGTTGATTACTCTCTTCATATTGAATGTCTGCATTTCTGTCAGTAGTGTCATAGGAATGCAAAGCCTACATTAGATGAATCCGTGAGAGTATGCCTTTTTCAAGAAACATTCCTGTTCTTTTTCTATATCTCTTTCTTCTTTCAGATTCATCATCACATATCTCTTTTGAATGTGCTTTAAGTTACAAATATTTTAATGAGTTACTCCTCTGCAGGTGAGGGCATTTGAGTCAAGAAAATAGAGATATGGGAGGAGTATCTGCTAGAGCATGGTAGGGAACTCGATGAAGCTCTCCAAAGATGCTGTATTTGGCAAGGACAGTGTTTCAGAAAGATTTTAGCCAGTTTTTTAAACTCAAAACATTTTACATAAAATTCCAAGTTTCTGGCTTATTTTGAGCAATGAGAAGATCTGTCTACAGTGGGTCCACATTCTTTTGCATGTCAGCAGTGAGCGGGAGTTGTTCCTTTCGTACAGAGCCTGTACTCTTCAGTTACCCAACGCTCCTAACCACACTCTGTTGCTACTACTCAGCCCTTTTCACTCATTTACTCTTCTTCAAGATAGGGATCTTGCCTTATCTCCATAGACATTTATTTGAGTTTGTAATTCCTTTGGTAGCTATTGGCTAGTTCCTTCTACTTTTGCTGGTAGTAGCTCGTCAGGGTTGGTTAAAATAATCAAATCTCAATAATTTGTTTTTTTCTACTAATCAAATCTCTCATATTGTCACCATAGGTAGCTTATTGTTTTGCAAATCTAAATTATTCAAATTTTTATGTTAAAATGAAATGTCACCTTGACCAAGGTTTAAAGAATGTAACAGATGTATCTTTTCTCTAATCTTTATCTTGGCTTATAAACTTTATTTGTAATCTTATTTTGGGGATAGAAATCTCTCGAGGGTATGTTCACAATTGTCATGCTGGGGTGGGAGGTGGTGACAACACCATCTTGTTAGTCAATTTAAAAAGATCTGGGAAAGTGCTGGGCAGAGTTCCAGTATTAACAAACCAAAGTCCATCTGCTCTAGTTTCTGGAAGTCAGGAGGTAAGGAGGAAGCTGAAGTTCTGGAATTGAGTAGATCAAATCATGCATTTGAAAGAGGAAACCAGGTAAGGGTCAAGGACTAAATCAGAGGAAGGTAGCCTCACAGATAGGCAAAAATAACCTGTCCTGTGTCATCCTTGGTATGTTCTCCTGAAAATGAATAGACTTTGGTCTTCGGTTTTCTTGGAATACATTACGTAACTCAATAGAGGAGAGCAGTATATGAGCAGTACACTTATAATTTTAACACCAACAATTAAACAAAAATTCTTGGAGCAACGTGAAGATATTTCTCTGGCTCTTGCTTCATTTTGCTTTAACCACCACTGGAAAAAATCTGCATGGATGTTGCTGTAGTCACTGTTCCAAAGCCTTATTTAAGCAAGGTATTACTCTTGCCAACTAACCCTACTTATTATTATTGATTTTTGTTTTTGAGTAAAAGTCATCCTTGAAAGTCAGAATAAGCAGGCGTACAATTACAACCCTCCCACCTTTTTTTAGTTTGGCTGAGGTATTCAATTAATAAACTTTCTTTTTAATCAATTCATTTCTAATAAGATGCTATCTATTAATAATACATATGACAATGTCAGTATAGGTACTCCATGCATTTCAACTCTAATATCAACACATAGTATTATAAGCTTCAACTGTGTCCTTTTTATTTAACAATCTCAATCTCTTTCTCAGTTTTATGCTTGAAGGAAAACTTCATATTAGTCAGCATAGCATATTTGTCAGTTACTTTTACTGATTTACCAATAAATTCCAAAGGTTTACTTTGATGGAATGTATCCTCTATAAACTTTGTGATTAGAAAAAGTACAGCATCATGTAACTGCAGTTGGTTATCTACCTCATTGCTGAGGTAGATCTACTTGAGGAAACCCTTGGTGATCACCTAATGCACAAAGACAATAATTTTCCATCAGCAAGAAGATATACATACACAACATTTGCCAATTCACTTTTGCATTGAATGTTTCTCCTCAATGATTATATCATGGACCCTGTCTTACAACTTCAACATCGTCACTGCAAAATAAATATAAGTCAATATTTGATCATTTATTTCAGCAATTAATTTGTGAGAGCATTTGCCTTCTATTTTAATGTTAGTTTGAATTATTTCCCCAGATTACCTGTTAGTATCTTTTCAATATGAGGATCTGACAAAAATAATTACAAAAGTGTTCCGTGGTCAAATAAGTTAGAGAAATTTCTGTGTAGTTCAATTTCTCTAAACCCATGAAACTGACAAAGAGTACAGGAATGACTTCCCTTCTCAGTGGTTTCTGCTAGACCAGTGGATGAGGAACCACACCTGCAAGGCTGTTGGTCCTGGAGCAAAGAGGGGAAAAAATGAAGGGTTCAATGACACCTTCAAGGTAGAATAAAATAAAAGGACAAGGGAATCAGCACTTAAGATGAATAGTTTCTTTCTGGAAGGCAGCAGAGTGTAACACAGAAGAACATTACACTGGAAAGCAGGACTTCAATACCGTCTCTACAGCTGTTGGCTTTGGGGTCATACACAAGTCCTTAAACTTTCTAAGCGGCAGTTTCACTGAACAAGTGTTTGTTGAATTAACAGCCCTGTTTGTGATTTCTGTGACCTAGTACATTATATTAAGTCACTTTAATTTAGGCTGTTGCTGTTCAAAAAAATGTATCAATTCATAAATAATAGGACTGGAAAGTTATTTAAAAGTACTAAAAAAAATATGAATTTGAGAATAAGAGAAGTGAAATGGCCATTTGTCCAAAAAGACCACAAATATTTATCTGCTGAAGACATAAACAAAGAGATATAAAGACAAGGCACTTTCGAGGATATTTTGGGTTCAACATAATATGAAAAAGATGCTTACCACAGAAATATTTACTAAGTTAGTATTATAATAATCTTTGGTAATAAGTCCACATGAAATCACAGCATAGATACAAAAGGCCCTATCTAAATTACTGGAATAATTATATTTAATTTATTTTGTTATTTGAGTTTGTTTCATTTGTCAATATTTAAGGCAGAAATACCAAGAAAAAATTATAACATTTCATCACAAATGCTAAATTAACAGGGAGTCCTACTTACAAAATGGGATAATCTTACTTAAAAAAAAGGGGGGGGGGGGGTGGAAAATATTTGACTAACCACAGTCTGCTTTGGAGAATTACCTTTTGTCTAAATTATTAAATCGTTTATCATACTAGAACATCATGCACGATTCCTCTCTTTGAACTTGTTTTTGACACATTATAGGCATTTCACATGTTGCTATAACTTGAATCTACTTTCAGGAGAACTTGTGCAGCTTTCCTGCAGAACTTACAGATAGTTGTGTGAGATGTTTAAATGTATTCAATGAATACTTACTGTGAAGTACCTACTTTGTGTAAGAAGCCATCTACATACTTTAAATTCTAATTTTATAGTTGTTACATTGCAATTTCTGGATATTTTTTGAGTCAATATAGAGCAGGCATTTATTCTATGAAGTATCATAAAAATATCAAAGTAAAAACAGATATTCTCACTATGTTTTTAAGGAAAGGTAAGAAATAGACATGGAAACAACTATTGATGATACAGAAAGCAAATATAAGCTAATGTATAAATACCGTACTTATCATATTTCTTTATTTCATAATTTCTTTAAAATTAAAGAAATTGAAATATGTTGCTAATAGCAGAGGGCTCAAGAAACGCATTCATCAAAAAATTCAACTGAGGCGGGTGCAGCGGCTCACGCCTATAATCCCAGCACTTTGGGAGGCAGAGGTGGAAGGATTGCTTGAGCTGAGTTTCAGACCAGCCTGGGCAACATGGTGAAACCCCATCTCTACTAAAAATACAACAATAACAACAAAGGCAGGAATAGTGACATGCACCTGTGGTCTCAGCTACTTGGGAGGCTGAGGTGGGAAGAATGCTTTAGTGGGGGAGCAGAGGTTGCAGTGATCAACTGAGAACTAAGATTTGATTAAATTTGAATTATAATTTGTTTAGAAGAAGAATTCATAAAAACAAAGCCTTATGAGTCTAACATAAGATATAATTCAAGAATTCAGTTCAACTTCTTAGGACTGTTCCTTATTTCCCTCACCTACTGGTTTTGGTGTTAGTTTTGATTGGTTATTCAAGCTGGGTTTCAGACAGCTATAGGCCAAGAATGATAACTACTGTATGTATTTATACAGAGTTCACACTTATAATGGCTGATCTATGTACACCCTGAAAAATATACCTGATGCGTAAGAACATCATAACTATTGGACATACATTCTTATGCTAATGTGAGAACTAGTACCTTCTTTCACTCTATACATATAAATTGTACTTCAGAGTGATATTGAGAAGAACCCAAAATTATTAATTAATTTATATATCTAATAATAACTGTGTTTCTACTACTTAATAGCCATTAATCCTAAATTGAAACTAATGGTCATGAATATGAATGATAAAGTACTTTAATTTTTGTCTCAAAATAACAACTTACAAGAGTTCAGCATAACATGAACCATTGTAGAGTAAAACAATATTTACTGAGTTATTATTGAACTAATGTATAATAATTAAGATAGTCACATTTACCATTAATTGTCCAGCATTTTAGCCATAGATATGTCTACCTATATTACTCAGGGCTCTCTAGAGAAACAGAACCAATTATGAAGGCTGAAAAGGCCCAAGATCTATAGCCAGCAAGCTAGAGACTCGGGAAAGATGGTGGTGTAGCTCCAGTCCAAGTCTGAAAGTATGAAAAGCAGGAGAGCTGATGGTGCAGGTTGCAGTCCCAGGACAGAAGATTGATGTCTCAGCTCAAGTATTCGAGCAGGCAAAGTTCCCTCTTATTCAGCATTTTTGTTTTACTTGGATCTTCAATTGACTGGATGAAGCTCACCAACATTAGGGAAGGCAATCTACTTTATTCAGGCTACTGATTTAAACATTAATCTTATCCAGTCACCTTCATATGCAAGCCCAAAATAATGTTTGACAAAAAGTCCTGGTACTCTGTGGTCCAGTCAAGGTGACACATAAAATAAACCATTGCACCACACAAAGGGTAGATGTTCACCATCATGCTGGGGCCAGCAGATGCACATTTGGAGGGCACTGAGGTTATTCTGAGGTTAAGACACTCCATTGGCCAAATCTGCCCTAACACTTTTTTGAAGAAATCACTTGTCCATATTATATAGAACAAGATGAATTTCCTGCTGAGTATTTGTTCATGTTCTTGAGCAGAACACTGGCTCTATCCACAGTCACACACATATGACTCACCTCTCTGAGAAAACAAAGATAAAAATGGTGAAAATTTCAAACATTCAGTGACTTGTGCCAATTCTACATCCCACATACACAATGCTTAATACATACAGATCATTCTTAATCAACATAAACTATAGGATCTTCAGACACATCAGATAATTCAACCAGGAATTGACTACAACCCCAAGGCTTACTTGGGACATGATATTTGAGGGCCAAACTTAACGAGGCTATAAACTTATGCTTCTCTTCATTACTTTATCTTACTGTATTAAGATAAAGTATTTCAAAACAAAATCAGTCATTAAGCTCACTGCAGAAATTTATTTAATTATTTAATTTAACAATTTTTAAAACTGGATCTTGCTGTGTTGTCCCAGCTGGAGTACAGTGGCATGATCATGGCTCACTGCAGTCTTGACCTCCTAAGCCCAAGCAATCCTTCTGCTCCAACCTTCCCAGTAACTTGGACTATAGTCACGTGCTGCTATGCCAGGCAAATTTTTATTTATTTATTTGTAGAGATGGGGATTTCTGGTGAGTTAACTCCTGGTCTCAAGCAATCTCCCTGCCTCCACCCCCTTGGGATTACAGGAATGAGCCACCATGCTTTGCCTATTGCATAATTGTACAAAATTGTCAACACTTTACTTATAGAATGGGTATAAAATGTACCTTTAAATAACCTTCCCAAATCTTTTGCAAATCCATGGTTAAAATCATCATATGTTACCCTATATTTCTCATTTAAGGAACCATGACCAGAAAGCACTTAAGGAATTCAGTTCCAGAAAAAAACAACTCAACAATTTTTGTATCTTCAGATATGCTTTACTGTTTGCCTTACTAGATAATAATAACTATAATATTCAACATATTCCCATTGTCTCTTTCTTCCCTTAGATATCTGAAAACTGAAATAATTAAATGCATAATTATAATAACTTATGATTTAAACATTTCTGATAATATCAGTTTTATTGCTTTGTTGGATAGTGTTTCATACCTTAAAAACCCTTTTTCTAACCTTCACTGAATTTTGTGGATTAAATGAAGTTTATTTATATTAAAGTTTACTACTTATTTTAAAATTAATTTTATATATTGAATTAATATAAAACTCTAAAAAGATTTCACAAAAGTATTAGCACTATCTAAATAGGTCTCTTAAAGTGGAAAAGGGATATTAACATGGAATAACTCCACTTATCCTTCCAACAAATATTTATATTCTATTAAATCTTGGGGCTTTTGCAAAATGCTAATCATATAACAATAAACAAAGTAGATATCACCTTTGTTACCATGTAGTTTATAATCTAGTGGAGACAAACAAGTGTCACATAATCAAAAAAATAAATATGAATTTCAATAAAACTTAACCCCAGACCTAAACATACTGTCACGATCTTTCCCTGGATACTGGTTTTGAAGTTACCACATAAGGCAAAAAGTACTCATACTTGAATTTTCCCTTGAAAATCCGTAAGTTCCCATAGAAGCAGAAGACACATAGTTTTAAGGATTCAACCCTATAAAGTTGTGTAGAAATTAAAGCCAACTGAGGGATTCAAATCTACCATCTCATGATTACCAAAGAGCAAACCTAAAATGCAATAAAAAAAAAAAAGAAAGCACATTATCTAAAAAAAAAAAAAAAAAACTAAATGGAATGGTGGCAGAAGTTTTCATAGCATTTATATTATTTTCTCTTTAAGTTTACCCTCACTGTCTCCTTTTCTTATCAGCTCCTGTCACTGAATTTCCTAATTAAATGCACCTATGCTGAAACACCACTGTGAGAGGTCCCTCTGTTTCTCCAGAATAGGATTTTCTCTAATGCAAGGTCAATATTTGCATCATTAGCTACAAACATCATACCTGGAACCTAATGAATGTTTATTTAGTGAACATGACAAACTGTTGTCAAAGTCCCATTAACCTAGAAAAGAATGTTCTATTCTCATAGAGCTTGGAATCCACACTGCACTAAATGAAAACAATTGAAAAATCTCGTACAAAGGCAATTTAAATTGACTATGATGATTAAAATCAAAGGGTAGAAAGCAACATCCAACTGGAACCACAATTATATAGCTTATTTCAGCCTAATAATTATTTATTGATAGGCACTGTTCTAGATATTTAAGAAAAAAAAAACTTTCTATAAAGCATATCTAAGTACAGAAAGATGAAAATGACATTAAACATGGATCAAATTTACCTGCTTTTATTCAGTAAGCTATGATAGTTAAAAGCAAGAATATCGAGAGAAATGGGGGCTGTATCTACATCCTTGAGAAGGTAAAAGGTCCATCTTAGATAGTAGCAGGAAAGAGAGAAGGAGAACCAAGTGAAAAGGGAGCAGTCTTATAAAACCATCAGATCTCATAAGCCTTATTCAGGACCACAAGAACTGTATGGGGGAAACTGCCCCCATGATTCAATTATCTCCCACCAGGTCCCTCCCGTAACACATGGGAATTATGGGAGCTACAATTCAAGATGAGATTTGGGTGAAGACACAGCCAAACCATAACAACTATAGTCACTCAAACTAGTTACTTTAGTGTTTTAGCTTTGATTCACCATTGTGTCGACTAAAGTGTTTAGTGTAACAACTCTAGAGATGGCCTCCTTATCACGCTTGGAGCCTTTAACAGTTTATTCTAACACTCTAGAATATTCTAGAAGTCTGATCCTAGTTACATTAAAGACAAAAGTAAGTATATGTGAGAGGTTTTCAAAAATTTATTTTCATTAGGGTTGGATGTTTCATGTTATTTCATGGAAGAATTTGACTATAGGTCAAAGTTTTGGATGATAACAGGATTTCTTTCCATATAAACCAGTTATTCGAGTTATTCATGAAGTTATTCAAGAGCAATATACAGTTACAATATACCATTCATGTTTCAAACATATGAGGTTTTAAGTCCTAATCAAAAGGCACACTTCTTATAACACTAGCAGAGTAAATTTGTTACGAGTCACTTCTTAAAATTCATGTGTGATTATAATTAAACTATAAAATCTTATGTATTGGTCTTGATGTGGGATAGGAGGAAATATTTGGTTTAGCCTTCTGTGGTTTCTGGATCATGTGAGTTTTCTGATTCAAATCGGTAACCTCTGTGGCTGCATAGACCAGGGGGCCTGTGCAGTCTACATGAGCTAGCAGCCACTTAAGTTAACACATTCGTGGTGTTGTAGTAAGTTCTTTTTAAAAACTGCATTCTTAAATCCACTAAGATTGTATGAACTTTCAAAACCATTCAAATTAAACCTTAAGGCTAATGTATTCAATTTCAATTATTCAATAGAATATAAAAAGAAAATATTCTAATACCCACTGAATTCTTCTACCACTAATCCTATTTTATCAATTTTGACTAATCATTTAAAAATAGTATAAATGTGTTCAAGAATTATTTTTCTGTTGTAGATTTGGATTTTTGCTTTTTGACAGTTAAAGTATTTTCTGCTTTTGAACTATGTGCTTAGAATTTTTACTAATTACTCTTTGCAAGGTATATTTAGTAAACTATTATTGAAATACGTCATCACATATTATTTTGGTGGCTGGTTGAAAAAAAATGTTATAATGTGAGGTCAATGGGTAACATTAAAAGAGCACCAGGCTGTTTATTCATTTTTTTTTAAAGTGTGTTGATTACCCAGTATGTACAAAGAATCACAAATCTTAGGAAAAGCAGGAAATGGCAAAGTTTGTTTCACAATAGCCACTAAACATATTAGAATGACCATGTATCTGTATATAAAGAGAAGAAACCAATTGTTTTATATTGTAGGGAGTTATATAGAAACTTTGTTCATTCGTTTGTTGTTAAATACATTGTCTTAGAACTTTCAAATATCCTAAATATCATTCTTAACAATATTGCCTTAAATTAGAATAAGTAGAAAACTCAAACAACATTAATTTTTTAATTACTGCAAAAAGCAGTAACCACATAGATTTCAAGGAGTCAAACATTAAATAATGAGGGCATTTTCTTATATTTCAAAGATAGCTATAGTTTAAAAGAACATCAATTTTTCACTTTGAAAATATATTTGTAATAACAGATGACTGGACAATAAAAAAAATTTCATTATGTGTGTTAGAAAAGGGCTTGAAATATGTGGTACTTTATAGACATTATGAGGGTAAGCGAAATCATCTATTTTTCTTTCCTATTAAATAGGAACATTTCACATATGAGTTTTTTCCCTCACTTCAAAGTAAAATAAAAGTAGAACAATAACATACAGACTCATCTACATAAACTACAAGAATTCTGAAATGTAGAATGAACAAATTTTAGTAAAATCACCTATTTTTACAGATGAAGTAATGTAAATAAACACATCTTAGATTCCCTCAGCCACTATTTATATTTTACCTAAGTTCCTCATTTATTGCCAATACAAATGCTTTTCTCATAGATCTTACAGTGTTACATTTAATGCCCATAAGTGATTAGAATAAAACATAAAGTATGCCTGATGCCAGGAGGCTAATCCTAGAGAAGAGTAAATGATTTTTTACCTTTGTAGAAATAATTCTGGGTCAGCTCATTCATTAATTCATTATTTGAATAGATATTTACTGAGCATTAACTTTGTGCAAGATACTACTCCAAATATACAAGCATCAAGAATTAAAAAGAACAAGGCAGGTAAGACTTCTCCCCTCATCAAGCATACATTCTTTTTTTTTTTTTTTTTAAAAAAAGGAAACAACAAGAACAATAAAAACAAATAATAGGAGAATTACAGATTGATGTACATACATTGGGGAAAATTTAACTGGGCAATATGATGCATGGTAGATGGGCAGAGGGGACTTTAAACAGGAAAAAAGTTGCTTAAAAAGTGAGCAGAGACTTTATTGGAATATATTCCTGAGAGAAGTCTATAGAAACTATGCCTCCTTGCACCAAAGCTCTATAAATGTTTATTTACTCTGTAGGGTGACATTTGTATAGCAAGACCCTACATCCTATTGCACCAGGGAAATTAGTACAGTGGATATATGCCAGTGTATATGTGATACTTTTAAAGTGGATTTAAATCAGAGTTATTTGAAATGAAATGCACTCAAAGCCATATCATAACAAGGTATGTTTTAACAAATTTCACTATCACAGTTAAATGCATTTGTGAATCATTGGGCCCTACTGCTGAGAAGATGGGGGACTTACAGGTTAGAAAAATATAACTCAGCAGAATGCAGGAAAATACTGAAAAAGGAAAGAAAAAGAAAATATATATAAGGGGTAAAGGAAAAGGCTATAGAATGATGAAAATACAAACCACACTGGGGGTGCCCTAATCACAGGATTTAAATAAATCTTCATGTTTAGGTGTTTTTCTTAATGATGTACCAAAATGTACACCAGTCTTTCCCCACTTATATTATAATCTCTGCCATAAAATTTATATTTTTACAGTTGCAGCTGAGATAAAATATAGTGTTTGAGGAAATTGGAGATCTCTTACTATTAAGTTGATTGCACTATATAACTCCCTCAAATAACTTTCATTTTCTGTTTTTGTTTTCTGATTTTATAACAGTACTATAGAAATAAAAAACGAAAATAATTTGAGTAAACCGTCTTTAAGTAACTATTTTAGTCTTAACTCAAAATTTCCCCACCTTTCAAAGGACTGTCTTATCCTCAGAGTAGCCTTAAAACATGCCTCTTTGTGGTAATAGAGATTTCTTTTTTTTTCCATTGTTAGAAATTCAAACTTCTTCACTTAAGAGGAGTTAAAGATGATAGTAATATTGCTGACTGAATGAATTCCATAAACATTTCTGTCAATGAATCAAAAAATAATACCAGAGAGAAAATTGCAGAGTTAAATGTGTCAAGACCCAATCCAATGGATTTTAAAAGTATCTTGCAAAAACGTCCTGTGGAATGACTTATGTTACAAGAAAATATAGAAGAATTTTATTTATGTATTTATTTATTTATATTGTAGAAAATAATAGTTGAAATAATTATGAAGACTTCAAAAGTTAACCATCAAATAGTGACCATAAAGATGGAAATACTAAGTGATCAAAAATACCTGGTGTTCTGTAAAAATTAAACTAGTAGTCAAAAAATATTTTCCCAACATCTGCCGAAGAGGCTTGAACTTCTACAATATCAAATGTAGATGGTTTATTGTAATAATCCTTAGCTAACTTAAAAATTAATGTTTTCATACAAATATGTATTCTGATCCGCATATCTATGGCAGAATTGTTGTTTTCCTACACTTCACATTTCCTTTATGTAGTTTTGGACAGTTGGCATCCCCAGCCCTTTCTTTTTTAAATATAAACCTGTTGGATTGGTCTGAGCAGCTGCAAGTAATTTAACAAAGATTTTTAAGGCATCAATTCCTTAAGTATATGCATACAGTTCATCAAGTCATGGACAAAAAGTTTTTATTAACCAAGAAGAATGAGAACTCAGAATGTAACTTGCAGGCTTAAATAGTATAGAAATAACAAAATGGAATACTTTATTCCCGGTTTTTTTTTTCCAAGATGAGAGAAAAAGAAGATGAAGTTTACATGACCTTCTAAAATTGAATATGACAGCATCCTCCTTCATCCTTTCCCTATTCAGGTCCTAAAATAAACAGTTGCTTCATCCAAGAAACTTCTGCCTGATTAACATGGAAACATTAGATAAACTATTGTTTAATCAAAATAACGTTTTAAGAAGAAGGTCACATATCACCACCAATGAAATGATACTTTCCCTTTGGGCTTTCATGTATTGATAAATTCAAACAAACAGAGAACAATGATGCTCCCTTTCTTATAATTTTTTGTTATCATTTGCTTGGCACACCCATGAGACCTTGCTGGGAAGGATTACAGAAAGGATTATTAATTTAATAAACGTTTTCTCTCTTCCTTCCATCTCAGAACAAAATATTAAGCCAAAGTAAACACTCTCAAATTATTCAACCAATTCTGCAGCCTGGCCACAGTGGTTTCAGCATCAGTTATAGATGATCCTCCAACTTTCCCTTCACCTCCCCCAAAACTCCTCTGCCATTACAAAACGCAAAACAAATTCATCTTGTTGACAAGCAGAACTGATTCAAGGAAGGCAATATATCTCATCATCTTTGTCATTAAACTTTAGATAATGAAAACATCACACCAAATTTTCCTTGAATTAATGATTAACTGCTCTTTTCTATGTATTTAACTTGAAAGCATTAAAAAACATTATTTTAATGATACAGAAAATGAAATTAGAGGAGAGTTACATTATTCAGCATTCTTCAAAGACCCATGACCAAAACAACTGTTCATTTTAATGTGTTTCCCACATCTGTAGGAATCTCAGAACTACATTTGCCTATGATTTAAAATAACTATCACAATATTATCTATTGGAAAAATTAGAAAGCATGCCAGAAATGAGAGAGCAGAAAAGTTTCTTTGTGTAGGCATCAAATACCTTCTTGACTTTTTATAGCATTTATTTTAAAGGTATTTTAGACAAAAAATTTATATCAATTGACCAAAATGGTTGAAATCCTACCTAATATGTATTCACATTGATTTTAGCCTTGGAAAGTAGGGCTATTTCTCTAGTTGCTGAAAAGAATAACTTCATTTTTACAGTTGTCGACTCTAAACATAGAAAATGATAAAATATAGAATAGTAAAGCTTCATGAAAATTACTTAAGATTTCAGGAAGTTTCTTTATAGCCTCCTCTAAGATTTCTGTTTTTTCAATAGTCTACCCCCTTCCCAGCCCCAGCAATTTAAAACCAAATAGGCTTTCGTGAATATCTGAACAGAAGGTAATAGCAACTCTAAATTATGCATCCTATTGCTTATATAGCAGATTGTAAATGTCCAGGGAATTCAGCAGAAGCCATATTTCATTTGTTATTTAACTCTCTCTGCTTCATTTTTTCACAATACAACATGACACTCTACTTGCAACGTTGAAACATTGCTTAAATAATGTGCTCTTAAGAGAGATGTACAAGCTGGTTTTATTAGTTCAACTATTCCAGATTTCTTAGCATTCAACCAGAATATAAATGGCATTAATTTAACTCATTAAATAGTGTCTTCATGACAGATGCTGTATGATAACAGAGAATAGACAAAAGGTCACAGAACTTCTGATTAAGTTTGGCTAAGCAAGAGAGGGTCATGTAGATGGGTGTATATAACCATTTGTACAAATAGAAAAAAAGAAGAAAGATAAAAAGTTCCTCTTTTTAATCTGGGAAATATTGTAATCAATTATGGCCATGTAAATACCACAGAGTTATATGATTTTGCAACCACTTGCTAATTTTCTCTCTATTACATGGGAGACAATCATGGTATGGCTTCAAGCTGAACTCTCAGCTGAAGCACATGAATGCTCAGGACAAATATCTCTGAAGAAAGGAATTAATGGGATTTTCTAGTGTTATGCTTTTAATTGACTCTTCTGCATGTCTTCACAGACAGATATACATCAAATGAATATTGTAGAGTAAAACCAAGTAATTCAGACTACAATGATCAAGTTTGCTCAATCTATGAAGGATAGTTTTGATCCTCAAGTCTTTTATTTCCCTTTTATAGAACAATTAAAAGAGCTTGACTAAGAATTACTGAAATGCAAAGTTCATTGCCACTCAAAATTGTATGAGATACTTCCAGCAACCCTCCCCATTTAATTTTAAAACCATACAGAGCTCTATTTAAAATTTTAAACCTGACTTTAAGCATTCACATCTGTATCTAATGTACTGACAGTAAAGATTAACTTTATTCAATGAATGTCAAAGCTCATTGGAGTATTCTGTTTTATTTAAATAAATAATGCCAATGTATTCTAACCTCCAAGTATTAATTTATTGAATAATGGCAATTTTTGACCTATACCCAGAAAACATTGAACAAAAAGAAATATTATCTAGCAATCTTGTTTCGCAAAAATAAAAAATAAATGTAAGCATTTATTGTTTGTATACTTACAATTATCTGCTTTGGTGTAAAACTACTTTGGAGATGGCGATTTCTAAATTAAATATGAAAAGCATGTAACAGTTATTTGAACCTCAGCAACATTTTCATAGAGGTTTGCTAATTTTTAATAATATATATGATAAAAAGTCTAAACAATACAAAACAATACGAAGTGAATATATATACATGTGTATATTTATATATATACTTCACTTTTGTGTACATAATGTATATATGTGCATATAGCATATGAAATTATAAATAAAAGATAAACATACAATGTATGTATGTCTTTTGCATATAAATAAAATATATATATATTATATATAAAAGTAAAGGAAGCCTATCTCTACCTTTGATCCTTAGGTTTCTTAGTTGTCCTTTCTTTCCTGGAGACAATCATTGTTACCATTTTCTTATGAATCCCATCAAAGATGATTTAGCATAAATAACTGCATATGTGTATACATACATACAAATATATATTTTATGTGTTTGGCTACAAAAGTAGAAGCACAATACTTGTAATGTTCTGCACCTTGCTTTTTCCACTTAATAAATCTTGAGGCTAACTCATTGGCAGTTCATATAGAGCGACCACATTCTTTTTAATATACAGGAAAATATATTAATTGTGCTTTACTTACTAGCAGAAGTTGATGCAACTTGTCATGGAATTAATTACAAAAGATAATAATAATTGTGACAGTGTGAAAGGAGAAAATAAATAAGAATTATGAGATGGCAGGGTTCAAATTTACAGCAAATTTATCATTTTAAGTACTTTTTTGAAAATTAGAAAGACATAGCAAAAAGATTATCAATTTAGTCTTTTCATCACCCAAAAAACTGTTGTTCTAAGAAAGCCACATCTGATTTCCTTAAGGCTGAAAAAGTACTTACTGTCATAAAACCTTTGCCCTGGAGACAAAAAGCCATATCTCAAAGGACTATATATTTCTCTTAGACAAAACTGAACAATTTAAGGTAGGAATTATATGTTAGATTGTTTCTGAGACATGTGTGCAATAATAGTTTCCACAGCCTTACAATATAGTATCTAAGGTGGCGACTTAGGAATTAACTGAATCTCAAGGAAAGTTAATGAATATGATAAAATATGCTAAGATGGGCAGGAATTAAAGGAAATCACAACTGCACTGAAATTTTATCCTCCCCCTCTCCAAAAGACTGAAAAGAGATCTCAATTAGTTGTGAAACTGACTTCTCATTCTTTGGTAGGCTGACTAAAATTATTTTATTGTGAATGAGGATCTATACTTTTTATAACTGCAGTGAAAGTAAATTAGAAGAAATTTCCTGCCAACTCACAATGCCAGTCAGTCAACACAAAAAGTTTATGAGCTTAGGTCAGGGTAAAGAACCCTGCATCTCCCTCAGTAGGAAATCACAGCAGAATTATTCAAGGCAACTTCTCAGCTAAGCATTGCATATCCAGTTGAATGCTTAATGAGACTTTGTTAGATTTTGTTTGGCTTGGGCTTTTGGTAGAACAGTTATTGTTACATGGATAAGCATGCTTATGTAGCAAGATTTTCTTTTTAAATCTCTTCCTGGGGTTTAACATGAACAAACTTGATTTGTGAACCTTTGCCTTCCCTGAAGAAAAGTGGTCAGACTAAAATGAAAGTGGAGAGGCTTCCCTAGTTCTGGAAGTCAAATTCCCACAGTGTGAAAAACCACAATGAGATAGTCTAATAAAATACGGCTGTGAGTTCCAAATTTATCTTCAACAGAACTGTTTTCTCACCAATTCTTCTGGTAAATCTCTATTAAACGATTGTATGTAAATAGCTGGTTTTAGATATTAACTTTAAGTTGGTGGTTATATGCATTATACCTCCTGAGAACCTGAGGTACTGTTGAACCTCTGGAAATCTTAATTAACAACACAGTCCTCACCAAACATTTCCTGGAACATTTGTATTTTGAGTCAAATTCCTTATCCACATGGAACCCAATTCCCCTTAAACCCCCTGTTCCCATTTTCATTTTCTTTTCATGTTTTCCACCTCCCATGAACAGTGAATTTTTCAAGCCATACTCCAGAGCTTAAAATATTACACTTTACATTGTGGATGATGGATAACTTTTTGAAATATTATAACTGATTGTGTTTTATTTCAGAAGCCACTGCCAAAAGTAAAAATCACCGGCCAGATTCCTAACTCCCCTGGAACATCTCCTATAGAAGAAGTGACCCCTTGAAATTCCTAAGCTCATGAAATAAATATGGATTGTATTTTGTCTCAAATGCAAAAAGTACTTTTTTTCTTGGCAAATTGCATGGATAGCATTTGGTACTTGAAATGAATTTCCTTCTTACTCATGTAATCTGTGCCCTTACAAATATACTGATAACAAATAAGCAAGAAAAACAATAACACTCATCAACTTTGTGTCATAAAAACATAAACTCCATGGCATTGTAAACATAAATGTGTTTGGGGGATTCACTTTTTACCCATTTTAATCCATATGATGCATATTTTTATTATCCTCAGTTTTCAGACATTATTTTATATATGGATATTTAATTAGTTTTTTTATAAGAACATTAAAATATCATTCTTTCTAGGAAAAGATTACCCAAGGCAGACTTTTTCTAAAATATTTTTTTCATGTTAAAGAAATGTCATAAATATAATTACAGATAATGATCTAAAATTCAGACAAAGGGAATTGTTAGGAACCAAAATGATGATATTTTAATATTTATCAATATAAGTATTGCTGAATACTTGAAAGAAATCAAATTCATTACATTTTTAGTTTAGTTAGGAAAAGCCTTACTTTTCCTAAGTTAATGAGATTTTTCATATTTTAAAAGATTCAAACTTCTTATTCCATGCAACCATCAACACTAAAAATGAAAGAAATACTACAATTATAATTTCAAAAAAATTAAAACCAAAATCTTGGAATATATAACAGTTATCATTTATTAAAGATGCATGCTATTCCAGGCACTGAAAAACCATGTCTAACTCTTACAAAAACTCTAAGAAGTTCATATTATGATCTTCATTTTAGAGACAAAGAACTTGGAGCTCAGAGAGATTAAGTAACATATTCAAGTGTACTCCCCTCATTAAAAGAGAGGGCTAAAATTTGTATGTAAAACAGTTGGATTCCAACTTTCATGCTTGAATTCCCCTCCAAATGTATCAGAAATATGTAGGTTTGAAGTTTCCTTGACTGGCATCTCATTTTTCAGATCAGCCAAATGAATGCATTTGATATAAAAAATAACAGATTTATTCAATGCAAAGCCATAAAAATAGTTTTAGATATTTGATACTGCCAAATTAAGTCTAAACAATTAGCATTTTATCATTCTTAGCCTTCCATTGTCCAAAGTATGTCTAAAAATTTAGAATGACTCAAGATCTGGGAAGCTTATTTTCAGAAAGTATAACTGCTTATTTTCCATTGAAACCATTCAAATTTTAAAGGGCATAATTCTAAATGTCTGGGTAAAATGTTTTTAAAAAGCCATTTCATAATACTCAAACATTGTTTAGAAATGTGGATAATTAGCTGTATTTTTCATCCTTTCAAGTTAACATTTTAATGTTATGCATTCATAACCACTGTAAAATAATTTAATATTAAGAATGTTATTTTATTATTTTACTTTTTTTTAATATATATATTTTTATTGCATTTTAGGTTTTGGGGTACATGTGAAGAACATGCAAGATTGTTGCATAGGTACACACATGGCAGTGTGATTTGCTGCCTTCCTCCCCATCACCTACATCTGGCATTTCCTCCCATGCTATCTCTCCCCAACTCCCCACCCCCCGCTGTCCCTCCCCTTTTTCCCCCCTGACAGACCCGAGTGTGTGATGCTCCCCTCCATATCCATGTGTTCTCATTGTTCAACACCTGCCTATAAGTGAGAATATGCAGTGTTTGATTTTCTGTTCTTGTGTCAGTTTGCTGAGAATGATGTTTTCCAGATTCATCCATGTTCCTAAAAAGGACACGAACTCATCGTTTTTGATGGCTTCATAATATTCCATGGTGTATATGTGCCACATTTTCCCTGTCCAGTCTGTCATCGATGGGCATTTGGGTTGGTTCCAGATCTTTGCTACTGTAAACTGTGCTGCAATGAACATTTGTGTGCATGTGTCCTTATAGTAGAACGATTTATAGTCTTTTGGATATATACCCAGTAATGGGATTGCTGGGTCAAATGGAATTTCTATTTCTAGGTCCTTGAGGAATTGCCACACTGCCTTCCACAATGGTTGAACTAATTTACACTCCCACCAACGGTGTAAAGTGTTCCTATTTCTCCACATCCTCTCCAGCATCTGTTGTCTCCAGATTTTTTAATGATCGCCATTCTAACTGGCGTGAGATGGTATCTCAATGTAGTTTTGATTTGCATTTCTCTAATGACCAGTGATGATGAGCATTTTTTCATATGTTTGTTGGCTTCATATATGTCTTCTTTTGTAAAGTGTCTGTTCATATCCTTTGCCCACTTTTGAATGGGCTTGTTTGTTTTTTTCTTGTAAATCTGTTTTAGTTCTTTGTAGATTCTGGATATCAGCCCTTTGTCAGATGGGTAGACTGCATCATTTCAAAACTCTGTGGCATTGTTTCCATTGGAAAATTTTCTAAAATATCACATTTTAAAATTATTTTTGGACTTAAGATTTTAAATTCAAAGATTGAATTAAACCAAATATAGTCTTATTCCAATAAATAATTATTTCTCATATATATTTTTACAAATTAGAACATAGGAAACAAATCTTGGGTGGACCTCTGTGTAAGAAAACACTCCTTGGGGTCCAACAGCCAATGCACACAATTTGTGAGCAAGTTATCAGTATTTCCTATTAATTTTCACCTTGTCGTTATCATTTCATAAAGCATTATTTATTCTAACACTTAGATAGCTACATGTCATAAGAACAAGTAATAATGACAATACTCTATTTCCTAGACAGCTAAGAGCTGCCAGCCCTACTTTTTCCTTAAAGAGAACTAACAGCAGGGAATGAAAGCTCTTATATATATTCATTGGTAAAAAGAATTACTAGTTATATAGTGGTCATTTTCACTCCATTACATATGGGTGTACAAGGATAAAGGACATTGCTTAAAAATTATATTGAAGTGAAGATAATAATACTCTAAAACCGATATAAACAGTAAATTCTAATAATAGACTTACATGGAAATAAACGTTATAGCATTTATTACGAAAGTGCAATACAAATCTATATCAGTTAGCACTTGCTATATAAAATACATCACCAAAAATTTAAATAATTAAAATAACAATCACTTTTTAGCTCATGATACTGTAGGGTGACAATTTGGGCTAAGGTCAGCTAGGAGGTCATTTTACTGAGTTTGGCTGGGCTCACTCATGTATTTGCAATGTGCTGGCAGTCAAGGAGTCACTCATGTGTCTGGCATTAGCTAGCTGTTGGTTGGGGCCTTGCATTGTATGCCGTTCAGTATCCAGTGGACTACCTCATGCTTATTTATATAGAATCCCCAGGAGCAGCAAGAGGGAAAGCTCTGGGCCTCTTGAGTCTGGGCTCAGAATTCTCACAGTATCCATTCAACTGTATTCTACCACTCAAAGTAAATTCCAAGGCCAGTCCAGATTCAAGATGGAAGTGAATACACTTCTGTAACCCACCTTGATGGAAGGAACTGCAAAGTATTATAGAATTCTTATACTATATCACAATGTCATTGAACAGAGATCTTTTCAGAAAATAGAAAAATAATGTAATACTCTTTAGAGATATCACAGATTCACTAAGAATAGATTCTGTCAAACTGACCTTCTTTCATTTTGTAATAGTGTTAAGTTGGAAGCCAAGAAAGCAACAAAGGCTTGGAATTTTGATTTCAGACCATATTTGATGATTTTACTATTTTTGGCAAAATATATTGAAATTTAGGCTATACAAGAGAACAGTTGGATAACTGTACAAATATTTAGACAATTATAATTTTAAAATGTTGATTAAAAGATCATTCTCCACCTGAACCTTTTATAAGACATGCAAAAGGATGTTAGCCAGCATTTCTAAGGAATAAATGCTTAGACTTAAAATATTTAGATGGTATCCAATCCCATTTAAAGATTTAGAAAAGACAGTAGAAAGAGGTGGTATGATTGATAAGGCAATGAACTTGAAATTAGCATAAATTGATTTAAAAGTATATGTTGTCATCTAGAATAAGTGCCACAAATATTCTGGTGCATTTATTTCCAAATATTTTAACACACACACACATATACATACACACACACACATACAATTGACTTATCATGATCATATATATAGCTTTATATCCTACCTTCTTCAGTTACCTTTGCATCAAAAACAAAACATAGTCCTGTATCATAAAATTTTCTTGGAAACAAGGTTAATAATGATCAGCAAGTTTTGTACATTCATAAATTAGCTGAAACCATTGGAAGACACTTGCCTGATAATAATCGTGAGTGCAATTTAGGGGATTTATGCAGACAGATTCAAATTCAAGTTTAGTATGTAAGCATGGTATGAGGCACTGCCAACAATATGATAGAGCTGCTCTAGGCTGAATCAGCAATAACAGGCTGCCCTGCAATTCCAGAAACTAATGGAACCACAGTCTCTTTGCTGATAAAACATCACGTGGGCTATTGCTTTGTATTAATTTTTAATTTTAATGTTAACTATGTCAGTAACTAATTAGGCTATGTCTGAAAATGAATAACCATAATGATAAAAGGTCTGAAATTTATATAATGTGTGGAACAGTTGAAAGTCTTTACTCAAAGAAGAGGACAAAAAGGTGAGGCTTCTTCATTTTCCTACCAACTAGTATGACTATGAGCTCTGAAAAATGTACACTTATTAACAGACTGCTTCCCAAGTCAACTCTGAGTTCCTCAATTATCCCTGGAACCTTTCCAAGACTTAGAAGTCATAGAGTTCATACAATATGTGTTGAATAGATAAGTGAACAAAAGACTATATTTGCAAACTAGAACCAGTAAGTGGAAGTAACACAGAGATGATTTTTACTTCAGTATAAGAAAAATTTATACCTTATGAGATACTAACTTCTGATTTTTAGAAGTCTGTCAAACTGAATGTAAAATGTATACATATGTTAGAGTGAGAAGTTTTACTGGATTCAGAATCATCTGAGATAAAATGTGACATTAATTTAAAAAAAAATAGATAAGATTATCTCTATTCTGTACAGTGACCAATTCTGCCTGTTTTATTAGGTATATTAAAATGTAGCTGTCAAATGTATTGCATACATTCAATTTTTACCTCAAATAGTGCTTTTTGCAAAGAATAGTTTTATAATTTTTGAACTGCAGTTTCTTAAGCAAGATAATTGAATTACATTAAAATTAAGAATTTTTGTTTCCCAAAAGACATTGTTAAGGGAGGGAAAACACAACCCATGGAGTGGGAAAAGACATTTACAAAGTGCATATCTGACAAAGTATTCATATGCAGAAGATATTGAAAAAAATTTCTATCAACCATTAAGGAAAGAGGCTCACTACCATTAGAAAAATGGGCAGAAAACATGAACAGACATTCCACAATGTAGGATATACAAACGGCCAGTTAAATACAGAAAGGATGATCAATTCCATCAGTTATAAGGATACTGAAACTTAAAACTACAACAAAATCCCACTACATTGAAAATGCTAAGGATCTGTGGCCTCGTAACAATGGTAATACCTGGGGGCAGAGATGTGGAGTAATCAAATTTGCATTCAGGTTGGTAAGAAAGCAATCTAGTATAACCACTTTAGAAATGGTGGCAGTAATCATACTCACCACAGCTGAGTAAATGTCTTGCCTATTACCTAGAAGTTTTAACCCTAGGGATCTACCCAACAGACATTGTTTCTTATGTTCACAAAAAGACATGTACAGGAATGTTCACAGTGGCATTATTCATAAATCCTCAAGCTATAAACTATCCAAATGCCCATATTAAAAACAGAATAAAAAATAAATTGTGGGAGAATTCACATACTGGAATAATATATATCCATGAGAAAAAGCAATCTAAATTGTAATTTTAACTATTAGCTGGAAAAATGTGTTCATTTTCAAAAAATTCATGAAACATAATTTATGATATGTGTACTTTATTGGTATGTGTACATTATACATCAATAATAATTTTAAAATATTTTACTAGGCTATTTTCATAAACTTGTAATACACATGTACTGTTATTCTTCATAAGTATAACAGAATTGATTGACTGATTGATTGAGAGGGACTCTCACTCTGTTGCCCAGGTTGGAGTGCAGTGGCGCAATCTCAGCACACTACAACCTTCACCTCTGGGGTTCAAGTGATTCTCTCACCTCAGCCTCCCTCCCAAGTAGCTGGGATTACAGGAGTATGCCACTATGCTTGGCTAATTTTTGTATACATACATATATACATATATATATATATATTATCTTTTGTATATGTGTATATATATATATATAGAGAGAGAGAGAGAGAGAGAGAGATGGAGAGAGAGAGAGAGAGAGAGAGAGATGGAGTCTTGCTCTGTCGCCCAGGCTAGAGTGCAGTGGCGCATTCTCAGCTCACTGCAACCTCCACCTCCCAGGTTCAAGCAATTCTCCTGCTTCAGCCTCCCAAGTAGCTGGCATTACAGATTCCTACCACTGCACCCAGCTAATTTTTGTATTTTTAGTACAGACAAGATTTCACCATGTGGCCAGGGTGATCTCAAACTCCTGACCTCATGATCCACCCGCCTCAGACTCCAAAGTGCTGGGATTACAGGCGTGAGTGACCGAGCCCGGCCAATTTTTGTATTTCTTTTTTTATTCTCCCCATCTTATTTATTGATACAGGTTAGATGTACCTATTTGGGGGCACATGTAAGAATTCAATACATTCATACGATCAAATCAGGGTAATTGGAATATCCATCAACCTGATCTACCTTTTTTTTTTAGTTTCAACTGTACATATATACATTTTAATACATCAGACTAATTATATATGGCCTTTTTAAAAACTGTAGCATTGTCTCTGACCATATGGCCAACCGTTAGCTACTCCATGAATCAATGCAGGGCCTTAATCCAGATGGTCTATTTTTTTTTAATTGCATTTTAGGTTTTGGAGTACATGTGAAGAACATGTAAGATGGTTGCATAGGTATACACATGGCAGTGTAGTTTGCTGCCTTCCTTCCCATCACCTATATCTGGCATTTCTCCCCATATTATCCCTCCCCCAACTCCCCCGCACTCCGCTGTCCCTCCCCAATTTCCCCCCCCCCACAAACCCCAGTGTGTGATACTCCCCTCCCTGTGTCCATGTGTTCTCATTGTTCAACACCTGCTTATGAGTGAGAACATGCAGTGTTTGATTTTCTGTTCTTGTGTCAGTTTGCTGAGAATGATATTTTTAGTAGAGATGGGGTTTTGCCATGCTGGTCAGGCTGGTCTCAAACTCCTGATCTCAGGTGATCCACCTGACTCAGCCTCCCAAAGTGTTAGGATTACAGGCATGAGCCACTGTGCCCAGGCAGTATAACAGAAATTTTAGAGTTTGAATTGTTATTTTTAACATCAGTTATCTATTACCACACATGAACTCTATGATGAGCAGGCCACATCTATCCCTATGCTCAAAAACTGCTTTTTTCCCCTAAGGGTCATCATTTTATTTATACTTTTATTCAGATTTCCTAAATGAAGCTGTTGTTCAATTTCTGCTATTATAGTCACAGTCCTTACTCCTTCAAGTTAAGTCCATGGGAATTACAAAATAGGCAGTAGCTAGGTGATCTTTCTCATGTTTCTTAGCTCTTTTATGCTTTAGTTTCCTTATCTAAAAAGGGAAGATAATGGTAGTACACATGAAGGATAAATGAGAATGCATTTAAAGCACCTCTAACAGTGTCTAGCAAGTACTACTTAATATTAATAAATGATAGCCATTATTGTTAGTGGTCTTTCATGAAGTTACAGTAATATAGACATTGAAGCTGGTATTAGAGAATGTTTTAAACATTTTAGGAAAAATTATAATTAGTTATGAATTTTACCATATTATAATATATAAATTCATGATTCTTAAGTAGGAGGGAGTGTGCATTTTTGATAATAACATAGCATGTTTTTGTTCCTGTTTCTTTCTTTTTTTTTTTTTTATTGCATTTTAGGTTTGGGGGTACATGTGAAGAACATGGAAGATTGTTGCATAGGTACACACATGGCAGTGTGATTTGCTGCCTTCCTCCCCCATCACCTATATCTGGCATTTCTCCCCCATGCTATCCCTCCCCCAACTCCCCCACCCCCCCACTCTCCCTCCCCTTTTTCCCCCCCACAGACCCCAATGTGTGATACTCCCCTCCCTGTGCCCATGTGTTCGCATTGTTCAACACCCGCCTATGAGTGAGAACATGCGGTGTTTGATTTTCTGTTCTTGTGTCAGTTTGCTGAGAATGATGGTTTCCAGGTTCATCCATGTCCCTACAAAGGACACAAACTCATCGTTTTTGATGGCTGCATAATATTCCATGGTGTATATGTGCCACATTTTCCCTGTCAAGGACCTAGAAATAGAAATTCCATTTGATCCAGCAATCCCATTACTGGGTATATATCCAAAAGACTATAAATCGTTCCTGTTTCTTAGTTGATTTAAAGTTTCCCTATTCATTGAAATCATGACATTTATTATTACAAGAAGACAGAATTCAGTCTATAACAAATAATTACTTAACATTATTGAATATATTTTTAAGTTCATTGCGACAAAATAGTCTCAAAAGTTAGGTTTCATTGAGCACAAAAGTGTTTTCCAAATTCAAAATTTAATTTCCAAATTCCAAATTAAAATTTTCTTTATCTATCAAATAAAATATTTTGGTTAACCCAGCATATAGTGGCACTATTAACCACAATGCATAGGGTACAAGACATACTACAGAGAACCTGTGATAGTGAAGATAAATAAAAGTTCAAATAGCAGGGAAAAGGCAAGGGGATTGAGAATGGGATATGTCTAAAGATAAGATACAATTTTAATCTCTGAGAAATAATCTCGTGCTTCCATACTCTTGGGAATAGGCTCAGGATCAACAGTTACATTTTAAAAGTTCAAGATAGGTTAAAGACCAGGGTGAAAGCTGAAAGAATTTGTGTTCCACTTCCCATTTGGTAGCTGCAGGGATCAGAATGCAGGGGTGTTCCTTGACAATATAAAATAGCCACAGAAGAAGAAAATCGATAGGACACAGTTAAGTAGATATGGCTTGAGACTGTGTATCTGATATGCACGAATCCAGAAGTTCCCACGTGTCCCAGTGGTGGTATGCAGGAATGCTGTGAGGACTAGTATTCCAAGAGAGCTGGCATCAGGACAGGTGCAGAATATGAGCAATGGTTGCTGACAGAGGGTGTCCACACAGTACTCAAGGCCCAAGTCTCACAGCACAATATGTCCAGTGACCAGGCTGGATGGGGACAACTCGGCAGACACCAGCAAGGACCCAGAGGGTAGCAAGAAAACCAGAGAGTTTTCTCCCTCCCATCCACCATTACCCTGAGGACACAAAATCTTCCCTATACACACTGTATCCATTTACCTGAAGATGCCTTTTTAAAAATGAGAAAGAGAGAAACTACATAGAAAAGGGGAAAATGGCACTGAAAAGAAGTTTGACCTTGAAATTTAGTAATCTTTTACTCTAATGAGGTTTTCTCAAACCAAAAGAAAAGAGTCTAATTTAGGCTTAGGTTTCCCCCTTAATAACCACCTCCTTCGCAACCACCACCATCAGGGAAGGAGATTTGAAAGCAAGAAGAGATATGTTACAGAAAATACGGAGTTATGTTCTCTGAGAAGTATCCTGTATATCTGAGAAGTATCCTGTCTGAAATCCTGTAAGTAAAACATATAAATTACAATGCACTTGGCTGATTTCCTATACTACAATGGACTTATGATTACTTAGAGGAAGATCCATATCATACATCACCCTTGACAAGGAAAACTCTATTAACATCTATAAACATGCCCTGGCAATAGAGTTTGGATATTGTTATTGAAGAGAGGAATTTTACTGTTATGTTCTGACAAGGAAATCAAAGAATGCCAAAAACTCTTGTAAGTGTTGGAGGATGACTCAAACATGTTCTACCTCATTCTCTAGCACAAGGCTATTGCTGGCTTTCCAGAAGAGTATGAGTCTTGAATTTTATGTTAAAGTCATATTTATTTTTCTAAGCAGGTTTGTTCGGGTAACCTGAGCAATAATTATCAACAAATGGGACACTTAGGACATGGGCTTAGAATTTTATATCCATGTTTAAAATGCCATGGCTTTGAGACAATCCACTTCAATTTACTGAGTCTTAATTTTAATCATGTAAAAAAGGGAGACATTTGGGTTAGAAGATCATCCACTCTGTCTTCCACATTTAAAAGTCTACATTTGATGAGATAGGTTTGGAGACACATGTGTCCACCACTGGATTGGGGTAGCATTGCTTAAGGTAGACTTAGTATACTCTGCTAAGGTTGAAATTATTAAGGTTTGGACTTTGGATCACTGATACATGGGTTGAGTATTTCTTATCCAAAATCCTTGGGACCTGAAGTGCTTCTAATTTTGAATGTTCTTTTCAGATTTTAGAATCTTTGCATATACGTAATGGGGTATCTTTGGGATGGAAACCAAGTCTAAACGAGAAATTTATTTACGTTTCATATACACTCTGCACATTTAGCCTAAAGGTAATTTTTACAATAAATAATTTTGTGCATGAAACAAAGTTTTGTCTGTGTTTTGACTACAACCTATCATCTGAAATCAGGTATGGAATTTCCCACTTGTGTCATGTTGGCACCCAGAAAATTTTAGATTTTGGAGAATTTCAGATTTTGAATTTTTGGTTTAGGGACACTTGAGCTGTACAGAAATAGTATAGCTGGCATTTCCATCGAATAAATCATGAATAGGCTCTAGGATGGCTCTTTTTGAAATATAGACATGAGGCAAATGATGAATCAAAACAATACAATCATAAAAATAATTATTTTTTATTCAACACATATGTTTAAGCCACTACTACATGCAAGACATTGTGTTAGGGAAACTCAAGAGATATGTACATGAATCAAATTAGCCTTTCATTAAAGAAATTTTAAATAAACTTAATTAAAGAGTTTAAATGAAATTTAATTTTAATTATGTTGGGGGAACCTTGAATGATTCCCAAGATTATGGCTATGCTCAGGAAGATTAGTTTCCCAACCGTGTCTATGAAGGATTAGCCACCAAAATAAGAGAAAACCTCACTATTCTGCAATAATCCCCCAAAGACTCAAAAGCTATGATCTATAAACCTTGACTGACTTGTAAACATAGCATATAAGTACATATCAAATTGCATGGAATCACACTGAAGATACTGATTTTTTTTTTTGTCCTCACTAAGGAGATTTCTTTTTCTTTCACCTGGGTTTGTCCCTCCAAAAATAAAGAGTAATAATGAAATTTAAATCATTTAGTTTTCCAGATCCTATGGCAAAGGTAGCATATATCTTGTTCAACAGATAATAAGACAGGTACCTCCTTATCCCGTATGCCACTGCCAGGATGGATAAACTGTTCCAAAGTTTAGCAAACTATGTGCTACATTAAAAATGATATGAGTACATCATTCAATATTTGTAGTGGAGGACAAAGTTCCTGAGTGTCTCCAACTTGACTATATCCAGCAGAGAAAAGGTTTTGATTTATTTGGAGTAAAACACTTGAAATACAATAGAAGGAGAGCAAGGAGTTCTCATGGATTTTTCCCATTAAGCAGTTTTTAGGCAAGCATTAGAAGTTGCTCTGCAGGATGATCTTATATTCATTCAGTGGCCTAGCTTTATAGTTAGTAGCAAAATTCATTGCCTTAACCCAGAGCAGTCTTGTTATTTTAACATGGCTGTTTCTATTTATAAAGTTACACAATCCAGTTGGTTCATTCTTCCTCCCTGTCTGAGACAGAGTTTACAAAAAGAAACCACAGTCATTACATAAATACATTGCCAGGAAATCCAAGTGTTGTTTTCTGGTGGAAACTAAAAGACCCACACCTTGACTTATGTCTTACTCATCCTAAATCACATCTTTGTGGCACTTTCTCCTCGCTAAAGAATGTGCTATGAAGTTTTACTATGTTCATTAGAAGGCCGTCTTTTATATTCTGACTATTCATGTTGTGGTTTTATAGATGTTCTGTAAATAATAGTCTGCTATACAATGGGAAGCACCCTCTGCCAAGTCTTTTGGCGAGAGTAGCAACACATCCACAGGAGAATCCAGGTGGCAAGACATTAGAACAAAAGGTTTACACAACAGCATTCAAAAGAAGAAAGTAGAAGACAAGGTAGACATTGGACTCATTCTAACTCTCCTTTCAGCTTTATGGCAGCTGCACCAACTGGATGTTCATTCAGGTCAACATTGTGATAGTGTGCTATATATGGGATCTTTCCTCTGAAAACTAAACAAACTACAGTTGCAGACAATAAATACAGGTCTAAGACATCAGAGGTTTCCTTGCAAGTCCTTGAAATATGAAATTTAATCAAAATTTAACTACTATGTGATCAAGATTACAGAAGAGAAAGAAAAATAGTGGTGTTTGTGATGCCTATACTCTGCATAGCATCTTTGCTCATGCAGAATAAATGAGAAAATATTATACAGAATTGATAGTAGATAAAGTCAGCAACTGGAGCACTCTCCATTTATTTTTCCTAGAAGGACTTCTTGCCTGTTGAATCCTCTGTACCATTACTTTCAGTTGGATGTCATCTTACCAACCTTTTTTTCATTTTCTCAGCTTGATTCACATAGACCATATACAAGAGCTAAATAAAATGTGTTTAGTGTCTGAGAGAATTCGTTTTCTGCCTAGGATAACCAGACAAAATGTGATGCAATTCCTTCTCTGCATTTAAAATGTTTTGTTATCTTGAAGGCAAATTTCTTCATCCAATAAAAACAGCGAAGGAAAACGGGTGACCTTAAAAAACGTATTTTTTAAATCGAAGATTATCACATACAGAAATGCCTCTGATAATTTTGGGTGCAGACAGATGCTCTCTTCCTCTTTGTATTCCCCAAACATTCTGTCAATGGCCTATTGTTAAAGTGTGGACTTTCTCCTAGACCACATCCTGTCTGTCTTACAGAGGAAAAGCATACTGTTGAAGTGAAATGAAAGTCTTGATCTCTGCATGTAGTCTCTGAAGGTATAGAAAAAACAAATTCACTTCAGTACCTCAAGAAATCACTATTTTCAACTCAGGGTCTGTAAGATTTAGGTTGGAAACTGCCTGATGATGAACTCATGGAACTAAGACATGTTTGTTTTGTTGACAAATCAAAGCCTTTTTCATAAAAGGAAAGTGCATTATTTTCATTGCCAACACTGGTTAAAAATGGTAGGGATAAGGAATGAAGAGCAAATGTACATATTTGAACCTCATCGCAAAAATCATTCTCCTTTGGATAACTAAAACTTCCAAAGAAGCTACTTCTAATTTGAATAATTCCTGTTAAAGAAAGGACATATCCATTAAATCTGAAATAGATAACTGACAGCATGTAACAATGAATCCCTAATTAAACAAGGCAATAATATATTTTAAAATTGATAAATATAAAATCTCCAACTACTATAAAATTAGAACTAATAATCAGACTATTATAGAAAACTTGAATGGAATCAAGAGAAAATCAAGGAAATTTGACTCATAATTTGATAACCAGCCATCCCAGTTTGCCTGGGATTGAAGAATGTCTGAAACAAGAGACTTTGAGCACTAAATTCAGGACAGTCTGAAGATAACCAGTACAGCTGGTCATCCTGTGTGATAACCCATTTCTTCATCCAACATTTTCTTATTCATCCTTCAAGAGATTTTTCTATTAGAATTATCTTCCTGTATATGTCATCCTCACTATTTCTAAATATCTTGGGTTCATTCATTAAGCAAAGACAAAATGGATTAACTTTCAGGGAATAAACGTCCTGACAGTGGATTATCTGAAATTTCATACCTAAAGCAGTAAATGCAAAATCTGAGTCTCTATTAATACATTTTAATGGAGGAGGGTCTAACATAACAGAAACTCTGTCATTTAGTATTGATTTATTTTTGGTGCTTATCTCTTCAGCTACATAAATCTATCCCTTTCCTCCGCAATCTTCATTTAACCAGAATTGGGGACTGGCACAAAGATCAGTAATCCTTACGTACTTTTTGGAGTACACTGCATTTTAAAGCTAGTATTTTTGTACATTTAATGTTTGAAGAATTAGCCTCATCAAACCTAATGACAAAATGAAAAAATTGTAAACCTCTAAAACATATCAACTAATATATAAAACTTCAATGGATGAGAAAATGTCTATCTATTCTACATTATTTTTTTAATTTACTTAAATATAGGATGAAAAATCATTCAATAATGGTGAAGCAAGGCAAGGTGATTTGTAGACATGCTTCTTCCACCAATATAAGAAATAAAGTACTTGGGTTCTTTTAAGTGCTGCAGCAAAAATCTGAAATAAAGTCATTCGATATTAGGATGTTATAGGTTCTTAGTCAGTCTAAAAGCAAGTGGTCCTTTCTTCTAAAGACAGTGCCAGACTGCACTGAGTCTGAATCTAATCACAAACACATCTGAGCTCTGTCTCATAAACCACTGCTAAGATTGTTTTTCTTCAAAACAAGACTGCCTGAATTTGGGAATTGTATTTGTATTCCACAATATTCATTTTGTTAAAGTAGACAGAACCAGGAGCTATTTAATATCATATATATATATATACACACACACATATACGTATTTACATAAACTGTATGTAAATGTTTCTCCTTAGTCTATGCTTATTGATATTCTTAAAAAGAATAGCCTGTGCTAAAAATTATGTTTGAAGGTCTCATCTGCTTCCAAAAAAGATGCGTAATAGCTTAACATTATTATGATTCTATAACACTATGCTTTTATTTCTGACTACAATTAGGTGAGGTTGCTATTCTTGTCCTAATCCTGAAGTCGAGAAAATTGAGTAATAACATGCAAGACTACACAGTTGGAGTAAAGAACTCCAATTCAGGCCATCTGACTAGAAGTTTAGTGATTTCATATTAACTACTGCTGCTGTAATGCTGTATGCAACATATGCTCTACATATTTAGATTACAGGATGATTAAGCACGTGCATGTATCATAGGTAGGTATATGTGTCTATATCTACTTATGATACATGCACATGCCACTGAGACCTAGGGTTTATCTGTTATAGAAGTTAGCATTACGTTAACTAGTGCAATGCCATTTTGATTGCATATAAAATTTGCTTGGTCACGTTTTATTATGAAAAATTTTGAACACATTTTTTCATTCTGCCCAATGAAAAAATATTTAATACAACCATTAAAATACAAATTTAAAATAAATCCATATAGAACAGAGAAATAAGGGAAGAAAACAATAGCTAAAATCTGGAATAAAAATGTTACTGAGAAGATTTTTATTTAAATTACATTGTATCATCCTTATGAGAAAAATGTATTGCACCCCTAGAAATAGGTAAAGTTGAGAATCTCCTGAGCAAATACTAGCTCATGCTTTGGGCATTGCTATGGTCTGAATGTGGTCCTTCAAATTCATGTGCTGAAACTTAATCACCAATGTGTTAGATTTGAGAGGTTGGGCCTTTAAGTAGTGACTGAGTCATGAGAATGGAGCCCTCATAAATGGGAATAAGGCCCCTGTAAAGGGCTTGAAAGAGTGGGTTAACTCTCTTTTGGTCTTCTGCTGTGTGAAGACATTGCATTTCACCCCTGTGGACAATGGAGAAACAAGGTGCCATTTTGGAAAAACAGAGAGTTAGTCCTTACTAGACACCAAACCTGCCATCACCTTGATCTTAGACATTCCAGCCTCCAGAACTGTATGAAATAAATTTCTCTGGTTCATAAATCACCCAGTCTAGAGTATTTTGCCACAGAAGCACAGATGCACTGATTAAAGTAACATCACTCACTTAATCTTAATGTATCCACAGCTCAACAGCTCAGATCCAAGTGTGTAGAGGACTCTCTAGCCACTGTACACAATCGCACAGCAAAATTTGTATGTATCAGCTTTCCTCTAGCTTTATCCATTTTTAGTGTTCTTTTCTTCTTACAATCCCATTTTATTTGCATGTTTTGAAATCTTACATATTATGTATGTTTTTTAATTCTTCTAAATCTTTTTTTTTCAAACAAGACAGAGTCTAAACTAGTTGTAAACTGGGGCAAGGTCCCCCACCCTGTATGAGACGTTTGGCATTGGCATTGTCTGCATATATTTTTAATTGTCACAATTAGAGAGGAGAAACCTGTTCTAAATAAAACAATTATATTCAAACCTATAATAAAAGTTATGATTGTTGAAAATCTGCATTATAATCATTTCTGTGACTTCTAGGTCATATTAAACAGGAATTTAAAATTGCAAAACTGAATATAGATCCTAAAAAGAATCCTAGTTTTTCTAAGCATATTTTCCATAATGCCTATAAGATAAACACACACACACACACACACACACACACACACACACAGATTGACAAAGACAAGGAAAGTTACCTTGGGTCCACGGTGCAGATCTAGTGGTAACTGAAAGGTTTTACATTTACTGAAATGCATTCTTTTTGTATAATACAATCGATCTAGCTGGAATCAGTAGAAAATAGCTAAAAGAACATATTGTTGGAGATAATAATAAACCTTGTATTCAATGGACGAAGGCAACACACAAGTGTGGATATCAAAAAGCCAGCCAAAGGAAGGAAGAAACAGCTATAAAAAGCAGATGGTTTGAAAAGAAAAGAAATGTGAAACAGAATCCAAATAATATATGGGTCAAAATAAGAACATAAAAAGTTCTGGCAAAAATATCACTCTGTAGAAATTCAATAAATTGTCCAAAAAAGGCACAGCAAGATTATATGAAAGATGTGAGCATTCAGGGACAATAAAGGGAAATATATAATCTGTATTTTTTTTAAGAGTCTAAAAAGTAACAATTTAACTTGATCCAAGCTGAAGCTAAACAGTGAACACTGTTAAGGAGAAGGAGAAACCTGGAGACAGAGTCTTACACCACAACTAAATCTACATACAATTACCTTAGAGATTCATCTTGCATTTGAAGAGGTTGTTCTCTGTAATATTCTTTATATGTGCTTACCATGATCTGAAAGGACTGTAATATGATTTCCTTCTTTTGATGCTGAGTTTTCCATTCACCCAGTCACACATTCCCACTCACTGCCCCTTGGAACCCATTTGCAATGAGCTGACAGCAGTTTCACAGTACCTCCAAGCCAAGAAAGAGGACATTCCCTTACACAACTATGCAGTCACCTCTTTGGCATCATCTAGAATCCTGCAAATGCCTCCTTCTTGCTGAACACTTGACTTCACCTGATTTGTTAAACTTCTCTTCTAGAATTTAGATCTCACATTGTCTTGGCCTTTCTGGTTCCCAGCTCTGATCGAGAGTTTCCAGGTCCAGCAAGAAAAGAACACTAACAACAGAGTACTGAAGCAAGTAGAAGCAAGGGTGCAGGACCAAGAGAGAGACATGCTTCCAGGATGTGAGACTAGATAAGCAGGTTGGAAGAGGAAAAATTAAAACATAGCTAGAAAGATCCTGAGGTCGGAAACAGCCGGAGGAGTCTGAAGACCATAGCGAGCTTTTATATGGTATTTGTGTATATATGGACCTGGTCTACTTTTAAAAGCTGGGTTAACTGCAAGATCTTTATTTAGTAACTTGAGTATCATTATGGTGCTTATCTTATTCAGTTTTGCTTTTAAAGATGTATCACTGCAATTCTGGACAACTTATTGACAATCTGAGTACCTTAGGCTATTTTTTTAAAAGGTGAATTTTTGCTTAATCTTGAACGTGTGACTAATTAGCCAGTTTCTGGCTAACTAAATGCTGGCTAACAGTTTACCAAACTATCTCCCTTAATTTCTGGGTACACAGTTACACTATATTTCCTAGTCTCTCTTCCAATTAGGTATTATCATCTGATTGAGTTCTGACCAATGGAACAGAGTGAAAGTGATATGCGGAATTTCGAAGCCTGTTATGCAATTCTCCATTTTCTCTATTTCACTGATCGCTGGCTAGAGGTGAGATGATGACACCATAAGCTGGAGAGAACCTGGTTCTTTGTTACCATATATATGTGTCAGCAACCATTTTCTATAAATGGCCAGATAGTAAATATTTCAGTCTTTGCAATCCATGTCGTCTCTATTGTGATTACTCATCTCTACCATTATAGGATAAAAGCAGCCACAGGCAACACATAAACCAGTGTCAGGGCTGTGTTCCAACAAGATTTTATTTAGGAAAATGGGCGCCAGGCCAGATTTCACCTATGGGTCAGAGTTTGCTAACCCCTAACTATATGGGACCATTAAAAAAGTGGAGAATAAATTTCTATTGTGTTAAGCCACTGAAACCTAGGGTTTATCTGTTCTAGAAGTTAGCATTACCTTAGCTAGTGCAATGCCATTTTGACTGTATATAAAATTTGCCTGGTCACATTTTATCATGAAAAATTTTGAACCTGCCCACCCCAGGTCTTCAGTTTTACAAAAAAGTTCTATACAATATCACATACAGCAAAAAGAAGAGATAGTCCATAGTTTTTACTCATTTGTTTTTGCTTTTAATTTATGGAGATAGCATCATGCTGTTATACTGGGGAAATGTTCCATTTTTACATGACTCTTTCATCTGGTAACTTTTTTCCAGGCAGAACTGCAACACATTTTAACAAATAATTCTATGATTTGCAGTGGGGAAGTCCTGCCATGTAACCAATTAATGAACTCTACCACAGATACTGAATTTCTCTATTGGTCCCAGGGACTAGTAACCCAAAGAAAAACACTTGTTAAAGCAAAAATGAAGTAACAGTGGGATTTAGAGAAGGAAGAGTTCAAAGTGAAATTTGTCAAAGATTAATTCAGTGCTCCTAGTAAGAATTTATTATTTCCTTTTTCTATTACGTGGCTCAGTATCCACAAAGACAGTAAAGAATAACATTGATTTTGACTGTTGGTTGTCTATACATTGTTGTGAGGAAACATCAGAGAGGGAGACTTGGAGAGTAAGGACAGGGAAGTGAAATAGACCTATACTGGAATTCCAGCTCCACCCTAGCATCCTTCTGAGATCAGTTGCTACAGCTCTTTGATTGGAATCATAGCTTGGGTATAGCTTTCAACATGTGGTAGGTACTCAAAAAGTGTTAGTAATAATCCTTAGTTTTAACTACTACTTGTTACTAAGTTCACACTAATTAGCATTTCCAACTAAACTGTACCTTTTTGTGTGTGAAGAAAATGTATTTATCTTTCAAGACAAAGAATTTTTGGATTGTTGATAATTAATAACTTAATCCAAACATCTATAGCTTCTTTTACAGGACTTGTACCTCTTCCATTGCTTTTAGCTTCAAACTTTAATCAGAACTTTGCTCTTTCACACTCTCCTCATCTGCATTTTGAAAATCTTTCCCATTTACTGGCTCTTTATATGTTTTATTTTGTTGTCAGCTTTTACGATATGCACTTAATCATGTCACTTTGATATTTAGCTTACTTCTTCCATTCTGCACAGAATAAATCCTAACTCTTTACAATGGCATTTAATGCCCATCTTCCCACTGCCTTAAATTAGCCTCCTTTCTCTTGCTTGCATCCTACATCCTAAGATTGGTGAGTAATCTGTAGGTTTATAAACACAACACATTATTTTATAGCCTGGTAAATCCTATTCCATATGAAATACTCTTTATTCCATATTGACTAAATCAAATTCCTTTTTTTTTTTTTTTTTTTTTTTGAGACAGATTCTTGGTCTATCCCCTAGGCTGGAGTGCAATGGTGCCATCTTGGCTCACTGCAACCTCCACCTCCCAGGTTCAAGTGATTCTCATGCCTCAGCCTCCCAAGTAGCTAGGATGACAGGTATTTGCCACATGCCTGGCTAATTTATATATTTTTAGTAGAGACAGGGTTTCATCGTGTTGGCCAGGCTGGTCTCGAACTCCTGAACTCAGGTGATTGGCCTGCCTCAGCCTCTCAAAGTGCTCGGATTACAGGTATGAGCCACCGTGCCTGGCCTTCAAAACATGGTTGAAATCTTACTTTTCCCATCTATGGAGAAGTAATCACTGCTTCTTCTATTTTACTAACAATTCTTAATTTTATTAATTTTTATATGAAAATATAAGATACTTTTATAATATTATAATAATAGTAAGTAATAAACATTGACCACCAACTATATTAGGCACTCTATTGGCATACAGTTTATATCCAATGTCTCTTTAAATCATCACAAAAATTCTATATGCTCGTTTACATTATTATCTTCATTTTAAAGAGGAAGAAATTGAGACTTATGTATTAATTGACTTGCTAAAGTCACTTTGCTAGTAAATACTGGAATATTCCAAAAGTCAAAGTTTTCCAAAAGTCAGAGATCAAGAAAGTAAAGCAAATGCAAAGCTTGACACAGTGACCGTGAATATAAACTACACTTTCAAGAACTGTCTCTGTGAAATAGGAAATAAGGAGCAATTGAAATATGGTGAAGAAAATGATTATTGTTGTTGTTATGACTTAAATTAGTAAAGACCAAAATATTATTGGAAGCTGATTCTAAAGCAGCATTTCTCAGCTGTGTTTGATTTTGCCACTGGTTCTTGGTGGATAGAGGTAGGCATACTGCCAAATATCCTATGCTGCTCACAACAGGCCCCATACCTATGCCCAAAACAGAGTTATCAGTTCTAAATGTCACTGACGCAAAAGCTGAAATATCCTGGTCCAGTGATCCACTGGGGATGAAGACATTGACAATATGAGAAATGGGATAAACGATGGGACAAAATCAGGAAGAAAGACAAAGGGAGGAGATAAAATGTTACTCTTAGAAAAGTTTTGTAAGTTACTTTATCCTCGTTTCATTTTTTACAGATACAGAGATTGAAGTCCAGAGAGTTTAAATGATTTATGCTTTAACAATTATACTTCTAGCAGAAATTTAATTCAAAATTAGAGCTCCTAACACAATGCTTTTCTAATTATGCCACTTAATCTTTCAAGTTCAAAATTGGCTATGGATAATTGTGGGTGATTTGATAGCATAAAAACCAAACATGTAGCAATTATTTTACCTGAAAGTTAGTGATGTATCTATTGGCCTTATGTTTCTATAAACAATATATTTAGTGTCTTAGTGTTTATTAAAGGAAAGAAAGATGGCTACGATACAAGAAAAAAAGAAACGAAGAAGAATATGTTCATTAAATTGGCATCAAATATACACAAAATATTGAAACTTTCAAAAAAATTTAAAAGTACGAAATTTTCAGTAACATTTGATCAAGTAATCAGTGTCAAAAATTTTAATAAATTTTAGTTCAAAGCATGGAATATAACTCTATAAAGACACTGTAAAGCATGAACAAAAATAATAGACAACAATATTGATGGTCACATTTCTACCAATTATTACTCAAGAGCAATAAATGTATAACAATGAAATGCTGAGCCTTCTGCCAGTAGAGAAAATATTAAAATTCCAGCTTTTTTTCAGCCTTCTCTGACCATTGCTACCACAAAAGCAAAAACAATTAAAATGACCGTAACAGTTTAACTGTGATACCTGGAGAGTTATAACTAGAAAAAGAAATAATCATGTTTCTTTAAATACAAATAACTAAATGTGCAAGCGCAGCAGAAACAGGCAAGGAAGGCGGAATCGTCTAGAGACCCCAGAGCTGACCTATGCAGCTGTAGGCCTGGCCAGCTCTGGAAATGCTACCATGTGAGCAAGCCAACAGGAGCATTGACAGTCCTCAGCAATCAGGCAACTTCTCCAAGAAGGAAACAGCTGGAGGCCAGAGCCAGTGATCTACTTTATTGACATCTGCTGCTATATTTCTATCATGGGGTTCCTTTTATTTATTTCTGCTATTCAAACAATTCGGTAGAGACCATGTGTCAACTTAATTGTCTTCTCCTAATTCTAGGCACTTCACACAGCCACTGATTGATTTACAATTCACCAACAATGATAATTTATTACCTAAAACAATCCCTACTATTCTACATAAAAATTAGGTCAATGAGGAGTCCTCTTTCCCTTCCCCTAACCCCGGGGAGAAGTATTTATCATTGCAATGTAGTTTATTGGTTAAGAATACTATCTTCTGTAATCATATAGCCTTAGTTCGAAACTCTATTCTACCACACTCTAGCATTGAGATATTGGCAAGTAACATAACTTCTCTAAGCTGCAGTTTCTCTATCTGTAAAATGGGAATAATAATAATGCCTATGTCATAAGGCTGTTGTGAGGACTGAATGGAATACTCTATGAAGTGTTTGGCCCAGTACCTGACATATAGCCAGTCTCTAAACATTAGTTAATATTAGACCATCTCTGCAATGATTTCTCCTAAATATTACCAGTGTCATTTGGTCTCGTTCGTACATAAGATCTTTCTCCATTGTCTACCTGCTGTTTTCCATAGATATTACGCTTAATTTATAGTGGTTTACTTCCCTTTTGAGGCTAAGTTACATAAACTTTTCAAAATTAGAGCTCCTAATACAGTGTTCTTTTAATTATGCCACTTAATCTTTCAAGTTCAAAATTGACTATGGATAATTGTTGGTGATTTGATAGCATAAATGCCAAATATGTAGCAATTATTTTGCCTGAAAATTGATGACATATCTATTGGCTTTATGTTTCTATAAACAATATATTTAATGTCTTAGTGCTTATTAAAGGAAAGAAAGATGGCTATGATACAAGAAAAAAAGAAACTAAGAAGAATGTGAATGTGTTCGGCAAATTGGCATCAAATATACACAAAATATTGAAGCTTTCAAACAAAATTAAAAAGTATGAAATGTAAACTTTTCCTCAAAAGAATGTTTTCTCTGTCTACATTTGAGTCCTATCTGCTCATTAAATTCCAAAAATTCAGTCTTTTCTGAATGTTTCATTCAAATAGGATTTCTCTCAGCCCTAAAATTCTACAAAAGAATAGTCCACATTAGCAATACTATTTATATAATACATTTGCTTAACAATATTATTATTTATGTTTCTTTTCTTTTTTTTTAATCTTCTGTTTCCAAAGCATTAGTGTCAGCCCTGTGTGAACACAATATTAAGAAATAATTCCTACCATGCTTGCCCTTAACTAGCAGAGTAAATAGGAAAATTAAATAAGCATATATTCTACCTCTACTCCTTCAAGAAATGTATTCGGATCTCTCCAAGCGGATGCAATCTCTCCATCCTTTTAGCATTTACAGCAATTTGTCTATACTTTTATTTGACTTTTGAAATAATTTTAAATAGTGGGTAAGATTTGGATGATAGGGTAAATCCAGAAAAAAATATTGCAGTTATATCATTAAGAGAAAGTATAAATAAAGTAACAGAAAAAAGCATTCCTAGGAACAAATTTGAATTCAAATTACGAATTTGGTTAGTAGTTAACTGTCTGATCCTATGCATGATTCCTACTCTCTCTGATACTGTTTATTTCTCTGTAAATGTAGATTAGAATACTTTCTTTGAAATGTTATAAGAATAAAGTAAAACAATTTCTATAAAATACAAGGCTGGTCCACAAAAATAATTGCTTTCTATAATAATGTAAAACAGAATCTTGAGTTTGCACAAGTAATCTGAGAGGGAAGGAATAAGTGAGCCCAAAACTGGAAATAAGTTGGAAATGAAAATAGGAGTAAAAGAAAGGTGGCAGATCAAGTTGGAAGGAGACTGGGGATTGAGAAGTAAAAGCCAGGGAGTTCACCACAGCAGCATGGCCAAGAAACTTTCATGAACACGGATGTCTAATGCTTAACTGGATGTTGTTTGCTGAGCTGTGACAAAATAGAATACTCTTTCTTAACATTAACCTCCAGAATGTTAAGTAAAGGTTTCAAGGCAAAGTGACTCTGTTCTTCATTTGGGTGTATGCCCAGGAAGAATGCAAAAACAAATCCATATGAGAGAGATTAGAAAATCTGAGATAAGAAAGAAATCAGAAAAATATATAGCTAAGGAAAACATAAGCCCTTGAAATATTGTGGAAGATTTTCAACTGCGTATGACATAGAGTCTGGAACTAGTATTATTTATTTGTTAAAGGACAGTGGGACTAAACATTCTGAAGAAATTGGGACACCCAGGAAGAAGACATCTGGGATGTAGTTCCTAGATGGAGCTATGATAGAAACAGAGAAAGTGACAATTGGGAGGCAAGAATGCCTGAATGAAGACATTATAAGATATGAGAAGCAAATAATTTTTTTTTTCTTAAGCAGGATGGTGAATGTGTTACATGGATGCAGGTGGAGAGACACAGAGGAGAGGATACCAATTTAGAGTCATTGAAATAATTGATAGAAAACTTGAAAAGGCCACCAAAGGATGGGAAAGTGCGGAAGAAGATAAACCCAAGCTATAACACAGAAGTAAAATTTCCAATTTCTAGCAAATTATAGGATATAAAGTGATGATGTACTTCACCAGATGGTAGTCTAGGAATTCAGGATTAGATGACTGGAATGATGGCATTTGTACTAATTGAAACAACAATAGGTGAAGAGAGCAACAACTGAACACACATTTCTGACACTGTCCTAGGTAAATCTGTTCTCTCAAAACAGAGTATGAAACTGTTTGGTACAAGGACTAGCAGAGTACCCCACATAAATGTTTTTTAATGACAGTCATCTATTGTGGGTACTATCCATGGTGCCTTTTTCTAGAAATTGAACCCATAATTTTTAGCTGAGCACATGGCTGCCTAGAACAAATACTACATTTTCCAGTCTCCATTGCAGCAAGGTAAGGCCTTGGAACTATAAATAGGCCAATGTGGAAGAATATTTAATATAACAGTGTGTATCTTTTTAATTGAGTGGAGCTCAATTATCTACTCAAGACTATGAAGTGGGCCTGGTGTGGAGGCTCACACCTGTAATCCTAGCACTTTGGGAGGCTGAGGCAGGCAGATCACGAGGTCATGAGATCGAGACCATCCTGGCCAACATGGTGAAACCCCATCTCTTCTAAAAATACAAAAATTAGCTGAGCGTGGTGGTGCATGTCTATAGTCCCAGCTACTTGGGAGGCTGAGTCAAGAGAATTGCCTTAACCCAGGAGGCAGAGGTTACAGTGAGCTGAGATCACGCCACTGCACTCCAGCCTGGCAACAGAGCAAGACTCCGTCTCAAAAAAAATAAGCCACAAATGGATGATGTCAACCAAAATAGAGCCTGGTTCCCTGACAACTCCCTGTAGTCTCCCTACCAGCCATACATGGACTGCTCAACTCCAGATTTCCTTTATATGAAAATGAAATAAACTTCTATCTTCTTTATGCTATTGTTGTGTTGACTTTTCTGCTTTTGCAGCCAAGTCTAATTCTCTCTAATATAACTACCTTGAACGTTTTTGCTACTTACTTCAGTTCTGTTTTTTTTTTTTTTACCAAAGTTAAAATAGCTCCAAATATACTTCTTTTTAACATTTAGAAATATTCTGAACTGCTGACCAGGCAGTCTTTACATTTGTTTGAAAACATTTTTAATCTGATAAGTGGCATGGTAAAAACATCCCTATAAATACAACTTTGCTTGCCACAGAGGTTTATTGGGATATCAGATGCTTGATTAATATGTTTGCTAACCAAAGAGATCAACCAAAATTATATTGAAAACAGTGCTTATAGTGCTCAAGTCCTAGGCCAAGGGCATTTAGCAAAGTGAAAGTTTCACTAAACCTGCAGAAAAGATTGCCATGGTCAGCAGAGAAAACGTGTCTCTCTATTCTTTCCATTGAATCCATACAGACTTGTGGATACACAGAACTTTAGAATACATTTGCATGGCATTTCTTTTAATTATTTGCAAAAAGTTAAACAGTTTTAGTCTTTTGTTGATAATTTAAATTTCCCTGCTTTTTACTCTATATTGTTCACATTGGACTGAGAACTATAAACCCCTAAAAAGTACTTCCTTTTACCTGATTTTTCTCACATGGACAATGCTTTGTTAGACATAGAATTCCACAAATCATCCATCCCCAAACCCTTGTTTCATAGATAAAATTGATATGGGAAGGGGGCAAGGAAGTGCTGGGTAGAGAAAGGTGGGGTCCCTGGCTAGGGCTCCACCCCCTGGGCCTGTGTCCACAGACCTAGTGAGGACAGGTATTTCTGTTTCATGCCCAAATGCTGCATTTTCTTTTTTCCAGTACACCAAGGCAGAAACCCAGGATACAGAAAGCCCTCTGTCCTTGCCATAAGGCAGAGGGTCTAATTAAGCAGATTAACACAATCCACCCTCAGACTGCAAAACTAAAAACACACACTGTAACACATGCCCACTGGAGCTTCAGGAGCTGTAAACAGTCAACCCTAGATGCTGCTGCGGGGTCGAAGTCCCACAACCTGCCCATCTGCATGCTCCCCCTAGAGCTTTCAGCATCAGGGCATTGAAGAAGCGAGCCACTCCCGCTGTCACACGCCCTATGAAGGGGACAAGGGAACATTTCCCGTTTCAAAATGATCAAAAAAGATGAGCAAACTTAACTAAATCTTTCTCAAAATAACTGTTTATTAATTCATTGATTCATTAATTCCTGTATTCATTCATCCAACTGCTATTTAATTCTTATCAGGCATAAAGCATTGTAGAGGGAGAGAGCTGGAACACAGAATATGACAGGAGACCTGCCTTCTATACATTTTCAACTTAGTGAAGATGCAAATAAATTATCCAGATAATTAAAAGAAATTATCCAGATAATTAAAATACACAAGCATTTCTACAGAGAATTGGGAAAGAGGAATGGAGGAGAAGAATAGTTTAGCAAAGACTTTATGAATAAAGTTGCATCTGGAATGAAGTTTAAAGGATCTGAACAGGTGAAGGTGGAATAGGCACTGCAGAAAAAAGAGTGGCTTTCTTTTCACTGCTAGAGTTGATTTTTATATAATGGGCTTTTCCTTAAATTATTTTAAATTAACGTTTGGATAGCAGAGCAAAACCAAAATATTTCCTAAGAAGCCAGGGATGAGACTGACTTTGGAAAGCTTGATATCATGGTTAACGCTGCATTAAAAAGTGATGCTTAGTAGGATGATGGTTACCAGAGGCTGGAAAGGGTAGTGGCAAGGGGGGGCCTGGGGGAGTGTGGCTGGTTAATGGGCACAAAAATAAGTTAGGTATAATGAATAAGAACTAGTATTTGATAGCACAACAGGATGATTGTTGTCAACAATAATTTATTCTACATTTTAATATAATCAAAAGAATTTATATTTTGAATATTTGCAACACAAATAAATGATAAATGCTTGAGGTGATGGATACCCCATTTACCCTGATGTGGTTATTGCACATTGTATGCCTGTATCAGAATATCTCATGAACCTCATAAATATACACTGAATCTATACCAATAAAAATAAAAAACTAAACAAAGTGATGCTTATCAAGGTACAAATGTATCCCCCACGAAGTTCAGCAACTGCAGGGCCATGCTGGCATTCAGTGACTGGAGAAAATGGCTGTAGCATGCTTTAGAAACCAGGGGCTATGAGCAACTGCTCACAAAATATCAGAAACTAAATGACTGAAAAAGATATCAGTAATAAGTAAAATAATAGGGTTTCAGTTTACAAGTCAAAATCCAGACAAAGGTACAGTATCAAGGAAAATAAAATTTCATTTTCCTTCATATTGTAATGAATTAAGCAGCCTAGGATACAAATATTCAAACAGAAATTGTTTGAAATGCAAATGACATTTAGAAAAAAGTGATGGTATGGACATGGATTATTACAAATAAATCTCTTTTCAAAAGTACCTATTTTCATACATTGTAGTATGTATACATTTCATACTTACATTGCAGTATGTATGAAAATAGGTTCTCTTTCTCACATTTGTGATTATGGTTTTTAGTAATAGAACAATATCTGGAACTAACTAGGCATTCATCAATAAGTAGTACTAAATAATGACAACATATGCATATTCAGAAAATTTTGATCATGACTTTTACAACTCTAAACTAAGAATATAGTTTTTACATAAGCGAAATATTCAGCTTTTCAGCCATTCTAACTACTTACATCCTTACACTGGTATTCCTCTACTACTCACCATTTTATAACATGTTTTATAGTGCACTTAAAAAGAAATGTACATTTTAGCTATATAAGTCTGCCGGTAACTTCAGCCACTAACCTTGCTGTCTTCTTTCTCCTTGGCTTTTCCTTGGAGGGGTTTCTTCTCTCCAAATTCACAGGTTGATTTTAATGCAAGCTGACAAGAAAGCATGGAGCTCTCTGTTTCAGCAAGTTCCAAGGGTCTTGAAGAACAGTGCTGTGACCCAGTTGTGCCAAGATTTGGTATTGGAAGAGCAGTATGCACAGGCTTTGACCCAACAGCTGGCTGCCTCAGTTTTGAGGCAACCCCAAGAACAGGCATGGCTTCTATAAAAGTATCTTCTTGCTGCCAAAGAAAATGCTTCTAACCTCAGTCTTGTAGACTCCAGCTTTTAGAATTTCCAGAACAAATACTTTAAACAAAACTAGCAGTCATCGTGATTTTTAAAAAACTAATAGCATAATTTTCAGGAAGAGGCAAAACTTCCCTGCATCTTTAGTTAAGTATCTTTCTTTTTTGCTGGCTGGGATTCATTCTCATTCTCTCTCTGTCCTCTCTCTCTCCTCTCTCTCTCTCTCTCTGTTCAGTGACTCAGTATCTATGTAATACTAAATACTCCTTAGGGGGAGTAAACTTTTCTTGAAGGTAACTGCCACAAAGCTCCTTTTTTTCCTCAATAAAGCAGTCTGAGTCTGAACTTTGAGAGTAAAAAAGGAAAAAAACAAAAGGAAAAACCCTTCAGTCCAGCTGTCAGAGCAGCCAAAAGACCACAACAGTGGAAGGACAGGAGTTCTTCCTGATTTCAGAAATAACCAGCCTGCATTCTCTTTTAAAGAAAATTGTATTTCCCTCAGCTTAAGAAAAAAACAAAAAAAAAGAATGGACATGTTAATGGCCAAAACAAACAGCTGTTGGAAGAACTTTTAGCCCGGAAACAATCTCAGCAATAAAGTTGTTTGTCTGATTTCCAGCTATTTTTCACTACTGACAGCCATGAGCCGCGATGTTCATTCTGTTGCATCCCATGAAATCAGGCTAAAATCATGCAATAGTGCAACCAGCTAAAGCAGTTATATCATTCATGGGACTATAGCTGCCTAGGTTATAAAAATAGAGTAAACACAGGGAACAGGACACTAAACATATAGTAACCATTGTTCCCAAATTTAATAAGTCATGATTATAAAAACATTCAAAGATAATACTTACTTGGAGTGTATTACAAAGCAATTATTGAGCTAAGCATTTTATGTATTATCACCTTTAATCATTGGAATGACTCAAAGTATAGGCACATTTATTTTCTTTACTTTATAGAAAAAATAGCTATGATTTGGATACACAGAAAAATTTGACTAAAATCATGAAGCTAGAAAGGGGAAAGTTTTTAGCTTATTTATTAATTTTAGTTTTTAAACCCACCTTTTAAAACGGTTGAATATTACACTGTGATTCAAACTTACTAAGTCCAACTTAAAATCCCAAGCTTCTCAAAAGTATCCAAACAGATACTCAAAGACAATGAATGATGATGCTTCTATCCATGTAATTATTTTATTACAATCATATCATGTTCTGTTTCTGGTTAAAGCATGTCAGGAACTTTTAAAAAAGCAAGGGGTAAACTTTAAAGAAAATATCTAATGTACTATGCATTATTGTTCTGAAAGTGATTATACTCAGACAATGGATACAGAGAGCAATTATATTCACCAAATATAAAAATTAGTAATAAAGCAATCAAAGTTCTTAGAAAAATGAGTGAATACTTAGTATAGACACAATAAATTAGGGAAATTATTAAATAATAACCACTTTTATTGAAAATGTCTTTCTTTAGTGAAGAAATGGTCATCTTTGGCCTATTGTTTCCAGGCCTTTAAATTATTATATACTTTTATCTAAGACAGAGTAATTTATAGATGAAATAGCCAATAACTAAAATAAAATGTATATGTTCTCGCTGACACAGCATCGAAGACAGGAAATGCAAGTTAGAAATTTTGCAGACTTTTAAAAAAGTAACCCAATTGGGCCTTACACAATGGGATAATATGAAACAAATACAACACTAGTGATATCAAAGAAATGAAATAATGTCTCTGAGGAAGTAAGTTATTTTGCAATTTGCAAACCATTCAACATATTATAACTTTCAGAAACTATAAGAAAATATAAAGCTGGAGAAGTTCATGTTCCTAAAATTAGGTTTAAGTCATGATAAGACATATGCAACTTGTAATCCTCACAATGCAAAACAAAACAGCACCTAAATAATAGAACTTGTGGGAAACATTGACTTAGGAAGACCACTCAAAACATATGCAACTTTGGGAGTATATTGCTAGCAAAAATAATATTGGCACCTCAGAAAATAATTTGGACCACCCAAGGAAGTGACTCAGAATTGTTAAAAAAAAAAAAAATAATAATGAGTATAAATGCTGGCAACACTTTAACTAGAATTGGTGGAAGAAATCCAGCTGGAAGGCAAACTCCAAGCCAGTAGGCTTGCCATTGAAATGGGTACAGGGTCAGGGCAACTGCAAATATTTAAGAGCTGCACAAGGCCAGGAGCATGCCCCTTTGAAGAGGAAGCCCCAGATGCAGGCGTTCATTTTTGTTTTTGTTTTTAGTTTTCTTAAAACTGAGCCAAAAGGGCTCCTGCTGACTATATAACATTCAAACTGAGGGCTTCTTTGCCCACCCAAGGTTATAATACTACTCTGACTATTTCTGCCTCCCTTTGCCTAGAATATATTGTATATAAAGCTAAACAACTTCCATATTATACTAATATAATATTTCCTATTTTCCAATTGCAAATTAGCTAATTGGTATTTTAGAAACATAAGTTGGAGGAGAATGTGCTGTAATTCCTGAAACAATTAGATTGAATTTTTAAAAATGGTTCACATTCAATAAGATGTCTTTTCACTTTGAAATGCCTTTTGCATATTAGGCAATATCTTTCACTCTAGCTGAAATGTAAGATTGGTATTACCAGCCACTGTCAATGAACTTTTTGCAATAATATGTACCACTAAAAGCAACAAAACCAAATTAACTTAGTGTAAAAAATGTACTGTGTGCCAGGAGTTGTCATCTCAATTTATCTTAAAAGAACCACATCATTTTGAGATTTAGAGACAAAGGCACTGAGAAAGTAAATAGTTAGCTTATGGTCACTGTTATTTTGTAGATGAAGTTCAAAATGAGGTTTTCCAACCTGAGTTCAACAAATCAGATGTGATGGTGACTTGCTAAAAATATAGATGAAATATAAAAATATAGATGAAAAATATAGTGCTTGCTAAAAATATAGATGATTGCATTCATCTCAAACCCCACTGGGTTAGTCCATTTGTGCTACTATAACAGAATATCTAAAACTGGGTAATTCACATATATATATATATTTTTTTTTTTATTGCATTTTAGGTTTTGGGGTACATGTGAAGAACATGCAAGATTGTTGCATAGGTACACACATGGCAGTGTGATTTGCTGCCTTCCTCCCCCATCACCTATATCTGGCATTTCTCCCCATGCTATCTCCCCAACTCCCCACCCCCCACTGTCCCTCCCTTATTTCCCCCCCAACAGACCCCAGTGTGTGATGCTCCCCCTCCCTGTGTCCATGTGTTCTCATTGTTCAACACCTGCCTATGAGTGAGAACATGCAGTGTTTGATTTTCTGTTCTTGTGTCAGTTTGCTGAGAATGGTGGTTTCCAGGTTCATCCGTGTCCCTACAAAGGACACGAACTCATCGTTTTTGATGGCTGCATAGTATTCCATGGTGTACATGCGCCACATTTTCCCTGTCCAGTCTATCATCGATGGGCATTTGGGTTGGTTCCAGGTCTTTGCTATTGTAAACTGTGCTGCAATGAACATTCATGTGCATGTGTCCTTATAGAAGAATGATTTATAATCCTTTGGATATATACCCAGTAATGGGATTGCTGGATCAAATGGAATTTCTATTTCTAGGTCCCTGAGGAATCTCCACACTGTCTTCCACAATGGTTGAACTGGGTAATTTATAAATAACAACAGATTTGCTTCTTATAGTTCTGGAGGCTGGGAAGTATAAAGCTGAGGGGCCCACATGTGGTGAGGGTCTTCTTGCTGCGTCTCCCCATGGTGGAAGGTGGAAGAGTAAGAGAGTACTCATGTAAGAGAGACAGAAAGGGCCAAACTCACTTTTATAATAGCCTACTCTTATGATAATCCCACTACCACAATAACAACATTAATCCATGTATGAAAGTAGTGTTCTCATGGCCTAATCACGTTTTAATGTCACCATCTCTTACTACTATTCACAATGGCAACTAAATTTCAACATGAGTTTTTGGAAGATGCAAAACTCACTTTGAAACTATCATGAGGGAGAGTGAAAGGTCTGAGAATCATATTTAAGTAAATTGATTCTTCTAAAAATTAGAATTTAAGATCTGTAAATTATAGGATTTGTAGTTTGATAGGTCAGGCAATGGTCTGTCAAGTAGAACTGCTTATAAGCAAATCTCCGTTTCCTTACTTACTAGTTACATGAATTTGGAAGTTGCTGTGTCTCAGTTTCATCATCTATAAAATGGGGTAAAAAAATAGCTGTACTTCCTTCACAGGGTTGCTGTGAGAATTAAAGGAAGTATATGTATGATGTCGTTAGGACAGTCTTCCACATAGTAAGTGTTCTACAAATGTAGGCTATAAACGTTACAGGAAATATAGTCATAAGAATTAGATAAAGTCATGAAGCCTAATATAGCCATGATCATAAGGATTAATAGGACTGAACTCAGGAAAAAAAATTCTGAAAATTAAAATGAAATAAATTACTGTAATTTTACTCCTATCAGATTTAACAGGAAAGTGGCAATGATCCTTGAAATACCTCCAAAAGCTAAGGTGGAGTTTTAGGCAATAAGAGAATTCCAACCTGGCTAGATTTTAATATTAGTAATTTAAAAAATAAGTAATAAAATATCATAAAATGGCAACTTGCAAACCACGATTTTAAAAAAAGAGTGAGAAAAATATTCAACTGTCAACACAAAAGCATGCTTGCTGAAAGGAAAAATATGATTGGATAGTCAACTCTGACATTTGCTGAAAATATAGGAGAGTCACATTCCATTTTTTTCTTTTCTTTTTTTTTTTTTAGACAGAGCCTTGCTCTATCCCCCAGGCTGGAGTACAGTGGTACCATCTCAGCTCACTGCAACCTCCACCTCTGGGTTCAAGCAATTGTCATGCCTCAGCCTCCCTAGGACCTCGGATTACAGGCACGCACCAGCATGCCTGGTTAATTTTTGTATTTTAGTAGAGACGGGTTTCGCCATGTTGGCCAGGCTGGTCTCAGACTCCTAACCTCAGGAGTAATCCTAGCTTGTAATCCTAGCACTTTGGGAGGTTGAGACTTAGGGTCATTAAATATATTAATAATAATTAATACTAAAGAAATGTTACTTTCCTGAACTAATAACATTACATGATTGGGGTGTATAATAGCCTTTATAGTCAAAATGCCCTTATATGGGCTTCATCTATGATTACCCAAAGCCCACGTTGAAGCCCCAATTGCCGGCTCAATAGTACTTGCAGCAATCTTACTAAAACTTGGCGGCTATGGCATGATACGAATTACCCCTGTTCTTAACCCCCTGACAGAAAAAATAAGTTACCCCTTTCTCATTCTATCCTTATGGGGAATAGTTATAACAAGCTCTATCTGCTTACGACAAGCTGACCTAAAATCACTCACCGCATACTCCTCTGTAAGTCACATAGCACTTGTCATCTTAGCTATCCTCATTCAAACCCCCTGAAGCTTTACTGGCGCAATAATTCTTATAATTGCCCACAGACTTACTTCATCCTTACTATTTTGCCTGGCAAACTCAAATTAGGAGCGAATTCACAGCTGAGCTATAATATTCACCCGAGGCCTCCAAACACTATTCCCACTCCTGGCCCTTTGATGACTCCTGGCAAACCTTGCTAACCTCGCCTTACCCCCGACCATTAATCTAATGGGAGAGCTATTTACAATTTTAGTCTCCTTCTCTTGATCCAATTTTACTATTATACTTACAGGATTCAATATACTAATTACAGCCCTATACTCACTACTTATATTTACCTCAACACAAGGAGGGCCATTAACGTATAGTACTAGCAATGTCAAACCTCTCTTCACACGAGAAAATACACTAATGCTAATACACATGGCACCAATCCTCCTCCTCACCCTTAATCCTAAAGTGATTATAGGAGTAACACCCTGTAGCTATAGTTTAATCAAAACATTAGATTGTGAATCTAATAATAGAAGTCCACAACTTCTTATCTACCGAGAAAGTATGCAAGAACTGCTAACTCATGCCCCCAAGCTTAATAACTTGGCTTTCTCAACTTTTAAAGGATAGTAGTTATCCGTTGGTCTTAGGAACCAAAAACATTGGTGCAACTCCAAATAAAAGTAAAAATACACTCCTCCATAACGTTAATAATGCTAATTCCCTTATTAGCACCCATCATAATCACCCTAATTAACCCCCACAAAAATCTTTTATACCCACATTATGTAAAACTAGCTATTATTTATGCTTTTACCATTAGCATTGCAACCATAACAATATTTATTTTCACAGGCCAAGAATCAATAATTTCAAACTGACACTGAATAACAATTCAAACTATCAAACTATCACTAAACTTTAAGCTAGACTTCTTCTCCATAATATTCACCCCTGTAGCACTATTCGTTACCTGGTCAATTGTCTTACAAGCATGATCCACCGCGCCTGGTCTCACATTCTTATTTCTAACAGCTTGATTGAAGTAGAATTTATACATCAGTAAAATTCAGCAAATTTAAGGAAATAATTCAATGGGGCCAGTACCACTATCAAGATGTAGAATATTCTTTTCACCCAAAATGTCCTCTCATGCCCATTGTAGATAATGTCTTACAACACAGGCAATATCTGAAGTGATTTCTAACGCTAGCTTTGCCTTTTCTAGGATTTCATAGAAATGAAATCATTTAGTATTTTTATTTTTGGCTGTTTTCACTTAGCATAATGCTTTTGAGATTTATCCGTGTGTTGCATGTATCATTAGTTCTTTATTTTGTACAGCTCAAATGTATTCCATTGTTTGAATATGGGACAATTTGTTTATGCATTTATCTGGTAAAGATGCATGATTTGTTTCAATTTTGGGGATATTATGAATAAAGTTCTATAATTTTTCGGGGGGTATGGGGGGGGCAGAATGGCACTGGACAGTCACCCAGGCTGGAGTGCAGTGGGGCAATCTTGGCTCACTGCGACTTCCACCTCCAGATTCTAGCGATTCTCATGCCTCAGCCTCCCAAGCAGCTTGGATTACAGTTGTGCACTACCACGCCTGTATTTTTGTATTTTCAGTAGAGACAGGGTTTCGCCATGTTGGCCAGACTGCTCTTGAACTCCTGACTTCAAGTGATACACCTGCCTTGGTCTCCCAAAGTGCTGGGATTACAGACTTGAGATACAGTGCCTGGTCCTCTAAATATTTATATATGTCTTAAGTTGATATTTATCTTATTTTCTTATGGATAAATAACTCAAAGGGAATTTCTGAGCCATTTGATAACTATATTTAATTGTGTAAGCAACTGCCACACTGTTTTCCAAAACATACCATTCTGAACTCCCACTAGCAATGTATGAGAGGTCCAGTTGCTCCACATACTCAATACTTCTTATCTTCAGTCTTTCATTTTAGCCATTCTACTTGGGTGTAGGGGTGTATCATTACAGTTTTAATTTGAATTTTTCTAATAATTTTTTGATGTTGACTATCTTTTCATGTGTGTTTGTCATTCATGTATCATCTTTGGTGAAATATCTGTAAAAAACTATTGTCCACCTTTTGTCTCATTATTTTTGAGGTTTCTTTTTAACAGTTCTTTATATATTTTGATATAGGCCTATCTTAGATATATATTTGAATAGATTTTGTCCTAATCTTCAGCTTGGTTTTTGTTAGAAGATGACTCCACATAGCTCTCAAATTTTTTCAGTCTTGTGAGTGGGGATCCTAAATGTTACTTTATGTTAAACTACTTTTTCAAGGATTTTGATTAGTGTTTAGTATCATCTTTCCATTCTCTCCATTTTATCTGTATCTTTATAAAGTGGATTCTTAGTAGGTGATATGTATTTAATTTTATTCTTCTATTTTCTTTAAGATTTACTATATGAACCATTAACTTATTACAATATGCCTTCAAATTATATAATTTACAAACCTCACAGTATTTAATTTTACATTCCTGTTCACATTCTTGTGCTAGTGTTAGCATACATTTTTGTCTACATATATTAACAGAGGACATTATTTTGTTCTATTATCAATTATGTTTTAAAAATTTAAAGCTGAATAAAAATAATCTTTATATTTATCCATATAATTTCCATTTCTGGTGCTCTTCTTTCCTTTGTGTAGATGCAGATTTTTATCTGGTATCATTTTCCTTTATAAACAACCTTTTATAATATTTTTCAAACTGCAGATTTGCTGGCAATTAACTGTCAGTCTCAGCTTTTGTTTGGCTGAAAGACAGCTTGCTTTGCCTCCAGTTTTGAAAGAATTTTTTTCTGAGTACAAACTTCTAAGTTAACAATTTCTCTTCTTCAGTAAAGATGCCACACCATTGTATTTTCATTTGCATAGTTTCTAGAAGTCCATCATATGTCTGATCTTTGTTCCTTTCTATGTATCCTGGCTGTATGATTCAACGTCTGATAAGATATGCTTCATCACTCATTTTTAGTAATTTGATTTTCTCTTTTCTTTCTTTTTTTTTTTTTTTTTTTTTTGAGACAGAGTCTTGCTCTGTCACCAGACTTGAGTGCAGTGGCGCGATCTCGGCTCACTGTAATCTCTGCCTCCTGGGTTTAAGCCATTCTACTGCCTCAGCCTCCCTAGTAGCTGGGATCACAGACACGTACCACCACACCTGGATAACTTTTTTATTTTTAGTAGACACAAGATTTTACCATATCGGCCAGGCTGGTCTCGAACTCCTGATTTCAGGTTATCCACCAGCCTCGGCCTCCCAAACTGTTGGGATTACAGGTGCAAGCCACTGCGCCTGGCTGGCAATTTAATTTTTTTAATGTTTTCTTCCGGTCATGTTATGTTAATTAGCCTTTTTTTATAATTTTTGTCAAATTTTGGAAACTTTTGAGTTTTTCTAAAATTAATTTCTAGCTCCCCTCTTCCTTTTAGGGCTCCAATTATGTATGTGGGACCACCTGCTTTCATGCCACATGAAACTTTCACGTTTACTAATATAATTAATTTTTCAAGGCTTTAAAAAATTTTCCTCTCTGCTTCATATTCCATTCACTTAACTTCTATTACTGTTTCCAAGTTCATTAATCTTTACCTCTATACTATTTAATCTGTTGTAATCCCAGCTCATGTATTTTTAATTCATACACTATATTTTTTCATCTCTATAAGTTCTGTTTGGGTGTCTTTTATTTCTTCCATGTCTCTCCTTATCAAATTTATGTTTTTTTACCTTCTTGAACATATGGAGCATATTTATAATAATTTTTTAATAACAACTTGTCTGCTAATTATATCATCTTCACCATTTCTTAAGTATATTTCCATTAATGGATTTTTTTCCTCCTGGATATAAGTCATGTTATACTGCTTTTTAACATACCTGGTAATTTTTTACTGCATGGTAGACATTTTGAATTATACACTTGTATACTAGATTTCAAGTAGTGTTTGACTTTGTAATGGCACACAGTTAAGTAGCTTTTGAGCATTTTAAGTAAACTGTTACGGTACAGACCAGATTCCCTGGAGCTAATTATGCACCACTTGTAAAGAAATACAGTTTTGTGGATCTAACACGCCTCATGGTCCCTTCTCTCTGGCTGGGGAAAATGTCAACAATTCCCAACCTTGTGTGAGTGCTAACAATTATTTATCATACTCCTTTCTGCTCGTTGTTTGTTTGGCATTTGCTTGTTTCCTCTAATTAATGTACGGGGTAAGTCCTCTGCCAAAGATTAGAAGAAACACCTCTGTAAGTCTCTAATGTTCATCCTCATTCTATCTCTTTGTATCTCTGTGTATCTCTCTGTCTATTTATCTATCTCATTCTCTCTCTCTCTCCTCTCCCTCTCTCTGCAGTTTCTTCCCTTCTGGTACTTTGACTCCAAAATTTTAGCACTCAAGGCTTTCCTAAACTTTGATCTCTATTTCTAAGACTCAGCACAACTTCTGAACTCTATTTGGGTTCTCCATCTCTACTCTGTAGTCTGGATATTGCCCCCAGGAAGTAAACTAGCACAAATGTAAGCCTTCCCCTTTGAGTACCCTTCTTTCAGGAACCATCGACCTGTATTATCTGTTGTCCAATGGCTTAAGAATGTTGTTTTATATACTTTTGCTCAGTTTATATTTAAGGTGGGAGGAAGTCAATATAATCCCTGTTAGTCCATAATAGAATCACAAGCAAAGAGTCAAATTATTAATCATTCTTTTTCTTCCAATCCATTCTGAAATTTTATTGTGCATTATCACTTTCACAATAGACCTTTAAGAATCTTCATTTTTTAAAAATTATCCTTCATTCAGGTAAGAACTTTCCTTAAAACTCAGAGAATAAATGGTTTGTACTAACAAGTTACAAAATATTTGAAAGATTTGGATAGATTGTCTTCAGGCCTAATGAGGAAATTTAAATAATAAAAAATAAGATAAGATATACTGAGCATGAAGTTAAAACTATTCTCCAGACGTGGCTTCTAACGCTTAAGACACTAAGATCTGTTTTAGAACTTTTCTTACTAGTTTTCCCATTGAAATCATTTTTTTCAGATATCTCAGAAAAAAATGGATGCATAGAGAAGTATGAGGTATACAGTGTATTTGTGGGGGCAAGGGGCAACGATGCCAAGATGTGCCTTTAATGTGGTATTGAAGCAGATGAAAGAAACGTAAACTAGCTGGCTAAAACATAAAAGCAGGTGATGAGTACAAAAGATTAAATAATAAAACAGCTAACGGGTTTTTAAGGAATGCACACAATATCCACTTAAAAACGAGGAATTCTCAGCTGAGGTGGAAATTGTTTATATATGCTCTATGGCATGTATTTATCACCCTACAGGCTTCCTTACAATATGCTACTGATAAAGTTAGTTGAGCAAATAAAATGTATCAAATTCAGAGGCTCTCTTAACTATAAAGTATAATGAAAAGCAAATGTAGTCAGCTTTGGAATGGCATTGCATGTTAATACCCTTCTTTTAAGGATATCAGCTCCCTGAGTGAAAAAAAAAAAATACACATCTGGAAAAAAGGACAACTATTCCATTAAAACAAAATCGTTGGATATTCTTGCCAGATAAATTTCAGTGTTCCAGTAAGACAGTAGACCCTTAAAAATCCAAATGAATGCTACAAAAAAAAAATGCAGCTTAAAAAAATAGTTATACTTGAAAGAACCATTCTTGTTGGTATATGGGTACACAAATATACTGTGTTATAAAAAGATAAAGGAACCCATCTCAGACAAATTTTAAGTTTGGTCCTGGGAAATGCAGCCAAAAAATGTTAGATGTAACAATGCATAATAACACTGTTTTATAAAGGTATCGTTTCCACTACTGTTTCCCCTGCCAATTTTCTTATTTTCATATATTTTTGAAGGTTATATACAAATGAAATTGGGTAAAATATAAAAGAATGGTACACCAAAGCAAAACCATTCAAAGGGTATCATAAAAATGTCATTTGCAATGGTTGTTACTTGTGATTGTGAAAGATTTACAGGACCATTTGGAATAGTACACATTTTCACATCCCAAGCCTCATGCACTCAAAATGTAACCATTGCTCTTTCTCTTTCAGACTTCACATGTTAATGATCTCCTGCTTTATTTCAGATATTCTGAGGGTGCATTAGGTTTCATTCAGGGATTGAGAGTAAATCTTTTCTTAAACACTTAAACTTTATTCTTATATTTTAACACAGGGTAACACTGTAATTAGCCTATGAGATTTTAATCTAAGTAATGAGTTAAAGTAGTTGCTGCCTGTATCCAGCTCCAGTTCCTAGGTCCAGTACAGGCTCTAAACTTCAGATCTAACTAATATCCGGATCCATTCTAGGAACCACCCAGAAAAGCTACCCTGTCAATAGCTTCAAAAGTCCGTCTTTATCAGATCATGTAGCATTTTACTAGGAACTCTGAGGATAATTCAAAACAGCTGTGTGTGTGTGCATGCACGTGTGCATGTGTGTGTGTGAGAGAGAGAGAGACAGGCAGAGACAGAGATATAAAATAAGAAAGAGAGAGGAATATTGAGAAGTTTCAGCTAGATACATCTTAATCTACCAGAAGTCATAAAAGAATGGAAAATTAGAAAGTATGATAATGAAAACATATCGTTTTTCATTAAAGTATGATAATGAAAACATATTCATTTTATTAAGATGAAAGACCTGCTTGTGACTCTTCTATTATTTTGAGTATTTTATTCAGTACTGGGTCTATATTTAGTAAGTATAAATAAAATACAGTTAAGTCACTTTAAGGAACTCTTATGGCACCATTTAAATAGGCAGCAACATAAAATTACACATACATTATTAATATCTACTTATTCTACTGAACAAAAGCAGTGACTCAGGGTCAACAACTACTTGAGGTTATAGTGCCTTTCACACATACAGTGGTAGAGTTTGTGATCTTCCAAGCTGTATACAATGGTCATATTCTTAATAGCCCAGAAACGAAATGAAACCATTAACTGGAAAACCATATCTCTCTGTCAGACACTGCAATGGTTTGAATGTTTTTGTCTCCTCCAAATTTCACATTGTAACTTAATCCTTAATGCAACAATATTGGTGGTGTGGCCTTTGGAAAGTGATTGAATCGTGAGGGCTCTGCCCTCATGAATGAGATTAGATGCCTTTATAAAGACTTGATAGAGGAAGGTCACCCCCTTCTATCAAGTCTTTCCCTTCTGCCTTCTAATATGTGAAGCTGCAGCAGGAAGACCCTCAATAGATGTGAATATTCTTGATCTTGGATTTCCTGGCCCCAGAACTATGAGATATAAATTCCTGCTCTTATAGAAATTATCAGTCAGTGGTATTCTGTTATAACAGCACTAATGGAATAAGACAGGCATCTAATACCTTAGATTCAGAAACATATAGAAAACCTACCATAAAAGATGCAAAGTGATCAAAAAGTCTAAGTGAACCCTTCAGAGTTTATCCTTCTTTTTTATCTGCTTCTTACTAGAATAGCATATACACATACACATGTGCACACATGCACACACACACACACACACACACTTCATTTTATTGTGTGTGACATTTTATGCATATACTGACCTCACCATCCGTTTTTCTTTAGCCAATAATTTTTCTTACAAAAATGTTAATTTCCATGTATACATTCCCCTTTACTCCCATATTATCATAGTCTCAAGGTTCCTTTTCATGAAATTTCCCAGCAATTTTGGGCAGCAACAGAAGTAGTTGCCAAGCTCTTTCTTGCATATACCCTGCTTATTGGTTTTATGAACCACATATCTGTTGCCCTAGAATATCTTCCTCTTTCCTGTTTTAAATGTGTGGACCATGAGAACTGCTGATTGAAAAAGCATAATGGTGAAAAGCAGAATAGATTTCTGTAAATATGATTTTTCAAACAAAATTTTGTATTATTATCAACATAACATATATATGAGGAACTTCTTCATTTTTCCTGTGCCCATATTTTCTTGCTAAATATTTTCATAAAACATTCCATTTTTAATCCCTTCCTCAATGCTTTCCCAAAGTATTTATCAGATTTTGGGTACACAGCAAGAGTGAGAGTAGAAAAAATGGACAACTAAGTTTGGCATCTAAAACTTAACTCTTATCTTGCTTTATTCACTAGCTACATTTTTAGTGAACTGAAGGAGTTTCACAAACTTCAAAGAAATGAGAATAAAAATTTGTAGATAACCTTTAAGTAGCTAGGGATAAACTAGATTTTCATCTAAAGAAGTTTGACCCTGAGGGACCTCAGCTTAAAATCCTCATTATTAGTCAATACTTGTACTTTCAGGATGAACAGGATATTTATATTTTAGTTATGTTAATATTCAGTTAAGACATGAAGAAAAAAGGGGATGAGTGAAGGGTAAACACAAAAAATCCTATAAGGTTCCTACTAGTCTCATAAAACATTCCCGGAAACATCTACTGTACTTATGAGTTCTCCTTTTCTCAATTTCTACAATAGCTACAAGACGATTTAAAATCCATCAGTTTCCTTCTCACTGACACATATATGTTTATGTGTCATATATATATATGGAAATTTCTGCAATGCATTTTAATAATATTAAAGAAAGAAGTTTGCATAGCCAAAAATATAAGGAATAAATTTCATCAGATTTGCTGAAAATGGGATGGGCTGAAATCTATCAACAACGGGTACAATAAATATTACACATAAGTGTGTAATATATACAATCTGGGAAATGAGTTATTTGTTTACTTTTAAAATAATCTGTATTGGTCATTAATTAAACTTGGAATGCTAGTTAATACATTTCTTTTTATATTCTTTATCATAAGTAAAATAAAATCTCTCGCACATATTTCTGGAATAGAATAACAAAAATTGCTTTCCTCGAATGCAGAATGGAAACAATATTAAATATGAAAGATGAACAGTAATGAGTTATTTGTTTCCTCCCCTCTAAACACTTTTCTAGTGGAGACCATCAGATACTAACCTGGATTCTTATAAATGCATTGATTTCCTCCAGATTTTCCTAACATTTACATGAGGTCATTGAAAGCTAAGTGTGTTAGCAATCACATACTCTTCATCCCTGGAAAGGCATTGCCAATTTTCCACACTTTCTGACAAAAACAGGCAAACCCAACCAAACAAAACAAAACAAAAACTTTGAGCAAACATAAATGGAAAGTTTCATAATTCTAATATGATGGGATGGAGTTTCTCCCATAAAAACAATTTCCCTGTTTCCTATTAAACATTAAAATTGCTCATCATGACTGAAAATGACTGTATCATTTTCATAGGATAGTTTTAAAAATCATGACTGAAAGCATATACATTTTAGGCATTTTATTTGTGCAAATTTTTCTAAAATAATAGTATATTTGCATTCTCTATTGTACAGATCTCAGATTCTTATAAAATAAAATATTTGTGATTTATATGATAATCACGTTAGGGAAAATAAGTTCAATTGCATGGCTTACTAAGTATTCATTAAACTACTAAACTTCCATTTTCCTGACATTGTTTTTGTTTATATTCATCAGAAAGAAGTCCTTACCTTCCACTCTTCCACCTATCCCATCTCTTCCCCCAACACACACAAAAAAAATCTCATTTATAAATGTATTTATATCACCACATTTTAGCTTCTAATTCTTACTGTATCTTTTATCTCAAAAGTACTATCTATCTCAATAGCACAAAGTTACTAGTGGCAAAATCAGGTTCCAGAGAAGCAGATTCTTTCTTTCGTGTTAGAACTACATAAAAATATTTTCTGACAGGTGAAAGATGCTTAGGAACACATTTATCCAGCTGAATTTACCTTTGAGGGTTAAAATTAGATAAATAGGAGACCAGTGGTGATTTTTTTCCCCCAACAGCTTGCGTCTATCAGCTGGGTGTTAAGAGCTGTCTTACATAACAAGCATATGGTGACCATAACTGCTACACTGTACATAAACAAGAAAAATAATCGAAATAACATGCCACAAAATTATAATAAAGGTGAAATGACCATTTCATTACACATCTGGCAATGTTAACAGCTTCTGAAAAGAAGAAAATGCTTTTCTAGAGAAACCTCAGGTGAAGTTAACATTTGCTTCTGCAGTTAAAAAAAAATAAGTATAGTTTGGTCTTGACAGAATCACTAGAAGAACTTGGCAGAGCTTTTTAATCAATAAGCGATGCTGTTAAGGAAATTTTAAATTAAAAAAAAAACTTTTTATATTAAGTAAACTCAGCAGCTATTCCTTTTGAGTTTTTCTCCCGAGGATTTGATTTAAACAAAGCATCTCTGGCAAAGAGCAGGGCTTATTATTCCACTGCAGAATATTCAATGAAAGTAAAAATTACATGTGAATTTTACAGAGGGTGCAGCAATTCTAAACTTAAAATTGTCTGCTCCATTTAGATAAACCTTAAAGCTTTCTTGCTCTCATTTTCTCTTGCTTATTTACATTTTATTGATGCCATTTCTTCCTCAGCACCTGAGCCCCAGCAAGGATCCTTCCATAAACCGATCACCAATGTGTATGCAGTAAGTTAGGATTAAAGGTCAACAGATAACCACCAGAAGATAGAAAGAGTATACTAGATTGGAAAAGAGAATAAAACTCAAAATGAAAAGGAACCACCACAGTTTGATAGTTGCAGGTGAAATATCTGCCATTCAGACACACCTTCACCCAAGCTTATCTTGCCATACTTTAGGAATCGTCAGGATGCTTAGAATTGAGCTAAAACATAAAGTCCTAAACCAACATTATTTATTTCAAGTAACATTTTGCATATCAGCATATTGATACACATTTTTTTTTCTCTCATTCTGGTTTAGGAAAGCAGAGGCAAAGGAGTGAGAGGTAATAAAAAAGAGTACACATGGAGGTAAATGGCAAAAGACATCATGTCTATAAATAAAGTTCAAAGCCTACTAGCTGCAAAGAGATAGTGGCAGATGATAACTGAGCACATGTGGAGTCCACAACTAGGCACCATGCAAGAAAGCTACAGATAACAATGCTCTTCAGAAGCCACCTGGTTACTTTACCTGTGCTTTGTCTAGTAATTTGTGCTTGCATTGGATAAAGAACTTCTGGATAGTCCTTAATAATTAACTCAAAGGAAAGAGAGTCAAAAGCCATCATCTCAGAGACTATCTGAAAATACTGTCCCAATATCAATCCTATTCAAATTGAAAGCAGTGACTTCCCATTTTCACTTTACTGGAGGCTATCAAGTCATCTACTCTCTAAAAATGTACCTTCTCCTGTTACTGAGCTAAAACACTTATTTACATATCCATCATATATGAAGGGTGGTGAACAAGTCTGAAAATATAGATTAATCCATCATATAATCATGGTCTATGTTTCCAGACCTCTGCATCTAGCATTTGTAATACTCTTCATTCTTAACCCCTTCCAGTGAATATAAAGTTCATCTTCCCTTAGCATTTCTTGCAATTATCCATGAATTTCCACCAATTCATTCTTATTTTTTTCCCCCACTGGGCTTCTTCCTGCCTTTGAAATTCTATCTTGTATTTCCCAGTAGTCTTGCCCTTAACTCCCTGTTCTCTAAAATCATTTGATATATGATACCAGCTTGACGTATGATAATGCATTTCAGTTTCTCAGCCTCCTTTGGAGCATACTCATATGAGGTTCCAAAATTACCATATAATATTAATATAAAATTACCAAGTTTTCTTTAGGCATTAGATTGTGATTTTATTGGTATATCTAAAAGTTGCTAAGTACCACACCCAACTTCTCATTTTGATAGATCATACTTGGCAATATAAAAATTACAGTGTACAGTTCAGAAAAGGAAGTGGAGATGCAATGTAGAGGAAAAAAGATTTGATGAATTATGACATCTCAGTAAGCCATGACCACACTTTATATTACAGCTATGATGTCCTACTATAAAGTGGTCATTATATGAGACTACAATGTAATTTTAAAAGCTTCAACTTATTGGAGATGATACACATGATAATTTGGAAAGCCATTCATCAGGAGCTATATCAGGATTTTAAATGCATTATATTTAACTTATATTTAATCATAGCAGAGACCCTTAGCCTGCCCTAATATTTAGGAAAAATGTCAATATTTACGATGTGCTCCTGAAAATGTATATGCTGTAATTCTAGTAATGAGAAAAAATAGTAGCATAATATCATAACAGTATCTTCATAGGGCAAGATATTCAAGTTTCACCAGAGGATTTCTAAAGTAATTGCATCACTGCCCACTCCAGTATCCTCCTGATCAAGACAGACCCTCATTTGCTTTAATATAAACAATATAAGCCACTGTAATTCCATCATTAAGACTACACGAAGTTAAATAGTTTGTCATGACTAAAATTACTATCTGCAAGTTATTTGCTTTTTGCTTTACCTATTTATTTAGCCTAAAAACTTTACTTGGAATAATGAAGAATGTCTGGTGGTGAATAGAGCCAGAAATAAAATTCAAGGACTGTGTAACCCTTTCACCACTGGGGCTCACCTGCTGTCTATCATACTATTTACTCTGACGGTCAAGAGTAGTTCCATTTCCTTGCAGTTTTCTAGCACCTCTCCATGAACGGTGCCAATGTAAGTGATGATAAAGTCAGCACACCTAGCTGCATACATTTCCACTCTTGAGGAGAAAGAAAAGATATCTCTTCCTCTCCTGAAACTAGGGCTGCGCACTCAAGAAGATCCTGAAGTCTCCAAACTCACTGATTAACAGCAGCATACTAATTAGTGTCTTAAAACCATGGACAAAGTGAAAAGCACAGATACAGTCTAAATTTGGTTTAAAGTTGGCACATCCAGTATTTTACTTTTTGCCTGTTGGTTTTTGGATCACAGGTGAGTGCCACTGATGGGCATGTTCAGTCCAATTAAGAATGAAAGTAGGCCTGTGCTATTAAGGAATCAATTTCTCAGTTTACAAACTGCTCCTCCACAGACCCTCCCAAGGGATGTTTATGTTGCCCTTCTTTCTGTCTCTGTTTACCACACATCAGCTGTTTTGATTGGCACTAACCCAATCATTCCCTTTGAATTAGACTCCTCTCTTTATTGTTGTTTTCTTGGTGTAACATTTCAAATAAAGACCTCCATCACTTTATTTATTTCTCCTTTAATTTGCACGGTATAGAGTTTGATAGAAGTAGAGTTCAATATCAAACCATGGCAGAGAAGCAGAATATTTGATTTGGAGGCCATGTCTTCTGAAAAGATTCTTGTGAAATTTGTCACAGGGCAGAAAATGTTAGCAGATGTTGGGATGTTGCATCAACATCTGAGTTTTTCTCAACAGACGAAGGCACATGAGCCTTCATGGGCATTGATACATTTCTCCTTTAGGAGATTAGCCTTGTGTGTGTCTGAGGACTTGTGGCAGACATATTAGATCAGTGGTCCTTTACTCTTAGTGCATCTCAGAATCACCTGGAGGGCTTGCCAAAACACAGTAGCTAGGCACCATATCCCAGTCTCTGAAACACTAGATCTGGGGCGCAGCCTAAGGATCTGCTTTTCTATCAAGTTCTAAATGCTGCAACTGATGATGACATGGGTAGACCCCACTCTGTGTATCACTGTTTTGTATTGTGCTACAAGGGCAAGAGCAAAAAAGAGCCTACTTTTGAAAATCATTGAGATGTATTAACATTAGATGTAATAAATAAATAAAGGCATTAAAGTATTAGAGTGTGCCGCTCTTAATTGAAATATTTTGAATGAGTGACAGGCTCTAATCTGAGTATGTGCTATTAGTCATATGAAGCAATCTACGCCGACTATGTGGTTTCCAACCCATTCTATCCTTTTGCTTCCTTATGAACAACTTTCTCTTAGATACACATTTATTATGTTTACCCCTAAGCCCTTTATTTTGATGAGTTTCTTTTCTCTCAGGCTATTATCAGTGAGATAGCTCTAGGATTTGGGATAGGCCCTCCAAGTGTAAATATAGCTACTGGGAGGTGATGCAGAATTCCACAGAAAACTTGCAGGATAAGTTAAATCAATAATATCTGGTGATCTGAATGACAGGAACTAATAGGCAATTTCTGCAGGGTCTTCTAAAATCAATTCCAGATTTGTTACTCTGCTTCAAAGTTTCCATTCCTGGAAAAGCAATTCCACTCATGAAACTTGGTTCACATACCTACCCAACAACATAGGCAGAGTACCTTGATACATAGTTCCAACCAGACTGTAATCAGTTGCAAAATGGCTGGTTCTACAAGGTAAAATGATTGTACACTCAGCAAATGAATGAGTAATCGAGTGTTGGGCTGGGAAAATCACAGTGTCCACTGCACATAGGCTCCTTGATTATATGTAAACTCTAAACAGGCATTGATGGGCTGAGAGTAATTCTATTACCTATAAGAATTTGGTGTATTTTAGGCCAGACATGATGGCTCACACCTGTAATACCAGCACTTTGGGAGGCTGAGGCAGGTGGATCACTTGAGGCCAGGAGTCCAAGACCAGCCTGGCCAACATGGTAAAACCCCATGTCTACTAAAAATATAAAAATTAGCAAGGCATGGTGGCACAGACCTGTAATCCCAGCTACTCAGGAGGCTGAGACACGAGAATCATTTGAACCCAGGAGGCAGAGGTTGCAGTGAGCCAAGATCATGCCACTGCACTCCAGCCTGGGCAGCAGAGTGAGATTCTGTCTCTAAATAAATAAATTAATTAAATAATTTGTTGACGTTTTATTTACAAAGAATAGCTGTGTCAATCCCTGAGATTTGCTCAATGATCACGTGTGACTGTTATCACATCAGAAACCAAATTACTGACCGGGTGTGGTAGCTCACACCTGTAATTCTAGCACTTTGGGAGGCCAGGCAGGAGAACCTCAGTGGGTGGATCACTAGAGGTCAGGAATTCGAGACCAGCCTGGCCAACATGGTGAAACCTCATCTCTACTAAAGATACAAAAATTAGCCAGGAATAGTGGTGGGTGCCAGCAATTCCATCTACTTGAGAGGCTGAGGCAGGAGAATCGCTTGAATCCAGGAGGCGGAGGCTGCAGTGAGTCCCGAGATAGCGCCATTGCCCTCCAGCCTCGGCAACAAAGTGAGACTCTGCCTCAAGAAATAAATTTTTTTTTTTAAATAAAGAAATGAAATTCCTCAGTCTTTCGTTGGGACTAAATCTCTGAAATCTGAAATGATCATGAAAAATTTAGAGGAGGGAATGAAAATCATTAATTGGGTTCCCATCAGAATGGGTTTTCTAGTTACTTTCAGTCCAAGGATGGCTAAGGTAAGTTGAAGGAGCAGAAGCTAAAGTTTGTTTCAATTAAATAATCTGAAGAGCATGGAGTTTAGCAATAGGATATAGGCTGTTGTTTCAAATTAGAGGCAAGTAAAGGAACACAATGAAAAACAGAGTACATCTCACTGAGTAAAGGAATCCAAGAAGAATAGAATAAAATTATCTATCCTTATATTTAGTCATCTGCTGATTATGATGAACAATTGTTAAGGGTGAAGGTAAATAAAAATATAGTGATGATGGAATCGGGGCTGGCAATAGCAGGCTACCTTTTAAGGTGGTAAAAATGGAAACTAGTTTGAGTTGGTGAATTCACAATAGTATGAATGTATTAATGTCACTGAATTGTTCACTTTAAAATGCTTAGTTTTGTGTTATGCTATCTTATTTTACCCTACTCTCTAGAAAATGCCTTCTTTCTTCTTTCCACGTATCCATTTCTTTCCCTTTTTTAGTGTCAATTTAATACCATTCTCTTAAGACCTTCGTGACAATTCCAACCCCAAGTCAACTTCTCTAAATGCTTATGTCGTATTTCATATTCATTCAGTCAGACAAACGGTTATTAAATACCCATGATGTGTTGGGCACTATGTTAGGTGCTGGGAAAGCTTAGGTGAGCCCCTTCTGACAAATGTGGAAGATTAAATAACTTAGATATATAATTAAACTAACAAAAGGCCTATTTATATAGTTTACTTGAAACACACTTACATTACTCTAGAATTTATTTCTAGAGAATAATTACTTGTATCTCTCCCAGGAAATAGTTCTCTTTTCCTTAACTATTTAAAGTAACAGCAAACACAATTCTTCATTGTCTGTCTTTTCTTCCTAAAAATCGAAGATGACCCTGATTAGTCAGGTATTAAGCTACAAATATAAACCACACAATTCACCTAATATAAAATTCATGATACATCTAAATTCTCAAATCACTTCATGCTTGTCTCTCCTAGAGTCAATCATAGTGAAAGGCAAATTGTATTGCTTTAGAAAGATCATTCGTGTCTCTTTTGCCAGTTCCTGTCCAGTAACATCTAACGTGTAGGCTAAGTTGTAAAAGGAACGAATGAGAGAAAAAGGTAATATATAAAATAAATACTGAAATATATACCAAATTTTATGAGCTAGAATTATTTCTTATATTCTTATATTTATGTAAATACTTTTAGGCCAAAGGCTCCTTCTAAAAAATAGCTTCTTTCAAATAGTGATTTAACCCATTTTTGTATCTATGTATAATCCAAAGTTGTTCACAATGGGGCCCTTAAGAGACTACATGATCATTCATTCATTCATTCATCAAATATTTAGTTATCAGCAACTATAAGCAAAAATGCTATGAAGAGTAGAGGGATGTAATACCTGGTGTTTCTCGCACAGCTTAGTAACCAAGAGAACGCTAAGACAAGAACCATTTTGTTTAGAAATAATTAAAAAATAAAGATAAATGTCTCTGAGGTATCAAGTCAGTTACAGGCAGAGAGTCAGGGAATGAGGTAGCTAGGACATCAGGAATATATCTTAATTTTTCTGGGCAACAAACTGGGCCTTGCAGGTTGAGTTACAGAAAAAATCTCAGGGTTCTGCATTGGAATAAAACTCAAGAAAAAATATTTTAACTTTTTTATACTAAGTTTTCCAGTTTGGATGGGGCACACTACTTCTTTAGGGTCTTAGTGTAATAAAATATATCCCAAGTTCCATTTTTATGCACCACAGAAAGAAAGAATGAAAAAAACACATTATTGCTTTGCACAGCTTTGAAAATTAGTACTATAATATTATCAAAACAGAAATTTCCAGAAATCCTGAAATAATGAAATAAACAAACACTTCCCTCTTTCTTAGCATGTATAGTGTGAGAGATGCAAATAAATGTTAAGAATGTGAATTTTAAAAATAGAAAAGGAAATCAAAATTCATATAATAATTATTTTTTAAAACCTATCATATATCTAAAGCTACTATCAGTTAAGGTTTAATTTTGCTATAAAAGACAGTATATTTAATATATGCTATGGAATAATGTAAATGGAAAAAGAAACCAATATTAATTGAGAAATTCTATGAGACAGCTACTGTGCCACATTGCTGTAATATATTTAGTTCATTGAACCCTTACCACCACACTTTGAGATAGCTTATCATTATCATATAAGGTTTTTGTTGTGGGAACTATGAGATTAAGTATTGTACCTGAGGTATATATGGATTAGAATCTGAATTAGATAATAATTTTTAGACTCTTATTCTCTAAACAAAGAAACAGATATCAGTTCTAGTGAGAAAAGGTGGTTGTGATATTTTCCCTAATTACTTCTTTAATAAAATCTTAGAATCTTCTCTGAATAGTTCTAACATTCTACAAAGTGATGAAGAATGTCCTAGATGAATAAAGGACTTGAAACTAAAGAAAAATCTAATAATTGCTAGCATCTCTCTTTCAAAAAGAGCATAGAAAGAAATGAGAAGTTTTCTATTTGTGTGTTTTATCTCATAAAACTGTGTCTCCTAAAAAGCATATCTTAAAAATATTTCCCCCAACTAAATCATCACAAGTCATTCTTGTATAAGTTCATATATATGGGCCAATTCTACAGATGCCAATGTGCTGTAAAGATGCAGTTACACAATCGATTCTAAGTAGAACAGCAAACTGCTTGTAAACTACGGTAGCTTCTACTGTATTTAAAATCTACAAGAAAAAAAGTCTATTTTCTTTCTTTTGTTTGTAAATATTTAAAAAGTAAGACCAAAATGAAGCCAGTGACTTTTATGATGCAAATGTTCTAGTTATTTTATAAATACTTAGTAGCCATCAAAAATCCACATTCCCCAGGAAGAATGTGAGCCCCAAGAACACTGGGCCATTGTACAATCACTAGGATCCATTTACTTTACACTATAGGAGAAAACACTTTCCTACAACCACAGCCTGACTAAAGTTGGTATGATTTGTAGGTTTAAAAACCCTCAGATCTTACCTTTGGAAATTGAGTTCTATGTTCTATTTCTGCATTAGGAACACTTTCATTTCAAATGCCCACCCGTAACTACAAAGTCCCTTCCTGCTCTCCCCCTTCTCCGTTTTGGCCTTTACTATGCCTAGCAAGCCAAATGGAATCTTAAAAGTGGCTGCCAAGTTCAAGGCTCAAAAGCCATTTCACAATATCACCATTGATATTCCATGACAGGACAAGACTATTATTATTAAACTATTATTCACTGATTATTTGAATGTTTTCACTAAGTTATATCTTTAGGAAAGCAAGTAGATGCTATGGCAAAAATGATAGATTTTAGGACATTCATCTAATTGTGTAATTTTTGTGACATCAATTCCCAGTATTCATTGAAATTACTTTTGAGATTCTGGGGAATCAAAAACTACAGTAGTATTATAACTAATAAAATAATATAAAAGGTTATAATTATATATACAGATTTAACATTATATATATATAACATTTTATATATATATATATATATATATGTAAAGATACATTCACATCCACATATGTAACATTTGTGATATGGTACAGTACAGTGGTCAAAAGTATGTGTTCTGGCATTGAAACAACAGATATCAAGTATCACCACCATCTGCTAGTATGTGACCCAGGGGAAGTTCATTAGCCTCTTGGTATTTCATTTTCCTGTTTTAATTAAAAAAAAATAAAAGGCTATGTGGGAACAAAATAAGATAGCGTGTAAAGAATTCAGCACAGTGTGTGACACACATTGAGGGCTCTTTTAACGTTAGCTGTAATCACCATCATTAGCATCATCATCAGGGGAGGAATGAGCCTTCTTAGTATTCATCACCAACCATAGCTACTAATATTTGTTTCAGTCACATTCTGACATAAAAGTTAGAAGTGGACAATAATTCTAAATAAGAAAGTATGTTAATTAAAAGCTTTAAAATCAGGTTCCATGGTATGCCCATTTCATGAGCTTGAATACGAAATACAAATATTCTTTGAATATTAAAGCATATTAATATTTAATATTAAATATTAAAGCATTTCACATAAATTAAAAATCCACTAAAGTGAGGGAAGCTCAAAAGCTATATTTGTGGTACATTATTACAATAAGGAGCCCCAATAAGTAATTTCTCCCATTATCTACATTCCTGTGTTGTCTCCTCTCACAGTGACTCTTCCTACGCTTGTCTTGGCCAATGGAAAATCAATAAATACTATACAAAGAGATGCCTTCGTGGCACTTGAACTTTGGGGTATCCCCCTCTCTTGCTGCTCAGATTCAAGATAGGCTGCTATAGATGTGTGACCCAACTGAGATCCGGTGCCAACTGCCAGACGTGAGACCAGCAACTGACCGCAAATGCGTGAGTGCAACCAAAATACATGGAACAGAGAAAAGCCACCCCAGCCAGCCACAGAACTATTTCCTAATAAATGGTTTTGGGGTGTTTTGTTTTGTAGCAAAGCTAACACAGTATTTCTCCTCCAAATAAGTAAGTTCTAAATCATTTGGATGAAACAGTACTTCCATTTTATTAGTACCTTCATTGGTACATATTTATGTCACACCAACACTGGTAATATACACAGTAACAAACCAAGCCTAATCCTATGTGAATTTTGTCCTCAAGAACCTCCTCATAGTAACAGGAAGTCAGACAATAGGAAATTTCCTCTAACACTCATTATAGCAATTGTTACAATTTAAATAAAAACAATTTTAAAACTAACATTTATGTATTAAGGCACATTATTTCATTTAGTCCTCACCACAGCCCATAAGAGAAGTTTTACTCTTATTCTCCTTACTCTTATTCCCTTATTCACCTCCTGAGGTGAGGCTCAGGAGATTAAATAATTTGTCTAAAATTATACAGCTATTAAAGATTTTCACAATTGCTACAAACAGTTTTACAACTTTTTTTAATTTATGCATTCCAGTAAGTTTATACTTGTAAAATTATATTGTTACATTTACTAATTTATTTATATATCATAATAGCAATGAGTTTCAAAAACAAGCAGTGGAAATGCTTAATTTCATCTTGTCTTTACTCAAGTAAATTTAATTAAATATCCAGTTTGCGTTACCTACTTGAAACACGCTTCTTTCTCACTCATCAAGCAAAGCTATTTGTATTTTGGGTTTTTTGTTGTTGTTGTGTGTTTGTCTTTGAGACACACTCTCACTCTGTGGACTGGGGGAAGTGCAGTGGCACGATCTCGGCGAACTACAACCTCCACCTCCTGGGCTCAAGCAATTCTCCTGCCTCAACCTCCCCAGTAGCTGGGATTACAGGCATCTGCCACCACTAATTTTTGTATTTTTAGTAGAGACAGGGGTTTCACCATGTTGGCCAGGCTAGTCTCAAACTCCTGGCCTCAGGAGATCCACCTGCCTTGGCCTCCCAAAGTACTGGGATTACAGCCATCAGCCACTATACAGGGTCAAACAAAGCTACTTGAATAAGTGATCTTTAAGCTACTTTTTAAAAAACTTTTTAAAGATGCTATGTTTAAGACTTAAGTAAAAAGGAGTAAATAAGGAAACTAATGTGCTTACCAATTTATTTACCCAAAATATATAATAACAAACTTTTAATAAGTTTAATACATACATACACAAATATATTGAAAGGCACAAATGAGCTCTTTTACATAAAACCATATGTAGAACGTAAATTATAGGAAAAACAAATGAGAGCATAAGAACTTGAGTAATACTCTTACTAGTTCTGCCACTGGGTAGCTGGGCAAGCTGAGCACTTTGCTTCAGTTTACTAATTAGTAAAATGGAGACAATAATGCATATTCAGTGACAATTATAAGGAGCAAATGAATAAAAAACAATAAGACATACTGTTTATCTACCATTTAGTTTGTTTGTGGTAGGCACTGTATACCCATTATCTCCATTCTCATAGATAGCATGAAAGTGGACCTTTATTTTCATTTTATAACAAGAGAAAGTAAATTTTTACCAAGGCTATACCACTTAGACAAAAGCAAGACACTGCTCAAATCCAGATATAGGCATCCCTCAGAGAACTCATTTCAAAACCACCACAATAAAGTAAATATTATGATAAAGTGAGTCACATAAAGTTGTTGGTTTCCCAGTGCCTATAAAAGTTACTTTTACACTGTAGTCTATTACAAACTTTTCAATAGTATTATGTCTAAAATTATATACATACCTTAATTAAAAATACTTCATTGCTAAAATTCTTAACAGTCATCTGAGTCTTCAGCAAGTTCTGATCTTTTTGCTGGGATAAGGTTGTGCCCTAGTATTGATGGCTACTGACTGATTAGCAAAGGTGGTGACTGCCAAAGGTTGGGGTGGCTGTGGTAATCCCTTAATATAAGATACCAATAAAGTTTCCTGCATCGATTAACTCTTTCTTTCATGAAAGATTTCTATGTAGCATGCAATGCTAATTTGACAGCATTTTACCCACAGTAGAACTTTCAAAATTGGACTCAGTCATCTTAAACCCAGTCATTGCCTTATCATCAAAGTTTTTGTATATCTAAATCCTTTGTTGCCATTTCAAGAATGTTCACAGCATCTTCACCCAGAGTAGATTATGTTTCAAGAAACAACTTTCTTTGTTCATCTGTAATAAGCAACTCCTTATCTGTTCAAGGTTTATCATGATCAATTCAGTCACATCTTCAGGCTCTACTTCTAATTCTAGATCTTGTGCTATTTCCACCATATCTGCAGTTATTTACTCTACTGAAGTCTTGAAACCCCCAAAGTCATCTGTAAGGACTGAAATCGACTTGTTTCAAATGCTCGTTAATGTTGATATTTTGACCTCCTCCCATGAATGATAAATGTTATCAATGGCATCTAGAATGACAATTTTTTTTCCAGAAGGTTTTTGATTTACTTTGCTTAGATCCATCAGAAGAATCACTATCGATAGCAGCTATATCCTTATGAACTGTATTTCTTAAATAATAAGAGTTGAAAGTCAAAATTACTCCTTCATCTTGACAGGAATCTGCATTAGCATGCATGGAAACAACATTAATTTTCTTGATATCTCTATCAGAGCTGCTGAATTACTAAGTGCATTGTCAATGAGTAGTAATATTTTGAAAAGGTTCTTTTCTTTCTGAGCAGTAGGTTCCAAAAGTAGGCTTTAAATATTCAGTAAACTATGCCATAAACAGATGTGCTGCCATCCAGGCTTTGTTGTTCTCTTTATAGAGCACAGGCAGAGTAGATTTAGTGTAATTCTTAAGGGCATTAGGAATTTTGGAATAATCAATGAGTATTGGCTTCAACTTAAAGTCATCAGCTACATTAGCCCCTAACATTAGAGTCAGTCTACTCTTTGAAACTTTGAAGCCAGGCATCGACTTTTTCTCTTCTGAAAGCCCTAGATGACATATTCTTCCATATAAGACTGTTTCATTAACTGTACATTGAAAGTCTGTTGTTTAATGCAGCCATCTTCATCAATTATCTTCATCAGATCTTCTGGAAAACTTGCTGCAGATTGCACATCATCGCTTGCTGCTTCATCTTGCACTTTTATGTTGTGGAGTTTGTTTCATTCTTTTCACTTCATGAACCAATCTCTGCTAGCTTCAAACTTTGCAACTTCCTCACCTTTCTCAGCCTTGTTACAATGGAAGACACTTAGGGCTTTGCTTTGGATTAGGCTTTGTGTTAAGGGAATGTTATGGCTGGTTTGATCTATCCAGACCAGTAAAGTTTTCTTCAAGTCAGTAGTAAGGCTGTTTTGCTTTCTTATAATGTATATATTCACTGGAATCACCTTTTAATTGCCTTCAAGTACTTTCCTTTGCATTTGCAACGTGGCTAACTGGCTCAATAAGCCTCGCTTTCAGTCTATCTGTCTAGCTTTTGATGTGCCTTCTTCAATAAGCTTAATCTTTTCTAGCTTTTGATTGCAAGTGAGAAGCATGTGACTCGTCCTTTCACTTGAACACTTAGAGGCCACTGTAAAGTTATTAATAGGCCTAATTTCAACATGGTTGTGTCTCAAAGAATAGTAAGGCCCAAGGAGAGGGACAGAGATGGCAGAATGGCTGATCAGTGGAGCTGTCAGAAACACACAGCACCTATCAATAAAGTTTGCCATTTTTTATGAGCATGGTTTGTGCTGCCCCAAAACAATTGTAATACAACATCAAAAGTTATTGATCAAAGATTCACCATAACAGATACAGTAACAATGAAAAAGTTTAAAATATTGTGAGAATCACTAATATCTGACATACAGACACAAAGTGAGCACACGCTGATGAAAAATAGCACTCATAGATTTGCTGGATGCAGAATTGCCACAAATCTTCAATTTGTTTTTATAAAAAATGAAATACTTGTGAAGTACAATAAAGCAAAGCACAATACAATAAAGTATACCTGTATCTCTGGCTTTGCTGCATTGTGCTTTGAAAAATACTAAGGTTGGTATTAAAATAACATGGATTAAAATACATAGCTGGCTAGATTAATCTTCTAGATTAACTGCCAATTGACCGAGATCTTGATTAGAGACTGTTAAGGGTGAGGGGATCTTGAAAATGACCTAGTAAAAGTGCAATAAGCAAATGAAGACTCTAAAAGTTTACTTATTTGATTAATATTTTATTGACAGCTAGAAAACAGGATGGCTATGAACAAATTTCTGACCTCAAATTCAGTGCTTTTCTTCCCTAATACAATAAGTTGCAAAGTATAACACATCTATACCTTAAACAGGTGATATAATCTACAAGAAACTTAAACAAATTTATGAGGAAAAAACAACCCCATCAAAAAGTGGGGAAAGGATATGAACAGACACTTCTCAAAATAAGACATTTATGTGGCCAATATGAAAAAAAGCTCATCATCACTGGTCATTGGAGAAATGCAAATCAAAACCATAATGAGATACCATCTGATGCCAGTTAGAAAGGTGATCATTAAAATGTCAGGGAACAACAGATGCTGGTGAGGCTGTGGAGAAATAGGAATGCTTTTACACTGTTGGTGGAAGTACAAATTAGTTCAACCACTGTGGAAGACAGCGTGGTGATTCCTCAAAGATCTAGAACCAGAAATACCATTTGACCCAGCAATCTCATTACTGGATATATACCCAAAGGATTATAAATTATTTTACTATAAAAAACACATGCACACATACGTTTATCGCAGCACTATTTACAATAGCAAACACTTGAACCAACATAAATGCCCATCAGTGATAGACTGGATAAAGAAAATGTGGCACATATAGACCATGGAGTACTATGCAGCCATAAAAAGAATGAGTACATGTCCTTTGCAGGGACATGAATGAAGCTGGAAACCATCATTCTTAGCAAACTAACACAGGAATAGAAAACCAAACACTGCATGGTCTCACTAATAAGTGAGAATTGAACAATGAGAACACATGGACACAGGGGAGGGGAACATCACACACTGGGGCCTGTCAGACGGTGGGGAGGCTAGAGGAGGGAGAGCATTAGGAGAAATACCTAATGCATGTAGGGCTTAAAACCTAGACGACAGCTACCCGGGAGGCTGAGGCAGGAGAATTGCTTCAACCCCGGGAGGCGGAGGTTGTAGTGAGCCGAGATCACGCCACTGTACTCCAGCCTGGCGCCTGGTGACAGAGCAAGACTCTGTCTCAATTAAAAAAAAAAACCTAGATGATGGGTTGATGGGTGCAGCAAATAACCATGGCCCATGTGTACCTATGTAACAAACCTGCAAGTTTTGAACATATCTCAGAACTTAAAGTAGAACAAAAAATACATAAATAAAAGTAAAGAAATAATTACCATTTCTCTTTCAAATCTTAAGCAAAATACCACCTTTTTAATGAAACCTTCCTGATCTCAACGTGGCATTATCCAATTTTTTATAACTCTATTACTTTTTATCTTCTAAGATTACTAGCTGTAATTTTTTTTATTTACTCATTCACTCAGGCCATTATTATTCTTATTTTCTCACTACAGTGTATACTTGGTGAAGACATTTTTATCTGCTGTGTGGGTGAGAGAAGTTTGGTATTTGCAAGGCTTAAGAAAGCTTTTAGCTTCCTGGGATAACTAAGCACATGGGACCACGGAAAGCCTCTCAAAAGATCCCGCATTGAAATCATGGGAGGAAGTAGCCACGACCCAACAGACTTGAAGGGCCACAGTAACATGAACACTGAGAGACACGCTCTTCAGCAGTAATGGTGGGATCAGATTATTTGCTGGCCAAATCTCCCATCTATTATTGTGGGTTTCTTAGAGACAGACATCAAGATAAGATTAAATGTACAAAGATTTTAAGGAAAACACCTGTAAGAGAAAATAGGGAGAATGCCTTCAGATTGTAATACAGGTCTGATCCTAAAGGAATAGAGCAGGAAAGAAGGCTGGAATGAATGTGTCCCAGGCTACTGTGTAATCTAAGGAAAGTTCTGCAAAATTTTTAGGAGTACTTGAACCAAAGTTGACGATGAAAGGAATCCTGTGTCTTCCAGAAATAGACTTGCCATAACATCCCTTAGCCATGGTTCATATGGCTGGGAGCAGCCCCTAGAAAGCATGTGTAAATGGGGGAGTGGATTTCAGAGCAGGGCAGCAGGGTCCTTGGGTGATGCTCCCTTTAGCTTGTGGCCTGAGTGATGCATACTCATGGCTGCTATGACTGACATCCAATACCTTAGACCGACATGATATTTTGGCAACATGGTAGGTGGGCATATAAAAAGAGCCTTTAAAAAGGCTTAAATTAATTTTCTGCCAGCCCGACAGAATGTTGGTTAAAGCAGAATATAAAGTGACTTCTAAAACAAAGGTTATTTTATTTCTTGCCCACCTGAGTTTGTGAACTGAGCTTTATACTTGCTACATGGAGAAGGATACAGCATTCAAAACAGAGTGAAAAGCAGATGGTCCAGAGACTTTTTTTAATAAAAAGACAATTTGGAGGAATTGGAAGAAAATAAACCTAGTTGTAGCATACAGAGTGAGGATGGGAATAATCACAGATAATGATGAAAGACTGTAAGATACCTTGTATTCAGCAGGTTTTTAGAGTAGTAGTACAGTTGTCACTAGACATCTACAGGGGGATTGGTTCTGGGACCCCCACAAATACCAAATCCATGGATGCTCAAGTCTCTTATATAAAATGATATAGTATTCACATATAACCTATGAATATCCTACTGTATACTTTGAATGATCTCTAGATTACTTATAATAAGTCACATAATGTGAATGCTATACAAATAGTTGCTTTATTATATTATTTAGGGAATAAACAAGAAATAGTCTGTGAATGTTCAATACAGATGTAGCCATCAATAGGCCTAACTATATTTTTTATCCATGATTGGTTGAATCTATGAATGGGGAGTCCTTGGACATGGAGGCCTTACTATACATACAGAGGTAAGCAGTGTTAGGCCCTGCCATGTGCCTGAAGTCAGCAACGGGATAGGTATTACCCTTTGTGAGCCTCAGCTCCTCTTCTGCAAAATAAGAAAAAAGATAGCACCTATGCCACAGGGGAGTTATAAGGCTTAAACAAGACAATATGTTCGAACCGCCAATATATATTTCTCTATTGGATCTTATCACAGGTCTTGTTTAATAAAGCCAGGAAAATAAACTATTTTATCATTAGGTCTCACCCTAAGAATGAGAAGAATTAGTGAAGAAGAAGAAAAAAAAACAGAATGAAAGGAATTTTTTTTGAGACAGGGTTTAGCTCTTGTCACCCAGGCTGGAGTGCAGTGGTGCAATCTCAGCTCACTGCAACCTCCACCTCTCAGGTTCAAGCAATTCTCCTGCCTCAGCCTCCTGAGTAGTTGGGACTACATGTGCCCACCACCACACTGGCTAATTTTTGTATTTTTAGCAGAGACAGGGTTTCACCATACTGGCCAGGCTGGTCTTGAACTCCTGATCTCGTGATCCACCCACCTTAGCCTTCAAAAGTGCTGGGAGTACAGGCATGAACCACCATGCCTAGCCAAAAGAAAATATTTTTATTGTCCTACAGGAACAAAGAAAGCACCAAGTTGAGATCATGCTTCTTGCTTTGTCATCGTTGTTGTTTCCTTTTTCTTCTCTTTTGAGGGAAAACATTAAAAGGGTATATGCAGAGTAGGGAGGAGAGAGTAATAAGAGGATATCCTTAACACCATCAGTGGAAGAAAGTGTGAAGGTAAGTAGACCTCAGTCAACACAGGTCTCCCCCGGGTGAAGTGGTCAGGTGAGAGAGGATAGGCTCTGGTTTGCACTCCTGAATATTCTTATACTACACAGACACTGAGTTGAGAGTCACTGGGCCTGCTGAAATCCCCTCTTAATGGTGAATCCCATAGGTTTAGGTAAATGGACAGGTTCTGAGAGCCAGATAGATGTTGCAGAACCTGAAGTCTAGCAACCCTCCAACATAAGCAAGAGCTAAGAGAAGTCCTAGTCAACTACGGTAAAAAGGTGGGCTCTGATAAAACCATGAAGCCAGATTGCAAATTACACAAGCCATTGATCTCACCTGAAAGATCAGCAACAAGCTGGACAAGGATCATCATCCCAGATATAAGAGGAAACAAGTGCTTCTGTATCCAAAACTCTAATTCTTTCTTAACAAGATTATGAAAATTACTCATTCCGTAACACCTTATACCCAGAACAATCTAGGAAAGAAGTCTAAACTGGGGGCAGATGACTAAGAAATCAGAGATTGAATGTGTTCTCTTAGACATGCTGAGTACTACCTAAAGAGCCAGTTGAACATATCTATTTTTTTTCTGGTGAGTCAAAATATGTGACGTTTTGTGAAGAAACCCAGTTCAGTTTAATATAACATATGCCAACTGTGCATCTCAGTTAGAGTATGAATAAATTTGCTGTTTTGTAAAATTGTTATTTGTATTAGAAATGACAGTAGGGGCACCAAAGAAAAGCTTGTCATTAGTAGTGTAAGCTGCTGTGATGGTAAGAGAAGTTTCACAGGGGTAGAATCTGCTAAACAGACTTGCCATGTCTCAAAAGGTAACTGGGTACTCATCAGGTAGTCACTGGGTAGACAAGAAAAATATATTCTAGACCAAGCTAGTCCAACCCACATTCCACATTTGGCCCAGGTCAGCTTTGAACATGGCACAACACAAATTCATAAGTTTTCTTCAAACATTATGAGATTTTTTTGTGACTTTTTATTTATTTTATTTTATTTTTTTAGACAAAGTTTCACTCCTGTTGCCCAGGCTGCAGTGCAATGGCATGATCTTGGCTCACTGCAACCTCCACCTCCCAGGTTCAAACAATTCTCCTGCCTCAGCCTCTCCCAAGTAGCTGGGATTACAGGTGCCCACCACCACACCTGGCTAATTTTTTTTTTTTTTTTTTGTATTTTTAGTAGACATGAGGTTTCACCACATTGGTCAGGCCAATCTTGAACTCCTGACCTCAGGTGATCCACCCTCCTTTGTCTCCCAAAGTTGCTGGGATTACAGGTGTGAGCCACTGTGTATTTTATGTGTGTCCCAAGCCAATTCTTCTTCCAATGTGGCCCAGGAAAGTCAAAATATTAGACACTCCTGTTCTAGACAGTGGCAACAGGAGGATAAAGCCAGGCAGCAGGTACTAGCAAGGAGTTCTGGGGAAAAGAAAGAAGTTCAGCAGTAGCTGGAGTGTCATTGGTCAAGGGAAGGAAGGGCTAAAGATGAATAAACCAAGTGATGTGGGCAGGAGGCAGCCGTTATAGGGCTGGTAAGAACTTGAACAAAACAATCAGACATGCATTCAGGGAAATCTCACTCTGTCAAAGAAGTGGAGAATTTATTGGAGGGATTTGGGATCTGGATAAGAGAAATTGTTTAGTTAGAATAATCCAAGCAAATAATAATGACTAAAGCCTGAACTAAGGCAGCAGCAATCAAATGGAAAGGAGAGGATGAAGGATTAGATACCTTAGGTAAGCAGAAGAGTCTTTGTTAACGAAGTAGGCTGACTTCATTAATGAATTATTATGAGTAGAGTAGTGATTAAGAGGAATGCATCTGTTGGTTTTCAGAGCTCCTGTTCGGTGTGGGGGCAGAAACTGGTCATGAAGAAATAAGTTTGAGAAGCTACGGAATGGAGAAGATAATGAGTTCAGTTAGAAGAGGCAGAATCAAGCTTCCTTTCTGTTTTTATTTTGTTGTTGTGTTTTTTAACCTAGTACAAGAACTCAATCTTTTGGAATCTCAATTACTGTGTCTTAGAAATGGAAATCCTATTATTTATCCAACATGATAACTGTACTCATGCCTGGAATCTCTACAAATTCTACATAATAGAAGGAAGAAGGAAGAAAGGGGGGTGGGAAGGAGGAGGAGGAAACACCTGAAAAAGTCTTTTTTTAGAATTAAAAAAAAAAGTCAAATGCTTTTAAGAGTATTCCATGTGCAAAACTCATTAAGTCAAAGTTTACTGACAGATTCACAGACTTTCAGAGCTGAAAGACACCTTAGAGATCATGTGATCCAAGTTAGCATTTTTATGGATGAGGCCACAGGAGTGCAGAGAGGTTAAGAAACTGCCATGTGTGTACCTATGCAACAATCTTCCATGTTCTTCACATGTACCCCCAAACCTAAAATGCAATAAAAAAAAAAAGAAAAGAAAAAAAGAAACTTGGCCAAGATCACACAAGGGAGCCCATCACAGGACTATTGTCCCAGTGGGCTCTACTGCTGCATCTACTGGCCACACTCGGCACTGACTTAAGGTGAACACCGCCACAGAGGAGAACTGAACACCGCACATTTATACCTGTTGCACTGCATGCAGGATTTCTAATTTTACTATAAACATTTCAACATCATTTTGAATAATCTCTCATTAAGGAAAGAAAAATTTAGGTATACACGTTATATGCTTCAATAAAGTCCACCATAAAGATGTTATTCGGGTTTATTGATATTCACTATAATTCCATGACAATGATTTATATATTTTATAAATGAAGACACCAAGGCACAGAGAAGTAAAATGTCTTACTTGTGGTGACAGAAGTAATAACGTGTGGAGTCAAGACCCAAACACTGATAATCCAGCACCAGAGGCTGTATTTTTTACCACTATACTGCACTGTCTCTTAATCACCTATTTTGTTTCCAAATAACAGGGCTAATAAAACATTGTAATAATATTGAAAATATTTATATATATATATTTTTTATTGCATTTTAGGTTTGGGGGTACATGTGAAGAACATGCAAGATTGTTGAGGCGGGTGTTGAAAATATTTTAAATATGCTGCCACTTAAATCTAGACCTAAGGATTGTCATGATGTCAGTGAATAATTTTGAAATGTACATATTTACAGATTTATCAGATTGCATGCCCCGTGTTAACTTTTTGATGATCTACAAAGCAAACTAAGTCAGTCATATTTACATAAAATAAACAGTTTCCCTTATGATATGGTTTGGCTGTGTCCAAATCTCATCTTGAATTGTAGTTTCCATAATCCCATTGGCATGGGAGGGACCAGGTGGAGATAACTGAATCACAGGGGTGGTTTCTCCAGTGCTGCTGTTCTCGTGATAGTGAGTGAGTTCTTACAAGATCTGATGGTTTTCTAAGGGACTTCCCGCTTTGTTCAGCATTTACTTCTCTTCCTGCCACCACGTGAAGGAGGCATGTTTGCTTCTCTTTCTGTCATGATTGTAAGTTTCCTGAGGCCTCCCCAGCCATGCTGAACTGTGAGTCAATTAAATCTCTTTCCATTACAATTTATCCAGTTTCAGGTATGTCTTTATTAGCAGCATGAGAACAGACTAATACACCCCACAATTTCTAAATAATAAAGAAGACTGCTTTTAAAAACTACTTAACTTAGCTCAAGGAATTGCTAGTAGGTGGAAGCTTATGAAATCAGATCCATTCAAAACTGAATACATCATGAAGTACGCAATGCCAGTAAAATATGTTGGTCACATCAGTGTTTGTATGTTGATGACTCTCTGGACATCTAAGCAATAGCTGCTGGTCTTAAAGGACAAGTCAGACAGGTGAGCCACATAAGAACCTCTCTGCTTCTTCCTCTGTCATGGCATTTATCCTCTCTTCAACCTTGGGATATCAGATCAGAGGTTCAAGCAGTTAGGGGGTTAAAGGGAGTACTTTTCAACCAACTTATAGTAATTAATAATTATTAAACAACAATGCTCTTTTTTCTTGAATAGTGTTAAGTAATGGGGAAGAATGGGTGGAATCTGAGCAGAGGAATGGCATGACAGCACTGGAGATGAAGTGCAGTGAGACTAAAGGTCAGGACATCCTGTTGAAGAACAATGTGGGCTTCAAGGCCTTAACTCTGATGGTGGTACAAGTGGGAAATAGAGATCCTGAGTAGTCAGAAACGAGGAAAGCTGGTGACTAACTGGATATGGGAGTAGAAAAGATGGCGAGTTAAAAATTCAGGGATTTCTTCCACATAATCCTTCCATCTGTTGCTCCAACTCTCAACATCAATTTTAAAGAATACCTTTTACAAGTGTCCACCTCATATGCTACCTCCGTCTGAACTGCTTCACAATGTAAAAGAAATTATGCTTATTGCTTGAGTTACACGGCTCTTGACATGCTGCCCAAATGAACAAAAATATTGGCTCACTTTACCATGAAATAGAATGATGTTTCAAAAACATACCCTTTAAATTACCCTAGTGTTACAAAGACCAAAAAGAGTCACTTCATTTTTAACATATGAACAATATTAAAATTACATATGAAGAATATTAAAATACATGTGTAACAGTCACCATTTGGAAATGATAGCAAGCAAAGGGGTATATGATGAACAATTCAAAAACATCAAGCTTTAAGAAAAAAACATATCAGTGTTCTCTTATTTCACTGTAATCAGAATTATCATATTCTCTACCATACTCTCTAAAAGAAATAAACAGTACCATGTAGCATTTAGGGGCATAATAAAATAGACACTTTCGATTACTCTGGAGAAATGACTTAAATAGGGATTTTTTAAGAGGCTCTATTTGGCAAAAAGTCTTAACTGCAGTGATTTTTACTGGAAAGACTTCATGGGCTCCCACAGCTTAGGTGAGAGAATTTGATCCCAAACCCCCAAGCCAAAATTCTTATAAATCTACACTCATCAAATAAGATCACTCAGCTCCTGCTAAGCCATAACTTGTTTAAGGTTGAATATGACAAATATCTCCTCATCTCACATATATAGGCTCTATTACTAAGAAATTTGTAACAAGAGAGTACAATTGGAGAAGGGATGACCACAGGTTTCTTGGGTTTCCAAAGCATGTCATTTGAAAATTGTTTCTCATAAAAACCATCTTGAAATTAATACAGTAGCCCACATTATTCCTTTCATGAGAAAGTCCATGAAGCAAGCAGCCCATGCCTATCACTGCTCCAAGAATATTAATGCTTACAAACAAGGTAGCAATTGTCATGAGACTTTGTGCTTCTACTCATACTTGTCCTGATATCTGCAATGTTCTCTTGTTTGTTCTCTCTTGACCCTTGAAAATCAGCTCAGTTTCTGCCTTCTCCTTGAACCTATCTCTATTACAGCAATTCGTTATCAGTACTGGGATTAAGCTCCTGGAAGCTTCCTTTTTTGTTTGTCCCTTTACCTTCTTTTGTCCCCTTCCTCTTTTTCCTACTTCTTCACCTTAGTGCCTCCTAGGAAGACATCTGTCTGCCTAACATCCAAACACTTTTACAATTAGGATCTTAATCTCTGTTTAGGAGACCTCCTGGCATTGTACATTGTCCTGGGAAACAGCGTCTCCCACAAAAGAAGCCAAAGAGGTCATATCTTTATTGCCCTCTTCAGGACAGACACAGGCCAAACATGGGCAGAGTCCCGGTCAATCTGAGGCTCTCTGAGAGTCTTTTCAAACACTGAATAAGTGATATCATGCTTAATATTTGGAGCACAGCATGGAGGCATGAGGACTATAGGACATTTGCTGTAGTTATCCCCTGGTGTGCCTGTGGCTCCTGTGTATTTTCCAAGTCTGAACCTCTAGCTCTCCACGGATTCACTGGCCTGCATTATTCCTATTAATACTCTTTTCACTTTTGTGAGTCAGCTTCGGTGGCTTAATGGTAGATCCCTAACTCATACTTCCCCCAATGTCAACTGTACCAAAATTCATCCCTTCCAATTTATTCAAGAACCTTAGAAAGCACAAAATTCTAATTCGCAGAACTACTTCAGTGACCAAAGGGCTGAATCAGGCGTGGACTGAGTTCTACTGCTGACTCTTTCCTATACCTATATCCTTGACATGCCCTTAGCAGATAAATTCCTGCTTTCTGTGACAAAATATTAGTTATATTTTCCTTCCTTTAGATGTATTGTCCTGGTTTTGTGTTCCCTGCCTCACTTCTAGTAGTTATATCTGCTCAGCAACCATACTTTCAGATCCTGGCTTTAAGGAGGGTATAATATGATCCTCCAATCATGATGTGCTGTTATTCAGAATGACAATTACATAGTAATAGGAGAGCCAGTGAAGTGTCCTAATAGATTCTTCCCAGCAGGATCAGTTTGTGTTATCTATGGGAGAAGGGATGCTGTATCTGCAGCTAAAGAGAGTGTCTGTGCTGAGGTTAATGGAATTGTTGGGCTCTTTAGCATAATCACAACTACCGAGTGTTGTTACTGAGTGGCAGGTCCTAGCCTAAGCCCTTTGGGTACATAGTCTTATTTGTTTCTCAGAAAGTCTCTGTTAAATTAGCATTATTGCTTATCATTTATTGAAGGCCAGAGTCATTACATATTCACACAAGTTACTATCACTAGGGGGTGGCAGAGTCATGATGGGAACCCATTACCTTGATCCCAAAGTCTGTGCTTTTACCCACTATAACTTTACCCTCTTCCCTGACACACATGCCCATGAAAAAGTCACAAACTTTTATCCTGGAAATTGAGCCCTTCATGATTTCCTTCTATCTGCCCTTCTAAGTTATCTCTCCCTTTGTCCCTACACACTTCAGTCATATAGAATCTGAATTCCAGGCATATTAAATTGTATGTATGTGCAAAAGAGCAATACACTTACACGGCCATCCTTTCTTTAAATGTAGTTTCCTCTAAGTAAAATATTCTCACTCTTATAAACTCCATTTCCAGTCCTATTCATTCCATGTGACCCAGATTAAATGTTCCCCTCTCCATGAAGCCTGCCCCATTTCCCCATTTGGAAATAACTGGCCCCTGACTTTAATTCTCATATCACTTTATTTACTCTCTGCATAGCTAAATCTCCCCTCATTCCCAGCTAGATGTTAGCTCCTTGGAGGTTCCCACTGCGGTCTTCTCTTCTCCGCATGCCCTGTGTGCACCACACCCTTCCACGGTAGGTTTAACTGTTGGATTCACTTAAGTGAACTTCTGCCTGGTCATATTTCCAGCACATCTTGTGGGAAGAGAATGTGGCTGCCAGACACTGGCAATCAGAGGCCACCAAATCTGCACTTGCTCCTCATCTTTCAGTCACAGGCTCCATGTACCCCATCTGGGAGACTCCCCGCTGGACCTGGTAATGTCATATGCTTACATTTTACAAATTCAAAGGAGAGTGCTGGCAGTTCTAATACGCAAAACATCAAACAGCAACTGGAATCTATAGCCAATACTGGTGTTAATCGGCACCTTTTAAATGGCATTCTTAATACTAAAAATTGGAAAGAAAAGCAATCATATATAGAGTTGATAGTACAAATGAATTTTTTTTTTGAAGGTTAAACATTATTCTTTATTTCACAATACTTTTCACATAATTTAACTTATCAAATAAACTGTTTATCTCTTTTTGGATGTTGTAAGAGCCCTTTGTAGCATCTCAAAGTTAGTTGGAGGTCAAAAAGACTTAATTTCTAATTCAAAATTTGATTTTGAGAAACATCAAATAGGTCAAAGGTTTAAAACAATCCAAATAGGATCACAAGTCACTGTAAAATAATATTGATGTAGTCAAAATGATAAAAGGTTTTAAAAGCAAAAAACATTTTTTGAGAGGAGACTCAGTTTTCCAAACAATCAACAGACCTAAGAAACAGCATAAGACAGACAATTTCTCTATTTTTTTCTTTTTTTTTTCATTTCTATATCTCTTTTAATACCACATATTATCCTATCAAGTAATTGCAAATAAATTTTAATCAATTCCATGTTTTGGGGCATTTAGGTTGTTTTCTATTTTTCTCTGTTACACATAACTCTATGATGAATCTCCTTATGCATATATACTTGCTCATTTGTGTAATTATATTCTTTTTTTTTATTGCATTTTAGGTTTGGGGGTACAGTAATCCCATTACTGGGTATATATCCAAAAGACTATAAATCGTTCTACTATAAGGACACATGCACACAAATGTTCATTGCAGCACAGTTTACAATAGCAAAGACCTGGAATCAACCCAAATGCCCATCGATGATAGACTAGACAGGGAAAATGTGGCACATATACACCATGGAATATTATGCAGCCATCAAAAACGATGAGTTTGTGTCCTTTGTAAGGACATGGATGAACCTGGAAACCATCATTCTCAGCAAACTGACACAAGAACAGAAAATCAAACACCGCATGTTCTCACTCATAGGCGGGTGTTGAACAATGCAAACACATAGACACAGGGAGGGGAGTATCACACACTGGGGTCTGTCGGGGGAAAAAGGAGAGGGATAGTGGGGGGTGGGGAGTTGGGGAGGGATAGCATGGGGAGAAATGCCAGATATAGGTGATGGGGAGGAAGGCAGCAAATCACACTACCATGTGTGTACCTATGCAACAATCTTCCATGTTCTTCACAGGTACAAATGAATTTTAAAAATATGTTTCAAGGATGCTTGTGATGAGATGCCAAACAACATAATGAGAAAAACAATTGCTAAGGAACTGCTTCTTCTCTCCCACCTTCACCTCACCCCCAGAGAGCCTGTAAGCACAGCCTGCAACATTGCATCAGCATATGTTCAATTTTCACACTACGAGGAAGGGAAAGATAACTTTGCAACGGAAAAGAGGAAAAAAATTATTCTTTCAAATGTGGAAATCCCAAATAAGTAGTAAATATTCTAGTATAACAGCAAAGTGTTATTTTTTCCTGTTTCATATGGATACTACTTTAAGGTCATTACGATTTTCTTAGACTTTCCCATTACAAGTGAGACAATCCCTCTGGAAAAGATACAGCTATGAAAGACTTAACAGTATGCAGAGGATAAAAACTGTGTAAGAAAAGGTTTGAATCGGTGTGTATGTGCCTCTGTGCAAAGTAAGCTACCAGCTTACAGGTTGTTTGCTCAAATAGGGAATCCAAGTTATCCTTAGGACAAGTCGCATCATGACCAAGGTCAAATTCATGAAGTTAAGCTTTAACGCATAAAGCAAATTTTTAATTTAAAATTTTTATTTGAATCATAAGCTTTTCTAGCTAATGTGGTCATGATTATTATGTGATCTAATGCATTTTTAATTTTTTAAAAGAAATGGAAGACCTTCATCAAATGAAAAAAAGGAAGAAAGAAATGGAGGGAGGGAGGGAAGAAGAAAAGAAGGAAAAGAAAGGAAAGGAAGGGAAGGGGAGGGGAGGGGAGGGGAGTGGAGGGGAGGGGAGAGAGGGGAGGAGAAGAGAGGGGAGAGGGAGGAGAAGAAAGGAGAAGGGAGGAGAAGGGAGGAGAGGGGAGGGGTGGGGAGGGGGTGGGGAGGGGAAGGATTTCATGAGGAATCTCATAGGGACCCAGAACTCTATAACATGAGAATGCCTACCTCAATCAACAAACTGCTCCAGATGTGATTCCTGTCAGGAGACTTCTAGGAAGAAAAATATTACTAATAATCTGCTTTAGTTTTTCAAATGAAGAATGTGCCACATATATTTTTTTAGAGTGATCTTCTCCTCCTGCTGTTTATATCTTTATGTAAATGCTCCCCAATCAGCGTGCATGGGACATGGGACTTGTTTCTAATCAATAGCCTATAGCAGAAGTGATGCACTGTCACTCCCATGATTATTTTATATTACAGAAAACTTGTTTTTGCTAGCCAACTAGTCCTAGTCACTCTCTCTTCTCTTTCTCTCTTTGAAGAAGCAGATGCCATGAATTCACTAAATACTCCCAAGAACCATGCAAGTGGGCACAAAGATGCTTCCCCTAGTTGAACTTCCAGACTATAAACCACAAGTGTCTGAAACAGGGTTCAATCAATTTAGAAAGTATATTTTGCTAAGGTTAAGGACATGCCCATGACACAGCCTCAGGAGGTCCTGATGACATGTGCCCAAGGTGGTCGGGGTATATCTTGGCCTTATACATTATAGGGAGACATGAGACATTCATTAATACATGTAAGTGTATATTGGTTCTGTCTGGAAATGCAGGACACTTAAAGCAGAGAGTTGGGGAGGGATCCAGGTCATAGGTAGATTTAAAGACTCTCTGCTTAGCAATTGGTTGAAAGAGTTATTGTCTATAAAAAGAAATGTCTGGGTTATGATAAAGGGTTATAGAGACCAAGGTTTTATCATGCAGATGAAGCATCCAGGTAGCAGGCTTCAGGGAGAACAGACTGTAAATGTTTCTTATCAGACTTAAGGTCTGTTTTATCCAGAATTCTGAAAGGGAGGAGAGTATAAAGAGGCATGTTCCATCCCCTATTCTCATCGCAGTGGGAACTACTTTTCCAGGTCAACTTTGGAATGCCCTTGGCTGAGAAGAGAGGTCCATTCAGATGGTTGGGAGGCATCAGAATTTTATTTTTGGTTTACAAGATGAAAACTTCTTCCTGGTTAGCACCTTAATTTCAGCCTGGTGAGATCCTTAGCAGACTTTTAACCCACAGAAACCATGAAACAAATAAATCTGTGTTGTTTCAGGCCACTAAATGTGTGGTCGTTGTTATGCAGCACAGAAAACTAATAATAGGGAACCAACACCTAAGAAGTATACTTGAGCCAGAGCCAAGGACACAACCACTCCTCATGGTTACAATTCTCAATTCCCATGCTGCCTCCCAGGTAAAGAAATGTAACCCAAACAGCCTTCAACCTTCCCTCAGCCTGGCTAAATTTTAGACAGGTTTCTTCCCCTGTAGGCCTCTGACCTCCCTTTTCTTAGAGAATTTACTTAAGAGAACTTATTCGTTTGAGATGTAAAGCTTTTCCTAGACACTTGCCAGTTTTACAACCCTGGAAACTTTGTGAAGGGTCTGGGAGCCATCCCTTTGTAAGGCAATCATCAAGAAAGATAAGGCCCCTATCATAGTCCCTGTTGGGGGTGGTGGACACAGGAGCCTAACTTCAGTGAGTTGCCACTTAGCAAATACACTGACCAACCTTCTCACCAACTTGCTCCAAGACTTTCCCACTAGCTCACCTGAGCTTAAAACCTCTCTTGCCTTTTGTTTTAGTGGCATTGAAACAATCTATTTGGTTGTATAATCTTGCTGCAATATGTCTTGACCCGTATTGCAATCATTCTGAATAAAATTGATCTTGCTTGTTGAACATTTTGACATTTGAGATAGTCAAAATAACGAGAAGTTGATTTATAAGAAGATTTTAACATACTGAGGTCTTAAAAAGAGGGTTTGATAAAAGGAAATATAATGGCTCTTGCCTAATCTGTGAGGGCTCTGTAAAAAGGGGTACAAAAGTGTTCCCCTTGTCCTCAGGAATACTGGTTTTGATTAAGACCAGGGAGAGTACCACAGAAGATCACAATGACTAGGCGGTATCTACTGCACAGATTCCGCTCACCTGTGCATCTTGCTCCACTTCCTCTGTAACGTTTCTGACAAATCCCATATGGCTAAAATCTAGACATTCAGTAAGCAGAAATTTAAGGAAGATAGAAAAAATAAAAAGAAAAGAAAAAGAAAGATACATAAGATAAGACAAAAACAAAACCTAACACTGCATTCCAAAGAAACTATCCGACAGGAGACACAAGCGGGCATGTCGTAATGGGGCATGTACCAACAACATGCACTGTGCCTTCCACAAGCATTACCTTCTTGTTTTACTTTTTTAAGCTATGCAGCTTTTTAAGATGCAAAGAGGCTGGATCAAGTTTAAAAGACCATGCTGCCCCTTTCACATCAAATAATTGAAAACTACTGACAATGCAGGCCTCCCTTGTTTCTCCTATCTGCTTATTTGGCTGGCAGAGAAAGAAAAGAACTTGCATGTTGGTGAAGGAAGAAGCTGGGTGGGATGACAGTGAAATGTAGAATTACAACCAAGCTGGCCCAAGGTGTCCTGAAGGATATAAAAATACAGTTTAGTCAGAGTGCCATATTTTGGTATTCAAATGATTTCAATTATTGGAATGTACATTTTTTAAATTATACAAATAAGTTTTAAAACCTGAAAAAGGAAAACCGTGATGCATAGCACTGTGTTTGCTCAGTTCCGTGGGGGTACCATTCATACTTTATTCACATTGAACTTAATGGAGTTGTGCAACATGGTGGCCTACCTGTACGTATTAGTTCTAACAGTTTCAAGGAGTTGAAATTTCTCTTCTTCTTCAGTCCTAGATGACCTGAACATATATAAGCTATATAGAATTCAGTTTTGGAATATGTCCATTTTATTGAAATGGTTGGTTTTTATACCCTTTGAGATGTTATTTTAGTGTTGGTTTCACCAAACTGATGTGCAGAAACCAAAAATCTAATTTATACACTTTAGGTGAGATTTTTCAGTGTTGTGACAAAATTTCAAACCCAAACCACAAATCTCAATGGTTTCATAATATCTATCCCAATCCAATATTCGTAGCGGAAATAAGAAACATGACAGATTGCCACAAATGTGCCATTACAAAACAACATTTAATTATGCATGCCAATAATTTATTTTCACACTTACAGAGTGGCACAAGGCTTACAAGTAAAACATTTTTTAAATTTATGTTTTCAAATTCCATTAATGTGTTTTCCTTAATAACTTGAGAAAATTACAAATTCCAACATGTACATTACATACCACAACTTAATCATTTGAGACATTCAATCTCAATAATCACTGAAAAATGGATTCAGTTTCTTTTTGTCCCAAAGACAATACTTAGCCTCTGATTTTTCAAACTGCATAAATATTCTGCCTTTTACCAAAGAGAATACTTGATGTTTTACAATTATGTGAACATTTATTAGTGAGGACTGAGAACTCTGCTTAAAGACAATTTTCCATTTGACTGATAGATATAATTTCTGTTCTCTAGCAAAGCTTTTTCTGTATTAAAAAAAAATAAAGTCTCTTTCTCATTGTTAATATAAATGCATTTTCATTATGAAATCTGGGCCAGGCACAGTGGCTCACGCCTATAATCCCAGCACTTTGGGAGGCCAAGACTGGCGGATCACAAGGTCAAGAGATGGAGACCATTCTGGCCAACATGGTGAAACCCCGTCTCTACTAAAAATACAAAAATTAGCGGGGTGTAGTGGCGCGCACCTGTAGTCCCAGCTACTTGGGAGGCTGAGGCAGGAGAATTGCTTGAACTTGGGAGGTGGAGGTTGCAGTGAGCCGAGATTGTGCCACTACACTCCAGCCTGGCGCCTGGCAACAGAGCAAGACTGTGTCTCAAAAAAAAAAAAAAATAAGAAAAGAAAATTACTAATATTTTTGGTGAGTAACCTTTCAGTCTTTTCTCCCCTCTCTGTGTAGTATTTGTTTAAGTTGCAGTCATACTGATGGAATTCTTCTGTAGTCTACTTTACTATCTTAATGATATAGTAGTACCCCTTATCCATCGTTTCAGTTTCTGTGGTTCAGTTATCTATGGTCAATCTCAGCCCAAAAATATTAAACAGAAAATTACAAAAATATATGATTCGTGAGTTTTAAATTGCACTCCAGTCTGAGTAGCATAATAAAATCTTGGGCCATCCTGTTGTGTCCCACTCAGAATGTGACTCATCTTTTTGTCCAGTGTATCCACACTAAAGATGCTACACACCTGATAGGTCAATAGTAGCCTAACATTATGTCACAATGCCTACTTCATTCACTTCATCTCATGATGTAGGCATTCCACTATTTCACATCATCACAAGGAAGGGTGAGTATAGTATAACAAGATATTTTGACAGAGAATGATCACGTTCACATAACTTTTATTGCAGTATATTGTTACAGTTGTTCTATTTTGTTATTATTGTTAATCTTTTAGTGTGCCTATGTTATAAATTAAACTTTATCATAGGTATGTATGTGTAGGAAAAAAAAAAGCAAATATACAAGGTTTGGTACTATCTGCAGTTTTGGGTTTCCACTAGTGATCTTGGAACAAGCCCCCCACAGATAAAGGAGACTACTTTATAAGAAAGCTTTTTTTCTAGGTGGTTACTAATTTTTTCAAACATCATTTTAAGTTACTATGTAATATTTCACTGAGTCAATGTATAATGGTTTACTTAATTCTTGCATCCTATTAAACATATGCTTAAGCATCAGAATATACTAAGCAAAATCTCAACTACTGGGCTGGATTATAAGGAAAAGAATCTGCATATTCATTCCTATTAATCATGGTTTGAGTAGTGTAAAACTGTCTAATTCGTTTAGATTTGGTTAGAAACCATGTTTGTCAGCAGTACAATGACAGAGCATGCTTTTAGTGAGCTTAGATATGAGTATGTTTTGAGGTACAGGGCAAAAAAGGTGCAGAACTTCATAAGAAGATCATCCTTCTACTGAACAAAAAGTTGAATGAATAAATGAGCTCTCTACAGTTAATAGCTGGAATTTGTTACCTAACATGGGATAACTTGGCAGAAACTCTGTAACTAATGGTTTGCATATGCCTTTGTGTGTTTTCCTATAGAAGGACCACAGCCTTCATTAGGTTCTCAAGTAGTCTGTGACCAATTAAAATGTATAGAGCTATTAAATACAGGAAGACTTCAACAGGTATCCAAAAAATGTTAGACATTTTCATGTAATATATATTCATTTTATATTGTCTTATCTTCCTTTTATGTGAGATTAGAGCTGCTTATTTTTATTTACCTGTTTTTAAAATGTTTTACATTTTTTAAATGTAAAAACAGGTAAGTAAACACCTAGAATTTAGTCCATTGGTTCTCAATGTTGTTTTTCTTGGTCAGATACATGTGACAGCTGAATTTTACAAGTAATGCATTAATTGGGCTTCTGTTAATGGTCCAGCAGGTTGTGCCTTCCCCAATACTTAATAACTCTTGGTCTGAGGGAGATGGGAGCTAAGATACTTGCCATGCTCTGAGGACAAAGGCATGAACACTGATCTTGGACTATATCCCTTGGGAAGATAAAATGTTCTTTCTTAATTCATGAAATGATACTACAAAGGCTCATGCCAATCATGCATATGCACAAAGGATCAACTTCTATTTACATGCTACTCTCAGCTTGAAATGTAAATTTACCTTTTTTATCACACTCAAGAAAGTAAACAATGGTGCCGTTTAAGATCTCATTATAAGAACCATGCTTAATTATACTTGGTGACAAAAAAGATTGTCATTTGTGACTTACCTCATAATATACTAATGTACAATGACATTGTGAGAAGAAAAATTTTAACCACTACAGATTTTGGAAGTTGTATGTCTATTTATTTTTAATTTCATCTGTTCCAAAAAGTTGTAATATAGTATACATACTTATATATAATAAAACAAGATAAACTAACAGGATACTATAACATTTTAAAAACATGGATGAGGAAAGGATAAGATAACGTCAGAAATGAAATTGAAGACAGAATATATATTGTAAGATGAACTCCATTGGCTAGATCTTGGTCATAAATTGAGATTAAGTTTTGCGAGATATAGCTTAAGGAGCCAAAAAAGGACATACTTTTTTTTGTTTTATTTTGTTTTTGAGACAGAGTTTTGCTCTTCTTGCCCAGGTTGGAGTGCAATGGCACAATCTCGGCTCCCCGCAACCTCCGCCTCCCAGGTTCAAGGAATTCTCCTGCCTCAGCCTTCCAAGTAGCTGGGATTACAGACATGCGCCACCACGCCTGGCTAAGTTTTGTGTTTTTAGTAGAGACAGGGTTTCTCTATGTAGGTGAGGCTAGTCTTGAACTCCTGACCTCAGGTGTTCCACCTACCTCGGGCTTCCAAAGTGCTAGGATTACAGGTGTGAGCCACAGCACCCAGGCAAAATGACACACTTTTAAGTGGAATATCCACGTCTAAAGCCACTAGCTCCTGATATAAAATGGTAGCTTCCATGTCTACTTATTTTATCCTTAATATAAAGTCAGCCATTTGTTCACAGTGGAAGCACAACTTCCTCATACTAAGACCAGACAGAAATTTATCCAATGAGTCCTCACAGGAGGACACTATGATATGTAAATATACTAGATGGAACCCTTGGCTTTATGTCTTTGTCTCCTAATTTCTTCCACACGGACTATTGAATTCACACTACAATTACAATTCAAAAAATATATATTTTAAGAGAGATTAGAATAACACAGTTTGAGTATATATTCTTTTGCCAGCCCATCTTGATCAGAGGGATATTATAGTTTATTTCAACGTGGGGTTGCAAAGTGCTCATCTGCTTTCAGGAAGTGACCTGCAGGAGTGTTTCGCGGAGCTGAGAGCTGATAGTTCCCCTAGATAAGTATTTGCTCTCCAGCATGCCACAGGTCACACAATTGCCTTAATTCGATTTTGTTATTTTCTTGGCCTCTCTAGTCCTTTGAGATTATAATTTCCAATCTAGAGGGGTGTGTACCCTGTATCTCTTTCAAGCAATCCTCCATAAGTACCCCATCTCATTTCAGCGTTTTATGACCATTTTGGAGAAGTAACTTCAAAATAATGTCCTCCAAGAAGTGCCCTGAATGTAGCTATTGTATGTTGCTGAATGAGCAGTGATTATACAGAAAGTAGTCAGGGATATAATCAGCATCAACTTGTGAAGACTAAAATACTCACGTGGATCAAAGGAAGGCAAGGATTGGATAATGGAAGGTACTTCTTATTAGGCCCTTCCTAATTTGGGAGATTCTAACCAACTGAGTATCTGAAGATGGCATGTTTATTCTTTTATTTATTTATTTTTTTTTTGAGACGGAGTTTCGCTCTTGTTGCCCAGGTGGGAGTGAGTGCAATGGAGCGATCTTGGCTCACCACAACTTCTGCCTTCCTGGTTCTAGCGATTCTCCTGACTCAGCCTCCCAAGTAGCTGGGATTACAGGCATGCGCCACCATGCCCAGCTAATTGTGTGTTTTAGTAGAGATGGGGTTTCTTCATGTTGATCAGGCTGGTCTTGAATTCCTGACCTCAGGTGATCCGCCTGCCTCGGCCTCCCAAAGTGCTGGGATTATAGGCGTGAGCCATCGCACCTGACCAGCTTGTTTATTCTTTCTATTCTCGACATATGGGCAACTTACACATGCTGTTTATATGGGCATAAAAATCACAACTGTAAATCGATACATAATCCTCAAAGAAAACTATGTCATTCATATGAGCTCAGTAGTATTAATGTAAAAATATTATGTAAACATAAGCATTTTTAGCTCATGTGTGATTTTTGATTATGAGTTTATCAGGCAAGGTAGGTATAAAAAACTGAATTTTTTTGGCACATAATAAAACGTATAATAGTGATTAATACTAAAATAATCATACTAATGTCCACTAGCTCCTGATACAGAAGAGTTGCCTATGAATGCATCAAATCCTACTGCTTTTTTATCCATTAAATGAACACAGGGATTAGCTGACATAAAAAAGTAAGAAGTAGTGCAATTACACAATTAAGTGGATGAATATATTAAAACTATATATTAGGTACACTGGGAAAATTGTATATAAAATTGTCAAAATACATATTTGAGAGTTAATCAGTGAGATGTATTTCATTAAAATTGTAATCCCCATATGCCTCAATAGCATTCTTTGTTTGCCTTTCCTGCTTTATATTTCTTCATAGGTCCTATCATTATCTAACACACTACGTATTTTACTTATTTTTCTCATTTTTTGCTGAGTCCGCCACTAAATGTTAAATTCCATCAGGACAAGAATTATTTTTCTACTGTGTTGAGCCAAGATTGTATATCTCCAGCATTTATAAATGTTCCTCCTACTTAGTAAGTACTTGATAAATGTCTGCAAATCATTTACAGTGGATTTTCCTTAAAATATATAAGTCACAAATAATAGGGACATTAGAATTTCTCCAATGGAAGATGTTACTGTTGATATTGCTTTTCTTTTGAGATTTTTGTGCCAACAATCATAGCCCTTTTGCTTTTGTCTACAATCATTTCAACACATTTTTTTATCTGTGACAATTATCACTAGACCAATCAACAAAAAAACTGATGCTTTTAGCAAAGGGAGTTCTGATAAGATGATTCAGTAATGATCAATGCTTTTGGGGGAAAAACAAAATTTCTGAGTGTTTATTACTGAAGGGCATGCCGGCCAAACAAATCTCACAGAATGACATCATGTGTATGTTACTGGATGTGCTTGTAGTCGATGAGAGCACCCATCTGTTTCTGTCATTTAGGATGATTGAAAAGTTGGGATGACAGAATCTCAGAACCTAAGCTACTTTTTCACTATGACCATTTATTCACATAATATATATGCTATTGAAATGTCCAGATTTATCTGTTGTTCATGACAAGTCATAATGCAAACAATGAAAGGAGAGAGAAACAGCTGGTAGGAAAGACTAGCAATCTGTTTAGTGAGTTAAGTCAGGTCTGAGTGGTATCATGTAACATACATGTCCCAAAAGCACATTTTGGCCATTGACGGTCATCTTAAACCTCAGTAAAAATCACAGATTCCAACTGCTTGAGCCATCAAGGAATTTCTTTTTAAAACAGGTTCTCATGTGACTATGAGTTTACCCATAGAAATAGAACCTCTCAACCCAACCAAGGAGAATTTGAAATTTAAAATAAAAGGATAACCAAACCAAAAATTAAGTTTGGCTTCCAAATATAAAAACCCTTACTTGCTAACTAGCATCTCCTTACTAGTTTTGCTCAGTGAAGTCAGTGTCAGTGGTAGCACTATTTATCATTAAGTCTTAACATGAATTTAATTCTGAGCATGATTTTTTATCCTTATTAAAAGATATATGTTCCTAAAAGAAGTGACAAGTAGAGTTGAATTCAAACGTTTATGAATTAAAATATTTAATTTGATGGCAGTCATTGCTTTTTCCTAATTAAAATATTTTAAAATTAATTTTTCCTTATTTTTTATTTGAAATAATCTTTATGTTTTATCATCTGTTGATCAGAGCATGCAAAGCATACAAAGTTCTTGATATGCCTTGACAGAATCAGTGTGACATGGAAATCAGACAGGTCTAAGTTTTAACACTAGCTTTGTCCCTCATTAGCACTGTCCCCTGGACCAAGCTATACAATCTTTCTAAGCCCCCAGTAACCCCATCTATAAATGGAGTTAATAATGTTATGAAATTTAGAGTTGATGTAAGGTCTAATTGAAATTCTTTGCACCAAGTTTAGTACCTTATAAAAAGATGATAAATATTAGCTGTTATTGGTAGATACCAATATCAAATATATAGTATTAATTTTTCATACTTGGTCATATTTTGAAATAACCTAAATCTAAATGGTCATATTTTAGACTTCATATAAAAGCAGGGAATAGCTGAGTAAGCTCTAAAAGATGTGGTGTAGGTGTGTATTGCTAGTCTTTCATAAACTATTCGAAGCTGATGTTCTTGGCAACCACTGGGGCAAGCTGTCTCTAAGGTAAGTTCAGCTTTCTGGGTCTATTTCTTAAGAGCTCTAAAGAAGTTTAGACAAAAATCCCTACTTCACAATATTCTTCTGGCTGCTTGAAAGGCCAGCTTTTTGACTGGCCTGGTTCCATGACAAGCCCAAACTCAATGACATCCATCTCCAAGGCTACTTCAGCAGCAAACCTCTGGGAGGTCTCTAACTCAGCTGTCTCTTCATCCAGAAGTGTTCTACCTCTGAGACTGCAAGCTCCCAATCTACTCTCCCACCACAGGTGACTTAGCATCCTCATTTCGGATTTCATTCATCACTCCTACTAATTTTCTCCTCAGCATCATTATTCCTTCTCATAAAGTAAAGAACCACTTCCCCTAGGTTTCTAACACCACTAGTGGAAAAAAGTGAAACAAAACAAAATTAGATCTCTAGCCCCAAATGCTCTGTTGAGCTCTAGTCTTACATTTTCATATGCCTACTGGTATCTCAAATACAACATACCCAAATTCAAAGTCACCATTTTTTTCTAAAATGATATTCCTTTCATCTTACTTATTTCTCAACTCTGCAAACAGAAATGTATGACCCATACATTTAACATTCTTTTTGTGTATCTGAAAAAGGAAAAAACAAATATCCTAGTTACCTGGTCAAACATTCATTTTACTAAACATACTTATTAATAAGTAACTTTCTCATAATAGAAACTGATGAATTTTTAAATTAATAATATTCACTGCCTAGTTAACTAAAGGAGATCAATAGAGGATCTGCTCAATTACTGTCTAATAAAAAAGACCATAACCGTTCACTTCCTTGTTGACAAATCTGACTTTACATAACGGCAGTTTATTTCATACCTTGGCATCAGAGACATTAATTAAATTACAAAAGTAAACCACTTGAGATAATTACCAAATTATTTTAATGATTCAAGTTTACTAATTTATAAGTCTGTAATAACTTCTGTTATACAGAATTATATCTTCAAACATTCCCATGACTTTGTTTGATGGATACTATTTACTCTTTTAGGATAAGAAAATCTAGAGAGAAAGCTTCCAATGTCCAAGTATTTATTGGGCCAACTATACAAAACAGATCAACATTCCTCTTTTCAAATACAGTAACTACTGTGCTATCAGAAAATGCTTCTGACAGACTGCGTGACCACTCTGGGAGCTGCACTGTTCTGTTAGCTATTACTGATAAAATGGGCATTTTATACATATCTAAGGTTATACTAGAAATTATATTTGAAAGGTTGGAAGTCATATTTGGCTGAGCTTTCTATCAAATGTAATTTACATCAAAGACAGACCTGACTAAGAATTATTTCATAAACATGTAGGAACTATATTTAAAAACATACCCTGGAAATGACCTGCCTTGATTTAAATTTAGACTCAGCTATTTACTGTATAACTTACCTTGAGCAAATTACTGAACCTTTCCAAGCCTCAGTTTTCCCAATTATAAAATGGCAATGAAAAAATACCAACCTCCTTGAATTTTTACAAGAATTAAATGTGTATATATATACATATATATAAATTCATGTAAAGGATTAATGTATGAATCACAGAAAAGATTCACTAAGTGTTGACTATTATTTTTTGAGGAAGGGCAATATTGATTATTGTTTTTTGAGGAAGGGCAATATTAAGGAGTAAAATTAATTTAAGGAAGAAGAGAGTAATAAATAGTCATTGCTGGCTATAGTGGCCTATCTGGAACAGCCTCTGCAAAGACACTGGCTGCAGTAGAGGAGGTGCTGCCAGGGTTGTGTGGTTCATGGAGCCAGCAGGAACCAAGAACAGGTGGGAGCCCTGCCTGCCTCTTTTTGAGTTGGCAGAGCAGGAGCCCCCCACCCTCCATCCCAGGCATAGCTGTAGCTCCCCAGCCATGGCTGTGGACCTTGGCATTCTTGTGCTCTTGGCCTAGAAGCCCCTCTCCCCCCTCAGGCTCAGAAGTACCTGCTCCCTCTGCCTGGCATCTCCCCCACTCCCAGAACCCACTCTGATTTCAGAGCAAAGTTGAGGCCAAGCACAGGTACTATTGTGTTTGCCCCAGCTGGGTGTGCACATGCTTGGGGCACTGCCAACTTACCAGCCCCCTGCTGCCTCATCCCACTTCAGACTTTGGGTGATACTAAGCATGGAAGGGAGTTCTGAGGGGGTGCTAAGGGCAGCTTGGTGCAGGCCTGCAGGTGTCCTCCAGCACAGACAACCTGGGCACCCTGGATGACATGTAAATGGTAACAAGAGGCAGACAGGCTCCTGGGCATAAAGGGTCAGGTGCCTGGTGAAACCCCACCTTTAAGCCAAGGACAGCCTGAAACTTGGTGACCTGGCTGTCAGTTCCAGACAGAGTCCAGGGCCTGGAATGAGAACTTATGATGCTTTTTTCAGGCCCATCCATGGCCATCCATGGACCAATCAGCATGTACTTCCTTCCCTCTGAAGCCCATAAAAACCCCTGACTCAGCCAGACTCAGGCAGATGATAGGATGACATACCTGTGGAGAGGTGCTACTGGATTCCTCTCCACTGAGGGCTGCACACTTGTTGGAACAACCCGCCTGACAAAAGGAACTGCCCACTTCAGGTCTCCTAAAAGCTGTACAGTCACTCAATAAAGCACCTCTTCACCTTGCTCACCCTCCAGCTGTCTGCATACCTTGTTCTTCTTGTATGTGGAACAAGAACTTGGGACCTGCCAAATGGTGGAACTGAAAGAGCTGTAACACAAACAGGGATGACACACATCTCCCTTGCTCACCACATTGTGGGCAACAAGAAGGAGAAAAGAGCTGCAGCCTTTTGGGGAGTTCCGACCTAGAGGCTTCCAGAGCTAGGGCTATGACCCCCTCTTAGGGGCTCTGTGGTTTCTGGTGTCTCCAAGATTCTGGGTGCCACCATGTTCCCCTCATCCAGAGGTGGGTGCCCATAGCTGAAGCCGCTTGCCAAGCATCTGATCAGCCACAGGCTTACACAGAGCTGGTGCCTGTGCTGGCGCCTGGAGCTGCCCACCACACCACATTGGCCAGTGTGCTTGGTTGTTTGCAGTGGCAGGACCCCACACTCCAGTGTCTTCAGAAGCATGGGATCCAGGTTGGTAGTGCTACCCAAGTGCAGGATACCAGGCCAAGTGGGTAGAACAAGCTCCGTGGGCCTGAGCAAAAGTCAGGCAAAGGTGCCACTGGCCACAGAGATTTCCAGCTGGAAAAGTGACACCCTAAGGATCCTATGACATCATTAGAAATACATCATACATCACATTTGAGCTGCCTATTTCACACATATTATCTCACATGGTTTTTACAACAATCCTTTATGAAATCCTAAGTCTATCCATTATGAAAAGATCAAAGTTGAGACAGTTCAAGTAACTTAGATAAAGATACAAAACTATCATACAAGTAGGCAGGATTTGGGCCTACCTCTCTGACTCTTTGACTTTCCATTACACATCTTAATAGTCATTTTTTCCTTGTAAAAAATTTCTTGACCAGGCACAGTGGCTCATGTCTGTAATCTCAGCCCTGGGAGGCCGAGGTAGGTGGATCACAGGAAGTCAGGTGTTCAAGACCAGTGTGGCCAATACAGCAAAAACCCGTCTCTAATTAAAATATAACAATTAGCCAGGTGTGGTGGTGGGCACCTATAATACCAGCTACTCAGGATGCCGAGGCAAAGGGAATTGCTTGAACCCAAGAGGCAGAGGTTGCAGTGAGCCGAGATCGTGCCACTGCACTCCAGCCTGGGTGACAGAGCGAGACTCCATCCCAAAAAAAATTAAAAGTTCTTAATTGCTTGTTTTTAGAATTCCAGAATTTTTAAGGTGAAATAAACTCAAGATATAATCTGGTCAAGATCATCATTTTTAAAAATAGAAAGAGGCTAAATTTAAGTTACTTGTTGGATGCCCTGTAACTATCCTTTTATTTTTTTTAATACAAATCTATCAATACATTTTTAAATGCTGAAATTATCCTCTTTTAATATTAAAAGCATTCTCTTGCCCATTATCCCCATTAGACAGCAAATTGACAAATGTATATTTAGGCCAAGATAACTGGGAAATAAAAGTGGCCAGCCCCTAGGGAAAGTGCAAGCCAAGTTCTGAGACTGAGATAAAAAGAATAGCTTTGCTGGTGACTTAGAGTTGTGCCAAAGCAGGAGTTAAGCTTTGCTTGGAGAGGAAATGAAGAGAAAGAAAAAGGTGGTGTTTATGTGTGAAAGGAACTGAAAGATTTTCCACACCTTCTTTCAAAGTAATTACAATCCCTTCTACTTCCTGTATCTTCACCGTCTTCCTTTTCCTCTAGCTTTTTCTTTTCCCTAGTGTGATAATCGTGATCTAAGTTTTTTTTTATTAGCTGGGAGAAGAAAAAATAGACAATGGCCTGGGTAAGTCTTCATTTGCCACTTCCTTTCTCTCTTCTCTGTCAAGAAATTTGACCATTCAATATCTCCTCTTGCTTATATCCCTTACGTTTCTTAACTGATGGCAATTTCTATCTCTCCCCGTCTTGCCATCAGCTGAGACAGATCTCGCTCTGCAATTCCACAATTAATTTCACATTTCTCACTTGGTTTCAAGTCCCTCTTGCAAATTTCACCACTGACATCTCTTTTTTTATATATCTTTTTTCTTCTTTTTTCTGTTATAATTTTATCTTGGTTGTCCCTCTTCTTTAATTTTTGATTTCAGTATTCTTTTCTTATCTAGTTGGATTCTTCAAGGCTTCTTTCTTTGACTTCCACTCCCAGTTTGCATGCCTAACTTGAATGATCTTTCATTTCATTTTCTTCAACTTTTTTCCTTCTCTACTTTTCCAGTCTCAGTTCTCACCATCCCCCATTTGAACACTAGGCTGTAGCCATAGTTGTTCTCCAATGCCTCCTGCTCCTTCAGGACTGTATGTCTTTGTTCATGCTTTCTTTCATTCGGATGGCCCCTTTCATCTTTGGCTTCCAGATAACTTCACTTAAGAATCATCTTAACTGAGTGCCTCAAATAGTCATCTGCTGCTGCTTCTGTGCTCTGTGAGTCTCTATGTCACCTACCATATTCTTTTGTAATTGGACTTATCTTCCAGTAGTATATGTGCTTCAAAGGCACCTCTTTGAAACTGAACATTCATCTTCATAGCATATGTGACTGTCATGGTACCTAGATTTCAGGAGATCCTTTCACAATTAGGTTTTGATTAGTGAAAAAATTTGGAGTTATGGAGCAAGAAGCAGACAGTGGTATTTTGAGAGGCATTGGAGAACAGAACCGAGGCCAAAGTGGCTGGCAAAGGGTCTCAAAGAGATCACAGCACCTTGGAGCATGAGGAATGCAGATATGACAGCAAAACTGAACTCAGAGTCTCCTTCAGCCTAGGTTATGAAAATATTATGTTCTTTCAAAAAGATTTTAGTAGAGAAGGAAGTTGAAAAGATCAAGATTTCTGGGGACTTCCACTTTCCAAATACCATTTTAAAAATTTAATAGACTTCATAATGTTTTATGATTCATGAAACCTTTTAAGCAGGTTTGTATAACATAACTGATAACACACCATTAAGGGATTTTTACAAGAGGGCATGAGGAGGACTGCCTTGCATCTACATACCCGGATGCTTCCTAGATGGGATGGATATATGTTACACAAACTCGCTTCCAAAACAATGACCCAGACTTGCTGTCGCAAATGTCACCTATACACTGACATGAATGTACATAAATTTATGTAATTAGCCACTCCAGATCTCTTAGCTGATTCACAAGCATAGATCTCCTCCAAGAGAGTAAAATAGTTAAGGAATAATAAAATTCAGAGCAGTTAACAATAATGAAACATTCTATTGGCTTTAAAAACACTGTAGAACCAATTTAATAAATAAGACTCTCTTTTTAAAAATTCCATAAAGTGAAAAAGAAAATTAATTTTCTATTCAAATCAATGACATATCAATTTAAATGTAGTTGAATTCTGTTTTGGAACTTGATTAAAGTGACCTTGAAAGGTTTCTAAATTAAATTTGTCTTTAAATCCCTAAATCAAAACTGTTCAAACCTAGTATTTTCGTATTCCTTTCAAAATCACCAATGATTGGTACCAATTACAAGATGGCCAGGGTCCTATGCACGAACCTTAAAACATGCAACAAAATGACAATTATTGCCTATGTGGTAACATTTGCATTTGACATGTGGCAGTCCAGGTGATTTTCTTGATTTTGAACAGATTCTATTACTCAGTATATGAATACCAAATAAACATATAAACAATGCAGATGATATATTGTATAACATAATCAGAAGAGAAACTGCCTGTGCACAGATGGTCACACATATAAGAGAACTGCATCGAAAAATGATGTTATACTTCAGAAGGCATTCATCCACATGTGGGAATAAAGAAGTTGAGAAGGACAAATTTAGTGGAAAGATAAGATGACTTAGGGCAGAGAAGGAAATTGCTTCCACACAATTGAACATCTGTAGCAGGAGTGTCCCTTCCCAACCAGGAAAGTGAGGCCCCTAGCCTGGATCCCAGGCCTCAGAGCATTTCTTGCTTGGAGTGCCTTACTTGATATATTCATTGACCCTCTCTGAGAGCTGGACCAGCCAAGATCTGCAGTACTCTCTGGGTGGGGTGCTTCAAACTCAGAATGGAACTGTGTGGGACCCATTCCTAATTATGTCTGGAGCCCTCTCCAACACTTTATTCCAAGTCTGAGGTCATCCAGATGTTCCAAGGAGCTTAATGAAACACTTATCTCAGGATTTGGTGACCTTGCCCTAGTACCAGGAGAGCATCTTGGCAAAGGGTCCCTCCCACAGGGCAGTGTAATATTTCTTTCAGAGAACTATACCAAATTAGGCTGCAAAAATGAAATATACATAATTAATTTTGATTGATGGTCATTCAGGTTGGACAGAGGATGATGAGTTCAGGCCTCTGCTCGACCAATGGTTCACTACTGGTCTTAGGGTTTGAGCCTGGTAGGTTCATGCGTCAGCTCTCATCTGCCCATCTTCTAACCATGATGATGATGCTAGTCTACAGAAGTTGATGGTAGCAAGGGTTGAAGCAGGTGTTGTTTATCCTCTGAGCCCTTGATCCACAAAAACCAAAGTGGACACCTCTCCTGTTTTGCAGGTTCTATGCTAACAGTGAGCAAGTTCTCTGGTGATAACCACGTCTACCTACTCCTCAGAGGCTTTTCAAAATCATTTTTCTTTAATGCTAATGGCCCTTTTGATCAATGTCCTCTCCTCCCTCCTATAATTTGTATGGTTAAGGGACAAATATCTCTTGCATAAATGGGACCACTCTTCTCTCTCCACCCAAGGGTCAGTCAACTCTTCTCTCCTGAAGACACTATGTAAAAGGCAGGGGTACAGTCTATACTTAAAGACATCACATTCCATGAAGGCAGTGATTAACATAGAATAATATATTTTCCAACAACATCTTAAACCTTTTTGGGTAGGCTTTTTGGGGTGCTTCAAACTCAGACCAGAACTGTGTGGGACCCATTCCTAATTACGTCTGAGTTCCGGTCTGAGTTTGAAGCATACCATAAAAGCATACCCGAAAAAGCTTCAAGATATGGTTGGAAAATGTATTATTCTATGTTCATGCTCTAAAATTCTGAATGAGAAATGTAACATGACTAGAAACAAATTAAGGTTCACATTTCCCTCCATACTCTGAATTCAAAGTTATCCCTGAGTGGTTATAACTGTGCGCAGGAACAACCTCTCAAGAGAGCCACCAGAAGCCTTCATTGGAGAGGCAAAATCCATATTGCTTCAATATAAATAGGTTCTGAAGAATGGTAGTATTGAGAGTAGTAACAGCATTACTACCTTTTTCTCACAGTGGAAAACAATCAGCCAGAAATTACACATTTAACAAAAAGACATGAAGCCTGGATGGAAATTTGAGAAGGAGTCCACTGGACTAAATACAACTTTGTAACCATGATCTCTGTTTGAAAGTGAAATAGACATCTTTTAACTATTCTCTATGATAAGAGAATTTAATCAATGCTGATAAAATATAAAGAATATTGCTAGATAACAGCTGAATTGTGTAGAAGTTTGAAATAGATGATCTTTACAATACTACTGGCTGGGCACAGTGGCTCTCACCTGTAATCCCAGAACTTTAGGAGGCTGAAGTGGGTGGATCACTTGAGGCTACCTGCTGGCCAACATGGTGAAATACCATCTTTACTAAAAATAATTTTTAAATTAGCCGGATGTGGTGGTGGGCACCTGTAATCTCAGCTACTCAAGAGGCTGAGGCAGGAGAATCACTTGAACCCAGGAGGCGGAGGTTGCAATGAGCTGAGATTGCACCACTATCTCCAACCTGGGTGACAGAGTGAGACTCCATCTCAAAAAAATAAAATTAATTAATTAATTAATTAAAATAAGGTGCTGCTGACTGGTCTTAGATCTCTTCTCTTTCGGTGAGAGACAGTGGAATTCCCAAAGTGGAGAAACAGCAGAAGTAGGGTGGGATTTCTTTATCTTTTAAAGTGGTCAGAGATTACGTAACACTATTTTATTTTATTTTCTAAAAATTCAGTTCTTTGTGCAAAATGCTATCTATCACTCAAAAGTTATGGTGGTCCTGCCTCCTAATTGCCTGACTCACCCTTGAGCTTGGTAACAGTTTTGAAACATTGTGGCCCAGAGCAATATTCTATCTTCTTCCCCATCTTTGTAGTGCTGTGTGTTGTCCCACACAGGCACTAAAGCCTACCCCGTAAGTCAACACTGAAAAAAGTCACATACTAAGCTTCATATGACTGACAATGTTTCTTTAGTTTATACCAAGAATTTCATCTAAAATGGAGTTCATTTTTAATGCAACTTCTTCATAATGACGGCTTTGAAGTTCTACTTACTGACAGCTAGAGTAATATTTAAAACAAGGCGCTGGGCGCAGTGGCTCACACCTGTTACCCCAGCACTTTGGGAGGCTGAGGTGGGCAGATCACCTGAGGTCAGGAATTCAAGACCAACCTGGCCAACATGGCGAAATCCCATCTCTACCAAAAATACAAAAATTAGCCAGGCATGGAGGCAGGCACCTGTAATCCCAGTGAGGCAGGAGAATCGCTTGAACCCAGGAGACAGAGGTTGCAGTCAGCTGAGATCGTGCCACTGCACTCCAACCTAGATGACAAGAACAAGACTCTGTCTCAAAAAAAAAAAAAAAAAAAGCTTCAGATGCCTTTTCAAACTGTCCAACTGCTACTAGTACAAGTGACTGAACAATAGCCAAAATCAACAGTGAAGGCTTAAAGATGCTAATGCAGCTTAGTGTTCTACTTTGAAATTCATATGTATAGCAAGAAACTCTGTCTCCAAGGCAAACTTGCATGCTGCTCTGTGGTTCTCCAGAACTCAATCTTCCCATTCCTACTCCACTTAGGACAGTGATACCAAGGCCTAAATATTGCCTCAGCATAAAAATGATCTCCACCTGGATGTGAAACTAAAATCCTGACAATTGAAAAATTATTTGGAAGTTTTTACATGGCTACTCAGTAACTTTAAAAACACTGCTTGCTTTATACACAAGGATATTTCCTGCCATATCTGGATTTAATATTGGTTCAAAATGAGATTCAAAATATTAAGCATGTTCTACACCAGAGACATTCTGGTGCTCACAATGTTCAAAAGTCTCAGATAGTCAGACCACCATTGAAAAGGTTCCAATACCCTCAGATTTATAACTGATCCTAGAAAGGAAACACGTATGTATTAATATACAAAGAGGACACTGTAATTCCTCTCTTTGGGTATCTGCTGCAAGCAGAAATGCAGTGCATATTGAATCATAAACTTGACCAAAAGTTATGATACAGATCTTCAGAATCCAGAAAACAGCAATAAGGGAGAGATCAACTACTTTACTTAAAAAAAAAAGTCATTAGTTCTTTTGGAATCAAACTGGAGTATGATCCAGAAATGGAAAAAAAAAATAATCAGATTGTCTTCATCAATAAGCAACTTTATTTAACACGTGCACAAATGTTAGTAGAGTGCTGAATGGCCCACTCTACTAACCCACACCCTGGTAGTCAATATTTGTTCAACTGAACAAATATAACAGGCAACTATATTAATGAAATTTAATCAATTTAAAGCACACTTATCAGGTTAACTTCAGATACCTTTGGTGGTGAGAATTATTCAGTAAGTTTTCTAGGCATCAGAGGACAGTATTTAAAGCTTTCCATCTATTTCAATTAACACAGTTTCATTATCAGATAAAGTTCAATTTATAGTTTCCTGGAATCTCAGGCCTACTGGCCGTACACATATTCCTAAATCAGTCAAAAAGAAAGACTTGAGGGGTTGAAGGCCAGATCCACCTTTTAAGCCACATGAATTTAGGCAAGTTTTGTAACCCTTATGGATCACATTACCCTTTAACATCTTTTTGTTTTTTGTGAAGAGCTAAATAATATTTTTAAAGCAACTGCTACTGTTCTAGCACACAGGTGACAATCAATAACAGTTATGAAAAATCTTTGTACCAATCAAAAATGTAAATTAAAAACAATGAAACATTGTTTTTGTCTACTAAACTTAGAAAAAATCAATACAGGGATGAAAGATGTCATGAGGAAGCATTCTAATAGACTGGTGTGGCAGGGTGCAATGGGGCTGTGCTGTCCCATGTGGCAGCTGCTAGCTACAAGCGGCAACTGGGTACATGGAATGGAGCCAGCCCAAATTGAGACATGTGATAGGTGTAAATACACATCAACTTTGAAAGAGTAATTATGAAAAAATATAAATGATTTCATTAATAACGTTTAGATTAAGAACACATTGAAATTACGCTTTGGCTTAAATGAAAAGTCCTAGCCTCGGAAATAAAAATCTTAAATCCTCAAACTTTTCAAATATTGAAAAATTATTTCACTTCTTTACTATTGAATTCATTGCTCTTGTTTCAAAGTTGGATTTTTTTCTCTTATTTATTCCCCAAAAGAGGTTATTTTCCTCCTGTCTCTAGTTCATTTATCTAAGCATATTTCATATTTTAAATATAAAATATAATTTCTGCCTATAACAAAGAATATTTCAAAGACTTTTTTGAAAAAACATTATAATAACACATATTTTGTATACCTCTTTGTATTATCAGCAATTTCTAGCTATTTAGACTGTGTTTAACTGGCTAGTTACTTGAGTAATAAATGTTTACATCAAAAATTATGTATTAAGCCACTTTCCTATGACAGATTTGGTGTATACGGTGATAAAAAGAAGATATGGGGTCCCTGCTTGTTTTCTCTGGCTAAAAATGTTGTTGATTTTCTTGAGTGACAGATTATGTATTTCATTTATTGACTCATAATTTATTAACCACCTACTTAAGGGCCAATTAACATTGTAGGTACTAGACTGTACAATGAGCAAAATAGTCTCTGCTTTTTTGGAGTTTAAATTCCAGAGGGAAAGCAATGCATAAACCAGTAAACAAATATGCATGTCAGGTGATAAGAAATCAAAACAGAAAAAATACGGCCAAGTAAAAGGATACAGAGTAATGAAAAGGTTTATATCTTAAGTACAGTGGTCACAGGCCTCTCTGACAAAATGCCATTTATGTAGAATAAAATGATAAAGCACGATTCATAGGAACTTAAGAAAAAATATTCTACTGGGAACAACAGTGGCAAAGACACCAAGCCTGGAGTGTGCTTTGTGCGTTTTAGATTATCAAGAAGTCCAAGGTAGTTGGAGCAAAGCAAGCAAGGAAAAGGTTATGGAGTCAGATCATTTTGAAGTTTGTAGGATACAAAGAAAACTTCTACTTAATTCTAAGTGAAATGGGTCTTAGAGGGTTTTGATGAAAGTGAGACAAGATATGACTTGCATACAGCTTTATATTGCATCAAGCATTCCACCAGGTGATTCACATATTTTATGCAGTTCAATGCCTGAGGTTATAATAGTTCCACCTTCCTGTTGAGAAAACTAAACATCAAAGAAAATCAGTAATTTGACCAAGATCACATAGCCAATAAATCAGAGTTAGAATTCCAGTCATATCTCTTTTACTTAAAAAGTCCAAATCATCTCTGAAATTTGGCATCGTAAATGGTGAGCGAAGTGAAACTTTCAGGGAAAACATTATGAAAATTATTAAGTATGCATAGACATACCAGGAGAAGAGTTAAGAATGTTAGTAGATTTTATCAGTTTACAATTCTTGATATTAAGGTTTGCACAATTACTAATTATGTGGCACCTATAATAGATACTCAATATATGTTTAAGGAATGAAAAAATGATACTGTAGAATTAGAAAGAAGAAGGCACATTTCAGTGTGTAAGGACAGCAATATGAAGGTAGTATGGTAAACTGTAGTTTTGTCTAGATATTATAGTGTTAACCCTCCCACAGGCCCATTGCTACAGGAATATTCTACTTTCCCACAAACTTATCTTCAGACTTGACTATGTGACTAACTTTGGCTAATAACATGTGGATAGGAGAGACATGAAACATGTGCCTTCTCTGAGCAGAAGGTGCAAGAACGGATGCGCAGTCTCACAACTTCTCTCTTTCCATCTGCCATTATCTTGGCATGCCCCAGTAAAAGGATTATTCCTCAATTTGAGTCTCAGGATGAAAAAGACTTTAAGAGGATCCTCAAATAATACTGAACATAAGCAAGAAATAAAACTTTGCCTTGGTGGGGTTGTTTGTTACTGTTATACCTAGCAAGTGCCACCTAAGAAAAGGTAAAAGGTGAAAACTGAATAAATTGAAAATGTGAAGGTTTTCTTGTTATGGAAGTAGTAACTAAAATCTTATGCTATGGGCGAGGTTAGGGGGAGTCTAGCAAGTTAAATGACTAAGAGAATCTGTTTAGGGTAAAAAAGAAAATCTACTAAATATAATTTTTTTTTTAATGGCAAGGAATAAGTCAATAAATAGCTCAGCTGAAATGTACCAACAAAATATAGGTGGATACAGATACTGTGTATCTCAGACTTACAAAGTATATCCATAGTTATTAGAAACTATTTACTTTCAAATGAGAACATTAAAATTAATTTAGATTTTTATTTTTAAACCATGACTAAAATACTCAATCTCAAAAGAAAGTCAACTAATAATCTTTACATAACCTTTAGCCATAAAATACAGAGTTAGGAATATTTCTTTTCTTATATGACATTCCAGGCTCATAAACCACACAACCCCTGAAGGAGCATGTCTTACTGACATCACTGAATATAACAAGAGAATGGCCAAGATAATCTAGACATTTCCAAGCACCCCTTGATTCGTATGTTCAGAATAATGAGTAGGAAAACACACTTGAGTAGAAAAATAAAAATACATCTCACTGAAAATAGGAGAAGGAATTGAAATTTTTTAAAACATTTGATGGTTAAATCAGCATGATATGTATAAACTGTGAAAGCCATCTGAGCAATAGCCTAAAGCTTATTTATGCCTATGATTTTCAAATTTTTAGAACTCCTATTTCTATAAGCTCTTCCTTTTAATAACATTAATAATAATAACAATAATGATTATAATAAAAGGCACAGGCATTAAGAAACTACCTGGTGGTGGTCCTCATGTATATTACATCATATAGTCCTCACTCATCTCTAGGAGGATGATACTTTCATTATCTTTATTTTTAAAAGAGAACAAAGTGAGTGCAAAAAATAAGTGTAATTTGTGCCCAATAAGTAAAGTGTGAGGATTCAAAAGTTGATCTATTTCAAAGGCCATGCTAAGTTAGTATTTTACAACTTTTTCTGTGTTTTCCTATAGGATATTAAGATATTTAAAGTGACATTTTATCTTCAAATAGTTTTAAGAAATTATTTTGAATTTGACATTATTTTAACCACAGTCCCAGCTACTTGGAAGGCTGAGGTGGTAGGACTGCTCAAGCCTGGCAGGTTGAGGCTGTATTGAGCTGTGTTCACACTGCTGCACTCCAGCCTGGGTAATGAAGCAAGACCCTGATGAAAAAATGAATAGAAAGAAAGAGAAAAGAAAAGAAAGGAAGAAAGAGAGAAGAGAGAGAAAGAAAGAAGAGAGAAAGAGAAAGAGAGAGAGAGAGAAAACGCAGCTCCTATCAACTGTAAGCAGAGGGTTTTATGCCCCCTGGTATCCCCAGCACACAGTTGGTACAAAGTAGGTATGAATGAGCAAAGAGCTCAAAATATATGTTGCCTCCATTAAATTAAAGTCATGTATTTCATTTACATCTTAGAAGAGCCATATTAGAAAACTATAAACTGGAAATTATTAATTGTGATTTAAGAGATCTATATCAATTTCAGAAATTATCTTTACTGAGATTAAAAAAACTGTAAGCATAATAGATTTCAGGAACAAAGGAAAAGACTGGAAATATGAAGATGTGACATTCATGTGTGTATGAAAAGGTCCATCTGTAGGCTTAGCTTCATAGCTAACTGAGAAAAGAAGGAAAATTAAATTATTGGGTTTTTGGATTTTTTTTATTAAGCAAAAAAGCTTTCCCTGATAACTGATAAAAATCATTCGGAATATCATATTTAAATATTTTGATAAAAGATTTTCTCTTTGTGCCAGCTATTATAAGTTTATTTTCTTCTTTCACCAATTATTACCTGACTATGTCCTTCGTTTTAGTGTAAAACCAGGGGGCAAAATAACAGCATTATAAGGAATATGACTCTGGCAACACTTCTGTCCCAAGGCAGAGGAAAGCAAAACCTGATAGAATCACTGATCTTATAAGAAATCCAGGCCAAGTTTCGCATGAACAGTTAAGCTGTTGGAAGCACAGCCAAAAGGAACATTAACGTCTTCATAGGATTTTCACAAAGTCTCACTAATACTAGTCAATGGGGCTGCCATCTTCCTGTTTTAGTAGCAGCAAGAAACACGACATTGCATTAGGAAACATGTTTTCTGCAGCTATCCAAGTTTTAATGAGTAAGAATGAGAAATTCAACTAAACTTAAATTCTGGGCTATACAGAAATAAAGAACTATAATTCTATGCTGTGAATTGATACAACATGAAAGAAGAAGACTAAGTAATCCTTTATGAGCAATGAAGGTCACCATAATAATCCAATGTGGGGAAATGGTAATAGCCATAGCTTGTATTGGAGTGTAGCTTGAAGAGGACTTTGGTCTTTCACATATATTGTTATCCCTATCCCGCATTAGCAATAAGTAATTCAATTAGTCTCTTCAATACTGGCTCCCTGTGACTGGGGCATTGGTATTCCTAATCTCATGCCAATACCAGCTTGAGGGATAGTGGAACACTTGAGAGTAAATGGCCAAAATCAGAGCTCTAAATGGATGAAGCTGGAAGAAAGGTATGGTCATTATTATATGAAATGAGATGCCTGCAATCTCTTCGGAGAAGCTATTCAGAGATATGTATAAAATAATATCAGTGATAAGCCTAATTTACAATTTAAAAGTATTATCTTTTTAAACAAACTCAGGTATACCTTGCCTACGTTTTTCTATATGACAAGATTCAAAATAAGTCAATTATGTGACATTTAATTGCACTAAAAGTGGCAGTCTGATTACTGTGAAGAAATTTAAATCTTGGTTAGTAAACCATTAGTAGAATGACAAAGCATCTTTCATTCAATACAACTTACTCTTTTCTCAATAAGCACCAATTATCTTCATCTGTAAAACAATTTTGCACTAGACAGGAATTTTTCCTATATTGACATAAATAGTACCACTTGATAAATGGTACCATTTCTGTGCCATTTCTTAGAAAGCAATGATTTCAGTGCTGTAGAACAATAGTGATGGGCTTCCCTACTTCACTCTCCTTTTTCTACTCAACTATGGCAAAAGATAAAAGAGAATACAACACTTCATTTATAATGCTATCATCATTCTCAATATGACCTAACCAGTAAAAACTGCAAAATCAGCACTAGATGCAGACCTAGGGATTGCCTTTGAAAAGAGAGATGGAGACGGAACATACAAATGCTGCATCCAAGAAGCTGTCATTAGACTTAAGGATGAAGTTTGCTTTTGGCTACTGCTAAGTTCAGCAGTTGCTACTGCTCCACTTTTGACTGGTTATCTACTTTAAAAGAAGTGATTTAGAGAATATTTTAAAAGGAACATTTACTGTGAAAAACATTGTCATAAATTTCAATTGAAAAAAATTTATTAGGTGCCTACAATGTGCAAGACAGGGTGCTCATGAGAATGGCAAGTAGTTTTCTTCACTGCACAGATTCTAGACACTCAATAAATATGAATACATGGATTGGTTTGGCAGGTAAAAGTTTGTAGGAATTCTTTTTTTACTTTCTATGTGTTTTCAGTTTCTTGCTGCACAATTTTTACAGAAGATGGTCTGAAAACCTTCCAAAATATGGATGAATGGAGCTTACAAAACCTAAATTATTCATAAAATATGACTGAAGGTTCACAGCTTAGAGGTTTAGTAGCAACTTCAGCTCATGGAGTTCCTGTGCAGTTTGCCTTATACAAAGTGTAAGACTATATCTTTGGCTTAGTGAGTTGGAATTTTATGGTAATGAAGCCAGAATGCCCAAAGCCTGCTCACCAAAAAGGGATGTAACTTGTGCATTCAATTTCATTGTCACAGTTATATTTTTTGTGTATTCAATTTTGAGAGATGATGAGGAGGAAAGGGGCATGATATTCTGTTAGTTACTGTACTAAGTCGATTGCTTAATTTAATTATTATAAGAGCTCTATAAAGTAGAGACTATTAATAATTCATTTTACAGTTGAGGAAAAAAGGCTCAATGAGGCTAAATAATCTGCCTAGGCATATAAGCCGCAGGGCCAGGATTCAGACTCAGGTGGTCTGGATACAAATCCTATACAGTATGGAGTCAGTCTTGTAGAATTGCAGCAGTGAAAAACCACTGGACTTGAGGCTAGTGTCCATCCTAATTGCTCTGCATTCCATTAAACTGAGTGATTTTGATATGTCTGTATCTGTTTTTACCTATAAACTAAGAAAAATGGACTCTTGGCTAGATTTTTTGTTAATAGCAGTACCAACCCTGAACTCGGGAGTACTAGTACATTCAGACAGTAACCATGTCCCTATAACAGCAACACAAATATCCTGTCTATAGATTCCTTTAGAAAATGTCAAACAAATAGTTTCCTTCCCCAGCTTCCATGTCAAAATGGAGTATGTCTTATGTTTTACACCAAAGACAGGATCTGTGCCAAGTTTAAATTAAGAACAAAAGTCAAAGTAATGGTGCATCAGTTGTGGGTTTGGCAATAGTAAGAAAAGATAGCCTCAAAGAAAAACTCATACCTTTTATGGAAACCAAATATTGACCACAATTGGCACACAGAAAACTGCACAGACAAACAAAACTGCTGGATAAACAAATCAAAATTACATAGGAAGCTGACACCCATTCTTTACAGTGGAAAACCAAAGATAAAAATGAGTCACCAATTTTATATTCTTGGAAAGGATAAATATTCATCCATCTGGTAATATGTTTTAAGAAATATCTCCCTGAAGATGTCTAATATTTCCAATATTTTCTTAAATAACAAACCAAGAATAACTTCAATGTGTTAATGTCACAGAACAACCGACTGTAAGCTCAGTTATGAAAGAACAAAACTTCAATTGAACAATGTATAAGCTGTACTGTTTAATTTAAGAATACAAAATGTATGCTTACTTTGATACAATGCTTCTAGATTATAAAGGATTATAAGGAACAATGTATGTATTAGTCCATTCTCACACTGCTAATAAAGACATACCAAGACTGGGTAATTTATAAAGAAAAAGAAAATTTATAAAGGAAATTGAATCACAGTTTGACTTGTCTGGGGAAGCCTCAGGAAACTTACAATCATGGCAGAAAAGGAAGCAAACACCTCCTTCTTCACATGATGGCAGGAAGAGAAGTGAGTAAAAGGGGGAAAGCCCCTTAAAAAACCACCAGATCTTATGAGAACTTCCTCAGTATCACGAGAACAGCATGGGGGTAATTGTCCCCATAATTAAATCACCTCCCACAGGTCTCTTCCAAAGAACATGGGGATTATGGGAACTACAATTCAAATGAGATTTGGATGGAGACACAAGCAAACCATATCAATTTGTAGTTAGATATTCCTAGGCAAGGGTAGATACTGGATTTGAGGAGAAAAAGATGTCCTTTCAAAGATAACTCTATGCAAATCTAGTAATTTTGAAGTAGAAAAGCTCATAAGAGTATGATCCATTAGTCAACATTTTTATGTCTTTTGTTATCCAGTGCACTTATGTTTACCTTGTCCTGACCAACACCAAACTAAACTTTCATATGTTTAAAGGATTCTAAAGAAATAGGACCAGTTCATTCAAACTAAGATCTATGTTTATGAAAGTATACATAAAAAAGCTCTTTAGATCATCTCCACTAATAAATAAAAAGAATAAACAAAAATCCTCACAATTAGTTGTGAGATTGCAGGAATCTACAGCAAATCAGAACAAGTTATGTAACCAGAGGCACCCTCATTTTCAATTTTAAGCAAACTATAGTTTTAAAAACTGCCATTCTGTTAGTTTCTAAAACCTTAGAAAATTGACTATCAGTTCTTGTGAGTGCTGTGTTCTGCCTTAAAATTTTTTTTTGCCAGATTTGAAATATAATCAGTATGAAAGCATTTATCTTTCCCCATTTAATGCTAACAGCATGCCTTGCCATATGCTACTGTACCACTTGTCACTGTATATCACAATTATTAAAGTGCACTTCAGACTTTAAATGGAGCCCCAAGATCCACCCAATTTGCTTTACAAGGCCCAGAAAGCCTAACAGGACAGTCGTGTCCTATATTCCACCCACCTCTACACTTACCCAGAGTTATCTTTCATCTTTCTTTCTTTTTACTTTTTTTTTTTTTTCAGAGACAGCATCTTACTATATTGCCCAGGTTGGAGTGTAATAGCTATCACAGGCATGATTATAGCTCACTGCAGACTCAAACTCCTGACCTCAAACAATCCTCCTGCCTCATCCTTCCAAGCAGCTGGGACTATAGGTGCAAACCACCAGCGGTTATCTTTATGCCTTCCCATAATTTTCATTTATACTGTATTAAAATAACTTGGCATCTTTGACTTTACTGAAATGAAGAATCACCTGAAATATATCTCTCTAGCAGCAGCTGCCCATGGCTTCCCAGGGGACTCAAGTCTACTTCTTAAAGCTTTAACCGGAAAGAAAAGAACTCCAGCATCTGTTCCATTGATAATTCAAATATTTGAAAAAAAAAAACTGGTCTGCCTCTTTGGACCCACTCTGATATACAGAGAGAGCACTTTCTCAAAATATGGCCCAAAGACAGCAGCACAACTCACTGGATGTGGTCTAAATATCACAAAGTGCAAAATGTACATGCCTTCTTTTGATCTTTACTACATGTCTATTATGCCTAAGGTTTTTATGTTTATTTTTAGCAGCCACTTCATATTTCTGGCTCAGATTACACTTACATTTTAAAAGATACATCTCAACTGAACCTTTTCAAAAAATATTTGTTATCAAGCTATATCTTCACTATCTTAAATTGTCTAAATTGGTTTTTTAAATATTTACATTTGAATTCAGTCCCATAATTTTGATGCAACCCGTCAGCTCAGCAGCTTAACTCTGTGTACAGCCTTTCCCATCCATCATATTAATACTGTCATCTTTTTTATCATCTGCAACATCTTTTATCACTTCATCTAAGTTCTGATATTTTTAAATTGTTCTAAATGTTAAGCCCATTACAGGGATGAATCCTTCTCGGTCTGATCCCTGAATGTCTCTCAACATAATAGAATTGTTAGAAATGTGACATTCCCCTTCTATACACAATGGTATTTCTTTTTCTGTTCATCGAACTCTGTTATCCTTAGAAATACAGCTTATATGAAGTTTTCCTTTGTCATATCTGTCATTGCTGAAGAATGCCACAACTTTCCAGTAGTTCTGGGTAAAGGTAAAGTGGGAGTATCTCTCCTACTTCACTTAGTGGCATGGATGGCTCATTTCCAACAACGTGGATGGTTTCTAGCATGAGTTTGTATATCACACTTATCTTCTTTCTCTTCCTTTACTGAAGTATAACTGACCAATAAAATTGTATATATTTAACATATGTAATGTAACGATTTAATTCACATATATTTTGTGAAATGATTATACAGTTAGATAAGACATCACCTCACCTAGTTATCAATTTTATTTTTATTTTGTGGTGAGAACGTTTAAGATCTATTCTCTTAGCAAGTTTCAAAAACACAATACAATATCGTTGACTATAGTTACAACGTTGCCCAGTAGATCTCTGGAACTTACTTATTTTATAACTGAAAGCGTATACCCTTTGACCAACATCTCTCTATGTCCCCCATGTCCTAGACCCTGGCAACCGCCATCCTACTCTTTAAGTTGGACTCTTGTAGACTCCACTTCTAAGTGACATTATGCAGTGTTTGTCTTTTTCTGTCTCATTTATTTCACTTAGTATCATGCCTTCAGGTTCATTTATGCTGTCACAAATGGCAGGATTTTATTCTTAATGGCTGAATAATATTCCATTATATATATATATATATATCCACCACATTTTCTTCATCCATTTACCCATTAACATCACTGAGGTTGTTTTTGTGTCTTGCCAACATTTAACTTAAAAGGGCAATTTGAATCTTATCCACAATCTTGAAAGCTTGATGTACAAATTTATTTTTGTCATCTGGAACAATATATATCTTGGATTTGATAGCAAGTAAATCAATCCACAAATGGAATATGCACAATGAATGTGGCAACCAAATTGCTCAAGCAGCTTTATAGAGGAACCACCCTGACACTGAATGACTGATATAATTTTCTATCTAAAATCACAGATTGTATTTTATTATTAAATAACCAGTATCAGGAGAGGCCAAGTGTGGTGGCTCATGCCTGTAATTCCAGCACTTTGGGAGGTCGAGGCAGGCAAATCATGAGGTCAGGAGTTCGAGACCCGCCTGACCAACATGGTGAAACCCCATGTCTACTAAAAATACAAATATTAGCTGGACATGGTGGTGTGTGCCTGTAATCCCAGCTACTGGGGAGGCTGAGGCAGGAGAATGGCTTGAACCCAGGAGGCGGAGGTGCAGTGAGCTGACATGGTGCCATTGTACTCCAGCCTAGGCGACAGGGTGATACTACATCTCAAAATCAAACCAAACCAAACAAAATCACCAGTAGCAGGAGACGCACTGGGCCCTTCCAGAATATTATTCTATGATATGAAAATGAAGCAAATTTATACCATTGTTATTTTTCATATGCTACTTTCTGATTACTTTTGAAATATAATTTTAAAACTTAAAAATAATGTTTTAATCTGGCAAACTAGGTAAAATCTATCCACCACACTATTTTTTAGATAAATTTTACAAAACATAAACAACAGACTCAAGAATCTATTGTCATGTAAATGTTTAATTCAATAAAATATTTACTCAAAATGAAGAAAAAAGAGTCCATATCAAATGTAGCAAGATACTATTTTCAAGGCCTAAAACATTTTAGGAGACCAAAATCATACCTGTCAAAGTGTAACTGAGTTTGACAAGTGTCCCTTTAATTTTTCAATTTTTTTCTGTTTTTAATAACTACATCACATTTAGCAGAACTAAGAGGTAGAAATAATACAGGAAAAATGAGTCATTGTTTCATCTCTCCAAAGAAAGAGAGTAGCTGAAATGATGTATGTAAGAAAAGAGTTCCCAGTTGGCTACTTCCTTGAATCACCTCAACTTCGAGGGCAGAGAAATAATCCTTCCTAATGTACTAGCTTTCTATATTCAAAGTCATTGTGTCACTTTTTATCAGTAAATCCTCTGTTCACTATATCATATTTTATAATTACTTCCATTTCCTCAGTCCTCCTTTCTCCATCTCTTCCTCCAAATAGAATAACATTTCTCAGAAGACAGAGATTATTTAAGTTCTACATAATTCTCATAGGGCCCAACACAGTATTAGTTATGTAATACAGCATACACATACATATATACACACATATAGATGTACTTGTAGATAGATTGAAAACAGCTCTTTAACATCCCAGTAGGCCAGGAAGCCCATTTTTACAATGCCCTCATCGCTGCTTATACCAAACAGGTGCAGCTTGTCTGTGTTGACTTCTGATGGGGATTTCCCTCTAGTCTTTCTTGGCAACCACCTGTGGTTTTCATGTTAATGCATTTGTGTATTGTCTAAGGCTGTTTTCACAGAGTAAGCTGAGTAATTGTGACAGAGGCCATATGGTTTGCTAAGCCAAACATATTTACTATCTATCCCTGTGAGAAAATGTTTGCCAACTCCTGATGTAGGTAAAGTACACAGCTCAGAGTAGCCATCAGCAAAGACAGAAACCACACTAGAGATTTTTTGTTTCTTTTTACCACTATTTTAATACTGTTATTATTATCAGCTTGATGACTGCACATCAGGTTACCATTATTTACTACTGGATCCTAGGATAGACATGTTCCTATTTTTTACCTTAAGTATTTAACAGTTTTGTGGGTCTGCCTGGATTTCTAGTCTCAGTTTTATAGCTGAGCCTTCCTGACACCTGTGCCATTTACTCAGATAAATTCCTGGTCTCCTATGTACTTGAGAGTTCACTGTTACTGTATTTGTTTTGGAAGTTTATTGTTCTTTATCCCTTTCTGCCAAGGACTACTAGAAGGGTTACAAAGTCATGCTGATTGATTCAGAATGCAAATGTAACCCCACCGAGACCTCACCATTGCTCACAAGGCTTTGATTCAGTCCTAATTGACTCCTTATTGCATTCTTCACGACAATTGACCCCAAGTTCGCTTACTGTCATAACACATCCTCAGTTTTCCTTACCTCCTAAGATGCCTTCAACTCATCAAGAAGTATTTACTAAGCAGATGGTCCTGCTTCTTAATTTCCAGATTATGGTTCTGGGCATGACATCTTACAATCTCCTTTCTCTCCACCTGAATATCTGTTAGCTCCACATCCATGCATCCTTACATTCAACCACATTTTCTAAGGCAATATGTTTTATCTGTGCTCATGGGCTTACCCGCCATCTTCTTCTAGGCAATCTGTTCTATCAATTGGTCTTTGCTCCATCATCATTCTCTCTTTCAGTCATCAAACTGACTCAAATATTCGCGGCATTAACAATGAACCAATGAATGCCACCTGACTTAATGATCCAAACTCCTACGTATAATAAGATGGCAAGAGAAAACCTCAGTTGCATGCAGAATGAATGACACAATACTTACCATTAATAAAGTATTGGTTTTAACGACTAATTTAATACTCAGATATTAAAACCAGCAAAAATTACTGCAACCATTAGGTTTAAATCAAAAGACAACACTTCATTCTAGGTTCTTAATTTTTAAGATGACATAAGGCTACATTAGTGTTCCTTATCACATTTACATAGCACGACCTCACGGTCTAAAATGAGACACCCAGATAAGGTCACAGCTTGCCTTTTGAAATGCAAATATTACATAGAAAGATGCAGTTATCTAGTATCAAAGGACACTCTTCTGATGTATTTTAGAACAACTGTACTCTTTTAACATCTTCAAAAAAAAAAGTCCACCATGACTTCTGATTTTTAAATAAAACACATAAATGTACTAAACATTATTGTTATTAGTCTTCTGACACATCTTCCCCAGCTTTTTATTAACATATCATTTAAATCAACAAAAATCTAAATAATCACACCACAATCAAAAACTATGGCAAGGAGTCTATCTAGAACATTACAGGAGGTTTGATACTCTATAATCTCCTTAAAATTCGGTTGCAAAAAAGCATTCAGTGTTTTATATATGTGATCCTGATAAAACAGAAGTCATTTCCTTGAAAGAAGTTTATAATACATGAGTTCTCTAGTTTATTCCTCTACTCCCTGTTCAGAAAATCAAAATCTTAAAAAACTAGAACTAGACAACCATTTTGCATCATATAGATACCTGTAATATCTTCCTTTACCATCTACCCTTCACTCCGGTCTTTCATATTCCATTTATAGTCAAAGTCCAAGCAGAAAAAAAGATGGGAAAGAAATGTGTATGTATTCTGGGAGCAATAGTGTCTATTTAAAAAATAAATAAAAGCTTTTCAATTGTTAGAGAACCATTTATTGAAAAGTCTTTCCTTGTCTCAGAGAATTGTCTTGACATCTTTGTCACAAATCAATGTACCATATCTGTGTGGGTCTATTCCTGTATTCTCTACTCTCTTTCATTGATCTACATATCTATCTTTTCATCATATCATGCTGCTTTAATAACTGTAGCTTTATAGTAACTCAATCACATAATGTATGGAAATAGTTTCTTCCTTATTTTGAAAAATAAAATGCTTTGGTTATCCTAAGTGGTTTGTATTTCCATATATTTTTGTCTATTTTTGCAAAAATAAAATAACTTAGAATCTTTATTGGTATTGTTTTAACTCTAGAGATAATTTCAGTTAAAAATGACACCTTAATAATATTAAGTCTGACAGTCTGTGAACATGTGTCATTAAGTAATACCATCCTTATATCTGTGCTGATGCCTCCTTACAGTTTCTATCTCTTCTTCTCATATTATACTGATGATGCCAAAAAGTGTTTTAGAAATATACTTCTAGTCTCCATAGTAAACAATTTACAAAGATATGGTCATTATTTTAATTTTTAGCATGATGTTCCTCTTCCTGTGTTCTGTAATTTTTATTGCATTATTTTCTTATTTATAAGCTATGAACGCTTACTAATAAGCTTAATGATTTCATAGCTTATAAATTTGGAATCATATAGATGTACTCTTTTGAGTCTGTTTTCTTTTATTCAGTATATTTCTCAGATCTATTTATTTTGCTATGGATATTGGCAGTTTACTCCTTTTTATTTTTTAAGCAGTATTTCATTTATGAATACATTACATATTGTTCATCCACTCACATATGAACATTCATTTATGCTCTTTCTAGTTTCTGAAACTTTTGAATGATCTATCTATAAATATTTGAGTACAACTCTTTGTATGGACATATGTTTTTATTTCTCCTTGGGTGAATACCAAGGAGTAAATTGCTTTGTCATATATAGGTATACTTTTAACTTATACAGTTGACTCTTGAACATGGAATTTAGGGGTACCAACCCCCAGTCGAAAATCCTCATATAACTTTTGACTTCTCAAAAACTTAACTAAAAATAGCCTACTGTAGACTAGAACCTTATCAATAATATAAACAGTCATTCAATACTAAGGTAAGCTAGAGGAAAGAAAAATATTATAAATCACAAGGAAGGGAAAATACATTTACAGTACTATATTTATTGATACTGTAAGTTTATATTGTCTGTTTATAAGATGAATCATCCATCTGAAATGACAAGAAAGCCCAACTGCAAAAATCTCAATCTATGGTCTATATCAAGCAATTCAACTTTTTCTTATAATGTCATAACTTTTATCTGCTTCTTGGGAGCACTTTCAGCATCACTAGTGGCACTTTGGGTCCCATGGTATTATTCAGGTTTACAATATTGCTCTAACCATGATGACAAATACATGAGAATGATGAGAGATCACTTTTTACTTTATTTTATTTGCAATTGACTGGTGAAATAAATAGATCAGGGTCATATAACATTTTAAGCAAATACTTGCAACATTTGAGCTAATCTCAATAGCAACAGAAGGTAACTACAAAATTATTACAGAAATACAGTATGTACTACAGTTAATTTTATGCAGTTTCAATTTAATACTGCATCTTTATATTTGCTTATTTTTCTCTGGACTGCTAATAGTGTCATGTACAATCTGTGTTTGCGTTTATAAATAGTGATACATTTTAACTTTTTATTATAAATTTGTGTGTTTTATGGTAATAAATGATAAACAGACTAGCATCTACATATATTTTATACACTTATGACATCCCTAACTCTTCCTTATTTTTTCAGTATTTTTAATCCATGTGGTTCATCTACAATTTTTCCAAATTGTCACAAATCTAAACAAAATTTCCAATGGATGTATCAACAAAACCTATGTATTAAGTGGACCTGCACAGTTCATAGATGTGTTGCTCAAGGATCATCTCTAAAGATATTGCACCGTTTTACATTGCCACCATCAGAAACAATATGCTGAGATAAATTCAGTGAGAAAAGGACTGCAAGGAAACTAAAATTGTACCAGATAAAAGAGGTGCACAACTGATCCTATGGAAAAACCCTAACATATACATCAAACTTGAAAATTTCTCCCAAAGTTAAGAGAAAAAAAAAGCAAAGACCTAAGAATTATGCAATAAGACAACTCATGCAGATGATAAAGATTGAATTACTAATCAAAGATTTTTAGGTGTACTAGTGAAGAAACCATAAAAGTAAGCAGTAAGATATTATGAATAATAATTGAGTAAATGGTAATAATTAAATAAAATGCTAATAATTCAAAGAAAACTTAGTAAAGCTGTATATGAAGGTCAAAGAGATTGTCATGTTAAAGGAATACAAATTAGATTCTCATTAAATAAGATTCTCATTAAATGAGATTCTATAGCCATAAACATCTTAAGATTTTCTTTTGTATAAGCATCAATTAATGTCAAAACACATTAAGACAGGAAAAGAAATTAGTGATCAGTGAAAAAAAGATAATGAATTTGTCATCACACTCATTTGTAAAAGTACATTCCAAAAGAAATATTGAGCAGTGTCTGCAATTTTAGGGGAAAAATAATTTGACAAACAATAATTATATATATTGTGCCACATTTTTATTAAAATATAAAGGTAAGAAAAATACATTTTCAATAATGCAAATCCTCTATTTATCAAACAAAGTATTTGAAAATACACCCCAGGTGGCTGAGTAACGAATCAAAACTGACAAGTCTTGAATAAAGAAGTAGGGACATAGAATACTGGCAGTGAGAATAAAAACTAGTTAAATGACCCGGTCTAACTGTTGTCAAATAGTGAAACACAAAAACAGAACACTGAAAGCAATACACACAAAAAATGAAGGTATATGTAACCAGGATATGTGTGTGTGTGTGTGTGTGTGTGTGTGATGTGTGTGTGTGTGTGTGTGTGTCGTGTGTGGGTGTGTATATATGTAAAATGCATGTAAAAATGTAAAATTTAATAACTTAGTAACAATCTAAATGCTAATCCTCAGACTACTATATTTGTAGTAATAAAATTTAGTGGGTAAATTGATGAGAATAAGTTTTTTAAAAACATGTGAGAGGATTAATACTTTATAAGGATCCCCCATTTCTCTGTTTCTCCTTCCCCCTGTTCCTTCTCTATCTTTGCCAACTGGATTTTCTTTTTCTTTTTCTTATTCTTTCTTTTCTTTTGCTATTTCTAAAATTAACAAATAGTGACTCCAATTCTTTTTAACACCTAGTTAAAAATAATATATCAAGGAATACTTTCCCCATAAACTATACATCAGAAAATTGCTCAAGAGTCTTCTTTATTTTGATTTTTATTTTATTTTATTGTACTTTAGATTCTAGGGTACATGTGTGGATCATACAGGATTGTTACATGGGTGCATTCATAACCAGGTGGTTTGCTGCCTCCATTCCCTCTTCATCTATATCCAGCATTTCTCCCTACGTTATCTGTCCCAACCCTCCCCACCCCCCCACTGTCCCTCCCCTAACCCCCCCCCCAACTGACCCCAGTGTGTGATGCTCCTCTCTCTGAGTCCAAGTGTTCTCACTGTTCAACACCCGCCTATGAGTGAGAACATGCGGTGTTGGGTTTTCTGTTCTTGTGTCAGTTTGCTGAGAATGATAGTTTCCAGATTCATCCAAGTCCCTGCAAAGGACACAAACTCATTGCTTTTTATGGCTGCATAGTATTCCATGGTGTATATGTGCCACATTTTCTTTGTCCAGTCTATCATAGATGGGCATTTAGTTGGTTCCAGGTCTCTGCTATTGTACACAGTGCCGCGATGAACATATGTGTTTATGTGCCTTTATAACAGAATCATTTATAATCCATTTATATACCCAGTAATGGGATTGCTGGGTCAAGTGGAATTTCTATTTCTGGATCCTTGAGGAATTGCCACACTGTCTTCTAAAATGGTTGAAGGAATTTACACTCCCACCAACAGTGTAAGAGTGTTTCTATTTCTCCACATCCTCCCCAGCATCTGTTGTCTCCAGATTTTTTTTTCTATTTCTTTTTTTCTTTTCTGTTGTCTCCAGATTTTTTAATGATCACCATTCTAACTGGTGTGAGATGATACCTCAAAGTGGTTTTGATTTGCATTTCTCTAATGACCAATGATGATGAGCATTTTTTTCTATGTTTCTTGGCCTCATATATGTCTTCTTTTGAGAAGTGTCTGTTCATATCCTTCACCCACTTTTGGATAGGTTTGTTTTTTTCATGTAAATCTGTTTTAGTTCTTGTATATTCTGGATATTAGCCCTTTGTCAGATGGGTAGATTGTAAAAATTTTTTTCCCATTCTGCTGGTTGCCAGTTCACTCTAAGGATTGTTTCTTTTGTTGTGCAGAAGCTCTGATGTTTAATTGGATCCCATTTGTCTATCTTGGCTTTTGTTGCCATTGCTTTTGGTGTTTTAGTCATGAAGTCCTTGCCTATGCCTATGTCCTGGATGGTTTTGCCTAGGTTTTCTTCTAGGGTTTTTATGGGGTTAGGTCTTATGTTTAAATCTCTAATCCATCTGGAGTTAATTTTAGTGTAAGGTGACAGGAAGGGGTCCAGTTTCTGCTTTCGGCACATTGCTAGCCAGTTTTCCAAACACCATTTATTAAACAGGGAGTCCTTTCCCCATGGGTTGTTTTTGTCAGGTTTGTCAAAGATCAGATGATTGTAGATGTGTGGTGTTGCTTATGAGGCCTCCATTCTGTTCCATTGGTCTATATCTCTGTTTTGGTACCAGCACCATGCTGTTTTGATTACCTGTAGTATAGTGTGAAGTCAGGCAGCGTGATGCCTCCAGCTTTGTTCTTTTTGCTTAGGACTGCCTTGGCTATGTGGCTTCTCTTTGGTTCCATATGAAGTTTAAGGTGGTTTCTTCCAGTTCTGTGAAGAAGGTCATTGGTAGCTTAATGGAGATAGCATTGAATCTATAAATTACTTTGGGCAGTATGGCCATTTTCATAATATTGATTCTTCCCAACCATGAGCATGGAATGTTTTTCCATCTGTTTGTGTCTTCTCTTATTTTGTTGAGCAGTGGTTTGTAGTTCTCCTTGAAGAGGTCCTTTATATCCTTTGTTAGTTGTATTTCTAGGTATTTCATTCTCTTTGTAGCAATTGTGAATGGGAATTCACTCTTGATTTGGCTCTCTCTTTGTCTGTTATTGCTGTATAGGAATGCTTGTGATTTCTGCACATTGATTTGGTATCCTGAGACTTTGCTGAAGTTGCTTATCAGTTTCAGGAGATTTTGGGCTGAGATGATGGGGTCTTCTAAATACACAATCATGTCATCTGCAAATAGAGACAATTTGACTTCCTCCTTTCCTAATTGAATACCCTTTATTTCTTTTTCTTGCCTGATTGCTCTGGCTAGAACTTCCAATACTATATTAAATAGGAGTGGTGAGAGAGAGCATCCTTGTCTAGTGCCTGATTTCAAAGGGAATGCTTCCAGCTTTGCCCATTCAGCATGATATTGGCAGTGGGTTTATCATAAATAGCTTTTATTATTTTGTGATATGTTCTGTTGATACCTAGTTTATTGAGAGTTTTTAGCACGAAGGACTGTTGAATTTTGTCAAAGGCCTTCTCTGTATCTATTGAGATAATCATAGTCTTCCATTCTTTCTCCCAAGCAGAAATTCTCAGTCCCTGGCGTGGAGCCACCCAGCCTCTGCTAAAGTACTCACAGCACTTGGGAACTCATTTCTTTGAAGGGCAGCTTACAGCATAGTTGATGTAAGAGGCTTCTCCTCTAGAAGCTGTATTTGCCTCTCATTTTTTCTACTTCTAATTCATCACCATTTGTTCTCCTTCTGCCGTCTCAAAGCCCCCCTGGTAAGCCTTCTCTTTTCCAAGGTAATTATAGCAGTCTATCCTCACTGGAAATGGTTAAAGACTTCTTATCTTCCCATTTATCATCTTAGAAAGTGGCTCCAAGATTCAATACTCCAGATGTAGTCTTAACCAGATAATGGGATTTATCATTATAGTACCATGGGTGAAATACATTCTTTACCATGAAATATACCTTTATTAGTATTTGATGAGCTCTAATTCCACTGTTATTCTTTTTTGTGATCTATAATGTTTATAATACCATCTCAAAAACAACTTGTACTGGAATACAAGTTGTGTGGCCCACCACCACCACACACCACACACCTTTTCCTATGGATTTTTTTTTTCAAAATCAGTTTTCCTTCAATCAATAGCCAAGAAAAAGTTTTTTGATGTCTAAAATTGCCCTTATCTCTGTTGTATATAATCTTATCACTTTCTAGATGGTTGTTTCTATAGCATTCTGATACTCCATACCAGTTTCCCACACATCAGAGATGTCAAATTAAATAATAAAATATACACATATTCAATAAAGCATATTTAAGCTTTAAACTGAATGCTATATTGTTAGTTTCCTCATTTCTACATAGGAATAGTAACTACATTGAAAAACTTTTAATTACAGAATACAAGTAAAATCTACCAAGTATAAGAACTGAAAAGTAGTTGGTATGCATAATAAATAGTAATGGCATGTAATAAATGATAAGAGTATAATGGCCATGTTCAGTCCTGAATCACAAACCTGGAAGTAAGGTGGCATCCTTTTACCCTTTATTTTCTAGCTAATATTAAAATGGAAAGAACTGCCAACATTGTTATTTGATAACTGAAGAATATCAAAGCTTGTATATTTTCTTGTAAAGCACTGATGAAATTCCTCTAATTCACATAAATAATTGTTAAATTGGATTTTGTACTTTTTATTAAAATTCAGTTTAAATAAATTAAATTTATAGTGAAAAAGTTGCTGCGTGAGTCACTATAAAACCCTGGGACATTTGTCTTTTAGATTTGAATGTTTAAAGCTCCAGAATCATAGCCACTCTCTACTTATGAGACAATTATCCATGTGGATCTGAATTTTCCATCATCTGACATTATCCCAATTTATTATTACTGTAATTTACTGGGATCTGAAGACTTGAGTAGAATAGTTGAGGTTACAATAAAATCTGTTTACTTCTCACAAACTTATTTTCATAAAATTTTAAAATTTGCTGCTAAAGGAATAGTTATGCCTTTGGGTGAATGTGATTTAAATTAGTAAGATACAATTTCATTACCAGTTGTGAATACTCAATTTAATCAGTTTTTCTAATAAAAACTGTCTTCTTGTTTTCTGGTATGACCTTAATGTTCAGTCAGAGTCAACGAACGTTAATTTTGCTCTTATTAAATGTGGCACCAGATTAAATGCTGGAGATATACAGAATTAACAAAAAGGTACAAATCTTATTCTCTTCATGAAGAAACATACTATCTAAGTATAGATATGGATATATACAGAAGAAGATACATAGGGTAGAAATGTATAATGCCTTTAAGAAAATATAAACTATCTTTTTTAAAGCAATGATACATTTGTCAAAGTAATGTTGCAGTTTATCAGGATACAGAATGATAAAAACAATAGCTAACATTTATATACTGTATAAGATGTACTAGGCAGTATTTTAAATCATGTCTTTTAATCCTCACAACAACTCTTTAAGATACATATTTTATCTCGATTTAATTAGTGTGGAAACTGAGATAACGAAGGCTAATTCCTTGCCTCAAATCACACAGCTAGTTAGTGCCAGAAACAGGATTTGAACAGAAATCTAGTTCCAGAACCTGCAGTCTTAACCACTCTCCTATTCTGCCTCTAATTACATTTTTCCCAAGCAATTTATTTAAGTATGATTTCCATATAGAAAACACATAAATTGTGAGTATACAAAATGTATATGCCTGTGTAATCATCATTCAAATCAACCTGTGTGTGTATGTGTATGTGTGTGAGTATATGTGAGAGTGTATATGTGCTTGAACACTTTTGCATATACCTTATGTTAATTACGCACTGGTCAATTTATTTAGAAAACTGAATTAAACCTTAGAAGAAGGTGAGTTATCATTAAGTCGTGATAATAACTAACATTTATTGAGTACTCACTAATTGGCTGCTATTGTTCTAATCTAGTGTCTCCTGTAACCCTATGAAGAAGACACTGCAATTTTCTCCATTTTACAGATGAATTTTACAGATGAAGAACTGAAGCACAGAGACGTTAGGAGGAATCCATAGGATTTGGCGTTTTCATTCCACTAACTGATCGATTAAGTTTGTGAGGTGAAAAGAGATGACAAGATGGATGGACATTAGCAGCAATGTTGAAAACCCAAGAAAGAATTCTTTAAAAAAAATTTTTTTTTTTTGAGATGGAGTTTCGCTCTTGTTACCCAGGCTGGAGTGTAATGGCGCCATCTTGGCTCACCACAACCTCCACCTTCTGGGTTCAAGCAATTCTCCTGCCTCAGTCTCCGAGTAGCTGGGACTACAGGCGTGCTCCACCATGCCCAGCTAATCTTTGTATTTTTAGTAGAGACGGGGTTTCACCATGTTGACCAGGATGGTCTCGATCTCTTCACCTTGTGATCCACCCACCTTGGCCTCCCAAAGTGCTGGGATTATAGGCGTGAGCCACCGCACTCGGCCTTATCCTTTTAAATTTAACTTGTCATCCAGAATCCAATTAGACCGGAACTGGATGCATATGGTAAGTGATTCACTATTAAACAAACAGAAAGAAGCTAAAGTTAAAGTAGACATCTAGGAACCCAAGGAGGAAGATGACTTGAAGACAGGAAATATTCTTGAAGGATACACAAATTAAGAAAGATGGGATGGGATGTCAAGGGAGGAAAGAGAAACGAGCAAGCACAGTAAACGCTGCATGATCGAAAAGTGGTAAAATTGTCACCAAAAAGGAAACCAAAGAAGCACAAAAAAAGCAAGTTTGAACCACTTCAGGATATGAGCATATTCCATCACTAGACCAATGTGAAACACTGGAAACACACGTCTCTAGAAAAACAGTGCCTGTTGAATTCTTACATGGTGGAAGATAGACCAACTGTTGAAAAGCCCAGTGAATGGCTATGAGATCTTACCAGAAATTACATATACAAAGTTTGTCCTTTAATCTGTGAAAGGTTTCTTTTTTTTAATAGTTGTAGCTGCCGTTTGAATATTATATTATAAGGTTTGGCCTTGCTCTTTTGACTTTTGTTGCCCTGGATGAAATGCTTACCCTTACTGCCTTCTCACTTTCCTTTAGTGATTCTTAATCCTGGGTGTACAGCGGAATCTCCTGGGGGAGCTTTTAAAATTGTGTCAATGCCCACATTCCCTGGAAGAAAAAAGTAAAGCAGCACCCAGGAGCTTGCTGCAAGTATGCTTGCCTCCTACGCTACCCTTGCAATGTTGGAGGCCAGGGAAAGGATTAGAACATAGAGTTGGCCATTTACCCTAATGGACCCTAAGGCATACCACCCTCCTTTTTAAGAAACACTGTTCTATGCATTTTTGGGGTGAGTGCAGCATTTCCAAAGGCCTCAAAGACTAATGACTCCTCCAGTCTTCATCTGCATCCTAGATCCCTCTCTTGTTCCAAACCCACATAACCATGTGACTTCTACATAGTTCTACCTGAACACTGACAGAAACATAAACTTTGATACATATTTTTTAAATGTTTCCTATGCCTCCCTCATCTGAGTGAATATTGGTACTAGCCACAGAATTATGCTAAATTTCCCCCCCCCCAAATCCTTATTTCTTTACCCTCTTCAAGTTAGAAGGAGGCCAAAGGAAATTTTAGGGGGGAAAAAGTAACCTAAATTTAGGCTCAAATCATTTCTTATCTCAATTATGGCACTACTGTTGAAATGGTCTCATTGACTCTAGTCTTGTTCTGAAATTTATTCTCTGCAGGGCTGCCCAAGAGACCTACCTGACCATTTCACTCACTTATGGGTTCACCCACCCTGTTGGGCATAACCAACATTCCTGTGATGACATATAGTGCCCTCTAAGGGCAGTGAAAATATACACTGTATCTTGAACTTAGTTTCTTTGGTATCCTCCAGTGAATCACAGCTTCCAATATTCATGCCTTGTGTAGTTGTCTCCCTAGGAATCTGCACTTCACTTTAACTATAACCAGTGCCAAGTCTAAACTTTTACACTCCCATGAGCCCTAAATTACCATGTAAGTAATATATCTATACCCTTTTGGAGTGGCCACATAGAAAGAACAGGTTTTGGGATTATATAGCAGGGGCAAAGAGAGAAGTGACGCTGTCTCAAGGGCCAGTTGATCCCAAACCCCTAGTTAATCTTTGAATTGATACAACCACACGTTACAACCAGCAAGACTAATATATGAACCATTCAGCTGAGCCCAGCCAAAATTGCAGAATCATAAGCAAATAAAATGATTGTGTTTTGAAAATACTGTCTTGAGGTATTGGTTAAGAAATAATAGAAAACTGAAACAGTTTGCTTCTGGCTCTGGGGGATGGTTTTTGAATCTATTCCCCATATATGTGTGTGTATACATAGACCTTCACTAGAATAAAATTGGTTGAATAGAACTTGACAGAGTATTTGATAAGACAGAACAAATAAGGGTTTTTCTTCCCCCTATTTATTTATTTATTTTTCTTGAGTGGAGTCTCTCTCTGTCGCCCAGGCTGGAATGCAGTGGTGCAATCTCCACTCACTGCTACCTCTGCCTTCTGGCTTCAAGCAATTCTCTTGCTTCAGCCTCCCAAGTAGCCAGGACTACAGGCGCACACCACCACACCCAGCTAATTTGTTGTTGTTGTTGTTGTTTTCTTTATTTTAGTAGAGATGGGTTTCACCGTGTTGCCCAGGCTGGTCTCGAACTCCCGAGCTCAGGTGATCTGCCTGCCTCAGCCTCCTGAAGTGCTGGGATTACAGGCATGAGCCACTGTGCCTGGCCACAAAGGTTGCTTTTTAAAGAAATAACTTCTAATGCATATGGTTAAAATAGGTTTACTTGGCTATATCACACAAAGAATGTAATAGTGGTCAACAATTACAGATATTTTTATAAGCTTTTACAAAATGTAGTAAAGATACACTGAAAGACAATGTAGGTTAGCTGAACTGTTAAGAAGTTTGATAAATCTGGTTTAGAATCTCTTTTCAGGTAGCAGAGGGGAAATGCAGACATCAAAAGGATGCAGATAGACTAATTAAACCTATGAATACCAGTGTTAAAAATCTATTATAATTTTAGTAAATCTTTTTAAATATATGTTTTATTTTTAAGCTCATGGTGTGTTGTGCATTTATGTATTGCATGTGGCATTTCATTCATTCTATTAAGGAAAGTGTTTGGAGTTATAACAGTAGATTCAAGTGATGGGCATTTCCATGCTCCATGAAAAATACAAATTTAAAGTAAAATCCTATGCAAGAAAGTGAATTTTTACAGTACGTCTTTCCAAAATCATTTTTTTCTGATCATGATACAATAATATCCAATAATTCAGAAAACTGAAGAAATATTGAAAAATTTAAAGAAGGGCAATGCCTGCCCTAAAGCCTAGGAATATCTTTTAATCAAACTAGAAGAAAGAATGGGCTCCTGGCAGGGAGCATCTTTTGTTTATAGGAGGGCTTAAAACCTTTCTTCTTATCTTTAAGTTGTTCAAATCTAGCTAACCATTTCTGACCTCCTACTGTGAGCAGTGACCTATACTCCTCTTTATGTTAACTCTTTTATTAATGATATTCTTTACACATAGCCATTTGTATTGCAATTAAATTCTAATTAAGAATCATTAAACCAAATGTTTATACTGAGAAGCAAATATCATTTCCTATTACTCTTATTACTAAAATGATATATAAATAAATGATCAGTGCACTCATTTTCAATATGTATCTTAGAAGTCTTTAAAATATTCTGTCAAAATTTGCATACTTTCCTATATTTTTAAATATCCTCTTCATTCTATTATATATAGCTACTTGCAATTATAGGAACAATATCATGTCTTTGATATCTGTACAAAGATAATACTATATAGGTGCATATACACAGTATATTCACTGACATTTATATATCAATTTGCATATTATTAGCTTTTTTAGAGAGAAAATTGATTCAACTTCATCTTGTCCTTGGTAAAATGAATTATATCTGACTCTTCTTATAAAACATCAAGGCTATTAAAAAAAAGAAGATTTTCAAAAGCAAATGAAGGAAATAACCTTGCTCCTGCCCTTCAGTAGTAATTCTGTTGTTTTTGCTTTCTAATATTTACTTTCACTTAAAAGAAACTGGTCAAGGTTAACACATTAGGCAGTCCTGCCTAGCAGAAAATATTTTTAATAGTAATTTGCTGGAAGCAATGGCTTGGGGTTGTGCAGTGTCCCTGGAACTGGCAGTTTAAAATCTGAGACAGGCTGACTCATCCCTTCCACATTTGGAGGTTGAAATAAATAAATAAATAAGGCCCATCTTGCAATTTATTGCATGCAGATCTTTGAAGCCAGGTTGTAGATCATCTACTCAGGCTGTAAAATGTATAACCAAATATGCAGATTTAAAACCTCAAACTCAGTTGTTGTGATTTGTCTGACTTCCATAAGGATTATCCGCCAATGCTTCAAAATTTAGTTTCATTCTAGACAAGGTATTAATCATATATAGATTGAGCTATCTGCAAAATTTTCTTTAAAGATTATCATGTGGCTAACATGCACACAGAGCCTAGAAATTAGAAACACAAACAGGCAAGGCCTGTGATTTCAAGTTCACAGTTGTCATAAAGATTAAAGTGTGCAAATAAAAAAGACCATGAATACAACAAGAATTGAGAGAAAAAGAAGAAATGACTGTTTCATCAAAAACAGAATGTAACAAAAGTAGAGTCCATAAAGTTGACAGATTGCTAGATTTTCGACACTGACCTATACTTTTATCCTCACAACATAAGTGAAAAATGATATTCTCACTTTAAATGGTTCAGTCTGTACTGTGGATGCTATCCCATTAAAATGTTCCTTCACTATTTTGTTTTCATTCAGGGTCTTCTCTTTTGTCTCTCTTTTCTTATTCTTTCCCTTAAGTCTCTCTGATCCTGAAACAACAACAAAATATCTTGACTTACCTTTCCTGGCTTTGTCTCCTAACACGTAACGTCTAAACTATCTAGTTTCTCCATGAATTGAGTTTACTCCCTCACCTCTAATTTATTTAGAAAACTGAAAACAAGCTCTTAACCTTTAAAAAAAAAAATCTAAACCAAATCAATTAGGGCTTGCTAATTACCAAACAGTTGAGTGGCCTGTTAGTGAAATTTGATCACTTTCTCCTTGAAACTACTCACAGTGTCCTTTGCTTTCATGAAGCCATGCTTTGTTGGTTTCCCTCAGAAATCTGGCCCCTTTTCAATCTCCTCTGTGGTCTTTGTTTCTAGCCACCATTTAAGTGTAACTTTTTCCCCGAAATCATAACCACATTTTGCTTCAACATTTAGCTTACATTTGTCAAGTGATCACAGACGATGTTTTGGAACTTTGCTGTATCTCTCTGAGATGGTTGCAACCATGTCCAGTTTATACAGGTGATTTATATGGTGAAGCCCAAGCCAGAAAATAAAGGTCACACACAAATTCTCTCTCTCTCTTTCTCTGACATTAAACCAAGTATGCATTTTTATTTCTCCAGATCACACAAATAAAATCTACCTCAAAGTATATTCATATTTTCCTTATCTCCCAAATGCTCCTCTTCCTGTTTTCTCATTTTGATAAATGGTTTTCCATCTAGTTATCCAAGCCACAAACACTCTTCATGTCCTATTTCAATCTTTCACTAAATCTGATTAAATGTACCTTCTTAATGCCTCTCATATTTGTTCCCTCCTCTCTGTGCCTCCTTGCATTCTTTGCCTCAACCAATGCCAGTCTCATAAATGTTCTCATTGCTATATCGCTTCCTCTGATATTTCCAATCAATTTTTTATAATATTGAAAGAAAGTGCTTTCAAAAAAAATGCAATCATATTATTTTCCCACTTAAAATCCTTCAACGGTTTCTCTCTAGCTGTCAGGCTAAAGCCCAGAGGTCTTCACTGTGACAAGGCTCTTCATGAACCAGTTTCCCTTTTATCTTCATATTCTTCCTCCACCAATTCCCCCACATATATGATGCACATACCTGTTATATGTGCATCATATATCAATGCTCCAGCCCTACTTAACTACTCTCAGTTCCTTTGCTATTTATTTATTTATTTATTTCAGATAGAGTCTCCCTCTGTCACCCAGGCTGGAGTCCTGTGGTGTGATCTCGGCTCACTTCAACCTCCACCTCGCGGGATCAAGCAACTCTCCTGCCTCAGCCTCCAAAGTATCTGGGATTACGGGCGCCTACTGCCACATCCAGCTAATTTTTGCATTTTTAGTAGAGACAGAGTTTCACCATGTTGGCCAGGCTGGTCTCGAACTTCTGACCTCAAGTGATCCGCCTGCCTCAGGCTCCCAAAGTGCTGGGATTACAGGCGTGATCCTCTGCTCTTTCAACAAATGCCATGTGTATTAGCTATTCCTTCATCTACAGTGTAGTTACAGTAGACATAGGATAATAACTAATCTACAAAGGCTTAGTAGTCAGGCTACTGAGGGGCAAATATCAGCTTCACTGCTCACTTTCTCAGTGACCTCTGCTAATTAAACTCTATGTGCCTCATTTTTATCATTTGCAAAATAAGAATGAAAACAATTTGTGCTACACAGGTTTGTAGTGAGGCTCAGATAAGACAATCCATATTAAGCAATTAAATTAGGGTCAGCAATAACCTCTCAGTAAATGTTAGCAGTGATTACCAAACCTATATGTAATAAATGTCTATAGGAAGTACTTAATTCTATCTATTTTGGGGGAGTATTTCACAAAAAAATTAAGCAGTTCACATGCCCTGATGAGGTCCTGTAGCTTGGTATCACCCACCCATGGAAACACCTTACAAAGCAGTGAGAAGAGGCTCTCTTCAAATCTCTCTCTGTACAGGAATTTTCCCTGTGTGAATCAAATTCTTATCAAGTTCAGGTAATGTCTACCTCTCTTCTGAAGTCCCTCCTCATCTGTTCTTGTTAATTTCATGTTAGCAATCCAACACCATGATCTTTCTCTGAAAACTCTCACCAACAGATACAGCTCCACTTCATAAATTCTGAACATGGGCTGCAGAGTAAGCCATTAAATTTGATGAGGAAAAGACACTAGAAATCCTTGATGAAGAAAAAGAACATAAATTAGCAGCAATCTCAGTCTTTTCCAGTGATTTCAATCCATGCTTTATCTTCTTGTAAGTTTGTTGTTGTTGTTTTGCTTTGTTTTCAAACTCTTCCTTTCTACTGATTCGTTCTCTGTCGCCTAGAAACCTATTGAAGCTCCTCCCATATGAAAAGTGTCCTTGCCCTCAATGCTAAATGCAGCAACAGTTCCTCAATTCTCTTTCTTCAAGCTTAAGTCTTGCTGCAATTGTGCTACATTTGCAATCTCTACTTCTTTAGCACATAACCACTGTTTTTTAATTATTTTTTAATTTTATATTGAAAATTCTACACATAAACATTTTAAAAGGTAAATAATTTTGGAAAGATTTTTAATAAGAACAGCACTACTCTGTGTCACCATCAGGTTTAATTCCTGAAAGGTAACTATTTTAACTCTTTTAGCTACATCTTCTCGAATTTTTCTCAAGTCAATAAATTATATCCATGCTGTTTCCCATTATTTCAAAGTTGAACAATCTCTTGAATTCCTATATGGAATAAGAAGATTCCTCTCTCTCTTTGAGTCTTAGTTTTTAACACCCTGGCTAGAATTTGCCAATCACAATTTGGATAGCAATTAACATTGAGTGTTTATGTTACACTAACTAGCTACATGTGTTTCCTGCTGGGTTATATATTCTATCATAAAATCATTTAATTTCTTGTGCAACTTTTTGTTTTTGTATAATTGACTAACCTCTTCAAGAAAACTGCACAATTTTCTATGTTCTTGTCATTAATTCTCCTATATCTATGTGCAATAAAACATACAGGATAATCCATTACTGTAACTTATCTTTTTTTCTCAGAAAGACCTTCCCCTGGAATCTCCCCTCCTTCTCCAAAAGTCAGGGCTGGCTACTCCGTGGGACTGGTATTCAGGTGTTGTCCTTTTCTTCGATTTCATTGTACTTGGAATTACCTTTGCCCCTCTTCTGCATAGAATCCTCCAATTTCTGAATCTCATGCTATCTTCATTCTTGGTTTATTCCCTTGGTTTGATGAGCCGCAAGTGATATGACTGGAAGAATTTTGAGGCCAAGTGTTTTCTAAAACACTTTTATTTTTCTTTGTTTTTTAATCTTTACATCATTCAGAAATTAACTGAATACAAATTCTAGGTTGGCAATCATTTTCCTTTTGAATATTTGAGACATTGTTCTGTTTTATTCCAGCTTCTAGTACCTCTATTAAGAATATTCAACTTCAAATGTGCCCTTATTTGTGAAAGCTGCTAAGATTTTCTCTTTATCCCAAGTATTCAAAAATTTCATGATTATGTGCCTTTTTGTTTTCTTTTTTTGAAGAAAAAAAAAGTGCTATACCACCCCATTTGATGGACACTTTCAATCTGGAAACTTAGTAATTCCAAGGGTCTTGTTTTTCCTTTTGGCATTATTTCATTCCTAATTACTTCACTTACATTTTCTCAGTTCTGTCTAATTGGAACTCCTGATCACAGGATTTTATTTTACTCTGCTGTGATATCCTCAGCACCTAGAACAATGCAAGACATATAACAATGCTCAATAAACATTTATTGAATATATAAATTAGAATACAAGACTACTTGCTTTACTTTCCTCACTTTTCTTGCCTATTATGATTCTCCTTTGTCTTCTTTTTAGCTGTTTCTATGTTTTTCTCGCTTTTAATTTCCAATCCTTACATCGTTATTTTTTTAAATTTCCAGAATCGTGTGTTTTCATTTCTAAAAATTGCTTTGTTCTCTATATGTTCATTTAAAATTTTATCCTATTCATCTTTCCTGTGTCATTTATTATTTTCTCTGAGCATATCAATTATTGCTTTTTAAAAAGTTTTAATTTCGATACCTGTACTGTGAATGTTTCAATTTCTTCTGAGTTATTATTTCTGATTTTCCCATGGTCTCTGTCTTACATTAAATGAATTTCTCAATTTCCCTGGGATGCTTAACAATCTATATGTTAAAGTAAGGCTTAAAAAGTAGAGAGCGAAGTCTGTGTGTCTAGGTAGAGTTTACTGGTTCACAGGTCTTAGAATAATTGGGTAGGGCCTGAATGTTTTCAACAGGCTTCAAATGTCAATATCTAGAAATTAATTTTATACCTCCATTGCCCCATACACACCCCTTTCTTGAAATAGGACTCTATTATGCTCCTGCCTGGAGAGCTAAAATCTTGGATATAGCATCCTGGGTAAAGAAAGAGTTGATGGCTTCTCTATTTGGTATCTAGATTTTTCATCAATTACCTTGTTTTCAGGTAAAAAGATGAATTCCACCTTGTTTTCAGGCCTTCTATTGTGTCTGGTAGCCTGAAGTCTAGAATATTTCTGATTTAATTTTACCAGTACGTAAGCCTCCTGCCTTATATCAGGATTTAGGAGGAGCTGTCACTTGGCTGCGGAGGAAATCTGAAAGACAAATTGCTGCTGCAGAATTTCAGCCTTCTCTTATTTCCCTTGTTTCAGTGATTCTTGTTGCCTCCAATTCCAGGGCCAGGAGATAAGACACTGTTTACTTCTTGCAGGCTCTTCCTTCTTCAGTTAGTTATAAGCTTCCTATGCTCTGATCACCATGTTTCTCTTACATTTCACTTTCCAAATGTCATAGACCTTACTTTTTTCCTCCTTTGCCCATTCCTTTCTCTTGTGGATTTTAATTATTCACTAATATTTTTGTGGTGTTTGAGAGGAAGTAAACACACATATATAAACTCAGTCTTCGATGTTTAAGTAGAAGATTTCCCTTCACTCTTCAAGTATAAAATCAGGCTTCTATTCCTTCCTTGCAATTGAAGCTTCTTTAGGAAGGAACAATAACGACATTCTACATTCTAAGACCAATACACTAATGATTGCCAAACCTATATACACACTTGATCCTTGAACAACACAGGGACTGGGGTGCTGACCACCCACACAGTCAAAAATCCACATATAACTTTTGACTCCCCCTAGAATGTATCAACCAATAGCCTACCACTGACTGGAAGCCTTACTGGTAACAGTCAATTAATATATATTTTGCATGTTACATGTATTATATACTATATTCTTACAATAAAAATATAATGTCAATAAAATCAGAAGAAATAGAAAATATATTCACTATTCGTTAAGTAGAAGCGGATCATCACAAAGGTCTTCATCCCCATCATCTTCATGCTGAATAGGCTGAGGGAGGAGGATGAATACAGGTTGGTCTTGCTGTCTCAGAGGCAGCAGAGGCAGAAAAGGTGAAGCGAGTAGAAGGGGAGCCAGGAGAGAAGGCAGGTACACATGGTGTAACTTTTGTCGAAAAAATCCATTTCCACTTCCTCAGTGGAGAAAATGAAGAAGTGGACTAAATATTAAAGAAGTGAACTAAAGCATCCTCAGTGCTGATGCTTTAGTCCACTTCCTCAGTATTCACTGGAGTTACAGAAATAGTCCAATTATTCTTTCTGTCTCCAGTCTTGCACTTTTCACACCTTTGCAAGTATGAGCTTTTCTAAACCCAATTCTACCCATGCCATTTGCTGTTGAAATCTAATAAGTCAGCCTTATATTAGTCAAAACACTTTTGACCAATCATAGTAACCAACTTGGACAAGCTTAGGCATTTTGTGATGCATATGACCAAACTGCTGAAAAGGAAGTCTTGCCTTGACAGGACTGGAGTGAGCTGGGGATTCAAGTACCACCAGGAGGCTCACTGGGTCTCGTGTCTGCTTCTCTCAGTGAGGTTTATAAACTCATCACGGCTGTGTTAGATAGGTTGGAAACAGAGCCATTCACAATTTGGAGTGCACATTTCACCAGCTTTGCTATCAGAGGAGAAGAAATATTTTGTTCTTTATTTCCAATTTTAAAACCTCTTAAAAAATACTGATGAGGCCAGCCTGGATGTTTTGCCCACTCTTATAGCCAGTGGGGATGCATAATATTGACAAACTTCATTAGGATGAAAAGGGAAATAGTCACCACTAAACAAGAGTAATTAGAAGAGTACTTGGCAATAGCAGTTGTCCATTATATAATACAGACTGCCTGAACTTGAATTCTAGCATAACAATTTCCTAACAGTATAACTGGGACAAGTTACTTATCTTCTTAGTGCCTCAGTTGTCTCATATATAAAATGAGGTAATGATAATAATTACCTCACAGGCTCGTTGACTTACTAAGTGTAAAATTTTTACAACAGAATTTTTAGAACCCGGCCCTATCATCTTGCACTTCTAACCTCTGCTGAGCAATGTACATCTCCATGCCTGTTGGCCATTGTCCATGTTATTCTGTCTCCCTGGAATACCCTTCCTTAAATCTGTCTGCCTGTTTGTCATTTACACTTTATTTCAACATTAAAATATTTATACCCACAACTTGGTAATGTCCTAAATGATGCAAAAGGGGTCAATGATGCATGCAATTTTTAAAAGCTTTTCCTCTTAAGAGCTAAAATAGGAAGCAACTTTTTCCCTTTTCTCTGTTTACTTTTCTCTCATGCCTATGGTTGCTGTCTACAAAGCTGCCACATATAAAGCTCCAGCTCACAACAAACTATCACACCTTGATTACACTAATAAACTTCTCACTGAAACCTCCATGTTTATGACCCAAAGGCCTCACAAATATAATGTGTCCAAAACTGAACTCAATCTTCCTACTATCACAGCTTTTTCTCAGCCTATACTAGTCCTAGTAGATAGAATCATGGCATCACCAACCTTTCAGTGGCTCCAGCCATCTTGACCATCTCCTCTATCAACAGAAGTCATGGATATTTCTCAGTATGGTCCCCCACTTCTTCACCTTTGCTTCTGTTATCTTCATTCATGATGAGTGCTGCAGTCAGAGGGATCATTTTGAATATATCTGTATTGTGTTTCTCCTTTGATTAAAATTCTTCTGTAGCTTTCCTTGTCATCAACATGAAATCCAGTATTGTTATCTTGGCATACAAAGTCTTATATGACATGGGCTTTTCTCACCTCTGAGCCAATTTTCTTCTCACCAAACACCTGCCAGTTTGTCTCACTTCAAATTCCTCCACTATGCCAAGCAGCTTCCTGACCTGGGGTCTTTACTTTTGCTCTTTTTGTTGTTATTGTTGTTTGTTGTTTTGCCTCAAACACTCTTGTCCTACCTTCTAAAGTGGATAGATCTCTCCACCTTCCAGGCTCAGGATATATGTCACTTTATTAGGGAAACCATGCCTGACTTTGCATTCAAGAAATATTCTTTCCATTTTTATAGTACCCTGTTCTTCATTTCATGCCCACGTCAACATTTTAATAAATTCATTCTGTGACTAGTCCCATATTTTCTTCACTCCTTTCTTTTCCATTAGTTCCCCCGAAGGCAGAAACTTTGTCTCATAAATGACTAAAATCCCATTTATTTGTAGGGCACCTGTCACACAACTGTTATACAATAAATATTTTTAAATAAATGGCCAGTATTAGATGAGTGGGTTGGTAAATGATGAGAAATTTTTCCATATAGCATTCTGTGACTGTGAAAAATATATTCACTGAAAAGCACTAACATGAGAAAATCCAAACCACACATGCAGGTGAACAATGCTAAACAAATTACGTACATAGTATTTCAACTCTGGAAAAATGCACAGAAGGTAGATGTGGTAGGCAGAAAAATAATTGCCTCTCCAAAGATGTCCACATTCTAATCCTTGAAACCTGTGAATATATTTGATGGAAAGGGAAATTTAAGATTGCTAATCAGTTGATTTCAAAGTAAGGAGTTTGTCCTGGATTATCTGTTTAGGTCCGATGTAATTAAAAGTGTTTTTGTAATTAAAAGTGTTCTTTCAGTGTGGAGGATGAGGCAGAAGGGTCAGATTCAGAGTGATGCAGCATGAAAAAGACTCAATCAGCTGTTGAAGGCTTTGAAGATGGAAGGGAAACAGCCAAGAGACAGAGCAGCCTTTAGGGCTAGAAACAGCAACGAAATAGATTCTCCCACAGATCCTCCAGAAGGAATGCAGCCCTGTTGACACCTACATTAAACAAGTGAAACCCATTTTGGACTTCTGAACTCCAGAACAGTAAGATAAATATTTCTGTGGTCTTAAGCCATCAAGTTTGTGGTATTTTGTTATAGTAACAAAAGAAAACTAATACAACAGGACATATGAGTATAGAAGAGTTCATTTTTTTTTTCTTTACAGATTTTGTATGGTTTGTAGGCAAGTGCTCTACAACTACCGCTTTCTCTGCTTTTTGCCTTATTTTACCAGTATAGCTTGCAGCATTGGGCTTATGAATGCCACATTTCTACTGGGCACAAGAAATTAAAAGAAAAAAAAAAATCTGGGGAAACTATCTAACTTACAAAGGGTATGTTAAATGAAAATTTAGATGGCAAATGTCCAGACAAATATCCAGATAAATTTCGTACTTTTTCCTGCTAAAATGATAAATGAATAAATTTTCATCAGTTATATTAATATTAGAAAAGAACTTTAAAAAATGTTGTATAGTTTGATGGGTTTTAGCACCGAAATATAGAAATAGCTCCCAGGATAATATTATTAGCCTTTTACTATTTTATCCTCTTCTTATCCTTTTATAGTAGTCATAAAAATAAGCAGTGAAATTCGGAATCTGGGAAGCATGTTGTATTTCCCAAATGGAAAAGAAAAGGAAATTCCTCAATGGAAAAAAGTTTAATACCAGTATTGCCTAGATGCTTAAACTATCTTGAAATAAACTATGTGAAGAAAATACACATAGGCGCCTGGTAATATTTTATACTTAGGAAAGCTTGAAGACAATATATTTTTTAAGGTTAGTGAATTTGCTGACAAGATTATAAAATGTACTCACTCTAGAATTATGCATTCCACAGTATCATTCTCAGTTCTATCATATTTTAAAGGGAGTGTAAATTCACTTTTGAAAGATGTGACATCTGAATTAGCATAGAATATAAACTTTCTTTATAAAGTTGACTTTAAGAGAAATTGTAAAACAAAATATTCACAGTATCTTCAATTACTTGAATACTATGTTCTCAAATATTTCATATAATGTTATTTCTAAAGACCTCTCTATTTCCTCTTGTTTTTTGTCCATGGCCATTTCCTTGAAATTTCATGGATAGGATATTGATGCCATATGAAAACCTGTTACTGAATGGAGGAAATTATCTAGAGAGGACACCACCAAGAGCAAATGGAAGAATCCTAGTACAAAGCATTCAAACAGGCTGGTTTTATTTCCCTTTAGCACCTTCTGGTGGCAAATACAGTGTACTGCTGAATCCTCTAGCAGTGAAAGGAAGGATATTGCAAATATTATTTAGCACTTGAGATATTACTTAATACACTGATTTTTCCCAAAGTGGCCTAAATACATTTTTTATTTATTTTGTTCCTCCAGTTATATATTCATAATATGAGCGTATCAGGCAAGATAATTTGTAAGTTTCCTTCTAGAATTGAACATCTTTGAGTTAATTTATTTGTAGACACTGAATGAAAGTTTTTTTTTTTTTATTTCTATTCTCAGAGAAAAGTATGAAAAAGGTAGAATCAACTGATAGGTCTGTAAACAAATACATAAGTGCCCATGTATGTAGTCACAGCCCGAATTTTATATAACAAAAGCAATTTTAAGAGAAATTTGTAATACTTTCCCTAATTAGATAGAGAATGTGGTATTATTTAGTATTAGTAACATCTATGATGTCTTGAGACTTTACCTGTATATCTAGAATAATGTTAAAATATGTTATATACTTTATCCCATTTAGTTACATAATAAACTAATGAGTTAAGGGTTATTATCCCCATTTAATGGATGTGGAAAGGTAATAATTTATTTGACATTTAAAATTAATGAATAGAAAACTACAAAAACTCAAATGTACCTTCATATTTTCAAGAATGAATGAATATGTGCATTCATCACTTTAAATCACATATGTATGAAGCAATTCAACATGAAAAAGGCTTTTCACTATACTGCAAGCATTTACTGTTTAAGTTGCAGAAGGTAGAAATAAAACAATTCTAACTCATGGGACCTGTTATAATAGAGATATACATAAAAAAATGTCAAGACTGCCAAGAAGAAAACACCTCTAAATCTGTGTGGAGACTCAGAAAGAGCATCAACTGACTTTGGAACAGGATCTTCCAATTAATCTTCCTTTATTTCCATGACCATTAAGCAAACAAGGTTGGCTCTGCACCTGGATTTCTGACAGGGAGAAGACAGGTAAACCAGAAATTCCAGCCCTTCATAGCATCTGTCATAACTTGAAATTTATTTGTATAACTGGGCAGAGATCATGTCTGTATTGTCTATCGTTGGCTTCTTAATAGCCAGCAGAGGGCTGGGCATATAGCTTGACTTGCTATGTATATGCTCAGTGGCTCCGTGTAGTCTAAGCAGTATGCCAGCCTCTTTAAGGAGGCTCATCATAATCCCTCCATAAATCAAAACTTTTTCAAAAAACTTTTCAATAACATTTAGTATAAGAATTAATTTGGCCAGGCATGGTGGCTCATGCCTGTAATCCCAGCACTTTGAGAGGCCAAGGTGGGCGGATCACCTGAGGTAGGGAGTGCAAGACCATCCTGACCAATATGGAGAAACCCCATCTCTACTAAAAATATAAATTAGCCGGGCATGGTGGCACATGCCTGTAATCCCCACTACTCGGGAGACTGAGGCAGGAGAATCACTTGAACCCGGGAGTGGGAGGTTGCAGTGAGCAGAGATCACACCATTGCACTCCAGCCTGGGCAAAAAGAGCAAAACTCCATCTCAAAAATTAAAAAAAATAATTATGATAGTTTTGCAAAACTGAAAAGTTGTTAAGGCATACAGAGATCACTCCTTGGTTTACTTTATTGACAGTCACTTCAGTAAAAGGTATGGCTTAGCAAAGGAAAGGGGACTGAGAGGAAATGTTTGGTATATCATACCATCACCCAGTGCCATTGTCACTTCTACATGGAGAGGGCACGTGCTCTATCTCTCTCTGTCTCTGTCTCTCTGAAGAGACAATATAAATATATGTTACAGAAAATTAATAACATAGAAAAACATTTAGTAAAAACCTGAAAGTCAAAAAAACTAGTAAAAATTACTGTAGCTGATCAAACAGAAAGCTACAATCATGCCCCTATGAACAATCATATTCAGAATGATAATCTGTATACATTCACCTGAGCCTAAACTTACTGAGGTTTGTGCCAAGTACGTATGCATGAAGGAGAAGAGTAATCACTTCATGAGTGAGATTTTGGCTAGAAAACTGCTATCCTCATAAACACTACATGACATCCAAGGAACAAGACAAAATTTCTATCAGTAATGCCATAAGATAAACATTTGGCTTAATTCAAGAATAGTTCAGTTCATGCCTTTATTCCAATCATTTCTCTATATAAACAAAGCATGGAAACAGCCTGGATACTCTTCAAAAGACTCCAAAGAACTTAACAACACATATAATAACATGATTTAACAAAATTTCTCCCAGACTATAACAGAATATTTTTTATTTTTTTCTATCACTGCAATTTATATGCAATCTGAATACTGCCCATTTTTGAAAATTACCACAACTAGGCCCATAATAATCAAAAGTTACTGCTAAACAGCATTACCAGCATAATACTTTGTAGAAGCAAAGGCTTAAATGTAAAAAAGCTGAAAACTACCACACACTATATCAACAAAATTTTTATAGTATCTGTTGCTTTAATGTATAAATACACAGCATGTACTTTTCCTGAAAGAGGACTAGTATACTAAGTACAGAAAGTCCTGAATTCCTCTTTACCTGAACAAAGGATAATTATAATTCCTTTCAAAAAAAAGTATGTTAGTAACAGTCCAGTACACAGGGTAGAAAATACTATCAGACATGACTGAACTCATTTTTATGTCTTTCCTTGTGTGTAGAATTCCCATTCTTACAACCCAACAAGAAGGTAAAGAAAAATGTGCATCGCACAGCTGGGGTTGTTTGTGGGCTTTATTACTTTTTTCAGTTTAAATATTTGTCCAGAAGAAAATTGAGTTGGAGTTTTCAGGTCCACTGAAACACAGGGGAGCACAGTTTAGACAATTGGTTCAGTATAAAATCACGGTTCTTCTAGGTGTACTATTTTTGAATTTCCTGTTGACAAAAACCCTAAGTAGTATTGTGGGTTCCAGGTCTGGTTAGGATTGGCTGTCCTGAATCAGAAAAACCTATAAAGAGATTTGTTAACTCAATTCATAGACTTTGGGATTTCAAATAATGACAAATGTATTTTACCTCCCACAAATTACATAACGGTCATGAACTGCTCTGAATTCCTTGGGAAAATGTACCATGTAAATTGCTACATTCCCATAGACACCTTCCAAAAATGGCTGTTTTGAAGCTTGTATGACTTTCTGCATTATCTTATATTATTGTCTTAGTTATCTCAACATAAAAGATAAATTATAAACTTACTGGTTTATAAGATAAATAACTAAGGCTATTCTCTTCACCTTGGATTATATTTCATGTTTTTATACCCATGTTCCTTCCAAAAATCTAGAACTAATTTAAGTGTAAAACATTTATATAAGTAATTAAATTTTCAGGTTCTTAGCATATCTTGAATGGCTATAAATACATTCAAATATATGAGGGAATTAAGGTAAATACAAAGAAGAGATTAAACAAAGATGTTGAGTACCCAGATTTTTTAATACACTTTTTTTTTTTTTTTTTGCTGTGCTTGTTATACTTAAGAAAAAGTAGCAACCAGTCAGAATGAACCAGCTGTATGAATTAGGTTGGTAAAAAAAACAGCATCTGCATCTTTTGGCTATAGCCTGTAGTTATTGTACATAATAAATAACCTTAATTTATTGTTTTACAGATTTTACAATGCACTTACAAAGGTCTTGATGAATATTTGTCAATATTCACATTTTACAAATGAAAGAATAGAGTTTCACAGCTGTTAAATGAATAGTCCTAGCTTCCCAGCTTACAGTGGGTCCGCTGGGTTCAGATGTCAACTATAGTCCTCTCACTCAATAGCACATGCTCCTCCCATCACCAGAAACAAAAATAAGCAAACAAATCAAAACACAAACTATTCTAGAGCAGACTCAGACCACATTGCTGAGCTTATATCTATGGCCCTGAAGAATAAAAACTGATGTGCAAAACATCTCTGTTAATTAACATTTTAAGAATCATAGACAAGAGAAGTGATATTAACAAGATGATGGAAGAGGAAGTCCCAGACCTTCCTCCCCCTCCATGGAGACAATGACTGAACAATAGTACATGGACAAACTCCCTTTGTGAGAAATCGAGAAACCAGTTAAGAGGCTCCTACACCTCAGTGAGCATGAAACCACTGCCTATAAGCTGGCAGAAAAACGTGTTGCACTCACTGGCCATAGTTGTTTACTGGGTCCACATGGAACAAATGGGATAAAACTCTCAGCTTCTTCCCGGAGATGCAAAAAAATTGGAGCTTACAACTAACATTCTGGTTTTTGAGGATGCTGCCCAAGGGTGTGGTTACCCTGTCTTGAAATGCTGATGGGACTGGCATACTCTAGAAGCCAAGGAGCTGCTGAAAAATGGAGAGCTGAGCAGCTTAAGGCAGCTGCAGAGACCCTGTAGTACCTCAGACAGACACAAGAGGAAGAAGAGAGTACAGTCTCCTGTAAAAAGAAGCCAGCAGATCCTTCTAATTGGAAATTTATGTGTACAATTCTAGACAAGACACCAACAGAAAAGCCTTTAGTGGCCCCGAGAATCTCTAGCCAGCTGACTGGTAAATGTCTTCCTCTGTGAACAGCCTGGGAAAAGTGACTGTTTTTTCAAATGTGTAGATCATAACAGAAAGTTTCAAGGCACGTAAAGACACAGGAAAACATAACCTAACATGAGAAAAAAAAAAAATCAAGAAACTAAGATCTTTCTTGAAAAGACAGAAAGAGAGAGAGAGAGAAGACTCAAGTAAAATAAGAAACTGATGCCAGAATATGAAAGATTATAACAGGCTACTATGAACAATTATGTGCCAATAAATTGGATAAACTTAGAAGAAATGGATGAACTCATAGAAACATAATACAACCTATGAATACTGAATCAGAAAGAAATAGAAAATCTGAACATCTGTAACCAGTTAAGAGATTGAATCAGTAATTAAAAAAAAATATATCTCCCAACAAAGAAGAAAATCCAAGAACAAGATGCCTTCACTGAAGAATTCTACCAAACATTTTTTTTAAATGCCACTTCTTCACAAATGTTTCAAAAAACTTTAAAAGGAGGAAACACTTCCAAACCTGTTTTAAGAAACCAGTGTTACCCTGACACCAAGGCTAGACAAAGACATTCAAGACAAGAAAACTACAGGTCATTAGCTCTGAATAATATCAATCCAAAAATTCTCAACCAAATGCTAGCAACATATTAAAAGGATCATACACCATGGCCAAGAAGGATTTATCTCTGGGATGCAGGGAGGGGTTCAACATACATAAATCAATAACGTTGTTTAACAGAACAAAAAATAAAAGTCACATGAATATGTCAACTGAGGCAGAAAAATCATTTGATAAAAAATTCAACACCCTTTTATAACAAAAACATTCAATGTACTAGGCCTATAAGATAATTACCTCAAAATAATAAAGAGCACATACAAAAACCCATGGCTAAAATGATACTCAACTATACAGGAAGTTTTAGCAAAATAATTAGGTAAGAAGGAGAGAAAAAGCATCCAATCCTAAAGGAAAAGTGAAACTATCTCTTTGCAAATTTTATAATCACAAATGTAGAAAGCTCTAAAGATTCCAAAAAATGTTAGAAAAAACAAATTCAGTAAAGTTTCAGAATACAAAGTCAGCATACAAACATTAGTTGCATCTCTATACACTAACAATAAACAATCCAAAAAGGACATTAATAAAACAACACCATTTACAATAGTATCAAAAATAATAAAATACTTAGGAATAAACTTAACTAAGGAGGCAAAGACTTGTACATGAAAACAATGAAACACTGCTGAAAGAAATCAATGAAGGCATAAATAAGTGGAAAGACATCCTATATACATGAATTGGATATTTTAATATTGAAATAGTCATAACACCAAAAGTATTGCAGAGTCAAAAAAAATCTCTATCAAAATCCAAATGGCATTTTCACAGACATAGAATTTTTTTTTTTTTTTTTTTTTTTGAGATGAAGTCTTGCTCTGTCACCCAGGCTGGAGTACAGTGGCACGGTCTCAGCTCACTGCAACCACCACCTCCCAGGTTCAAGCAATTCTCCTGACTCAAACTCCTGAGTAGCTGGAATTACAGATGTACACCACCACGCCCAGGTAATTTTTGTATTTTTTAGTAGAGACGGGGATTCACCATGTTGGTCAGGCTGGTCTTGAACTCCTGACCTTGTGTTCCACCACCTTGGCCTCCCAAAGTGGTGGGATTACAGGCATGAGCCACCGTGCCTGAGAAAAATATTTTTTACAGAACCACAAAGGACCCCAAATAGCCAAAACAATATAGAGCAAGAAGAACAGTTAAAGGCCTCACACTACCTAACCTCAAAACACATTACAAAGTTAGAGTAATCAAAATGATGTGACACTGACACAAAGACAGGCATATAAACCAATGGTGCAGAAGAGAGGCCAGAAATAAACCCATTCATAAGTGGTCAAATGATCTTTGACAAGGGTGTCAAGGCTACACAATGAGAAAGACAGTCTCTTCAAGAAATGGTAGTGAGAGAAGTAAAAAATCCACATGCAAAAAAATAAAATTTGAGCCTTATTGTACACCATACAAAAAATCAACTCAAAATGGATTAAAGACATGAACACAGAACTGAAACCATAAAACCTCTTGAAGAAAACAGGAGGAAATCTTCCTAAATTTGGTCTTGGTAGTGATTTCTTGGATTATGACACAAAAAGCACAAGGTGAAAAAGCAAAAGAAAACAATTAAGACTATATCAAACCAACAATCTTTTGCATGGCAAAGAAAACAACCAACAGAGTAAAAAGGCAAACTATGAAATGGGAGGACATATTTGCAATTCACATATCTGATACAGGGTTAATATCCAAAATATATAAGGAACTCCTACAACTCAATGACAACGTATCTAATAACTCAATTTAAAAATGGAAAAAGGGTTTCAATAGACAAAAGGATCAACAAGTATATGAAAGTTGTTCAACATCACTAGTAATCAAGGACATAAAAATCAAAACCAACTGAGACATTACCTCACACTTGTTTGGGTGGCTGTTATCAAAAAGTCAAAAATAACACGTGTTAGTAAGGATGTAGAAAACTGAGATTCTTGTGTGCTCTTAGTGGGAATGTAAAGTAATGCAACCACTATGGAAAACAGTATGAAAGTTCCTTTAAAAATAAAAAAGAAAACTACCATATGATCCAGCAATCCCACTGCTGGATATTTATTCAAAATAATTATGAATATTTTACAGCATTGCAGCATTATTCATACTAGTCAAGATATGTAGACAACATAAATGGCCATTGATGAATAAATGGATAAAGAACATGTAGTATATGTACACAATGGAATATTATTCAACTTATTTTTTTTTTATGAGATGGAGTCTCGCTGTGTCACCCAGGTTGGAGTTCAGTGGCACAATCTTGGCTGTACTGCAACCTCCACCTCCTGGGTTCAAGCGATTCTCTTGCCTCAGCCTACTGAGAAGTTGGGATTACAGGTGTGCACAATCACACTCAGCTAATTTTTGTATTTTTAGTAGAGAAGGGGTTTCACCATGTTGGTCAGTCTGGTCTTGAACTCCTGACCTCATGATCTGCCTGGTATGGCCTCCCAAAGTGCTGGGATTACAGGCATGAGCCACCATACCTGGCCTATTCAATTTTAATAAAGAAGAAAATCCTATAATATGCTATAACATGGATGAAACTTAAGGACATCATGCTAAGTAAAATAAGCAAGTTGCTGAAGGACAAATACTGCATGATTCCACTTATATAAGGTGTCTAAAGTAGTCAAACGCATAGAAGGAGAAAGTAGAATACTGATTTCTAGCGGCTGAGGGGAGAGGAAAATAGGGAGTTGTTCAATGGGTAGAGTTTTGGTCATGCAAGATGAAAAATTTCTGGAGCACTGCAGTACAATAATAGGAATATAATTAATGGTACTGCATCATACACTTAAAATTTATCAAGAGGGTAGATTTTATGTTATATGGTTTTTACTACAATAGAAAAAGCAGCATAAAAAGTCAGAGATGCTCGATAATTCTCCACATTCACCCCCCATACACATACTCACAAGCCCAGGCACAGACATATATTTAATTTTTAGCAAGCTGCAAAGCATGATTGCCATATATATATACATATATATATATACATATATATATAAACGTATATATATACACATATATATATACATATATATATACACATATATATATACACATATATATATACATATATATATATTTGCATATTTACTATGATGCTCTCCTATAAAAAGCATTACAGGAACTTTCCTGAAAGCTTTGTCCTATAGGGTTTCTGCTATCAACACAAGGTGTCTAATTTGCTTCTCAGTGTTTGCTTCATGGATATAACATTTAATATTCATGACAGCCTAGTATGGTGGGACTTGTAGGACCCTTTTTATAGGTAAGAAAATTAGGCAAAAAAATATTAAGAGAGAATAGACTAAGTGGTATGTTTTAGGCTGAAATTAGATATATCAAACTCTAACATCTAGAATTTTATCCAGAATTTTAATCCAAGAGAATAATTGGGAATTTTGATTATCTGTTATCTGAGTTATTACTAGGAGATCCTGGGCAAGAAAATAACTTCATTTTAACTTCTATATTTATAGTTCATAAAATTTAATAAATATAAATTCAAGGAGTTATGGAAAGATAAAATATTAAAATACATTTATTAAAATTAATCCTTTAGAAAAATTATAAAAACACAATAAATTACTGATTATTTTTACACAATATACTCTGCACAATATTATGCCACTTGTTATCATTTATTTTCAATAATTTCTGTTTTACAACTGTGTCCATTTCTTGAGAACATGGTACATTTCTTATTCATTCGTTTTATATCTAGCACAAGTACAATGTAACAAATAATTTCTAAAAATGCAAAAGAAAAAGAAACCTCGCTATTACTTTTCTGGAAATGTAATTAGATTTCTTGAAGTCCAAAACTTATAAAACATAAACACTTAGATATTATGACATTTAATTTAAACTCTTATTTGGAAAAAATATTTATGACTTCTAGATTTACACAGATAGGACAGAAACTTGAAAAATGAGACTGTTTAAATCTCATCTGAGGAGTATGACAAATTCTAAGAGATTCAAAGTTATAGTTATAGATTCTGCACAATTGTAAATATAACTCATAGACATATGTTACTAGAGAAGTACAATGATTTTCCTTTTGCCTTTAAATCTCGATAATGGCCCCAACTCTGTATAGCTCTGAAAATTTTGTTCGAGGTATGAAGCAGTACCTGTAATGTACCTGAGGTATAATTTTATAGAGACCTCATGTTCTCATGATGTAAATAAATGGCATTCTGCATCAATGATTGAAGACTACAATAACGTTTTCTTTACTCTCAGCAAAATAGCACAGTAAGCAGAAAAATACACAACATGAAGTAAAAAAATGACCAAATCAACAAAGCTTTGATACTCAGCCTGTATGTGCCAATTTAGTAATGAGACACCCTGCGGTGCAGCTACAAAAGACATTGAAAAAAGAACTCTGCTTCAAAAATTATAAGTGGTTTAGTTTTATATATTTAAAAATAGTGTCCTCAGTAATTATATATTTCATTTCACCAATAATATCTTTCTCAAAGTATTTAATAACCCTATTTATTTCTTAGTAAAAATTATATTTTATCCACTATGAATTTTGAAGATTATATTTTAATAATTTATTAATGTATGGAAATGCATATGTATGTAATACATAAATATTTGTTATTTTAGACATGTTTTAAAATATTAGACATTCATGTTGAAAAAGCAATTCAAATAAGATAGAGATATAATACAAAAAAATACATAGAACACATAGTTTTAAAGATAATTTTAATACCTAAAATGTGTACAATTTTACTTAAGATTTGATTCCACTGTATACCAACAATATATTAACTAACTAAAGGTAATACTATAGATTGGGTCCACTTTGTTCTAATTTCATTGTCAAATCATGCTTCCTATTAAATATTTCTTCTTTGCTCTATGGATTTAATATCACAATTTCTGGATTACCAAGACAAATATGTTGACACATAGTATTATAACTAATATTTTTATAGTTCTTGCTTTTACAGCTTCAATGGGAAAACCAAATCAATCCCAAATGCAACCTACCATTTTTCTACACTTATGGGTACCTAATATCCTAACTTTAAGCTAATTAAATATTTGTGAGTTAAATAAATCATGAAAAGTAAATATATTTTTAAGTAAAGATAATTTGCGACTCTAAAAATTATGCTATGTATTTTTAAATGTTTAACTCTTTATGCCAAGTGTGACTTTTAATAATATTTATGTGCTTTTTTTCTGTACTCTATTTGAGATGAAAAGATTCCCAAATTGTTAGAGATACTATATAAAATGAATAGATTAAATGTCTTTGCAAATTTCCTTCCAGGAAGGATGTAAGATGAGAAACAAAACCTTTTAATCCCAAAATTAAGAATGAAATTCATAGATGTTTAGTAGACATTTAATTATAATCAAAATTGTAGGTAAATCATATGAAGTCTAATACCTTTTAACAACTTTTCAATATCTAATAGGCAGATGCCTTTTACAAGGTCCTGTTACAGAAATCTCTAAAGGAATTAATTACTAGAGGAGAAGGCAGGAATGAAACCAAACATCAAGCAAGGCTGTACCTTTAATTCTAGAAAGATTTGATGGTCTGTAGGACACAAAGTTAGATAAAGTCAGGCAGATCAGAACCAGATCTATCAATCTATGATTCTGTACAGAGCTCAGCACAGTTCAGCACATAACTAGCAAGCTAGCAACAACAGCGACAAAAGAGCCTGACTGAACTGAGGAATTTCATATGGTAAATTTTAGTATAGGATAGAGTTGCTTTGAACTCTCTTCCTTATCCATTCATGCAAATACTTTGGATATTTTTTCACAGTTTCAATTCCCACATTTTTAAGTTACTGAGATCTGACATCTCTGTGCCTTCTAACCCCAAACTCTGAGCAAGATTTTGAGAAACAGTGCCCATAATAGCAATTTCCTTGCAATTTCTCCAAAATGCCAGTCATAAGTCATGCCCTCTATGTGGATTATTCTTCTATATTCCCAGAAGAAGCTAAGAAAATATATATTAACATTTTCTACCATGCATAAAAAATATCTTCAATGTAATAATATTATACAAAGTAATGATGACAATATATTAGCAACTGTTTATTGGACACACAATTTTGCTAGGAAATACTATCTCCCTAATTTTAGAAATGATAAAAACGGAGCTAAATGATTAATAATCTAGCTCACAATAGCCAACAAACTGGTAAGTGTAGAGGTAGAATTCAGATCCACAGTGTCTATGACCTTAGCCACTACAAGATATTATACACATTTGTTTTATTTTCAATTCTTGCTGGTACATTTTTATCATTCACCTTAGACTGGAGAGAGATAAAATGCAAGGGTGCAAAAGGGGGAAATAAAGACATTGAAGGTTATACAGAAAAGGTTTAAGGACGATCATAAAAGGAAGCTTTAAAACCTAAACAGAATTAGCAGTAGTACTTCTGCTCAACATTTAACAAGCTTCATATATTCTACAGATTTCAATGAACACCATTTCTACATCTGAATTCATTCATTCTCACTTAAATGTGTAATTAAGAATGGATGCGTTATCAAATACAAGTTTCATTATATGAAAAGTGCTCACTATGTAAGTCACAAACAGTATATAAAACTGAATATATGGTATAAACCCAAATTTCATAACTCTATTAATAAAACAATATGTAGGTATAGATGTATAGCATAGTCAGATAATTTCTGCTCACACCATACTTTAGCCACTGGAAGAAAATGGTATTTTATAAATGGAGAGAAACACAAATACTTAAAAACTCAGAAGCCAGCACATATACACATCCACCTCTCCTCTCTGTAACAAGATAAATTACTTGTTAATATTTTCACACCTAAATAAATATGCAAGCACACGAAGCAGGCATGGATAGGTGTGACCCTTAAATTAAGGGTAATCAATTGAAAAAGCCATTTCTTGGGCCTGGCAGTCTCTCAGTTGGTAGAAGCTGAGCTATGCCAGCTGCAGAGGTCTGGGTCTAAGCTAGCTTTTGTGGTGACTCTAATTCAGAGAGGGCCAACATAAGACAGGCAGCAGGGTGCCACACCCACAGTGACTGTGCATGCTGCAACCATCACAGACATGCACAAAGAACTGAGTCACTTGCTCACCGTGCTGAGAAAATCAGCTGTTAGCCTTAGAGTGTGATCTGTGAAATGTAAACATATGTAATTTTAAGTGATTTCCACTAACTTGCTTGCCTGTATATCAATGAGTCATTTGTTTGTATGAATTTTTGTTTCTATACAAACTCTGCTTTATATAACTCTGAGTCAATGATTGATATCTCAGAGAGAAGTGAATTGGTTGGCATTTTACATTCATTAAAATAAATCCCATTTGTAAACAAATATCAATAGTTGGGTCACTAGAAACATGTTCTGGTTAGGATATCAGGCTAACATTTATCTTATTGAAGTCTCATTTCTAATGACAATAATTCTACTTTGTGGACCCCCAAATATGTTGGTCCCTAACTCATTAAAGACTGGCTTCTTTTCTTTCACAAGCTTTATTTAAGGATAGGGTCTCCAATAGATGTCACCATGGAGGTAGCCTATGTGCATTAAATTGGTGCTTTCTAGAAACAGTGTATATTCTTACAAGGAGAATATACTTATGAAGGAAAAATAATATATGACAAACATAGAATGATATCCTCTCTCTGTAAATGGCAACATCTTTCATTGGTCCAGTGATTTTTTTTTCCTCTCTCTCGGCTTCCCTTTAGTTTCTGTTGATTATGTTCACAAAAATATATCCCTTTCTCTCTGAAAGGGAGATTGTGGCTTAAGGGCTGGACCAAAGTTAGACATGATAATATGTGATAATGAAGAATAATACAAGACAGCTAAAACTTCTGTTTGCTTTTAATATGCTCAAGTTATAGGTGGTTTAAATGACCTGAGGGTTAAAGGACAGTCACACACAGACTTAATTCAAAAGACCTAAGTTTCTTAATGAAGTTGTGGGTTTTGAGAAAAAGAGGAGAGAAGGCAGAGTGCGTTCACTGGAAGTGAAGGGCTATAGAAACAGCCCACCAGAGAAATGATAAAACCAAATACAGGAGACATGAATAGGACGCAGAAAAAGCAAGACAAATGGGAAAGAACCTCAATCCTATTGTTCATGATGGGGGCTTCGTAGCCAAACACAAATCAGAAAATTTCCTGAAAGCAGCCTTAATGGCTGCTTAGTGCCTAGTGGGATAGCAGTAAAAGCTTCCAGTCAAAATCTTCCAGTCTGTGGGTGCCCACCTCCCTCAGAGATCCCCTGTTCCACAGACACCCTGGCTAATCTCGTGCAGGGCAGCTGAATAGGTCTGACAGGACATCACGGTGCCTGCCCTTTAGCTGCTCCTGACACCACATTCTATACCATGGCCAGAAAAGGATCAGATTCTGTTTGTAATTTCTTCCAATTTGTAAGTGATAATTTTGAAATCAGTTCAAAGTTCTTGCCCCTTCTCCCATTTTCAGCAATAAAGAGATTAAAAAGAAAATTAGCACAACATTCTCTCAGCTTTGACCAACTCCCCTGAAGTCAGGGAAAGGACATCATAACAGGAATAACAAAGACGGGGAATTTCCCATGGGACTGGAGATGCACAGACGGCAAAAGGCAGGGCAGAGGCCATAAGCAGAAAAGCCTCCACTTCAATCCAGAAGTGAGGGGTTAGGCCACATTAACAAGACTGAAGACCACATGGGTCTCTGAGGCTCACACTGGTAAATTCTGAAGCAAAGTAAAAAAAAAAAGACTGCAGATCACTGGGAGAATCTAAGGGGGTCTGATATTTCACAAAATTCAAAGCACTCAAATAATTTTGTTGTGTACTGACTTGATTCAATTGGCAATTATTTCCAGAAATAATTTCCAGTTACTTCATTTATTTGAGAAGTGCAAAGTGACATAATGCTTGAAGAGTGTTTTAATTCAGCTTGTTTATAAGGTCATTGATTTGGAATGAGATCAAGAAATATCCTGATACAAAAGTTCTGACCAACAAAAATTAAATAACTTTAAAATTCGTAGAATAATTTTAAAATCATGTTTAAACGTAGCTGCCAAAAAAAACTCAAATAAATTTTGCCAAATAGATTAGTTCATTTAATCTATTGCCAAAAGCTAGAACAAAAACAGGACTTAAATTTTTTTCTAGAAATACAAATAATATGAAGTGTCATTTTTCTAATATGTCAGAATTATATAAAAAATTAAGACAGCAGAAACAAAGAACTCAAGTCCATGTCTATATGCATGTCTGAAATACTCTTCCACAACTTGGTTCTCAAAAAGTCACATCATAACATTTCTATTACTATGCTAATTAATGATTATGTCATATATTATATTTCTAAGCACTTTTAAGTAATTTCTACTGGCATTTTTGGGGAGAAGGTACATAAATCAAATTAACACTCGATTTTCCCTATGAAAAAATTGGTATAAAGAATACAAGTGAGTTTCAACATCACAAGAACACTGGCAGATTCAAATTTGAACTCAGCTTTTTTCTTTTTATTTCTGCTTCTAATGCACTGAGTCAGCAATCTGTAGGGCATCCAAAATGATAGTTATTTGGGAGAGCTTCACACAGGTAATCACTGTCCAGAGTCAAGTCCAGGAAAACTCAACAGTTTTAGATTCACAAGCTAAACCTACATTAGGATTCGTAATTTTGCTTCATAATTGAGAGAATCCATGCAAAAGCCTTTTGTTTCTGAAATAATTTTAAGTGATCTGGAGAGAGCAGAATCTTTTAATGATTTGAAGTTTGTTATGTTTGGAACACACTTGGGTATTTAAAAGAAAAAAGTACATGCCCTAATAAGAATAATCATTGGCTTTTTTATTAGAATCTATTAAATACTGGCTTTCAAAATGTGGATTTCTAAGACACAGACTACTATAACTTTTGAAACTAATGCAAGCTGACATTTTTCTCTGCTGATGCTCATATTAGACTCACATTAGAAGAGTTTATTATTCCATAATAGCTCATTTGGGTTCATGTTGTATAACTGGGTCTGCAGGGCTTGGCTCAGTCTTCAATGTTGGCAGACTGAACAGAGATAGCTTAAAAGATAGTTTGAAAATATATATGGAAGGGAAAATAAACCTTTTAATTATCTACTCTATGCCAAGCATAATGTTAATTGCTGGAAACACAAATCAATATTGCAAAGGTTGCAATTTAATGAGGGAGATGGACGACTGCAAATAAGGAGTGCTTGTATTCAAAAGCTGTTTGCCAGACTGATGACGGCCATGTTATGTAATTTCTCAATACTTTTGTTTTTAAGTTGTCAAAAGGGGATATACTTAACTAATCATTTTTTAAGCAAAGATTTTATACTTATGGACATTTTATCATTTAAAACACTGTTTGATATGATCCCTTCCTGCTTCTAGAAAGCATCTTCATGACACCCAGGATGCTTGATTAAATTTATTTACATAATGTTTCCACTCTACTCTACTACAAGTCTGTTAATGGCATGGGGTGTTTATAAACTCGGTGTCCTGCAGAGTGAGCACATAGTAGGCAACTAGTCATTGCTAAATAAAAATTCTTTGAAGCAGAGAGGAAAAACAAATTACAACTACCTACCAGATAGTAAAAGAAATAAGGTAGCAATTCGAACTGGGTCTTGAAGAGGAAGTAGGAGTTTTGTAGGTAGACAAGAGAAAGGAAAGTACCCCAAGCACATGAAATATGCATGGACTTATTTAATATCAGTATGTCAGAGAAGGTATGCTTTTTTTTCCCAGATATTTTAATTATGGGTCCCTTATATCTTTTGAATTTCACTGTGGGATGATTGATTAGGATCAGCCAAGATAATCATAACTTATCAATTGGCAGGCATTATAGTATACATATGGAAAGTAAGAGTTTCGAAGTAGGTCTCAATAGTGCAATGAAGGCATAGATCAATGTATTGAATTGATCCCCAATTTGAAGAAAGTTGTTTTATGTGGAAAAGAGACAAGTATCTCATAGTTTTTGAATAACTACTGAGAAATACAGTATGCACTCCTAGAAGTTTAATTTACTCACTAAAGTTATAGCATTATTATTTCAGCATTTATAATAGAGATCTCTTAATGTTAATTTAGTTTCCCAGAGTGATTAACTAGGCTCTTTGGAGTCGTTTGCATGGTGGTAAGTGTACCTGAATTTCACTAACTTTTTATTATTTCATATCTCCTAGCTACTGAAAATCTCTTTTTAATTTGAAGTGTGTGTCATAAAAGTTAGAGTTTATTTAATAATAACTTTGCTGTCTTTATAAAAGAACTGTATTTCTTCAACTTTAGATATCATGGACTACAAGATCACCATCTATTAGAATAACTTTGAAGGGAAATGCGTAAGTACAATGGATGAACATATCAAATGTTCATTCTAATTTGATAAAGAAATACATTACAAAATATGCAATTTGCAATCAAAAATACGATAATTAGAAAATACCTGAAAACATAAAGAAAAAATCACCCATAATCTAGCTATAATAAATTTTTATTAATAATAACAGAGAGTAATACCTCAATCTATGGTCAGGACAAAACTCCCTTGATGACATAAACTTGTACTGTATATTCCCGGCCCTTAGAATAGCACATGTGACTTTGGAGAGGCTGAATTCATCTTTGACCCCAGTGGCAGCAAACAATCCAGATGAAATCAACTAATATGCCACATCTGGTTAGAGCTGCTGATGGTCATATTTATCTTGCTCTTTTCTAGAAAGTGTGCCTGATGGAGCCATGCACTGGAAAGCAATGCCAAAAAATGGAGAGACAGTATTCTAAGAGTACAATTTTGGGGGACTAGGTCAAAAGCCATTTCATAATTTTAAGTTCCCCTATTTGTTAGCCCATAAAATCTCCTTTTAATTGCAGGCTAGTCTGAGATAATTTGTGTTTTTTTGAGGCTCGCTCTGTCACCCAGGCTGGAGTGTTGTGGTGCAATCTTCACCTCCCAGGTTCAAGTGATTCTCATGCCTCATCCTCCTGAGTAGCTAGAATTACAGGCACCCACCATCATACTGGGCTAATTTTTTGTATTTTTAGTTGAGACATGGTTTCTCTGTGTTGGCCATGCTGGTCCCAAACCCCTGATCTCAGGTGATCCACCCACCTTGGCCTCCCAAAGTGCTGGGATTACAGGTGTGAGTCACTACACCCAATGGGAGATAGTTTTTTTGTTTGTGTTTTTCTTTAACTCTTAAAAGAGAGTCTTGATTAATACAATACATAAATGTTACAAAGACACATTCTCTCAGAGCAAAATGAGATTACTCCACCCTGCTTCTCTCTGTCTCTTACACCTTAAAAAATGACTTACCATCTCCTATAATACAAAGTTTCTAAAATAGTATCATAAAATCTTTTATTTCACAAATATAAACTAGATTTGAAATTCAGATGTCCTAGGGAGAACCCACAGTGAAGTTGGAAACTAGCACATATGCTAAGGCCTTTGAAGTAATTGGACAAGACAGAGAACAGAAATATGAACAAATCTTCAAAATGGGGGGAGTAAACCATTTATATACCTTCTCTGGTTTACTTAGATTATTTTTTGTAATATACCTTTTAACCACTCTAATTTACTAATGCCCAGTCTCTTAAAGTGGAGTCCACTTCACTCCACTTTAGCAATGATTGAATGTTGGCTTTTTAAATTATTATTTCCCTTAGCAATTAAGGACTACGGAAAATCTGAAGACTCATTAACGGGACCATTTTCACCAGAAAAAAAGATTATGTGTTTTGCTTTATATGAGGTAATTTTTATAGAATAGCATAAAATTGTTAAAGGATTTAACTGCAATAATTGCTGGATTCTCGTATGATTTCTAGACCATATGTACACAATACTACATTGGAAATCAAGCAAGCAGGAATTAGGACAGCTTGACTGAGTAGCATTTGGGATATGGCAGCTTTCATTTCTTCTCCAAAATGTAAACTCTGTTAATAATATCTTAGAAACTTCAGATTGGCACTACTAATACTCATGTGATCTATTGTAAATCATTTGCCAATTATTTATAAATGCTACACATGCTTGCATACACTCACACATCCATACACATACAAAAGTGTATGTGTAATCCTAAAGCATTTTAATAATTTTAAATATTATTAAAACTAATAGAGTAGAAATTTTTTATCTAATTTAGTAATGGCAGTAAACAAAAGGCATTAAAATAGAACAGAAAAGACTTACGCTCCACAGGCTTTTACATTTGTTTACTCAACATATATTTCATTAATATTCTATGGCTCAGAATAATCACAGAAGCTCAAGATGGTAGTGACCTCAAAAAGATTATCTATTCCCTTGCTCTAGCGTTACAAGTGAGAACAATGTTACATTAAGTCAAATGCGCTATAGAAGGTTATGAAATGATTACTGGCAAGTCCAGATTTGTATTAAAAACACATTCAGTGGCCCAACAGTCTTCTTACTTCTTATAGCACTTTAAGTAATTTACATTTACAAAAGATACCTCTGTTTTTATCTGCTCCACAGTCATTCTTCTACTAACAAGATCTTATTTTCATTTTGAAAATGACTACCTTCTTATGGAATTTAATTTTGTGGAATTCTCAAAAAGGAATTTTACTCTCTCTTGATCAAGGTATGCACATATGGCCAGACCAATTGGACTTGTTCTCTTGGGAGGGAATTTGAACCCTCATATTTTGCCTGTGAATATGGAAAATGCTATAACTATATTGTAAAATTTTGGCAGTTTCTTAGAAAGTTAAACACAATTTGCCATATTACTCCGTAGGCGTATTCCTAGATATTTATCATGATAATGTAAACATCTATCAACAAAACAATCTGTATGCAAATGTGCATAACAGCTTTATTCCAAATAGCCAAAAACCAGGAACAACTTGAATGCCTCACAAATGAAGAATGGATAAATGAATTGTGGTTAATCTATACAATGGAATACTACTCAAACAATATAATAAATGTACTGCTAATATATGTAACAACGTGGATGAATCTCACAAATATTATGCTATGGGAAAGGAGACAGACACTCGATCATGTACTGTATGATCCTGTTTACATAAACTGTGGAATAAGCGAAACTTTAGGAACAGAAAAGAGATCAGCTTTCCCCAGGAGTAGAAAGGGAAAAGGGGTCTGGCTTCAAAGATACATGAAAAACTCTGAGATAAAGTAATGTTCTATATCCAGATTGCTGTGGTGGAGCAGGACCGAACAGACTTACAAAACTTATCAAACTACACGATAAAATGAGCGGCTTTTTATGAATGTATCTTAAGCCTCAATAAACCTGACATTAAAAATTATTTTTAAAAGAAAAATAAAGACATTATCCAAATAAAGAAAAATGGAGGCAATTGGTCAGCAGCAGACCATCACATTACAAGAAATACAAGAAAGGACGTTCTTTAGACTAAAGGGAATTCATACCAGATGAAAAATCAGATTCACAGAAAGGAATACAGAGAAATGAAAAGATTTCATATAGAGGCAAATATAAAACACTATCTATTTTTTCCTTCTATTAACTTATTTGAAAGGCCCTTGTCTATTTAAAATAATGATATTTATATTGTATAGTGGAATTTCTAATGTATATAAAACTAAAATATAACAATAGCACAAAGAACAGGGCTAAGTAGGAATAAACTTTTGTTTCTTACATTAGGCCGAGATGGGCCGATCATGAGGTCAGGAGTTTGAGAGCAGCCTGACCAACATGGTGAACCCATCTTTACTAAAACTACAAAAATTAGCTGGGCGTGGTGGCGGGCACCTGTAATCCCAGCTACTCAGGAGGCTGAGGCAAGAGATTGCTTGAACCCAGGAGATGGAAGTTGTTGTGAGCAGAGATTGTGCCACTGCACTCCAGCCTGGGCAACAAGAGTGAAACTCCATCTCCAAAAAAAAAAAAAAAAGAAAATTAACTAAGTTAATTCTAACTTAAGTTTCTAACTTAAGAATCTAAAAGAATGAACAATTTAGAGTGAAAAGCATGAAAAAATAATAAAAATTAAAACAACAGTCAAAAGTTGTTTTCTTGAAATCACTAATATAACTGATAAACCTCTAGCAAGATTGATCAAGAAAAAAAGAAAATACATATCACAAGTATCAGGAATTAAAGCAGCAACATTGCCAAATATCTTCATGGTAGCCTACAGAGAATTGTATAGCTAACATTCTGCTAATAAATTTAACAACTTTGATTACATCATCAAATTCTCTGAAAATACAACTACCAGAACCATAATACAATAAAAAAGAGAAAATCCAAATAGCTTTACATCATTAAAGAAATTAAATTTGTACTCAAACATTCTACAAAGAAAACTCTGTTTCTAGAGGTTTTCAGTGGTGAATTCTATCAAGATATAAAAAGAAACAATATCAATCTTGCACAAACTTTCAGAAATAGAGAAGCAGAAAATACAACTCATTTAACAGGTCAGTATAATTCTGACACCAAATCTCACATGAAAAAAATAATTATAAGAAAATATTTTGGACAATAAACCTCCTTATTATTAATATAAAATTGTTTACTGAAATATCAGAAAATTAAATATAAAAGAATTTATAATATAAAATATAAAAGAGTTCATAATATACAATAACTAAATTGGGTTTATCACAGGAGTGCAAAGTTGCATTTGAAAACCAATCAATGCAATTAATTACATTAATAGAATAAAAAGAAAAGCCATATGATCATTTCCACAGATGTATGAAGGTATTTAAGAAAGTTAAATATCCATTCATAATAAATAATAAAAACTCTCAATGAAAGGAATAGAAAGGAATTTTCTCAATCCAATAAAGGACATTCATTAAAAACCTACAGGTAAAAATCATACTCAATTGTAAAAGAGTACAAATTATACTCAGTGATAAATAACTGTTTTCCCCTAATATCATAAATATGACAAGAACGTATGCCCTCATTATTTCTATTCAACATTGTAATAGATGTCTTCACCAGTGCAGCGATGCAAGAAAAATAAATTTTAAAATCATAAGACTAAACAGAAAGAATTTAAACAGTCCGTATTCACAAATAACATGATTGTTTTTATTGAAAATTTTAGGGCAGAATATATACACAACTTTAAAACTAATTTTAATTTATTTTCTCACCATCAAATTGCTTATTTGTGTCTCCCCAACTGCTCACAAACTCTTCTTCATGCTTCCATTTCTGCTTAGCATGGATATCCTCTGTTTTGAGAATATAGTCCATGGTGCAGATCCTCTCCAACTCCAAGGTCATTTCAAGAATAAGATTTGTGTATGCTAATCCTACACTATCTAAAAGCAATCTCTAACACCACAGCCAGGTAAATCCACAAAGATGGGAAAAAACCAGGGCAAAAAAGGTGAAACCATCAAAGACTAGAACACCTTTTCTCCTTCAAGGGATCACAACTCCTCAACAACACAGGATCACAACTTGACCGAGAAGGAGTGCGAAGAATTGACGGAAACAGGATTCAGAAGGTGGATAATAACAAACTTCTCAGAGCTAAAGGAACACGTTCTAACTCAATGCAAAGAAACCAAAAACCTTGAAAAAAATTAGACGAAATGCTAACTAGAATAACCAGCTTAGAGAGAACATAAATGACTTGATGGAGCTGAAGAACACAGCACGAGAACTACGTGAAGCAAACAAAAGTTTTAATAGCCGAATCAATCAAGCAGAAAAAAGGATATCAGAGATTGAAGATCAACTCAATGAAGTAAAAAGAGAAGGCAATATAAGATGAAAAAAAAGTGAAAGAAACGAACAAAGCCTCCAAGAAATATGGGATTATGTGAAAAAACCTAATGTACGCTTGATCGGTGTACCCGAAATATGACAGGGAGAATGAATACAAGCTGGAAAACACTCTAGGATATTATGCAGGAGAACTTCCCAAGCCTAACAAGGCAGTCCAAATTTCAAATTCAAGAAATACAGAGAACTCCACAAAGATATTCCTCAAGAAGAGCAACCCAAGGTACATAATTGTCAGATTCACCAGGGTCGAAATGAAGGAAAAATGCTAAGGGCAGCCAGAGAAAGGTCAGGTCACCCATAGAGGGAAGCCAATCAGACTCACAGCAGATCTCTTGGCAGAAACTCTACAAGCCAGAAGAGAGTGGGGGCCAATATTCAACATCCTTAAAGAAAAGAACTTTCAACCCAGAATCTCATATCCAGCCAAACCAAGCTTCATAAGTGAAGGAGAAATAAAATCCTTTACAAACAACCAATTATTGAGAGATTGTCACCACCAGACTTGCCCTACAAGAGCTCCTGAAAGAAACACTAAGCATGGAAAGGAACAAATACCAGTCACTGCAAAAGCAAACCAGTTGGCAAAGACCAAAAATGCAATGAAGAAAATGAGTCAACTAGTGAGAAAGAAAACCAGCCAGTAACAAAATGGCAGGATCAAATTCACACACAAAAAATATTAACATTGAATGTAAATGGCCTAAACGCCCCAATCAAAAGACACAGACTGGCAAAAATTTTTTTGCAATCTACCCATCTGACAAAGGGCTAATATCCAGAATCTACAAAGAACTAAAACAGATATACAAGAAAAAACAAACAACCCCATTCAAAAGTGGGTGAAGGATATGAACAGACACTCTTCAAAACAGGACATATATGAGGCCAACAAACATATGAGAAAATGCTCATCATCACTGGTCATTAGAGAAATGCAAATCAAAACCACACTGAGATATCATCTCACGCCAGTTAGAATGCCGATCATTAAAAAATCGGGAGACAACAGATGCTGGAGAGGATGTGGAGAAACAGGAACACTCTTACACAGTTGGTGGGAGTGTAAATTAGTTCAACCATTGTGGAAGAGAGTGTGGTGATTTCTCAAGGATCTAGAAATAGAAATTCCATTTGACCCAGCAATCCCACTATTGGGTATATTCCCAAAGAACTATAAATCATTCTACTATAAAGACACATGCACATGTATGTTCATTGCAGCCCTGTGTACAATAGCAAAGACCTGGAAACCAACCCAAATGCCCATCAATGATAGACTGGACAAAGAAAATGTGGTACATATACACCACGGAATACTATGCAGCCATAAAAAACGATGAGTTCGTGTCCTTTGTAGGGACTTGGATGAATCTGGGAACCATCATTCTCAGCAAACTGACCCAAGATCAGAAAGCCAAGCACCATATGTTCTCACTCATAGGTGGGTGTCTGAACAACGAGAACACTTGGACTCAGGAAGAGGAGCATCACACACAGGGGACAGTTGAGGAGGGGGTAGGGGAGAGACAATGAGGGGTGGGGAGGGAGGGGAGGGTGAGGAGGGATAACATGGGGAGAAATGCCAGATATAGTATGCACCTAAAGTAAAATAAATAAATTATTTAAATAAATAAATAAAAGCCAGAGTTTGCCCACCTTTAGTCTTTCTTCAAAGATGACTATAAAATCAATCATTTCAATACAAATTAACACAAGAGTTAAGGTCTTGATCTGATTAGCTTTGTATCTAAGCACAGAAATCAAGTCCTAGAATTTCAGAAAGAAAAGAATGAGGTATCCAAATAATGTGGCAGTTTACATCCACAGATTAGACTGTAGGCCTGTGCCAAAACAAAACAGGCTGGGTCAGAATTTCACAAACTGTCATTCCATCTGATTTTAGAACATAGCTGCAAATTATTCAACATTTGTTCCATTTACAAGTGGGTTCTGTAACCTTTCTCCCTGAATTTGGATAGACTCCTTCAATCTATGGAATGCTGTAGAGGTGACTGATTTCAGAGGCTTGCTCATAAAAATGCCATACAGGCATGGCCTTGCTCACTGGGACATTCACTTCGTGCCTTGAGCTACCAGGGAAGTTCAACTACCCTGAAGGCACTGAGCTGCGATAAAGCCCAGGTCACACATAGAAGCCACATGTCAGTGCTCTGGTTGAGTTCCAGATGAGCCCAGCCTAAAAGTCACACCAGACCTGTACCAGACTTAGAAACAAAGAAGCTCTAGATGATTCCATCCTCCAGCCATTAAAGTAAACTCCTGCCTTTCAAGTCTTTTCAGCTTAGGCCCTAGACATTGCAGAGAAAAGACATCCCTACTTTCCTGTGTCCAAATTCCTGATTTCAGAATCCAAGGACATAATAAAATAGTTATTGTTTTACTCTGTTACATTTCAGGTGGTTTGTTATGCAGCATTTGATATTAGAATATTTGACAACTACAAGATTTCATTGGGGAATCGTATTAGAATACTACAGTATGAACAGGCACTTGTGAGAACAAGGGCATTGAGAATAATGCACAGACATCTGCTCCTCATTCAGGCAAAAAAGACCCGGAATAGAATATGAGTTCAAGGCCACATAACCTTGTTAGCTGTCTCCCTTGACAGTCAGCATGGCTTCCATTGCTTCATGTGCTGCAAAATTCTTATGCGGGGAATAAATAATTCTATGTTCCATGCCAGTTAGATATATCAAATAAAAATAGATAAAACGCTAAATCAAATATATACCCTCTTCACGAACCAACAGGGTATCCTGAATCTAGAGTATATATGAATGCTACATAGTTAGGTTTATGATTTAAGTTAGAATAATCTGACTATGTGGAGATGAAACAATCTAACATGAAGCACTTGGAAGAAATTGTGTGAAAGTATTCTAGGACAAACAGTAAACAATAAAAAACCAAAACCCTACAATTCCAGCCTAATCTGATAGGGCTGATGGATGGGTGAATCATTTTTAAATTACTTACTAGCAAATGTAAATTCCAGCTCTTAGGGCTTGAACATCAATAGCCATGCCATTCATGTAGAGAGTTGTTTCACCAGCCTTCAGGAGGATATCTCCACTGTATTCTCATCCATTAAATATTATCTTGAGGGTCCTGTCTCTAATTCTTCTATGGTCTCACTTTCTACATTCTGGGTGACCACACCCATTCTCACAGCTTCAACTAATAGCATTCCCACTTTGAAGCTACTTAATCTACAAATTATCTTGGGTGTTTCTAATCAACTCTTGGCTTTGATCTCCAATTGCTTGGTTGACACATTTGGTTAGAGATCCCCTGGACCCCTGTACCCAAATTCAACATAATAATAGTTTGCTTTCTATCTACGCTCTTCCTCAGCCCATAATCTCTTCCACCTGTATGCTCTATTTGCGTTGACACTATCAGTCATCCTTCTTCCAATGATAGATGACATAATTAGAATAATAGTTGATTCCAAGAAAAATAAGTGGAGAAATGATTTGCAGGCGAGCCAGCTAACAGAAAAATATACTCAATCAGGCCTCCCAAAGACAAAAACTGCTACCCTAGATACTAACGCTGTGGTAGATCTCATAGAAGAATGGAACAGGATCCAAGCTGCAAAACATGCAGCTCAATGACAGGGAGGTAAATCAAGAAACAAGCTGCCAGTTGTTTAAGCTAAAAACTTTAGTCATCCTCCACTTCTCTGTACCTTTAGATACCACATCCTGGATCATTCTCAATCTGATGACAGTTTATGTATTTTGTCATCCCTTCATCCCCTCTCTGCATAAAAAATTTCTCCTCCAATTCTTCACCTAGCATTCTAACTTGACATGTTCTTGCATAATGCTGCGCCTTTTACAAATTCTGTTTCTCTAACTACACTGTCATCGCTGTTGCTTTTTAACTTACAAATTCCTACTCATCTCTCAAGTTCCAGTAAAACTGTCACTTATTCTGGGAATCCCTGAATTCCAAGCTAATTGTTCACACATCTATTTTCTCAAGCTCTTGGCACATATTTTATTTCTCAACTCATGGCACTGTTTATAATTGTATTCCTTCTACTCTAGGCTGTAAGCACTTTCAGGTCAGGAATGAAATTTCATTATTCTTTTAATTCAGGGTGTTTGTTATACAATCTGCTATATATAAGCACTTACTAAAATTTTACTTAATGCACAAGTGACTAATAAAGTGATCCAGACTGAAATTCAGAGCCATGGGTCTATACAATTCTGAAATGATAAAAATATAAAATGAAAGAAATATTGCTGGAAGTTTAACACGAGAAACAAAGATTGAGGCAAACACACACACACACACACAATAAATCATTAACATATTCATTTCATAGATTTAAAAAATTGAGAAAGAGAGATTAAGCAACTTGCTTATGGTTGTAGCTCATAAGGAATCAGGATTTATATCTATGGCTGTCTTACTCTAACATCTGTGCTTTCAGCCACTGTGCTTAGTTAGTTGAAGCCATTTTGACCTGCCTATCCCTGTTGGCAGATGTCCCACGACAAGCCTGAGGACAGCTGTAGAGAGAAGAAAGAGGGGGTGGACTATTACATGGTGATAGCGCATCTACAGGCCCAGGGAGGGCTGGGAGAGAAATGAACTCCAGGAAGCCTGAAGAGAAAGGTGACTAGAAGGTAACAGGGCTGAAGGAGTTAATTAGACATCTCAGGCTCCTCCAGGGTGGGAGAATTTACACAGGATACCAAGATGTGCCGACTTCTCTGGGAGAAGGAAACTGGGTCAGCTCTATAATAAGGTGAAGCATCCAGCTGCCAGAGGGAACATGCCAGCCAGAGAAGGTTTGCAACTATATAACCAAAGATGAAGCTAATGAACTAAATAGGTACTGCTATGGAAGCTTAAGATTTTGAACAGGCAGTAGATGGAAATAATTAGTACATGTACAAGAGTCAAACTCTTTAACCATGTAGAAGTTACTGAGGAAGCGCAGTCACTTCTAGTATGTTTATATTCAAGCATTAGATTATAAACAGGTGAACAATGAGTGTAGGAAGCCTATGCATATAGGAAGCCTTGTCTTTACTGACACGTTCAGCAAATGCCAACTCTGTTCTATTTATGTAACCTCCCAATTTTCCGAAGGGCTAGCTGGTATATTAGTTACATGTGGCCGCTTAACAAATTGCCATAAGCTTAGTAACTTAAAGTAACCCATGTTTTTATATTTTAATTCCTGTGGAGCAAGACACCAGGCCCAAATGAACCTCATCCTCTGCATCAGGGTCTCTCCAAGGTGCTAGACAGGGCTTTGGTCTCATCTGAGGAATTAACTGGGGAGAAATCTGCTTCTGAACTCAAATGGTTATTGGCAAAATTCAGCTTAGTTCTTTGTAGGTTGTTAGATTAGCGGCCTTGTTCCTTTTGGCTCTTGTCCAGAGGCCTCCTTTACTTTCTCACCACATGAGTCTCTTGAACATAGCAGCTTGTTCATGAAAGCCGAGGAAGAGGCTCTATTAGCAAGATGGAAGTCACAATCTTATGTAACCCAATAGAGAGATAGCATCCTATCCCCTTTGCCATATTCTATTGGTTATAATAAAGTCATTAAGACAGCAGACACTCAAGGAAAGGGGATTACATAAGGGTATAGGTATCAGGAGGAAAAATTATTGAGATCCTTTTAGAGACTTCCTGTCACATATAGTTTCATGCATCTCAGTGTGACTGAACTAGGTAAGATTTAGTAGCTGATCGTTCTACTGTATTTTTTATTCTCTCTTCTTAGACTGATGTACTGTTATTCATACCTCTAAAGATAAGTATGGACACAAAAGGATTTTTGTATACGTAGAACAAAGAACATGACAAATAACAGCTTCAAAGTAAGAAGAAAGTACTTTCATAACATTCTCTGGGGTAGAAAGTATGGGCCATCATGACATCTGATCACAAAATTCTCACTTTTCTTTATTTTAGGCACTAAGGGTAGGAGTTTTTAAAAGTTCTCCCTTTAATACATTAAAAGGGAGTATAATTTCTGGTCAGAGAGAAAAGTCTCATAAAACTTTACACAGGTTTACACTTCCCTTCTACATCTTGCAATAAATATGGGATGGGGAGTGGAGGAGAGGGACAATTAGAGTTTTGTACATGATAAATTAGGAATCATACTCAGAAATTATTCATCATATTTTGTACTATCCAGGTGAACAAAGAATAATCATCCAGCCAAAATTTAAACAAGTCCTGGGCTAGAGAGCTACAGTAACCAAAACAACTGTTTTTGGTTATACTATGGTTATACCATGGCATAAAAACGGACACACAAACCCCTGCAGAACAGAAAACTCAGAAGCAAATTCACATACCTAAAGTGAACTCATTTTTGACAAAGGAGCCAAGAATGTACACTGGGGAAAAGACAGTCTCTTCAATAAATGGTGCTGGAAACACTGGACATTCATATGCAAAAGAATGAAAACTAGACCCCTGTCTCTCACCATATACAAAAATCAAATCAAAATGGATTAAATATTTAAATCTAAGACCTCATACCATGAAATTACTACAAAAATCATTGGGTAAAATCTCCAGGACATTTGTCTGGGAAAAAAAAATTTGCTTGGGTAATATACCACAAGCACAGGTAACCAAAGCAAAAATGGACAAATGGGACATATTAGTTAAAAAGCTTATGTGAAAAGGCAACCTACAGAATGGGATTAATAAAGGATTTTTTTGAGAATGTTTTAGCATGGCTTATAAAGTTCTTAGGACAGTTTCCAGCACTTATGTACTCGGTGAATGCCAGCTATTGGTATTATCCTCCACTCAGTGGCGTAAAACAACTTCCAATGGAGTGTACCTTGCTGTGTCCCTGAGTTCCTATACCTTAACCTCCTTCCATGTGCAGGCTGTTATCTCATGGATTTCACACTCAAAACATCTCTAAAATGTCTTGACATAATAATGGACACAGCCAGGAAAGGTAGATTTGCCTGGTATCCTTGTTGTATTCACAGTGAGCCCAATCTCTCTTCTATATTGTGACAATCTTGACATTGATCACAATAGGTCTGAATAAAGCCTTCCTTACTGTGTCAACAAATGTCAGAATACTTTTGTATTTGACAATATTAAGTACCTAGAAGGGCTATAAAGACTGGAGATAACTCAAGGAGATAACTCAAGTCATAGTAAGTGTAGATTTGTAGTAGGCTATTGTCTGTTGCACATGGTCTGGACACTGAAGTTGGTTGTAAAGGTTCGTGTGCATTAAATGTTACAGCTTCAAACGAAGAAGAAACTGCTTTTATAATCATCCTAGGATAGAAATTATTGTCCATGATGATATACAATCATCATGGACTCTCAGATTACAGAAGAGAAAATAGAGATATATAGGAATAGAGATAACAAGTATCATAAAGACTGATATTAAGGATGGAGTCAGGGATTGTATAACTAGCAAAACCCCCAGGCATATGCAAAGCTTCCCAGTTATTCTGTTAATAAGGGACATAAGATCCTAAGTATTTATTTTATATCCTATGAGATCATCGTGTCAGTTGGGATTAAAGATTGTAAACACAGGCAGATGTCTTTGTATATGAAGAACATTAAAAATGGCACACACACACAAAAAAAAGAAAATAAACTGACTTTGGTGGTCCAGAAAGTTACGGGGTATGATGACTTTTGAGAAAAGAATGAAAGTCCAGAGCAGAGGAAAAAGGGAGTCATGTTGTGAACATCACTACCAGCGCCAGCAGGCTGTGCACCTGGCACCCTCAAGGCCAATTAGGCATAGCAAATAGTAACAAGTGTTGCCTCATGTCAGAAGAACTGGTGGAATAATTTGTTCAGCCCCAAGATTTCACCAAAACAATATGAAAGTCTAACTGTAATATATGTTCTCAGAGTCCCTTGCAAGTAACTAGAAGCTATAATGAGTAACAGGTTGTCAAGAAAATAAACCTCAACCTAGGAGCAATTCCATTGTTGGCATGAATAGAGCTTCACAAAGTAGTTACTCAAGTGATGCCAGCACAAATGATTTCTAGGTTACAGAGTGGATTACAAAGTGCAGAAGCTTGTACATAACAAGGACTACAGGGTTTTATCATGGCCTAGCGTTGGGTTGCTGGGCTGAGATATTGATATGGTGGTACTTGCTCATGGGCTACAGATATCTGGAAGTTGAACCTCAGGATTCTGTATGTATTGGCACTGACTATCCCTTTTCTCTCATTTCTCTGTGCTCTCAACACTCTGACTTTCTTTCTATCTTTTGGAGGGCTTTTATATATGCTGCTTCTTTAATAGGAATGTTCTCATCTTTATCCACCACATTTGCTTAGTTAACTCCTATTCTTCAGATTTTAACTGAAACATAATTTGTTCAGGGAAGCTTTCACTGACTGCCCATATTGGGTTAGGTCTCCCTGTGGTTATGTTTCTAATATTATATTATTCTATTCCACAGCTTTATCATAGTTATAATTTCTGTGCTTCTTTGGTATGTATCTTTTTCTCTCAATGGATTATTAAGCTTTATAAGGGCAAAAACATATTCTTTCCTTTTAAAAAAATATATATTTGCACACTACTATTTCTTTTGTAAAATAACAGCACTCAAGAACAAAAACTAAATGACTGAATGAACAATGAAACATAATCACTATACCTTTATGTAAAGAGCTAAACATGCTCTTTACTCCAGTCACTGGCAGAAGCTCAGCACCTTCACTGAGTAATGCTGCTAGATGGTGAAGACAAGGAGCTTTATATTCATCATGATTAGTACAGAGTGCAAAATTTAGTGTATCGTACCCTATGCTCAGTAAAGCATTTTGACAAATTAAATTAGTCATTAGTACAGCCTACTGTTGACATCATTGCCATCTTATGAGTTGACAAACGGAGGACTAGAAAGGAAGTGATTTTCTTAATGCAATAAAGCTATTAAATGGTAGAACAGTGCCTTTGACCCACGGTGTTTGGGTCCTGGTCTATTTCCCCTTCAAAATGGTACTATAAAATAAATTATTATATAGTAAATCCATAAATATAAAATATTTTATTATGGATTTCTCATGCAACATTAAAATATAATCATTGTATTCCTATAGAAAATAATATTTTCACAGTATAAACAGATATATGTCATGCTTAGTACTCCCCAGAACTTCTTATTTTTGTCTCCCATTTCTATATCTCAACATTTACTGAGCAATGATTATGAGCATAGGAATTTCCCAGCTTGGTTGTATACTAGAATCCCTAGAGAAAGCTTCATACAAATATAGGGTATCATTAGGCATCCATGGATAAACATATAATGTCATTGCTAATGGTGATACAATAGGGTTAAAAGTACAGTCTCTACATTTAAATATTCTCTTCTTTTAATAAGGAGGAATATCTATGTAAAAGTGATGTGGGTAACAACCTAGGTGCTTTGATTTCTGACAGATGTGAGTTCAAATCCCAAATCCTCCATTTACTAGCTGTGTAACATTGGACAAGTTACCTTCTGAGTCTCAATATGTAAATAGTATATCATCACATATAAATTATGATATAAAGAAATCAACCTTAAAGCATAACTAGTATAAAGTAATAACTCAAAAATGAAAACAATAAGATACACCTTAATAAAGGTACACCATTTGTGAAAATTCAAGGAAGAAAAATGTATTTGTCACAGAGGGTCACTGTCATTAACATCTGGTCATTTGTATCAAGAGTTTTTTAATCTGACTATACCATGAAGTTCAGGTCATTTTTTCTTTCATTATGGAGATAAAGCATAATATTGAATAACTATAATAACGATTACTTACAATAAATGGCAAGAAAAAAAGTCATTATTATGATAGAGAAGATTGGCCAGAACACTGAGAATTAACACTTAATAAATAATAATTTCTGGTTAAAGAAATAAAATTTATATTTGAGCAGAAAAAGCATAAAAATGGGTATTTATACATATATACATACTTATATATGACTATATATTTTTCTCTACCCCAATTTTCTAGATCATTACTTCATCATAAAAATTTGATAACAGAAAAGTCCCAGAACTGTATGTAAAAAATCCAAACCACAGACTCACAAGATTTTTCAACTATATTTATGAGATGAAATTAATTCAGTTTTTTTGTGAAACGACATCTCATCTTATAATTTTCGTAGTTACCCTCTCTTGCGAAATAGCAATATTCAATCTTCCATACAGTGAGGCCAGATCCTGTCATTAGAACTGCCATTTGACACCTAAACTGTTAAAGACACAGTTTCAAATAAATCAAGCAGAAATAAAAGATGCCATAAAAATATGTAGAAGACAAATTAAGAGCACGATTTATTGCTAATATTGAGCTACAGTGTTAAGACTTTAATTTTAACTTGAGCAATCAAAACTAATGAATCAGAAACTCAGAAAATTGTTAACGCTGAATAAGTGCATTATTATATGAGGAAGAGAGAGCAAAGAGGCAGTTTTTGAGTGAATATTATTCTAGACACCTTTTTATATGACGAAGAGAGAGCAAAGAGGCAATTTTTGAGTGAATATTATTCTAGACACCATGTATATATGTATGTATGTGTGTGTGTGTGTGTGTGTGTATATATATATATATATATATATATATATAATCTGTATTACCATTTACAACCATCCATGAGAGTAGTCTAAAATAATCCCCACTTTAATGGAGGAGAAAACTGAGGCCCTAGGAAATCACTAATATCTTGCCTATGATCTTATTACATGACAGAGTTAAGCTTGGAATGCACAGATTTCTAACCGCAAAAATCTAATTTATTTTATTTTATTATATTACCCCATTTACAGCAGAGATGAGATAAAAATGTCTTTGACAGTAAGAAGTAATAAAAATGTTAAGTTTTAGAAATTTAAAATACATTTTAATGATGCCTACAAAGTGCCAACACATTTTAAATGATTAATACCATTTTAATTACTTTGTTATTAATATATTATCCTTTCTAAACAATGAATGTTCTAGAAAATGTTAGTAGCCTTTTAATGTTCCAAGCTGACACAATCACTACTAAATTTATCTGCCTCCTTTGGAGTCTCTCATTTGTCAAAGTGACCCAAGACTTCCCTGGTGCAACAAGCTAAGATAGTTTGTTTCTTCAGTGTTGTGTAGGAATCACAGGCATCAGCACAACTTGTAAAACTGAAAATATTCAACCCCAATGAATCAGGATGTTTGAGAAAATGAAGGGAAAGCCTGCATTTTATCAGGTGCCATAAATTACTCTGATACAGATGACCCGGTGAACCTGTTAAAGCTAAATGTTATACGCTGAAGTACAAGAACCACTTACCCATGAAAGGGGAAAAAAAGCTCAATGTTGGTAATTATTCCATTTCATTCCAGAATGAAAAATGGAAAAAACTCCTTGTGATTATATTTATTTTTCATATGATCATTATTCTTAGAGATGGATACAGTAACTAATATTAACATACTTATGTTAATGCTGACTTTGTAATAATTAGTTCTAGTGTGATTTCTAGAAATATTAAAATGTTCAAGTTTACAAAATTATAATGGTACAAAATGTATGCATTATGTACAATGTTTACTTCCCATTTTAATTATTGTCTTAAATAAAAATACCTAAAAATGAAACTTCACTTTAGTAATGGTGATTTGAAAATGTCACCTTTATGATAAACCTTTACCTCAGTTTAGGTTCCTTCTAATTTTTTTCTTTCTACTACAACTGAACACTAGAATAGTGTTTCTACAATCAGCTTTCAGAGAAAAACATCTAAGTATAGTGCACTGCAGCAGTTACTAAGGTAACTACCATCTGCTACTCCTTCAAAAGTTTGAGTTCACAGACATCTTAACACACCTTCCTGAAACATCCAACGTAAAAGCCACTGCCTAGAGAAATTTGGGTTCTCTTGTATTGGTTTTATATCTCAGATTGGATGATAGTATATGGCATCAAAAGAGGCTGATATTTTTAGTTACAATTTTCAATGCACTTCAACCATCAGTAGTAGACTAGATATGTTCTAAAATGGAATCTTGGATGAGCTCATCTTGATTCATTCAGTGAGTTTAGTGCTACTTTGACTTGAACACTGGCACATAATGTTGAGCTTTCTGAGATTTTTTTCCCCCTCACAGCAGATGTTCAAGACATGAGAATAACATATTTTGCTTTGGAAAAGAAGCAATTTCAGCAGGAAATGTTATCATTTTTAGACTTGTTAATGCTTGGAAATATCTGCTGAGTGTGTTGAGATCTTTCGTATTTGGTCCTAATGATAAGGTCTTTAATAGTGCTCTCAACTCCATCACTTCCTTAACCCTTCTGCTTATGGAGTCCTAAATTCTGGATTGCCTCCATTACCCACTTCCTATTATCCTGGTTTCAGCTGCTCTGATTCAGAGAAAGTTATGAAACTATATAAATTTGGCCACCTGAAAATTCAGGTTTTCCAATTTCAGTTGGCTTATCACTTCTTAGTAATCCTTTTATTTACCCCTTATTAATCATGTGCACACTGTTCAGAGAACTTAGTCACAACCTTCCTTCTTCTCACACCTATATATCTCTAATCTATTGAATTTCTCATTTTTTACAGCCTCTCCTTCATTACCTTTATTATCTCTCCGTTTTTGGGATACTCTAAAATCTAACTCTCATTAACTCTATTCTACTAAAACTTTATCCTCCAAAGTCATAAATAACCTGCCCATCACCAACTTCAACTTTAATAAATTATTTCTAATAACTGTTCTTTGACCACTGTTCTTTGAATGGAATATGAACTATTCCATTCTCTTAGTTAAATTTCTGTCACCTCATATGCTGTCTCCTTCACTTACTGGAACAAATATCTATTGTGCATCTACTATTATTCTTTCCCTAGACTAGTCCTTGGAATTAAAACAATAAGATAACAAGGTCCTTATCCTCATTCTCATTCTCATGGTACCTACAGCCTAGTGAGGAAAGCAAACAATAAAAAAGTAATCAAAATATTAAAAAAGAAGTAGCACAGATTGTTATGAAAAAGACCCCATTGAGAGGCAGCATTGAGTTATGGACATGCACACATGTTTAGGTTTGTTTTGGTTTTTTAAAAAACTTCTACAACTCTGTTTGCATATTACAACACAAATCCTATGCCACTGACCTAATCTAGGAGGTCAGGGATAGTCTTTTTGAAGTTTCTGTGTCCCCTAATCAAACACCATTTGAGACATCTCTTTAATCTTATTAAGTATGTTTCAGATAACTTTTTAGCAATGATACAAATTTTAAATATATTCTTTTTTAACTTTTGAGTACTAATATTAAGGGGGGGGGATAAATAAAAAATGAAAAATTCAAAAATTCAAAAGAATAATATAACATTTTTATCTGTTAAAATTGAACTTGTACTTAACATTATTAAAAAGGAAATCTGTGGATCTTAATTGGTTATGATATTTATATTCTGTTGGACGCAGTAGAAAGTGTGATATAATGCTTTAACATACAACTAGTATATACGAAATACTGACAATTTTATTTTTCATGAAGACACATTGAAAACAAGACATGGATTAAATTGTTTATAAAGTATTTTGAAGGACTATTCTGTCAAAAAGATTGAAATCCCTATATGATATATTGATTTAAAAATTTGCTATTAAGCCTTAACACAATGTGTAAGATTCTATCCTGATCCTCAAATGGCTTATATTCAAGAAAGGCATTACCATTTCTTTGATAGAGAGAGCTTATGGAACCTATCTAAGTTTATATTACTTATGAACTTAGTCTACTAGTACAGTTTTTTCTCATGAGTTTATCTTTTTACTATGCTAGAATGCTTCCATATGCTGTTCTTTTTTGCTCAAATTTTATCTGTTATTGAGCAACTCAACAGTCCGTTTAAAACTCTGGCAGATATAAGCTTGATTAATTAAGTTTCTTGCATTATCTTCAGGCATTTCCTGGGTTCATTTCCAAACACTTGATTGTCCACAGATTCAGGCATTTTAGATCTTGGATTCTCAAAAATGAGTTTGGGATGGACCCAGAGGTGAAAAAAATCAAGTGTATACTTAAGGACTCACTGATGAATATGGACTTACACAGCTTTCTTATGTCCCCCCACCACCCGTCCCCCCCACAAGCATTCTCACACAGGAACACATAGTGTGTCCAAATAATGGAATAATACCCCTAATAAAAAGCAGATATCAGATCTAAGGCAATAAAATGTGCCAGGCTACTTTCTATTTTATAAATGATTATCTGTCATACAAAAGGAGAGAATGTTGCACAACAGCCACTCAGTTTTCCAGCCTGATAATATGAAACAAGCAGTAAACTAGATAGACCAGGGATAAGGCATTAGAAAATGTTAGTAAGAAACATCAAACCTTGCAAACAGGCAGAAATATGTACATAGTAATGCTTGCAGGAAATTACAGATTTAATGTAACATGCCCAGAAGCTAATGGGATAGTGAAGTTGTAAAAAATGACCCCCACCAAGAGGCAGCATTGAGTCATGGAAATGCACACGTTTAGGTTTGTTTAGGTTTTTTAAAAAATTCTTCTACAACTCTGTTTGCATATTACAACATAAATCTTAATTAGAAAAGAGAAACTATTAATTGAAAGCTTCCTCGGAGCTTTTATTTGGAAAGGTGTTAAAATAGAGAAACAGGCAGCAGTGTGTATTAAGACCTTGTATTGTAAAGTCAGACGAACCTAGATAAAGTCGTAGCTTCACACGTCATGTGCTTATGACCTGAGTAAGTTACTTCAGTCATCTGCACTCAGCGTCCTCATCTGTAAATTGACATAATAATGAAATGAAACAATACATGCAAAGTACTGAGCACCTATGAATGCTATGTGTCATGGATGCATCACTGATTTTGAGGCTTACAATATCCTGGCAAATCAAAGTCTGATAAGTCAAATATTACATATACAGGAAAAGTATAAAACACATTTTTCCTGTTCTTTTGTTTGTTTCTTGCATTATTTTTATTATACTTTAAGTTCTGGGATACATGCGCAGAACATGCAGGTTTGTTACATAGGTATACACGTGCCATGGTGGTTTGCTGCACCCATCAACCTGTCATCTACATTAGGTATTTCTCCTAACGCTTCCCTTCCTTAGCCCCCACAACCCCCCCACAGGCCCTGGTGTGTGATGTTTCCCATATTGTTCAACTCCCACTTACGAGTGAGAACATGTGGTGTTTTTGGTTTTCTGTTCTTATGTCAGTTTGCTGAGAATGATGATTTCCGGCTTCATCCACGTCCCTGCAAAGGGCAGAAACGCATTCTTTTTTATGGTTGCATAGTATTCTATGGTGTATATGTGCCAGATTTTCTTTATCCAGCCTATCATTGATGGGCATTTGGGTTGGTTTCAAGTCTTTGCTATTGTGAACAGTGCTGCAATAAACATACATGTGCATGTGTCTTTATAGTAGAATTGTTTATAATCTTTTGAGTATATACCCAGTAATGGGATTGCTGGGTCAAAACAGAGCCAAACTACAAAACCAACTTTAGAACAAAGTCTCTGGTAAAAAAAAATAATAATAATAATAAGAAAGAAGGAAAGAAAAAAGGAAAGAAAAGAAAGAAAGAAATCCCAGGTGGGCGCAATCACTCATGCTTGTAATCCTAGCTCTTTGGGAGGTCAAGGCGGGCAGATCACCTGAGGTCAGGAGTTCAAGACCAGCCTGGCCAACATGGCGAAACCCTGTCTCTACTAAAAATACAAAAATTAGCCAGACATGGTAGCACATGCCTGTAATCCCAGCTACTCAAGAGACTGAAGCAGGAGAATCTCTTAAACCCAGGAGGAAGATGTTGCAATGAGCTGAGATTGCAAATAAATAAATAAATAAATCCCTTCATAATCACTATATCTAGGCTCTGGATATGTCAGGATAGTTAAAATCAGCTGTGATAGAGGAGGAGGAATTCCATATCTAGATAGTAAAATCCACCCACTTCATTCCAGTAAAACATCAGCTTTCAAAAACTAGACACTTCTGTTGACAATGTTAAAGAGGCACTACTATACTGGCTAAGAATAGCTCTATGCCTACAGCATATATTCTCAAAGCTTTGTCAAAATTTCTAAGCACTCTAAATGGCAACAGCATAGTGAGGCAAAATGTATTCAAAGTGTTTGAATTTTTCTTATTTATAAATTATCATATGTGAACACAACTTTGAAAGCTGTTAATGAACCCCATTAGTCTTAGACACTGCATAGGATAGTTTAATAAACACTAAAGCTAATTATATTAAATGAGGTTTGAAATGGGGTGGCAATGACCTGACAAACAGCCATTCTTACAGTTCTTTGAGGCTTACTGAGTGAAGATGTGAATCTTCCAGGCTGTTCATTTCAAAAAGCTCTTAAAAATGGCAACATGGTACAATTGGTAATTAGGTATGAAGGATAAAAGTGGATAGGAAGCAAAAAAGATATAAATGAAATATAAAAACAATGGTGTGTGTGTGTGTGTGTGCGCACGCGCGTGCGTGCGTGTGTGTGTGTGTGTGTGTTAGGAGTATCTTAAAAATTTGGGCTGCCTCTGGGGAGAATCTGTTATTGAAGACAGTGAATGAACAAAGAGAAATGGAAGTGAAGAGTTCTTCACCATGATATGATGCCATTGGAAATGTCGACCAGCAGATGGCGCACATGTCAGGAAACTTGTTTCACTGCACAAAAGAATTGCTCCAAGGCCCTTTGCAAATTTCATGGCATGTCACACACTGTTTATAGGAAGCATGGTTAAAAGATTTATGCATATTTATGTTTGATTTCTTCAATAACCCATTCATAAAAATAGTTATTTTTCTATGAGAACATAGGAACAATAATAGGTTTGACATAAGCACTCAAAGCAACTAATTAAAAATTTCAGCTTCAGAATCTTAAAAAGGATGAATGGAATTAAAGGAATGACATTACCTGACATTAAGATATTCTATAAACCTAAAATAATCACGACAGTATGACATTGGCATAAGGATACACAAACAGATCAATGGAACAGGTTACAGAGTCCATAAATGACCCAAATGATTCTGACAAAGGTGTCAGGAATAGGGAATTCAACGGTGAAAGGAAATTTTTTTCAAAATATTTTACTGGGTTAAATGTATATCTGTATGAGAAAAAAATGAAACCATGATTTACACCTCAGGCCATATCAAAAATTTAACTCAGGGTAGATTACAGACCTAACTATAAAAGCCAAAATATAAAGCTCAGTAAAGAAAACATAAAAAGAATATGTTGGCAATGAGTTATGAAAACATTTTTAGAACAAAAAAAAAATCTTCAGAAAAAAATATAATAAATCTGTCTTCTGCAAATGCAGTAATTCCGCTCATTAAAATATACCATTAAGAAAATTAAAAGTCAGATGGGCATGGTGGTTTGTGCCTGTAATCCTAGCAATTTGGGAGGCTGAGGCATGAGAATCTCTTGAGGCCAGGAGTTCAAGAACAGCCTGAGCAACATGGTAAGACCCTGTCTCTATAGAAAAAAAAAAAAGATTGGAAGTTCACTTGAGCTCAAGATTTGGATGCTACTTGCTACTGCACTCTAGCCTAGACAGCCTAGACAAGAGAGTAAGATACTGTCAAAGAACATGAAGAAAAGAGAGAGAGAGAGCAGAAGAGAGGAGGGGGGAGAGAAAGAAAGAAAGAGGCAAGCCCCACAAAATGAGAAAATATTCACAATACATAAATTATGCTTGTATCCATATTATCTAAATAACAATAATAAATAATAAAAAGTTAAAAATGGCCAAGAGACTTGGGCAAACCCTTAAGAAAAGTATATGTGAATGTCAACAAACACATAGAAACATGTTCAACATAGCCATCAGGAAAATGCAAATTAAATCCACAACAAGATTATTACTTCACACTGATTAGAACGGCTAAAATTACAGAGTAATAATGCCTAATGTAGGCCTGAACGCAGATCAACGGATCACTCAGATATTGCTGGTGGGAGTGTAAAATTGTTCAACATCTGTAGAAAATCATTAAGCAGTTTCTTTTAAAATTACACTTACCTTATGACCCAGCAATTCTACTCCTACATATTTACTGAAAAGAAATAATAAAACACATGTCCCCCAAAATATTATACACAAAAGTTTAGAATAACCTTATTCATAATAATCTAAAACTGAGAACAACTCAAATGTACATCAGCAGGAAGGGGACAACTGTGACATATTTATACAATGGAACAATATTCAAGAAATAAAAAGAAATGAACTTCTGATGCACCGTAAATGAAAGAAATCTCAAAAATATTATGCTTGGCAGACAAAGCCAGACATAAAAGCACACCTACTGTCTAACTCATTGTTGCAATGTTTAAGAACAAATTATAATTTAAAATATTGTTTAAAATAATATTGTCAAGACGCCCATATTACCCAAAGCAATCTACAGATTCAGTGCAATCTCCATCAAAATTTCAATGACATTTTTCACAGAAATACAAAGAACAATCATAAATTTCATATGGAATCACAAAAGATCCCAAATAGCTGAAGCAATCCTGAGCAAAAAGAACAAAGCTGGAAGCATCACACTATCTGACTACCAGCTTTCAAAATCTACTACAGAGCTTGAGTAATCAAAACAGCATGGTACTGGCACAAAAACAGATACAAAGACCAATGGAACAAAATACAGTATCCAGAGATAAAACTATGCATTTATGTTCAATTAATTTTGACAAAGATGCCAAGAATACCCAATGAGAAAAAACAGTATCTTCAATAAAATAGCTTGGAAAACTGGATAACCACATGCAAAAGAATGAAATTAGACCCTCATCTTATACCATATAAAAATATCAACTCAAAATAGATTAAAGAACTCAAATATAAAACCTGAAACTATAAAACTATTGGAAGAAAACATAGGAAAAAGCTTTATAACATTGGTCTTGATAATAATTTTTGGATATCGCCCCAAAAGCACAGGCAACAAAATCAAAATTACACAGATGGGATTATATCAAACTAAAAGCCTTAGTACAGCAAATGAAAAAATTGGCAAAGTAAAGAGACAATCTACAGAACAGAAGAATATATTTGCAGGTCATACATTTGATAAAGAATTAATAGCCAAAATATACTATCAATAGAAACTCAAACACCTCAACAGCAAGAAAACAAATAATCCAATTTTTTAAAATGGGCAAAGGATCTGAATACACAGTTTTCCAAAAATGACATACAAATGGCCAACAGACATTTGAAAAAATACTCAGCATCACTAATGATTAGGAAATTGCCAATCCAAACCACAGTGAGGTATCCCCCTCACTAGTGTTAGAACGACTATTATTGAAAAAGGCAAATGATAACAAGTATTGGTGAGAATGCAGAGAAAAGAGAATTCTTGCATACTGATGGTGAAAATGTAAATTGTACAGCCTCTATGGAAAACAGTATATAGCTTCCTCAAAAAGTTAAAACTAGAAATACTATATGATCCAGCATTCCCATTACTGTATATATATACCCAAAGGAAATTACATCAGTATGTGGAAGAGATATCTGCCGTCCCATGTCCATTGCAGCATTGTTCCTAAAAGCCAAGATATGGAATCAACCTAAGTATCCATCAACAGATAAACAAAGAAAATATGATAGCTGTACAAAATGGAATACTGTTTAGCCTTTGAAAAGAAGGAAATTATGTCATTTGTGACACTGTAGGTGAACCTGGAGGATATTATATTAAATAAAATAAACCAGGCACAGAAAGGTAAATACCACTTGATCTCATTCATATGTAGAATCTAAAGAGTTGAACTCATAGAAACAGAGAGTAAAATGGTGGTTACCAGAGGCTGGGGATTGTGGTGGCGAAGGGCAAAGTCGGCGCTGGCAGGAGGGGGTGCGAGGGTGTGGGTTGGTCAAAGGACACAAAATTTTAGTTAGACAGGAGGAGTAAGCTCAAGAGATCTATCATATTATACAACCTGGTGACTGTAGTTAATAACAATGAATCGCATAGTTGAAAATTTCTACAAGAGCAGATTTTAAGTGTTCTGACCACAAAAAAATTAAGATGTGAGACAATACATGTGTAAATAGCTTCACCACACCATTCTACAATATGCACATATAGCAAAATATCATTTTGTACCATAAATGTATACCATTTTTACTTGTTAATTTAAAAAAGAAACAAATGATAACATTCTATAAAGCTAGAAATTAAAGGAGTAATTGCCTCTGGGGGAGAGAGGTATAAATTGGAAAGATAGAAATCCTAATTGATGTGAGTTACATGAGTTTATACTTTTATAAAAACACATAAAAGCATACACTTAAGATCTGTGAGTCTTGCTTTTGGAAATTATACCACAAAACGGGAGGAAAAATCAGTTCACAGAACACTTCGTGTCAGAAATTTATTGGGAAAAAAAAAAGTCGATTATTAACACTACACTGTTTGCAATTCCTTTCTCTCAAACTTCAAGTGTGGCTGACATGGAGATGTTTCAACCAGGTGTGATTCTCTTTTAAATTAAATCTGAAAACCACCATTTTTGTAATAAAATAACCTTCACCTTACTGAAAATACCTAGTGAGTACTAGGTATTATGGCTTTGATGTTCTTTTACCATGAACTCACAGGAAACAAAAGGAATTTTTAAAAAGACTTCCTGGGAACATTAGAGAATTACTATACACAAAAGATTTGACATATTTAACATCACCAATATAATTACCTATTACTTGTCTGCCTTTCATCAAGTAGGTATCTAAATCATGTTTTCTGAATTGAATGTTCTTAACAAGACTTTTAATTTTATTGCTCACAAGGGAGATGAAGTAAGTTAAAGAACTTACTGAAATTCTGGACTGAAATCTTTTCAAAATTAAAAGATGTATAAGGTAAAGAGCTTGTCAGAGAAGTGATCAAGCCATCTTCGAGCTGCTAACCATAAAGATTAAAAACTACTAGGTAAATTTAAGTGTGTAACAATGACTTCAGAAAAAGTGAAAGATAAGATTCCAGGGCCAGAAATCTAACAAAGATTAGAGAAAAAAAATCAGATTTCATCATCACAGTTAACCTTAATTAGGAATAAAAGGGAAAACTATTTTAATAAAGTCTTATCTCCACTGGATAAAAAATGCTATTCAGTACTCTTTCTTGGTGTTCACACTTGACTCTTCACATTCTACTCCACTTTCGACTTCTGACATCGGTTCTTGTCTCCTACACAAAACCAAGACTCTCTTAACTTTCCATTCTCATGTGTATAGAGATATTTTTCTTATATTGCCACCTACTTTGCACATACCATAGAAGAAAAGATTGCTGAAAATCAATATGGGGCACAAAGAAGAAGGCATTCTTCTTCCTTGCTTGAATTCTGAGAAACAAGATAAAAGAATTTGGCAATGAAGTAAAAAATATCATCTTTCTTATGCTAACGTTGGTGACTGTGGCTTAAGTGTGAAAGCCGAGTAAGTCTCCTAATATTGAAAATGAAAGCTAGACAGTCTTACTAATCCATTCATAACTCTAACAGAGAAATAGAGAATTCCTGATAAAAAGGAAAGAGAAAAGGTAGGCTATAAACACATTTTCCAAATTCGCAAATTAAGTAGATGACGCCGCCGTCTTCCCCTAGGGCAGGTATGGATGAGGTGGAAAGAAGTAAAGTGTTACCCTAAGAGATAGTCTTTCTTCATGGAAGGAAAAAATCAGCATTGGGTTGGGAAAAATGTACCTCTCAATTCCCAGTCTGTTACCATCCTGCCCATGCCCACATGGCTCCCCACTGACATAAAAGTATCTGTTCTGAAATTTTATCAGAAGTGAATCCAGACACTGGAACTCTGGGTCCTATTCTTCTGTCTGTCCCTCCATCAGTCAATACCCACTTCCCCTGTGCCTTTTAACTGTCTTCCTCCCTCAGCGTAACACCATGCAATCTCTATTGTTCAAAAGTTTTCCTTTCACCTGTGCAACCTTTTATTTCTATAGCTCCCCCTCATTTCATTCTCACTCAGTTCAGCTTATGAAGGGCACGTACATGACGCTCACCTCCACACTGCCCATTACTTCTGGTTCAGTGATAAGCTGGCCTTCTTCCTACCCACTGATCCACTGACAATACTCTAAAGTCGGCAACTGCCTCTGAGTCATCAAAGATGATGGACACACAGCGCTCCTAATCCAGCTCGATTTTTCTGGGTCACTTGACCCTGTGGATCGCTCTTCCTTTTCAAATGCATCTTCATTGCCTTTTCTGATACCGTCTTTTCCCACTACTACTTCTCGCCTCTCAGGCTGCTCTTTCTCAATTTTCTCAGCAGTTCATCTCTTCTTCCACTAGTTGGCGCTCCCCAGTCCCATCTCCAGATCTCCCTTTTCATACTCTGCATCCTTGCTGCGTAGGCCCTTTCAGCACCCTGGAGCAAACTATCACTTAATAAGTAACTCACTGACTTTTTTAACTGTCCTCTGGGCCTCTCTTTTGAGATCCAGACTTATGTATGTGCCCCGCCCTACAAGTGAAGCAAACTCAACATGACAAGAAGGGAACTCATCTTCCCTTTCATCCCTTTCTATGGGTTCCATTTCCGTGAATGGCATCAAACTCTACCCATTCATTTGTAAGTTATCCTAAGATTCAATCTCTCATACATCTCCTTCCATCCGGTCAACACCACATCTTATTAAACCCTCTCATGAAGTCTTCCTATCCTTCATACTGTTTCCCCATAACCTCTGTTAGTGCGCTGGTAGAGGCCTTCAGTGGCTCTTGGACTAATATGATATTCAAATATATTTTATTACCCCAGTGATATTGCAACTTAACAGAGCTTAATATAAAGGCTTGAACTGAGGTTAAAAAAAAAAGATCCAGAGTTAGTGACCTGCAAATTCGAAATAAGTTAACATTGAATAGTAACTAACATAGACTAAACCTAAAGTAGACATAGTCATACTTAAGATGCTTTTGGTCACAAGTAAAATAACACAAATTCAAACTACATTTTTGAAAGTTTTGGAGTTAAAAGATAATGAAATACTTAAAGACTCTCAAAGAATAATATGAGATACTTAAAGAATAGTAAATGTTCTAGATAAACCGAAGACTGAAAGCCTTCAGGAACTGGGCACACTCTCTTAATCTCTTTTCTCTTTCCTCTCTGTCCTTCTGTCTCCTTCTGATCTCTCTGGGACTATATTTCTCTACTTCTTAGGGCACCATATGGTATAAGATGGCCGAGATAATGCTCCTGAGTTTTTACAGATCTATTAATTCTAACTACATAAAGAGACTCACAGGAATCAAATATATTTTAAAATCCTGAGAAAGGAGTAAGCAGGAAAAACAGCCTACCTACAGTTCAGCTGGTCATTAGAAATTTGAAGCTACGCCAACAAATCAAACAGGCAAGCACCAGCTAGCATTCCACAGAAAGTTGAGTAAATTCCTGTAAAGAAAGTAGGGAATTCCTATGATCCTTTCAAGTCCCCAAAGAGAAAGCACTATAAAGATATGACAGACTGATGACCTTGAGTCATGAATAAAAGGTAAACAATGCTTAATACATTCTATTTTGTAAATCAGACACCTGCAATATCTAAGATTTCCATAGAACAATAATTTCCATTAAAATATGTTAAAGTGAATATTAAAAGTTTAAGTGCTTAATCTTCAGTTATTAAAAAACAAAGTCCATTAATCTGTTCCTCTGGTGATGCTAAATAGGTGAAATATTCTGCTCCAATCCCTTCTCAAATAAGATCGGTTATACATTTTTAAAGTATAACATTACTATACCTATTGCTTCCTCCTAATTTACCACTTCCATTTGTTTATGTGCTTCATCCGGTTTTACTTAGTGGGATTTGTGTGTATTTCATTTATTTATAAATCTATATTAAATATTAATGTCATAAAATAGAAGCTAAATTGTCAAACTCCAACAGCAAATGAGTGCTAACAAGGCATAACATCAGAGCCTGCTATCTGTCCTTTAGAAAATCATACTAAGCGTCTTAAAGTTGCAAGAAAAAGAATTATTCCAAATTTAATAAACTTGTGGAAAAGCATCTGTTTACTATAAGAAAACTAATAAAATGCCTAGTGACTAGTAAAAGAAAGCTGGCAGTCTTAGAGCAATATCTTGAATTTTAAAAAATGAATTTATGTAGTTTTTATTTTTGAACATTGAAATGTATTTGTTACATCAGCAGGTTGTTTAGACCTAAAAAATAGTTTGGTTCCAAAACACATTTATTTATGCAGTAGTAACAGCAGCAGCATCTGCTAACAACATTTACTGCATGCTTGCTAATTGCAAAGCAATGCACTAATTACTCTATTCACACTTCTCATTTTATCTTTTCAGCAATCCTTTGTAGGCACTGGTACATGCCCATTTTACAGATGAGACAATGAGGTTTAGAGTAGTTAAGTAACTTGCTTAAGAGCTAGTAAGTGAAGTCAAGATTAGAAGTCAAATTATTCTGCTGAGGACAAGCTACGTGATTTCCTGGGCTCAGCACAAAAGGAATATATGTGGGGGACCCTTGTTTAAAAATTAAGAATTTTAAGATCGCAACAGCAGGGCATTAAACCAAGTGCAGGGCCCTTGGTCTAAGCATCTCCATGGAGTCAACTCTACCATCAGTCCACAGGTTGTGTGACATCCCATTTTTTCAACTATCTAAATTATTTTCTTCAAAGAGTAAGTTTTTGTAATGGATAAATAGCCAGTTATAAACTGAGACTAGTTCATATTATTCATGCATTCATTCAGTGTTTCATATTATAGGCTGTGCCTAGTAAATAAAGAGGCTGTGCCTAGTAAATAAATAGGCTGTGCCTACTAAATAAATATTTGTTGAATAAGTGAATTACTTCTTAGCCTCAAACTGAAACCATCTCTTCATTACCTCATGTTGAAAATGCCTCTGGTTAAATGTGGGGATTGGTTAAGAAGAGATAAATAGATCATGAGGAATCCATCCCCACCACTGGTAGATATACACTTCATGTTACTTTGTGCTGGTTTAGGAGTTTTTAATGACTGTGGAAACATTTTAAAATGTAATTATCATGTCTATCTAGGGTCAACATTTAAATTCTGGGGCTCTAAGCAAAGCTTAAAGAATGCCGTTCTCACTTCCCCTTCCTCCTCATATGCCCCACCCTTACCCTATCCCTAAGTCCTTAACTTTCCCTCATAAATAGGTTTATTTTTGGGGGAGAGAGGGGTAGGAAGTTTCTCCCCAATCCATACCTGGTGAAGGACAACATGATTGATATTTAAACTGTGCTTCACAAAAGACTTTAAAGGTTTTAGGCCCCACATGCATTAGGTATTAGTCCTAATGCTCTCCCTCCCATTGCCTAGACAACAAGTTGATAGATGCAGCAAACCACCATGGCACATGGATACCTATGTAACAAATCTCCATGCTATGCACATGCATCCCAGAACTTAAAGTAAAATTTTTTAAGTAAAAAAATAAAAAACTTTAAAGGGGTAGGCTTGCCAGCCACACAGGATGAGTTCTGTAAAAAGGAAGGAAAGCCCACTCCTTTCTAACCCTGGGAAACTGGTGGAAGGAAAATTAAAGATAAAAACCAACATAAGACATGCTTGTCAGCTATGCCAGGGGAGCTGAGGACAGTCCATCATCGGCCTGGAAGGGGCCATGGGAAGATGAAGACGCTACCTTGCAAGCCATCCTCTGTGGATCTAGGGAGTGGCCCTATCAAGGTAGAGCACTCCTTTCAGGAAGAGAGAGTAGCCTTAAAGCTAGCACGCTCACAATGAGGCCTGTCGGGGGTCGGGGGCAAGGGGAGGGAGAGCATTAGGATAAATACCTAATGCATGCAGAGCTTAAAGCCTAGGTGACAGGTTAGTAAGTGCAGCAAACCACCATGGCACATGTACACCGATTTAACAAACCTGGATGTTCAGCACATGAATCCCAGAACTTAAAATAAAAATAAACAAACAAAAAAGCTAGCACTCCAAAGCTGCTTCCCATGTGAAGTGGATGATGCGATGACAGCCCTTCTGGTGGGTAAGAGACTGTGGAAACTCCCAGGCAGAGCCAAGTGCAGGGGAGAGCACAAGTCCAGAGGTCAACATCATTGACCTCTGAGGGGAGACTAGCAGTACTGGCCAGGATCAAAGTCCAGGACAGAAGGGCAAATGTCAACCAGGTAGATCACAGCCAGAAACCTGTAGTCTGCAAATGCACAAGGACCAGCACAGGAGAAAGCTTGATCCCCCTACCAGGACCTCAGACCTCATTAGGCACAACCTTCCCAGAACACTCACCCACTGACACCTGCACGCCATCATGGCAGGGGAAGGTAGTTGAGAGGAAGGTGATCTGAGGAGCACATTTGCATCTAAATGAGAGACTGAGGTTTACCTAAAAGGATTGCCTAAATGTTTGAATTGGAAAAATTGAAATTGCATTGGTGTGAAGGTCAGTTTTACATGACAATCTTTCTAGGCTAGTCTCCAGTTATTCAATCAAATGGAAATCTAGGTGTTGCTGTGAAGGTATTTTACGAATATGATTAAAATCCATAATCAATAGGCTTTAAGTAAAAGAGACTATCCTGGATATCTGAGGTGGGCCTTTTAGTTGAAAGGTCTTAAAAGCAGAGCTGAAGGAAATTCTGCCTTTGGATAGCAGCCTCAGCTCCTGCTGAAGAGTTCCAGCCTATCCTTGAAAACCTACCCTATGAAATGTCAACTTGCCTAGCCAGTCCCCCACAATCATATAAGCCAAATCCTTGCAATAAATCTCAATATAGCTCCTCTAACAGTTCTGTTCTTCTGGCTGAAACCTGACTGCAACAATTGAATATTCTCAAAGAAGACTGAATCAACAATGTAAAATGTTACATTTTTTTTCTTCTGATTTGTTGCATGAGTTATTTAGTATGTGTAAATAAGCCCTGTGTACCTCACGACTTCATTCATGGTTCCTGTCTTTGCCTGAAATTCACTTACCACATGCTCTATCCTGTGGGGGATCGCTCCAGCGTAGAAGCCCTCTGACTGTGCCTCCGCCATAATGTGAGCTTGAGCCCAGACATATTTCCCCCTCCTGGAGGCAGTCAAGCTAAGGGAAAGCAGGAACTAAAAGATGGATGATTTTGTAGAAGTTATCTCAGACTCCCTGACACTGACACAATGGCTCGGTGATGGCTGTGTGGTTTTACTAAGACATTGTGTTTTATCTTGGTACCTGTTTTGGATTAGTTTTATGACTCTGTTTACTCTAGTTTTATGACTCTGTTTACTATACATTATCTAAGCCCTGTAACTACTCACATGTCTCTTGGAGATTGTTACCTTTAAGATCTATGAGTTTTGCCTGACCTTAAAGAATGTTACCTTCTCAAATGTAAATCCCTACACAATAGGTAAAGAAAAATCTCCACCCTCATGCTTACTTTTATGGCCCCTAGTTATGTACTTCCCTTTTATTGGTATTTTATCTTCTCCTCCAGACTTGTGGTATTGTAACTTTTGTTCCTCTTTATTGTATAGAATTAACAATGTGGGTTGACATCAGCTACTGAAAGCTGACAGTATATATTGGAACCCTTTGCACAAATAAAATTGCTGTTTAGGCATTGCTGTATGGGCATTGTCTATTCAGACCTCCAGACCCTACTTTTCTGTCTCCTAGTATTTCCGCGCACTCTCTCTTCCAGGTATTGGGACCCTCTCACTGGCCGAGAGCTCCCCCGGCACACGTGCCGTCCCCGACACTATCCTTTCAGTTCTAACCTAAAAATCTATTTCCTTGAGACTACCTTCTTTGACCATCCATCTGTCAATTCAGATCCTGTTGCTAGAGAAACGGCACTTGTTCTTCTCTTGTAGCACTTACACAGTTAAAACACAGAATATGTGCATGGCACTTGACTTTCTTCTCTAAAATTTAAGCTCCATGAAGACAGAAATCAGGTCTGATGTGGTCACCAACATATCTTCACTATCAAGCCTAGAACATATAGTGGGTACCAATGAATAATAATTGAATGAATGCATGGATATAAATGGATATGCAATCTAACAAAAACCACTGCATTTAAAATGGGAGTATAGATTGGGTGTGGTGGCTAATGCCTGCAATTCAGCACTTTGGGAGGCCAAGGTGGGCCGATTGCATGGGTTCAGGAGTTTGAGGTCAGCCTGGACAACATGGTAAAACACAATCTCTACAAAAAATATAAAAATTAGCCAGGTGTGGTGGTGCATGCCTGTAGTGCCAGCTACTTGCCGTTTGGGAGGTTGAAGTGGGAGGATCACCTGAGCCTGGGAGGTCGAGGCTTCAGTGAGCCATGATTGTACCACTGCACTTCAAGGGAAACAAAGTGAGACTCTATCTCAAAAAAAAAAAAAAAAAAAAAAGACTATTATTTGAAAATATTTTCATTTGGTGTTAGTTGAACTTCAGCTATATGTTCCAAAGAACACTTGGGTAGGATTCAGAATGTGTAATTAAGGGGCAAGAAATCCAAACGTCATTTAGCTTTGTCTATGTAGTCAGCCCACTGAATATCACAAACTTCCTTTTAGTTAAGATGACCCAAATCACATGACCTAAAGATAGCCCAATGCCAGTGTTGTATGAAGAAAACCTAATAAAGCTGTTTGCCATTTTTACATTTATACAGAAACATTGACTTTATGGCTCTGTAAGACAGTAAAATGATACAACATTTTATGATATTATTAATAGTATTTTAAGACCCCTTTGAAAATATGATTCATCTCATAACCTGGGATATTAATTTGAAAGTTAAAATTAGGTATTGAGAATATAGGGAGTTAATATTTTTAACAAAAACATATGCAGTGTATTAAGAATCTGAAGGCTAATCAAATTCTTGTTATTTTGGCTTAAAAAAAAGTTGAATCTAAACATTAATTACCACTTTAAAAAGTACAAGTTCATGGTGTGCTGATCACAACATAGTAAAAGAAAAATAGATATGCAATAGAACTTACTTATAATTATTATAGAAATTTCACAGTTTGTAAAATGAAGTATTTTCTATAGAAAATTATTCCCATAAGAGAAGGATATCTAACTTCTTCCTCACCTATTTCTTTTTTAATTGGCTAAATCTTAGGAAAGGTTGATATCAAACACTATAAAAGTTCAGGAATAGATACTTGCTTTCAAATAAACTTGATGCCATTGTGGTTCAGATTACTTGGATGAGTGTTCAAAAATTTATTGCATCATTCATATTTATCAAAATAAATGTGTCTGATAGCTCAAGAAAGATTTTATGCTTTAAAATGGACTTAGGAAACTGAAAATCTGAGCTAAACTTTGGGAATAATATTAAAAGAAAATCTTAGCAGTTACTACTAGTGTTTATTAATGTTTCTCTGAAATTCAGTGAATAATAAGAAATTACTATTATGGTTATTAAGCTCTGCTGAATCATTCATACAAGACCTTGAGCATGAGTCTCTTGCAATGCAATCCGATCATAAAAGAGGAAATTTCAAATATAATATATGTATGAATGATAAAACCAAATTCATTGTTAACGGAGTTTTGAGAGGAATATTCAACAGTAAAAAAAAAAAAGATGAGCAAAAAACCTGATTATTTCCACAAGTTTATATCCCTGGTTTAATGTTTAGGTGTGAACATTTTTAAAAAGTAAAAATGTATACAGCAAAATGCACTTGAATTCTTCTAAATATGAACAGACATACAAGTAGTTATTACTTGTATGTAATAACTACTGATTTCTACAACACTATGAGTTGTGAATGTACAAATGAGTATCAAGAAAAAAGTGGAGGAAAATAACAAAAAGAACAAAAGGCAAACATTTCCTTTGGAAGCCCTTAGTTATTATTCTCCTCATCTCTTGCTATCCTTCAAAATAGTCGTAGAGTTTTAAAATCATTTTTTACACTGACTAAAACTAGTAGCTCCTTTCCCACATTTTTTTTATTTTTTTTAATTTCTTTTTTATTTCAATAGGTTTTCAAGAAACAGGTTCTTTAGTCATAATTTCTGAATTTTGGTGCACCTGTCTCTACCCACTGTGTAGTCTTTTATCCCTCACCCCACTTTTATCCTTTCCCTTGAGTCCTCAAAGTCTAATGTATCCTTCTTATGCTTTTGTGTTCTCATAACTTAGCTCCCACTAATGAGTAAGAACATAATGATGTTTGGTTTTTAATTCCTGAGTTACTTCATTTAGAATAACAGTCTCCAATTCCATCCAGGTTGCCGCAAATGCCATTCTTTCATTCTTCTGTATGACTGAGTAGTATTCCATGGATACTACTGAGTATTCCAGTACTACTCAGTATTCCAGTACTACTCAGTATTCCATGGAACACTACTCAGCCATAAATATATATGTATACATATATCACATTTTCTTTATCCACTTGATTGATGGGCATTTGGGTTGGTTCCACATTTCTGCAATTGCAAATTGTGCTGCTGTCAACATGCGTGTGCAAGTATCTTTTTAATATAGCGACTTATGTTCCTCTGGGTAGGTACTTAGTAGTGGGATTGTTGAACCAAATGGTAGATCTACTTTTAGTTATTTAAGAAATCTCCACACAGTTTTCCATAGTGGCTTTACTAGTTTACATTTCCACCAACAGTGTAAAAGTGTTCTCTTTTTACCACACCCATGCACACATCTTTTATTATTTTATTTTTTGGTTATGGCCACTCTTGTAGGCCACATTGTGATTTGATTTGCATTTCCCTGATCATTAGTGATGTTGAGCATTTTTTCATGTGCTTGTTGACCACTTGTATATCTTCTTTTAAGAATTGTCTATTCATGTCCTTAAGCCATTTTTTGATGGGACTGCTTGTTTTTTTCTTGCTGATTTGTTTGAGTTCTTTGTAGCTTCTGAATATTGGTCCTTTGTAGAATGTATAGATTGTGAAGATTTTTCCTACTCTGTGGGTTGTCTGTTAATTCTACTGATTATTTATTTTGCTGTGCAGAAGCGTTTCAGTTTAATTAAGTTCTATCTATTTATCTTTGTTTTCAGCTGCCAGAGTAGGTAGAGAGAGGCCATTAGGTTGGGATGGGGATGGGCATGTCTGAGCTCAGACTCTCCCTGGGTGAGGCTTGCTGTGACTGCTGTGCGGGTGGGGTTGTGGTTCCCAAGCCAATGGAGTTATTTTCTCAGTGCGATTATGGCTGCCTCTGCTGAGTCATACAGCTTACCAGGGAAGTTGGGGGAAGCCAGCAGTCACAGGCCTCACCCCACTTCCATACAGCAGGCAGTTGTAATGGCTGGTCTCACTCCCACCATGCTCCACCAACAGCACTCAGTCTATTTCCAGGTAGCCAGTGACCAGGGCTGACAACTTGCCACAGACCACCTGACAAAGCAACCTGACTCAGAGTTTTCTGGCATCTCAGGGAGCTTGCAGCAGTGTTCCAGTTCCTTCAAAAGGTCTGTGGATTCTCTTGGCTTTCCTGGTATGTTCCTGTGGTAGTTCCTGGAGCAAAATTCATAATGTGAATCTCCACATGCTGCTCTGTGTGTTCCAGCAGGGGCTGCAAGCTAGTCCAGCCACCTACTCGCCAACTTAATCCCCATAACACCATCTCCCACAAAAATTTTTGTATTCAAACTTTACATTCTGCACAATTAAGAATGTACAATTAGAAACATATTATTAGGATTTGGACATGGGACTGATAAATCTAAAGAAGTATACAAACACACACTCCATTTTGTTTCATACAATTTACTACAAATGCTTCATTTATAAGATATCCTTATTTTAAGGTGGCCATTAAATTTTTTGACTTATATATGAAATTAAATATGAAACATCCATAAAATAAATCTAATTCCTAAAGAAAGCCATTGTTACTCAACATGATAAGCAGCAGATAGAAAATGTTCAATAGAAGTATGATGAATCATTTCAACCTTACAAGAATATCTTTGAAACAAATTTTATCCTCCTATCTGATGTGAATATCAAAGCAAAATTCTAGATTAAATAAAATGCTAATCTGGATAGCATAAACCTCAAAAAAGCACAATACATCCCTTTAAATAAGAGGATTTAATTCCTAATTCAATTTAATACCTTGAGCAGAATATTTAGACTTACTTAGCACAAGCCAATTGCTTTATAATCTTTTAATTTATTCTCAGAATGCATTTAATTAAATGTGCCATTTTCTTGTGGAGTATTCTTTTTTTTTCTAATAGATAAAATTTGTAACATTTGGCTTTTTATTTAACAGACATTAGATTAAATACCGTCTCTCTTCATATAATTTAAGTAATCTGATTTTTATTCGTAGTCTAGCCATGAGAAATTCATTCATTCATTCATTCTGTAAGTGTTTGTTGCATGTCTACTATGTATAAGGCATTTGGTTTAAAAATGAGAAGTTATTGAAACACAAGTTATTGAAACCAAGATCTACTGTTTGGCCAATAATTAGAAGAGATATTCTTAATGAGTGACTTGAAAGACTCAGTAGAGAGATCCCTGGCTAGATAAAAAACTGTAAACATGTTGCTATTGGAAGCATCTAGCATGTGTCTACATGAATACACCTGAAAGAGTTGAAGACGGAATTTTATAAAAACGGAAGAGATTAGAAAAAAATTTACATGTAAATTATGATTAAAAAATAGTCATAATTACATAGGTTTATCATTTTTGCAATCTGTCAGATAAAAAGAGTTTAACCTAAGCACTAGATAATTTTAAGTAAATGAATTAAAGTGAAAAGGGTAAAGATTTTGAGATGTCACATGATGTGTAATTTAATTCCTAATTCAATTTAATACCTTGAGCAGAATATGTAAGCTTACTTAGCACAAACCAATTGCTTTACAATCTTTGAATTTATTCTCAGAATGCATGAAATTAAACATAATTTGAAAAATTATCAAAATAACATTTCTTTTGTGATTCCAAGCAAACTATATTAGCTTCAAGTGGAATGGTTAGAATCAGAGATTATAAAGTCAGAGAGATTGACAGAGATCCCAGTGTGTCCTCTTTGAGTAATTACTGACTGAGCCTCAGTTGCTTCAGTGGTAAATAGGAATTAGAAAATGAGAATGAATGAAATGATGCTTTAAGCCTGGTATAAAGTAGACGTTTAATAATTTGTATTTATAGCTCAAAGAAAGCACACCAGATTTTAAAGATATTATGAGATCTCCTCAGTCTTTATCTTCCCAAGATACGGGAATGTTTTACCAATAAAAGAGACTTTCTCACAACTTTCTAACAAAAAAGAATAAATATTATCATGTTCATATAAAAATATTTTTCAGAAGCATAACTTTCTAAAAAGTATTAATTTTCATACTTAATATGAAAAATTAATATGAAATAAAACCATAGGCCCACATTGATTTAGTCCATTGTACTGAACATGTGAAAGAGAAATGGCAGTAAGATTTCTGTGATGCTGACTAAATATGATTATTGGAGTTTTGATCATTTTCTTTGGTTTACACAGAAGTATTAAAATTGCATTTCCTAAAGAAGTGAGTTTAATAATACAGATTATGTCCTTGAATGAGCTTAGGGGATCCAGTAATTCAGTCAAACTGAAATACAATTTTATTTGCATATGCATCAACATGATTTTTTCAGATGAAAAGTTCCAAGGGCTTATAAACTACAAAAGGTCAAATACCCCCACTCCAAAAGTGTTGACATAAATTACAGCTCTTTAGTAAAGAACAATAAAGTATCGCAAACTTGTTTACACAACTGTCATCCATATTTATTTTTAGCCAGATGAGGTGGTGTGCACCTGTGGTCCCAGCTACTTGGGAAGCTGAGGCAGGAATAGCCACTGCAACTACAGCCTGGGCAACATAGCAAGACCTTGTCTCTTAGAAAATAAACAAACAAACAAATAAATAAGTAAGTAAGTAAAATAATCTGTGTTTGCTGTACAAAGATAATGTGTTCTCACAGAAGAATCTATTATATGCAGATTAAGATTTTAGGGTGTTTTCTACTTTTTTGTTTGTTTTTAATGTGAACAAATATAAATAAATTGAAGGGCAGGTTTTCTGTTTTTTTCATTTTTTAATTTGAGCAAATATAAATAAATTGAAGGGCAGTTAGGATATTACATCTTAACCGACAATTCTGAACAAAGATTTATTGACTATTACAGCACTTAACTTTTGAAGTTCAACCAAATTTATGACTTAGGAGTTATAATAGAACTGTAAGTGTAAAACTTATTATCTGTGACTTTAGCAGAGTACTATTAAAATAATATATTTTCCCTAGAACATATTTGTCATTATTAATGATACTGTCAAATTATCTACTACTTTTATATAATTACAAGTGCACATTAAAAGTGTCAAAAAGAAAAAGTATTTAAATATCCTCAAGCATTGTGAAGCAGCACTGAATATCGATCTATTGAATATTTAGCCAACTCTTCCAGGAAATAAAATAAATAATATATTAAGCAGTACCTCATTCTTTATTGAATATCACAATTATTTGGTGCAAGACTAGAAAACTGTTCTGAAATATAACTAGGATGATTTTTATGGATATTTAAAGGAATTATTTTCAGTTTTTATTGTATTGCTAAAATAATTTAGATCCCAAACATCTCCATTAAATAGTAATAATATTATTAGCTATTTCATGTAGGATTTCACCATTGGCACAAACCAAAACTTAAATAATTTCATAATTTTTTATTTTGGTTAATGTCATGTTTACCATCATGTTTATGTTCATCAAACTGTACCATGCTAAACGGCTAACATATAGAAATGTTTTACATGACATTGACTATAATGAAGACTACACCAGGACTTTTCAATTAGGTTTAATAATAATGGCTAAAATATATTGATTTGTTATTATATACCAGGCACTATTGTTCAAAACAATATATACACATATATATCTACATATATCTATATATGTTGATATATAGACACATATATTGGCTCACTCATGCACCCTTAAAAGAAATACTGCTTTCTATGTAGTATAATCCTCACTCAGCTGAAGAAGTTAGCTTTGCAGATTGGATCTTTTTGTTTGTATGTTTGTTTTGTAGAATACTTTTTTCTGTTTGTGTCCTTAGTTTCCAACTGATGCACTCAGTTTCAGAACTAACAAATTGAAAACTCCATAAACCTGTTTTTGACTTGAAAAGTGAGGGATGTTTTCATACACCTCACACAGTAGTCAGAATATGATGTGTGTTTATCATTATATCAGTTAATGCTGTGGAGAAAACATGTTTGTGTTTTATGTAGTTAAAAATCTTTATTCAAAAAATAAGAAAAAATATTCTCCTAATTAAGTGTGAGAGATCTAAAATGACTCTGATTGTTAGTTTAAGAAAAAACTTAATAAAAATGATTTGTGCTTAACGTATTCTTAAAGACTGTAATTTAAAACATTTAAGTGAAAATTAAATTGATGTATTATTGTTGTAAATTGCAAATAAAGTGTAAGCATTTTTCTTTAATGAAATCGAAAGCTTGACAGGAAGGAATGCATCCTTAATGCACTTATTCACTTAAATACTCATCCTCTGGGAAAAAAAAGGAAAAGGTGAATTTTATCATCAATGCGATAAAACTGGATAAAACAAATCTATTAATATTTAATTGTCAATTTCTGTTTTCTTTTTTTCTTTTTCTGCACATTGTATAGCCTAGGAATGGTATTTAAAGCATGAAACATTTACAATTTCAGTCCTCAGGAAATGTAAATATATAATCATCAAACCTATGTGTAAAGTCTGATTTTTATAAAGTTGAAATGCATATTAATCATTATTTAAAAAAGCATAATACAAATTTATGCAAAAATACATTCTCTCACCCAACAAGCATTTATTAAACAAGTACTAGACACAGGTATCTGTTTCCCAGTAGCATATAGTCTGTTTCTGGGAGACTTTCAGAATTAAACTTGTTTGTTTTTTTTTTAAGACCTAAGGGCTTTACAAAATTACTAGTACTAAATACAGCAAGTTTACAAGATCGATATAAAAAGAATCAATTGTATTTGTATATACTTTGAACAATCTGAAAACGTAATTAAGAAACAACTTATAATTTAAAAGGATAAAATATTTCAGAATCAATTTAACAGAAGTATAAGACCCATAAACTAAAAATTATAAAGCACTGCTGAGAGAAAGTAAGGATCTAAAATAAGGTGAGACATGCCATTTTCATGGATTGGAAGACTCAGTATCGTTAAGATGTCATTCTCCCCCAGACTGATCTACAAATGCAACAGAGTCTCTGTCAAAATCCCAGCAAACATTATTGTAAAAATCAGCAAGCTAATTCTAAATTTTATATGGAATGACAAAGAACTTGAAATAGTTAAAAAAAATTTTGAAAAAGAAAGTCAAAGTTGGAGGATTTTAAAATTTAATATAAAGCTGCAGTAATCAAGACACTGTGCTATTTTTATAAAGACAGACACATGTATGGATACATACAACGAAATACAAAATCTAGAACTATACTTATATCAACTTTTTTATAAAGGTGTAAGGCAACTCAATTGAGAACAAGAATGCCTTTTCAGTAAATAGTATTGGGATGATTAGATACTTGTATGAAAAAAGGACTTAGAATGTAGTCTCACACCATGTACCAAAAAAGAACTTCAAAATAGATATTTCTAAAGGTACAAGCTAAGATTATAAACATTGAGAAGAAATAGGAGAAAATTTGGGGGGACATGGCAAAGATTTCTTAGATATTATGCCAAAGGCATAATCTATTAAAGAAACAAATGGTTAAACTGAGCTTCAGGAAAATTAAAGAAGCTATGTCTCCAAAAAACACCATTAAGAAAGTGAGACAAGCCACAGAGTGAGAGAAAACATTGGCAACTCATATATTTAATAAAAGTCTTCTATCTACAATATATCAATAACTCAATTCAAAATGGCAAAATATCTGAGCAGACATCTTACAGAAGATAATATAGAAATGGCTAGTACAAAAATATTTTCAACATCATTTGTCATTATGAAATGTAAATTAATACCAAAATTAAGATACCACTACACACACTAGAATGACTAAAATAAAGAGACTGACAAACTGAAGTTGTTGAGGGTATGCAAAATTAGAACTCTCAGACATGGCTGGTGAGAATGTAAAATGGTATGTCCACATTGAAAAACAGTTCCAGTTGTTCAAAAAGTTAAATATCAACTTAGCATACTAGTCAACAATCTCTCTCTACAAGAAATTAAAACCTATATTTTACACACATTTAAAGAATTAAAAGTGGGTATTTACGGCAGCATTATTCATACTACCTTTAAACTGGAAACATTTCAAATGGCCATCACCTGATGAATGGTATATCCAGATAATGGGGTATCATTCATCAATAAAAAGAAATGAACTACCGCTTCATGCAACAACATGGATGAGGTTTTATAATATTATACTGAGTTGTAACAAGTCATGCAAAAAACTGTGTATTTTCTTATTTCATTTTACAATATTTATAGAAAAGGAAAAACTATAGAGACAAAAACTTGTTCCATGGTTGGTTGGGATGGTAACAGTAATTGACTCTCAGACACAGAGGAACTTTTGGTGAAATTGGATATATTCTAAAATTAGACTGAAGTAATGGTATACATATATACACACACATAAACATATATTGTATATATGCACATATATCTGTTTCCTCAAAATTAACAAATCATAAACTTATAATGATGAATTTTGTGGTTTATCAACTATAATAAAACTATTTAAAATAAGATGGATACATTTAGATAATTTGTGTAGAAATACTTGGGTATAAAAATGAAGAAGTATGTCTAATCCATTGGAAGACACAAAATTGGCTCATAAAAGTGAATCTCTCTGCTTTGTTTGATAAATTCCAAGCTCTAATAATTTAGTTTATGATACTACAATACTTGACTTAAATTCTAAGATAAAACAAATTTGATTCAAAATAGGAAAATGGGAATAAGATCTGCTTGGTAAAATTTTTCTGTTCTATTTAACAAACCATATCTTTAAACTGATGGTGGTAGCTGAATTAAAGTACTTCAGTTAAACTTTGCTCCACCTACTATAAGTAATTTCTGACACATTAATTTTATATATGTAATTACCATAAAATAAGATGATTATCTCATATTCTTTACTTCAGGGGATATCTGCATGCTTTTTCTTGGTTGAGAAAACTAGAATTTTTTCCATTATCTGTCCCACATATATGCATATACATGTGCTCAAACATAAAAACAAATACGTATATATGTGTATAGAGCTGTAATGCATTTGTGTATATTATGTGTTTATATATAAGAATATGTTTCCATTGATATATAAATATAAAGACAGAGCTTTATTATGTATTCATCCAAAAGTGCCGCACTATACATTGGCAATACCGCCTTCTGAAAGCTCCTCCCAGCAACAGCCCATGTCAAGAAAGAACTCAAGAAAATGATCCAATACTTTGTTTTGCACATATCAATAGTGTAATTCGACTATAAAAACGTGTTCTGTAAAATTTTTCCAACACACGGTAATATCAAAAAATTCATTAATTTTCAGTTAATTTAAATTTAATTATCAAATCCAATTAGAACAACGAACTCCCTTTCTCAAATCAAAAAGAACAATTAAAATATATGGGTAATTTTAAGTCAGTTTTGAGACAGCCTCCTCTTTTCAAATACTTGTTTGCTCATACAATCAAGATATTATTCTATCATTTTCTTTAGAGTTCTGCTGAATATTTATGTATTCATTCAGTCAGTCAACAAATACTCAATTAGCACCTGTCGGCATCAGGCACTCTGCTAAGTACCAGTGATAGAAAGGGAAACAGGGGCAGGTTCTGCTCTTGAGCAGCCAAAGTGGGTGCTTACATAAGTTTACCTGAGCATTTTGTCAGTTTAGAACACAAGATTCTCGAGATTCATCATAGAAGCAGCTTTTGCTATGTTGCATTCTATAACCCTTCTTGAAAATCAGCAATATTAAAGGCTCTGACCTTATAAAGAAATCTGTTTTATCTTTTGTATTCTAGTTTCTTAAATTTATTTGACTAGATAATTTTTTTCAGCCATGTAATCCTATTAACATCCATTGAATACACTTTGAAAAATACTAAAAACTTTGTAAATTCCCTGCAGCAAATTGACAACTCTTTTATAAAAGAAAAACAGACATATCTAGCATTGCTCTCACTTCACAGACACATGCTGATTACAGTATTTGTAGACTGATCAACACTGATGGCTTCATAATGGGCTCTATTATTTTTCCATCCAGTACTGAAGGATGGAAGTTACCTTGAACAATCTATAATTTTAAAAATCATTATTTTATTAAAGATGGATCTATTGACTTTTTATTATCCTTTAGGTCTATCATTTGTCCTTTTCCAAAATCAAGGATTATGATACATTTGTCTCAGGTATTTAGTTAAGTCTTTAATGGCAATGCATCTGGACACATGAATTTGGGTACATTTTGATAGATGTATGATTTTTTTCTTGGTATTCCAGGCCTATATCTTTTCAGCATTCTAGTTTGGCTTTCAATTGTTCCCATCAGTTGTTTACATCTGTATTGCTTTGAAAAGAGAGAATATTCGAGATTGTAAAAAGTGAAAGAGTAGAATTAAAACGTTCCTTTCAAATGACAGCTATTAGGTACTAGGGAGACAGAAGTAGTACAATAAAGAGAAAGGCGAACCTTAGGAACTAGGGTCTATGGACTTTGGAGCAACATGGCATAGTGTTTTAGAATGAATCTATACTGAGAGTGTCTCACTACCAGCTTAACCAAATCCTATCAGTGTGACCTTGGGTGGGATATTTAAACCTCTCAGAACCACAATTTTTCATCTGTAAAATGGAGGTAATAATGATATTGGATATTTGCTATTTGTTAATTACTGTTCTGAGTACTTCTAGTTTCACTGCTGTTAGCAACCTATGAAATGGGTAGTACCAGCATTACAATTCATAGAATTGTTGGTCCAACAATCCCACTACTAGGTGTCTACCCAGAGGAAAATAATTTTTTTTCACTATTTTAAAAAATTTTTTTCACTATATGAAAAAAATACTTGCACACACATGTTGACAGCAGCACAACTGCAGTTGCAAAAATGTGGAACCAACCCAAATGCCCATCGATCAATGAGTGAATAAAGAAAACATGATATATACATATATATACATGTAGAAACAAACACACATACACATACACATATGCACCAGGAATACTACTCAGCCACACAAAAGAATGAAATAATGTCATTTGCAGCAGCCTGGATGGAATTGGAGAGTATTATTGTAAGTGAAGTAACTCAGGAATGGAAAACCAAACACCGTTATGTTCTCACTCATACGTGGGAGCTAAGCTATGAGAACACAAAAGCATAAGAATGATACATGGACTTTGAGGACTCAGGGGAAAGGGCGGCAGGGTGGTGAGGGACAAATGACTACACATCGGGTCCAGTGTACACTGCTCAGGTGAAAGGTGCACCAGAATCTCAGAAATCACAATTAAAGAACTTGCTCCATAAAAACCTATTGAAATTAAAAAAAAATGCAGGACTTTGAGATTTATGGCCTGAAGACATTCAGGTGTTCAATGTTTACTGAGTGCACTCATAAAGTGGTAAACAAATCTGATCATTGAACCACATCCTCACAGAGTCTACAGGTTTGGTTCCATCTACAGATTAAGTAGATGGGAAATATCAAAACTAACATGTTAAATGATCCTAGCTGTACAATGAAGATAATTTTAATATGTACCTCATGGAATTCTTGGAAGGATCTAGAATATTGTCTGGAATTTTCAAAGGATGTACAAATAACACTTTGTTTTAGAAGTGTCCTTCCTTTCACTGTATACTAGTTATAAATTCTTTTTGGACTGATGTATTTTTAATTATTTAAACTGTTTTTGCTAGGAGTATAAAAGGGCTGTTGTATTTTCCTGCTATCCAAGATGCAGTAAAATTTGATCAGAGGAACAAATTTCTAGAATCAGACAAATCCGGGCTCAAAATTCAGCTGTTGCCCTTACTTGATTGGTCAACTTGGATATAATATTTAAACTCGCTCAGCTTTATTTTCAACATCTGTAAAGTAAGGATCATGTTTCTGGCCTTTAAGAAGTATAAAGACAAAATTAAGTAACATATATGTTATCTGTAAAAATGATTCAAGATTGTAAAAAGCAAAGGAGTAGAATTAAAATTTTCCTTTAAAATGATGGCTATTAGGTACTAGGGAGACAGAAGTAGTACAATAAAGAGAAAGGTGAACTTGAGGGACTAGGCTCTATGGACTTTGGAGCAACATGGCATAATGCTTTAGAATGAATCTCTATTTAGAGTGTCTGACTGCCAGCTTAACCAATCCCTATCAGTGTGGCCTTGGGCAGGGTATTTGAACCTCTCAGAATCACAATTTCTCATCTGTAAAATGGAGGTAATAATGATACTGAGTGCTTGCTATTTGTTAAATACTGTTCTGAGTACTTCTAGTTTCACTGCTGTTAGCAACCTGTGAAACAGTAGCAGTAGTATTAAAATCTTATGGGTAAGGACAGTAGAGAGATGTTGAATCCCAAAAAGCAGAATAGAAAGCTACTATTTTTTTCATTTTTCTACTTTTTTCTGGTCATCACACCCTTACTATTACTTTGAAGCTTCATCTTTTCCCACTAGTGTTCTTCCTTTCCCTGTACAGTTTGAAAACTGACCAAACACAAGCTGATCAGATTTTCTCCAAAATTAGATTCTCAAGCTCAAGATACCAGTTGTTGCCACACACAGCCCAGCACCTCTGATTCTTTCTTTTCTACGGCCTGGATCTTCAGCTGTTCTTCTATTACATGAGTTACCAACTTAATTACATGAGCTAGTAAATTTAATTTTTCCATGAATGGTCACATTTTACTCGGTTGTATACAACCGACACAGACCAGATAATCATAGCCACTAGATTGGCTAAAATTCCTATTCTAGCCCATGAGACATTAAAATAAAATATGGAAAGAGCATTGGCTTTCTAATGAAGCAGTCTCACAAACATGGGTTCAGGAAGTTAAGGGCAAAGATAAGCACTCTACCAATAATGTACAAGGTTTAAGAGGTTTTGTTTTGTTTTGACTTAAAGTATTTCAAAATCCCTGGAGCTATTAAATGATCTATTCCAATCATCATTCATATAAGCAGTAAGAGCTGTTGAAGAAAAAAGGCATGGGAAAATATGTGGGGGAGTAACAAGCTAAATTGCCAACAAAATGGATAAAACAGAAGAATGGATCAGTCAGAATAAGTCTGAAAGGATTAAGGGCTCACAGAGGAAAAGCATTTGAAATGTTACTTCAATCATTTTAAAGTCAGTATAAATACGATAGGACATTCTCTTGGGTTTTAAAGGCCAACATTTTTAAGAAATTGATAAAGTAATGTTTGCCAAATAAGTAATTATGCAAGCAGCTAGGTTGAAACATAGAATTTTTTTTATGATTAACTTGAGTCAAAGGGAATGTATAGTTTCAGACATTTTTCATGATGATATATCAGCAATGTGTGATATAGTTGTACTTTGATGAGTTTAAAATGATGACCATCCAGTTTTAATAACTGAGTCATCATACAGATTAATTTATCTAGATTTAAAAATAGTTGCTATGTATTTATGAAAAATGGAATTTTTATCCTCTGTGCTCAATCAGATCAATGTCTTCAAAGCAAGGTAGAGAGCTTTGAAACTGTTCATATCATTATCAGTATCTTCATTTTTAAGTCTATCACTGAACTAATAATAGATTATTAACAAGACTTTCTTCATGATCTTCATAAGTCTGTTATTAAATAATGCCATAAAAAGGAAATATATGTCATTAATGTTTATGTACAACTGGCATCAGGATCCAATAATATTTTCAGGTTTATAACCTCCATGAAACAAAAATCTTTTTACAAAAGTGAATTATAACATATATAGTTTTTAAATTTAAGTAATAAACCACCCTAAATAACTAAAGTCAAGCACATATAGAAATAGTAGAATGATTCATAATACATGTAAAATGTCCTTCTCTCCATCAGAGTTTTACATTTAAATCTTCTAAAATTCTCCATTGGGTTAATTAAACATATTTAGTATCAAGGCTCCAAGCTGTACCTCCTTGAAACTCAGCATCAAATGAAACTACCTCATGACAGAAGTGGCAACCAGGGATTGTTCTCAGATTGTTTCTTAGTCTCTCCAACTATTTATCAAGGTTCAGCTTAAATACTGATCTACAGGGAAGACTTTCATGATCCACCTCCTCCTCCACAGTAGAGGGTTAACTTACCCTACGGCACCTCTCAAAACATCTCATACTTCTTCTTTAAAGATACGAAAGCAAGAAATTAAACTCTGTTTAATTTTAAACCAGAAACAAGAAAATTAAACTGTGTGTGTGATTATTTGGGTAAGGAAGATTTTTATTACAAGTTTCATGGGGATCCAACTGACGGCTTCATGGCTACATCTGAAAAAGCCAACATAAAGCCTGGCACTTGGGAGGCACTTAGGAGATACAAATCCAAAAGAGGAAGGAGCAACAGAAGGTATGACATGGGTCAAATCTAGAGAAAGCAAACTTAGAAGACAAAAAGAAGACAGGGAGAAAGGACCTTGGGGCCATACCACTGAAAAGAAACAACATATCTCACTATACATGAACAAAAAGATTGCTGTTTCAGCTTTTCTGGCTAAATGATTCATAAAGGAACCCTAACCAAAATGAAATAGTAACTCAAGGTCTTCTTGGTAAATAAAATAAAACTATTGCAAAGGAAAAACAAAAATAGAGATTGTCACTTTTAAAAAAGCTATTAAATCATTTACTTTCAAAGACATATGTCAAAACCCTTGGCTATAAAAAATATAGCAGAAAGGAAGTGATACAGGCAAAATGATCTTATATCTGTCATAGTATAGAAGATTAACTGCCCAAATTTAGTCTATTATTACAAAATCATTTTTAAATAAGATTAAAATATGAAGGTCACAATAATGTATAGTTACAGTAAACATGAATTTTCATTATTTTATTTTAAAATTCAAATTTAAAGTCTATCTTTCTACTTCTGACTTACACTTCTTATTAGCATGTTGAGTTGTACTTTGTGAATCATAGATAATCCAAGAACTCAGCTGTATAATTAGATGCAAACAGCATGATGTGCTAATTTATGCCTTTTAATTAAACAAGATAAATTAAGACTTGAAATACCAATGGAATCAATGGAATAAAAAATAATATAGCATATGATGTATTACTACACACAGTTTATATTTAACCAATTATCTCTCTTACTACTAAAAATCTATATAGAAATAGAAGTATGCAAATACTATCAGACTGTGAATAGTCACAGGTCAAATGACTACCTATACATTACTCAGTAACTTACCCTCAATGCTTAGTGGTATGTCTACCATATAATAGATGCTCAAGAAATATTCATTGGTTGAATAAGCGAATGAATATTTCATTTCTAATCTGGGTCCATCTGTGAATAGTGGTCTCTCTGTAAAGCTGTTAGCTTAAACAAAGTCCAAGAATATAGTTTACATTCAAACTACATTATAACATTTCATTTAGGAAATTGAAAATAGACTACTGGAAAAGCCCAGCTACTGGGAATAATCTAAGATTACAGCAGACCCCCTGAGCCTGATTCTATCTGGACCACCTTCCTGGTACTTCCAGACTCATTGTCCGACTTGCTAAAAGAATGAATGATGTCAGAAACAATATGTGTTACAACAGAGCATTTCTAATCAGCTACAAAAGAAATCCCATATTTACTCAATAGGCACCCTGACCAATGAAATCTTCTGACAAAAGTAGAAAATTCAGGATGCTAGAATCATATAAATTACCACTGAAAACAATCTTAAAAGGCCTCATCAGGTCTACTCTTTCACATGAGACAAAAGTGAGATAGTTACTGAAAACAAATAAAATAAATTGTCACCAACATTTTTACAATGGCATTAGGGACCCCATTGGTTACAGATATCTTTATAGTGTCCTTCACAACTGAGCAATATGGAGTTCAGGAGATCTCTTCCACTGAGTGTTGTGTTCATAAGCAGGAAGAAGAAATACTTGAATAATCAGTTTGGCCCTGATTCAACTAGTACCATTTAATAATCAGTCAGTAATTTATTCTGAGACTCTGTAATTTGAGATATTAATACAGCTATTAAACTACTTGTACGCAATGTTTGCTACCTTCGATATTTTTGACTTAAAACACCATACATGACTTAAAGTCTCCAACCAAGAGCCCAATTAATTAAGAAAAATTAGAGGTGTCTGTGTGTGTGTATGTGCTTCTGAAAAGATAATAAAGATCAGGTCTCTAACTACAGCTGAATTATAGCACAATTCAGGATCAGACTGTTTGATAATAAATTCCAGCAGCTTCTTGGCTTTTATACTCTCCTAAAGAAATTTCTTTGAAACCAGGCCTTCACTTTTACTGGACAAAGTTGAAATATTCAATTTTATTTTGCATGACTTTCCAAATAGGCATGATTTTTCAAATAGACCAAAATCTGTTGGCCATTGATAGAGAGTCCAACATCAGGGGAAAAATCAGAACCTGCTTTCTTTTGTCATTATTTTCGAAGAGCTGCCAGGTTCTTCCTTGGTCTGAAGGGCCCAAAATGTAATATTATTGGATTTTCCCATCTGTTTTAGGAGAAGTTGAGATGTACACTGTAAATTAAAGTACAGTAAATTACATTTTTATTTTATAAGTTATAGGAATGATCGATCTGTGCTTTAAAATCAAGTAATTTCCTGAGTAGAAGGCTTTATTTTTCTGAAGTAATACAGTAAAACATAATATAGGAATAGTATCAATAGGAAAAAAATGGTGCATCAATAATAAATCATTCCATACCTTAGAGAGTTGATATAGCATAACAATAATACTAACTATAAAATGTTAATAAATCACTTTATTTTATATAAAGTAGAATATGATCAACAACAGCACTAAACAGTGACTTGATTTTGTTCACATGTCTTTTTAAGTGTTTTCTGGAATGATACAAGGAGGGTAAAATTACATAATACTGCAAGTCCTAAACTTAATTTCTAAGATTAAAAAAAATATTCATCTAGTTTGGGAAAAAAACAAAAACAAAAAAGCATGCTACAAATCTGCAGCTGGTTGTAGCAAAGAGCTGTTTCAGAAGATGAATTACTTGAGATGATTGGGATTTTAGCTGATACAGAAACAAGATAAAATGTAATTTGCTGTACCAGCTAAGGCATTTAAAGCCTCTCTCTCTTTTTTTTATTTAATTGTACTTTAGGTTCTGGGGTACATGTGCCAATCATGCAGGATTGTTGCATAGGTACATACATGGCAATGTGGTTTGCTGCCTTCATCCCCCATCTCCTCTATCTGGTATTTCTCCCCTTGTTATCCCCTCCCCACCCTCTCCACCTCCCGCTGTCCCTCCCCAACACCCCCCAACTGACCGCAGTATGTGATGCTCCCCCTCCCTCTGTCCATGGGTTCTAATTGTTGAACACCCGCCTATGAGTAATAACATGCAGTGTTTGGTTTTCTGTTCTTGCGTCATTTTGCTGAGAGTGATGGTTACCAGATTCATCCATGTCCCTGCAAAGGACACGAACTCATCATTTTCTATGGCTGCATAGTATTCCATAGTGTATCTGTGCCACATATTCTTTATCCAGTCTATCATTGATGGACATTTGGGTTGGTTCCAGGTCTTTCCTATTGTAAACAGTGCTGCAATGAACATATGTGTGCGTGTGTCTTTATAATAGAACAATTTATAATTCTTTGGGTATACATCCAGTAATGAGATTGCTGGGTCAAATGGTATTTCTATTTCTAGGTCTTTGAGAAATCACCACACTGTCTTCCACAATGGTTGACTAATTTACACTCCCACCAACAGTGTAAAAGTGTCCCCATTTCTCCACATCCTCTCCAGCATCTATTGTCTCCAGATTTTTTAATGATCACCATTCTAACTGGTGTGAGATGGTATCTCAATGTGGTTTTGATTTGCATTTCTCTAATGACCAGTGATGATGAGCATTTTTTCATCTGTTTGCTGGCCTCATATATGTCCACTTTGAAAAGTGTCTGTTCATATCCTTCCCCACTTTTGAATGGGTTTGTTTGTTTCTTATAAATCTGTTTTAGTTCTTTGTAGATTCTGGGTATTAGTCCTTTGTCAGATGGGTAGATTGCAAAATTTTTTTCCCATTCTGTTGGTTGCTGGTTCGCTCTAATGATTGTTTCCTTTGCTGTACAGAAGCTCTGGAGTTTAATTGGATCCCATTTGTCTATTCTGGCTTTTGTTGCCATTGCTTTTGGTGTTTTGGTCATGAAGTCCTTGTCTATGCCTATGACCCGAATGGTTTTGCCTAGGTTTTCTTCTAGGGTTTTTATGGTGTTAGGTCTTATGTTTAGATCCTTAATCCATCTGGAATTAATTTTAGTGTGAGTTGTCAGGAAGGGGTCCAGTTTCTGCTTTCTGCACATCGCTAGCCAGTTTTCCCAACATCATTTATTAAACAGGGAATCCTTTCCCCATTGCTTGTTTTTCTCAGGTTTGTCAAAGATCAGATGATTGTAGATGTGTGGTATTGCTTTTGAGGCCTCTGTTCTGTTCCATTGGTCTATGTCTCTGTTTTGGTACCAGTACCATGCTGTTTTGATTACTGTGGCCTTGGAGTATAAGTTTGAAGTCAGGCAGCATGATGCCTCCAACTTTTTCTTTTTGCTTAGGATTGTTTTGGCTATGCAGGCTCTCTTTGGTTCCATATGAAGTTTGAAGTGGTTTTTTCCAGTTCTGTGAAGAAGGTCATTGGTAGCTTGATGGGGATAGCACTGAATCTATAAATTACTTTGGGCAATATGGCCATGTTCACGATATCGATTTGTCCCATCCATGAGCATGGAATATTTTTCCATCTGTTTGTGTCCTCTCTTATTTCGTTGAGCAGTGGTTTGTAGTTCTCCTTGAAGAGGTCCTTTACATTCTTTGTTAGTTGTATTTGTAGGTATTTTATTCTCTTTGTAGCAATTGTGAATGGGAGTTTACTTTTGATTGGCTCTCTGTTTGTCTGTTATTGGTGTATAGAAATGCTTGTGATTTCTGCACACTGATTTTGTATCCTGAGACTTTGCGGAAGTTGCTTATCAGTTTCAGGAGATTTTTGGCTGAGACAATGGGGTCTTTTAAATATACAATCATGTCATCTGCAAATAGAGACAATTTGGCTTCCTCTTTTCCTAATTCAATACTCTTTATTTCTTTTTCTTTCCTGATTGCTCTGGTTAGAACTTCCAATACTATACTGAATAGGAGTGGTTAGAGAGGGCATCCTTGTTTTATGCCAGATTTCAAAGGGAATGCTTCTAGTTTTTGCCCATTCAGTATGATATTGGCTGTGGGTTTGTCATAAATAGCTTTTATTATTTTATGATACGAACCATCGATACCTAATTTATTGAGGGTTTTTAGGATAAAGGGCCGTTGAATTTTGTCCAAGGCCTTCTCTGCATCTAAGGAGTTGCTCTCCTTTTACCAAGAAATGTTATTCCTCTTTTTCTAACTGTAAAGAAATTATATGCTTAGCTTTATAATGATTTTTCATTGCATAAATATGTCATAACTTATTTGTCCATTCTCTTATTAATGGCACTTAGATTGTTTCCAAAGTTTTGCTGCTACTGTCATATTTTTTGTACACATGGACAAATTTCTCTAAGGTACATATGCATGTGTGTGTGTGTATGTATGTATAGATAGATATATTCACAGATATACCATGTATATATGTGTGTATGTGCATGTATATATATTTTAAACCATATGAAACTGCCTTTATTATAGATTAAAAAATAAAACTATAAAAGTCAAGCATCACCAAGCTCAGATGGTTCAACCTAGTATTTAGAAGTGGAATTGATGGGTCACTTCAAGATTACTGGATTTTCCAAAATTAATCTCCAAAATGATTTTGCTATTTATATGTGCATTTTAAATTACTTTTCATTGTATTTATTTAAGGTATGCAAGATAATCTTTTTATATACATAGTGAAATAAATGATTACTGCAGCTGAGCAGCCTTCAAAGTGACCCTCTTACCCTTCACACCCCTACCCTAACATCTTGCATTCCTCCCAGACTGACACCTGGCCAACCAAATCCTTGGTGTTCTTCCACCTCTGAGAGTATTGTCAGGTGTAAGGGGTGAACCTACCTGAATTTGGACCTTTCTACTTTTTGGTGAGGCCTAGACTTTGCTCAAGCTGTTCTTTCCAATCCTCCCTTTATAGAACAGAGGTGTCTGTTTCTGTCTACCTGCAGAAGATTTGGGTTTAAGGGGAAAAAAGAGAGAGAGAAGACTGTCTTCTCCAACTATGCTTCAGGACAGGAGGTTTGAGTCACAGTCACACAAAGGGCTCAACAGAGAACTTCTGCTTTCTCTGCCTCTGTCTCACAGTGTGAAGGCTGGGTTATAGTGCTGGCAGTAAAGGACCACAGGTTTCACTCCCTTTTACCTAAAATTATATAGCATGCTTTCAAAATTGCAGCTCCCTCCTATTGCTTTTAATTTGGACTTGTCTTTTAATTAGTGACCAATTCTTGTCAGTTTCTAACAGAAAGATGCATGAGGGTGAGTTCTCTTGTCCTGAAATTAACAGACATTTGCTCCTTGTGGCCCATTCAGATGCTCTAAGTGACTAGAGACTATACAGAAATGCCCAGATGTTTGTCCATGATGCTCATATCAAAACATCATGTTGCATATCTTAAATAAATACAAAATAAATTTAAATATATATATATGCCATATATATTTTTTTGATATGTTGTATATCTTAAATACAAAATAAATATATATATTTTTGGATATTAGTTTAATGAAATCCAGTAATCCTAAGGTTACCCCTCAATTCCACCCTAAAATGTTAGTCCAAGATGCCCACAAAGTATCACTTTGCCTGATACAGTGTCCTGGTCTTGGTCACTTTTTGAAAAGGAAATTCTAAAATTTATGAGAAACTCTTATCCTCAAAACTGAGCTTTCCCTTAAGGTCTACAACACCCTCCTGGAAACACTAGCTGGATTTATGTTGAACACCTATGGAGCTCCCTTCTTGCCAATAACCTAGGTAAATGAAACGAGAATTGAGATGACCACAAAATTCAATAAACAAGAATAAGGGTCTTTTCAAATTCCAAAATTAATATGTTTGCACACACACAAATAGAAAAAGCTGGTTTTAGAACATAATGGGATGGGAGGACTACTTTCTGTTTGTCCTGGCTAATATTTGAAAATAAGAGGTTTGAAAGTGTTTTTTAGAGAGCGCTCCATGAATTCCTCGAGAAAACCTTAAATGCTCAAACTGCCTACTTGATGGAAAGGCACTCCAGCCTTCCCCAGGTCTTCTTCAGTTCCTTAGAGATACAAAGATCACCCTCTTACCTGCCCTGTCTTTAAAGTATTAACATCCAGGGAATTAACTAAGCAGAATTCCAGATGAGATATAATTTGAAACAGAGTTAAATTTCTTTCAACTTACCACAAAATTCCATTTCTCAATGGATAGCTTTAGCTCATAAGAAAAAATCATAAGATATAAATTATTTGTTTTGAATTATTTGTGTGACTCTCAACCTTCTTAATCCTTTCTATCCCCATAGGCAGCTTTTATTTTCCTGTTTTACTGTCTTTTAATCTTCCATCTGGCCTTTGTGAATAGATGGTCAGCTGAGAAGCTGAGATCCTAGAAAACATGGCCTGACAGATGTGAGTTTCACCCAACTTTTAGTGAACAAAACTTTCCCTATTTTTAAGCTGTTCTGGGGAGGTGTCAAGTTGTTCTGGGGAGGGGTCAAGATCTTGGAAGGGCTGAAAATTTTTGCTCCCTCTTTGGAGACCTTGGGTAAAGCCATAAAAAACTTACTCATTTTGTATTATATATGTTTATTTGTGTTGGTTTTTAGTCATTTATTCAGATATGCCTTTGATTTAAAATTTCGGTTTATATTTAGAATGTAATAGAAAATTTGTTATTGCTTTGTTTGTTTAGCCTACTCTTCTAACCTAAATAAATCTATATACTCAGAAAGAAAGAACTCAGTTTATTAAAATAAACATTTTAGAGACAAATGGGTTTAAACAATGATTACCCTAGACCTCTAATAAACTAACAAGCCCCACCTCAAAAATTCCTTCTTGGTGTAAATTGCAGAAAAGAAAAGCCAAGACACAGTAATGCTTGTTATTTGTCCAGCTAAAACCTAATAAAAATATTTGTTAAGAGCTTTATGGTCAAAAGTCAACTTAATTAAAAGCTGACATTTAGGCTGTATATGTACACATATGTTTCTGAAGCCTCTGTTCTATGGAAGCTTTTCAGTCTATGGAATTCCTTTCTTTTTAAGCCCCTAATAATTCTGTGCATTCCTTCTGTTTATTTCTCCTCTTGACATGATTTTTGCTAAGAATAACGTAAACTTCGTTGGTTTTTCCGAAGACAGAATCTCAAACAGGCTTCTGCAAGACATGTTTTAGTCACTTCTATCTGTCCCCTCCTTCCTCTTGCCACCTTAGATACCACATGAGGGAACCTAAGGGAATCTTCTAACATCCCTGGGACCTCTAAGAAAAACAGAAAAGGTGCCACAGACTTTCCTCTTTTTGGGGGGCACCTCTGTTGACCTCATAGAGCTCCAAGAATTATGGGTGGACAGGTGCCTCTCAGGTCTAGAGCTCTACTTTCTTTTTATTTTTTTTATTTTGGACAATTTTTTGTTAGACCAATTAAAAATAAGAAAAATACAAGATTATGTTTTACCCTTTATTTTGTCTTTGATGATCATTCTTTCTTTGTAGATACAAGCTTCTGAGCTATATTATTTTTCTTCTCTCAGAAGAACTTTTTGAAAACATTTCTGCAAGGCAGGTCTACTGGCAACAACAACAAAAAAAAAAGGAAAAGAAATAGAAGACAAAAACAAAAATCCTAAGAGAAGCCATGTGCAGGGGGAGGGGGAGCGTAGAGAAAATCACCTTACTTATTGAGAAAGAACAACATCTCAAATCTCCTCAGAAACTATTCAAAGCAAGAATTGAGTGAAGTAAAATATTTTAAAGAGATGAAAAAGACCACCAGCCTATAATTCTGTCCCTTGAGAAATTATCCTTCAAAAGTAAAGAAGTAAAGACCTTCTCAGACAAGCAAAATATGAAGTCGTTTGTTGCCAGTAGAGTTCTACTTCCTTTTACATTGAACCACTTGATCTCTTTGGCTTTTAGATGAATACATGCCCACATGTATCATGTTGTCTCTGTATGTATGCATATGTCTATACATATGTTTATATATTGTCTACATAGTACCAAATTAACTTAAAGACAAATGAGTGCTCATAATTTAATAAATAAGCTGAAATATTTTTCAAGTTCATGTGACTTGAATAAATCTTTTGGCAAATAAGACTAGTTTAGTATTGTTGATTTAATAAAATCAACTATGTCTTGGAGTTATTGGCAAAATATGCATATATTTAAGTTTCTTGTTTTACGATACTTGCCTAACATACAGTAACATAAAAATGATTAATAGAAAATGCAACTTGACACAGTGGCTAGGTTTATCTAACACCTCACGAAATCTTTCAAATGTAATTGTTAAGAATGAATAAATTAAATAAATGTAAATAAAATAAAAATTTATAAATAAACTCAATAATTATTCTATTTTATGTCTACTTAAGAAGTTTCTCAAATCATTTTTGGCAAATAAGCTTTCTCAAATTTTTTTGGTAACTATATCTATAGAATTTTGCTAAGCTAAATTAAATGAATGACATCTATTGACTATCTAAATCATTTCCAAATAAGAAATGACGCTAAGGCAGTAATTACTAAACATGAGTTTAAATTTATATACTTTTGGCTTCTTATTTCAGAGAAACAAGATATTTAGATCTGTTAGTAAATATATCCTGCTCCACACTGAAAAACTGTTCCATTAGAAAGCTTTTATTTCTAAAATTTATAAAATATGTATTTATAAATTCATAAGTATGTGACTGAGAGTTAAAAACTGCTTGCTTCTTAGGTTTTCTATATGAATTTAGCTTATTAAAAGTTACAATTCTAAGTAATATATGACACTAAGGCTAGACATAGAAATAATTCTGTATATAGAACATATGAGGAATTTAAGACATGTTTTATCAAGGAGGTTATACAGTATGAGAGTATGTTTTTCTTGAGAAAAAGAATGAATTTGTCTAGATTACAGGTTATTGAAGATTGTTTCAGAACAAATGAAAGAAGAAAAAAAAAGTGACATAAAACTTAATGGATATAGAAAGTTGCAAAAAGAAAGATAATGGGAAAAATTTTAAGGGGCTATAAAAGATTTATGAAAATCGTATCCTATAGGGTCAAAGCTGATTGTGATTGGATGGATTTATTTATAAGGTTTTATTAAAATTAGCTTTAATATTGATAGTATACTATTATAGGAGTAAAATTTAGTTTTCCCTTTGAAGCAAGATTTTCATGAAATATTAATAAGAGATAACAAAAGACTTTTCTTCACCTTTTTAGTAAACTACAAAAGAAAAAAGGAAAAACAATGAACAAATTTCTATGTCAACTGTGTCTTTAATCATTGCCATTTTACGTCTTGTACTATTCCTTCTAGAGGAGTTCCTTCTAAATCACACAGCAACCAAGGAACCCATTTCCAGGTCATGTAATTCGATCTATTTGTAACAGATGGCTGATTTTTCAGCATTCCCATTGTGCATACCACTCTCAGTCTTCCAGACTGTGGGAACACACAAAACGGGTAATGAAAAATCAATTAACAAAGCTTACAGAAAGTTTTCACCTTCCCTGGCTGAGGTTTCTTCCATTAGAATTGCATAATTTACATTCTATCCCATTTGGGAAACATCCACATTCTCACTTTAAAATAATAACAGGAAAGCCTATGTACCTGATGGCAGGAGCCTACAGACCAACTCTCCTGAAAGGTAATATTCTTCATTATTGCCACGGCCATATCAAGCTGTTAACAAAAATAATAATACTTAAAGATGTTTTAAACACTGAGCTCTTGGGAGACAAAGGCATCAAAGATCATGGCCTCCAACCTGGAGATGTTGTTTATTGGAAACACCATCAAATAGAAGATTCCTTCCAACCTCATTGGAAGGGACCATATCAGGTACTGTTGACCAATCTTTCTGACACTAAACTGGCAGTGTCTCTTAGAATATTTGGTCACTCCTTTACCTATACATAGCTCTGAAGATATCCAACACTAAACTATTTCCTTCAAACTTTTCTCTAGGCCTGGCTGCCGATCTATTTAAGATTGAGATTCTATTTGGGGAAAACTTGCTAATTATCTGCCTGCTCATAATTCTGACTAACAAGATAACACCATGCGTTTCATTGGGAGAATGCTTTTGCCTTGGTGGGGTGTTGCTTTCCATGAGCACGTATTTGGAAATATTCCTATACAGCTTGCCTCAATTGCAGCTCAACATGTAGCTATGGATTCACTGGATAAGGTTGAACTAGACAATTGCATTGCTATAGATTATATATGAGCTGAAGAAGGAGGTATATGTATAATGGCAAACACCCCTTGTTGTATATACATAAATACTTCCCATGAAATAGAAACTCATCTAGGAAAAATTAGAAAAGAAGCCACTTTGTTACAACCCTCTAAAGAACTGGGATTTAATTTTCTTCATGATCTTTTTAGTTGGCTCCCTAATGGAATAGGTTCTTTTTTGTTCTAGCATATAAATTCTTTTTTATTATAATTTTTTGTATATTTTATTTCTAGTATTCCAATTATTAAAACTATGTATCTCTCATTGTTTTACTTCTGAGAAAATTAAAGTCATAGCATTCTGAAGACTAGAGATGATTCAACATGTAACAGCAGCCTTGTAAATTAATGTTTTGACTGAGGTCTCATTTATGCCACTTTGTGGTGTCATTTGAACTCAGCTTTGGGGCACTCTTAAAATTTCTCACTGAAATGTCTCCTCCTCCCCCACCAACATAGAACAAGACCATCCAAGAATGAGTCTTCCGAGAGATGAAGGCAACTTGACACTCAGACTTTGCTCATCAATGCTTTTGAGAAAAAATATTTTGATCAAAAATGGGAAATTAGAAAGAAAAGAAACCGTTGATCTGAGGAATGTAAACTTCCTCCAAATTATCAGGCCCAGAAAGTCATAGGAATGAGACAGCAGTCACATCCTACTTCCCCCACTTAAACTAAGTAATCCTCTCTTGAAGCTGCTTGCTCTGTCAACTCTAGACTGACTGCCACCCAAGTAGCTATATGTTAAGCTAACAACACCACATTCCAGACACCATAACTTATACCCTTATAGTTCAACGATGTATAGCCAATCACTAGTCAATATCATTTCTGCAAACCAATGAGAATTTCTGACCAATAACTTTGTATCAGCCCATTCCTCGTACCTCTTTTTGCATTAAAAACCTGGCTTATAACAAAAATTGAATGGAGCTCATATCCAAGGTTATTTGGGTGTGAGTCTTAAGGGTAGCTATCCTCATTTTGGCTCCAGTAAACTCTTAAATTATATTTTGTGTCTCAGCTTCTTCCTTTGAGATATTTAAATAAATTAACATATCAATCACCTTTTATAGCTACATTTTGTGTGTGTGATAGAGCACATAAAATCTACTTTCTCAGCATATTTTCAGTATACAATATTACTAACTATAGTATTCATGCTATACTTTAGATTCTAGACTTATTTGTTTCATTGAACTGCCATTTGCGACAACATGGATGAAACTGGCAGATATTATGCTAAATAAGCCAAACACAGAAAAATACGGTATGATATCACTTACATGCATAATCCTTTAAAAATGTCAAATAAGTAGGAGCAGAGAGTAGCATGATGGTTGCCAGGGTGGAGAAGGGATGGAAATGGAGAGAAGTAGGTGAAAAGATACCGATTTATATTTTATCTAGACAAGTATTTACAGAAAGTTTTGCTTTATTCAATTCTTCTCTGCAAAATAGTTACTTATCCTTCATTCACCAAGAAATTTCTTCTTCCTGTGTGTTGCACCACAACTCACACTCTCTCGCTCTCTCCCTCTGGTGCATGTCTCTGTGATTTGTTGTCTAACTGCATCATTTCTCTTTTACAGTACACTTGGCAATTACAATCTTCTACTTTCCTAGAAGTTTAATACCATAGTTTTGTTAAAGGGAACAAACAAACCACATCTGTACAACAGGGGAGGTGTCTGATACAGGAATCATCAACAAGCCTTGATCTCTAAGCTCTGGGCCTAAGAATTTGGATGATGGTCAGAAAGACTACGTACAAGTATCTTTGTCTAGGGTCATTCCCTCTGCCATGGAGATTGCTCTAAACTCTTCTCTATAACTAGTGCCCCCCTTTTGAAAGCTCAAGCTGAATGTTTTTCCTTGTCAAAATCTTTCTAGGCCTCCAGTCAGACTTGAGTCTCTGCTGCTTCTGTGGCATCAGAGCAACTGTGCCTGTGCCACATTTCTATGTAAGCAACTGTGTCTACATGTGGGGCATATGCAGGTGAGGAGGGGGATTAACACTAAAACCCCCGAGTCTTGAGGCTTAAAGCTTTGCTTTGGGCAATCAAACATTTCCTTTAGGAAGCTATTCCTCACATTTGAAGCACAAGGTTATTATTTCTCCTTTGTGCTTCTCCAGGCACCTAATGTCTGTCCCTGCCATTGCCTGTAACCACCTCTCAGTAGACTGCATGTTCATAAACCAGCTTCCCTTTTCCCTGTGGTTCCTTTGTCTTTCTATAGCCCACACTGAGCGCCCTCATACTTAACAGACAAATAATAAATGTGTGTACCTTAATTATTCTCCTTCACAACAACTTTACAGCAAGAGCCAGCCATTGCTCTAACATGGGAGTGTCAGCAATGAATAAAGTAGACAAATCTCTGCCCTCGTACAATTTACATTCTGGTTAGAGGAGATGGCTGATAAATAAACCAGTAAACATATAGTATGTCAGATCATAAGGAGCGCTTTGATGTAACAAAGTTTCTGCTTCATTGTTCCACTATAGACTATGAATTACATAAGAGCAGAAAATGGGTCTATTTTGTACATTTCTGAATCACCAGCACATAGACAAGTACATCTGACTAAATTGTTGGCTAAGTTAATGAATGAAAGAAATTCATGCAGTCTTTTAATATAAGATGAGGATAAACAAAAACTTGTCTATAGATTCTAGATTTATTGGGAATCCAAATTCAAATGGAGATGGTCCAGCTACCTCAAACATAATCTTAACAGGCATTTTGCCTGCATCTAACTCTGTAGTTCAAAATGAGTATGGCCTGTGCCCATTTCTAATTGTTTTTCAATGTGTAGAACATTTTGGCTACATATACATACTGTTACCCCTATGTTCTTTAAATAGAACCTTGACCATTCTCTGTGGAATGGAGTGGAGGTAAAAAACATACCATGGTTTCAAATAAACAATGCATCCTTTCTAGAGAATGTTTAAACCTTGTCTCTTCAGTACATTAGAAAGCACATTTAAGGCAAATAGTTCTACTCAGATAGTGACATGATGTAAAGAATTAACAAATTCATATGATATCTATGACCTGGCCACTGCAGACAATGAGATACCACTATGGTGATGACATTATAAATATTACTGATGTTACTGTTTGGAGAGTTTTCATCTATTCAAGTACAATGATAAAACTATTATTATATAAACTTCCACAAATTCAAAAATAGTATATGAATCCTCTTAAGTTGCTCCATGCCCCAAATCACCCCAATATTCAGATTAGGTGCTTAGTAAATGAGAGAACTGCACCTCGTGCAGTACAGTCTACAGGTTTTTCTGGAAGACTATGCATACTTACTACATACATGAGACTATGACTTATAGAAAGCCAATGCCACACTGCTTTGCTCAATGGAGCAGCAAAGGAGATGACACGCAAAGAATAGGAGAGGTATGAGAAAGGAGTAAACTGACAGTCAGCACACTGCATGGATTTCTAGTCTTCAACAAAAATAAAGATGAAGCAAAGCAAAGCTTATCTATCTTGAAGCTGGTAAGATCTATGAAGGAAAATCCCAATATTTTGTCCTTTGTTTTCAAACAAAGCAGGGGGAAACCATTCCGTCAATATTCCCAGAATGAGATTGCATTACAAAGTTTGACAATTCATAAAAATTATTCAAAGATTCTATTTTTTAATTAATGCATCTAATTGGGACAAGACATTAATTTTCCTCATAAGACTTAGCAGCACTATGTTTCTCAATTAATGATCAATTGCTAAAGAAATCCCAATAGACAAGAGACATTATGTTCTATGCTCTAGTACACAAATAAGATGGCAAATGCCATCAAAGCATACCACAAAGGTTGCTTTATGATGCATCAAATAGTGTCTGTTGAGAACCTTTGACGTGCTAATTAAAATGTCAATTAATTCAGAAATTTTCTATGGCACTAGTCAAATAAGGAAGCACTATTTAAAAGCATGACTGCCACATCACAGTACCATTTAAAAAGTAATTACCTTCTTTGGAATTATAGCTAGCATACATCAGTTTCTTAATAGAACACATAACATTGTGAAACATAATGTAATACATTTAAAATAAGAATACTGACTGAACTATTAAATTAGGTATTTAGAAGATATTTGTGAGAGGCAGCATTTAACACAGACTCTGGAATTAGCTTAGACGTAAATTCAAAAGCTATACTTACTAGCTATTTAAATAGGAGCCAATTTTTATGCCCCATTTCCACTTCTGTAAAATGGGGGATACCAATAATGCCTACTCCATGGGGTAAATATGAGGATTACATAAGTGAATATTTATAAAGTGTTTACGACAATCACTTGTACATAGTAGCTGCTCATATATGATAAAAATAACGTTAAAAATATATATCTTTGAAGAATTTGTATTTTGTTTCAATATTATAAATTACTTTGTTTGGCCCTGAAGACAAAAAAGGGTAAAATTTCTGCAATTTCCCTAATCATGGGAATATTTTCCCCTAATACTATAATAAAATTGCAAGTAAAGTTTCATAATCTTTAAAATTTAATCTTAAAACTGCAAGTAAAGTTTCGTAAATAATTTTTACATCTCAGTGATGGTTTGCAAATACTATGGTCAATTTCTTGCTATGGACTGTAGCAAATTGCTATGGTCAGTTTTTTTTTGTCACAAGCATTAATAATCTCCCAAAGTCAAACATTTATGGAATTTATTTATTTTTTCCTTTTTTAAAATTATACTTGAAGTTCTGGGATTCATGCAGGTTTGTTCCATAGGTACCCGTCACCTACACTAGGTATTTCTCCTAATGCTATCCATCTCCTATGCCCCCAACCCCTGACAGGCCCTGGTGTATGATGTTCCCCTTCCTGTGCCCATGTGTTCTCATTGTTCAACTCCCACTTATGAGTAAGAACATGCAGTGTTTGGTTTTCTGTTCCCGGGTTAGTCTGCTGAGAATGGTGGTTTCCAGCTTCAACCATGTCCTTGCAAAGGACATGAACTCGTTTTTTACAGCTGCATAGAATTCCATGGTGTATATGTGCCACATTTTCTTTATCCAGTCTATCATTGATGGGTATTTGGGTTGGTTCCAAGTCTTTGCTATTGTGAATAGTGCTGCAATAAACATATGTGTGCATGTGTCTTTATAGTTAAATGATTTATAATCCTTTGGGTATATACCCAGTAATGGGATTGCTGGGTCAAACGATATTTCTAGTTCTAGATCCTTGAGAAATCACTATACTGTCTTCTACAATGGTTGAACTAATTTACACTCCCACCAACAGTGTAAAAGAGTTCCTATTTCTCCACATCCTCTCCAGCATCTGTTGTTTCCTGACTTTTTAATGATCACCATTCTAACTGGCTTGAGATGGTATCTCATTGTGGTTTTGGTTTACATTCCTCTAATGACCAGTGATGATGAGCTTTTTTAAATATGTTTGTTGGCTGCATAAATGTCTTCTTTTGAATTTATTTTACATATTAATCCATTAAGTCATCCCTGTATGCTTATAAACTGGTTGAATATTTTTAAAGAAAAATGAATTATGCTACTGTTTTTGTTATAATAAAGCAGACTATGGAGAATAAGAGGCTGACTTTGGAATTCAAGTAAGATTCAACTGTTGTACTAACCTTATATTAATTCTGTTACTTTGGGAAGTTTATTTTATTTCACAGAGCTTTAATTTCCTCATCTTCAAAATTGGAATTCTAATTGTTCCTACCTCACAGCGTTTTTGTTGAGAAGATTAAATGAAGTAATTTAAGGATAATATTTATCACAGAGTCCAGACCACACATAGTTGGTGCTCAATAAATGTTAGCTGATATTGTTAGTTTTTACTGTAAATGTTCTTTAATCAATTTTTAAGGTACCTTTTCAGTAAACCAGATAAATTAATCAGTTTCAATTTATCAGGAGGTTCCAAGTAAAGTGCACTGTTATGAAGGCTTAGGACATCTGAAAATAGCCTCCATATTTTATATTTTCATCAAATATTGCTATTGACACAAAACAGAATATACCTTTAAAAACATACAAACATTTCAGGAGAAAATTTTATCTACATATATTTATTCCACTTAAATTACATTCCTCATTTTATATAAAAAATCTCTTTCTTTTAGAAAGCAAGTTTGCCCTTAAAATCACATTTGCTAGAAGCTGTGTACTGTGGCACATGTTTGTAGTCCCAGCCACTCAAGAGACTGAGATAGGGAAATTGCTAGAGCTTAGGAGTGTAAGACCAGCCTGGGCAACATAGCAAGACCCCACTTCTTAAAAAAATAATAATAACATTTTCTACAGTTACAATATGAAGCTCACTATTCATAAATCCTTAGATATAAATAACATATTTTCTCATTGTTTTCCTTTTAGACTTTCATCTTATTAAATTTATCAGTCATACAGATAATGTATGTTTTTAAATTACTGTTAAAAATAAGAATTAAAAAAATAAAATTACCACTAAAATTTTGTAATATGTAAGAATAGAACATAGACTTCCCATCATTAATATGCACAGAGAATATTTTTAAGAAAATTTCAAAATGGAAAAAGGTGACACCTATTCAAAAATTTCACACTATGAAGTTTCATGTTTTACATATTAAAATGTAAATGTTCTTGCAAGATACCTCAAAAAGAAGAATGTCTTCTTTTTAACGTTTTTCATAACCATCTTGCTTACACCTGAATGCAGTCCCAAACTAAGATTAACCTGCAGTTGTTCCCCTGTGGTAATGTTTATGAAATGACACCATTTAAAACAAAGAAATTATTGCATAGGCTACTTCAAAATATTATCAAAAATCACCTTCTATGTAAAATCAACTAACATAATTGCAGGCAATCAACAAATGCTATTTGAAATTAAGATGAACTGATTAAATCATAAAATAGCAAAGCATGCAATGAATTCTGGAGACGATGATCCATAGATAATGACATTTCAGTCTGAAAGTACAATCAGAAGTTATTAAAAGAGCCACTGTTTACAGAGCACCTGCTCTGTTCCAGGGACCAGTTAAACTATTTAACAGTGTGTTCATTTTAATCTTCTCAAAAATCCCAAATGACTCTGGTAAAAAACAATAGGAGATTTGCCAAGATGGTTGGAGACAAGATTAAAATACTTTAAAAACTGTAAAAAATGGGCCAGGCATGGTGGTACATGCCTGTAATCCCAGCACTTTGGAAGGTCAAGGGGGCTGGATCACCTGAGGTCAGGAGTTTGCGATCAGTCTAACAGTGAAACCCCATCTCTACTAAATACAAAAAAATTAGCTGGGCATGGTGGCGCATGCCTGTAATCCAAGCTACTTGGGAAGCTGAGACTGCAGAATCGCTTGTACATGGGAGGCTAAGGCTGCAGTGAGTCGAGATTGCACCACTGCTCTCCAGCCTGGGCAACAAGAGTGAAACTTCGTCTCAAAAAAAAAAAAAAAAAATGAATGTAAAAAATGGAAAGAGAAATATTCCATTTACATTAGCAATAAATGTATTAAACACCTACAAATAAATTTAACAAGAAAAGGAAGGTTTCAAGAAATAAAACACCAAAATATTTTTGAAGAATATAAAATAAGATCTGGGTAATTAGAAACACATTTTATATTCTAATATGGGAAAATTTAACATGAAAATGTTACATTGTCCAAAATAAATACATGAATTTGATGCAATTTTAATTAGCATTCTAATAGTACATTTTCCAAATAAAATGAGTATATTTTAACACTCTTCCCAAAAGAAGTGATAAATAAAAAAGTGATCTTGCAAACTACGTGATCAGTAATATTATAGTGTATGGTTGAAATGTCTGTAGACTTTGACCTTCATTTTTACAAGAAGGATTCTCTAATGCATTAAAAATAACTTTATTGCTAACAATTTACTATTGCCAACTTCAATGCTAACATAAAATATTATATTTTGTATTTAAATTGGTTTTATTTCTCCTGTAAATATTTTAAGTAAACTGTTTAATATTTTGAAACTGAGATCTTTTAGACTGTATTTCTGGCATAAGTGTCAATACAACATACAATTCTTTGATAAATATCTTTATGAATCTCATCAGAATTTTCATTTTAAGGGAAAAATGCCCATTTTAGCTATTCCTTTAATTTCTCCATCAAGAATAACACTTCATATACAATTGTAGATTAACTTCAGAAAAATAATGTTATTTTACATTAGGTATATATTTGCTTTACAATGAATATTATGAAAACACTAAGTGTTTAAGAGTCTAATTATGGTAATGATGATTAATCTTTGGAACTCTTCATTCTGCTCAAGTGAAAAATATAGTCAAATATTTACAGATTCATAGAACTATTATAATTGCAAGCTAACTTAAGGTGTTAATGGAGATAACAGAACACAACTGCTAGGAATATTGTGAGAATACAATTAGATAATACTTGTAAAGTATTCAATGTGCTGCCTAGCATATTAACTAAAAATCAATAAAATTCACTTTACAACTGAGCTTACTCTGATAGAAATATTTTTTCATTTCTCTCTGAATATGAACCCCTAAATCAAAATTGCAAATATCTAGAAAAATAATTTTGTTCAAATTAGTGTTATATGAAAGAGAAGACCAGTTGCAATGACAGTTAACATTTCTAGGTACCTACCAAGCACAAGGCTAAATATCAGTAAAGATTTTAAATTATGAGATATCTGTGTATTTCCTAAATTCAATATATAGTTATCTGAAAACACTCATCTCTGCCTTATTTAAAAATCAATATACATACAACTTTATAGAATAGGAAAACAGACAAAAATTGGTATATTGCTTTTAAAAGGCTCATTACTATTATAGTAGTATAAGAGACAGACTTTAGAACTGTTTCCTTGACTTATCCAGTAAAGACCGTAGCAATAATAAACATTTAACAGTGACATGCTTTGGCTGTGTCCCCACTCAAATCTCATCTTCAGTTGTAGCTCCCACAATTCCCATGTGTTACGGGAGGGACCCAGTGTGAGGTAACTGAATCCTGGGTGTGAGTCTTTCCCCTGCTGTTCTCATGATGGTGATAAGTCTCATGAGATCTGATGGTTTTATAAAAAGGAGTTCCCCTGCACAAGCTATCTCTCTTTGCCTGCTGCCATCCATATATGACTTCACTTGTTCCTCCTTGCCATCTGCCATGATTGTGAGGCCTCCCCAGCCATGTGGAACTGAGTCCATTAAACCTCTTTTTTCTTCCCAGTCTCAGGCGTATGTTTACCAGAAGTGTGAAAATGGACCAATACAGATTTGTGATATATATCGATAATATAGACTATTATTAACTTTTTTACAAAGAGCGTCAAAAGTATACTTCATTTTTTCTCACAACCCCTTGGGAAAAACATGCAAATGTCACCATTCTGATTATAGCTAGATAAGCAGAAGAATAGCATGATTAACTATCCAGGTTGTGTCTCTTGATGGAATGAGTAGAATATAAAACAATTTTCTTGATTTCCCCACCTCAACTCATCCCTTCCATGAAGCTCTGAATTGAGAAAGCAATACCAGGCCAGCTGCCCATACTCTGTTCCTCTGTATATTCTATCACTACCCACTCAATGACTGGAAAAGAAAAAGGTACTAATGATTTCCAGTGCCTGCAATGTGCCAGGCAACATGGGTTATTTAGGCAAACAGCACATTTTGGTGGTTTAGGAAAATAGAATAGACCCTGATGGGTCCTGTGACATTAGATCTCTTGCTTGTCCTCTCTGTGCCTCAGTGTCTTTACCTTCAATGAAGCTGAATTACATGAAATTATCATTTTTAAGGTTAAAAATGGTTGAATGCTGACAATTTAATAAGGTGTTGTGCCTCTGACATAATCCATGTGAAGGGGTGGCACACAGTAAGAATGTCAATGTCAATATTATTATCATCCCCACAATAGGGGAAACTGGTGTTTTCAGTCTCAGCTTCTGTGTGAAGTGGCTTCAATTTGAACTTGGATCTCTGACTCCAAAGGCATTGCTGTCTCCTCTACAGCATGTTGACAGCCACAGTTTCTGAGACTCTGCTAATGAGATCTAAGCTTTTTTCCCCCCAAAAATTAACATAATGCCAATTTGCTTTCCAGGGACATTTTACAAATTAAAGCAACACTGATTTAATCGCTATAAAATTGCCTTTGTTTCTTTTCTTTTTTTCTTTTCCATGATGGATTTGTTCCCTGGAGTAGCTGCTTGCCAAATGGTACCCTGGTGTCCTGAAAGAGTTAAGGCAGCTTGTACATTTGCATAATTTACAACCAGGGAGTAGCTGAGGGACTGGGAGAATCTGGTTCAGTAGGCCATTTAGAAATTCATTAAAATTTATTCAGCTTCACTACTAGTTATGTCCAGAACCTAAAATCATCAAAAATGCATTTCCAAAAGTAAAGTAGAAATTAAGGTAAACTTGACATGCCTACATCTGTAACTGCAAACTCTTAAATTACCCTGTTGTTCGGGGGTTTCTCCTTAAACACAGAAACTTATTCATATATTCACATTAGGCAGTTAATTGAACAGAATAGAAGTTGCTATGGAAACAGTGTGGTATGCCCTAGTACTTAGTGAGGAAATGAACACTACTAATTATCACCAAACGTATGATATTTCTGCTTTTGTACGCTATAGTTTTTAATGTACAATCTGTTTAATGAGCAGCAAGTTGTTCACCCAGCATGCAGAGAGTGAAAGAAACCTAAAAATAGAAGAGTAAATCCTCAGGTGTGAATCTGAAAATTTTATTGAAATAAAGCAAAAAAAGACTTGTCTTTCTCTCATCTATCTTAGCAAGGATGGAAGACTTACTGGAGCCTAAAGCCTTAAATATAAGCAAATTAAGATAATAGGAAAATATCATCCAGAAAAAAAAGAAAAGTATCCTATTCTTTCTTCACATCTTTAATATATTTCACACAGCCAGATATACTGAAAAGACATACAAGCTTCTCCTCCTCTCCAGTACCTTGCCCATAGTATGGAATACTATGGGCAAGGTACTGGAGAGGAGGAGAAGCTTGTCTGAAGGCACATGACTTATTCTGTTACAAAGCTAATCATATCAGGTTACATAGAAGAGTTACAGCAATACATTCTACTGAGAGCACAGAAGATAAGCAGATTAAATCCAGGAAACTAAAGGAAATAGTTTTCAGTTGATATCCTTGAAGGATGGTGCAACTCCTGGCAGACTGATGTGCTCATAGTGGTTAGAAGTAATACTTTGCCAATCTATAGGAAGAGTCGGTAAATAGTTGCTAATCTACAGGCACAGTTTGCCCCTGAACTCAACCAGCAAGAAGATATGGACACTGAATTAGAAGGTTCCTCACCACCAATGAGAGGAATTTGCAAATGATGTCGCCTGCTGTTCACACTCCTACTCCCCAGAATTTCTGACAGAGAATCTAGCTGTAGCTTCCCTATCTTACTTTTATCCTAGTCAGTTGAGTCCTGGAGTTCACTGTCTAGGTCCTGACCATTTTTTCTGTCATGTTGCTTCCATTAGCCTCTTACCACAGGACTGCTTTCAAAAACTAATTCTATAACCATTGTTGCCATTCACTGACCCAACACAGACTCTGAAAAGATCTTGGTTATGCAATAATAGAAATTTTGAAGATGCTGGTGTTTGTAGCAGTATTTGTTTGCAGTACCCTGTCAAGGACTTATCTTTTGTATGGCTTTATCCCCACCTATCTTCTCCAAGCCTGCGTTGTTCCGATTTTCAACGTGATAGGTGCTCTGAGACTACCCAAAGGCAGAAGTAGCAAGCAGAATGTCATTTGAAGCATAGGAGAGAGTTTTTAACTAATGTATAAAAGTTTACATGGCATATATTAGAGAAATATAGTACATCATGACAGTAATATAAGATATTACTACATAAAACATTATTCTTGGGCAGTTAGGTTGGTACCACATTGCAGAGAACATTTAATGTTTTGGACTTTATTTTAGTGAAAAATTAGAGTGAAGAGGAATTACAATGGTCTAGTCTAAACAAGAGATAAAGAGAACCAGATATATTACCCAAAACTTTACAAGTGGAATTTTCTAGCTCTAGTCACAATGCACATTAAATAATAGGCACTGAATAAATATTTGTGGATGATCTCAGCATTGCCAGGTCAGCTTAAAAATGTCAAATGAAAGGCCACTTACCACAATTACACTTTAAAAGCCACATTATTTTCTGCTCTGATTGTATGATTAATACAGCATTCTCAAAATGTCTATTTCACTTCATTTAGCACACAAAATTTATAATTAGATATAAATCATGCTGTGAATATTTATTGACTACTTATGTCCAAGCCAGTTGAGATCTTGTTACTACACCGTAAGAAAAACAATATTTATGGGCTTAAAAGTAAATCAACTCTCATTTTTTACAATTTTATTGCTTTCATGCCAGGATAGAATTGTTATGACACATTACAGATATCAGACAACATTTGAAAAACTGTTTTAGACATTCTTAATAATTTTTGCAACATAAAATTATTTTCATTGTATGAGCAATTAAGGTTTACCTACTAAGCATATTAAATTTAGTATCTCCAATGGCTTTAAGAATGCCATTAAGAAACTTGTATTCTGTAAAACGCAGAAGATACATTTTGATTTTGGATTTTAAAAAAAAATTTTTTTGACACAGGGTCTCACTCCCATTGCCCAGGCTGGACTGCAGTGGTGATGAGATCATGGCTCACTACTGCCTCGACTTCCTGGGCTGAGGTGATTCTCCCACCTCAGCCTCCCCAGTAGCTGGAACCACAGGCATGCACCACCATGCCCGGCTAATTTTTTTGTATTTTTTTAGTAGAGATGGGGTTTCACCATTTGCTCACGCTGATCTCCAACTCCTGGGCTCAAACAATTCACCAGCCTTGACCTCCCAAAGCACTGGGATTACAGGCATGAGCTACACACCTGGCCAGATTTTGGATTCTTGAAAAGCAGTTTGCAAATAGGAAAAAAAAGAAAATAGATAATATAATAACAGTTTAATGATACAAATTACAATTGAAAAATTCATGTCTTTTATTGTGTTTCTTCTCTCAGGTTACAAATCTAAACCATGTTGTTAAACAAAAATAATCTATTTTTAACTTTTTAATCATTAATTTTAAGTATAGTTTATTTCCAGTTATTCATTTGGGCTTTTTTAGTTCATGGGTTATTGAAGGCTCTTGCTTTTGAAACCATCTCTTTTCTCATTTTTGGTGTTGTTAAAATATTTTTATTGATACATAACAATTGTACATATTTATGGAGTACATGTGATATTTTAATACCTGCATACAATGTGTAATGATCACATCAGAGCATTTAAGATATCCATCACCTCAAACATTTATCATTTATTTGTGTTGGGAACATTGCAAGTCTTCTAGCTATTTTGAAACATGTAACAAAATACTGTTAACAATAGTCACCCTACTGTGTTATCAAACACTAGAACTTACTCCTCCTGTTTGTTTGTACCCAATAACAAATCACTCTTCACCACCCCCTACATTTCCCAGCCTCTGGTAGCCATCATTCCACTTTCTACCTCCATGAGATAAACTTTTTAAGCTCCTTCATATGAGTGAGACCGTGTGATGTTTTCCTTTCTGCCCTTAGCTTATTTCACTTAACATAATGACCTTCAATTTCAACCATGTTGCCGCAAAAGACTTTTAATGGCTTAACAGTTTACCATTGTATATATATACATACATACACAACACATTTTCTTTATCCCTTCATCCTTTAATGGACACTTAGGTTGATTCCATTTGACTATTGTTAATAGTGCTGCAATAGATATGGGGGTAGAGGTATCATTGGATATGCTGATTTCCTTTCCTTTGGATATCCAGTAGTGGAATTGCTTGATCATATTTTACTTTAATTTTAGAGTTTGGAGAAACATTCACATTATTTTCTATAATAGATTTACTAATTTACATTCCCATTAACAGTGTATAAGAGTTTCCTTTTCTCCACATCCTTGCCAGCAATTGTTAATTTTTGATAGTAGTCATTCTAACTGGGGTGATACAGTATCTTATTATGGTTTTGATTTGCATTTCCCCTGATTATTAGTAATATTGTGCATTTTTTCATATACCTGTTGGTCATTTGTGTGTCTTCTTTTGAGAAATGTTTGTTCATGTCCTTTGCCCATTTTTTAATGGGATTATTACTACCATGATTAAGTTGTTTGAATTCCTTGCATATTCTAAATACTGCTTTCTTGTCAGATGAATAGTCACAAATATTCTCAATTTTTACTGGTTGTCTCTTCACCCTGTTGACTGTTTCCTTTGCTGTGCAGAAGCTCAGAAGTTTTTTAGTTTGATGGAATCCCATTTGTCTGTATTTGTTTTTGTTACCTCTGCTTTTGAGGTATGAGACATAAAATCTTTGCCAAATGTCCTGAGCATTTTCCAGCTATTTTCTTCTAGTAGTTTTACAGTTTTGGGTCTTACATTTCAGTCTTTAATCCCCTTTGAATTGATTTTTTTTAATATGGTGAGATATAGTGGTCTAGTTTCATTCTACTAAATATAGACACCCAGTTTTACCAGCCCTATTTATTGAGAGGGTGTTCTTTCCCCAGCATATGTTCTCGGCACCTTTGTTGCAAATCAGTTCGGCATAAATATGTGGATTTATTTCTGGGTTCTCTATTCTGTTCCATATGTCTCTGTGCCTGTTTTTATACCAATACCATGCTATTTGTTTACTATAGCTTTGTAGTATATTCTGAAAGTCAGATAGTGTGATACCTACATTTTTGTTATCTGTGCTCATAATTGCTTTGGTTATACAAGCTCTTTTGTGTTTTTCTAAAAAATTTAGAATTGTTTTTCTATTTCTAAATTTGAATATGTTATTGGTATTTTGATAGGCACTGCATTGAATCTGTAGATTTCTTTAGGTAGTATCATCATTTTAACAATATTAATTATTTCAATCCATGAGAATGGTATGTCTTTCCATTTGTTTGTTCTTTTCCCATTTTTTTCACCAGTATTTTATAGATTTTTGTTATAGATGTCTTTTACCTTCTTAGTTAAATTTATTCCTACGTATTTTTCGTAGCTATTATAAATGGGATTGTTTTCTTGATTTTTCTGCTAGTTCATTATTGATCTATAGAAACACTACTTATTTTTATATGTTGATTTTGTCCTTTAACTTCTACAAATTTGGTTGTCAGTTCTAAGAGGGTTTTTTTTTTTTTTTCTTTTTTGATTGAGTATTTAGGGTTATTTTTTCCTATATAAAAAACTGTTATTTGCAATGAGTGACAATATGATTTCTTTATCCTAATTTGGGTGCCTTTTATTTCTTTATCTTACCTGATTGCTCTGGTTAGGACTTCCAGGAATATGTTTAGTAAGAGTAGTAACAGTAGGCATCTTTGTCTTGTTCCAGTTCTTAAAGAAAAGGCTTTCATCTTTTCCCTATTCAGTGCCATGTTAGCTGTGGTTTGTCATATATGACCTGTGCAATGTTAAAGTATGTTTCTTTGATGTCTAAATTGTTGAGAGTTTTTATTATTAAGAGATGTTGAATATTATCAAATGCTTTTTCTGGATCTATGAAGATGATCTTATGTTTTTTGTCTTTTATTTTGTTGATATGATATATCACATTTATTAATTTGCATATGTTGAACCACCCTTGCATCCCTGACATAAATCTCAACTGATAATGGTGTATTATCTTTTTGTTGTACTGTTAGATTTGATTTGCTGATATTTTGTTGAGAATTTTTGCATCTATGCTCATGAGTGATATTGGCCTGTAATTTTGGTTTCTGTTGTTGTGTATTTGCCTAGTTTGGGTAACGGGGAAATGCTGGTATTATGGAAAAATTGCCTTCTTTTTTATGGAAGAATACTTTGGGAAGAATTGGTGTTAGTTCTTCTTTATACATTTAGTAGAAAACTAACCAGTCCTGAGCTTTTCCTTTTTGGAAGTCTTTTTACTGCTAATTCACTCTCATTACCTAGTATTGGTCTGTTTAGTTTTTCTATTTCTTCCAGGTTCAATCATGGAAGGTTGTATGTTTTCAGGAATGTATCCATTTGCTCTTTTTCCAACTTGTTAGGGTATAGTTGCCTGTAATAGTCTCTAGTGATCTTTGTATTTCTGTACTATCAGTTGTAATATGTCATTTTATACTTTTTACTTTGAGCCTTCTTTTCCATGGTTAGTCTAGCTAGTAGTTTATCAATTTCATCTTTACAAAAAATATTTTGTTTTATGATTGTATTGATTTTTTAGTCTCTGTTTCATATAGTGAAACATATATGTTCATACATATATATTTTTTAAATTTAAAGTCTATTTTGTCTAATATAACTATACTTGTTCCTGCACACTTTTGTTTTTCATTTGTGTGAAGTTTTTTATTTCATCACTTCACATTCAGTCTATGTGCATCTTTACAGGGGGAAGCAAGTTTCTTACAGGCAGCATATAGTGTTTTTTTTTCAATCTATTCAGCCAGTCTATATCTTTTAATTGGGAAATTTTGACCATTTATATTCTAAGATGCTACTGATAGGTGAGGACTACTTCTGTTATTTTGCTAATTGTTTTGTCTTGTATATCTTTTGTCCCTTTTTGTTTTATTGTTTGGCTTTACAATTTGGTGTGTTTATATAGTAATATTTTTTGACTCCCTTCTCTTTTTCATTTCTGTATCAGTTCTATTAGGGAGTTTTATACTTTTGTGTGTTTTCATGATATTAGATATCATGTTTTTGTGTCCAGAAGTAGAACTCTCTTTTTTTCTTTTTTTGAGACAGAGTCTCGCTTTGTTGCCAGGCACCAGGCTGGAGTGCAGTGGCACCATCTCGGCTCACTGCAATCTCCGCCTCTCGGGTTCAAGCAATTCTCCTGCCTCAGCCTCTTGTGTAGCTGGGACTACAGGCGCACGCCACCACACCCAGCTAATTTTTGTATTTTTAGTAGAGACGGGGTTTCACCATGTTAGCCAGGATGGTTTCAATCTCTTGACCTCATGATCCGCCCGCCTCGGCCTCCAAAGTGCTGGGATTACAGGCGTGAGCCACTGCACCCGGCCAGGACTCTCTTAAGCATTTATATGAGGACTGGTCTAGTGGAGATGAGTTCCCTATTTTTCCTTGTCTGGGGGAAGACTTTATTTATTTATACAGTTTTCATTCTGGAAGGATAGCATCACTTGGAATAGTATTATTGGCTAGCAGGGTTTTTTCTTCTTTATGTAGCACTTTGAATATATCATACTATTCATTCCTGGCCTGTATGGTTTCTGTTGAAAAATCCATTTTTAGTCTGATGGAGAGGCCCTTATATGTGACTAGATGCTTTTGTTCTTGCTGTTTTTAGAGTTCTCTCTGACTTCTGATGTTTGACTATATTGTACTTTGAATAAGACCTTTTTGGATTGAGACTATTTGGGAATCTTTGGGCTTCCTGTATTTGGATGTTTGTATCTCTTGCAAAACTTAAAGATTTGTCAGCTATTATTTTATAAATAGGTTTGCTATGCCCATCTCTTCTCTTTCTGGAATACCCAAAATTAATATAATTTGTCAATTTATGGTATCCTATAGGCCCATATATCATGTATCATGTACCATTTTTTCATACTCTTTTGGTCTGACTAGATTATTTCAAAAGACCTGTCTTCAAGTTCAGAATTTTTTTTCTTCTACCTAATCCCAAATTTCTTGAAGCTATCTATTGTATTTGTTACTTTTACCATTGACTTCTTCAGTTCTAGGATTTCTGCTTGCTTCTTTTTATGACATCTATCTCTTTGTTGATTTCTCATTTAGATCATGAGTTGTTTTTCCGATTTCTTTGCATTATTTATCTGTGTTCTCCTGTATCTCATGAGTTTATTTTCATTATTTTGAATTATTCTTCAGGCATTTTATAGATATTTGTGTGTTGATCCATTATTGGAAAATAACTGTGTTCCTTTAGAGGTCTCATGTTTCATTGCTTTTTCACGTTTCTTGTGTCCTTATGTTGAAGCACTTGCTGTAACAGTTGCGTCTTTCAATTTTAAGGATTGGATTTCACAGGGATAAGCTTTTTCCTACAGATGTATCTATAGTGTTGGTGGAGGAGCATACTTTGACTTTGATTCTCTATGGGTACAATAGTGTATTCTGCATATAATTTCTTCTGCTGTAATCAGCATCAGTGATGTCTGTTTTTTCTCATAGCTTAGGCTGCAGAAGCTGTGACAAGGTTTTGCTGTGTACAGGGATATGAGGTGGGTCAGGCCTTGGGTATTAGTGGTTTAGTGGTAGTGGCAGTTGGCCAGATGTCGATGAGTTAAGACACAAATTTTCTTCCTACAATCATTTCACTAGTATAGTAAGAAACAAGTCTAGGTTTTTATAATCTCATTTTCTTTAAGGAGATTGAGTCTTAAATTCATGCCCTGAGGTTTTTTACAGATAGTTTCACCTATAGTTCTTTCCTCCACAAAGTATTTTCATACATATTTTAAAAACTAGAAATAATTAGTTATTAAATATATATGGTTCATATTCAGGGTTCATAAAGTACTTTTAGAAATGAATAAAACTAATTAAAAACTTAGTAGAATAATAAACATAGGAGAAAATGCTATATTTCCTCTCTGAAGAGGAAATATAAGTGACCATTAAACATATTTAGAGATACTAAACCTCATTTATTTTATACATTTTTTTGTTGAAGACTTAAGTAATTACTTTAATTAAAGATATTAATACAAATATTTTCACCTTTTTAAAAGTTTTAAATTTCTTTAAAAAATTTTTTTCCAACTTTTAAATTCAGGGTACATGTGCATGATGTGTGCATTGTTACATAGGTAAATGTGTGCCATGGTGGTTTGCTTCACAGATTATTTTATCACCCAGGTATTAGGCCCAGTATCCATTAGCTAAATACATATTTTAAACCTCATTGGATGTGTTGACTTTTTTACTATAAACCTATGAAAGGCAAAATCAAAGGTTGGAAAAATATACAATGGAAAATAAGCTACTGAAATACTAAGAATTAGGGATGGCTTCCTTGAATTATACTGCAATATTTGAAAAGGCTTGAAGAGATTAAATGTGATGGTTAATGTCAATTTTAATTTTGAGATAAATGATACTTTCTCAAATGAACATCCCATAAATTGAAGAAAATGTAAAACCTTGGAGTCATTCTTCTCCCCTCTCTCTCAGTCTACATTTCATCCAACAGCATATCTGATAAACTCCACCTTCAACAGCCACTTTGTACCTTCTACATGTCCACCACTTGGTCCAAGTCCAACTTCAGCATTCATAGACTATGGTACTAGCCTACCTGCTTTCACTCTTCCCAGACCACAGGCTTTTTAATAGAGAGTGCAGAGAGATCCTTTTGAAACATTTGTCAGCCAGATCCTTTTTATACTTAGGATCTTCCAGTGGCTTCTGAGGTGACTCTGAGTAAAAGCTGCTTCTAAGGGCTACTACAGAGTTCACACGTGCTTGGCACTTGGGCTACCTCTCCACTTTAATTTCCTGCAACTTTCCCCTAGTTCCCTCATCCCATACTGTTCCTCACATGAACGATTATGCTTACAGCTTTTGCACTGAGTGATTGCTCTACTGAATTGATTTCCTCCCAGATATTCACATGCTTGTATCTGCCCTTTATTTCATTTCTACTCAAAACGTCAGCTCGTCAGACAATCCCTTCCTGGCTAGTCCTTCTAAAATAACATACTCTGTCATTTTCAACCCACTTACCCTGCTTTTCTGGCACTTACTGAGCTATCTGACATTTTTTTTTCTTCTTTTTATTATGTAGGTTCCCTTGACATTACCGTATGCTCCATTCCTAGATCAGTGCATGACACACAATGGATGCTTAAAAAGCATTTGTTGAAAGCATGGTTGAGTTTAGATACAGAATTACTTCCTATAATCATTTTACTGGTATAGTAAGAAATGAATCTAGTTTTTGGTAATCTCATTTTCTTTAAGGAGATTGATTCTTAAATTCATTCTCTGAAGTTTTTTACAGATACTTTCATCTATAATTCTCCCCTGAGAAATGCTGTCAATATAATTTAAAGGTTGAAATGTTTGTCTTTATGATACTGATAAGGATTATCTTTCTCATTGTTTTCAAGAGAAAACTCAAGGAAAATCCTGGCATTTTCGTATTCTGTGAGATAACAAGTGTATAAAGATACCTCTCTCCCAGAGAATAGGTTGGACCCAAATAATGGCAAACGGAAGTAAAATAGATTTCCATTAATTTTTTTGTTATCTCTAATTATGCTGCCTCCTAGGTAATATGCATCTACATTCTTACTGACTCTGTTACATGATTTGTTGCAAGAGCTGTGTGGGCACTTTGGATGGGAAATTTTCTGTCGTACAGGAGATCAGTCACAGTGCAGGATGCTTTGTTTTCCTGACTTCTACCAATTCAAAACCAGAAGTACCAATTCAAAACCAGAGGTATATCTCTAATCTAGATGCTCCCATGGCTCTCTGGTGCCTTAAGAAACACTGGGTAAAAACAGGCCTTTCTTATTTTTAAATTAATTTTATTATTTTATTTTTGATCTTATCTAATTTTAAGAAATCAATCTTTTTTTCACTAACAGAAAATACTATATTTTAATTTGAAAAAGACATGTTCATGCTGTTACAAATGTGTTCTAGTCTCAAAGTCCGTCCTATACCAAGATATCCAAAACAGACACTGATTAATCACTTCTATCACTGCCCTGATGTTTACCAAGTCACACTTCTGTCAACATGCTTTGGTATCTATCACTTTCTAACGTGACATTGTCTAACAAAAAAAACTGTATTACAGGTATTACTGACTGAAAGTCACTGCAAAAACCACCTTCTCTGGGTACATACAAATATGCATTTTATGCACCTATCTAGATGACAATAGAATTGCTACCTCTGTGTCTAATCTCAATATTGTTTCAGATACCAGATAATGTCTTTACTAGAAAGCTTTAAAACTGTACCAGTTATAAATATATATTGATATATGTCATTCAAATTTATGTTTAATAAATTTTCTATATCAAAATTAATAAATGGAACACATTGTGATTAATGTGTCAAAACCAGGAATTAAGATACGAGGATTTTATTGCTTTTCTAGATATTTTAGAACAAGTACAACTAGCTTAAGTCTCATGTTTTCTTGATAATCACATAATCATTCTCTTCCAATTTCCAATAAAAAAAAATCCATATGGGTGAACACGCTGCAGAGCACTATGGACCTTGATCAATGTGGTGTTGTAGAAAAACACTGACAGCTTGGAATCAGAGGCTATGAGTTTCCTGCCTCTTCTACTCAAATTTCTCATCAGTATAATGAAACAATACAAATAACTGGGGCAAGCATTTTGCTAGCATAAGAAAGCCAGAGCATTCTCCTCAGAAAACCATGAAACTTAAATTTAAATGTGTCTTCCATCTCCAACCCTCATTATAGATGACCATATACCATATTAACCCAAGACTCACTATCCCTCTGGTTCTAAGATATCAAATGATAAAATATTGGGTAGTGAAGTATTAATTATATGACTGTCATTGTCATGTCATTTTCCTTTGCTGGGACTTTTGAGATCAAGGAGGGTATGTAATCAATCTATGTGGTTAAGAATTAGAGTTCACTGACTACTGTATTAGCTTCTAGATTCTTCTTCAGAATTTCAACAAAGTGCATGTCAGATTTTACTCAGAGGTCACAGTGGTTTATTTCTCAGAGCTGATGGGTTGTTGAGAACTTTGATGTATAGGAGGGCATTGCTCCTATGTATGTTAGAGTCTGTAACCACAGTAACAAAATAGGGCCTAAGAGCTGCAGGAGAGCTTCTAGTGTTAACCATCCTGTGTGATTTAACAGTGCTTGATCTAGAAAATACAGGAGAAATAATTTTATAAACGGTAAACCTATACAAGATAAACACTGCTGTTTGCTTACTGTTTTAATACGCATCACAGAAATAATGAGCTTCAGGATGAACTCAAATCACAAACCTCCTTGAACAATATCTTGTCTAATGCATTAAACATTTGAGCCACTTGTGCCACTCCTTCTGAGTTTGTCCAACTTCTTTAACACCTGTGCTGCCACATCTGCTCATTGTTTCAAGCTTTTACCATAACGTGACTGAGGTTTCTGAGCTCTTTTAATTAATTCCAAATACTTTATGTCTTTTTGTAACTTGCTAAATATACAACTTTTCATTCAACTTTTTTGTATAAATGTCAAAATATTTTCTTTTTCTACTCTTTCAGTGGCCGGCTATCTTGGTTCATTTTTCCTAGCAGCCCAAGAATAACCGGGTGCTGGGGCTCACGCCTGTAATCCCAGCACTTTGGGAGCCTGAGGCAGGTGGATCACCTGAGGTCAGGTGTTCAAGACCAGCCTGGCCAACATGGTGAAACCCTATCTCTTCTAAAAATACAAAAATTAGCCAGGTATGGTGGCATGCTTCTGTAATCTCAGCTACTTGGAAGCTGAGGCAGGAGAATCACTTGAATAGGGAGGTGGAGGTTGCAGTGAGCCGAGATCGTACCACTGCACCCCAACCTAGGCAACACTTAGTCTCAAAAAAAAAAAAAAAGATGTTCAAATCGAAAGTGTTAATTTGAAGACTTGACAGAAGCATAAGTAAGTTTTTGCATGAATGAATTCCACTGGGTTATGTGCATTTTATTCCTCAGCAACACTGTCCAGCAACATGATTAACAAAAACTATTACATTTATTGAGCAACTACTATATATGAAGTAGCATGTGATAAGTAGTTTTCATCATTTTATCATGTTCATAAAACCCTATCATAAAGATGAGGAAACTGAGGCTCAAGGAGACAAGTTGCCCAAGGTTTCACAGCTAGTTAATGAGTGGCAGAGTTAGGGACAGGAGGAGGGGAAAGCTGAATCTCAGGAGTATGACTACATCATTTGTAGCCTTTCTAAAAATTATACTTATTTTTATTATTCATTCTATAAGGTCCTCTCCAAATGAAAAGACTCCTTAATTTTACAATGATGAAAATATGTTTGCAATTTGGGCAATAGAAGTAAATTCATAATTTTCTACCTTTCACATCCTTTAATACCACCTTTACTAAAATAGAACATTTAAACATTTGAAAATGTCCAGAAAGTGTGTGTGTGTGTGCACGCGCGTGCATGTGCGTGTGAGAGAGAGAGAGAGACAGACAGAGAGAGAGACTTTTTTGTTGTGTTAACATGCAATTTCCCTCTCCCTAAAAGAATTACTTTCACTCCAAAGTCATTTTAAGAATGGAATATCTCCTCATGTTGCTTAAAAAAAAAAGAGAGACACACACACATGAAGATAAATGGTGATTTACAGAAAGTAATTCACACCATGACAACTCTACTTATTCATTCTTCTTTTCCACATGTCTCCTGTGATAGCAAAGGCATTTATTCCTTCAATAGTCCAAAAGCAATTAATGCCATACATCATGTGTGAATGAGACTGACAGGGCACACCATCTGCAGCACCCATGCAATGCCTGCATACAGAGCCAAGCATACCTGCAACCAAAGCTCAAAGACAAGAAAGTGTGCTGAGAGTCACAGCTACATTTTTAACACATACGTTTAATTTACTTTACCAATAGAGAAAATTGTCAGAGTAAATGGAAAAATGAAATGCAATTGTTCTGGTCAGAACAAAGGGCAGTAGAAAAGATTTAGTCTGATTTCTGGATCTGCCTGACGTCATTTATGGCCTTAATTAGCAGAAGCTAAAGGAATCTAAAAAATATTATTGATGTATATAAATTCTTTTTAAATATTTCAGGAAGCTTCATGGCTTCCAGCAGCATTAATAAACTTGATGGGGGATGACAAGAGCTCTGTTTTCTGAAGAAGCTCAAAGAATCATGGTTGGCAGTGATAATATGTCAATGGTCAATGTAAGAAACCACTTTTCAAAATACAACAAAGTATAATAAATGCTTTTATGAGGAAAGAATATCATGATAAGTGTCCAATATAGTTAACTAACCTGGGTTATAAAAATATATTCTATTCAATGATTACAAAAATAGTATTTTTATTTTGAGAGCAAATCTCCTAAGGCAATTCTTATGTCCTTTAGATTTCAAAGCTATATTTTCTGGTTACATAACACAAAGCTTATTCTGACAATGAAACTGAAAGAAACATAAGCCCCTTGGATATTAGAAGCAACTTCAAGTAGATTACTCACAATCCATTCATTTAGACTTTGTGTACTTTGAATTATTGATTTGTAGATGAGTGCTAATAATATTTACAGCCTTATCTTCCTTCCTGTGTTCTTCCTTCTTTCTCTATTTCTCTGGAGCATTACAAAAATCAATGAATACATTCTATAAAATACTGACATAAAAGTAATATTCAAGAATTGCTATCATTTTTATTAAAGTGGAATCTATCCAAACTATTTGTTGATATTATGAGAAATTATACATATACATGTTAAACACACTGTAAAATGTTAGAAATTTAATTAAATAGTATTTAATTGTCTAACATTTTAATTTGATACTTTCCACATCTCATTTATTTTAAACTTAAATTACTAACATGAATATCAACTAATATAATTATTGTTCAACCACAATACTGAATATCCGTGAACAAAAAATGTATGCCATTTCCAGTAGACAAAACATTATGAAGAACAATTAATATTTCATTTGTGTTTTAGCAGTATCTATCTAGAAATTTAAAATTATTCCAAAGAAGTACTGTAAAGTTGACTATTGCTCAGGGTAACTAATTATTCCAAAACTTAAAGGCTTAAAGTAATAAACATTTATTTTATAGTTTTTATGTGTCATAAATTTGTTAGTAGCTTTACTAAATGATTCTGGCTTAGCATCTCTCATGAGGCTGCAGTTGAGATGTCAGCTGAGGCTACAGTCATCTGAAGGCTTAACTGGGGCTGGGGAATCCATTGCCTAGATGGTTTACTCACCTGGTCTAGATAGGTGTGAAATCATCTCTAAAAATTTTATACAATTAATCAAGGAAGAAGGGGGAGAGACAAAACCAAACCAAACCTAGCCCATTCAGCATTAATCACTAGGTCAGCTTGCTCTCTGGCCTGCTTTCTCATAGTTGTTTGTTGACTATTGCCTCAGAATAACATAGACAGTGTAGCAAGATTATAGTTTCCCTTAACTGCTCTGTAGATAATGACTTGAAAATTGTAAAATTTAAGTTTTCCATTTGAGATACTATTTCAGGTCTTGCATACTGATGAAACTACTGAGGCAAGATTACAGACACCAGCTGGTCCGAAGGACCCCACTAGGAGCTTAGCAAAGAATGCAGTTTTTACATCCTGTTAATTTTATCCCTCTTATTCAGACCAATCAACAGATCCAATTTTCCAGCCTCTCACTCACCATAATATCCTTAAAAGCCCCAGCCCAGAATTTCTCAGGGGGGTTTGAGGATCCCCCATGTTTCCTTGCTTGGCCACACTGTAATCATTAGGCTGCTGCTCTGCTGCAAACCCTTCTGTCTCAGTGTATTGGTATGTTACTGCACAGTGGGCATACAAACCTGGTGGTTCTATACCAGGAAGTCTCAGTTCCTTATCATATGTATCTCTATATAGCACTGTTTAAGTTGCCTCATAAGATGGCAGTTGAAATCTCCCCCAGGACGAGTGATCCAAAGGAGCAAGACAGGGGCCTCAATGAGTTTTACAACCTGTCCCCTGAAGTCATACTCCATCTTTCTGGCAACTTCCTGTTAATTAGACAAGTCAGCCCTACTCCATTTAGGAAGGCATGTCAAAGGCATGAATACCAGATGGTGAGGATCACTGGGAAACATCTGGAGATTGCCTGCTACAGTTATCAAAATTTTAAAATTGTCAAAATTCAGATTTCAATAATTCACCACAATTACAAAATTTAAGAATTGTCCAATATACCCTAGCAAAACAATATTCGGCTGTTCAAAGAGCTTCCAATACATGTGAAACTCAATGAGAAAAACTGAAATGTATTAAAGTCACAGAAGATGTGCTCAGGAAGCTCACAAAAATAGAAAAGAAAAATGACTATTTAGTATCACATAAATGCTATAATGAATCCTATTATGTTCTTTTACAGCTGTAAAAAATTATGAAACTAGTGACAAGTTAAAATAATCAGTAATTCAAGTCTATTAGCAGTGTCTTAGGATTATGAAATATAAAAGAAATGTAGAAAAGATGTTGAGATTTTCTGCAGAATATCATTCCACCTACACAGCTAGTAAGAGGTTTTTAAAGAGGAGGTGCCTAACTGCATGGAGCATATTTTAATACATAATTGTATGTGTGTGTGTGTGTGTGTGTGTGTGTGTCTGTGTGTGTAGTACAAAGAGCATGTGTATGTGTGTGTTGTGTGTAGTACAAAGAGCAGTGTGTATGTGTGTGTCTGTGTGTCTGTGTGTAGTACAAAGAGTAGAGTGTGTGTGTGTGTCTGTGTGTATGTGTGTGGTACAAAGAGCAGAGTGTGTGTGTGCGTGTGTGTGTGTGTGTGTGTGTGTGTGTGTTTGGCACAAACAGCAGGCTTTGGAGTTAGGAAGATTTAGTCTCTCGGCTCAGTTCTGATATTTACCGAGTCAACTTAGGCAAGTAGCTTAACTTTCTGAGCCCAATTTCCTCATCTGTAACAGGTCCTACTTACCTTATTGGCTATTCTGTGAGTCACAGAGGCCTATGTATATGTTGGTGATTGTAGCACATTATGTATACAAAGGGTATTCCAAAAGATCAAGAAAAATGCATACTATGAAAAACTATGCAGGGATTTAAAGTTTTTGAACCAAAATACTCATACTAACTACTACTTTTTTTTTTTTTTTTAATTTCTGAGACAGAGTCTCTATTGCCCAGGCCAGAGTGCAGTGATGCGATCTTGTCTCACTGCAACCTCCACCTCCCTATTCAAGCAATTATTCTGCCTCGGCCTCCTGAGTAGCTGCAACTACAGGTGCCTGCCACTACACCTGGCTAATATTTGTATTTTTAGTAGAGACAGGGTTTCACCATGTTGGCCAGTCTAGTTTTGAACTCCTGACCTCAGATAATCCACCTGCCTTAGCCTCCCAAAGTGCTGGAATTACAGGAGTGAGCCATCATGCCCAGCTTCATGCTAACTTCTTATGTCTGAATAGGATATAGTTTGAGGCACTAAGAAGGATAAAACATTAATTAGAAAAAAACCACCAACATGAATTCTGCTAAAATGGAAGAACTAATTTGAAATTTATGGCAAAGTTTGGGTAGAAGAACAGTACAATCATTGATGCTCTATACAAAGTTTATGAGGACAATGCCTCCCTCTGCTCCACAAATAAGTTAGTGTACAAATGGATAACTCATTTCAAGAAGGGAAGATAAAATGTTGAAAAGAAAGCTCACAGCAGCAGAGAGAGGAAACTATACAAATTGGAGAAGAAAAAAATAGATTTGTCTGTGCCCTAATTGAAGAAGACTGACAATTAATAGCACAAGCAAGAGTCCACACTATAAACATCTCAATTGGTTCAATTACTACATATCCAAAGGAAAATAAGTCATTCTACTAAGTAAGACACATGGACTTATATGTTAATCACAGCAGCATTCACAATAGCAAATAACAGAATCAATCATGATGCCCATCGACAGTGGACTTTATCAGGAGAATGTGGTACATATATACCATGGGATACAATGCAACCACGAAAGAATGAAATCATGTCCTTTACAGGAGCAAGGATGCAGGTTGAGGTCATTATCCTATGCAAACTAACACAGGAACAGAAAAAAAATACTGCACGTTCACACCTGTAAGTGGGAGCTAAATGCTGATTACACAGGGACACAGAGATGGAAGCAAAAGACACTGTAAACACTGATCCACAGATCAGGTACTAACATGATCACAATCTGGGTGATGAGGTCATTTTTACACCAAGCTCCAGGGACACACAGTTTACCCATGTAACAAATCTGTACATGTACTCCCAACCCCGAAATAAAAAGTAAATAAAATGCTTCATTAAAATGGTATAAATAATCCTTCATGAAATTTTTCTAATTACAAAATAAGCTTTTATAAATTATACAGAGTTGTGGCTTCAGAAATACAAGTTGAAGAAAACTGACTGCATTTTAAAATATTTCAAAAAAAACAAGTAATATTTGTTGCTCCATCTCAAATTATGCATAGAAAAAGCAGCATTTGCATGTGATGTCCTTGCCCTACTTCTTCACCTAGCTATCTTTTGGCTGGCCTTCTCCTCCAGGGCTCAGCTTAGAGCTCATCTTTTCTAATAAGTCTCTAGATGTTGCTACCACCTCTTAACTAGGATTAGTAGCTGCTCTCCTGAAGGAGCACAGCCTTGATGATAATACTGTTGATAAAGAAAATGATGGCATCTACTATATTTCAATGAACATTCTTTAAGGACTTACTATGCACCAAGCACTGGGCTAAGTACTTTACATATATGATTGTGTTTAATCCTAACAAGTGTGTGAAAGCATGTAATTTTCCTACTACCATTTACATATGTTAAAACTGAAGCACTCATTGTGGAAGATCACACAGCCAGAGGGGCCAGAACCAGGCTTTGAACTCAGGTTGTCTGACTCTAGAACTCGCGGTGCTTAACCGCTAAGTGAATACTGCCTCATATGATTTATTTTTGAATACTGATTTCATAGGACAGTGCCCGCTCAACATAGGAACTCAATTTTATTTTTCAAATAATAAATAATTTAAAATATATTACATTAGATAATAGTGATAAATATTTAAAATGTTTTTAAAAGTGTCTTTTTTACGAGGATAGTGGGGCTGAGGATAATAGAGGCCTAGAAGATACAGGTCTACTAACACCCACATTGAAAGGGAGACATATTCATTACAGAAAGCTGTATGTTTAAGAGGTTATCTGTGCCCAGGCTCCCTTTCCTGAAAGAGCAGTGATTTTCAACCAAGGACAATTTTGGCCTTCACAGGACAATTGGCAACGTCTGGGTCCATTTTTGGTTGTCACTACTGGGAGGGTTGTGCTGCTGACATCTGGTGGGTAGTGGCCAGTGATGCTGCTAAGAGTAAGCATCCCACATAATGCATCAAATAGCACCACTGTACCCTAGCCTGGGTGATGGAGCGATACCCTGTACTAAAAAAAAAAGAGAGAGAAAGAAAGGAAAGAAAAGAAAGCAGGAAAAGAAAGGCAAAAGCAAAGGAGCACTGCTAGAATCACAGGTCCAGTAGCAAGGCCCACATCCATATATGTAGAAAGACAATTCCCACCTTTACAAAATCATATACTTCATGCTATGGGAGGAAGCCCAGCAGGCGTAAGAGAAAATTAGAATCCCCGGGTTTATCATCACATGGATGAAATCAAACAAGGGCCATCACGTAAACTTGGTTTGTAGTTAAATAAACCAGAGAAAACCTTGGAAGTTCCTAATGGACAAAATGGTAACCCCAAAGGGAAGTTACAAAACTTTAGTAAATTGCCAAAGGAAACAGAAAAACAAATGGCAGGGTGTGGTGATTTATACTATGAAAAGGCCATTTTTCTTCTCTTCACACAGTACTCTTCCAGCGTCACCCACAAACACTGAGAAAGATATGCTTTTCTAACTTACAGGCATGAGTGCTGGAAGAATACTGGCTACTGCCTTGAATACCAAGGATTTCCCTTCACTGTACTCTGTAAAGCAAACATCAAATAATGACAAGAAAGAATAATAGGAAACAAGAAGGCATACTTCAAGGACAGAGGACACCCAGAGTCTTTGAAACATGATTTTAATGTAAGAAGGCTGTTTACCCCTCGCTGACACTGTCCTGCTGCTAACTCTTCATTTCCCAAACCTCTTTCTTCACTGCAATGCTCCCAATGCCCTCAAACTATGCACCATTGTGTTCAACTGATTTAGACATCAGCAATGCTGGTCAAGTGAAATGAACGTTGTTGAGTTCTTTTTTATTTTTAAAAAGGAACATAGTTGAAAAGTAGAATAATCATATGTACATAAAATGCCCTCATTGAACTGTTTAAAATTCTATTCTTAGCAAACTATGCAAACAACTAGCCAATAAATAAATAAGTAAAATCTGGTGTATTCTGTTTCCATGGCAAACTGTGTCTACAGGTTAACCAGATTGATAATTGCTGCTAAGGCAGATTCTTTTTGTTTCAGCTTATTCTCATGCTGCTAATAAAGACATACTTGAGACTGGGAAATTTATAAAGGAAAGAGATTTAATTGACTCACAATTCAGCATGGCTGGGGAGGCTCAGGAAACTTCCATCATGGTGGAAGGTGAAGTAAACATGTCCTTCTTCACATGGAGGCAGCAGGAAGAAGTGCCAAGCAAAAGTGTGAAAAGCTGCTTATGAAACCATCAGATTTCATGATAACTCCCTCACTATCATGAGGACAGTATGGGGGTAACCACCACCATGATTCAATCACCTGCCACCAGGTCCCCTCCCACAAACATGTGGAGGATCATGGGAACTAGAATTCAAGATTAGATTTGGGTGGGGACACAGCCAAACCATATCACTTTTCATACTAACGGGGCTGGCATTTTTAAACTGAGAAGAAAGAACAGGTTATCAGAATATTTCTGGAAAACCGTAATTATTCTATAAATTAAAAAAGCAATCTTAGAGAAAAATATCTTCTTGCTCTAAAATCTTTTGTGATACCTTTTGAATCTACAAGGAGTAGTGATAAGTTTAGACAAAGGCACACATTCATTAAGCCCAATTATACAGGGAAAGCAATGCAGCTACTACCAAAGGGGCACATGGTGTCTCCTGCTGCCTCTCACCTCCAGGGTGTGTAAATAAACACTAATTTTGAGGACAAGAGATTGAAAAGTGCAAAGCAAGTTTATAAACCCTCTTTCTGTGAGAACACATCATTTGCCTTTGCATAACTACCTCTGCCTGTAAATCAGATTTATCCAGAAATCGATCAAATACTGAATCTCCGCTTTATAAAAATTCAAAATTGTGTACTATCTAAAAGTGCACATCATGATGGGAGACATCTATGAGAACTGATTCTTCCACAACCAGGGTCAAATAATGGCTGTATTTCCATGCAAGTCACATAGTGCAATGTATTTAAAATAATATTATAAAATAATGTATCCAACAATTATGCCATACCTTAAAAAGTCTGCTCACACTTTCTACTCTAAGATTTGAACCCATGCAGTCTAGTCTCTTCTAAAAAAATAACCTAAAAGCATTTTTTTCTAATGGTTCACTAAGCAACAAAGCTAAACACGTACAATGAAATTGTATGAATAAATATTAATATCTGGCACAATAATTTCCAGGATCATTATCATTATTTTAATAAAAATAAATAAATCATTTATTTATTTTTATTAAAGCACTTTTTGCTCATTGTTGTAGAGTATGCACTTTTAAAATACTTCAGGAAAAATTAAGACTGTGTAATATATATATTTACATATAGGATGATTCAGTTTCTGATACACATAAATAAATTATACTTATTTAAGAATACACAAAAGCCTGTTAACTGTAGTTGCTTCTAGGGAACAGAACAGGTGATTGAGAAAAAAATCCTGAAAGACTTCATTTTCCATTTTTTATGCATTTGAATTTTCTACTATGTGCACATATTTCTTTCAAAATAAAAATTGATTTTTAAATGTTTTAAGAAAATATTTTATAGGAGAAAAAGTAGCCAGAATCTACATTTAACATTTCAATATTTTGCCTGTCCTCACCAAACTCACTTGAAATTAGAATTTCTTTTTTCTAGGAAGTAAAGGCATAAAAATCTAGGTCTTGCAACTAATTTTTTTTCAATTCAAGGAAAAGCTTTCTGACAAGAAGAAAAAATAAACAAAATGGTCCTTTGAAATAAATAGAAAATTAGAAAACAAAATTGCTTCTCAGGATGGAGATTCTGCTAGGAAGCAGTGACTTACACAGTGCCCTAGTTAAAGTAATTTTGTTTTTACTCTCTGATGTGGGTTATTGGATACAAAAGTAAACTCTTCTTTTTTCACATTGGCATTTCAAATGAAGAAAATATATATTATTAAACAATCAAAATTAGCAAACTTAAATGTAACTATTAAACAGAGATAAATATTTTTTTTTTTCCTAATGGAAATAGGCTTTTTGTTCTAACTGAGTTTTTCAATATTATCTGAAGATTGGTCATCCTGTATTCTCAAAGGTTTAGTTTTTACTTCTCTCTTACTCTGTTTTCTTGTCTATTTTATTTCTCAAAGTTTGCAGATCACACACATCTTCATCACATGTACACAGACTCTTAAAATATCTCCCTTTGTAAATAAAAAGGCAAAAAAGAGCTGCTTTGATTTTCTCTGTACATGGAGACCAGGCTCACTTTCACTTGTAGCCCACTAAGCAGAACTTTGGCTATGTCAGTGCTGTAGGGACACAGAAAGCCTCATGGTTCAGTCACATATGAAATGTTCCTTAAAATTCTGAGTGTCAATAAATGGAGTCCAACTGATTCCAGGTCTCTAAAATGAGATCTTAACCACAGAATGACAGCTCTGTGACCAGTTCTATCTGTGTGAGACCAGCACAGGTCTGATTGTACATGGCTTGTCTATTTATCTATAAATGAGAAATGGGATGAACTCTACAAACTGACACATCTCTTTCAACATTACAATTCTGGTTCTGAGTGAAGCTGAGTAGCTACTTCCTATTTATTTGCCCATTAGCAAACAAATTAAACACAATGCTATACAATATCAAAGCCATTTATCTACACAAATACCTGACAAGGAGGACATAGAGATTAAGTGAAAGGTGTGCATATATACATATATGCACACATTTCAGAGACATGGCAGAAAGATAATTTCTGACAAATGTTTTCTAAGTGACAACACTTGAATTTAATTAAGAATGACTAAGAAAAGAACATCTTTCAAAGAATGTAGGCTAGTATTAGCATATCTCAGAAACCAATGTTCAATAGCATTGTTTATCCTCCTGAAAATAGTATTCAGCAGTCTTCTAACATTTTAAATGATTACTATTCAAGACCTTGTGAGATTGAACAAAAATACATTGAGAAAGGAAATGTAAAGTCACAGCAAAATATTGAAAAAAACTAAGAAAGAATAAATTTTCACGTGGTTAACATTCATTCAAAAATGTATATTGAACTTCCTTGCCTTGCACCAATCATTGAACCACAGAAGTGGGGATATGATATTGTATGGGAAATGAAATAAGTGCTCAGGAGCTTGCAAATCCAATTTTGTTTAAAAAATGTAATAATGTGATAGGAAAGGCCTAAATACAGCATCCTGAGCAAACAGCTCCCAAGACCTCGAGGATTGCCCTGTGAAGGCAGTATCTGAATGATGGTTCCTATGTTGGTAGGTAAAGATGATTACAAAGTGTCACTCAGGGCAAGGTCCTAGCATAAACCAGTGGTTCCCAAAGTGCTTCTGCAGACCAACAGCATCAACACCACCTGGGAAGGTGTTCAAAATGCAAATTCTCAGGCCCCATCTCTAACGTATTGAATCAGCAGCTCAGGGACTGGGCCCTATAAGCTAACTTTTAATAATCTTTCCAGGGTCATTATGATGTGGACTGCAGTTTAAGCATCACTGTCATAAAGAAAGACATACTGAGGTAAATAAAATGTTCTTCAGACATTTAACAGTGGGTTAGCAGCATCAGAATCAGGTAGAAGGAATAAAAGAAACTTTCAGTTCCACATTTGATGTCTCTTAATCCATAGAGAAAATTCTCCAGGTAATATTACTTTGTAGCCAGGTAGAACTACTGGAGTTGCAGGAGCTTAAAAGGGAATTTAATGTGACACCAGGTTGTTGAGAGGGACCTTAAATGCAAGTTTGATGAAGCAGATTTCAGCAGCAGGCCAATGAAAGCATTTACGTGTTTTCCGGTTTTGGTTTTAACTATTTAATTGAAATATGATCCCCGTGCATAGCATTAGCACAAATCATCTTCGTGAAGCTCAAAGGATTATCAGAACATAAATAGTACTGCAGGATTTGGAAGCAGATAAAGCAATGTTTCCAAAATATTTCTATGCCAGAGGTTACAGGTCCTGTATTAGGAGGCAGAGAATCAAGTAAAGACACCAAATAAAAGTTATTACCACTTCTACGTATGTATATTAAAAAGATAGATGTTTTCAAGAAAATCACAAAATCTGATCTAGAAAGACCTTGAAAATGGGGAAACTGAGGCCAATACATGTTAGGTGACTTGATGGAGGTCATACAAATACCTGGAGAAAAAGTTAAACTAAAGCCAGACTTTCTGATTCCCAGTCTAGGGGTAGTTCTGTGTCACAATGCATGCCGGAAAAAAATATAGCCAAGATTTTTGAAGGGAGGATTGATGGGACTTGACAAATGACCAGATGAAGAGACTGAAATAGAGAACTCACAGTTCATTGTAGAATCCTTGGATCTATGCGACTGGGGGAATGTTGCTACCAGCTTGGACAAATTAGAGTATAGACATAGAAAATATTTTTACTGCATATAAGAAGGTGTGACCTCAGCTGCTTAGCATTTTGAGCCTCAGCAAGACTAAAAGATTCTCATTCTCTTATTAGCATCTTGTTATGGCCCAACTCCATATCTAAAACAAAGCAAATATTTTGCACATAAGATATAACCGTCTGCTTAAATTACATGGAAAGAATAATACTGTCTCAACTGACACTTGTGATTAATTTTACTAAGGACTTGCTTTAGAAGGTTTTTGGCAGAACATTCTACGCTGACAGTTCAAAAAAGACAAGGACTTCATTGTTTACAACAACAAATATGGGAACAATAATAAGATTGCACATCTTTCCTCATTTTCCTGGATCTGTTTAGAGAAGAATGTTCGAATAACATTATAGTATGTCCATATCTTGACAATTTTATGGATTTTATGGAAGTAATATAAAAACAGTGACATACCCATAAAGTTTCTTCCTTATTATCTATTTGGAAATCATTAGAAATGTGGCATTAGAAATGCAATGAAAAAATTTCAAATGGTTCTATTCCCTTTGAAAGTCTTTCAGTAGTTTCATTTCTCATTGGATCTTTTATTTTGCATATCAATATTTAAGTTTTAATATGTTTCTCAGCAAAAAGAAGTTATACTCTCCCATCACTGTAGTTCAACCACCTTTGTACAAATCACTGTGAAGTAATAGATCATTTGATTTTTAATCCCCATAAGCATTTATTCAGCACCAATTACTTACTGGGCAACTTTACAAAATGCTGGGGTTAACTCCAAAGGAGGATAAGAAATAGTTCTTGCTCTCAAAATGTTTATATTCTGTGTAAGGAGACAAGACATGCAAATGAAAACAGTTAAATGATATTGGAAAGCAGTCTGGGATTAAGAGGAGAATGGATCAGACAATAGAAGTGGCCTGGGATTGAGAGAGAAGAAAATGGGACTGCCATGGAGGTGAATGCTTGATAATCAGACATTCTGTAAGAAGATAACTTGAGTTTTATACACAATCAGCACCACCCCAACCATACTATGATTTTGGCTATCTGGCTATAATCCCCCCCTCTTAGGCAATTTAAGAAATGTCTATCTCTTTTCCAAATGTAAATGCACACACAAAAAATCAAGTTTTTTTGTTTTGTTTTGTTTTTTAACACATTGGACATTTGTACAAAAAAAAATCAAGTTTTATAAGATGTCAAAAACATCAGGGATAGCTCTAGGCAAAAACTGTGGGTCTGAAAATTTTGATTCCCTTTATTTTCTCCTTTCCATGTTTGCTTTTCCTTGTCCAGTTGTTCAGCTGCCTTCCCATTATCAAAAGAAAGTGCATCCCTTGTTGAAACTAAAATTTCTCACTTATGAGACTAAAATGTTATTTTATGAGACTAAAATTGAGTTAAGGGGGATAGCCTGGTAGGGTCTGGGTGGTAGAAGATTCTCCCTAAATTATAGTGTAGAGAAAACTGCCCACTATAACTTTTCCTTCGGTAACTCTTGAACTTTAGCTAGTGTTATTACTAACAGATTTGAGTATTTTAAATAAATGTGTGAAAATATTTTTAAATTATTAAAGAGCAATATTTTTCAGATGGCTTCTTTGAAAAAATATAGTCTCATTTCTCTACATGCACTTTATTAAAATGTACTAGAGGATCAGAATTCCATTCATTAGCATAGTGAATGTTTTTCATTGCTTTCTCACATTTATTTGCCTCCTGAATCCAATCAGTTTTGAAGCGTAGAACACATAATCTAGCAAAGCCAATCAACATATTCTATCCCTGACCACAGTTGTTATTCAAAGAGGGCTTATGACCTAAAGGAATACAATCTAGTGGCTTTCAAGACTGTTCCTAGCAGTTCGGGACACAGATTGTTTCCCTTGTCCTAACATATGACAGCCATTTTGCTCCCTTAAGTGAGCAAAGCCAGCATAAGGGTGAAGTTAAGCATAAGGGTGAAGTTTTGATATGTGATGTGAAGGGAAGGGAAGCCAGCATAAGGGTGAAGTTTTGACGTGTGATGTAAAGAACTAAATGCACTGTAGAGAATATGATGGGAGTCTTCATGAAAGCAAGCCTAAATTATTGCATCAAATTCCTTTATTGTTGAAGACATTTTTTCATGGGGTTTTTCTCTACCTGAAACTAACATACATATACGTATAACAAATGAACTCAGTAAATATTTATTGAGTTCATACTACGTGCTAAGTTCCAGGACTTCAGCAGAGTGAGACATAATTTCTGTCCTGAAGTTACTCACATCTAGCACAAATATTAACAAAGCAAACAGACTAAATCAATATAGTGTGATAACTAAGAAGGATAAACAGAGGAGAATGAAACATGATGAAATAGTGGCACCTAAAATAGAACAACAAAAACAAGTTTAAAAAACATTAAAAAGTCACGCTAAACCATACCATTATTTTATATATAACAATCGGCCAGTTAATAGCATGGTTTGTTCCTTCACATTCAGTATAAAATGACTGTGGCTTAAACGGCAAATACTAATATTCTCACCCAACATTGAGCCCTTTGATTGCAATAACCAACTTATTCTTGAAACAAATTGCCGTTTCTTGTGTGTCATGATAAAGACATTTCAGTAGACAAAATACAAAATATTAACTCTTAAGCCATTGCCAGGTACTTAATTTTACCTATGAGGTTTTTCAGAAGGTATCTTTAGAGACCTGAAATTCAACAAATTCTGCAAGGGAAAAATTAACTGCTGTCTTAAAAAGCCAAAGTAGTAAAATAGTGGTTGCATGTTAAAATATATTCCTGTATGTGCAAAATGTTCCCTGTAGAATCGCATGCAATAAAGAATATGAAAGCAAGGCAAGGATTATAAGGAACTTAAGACAAATGCCAGTTATTGTCATTCTTCTCGGATATACTTTTTTTGTGGGGGGGGAGGGATGGAGCTGCGCTCTTGTTGCCCAGGCTGGAGTGCAATGACCCAATCTCGGCTCACTGCAACCTCCACCTCCTGGATTCAAGCGATTCTCCTGCTTCAGCTTCCTGAGTAGCTGAGGTTACAGGTATGCACTGCCACATAGGATGTACTTTTTTACTACAATCAGAGATGTAAGAAGTATGATTATTTTGCGTACTTCCCTCTAAGATTATATTTTTAATCTTATAGGACAAAATGAACACATTAAAGAATTCTCAATACAAGTTATCTTTAAACTTAAAGGGCAAAATAACAGGTTAAAGAGGTTCCAATATATATTAATGAGTTGAAATAAAGAACTGTTATCCTTCTTCTTACTTGGGGTTGAACAAATACAACTAAATGGACTTGAGCTTTGTTCCCCAAGTTTTAGTCATTGAGAAAAAAATAAATTGATTACCAGTTAGTTGAACCTTCTCATACAAAGAGAAGTGGGCAAAGGACCTTATATTTACAGGTAGTTAGAGGAGATTATGATCGGGCAAGTGCTATCAATTCTCATAACTATTATAATATCTGTAATACCTTGTGAGGTGTTATGATGATTTTTCATTTTACAGAAGAGTAAACAGAGTATACAAGCTTTATTGAAATGATTGAATGAATGACTTCAGGGCATTTTGCAAGGCGTAATTTTATTTTATCTCATATTATTTAGAATTGCTATAGCTAAGGGACATTTCTACAGCATGGACAATTCAGGTGCTTTTGAAATGACTTATCATTAGTCAAGATATAGCCCCTTATCTCCTGTCCCCTTGGTATAGAACCCTCAGTCCATCCTTCATAATTTGAGCTAGATTTAAAAACCAGACTCTCAATAAGTGTTGAATGAAGAATAGCAACATGAAGTCAACTTCTAAAGCAAACCATTTCACAATGTTCCACTTGTTTTTGTTTAGAGTTTAAAGGAAGAATGTTTATTTTTTTCAAACAGTATGTTAACACAAGAGTACAGTTCTGTGCAGTGATTAAATCTTAATAAGCTACCTAAACATCCCCAGGCTAATTGGAACTTTACCAAAAAGCACCATATAAACCTGGCTATCTAAATAAGGGCACAAGAAACAGAAATGAACTGAGGATTACATCAGCACCAGCTGACATAAAAAGTCTTCTAGACACTCAAAGGAAGGAAAGTCATGAAAGAAAAAAGAAACCCACAATCCAATGCCCAGTTTGCATCTCAATTACATTCTAAAGAACTATTTTTCCCAGATGCACCACCCTAAAAAACTACATAACATTTAATGTATGGTTCCAAAAAGGAAAATAATAATTACTTATATATATTTATTTGTGGCTACTCTCTGCCAGGTCCTGGCCTAGGTTCTGTTTCATAGTTTTATTAAGGTATCTCTATGTATGATTTTAAATGTTCCTCTTTCTGAGAATGTTAATCCTTTTTTTTTGTTCCTATTACTTTTTCATTTTCATTCCCACTGCACTTACTTTCCTAGATCAATTCTTCCAGCAGTCTTGATTCAATTTTCTTTTGTCTTTCTGCTACACTCACTGATCCTTTCCCCCTAGCAAAAAAAAAAAAAAAAAAAAAAAAAAAAAAAAAAAAAGTATCCAGTCTGTCCTGAATAATTGAAACTGCAAATGTTGAAGAAAAATGTCTGTGCAGATTGGTGGTATGATTGATGGTTTCTGACTCCATCTGGGCCTTGGCACTGCTCTGCCCTCATCGTATTTATCCTTAGTTAGTTCCTTTTCATGTTTCCCTCTGTAACCTATCACTCTTCTTAAGTCCTTCACTCCACCAATCCCATTATTCTCAGTTGACAAATCAGCTTTCTGATTCAGAAGAAAAAATAAAATATCAACCAAGAACTCTCCAAACCTGTCTCCCCAAACTCCATCTCTAAATTTATCCAGTACAGACTCTTTACTTACACCCTTTGCTTCAGTTTTTGTATGAGGGACTTTCTCAATACATTAAACATCTCCCTCGTATAAGTTAAGCATCTCCCCTTTGTATTGGCTTCTTTCTCTCAGCCTATAACCACATTTAAAGAAAGGAAAGAAGAGAGGAGGGAAGGAAGAATGAGAGAGAAAGGAAGAATGTAATTCATTATAGATTTGCCCCCAATTCAAGGTTCAATACTGCCTCTCCCTTCATCATGATTATCCAACCAGCTTCTGCTGCTCAAAGTATCTGAAAGCAGATCTACATTTTCTGACTTCACTTACTCAATTTTTATTAATCAAGAGGTCAAGGTGCATTATTCCACAAGTTATGATCCTCTGGCTTCTACTTATACCAGTGTACTAAAATGCCTTTTGATGCGATCACCAAAGAGTTCATTCATGTCACAATGCATGCCCTAGTCTTAGTTATTACCTTATTTGCTCTCTATTACTTATTACTTATGAACACTCACTGCTTAGTGAATTGCTGTGGTTACAGGTAATCCTAAGGGCACATCTGTGAGTCAATTCTAAAGTCTTCATCCTTGAAAGCCAACATGGACAGCATCATAAGGTTCAAGATGCACATAGCATTGTTTTTACCATTCTCTTCATAATAACAAATAGAGAGAAGAATAACAAAAGGTAATACCAAGACAGCATGCTTATACTCCCTGCCAGGGTTGGCTGTGTTTAGAGATGCTAAGTGGTGAATTACTGCAAGAAACTGAGAGAGAGTATATTATTCAATTCTCTGAATCGAGAGCAAGAGCTTCACAATTTCTTGGAATTCCCTGTTACATCAGTCTTTGATTCCCATGAATAAAGTGAGCAGTAGATCAAAGACATATTTGAAGGCTATTGTGATTAGACCCTTGGGGAATTTGGAAGTTCTTTTCTGATAGGTGGGAGGCTGAGGGTGCATTCACTTTTATGAGCATGCTAATTTATGCTATGCAAGTTGTAGGCTGCTACTATGGGAGTAGTAAAATGGGATTCAAAACTTAGGCGGAGACTCCTAACACATTCTTCCCTATCTGTCTGCCCATCTCCCCTTCTACTCTCTTAAAAACATTTCTGATTTCTGTGCCTATTTCCTATCCATTTCTCCCAATGTTATCCTTTGGATCTTCACTATTAATCCCCTCTGTAGTTCACTGGACATAGCTTCAAATTGCTGATGGCTGTTAAATCTATTTCTCTATCACAACCAAAATCCTTTTTCAAATAACATATTAGACATAGCTATCAAATGGCCTCACAAAAACTTCATACTTAACACATCTAAAATGGAACTCATTATATCACCACGTCTCTCTAAATCTGTTCTACCTCCTCCATCTCAGCTCTCTGTTAGTGTGGTCATCAGACACTCTGCAGCTGAACTGCTACCTCAATATTCATTCTCTCTAGTTTGCATTCCCTGAGGTAAACTTACATTCTCCCTCTCTTTCTTTAATAATTGAATTTCCAAGTTTTAGCTGGGTACATTGCCATCCAGACTAGAGACTATGATTCCCAGACTTTCTTTCTCCTAGAAATGGCTATGTGACTAAATTAATAGCCAATAGAATGTGATCAGACTACCAGATCATGTTTCTTCTCATGTTTGCCCCTTCCTCATTGATTGACTGTGGAACCGACAATCTTGGGGATGAAACCTCATGCAACCAGATCCGTGAGAGTATCACCCTAATGGAAGGTAGAGAAAAAAGAAAAAATGTAAGTGTCTCTGCAATAGTGCAGAACTGCCTATTATCCACAGTTTGCTAAACCTGGAGTGTTTGGCTGACAGAGAAATAAACTTCCGCCTTGTTTAAACTACATTATTTAAAATACAATTATAAAATTGGATCTTTGGTACAGGAGCTAAACAAGCCAGAATTTGAAAGGCATTGTTCCTCACAAAACATCATCCCCCTATCTTCACTCACTTATCAAATCTTTCCAATCCTATCTGAGAAAAATCTCTCAAATTCCTTTTCTCTTGTCCGATTGCATGGATACTGCTTGAGCCCTAGCTCTCAAAATCCCTGGCTTAGAATTTCCTAAGTCTCATAAGCAATGCCCCTCAAAATACAGTCTATTCTTCAGCAGCCTAAGGTATAATGTTTCTATAAAACATGTCTTTTGACTCTTCTGCATCAAAATTTCTGAAAGTTTCCTACTATCTACCAAGTACAATATAAATCCCTCAGCTTGACATAGATCTTTGGAACCCTTCTTATTTCTTACCATTCCTTACCAGGCACCACATGCTCCTACTATATAGAAGTCCCATTACTTCTGAAATGATCTCAGCCTTTATGAGATGATGCCTTTGCTCACAGAGTCTCTTCAGGCAAAATATGCTTTTCCCTCTTCTTGGTCAGGAAAATATCTACTTAACCCTTAAGTCCCGCTACAAACATCCTATCCCCAATGAAGTCTCTTAGAAATCTTATATTAGAGATTATTGCTCTTTATCTGTGCTTGACTATAGCGGCTTGCTCATAATTTTGTAGCAGTAATAAATTATATTTTATCTGTTTGCATGTCTCTCTCTAGATTTCCAAAGAATATAAATCATTTCTTATTCAACTTTGTGTCTCTATCACCCTGACATGTATTAGATAAGAGTGAATATTTGTTGAATGACTAAATGGGCCTTTCAAAAGTTCAAGGAGGCCTACAGGTTTGCTTTAATGCATGTAAGAAAGCATCCTTCCAGTGTGAAAATATAAAATAGTTATAACTTTCCCTTATATTCAGTCTGGATTTCCCCCATCATATATGCTTTCTTTTGGTTATAAAGAGAGAAGCATTCATTGAGACAGTAGCTTAGCAACTGCAAAACACATGGGCTTTGAAGTCACAGCACCTAGTTTCAAATTCTAACTGCCACTCATCAACTTATGACACTGGGCATGTCACTTCCCCTATCTAAGCTTATCTCACCTGAAATGCAGATGATAATTAGCCCTGCATCATAGGGTATTTGTGAGGATAAAATCAGTTAATACATAAACTGCACTTAAAGCAGGCACTGCCATACTAAGCACTAAATAAGCACTATTACAATTTCAGTAAGGAAATGGTACAAGAAATGCTCAGGAGGGTCCCGGGAGATTTGAGCGACCAGTAGAGATAACTGACAATTTGTATCTTCTTTCATCATTATTTAATAGAGATACATTTCTAAAACCGACTAATCATTGTGTAGATTATGTACTAAGTTTTAAGCAGAAGCCTTCCACTTTAAGGCTCAGAATGTGTAAAAACACCCATAAAGTTACCTGAAAAGATACTAGGAGCCAGAGCCCAAAGTCTGCTAGAATGGTCTTGAATTGGACCCTTCATGCCTGTCTAAAGGTCATCCATTATCATTTGTCCTGGGATGACTGACAAACCCTCTCTGACCATGATTCTATTCATTTCTCTCTAACTCTGTGATCCAAAATGCATGCTTTTCCTTTAGATCCCCATGAGACACGCTCATGCCCGGATTTATGACATGTGCTTTTCCCCCTTCTGAAATAATGCACTTGCCAATTGTGTTTCTGCTAAGTTCTCTTCTCTCCTGGTCTCATCTCAAGACCATATATACAATGTGGCTTTTCCCCATAGTAAGAACAGCCCATATGCAATTGTCTTACCTACTTCCTGCATCAGAGGAACTGAAGCTTGGGGAAGACTTGAAGGTGACAAATGATGGGTTGGAGAGAAGATACAGTCAAGGAAGACAAAAGGGTCTGGGTTAGAAACTTCAGTGAACGAGAGAGTTGAGATGTCCTGGGTTAGTCAGTATAAGGTCACAGACCTAGGCCTAGCACATCAGTGGTTCTATATAGGAACGAGCTAAAAGAAGATGAGAATGACAAAGATATGCTGTACCAATTCTGCCTCGAGCTGGTCCAGGTACTAAATATTCAAGCAAAAGCATCAAAACTTTAGTTTTGCATTCCCCTGAGGTAAACTTATATTTATGTTACATTACTTTGACCACATGCTTTACACATTTGCTTAAGCAGCAATGTTTCTAAATATATTCTGACAGCAAGCACAGCTACAAAGGAGAAGAAAATCTGTGATGTTGCGCAGTTCTTCAAAGATCTGACAGGCTTCTTTAATAATTAAAAAGCTGCTATACTGGCCTAATGGCAAAATATTTCTGCAAATTGACTTTCTATTCACAGTGTGAGAGGATTGGACTAAAAACTGGATAACAATTAACGGGCCTTCCTGCACTGTATTTCTTAGTGTGTGGATGTGTTTGACTTTCTATAAAATGCAAACTAAGCTGAATTAAATATTTAGTGTCTCAAATGTATCTTGGTAGTATTTTATTAAAGAAGAAAATCTGATTTTAATAATAGTAATGTTTTTTTTAAAAAAAGAAAACTTGAGGAAATTATTGAAACCTTATAAATTATCATTGTTTATATCCCCTGCACCCAGGACAATGCCCAATACCAAATATTCATTCAATAAATTTTGAATAAAAGTCTATTAAAATCTTTCCTTGAAGATAAAACTGAATAACTCAAGATCATCTGAATTACAATAACATACATACTAAATCCCACTTTCAGGTATATATCTAAAAGAATTTAAATCAGGATCTCAAAGAGATATCTGCACTCCAGTTTACTGTCATAACATTCATAAAAACAAAGATATGGAAACAACATAAGTGTTCATCCATGGATGAATGGAAAAAATGTGGTATAGACAGAGCCAGTGGAATATTGTTCAGCATTAAAAAAGAAGAAAATCCTGCTACATGTGATGACATGGATAAACTGGTAGATATCATGCTGAGTAAAACAAGCCAGTCATGGAAGGACAGATATTACTTGATTCCACTCCCATGAGGCATCTAAATTACACTGATAGAAGCATAGAGTAGAATGTTGGTTGCCAGGGGCTTAGTAGGGGTAGGTGGGAGATGGAGAAATGAAGAGATGGTGTGGATAGTTGCTCATCAATGGATACAAACTTTCAGTTATGCAATATGTTCTGGAGGCCTGTTGTACAATGTCGTACCTCTAGTTAACAATACCATATTGTGCAATTTTAAACAACTATTAAGAAGGTAAATCTTACGTTAAATACTCTTATCACAAAAATAAACAAAAACCCAAAGAGGCATGAGTAAACTTTTAGAGGTAATGAACAATTTTATGGTATGCAAATTATATTTTTATAAATAACATCAAAATGAGCATTACTCTTGCAAGTCACTTTACAGGTAAGTACAGCAGATAAAATGTGTATTTTCATTACCTTGATTGTGGTAATGGTTTCCTGGGTATATACATATGTCCAAATTATTCAATTGTACACATTAAAGATATGCAGATTTTTGTATACCAATTATACTTCAATAAAACTATGTGAAAATTAAGTCAAGCAAGCCAAAATTGTTACAGGATTTCTGAAGGACAGTCAGGCTCTACTACAAAAAGCTTCAAATGTGTGAGTGCAGTGTCAACTAACAACTGTACTTCCTCAAATGCATCCTAAAAAATGAAGGATATATAGAAGGATTTAACAACTGTTGAGTTATTAAGATTGTCCATGGTGTGATGCATTACTGGACCAAATAAAAATAGAAGCAATTTAATTCTCAACAATAATAAAATAGTTATTAGATTGGAATACATCCATACAAAGATTATTCAGCCATTTCAAGTGACCTTGTAAACTAATATTTATTTTAAATATGGATACTTTATCATGAAATGAGAATTTCCAGTGACAAAACAGCACTTAGTATCACAAATTTGCTGAAAATGTACATATAAATTTATTCAAAGATAACATTCTCAAAACAATGTTCTAGTTACAATAAATGTATATGGATATTTATTTTTTAAATATTAAACTATTCATAGGAATGTGGCACAAATTGTTGTACAACTGAAATAGAGTAATTATTAGGGAGGTATTTTTTTCAGTGCTCAGAGCCTTTTTCACAAATATATTCCATCCACACCTGTCTTGTTTCTTTCATTCCTTTTTTTGCTTCTTCCACCTGGTCAAAGATATAGGGAAGCTTTCTTTCTCCTTTCTAAGACTATCTTCACCACAAAACTGTATGCTTACCTGAAAATTAGTATCTTGCTACAAGGTAAAATGTTACCTCCTCTGTCAGTTTTCTAATCATCTCAAGTTGACTTGGCTGCTGCTTTATCTTATTGCACTTTGTACATCTCTCTGTTTTCTTATTCCATTTCAATTGTTTGCATATATGAGAGAGCAGAAACTAGAATCTATTTAATATCAGAAAGCATGCATTTTCATGGTTATATCCCCTGCACCCAGGAAAATTCCTAACACATTTTGCCCAATATTTGGTCAATGAATTTTGAATAAAAATTTATTAAAATTCCTCCTTGAAAATATAACTCAATATTGTCTGAATTATACACATCTACATACTCAACATGCTAGCCAAAATATTGTTCAATTGATAAAATAGTGATATTTTTTCTTAATGTCACTGAAAATTACTAAGCCTCGGCTAGGCCCTAGAAGGTAGAGTTTGAATATTTATTGAGTACCTGGTCTGCACTGGGGATATCAAGGCTCCATGGTTTGCTGGAAGAGACAGGCCTAGAAGCAAGTCATTTCATACCATATGAGTAGTACTGATTAGAGGCCACTGCCATGGGATATGAGAATACAGAGAAGTGAGCAACAACACACAGTACCTTGGTGGTGGTGACAAGCTTATAGCAACAAATAGAAAACAGGCTGAAGAAAGGAACTGTTACTTTAGTTCGGGACTCTCACCTCGAATGAGGTCTTGAACACTGCATTTCAGACATCACCATACACCTAAAATTCAGCAAATGGACATCAATTTTGAGTAATAATATACTTGGATTTCTATCAGAATATTGCTCTTTGAGTTAAAGAATGTGATCATTATTTCATTCTCCTGACTTGGCAAAGAATGGAATCGACGGATGTACATAGCATTACTCAAGCCTTGACTATATGACTTTTCATGTTTTCACTATTACCAACAACTTTCATTGTACCCCTCTCCACCCCACCCATTACTTTACTTTCTGACAAAGCCAAACTGCACGTGGATGTCCCAAAATGCCAACCTAGTGCACGTTTCTACATCTTTAAACACAACTGTGACTTTTTCCCACAAAAACTCACCCAAGCCCATTCCTTTAATAGTTAATTATAGAAACTTCTTTTCTGTAATTGATTACTCTGTATTAAAACTACTAAAATGTTTTTCTCTCTTGGTCTTTGAGTACCTTACAAGCTGAGAAAGTATCATTATTATTTCATCATGGATTTCTGCTAAACTTTAATATTAAATTAAAAACGTGCTAAAATATTCTGATATACACTGTATAACCTGTAAAACTATTTCAATATGTGATTTTCAGAAACAAATCTAAGAATAAAATTTTATGCAGATTTCTAAAATATTGAGAAATCTGAACTATGACTTGTATACCCAAATAGCATTACACTTAAATATCTGTGTCACTGTTAATGAGTAAATATTTATGTTATAATATATCAAACAATAAATATTAAGATGGATTCAATAAAAGGCTTAACTTTGTCTTCTTCCTGATCTTAGGGGTAAATAAAGCATTCATTCATTCTCACCATTAAGTATACTGTCAGCTATAGACTTTGTGTAGATGCCTTTTATTAGATTAATTATCTTCAACAAAAAAAAAGCTTAACTTTGATTAAATAGGTGTCTGTAAAAAGAAAAGCAGTTAATCTGATAAAATAATTTTAAAAAAACCAACACTTTTGAGTTCTTACAAAAAATTTAATACATTGCCTCATTTATCTTCCCAGAAACTGGTATAATTATTATCCTTCTTGAATACAAGAGACCCAGAGAAATCAAGCTTCTTACACAAGGTCACACAGCCAGGAAAGTTCCAGAGCTATGATTTGGACCCAGATTTGCTTGGCCTCAGAGCCCAATCTCATTGTCACTACTAGTTATCTGACTAAAACGACTCATTGCTCACAGATTGCTAGAATGGACCAGGTAATTAAATGAAAAGTGTAAGTCCAGTGAATCCACAATGTTCTTAATTTAAGGTAATCATCCTCCTACTTAACACATACAATTTAAAATCCTTCTTTCATAATATTTATGTCTAGACAAATGTATCTGTCATAGAGTTAATCAGAACAATGTGAACATAACAAACATTCAAGTGAAACATATACAAGGCAAAGCAAATATATTTCATATTTTTATATTCTGGTTTATTTCCTTATAAACTTTTGCAAGATACTATAAACAATGTGGCAAAAATAAGTATAAATTATGAAGGTATTTGCTTAAGTCATTTAAAATCTACTATATTTAAGTAACTAGACTAGAAAATAAAATTGGTAGGATATGTTCTTTTTTGTAATTAAAACTGTATATATTTAGGGTTTACGATATGATGTTTTGATATTCGTATCCATAGTAAAATAATTACTACAGTCAAGCTGATTAATATATCCATCTCCTCCCAGTTTTTTCTATATGTATGATGAGAAGAACTGAAATCTACTCTCTTGACAAATTTTGAGTATACAACACAATACTGTTATCCATAGTCATTACATTATGTCTCTAGGCTTACTTATTATAGATAACTGCAACTTTGTATTCTCTTATCAACATCTCTCCATCTTTCCCACCTTCTTAACCCTGGTAATCATTTTTCTGCTGTCTGCTTCTATATATTTTATCTTTTAAGATTCCACATGTACATGAGATCATGTAGTATTTGCCTTTTTCTGTTTGGCTTATTTCATTTAGCATAATGTTCATCCAGGTTGCCCCAAATGGCAAGATCTCCTTTTTTTTTTAAAGCTGAACAATTTTACATAGTATACACATACTACAATGTGTTTATCCATTAACCCAACAATGAACACTTGGGTTGTTTCCATATCTTGGCTATTGCGAATAATTCCGTAATCAACATAGGAGTGCAGATATCCCTTTGAGGTACTGATTTTATTACCTGGAAGAGGGATTTTAGAAATTCTATTTTTAATTTGTTGAAGAACCTCCATACTTTTTTTCCATAATGGCCACTAATTTATATGCTCGCCAACAATGTAAGATCATTATTCCTTTTCTCAGTACTGCATTCCAATCAATTTACCACAGAAGCAATTTACAAGAATTATAGTTATTGGTAATGAATTATTTTCTTCTCATAATGAAGTTTCTCTTACTGGCATTTATTAAAGCAAAACTCCATTTAAGAAAAAGAATGGCTATTTACAAAATATGTGAAGTAAAATGATTATTCTACTGTATGTTGCCTAGTTTCCATTTTGAACTCCAGTAAAGAGATACTGGGAGAAAAAAAAAAACAAAAAACAGGTCTTCTAACTTTGGTGCATATGTGAAAAGCATCTCATCTCTTTCTTATTTATTTTATGTCTCACTCACCTGTTGTCATCTATGTGTTTTACGCCCAGAGAACCCTAATCTGACATGTTGATGTCCTAAAACCCAATAGCAAACTTATTCCAGTTGGGGAACATTCCTTTCAAGTAAATATCCAGGCTGTTCTGCCAGATGTTCAACTATCAAAATCAATTACTGTACAGTATTTCTGTCCAGTCTTGCTGTTGGCAGACCGTTATTATACACAATTTTTGACAGGTCAGTGGAAACTGGTTGAAATAATTGGGCACGTTTACTTAAGCCCTGGAAGAAGGGCTAAACTGTTTTTTTCTTTTTCTTAGAACAGATAGATGACTATGAGAATTTGAGTGGATGTTCTTTTCTCTGTGATAATATTTTCAAAACAGAAGACCAAATACTTTCTTTCCACCTCCCACATTCCCCATGGGTAATAGGAGTGATTAAATAAAGTGCCTACAATGTGTGTTATAATATCTATAATTATTCTGCTAAAAATGTGAAATGTACTAGGGTTTTCTGCTGTTGTTATAAGAAGCATGAAAACTTAGATTTTCATTTCATAAATTTTTTAGTCAATTGGTATTAAGTAGACCTTTGAAAATGAGTTCAAATATATATTATGTAAAATTTGTTCAAAAATTAGTAGTAAACACCATGTGACAGAAGCTAGGCCAGTATGTATGTAAGTTTCACATGTTCAGGATTGCAAAGCTAGAACCATGTGACATTAGAGAAGAGACATATTAGGAAATGAACATTAAGACATCTGACAAACTAATAAGCTCTACACAGTTAATTTCTCTTACTTTCACCTAAAATAAACCTCTTTCCCTCTAAAAATCACAAGGGAGAGGCTGGGCATGGTGGTTCACACCTGTAATCCCAGCACGTTGGGAGGCTGAGGCAGGCAGATCACAAGGTCAGGAGATTGAGACCATCCTTGCCAACATGGTGAAACCCAGTCTCTGCTAAAAATACAAAAAATGTGCCAGGTGTGATGGTGCACACTGTAATCCCAGCTACTCTGGGGGCTGAAGCAGGAGAATTGCTTGACCCCAGGAGGTGGAGACTGCAGTCAGCTGAGATTGCACCACTGCACTCCAGCCTGGTGACAGAGCAAGACTCCATCTTAAAAAAAAAAATCACAAGGGAAACAACATTTTGGCTGTTTGGGAGAGAGAAAAATAGAGGGAGCGAACAGGGGGAGAGGGAAGAGGTATATGTGTTAAAATAAGCTGTAATCAGCTTTATACTATTTAAATTTTAAGGGATAAATACACAGACATACACACACACACTCATACATGCACATACCATAGAATAAATGTGTTAATAGTCTCGGTGTAACAGTAGCATTCCTTTTCGGCTGATTCGTTATCTTTCAAACTATAATCATTTCTAGACACCCATGGGTTGATTGGAGTTTCTCTTCTCTGAGAGGCCCACTCTTCTCTGAAAGCTGGCTTGTATGCTCATTGTTAGAGGCTGGAAAAAGCAGGGCTGTTTACATGGCACAGCACCAAGCCCTTTAACTTAGAGACTCATGCCATTTAGAAACTCACTTTTCACCACCTCCATCTGCTACACAAGAAGAATTAGATCCCAATTGTCTAGGCCACTGAGAAAAGATATTTGCAGAATTCCTCTGGCATTTTCTAAGGCCTCTGGCCTTTCCATTTAAATGTCAGCATTTTCTTTTTATTCAATAGGCTTTGCTAAACAAAAATATGCCACTGTATGAAATGATCTGATAAATGTAAGACAAATTCAGAATACCCAATATACAGACAACCTGGGTAATCAACTGCCAGAAGAAATCATTCAGCCAAACATTTGGAGGAATTTAGGAGAATTTAGCAATTTAGCGTATGAACAAGTACAACACATGCAGGCACACTGACCAAAACATCACACCAAATGACTAGTAACAACTGCTGGGCTACAGGACATAATATTATTATCTCCATTAAGGGAGGTTACAAAATAAATCACCCCTTGAGGCTTTACAATATTACAAAAAGGATTGTGTGAGCACGATTACACCTCTGTGGCAAAAGTAAAGAGCAGGGGAGCTACTTTGATTATCGCTTCAGACTGACACCAAAAGAGTCCCTTGCTTCAGCCATAGAAAGGATTAGGTGAAACCAAAGAATGACCACTCTCCTATTCCAAACTTTGTTCTAAATGTCCCCAGACATGACATGTATCAAAAAATATATAACATCCTGAAACCGATATTTCTTCTCTGCTTTAGATTAGGAACATATGTACGTAGGCAGCCCTTAGCAAAGCCATCTCTAGGTGGCTGTTTAGTCAGTGTGCAGACAGTGCACCATCAGCCCCAGCCAGCCAGTTTCTGGCCCCATGTTGACTTTCACTAAGCTTCCTAATGACAGGCAGCAGCTGGCCTTCAATTCTGTGATCTGGAAACCTGGGAGGGAAGCCGAATGAGCTAGGGAGAATCCAAAGCTGGCACTAGAGACAGATACTATGCGAAGTGCCTGTGGTGCCTGCCCATCGAGTGGCCCAGACTTTCTATTTTCTAACAACAATGAAGCAACCTACCATTGAATTCTATTTAAGATGCTTTGCTTCATCAGAATGAAAAATATGTTTTTAAAATTTTTACAAATCATCTTAGAAATTTCTAACATTTCATTTTACCAAATATCAGGTAGACTTTCTAATTAATCATTAGTAAATAAGACATATGGACTTAAACATATATGTATACATTAGGATATATATACATACACACACATATGTAAGTACACAAACATACACATATATAAATTCAAGCTTAATATAAATACGTGTGCATACATCTTTATATTTATATTTATATGGGATTGCCCCTTGGATACACACATTTTCAAACATGCACATCTACAACATGTTATACGTTTAAATCACTTTGAAATCAATGGACACACTTGAATATGGCTGATCAAATTGTTATGGATAATGTTTCCGGGTCGCTCAATTGATCTATATTGGTTGGTTCTATAGACTCAAGAAACCAGTTATTATCCAACTACAAGTTTCTTCCTTCTGTATAGAGGTAACACTATAAACTGTATATTTTATATACTTTCTAGAAATATCTCCAACTTTGGAGTTTGTGTAAAACAATTAAATAATGAACATCACAAGCATTTCTTGTCCTATAAAGTTCCCCATAGGGAATAATCCTAAGAACCCAAAAAGGAACTATAGTGGTTAAGATTCATCCTATCAATCATAGAAGTAAATAAAACAGATAAATATGCTACCATATTTGAGATAGATAGAGGTAATAGATTTTTCCAAAACATCACTACTGTCTTTTTAAGAAATAAGGTTTCAAATGGAAAATGATTCATTGAAGGAATTTATTAAGAAGACAAATTTTAATGAGCACTAAACTTAGGCAAAATACACATAAAGCAAACAGTTTTTATCTCATATACTTTTTGCTTTTTCCCAACGTTTTCCAGTTGAATGACTATTAGCAGCACTCAGGGAAACCAATTTGGTGAGAATACAGGTTGTCTGAAAATTGTATTTCCTCCTTATCTATTTCTTGAACCATTCTTACACAGCAGGTACTATACAAGAGTCTTCATATGGCTTATCACCTTTGTTATGACAACCACCTAATGATGTCAGTATTATTATTATTCCCATCTTGCAAATCAATCAACTGAAGCTAAAATAATTGCAATAACAGGAAAAAGGAGTAATCTTTGCATTCATAACCAGATCTGTAGGACTCTACAGTCTGCTTTCTTAATATCTATAAAACTTGTGTCTATACACAATTATTTTTAAGCTTTTATCTTGATTATAATCTCTATGAATGAGCATATCTATGTGAATAATAACCACCACAAGTGTGGGGATCTTTAACTTTCAAGTTCAGAGTTACAGGTGCAGGTTTGTTACATAGGTAAACTTGTGTCGTGAGGGTCTATTGTACAGATCATTTCATCACTCAGGTATTAAGCCTAGTGCCCATTGTTATTTTTCCTGATCCTCTCCCTCCTCCTACTCTCCACCCTCCGATAACCCCAGTGTGTATTGTTCCCCTCTATGTGTTCAAATGTTCTCGTCATTTAGCTCCACTTATAAGTGAGAACATGCAGTATTTGGTTTTATGTTCCTGTGTTAGTTTGCTAAGGATAATGGCCTCCAACTTCGGTGTGGGGGTCTAAATTCATTCCTTCTGCTAGAGAATTTGCTGTTGAGCTGTCTCATCTTATCAGGCTTTTGTTGGAGCAAAAGGCAGGCCAGGAGCTTACTCACTGGTGAATCATCCATAGCTCTGTCCTCCACCCATCCAAGCTCTGCCATCCTAAATCCTGACAGAAACTGCCAAATGCAAATTTAAGGGCACAGCCTCTACTGGGGATCCTTTGCCATTTATGATATAAAATGATGACTCTAATCTATATATAGACAACTTTTTCTTCATTTTAGAGGTTTAAGGTTGTGTTTTAGTTGTACATGGAGGAGTTATAGTAGCCAATAAAACTAATATTTAATGGAGGCGTACTTTGTTCCAAGCTTACATACATTCTCTCTCTCCCAATGTTCTTGACAAACCCTATGAGGAAAAACTGTTATTGTCTCAATTTTACAAAGAAATGTGATTAATCAAATTGATCAAGATGATATAGCTAGGGAAGAGGAGAAATGGTATCCAAACCCAAGCTAACTCCAAAGTCTGTGCTCTTAACGTCAACTCTTTGGAAAATATACTTGGTGGACAATCAAATTCAGAGTCAATTTAAGATGTCTGATATGGTTTGGTTGTGTTCCCACACATATCTTATCTTGAATTGTGGTTCCCATAATCCCCATATGGGGCGAAAGGGACCTCGTGGGAGGTGATTGAATCATGGGGGCAGTTTCCCCCATGCTATTCTCACAATAGTGAGTATATTCTTATGAGATCTGATGGTTTTATAAGGGGATTTTCCGTTAACTCAGGTCTCATTCTTCTCCTTCCTGTCTCCATGTGAAGAAGGATGTGTTTTCTTCCCCTTCTGCCATGATCATAAGTTTCCTGAGGTCTCCCCAGCCCTGTGGAATAGTTAGTCAAATTAAACCTCTTTTCTTCATAAATTACCCAGTCTCAGGTATGTCCTTACAGCAGAGGGAGAACAGAGTACTAATAGAGTAAATTGGTACCACAGAGAGTGGGGTGCCACTATAAAGATACTTGAAAACGTGGAAGTGACACTGGAACTGGGTAATAGACAGAGGTTGAAACAGTTTGGAGGGCTCAGAAGAAGACAGGAGGTCTGAAGTTGAGGTTCAATGTGATTAACTCATTGAATAAAATTCACAGAGCTATTAAGTGATGGAGTCGGGATTTGAACTGTTTTCCTCTTCCCAAAGTGTTTTTCATACTATTTCATGCTGCCAAGCCTGTCCTACAAGAGAAAAATTATGAAGTGTTTCCTTCCAGGAGTAATTTTTGTCTTAGTATTTAGATCTTTTATCTGTATTCTCTGTGAATCCAGGCTGCTTTGGCTTTGATGGAGATTGAAGCTTCTATAACACCTTAGAAGCTTAGTCCAGGGTGAAGGACTCTTAGCACTCATTCCCAGGTACAGCTTTGCTGTGTCCAGTCCTAACATACAGGTAACTACCTTCATTCCCTAGTGCTCAATATGCATAGAGCCCACTAGAACTTTAGTCCAAAAGGGATTTAACATTTTATAAACAGAATCAAAGTTATCGAGTTTGTTCTTCTCAAATATTTTGTTAAAATTATAATTTTTCTTAAAAAGGTATTTTCACAATACACACCTGTACTTTTCATGTGAATTACTTTATTTATAAGTACTTGACAAAATAAGATCCCTATTGAAAAGGAGGAGATTATAATCACTCATTCATTCAACACACAGTGGGTACTCTGCACTAGACCCTAGGCTAAGTACTGGGGATACAGGAATGCTTAGTGCCTGGGGCTTAAGGTACCTAAAACCTGGTGATTAGAAACAAATGTATCCATGAAAAATGCAACATCAGGTGTGGTATAAACACCAGTATGGGAAAGCACCAACGAGAAGGCAAATGAAGCTCAACTTAAGTGCTCCATGGGGTTGCTCCTACCCTATCTGACCAGCTGCTCCTACCCTATTACTGGTCAAAAGTAAATACTTATTGGTTGGCTGTGGTTGCTCACACCTGTAATCCCAGCAATTTAGAAGGCCAAGGCAGGATGGCTTGAGCTCAGGAGTTCAAGACCAGCCTGGGCAACATAGTGGGACCCTTTCTCTACCAAAAGACAAACAAACAAAAAATCTGGGTATGGTGATGTGCACCTGTAGTCCCAGCTACTCAGAAGGCTGAGACAGATCACTTGAGCCTATGAAGTCAAGGCTGCCATGAGTGGTGATCGCACCACTGTACTTCAGCCTAGGTGGCAGAGTGAGACTTCATCTCAAAATATAGATATATTTACTGACACATAACATTATGGCTAGCTTTTCTAAGTATGTTAAGTTTGGGAATGATTGGTATGCACAAAGTAATGTTTAAAATATATTTGGAGACTGTACAATGTTAAACATTATATTGGACAGCCTGATTTAAATATAATAGAATCCACTTGATTGACTGGAAACTATTATATATGTGTCTTTGGTCACAACTGTAACATTATCCAGCAGTTAACCTCGGTAAGGTTACGCAGCTGCTCTGGGCCTCAGATTCCTCATTTACAGAGTGATCTATGTACTCTCTAAGGTTTTCATTGACTTTAAAATTTTGTAACTATTTCATGGAACACTCCTACTTCAGTCTACTAAAACTTAACATTCCTGGCAAATTAAATATTCATGCATCTTATTTGTATCATTAAACTGCATGCTAATCTTTCATTCTTAACAAATGTAATGGTTTCACCAAGCTTTTGTGTGATTCCTTTAATTTTACATTTTGTACCTAAAGTCATCTGTCTAATTCAATGAAAATGAACTTCTCTAATATATATTTTTGAACAACACTGCTTGGAATATAAATTTAACGATTTCTTTGCTGATTAACATTTTACTTGTCCTAGCTTTAGCAAAATTTCCATCCAAAAAGAGCTTACGAAACATATGGCTCTGCTGATCTTATCATTTGGCAGGAAGACAATAAGTATATGTGACAGATGAGTTGCACTATCATATAAATGCATATAATCATGATTTTAAATCATTTGCTAAAATGATAGAAAAGATTATGCATGTATTTTTATAAGTATTTTACGGGTTCTTTTTACCTCAGTACTTTTGCCCTGATGCTAATTTGTTGGCTGACCTTATTGTATTTGAAAATTTGAAACAGCATTTCATCCCCCATGAGATCATGGAAAGCATTTTTGGAAAGTCTGCACATTAGTTCAACAGTGAAAATTTATTATCAAATAACTTATTTTAGATAATAATTTAGGATAATTCAACTTGTTATATGGATGATGCAAAACTGATTATCTCATTCACTGCTTGTGCATATGCTTCTTAAGGTTGAGAGCTTCTGGTTACTTCACATAAGCAAAAATAAGCAATATAAATAATTCATTCACTAATTTAGTAATTGGTCTAACTCACCTCTAAAATCCTTTCAAACACTCCATAACTGTTCTCGTTCCTCTGACTTGCATTGATCAAACTCTGACTCTGATTCTACATTGTATTCTCACCAGAACATTTCAGCAGTGCTGTCCAATAGAACTTCCTGCACAGATAAAAATGTTCTATACATGTTCTGTCCAACATAACAGCCACTAGCCACATATGATGACCGAGCACTTGAAACATAGCTAGTGCAACTGAATAACTGAATTTTTAATTTAATTTTGATTAATTTAAACCTAACTAGCCACATGTGGTGAGTGAATACTGTATCAGTCAGCACAGACAGACCTTTCAAATCTTTTCCAAGCTCCGGTTCCTATTTTGCAATAGTTAGTTGCTCTGGCTTTACTTTCTCTTGGGAAAAAAATCCTAAACTTCTAGTAGATTCTCTCTAAGACATTAACAAAAAACCAAATAACACTTCAGTTAATCAACATTCTATTAGAACTAAATTCCTCTCTACAAAAGCCCATTTTTAATTATGTTTGTAAACAAGTGTATGAAAAGCCCATTATCTTTGAGCAAAAATAAAATAACAGTGTGTGCTAATGAAACCCTAGTTTTCTGAATTTTGGAAAGAATCTTGCCATGTAAAACAAGCATAAAAAGCTGATTATAATATTTATTTTCTTATCTGGGAAAGTGCTTTTTCAAGCATCAAAAATAAAATTTCCCTTCCAGGGAAAACTCTTAATACTCTTGGCCAATTAGTATTATAAGACATTACAGAATAGAGTACCAGGAGCCAGTTATCAGTGGAAATTATAACCTTCCAGCAGATTTTTGAGAATAGACATTTATAGTATTTCAGAGGTAAGGAAATAAAAAAGTCTACTGACTTCATATACTTTATATCATGGGTGCCCAATCCTCAGGCTGGACCTGTACTGGCTTGTGGCTTGTTAGGGACCTGGCTGCACAGCAAGAGGTGAGTGGCAGGTGAGGAGCATTACTGTCTGAGCTCTGCCTCCTATAGGATCAGTCGAGGTATTAGATTCTCATAGGAGTCAGCAGGATCCCTATTGTGAACTATACATGCAAGGGAGATAGGTTGCACGATCCTTATGAGAATCTAATGTCTGATGATCTGAGGTAGAACGATCTCATCCCCAAACCATCCATACTCCTCCCCTGTCCTATCAGAGAATAATGTGTTTTCATTTTTGTCTTTTCCCTTTTCTAATAAGAGAGTTTCTGGGAATTTGTCTTGGAGTCATTGAAACCAACTCTGTCTAAGGTGCTAGGAAATTTTCCTAGAAGCCCACTACCCAGGTAAAGGAAATACAATCAAACGTGCTATGTTTGAGAGTAGAAAAGAAAAACAGTGGTTGACATTTAGGAGTGAAGACCCTGGAAACAGGTTTGATGCAGGGTCTCTGGTGCCAGCAAATACCTTGGAGGTGGTTATGTATGTGACCTGAAGAGGAAAAACACTGGGCACTGCAGCTACAGTTGCTGAAGCACTATCCAGCTTAGCCCTAGGAAGCAGGATCATCTTCTCTCTGAGACCATCCTGGACCAGCAATAGACAGGCATCACCAGTCAGGCAATGCAGAAACACCTGCCAGCACCATCTGCCAGCAAAAAACAATGGTATAGACGTGTGAGAGTGAGGTTTATCCTGACTTGGATGTGTAGCAGGACTGATGCTGCCCCCTCCTTACTTCCAATTGTATCATCCCTCAGGGTTCTCAAATACCACTCAAGAATGAGATGCTAGATTCCGTGTTAACATAGTAGCTGTAGGCATGCTTAATTATTTCAAAACCTAAAGAAAATTTGACCATCCTTTTACCCTACATTTTGTTTGTGGCGGCGGGGGCAGGGTGGAATCAAATACTAAATGTTAAATAACTTTAGACTTTAATTTTTTCTACAACCTATATACATAACTTGAGAGTCCAAATAGCACATACTGTCCATATCCAAAATTCTAAATCCTAAGTATGCTATCACTTCTGCCTATAAAATATCGTGGATGAATTCATAATTAAAGAGCTAAGTAATTTGTAATGGAAATGGTAAAACATTTAAACCTGTCATTTTTCTCACTTAGAGTCGGAAGGATTTGGAGAGTCAATAGAAAATGCAGCTGGCTGCTTTCATAGCCTTGCTTTGAAAGTTCTTCCCTTCCCTCATAGGAAGAAATAAAGGCCCATGGGTATGTAGAGATAGCATACCCATAAGCATTTAATCTAAGTAAAGAGACTGTGCTTTACAATTTTCCTTAAAAAACATTTTTTTTCTTTGGTATACTGTAGTTTGAGAGCTGCTTTGGAGCAAGTTCAGTGTTTAGCTTATCTTTTTTGTTTACCTTTTATAATACAACCCAATTTGATAAGTGTTCATTAAACATCTGCTGAATAAATGACAGTCTATGGAACCACATAGGCTTTTCTTCTTTGTGCCATAGCAAAGTTCCTGATTAATGTATCACAGTCCAGGTATCAGTACGAGGATGACTGAGACAAGCAATGTCTCTGACCAGGCAGAGGCTGACTGCAAACAAACAATCCATGAGTAATAATACAAAGTGAATCATTGTTAAGAAGGCAGCCAGTAAGGTGCTAGAATAGAACATAATAACTGAGTGGTGGGAAAGCAATTTCTTGAGGAAATTACAGGAATACTGGATACACGAATGATGAAGCAGCAGCCACTCATGCAAAACATAAAGCAACGAGTATTCCAGGCAGAAGGGGCGGTCAGTACAAAGGCCTTAAGGTAAGAAGGTAGGTAGTACTGTACTTGCATTGTTCAGGGAACTTCGAGAGATAAATCTGGATGTACCAGGCATTTAAGAAGTCATTGCTATATCCACATAAACTCTCAGTGTCATATATTTAGTCAGACCACTAATTTAGAACCTAATGATGGATATGGAAGAAATTCATAAAATGGTAAGTGCTTTGGAAACGTCTGAGTTCATCTTTATTTATCCACGTTTTATAGTTTTCCCCCAAAACAACATGGTGCACTACCTTAGTTCATAATTACCTAAAAATATTTTACAGAGCAAAGCAGATTAACACATTAATTATGAAGTTCACATTGTTTTAAAAGTATAACCTTAGATCCTTTCCCAATGTTAATTAGAAAATAACATGTACATACAAGGTGTTATTTATCCGTTATTTACAAACATTACAATTTGCCAATACCAGCGACTGTTAAAAGATGGAGGCCTTACTTACTGAGATAGTATGAGGTAAAACTGCTACATCATACCTAATAATATTGTCTAATTAAGCAGCTGGTAAGAGTTTAAAGGAGAACACCTAATTTTAATGAAAAATATTAAGTAGGAGTTAATTACCATCAGCAAAATTTGAAAAGCAGGTAGAAGTATCGATGTGGTTTGGTGACATTAAGAGGCAGCCTCATCTTGGAACTGAATGCACACATTCTGGGGAGTACTTTGCAACTATAAGCATTTGAAAACACAAATTTAGGAAAGTGCAATGCTTGCAAATGAAGCTCTTCTTAAAAATATTTATCAAAGTGGAAAAAGAAAGGAGCCATTTATATAGAATACTATTCTCACCTTCATCGTGTGTCAGACAAATCAAGCATGTTTTAAATCAGGCACTTAAATGGTCACATATTTGTTTTATTTAATATTTCCTCAAAAATGATGTGGATATGCCTTGAGGTGGCTAGCAATCTCACCTCTGTGACAGGCCCCCACTTCCCATTCATTTCCACCATGGTGAACAAATACCAAATGTGAACGTGGTCCAATAGAACATCCTGCTTCACTACAGGAGAGCAAGGTGGCTCACATACATGCGTGTACTCACATGTGTCGCTGGCACCACTAAGAGACCAGGGAGCCAAGCTTTGCGGGTTATCTGGTGGCTGATGGGCTGGCAAAAACTCATGGCCCGACCTGTGTGGACTGTTGATAAATATTCTTTGTTTAGCTTATCAAATTTAAATGTTACCTGTGTTTCCACAATACATTTTCCTAACAATTAATGAAACCTCCTAATGCAATTTTCTGAAATCTGTCACCTTTAACAAGACAGAAGGAAAAACTTAAATCTAAATTCTCAGGTATCACAAGTGTAATGTGATCAAACCAGTTTAAATGTCAACAAAGAACTGTGGTTTCCCAAATCTGGATGATTTTCACACCTTTCAAAGTCATTTCGGGAGTAGCTCTTGAAAAACATTTGCACAAAGTATACTATATGCCAACTCATGTGGCATAAAAGTTTAATAGAAAAACTGGTAAGGCTTTGTAGACTTATGGCCTTTAAACATAACAACACATTAATAAATTAGATGTTATTAAGGAAGAAATCATTTGATATATAATTTATATGCACATAGAAAGTGTGCTAAATGAAACTGGATTTAAAAAAAACCGCTAAGCAAAATAAAAAGATGCAACCTGGTGAGTTCTATGATCTTGAACAAGTCCCTGTCCCTCATATGGACATAAAGAATACCTGGCCTGTAGCTTTACAGAATTGTAAGGTTTAAGAATGGAAGAAAATGCAAGAAGTGCTTTGTAATTGTAGGTTGCTATTGAAATAGTACCTAGAAGTTTAACCCACACTGTTATGCGAAGGAGAGGTAATAGGTATACATGAATAAGCCCATTAATAATGCAGTTAGCATAGTAGATTTACTATTACCTACCACAGAGCACCAGTAGGTGCCCTGTACATGCACAAAAACACATTGAGTTCAGCCAAAATATTGTATCATTTAAATCTGTATGCAATTATTTTGATTTCCTTCTTCAAACAAAACATTATGTTAAAATCCAATATATAAAATACATCATAAGAACAGAATTCCTAACTCGAGTGTATCAAAACTATCTCAAGTTCTGAAACAATGACTTAAAAAAACCTGGCGGGTTTACTGGAAACTAGCAAGCAATAGGTAGAAACTTCTGAATATCCTGGAGAACATTCTTAGCAAAGAGCCACACATACTGTGCACAAAAGAACTACTTTACCATTATACAAAAATACACATATGAAATTGATTCTAAGCAAGCAATATAACATCATATTTTGAATTAATTTTTAACCAGCTACACTATTCATTGTAATATGTGGCAAGAAACATCTCTAAAGGATAGTTTATCCCATGAAAGATGAAAAATTGATCATGAAGAGCTATTAACTATAAAACGGCATTTATTTTCATTGGTTTAATGCTTGGAACTGACATTCCCAGATTCAAATCAGAGCACAATGAAAGTATTCTAGGGAATGTACAAATGATTGAATATACAAAATATTTAAGTCAAGGAAAAAAAATCAATAGATGTGTGATGGAGTCCTAAAATTGGTTTCTAAGTCAGAAAATTCTTAGTATATTTACCATATAGATCATATAACAAATGCTGTTTAGCATTCCAGTACATCTGAAAAGACTACATAGTACAGCTAAAAGGCAAGTAATAGCAGTCCTGGGCCAGCCTTCCTTAACTCCTCAAAAATCCTCTAAGCCCTCTTGATCCCCAAGTTACATTGTTGGGGAGAATTAAGTTTGAAGAAGTAGGGCAGGGAAACTATAACTATGCTGCTACATACCTTGAAAGCAAGAATTACATCTTACTACCATACTCCCTGTGATTTTATAAATATTTTCAAATATACAGAAAAGTTGAAAGAATTTTATAGTAAATGTTATGGTTGCTTTATCACATAGTTTTACTTTCTTTATCTCACTTTGGAAATGGTGGAGATAAAACATGAGTCAGTTCACGTATTGAGAATTTTTGCCATGTTCAATGTTCTTTTTCGCCTCTTGAAAACAGAAACAAAACTCTAATATTTAGGGCTGAGAGAGCAAACACTATTTAAATGTACCATGAATTAAGGGTAACCTTGCTTTTGTCAATATGCCATGGGCATAAAGTATTCTGGTTTATCAAATGTGTCATCCTAAGGGAAATAAAGTCTTTGAACACAGACTTCTCTTCTGACTAGCTCTCGGGTTGAGTTCTGGTTACAGGTGATTGATGTTGTATCTGTATATTAGGATGAAATATCATGAGCACTAATTCTCCTCTGACTCTCTTGAGGGGACCAGCAGACGGCACTGTGGCCTAAAATGAACCACTAAGATGCAGCTTAATAGAAGCCAGGAAGAATGACCAGACCCACAGGGAAATTCTGTCCTGGAGCTAGCATGGAGAATCAAGAATTGATTTACCGGTTACACTTCCATCCTTTCGTGTGTGTGTGTGTTCCCATCCTCCCCCCCCAGTAAAGAAAGCCTTCACATTTAGGGGAGACTGGTATTAAAAGTGCTTAAATGGTTTGTTATATGCAGTTTGGAGAGAGAAATATGAAATGGGGTGCTGTGATTTGAGCAAACTAGGAAGCCATTCAACACTAGCACTGCTGGGACCCCATAGGAAGTCAGTGATGAGAAAGGAGTAATGATTCTGCCCCCGGAAGAGAGAATACAACCAACTCCTTAGTCCACCTCCAACAGCTACCAGTTACTGTTTTTCATGTGTGAAGCACTGCTTCAACAGCTGTAACTATCATTTTATGAAATAACACAAATGAGAAAACTGGAGGAAGACAGAAGTTGAGTAATTTGACAAAGTGTCAGATTCAAGAACCAAACTCAAGTGGTCTTATTGTACATTCTGTGCTCTTTGCTATACTGTATTTTACTGAATCTTCCCAAAGACATTGCTAGTTTCATCTGGTCTTGAGTGAAGTAGTAAGCCATGTTGCATTAGGAGGCAGTAGTTGTTTCTACTAAAGGTAGTACTACCGTTTGTATGTTAGTCTCCTCCAAAACTCATATTGAAATTTAATTGCCATTATAACAGTATTAAGAGGTGGGACTTTCAAGAGGTGATTATGTACTGAGGGCTCCATGACTGAAGTTGGTGCTGTTATAAAAGAGTGATTTCAGCCACCACTTGTTCTCTCTAGTTCTCTCTTCCTTCTTATGTGATGATGCAGCAAGAGACCCTAACCAGATGCCAACACCTCAGCATTGGACTTTCCAGCATCCAGAACTGTTAGCCAAGAAATTTCTGTTTCTTATAGGTTACCCAGTCTGTTATTGCATCACAGAACAAAGTAAGGTAAGGTCATGGGCACCACCACTTCTTTTCAATGTATTGCTTGCTTGTGCTAAGCTCACTTAACAGGGTCCCTATCTTTGGGCAAGCTCTGTCCATTTTCATCCACACAACTAATTTGGTTAGTATTTGGTCTGCTCAGTAAACTGGTGATTACAGTTTTGAGGGACTCAAAAAAATAAAAAACAAAACAAAAACACAGATTTGGCTTTTGGACCTATGGCACTAAAGCTTTTTAGAAATGATCCACTTTTAGGAGAGTATGAGACATTCATACACATACTCTTTTTTATAATGCCAGTCGTTTTTTTTTTCCGATTTAGTCACCATTTAATATATAGCTTCCTTACAAGGAACTCTAAGAAAGAGAGAGGAATGAATAGAAAGATTCTGCCTAAAAACCCACCCCAGATTCCAAGCATCAAACATCTGATTCAATAAATGTCTCATAATTGCGTCTTGTTTCTTGTTTAATGAATGAAGATAAGACATGGAAAGAGGTATTGGCAGCTCTGTCAGCAACCGCTTGGGACAATGTCAGTTGCAGAGGCCATCAACAGTGGAGAGGGAGTGAGTGATGGCAGCAGCTGTTCTTTGTGTGGGTCACCTATAAATTGCCTGTTTACTTTTAAAAATGATCAACCATACTGAACAAGTGTTGATATTATCATCAGTCTGGGTATGCACTTAGATTATCCAAGAATAAAACAAGAATGAATAATAAGGATGAAAGAATTCTTGAAAAGTTTAAATTCCAAACAGCTGTGCTAACAGAGTCCAACATTAGCTGACTGAAACAAGTATGAATACCAGAACTGTAGATATAGAATGTCATAGTTTAGGTTTCCTTAGAGCAGACTCAGAAACAATGATCCAAGTGCAAGTAATTTATTTGGCTGATGATTCCAGGAAATACTGGGAGGGGAGTTAGGAAGGGAGACAGAAACCAGAAGATAGAAAATAGAGGCCACCTTATTGAGCACATCACAGTGGTGGGTAACTAAAACTTAATCCTCCTGGGGTGCTCTCAGAAACAATCTGTAGGGCAATGGTTCTCAAATATTGCTGTGTATTAGAGTCACCTGCAGATCTTCAAATGCACTTTCCCATATTCAATAGGTTTAGTGTAAGTCCTGAGACTTTGTATTTCTTATAAATTCCCAGATGACAGTGATGCTGTTGGTCCTCAGAATATACTCATAAAACCAAAGATATTGATTTTTTTTTTTTACTTTTCAGCCATACTGTAAAAAATTATATGCAAAATGGGCAGAATTCCTTATGTCTACCACTTCTGTAACATATCATTAAATCTGCTTTGTTTCATTTAATTCTTATCCCAGGCATTGCATATTCCTGAAATAGAATCAATCTTGGAGACAATTAGTCAGTCCCTGTGTAAGAAAACCACACAAATTTTTGTCCACCCTGTCTTATTGCTATTAAATCAGATGGCCCAGCTCACTAGCAGGCAGCCTGCTGTCCAGAAAAACAAATGGGACGTATTTTAAAAGAAAAAAAGTTAGTCTTAGTATATTCATTCCTTTATGAAATGATAAAAACCAGAATTCACTTGTTAATATCAAGACAGAGGAAGGGGTTTAAGAAAAATCAGAATTAAAATGGAGTAAATGTATATGTTAATAATTATTACAATTAAAATCATAATTCATGGTAACTAATATTCAGAGATTGTCATGCAATTATACCTTCAAAATGTTCAAAATATATTGAGTGTTATATATATTGGGACTGTATATTTTATCTATTCATTTATATGTAGATATAGTCTCACTATATCTATTGACCTCTTAAATCCACCAATCAGGAGAAAGCACATAGTCTAACAAATGGTGAAAACATGAAGCATGCTTATGTCCCATTCACTTTTATTCATTTCCAGTTTTTTCTGTTATACCAAGTCCATTTATATCAAAAATGTGTGCTGCCAGGTACAAAAAGGCCAGTGGCCATGTGAATTTTTAGATGTGTATGGTATGGTGGAGAAAAACTGAAAGGAGGTTCTATACAAGTTCAGATCTGAAAAAGAAGTTTCTAGAATCACTTCTGAGTAGAAAAAAGAGTAACTTTATCTAGTTCATCCTTAGAGAATGCCAGGTAAAACAGCTGGGAGACAGCTGTTTGTGGCATTATCTTATAGAAGAATGAGGCAGAGGTAGAAATCAGGAATTGTCCTAATCGGCATCCCAGTATGCTACAATCGCAGCACGAGTTTCTTTGGGAACTTGATGTTCATATTTATGTCTGTACATTAATTCCAGCTTTATATAATAACATTGTAAAATGGCTATGTTTAATGAAAAGTTTAGATAATCGACAATTGGATGACTAACCAATTTTGCTGAAACTGCCACTACAATTCACTCTTACTAGAGCCATGCTTCATGATTGGCTGATAGTAAATGATATGATGCTATTTCAGAAACCTCATCATCCCTCATGGTCCCTATGACTTATGTGATATACACTAAAAAAGGAAGTCAGGTAGATTTATAAAAATAATTAAATGACTTCACTTAATGGCCTAATTTAATGAGGCCATTCTTTACGAAAATCAACAAATAAAAGGGCTAGATCTACCCTTACTAAACTGTCTCTTCTTTATTGACTTATCCTCACATTTCCTTTCAAGAAAAACAGATTTGTAATTAGTTTCCAACATAAAGAATTTTAAATAGTCTACATCTGCAAGAATAATCCAAAGAACACTTTCTGATTTTTATATGATGCAAGAAAATGCAACAAATAAAGTTAAAACAATCAGCACACTAAATGAAACAAATAGCAAAATAAGAACTAGGCTAGCTTTAAATTGATAAAGTACCTCTACTCCATAGAGCTCTGGCAATCCTAAGTGGGTGATGTTTCCAGGAAAATTATTAAAGTAACCTAACACAGTCACATGCAGACATGCACGCCTGGAACACACTCTTGCTTGATGTCAGTTGAAAGAGAAAGAACAAAACAGGTCTATGTGAACTGACATTGATAAAGCACTCATTGTAACATGAAGATGATGCTTTCTCTAACACCCCCGCTTAAACTTGATTTTAAGTCCAAAAAAATCACAGGAACAGCCCTTAAAATAATAGCCTTTTTCTATATCAGTATTGTTTCTTTCTATCAATAAATACAATAATTTATCTCATTTTACATAAATCGTCACATCTCAAACACTATACCCAGAATATGTCACTTCTGAAATAATTGCTGTCTCATAGAAGGACACATGTGATGTACTGGAATTTATCTTGAGCTTTTTCATGGCAAGGTGAAATTAACTCTGGCAAACTTAATATGTAAAATACATGATCTTAGGAAGTGAAAAACTGAGATTGTATTAATCTTAAAACATTTCCATAAAAGTAAAATACATCTGCATATACACAATAATATTGCTGATCCCTTTCTGGTTTAGAGAATACAGAAACAAAATACAACCAAGAGATCGCCAAATACTTACATCAATTTTTTGCCGTAATTTTGATATGTGTATCCTGCTACCTTTTTATCACTACCTAGTAAATTATCGACTATGACAGATGCTTTGGTTTAATGCACAAAATATTCATGGAGCAATAAAACAGTGTCCCAGCATTGTCTGAATTGCAAACTGCTGCAGTTAGATGAACAGTAAAATCTACTACGCTCTGCTTTTCAGTTCAAGGTCACAATTAATTACATAACAGTATCACTTGTACCTATTGAGCTTTCACTGTTTTGCATTTGTTTTGCAGAAATAATCCCACAAAGCAACAAAATTAGTGGGCAGCAATATATGAACCTCACTGGCATTGACTGTGCAAACAAAGGTCAAAAAGTCATGTTTTCAAAAATAAAACACTTCATTATGGGCATTCAGGAGGTCTGAGATGCCACGATAATTTTCCCATATGGGACATTCCAGAACCTGAATGCCAAGAGCTGGATTATGGGCCAATACTAACTGAAAGTTCTACTGAAAAAAATCACAAGAATAAAAGAAAAAAAAAGCCATTAAATTTCATCTAGTTCTACACTAATCCAAGTTGATTTGAGAAGCTTAGAAGTATTTTCTTCAACTCCTATAAGATTCTTGAAGTATTCTCTTTAACTCCTATAAGATCCACATCTGAAGTTTATCTATAATCAAGGGCACTTCAGACCGAATTTGTGGATATGACACCTTGTAACTTTCAAATATGTGCTCCTCTGTTCAGATTTAGCAAGGTGATGAGACATTATTTAAAAGAAATGCATAAAGTCAAACACTTTTGAATGCTTTAATTTTGAATAATGGTATCTATAGAAGACCCAAACTCTTAAGGAGATAAAAGCAGCTTTTATCTTGTAGGAAGATACTATCCTAATAAACCAAAAGGGATCATGCACATTCCTGACATATGGTAAGCACCCTCTAAATGACCTCCTCCCTGACATTCACCTACTCATTCAGTAGAACACATACTCACAAACTCATGTAAGCAGTATCCTAAGCGTTTCTACTCAGAAATAGAACATAATAAGTACAAATCTACAAATCTTAAGAACAAAAGCTAGTGATTTATTGTAGGATGAACAAGAGATCAGTTGTGTAGTGCTTAGAATGGGTGCTTATTCAATCCATTTCAATGCATCTTGCTTTGAATGTGTACAATCTGCCAAACACCAGGAAAAGATTACACTTTTTCAGTAATATCAAAAAGATGCTTCCCCTCTCAATGAGTCAGGCTAAATGCGTTCTGTTTCATCAATGTGGAACACTGCGCCTGCTAAATTAATTCATCATGAAGGACTATAAACACTTGAAGTAATTACATAAATGACCTTCTAATCTCTACTAGCAATGATGTGGTGGCAGGACCATGGCCAGAGCTTCATCTACAAAGATTTATGATGCTACATTTCATTTTTTCTTTAATGTAAACTCATGAAAAGTGTGTTATTGAGACTAGGTGTTCCTGATGACACTTAAGATTCAAAAATTTTGAATCTTAAATCTTTATCTATACATATCAAGTTTCCGGTTTATTTGCAGATCTTACATATCAAGGCTACTTTGGAGGTACCCACAGCAGTGGGGGGAGCCAAGAGCTCATCAGAACTGCGTTTTCCACTCTTGATACTGCTCATTGAAAACGTTCACTCCTCTTGCATTCCCTTACCGATGAGAAGGTGAGGCTATAGTGAGATGGGGGTCTTCTTGGGCCATATCACCAAGGTAGTATTTTTGCATTTCTTACAGAATTATGGTTCTCCATGGTTTGTCTAAATTCTATTATTATTAGTACATTATATATGAGCGGGGCAGTTTTGTGTGAATTGGCCTAGGAAACCAAGTATCATTACAAAACATTGTTTAAAGCTCCACACAAAAAAACTCAGAGTATGACTTTAAGAATTCATTCCATTCTTCAGCTTTAAACCCTTTTGTGTTTGCAGAAAGTATCTCATAGACAGGGAATGAAAAGATAGCACCTGCAGAAGAACTCGTCTTTTTTGTCATAAAAGCAGGATCTCTATCAGAAATTATAGCTCTGTAATTAATTGCTTGCTTATTACTTCCCTCCCTCTTTACCCACCCAATATAGTACCAAAATTACTATCAGGGTTAAGGACATTATAAAAATGTAGATTAAAAAAGATGACTAAACGGCTTCTTAGTAGTGAAATTGCAGAGAACGTTTTAGATTGAAATTTACCGTGCCATTTCCTCTGATGTAACACCCTAGTGCTAGCAGGGAAAAAAGAGGCTGAACACACACTGGCAAACTTACTTGTAACACAAGTATTTGTGTAGAAATTTATATCCACATTAAAGTGAAAACTGAATTCAGGCACCCTGAATTTTATAGTATTTAGTATTTTCTGATATTTACTTATACTGCACAACAAATGAAACAAACGGAATAAACAATCCATGCATTTCCGCCTCTATTAATGACAAAAGGATTACTGTAGCCCCATGCTAGTTGTATTGACCATATTGGCAAAACAAAATTAATAAGCCATTGACTCAGCACAGCCTCTTCCAAACTTACTTCCACCACTGTGAAAGACCTAGCTAGTTGTTTTTCAGGATGTGAGAAGTGAATAGTAAACAATATTTCTAAGATAGATGTAAAAACAAAGCTTAACTATGGTCCTTAGATCCACATCTAACTAAAAATGTCCTTCCTTTTCTCTCATTTCTTGCCAATGCCATAGGTACTGCATCTCCACACACCTGTCCTGTACTAACCGAGTCCACAGAGCACTATAAAAGATGATACATTTCAGTATGATTGGGGCTGTCTCTCCTGGGCACCATCTCTGACCCTTCTGACAAGCGCTCTTTAGCTAGTTCTCACTCCAATGCAGCAATTCAGCAGGTAAGAGTTTCTAAAAGCTAGAAAAATGAAGTTGAAGTACATCCCTTAGTATTCAATCCCCACTTCTTACTAAAAAGCTCACTAAACCCTTTCCTTAAAAAAAGTTAGCACAGTTCTTTCTTCCATCAGTTCTTTCGACACCATGTAGAATCAAACCAAAGCTCACAGTTGCTTCACAACTTTCTTTCCAGGCCAGCTGTATAATTCAGAAGGCCTAAGCTGATGTGTCCCAAGGATATGAAAATGGAGAATTTAAAATGCCACATATGCTTTCTAATGGCAGTAAGGCAGGTGTTCTCTTTAAGGAGAACTCTAGCCTACTCCATTACTCCAGAGGTGCCCATGACTCATGCCTCACCCTGGGTCTCAGAGAACTATTACTACGAGGGTAATAGTTCAACAGGTCACTAGTATGAAGTCAAGAGTGAGAGAACACAGTGGAATCCCTGCCAATCCACTGGATGGATAAATTCAGAGGACTTTGGAAACAAAATCACCAACTGGTAATGAAATCCAGACCCACAGAAACACATTGCTATACAGCAGGGTAGATTTCCATGAAATAGTATGTTATTTTATCTCATAAGGCGCATTCACTTTCAATCTCAAAAATACTCTTTAAGCATAAACAAAAAGGACCAAGCAAAGAGAAATGATTTGTTTTACCTTCTTCTGATCTTCTAGCTTGTGACTCACTGGATTCTTCCCATGTCTGTTCATTTCTGAAGATAAATCCATCACATTAGGTTCTTGCCCTTCAAAATGGAATCTCTTCAAAAAAGCAGCAAACTAATCCAAGATGCAATTACTAGGAACACACTGGCCGGCCACATTCCCCATCACACACAGTCTCCGAACTTCATCGACTCCAAGGAATGGTTAAAAAATCCATTGATTGAATGGAAAAAATAAAGTTTGCAGTTTACTCCCAGGACCTTCCAAATCAGCATATCGTTTTTGAATGTTGACTCCTTGAAAGCAAAATAGTCATCCAGGAATTTTAACTTCAACTGCTATCTTTTTCTTTCTACACGGTTTTCCATTTTAATAAAAAATGACAGATTTCCCGTAAACCTGTAATTTAAAAAAATAAGCACACAGTTAATTCTCTTTCACCATTTTTTGTTACAATTAGTAAAATAAATTCTTATTTGACATTTTCAATTAAAAATATTTTAGGTATAAACAATAATTGACTTAAAAATAATGGTGAGAGACATTATTCTCCACCTTTATGGACTTTAACATACCAAGCTAAAAAGTAACAAAGAAGACAGAACTACTCATCAAACATGTATGTATGCTTTACTGTTCCACTCTTGAATTCCTGCATTTATAGAACCACAGAATTTAAGAACAGAGACCAATATGGCCAGATATTGTGTTGTAGTTGGATATCTTTCATAGATTATTTAGACTTCAAAAAGGATCTGTAAAATGGTTATTATCACTCCATTTTAAGATGGCATAATTGAGAGAGTAAATACATTTTTGTAAGTCTAGTAACAGAACTAGAATTAGAATTCAGATTGCTTTGACATCAAAGCCCATTATTTGCTCTAGCTGTACTCTTCTTGACTCATATTACATATTTTGTCCCACAAGGAAAACATAAACAAATCTGTCAAGTGCCTTACTGAATTGTACATATACTATGCACAGTACTTTTTTTAAAAGGGATAATTTAAAGTGGCTTCCAAGGACAGCTAGAAAATTGAATCAACTGAAAATAATCATAAACATATAGATTCCTGGGGTACACCTTTATCTCTGCTAATTTAGAAGGTACAGAGAAGTGCTTGGACATCTGTATTCTTTTCATCTCTTTTTGACACTTGTGATATAGAAAAACCACTGTTGAAACCTCGCCTTAACGAAGGGCTTCCTAAACTTTTCCGCACATTAGACTGACACAGGAGGCTTCCAAAACTACTGGAAGCCCCAGACACTGTGCTTTGGCACCACTGCCTCAATATATAAATTCCCTTTACAATAGACCAACTACTTCCTGAAGAAACCTATGGTCTCAGGAGGCAGCCCTTTTCATATTGAGGCAGTTTTTGTCTTTAGATATTTCTTTAGATATTTCTTTAGATATTCTTTAGATATTTCTTGTTAATTTGGAGACAAAATCTGTATTTCTATACTTCTGTCCATTTGTAATTATTCATAATCTTCATAGTCATCAAAGTGTACAAAATATGTTTAATTTGTTTTATATGACAGTTCTTCAAGTATCACCTTAGCCAGGTTAACCATTCCTAGCACCTTCAAAAATTCCTTACCACCATGGTTATTTCCTTCAGAAGAGGTTGCACTTTGTACAAGGTCCATAAGCTGTGCCATCCAGCATGGAGCACAGGGGTCGAACACAACTTGCTCCCTTTAAGAATTCACTTCCAGGTCCCTCAACACATGCCATGACAAGCATAAAAAAGCTGATGAACATACTTTAAGTCAACAGTAAATTAAATGATAATAAGCATGAAAAATCAGCTTCAAAATTGCCCTTTGCACCTCTCTATACATTTTTTTTCTTATCTAGCATTCTTTTGCCAACCCTTGTTCTGTTTCAACACCTCTGCTCTGCCATGCAGATATTTTAGTTTATACACTACTGTGAAAGTTTCAAGCACAGTAAACAACATGGACAATGGCTTTGGCATAAGAGAACATGATCAACTTGAAGAGCTGAAAGAAATCCAATGAGGAGCCACTGCAAAATTTTAAGAAGCCATGCACTATAATAGGGTTTGTGATTTTAACAGTTCACGTGAACTGCCATACAGAAAATAGAAGGGAGCCAAACTTGTGGCAGAAAAACCTTGCAGGCTTTGTTAGAGCAATCCAAGAAATATACAATAGCATTCTGAACTAGCGTAGAAGGCGATGAGATGGAAAAAATGATGAAACTGAATGATATGTAAGAGGCAGAAGTGACAGAATTGGTAATTGACTGAACTTGAGTGTGAGTGTGTGGTTTAAGAATGCAGGAACATTACCTAATAAAGTAAATTCATGAGAGACACACTTCGAGCAAGAGAAGGAGAAAGACATGGTAAAACAAAAATTACTTGCTAAAATCCAGGAAATTATAAGTTTATCTCACTGATGTTCATAGATGCAAAGATCCTAAGCAAACATTAGCAGACTGAATCCAGGAATGCATAAAATGAATCACACATCAATTCCAAGTTGATACTATCACAAGAATAAAAAGTTGGTTTAAGATTTAAAAATAAATCAGGGTAACTCACCACACTAACAAAAAAGAAAAATTATATGCTCATTTCTATGAGTGTAGACATACAATCTGATAAATTATTGACTCATGACCTAAAATTTATCTTGGCAAATGAGGAATAGAAGGGGACCTTCATAATCTTTATCTGATATTCCTTTATCTGATAAAGGAATCAGATCTGCTGATACCCACAGTAAACATCAAACATATTGGTGAAAAGTTTAAAACTTTTCAAATCATTAGGAACAACACACATGTGCCTACTAATATGACTTCTGTTCAGCGCTGTACTTGAAGTCTAGCCATGCAGCAAGACAAGAAAGCACAAGATAAGGGAGGGAGAAGAGGGAGGTGGGGAGAGCAGACAAGCAGTATAAACAGAAAGAAAGAAAGAAAACTGTTATTTGAAAATGTTACAGTAATATATACAGAAAATATTAAAGAATCAAGAGATAAATTACTAGGATCAATAAGTGAGTTTAGTAAGTTTCTGCATACAAAGTCAATATATAAAAATCCTTTATGTTTCTTTATAATATCAACAAACATTTAGAAAATGAAACTTTGAAAATATACTGTTTACAATAGCATTAAAAATATCAAATGCGCTGGAAGAAATCTCACAAGAGACGGTAAAAACTTTATGATAAAGCAATAAAACAACGTCAAAAGAAAATAGAGATTTAAATAAATAGAGGGCTGTGCCATATTCAGAAATTATAAGACTCACTAATGTAGAAATAACTCATACCTAAAATATTTATTACAGTCAATGCAATACCTATCAAAAATCCCAGTTTTCTCTTTATAACTTGAGAAGATGCTTCTAGAAGGTATATGGAAATGCGAACAACCAAGAAAATCCAAGACACTGATGAAGAAGAACAAGTTGAAACTATTTGCTCTGCTGAATGTTAAGACATATTTTAAATCAACAGTAAATAAAATGATAATAACAAGGGTAGATGAATCAACCAATGGAACATAGAAATCCCCAAACCAGACTTTAACAATATGGCCATTTGATTTAGCATAAAGGTTGAATTGCAAAACCATGGAGAAAAAGTCTTTTCAAAAAAGAATGCCAGGTCAGTTGGATAGCCATATAGCAAAAAAGTTAAAGAGAGATCCAAGATGACCGATTAGCTGCAGCTCACGATTGTAGCTCCCAGTGAAAGCGGAGAGAGTGAGTGGATGCCAATTTTCAGACAAATTTTTGTTGCCCATGGACCAGAAGATTCTCAGCAGAGGAGCCCCACGGGTCACCAGCGTGACTCTTCTGGCAGGCATGGCGGTTCTCAGTCTGGAGTATGCAGGACTGAGTGCCCTTTTGGTTGGCGTTTGGAGCTCCAGGAAGGCAGAGTCTCCCATTCAGCTGATTGAAAAGGGGACTGAAGCAGGGAACCAGACTGGGAGATTCCTGAGCAGAAAAGCGCCATGAATCTCAATGCTGCTGTTTCAGCTGGCATAGTGGGTCCCCCGCAGGGGAAGGCTGGTCCCCCACCACAAAAAAAAAAAAAAAAAAGGGAATTGGAACTGCTGAGGATTGAGAGTTTCACAGCAACTACAGTTGAACCCGGGAAGGTACAGCTCTGTGGGGGGAGGGGCATCTGCCAAAGGAAAAGTAAGAAACAGAAAAAAATTTTATCACCAACAAGCTGGACATCCACTCAGAGACCTAATCTGAAAGTCAGCAATTACACAGACGACAGGTGGATAAATCCACAAAGATGGGAAGAAACCAGCACAAAAAGGCTGAAAACACCCGAAATCAGAATGCCTTTCCTCCTGCAGAGGATTGCAGTTCCTCATTACCAATTGAACAAGGCCTGATCGAGAATGAATGTGAGGAATCAACAGAATCAGGCTTCAGAAGGTGGATAATGAGAAACTCCTGTAAGCTAAAAGAACATGTTCTAGCCCAATGCAAGGAAACTAAGAACCTTGAAAAAAGGTTTCACGAAATGTTAATGAGAATGGACAATTTAGAGAGGAATATAAGTGAATTAATGGAGCTGAAAAACACAATACGAGAACTTCGCAAAGTATGCACAAGTTTTAACATCGAATTGATCAAGCAGAAGACAGGATTTCAGAGGTCGAAGACCAACTTAACGAAATAAAACGAGAAGACAAGATTAGAGAAAAAGGGTAAAAAGGAATGAGCAAAGTCTCCAAGAAATATGGGACTATGTGAAAGACCTAATCTACATTTGATAGGTGCACCTGAATGTGACGAAGAGAATAAATCCAAGCTGGAAAATATTCTTCAGGATATTATCCAGGAAAACTTTCCCAACCTAGCAAGGCAGGACAATACTCAACTCCAGGTAATACACAGACCACCACAAAGATATTCCTCAAAAAGAGCAACCCCAAGGCACATAATCATCAGATTCACCAGGGTTGAAATGAAGGAGAAAATACTAAGGGCAGCCAGAGAGAAAGGCCAGGTTACCCACAAGGGGAAGCCTATCAGACTCAGAGCAGATCTCTCAGCAAAAACCCTACAAGCCAGAAGAGAGTGGAGGCCAATATTCAACATCCTTAAAGAAAAGAAATTTCAACCCAGAATTTCATATCCAGCCAAATTAAGTTTCATAAGTGAAGGAAAAATAAAATTTTTTACAAACAAGCAAGTACTCAGAGATTTCATTACCACCAGGCCTGCTTTACAAGAGCTTCTGAAAGAGGCACTATATACAGACAGGAACAACCAGTATCAGCCATTCCAAAAAACCCATCGGTAAGCTGCATCCAGACCCATCTCACATGCAAGGATATACAGAGACTCAAAACAAAGGGATGGAGGAAGATTTGCCAACCAAATGGAGAGCAAAAAAAAGCAGGAATTGCAATTCTCATCTCTGATAAAATAGACTTTAAAGTAATAGAAACCAAAACAGACAAGAAGCACATTGCATAATGGTAGAGGGATCAATGTAACGGGAAGAGCTAACAATCCTAAGTGTATGCACACCCAATACAGGAGCACCCAGATACATAGGGCAAGTTCTTGGTGACTTACAAAGAGACTTGGACTCCCACACAATAATAGTGGGAGACTTTAATACTACATTTCCAATATTGGACAGATCAAAGAGACAGAAGGTTAACAAGGATACCCGGGACTTGAACTTAGACCTCGAACAAGTAAAATAAACATTTACAGAACTCTCTACTACAAATCTACAAAACATACCTTTTTTTTCAGTAACACATCACATCTATTCTAAAAGTGACCACATAATTGGAAGTAAATTACTCCCCAGCAATTGCATAGCATTTCACAGGTTTAAATGAAATACTGGTTGGCTGTTTGTTATTTTCCTCCCTTATTCCTTCCTGTCTCCATTGTATAACACAATTATTAGTATAAAAGAGGTTTTGAATACCCATTTTTAGACTGCATTCTAGCCTGGGCAATAGAGCAAGATTCCTGTTCTCTCTCCCTTTTTTCTTCTTCTTTCTCCCTTTCTTTCATTGTCTTTTTTTCCCTTCTTTCTCTCTTTCTCTCTTTTTTCTTTTCTTTCTCTTTCTTTGTTTCTTAAAAAAAGAAAAAAGAAAAAAAGTTAAACCTGACTTCTACTCATACTAACAATTTCAGGTGGACTGTTGATATAAATGTGACAAAAAAATAAAGCTTTTGGGAGAATGCCTTAATTATCTGAGGGTAGGGGAAAATTTCTCAAGAGCTCAAAACCACTGAACATGAAGAAAAAATAATTGTATTTATATCAAAAACTTTTATTAATCATAATACACCAATAAGAAAATATAAATTCGACTCATGGACTAGGAAAAGATACTTGTTATACATATAATTGCATGTAAAAACATTTAAAAGTAAATTATAAAAATACAATAGATGAAAATAGATGCTTCCAAAAAATAATAATGTACATGAAGAACAGATGAGTGGTTGCCATGGGATGGGGATGAGAGTGAGATGTGTCTAAAAGAGGCAAGAAATAGGAGCCTTGTGGTAACAGAACAACACTGTATCTTGATTATAAGGGTGGTTACATGAATCTACGTATGTGATAAAGTTGCATAGACAATACACATACACACACAAATCAGTGTCGATAAAAGTGGTGAAATATGAATCTTGCTCACTCTGTGGACTGTACCAATGCCAACTTCCTAGTTTTTATCTTATAGTATAGTTGTGCAAGATGTTAAAGTCACAGAAACCTAAGTAATGGGTACATAGGACTTCCCTGTCCTTTTTTTTTTCTTTTTTTTTCTTTTCTTTTTTTTTTTTTGCTTATCTTGACACTTCCTGTCACTCCAAAATGATTTACATGATTTAAACATGAAAAATTTTTAAAGGGATGTACAAATGGGCCACAAATACATGTACTCTTATTAGTAATATTCTTATTAGTAATCAGAACAATGCTAATCAAAACTACATAAGACATAACTTCTCATCTGCCTAAGTTAACAAAAAGAATGACACTATCAACTGTTAGCAAAGACATAAAACAACAAGAACACTGCTGGTCAAAATGTAAATTCATATAACTATTTTGGGAAAAAGTTTAGTATTACCTGCTAAGTTTAAAGATATGCATACTTTATAACCCAGCAATAATACTCCTAGGTATGCACTCTTCAGAAATATATGCATATGTGCATCAAGAGACACATCAAGAAAGTACTTTCAACATAGCAAAACAACTACAACAACCTGGAAACAAAGTTCACCAACATTAGAATAGATAAATAACTTACAATATACTTATGCAACAGGCAATGGTACATTAGTTAATATTAACAAACTATGGATACTTTTATCAATATCTGTGAATCTTGAAAATACTAAGATATTAAGGAAGCCGAAACCAAAACAACAACAAAAAAAAAATACATACTACATGATTCCATTTATATGAAGTTCCAAAAACTAGCAAAACTAACCTATAGTGTTAGAAGTCAGGATACTGGTTACCTTCAGTGAGTGGGAGGGAATGATGTTTTGACTTCAATTTGATTACAGTGTTACCCATATTCATTTTTTTTGCTTAGGTGGGCAATACATTAATATTAGCTTTGTAACAATTCACTGAGCTGTAAATTAAAATTCCGTCTGTTTTTCTCTATATAAATTATGCTTCATGATTAGAAAAAAAGCTACGAGAAAAACTCATATACATGTATGTCTTTAGTGTTCCCATAAATGATCTTTCCAATGAGCAACAACAAAAAAAATAAGTTAGACTGATAAAACTTGTTATTTATGAGTGTCATTCTTATTTTTTAAGTTCATGGACCAGCTGTTTTATTATGGCATGGAATTTTGCCTGAGCACAAAGTCAAGCTTAGTAATAGCATGGTTTATCAAATGTCAGAAAATGTATTCATCTCCTAACTTTCAAAGTATCTCCCCCTCTCTTTAGAGTAGTAAGATATTACAGTCTGTCAACCATACTTTCCATACACTATAACTATTTTATATTAGCATGAAATAATTTTTCCAAAAGCATTACTAATGCTCTAAGTTTTTCAAATTATCTACCTTACCTTCCCCATAGTATGAAAAGACATACAAAGCACTGTGCGCCTAATGTGTGCACAGCACAGTACAGGCCCCAAATCACCAGATTTAAAATACTCATCCTTGTCTTTATCCAGCTTACAGTTCAGCAGGAAGGCAGACATAATGAAAACAAAGGAGCACCAGCACATTCTTTTCAACTCTGTCCAATATCAAAACCTTAGAATACCAATGAGTTTACACCAATGATAAAAGGCAATTTCATATGGACAGAATAAATTATGGACAATTATTCACATAAAAATTGGAATATGATTTCATTTCATTTTCAATTAATGAAGAATTTAAGATGACTTATCCTTACTTTTGCAGAATAAATAATTTATGATAAAACTACAAAGCAGCTGGAATGTGTATGATGATATTGAAAAGTTATTCACTTATATGAAGGTAATTGTCATCTGTAATATTAATTCTCTACCACTTTTATTCAATATAATACAATGGTTGGGTTTGGTAGTGAAATCCAATGACATTATGTGTGAGTATAAATAGCTTCATGTTTTTATAGCTTAAAGAAGGTTTCCATACTGCTCAGACTCATCCAGGAATCTCTTATCAGATAAAAGATAAATTTTGTCAATGAGATTTTGAAAGGATTTGTGAAGATTACTTTAAAGAGTGATTGGAGTATGTGCTACTCCCCATCTCAGCCTCTGACAGGGATTTCACAGGGACCACTCCGAGAGACTGATGGATATTTTCTGCCACTGAGGGGACACAGAAACCTAGTACCTGGGCAAGGTGAAGTGGCCTATGGCCTCAGGGCAGTGACACATCTAAGAAGTAATTTGCAGCCTTCTCTGATCATGAATCAAAAATGTGCCAATCTTTGGGACATGATAAAGAATGTGTGGTAAAAATGTTGGCCTGGATTCATTTAGTAAAAGAGATCCTGCTCAAAAGGGTAATTAGCCAGGGATAGGGAACTCCTGAAGGAGGAAGCTGTGGGAACTACAGCTAGAAGGAGGAGCAGAGAAGACATCCAGAATATCTGGCTCAAAGACAGGCTACTATCCAGGTCAAGGAAGGTGAGGTAAGGGAGGTCTACTAGTACAGTTTACAAAATTCTCAGACAAATAACCAGGAAAGTCAGTTTTAAACATCCCCCCTGGCCTATAGTTAATGAGCCATCTTACAACATTAAGACTCTTATCTCTCGTCTTTTCCTCACCTCCCCTGCAAACACCCTAGTGAGTGGGGAGGAGGTGAAAGGAGAAAGTCCTTTCCTAATAGCAGAAGTGTGGTAGCAAAATGGGCATTAGTCTCTGGTCTTGGTTTGGGTAAAAAGGAAGAAGTTTTTGAATAAAGAGGTGTTTATAGATATATTGGAAAAAATATTCCAATTCTGAATTAAAACCTGTTTTGTGACCAACAGTGATCATAAATCTTACACTATGTAAAAGTGAACAAAAACACAATTATATGATCCAAATTTACATCCATAGAGAAGCAACGAATTCTACGAAGAAGTTTAAAGAAACAGGAAGGAAGAAGTTTGGGATAGAGATTTAGATTTGTGAGTCATCAGTCTCAAAAGGACATCATGCATAGAAGTTACATGGAGTACTAAAGACAGGCCTTTTGGAAAGACCCAAATTGTCTTAGGTACTATTTTCAAAATTAGTTCTTAATGCTATCAATTTAGCAAACTTAATCATACCACTGAATTAAAATTCAACAATGGTTCTCTAATACCTGGAGCCCAAAAAGAAAAGAAAAATCAAAATTTCCTAGCATGATATTCAACACTCTATCCATTCTCTATTTTTTAACTTCCCAGCTCCTATTTGATTGTAGCTATAAAAAACAACTTATAATTCCTAAATATAACTTGTGATTTCACACCTTGGACATTTATAGATCCACGTATGTCACACGATCCACTTGGAAAGTTCATACTTCATGCTTAAAAAGTCTCCTCAACTCCATTTCCTCTCTGAAGGCTTCACGTTGTATCCCCACCCCACTGTCAACCAGACAAGTTAGTCCCTTTCTTCCCCCATGTTCTACAAGCGCGCGCACACACACACACACACACACACACACACACACACACACACATACACCAATCATTGCCTATAAGGCTGAAAAGGTTGTGCCAAAATTGTCTCAAATTACCAAAAATGCATTTATGATTTAGAAAGGCCATAGGCCCCTTCTGAACTTATTATTTTAGCCATATTCTCTTTGAGATAGTACATGCATACAACAAAGTACAAAAATCTTTAGTACACAACCTATGACATACTCATCTACTGAGTTAACCACCACCCATATCAAGATATAGAACATTTACCAAATTCCAGAAGACTCCTTTATTTACCCTTTCAATAATAACCCTAAAGGTATCCACTACTCTGAGTTTTAGCTGCATATTTTCCCTGTTCCTGAAACTTCAATATAACAAATACTACAGTACTTATAGTATGCGCTCATTTGTTTCTTTTCTTTTCACTAAATCTGGAAGACGTGTCTGTATGGTTACAAGTAGCAGTAGCTCATTCTTTTTTATTCCTTTATTGAGGGGAAAATTGTGCTCATATGTCCCAATTCATGTAATTGACCAAAATAATACTCAAACAGTGGAATTTTTAATCATCCTGAATTCTGTATCCTAATTCAGGCTTTCTGGACTCTTCATGTTTACACATGAATAAAATAAAGAAGTTCATTTTACTTCACCTGTGTTTCCCAGGCTCTGTGACCGCTATTCAAATCAAGAGAATATAATAAATTAACAGTTCCTGTGACAGACTGCTAACAGAGTAACAAATTGCAAATCCAGAAACTATTTACAAATTGACTGAAAATTTCTTTAGGAATTTTAACTATTGGTCAGAGGTGATATGGTCATTATTTACTCTTTAAATTCTCCTACTGAGTTGTTGATTCATCTTTATGTGGTAAATCAGCATGTCTAAAGTGCAAAGGAAAGGATCCAAGCCCAAATGGGAAGGGTTAAGAAGCTGGTAGCAGACTAAAGGCCTTGGCTCAGAAGTTCCACTTGCCTCTCACCATGCCCCAGATCCAAGACTCATTGTTGCATGTAACAAAGTGCTCTACCCACAGTAAAAATATTAGAAACCTAACGGAATAATATGACTGTTCAAAAATATATATATTTTTAAAAAACTTTTAAATATTGTAAAGAGATAATTTTAAAAGGTTATCTAAACATCAACATCTATTTATGATTTAAATATTTTAAAAAACAAAAAAAGAAACAGGAATAAAAGAAAGCCAAATAGCTACAGCAGAAAATATTGTATTTAATAATGAACTATAAAAAGAGCATGTAGAGTATACCATTTATATAAAGTTTAAAAACATATAAATCATTACTAAACAATTTATGTGAATACATACAAATGTAGTAAAAGTATAAAAACATGTATGCAATGATAAATTCTTTAAAAGTCAAGAATAAGACACCACTACCATTTAAATAAAACAGTGTATTATAGGTCCTTATCACCATGTCAAAACAAAAAGAAATCAATACAAAATATAAGAATAAAAAAGGTAGAAAAAAGTGTATATATTATTGACTACAGACAATACAGGAATATTTATAAACAAATTGTTTAGAATAATCAAGGTTATCTTCTATAATACACCAGCAAAATATACATTTGTATCAGTGATGACAGGAACAGTAAAATAAAATGCAATTTTAAAACAAATTCTACTAGCGAGAGAAACAAAAATTATGTCCTTAGAGATAAGACTAGAACAATATATGACCTTTACAAGAAGCATCTTTTTATTTTCATTGAAAGATATGAACAGTATTAATATCAATGGAGAGATATAACATGTTTGTGAATAGGAGGATTCCATATGATAAAGGTGCCAGTTGTCTTGCATAATTCCCTAAGCTCAATTCCAATCCAAATCTCCACATGTAACTTTTTAATGTAACTTAAAAATCTTATTATGAAATTGATACATAGGACCAAAGGAATAAGAATAGGCAAGACCATTTTGAAACATGCATGCTTTCAAGATTTTCAAGATATCAAGATTTATAAAAAACAATAATACTTAAGACTGTAGGATTGGCCAAAGGGAAAGGCAAATAAATTATTACATTAGACTATATTACTCAGAAACAGAAACACACTACACAGAGATTATTAATATACAGTCCAATGAGAAAAAAATGATAATGAAAAAGATGATTCTGAGACAATTGGTAAGACTAATAAAAAATAATTGTTAAATGAGATGAAAAAATACCAATCCTAATGAAAAAGACTGACACAATTGACTATATCCGTGTATACAACAAAGTGTCAGCATATAAAATAGAAAACCCAGAGACTAGAAAGATATATTTATAGTATATGTGTCACAGGATCCTTAGTGTGTCGCTTTTCCAGGTGGAAACCTCTGTGGCTGGTTGCCCCCGTTCCCTGAGTTTTGCTTGGGCCAATGGGCTCGTTCTGCCCACTTGGTTCAGCAGGCTGGACTTGGCTCATGCTACCGGCCGGATCCCACCCCGGCCAAGGGCTAGCCAGAATTGCAGCAGTGAGGGGTAGGTGACCAAGCACAAGGTCTGGCCACAGCACACACAGCCAGGATTGCTGGCTGTGGCAGGGCAGGCAGCTTTGGGTACCCACATAAATGCCGGCTCCATGTGAGGATGCAGCTGGACCAGCCATTCGGAGAGCAGCTTCCACTGGGGCACCAGGGAACACAGTGGTACCTGGAAGCTTGGACATGCCAGGAATGGCAGAGGGTGTCACAGCCCCGGCCTGGGGAGCCTTAGTTAGTTCTGGGTTCCCCAAAGGACTACAGCTCTTCTCTCCTTCTCCTCGCCTGCAGTATGGTGAGCAGGGGGTCATGTTTCAACCCTGTTTGTGTTACAGCTGTTTCCGTCCTGCCATTTGGCGGGTCCCAAGTTCTTGTCCCATGTCAAGGAAGAGGGAAGCATGCAGACAACTGGAGGGGAAGCAAGGTGGAGAGGAGCTTCATTGAGAGACAGAACAGCTCTCAGAATACCTGAAGTGGGTAGCACCTTTCTGTAGGCAGGTTGTCCAGACAAGTGTCCAGTTCTCACCAGAGAGGAGATCCAGAGTGGGCAGCTCCTTTCCACAGGCAGGTAGTCGTGATGAGTGCAGCTCTCAGTGGAGAGAAGACCTGGAGTGAGTAGCTGCTTTCCACAGGCAGGTCATCCAGGCAAGTTGAGAAGATATTAAGTGGGTAGCACTTCCCCACAGCTGGTAGTCCCAGTGTCTCTGTGAGTCTGGCTGAGTCCAGGGGTTTTTGTGGGCTTCAGAAGGGAGGAAGTACATGCTGATTGGTCCATGAGTGGCCATGGGTGGGCCCTGAAAAGCACCCTAGGTTCTCACTGAGATTCCAACTGGCACTGACAACAGCCTGGGCCTCATGCTTCAGGCCATCCCTGGCTTGAAGATGGGGATTCACCTGCCCCTTTCTGCCCAGGAGCCTGTATGCCTCCTGCTATCATCAATCATGTCATCCACAGCACCCAGGCTGTTCAAGCAGAGGGCATGTCAAGCTGCCCTCTGACTGCCTCCCATGCTTCTCAGTGCCCAAAGTCCAGAGGGGGATGAGGAGGCAGGGGGCTGGTGTGTCAGCACTGCTGTAAGCATACATGCACCCAGTTGGCTTGTGACAGTGTCTGGGCTCAACCTCAACTTTGTTCCAAAATCAGAGTAGGTGCTGTGAGCGAGGAGAGGCCAGGCCATGGGAGCAGGCACTCCCTAGCCTGTGTGGGTAGCAGGGCTCCCCAGCTCAAGATTGCAGGGATGTCTGGGTCTGGAACTGCAGTTGGGCAGCTGCACCTGTGCCTGGTGAGCACAGAGATCCTGTCTCACTAACTTAGAAGGGGGCGGGCTCCCCCCTCTCCCCACTCTGGCTCCACAGAGCACGCAGCCCCAGACGCGTCTTCCCCCGCTGCAGGCCCAGACGTGTCTTCCCCACTGCAGCCCGAGTCTTCACAGTGGCCATTCCAGACGGGCTGCCACTGCCATTATATATACCTTTATAAGTACTAAAAGTAGAATTTTTACAAAGTAACTAAAAACAAAGAAGACAAGTGACCCAGTAGAAAAAGAAGCAGAATATGTATACATATATGATGAGGTAATTCAGGCAAGAACAAACATGGATGGTGATATGGTTTGGCTTTGGGTCCCCACCCACATTTCATCTCCAGTCCCCATGTGTCAGATGAGGAGCCTGGTGGAAGGCGACTGGATCATGGGGTTGGATTTTCCCCTTGCTGTTCTCCTGATACTGGATGAGTTCTCACAAGACCTGATGGTTTACAAGTATGTGACACTGCTCTCTCTCCTGCTCCGCAATGTGAAAATGCACTTGCCTCCCTTCACCTTCCTCCATGATTGTAAGTTTCCTGAGGCCTCCCAGCCATGCTTCCTGTTAAGCCTACAGAACTGTGAGTCAATTAAACCTCTTTTCTTCATAACTTACCCAGTCTCAGGTAGTTCTTTGTAACAGTGTGAGAATGGATTAATACAGATGGCCAATAAGTACACGAAAAGTAGTAATTGACAAATTACACAATTAAAAAAAAAAGATACTAGCAGAGTCCCATCTTAAAGAATATATTAAAGTTTAAATGTTACCAATATCGACTGTTGGCAAACATGGGTTAATACTAAAACTTCCATAAACTGCCAGTGAGTATGTAACTGATGCAAATACTTTTAGTGAGTCATATGGCAAAATCCAGTAAAATTTAATGTCAACAGACCTTATGATGTATCCACTGAATTTCTTGGAATAAATATGTACACTAAAAGACATGATTGAGAATGTTCATTGTAACCTCTTTGGCACTGGTAAAACATTTGAAATATTCTAAATATTCATCACCAGGTATCTAGATCAGTAAATTATGACATGTACCTGTATAATGGCATGTTTTCTAATATTTAAATTTTATGTATTAAACTTAGACCTAGCCACACAAATCTTAATATAATCATACATCAAATAAGTTGCACAAGAATAGAGAATGATGTCATTTATAAATTTAGAAACATGTAAAGCAGTAATAAATACCATTTAGAAAAAAAATACAGATATGGTAAAAGCATTAAAAATGTGTTAGAAATGATAAATCCTAAATCAGGACTGCAGTTGTTTTCTGGAATGAGTACATGGAAATAAAAAAAAAGAGTTACAACAGAACAGTTAGTAATTCCAGTATTCCATTTAGTAATTGCACTATTTTATATCTTTTAAACAATTCTGAGGCAAAATGTTAAAATATGGAAAAGCTAGATGTTGAGTACATGAAAGTTAATCATTATTCAAACACTCTGTTTTTCTTAACACCTAAAATAGTTCCCAATAAGAAATGTTTAAAAAAAGTTACCGAATGTAAAAGTATTTTTAATAGATAAATCAATCAACCAATGAACCATTATACTATAGCATGTGATTTTCCACAGGGATAAGATTTTCTCATGTTGCATTTGGCAATGTGCTGGAGGACTCTCTTTTTCATTGTACTGGAGAGTATTGCTGTCATTTATTAAGGGAGGGAGATGATCAATGTCCTGCAATGCATTGGTACAATCCAGGATCAATAAAAATTGCCTACAGATCTCCCATTGACAGACACAGCCACCATACCAGTCTGCCTCAGAACATACTTGACTTGACCCTAGTCTTAGCTCAAGTCTCTCACCATGAGAAGATGGCTTCTTTCTTGGGATCCTTTCCTTAATAGCATTATTTTCCCCCAGAGCCTCCTATGTGTCAGAGGCTGTTCTAGGATCAGGAAGGGAAGATGCGTAAGGCTGTGCCCCAATATCCACCCCGTAAGCTGAATTCCTACCTCACCCTCTCAGCTAAAGAGCTAACCCTAGAAAGTCTTTACCGCCACCTGATTCAGATGCACACAATTAAACAAAATCTTAGTGCCACTGGTTGCCCTATAAATGCCCCCTCCACACAAATTTGTTCTTTTCTTGTTGTCATGAAGAATCCAGCAACCAGAAAGTCAACACTAATGCAATACAGTTTTGTGGGTGAGTTTTCAGAAAACTGTAACAGTAATATAAGAAAAAACAAGTTTTTCTCTTGTATACTAAGTATCCATAAAAGGTAATTTTTAAAAATGCATTGCACCATGCTTTATAAACTAAGTTCTTGTAAAATTCCGTCTTTCCCACTTGTGATACACAGGAGAAATAAAAACAGCAGGGAAAAACATTATGTTCCTTGCAACATGGCTACTCTGCTTCATTTCTGTAGCCTGCAAATGGTAGGCTATTTTGGCTTTATCAGATAAATTGACTCTGCAGCCCACATTTAAAAGAACATACACTGGTTTTCAGCAGGAAGTTTGGACTTGATTAGCTCAAGATAAAAGGACGCAAGGAAGGTTGAATATCATTTTGAGATAATAATTTTATGTGTAATGGAGATTGAACAGTATAATACATCTATATTCTTAGGTACTAATGATAAGTAGAAAAAAGCTCACATCTTTCAGCTAAATTTGTTTATTGTCTGAAAAGTCGATGTAGTAATTCAAGGCCAAGTGACAAGAAATTACAGTTTCCTGGCTGACATCAGTTCGATCTTCAGTAATAGTTCTTAAATGGAGTTTTTAAGCTCAGAAGAGAGGGAAACACACACAAACACACAATATTCCCAATAACTCAGGTTACAACCCAGATGATATGGCACACATTATGTAGATAAATAGTATGATGTATGCTTACAAACAAGCATTGCCTTATTATGTAATTTTAATCAAACCTATTATTTGATCAGGTTCCTACATTTCGTCTTACATATGAACTTGGTTATTTAGAGAATACAGGCTATCATAAGAAAGATTTGAAACACATGGCTGTTTCTTACTGCAAAAGCAAATAGACAATCATTTTTCTAAGCAATCACAAAAGTAAATACACTAAGTAAAGTTTTTAAAAGTTAAATTAAAAGCAAAAATTGATTTCTAGTCTCCTTGCTCAAGTGTTATCAATAATACATAGTTCTCTCTTGGAGAAGGGAGCCTTTCTCACCTTTTCTACCCATGCTTATGACCTCACTCTGTATCATCTGTTTAAACTCTCCTGATAGCAGAGACTACTAATTTTCACCCAGTATCCATTCTCCATTTATCCTCAAGGTTTCAGCTGCACATAGGACCTCCAAATGGGAGACTGCATTCCTCAGTTTCCCTCTTTACAAGATCTGGCCATTTGATGATGCTGTTGCCAATAGAATGCACATGCCACTTTCAGATGACATAATTTCAAAAGGCAATCGCAATGTTCTCCCTTTCCCCCAGACACCATGGCTGTTTCTTATTGCAATAGCAACAAAATAGGTAATCGGACCAGGTTAGGTAACATTATTGAAGCAAACCTAATAATACTGAAAAAAAAGAACTGATGACATATCAAAAGATACAATTTGAACTTCATAAATTTTGAGTTAGAAGTTTTAAAAACTTCTATGTCTGACTCATCATGGTTTCAACTCAATTTATCCATTTTCCAATAAAAGGGTTATATAATTTTTAAAACCCTTACAGATTTAATATTCTAAGATTTTATACATTGCTTCCTAATTTCTGCCACTTTCTTAGCCGAAGCCTTTCATTATTTTGATTAGTGCACTGCAAGCTACAGATACTCTGAGGAGGAAGACACCCTCCTTGTTAAGAGATGTTCTTATCCTTCCTTGATTTCAAATAATCATAAGCCATGATTTGCTACCATTTATAACCCAGTGGTCTACATTTTACTTCCTATTATATCCAACCTTTGGACACTTGTCCAACACTAATAAAGAAGCAAACGCTATTTATCCAATATAAAAAATTCCAAATTAAGTAGAGGATAAGAAGCCTAGCCAGCATATAAAACTGTAGAAATTTTCTACTAGAGAAACCAATGGTATATTTTGGAGAAGGAGATCAAAAAGAAACCAGCACTCAGTAGAGTCATTCTTTTATGTAATACAATTTGTAAAAGGATGGGGAGGGGAGAAGACCTTTAGAAAACAGTGAATAGTATTTTATGTCCCATACAAATCCTGTCTGTGTATCCTTTCTTCTTGATACAGCGGAGTATTTTTATACTTTACTATTCACAGTGTTAGAAGAGACTATTCTGCATATACTGCACATCATTTTTTCCTCCTGTGAATATGGAGAGACCACATTTTAGCAAGTGGTAAATGATATTACTCAGGCCCAATGAGTATAAGAACCAGAAGGCTGGGCTCATCCAATGGATTTTTGGGGTTAGTGTATCTGATACCTCTGACAGACACCACTGGTTTTTCATGAATATACACCATCACCTTCTTCTTCCTTTAGTTGTGGATATCCCAAATTAAAAAGAAAAGAACTGCCTAGAGACTCTTTCCAGTCTCCCTTGCAACTAAGTATGATCATATGACACCTTTTTCATTAATGTGATCTAGGCAGAATTCATTAGTGCCCCTGCTTATAGAGGAAATGGATATATGCTCACCTGGCCTTTCCCTTCCCACTAGCTAGAGTATAAATGCTACAGGAGGAGCCAGAGCAGTCATCATGGACCATGACATGGAAGCTGCATGTTAAGGACATACCAATGAGACTGAGTGAGTCCAAGTCTCTGGGTGGCTATATGAGTGTTAATACACTACCAGCCCTGGACTGTCTTTGGACTACAACATAAGAATGAAACACACGAACAAAAACACTTCTCTCTTTGGGAGGTGGGCAAGATTACTTGTAACAGCAACTTGGACTGTGCTTTAACTGATACTCATCCTTACTCCATGTGACATCACTCTAAGAGTACTCCAGTGACCTGTCCTATTTTGGATTGGGGTTCATTCTACTCCCACTATACCCCACTTCCAGAAATTTCAACCACATTTCTCTTTCCTAGTTTTTCTTGGATAAACCTGTTTTCTTGCTTCCGTTTAGAATCCTGATTTGGCTTTATATTCTGTCTCACCATCCTCAATCCCCCCCAGATCATGTTGGCTAGATGTGTACTTGAACTACTCAGCAATGTCCCAGCTTTAATATGGCTGTGATGCTCTCACAATCTTCCTCAAAACAAGAAGTTTCCCTCATTTTTCTAGGCTTTAGGATCTCACATTTTCCCTACTCCTCCTTTCACTGAACCTCTTTCCCTAGAGCATATACGAATACATTACAACCACAAAAATTGCTACATTAAGAGAGGTAAGGTAGACTCTTGGCAGTTTCATTTTCATGTTTGTAGTTTCAGCATTTGAGCTCTTTGCAGTAACCTTAAGTGGCCATGGCATTTAATGATCTACAGTTTTGCATTGGCTTTGCTAGTCATTCTCGTCATGGTATTGCGCTTTCTGGTACAGAGGAGAAAGAAAGAGGTAGAGGGGAAGGAGATGGGGGAAATGCAAGATGGCCAGAAAGAGGACAGAGAGAAAGAAAAGTGAAAAGAGAAAACAGACCAAAGATCTGGAAAGACCAGGGAAGAGACACTGATGGGGTAGAGGAGAGAGGGTAGACAAGAGGAAGAGAGCTGAGAACTCTCAGTCAAAGCTCTTCATAGATTTAAAACCTACAAAACAAATATAACTAAAAGATGTGTTAAGAGGGCAGATAAATAGTTAAATGGATCTGCCCTTCTATTGCCACAGCCATAGAAGGGAATAACTAAAATACCCCCACAAATTCCTATATTTTTAAGGAAACTGAAGGCAATTTTAAGAAACAAATGGTATGCCTTTTGCATCCCAGAAAAGATCTCTTACCAGTACCTGGTCTGAGCAAGTTAAAAAGAAATGATTCCTCAGTACGTGAGAATGCTCCACTTTCTGTGAAAGCAAGAAAATACCTTATTGACCCAAAGATTGGAAAATAAAACCATTTTCTTGGCCATGTTGGAGAAGTAGAAAGATTTATTCCTTTATCATTCTGTTTTCCAGACTAACTTTTAATGCTAGAAAGAAATGTGTTTCCCCATGTAAAGAAAAATCAAATTTGGAAAGGAGAAATCTTTTTAAAGGAACTGGGTCTGAGAAATCTAACCCATGGAAATGAAGCACAGAATCCTGCGAAGGTGTTTTAGAATCTGACTTTAATTAAAAATCCACTCCTTCAAAGTAATACGAACTCCTATTTTCCAGCAAACATTTAAGAAGCTACCAACTTAACATTGAGAGTAGTCCAGGTCTGTTGACCTAATAGGAGTTGGCTAATGTTTTACTTTCATTTGGAAATATTTTTTAAATTATTAATAGTTTAGAAATGAGTCCAGTAATCAGTAAAAAATTTCAACAGAAATTGAAGTAAATAGCAAATAAAAATTTAAAGCGCTGGATGGTTTACTAATTTACTAATTTCGTACAGGGTTTAAGTTGGAGAATTAAAATATAATTAGACAAAACACTGATAACATCAAACACTTGGAGGAGACATTAAGATTTGTAATAAATGCTGACATATATCCTTTTACTGGAAAAATATTTCTCAAATTACAGCAAAAGTCAGTATAGAATGTGACACAATATAAAAATACTAAAAGCTCCAGATTTTTTAATGATCACCATTCTAACTGGCGTGAGATGGTATCTCAATGTAGTTTTGATTTGCATTTCTCTAATGACCAGTGATGATGAGCATTTTTTCATATGTTTGTTGGCTTCATGTATGTCTTCTTTTGTAAAGTGTCTGTTCATATCCTTCGCCCACTTTTGAATGGGCTTGTTTGTTTTTTCTTGTAAATGTGTTTCAGTTCTTCGTGTCCTTTGTAGGGACATGGATGAACCTGGAAACCATCATTCTCAGCAAACTGACACAAGAACAGAAAATCAAACACCGCATGTTCTCACTCATAGGCGGGTGTTGAACAATGGGAACACATGGACACAGGGAGGGGAGTATCACACACTGGGGTCTGTCGGGGGGGAAAAAGGGGAGGGATAGTGGGGGGGTGGGGAGTTGGGGAGGGATAGCATGGGGGAGAAATGCCAGATATAGGTGATGGGGAGGAAGGCAGCAAATCACACTGCCATGTGTGTACCTATGCAACAATCTTCCATGTTCTTCACATGTACCCCCAAACCTAAAATGCAATAAAAAAAAAATACTAAAAGCTAAACACCACTTAGTTGTAGACAAACAAGTACAAGTTTTAAATTAGATGTTAATGAAAAAATTATTAGTCACATACTTTGTTTTCCCCATGATATCATCTATCCAAACAAAACCAAACTGGCAACTAACCTGAGAATATAATTCATGATAAACCTAAATTTTTAAATGCTAGGCTTTCTAAAATCCAGGTTAGACTTTAAAATATTCTATTATTTAAAATATTCTATGTTCCTGCCCCTATAGCAATGAACCAACATAGGTCACCAAGTTTAAGAACATGCACAAATGTGTTTGCTCCAAGCTTCTACAACAGAACTCACTGACACTTTTGCAGGATAAAATATTTTTGCTTAGTATCATAACTCCCTTCTTTTGTGTATCTTGTTCAAAACTGCTTTACGGTGCTGTATCAAGTTTTATTACTATCACAGGGTAGGAAAAATAAAAGAACACTCAAATGTTAACAGGGAATAAATGTTTAAAATTAAAAGAATGCAGAGTTATGTGTTAAGGTATACTGTGAGTGTTGAGAACTTTGTATCTCTCTATTGCCCCGGAAAACTAATCAAGAATGACTATGCAAAGGAAGTCAATTCTGAGGAAAATGGGTTACACAGAGAAAAATACTACCTATGCAACAATTTTGCATGTTCTTCACATGTACCCCAAAACCTAAAATGCAATAAAAATACATAAAAAAAATAAAAATAAAAAAATACTTTAAAATTATACAGCCAATTGACTCATAAATCTAGATGTATGGCCAGGTGCCGTGGCTCACGCCTGTAATCCCAGCACTTTCGGAGGCCAAAGTGGGCAGATCACAAGGTCAAGAGATTCAGACCATCCTGGCCAACATGGTGATACCCCATCTCTACTAAAAATACAAAAATTAGCTGGGCATGGTGGTGTGCACCTGCAGTCCCAGCTATTTGGGAAGCTGAGGCAGGAGAATGGATTAAACATGTGAGGCAGAGGTTGCATTGAGCTGAGATCGCTCTACTCCAACCTGGTGACAGAGCGAGACTCCGTCTCAAAACAACAAAACAAAAAAACTACATGTATTTCTCATAATCACTGTGATTGTTGTTTTCCATGCCTAATCCTGTACCTTCCTCTAGTTTTCTGAAAGTTAGTGTAGAAGCGATAAGGGCCAACTGACGAAGAATGCTTCTCACACACTTGTAGGAAATAAACTCATTCCTACAAAGTTGGAATCATGTGAATTTCTGTCACGGACCTAACTTAAATTAACTTTAGATATTTATAATTAAATGTCTATATAGGTATTATCTTTTAGAAAGTTTATTAGCACCTGGAGGATCCCTTGGGCCATGTCACCAAAGGATATGTCCTAAAAGTTTTATTTTTAGAAAAACTATTTTGTTTTCAGCCTGGGAAATGGAAAGAAACATGTACATATGAAATTGACATAGCTTCAGCTTGGGGTGGTGACAGTACATAGAAGAGGCTAGGGAAAAGAGAAGCAGAAGACAGCCTAGTTCTTTAATTCCTCATCCTCTGAATAAAACCACTCTGAAGTTCTGCTCAGTTTTCTCTCCATTTCTATTCTCAAAGGAAGAGAGAATAAATAGTACAAAGTAAGTATGAGAATGAGATACCTTCTTCTATCTTTTCTAGTTTCCCCACATCTCCTTCTATAGAAGATACTCAAGCTGCGTCTAAACAGCACAAAAAACAAGTGTATCCTAAATTTTTGTCATAGTTTAGTAGCAGTATACACAGCAGTTGTGTTTTGAAACCCAATAACTGAGTACACAGTAGCTTTACTTACTCACCAAACCTAAACATTCAATAAAGAGTCAATAAACTCCAATAGATGGTCTGTACATTAACCTATCCAGGGCATTTTAGAAGAACAATGTAGGTCTCTATTTAACAACTGTGGGGTAGCACAACTGCGTTTAAATTAAAATTGTGGATATGTGTATTTTTCTGCATATGTATATGCAGAGAAGAATTAGTTGTCTTTGAGAAGTGTGATTACAAGTGTTGTTTTTTTTTCCTTTTTCTAACAGAAAATTTCAAAAGTATACAGAAGTAAAGAGAACACCATAATGAACCTCTGTTCTTCACCTAGTTTCAATCCTTATCATGGTCAATATAGTTTCATCTAGACTCTACCTCCTCTCCCACTAGAAACTATTTTAAATCAAAGCCTATCATATCTCATTAGAAATGTTTATTCATTTTTTACTTGACATATTTTCCAATGTTTTCCATATAAATACTTACTTTACATTAGAAAAAATATGAATGTTATCAAAAAATTATAAAATCTGAGGCAGGACCAAGAGACTATTAAAGACTAAATAGAAATTATAAATTAATGAAGAATATGGTTCATTATCATTACTTATTATCTTGGCATTGGAGACTTTTTATTAAAATTTCCTATTTTGAGTATCTTTTTACATCTTAATATGTTCGCAACTTGAAAAGATGTGCAGAGCTTTGAATTGTTGCTAAACAACCTATGAAATACAGATAAATATTCATAGCAAGTGTACTGACATTTTCCTTTATACACGATGTATTTTCCTTCTGTCCTCTCTGCTTTATGTTAGCAGTGTCTGCATGTTTTAGGATCTGTTTATACTTCCTTTGTGCAATCCAAAGAAAGAAATTCAAAAGTTGAGGCAGTCATGATCTAATGTATTTGTACGTTTAAAACCTACTGAGAATTATCTGCAATTCACTATGTAGTTTCAAAATATATGTTGTGTTCAAAAGTGCTGTTTGGGGATTGAAATAATTTTTTTTCTAAAGATATAATACCATGCCCCTTTAAGCCTCATGTTAATTTTGAGACATGAAATACAGGGTACAATGAGCTTTTATCTAAAGCCACTGCCTGAATCCAACACTGGCTACTTGTTAGGAAACAAAGGGTAATCTGTGATAAGCAGGCTATCAGAGAGGCCCCTCATTACAAATGTGTCATTAAAAGAATGTACATTCACTTTCATTTATATATCATTCACTTACATTCATACATACTCAATCACATTCTTCTGGCTTGGGCCAGTGTGTGTTAGGGATCAAGTACAGAGTATAGTAAATTGTGTTCTTGGTAAGGAAAGACCAAGTGTGATACAAAGAATATAAATGAATATACTCACTCCAAAATGTTGTTAGCTGACAGCAAAAATCTAACCTCTAGTTTGATGCAGTCACTGTAATGCCACTCAAATCCTCTTCTCCATAATTAACACTCTTTACCTGAAGGCAGGCTTTATATGGGGGATTGTGAGAGTCAACAGGAGTAAGTAGTGACACTTCTCATTTCAGTTTATTTACATCTAGGAAGTTCCACTATAGAGGACAGCAGTTTCACAGAGGAATGAGCTTCAGGAAATAAGCAAAGATGCTCTCCGATTTAATCATGAGTTTAATTAAATACCCACAGAAATCCTATTATGTACCATTTTAAAATTGTACACGCTGCCTTATTAGGCCCACTAGAACAATCTAAAAGTGGTGTTGCTAGTATTTCTAATTAAAATCAAAAGAACCACTGATTAAAGCTATAAATAAACCCTCTCTGGAAAGATTTTTTTCTTGTCATTTGTCTTCCTGATTATGAAAATAAGGACTGTGTCACAACCATACTCCCTGCTGAATGGTCCATGAACTGAGTATCTAACTTGCAATGTTGCTATTGCATTTGGCTGTTGTCAGCCTCACTGGCCTGACTGCTGATCATCACTCACAGGTGGATTTGATCAATTAGTTACCAAGCACACAAAAAAGGCAGAGGTCAGACACCATCATCAACTGGGGACAAAATGAGGCACACATGTCCATAACATGGCAGCAGGCTAACAGGCATTCAGCTGGTAACCACAAACCATTGTTGATATTACAACTTGAATTCACATCACATAAAACAATTAGGAAGACCAATCCTTACAGCTGTGATGCAAAACAACAGAGAAGCCAAGCAGTGTGCTGTGGAAGCATCTGGCTTATTTTTGAGCCAAACAATTTCTTAAGTGGCAACATGTAGAAGAGAGAATGTATTATTTATTGAACATTTATACTACAAGAGAGCAAGAGGGCAAAATCATGTCTCAAATGAAATAACAAATCAATAAAAACTCACTCCATTCTATTTCAAATAAGAATCTCAGAGGATTATTCCCTGATTCTGTAATAAAAAAAGGTGCATCACTCGATGCTAGCACTGCAATAATAGTTCATCTCCTACACTTGCATTTCAGGGGAAGGCGAGGGATTCTTAACACTTTGAAATGAAGATGATTCATGTGATGCTGCAGCTAGCAATGTAAACAGAATGCTCACATTTCAGTTCATACATTTTCATGTCTTAATATTACTTTATAATGGAAATTAGTCAGATCTTGCTGTCCCTTTGCAGATTTCACTACTCTTCAAATATTAAGTCTTATTTAAAAACCCTACATTCAAACAGCATTACAATCACATAAAATTTCTAGCATACGCTAATAGTCATAGAACATTCAGAATAATATGTGTGACTGCTTGCACACACTAATTTGTTTTTAATAAATTGCTATGTGTGGCTAAAAACATTCAAAACCTTTTTTGACAAGTTTATTTTTGCTAAATATCAGTCTTTATAAAGACTGTTAGAGTTGAGGTTCTCTATGAAGAACAATGCTTTGGGGACAGAGGCTAGGTAGCCTTTCCTGATGGGAGTTGGATACTAGTTCCCTGACAAGAATTTTAATGTTTCTTTAAGAATACCAAAAATTTTAATCTTAGATGACCTCACACATCACATCAGGTACACTGACAGGTCATCCACCCTGGAAGTCAACACTAGCAAAAATGATTCTGCCTACATTCACACATGATGTATTTATCCGATGTGAACAGCTGATTTTTTTATATAGTATTCTCAAAAACCTCATATTTCTGTTTTATTCTGGCATTCCATTTCTAATTTGCTTTCTATTTAAAAAAAAAACTTAGTACATATCAGGCATTGTACCCAGAGCATTACAAATATTATCTCATATTCATAATACCTTATAAAGTAGCTGCCATTACTATCCTCATTTTACAGATGAGGGAATTGAGACACAGTTGAGAGCCTAGTGATTCCTAAGGTCACACCACTATTAAGTAGCAAAATTGAGACTGGAAGCCAGGAATTTGTCTTCATGAAGAATAATTTTAAGAGTTTCTACTAATATGCAAACTATGGATAAGATGAAGCCACTTTATGCATCTTTTCACAAATCATAATTTAAACCAATAAAATGATTCTAAAATGTATTTGAAGACTAAACATATATGAATAAGGAAAATTCAGCAAATAGGTAGTAATTGGTTCTACTAGCTTCCTAAAAGACACCAGAATTTAGTATACAAAGATGATAATTCAAATAAGCTATGAGAAGTACTCAATAAGTGGTATAGGGGCAACTGGTTAACATTCAATCTAGGGAAAACAATTTAAGATGTCACTAAATGTTTAGTATGATATAAATCTTCATATAATACATTGACTACAATTAAAGCATAGTATCTTGATGTTCTGAATTCTAGATTCTGCAAAGGAAGAGAACAATCATACCTATAAAAAAATTTTGCCACTGTAGATAGTATCTGCTTTACGCACTCAAAATAGTTTTAAAATACAGCTATTGACTTCATCTCTGGTACAGATTTCTCGTGCTTACCCATATCTGGTTCTCCTCTGCTTTCAGGCATTTTAGTGGGCAAAGTGACTACTTTCAGCCAATCAGCCAGAAGTATTAAGTCACAATGCTGTGACTAAATATGTGACATATCCCAGACAATGTGGTTAAAGAGGGTGGGGCTCCATTAGCCTGGATCACCAAGTGGTTATGCGGAGCAGTATACTCTATCAACTCAAGTTGAATATGTAGCATGAAAATAAACACACTTCTGTTTCATTGAGCTAAAGATTTCAGGGCTAGTAGTTGTGACGTAACACAAATTATATATTTGGTTTCTGCCCCCGGTCCCTGACCCAGAACTGTTAAAACCCTTGTAATTTCTTGGGAGACAGAAGAGTCATTTCTTCTAATGAGGCAGTCCTTGGTGGGCTCCTGGGTAGCTTTAGGACGGGGTCTGGTGGTTACCAGAAATTAGAAGTGTGGGACTTTCAGCCCCTCCCCCATTTTCCAGGGAAGAGAGAGGGACTGGAAATTACGTTAATAATCTATCAAGCCCATGGTGTGAAGCCTCCATAAAAATCCTTGAGTATGGAGGATCAGAGAGTTCTGGATTGGTGAACACATTCACATGCTTAGAGGGTAGTATACACCAACTCCATGGGAACAGAACCCCTGTGCTTGGGACCTTTTGAACCTTACCTTATGTACCTTTCCATCTGGCTTTCCATCTGTATCCTTTGTAATATCACGTATAATAAATGGGTACATGTGTTTTCCTGAGTTCTGTGAGCCATTCTAGCAAATGATCTTATCTCAGAATAGTGTTGTGGAAATCTCCAATTTGTCACTAAGTTAGACAGAAGTTCCAGGTAATCTGGGCACCCACTACTTGCAATTGGCACTGAAAGTGGGGGCAGTCTTGTGGGACAGATCTCTTAACCTGTGGGATCTGTGCAAATACCAGGTAGGTAGTATCAGAACTGAACTGAATTGTAGGACACCTAGTTGATGTCTGCAAAGGATTAAAGAATTTCTTGGTAAAGGGGAAATCCCCATACACCTGGTGTCAGAAGTATTGTATGGGAGAAAAACTGAACAATTTATTTTTCCTATCCAGTTGTTTATTCCTGCAGCATAAGTTGCTCCATCCTGATTAGTACAAGTGCTGACATGTCAAAATAACATACCAAGGGACTATATAAAAGAATGACATATCATTTATAAAGGTATGGTGAAATTTGAAATATTAGAGATAGTAAATAATAAGTATTAAATTCAAAGTGGAAATTATAGATCAACTTTGATGGACTTTCCAAAAAATAGAAAGGAAAAATAAAAGTTGACCAGAATAAGAGAGTTGATGATAAAAATATAAAAATTACTGATTTTTCAATATGAATGAGGAATATTTCCTTGATGAGACTAAGACAAATAGAATAAATATGGCTTCATATATTTTAAAATCAGAGTTAAATAATGACCTGCATGAAAAGACTCAGCACATACAAGTCAAAATTAATAGAAAGATTATAACTGGACTAAATAGGGTTAAAGAGTCCCAGTAAGAATACAGACCAAAAAAAAAAAAAAGAGAGAAAGTCAGACAGGACATAGACATTTATTTTAAATTAATGCATTATAAGAAATAAATAGAATATGAAGTATGACCTTATAGTTTAAAGTTTTAAATACTGAGCCAGTCTGTATCCATAAAGCAAGTTTTTCTAAAAATTAAATATTAATTGAATGCATAGGAAAGCAAGAAATTTTTCCTATTGATTAAAAAACCTTAAAGACTATAAATTAAAGTGGAATCCCAGGTACTCTATACAAATATGAAAAAAGAGATCCTTTAAGGAAAAGCGATTGTAAAACTTGAGAGCATACAACTACTTGAGTGTTTGACTACTAAATCAGACATGTTTGCGTGTAAGAGTTTGTGTATATGAGACTGTCAGCTCTGTCAACATTTATGCCCAACTAAGAAAGCTGAAGAAATTATCATACATTTCATTTTAATATAGTTTTCTTCATGCTACAGCAAAATATTTGTGATTTGTGCAGCTGGCAAAAAATTTCCAGCTCACCATCAGAAATGACAAACAGTTGAATGAGAGGAATCTGATTGGTATGGATTTATTGATAGAGGCTTAATTATGTTTTATTTCAGAAAGCTCTATCTGTTGCCATAATGAGAAAATAATTAACATGCAAAAGCTTTTTATCAACAAATACTCTCTTCACGTATTGGTCCTTTGCATATAGTTGACATGTAACAAAAATTACAAATATAGTAATTTCACAATTACTTCTTTACAAATTAATGAGAATAGAAATAATTTCTAGCACATTTAATCTTTTAGGCCTGGAATATGTATTTGCTGTTTTAACTTTACATAACGTTCATCCTTGCTATCATCCACATTTTCATTTTATGTTATACATATATATATTAAATTTTTTATTCAGGGGGTACATTACAGGTATATTACATGGATATATTGTGTAATGGTGAGGTTAGGGCTTATAGTGTACCTATCACCCAACTAGTGAACATTGTACCCAATAGGTGACTTTTTAATCCTTACTCCCACCCTCCCCCCCCAAGCAGCCCTCAGTACCTATTATTTCCATCTTTATGTCCATGCATACCCATTGTTGAGCTCCCACTTATATGTGAGAACGTGCCATATTTATTTTGTTTCTTACTTATTTCACTTAGGATAATGGCCTCCAGTTCCATCCATGTTGCTGAAAAGGGCATATTATCCTTTTTCACAACTGCATAGTATTCCATTGTGTATATATTCCATATTTTATTTATCCACTGGATCACTGATGGACACTTAGGTTGACTCCATGGATTCACTGTTTTGAATAGTACTGCAAAAACATAAGTGCAGGTGTCTTTCTTACATAATGGCTTCCCTTGGGTAGTTGCCCAGGAGTGGGATTTTTGGGTTGAATAATATTCATATTTTTAGTCCCTTGAGAAATCTCCATATTGTTTTCCATAGAGGTACTAATCTACATTCCCACCAACAGTTTGTAAGAATTCCCATTTCTCCACATCCATGTCAATATCTGTTGTTTTTTACTTAATAGTAATAGCCATTTTGACTGATGTAAGATGGTATCTCACTATAGTTTTAATTTGTATTTCTCAGATGATTAGTGATGTTGAATATTTTTTCATATGGTTGTTGGTCACTTGCATGTCTTCTTCTAAAACCTGTTCATCCATGTCCTTTGCCCATTTTTTAATGGTAGATGTTTTTTCCTCTTGGAATTCTTTGAGTTCCTCATAGATTCTGGATATTAGTTCTCTGTTGGAGGCATAATTTGCAAATATTTTTCTCCCATTTTATAGGTTATGTATTTGCTCTGTTGATAGTTTCTTTTGCTGTACTGAAGCTTTTTCATTTAATTAAGTCTCATTTGTCTATTATTGTCTTTGTTGCATTTTCTTTTGGGACCTCAGTCTTAAATTCTTTGCCTAGGCCAATGTCCAGAAAAGGTTTTCCTAGGTTTTCTTCTAGGACTTTTATATTTTCAGGTCTTACATTCAAGTCTTTAATGTACCTTGAGTCAATTTTTGAATATAGTAAGAAATACAGCTCCAGTTTCATCCTTTTGCATAAGGCTAGTCAATTTTCCCAACACCACTTATTGAATACAGTGTCCTATCCTCATCATTTATTTTTGTCATCTTTGTCAAAGATCAGTTGGTCATAGGTATGTGGCTTATTTTCGAGTTCTCCATTCTGTTTCATTAAACAATGTTTCTACTTTTATACCAGCTTTTGTACCAGTACCATGCATGCTGTTTTCATTACTGTAGCCCTGCAGTCTAATTTGAAGTCAAGTAATGTTATGCCTCTGCCTTTTTTTTTTTTGCTTAGGATTGCTTTGGCTATTTGGGCCCTTTTTTAGTTCTATATGAACATTAGGATTGTTTTTCTCTAATTCTGTAAATAATTACATTGGTAATTTGATAGGAATTATGTTGACTCTGTAGATTGCTTTGGATAATAAGGCCATTTTAATAATACTGATTCTTCCAATCCATAAGCATAGAATGTCTTTCCATTTGTTTGTGTCACTATGATTTTTTTCATCAGAATTTTGTAGTTCCCTTTGTAGAAATATTTTACCTCCTTGGTTAAATGTATTTGTAGGAAGTTTGTTTATTTTTGTGGCTATTGTAAATGGGACTAAGTGCTTAATTTGATTTTCAGCTTGAACATTATTGTATAGAAATTCTACTAATTTTTTACATTAATTTTGTATTGTGAAACTTTACTGAAGTTATTTATCAAGTCAAGGCATCTTCTGGAGAAGTCTTTTAGGGTTTTCTAGGTATAAGATCATTTCATTAGTGAACAGAGATAATTTGACTTCCTTTTTCCAATGTGAATACCTTTTATTTCTTTCTCTTGCCTGACATATCTGGCTATGACTTCGAGTACCATATCGAATAGAAGTGATGACAGTGGGCAACCTCATCTTGTTCCAGTTTGTAGAGGGACTGCTTTCAACTTTTTCCCATTCAGTACTATGTTGGCTGTCATAGAGGACTCATTATTTTGAGGTTTTTTTTTTTTTTTTTTATAATTTTGATTACTAGTTTGTTGAAGGAAGGTTGAATTTTATTGGATTTTTTTTCCTGCATCTATTGAGATAATCATATGTTTTGGGTTTTAATTCTGTGAATGTGGTAAATCACATTTAATGATTTGCAAACACTGAACCATCCTTGCACCTTGGAATAAAACACACTTGATTATGGTGAATTATTTTTGATGTGCTGTTGGATTCAATTTGCTTATTATATTGAAGATTTTTGCATCTATGCTCATCAGGGATAATGACCTGTAGTATTTTGTTGTTGTTATGTCCTTGCCTGATTTTCGTATCAGGGTGATACTGGTTTTATAGAATTAGTTATGGAGTAATACTTCCTCTTCAAGTTTTTGGAACAGTTTCAGTAAGATCATAACCAGATCTACTTTGTACATCTAGTAAAATTCAGTTGTGAATCCATCTGGTCCTTGGCTGTTTTTTAGTGTTGGAAGATTATTTAAATTATTGATTCAATTTTATTATTCATTATTGGTCTTTCCAGGACTTCTGTATCCTCCTGGTTCAATGTTGGGAAGTTGTATGTTTTCAGTAATTTATATATTTGCTCTATGTTTTCTAATTTGGGCACATGTAGATATTTATAGTAATCTCTGATGATTTTTTGTATTTCTGTGACATCAGCTGTCTGTTATCTTTATAATTTCTGATTGTACTTATTTGAATCTTCTTTTTTTCTTTGCTTGGTTAACTTAGCTAGCAGTTTGTCAATGTTGTTTATCTTTTCAAAGAACCAACTTTTTTGTTTCATTGATCCTTTGTATTATTTTTTTGTCTCAATGTCATTTAGTTCTGCTCTAATCTTTGATATTTCTTCTCTTCTCATAGGTTTGATTTGTTCTTCTTTTTTATTTTTTTAGTGCCTTGAGGTGTAACCCTAGATTGTTAAGTTGAGATATTTCTATCTTTGCAATGTAGGCATTTAACACTATACACTTTGCTCTTAGTACTGCTTTTGCTGTATACCAGAGGTTTTGGTATATTGTGCCTCTATTTTTATTTGTTTCAATTTTTTCTATTTTTGGCTTAATTGTTTACCCAAAAGTAATTCAGAAGCAAGTTGTTTAGTTTCCATGTACTTGCATAGTTTTGAGAGTTCCTCTTGGTGTTGATTTCTGATTTTATTCCACTGTGGTCTGAAAATACACTTGATATGATTTCAATTTTTCTAAATTTATTGAAGTTTGCTTTATGGACAAGCATATGGTCAATTTTTGAGAATGTTCTGTGCACAGATGAGGAAATATATCTTCTGCAGTTGTTGGGTAGAATGTCCTGCAAATGTCTATTAGTTCCATTTGGTGTAGAGCCCAGTTTATGTGCACAGTTTTTTATTGACTTTCTGCCTCGATGACATGTCTAATGTTTTCAGTGGAGTGTTGAAGTACCCCACTATTCTTGAATTGCTGTCAATCTCTTTTCTTTATCTAGTAGTATTTGTTTTCTGAATCTGGGTTCTCTGGTGTTGGGTACACATATATTTAGGATAGTTAAATTTTCTTATTGTATTCAACCCTTTATCATTATATAATGTCCTTCTTTTTTTTTCTTTTTCTTTTTTGTTTTTACTGTTGCTGGTTTAAAGTCTGTTTTAATCGTTGTAAAAATGGCTACTTTGTTTGCTTTTGCTTTTCATTTGTGTCATATATCTTTTTCCGCCCTTTTGAATCTGTAGTTGTTTTTTGTCATTATGTGGGACTCCTGTGGATAGCACATGGTGGGTCTTTTCTTATCCAACTTGCCAGTCTATATATTTTAAAAGTGAGCATTTAGGACCTTTACATTTAATGTTAATATTGCTGTGTGGGGTTTGGCCTCATCATATTGTTAGCTAGTCACCTTGGAGTCTCAATTGTGTAACTGCTTTGTAGAATCTGTGAATTTTGTACTTACATGCAGTTTTGTGATGGTGAGTATTGGCTTTTATTTTCATATTTAGAACTCCTTTGAGCATTTCTTGTAGGACTAATGTAGTAGTGATGAATTTCCTTAGTGTTTGTCTGGAAAGATTATTTCTTCAGTTATGAAGCTTAGTTTGGCAGAATATAAAATTCTTGGCTGGAATTTTTTTTAAGGAGGTTAAAAAATAGACTCCCAATCTCTTCTGGCTTGTGAGGTTTCTGCTGAGAAATCCACTGTTAGTCTGGTGGGATTTCCTGTACAGGTGATTTAACAATTCTCTCTAGTTGCTTTTAAGATTTGTTCTTTCACACTGAGCTTGGATGGTCTTTTGGCTATATGCCTTGGTGATGTTATCTTGTATAGTGTCTTCTGGGTGTTCTCTAAATTTCCTGTATCTCGATGCCAATGTCTCTAGTAAGATCAAGGAAATTTTCCCAAATTATTTCCTCAAATATCTTTTACAACTTACTTTTTCTTCTCCCTCAGGATGCCTACGTTTGATCACTTTACATTGTCCCATATTTCTCAAAGGCTTCATTCATTGTCTTAATTCTTTATTTTTGTCAGATAGGGTCAATAAGAAAGACTTACCTTCAAGCTATGAAATATATTCTTCTGCTTGGTCTAGTCTACTGTTAAATCTTTAAACTGTGTTTTGAAATTTCTTCAGTGAATTTTTCATTTCCAGGAGTTCTATTTGTTTCTTTTAAAAATGTATATATATACCTTCATCATCTGAATTGTTTTTCTGATTTCTTTGTGTTGGTTTTAAACTTTCTCTTGGATCTCACTGAGCTTCCTTACAATCCATGTTCTGAATTCTTTATCTGTCCCTTCAAAGTTTTCAGTTTGGTTAGGACCCACTGTTAGGGAACTAGTGTTGTCCTCTGGGCATATCTCAACATTCTATTTCTTTATGGTGCTTGAGTTCTTGTGCTGGTTCCTTCTCATCTGTAGAAGCTGTCACTGCTTACTTTTTAATTTACTTTCATTTGAGTGGGATGACACTCAAATGAACTCTTGACAAATATACTCAAATATAACTCTTAGCAATGTTACTGTAGTGTATGATAGGTGGAGTACTTTACCTTTATTTCTATGTGCTTTTAGTGAGACACAGCTCTGTATGAATTCTTTGGTTACAGATAGTCTTAGTGTAATAGTTTTCTCAAATGCTAGTTTTTTGTAGGTTGTAGTAGCAGTGTGCTGTGCATGTGGTCAGGCTCACTGTTTCCTAGAGACGTGGAGGTGGAGGTCTTCAGAAACTTATCTTATTCCCCAGCACTGTGCACTTCTGTCCACAGAAATTATATTGGGTTGTGCAGCACACCCTACAGGTCAGTAGGTAGCACTTGCGGATAACAGCCAGCTGAGCACTGTACAAATACATCAGCAGAAGTTGAAATGAGCTGTGCATGTTGATCTCCCAGTCCGTAGATAGCGCTTGCAGGCCAGAGGCACTTGTGACGGCAGTGGAATTTTTAATTGGCCTTCCTTGATCAGGGAAAGCACCAGGGTGCTCGTGGTAATGGGCAGGGTATGGGACTCCCAGGGTTTCCTTCCAGTACTCTGCCACCAAAGTAGCCAGAAGAGAAAAAGCGGGGCAGTGCTGGGCCAGGCAAGCTCACGACCAGGTTCTCTGAAGCTGCACAAGCATCGACCTTAATGGGAATTCTAGAGGCAGCTCTCAGGCTGCAGGACATCTCCCCAGGTAGGGGTGGAGGTGTCTTTCCTTTACCACAAAGCTCACTCAAGGGAAGAGGGGCAGCCCAGGGTTTTCAGCCCATCAAGCTGCCATGAGGCCCACCTAGCTTCTACAATCCTGACTGGGCAAGTCTCCTTCCAGTGTCTGGCCTGGCTACAGGCCCAGCTAGCTAACTCAGATCACCAAGCCAATCCAGATGTTCTGGACCACAAGACTGCCTGAGGCAGAAACCATGGTTACCAGGCCATACCCTTCCTGGTCTAGTCTCATGAAGTAGACTAGAGGTATCCAGCTCCTGCACCACACTGCAAACTTACACCCCACTCGTGTCTGTTCTGACAAAGAGGGCTCCTCCATTTCTTGAAATCAGGGCACAAATCTCATCTCTATAGCCCTGAGCAGTGTGCTCAAGTCCTGGGGAACTGGGACCAAACCATTAGATTTGTCTTCTGGCCCCTCAGGGTAAAATACCACCTATGACATGAGAGTGAACTGCTCCCCGGGTCATCACAAAACACTTAGGAAGGGCAACAAAAGCTGTGCTGTGGACCCGCTACATTGGAAATGGCCCAGCATGCAGTCTTGGGAGGGACTGGCAGTTGTGGGGGTCCATGACTCAGATGTAACTCAAACCCACAGCAATAGCAGGAATGCCTGACTTGGTTATATGACCATGCCAAAGTGCTGTTCTCTGGCCAGGAAAACCACTGGAGCTGCAGCTGCTAGATGCAGGATACAGAGCTCTGGGGAGTGGGCACCAAGAGTGGTGTTTTGCTGCAGCTGCCCAGCACACTGAAGCCTTTTGGGCTCCACATAGGTTTAAGAAGTGTCTCTGTGGGTTCCCCGGGTGGCTCCCACTGACAGCCCAAAGATCTGTGAGGGTTGTGGGTACTCCTGTAGCTATGATCTCAGAGGTCCACGGTGGGAACGTCGCACACTGGGGTTCCGTCACTCACCCTATCTTTGGATGCAGTCTGGGAACCAGTTCCAGCACCCAGTGACACTGAGCAGGCAGCCCCACTTTCTCCCTCTTTAACTATGGTGTTTTCCACCACCTCTCTATCAAATTTCAGTGTTTTATCTTGAAATATCTATTGAAAGTGTGAAGATTTACTAGACATTTTGGTTCCTCTCCACAGAAGAGGTGCATCTAGTGAGCCATCTTTTGACTATGTTACATGTATTTTAATCAATCAAATTGTATTAAATCAACATACTCATATATGTTCATAAATACAGAAGTAATCAATGGTAAGGAATTATCACATGTTTATAATAACAGTAATAAAGAAAAAAAAACCAAAGACACATGAAAATATGAGCAAAACCCCTATGTACTTCAAAAATGATGTAACCTTGTGCTAATTCGTGTTTAAGTGTCAAAGTGATAGTCAATAATTTAAATAGTAATGAAAGTTAGGTGGACTTCAAGAAAAAGTTACAAGACATTTATGAACACTTTTAAAAAATGTTCAAATACATTAGCAGTGTTGACAAAACCTAAAGCTTAGGAATAAAAGAGCTGACAATGTAAAATGTTTCACTTTACCAGACTCACATATTGGTTTATCTTTATGTCCCAGAGGTGTTATTTGATTGAGAAGGGTCCATAGGCATCATTCGATTTATGGCCATCCCAGTGGCTGGCACCACCAACCTGGTTAGTTTCTCAAGTCAGTTACTGATGCATCAGCCACAAAGGTCTCCCTCTTCCTAACCTACCACACTCACTTAATTACAAATCCCTGCTGATTCAATCCCCAAAATTCTTCTCCAACCTGACTTCTTTATAGTTCTGCTACCTTCAGCCTAACGTCAGGCTGCCTTCATTCCTAACCTGGATCACCAAGAACTTTTCAAATGGTTTTATCTTCTCTACCTTGTTTCTACGATATACTATTCACAGAGGGGGAGTCACCCTTTGAAAATATAGATTCTATAATGGCACTTCTCTCCTTAAAGAGCATTCGTTGGTTCCCTATTTGTCCTAAGAGAAAGTCCCAACTCTTTAGTATAACTTACAAAGTCCCTTAAGAGTCTGAACCAAGCATCTACCTACCACATCTGCTCCAAGTACACTGAAATGCTGAATGCCAAGTTCCTAAACCAAGCAACAGAAAGTAAGGCACTCCCAAGGATTTAATAAAGGTAATGTTATTGCTTCATTTTTCTGGAAACTTTCTTTTCCATCCTTTTAACTTAATTTCTGCTCCAAGTTTAGGCCTCAACTTATATATTACTTCCTAATGTTCTTCACACTGTCCTACCACTATTGGCTAGGTAGTCCTTCTAACCCAGTTTCCACTGCATCTTTCTGACATTCCTGTCATAGCACTGATCACACTATGTTTGCCATGGACTATATGTTTATGAATCTCACTGCCCCATTCACGTTGAAACCCTAACCCATAATGTGATGGCATTTGAAGGATAAGCTTTGGGGAGTAATTAGGTTTAGATGAGGTCATAAAGATGGAACCCCATGATAGGATTAATGCACTTACAAAAAAAAAAAAAAAAAAGGGCAAGACACAAGATCTCTTTCTGCATGCATGCACCAAAGGCTGGCCATGTGAGGACATAACCAGGAAGAGAGCCATCACTAAGAACTCTACCATGCTGGTACCCTAATCTTGGACTTCCAGCCTCCAGAACATAAATGTGTTATTTAAGCCACCTAGTCTATGGCATTTGTCACAGCAGCCCAAACTGACTAAAGTAATATTATAATTGCCAGCATACATGCCCACATCAACAACTAGAAATACTTCACAGGCACAGGGACTTGTCTATGTGGGTTCAACACCATTTTCTTAGCACTGATGTGGTCTTTGACATACGCAGTATATAATGAATAATGAAACTTGCTGAAAATAGCAAGTTGAGTGTGCCACGAATGTGACACAGTTAATTAAATGTTCTAATAGAAACTTCATTAAATAATAATATTAAAGTTTCCTTGTTTGTGCTTTCTTATGCATTAAACATACTTTTAAGTCTAGAATTTACAGTGTTATTCCAGAATAAGGTTACTAAACATGTTTGGAAAAAGAATGAAAAATGACACCAAAAAGTGTTTTCAGAAGAGAGAACTTCTATTTGCATACTTTCATTCAAAATTTTAATTCAATATAATTCTTCCTTTTATTAAAATCAGGCATTGTAGCTTTCAAAATCCATATTTATTCCACCTTAAGTAGCAAGGCAAATCATAGATTTAACCTCAGCTCCAAGAATAAGAAAGAATTAGTCTATATCAATCATGGCTATTCTATTTCTTCTGTCATTAATTACTTTAGAGATGCATCTGTGATTCAACTCTGGCCAATGAGTTGAGACTCTTCATGGAGGATTAAGAGAGTCATAGGAAGTGGCTGCTGAATATGAATGAGGAGGAGGCAGTTCCAGTGGCCATTGCAACCATTTTGCTACTCATGAGAAGCAATCATGTGACATGTCACACAAAAAGAAGGAAAGAGCCCAGTGACCAAAAAGATTTAGAGCTGGGCCCAAACTGAATCACACCTGAAGCCCACCTAAAGTGATGTTTTTCAAATGTGGTCCAACAACCATATGCACCAAAATAACCTGGAGCATCATTAAAAATACAAATGTAATAGACTCACATGAGACTACTAAACCAGACTCTTAGGGATGAGTAAGAACCTCTGTTTGAAGCAGCATCTTCAGGTATACCATAAAATTTGAACTTCACTTAATACATACTGATATATGAGTGTTCTCAACAGTTCTAAGACCTTTTGACTTATGCAGCAAAATCATTTCATTTAAAATGATTATTAAGGATGTAGGAATATATATTCAATGATAATTGATGTGTTAAATTATAAACTGAATAATTCTGATGAGGCAACAAACAAGCTTACAAAGAGGACTTGTGAAATTGCTGTTACAAGGTAATCAACATAAATATGTGAAATTAGCACTTTGATCTTGCCTAACAGCTATGAGAAGAGATCATCTTAGTCCTTCAGTCTTGTCACTAGCAGGACTAATGTCAGCCTCCAGTGGCTCTGGAGCGCTTACAGATTCACTGCACCCAATTCATTTTTAGTTTTTTGGTTTGTTCTTTTCCACTGGTTGAGTAAATAAACAAATATAATGCTACTAGGAAAGATGTATTAAGTACTTGATATGTACCAGAACTTTGCAATGTACTGTCTCATGGGGAATGGAACATGGGGAACCGGTGCTGCAAAGATGCTATGTGAATAAATGTTCTCTTCTCTGATGCACAAGTATTGTGTTTCTATTACTGTATACACACATGACTGTGGCTTGTTAGTTTCCAAGAACAGTGATATCTTAGATCTGTACAGTTTCAGATTCAATAACTTCCCACCAATGCTTTTTATTCAGACTCATTATTTTCCACCTGCAGTATTGCTGTATTCAAACTTTCATCCAGGATCTTCTTCCACATTATCACTATCATACCTTTCCCAAAACACATCCCACAGCAATTTATATTTTCCCTCTTTAAAAAATGCCATAAAGTTCAACAAAGTACTACACTGTTAAAGAGCAGAAGCTTTGGAATCTGACAGTGTCTGGTTTCAAATCTAGCTCAAGTCATTTGCTATGTGACCTTAGTTAAGTTATTATATTTAACCTCTGTTAGCCTCAGTTTTCTTGTTTACCAAATGAAAATATGATAAAATATGCAAATAAGCAATTATTTCCTCATGGTTAGTCCCCAATAAGTGGTTGCTATTATCATATCACTGTTAGTACAATTGCTCAACACCTTAAAAATAATGTCCAAAACGCTAAGATTTCCCATCAGAGGGCACGATAATTTGGCTCCTAATATTCTCACCTATGCACCCTGAACTGCAGACATGCTGTGCTTTTCATCATCCTCAATGAATGCTCCACATTCACAAGTCTAAGACTCTATTTGTGCTTCAATTATTTTTTTAACCTAGAAGCATTTATTCTTCTCCACTATGGAAGCAACTGCTCATTCTTTACATCCTTGCTCCTCCATAAAGTCTTCTTTGCCAGCCTTGGGCAGAGTCAGTCACTCCTGAGCTCTGGCAGCACATCTCTAGCTAAGCTCTCCCTGCACTGGCTGCAATTACCAGCATTCATATAGACATCTGTCTTCCACACTCTGTCTTATTTTATGCAAGATGGGGTCAGGGAATTCTTCCTATCTGTCAATATCTGATAATTTTTTAAATAATTATTCATTCATCAGATTTTGATCATAGAAAATTTTCCTGGAGAAATAAAACTGCATAACAATTTTTGTTTTTTGGTCATTACTCTGTCAAGTAAAAATTTTCCAGTTCAAAATTTGCAGCTCTAAATTTGTATAAGAAGGTTTGATTCACATATTATTTTTACTGTTGACCTCTGAAATACATAATTTTACCAAATTTTCTAAAGAAAATTTCCCTAGCATCCAGCTGAATTCATCACTGGGATAATGGCTGGATCTAAATACTATGTCACACTACTTCAATATGCCCCAAGCATGTGTATGGATTTGTAATATATATATTTGGAGCACTGGGGTGGGGAGAGTTTGTGATAAAAATATGTAACAAAATTTACCATCTTAGCCATTTTTAAGTGTACAGGACATTATTGTTAACTATATGCATATTGGGAGAGAGATCCAAGATGGCCGATTGGCAGCAGCTCGGGATCGTAGCTCCCATTGAAGGCGCAGAGAGTGAGTGGACACCACATTTTCAGACGAATTTTTATTGCCCACGGACCAGGAGATTCCCAGCAGAGGAGCACCACGGGTCGCTGGCGTGACTTTTTGGCCAGTGCGGCCGTTTTGCAGGCGCCCCAGCGCGGCGGTTCTCAGTCCGGAGTGTATGGGACTAAGTGTCCTTTTAGTTGGCGTTTGGAGCTCCAGGAAAGCAGAGTCTCCCATTCAGCTGATTGAAAGGCGGACTGAGGTGGGGGAACCAGACTGGGAGATTCCCGAGCAGAAAAGCGCCACGAATCTTAACGCCGCTGTTTCAGCTGGCGTAGTGGGTCCCCGCAGGGGAAGGCTGGTCCCCCAACAACAACAACAAAAAAAACAAACAGCAATTGGAACTGCTGAGGATTGAGAGTTTCACAGCAAGTACAGCTGAACCCGGGAAGGTACAGCTCTGTGGGGGGAGGGGCGTCAGCCGAAGGAAAACTAAGAAACAGAAAAAATTTTACCACCAACAAGCTGGACGTCCACTCAGAGACCTAATCTGAAAGTCAGCAATTACACAGACGACAGGTGGATAAATCCACAAAGATGGGAAGAAACCAGCGCAAAAAGGCTGAAAACACCCGAAATCAGAATGCCTTTCCTCCTGCAGAGGATTGCAGTTCCTCATTACCAATTGAACAAGGCCTGATCGAGAATGAATGTGAGGAATCAACAGAATCAGGCTTCAGAAGGTGGATAATGAGAAACTTCTGTGAGCTAAAAGAACATGTTCTAGCCCAATGCAAGGAAACTAAGAACCTTGAAAAAAGGTTTCACGAAATGTTAATGAGAATGGACAATTTAGAGAGGAATATAAGTGAATTAATGGAGCTGAAAAACACAATACGAGAACTTCGCAAAGTATGCACAAGTTTTAACAGTCGAATTGATCAAGCAGAAGAAAGGATTTCAGAGGTCGAAGACCAACTTAACGAAATAAAACAAGAAGACAAGATTAGAGAGAAAAGGGTAAAAAGGAATGAGCAAAGTCTCCAAGAAATATGGGACTATGTGAAAAGACCTAATCTACGTTTGATAGGTGTACCTGAATGTGACGAAGAGAATGAATCCAAGCTGGAAAATATTCTTCAGGATATTATCCAGGAAAACTTTCCCAACCTAGCAAGGCAGGACAATACTCAACTCCAGGTAATACAGAGAACACCACAAAGATATTCCTCAAAAAGAGCAACCCCAAGGCACATAATCATCAGATTCACCAGGGTTGAAATGAAGGAGAAAATACTAAGGGCAGCCAGAGAGAAAGGCCAGGTTACCCACAAGGGGAAGCCTATCAGACTCAGAGCAGATGTCTCAGCAGAAACCCTACAATCCAGAAGAGAGTGGAGGCCAATATTCAACATCCTTAAAGAAAAGAACTTTCAACCCAGAATTTCATATCCAGCCAAATTAAATTTCATAAGTGAAGGAAAAATAAAATTTTTTACAAACAAGCAAGTACTCAGAGATTTCATTACCATCAGGCCTGCTTTACAAGAGCTTCTGAAAGAAGCACTATATACAGACAGGAACAACCAGTATCAGCCATTCCAAAAAACCCATCGGTAAGCTGCATCCAGACCCATCTCACATGCAAGGATATACAGAGACTCAAAACAAAGGGATGGAGGAAGATTTGCCAACCAAATGGAGAGCAAAAAAAAGCAGGAATTGCAATTCTCGTCTCTGATAAAATAGACTTTAAAGTAACAGAAACCAAAAGAGATAAGAAGGACATTGTATAATGATAGAGGGATCAATGTAACGGGAAGAGCTAACGATCCTAAGCCTATGCGCACCCAACATAGGAGCACCCAGATACATAAGGCAACTTCTTGGTGACTTACAAAGAGTCTTGGACTCCCACACAATAATAAAGTGGGAGACTTTAACACTATATTGAAAATATTGGACAGATCAATGAGACAGAAGGTTAACAAGGATACCCGGGACTTGAACTTAGACCTTGAACAAGTAAACTTAATAAACATTTACTGAACTGTCTACTCCAAACCCACAAAGCATACATTTTCTTCAGTAACACATCACATCTATTCTAAAAGTGACTACATGGTTGGGAGTAAATCACTCCCCAGCAATTGCATAGCATTTCATAGCTTTAAATGAAATATTGGTTGGCTGTTTGTTTGTTATTTTCCTCCCTTATTCCTTCCTGTCTCCATTGTATAACACAATTATTAGTATAAAAGAGCTTTTCAATACCCATTTTTAGACTGCATTCTAGCCTGGGCAATAGAGCAAGATTCCCGTTCTCTCTCCCTCTTTTTCTTCTTCTTTTTCCCTTTCTTTTATTCTCTTTTTTCCTTCTTTCTTTCTCTTTTTTCTTTTTTTCTTTCTAAAAAAAAAAACAACTATATGCATATTGTCATAAAACAGAGCTTTAGAAATTTCTCATCTTGCAAAACTAAAACTCTATACATAGTGACAATTCCTAGCCCCCTAGCAACCACATTCTATTTTCTGTTTCTATGAGTTCCTACTCCAGATATGTAAGTGGAGTCATCCGCATCATGAAGAAGTCTTTTGTGACTGACTTATTTCACTTAGCATCATATCCTCAGGGTTCATTCATGTGACAGGACTTCCTTTTCAGTGCTAAATAATACTCAGTCGTGCGTATATACCCTTTATCTGTTGATGGACACTTAGGTGCTTCTATATCTTGCCTATTGTGAATAATGCTGCACCAAACATAAGTGAACAAACATCTCAAAATTCTGTTTCCAATTCGTGTATTTAATACATCTTGAGTGTATAAGTGGTAACTTAGTAATGTACTGTTGAGTGATCAGAAATTTTACAATACTGATGTTTCTAACTGAAATTATCATGCAAATTTATGGCAGAGACATATATTGAGTAATAGTGTAAGATTTTTCTGTATATCATGCAGTAAAACAGGTCACATTATGCCTTGCTTTTCCTATCAATAATCTCCCAATTTATTAATAAAGCAAGTAAAAATATGACTATACCAGCATCCTCATTTTTAAAAAATGATATCACTGAACATATATATTCCAGAACATAGCTGGTTAGTCTAAATTTTACAGGGCTCATACTAACCATTATATCAAAAATAATGCTTTTTAAGATACATCAAGTCTTATAGCATCAGACTGAATAACCATGTAAAGTCTAAAATACAGATTAATAAAATTCCTCTCCTCTTCTCTTCTCCTTTTCCCTCTCCATCTCTGTCTCTGACTCTTCTTCCCTTCAAATCACATGCATGTACAGTAATGTTGAAAAAATATGAAATATACCCCTGATCCTATCTCTATAAAATATTTTATAATCTATTGCCATGATCAGAATCCAAGAAATTATGTAGCACATTAATTAAAAATATAGAATGACATTTGCATCCTTCTCAAAATGTTCAATTACATCTGCCTTTAAACCACTCTTGAATTGATTATTAAGCTTGGGGCCTCTACTGCTAGTTAAATTCACCTTTTATCATTAAGAAGTGTGCCAAAGAAATGTCACAATATAAAAAAGCAGAATAAAATTTTCAAGAATGTTTTGCTTATGTAATAAATATGTGATAATTGCCAACTTATCTAGAACTGGGAATCGTGTGTTGTGTGTGTGTGTGTGTGTGTGTGTGTTTCATAACATTTGCTGTAAATTATGGAATTGTGGACAACGTATTTTAAAAATCACATCACATGGATAATGAAATAGTACCGAGGTCTTCCTTCTCTTGATGAATAAATTCTAAGGAATCTTATGCCTCATAATAAAGATGATTATATCATAAATTTTTATATCAATGTAAGTCAGATTAGGATAACCACAGAAAAGAATTAAATTTGGCATCTTTGGGCATGTTTATATTTTTAGTCAACCAAATTATTGTGATAAATAAAAACAGAGTCTAGCCTCCCGGAAGAATTATTTATATCTGTAATAAGTGATCAACTTTTTCCTTTTTGTCAATAGAATTAGACATGTGGTTATATTAAGTAATAGAATTACTCTGGGGTTTTCATACATTTTAAAATAAAACTACCTGTGACAAGAGTAATTACTATACATATATATGTGTGTATATATATATATATGTAAATAAAAATATATATATACATATGTATATATAAAAACACACAGTAGTTTTTACGAAAACACATTAAAGAGAGTATATTTCATTTTTAACCTTTATCAGAAACATTAATAGCACAGATACATAAAATTCAAAGTTATAAAATTTTATTAGCAGAAATAGTGACTGAAAGGAACCAAGAACATGGAAATATATCAAAGGGCCCCCAAAATCTGTTCTTTTAATTTATCTTAATTCGCTCTTCCTATTTGCCATAGAACTCATTTACCCTGCTTGCTTTTACTCCCTTCCTTGACAACCATATTTTATTGACTGAATACATGTGTCGAAATAAACTACTCTTATCTCACTCTTTTTATGTCTTGTTATATTGAGAACAGTGCACACATATTTTCCCAAAAGGGAAATATGACAATAGGAAGCAACCATCCACATAAAATAGATTTTTTGCCTTTAGCTGAATTAAGTCACAATGCATTATGATGTTAATTACTCCCAAGTAAAATATCACATAATGTTACAATTTTACTGCAAATGTAGAATTACTTTTGAAATATTTTGAGCATACCTGTTGAAAACAGATCATAACTTTTAACATTTTGATATATAGAAGTATTTTATTTCTACTATTAGCAAATATACAAAATACAGTAGGTCAAAAAATGCTCATTTATTAGTGTCAGTCACATTTCTCTAAACAGCAAATTAGCTATCAGAGGATTAAAACTATAGCATGAAATAATCAAATTAAGTGAATAAAGGTCCTTTTATTATTTTTGGTTTTTAGAGACCGGGACAAGGTCTCATTCTGTCACCCAGGCTGGAGTGTAGTAGCAGGATTACAGCTCACTGTAACCTCCAACCCCTGTCTCAAATGATCCTCCCAGCCCCCCCAGATAGCTAGGACTAAAAGTGTGCAGCACAGTGCATACCTAATTTCTTTTTAAAAAATTTGTTGAGGAGATGAGGTCTCACTGTGTTGTCCAGGCTGGTAACTCTTGTCCTCAAGTAATTCTCCCACTTCGGCCTCTCAAAGTGCTGGAATTACAGGGATGAGCCACCACCCAGGCTAAAGTTATTCTTAATACAGAAATTAATAGTTTCCCATTAATTGTCTATATACTATAGTATCTACATTAAAATTCAGAATAGAGAGAATCCCTCCTGTTCTCTATCCTTCAGCAATTTTGTCAGCAGAGGTGACAATTTAGACCATAAGTAAATGAGTTTTTTGATTAATGAAACTGCATCACAGCCATCTTCGTATTTTTGTCTAGCACACAAGCCATCACACTAGTAGGTACTCAATAAATGCCATTGACTTGAAGCATGCCAGATATTTTTTTTCTTTTTTGAGACTGAGTCTCACTCTGTCACCCAGGCTGGAGTGTAGCAACCCAATCTAGGCTCAATGCAACCTCCGCCTCCCAGGTCCAACTGATTCTCCTGCCTCAGCCTCCTGAGAAGCTTGGATTACAGGTACCCACCACCATAGCCGATACTTATTACATAATATTTTGTACTATCTTTTGTCATGACTCTAGAATGAGAAGGAAGGCCTTTATTTTCAATGCATAGCAGCCAGAGCTAACACAAGGCAGAAATTACTCTAGGTACCGCTACATTGACTATTAAAAATCAAGGCCAGCATCTTATAATCCCACGCTTGCAATATCAGTAATCCCAGTGCTTTGGGACTCTGAGGCAGGAGAATCTTTTTGTTTTTTTTTTCACATAGTCTTGCTCTGTTGCCCAGGCTGGAGTGCAGTGGTGTAATCTCAGCTCACTGCACCCTCTGCCTCTCAGGTTCAAGCAATTCTCCTGCCTCAGCCTCTGGTGTAGCTGGGACTACAGATGCGTGCCGCCATTCCTGGCTAATTTTTGTATTGTTAGTAGAGACATGATTTCACCATGTTGATTAGGCCGGTCTCAAACTCCTGATCTTAGGTGATCCAACCACCTCAGCTTCCCAAAGTGCTTGGATTACAGGCGTGAGCCAACATGCCCAGCCAAGAGAATCTTGTGAGCCCAGGAGTTTGAGACCAGCCTGTACAACACAGCAAGACTTCAGCTCTACCAAAAAAAAAAAAAAAAAAATTGAAAAACAAAATAGCTGGACATGGTGGCACACACCTGTAGGCCCAGCTACTCAGGAGGTTGATGTGGTAGGATGGCTTGAACCTGGGAGGTCAAGGCTGCAGTGAGCCAAGACTGTACCACTGCACTCTAGCCTGGGCAATAGAGTGAGACCCTGTCTCTAAAAAAGAAAAAAAAAAAAAAGAAAGAAAGGCCAAGGGTATCTTTCTGTCATAATCAAGTAGCTACACATGCTTAGATCCTGATTTACTTTGTGTTTTATTTTTATTACCTAACAACTTTATTGACAGATAATTTACCTGTCATAAAATTCACCCTTTTTAAGTATACAAGTCAGTGATTTTAGAGCCTTCATGGAGTTGTAACCATCACTATGACCTGATTTTAGAACATTTTCATCACTCCAGAAAGAAATGTTGCACCCATTAACAATCATTCCCCATTCCTCATCCTTCAAGTGTCTGGCAATCACTAATCTACCTTCTGTTTCTGTGGATTTGCCTTTTCTGCACATTTCATGTAAGTAATCATAAAATTTGTAACCTTTTGTGACTGTTTTTTTTTCACTTATTGTGTTTTCAGTGTTCATCCATATTGTAACGTGTATCAGTATTTCATTTTTAATTGTCAAATAACCTTCTATTGTATGCATATATCACATTTTGTTATCCATTTATCACCTGATTGATAATTGGGTTTTTCCACTTTTTGGCTACTTGAATAAAACTACTATATAGCCAGGCATGGTGGCACTTGCCTGTAATCCCAGCTATTCGGGAGGCTGAGGCAGGAGAATTTCTTGAACCTGGGAGATGGAGGTTGCATTGAGCCGAGATTGCGCCATTGCACTCTAGCCTGGGCAACAAGAGCGAAACTCTAACTGACACACACACACACACACACACACACACACACACACACACACACACTACTACAAACATTCACACACAGATTTTTGTGTTGACATACGTTTTCATTTCTCTTGGGCATTTATCTTAGGAATATAATTTCTAGGTAGTATGGTAAGTCTATGTTTAACATTTTGAAAAACTACCAACCTGTTTCTCAAAATGACCGTACCATTCCACAATCCCACCAGTGATGTATGAGTGTTCTAATATTTCTACCTCCTCACAACACTTGTTATTGTCCTTATTTTAGCCATCCTAGGAGATGTGCAGTGGTATCTCATTATTGTTGTGATTTGCCTTTCTCTAATTACTAATATTGCTCTCAGTTGGTTACTAGACATTTGCATACCTTCTTTACAGAAACATCTATTGAATTATTGTGCCTATGCTTTAATTGGGTTAAATCGGGTTACTTGCCCTTTAATTGAGTTACAAGAGTTATTTATGTAGTATGTACAAGTGCCTTATGAGATACATAAATTGCAAATATTTTCTCCCATTCTGTGGTTTGTTGATTCACTTTCTTGACAGTATCCTTTGAAACAACACAGTTTTTAAATTTGGATAAAGTCCGATTTCTTTCTCCTCTTGTTGTTTGTGCTTGTGGTGTCATACCTAAGAAACCATTGCCTAATCCAAGACTGTGTAAACCTACTCCTGTTTTCTTCTAAGAGTTTTTTTAATTTTAACTTTTACATTTAGATCTATAATATATTTTGAGTTAACTTCTGTATATGTCATAATTTCCGCCTGAAGTAGGTTCTAAATTCATTCTCTTGCATGTATCTAGTTGTCCCAGTCCCATTTTTGAATACTATTTTTTACCAATGAGTTAGCTTAGTATCCTTTTTGAAGATTCTGTGTCTTCTTAAAGACAAACATATTATCCACTGAGACTGCAAACAAATTTTCTAATGTTTCTATTATTATATCTTTTTTAATATTGCAGTTCATTTTTATGAGTTTCTTGTGGTTCTCACCCCAAATTCTGTTAAACTGAAACGAATTCCAAAATGATTTTCAAAGATAATGATTTCTGAGGATCTAATCTTTATTTGCTAGGTATTTTGCTAAGCATATCATAACACTATGAAGGCAGTTTTAATGCACACATTCATTTTGTTACAAGCTTTACTTATGGTGTCCACTCATTTGAAAAGAATCTGTGAGCAATAGCTGGACTAATTATGAAAAATTAGACTGCCTTTTTTTTTTTTTTTTTTTGGAGATGGACTCTCACTCTGTCACCCAGGCTAGAGTGCAGTGGCGTGATCTCAGCTCACTGCAACCTCCACCTCCCGGATTTAAGCGATTCTCCTGCCTCAGCCTCCCCAGCAGCTGGGACTACAGGCACAAGTCACCACGCTCAGCTAATTTTTTGTATTTTAATAAAGATGGGGTTTCAACGTGTTGCCCAGGCTGGTCTCAAACTCCTGAGCTCAGGCAATCCACCTGTCTAGGCCTCCCAAAGTGCTAAGATTAAAGGCATGAGCCACCGCACCCAACCTAGACTGCTTTTAAGCCTCAAAATTCATGAAGATAAAACAATGGGTGTAGTAGACAGGTCTTGCCTTGGAGCTGCCTGATAGGCATTGGCTTTGCTAATAACATGCAGTTTCATTTTAGGAAATCACTGTCCCTCCCTATGTGATACCTTGGTGGAACAGTAAATCAAGGTATTCTACCCTCCCACTATGAACACCCAAGAGGTTCCTGAAGGTTTCCTCTGGGTTCTTTTTTGTTGCCATTCATATATAGGTAACATGCAGGGGCAACTTGAAATATTGGATCTTAGAAATTCAAGCAGGATGATGCAAGGGCAGAATAAACAATTTGAGTTCATTTATCCCCATAAAGCTGCCAGGAAAGAGATAATTAAAATGATTTTACTCCCAAGAGCAATACAGATATTCCTGGTTCCTGTCTATTGGAAGCTTGGTTATAGAATTCCGTTCATCCTGAGAACTACACCATAAACTTCAAATTCATGTATTTGCTTAAAGTAACGGCAGTATTTCATTGCTTGAAAAAAAGAATCCTCACTTATATCATCAATTCCAAAGATATTACTAAAGATTTTGATCTTGTTTTCTAATATTTCTCCTTGAATGAAAAATAAGCAGCATTCTCAAAAATATAGTTGGATAAATACAAATTACACAATTGCTTGATTTAATAGGCTTGTTTTAGCAGGTGGATTTTAACATCATTAATATATCATAACTTGTATTCTTGCCTGGAAAACACCACCCCACTAACTTCCATACATGAATACATTCCTTACATGCTTTTGACTGAAGTTAGCCAAACTCTTTTCCAGGCACTTTTCAAGTGAATATTAATTAGCAGAAGATGCCAAAACCAGAACTGGATTTTCACATGAGTTTTTAATTTAAAAGTAAGAAAAGCAATGGGTTATGAGATTTTTTTTTACTGCCCAAACATATGGGAACTATCACATTAACTGGATGAAGTGACCTGTTGCTGGATGACTAAAGGCCTAGTGGCATTCACGATGCAAAGTTCCTCACTTCTCACGTCCATATTTCCCATGTACCCCCCAAGAAGAAACAAGCACTGCCATGTAGGAAACTGTGTGTATGATCATCAGTTAATGAAGCCCTAGATTGACTAATCCTATGCAAAGTTTAACTCAAACCATTCATCTACTTTTTAAGCACACTGTATTAGTCTTCTCAGGTTGCCATAACAAAATATCACAGATAGGGCAGCTTAAACAACAGAAATGTATTTTCTCATAGTACTGGAGGCTAGACGTTGATGTTCAAGATGGTTGGGCTGGTTTCTGATAAGGCCACTCTTCCTGGCCTGTACATGACTGCCTTCTCGCTGTCCTTACTTACATGGCCTTTCCTCCGTGCACACTTAGAAATCCATCTCCTGTGTATCTTTTTCTTTTCATAGGATATCAGTATAGTTCAATTAGGATTCCACCCTTAAGGCCTCATTTAGCCTTAATTGCCTTCCTAAAAGCATTAACTCTAAATATAGTCACATTGAGAAGTTACAGCTGCAATATATGCATTTTGGGGACACAATTTGCTCCATAACGCATACTTATTTTGAAACCTTCATTGTGTTTATTGCCACTCTGATTCCTCTCTCTTTTCATCTTCTCCATAATCTTATATTTGTTATATTCATTACACATTCCTTTCTACTTCTTATTTTCTTCAGCTTTTTATAGCCCAGAGATATCACAACATATACATAAGTATGCCTCCCTAGGGTATTCACAATACTAACATTGACACATCACTGCTTCTCATTCGTAATCACTGAGCACACTTGTTTAAACAGAGAGCTAGCAAACAAAACAAAATCTAGAATTCTTAAGATGTACACACTTCATTTTAACATCTCCTTTACTGTTAGTCTTCACATTCTTTTTTCTGGTTGTCCTCCAGAATACTCACCGTTATTCAATTCTATCATTACACGGATATTAAATGCATTAAATTCATGAATTTTCTATTTGTCAATGTGCCAGAAATGTACAGTAATATGAGCAAAATATATATGGTGGTTTTAATATATGTATGTAAATTTATGTGACCCTTTTCCCATCAAGAAGTAGGGTCTATATCCACTTGCCTTGTTCAGTCGGGGCAAGGATCCAGTCTGGAGCTCTGGTCTCTTCCTGGTGGTTATTTTTCCTCTGTGTGAGCAATGAGTTTGTGTCCATGCATTTGAGAGTCTTCTGGGCAGTATCAAGTCTCAGAATCTAATCCATGTTCCTAAGAGTCGGCTTGAATCTGGGTGGGATAGACTGCAATGGTCCCCAAAGACATCCAAATTCTAATCACTGAAACCTGTCAATATGTTTTGTTACATGTCAAGAGGGAATTAAGGTTGTGGGTGATTAAGGTTGTTAATCAACTGATCCTGAGACAGGTGAGTTGTCCTGGATTAACTCCGTGGGCCATGTAACCACAAGGGTCCCCAAAGTGAAACAGGATGGCAGGGAAGTCAAAAATTTGAAGATGCAACGATGCTGGTTTTGAAGATGGAAGAAGGGATCATGAGCCAAGGAATACAGGGGATCTTCAGAGGCTACAAAAGATAAGGAAAAAGATTCTCTGCTAGACCCTCTACAAGGAACACAGCTTTGCTGATATCTTGATTTGAGCTTCTTGAGACCTATTTGGATTTCTGTCATCCAGAACTGTAAGATAATAAACTTGTGTTGTATTAAGCCACTAGTTTTCTGCTAATTTGTTATGGCAGTGATAGGAAACTAATGCAACTACTTTGACCAAGAGAATACAGTAGAAGTGATGCTAGGTGACTTCCTATACTGGCCCATAAAGAGCTGTTCAGATTCTACTTTCTTCTGACTTGCTCATGAAGTCCTGAAACAGCCAAGTAAAATATCTAAACATTCCACTTCTACCGCACTCTGAGTAACTGCAGACCCCATAGAGAGGCCATGTTTGGGCACTCTGGTTGGAAGCACCGGCTAAGTCTTCAAGTCATCCCAACGTAGGCATTAGACATGTGCACAAAGAAAATCTTCAGAAGACTTCATCCCCTGGACATTAAAATAGCCCTCTGCCTTTTTAGTTTTTCTAGGTAATGCCTGAGACACCATGGAACAGAGGCAATGCATGCTTATGTTTGGACTATGCCCTGTCCAAATTTCTAACACATGTAATCCATGAGCATACAAAATAATGGTAGTTTTATACCACTAAATTTTGAGGTGTTTTTGGAAAAACAAGCAATTGGAACAGACTTTGGTTTCTGGTAGTGCGGTGTTGCCATAACAAACCTACAATACATAGCAATAGATTCTGAGAAGAAATGTGGTCTTGTGCCTAATGAAATTTACAGTCTATGGGGAGGTACAGATGAGTAAATATTCAATAGCAATAAATAATTAAAAGAGCCACAATAGGGTTGAAGTGGCCACACTGGGTACATATAGCAGGAGCACCTAACCTCATCTGTGGTGCTGAGAGATGTTTTCCTCTGCACGATAATATCTCCATTGAAGTCTAACAGGAAGGGAGAGGATGTTCTGAACCAAAGGAAGGTCAGGTAGGAAGGCTTGGGGGTCACACAGTCATGTAATATTTGAGAACATAAATTAAGTTCTGTATGCCTGGAGCCTAGAATGTGAGGAAAGGAGAGTCTGAAGCTAAAACTCAGGCCTTGAAACACTTCATATGACACACCAAGTAATTTGTTTTTTATCTGAGGGGCTAGACCACGATGTTTTAAAGAGGGAGGTGGACATTACATGTTAAGCTTAGCAATATCACATTAACCAAAGTAGGAAGAATGGGTTAAGAGGTAGTAGAGACAAAGCAGAAAGCTATTTAGAACAATCTAGGGCAGCGAGTAAGTGGGCTTAGGAGTTAGTTGCTATAAAGATGAAAAGTACTAAAGAGATTTTAGAACACATTAAACCGTAAGAAACAGTAGATACCAAAAAGGAAGCCCGGTTTCACTCTTGGGCAAGTGACTGAATGGTGGCACCAGTCCTTGACAAGAACCAAAAAGAAGACCAGCTAGTGAGAGAATATGGTAAATCACAATAAAATATCTGGCTCCCTATAAATACAAAATTTTTTAAAGTTATATTATAAGCATGAGAAATTAACTGATTTCTCATATGAGAGTATCTTTTAGGGATGTTTTTAAAAATGGATGCTTAAAGAAAAACAAAAAGAAAATCCAAGTATATTTATGTATTAAAGACAAAAGCATTAAGAAATTCACCTTTTAGGAAAGCAGTAAGGCCAAAAAAGAAATCAATGTTTGCTATTTCTAGCTTTTATATTCAATACGTAAATATTCCCATCAGAAGGAAGAACCTATTCTTTAAGAGATGGCCTTTACAAAAGAAAAGACACCAAGACTCAGCGCTGTAGTCTTTCAGGAAATGGAAATCAATAGGAATCTTCAGTCTCATGTGTTTGACATTACTTAACAAGCCATCATGTGGCCAGACAGCCAAATTATCCCTCATATCACAATGTAACACACCTATATTGAGAGGCCAGATTTGCTATACTCATCAACTAAAAATAAACACTTCCTTACTTACCACAATTTCCCACTTAGCTCAATGAAACAACATAATATTCATTTTGATTGACAAAATATTTTCAGATCTAATTACAATTTCCACAGTTCTGAACATGTTGTGTTTTCAATATGAATTCCACCACAATTGGATAATTCACATATCAATACAAATCTAGGGCACTGGTGATATAAAATATCTGTATTGTTGCCCATGTAGTTGATAAATTGGTAGGATCAGAGTTAGCTTATTTTGTTACAGAGTAGCATTAATAATACCAAGATCAAGAGCTTACTTCCTTTTTAAGGAAGGTAAAATTGCTTTCTTCAGCCTCACAGAGGCCAATACATTCATAAATGCATATCACTGATTACAAGGACATTCTTGCATCAAGAGTGCATTATGAAAAGTCCACTGAGATTTCTAGAAAATCAAATTAATGTTTATACCTGGGGGACTGTATCAGTAGCTCTCTTGTTGGCCCACAGACTATTCAGTCAGCACTGTACATAAATAGTGTTTTAACACCTTGGCATTTTTCAGTCTTACTATTGAAGCATTTACTTTAATTTTGCCATACTTTACAATCTCCTAGTTGTGTACATTTGTGATTTTCTAATTTTGCACTATGAGCTCCACCTTGACACTTACTTGCCCCCGACAATCAGCACCATCTCTCCATCTACATCACTCTATTCCTTACTCAAGCATAACTCAGACCTTCCGTCTCACCATATGGCCTTCAGTTCTCCAGGACTCCATGTTCTACAAACTCCAGGTGGGCACCTGGACCACTCTTCTCTTGGTTCAAGCCCTCGTCACATTCCAGCTCATCATGGAAAGCCTAGCCAAGACCACTCCAAGTTTTAGGGCTGCAGTGTCAATGGCCCACTTAACATTACCACATGAACGTCTCCAGGCATCTTAAATGTAAAACTACGTATGGACCCTATCTGCATCTTCCCACCCATCTTGATCAATGATTTCTTCTTCCCATAGCTGCTTATCCTTGGGGATTTCTCCCTTTCCTCATCTGACACCAAGCTCTGTCGATCCTACCTCAAAATACTAGTAAAAGCATTCTAAAGCTACCTAGCTGCTACATTAACCGATACCCTCCATTTCATCTAGAAGAGCACACTGATTCAGGACCATGGCACTCTGAATACTTGCAGCTAATATGAAGTTAATTTCTAACATTTTCATTCCTTCTATTCAAATCATATCCTTATCAGAAGTCAGTTGTGTTTGTTTCCAAACCTGATTATATCAATTGTACTTATTATTGAAATTATATTTTCAATCAATTATTACATAAACTGGTGAAATCTGCACTTTAAAAAGTTTGGTTCTGAAAAAACTAAGTAGAATATTTTGGAAAATCACAAAGAAAAATTGCTAAATGAGTTATTTTTAAATCACATATGTGCAAAATTGGAAAATAAATTTTTAAATAGAAATTTCTGGGCTCTCATCCTCATCCCTGTCTCATAAAAACCTTTACAGATGTCTTTTAAATTCTCACTTCTCTTCAACAGAATTAAAACTAAAAATCATAGAGGATAAAATTATGGGTATTGTTCATACAAAATGAAACCAAACAAAATCAATCCAGAACTTTGACTTATATATTCACATTTCAACAAATGGTCCCAACACTGCATCAAAAGATTGGCAATAAATATTTATATGTTGTAAGTTAAAATGAAATATTTAAGATAAGTATATATTATTTAGTATTTCCCTTCTTTAACCAGCTTTTTCAATTAACCAACCAACTAGTGCAAATTTCATTAGGTAATATAAATAATAATAGCTAACATTTACTGATATCAACTACACCAAACACAGCAATCATCCCCATTTTACAGATAATGAAACTGAGGGATTGGCCAAGATGGCTTGAATCTTTCCACTTCTATCCATTGCCACCTAGTCACCCTTAGCTGTATTTCTTCCACCTCACTCCTTCTCTAGCTTTCATTAATCAATAACTAGCAGAGAAAATAATATTTTCATAAACTCAACTGTGATTATGCCAATGGCCTACTTAAAATTCTGCAATATTTTACACAGGAAAAAAAATACCCCAAATCCTTACAATGGTTTCCAAGGTCCTTCACGACCCAGCACTTACATCTTTCTTCATTTTTATCTTACAACACACTCTACCTTCCTCACTGCAATCCAGATACCCTGGTCTTCTCCTGGTTTTGGCAATGTGCCAAGCCTTTGCCTGTCTCCAAAAATTTTCCTGCATTGTTTACTCTGTTAGGGAGGATTCTTTTTTTCCAGTTTATCTTCATTCTTTAGATTTCAACTTGACTATCAATTCCTCTCTGAATTATCACTTTAAATCACCTTCCTTTATTAATAACTGCTCACAGCACCCAGTACTTTTCTTTTGTAAGACATTGTAATTGATGAATACATATTTATTTGTGTGATTATTTTATTCCTGTCTTTCCAGGGGGAACAAGACCCATGTCTATTTTGTTAACCTCCGCAGTACCTCCCAAAATGCTTTTGACTTAGTAGATACATTCACAAATAATTGCTGACTGAATCAGTCTATCAATGTTTATATTTGAAGTACCGAACAGAAGCAGATCCCAGAGAGTTTTCAAACGGTCACCTAGTCCATGAAATCTTCACTATCAAAATGCTGACAGTCATTTATTTCAGTTTTGTTGTGAAATATCTCCAGAAATAGGGACTCCTCCATGACCTGCTTTATATCCTGTTTCTATTGTTATATTTAAGATGTTTAATTTATAAATTCATTGTTATATTTAAGATGTTTAATTTATAAATTCAGAATTATATTCTTCCCTTTTAAGGATTTAGCAAATCTACTCAGTAATATCTGTATAATGTTAACATCTTCACTTAAGTTCTTCATTTAGGCATACAGTAAAAATACTAAATATATAAGTTCTTTGACTTAGAACCCTTTGATTAGAATAGTATACCAAAAGTTAAAAATAGTTCCTATAGCCAGTAGCCCATCTATATACAAGAACACCTCCCTCATCTCAGGAACTACACTTGGGAAAATATCAAATCCTCACTCAAGTTCTATCCTAGTGAAATGTAGACACAATTCTGGCAAGCATGGCTTACCGTCAGAATCAGTAAATAAAGATTGGCTTTCTAGAAGTAGGCACATTGCCAGCAGTAAGGAATAAGAGTAGAAATGAGAATTTTTTTAAAAAAGACAGCTGTCTGGACCCATTTAGTACATAGTCAAATGGGGCTACATATTTTAATATACCTTGAGGACAGTGTTGTGTCACTCACTGGGCAGTAAAATAATACACATCTCTAATGGTGACCCTGTATCATAAAGAGTTTATATTATATTTACTATGCACTTCTTCACAACACAAAGATGTGAGAAATAGACTATAGGAAAAAATCACCTAAAAACTGTGTTTATTGGAATGCACCATTTCCTGACAACATGTCAGAAAAATCAAGGTATTACTATATCTCTGAGTTTTGTGCTCCATGTCTTATTAGAATAAAACAAAAAATAGGCTATATAAAGTTTGGAACATTATCCTAAATACTAGACACAAATATGAAAACACAAAGTACCATAATGAAAAATTCGTTGTTCTAATTCAGTGATTTCATCATTGTGAAGTGTTCCTCTATTGAGAGCATGACTTGGATAAACAAGGAATATAATAAATACAAGGAATATAAGAAACCCCCCCACACACAAACACATATATATATGATTCACATATACAATACCTTTAGATGCTTTGAAAGCATATTCTTTACAAATTGCAAATAAGAGCCCCAAATAAACACAGCAATCAGAAACCTCCTTCATCAAGAATTAGACTAATTCAAATACTCATTACTAGAAACGTAGTTACCAATCAAAACTGTATAGAAATTATCAAACATCAAGGATAGAAATTATAATAAAGTATACTATATCCCAGATGTTGTTTTAACTAAAAACTTCATCAGAGGGATCTAATTTAATCTTCAGAGCAAGGCTAGCAGGTAGGTACTAATATAACCTCCATTTAAAGTTGAAAACATAAGGCACAAAACAGTTTACAAGTTGCTTAAAATTGTACAGCTAGTACATGGCAAAGGTAAGATGAGAATCCTGGAAGTCAGTCTTCAGAACCCACTTTTAACTACTACCAGAACAGCATTGATGAGGTATTAACTGTACCCATAAATTAAATAGCTTTATTTCATTTATATGGAGTTAAGCTGAATAGACATAAAGTGATAGAAAACAAAATTCTGGAAAGTACTTTTTACTTGAACATTATTGTATATGAAGAAAGACATAAAAACACCAATGAAGCCGCTACAGTGGCTCATGCCTGTAATTCCAGCACTTTGGGAGGCTGAGGCGGTGGATGACTTGAGGTCAGGAGTTTGAGACTAGCCTGGGCAACATGGTAAAACCTTATCTCTACTAAAAACACAAAAGTTAGCTGAGCATGGTGGCACGTGCCTGTAATCCCAGCCACTTTGGAAGCTGAGGCTGGAAAATCAGTTGACCCTGGGAAGTGGAGGTTGAACCCAGGATGCAGTGAGCTGAGATCATGCCACTGCACTCCAGCCTGGGTGACAGAGTAAGACTCTGTCAAGAAAACAAAAAACAAAAAGCAAAAACCACCAATGATTTAACACAAAATAATGTAAATAAGGTAGATTCAATCATCTGGAAAAAGTCCTACTACCTCAGTAATCTAAAAATATTTTACTGTTTTAAACAAGAACTTATAGAAAGTGTAGCAGCATGGTCGTCTTCAAACTGCCCCACATGGCAGCTGAGCCAATGGCGTATAAACAAGTGTGCTACTGTATAAATTAACAATATAACACAGTCATAACCAATGTTTTAGAATCAGAACAGTCAAAAGGAAAGCATTATAGATGTAAATGAGGATCAGCTGAATCTCTCAAAATCTCAGATAAATTTATGTAAAAGAATTATTCCTTATGATAGACATCTTTTGCCTAGCAACTAAAGTACTGTATTTCCAGCTAAACAATGACAACTCTCTAAAAAACAGGTAGTAATACACCTTGTTAGCACCAGAATTCTCTTTGCCTGGGAATCTGCAACACTCGGGAAAATAAAAAAGCCTGATTTTTGCTAGACAACTCAAAAGCATTCTGAGGGTTTTGTTGGGTCCTTTAGTTTGTTTCTATACTGTAATCTGCCTCTCCAATACCTGAAGCAAATTTTCAAACTCCAATATTAATTATTAAATGTAGATCATTTTGGCATTTCCCTTCTCCATACTTTCTGGTCAATTTCTTTAGCAATTTCTAGGAGAAAAGTAGAAAAGGAAAGTACAAAAGGTCAAAAACCGAAGTCACCCAAGTGTAGTAACGAACTTATTATTTTCTTTGCCTGAAATGCCTTCCCCCTTGTCCCTGCCCATCTCAGTCTTTTGGTCTGAGTTGCCCTATTATGGACCTTCCTCTGATATCAGCACCTTCCTGGAATTGAATTTAAATGGGCCACTCTTGTTGGAAATGTTTTTTATATTGTACTTTAAATTCTGCGGTACATGTGCAGATCTTGCAGGATTGTTGTATAGGTACACACATGCCATGGTGGTTTGTTGTCTCCATCCCCCCGTCACCAACATCAGGCATTTCTCCCAGTGTTATCCTTCTCCAACCTCCCTGTGCCCCACTGCCCCTCCCCTAGGCCCCCATCCCCCAATAGACCCCAATGTGTGATGTTCCCCTCCCTGTGTCCATGTGTTCTCATTGTTCAACACCCACCTATGAGTGAGAACATGAGCTATTTGGTTTTCTGTTTTTGTGTCAGTTTGCTGAGAATGATGGTTTCCAGACTCATCCATGTCCCTACAAAGGACACAAACTCATCCCTTTTTATGGCTGTATAGTATACCGTGGTGTATATGTGCCACATTTTCTTTGTCCGATCTATCACTGATGGGCATTTGGGTTAGTTCCAGGTCTCTGCTATTGTAAACAGTGTTGCAATGAACATATGTGTGCATGTGTCTTTATAATAGAATGATTTATAATCCTTTGGGTATATACCCAGTAATGGGATTGCTGGGTCAAATGGAATTTCTATTTCTAGATCCTTTAGGAATTGCCACACTGTCTTCCACAACGGCTGAACTAATTTACACTCCCACCAACAGTGTAAAAGTGTTCCTATTTCTCCACATCCTCTCCAGCATCTGTTGTCTCCAGATTTTTTAATGATCGCCATTGTAACTGGTGTGAGATGGTATCTCAATGTGGTTTTGATCTGCATTTCTCTAATACCATTCAGGACATAGGCATAGGCAAGGACCTCATGACTAAAACACCAAAAGCAATGGCAACAAAAGCCAAAATAGACAAATGGGATCCAAATAAACTTAAGAGTTGCTGCACAGCAAAAGAAACAATCATTAGAGTAAACCAGCAACCAACAGAATGGGAAAAAATGTTTGCAATCTACCCATCTGACAAAGGGCTAATATCAAGAATCTACGGAGAACTAAAGCAGATTTACAAGAAAAAAACAAGCCCATTCAAAAGTGGGCGAAGGATATGAACATTTTTCAAAAGAAGACATTTATGAGGCCAAAAACCATATGAAAAAATGCTTATCTTCATTAGTCATTAGGGAAACTGTTTTGATTTTTGAGCTCCCCAAATTTGAATAGCTAACCAGATTTCTGGACCAGATGAAGCACAGAGTAGAATAAAATAAGTACAATGTATTTAGAATCTTAACTCATTCACGAGTTCCAAAAAATGAAGTGACCACCTGACAGAATGATCATTCGGTAATATCCCCTGTCCTTGGTGACAAAATGCACCTAAGCATCTTTGGAAAAGCTCTCACACCTGACAAAGAGGAAGGCTTTGCAACCTGCAGCTACCCAAACAGGCTGGCCTCCATAGTGTGAGAACATCTGGGAACCTGGAATCCAAAGTTATCATTGGATTTTAAAGACCTTCACAGATGCTTTGTATCTTGAAGAGGATAGCAGAATTCAAAACCACCAGAATCCTAATTTTTCCAGTGGCAAGTGCAATCCTATTCTTAAAGGAACAATATGTCATAAGCAAAGTAGATTAGGAATGGCTGGTAACAAATACAAGCAGATAGGGCTACAGCAATTCATTCATCCACTCATTCTTTTATTAATTTACCCATCTACTTAGTCACCATCATGATATAGTGGAAACATTTTTGCCTTTCAAGCTGAAAGGCTTGAGTATATGCTCAAGCTCAAATTTGAACATACACTCAACTCAAATTTTACTCTACAAAGTACCAGTTCAATGGCTTTGTACTAGTTAGTTAATTGTAAACATCAGTTTCAATAGAAGAGAAATAATTTTTGATTTGTTCAGGATTGTTCTGAAGGTTAGAACAACACATGTATTTAATAAACACTTCTTAACTGCCTTCTATGTGGCAGTGACTCTGCCAAGGGCAGGGGATACAGCCGTGAATAAGAGAAACATGGTTCCTCAGAAGGTTTGCAAAATGCCTTCATGACTGCATAAGCAAAAGGGAAGGGCTTTAAAAATGGTTGCTGATGCTGTCACTGTTAATATTTATTAATACTATTAGTATTATTTAATAATTAGTACTTAGTAATAATAATTAAATAATACTGAGCTGAGAGCTAGGCACCTCTCTCCATTGAGGGACATACTATACCACTGCTGTCTACAATCCGCCCAGAAATAAAATGAGTTTAAGTGAAGATATAGTTATGAGAAAAGAAAGGAAGATAACCACTGAACGGACCCCCCTGGAACCCACAAACATGGCTTGAACTCCACTGGGAAAAACACCTTAGTTTGAGATAAAGATGCCGAAGTCTCCTCTGTTGGTCTGGATTTCGGGCTGGGAAAAGATTTCTCAAGTTAAAGGTTGACCAGCAAGAGACTTACATTGCTTCAAAACCTTCAACCATTATGGTTGGTGACTTTTTCTGACTCTGTGACCTTTCTTTACTTTCATTAGATGACCAGGGAATAGCACTACTCCCCCATTTTTTAAATCCTGGAGCCCAGCTAATCTTTCTCAGGAAAGAAGACAAGTAGACAATGCCTCTTCATCCAATTATCTATTGCCCAGAGCAGGTGCAAATTTGCTTTTGGGGACCCAAACGGTAGAATGGAAAGAGGCACTGTGGTTGCAGAAAGAGGGACACAGCCTGACCAAACAGTCTCTAAGCTAGTCACTAAAATTAATGATGTAGAACTAACTAAAATCAGACAATAGTCAGATATGCATTGAAAAAGCTATGTCATTGTGTAATGAGACCAGATATTCCTGCTCCATTCAGATGCATGAGTAGATAGTACAGAAAGGAAAACATCATTAGTTACAACAAATGAAACAAATTAAGAAAGTACTGTACTGTGAAAGGTATTTTTATAAGTCTAATATTTAACTGAGTATTCAGAGTTCCTTCAACATGTAATTGACTACTATTTATTAATGATATATTATACTTTAGCTACTGTCAAACTCCAATAGGAGAAAGAGTACATTTGATTTGAAAATTAGAGTTCACTGCTGACATACACAGTTTCAGTAGAGAGACAATGACAGAAGTCAGAGTAAAATTGATTAAGGAAAAATGGCAGATGGAAACAGAATAAGTAAATATTGCCTCTTCTTTTAAGAGATTTAGAAGAAGAATGAGAGACTTAGATATGCAGAGACAGAGACAGAGAGAGAAAGAGACAGGCAGACAGACCATGTGTTCTCTTCCCCTTTCCAAGTGAAATTCTTACATTGTCAAGTAACTCTACAAATCAATTAGACAAAATATACTAAAAAGTGTACAGCCTACATTGTACTAAATCCATAATCCACTTTAATCTATTATTTTCAAAGTGTTTTATTCAGTCCCCTCTGGCCTAATTACTACCCTTTCTTTCCTTATAATTACTTTAATATGACTTTTCACAATATAAACTCTCAGTAAACTTATTACTGGAAATTAATGGGACATGGACTTATATGTGATGAGAACAAAATTATTAATTTAGCAATGTTAACATACTTCTCGCTTTTTGCAACCCATCATAGAAAGTTGTGTAATTCAGTTTCTTATTGCTACCCATGACCCATTAATGGATAATAAAATCAATTGGATGAGTCATATCCAAAGTTGTTTTAAATGCAAGAGGATATAGTGGAAATGTTAGAGTCCACTGCATTATTTTTTTCATCTCTTTTCACTTGCATGTGTATTTTTCTGAACTGAGAAGTATAATGTGTTTCTTTCTGTAAGTGATGATTGAAGGAAGTTTAGAAGCCATACTAAAACTACAAGTTTGATTTTCCTTTACTTTCTTCCTAAATGGGAAGAACACTTTCCTAAATTTAAGGAACTGAAAAACAGGGAAAGTTATATTTTTAAAAGGCAGATTGTGAAAAAGGAATTAAGGGAATTAATTTGAAAAAAGAAGAGCTGTGAATTAAAGAGAAAAGGGAAATTTAATAAATGGTGATTGTGAGGTACATATTTAAATTACTTTAATGTCTGTTGAAGATCAGAATAAGTAAATAATATATTTTTAATTATTTGGCCTATAAGCTTTGCTTCTTGCATACTCCTCTGATTCACAGTAATGGGTTTCTAGGTTACTAAAAGCACATATGTGCATATTTACACATATATGCTCACTTATATAAACATTTATCATGATTAGAAAAGATTACTTAATAGCTCCTTATGGAAAAAGAATTTGTGTGTGCACGCACATGTGTTTTTAAGAGATTATAGTTAAGAGAATAATCTTTGCAGTCAGACAGTTAGTCCTCACTTTACTTCTCATGATATACACTGGGCTAACTATCCAACCTCTGTAAAATCCAATTTTCTTCTTGAGGCCCATTAGGAAGCTTTAAAAATCAACTAAGATATTAAAGAACTTAGTAGAGCATCCCAGAACCCAGAATATAGTAAGTTATCAATATATGAAAGTGTTTTAGTATTAAAATGATTTCATACATTGTAAAAATGGTCTAAGGCAGATAACCCAAATATATAGTTAATCACAATCAAGAAGAAATTAGAAGATACAAAAGAGAATTTTTCTGGGGTAAGTGATTAGACAAGGACTAGCACCATTCAGAAATTCCATCATTACTGCCAGTTCATGTGACCACTGTATTCATAATAATTTTTAAAACTGACATGTGCAAAGTAAAATGGCTAGATTTTTCCCTGTGATCCAATTTCCAATAATAAATGATAATTTAAGCTATAATTAACTACATAAGCATCCACTGACAGCACAGGAAAGCTCTAAGTGTGCATCAGCCAGGTTAAAATATAAGGCAGCAAGACAGACACAGGAATAGGATACTAAAGATTAAGTTTTAACTTATACATTCTGCATGACACTCATTAAACTACATCATACCTTGGAAAAGATAAGCAGACTGGCATACACATTATTTGTTGAATGTGGAGAAATTGGGAAAATTGAGGGTTGAAAAGATCTGATCAAGAAAGTCTAAGAAATTAATTGCAAAACAAAAAGTTGAAATAACTGTTAATACTTCAAGCTCACAGTCCTGTTGTAACTTGCGTAAGTCCTTTCTAATTGGCTTGTCTAGCAAATTCCTCTGTCCAAGAACTTTTAACGCTTATTCACACAAGGGTCTGCCTACATGTTAGAGAGACTTATGGTGACCCATGATTCTACCCAGGTGTCCTGTAAAAGGTGAGGTTTCTGAGACATCTTTGAGTTAGCCAGTAAATCCATGCTCCAGTGGTATATGATTCTAGATAACTCATAGACATTACGAACAAAAAGAAGTCTGTGAGAAAAATACTATCTAGCATAGTTCCTGACACACAATAGGTGCTCAACAAGTGTCTGCTGGAGGGAGGCAGGAAAACAGGTACAATAAGACCTATAGTCTTATGCAACATCTACCCCATTGCATTCTGTAATAGAATTTTCCCTCAAATTCTAAAAGAAAGATCTGTTCTTATTGCTTGTATAAAAAGGTCCATACTAAATATTAGAGTCTCTTGCATTTAAAAGAATGAGTAGGCATAAAAGGGCCATTAGTTTATAGTAATACAGGGAGAGGGGGAGATAAAAAAGGATGAAGAAAAATAGTATAATTAGATACCACTGAGAGTGGTATGAACATTGCAGAGTGTAAAAGCCCAACTTATTCTGCTGGAAATTGATTATTTAAGAGAAAAAATGAGAGTTATGCTTCTGTTCCAATTTGAAGTGTATTTCACAGCAACCATGAGATGAGTTCTATATAGAAGAATTCATCCAGTAGAGACAGAATGAAAGAATTAGACTGTCACTATTTTCCAGCATCTAATAAAATAACTAATTCAAGCAGTCATCAATGAGTGGCAAAAACGCTATGTGCAAAGTGGTTAGAAAACTTTACAATTAAACTTTTTTAATAGGTGTCACCTATCGCCATCTGAACTTCATCTCAGCAATACTAAGTGAAAGATACTGTTTACCACCAATGTTGTGAAATGTGAAATATATAACATCACTCGGGAATTAGTCTTGCAAAAAATACACGCACGTCTAATTAAGATTTTCTTTCTAACTTCTAGTCTAAATGGAGAAATAGGGAATTAAGTACCTCAAAGGAGCAATCAGAAAACTCTAAACCCTGAAATATGGGATTTTCTATAGGACAATGACCTATCGTTTCTAGAAGTCAACAGAATGGGAGACAGGAAGAAGGGGTGGAATAAAAAAGGAGGAATGAGGGAAATGAAGAAGGGATGGAGAAGGGTTGGAGGAGGAAGGAGGAAGGGAAGGAGGTGGCTCTTAGATTAAAAAGAACCCAAGAGGCAAGAGATAACCAAATGCTAGGAATGGATCTTGTTTGGAAGCTTGATTTGAAGAAACCAACTGTTTAGAACAGGCATTTTTTCTTTTTTTTTTTTTTTTAGAAAAAACATAAATGTGAATTTGAATATGAACTGTGAATGACCTTAAGTATTCCTCATTTTATTTGAAGTGATAATTGAACTGTGATTATGTATTTGGTGGCCTAACAATGACAAAGTGATAGTTCCACATGTTCTAAAGGGGGAGGATCTATCTACAGTACATGAAGATCGGAAACTCCAAGAAAGGAAGGACTATGTTTATGTCCTGCTATATCCTCAGCACCTAACACAGAACCCACAAATAAAAGGGGCTCAGTATTTATTGAATGACTATGTAGGATAGTCTGAGAGGACATCTCAGAAGATTTCATGAGAGTTTAAAAAAGTGAACAATACAAAATAAGACTTTTGAGTATGTGCAAATTGCTTAAAATGCCTGGAATTTCATAAACACTTGAAAGGAGGAGGAGATGCAGCTAAAATGGTAAAAGGGAGGCAAGTTATCATGTATTTCACATGCTATACTATGACCTTTGTATTTTACACTGTTGGCAGGGGACAGCCTTTGGAGGGTTTGACTACCCGTAAATTAGAATGAGATCATAGGAAGCTTTCTCTAGGACAGCATTTTTCAACATCAGCCGTACTGAGATTTTGACCAGGTAATTCTTTGTTGTTTGGGGTCACTCTATGCCTTTAGACGTTTAACAGCATCCCTAACTTTCCCCAGCAAGATGCCAGTAGTAATGCTCACTTGTGCTAACCAAAAATGTCTCCTTCCACCATTGGTAAATTTCACCTGGCAGACAAAATTTCCCCCAATTGAAAACAATTGCTCTAGAAGTTTTGCGAATCAGAGGAGGGTAAAACTCAAAGCTGGGAGATGGATTAGAATGGATTAGAATGCTACTGCAAAAAAGGAAGTGAACAACACCTGAACTAACGAAGGAGCCCAGGGAATAGAAGAAAAATGGATCTCAGTAATATTTGAGAGGTAAATATAACATGATCAATTATAGGTGGTAAATGAGGTTGAACCATGAATCAAAGATAATGTCCAATATCTCAATTGAGCAGTTGGAAAGTGAGCTAATCATTCAAACAAGGACTAACCTTGAATGAATAAATGAGCCCATAAGAGTGGGCACCTTGAATGAATAAATGAACCCATAAGAGTGGGCTCATTTATTCATTCATCTAACAATTACTTACCATGTTCCTAACCATTCTCTAAGTGCTAATGTTGTGAACAAAATGAATGCCCCTCATCTCATGGAATTTATATCCTAATAGAGAGAGGCAGCAAAGTTCAGGGATAACATAACTTCTTGAAGTGACAACTGCTAGTCATCACTAGCATGTTTAAGGAACCTGAAACTGGAGACATAGAAAGAGTTATTATTAATACCATACAATGGTTTTATCATGAAGGCTTGGAATTGGAAGACCTAATCATTTATGCCAATCCTGCTATTAATTGGTTGTGCTACTTTGGAAATGTTACTTCTCCTCTCTAAGCCTCAGTTTCTGCAATTATAACATGAGGATAGTAGCACTTGCTTAATAAAACTGTTATGTTTTAAACAGAAAAGGATATGTTTATGTTTATGTGTGCATGTATATGTGACTGTGTGTATGCAATCTTAGTGCAATGTCTGACACATACTTTATAAACTATTGTAATCATTCAGTTGTGTGAGGAAGGAGAGCACATTGATATTTAAAAGCCTTTTCCAAGCCATTCAGCACTTAACGATTTTCATGCTTTATGCCTTCATTCAACAACTTTTCATCATGTGCCCACTTTGTGGTTGATACTATTCTAGGAGCCAGGGATCCCGCAGCGAACAAGGCAGACAAGCTTCCATGCTTCAGCACCAAAGATCTTCCTGGTAGCCTTATCATTCTCAGCTGCTGGGTCTCTTTGCTTCACAGCTTATCTGGGAGGCTCCTTGATGTAAAATCAGCAAAATTTCCAACATGACCTCGTATCAGTCCATTTCAAGGGCTATATATAATAGCTAAAAGCTTCACCAGAGTCTGAGTATATAGAGAAAATCAGACAGCTCATTCATCCTTGCCAGTCTATGATGGTATTAAGTTCAAAGTTGTTTGAAAGAAAAACAGCTTGGCTCTATAGAAAACAATTCCAGTCGACAGTGGCAGCCAAGCTGGAATCTTGCTAAAACTGCATCCCGGGGCCAGTTGTGATCTAAATAATGATACTTTATCTCCTATGTGGGAACAGTGGGAAGAAAAGCTAAGGTGGAGAAGAGACTACTGCTGCCTACATATTTGAATCAACAGGTTTTAGGAGAGGAAGGAATGCTAATTGCCATCCCATGTCCACCTTTGGATGACTACTATGTGAGTATCTGAGCCAGTGCATCTCAGCCTTGGCCATACGTTAGTCATCTGGCATGCTTTAAAACTAGGCAGGCCTGAGCCCCACTGCACAGATGCTGATTTAATTGGAGTAGGGTTGAGCCTGAGTATCAGTACTTTTACAAAGTAATCCAGGTGATTCTAAACCTTATAAAAATCTTTTGTGAACCATTAACCAGCATGAACAGAAATCAAGGTGCAATTTTAACTACAAGGTTTGAAACAGAAGAAAGATATGAGAAAGTAGAATCAATTAGAAGAAAAACTAAAGGTTGTATTTTATCCTCTCCTCCCTGGATCTTCAAATTATCATTACTTCTTCTAATTCCAAGTTGTGATCAAAAAATACAGATTACTGAATAACAATCTAAATTAATGAACAATAGTTTATATTAAGCTAGTAGTCTCTTTAAGAAATTGTCTCTTTTAAGTACACATAGTATAAATAAACAAGTAAAAAATAGCAATCCATTTTTTAATTCCTAAAAATAAACTTTGATTTCAAAATTTATTTTCTTGATCCATATCATTTCTTCACCAAATTTTCTGCTAAACTGATCTCAGCCTCTAATTTAATACACAATGGGTACACTGTATTATAGGATAATTGATACCAAAAAGCAGCCAATTAAAATGGGACTGTAGAAAGAATCTCTCCTTCTGCTGAAGTTGCCAAGAGAAAACAATGTAATCCCGGAATTGCTGGCAATCATCATTCCAATAAAAGAAGAGACTTTGCCTGGAAATCTGGCAATCACAAAAGAAAACACAGCTGAGCTGTGGAAAGGGCAAGACTGAGTCTTGAAATCTGGCTTAAGCCTCAGCATCCAGCATGCCCAGTGTTCATTCTGCTCTTGGACTTCTAACTTAGGTAGGTTAATACATTTCCTATTTTGCTTAAAAATGCATAAAATGAAACTGTAATCTCATAATAAATGATGGTGAAAAACTGGATTAATAGCACTCCTTGAAAACAAAAACTACAAATAAGGAAAGTTATCTGTCATTTTTAAATGGACTTACAAAGGGGTGAAATTATAAATTTGAGGCATTATTTTTCTGAAAAAATTTCACAAAAACACAAAGACATTGTTCATTTCACTTCTGATCCACTCAAATGAGATCATTTCATTTGCCAATGGTTAACACTGTATTTGTATTATATTTCAGCAGCAAATGGCCATTATGGACTCTATCACCATATCTAGGAGAAGATGACATCATTAAGCATGAGAAATATTTGAATGGAGACTACTTTTCAGGTAAATATCAGGAAACAGCTCCATGTTATAACAGTTTTTGCTCCCTACACAACTTTATAAGTGGATAACAAGGATTCTCTATATATTAATATTATTCTAAAATTATTATCATAGAGCAGAATAACCTGGTTAGTCATCAAAACCATAAATGACCAAATTAGTAAATTACTCAAAAGTACTTTATAAAAGATACATATACAAAATAGCACAAGCCCTAATAAAAACTGATCTCAAGGCCCAATATTATTTTGAAATCAAGTCTTGATCTAAAGTGAATATACATGAGAAACAAAGCCTTTTGTCTAAGCTGAAAGCATAATATTCTACAATCCTACTTCATGCAAAATACTATTAATTTATAATTGTAAGGTAATGTTATAATGCTTTATGTAGTATCTTACAGTTTATGTATCAAGAAGAGATTGCTTCCCTAACTTTATAGATGTAGAAGTTAAGGCTTAGAAATACTAATCATCCTCAATCAAGGATGATTATTTAGTAAAAGGTAGAAATGAAATGAAATTCAAAGTCAGATCTTACTCCGAATATAAAGGTTTTGGTTTTCTAAACGGTACCACAGTGAAATTTGAAGAATATTCATAAGTATTTTTAGCAAATAGATTAGATAAGTGTCTTTTCTTCTTTTATGGGATAGAAGCATTCCTCTCTAACTTATAGAACCTGAGGGATAACTTTATGTTTATTTTATTTTCTAGGAGGAGAAAGTGGGCTGTTTTGTCAGAAAAAGGTCAGAATTTTCTAAGAATTACTATTTTTAAGCAATTTCAATAATTTTTCCATTACATCTGTCCATTCGAATTAAAACCACAAGGAGCAAACTCTTCAAAACCACTTGAAACTTCATCATCAAATCTGTATTTCAGCTTCTTTGTACTTAGCCAGATGCTTACAATTATTCGAGTCACTCCCAAACCCCTAAACCACTCACATAATGAATGATATTTACACGTCACCCACAGTGGGAACTATAATCTACCGATTTAAATCACCCCATGCCTGGCACAAATTAGGTACTTGTATATCTTTGTTCAACTAAGATGTTGTTCTCCCCATTACATGTTTTATATCCAAAGTATAATTCTACATTTGTGTAATTATTTAATGTCTAATCCCTCCTTTATACTAGAAATTCCTGAGGGCAACACTGTACAACATCTTTTTCTATTAGTACTTACGTCCACAAAACATATTGTAGCATGCAGTCTGGCAAAAAGCTGGCCTTTGTTCTGTTATGAAGATTTAACATACAGTCATTTAGAACACTGGAATAGTTTTAGGTACATGCTAAATACCCTAAGCATTGCTGTCATTATTGTTGTTATTGTTTGCTGCATAAATGAATGATTCATTGGCAATCTTACACCAACCTAATGTAGAAGATAAGGCAGATTTTACAGACTATATTTTTAGTAGATTTTTTTTAATGCTTAGAGAAATAAGATAAGTTGACCAAAACTACTTGGCAATGATATATTATGTAATGCTCTCTCATAGAAATTAAATGAATCAGAGTAAGGTCTGATTAAGAGAAGGAAGACATATCTAATCTTGGCAGCTCTTATAATATGAACCAAATAAGAAGCCTGAGACATAAGAAAGACAAACTAGTCTTCCTGAGTGTATCTCAATCCTGACTAACATCCAATTCCTTTTTCAGCATAGCAGAGGTGTTTGCCAAAGATGAAGTCTAATTCTCTTCCTCTTGTATCTGGGCTGACTTCAATAGTTTTGTTTTGTTTTGTTTTTTGACAAATAGAATATGGTAGAAGTGAAATTCTCAGATTTACAAGACTAGATTATACAAGTCCGTGCTTCTATTTGGCCTCTTGGAACCAACCAGCTGAGCCCAGTCAACTCATAGAAACCATGAGAAATAATTAATAATGATGATTTGTCACTAATAATTGGGATGATTTGTTACACAGCAAAAGATAAATTGAAGATTCAGGAGAAACATATAGGGTCCCTAATATATATATGTGTATGTGTATATACAAATATACATATATGCATATATATACATATTTGTATATATGTATACGTGTGTGTGTGTGTGTGTGTGTGTGTGTGTGTGTGTGTGTGTGTGTGTATGTACGTACTATGCTAACATTGTGCTACGTATTCCAAAACTGTTTTGGGTAAGGATGGGATCAGAGTTACCACAGCATTGACTGAAAGTGTCTGATGGCCCCAGGTAACCATTGTCCCCTTACTCTGTTCTCCTGTACCCAACCTATGTGTTGCTTACTTCCATGTGATTATTCTACAACCCATCTGAACCCTCTCTCTGGAATGTTTAGTGCATCCCGTCCCCTTCATTTAGCTGACCACTCCTCAGGCTCAGACTGGTTAGTTCTCCTTTTTCAAACACTCATAATACTCTTTATTTCACCACTGAAGTATGTAATAGAATTTTAATGAACAAATTATTTGTGTGATTAGCTAACTATATCTCCCAGTAAACAGTGAACTCCATGAAAAATGAGACTGTGTGCTTCTTGATCATTACAGTACAGTATCCCTAGTATGACACAGTACTCTGCATATAGTAAGATTTTCCTTTTTGGTGAAATGAATGAATAAATGAGATGTTATAGCTATAGGCCAGTGGATGACAGAAAAGGGCCTTCTCTCAAATATGAGGCATCCAAACTTTGTTTTTGTTAAAGATGACAATTGTGGTTCCAAATGAACTCTGAACATTCTAAAAAGATGACTCTGGTAGGGAAATTTTTGCACTGCAAGGTATAGCTTGGTGATAAAAGATCGACAATACAATAGCCAATATTATGATCTTCCAAGTCCCTTTCTTGTAAGCTGCCCAAAGACCTTTGGTATTCAAGATGGTGAAGCAAAAGGGCACAACCTTTCTGCAAATTACTAGTGTCCCACTGAGCAATTTACTTCTCTAAGCCTCATTTTCCTGATATAGTCTTTAAAATCGGGAAAATAAATACTGTTTAATAAAGTTATTAAAATAACGTGTGGGCATTTTATTTTTTTTGGAGACGACGTCTACCTCTGTCACCAGGCTGAAGTGCAGTGGCACGATCTCTGCTCACTGCAACTTCTGCCTCCCTGGTTCAAGCAACTCTCCTGCCTTGGCCTCCTGAGTAGCTGAGATTACAAGCATGCACCGCCATGCCCAGCTAATTTTTGTATTTTTAGTGGAGATAGGTTTTCACCATGTTGGCCAGGATGGCCTCGATCTCCTGACCTTGTGATCCGCCCACCTCGGCCTCCCAAAGTGCTGAGTTACAGGCATAAGCCACCATGCCCAGCTTGTGTGGGCAATTCTTGACATGTAGTAGGCTACTCAATAAAGTTAGTTCACCCATTTTTGGTATGTGTAACTGCCATTCCACAACATTTCCTAATGGATATCACATGGTAATCCATCATGAAAATAAAAAACATGCATCAGCTTCTCTTAAAAACATAGAGTAATGATTCCTGAATTTTGACCTATTTAACTATAAATCATTCAGTAAATGAAAGAAAGCATTCATAAAGCTATGTTTAAGATGCACGTAGGTGAGGTAACACAAGCTAACTGGTGGCTCTGTTCTGTAATATTCCAAAGACATGTCCATTTTTGGACATCTCCAGGCTGAACTCAGGATTACTTTTCACGTTTGAAATTACAACTTTGAAAAACCTCTTACATTCCAGAGAAAAGGAATAATACTTCATACTTCTCACTGACTACAAATCTGAGGGGGCTGACTACAAATCTGAGGGGGAAAAAAATGACAACCTCATTGTCAAAGTCGCAGAACCTAGAATGGACATGTACATCAAGAAATTAAGTCATCCTCAACTTGGTTCTATTACTACCATTGGCATGATCATATGAGAAAAATGCAAATGAGGCAGATATACAAGGTATCAGGGGGTAAAAGGTATATAACTTTGATTTGAGCATTACCACTTTCAGATGATAAAACTCTACAAGCTCATCAAAATATTTCTCTATATATACAGCTTTTGTCACTCAGTATCTAGTATTTCTGACTATTTACAAAATGTAGTCAACCTACTACTTAAAAAAGAATAGATTTGAAAAGTTTTACAGTAAGAACATTTAAAAGAGTAAAAGCAGTTAAAACACCAATTTTCTAAGAAAGATAAGAGACCATTTAAAGGAAGGGAAGAGAGATCCTAGGAAAATGGTGTAAAACAGTTCTGCACTTGAAGATCAAATTTAGCACTCAGCTACATTTTGTGATGTATTTTATAGTTCTCTTTGTCTGCAAGAAAGCTCATTTGAGAGGCAGATTTTGCTGGCATTAAATCCTACAAATAATGTATTTTGTAGGTTCTTTTATGTAAGAAGGATGTTGAAACGGGATGAAAAGTATCTTTTGAATATGAGAGAGCAAAACTATCTTTTTATAACTATTTCTTATAACAGTCTTTGATAAACACAAAGGACACAACAAATAATTTCATGAAGCTTAAATAATATGTTACTTCCTGAAGATACTACTTGAGAAAGAAAAGCAATGAAACAGATTCTCATCATGTATCTTAGACCTGTGGTTCCAAGACATCAAAAATTTCTGAGTAAAACTGAAGGTAGGAGAGAGAAGACAACACAAGGACAACAGGTTGCCAAGTGTTTCTTTCATCAACTAAGGCTATTTTTAACATCAATCATCACGATCCCTTCAAAAGTACAGACTATGTTGAATAGTAAAAAAGACGGAAATAGGATGGTGGCTCACATCTGTAATCCCAGAATTTTGGGAGGCTGAGGCAGATGGATCACTTGAGGTAAGTAGTTTGAGATCAGCCTGACCAACATGGTGAAACCCCATCTTTACTAAAAATACAAAATTAGCCGGGAATGGTGGCGCATGCCTGTAATCCCAGTTACTTGGGAGTCTGAGGCAGGAGAATTGCTTGAACCCAGGAGACAGAGGTTGCAGTGAGCTGAGATGGTGCCACTGCACTTTAGCCTGGGCAACAAGAGCAAAATTCCATCTAAAAAAAGAAAAGGTGGAAAAAGCACATTAACTTGAGTCGTTAGTTCTTTGGTACATTTAATGAAACATATGATGAAAACATTACATTTTTTCCTATTTGACATAAATGATGAAAGATTTGCCACAGAATAGCACTACAACACAGCTATTTGAAAATCACCATCTTTGACAATTTTGCTAAAGTCAGCATCAGATTCCTGGCTGAGTGACCTGTGCAGTCTCGCAGGGTCCTGCACTCAGAAGTCCTCTCACTTGGGGTTTAACACTCAGTGGTCATCATCTTGAATGGTTAATACATTTTTAACAAAATGCTCAGCGTTTTCATTTTGCATTAGGCCCTGCGAATTATATAGTCAATCCTGCCTAACGTACTGTGGACTTCATATATATTCCACAGGAACTTACCCAGCAGTCAATTCAGGATTTCACTTAGAGTGAGTGCCCAAAGTACAAGCATGGTACTGTCCATTGAGAGGGGGAGTGGAAGCCTTCCAAAATGAGAGAAGGAAGTGGCAAATAGATGTTTCAGAGCAAAACTTCGTGATGCTTGATTCACCCCCCTAGTGGAAGGTTCCATAACCAGATAGAAAGTTATTTCAGCCTTCAAAAGATAGCAGAGATGCCTTGGGATAAAAGGCCAAACTTTTTCTAAAGAAATGTTTGAATCACTCCAGTGATGGGACTAGTGCTTAACCCCAAAGCTGCATAGTTCTCTATCAGAGAACACAAGAAAACATTTTGTTGGCCTGTAAAATGTTAATATCCTTTATCATTCCTCTAGCATGCAACACCTCTTGAAGAGCCTGCCAGAATAAATTAACCCTAAAAGATACACTCAAGTTGTTTTCCCAGCTGCACTGTTGAAAAGAATTATTTAATCCTGTACATGTGAAATTTGGGCAATTTCTGCCAAAAACAATAACCAACACTTGGCATAATTGAACAACAAAGATTTTCCCGGATGATAATTAGCCTAAGCAAGGATGGCTTTGGAGCAAAATCAATACAGAATTCAGCCCAGCTGGCTCTAACACTTCAGAACTGCATCACCTTGAGCAAGCTATTTAATATCTCTAAAGTCATTTTCTGTAAAATGGGTGCAGGATTTCTCTGGTGACTAAATGGATAGTTTAATATAGTGGTTAATTATATCATAGTGGTTCTGCCCCTTACTGGTTGTGTAACCTCTGGCAAGTCACTTTATCACTGTGTCTGAAGGGTGTCTATTACTTTTGAATCCAAAATCACCTGATAGGTAGATAATCAATTATAACCCTGACTCTCACTGTATTGTGAATGTTTCCCAAATATGTCACTGTTCCGTATCTACAGGGCACCCCCCTGACTGGCCCAGACCACATTGTCAGCCCTTCTGTAGATGTCAGTAATGAACCTGCACTTGTTCCCATCAGTTTCTCATTGTCCAGAATCCAAATAGCAGAATATCCCTTGAGACATTGATCTTGCACAAGTTATTCAGTCACATACACATCTATTCTAATGAAATAGATTGTGCCTGACTAAGCCTGATTGAGAGCCAGGAGTGTTTTGCAGGTGACCTTCTTTGCTTCATGTATCTGCAGGTATATGCTATGGTCTGAATATGTGTATCCCACCAAAATTCATATGTTGAAAACCTAATCACTAAGGTGATGCTATTAGGAGGTGGGGCCTTTGAGGGTGATTAGATCAAGAGGGCAGAGCTCTCATTAATGGAATTAGTACCCTTATAAAAGAGACCCAACAAAGCTTCTCTGTCCCTTTTAGCATGTGAGGACATAGGGAGAAGGCACCATCTATGAACCATGAAATGGGTTCTCACCAAATCTGCCAATGCCTTGATCTTGGACTTTCCCAGCCTCCATAACTGTAATAAATTTGTTGTTCAAAATCTACCTAGTTTATGGTAATTTGTTAGAGCAGCCTGAATAGACTAACACAGCATGGACTAACATTTTTGTGGGATTTAGATCATATTATAATTATCCTTGTCCATTCCCCCACTGCAGATGTAAATTCTTCGGGATAGAGGCAGTAACTTGCACATCATCTTTGTTCCACCAGTGCTCATGATACAGCATGAGCTTACCTCCCATGGTCTGCACATTCAACAGTGTCTAAAAATTATCTCAGATCTAGCCCAAAGTAGACCCTCAATAACTATTAGTGCCTCTTAAATAATACCTTCCCGTTTCTTCTTTTAACAAGTAAGGCTGGGCTAAGCTCTTAGCATTTGCTTTTAAGGTTAAGTATTTTACTTGATTCTTACTCTTTAGACATAGGTAAATCATGTATGATATACGTGGGGATAATTCAGTTTTGCAGTACTAGCCCGAAGGTTACCACTAGCACTATGTTTTCCAAATACTGGTTGCTTGATCAATATTTGATAGATAAATGAATAAATCATTGAAGAGATTTTAATCTGCTTTAATATTTCCTCTCCCCCTTCACTGTAGATATGGCCAAGAATTTATAGTAAACCAGTATTTTTAAATTCAGAAAGACCAGAGCACACAGGCTGATCAGTGTAAGAGGCTTGCTTAATTCCAACGCTTATTCATACACCCACCCTTTGGAGGCAAGTGCCTTTGTTTTACAAGACCTGAGAGTAGCCAGCCTAGAGTATCTTCCCAATGTTTTATATACATTAAAAGATGTTTCATCTAAGCTTTAATTAAAGAGGGAAATTATAGACTGCAACATAGAAAATTTTAGAAGTCTCTGGCACTCCATTATCTTCATTTAAAAGCTCAGGTACACACATCTCCCATCCATTCAATATATTTCAAATGTGGTAAGCTACTATGCTTTATAAAGTTTTATAAATGACAAAATCATATCCACATCAGTAAATATCACAAAGGAGCCACACACAAGTACACTAATGGTTGTTAATGGCTTCTAACTATGTTGGATTTCTGCTGTTTATTTTTGTAATTGTTTGCATTTTGTTTTTGTTTTGTTTTGTTTTTTCCTGAGCTTCCAAAACAGTCGGAAGTCCCTCAAGAGGAAAAATACCACTTTACTATGGTAAAATAGGAGAGTATTGCATAGGGCAGCAGGTCTCAAACTTCTCAACTTCAAATGCTTCAAGATCATGTGGAAGCCTTGTTAAAGACTTGGATTTCACCTCAGACTTTCTAATTCAGTAGATCTGGGAGAGTGGCCAAGAATTTGCATTTCTATAAGTTTTCAAGTGGTGCTGATGCTGCTGGTCCAAGAACCACACTTTCAGAAGCACTGGCTTAAAGCAGAGGCAGTATTGAGGATGCACAGCATCCTGGTTCATAGTAAAAGCTTTGGATTAGACACATAGCTTAAAATTACAGTTCCCCCAACTGCATTAAATACTTGGCGTGTTCGTGATCATCCACCTCCCCTCTGAATAACTTTTCCACATTTGGAGGAACTCCCATGTTATCAGTTCCATGGCCCCAGTGATGAAGTCAGACTCAAATGCAGCCAGATATATATGACTTGTGCTTCACTAATCAGATTCACCCACTGAGACATCAATTCTAAAGTGAGCAACGTGTGAAAACGGGCCCTGTGGGCAGCTTCCATTTTGCTGCCTTTGGGAATGGCAGTTACCCAGTTTCCTGGGACTCCAGTGATTACAAGGTCAAGCTCCTGACATCCAAGAGGCATCGGTGCAATGAGGTCACGTTTCTGGCATGTATTGCTTGGTGCAGCAGCTTCCTCAACAGGCCAGTGAAGCAGCCTGACTTCAGTCACTGCTCTAGGAAGTTTAGCCTTGAGCTCTGTCTCTAGCTCCTCAAACGTTCTATGGGCCACCTAATATCCTTTCTGCCAGAATAGATTCCAAAGTTTGTACCTGAGAATTCTGCCTAATCATAACCACATTCTAGAATCAGCAACCGATAAGTATCATTAGAAACTCAATTTCCTTCTTTGCCAAATGCAAATACTAAATGATAGACAGTGGTTCAAAAAATTTGTTATATATTATAGATTAACACACATATATGTATTGATTCTTCTGAAAGGTATTTTTAACCAGAAATGTATTTTGTTATATCACAAGGTTCCAATTCATAAACCACAATAACCTTATAAAATAATGGAGGTCATTTTTCTCAAATAAAATGTTCCTTTTAACTAGCATCAGCTGGCAAGAAAAATAAATTTATATTGCAGTATTTTTTTTCTTTCTTACCTTTTCTCCTCTTAGAGTTTTGGATGTTTTTAAATAAACATTTAATATTTCAAAATGAAAAGAAGCTATTAGTAAATTGCCTGGAAGAAACAAAAACAGTATTGGAAGTGATGTTTCCAACACAGAGGTTTTCCCTAGGCTATGTCTAACAGAGAGGGAGAGAAACTAAAATGTGTCTTTCCACTTCTGCGTTATCCACAGCCCCAAGAAGCCCTGCTGGCAAAGTTGTCACATCTAATCTTGGCTTACATTCCTGGATGCAGTTTACTAACCTCATTTGTTTTGCAGCTCACAAGCTAGAGAGTCCAACACAGTTGCAAGTTTTGATTGCAACTTTCTTTTAACATCCAGTCCTCGGTGCAGATTCTGTTGTCATTCTCCTTACTTGAACTCTTTGACTGAGTGCAGGCAGCAAGGTGGACCACACGTTCACCCCTCACTCCCAGCCCCTTGTGCTCACTTTCATTAACACCCTCAATTCCTGGAGGCCGTGGCAGTATTCAGTCAAGAATCAGGGATGCAGAGTCAAATAGTTATAGGCTTATATTTTAAGAAAACTAATGCTGGGAGAGATTTTGGCACATTTTCCCATGATCTCACACCTAGCAAGTATTGAAAAGAGGATTTGATCTGAGGTCTCCCTGATTCCAACAGTTATCACCCATTTTACAATACTGCCTCCATCTTTAAATGCATGTAAAATAGGCATTACATTTATTCTGTATACCTTTTGAGATCCTGACTTAATAACTGTGTTTTAAATACCATAAATATTTACTCAAGTAGAATTCACCTGACCTTCTACTAGAATTCCCATTTTGATGTATCTTAGTCTTGATTCCTTAAAAATCCAAGTCTGAGACAAATCCTACATGCTAAGTCATCAATATAAGGTACAATTTCCAAGGCAGCAAGAATGAGAAACAAAAGTGTGAGAACAAGGAAAGGAGAAAAAATATGAGATAGGGATATTGTGGAGCTTCACAAGGAAGTCAGTTGCTCAGGTACGTGGGATGTCTCCAGATAGGCCATGTGAAACCACCCTGGAACAGTCAGGAGAGAAATCTACACCCTTCTTTCAGTCATCTCCTAGTCACTGGTCAGTGTCTGCCCCATGACAGGGCAACCCTCTAGTATTTACTGTTTGCATTTTCCTATCTTCTGCATGTCTGCTGGTACAGAAGCCAGACCCTATGTCCTGTGCAAGCAGCATTCTTTCTAAGCCTTGGAGCAGTAAGAGGTCCTCTGTGGGTCTTGTCGATTTGGACCTGGGTGTTGAGCAACTATGGCCAAGCCTTACCCCAGCAAATGATGTGTTATGAGACAAGGTGATGGCAGTGGTGGCAAGGCCTCTTATTAGGCAATCTACCAAGGCCCAGGCAGGCACAATGCTGGGTCCAGTATATTGGTTAGAAAGAGATCCTTATGATCCTTCTAATTCTAATAGCCTATGATTTAAAGAATCCAAGTGGGGTTAATGACCTACTGAAGATCAGACAGCAAGTTAGCAGCAAAGGGCTGAAACTCAAAACTCTGGAGAACTAGTTTGGTACTCTTTTCACTACAGAACAACTTCCTTAAGACTTCCCCCCAAATTCTACTGTATTCACAGTCCTTTATGCTATCAGTCCCCAACCTTTTTGGTACCAGAGACCATTTCCATGGAAGACAATTTTTTTCCCCATGGACTGGGAAAGGGGGTGGTTTCGAGATGAAATTGTTCCACTTCAGGTCAAAAGGCAGGTCTCATAAGAAGCATGCAACCCTCATGCACAGTTCACAATAGGGTTCATGCTCTTATAAGAATCTATGCTGCCACTTATCTAACAGGAGTGGAGCTCAGGTGTTAATACTGGTTCTCCTGCTGTTCACCGCTTGCTGTGTGGCCCACTTCCTAACAGGCCTGTGGACCAGCACCAGTCCATGCCCTGAGGGTTGGGGTCCCCTGCTTTAAGCCACAGGTAGCAAACAAACATCTACATGGGCCTAGACCAGTATCACAAACCAGTGAATTGTACCAGTTATTTACATATTAGACCACAACACAGCAACTTCCCCTTTTTCTTGAAACATGTGGTCTTTTTATTTGTCCTTCATATTTCCAATTTTGATGATGCAAAGAAAGGTGAAATACTTAGCATAAAAAGCAATGTGTGTGATAATAAATGAAAACTGCCAGTGAGGTGCTAGATTCAGCTCATGCCAGATTGTCTGTGTGTCCTCCATACTTCTTGTTGTTAATTTTCAATTAGCCATAGTGAAAAATTCTCAATTGCTACAAATCAGAGTTTTTATATTCTGGGGAACCAGGTAATCATAAATATCAACCAGCACACAACACATGGCCTCAGAACATAATGGGGTATAGCAAACCAGGGAGAACATGCTCCCTTTAATGCTGACAGTGAGACTAAGCCTTAAAAAGTATTGCCACATCAGAACACACATTCAGCATAGTTGATCTTCCAAGTCTTCTAGGAAGTCAGAAATACAGGTTCTTAAGCTAAAACGTACAATTTAAGAATATGAACTTAATTTTTTTCTAAACATCTTCCTGAGACAAACAGGAACTCTCGACCTCAAGTTTGCAAATTCTAGTTTACACCAAGTATGATCCCAAAAGGTGGCATCCTATACATCTTCAACTAAACATCAATATGAAAGATTTGGCCTATTTTTTTCTTCAGAAAAAGCTAATAAAAGATGCTCCTTGGACTTCATCCCATACGAGACAATTCTGTTTTTAACAGAGCGGCAGCATCATTCAGTATATATCTGGCTACCAGAAATACACTGACCGACATAGGAGGGTTGTAGGATGTGAAGTTTTAATTCAGAAATACACTGACCGACATAGGAGGGTTGTAGGATGTGAAGTTTTAACTCAGAAATACACTGACCGACATAGGAGGGTTGTAGGATGTGAAGTTTTAATTCAGAAATACACTGACCGACATAGGAGGGTTGTAGGATGTGAAATTTTAATTCACTTTTCTAAATTTTCTCATTGAACAAATACTTTTCATATCACTGTACAAAGTTCCAGATGATTTCCAGGCTGCTGATTTTAATACTAAGCTCTACTTGAGCAGGGTCCAAGTGGGATAATTTGCAATACAAAATATTTTCTACTCTACTCAAGTATCTTAATTATCTAAAAATGACAATAGATGGAAAATAAACAAGGAAAAAACTTTGATTCCAAATTCTAAATTATGTTCTGTCAGAAATATGCTATTGCTTGCAATAATGTAGTGAAGTCCAAGAATCTCTTGTATTACCAACAGATGCATCCACAAGAAAGACATCTGAGGGTGGCCTCTTACCTTGTGGCCAGAACTGCAATTTGCATAGTTTGCCATTGTTCGCAACTTTGCTTCACTGACTCCTGGTGAACTTGAAGCTTTGGCACAAAATGACTCTAACCCTTGAATTTATATTCACTCATCTTGTTTCTTGAATTTCTAAGTGTATTCTTTTTCTGAATTCTCTCTGGCTCCACAAAAGCTGCCTGGTTGGATGTCTCGCTGTCAGGTGTTCTATGTACATATCTGATCTAGAGTTTCATTAGTAAGCACAGCTAGGGGAATCTGGAAACATCCTATTGTGAGGAGTTGCATAGTGCTGAGTAGAGCATGTAGGAAACACAGATGTAACTATATGAGTAGTTGGATGCAGGAGAAACATTCCTCTAGATTCTATCCCAGTCTAACAAAACGTTAATTCACTTCTACACCAGATTCGGTCTGCAGTCCAGAACATCTTTGGAGCTAATTTTTCAAACTTAGAGTTACCATTTACATGCTATCTAAATAGAACTTATTCCTATGTTTCAACTTTGCAGCATCAAGCAACATAGTTGTATTTATGAATGACTTGGCTGAAAAGTCAGAAAACATAGGAAAAACTTACTCCTAAATAGTTTGTTAGTTACACTTACAACATGCTCAATGCATTTTACTTCAATCAGAAACCATTTTGGGTAAAGTATCTCTAAAACAGTGAGTACAATTATCAATACACTATAAAGTATCCTGAAAAATCTAGAAACACAAAGGGAAATGTGAACTTACTTTTTTCTGATGAACAATTGTTTAGAGTGTATTCAATGTCTTTCCTTGTTCAGTGAAAGAAAAATTGTGTGAGTGATCACACTTTTTGTCTCAGAGGAAAATTATACTATGCAGATTTAAAATTTGGCCAGATGCAGTGGCTCATGCCTGTAATCACAGCACTTTGGGAGGCTGAGGCAGGCTGATCACTTGAACCCAGGAGTTTGACATCAGCCTGGGCAATATTGCAAAACCCCTTCTCTACAAAAAAAAGAAGAAATTCAAAAAAATTAGCCAGGCAATGTGGCGTGTGCCTGTAGTTCCAGCTACTTGGGAGGATGAAAAGTGAGAGGATCACTTAAGCTCAGGAGTTTGAGGTTACAGTTAGCCATGATCCCACCATTGCACTCCAGCCTGAATGACAGAATGAGAAGTAAGACCCTGTTCTCCCCCTGCCACACACAAACACACACACACACACAATTCTTTTCATTCCTTGCTCTACAATTGGACATGCAAAAGAAAAATATGTTTAAAGAACTGCAAATAGTCACAAATCCAACCAGCTTAAATATACTACATCCAAGACCTTAGCACCATTACAATTTTCCCCCTGAGCTTGTAACCAGACAGAGTCAGGAAGAAATAGGAGACAATAAATAAAACAAATGGGCGATTTCTCAAATGAAAATATTTTGGCTCAAGTTGAAACATTATATTATTTACAGACGTGATATTTTAAAATTGCAAAAGCAATAGTCTCTTAAAATCTACCACATGCTGAGCAGAAAACATGTAATCTATTGCACTATTGAGCATAAAATATTTTCCCATGGCGCACAACCATGGGTATGAGGAAGATTAATAAATACTATTTTGACAAGGTTACTGGAAAGAAAAATTTTCAATTAGTAAACTTTATAATCTAGAGTAGGATGCCCTTATTACTAACTTTCACTGATCTTATTTATTAAGACTATTTTGTATTCTACTCAGGTTCTATTCACCAAGTAAAAAGGAAGGAAACAAATTCCTATTTTATTGAGTAACTCAGTATTTTTGACATTAAAGATTGTATGGACAGGCTTTGCATTTTATGGCTTAAAGCACTATTTACAGATTACACACATTACCTGGTCACATCAGCCTTTGTGACCACAGGAAAAACAAAATAACTTTTCTGCTGCTCTGTCAGGGGTCACTCTATTTCTGTGTACCAGAAAATCTGAACTTGTTTACTTTTGTTGTTATTAACAGAAGTCTACTTGGTTATAGCGTTATTAAAATATATAGACTTCATCTGCATGTTTTCTTTCTTGAAATACTACATAGTAGCTAAAAATAAAACACTGTTTCACTACCCATCCCTGGGTATATTTAGCCAAATATATAAACGGTGGAGAGGATTACTGACATGTTCATATAATATTAGAAAATTAAACAAGCCTCTACCTTCTAGAAAATGCTAAGAATCTATAAATCAAAATATTTGCAATTAAAAGAAATATGAAAACAAACAACCAAAGAAATAATCCAAAATTTACTGACATCCTGTTATCACATTCAATGCATATAAATACCTCTGGAAACTTCTGGATATACAGCAGCTGGGTCGATTAATGATTAAGAGAGTTGTAACAGATTATCCACATATTCTGTCTCTCAGGACCTTGTTGTTGGAGTCATAAAGGTGCCATGAGCTTCAGACAAATCTCATGCTCATTGTGGGACAGTTAACCAAGGTTCTGTTGCAAACCTCTAGGACAGCACTGTAAAAGAATCTGTTCAGGTTCCTGTTGGATTCTCATATCAAAATGAAGCAAACCCAGCATTTGAGGGGTAAAGACAATGTTAGCACATGCTATTAGAGCTATTACTAACAGACCTCCCTTCTGCCTGCCTTGAAGCAAGAGCATGAATTCTGACTGCTCCTGCAAAAACTACCTGAACTCAGACTTCTCTGGCTGTAATTCTAATAGATCAATATTTGCTATAAAAAATATTAGTGCCTGGCCTATTAAATCCCTCCTAATAAATCAGTGCACAAACTGTCCATCTATCTAACTGTTGGTTTATTTCACAGGTAGCTACTCATTCTTCCTTCCAAGCCATTATTTACACCACCACACAGGAATAGTCAGGAGGAGAGAGACTGTGAGGGTGTTAACAATGTCTAAATTACCAAGCAAGCCCATATCTCTGTAAATAATTCTAACCATCTTATAGCAAAATTTCTATCCATAGCCAATGTTCCATGAATCAGTTTGCATGTGTTCCAGGCAAGCTCTGCTACACTAGCTCTTGGACTCCATCAGCCTCCATCAGATTCAGGCATGACAGCATTGCTGAGGGGGTGTGCCTTTCAAACCCATTCAACCCCAGAAAATCTCAGCACTTGTTCATGTAAGGATGTTTGTGTCCCCGTTCTCAACCTGATTTTCAAAGTTAACCCCTCGAGTAGAATTACAGAGGGAAAAATAGCAAACATCACTCTAAATCTACTTCTTGTCATCACAGCTGTGACTTCAGCCTCTGTCTTTCATAGAAAGCTGGAAGATATAGGCCACAAGAGCCCCCACCCTTGTGACAAACCCTGCTTCAGTACAGCCAGCCTGGCCTGGCTGTGCTTCTTAGCTCCAATTTCTTGAATTTTCTCCTTTCATTCTGTTAATTTTCTTTCTTCTGTATTACAATTATCTTTGCTGCATTCTAATCCTTTCCAAATGGTTTTGTATTAAACTTGACTTCTCACCCTTTGATCCACTAACTGGGTTTTCACTTTCCCCTATCTGCTTTTCGGCCTGTTCATACAACCTGGCTCACTCTCTCCTCCTTCCACTCATTCTTCAAGGCACATTACCAATCCTCTCCACTCTACTTTTCATCTTTCTTTGCCTGTGAGATTATCTACTTGTATTCTGTCTAAAACCTTTGTGGTCATTTTGTATTTTTTAAAGGAAATGTCACCTCTAATCTTATTTTCAGCTCTTCTCACATTCATATTTTCCCTGGTGATTAATTTATGTTAATGCTGGGAGTTATGACAGTTGTCTCCAGCCAAGTCTCAAGGGAGTTTGTATCATATAATCAATTAACAATCACAAATTGTAAAAAAAAAAAAAAAAAAAACAGAAAAAAGAAAAGTACTGAAAATAGTTTAACTTTTTTGGGGGGTGGAGAATGATCTCTTTAAGAATTGGGTAAAATACGTAACTTTCTCTGCAGAAAATTGTATGAGAACCTGTGCAAGTACACATCATACATCACACAAGCACAGAATTTTGCCTGTGATTTTAGATATTTCCCAGAGCTAATTGTTCATGGCTGGGGTAAGATCCCAAGGACCACAGTGTAGCCTTAGTAACACTTGGACAATTTTGTTAAAATTTCTAAATGCCCTTTTATACTAGACATTAAGAATATTTTCTAAAATTATAAATGGCAATAGAAAAATGTGAGAAATGCTCAGAAACTTTATGCACTTCCATTGCTAAGAGAGAGGCAAGAATACATTTAAAAAATCCATATCTTTACTGTCCAATACAGTCATCACTAGCTACATGGAGATACTGGGCACTTTGTAATGTCACTCCACTAAATTGAGATATGCATAAGTATTAATTGACCAGATTTCTAAATCTTAGCTCTAAACATTACAGAGTATCTCATTAATAATTTTCATTTGATTACATGTCAAAATAACATTTTATAAGTAATGTATAAAATTAATTACATGACAAATTAGTTTCCTTTTTCTATGTTTTAGAAGTAGCTATCAGAAAATTTAAAATTGCCTATGTGATATGTACCTATTGAAAAGTGCTATATAGACAATATAAATCAATAGCTTAGACAACATAGATAGTTATTCACTATGTACCTAATCCTGTAGTGGGACTTGAAAATCTTCTACCTACAGGGAATAATTACATACCAGACTTATAATGCATTTCTTATCTACATTTTTTTCTTGGGGAGCTGAGGGACAGCCTCTAACTATGTTGCCCAAGCTGGCCTTGAATTCCTGTGCTCCAGTGGCCCTCCCACCTCAGCTGTCAGATAGCTGGAACTACAGGCACGCACCACCATGCCCTGTTAACATTTCCGATCTACAGACCTAAAAAAACCGCAATTACTCCTTGCCTTGTCTCCTTCTCCTCTATGACTTCCACTATCACTGCCCCCTCTGCCTTCTTTTTCTCTGTCACCTGTGCATCTCCCACCAGTCTCTCTGCTCCTGGCCATGTTTTCTATCAGTCACTGTCAGAACTGTCCAGTACTAGAAGACTAGAACATTCCCTGCCATCAAGATCACTTCACACCCAGCCATGTGGCTTCCTAACACTGTTGGTGTTAATATTGTTTCATTTTCTTTCTTATTTTTTCTTACAATAGCCTAATTTGTATTACAGAGCTTTGGCCTCAGAAAAGCAGATAATTCTGGTGAGTTTTTAATTCTCCCTTCCTTGAAGAGGTTTATGTTCACGTATTAGACAAGACATTCAAATGTAAAATGACAGAATTAAAAAGAAAAATGCAATTGAGTGATGAACTGTGTGGGGTGGATTATAAATAACTATAGCTTCTTAAAAAATTAAAGTATAAATTACTGCCTAACAAGATTACTCTCTTAAATGTCACCAACAGGAGCAGAGTCAACAAGGTTATATCTACACAGCGCCAAAGTAATTGACTGAAATGTCCATTTCAGTCAATCGGGGGAAATGTTGATTTGTAAGAAAACAGAAATATATATTTAAGGTCAACATTTTGATGACTATAAGCAATGGCTTGGATATTATCTCAGATGTCATAAATTTATATGCAAGACCAATTTTTTTAATTGCTTGCAAACAATTGGAATGTTTACATATCAAAAATTCAAGTCCTTGAGAATTGAAAGAAAATAATTCGAAGAAACTCCAAAGCAGGAAACCAGAAACACTTAGAAGCATATAAGCCAGCGTCTCAATTGCTATTGATCTAAGTGGATGAAATATTATTTTCCCAGTGTTTGGTTTGGTATATCTTAATATCAGTCAACTGTTGTAGCTTCCAAACGTCTGTCAATAACGTGTATTAATCGACGCCTATGTGACTTTCTTTCCTAAGCAATGATTTTTCAACTACCTTGTTTACAATTCAAAAGATAGCATTTAACAAGGAGTCATGTCTGCCTGATAAAAAAGATTTTTAAACTTGGTCAAACAAATGTGTGCCACATAGCAGGGCAAAGCTCACCATGTCCCCAAGTCTTAAATCGTCATCCTTTCTGGAAAATCCATGTCATATAACATTCTGAATGCAATTCACCTTCCAGCTTAACCTTGGCCTTGCCCATAATTATTAAAAGACCCGGATAACAGCAGTAATTTGATTTGTTTCTGTTCCTGTGTCAGGGCAATCGATACTGCTGCAGCATTTCACACATCATCTCCTATTTTCACTATTTTCATTTTGAAGTATCTGCAAGAGTCTGCATAGAATCTATATCCGTGAACTTGGGAATATAACAGTAGTTGTCAAGATATAGACACTCATATAAAAGAAACTGCAATAAAAGTAACAAATTACAAACACTACAAGATAAATAAATAAAAACATAACAGGGAAAAACGTTCAAGATAAATTATTTCCAGTTTTTGGAATCTATAAATGTGACAATTTTACCTCAGTCATAACAACATCCTATGAGTGCATATTAAAAAATTATTGAACAAGAAAATGTCAGAGTACATTATTACTGTACATAGGAAGTTTATGCTTTTCTATGTTCTATATTTCTATTTTCTGTATTAGAATTCCTATATTTTTTCTATATTAGAATATACTTGAATGTATGTGTTGTATGTAAATTAAATCTAGAATGGACATACTGAAATGATTTTAAAGCAAATTGTTAAGCAGCCATACTTTACAAATATGATTTTACCTACGTAAAGCCTGGACACACAGATACTCAATAATTGTTTGTTGAATGAATGAATAAATATCAAAGTACAGAATCCTGGATTTTTCTTCCAACACTGCATAGTAAAAACTAGTAATCCATTATGCTATTCAGGCACAATGTAGATTCTCACTCATTCTTTTCACTTTAGACAATGTGGTGAAGAAATTTTTCAAGATATACTCTTAATAGAAGATCAATGAGTATGAAAAGAGGTGGAGGCTAGAAGGATGAATAACTCATCAAGTCAATTTGATAGCATCTGTTCCCTGTAGCAATGAATGCCTCACCAGCAAATCAGCTTTAGGTCTGTTGTTTTATACTTTAAATTTAATGATTAGGGGAAAAAAAACAAATTTTGTATATGACACCTTCTAGCCATACCACTGCAAACACTGGTGAGGATCACAAAAATGAGAAGCAGAGTCAAATACCAATAGGTAACAGAGATACATAAATCTGTCTCAATTGAGGACTGAGGTAGATCAATTGAGGATCAACTGATGAAGATAACACAAACACACACACACAGTATTAGGTGTGATGAAGAGAACACAAATACACACACACACACCATACACACACACACACACACACACACACATGTTCTCTGTTCTCGAATTGTTATAAAGAAATACCTGAGACTGGGTAATTTACAAAGAAAGGAGGTTTAATTGGCTCATGGTTGTGCAGGCTGTACAGGAAACATAGTGGCTTCTGCTTCTGGGGGAGGCCTCAGGAAACTTACAACCATGGCAGAAGGTGCGAAGAGAAAGCAAGTATGTCTTAAATGGCCAGAGCAGGAGCAAGAAGTGGTGGAGGTGCTACACACTTTTAACACAACCAGATTTCACGATCACTCACTTACTATCACAAGAACAGAACTGAGGGGATGGTGCTAAACCATTCATGAGAACTCCACCCCCATGATCCAGTCACCTCCCACCAGTCGCTACCTCCAACACTGGGGATTACATTTCGACATGAGATTTGCTCAGGACACAGATCCAGGCCATATCTCACACACACATGCACTCTCTCTCTCTCTCTCAAATTAATAAGGTAAAATTGAAAATAAATATATGTATAGTCATGTAATAAATCTTTTTTCCTAATAGTGAGTATGGCTTACTGAGGTATTCTCCATAATTTCATTTCATACACTGTAGTATTACGAAATTAAGAATACATCTGCAAATAACTAGTTGATAAGAACAATGTTTCTGAAGAGTTTATGAATTCATAATTCACCAAGTTTCATTTCTTTCCAAAACATAGCTAATGAAATACGTGACAGTGCTTTGCAAGCTTTTTTTCTTCAAATATCCATAACAAAATCAAAGTTAGTTCTCAAAGTTTCTTAGATTCTCTAAACTAGTAAAAGAAAAAGTAAAGTACTGTTGCTTTTTATTATAACACTGTGGCCTCAAATGATTGCTCTAGCACTTATTCATTCAAGTAAAACGTCCTTGTGACCCATGCTTTAGAAAATTAAAATGAACAACTGGGAGGTTTATTATATAATTGAAAGCTCGTTATTATATATTGACAACTTAATATCAGATAATTTCACATTTTATCAATACCTCACAAAGTCTCTAATGAACACTACCATCAAATAAATCAAATAACAATGATACAGGGTTTCATAAGATGCTCAATAATGGCTCTAAACACTTTCCACTAAAGAAAATGAAATTCACAAGGAAATAATCTGATTACAGTGAATTAATGGCTGAATTTCTGGTTTTGCACTTTAGCAAAAATTGTATACAAAAAAAAGTCCTCAAATTCTTCACTGTTATTTAGTCATCAGCAGATACAATGGGCAGGAGAACACTGGGAATGTTTTTACCATGGTGGCTCTAACATTTAATTAGATATTAAGAACAGGGATCAGAGAGCATCTGCTTTTCTGCTGTTTGTTATGGAACAAATAAGATTACTGGCAACCAGATAACATGATACAACTTCATTTATAATTGCTCTTCACATTTTTATTTCTCGAGTTACTACATATAAAGTATGTCCTTTTTCTGAAGAAATCAAAGGTTGAGCATTGACTCACCAAAACCAATGCTTATGCAGGCAACAAAGTTGGACAGACTAACAAATTACATCACTAATGGACATTTAGGTTGCTTCCAATTTTTGGCTGGGTACATAGTAAGTATATATATTTTTGAGGTATATGAGATGTTTTGATACAGGCATGCAATGTGTAATAATTTATATCATTGGGTATAAAGAAAGAAGAAATGAATATACATTTTAATTTATTTACATAATCAAATTAATTTACATCATCAGGTGTAAAGAAAGCAGAAGAAATCAGGACAGTTCTTAGCCCTGGGGAGGTGGTAGGCTAGAAGAAGGCAGCTGCTGATGGTGTGGCCCATGGAATGGGCACTGCTCCCACTTCAGTCTGGGGCGAGCCTTGGTGTGTTTCCCACATGTGGCTCTAATGCCACTTCACCAAGTGCTACAGTCATAAGTAGAGCTCTAGCCTAAAGAACGTGTCAGAATCTTGCCAAATATCTACCATAAAGAATATTTCTGGGTTAAGAGTGAAAACTTATTAGGATCATATAATAAGTTATTAGGATCATATAACTGGGCACATTAAATTCACTGAATTTAAAAATTTTAGCAATTTTATAAGGTACATGCCCTTTTTATCTGTATTTCATAGATTTAAAAACAGCCTTAGAAGTTATGTAACTTGATTAAAATCACACAATTTGTAAGGGTCATGAGCCAACCAAAGAGATCTATTCTTTTGAAACTTGAAACACCATCAAAAGCTAAAATTGTATCAGTAAAATGACAGTTGGAATTATTTAGGAAGGCAGCCTCAGTGGTGAGAGTCCCTTTGTCCTTTCTACGTGCTTCCAACACTTCCAGTATAAGAATCGGCCATAAGGGTAGATGTGGTCCTTGCTCAAGTAAGAGCGGTCTTCCCATTCAATAAAGTAAATAAAATGCATGCTCTGACATTACCCACACCTCTTCTTAAATTGGTGAATAGACAAAAGGTACGCACTAATAAATGCTGGCGAGGATGTGGAGAAAAGGAAACTCATGTTCAATGTTGTTGTAAATTAGTACACCCACTATGGAGAAGTTTGGAGATTCCTTAAAAAACTAGAAATTGAGCTACCATACAATCCAGCAATCCCACTGCTGAGTATATCCAAAATAAAGAAAATCAATATATTGAAGAAATATCTGCACTCCCATATTGCACCTCTGTTCACAACAGCCAAAATTTGGAAGCAACCTAAATGTCTGTCAACAGATGAATGGGTAAAGAAAATGTGGCACATGTACAAATAGAGTACTATTCACCCATAAAAAAAGAATAAGATTCAGTCATTTGCAACAACATAGATGGAACTGGAGGTCATTAGCTTAAGCAAAAAAGTCAGGCAAGGAAAAACAAATATTGCAGGTCTCACTTATTTGTAGGATCTAAAAATCAAAACAATTAAAGCCATGGAGATAGTAGAAAGATGGTTATCAGAGGCTGGGAAAGGTAGTAGGTTGGGTGGGGGGAGATAAAGTTAATAGATACAAAAAATAGAATTAATTAACATGGCCTAGTGTTTGATAGCACAACAGGGCCAGTCATACTTTAATTTTCATTTTAAAATAACTAAGAGTGTTATTGGATTGTTTGTAACACAATGGATAAATGCTTGAGGGGATGGATATCTGATCTTCCATGATGTAATTATTACACATGGCATGCCTGTATTAAAATGTCTCATGTACCTCATTAATATATATATATATACCTACTATGTACCCACAAAATTTAAAATTACAACAAAAAAGAATTTGGTGGATAGTGGCTCTAAAATCAAATTCCCCAGGAAGGAATGAAAAGAAACTAGTTGCAGCATGGTGTTGCAGCAGGAATGCAAAAGGAAAGATATTCAGCTAGAATAAAGGACAATGAAGGCTATGTCAGTATGGGGCAACAACCTGCTTTAAAAGGCCACTCTTTGGAAAGTGGGTGCCAGGATTTTGCAATAACAACAACAACGAATGTTCACATTTATGGGATGTGTACTATGTGCCAGGTCTTGCTCCAAGAGATGTAAATAAATTAACTCAATTAATCCTCACAACAACTCTAGGGATAGGTAAAAATATTAGCCCATTTCTTAAATGTGAAAACCAAGACACAAAGTAAAATAGCAAGCAAGTGGTTGGAGCAGGAATTAAAACCCAGGCAACCTGGATTCTAACCATGTGCTACAAATTCCAAAGACACACCCATATGGCACCTCCTCAGCCATATGTGATGTTTTCAGGTGTAGAACACAGAGGCCAAATCCTTAATATTGTCTACTTCTACCATGCATTGCATGCTGTCTGAAGAAACCACATGAACCTCTTAATTTCCAGTGAGTCCAATTTCTATGTGTTATTGAAGGTTACTCATAATGATCACTTGAATTATTTCTTGTATAGGGCCAACAAGAAGTATAGTATCTGTAAGTGTGCAAGTCAAGCAGAAGGGGTATACTTCAAAAAGAAGGGAAAACAGCACTGAGAAATACAAAGGGGAAATTACAAATATTACTACTGTTTGCCTTGTATTTTAAGAGAACCTTCCCTCCAAAAAACTCCAAGCACTTTTTTGTAAAACATCATCTTTTCTTTCAAGTATTTAAGGCCAGAAATAAAGCAGTATATTCAACCATAGTGTAGTCATCTTAATGACAGAGCAGTTTTACAAATGTTTAAATTGAATCTAAATTAATTTAAACAAATAGTGCACGGGGTAGAATGCCATTTGAATATTTTGCACTGTGTCCTTAATCTCTTTCATTTTTTAGAAATCTAAAATGAGAATTAATTCTATGTGTAGCTAACATCAAGGAAAATAGAAGAAAACCAATAAAATTCCTCAGAGTTTAGAACTCATCACATGAAACCACCATCTGAAAAGCATAATGAAGCATTCACATTTCTCCCAAAAGGCTTTAATTGCTCCAGCTTCATTATATTTAACATTTTTCTAACTCAGATCACAGCTATGAATCTTGTCACTGATCCTGGCTCAATATTCTCACAGTAGATCATTGCTAGTCAGGTTTGCACCTGCTTTCTGATTGCCTGCACCCATTTCCAAGTTAAATCAATGAAACCTATTAGCATGTTCTCTACCCTGCACTTTAATTTTGGATAGCAATGTATTATTAATGTAATCATCCCGACAAGCCTTGTTCAGTGTCACATGTAAAATTGAAGGGTTCGCAATAGAGAACTTTAATAAGAATACTTATTAAATTGTATTGAAATCTAAATAATTGAATGCATATTTGATATAAAATTTAAATTGAAATGAATCACACCAAAGTAGAGAGCCATCAATGGAGAACAGTGATCCTTTATACCTTTGAAAGACAAAACATGATTACGGCCATGTATCACTGGATTCATGACATAATCGAGATCATTTATTTATACATTTGAAGATGATTGCTCCTTTTTCTCTTTAATGTTTTATGCTATGCTGGGTATTTTCTATTAAAAAAAAATCCTTCTTCTTGAAATAAGCTAAATGGTATAGTATCTCTAGTGTCTCTTCCTCAAAGTTTGAATCACTAGATGCCAGATACTAATTTTATATGATAACATGTACAAACCCTAAAGAGAAAAATGAGTAAAGGTGTTGAAGAACTCATGCACTGCTGAAGAAGACAGGAATTTTAATGTAGCAGAATTAACAATTACAAGAAAACATTTGGTTAATTTGTTATTTAATTTGTCTCACCACTAACCTTCTGCTATTGGAAGATTAATGTTCACTTTCCTTAGAACTTACCTTCATAATTATTAATGTGGGAACATAATCATTGTAATTAAAAATAAATGTGTTAATTTTCAACATGCACCAGGTTATTTATGCAAATTCACTTTCTACACTCTTAGTGTTGGCAATCTAAAAGTCACCAAAACAGACATCATAGAAGAGTAAGCAGCAAAGGGATGTTAAGGAATGCTTGTCCTACACACAGGCAGCTCACAAGTGTGAGCATATCAAAGAGACTAGGAAAGGGAAAAACTTAAAAAACTGTAAGATCATTGTGACTTCACCCATATTCTTAGAGAATTCAGAGTCTCTTTACTAGGCAGTGAAATTTGAGAATCCTGAATATCTTATGGATGGGGTTGGCAATTTGGGGGCAAGGACTGATAATGTGATACATCAGTCAACTCCATATATATATAAGGTGTTTGCTTTGTACCTAAAATAGGGCACTTCTCTCCTCCTAAAGTTACACAACCTCTCCAAAGAAGCCACCGGTTTTGGGTGGGGCTTTTTTTAGAAGTCTGCTTACATTTTCTGTCATATATAAACCATCAGCAATAGAAAATATGTTTTAGGGTTATTGAATGGGGAAAAAATACTTGGAAGTTTCTTACAGTAATTCAAGCAAGAAATTGTGAGAGCCAAACAGGTTAAATGCAGTGAGGATGAAAAGAATGTGCCTAATATATAATTACAAGATCAAATTGATTAGGATTTGTGATTGCTTAGATATATGCATGAGCAAAAGGGTGGAAACAAGCAAGAATGATATGCCATTTTCTAGTTTTTGGTGAATTGAAAGATAGTGGATTTCTCCAACCAAGATAAATGGGAAAAACAATTCACTAAGGGCATGATGGGTTCAGTCCAAGACCTCATGAGATGCCCAGGTGGAGATATCCAGCAGGATTTTCATGCTTGAAATCCCAGTGAGGCATCTGGACTGGACACAGATTTGTAGCTATCAGCAGCTTTTATTGCTGTCAAACAGAAATATAATGCAAATCACATAAGAAGTTATACATTTTCTAACACTAGCATTTAAAAAAGTAAAAAGGAACAAAAGGAGTTATATTTGATTGTACCGAATGTACACAAAGTTTCTTTCCAGCACATGGCACTAGCCACATTTCAAGTGCTAAGTAGCCATATGTGGCTACTGGCTACAGTATTATACAGATTTGTGAATACTGTAGATTTGTGAATAGTTTGAAGGCTTGAGTAGGGATGTATTACATAGAAAGTTCAAGTAGAAGAAGAGGGGCGACTAAGAATAGGACCTTGGATAATGCCAGTAGAAATGACAGAAAAACAGCTTACAACTGAGATGAGAGGAAACATTCAAGAAAACACAAGAAGTGGGGGGAAATAGAAACCAAAGAAAGGAGATTTTCATGGAAAAGAGATTAACAAACAGTGTTTGTACAAGCAAGTCCAATTAGGCAGAACTTACGACCCTATAAAACTGATAATTTTTACATTTCAGTAGTCTACAGCAACAGAAGTTAGGGCAGATCCAAGTTTTGTGGGATCTAAAAATTAATCAATTTTAATCAATTTGGAGTCCCCATTAAAAAGACAAAACTATGAATACAAAATCCAATAGGCCCTACGAAGGCATAGGAAAGGATATGTGCAATGAGGGGCTCTGAATTGAAGCTTCAGTAGTTTCCTGGAAATCCGTCTCCAAATGAGTGCAAGATTGCAATGAAAAACACAAATGGGGAAACTCTACAGACAAGTTAAAAAGAGACGGAAGATTTCATGGTAACCATAGGCATATTCAGGATTAAGATGAAGATTCAGATAAGGTACCATGCAACATAAAATGCATCGTGAATTAAAAGGGAGTGAGGTTGCCACAGAGTCGAGAATCAAGGTTAAGATGTAGCTCAATGTCATTGAAAAACAGCCCATGCAGAACATCTGCAGACTGGACTTCCTACTGGATATTCTAAACACAAAAAATCTCAAGAAGTGCTAGGTTCCTCTTCTCAGATTAATTCAGACTATACAAAAACATCTTCAAGTAATTTTTTTCTTTTTCTTTTAATTTTTACTGAAAAATAATGGTATATATTAGATATTTATTTGACATAATGTGATGTTTTGATATAAGTTTACATTACAAAAATGAGTAAATAAATCAAGCTAATTAACAAATCGTCAGCTCACATACTTTCTATTTTGGTGGGTGAAAACATTTAAAATCTACTATTTTAGTAACTTTGAAATATATAATACATTTTTATTATAGTCACCATTCTGTGCAATCAATCACTAAAGCATATTCTTCCTTTCCAACTGAAACTGTGTATTCTTTGATCAACATCTTCCCTCTCTCATCCACCCCCTCTTCCCCTTGGTGACCACCAATATACTCTACTTCTATAGGTTTGACTTTGAGATTCCACATAAGTGAGATCATGTGCTATCTGGCTTTCTTGTTCCTCCTTATTTCACTCAGCATAATTTCTTCCAGGTTCATTCATGTGATTACAAATAACAGAATTTCCACCTTTTAAAAAGCTGAATAATATTCCATTGTGTAAACACAATATATAGCATTTTCTTTATCCACTCATTTGATGATGGGCATCTAGGTAGCTTCCATATCTTGGCTACTGTGATTAATGCCACAATGAATATGGGAGTGCACATTTTTTGGGGCATACTGATTTTAATTTCTTTGGATATATGCCCAGAAGTGGAATTCCTGGGTCACAAGGTCATTCTGATTTTAGTTTTCTGAGGAACCTTCGTACTGTTTTCCACAGTGGCTGTATTAATTTACATTCTTACCAATGGTACACAAAGAAAGAGTCTCTCTTCTCCACATCCTTACCATTTACCTTTTGACTTTTTGATAACAAGTCGTTCTAACAGATGTGCAATAGTTCACCACACCTTTTATTTGTATTTCCCCTGGTAATTTGTTGTGTTGAACATTTTTTTCATATATCTGTTGGCCATTTTTATGTGTTTTATTTTGAAGAATATATATTTAGGTCCTTTGCCCATTTTTTAATTGGGTTCTTGGTCTTTGGTTAAGTTGCTTATACACTTTGGATATTAACTTCTTATCATATGTATGGTTTGCGATATTTTCTCCCAATCCAAAGGTTATCTCTGCCCTTTAATGTTGCCTTTGATGTGCAGGAGGTTTTAAGTCTGATGCAATCCCATTTGTTTATTTTTGCTTTTGTTGCCTGTATTTGGGGGGGGTCATGTACAAAAAAGCTTTGCCCAGACCAAAGTCATGGAGCATTTCCCCCTGTTTTCTGATAGTGGTTTTATCGTGTCAGGTCTTATGTTTAAATCTAATCCATTTTTCATTAATTTTTGTATATGGTATAAGGGACTAATTTCATTCTTCTATATGCAAATATCCAGTTTTCCCAACACCATCTATTCAAAAGGCTGGTCCCTTTTTCATTGTGTGGTCTTAGCACCTTTGTCAAAAATCAATTGACCATAAATGTGTGGGTTCATTTCTAGGCTATTCTGTTCCATTGGTCAATGTGTGTTCTCATGCTTGTACCATTTTGATTACTATAGTTTTGTAATACATTTTGAAGTTGGGTGGTGCTATGCCTCTAGCTTTGTTCTTTTTGCCCAAGATAGCTTTTGCTATTTGGAGTCTTTTGTGGTTCCATACAAATATTAGAATTGTTTTCTCTTTCTGTGAAAAATAACAATGTTATTTTGATAGGGATTGCATGAATCTGTAGATCACCTTGGACTGTATGGACATTATAACAATATTAATTATTCTAATTCATGAACACGACGAATAAATTTCTATTTATTTGTATTGTCTGCTAGTTATTATGTTTTATAGTTTTCAGTACATAAATTTGTTTACCTCCTTGGTTAAATTTTATTCCTAAGTATTGTTTTTGATGCTATTGTGAATGGGACTGATTTGTTAGTTTCTTTTTCACATAGGTGGTTTGTTAAAGAAACACTGATTTTTGTGTATTTTTGTATCTTGAAACTTTACTAAATTTATTAGTTCTGATTTTTCTTTTAGTGAAGTTTTTAGGATTGTGGACATATAAAGATCAGGTTATCAAAAAGCAGGGACAATTTCATTTCTTCCTTTCTATTTGGATGCCAAGTGATTTCCTTAAATGAGACATTAAACCACAGACATAAAAGATTTTATCAGCCTTTTCCCCCATGTTCCTCCTAAATACTTCTAGCCCATGTAACTTTTCTATTATCCTTTTGCTTCTACTTAATTTTCAGAGTTCATAAAAATGAATTTTTATAAAACCTTCAGTGCTCCTAAAACTGTAAATACAGGCTTATATCATATAACCCACTTGCCGCATTTATTCTCAGAATGAAGCTATATATTTTAATTCTGTAAAATTTAGAAATCCAGCCAAGCATAGGCATCTACAAATTTTTGAGTAATGCTTGTGGGAACTCATATATTAAATGAATGAAAGATTAAATTAAAGATTCTTTGCAATTTCAAAAAATAAAGCTTTCATTTAGAGTGGTCCTCTGCCATATGGGACCACCTGGCTGCTTAGAGCAAAATCCTATCACCATGACAACTGAGCTCAAACTTTCCATAATGTCTTTGGGATTCTTACGATATACTCTTTTTTCAGCCTATTTTTTTCTCCCCAAAAATGGGTTATTAAAGCTACTCTTCACAATAAACTATTCCTATATCAAAATGGGAAAAGCAATTATCAGACCGTCCTTCAATGACCTTTAGGAGAAATCAAACACACAGAACAAAATCTCTCTAAAACTCCTTCAGTTGAATTAGAATGGCTGTGGACTGCTGGGAAATTGCAAGTCTCAAATGGGAAGATAGAATCTTAATACTGTGGAGCACTTTAGAATGTATACAACAGATAGACAGATAGATAGATGATAGATACATACAGATATAGATATAAAACCAACCTATCTGGACCCTAAACAGCTACTAAGAGGTAAGAATAATTTTTCTTATTTTATAAATGAGGAAATGGTGATTCAAAGAAGTAAATGACTTGCCCTAGATTTGAACAAGAGATTTCGAGATTTCTGACATCACTGCTCATGATCTTCCCTAGAATCACAGATTTCAATCAGTCAAAGAGTGAATCAGAGCCACAGAATACAAAATAACTTACTGGCTCATTCATTCATCTGCCAATTACCACACACAAAATTCCAATGAGCAGGCTAGGTCTGTTTTGGCCAAAAAGCTGTAACAATGCACATGACTTGAGCCACACGCACAAATGATACTGATTAGTAGCAAGAGTGTTCTTTACCCCTAAAAGTGAGCAACTGTCTCATTAAAAAAAAAAAAAAAAAGGAAGAAGAAGCTAAATGCACCAGATTTATTCTGTTATTCTTTATGTGAATTTTCCAGTTTGTAGGTTCTCTCATTCTCCCTTTTAAAACATTCCAGGCATTTGATCTTCAAAATGTTTCAGCTCATGGATACAAAATTTTAGGAATCCCATGAGAATTATTGACTGGGATAGGATCCTCAACTATCTCATATGCATTTTTAATTTGACATTCGGTGAATTATAAACTCTTATAGCCTCACCAATTGTGACATGCAATACCTATGTAAGCTTAATCAAGAAAAACATATCAAAGTCAGTGCATTGGGTAAATTATAGCATTCAGTCATCAGAGAAAGCCTCAGATCAAAGCAAAATTAATGCCATTATTATGTGCTTTTCAAAGTGAAATTGGAAACAAGTCTTCAATAACAGCTGCAGCAAGGCAAGAGAATTGCTGCAAGTAAACAATGCGAATGACACATATTCTGACCCAAATGCCAAATATCTAAGCATATTCACAATGATAGTAACAAGAAAAAAAGGTGAAAAAAGGTATTTTTCTAACAAATTATACATGAACACCAGTAGAAAGCTCTCTTTCTAGGTCTATTTTATATTTGTCTATGGCCAGCTGGTGTTTGTGGTACTATAATGGTCAGATTTATGTAAGCCTTTCCTTTTTACCATCCAAATGGAGAAAATTGCTCCTCTAAGGAATGCTATTTCTGAGGAGGCCTCAAGGTACATTGGGAGACTCTGCTCCCACCTCACCAACCCTGCTGCTCTGAGTGTGTCCATGAGTGCTATGATTTCATATCAGTGAGGAATGTTAGCCACTTTGAATTCCTTAATTGTCTGCTATTTCACAGAAATAAGGATGGGCCAAAATAGTATGGGAGCCACAAAGGCTCCCCTCCTTCCACACCAGGTCAAAGGCCTATGCTTATTTTGTTTCTTTGCTTTTTGGTGCTACCCAACTAATCATTTTCCTCATAATGAGAACCAGGCTGTGATGACAACAGCATTTTTAAAGAGAATCTCCTGAAACCTGCTTCCAACAACTTTGGATAGAGTCCAACCTACATATCACTTTAGATTATGACATCATCTTAAACTAGGCCTTCAAAATGGCTATTTAGTTACATGAAATGAATGGACATAAGTCAGGCTGTTTCCTAAAATTCATTTTCTAAACGGCACTCTTTACTGTGACAAAAATCTGTTGAAATATTGTTTTCCCTTGCAATTTCTTATTTGGGAGATTTGGACAGCTTCCCGAAAGTAATTTTGAGAAGCCCTGAGGTGGGGGAAAAATGAATGCCTGTTTAGGAAGCGGACAGAGTTCTAGGAACTGACACCTGCTCTGCATTAGGGAAGGAGTCAGAGCCTAGTAGGGGACTGCTTCAAGACACACAAAGGTAGAGAAGATCCTAGCTCCTGTGGTGCCTGGATTCTCAACTTTAAGATTCCTGAGCCCAAATTATAGAATGGAATGAATGGAATAAGAATCCAAAGAAAACATTTGTTTTGAAACTGATGGCATCCCTCACCACCACACACTAATGAAGGAAGACATGAGGACGCACCATTGTGTTTCTGGGTATGGATAAGACTGGGACCTCAGCACAGCTCTGAAGGAAGGAGAGCACATTTGTAAATGAGCTTGAATTTCGCACCATACCACTGGGATCTGCAAATTGGAATTCAGTTACTGACAAAATACAAAGAAATACAGTATTTTCAGTACACTTAAGTTTATAGACTGTGATTCTAGGCAGCTACCTGGTTTGATATTTTTCTGGGGGCCTGTCAAAATCAAACACCTGCCATGTAAAGACCCCTCACAACCACAGCCTCACAGAAAGTTGAGGCATCAGATAATGTTGTGGGTCAACTCACGGTTTATTTCGCATTGTCATTCAAATTGAGTCACCCCTCTAGGGAACAAACTAATGTGTACATATGACACAAACATGGCAAATGTCTCAACATTGAGATCTGAGAGACTTCTAAGAGAATGTCACCTTTGATTTGGTTATATGTGGAGATCACAGGTAAATGCCTTCGAAAGCCCTTGACTGAGCTAAATTTGACAGTTACAATAACTAAAAAGAAACTGCTAGCCAATGAAATGACATTACCACATGTATCAAAAAGTAAAGAAACATCTTGTATAAATAATTAATATATGTATGCATAAAAATTTTGCCAATAGACAACAGAAAACAGGAAATAAGTCTCATATGACTTGAACAATAAAAATTACCATTTTTACAGGCCGCAAAAAGTTAAGAATATGGAATGTAGTCTGTATAGGAAAAAGAATCACCTTTAGAGATTTTTGTAAACTATCATAGAAGATCACACTGCCAAGCATCAAGTATTATTAATTACTCACATGAAAAAAAGTTCTGAAAGAAATGCTCAGAAACTGTGTCATGTTCTAGAGAAAAATGCCTCAGGACCTGAAGTACCTGGCTACAAAGACTTTAAAATCAGACTGTCTGCATTTTAATCCTAGCTTTGCCACTTACCAGCTACAAAAGCTTTGCCAAGTGGTAGAAACCTTTCTGAACCTCAGTTTCTGCATCTACAACATGGGGATAATGAGAGTAGCTAGATTTTAAGATTATTTTGAAATTCACATAAGAAATGTAGGTAGAGCACTATGCTGAGGTGCAGTGCTGGCACATAGCCCTCAAAAGATATTAGAGTGTTGTTACTACTATTATTACTCATAAACAGCTATAAATGAAAACCTCAAGCTGGCTGTTATCTGCATGTCAGCAGATTCATTCAATCCTTATTTTTTAAACACCTACTATCTATGCAGGGAATACAGCACCAAACAGAAAAACAAGCTCTCTCCTTCTCCATGGATCTTTCATTCTAGTGGCAAGATGGAAAGACAGACAATAGGTACACAAACAAATCAACAGAGTGACAGTGTTATCCAAAACAGCTGAGGTGATAGTGACAGGAGTGCTCCTTTATTTTGTTATCAGGGGAAGGAGAAGTCTCTGAAAAAACAGACATTTTGGCAGATCTCCAAACTATATAGTCTCCTGCCTAGAGAAAGATCTGGGTCAAGAGCTTCTGGGGAAGCAAATATTAAATTCAGAGGCCCTAAGGCAGGAAGGAGCCACAAGGGCCTCCAGAATAGTTTTTCTCAAAATTGTCATTAACAGGAGGGCAGGTACCAATAGAAACTGCTTTGCTAATATGCAGCATGGATCTTCAGGGAGGTTTCTGCTCCTTGCAGCTATCTGTAGAGTCCAAAGCCTTAACCAAGAACCTATATCAATTAGCATAATCATTCTCTATTATAGTGGAGTGTACAAAATGTGTCAATGTGTTTATTCTATCTCAAATCTCTAGGGCAATCTCACCTTACCAACAGTCATACAGTGTTTTCGCTCATCATGAGCATATACCTAACCACATCTAAGTTTAGGAAACTGGGAGACTGGGACTTTATCCAAGCAAACACGTAATGGCGAAGAGACTATTACAGTTTTCCCAAAGTTCCTTGTTAGAGATGGTTGTCAAGAGGACTTCTGAGGTCAGCAGCAGAAGTCAACTTTGTTCAATTATTTGTGGGGTAATTCTCTATCCAGACATTCTTTAAAAACCAGGACTCAGCAAACTGACACAAGAACAGAAAACCAAATACCACATGTTTTCACTCATAGGCAGGTGATGAACAATGAGAACACTTGGACACAGGGAAGAGAACAACACTCACTGGGCTAGGTGGAGGGGAGGGACAGAGGGGGAGTAGGGAGGATGGGGACGGATAACACCAGGAGAAATGCCTCATGTAGGCGACACGGGGCGGGGGGATGGAGACAGCAAACCACTGTGGCATGTATGTACCTATGCAACAATCCTGTAAGATGCAGGATGTGCACATGTACTCCAGAGCCCAAAGTACAATAAAAAAATATATAAATAAATAACCCAGGACTAATAAAAATGGATTCTGCTCTATCTACCCTTAGCTTGGTTTCAACCACAAGGATTAGTCTTTACTCAGGACTAAGAACTTGAACGCCAGAGGGTCCACATCATTAAAGGCTCACAGTGAGCCAGTGATTAATTCTAAAGACATTCCTTCCAGGATGACTGGCAAAGAAGTAGAACTATTAGATGCATTACTTCAAGGGGCATCAAGCATTGTGTCTTTAAATCTGCATTTCACCACAGACTCAAAAGAAGAACTCAATATTGTTTTTGGCCAATTACAAAGTGAAATCCATTGGGATTCCTGATACATGAATTGCATCAACACAGAGAAAGTCACAGAAGGGCACCATATTACTTCTGAGAGAAATTAGGCATTATATATTTGAGAGAGAAATTTTATTTAATATCAGTGTCTTTTTGACCTTTTATCTTCTTGTAATTACTTATGGAAATATTTAGGGAGAGACAGTCAGATTCATTTAACATAAAATAGAAACTGAGAGAATTCCCAAATTGCAGGTCTTTTCATTTTGTAATGTTTTTGTTCTTTTTTTATTTCTGTTTATATTCTTTCTACCCTGGCCACCCCAGTCTATGATAGTGACGTCCCCATTTTTTCACTCTATAGTGTATTGTTATTCTCAATAAAGCAGGTCAACCTGCCATATGGAGTCAAATTTTCAATATTTGATCCTTCTGTCTGATTTTTTTCTCTTACTATCGGCAATCTCATTATTATCATGGGTCCTTAAGTCCAAAAGCAACTTGGGAAAAATAATTGATAATTATCGCATAAGAGATTAAGTTAAAGAGGAGCTTTAGCACTGAAAATATGCAACTAAACAATGAACCAAACAATGTTAAAATGAATGTTTGGGTGCCTTAGTTTTTGCAAGCAAGTTGAGGCAGAAAATTCAGATATGGGAAATGATTACCAGATTTCTTTTGATTAAATGGTGTTTTCTTTCTAATTGCTTCAACTATATACAAGTATATCATGTGCCCTTGGAAAACCAGATAAAACATTGATTTCATTATAGTTGTTGCATGTTTGTCCACAAAGCCAGTTAAATAACCTCTCCTAGGGTCCATTTCCAAAACTTGAAATAACTGGACAACATTATAGTGACAAGAGCATCGTAAAAGACAAAGAGTTTTCCAAATAGCAAGTACTGTTCCTTTCCTTTTTTAACAACTAAACTAGAATAATTGAAGTACAAAGATAATTAAATGTGTGGGTTTCATCTGAGCTCTTCCAAATATTAAATATACTTTCCATAAAAAGTGCACTATTAGGTCTCAGCCTTAGAACAAATACTCATACAATGGACATCCTCATCTGATGTTTGTCATATATAGAGCAAAATAGAATCACTGCTCAAAAGCCCTCACAGAAACCCAAATTCCTATGAATCCGGGAGTTAACAATGACTTTCCTTTCAAATAAGAAAAAAAAAACAAAGTAATGTCCTTGTCTACATGAATGAAATAGATGGTTTTAGATTAAAAACAAGATACAAAACATACATCCATACACATAGTTTTATATTATCTCAAGTGATAATAGAACTCCCAAAATATCAATTCAAAATATTTCAGACATGGTCACTTTTCCAGGAAGATTTAAAAGTTTTTATAATATACAAAAATTATATATTATATATATTTAGTGGGATAATATATATTAATCATATTTATACCAGATATACTATGATAACATTAATAACTAATATTGATTGAGTACATGTTTAATAAAAGGCAGTATATTTTAAAAATCTCATTTAATCCTTATCACGTTATTATTATTATGTATTTTACTTTAAGTTCTGGGATATATGTGCAGAACATGCAGGTTACATATGTATACTTGTGCCATGGTGGTTTACTACACCTATCAACCCATCATCTAAGTTTTAAGCCCTGCATGCATTAGACATTTGTCCTAACTCTCTCCCTCCCCTTGCCCCCAACCCCCCAACAGATCTGGTGTGTGATGTTCCCCTCCCTGTGTCCATGTGTTCTCATTGCTCAACTCCCACTGATGAGTGAGAACATGAGATGTTTAGTTTTCTGTTCCTGTTATCATATTATTATTAAGTTAATATTAGTACTGTTGTTATTCTCACTTTCCAGTTAAAGAATATGAGAATCAGAGTTTCGGTAATTTTTCTTGGTTTTATCATCTATAAAATGGATAAAATAATACCTGCAAGATAAGGTTAGAAGTAATAACTGAAACAATGTTTGTTAAAAGGTAGAACAGTATCTGATACATAGTAGTGTGTGTGTTTGCTATTATAATTAACAGTAGCAACAATTGAAGTAAGTTGACCAACATCCCACAAATGTTACTGCACTATAGTTGAAACAGAGGTGGAACCCCAGTCTCACAAAGTCCAGCTCATAACCACTACTCTACACTGCCTCTCATTACAAACAATCGGGGCATTGTTGTAGAAAGAGCTCATCGAATGAAGTATTGTAGAACATCCCCAAATAGTGCATGAGAATGATGGGCCGTGATTAATTGTGGTGATAGTACAAAAAGAAAGAGTTAATTATTGGGGTGAACAAGGCCCAGATTATTTAGGGCTTGACAGACCATAACCGGCTTCCTGAATTGGACTGGTAAGCAAATTGGCAGCCAAACCCCATGGAGTGAATCACGTCAGTATAATGTGCTCCCTGTGGCTCACTCACTTAGCACTTTATCCCAGAGCTTGTTCTATTTGCTTAGTTTAGAAGTCAATAAAGCTGTGCACAGAGCTGCTAAGCACACATAAAACACAAAAATACAACATGTCAAGAAAAAATAAAGAAAAGAAAAACAACACTGCCATTCTTTCTGAACCCTCAGGTTCTAGCCATGGTCCAGGAAGGTCCTATTGACAAAAATATGCCCTTGACATCTTACTGGATGGTAAGTTTCCTACTGATAAACAACCTCCTTTAAGACTGTATTAGTTACATGTTGTAACTCCTAGATGTGGTCACTAAATACAGTTGAATAAAGAGATACTTGGCCACCATAAGTAGAAAACTTAGAAAACTTGAACTTCAACTTTAGCCCTTTTTCAGGAATTATTGCTCTACACATTACACAAAAATCAACTCAAAATGGATACAAGACCTAACTTTAAGACCTAAAACCATGAAACTCCTTGAAAAAAAAACAGGGGAGAAGCCTCTTGACATCAGTACAGGCAATGATTTTTTGAATTGCACACCAAAAGCTCAGGCTACAAAAGCAAAAATAAATAAATGGGACTATATCAAACTAAACAGCTTCTGTGCAGCAAAGGAAACAATTAACAAAATGAAAACACAGCCTACAGATTGGGAGAAAATATTTGCCAATCTTATATGTGATAAAGTGTTAATATCCAAAATATATAACGTGTTTACACGGCTCAATAGCAAAATAAAAAAATAATAACCCGAAGGATCCGAATAGACGTCTCTCTAAAGAAGATATAAAAATAGCCAACAGTTATATGCAAAGATGCTCAACATCACTAAACATCAGGAAAATGCAAGTCAAAACTGCAGTGAGATATCACCTCATACAGTAAGGATAGCTATTAACAAAAATACAAGAGGTAATCCCCTTCCCCATCAGTAGAAAATTTGTCTTCCATAAAACTGGTCCCTGGTACCAAAAAGGTTGGGGACCATTGCCATTAACCATCCTCCCATTCCACTCCTCTTCATTATCCTTCCCAACCTCTGGTAACCATCATTCTACTCTCTATCTCCATGAGCTCAACCGTATTAATTTTTAGTCCACACAATTAAGTGAGAGCATTCAAAGTTTCTCTTTCTGTGTCTGGCTTATTTCACATAACATAATTGAACTCCACTTCCATCTATGTTGTTGCAAATGACAAGGTCTTATTCCTTTTTGTGGATGAATAGTACTCTATTGTGTATAAGTAACTCATTTTCTTTATCCATTGCCTATTAATGGACACTTAGATTTCTTCCACATCTTGACTATTGTGAATAGCTGCAATAAACACAGTAGTGTAGATGCTCTTGGATATACTCATTTCCTTTCTTCTGGGTATATACCTCGCAGTAGGGTTGCTGGATCATATGGTACCTCTATTTTTAGATTTTCTGAAGAACGTCCAAACTGTTCTTCATAGTGGTTGTACTAATTTACATTCCCCCCAACAGTGTACAAGGGTTCCCTTTTCTCTATATCCTTTCTAGCATTTGTTATTGCCTGTCTTTTGGATAAAAGCCATTTTAACTTGGATGAGATAGCATCTAATTGTAGCTTTTACTTGCATTTCTCCAATTTAGTGCACCTTTTCATATACCTGTTTGCCATTTGTATGTCTTTTGAGAAATGTCTATTCAGATCTTTTGCCCATTATTTGATCAGATTATTAGACTTTTTCATATAGAGTTGTTTAAGTTCCTGGTATGCTCTGGTTATTAAACCCTTGTCAGGTGGATAGTTTGCAAATATTTTCTCCTATTCTGTGGGTTGTATCTTTACTGTATCGATTGTTTCCTTTGCTGTTCAGAAGCTTTTTTACTTGATGTAATGTCACTTGTCCATTTTTGCTTTGGTTGGCTGTGCTTGAGAGGAATTACTCAAGAAATCTTTACCCAGTTCAATGTCCTGGAGAGTTTCTATAATGTTTTCTTTTAATAGTTTCTTAGTTTGAGGATTTAAATTTAAGTCTTTAATCCATTTTTATTTGATTCTTATTTGTGGCAAGAGATAGCAATCTGGTTTCATTCTCCTGAATATGGATATCCAGTTTCCCCCCACACTATTAACTGAAGAGATTGTCCTTTCCCAAATGTCCTTTCCCAAATGTATGTTCTTGGTACCTTTGTTGAAAATGAGTTAACTGTAGATGTATGAATTTGTTTCTGGGGTCTCTATTCTGTTCCATTGGTCTATGTGTCTGCTTTTATGCCAGTACCATACTGTTTTGTTTACAGTAGATCTATAGTATAATTTGAAGTCGGATAACATGATTCCTCCAGTTTTGTTCCTTTTGCTCAGGATAGCCTTGGCTATTCTGGGTCTTTTGTGGTTCCATATAAATTTTAGGATTGTTTTTTTCTATTTCTGTGAAGAATGTAATTGGTATTTTGATGGAGATTGCATTGAATCTGTAGATTGCTTTGGGTAATATGGTCATTTTAACAATATTGATTCTTCCAATCCATGAACATGGAATATTTTTGCATTTTCTTGTGTCTTCTTGAACTTCTTTCAATGTTTTATTGCTTTCATAGAGATCTTTCAATTCTTTGGTTAATTACTACGTATTTAATTTTATGCAGCTATTGTAGATGGGATTACTTTCTTGATTTCTAACATCATTCATTGTTGGCATATGTAAGTGTTACTTATTTCTGTATGCTGATTTTATATTCTGCAACTATATTAAATTTGTTTATCAGTTCCAATAGTTTTTGGTGAAGTCTTTAGGCTTCTGCAAATATAAAATCCTGTTATCTGCAAACAAGGATAATTTGACTTCTTTTTATTTAAATTTGGATACCCTGTTTTTCTTTCGTCTGACTGCTCTCCCTAGAACTTCCAGTACTATGTTGAATAAAATCGTTGAAAGTGGACATCCTTGTTATGGGCCAGATCTTAGGGGAAAGGCTTTCAGTTTCTCCCTATATAGTATGATATTAACTGTGGGTCTGTCATATATATCTTGTATTATGTTATGTTCCTTGTATACTGTTTTTGAGGGGTTTCATCATGAATTAATATTGAACTTTATCAAATGCCTTTTTGGCACAATTGAAATAATCAAATATGGTTATTTCCCCTCATTCTCTTCATATGATGTATCACATCATTTGATTTGCATATGTTGAACCATCCTTGCATTCCTGGGATAAATCCCACTTGGTTATGATAAATGTTGTTTGTAATGTGCATCTGAATTTGGTTTGCTAGTATTTTGTTAAGGATTTTTACATCAGTGTTCATCAAGGATATTTGCCTGTATTTGTGTGTGTGTGTGTGTGTGTGTGTGTGTGTGTGTTTTGGGGGAGGATGTGTGTTTGTCTAGTTTTGATTTTGGTATCAGGGTAATACTGGCTTCACAGAATGTGCTTGAATGTATTCCCTCCTCCCCCTGTGTTTCATAAGAGTGTGAATAGAATTTGGTATTAATTCTTTAAGGTTTGGTAAAATTCAGCAGTGAAGCCATTGGGTCCTGGAATTTTCTTTGCTGGGAGACTTTTTATTATGGCTTCACTCTCATTACTTGTTATTGGTTTGTTCACGTTGTGGATTTCTTCATGGTTCAATCTTGATATGTTGTATGTTTCTATGAATTAATCCATTTCTTCAAGGTTTTCCAATTTATTGGAATATAGTTGCTCATAGTAGCCTCTAATGATCTTTTTAATTCAGTTGTAACATCTTCTCTTTCATCCGTGATTTACTTGAGATTTCTCTTTCTCTGAGTCTGACTAAAGGTTTTTTGGTTTTATCTTTTCAAAAAAAAATCAATGTTTTATATTGTTAATTTTTTTGTATTTTGTTTCAATTTTACTTATTTCTGTTCTGATCTTTATTATTTTTTTCTTCTAATGATTTTAGGTTTGGTTTGCTCTTGCTTTTCTGGTTCTTAAAGATGCATCACTAGGTTGTTTATTTGAAGTTTTTCCACTTTTTTGATGTAGGCACTTACAGCAATAAACTTTCCTCCCAGTATTGCTTTTGCTGTATCCCATAGGTTTAGTATATCTGTCATTTGTTTCAATAAATTTTTAAATTTCCTTCTTAATTTCTCCATTGACTCACTGGTCATTCAGGAGCATATTGTTTAATTTCCATGTGTTTATAGTTTCTAAAATTCCTCTTATATTGATGTCTAGTTTTATTCCACTGTGGTCAGAGAAGATGCTTGATATTATTCCATTTTTTTAATTTTTATTTTAAGCACCACTCACAATAGCAGGAGACATGGAATCTAACCAGTTGTTTTTTTTTTTTTTTTAAGACATGTTTTGTGGCCTAACATATGGCGTATCCTTGAGAATGATACGTGTGCTGAAGAGAAGGTGTGTTGTGCAGCTGTTGGATTAAATGTTCTGTAAATATCTATTAGGACCACTTAGTCTATAGTGCAAATTAAGTCCAATGTTTATTAATTTTCTGTCTGAATGATCTGTCCAATGCTGAAGGTGGGGTGTTGAAGCCTCCAGCTATTATTGTACTGAGGTGACTCCCTTTAGCTCCAATAATATTTGCTTTATATATCTAGGTGCTTCAGTGTTGGGTGCATATATATTTAAAATTGTTATATCCTCTTGCTGATTTGACCCCTTTATCATTCTATAAACACCTTCTGTATCTCATTTTATAGTTTTTGTCTTGAAATTCATTTTATCTTACATAAGTATAGCTATTTCTGCTTTTCTTGCTTTCCATTTGCATGAAATATCTCTTTCCATCCCTTTGTTGTCAGTCTTTATGTGTCTTTATAGATGAAGTATGATTCTTGTGAGCAACAGATAGTTGGATCTTGTGTTTTGAATCCATTTATCCACCTCTGTCCTTTGATTGGAGAGTTTGGTACATTTACATTCAATGTTACTACTGATAAGGAAGGACTTAACAAGTCTTTATCAATAATAACTTAATAGTAAGTCCCTGCCATTTTGTTGTTTTCTTTTCCTTTTCTTTCTTCTTGTCATTCTTTTAGTAAAGGTGATTTTGTGGTTTTCTCTTCTTTCCTTTGTCTTCCTTTCAATAAAGGCAATTTTCTCTGATCGTATGTTTTAATTTCTTTCTTGTGTGTCAATTGCACATTTTTTTTAAATTTGAGGTTACCATAAGGCTTGCAAATAGCATCTTATAATCCATTTTAAACTGATGACACCTTAATACTGATTACATAAACAAAGAGAAAACTAATAAAAACTCTGCACTTTAATATCATTCTGCACACCACTTTTTAACTTTTTATTGTTTTTATTTACATCTTATTGTACTACGTCTTAAAAGGTTATTTTTGTTCAGTTCATTGGTCCATCTTTCTACTCAAGATATGAATAGTTTACCCACCACAATTATGATGTTATAATATTCTGTGTATTTACATTACCAGTGAGTTTTGTGCCTTCAGATGATTTATTGCTTATTAACATTCTTTACTTTCAGATTGAACGACTTCCTTTAGTATTTCTTGTGGGACAGGTCTGATGTTGAAATCCTCAGCTTTTGTTTGTCTGGAAAAGTCTTACTTCTTCTTTGTTTTTGAAAGATATTTTCACTGAATATACTATTCTGGGGAGAAAAATGTTTTGTATTCAGCACTTTTAATACATAGTGCCACCCTTTCCTGGCCTGTAAAGTTTCAACTGAGAAGTCTGCTGCAAGACATATTGGAGCTCCAATTTTTGTTATTTCTTTTCTCCTGTTGCTTTTAGAATTTTTTCATAATCAAACTCCCAAAGGTAAAGGATAATTAAATGTCTTGAGGTAGTTTTATTTGGGTTAAACCTGCATGGTGTTCTTTGACCTTCTGATACTTAAATACTGGTATCTTGCTCTAGGTTTGAGAAGTTCTCTGTTATTATCACTTTAAACAAACTTTCTACCTCTGCCCTCTCACTACCTCATCTTTAAGGCCAATGACTCTTAGATTTGCCTATTTTCTAGATCTTTCAGGGATGCGTCATTCTTTTTCATTCTTCTTTCTTTTCTCACCTCTGTCTTTTCAAACAGGCTGTTTTCAAGCTCACTAATTCTTTATTCTGCTGGGTTAACTCTTCTATTAAGAGACTGGTGCATTCTTCAGCATGTCAACTGCATTTTTCAGCTCCAGAATTTATGCTTGACTCTTTTTAGTCATTTTAATCTCTTTGTTAAATTTACCTGATAGGATTCTGAACTCCTTCTCTGTACTACCTTGACTTTTACTGGATTCCTTCCTCAAAACAGATATTTTGAAGTCTCTGTCTGAAAGATCATATATCTCTGTCTCTCCAGGACTTGTCACTGGTTCCTTATTTAGTTCAATTGGTAAGGCCATGTTTTCCTGGATGGCCTTCATGCTTGAGGATATTTGTTAGTGTCCGGGCATTGAAGAATCAGGTATTTATTAGTGTTTGCAGTTTGGTCTTATTTGTACCTGTCCTTCTTAGGAAGGCTTTCCAGGTATTCAAAGGGACTTAGGTATTTGGTGTAAGTTTTTGATCACTGCAGCCACATTTTCATGAGGTGTCACCCCAGGCCCAGTAACACTGTGGCTCTTGCAGACTCATAGAAATACTGCCTTGGTGGTCTTGGATAAAATCTGGAAGAATTATCTGAATTACCAGACAGACTCTTACTGTCTTCCCTTACTTTCTCCCAAACAAATGGAGTTTCTCCCTCTCTATGCTGAGCTGCCTGGAGCTGGGGAAGTGGAGGGTGGGCAACACAGCACCCCTGTGGTCACCACCACTGCAACTGTACTGGGTCAGACCTGAAGTCAGCACAGCATTGAGTCTCATCCAGGTCTGTGGTAACTATTGTCTGGCTAACACCTGTGTTCACCCAAGGTCCAAGGGCTCTACAGTCAGCAAGTGGTGAAGCCAGCCTGGCTTGCCTTCCTCCCCTTCAGGGCAACAAGTTCATCTGGGAACCCAGGCCTAGAGTCAGAAACCTTAGGAATCTACCTAGTGCTATATTCTACTGCAGCTGAGCTCACACCCAAGTCACAGGACAAAGTCCTTCCCCACTCTTCTCTCTCTTCCCACAAGCAGAGAAGTGTCTTCCCATGGCCACATCACCCCACGCCCACAGTGAGTATTTCCTGGCTATCACTGATGTTCATTCAAGGCCAAAGAGCTCCTCAGTCAGCTTGTGATAAATATTGTCAGGCCTGAAACACTCTCTTCAGGGCAGTGGGCTCCCCTCTGGTCCAGGGCAGGTCCAGATATGCCATCCAAGAGCCCACCCAATGGTCTGCCCCACTGTGGCCAAGCTGGTACTTAAGCTACAAGACCAAGTCCCCTTTTACTCTTCCCCTCTCCTTTATTTCAAGCAGAAGGATTCCCTCCCCATAGCCACCACAGCTAGAAATATGCTTGGTCACACCTGAAGCTAACACATCTCAGAGTCTCACTCATGGCTCATGATGAATGCAGCCTGGATACCACTGCTGATTATTCAGGGCCCAAGGGCTCTTCAGTCAGCAGGTGATGAATCCTGCTAGGACTGGATCCTTCTCTTCAAGTCAGCAGGTTCCCTCTCTAGCCCAGGGTATGTCTAGAGATGTTTAGGAGCTAGGGCCTGGAATAGGAGCCCAAGGACTCTGCCCGATACCCTATATGCTGTGGCTATGCAGGTATACAAGTTGCAAGCCAAAGTTCTCTATACCTTTCCCCTCTCCTCTCTTCAAACAGAAGAAAGGATTCTCTCTTGGAGGTGTGAGCTGTGCTGCCTGAGACTGGGGATCAGGTGATGCAAGCCACCCTGGCTGGTGCCTCCTTAGGTCACATGGCCCCCAAATCCACAGGTTCCAAGCCCAGCACAGCACTAGGACTTGCACAGGAATTGCAGTATTTTGTAGCCTAGACTGCTTTTCAAGTTTATTTTGGACCCCAAAGCCCTATAGCCCACAGTGGCGGGGCTTGCTGAAATTCGGGTTCCAACCACTGAAATGAATGCTGCCCCCTGGCTAGGGCTAGTATAAACGCTCCTCCATGGGCTGTGGCTGAGTTCTGCTCAGTGCTGCTTTCCATTGTGACAGCACTAAGTTCCAATGCAAAGTTCTGCAGTCACTTTGTTCTCCCCTCCCTCAAGTGCAGTTTCTCTGTGCCATGCAGCCACTGCTGGGAGATAGGAGGGCGGGGCAGTGTCAACAATTCAATACTGTCTTTTCTACCCTCTTCAGTGCCTCTTTCAGTAGTTTGAAGTTAAAACCAGGTACTGTGATCCCTCACCTTACTCTTGGTTCTCATGCTTTTTTGTGTCGATAGTTGTTAAGTCTGGTGTTCCTGCAGGGAGGATGATCAGTGGTGGCTTCTATCTGATCATCTTGTTCTGCCTCCCCCTTCTCCAGTATACACATATCATATATTCTTTTGATGATATGCAGGAAAACACTTGGTAGGACTCAAAGGTAAACTAGCTAATCACTACAAATAGTTTCATAGAATCTCAAGCAATTACAAGGGTAAGACATAGGGTAGAGTCTCAGTTCTATTTTAACTCAGTCTAATGCAGCTACTTGAGAAGCATTTAGAAAGGAAATGTCCTACTTAATCTGTTACTGTCCTAGTTGTTTTATATGTTCTTATAATTTGGAGTATGCAAGTTATTAAATTGCCTTGAGCTTAACAAAGTTGTAATGCATCTGATAATCCCTCAGATTTAAAAGCAATAAGGAGGACACTCAGGCACTTTTTTCCCCCTTAGTTTAGGGAATCCAAAACCCTGTCCAAATGAATTAAGAATATAAAGAATAAAGAATGACTAAAAATAATGCCAAAAGTAGTAGATGTCAAACCAACATAGTAAACTGCCTTACTCTAAGAATTAAGTACCTCTACTTGGTGGGACAGAGATGAAGTCAGACTTATGAAGCAAGAGTCTCTTGAGAAATAACTGCTAAAAGCTTATCATTTAGCTAACAAATAAGATGTACTATATATGTTCTTACTAGAAAAAGCTTTGGGTTAACTAGAATCTCAAAGTCAAATATGAAGCTTCTGAAGCTTAGTAATGCCTAAAATGAGATCCATTTAACCCTAAAATTAAATCAAAGGAGAGTTTAAAGAAAAATCAATCGAGTTCATAATGAAATATATCTGCAGTTCTTATGGTTTACAAGAAAAAAACAGCTTCAACAATCCCATGGTGTGTATTTGGAAGCAGGTTTTTGTTTCTGTCATCTTTCCCACTGTTCTTCAACTGTCAGATTGAATCTATCCATAGGCAGGACATATCCATACCAGTCAATTTGTAAAACCAAGGTAATAAAAATAACATTATTAATAAAACTGTATTAAGTACAGTGAACACGATTTTATTATACATGAATCTTAGATGATAGTAATTATTGATGAAATCTATTATACTAGAAACAATTACTATTTTCTGGGCACATAAGAAGACTAGTTTATTAGTATTCTTTTATCTGTTTCTACATGGGGTCATGTGACTGAATGTTGGCTAACAGAACATGGGGAGCTGGGAATTATATGGAAATTCTATTACTCCTATACTCCACCTCTAGGATACAGTTAAGAATTCCAGGAGGCTCTAGAACATGGAACCACAATCACAGGATTCTGGATTCCTGAGTCACCACTAGGAGGAAAAACATCCAGATTGAGCTTTCTGACTTTCTATTACACGTAGCTATTAATGTTCCAACTGGTTTTTACAATTCTCAATCTCTAACCAAAATGAGGAGAGAATGTGCTATTTTATGCTCCTGAAGATAAAATTTAACATTCACTGAGCACTAAATATGTGCCAGACACTTCCTAAGTGCTCCTAAACATTATCTCATATATTTCTCATAAGACCTTGAGCTTTAAAATCTATATGAGGAAGCCGAAGCTAGAAGAAACCCAATAAACTTCCAAGGTTATACAGCAAGGAGATGCAGAGCTTGGCTGAAACTTAGCAGTTTCTCTACAGAGCTCACACGACAAAAGTACATGGGATTCCTACTCAGTACATCCCAGGAACACAATTGGGATCCAGAGAATAAATAGAGTGCCCGACTTTGAGCAACTTACAGCCAAGTGGGGAAATAAAACTAAAACATAATACAAGTGGGGGGAAAAAAAAGAACTTCTGGACAAATTTGGTACTTCATGGGAACCCTGTCACTATTCTTCATTTCACTGAATGGATCCAACTCACAGGCCTGAGACCTTCCCTAACCTGAACACTTGAGGAACTGAAAAATTGAATCATTTAACACCATTTCCTACACTGTGGCTCCCTGAAGTACTATTAAACCATCTAAGCAGACTAGAGTTTAGTTATACGTTAAATCACTTTTTTAAAGAAAAACATAGGTTTCTGTAATTTACTTGTCTACCTTACAACATATAATAAAAATGAAAATAGTAATTAGCATTTCTTAAGCACTTATGTTCCAAAGTTCTACTCTTTTTATAGATATTCTTTCATTTAATTTTTATAATAATCCCATAGGATAGGTATTATTATTATCTGGCTTTCCAGATGAAGAGACAAAAACATGGAGAGATTAAAGAGGTTAAATAACTTCCTAAGGTCACATAGCTCACAAGTGGTAGAGCCAGTACATATAAATTTAACTTTGTCTTAAAATGATCGTTTGGTTGAAGATGTTTTCTAAAAACTTGTTGAAGCAAAACATACTACGTAAGTGTACACTTCAGTGGAAGTAAATATTAATACATTCACATTGTTATGTCACCATAACCACCATCCATCTCCAGAACTTCTGAATCTTCCCAAACTGAAACTCAGAATTCATTAAACAATGATTCCCTATTTTCCCTTTTCTGTAGCCCACCCCCCCATTACACTTTGTCTTTATAACTGACTACTCTGGGTAAGTCACTTTTTGATTGATTGATGCCTGCCCATTCAGTGGATTGCTGCTGATCTCAGGTAAGTAAATGCTATCCTTGTTAGTCTCAAGCTGTGTTTCTCCCAGTGCTTCTGCCCCCACCCCCCAACATTTTATTTGCTGCTTCTTTTGCTAAGCACACCATCCTGTATTTTTACTTGGTGCTTTACTACTGGATCTACTTTCCTAGTCAATCAATCCGTAGCCAATTTTGGTTAGCCCGCCTTTGATGCATGAAGGATGACTGCCCAAGGGCTTGACACTAATATCCTGTTCGAACGTTATTAAATAAACCAAAAAATTAATTCATTTAATACATATTTACTGAATACTGACTACTTCCCAGGCATTGTGTTAGACAGGGGTAGGTGAGCAAAAACAAATGCACTCCCCAACCATCACAAAGCACACAGTTTAGCACTAGACAGGCACTAATCAGTTAACTCTAATAGATATAATCCAAAATTGTGGAAAGTGCTATGAAGCAGTATAAGACATCTCAAAAGCACAAGATATACAATAAGATAGTAAGGATAGGACAGAAATGACAAAGGGTGAGTGGATGTTACTTAGGCTGAGATTGGTAGGGAAAAGCATTTTATACTTAGGGCCCAGCTTGTGCAAGGGCTATGTGGTTAGATGGAGCATTGTAAACATAAGGGACTTAAAGAACATAAAGAGTAGGGGAAAGCCTGGGCCAATATAAAGCTGGAAAGATGAGCAAAGCCCTGATCATCTAGAGTCATAGCTCTGTTGAAGTCACAGGGAGTTTTGAGACAAGTAATTACAGAAACACCACCAGTAAGATCATGTGACCCTCAAATAACTGCAGAAATCTATCTAAAATGAGGTTGTTATTATTACTTGGGGGGATCTTCCCAGAGGCATAAATGACTTGTTATTTATACACATCCTGTGGGCAGTTTTTCTCTATAAGAGCCATTGAATGAGAAAGGTGGTATGAAATTTGTTCCTGACTTTAGTTGAAGTCATCAGTGACACCACCTAGGTAGGCCCTGGAAAGTATTCAAGTCTGCCTCAGCTTACTGTTTAAGGCTGCTATGGATGATAGCCACATCGCAGATTTACTCATTTCAGTATTAATGCATCCTGATGTGGCTGAATTAATGCCTTAAATCAAATGGAAAGGTTAATGCATAACGCCAAGAAGAAAGCCACTAGGTTTTCTAAGATAGACCCTAGTGCTTTTTGGGATTTGTTTGGTTAGCTAGGCTTGGAGTCCCGGAGGGTACAGTGGGAACCCTGGGTTATCAGGTTGGCCTTATCATGCCACTTGGAATCCTATTGATATTCACCTTAATTAAATACTGTATGAGAAAAATTACACAGATTTGGGCCAGCTTTCTGCCAGCCAGATTAATTAGAGTGGCCAAGGGAATGGCATACTCATGCGAAAATTCAAAAAACTAAGATAGTATAGAAACAAAGGGTGGATATCATTGGGAGGCAATTTTCTATTGGTCCCTCACATTTATGCCTGTCTTACAAGCAAAGGCACTAATAGCCTTTGTTCTGGATCATATTTTCAAGAAGTTTGGTAGAAAATAGCCTTGCAAGATGGAAATAGTAACTCTTTCTCTTTGAAGCAAAGGGCAGATTTGTTTACTGTCCAATATAATAAAAATAATGTTTCTGTCCAAGGCAAAGGTCAGACAGATTTGCTTAGAGTACATCATAAAAGATTCCCTTTTCCTTAATTTGGTTGAGGCTCCTTTTCTATAATGCAAGCCACTGCATATATAGGTATTATTTAGCCTTCTTTGCATTGTGTGTGGGAGTACGGGTTCAGAAAAGCAGGGAGGGGGCTAAACTGCTACTGCTATTGTTTTGAGTGAAAAAATCTTTGTATCTGAATCACAAGTCTATCTTTTGCCAGATATGTGATGGGCTAACTGATTAGTTTGCAAGTAGGGTAAAGTCTCAGACTTGTCGCATCTCTTGACATTCATAACCCTCTAGGGTAGATATTACAATGTCTGCTTTTCAGCTGAAGAAACTGAGGTTTTGTCACATAAAGTATGGTATCTAGTTATTCATTTTTACGTTTTTGGTCAATCAAACTATGTCTAAATGTTAGGAGTCCAGATATGAATGATGTATGAAGAATCTATGCCCCTGGCTTGATCTTAAATACTTTTGTCAGAAAGTTATCTTTAAATGTGCTATATACTTATTTGTTTCTTTAAAGATAACTGGACCAGGCGTATGGCTCATGCCTGTAATCCCAGCATTTTGGGAGGCCAAAGGTGGGTGGATCACCTGAGGTGAGGAGTTTGAGACCATCCTGACCAACATGGTAAAACTCCATCTCTATTAAAAATACAAAAATTAGCCAGGTATGGTGGCACGCACCTGTAATCCCAGCTACTTGGGAGTCTGAGGCAGGAGAATCACGTGAACCCAAGAGGCGGAGGTTGCAGTGAGCCTAGATTGTGCCACTGCATTCCAGCCTAGGCAGCAAGAGTGAAACTCCATCTCAAAGAAAAACAAAAGGTGCTGGAATCCAGATCAAACCATACCTGAAGGGAACATATAGCTGGGCTTTTAGTTGCATGATTTTAAAAATACCCTTAAGTAAACCAACTAGCAGCGTATTTTCTAAACCTTGCAACTGTCAGGTTGCTGATTAATATAGTCCATCTGACTTTGGAACCCATTCTCATAACCCCGAACACTATACTATACTGTACTATGCAATACTATACCTTCATAATCCCCAGCACTTTTAGATGTTAAAAAGCTAAAAAGCTACAATTTGTGAAACACTTACTCAAGAAAACAGATTTTAAAATACTGGCAAATAACTGTTCAAACGTTTTTACATGTTACAGAAGAAATAGTCTTCCCCTTGTCCAGAGCTGTTGGCATGAAAGTGCTTCAAATCTCATACTGTATGAGACAAAAAGCTACTAAGAGCAAGAAGGAGAAAATAAAATCACCAAAAGCTATCTAAAGCATTTGGCAAAGACATAAACAATCTTCTACCTACTGATATGCTTATCAGACATCAAGAAATAGATTACAGAATCCTGTAGTCAGAATCTCAGAGTTTACTTTAACTGAGAAGAGCATACTATGTTTGAAGAATTTCAAGTGGAATGTTTATCCAGAATACAGTATTGAGAAATTAATCTGGAGAGGCAGGTACCTAGGGGTCAGATCATAAATGGCATAGTGCTTTGATGTGTAGGCTAATCTGTTGCATTATTATTCAGCAGGTCAGATGTTTAAATTTGGGAAAAATAGACCACAACTTTGGAATATGAGCATTCTGAGACTATGATTACATTGCATGTGTGTTTGCAGGGTAATACATAGTGGAAAACAATGTTTATAAACATCTGTAAATTCTTAAAAAGGTCCATGAATGAAGAAACATTATGAAATCTGTTGGGAGTATCTATAGGGGAATTTCCCTCAAGGGATGCTTGGAAGAGACGAGTCTGTCTCCTGGACTGTATATGGATTAAACAGACAGTACACGATACTGAAAAAAAGAAAGTCAGGTAAGAGACTATGAGAAGTACCATAAAAATGATGCAAACAGCACTTTCATCAAATTGAGAAGCTCAACAAGAGTCCCTATTGGGTAAATCCAATGGGCAACAATATCCTTGCTATAATTATGTATAACCATAATGAGCCTAAGAATATGTATGCATTTTAAATCACCAAGGATACACTTAAGAATAGCATTACATACAAAGGTAGTTTGCTAATAAATCTCTGAAATAACTTCAATCACTATTAAGTCTAAGATTGGTTTTATTTTACATTTTAATGAATGTCTTTCAGTTTCCAGATGATACCAGATATTTCTGGCTGTATAGTATCAATCTCAGAAATAAACTGTACAAAGATCACACAAAGCTATGTGGGTGGGCAGAAATAAGAGCAATTATTCTTAGCCCAAGTAATCCAAACTATATTTGTATGTCAGTAATTTAGAATGGAAGAAGAAAAATGTTATGCAAAAGAGCAATATACCAATTTAAAAATGCTCAACATTACTAATAAGAAAAACATAAAATACTTAACCTAAAAAGAGTAAAAAGATTAAAGTCTTCAAATACTAAGTGTTGACAAGGAAGTTTCCCAATTCTTGCACTGCTAGTGGAGGAAAATCTCGGTAAACAACTTTGGAGAACAACATGTTAACATCCAGTGAAGTTGAAGATATTTAGACTCATGGTAGGCAGAGTAATGACCTCTCAAAGCTGTCCATGTCCCAGTTTCTAAAACTTATGTGTAAACTGCATTAGTTGGCAAAGGATTTTGCTGATTTGCGTAAGTTAAGAATCTGAGATGAAAAGATTATCTAGGTGGGCCTAACGTAATCGCAAGCGTCCTCATTAGAGGCAGGAGGTAGGAAGGCCAGAGTCAAAGAGAAATTCGAGACTGATGCAGTTGGCTTTGAAAATGGAAGAGACTGCATGCCAAGGAATGCCTCTAGAGGCTGAAAGTGGCAAAAGAACAATTCTTTATAGACTCCAAAAGGAACACAGGTCTGCCCATACCTTGATTTTAGCCCAATGACACCAATTTTAGACTTCTGACCTCCAAAGTTGTAAGACAGCAAATCTGTGTTCTTTTTAAGCCATTGAGTTTTTGGTCAATTTATTATAGCAGCAATAGAAAACTAATACACGACCCTTTGCCTAGAAATTTCAATTTCAGATATACGGGTCTAGGGAAAACTCTCGCACATGTACACAAGAAAACTTATTCAAAAATGCTTAGTGCAGCATTTTTATAAAAGCATAAAATTAGGATCTACCTAAATGTCCATCATCAGGAAAAGGTACACTGAGATATAATCATACAAGAGAACAGTCTACAACAGGGAAAATAAGTAGAGCTCCATGTGATAACATAGATATAGCTCTAAAACATAACATTTAGCAAAACAAAATTTAGTTTATCTTTTAAATTAGAATTTAAAACACTAATATATCTATATATATACAATGTCTGCATAATATATTTATATACAGAAAGAAAATAACATATGCATAAGAATGATAAAAAAACTAAATTCACAACATGATTACTTCTGAGAACAAGAGGGCATGCTGGTTTGAAAAAAATTTGAAGCAAACACCACGAAATAATGAGATTTGATCAAGTTAGGTGATAAGCATGTAGTTGTTCACCAATCTACTTCCTTTAATCATTGATGATTCCAGTAGTTTCAGATCCAATATTCTGTATCAATCTCTCCACTACAACTGCCACCCCTTAAGCCAGTTAAATGTTCCTGGAAATATATCAGGACACAATGCTCTGTTTTCTCATATAACTATCAGAATCTACATACAAAATACTTATAAAGCCCCCCCGTACTCAGATGCTATAGCTCAAAGAAAATAGTTGACACGAAAGTTTAAGAGATCTTATAAAAGTGGTATAAGGCAGGTCTTCTCAAATTTTTGGTCTTGGAATTCCTAAACAATTGAGGACCACAGTGATTGATAGGGTCATATCTATTAACACCTATTAAGACTTAGACACATTTTTAAATATTTGTTAGTTCACTTAAAAAAAATTACCATAGCCCTACATCTTAGAACATAAACACATATGTTCTATGTAACATTTAAACATTTTTAAAACCATGAATAATTAGTGAGAAGAGTGGCATTGTTCTGCGTCTCTGTAAATTTCTTGACTGTCTGGCTTCATAAAAGCCAGCTGGATTCTGATGAAATGTGTTGTTTGGTTTGAAGAATATAGAGATAATCTGGCCTCACACAGATCCATAGACTTTACAGACCTGAGGAAGACTGTGAGGATCTCCCAAGGGTCCTCAGACCAAATGTTGAGAACTGCTGACATAAGGAATAATCTTTGTCTCAAAAGCTGAAGAAGAATCTGACCAAAAGTAAAAAACTATTACATGAAAACAGGCTAAAATTATTTGATAATTTGAAGATTAATGAAATTATAGAATGCCAGAATCATAATTTTCACCCACCCCAAACACATTCATCTTAGAGCTTAAAAGATATGTTTTTTGCACAAAAACGTGATAAACTTAAAAAAAATACAAAGTAAAAAACATGGGGAGAAATGCCAGATATAGGTGATGGGGAGATGGAGGCAGCAAACCACATTGCCATGCATGTACCTATGCAACAATCCTGCATGATCTGCACATGTACACCAGAACCTAAAGTACAATAAAAAAATATTTATAAATAAACATTTAAAAAGAAATTAGATTATTTTGATTTCAAAAACATTTAAATATTAGTAAGTAGTAAAATAATGATGCCTAAAGAACATAAGGAAACTTCCATTCCCATGAGTTTTCCCCCTCCCAAAAGAAGTGAAGATGTGCTGCACATGTAGAAAGACATTTTTATCTCCTTTTACTATTTACCACCAATGAAAGAGAAAAATCAATTGAGAAAAGGAAAATCATGAAGTTCTATAACTCAATTGCAGATAGATCTGGTATTCTCATCAAATTGAATTGGACATATTTTAGGCAAGAAGCATTTACCAAAGTATGAATATCTTAATTCATATGTGTGCTTGGCATCGAAATAAAAGTATTTCAGACCAGAAATCAATCAGTGAGGATATATTAAAAACAATAACACAACCACGACATTACCACTACCACCACCCCCTTTTCTCTCAGGGGAGTAAAGGAAGAATCTTAAGAATAATAATCATGGCGAACCACAAATAAGAAACAGCTATAAGTTCACAGCCCATTTTCACCCCCTGAGCATACACCTTTGGGTAGGAAAGCAACATTTTCTGGGCCAGATCTAAATAACTCCTGATAGAAATTTAAGTGCCTGAATCTTACTGCTAACATAACTAATCTGGAGTTTATTTGACAAAACTCCAGAAGGGACAGGAATGGAGCAGGGAATTTTCTCAACAGTCCCTTATTCTGAGAAATAGTTAACTCGATGTCAATACACTCATAGTTCCTCTAAAGTATGAGATTTTTGGTTTAAATGTTAATTCTATAATATTGCCAGAAAATAAATGCTGTTACTTTTGTACAAATTAACCACTTAAAAGTTAACTATAGGTTTATTTTTTAAGTATTTTCTTTAACTTTCTAAAAACCAAGTAAAGAAATTAACCAGATGAAGTGTTAACAGTAGCTAAATTCAAGACAAAACATTAAGTTAAAGAAAAGCATTATTTTTACTCTCACCAAATTAAACAAATTAGTAAATTGTCAAGGTTGCTATATACACACAATAAATTTTCCTATTACAATTTGTATCTTACATGGGAGAGGTCCAGTGTATCTTATGAAAAACCACCACAAACAGCATAATCTTCCAACTTTCAGATTTGTGTGTTGCTAACAACTCTGTAAATTTAAACTCTGGAACAATGCCCAGATTTTTTCGTTAACTGAAAACCAGGCACATCCCTGACAGAGATCGCCCGCTTCCATAGTTAATGCACGTTTTGCTTCTCAATAGTTTTGGCAGCAAATTGAGTTTGCATTTCTGTGGTCGGGCTCTGTGACATCAGTTCTCAAAGTGATGTGTGTTATTAGCACAATGGGTGGGCAATTTTTTCACAAGTACTTTGAACAAAACAGTCAAATATAATTCATTTGAATTTCAAATAATTATTTGACACCTAGCACCTTAAAGAGGGTAAGAAGCTCACAAAACCATACACTGTATCTCTGAATGCAGGACTCTAGCACTTAGGAAGCTAAGATATCATTATACAAGATGACCGAAGTGAGATCCTTTCAGAACTAAAACTTTTTAGGCTGGGCTAGATGGCTCACACCTGTAATCCCAGCATTTTGGCAGGCTAAGGTGGGTGGATCACTTGAGGTCAGGAGCTTGAGACCAGTCTGGCCAACATGGCAAAAACCTGTATCTACTAAAAAATACAAAATATTAGCTGGGTGTGGTGGCGGTCACCTGTAATCCCAGCTACTCAGGAGGCTGAGGCAAGAGAATCACTTGAACCTGGGAGACGGAGGTTGCAGTGAGCCGAGATCGTGCCACTGCACTCCAGCCTGGACGACAGAAGAGCAGAGGGAGACTATATCTCAAAAAAAAAAAAAAAAAAAAAAAAAAAAAAAAACGTTTTCAGATCCTAAAAAGGTAGTAGGGTACAAATACCATATATACACACAATATACCATATATTACACACCCCTCTATCTGAGGGGTTAGCACATCATGCTATAATTAGACACTTCATACTCCTCAAGTGAAATATACAACACTTATTAACTGAAGAACTATAAATCACCTCACGTCAGTTTAGGGTTAGTATTACAATTAAATGAGACATGAAAGCATTTCTGTTACCATTCAACAATCACTTGAGTTGCATGTGAGCACTGCAGAAAACAAAAGCAAAAAAAGTGGGTAGATATAGAAAATGAAAAGGTTGAGAAAAAAAATAAAATGATATAAGGGAGGGAAGATGAAAGGATAGAGACAGAGAGAAGGAAGGAAAGCAGAAATATGTTCAAGCTTTCATAGTGTAAACAGCCAGAAGACTTGTAGAATTTCACAGTCCAACATATCCAATGAGTGAATAAAGATCAGTGACAAATAAATGGCTATTGCAGGAGACTAAAGAGAATTTATGCTAGTTCTTTAGTTTGTTTTTATTGCCATTCTAAGAGACGGAATGACAGTCAAGAGATGCACATGCCCTAATCTTGGAAACTATGAACATGTGACATGGCAAAGGGAATTCTGAAGATGTGATTACACACCTTAAAACGGGAACATAATTCTAGATTAGCCAGAAGGACCAAATCTACTTACAGAAGCCCTTGAAAGCAGAGAACATTCTCTGGTTGGAATCAGAGAGTTGTGGCAAGTAAAAATAGTTGAAGAAATTTGGCATGTGAGAGGGACTTAACCCAGTGTTGCTGAGGGTAGAGGGTGGAGACACATGGAAAGCCTGTGAAAGAAGGCAAACAGACGCCAGAAGGACTGGCCTGAACTGACAGCCAGCAAAGAAAGAGTGACCTCAGTCCTACGACTTCAAGCAACTGAATTCAGCTAACAGCCAAAAATGAACTTGGAAATCAGCTCATCCCCAGAGTCTCTAGAAAAGAACATAACCCACCTGACATCCTGATTTCAGCGTTTTGAGATTCTAAGGATATAACCCAGCTGAGCCATACCAGACCTGGATCTCTACCTACAGGACTATGAGGTAATAAAAGGTGCTGTTTTAAGTCACCAAATTTGTCACAATTTGTTATGACAGCAATAGAAAACAAATATAGCCATCCCTGTGAAAAGTGATGTTGGCCAATTCCAGTTGTTGATTGGCCGTAGAGAAAGACATTACAAGTAGGAGCTCAGAGTGAAGTTCAACAGAAAAAAGGCAACAGGGATGATTAAACTTGGTACTATCAAAGTACAATTAAAATACTCCAAATATTTTTATTGAGCATATACTATATGCTGGCAGAGAGTGTACTGAAATTTATATATGTAATTGTCTTTATTACTTATGGTCAAAGCCCCAGTTTTCTGATGCCTATGATATTACTATCAATAAGAATTATACCTGTAACTGCTTTACATAAACTGAATTATAAAACTGAATACATGGGAAGAAAATAGTATCTTCTCCCAGTGAAAAACACTGAGTGTGTGTCAAAGATAAATCAAGCTAGTCTAATGGCAAAGCTTTGCATTCAAACTGACTTTTATTTTGGCAAACATTCAAACATGATTTAGCAAATGATCAGATAGAAAAGTCTATTATTTATGAAAGACAGGATGCTATTTAAGTATGAGATATTGACAATTTGGACTTTATTGTATAACTAAGTTATCATGTCTCTACAGGCACAAATTGTCTAAAATTTTGTTTTCATTTAATGACTCTTACAAGAAACATAAAGGTCTATGTAGACAGCAATGCTACCTAATAGCTCTAGATTATCTTATCACAAGTTTAAACCAAACAGACCAACATAGTTTAAGTATATTGATCTTTCATAAGATACCAGATTTTAGAACCCCAAAGCAAAGTCAATAGAAAAATACATAGAATACACTCTTTTGGCTAGTTGCTTTTCTAAAGAAGGACCTATAATCATAAATTAAGCAAGATGATTATTTGATAATTGGAAACCTCATTCCAGTTTAAGGTTCAAATGCCTCACTTTTTATAGAAATTACCATAAATTTCATAGAATTTTTAACCATTTTAACCATTTTCGCTGCTATGTAGCACCAAAGTTTCCAAAGCTTATAGAAGCCAAGGACTTCAGTAACCAAGTAAATTAAATATTATTTAATATGACCTCAGTGCTATATAAAGTTCTTCTGTTATTTTTCTCATCATGCCTAGTGACATAAAATTCAGAAAGAACTTTTCAGCGATATTTTGAAAAATACCAAAATGACTCTAGGTCTCTTATGAATTTTTAAGACTTTTCCTAGGCAAGTATTACTTTCTTTTTGTGACAAATTTCCTTATAGCAAACCTATATTTTCCAGATCAAGGTGCAGCCTTTTTCAATTATATTCAAGGTAGAAATAATCTTCTCAAAATTGGCTATGCAATGTGTATCACTTCCTTCTGAAGTTTGCCAAGTAATTATGGGCCTATAAATTTCTAACTGGTTACATTTGCTTTTGATCTAAACCATTAACTTAAATGTACTGAACTAGAAAATTAGAAAGTAAAAATAGCAAACAAAATCAAATGTAAACCTAACCATAAAATTCCAGGTATATGTATTAATATTTACATGTTTAGAATATGAGAGACATATCACCACCATTCTATTAAGAAAAACATCCAACCAGTAGTGTACATTTACATTTAAAGGATATTTTATAACTACAGATATGTATTTAATAAGAAAGGAAAGTAACTGAAATTCAGAAGAATTCTCATTCTAATAGCTACATTTAGGTTTAACTCTGTATTATCTCATATTTAATGTTTGGTATTTACAACGTATTTCTTCCGAGTTGATGCAGCAAATAAATAAAATGAAGTCACCCACCATACTCCATGCTTTTCTAAGTCATCTTCCAACTGCATTTGTGGTTTTCTTGAGTAATGCTTCAACTAAAAAGGTTTAAAATAGCTTCCTGAATAATAGTCACATTCTTTTCCCTTAAAGACTCTGAGTCCATGCAACAAACTAAAAATAGGTTTACACTCCCTGCCCCCTCCTCCTTGCAAATGGGCATTGGTCCAGAGGATTAATCTGACCAGGCTTGAAAGAAAACCACAGAAAACCAAGAATATTAATAAAAGATGATGATCCCCCAGCCCGGGAGTGAATATGAATATGCCTCAGGACATAGATACTCTCTGCCATATGATTTTGGAAAATAAAATGTTTTGGTTTTTTTTTTGCAGACGGACCTTTTACCAGAATTGAGTTAGTTTGAAACAGTCTATCAGGTTTGATATTTCCTGGCCCTCAGGACAGTTTACAGCTATAGCAAATGTGTGTCTTTGCTTAGAGGAAATGGTAGCCTGTCCCAGATAACTTAAAACCCACAGGTTTTAGACGGGGAAAAGTTTGCATCATGTTAATCATATTCTTACCAGACAGCACACCCAAATAGGTATTGCATAAGCACAGTAATGCATTCATTAATCCTGGTATAGAGCACACCATCAAATGACAATCTGACATTTATCTTTCATTTCTCAATACTCCATTAAAGCAACAGACACTTTACATTGTTAATGTATAATCTTTCTCACATGAGAATGTCTTACAGAGAAATACACATAACAGCAAAGAAGAGAGGGACTAGCTTTTTATTACATCAGACTCAATGGGAGAATGAAACAAGCATTAGGTGAAAAGTAAAAGGCTGGAAAAGCAATTAGAAGAAGATGATTACAAGAGGAGCAGATGTTTGCCTCTAAATTTCATCATGTGTAGCTCATAGACTTGAAATCTCATGCATCGGAAGGTTAAAAAATGGGGCTGGGGGTGTGAAAACTCACTTGTTGAAGCTATTCAGAATTGAAAATAGTCTGATAAATCCAGGATTCTCATGACCCCTGGCAGCATTCACATCTCATCACAGTGATAAATGTCCCATTGATGCTTTGGAGAGCATCGATCACATCAGCAGACTGCCCTTGCTGTAAACCATCTTGGTGATTTATAGGCTTGGCCAGCCTGACTGTGCCCTTTCAGCTCTGCTGCACACAACAGGAGGCCTCCCAAGTCATCTAGGTGAAGGAAACTTTCATTTGCTGTTCAATTCCATCTTCCTGGCAGCTGAATTCTCATTATCTCATATATCTAGGAAGGATTTGCCTATAAGATATAGGGTGTGTGTGTGTGTGTGTGTGTGTGTGTGTGTGTGTTGTGAGACAGAATCTCACTTTGTCGTCCAGGCTGGAGTGCAATGGCACAATCTCAGCTCACTGCAACCTCTGCCTCCTGGGTTCAAGTGATTCTCCTGTCTCAGTCTTCTGAGTACCTGGGACTATAGGCATGCACCACTATGCCTGGCTAATTTTTGTATTTTTAGTAGAGATGGAGTTTCACCATGCTGGACAGGCTGGTCTCGAACTCCTGACCTCAGGTGATCCACCCACCTCAGCCTTCCAAAGTGCTGGGATTACAGACGTGAGCCACCACACCAAGCCAGATTTGCCTACAAGGTTTCCTTCAGTATCTTCCAAGTGCCTCATCTCTTCGAGATGTTCTGGAAAAACTTAGAATGAACTGATTTTGCAGTTTTCTTCATGCATAAGTTAACATTTTTGAGTTTTATTTTTGTCAAGGAATTTATAAAATCAAATCTATTTTGTAGATAGACATCTCTGGTCTACTACTACTGAGCAAATCCACTCCCTCCTTAAAACAAAAAACTTCCATGACTTCCTTAATGCTTATAGAATTAAAGTTCCAATTCCTTGGATCTACATTTTTGGCCCTCCTTAACCTAGACCAGGGTTTCTTAACCTCAGCACTAATGACACTTGGGACCAGAGAATCCTTTGCTGTGCAGGACCAACCTAAGTATCACACAGTGTTTGTGAACCTCATGGCTCTACCAATTAGATGCCAGCGGTACCACTTCAAACCCTCCAGTTGTGACAATCAAAAATGTCTTCCAGGCATTGCCAAATGTTGCCTGAAGGGCAAAACCACCCCCAATTGAAAAATCACTGATCTAGCTCCAAACAACCGTTCCTCAAATCTTCTATCAACACACCCCCACATAAAGCTTCTGATCCAGGGAAAATGAATTGCTCAGTTGTAGTCTAGACTATTGCATCATGGTTCTCATTTTCATATTTTTCCAGAGTATCGTACCTGTATCTTTCTTCTTCAGGATCCACCTTATATTTCAATACCTAAAATTTTCTTCTGGGCAATGTCAGTTTGTTTGAATCCTAGGGTTTATTTTATTCTTCTGAAAGATCTTGATTTTGCCCCCTGGTACCGCGTTTAGTAATTACAACTTGGCATGAGTCTCCTAATCTGTAGCCTGCTTCTCACTGTTTAATTAGAGTAATATCTAGTCCATGTACCTGTTTTTTGTGAAAGGCAAGTAAGATGATGCACATGGACATGCTTTAACAATTGTAGAATACGAAACAAATGTAGAAATTATCAATAAATCATGAAGTGCCTTCTGATATTTCTATTACAGTTATTGCTATTTAGCTCTTGTACTGTGATTTACATGTTTGCATCTCCATCACATTTTCAAGTTGATTATATGAAGACAGGTTCCCAGATTATGAGAGTTTTCAACAAAAACCAGAACAATCTGGCATTAATATTTGTTTATTTATTTCATTTATTTAACTGTTTAATCACACAGTCCTCACAAGAAAAAATAACCTTATATTTCATCTCTTTCTACAGTCATTAATTCCTCACCTAAGAGTTCCATATGATACAAAGGTTTATTTTGACTACTTCATTACCACCCCAAAGCTGGTATTTCATTAGGAAACCTGAGACCAATTCAGATAATTTAGGAGGTAGCATTAACACATATCTGAAAGAAGGAAAGTAAAATCAAGACTGGGTTAAGAGAGTAAGTACCAACGCAATCTCTCCTTCTTCCACCCTATCCAGCAAACAGCAAACCTCTGCCTTTCTTTCTGATGTCTCCCTCATTTGGCAGTGGCAAAACTGTTTATATTTATAAAGCCTCCAAAGTCAGCAGTAAGTATGGCTCTGAAGCAAAACTACCTGCAGGCTCTCACTGTTACATGAAATAGTTTCATTATTTAGAGATGGATTTAATTAAGGGATATAAATAAACCATTCAGATAGTTGGTGAAATGTTGTTGGCAATCAATTTGGGTAATACTGCATTTAGTAAAAATTCTACAAAGCTAACTTGTATGACTCAAAATCAGTATGCAATGAAAAACAGTCAGGACAACAATGTGTGGAATAGTAACAACATTTATTGAATAAGTTTGTCATCTCTCATGTAGTGATTATCTTAAAGCAATGTTCACTTGTATATTTTAGTTTTGATACTTTATTATAAAAATAGTCATTACACAAAACCAGAGCTCACCTGGGAAAAAGCATCACTTTTGAAATGGAAGTAGAACATATGGAATCAAGTCAGTGGTGTTCTGTATTTTATGTGATAAGTTTGTTCTTGGATAAATTTTATTTTAAATGCTTACAAATCTGATTAGATTGTTAACACTTTTGAAGGAGTTTTTAAGTAAATACTATTACAAAGCACAGGATCTTTTCTCTTAATTTGGATTATATGTTACCTAAAATTCTCACTGAGGTGAATTACTCAAGATACACTATAACCAAATTAGCCAAGTGTGGTGGCACATGCTTGTGCTTCTAACTATTCAGGAGGCTGAGGTGGAAGCATTGTTTTGAGCCCAGGAGTTCAAAGCTGCAATGAGCTGTGATAGGGCCACTGCACTTTGGCCTACGTGACAGAGTGAGATCCTATCTCAAAATTCAAAAAAAAAAAAAAAAAAAAAAAAAAAGAAAACAATTGCCAGTAATTAACAACAGACTATTGTAAGTAAGCAAAGATTTATTTAAAACCATGTGCAGTCTCTAATGTGGAAATGCATCTTTTAAAAACAAAATGCACACTCTAAATGTGGTGTCTGTATTTTCTGCTTGCATTAAGCAATGAATACTCATGGAAGCCCATTTTAAAAAATAACCACAGTTCACTGCAAATTGTATTCCAACATCACCCTGGCAAAGGTTGGGGGTGGGGACCATCTGAGCTACAGATCAAGTCTGTATATAAATATACAGATATACTCTTGTGGTTTAATAAGTTCTACCTAGAATAAAAGCCTTTTTAAAAAAATCAATGTTCCCTAATTGATCCACTAGAAGTTTCATTTTGACAGTGAGGAGTAGAGTCAGAAATAGTATCTGGTTGATTTAATTCAGCACTTTACAACAGTGGACTATGATTCAGATGTGGTTAGAAGGAAATCTACTGAGATTTAGAGTTAGATTTTAGAGGCTATTTGATTTCTAAAGCAGCAAATTTGGAAGCTAATTGATAACTTGAAATTGTTGATGAGTTGTAAAGTTAGGCCAATCTCCCTGGAATTAAAGAGAAAGGCTTTACAAACTCTCATCCTCATAATGGATTTGAATAAATATATTTTGAAAAACATCAGGATATGAGAACCAAGTTATTTGAATCTGTGTAGACCCAATGGGGAAAAAAGTTACTTTTTTAACCTATGAGATCAAATTTTTAATATTTAGCTAATGGTCTTAAAATGTAATGTCTCATATCTTTCCATAGTGCTTCCTTGAATGTCATCACATTTGCTAAAGGCTGAAGAATTCTTTTATAATAGTATCAAATATTAAGAAACATGTGTAATAGTCTAAAAGTGCTTAACAAGATCAAATACTGCACATTCTCACTTATCATTTGGAGCTAAATAATATGTATACATGTGAATTTAGAGTAGAATAACAGATACTGGTGACTTGAAAAGGTGGGAGCGGTTAAGTAATGAGAAATTACCTAATGGATACGACATTCACTATTCAGGTGATAGCTACACTAAAAGCCCAGACTTTACCATTACACAATATATCCACATAGTAAGAATGCACTTGTACCCCTAAATCTATAAAAACGAGAAATAAAAATATAAAAAAAAAGACTTAAAGAGCAAGTTAGTGTTCTTCCTATGTAAAGTAGTTTTAGCTAAAAAGGAAAACCCCAAACTCCCTTTTCATTAAAAAAAAAAAAACATAATCTTAAAGTCTAATTGGTTACATATTAGTATTATGAAGAGTCATATCAATCTATTAGACAATAGTTAGACCTATTAATAACCCATTATGCATATTCAATATAGTGCTGACAAAACCTGATGGAAATAAGAAGTATTTTTGTCTGTAATTTTGCCTGTCTCCTCCAGACATAAAGATTATTGTCTTTTCTGAGTAAAATCTTTAAGGAAAAAGGCTTATGATGAAGAAAGGAATCCAAAGTCAAAGAAAATAAAGCCAGTGCAAACAGATTCAAACTTTTCAAAATAAAATAAGCAATTGCATCTTCAGATAGCTTGACAAATTCCACATATTTTCATATTCTGAAAGTAAAGGACTATCACAAACTCACATTTTTAAAGTTATTAATAAAAGCTATCACTAATAGGGCCCTTATGATATGTTAGGCTTTTTTCTAAGTTATATACATCTTTTTAACTCTCCCAATAACAAGTAGGTAATATTACAGCCTCCAAGGTTACATAGCTTGTAAGTGGCAGAAACAGATTTATCCCATGCTCTTAGCCAATACTGAATACTGACTCCCGTGAGACAAGCAACTGCATAACTGTAATGAAAGAACATGGTCCACGCCTTTGTGAGTTATTAATAGAAAAAACTATCATCACAAGCAAAGGTTTATATACCCAACAACAGATGCAGAAGGAAAATCCATTTGCCATGAGAACCTTAGGAAGTAATCTATTCAAAAGCAGGTGTTGTAATCCTAGTCTCTGATAAAACAGACTTTAAACCAAAAGATAAAAAAAGATAGGGAGTTACATAATGGTGAAGGGATCAATGCAACAAGAAGAGCTAACTATCCCAAATGTATATGCAGCCAATACAGCAGCACCCAGATTCATAAAAAAAAAAACAGTTCTTAGAGACCTATAAAGAGATTTAGACTCCCAAGCAGTAATAGTGGGAAACTTTAATACTAGATCAACTGTCAATACTAGATCAACAAGCCAGAAGATTAACAAGGAATTGAACTCAGCTCTGGACCAAGTAGACCTAATAGACATCTACAGAACTCTCCTCACTCCAAATTAACAGAATATATATTCTTCTCAGCAACACATAGCACTTATTCTAAAATTGACCATATAATTGGAAGTAAAACACTCTTCAGCAAATGCAAAAGAAAGGAAATCATAACAAACAGTCTCTTAGACCACAGTGCAATCAAATTAGAACTCAGGATAAAGAAACTCACTCTAAACTGCATAACTACATGGAAACTGAACAACCTGATCCTGAATGACTACTAGGCAAATAACGAAATTAAAGCAGAAATAACAAAGTTCTTTGAAACCAATGAGAACAAAGAGATAACATACCAGAATCTCTGGGACACAGCTAAAGCAGTGTTTAGAGGGATACTGATAGCACTATATGCCCACATGAGAAAGCAGGAAAGATCTAAAACAAACACCCTAACATCACAATTAAAGGAATTAGAGAAGCAAGAGCAAACAAATTCGAAAGCTAGCAGGAGACAAGAAATAACTAAGATCAGAGAAGAACTGAAGGATACAGAGACAAGAAAAACCCTTCAAAAAAATCAATGAATCAATCCATGAGCTGGTTTTTTGAAAAGATTAACAAAATAGGCCACTAGCCAGACTAATGAAGAAAATAGAGAAGAATCAAATAGACACAATGAAAAATAATAAAGGGGAGATCACCACTGAACCCACAGAAATACAAACTACCATCAGAAAATACTGGAAACACCTTTATGCTAAAAAAAAAAAAGAAAGAAAAAAAAAAGAAAACAGAAAATATAGAAGAAATGGATAAATTTTTGGACACATACATCCTCCCAAGACTAACAAGAAGAAAGTCGAATCCCTGAATAGACCAATAACAAGTTATGGAACTGAAGAATTAATAGCCTACTAACCCAAAAAAGCTCAGGACCAGACAGATTCACAGCTGAATTCTACCAGAAGTACAAAGAGGAGTTGATACCATTCTTTCTGAAACGATTCCAAACAATAGAAAAAGAGGGACTCCTCCCTAACTCATTTTATGAGGCCAGCAATTTCCTGATTCCAAAACCTGACAGAGACACAACAAAAAAAGAAAATTTCAGGCCAATATCCCTGATGAACATCGATGCGAAAATCCTCAATTAAATACTGGCAAACCAAATCCAGCAGCACATCAAAAAGCTTATCTACCATGATCAAATCTGCTTCATCCCTGGAATGCAAGGCTGGTTCAATATATGCAAATAAATAAACATAATCCATCACATAAACAGAACCAATGACAAAAACCACATGATTATCTCAATAGATACAGAAATGGCCTTTGATAAAATTCAACACCTCTCATGATAAAAACACTCAATAAACTAGGTATTGATGGAATGTATCTCAAAATAATAAGAGCTATTTATGAGAAACACATAGCCAATATCATACTGAATGGGCAAAAGCTAGAAGCATTCCCTTTGAAAACAGGCACAAGATAAGGATACCCTCTCTCACCACTCCTATTCAACATATATTGGAAGTTCTGGCAAGGGCAATCAGGAAGAGAAAACATAAAGGGTATTCAAATAGGAAGAGAGGAAGTCAAATTTTCTCTGTTTGCAGGTGACATGATCGTATATTTAGAAAATGCCACTGTCTCAGCCCAAAAACTCCTTAAGCTGACAAGCAACTTCAGCAAGATCTCAGGACGCAAAATCAATGTGCAAAAATCACAAGCATTCCTATATGCCAATAGTAGACAAGCAGAGAGCCAAATCAAGAGTGAACTCCATTCACAATTGCTACAAAGAGAATAAAATACCTAGGAATGCAACTTACAAGGGATGTGAAGGGCTTCTTCAAGGAGAACTACAAACCACTGCTCAAAGAAATAAGAGAGGACACAAACAAATGGAAAAACATTTCAGGCTTATGGATAGAAAGAATCAATATCCAGAAAATGGCCATACTGCTCAAAGTAATTTATATATTCAATGCTATTTTCATCAAGCTACCATGACTTTTTTCACAGAACTAGAAAAAACTGCTTTAATTTTCATATGGAACCAAAAACAAGCCCATATAGCCATTACAATCCTAAGCAAAAAGAACAAAGCGGGAAGCATCATGCTACCAAACTTCAAACTATACTACAAGGCTACAGTAACAAAAAACAGCATGGTATTGGTACCAAAACAGATATATAGACCAATGGAACAGAACAAAGGCCTCAGAAATAATACCACACATCTACAACCACCTGATCTTTGACAAACCTGACAAAAACAAGCAATGGGGGAAAGGATTACCTATTCAATAAACAGTGCTAGGAATACTGGCTAGTCATATGCAGAAAACTGAAACTGGACCCCTGCCTTACACCTTATACAAAAATTAACTCAAGATGGATTAAAGACTTAAATGTAAGACTTAAAACCATAAACATCCTAGAAGAAAACCTAGGCAATACCACTCAGGACAGAGGCATGGGCAAAGATTTTATGACTAAAACACTGAAAGCAATTGCAACGAAAGCCAAAATTGACAAATGGGAGCTAATTAAACTAAAGAGATTCTGCACAGCAAAAGAAACTATCATCATAGTGAACAAGCAACCTACAGAATGGGAGAAAATTATTGTAATCCTTCCATCTGACAAAAGTCTAATATCCAGAATCTACAAGAACTTAAATTTACAAGAAAAGAACAAACAACCCCATCAAAATGTAGGCAAAGGATATGAACAAACACTTCTCAAAAGAAGGCATTTATGCAGCCAACAAACATATGGGAAAAAAAGCTCATCATCACTGCTCATGAGAGAAATGCAAATCAAAACCACAATGAGATGCCATCTCAAGCCAGTTAGAATGGTGATCATTAAAAGTCAACAGCAGATGCTGGAGGGGGATGTGGAGAAATAGAAATGCTTTTATACTGTTGGTGGGAGTGTAAATTAGTTCAAACATTGTGCAAGACAGTATAGTGATTCCTCAAGGATCTAGAACCAGAAATACCATTTGACCCAGTAATCCCATTACTGGGTATATACCCAAAGGATTATAAATCATTCTACTATAAAGACACATAACATAACAGTTATCCCTATTCCCTTATTTTAAAAAAGTAGGAAAGTACAGTTGATTAATCAGCAAGTATTTACTGAATACCTACTAAATTCCCAGTAGCGCTACGTGTTTTAAGGAATGAAACAGTAGTCAAAGGTTTGTTATTTGCCCTACAGGACACTAACAAAGTTTCTTACAAATATCTTGCCAGATGCAAAAAAAAAAGCAAGAGCAGAAACAAGTTACTAAGTACTAAGTATATAAGTAATGATGTGCAAATACATGCGGCACAAACAGTAACTATTCCAAAAATTCTAACTTCCATTTTGGGCAGGCATCACAAATTTGTCATAGTTTACACTGACCTATCCACAATTTCGGTCTCACAAAAATTCAACTGAGATATCAAAAAATTTACTTGAAAAGAATATCCAATCCAAATGTAGGAATAAATAGGTAAACATTCTAAGTTTATTATAAATATGCATTAATGCACGATTTGAGCTAATAGTGGTTATTTTCATGCCATTGCTGGCTTTCCTCAACTCCTCTACCTAAGGGTGCAGATGGAGAATGAACAGGATAATACATATAATTTTAATGAGCTCCTTTTCCATGTATCCTTGTTTCTATAAGGAGCCTACCAGGAGCTGGAAGTAAAAATAGAGCTCCTATTTTTTCTATCATGCAGCCCTCTTAGATTTTTGCTACAAAGAGAGAGAAAGAGTGAGAGAGAAATAAACTGACTTTGGCCTGAAATGTTTTACTTCTCCCACTGAATACACAAGCCAGGGCCCAAAGAAAAACAGACTTAGAGATCCCTCTTATAGTGAGCTACAGTGCATTGCTGTGACCAAGGCCAACTACAGGGATACAGGACATTGTGGAGTTGGCAGAAACCTCAAATGACAATTGTCAATCTTCAGGAGGTAGAGTGTTCTTGTCTTACCATTTATCTAAAGTCTAAAGTTTAGTAAGAAAATGCAATCACCAACTCCAGATGTATTGATTGCATCACAGGCCTGTTATAAACTTGAGGTAATGCTTACCAATTACAAAGGGAACACCTGCAAAATTTTATAAAGGTTACTCTTTTCAGACCTACCCTCAGCTCTTAACAATAACACCAACTCCGTGTCAGTGTGGAAAAATTAATGTATCAATTTCCAGGATGTGCCTGGAATGAAAGTCTTTGCCTTCATACTTCATTCACTTAACAACTAGAGTATTTTGCCATCAAATGTTACTTCTGAAAAACTAATTATGATAGGAAAAAAATAAAAACAAGACTCAATTCATTTCTACAGCATAACGAGCGCTTCTGTAGTTGAACATTCTGTGAACCTGATGAATGGGAACACTCCCACAGTCAAAAACCTTGACCTCAATGTGGAGAGGCTCAAACTTCATCATCAGTAACTGGGGCTTGCTAAATGCAAGCTCCTTCTCAAGCACTATACAGAGGTTGCTTCGTAAACACTCTTCAATATGAAAAGTTTGAAAAGAAAGTATTGGCTGGCATGGTGGCTCATGACTGTAGCCAATACTTTCTTTGTATTTTGGGAGTCTGAGGCAGGCAGACTGCCTGAGCTCAGGAGTTTACATCCTGGGCAACTGGCGAATCCCCATCTCTACCAAAAATACAAAATCTTAGCCGGCTGTTGTGGCATGCGCCTGTAATCCCAGCTACTTGGGAGGCTGAAGCACGAGAATTGCTTGAACCCGGAGGCAGAGGTTGCAGTGAACCAAGACTGTGCCACTCTACTCCAACGTGGGTGACAGAGCGAGACTCTGTCTCCAGAATTAAAAAAAAAAAAGTTTTTTTTTCTATTTTTAAACAAAACAAACAAGGCTACTTGTTTTGTTTAAGTTTTTTTTTTCTGGTATTGAAGAATCGAGGATGTTCTCAATGAGAATCATGTTAATGATAAAGACTAACACTCAGATCTGCTTAAGATGTGAGAGCCTGGCATTGTTCTAAGCATGTTCCATAGATTAAGTCATTTTGATTCACCACAACTGGATGTGGAGAGATGCTGTTATTATCCCTATTTTGCAGTTGAAAAAACTGAGACACAGAGATTAACAATCAAGGCAGTGGCCAAGCCAGGAATCGGTCTCAGACAACACGAGTCGAGTCTGTGCCCTTACTTCCACACCTACGCCTCTCAACAGCACCATAAATGCCATCCCTGTGCCACCAAACATACTAAATTGAAGAATCACATGAGAACATGTTATAGGCCAAAGTTTCTTTATAACTACAATCATTCAGTATTTTCCCCATCTTCTACAAGACTATTTAGTAACATTTCTATAATAAAGTCAAAGCTTCAACATGGTGCCACAAGAAACTATCGTATTATAGCATAATCAAAGAATTTTTCAGCAATTGTTTTATATATGAGACTTATGACAGTGAAACACACATTTCATATTAACATATATAGTTTTACCTACTCACTGTATTAATATGCTTAATGAGCACTGACATTCAAAATGCTTGGTGATGAAAAAAATTCCTGACTTTTACATAAAAATCTTATTTGTTTTCATGAATTTTAAGACTGTATTTACACTCTATTAAACTATTTTGGTGATGAACAAGGCCCAGCAGGAGCATTTCCTTGAAAGAATGTGAGAATTCATTATCCAGCTCCAACTGATAGAATCCTAACACCCTTTTATAGGTTAACTTTTTACAGAACCCAAGATCAACTACTATTGAATTAGTTGAATTAGCTGGTCATGATAATAATTGATTTACCACATTGAATGCAGAAGAGACAGTGAATGCAATTTCCTAACTCAAGAACCAGATACCACACACAGTATTTAAAGCCACATTGTTGGAAGAAAGTGCAGTGAACAGAAAATAGGACAAGAGAAATCCTGGATTTTGAATGAAATACTAACAGCAACAAAGTCTTCAGGAAAGTAATTTGGAGCCTCTTTTTAAGCCAAGGGCCACACATTCAATGAGGAGGAAGTAAGGTGGATGGAAACTGAGATGGCCTAGCAACTGCACATCTTGACCAAAGATATCCCACTTTCAAGCTTTTTGTTATTGTTTTTTATTTTGTTTAACCATGTTAGCTATAAACTAACACCTCAACAAACTGGATTCAGTCTATATGGGTTTCAATTCCTAGGTCCTGCTTTAAATCCTTGTTTTATCTCACTTCCCCATCAAAGATCTCAAATTTGTTACTTTCCCTCTCAGACCTTTATTTTAAAAGAATTTGTCATTTCAGCCCAAACAAAAGGTTATTTTAAATAGTTTATGCAGCAATGCTAATGATAAATATGTTACTTCCATAAGAGTTTCTGGAAGATTAAAAATAACTTATGTACTCAAAGAATGGTTAAACATGGGCTCTAGAGTCTGAACAATCTTGGCATTAATCTATTTCAGCCACAATCACGTATCAGATATATGATCATGGACAAATTTCTTAACCTTTCTGTATCTTGGTTTCTTTATAAGTAAAATGAGCTTGTCAGTAGCACCTAACTTGCAGGACTGCTAGAAAGATTAAATGAGTAAACAAACACTTGATCAATCTGGCACCTATGAAGTCCCCCACAAAGGTGAACTATTACAACTACTATTTTGAATACAACTACTATTTTGAACCTCCTCAAGCTTCTCTAGGTTGACCATAGGTAAAACCACGATGTTTATGTCTTATCTCAAAAAGAGTTCCCAAACTAAAGATTAGATTAAGATACCTTGTCAGTTTATTATGAAACAAAGTGCTTTGGTGGAATGACATACTAACCATCAGTAATTGCTTGCAGATGAGGGCTCTCTTGTGATACATGGGCTAATCAGAGTTGTACTACAATCTTGACAGATGTGTCTTATGTTGAAATGAGTTTTAATCCTCCATTTGCAGTTTTCACTGTTCCTTCTTCATTATTTCTTTGTGGCAACATATGTTTCAAAGTGTTATACTATATCATATACCACTTTTATTACTTTACACCTACATTTGGAGGAGACTGAGTATCATCCCCTGTGACGTGACTTGGGCAGATTTTCCTCTCAAAACTCACAGCTCCATCTGTACAACTAAGGCCCAAGTCACTGCTATTTTACTTCTCAAGACCAGTATGATCTACCAGATGGAAAGAACTGACATGTTTGGATTTGGGTGATATCTAACAACTTGTATATTCAACAATTAATATGCACCAGACCCAGTGATAAACACTTCATATGCATTAACTCTTACACAAACACTGTAAGATAGATGTGATGATTCCCTATATTATACTGAAAGGAAAACTAAAATAGAGTTACTTAACCTGACCAAGGCCACATAGCTAGAAAGTGGCAAGGCTTAGATTCAAACACAGGTAGCTTGTTACAGAGCCTGCGTTATTCCCTAGTAGATACAGTACCTCCTGCTGGTACCATGTAACTTTGGTTGGAAGTAATGCTTAAACTCTAGATCTTAAATTTCTCATCTTGTACAAGGTTACTAATACCTAACTCAGTCTGTTACAAAGCCTAATATATATGAACTATCTACCACAATGACTAATACAGAGTTGCCATTCAATTAAAGACAGCTGTTAAACATGTATCTGTGTATATATATATGTATGTGTGATATACCACATATACATGCACATGTATATACATACACACAGCTGTCCCTTGGCCTCCGTGGGGGATTTGTTCCAGAGCTCTTTACAGGTACCAAAGTCTGAGGATGCCTAAGTCCTTTATAATGGCATGGCATTTGCATACAACATATGCACATCCTCCTCTCATATACTTTAAGTCATCTCCAGGTTGCTTGTGATACCTAATTGTTACACATTGTTTAGGGAATAATGGCAAGAAAAAGTTTGTACATGTTCAATACAGATTTTTTAAATCTTGAACCTTTATTAGTTGAATCCATGGATGCAAAACCCTCAGTTACAGAGGACTGACTCTGTGTGTGTATCTGTGACAGACACATTTTGACTACATAATATAACAGAAAAATACAGGTCACCTTCCCTCTGGTGATTCTGGGAAACAAATGAAGAGGTTAGAAGGAGGTTGTGAGGGGTTAGATTTCTGTTCACCCATATTCTATGCCGCCCTCTATGGTGCCCCTTTTCTGCAGGAATATTTTACATCTCACCTAGTTTAATTGAGCTATGTGATTTGATTTGGCCAATTAAATGTGGGCAGAAGTGATGTATGCTATTTCTGCTCTTAATAACCAATGCATTGCACACCATCTCTTTCCCTTCTGCCACAAAAGCAACAATATTCTACTATCAGCCTGAGAATCAGTCAAAGAAAATGAAGAATACAGTTGCAGCTGAATCACAATAGTAATGCTCTGGTAATGAGAAATAAACTTTTATTTTTGTAAGCTGCTCAGATTTTGTGGGGGCTATTGCCGTACTCTAGACGATGCTTACTGATATGGACTACTTCCATCAGAGGAGGTTAAAAAGTATATGTTCATTGCATAGCCCTGCCATTGTCCTAACTTATACACATGCGCCACAGCCACCATCACGTGACAAAGGAGCATGATTCTTGACTCCTTTCTCTGTCCTTGTAATTTAACTTTCTTAAATTTTATTAATGTTGTTCATGGGAAAAAATTAAGTCAAAGAAAAAGTAAACCACTTTCAATCTTGAAAGTCTTTAAATGTTGAGGTCCAATATTTGGTTTAAAAGGATAATCAAAACTTAAAATTCTAGGATGAACTCATTCCAATTATCTAAAATTATGAAGTAATCACTTAAATTTTACCATATGTATAGTGGAAAGAGGCCTTGGTTTGGAATCAAAAGACCTGCCTATGCATTTTGGTCCTACTCTATAGCAGCTACGTTTTGAGATGGCAGTATCATCCACATTTATTTATTTGTAACTGACTCCATCTTACCTTCCCTTCTCAAGTGCTGGCATGTTTGTGACAAGTGAATGGTTAATCTTTAAGCCAAATATTGTCAGGCAACCACCTCCCAATCTGCAAGGCCAGGCACCACAGAACACAAACAGATTCCATTTCTAAGCCTTCAATGTCTATGATGTTGCATTATAAAAAATATCTCTTATGGTAGATTGAGAGGTCTTTTTAAAAATAAATTCCAATAAAAAATATGTTGATTAAAACATGTGAACCTTAAGTGAATTTCTCTCTGAGCCTGAGTCAAAGCTCCAGAATGGATTAAATCATCTTTACTTGGTTGTTATGAGATTCCAATAGTGTGAATATTTGCAAGTACATGAGAATAATCAATTCTTAAAGAAATTTCAGAGGAGTAATTCAAATCATTCATAAAGAAAACATTCTTCTAAATTATCTGGCAAGGAAAGCATTAATAATCAAATGTTTATCATACCAATCATACCTGCCATATTTATTTTAAGCATGTCAAATTTTGAGAGTGGAATATTTAAGTTATAATGTATTAAAATTCTTTACATAACTAAGAGATACAATATTTTTATTCGGTATACAGGCTTAGAAGAATAATTATTTTAGGGGATAACAGTGAATTTTTGCTGAACCTCAATGTGATTTATACCTTTCTGCTTGCTACAGTTATCTACTCTTGTTCAGAAATACAACACATTTCAAAAGCATTGTTTCTTTGGAAAAGTATAATGGGTTTTAAGACATGGTTTCTTGAAAGTGCTTATAGCAAAAGTCTAGAACTAATAAGAAACCCACATCTGGGGAAAGAACAAGCAGATAAATTGGGTTTAAGCATATATTTTAGGTGCCTGAGGGATTTCTGCTTACATATTCTTTCTGTACATAGCCCAGAGAACAAAGTTGACTGGAGGAATCTTCTTTCTGGTTTCCTACTTAATCTTGTGAACATGATGTTTAATAAGCACCATTCCTAGGCAGGTGGTATTTTCTTTGCAGGAAAACATTGACATTTTCCTCCAAAATGACAAAAAAATTAGGGAATATTGCTGGAGAATATGTTTTAATATAGTGGATAAATTCCAAGGAACTTATGGCTCTGTTCCCAAAGCAAGACAGGAGTATTAACTACTCAGTAAACTGCAAACCTCATTTTTTATGCAATTCTGTTAATTCTCTAATACTCATTTTCAGGACAAAGGTTGCACTCATCTGTCTAAAAAGCTGACTCCCTTTGCCAGAAATAATTTAACATAGGAAATTATTTTAATTTTCCTATATCATTTTTTTTAGATCCAAATTTATAGAATTATGGTTTTGCTCCATAATGGCTTTTTAAATAAAATACCTTACTCTTACAAAGATTATCAAGTTATCTCTTTCTTCTATGTGCTTCACACTGCTTGATAGTATAAAGCTTGCTAAAATGCCTCCTCTTGAATGGACACTTCATACAGAGGCATCACATATTAAGGCTTAATGGCTAAAATAACAGTGATTCTAGATTGAGCTTGATCTAGTTCAATCTCAGCTACACAGTAACAAACAGAAAACACAGCCATTCCTGGTGCCATTTTACATCTTCCATGTTACTTATTGCATATTGTCCTGAGTTTCATTTTCATGTTAGAATATTTAGCTCATCAGTGTTTTCTCAGGAGTCATCTTAAGAAAGCTTGTCAGCTGGGCACAGTGGCTCAAGCCTGTAATCCCAGCACTCTGAGAGGCCAAGGCAGGTGGATCACCTAAGGTCTGGAGTTCAAGACCAGCCTGACCAAGATGGAGAAACCCCATCTCTACCAAAAATACAAAATTAGCCAGGTGTGGTGGTGTACGCCTGTAATCCCAGCTACTCGAGAGACTGAGGCAGGGGAATCACTTGAACCCAGGAGGTGGAGGTTGTGGTGAGCCAAGATTGTGCCACTGTACTCCAGCCTGGGTAACAAGGGTGAAACTCCATCTCAAAAACAAAAACAAAAAAAAAGAAAAGAAAGCTTACCAACACACTACTGACCAAATAGAATAAATTAAATATATATGACTGTTCAGAAGAAACTAGAAAGTTTCTTAACTAAGATCAAAAAAATGAACATATCAGAGAGATTTAACATTAAACATGCAATATGAATGGCTTCATAATTCCTGTGAGCACCCCAGAAATTATTTCTATTTGCAATATGGCAGGCAATTATATAACCCATTAGAATATGAATATATATCTATAACTATAGGTAGATTTTTTTTTTTCTGAGACAAGGTTTGGCTCTACCACCCAGGCTGGAGTGCAGTGGTGCAATCTCAGCTGACCACAAATTCTGTCTCCCCGGCTAAAGCCATCATCCCGTCTCAGCCTTCTGAGTAGCTGGGGCCACAAGTATACACCACTACATCTGGCTAACTTTTAAATGTTTTGTAGAGACAGTGTCTCACTATGTTTCCCAGGCTAGTCTTGAACTCCTGGGCTCAAGCAATCTGCCCACTTTAGCCTCCCAAAGTGCTGGGATTACAGGTATGAGCCACTGCACCTGGCCTTTTTAGAATATTTTTAAACCTAAATAAAATTGAGCTATTTCTGAGGTATATGATGTTCTAAAGCAGGGACTATCAAAATATGTTCAATGGATCACTGGTGATCTGTTGACATCCACCAGGTGGTGTTGAAACCGACATGTTATATGAATCATGTTTTATGTATATTAAGTAATTTATTATAATTGTTGCTGACAAGACATTTTTTTAAATTGTCCATCATCTTACTTACAATAGCCAATTTCATTTCTCCCGTCTTTGTCTGTCTCAATTACAAGCAAAAATATATAATATGATGCCTAGGTTTTTTTATCTGGTGCTGCACATTAAGAGTATTATTTTTAAAAATCAAAGATCAGAAGTGTTCTTCAATGGAAAGATAATCTTTTGGGGGATACAGGGAATAAACAAAGATTAGATTCTTCTGGCCAGTGGGAGAGACTTGGCCAGGCTGTATGGCACATTGGGCTATATGGCAGCAATCACATTCCAAAGAGAAGAATAAAGAACCTTAATTTCCACTATTCCACAGAGCAGTGCAGTAATTTCCACCATTCCACTGAGCGGTGCAGTAAATACATAGAGCAGCAGGTAAGACAGTAAAACAGCAGTTAATGAAGACCACTGTCTAAACTTTGATCGATTTCAGGAAATAAAAGCCTAAAAATATTCTACAATTAGTGTCTTAGCTCTAACATAAAGACACATTGGCCTAGAGAAGCACTGTTCAGCAGAAATTCTTATAATGATGAAAAGGCTCTATTTTGCCCTGATATGGTACACACCAGCTCCACATGACTCTTGAGAAATTTAAACGTGGCTAATGCAACTAGGGATCTAAATTTTTAATTTTATTTAATTTTAACCTAATTCAAGTAGCCACACAGGGCTGGTGGCTACCATATCAGAGAGTAAAAATCTAGAAAACCTCATCCTGGAGCAAAACATCACATGGTACAGGGAAGAGACACAGTGAGAAACACAGGCAAGTGAACAAGGAAAGAAAAGCATCAAGAGTAGATGAACCCAAGTGAGGCCGAGCATCTCCAGTTTCTTAGACAAAGGATCTGAATATAAATAAAAATCACATTATATTTTCATTTTAATTTTCTAAGTATGTTTTTACATTTAAGCTAGCATACTTCTTTACCATTCCATATCAAGTGTAAGCTTAAAATTTTAGTCATTTTTATCAATAAAAGAAAATACAACAATTCTCCTATCCATTGTATATTATAGTTAGTTAATACATGTTGGCTCCATTCTTTTCAATATTAAGGTAACTCTTTTAGGTATCCTTAAGGAAAGCCACCTGAGCCAAGAGGAGATGCAGCCAAGTGGAAATCACTATTCAGATTCTGTGCCTTGAGCGTGCAGACCAGGTAAGCAACATCTGCAACCCTTCTGTAGAGTGCACGTGTACAAGGCCTGCTCCTGCTGGGGTAGAACACATGTTTCATTAACTAATTTTAATATTTAAGACTGCATATGCATTACATTCATACAAACTGGGAATTTTTTAACCACATAAAATGGCTTGGTTGTCAAGATATCTTTGCAGTATTTTTAATGGTAGACATGAGAACTAATTAAATGCCTCATAATATTTAATATGAGGCAGTAGTTCAGCTCTGTAGCTGAATCTGTAGATTCCAATTTCTATTAGCGTGGATGAATCTGTACTTGAGCTCAGAAATTTAGATGTGTAATTATAAGGGGAAAATAGATGTTGGAAAGAAATTAAGAATTTTAAACATGAGAACACACACAACAGAGTCATTTTATCTTACAGCTTTCTATGCTTTCAGTAAAATTAATCTGAAAGACACAGAAAAAGCAACCCTTTAAGCAGCTGTTAATAATTAAATTACTAGCTTTAATAATGAATGATACATAGATATCAAGAGAAATTTTTCACTTCATGTTTAGGATACCTAATCATGTTTGTACTTTGACTACTACAATATGATTTTAACTAGATTTTATGTTAAAGCTCCCAGATCTTAGCACCTTTTGATAATACATTGAGAGAAATTTTCATGCTCAGGCTTTAAAATGCTACGTATTTAAAGTCAGAAATGAAGCGATATTTCAAAGAAAGCAAACATCTTAATCTTGGCTCTTCTGACCTTGGAAGTTTTGAGAGTCCTTCAGTAGAAAAAAGAATGCAAATACAGGAATTCTGTAGATCTCAGAACACCTTTCAGCTTTTGCAGAAGACTCAAATCGCTTAATTTATAGGCCACATTCATACTAGAGTCTTTTTGTCTCCAACCAAACTTTTTAGATTCTATTCTGATGATATAAGGAGAAAAATATGTATTACAATAAAAGGCATGAATTATCTGGTCATTAGGGAAAAATAAACCTTTTTTCAAATTAAAGTTTCATTGCCATGCTTAGCCTGTTTGCTCCAGCTTCAATATGATTATTCTTCCTTCTTCATGTTTCTACATGTAAGAGTTCTCTGAATCATAAAGAATCTAGAAAATAACATTAACAATCATAATAACATTAGAAATCCCCTATAAAGCACCTACCATATGCTAAGGCACAATGTTAAGCAATTTAGGTATATTTTCTCTCCTTCCTGAAACAACTCAGTACTGATAGGTATCAGTATCACATTTTGCCAACAATGAAATTACAGGCTTAAAAAGACTGAATTGCCTCTCCAAAGTCATTCAGCTGGTAACCAGAAGAGCTAGAAATCAAATCATAGTTAGCTCAAAGCCCTCACCCAAAGACCAGGGAGTCAGATGAGTTATGACATGGGTATAGGAAGGAAAAGGGAGAAGATGCAATGAGAGAATGTATTTTTTCTTCTTTGTAGCACTCTCCTTCCTGACCTCTCTAGCATGACATAAGTCAATGCTAGGATTAATACCAGGCTGCTCGTTAACAGAAAAAAAAAAAAACTATAGTCTTCTGTAAGACATGCAGGAAGTTAAGCTAAATCAAATCAGAGGATACCTTACTTTTGAAAAGGAAGCTTCAAGTATCTTTAATATATGTTTCTTTCTTCTTTAATATCTATGCAAACAATACAAAACCTAATGATTTTTAAAACACAGACTTCTTGCCAGTACACTCTAGCCAAATGACCTATGCAAGGTGTTAAGCTCTGTATTTTGCTCTGTATAAAAGTAACCTCATATGTATTAGACCTAGACAGAACATAATGAGTTAATGAGTTAATTCGAGTGACTTCATGTGGTGGATTTTTTTCCCCACAAAAGTTTTATCATTGTTTTTAGATAAGCCAATGTTAATACAAAGACTCAGTCATTACAAGAAACCAGCATGGAGCTAGGGCACCACCATGTTCCCAGGTGCCCACTGATCCCAGTTGATAAGAGAGTTTACAATCATGCACTTGAACTATCCATTTGGGCTTCTTTCTCTTAATATATCCTAGAAAGATAGTTTTTTCCAAGACATCTTTCATACTTCACTTTATTAAGTTTCATTTTTCAGTTGTCACAACAGAAGTTAGTAGGAATGAACTAAACAAATATAGTAATAAAAACACTTAATAATGCCTTGACACCAAAAATCACAAATCATGAAATTTAAAAATTGATAAACTGGACTTGAAGCTAAAAAACTTTTCAATTCAAAAGATACCAACAAGAAAATAAAAAGACAAACCACAGACAGTAAGAAACTACTTTGTAAATCATATCTGATGAAGGACTTATATCTGGAATACATAAAGAAGTCTTACAACTAAATAATAAATAGAAAAATAAATTCAAAAAATAAAAAATAATAGGTACTTTACCAAATAAGCAGAAGTGGCCAATAAGCCCTTGAAATCATTTTTTCATTAGGGAATATGAAGTAGAACCACAATGAGATACCATTACACATTCACTAAAATGCCTAACATAAAAAGACAACATCAAATGCTGGTGAGGATGTGGAGAAACCAGACCACATACATTGCTGGTGGGAATTGGCATAGCCACCTTGGGTAACAGATAGATAGTTCCTTAAAAATTACACATAAACATCACATAAGACCCAGCAATTCCACTCCTAGAAATCTAAGAGAAATAAAAACAAATGTTCACAAAAGACTTGTACACAAATAGTCACAGCAGTATTATTCACAATAGCCAAATAATGGAAACAATCCAAATGTCATCAACAGTTAAATGTGGCATGTCCACACAATGAAATATTCAGCAAGAAAATGGAGTGAACTACTGGCAGGTGCTACAGCGTGGATGAACTTCAAAAACATTATGTGAAATGTAAGAATCTAGAAACAAAAAACAACGTATTATGTGATTTCATTCATATGAAGTATCCAGAAAATGCAAGACAGCATATCAGCGATTGCTCAGACTGAGGCTAACTCTCAAAATGCTTGGAGACATTTGGGGGTTGGTAGAAATTTTCTAAAACTGAATTGTAGTGTTTGTGGCACAACTCTATAAAGTTTTTCAAAATTATTCCATTATATACTATAGTGAGTGAATTTTAGTGCATGTACAATATGCCCAAGTAAAATTTACATAATAATGCCTTATATGACTGTACTTTTTATTTTTCAGTTGTAGAAAGTTTTTAAATCCAAACAACAAACTGAGGCTAATATATGTGACATCACTATGTCCACTACCCAGAAATAAGAAACATTTACATGCTTTTATATTTCTCCAGCTGTTTCCATATGCATTATACCTAATCTACTTTAATTCTGCAAGAGAAGTATAATTGTTATCATCCAAATATTTCATAAGTAAAAGTAGGCAGAAATAGCAAAATAATGACCTTCAAATGTAATTAAAAGTCAACACATTAAAATTAGAACATTTATAAAATTCTAATTTGGCATCATTCCACTTGTCTAAATTTTAGCAAGTTTAACATTGACAAGCCTATCAGAATTCATTTCTTCCCATAATTCACAGATAATCCAAAGACCTAAAGGCAATTGGAAAGTTTATTCTTTTTGATAAAGTTTCTGATGGCAATCAGAATCTTAGATTCCTCCTTTTATAAGTAATCTTAATGGCAGCTTTGATAATATCATGTACCCTTTCTGTTCCTGTTTCTCTCTTCTTATAAAAAACAGAGAACATGCCTTTCCTTCTTCACAAGATTGTGACAGGCATACAGCCAAATTATACTCATATCCTATAAAGCTGTAACTAAAGTTTTAACGTTGTAATAAATCATATGTAAACAATTTCATGGTTGTTGAAAAAGCCCCTCAAAACTGCTGAGAATGTAACTCAAGCTGAACTATATGAGCCTTTACCAGCTGATAACAGGCATCCCTGTCCTCAAAGAACTCATGACCCAGAGGTGAAAAAAAATCATTTAAATGTAATATGATCAACTCCCTCTTTTTCCTCACTTAATACATTTAAAGGTTACGTTGGGACACATTCTTTCTGGTAAAAGTTTCTACGCATGTAAATGGTTTCAGTTCTGCCAAACGAAAGGGCTCCATCCCAATTTGGTATGACAGAGAATCACTCTCCCCCCAGGAAAGTGATCTTGGAATGCTTTAAGAAATTCTAGTTTGGGCAAAAGTCACATCAAGTTGTTTGCAATAAGCACCTTAATTAGTTGCCCAAAGAAACATGTAGTTGTCTGATGACAACTGCCTTGGGTGACAAGAAGTTACGTTTACAAAACAAAATCTGCAGCTTTGAAAGTCACCGTTTAATTATTTATATTTCAAATTGGAAGCCTTGATTCAAGAGAAAAGCAGCAATTATAGTCCTCAATGAAATTTTCTAATGAAAAATTTGCTCTAAGCTTGGATGAGTGAAGCAAATACATTTCACAGCTGCTCCAATTAAACAAGGATAACTTAAGTAAACAAAAGCTTTTGCATATGATCTCAATAAAAACAACAGTGTCTTGTGGATTCATGCTTGGGACTGAACTGCAAGGTTGCTCCTCCAAGAAACTGAGCATATACCACGATGGTATTTCTTAAAATACCCCTCAAATCTGCCTTCCTTCTCACTTCCAAAATGTCAGGAAATGCTTGCAATCTGTAGAAAAAAAACAAAAAAAAGTTCCACCCAGACACTATTTCTTGAACACTGGTCAACAATGTGCACTTTTTAAATGATAAACTGCATTTCCTTTTATCAGCCAAATATGAAGAACATCTGTTGGCTGAGCTTAATGGAGGAGAACACGGGCTCGCCACAGCAAAGGCAAGTTTGCATCCATCCCCAAGACCCCACCCACTGCCCAACCCTGCTTGTTCCGAATAGGCTTAAATGAATAGAAAGTTCTGGGCTTTCTCTCTTAACAGGGAGTAGCCCCAACTAAGGTTATAATCAATGACAATAATGCAATAACAGCTATTCTGTGTGGCCGTTAATCTGAAAAGAATGTAAAACCTTTAAGAAACACAGAAGTCTCTACATTCATTTTTGAAACTGAGCCGTTACTGAGGCAGAACAGAGGAATTCATCAAACCCTACAGAGGTACTCTGCAAACAAATAATACCACAGTCTGGATGACTCAACGGCGGCCCCAAGAAGGCAACTGAGAACCACAGTCTAGAGCTGTGGCTTTCAACTTCTGAAAAACTTCATAAGCTTTCAAACTGTCTTCTGGCTCCACAGAGTCCCATTAGCTTTCCTATGAACCTATACATCAGGAACGTTTTCATTCAGCAAGCACTGTGGCAGGCACGGAGAATGTATTGGGCATTAATGGTGTCCACTGCAAAGCAAGTATCAGTGACAGCGGGTCCTCTCTTCTTGTTTTATAGCAATAATATTCCCCAAACTCAAAACAGACATTTAATGAGATATTTGAGTCTAGAAGTTTAGAAAAAACAAAACATTATTCTGAGATTTAGAAGTGAAAAGAACTAATGTTTAGTCCTGCAAGGTTATTTGACCCATGGTTAGAGAGAACATATGTCATCTCCTCTTTCATGGAACCACTGAGGTGGAGGGGCATCACTAAGCTTTATTTGTGAGTGTGGAACTCTGCAGGTAAAGGAATTAGGAGAGGGCCCAATAATTAAGAACACATATGCAAGGAAATATAGTGATTCTCAGGAGAGTCTGTCACTGGAAAGGTGCAGAGAAATTCGACTTTCATTTCCCTATTTTGAGACAGTAAGTAGATTTGAGAGTTTCTACAATGCCTCAAATTAGCTGTAACTGCATTATGCTAAATGGGTTTCCAAAAGGTGGAACAAATAACTGTAATAAAACTACTCCCAGGCTGGGCATGGAGTAGGCTAGGCCCATGTCCATAATTCCAACACTTTGGGAGGTCAAAGCAGGAGGATTGCTTGAGGCCAGGAGTTTGAGACCAGCCTGGGCAACACAGCAAGATCTCACCTCTACAAAAAATAAAAAAAATTAGTCAGGTGCAGGGGCACATGCCTGTAGTCCCTGCTACTCAGAAGGCTGAGGCAGGATGATTGCTTGAGCCCAGGAATTCAAGGTTATAGTGAGTTATGATGGTGCTACTGTACTCTAGCCTAGATGACACAGTGAGACTCAGTCTCAAAAATAAATAAATAATCTACTCTTCTTTGCAGGATCTAGAACTTCCCCAGTCCCATTAATCCATCAGAGCCAGGTGGGGCCAGGCTATTCATACGAGTATCTCTTGGCTTATCTGTGGCTCTTAATGCTATTAAGACCACCACTCAACCACCTCGTTTTCTAGTATTCTCATAGCAAAGAGGCCTTCAGGTATTATTCAAACTGTAAATTATGAATACAAGTGATTTACTCACTGTAAGATTTTCCTAGGAGAATTTGATGCACAGCTTCAAGTTTCCTCAAGTTGATACATAATCATTAATGTGGTAGTGTCTCAAAAGTATAAAGGATGTACATGCTTTCAAGGCCCAGAATAAATTCTGTGTATCACACTTTCTAACCACAGCAGGATAGGGTGTACAAAACTTCCCAAGGGCATTTCTGCCAGAGTTTAACACTGGCTGTTCGAATGCTTACTATGTATCAAACATGGCAATGAATACTGCATGCTACTTTGCTTTAAGAACAGGTCGCTTGATTTTAATAAACTAAGTCACTATATTTGCTGGATGAAACACCGAATTCAATCCACTAATCAGTATTTTCTTGCAACCATTATGAAAGAAATACACTGTCTTGAGAAGAATTAGCTATATCTACATAAGAGGTTTATAAATTTCTGACAACCTTTGGTACCATCCTCAGTGCCATGAATTATCTTAGCAACCATTACATTACTCTAGCTGTGTGGTGGTTTTTGAAATAAGATCACATGGTTCAATGCTAGTTTCCAGTGTTTTTCTAAGAACATAATTACTTAATGGAAATGATCCATTAAGAAGAATCATGTGGCCAAGTATGTGTGGGAAACACCATAGTCACCGGTTCTATATTCACAAAGCACAATAGTATATTCAAGGCTCTGAGAAGACTTTCAGTAAAGAACCCCATTTATCCAACTAACCTAGCATTTTGCATATTTAGTTGCCACAGAAGCCTTTTCTCACAAAATCTCTCTCTCATAAGATTACAGTCTATAGCCCAGGTGTCCCTAAAACACACACTTCCCCAACTGCTGCTGCTTTAATCCATAAGATTTCTCTATTATTTAAATAATTGAACAGATTATTAATAACAATAGAGATTATTTAGAGGTTTGTTTGTAACTAGCTGGCTTATTTGTCTTCTATAACTTGAATTCCAGTTCCCTGTGGAGGAGGATTACGACTTCCTCACTTTTGTTTCCTTTGAGATGGAGTCTCACTGGATTGCCTAAGCTAGAGTGCAGTGGCAGGATATCAGCTCCCTGCAACTCTGCCTCCTGGGTACAAGAGATCTTTCTGCCTCAGCCTCCTTAGTAGCTGGGACTACAGGCGCCTGCCACCAAGCCTGGCTAATTTTTGTATTTTTAGTAGATACGGGATTTCATCATGTTGGTCAGGAGTCTCGAACTCCTGATCTCAGGAGATCCACCCGCCTCAGCCTCCTAAAGTGCTGAGTGGCATAAGCCACCATACCTGGCTTACCTCTTCCTCAATTTTACATTCCTAAAACCTAGGAGATGTTCAGTAAATGTGTGCTAAATAAATAAATATCTTCTATATTCCCAACATCAGAAGTGTTATGTGCTGAATGGTATCCTCCCAAAATTATATGTTGAATCCTAAGTGCCAGTACCGCCGAAGGTGATTTTATTTGTAAATAACCTTAAAATGAGGTTACTAGAGTATATGCTAATCTGTTTATAAATAGGAAATCTGGACACAGACACAGAGGGACAGTGATGCAAAGACACACCAGGAGAAGATGGCCATGTGACTGACACTAAAGAAACAAGAATTGCAGCAAACACCAGCAGCTAGACAAGGCAAGGAAGGATTTTAACCTGCCAGAAAGAACATGACAACCCTGACAACATCCAGATTTCAGACTTCCAGCCACTAGGACTGTGAGACAATAGGTTCCTGCTGTCTTAATCCACCTAGTTGTAGGTACTTTGAAATGGCAAGCCTAGGAAACGTTTACAAATCGTACATCTGCACATGCTTTACATCCCTTTTTATATGTTGGCTTAACATAATGAAATGGGTTAGCAATAAATCATTTTTTTTTTCTGAAACGACGTCTTGCTGTGCCTCCCAGGCTGTGGTACAGTGGCACAATTACAGCTCAACTGCAGCCTCAAACTCATGGACTCAAGCAATCCTCCTGCCTCAGCCACCCAAAGAGCTGGGACTACAAGTGCATGCCACCACATCTGTCTAATTTTCTTAAATGTTTTATAGAGAAGGAATCTCCACTATGCTGTCCAGGCTGATCTCCAACTCCTGACCTGAAGTGATCCTCCTACCTCAGCCTCGCAAAGTTTTGGGATTACACCTGTGAGCCTCAGCACCCAGCCAATAAGTTATTTTCTTTAACAGCATTTTTAATAATGGGATCATCTATGTATGGCTTTACAAGTTGAATTTTGAGTTTCATTCATCAAATCCATATCCTTTGGATAAAATCTGGACTATACATGATAACCAAAGGAAAAACAGATCAATGTCTAACGAGCATTACTCTGAAATGAAAAAAACTCTACAGAGATGATCTCATGGCACTTTAATATACTATACCGGATACTCTCCTCTTTTGGAAAATTTATGTACAAGAATTATTTTTCTTTTACATATTGCATGGACATTTCAGGAAAGACAGCTATGCAGAAGGTTGGTAGAATTGTCTCTTTCTGAAGTTCTAAGTCAAGATCAGTTTGTGTTAAGCCAACCTGAATGTGGACTTGAGAGTAATACAATCATATATTTGCAACTAAAATTGTCCATATGTTTTTTAAGGAGATATGACTTCATATCGACTGTATTCTTTTCACTTTAAAGCACACAGTGAAATTCCTCACAGAAGGAACAAAGGGTTGAAGCTATTCAGGAGCCAGCATATGTTGTACGCTGAGGAGTCCATGCATCCAGGCAAAAAAGGTGACCCTAAATTCAGAAATAAAAAACCTTATAAGGAAAAACACTTCCTGAATTTGTTACCTTTCCATGTATTTTCATATGATCAACAAGGGCAGCACTCGTCATACCTCAGAAATGGTTACCTCCAATCTTAGAAGACACCAGTAACTAGGGGGCTCTGCCAGTTATGGCTTAGAACCCATCTGACTTAGAGCTCAAACCATGGTGGCCAGGAAAGGGTCAGAAGCCATGGAGAAAGCACCCATCAAGGTGAAAAATGTAAGGGGTAGTTTTCTTCTGTTCTCAAAGAAGAAACATTGTACATATATCTAGGTTCACTATTCACTGTCCAAAGAGTTTTTTTTGTCTTCCAGTAACTCAATAAATTTTCAATATTCATGCTCTAGCATCTTTTAATTATAATTTCTAATATACCAATTTAATAACATTTAATATAAAATATTGGTATATTTCTAATATAGCAATTTAATATTAATAATACCATACCAACATATTAACAAAATAGATTTTAATAATATTGTGTGGAGGTACTGTTTATGCACACATCATGATACATCATATTTCATTAAAATGTAATATCAAACCATGCAATCATTATTGATTGCCCAAAATTCTTTACGTGATAGGAAAAAAAATTTTTTTTAACATAATCCACCAAAGTAGGGTGCATAAACACAGAGACTGAAGGAATAATTGAGTACTTCAAGCTGATAAGTAAAACATTTACCCATAAGAAATAACAGTGAAGAATTATTTATGACATGGCAAATTAAGACTGTCTTAGTATTTACTCCATATCTTTACATTGAATGACTAGGAGATGAGTGAATTTGTTCTACAGTGTCTGTTCCAAGAAGAACACGTATTTTAGGGTCCTCATTTGTATTCATGTTTATATATCAAAAGATTTCCTTTTATCAAAAGGTCTGATCAGTCTAAACTCATATGCCCTGTCAATAGTTTAACCACATTAAGATAGGAACTGCTTACTTTGTAAGTATTTGCAAGTCATCATCTGTGTATGTACACAGCTATTCCTGATGTGCTATGGCCAAGCACAACCTGTATCAGAAAATATTACAATGAAGAATAAAATTCCAGTACTCCAGATTCAACATCTCATCATTCATTAATTAGGGATTCATATCTAATGTCTAAGCACCACAATAAAAATGCTCTAGTGGCCGGGCGCGGTGGCTCACGCCTGTAATCCCAGCACTTTGGGAGGCCGAGGCGGGCGGATCACGAGGTCAAGAGATCGAGACCGTCCTGGTCAACATGGTGAAACCCCGTCTCTACTAAAAACACAAAAAAATTAGCTGGGCGTGGTGGCGCGCGCCTGTAGTCCCAGCTACTTGGGAGGCTGAGGCAGGAGAATGCTTGAACCCGGGCGGCGGAGGTTGCAGTGAGCCAAGGTCGCGCCACTGCACTCCAGCCTGGCGCCTGGTGACTGAGTGAGACTCTGTCTCAAAAAAAAAAAAAAAAAAATGCTCTAGTGATAATCAAACACTATGGTTTATAAGTGGTAGGTATTTAAAACCTAGCTCTAAAAAGCAATGCAGTTCAGTCACCAGCATTGTAATTACCTTATAACCTTGGGCTCCAAAAACTAGATTTTGTAATAACTCATTCTGCTTAAAAGCCAAGAAATCTCAATCTACTTCTCTAATATAAACTACATTTGAAAATAATAGGAAGTGCCAAAATACTTTAAATTCCATGCAACTATTGGTTCTTCAGTATATTACCACTTCAGACAAAATGAAGAATGTCTGAATACAGAGAAATCCAAGCAATATTTGATATTCTATAACAGACTGGAAAATGCTAGACTGTCTCCTCTGCAAACATCAAGCTGCATGCCCTGGAACAATGCCAAAGAGAAACAGGCATTAATGAGTTATTTTCTATTGTTACTCATTCTATAGCAGTGCCTTATAATTATGCAAACTACTGAAGGGACAATTTAAAATCTAATCAGGATTAGAAAAAATCCTTACATTATCACATTTTTTATAAGCTACTTTTGTTTTAGTATGTACTTAGCTAAGCTCATTTGGAATATGCCCCTCCTACAATAAATCAATTTGAATTTGTCTTTCATGTTCTTTTAAGCAGTGCGAAAAAAAAAAAAGGAATAACAAACTGACATCCCCCAAAAAGATTAAGTCAGACTTAATCTTCAATATAATAATTTATATTATATTGGGGGATGAGGAGAAACTGAATCAATGTGACTTTTTTTTAGGCTGCATTTTCCTATATACTATAATCATTTGAATCCTTGCAAAATAGTAAACTAACTTGTTATGAATCCTAACAGAGAACACTGGGTTGTGCAATATAAAAGTGCCAGAACAATCAATTCTAGACCAAATTGACACACTGAATCCAATTCAGAATATACAGGCTTTTGAACTGATTTTATCGTATGTGCCTGGCAAAACTCCAAAACTACCACACTGTAAGATATTGAGCCCCTTCCACCAAATTGGTTTTTGTATCCCAAAATTAGAGTACTGAGCCACAAGGCAATACATTCCCTACCATAAATACTGACATAAATGCTTTGAAAAAGCATTATCTTCTTATAATAAAAATTTTAGACTACAGAGAAGGGGGAAAAATGAAAGTTCTTCTCTCAGACTTCATTTCTACTTCTCAAGTTGATCCATTTAATAATTTATTGCATATTCTTGTATACATTGTACAAAGAAGAGCATCCTGCATTTTTTTTCTCACTTAATGTGTCTTAGACATCTTTCCAAGGATATCTGTGTCATCCTTTGTAATGGCTACACATTTCATTATATGGATTTACCATAATTTAATCAGCTCCTAATTTATGAGCATTTCTGTTGTCTGCAGTTTTGGTTTTTATGAAAGAATTTTATCTGAGCACCCTTGTTCATATCTCCTAGGAATGTGTCCTTTGGCTGCACGAGTATACAAATTGTAGTGCTGCTGTGTCAAGACTGCCCAATTGTCCTCCATAAAGCTTGTTCTGAATAATGCTTCTACCAACCACTGGCATGTGAAATTCCCATTTCCCCCACACCCTTGTCACTCAGGAAAAAGGGTGGATAACTAATATCTGTGGGCCCAACTCCATGTAAACATCTTAAAACATGTTGTTTTATTTACCTCTCTCAATACAATCCTAGGACTTTCCCGTTATCCTCATTTTAACAGATGAAGAAACTGAGGTTTGGGAAAGTTGAGCTGAGGAAAAAACAAGATTAAAAGCTGAGGTGTCCAGTTTCTACATTCGTGCTCTTCCCAGTTTACTAGTTCCCATATGAGTCAACATAATTAAATGAGTTCTAAATTAAAATTTTGGAACTTGCCCCATCAGCTATGTTGGGAAGTTTCACTGAAAAAGTCAAGCAGTGGATGACTAAGAAACAAAAGTGGTTTCAGAATTTCTATGTAGGTTGAGGAAGGGGTAGCTCATGCTTGTAATCCCAGCACTTTGGGAGGCCAACGCAGGTGAATCACTTGAGGCCAGGAGTTCAAGACCAGCCTGGCCAATATGATGAAACCCTTTTCTACTAAAAATACAAAAATTAGCCAGGCAGCACCTGTCCTCCCTGCTATTCAGGAGACTGAGGCATGAGAATCACTTGAACCCAGGAGGTAAAGGTTGCAATGGAGTGTACCACTGCACTCCAGCCTGGGGGACAGAGCAAGACTCCAACTCAAATAATAATAATAATTGTTTCTATTTAAAAGGTAGCTGGAACCAATATTCTGATTTCATTAGCCTTAAAAATGAGAGTAGAAACAGTGGAGGCTAAGTTAAGAGGTAGTACAATAAAAAATTTTATGTTTTGTCTTCTTTCAAAAAATATAGTCACCACACTTAGGAGCAAATGACTCATAAGCACGTGCCATTTGCACTCCTGTGTGCTAGGACAGCTCAACTCCTACCCGCCCCAACCTATGATAACGAAACTGGTAGGTACAGTGTTACCTCAGCATCTTGTGGTTGCTCTGTTGCCCAAGGAATGCAAGGTTCTAGATCTCCTGGGTACTGGGAATCAATAGTTATTTTAAGTTAAATTGGTCCCATATTACATAGATAAGGGCTATAATTTGAAATTTGTTTTTGACCAATTGTTCTCAATTTTCTAATCCTTCTCTCATCAAATTTCAATCAAATTTCAATTTTCTAATCCTTTTCTCATGAAAAAAGAATTTTTAGGATGTCTTAATATGTATCTAAGCAATTTTCTAAAAGTAGATTTAAATAATAAATTGAAATAAATAAAAGGGAAAAAATGGTCAGGGAATTATTAGAGGGGAAAACAAAAAAAAAAAAACAGAAACTTAGTCTTGATTATTTATCCACTTACAGTTGAATTTTTCCAGAAAGGATTTGAGGCAGATATATGAGTATTTAGGAAACTGGATTTTAAAGAGCTAACTAAAAAATTCTGCTTAATGCACTTAAAGAGATTCACAGATAAATAAAAAGCAGTAAAGAGGTAAAAAGAAAATGGACCAAGAGTCAGAGACCTAGTTTTAAATGTTTTTCCATCCAAACACCTTCAAGTTTTAAAGAGACAATGTAGCTTATACATAGTTTGCCTTCAGTAAATGTTCTTCCTCAACTACTTTAATTCTATAAATATTTGCTAAGCATGTGCTATGTTCCAGATAACATCCTAGGTTCTGAGGGCTGCAATGTAATGGCCAATCGTTATATGCAGCTACTAAACAATAGAAATGTAGCCAATGAGAAATGAGATACATTGTGAATATAAAAACATCAAATTTCAAAGTCTTAATAAAATACAAATGTCTTATGATTATTTTATATCAATTATATATCTTATGATTATTTTATATCCATTATATGATGATTGTTAAAATACATTAAAATTATTTCCACTTTTACATGTCTACCAGAATATTTAAAATTACATATGTGGCTTGCATTCTACTTCTACTGGACTCATGGTCCTGGATTCATGTTGCCCGAATTTTAGTGTTCACAGGAGTCACATGGGATCTTGCTAAAATATAGATTTATAATTCCACATGTCTCTGGAAGGCCTGAGGTACTGCAGTTCCAACAAGTTCTCAGGTGATCCTGATGCAGCTGGTCTGCAGACCTCACTGTGAGTAAGTGAGGCGCTGGACTTGTCCTATTCAAAGTAGCTACATTGGCCAGTGCTGGTCTAAAGGGAGAGCAATAAGAATGGAGGAAACAGAGTAAGCATTTAGAAACTATTAGAGTACGTTAACACTGTTATAACATCCAACTACATGACCACTGGACACATGTTGAGCAGGATACAGGCCAGTGTGAATGTTGTCAGACTTAAGTGGTACAAGCTGCATATTAGTCATCACGAGTGGCCTGTTATGACATATTAGAATTTTAAAATTTAGTCTTGACCACAGTAATTTCAGAAGCACTGCTTTAGAGTGCAGATAATCCTGGTCAAAGAGGGTTTACAGAATACCAGAGTATGTCATTTTAGGAAATATAAAAATTTCCCGATTTAAACATTTTAAAAACACTAGATGAAACAAAATTAAATTGGCTTCTTTACTGCAGGACTTGTCAGAGCCTTCAATATGTTCATGTGCCTTTGTATATCCAAGAGAAAACAGTATACAGCATTTCTCAAGTGTTTTTGGTATCAGACCCTTCACCATACACCACCACCATTACTACATCTCAGGGAATAGTGTTTTGTGGGATACCAGTGTATGAAACAGCTCTCTTAAATGATTTCAGGTATCTTACTTTTTCAGCTATTTGAGCAACACTGATCAATTGCTAATTGAAATTAACCTGTGATACATTAATTACCATGACCCTGAATAGTTCAAGAAATTTTAATTTGCAAAAATTTATTTATGCTCTAAGATGAGACTTGATCAATTAAGAGCAGAATGGTTTTATGCATTTAAGTAAATCACTATGAAACATAATTGTTTAACAAAAAAAAACCACACTGACATGATACTACAGTATTGCATGGTCTTAGCATATTATCATTTATTATTTTATTATAAGGCTAATTTAGATTTTAATTTAGATAACATATTTACAATTGTAGAATCTCTCCTCACCCACTAATTAAATCCATAACGAAATATTGCCACCTCAATTGGTATACAAAGTTTTTAATTAGCCTAAGTTCTCCTTTTATAAAATCAAACTTTCTTACTTTGTAAACAGAGACGAATATGCAAGTTGTGCCTAAATTAGTAGGATGTAATATATCTGTTCAATTTCTTATCAAATTTTACCTCTATGCCTTAAGGAATCTGAGAACAAAATAGAATGAAGCTGAAGACCACAGATAAAAGATTGAAAACTTAATGGATATTATGTATACTATTTATGTGATGGCTACACTAAAAACCCAGACTTAACCACTATGCAATATATATGTAACAAAACTGCACTTGTAGCCCTTAAATTTATACAAAAAAAAAAAAAAAAAAAAACACCCTACCAATAAAAAAACAAGAGAGTCTCAATGAAATCTTCTGTTTTAACTACCACTGGCAGCAGGAACATCTTTGGCCAGAAATAAATAAATAGTGTTAATTTTGCTAAATTAACATTAAAATATTCATGTTTGTTTTTCTAGGTCAAGAAAAGTAATAGTCTTGTTTGTTCTTGCTGGTGCTTTAGGATATGACTGATAATAGCTGCAGCAAGTTCACTATAGTTATGAGGTGTACCAAGAACACTGGATGTTATTCCACTAATACTGTACATGCTTAGCACCTAGGACAGTACTTGGCAGATAGTAAGACTTCAACAAAACATGTTTTGATAAATATGCAGGGATCTTATATGAATGTCAACACGGTAATATGAATTGAGCATGTATTTTTTGGAGGAGGATTAGAAAAGATACAAAATATAAAGACAAAAACAAAAATACTCATAATCCTCACAGGTTAACATCCATTTGCACCTTGGTACACATAAAAGACACTTATATTTTCAATCAACATGAAACCATACTCCATAATGCATTTTTGCTAAGGTTCTAGGTAATAAGTAAAAATACACAGCTTTATTGCAAATAGCTATATAGTCACTTGCAAATATATAAAACTTAAGAAATGTTCTGCTATTGAAAACTTAAGTAATATCTTCCTTCTCCTCTCTTAGATTCCCTTCTGTCTGGAAAGAAATATCCCTTTGGCAAACCTTTGCACATATCCCTAATAGTTTTTTTGTTTTTCCTTCGTTTTTGTTTTTGTTGGTTTTAGGTAAAATTCCTGAAAGGACATGTACATTTCAGAGTCTGTTATGAATTTCCAAACTATATTTCAGAAAAGCTACAACCAAAACTCAGAGGCTATGACCCAAGAATTCCACTTTCATCACCTTCTACTTCAACTTCAACAAATGGCATCCATCAAATAATAACATGGCTGTGACAACCACTACAAGAGACTTAAAAATCTAACCTTTCTTTCAGGAAACCAACCATGTAAGACTACTATAAAACAAAGATGTGTCCTTAAGGACACAGGAGGTAAAAAATCCCAGAGCTCATACAGTGTGAAAAACTTGAGTAGAGGAATGATTATATTGAGTAAAATTATATTGGGTTTTAAAATTTGTTGTGCCAATGAGAGTATTAAGATAATAACACAGTGAAACATTACTCATTTATCTCACATGGAGTCTGGTTCTACATAACGTTTGAAGGAGTACAGGTGAGGTGCTTAGGAGTAAAGGGCAGTATTTTCTGAGATTGAGGGAGTCCACATGACCACATGTGTGTAATATTCTCAGCAGAGAATATTAGAAGATATTCTCAAGAAAATTTTTAAATTAGAATGCAGATAAATTTAAAAAACAGTCATATCATATTAAGTTAATGAGTAACATCAATCTTAATACAGTAAACAAAAGGGTCCAAGCATCTAGAAAGTTCAGGAGGAAAAGGATCATCAAAATTTTAAGTCATACATGTAGGCAATAGATGTTGAGCTAAATATGTCAATGGGACAAGATAGCTCTTTAGGGCATGATACACAAATTTTCATCTATTCCTACGTTTGTTCGTGGTCTCCACCATACCTAATGTCAGTCATCGCCTAGCAATGGTAGCCTTAGCTTCTCTCTCACCATCCACCCCAACTAAGTTACTAGCAAGCAATTATGTTCTGATTTATAAGATCTTGCTAAGGGTCCCAAGGTGTAGGTCACACTTGTTAAAGATACCACCATTAGCTGATTTGGAGGCCACTAAGGTCTTAAATGGTCTAAGAGAAATGTGATGAGTTTAGGAAATGGGATTCAATGAGAGGTTGGTGGTATTATTCTGATTGAGCCCAGATGAAGGTAGGAAAAGGAATAGTTGGCAGGGTTTTTAGTTTTTGTTGATGTTTTTTAAGCCTAATAATCTTTTCTGTAAGAGCCATGGCCTCTACCCATAAGAAAATGCATCAGCCCTTATGAAAACACTGCCAAGAGCTTCCAGAAACTCCGTCTCTGAAATACCCACTTACATGAGGACCCTTGTATTGCTAACATCTGCAGGAGGTATAAAATTGGCCAATATCAAAAATTGGGGGAATATTGTGGAGGAATAAGAATGGCAGGAAAATAATCTAACATCCTCTTTTACATAAAATTTAAATCACCGCCAGATTCAAATACTTTTTCATTTAAATGGTGTAAAAAACATCCACGATTACAAATTCTTCAAGCATTTTTAAAAACACGTAACATGTTAATTTTCCTTTCACTATAATTGGGCTTTCATAAAAAAACTGTTGGACCGCTTTCCTATCTTAATAAAAATTCCCAGCCACAGGGTTGTAATCAAGGGTTAAACTGCTAATAACACCAAAATCAATGAAATTAGACGGCGGGGTCCACTTGATGCCTGCACCTACCTTAATCCATTTTTCAAGTTTAAACAAACAAACAAAAAATACTTTAAGCACTCCTGTTCCTTGGCTGATTTATTTAGGACAGCTATCCATGTTTTCATCTTCCTTCAAGTCCCCATCCCACTTTCCCACCACCAACACACACAGAAATAGAAAAGAAAAACTTAAGTATCTTCTGATTCCATAGTCTGGAAGTGAGATATAAATTGTTAGGTTTGTCATTAAAAAAAATGTGCCAAATTCCATACAACTCACACTCATTGTATAACCTTAATGAGTCTATTCTTCACTTCATTTTTCTAAAAAAAATTTTTTTAAAGAAAGAAAGATATATGTTGTGTTGCCTTTAATAGAGATTAATTTGGCTCTTACATCACTATGCAATTTTTAAAATATTTCCTGACATTTAATGAAACAAGTTCTTATGAGAAAAATGGTAAAGATTTTAAATCCAAAATGTTGGCAGTGATTATAAGGAAATAGATTAAATTCCAGTCTGTTTGTTGAGTAGAGTTTAAAGTCTTACTTTGGAGATTTGAGCTTCAACCTGGATACACTCTTCTTGATAAGAAAAACATATTTTATTTCATTATTCTACTACAGCTTCCTTTTTGCTTTCCACCATACTAAATAGCATAAAGGAGTTCAGTAAAAACCCTTGGTTTATCAGAATCTTTTCCTCTACATTCCAAGCTGAATTAATGAATTCAATAAATACTTACTGAGCACTTCCTCTGTACCAAGCACTAGTCTAAGAACTACAAGTATTGTACAGACCAGAAAAGACAAGTTATCTTTGTTCACACAGGATGTTCATTCTTTGGACTAAATGTTGCTTGAAAACTACTATATGTTGATTGCAACTAAACATCACATTGAACCAAACAAGTATATAACAATGAATAAAACACAATCCATACTCAAAAAGTAGCATTTACTTGCTTTTTCTGTTTATTTTTATTGTTGTTTTTCTTCATTTTTAATTTTATAGAAAGTGAATCCTAGGATTCCTAGACCCTAAACTGTCTTACAAAATATCATAACAAGTAATAATTTAAGTACCAAATATCAAGATTTTTCATTCATTTTTTTAAGTGTTCCTACCTCAAAACTGTACAAGATTTACCAATAGAAGCAAGTGACAATGTTAAATAAATTTGACTCAATTTAGAGCTGTTAATTTCTAGGGGACTCACCTGAATCGCTGAATAATTTTGTCAATACCTCCTCCTATCCATTCCTCTCACACTCCTTCCCTCCTTCTCCATCTATAGGCTGGACCAATTTCTCACATCTGCATTTCATTTTAATGATACCTTATCTTGAATTTCCTTCTCTACTAAAACCCAAAGTATATTTTGACTCCTACTTAGAAGGCACATTAAAAGATAAGCCTCAATTAGATTATAGATTCAAAATTATCCAAAAAGGGATTTCATTTAATTACATTTTTTTAAGTGTAAAAAATGGTTTCTCTAGCAAGATAAAATGAAAGAAGGGCTCTAAGCAAAGTTACACATAATAGTGTTAGAAAAGTTTCAGCGTGTAAGTGATAATTAAGTCATCTCTACTTGTACTATCACAGAATTTGAACATGCAAAAGGATTGTATATGCAAAATACAACAATGAAAACAATTATAAAATTTGAATGCATTATTTACATACAGAAAAGTAAACAAGATAAAGGCATGCTGGTATTAATTAGCTATTATTTTTGGCCAGGCTTGGTGGCTCACCCCTGTAATCCCAACACTTTGGGAGGCTGAGGTTAGTGGATCACCTGAGGTCAAGAGTTCAAGACCAGCCTGGCCAACATGGAGAAACCCTGTCTCTACTAAAAATATAAAAATTAGCCAGGTGTGGTGGCATTCACCTGTAATCCTAGCTACTTGGGAGGCTGAGGCAAGAGAATCACTTGCCCCTGGGAGGTGGAGGTTGCAGCAAGCCAAGATCATCCCACTACACTTCAGCGTGGGTGACAAAGCAAGACTCCATTTAAAAAAAAAAATCTGCTACTATTTTATGCTAATATCATAACACTTTAAAATAGGTGAAGAAAGTAGGAAAGTTTTTCTCTGAAAGTTTGATGAACCAAGAGTATGATAATACAGAAGTCCACTGTATTTTATATATGGAAGATAATTAACTCTCACCCACAGTGAGTCAAAATACATCATTAATTTTATTATAAAAGCAAATTACATATGTATAAATGCATGTGCATCTTTAATCACAAATATCCACCTTTATATCATTGAATTATGAGAGTTTGAGATGCTGGGTCTGAATGCACAAATAAAAATACTGCAAATAGACTATCTAGACTTCTGCAAATAGACTTTCCTAGAAGTCCAAACAATACGCAATCATGGCACAATGGTCTTAGTTTGCAGATGTGAACATGTCTTTATTAAAAGGGTTACTCCTCAAGATGGGTGCAACAACACCAATTACTCTCTATTTCTGAACCTCCATATGCACAATGAGGGGGATCAGGACTTGAAACAGTGCCACGGTATAAAGGGAAATGAGAGAGGAGAAGAAATGGGCTTTGGATTAATGAGCTGGCATACACACCACGGCCTTAATGGGCAGCGCTGACAGGGTTCAATTATAGCAGAGTGTGCAGCCTCATTACTGCCAGGGGCTGTCACTTAGGGTGCTGGTGCAGAGGAGAATCCAACTGGCTGCAGACAAAGGGAAAGGGAAACATATGAAAACAAAAGATATTCACAGAGTATCTTCAGGAGCAAAGATCCTATCCTCCCACCCGCAAAAATATATGTGCATGCTCTTGTACAATCAGGGTGTTTGTATTTACACAAGGTGAGGTTTCCTGGGCTTGGCTTGCTATTTATTACACCTAGAGCTTTTAGGCACAAACATAAATGAATTAAGAACTAGTGTCAATGCCTTTAGAGAAAACAGAACCTTAAATACTACCCCCTCCTAAAAAATAAATCCACATCGAAATTGTTCCTCTTATAGTACCGTTACTCTGCATTGTCATATTAATAATTACCATCTTTTACCACGCAATTTTTATTAGAATCAAAATTAACAGTTTAAAAGAAAGTATTTTGATTCATAAATAGCTATATGTAAATTTTCCAGGACATTTAAATCATCTTCATGTCCTAGTGTTTAAATGGAGGGGGAAATGCACTAAGGGGAAATTTGATAAGACCTGATAATAAAAACTTTCAACAATGTGTGGGATAGTCTTGCCACAGAAAATGCATTTGTAAAATGCCTTTCATGAATTCACTTACAAAAGACAAAAGGCTACTACCTCTCTTTCTCATATAAAGTCCCTTTCTGTGAGCAACTGATTCAAAAATTGTGACTTCACATGAACAACAAAAATAATCAGAGGTATTAATGTAAAATAATTGGACATCTATGCATTTAGACAAATATAGTCTGAATTTTTAACACTATATATATTTGTATTATTTGCTGTGCAGTATAATCTATGATAGCTACTTGAACAGCAAATTATCATGTTTATTTTTCCTAGAAAAATATTTCCAGGTGAATATTAACAATGCATCTTTAAACAATAACTGGATTACTTCTCAATTATATATGACCATCAGAGAAAAAAAAATCAGTCTTAGTGGAGATCATTCAGGAAATGCTTTAGTGGCTTTAAGAAAAAAAAAGAAACAATAGAAAATTCTGATTACATAGAAGATGGTTTCCAGTTCCCCTTCCTGAACCCATAATAAATGTACACAGTTGGGATTGATTTAAGCCTCGGAGTACATGCCCCAAATCAAAAGGAATGATCCATAAATTTGCAGAGCACATGTCACTGGGTCAAATGAAGCTAAAATAATAAGAAACATACAAGGGGAAAATATCTCAAATGGATAGATGTTTTTTTCATACCAATTGAACTATCCCTTGAGAAAGACCAATGTGCATCCACATTTATAAAAGAATTGAAAGTGGTCATTTTTGTAAAAAATTCAAATTAAGACTTCCTAATAAGGCATAATTATGATTCCAAATGGAAAACACAATGGAAGCAACAAAAAATGAATGGTTCCATTCATTTTTATATTATCACATATGACCTCATTCTAATGAGAATTCAACAGAATTCTAATTTTTTTCTCTGATGGTCATATATCATTGAGAAGTAATCCAGTTATTATTTAAAGATACATTGTTAATATTCACCTGGAAATGTTTTTCTGGGAAAAATAAACATGATAATTTGCTGTTCAAGTAGCTATCATAGATTGTACTGCACAGAAATACAAATATATATAGTGCTAAAAATTCAGACTATATTTGTATAAATGTGTAGATGTCTAATTATTTTACTTATAGGTAATTAAAATACAAGCAAAGTTAACTTATTTTAACAAAGCGCCCTTTTACTAGGGATAGTTACACTCTGGTGGTGACTTTCAACTTGAAGTGTTAACTTAAACCAAAGGTCTCCTAGTTAACCTGGTTGTTCATAGTCCAAGAACCCCTGCTGTCATGCCCATGCCCTGCATTTGATGGCATCACAAAGAGTGAGGGCCAGGGAGGCTGAGCCATCACCTGACTGGTCACAAAAGGCTGGTATAGGTGCTGTCCTCCCAAGTCTAGCTGGAGTCTACTCACACTTCATCACATCTACCTCTCAACCCAGCCTCACCAAACTCCAGCCAACCAAATGACTTCAGCAGCAAAGGTAAAGCATCAAGAAGTTCTAACCAGGGGTACTGTAGGGGCCATGGGTACTGGAGGGGAAGTCCTCCCTTCCCTCTCTGAGGGTTTGCTGAAAAAAAAACATCAACTCATAAAGGCAGATTAAAAGAAAATAAGTGTACAAATTTATTGATGTGCATGAGGGATGATCACAGAGTGATTACCTCACCACGCAATGGAGTACAGGTTAGATAACCTTCTTAATGGAAAAGGGAGGTGAGGAAGTGTGGCTGATTTTAGGGGCATAGTAAATGATTTTTAGGGAAAGTAAATGGGCTTGAAGAACATACAAAGCCCTGGGACAAAGTCTGTTGGGTCCAAAGACTGACAATGGTTTGTAAAAAATCTATCCGGATGTGTTTACTGACTTCAGTGTTTGCTCCTGTCATACGAGTTCAATTATTGAAAACTCAGGGAAGGGATTAGCAGTAATTGTTTTCTTTTTTTCAAGTCCAGTCTTTAGCCAGATAAGGAAACTTCAGAAAGGAACTTCACCATGTTTTGGGGAGAAACATAAGATTGAGAGGTGGGAATGGGGAATCAAAAAGACACTGAGGCTTCTTCAGTTCAGCATGTCAATGCACCATAGTTTGAGGTATCTGTTTCTGAGCCCCAATAGCACCTAACAAGATACCCACGAACAAAGAGTTCTATCATTTAACACCCACTGCGTATGGAGAGGAGGCAGGGATCCTTACTTTGGAGGGTGTTCTAGATGGCACTGGATAGCCCTGTGGCATAAAGGCAAGTCACTTAGTCCTGTAAGTTTACAGGTAAAAAAATTAAGGCAATCTTTACATAGTTTCAGTAGCTATAAATACAGAAATAATAAAATGTATGTGCAGCATCTATGTGCAAAGAGCTTGGTGACTGGAAAATGCTGGGGTTTTTTCCCCCTCCCCCACCCTTTACTGTAACGCATGACTTCATTATGTCCTAAGACTCATAGCACTTTGTGGCTTATGTCCCATCTGAGACCTGCCAACCTAAGCCACAAGAGTGAAGGATGAGGATTGCCACAGCTTAAGTGCTGGCAACCACTAAAAATATATTATATATATACCTCTGATCTCACTGACATAATTAGCAGGGACTAAAATACATTGCAACCCATTTCCTGCCTACAGTGCTAGTAAGTTCAAAGAAAGATCTTGTATTTTGGTCCTTATCATAGTTTTTAAAAGCCCTATACAATTTTTATTCAAAAGATGTGTTGTTACTAACACAAGCTATCTTCTCTTTCAAAAATTTCAGATGCCATCATGAGTAAAATTCTTTATTCCTCTTAGGATATGGAACACGACATACTAAGCCATAAGTATGGTTACCAATGGGGAGGAAAATGGAATGAATTGGGGGGGGAGGGTATAAATAAAACAGTACAACCTACTAAATATGTGTATACTGCATACTGTAAATTGATTTTAATTATTGTTCTTTATTATTTTGACTTTTATGAGTATATTTCAATTTTTTAAGAGAAAACAAGTAAAATCAACAAAAATTAATGTTAAAATATTTAATATTAGTAAAAAATTCAATGTAAATGTTAAAAATTATAAAATAATTACTGACATTTCTTCAACTGTGAGATGGTTGGGCTTCCCAGTGATTTCCAACAGAATGTGACTCTAACTCCTCAAATCTCAACTTAGCGAAATCTCATCCTTTTTACTAGTGTTTCCATCTTTGGGCCTGCCTGCATAATCTGTCACTGCCATCTGGAGAGAACACAACATGCAATACTCACCTGACTTCAGAAATGAATACAGCTAAGCCCAACTCAATAATCATCCTATCAATACAATGTCTTTTCTTTTAGGGAAAGATATGATTGGTTTTGCACCCCAAGGAGACTGATTCACCTTCAGACAATGATAATCACTTCCCCAGACTTGACTTGGATCAAGTCTTTCACCTCACCAGGTTTGTGATCTATTTCGATGTTTAATAGCTGCCAGATTCCTCAGTACCCAGTGTCTGTTCCACTCATAACTATAAACGAGGCAATCCCATGCACACTTCATAAAACTCGAAGCATCAATGGTAGTTCTAACTATGGCCATCACTCAAGATACCAACCATCCATTCTCTTACCCCACCCTCCCATCATTAAAACAAACTAAAACTTATACCTTCCTTTGATCCTGATCCCTTTATTTTAGCACCCCAGGTTCATGATCCCTCACTCTTTGTACTCTATTTTTCAGTTTCAATTACTGGCCCCATTCCATTTGAGACTCTGGACCAGCATTCCTCAAATGTTAATGTACACACCAACAACCTCATGAGCCGGCTAAACTGTGGATTCTTAATCAGCAGGTCCATGGCACTGCCTCAGATTCTGTATTTCTAGCAAGCTCCTAGGTGATGCCTACACTGAGGGTCTTGCTAATTTGAATATCACATCTCTGTAATGACCCTATAATTTCCTGGACCTTAACATTCCTTTTAGACTTCCCTTATTCTTCTAGTATAAATATTGCTCTTGCTAAGGGTGAGGTGCCCAAACCACTTCCCTCACAGTTATCAATAACATCCTGGTACAAACATAAGGCTATGATTACTTAATATCGAGGCATCCATTCTCCATGGAAAAAAAATTATTTTAGGTCACAAATCCCCAAGTAAAAAAAAAAAAAAATCATCCTAACCATTATGTATACTTGGGATATTAAAAATACTAAATTTCCCAGTTAAATTAAAATAATACGTGTTAGATATACGAACTAAGAGATACAATTCAGATCTGATTGTCATACTATGATCCTATTTATGTGAAACACTGGTCAGACATTTTTAGTACTGAAATCTATAGGCATGATTGAAGTTTCCTCTAAATTTCCTAGGCCGTAGAATGCCTGTTCTTCACACTACGGGAAACAGATCCATATTAATTTACCCCATGAATGATTCTTCCTCTAACAATTACACAGGTTATATAATAAGACAATCTCATGTATGAGCAGTCCACATTCCACCTTCACTATCCTCTGAGGACTCTTTTGCATGAACATAAAAAATCAGCTCTTTTCAAAGGATTTAAGGGAAGAGTGTGTCAACCAATGTTTAACACCACAGTTAGCAGCTCCGACCACTCTGAACCCTCAAAGTACACATAAATAAAGCCAGATTTCATTATGGACCTGGCAGCCTTGGATAGCCCTAAATGTTTTATTTTATTTCAAGAAAGGAGATACTTACGGAGTAAAAGAATGCAGCATAAAATAGAGTTCTAAGAAATAAACAGAAAAATACCACTGAATCAAGAAATACCTTCACTGTATTTCTTAATAGTTTCTCAAAAATATTGGAAAATTGGGTCCAACATATTGCTCCCACTCTGTACGTTTTAATTTGAGTCCCTAGTTTGGGCCATATTTTCAGCATTGGACATCTGATGATAAATAAACAATTCACATTTTCCAATAAGATGTTTTAAAATGGGTTCTCTTTGCTTGTGACTCTTCTACATCAAATTATGCCTCCCTCATCACATTTTTTTCATGCCCCATGACACTGGTGACTCCCTGTAGTTATAAACAGCTTATTGTAATTTGCTTCTTGCCAGAATACTTCCACATACTCAGAACCCAGAATAGTCCCTGATTACTGGAATTTGCATTCTAAAACAATCAATTCTATGCATCCCAAATTTGCTTGCAAGAAAACCTGTAGCTCATTACACCTTAGCAGAATGGAGACAAGTAATATAAACGTTAAGAATATGAATATATATTTACCACTTCATTGGTAAGTGAAAAGAAACTTGCAACAAATATGGGGACAATTTTGTCCAGGGCTCAAAATCATGACACTTCATAGACATTTAACTATTCATCTATTTTCTTTTGCACTATAGAATTTACCTTCTCTCTGGGCAACTTCTACAAACCTGCATCATTTTTCCTAACACAAATTTCTCCTTATATATATGATCTTGTTTAATGTTATATATGATCTTCTTTAACATTTAAAAGGATGAATAACATGTAACTGCCCTTTTTCCAATTGCTCCTCGTGAAATTACATTTTGTATTTAAAATCACATTTATCTACATAGAAAGTAATTTTCAATTACCATTAACTTTTACTAACACATCCTATTTTCCAAACTATTAGTTATGTTCCGTATGTTTCCAGTAAAGAATATTGGAGAAGGATTACCTCGTGATGGCCATGTGCTAGATTCCTGTTTAAACATCTCTGTTTCCAGATTAGTAATCAAAGGAAGGTGGAAGTCACACCAAGGTTAATTTTATTTGAGTAGTATGAGGAAGGTAGAAGTAAAACTGAGTTTAATCAGGGGATAAGAGATGTGTCTCTTAGGAATGGATTCAACTACATTAAGTCAGGGAGAACTACCATTTTAAACACCAATAAATGTTCAGAATTCTAATTGCATGTAAAAAAGAGAAAAAGAAGAAATGAAACCCCAACACATAAAGTTTATACTGACATGAAGAGAGGAGAATAAATGCAAATCATCTAATTTTAATTCGTTCCTGTGAGTTGTATAATTGTAACTTTTTAAAGCGTGTTTAGCCCAAAAGGAAAATCCCACATTTCTAATCTGGAATTTGAAAACATTTTTAATCGCTGTTCTGGAAACTCTCATACTTAATATAAATAGATCATTCATGACCGTCTCTAAATACAATAAACTCTGGTATCTTCTTTCTAAAAATGATAGCGTTCATTTTTCTAAATAAGAGAGAGGGGAAAAAACTTTGCTGAAAGAAGTTATAAAGTTGGATGCAACGCAGCAAAATGACAGATTAGGTGGGACAGCACTTCTATTCCCTTCATGATTTTGTTCTTGCTTTATAAATCATAAGCTGGGATATAAATGCCAGTCAGATACACTCCACCTGGGATCTGAAAATACTGCTATATTCTTCCTGCTTATAATATTTCTACAATAATAGAATTTCTGCAATGATAATTTACATCACTGACAGATTTGAAGATGATGCAAGAAAAAGATTCCAGCTCTGTTTTTTGAGTTGCATTCCTTCTTTGATGCTGGCAGCAACGTGTCTCTTGTCTTTAATTTTTTCTGTAAAAGAGGCAGGTATGACTTGAACACTGTGGCTGATGACAAATTCAGTCAGGACATGCCATTTATGGATAATCATCTTTCTGGGCATCATAAGGTTTTAATTTTATTCCAGTCTTGCATTTTCTGAAAATGGATATCATTCCTCATTTTCACTTTCTAATTTCCACACAGAAATAATATTTGCTGGAAGTTACCCATGGTATCTCTAACTTGGGAGTATATCTCTTCTCTTGGTTGCGTTTCGTTAAAGTTGTTGTAAGAATGATAAGATAGTAATCAATGGCATCCAGCAACTTCAAGGCCCTATTTCTGTATGGGCTCAAGCAGCAATAATCAATTAATCCATTCTCTCCCAGTTTATCATCGCCATTTTCCTACAATGCTACAGGTAAACTGAAAAAAAAATCCATCTTGTTCTTTGCAGTAGGACTAATTAGGGTACTTCATTTGCAAGAAGGATTGTGGGTATTCATTTTCGTCCTTGAAAGGCTACTCTCTTTAATGCAAAGACAAAAGTTTATAAGCAAAACTCAGTTAACTAGGGTTTTGTGAGATAGCTTGCTTTTTTTTTTAAAGGAACTTAGAAATGGCAAGAAGAGATACAATTAGGAACCATTTCTGCTTTGATTAACTTAGAAACTTAGATCAACTTAGATTGACTTACAAGTTTAGAAATTATCTAGTACATTCCCTCAATTTATGGATGGAGAAACAGAGTCTCAAAGAGGAAATGTGACTCACCCAAAGTTACAGAGGGAGATTCAAGCCAGAGGTAGAACTAAGCCTCTTTATCAGCTAGGCATTTTAGCTGCATAAAAACTGATTTCATTAAACCATCATTAACAGCCTACCCCAACGCTCCTTTCCTGTACCTGTCTCCCAACCCTAAGCCATTTATAGTCCCCAGAACATCCCTAAAAAAGATTGAAGGGGCTGAGGTTCATCCTGAAGAACTCACAAAAGCAAAAGCATGCAGCTGAACCAGTTGTAGGTTGGAGAGCCCCTCCATGAAAATAGAGACTGCCCTGGAATTTCAGTCTGTTTTGTGTTGAATCCCAAACTACATAGAGGATCCAAGAACTGTACCACCTCCAGAGGAGTTTTCTGCACTCCCCCGGATGCTTCCAGAATCCAATGCCAACCTTCCAGAAAAATTTAAATGGAGCAGAGTATTCAAAAAATCTCTCCTAACAACAAAAAATGAATCCAGAGGCCTTCTGGGTCACTCCTCTACATGGAAGTATCATTTCTAAAGCTGCAGGAGGTCTGCTTCTCAGTACTAGCCCTCCATGCCAGTAACTCCGTCTGTAGCTGACCCCATGTAGAGATATGTCCATAGGAAAGGGCTCTCACATGCCATTTGTATTCCAAACCGGTGGGCCTCTAGTGTTGTGTATTGGCTCCATTCTAATCACCAGGCATTTGCAAACAGAGAAAAACTATAATTTGGAAATGGCTGCTGTTGTGCTCGAGTGTCTGTTTCCTCTTTTTTCTTAATAGCCCCAGTACATAGAAAGTATATAGGGATTATAATCACAAGCGGAATGTAAAGCACACAAAAATTCTTTAACAAACCTTTATTAAGTGCCTACAGTAAAGCTCCTCACATATTGTAGGCACTTAATAAAGGTTTGTTGAAGTATTTTTTGTGTGTTACATTTTATTTGTGATTATAATCCCTATACACTGTTTTGACTGCATCTGTACTGGCTCTGGTGACATGCTCCTAAAGATGATCCCATACAAACCTTTGAAATATTGAAAGGAATATTGATCCCCTGAACTCTTGCGAAGCTGATAAAGCAGCACTGTTTGCTATTTAAAAAGAATAGAAGGACTCTTCTCTCTGTACCATATTACAGTGAACATTGTGTAACAGAAACAACCGCAGAGAGTAAGAGAGTTACTTTAGACAAAGACATGGACTTATGACCTCCTCCTCTTTCATGCTGGAGTATATACTATGTCCATAGACTTATAACTTACTAAGATTTGAATTGGATTCAAAAGTGTATTTGTCATTTAAAATATTTTTCATATAATTGATTGGATATCTTAGAATTTGGTTTTATTTTCTGGATGTTATATAAACAAGTATTCTAAAGAATGTCATATAGTAATAACAGAGTAATAAGCTTGGAATGGAGTGAGCTAACACTCTCATTTTACAGATCATAAATAAGTCCACATAGCTTTCTTCTTATATGAAAGGCTTCCAATGTTTTCCTACAGCCTCTCTAATCTTCCCCAATCTTCCTCTTTATAATGTCCTCATCATTCCTATGTAAATTTTTTTCTAGTTGTCTTTTCTCTTATAAAGTTATTTCAATCTTCACAATAAATTGTCTCCCACAACCAGAATTATACCACTACCCTCTCCAAAGCCTCTCACATAAATCACACACACGATTTTGAAACTTAGTTCCAGCTTCCAGCGGCTTGCATCAATGCACAACTTGTCACTTTGCTTAACTTCCTTATTCTCTCACGGACCATTTCACATAGAAAAACCACATCAACAAGAAAATTAGTTTCTTTAGAAGAGAGGGTTACATCCAACAGGAGACAATGCCAGAGAACTGCAAAGAAGACAAGAAGGTAGGGCAACCTCTATTTCGAAACTTTTGAAATGTATGTTGGTCACCACTATATAGAGAAAGTAGTTGTCTGGGAGACATGACTGAAGAAGTACAAGGAAGACTCATGTCTAAAACTATCTTGCCATCTGCTGAGAATTCATTTCACTTCAGTAAGGTCCATGAGACACATCCTTTTAAGTTACAAATTTTTATCTTAACAAAACACAAATGCAAAGAGAAGCAATACAGTAAATCCTAGGAGTTATTCCAATTTTAAATAGATTGATCACCTGTTTCTCCTAATAATGAGCTAAGATCCAATACATGTAGGACTCATGAGATGAGGACTAAATGAAAAATGTTGTGCATTACAGAGGATAAATGATAAATAAATTTGAAATTTTAGAAAGGGAGCATCACGAGACAAGAGGAAGAAAAGAAAAAGTAAAGGTGGCATTTGTCTTAAATATCGCTTGCCTCACAATTTTGACAACATCTAATCATTCCCTCAACAAGCTAAAGAGCAAAAGTGCTTACTACTTTGACTTTAGGAGGATTCTCATGGCCCTTGAGACTTTTAGAATCATTGAGTACCTTTAAAATAGCTTTTATTCTAGATCTTTGCATTCACAAAGAGCACTTTAGTAATTACTTCAACCTGAGCAAATGGTTGTTCTCAGTACAAGAGGGAAAAGAGGGAGCCAAGAGAATGAATGGCTGTAGAAAGCATAAGTAAATGAGAAAAGTCCATCATTAGTTGAAAGGGAGCAGTATCCATCAGAGAAACAAAATACTAAGGTTTTACACCAGTGGTTCTCAACCAGAAGGAATTGTGTTCCCCAGGGAAGATTTGGAAAATTTGGAGATATTTTTGTTGCTGGGAGTGGGGGGAATACTTCTGATGTCTCATGGATGGGACCAGTGATACTGCTAAACATCCTACAATGCATAGGGCAGCCTCCCAGAATAAAGCATTATCGAGCCCAAAATGTCAGCAGTGGTGAATTTGGGAAACCCTGCCCTAGACTTACATAAAAGATGACAAATGGTTGTAGGAACAATTAAGCAATGGTCTTTTCCCTGATACAAAAAGGTTTTCCAGAGAGCTCATTTTGCTTGTCATCTGCATATCCCAGAATCAGGCCTATGCTTTCTCCAAATATTTGGTAAGACAAATGTAGATACTAGCATAGAAGTGTCTAATTGATATCGAAGACTTCAGTCCAAACTAACCAAAGAATATGAGAAAAGCCAGTGCATTGGCATCCAAATGTGCAAAGAGATGTGATAAGATAAACAGTTATGGGTTAGAGACATAATAAAATCTTAAGATAGAGATGAAACAGAAACAGATACTATAACCATCCCATGAAAATTATGGAGGTCCAAGTGAGTCCTGAGGATGGTGATAGCAGCCAGCATTGATTTAAAACTTTCTATGTGCTAAATACCACGTGATATGGTTTGACTGTGTCCGCACCCAAATTTCATCTTGAAATGTAATAATCCCCACGTAGCAAGGGTGGGGCCAGGTGGAGATATTTGAATCATGGGGCCGTTTCCCCCATACTTTTCTTATCGTAGTGAATAAGTCTAATGAGATCTGATGGTTTTATAAAGGGGAGTTCTCCTGCCCACACTTTCTTGCCTGCCATCATGTAAGATGTCCCTTTGTTCTTCCTTCATCTTCCACCATGATTGTGAAGCCTCCCCAGCTGTGTAGAATGGTGAGTCTATTAAACATCTTTCCTTTATAAATTACCAAGTCTCCAATATTTGGATCTGTCCTTTTTTGGTTTTGATTTTGTTTTGTTTTGCGAGACGGAGTGTCTGTCACCCAGGCTAAACTGCAGTGGCATGATCTCAGCTCAATGCAACCTCCACCTGCAGGGTTCAAGTGATTCTCCCACTCCCCATACGGGTGGATCGCTTGAGGTTATGAGTTTGAGACCAGCCTGGCCAACATGGCAAAATCCCGTCTCTACTAAAAATACAAAAATTAACCAAGCGTGGTGGCACATGCCTGTAAACCCAACTATTCGAGAGGCTGAAGCAGGAGAATTGCTTGAACCCGGTAGGCTGAGGTTGTGGTGAGCCAAGATCATGCGATTGCACTCCAGACTTGGACAATAAGAGCAAAACTCCATCTCAAAACAAAACAAACAAACAAACAAAAAAGAAAACTGAGACTCAGAGGGGTAAAGTAATAATTATGAACAGACAAATTCAGGAATCAAGCCAAGTTACATTTGACTCCAAAGTCTTGCTTTAAGCACTCTCCCATACTAACCTAATGATTCATGGTATTGATCCAAGAGAAAGAAAGCCAACATTCTTTTATTTACCCCCTCAATTACATTAGTGCCTTCTAAGAGCTGAGGGCACAACAATGAAGAAAACAGGTGACTTGATCGCAGAGAACTGGCAAACCAGTGGGTATAGAGAATCTCCAGAATGAGAACCCACCAGACTCCAACCAGTGCCTAAATTCCACAAAGGCAGAAATAGGAACTTTTTATTTATTCAAGTAATTTTGTTTCTTTTGCTAGGCCCAAAACATAGTTTAATCATGTGCTGAATCCTTTGCTCTGTTAAAAGCCAAAATTAAACCTCTCTCTCCCTTTGAGACAGAGAGCTCTCTATCCCCCACTAAAGATCATTTGATGGAAAATTCCAAACAAAGATTCTGCATAAGAATGTACCATTCTCTATTCACTCAGCTCTAGAGAAAATAGGTTTAGGACATCCTTGACAGGAAATTTGAAGTCCTCATATCCAGATCCCCAGTCACACAGAGAATGATGAGAGGCGTCAAAATACAAAATAATAAAGAGGCTGCAGAAACAGTTGTCTGATGAAACAGCTGCCACCTATATACGAAACTGTCTCATACATTATGAAGAACATAGGAGAGCAGGAAAATCCCCTGGATTAGAACATAAAAGATTGTATTTCAAGTCACAGCTTTATCACTTACTGGTTGTGACCCTGGTCAAGTCAATTAACCCTCTCAGAATTTCCATTTCTTCACCTATTAAATGAGAATAATAGCTTCCCTGCCTGCCTCACAGAATCGCAATAAATAAAATAATACATCTGGAAAGGTATTGTACGCTATCAAGATTACCCATTAAGCTTGGTATCCAATTTCACCCGTGTCTAGCTGTTAGAGGTCAAACCTTTGGTTAGAAATATAGGTACTCAGTAGATAGCACATCACAACATCCACATTCATGTCATAACGCCCCATGACCAAGAGCCACCAGTGGAAGCACAGACACTGAAGGGGCAAAAACCTGATGATCTCCAAGACATGGTGCTGGAGCTTCATCTTTTTCAGTTTCCATCTTTATTATTTTGCTCCTTAGCCACAGAACCAAGTAGCTAACTTATTTATTTATAGTCACACATTTCATTTTTGAGCACATTTCTCATAGTTATATTGCACAAATGTCCCCATCCTCACCCTAGCAGGTGTAGTGTGACTTTATACTCTGATATGTGGAAGGACTCTAAACCTGTAACAGGGAAGGGGCCAGGTTTCTCCCCCTTCCTACGTATGCTGCTATTAGCAGTGATAGTTTAGCTAACAAAAATGCCTAGCAAAAGTACGAATAGAAAATTTCGCTGATAGCAATTCAAGGACTATTGAAATATTCTGAGTGAATGCTCAATCATAATGTGATGAATGCTACATTTATGTAGCTAAGTATAGAGACTTAGTTGCTAGTAGATCTGATTTGAAAATTATCCAAACATCATGGCCTTCACATTGATGTGTGCCCACTTCCCAGTACAAACTCAAGATGCCTATAATGTCTGAAACACAGTATTTCAATTATGCAGCAATAGATAAAAACCTGGGTTCTCTGGATCAAACTATGCATGTTCTTATGGATGCTCTAGCATGTGACCTTGAACAAATCTATATGACCTTCAGCACATCACTTAACTTTCTGAGTCTCAGCTGGCTCACATAAAATTAAGATAATAGTACCTACTTTCTAAGGCCATTGTGGGGGAAGAAATGAGATAATCCAGGTAAAGTATGTAACACTGTACCTGACATTATGCTACATGTTCAGGAAATACTAACAGCTCTCTATTACAATCAAATGATCATCAACTAAGGTATATGCAAGGTCTTATTTTTCTTAACAGGTAAGTGTATCTAAAAGAACTTCTAATTCCTCTCAGGTCCACTTAATTTTACTTGCTAAACACAAGTTCAAACAGGGAATACTGAAGGATAAATTTTCAAAAAGTATGACCGCTTCCATCTAAAACCAGTAGCAACATGAAGCATGAGTGACCAATTTGCTTAGAAACCATTCTACAGTAAAGTAACCACTCAAGGTAAATCAGGATTTGGGTAGCAGTTGTGGTACAGAACTGAATTCTTAGCAGCCCCCACATTAATGCAGAAAAGGCCTGACAGGAGATGATGAAAAGGCAAAGGGAGACCAGGCTACAGACAACACAGGGCAGCTCTCAGGCAATGAAGGTCAGAAACAGATATGAGGATCATGGTAAAAATTCCCACTGCAGTAGATGTGAGAATGCTGAAGAGAAGAGAATTGACAGGAAAACCAGTACAGTCATGAAAGATCACATGGACTTGCTAGAAGTTGAAAGCAATCCCAATGACCTTTTTAAATGGCGAAGTATTAAAAAGATGTTGGAGATGTGAATGGAAGCCCTAGCCTGGAACCCTGCCCTAACTCATTTCCTGCCCCTCCCTATCTCCCTTACTACCTTGCAACAATACGAGACATAGCCTACACTGTGGGTGGGAGTGTAAATTAGTTCAACCATTGCGGAATACAGTGTGGCGATTCCTCAAGGACCTAGAAATAGAAATTCCATTTGACCCAGCAGTCCCATTACTGGGTATATATCCAAAGGATTATAAATCATTCTATTATAAGGACACATGCACACGTATGTTCATTGCAGCACTGTTTACAATAGCAAAGACCTGGAACCAACCCAAATGCCCACTGATGATAGACTGGACAGGGAAAATGTGGCACATATACACCATGGAATACTATGCAGCCATAAAAATGATGAGCTCGTGTCCTTTGTAGGGACATGGATGAACCTGGAAAACATCATTCTCAGCAAACTGACACAGGAACAGAGAATCAAGCACCACATGTTCTCACTCATAGGTGGGTGTTGAACTGTGAGAACACATGGACACAAGGAGGGGGAGCATCACACACTGAGGTATGTTGGCAGGGGACTAGAGGAGGGACAGTGGGGGGGTAGGGAGTTAGGGAGGGATAACATGGGGAGAAATGCCAGATATAGGTGATGGGGTTGGAGGCAGCAAACCACATTGCCATATATGTACCTATGCAACAATCCTGCATGTTCTTTACATGTACCCCAGAACCTAAAATGCAATAAAATAAAATAAAAGATACAACCATGTAATTCAAGTTTGGTTACTTTTTGATGATTTCACTGTTTAATGTATTTTGTGATTGTCAACTTACTTAATTCTTACAGTAAGTGATTACTTTATTCCCACTTCACACAAGAAAATGAGACACAGAGAGGTTAAATTACTTAACAAGGTTACACGGAGCCAGAATTGGAACCCAACATTCTGAATCTAAAGTCTACACTACCCCTGACTACACCAAAGAATAAATAGGTTATGTGGCTTAAATGTGTCACCCCAACAAAGAAAAAAATATAACCTGCATCTTAAGAACCTATCTTAGAAGCGATCCATAAGACCAGACTCTTGTTTGTGATGTGATTACTACTATAGCTGGGTGGTTCAAGGAGAGAATGTGGAACCAACATGGCATTTGGAGTTATTCAGTGATAATCATGGGACTGGATCCAAGAGACTCACCCCCAATTTCCTGGAGTGCCTCAGAGTGTCATTCACCCAGCTAGGAGAGAAACAAAATGTACACAGCTACAAGGACTAGCTCCAAAACGGAAAAGCAGCCTGCTTTAAATTCTAATTTATCTAGAAACAACACTTTTCCCCCCCATTCAAAACTGCTGACAAAAGTTTCCTCTTCACTCCTGAGTAATTTAAACTACAATTTGTCAATGGCCAGAGAGTTAACTGGGCTGCATGTAACCTTACCTTAATAACATGCCTCCTATAATACTCCTTCTGGCAATTGCTCTCAGCAAACACGGATAGCAATACCGTTTCCTCTTGGTCTGAGAATACAGAGAGCCAGGGGAACCAAGTTAGCTGGCCTGCATAAATATGCCTTATGCATTCCATCAAAGATTCCAAGAACAGTTATTTGGATGCTCTATAATGTTGAAGATGCAATGTCAGAAAGAGAGGACAGATTTTGGATTAGCAAGGTATACAGTAGCAAGAACGTACTTGGAAACCTAGTGCCAAGAGCTGAATACCCATATCCAAAAGCACAGAAGGATTTTTAATATCCCAAATTATGTGTCAGTAACATCAACAGCTGAAGTTCTCACCACTGAAATCATCCCTGATCCATTAAGTTTTCTCTATGTGCCCTCAAAGAACCTTTCAATCGCCCCACTTTACATTATAGTGTGATTTGCAACTGCACATTGACTTGGTCACACCCTCATTGGGCTGCTTCCCATATGAGTTTTGAAAGAGCATATGCTGTCTTCTTACCTGTATCTTCCAGGACTATACTATATCTGGCATATCATAGGGACTTAATAATTTCTGGATGGATACTACAGTCCAAATCAGCTAGCAGACGCTAAGTCTAAACTTACATTGATATCTGATATGGTTTGGCTCTGTGTCCCCACCCAAATCTCATGTTAAACTGAGATGTAATACATAGGTGGCGGGGGGGGGGGGCCTGGTGGGGAGGTGACTGGATCATATGGGTGGATTTCCTCGTTACTGTTCTCCTGATAGTGAGTGAGTTCTCATGAGACCTGATGGTCTAAAAGTGTGGGCACTTCCCCTTCTCACTCACTCTCTTGCTCCTGCTCTGTCATGGTAAGACGTGGTTGCTTCTCCTTCACCTTCCACCATGATTGAAAGTTTCCTGAGGCCTCCTAGCCATGCTTCCTGTACAGCCTGCAAAAGTGTGAGTCAATTAAACCTCTTTCTTCATAAACAACCCAGTCTTGGGTGAGAATGGACTAATACAACATCCAAAAGTAGCATGAGCTGGAATCACATCCTTAGCAACCTGTGGCAACCTAAAAACAATTCAAAGCTACTACAACTATTTTAGGAAATAGGAGAAGAAAAAGGTAGATGTCTGAGGATACGGTACTTCTGGAAGGATGATTATAGAAAAGAATGCTGGAAGAGTGAAGATGACAATTTTGACTTACAGCTTTTAGCCTACATTAATGAGTTAAGATACGGAGAGAAAACACATAGCTGGAAAATCTGGTGAGATTTTGTTCCACTTTACTTCCCCTTTATGTATTCACCTGCATTTTATTTCATGACTTGTTTACCTTAAACCGAATTCCTATTTGAAAAGTATTCAAATATGTATTTAACTGAGTTTCGATGTGCCTTGTTTTTCTCCTAGTGGACTGGGGCTACAGAAAAAAAGCATAAGCAACATTTTTATAGCTGAACAATTACATTGCCTCAAATGCCCTTTTCCAAATAGCCACTCATGTATTTTATATTTTTAATCTGTGTTTTTACTTTATAAGAGTGAGGCCAAATCATTCTCAGAATTTTCACCTGGCCAATTATAAGATAAACTCAATCATAAATATTGATGTTTTCATAGACACAAATGTAGACCTTCAAAGGGTAGAAGACTAATAAGTGTGGAATAAAGAGGAAGACAAAAATCATTGACTCTGCAGCGTAGAACATCAGTTAACACAAAATATGCAAAGATTTATGTTATGTGGTCTTATTCCAGAGCCCGAAATAACTGTTCAAGCCACATGAATCTGTATACATTTTAACCCTATAGATCAAGAACTATGGTTTCTAATACAGCAGTGCTGAGAGAACTGTCTCTACATATCTGACCACCATCACCAGTGACAGACACTTGCACTTGGGAAAACAATAAAAAAATAGAACGTTCCTGTAAGGCGCTATAGCACATTAAGAATTATGAGAAACAAGGACATTTCAGAGGTATTCATTCATTTATGCATATATGCATTAATTCAACTAACCAATCTTAAATTTCTGGCATGTACCAGGCACTGTTTTGGTCTTTAAGGCTATAAAATAAGACATTACTAGTTTGTAGATTCATAATCTATTGAAGTGGGGAAGAACCCATGGGCAGATTATTTGAATACAGCTAAAACAAACATACAGACTGTGGTAAAAGGAGTAGTACAAAGGGTTTATTCAGGAAAAGAACACCCTGAAAGAATGACAATAGGAGCTTGCAAGCATGTGTTTATGCCTCTGTCTGGGTTGCAAATTATGTGGCATGGGTGGGGGAATGAAGAAGATGGGAGGACATGGGGAAAAGGGCATAGTAAAGATATGAAGGTGAGAAACAGCATCATATGAACAGTTTAGTATGACTAAAGCAGAAATCGGAGGGCAAAACTAGCAAGAAAGAAAGAATCACAAACGGACAAGGCTGATGGTGAAGCATCTTCATGGCATGTTAAGACACGTGGGCTTTTTCTCATGGCAATGGAGGGCTAACGAGGTTTTAAACATGGAAGTGAGGTGGTCCTAATTGTGCTTGCTAGGTAACTGGCTCAAATAGTACAACTCTTGCACAAGTCATTATTGGACAAGGTCAATGAGTAACCTAATCTCAGAGAGAGTGAGAACAGCATGTAGCTTACAAGGTACAGCAATGTGAGTATTCTGGGTAACAAGTAGAATCCTGATTAAGTCCATGGGGTTCTGTGGTACAAACCAAGCCATGATTAAGATACGAGTTCCTGAAAGATGTGTGAAGCAACCCTCAATCACCAGGATTAGGCACTCTTATACATTGCTAGTAAGATGATGGTATTATATAATTTAGAATTATGCAACAGATTCCTTAAAATTCATACCCTTTGGCTTAGTAACTACACATCCATAAAAATATCCTCAAGAGTAAACTTACGGAAATGTTTATACACAAAGATGTTAATCACAGTAATTTTGTGGTAGAAAATATTTTTAATTCAATAATAGAGAAATAATTGAATAAACTATAATGAAGTTATACAATGAACTATTACACACTCATTATAAACTAATTTTATATATAATTTTAATAACAGCAAAAAAGCTTCCATTTTTGCAGTAAGAAAGCAATATACAAAATTGTATATATATGGTCACCTCTATAAAAGTAACGTGTACATTAAAAAGTGAACTAGATATACATTAAAGGGTTAAGAGTATTAAGTTTTAAGTTGTAATAATACAGATAGTTTTCTTCTTCTATTTTTATAATTCAAAAATTTTCTATAACATATATTTAATTTTAAATACATTATTTTGGTTTTCTTATACTGGCCAAAATGGAGTAAGCCCACACCCTCTCTCTCTTCCCACTGGCAACTAAAAACTGGAAAGACAAAAAATGAAACTGCTTGCAAACTGACAAAAAATAATAGCAGCTGATTTACAAAGACAAGTCAGAACTTAGGGACAGCTAGTACAGTGTTGGTTTTCTGGATTTTCCCCTTCTTTATATGCCTGCTTTGACTTATGGGTGCGTCTGAGTCCCAAAAATGCATTTTATGTACAGATGGCAAGCAAAAGCCCCTCTCTCATTGTCCAGAAGACTTGGAAAATTAACTTTTGCAAACAGGACAATATGAAGGGAATTTCTATTTCTCTCTCTCTCTTTTCTCTACCAGTCCTGCTCAGAAGCTACCTGCAAGTCTCAACGTTGCACTATAGCCACAGCTATGCTACAGTATTAAAAATGTGAAGAGAAAACCCATCTCCTAATTCAGAGGAACTGGGAAAATGAACCGAAATGGCTTTAAGAATGTGAGAGTATCAGCATTTCTCTTTCCCACCCCACCCTGTTATCTGTCTGGTTGTTTCATCTTAAGGGGCAGTCCCAGATGGGCAGAACTCTACAATAGCACAAGGTGCTAAATTGGGAGAAACACTAGTTCTTCTAGACAGAGAAACAGTAAAACAGGCCCCTATGAATCAGAATTACTGGGGGAAAATCCAAAGAGAAAAGAGCTGAAGAAGGGGGATCCTCTAATGCTTGGAAGAGCTAAGTCTGTGTGTCCCAGGATCACCCCATCAACCTGCATTTGCACAAAGAAACCCAGTCAAGACTGATAACAGAGCCACCATGAGAATAAAAGCCACCATCTAAGTGTCACATAAATCCCAGTATGATGAATGTACAAAGTAGACCAAAAACAGCACAGCAAAGGCTTTAAAAACAGAACTGATAATGGGCAAACTGCCACGGAAGTACGGAAACCAAATGAGTTGATTGCTTGTTTAAAAAAAAAAAAGCATTTTTTTAAGAAAAGAAAACATTCTGAAGAGGATTTTAATAAGACTCAGTTTCATAAACTAATATTCAAAAAGTCATAAACTCACTCAACATACAAAGAATTAAAAATATGTAACCAATTCATAAAGAAACCAACAAACAATAGGTGTTAGTCCCAAGATGATCCTGATGTTAAAATTAACAAAGATTTTAGAGCAACGATGATATACAAAAGAAGTAAGGTATACAAGTTTTATTTTCTTCCTTCAACTCTTTATTTGGGTCCAAGAGCAAAAAACAATAAACAAAAAAAAAATTCCAACATCTGAAACTTATTAATTTAATAAATTGTCTCAACGGAATAATTGAAATGAAAAAAGAAATCACCAGTGAACTTTAAAATAAATCAATAAATATTATCAAGCCTGAAGAAGAGAGAATATAATGACTATTTAAAAACATGAATAGAATCTCAGAGATATGTGGAACAATATCTAAATCTCAGAGATGAGTTTATTCCTACAGTGTATCTAAAGTTTGAGCTTTAGATACACTGTAGGAATAAACTTAAAATAAAAACTTTAGATATTACGTTTGAATCTATGATACTATGTTATTGGGTTCTCAGAAGGAAAGTGATATTGGTGCAGGAAAAAAGAATTTAAGATTAAAAAGAAATGACTGAAAGCATCCCAAATTTATTAAAACATTGATTAACAGATTCAGTAAGCCCAGTGAGCTCTAAACAAGATAAATTCAAAGAAAACCATACACAGACATATTACAATCAAATTAGTAAAAGCAGCAGAAAAAAAAGAAAAAAACGAACATTACAGATATAGGAGAAACCAAATTATTATAGAGTCTCATAAGAAACCATGGAGGCCAAAAGAAAATGAAACAACATTTGTAAAGCACTGAAGGAAAAGAGCTCTCGAACCAGGATTATATTCAGTGAAAACATACTGCAGAAATAAACTCAAAATAAAAACATTCTCAGACAAAGGAAAGGAAATAGAATTTGTCACCAGCAGCCCTGTGATAAGAAAAATGCTTAAAGAAGTTCTTAAAGGAAAATAACAGGAATGAAGGAAGGACAAGAGAAGCAATAAACAGTAGGATAGATTTTTCTCCTCAAAGGATTTTAAAATATATATAACACGCAAAAGCAAAGATTCTAACACTGTTTAGGTAGAAAAGAAAAAGAATAATATGGTTGTAAGGGTTCTAAGTAGATTGCCAAAGTCAGCTATGTATACAGTAATAAAAAACATACAGTCATGCATTGCTTAATGACAGGGATACTTTCTAAGAAATGCATTGTTAGGTAATTTCATTTTGGTATGAACATCATAAAGCATACTTACATAAGCCTAGATAGTATAGCTACCACTCCAAGGTTACAAACCTATATCACATGTTACCGTACTAAGCACTGAAGGCAACTGTAACACAATGGTAAGTATTTGTGTATCCAAACATAAAAACGGTACAGTAAAAATATAATTAGAAGCATATATGACAGTAGTTTCATAAGATTATATCACTAACTAAAATGTTGTTATGCAGTGCATGACTGTAAAGAAACAGAGCGAAAAAGGCAATTGGTAAATTAAAATATGAAAAGATTCAAATAACACAAAAGAAGGCAAGAAGGAGCATCAGAGAAAGGAAAATACAGAAGGCACAAACAGGAATAAAATGTTATAGCTACATTCAACTGTACCAGTAATTATACTAAGTGTAAATGGTCTAAACATATGAAGTAAAAGATACAGTGTGAGACTGAACAACAACAAAAAAGGTCCAACTATAAGCTGTCTATAAAAACCCACATTCAATATAATTATATGAGTGGTTTAAAAGTGAAAAGAAGGAAAAATATATACCATACAAACTCTAATCAAAAGAAAGCTGGAGTAGCTATACTACTATTAGACAAAATAGAGATCAAAACAAACAAAACTGAAGATAAAAAGTATCCTTTTATGATGATGAAAGATGATGATGACGAAAGGATCAGTTCAACGAGGAGACAAAAGTCTAATTGTATATACATCTAACAACTGAACACCAAAATACACAAAGAAAATTCTGATAGAACAGAAAATATAAATATGTTCATAATTATACTTAAAAATATCAATGCTCCTCTCAAAAACTAACAGAAAAAAATAAAATCAGGAAAGATATAGAAAAACTAAATGATATTACCAATTAAACTTACCTAACTGACATGTATAGTACACTATACCAACAGCAGCAGACTGGCTACTCTTGTCAAGTGAAGATGGAACGTTCAGAAAGATACCATATCTTGGGCCTTAAAACAAACAAACAAACAAAAAGGCTGAGCATGGTGACTCAGCCTGTAATCCCAGCATTTTGGAAGGCCAAGGCAGGAGGATTGCTTGAAACCAGGAGTCCTACACCAGCCTGGGCAACAAATTGAGACCTTCTTCTGTTTAAAAATAAAAAAAAAAAAAAATAGCCAGGTACAGTCTCAAGTACCTATAGTCCCAACTAACTTGGGAGCCTGAGGTGGGAGGATCGCTTGATCCCAGGAAGCTGAGGTTGCAGTGAGCTATGACCGAGCCACTGCATTCCAGCCAGGACAACAGAGTGAGACCCTGTCTCTTAGAGAAATAAAAATTTAAAAATTTTAAATTTTTATAAATAAAAAAAATTAAACTTCACAAAGTATTTTCTCTGACCATAACAGAAGTAAACTAAAAATCAGTAACCAAAAGATAATCTGGAAAATAACCAAATATTTGGAAACTAAACACATTTCTAATCCACAGGTCAAACAGGAAGCATCAAGGAAAATTAGGATGTAATTTAAACTTAAAAAAATGAAATTACGACACACACAGAAACTGTGGGGATTCAGCTAAAGAAGAGTGCAAAGTTAATGTCATTAAATGCTTATATAGAAAGGTCTCAAATCATTAATATGAGCTTCTCCCTTATGAAACTAGAAAACACACATCCCCAAGCACTTCATTGCATAATTCCCCAATTCATCAGTCATGCGTTTTTTTTATTTCAACTTCCGAGAAGGCAATGAAGCAAAATTTAATGTGCTAGTATGACTAAGACATCAAGATTTCTAAATATAAAGCCTTACTTTAATCTTAGTCTGGTTCTGAAAACAGTGATGTTTATTTATTTACTATTGGAAACACAAAGCCAGGATAAATAAAACATCTCTAGTAAAAGGGTGAGTTTTCATCTTAATAGAAACAAGAATTCCAAGCCGCTGCTTGTTGTTCAGAATTAAATAAGGATGATAGAGGAAAAGTCAATGTCATCAGAATTTCTATGAAAACATGCTTCACCATGGCAATTCTGCTTTAAGAATTACCTGAAATAACAAAACCTACAGAATTTTATCTGCTTTCTACACACATCCATAAGCCTTTGAAATAAGAAGCACACGCACACTGAAACCCCAAAACATAGGCAATCACAGCCAATTGACAGCACTGGACATAACTTTTATTGAAATTATTATAAAATTGAAACGTTTCTAATATTTTTTAAACTAACCCTTGATTATGAGAAAGACCTTTCAGTTAATCAAATAATTGCCAACATTTCAAAAGAATGTTAATCACTCTGTCGATAACATGAAGTCGTAACTGAAATACCTCAGTATAGTGGTCCTTGGCAGCAGGCCACCTGCCTCTCTCCAAACCAGTGGAGAGCTAAGCCTTTATTACACATTACCTGGAGTTGCCCAGGTGTTGAGTCTGCAGAATCAGAAGGCTACCATTTAAAAAGCCAACGTAATAACAAACCCAGTGAAATGAAACAATTGCCTACCCTTGAGTGGCAAGGTTTATACTGCACTGTAATGGTAGGTGAAATGTATGAATCTTCTCTGAACAGTCAGAGGAACAGGAAAACAAAAGCAGGCAGATGAACAGAAACAGACAGGGAGGTGTGACCTGACTCCTGGAGAAATGCTAGGGATTAATACATTAGCATGTGCCTTCCTCATTAATCAACAGGACTCTCTTCTGCACAGACTCTAGGGTTGAGGGTGGAAAACCCTCAAGGCTTAATTGCAGATCTAGGTTTGGGGACTCATTTGCTCTTCCACTTTTGCCTTCAGTGGTCAAGATAATTGCTTAGTTTCAAATGTATAAACTCAAAAAGTGAATCTCTAATGATAAATAAGATACCAATACAATACTATTAGTATGAATGTTACATACATAATCAACGAATATATACAGTGAGGTCACATGAAGATGAATACCGACCTAAATTTTTTTGCATACTCCAACCTAAACCTCTAGTTGTTTTCTAACCAGAACTGTCAGCAATAAGAATGAAGACGAGCAGTACCCACTCCACACCAGGTCTTTTGCATCCATTACCTCTCACTCCCCACTACTACACTGTGAAGCAGTTGTTATGACCTCTTCTCTACAAATGAGGGAAACTAGTTCAAAGAGTTAAAATTGTTTACTCAAAATTGAAGAGTTAATCCAGAATGGGGCCTGAAATCAAACCCCAAATATGATGCCAGAGTGCTTTTCTTACCCCCATCTGCCTTCACTAGAGCAAGGGATACTTGCCTCTCTTTAGTTATCTTAATAGGGACAGCAAATAGAATTCCAAAGGCCTAAATTTTGATAGATTTTTCTAGCACCAGGCAGTGTCTGGCACATAGCCAGCATCAAAGACTTTACTAAACTGAGCGCAATTCTAAGAAATGACAAACTACACAATAGATACCCAAAAATACACCAATGAAACTGGAAGAAATTATGCCTTCTTGAACATTCATGCGAACACCACAGAAAAAATTGGAAGCAGCACAGGCTTTGGTGTCAGAAAGATGTTGGGTGGAAAACGCATCTCTGCCACTTTGAAGGTATTTAAATCTTTCTTAGGCTGAGCCTCCTATTCAGTAAAGTAGGAGTTATAACACTTCCTAGTATTGCTCTCAGTATTAAAGCAAGAACGTATGCAAGCACCTACCAGAATACCTAGCACCTGGCAAATGAGCAATATTACTCCCCTTCCTTCATAGTATAGTTTCCCTTAACTTATTTTTATAAAGTATATGATTGCTAGAGCAAGTGCCTCCGAATAGGAATCTAATGTAATAAGAATAATGGAAACAGACAAAGAAAGGTGAACTGAGTGAAAACAGCAAGTAACACATAACTGCTGCCTTGATAAATACCCTTTCAGAAGAAGCCTCCAAAGCTAGCTGACTGACCCAAGTTTTTCCTCTCCAGCCTGCTGCTTTAACTCTAGCCCATAAGTGGTGCAAAGTAGTTCCCTATCTGACAGCTGCTTAGCATCCCACATGAAATAGCACTCACAGTCTGGTACAGACTCTGCTGTGCTGGCCATATCACCAACTTCCACTGTATTTCAGTAGCAGCGGGCACCTGCCTGCAGGCTGCCATTCAAATAAAATAAGCATGGCAGGGAGAGGTCTTTTTTTATAAACAGCTAAGTATTGCTGTGCCTCTTCCTCTTCTAGTCACTAAATGCATTAATTCAAAACTCAAGCAGTGTGCAGGCAAAGAGATAGGAAATGCCCAAGTACTCATCCATCCTTCCCTCTGTCCTCCATTCCTTCCTGCCTCCTGTCCTGCCTTCCAACACTTTTACAGTGGATTATTCCTGCATATATTTAGATATGATGTTTTGAAGAATATATTGACAAATATGTGCACACTAATGTTGGGTCATTCTTTCACAAAGAGGGAAAGGAAGGGAAAAAACTTCAAATCCTTATGAGGAATATGTAGAAGTGACTATCCCATTATGATCTTAATGAGTCTCTCTCACACACAAGGGGATTACCGTAGAGACTGCCAGTAGCATTTTGTAATGCCTTTCAGTCAGCTGTAAAAAACAGGTTAAAATTCAGTAATGATTATGAAAAAACTAAAAAGTTTGCTAGAGTAAATGTGGAGTTTTCTTTCCCTTACTTTTGAACACATGTGATTTAATAAAACGATAAACAATTGTATTATTAAAAGTTTTGAGAAACTACCTTTTATTATAAGTAAATGCAATTGAAAATGCTCATTACCTTTATATAAAATGTACTGGATATATGAATGTCACTTTTAGGAAATATATGCTTTTACTTACCTGAAGTTGTGATTATAAATCTGAGAATACAAAATTCATTCTTATAATAGAAAATATTACCTTTAATAATCTTGGCCTTATATTTAATTGTATTTATAATTGCTTCACAATAAATTCATCAATAATTTTACCAAGATATTCCCTATATCTAAATCTAAATATCATGTTATAACATTTTCAAAACATAATTATGTGTATATGCTTAAAAACAGAGGAGGCAAAAAACATTATCCCAAGATGCCATATTTCTATTTCTGAAAATTATGCATAATGAAATTGTGTCAAATACAAGTGTTGAATACTAAGCGTTACAATAGTTTAAATATAATTTAGATTTTTACAATCAATATGGTACCTAATTACATAAGTCTACATGTATGGCTCAACATAAAATGTCTCACTAGAAAATATGTTCCGTTTCAATGCTAACATACTAGGTTTCAACTTTAAAAAGAAAAAGAACACACTATTGTATTATGCCAATTGACACTGACAGCAAGTTCAGGTCTACAATAACAAAATAAAACAGTCCCTTAAATACAGTAGTTTCCCCCCCCCAAAATGCGGTCTGATAGCAGTATCTTTCAATACACAAAAACAATAAAATGGTCATATCAAATCTATAATGTCAACAGGTTTATGATCACAAACACTTGATAAGCTGAACATTGCACCTACCGTTCAATAATGCTTGTGGTGTGACAGGGTCTGACGGTTACCATAGTGATCATGTGGCAGCTTCTGATTTATTACCTTGTTCCCCAGGACTGTGATAGCTCTTCGGCTATACCTTCAGCAGCTATTTCGGATTTGAGAGCTACACTATGATAAATGTCTACTATCTAAAAGATATACTCAACAGAATGTAACCTTGGAGAGCAGTGCTTTAAATGCAAATTGCCAGCTTTGCCTTCCTCTTAGAATATGAAAGAGTAATTCCAAAGCCATGAAAACGGGAGACCTCTGGCCTCTGACATAGGGATTCTTTTCCTTGGGGACTGTCATTTTCAGGGATATCACCCAGTGAATATTTAAGCAATCTGCAACAGAAAATGAGGCAATGAATTCTGCTGAGGCTTGCCCAAGTAGCACATTGATTACAAAAGCAGGGCATGAGTCTAAGCAATTAGTGCGGCATTCAGTTATATGGTGCCAAATGTGCAATGTATTTAGAAAGTTATCACCACCGGTCAATAAATTATGTCATTTCATCTCAACTAATTGACACAGCTAACGCTTCCACACAGAAACCTGAAAAGAGCATTTCAGGGAATAAATCTCACAGTCGGGTGTCCATTTGCCAATGCTTCCTAGTTACATGCCAAAGGAAATGAGTTCTTATAAAAAACTACCCAGCTTTATCTGATTTTTGATTTAGGAAACACCACACACACACCACCAGGCATTTGTCACAGAAGTTTGTCACACAACTAGGTAGCACACAGAAGCCAGCAGTCACCAGTGCACGTGTGAATTAACAGCCTAGAAAGATGCTGACATATATCATTTTCTACTATTACCCTGCTTCTTTCTATTCTTTTCATTTGACTGCATGGCAATAAAATACTGAGACAATATGGTCTTGCAAACTTATCAAGCTCATAAGCACCGTGCAGTAATTTGTGTATTAGCAAGTCCCACATGGCTACCAAGTTATTGATTCTGCCATCTAATTCCCTTGCCTTGACAGGAAGGATATTGCTTTTAGGATAAATAAAACAATCTCCACAAGCATTTATGTACAGTTCTTAGAGCCTTGTTTACAGAAATCTTTTCTAAGGAAGAAACACAGTATTTTCACCGCATAGTAGATCAGCACAAATGAAGACCAGTTTACTCCCGTTTCTGAAAATTTTAAAGCATAACCATAACCAGGGATGTGTTCTTCCTGACTCACAAAACCCAGAAGTTGAAATATATTTTCCATTTTCTGCTTTGTTGATTCATCAAATCTGTGCAATTTCTGCCTGTGTAGTATGTTAATGGGCTCTTCATATCATTGCTGACTTAACCAAAGACTTACTTGATACTAAGTCTTACTTTGTTTTACTGGTAAATAGGATAATGGAAAGATCAAATAAGTCAAAAGACCTCTCATTTTCAAACAACTGGAATACAGACATATTTGCCAAATAGTTTCAGGAACTACTTTCAAATTACGAATCATATTTTGGGGGATGGGGGAAGGCAGAAATTGACTGCTTTAAATTAGCTATTTGATTCTGCACTGGGAAAAGAGAACTCAATAAAATACAGACACGTTTTCACCTCCTCCTCCATCCACAATGCCCCCCAGCTCCTTATCACGAATGGTTACACATCAGTAAGCATTGCAAGCTATTTAATTGAATCTGATTTGTCTGTTCTCACAACTAGGAATTCACTGGTACTGTACACATGAGACAAGTATGGAACTAATATCTTTTTATTTCAAATCAGATACACAAGAATGAGAATTCAAACAAGCAGATCAGGTCTTAAGAAGTCACAAGATATTACCATCTATAAGAGAATATTATTTTTAAAAACTATATCCACGTATTTGGTATTAAGAAGTACCAAAGTTAAAAAGCAATTTATATACCTCATAGCATTTCTACCTTGCACAGGAACAAAATTAGGCAAATACATAACTTGCAAAGTTGGCTTGGCCTTAATTGTGCAGACAGTGAACTAGTATTTTTACATACGTCTCCATTCCGCTACTGTCCTTAAAGCTATGGCATCAGCCCTAACATTCCCAGAACCTGGTATTCCAAACCTACTTTACAGGTCCCAATCCTTACCACTAATACAGTGGCTTCAATCCGCACCTCCAACTAGAACAATTTATGAACAGAGCAAGAAAAGCACTGCTTTTTACAGGTTCTCTTTATCTCAACCTATTTCCTCCCTACCCCCACTAAGCCACCACATATAGTATACACAGGTAATCAAAACCAAAATGGCAAAACTCAGGATAGCCAACACAATATTGAAAATGAAGAACAAAGTTGGAAGAGTGACATTACTCATGTTCAAGACCTACTATAAATCTACAATAATCAAGACAGTTTGGATTGATGAAAGAAAAGGCAAATAGATCAATGGAACAGAATAGAGAACCCAGAAATAGATCTATATAAATACAGAACTGATCTTGGCAAAGGAAAAAAGACAATACAATGGAACAAAGTGTTTTCACCAAATAGTGCTGAAACAACTGGACATCCAATAAACAAAAGATTAATCTAGACACAGACCACACACACTTCACAAAACTTCAGTCAAAATGAATCATAGACCTTAGTGTAAAACACAAAACTATAAAACTCCTATAAGATAACATAAGAGAAAATTTAGTCAACCTAGGGTTTGGCAATGACTTTTTAGATATGACACCAAAGGCACAATCCATGAAAAAGAATGGATAAACTTGTCTTCATTATAATTAAAATTTTCTGTTCTGCAAAAGATACTATTAAGACAATGAGAAGACAAACCATAGACTGGAAGAAAATATTTGCAAATGATTAAAGGCTTTTTATCCAAAACATACAAAGAACTCTCCAAAAAACTCCAGATGGATTAGATTTAAACATAACATAACACCATAAAAACCCTAGAAGAAAACCTGAGCAAAACCATTCAGGACATAGGCATAGGCAAGGACTTCATGACTAAAACACCAAAAGCAATGGCAACAAAAGCCAAAATAGACAAATGGAATCTAATTAAACTTAAGAGTTTCTACACAGCAAAAGAAACAATCATCAGAGTGAAGTGGCAAACAACAGAATGGGAAAAAAATTTCTGCAATCTACCCATTTGACAAAGGGCTAATATTCAGAATCTACAAAGAACTAAAGCAGATTTACAAGAAAAAATAAACGAACCCATTCAAAAGTGGGTGAAAGATATAAACAGACACTTTTCAAAAGAGGAGACTTATGAGGCCAACAAACATGAAAAAATGCTCATCATCACTGGTCATTAAAGAAATGCAAATCAAAACCACATTGAGATACCATCTCATACCAGTTAGAATGGCGATCATTAAAAAATCTGGAGACAACAGATGCTGGAGAGGATGTGGAGAAACAGGAACACTTTCACACTGTTGGTGGGAGTGTAAATTAGCTCAACCATTGTGGAAGACAGTGTGGGGGATTCCTCAAGGACCTAGAAATAGAGATACCATTTGACCCAGCAATTCCATTGCTGGGTATATACCCAAAGGATTATAAAATGTTCTATTATAAATACACATGCACATGTATGTTCATTGCGGCACTGTTTACAATAGCAAAGACCTGAAACCAACCCAAATGCCCATCGATGATAGACTGGACAAAGAAAATGCAGCACATATACACCATGGAATACTATGCAGCCATAAAAAAGGATGAGTTCATGTCCTTTGTAGGGAAATGGATGAATCTGGAAATCATCATTCTCAGCAAACTGACACAAGAACAGAAAATCAAACACAGCATGTTCTCACTCGTAGGCAGGTGTTGAACAATGAGAACACATGGGCACAAGGAGGGGGAACATCACACACTGCTGTCTGCTGGGGGGATGGGGGGCTAGGGGAGGGACAGTGGGGGATGGGAGGTTGGGGAAGGATAACAATAGGAGAAATGCCTGATGTAGGTGACGGGGGGGATGGAGACAGCAAACCACCATGGCATGTGTGTACCTTTGCAACAATCCGGCAAGATCTGCACATATACTCCCAAACTTAAAGTACCAAAAAAAAAAAAGAAAAAGAAGAAGAAAAAGAAAACAATGTGATTTTAAAATGAGCCAAATCCCTTAACAGACACCTCACTAAAGAGCATATATAGATGGGGGAAAAGCATATGAAAAGATGCTCCACCGGAAAAATGCAAATTAAAACACCAATTTGATACCACAGCACACCTATTAGAAAGGCAAAATCCAGGACACCAACAATACTAAATGCTGGCAAGGATGTGGAACAACAGGAACTCTCATTCATTGCTGGTAGGAATGAAAAATGATACAGCAATTTTGGAAAACAGTTTAAAAGTGTCTTCGAAAGTTCAACCTACTCTTGCCTTATGATGCAACCAGCACATTCCTTGCCATTTACTCCAAGGAGCTGAAATTTTATGTCTAGAAAAAAAACCTGCCTACAGATAATTACAGCAACATTACTCATAATTTTATGACCTGGGAAGTAACCAAGATGTCCTGCAGTAGGTGAGCAGATAAACTGTGGTACATCAGACAATATCATTCATCCCTAAAGAGAAAAGAGCTATCAAGCCATGAAAAGATGTGAAAGAAACTGAAATGTATACTATTAAGCAAAAGAAACCAATCTACCTACTACACAGGCTACATACTATATGATTCTAACTCTGACATTTTGGAAAAGGTGGAACTATTGAGACAGTAAAGAAATTTGACAGCGTTAGCAGGGGAGGAAGGGATGAACAGGCAGAACAGAGAGAATTTTTAGGGCAATGAAACTACTCTGTATGAGACCATAATGTTGGGTACATGTCAATATACGTTTGTCCAAAACCACAGAATGTGTAACACCAAGAGTGAATCCTAATGTAAACAATGGACTTTAGATAAAAGTGATGTGTTGATGTAGGTTCAATTATTATAACAAATGTATCACTCTGGTGGAGGATGTTGATGATGAGGGAGGGTATGCATGTGCTGGGGCAGAGGGTAAATGAAAAATCTCTGGACCTTCCACTCAATTTTTTTGTGAACCGAAAACTAAAAAAATGAAGTGTATATATAAATATAGAGAGATTTTACTTTTATAAAATCTATCTATCTATCTATGTACCTAGATCTGGTTTGGGTTTCATTTTTGTTTAAGGAAAACTGGGCCAGGCATGGTGACTGACACCTGTAATGCCAGCACTCTGGGATGCTGAGGCAGGAGGTTCACTTGAGCCCAGGAGTTCAAACCTGGGCAAGACCGTGAGATTCTGTCTCTACAAAGAAAAAAAATATTATACACACATACATACACACACACACACACACACATTTTAAAGGGAAACAGAGTGTAAATCTACCAATTCCTTCCTGTCATTTAATTGTAAACCAACTAACATCCACTCATCCAAACCTGGGAAGTAACCTGGGAAGAAAAAGAAAGGTGTTGACAGAGAGGTCTCCAGTCTTCAACACCTTCTGTTTCAGCCGCTCCTGCAAATCCTCTCTCTTCACTTTTCTTACCTATGTAGCCCACCAGGGGTTAACAACTGTCAGGCAGGCAAGAGTCACTGTGGCCCAGAGGTCAGCAATCTTATTAAATCCCTATGCCACCACTGGGACTAAGTAATGCCCACACTGCTCAAAGCAAGGCAGGGGGGAGAAATGATTGAAGAGACAGAGTTAGAAAAGCCAGAGTGGAAATGAAAAACGAATAAGAACTGAGTGAGAGTAAGTGGTAGAAAAACCAAATACTTCCACACATGGACTGTCTCTACCTTTCTTCTAAGAATACAACAATGAGCTGGGCGCGGTGGCTCAGGCCTGCAATCCCAGCACTTTCAGAGGCCACGGCAGTCGGATCATGAGGTCAGGAGTTCAAGAGCACCCTGGCCAACATAGTGAAACCCCGTCTCTACTAAAAATACAAAAAATTAGCCAGGTGTGATGGCGGGTGCCTGTAATCCCAGCTACTTGGGAGGCTGAGGCAGAAGAATCGCTTGAACCCAGGAGGTGGAGGTTACAATGAGCTGAGATCAAGCCATTGCACTGCAGCCCAGGCAACGGTGAGAGACTCCATATCAAAAAAAAAAAAAAAAAAAGAATACAACGATCAAGCAGGCATTTGGTGTAATCAACCAACCATTCCAACTGGGAAACTCCCCTAAAACAGAGCCGAAGCTTACATTTTTGTGATAGATGTCATTCTACTGTAAATATACTGCCCACACCCAGAAGTACGGGTGTAGTCATCCTTTGGCATTTTGTAGACAAGTTCTAAAATTCTGCAAGTATGAAACATATTGACATTTATTTTTATAATGGCAATGTTCCAAGATAGAATATACTGTCTTTCATTTTAATGAACAAGAATTGAGTTGGAACAAATACACATGATATAGTTTCTCATTTTTAAATCTCATTTACATATGCTAAATACATTATTAAACAATATTTCTAGTATTGCCTTACCTATACAATTACAGGTTTATGTCTTGTTTGTAAATGTTTATAGTTCAGGGAGAAGCAACGATCACTGAGTCTGTTATAAAGATCATAATATTAGGTACAGAGACCTAGTGATCATTTTCAAACACATTGTAAATTGAACAGAAGTGGCTGGCTTTATTTGTTAAGAAAAAAGTTTTACTTCATAATGCATAAAACTTTACTTATTTCAATAAAAACCTCTATAAGTACACCCAAGATTATAATCATATTATATTCTTCTTAAAGTTTTAAAAATAGCATGTGACAAAAGAGATACAGCTAATGTAAAGATACCGGGAGGGTAAGGCCATGGCATGTGAAAAGCCATTGAAGGTGATTATCTAGCCCAGGGAGGTTACCTCAACTGAGAAGAGATCGGATGTGTGAGGGGAATTAGACCTGCTCTTGATGGCACCAGATATCAAAGGAGCAACAATGGTTAGGTAGTTTAGGGAAATAGATATCAACTTAAAATGAAAATTTTTATTTTGGAAAATTACATGACTTGTTAATAGGAAGAGCTGCATAGATAAATGTGTAAGGATTGTCTAGAAAGAATACCTAGAAGGATGGTTATAGTCTGACTTAAGACACCATAATACTTTAGGGCCTTTTGGACCAGATAGATTATGATATGAGATCACTGGAAATGTTAACCACATATAGAATAATGACATGAACTACTCAGAAACACTCTAAGGACTAATCAGCAACTGAGCTGCTTGCTGCCAATGCCAAATGGTCATCCAAAATTTAAGTTACTAACATTTGTTTCCTTTTTCTCAAAATATGGTTTTAATCAGAACAGGACTAAGCAAATGAACCAAGAAAATACTCAAAACCTTCAATATGGCACCAACACAGCTCAGATACTGTATTTCTCTTTTCTTCTAATCCCTAGGCCATTTTCCACTGGCAGAGAAGATAGAACAGACTGAATAAACACAATAGAAAAACTGGTTTGATCTCTCAAATCAACAAGCCACTTCTGTGCCCTTACAGCTGACATCACAAATCACTTTACTATAATTTTCTGCAGTTTCTTTATAAACAATGCCTTAAGTAGTGAGCTAAGTGGGGGGGAAATGCTTAAGGAATCGGCCTTTTCCCATTGGTGTTTCACAGTCATGTAATTGGTCGTTCTACTTACTGATGTGTATATAATACCTATTCATTAGCTATTCTGTTTAAGGGAAGCTGGACTAGACAGCTTTAAGTTCTCTTTCAAACCTAAGAGCTGATCAACTTACGCAACTTGGAAGTCAAAGCTGAATCAAACTACAAACAATATACCAAATCTAAAGATTTTTGAAATACTGATATTTTTCCTCTACTCAGGAAGACAGAGTGTATTTCAATTACTAATTCATTCAATACCTGAATACCTACTATGTGCTAGGCACTTTTCTAGGAGCTAGGCATATGGCAATAAACTAAAGAAATAGTGACACATTTGAACAGCTCTAAAATACTAGAACTATAAAAAACCCAAACTATTATAAACACTCATTCACACAGAAAGATTACATAATGTATATATGCATATATACTTCATGTATAAGTCATATAGTAAAATATGATCTAAGAATTTGCAAAGAGACCAAAATTCTATGAAAACTTGATAGATTAGGCACTAGATGGATCAGAAAGGTATATAATAACTATTCAAAAGCTGAAGAGCACTATTCCAATGCCTAATGCATGGATCTATCATCAGACACAGATGATATAATCAGAAACTACTTCCTGTAAGTGATTTTCTATTTATTATGAATCTTTAATCAAAAGCATGCATTGGGTGTCTAACAGCTGTTAATTCTACCATTTATTCTACCTTTAAGTGCTTACTATATGCAAGTTCCATGGTGAAATATAAAGATAAAAGACATTGTCCCATATTTCAAGTGGTTCAGAGTATACTAGCCAAAATCAGACAACATACAAATATAGAAATCATAATATAATGTGATTTAAAAACTGTAAAAGTCAGGAATTTTGAGTGTGATGTACAATACTGTATTAACTGAATATTCAGTGCCACCAATCATGAAATACACTATCATAACAGGAAAATAGGAAATAATAGATAAAAATGATAAAGGAATAACATACTATACTAGGGAATAAAAGAGAAGAGTGCCAATTAACCAAGACACATCATTAATTGCAAAAATTTGAGAGATTTCAAAATGTGGAAAAAATTGTTTATTGGCACCAAAGAGAAACGATACTAACTAAAAGTAATTAAATTAACAGCTTTCTATAAATATAGGACTATACCTGAAGAAAAATTATCTATGCTTGCAATGAAGATAACTCAGTCAACAGACTTAGAAATACACCATGATGCAATGTCAATTTCAGCAGCATATAAAGTACCATATTGACCTTGAAAGTGATCTTGGAAAGCGTCCTTACTCAGATGCTTAGTTGGTACCATCCCCAGTTTTGCCATCCCCTAAGAGACAATTACTTCCATAAAAATCTGCATATGTTTATTTTTCCTTTCAGTTTAGAAACCACAGTTGTGTTTTATAAGTTTTTAAGGGCAAAAACTATCTTACTGACTTCTGAATCCTAGCTCAGTGCTTCTTTGATGAATCAACAATGACTCTTTAACATATCTGAAACAACAGACATCAGACAATCAAAACTGGTCTGTAAATGACAGAGTATGAGGTAGGGCATAAAAGCAACAGACTCTCAAACTTCACTAAATATATCCTATCAAAGAACTATTTGCTGGTATTACTGGAGAGTTATAAACAGCTTCATCACCTAACTTACTAAATTGGCAGAAATATTGTGTCTGAAACAAGGTTTCAAATACAGCTCTAAAGACACAAAGAGAAAGGAAATACTTGCAGAATAATACCCTAGGCAAATAATCAAATTTTAATTGGGGGCTGGGACTTTCTTTCTTAATGATAGCACAGAGGTAAACAGAGGTGGTCTACATCTGAGTATACTTTTAAAATGTAGCAGGTCACTGGGTAGGAACATGTAAAAATTAAGGTATTGGCACTACAAAATACTTCAATATTATTGTCATGCCATCATGTAAAGAAAAGTCTCCACAGCAGGAAAAGTGCCAAGAGTATGAAATCTGTAAGGTAGCATGTGTATTTGGAGATGGGGACATACAGAGGTAAAGTCTTCAGTTGTTATTACAAACAGGAATCTCCAAGATGTTGCTGTTTGCCATTATAGGTAACAACAGAATTACACATTCCATTTCTTTTGTGCTTACTATGTGCCAGATGCCATATACTTATTTAATTCTCATGACCATCCTTCACACTCCCCATTTCTAATGTTACCAACTCTTGGCAATTACAGCATCTAAATTTCTCTCCGGCCATTTCCACCTCTCCATCCCCCACTACCACTACACTAAATTGGGCTCTCCTCCCCTTTAGCATAAACCAGTGAATGCATTTCCTTACTAAACTCCTATTCTCAAGTCTTAGCCCTCTTCCAATTCATCCCCCATATTGCTGGTGGACTTTCTTTTATAAATGCAAGCTATCACTCTTCCCAGTACCACCCTTCTAAACCCTTAGCCAAGCATGTGAGTTCTGCATAATATAGTTCCTGTCTGCCCTTCAAGACTTTGCTGTCCCTTCCAACCTTTAGTTCTAGGCTCCAGCGAGGCAGCACTTTCATCATGTTTTAGTACCCTACACATGCCATGCCACTCTACCTCTTCATGCCTCCTGCAAACTGTTACAGACCCTGCAAGACTCAACTCAAACATCACTCGTGAAGATTTCCATGACACAATCCCTCACCTCCTCACAACCACCACCTGTCAAGAAAGGACAACCTAAAAGTAGACATGTATTCTTCACACTTACAGAGCACATGGCTCATTCTGTGGAACTCAGTTGGTGAGAGTGTGGGGTACTGAACAGAAAAGCCTGGACGCCCACCCAAAGTGCATGCTTTAAACTCAGTTAATTTCACCATCTCTATGGTAGCTCAATTCCATCAGTGACAGAGTTAGCCAGAATGGAGAAGACAACTCATATTCACTAACCAAAGCCTAACGACATATACAGTCTTTAGCTCAGCAGCTAATCGGGGCAGCAAAAAAAGCATGTGAAATAACAGTGTCAACACGTTTCTTTTAGTCTTTATGGTATCTGATTCTCATTAGGTTCTGATCCTATTTATGCTCGAAGCATGCCTTATTTTTATAGCTTCATTGAGGCAAGATAGATGATTTCTTTGTCTGCCCTGCCTTGGGAGGTGATTTTCAAAAAGCCAAATCTTTATATCTCTTTTCCTTTTCATTTTAATCTTCATAAAGACATGCTTTGACCACATCATGCCAGAAAATGAGTAACCGTGCTAACAGCACCTAAGAAAAGATGCAAACTACTAACATTTCTGAAGCCAAGAAGGATTTAACACATTGTCTTTATCTGATTTCCTTCCTAAAAATAAAAATTGAGTGAGTGTGTACCAGGAAGTATATTTTCAGTGGATAAATATGTTTTTATGTATGTTCCACTTTACTCCAACTCTTTCTAATTTCTTCCTAGAAATTATGTACTCACATGAAACTAGTTATTATGTTTACAGAAAATAAACATAAAGTCAGCATTTCAGCAGTAACACACATGAACAGCTAGCTATTCCTTTTGCCTGCGGTGTGTATAAGACCAAAATATTTTAAAACATGTTATGTCACTTTGAGTTAGTAGCTGTTGTTGATTGCCACTAACTCTAATTTTGTATCAGCAGGAAAGAATATTGCTTGAAAATTTTAAATGAACTTAAACATTTGGGTTCTCCATTGTCAAGTTTTTCTAGCAGACAATTCTTTTGGGTAATAATATAGACAGTGCTGGATGAATCCAACTCCCTTGCTTTAGGACATCTACTTTTCTAACCAGAATGTAAATGCGAAAATTAGTTACTTCAAAATTTCATACAATGTTGTTGTAGAAAAAAAAATTTTAAAGAAAAGATAAGAGAGAAAAGATAAATACATCAAATTCTAACAAATGGGACATGAGGAAGCTTCAGATAGAGATTAACAATTGCCTCAAAATCATCCAGTGGCATTGTTATTTGAATAATATTAACCACAGACAGACAGCACAGTACACAAAGGCTGTTCTAAATTAGAAAAGCTACTGACTGTGCTAAATCACACACAATACACTGAGCCACTAGCACACAAGGGATTAAATATCCAGCAACCTAGCTGGGCCAGAAATGAATCTCAAAACATGTGCATAGTAAACAGTAGTCAATGACCTGGTTCCTGCCCAACCCATTACTCAAATATGCTGTCTTCTAGGTTTTTGGGATTGGAAAAAAATAATTTAACACTGGATAACATTATAGATAGGGATGTATGAAGAAAATCATCCTAAAAATTTCATCCTTAATAAGAGATTTGTATCTTTTTTTTTTTTTAGACAGAGTTTCACTCTTGTTGCCCAGACTGAAGTGCAATGGCATAATCTCGGCTCACTACAACCTCTGCCACCCAGGTTCAAGCAATTCTCCTGACTCAGCTTCCAGAGTAGCTGGGATTATAGGCACCCCCTACCACGCTCAGCTAATTTTTGTATTTTTAGTAGAGATGGGGTTTCACCACGTTGGCCAGGCTGGTTTTGAACTCCTGACCTCAGGTGATCCACCTACCTCAGCCTCCCAAAGTGCTGGAGAAGAGGTGTGTATCTTAAACAACAGGCAAAGTATTAGAGAGTCATACCTCTTAAAGAGGGGATACTGTCAGCCAGGAGCAGTGGCTCATGCCCATAATCCCAGCATTTTAGGAGGCCGAGGTGGGCGGATAATGAGGTCAGGAGTTCAAGAGCAGCCTGATCAACATGGTGAAACCCTGTCTCTACCAAAAATACAAAAATTAGCTGGGCATGGTGGCATGCCCCTGTAATCCCAGCTACTCAGGAGGCTGAGGCAAGACAATCAATCGCTTAAACCTGGGAGGTGGAGGTTGCAGTGAGCTAAGATTGCACTACTGCACTCCAACCTGGGAGATAGAGCGAGATCAGTCTCAAAAAAAAAAGAAGAAGAAAGAAGAAGAAGAGGAGGAGGAGGAGGAGGAGGAAGAAGAAGAGGAGGAGGAAGAAGAAGGAAGAAGAAGAAAAAGAAGAAGAAGAAGAAAGAAGAAGAATGGATACTGTCAAGAGGGTTTTAATAACCTTTTCCTAAATATTTTTGCTTAATTCAGTTTCTTAAGATTACTAAGAACAAAACAAGGAAATGCATTCTTGGGAGTCTGAGATTCAGATTCTACATCTAGTTTTCTCACTTGGTGACACTGGGTTTCTCACTTCTTTACACGTGAGTTTTTTCATTGTTAAAAAAAGAAAGGTGTAATTAGCTTATTCCAAATTCTCTCCAGTATACAAAAACAGCTTGGAGTTTATTATTACATACTAGACTTCTACTTTTTAAAGTGAACAAATTAGAATAAAAAATACAGATTTCAGTGAATGTGCTTTTTATCCACTGGAAGAATGAACTCTAGCTATCCTATAAAGATGGTGGTCACTGTTTTCCTTTAGAATTCTTCAAAGGTGACTTTATAATGTCCCTTAGCAATATGCTCTCATATTAAGAGAAGGAGAAGAAGCAGAATAAAATGTTATACAAATTACACAAATCAACGCATAGATGGAGTCTTGGCTAACACAAACCAGAAGAAATGGCCTTTTTAACATTTGGGGGAGGGAAGTACAGAAAATGCATCAGTTCTTAATAAAGAATAAAAATACTGAATCTGTTCCACAGCAAATCACTACAGAGAGGGTTAGGAACAGAAGGTGAAATCCTGACTTTGGTTTCCTCTCTATTATTACACCTCTAAAGCACCATTTCCCAAACATTGTTCTGTGACATTGTTCTATGAGATGTTCGCAGACGCTTCTCTGAAAAAGGGACTCTGGGACAAAATGCAAAAAGAAACAGTTAAATAGGTTTCTCCATGCTGGCCTTTTCATAGCCATGTAGTACAAATATACATCCGTATCTCCCAAAGAGGAATACATAATGCATCAACACCCTGCCTTTGCCTCCCCCACAACCAAAATACCTATTAACCCTACTGAAACAGAACACTCTTCTACCTACTAGAATATTTAAAAAAAAAATGAACTAAGTGTTCCCTCAAATTCCCACCAGCCCACCTCATTATTTTCCCATACACAAAATTTAAATTCTACTTCAGGTTACTTATCATGGAAGTTTCACACTTAAATAGTTTAGTGAATAATAAAATGTGTGAAAGAAAGAAAGGAATCCCCTCTTCAATCGTATTGCCCACAACTCTTTCCGAGTATGTCAAATTCACTGTTTAAAGACTGAGATTAAATTACCATTATTTCAAAAGGTTTTTTCTTTTGCAGGTGACAGAAATACACTACTATGATACTCTGCACCACGAACATGAATTCATTCATCTACCCATTTCCCTCCTCACTACCCCACTCCCTCAACACACACACAGGTATCACGGGCATACAATTTCACGATAAAATATCTCAGGAACAGAAAAGCAGCACAATCACAGTATTGCTCAGGCAGTTTCTCCTTACATGACCTGCAGCTTAAGGGAAGGTCAGCAGCATAAAAAAAATAATGACTTTGAAATGCGTGTCATGAAACCAAGCTCTTTATCAATAACCCTGACAGGAATAAGGTGAGAGCCCATTTCAGCTGGCCAGAATGACTGCTGTACATCACACTCGGAGGCAGCAAGCCAAGACAGAATGAGGGTTACCAAGTTGTTATGGTAACTACATTGTAGCTGGTTCCATAAAACATTAGCTTTTCTATCCCAGGGCCTGTATTTAAAATTCAATGCAAGTCAAGGTCTGTAGTCCAAATGAGGCAGCTAGTGGTCCCCTCAACCTACAATAAACCATGCCAAGAATGAACTCCATTTGTGCAGAGCACAGCAGCAGCCACAAGCCAGCAAGCTCAGCTTCTGCAAGCCAAAGGGTTCTTCTGTTAACCCTCAGCCCTGTGACATCATGACCAAAGTCACAACCTACTCCAGCTGACTTCACCGATGGACCAGCACTAATTACAAAGGGGAAACAAAACAAAGGTCAGAGAAACTGCAGCTGGAAGCAAAATCAGAGGTAGAACAGTCCTCAGCACATGTACATCAGCATTTAAGGCAGAGGCTTCACAGTCCAAGAGATTCAACTTGAATATCGACTCCCTTGCTGAGTGCCTGTGTGACCTGGAGAAGGAGCCTTCTTTTCACTTCAGTCTATCTGTACTACGGCAGTAATAATTGTAGGGTTGCATAGTGGTGACAAGTATGAGCATTGACATCAAACAGCCTGGATTTGAATCCTTTTCCTGCAGCTGACTAGCTGCGTGACTTTAGGCAAGGTACTTAACCTTTCCCTGGTTACTTGCCTCTCAGTGCCTTCAACGATAAAATAAGGATACTGACACCTATTCCTTACAGTTGTAGTGAAGATTACTATAAGACATTGCTTTGCCTGCAACATAAAATGAATTTAATACATGTTTGCTATTGCTATCATTCTGGTGGTGACCGTTATTACCATTGATGGTGGAGAGATTGGCCCCCATCCCAAAAAGGCCTACATCATAATCTCTGCAACCTGTGACTATTCCCCTACATGTCAAAAGAGACTTTGCGGATGTGATAAAGTATCTTGAGATAGGATTATTATTCTGGATTATTCCAGATGGACTCAATATAATTGCAAGGGTCCTTATAAGGTAAAGAAAGAGAAGACGATGCAATGACAAATATAGAGGTTAGACACAGAGAGAGAGATCGGAAGATGACACACTGCTGGTTTTAGAGATGGAAGAAGGAGCCACATGCCAAGGAGTACAGGCAGCGTCTAGAACCTGGAGCATTTGGAAGGAATGCATCCCTGCTTACACCTCGCCTCGACTTTAGAACTTTCAAACTCTAGAACTGTAAGATAATAAACGTGTCTTGTTCTAAGCTACTATATTGGTAGGATTTGTTACAGCAGCCATAAGATACTAATATACTACTTTATTAATATAGAAAATGGGAAAGTGTAGGGAAAACGTGACACATAGTAGGTACTGAATAAACGATGGCTGGTGAGCTGTATTTGAGAGATGGCAGTAACTAAGGGAGACTCCATGCCTCTCCAAGCAACCACAGGTGATATGGTTTGGATCTGTGTCCCTGCCCAAACCTCAGGTGGAACTGTAATCCCTAGTGTTGGAGGCGGGGCCTGGTAGGAGGTGATTGGATCCTGGAGGTGGATCCTTCGTGAATGGTTTAGCACCATCCCTTAATGCTGTTCTCATGATGGTGAGCAAGTTCTCACGAGATCTGGTTGTTTAAAAGTGTGTAGTACCTCCCCCTCCCCCTTCCTCCTGCTCTAGCCATGTGAAGTGCTGGCTCTCCCTTTGCCTTCCACCATGATGTAAGTTTCCTGAGGCCTCCCCAAAAGCCAAGCAGATGCCAGAATCATGCTTTGTTCACAGCCTGCAGAATCGTGAGCCAATTAAATATTTTTTTTTTATAAATTACTTAGCCTCAGGTATTTCTTTTTAGCAGTGCCAGAATGGACTAATACAGCAGCCCTCTAGTATGCCATGGCAGCTAATGCTTGTTACCTGCCACAACCTGTACGCTTCCTACTGCATGTCAAACAGCTGGAGATAGATACTGTCTTCTAACCACTCATTCTTAGATAATTGTACCTGAAATAGTCCAGGTAACTAAATGAACCAGAAGGGAAAGTACCATCAGCGAAGAAGCAGCTGAATTCTGAAGATGTGCAGATCTACACAGGAATATCACTGGGCCCAAGGCTGTCTTGTAACTAAGCAGAAGAAAGCTGCAGTACATAACTTCCATAGCCTTTGTTACAGTTTTTTGTTGTAATGGTGGGTGTGTTAAGCCTCAGGGACAGCCTCAGGAAATTGAACCGCTCTGACTTTCTCCTGCCCTCCTTTCACCTGTCCAAGGCAGCACTCTACTCTTCCCTGCCTTTCTGGTTGTGTGTCATAAGACCCTCATTCCAAAGACAGTCTGGCTCCATACCCTAGAGGAAGGAATGCTGAGTCATGAAGTTTCCATAAAACCCAACAGAATGGGGTTCAGGGGAGCTTCCACATAACTGAGCACATGGAGGTTCCTGGAGGGTGGCACACCCACAGAGGACATGGAAGTTTCCCCTATACTTGTCCTGTGCATTTCTTCTATATCCTTTGTAATGTCCTTTATAATAAACCAGTAAATGTTTAAAAAGAAAAAAAAAGAAGCACTTCTACTTGCCTTGGGTCAGGTCTAAGATCACCGACCCTACAAATTTGATAACATCCGTAATAAGGGGCCTCCAGATAATCCCCAGTGAGGTGTGAGACACAAAATTTCAAGAGCCTACACCAGCCAATATTGATCGCAGCCACTAACACAGGAGCGATCATAAAAGCTGTTTCCCCTCCCTCCTGTTCCAGCTGATGTCCAGTGTGGAGAGAACATTACAATCTCTCTTGGCAGTGTGTCTGCAAGTACATCAGTGACATGGGAGGGGGCCATGAGTTCATTCCACTCCCTCTGCAAGGGACTTGGCTTCCTGCTGCCTGGATGTTATATGTGTAGAGGAGAGGCAGCTTTAATTGAGAGTACTATACAGACACAGTGGTTAGATGGTGTTAGAAACAACACTCCCAAATCAGGTACAAGAAGATGGACGAGATACCTGCAATAGACTAGGAAGGGAAAATAATACAGCAGAGAAACAGGGGGACAGAATAAATGACAGAATCAACTGGTTATTCACACTGGGGAAATACCAGTCAGAGACGCTTCTTAAGGACCTGCATACACCTTCCTGAATATAGCATTAGTTTTACATTGCATGTGGCTTAAGGTCTCAGCCTTGGAATAGTCACCTTGGTGATTATGGAGGGTCAGCTAACAACCCAGTTGCTTTCTTGGGCACCCAGAAGAATGTCTGATGTGATATTTGTCTTGAAATGATCTCTCTATATGGGTCCACCCCTAAAATTATAGCCTTCAGGTTCAAGTCTTTCAAATAAAAGACATTAAAAAGGATACAAGAAATAAAGTTCGACTCAAACTCATCCTCCAAATAGACAAAATATTTATTAAGAAAGGAAAGGCATAAACAAGCAAAGTGAAAAGGAAGATGCTGTTATCTTAGATGAGATTGCATCCTTTTTTCTTCTGTTAGGATTTGCATTTACCTAAACATCATCTATACATGAAGATGTGGCATGCGATTCCAACTCAGGGGTAACAATGGGTGGAATAAACCATGGAATGTCATAATTTTCAAACAGCATGCCAAGGATCCCTCAGTGTTCTTGGGTGGGGTGTGCGTGGAAGAGAGGGTGTGGAACTGGAATCCTGCCCCTGTTCATGCTTCAAACTGAACTTTGTTTTAATTTTGAGTTTGCGGACAAACTAATGCTTAAAAGCATCTAACCCAATGTAACCTTCTCATTTGCCAACAAATAAAAAGAACTGAAGACACGATGCCCAATTTGCCCAGGACACTAGGACACTCCAGGTTTATGCTGGATGACCCACTGTAAGTTTGAATAGCACCTCCACAAAGAGACACTAAATTATATAGTCACCAAGCCAGAGACATTACAAGCTGGCCTAAGGTCCTATGTTCATATGAGATTCAGCCAGTACCCGAAAGTGCCTCCTAAGATTCTTCCTACTACACAGTATTTTTCTCTTGTCAACAGAAAATGTTTCACTTATTTCCTTTTTGTTTTTATTTGCTTCACCAGCAGAGGAAAAATTCCATTAAAACCTAATAGCAAGCTTGGAAATTTTTAAATTGTCACTGAATATTTTTCCTAGTTTATACCACATTGATTCTTTGCCTTGGATATGAGTCAAACACCATAGAGCTTGTTTGTATGATCCTTTTGAAAAGTTAGATTAAGTTTTTTTTTCTTCAATAGAGTTATGACTAAAACTGAGAAGTGAAAACTCTCTGGAAGTGATCCAGAGAGGTATATCAGAGAACACAAGAATAATATCGCAGTATAAATAAGGTCCTGGTTTCTAGATTTTTTATTTTTGGATAATACAGCAAAAATTATAAAGTACAGAATCTACGTTCACTTTTAGTATGAAATCTGAGATTTCAGCGCAATTTCCTAATTGTGTCTGTAAACTGCCATGTGAACCTTAGGGCATGTATTTATAGTCTTATTCCATTTTTAGGAGTACTTCAAGTTGATAAGCTTTACTGTAGCGTTCCATGTTAACACTTTAGAATTTGTGGCTGACATCCCTGACCTGCCATGGTAATTACTACCATTGCTTTTCAGAACAAGATCTTGTCGGTGCCTCCCTGAAACCAGCTCTGCCTTTTCTTTAACTCTTAGGGACAAGCCCCATTTGGCCTATTAACATCCAAACAGGCTTCTTGCCAGCTAGTGGAAAAAGACTTCCGAAACTCACTGAAGATGAGACTATGCACTGTCCCACAAATGCTGACCCAGCCACATGAACTTTGGCATAGCCAGGTGGCCTCCACATCCAGAGGCCTGCCAACAAAATGCAGATGCAGAGAGAAAAGAACAGGCATTATACCAAGCCCCTTATCAATATATCGTGTGCCCCAATACTGTGTGTTCCCAGGTTCCCAGCAATATGCTAGGTTGCTGACATGAGAAAATCTTATCAACCTCTGCTATTTTCCTAATGCTCAGATGAAAATCTACTGGTATCAAAAAAAAAAAAAAAAAAAACCAAAACAAAACAAAAACTAAGGATTAGAAATAGGCAATAAACAATGGAAAGTGATGGAAAAAAGCTATAGCATATCTTCCAGTAGCCCCTGGATTGGAACAGTTTGCTATTTTCTCAACTCTTGAAGCTTTAAAAATATTTATTGTGTGTGCTCAGTGTAATAGATGCCTAACTGAGATATGATTTCCTATTGTAACTGAGACTGCTCTCTATGTAGGAAGTTGAATAGATTATTTCATTTTGGCAACTGCATTACTTTTGAATTTCCTAGATTAAATCCAAAGATCTGGCAGGAAAAAAAAAGACCTGCATTCCTGCCTCTGCTCCAAGACTAACCTGCTTGTGCAAATCTTTTTGCCTCCCTGGGCCTCCATGAGACGAACATATGTACTATTAACTTTGTAGGATTATAAGTTAAGATCTTTTAGAAATATCTAAAGCCATATACAAGGACATGGCTTTAAAGATGGACCATAGGAAAGCTGAACACTCTTATCTAAGAGGGCCAGGAAATTGGCCCTATGGCAAACTGATGATGTCCAATAGGAGTCTTGTGATATCTGTCTCATTTGAGTCTATTATTGGCCTCCTGAGCCTCAGTATATCTGGATAATGGAGAGAAAAGGTTAATGCAGAAAGAGAAACATGAAGATTCGTGAATTTATTGGCAGGGACAGGGGAGGTAATGAGGAACTAATTTTCTTTCCCAAACACACTCAAATGTTCCCATGTTCTTCCTAAAATAATGATAAACTATTTCAAAATTAAAAAGAAACCAACAAGCATGTGCCCACAGATGTAATTCCAACTGAGGTTTAACAGCAAACCGAGAAACTGGGCAAAGCATCTATCACTTTAACCTTGAGAGCATGGTTTCCTGACAGGACTATTTTGTTGGGGGAAAAAAATATTTAAGGATGTGCACTTAGAGAATTATTCCTCCCTAGTCATTTATTTGGCAGGAAAACCTGTTCTGCTTCATGTAATTAGCTGATTAAAAAGTGGTATTTGATTGAACCCTGGCTATACAAAATATCTTGAGCTGATTGAAGGACATATTCAAACCCTTCGACTGGAAATGTTTGTGTTTGGAATAACAAATCTTCACTCAAGGAGAGGATGAACATTCCTATTTATACAATTTCAACATCTATAACAAGGCATTAATCCATTCCAGAGGTAGGTTTTATTAGTCCATTTTGAGAATGAAAAAACATGATGACACTTTAAATCATACATACATTCCTGAAAAAATGGGCACATTATTCACAATGATCATTTATAATAAGAATGGAAACAAAATCATCATACCTGATCCATCTATGATAGATAGAAGATACTGCATCATGTAACTACTAATTTACTATCACTACTGACTTTGCAGAAGCCCATTTCAAAGATGAGACACAGTAACCCCAAATTAAGTGGAATGGAAGTATTTTCTGTAAAAATAATTCCTTCCATTCATGTCTCCCTAAGAAAACAAGTCGATTATGCTTTCTTTCCCTTCGACTGTTATTATTGCTTTTTAAATACGTACCTCTCCTCCCAACATTGCAGATGTATCACTAAAGTCCTATCATAGTTAAGAATGTCCCAGAAATAATGAGTAATAGAATCTCTGTTCCACTGCCATTAAGGATTGGACTTAATCCTTAAGTCCAATTCAGTATGTGCTATTCTGCAAATAAATCCACACAGGTTCCTAATAAGAACCCTAAAAGGGGTTCAGAATGCAAATGAAAAAAGCAACTACAACACGGCCATTGATAAACTACATGCCTTTCTGAATCATAGATGTTAGTTCAAAAGTATAGAAATTAGTTCTGGCTTCTAATTCCATTCTACCACTAATCATTTTTGTGAATTTCAAACTTCTGAACTTTACTATAAGCCTCAGTTTAGTTACATTTAAACTGGTGACAAATACATGTACTATGATGTACCTTCCAAAATTGAAGCTATCATCTGCTAAAGGCTTTCTAAAAAATATCAAAAGAATTATGTAAATGTAACAATGCAATATATACCAAATAAGTGTTACCTATTAATATTAAACTTCCATAGAAACAGTAAAATATCCTTTTGCAGTCCTAGAGATTTTCTCTAAACCAATTTGTAGAAAGGGGAAATGATTTATTGCTTCTCATGTACTTTAAATACTACCTTTTTATAGATTGCTTTTAACCAGAGTCCAAAATAGAATTTGAGCACTTTCATTCACCAGGCCTTAGGGACTCTTCTATTATCTCTCAGAGATGGTCTGACCCTGGCCATAGGCTATTTTAATTTACCCCCTATTGTCACAGTTGGCTGTCATGGCCTAGGTTCTCTGTCAAATGAATCAGGCCCTTGTACGAGGGGGAAAAATTTTTTTTGAACAGGCAAACAGGAAGGGAATTAATCTGGTTTGAAAGTCAGACAAACTTTAAACACAGAGAGAGTTGGCTGGAATAGCACGTAATTGCACCTCTTTATACATAAAGCTAATCAATCAGCAGTAAACTGTTAGAACTTTACCATTTGGCTTGATCATTTTGTGGCTTCCAAAGTAGCTTCCAAAGTCTCCCTCTCTAGCATACAGCAGCAGTGGGTTGTGTTTCTACCAGAAACAGAAACTGATAAAGTATTTCGTCCTCCTCTATTTTACCTTCTCTGGGTCTAACAAAGCTTTAATACTTGCACAGGATACCAGACTTCACACTAGTTGGCTACATATCCAAGAAATAAAAATCCACATAACTAGCATTCTGACCATAAAACTACGTACCCACGTGGTATTCCCATCATGCCCAAAGATGCAAGCATGTTTTGAAGGCTGAAATGTAAATGGGATTATTTATTTGCCGAGCATGACAGGAAGGAAAATAAAATGTAGTGCTACAATCCTCACTACAATTAAAAATCAGCCAATTTATTGTCTGCTGTCTGGATGCTACGTTTCAATCTTTGTTTATAGAACTTATGCAAAAATAAAAAAGAAAGGTCTGAACATCAGGCACACAACACAAATTCTATTACACTGATAGCAGGGAAGACATATAATGAAATCTTATCCTCTCTACAAGGTCATCCTTCTAGTTCATGGAATTCACTTCATCCTTAAGTCCAATTCAGTGTGTGCTACTCTGCAAATAAATCCATACAGGTTCCTAAGAAGAACCCTAAAAGTGGGTTCAGAATCCAAATGAAAAAAGCAACCACAACATGGCCATTGATAAATTGCTCCTTTTGGGTAAGCAACACAAAAGAAACATTTTTTTCTAATTTAAGTATCTTTTAGAAGGCAATAAACTGCTTTATCAAAAAAATTAAACTGTAACTCTAAGCAAAAAAAAAAAGAAAGAAACTAATAACATGAGCTGGAGGTTAATTTTCAAGGGCTTTGATACATAATTTACCACCCACTTCTTTTTTTATTAACAGCACCAACTCATTAAAAACTTACACTGCTCCTTCCTCTGGTACTAGTGATTCACATCACTGGGAGAGTAGCAATTATTCATCATTTAATCTTTAAGTAACTGCTCAGCAAAAAGGGCCAAGGTCTGACTGCTGCTTTGTATAACATTTGAGAGATTATATGAGAAGTTGCAAACATTTAAAAGTCCTCCGAGGACATTCACGAAGGCCTCCAAGGCGGGTGGATTGCTTGAGGTCAGGAATTTGAGACCAGCCTAGCCAACATGGCTAAACCCCGTCTCTACTAAAAATACAAAAATTAGCTGGGCATGGTGGCGTGCACCTGCAGTCCCAGCTAATCAGGAGGCTGAGGCAGGAGAATTGTTTGAACCAGGAGACAGAGGTTGTAGTGAGCTGAGATCACGCCACTGCACTCCAACCCGGACAACAGAGTGAGACTCTGTCTCAACAAAACAAAACACAAAAAATAAAAGTCCTGTCCTGCTGTTTATATTTATCTATCCAACAAAATAGAATGTTTCAATAATAGCTGGAGAGGAAGGGAAATAAAATCACTCTCCTGCCAAAAATTATAATGGTTATTACCTTAAAAGTTTGCTAAAGTAATAGGAGATAATTCAAAACATCTCTTAAATAGCAAAGAAAGCATACTTATTAATTAACAAAATCATAGATATGCTATGAAGTATCAGTCTATCTTCTTAAAAATGAGATTTTTAATAACAGAAAAACCTATGATATATAGATATTATATGCAATATATAATAATATATATATATTTAACGTATAGGTGTTGTCATATAGTTAGAATGTGCATGGCAGTTTGTGAGATACTTTGCACACACTCATTAATACATTTTTACCAGCTGAAGCACTAAATCTGAGCCTCATTCTTTCCTGAAATTTTTAAATTAAATATATGTTTAAGTTACTTAGTATATGAGAGACTTTTAAGTGAATATTCAAACATACAATTTTATGATTATCCACATTTTACTGATTATTATTCATCCTCAAAGGCCAGCAGAAGTCATGGCAAACCTTTGTACTATTTTGATGCCCTAAACTTCAGCTCACATTGATCTGGGCCAATTGAGTCATGATGGTAAAGCTCTTCCAACCTCAAACATTCCCTATGTTTTGTAAATCTCCTTGTGATGATTCTACCTTTGCTGATATGGGGACACAATAATATTAACTGTGCGGTGGAGTTTCAATAACTTCACCTGAATCAGGCTAATCCCAGTCAGGGTCCCAGATGCTGTTTGTTTGCCACACTAGCAATACATTTTTAATTTCTACCATTTCTCATTTTCCAGTCGTCTTTGCTCAGTCCAGTAAACAAAACAACCTTAAGAAATATTTAAAATTCAGCTTATAGCTTCTGACCTTTATTAATAAGCTAAATACAGACTGCGATTGACTTTCAAGGACCCTTTCAGTTCTCACATTGCCAACTTCTCATTGGACACTTAGTCACTATTCTTAATAAAATTAGAATGCATTGTAAATGCACATGATTATTGCACTTACCATAATAGTTGGGTTGTTTAGCAAAAATAGCTCATCTAATTCTTTTTTTTTATTTTATTTTATTTGTTTTACACCAGACTACAGTATTTTTTTTATTCCCACTTCGCAGATAAAGAAACTGAGATATGGAGAAGTTAATTTTTACCCCATTCATAGCATCTATAAGAAATGTTATATTGTGAAGCCTCAGCTCTTAGCTGCACCTAGTATTGCTTCTGCATTGAACAATTTTATATAAAAATGTTATAATCCTGACACTGTTCTCAAAGGTAATATATATATGGCATCCCTGTTTAACATTCTTCAATGATCACTGCTACCTCCAGAATAAAGCATAAACCCCTTGATCTAGAATTTATATACTACATGGGCTGCCTACCCTTCTAGCTTCATCATGCTGTGTGTGTTCCATGCACACGGTTCTGTTCCTGGGGACTGACTGTCCCCACACTTTTCATGTTCCCTTGCCTTTGTACACTTGCAGTCACATCCTGAAACATCCCCCTCCATTGTGTCCATCTGGCAGGTTCCCACTCATGTTTCATGACTCAGCTCAAGCATCTCCTCTCTGGACATTCTTCCCCAGTGCCTAGCCACCAGGCAGAATTGTCACACCCACCTCTGTTTTCATGCACCTTCTTCATATATTTAGTACAACTATGAATGTTTTATATTTTCAAAAAAGTAAAAACAAAAAAAATGTTAGTTTCTCATCAGCAGTGAGCGCAAAAGCAACTATTTTGTCTCTCATCCTTGTCTTTTCAGCACCAAACAGAATAGATCTGCTTTGAGAATAAGCAGAGGAAATGGACAAGTGGCATTAGTGGAGTCAAGCAATACACATCCCTTAAATACAAACTCGTAAAAGCTAGCACTTTGTGGTTGGCCAGACTGGACAACTATGAAGTCATTTACAAAGAGCAATTGCCATACCTTAATATGAGTTGACTGAAAAACTCCACATGAAAGTCTCATTGTAAAGAAATTCTACCTGTTCCACAGTTCCAAAGTGGAGTTTGACACCTGCAGCACCCTCCCTATAGCTCAGTATGGCCGGAAGGTGTGGTAAAGACAACTGGAGGCAAAGCATGGCAGGGTGAGGGCGAATCCTAAAGGCTCATATGCATGGGGTAAACGGAATTTTGCCTGAATACTTTACTACATCATTTCCCAGTTAGAGTATCTTTCCTTGTATCTCTGCCTATCCAAATGCCACCCTTCATAGTTCATAGTTCATATGCCACTTCCTCATTAAGGCTTCGGCATTTCCTACCCAGATTTCTCCTCCTATATCTGCTCCTCTCTACAGATACTCATACTTTTCTACAGCACTACACCTTTGCACAAGTCTTACTTCACTACTAGAAATAAACTCATTAAGGTCAACATCCTTCCCCCACCACCAAACTCACCCCCTAGCAGCTAGCCTGAGCCTAATACACTGTAGTGTGAAGAATAAGGCACTCTCCAGATTCTACAACTATTTTAAACAAATACTTCAACTAAAATTCAGTGGAATCAATAAGCATTAAAACAAAATCATAATCATGTATTATAGCAATTCCAGGATAGACTTCAGGTGAGAAAACTTCTCTGCAGCCTTCCCAATATGCTAAATTTTTTACTTGAGCCCATGATCTGGATTAAGTTATCTAGAACTTTGACATAAATAGACATTTTTTTTTGTTGCTGTTTTTAAAACAGAGTCTCACTTTGTCACCCAGGCTGGAGTACAAGGGTGCTATCAATGCTCACTGCAGCCTCGACCTCCTGGCCTCAAGCAATCCTCCCACCTCAGCCTCCCAAGTAGCAGGGACTACAGGTGTACACCACCATACCCAGCAAATTTATTTTTATTTTTTTGTAGACATGGAGTCTCACTATGTTTCCCAAGCTGGTCTCGAACTCCTGGGCTCAGGTAATCCTTTCTCCTCAGCCTCCTAATGTGTTGGGATTACAGGCATGATCCCCTATGCCTGGCCAACCATCTTGTTATTTGTTACGAAGACATCACTTGTCTAGAGCAAGCTGTCAAGTTGCAAGTGTTTGAATCGCAATCACTTTCATCAGAAGCAAAGAAAAAATTTCAAATGTACCATACCAAAAATATTGGAAAGACAAAGCATTTTGGGGATAGAGACAATGAGGATATTAAGGCAAAGAGAAGATACACATCTTTAGCAAGGAAGTTTGGACTTATTTGATTATAAACTATAGCTCAAACCCTATCAGTTTTCTATTAAAAAATGAAGGAAAAACAATAATGCAACCACACGCATAATTTTCAGACACAGTAAGACATTCCTCCAATGATTGGACATCAAAAGGATCAGTAGGACAATTGATGTTCCTGAAGATTCAGCCACAGATTAAGGATGGTACAAGGTGCATGCTCGGAGTTGGCATTTTAATTTGAATCAGTGGTAATGTCATCATTCTGAAATACATCACTGAAAACATAAACTTCAAACATGAATCAGCCACAGTCATTTCATAATAATAGCACAGCATCACAAGAAAAACAAATACTGCATTTGTAATGTGAATGGCTGCCCTATATGCTAAAATATGCTCTATACTTTATGAGATATTTTCTCAGCAAGTTTCCATATGTGAGCTTTGCCCTGGATTCTGCCAAGAGAAGAACCAGAACGTTGATAATCTCTCTTCCTTGCTTAAAATGTTCATGCAATTTGGTGGCTAACAATGAGGAACATGAGCGAGGCTGAGGGCGTCCAGTCTTTCGTGGTGAGACATTCATCCCAGTTGCCACCTCCGTTAGAGTCACACACACTGTAAAGACTGAGTACAGGAAGGGATTTCTGGCAGCCAGAGAAAGGGGCAGTACCACTGCCACACTCACAAAATCACCCTGCAGTATTTCCTCCCCCTCCAACCCCCAACCATCCTAGAAGGAAGGAGGGAGGGAAAGCAGGTGTTCAATAATAAAAATAATCAACAAGGACCAATGTACATTTGCACAGTACTTTAGAGTGTGAGGCCCTTCCTACTTAATCTGATATACAATGAACCAAGGTCCATGATCAGCCAAGTTGGTCAGACCAATCATGATCCAGCGTAAGATCCATAAAGTCAATAGAAGTTGATACAAGTTTGAAAAAACAAAATTAGCAAAGCCTGAAGTAATGGGACGGTAACAATAAAAAAATAAAAATAAAAAAAACATTTTCTAAGGAACTCTTTCTCCTAGAATTAAAAATTCAAACCCAATAAGATCATTCACTTAAAATACCAAGATTCCCAATTCCTTCTACAGGTCTAAAATCCCATGCAATTCATAACCCCAGAGCTCTAAAAATCCAAAAGTTTTTCATCACCTGACCTGAAATAAAATAAGACTACAGCTCTTTATCCCACTGCATTAGTTTTCTATTGCTTCTGTAATAAATTACCATGAACTTAGTGACTTACAACACAAATGTGTTATAGTTCTGGAAGTCAGAAGTTCAACAGAGTTCTCACTGAGCTAAAATTCAAAGTGCTAGCAAAACTGCTTTCTGTGCTGGAGCCTCTAGGTGAGACTATGTCTCCTTACATTTTTCACCCTCTAGAGGCCACCTGCATTTCTTTTACCAAGTTCTCTTCTTCCATTTTCAAAGGCAGGAAGGGAATATTCCTCTGACCATTTTTCCATCATCATATCCTCTGACCACAGGTGGAAGAGATCCTCTGCTTTCAAGGACCCATGTAATCAGATTGGGCCCACTCAAATAATCCAGGATAATGTCCCCATCTCCAAGGCCTTAAACCTAAGTTACATCAACAAAGCCCCTTGTACTATGTGATCCGGTTTGGCTGTGTCCCCCACACAAATCTCATGTTGAATTGTAGCCTCCATAATTCCCATGTGTCGTGGAAGGGATTCGGTGGGTTGTAACTGAATCGTGTGGGTGGAGCTTTCCCATACTGTTCTCACGGTAATGAATAAGTCTAGAGATCCAATGGTTTCATAAATGGGAGTTCCTCTGCACACACTCTCTCTTACCTGCTGCTATGTAAGATGTGTCCTGCTTCCCCTTCGCATAATTGTGAGGACTCCCCAGCCATGTGGAACTCTAAGTCCATTAAACCTCTTTCCTTTATAAATTACCCAGTTATGGGTATGTCTTTATTAGCAGTGTGAAAACAGACTACTGTATCATGAAAAGTGACATATTCACAGGTTCTGGAGATTGAGATGTGGACATGGGGTAGGAAGGCAATATGTCACTACACCCACTTATTGTACATTTTCATGTATTTTCTTAAAGAAACAGTAACATTTTTAATCAAAGACTGCTTCCTTAGGCCACACTGAGGTTGATATATTAAGAACAGTGTGTACATGTGTATATGCGTACATAAAACTGTAAACAGAGATAAATAACTCATTGTTTTTCTAAAATATGAAAAAGTCCAAAGTATGAAACATTTCTTACTCCTAGAGTTTCAGACTAATCTGTATCCATCCTACTGGAACTTTCTCTCCTCTCCAAGTCAGTCTCTCTCCATCCTCTTCAAAGGAGAAGTCGCTCTTTTTATATGTCAGATCCAAAAACACTGACTGGACTTTAAATATTGGTAGACAATGTCACTAAACATTGAAGAACATAAAACTAAAGTCTACTCTCTCTTGCCTTCTTTTAATTTCCTAGTTGAAGATGCCTGGTAAGTTGAAATTAGAACCCCTCTCAGGGCATGACCATTTATTTCTCCTTTTTGACTTCTTTCCTGAACTGTGGCTACGCTAGAGGGGGATCCATACTGAAAATGTACATATAGAAACACAAGCCAAAAATATGTGCTCCAAATGACCTTTTACCAAAGAGCCCAGTATTATGGTTAATTGGCACCATCTCAAGCTATTAATAAATTGGTATTCTGATTATCATTTGACTGCTATTTCCTGCATGCATCTTCCCTGGAGACTCTATACAGAGACAGGTGATTGGCAGGCCAGGTTCAGGTATTTCTGGGACCTTAACCATACTACTATCAAAACCACACCTCTGTTCTTAATATACAATAAACAAGCACTAATATCAAGAAACTTACTTAAAAATTCATGAAATGCATTTTCCACTCTGACAAAAAAAAATCTGAAGTATGATAAAGACATTTACCCTATGGGAATATTCCAAATGAACATTTTTAATTAGCTGGCAAAAAGGGGAAAAGTTACAGGTAACAGCATAATTTCTCACGCAACTTCCTGTGACATTATTGAGAGTTTATCTGCCGTAGGCAGAAAAGCCTTTGTGGTTATTGAGGCCATAAAGAGGAGACCTTCAAAAGAGCATTAGCATTCATTAACAGTGTAGAACTCAGGATAATGCTCAATTATGGTTACATGACCCAACCCAATCTTGTGTTGAGCACAGCCTGGCCATAATAAATTGTGAAGTCTAGTTATAAATAAGAAACACTTTGAAAAATGTTTTAAATTTTTTAAATTAAAAATTAAATATATTCCAACTTTCTGAAGGGAAAGGAACATGTTTTATTCATTCTTGTACACCTATTATCTTCATCATAGTATAAATGACCATTACTATATATCTACAGATTTTATTTTTGCTTAAACATGTTTACTTCATGGAGTAAATTAATGCTATGCCCCATATGTGATGCACATAAAACAAGCACACAAGATGGGACCCGTTCTCTAACAAACAAACAAAAGTATGCTTATCAAAAGACACCTAAGAAAACACTCCTAGTTTCTATGTACATCTGCCATCTTTCTTTGCCTCCAAGAACTAGAAGTGGTTTAATTTCCACATATTTCATGAGGACCAGAAAAATCAGATCTATGTTGTTTATTCTCAATTCTAAAGGCAGTTCTTATTGCACACTGTGTGCTCAAACATAAAAATACCAGGAAGAACTAGTGACTTCATTAGCTTTATCCTGAGGCTTGTGATGCAACTAATTTGTGATGTCCTGAAAACCAATTTCTGAAAGACTACTTATTAGTTTTCCTGAGTCCTCCGCACCATGCTTGTTCAGAGGGTACATGAATGTGTATGTCAAGAACCAAAAAAATAAAGGAAAAAAATCAATTTCAATTCCCAGAGAGTGTGATATTGGCATAGATCAGTGAATGCCATCACTGTTTTATACCAAGATAACCTTGGAACTGAAAAAACTCTTGGAGGCAAGGTTCCAATTAGGTACCCTGCCTAACAAATTAAACAGCAAATGTACAAAAACCTTATACTCTAAACCAAAAGACAAGTGGTGGCACATTTATGAAAATGACCTAATAATCTCACCAATCTAAAGGCTCAAAAACTTTAAATCTATTATCAAAGCTTCGGGGTGCTTATGTATATTAAAGATTCAGCCACCATTTAAATTTTTACGGGATGGATAATTTATTTATATAAAATTAAACGGATCCATAAAGTAAACTGAGGTCATTGTCTATTTTGGTTCTCCAGTCCACACTATTTTACCTGCAAGGATGTACCAGAACTTTGTACGTATATAGAATCTGTCTCAGCCCGCAGTAATACCCAATTTTTAGGTTTTAAAAGCCTTGTAATACAACAACAAGAGAAAGAGATTGATACATATTGTATAGAACCAGGCTTAAGAAGGAAAACCTAGCAATACACATACAAGAACAAAGTACAAATTGATGAAGAACAGATATAACATAATATCTCACCCAGGGCCTTATTTGGGTCATGTAATATTTGGGGCACTTTAATCTTACATTGTTAAGTAGGTAACAGAAGAAAAGCTTCTATGACAACGAAATCTCATGCTGTAAAGGTCTTTTTGTGTGTATGTTGGAGGCAGGGGTGACTTGGGGGATAATCTGAAGGTAATCTATAACACCATCTCAAAAGTTTACCCAAGTTTCTGCTAAAATACGTCCCAGTCCTCAGCCCTCAAGGATTGCTGTCTTTTAAAGTTCCAAAAGAGTTGAATTTTTAACAGATATATTGCCAAAAGGAAGAGTCAAGATTGAGATCCACGTTAGCAACTAATGAAAGAAGAGATATTGTATCTTCTGCACTCATTATAGACAATGTCTACAGAGGATTCATTCCCAGGAGTTAAAACTATAAAACAAGGTTAAATGTTTGCTATTCACTGTGGCAAATGCAGATTTAAATAGCATTCTGTCAACTAGAACTCTATTAACTGGCACTTCTGCATATCTATAAAACTGTGATAACTAATACAAAAAACCTCAAACTGCATCGGAGTTGTAATTATAAATACTAGTTATCTATTGCTGCTGCATAACAAATTACTCCAAAATTTAGCAGATTCCAACAATAAACATTTAATAATTCACAAAGCTTCTGTGGGTAAGGATTTCAGAAATATCTTAGCTGGTTGGTTCCCACTCAGGGGCTCTCAAGAGGACATACAGTGTTACCCAGGACTGCAATCATCTGAAGAGTTCCAGGGCTTGAGGGCCCTCTACCAAGGTGGCTTCTTCGTAAAACTGGTAAATTGGTGCTGTAGGCAGAAGGCCTCACTTTCTTGCCACCAGAATCTCCATGGACTGCTTGAGTGTTCCTAAGACATGGCAGTTGGCTCTCTCCAGAGTGTGTGATCTAACAGAGGAAGGTGGAAGTTGCAATGTCTTTTATGACAGCCTTAGAAGTCATACTTCCTCAGAAGTCATACACCATCACTTCCGTCATCTTCCATTGATCACACAGAATATACAATGTGGGAGCGGACTTCACAAAGCATGAATAGCAATAGGCAAGGATCACTGGGGACCATCTCCGAGGCTGGCTGTTACAATCTTCAGATGAGCTTCCTAATGAAAGATTAATGCTCAACATACTTTTAGAACTATTTATTGTCCAATTTCCTGAAAAGTATTCTTAGATATGATAATACGATATTAATCATGACATCTTATAAGCTCTTTGAAGGAGATGCTCAAATGTTGAATCAAACTAATCTTGTGTTTTCTAACCCCGACTTCTATTTGCTCACTTCTAACACATTTTTCACTTATCATTTCGTATACATTAGTTTACTGACTTGCCATTAAATGTTTGGTGTTTATATCATTTTAGCATCAATATTATCCGTATTTAAATAATATTTAGATCCATATTATTTAAAAAGCAGATATTCTGGATCCTCAAAATCAGAGTGAATTAGAATTTTCATAGTCAGAGAATAACAGGAAAGGATCTGAAGAGGTTACCTAACTTATGGAAACTCAATGACAGATCCACTGAAATCCATCATCCCTACTTTCATGTCCATTCCAAACTTTCCATAATAAAAATTTTTAAATAGGTATAATACTTCAATAATTCATTTTGAAGATAAGGACATCTCAATATGAAAGAAAATTACTTATGCAATGAAGCCCAGAATATTGAAGCACACAAAGAAAAATAAATTAAGAATGAAATACTACATCTTTCTCCATCTGTTTGTGTCCTCTCTTATTTCGTTGAGCAGTGGTTTGTAGTTCTCCTTGAAGAGGTCCTTTACATCCTTTGTTAGTTGTATTCCCAGGTATTTTATTCTCTTTGTAGCAATTGTGAATGGCAGTTCGTTCTTGATGTGCCTCTCTTTAAGTCTGTTATTGGTGTATAGGAATGCTTGTGATTTTTGCACATTGATTTTGTACCCTGAGACTTTGCTGAAGTTGCTTATCAGTTTTAGGAGATTTTGGGCTGAGACGATGGGGTCTTCCAGATATGCAATCAAGTTGTCTGCAAATAGAGAAAATTTGACTTTCTCCTTTCCTATTTGAATACCCTTTATTTCTTTTTCTTGCCTGATTGCTCCGGCTAGAACTTCCAATACTATATTGAATAGGAGTGGTGAGAGAGGGCATCCTTGTCTAGTGCCAGATTTCAAAGGGAATGCTTCCAGTTTTTGCCCATTCAGTATGATATTGGCTGTTGGTTTGTCGTAAATAGCTTTTATTATTTTGAGATATGTTCCTTCAATACCTAGTTTATTGAGGGTTTTTAGTATAAAGGGCTGTTGAATTTTGTCAAAGGCCTTCTCTGCATCAATTGAGATAATCATGTGGTTTTTGTCTTTGGTTCTGTTTATGTGGTGACAGCAATCTCATTACTGGGTATATATCCAAAGGATTATAAATCATTCTACTATAAGGACACATGTACACAAATGTTCACTGCAGCACCGTTTACAATAGCAAGGACCTGGAACCAATCCAAATGCCCATCGATGACAGACTGGACAGGGAAAATGTGACACATATATACCATGGAATACTATGCAGCCATCAAAAACAATGAGTTTGTGTCCTTTATAGGGACATGGATGAACCCAGAAACCATCATTCTCAGCAAACTGACACAAGAACAGAAAATCAAACACCGTATGTTCTCACTCACAGGCGGGTGTTGAACAATGAGAACACATGGACACAGGGAGTGGAGCATCACACACTGGGGTCTGTCGGGGGGAAACAGGGGAGGGACAGCAGAGGGTAGGGAGTTGGGGAGAGACAGCATGGGGAGAAATGCCAGATATAGGTGATGGAGAGGAAGGCAGCACATTTCACTGCCATGTGTGTACCTAAGCAATAATCTTGCATGTTCTTCACATGTACCCCAAAACCTAAAATGCAATTTAAAAAAAGAAATATGACATATTTTACCAAATGACATCTTCTCATAAATAAGACTTCAAATGACTTCACACAAAAAATATTCCACAATTTTCTTTAGCAAGCCTGTAGTTTTAGGATTACATTGGGGTTTTAGTAGGCAGTCACAGCTTATAAATGAACAACTCTGCAATACTAAAGCCAGCGACTCATGTTTGTCACATTTTTGTTGTTTATATAGCATATTACACTATAGCTAATCCTGATTTCAACTTTTGAATAAAAATTCTTGGATAACTTTCATACTACATATATAAAAAATAGGTTGAGATAAGCTTTTCTGGAAAGTCAAAAACGGAGTCTATCCTCACCCTTTACCTGCCCCTGCAAAAAGAGTATTTTTTAAATTTTTTATGTCCATGGGTTATTGGGGAACAGGTGGCGTTTGGTTACATGAGTAAGCTCTTTAGTGGTGATTTGTGAGATTTTGGTGCACCCATCACTTGAGCAGTATACACTCCACCTCTATTTGTAGTCTTATCCCTCACTCCCTTCCCCACCCTTTTCCCCTGAGTCCCCAAAGTCCATTGTGTTATTCTTATGCCTTTGCATCCTCATAGCTTAGCTCCCACTTATAAGTAAGAACATACAATGTTTGGTTTTTCATTCTTGAGCTACTTTACTTAGAATAATAGCTTCCAATTTCATCCAGGTCACTGAAATGCCATGAGTTCAAACAAAGAGCATTCTTATCTCTTAGGCACCTGGTCACTGTTTTTAGCTTGAGACTATAAGGAAAAGCTAAGGTAGAGAGGGGGAGAGGAAGAGAAGAGATCACAGTTCCTATGTAAATAAGCACAATATTACAGTTTACATTCAGACTTTAAAAGAAAAATAAATCCAAACAGAAAATAACTGTGGCCTTGCTGTACATTTCAACATCAGCAGTATGGAACATCAATAATGATAGCAATTGATATCTAATGAATATTTGCTACATGCTGGGAGCTCTCCTAAACATTATTCTCTCATTTAACCAACACAAAAATTATTCTCTACAGCTATTTTAAAGATGGGGATACTGAGACTCAGGTTAAGAAGTTTACTCAAGATCACCTATACAGTAAGTGGAAGAGTGAGAATTCAAACTCAAAGTCTCCTCTAGAAGCTACATCTTTAATTGCTGGGCAATACTGCCTTAAAATGGACCAAGACAATTAGGCAACCAGGGTGTTTGATACGTCTTAATAAGGTGGCATAAGATTGTATTCAATAACAGATACTTCTTCTGATTGAGGGAAAAAAATCCCAAGGGATATGATTTTATGGTCACATTGGCAGTATTAGTGTATAAAAGTACCATTAATTCTTCAATGCTATGTCTACAAACCTACCAAAGGCCACCAAGGAAGGATGGGGACTTAGATCTTTTCCAATAGAGAAAAATGAGAGCTGGCTATAAGACCCAAAGTTCTATTAATATGGTTAAATAGATCAAATATAAAGATATACAAATCAAGATGAAAGAAATAATACTTAAGGTTTAAACCTTCCTGGCTATACCTGAACTGTTACAAATCACTTCTTGTCAAAAGTGATTTTCTATTCTCAAGAAAGTTTTTGCTCTATGTTACCAGCAATGCTTCCAGATCTTGAAGTCTCTAGGTCCTGATTATCTGACGTAGTTAAAATGTGCACAATTGTTACGAAAATGTTGCATAGATTAGCAAAAAATGTCATCGTACAAGCATTGTACAATCTAATGATGTGAACAAGCAGCTTTTAAAGTCTTTGCAGGGACCAGGCTTATTTATTCTGAACATTGTGAAATCATTCTAAAATAAGAGAATAGTAAATACATATAATTTTAAAAATCTGGAGTTTAACAAGGCCATTGGGTTACATAACCAACTTTAATGATGCATTAAATTCAGAATCTGTGATATTGCAATGTTCGACCTGAGACTTCATCTGGGACACAGAAGGATGATGACCTATGGAAACATCAGCACCAGAGGCTCATATCAGATATTATAGTTGACAGTCAGACTTGGGAGAAAAAATGAAGTCTGTGCAGAAAGATAGCTCTGGGGATTTTTCCCATCCTGAGGCCCATTTAACCTTTCAGAAACTTACTTTTGCTTACAAAACTAGAGAAGGGAAAGAAGTCGTAAATGGTTAAAGTTGGAGAAATGTATTCCTCACTTGCATTCACATAAGTAAAACAGTAATGCCTGCTGGATTTATTATGCATATTATATGATTCATCCTTGAGCATCTACTGCCTTTATCTATAGAACATAGAGAGTAATATATTAGCCTTCTGAATGTAAGAAAAACTACATCATTACCCGTCCATCAATAGTCCAAGGAAGATCTCAAGTCTATTCAGAAGTCTTTTCTCTTCCTCCGAGTGTGTCATTTAGTATCCATTTCTGCTACATATGTGCACTTATGCATCTGTGTCAAATATGCTTATGTTTGAGAATTCATAACAGGAAAGATTATGCTCACTTTTTTTTTCTTGAGAAAACAAAGCTAGGTGACATCTGTGAATAAAGAGGCCATCAAAAGAATAACTGAGACAGTAAGAAGTAGGAATCTACTAACCATGGTCTCCTGGCTTCTGCTTCCATCCACTGCTCCCTGAAACTCAACATTCCTGAAGCTCGCACCACCTCTCATGTCTGATTCTCATCCTAACGATTCCTGCTACAGACAAAGTCACACATGCACACTTCTCTATAAGTTATTTCCTATTAAAAAGATAGCATTGAACCACTGTTTTCTGAGAATTTTCTAACACCCCCCCCAAGTACAGCAGGTCCTGGAACAACATCATTTCAGTCAATGTCATTTCATTACAATGTTGCCAAAATGTTGATCCCCCAGCTGGGTCCACTGTCTAGGTGGAGTTTGTACATTCTCCCCATGTCTGTGTGGATTTTCTCCAGGTACTTCTGCTTCCTGCCACATCTCAAAGATGTGCATGGTAGGTGAATGGGTGCATGTAAAATGGTCCCGGTCTGAGTGTGGGCATGTGTGAATGTGCCCTGCATGAGGATGGTGTCCTGTCTAGAGCTGGTTACCACCTTGTCCCCTGAGCTACTGGGTTAGGCTCCAGCCACCTATGACCCTCAACTAAAATAATTGAGTAAATATTGATCTAGTTTTTAGTCATCTTTCTTAGATGTATATGTAGCTTACATTTATTTGAATGCTCAATATTAAAGTGTTTTTGAGAAGTTGGTGATGTTTTTGTGACCAGAAATATACCACGGGAACTTAAGTCTTGTTTCTACCAATTAGACGGTGATAAAATTATTTCGTTACACTTCATTTTGCCTAAAGTTGCAGTTTCCAAGAACCTATCAAGTAAGTTAAGTGAAGACCTATTGTAAATGAAGAGCAAAGTGACATTGCGAAACAAGGCCTGGGATGTGTAGTTCTGACTAAAGTCAAAAAGTTAACATTCATCTATACAAAAAAGCCAGTACCCTCATTCTTTTCATATCAAGTCCGAGTGCTAACAAAGTATGACCATAACTCAGCTTTCACCCAGAACAACCACTTCCTGTTGCCATGGGTTACAAGATGAGTCACTTGGAGTCCTCCAGACAACTTGAGAGATAGAGCAATTTCAGAATTAAGAAAATATATTCATGGTAATTAGCAGTGGTCAGCAATTCAGTCCATTAAAATATTTGATCAGAAATATTTGCTTATCTCTGTATAAAAATATGACTTGTTAAGTAAACTTGAGGGATTTTTTTTCCCCATTATAAAAAACAGCTCATCATTGCCAACCTTTCATTAAATGATCCATGCACAGAAGAAATCACAAGGGGGAAAATAGTTTCAGGATAAATGTACTATAAATAAGAGAAATTTATGGCTTGTCACTAATATGCCTTTTAACTTCAAATTACATAACACTTAATTAGAACAGACTTTGTTAAATCCTTCACACACATACACACACATAAAGACAGTCACATCAAAATATAAGTGACCAAAAGGGCATGACGTCTCAAACCAAGAACAAGAGAAAATAAACATTATATTGCACCTACAACTAATTGTGCATTCGAATTCCAGCCAACCAGCCAAGAGCATCTTGTGTGCCATGAAAAACCCACCCACCCAGGAAACAGGAAAATTGGAAGTCAGATAAAAACAATAATGTAGGACCATTACTACTATCACTGTTCACCAGAAAGAAAATATTAGAAGAAAAACATGCTATTTGGATTTCAGTGGCAAGGGAATTTTAAATCTTTTGCAAATATTCATCTGAACTGGATAAATATGATCTTGGGTATAAACAGTATTAGGTGAAGAATTAAGAAAATAATACATTGTCAGTGTACAGACTTTAAATTGGCTAAAAACAAAGACGACAATAGTGTGGAGTGGCATGCCAATAATTACTTCTCTTGGTTTACGTATATTTTCTAGTATATCAGTAGTTTCCCTTCTGCCTGATCTATTCTCCGCCCTAAGATCCTTTATCCTGTATTAATAGTTGAATTTAAAATACAAATGTGCAGACAAAGGAAAAGAGGCAAATAGAGCTCTCTCAAACTGAGACTTTTTTCCTATAAAAACTATATGCACTTCTAAAACAGAGGGGGAAGAAAAACATTGATTAGAATCATTTTCCCAAGTGAAATATTTTGATCTCAGGAAAACTTAAGCAAAACAACTAGATTTTTAAAAATCAAATAACCAGAAATAAAATATTGGTGGACAAATGAAAGTCATCCTGTTCTTGCCTTTGTTTTCACATAATACAGACATGTTTCAAAGAAAAAATATATATAGTAAGGAAAGTGCCTCAACATAAACAAGGGAGAATAGATTCTTAACTAGAGTGGATCGTTTTTAAGAAGTACTAATTTATACCTACCTAGTTGTACCCATGCTAAGAACCAAAAACAAACTAAAAGCCTGGTCTCATTGTATTTTCTTGTTTCCAGGACTGAAGTCTCAATCTCGCTATTTCACACAAGAGTTGCTATGCCTTTATTCTTTGGCAAGGTCTGCCTGGCTCTCCAGTTCTCTTAGCACCCTGTACCAGAGGTTGGCACTCCAGCCAGCTTGGACTTTGGAAGCAAGCATCTGAACCTTAATTATGACCCACTAGTTCCACTGGCTGGGTAATGCAAATGTGAGTGACGTTCAAAGAGGAGATAATTAAGATAATAGAAGTTGCATGTTCCTCAAAAACTGGAGGACAAGAACCTGTCTCCCAACTTTCCTAAAATTAAATGTCAAAGAGGGGGAAGAGTATATCAATAATTTAAGAGGGAAGTTTATCTAGAATAAGGCTATTTTTTCAAAGCTACATTTATTTATATCCACGGCTTATATGGATTTAAAACATATGCAGCCCTTACAATACATGTCATACTTGGAGCACGAAAGCTTACTGCAGAACTGATTCTGACATACAGGCGCCTAGCTTAGAATGCATTTTTGCAGAATTCAGGGAAATCAATAGACTCAGGAAACAAATATGTTGATGGATGAGGACGGGTCTGAAAACGACCAGGTTGAAGTGGCCACGTTGCAGGTTTCACAGCTATTCCATGTTGGTAGAACGATAGGGTTGCAAAGGATCCCCCTTTCTTTAAAGGGGAAAGGGAAAAAAAGGAAATGTGGGGAGAAAAAATAGGAAATGGAATGAAGCAAGTGGTGATTAAAGGAAGGAAGAAATGAGGACGGGGAAAGAGAAAGAGAGAAACCCGAAGAGGGGCGGGGGAGTGGGAAGGAGAGCTATGATGTATGGACGCTCACCAGCCACCAGCCGAGCGCTCCATCACCCTCAAGCGTGCATCCCTCCCTCACTTGTCTGGAGACCTCGGGTTCCGCCGCCCCGGCGCTGACAGCCCTCCCCGTGACCCCGGCGCTGGCCACGCCGAGATGCCCAAAGTGGCCCACCACAGCCAGCCCATCTGAACCCGCCACTCCCAGGACCGCGCTGGCCACCCCCGCCCCCGACATTCCCCCGCGCCCCCATCACTAGTGTCAGGGGAAAAGCCGAGAGGAGCGCAGCGAAGAGGAAAAAAATAAAGAAGAGGAGGGGGCGGGGGAGTCGACCAAGAACAATTTTTTAAAATAATGCGATCATGGGTCCTGGAAAAGCAGCAGGGAGGAGACCCGTGGCAGGCACCTGGAAACGAACACGCTGTTGCAAATACCCCGGGCTCCGCTGGGCTGGGCGATTTTCCACAAAAGGAACTTTGCAAGGAGCGCAGCGGTTTGCAATGAAAGAGGAGACGATAGCAGCGTTACCTGGCCGAGGTCTTGCCGGCGGGCCGCGGAAATCCTCAGGTTTGCGAAATTGAGCCACTTGATCAGGTTACTATGGAAATCGTCTTAAGAAGATGGAGAAAAAAAAGAAAAGCCAACCCAGGCACATCCTTGTCACCCAGAAAGAAACTGGTCGGGCCGCTGAGAGCGGGCGCGGGACCGGGCGCGGCGTCTCTCCTGGCCCGGCTCGCTCTTTCTTCCCTCCTCGGCCGGGCCGCGCCTCCCCCGCCGCCGCCGCCGCCGCCGCCGCCGCCGTGCAGCCCGCGGGCCGAGCCGAGCTCTCCGCGGCGCGCAGCCGGGAGCGAAAGCGCGAGCTCGCTCGCAGCCTCCAGCCGGCCTGGGCGGCGAGTGGCGCTGTTTCCCAGCCGCGCAGCTGGAATTTAAAGAGACAGGCGCGTCGCGGGGTCTGGGCCCTTGCCCGGGAGAGGAGCCCACCGGAGGCCCACCGTCTCGGACCCGCACGGGTTGGACGGAGCGGGCCCTGCGAGAAAAGTTTCCTGCGGGGACGGCAGGAGGAGCGCCTGAGGACCAGCCTCGGCTTCCTCTCCCAAATGCAGAACACAGGCAGCAAGAAGAGAGTAAGAGGGATTTTTTTTCCTCCCTTGGAGACTAAGGGGGAAATGATTTGTATGCTCAACAAGTCTCGCACCTATTTTCAGCTGCTCTAGTTTCCGTCCTTGTGCACCGACTTTTTTCATTCCAAACACACCTACAAAAGGGGGATGGGTGAGGGTCACTCTTCATTTTATGTCCCCCCTAAGCGGAGAGGCATAGGTTTGGAAGAAGGTGGTAGTGGGAAGGTATAGCTGTCAAATATTTTGGAATTTTTTTTCCTCTTCCTCTCTCAGCCAAAAAGCGTCTCCTTTTCTCTCCCCCGACTCCGAATCCTGGAGGACAGACTTGAAGGTCTGTTCCAACCTCTACTCCAGAGGCATCCACAGGCTAACCCGCCCGCCTACCCGCACCCTGTCTCTGCAGCTAGAAAGGCAGGTCGGTTTCTGTTGCTGAGAATAAGCAAGATCTAGCAGAAAGAAGAGTCTAGCCTGGCCCTTTTCTATTCCTAGCTGAAAAACAGCTTTCAGGGAACAGGTCTCTCACTGTTTCACTGTTACAAATAAGACAGATCTCTCTGCGACCCGCAGCCCAAAGAGGATGCGCTGACCAATACACGCGGTTTGACACCACCACGTACTTGGAGAACCAGAGAAATTATGATGAGATCCATTTATTTTTCTGTCCTAACCATCACCTTTCATGTGTTATTTACTAAACAGTCTCTGAGGTACTAGTTCAACTCAAATCCCTCCCCTGGAGGAGAGGTAGTAAGGGGACTCTCCTTATGGTCTTGTCTAGATCAACCAAACTGATTCCAGAGCCACGCTGGCATACAGTAATAGACGCTCCATAGATATGGATGGCATTATCAGAAAAAAGTCAATCTATATTACCAACACCTTGTGGGCAAGATTCGTATTCTGCGTTCTATTTTAGACTCTACATTTTTATGAGCCCTACACATAGGAAGGATGCTACATTCTAGCTCAAATGTCTTCAGCTTCTTTCCTATATCTCCCTACCAACTTAAACTCCACTCCTGTCACCTCCTCCACACTTCCTTCACATTGCTCTTCTACCTTGCTTGCAGAGCAAGCCTTCCAAATAAATATTATGAGCCTTATCTAAAATCTTTCTATACATCCCCCACTTCCTTCAGGAAAATGATCACATTTCTTGTTATGGTATAGAACAGTTTCTTAGCCCCTTTGTGCCACCATTACAAAGTATCTGAGACTAGTTAACTTATAAACAACTTATATCTCACAATTCTAGAGGCTGAAAAAGTCCAAGACCATGATACTGGCAGGTTCTGTTTCTGATAACAGCTCAGTCCCTGCTTCCAACACTGTGTCCTCACATGGACAAAAGGCAAAAGGGCCAAATGCTGCGTGAAGCCTCTTTTGTAAGGCTCTTAATCCCATTTATAAGAAAGGAAGCCTCATGATTTGATCAGCTCCCAAGGATCCCTCCTCTTAATACTATTGCATTGGAGATTGTTTCTACATGAATTTTGGAAGAACAGAAATATTCAAACCATAGCAAAGACTGTTTCTCAAACTTTAGCATACATTGCAATCACCTGTATGACTTTTTTTTAAAGATTTGTATGCCTCATGCCCAACTTTTCTCATTCAGTGGGTCTAGTCCAGGGTGATGTATAAGAATTTGTATTTCTAACAAGATCCCAAATGACACTCATGCTGCTGGACTGGGAATCGCACTGTGAGAAGCACTGGCATAGATCTTTTGTGATCTAGCCCCTGTCTACTCCTGCTTCATCCCTCATACCTGCCCCACAGTTCCAAAGCAGGTCAAACTTGTTAACCTATGCCATGCTTTCTCATACAGCACCAGCTCACCCCCACCTGTACATATGCTGTTCTCCACCAAGAATTCTCTCACGTTCGCTACCCACCTCTTCCCCATATCCCACACTACCACATCTCGGTAACACTTGCTCAACCTCTAAGACTAAACTCCTTGGAATGCCTCCCCAAACACTCTCAGATCCTACAACAAAGTTTAGATGCATTTCTTTGTGCTGCCTCTATACCCATTTTTCACACATTAGGTATAATAATTGTACATTTATTTGTCTGCTTCCTCATTAGACTGCATGTGCTAGGGGAAAGGACGGCAACTTATTTATCCATGCATTCCCAAGGGCCTGGCACACTGGCTGAGACTTTGTAGCAGCTCAGTATATGTTGAGGCAGGCAGGGGAGAGAAAGAGAATGAGAGAGGGAGAAAAGAAACAAGGTTTTTGGTTGTTGATGGTTGTGATGATGATCAAAGACAAAGTTCGTGATACTATTAGAAAGGACAGAGATAAGAGAATTAATATTTTGAACTCCTTGTACTGTATATATCAGGTACTAGGTTAAATGCTTTGCATGTTACCTCATCTATTCCTCAAAACACCCTTGCAAGACAAATATTGTCTTACACATGAGAAATCTAAGCCTTGGAAAAGTGAAGTAGCTTGCTCAACATCACACAGCTGTACATCCCCCATTTCCTTGGAGAACTGAGGGAGGGATGATTTGTTTGCTTCGCTACATGCAGCACAAAAGCAGTTTTCCACAGGTATAAATAAGTTGTATGTGTATTGTAAATATTCATGAGTATTTTGTTGCTTTGGTAAATATTACTTGAGCTCTCACCACCCCTCTTCCAGAAGGGGTCCACCTCACAGCCTAGCGTAGGAACCTCTAAAGCTTTACTGTGGCTTCCCTGACTCAGTAGTCCACTGAAATACAGTCTCCTTGGCTGATGTAGGGGCTTCTCTTGCCTCTGTCATTTCTGTACAGTCTTGCTCTACCCTTGTGCCATACTGTTAGTGCTGTGTAAATTTGTAAAACAGTCAACCAAAGCAGACAAGTATAGTGATCCGTTATGGTAATGGGGCCAGAGTCCTTTGCTTGTATATATTTCTGCTGTGGTACATCTTACTATAACAGAGATACCCATTAACTGGCAAGAAAATGTGTGAATAAAGTATGATTGATGAAATTATTTGTGCTCTCTTTGGATATTTTTCCAAACAAAAAATATATTTTGAATAAAAAGTGAGTGTGTTAGAAAGTAAATGGATTTTATGGCCATTTAGGATAAGGCTTTAATTCAAAAGTTAGCTAATTTGCTATAAATATACCATCTATTATAGCTAATGATATCAGCTCAAGATAAACTTAGACCCTGTATGTCTATAGATTAAATCAGTATAGGAATGTTTGTTTTCTTTGAATGTTGTGTCCTTTACATAGGATTTTACTAAAACATTAAATTCTCATAGCTGGAAGGTATATTCAGGGCAAGGTTCTTCACTTTAGCTGCATATTACAATCGCTTGGGGGAGTTCTCAAAAATCTCAATGCCCAAGTTGCACCTCAAACCAATTATATCAGAATCTCTAGGATTTGAGATCCAGGCAACAAGTGTTTTAAAGCCTTCCATGTGGTTCTAATGAGAAACCAGGATTGATTGAGGACCACTTCTTTTGAGATGAATTTCAGTGGAATTCAGACCTGGCTGCTGATTAGAATCACCTGAAACATTTTAAAGGTTCTCATGCCTACATCCACCTACAGAGAATCTGATTTATTTGGTCTGGGGTGGGGCCAGGTCCTCACAACTTTTAAAATCAACCCAGGTGATTCTAATTTGAGGTAACGTTGAAAATCACTTTTGTACAGCAATGGTTCTCAAAGTGGAGTCCCCAGAATTGTAACATTAGCATCACCTGGGAACTCATTAGAACTGCACTCCTGAGGCCCATGTGGTGGCTCAGTCCTGTAATCCCAGCACTGTAAGAGGCCAAGGCAAGCAGATCGCTTGAGCCCAGGAATTTGACACCAGCCTGGGAAACATGATAAAACCTCAGCTCTACTAAAAATACAAAAAATTAGCTGGACATGGTAGCACGCACCTTAGTCCCAGCTACTTGGGAGGCTGGGGTGGGAGGATTGCTTGAGTCCAGGAGGCGGAGGTTACAGTGAGCTGAGATCACGCCTAGCAATAGCTTGAGACCCTGCTCAAAATAAAGAAATGCATTCCAGATCTCCTGAATGGGAAACACTGCAGGTAGCGTCCAGCAATCCACATTTCAACAAGTCTTCTTGATGATTCTGATGCACATGAAAGTTTGGGAGTCACTGCCTCGCCATGTGGTATTAGTGACATTATGCCCCTTTACATAATGAGAACCCCACATTATCTTGAGCAAACATCTGTCAAGCTCCTACTATGGAAGTTCCAACAATTATTTCTAACATGTTTCCAGATGGTGCCGCTGCATGTCCAGAGATCAGAGTTGAGGACCACTGTCCTATTATGTGCCGGAGTTATTTTGTTTTCAAAAGCAACTTATTCCAACATAATACCAATGTAGTGTGGCTCCATCAAGAAAACAACTTAGAAAATTCTTGAATTCTTAGAAAATTCTTTTCCCTAAAAAATTATGGAAAAATCTCGTAGTTTTTTTTTGTTTTTTTTTGTTTTTTTTTTTTTACCTATTCTGACTTACTTGATCAGAAAAAAAAAAACTGAAAATTGGCATTCAGAACTAAAAGTTAAGGGCACATTAGTTATGAATATGGTTGTAAAGAGTTCCTTTAATAGATTGCAGGAAAATCTCAGGGTGGGGGAGAAAGATGTTTACCTTTTTTCTCAAACCAAACCCCCAGATCCAAGGCCTAAGAAAACACTAACCAAAACTTTTTTTTTTCTGGCTACACAAATAAGCACAATTTGCCTTCCAAAGAGGGTATGCTTCTTCCTGTGGTTACTTTAAGAAAAAAGAAGAGTGTGATTGTTCTTAAAAGGCAAGTGCTCTTCTTAGTGACTTGGTGTGAATGTAACTATGAAAGTCCTGTCCATCCTAACCTACAGATATTAACAGGATCCCTAGTTTGCACAGCCTCAGCTTCGTTCCACAGACATAAAAGCCTAGATGACTGAAGGCCGGCATTGTGTCACTAATCTTTGCCTCTAGTCAAGCGGCCGAAGAAAACCCCAACCAGAGCACTCAAAAGAAGACACCCTAGACCATGAAATCTCCTTTCATCCTTTCAGCTGCTTGAATTGATTTCAGGCTACTAACTTGGATCCTTGAGGGAGGATCTTTCAGGGATAAGCTCTTTTTATAGTATCAGACCCTGCCTCTACTTGACAATTGCTTTTGAAAAGTGCTGCCATAGACTGCTACATTGCAATTTTTTTTTTTTTTTTTCTGAGACTTCCTTGGGATCAGTGGAATTTCTCTGCTTAATAGAGGAAGGCTCTAGGGAGAAGATCCTGAAAGAGTTTGGAGTTTCCAGCCAAAGCATCAGTGCTGAGTTACTGACAAGAGAAAAAGCTTTTTAAGAGTAAATTCTCAGTATTTGTTTTGCCTGGGCTTTTTCAAATAATCGCAATGTTAATAACTACATCAGCTACTACACTACTAACTCTAGACAGATCTTAAAGTTTGAAATCTCCTCCTACCAAGGCTGGAGGAAATAATAGTCATTGCCAAACTATAAAATGTCACCTAGATTTCTTTTTTTTAGGCTATATATATACTTAAATATGCCAAGCAACTCCCAGAAATGTAATTAAGTTGTTCAGGTGAACAGAGGACAGCAGTAAGTGGCCTTTAAAAATATCAATTGTGAGGAGAAAATGTAAAGAGAACAAAAGCAGAGAAAGATGCTGAAAAGAAAGGGCATGTAAGAGTAATTGGAAAGGAGGTTGCTGTGAGTGACAAGGAGGCTTTTATTTGGAGAGTGTCCATTATAGACAGACATCTGAGGCTGTTTCATTACAGAGTTGATCTCCTTGGAAAAAATGATGAAAAGGTAAATTTTCCAATCAGAAAAATCTTAAGACTAGATTATTACCTGCCTTTGAAAGCAGCAGCGAAGTTACATAAGAGAATATACCTGTTGTTAGGAGGTTTCAGCTAAACTTACACTGACATGGATAAAAACTAAATAAATTTTTATATAAGAATAAGAAGGCAGGCCCAATGGCTCACACCTGTAATCCCAGTGCTTTAAAAGGCTGAGGTGATAGGATTGCTTGAGTCCAGGAGTTTGAGATCAGCCTGAGCAACATAGTAAGATTCCATCCCTACAAGAAGGTTTTTTTAAGAGTTTTAAATTTTTTTGTTCTTTTTGAGACAGTCTTGCTCTGCCAGCCAAGCTAGAGTGCAGTGGCACAGTGTCTGCTCACCGCAATCTCCACCTCCCAGGTTCAAGCAATTCTTGTGCCTCAGCCTTCCGATTAGCTGGGATTACAGGTGCGTGCCACCACACCAAGCTAATTTTTATATTTTTAGTGAGAAGGGGTTTTGCCATGTTGGTCAGGTTGGTCTTGAACTCCTGACATCATGTGATCTGCCTGCCTTGTCTTCCCAAAATGCTGGAATTACAGGCATGAGCCACCGTGCCTGGGTACATTAAATTTTTTTTAAAAAAAAAAAAGAATCAGTGTGTCTACATATAATAAGTGCATCTACCAACATGTATACATTTGTAAATATATATAAGGAGAGAGGATGTAAATGTGACAAAATGTTAATGAGAGCTGTATATAGGTAAACAGGTGAATTGTAATAGACTTGTAACTTTCTACAGGTTTAAATTTTTTGCAAAATTAAAAGTTTCAAGAAGAATAGATAAATAAAATTGCTACAAAATAAGTTACCTCAAAACACGGTATAAGATGAGCTTAAAATTAGAGTCCTGAAAATCTGTTTCGGTCTGTTCTAAAACCATTAGCAGGAGATTGGCAACGTGTTCCTCTCTTGTATGACAATTGTTGTCATTAGAGACGTGGCATACACGTTTGTGCACTTGATACATTCCAAGTAATGCAGCACACTACTCTGGACCACGGTGACCTTTTAAATATTCTGCAAATTGATTTCCAGGCCATTCCCACTCTCCCTTGTTTATAGCCTTGGTAACCCAGAAGAAAATGAGACTGGCCAGCTGTGATTCCTGCATTTCTGTTCTCATCAGTGCTCAGAATTACATTTCTTTCTCTCCCAAAGGCCTCATGACAACACTTATTGTTGATCTAGAGAGCAGCAGCACCACGAACCTTCAATAAGGACAGGTTTAAGAGCTATAGGCAGTTGTGTGGACTCCTTAGAGGTACTCGATTGAATGAACACCAGTAGCAGCAGATTTATACTTTTCTGTATTGTAAACTACAACAGTAGAATTACAAACCTCTGTAAAATATAGAGTACACATAATACAGACAGACACAATATATCTAGTGTTTGAAACCACAATATATCCAGATTATTATCTTTGTTAGCATTAAATTACCTTTACCTATTTTCGTGATTTTTTAAATTTGTCAAAATGCCCTTCCTTATACTAAATTTATATGGATGCTGACCACACTAATCCTTGCTATGGTCTAAAAATTCTATAACAATCGCTACCTCTGACATAAAACTGAGATAATGAAATAAGAGGAGGTTGGCACCTGCCTTAAGCTTTATGACTTAGAATTCCCCAGCAGACATATATTCCTATAGATAATCAATAAATATGGAATCAAAACAAGCTAAGTATATTCAGTTTCTTCAAACTAACTGCCCTGTTTCTATTAGGACAATCCTGATTTTGTAGTTGTAGGGAGAAAAAAGTTAGTGGTTGGTCAACCCTTACACAGATTTCTTACCTTTTGGGAAAACCCAGCAAAAATAGGAGAATTAGCATAAAAATAAAATGGAGTGGAGAATAATTTTTTGTGTGTGCATGATGATACAGAGAAAAGATGAAGTTAGAAAAAGGAAATCATTTCTTTCCACACAGAGACAGTGCAAATCAAAATTCAAGAGGACCTTGCTAGGTAGAGACACCAAGAAAAGAATGTTGTTCCACTTTCTTTCAGGAATCCAGAATTAGGTAAGGGAAATTCTACTTGACTAGTTCAATATATAGGAAGAGGAATTATCCATTGAATTGTCCTTATCAGTGAATACAGAGCCACTCAATAAGTATAAAATAGTATAAGTGAAAAGCTAGTATCACCCTTTATTCAGCCCTGTAGGGAGTCTAATTGAATGTGTGAAAAGTTCATAAACATTTGAGTTTTGTGTCCCAAATCAACAGTTCTTTGTAAAATTTATCTCCTCTGAAGAAAATTCTGTTTATTTCCATGCATTCTAAGTTCCTAGCTTTAAACTGGAAGTTATATGGAATAAAAGAGAGAAGGAACAATAGTCCTGAACTCTCGTAGTAACAGGCAGGAGATAGAGAGTAGAATTTTACTTTTCATTCCATCAAGCATAGTAACAAGAGCATACCTTTTTCTCATACTAAGATTTTGGCAAGGGTCAGCTGGGGAGAGATTTCATTAGCTTCCAACTATTGGTTACAGGCATCTATGAATGCTTTTGGCAAAGTACCTTTAGGAACTAAAAACCTAGCACAGACAAGCTTATTGATTTGTTTACTCCACTCACAGAATGCCCCCTTTACCGTAGATGTTGGAAGGTCAAAGAGAGTAAAGTCAACATATTACAAATAATGTGGATAATGGGCAAACAGGTACTAATTGCTAAAATAACTCATTAAAAATAGCATGAAGACAGCTTTTTTCCATAACGTTATCTAACCCAAAGCTACCTTTCACTGAATATAATCCCAATACTCAAAACATATTATGTCTTATGTAATATATGTGTTTTATTTATATATAAAATTATATATACACATACATATATAAAGGTATTTTAATCTATATTCTAAGTCTGAGTTACTGAGTAAAAACTTAACTTCTGAGCTCCTAACATTAAAATGTGTATGTAAGGGTTCACTCTACATGTTTGATCAGAATAAGCTATCATATTTACGATCTGCCTGTGTTTCATTAAAATCCATTATTTAAATGCTTCCTTATTGGCACCTAAATAGCATCAAAAGTATGTATATGTGTATATGAGAGAGAGTATGTGTGTGCAGAGGTTTAGTTGTATTTCCTACTCTCAAAAATTATCATTTTCTGTTTGTTAAAAGGAGTCTATAATTTACCTCAATTAGGACCCCAACTCTATTTGTGACAAATCGTGGCACTTCATTTTGGACCACCTGTATAACTCTTTTGTTCACTGTGTAACTCTTCTGCAGAAACATTGATTCAAGCCACAATCCACAATCTAAGACACTGCAAGAATGGATAGGGACAGAATCATGTGATGTGAAGTACAGAATCATAGCTCAGCTCCTATAATAACTGTCACAGAGGAGCATATGTGAAATGCTAATGTCTGTCTCCTTGACGTTTTCCAGACTGGAGGTTTTCCTAGTAATTTATAAACTTGTTGAAGTTGTGAGCACTTAGGACACCGGTTTCATTACCAGCAAAGTCTTATCTAAAAAGGGGGTACTTACTACTTCCGTCAAACAACTGTGTTTGTCCTATGTTAACACCAAATTCATTAATCAACCTAAGAATCAAAGCTTATTTAAGTCTCCATCCTTAATTGTGCCCAGTATCCAGTTACAATGTCAGCTACTGGTGGTGGTAAAGATAAATAATTATATCCTTTATAAGAAAATTCCACTAATACCTTGCTATGGTTTAAATATGTCTCCCAAAGTTCATCTGTTGGAAACTTAATCTGTAATGCAACATTGTTGAAAACTGAGACCTTTAAGAGGTGATCCAGTCATGAAGGCAAAGCTATTACTGTGAGAGTGGGTTAGTTATACAGGAGCAGGTTCTTGATAAAAGAATTAATTTAGATCCTTTTCTCTCTCACATACTTGTGCTCCCTTGCACTTTTGCCTTCTGCTATGAGATGATACAGCAAGAAGGCCCTTACGAGATGCTGATACCTTGATATTGGACTTCTCAATCTCCAATAACTGACATAAATTTCTGTTTGTTTTTTTTTTTATAAATTACCCAGTCTGTAGTATTTAGTTATAGCAACACAAAATGAACAAAGATAGAAAATTGATACTGAGAAGTGAGGCTGTTGCTATAATAAATATTTGAATATGTGGAACTCGGTAATGGGTACAGACTGGAAGAATTATGAGGAGCAGGCTAGAAAAAGTCTAGGTTGCTGTAAACGGAGTGTTAATGGCAATTCTGGTGAGGGATCAGAATAGGAGAGCTGTAGGGAAATTCTGAGACTTATTAGAGATTAAGTGGTCATAACTAGAATGCCAGTAAAAGTACAGAGAGTAAAAGCCATTCAGATGAGATCTTAGAAATAAATGAGGAATGACATATTGGAAACTAGAGGAAAGGCCATCCTTGCAAAACCTCTGCAAAGAATTTGGCAGAATTGTGTCTGTGTCCTAGGACTTTGTATAAGACAGAACTTAAGAGCAATGAACTAGGATATCTGGCCGAAGAAATGTCTAAGCAGCAGCGTGTTCTAGGTACTGCATGGTTTCTTGTAGCCGTGCCAGTAAAATGAGCAAAGAGAGAAACTATTGAAATATGGAATTTATAATTAAAAAGGAAGTAAAACAGAAAGACTTGGAAACTGTCAGCCTGGCCATATAAAGAATAATAAGGAATGTTTGGGAGAGAATGCTAAGACCATGACCAAGACACCTTTTGTTAAAGAGATTAATGTAAGTAGAAGAAAGCTAGGTTCTATTCATCAAGACAATGGGAGAATGAGCTTGAAGGTATTTCGGAGATCTTCAAGACAAGGTAGGAGGGCAAGGTTTCCAGAGAGGTGTCTTGGGACCTTAGCATTTGCTACCCTATGCTGCTTCAGGACTCTGCTCCCTGAATTCTGGTTCAACTCCCTTTGGCTACCCCAGGTGTGGTCTAAGCAGGCCAGGTGTGGCTCACGCTGCAGCTCCAGAGGGCACAAGCAGTAAGTCTTGGCAGTGGCCACGTGGTTCTGACTCTGCAGACATGCCAGCTGTGCAGACTGTAGGGCCAAAGTGACCTCCACCTAGATTTCAAAGGATCTATTAGATAGTCTTAGGGTCTTTGCCAAAACTTGCCACAGAGGTAAAGCCACTGCAAAAAGCCCCCACTAGGGCAAGGCTTTGTGGAGCTGTGGCAGAAAGGCCACCTCAGAGATCCCAGACTGTAGAGCTACGAATGTGCAACTGCAGCCCAGGAGAGCTGCAAGCATGAGACTCCAGCCTGGGAGAGTTGCTGCGTGAACTAAGCCCAGCTAAGCCATAGGGGCAGGACTGCCTGAGGTCTTGGGGTGCAAACCCGGCCCTAGTGTGCCAGGATGCAGGACATGGAGTCAAAGGAGACTGCATCTTTGAGACTATGTTATTTTCTCCATTAGGTTTTGGGTATACTTGGGACCAGTTACCCCTTTCTTGGTGTCTATTTTTCCCTTTTGGAATGGAAATATCAATCCTATGCCTGTCTCACAATTGTATTTTGGAAGCATGTAATGTTAATTTCACAGGTTCACAGCTGGAGAGAAATTTGCCTCAGGATGGAATCTTGCCTTTAGTCTCACGCATATCTGATTTAGATGAGACTCTGGACTATGGGCTTTTGAGTTAGTGCTGGAATGAGTTAAGGGTTTGGGGCTGTTGAGGTGGAATAAGTGTATTTTGCATGTGAGAAGGAAACGAATTTTGGGGGCCAGGGATGGAATGCTAATATGTGAATGTGTCCCCCCAAAGTTTATGTGTTAGAAATGTAATCCCCAGTGCAACAGTGTCAACAGGTGGGACCTTTATAAGCTTATCATCACTGGTCATTAGAGAAATGCAATTCAAAACCACATAGAGATACCATCTCATGCCAGTTAGAATGGCAATCATTAAAAAATCTGAGGAGAGGATCTGAAGAAATAGAAACACTTTTACACTGTTGGTGGGAATGTAAATTAGTTCAACCATTGCGGAAGACAGTGTGGCGATTCCTCAAGGATCTAGAAATAGCGATACCATTTGACCCAGCAATCCCATTATTGGGTATATACTCAAAGGATTATAAATCATTCTATTATAAAGACACACGCACACATATGTTCATTGCGGCACTGTTCACAATAGCAAAGACTTGGAACCAAACCAAATGCCCATCAATGATAGACTGGATAAAGAAAATGTGGCATATATACACCATGGAATACTATGCAGCCATAAAAAAGAAGGAGTTCATGTCCTTTGCAGGAACATGGATGAAGCTGAAAACCATCATTTTCAGCAAACTGACACAAGAACAGAAAACCAAACACCACATGTTCTCACTCATAAGTGGGTGTTGAACAATGAGAACACATGGACACAGGGAGGGGAACATCACACACCGGGACCTGTCAGGGGGCAGGGGGATAGGGGATGGATAGTTGGGGGTAGGGGGATCAGGGAGGAAAAGCATTAGGAGAAATACCATGTAGATGACGGGGTGATGGATGCAGCAAACCACCATGGCACCTGTATACCTATGTAACCTGCACATTCTGCACATGTACCGCAGAACTTAAAGTATAATTTTAAAAAGAGGTGATTAGATCATGAGGGCTCTGTCCTTATGAATGAACTAATGCCATTATTGAGGGAGTATGTTAGTTATCATCAGAGCAGACTTCTAATAAAAGGATGTGTTTGGCCCCTTTCCTCTCTCTCACACATGTGTTCTCTTACCCCCTCAGCCTTCTGCCTGAGATGATGCAGCCAGAGAGCCCTTGCCAGATGCTGGCACCTTGATATTAGACTTCCCAGCCTCCTCAACTGTGAGAATTTAATTTCTATTTTTTATAAATGCCCCAGTTTGTGGTATTCTGTTAAAGCATCACAAAACAGAGTAAGACACATCTTAAGAACATCTATATAAGAACCATCTCTTTCTTAACAATGCTACCAAAAGGAATATAAGTGGAGAATGACCAAATAATATTTCATTAATTTGAAAATGAAGCAAAATTGAACAAAAATCCCATAGAAAATGAGGTAGAGGTAAGAAAATATATGGTCCTTTCAATTTCTTTCCTGAACCATGAGATCCTAAAGAAGTGATGAGATTTTCATGAGGAAAAGGCTAAAGTTATTGCAGACATATATTTTTTCCACTGAAGGCAAGTGCAAACCCTTGGTAAAGCACATATTTTGAAACATATATATATATATAAAATTTACTCAGGAACATATGACTTACTTTGAGAATTTTAATAGATGACTCAATCAATATATTCATTTGAAGACTGAGATTAAAAGTCTGTAGTCAAGATTTATGACCATTTTATTCCTCTATTTTCCTAAAATTTCCACCAGCCTTTCTACAGACTGTTACATCCTGATGTCTGTGGGAGGTTTCCAACTCTGTTTTAAAGTTCTGAAGAGTGTTTACAGCATGTTATTTCTGTAGATCGTCTATCTTTTGAAATGCTTCAAAACTCTTTAATAGGAACTCTCTGGGAGAATATACTCTACCCATAACAGTTTATTATATTTGTGACCAATAAATCAATTTTACATAAATGAGTTTAGAAATAATTGTCAGGATGATAACCAATAATTTTGTGATTTGTGTGTTTTCCAGAACAAGTATAATCAAAGCAACAATACGTATTTTCCCCTAACCGGGTTCTTGAAATATATTGAGGTTTATAACACTTTTAATATAGCAAAGACCTTTACATCTTGTTTTATCATTGTAACTTCATAATTTAAATAAGTATGTTCTTCAGATAGGTCAGATTTTCTAACTTCAATATATTTTATAATTTTTTAAAAATATCTGCTTGTTGCCAAACCGTACACTTAAATGTATCCCAGGGTTGGCCAGGCACGGTGGCTCATGCCTGTAATCCCAGCACTTTGGGAGGTCAGGGCGAGTGGATCACCTGAGGTCAGGAGCTCGAGACCAGCCTGAGCAATATGATGAAACCCCGTCTCTACTAAAAATACAAAAACTAGCCAGGCATGATGGCATGTGTCTGTAATCTCAGCTATTTGGGAGGCTGAGACAGAAGAATCACTTGAACCCAGGAGGTGGAGGTTGCAGCAAGCCGAGATCGCGCCATTGCACTACAGCCTGGGCAACAAGAGCAAAACTCCATCTCAAAAACTAAATAAATAAATGTATCTCAGGGTCTCATGTGATAGAATAGTTAGACATCATCTGTCAAGAATAATTAATCTGAATATTTACTGTTGACTTACCATGTATAAGGCAGTGTAACCCCACTACTGGAGACTGCAAAAGTTATAGAAAACCATGCATACACTAAAAGACTTTTCTGTCCATCGGATGACAGCATATGACAATGAAACACTTACAGAGAACTCCTAGAGAATATATGCTTCAAAATGAGTAGTCTGTCATTAAGAACAACCAAAGACAATTTTGCAACTCTTAATTTGGACATCCTGAAGAAAAAGGTTTAAACTGAGCTTGAGACTTTGAACTAGGCCTGACAGAGTATAGATACTAAAAATGTGGCCCAGAGGAGCAGCAATAAATGCATCACCTGAAAGCTGGTGCAGAATCTTAGACCCCAACCCAGACTCATGAATCAGAATCTTCATTTTCAGTGGATCCCACGATCATTCATATTGCCCATTACATTTGAGATTGCTCTGTAATGAAGCAAAGTTAATACTTGAACTGGTCATGAAAGAACAAAAGAGATGAGGTTAAATTCAGAGTCAGAGTCCAGAGAGTAATGGGCCTTGAAAGTTCATCTGAATTCACATTTGTGTTTGCAGTGATCAAGTGTAAAATATACTAGAGAAGAGATATGTGGGGAATAAAGACACCAGTTAGAAAACCAGAGCCTGAAGAAGTCACACCATTTATTTTGGGAGCTGTCCATGTAAGAGTTTCCTCTCCTATTAAAAAAAAAATGAGTTAAAAGCAACATTCTTGCATGCATCCAAAAGAGAGAGAAGCTAATCCAATTGGTCAGTGTCTGAGATTCACTGAGCTTTGTTTTGCAAGGGAGCCTGCATTCTATTCCTTCACTAAAGAACTATCCTGCCCCTCTCTGTTTCTGTGGAATAACCACAGCAGAACAGATGTTGCACATCCCACCCACTAAGGGGAAGGTGAAGGGATAGAGGAAGCCCCTTCTCTGGTTTGTATAAAAATAGACATACTAGGCAGCCTTGTGGTCTTTGTGGGAAAGTCAATTGGTCAAGTATTCCAAAAAATGCATAGCTTTTGTGTGTGCCTGAGGACCACAGTCCCAATATTAATTCATTATAGGAGGTAAGAGGCCCCTCCTGAACCCAATACCCAGAATTTTGGGTTTATAGGAAGGGAGACCACATAATATATCATCCAAACTAGGACACTATTAAAGATAAAGAGAAAACTATTCAAAATTACACCAGGATAACAAGTTTAAACTGAGACTATCCTGAGTAAATTTGTGGTAGCCTATAAATTATAGTATGCTTGCATATGAAACTAGTATAAAATGCCTTGGGGAGATGCAGTGGCTCACACCTCTAATCCCAGCACTTTAGGAGGCCAAGGTGGGTAGATCACCTGAGGTCAGGAGTTCGAGACAAGCCTAGGCAACATGGTAAAACCCCGTCTCTACTAAAAATACAAAAATTAGCCAGGTATGGTGGCGCATGCCTGTAGTCCCAGCTACCTGGGAGGCTGAGGCATCAGAATCGTTTGAACCCAGGAGGCAGAGGTTGCAGTGAGTTGAGACTGTGCCATTGCATTCCACCCTGGGCAACAGAGTGAGACTCGGTCTCAAAAAAAAAAAAAAAAAATGCCTTAAAAACTCAAAATGTAAATACAATCAAATCTTTTTCACTTTCCCCATAATATCTTGAGTCCCTACTATCTTTATTAGTAGATAGTCACATATCTTTTTCTTGAGAACCCTCCCTTCATCGACTAAAACCTTCGGCATCCATGCAACCCAATTTGCACAACCAGTAAGGGCAAACACTGGACTCTAGCACACTGTGGTTCTTGTGACTGTGTGGTTGGAACTATGGAGGCTGGGTTCTATTAAATTCAAAAGTCAATGCCCACTGATTTCTGAAATAATGACCTGATAACCCAGCTCCAGGCCATGGTGGCTCAGCATGGAAGCAGGAGCCCATTCCCTCCGTGCTAACACAAGGGCAAGGGTACATTTTACTTGAGTTTCCAGGGCTGTTGCTCTTGGCTCACAGTTCTTTGGGGTCTGGATTGGTTCACTGTCAGCCACTCAGAGGCCACTTTTCCTTTCCCTCCCCAGAGTGTTGGGCAGCTTTTCATTTTAAATTCCACAAACACAATGTTATTACTCTTCTGAGGAATGTAGGCGTCTGTCAGCCAAAGGTGGTCTTACCCTACTACGGAAGAACCCCTATATCTTTGGTGGATGATGAAAGCTGAGGATACCTTTTGCGATTCCAAAGCAAGTTTTTGGCACAACTCTTGAAAGAAACTATTTTTTTAAAAGGTGAACTCTAATGTGATATTCTTCTATGCACAGATTAATAAAATTGAAATGTGTCTCCTATTTGCCAACTATCATTGTAATCCATAAAGATATGGAAAAGATTGTAATATTTGTGTTGGCTATAGAAATATGAAAATGGATTGGGTGTCGTGGCTCACGCCTGTAATCTCAGCACTTTGGGGGATCGAGGTGGGCAGATCACGAGGTCAAGAGATACAGACCTCCTGGCCAACATGGCGAAACCCTATCTCTACTAAAAATACATTAGCTGGGCATGGTGGCACGTGCCTGTAGTCCCAGCAACTTGGGAGGCTGAGGCAGGAGAATCGCTTGGACCCAGGAGGCAGAGGTTGCAGTGCGCCAAGATCGTGCCACTGCACTCCGGCCTGGTAACAGAGTGAGACTCCATCTCAAAAAAAAAAAGACAAAGAAATTATGAAAATGATGAAATAGCAACTACAGACATTTTCTAAGAAAAGCCTTACTGAATCTGGAGACTGATTAGGCTTCTTAATAAACCAAAAAATAAATAAGGGGAAAAAAATCAAGTGTGAAACAAGAGTTTTGACTTTAAGTGATGAGAATCATACTGATGCCAAGAGGAAGTGGGAGTTAATGCAGCTGGTTTAGCATCAAATATGATTAAGCAAATTTGAAAAATATTGGTTTTGAGCTAACAGTAGGACATCCAAGTGGAAATATCTAACAAACAATTTGACTTTTTTTCTTTAAATGGAGTATGGTAAGGAGATTACAAGTTGCAATACAGAGTTGAACGTCTTTTACATCTTAGAGCATGGGTTGTAGCCTAGTGGATGAGCTTCATCAAGGGGAAAGAGTAGGAAGAAAAAGATAAGTCATCAAAGAAGTCAAGGCAAGTGTGGTCAGAGACAGAACACTGTGGTGTGTGGCTTACGAATGGAGACAAATGCCAGTGTACACAGAAATCTGATCAGAGAGAGAACATGGAAAACCTGAGGAGGGATATTAAGTTGGATGGAAGTATATCGTATTAACTATTATGGAGCGATCAAAGGAGCCAAAGACTCTGAAAATAAACCTTTGGAATGTATGCAAAGGAGAAAAGGCACAAATATTTGAGTACCAGCTTTACGCTAGGTGCTTTTCCTTATGTTAAATATTTTAAGAACGAAGAGTAGAGCAGTGACTTTGGAAAGAGAATTTTGGCAGGAAAGGAGTGAGCAATAAATACAAAGTGGTGCCTTGCAGGAATAGCGAGGTCTAGCTAGAAATTTTTTGTTTTGTTTTGTTCTCTTGTGTCAAGATAGAGCAAACTGCTTGTTTGAAGGCATGGAGAAAGAAACCTCTTGAGAGAGAGATTACAGGGAATATTATAGAAGATAAGCGATTGCAAGGGCAAATGTTGAAAAGTTGAAGTTTTAGTATTAGCAATCTTGAATCTTTATGAAAGAGTTAATTTTGTTTAATTATGCAAGGAATTAGTCCATTTTTCTACATCAGCTCTGCTTGTCTCTCTGCCCTTTACTTTTACGGCTTTGAATTCTTAGAAACAAAGTATTTTTCATTATATTATATTCTTATGAATGGTTAATTAGTTTTAGAAAGAAATATGTATTTTGACTAATCAGCCTAATTGTTCACCCAATCCTACATTTATGAATTATTTTTTTAAACCCAAAGAAGGAATTTCAAATCTTCCCTAAGAAAACAACTGGATGTTGTTCACATAATACAGTAAAAATAATTTTAAGTGTGATCTCTTAGAAGTAACACTTCCATACCCTCAAATTATCTTTCCTCCTAACACATTGTCTAAAATTTCTAGAAACGTGTCTGTGAAGTGGAATAACTACCAGAGAGCAATTTTCTCATTTCTTACATTACTGTCTTTCAAATATACTAAGTTACTATAATGCAATATTCTAAACTGGCAGTTTATTTCCCATATTCAGAGTAAAATGTTGTCTTACCTAAACAAAAAGACAGTACCCGTAGTCCTCTTTACTCCTGTAAGCACCAGCAGCCCAATTCTGCAGGACTGAGATCCAGTCTGAGCTGCATGAGCTACGCTCTTGACATCTCTTGGCTAACCTCCCATGCCTAAATGTCCCCTGGGCAGGATAAAATTTCAGTGTGATAGGATATCATTTTCTCTCACAATTAAATCCTACCCTAGACGTGCAGATACAATAGCAACTTCATCTCTGCCCAACAGCAAGACACTTTTGGGTAATGATAACTAAGTAGCGTTACTTCCTCGGAAACAAAAAGCATAGACTGTCAAATGAATCACACATGGCCATTTCCCTGTTGCACTCAGGAGGCAAGTGAGCTTCCAAGGAAAGAAGCAACAGTGCTTGATTTCTTTGCCACAAAAAAATATAAAGAAGAGGAAAATTCAGTCAACAACAACAAAGAAATCTAGTCTTGCTTGAGCAATAGTAGTACTAATAATTGAAAATAATAAAATTATTGAGCCAGTGTCAAAAAATATTTATTAAATTTAAATTTAAACTGGCTTTTCTGACTTGAAAAAGGTAAATATACAAGAAACTTAATAATAATAAAAGTATTTAAGAAGAAATGTCCTATAGCTATCTCACAAGCTTATTGAAAGAATCTTATAGGCTATTGATGTATGGGAACTTCTTTTGAAAATTCTGAAGTGCTATATTATTGCTATTCTGTGCATGAGAAAATTCAAGACATTACTATTAAATAGCGGTTATTATTAGCCACAGTGTATCACAGGCCAGTAGTGCAATCTACTCTAAATAAATGTTAAAATGTTTGCAGATGTTCACAGTAGTATCTACCAGGTTTATTTGTAATGTGAATTACAAAAAGCTGCTTGTTATCGCTGCAGAATAACCAGACGCCAATTGCAGTATATTATTATTTAGAAATTGGTAAACCTTAAAATTTTCCAGGATTATAAATTTCAAAGGTAATTTTTTTCCTCTTGTCATTATAAAATTATTCACCAAATGTTATGCAAAATTCTTTAAAAAAAAAAAACAAAAAAAACCCTTGTTACAATCTCCTATTGTGTCTCCCTTGAAGTATTAATGTCAAATAATTATAAAGTTCTTTTGTACTCTAGTAACACAAATTATAGGCAAAGACTTCAAAATACTCTAAAGAAGTACTTCTCAAATGTAATGTGCATACAAATCACCTGGGGGATCCTGTCAAAATGCAGATTCTGATTCAGTAGGTCTTGGGTGGAGCCCGAGATTCTGCATTTCTAATAGTTCTCAGGTGATGTCAATGCTGCTGGTCCAGGGTCACACTTTGAGTAGTGAGAAGCTAAAGGAATCATCAAGTTTGGTCTGTAATCCTAGAACTTTGGGAGGCTAAGGCAGGAGGATCCCTTGAGCCCAGGAGGTTGAGAAGAGCCTGGGCAACACAGTGAGAGTACATCTCTACAAACAATAATTTTAAAAATTAGCCAGGCACGGCGGTGCCCACTTGTAGTCCCAGCTACTTGGGAGGGTGAGGTGGGAGGATCACTTTAGCCCAGAAGGTTGAGGCTGTAGTCAGCTGTGAACACACAACTGCAATCCAGCCTGGGTGACAGAGCGAGCCCCTGTCTCCAAAATAAAAAAAAAAAGAAAAGAGAAGAATTATCAAGGTTGGGTGTAGAGTTCTCCAGAGAACAATATGTTGTATATTTATGTATGAATGGCTCACATGATTATGGAAGCTGAGCAGTCCCAAGATCTGCAGTCAACAAACTGGAACTGATGGCATAGGTCTGGTCTAAAAGCTGGCAGGCTGGAGCCCCAAGAACAGTATGTTTCAGTTCAAGGTCAAGGCAGGAAAAGGCCAATGTTCCAGCTCAAGCAGCCAGGCAAGAGGAGTTCCCCTCCACTTTTTTGTTCCATTCAGGCCTTCAACTGATTGGATGAGGGCCACACACATTAGTGGGGACAATCTGCTTTATTCCATGTACCAACTCAAATGCTAACCTCATTCAATAACATCCTCACAAACACACCCAGAATAATGTTTGACAAAACATCTGGGTACCCTATGACCCACTCAAGTTGACACATAAAACTAACTATCCTAAGTACTATTGCTACTCTAACACATATGTTATTTCAGTCAAGCAGTAATAATCAAATTAAAATAATTTCAAAGAATTTTTTTCAAATGCCTTCTTTACTATGAGCCTGACCTATAGTAAGTTAAGAACACAAATAATGTTGATGGATTATAGTACCTGCCTTTGAAAATCATTAAAATAATCCTTCTTATTTAAATAAAGCAAATATTTATCTCAAAACACAGTTTTAGAAGTTAACATAGGCCTAACATAGGCTGATATTGCATGTCTTTATCAGAGTTGTATTATGAATTGATATTAGAAATATAAAATTAAGTCATACAAGACCCAAGTTTTATAGTAGAAGAATTATCATAAAATGTATGTACAAATTAAACCACTTGTCTACTATAAAACTTCTTAGAGCCTCTAATATCCTAATTATTAGCATTTCTATATGCTGATATGTAGAGGTATATATCCTTTCATGTGTTACAAGAGGTAAATATATTATATTCATAGAATTTAAATTGCCATATAATATTATTAAGATATATCATTTGAGTATTGTTAAATAAGAAATAATAATGCCAAATATGACATGATGAAAACATCACTTAAAATTTCTCACTTATAATTTTTTAAATACTGACAGTGCCTACAAACTTATAGGTAGAGTTTATTTGTATATCAACCATATGCATATATAAAAAGGAAAAGATTATAGTATTAACAAAATTTTATACTTAGAATCTGACTCTGAATAATTTTTCAAACTAAGATTCATTGTTATTTTTAATACAGTATTTTTGGTGCCACCAAGAGCACTGCTGACACAATATTTCTTAAGAGTGTTTTACTGTGGTCCCTAGAATATTCTCCCAATATTTGCTACTTGCCTCTTCCTGGAAGTTTTGATATTGGCACTTTCTTGACTAAAAGCTGTGAAGAAGTTTCCAGAGATCATGCAAGGACTCAAATGGTCTGTATAGCGACTGAAGCATTCAGAACTTTCCCTTATTCCAAGAATAATAATTATGTTCATTGATATGTAGGCAAGTACAGCTGTGTCATATCTCTACTTACACATACTACACATACATACACACATACACACACACACACACACACACACACACATACAAACACACACACCATTTTAGAATCAATGGATATACAGTTTTCTCCATACTTGTTTAACCAAAAAGAATCCCTTACTTTTTGAAGAAATATCTCAATGGACTAGTATAAAATGAATCTTATTTTTGGTAAATGGTCTGTTTAATGCAGCCGTCCCCAACCTTTTTGGCACCAGGGACCATTTTTCCATGGACATGTGGGGCATGGTGACAGAGGGGGCTGTTTTGGGATGAAACGGTTTCACTTCAGATCATCAGGCATTAGTTTGATTCTCATAAGTAGCATGCAAACCAGATCCCTCACATGCACAGTTTACAACAGGGTTTGTGCTTCTATAAGGATCTAATGCCGTCACTGATCTGACAGGAGGTGGAGCTCAGGTGGTCACTTGAGTGATGGGGGAGCGGCTGGAAATGCAGACGAAGCTTCACTCTCTCACACTTGGTGCTCACCTCCTGCTGAGCGGCCCAGTTCCTAACAGGCCACAGGCCAATACCGGTTGCAGGGTTGGGGACTCCTGCTTTAATATATTCCTTCTTTGTCACTAATCAATAGTTAATATATGCTATTAATTTTTGGCATGAATCGATTTAAAAGATTGATTTTTTTCGTAGTATACAAACCTTCTGAATTATATATCATGTTTATTTCTTCTCTCCTCTGCCCTTCCTACAGCATTTAGAACACCACTTACTATACTTTAGGTGTTCAATAAAAATTCTTAGAGGAAGGCCTAGGATTGAGCATCATAGGAATTTTTCCAGCCTGTTTCTGAAACAAGTTTAATTCTTACATTCTGTATTATAACTAAAATTTTCTTCCTAGAAATGCCTATCAAAGAGATTTGCTTTTGAGTTTCAAATAAATATTTACTTTTCCTGACATACTCCAGAGATCATTACGAAAACCCTATTCCAATCTGCTGCTGTTTGCAGACTTCTCATAGTGGAATAAGGAGAACATCTGAGTTCTTATCACAGCCCTGTCATTTGCTGTCTCAGCACATTTGTTGCTCTGAGCTTCAGTTTGCCCCTAAGTCAAATGAAGACAGCACTTCTCAACTAGATTCATGGGGCTGTTGTAATAACCACTGGGAAAAAGAAAAATACCAAAATCGCTAGCCCTGCTTTTACCATGCATATTACTTTAAAATTCCAACTCTCCATTTGGCTTCAATTTTGTTATGTATCTGACATAAGCTATAAGCTCCCCAGAGAAACTTTATGAGTACCTCCAGAGTATCCTTGCCACTGAAAAACATCATTAAACAATAATACTCATGAAATTTCTGAGAACTATTCTATTGGAGATAATAACCATAAAAGTATAAACGTGGCTCCCCCTGTGGCTCAGTGAACTTCTCTATTGTGGACTTCCTAGGATATTAATTAAAATTCAAAGATTTACTTTTGTTTGCAGTAAAGACATACAGGAATAGTAATGATGAAAGCATCATTGTTAATATTAAAGAATTCTTAAAGTATAAAATTCCTTGAGTGACATTATCTTGTTGGAACTTTAAAAAGCCCTGGCATGTATCAACGTGTATTACAGATGAGAAAACTAAAGCTTCAAAAGCTTTACTTCCCAAGATAAATTGTTTTGCTCACAAATTCACAGCAGAGCTAAGGTTTTAATCTCACAGTGCTAGAGGCTTTCTTGTGCACAAGGATTTCCCAACCTCAGCACTACTGACATTATAGACTGGATAATTCTTTGTTTTAGGGGAACTTCCCTGTGCATTGTGGGATGTTTAGAGCATCCCTGGCTTTAGCTACTAGATGCCAGTAGCACGTCCCCCTACATGTGACAACAAAAATGCCTCTAGATGTTGCCAAATGTCTCGTGGGGGCAAAATTCCCCCCAGCTAAGAATCTGTCATAAATTACACCACCTTTTTTTTTTTTTTTTTTTTTTTGAGACAGGGTCTCATTCCTGTCACCCAGGCTGGAGTGCAGAGGCGCGGTCATGGCTTGCTGCAGCCTCGACTTCCTGGGCTCAAGTGATACTCCCACCTTAGCCTCTGAGTAGTTGGGACTACAGGTGCATGCCACCATGTCCTGCTAATTTTTTTATTTTTTTATGGAGACAGTGTTTCACCATGTTGCCCAGGCTAGTCATGAACTCTTGGTCTCAAGCATTCCTCCCACCTTGGTCTCCCAAAGTGCTGGGATTACAGGCATGAGCCACCACGCCCATTTCACCCCACCTTTTTACTAGTACCTGTATAAATTTTCAAATAACTTTTCTGTGCTTAATCATATGATTTAAGGTCAGATAACAATGAGTACTTTGAATCAAAGTGTATTCTTTTTCTGTGGCTGCTGTAACAAATTACCACATACTTGGTGGCTTAAAACAAGAGATTTTCTTGTCACAGTTTTGGAGGACAGAGTGAAATGAAAGTGTCAGCAGGGCCACCTTCCCCTCCAAAAGCTCTAGAGGAGAACCCTTTCTTGCCCTTTCCGGCTTCCAGTGACTCCAGGTGTTCCTTGACTTGTGGCTGCATAATGCTAATCTCTGCCTCCATTTTTACATGGGCTTCTCTTCTGTGTCTCTGCCTCTTCTGTGTCTTATAAGGATACTTGTCATTGAGTGTAGGTCCCACCAAAGAATCCAGCATGATCTCATCTTACAAAGAAAGTCTCATGACAGTTTCTAGGTGGTCTGGATAGAGGTGTTTTTTGGGAGCCACTGTTTAATTCACTACATAGATCATACTGCTTTTCCTAAGAAGTCAAAACACTTTCTAGATAATCTACCATCTCATTAAGTTCATAAATGTTCTAGAAAATAGGAAGAAACAAGTAAGAAAATGAGACACAAAGATTTAAGGACAAATTTGCTAAAGTCAGTGAGTTACAGACTTACTAAAATAACCTTTGAGTCCATGTTTAGGATCTTCCTCCATTGGATCTGTTGCATAATGGTGGAAGGAACCACCTGACTTGCCTCCTGCTGTATGAACCATAAAAATTTACAGTGACGTTCTGGTGGGAAATTGAAAAGCAAAAGAGAACATAGCTGGATTTTCAAATCCTTGTGTTGATTTTTTTTTTTAACTCAGCCGTAGGCTTCTAATATCAACAAGATTTTCTGGAACCTAGTGAAAGAAAACAAACATGGAACTCCATAAAGCCATATAATAAAGCTGCTTCCCAATGTGTAAGTGTCCTTTAAAATTTCTCCCTGTGTATGTTGCATGTTAATTTTTTTAAAATCTGTAGTTATAGAGCCATGGACAGAAATATGGAACATTTGCTTTCATAATGCACAATATTAATCACACTCTCATATACTGAGACTGATTCTGCAAAAACACCATGAGATAATGCTCACTTAACAGAGCTTGGTCACAGAGTAATGGTCTGCTGATTTCCCCCAAAATATTACATTTGATTTTTTTGATATCTCTGCATTTTCATTCTAAGTGATGTTGACATTTTAACCAGAATATCCAGTAAGTTATGAATCACCAGCAGACACCAAATGACTCAGTTATAGAATTACAACCATGATGTGTATAAAAAGGCTTTTTAAATATATCATAACTGAACAATCTCCTTCTTGATTTCTCTCACAGTAGTCATACTCTGCCTTCCAAAGGCTCTCATAAAGACGGCCAGTCACTTGCTTATTTTTCTTATATTCATTTATAACTGTGATCTGTATTCTCCAGATTATATCCTATTACATCCTTTGTCACATGTCCTAGATTTTATCTGAACATTTTTTATTTATTAAAAAGTAACATAGTCCATAGTTTAAAATTTGTTTAAATAGCATGTAGGGGTATAGGATGCAAATAGTAAGTTTCCAACCAAGCCCAGGTCTCTGTCCCAGTCCTGGAAAGTGATCTATGTTAATAGCTTTAAGTGGATGTTTTTGGAAATATTTTATATATACTGAAGTCTCCCTTTAAAGAAAGCCCTTTTCACCAAAGCACAAATCATTGTACTACAAGCATCCTCACATTTTTGTATTAGACCACACTCTCTGACAAGATTAACCCTAACCTACTCGAAATCTTCTGAGTAGATTTTACCATTTTACCATCAGACCCAGTAGGCAACGCCTCACTACTTGGTAAAAGAAGCCTATTGGCTGGGCACGGTGGCTCATGCCTGTAATCCCAACACTTTGGGAGGCTGAGGCAGGTGAATCACAAGGTCAGGAGATTGAGACCATCCTGGCCAACATGGTGAAACCCCGTCCCTACTAAAATACAAAAAAATTAGCTGGGCATGGTGGCACATGCCTGTAGTCCCAGCTACTCAGGAGGCCGAGGCAGGAGAATCACTTGAACCCAGGAGGTAGAGGTTGTAGTGAGCCAAGATTGTGCCACTGCACTCCAGTCTGGGGAGACAGAGCGAGACTCTCTCTCTCAAAAAAAAAAAAAAAAAGCCTATCTAAAAAATATATTGCTAATGAATAATATTCAGCAAATCTTGCCCTTAATGTCCTGTATATCATAGCTCACTCAAGGTTTATAAGTGCCTTTTTAATTTTATTCTCAGAGCAAAATAATTTATCTTCTTAAAATCAGATTTCAAATGACAAATCTCTTCCTTCAAAATTAAATATTCCCTGCTTTCTCTATGATGTATTTTTAGAGATCACTTAACTCTTACCTTTACTTTGATTTTACTTTGATTTTTAAGGGGTAAGATTGTGTATGTTCTTACCTATTAAAGAAAAAAACCTAAAGATATTCATAGGTCAGATTCAGATTTATACTAGATCATGATAAAGCCATACATTATAACTGTAGGAACCACCACAGGGCCTGAAAGGAATTAGGCAAGATTCAAAGCAGTGAAGGTTTACTTCTAATATCATGATATGCAATAGCATCATTAAGTATCAATATTACAATGGCACTAGAACTGTTCCTGGGCTACAGCTGCTTCATTGCCTTTTGCTACAGATTTATTATAAAAAGGAGTATGAGAAGGCCTAGTAAATGTTTTGTAATCTTGCCAAGGTGCCTGAATGCTAAGGCTGCTGCACACCCATGAGTGTACAGCAGAGATGGACAAGAGGGGTTGGGTGTGGTTAGAAAACGTGGCCTGATTCTGATTCCTTCCCGCCACCCACACACGCACATTGCACACACATGTTTTCAGTCAGAATCTTCAAGAAGCAAATACCAAGACAGAGTGATATATATAAGACATGTGCTAGGTATTCACCTGCAAGACAAACGGGGCAGAAGCTGGGAGAACAGTCAGACCTTGATGTAGCTCTGACCCCGAGTGACGGAAAGAGAAAGGGAGGAAGATTGGATGGATGTAGGGTGTAGTACATTCTAAGACCGTTTGGTGAGGCTGTGGGGATAGAGACAAGGGAAGAGGAGGGGTCCTCAAGCAAAAGTTGCCTCTCAAAGGAAGCCCTCATCTCTGATGGACAGGCCTGCCTCAGTAACCCAGCTGTGCCCAGTCATTGGCAGGAGCAGGCTGCGGAAAACATGGCCTCAGCACAAACTTGGTGATGAATTTCAGAGCCCAGTATTTGGGGTTCTTAGTAATGATGCTTCCTGCAATCTGCAATACAAGAAGCTCATTCTCCTGGCTAACACACACACTTCTCAGATGGGACCCACTACTACAAATATGTCTTAGGTTGATCTCTAGATCCATATATGTATACAGTTGAAAAATATTTGTTTTCAGAGTTTCAGCATGATTCCCCAACTCTCAGGTTGCTGTAAACAGATTTCTCTTTGTCAAGACAGCAATTGATTAAGCTAATACATGCAAAAGACCAGAATGATTTCTATTCTTCCTGCTTATTCTTCCAGAAGCTTTAACTTACCAAGCTGAATGGGTCTTTCATTGGTGGACATATTTTTATGAAGTGAAACTGACATACAAGAAATTGCACAGATTTTAAGTATAAAATTTGATGATATGATAGCCATTCATATAACCACCCCAAAAAGTTCTCTCATGCCCACTTCCAGTCAATTCTGAACTTCCCATAAACAACCACTGTTCTGATTTTTATTAGTAGAAATTAGTTTTTCCTGTTCTGGAAGTTCATATAAATGGCATCACATAGCACTTTTTTGTGTCTGTTTTTTTCACTAAATATCGATTTTCTGAGATTCATCTGTTGTTGAAAACGCAGTGCCAGTATTTTACTTTCTATTGTCTAATAGTATACCATTATATGAATATACCATTTGTTTATCCATTCTATCCTGTTGATAGGCAGGTGAATTTGGTTTGTTTCCAGTTGAAGGAGATTGTAAATGAAGCTGCTCTGAACATTCATGTGAAGTTTTTATGTGGACATGTTTTTATTTTGGGGGGGTCAATCTGAGTTAGAAAGGGAGTGTGTATTTATTTCATAAGAAAAGAATTTTCCAGTGTTTGTGTCATTTTATACTCCATAGCTGGTGGAACTTTAAGAAGTCTCATTTGATATTTTAGCCCTTCTCTCAAATCAACCCCAGCTAAGTAAAGGAGAGTTACTGGCAGGGCTAAGAGAAATAATTTGTGTATCTATTTCTTCTAGCCAAAGCATGCAGATGCTCCAAAACCCCACTCTACTATAGCAAACAGAGTTCAGGAAATACTAAATATTGCCCAAAGTTAAACAGCTGATAAGTGCAAACAGAATTCAAACCTAGCTCCATTCTCTCTACACCAAAACCAATGATCTTCCTCCTAAAGAAACTTTCAAAGTACTGAAGTAATCTCAGCTCTAACCATTAGTAAGAGACAAGAGGCAAAAAAAAACAGAGAGATTCGCAACACAGTGGCGATGTCCTCTCTATTCGCTGTGGAAGGGGAGGGTGAAAGACCACCAGCTTTCCCCTAGCATTCTTTCTCAAGTGTATTTTTCAGTACTGCCCCTTGTTTTGAGAAAAAAAAGAATGACTTTGTTAAGCACGTGCTGCTTAGTTACCTATCTGGGAACCCCAATAGGAGCCTTCTGCCTACCTCATTTTTTTCTCCTGCCTCCCCAGTTTGACCCCAGGGGGATTGTTATTGTCACTATTACTGTTACTGCCAATTAAAAGACAAGGAAACAGAATCTGTTTCCCTTATTTGTCTAGGATCACCCAGATTAGTGTGTCTTTCTCATCCCTTAGTTTTTGACTTCTGGAAAAGAGAGACTATTACTCTCTTGCTATAATACCCTCACTGCCAAGCATCCTGCAGACTAAAACCCAGGCAGACAGCGGATGGTGACTTGAATGAATGAATGGGTGGGTGGATCCCAGCCAAGTCTTAGGGCTTCAAGATCAGAGGTCTTTTCATTAGGCAGTAAATATACTAAAAACTTATTTTCCTCATTTTTAAAACCAGGAGACTGGACGGAAATAGCTCTAAGATTTTGTTCAATTCAGAGAGGCTAGGATTCCATGGGTCTGCGCCCAATACAAAGGAAAAGAATAGAATTTTCCTTTAAAGGAAAAGAATAGATTTTTTTCTCTGACAACACCTTATATTACCAATGAGACAGTTCTGAGTCCTTGAATGCAGAGAGAACCTGTGACTAATAAGTAAAAGGTCCCTTGGGATAAAGTCTGTCAAGAAACTAAAAGCTAATCCAAAGGTGACTTTGAACACATTCCCCTTCTCAAATAGCACAGGCTTGAAACCAGATTTTCACTCTTTGTGGGGTAATGAAGTTCTGAAAAGTCATTTACATGAAAAATATAAGCACCTTATTTGCATATATGATAACAGTACTTGAGGAAAAACAGAATGTAGACATATAAATTAGTTTAGGGAATACAAAGAGAAAAAAACTATGCACCACACACATAAATGAATGCTCAAAAAAAAAAAAAAAAAGCAAAAAAGAAGATCGACCACCTCTTGTTTATGCACATAAATCCAGATGGTCCCTAATAGTGCCAGGCTCTTCTCTTTGGTGCTTTATTAAACTTATTGCTGTGGCGTTCCCAAGCATTGCCACCTGCTTCGTATGGTTTTAAGCATTAGATTTGAAGACATTTCATTTTGCCAGGTCATTGTCCCTGATATCAACTAAAGGTCCTTTGCTAAAAGGGAAACTCAAAGAAATGGAGCCCTCTACTTTCTCTTCCTAAGTAGAAATCATGCATCATAAGATTCCAATCCCTGTTTACATTTTCATTCCAGACATTTAGGCAACTGATAAAAGTGCCTTTCCTTGTATGTGATATATCAACAATTCATGATTCAATCCCTTTTCTGTACTGCACATGTATAGATTTTAAAAATTTAATCTGTGGGTATAGATCACTCTGAACAGTAGGCTTCTCTGATATATCATTTTACATAATTTAATGGGAACTGCAGCTTGCAGTCCACTGGGAATATAATATTACCATCTTCAAAGTGTTCTTTTTAGATACAACACTGAGTCTCTCATCAAGCTGAATGATCTTATGCAAAATAATAATAAAAAGACCTCAAAGGTCCTTCACGTAAGCAGTTAATACCTTTAGAATAGGCTGACTGATCTCTGTTTGGGGGAAAGTTTCATTATGTGCAAATTGTGCATTCATCCTTCAATTCAGAATCCTATTGTTTCTCAAAAGAGAATAGTCTTGTTCCTGTGGAGAGTAAAATTGACCCTGTTTTTATGTCTTGTGCAGTTCCTATTAGGATACTTTAATGTGTTTCCTTGTATGTAATGACAGGAAATACCATAATTAATTTTCTGATAAGCGTTAACTCGAACTGAAAAAAAAATAAGCCAAAGACCAATTATATCATTCTAAATGGACTCTCCAACTTCAAATCCCTTCTTAATTATGTTAATGGCTTTTCATATTATTGGGGGGGAAAAAAACCTGCTCTTACACCTTGGTGCCACATGCTCTCACAATCTCCTTCCCTTCCAGGACATCTTGCTCTTCCCTCCCCAGTTCTCTGTGATCCACCATACCCATACCTGCCTTTCTCTGATTTCTCCCACAGTCTTTGCTTCCACCTACCATAGGTATTTCTAATATGCTGAAAATCTATCCCCCCACTTCTTACTCCCAGAGATACACTACTCTTTAACTGGTTAAGGATCCTCTTCCTTTAAATTTCAACTTCATGATCATTTTCCTCAGGAAAGCTCTTACCAGGTGATATGCTTTGGCTGTGTCCCCACCCAAATCTCACCTTGAATTGTAATAATCCCCATGTGTCAAGGGCAGGGCCGGGTGGAGATCATTAAATCATGGGAGCAGTTTCCCCCATACTGTTTTCCTGGTAGTGAATAAGTATCATGAGATCTGATGGTGTTATAGATGGGAGTTCCTCTGTACAAGCTCTCTTGCCTGCCACTATGTAAGATGTGCCTTTTCTCTTCCTTTGTCCTTTGCCGTGATTGTGAGGCCTCCTCAGCTATGTGGAACTGTGAGTCCATTAAACCTCCTTCCTTTATAAATTATCTGGTCTCAAGTATGTCTTTATTAGCCACATGAGAATGGACCAATACACCAGGTCTTACCAGGTCACATTTTATCATGTGTTTCTCTTTCACTATACTGATCAGAGTAGTAATTTTGCTACATTTGTGTGATTCTTTGATGAATATCGTCTTCCCCATTCCATGAGGCAAAAACCATAACCTTTTTGTGGTCATCAGTACATCTTCTGTCACACTGTGTTCAATACATATATTTATTCAAGAAACTAAAAGTTTGAAAGTTTTTTTGTTATTTAATCGACACGAAGAATAAACTTCAATGCAGAAGATCCTATGCAAGGAAAATTACAAGATACAGAGAGATGTTTCTTTCCAGTAAAGACATTGGAGGAGAACACTAGTAGAAGTCAAATGGAAGTCTAATTAATATTGGCTTTAAAGAAGAAAAATTACTCAATTTTGTTGGGGGAGTGAAATAGTCATGTACAAGTTGATTTGATGATTCTATATCAAGATCCCTGGGGTTTTGCTAGGTCATTTGTTTAAAACGACTCATTCTTCCTTTCAAGCAACAAAAGTTCAATCTCACATTCAAAAATGCCTGTAGCGCAAAGGCTGCTTCAACACTGGGACTTGAAGGAAAGTATTTATAAACCTGTGGATGAAGACATATTTTCCTCTGACTTGCCTTTGTACTCAGGACCAATAAAAGTTCTGTTTGTGCACCCTACAGGCTCTCTTAAGATAGGTACGGGCTGAGGCCTGAATGTGGCCTGTGTCTCTTTTCCACCTTCCATTGGCCAGAACTCAGTCACATGAAAGAAGGGGTCAGGAAGTTTAGAAAACCAAAATACCACAAAAGGAAAATTTGAAACAGCTAGCCAGTTTCTGCCATAGAGTTCACATCTCCCGGTCCCACATTTCCCTGTTCTGAGATGTCATTTCTTTGCATCAAAGATATTATTTTCAATCTCTATTTATGGACTTGCTGAATGTCGGCTCAACTTATAATTAATTTATTTGGTTTTCATTCCTAAGAATATTTTCTCCAACCAATGTGCTTTGTAAAATGCCGGCCACAAATCAGTTATTAACCAGGAATGGCTTTTCTCTAAGTCTGACATCCTCTGTTGTGAGTCTGCCTCATGCGCTCTCCTGCCCTGTAATAAGCAGAGGGTGCTTGAAACATTCTCTTAGGCAGGAGAAAGGAAACTAAATATGAACTTTTGATCCCCTTGAATAGAAAAATCCACTAAATGTGCCCCAGTTGCAACAACCACAAAGTATTTCTAAACATCTTATCCCCTCAGAATACAAAACATGACCAATATTTACATGTTTGTTTGCCTGCTTTTATCTTAGACCTCTAAGAAACCTGAGTCCTAAAGTGTGACTCTTCCATCACCAATATACAGCTTCCTTAGGTTCAAAAATTACTAATACAGAATGGCCTCAGATGAATCTGCATCTTAGATAAATAGCCCTGGCATTTTCAAAAGCTTCGTTTGTATTTGTGTGTATTCAGCTCGGTAGATCAGCTAACCCAAACCTTTGCACATTTTTCCAAACAGAGAAATGAGAAAAGAATTGCACTTTCATTTTATTTCAATGATAAGAAAATTAAAGTTTTTTCTATTAAAAACCTTAATATGGTCTAAAAAATTCTCAACAAATTTTTTTATCATCTGAAATGATTTTAATGGATTTTCTCTGGTATGCCATTAATACAAATCCATTTTGTTTTATTGAGGTCAAACTACGTTGCCTTGTCTTGTTCCCGAGGAGAAGGAAATGAGGTAAAAATTAGCTCACTGTGGTTGTATTCTCTTTACATTGCTGCATAAAGAGACTGCCAACTAAAGGGCAAGCTGGTAACTTGTGAAGATCAAGCACTTTATATGAAGCCAGAGTTTCTATGATGTAAGGGGAAAAATAAGAAACTGAAAAAGACAATCTATAAATAACGGAGTCTAAGAAAACAGAAGATAGAGGTTATTGAATTTTGAAAAATTTTCTTAAAAATCTGTATATTTTATGTATAAATGTGTTAATTATTAAGCTACACAGAAAGTCAACTTAATAAATAACACCAGCAGTCAATACATGTAAATAAACACCACACATATACAGTGCATATTGGGGCCTAGCATTCTTTTCTTTTTTATTAGAAAGAAAAAAAAACTATATTTTTTATATATGTTTTTATTATACTTTAAGTTCTGGGATACATGTGCAGAATGTACAGGTTTGCTACATAGGTATACAAGTGCCATGGTGGTTTGCTGCACTCATCAATCTCATCTACATTAGGTGTTTCTCCTAAGGCTATCCCTTCCCTATCCCCCGCAACGGGCCCTGGTGTGTGATGTTCCCCTGCCTGTGGCCATATGTTCTCATTGTTCAACTCCCACTTATGAGTGAGAACATGCAGTGTTCAGTTTGCTATTCCTGCGTTAGTTCTGTTGCTGTGAATGATGGTTTCAAGATTCATCCAGGTCCCTGCAAAGGACATGAACTCATTCTTTTTTATGGCTGCATAGTATTCCATGGTGCATATGTGCCACATTTTCTTTATCCAGTCTAACATTGACGGGCATTTGTTGGTTCCAAGTCTTTGCTATTGTGAATAGTACTGCAATAGACATACATGTGCGTGTGTCTTTATACTAGAATGATTTGTAATACTTTGGGTATATGCCCAGTAATGGGATTGCTGGGTCAAATGGTATTTCTGGTTCTAGACTGTTGAGGAATCACCACACTGTCTTGCACAATGGTTGAACTAATTTACATTCCCACCAACAGTGTAAAAGCATTCCTATTTCTCCACATCCTCTCCAGCATCTGTTGTTTCCTGACTTTTTAATGATTGCCATTTTAACTGGCATGGAAAGGTATCTCAATGTGGTTTTGATTTGCATTTCTCTAATGACCAGTGATGATGAACTTTTTTTCATATGTTTCTTGGCCACATAAATATCTTCTTTGAGAAGTGTCTGTTCATATCCTTTACCCAGTTTTTGATGGAGTTGTTTGGTTTTTCTTGTTTTTCTTTTTTGTAAATTTGTTTAAGTTGCTTGTAGATTCTGGATATTAGTCCTTTGTCAGATGGACAGATTGCAAAATTTTTCTCCCATTCTGTAGGTTGCCTGTTCACTTTGATGATAGTTTCTTTGGCTGTGCAGAAGCTCTTTAATTAATTTGATGCCATTTGTCACTTTTGGCTTTTGTTGCAACTGCTTTTGGTGTTTTAGTCATGAAGTCTTTGCCTATGCCTATGTCCTGTATGGTATTGCCTAGGTTTTCTTCTAGGGTTTTTACGGTTTTAGGTGTTACATTTAAATCCTTAATCTATCTTGAGTTAATTTTTGTATAAGGTGTAAAGAAGGGGTCCAATTTCAGTTTTCTCCACATGGCTAGCCAGTTTTCCCAACACCGTTTATTAAATAGGGAATCCTTTCCCCATTGCTTGTTTTTGCCAGGTTTGTCAAAGATCAGATGATTTAGATGTGTGGTGTTATTTCTGAGTCCTCTGTTCTGTTCCATTGATCTGTATCTCTGTTTTGGTACCAGTACGATGCTATTTTGATTACTCTAGCCTTGTGGTATAGTTTGAAGTCAGTTATCATGATGTTTCCAGCTTTGTTTCTTTTTTAGGATTGTCTTGGCTATACAGGCTCTTTTTTGGTTCCATATGAAATTTAAAGTAGTTTTTTTCCTAATTCTGTGAAGAAAGTCAGTGGTAGCTTGATGAGAATAGCATTGAATCTATAAATTACTTGGGTAGTATGGCCATTTTCATGATATTGATTCTTCCTATCCAAGAGAATGGAATGTTTTTCCATTTGTTTATTTTCTCTCTTATTTCCTTGAGCAGTGGTTTGTAGTTCTCCTTGAAGAGGTCCTTCACATCCCTCGTTAGTTATATTCCTAGGTATTTTATTCTCTTTGTAGCAATTGTAAAAAGGAGTTTGCTCATGATTTGGCTCTTTGTCTATTACTAGTGCATAGGAATGCTTGTGATTTTTGCACATTGATTTTGTATCCTGAGACTTTGCTGCAGTTGCTTATCAGCTTAAGGAGAGTTTAGGCTGAGACAATGGGGTCTTTTAAATATACAATCATGTCATCTGCAAACAGAGATAATTTGACTAACTTCTTCCTTTTTAAATACCCTTTATTTCTTTCTCTTGACTGATTGCCCTGGCCAAAACTTCCAATACTATGTTGAATAGGAGTGGTGAGAGAGGGTATCCTTGTCTTGTGCTGATTTTCAAAGGGAATGCTTCCAGCTTTTGTCAATTCAGTATGACACTGGCTGTGGGTTTGTCATAAATACATCTTATTATTTTGTGATATGTTCCATCAAAACCTAGTTTATTGAGAGTTTTTAGCAAGAGGGGTGTTAAATTTTATTGAAGGCCTTTTTGTATCTATTGAGATAATCATGTGGTTTTTGTCATTGGTTCTGTTTATGGATTACATTTATTGATTTGTGTATGTTGAACCAGCCTTGCATCCCAGGAATGAACCTGACTTTTTCATGGTGGATAAGCTTTTTGATGTGCTGCTGGATTCTGTTTTATTGAGGATTTTTGCATCAATGTTCATCAGAGATACTGGCCTGAAATTTTCTTTGTTGGTACCAGGATGATAATGGCCTCATAAAATGACTTAGGGAGGAGTCCCTCTTTTTCTATTGTTTGAAATAGTTTCAAAAGGAATGATAGCAGTTCTTCTTTGTACCTCTGGTAGAATTCGGCTGTGAATCTGTCTGGTCCTGGGCTTTTTTGTGGTAGGCTATTAATTACTGTATCAATTTCAGAACATGTTATTGGTCTATTCAGGGATTTGACTTCTTCCTGGTTTAGTCTTGGGAGGGTATATGTGTCCAGGAATTTAGCCATATCTTCTAGATTTTCCAGTTTATTTGCATAAAGGTATTTATAATATTCTCTGATGGTATTTTGTATTTCTGTGGGATTAGTGGTGATTTTCTCTTTATCATTTGTGTCTATTTGATTTTTCTCTCTTTTCTTTTTTATTAATTGGGCTAGTGGTCTATCTGTTCTGTTAATCTTTTCCAGAAACCAGCTCCTAGATTCACCGATTTTTTTGAAGGGTTTTTCATGTCTCTATCTCCTTCAGTTCTGCTCTGATCTTAGTTATTTCTTGTCTTCTGCTAGCTTTTGAATTTGTTTGCTCTTGCTTATCTAGTTCCTTTCATTGTGATGTCAGGGTGTCAATTTTAGATCTTCTTGCTTTCTCATGTGAGCATTTTAGTGCTATAAATTTTCCTCTAAACACTGCTTTAGCTGTGTCCCAGAGATTCTGGTACATTGTGTCTTTGTTATTATTGGTTTCAAAGAACTTTGTTATTTCTGCCTTAATTCATTATTTACCCAGTAGTCATTGAGGAGCAGGTTGTTTAAGTTCCATGCAGTTGTGCGATTTTGAGTTAGTTTCTTAATCCTGAGTTCTAATTTGATTTCCCTGTGGTCTGAGAGACTGTTATTTCTGTTCTTTGGCATTTGCTGAGGAATGTTTTACTTCCAATTATATGGTCAGTTTTAGAATAAGTGCTATGTGGTGCTGAAAAGAATGTATATTCTGTGGATTTGGGGTGAAGAGTTCTGTAGATGTCTATTAGGTCTGCCTGGTCCAGAGCTGAGTTCAAGTCCTTGTTAATTTTCTGTCTCATTGATCTCTCTAATATTGACAATGTCTAATATTGATGGTGGAATGTTAAAGTCTCCCACTATTATTGTATGGGAGTCTAAGTCTCTTTGTAGATCTCTAAGAACTTGGTTGATGAATCTAGGTGCTCCTGTATTGGGTGCATATATATTTAAGATAGTTAGCTCTTTTTATTGCAGTGATCCCTTTACATTATGTAATGCTCTTCTTTGTCTTTTTTAATCTTTGTTGGTTTAAAATCTGTTTTGTCAGAGACTAGGATTACAACCCCTGTTTTTTGTTGTTGTTGTTTTGTTTTTTGCTTTCCATTTCCTTGGTAAATATTCCTCCATTCTTTTATTTTGAGCCTATGTGTGTTTCTGCACGTGAGATGGGTCTCCTGAATACAGCACATCAATGGGTCTTGACTCTTTATCCAATTTGCCAGTCTGTGCCTTTTAACTGGGGCATTTAGCCCATTTACATTTAAGTCAAAATTGTTATGTGTGAATTTGATCGCATCATTATGATGCTAGCTGGTTATTCTGCCCATCAGTTGATGCAGTTTCTTCATAGTGTTGATGGTCTTTACATTTTGGGGTTTTTTGTTTTTTTTTTCCTGTGACTGCTGGCTTTTCCTTGCCATATTTAGTGCCTCCTTCAGGAGCTCCTGTAAGACAGGCCTAGTGGTGACAAAATCCCTCAGCATTTGCTTGTCCAAAAAGGATTTTATTTCTCCTTTACTTAAGAAGCTTAGTTTGACTGGATGTGAAATTATGTGTTGAAAATTCTTTTCTTTAAGAAAATTGAATGTTGGCCCTCTCTTCTGGCTTGCAGGGTTTTTGCAGAGATACCAGCTGTGAGTCTGATGGGCTTCCCTTTGTGGGTAACCCGACCTTTCTCTCTGGCTGCCCTTAACATTTTTTCTTTCATTTCAACATTGGTAAATCTGACGATTATCACATAATTTGTGATGTTTTTGTGATGTTCTCTGTATTTCCTGAATTTGAATGTTGGCCTGCCTTGCTAGGTTGGGGAAGTTCTCCTGGATAATATCCTGAAGTATGTTTTCCTACTTGGTTCCATTCTCCCAGTTACTTTCTGGTACACCAATCAAACTTAGGTTTGATCTTTCCACATAGTCCCATATTTCTTGGAGGCTTTGCTTGTTTCTTTTCTTTCTTTTTCTCTAACCTTGTCTTCACACTTTATTTCATTGAGTTGATCTTCAATCTCTGATATCCTTTCTTCTGCTTGATCAGTTTGACTATTGATGCTTGTGTATGCTTCACAAAATTTTGTGCTGTGTTTTTCAGCTCCATCAAGTCATTTATGTTCTTCTCTAAACTGGTTATTCTAATTAGTAATTCCTCTAACCTTTTTTCAAGGTTCTGAGCTTCCTTGCATTGGGTTAGAACATGCCCATTTAGCTCAAAGAAATGTGTTATTACCCACCTTCTGAAGCCTACTTTTGTCAATTCATCAAACTCATTCTCTATCCAATTTTGTTGCCTTGCTGGCGAGAAGTTGTGATCCTTTGGAAGAGAAAGGGAATTCTGATTTTTGGAATTTTCAGCCTTTTTGAGGTGGTTTTTCCTCATCTTTGTGGATTTATCTACCTTTGGTCATTGCTGTTGGTGACCTTCGGATGGAATTTTTGTGTGACCATCCTTTTTGTTGACGTTGATGCTACTGCTTTCTGTTTCTTAGTTTTCCTTCTAACAGGTCCCTCTTCTGCAGGTCTGCTGGATTTTGCTGTGGGTCCATTCCAGACCTTGTTAGCCTGGGTTCCCCTTTCTGTGTCCATGCATCATTGTTCAACACCCACTTATGAGTGAGAACATGTAGTGTTTGGTTTTCTGTTCTTGTGTCAGTTTGCTGAGAATGATGATTTCCAGATTCATTCATGTCCCTGCAAAGGACATGAATTCATCCTTTCTTATGACTGCATAGTATTCCATGGTGTATATGTGTCACATTTTCTTATCCAGTCTATCTTTGATGGGCATTTGGGTTGGTTCCAAGTCTTTGCTATTGTGAACAGTAGGGCAATGAACATACATGGGCAAGTGTCTTTATAATAGATTGATTTATAATCCTTTGGATATATACCCAGTAATGGGATTGCCGGGTCAAATGGAATTTTTATTTCTAGACCCTTGAGGAATTACCACACTGTCTTCCACAATGGTTGAATTAACTTACACTCCCACCAACAATGTAAAAGTGTTGCTATTTCTCCACATCCTCTCCAGCATCTGTGGTCTCCAGATTTTTTAATGATCACCATTCTAACTGGCATGAGATGGTATCTCAATGTGGTTTTGATTTGCATTTCTCTAATGACCAGTGATGATGAGCATTTTTTCATCTGTTGTTGACCACATAAATGTCTTCTTTTGAAAAGTGGTCTGTTCATATCTTTCATGCATTATTTGATGGGGTTTTTTCTTGAATATTTTCTTTTAGTTCTTTGTAGATTCTGGATATTAGCCCTTTGTCAGATGGGAAGACTGCAAAAATTTTTCCTCGTTCTGTTGGTTGCTAGTTCACTCTAAGATTATTATTATTTTTTTTTTTTCCTGTGCAGAAGCTCTTGAGTTTAATTAGATCCCATTTGTCTATTTTGGCTTGTGTTGCCAGTGCTTTTGGTGTTTTAGTCATGAAATCCTTGCCTATGCCTATGTCCTGAATGGTATTGCCTAGGCTTTCTTCTAGGGTTTTTATGGTGTTAGGTCTTATGTTTAAGTTTTTAATCCATCTGGAGTTAATTTTAGTGTAAGATCTGAGGAAGGCGTCCAGTTTCAGCTTTCTGCACATGGCTAGCTAGTTTTCCCAACGCTATTTATTAAACAGGGAATCCTTTCCCAATTGCTTGTTTTTGTCAGGTTTGTCAAAGATCAAATGGTTGTAGATGTGTAGCATTACTTCTGAGGCCTCTGTTCTGTTCCATTGGTCTCTATCTCTGTTTTGGTACCAGTACCATGCTGTTTTAATTACTGTAGCCTTGTAGTATAGTTTGAAGTCAGGTAGCATGATGCCTCCAGCTTTGTTCTTTTTGCTTAGGATTGTCTTGGCTATGTGGGCTCTCTTTTGGTTCCATATGAAGTTTAAGGTGTTTTTTCCAGTTCTGTGAAGAAGGTCAATGGTAGTTTGATGGGGATAGCACTGAATGTATAAATTATTTCACAATATTGATTCTTCCTAATCATGAGCATGAAATGTTTTTCCATCTGTTTGTGTCCTCTCTTATTTCCTTGAGCTGTGGTTTGCTGTTCTCCTTGAAGAGGTCCTTCACATCCTTTGTGAGTTGTATTCCTAGGTATTTTATTCTCTTGGTACCAATTATGAGAGCTCATGATTTGGCTCTCTGTTTGTGTTACTGATGTCTAGGAATGCTTGTGATTTTTGCACTTTGATTTTGTATCCTGAGACTTTGCTGCAGTTGCTTACCAGCTTAAGGAGATTTTGGGCTGAGAAGATGGGTTCTTCTAAATATACAATCATGTCATCTGCAAATAGAGACAATTTGACTTCCTCTTTTCCTATTTGAATACACTTTATTTCTTTTCCTTGACTGATTTTTCTGGCTAGAACTTCCAATACTATGTTGAATAGGAATAGGGAGAGAGGGAACCCTTGTCTAGTGCCAATTTTCCAAGGGAATGCTTCCAGTTTTTGCCCATTCAGTATGATATTGGCTATGGGTTTGTCATAAATAGCTTTTATTATTTTGAGATACGTTCCACTGATGCCTATTTCATTAAGAGTTTTTAGCATAAAGGCTGTTAAATTTTGTTGAAAGCCTTCTCTGCATCTATTAAGATAATCATGTGGTTTTTGTCTTTGGTTCTGTTTATGTGATGGATTACGTTTATAGATTTGTGTATGTTGAACCAACCTTGCATCCCTGGGATGAAGCCTCCTTGATTGTGATAGATAATCTTTTTGATGTGCTGTTGCACTTAGTTTGCCAGTATTTTATTGATGATTGCTTCGATTTTCATCGTAGATACTGGCCTGAAATTTTCTTTTTTAGTTGTATCTCTGCCAGGATTTGGTATCAGGATGATGTTCATCTCATAAAATGAGTTAGGGAGCATTCCATTTTTTTGCATTGTTAGCAATAATTTCAGAGGGAATAGTGCCAGTTCCTCTTTGTACATCTGGTAGAATTCAGCTGTGAACCCATCTGGACTTGGACTTTTTTTGGTTGGTAGGCTATTAATTGCTGCCTCTACTTGAGACCTTGTTATTGGTCTATTCAGGGATTCAACTTCTTCCTGGCTTAGTCTTGCGAGGGTATACTTGTCCAGGAATTTATCCATTTTTTCTAGATTTGCTGGTTTATATGCATAGAGTTGTTTGTAGTAATCTCCGATAGTAGTTTGTATTTCTGTGGAATCCATGGTGATATCCCCTATATCGTTTTTTACTGCATCTATTTGATTCTTCTCGCTTTTCTTTTTACTTAGTCTGCTACCAGTCTAACTATTTTGTTGATCTTTTCAAATAACAAGCTCCTGGATTTGTTGATTTTTTTTTAAAGATTTTTTGTGTTTCTATCTCCTTCAGTTCTGCTCTGATCTTAGTTATTTCTTGTCTTCTATGAGCTTTTGAGTTTTTTTTATCTTGCTTCTCTAACTCTCAATTTTGATAATAGGATGTCGATTTTAGATCTTTCCTTGCTTCTGATGTGTGCATTTATTGCTATAAATTTCCCTCTAGACACTGTTTTAAATGTGTCCCAGAGATTATGACACTGTGTATTCATTCTCCTTGGTTTAAAAGAACATCTTTATTTCTGTCTTCATTTCATTGTTTATCCAGTGAACATTCAAGAGCCAGTTGTTCAGTTTCCATGAAGTTGTGCGGTTCTGAGGTAGTCCAATTTGCCAGTCTGTGTCTTTTGATTGGGGCATTTAGCTTGTTTACAGTTAAGGGTTAATATTGTTATGTGTGAATTTGATCCTGCCATTTTGATGGTAGCTAGTTGTTTTGCCTGTTAGTTGAGGCAGTTTCTTCATTGTGTCGATGGTCTTTACCAGTTGGTATATTTTTGCAGTGGCTGGTACTGGTTGTTTCTTTCCATGTTTAATGCTTCCTTCAGGAGTTCTCTGCAAGGCAGGCCTGGTGGTGATAAAATCTCTCAGCAATTGCTTGTCTGTAAAGGATTTTATTTTTCCTTCACTTATGAAGCTTAGTTTGGCTGGATATGAAATTCTGGGTTGAAAGTTTTTTTTTGGGTACCCACCATCACCTTGCCTCTTAAAGCTAAGAACTTGGAAAAGCAAATTTACTGTAACATACGTGTGTCTATGCAGCTTAAGTGAGATTTCAGCAGATCCTGTGTGTGTGTGTGTGTGTGTGTGTGCGTTAGACAGGGTCTGGCTGTGTTGTCCAGGCTGGAGTGCAGTGACACAATCTCATTTCATTGATACCTCTGCCTCCCAGGTTCAAGTGAGTCTCCTGCCTCAGCCTCCCAAGCAGCTGAGATTACAGGCAATTTCCACCAGAAACAATCACATGAAGAGTTCACAGGAATCATCTGCCAGTCCTGCAAACTTGAACACATCACTCATCCTTCTGCTGAAACCAAAGAAAAGGGGTTTCTCAATAGATCCAAGATGGCCAAATAGGAACAGCTCTAGAGTGCAGTCCCCCAGTGACAACAACACAGAGGGTGAGTGATCACCACATTTCCAAACGAGTTTTTACTGCCCACAGACCAGGAGATTCCCAGGCTGAAAAGTGCCACGAGTTTCCAGCATGGCTGTTTCAGCCAGCACAGTGGGTCTCCACACAAAAACTCACACAAATCTGGGTGGCTGTTTCAACTGGTGCCTGGAACGCCTGGGAAACAAAGCTGCCCATTCAACTGAAATAAAAGGGGGCTCTGAAACAGGGAGACAGGTGATCTTGTTTGGCAGGTCCCACCTCCACAAAGACCAGCAATCTGAAACGCGCTGGATTGAGAGTTTCGCAGCAAGTGCAGCTGGACCTGGGATAGTCCAGCTCTGTCGGGGGAAGGGCGTCTGCCATTACTGAGCCAGTCCACCACTACCAAGGCAGTCTGCCATTAATAAGGCTGTCACCATTACCAAGGCAGTCTGCCATTACCGAGGCAGTCCGCCATTACTGAGGCAGACCATCATCACTATACCTCTGAAAACAAAACCACAAGGAAGTTCACACAACAGCTGGGCAGAGTCCACAACAGCTCAGCAATGCCTCTGCTGGCAAACTGTGACGAGGCTACCTCATTACTGGGCAGAGCATCTCTGAAAAAAGGCAGCAGCATGTCAGGAACTTATAAATAAAGCCCCCACCTTCCCAGGACAGGGCACCTGGGAAAAAGGTGGTTATGAGTTCTGCTGCAGCAGACTTAAACATACCTGCCCAGCAGATCTGAATGGAACAACAGAGCTCCCCAGCACAGCACTTGAGCTCCTACAAGGGACAGACTGTTTCAAGCAGTTCCCTGACGCCTGTGTATCCAAAGAGACAACTCATAAAGGAAAGCTCAGACTGACATCTGGTGGGTATCCTTCTGGGACGAAGATAACAAAAGAAGAAACTGGCAGAAACCATTACTGTTCTGCAGCCGCTGCAGGTGATCCCTAGGCAAGCAGGGTCTAGTGTGGACCTCCAGCAGTCCTACAGCAGAGGGGCCTGACTGTTAGAAGAAAAACTAAAAAACAGAAAGAAATAACTTCAACATCAACAAAAGGACATCCACTCAAAGAGCTCATCCGAAAGTCACCAACTACAAAGACCAGAGGTAGATAAATCCACAAAGATGGGAAGAAACCAGTGCAAAAAGGATTAAAGCAACCAAAACCAGAACACCTCTCCTCCTCCAAGAGATCACAACTCCTCACCAGCAAGGAAACAGAGCTGGATGGACAATGAGTCTGATGAACTGACAGAAACGGACTTCAGAAGGTGGGTAATAACAAACTTCTCTGAGCTAAAAGAACATGTTCTAACCCAATGCAAAGAAACTAAGAACCTTGAAAAAGGTTTGACGAAATGCTAACGAGAATTAACAGCTTAGAGAAGAATATAAATGACTTGATGGAGCTGAAAAACACAACACGAGAACTTTGCAAAGCATACACAAGTTTCAATAGCCAAATCAACCAAGCAGAAGAAAGGATATCAGAGATTGAAGACCAACTCAATGAAATAAAATGAGAAGGCAAGATTAGAGAAAGAGTGAAAAGAAATGAACGAAGCCTCCAAGAAGTATGGGATTATGTGAAAAGACCTAATCTATATTTGATCGGTGTACCTGAATGTGACAGAGAGAATGAATCCAAGCTGGAAAACACTCTTCAGGATATTATCCAGGAGAACTTCCCCCAACCTAGCAAGGCAGGCCAACATTCAAGTCCAGGAAATACAGAAAACACCACAGAAATATTCCTGAAGAAGAGAAACCCTAAGGCACATAATCATCAGATTCACCAGGGCTGAAATGAAGGAAAAAATGCTAAGGCAGCCAGAGAGAAAGGTCGGGTTACTCACAAAGGGAAACCCATCAGACTCACAGTGGATCTCTCAGCAGAAAGCCTACAAGCTAGAAGAGAGTGGGGGCCAATATTCAACATCCTTACAGAAAAGAACTTTCAACCTAGAATTTCAAATCCAGCCAGACTAAGCTTCATAAGTGAAGGAGAAATAAAATCCTTTATGAACAAGTAATTGCTGAGAGATTTCCTCACCACCAGGCCTGCCTTACAAGAGCTCCAGAAAGAAGCATTAAACATAGAAAGGAATAACCAGTACCAGCCACTCCAAAAACGTACCAAATGGTAAAGAGCATTGACACAAAGAAGAAACTGAGTCAACTAACAGGAAAAACAACCAGCTAGCATCAAATTGGCAGGATCAAATTCACACATAACAATATTAACCTTAACTGTAAACGAGCTAAATGCCCCAATCAAAAGACACAGACTGGCAAATTGGATAAAAAGTCAAAACCCATTGGTGTGCTGTATCCAGGAAACCCATCTCATGTGCAAACATACACCTAGGCTCAAAATAAAGGGATGGAGGAAGATTTACCAAGGAAATGGAGAACAAAAAAAGCAGGAGTTGCAATCCTAGTCTCTGATAAAATAGACTTTAAACCAACAAAGATCAAAAGAGATGAAGAAGGGCATTACATAATGATAAAAGGATCAATGCAACAAGAAGAGCTAACTATCCCATATATATATGCACCCAATACAGGAGCACCCAGATACATGAAGCAAGTTCTTAATGACCTACAAAGAGACTTAGACTCCCACACAATAATAGTGGGAGACTTTAACACACCACTGTCAATATTAGACAGATCAACAAGAAAGAAAATTAACAAGGATATCCAGGACTTGAACTCAGATCTGGACCAAGCAAACCTAATAGACATCTACAGAACTCTCCACCCCAAATCCACAGAATATACATTCTTCTCTGCACCACATGACACTTACTCTAAAACTGACCACTTAATTGGAAGTAAATCACTCCTCAGCAAATGCAAAAGAACAGAAATCATAACAACCAGTCAGACCACAGTGCAATCAATAGAATTCAGGATTAAGAAACTAACTGAGAACCACACAACTTCATGGAAACTGAACTGGCTCTTGAATGTTGACTGGATAAACAATGAAATGAAGGCAGAAATAAAGATGTTCTTTTAAACCAAGGAGAATGAATACACAATGTACCAGAATCTCTGGGACACATTTAAAGTAGTGTCTAGAGGGAAATTTATAGCAATAAATGCACACATGAGAAGCAAGGAAAGATCTAAAATTGACATCCTATCGTCAAAATTGAGAGCTAGAGAAGCAAGATCAAAAAACTCAAAACCTAGCAGAAGACAAGAAATAACTAAGATCAGAGCAGAACTGAAGGAGACAGAGACACAAAAAACGCTTCAAAAAACCAATAAATCCAGGAGCTGGTTTTTTGAAAAAGTCAACAAAATAGACAGACCACTAGCCAGATTAATAAAAAAGAAAACAGAGAAGAATCAAATACATGCAATAAAAAACGATATAGGGGATATCACCACAATTCCACAGAAATACAACCTAACATCAGAAATTACTACAAGCAATTCTATTTACATAAACCAGTAAACCTGGAAGAAATGGATAAATTCCTGGACACTTGCACCCTCCCAAGCCTAAACCAGGAAGAAGTTGAAACCCTGAATAGACCAATAATAAAGTCTGACATAGAGGCAACAATTAATAGTCTACCAACCAAAAAAATCCCAGGTCCAGATGGGTTCACAGCCAAATTCCACCAGACATACAAAGAGGAGCTGGTACCACTCCTTCTGAAACTATGCCAAACAATCCAAAAAGGGGGAATCCTGGCTGGGCGCGGTGGCTCACACCTGTAATCCCAGCACTTTGGGAAGCCGAGGTGGGCGGATCATGAGGTCAAGAGCTCAAGACCATCCTGGCCAACATGGTGAAACCCTGTCTCTACTAAAAAATACAAAAATTAGCTGGGCATGGTGGCACGCGCCTGTAGTCCCAGCTATTCGGGAAGGCTGAGGCAGGAGAAGTGCTTGAACCCAGGAAGTGGAGGTTGCAGTGAGCTGAGATCATGCCACTGCACTCCAGCCTGGTGCTTGGCAACACAGCAAAAAAAAAAAATAAAAAGAGGGAATCCTTCTCAAATAATTTTATGAGACCAACATCATCCTGATACCAAAACCCAGCAGAGACTCGACAAGAAAAGAAAACTTCAGGCCAATATCCATGATGAACATAGATGCAAAAATCTTCAATAAAATACTGGCAACCAGTTGCAACAGCACATCAAAAAGCTTCTCCATCACGATTCAGTAGGCTTCATCCCAAGGAGGCAAGGCTGGTTCAATATACACAAGTCTACAAACGTAATCCACCACATAAACAGAACCAAAGACAAAAACCACATGATTATCTCAATAGATGCAGAGAAGGCCTTCGACAAAATTCAACAGCACTTTATGCTAAAAACTCTCAGGAAACTAGGTATTGATGGAACGTATCACAAAATAATAAAAGCTATTTACAACAAACCCACAGCCAATATCATACCGAATGGGCAAAAACTGGAAGCATTCCCTTTGATATATGGCACTAGAGAAGGATGCCTTCTCTCACCATTCCTATTCAATATAGTATTGAAAGTTCTAGCCAGAGCAATCAGGCAAGAAAAAGAAATAAAGCGTATTCGATTAGGAAAGGAGGAAGTCAAATTGTTTCTATTTGCAGATGACATGATTGTATATTTAGAAGACCCCATAATCTCAGACCAAAATCTCCTTAAGCTGATAAGCAACTTCAGCAAAGTCTCAGGATTCAAAACCAAAGTGCAGAAATCACAAGCATTCCTAAACACCAATAACAAACTAAAAGAGAACCAAATCAAAAGTGAACCCCCGATTCACAATTGCTACAAAAAGAATAAAATATCTAGGAATACAACTAACAAAGGATGTAAAGGAGCACTTCAAGGAGAACTACAAACCACAGCTCAAGGAAATAAGAATGGACACAAACAGATGGAAAAACATTCCATGCTTATGGTTAGGAAGAATCAATATTGTGAAAATGGCCATACTGCCCAAAGTAATTTACAGATTCAATGCTATCCCCCATCAAGCTACCTATGACCCTCTTTACAGAACTGGAAAAAACCACCTTAAACTTCATATGGAACCAAAAGAGTGCCTGCATAGCCAAGACAATCCTAAGCAAAAAGAACAAAGCTGGAGGCATCATGCTACCTGACTTCAAACTATACTACAAGGCTACAGTAGTCAAAACAGCATGGTACTGGTACCAAAACAGAGATATAGACCAATGGAACACAACAGAGGGCTCAGAAGTAATGCTACACATGTACAACCATCTGATCTTTGACAAACCTGACAAAAACAAGCAGTTGGGAAAGGATTCCCTGTTTAATCAATGGTGTTGGGAAAACTGGCTAGCCATGTGCAGAAAGCTGAGACTGGACCCCTTCCTAGACCTTACACTAAAATCAACTCCAGATGGATTAAAGACTTAAACATAAGACCTAACACCATAAAAACCCTAGAAGAAAGCCTAGGCAAAACCATTCAGGACATAGGCATAGGCAAGGATTTCATGACTAAAACACCAAAAGCATTGGCAACAAAAGCCAAAATAGACAAACAGGATCTAATTAAACTCCAGAGCTTCTGTACAGCAAAAGAAACAATCAGAGTAAACTGGTAACCAACAGAATGGGAAAAATTTTTTGCAATCTACCCATCTGACAAAGGGCTAATATCCAGAATCTACAAAGAACTAAAACAGATTTACAAGAAAAAAACAAACAAGCCCATTCAAAAGTGGGCAAAGGATATGAACAGACACTTTTCAAAAGAAGACATATATGAGGCCAACAAACATATGAAAAAATGCTTATCATCACTTAGAGAAATGCAAATCAAAACCACATTGAGATACCATCTCATGCCAGTTAGAATGGTGATCATTAAAAAATCTGGAGACAATAGATGCTGGAGAGGATGTGGAGAAATAGAAACACTTTTACACTCTTAGTGGGAGTGTAAATTAGTTCAACCATTGTGAAAGACAGTATGGCAATTCCTCAAGGACCTAGAAACAGAAATTCCATTTGACCCAGCAATCCCATTACTGGGAATATATCCAAAGGATTATAAATAATTATATTATAAAGACACATGCACAGGCATGTTCATTGTGGCATTGTTTACAATAGCAAAGACCTGGAACCAACACAAATGCCCATCGATGATAGACTGGACAAGGAAAATGTTGCACATATACACCATGGAATACTATGCAGCCATAAAAAAGGATGAGTTCATGTCCTTTGCAGGGACATCGATGAATCTGGAAACCATCATTCTCAGCAAACTGACACAAGAACAGAAAATCAAACACCGCATGTTCTCACTCGCAGGTGGGTGTTGAACAGTGAGAACTCAGAGACACAGGGAGGGAGCATCACACACTGGGGTCTGTTAGAGGGGACAAGGCGGGTGGGGAGGTTGGGGAGGGATAACATGGGAGAAATGCCAGATATAGGTGACAGGGTGATGGAGGCAGCAAACCACATTGCCAACCCTGGTGGCATTTTTTCCTTCATTCAACCCTGGTGAATCTGACGATTATGTGCCTTGGGGTTGCTTTTCTTGAGGAGTATTTTTGTGGTGTTTTCTGTATTTCCTGGACTTGAATGTTGGCCTGCCTTCCTAGACTGGGGAAGTTCTCCTGGATAATATCCTGAAGAGTGTTTTCAAGCTTGGATTCATTCTCCCTGTCACATTCAGGTACACTGATCAAACATAGATTAAGTCTTTTCACATAATCCCATACTTCTTGGAGGCTTTGTTCATTTCTTTTCACTCTTTTTCTCTCATCTTGCCTTCTCATATTATGTCATTGAGTTGGTCTTCAATCTTTGATATCCTTTCTTCTGCTTGGTTGATTCAGCTATCGAAACTTGTGTATGCTTCACAAAGTTCTTGTGCTGTTTTCCAGCTCAATCAAGTCATTTGTGTTCTTCTCTAAGCTGGTTACTCTAGTTAGCATTTTGTCAAACCTTTTTTCAAGGTTCTTAGTTACTTTGCATCAGGTTAGAACATGTTCATTTAGCTCAGAAAAGTTTGTTATTACCCATCTTCTGAAGCCTACTTCTGTTAATTCATCGAACTCATTCTTCATCCAGTTTTGTTTCCTTGCTGGCAAGGAGTTGTGATTCCTTGGAGGAGGAGAGGCATTCTAGTTCTTGGTGATTTCTTCCTTTTTTCACTGTTTTTTTTTTTCCCCCATCTTGATGGATTTATCTACCTTTGGTCTTTGTAGTTGGTGACTTTCAAAGAGAGTCTCTGAGTAGACATCTTTTCTGTTGATGTTGAAGCTATTTCTTTCCGTTTTTTAGTTTTCCTTATAACAGTCAGGCCTCTCTGCTGCAGGACTTCTGGAGGTCCACTCCAGACCTGGCTTGCCTGCGAATCACCTGCAGGGGCTGCAGAAAAGTAAGGGTTCTCTGCCTGTTTCTTCTTCTGGTATCTTCATCACAGAAGGGTACCTGCCAGATGTCAGTAAGAGCTCTACTTTATGAGGTGCCTCTTTGGATATACAAGGGTCAGGGAACTGCTTGAGGAGGCAGTCTGTCCCTTATCAGAGTTCGAATGCTGTGCTGGGAGCTCCGTTGTTCAATTCACATCTGCTGCGCAGGGATGTTCAAGTCTGCTGCAGTGGAGCTCACAACCGCCTCTTTTCCCAGGTGCTCTGTCCCAGGAAGATGTGGCTTTATTTATAAGTCCCTGATGTGCTGCTGCCTTTTTTCAGAGATGCCCTGTCCAGCAAGGAGGGAGTCTAGTCACAGTCTGACTACAGAGGCATTGCTGATCTGCCACGGGCTCTGTCCAGCTGCTGTGTAAACATCCTTGAGGTTTTGTTTACACAGGTAAGGTAAGAACTGCCTCAGTAATGGCAGACTGCCTCAGTAACAGCGGACTGTCTTGGTAACAGCAGACTGCCTCAGTAATGGCAGACACCCATCCCTGGTCAAGCTCAAACTGCTACGCTGGCTGCAAAACTCTCAAGCCAGGGCATTTCAGATTGCTGGTCTTTGTGGGGGTGGGACCTGATGAGACAGATCACCTGCCCTCAGCCTCCTCTTTTTCAGAGGAATGTGTGGCTCTGTCTTGTAGGTGTTCCAGGCACCAGTTAAAACAGCTGCCCAGATTTGTGCAGGGGGTTTTGTGCTGGAAACTTGTGGCGCTTGTTGGCCAGTGGGAATGTCCTGGTCTGTGGGCTGTAAAGACTGCCGGAGAAGTGCAGTATCTGAACTATAGTGCCAGAGTGGCTGGAAAAGTTCCCCGATGGCCTCTGTTGGGTAACAGGGGGTGTCTTCCAGTCTGCTGCACTTACCTCGGTTGGAAATGCAGCAACCACTCACCCTCTGTGTCGCTCTTGCTGGGAACTGCACTCCAGAGCTGTTCCTATTTGGCCATCTTGGAGGGGCTCTCCTCCATTCTATCTTTCTTATAGTTGGAGGGACTAGAAAGCTTAAAAGTAAATGTTTAGATTCCCTTGTATCTAAGATTCTTGGTGCAAATTAGAGTATGCCAATTGGATACACCTATGTACCATTTGGGAGAAAAAAATTAAGGTGAAGAAACTGTCCTGTTTCTTTTTCATTTTTCCTTGTCAGCATACAGTGCCATGGAAATGAGAGCTGGTATCAGCAATGATCAGCAGTGATCCAGGATTTGTCAGCTGTCTAGGTGCTAAGAGATGATTGCTTACTTAATCAATTTCTTCTGACTTTCTAATCTTTGGATCACAGCTGTGGGTCCATTTTCCACATTCCTGGGTGATGAGAGGATGTTGTCTCCTTCAGCTGCTTTATTACAGATTTGCTTTATTATAGATCATTGGGATGTGTGCGTGAACTCGTAGCACCACTTACGATGTGACAGGTTTTAGAACCCTGAAATAAATTATGAGCTCTTCTAGATATCTTTCCTGGAGGTCCATCTTAGAACCCATTTCTTTCCCTCTAATAATTTATAAGCATCAGATTTCATGTACTCAGTCCCTAATTAAAAGACATGGAGTATTTTTGTTTCTTACACTAAACACTGCCCGATGCAATGTATGACATTTATGCACTTTTTCAGTGTGTTAAACTGTTCTCCATGTAGTTCTTTTGCCTGTGTCTGTGCTGGCTGTTTCAACTAAGCCCTCGTAGGTAAAGGCAGCAAGTATGACTTCCTAAAAGTCAGCTCACATTTTCCCTCAAAATAATTCGGTTTCCTCCAAAGCTTCTACTACCAATGTTCTGTCACTGTCCAAGATATTCTAGGAATGTATTGGCCAAAGTTCTTTCTCCCCTAAATCTTTTTAATTTCAGCTTAGTTTCTCATGTTATTTGCTTTATATTCCTACATATACTTCTTTCTCTCAACCCTAATACCACTGTTATGTTCAAGATATTTAATGATATGTATTTACTGTAACTTTGATGAAGCTATATCTTCCCTTTTTCATCTTGGGTATATATAAATTTTATAGTAAAGCCCTCTACTTTGGGTTTCTGGAATGAAAGTAATAATTACAAAGTAGTTTTTCAGTCTGATCTCTAATTCCTTTGGGGGGGGGAGATTAACCAATCAAAAAGGTGAATCAATGATTCTGAAGCAGATTCAGGAAAAACATCTTTCTTTGAAAACCAAAAAAGCCTACACTTCTTGTTTTTCTCTTCTCCACTTGGAATGTCATCAGGAATTTTTCTTCATCCTTGTCCTACGCTTCTACTCCTGAAAAGACTCAAAGAGATAGAGCCTGTCAACATTGTAAGCTAAGACTCCCATGACAGACCACAGGATGGAAAAGCCCCTCCCACCTCAGGCCACCATGCCATGAGTAGAGTTCCAAGACTAGCATGCTACCTCCACAGCAGAGTAAGAACAACATATCCAAGGAGAAGTGGGGGAGCACAAATATGTTACAGCTGCACCAAAACTTTGTAATCGACACCTGTTTTTTCTTGTGGGGGAAGGATATCCCTTTCTTTGGGGAACTGCCTCTCACACACTCCATGCTACTTGTTACAGGTATCACTGACAGTATTCCACCATATCATAACTACAAGGTGGTCTTTAATTCAAACTAGGGCACTCACTCTCTGTCTCTCTCTCTCTCTCTCTCTTCAAGGTGTTTAAAACTGAATGGAGATCCACAGGGACTGAAGACACCAGAAATAGGCATCCATTGTGAGTGCTTGCCAAGCTTTCCTGTGTGCCTTTGCTTCCTTTTCATCCTCAGACCCAGTTGTTTTGTGAGTGTCTGTTAGCCTCTTTTGTTTAAGTTTTTGGGCTTGAATTTTGTTTCTTTAAATCAGAGAACCATAACCAGTATTTCCCTCCTCTACCCCTTTACTCCCTGCCTGCCTCCATTTCCTCTCTGAGTCCCACAGACTCTTGACAGGCAGGAAGATTCAGCTAGATAATGCTGGGTAAAGACTCCTACCATTTATTCATTCAACAAACATAGATTGAGATTTTACTACTGCACTTAGCAGCTTCTATGCTAGATGAGATACTATAATACCAATTTAAATTTAGGGAAATAATTTTCAAGAAGCAACATGTGAATGTGAACTCTCTTGGAAAGAGCGTAGGCATTTTACCAGATAGAAAGAAGCAGGGAGTACACTCCAGGCAAAGAAAGGAACTTTGGCAAAAGCAAGAAGTTGTCTTGCCTTTAGGAACTACTAGACATGTTAAACTAGAACCCAGATACAAATTGAGAAGTGATGGAAACTTGTACTGCAATGGTTAAAGATGGTAGATTAGGAAAGCCAGATTATTCTCTCAGAATGCTAAAGAGAGATAAGAACAGATACTGCCAGATGTCCCTGCCTCCATATTCTTTTTCTTTTTGTGCATTAGCATTTGCGATTTTAAATTGGACACATCAATGCAAGAATAAGGAATACATTTCCCAGGGTCTCTCAATAGCTAGATGTGGCCACATGACCACATTCTGGCCACTAAGTCGTGAGCAAAATTACTATGTGCAAGTTGAGGCCATACCCTTAAAGGGAAGGTGCTTGCCCTCTCCTTGCCTTCTTCCTCTTCTACTGCAAGTGTAAACACAGTGATGGTGAGGCAATTTGGATCATGTAGATGAGAGCAGAGCCTTGAGCATGGGACAAACTAGATTGAAAATTCGTGGATCCCCCAGTTCCATGTTCCACATGTATCTTACTCTTGGAGAGTTACGCAAAAATAAATATTAACTTTTATCTAGTATATCTTCCCCAAACCTTTGTAGTAACAAATATCTGTTTGTTTTTTTTTTTTCTTGTGTGCAATGGTATCCCCTTCTTTGGGCAACTGCCTTTCACCTACCTCACGCGACCTTGTTAGTGGTATCACTGACAATATGCCACCATATCCTACCTACAAGGTGGTCTTCAATTCAAATTAGGCTAGCCACTCTCTCTCTCCAAGGTGTTTAAAACTGAATGGAGACCCACAGGGACTGAAGACATTGGAACAGGGCATCCATTGTGAGTGCCATCTAGTTTAAGCCAATGTATAGTGGCCACCTGTCAGAGCAGGTGAATCAGTATCCTAGGTGTGTCAAGAGAAAGTCACAGTCACATTTAAGACTATGGTCCATAAGTCAAAGTTGACCCATCTCTTCTTTCTGTATAGTCCATGAGCAAGATGATTTTTACTTCTTTAAATGGTTGGAAAAAATCAAAAGAAGAATAATATTTTATGACGTGTGAACAGTATGTGAAATTCAGTGCCCATAAAAAGGTTTTATTGGAACACAGCCATGTTCATTCATCTACGTATTGTCTGTAGCTACATGTACAATACAGCAGCTAGTTGAATAGTTACAACATAGATCATATGGCTCACAAGTCTAAAATATTTAACATCCAGCCCTTTACAGGAGGAGTTTTCCAACCCCTGCTTTAGATGATTGCTTCAATGGATGTAGCAAATTTACTAAGGATGAATAGACTAAAATCAAGTAAGAGCCCATCAGAGGGCTACCCAGCAATATTAGGTTAATGGAAAAGTAACTGTGGTTTTTGCAATTATTTCATACTTTTAATTGCAAAACCATTTCACACTTTTAATTGCACCAACCTAATAAGTTAAAAAAATAAAGGAAAGCAATTCAAATTAGTTATAGTAAGTAGGAAGAAACAAAGCACGGTATGTATTAAAGAGCTATTTAGATAGTGGAATTAACACAACTGAGAAATTTATTCTTAAAAGAGGTATTGACGACATAGCAGAATATGAAAATGGTCCTTTCTCCCAAATTCTATGTGTATACAAACTGTTAAAATAAAAACCTTTGCCCCACTCAAAGTTGATACTGTCAAACCTCTGTTAGGAATTTCCAGGGGAAACTCAAATTCATTATAATTAGCCTCTCTTGAGTTTTACCAAAGTTTATTTTCACCCATCATATTTATGTTCAAATTTGACCCTCAGCAGAAATTTTCCTTGTGTTGTCTTAAGTGGTAACACTCCTAGAATGTATCTTCCCATCTACTCTCACACAAAGGCAGCAATACAGCTACCATACCATCCTCAAATGGTTTTGAAGTTATGCTACTTACTTCAGACTTTAAAATAATGTTTGCCATTTTAAATTTATACTCACTGCCATAAATAATCATTGTGGAAACTGCAGAAACATTAACTTATATGAACATGCTTGTACATTCTACTATTTTACAAATAATAAAGTCATTACCTAGATATTGATATTTTAATCAATTAACTCAATCTTTTAAGACTTGTTTTAAGGCCGCCTAATTAATGGTTAGACCAAAAACAAAACACATGTACTTCTCTCTGCCATGGCAGTGCTGCTGTTTCATTTACACAGATGCGACTGTGACTAGAACAGAACTGTACTTCCAATCCACTGAAGACAGTGGGCATGCTGTTGCAGTTCATTCATCATTCATTCATCCATTTAAAAAGTATTTGTCACATCCCTACTATGTTCCAGGAGGTCTGGCAGACACAGGAAATACCAGACAGCTAGGGCTTCCTTCCTTAGAGAACATCTGGATTACAGAGGGATCCAGGCACTAGGCTGTTATAAAACCGTGGGATGAATGCTGAGCTACAGAATGGGGCGATGGACACAGAAGAGAAGCACCCAGCCCAGACTGGGGGATATGGAGGAAGGCTTCCTATTGAAGGTAACATCTAAGCTGAAGACTGGAGTATGAGTAAGAGTTATCCAAGAGAAAAGAGGAACAGGGAAAGTAACTGCATGTAGACACATTGGGGAGAGAGAGTGAGTATATGAGAGGCCTCTTGAATCATTAGTGTAGTCAGGGTCTGCCCCCAGGTGATATGGGGGCCTCTCTTCCACCTCCTTCCCTGCATCTCCCCTCTGAAACAGCACTGCGTTTGAAGCATGTGTTCATGCAGTGTCTCCCCTTGTCCCACCGCACTCTTTCTGCTTCCAGATACACTGCTGTTCTGGTGAATGAAAGAAGCTCCATGTGGCGAAAAATCAAAATGGGAGGAGGGTATAGTGAGTGAGGCAAGCCACGACAAGGACTGTAGAGTGCCAGATAGTATCTGGGATTTCTGGACACCAGATATTGTCTGGTGTCAATGCCCTGCCTTGACACCAGACCCCTTGACTGGTGAGTCCCTGAAGCATCCATTCCTGTTCATTGCCTGGTCAGGAGTCCCTACCTGTCACTGACACTAAAGAACATGTTGGCACACCCGTGCTCCCATGCCAGTGCCACTCAGGGGTAGACAGGAAATGAGTTTCCCGGCCTCTGTAATCAAGGGTGCACCATAACAAGTGGAGGAAAAAACATAGAGGATTTGGAGTTATTTTGTGATCATTGATCGTGCTGTAAAAATGAGAGGTTTCTCCTCATTTCTTGGTAAAAATGGAGTCTTGACTTTTTCCTTGAAAGACAGTGTGTGTAAAATGGTTTCTTTGTGAGCCACATGGCCCAGGTTTGACTTTGATGATCTTCCAGAGGATGGAAAAACATAAAAGAATTCCAATCATTGTGTTTTTGTTATCAGGAGGCAACATTAATCAGAAACTTAGTTTACTGAATTACATTTCTTACTGTGTATCCAACTTGAAGGGAAAAAATTTTGCATCGTTACAAATATTATATTTGTTTTCCCTTTATTACATGCAACTTTTAAATATTCTACTTCCCTTTTTTCTACCTATGGAACAATGATTTGTATTGTTCCTGAGTGATGTTTTCCATAACAAGTAAAGGAAAAAACATAAATTAAGAATTTCCTTCCAAGAATTGTAAAATAACAAAATATTTACTGAAAATTGGTTCATATTTGCTGGTGCCCTGGCAAGTTGAATTCAGAAACCATCCACAGCATGGGAAATAATATTGGTGACTTTTTGTTGAACTTTCTCAGCAGCCATCAATAAAATACCATTTTTACTCAATAGACAGGTGAGCCTGGACTTTAGTGAGTTGAGATGGGAAAATAAAAACATAGCTTCTTTTTCTTAATAGTTTGAGACAACCTAGATGTAAGCAATCAAAACAAATAATTCATAGAATTTTCCAGTGGTGACTTCCTTAGACAGTGCCTAGATACACACTGAAGAGTGAATACAGTGGTAGTTTTTCATACATAGGAGTAGTTAGATTTGCAAAATAATAATTAAGTGTGTGTACTTTGTACTTTACTCTAAAAATAAAAGTTATAGAAGTTACAGATATGCTACACACACACACACACACACACACACACACACACACACACATACACACACACACATAAAGTCATAGTCCTAGAATTGCTATACTTTCAAATAACAAAACAAATGTATAATCTGGGAACAGAGCCTCTTTGTCATCAGGAAAATCAGTATTCTAAACTAATTTTAATAAATGTGTTTTTATTAATTTCATATACAGTTGGCAAATGGGGCAGTTCTTTTTTGGCCTACATTCTTTAATATTTAATTAAGAATGATTGTAATTTGATATACTATTTGTAATAATACTTTTTAAATTATTTTTTAAAGTATTTTATTTATTGCTTATTAAAAAGTATTATAATATGAATTTCCTTAAGACATGTATTTTTGTAGATTATCAGGCCTTCTCTTTGAATGGGGCTTTATAGTTTTCAAACCCTTTCACCTACATGTTCTCATTTAATCTTCATAATAATGCTGTAAGACATTTAATTTTCTCTCCTTTTTACAGATGAAAAAACAGAGACTTAGTAAATAAGCTAGCCCAAAACCATACACATAGATAAAAGTGACAGAATCAATATACAAATCCATTTCTCCTTACTCTATAACTCTTTCACTAATGAAACAAAGTATCAGTCTAGCTGGTAATGAAATTATCACTAATTCTTAATTAGTGTAATGAGGTAATAAGCTTTCATTGTATCACTCATAATTCAGAGATGCAACTCTAGGGTCTGCACAAAAATGACATGATACCATTATGATTACACGTACTAATTACACTCATCGTTTGGAATTTGGAAGCTAATTATTATCTGTTCTTATTTTTAGTTAAGTATTATGACTTGAAATTTCTGGTTGGATTTTGAAACATTTCAGGACCTCAAAACATTTTAGAAGTGAAAAACCCAATTCACTGATCTTCATTTCTAGACGGACGTCTTCCATCTCCGCCTCACCCACACATTCCTCCTGGTATCATGGAAGTGATTCTTATAACATCTCCAATTCAGGCTTCTCACTCTTTGGTTATAACTTTCCCAACTTTTATGTTTTTTGTTCAACTATTTCTGCTATGATCCTTTAAACTCATCAGGCCCTGAAGTCTAGGACACTCAGTCTCATGCTTGTCAGTGCTCCAAAGTCTCCTGGGCTCCTTGACTTTTTGTTGCACCACCTAGAAAAATACCAGCACTAATGTACCCAACTGTCATCTTTCCTATGTCTTCTTCCACTTATCTGAATATCACTGGGAAAGTCACTCAGCAGAGCAACTTGTACCCATCAAATTTCATGCTTATCATCTTCAAATTTACTGTTAATAGTCCCTGGGATTTTTTTTTAGATTTCTGTGGTCTACTTACCCCCACCCACCTTCTGAACTAATTCAAACTTTCTCCACTCATCAGCAAACTTCCAACATCCCCATCACCCCTACCTTTGGTCTCAGAAGATGATCTCCCTTTTATTCCTTGGAGAGAAAATAGAATCCAGCCAAAGGAAGCTCTTCCATCTCCCTGCATCAAATGTACAGATGTATCTAAATTTATTCTTTTATTCTTTCCTTCAACAAATGTTTGTTTATAGAATGCTTCCCACCTATACTCCAGATACTATCCTAAAAACTGGAGCTGTACTCATGAACAGGACAAAGTTCTCTCCCTTTGAGTTACCTACCAGTGAACAAATAAGATAATTTCAGAGAGGGAAAAGTGCTGTAAGGAATGCAAGATAGGACAACAGTGTAGGCAGTGACTGGGGTGATCATAGAGAGTGAGACATAAGACATGAAGCTCAGGGAAAGCCTCTCTGAGAAGCTAGCATTTAAATTATGGCTCAAACGACTAGAGTCAGCCAGGGGAAAATCAAGAGGGAAAAGAAGGATTAAGGTCCCAAAGAAGGACACATTTGTTACAGGTGCAAGGAACCCAAAATAGGAAGAAAAAAACAAAGGTCCACCTGGCTGGAGCGTGATGAGCAAGGAGAAAATGGTCTGAAACAGTATCCTCTGCTCACTTATGCTGAAGCTACAAGAAAGAAGTAGATCTAGGCACAGTCTTTCTGTCTGGGTTTGGAACCCATGCCCTTTACGTTCCCAAGAACTCTCGCTACTGAGGGACTGCATCTGTCTCTTCTATATTGCTCTCAATCTTACATCTTTTCCGTCACCATTTAAACATGCTCATGACATGAATATCTGAAAATGCATTCCCTTTTTTCCTCCAAATTCCTAACCTATTCAAATTTCAAAGAATTGTTGTTTATATTCATTATTGCCTTTCTTCCTATCCCACTCACTCCAGTTTGTTTTCATACCAAGCCTTGACTGAAACAGATTTCTCTCAAGTCAAAAGTGGTCTCCATTTCACTTGATCTTCCATCACCATTTGACCCTGCTGACCTTGACCTTCTCCTTGAACTATTCTCTTCCCTTACCCTAATGACCCCATACATTTCTGGTTTTGTTTTCGTCATTGAGCAGGTGGCTCAGTCTCAGTAATCTTTACAAACATGTCCTTCTCTATCTTCCCAATACCAGTGGCATTAGAAACATCAGGAGGCTGTCACTGAGCATGCTACCGAGTCTCACTCCTGGATTTCTAATGCTGTAGGTCTATTTGCAATCCCAAGAGATTCCCAGGGAATTTTCATGCTGCCGAACAGGGTACTATACTTTGAGAACCACTGTGTTAAATATTATAGTTCCCTCAGATTTTGTTCTATCTACTCTCTCTTTCTGCTTTCTACTCTTTCCACTGATGATTTCATGCACACCCATAGCTTCAGTTACCATATTTTAATGACACAAAAATTGATATATTCATCTCAGACCTCTTGTCTTAGATCTAGATCCAACTGGAGTCAAAAGTCTCCATTTGTGTGCACTGAAGTTATCCCAAACTCAATGGATGCCCCCAGATGAACTTGTAATAAACCAGTTACTTTTCCAGGGTTTTCTGTCCATTTTCTTACGGAAGTCAGAATCAAAGAGTCATCCTTAACACCTCCTTCTCATTTACTCCCACCCCCATATCTCAAACTATATTAATTCCTGTATAACTTAGTTCTTAAATATCTCTCCACATAACTGTTCATGGCTACTCAAGTGCTTTATTACCATCCTTGTCCAAGCTGTCATCCTCTTTCCTGGACCACTAGCTATATCAATCTCCTTGTTTTCTTCAAATCCATTCTTCATATTAATATTTTATGTTAATATTTTAATATTAATATTTTACCCAGAGTGATGGCTTCAATAGGCTTTTGACACCCCCTGCCTAAATTTCAGTGGTTTCCTATTGTTTGTGGGAAAAATTCTTGTGGCCTCCATGGGTTTGATGTCTGCCTATGTGTACTCATCTCCATCTTTATCTCATTTCATCATGCTCTTTGCTCTGTGCTCTTCAACAGTTTTCTAAAACACTATGCTTTTTTCAGTCAAGACCTTTTGCACATTTCCTACTAAAAATAGTTATCTTGCATTCTCCTTCTCCTAGAATTCCTATTCACTCCTCATATTCTCTGATCACCTTCCCCAGTTAAGGTCAGTTTCTTCTCTTACATGCTTTTGCAGTACTAGGTATGGTTACTTCAAAGTAATTTTCACAGTTTGCAAATATATACTTATTTATGTGGCTGTTTCATTAAAATTTGTTTCCCTCTAGTCTTTAAACTCTATGAGTTAAGGAGTAGCCTCTGTATTTTCTCACTAGGACATCTCCAGGGCCTATCCAAAATCAATAAATGTATGTTGAATAAATAAATACATGAGATTGACTGTTTACTTTTTAAACAGGGAGTCTATCCTTGTTTTCCTAGAGAGCTTTATTCTAAGCCTTGGGGGCCCTTCTTCAGCATTAGAATTTCATTAGCTGGCATCAGCATCTTAGTTATTGTTATGCAAAAACTACTAAGTGTGTATCTCTGAAGGCTGTATTTTGCTTAGACTCTCCTAGGAAATGTGAGTGTGCACACAGGCTGTGGATATTTAATATTAACTGACCTCCTACTGTGTTGCTCAGAAAGCAACTTAGGATTTGCCACCACTCCAATTTTCTTACTAATATTGTATCATGACTTCCAAACCCTCAATGGGTTTACAGCAGCTGTTAGAGAATACAAGAAGTAAAATTTGATTGTGCATGGAAAATTGGCCTGCATATGAGACAAACAGCTTTGGTTTCTTTTCTCCATTTACTCTACTACAATTATCTGAAATCTCAACCTCATTGGATTGCAAGAAACTGCAGCAGCTTTAATTAATGCTTTTGCCACTGTTCCTATTGATGATTGCAAATGTCTGTATGTTTCTCCAAATGTTGCTTCTGAGGGTTTTGGAGATTACAGAGTACCTCCACTGTTGTTGCTGCAAGAGAGCTCATTAAAGCTTGTGTAATAAATGACCTCTCTGCTCTTCTTTCTCCAACTTTAACATCGACAGGACCCATGCTGATTTCAGATCACATCCTGCTCCTTGTTTGGAAAAATCTGTGCTTTTCTACAATTTATTTTTTTGTGTTCCTAGTGATCAATTCAAATTTCTTTTGCAACTACATCGTTTAGGTAATACATGCTGTAAGCTTCTTGCAAGCACTATGCCCAGAATACCATTTTAAGACTTGCTAAGCCACATCATCAATTACAAATCAAACCTCAGCTATATGTTTTGAAAAACCAAACCTAATACTGCTTTGAGAAATCTTTTTTTAATTTCTTTTACTAGTTCATGCTGACTTGTTTAGGAAAAATATATAAGAACTATAAAATGCATTATTTAAATTTTCAAGTCTTCTGTAGCAACCCTTTTTCAGTCCAATTAGGACCAATAGGTTGTGAAATGCCTAAAGCAAATCCATTGCCACTTAACTACCTTTCTTCTGGATCTATGTTGCACTGACTGACAGAAGATTCAATCACCATATATTTGATGGGGACTAATGATTTGATAATGCATTCATGTGTCAGATGTCAGGTATACAGTATGACTGTGAGAACTACAAAGAAGAAAAGAAGAAATGTTTGCAAATGTCTTCCTCCCTCCTCTCCCCAGGGTAGTGTCACTAACAGAGCAATCTCCAGTTCACATAGGTGGTGACAGAAGAGAGATCCTGTAGCAACAAGGGCTCCTTTGCAATGATTTCTGTCTAGATTGCAGTCATGAGGGGGCTTGTTTATCTGCTTTGTGTGTGAGTGGGAATGTGAATCAGCATCAACTTTGCATTTATCAACAACATCCTCATTTTTGTTTGGCGAGGTGATGAGGGATCCATGCAGGAGGAAAGGAAGGGACTGCATTTATTCCCAATATTCCCAAGGGCCAGGTAAGGTGCTCTCATGCCATGGTATACAGCAAACTGGGTGACATTTAATGAATGAATAGACAGCCTTTTAGAGGAATCAGTGCTGTTTCTCACATGAATCAATGATAGAGTCAATTGTTATAAGAACCAAGATAGATTACATTAAAGTAGAAGGTAAGAAGGTAGAGCTGGTGGCTGCTCAGAGGTAGTAATAAAGGTCTCTCATTCTCTCTCTGCTTCTCTATCACTTTGTCACACACACACACATATATACACACACAAATATACGAACACAAATATACACCCTTCCTTTTTCTCTGAATTACTATAATTTAGTTATACTACTTAATCTTGTGATCTTTAAGTTAGAAAGTACAAAGCAATAGCAGTTTTGAGCTACAACCGCAAAGTAATATGGCTGAATTTTTAACAACCATAATGAATGTTTACATTATGTAAACAAGTTTTGCCTTCTTTAAGAAAGAAAGCCATATGTTTATTTCAAGGACTCTACTGGCTAGTCTTTTGCAATCTCTTACTTTGAAATGGCCTTCGGAACCTGTGGCATATTTTTTTTAATATTGTTAAGAGTGGCAAATCATCATTTCTTCAGGGTAGATCTAATTTGCAAAAACAGACAAAAGTCATTCAGAGCTGAATTCAATGACAAAAAGTAGATGACTAAACTGGGTGATCAAATCTGGGCGCCATGCTGAGGTGCACTTCTCTGATAAGGTACCTGATTTTCCCATGTGGGCATTTTGCCTATACTCTTGCCCACCCACACGCCCACCTAAGGGAGCAATGGACACCTACCAGTGTTCATAGCTTTTCTCCGGTAATACTCCTCCGCCCTCAACTTGTTTAACAGTATTTCTCAACTCCATCTCATCTTCATTTTACTCCAGACTCATAGATCTTCAATCCATCATTTGATTTTACCTCTGAGTCTTTGAACCAGGTGTTAGCAATGATTTCTCCAGTGATCGAATGACTACTTTTCCAAATAAACTCTTTAAAATTTTCGCTGGCCTTTGAATGTACTGTGTTCACTGATGAAGACTACACTACCTTGCTCCTTCTGAAACCCAAACACCAACATAAGCCACGTAGCTCAAATCCTGAGAATTCCACTGTTATAAGCACAATTCCAAAAGATGTGTTTCAGAGCGATTTTAACGCTGTTACTGTTGGAATAGTACACAGTAAGCATAAATCCTTCCAAGATGACCACTCTCAAGGATAATACTCCCTTCGAGGAGTATGTTCTTATGCAAACGCTTTACTTTTTTCAACATTTTATTATGAAAGATTTTATACATTTTTGTTCAGCTTTGACAATCATCAACTTTCTATTATTCTTGTTTTATCAACCCCTTTCATGTTTATTCCTGGAGTATTTTAAAGAAAATGCTATACTATTTTAAATCCTTATTATTTCTCCTGGAAATACTCTGGCAATTATCTCTAACGGATAAAAAAAATACAGAAAAACTAAACGCAATTCTATTATTGAGACAGCCAGGTAGGAGGGGGTCCCCCAGAAAAACTCCAGCTGGCCGGTGCCTTGGGAACGCACACTGTGCTGGAGTCTCGGGAAGTTCACACTCTTTGCAGTGGAGGAGCCTGGCCCCTCCTCTTCCTGTGTGAGCCCTGGAATTCAAGCTGGGCAGGAAGCATTCTACCAGGGACACTGGCCTTGTGGAGGATCCCTGTTTCCCCTTTTTTTTTCCTTTTCACCCAATAAAACCCTGTTTTACTTACTCTTCAAACCATCTGTAAGCCTAAATTTTCATGGCCGTGGGATGGACAAGGACCCCGTCTTTAGCTAAACTAAGGAAAATCCTGCAACATTATTATTTCCAACAAACTTTCAAAAATCTTTTTAATATTGTCTACATTCTAATCCACGTTTAACTTCCCTAATTATCTCAGAAATGTCCTTTTAGATGTGGTTGTTAAGATCCAAACAAAGTTCACGCATCACACTTGATTTGTCTCTGAATGCTCTTTGAATCTTAACCAATATGTATTTTTGCTTTAAATAATAAAATATGTACAATTGCATAAATTGCTGTCATGAATTTAAGTTTCATAGCTAAACTATAAAGAGAAGTTTTGCTTTGTTTATATATAAGTAAGAATTTCATGGTTGCATTGAGCATTAAATTCCTCTATAAAGCACTGAATTTCCTTCATCAGATGCTAAAGAAAGGAATCAGGTTCCTCAGTCTTACTAAATGGAGTGGCCATATGAAGTAATGGCTCAATTCAAACTTCTCCTCCTTGACTTCAAATTCAAGATTTGATTTTTAATTTCATAAAAATTATAATGTATAATTTCTATAATAAATTTAGCATTTATAGAAAAATTTTACATCACTGTCTCATATTTTCCACTACAAGTTTTCAAAAGGAGAGTGTTTTCAATGACAGCTGGCTCTTTATTACATTATTTTTCTGTTTATTGCCACATAAACCTGCTAACTCTTAACATTTTGTAGAAAAAATAAAATTTCAAAATAAAGTCGTGTTTTCCAAAGCATTATCCAAATAATAATGTCCTTTAATTTATAAAATAAAAGCACAATACAAGTGTAATTCCTTGGTTGGCTTTGTAAAAAAACGATATACATTTGTGCTCTCCTCTTATATCTCTCATTTGCATAGTCCTACTCCTGGGTCTTATTTGAAATCCATTTTTGTTTCTATTTAGTGTGGTTTCTCAGTAGTAGCATAAAATATAAAAATAGACTCAGAAAAAAAAATGTGCTGTAAAATATTTATAGTAAGGAAAATCTTAATTATAAACCATTAAAACATAACACTGGCTTAAAAGTCATTACTCATTTAACCACATATCTTAGTGCATTAATAGAATTACTTTGTCATGATTTTAATTCATTATCAAATCATTTTAAAGCTAGTATACGAAATATACAAATGCAGCCCAGGAATAACAGGTTAATATAGTCTTGCTGCAGGTAGAACTAATTCTATGTTCAAGTTACTCTCCATAAGAAAAAAAAATCTGAAGAATTTAATTGAGCATTTGGAATAGCAAAGAGAAAATTAATGTATTCAGGAGTAGACTGACACAAATAACATTCCACAGCATTAGCATTTATTTGTGCAGCAAACAGTCTCCTGTTGAGCTTGACTGACTTAGCTGCTTAAGGTAATCATCTTCCTTTGCTTTAAAAGAGATTTAAACCTGGCTTTAGAAAGCATTCCAATCAGGTAACTGCTAATAAAAGACCCAGTTCTATAGCTCACATTCCATGTGTGTACCCCACTGACATCAATATTAAAGTTTTAGACAATGAAAATCCCCTATCTTCTTAAGTAACATTTATAAGAATAGCTACGCAATACTCAAAGATTCCTTTTCATATTACAAACCAGTAAAGCATTCCACTAAAAAACTGTAACAATCACTTTCCAAGAGAAAAATCCATCCTTTGGTGGTAATGGAAGCAATTCAATAGAGAAATGCATATTAATATTTAATATCTGGACTTAAAACTCCTGCCCAAGATCTGAATGGCAAAAAAAAAAATTAAGAGAAATAACAATTTTGAGGACTTCTTCAATTACAATCAAAACTCTCTCATAAAAATGCCTAGAAATAATTAAATTTACTTACTTTCTCAATGAGTCTTCCTGAAAATTGTGTCAAAATAAATTGTGGTAGTCAATTTGTGTTTTGGTGCACGTGGGATATTGATTTTTACAGAGATCTCAGGGTAATTCCCTTTGTAAACCAAAAAAAAAAGTTATCTATAGCATGAATAATGATCTGTGAGATTGCCTTGTGAGGTTGGGTCTTTGCAGCACAGGTTTTTCTAAAAGAAGGCTATGTTTATCGTCTTCAACATTGTTCACGGATAGATAATGAATTCTGCAGATTATTTAGAACAGCTGGCCAACTGTGGCTTCCCCACCTGAGACCTCAGCAGGTGACTAGGCCATGACAGCCAGGAAAAGCACCAACAGAGACTCAGAATGAAGAATAAGAGAAATAAATGGCCTTGTTTTTCTAAGTATTTACCTCAATACTTCCAAAAGTAAATACAATTTATTCTTACGGTTTCCATTATTTTGAAAAATCTGGTCTAATCTGCCCCTTTCCACAACCCTTTCAATTAATGTTGACAATAGAGTAAGCCACACTGTGTCCAATCGCACATGCTTTTTTTCTTAGTCTAGTTATTTATTAGGTTTTAAACATATAAAGTATAATATTGAAATTAAATAACTTCTTAATATATTAAACATTACAGAGGTTAAAAGACATTTGTAGAAGATTATGCATATTTGCTTATAGAACACAATAAAGAGAAAAGTAATTTACAGATTTTTTAATACTAGTTCTTAAGTTTTTGGTTGTTTTTTAAGAAAATTAATCACATTCTACAGAAAGACTATAAAATATTAGTTCTCCCCCTTTCCCACCAACAAAATAGAATAATCTCTTTAGCAACTAGACAGGAAGGACAAGACAAATTGATTCTGATTGTTTTCTACCATAGTTTGGATAAGAATATGTCATTTTCCCTACTATATCAAAATTTGTTTCTTTTAATTTCTTGCAATACACAGAAGAGGCCCTTTATTAGTCCATTTGCATTGCTATAAAGGAATACCCGAGGCTGGGTAATCTATAAACAAAAGGCATTTAATGGCTCATGGTTCTGCAGGCTGTACAGGGAGCATGACGCCAACATCTGTTCAGCATCTGGTGAGGCCTCAGGGAGCTTTTACTAATAGCAGAAGGCAAAGCAGAAACAGGTATGTCACATTATCAGAGGCATTTGAACCAGAGTGACTCCATCTTAAATAGGGGCTGAGTAAAATAAGGTTGAGACCTGCTGGGCTGCATTCCCAGTAGGTTAGGCATTCTTAGGCACAAGATGAGACAGATCAGCACAAGATGCGACAGATCAGCACAAGATGCAGGTCACAAAGACCTTGCTGACAAAACAAGATGCAGTAAAGAAGTCAACCAAACCCACCAAAACCAAGATGGCTATGAAAGTGACCTCTGTTCATCCTCACTGCTCATTATATGCTAATTATAATGCATTAGCATGCTAGAAGGCACTCTCACTAGCACCACAACTGTTTACAAATGCCTTGGCAAAGTCTAGAAGTTACCCCTTATGGCCCTTCCTGGAGAAGAGCAAAGAAATAACAATAAGTTGTCTTTATACCACTTTCTCTATTTCTACTGTTATGCTCTGGAGGAGTGGTTATTGCAAAGTTAATGTGGACTATTTACTCTTTCCATAAGATATTAAGATACTTTGTTAGTCAAAGTTATCTGAGAAAACAATGCTAGATATACATCTACAAATTCCATAACCCTATTAAGTTTAAATTATATTAAAATATCATCCGGTAGAATATTGACAACTCATCATCACCCATAAAAGAAATTCTTCATTGTAGAATTCGGAAGCCATGATCAAGCAGGACATCACATATAAAACAGCTTTTGTTTTCATTGTTCAATGAAGCAAAACTCACAAATGATGACCAGAATATCCTAAGGAAAACTCCCTTCAATGCAAGGACATTTCTCTTCAGTTGGTAGCACTTATTTCCTTTTGCTAACAGATGGCTAGGCTTTAGGCTTTCCTGGTGGGCTGACACTAGCCTTGTCCAACATTGACAAAGAGACAATATTATTTTGCCTGGAAAGACTTATACCAGAATACATACATACCTACATACATACATACATACATATATATATATATATATATATATATATATCCTATATTATATATATATATATAAAATAGAAAAAATACATACAAAAATATATAGGAATTTCTCGTTCCTATATATACTATAAAAGCTGCATTCTTAGAGCTGCTGTTCGAAGAAGTTCACAGAGACAGTACATCTTGGTGTTCCACTGTGGTGCACATGAACACAGATACAGGCAGTTTCCACAAATATACCTCAACATGACAACACAAAAAGCAACCAAGGCCAAGCAAGGTGCTACCCCAAAACCACATTATCACAGTTTGAATGTTCCATCCTACATTTCTAGATAAGCTTCTTTCCTTTCTGGTCCAGATGAAAACAATATTCTTCTATTAGCATGCAAAATATGGTCTTGAATATATGGGAGGGATTTTGCTGTAAAATTCTACTCAAAAGAAACACAAATTGAATGTCTATTTGAGAGAAAGGAGTAGGATGTTATACATGATGTCATACAAGACATAATTTTTCACAAATTTTCCATGTGATAATTCTATGTGAGGGTAATGGTGCCATCTTGAAATGTTATTAAAAGTCAGAACCTTGCTGACCCAAAGGAAATATATTCCCTTTGTAAGTTAACTTATTCTCTGTTGATGTCTTCCCCAACTAAGGCAGCTTGTTAAATTTAGTAATGTTAAATTTAAAGGCACTGTATGCTGCTTAAAAAATAATGCCTAACAAATTATCCCTGACACATACATTGCATGATTGACCCATTAAAATATATGAAGGCTTAGAGCAAGAGAAAAATAAACCATAAAAAACATAAAAACAAGACTCAGGTCTGCTTCCAGAATCAGGGAAATAAATATTCCATAAAGTCAATGGAACCAGATTGAAGACCGAATTAGTGACGTACCCCAGGTGTACCACTAGAAAAGGGCATACTGCCTTCCTGTGAATAGGTATGTGATAATTTTACATCTTCTATCTATCCCCTGGTTCAGAAATACAAAGATTTTCTGCATGCAGAAAACTAAGTAGTCATCTTTCTGTCATACCCATTATCTATCATATGGGTAGATATTGGAGAAAAAAAATCATTGATCTTGCTTGCATGGTCTACACATCACATCCCATATTGAAATGGAAGTTGCAAACACCAAACTACAGAATAGAAAGCTGTGGGCAGAGGTCAAATGTGGCAATAGTCTTGGGAATCAAAAGACAGTTCAAAAACATGAACCCAAGAATAGTAATAAAGCAGATGAGAACTAAAACCAGTTAAACTTAGTGACATGTAAACACAATAATAGATTTGGTTACAAAACTGAGTCTAGTCTTGTGAGAGTGTAAGTGTCCAGGAATTTATCCATTTCTTCTAGATTTACAGGTTTATTTGCATAGAGGTGTTTGTAGTATTCTCTGATGGTACTTTGTATTTCGGTAGGTAAGTGGGGATATTCCCTTTATCATTTTTGTATTGCATCTATTTGATTCTTCTCTCATTTCTTCTTTATTAGTCTGGCTAACAGTCTATCTATTTTGTTGATCTTTTCAAATAACCAGCTCCTGGATTCATTAATTTTTTTGAAGGGTTTTCTGTGTCTCTATCTCCTTCACTTCTGCTCTGATCTTAGTCATTTCTTGTCTTCTGCTAGCTTTAGAATTTGTGTGATCTTGCTCCTCAAATCCCTGAATAGACAAATAACAAGGTCTGAAATTAAGGCAGCAATTAATAGCGTACCAACTGAAAAGGGTCCAGAACCAGATGGGTTCAGAGACAAATTCCACCAGAGCTAAAAAGAGGAACAGGTACCATTCCTTCTGTAACTATTTCAAACAATACAAAAAGAGGAAATCCTCCCTAACTCATTTTATGAGACCATCATCATCCTGATACCAAATCTGGCAGACACACAACTGAAAAAGAAAATTTCAGGCAATATCCATGATGAACATTGATGTAAAAATCTTCAATAAATACTGGCAAACCAAATCCAACAGGACATCAAAAAGCTTATCCATCATGATCAAGTGGGCTGCATCCTGGGGATGCAAGGCTGGTTCAAAATATGCAAATCTATAAATGTAATCCATCACATAAATAGAACCAAAGACAAAAACCACATGATTATCTCAATAGATGCAGAGAAGGCCTTCAACAAAATTCAACAGTCCTTTATGCTAAAAACTCTCAATAAACTAGGTACTGATGGAATGTATCTCAAAATAATAGAAGCTGTTTATGACAAACCCACAGCCAATATCATACTAAATGGGCAAAAAATGGAAGCATTCTCTCTGAAAACTGACACAAGACACGGATGTCCCCCTCTCACCACTCCTATTCAACATAGTATTGGAAGTTCTGGCCAGAGCAAGCAGGCAAGAAAAAGAAATAAAGAGTATTCAATTAGGAAAAGAGGCAGTCAAATTGTATCTATTTGTAGACAACATAATTGTGTATTTAGAAGACCCCATCATCAGCCCCAAATCTCCTTAAACTGATAAGCAACTTCAGCAAAGTCTCAGGATACAATATCAATGTGCAAAAATCACAAGCATTCCCCTACATAAGTAATAGACAAACAGAGAGTGAACCCCCATTCACAATTGCTACAAAGAGAATAAAATACCTAGGAATACAACTTACAAGGAATGTAAAGGACCTCTTCAAGAAGAACTACAAACTACTGCTCGAGGAAATAACAGAAGACACAAACAAATGGAAAAACATCCCATGCTCATGGTTAGGAAGAATCAATATTGTGTAAATGGCCATACTGCCTAAAGTGATTTATAGATTCAATGCTATTCCCATCAAGCTACCATGGACTTTCTTCACAGAATTGGAAAAAAACACCTAAAACTTCATATGGAACCAAAAAAGAGCCTGCAGAGCCAAGATAATCCCAATTTTAAAAAAATAGTGCTGGAGACATAATGCAACCTGACTTCAAACTATACTACAAGGCTACAGTAATCAGAACAGCATGGTACTGGTACCAAAACAGATATACAGACCAATGGAACAGAACAGAGGTCTCAGAAATAATGCCACACATCTACAACAATCTAATCTGATCTTTGACAAAGCTGACAAAAACAAGGAATGGGGAAACGATTCCCCTATTTAATAAATGTTGTTGGGAAAACTGGAGCCATACGCAGAAAGCTGAAACTGGATTCCTTCCTTACGCCTTATACAAAAATTAACTCAAGATCAATTAATGATTTAAATGTAAGACCTAAAACCATAAAAACCCTAGAAGAAAGCCTAGGCAATACCATTCAGGACATAGGCATGGGCAAGGACTTCATGACTAAAACACCAAAAGCAATGGCAACAAAAGCCAAAATAGACAAATGGGATCTAATTAAACTCAAGAGCACCTACACAGCAAAAGAAACTAGAGTGAATCGGCAACATACAGAATGGGGAAAAAATTTTGCAATCTACCCATCTGACAAAGGGCTAATATCCAGAATCTACAAAGAACTTAAATTTACAAGAAAAAAAAATTAAACAACTTCATCAAAAAGTGTGTGAAGGATATGAACAGACACTTCTCAAAGGGGACATTTATGCAGCCAACAAACATGAAAAAAACTCATCATCACTGGTCATTAGAGAAATGCAAATCAAAACCACATTGAGAAACCATCTTACACCAGTTAGAATGGGGATCATTAAAAAATCAAGACACAACAGATGCTGGAGAGGATCTGGAGAAATAGGAACACTTTTATACTGTTGGCGGGAGTGTAAATTAGTTCAACCATTGTGGAAAACAATGTGGTGATTCCTGAAGAATCTAGAACTAGAAATACCATTTGACCCAGCAATCCCATTACTGGGTATATACCCAAAGGATTATAAACAATTCTACTATAAAGACACATGCACATATATGTTTATCATGGCACTGTTCACAATAGCAGAGACTTGGAAACGAACCAAATGCCCATCAATGATAGACTGGATAAAGAAAATGTGGCACATATACACCATGAAATACTATGCAGCCATGAAAAAGGATGAGTTCATGTCCTTTGCAGAGACCTTAATAAAGCTGGAAACCATGATTCTCAGCAAACTGATCCAGGAACAGAAAATCAAACACCACATGTTCTCACTCATAAGTGGGTGTTTAACAATGAGAACACATGGACACAGGGAGGGGAATATCACATACTGGGGCATGTTGGGGATGTGGAGCTAGGGGAGGGATAGCAGGGGTTAGGGGCATCAGGGAGGGATAGCATTAGGAGAAATACCTAAGGTAGATGACGGGGTGATAGATGCAGCAAACCACCATGGCATGTGTATATCTATGTAACAAACCTGAACATTCTACACATGTATCCCAGAACTTAAAGTATAATAAAAAAGAAAAAAAATTAAGTCTAAATATCAATGATAATACTTTTTAAAAATATTATGTTATCAACAATTTTTATAAGGACCATTTGGGTTTTATAGTATAGACTATATAAACAGAGGAGTGAGAACAACTACTTAGGTCCCCCAATCTTGGAAATGTCCTTGGCTTTTTTTCACTTACACACCATATATAATTCATTAGCAAATCCTGTTGGTCCTACACATCTTCAAAATCTATCCACACTCTGAGAACTTCTTTGAAAATGTAAGTCAGATGTTGTCAGTTGCCTTTTCACATCTTAAAATTGTTTCTCACCTCAGAGTAGAAGTCAAAAGTTCTACAGTTGTCACAAGACTCTATAAAAGTTGACCCCTACTTACTTACTTCTCCAATCTAATTTACTACTCTTCCCCACACTCACTCTGTGCTTGGAAATGCCAGGGTGCACTTCAGACTCAACATCCTTGTACATAAAGTACTTTTCCCTAGAATGTCCTTTTTGATATCTACATAGCTCTGTCCCATAGCCACTGAGTGCAGTCGTGAGTCTCTTCACATAATCTGCATGTATGGCATCCTTTAAAGTTAAGCAGAGTATGTATGACTTGCACAATTGCACATGGTGATTGATATGCTTTGGCTGTGTCTCCACCCACATCTCATCTTGAATTTCCATATGTTGTGATAGGGACCCAATGGGAGGGAACCGAATCATGGGACAGGTCTTTCTCATGCTGCTCTCTTGATAGTGAATAAGTCTCACGAGATCCGATGATTTTATAAGGGAGAGTTTTTTTGCACAAGCTCTCTCTCTTTGCCTGCTGCCATCCATATAAGATATGACTTGCTCCTCCTTGCCTTCCACCATAATTGTGAGGCTTCCCCAGCCACGTGGAACTGTAAGTCCATTAAACCTCTTTCTTTTTTAAATTTCCCAGTCTCAAGTATGCCTTTATTGGCAGTGTGAAAATGGATTAACACAGTAAATTGGTACCAGAAGTGGGGTTCTGTTGAAAAGATACCCAAAAATATAGAAGTGGCTTTGGAACTAGGTAACAGGCAGATGTTGGAACAGTTTGGAGGACTCACAAGAGGACAGAAAAATGTGGGAAAGTTTGCAACTTCCTAGAGACTTGTTGAATGGTATTGATGGAAATGCTGACAGTGATATGAACAATAAGGTTCCAGGCTGAGGTGGTCTCAGATGAAGATGAGAAACTTTTTGGGAACTGCTGCAAACGTGACCTTTGTTACATTTGAGCAAAGAGACTGGCAGCATTTTGCCCCTGTCCTACAGATTTGTGGAACTTTGAACTTGAGAGAGATAATTTAGGATATCTGGCAGAAGAAATTTCTAAGCAGCAACGCATTCAAGACGTGACTTGGTGCTGTTAAGGGCATTCAGTTGTATAAAGGAAGCAGAGCATAAAAGTTTGGAAAATTTGCAGCCTGACAATGTGATAGAAAAGAAAAAGCCATCTTCTGAGGAGAAATCCAAACCAGCTGCAGAAATTTGCATAAGTAACAAGGAGCCAAATGTTAATCCCCAAGACAATGGGGAAAATGTCTCAAGGGCATGTCAGAGACCATTGTGGCAGTCCCTCTTACCGTAAGCCCAGAGGCCTAGGAGGAAAAAGTGGTTTTGTGGCTGGGCCCAGGGTCCCCATGCTGTGTGCAGCCTAGGGACTTGGTGCCCTATGTCACACGTATGGCTGAAAAGGGACAACACAGACCTCAGGCCAAGGATTCAGAGGGTGCAAGCCTCAAGCCTTAGCAGCTTCCATGTGGTGTTGAGCCTGCAAGTACACAGAAGTCAAGAATTGAGGTTTGGGAACCTCTGCCTAGATTTCAGAAGATGTATGGAAATACCTGGATGCCCAGGCAGAAGTTTGCTGTAGGAGCAGGGTCCTCATGGATAACCTATGCTAATACAGTACAGAAGGGAAATGTGGAGTGGGAGCCCCCATGCAGAGTCTTCTGGGGCACTGCCAAGTGGATCTGTGAAAAGAGGGCCACCATCATCCAGACCCCAGAATGGTAGATCCACTGACAGCTCTCGCTGTGTGCCTACAAAAGCTGCAGACGCTCAATGCCAGCCTGTGAAAGCAGCCAGGAGGGTGGCTATACCCTGCAAAGCCACAGGGGCAGAGTGCCAAAGGCCATGGGAGCCCACCTCTTGCATCAGTGTGAACTGGATGTGAGACATAGGGTCAAAGGAGATCATTTTTGAGCTTTAAGGTTTGACTGGCCTGCTGGATTATGGACATGCATGGGGTGTGTAGCTCCTTTGTTTTGGCCAAATTCGCTTATTTGAAATGGCTGTGTTTACCCAATGCCTGTACCCCCATTGTATCTAGGAAGTAACTAACTTGCTTTTTATTTTTTAGGCTTGTAGGCAGAAGGAACATACCTTGTCTCAGATGAGACTTTGGACTGTGGACTTTTGAGTTAATTTTGAAATGAGTTCAGACTTTGGGGGACTGATGGGAAGGAATGATTAGTTTTGAAATATGAGGACATGAGATTTGGGAGGAGCTAGGGACAGAATTATATGATTTGGCTATGTCCTCACCCAAATCTCATCTTGAATTCCCATGTGTTGTGGGAGGCACCTGATGGAAAGTAATTGAATCATAGAGGCAGGCTTTCCCATGCTATTCTCATGATAGTGAATAAGTCTCACAAGATCTGATGGTTTTATAAGGGGGAGTTTCCCTGCACAAGTTCTCTCTCTTTGCCTGCTGCCATCCATATAAGACGTGACTTGCTCCTCCTTGCTTTCCACCATGATTGTGAGTCTTCCCCAGCCACATGGAACCATAAATTCATTAAGCCTCTTTCTTTTGTAAATTGCCCAGTCTCGGGTATGTGGTTATCAGCAGCATGAGAACAGACTAATACAGTGGTCCTACTCAGTCTCTCATCTCCAGCTCTTTGTTCAAAGTCACCTTCTCAGTAAAACATCCCTTGACCATTTAAAAATGCAGTATTTATGATAAACGTTCAAGGTAATGGATAGCCCAGTTAACTTTATATGATCATTATACATTGCATACAGTTATCAAAATATATGTACCCCTAAAATATGTATAAATATTATAGATCAATCAAAATTTTTTAATGCAAAATTTATCTAAAAATTGCCATCCCCCTTCTCTGCCATATTTTTCTTCATAACATTTATTTGACATACTACTATATTTCATTTAATGTAAGACATCATGAATTACAAGGCTTACCATTTTAAAAATATTCTACCAAAGAATACATGTCCAACAAAACTACGATATATCATCAGTTATTAAGAAGTACCCTTATCTCAAAGATGTTAAATTGTGGACAAAAAAAAATTATTTCTTAAAATCCATGAAAGTTAGCCATTTACTTCATTTTATTACCTGTTTACCCCATTAGAATTAAGCTCCAAGAAAGTGGAAACTTTTATCTTTATTTTTTTAACAACTTAAACAGTGCCTAGAGAAATATGACAGCTATTAACAAATTTTTTCATCAATTGACTAAAAGTAAGTAAAAGTGGTTTAAAGTCCCCAGTTTTTATAGAGAAAAAGTAAAAGATTTACCTCAAACATTTAAAGCTGTCTATAAATAGAAGTTAAATAATTGGTTTAGGTAACATACTATGTAATTCAAGATTTAGATGATTAAAAGGCACAATACTCAATAAAAATTTGAAAATAATGAACCTAAATAGACTGCACAGTATGGCCCCATACACACACACACACACACACACACACACACACACACACACAAGAGGACTAGTTGAAATATAAGAAAAAAGACAAAAATACAGTTGTTGGGGGGAGACTTTAACGCACCTCTTTGTACCTTTGATATATTTAAAAAGATAGAAGATAATATAGTTAATTGGCTCAAACAAATACAGAGTTAACTATGTAAAAATATTTATTTTTAAATGTCAAGGGAATTTTTTTTTGAATGTTCATATTCTTGTCAGTCACCAAATACAGTCTAAATAGTCAAACTCTAAATATGAAAAGTCTGAAAACAAAATAAATAACAAGGTAACAAAACGAATGACAAATAGAAAGAAAAAATATATCAGATATATATATATATAAATCATTTAAACTTCTTGAATAATATATCTACTATCTGTAGATAATGAATCTTTTCCTCCTTCAATGAAAGTAGGTTTTATGATTTGTCAGTTTTTTCTTTTACTGTCACTTATTTTTTATCTTTTATTAATGTTTTTATCTTTTATTACGTACATTTATTATTGAATTAACTTAAAAATATACGTTAACTAAAAATGTCCAATACATGCTAACAAGACATCCAAAGGAGAAAGACACAGAAAACTTGCAAATGAAAACCTGAAGAAAATAAGTAAGAAAAACAAAAAATAACAACAAAGATAATAATAAAACAAACCACTGGAAAGCAAAATCTTTAAAAAGTAAAGCTAAAAGCAGAAATAAATTATTCAAAATACATCAGAAAAATGGAATAAAAATTAGAGTCTAAGCTAATTATTAGATGAAAGGAATTAAACAAATAAATCTGTTAATTATAAAATTAAAAAGGGAAAACAAGGAGAAATTGAAGGGAAATAGAAAGCTAAAACAGACCAGATGGCTGGAAAGGAGGGTGGCAAGCGGACTGATGCTAAAGCCATGGCTCATCTCGGAGCCTTTCCTGATCTTGAAACCAGGAGGTTCAGGTGTTAGTGGTCACTAGAGTGACAGGAAACAAGAAAGGCATTGTGACCTACTAAGGCAGGAGTTGCAGCTGGGATCACATCACAGACCTGGGAAGCCTATTTGATTTTTATGCAACGTGTGTTGTCCCAGAAACCCCAAACCAACACATTAACTTAAAGTGGTCCCAGAATAATAAAAGGCTGAGCTTCCTGACAAACGCCAAGTCTTAATCTTTCATGTAGGATGACCTCCTCCCAAGATTCTCACATACAAAATCCCAGTAACCATGACTTCACAATCCAAACTTGCAAAATACACGAAAAACAAGACTCATACAGAAAAGGATCAACAGAAACAATAGTACCACATGGGACTAGGCTGTCAAGAATTTCAGATATCAGAATTATTGGACATAAACTATGAAATAATTATGTTTAAAATAGCTAAGGAATAAAAGACGGAACTGCAAACATGACAAAGGAACAAAAGATCACTTTCTTTATTAACATTATGGCAGATTCCACACACTAAATGACGCATTGATTGAAACAACTAAAATGCCGGATACAATATAAAGAAAATATTTGAGCACATACTCACACCAGCACCAAAGCAAAGAATCTGCAGGTCTTCAAAACTCATTGAACATGGAAACCCTACAAGGAGAAAACCAGCAGCTGATACCCTGAAGATTTCTGCTATTCCTCTCAACATGCTGTGATTTCACTTCAATTCTGCATGAGATTCTCTGAGAACAGAAGGTACAGTCTTGGGTCTCTCAGAGTTAGGAACCTAGTAAAGGATCCTAGGAAAACTTGTATTCCACAGGATGTGCCTCAGTGCCATAATGAATTAGAAATAAACCCTTAATTCCAACTCAATTGCATGTCTTATTTTTACGTTTTTCTTTAAAGATTTTGTTCTTATATTTTACTTCATCTTGAAAATTTTCTAAATGAGAATATTTTTTTAAAATTTGGAAAAATATTTAATGTAATAAAGTTGTATGAAAGTTCAGAGGAAGGAGATAGTAGACATTTATAGTCACTGCCTGTCACTTCTCTCCTCTCTTTGGGTTACAGCCACTGGTTTTCCTTCAGGAACTCTCCTCCTCCATTTCTAGTTTAATAGTCTGGGTAGAGCTGACTGCCATCCCCAGTGATTGCAACAATCACAGCCAATTTAAAGTTTGTCCAAAGCATTTACCGGGGCAACAAATGGAGAGACACTCATTTTGCCAAGGGAAGAGGATGTAAATCCGGAGCCACTGTAAGTCGCCTTGTACCCCAGGGAGAGAGAAGCCTCCTGATAATGGAGTCAGTGCAGAGAAAAGAAGAACTAAGAGCTGGAGAAGGAAAGATATAACATCATTTGCACCCCTGGGATGCTGTTGTATCTAAATAAGAACACATCCAGACAGCTCAGTTATGTATGTCAAAAAATTCTCCTGAATTCCCTAAAACAGTGTGAGTTGGTTTTCTGTCACAGCACTGATCTGCGGCTGATACACATGTACGTCCGTGCCCTTTGCTTGTGCGGCATCCTGATGAATCATTGCCTGATCCAGCAACCATTCAGATTGGTTGCTACCCACATTGTTCTGATTGTTAAAATATTTTAAATATAACCTTTGCTTTTTATCAAAAGAGTTTAAATAATAAATTAGTATATAGAAACATAACTACATCAAGAGCAAGGTTAATGTTTCCATGCACAAGAAGAGATTGCACAAGGCCAAAAATTAAATCTATCTACAAAGATGTAGTTCCACAAACAGGTATTTTACCATCAAGCTATGAAAAGACACCAACTCACTATCTCAGCCTAAGCAAATCATTTTGCCTCTTGGAGTATGTTTCCTCTTCTGTATTAAACGGACATTAAAAACAACTGCCTTGCTTGTCTTAAAACACTGTAAGTATTAAATCAGTTATGACCTATAAAAACACAGTATATGTAAACTATTCTATGTGAGGAAATAAAGGCAAGTGAATGCTTCATAAATGTAAAGTATTATTACTCCGTTTAATTCTTCCATCTGATGGCTATGTTGTTTGTACTCCCTGTGTGTTGAAAGTTCAGTATCAACTCAGTTGCCACATTAAAAAGAGGTACCTTAGCATTCTAGATGACAATGCATTTGAATAAGTATTATCCTTAAAATCATTTCTATTGTACTTTTTGCTTGCGCATTTTCTTACTTGTTATCTCTTCTCATTACTCTCTATAACACCAATCAGAAAAGTATACAAGTTTACTTCTACCACCATCTTCCATTTAAAAAACATCCAAATCCTCTAAGCCACAATATATTTTAACTTTGTTACATTGAACAAGGAGAATTCTTTTTTTACGCTTTAATTTTTATAGTTACTTGGTTATTCTTTTAGTAAAAAGAATATTTGTATTTTTCTTAAAATGTGACTTAATTCTATAAACATTTTGAAATATACACATAAAATATATAAAAATGTTTATGATCCCAATATCCAGAAATAATTACTAATAAACTTTAAAATTTTTAATTAAAAGGATATTGCGTGGGCTATCTATGTTTTAAAATATTTTCCACATTTAAAACACCTTTCTACATTAAGTGCTACTACAAGGGAGTCTCTGAATCATGTCTTAATATAGCATTGATTACCATCATTGTTTTCACTTTATTTAGCCCACAGGATGTCTCATTCTAGAAAATGAACTAGGTTTCATCACAGAGGGTCAGTCACACTAGACTGTCTCTAAGTATCCACCAGAGCCAAACAGGTGGTATAAAAGTATGAAGAAGGACAGATGTAAGATAAGAGGCACTAAGTGCTTGTATTTTGACCAGCCATTACACCTGCCCAATTAGAAAGCACTGTTAAAACTTCAGGAGGTTCAAAAAAGCAAAGCAAATATAGCAGGGCTCTTAGCAGTTTTCAGCCCCTAAATTGGCAATTTGAGACTTTAATAATCCTTACTAATTGGGAATTTACATCATAAAAAATACAGAAGAATAGACTAATAATTTTTAAATCTACCTTGCCTAAGAAACAATTTATTACTTTTGCTTCACTAATAAAATGAGAATCTGAATACCAGTAACTTCATGTTGTGCTTCCTTCCGAATAAGAAGCATAAGTGTACTGTCAGTGAAATTTACTAATAGAGAAAGTTCCAGCGGGACAAATCTATAGTTCTGCAAGCCTAGATTTTAAAAACATATTTGAATATTGTATGGCCACCATGTCTTTCTAACACAATATTCCTTATTTTTTATTTTTTTAAAAAGGACAATAATAGTACATATTCATGGAGCACATAGTGATGTATCAATACATATAATGTATACCGATCAGATCGGGGCAATTAGCATATCCATTATCTCAAACATTTATCATTTCTTTTTTTTCTTTTTTTTGAGACACTCTGTCGCCCAGGCTGGAATGCAGTGGCACTATCTCGGCTCACTGCAACCTCTGCCTCCTGGATTCAAGTGATTCTTCTGCCTCAGCCTCCCATGTAGCTGAGACTACAGGCACACGCCACCACTCTGGCTAATTTTTGTATTTTTAGTAGAGATGGGGTTTCACTGTGTTAGCCAAGATGGTCTCAATCTCCTGACCACGTGATCTGCCCACCTCGACCTCCCAAAGTGCTGGAATTACAGGTGTGAGCCACTGCACAAGGCCATATTTATCATTTCTTTGTGGTGGGAATATTTAATATCCTCCTTCTAGCCATTTGAAGCTATGTAATATATTATTTTTAACTATACTTATCCCACAGTACTATAGAACACTAGAACTTATTCCTCCTATCTAGCTGTAATTTTGTACCCTTTAAAGAAATATCTCCCTATTCCTCCCTTCCCCCTACTCTTACTGGCCTCTAGTATCCTCTGTTCTACTTTTTACTTCTATGCTATCAACTTTTTTTTAACTTTCACAGATGAGTGAGAACATGTGGTGTTTAACTTTCTGTTCCTGGCTTATTTCACTTAACATAATGTACCCCAGTTCTATCCATGTTGCCACAAATGACAGGATTCCATTCTTTCTTATGGCTGAATAGTATTCCATTGTGGAGAGGTACCACATTTTCTTTATCTATTCATCTGTTTGTTGGGCACCTAGCTTGAATCCATATCTTGGCTATTGTGAACAGTGCTGCAGTAAACATGAGGGTGCAGATGTCTCCTTAATATAATGGTTTTCTTTCCTTTGGATGAATTCCCAGTAGTGGGATTACTGGATCATATGGTTAATTCTATTTTTTGTTTTTTGGGCAACCTCCATACTGCTCTCCATAGTGGCTGTACTAGTTTACGTTCCTAACAACAGTGTATAAGAGTTATCTTTTCTCCACATTCTTGTCAGCATTTGTTATATTTTGTCTTTTTGATAATAGCTAACCTAACTGGGATAAGATGATACCTCATTGTGTGTGTTTTATATATATATATATTTTTTTTTATTGCATTTTAGGTTTTGGGGTACATGTGAAGAACATGCAAGACTGTTGCATAGGTACACACATGGCAGTGTGATTTGCTGCCTTCCTCCCCCATCACCTATATCTGGCATTTCTCCCCCACACTCTCTCTCCCCAACTCCCCACCCCCGGCTGTCCCTCCCCTATTTCATTTCCCTGATGATTAGTGATGTTGAGCATTCATTCATATATTTGTTAGCCATTTGTATGTCTTCTTTTGAGAAATGTCTGTTCAGATCATTTGCCCATTTTTTAATCACCTTGCTTTTGTGCTATTGAAATAAATATATTAGGTGTTCAAACATCTAATACGTAGACGGGTATAGTCTCTACATACTAATTATCTGAGTTAAGTAGTTTACAAATATGTTCTCCCTTTCTGTAGGTTGTCTTTTCACTCTGTTGATTGCTTCCTTTGCTGTGCAGAGCTTCTTAGGTTGATATAATCTCATTTGTTTATTGTTGCTTTTGTTGCCTGTGCTTTTGAGGTCTTATTCATAAAATATTTTCCTAGACCAATGTCCTGAGCATTTCCCTTAGGTTTTCTTTTTAGGTGTTTTATTGTTTCAGGTCTTACATTTTCTAGCAGTTAGCATTGCCCTGCCATTTACCATGTAGACTTGGGCCACTTATTTAGCTTACTTATGCCTCAGTTTCCCCACTTGTAAATTGAGAGAGATAAGATGGTCCCTTTCCATCTAAAATGAACACAATTCTATGATATTGTTTGAGTGTCATTAAATAGATATGGTTGACACTACCAAATATTCATACTATGCAGTTTCAACTGAGCCCTCATTGCTACTCAGTAATCCTTATATGCACCTCTTAGTATATTTCTTCACAGTAATCAAGCCTTATCAATGTCCTCAAGTTCCCACCCTATACTGCTACCCAAATTGGACAAATGTGGATCCAAACTAATGAATACTTCAAGTAGGCACAGACCAGACATTAACAAATGGTTTGCAAGGAGCAAGTGATATCATGATGATACCTTTTAAGATCATTTTGGTAGAGCCACCTCATGCACACTGATGATGAACATTGCCATTTGGAATGCAATGCCATTTCTGTATTTTGATTCATCTGTTATTTATTTCACATGCATCTGTTTGAAGACCAAAAGTTGGAAATATACATAAATGCCACAAATCCCCAAAAAAGTCAATAGCGTACCCATTACGTTAATTAAATTCTACCTCCTTATTTGGCTCTTCTAAGAAATTGCTAAATGACCTAAGTGTTAAAATTAAATAGTTGGTCCTGACAGTAGGGCCATTTCACAGTAACAGTGAAATAGAATATGTTAAAATAAGAACAAACTTAAGAAAGAATTAAACACTCTGACCAAGGTGGGAAAATTCACTGAAATATCTGCCAAAGGAAAATGGAAAGTTCTAAGATACCAGATGTCTCCGTGGGTTCCAAATTTGGAATTCTCTGTCGCCTTTAAAAATCTTCCTTCAGAAGTATCCAGCCTTACAATGCATGTGGTTTGGCATATGGGCTGTTATTTTGCATTTCTAGACTCTGAGTCTGCCTTTTCAATCAGATCTAAGCTATTTTCCTCAATTCTATGGTATCTTGGGGTAGATGGCTTTTAAGAAAATGAAGCAAAGTAAAAAAAAAAAAAAATGACTTGTTATCTCCGCCTTCATTTCATTAGAAAGATCCGCCAGACAAGACTTTCAGCCCAAGGAAGCATAACTGTTATCTTTCTTTCCTTTCTGGAGGTATTTTTGAGTGCTTCTTTCGTGGAGTAATAAGGGATGCAGATGGGTCCTCCCCATATTACAGAAGCATTATTTTTAAAAAATATTAAGTTAAATTTTTATAGCGGGCAATTTGGACTCTTCCTCTGTAGTCGTATTTCTCTCTTCAACACCACTCACTTTCTGAACCTCCCTACTGAGAACCAATTGACACCTGCACTTGATTTTAGGTGATCAAGACAATGGGGCAATTTATGATGAGAGACAATTACTCATTTAGCAATGATTGCTAAATTGAAGATGACTAAATAATGGGAGAAGAAAGAACAATTAAAATCCAAACGAAAAGACCTCTAATATTAAAAAAAAAAAAAAAAAAAAGCAGCAGCAAGTGTTTCAAAACGGAGACATTCATTTCATTTAGACTTCATTTTTCTTCATGTTTGATTGCAGGAATATTCAATACTGTTCATTGTCCGTGACAACAATATCTATATTATTTTGCGGGTAAATTACTGATTTAAAAACATCACCTAGTATGCTTGAACATGAACATGAATAACGCCAGTTTATCTGCATTTTCAATTGTTTGCAAATCAGTTGTTAAATGTAAATAAAGTCCCAATGAATAGTTTCATACTTTCCAACGTATAAAAGATGCAAAATGTCTAAAAACTACCCCTTTCTTCTGTAAAGAAACTAGTACAAAAATTGAGTTTAAAACTGCTTTTTATGAACATACTAAAATGCTATTCTAGAAATAGTGACACCCCTTTGGTGAAAAATTATTTCTATAATGAAAAGCCCATTCTGAAAGAACGATTATATATATTAGTTAAACATTTATGGGAGAGGTGGAGCAGCCAGGAGAGTATGTAATAGTGGAAACAAGGGAACAGAGATGCCATACATCACAAGCTATCCTCTGGCAGAGGCTTATGGTCCAGAAATTAGACAAGATAAGCAACAGACTTGTATGTCCTTTTAGTTCATACCCAGATAAAAGTACCCATCGGGGAGGGAAAAAGAATAAAGACTTTTTTTTTTGAGCTAGAGTCTCTCTGTGTCACCCAGGTTGGAGCACAGTGTTGTAATCTTGGCTCACTGCAACCTCCGCCTTCTAGGTTCAAGTGATTCTCCTAACTCTGCCTCCCAAGTAGGTGGGACTACAGGCACCCACCACCACACCCAGCTAATTTTTGTATTTTTCGTATAGACGAGGGTTTCGTCATGTTATCCAGGCTGGTCTCAAACTCCTGACCTCAGGTGATCTGCCTGCCTTGGCCTCTGAAAGTGCTGGGATTACAGGTGTGAGCCACTGTGCTTGGCCTGATAAAGGCATATTTTAAAGCTGAAACCTCTTAGGTCTAAAATTTTAAAATAGCTGGGAAAGCACAGAGATATGAAACCGAATTATATGTGACAAGCTATTGAATGGTAAGTTAGACCTAGTCACAAGAAACAACCTGCCTTTCTACATGAATCAATGATTGGGAGGTGTTTTGCTTGGACGGCTAGAACCCAAGGTGAAGTAGTAGTCACATTCTGAGGATGCTCACTGCAGAGTCACAGGAGACAGGGAGATGTCATGGAAGTCATAGCTTGAGAAACTGGCAACACTCAATTGCAGCCTTCCCCCGCTTTTCCTGCAATGTTGTAGTGGGAAAACTGTTGATGTGCCCAGCCCGTAAAGATGATTCCTGGTTTGTCTCAGCTAATCCTAGTAGCCCTATCCTTTGCTAGTTAATCATCTTTCTGCCAGTATTCTAGGCAGCTACGAGAAAAGGGGAGCATGTGACCCAATCTTGCCTATGTGCCACAAAAGGAAGTCTAATAAGGATGTTCTGGGAAAGACTTGTCCTCCTAACACATAAAAAAAGCCCTTTTCCTCCAGCCCATTCCCTGAATCAAACATGGCGGTCAGAGGCTGTAATACTTCCTAAGTGCCACTTTGTAACTTGAGGATCAAAACATAAAGAAAAACTGAAGATGACAGAGCAGAAAGAAAAGTCCTGGTTCCTTGATATGAACTTTGGGTTTCTGTACCAAATCTAGAACCACCTACTCTCAGATTTCTCACTCTGTGAGAAGTGAAAAGGCCTTTATTTTAAAATTAAAGGCCTTTACTTTAGAAGTCTCTGTTAGTTGAGAATTGCGTTACCTGCTGCTGAATGAGTCTTACCTGATACAGACTTTGATTGTAAAACTATCATCATCCCATGATTCATGGAGAGTTATAGCCAACTTTGTCATGGCTACCATGAAAAGAGAGAAACCAACAGATGAAGTTCTGTTGGTCCACAGAGAAGAGGGAAGCCGTGCTCAGAGGTACACCTCCGTGCTCTTTCTACCTCTAGTAATAAAGTTTCCCACAATCAAGTGTGAGAGGACACATGTTCTTCATTAATAGAAGTGATACTGGAGATGAAAAAAACCACTGGTAAACAGTCAACCAACTCTTCAATCAGTTCTTTGTCTTGCCTATGACATTTTGTTTCATTTGGCATTCATATGAATACGTTTATTAGAAACAGACATTTTGTTTCCAAAAGACATCAGGGAATTCAGTGATGCATAGAAATTCACCAAATTTTGCTTCATGTGTATTGAACCTCAGATATGTTTCTGGTTTTATTTAAATATGTGTTCATGTATACACACACACAGAGAGATTGTATTTAAACATAGAAGTCAAATCTTAAATTCCCCTTAGATTCTAAATTTCTCAAATTCAGCAAGAGTCCACAGAACAACACACTTACTTGGGAACTAGTATCAGCTGACAAAAGAGATCTTTAAAAATTCAATAAATACTCCTTTTATACAACAGACACATTAGATTAGCTAGACCTTACCTAACTTCTTACTATTAAACTCAGAATAACTTTTTGTGTTTCCCTAAATATCTGAAGAAGCAAATAAAAGGATAATGTTAATAAAAATGTAATTATAAATGTAATAAAGATGTAGTTCTCTGCCTAACTTGAAGCTTCGTTTTATCAACCATCCTCTATTCCTAGCTTTGATTGTGCTATTGATTTGGGATATAAATTTTCTTAGATCTTTCTGTCTCGACAAAGTCTACACCAATCCCCAGTGCTGGTCTTTATCTTTTGCTTTTATTATGAGCACAAAAAAATAGGCTGGAGCATCTTTTTTTAGAATGAAAAAAAGTTATCACACTTGCATAACTCATGCAGTTGAAATGGCCTGAAATCAACAGTCCCCAGAAAAGCATCTTTGAAAAGACACTGAGCTTGAAAATTAGTAACTGCAAGAAGTACTTTGAAAAGAATAGTAAGGAAACGCTCCTGTGAAACTGTACTGGAGAGATAAAAATACCTAGAATGAGAAGACATTCACTTTGGAAACTTTATGGTTTTTAAAATTGTGTATGTCTGAGTTTGGGGGTTTTATTAAAAATCTCTAAAATTTTCTTAGGATTACAGATGTTTGAAACTCCCAAATTGGTTATGCAACTCTTGGAAGGAAAATTAGATTTCCAGAATAGCTTTCTTACTGAGCAAAATACTAGGATAATTATTTAGTTTGCAGAAGAAACAAGAAGGACTTTGTACATCTAAGTCCCCAAAAGGGGTAAAGGAAAGGTCTGGAGACAGGATCAAAATGCACAGCTAAGAAGCAGCCAATACATTGGGTTTGGAGGAGCAGCGAGAATAAACATGTAGACAATAGGAGGGGCCAAGGGAAAGAGGGGATTTAGGGAGACTGAATAAGTCACTCCAAAGAGGGATTTCTCTCTAAGAAGAAGATGTCCTGACAAAGTTAGAACTTAGTCGTGTGTGTGTGTGTCTCTCTTACACACACACATGCGCGCACACACACACACACACACACACACACACACAGAGGCATGGAGGACACTGTCCTACAATCCCTGTAAGATCTGGCCTGGGACAAGGACAGCCTCTCTGCATGTGTGTGAGTAGATAAGTGGAGCCAAGATTTGTGGACGTGAATGTCCCTAAGAAAGCATGATTAGTCTCATGGGTTCCCCTGGGATAAGGCCTGGAGCATGTCACTTAGTGTTGGCAGTTATCTCCTTTACATTCCCACCCTCTCAAGGCTTGTGGGAATTTCATTTTCCCTTTTTCTCTCTTTCCCATCTGGAAAATATTGGGATATCTGTGTTCACTTCCTACGGCCTCTCTCATCCTGGGGCTGCACTAGGTTTTGCTGCTAACTCTTTCCTCTGGCACAGGCCTGTAAGGTATATTCCCCACCTCTCCCTCCTTCCCTCTGCTGGCAGTTGTTTATGACACAGAGCTCCTTTTTATCTTTACTGAAAATAACTAATTGCCTGAATTTTTATATAATATCAATGAAATAGCATGTAAAGCTCTGAGCTCTCATCACCCAGGGTTTAGTACAATTTGGGTGGGTTCAGATATGAATACAAACCAGGTATCTTCAATAATTTGAGTTAATCTAAACAATGCTTGGTCCTTGGAGCTTTGGGGATGCTGGAATACGGGCCAGGGTATATCACTGAGTGCCCTTGGCCGAAACAAATTCTGCCTAACTTAAACACAGGAAATGTATTAGAAGAATATGGGAGTAGAATTAATATATTTATAGAATTGACAGAAAGTCAGAGGTATAGGCTCTGTTCTGGACATAAAAGAGAGTATGGAGGGCTGAGAAAAAGAAACTTTAGCAGTGGCCTCATACTATGGAGATTCATGTCATCATACCACTGCTGCAATGAGTGAGTGCCAAGGTCACTCCTATGTTTGGTTCAATTACTAAAGATTCAAAATACCAGTAAAGGCTTTGCAACTGGCTGAACAGTGGGTGTATGCCTTCTTCAGAGTCTCTGGTCCCATTGAGCTCTGTGGTAAGAGGTGCCAACCTAGACTCTCCTGCCCTGCAAAGCTACACATATGAGAGAGAGATGGTGCCTCAAAAATATTACGATGCTGTTGAGAGCTGTGAAGGGATACTGGGCAGCCAAAAATAATACAGACACACTACAGAAAGGTTCCTGTTTCCTAAAGTTGCATAGTGTCTGATACATAGTAGGTGTTTAATAGATATTGTTGGATGTTGAAGGACTAGAATAACCCAGCCTCCTAGAGGTGCTGAAGAAAAATGATCCTGAACCAGATCATCCAAGCAATTATTAATTCTCAGAATCAGTCCTGCCTGGATCTCAGTCTGGAGTGATGACAAATTAATCCCTAATGGCAGGAAAGTGTGGGGCAGAATGTGGATTAAAGGAAAAACTGGAGATCAATTCCCTTCTCTGTGTGTGTGTCTCCTTCCCTCTTTCTCTGTCTCTCTGTCTCTCTTTCTGTCTCACTCTGTCATATCCTACTTTAATTACCTGCTTTTAAGACAGAAAAGACTGTGAGTGTTATTTACTATCGACTATTGCAATATCACAGGGATTACAATAAAAGACCATGCACAATTAGTGCAGAAGAGCTGAGAAGAATTATTCACATACTTAAAACATCCATTTGGGGGATTTGATTCATTTGACTAGTACAGTGAATTTTCTTTAGTCCTCTTCAAGAAATAATTTTATTTTCTTTTTGTTCATTGGAACAAAGAATTATTACTGGGAAAATGAAGATACTTTACAACAAGCTCTCATAAACCTAGTGTTTAAGAAATATTATGGGCCGGGTGCAGTAGCTCATGCCTGTAATCCCAGCACTTTGGGAGGCCGAGGCAGGTGAATTGCTTGAGGTCAGGAGTTCAAGACCAGCCTGACCAACATGGTGAAACCCTGTCTCTACTAAAAATACAAAAATTAGCCAGGTGTCGTGGTGTGTGCCTATAATCACAGCTACTTGGGAGGCTGAAGCAGGAGAATCACTTAAACCCAGGAAACAAAGGTTGCAATGAGCCGAGATCAGGCCACTGCACTCCAGCCTGGGTTACAGAGCAAGTCTCTGTCTCAAAAAGTAAAAAAAGAAATATGACACACTCCTCATTACTTCTATGGTATCCTTCTATTATTTAGTGAACAATCACTCAAATATTTTTTGGAATATAATTTTTATGTAAGGATAGTTTTAAATAAAGAAAGCTTTCCTAGTTGAGTGGATAGCCTTGGTCATTAAATAAAAAATATTTCTTTTTTTTAATCATGAAAACTGATTCTATCCATTAGTAAGTATTACTTTCACACTGGCTTTTCTATAAGTATTTCTATAAATGTCACAACAAATGGTTGAATGAAATTTTGTCAACAAGAATCAATACTAGTCATCTTTGATTCCTAAGCAATGCTATAATCATCATTAATAATGGGTGAAGAAAACAAAAATGAAAATGCAATTATAATTATTGCATTTTAATTGTCTTTAATGGTAATAAATGTTTAATTCTAACATAATTTAGAGAATTATTTTGACCCTTATTATGATCAAAATTGACCCATCTATAAGCAACTGATGAAAATGAAGAATATAAATCAGAAACTTGAATCCAAATTTCTTACAACTTCAGAATATACAATGTCACCATATGGCTATTTATATCTTCTGTATCCAGAAATAAAACTCACCTGTTCACTCAGCTTTTACAGTCTTTATTTCAATTCAATTCAACAAAATGTATTGAGTGACAGTTGGAGCAGGGTGCTATGTTAGGCAGAACAAGACACACCAAGGAAAATAAGAGAAATTCTCTGCCCTCCAAGAGCTTATGATCTGATAGGGTGCATGAGGCAAGTACAATGACACAAGGCAAATGAATGAGATACAAAGTTGTCTTCAATTTTGTAAAGGACAACTCTGCATAAAAGGAGAAAATGTGTTTTCAAAATTGGCCAGTCTGCCATGATCTACATAAACCCATCCATTGGCCAGTGGCTGGGAAATACCTGTAATTAGAAGCAATTTGGTCATTGTCCCTGAGAAAATTCTAGGTTTATATCTCCATAAAGTTGAAGAAAATAATACTACAGTATCTCTGATTCACAGGCTTATTTGGTAGATGAGTTGTGTAATATTTTAAAAGGCTCAACTTTTAAGGAGGATGTTATTAAAATGAAATTTGATTAGCCAATCTAACCCTTGGGGGTACATAAAAATGTTATGAGTGCTTCCATACATTTCTTTGCATTAAAAAATCATCATTGGATTGAGAATACTACCCTATATTCTCCCTAAACTCTGTAAAGTACACTGTAACCATAAATAAAAAAAGTTTTCTCCCAGATGCAGAATCAAAATGAGCAGAATTGGTGGTGCACATGAAGGCTGACCCATGCCCTGAGTTACCTCTTGTCTCCTTCACATGCAGAAAAGGATTATTAACCTGAAGAATTACTAAATGTCTTGGAAATGGAGACTATTACATCTTAGTGCATCAATGCTGATTGAAAGAGTTGCTATTGGGTTGATGACAAGAATTCGAGACTTAATTAGAAGTTGATTGAAAGAACTTGGAAGGAAAAAAGTCAAAAACAATGAAAGGAGTTACGAGAACAGCAGAGTAGTGTAGGGGATGTGATAGCCATCTTCAAATGTATAAAAAGCAGTTATGCTCCAAGAAGGCAGAACTTGGACAAAAGAATATCTGGAGATAAGAAGATGTAATTTTGGTTGGCTAGAAGAAAAAACTTGTAGCCATTATAATTTTACAAATTCAAATGTGCTATCTTAGATAGTACTAGCTGTCCATCACTCAGTGCTCAGATTGAGTCTGAACAACATTTTATTATTTTCATCATCATCATCATTATTGTCATCACCATTGTCATCATCAACCATTTATTGAATTTCTTGCCATGTGTCAGGCCCCATCCTAAGTGCTTTGTAAAATGCATTAGCTCATGTAATCCTCATCACAGCCTTATGTGACATATTATTAATTCCATTTTAGAGGGAAGAACCTGGGGCATGGAGAATATAAATAATTTTCCCAAGGTCACGAAGACAGTAATAGCTAAACAGGGATTTCAGTTCAATTCCGACTCCCAAGTCTATTATACCATACTTTCTTTCATTGGAGATGGTGTTTAAAAGATTTAAGCATTTTTTAAGGGACAGGTAAAATCATCTATCTTATATTGTTGATGTGTATCTTTTCAAACCTGGAGCTTCTACAACTCTGCACATGTAAAGCAAAGATCAGTTAAATGATGTATAAATGCTACTGAGCTAGTTACTGATAGAACTGTATCTAGAACCTACTTCATGGATTTCGATCATTTCAGTGATCTTTTCACGCTATCATTCTGCATTCCAAGTACAGGTCTAGTTGTACAGAGAAGAAAAGAGTAAACACAGGAAATTCTCTCCAGCTGATGCTGACAACAAACAGAACTAACAGAAAGGGCATTTTCTCTGCCAATGGTAGAAAGCAACTGTAGCCAAGAGCTTTGTGTTTCACACGTTTATAAGAAAACTCCTTAAAGCTTGAGAAGAGTTGAGATGCTGAAAGCAAAAGACATACATGCTAGCTCCAACACACATTCAGTTCCTCTTTGAATAATAAGAAAGGTTACATGGTAAGGGTTATATGATAATTCTTCTCTGGACTTGTAAAACTCATTATTATATCATCTGGCTTATGCCAAACATCTTTATAGAAATAAGGATGTTTCCATAAGAAATTCTTTAAATTTTCCATATTCTTTTTGAAGTTGAAGCATTTTTCTATCGTTCTTCTCATTCTTCATAATAACTATTTCAGTGAACAAGAAATATGCTATTAGCCTATGCTCATTTATTTTATTTTATTTATTCATTTATTTATTTTTGAGATGGAGTCTGGCTCTGTCACCCAGGCTGGAGTGCAGTGGCACGATCTCAGCTCATTGCAACCTCTGCCTCCCGGGTTCAAGCAATTCTCCTGCCTCAGCCTCTCAAGTAGCTGGGATTACAGCCACGCACCATTACGCCCAGCTAATTTTTGTAGTTTTAGTAGAGAAGGGTTTTCACCATGTTAGCCAGGCTTATCTTGAACCTGACAGCAAGTGATTGGCCCACCTTGGCCTCCCAAAGTGCTGGGATTACAAGCATAAGCCACCATATCTGACCAGCTTATGCTCATTTTATTAGTGAGGACACTGGAGCCTATGAAAGTGACTAGAATGGCTCAGGGTCACATAGCTGGTGCATGGCCCGGCTGGGATACTGTAGATGTGCTGATTGACAGAGCAATACTCTTTCTCTGATTCCACACTGACCCTCTTCTCTAGGTTATAGGACATGATAATACAGAAAACTTCAGAAGCAATTTTATACTTAGCCATGTGTATGCCTTATTCTTCCTTTGTGTACTACTTAATTTTTCAAAACAGAAAATCTGGTTTAGAGCATTAGAAATATCACATTTACTTAATAAACCCAAGTAGCAATGTTATGCTTCAAATTTACATCTATTTAAGGTAACTAAATGGTAAAAATACATATATATATGTGCGTGTGTGTATATATATATATACACACACACACATACATATATATACACATATACATATTTGGAGATTGATTTATATGTAGTTTAATTTACATGCTCATTTAGGAAAAGAAAAGATCACTAGAAAAAAATGCACTGAGTAGACTACAGTTACAAGGAAATGGAAATAGATATATTAATAATATTATCATAATTCAAAAACATATGCCAGTGGAACATTGTTTTCAACTTGGTGTTTTGTTTAATGTTCATTTTTCATTATACCAATACCTATGAATGAAGAAAGTGATTTTTCTCAAGAGCAATGAGATACAGATCATGTACACCAGTAGATCACCCTGCCTTTGTAGAGCTTAGGGTAAGAGCAAACAAACAGATTTAGTAATGACATCAGGAAAGCTAATATTGAGGGTCTGAAAGGCTATCATCATCTCTTAACTGAGGTCACGTAATCCAGACTCCCTAAGAAGGCAGAGTAGTAAGAGAAGAAAAACCTGGCTTATGTCAATTGGAGATGGCAGGTTAAAATACCTTTTTCAACCCATTTATTGCTTGAGCATAGTAGAAACTCCAGACGGACAATCTCCCTACCTATCTTAAATTGTTAAAGCAAGCATACCGAAAGGAAGGAAGCAGCTTTGGATTCTTTCTTTTATCAACAGGAAATACACTTCTCGATCATAAAACTACAAACCACAAACACCTGCATTCAGAACAAAACTGTGGGGTAAAAAATCTGCTTCCATGCAAAAAAAAAAAAAAAGAAGTCTATTAAACAATTTAGGAATAAAAAACCCATACCAAATTTTAAAATGTAGGTAACAGATTGTTAAGGGGTAAAGGCTAATTCTAATATAGTGGACATTTGCTTTCTTGAGGGTAAGAAAGAAGGAGATGGAATATAATGGACAACCTTGGGACATGCTAACCAATGGATTGAAGGCTGGGTTACCAAGGTAACAGCACAATTCGTGTTCCAGCAAGCTGGATCAAACCGGTAGGGAATTTAAAATGAAATATTGCTAAGGAAAGATACCACTCAACATTGTCATAATTGTAATATATAGAGCTCTTTCCCCTTTAAAATAAAATACTCCAAGAAGAAAATGTATAAAATATAACAAAGAACAAGAACATATGTACATCCCAGAATCATACATTAAGCTACGAGATAACAAATTATTAAAAGTATACACTGTCTCTACCTTAAAGATGGGGAAATGAAGTCTGCTTGGAGTCAACTTTCCCAAGTTTATGCAATTAAAAAGCAGTAGAAATCATTTGACCCAGCTCTCTGATACCGTGTCTGTATCCTTCCCACTGAGATGACGGCACCTAGATTTGGAGCTGGAAAATTGTTGAGGCCAAGTAGGCACCTGTGTGAATGGAAACCCCCCTACTGGTTTCAATGGCTGCAGCTCAGTCCCAACAATTTTGTTTTTCAGCCATCTTTGCTGATGCTGCCATGGTTGGGTGTGTAGACCAGTAGCTCAAGAGAAGGATCTGAGCTCTAATAACAGACTTGAAAGTCATCTGCCTATAAACGGCGGGTTATGCTGTGGGCTTGGGGTTTACTAGAGACCATTCGATCTCTAAAGATCTAATATGATCCTGGGAAATATGGATACTTAAGAGGATTAAAGAGGGAGAAACCCCAAGAAAAAAAAAACTTAGTTTCCAAGAAGAAAACCAAGAAGGGAATATCTGAATGGTTGGAGGAAAACCAGGAGAAGTTGATTTTATAGCAGTCCAGGGAAGAGACAACCTCAAGGAAGACGAAGCTGTCAACTCTGTAAAATATTACAAAAAGGTCAAATATAGCTGTATAATATTTATAGGATAAAGCCCAAGCTTAGAAACAGTGCTAAACCGCATACAAAGGACTCCAGATTATATGACTTTAATAAATCCAGAGGTGGAAAGCAGCTCATGAAAGGACTTTCTCATCCTAATTCTTATAAACTACCATATCCCTGGGTGAGGCCCCAATTTCTGCAAACAGAAAATGAGACCACACAGGTCTTTTCAGCTCTCCATATATTATATAACAGAAGAATTCCAGCCCTCTTCAAACCTCCTTTCCTCAATTACTACATGAAGCCCCTACAGGGTGTCTCACCTGAGCTGTCCAAAGCTGTCCTTCATCTCTGATGGCATGTCATTTTCCTCCTCCCTTCACCCACATTTCTATGGGAATGTCTAATAATAGTAAGAATTACTCCTATTGTTGAGCACTTACAGTATGCCAACTACTTCACATGCCTTATTTTTAATCCTCAGAACAACTGAGGTTCAGAGAGGCAAAGGAAGTTGCCGCATGGTCACTACATGAGAAAGCAGCAGATCCAGGATTCCAGTCCAGCCTGAGCTCTTCACCACTGCACTCTACTTAGAAGCCTCTGTCACAACTCACCACTGCCACCTCTATTCCCAGTGAGGGAATGACAAATAGTAGAAACTGTGTGTGTCCTCCCTGCTTTAGTGCCAGGAGACACTACTATATTCTTCTTCCCAGAGTACATGTAGGCTAACAAGCATCCATTGTAAAGATATTGCTTCATCATGAATCATAACTGTAAGTGGCCCTCTCACTACTCATTAATGGCACTAATGCAGGCATGATTTTCAAAGACTCCCCTGTCATTTGATGAAATATGGCCCTGGTGAGTTAGTCAGCCTCATTGGGCCCATGAATTTGTCTAGGCTTATCTGAGTTCAAAAGAGGACACAGCTTAAACCCAAACTAAAAATCTCTAACATGTAAATCTGCTTGAAATTAGTTTGATGGTTTGAAAATGTTGAGTTGCAAAGAAACCTGAACTTTAAGAAAGAGAAACAGCAACAGTAAGTCAAACAGGTTGCAAAACACAACTGTAAGTCAAACAGGAGGACTAGGAACTACTACAGAGAATACACGTCATCAGCTTAAGACAGACTGGGGAAAACTGAAAAAGATCTTTCTTTCAGAGAGAGGTTTGACAGCATTAAACACTCAAAGGACATTTTCCACAGGGAATTGACTAAAGGGCTAATTTCAGGTGACCTCTAAGTAAAAGGAAAAGATAAGAAAAGCTTTCTCAGCACAAAGCTTCAGCTAATCAGAGTTTTCAACTTTGGTTGTAAAGATTCCCTTGTTCTAATAAGAAGAATTAGGTAACTGACCTAGTCTTACTTTAGCTGCTCAAAAGTTTGGTGCTAAATTTGAGGTTTAATTATAGCAACAATAACTAACAATTTGGTCTTTATTATTTACATATTTCTTTTCCCCTTCTAGAAAATGTATATTTAACCTATTCTGAAATTTTTATTTGTGTTAATATTTAACCATCTTACTATATGCAAACTTTTGGGGAATTTTCTTTGTAGACAAATAATGGTGGAAGACAGACAGATGGACAGATAATAGGGAGAGATTATAGATGATGATAGAAAATAGAGAGATGATAGCTGATGATGGATGGATGGATGGATAGATGATGGATGGATAGATAGATGATAGATGGATAGGTAGATAGATAAATATAGAAATGATAGATGGATAGATAGATAATAGAGAGAGACGATAGGTAGATAGATAGAAAATAGATGATAGCTGATGGTAGGTAGATAGATGATAGATGGATAGGTAGATAGATAAATAGATGGACAGATAGATAATAATAGAGAGAGATGATAGATGATAGATAGTTAGATGATAGATGGATAGGTAGATAGATAAATAGATGATAGATGGATAGATAATAGAGTTGACAGATGATGATAGATAGATAGACAGATGACTGACAGGTCATTAACAGATGGATATAGAAGAAGAAACTTGTTAGGATTTAATGATTCATAAATATGTCATTAAGAAAAGTTAAAGGAATCAAAGGTGAGGTTCTCTAGCTTTGGTGGCTGGATTGAAATTGAAAATACAGCACATCCTTAAAAGCAGGGAAGAACAATGAGTTCAGTTTGTACACACTGAGTCCAGGAGGCCTGGAGGTATCCAGGAGGTAGTTCAATATTGAGTCTAAAGTTTGGAGAAAAGTTCTGAGCTGGAGATACATATATTTTTTTCAGCAGCCATTTAAAAAATATTTTAACATGACAATGAAAGCAATTACTCAGGGAGAATGTCACCTCTTCCTGGACTTGGCCATAATAAGAATAGAAACAATTCTAGGACGGAATTTCCATAAACACCAGCACTGAAAGGAAAACAATATAGGAAACAGGCAAAAAGTTCTGACTGGAACCAGGGAAGTGCAGCATTTAGAAAATAAAGGGACCAGGATGTCAAATGAAGCAGAGAGGCACAATAAGAAAATACAGAAAAGCCTGGGCAGTTAGAATAGTCCTCGTGGCCTTACGAGGAGCAGTCTCAGTGACAGGTTGGGAGCAGCAGCCTCTGTTTAGGGAAGCACAGATGAGAAGAAAGGAAGATGCAGAAGGCAGAAAGCCACACAGAAATCTGGGAGGATTTGAAATCAAAGTTAAAAACAGAAAGGGCTTGTGTTTTACTTTCTGGTTGGAGGTGTGAGTGGAGATCTTGTGGACAAGGGATTAGAAGGCTCTGAGGAAGGTAACTAGCTGTTTCAGTCAAGGGTAGTTCACACAGAGCACCACATACTCCATTATGGCGCAGAGTAACGCAGAGCGCCACACACTCCAGCATGGCGCAGAGTAACTGGCAGAGGGCTCCCTGTCTCTGAACCCTCAATGGGTAGACAGAAGTGCTAAGAGAACCAGTGAACCAGAATTGGGTTTTAGGTAGGGATGAGAGCCCATAGTATGCAAGGAATTTGTGGTGGGTGCCTCTAACTTATATGAATACCAGGGCACACTCCCCAAAGCATCAGGCAGGACAAGCTACACCCCAGCCAACACCAATGTCCTGGGGTAAGATCAGCTTAGCCCACTGCATTGGAAACCAGCAATGGGCCCAGGGAGATTCAGACCAGGAGTCTCTGCTTCAGTACTAGGAGGTCTATTAGCATCTCTTGTACTTTGATTCTCTTAGAAGAGGGTAAAGAGAACTCCTTTTAAGAAACGGGAGAAATTACCCTAATAAAGAATACAACATCTATTTAAATAATCATTTATCCAAATGATAAATCTGAAACAATCTCAAAGACATGTTTTAAAGTTCAAAAAGACTGCATACTTCAAAAGGATAAACTTAAGATTTGGGTTTTTTTAGTTTTGGGGTTTTATGGTGTTATCTTTCCCACTATGAGGAAAATGGAGACTAAAGTACAAGATGAGATCAATTATTTTTTTAAAAAGCATCCTATGTTTCGCACTGATGAAGTATAATATATAAGTTTTCACCCTTCTATACTCACAAACTAAATATAGCTACTATAGCAAGAATAATGGTAGAATTTGTGTTGGAGATAATGATGGTGAAAAGTTGCCCGTATTTATAATTCACATGAGGAATTAACCAAGGGAAGTAGAGGCTGGGGGATGAGAGACAGAGGACATCATCCTAGAAGGCAGAATCCTCAGAATGGCAGAACATTTTCTATGAAGATGGAAGAATAATGAAATTACATTTTGTAGAGAAGGTAGAAGGCTGACACCATCTTTTGACTTTATGGTCCCTGAATTTGAGGAGATCTGGTAGAAATTACATACATTCATGAGAAAGTCATGTTTTAGTTCTGATAAAGAATTAGTAAGAGCATTCTGTAAACAGAGTGAGAATATGGAGAAGCTGGTTTATCGTGGAATGAAGTTTGGTTAGGGGACCATTGATTTTGGGGTCTTCCTTCAGATGGAAGGCATAGCTTATGATGCCAAGCAAGAGATTGCCATAGAAATGAATATGCTTGGCCCAGAAAGGATGAGCTAACTTTGATGTTTCAAAAAGGATACCAGTGTGACTTCAGTACAAATACTAGTGGGGGTCCCGGCTATAGTTGGGAGACCTTAAGAAGCCAGCAATATTTGACCTAATTCAAAATCACTAATGTCAGAGCAAGCCAATTCCCTTCAGGGATGGAGCCTATTCTTTGGTTTGCAGGTTGATTCTGGTAAAGACCCCAGTTAGGCACTGCTAAATACTCTAAACAGAAATTGCAGGCCAGGGGAGCTATCTCTGCTACCCTGAACAGTGAGCCCAAGCTACCTTTAGCTTTTATCACATGGCAATTTAAATCTCTATCACTGACCCAAGTGCAGACATTTTCTAAATGACCAACCCTTTCACCAAAGTCTCTTTTATTCTGTTTCACAATAAGACCCAGTTTTATAAGATATGATCTACTATTGACGGGAAAATATGATCAGAGAGGGGAAATCAAGTATTTTTTAAATACTTGATTTAAATACTTGATGGGAAGGACATCAAAGTATTAAATATCAAATTCTGGAGAAATTCTGTAGATCAGCCAGAACTACTTCTAGAGAGAAACAGAGCCAAACCATGTGGAGAGGGAAGAACAAAACAAAAGCAAACTGGCAGAAACATGAAGTGGCTTGCATTCCTTTAACCCCAAGAGTGGGAGCAGCGAAGAACACAGAGTTTTACCAAGTAGAGGCAAAAGTCTTAGTCAAACTCAGTCGTTCATATTCTACTCCTGGCTGCCCCCACCTAATCATAATGACATTATGCTAGGAAAAAAATGCAAATTAAAAATGAGACGGTGATAAGAGGCAGAATTACTCTTGATCTTGCTAGCTGGAACTTGGAGAAGGCATATGACAGGGGTGGATATCTTTAGAGTAGCATTGGAATTACCTGGGAGCTTTAATGTTGAGTTATGGTTGGGCATGCTGGCTCATGCCTATAATCCCAGCACTTTGGGAGGCCGAGGTGGGCGGATCAGGTGAGGCCAGGAGTTCAAGACCAGTCTGGCCAACATGGTGAAACCACGTCTCTACTGAAAATACAAAAATTAGCCAGGCGTGGTGGTGTATGCCTGTAATCCCAACTACTCTAGAGGCTGAGACAGGAGAATCACTTGAACCCGGGAGGTAGAGGTTGCAGTGAAGATCATACCACTGCACTCCAGCCTGGGCAACAGAGAGAGATTCTGTCTCAAAAAAAAAAAGTGCTGAGTTTTATAAACTCTCCAGGTGATTCTAATACATATCTAATATTTTAAATTACTGGTTTGGGGGTCTTCTGAGAGAAGCTTCTACCAGAGACAAAGAACATTGTCATTCAGGGGAATAAGATGACATAAGTAAAAAAGCTTCTGCACCTCAAGAGTTTCTTTTCCCCTACTGGTCCTAGTCAAGTAATAAATAATGCTCTTGCCTATGACACTGATTCATCTGATGTACACAGCAGCGTCCCTGACAAGAAGTGACTGGGAGAACCCTGGAATGGGACACATTAGGGGCTCAGTCTCTTAACATCTGGGGATGGGAAAGCTTGGCTACTCTCCTGCCCAACCTGCCTCTCCAGAGGCACAGACCAACTGCAAGTGGAAAACATGACAAGGAGTCCATACCATTTAGTGGGTAATCAATTTACTCCTGTGTATTGGTTTGAAGATATATTAATAGAATTTGTTCATGATAAAGTAACCAGCATCTTGTTGGAAAGGGGATGTAGAACTGAGGCTAGATGAACACAGTGAAGTTTCTGGGTCTGACAAGGCTGTCAGAAATGTTATTACAGTACAGTTAGAAAATGAAGGGAAGGGCAAAGATACACAGTTTTATTGAGGTGGTATAGCTTTGTCCCAGATGAATAAGTATAAAATGTTCTTTAAGTTCTTAAAATTTTGAAAATGATTCTCTAATCCCATTAGTTCACTTTAGGGTCTCAAGAACCCAGAAAACCCAGGGCCAGGCACAGTGGCTCATGCCTATAATCCCAGCACTTTGGAAAGCCAAGGAGGGTGGATCACAAGGTCAGATCGAGACCATCCTGGCTAACACAGTGAAACCCTGTCCCTACTAAAAATACAAAAAATAATTAGCTGGGCGTCGTGGTAGGCACCTGTAATCCCAGCTACTCCAGAGGCTGAGGCAGAAGAATTGCTTGAACCTGGGAAGTGGAGGTTGCAGTGAGCCAAGATCACGCCACTGAATTCCAGCCTGGGTGACACAGTGAGATTTTGTCTCAAAAAAAAAAAAAAACACTCCACCAGAAAAACCCAGGGGGAAAAAAAAAATCTGGTCTCAGAAAAGACAATTACCTGCATAACATAGCCAAAGGTCCACTTGGCCTAATTTAATGCCAGACTCGGGCTTCTCCTGAGTATTTGGCCACATTTCTAAAGCACTTTCATTTTATGACTCAGTTTCTTATTTGCTGGTTTATAGCTTGCTATTTATTCTTACTCTGGTAATGTGACTTGTTATTATGTCAGATGTGTCCTTCTCTGCATGGGAGAAGAAAATTAACTGTGAAGACTTCCCCTGATACCACATTTAAATCATACAGGGCTAAATTTTCAAATATTCCAGATGAGACAAACTATTAAGCAAATATGGCACACAAGAGGGTTTAGGAAATTTACACATGGCTTCTAAACTATGGCAGTGTAAGCTATTAAAATGAACTTCTGCCTTTTCTGAGATGACAAGTTAATCCCTAAAAAAGCCAGTGTTTGTACAGTTGACCAGCCTGGAGCCTGGTGGATAGCTGACACTCAGTCATGTTGATTAAATCTGAGTGATACTCTTGGAAGATTTCGTCTGATGTGGTTTGGCTGTCTCAGGCACAGCTTAAAAGGAATATGCCAGAAAGTATTCAGGAGATTGGCTTCAAACTACCAGTCTCATCTCAAACAGCCTTAATTCTGACCTACTGTTCTACCTTTGTTTATCTTGTTTCCTGCCAATTTTACCTTCACTTTTGTGAGACCCCCCAGTTCTAGACACTCCTATCTTATTCCTCAGTTGCATTTTACATTTTTCCTGTGACAGGTATTGACACCTTTGTAGTTCTAATATTTGATAATGTACCTTACTTGACTCAGCCTTGGAAAGCTCCATTATCTAAGACTTGGCCTCGCAACTAATACTCTTAATACTAATATGATCACCTTCACAGTCCTGGGCCAAACGACTTCCATCAGACATTCTAGACTAAAATCAGCAAATTTTTTAAAGTTCTCAATGTCCCATGTGAACTCTAAAATAAACAACAGGTCAACAGGGACAAGTGACTCTTTAAAATAAAACGGCATTAACACATTTAAATATTATTTTACCTCTTTCTCTACCTGCACTTGAAATGCTAGAATGCCTCGAGGTTTGCCTTTGGCCATTTCTTTTCTTTGCTTGCATTCACTCTTTAAGTGATTTTATTTAAACTTGTGTCTATAAACATATTAATTCACTGTTGATTTTCAAATTTCTAACTACAGCTTAACCTTCTCTGGGCTCCCATCTCATATACCCTGCACCCTGACATCCTCACTTGGACATTTGCTAACATTTAAAACATAACATGTTTATGTCTACACTTGAACTCTTGATTCTCCCCTTTCTCTCAGTCTTGCCAATCTTAGTAAATAGCACCACTACCCACCATGGGTGGGTGGATAGACGGAAAGAAGGAAGTAAGAACAGAGGAGGGAAGGAGGGAAGGAGGGAAGGAAGGAAGGAAGGAAGGGAGGGAGGGAGGGAGGGAGGGAGGGAGGGAGGGAGGGAGGGAGGGAAGGGAAGAAGAAGGGAAGGGAAGAAGGGAGGAAGGAGGGAAGGGAGGGAGGGAGGAAGGAGGGAAGGGAGGGAGGGAGGAGGGAGGAAAGGAAGGAAGGAAGGAAGGAGGGAGGCAGAAAATTAGGTTGGGAAGACAACTAATAGAATAATATGATACTGGGGAATATGTAAACAGACATGAACATTTTAAAATAGAATTTTGGTAGAAAAAGCACTTTGAAAAACTGCCTCAGGTGTTGTTTAGGCTTTATTCATTGATCCAGATTTTAAACTATTAATACATTTTAAGAATTGGAAACAGGCATCACAGAGGGTCAAAATTTATAAAACAAATTGGATGATAGGGTCTGCAAATGCCATGTAAAATGTCTCTGTGTCTTAATATGCAATGAAGCTCACCAATATTCTCTTGAGGTCAAAAAATTATACGGAAAACCATACCAGCTACTTTTGAAACACGATTGTTGAGATTTGAGAATGAGGTCCAGAACAATGGTAAATGTCAAGGAAAGGAGGTTTAGGTTGCAATCATTCGTAAAATGTCTAAGCATGTTGAGTGATGTTTGTTTACTCTAAGGCAGGATTTGAAATCAAATGTGATGAGTCAGAGCTCCAACTTTGGGTAAAAAAGACGTGCTAAGAAAGAACAGCCAAACAGGAAGAACTTCCAACACCTTTATCTCTCTCTTCACGTGTGTATAATCATCCCTGAGTGCCTATTCCCACCCGCAAACTGAGCCTCTTGGATGATCCTCAACATCTGGCTGTGATTAGTACTTCCACTCCTGGTATGTCAAGACAACAACAGGACAGCCTCTAAATCCACTCATGAACCATCCATCGAGTCCACAAATGTTTACTGGGTACCCTCTAGTGTAAGAGTTTACGCTATACCCTGCAAAACACTTCTTTCACTTCATCCTTTCCCAGAAGTTGAAACTCCATATTGCTTTTTATTATTATTAACTTTTAACTAAAAATCTACACAGCATGAGCATTATTAAAACATACATTTTTGAATAAACGATTTGAGAGCACAGTGAGGAATCTAAAGTCGTGCTTCACTCACTTCCTCTAATTCTGGGGATTTTTTTTCTTCCTTCTTTTTTGCTCTGTCATGAAGTTGGAGTGCAAGCTGACTCCAGCAGTTTCACCAGATACCACAGACTAATGGCTGTGGGACTGCTGCCAGTTGCCCTGTAGACATGTGCTTCCCTTTGGCTTATCTTTCCTCATTATTCTCTTCTTAATATCATTGTGCAAAGAGTCTGAAGATTACAAAATAACAAGGTTTTCCAATACGTTGCTGTGTTTAAACATGTGATAAATTAACAAGGGGATAGTGCAATGAAAGCATTTGCATTTAATTTCCATTCAAGGCACAGAGTTAACACAGTACTAGAGAGAGAAAGTGATTTAGCTTATTCTCAAGAGTTTGGGTGAGCACAAAACCAAATAAAGCTGAACCACAACATGGCAGGATTTATTAAATCTGTACAACCGAACAAAGTAGCACCCTAAACAGTGAACCAAGCTGCCTTTTTCCTCCTGTCAAACTGTCAGAGCATAGATGCAAGACTTCCATAAATCTGGCAAAATATCACAGTGAGGAAGGATTTTCTACCCCAGTATCAAATTTTCAGATATAGCTGTGTGTGGTGGCTCACACCTATAATCCTAGCACTTTGGGAGACCGAGGTGGGTGGACCGTCTGAGCTCAGGAGTTCGAGACCAGCCTGGGAAACATGGTGAAACCCCATCTTTACTAAAATACAGAAAATTACCTGGGCGTGGTGGTGTGCACCTGTAATCCCAGCTACTCGGGAGGCTGAGGCAGGAGAATCACTTGAACCCAGAGGTGGAGGTTGCAGTGAGCCAAGATCGCGCCACTGCACACCAACCTGGGCGACAGAGCAAGACTCCATTTCAAAAAAAGAAAAAGAAATTCAGGTATAAATACAAACACATACAATTTTATTTAATAAAAATCTTCATTACAGAGAAGCTAATGCAAGTTACACAAGGAAAGGAGATGAGAAATGTTAGTCTGATACCAGTTTTTTTGGTCAGGTATCTTGTCCAACTCGTGTATTATATACAGGGCTTTATTTGTCATTTGTAAAAATATTATAACAAAACCATCTTCCTATTTACCTCATGGTGAAAATAAGAAGTTTTCTGAAGTGACACTTATTAGGCATATTTCATTTTTCAAAGAGCTTTTTAAAAATATAATCAAGAAGTTTTTCAATAATTCATTTGGAAAATCAGCATTTCTGTGGATAGTCACTGCAGAATAGTTTGTATAGGATTTGTTGGATGGATATCACTGTTTTGATAGAACTAGGCACAGGTCCAAGAACAGAGATTTAAATCTCAAATATGAAACAGTCCTTTGTTTTGCTTTTCTCATTCTTTGCAAAGCTCATTCTGGGCTTTAAAAATATTTACTCAAGGGATGTTATCCTCAGGAACTATAACCAAGAAGTTGCCAACTTGATATTATTTGAGGGGGATGCCAAAAAGACCTTTGCAGAAACCATCTCCCCATTGCCTCACTGATGCCTGAGATTTCAGCAGCTGTAATTCACTCAGTTGTGCTGATGCTTGACATTTCCCTATAGTAACCTTTCGACGTGGGGGAGGAGGAGATAGCACTGCTCAAACAACCACAGCATCACCGCACCACACCGTCATTCGGCCTAACTTTCTCTGTGTTATTCACAAAGATATTCTAATGTTTTTTCAAACGGTTTTTGAAAGCTAGCTCTAACACTGTTGTAGCATGTGCTCCCAAACTTCCTGAGAGGCGGAGAGGGAAAGGCAGCAATGCCACCCTCTGTACCACTGTACACACTAGATATCCTGGGAACCCAGAGAGTGGAAAATCAGAGTGCATTTTAGTGACCACTCCATTTGTTTCTAAATGCTGTGAATCATCTCTTGCAAAGTCACTTTGGAATTTAACCAGATATTTCCTGGTTTTTGTTTGTTTGTTTTAAATAGGTCATTTACCTTTCTTACACACTTTCTCATTCTCCAGGTTTTCAGTGATGGCTTGAAATTTCAGAGTTCTAAAATGAACTTAAAATGTTACTTCAGCATCCTTAGAAATAAATCATTGAGGCATGAACATTTGAGTTCATCCAAAATAGGTTTTCTCTTTACATCTGAACCTATATTAAACTGTAGTTTATCCTGTATGTTGCCTAATAAATGCTTTCCTGTTTTAAGACTATCGTTTATGTTAGAGAAGATGAAAACAAAACAGGAGTTAATTAGCTCCACTTCTTTTGTCATTTGTTAAAATCTATTAATACAACCAGCTTTTCCTAAACTGAGGAAGGAAACTGGGGTCTTCATAAATCTTAACAGGATTAATTGACCAATTCAACTTTGTGTACATATAAATTTGGTTTTTAAATGCTAGCCGATAAGGAAATCAAAAAGATTTTAGTGGCCCAATTTTACATCATTCTGAACACATAAATCCTATTCTTTAAAAATAAATACTTGATTTTAAATCCATAATATTTTTTGAGTTTGGTTTAATTTTATTTTTGCACTGATCACTAGGTTCTTGGTATACGCAAATAATAGGGACATGTCTAAAATTACCTTGATGTCTGTCAATTCCCAGGTGTTATCAAAAGGTCTCATCAAATTATTTTATGTAAAAGAGCACCCAAATGTTATTTCTTGTTGTTCCTTTTCTTTTCCTCAAGAAAAAGAAGGATGAAAACTTAAAATGATGAAATTGAATAATGAAGTCAATGAGTGTTAAGAAGAGATTCATTTATCCTTGGAATAAGTGCAAATCCAATAGCATGTTTTCCTTATGACACAACAGTTACCCACAAATTACTACACCATTTCTTTTTGTTCAGCAGAAATGAAAAAGTAGAGTGCTGGTGGTGATCACACCTTCCCTTCACCCAAGGGGACTTTTCATTTATCGCGGGCTCTCCAGCATGTTCACTGTTCTCTGCAGCATGAAAATCTGATAAAGCTCACAAGGGTAGGGAAAACTTAACTTCAATATTTTCCTGCTGAGCCTGAGAGTGCTTTGCAGACCCTAGCAAGATGAAAATCTTAGCTGCAGCATCAGGAAGAGGATACCTCACTTTATCCTACATTCCTATCTCTGTCAGGAAAGTAGCTCTAGGGGAGAAACTAAGAAATTGAGGTAGGTGCTTCCTTCATGCTTAAAGAGATTAAATCTCTGGAGATAAGTTCATTTGCTTCCTACCTCAGCTGTTTATAACTAATATTCTTTCCTTAGAGCTGGTTTTCTTTTAATCCCCTTAAGGTGCTAATCTTGAGAAATTTGATTCACTGACAACTTACCAATAAATGGACAATCGTAGAATATTATTAACTATTGCATATGAAATAAATCCATTTCTGAACAACTGCCATTTAGCTGGAGTTTCAGAGGAAGGCTCATCTTGTACATCTACTCCTCGGCCTGGGAGACAGGGAAGTAGAGGGGCAGTAGATTTTTTTTTTTTTTTTTTTTTTACCATTTAACTTGTTTTAATCTTTCTTCATAAATGGTGAAAAATACTAAAGTACAGACAATGAATAATCATAATGTTGTGGCCAACATTATAAATATGGAATTATAAATTCTGGTTTGAAAAATAAATCTGGTAGTCGACGCAGCTCTGCGGGGTCTCTGCATCTAGTAGGGCCGATCTCTGCACTCCTGATGGTGCTTGCCTTTATCCATTTTTCCAGGTCCTCCATGTCATCCTCTTCTTCCTCCTATCTGTTCCATCAAAGGTCCAAGGGCCCCGCCAGGGCCACCTCATCTTCCTCCACCAAAGCCACCTCGGTCCATGCCCTGGCCATCATGGAAGCCACCTCTGTCTCCACCACGGCTACCTCTGAACATTCCACTGGGACCACCATGAGCTATGAGGCCACCTCTTCCTCCCCCGCATGCCACCAGGGCCACCGCTGTCACCATCACCACCCGGGGGTAGGAGGAAGCCTTTAGGCTTTGGGACCTTACACTGGTTGCACTCTTCTCCAGGCGAAGTTCTGGTTCCCCACAACCCGGATTGGGACACTGCCAGTCTCCAGCTCAGTGCTGGATGTTTCCTCCTCTGGAGGGGTTCTCTCAGGAACCCTGGGTCCTCTTGGAGGAAAGCGTCCTCTATCTCCTCCACAGCCTCCCATGTGACCCATGGGTTCCCCAGGACCTCCATGGAGTGGTGGTAGCATCCCTCTGCCCTCACGGGGTGGCATACCACCCCACATACTGTTCATCGGAGGCTTCTTCCGAGCAAGAGAGACTTTAAGTTTGCTCCCTTGAAATTCTTTCCCATCGGAACACTCCATGGCAGCCTTCATAGGACGCTGTGGGTCTTCACAGGACACTGTGGCATCGCCTTTGGGCTCTCCTGTTTCCTTGTCCAGTTAGATGTGGATTGTGGGTTGCCTAGTTCTCTTGTTCATCTTAACAACACCACGCTCCTTAAGAAGTCTGCCAGATCATCTAAAGTCACATTGTCATTTAATCCTCGTACATAAATTGCACTGTTGTCAGAGTCTTCAACTGGATCTACAGGTGGGCCTAAAAAGGATCTGGTCCTTCGACCATGGGTCCACCAGGCTTATTGAAGCCACCTCGCTCTCCAGCGCTGCCCATTCCACCGCGTCCTACTGCCCGCCCTCCTCTGCTCCTGTCTTCATGATCAAATCCCCCCTCTTCCCAGCCCCAGTTATCAGGGCCACTCATGCTCCACTTCCCTTCTGGTCTGGAAAATCCTCCAGACTCCTGCCCATAAACACCCATGCTACTGGGTTGGTCCTGTCGGAACAAACTCTGCTGCCCATAGCTGCTGCTCTGTTAGCTATATTGACTTGGAGCCTGGCTGTAGGATCCAGTTTGGGGTGAGTAACTAGAGGGAGGCTGCTGCCCATAGCTGCTTTGTTGACCAGATGCTTATCACTGAATGCCAAAAAGCCTGTGGAGGTGCTTATATTAAATCCTTCTGGAAAAGGAAGGACTGTAAAAAAAACTGTCAGAACAGGACCCCCATTCTTGGGAACTTGGGTAAAGAATTACAATGAAAAGGTAGACTTGGGTGAAGACAGTAGGTACAAGTGTGAGGCCAGAACCAGGGAGGGGTACCCAATGGCTCTCAGTGCACACTGGGACCCACAAGGAGGTAAGGCTGCAGGGTTGTAGTGAGCTCACAAGGACCATCTCAGGGAAGGGCATGGTAGGTGTGATGGTTAATTTTATGTCAACTTGGTGGGGCCATGGTGCTTAGACACTTGGTCAAACATTATTCTGAATGTTTCTGTGGTGTTTCAGATAACATGGACACTTGGATCAGTGGACTATGAGTAAAACAGAGTTGATCCCATCATGTGGTTGGGCCTTACCTAATCAGTTGAAGGCCTGAATAGAATGATAGCAATAACACACTCTCAGACACCTCGCCGATGTCTGTCTGTTTCCCAGTTGTGCTGCTGTATTAGCTGTTGACCCCACCTCCCTGAAGCAAGAGGAAATTTTGCCAGCAAACTCCCTTTGGTCTTGAACTGCAAGATCAGCATTTCCCTGGCCTGTCCCCAGGCTCCTCCTGACTGCTGGCAGACTGGAATTGCAGATTCTGGACTTGCCAGTCTCTATAACTGAATGAGCCACTTTTGCAAAATAAATTTCTCTCTCTCTCTCTCTACATATATATATATATGTGTGTGTGTGTGTGTGTGTGTGTGTGTGTGTGTGTGTGTGTGTGTGATAAGCATCTTAGAGGCTATTTCAGTAAACTTATTTGCTTATTTTTTTAAGATGGAGTCTCGCTCTGTCACCCAGGCTAGAGTACAGTGGCACGATCTCAGCTCACTACAACCTCTGCCTCCTGGGTTCAACAGATTTTTGTGCCTCACAAAATCAGATAGTAGCATTATTTATTATGGTCAGGAGTTCTCTTCGTTGCTACCACTTCTCAAAGTCCCAAGCCTGTTCCAGCTCAGGATGACTTATTTGACTACAGAGTGTTCTGGGGGCTTAGATCTCCTCTCATTTTGAGACCCTTGTCAGTCCTAATGAATTCTCTCTCACAGTAAACCATTAAGTTGGCATAGAGCCTGGGCAACATGGCAAAATCCCATCTCTACAAAAGAGAAAGAAAGAAAGAAAGAAACATGAAGTTAGCCAGGCATCGTGATGTGTATGTGTGGTCCTAGCTACTTGGGAGACTGAGTCAGGACATTCACCTGAGCTCGGGAAGTCAAGGCTGTAGTGAGTCATGATCCTGCCATTGCACTCCACCTGGGTGATAGTGGAGACCCTTTCTCAAAAAAAAAGAGAAAAAAATTGGCATAGATATGGAGCTGGAGGCAAGGTAGCTGCAACCAAGTAGTAAATGTTTCTGGCAGAAGAATGATCAAGGTTTTATAAATGTTTTGTTCTAATGACCAAATCCATATTATGTGGCAGGAGGTCTTCATGTGTTATTTAATTTCTCACAACAACCTATGAGATTTTCAGTATCACCCACTTTGCAGATGAAAAACTGAGTCTCAGAGAGGTGAATTCACTTACAGCTAAACAGCTAAGACAATAGCACAAATGGGAAGGGAACAGTCATCTGAGAGACACTTAAGAGTATTCTATTGGCCAGGCATGGTGGCTCACACCTATAATCCCAGCACTTTGGGAGGCCAAGGCGGGTGGATCTCCTGAGGTCAGGAGTTTGAGACCAGCGTGGCCAACTTGGTGAAACCCAGTCTCTAATAAAAACACAAAAATTAGCCAGGTGTGGTGGTGGGTGCCTATAATCCCAGCTACTTGGGAGGCTGAGGCAGGAGAATTACTTGAACCCGGGAGGCGGAGGTGGCATTGAGCCGAGATCATGCCACTGCACTCCAGCCTGGGTGACAGAATGAGACTCCATCTCAAAAATGAGAGGGGACACGAGAGGGAAACGAATGTTGAGAGAACAAGGAGGAAGGAGAGAAAATGGCATCCACGGATTACAAAACCTATAGCCAAGCTGCAGGGCAGCAGGGCTACAGTGCTTACCCCACCCAGCCCACTCAAGGATGTGCACAGACCACCCAGGCATATGGGCGACAAAGCTATGGAACCCATGGACAGCCCACTGATGTCAGCTATCCCCAGGCTCAGACCACTGCAACCTATGGGCAGACTGCATATGCAACTTCTTACGGACTGCCTCCTACTGGTTATACTACTCCAACTGCCCCCCAGGCATACAGCCAGCCTGTCCATGGGTATGGCTTATGATACCACCACTGCTACAGTCACCACCACCCAGGCCTCCTGCGCAGCTCAGTCTGCATATGGCACTCAGCCTGCTTACCCAGCCTATGGGCAGTAGCCAGCAGCCACTGCACCTACAAGACCACAAGATGGTAACAAGCCCACTGAGACTAGTCAACCTCAATCTAGCACAGGAGGTTACAACCAGCCCAACCTAGGATATGGACAGAGTAACTACCATTATCATCAGGTACCTGGGAGCTACCCCATGCAGCTAGTCACCGCACCTCTGTCCTACCCTCCTACCAGCTATTCTTCTACACAGCTGACTAATTATGATCAGAACAGTTACTCTCAGCAGAATACCTCCGGACAACTGAGGAGCTATGAACAGCAAAGTAGCTATGGTCAACAAAGCAGCCATGGGCAGCAGCCTCCCTCTAGTTACTCACCCCAAACTGGATCCTACAGCCAGGCTCCAAGTCAATATAGCTAACAGAGCAGCAGCTATGGGCAGCAGAGTTTGTTCCGACAGGACCAACCCAGTAGCATGGGTGTTTATGGGCAGGAGTCTGGAGGATTTTCCAGACCAGGAGGGAAGTGGAGCATGAGTGGCCCTGATAACTGGGGCTGGGGAAGAGGGGGATTTGATCATGAAGACAGGAGCAGAGGAGGGCGGGCAGTAGGACGCGGTGGAATGGGCAGCGCTGGAGAGCGAGGTGGCTTCAATAAGCCTGGTGGACCCATGGTCGAAGGATCAGATCCTTTTTAGGCCCACCTGTAGATCCAGTTGAAGACTCTGACAACAGTGCAATTTATGTACGAGGATTAAATGACAATGTGACTTTAGATGATCTGGCAGACTTCTTAAGGAGCGTGGGGTTGTTAAGATGAACAAGAGAACTAGGCAACCCACAATCCACATCTAACTGGACAAGGAAACAGGAGAGCCCAAAGGCGATGCCACAGTGTCCTGTGAAGACCCACAGTGTCCTATGAAGGCTGCCATGGAGTGGTCCGATGGGAAAGAATTTCAAGGGAGCAAACTTAAAGTCTCTCTTGCTCGGAAGAAGCCTCCGATGAACAGTATGTGGGGTGGTATGCCACCCCGTGAGGGCAGAGGGATGCTACCACCACTCCATAGACAGTCATGTTGTACGAAGAGGACACCTGTGAGACCTGACAGGAACTGTGACCTTCCGCCAGAGGAAGAGGAGGAAGCAGGGGAAAGAATCCTTCAACCTCACTTTTCCCTGTGTCTGCATCACTTGCTGCTGCCTCCCATTGGGTGACCCGAAATCAAATCCAGAGGTCGAGGGAGTCCATTGATTTTGTTCAGAGAGATTGATTTTGTTCATAGAGATGCCTCCTGGAGTATAGAGTGGCAGGAAAGGAGAGGACCAGGAGGAGCAAACAGAAGATAGCACAGCTTTCAGGCAGAAATTTGAGGAAGAAATCATTCTACTGCTGCTAAATAGTATTTAAATGAGACAGACTGCACGAATAATGCAGAGAACTAGCTGACTCTATGTACTGGTTTGCTAGGGCTGCCGTTACAAAGTGCTACCCACTGGGTGTTTTAAGCAACGGAAATTCATTGACTCACAGTTCTGGAGGATAGAAGTCTAAGATCAAGGTGTTGACAGGGTTGGTTCCTTCTGAGGACTGTGAGTGAGAATCTGTTCCATGTCTCTCCCCTAGCTTCTGGTAGTCTGTGGTCACCTTTAGCGTTCCTTGGCTTGTAGTTAAATCACCCCAAACTTCAGGTGGCATTCTCCCTGTGAATGTATCTGTCTCTGTGTCCAAATTTCCCCTTTGTGTAAAAACACCAGTTATACTAGATTAGAGCCCACCCTAATGACCTCACTTTAATTTGATAATCTACAAAGACCCAATTTCCAAATAGGCCACATTCACAAGTACTGGAGGTCAGGACATGGACATCTTTTAGGGAATCACAATTTAACCCACAATAGTAACTTAATAATCAAGACTAGTGACTCTCAGCTGATGGTACATTATCAATTGTGGAATGTGAAGTTTACTAGATGGAATAAAAATTTTTCATAAAATTTATTTTAATTTGTGTTTTTTTACTATTTCCTCCTTAAAATAAAATATATCCCCAATAACATAGCACTGAAACTTACTGTTTCTGTGCTTTCCAAGTTATCGTAGCATTTAAATGCATACTCAAAAGTGTTATTTCAATTTTAAAGAACACTAATAGAATTGTTATTTTGGTTTGTTTGTGCATTAGAGTTTAGTAGAAACTCCCAATAAGATAACTGCAATTGTATAAATTATATCCTTATAATGTATATCCTTATAATTATAACCTTATAATTTATATCCTTATAATTTTATATTCTTTAAAAGGCATAAATATCTACAATGGTAGAATGCGTCTAAACATATAAATATCCTCCTAGAAAAACAGATTTGCGATCTGTCATGGTGGGCTCCATGTTCTCTGATAGAATCAATGGTGAGCTCCAATAATTGAAAAGTAATTTCTAAGGGCATTGTGTTAAGCATTGCCGACTTGGTCCATAACTAGAACTGAGGTTTCAGAACATGAGAAGCTGCTCTGCATTACTTCCCTACTTCTTTCTTCCTTTCTTTAAAGAAACTAGAAACATTTGGGGACTATGCAAATACTGAACACCATGGGGATTTTGTTGCAATTGTTTTTTAATTACTTTTGAGAGATTTCACATGATTTATGCATAAATAGCTCTGGATGTTTTCTAAAGGCTTAGTTCCAACATTATGATTGTTCATTCATCATCACATAGACAGCTCTGGTACTGTCGGGCCCCAACTAGGATCAGTTTTAGAGAAGATCTATGGCGTCATTCCATATAGTAAGACATTGGATATAAAGGTCAAATGAAGCAGACATGAGAATCTGGGTGAGTCCTGGACTAGGAAGGAAGGAATTTCCGAGCAGTTGTTGAGGCAGAAGGAAGCAAGCCGAAATCCAGTGACCAAACCAAGGCTCAAGAGATGAACTTGGGGTCAGAAATGAGATAGAAATTCAAAGGGTATAAGATCAGGGTTGGGCTGGTATTAAGGAAACATGAAGTTGAGTCACCTGCTGATAAAATTCAGGCCATTGAATCACTCTTAGCTTAGGACTGGCTGTGGCTATCTAAGCCTATAGGAAAGACCAGAGTGCAGGTGACACAACAGGCCCTGACTGCACTAAACTTTCATTCATTGATTATTGATCCCACCATCTCACAGGAACATCCACCTAAAGATTTAGTTTGAGTTCTGATTGTCACCAAGGCAAAAGAGAACTTCTTTTTAGGCTCAGAAAAATATACGTATAATATTTGTTCATAAATTTGACAGATGTATTGAGTGCCTACTTGTGAGCTTGGCACTCTGCTGTGGATAGAGTGATAAGCAAGTCAGAAAGCACTTGTGCTCTTGGGAAAACAGGAAGAGACAGGGCCAGAGGGGAAAAGCAAAGGACAGACCATTCAGGCCGGGTTGAGGGGGGTTGAGTTTTCTTCTAACTACGGAGGTTTTCTGATGGGGCGATGACCTGTTCTGAGTTTGTTTGTTTCAATATGAAAAATTTGATTGTAGAATGACAAAAGTAATATCAATGGGCCATTGTGGAGGCTATTGCAGTGATCCCAGTGAGAGGTACTGGTGCCTCAGACTAGTTTGGGTGCAGCAAAATAGTGAAAAGTAATTTGGAAGTCAAACCAACAGGACTTGGATGGATGGATGAAAGTACAATAAAAAATGAACCCAAGTTTTGGGGTTAATCAATTGCATGACTAATGATACCACTGTCCTAAATGGAGAAAGTAGTGAAGAAACAGGTCTGGTAGAAATAAGGATGAGTTCTACTTGGAACTTAACAGAACTGAGCTATTAGACATCTAAATGGAGCTTGTATACAGGCCTGGAGCTGGAGAAAGGTTACGGCTAAAGAGAACCTAAAAGTATTCCCCAATTTCTTCCTAGCTCTATCTTTGACCTTGAAATATCATTTAAATTTCTCTGATTTAATTTATCTAAAAATACATTTCTAAAAAAGCCTGGTCTCTTTTCATAGAGACCAGGTCTTGCTATGTTACTCAGGCTGGACTTGAACTACCAGGCATAAGCCTTCCTCTGCTTCAGCCTCCGGAGTAGCTGGGACTACAGGCACGCACCACCACACCCAGCTAGATATTTTTAAAATATGTAAAATATAACTTGTCACATATTTACCAGTGCTTTAAAATACTTTTTGAAATTTCTTCCCCCAAGATATCTAAAAATGTGACATGGGAAATCTTTGTTTTTATAAAAATAAACAATTAAACAAATGGTACAATGGAAATGACAGCATAAATATTTCATCTTTATCAAATTCCAGTTTAAAAAAACAAGAAAGTTTGAAAAATAAGTATATTACCTAATGAAAATACACATTTCCTATTATAAAATAATTGAAATGTATTGCACATAATAATTTTTGCTTGACTTGAAGGCATATTTTCACTTTAAGACAAAAATAGTTACTGCCCAAATTAGACAATTATGGGTAGACAGCAGAAAATAAACATTTGGAAACAAGTTGGCATATGCCTATGTCCCAAATTTATATCAGCTCTGAATATTTCATACCTCTTTAAGAAAAATTCAGAGTCCATGTTGAATTATTCTTTCCGCACAAAGGTACCTCTATGTTTAAGCCCAGATCTGACAAAATATATATGTCCCATGTGTAGTAATGAATATTCATAGAAATCCTGCCAGGAAGGCTATAAGGGAAATTACATCATTCTTTTTTCTTCTTTTTTTTCCTCATGAGATAGTCCTCTAATTGACCACATAGAGATAAGAGTGGCTTGGCTGAGACAAGTTACCCAGTGGGCCAAGGTTGATTTAACTGCTCTGGCTGAGAGGCAGCTGCTCTGTTTTTCCATCCTGCCTATTCATTAATACTTTGTAGAAAATGAGCACCCTTCTCCCACAAAAAAAGAAAATGAGTCCAGTGCACTAGACAATTGAGACCGGCCTTCACAACCCACAGGTATGAAGTTAAATACCACTATAGGTTTATATTTAATGAAATATAGTACTCCAGAAAACTGAAAAGCCCCCTTGTGCTGGTTAAAAAAAGTTCACATGGTGGCTCACACCTGTAATCCCAGCACTTTGGGAGGCCAAGGCAGGCAGATCACAGGGTCAGGAGATCAAAACCATCCTGGCCAACATGGTGAAACACCATCTCTACCAAAAATACAAAAAAATCAGCTGAGCGTGGTGACATGTGCCTGTAATTCCAGCTAGCTGAGAGTCTGAGGCAGGAGAATCACTTGAACCAGGGAGCTAGAGGTTGCAGTGAGTCGACATCGCACCATTGCACTCCAGCCTGGCGACAGAGCGAGACTCCATCTAAAAAAAAAAGTTCTTCTTCAGTATTTCAGTAAATAAAAACTGTTAGCTCTAGGAAATGCCCACACTGAATAACATAGCAGCCATGTAGCCATCATAGATAGCTTGAATGACTCAACACATTTGACATCACGGGAATTCTCTATCACCTTCATCTATCACAAGATGAAGCCACTTTGTCACACATTATGATTAGACACTTACTATTCTCTCTTTTCCTGTGACTAAGAAGACATTTTTTTTCTTCTTGGTAAAGAAAACAGAGAATCTTTGGGATAATGTGTTCATACTTACTTTTCTCTTGCTGTAAAATGTATTACATGTTTTTTATATGTTAATTTAGAAAAACAAATAATTTCTGGTGGAAATGTACTTCTATGCCTAAGAACAACAATCAGAGAATTAGACACTTCTTCAATAGTGTCTAACTTACTTAAATAATCAACTTGTAATAATCAGAAATTTCCCAACACTCAAAGCCCTATTTTAATATTACTGTATTTTATATTTTCTAAATATCGAATGATAATTGTGCTGGTATTGTATGCAATAATATATAATGAGATCAGAGAGAGTTCCCCCATTGCAGTAGTCAGGATGAATCATCTGGCCATTAAGATTGCCCACCTCCTTGAGCCTTGGAGTAGCCCAGGCCTGAATAATGCACATAGCTTTTCTGTTTGCAGGGCTTTTGTAAAGCTGCACTGTTATCTCTGTGGCCCCAGGGACCAAAATGATGAAGAAAATGAAACAGGGATTATTACTGACGTCTACTTCCACTCCACCTTCTTTAACCACTTCATCCGCATCTCCCTTCCCTTCTCACTTTAAGTCTCACCTGGAATCATCTTATTTACACCAACAAATTTACCTACCACCTGCTTGTTGATTGCCAAACGTACACCTTCAGATATTTTTCCTATGCTCCAAGCTCATCTATCTGACAAGCTATTGCTCAACTCAACCTGGATCCCCCACAGACAACCCAAACTCCACCTTAACAAAGCAAAAGTCATTGTCTCTCCCTCTCCAAACTCTTCTGCTCCGGTGTTCTCTCTGACAGTGCAGCATGTCAATCCAGATAGAAGCCTGGGAGTCTTCCCAGACACCTCCAAATCCTTCCCTCACCCATATCCGTTCCCTGACAGAATCCTGTCACTTTGACTTTCTTAACATTGCTCATATCTGCCCCACACAGAGTTACAATAGTAGGGCTGAAAACCTACCTATTAGGTACTATGCTCACTACCTGGGTGGCAGGTTCAGTCCTACTCCAAACCTCAGGATCACGCAATACTCTTTGTAACAGATCTGTGTGTGTACGAAAATAAAAGTTTAAAAAGAAAAAAAAAACAGCCAAAATGCAAAAATTTTTTTAAAAAGGATCTGTATCTATGGATACAGTTAAAACAAAAATATGGCCAGATCCACTTGGCGGGCAAAGGAAGTCAGGAAAGACCTTCTGGAGAAGGTGATCGAGCAGAGGCTTAAAGGGAGGTAGGTATGGAGGCCTTGTCAGGCAGTGACAGCAACAAAGCCAAGGGCTCAGCAAGACAAATTGCAAGCCCTTCAGGATGGATGGAACATAAAGTTGAAAGCAAGTGTGGTGCAAGAATGGAAAGAAAAGCAGTAGGTAGGGTCTAGGAATCTTAGGTGTTCCCTCATAGGCAGTTCAAAGCCACGCAGAGATTCAAACAGGAAAAACAAAATCAGAACTACCTTTTAGAAAGCTCTCTGTTACAGTGTGGAGGGCAGATGAAATGCGACAAGACTGGAAGTAGGAGGCTGTTGCTATAATCCAAGTGACTGAGCTACCAGGGTAGCTACAGGGACGGCAACTGACAGGTGGCCAGGAAGAGGCAAGACTTGACCCCCCACTCTGGCCCTAACTAGAGCAGCTTTGCCCTTATTGGGCACGTATGTTAAGCTTTCACATAAGATTTTCATTTGAGAAAAGGTCCTGCGTTTTGAAACCTCTGGTCTTCAGGGTAAAACACGGCCCACAAAGCCCTCAGGGATACAAACTCTGACAAGCTACTCCACTTCTTTCTCCCTCCATGCGTGACCTCCCCTCTCCAGCTACAGTCCCTGCCTGTGGTTCCCCCACACTCTGTTTGCACTCTTTCCTGGCTTGCTTTGCCTGCTCCCTCACACCAGCCTCTTGTCCCTCACTGCTTAGCCAAGGGCCCCATTCCAAAAAGCCCTCTCTGATCCCCTCAAATCCTCAGCTTTCATCACTACCCAGCTTATTCTACATCCTACATCCTCTAAGATCAGAATCTTCCCTGACCTTCGCACCCTACCATGATACTCTGAACACTATACTTCTTGTCTAATCTGACTGCTCAATGCTTAACACAAACTGGGCTTCCCTTTTTAATATACAATTTGTTTGTATAGTTTTTAGTCTCCCCCCAAATAAATTCAAAACTTTTGAGGGCAGAGCAAATACCTTTTGGGTTTTGTTTGTTGTCGGGGGAAGAAGATGTTTCTTTCATTACATCTGGCTGTTCACTTTACTTACTTAAATTAGTTAAAAATCACTTGTTGATTTAATTCATTCTGCCTGTGTGTTGTATTTCTTCTGCACATATTTAACTGTCTCAATTATATTGGATATTTGATTATCTTCATACATAGCCCATGTCACAAGAACATATTATAGGTGATATTATAATGAAATTCTTTCCCATTCTTTCATTGACAGGTGTCCAAAAGTCTTCTGAAGAAGGTCTAGAACAGACATTTGTATTAGTCCATTTTCATGTTGCTGATAAAGGCATACCCGAGAGTGGGAAGAAGAAGAAGTTTAATTGGACTTACAATTCCACGTGGCTGGGAAGGCCACAGAATCATGGCCAGAGGCAAAAGGCACTTCTTACATGGAGGTGGCAAGAGAAAATGAGGAAGATACAAAAGCGGAAACCACTGATAAAACCATCAGGTCTCATGAGACTTACTGACTACCATGAGAAGAGTATGGGGGAACCACCCCCATGATTCAATTATCTTCCACCAGGTCCCTCCCACAAATATGGGAATTATGGGAGTACAATTCAAGATGAGATTTGGGTCAGGACTCAGCCAAACCATATCATTCTGCCCCTCCAAATCTCATGTTCTGACATTTCAAAACCAATCCTGTCTTCCCAATGGTCCCTCAAAATCTTAACTCATTTCAACATTAACCCAAAAGTCCACAGTCCAAAGTCTCATTTGAGGCAAGGCAAGTCCCTTCCACCTATGAGCCTATAAAATCAAAAGCAAGCTAGTTACTTCCTAGCTACAACGTGGGTACAGGCATTGAGTAAATACAGCCATTCCAAATAGAAGAAATTGGCCAAAACAACAGAGTTACAGGGCCCATGCAAGCCTGAAATCCAGCAGGGCAGTCAAATTTTGAAGCTCCACAATTATCTCCTTTGACTTCAGGTCTCACATCCGGGTAACACTGATGCAAGACGTGGGTTCCCATAGTCTTCGGCAGCTCCGACCCTGTGATATTGCAGGGTACAGCCTCCCTCCCAGCTGCTTTTATGGACTGACATTGAGTGTCTGCAGCTTTTCCAGGTGAACGGTGCAAGCTGTCAGTGGATCTACCATTCTGGGATCTGGAAGACGGTGGCCTACTAGGCAGTGCCCTAGTAGGGACTCTGCGTGGGGGGCTCCAACCCCACATTTCCCTTCCACACTGCCCTAACAGAGGTTCTCCATGAGAGCCCTGCCCTGCAACGAACTTCTGCCTGGGCATCCGGGCATTTCCATGCATCTTCTGAAATCTAAGCAGAGCTTCCCAAACCCCAATTCTTGACCTCTGTATATTCACAGGCTCAACACTGTGTGGAAGCTGCCAAGATTTGGGGCTTGTACCCTCTGAAGCTGTGGTCCAAGCTCTACATTGGCCCCTTTCAGCCACAGCTGGAGCAGCTGGAATGCAGGACAAGTCTCTAGGTTGCACATAGCATGGGGACCCTGGCCACAAAATCTAGGCCTCTGGGCCTGAGATTGGAGGGACTGCCACAGCGGTCTCTTACATGCCCTTGAGACATTTTCCCCATTGTCTTGGAGATTAACATTCCACTCCTTGTTACTTATGGAAATTTCTGCAGCTGGCTTGGATTTCTTCTCAGAAAATGGGTTTTTCTTTTCTATCACATTGTCAGGCTGCAAATTTTCCAAACTTTTATGCTCTGCTTCCCTTATAAAACTGAATGCCTTGAACAGCACCCAACTCACATCTTGAATGTTTTGCTGCTTAGAAATTTCTTCTGCCAGATACCCTAAATCATCTCTCTCAAGTTCAAAGTTTCACAGATCTCTAGGGCAGGGGCAAAATGCTGCCAGTCTCTTTGCTAAAACATAACAAAGTCACCTTTGCTCTAGTTCCCAACAAGTACCTCATCTCCATCTGAGACCATCTCAGCCTGGACCTTATTGTCCAGATCGCTATCAGGCTTTTGGTCAAAGTTCTAAACTTTCCCACATTTCCCTGTCTTCTGAGCCCTCCAAACTGTTCCAACCTCTACTGTTACCCAGTTCCAAAGTCGCTTCCACATATTCAGGCACCTTTTCAGCAACACCCCACTCTACTGGTACCAATTTACTGTATTAGTACATTTTCACACTGCTGATAAAGATATACCTGGGACTGGGGGAGAAAAAGTAGTTTAATTGGAGTTACAGTCCCACATGGCTGGGGAGGCCTCAGAATCATGGCAGGAGGTGAAAGGCACTTCTTACGTGGCAGCAGCAAGAGAAAATGAGGAAGAAGCAAAAGCAGAAACGCTGATAAAACCATCAGATCTTGTGAGACTTATTCACTACCATGAGAACATTGTGGGGGAAACTGCCCCCATGATTCAAATTATCTCCCACTGGGTCCCTCCCACAACACATGGGAATTACGAGAGTACAATTCAAGATGAAAATTGGGTGGGGACACAGACAAACCATATCAGCATATGTGATACTGCTGGGCCTGAGCTGTGCCCTCCCCAAAATTCATATGTTGAAGTTCTAATTCCCAATGTGATTGTATTTAGAAATAGGGCTTTTAGGAGATAATCAAGGTCAAGTGAGATAATAAAGATGGGTTCCTAATCTGATAGGATTGCTGGTCTTATAAAAAGAAAGAGAGAAAGAGAGATTTCTCTAGGAATAGGACATGTGAGCCCATAGCAAGAAGGCAGGAAGCAAACCAGGAAGACGGCCCTCATTAAAACTGAACCATGTTGGCACCTGCAGGGAACTTCCAGCCTCCAGAATCATGAGAAAATAAATTTCTCTTGTTTAAGCCACTCAGTCTATGGAATTTTGTTATGGCAGCCTAAGCTGAGTAATATATATACCAAATTTAGGGCTATAGGAAAGCTTCAGATAATGGATTTCAGATTGTGCAAAGCCTTTGTTATGAAAAATCCACTTGGAAAATAGCCATAGATGCTAAATGCCATCACATTTTCTTGACCTGGCAATTCACAACCCATACATTCAATATAAATAACAACAGATTGGATGAGAAAATAATACTTTTATATATACACTCTCAAATTGTAGTTAATCGAAATACTTGGGACAAACATGGAGGTACTTGATAAAAGGAGTTCATTAAAATTGACTCTTTCGTTGAAGTTAGCACAGTAGTTTCACTCTTCCCAAATCAATTCCCAGTGAATAGGACACTTTGAATACTTTCAAGACATTGGGGGAAAGGTTGTAGTTTTCACGTAATAGCATCATAGACATCCAAGCCTAAACAGAAAATAAACGATGCTGGAGAGTTGGAACTCTATCTCAGCACTAATTAAAACCATTGTCTTGGGTATATGCATAGGAAAAAAGAAACTAAAAAGAAGCACATCTCAAAAGTTTTTTTTCCTATAGAACAACTAAATTCTCTTTATACTTGTAGAATTTCTAATGCAAAGGCCTGATAGAAATTATGTGGCCACAGAACAAAAAGGCCTTCTTTTATATCCCTGGCACATAACCTAAGTATGCTTTTACTGAATATTCCCAATGACAGCAAACTCACCATCTTATGAATCACCAGATTCTGTTGTGGAATACCTAAATCTTACAATCTTAAATTAAACCAAAACATTAAAAAAAAAAAAAAAAAGCAAAGACTTTTTTCACAAGTTCTCATTTGAAGCAATGTAAAATATTTAGAGTAGTATGAAAGCAGTCATCACCAAATTTAATGTAGCCTATTCTTTTTTTGCCCTCCTGGTCTAATTCTTTTGTATATTCATTTATAGTGTTAATTTTTTTCAGTTGTATTACAGTGCAGGAAAACTAAGCCTATGAATTATTATCACTTTGACAAATGAGACTATGAAAGTGATTAACAACTTTTAAAATAGTTCACAGCAAAGTTCAGCCGTTTAAAACAATTTAATTTGCAAAAAAAGAAATGAGAAATGCATTGGATTCCCACCTTCTCTTCTTTAGAGTTTTTCGCTTGATAATTAATTACTTAGACCTGCTGCAGTTTGACATGGGAGACAGGAGAGCGGGGGAAGAACCGTGGATCCCCCAAAAAAGGAATACATGAATTTATTGTCCCACCAAACTCTCCAAAGAGTCTGAGAAATCAGAAGAAGTTAAGAATCACTGAGGGGGAAGAGACTTCCATAAAAGTGAGACTTTAGAAACAAAGGGTTAAATGTAATCACAGCCACCAAATTGGTTTAGAGATAGAAATAAGGAAATTTCATTGGACTTTCAACCTCTGTAGACAATGGAAGGTGTTTGTTCAGTAAACTTTTCCGAAAAACGACTTCCTGCCAAGCAGTAGGCTGCGACACTTACACACAATAGTCTGCACTTCCCACACAAGCCACTGAGAAAATCTTGATTTCCGTGGACTGTTTCTGAGGAGTGCCATTATATTACAGTTGAGAAAAAGAGTGGGAGGGAGGAGGGGGAACACTGCATTCAATTCTCTTACAATCTATTTTTAACATGCCTGAGAAGGTTGTGAGCTATTAATGTAATAAGGCTAGACTCAAAAACAAAAAAAGACCAGCAGGGCAGCAAAGGCCCACCATGGAGGGCGGGGGGTTGACTCCTTTAAGATGTTGACAGCTGTTTCAATTGCCCATCAATGTACGTTTAATTTGAGGAAATCCTGATTAAAAAGCAAATGTGTAATGTGAATGAATTAGCTTTTCCCAGTACTGTTTTTCTCAGTCAAGGCGAGTGTTTCATAACTCTCTGCTGTCCATCCACTAAAATTTATGTCTTACATATTTATCAGGGGAAATTGCTGTAATCCTCCATCCTGGTGGTGCTCTACTCTTAAAAAAATTGAGGAAAAAATATATATATATAAAATTATATATATATATATATTAATTATCATCTTTACCATTTTTAAGTGTATAGTTCAGTGGTAATAAATACATTTATATTTCTCTTTTTTTTCTTTCTCTCCTCCCTTCCCAGCCTCTCATAACAACCACTCTACTCTCTATTTTCACAATATTCACTTTTTTAGCTTCCACATATGAATGTGAACATGCAAGTTCTTTTCTTCCCCATAAAAAATATGGTCCCAGCTACTCAGAAGGTTGAGACAGGAGGATCTCTTGAGCCCATGAGTTCATGGACCACATAGTGAGACCCTGTCTCTAAAGAGAGAGAGAGAAAGACGGAGAGAGATTTGATCAACACAGCTGTTATTCAGGATAGGTACTGATTGTTAGAACACTCAAGGAACAACAGCTTGAGCTAGTGTAGCATCACTTAAGGTGAAGATGTACCAGATTTTACGACACTGTGGAAGCTATATAGCAATGCTCTGCTGTTAAATTTCAGAAAGACAATACAATCAACAGCCACCACTTAGTGCCAAGTTGAGAATCTTGGGATAATTTTTTAAATGTATTTCTCCAGGATACAAAATTAACATACAAAAATCAATAGCATTTTTATGTGCCAACAGTGAACAATTTGAAAAAAAATCAAGAAAGTAATCTCATTTACAATAGCTACAAATTTTAAAAAAGCTTTGAAATAAAGAAATGAAAAAAGTTTACAATGAAAACCACAAAACATTGATGCAAGTAATTGTAAAGGACACAATAAAATGGAAACAGATTCCATGTTCATGAATTGGAACAATCAGTGTTGTTAAAATCTTCATAGTACCCAAAGCAATCTACAGATTCACTGCAACCTTTATCGAAATACCAGTGACATGCTTCACAGAAATAAAAAAAAGAATTATAAAATTTATATAAAACCACAAAAGACCCAAAATAGCCAAAGCCATTGTGAACAAAAGAACAAAACTTGAGGAATCACATTACCTGACTTCAAATTATACTACAGAGCTATACTAATCAAAACAGCATGGTCCTGGCATAAACACAGACACACTGATCAATGAAATAGAATAGAAAACACAGAAATAAATTCATACCTGTATGGTGAACTCATTTTTGACAAAGGGGCAAAGAATACATACTAAGGAAAGAACAGTCTCTCCAATAAATAGTACTGGAAAAACTGAATATTCATATGCAGAAGAACGAAATGAGCTCATTCTCTCTTGCCATATATAAAAATCAAATCAAAATGAATTAAAGACTTAAATCTAAGACCTCAACCTATGAAACTACTAAAAGAAAACATTGGAGAAACTCTCCAGGACCTTGATCTCAGCAAAGATTTGAGTAATGCCCCACAAACACAGGTAAACAAACCAAAAATGGACAATTGGGATCACACCAAGTTAAAGAGCTTCTTCACAGCAAAAGATACAACCAAGTGAAGGAACAACCCACAGAATGGGAGAACATATTTACGAATTATTCCTATGACAAGGGATTAATAACCAGAATATATAAGGAGCTCAAATAATTCTATAAGCAAACTAAAAAACTGATTTAAACATGGACAAATGATCTGAATGGACATTTCTGAAAAGAAGAAATACAACTGGCAAACAAGTATGTGGAAAAGTGCCTAACATCATTAATCATCAGAGAAATGCAAATCAAAACTACAATGAGATATCATATCAACCCAATTAAAATGACTTCTATCAAAAAGACAAGCAATAACAAATGCTGGTGAGGATGTGGGAAAGGGGAACCCCCATACATAGTTCGTAGGGATGTCAATTAGTACAATCATCATAGAAAGAGTATGAAGATTTCTCAAAAACACTAAAAACAGAACTACCACATGATCCAGCCATCCCACTGCTTGTTATATACCTCAAAGAAAGGACGTCATATAATAAAGAGATATCTGCACTCCCATGTTTATTGCTGCAATATTCACAATAGCCAAGATTTGGAAGCAGCCTAAGTGTTCACAATGAATGAATGGATAAAGAAAATGTGGTATATATACACAATGGAGTACTATTCAGCTATACAAAAAGAATAAGATCCTGTAATTTTCATCAACATGGATAGAACTAGAGGACATTATGTTAAGTGAAATAAGCCAAACAAGAAAAGACAAACTTTGCATGTTCTCACTCATTTGAGGGAGCTAAAAATTAAAACAAAAATTGAACTCATGGAAGGGGAGAATAGAATGATGGTTGCCAGAGACTAAGAAAGGTGGTAGAGAAGAGGGGTGAAGTGGGGGATAGTTAATGGGTACAATAATATAGTTAGAATTAGTAAGATCTAGTTTTTGATAACATAACAGTTAACAATAATTTATTGTAAATTTTAAAATAATTGAAAGAGTAGAATTGAAATGTTTGTAACACAAAAGAAATGACAAATACTGGAGGTGATGGATCTTCCACTTACCCTGATGTAATCATTACACACTATCTACTTGTATCAATGTATCTTATGTACCCTATAAATGTATATACCTACTATGTACCTATACAATGTTAAATTTAAACATTTTTTAAAGATTTCTCACAAGTGCTTCCTCTCTTCATTTTGTGAAAGGCCAGCTTAGCAGCCTGCCTTCTAGCAAACTAAGCATGTATTAGTTAAGAAAATTATAGTCATACGACGAGCAATAGTAGTAATAGCAACTAGAATTTATTAAGTGCTTACTAGTGATTAAATACCGAGCATTTTACAAATGGTATCTTTTTTCAACTGTATTTTTCCCAATTGCATGTGATAAAAGTGAGGCTCAGAAAAGTTAGTTACTTGCTGAAGCAATACTGCTAGTAATTGATGGAGCTGAAATTTAAATCAAATTCCATTGTACTGTACTCCAAATTCCCATGCCCTTAACCCCTGTGCTGTACAGCCATACTTTGTTTTGTTGTGCTTTGCTTAATTGCACTTCTAAGATATTGCATATTTTTACAAATTGAAGGTTTGTGGCAACTCTGTATCGAGCAAATCTCATCTATTGGTGCCATTCTTCCAATAGCATGTGCTCATATGTTGTCTCTGTGTCACATTTTGGTAATTCTTGTGATATTTCAAAAATGTCATTGTTATTATATCTGTTATGGTGATCTGTGATTAATGACCATTGATGATGCTGTTATAATTGTTTTAATAAATAAACTGCACCCATATCAGATGGCAAACTTAATTGAGAAACGTGTGCATTTTGACTGCTCCACCAGCCAACCATTTCCTAGTCTCTCTTCCTCTCCATGTCTTTTTCTCTGCTTGGGCCTTCCTATTCCCCGAGACACAACAATATTGAAATTAGGCCAATTAATATCTCAACAGTGGCTTCTAAGTGTTCAAGTAAAAGGAAGAGTCACATGTCTCTCACTTTAAATCAAAAGCTAGAAATGATTAAGCTTAGTAAGGAAGGCATGTAAAAAGCCGAGATATGCTGAAATCTAGGCCTCTTCTACCAGACAGTGAGCCAAGTGATGAATGCAAGGACATTAAAAGTGCTACTCCGGTGAATATCCAAATGAAAAGAAAATGAAACAGCCTTCCTGCTGATATAAAGAAACTTTCAGTGGTCTAGATAGATCAAACCAGCCATAATATTCCCTTAAGCCAAATCCTAATCCAGATCAAGGCCCGAATGCTCTTCAATTCAATGAAGTCTAAGACAGGTCAGGAAGCTGCAGACAAAAGGTTTGAAACTAGCAGAGGTTGGTTCATGAGGCTTAAGGAAAGAAACTGTCTCATAACATAAAAGTGCAAGAGGAGGCAGCAAGTGCTGACGGAGAAGCTGCAGCAAGTTATCCCAAGACCTACCAAGATTAATTGATAAAGGTGGCTACACTACACAACAAATTTTCATTGTAGACAAAACAGCCTTATATTGGAAGAAGACGCCACCTAGGACTTTCACAGTTAGAAAGAGGAAGTCAAAGTCTAGCTTTAAAGTTTCAAAGGACAGGCTGACTTTCTCATTAAGGGGGAATACAGCTGGTGACTTGAAGTTGAAGCCAATGTTCATTGATCATTCTGAAAAGCCTGGGGCCCTTAAGAATTATGCCTAATCTATTCTGCCTATGCTGTATAAATGGAACAATAAAGTCTGGATGACATCATCATATCTGTTTACAGCATGGTTTACTGAATTGATTAAGGCCATTGTTGAGGCTAGTGCTCAGGAAAAAAAAACATTTCTTTCAAAATATGACTGCTCTCTGACAATGCACCTGGTCACCCAGGATCTCTGATAGAGATGTACAAGGAGATTAATGTTGCTCCCATGCCTGCTAACACAACATTGGTCTTTAGCCCATGGGTCAAGGAGTAATTTGGACTTTCAAGTCTTATTATTTAAGAAATACATTTCATAAGTATATAGTTACCATAGACAATGATTCCCCTGATACAGCTAAGAAGAGTAAATTGAAAACCTTCTGGAAAGAATTTATCAGAAGGCTAGGTGCCACTAAGAAAATTCATGATTCATAGGAGGGGACAAAATATCAACATTTACCAGAATCTGAAACAAATTGATTCCAGCCCTCATGGATGATTTTGAGGGCTTCAAGACTTCAGTGGAAGAAGACATTTCAGATGTGGTATAAATAGCAAGATAACTCGAATTAGAAGTGGAGCCTGAAGATGTGACTGAATTGCTGCAATCTCACGATAAAACTTGAACAGGTAAGGAGTGGATTTTTGTGAGTGAGCAAAGAAAGTGGCTTCTTGAGATGGAATCTACTCCTGGAAAGGATGTGGTAAACATTGCTGAAGTGACAAGAAAAGATTTAAAATATTACGTAAACGTAGTTGATAAAGCGGCAGTAGGTTTTGAGAGGATTCATTCCAATTTTGAAAGAAGTTCTACCGTGGGTAAAATGCTGTCAAACAGCAGTGCATACTGCAGAGAAATATTTCATGAAACAGAGAGTCAATCAATGCAGCAAACTTCATTGTCTTATTTTAAGAAATTGCAACAGCCACCCTACCCTTCAGCAGCCATCACCCTGATCAGTCAGCAGCCATCGAAACTGAGGCAAGACCTTCCACCAGCAAAAACATTGTGCCTTGCTGAAGGCTCTGATGATCATTAGCATTTATAGCAATAAAGTATTTTTAAATTAATGTATGTACATTGTTTTTGAATACATAATGCTACTCAATAATAAAATACAGCAGAGGAAATAAGTTTTATATGCACTGGAAAAAAAAAAAAACATGTGACTGACTTTATTGCAGTGTTCTCTTTACTGCAGTGGTCTGGAACCAAACCCACAGTCTATCTGAGGTACGCCTGTGCTACTTTCATCCATAGTCCTGCTACAACTTGTGATGATCATCTCAGACTTAAAGCTATCATTCAGTCTAGGAGAAGCAACTCCTGAAATGATCCCAGCTCCTCTAACTGGAGTTTAATACTTTGCCAAATACCAGATATCCTACCAGTATTGTGGCTGCAATTGCTACTGCTGCTCTGTCAGTATGCTGACCAGTACCCTATGAAATAGGACAGCAACATTTTTTAAACAGGGGCTTATTTATTAGATTCCTTAATATGGCTTTATCATAAATCTATAGGTGCAATAAAATAACTCAATAAAATGTCTAAAGAAGTAGTAGAGCTTGAACTCATCTTGAAGCTCAAAAATAATGAGAAATGGGAGTCCTTGGCAGCACTTTAGCTTGAGACAGAGGAGGATGAAAAATAAAATTTGCCCAGATATGTGCAGAGACATATGGAACTGATTTCTAGGACATGATTCCCATACCCGGTCTCCATTCTCAACTTTCAGCTTCTCAAATTCCTCTCCTTGGCCCACTTGTCTTCTGTTTGACCCTCCTCTGCCCACAGATCCTTATGCCGCAACATATGCTAGGATAAAAATTCTGCCTACTGATAAATGGACAATCCCAATAATATTAAAATAAACAGAAGGCTGGGTGCAGTGGCTCATACCTGTAATCCCAGCACTTTGAGAGGTCAAGGTGGGCAGATCACCTGAGCTCAGGAGTTCAAGACCAGCCTGACCAACATGGAGAAACTCCATCTCTACTAAAAATACAAAATTAGTCGGATGTGGTGACACATGCCTGTAATCCCAGCTACTTGGGAGGCTGAGGCAGGAGAATCGCTTAAACCCGGGGGGGGGGAGGTTGTGATGAGCCGAGTTTGTGCCATTGCACTCCAGCCTGGGCAACAATAGCAAAAAACTCCATCTCAAAAAAAATTAAAAATTAAAAAAAATAACAAACAGAAAAAACTCTCTGACAATTCTATACCTACATAAAATAATTGTTAAAAGTTGTTTTGTTTTCATTAAACAATTTATATATGTTGTAAATTATTTAGGAACTATAGAAAATACAAAGTGAAAATCGCCCATATTCATAGAAACTGGAGATATCCATTATTGATATTTTCTATACTTCTTTTGGTAATTTTTTCCACATTTACATTGATTAGTCTATTCATTTAGCAAAAATTGAGCATCTACTATGTGCCAGGCAATGTTCTAGGTGTTGAGGATACAGCAATAAAGAAAACAGACATGAATTTCTAACCAAATGGAATTTATATTCTAGATGGTGAAGACAGACCATAAACCCCCCAAATGAATAAGCTATATAGTATACTAGAAGGTGGTAAGTGCTGTGGAGAAAAATGTAGCAGAGAAGAGGGATAGAATGTGTTGGCTTGGAGTAAAAGTTGTCATTTTAAATAGTATGAGTCAGTCACTAAGAAGGTGACATTTTAGCAGAAACATGAAAGAGGTGATGGACAAAACCACACAGGTATGTCACAGAAGAGCTTCAAATTCATGTGAATACAAAAGATGTGTTTCTTTCACAATTTTGTGGGTGATCTGTGTAGCTTTGTTTCAAGTGGCAGTCACTGGGGTGGTTTTTCTCTATGTGTCCTTTATCTTTCATCTGAGACCAGTGGATTGCCTAGGGTTTGTACATCTCATAACAAGGCAGAAACACAGAAAGTAAGACTTATAACTCCAGCATATTTCAAGCATTTGCTTGCACCAAGGCTGGCAATGTACCATTTGCAAAAGCAAGTCATATGTCCAGGGCCAAGTCATGTGGCCAGGCTGAAATGAAGAGAAGGGTCGGGGTGAAGAAAGTAAGTAAATATTTCTAAGCAAACATCTAATATATCACAGTTCTCTCTATTGTTTATAAATATTCATATTCTTTTCCTGTGCAAAATATACTCACCCCCATCTCAAGCCTCCAAAAATGTCTCGTCCATTGATAACCTTAGGTTCAGAGTTCAAGATCTCATGGCCTACATAAAATCCTGTTGTGCTTCCTGTGTGATCCAGAGACCCATGATCTAAACAGGTAAGTTATTGTTCCTCATTGCAGTCAAGATACAACAGTGGAACTGGGACAAGATACCTACAATAAACATCCCCACTTGAAAAAGGAAAGAATGAGAGGCACATTGCAGTTGCTCACTGGCCCTTAGCAATTTTGAAAGCCCGTTGTCAATGTGTTGCCATTTTATTCTGAGGGAAAAATATGTTCTTTGATTTGACCCAAGATCTGATCACTGGGAGTCTCTTGCCTAGGGCATTGCTTTCCAAGGTGTTGACAAAGCCCTCCGTGGGTACAGATGAAGATCCTTCCTTTTACATTCCCTTCCTTGGTCACTTCTGAAAAGAGCAGTAGAGAATTCACCACTCTTGAATCCTGAGTAGCTTTCTTAGCCTGTTTTCTACCTATGGAATCTTAAGAGGTTATTTTATATCTCATGAAGTGTCAGCCAGTTTTAGTCTAGGCTGGGTTTGTTTTTCCAATATCATTTTCTCATAAACTTTCGAGGCTTTCCATGTATTTGATTATAATAAAGCCTCTTTGTAAAACAAATGCACAATTTTTATTGTATATATTTAAGGTGTACAACACGATGTCTTGACATATATAGTAAAGTGATTACTACAGTCAAGCAAATTAGCATATACATCATCTCATATACTTTTTTTTCTTTTTCTGATGGTAAGAGTACCCTCTGACAAATTTCCAATGTGTAGTACAATATTGTTAACTACAGTCTTCATGCTACATATTAGATTTCTAGATTTAATCATTCTTTATAATTGCATGTTTGTACCTACAATTTCCTATTTCCTCTACCCCCTTCCCCCGGTAACTACCATTCTACTCTCTGTTTCTATGTATTTAGTTTCTTTCTCTTTAGATTCCACATATTAGTGAGATCATGGAATATTTTTCTTTCTGTTCTGGATCAATACTCACCCTACTTAAAAAAAATAAGACCACCACCTTGTAAAGGTATCTGCTCTTCTTTGTGGATTATAGTATTATTTGCAATAGCCAAGACATGAAAACAGTTGAAGTATTCATTGATGTATGAATGAATAAAGAAAATGGAATATCATTCAGCCTTTAAAAAGAAGGAATTCCTGCCATTTTTGACAATATGGACATGCCTAAAGAACATCATGCTATAGGAACTCTTACACAGTTGGTGGGAGTGTAAATTAGTTCAACCATTGTGGAAGACAGTGTGGTGATTTCTCAAGGATCTAGAAATAGAAATTCCATTTGACCCGGCAATCCTATTACCGGATATATACCCAAAGAACTATAAATCATTCTACTGTAAAGACACATGCACACGTATGTTCATTGCAGCCCTGTGTACAATAGCAAAGACCTGGAACCAACCCAAATGCCCATCAATGATAGACTAGACAAAGAAAATGTGGTACATATACACAATGGAATACTACGCAGCCATAAAAAACGATGCGTTCGTGTCCTTTGTAGGGACTTGGATGAACCTGGAAACCATCATTCTCAACAAACTGACCCAAGAACAGAAAGCCAAGCACCATATGTTCTCAATCATAGGTGGGTGTTGAACAATGAGAACACGTGGACTCAGGGAGAGGAGCATCACACACAGGAGACAGTTGTCGGGGGGGGTAGGGAGGGGATAACATGGGGAGAAATGCCAGATATAGTATGCACCTAAAGTAAAATAAATAATTTAAAAAAAAAGAACATCATGTTAAGAGAAATAAAGCAGGCATGATTCCTTCTGAGACACATCTCTCTTTCCATACTCAATTACATGTACTTTGAGTACATCACCTTGCGCACTTAATGTAAGACAACAATAATCATTTATATGTTAATCACAAGTTTCCATGTCATTTGGGGTAGCTCTGCTCTAGTGTGCAGCTTCACTTGATGGGGGAGGCTGGGGTGGCTCTGTTCCATGTGTCTTTTATTCTCTTCCTGGGACCAGCAGATTACCCAGATGTCATGATGGCAATGGAAAAGTACAAGAGTAGCCTCTGAGTTAAATTGGAAATGAATGAAAGTATGGGGGAAGCACAGTTAAGCACATACTTAATCTTCATGGCCCAGAAGTGGCACATCGCTTCAGTTCCTATTACACTTTACCAAAAGCAGTAACATCCCCCACATAGCTGCCCAGGGGCTGGAAAATGTAGTTCCTGGCTAGGCAACTGCTTCCCAGCAACAGCTCTACCCTGTGGAAGGGAAGCTCATATCTATGTAACTCAACCAGCCATTTCTGCCACAGTGGAGAATGTTTTACTTTATAGCCTATGTAGAAGACACATAACAACATATGTCCAGTGTGATGTCACTTTTGTGATCTATAAAGAGCGCTAGATGGGAAAGGGTATGTAGATATTAATGTAGATCTACATCTAAATCTAGATAAATATATTCACAGAGGTTATTGTTGCATAGTGAGGTTGCAAGTAGTTTCATTTTTTCACCTATATACAAATATGAACAATTTATATTTTTAAATAATAAAGTACAATTTTTATAATGATAAAATAATAAAGTAGTATTAAAAGTGCCAAAGAATTTCTCTTTTGCAGCATAGTGACATTTTCTGCTTTCTCTAAGACTCTATAGTAAGATACCATCATTCTTTTATAACTTTTTTTTAAAAAAGAGTTTAACGCTGAGGAAAAAAGTGTCCATTTTTTATTTCTGTTATCTCTTGGGGAAAATGATCATACTTTGATTTTTGGTTTGTCACTGTTTTAAGAATGCTTACAAAATACTACAGTGCTCTGGATATATTGATAGTTAAAGAATTACCTTTCAGTACACAGAAAAAGCAAGGATAATAAGCTTTTTTCCCTGTAATTTTAGCAGGAACTATTTCAGGTGGCATTGGTGTCAAGCTCCACATCAACATATATGTTCCCAAGAGGCAAAATAACTCAAGGCACATGGAAATTAATGTTCTATCATCTGTTGACCCATATTCTGAATAGATTTGTATTGACAAATGGTCACTTTCATTTTACATTTGGTTACCTGTACCCACAAAAGGAGATTAAATGTGTGCTACTCAAACTACTCACTGAAAGTGTTTCTAAGGAGGGTAACTTGTAAACCGTGGTTTAAGAATTTCCTTTACAAATGATTTCTTAGCAATAGTGAAACTGAAGGCTTCAATCACCAGAAACCTAAATAGATCATGGTTCTTAGGTATTATCCCACGTTCAATTCGCCTAAATCTAAGTTTTAGGCCTAGTCTTATCTTTCTGTCACAGAAACCTTGCCAATTATCTCCTATAAGGAGAATGCTCTTCAGAGTCTTATAAAGAGAAGATGGAGTACAAAACAAATTAGTAACAGTCTATTTCCTCAAGGAGGTTAACATCTAATTGGAAAATCATATGCAGAAAATTACTTGGAGACAACAATAATAATATTATCAGTTTGGTCACATTTGATGCAAAAGCAAGAAATCTTACTCATGGAGCTCTCCCTTTGAATCACCTAAATTCCTGCAGGTTCATGCAGTGCAGCAGATTTGTCTGCCTTCTCCTCCCTATTGGAAAAATGATTTATGTCCACAGTATGTGTAGCGGCTAGTCATACCATCCCCAGAGAGACTGCCTGGGTTTGAATTCTGGTTCTGTCACTTTTTTGATTGGGTAATTTACTACCTCTCTTGACTTCAGTTACCTCATCTAAAAAATATGTAATGAGAATTAAATGAGTCAATTCACGTAAAGGGATTAGAATGGTGCAGTATGTAGTAAATGCACAATAAATGTCAGCTATTAACATGTTGCTTCTATCTGGCACATGGTGTTACTGTTGAAAACTTGTCCTCCAAAGTCTGACAGATGCAGCTGACCACTCTACAATGAAATGCCATCAGCCATTAACATGCAGGACACCTCAGTTCTTCAGTGTAAAACCACCCTACTTCTTCAGAGCTAAGGTTGGCAAAGAATGTCCTACACTTGTGCCCCCAGGGTTGCAGTTTTGCCTTATCAGCTCCTTAGGAGTCACTCCCTGCCATCTCACACAGTAAGGGCCAGCATTCACAGTGCTTGATTAGGAGTGGATCAGATGATTACCCTTCAAAGACCCTAACTACTGCCCCTTTCTCTTCCTACAGGAGATCCATGCAGCAGTCTAGACAATTTTTCAAAATCACAAGTTCATGACACATGAAAGAAGTGATTGCATCTCTTTTCTTTGGAAAATGTGGCTTGTCAAAAAGTTTGACAGATGACTACCTCATTCCAACTAGGGAGACTTCATAATGGGGCTGCCTTCTGTGACTCAAAGGTGATTACTCTCTAATGAAGTCTTCCCTAAATACCCTCCCCCAAACATACCATACCCACACTTATGGTTTGAGGGGTGGGCAGATGAACTATCTTTGGTTTTTCCACCATTCTGACCCCTCTCATGAGGGAAAACTCAAAGGTAATCTCTGGTGAGGCATGCTACTACCATAAGAACAAAAATTTATTTATGATGTATTTATAATTTATTGAGCAATGTGTTAAGTACTTCATATGTGTTATCTGATTTAATCTCCCAATGACCTTGTGAGGCAAGTTTTATTATTATTCTCAGTTTAGAAAAGAAGAAACTGAGAAGGTAAGTAACTTACATTCTTATAGCTAGTCAATGGCTGAGCTGGTATTCAAACACAACAGTTTGTCTACTCATCCACCTGAGGCATTCACACAGTCAAGGAGTGAGCCTGGTCCATGGGGATTAATCAAAGATGGCTTTCTTTCTATTATTATAGGATGTACTTTGGGAGAAAAATGTATTGGTTTAGGAGGAAGTGGCCATATTTGTGTCAAATGTAGGTATTATGTACTTAGAGAAAAAGATCCATGTTAATTTTGGAAGTTCAGGCTGAATTATAAAATTAATTTAATAATTTTTATAGATGTTAAATAATCTGCTGTGTCATCCTAAGTAAAGATTATTTGAAATAAAAGAGTAAAAATAATTAGTCTTGAACTGGAGACAGTAGTCATTGTCTAGCTGTTCATAGCTTCTTTGAAATAAGCTGTTTCTGTCCGAAGTCTCCAGAACCTTGTTTGAACCATATCACCTGCCTCCTTCCCCCTAGCCACAACTATCAGCCCAGAGATAATCAACAATCCAAAAGAAACCAGCACTCGGTTAAGCTGAATGAATCAGATGTCCACTCTTAAAATTTAAAGAAATATAGTGATTAAGCCAACTGGTGGTTAAGTCACATTAATGGCAGAGCACAAAAGTAAAAATCCATGTATTACAACTGAAATACCTCTGCTCCCCACCCTTCTAGGAGAGGCCTAATTGTTTAGTTGTTGCAATAAACTACTTTTATTCAATGCTGAACAAGAAGTTTTTTATTTTTGTAGCCAAGTAATCTTTGACCAAAGAAAAATCTAATAGGCATCTGTTACATGTTCTGTACTATCCTAAAGAGCACTGACTGTATAGGTACTTTCCATTTTATAGGTGAGAAAACTGGAGATTCAGACAAAAATATATATATATTTCCGAAGTCACATAGCAAGAATATGGCAGGCCTAAGATTCAAACCCAGGTCTGATTCCAAAACTTACAATATTTATAACGCATGTTCAAGTATCTCTAATTATATGTATTATATACTTATTTTATATTGTATCCCTTAATGTATGTAATATTGTACATTATAAATGATGTAAAAAATAAATATATTGTATATGATATGATGAAATCAATTATAAGAGATTTGTCTTGTATAATATTCAAAATACATGGAATTTAGACTTCTCTTTTGAATTTAGAAATCTGGAAAGAGTGCTGCTCTCAATCTTTCTACAAAAAAAGTAAAATAATCTACAAATTCATAGCTTGCACCAGACATTTACAATCTCAAGGCAACAAACAAACACAAAACCTAAAGAAAGACAGGAGATAGAGTATAAGTTCTTATTTATGTAGGGAATATGCTGGACAGTATATAAGATGATGAGAAGAAAACAACTAAAATTTTTAACAAATTGCTAAAAAGCCAAGTGTTCCCTAATTTGAGAGAATAGAAACCTTGGGGATCACAAACACAAAGGGAATTTGCATCCACTCACAGATCTCCTCTATTGACCTTACTTACTAACAAGAGAGGTGTGGGGCAAGTCAACAGTTAGGAGGAAACACTTTTTTTTTTTTTTTGAGACGTGGTGTCACTACTCTGTCACCCAGGCTAGAGTGCAGTGACGCGATCATGGTTCACTGCAGTCTTGACCTCCTGGGCACAGGTATTCCTCCCGCCTCAGCCTCTCAAGCAGCTGGGAATATAGGCAAGAAAGCCTTTCTTATAAAGACAGCTGAGGGAGGAAAATATTATCCACTCAAGCAAAATTACAAAACTCCACCTGGATTCTTCTCTCCATCTTTCTTAGGCAACAAAAGTCTTACACCGCTGAGGGAAGATTCAACAAACCCACTTATTATTGCGCAAAGGCCAAAATCTATTGCAGCTAGAGAAAGAGAATAGAAAAAATTCTTATGTTCTTCCAGCAAAGGCAAGAAATCATCCTAAACTCAAACGATTAGTGCTCTCCTGCAGCTGGGAGAGTGAAAGAATCACTGAAAATGTCCCATCCTCAGAAACATAAGTACTTTACTATAATTGAGGCTGAACTAGTATAACAAAGCCTAAATGTCCTGCACCCCAACATGGTACAACCAAGATAGCAAGCACTGAGCAGTATATAATAGCAGTTTATGGCTGGGGAGAGGGATAAAAGCTTGGAAAGAGACCCTGTCTGAGGCACAGGCATGAAGGGACAGCCTAAAGCCAAAGGTGGAACAGATATTGATAAAATTCTCCAACAAACCAGCTACTAATCTAAGGACAAGGAATTTCAAGCCTGTGGCATGCTGAGGCTCACAATTGCACCAAAATTGCAACAAAAACACAATTGCACACCCAGCTCCACTCCTGATTAGATTGACTCAATTTCCCTCACATCTGGATTCTAAAACTTGGCAAAAGAAAAGGTGGACATTTACAAACATAAATAACATTATTCTCAGTCTCTCCTGTTCTACATAAATTGTCCAACATTCAGACAAAATACACAACACTCAATAAAGCAAGAAAACATAACACCTTTTCAAAACACAAAGCAATTAACAGAACCAAACTCAGATATAACCTCGATTTTGCAGTTATTAAAGAATTTGTAATATGATTAACATGGTAAAGACTTCAGTGAAAAAAAAAGTGGACAATGTTCATAAACAATTGGGAAAATTCAGTAGAAAGCTGAAGACTATAAAACTGAACTAAATATAAACGTTACAAATAAAAAATATGGTAACAAAATGAATATGCCCTTGCACAGTTGATCAGTATAATTGAGGCAGCTGAGAAAAGAATCAGTGAGAGACAAGCTGGTCAACATGGTAAAACTCTATCTCTACTAAAAAATACAAAAATTAGCTGGGCATGGTGGAGCATGCCTGTAGTCACAGCCACTTGGGAAGCTGGGGCACAAGAATTGCTTGAGCCTGGGAGGCAGAGGTTGCTGTGAGTTGAGATCACGCCACTGCACTCCAGCCTGGGTGACAGAGCAAGACTCTTTTTCAAAAAAAAAAAAAAAAGGTGAAGTTGAAGATAGGTCAGTAGATATTACTCTCAAACAGGAGCACAAAGATAAAAAAGTAAAAAACAAACAAAAAACAAAATAGAGAACCCAAGGTTGTGTTGTTTAATATTGTGGTATAATATTAAAGAATCTAGAATGTATGTAATTGGTATCTCAGAAGGAGAAGAGATAGAGTGATAGAGAAAAAAAATGCCAGAAGAAATAGTAAGATAACAAGCATTGAGTAATAAGTAATAACAATGTAAGAAATTATGATCCAGAATTTCCCAATTAGATATCAAGCATGGATACAAGAAGCTGAGAGAACATCAAGCAAAAGAAGTACTTTTAAATGCCTAGATACATTATATTCAAACCACTAGAAACCAAAGATAAAGAGTAATTCCTGCGGGCAGTCAGAGAAAACAAAAGAGAAATAAAAGTGAGAATTACAGCAGACTTCTTATCAGAAGCTATGCAAGCCAAAAAACCATAGAACAACAATTTTAAGGTGCTAATTACAAATTAACTGCCAATTCAGAATCCATATCCAGTGAAAATATCTTTCAAAAGTGAAGGAGAAAAAATTTTCTGAGACAAACAAAAACTGAGAGGATTTATCTCCTACAGGGAAAAAAAAATTAAGAAAAAAAATTTTAAGCAGAGAAAAGAATGATATCAGGCAGAATCTTGGCTCTATATAAAGAAGTACAGTGCTATGGAAAACAAATACAAGAAAATATATGGTTCTTTTCCCCCCAATTTTTACTTATTCTAAAAGATAACTGACCATCTAAAGCAATAGCGGAAGCAGTGTTGTATGTGTTCATTGCAGACATAAAAGTAAAATGCATGATGACAGTAACAGCTCTAAGTGTTGAGAGCAGCAGGAACTGGGAATACATTGCTATACGATTCTTACACTTTACAGGAAGTAATGTAGTATTATTTGAAGGCAAGCTGTGATTAAAGATATATTTTTTTATAAAACCTAAGGAAATCAATACAAATTTTTAACTGGTATAAAACACAAGCCAATAGTGGAGATAAAATGTAACAATACAAATAATTTCAAAGGGGCAGAAAACAGAAATGATACAAAAAATACAGAACAGAAAACTGCAAGCAATATGATAGATGTTTTTATTCAACCATATTAATAATTACAAAATTAAATGTAAATGATCTCAATATAGCTATTAAAAGAAATAGACTGGATATGTAAGCAAGATCTTATTAGATTCATTTTAAGTAAGAATACAGAAAAAAAGAATACATACATAGGTTAAAAGTAAAAGGTGGCTAAAGATACACCATGAAAACACTCAAAGCTGGAGAGGGCTATATTAATATTAGATAACACATATATATTAAAAATTGTATATATATATGCTATAGATATCTATATACTATAGCATATGTATACTATAGGGTATATAGTGTATATATATTTGTGTTCATTGCAGATATAAAAGTAAAATGCATGACAACAATAGCTCTGTGTTGAGAGCAGCAGGAATTGGGAGTATGTTGCTATAAGATTCTTACACTTCACAGGAGGTAATGTAATATTATTTGAAAATAATAGTAATGTAGTATTATTTGATATGTGTGTGTGTGTGTGTGTGTGTGTGTGTACACATATGTATAGTAATTTTTTGTATTTTTAGTAGAGATGGGGTTTCATCATGTTGGTAAGGATGGCCTCAAACTCCTGACCTCAAGAGATCCGCCCACCTTGGCCTCCCAAAGTTCTGGGATTACAGGTGTGAAACACCATGCCTGGCCAGACAAAGTCAATTTTAGAACGATAATATTACCAGGGATGAAGATAAGGCTTTTATAATAAAGGGATCAATTCACAAAACGCCATAGCTATCCTAAATGGAAACACACCTTACAACAATGCTTCAAGGATAAACTGTTAAAAATGCAAGGAAAAAATAGATAATTCATAATTATAGTTAAAGATTTCAACAATCCTTTCTCAGTGGTCAATAGAACAAGTAAACATAAAATGAGTAGAGATATAGCTGACATCATACTTAATGGGGAAAGACTGAACACTTTTTCTCTGCAATTAAAAAAGGCAAGCATATCCACTTCTGCTGCTTCTATTCAACATGATACTGGAGGTACCAGGCAGTGAAATATGGCAAGAAAAACAGCTAAAAGGCATACAGATTGGAAAACAAGAAATAAACTGTTCTCAGTTCTCTATCTGCAGAAAACATGATTATGTGCAAAATCCCAAAGGATCCAAGATCCAAAAGAAAAAAGCTACTAGAACTCATGAGTGAGCTTAGCAATGACACAGGATACAATTTCAATATACAAAAAATCAACTAGCTTTTGAAATATCACAATGAACAATTAGAAATTACAGTAAGCAAATTATTTGAAAAATTGAAGAATATCTTTTCCCAAGCAATGACTCTACTAAAGAGGCTGAAATAATGTTTAATAATTAGCATTCTAAGTTTATAGACAAAACAAAATCTTAGCATTAATAAATTTTGGAAAAAAATACTTTCTTCCTGCCTGATGAATTCCATTTTTTTTAGAAGTATCCAAAAAATTACTCCCCAGAAAAAAATGTTTCAAAACTAAGTTCCCTATATCTACTGAGGAAATAATGATTTGAACTTCATTGTGTCATGTTAAACAATATTTCTACTAACAAATATTGTTCATATCTTCATTTTCTACACTTGAAATACAAAATGTTTGCTGAAGATTTTATATTTCAAGGCGACTTGGCTATTTAAAAAATTCACTGCTGTGTTTTCTACTGAATCCTAGACAGTTATGTAGCAGTTATGCCAAACTTGTCCCTCCTTCCCCCTTGGCAGATATTACTAATCTCAGTATCCAGGTCCTTTAGCCTTTGACCAGGCTTAGAATCTTTCTTAGCACAGCCACCACCAAACAGCCACTATGAGTCAAACACAATTGACATACAAATTGATACCTATTTAACATGCTAGTGTTACAACACCAAATCCAAATTTCTTGGGGAATAAAATCCTCCAAAATCAAACACACCCTTCCCTGCCCATCTGTCCCACAAAACTTTCTTTGCTTTTCTTTCTGCCTTTTCCAAATCTGCTCTTTCTTCCAGGCCCAGTTCAGTCTCTACCTCAACCATAAAACCTTCCCTCAAATACCTGGGTTTACAATGAATATTCATTTTTGTGAGCCTCTATTTCACATTAATTAATTCCACATTTTAATGTAGAATCAGTATTTTTTTATGGGTCATGAATTATGGCTTTGGCACCTGAAACCAAGAGGTATCCATCCTATGACTATAATACAGTCCTCCCATCACAAAGCTGAAAACAATGCAGGAACTCAACAGATGTTGTAGGCAATTTGCTTTGATTATCACCAGCATTCACACTCAAAAGGAAACCTAAGCTGATGTGCCATCCCAGGACACTTTGACAAGACAGCAGCATTCATCGTGAGTTACTCTTTGGACTCATCAAAGTATTTCCCACAATGAATTTCAAATCTTTGTGTTGTGATAAAACCTCTCTGTAGAAAATCCACCATTCTATAACAATAATATCCTAAAGTCATGACAATTTTTCACCTAGAGATCTGAAAAACCCTAAATACATATTTTACAGAACCCCAGACTGGGCTGATAATTTTTTCAGTTCAGAATGGAAAATAACCCAAACAACCAATCTTGACATAAATGGAGAAACACCAGGGCTAATTTTATGACGATAAATGTCAGGGTTAAATAAGAACTCTAAAAGAAAATATCAGCTCTGTATGATACCTAAATCCTAAGGCCAAATAAATGAGGAATTATGACTATACATTGTAGATGTTACCCAGAGGCACACATGAGCAAACAAGGATGACTAGAACTGTGATAAATTTCATATTAATATCTTCATCATCGGCAAAGTTAGAACTTGTTTTGGAACTTGTTCACATAGTTGTGCATCGTGTACTTTTTTTTTTTTTTCTGAGCAATTTCCCATGTCTTCCAAGATTTTTCATGGACATGGTCTTAATGGCTCTGCATCACCATATGTATACTGGGCAGTGGGGGAGACTGGAATGAAGTGAACCAGTTAATAAAATGTTAATAGTGATTAACTCTGAGTGGCAATGTGCTGTAACATACATTTATTTATTTATTTATTTGTTTGTTTATGTATTTATTTATTACAAATTTTTCTGTATACTTGGAAAAGAAAGTTAATTAGAAAAATCTTCCTATTCTTCATTGTTTGAGGCTAAGCTCTTTATAGGTAACACTATCCTGCAGTGGATCCTCTTAAGAATATTTAGGATTTGACAAAAATTTCTATTAATCCTTGCATGAGAATAGAGAAAGATGAGATGATGCTGGTCAGTTCATTTAAAGAAATAGAACACCTAGTACTTTAACAATATACATGCACATATAAACACATACCCTACACTGTAGCTTCTTCTTTAAATCTAAAATTAGGATTTCTTTTTCAATGGAACAGTCAAGTATTTTGTAAACTCTCCTTTAGCACATGATATATGTGGTATCTTTCATTTTCATTCTTGCCTTTCATTTTATAAATTTTTCATCACTTTTCATTGATAGCAGAGAAATAGCAGGGGAAAGATTCACTCATCCAATATATGTTATTTACAATATTTTTATGATCTCTGAAACTTAACAAAAGCAGGTTTATTTTTCAATCTTTTAATAACATCATGCACTACCTGGGATGAGAGAAAGATAAATAGGTTGGCGGGTAGATGTCCTGCATCAATTTGCAAGTTTCATCTGAGTCTAAAGAAAATGAATAATATCAGTTTCACCTAGGAAATATATAAATGCAATACTTATAGAGCTTACATTTTGTTAAATCCCAGAAATGATTATTCAAATTGCAGTGTGCAAATTCTAATTTTAAAAATCTATTGAGATACCTTAAAATATTTTCATAACTTTAGGTCATTCGTAATTGATATCTATTTTACTCTTATAGACATTTTGAACAGATAGTCATCTTACTTTCAAACATGACAGAAAGCAAATCAAAAGGGCTTAATTTTTACTACATTGACTTTGCCCCTTTATATTCAAGGACATAATATATGTCTAAGTCTAAACATCTAAGAGCTAAAGCAAAAGGACTTTGATCTTATTTGCCTAAAGAACTCTTTCCAGTTCTGTTTCTGGTTGCCTGTTCCACAATGGAGTTTATAATTTCTCTGTTAACAGCAGAACCTGCAGCTTTTTGAATGACCACAGTAATCCCCTAGAGGCATTGTATACAATAATTTTTTAAATTCAATATTGTCATTGCTGGGAGCTTTCTTCTCTAGTACGCTAAACTTTTGACAGTCCATTTGGTCTCAACGAATTTCCCAGGTGGTGAACAACATCCAACCTGTATTTCTGGCAGCCTGCAGAAGTATTTAAGTCTCCTTTGTCATTCTTCCTAATGCTGCTTACAATGTTTTTTAGAGGTAAAAGTTTAAGGTAGTTGGTGGAAACAAGTTTCAAATGTCCTGTATTATCAGGGCAAATGTACTGTCAAGGAGTATTTCCTTCTGAAAGAAGGAAACAAAAGCCATTCGTTTAACAATATCTTTGGATAACACTTACGGGAATATGAATTTGAGATTTATTCTTGGTACATCTCAGTTTTAGGGACAAGTTTGCTGTCTTTAATCGACTGTGAAATATCATGTACAAACTGGACACAGGGGCTCATACCTGTAATCCCAGCACTTTGGGAGGCTGAGACAGGAGAATCACTTGAGCCCAGGAGTTCAAGACCAGACTGGGCAACATAGTGAGACCCTGTTTCTAAAAAAATTAATTAGCTGAGTGGTGGCATGTACCTGTAGTGCTAGCTACTCAGGAGGTTGAGATGGCAGGATCACTTGACTCCAGAATTTGGTGTTACAGTGAGTGATGACTGTGTCACTGCACTCCAGCCTGAGTGACAGTGAAAGATCCTATCTCAAAAAAGAAAGAAAGAGAGAGAGAAAAAAAAAAAGAGAGAGAGAGAGAAAGAAAATGGTAGTATATAATGTTTTCTTCACTTAGCTTATATATCTGGGTAAGTTTAGGATGAGCACCAAATCAATTGTTAATCTGGTTTATTATAGATCTCAAATTAATTTTAGAATATCAGCATATATTTGTTAGATAGCCGAATTGAAATATGGCTACTTAATCACATGATGAAATTATAATATCAGAACTGTCTAGATAGGAAGAAAGCATTTTACAAATCTGAAGATATTTTTAAAGATTAAGATATTTCTCTTTTTCCTCAATTCATTTAGCATACGCTTTACATATATTTTCCACAAAACTCTAGGAATTAGGCATTATTAATACCCCCATCTTATAGAGCAATTATTACAATCCAGGTTTTTTCTAATTCCAAAATCATGTACTTAAGGACTTATGCTATTTTTGCCCAATTTGAAAAATACTTTGGTCACTATAATGCACATTTTGGCATTTTATAAAATGGTTTATCAGAAAATGAACCCCTTTCCATGCTTTGGGTTCACCATTGAATGAGTCAGTCTTTGTAGGAGACAGAATTTCACCTGTTACTGCCAATACTTTTGTTCCTAGCCCCTGGCAGCTAGGATACACACTCATGTGCTAAACTCAACAAATCTGGTGTCCTATCTAGGATTTTGAGTCTGGCATGAATATTCGAAGAAGGAGAAAGTTTATAATTTGGTTCCAGCTTTGGCAACAGCTAGTACCTAGTCTCCAGTGATGATGTTGGCAACAAAATCAAGAAGCCAAGAATCTAGGGGTGGTGTCATCAGTAGTACTGTTTATAAGCAGACCATTCCAGGCTGTGATTTGGATGTCTGTCTTGAGCCTATTTCTATGCCTAGTTAGTTCTCCAACATTTTCATCAATTCTGTGATCTACCTGATGTCCATCTAGCACATAAGTTTTCAACTTTAAATAACTGTAATTGTTATCTGTATCTTATACACTTACAGTTTGCCAGAACTAAAGAATAATCATCTACTTACCCCTGTACCACATTATTTCTCTATGACTTCTTTTTACCAGCAGTGATTATTGCATCATCAATTATCTCCCAAAATCCATTTTCCCCTTTCTCTTTGAATTGCAAAACCCCTGATTTTAATTAGGCTATTCAATCAAAGACTATATTTCCCCAATTTCCTGGCAGCTAGGTTAGCTCATATAACTAATGGGATGTGAGTGAATGATGGTTACAATTTCTTTGTCATGATATTAATGGAAAAAAGCATTGTCTCCACTTCACCTATAACCCCTTACTGTTGGCTAGAAGGCAGACATGATGGTGGGAACTGAAGCAGCTGTTTTAGACCATAAGATGGAAGCCACAAGTTGAGAATAGCAGAGCAACAGTGCAGGAGTTTGGGTCCTGGATGAAGTGTAGCCTTCAGCCCTGTATGCTTACCCTTGGACTATTTCTTGTAAAGTAAATGAACTTCTGTCTTTTGAAAGTCATTATTATGTTGGAATTCATTGCAGAGCAATCCTGCGTTCTAACTAACGTGGCTATCAGCATTCTGAACTATGCCACACAACTGCTTGCCAGGCATCCTTAATGTTGAATTCTCTTGAAGCTTTCTTACGGGAAAAGAAGCATTGCTTCATGTGGCTCCCACCTTGAGCTTTTTGAAAGTCTGTCATTTTTTTTAGCCAAATATAATAGCTACAGACTGGTAACAGAAGTGAGAAAAAACTACAGGGAGATTGCTTGGGCACTTGGGCCACAGTGGCAGAGATGGAAGCCCCAGTGTTACATGAAGAGACATGGAAAATTTGAATGAGCATGAAAAGATCAGGTTTTAGTTTTATATGCCACCAGAAAAGTGGTATGAGGCCTTTCAGTAGCACTTAAATAATAGTATCATGATGGTTTTCATTCTGAAATTCATGCCACCCTAACTGGATAGAAGAATAAATGAAAGAACACAACTGTGTTGTGGCTTATGACACTTTTGTAATTGAAAAAAGTGTGGTCGACGTTATTTCTTGTTAATGTCATTGAACAAATGTTCCAAAACTAGATCTCTTTTCCAATTAAACATAATCTCTATTTCATAAATTAAAGTTAACAAAGTCAAATGCAATTCAGTTATGAAAATCTGTCTTTCTTTTCTCAGCTCACAGTTGACCAATCCCATGTGCATAAGATAAAAGGGTAGGGATACAAGTGGCTTTACTAAACATTTTGATATGCAGAGAAACCATTACGCTATTGATGCTATGGGACTGCAGTCAGTTTCACATAGAATGAAACACGTTGCCTACAGTAAATTACTGTGTATGTTAGGGCCTTCGTTTAGCCCCAAGTGCTTCATAATGGGTGTTTTCTGTACTAAAATCTCTGTTTTCTTCTTTCCCCATCTGTGGCTCACGTTCTATAGCTAAAGAAAAACAAATCCTATTTCTGCATTGTTACAAGAATGTAAAAGTTTACTGTTCCCAGGAAGTGGGAATGAGTCAGTAATTATAAGCACTAAAATTACTATCACTGTTAATTTTCTTTACTTACCTAAAATACTAGAAAATTTTAAGTACAGTGGAAATTCTTTTAAAAAAAAAGACATACATATGACATATCATAGAGTCATCTTCTTGAACCATATCAATTTCCTCCCATATGTATTAGAAAGCCAAGAGATCTGATAACTTCTTCCCTCTGTTCTGATACTTATCAAGCCAAGTGTTTCTTAATAGTATGATGATTACCAGCTAAGAGCTCAGCTGCCAAAGATGATTGCTTTAAAGCCCTTGTAACATCAGCATAAGTCAGGCTAAGAGATGAGCAAGGAGACTAATCACAGACCTTTGAACACGACTAAGAAAACCACAGCCAAAGGATAATGTCTCACAAAGAACTTGTCATCTTTGGATGCTGGGGTTTTTTCTACCACGTACATTCCATAATGGTTATAAATTCCATTAGCACTAAATACCCACTGAGCTCTAAGCCAAGAAAAGAAATGAAATTCTGTCTATACAATATCAAGACAGCCAATTGATTCAATTTGTTAAAGCAACTATTTACGGAGTACGTTTTACATGCCAGACATTCATATAGGTGATAAGGATATAGCAGTATATAAGACAGAGTTCCTTAAGTCTGCAAGCTTACAGTCTAGGGGTGACTACAACCCCTAAGATTGTGTAAAAAGCACCGTGGTTAGCAGACAAGTAGGTAGTAAAAGTCTGAAAGTCTGAGTTCAAATTCTAACTCCATCATGTAATTTCATGTTACTTAAATTCCAACTTCCTCAATTTCTTCATCTGTAAAATAGAAATAATAACTGTACTTGATTAACAGGTCTGTTGTGAAGATTAAGTGAGAAGATATATTTAAATCACCTAGAAAGAACCCTGGTATAGAATTAACAATCAATAACTATGAGTTATGATGATTTTTTTTAACTGCCTAGTTTTTGAACACACATAAGTGAGAAATTTTGCCATACATGAATGTTATAGGAACACTTCCCAGGGATAAAATGCCAGGCAAAGGAGGGCGGTTCCTGGCAGAGGAAATAGTAATAAAATATATGAGAATATGAAACCACATGGTAAGCACCCCCTCAGTATTGCCAAAATGTAAATTCAGAAGATGTTTCTCAAAACCTCAATCTAACTGTTCACTGGTTATGTATATTAAAATCTGGATGAAGATATTTTCATGCTATTTTAAGATAGTTAATGAGATTTTTGAACACCACAGAGAGAGCAGGACAGCAAATCCAGATCATGCAGGACCCATACGCAATGAGAATCCAGAGAAGCGCTTTGTGCAAGTAAGCTACAAGATCTGATCTGTCTTCTTAAAAGAGCACACTTCCTCTGTGAGGACAATACAGGAACGGGACAAGGAAGATGGATTCAAAATATATTTAAGATGCAAAGTCTTCAAGACTTGATGTTTGTGTGGAGTAAGCGATGAGACATTGAAAATTAATCCAAGGTTTTACATTTGAGAAATTAATTTAAGCAAAAAACCTGAAGGAAGAATAGATTTCAAGGCAAAGATCATGTGTTCAGTTTTGAACAATTAAATTTGAGATGTCACTATGACATCCAAATAGAGATGTAAAGTGAGTACTTGAACATTTATGTGAGGTTCTCAGGAAAGAAGTCTGGGATAGAATCTTAAAAACACACACAATATGTATGGTCCTTGGGGTGGAAATGGGAATTGCCCAGGGAGGCAAAAGAATAGGGTCCTAGGATGTGGCCATAAGGAGCATCAGCACCTAAAGATTAGAAAGGAGAAATTGCTTTTGGAAAATGAAGAAAAGTAGCCAAAGTGATAGAAAAATCAGAAAATGTTAATTTCATGGAAGGCAAAGAAAAAGTATGTTTATCAAGAAGGAAGAGCTGATAAAACATATGAAGAGAGTTCAAGTAAGGTGGGAACTGAATATTGTCCTTTAAAGTCTTTAGGTCCTTAGTGGTCTCAACGAGAGCCAATCAGGGAAGTGGTGTGGGTGGAAGCAGATTGTGCTGAAATGAAGAGTCAGTGGGAGCAGAGGAAGCCTGGCTTTGAAGTGAAGGAGCCTGCTGGGGCCACAGCTGGTCTTAGAGGACCTGGGGAGGACTTGGGTGGCTTCTCTTAAGATAGAAAAGACTAGGGTATGTTCAAATTCTTGAGATCCGTGAGTGGGTGGCAAATGATGGAATTCTGAGCATAGCCTTCTTAACTTTCAAGACATAGCTCAAATATCCCTGCTTCTGAGGAATCTTTCCTAATAATCTAAACTAAGACAAAGCAATATGCCCATAAAATACTATACAGACCTCTATTAAACCACTAATCACACTATAAGTATTGATTTACTTGTGGTTTCACTCCCCTAAAATAGAATCCATTGAAGTGTAGGGATTACTTATCTAGTACAACTGAGTAAAATCAGTTCCATTTAATAAACGCAAAAGTCCAATTCTATTTTTTTTTTTCAAAGTCTGGCCAGAGACTATTGGCTTTTTATCTTTTTTTAGAGATGGGAGTCTTGCTCTGTCACCCAGGCTGAAGTGCAGTGGTGCTGTCATGGCTTACTGCTACCTCTATTTCCTGGGCTCGAACAAGCCTCTCATCTCAGCCTCCCAAGTAGCTAGGACTATAAAGTGACTGGGACAACATGCATGTGCCACCATGCCCAGCTTGCTTATTTATTTATTTATTTAGCAGAGATGGGGTCTCACTATGTTGCCCAGGCTGGTCTTGAACCTCTGGGCTCAAGCAGCAATCCTCCCCACTTTGGTCTCCCAAAGTGCTGGGATTATAGGCATGAGCCATCATGCCCAACCTTAACTATGGGCTTTTTAGAAGGCCTACATAAAAAGAATTCCAACCAACACTTGAACTTAACTTATTGAGATGTGTTAGAACAGATAAAGCTATATAGATTTCTTCTATGAATGACTTTGTCTCTAACGTTTCTATAAGGACCATATTTTATGCATATTTTTATCCTCTGCTGAGTCTAGCAAGGCACTGAACATAACCTAGGAAGTTCAATAAATACTGTTAATTGATCTTTATCTGCATGAAACCTTGCATATACAAAACCCAAAGATTGCCTCTGAATATTGTGGTAAAAGTAATATCTGTTTAATAATATCTGTTGGTTAGCTGTGCATTTCGTGTCACCCATCACTTTGACAGACTGTTCACACAAAACAGCAGGTAAGTGAATCATGGAAGGTGAGACCATCCACTTGCCACACAGAATAGATGTATTGCTCTCTCTGCAATACACAATCTTCTTTAGCTGTCAAATTAAATTGCCAAGCTTAAGTTCTAATTGTTTAAATTTGTTGGTGCCAGAAACTGATAATAAAGTGTATCTGATCTCAGGGACATCATTCACAAGCAGAACAATTGTGTAGCAGCCCCAAACCAGAACCCTCTCTAGCTAAAAGTATTTACAAGGCAACCCATCTATTGCTCTCTATGATGAAGCTGTACAGGGCATTTTCCTTCTTTGCAAAGCACAGTCATTTTATTTTGTTGCTGCTACTCCTACTGCATCAAGCACAGATGTACTAAGACAGTCGAAAAGTCAAAAAAACAGCAAAAACTCCAATGTACTGACATTCAATCTTTCTTGACCGAAGAAACCTAGCAAAGGATGATGCTATTTCTCTTCCCAGTATGTCAGACAAATGTCACTAAATGTACACGTCTGTGGTGGAGGTCACTGATTTGTCTATATCTGTGTTTTCAAATTTAAAATAATAGTTTGTGGAAGAAAAAAAAATTTGGTAGGGACATTGCAAACTATGAGCTCAGAAAATACTCGGTTGAAAACATACACCCTATTATTAGGAGAATAATACTTTTAGGTCTGGAACAGAGGAAACCTCTCAATTATTCTGGAACAGCTGGGGACACGAAGTTGAAAACTGGACATTTATTTCAAGCTATTAAATAATATGTTGTACTACAGGAGGGCATTTAGAGTCTGTGTGACTTCTGCAAAAGGTAGCTACCATGAGCATATTTGTCTAGCTTTCTTCCCAAATTCCTACTGAAGTGACCCACGGAATATTCAAATGGAAAATATTGCCTTAGCATCAGACACTAGAAGGGTGCTCCAGCTCTCCATACCAGAAATTGGAAAGGATGGAAAGATCCTGTGGGGGATCAAAACATCAGGCCATAAGTAAGAGGACACATCAACCAACCCTAATTCACTGCAGGAAGCATCCAGAACCAGGGTCAGGAAATATGATCATGGGTAGATTTCTGCTTTCCTGTCTTTCCAGACTGACAGCACAGGACCTGGCAGCCAACATTGGAAGGCTTCATGGTTTTCTTCTAGCACAGATAGAACCAAAGCAGGCAAGAAGCAGGAATATGGGAGAAAATTAATCCACAATGTGAAGTGACATACCTCTCAGCCATGATGACCTGCACCTGCACCCTCCCTGATCCTCTCATATTGGCTACATACTGTGATATTTTTGTTGATTTGGTTGTTTGCTGTTCTGTACTTCCCTCTGTCTAGACTTGAGGAACCTCTGTGGAACATTCAGGGAGAACAAGAAGCATATCAGTTTTTAACAGAACCCACTCAACTCCTACAAAGGTTGGCAAGCATAGGCAACCTTCTGAAAGAAAAAGAACACTGAAAAAATTATGATACACTTAGAAATTTGGGGAGTGTAAATAAAGGGAAGCAGTTAGAAAAATTACATTTATCCTGTGACTCAACAGATACTTTTTGAGCAACTACCATGTGTTAGGCACTGTGTTAGGTTAAAAAGAGAAAATAAAGCAACCCTGACTTCTTCCTTCTTTTGATTTGCTATCAGAATCAAATAAAATAGCTAATCCATGTATCAGAAAGATTCCAGGGACCACTGAGTTGATTTATATTTGAGAAATATAAATAAATAAGAGGGACAAATCTAAGATTAAGAATTAGTTGGAAATAAAAACCATATTAAAGCCACAATGGAAGCAATTAAAAATACAGAAAATTAAATCAGTAAACTATAAAATAAATTTGAGAAAGACACCCAGAACTCTCATAAAAGCTCTAAATAATTTAAACTATAAACAGAGAAGAAGAGAGACAGAGATAGATCCTGGTACTTCAACCTCTGATTAATAGGAAATTCCAGAAAGAAAAAATATCAATATTCAAAGCAATGCTAAAGGAAAAATTTGCTGATTAAGAAAGGTCTGTTTTGTGTCAACTGACAAGCTATTTCTAATATTTATATGAATACTCCAAGGACTTAAAAAGTCCAAACAATGTAAAAAATAAGTATTAACACTAAGTAAAAGATTTTCTATAAAGTTACAATATTCAAGACACTGTGCTATTGGCGTGAGAATAGTGCATTGGGACAGAATGAGAGTTTAGAATGGACTTGTCCTTATATGTCCAAGAGATTTCAGACCAAGGCAAAAATCAATTCAATGGTAGAAAGAAAAATATTTTCAACAAATAAAGCTGAAATAACTGCATATTGATAGAAAAAAGATGATGAATCTTGGTCATGTTCAAGATTATTATTTGTATTATTATATCAAAATAATAATTTAGAATAGGTAACAGGCCCAAATTTTCAGCTAAAATTATAAAGCTTGTACAAGAAAACACAGAAGACTATTTCCTCGACATCAAGGTAAGCAAATATTTTTTACAAAGCATTAATCATGAAATTAAAAATTGGAAAATTGGTCTTTGCCAAAACCTAAAACTACTGTTCATTAAAAAATCTCATTTATGTAAATTAATAAATAAGCCAGAGACTAGGAAAAAGCATGTGCAATACTTACATATAATGAAGTATATGTATCCAGAACATATTAGAAACTCCTACAATTCAATAAGACACAAATAATCCAAAAAAAATTATCAAAGGACTTACACAGCTCACAAATATAATATAAAAATGACAATAAGAAAGAAAATTTTGTTCTATACCATTAGACATTAGGGAAATGCAAAATAAGTCAAATGGGTACATTACACATGAGAATGTCTAAAATAGAAAATACTGACACCACCAAAGGCTACTGATGATGTGGAGCAACTGGAATGCTCATATATTGCCATTAAGGCTATAAAATGGTATAACTGTTTTGGAAAGTGATTTCGCAGTTTCTTACAATGTTGAAAATACACCTACAGCATTGCCCATGTATTTTTCAAGAAGAAATAAAAATATATGTCCAATGTCCACAAAAATACTTGTATAAGAATGTTCATAGCAGTTTGTTTCATAGTAGCTCTGATATGGTTTTGCTGTGTCCCTATCCAACTCTCATCTTGAATTCCCACCTATTGTGGAAGGGACTCAGTGGGAGGTAATTGAATCATGGTGGCAGGTTTTTCCTGTGCTTTTCTTATGATAATGAATAAGTCTTATGAGATCTAATGATCATATAAGGGGGAGTTTCCCTGCACAAGCCCTCCTCTCTCATCTGCAGCCATGTGAGATGTGTCTTTCACCTTTCACCATAATTGTGAGGACTCTCTAGCCACATGGAACCATAAGTCCATTAAATTTCTTTCTTTTATAAATTGCCCAGTATCAGATATGTCCTTATCAGTAGCATGAAAGCAGACTAATACACATATCACCCCAGTTAAATGGCTTTTATCAAACAGACAAGCAATAACAAATGTTGGCAAGGATGTGAAGAAAGGGGAACTCTCATACATAATTGATAGAAATGTCAATTAGTACAGCTAGTATGGAGGTTTTCAAAAAACTAAAAACAGAACTGCCATATGATCCAGCAATCCCACTGCTTGGTATATAGCCCAAAGAAATAAAATCAGTATATCGAAAAGATAACTGCACTCTCATGTTTATTGCAGCACTGTTCACAATAGCCAGGATTTAGAAGCAATTGTTTCTAAGTTTTCATCAACAAATGAATGGATAAAGAAAATGTCAATTGTGTTTCTAACTGTAACTACCCTGGGCATTTTGTTAGTCACAGAAAATTGTTGTCTTAATTCTTTTCAAAAAGATGGTTTATAATAAGCTTAATGAGTACCCTCAAATACAGGCTTTTACTTTAACAGGTACTCTCAAGTACAGGCTTCTGATGACTTTGGAGATTGTAACATTAGAATAAAGGAAAATGTACAAGACTCATGAAGAGCTGAAATGTTCATGAATACAAGGCAAACCAGAGTTAACTAAATGGACTGAACTCAGAAAGCTCAATCCTTGTTTTATTTTCAGAGTCAATGACACTTATCTTGAACTATTTACGGCCTTTAATAATTAAGTAGGGTATACTCCTGGGATCAAAATTTGGAACATGTTTGTTTCTCTCTTCCTAGTTCCTCTATAATTTGGAAACTCTTTGTGAGTATTCTTAACTTATGGCAATATAGTTGTTTGCATCAGTGCAGTAAGAATCCATTTTTCTTTTGCAACAGCATGCAATTGGAAAAACTGGGTATTTTACCAAGGCTTTGGCTGGAAAAGTATGCTTCCCTTTAAGGAGTCAAGCTCGACTTACAGAGCTGATAAAAGCCCACTAGGGAAACTGGCCTTATTCCCTTGTCTATGGAGTCCTTGTACAAGGTTCCTGGCCTGTGGTCAGTAAAGAATGTCACTTTCTAACAGGTCCAGGAGCTCCAAACTTATACTTGGACCTCACGAGGAGAGGATCACCCAACTCACAGGTATTTGAGGATGCAAACCCATGGCTGGGCTTGGCTTTAAAAGGTCTTATCTGTGATTCCTTGAAGAACAGAGTTCCATCAAAGTCAATCCAAAAGGCCTATGTAGAAATAATTATTCTTGCTGCATTTTATGCAAATGATCAGGCCAAGGATAAGACTAAAGATTATTTTGCAAACCATTCAGTCCCATGATAATTTTCTTTTTTTGAGATGGAGTTTCACTCTTGTTGCCTAGGCTGAAGTGCAGTGGCGTGACCTCGGCTTACCACAACTTCCACCTCCCGGGTTCAAGCGATTCTTCTGCTTCAGCCTCCTAAGTAGCTGGGATTATAGGCATGCACCACTACGCCCCACTAATTTTGTATTTTTTGGAGAGACAGGGTTTCTCCATGTTGGTCAGGCTGATCTTGAACTCCTGACCTCAGGTGATCAGCCTGCCTCAGCCTCACAAAGTGCTGAGATTACAGGCACGAGCCACCATGCCCAGCCATAATTTGTTTTTTAACCAACATGAAGACTGTAGAGACAGAAATCATGTTTCAAAGCTTATCATATATTTGTCATTAAATTCTAAACTCACTAGTTGTTTTTAAGCTTTTGCCTACATTTTAGACTAACCCTGCTTGTTCCTATGAACCAACCAGCAATCCCTGGCTGCAGCTCAGAAAGAACAAGAGCGTTGGCTAGTGTAAAAGTCTGGATCAGTATTCTAGTTCTGAGCAGTTATTCTGCAAATCCTGCCGGGATGCCCATCACTTGGAAATTTCCTTTTGGGAAAGAAAGACCGAGGAAGTTAACCAAAGCCAAGAACCATGCACCCAAATCCTAGCAAGCATAACTATAGCTACCAGTTATCCTGTTCTATCACAAGACACCCGTTTCTCTCCCGTGTTGGAGGAGGAATCAATTCCACAGCTTCACCTTAGCCTTTAACTTATGATAAGGAGTCCATGCTCACCTGCAACATGCCTTTTAACCTCTGTTTCCATCTGCCTCTGAATCCCTCAGATTCAGTTTTCTTTCCTAGGGCTTTGACTCAAAGCTTGGAATTGAGTTCAGAACAAAAATGTGTCTCAAGGGGGTTCCAAATCCAATTTCTTCTTTCATAAAATTAAGGCAATACACTTCTCAGGAAGGCATTGTGAAAATTAAATGTGGTATCTCAATATCTTGCCTCAAATATGGTAGTTAATGATAAAATATATAAATTAAAAATGTTTTGAGAAATTAACTTTCCCTGAATCATTTGCTTTATAACTAAAAAATTTTTATGTGAATCAGAAAGTATGTTAAGGAATTTCACATAAATTAAATTATTTACTCAAAAAAGAATAAATTTCTACAGGTAACACTTCAGTTTGTGAGTCCAGAAACTTGGGCCACTTTATGACATTCCTGTGTCCCTTGATAACTAGGAAGATATCAAGAGCCTACAACAAGAATTTAGGTTTCAGTTCCTTGAAAACTTGTGTTTTATGTAAAATCATGTGGCATGAAATTTGGTCCTTGATGGTTGTCCAGAGAGTGTCATTTATAAATATGAAAGCAAATGGAAAAGAATCAGTGTCTATAGGTAGAATTTGGGTGCTTCTAAGAAAAAAAAGACCTGGAGATTTTCTTTACTTTTGACTTCTGCCTCCATTATAACTTCCATACCAATCTTTAGCAGAATGATACAGCTTAGGTAGAATCTAGTGAGTGGTTTTATTTCAAGTGTTTTGTTCACACGGCTCAAGAAAGGAGATGGTAAAGAAAAATATTGCAGTTAGAAATAAAGTGGATTGGTCAAAGGACCTTGAACTCCTACAATATCTCCACACTAACTAGACTTCAAGAAGCTCCTTTATTTGGACTTAACACCCTCACTGTAGTACTGAAAGACAGCATTTAGGAAAAAAATGAACATTCCATTACCTCAATTCCCAAAAGTTACTTAAATAAGGCTGAATGAGTCTGCATGGGGCAAAGCATTAAAAACCATTAATTTACCTAACATCTCTCTTCACTTGAATGCTTTTCGAAATAGATTTGAACTCATGCCACTTCTAGAGTGTGTGATCCATTGAAAGTCTCTATCACTGGTCTCAGTTTGCACCTATGTAAAAAGGTAATGATAATACCTGTACGACTTATCTCACTGAGTGATTTGGGAGGATCATAAAGGATACTGTGTATGAGAGCACTTGCCAGTGTATAACATGCTATGATAAATTGCAAAAATGGCCACAGTTTTCTTCTTCCCTGTATCCATGCTTCTTTCCAATTTGAATTTTTAGCTATCTTGTCAAGACATTCATTTCTTCACTCCTAGAATCTGGGCTGATCTTGTGGTTTCCTCTGACCAACAGAAATTGTCAGACATAATGCTGTGACAGTTCTGACCTAGGCCTCAAGAGATCCTACATAAATCTACTCCTCTTGGAAACCATGAGAAAGCTCATGGAGTAGGAAGAAGCCGTCCCCAGCTGAGGCCATCCTAAACCAGCTGGCCCACAGTCAATGGGCAACTTCTCACCGTCCCACCAGCCAGCCCTGCTGGGAAGTGCTGAGCCTGGCCCATCTGCAGAGTCTCCCGGGAAACTCTCAGACCCATGGGCTAAGTAAATGATTATCTTCTTAGGTGAACACATTTTGGGATGATTTTTTAAATAGCCAGCAGATAACTGATACACATGTCACAGATATTAAAATGTCAGGACAGTATTTTCATTTCCTTATCTTTCAGAAGAAAGAGGTCTACCTGAAAAATCATGGAGAAAATTTAACCTAAAATTCTTTTCAAAATTAGATAAGTCACTTTTATGGAGAATTCAATTTTTGTCTATGAAAAACCTAAATAGTATGATTTTGTTGTCTAATTACTTGTAGAGCATACACGTATGTTTCTGGGGGGTAAATTTATGTTCACAATGGTCCTTTCATACAGCAAAATTTTTCAGTTTATAGACATTCTCATGAGAAGTATACCTATTGTGTTGAAAAGTAGCACATCTTCCATCCACATGACTAAATGTCACCTAGAAAATCTGAAGTTAAAAAAAAATCTCTTAGAGATCATCTGTCCCACTTAATTCAAGAATCCACTCTCTATAATATCCCTGAGAGTACTCAGCTGTCTTTTATTTAAACCATTCCTATGATTTAAAAAAAAAAAAGAGAACCTTTTGTCAGACTTCCATTTTGGGGAACTGGAGTAACTACAAGCTCAGATCTTGTTTATGTTTAATTAGTTAATTAATTACAGCTGTAAACTAGAATGCTGGTGTGGGTATCATGAACAACGGGTTATGATTAATCTAATTCTCTTCACCTCTTCGCTAATCCAAAATAAAATAAAATGCAAGAATAGAAGAAACTCACTATGTTTAAGGTAGCCTTTTCTCATACCAGGATAGACCTAGTCATCAGAACATCTTTTTCATGCAACCTACTGACACTAACGCTGTTGTTAGGTTAAACAGAGTAAGTTTGCAATTCATACATCCTAAGCCACACTAACCTGTCTCCAAACCAGTTTTTCTCCGACTCTAGCTGCATCCCACAGGAAATCTAAAACCCTCCAATTCCCCGCTGGATTCCCCAAACGGACATCAAACAGACTCCATGGACCAGACCTCTTTGCTACTTTGTGGCACATGGCATTTTCTTCCTTTCATGCTCCAATTGACTATAATTACATTCCTTAATACTGCTCAAAAGCAGCAGCCCCGTTTAGGGCCCACACTAACAGTGACACCACTGCTTAGATTGCAACAGAGCCAAGGTTACCCCAGCAAATGGCCACTGGTGTCAATGTCAGGTTGTTTATATCTGATGGCCAGCACTGTGGTGTCTGCTCTGAGGGTCTTAAACTCGCCTCTGTCAAAGCTCTCAGCACCTCCTCGCCTCATGTAGAAGCCTCTTACACCAAAGAAATGCTAGTGTAACTCTAGCAGTTTTCTAGTCTTTCTCTAGTAGTGCATGCTCGTGGTTTCCATCTCTAAGGGAGTAAGTATGAAGAGTTCAAACCTGTAGAGGCTGAGTTGCAGAACAAGCCATCCAGAATCTCAGCTAATTCATTAAATAATAGGCCTTACAAGTCAACTTGTTAAGCCTCCCATTTAATTCTTTCCAGCCATATTTTGCTACCCTTAAGAAAATGTCAATAACCCAATTATCTTCTCTGAGGATGAATTTTTCCCCAAAGCTCCCGATCTCTTCATGTGGGAGTCAGAATTCAAGATAAAGACTTAACTTCTCTTTTGCTTTCCCTACTTAGTAGTAAAGTATCAGAAATTCTTTGCAACCATGAGAAACTATAAGATAGTCTTCCAACAAGGGAAGAATAAGTAAGGCTTTGTGTGGTTTCTAATCTCTGTAACTTTTTCTTATAAATAGTTCAATTGTTAGAGAAGAGGAATGGGATGAGTTAGTGTCACTCAGCAGTGTCAGGGTGCTACCCAGGAAAAAAGATGGGAAGAAGGAGAAGGAGTAGTGTTCTTAATCTGAGAAGTGGCAGACACTCTGAGACCAGTTCTGGGATTCACCCAGGGCATGGAAAGTGTGCGGGGCATGAACAATGCGAAGGACTGCAACTGCCACAAATAAGATGATTCTGTACTGATCCCCCTGGTGAGGACAGCCCAGAGGACCCTCCCTGTACCCTAGTTTAGAAAAAGGACTCAGCCTTCTGCTCTGCCCCTCACACGAATTCTCTGGTCACCCCCTGCAGCACACCCCATTGTTATCTCTCCTGAAGAATATGCTGCTTCCCATCAACACATAACAGGGAGGGAGGGAGGTGTACATCAGAGCTGTAGCTTTACCTGTCAAAGGGTGAGAAAGAAAGTCCAGGACTTTGGGGCCAGACTCAGGACATTTGTGTACTCCAAACCAAGGGCAGGGAGGAGTGAAAAGCATGACCATATTCTTACAAATGAACATTGAACAGTATCTTCCACTTCCCCCTCCATAAAGTCCTCCAGGCATCCTAAAAAATGATGAATCCTATGATCCACACAACTTACTCTCAGTGTGGTATCCCTACCTTGTATTTAATCCTTTTTCCATATGACAAGCTTTCAAATACTTGATAACAGCTCTCATGCCCCCTCTGTCTTCTGTCCTCTAGGCTAAGTTTCCCCTGATCCTTCAATTAGAAAATAAGTATGCCTGAATGAAGCCATTTGAACAAAATTCTCAGCAGCCTCACTGAAGCAGGGAACCTCATCTACAATCATCAGCGTAAACATTAAATAAGGAAATCCCTTCGATATTGTCTATAAGACAGCCATCAACACAGTGGGCCCTGTTAAACAAAGTCACCAGCATTGGTGTAATGAAATTATGCAATGTAAAAAGCTGCACCCAAACAAAAAAAACTATAGTTTTATTTTGGAAGTAAACTGTTTTGCATTATACCTTGGTATAGGGCTTATTGTCCATGAGATTTGTAAGCTCTTTAAGGGCAGAGGTAGCATTTCATATTACTTCCCATTGAATATTCTGCCCAGACATAGGCACACAGTTTGCACTTAGTAAGTACAACTTTAGTAATATGCTTGTGGATTGAATGTATGTATATGATTGGTCTTCCTTCCATCATCTTTTTTTCTTTTCTTTTCTTTTTTTTTTTTTGAGACAGGGTCTCATTCTGTCATCCAAGCTGGAGTACAGTGGTACTAACATGGCTCACTGCAGCCTCAACTTTCTGGGCTCAAGCAATCCTCCTGCCTCAGCCTCTTGAGTAGCAAGGACTACAGGCATGTGCCACCACACCCAGTTAATTTTTTTTTTTTTTTTTTTTGGTAGAGATGGAGTCCTGCCATGTTGTTCAGGCTGATCTCAAACTCCTAGGCTTAACTGATCCTTCCAACTTGGCCTCCCAAAGTTCTGGGATTACAAGAATGAGCCACCACACTTGGCATTCTATAATCTGCAAAGCCAAAATACAGAGGTGTCTACCAAAGTCAGGACTGGGGCATTACAGTTTGTGGTAGGAAACAGGCATACTGCATGGCAAAACTTCAGGATGAGTTTTATGTAGAATAACTCAATTCACATTCTTCTTCACAGCCCTAATGAAGCTACATCCCTTATATAATTGACACTGGAATTGTAGACCTGAAAATGTAAACTTCAATTCAAGAAAGTCTTAGAATTCCCATTTTCCAAAGGATCAACATGATCCACAAGGTAACATTTTTAGAGAAATCTGACATGGCCTAATTCGAAAGCAAATAGGAAAAAACAGTTCAAACAAGTTCAAATGTAGTCATCTATCATAAAATTGGTTTAAACAAGTGTATGTTTATTTACTCAATAAATATTAATTTAATACCTCTTAGGCCAATGTACTATCCTGAAACTCTGAATAAGATTATTCAACTGTTGCTAACTATTATTACTAATGATAATTACTTAACTATTGCTGCAATAATTCTGCATAAGAAAAAAAACTTCAAAATGTCAGTGACTTAAAACAGCAAATATTTCTTTTTCTTGCTCACAGGTCTACAGATTGCCAGGAGTTCACTTGGAGTACAATTGGACATGAGTTTAGGTTGTGCTGGGTTCTGGTTAGCACCAAATGTTTTCATTCAGAGACCAGAAGCTACCTATAATATAACCTTCACACAGAGGACTGCAAGACGGGCCATGTCTCTCACAGCACATTATGAAAACAGTCACTTCCACCCACTTCCCATTGGCCAGAGGAAGGCATATGGCCAAGCCCAACATCAGTACAAGGAAATAAGACTTCCCTACTCCAGTGGGAGGAGCTTAAAAGTCACATGGCAAAAGACATGGATGTATAATTCTTTCACAGTAGGAAGAGAAGTGTTTGGGAGGATAAGATAATCTATCATAAAGACATGACTGTGCTCCTGAGGCTTAAGGAGGAGGGCAGAGAAAGTAAACAGATAATTATTAAGCTCGATGGGAATTCACCCAATAATTTTTAGTGAAGTTAGATATACTGAATATATTTAAATCATATTTGCTGGCTGGGCATGGTGGCTCATGCCTGTAATCCCAACACTTTAGAAGGCTGAGGCAGGCGATGAGCCAAGGAGTTCGATACCAGCCTGGACAACAGGGTGACACCTCATCTATTCCGAAAATACAAAAATTAACAGGACATGGTGGCACACACCTGCAGTCCCAGCCACTTGGGAGGCTGAGGTCAGAGGACTGCATGAGCCCAGGAGGCAGAGGTAACAGTGTGATCACACCACTGCACTCCAGCCTGAGTGACAGAGTGAAACCCTGCTCAAAATAAAATAAATTAGTAAAAATAAAATCATGTTTGCTGCTATTGGGAGAATAAGGGGCAAGAATATAAGCAGGGAAACCAGTTAGGAAACTCTTAACAATTGTCTGAGCTAGAGATAACAGTGGCCTGGACTACTGTGATGACCAAGGCGATCAAGCGAGATGGAGAGGGTTGAAGTATATTTTAGCAGACTCAGTCACTATCAGATGTTGTAAGTGGGAAGAAGCATGTGTGCAGGATGCCGCATGAGGTTCTGACTTACATAACAAAGACTATGATGCTGAAATGGTGAAACACCAAACGGAGAGTATCATGTGAAACACAAAGGGGAGAGTTAATTCCCTCAATTCATTCCTTTGACACAACCAGTTGAAGCCAGCTGTCCTCAACAAGGCATGCTCCCTCCACTTGGGAGTTATTGGGAAATGTTGGGCAGGGGAGTTTTCAGTTGCTGAAAGGTATTAGTGGTATTTTTCACTCAGTGTGATACACATCCAGAGATGGATGGGACAATCTCACAAAACAAAGATTGGAATCATCCTACCTGAAGCACCAGTACATCCCTGTTAAGAATTACAGTTTTTAGAGACTGGGAAGTCACTATTGGTCTTCCATCATCATTTTTTTCATTAAAAATTAACACTTTTTAGTGATTGAGAAGTATTACTGGTATTTTTCACTCACTATGATATACATTCTGAGATATATGAAACAGTTACACAAAACCAAGATTGGAATCATCCTACCTCAAGCACTAGTACATCCCTGTTGAGAATTACTGGCCTAAACCTTTTATGGTAATCTCATTCCACTCACTAATGTTTAACTTACGAATAGATTTGTGATTCCATCCTGACCACTAACACTTGAGGCAAAATATTTTAGAGAGCTTCCATAAGAGGTTTCCTCACTCATAAGACAGAGACACAGAAAGAAACAGTCCCTTTCTTCCTCTAAACACAGTTTGGATGTGATGTCCAGAAGGGCACACACCCTTCAGCAGATACCTCATGAAAATGAAGGAGGCTAGTCTGAGGGCAAAGTCAATAAAGATGAAAAAATAAAATAGTGAGAAAAAAATGGGACTTTGGCAACACCACTGATGTGCTGAATCAAACAACGTCTGTTCTCCCCATGTCATCCCCAATCAGGATGTTACGTAAGAAGTGTCCTTATAGCTTAAGCCAGCTCAGGTTGACCTTTTTGTCTTGAGTAAGAAAGAATCCTGAATAATAGAGGAAGGAGACTGGTTTAGGAGACAAAACCTCTGAATGAGACAAAATCTCATTTTGTGAGAGAGCTGAATATGAGTCTAAACCTCTTGATTTATGAGTCTGGAACATAGAAACAAGAAAGGACCAAACCTTGGTAACCAGACTGTGTACTGAGAGTACACACATATTGTAGAGAGTACAGAGAGTTAGACCTTCACAGTCTATGCCTCTAAATATGGCATCCATAAAATCACTGAGCATTTATTGAATCATTCTCTCCTTTTCCTAAAGTGCAGGCAACACAACCACTCATCCTAAAGTTGTGAAGCATATACTTATCTATGTCTTCTGTTTGTTTTGTGAATACTTGGGTTCTCTCTAGCCAAATTATAATCTTTTGGAAGACATAAGTGAAATTATTTCTTCCCTATTCACCACAGCATCAAATAAAACTGCAAGTCATCCAGCAAGTACTCAACAACTATTTGTTGCATTGTAATTTTTTTTAACTTTTATTTTAGGTTCAGGGGTATATGTGAGGGCTTGTTATATAGATAAATTATGTATCATGGGAGTATGATGTATAGATTATTTCATCACCACGTAATAAGCATAGTACTCAACAGGTAGCTTTTTCATCCTCTTCTTTCTCCCACCCTTCACCTTCAAGTAGGCCTTGGTGTCTGCTGTTCTCTTCTTTGTGTCCATGTCTTCTCAGTGTTTCAGTCCCACTTAAAAGTGAGAACATGCCATGCAGTATTTGATTTCCTGTTCCTGCATTAGTTTACTTAGAATAATCGCCTCCAGCTCCATCCACATTACTGTGAAGGACATAATCTTGTTTTTCAATGTCCACCTTATACCATGGTGTATACATACCACATTTTCTTTGTCCAGTCCACCATTAATAGGCATTTAGATTGATTCTATGTGTTTGCTATTGTGAACAGGGCTGCGATGAACATATGTGAGCATGTGTTTTTATGGTAGGATGATTTACATTTCCTTGGATATATACCCAATAGTGGGATTTGAGTCAAATGATAATTATTTTAAGTTCTTTAGAAATGGCCAAACTGCTTTCCACAATGGCTGAACTAACTTATATTCCCACCAGCAGTGTCTAAGTGTTCGCTTTTCTCTGAAACTTCACCAGCATCTGTTAATTTTGGACTTTTTATTAACAGCTATTCTGACTGGTAGGAGATGGTATCTCATTGTGGTTTTGATTTGCATTTTTCCAGTGATAGTGATGCTGAACATTTTTTCATATGCTTTTTGGCCACACATATGTCTTCTTTCAAAAAGTGTCCACATCTTTAGCCCACTTTTTACTGGGGTTGTTTGCTTTTTGCTTGTTAAGTTCCTTATAAGTGCTGGATATTAGACCTTTGTCAGATGTATAGTTTGCAAACATTTTCTCCCATTCTGTAGGCTGTTTACTCTGTTGATAGTTTCTTTCGCTGTGCAGAAGCTCTTTAGTTAGTCCCATGTCTCAACTTTTTTTATTGCAATTGCATTGGGTGTCATCATGAAATCTTTGCCAGGACCTATGTCAAGAATGGTATTCCCTACCTTGTTTTCGTGTTTTTATGGTTTTAGGTTTCATTTTTAAGACTTTAGTCCATCTTGAACTGATTTTTGTGTATGGTGCAGGGAAGGGGTCCAGTTTCAATCTTCTGCATATTGCTAACAATTTATCCCAGTACCATTTATTGAATAGGGATTCCTTTCCCCAATGCTTGTTATTGCTGATTTTCTTGAAGATCAGATGACTGTAGGTGTGCAGCATTATTTCTGGGCTCTCTCTTCTGTTCCATTAATCTATGTGTCTGTTTTTGCAGCATTACCATGCTGTTTTGGTTATTGCAGTTTTTGTAAAACTCGTATGTTTATGTTTGTAGTTATTAGTTAAAGCAGAATTTTATGGACTATGTCACATGTTTTCACCCAAAAGTTATAAGCTTGAGACTCGCAGACATATTGTACGGCTTAATGTTTCAAAAATTTCAAATTATGTACTAGCCAATATTTTAAAATTGGGAAATTTTACATTAACATCTAGATTTATGCCTTCCCTTGAAGACTGGTAGCTCTGATCCCATTTCGCTTCCTGCCAGCAATAATCTGAAACTGAGAAGAGCGCAGTGCGCTACATCCTCAGCCTCCAATGGCCAGTCCATTCACATTTGAGTGGGTGCCCCTTCGTTATTCTGGGATCAGGGTTTACTTCTATACAATCAGTGGGTTGAACTAAGTGACCTGGTTCTAACACCAGGTCACTTAGTTCCTGTCTTTCACAATTATACCATCAAGTAGTGAATTTTCAGATTGTTCTCTTCTTGTCCACTCCTCTTCAGTTTAGCCCTTATACTGACTGTCCCTACTTTTAGCTTAAATGTACTGTCTGGTAAAAATGAATTAGTTAAAGTTGTCCTGTGGTTTGACTAAAGATAAATCTACAGCTTACTTTTGGTTTTTAATTAAGTTTACAGTTTACCCTACTTCCCACAAGAGAGCACCTTCCATCACTAAAAGGAAGATCAAACAAACCAGGTAAGAACCAAAGCAAGGCTGTCCTTTAGGTAAAATGACTCATTCAGCAAGAAGAGCAGTGGCTCACCTCTTCTTTTACTACTATTTTAAAATTTTTGTTTTAGGTTTGATCTCTTCATTTTAATAAAGAAGAAAAGGGAATAGCTTTAAATTTTTCATCTGTTTGGTGATCTATTTACAAAAATTTACATTTTAAGATACTAAAGAGAAATAATAGATAACTCTAAGCAGATATCATGAACTTATGATGTCCTATTTTCTTTTTTGATAAAAGAATAGTACCTATTTTCAACCCCACTGAGATGCTGTGAGAACATGTTTTTTCAGCTTCTGTGCTATCCTGCTGTTCTATTCACTCTGCTGCAGTAACCAACAGACCTCCCTCATTTAAGCCATTTTTAAAACACACAAAGAAGTTAGACGTCAGCTTATTTTACCTTCCTATCTAAAGTTTACCAAAATAAAAAATCATGATCAATACCTGTGTTAAGAAACAAATGTAAATTTTTGAACTGCATACATAGGTTACCCTCTTCTAAACTCTAGAAACCATGGATCTAAATCCCTCTTCTGCAAAGCACTATATTTAAAGGCTTTGTATTGACACCTAGTAGATGATATTAATGTATAAAAACAAGATTTGGTGTTTCTAACTGCACTGAAAATAAAAAGCCGACTCTCCTGAGAGCAATGAATTGGACGAATACCCTTTATGTCAGTCAACCAGGGCAAGAAATGTAGCAAAGGAGAAATGTAAATCAGTTGCTCAGACAGTCATAGTCGCCATGACTATTAGGCTTAGCCTATAATAAGGATGAAAAATGAGATCACCATTCCATTTGTCTACAAAAATTTCTTATTCTGCCTTGAACATGTAATACTTTGATGCCTTTGCTGCACAAAAAACAATGCATGCTTTTTTATCCTCACTCAATAATGTGCTCAAAGAGGGTGTGCAATTAGAGAGACAGGCAGCAGTAAGTAGTAATAAAGGGAATGAGCTTTTATTCATTCAAAATGTTGAAAACTTGACTAGGTTTTAAGGCTATATTTACTTGGAAAATTTTTTTCAATGATGCAGAAATCTATTTAAAGTAGTGGAATACAGCTGAGAATTTTCAGTTGTAACTGTACGAAGAAGTGATTGCGCAAAACAAGTTTCAACTTTTGCATATAGGGAGAGATATCTTTTCCTGAGATATTTTGAGAAGATGCTTTAGGTTCTGCATGTCTAAGCAGTGCAGTTATTAGGTGATGTGATTCATGAGTATAACATTATCTTGAATAAAGTCTTCACTGTTCTGTATTCCACTTATGCCTTCCCTAGAAGAGACAATAGAATGCCCAATAAAGCTTGAATCAATAGACTAAGACAAATTAGCACTGGCAGAATGCCTGCTTGTCATTGCTTCAGAAGTAGATTTAAAGCTTTAGGATGCTTACTGTATCTATATTTTAATAAATTCCATTCACAATCATATATTTTACTAGTTTGGGCCAGCTCCAGTGTTATCTTTAAGCTTCAAGAATGGAATTTGAATTGTACTATTCAATATAAGAAATAAGTCTATAAGAACATAAGTATCTAGACCCTGGCTGGACACAGCGACTCACGTCTGTAATCCCAGCACTTTGGGAGGCCGAGGTGGGCAGATCACAAGATCAGGAGTTTGAGACCAGCCTGGCCAACATGGTGACACCCCCCTAAAAATACAAAAATTAGACAGGTGTGGTGGCATGTGCCTGTAGTCCCAACTACTTGGGAGGCTGAGGTTGAAGAATCACTTGAACCAGGGAGGCAGAGATTGTAGTGAGCCAAGATCGCACTCCAGATTCCATCCTGGGCGACAGAGCGACACTCTGTCCCAAAAATAAAAATGAAAATAAAAATAAAAAGGAGTATCTAGATCCTTTTGTGGTTCATCAGCATGATAATTGGGTTTTCACACAATCATGAGATGGGCCTCCCTCAAACCTTGCTATGATATCAGCACATTACCTGTAACATGTGAAAAGAAAAAAGAATGTAAGTATCTACTCTGAGTATAAAGAAAGTAGATATTATTATATATCGCTGGCATAATATAGGATATAAGAATACAGTGTATAACAACTTTACTCAGGAACAAAATTTTATATATTATTTATAAACAGGTATACAAATTAAAACTATCCTATGAATTATTTGGTTTAAAAATTTCCAAATGTAAAAGTGAATGATTTAATAATATCAAATATAAATAACAGATAATAATTTAAAAGTTCTGAGGGAACAGGTTCAAAACTAAGTTTATATAATTATAAAAAGAAGCTAGAGAATGAGTTCATAGTCTTTAGTTCTTTGATTGGATTTAAAATATATAAGTCAAATACTTAGCTTTTAATCTTATTTTAACAATGAAATATAGGGAAATATTTAAACTTACAAAATTTCCTATACTGGCTATGTAATATTTTTATCTCTTCACATTTTCAAGTATTCATTGAATATTTATTGAACCCTTACTATATGCTAGAACCTGAGAGAAGTTTTTAAAATGCTAATAAAAATTTCCATCATCTCTCTATATATATTTATATGCATTATACACACATAGATATACACACACACTATTCTTATATGCCTGTCTATCCATCAAAATATAAACCATATATTGATCTAATTAGCCAGCTGGGGAAGTAAGGGTGACAATAGTGTCTGGCTTTGCACTTTCCCTACCTAGGAGAAAAAGCTTTGGAGCTGCAATCTCCCAGGGGGGAGACGCTGTCACATATGTCTTTCTGGGAGGGATTAAGAAAGCCAGAGCAGCTGGAATCCATTTTCAAATAAAAAACCAGCATGAAAGGCTTTACATGAATGACTAAAACTCTAAGTTCAGATAAGCTGGAAGAGCCTAAGAAGGGGATGCCTTAGTCTTGGTGTTAAACCAAAGAAAATTGATTAGATTACAAAATGGGTAGGTTTGACTTCTGATTCTGTAAGCCTAGGATAATAAAAAACAAAGATCTGCATCATTATTTATCAGTCCTCTTGCATATCATAGTCAGAAGATGATAAGGGTTAAAGGTTATATAAGAAATGTCACAAGCTGAAATAATCAAGACTGTGATTTATATTAAAATTTTTTACCTTCCAAAATTGTAGGCAATTTTGATAAATTCCATTTTGACATTTAAAAGATCCATAGCTTTTTTTCTTAAGACAAGATAGTATTTGCCCCTTTCTGGGCCTTTATTATCTCTTAATGGAAATGTCCTTTCATTGCTTAAGAGATACTTTTTCTTGAGCATCTTTATACACAAGAAGAATTTATTGTCAACTTACAATAGGCTCTACCATTTATTCTTAGACATCGAAGTATGTTGGCCCATTGTTTAATCTGAATTTTAGTCAAATGAGATTGTTAGAGCCCTTGGAGCTTACAGTGGGGTTAAATTAAAGTGAAATTTAAAAAAAAAAAAAAATTCTATTTTACTTTCCATGTGCAAACATAGCACCTATAAAATAGCACTTTGCTATTTATGAAGTGTCAATTTCTAAGACAAATACAGAAACCCAACAATTACCATAAGCAATCTTCACCATTTCATTGCAGAAATGTATAGAATTAGTGAAAATAAAGGAAAACAGTATGTTGCTTAATTCTAGCCAAAGGCAGTGTATTACTGAGCTGGGCTCCAGATTCACATGGCAAAAATCCCACAGAGTCACAGAAATCATTTAACTGCCACAACTTCAGGTTCTGAATAAAAGCCATTTCTAAATCCTACATTTTTACTTTACTTAAAAAACGCATTATTCACATGTTGTTCTTTGATGATAATAACATGGAATTTTCTCATATTCTCTAAATTTTTCTTTACCTACCAAACTAAAGAAGCTTTCTCATTTGTAGAAGGAAGTGGGAATTATGGTGCTGGAGGTTCTAGAAAGCCCGCTCTCTTATTCTTTTCCCTATGAAATCCGATGAGTTGAAAAACAGACAAAGGAAACTAAATGGGGATCAAAATAAACTATCAAATATATTTAGCACTCTCTGGCATTAGCTGTATTCAAGCAATAGCAAAGCTCCCCAGTACTAGACCTTGGGGCCTATCTTGGGAAAATCTGAATCTGCAAAGATTTCTTACCCAACCAACTGCATGCAGCATCATGGACTGTATAACAGCCCCTGTGAAATGCCAGAGAGAGACTGTGCATGGTACCTCTACCTATTATTAAGTCATGAGCCAATGAATAACTTCCTGACCTATCTCACTATAAAATTATGTCACTCTCCTTCATGTAGAGGAAGTTCAGTGAGGGGTACAGAATAAATCAGTGTGCTTTCCCTCCTAATACTGCCCTCCTTGCTTTGAGTGGGATTGAAAATCAAAGAAAAGCCAACTAACATTTCCCTGAGAAACAAATTTTGTAAAAATTTATTTTGTATTTATATTACTCTTACATTCTTTTCTTAAAAAAAAAACTCTATTTTTTTGTCTCAATACTTTCCAATATTAATAGGTCACACAAAATCACTTGGCCAGTTTCTCTCATTCCCAATGACAGTCACTAATAGTTATGATGATAGAATTAGCCATTTATTCTATTGACTTGATGAAAAGTCAGCATAGGATATGCAACTTTTATCAAGTGTATCACCACACATGTGCATCTGAATATTTGTCTACCGAGAATTTGTGTTTGTTTAAGGACAACTAAAATGATCCTAAGAAATACTGGCCCATGTGATAACACTGGAGGAAGCTGTCTTATAAGGTTACTTTATGCATGTATTCATCCAACCCATAGCAGGGAGTATTAGAAGTACTAGTGCAATAGGCAAGGCCTTGTCCAGTAAGTCAGTAAGTAAAAGAAATACATAAGCAAGATCATTTTATACAGTAATAAGTGGACACTGAAACTACTCCATCTGATAGTTACTAGAAATCACCAACTGAAGACCTGAGAAAGGAGGACTTTGTATTAAGTGGTCAGGCAAAGCCTGAAAAGAAACGATTTGAGCCGAGAGCTTGGTAAGTGAATTCAGTAACATTTAAAAATACAAAACTAACGTACAAAAATCAGTACCATTTCTACACACCAGTAATGATTAAATTGAGAACCAAATCAAGATATATTTAACCAAGAAGGTAAAAGAGCTCCACAGAGAAAACTACAAAACACTGATGAAAAAAACTGTAGATGACACAAACAAATGGAAAACATCACACGTTCATAGATCAGAAGAATCAATATCATTAAAATGACCATAATATCCAAAGCAATCTATAGATTCAATGCAATCCCTATGAAAATACCAATATCATTTTTCACAGAATTAGGAAAAACAATTCTAAAATTCATATGGAACTAAAAAAGAGCCCCAATAGTCAAAGCAATCCTACATAAAAAGAACAAAGCTGGAGATGTCACATGACCTGACCTCAAATTATACTATAAGGCTATGACAAGCTTGTTCAACCCATGGCCTACAGGCTGCATGAAGCCCAGGATGGCTTTGAATGCAGCCCAACACAAATTTGTAAATTTTCTTAAAATATTATGAGACTTTTGGGGATTTTTTTTTTTAGCTCACCAGTTATCATTAGTATATTTTATATATGGCCCAAGATCCTTCTTATTCTTCCAATGTGGTCCAGGGAAGACAAAAGATTAGACACCCCTGGATAGTAACCAAAACTGCATGGTATTGTTATAAAAATAGACACATAAAATAAAGAACCCAGAAACAAAGTCACACATTTAAAGTCCACTGATATTTGAGAAAGTCAACAAAAATGTACACTGGAGAAAGGATACCCTTTTCAATAAATGGCACTGGGAAAATTTGGATCGCCATATGCAGTATGAAACAGGACCCCTGTCTCCCACCATATACAAAAATCAACTCAAAATGGACTTAAAAAGTAAGACCTGAAGCTATAAAAATACTAGAAGAAACCCTAAGGGAAACTCTCATGGACACTGATCTAGGCAAAGAATTCATGACTAAAACCTCAAAAGCACAAGCAACAAAAACAAAAAATAAACAAATTGGACTTCATTAAACTAAAAAACTCTGCATAGCAAAAGAAATAACCAACAGTAAACAGACAACCTGCAGAATGGGAAATTATGCATCCAACAGGGGACTGATATCCAGACTTTACAAGGAATTCAAACAACTCAACAACAACAAAAAACAAGTAACCCCATTAAAAAGTGAGGAAAGGACATGAATAGATATTTTTCAAAAGAAGGCATATAGATGGCCAAGAAGTATATTTTTAAAATGCTCAATATTATTAATCATCAGAGAAAGCAAATTAAAACTACAATGAGATATCATCTTACCCTAGCCAGGATGGCTATTATTAAAAAGTCAAAAGATAAGAGATCTTGACGAGGATCCAAGGAAAAAATGATGCTAATGGACTGTTGATGGGAATGTAAATTAGTACAGGCCCCATGGAAAACAGTATGTAGTGCTCTCAAAGAACTAAAAATAGAACTACCATTCGATCCAGCAATCCCACTACTGGTATCTACCCAAAGGAAAAGAAAAAATAAAAATATCAAAAAGATACCTGCACTCATATGTTTGTCACAACCCTATTCACAATAGCAAAGACAAGTAATCAATCAAAGTGTCCATCAATGAATGGATTTTTAAAATCATATATTTTATATATGTGTGTGTAGTGTATATCATACATATAATGGAGTACTGTTCAGTCATTTAAAAATGAAATCATATCTCTTGCAACAATATGAAAGGAACTGGAGACCATTATTTTAAATGAAACAACTCAGGAACAGAAAATGAAATATCACATGTAGTCATAAGTGAGAGCTAAGTCATGTGCATACATGGACAAAGAGTGTGGAAAAATAGACGTTGCAGAGTTGGAAGAGTAAAAGGGTGGGAGGGAGGTGAGACCTCAGAAATTACTTAATGGATACAATGTATACTTTTCAGATGACTGGCCCTGACTCACCATTAAATTATGCCATTGATGTTACACTAAAAGCCCAGACTTTACCACTGTGCAATATATCCATGGAACAAAATTGCACTTGTACCCCTTAGATGTATATGAATAAGAAAAAAGGAACAGAACAAAAGAATAAAAAAAGAATAAGGAGCCAGCCAAGCCTGAAAGGGAGAGCATTAAGTCATAAGACAATGCTAAAGCCTAGAGATCAGAAACTACAGTTTCAGTTTTCATAGAATCTAGCCTATCTTAGCCCAAGAAAATCACTCTATAGGATGTTACCATACAACTAAACAGCTTACTTCTTTGTAAATAACACATGGTAAACCAGTGGGAAATGGCATACAACTAACGATGGATCCTACGGTATTGATCCATGATGAGGGATGAATGAATGAACATATACCCAATGCCTGCTAAATGCCTTGCACTGATAAAGGTTCTTTTATATTCTGCTGACTTTGAACAAATGCATCATTTATTTAACAAATTTGTATTGAGCTCCTCTACATATCAGGTATGGTATCTGGCATTAAATTCAATTATGACTCCATTCAGTATTTCTCGTAGGGTGCATATTCTCAATTAAGGGAAATAGACAAACATGCTATTGTAATATAGTTTGATCAGTGTCCTCAAATGAGTGAAACTCAGGTGCCATAGGTGCACCTGGAGTTGCCACTTGGGAAAGGGGGTCAAGAAAACCTTCCTAGATGAAATGACCCTTAAATGAGGCTTTATAGGTATGTAGGAAATAGCCAGGCCACATTTCCTAGAGAGGAAAAAAGGTTCAGGGAATTACAAGTTCTTCTCCATGACTGAAACCACAGAAGACGATGAAACTGCCAAGAGATTAAGTCCGCAGGATCATCAGTGGCAGATCAGACAGTGCCTTAATGCTGAGTTATAGGAGGCAAGGGGAAACCACTTTAAGCATGGAATGACGTAAGAGTTTTGTGGGTTTAAAAAAAAATCTCTGTAACTTCAATGTAGAGATTCCAAGGTGGGGGAGGAGAAAAAGCAGGTTGAAAACAAAGTGAACATAAGCTATTCAAACAGAAAACTTGAAAGCCAGCATTGAACTAGATTTCTGCCCAAATCTCACAGTGCATTGCTTTAAATAAGCTTAAACCTTACTTATAAACTTCACTCACATTTTTAATACTCACGTGAGTATAATCACATAAAGTTATATTGTATTACTTACTTCACGTATTTTGAAATAAAAGTTTTTCACTGAGCCAGCATGGCTGTATATTGCTTAGCTCGGAAAAATATGCCAATCCTTATGCCCCTCAAAACTGCCATTAACATGCATGGCATCAGATTTTTTTTAGGTGATGTAAAATTAAATCATGATTCTTTGCAGTGTATTCTAATCAGCTATTCTATTAACTGTTTTCAAATGGTAATCAACTCAGCTCCAAATGAACAGTTACATATTCAGCTTGCTCCTTGAATTCGATGAATGCATTTACCATTACAAGTTATAATTATATTACTTTCAGAAGTCATTTACAGCAATGGAACAAACTAAGAAAAATTCTAAAATTTTTGTGTGACAGTGCAATTAAACAATACGAACTGTAAGACTTTATGTTATAAAATTTAGTTATGATGTTATATTTTCAGAGAAATGATATTTTTTGGAGCAAATAGATATTGTTCAGGTTAAGGCTTTATAACTTTAAATCTCAGACCACCAAGTAAAACTATTAGGCAACATACTATATTGTGTTATGTATGAAATTAAATATATCTCTAACAGAGAGGAATCCTCTCCTTTTTATTGGAGTGGTATGTGGTAATCCCTGCAGCAAAAAGACTGTCTGGGAAAAAAGTAACTAATACCTCAGAAGACTTGCTATGTACCACTCCCTGTGCTAAGGACTTTACATATTTTGACCTATGTTATCAATTTAATCCTGAATATGTGATAGAGAACCCGAATTCCTTTAAGCAGAATTCTTTAATTTCTAGTAGTTAGCTCACTTATGAAACAGGCTACAGTGTTAAGTATTCATTGTTGTATAACACACTGCCCCCAAAATTTAGGAGCCTAAAATAACAACAAACACTTATTATCTCTCATGGTTCTGTAGGTTGACTAGACCTTTTGGCTTCTGTGCTGATGACTGGGGCACTGAGCTAGCTGGAAGGTCTACTGTGTTCTCATTTATATAGCAGACACTAGTGTTGGCTGCTGGTAGGGAGCTCAGTTGGGTGTGTTGGCCAGAGGACTTGGTTCTGCTCCATAGAGGCCATTCTACATTGTTACTTAAATTCTCACAGCATAGCAATTTGGTTACAAGAAAGAGCATTGTAATAACGAGTATTTCAAGAGTATTAACCAAACGTGAACACTTACTATGGTAAGCAGAATAAAATAAAATAAAGGCCTCCCCCAAAGACATCTATGCCCTAAAACTTCCAAAATATGAATATGTTACCTTAAATAGCCAAAGGCACTTTGCAGTGTGATTAAGTTAAGGTGAGATGGGGAGAGTGCCTGGGATTATCCAGGTAGACCCAATAATGTAATTATAAAAATATTTTATAAGAGGAGGTAGGAGTAAGACATTTGTCAACATCATGCTGCTGGTTTTTAAAATGAAAGTGGAAGAAGGGGCCACAAGCCAAGGAATACAGGCATTCTCTAGAGGTTGAACAAGGCAGTGAAATTCTCCCCTACAGCCTCCAGAAAGAATGCACCCCTGCTGACACCTTGATTTTAGTCCAATGACACTTCTGATCTACAGAATTATGAAATAATGCCTTTGTTTTGAGCCAGTACGTTTGTGTAATTTGTTAAGACAGAAATAGGAAACTAACACTTGGTCAAGCCTTGTTTTTTAGCCCATTTGTTATCATTGTTAATATCCCATTTGTTAATTCTGCATGGCTAAAGCCTGGAGTCATTCAACTGAATTCATGAAGCCATGGTTCATCAAAATAGTCTACAACAAAGTAATAATCCAATACAAGCAGCATTTCCCTCAAAACATTTCCCATGATTTAGTTTTCTATTGCTACTGTAACAAAATACCCAAAATGTAGTGACTTAAAACAACACAAATTTATTATCACAGTTTCTGTAGGGTACACGTCTAACATGAGTACTAGCAGGCTAGGATCAAGATGTTGGCAGGGCTACCTTCTTCACTGGGGCAACTGAGAGAAAATTTAATCCAAGCTCATTCATGTTGTTGGTCGAATTCGGTTCTGTGGGGATGTAAGACTGAGGTCCTTGTTTCCTTGCTGGCTGTTCATCAGTGGCTATCATTAGCTCTGGAGGCTTCTCTCCAGTCCTTGCATGTGACCTGTTAATTCTCAAAATCAGCAAGAATGCATCAAATCCTTCTCACTCTCTGAATTCTCTGAGTCCTCTTTCCACTACATCTTCCTCCATATGGAAAACATTCTCTGCTTTTAAAAAATCATGTGATTAAATTGAGCCCACCCCTGATAATACCTCCATTTTAATACCATACCTTAATTACTTCTGCAAACCTCCTTTTGCCATGTAATGTAAGATATTCACAAGTTGCAGGGATTTGACACAGACATTCTCGGGGAACATTATTCTGCCTTCCATAGTTCTCCAAAACCAGAATCTTCATGCCAAACAGAGGTTTAAATTACAGCACCAATCCACTCTGTACCCTGCCTATGAACAAACCCTCAAAGGCACAATTAGCACTGATAAACTCATCATCATTCTGCTGTTCACTGACTCCATCACCATCTCCAGAAGACAATTTATTTGAGATGTTACTCCTCTAAAATTAGTCACAGTTGGGTATTTCATAACTAGCACTGCTCCGTTGTTAAAGGGCAAGGCTTTTCAAAAGAGCAACAACACTGTTTTTGCAATAAACACATGCATTGTCTTTCTTGACTATGAAGGGCAACAACTGGAAGATTAATTGATTCAAAATAATCTGGTGACATCATATAGTAGACAATGTGCCTACAGTGATGAGTGTATCTTCACATCTCTCTCTACTCTCCAAAGATTTTGAAATTTTCGTTCAATATTCCGAATCTCCTTGTGCCTTCTTTATTGGAAAATGCAATGTAATTAGAGTATTTGTAGTGAATTGTAATTATTCCATGTTATAAACATAAGAAGTGTTTCTTAAAGATACATAGAGACTAACAGGCAAGCAGCAGCCACAATTATATATTTTCTAAAATCCAACTGCTTTAATTTCAAAAAATTAATTTTTAAAATACTGTATTAGAGATTCAAGAACAAGTTTGAAAAAACAACATCATAGCAACTAAGTTAAGGAATAATGTGATATTCAAAGTTAGTGAGGAGAGTTTCATTTTTTAATTGATATGTAATATTTGTACATATTTGTGGGGTACATGTGATATTTTGTTACATGCATAGCATGTGTATTGATCAAATCAGTGTATTTAGGGTGTCCATCACCTCAAGCATTTATCATTTCTATGTGCTGGGAACATTTCAAGTCCTCTCAGCAAGCTATTTTGAAATATACATTATTCTTCACTGTAGTAACCCTAGTTTATCAAACATTAGAACTTTATCTAACTGTATGTTTGTGCCCATTAACCAACCTTTCTTCATCCCTTCTCCCTCACCTATGCACTGTTTCCAGTCTCTGGTAACTATCATTGTACTTCTATTGTTATTCAACCAGGAGAGAAAATTACATGAAGGAGCTGGTAGAAGGAAGGGGTACTTTGCAACTGCTGAAACCTTCTTACCAGTGATGCATCTTTAAATTCTGTCCCTCCAGGGAGAATTTGAGGGTGCCCCCTCCTACCTAAACCAATGACAGATACAGCTTGGGAAATACTAGAGCTGCCTGGAAAGATCTAAGTTTAGAAGCTTTTGTTCTAACTTTACACAGTGAGGTGGAAGGGGAGCCTCCTTCTGGTCAATCACATAGAAGAGAATTTTGTTTTTCAATGAAAGTTCTACTTTGCCTATTTTATAGCTGGACTCGCAACCAGCCAATCTTACTAAAAAAAAAGATTCTGCTGTAATAATGCAAGAGTAAAGGGGGAAAAATTTCATTCTAAAGTACGACAACAGAAATACGCCCAGACATTTACATACTTCAAAGTAAAGGAAGTTCTGTACTGTTTCAATTACTAACCATTTAACAGAATAGTCAAATTCCAAACAAACGCAACCTACGCATTGAATATATTCTTCCTTTATGGGAAGATTTAGGGCAAACCCTGTAAGCTAACTAACTTGAAAGTGAACTTTTTATCTAACCTTTTCTTCATTAAAATACTCATTATTTTAATGTAGTGTAGATGCAGACACCTAATATTTATTTATAATAAATGTACTGTAGGAGCATAAATCCTGATTTATTTTAATTTACAAATACATCAATCTGATTAATGGAGTCATTTTTCTGTCCTATCACATAAAATTACATCCACAGCCAAACCCCTAAAGTAAATTATGGGCTCATTCAGGGAATACCCTGTCAAGAAACTATTTGCCACACTGTAAACAGCCAATAAATACTTTTCAAAGAGGAAACATGTATTCCATCAAGGTATATGTAGTGTAGATTTTCAAGCACTTGTAAATTCTTCAATTGAAATGTTAGTAGTCCTGTTTGTCCCTCATGCAACACACCTGAGAGTTTCTTCTACTTTGATTAATTGAAATGCATCCTAGAGAGAGAAGTTAATTAATATTAATCAAGCTTACTATGAAAGCAAAACAGTGCTATTGCCATATAATAATTTAGAGTCAATGCATTCCTTATTTCCTCAATTTATGCTGACATTTAGTTGCATGTAATAATATAGAAATATTCACATGTTGAGAAGAATCAGGGAGAATGGGGCTGAAGTGCCTCTTTTTATATATTCTGGGAAGGCTTCCTAAATGCTAATTCATACTGAATGGGAGAAAAGGGATTCCCCCTCTGCTAGGTACTGGGTCTTTACAGTGGAGAAAAGAGGTACAGTTCCTGTCCTCAAGAAGTTTATAATCTATTAGAAAGAAGGTTAAAATCAGAATATACAGCAGAAAAAAAGAGGTATAGTTCCTGTCCTCAAGACATTTATAATTTATTAGAAGATTAAAATCAGAAGTACAAGAAAGTATTAAAAATGCTGAGATTAAAAAATGGAAAAAAATAAGGAACTTGTCATTTCAGAGTTAGTTCTAAGTGAGAACAGCTAGGAAACGTTCTACTCTTGTGCTTGAGCACATCAGCTTCCTTCTATAAAAGGCGCCTGAAAGTCTTCATCTTTCAGTGCAAGATGTAGGAAATGTTATGAAAAGCTGAATGATGGAAAAGGCCCCAGGCCAATTTGAGGCTGATTCATGATCAAAGCGTTTGCAGTAGGCTAGTCCCTAACCTTTGGGTATAGACTCAAATGTCAGATAGCAAATGCCAGAATGTAGCTTCCTACTGGGTGCCACCCATGGGCACACCTACATACACAGGATACACCGCCTCACACTACAAGTATTTTCACTTTGGTGTTCATTCACCAGCCTTAGAAACACTCAAGGGCCTAGAACCCTGACTCATCACAGCCAGAGTCCCCTTCTCCCCCACTCAGTTCTCCAAAGAGATATGTGTGTTCTGCATAAATAGGATTCTTGGGGGATACATTCCAAAATCCCAAATTATCTGAGTTCAAGGAGCTAATAATGAGCTCCCTTCTCATCATCACCTCCCTTCAGCCCCCACACCACTCCCCAGTCAGCAATGACCATTCCTAGGTGAGGATGGGATCTCTGACAAGGATTGTGTCTCCTATTTCTTTTTGGGATCCTCCACAGTTCCTGCCATAACACCTTACAGGTAGCTCATTAGATGATTGATAATGATGGTGGTGTTAACAAATGCAAAAACTCCTCAAAGATGACCAGAATGGTAGAATCCCAAGATTTTACCATACGCTAAAAGTTCTGTGAAAAATCTGGTTGGAGAACAGGATAGCACTATTAAATACATCCTGTGCATTTTATGTTCTCATTCTCTCTCCGCCCAGTATCCTAACAGAGTGTTGACTGACATGTGTGTTCTTTATTAGTGCTGCCCAGAAAGAAATGCAGAGGCTCCTGTTTGTGCTAAATAAGGCATCTTACCGGCTTAACACAAGTCACCATATGGAGCAGTTTCTACCTGAGGCCTGCCTGGGTGAAGTCCAAATTATCGTGAGACCTTATGTCCAATTTATTTCAAGCTCTGTCTTACCAAGTAATGTCCCGAGGTATTGCCACAGATGCTGGGCCTGTGTTAGTAGAACCAGGCACGGGGAGCCCTAACCTGTGTCCAGTGAACAGATGGAAGTCTTTGATCTCACTGGGAGGCGCAGTTTTGCTGCTTGCACCCCATTCTGGGTCCATAAAGCTTTTATTTGTTACAAGACCATTTATTTGAAAAATTAATAGACAAAGTGCTCATTTGCTTTAAGAAAAGCAAAGAACAAGCTCAACAATTTATGGGAAGTTTTATTTGACTAACGGGTCACTGGTTTAATTTTGCATATGTTCTCATAAATGTAACCAGCAGTGTTTTATGCAAGAATTATCTTGTAAACTAAATGTGCTGGCAGAGGAAAATCAGTTTGCAGCACCCAAGACATTAGGGAAATTGGCAACCATGGAAAACACCTGTAATGCTTTCCTCTCCAGCCTCACAACTAACCACCAGAGGAAGAATACGTTTGCTCAAACACTACTCTCGGGTGATTAGCTCTTGTGCCAACCAATTAACTTCTGAGTGAATTTCAGTATTAAAGAGGAGAAACTGGAAGTAACAATAGCACTTATCTCAGTGTTATTTTGTAACCAAAAAAAAAAAATATCTGTTTGGTCAAGGTGGCTCACCCCTGTAATCCAAGCACTTTGGGAGACCAAGGCAGGTGGATCACTTGAGGTCAGAAGTTTGAGACCAGCCTGGCCAACATGGGGAAACCCCCACCTCTACTAAAAATACAAAAATTAGTTGGGTGTCATGGCACATGCCTGTAATCCCAGCCACTTGGGAGGCTGAGACAGGAGAATCGCTTGAACCCGGGAGGCAGAGGTTTCAGCAAACCAAGATTGCAGCACTGCACTTGCACTCCAGCCTTGGGTGACAGAGGGAGATTCCATCTCAAATAAATAAATAAATTTTATATATATATATATATATATATATATATATATATATTACATATATGTGTATATAAGTATAATCTGACTTAGTAATCAGTCCGTTATACCTTATATAGTCCCAACCAATGGCAAATTAAGGTAAAACATATTAAATAGAGAAATTCTCTGAGGTGTGTGTTGTGGGAGGGAGGATTGAATGCTTTGCATTTAAATGGCAAAGGCCGACCTGAGAAAATGTGCTTATGGGAACTTCAGAGCCTTGTACATTTACCTCAACCCTGCTAGAGAACAGAAATCCACCAGTAAAGACAAAAAAGCTCCATGTGAAGTTGCTACTGTTACGATGCAAGTTGATGTAATTAAATTCACTCTAGACAGACATTTTGCTTGGTGGGCAGCCCTAGATTCTGCTGCCCCTTAATGTGGTTATCAAAGGGTTATGATAGGACTTAATGACTGTGGCTACCATGAGTAGGACCCACCAGATCAAGACACTATGCTAGGCAAATGAACTCTAACCCCTTTCAGTATTAATACAATCTTGCAGGATATGTATTCTTATCCCTGTTTTACAGATCAGGAAATGGAACCTCAGAGAAGTTAAAAAGCAGGGGGGGAAAAATGACATATGAACTTAGTCTAACTCCAAAGTCAAGGTCTCTCCACAATCATTTCAAGCTCTTTTCACATATATTTTCCCCTAGGGGGAAAAGGGTCCCTAAATTGAAAGTTGTAATTTGCAGTTCTTTGTCATGGAAGTAGAGTCTCAGGGAGCTAGAACACCGCTCACCTGACCCAACTCAGGAACTGAAACAGTACACCTGTAAGGTTTGTCACTCATGTATTCCTCATTTCACCCAAAAGAGAGATTGTGGTGCTTTTTCCCCTGGTAATAATATGATTCTGTAGCAATCTTATGGATACTCATGAGAAGATTGAGGAGACCAAAGAGGGGTCATTCATTTATTCATTGGTCCATTCCCTTGTTCAGTCTTTCATTTAATACAAGTAATACAAGATCAATGGTTTCAAGCAGGGGTTGTCAGTCTACCACTTTATTACAACCATAAACTTTCATAAACTTTATTAACAAAATCAGTTGGTGGGTCACATGTGGGTCAAATGTGAACCACCACCTGTTTTCATAAATAAAGTTTTATTGGAACACAGCTTTGTGTGTTCATTTACATATTGTCTGTGACTGCTTTCACACTACAAGAGCAAATGTGAGTTGCAGCAATAGAGGCAGAATGCACCACACAGCTGAAAATATCTATGAGCCAACCCTTTACAAAAAATGTTTCCTAATTTCTGATTATTCCATTCAAACACTGACTCTGCCATTGGGCTTGATCCTCTCTGAGCCTCGGTTTCCTCTTATGTAAATCAGAGATGAAAATAATGTTTCCTAATTATTTGCTGTGAGGATTATTTTTATATGTAAAGTACCCAGCACAAAGTAAGCACTGAATGAATGTTAATTATTATTCATTCCTTCCCCAGTGTTGCTGGAGTAGTTGGAAAATAGGGCACAGGCTGCAGTGGGTACTGTATCCAGTCCCCCGTGCCCCACCCCCCACCTCCTGAGCTGTTTGAGATGCCTGTTACACGCGCACATAGGCAGTAGGGCATCCATGTGTGGGTTGTGGAGGAAGAGCTCTAGCCAGGTGTATACATTTGCAAGTTAATCACGAGTGATATCTTAAAGCTATAAAGCTGGATTAAATGACTTAAAAAGTGATTCAGATGGAATTACTGGAGAAAATGTATGCAGAGAGTAGAGGAGGGCCAGACACAAATCCTGGAATACCCCAAAATTTGAGGCAAAGTGGATCAGGGGAAGTCAGGAAAGGAAGTTGAGAAGGAAGGGATCAATGAAATAGGAAGAAAAGTAGGAGACTGTGATGGCCAAGAAGTTTAAAAAACATATTGTTCCAAGAAGGGTGTGGTCAGATGTGCTGACTACACATGATGGTTCAAGAACATGCAGACTAAGAGTGGATCATTTGATTGGCAAAATGCAGGTCATTCCTGACTTCATAAGATTTTGCTGGCTGGTATGCTTTCAAGAGTGTGGAGATAGAAACTACATACAGGCAACTATCTGGAGGACTTTTGCTATAAAAGGGAGTGGAGAAATGGGGCAGAATCTAGAAGAGGTGGGATCAAGGGAGGAATTTGTAAGATGGGAAAGATTACAGCATGTGGGTCTGCTGGTTGGAATGACTCAGGAGAGTGGGGACGGTATGTGGATGGCTGCAGCAGTAGCTGAGCAGAGATGGAATTCAGGGCTAACTGGGCAAGCTGCATTCCGTATTCAAAATTTCTGCATAAATGAATTACATTTGTCTACCCAACTCCTGGCTTTTGGCAACTTCAATATCCTGGTTCCCCATTTTGATCTCATACTCAGCTCCTTTCTTCTGTCTATCCTGTAATACTAAGACTCAAGTTCTGCCTTTCCATCTTGTCTTTGCCCTTTGACACATCTAAAGGATACAACTCTACTCCTCTTAATCCCCATTACTCCAAGAGATTGACCCATGTATGCTGCTTTGTTTGTTGTTTATTGTCATTGTGATTCTGAAGGATAATTGGATACAACTGTGCAGTATGCACTGTGTAACCCTAAAGGCCGTCATTCACATAGTTGGCCGAGTTATTAATATCATGTTCTAGCAGATGGCAGCAAGTGTTTTTGCTCTGTCAAGACAATGTTCCATTAGATAAAAGTTGTATCTTAACAAAGAAGACCTATTTTCTATTTCACACTAAGGTGCCATATTAACTTGTGATAGTCCCACATGTGAGGTCTATTTCTGCTGAAATATGAAGGAAAATCACATGAGCAGTTCAATAGGATTGGGCACAAAACTCAAGAAAATACTGTGCCTAAAAGAACCATAACTATGTCAAAGCCTTGTCTCTTCCAAACCATAGATAAAAAATATTTACCAATTCTTAATGATACAGAATTGATGATTAAATGAGCAATCCAACAGTAAAACACATGATCAAATTTGTTATACATGTACCTACATTCATTACTACATAAATCTGTATGTAGATTGCTTATAGCAATGCTTCATTTCTTTAAAACAATAGAACAAAACCTATTATTTCAAAGCCAAATCAAAATACTCCATTCTGTAACAGTTACTGTTTAAATAAAAGAAACCCAAGTATGCAAGCTTTTTGGCCCTAGGCAGGTACTTTTTTGCCCTCTAGACCATGACTTACACTAATGAGTCTTAGATATAACTGATGCCCCAAACGATGATTCTCCCTGAATTAAGAACTTCCAGGTAAAGTCAGATACAGTCATACACAGTGAACAGCAGCCAACATACACACAACTTAAGAGAAATTTGCCCTGAGGAAAATGACTAAGAAGCATTATGCCTGGGGTCCTACCTATCTCCGTACATGTTAGGGAAATGTACCCTTTCATGCCATCTTAATTCATTTACCTTATTTAGCTTCTATTATCTCTGCCTATTTAGTCCCACCTGTCTTTGAAGATCTAGCTCAAAATCTATATTCTTCTGAAAAAGGGAAATAATATATGATCCTACATATATGAGGTATCTAAAGTAGCCAAATTCGTAGCAACAGAAAGCAAAATGGTGGTTACCAGGGATAGGGAAGAGGGGGAAATGGGGAGTTGTTTAATGGGAATTGAATTTCAGTTTTTCATGATGAAAAAGTTCGGTGATCTTTTGCACAGTAATATAAATATGCAGACTACTACTAAACTATATACACAAAAATAGTTAAGATGGTAAATTGTGTGTTATATTTTCACCATATTAAAAAGAAATTCTTTTTAAAATATGCATTTTTCTTAAATTCTTTGTTAGCTATCCCTGCCTGAACCAACACCACCCTCTTCCCAAAAATTATGTGTACTATTATTTTTTGCTTAGTCATGTACCTCCTTGTAACAACTACTTTTGTTTTAAGCTGCAACTTAGCATTTTTTATATAATAACTTTCTTATATATTTGAATCTTAGTAAGACAATTACAAGAAAATTATTTTTAAGTTAGTATCTGCCTCTGACATTATACCACTTTATTGTGCTGCATAAAGTGACATTCAATTGTACCTGCTTTTTTATCTTTATCTTTTCTTTATTTTATTGTGGTAGGAACACTTCACATGAGTTCTACCCTCTAGAATTCTAAAACCTTTTCCTCTTCCATTACTGAAACTTTATAATCATTGATTAGCAACTCCCCATTTTCCCCTCCCCCATTGCCCTTGGCAACCACCATTCTGCTTTCTGCTTCTACAAGTTTATTATTCTAGATATCTCATATACATGGAATCATGTAGTATTTGTCTTGTGACTGGCATTTTACTTAGCATAAGGTCCTCCAGGCTCATCCATGTGGTTACACATTGCAGGATTTTTATTTAAGGCTGATTAATATTCTATTGTATGCATATACCACAGTTTCTTTATCCATATGTCTGTTGGTGAATGTTTAGGTTGTTTCCGTATCTTGGCTATTGTGAATTTCCACAGGCTGACTATTGCTACAATAAACACAAAGTGTTAATATCTTTTGGAGAACCTGATTTCAATTCTTTTGGATAAATACCCAGAAGTAGGATTGCTGGATCATATGTAGTTCTGGTTTTAATGTTTTGAGGACCCTGCATGTCTTCCATAATGGTTACACCTTTTTGCATTCCCACTGACAAACAAAAGACATAAAACTGTAAAACTCTTAAGGAACACATAGGGAAAAAGCTTCATGACATTGATTTTAACAATACTTTCATGAATATAACACCAAAAGCACAGAAAACAAAAGCAAAAATAGACAAGTAGGGCTACATCAAATTAAAAATATTCACAGCAAAGGAAACAATCAACGGAACAAAAAGGCAACCTATAGATTGGGGAAAAGTATTTGCAAACCATATATTTGAAAAGGGGGTTCAAATATCCAAAATATGTCAGGAACTCCTACAATGAATGCAATAGCAAAAAACTAACAACCTGATTTTAAAATGCTTTCTGTTAACTATTGACTTTCATCACAAAGAAAGGAAAAACTCTACGCTTTAATACCATTCCTTCCCCCTACCTTTTGACTTTTCGATATCTCAATTTACATCTTTTATATTTTGTATTTCTTAGCCAACTATTGTAGTGATTCTCTTTAATAGTTTTGTCTTTTAATCTACATACTCAAGATACAAATCTATAACAATATCCATACCACAACAATAGTATTAGAATAGTCTGAATTTGTTGGCATATTTACTTTTACCAGTGAATTTTATACCTTCAGATGTTTTCTTGTTACATATTCATGTTCTTTTGTCTCAAATTGAAAAAAAAATCCATTTACTTTTTTTTTTTTTTTTTTTTAAAGACAGAGTTTCACTCTTGTTGCCCAGGCTGGAGTGCAAGGACTCAATCTTGGCTCACCACAACCTCTGCCTCCTGGGTTCAAGCAATTCTCCTGCCTCAGCCTCCCGAGTAGCTGGGATTACAGCATGCACCACCATGCCAGGCTAATTTTGTATTTTTAGTAGAGACAGCGTTTCTTCATGTTGATCAGGCTGGTCTCAAACTCCCGACATCAGGTGATCCACCTGCCTCAGCCTCCCAAAGTGCTGGGATTACAGGCATGAGCCACTGTGCCCAGCCCATTTAGCTTTTCTTATACGACAAGTCTGGTGTTGATTAATTCTCTTAGTTTTTGTTTGTCTGGGAAAGCCTATCTCTCTTTCACATTTGAGGGATAGTTTTGCTGGGTACTGTATTGCTAGGAAAAGGAAAGAAGAGAATGAGGAGCGGCTGGTCAATGGGTACAAAGTTTCAATTAGATAAGAAGAATAAATTCTGGCATCCTGTTACATAGGACGGTGACTATAGCTAATAACAATACAGCATATATTTCAGGATAGCTAAAAAAGAGGATCTTGAAAGTTATCACCACAAAAAAAGATAAAGATTTGAGATGATGGATGTGCTAATTACCCTATTATACAATGTATACATATATTAAAACATCACACTGTACCCCATAAACATGTACAATTATTATGTGTCAATTATTTTAAAAAATTTTAATTGGTAGAAGACTTGAATAGACATTTCTCCAAAGAAATGGCCAACAGGTATATGAAAACACACTCAACATCACTAATCATCAGAGAAATGCACATCCAAAGCACAATGAGATATTACCTCACAGCTTTCAGGATGGCCATTATCAAAAGACAAAAGAAAACAAGGGTTGGCAAGGATGCAGCAAAATTGGAAGCCTTGTACACTGTTGGTGAGAATGTAAAACCTATTTTAACTCAGCTTTGTCATAGCAGTATCTTCAAGATTTAGAGATCTGAGGCTGAATCTGAGTTAAACATAAAGATAGCACAAGAAATAGGTTAAGAGTGAAACTCATCAGCAAAGGTACAAATGGCAGTTAAGGGAGACTATGCTGACAGTTTTCTCTTTCATTTGCTCATTCTTTTATTCAACAAAAGAGTATTGAGCTTCTAAGTATGAAACACCATCCTTATTGTGTGAGAAACAAAGCTAACACAATTCCTGCCTTTAGGAATGTGTAATCCAGCAGATTCTTACTCTTTCTCCCAGGAAAAGATGAGGGGGGAAGTGCCAGCCATGTGGGCCCATGTCAGCCTAGGATCTGTGAGCTAGAGCCAGATATAACAGTAACTTAAGAAGGGCTGAAATGTCTAAAAATGTACCCAAGGAAAAGAAGAAAAAAATATGAGCAATTAAATTTGTCAACAGTTACAAGAAGAAAATACAAATGCCAAAATATGAAACAAAGACAAAGGTAAGGTAAATGCAGTCACAAAACAAGTTAAGAACCAAGGTGGGACTACGACAAAAATTACAAGCACTTTGGCCATCATCAGAAATAGGATATCAGAGTTCTCTCACAATAAATGCAATTCCAATTACCATAGGTGAATTCACCAAGGTAAAAGACCTGGGATCAGGCAAACAGACAAATAAGGTAAATCTACAAGCAGCCAGATGAGAAATATTAAGTTCCATAAGAAAGAAGACTGCAGAATAGGCAGCATAACATACCATTTAGCAGCACAAATACTGATGTCAATGTGTTTCCGTTCAAGTCACAACTGTGCCAGTTATTTGCTGTGTAGCCTTGGACAAGATAATAATATGACTTGGTTTTCCCATCTGTAAATTAGGAACTATTATACCTGCCTCATAGGAGGCATTGTGAGGGTGAAATGAGTTAATTTATGCAAAGGGTTGAAGATAGTGCTGAGCACATAAATAAGCTCTCTATAAGTGTTTGCTATTATGGGTTAAAGGCGAGAGTAATCAATTCCAGATGTGAGAGCAAGGGAAGCAAGTAGCATTTGAGTTCATTCTTAAATAATAGGTACAACTTAGACATACCTAAGTATGTCTCCCAGAAGGGAGTGTGAGGATAGGTGAGAGAGGCATGAATAATCAAGCTCTGTTTTGAGAAGAGAAAAGGAAAACAGAATCGTTGAAATATAGGGCACAGGTCAGAATAATCCGAGATGGGACTTGAAAGGCAAGTTGCAGTTGGGTACGTTGAATGCCAAGGTAAGAAGTCTGAACCTTATTTAGAAAGCAATAGAGAATCCTTGCAGGAGTTTGAAATGGGATGATCAGACCAGTAAGATGAATCTGGCAGCCCTTTGGCAAAATGCCAAGGTACGAAGCACATGTACCCAGGTAAGGAAGAAGGATTAGGTACAAAAGACATCACTAAAGCTTTGCAAACTGTGCAGTTATAACAACGTATCTTAGAAAAGAGATATAAATAAAATCTATGAAATATGCACCCTATCAACATACAAAATAAATACTGTATTTCCACTGTAACAACTAAAAATTTAATCTCTTTTCATTCTATTTTTTATATAGATGTCCATTTCTATGTAAATTTCTTTAAAAAGCATTCAAATTTCTTCAAAATATGATCCTAAACTGATCTCCAACCTTATCTATCTCCAGCCTGTATCTATCTGCACTCTACATCATAGCCAAATTGCATTAATTATTGTTCCCAATCAGTGAAAATACATTGTAAATCATAAAGAACCATATAACTTCCATGGTTTATTTATTATTTAATTTTGTATTTTCTTAATTTAGACCTTGGCTCACACAGTTTTCTCTACTGGAAGAGTCTATCTGCAACTGCCAAATTCCTATCTATATTTCAAGATCCAGCTGAAACACTGCCTTCTTCATGAAGTCTTCTTTGCCTTTTCAGTAGGAAAGGATCTCTCAAAGCACTTGCCACATAACCCTCATATTGCTATAATTTAATGCAAAACACAATAAATGCTACTTGTGAACATGTAATAACTATGCCATTACTATTTTTTAATTTGAATAGTGCTTGAAAGTTTACAAAGTCATGTCTCACCTATATACAGAATAAACTAATCCTTTTAAAAGTTTTTTGATATACAAGACAAGAAAATAACTACTACCCTCATTCTTTACTGCCGATGAAAGATCAAATGAATTACTCACACAATTGGAAGGTAGCAGCACCAAGACTTGAGCCCAGATCCAGGGAATTTCCTGCCACATCTTCTCCCACCCATGAAGCTCCTCTTGCCCTCCCTCCCTGAGCCCCACATCCCAAACCTCTCAGGCTGTGCCTGTCATGAGCTTGTGCTTATCCAAGGAGCAGTATCTCCATGGTGTCCTGTCCTCCAGGGCAGAAGCTCTGGGATTTTTACCTTTCAGCTTACAGATCACCATTACCCCATCCGCCTTTGCCACACATCACCACAATCACAACACTCTTTCTACCTTCAGCCCATTTGTTACAGTGCCCCCCAAGCAGCCAAGACCAAGTGATCAGAGTTGCAACCGAAATGAAGACTGTTTGCCATCCTGGATACAGGGATCATGGAGGTATCACGGTGTCCATCTCAGAACAGCAAAGGCTGGATCAGGCTGCACTGTACCTGACTCATTCTGACTTAGTACAATTATCTTGGTGCACTGCTCAGAAGTACATTGGACATTCTGTCCCAGTTCTGTTGAGTGCAGGAAGGAGGAAAGAGGAAAGGAAAGGAGGATGGAGAAAGGTAGCTAGAACTTTGCGTGATTATATAATATTCTTTGACTTTACTTAAGTGTCTTGCTTTTACAATCATTTATTTATAATGAATAGTTTGTCATTTTCCAGTTTCATTTTCTAGCTACAGAGCTAGACCCAAAAGGACAACCTAGAAAAGGGAAAATAAATGATTGCGTGGTACAAGGCACTAGCTCATGAAGTATAACATTACTTTCTGCCAAATCTTTTCCCTTGTCAAATTTTTGCCAGAATCAATTGGTTATTTTGGGAATTATTAAACATAGTACTGAATCAAGCAGATTATGCTACAAATAATACCACAAATACTATGCAGAGAAATAAAATAATAGATGATTAATGCTTCAATGCAGTCTTCTTAGAAGAGTGTTTTCTAATGAATTACATGATCTAGATATTTAGAAAACTGTTTTCCTACGAAGGAATGGTCCTTTATGAACTTAAAAAAAATTAGAATGATGCCTTACACAAACAGTATTAATTCCTGGTTTTCAAATAAGTGTTTTTCATTTAAGTAACAAATGTACAGGAAGAATATTCAATAATTTCATATTTTCAGGACTTTTCTTCCTCTGATATTCTTAAACCATTGCAGAAAATTCAATGTTTTTCATCACATCTTTATTTTAATTTTTATTGCTTTTCTGATTATAATAATACTATACTAATTACGAGTAATGCTATACTATAAAAACTTATACATTTTGGAAAAGCATCATAAAGAAAGCAAAGAATCCTGCAATTAGCCAGAATTGCTACTCTTCTAGCAATCTCTAAGCACAGCTTCAAATTTTCTCAATTAACCCTCTTTTGACCTCTCTTCCTTCAAGATTAGCCCAGCCCCAGTTCCTTCTTCCACATTACAGCCCTAACTTTCCAGCTTACATGCAGTGAAACGTCCATAATTTTTTAAATGCACTTTGACCCTTTGGTTTCTTTAATCCCTACCATTTTTCTCTTTTCTTATCTAAACATCTCAAGAGTAAGGTATATTCGTTTTTCAGATCACTGAAATCTGGTTTCTTTCCCTTCCACTCAACCAAACCATTAGGTTATAATGTCCAAACGTAATGAACACATATTTTATCTCGGAAATCTTTTCTCCAACTTTAACACTGCTGTGTCTCCTTTCTCAAAATACTTATCTCATTGGTTTGATTACGGTTCTCTGTCCTGCTTTTCTTCCTACTTCTCTGATAATAGTTTGCTGAGTTCCTTTATTATCCCTCTCCCTTTGTTCGACCTTTATATGTTGGTCCTTGTCTTTGGCCCACTCTCCTCCCCCACTCTACATGCACTATCTCCTCTGAGTTATCTACTGGTTTCATGGTTTCTATAACTGATAACCCACAAATCCTATTCATCTTCAGCCCTTAATGGTATCATTAGGCTCCATACTCATGCATGTGCCTGTATTTCCCAAAGACATCTCAAAATCAACATTGCCCAGAGTGAGTTCACCATGCCCTCCCCCTTCTCCTAACCTGAGAGATCCCCTTTTACTGTATTGACATCACCCATCTCATTACCCAAATGAGAAACCAAGAAGTCATTTGTTGCTTTTTCTTCTTCTTCATTCTTCTTACAAACACACACCTTGAATCTGTTGCTTTTTTAAAAAAATTTAGGCCCCGTTTTTCTTTGCTTTTACAATCATTTATTTATAATGAATAGTTTGTCATTTTCCAGTTTCATTTTCTAGCTACAGAGCTAGACCAAAAGGACAACCTAGCTTCTTATAAGAATAATTTTCTAGCATCTCATCTATCAAAGTCCAGATAGTGATTTTCTTTGTAGAGAAATGAGAAAATAAAAATAACTGGATTCTGGAAATAGTCTAATTCTTAATCTGAACAGCACTGAACTAGGGCCATTCACTTTATGATCATTTGTCCAGCTGTATATTCACAATTTGTACAAACTTTGACATAGGTGTTGTACATCAATAAAAATTCCCTTTAAAAAGGAAAACAGGACATCTATAACTAAATAGAAAATAGTGTCATGTACAATTGAAAAAGGGATATAACTATAAAGCAATATTTTAAAGAAACAATTTTGATAAATTAGATGTCTCAGCATAGGTGCCTTAAAAGCTATTACAACTAAATTACTAGAGAACTACCAACCACAAATAAGTATCCAACACATACATATTATTACCATCTTAAAGAACCCATGCAGAAATTTTACTTAGATACAATCAAAAAGCTTCTCTTTCCATAAAATATGCTCTAGCTTTCAAAGAAAGCTGAAAACAAAGATGATTCTCAGATGTTTTTTCCAGCTGACATCACCAGAAAGTTCCTATTCAATTTCATTTGTTTTAGAGCTGGCTGCAGGCTTTTCCTGGACTATGCATTAGATTACTGTCCCTGTACAAACCTTTTCACTGTCTATGTGTACCTAGAAGACCTTCAAGGTTTTTTATCCTTATGCTCTGATGCACAGTAGGACTACACAGACAAGTATGTGCCTTTCAAAAGGCCAGAAATTATTTCGACAGCTTCCATGTGTCTTTCCAGTCTTAGAGGTCAGTAAAGAGTTTATATTAAGAGACTTTTATCTTTAAAAATAAGAAACAGGTTAACTTCAACTTTGGGTCAATGTTAGATGATCTAATTGAGATAGTTAAAATAGTGTCCAAATGGGCCACCTTCAGCTTGTGGTCCAGCAGGAATACCAGAAGGGATATGAGTTGAGCAGATGAAGTTTGGTATCCATCTCATGGTCATCTATTGCCTCCATCTGTAGTTACAAGGTGCAGCAGGCAATAGGACCCATACCTCACCACCATGCTTCCTCATATACAGGTACTGCATGGGTTCCTTTCACAGCTATTATAGGGTGGTCTCAGCCAGTGACAATAAGCAAAGAGCACATAGATGCTTTTCCTCCCAGAGAGGGGCAAGCTCTCCATTCTGTCACCTCTTACAATCAGCATTTAACATACTAAGTGATACATTCCAAGACTCATTCTCTCTGGCTTCACAGAATTCTCAGCCTAGATGGGAACTCTGATATTTTTTAAAGTCTATTATCCTACAATTCTAGTAAACTGGCCTTTGCTTTATTCCCCTAGATGTGAGCTTCCATTTCAGTAAACTATCAAACTCACAGATCCCATAGAAATGGGGTTCCTCTGGCTTGCTCTTGTCAGTGTCCTTCCAAGAACCAGAATCTACCCCTTAACCCCTCTCAGGTGTTGCGGAAACATTTCAAGTCGATTTCTTGTCTATTAGTCTAATTTTCTGGCTGCCTATCTGCCTGGCCACATGGAATTTCAAATGAGTCATTTTATACCCAGTGCTGCATTTGGAATTGTTTATCATCTTGGATTGGACTCCCACTCTCACCTTTATATCAAATGCTTCCTGACACAGAGACTGATCTGGAAGAAGGGACTTCTTCAAAACTCCAGGAATTTTTTCTAATGTTTCTTTAATGAAAAAATACTGAGAGAGCCCCAAATTATTCCCACCTCCTGCTCATCATATCTTTGTATAATTCCCTCTCTTGAGTATGAGTAAAAACTACTATTTGCTTCTAATCAAGAGAATATGGCAAAAGTGATGGGATCCATTTCCGTCATTAGGTTGCATAGGATTTTAACTTCCATCTTGCTAGCAGACTCTTATCATTGACTCTGTCTCTTGCTAGCTTTGATGAAGTGAGATTGCATATGGAGAGATCTATATGGCAAGAAACCAAAAGTGACCTCTGGCAAAGAACCGGATAAAAACCAAACTCACACTCCAACATCCCACAAAGAACCAATCTTGCCAATAATCATGTGAGCTCAGAAGAGGATCCTTCCTCAGTTAAGCCTCAAATGATACCCCAACCCTGGTTGACATCTTGACTGCAGTCTTGCAAGAGACCTGATGGTAGAAGACCCAGCCAAACCATGCCTAGACTCCTGAGTCACAGAAACTGTGAGCTAATAAATGTGTGCTATTTTAAGCCACTAAGCCCATGGTGATGTGTTATACAGTAGATCATTTATATAGTTTCCAATATCCGTCCCACTCCCAAATGGTAACTGAAGTGGGTTAGTTCCAGACCAGTCCCAAGTTGTCAAGTTTTTAATAACAAGCCTCTAACTTGATCAGTATTTGAAGGCAAAGAAAGAGCAACATATTTACAGAGATTAATTTCTAGTTCTATTATTTTCAGACATTCTTGAATGTCTGAGGAGAGTTGATGAACAGTCACTAAATATCTATCCATTTCTTTTATTTTATTTGGCAGAGTCATTGTTCATTTTCCTATCCTATGACAGACTATATTTTCAGAAGATGGCCACACCAATATCCTTTGTCCTACATACTCTCATGCAATGTAACCTTGCCACTATTCCATCAAAGGTGGAGTCTAATTCCCCTCCTCCTAGATTTGGGCAGGCTTGGTGACATGTTTATAACCAATAAAATGTGCACAGTGATGCTGCATTTTTGAGGCTAGGTCAGAATAGGCTGCCCAGCTCCTATTTATTCCCTCTCAGAACCCAGTAATCACACTGTGAGAAGCTGAAGCCAGATGGAGAAGCCAGGTGCAGGGTCTCCAGATGACAGGTCTAGCTGAGCCCAGCCTTTAAGTCAGGTACCAGATCCATGAGTGAGGAAGCCCCCCAGTGGTTCCCCAGCAGTCTGCAGGGAACCATTCCAACCATTTGAGCTTTCCCAAGTGAACTACAAGCATCATGGTGCAGAGACAAGATATGTGAGTGTCAAACTTGGCTAGACAGATTCTGGTACCCAGTTATTCAATCAAACACTAACTTAGATGTTAGTGTGAAGGTAACTTTATAGATAGGATTAACATAACTTCTACAATCAGATGACTATATGTAAAGATTATCTGGATAACCTAAGCTAGCCTTATTCAATTGGTTAAAAGGCTTTATAAACAAAGCTGACGTTTTCCTAAGGAAGAAGAAATTCTACCTGTGGATGGCAGTGTCAGCTGCTAACCTCATTTCCAGTCTGCTCTTCCTGTTGGCCTACCATAAAATATCATAAACAATAAACAAATGGTTATTTTTTATACCACTAAGATTGAGTTGTTTGTTATACAGTAATAGATAACCAGAACATTTCCTTTTACTTGGCCATTTTCTAAGGAATTCTCTAAATCACTGGAAAATACTGCTTATATGTATTTTGCATCCCTCTCATACTTAAAGCAAACTAAAGGAAAATGTACTCTTTCTGAATCCAAATACACTTTCATTCATTATACCATTGAGCTCTAAATCAAAGACTCCTCTGTGTCTTTAGTCAAGACTATATTAAAAATATACACAACAAAAAGCTTCCTAACCAATTCTTAGAGAAGGAAACTACATCTGTAACCTGGATTTTCTTTTGCTGCTGTCAACGTACCAGGGTCACATAAATAATAATAATGATATCAAATTAATGACAATAAACAGTACCTCTCTAGATGTAGCCCCACCATTTTTTAGAGCCTCCATTCTCTGAAAGCTCTCCTCTGTCTTCAAATTCTCTGAAAGCTCTCCTCTGCCTTCAAATTTTTCTCAGTCCCTATTTGAGGATTCTCTTAAATGAGTAGGCCAATAAAAAAAGTCTTCTCCACTTCTGCTTGGTGTCCTCCATTCTTTCTCAACACTTCTTCAGCCCCCATTTGGAGCGTCCAATTTTGAACCTGCCACTGACTTTTGAAGTCTTGTAAGGGAGGTACCCTATTACACCATCAGCGTCTGCTGTCCATGGTGCTGATATCTGTGCCAAGCACATTACAACCTAACGACAAAAAGCACTGCCTCGTACCACTGATAAAAACCATTGGACCCCGACATCAGAGCCAGAGATTCAGTCTGAATTTTGCCAGATGATCCCATAAAAGATATTGAGTATTCTCGTGGTTCTGGGGGCAGGATTTGGTTGAAGCTGCAAGTGTTATTAATATGTTGGTGCCCTAAATATACCGAAGTTCTGTATTCTCTGTACTCACATTTTTCATCCATTCATTTTTTTGTATCAGGCTTCTTTAACCAGCACAAATACAGTATTTCTTACTGCTCTTGCTGTCTTATTAAGTTTTTGGTGAAAATTGGTTTTTTCCCATTTTTATCTTTAGCCCTCAGTTTCCTAGAGATAAATTCATGAGCATTATCCTGAAAAGCAAATCTCAATAGCAGACAATATGTTGCATTTAAAATTGGCTCCGACTTCTATTTATCCAGCTTGCCCGTTAATTTTCTGTTCTCTCGAAATAAGCTCATTCTGGAGAGTTTTCTCAGGCCTTCTTCTAAACAGATCATAGTGAACCTGCCCTGATGGGTCTCATTCTAACATAGGACTCAGGTTTTATTTGGAAATCTCCACTATACCACATTTCTTTAAAAATCTAGTTTAGTCGAGACATTGTTATGAGTTCTTGTTTCATCCTGACAAGCAAAGAATCCAGGGCCCTAATTTTAATTAAAATATCTTATTTTGGCCTAGCATGGTGGTTCGCACCTGTAATTGCAGCACTTTGGGAGGCCAAGGCAGCCAGACTGCTTGAGCTGAGGAGTTTGAGACCAGCCTGGGCAACCTGGTGAAACCTGTCTCTACAAAAAATACAGTAAAAATTAGCCAGGTGTGGTGGCACATGCCTGTAGTCCCACCTACTCAGGAGGCTGAGGTGGGAGGATTGCCTGAGCCCAAGAGGTGGAGGTTGTGGTGAGTCCAGATTGTGCCACTGCACTCCATCCTGGGCAACAGAGAGAGACCTCTGTCTCAAAAAATAAAAAATCATATATTGGTTTGTTTATTTGGATTTGCTAAATCTAATCTTGGAAAGAATATAGTACTTAAAGGATAACCTCTGGAACAAGTCTGTCTGGGTTCATCCTAGTTCCACCAATTATTAGCTGTGAGACCTTGGAAAAGTTACTTAATCACTCTGTGCTTCCTTGTTTCTAGCTATAAGATGAATACAGTGACAGTACATATATCTATAGTATATATATACACTACATATATTATATAGTGTACATATACTATATATTATATAGTGTATATATATACTATATATACACATACTATATGTATAGTATAGTATATATATACTGTATATATAGTGTATATATAGAGAGAGTGTGTGTGTGTGTGTATATATATATATATATACACAATATACTATATATATACACACATAGCCTAGGGTTTTAGCAAAGATTCATTCACATTAATAAGCAGCATAGGCATATAAACTCATCAAGTCAGTGACTGGTATAAAGTAAACATTGCATATGGATTTGCTACTATTATTAAACAACTGTTCAGTTGCTGTAACTTCATCAGCTACCACCTATGCAAAGAGCTTCTCATTTAGTGGCACTAGATGAGTAAGAATTGATGTGGTCTGGGCATGTTCCAAAATTTATATTTACTTAACACTTCTGTGAAATCTGAATTGGGGAAGTGGGATATATAAAGGAAATAGTGCAAGTGTTTGTATTTATTTGTAATACAGCATTAAATTCCAGCACATGCTACAGTTGGAAGAATATGTTGGTTGGGAGCTAGTTTATGAGCAAATGTGTTTTATTGGCATATAGACATCTTTCCTGTGTAAATGTAGCCATGCATTTTAACCAGCATCTGGCATAGATATATGGTATTAATATATTAGATATATATGTAGCCCATATACAAGGTCCTGTGTGTCAAGCAATATAATTTAATTATATTCTACCAACATATACGGCAAATTTATTCCTATTTTGACCAAACAAAATACTACCAACAAAGATAGAATATTTACTGCTAATTTGTATATTTTCCTTATTCATTAGCTAAAAATGCTGGGCACCCCTAAATAATGAATTAACAAAATAAAAATAATAAAGTACAAGTGAAAATTAGATTCATACACATACAAAAATCTATGCATGGATATTCACTCATGGCAGTTTTACTCCTAATAGCCAAAAATTATTTCTTAATAGCCAAATGCCCTTCAACAAATGAAGAGATAAATGAACTATGGTAGTTAGTGCTGTATTTGGTATTTCCAAATCATGATATACTACTCAGCAATGAAAAGAAATGAACTCTTGATAAATGCAACAACTTGGATGAATCTCAAGGGAATTGTTCTGAATGAAAAACAGTCCATCTCAAGTTATATACTGTATGATTCCATTTATATAACATTTTTGAAGTGACAAAATTATAGAAAGGAAATTGACTGGTGGTTGCTAGAGGCTGAGGGAAGGAGGGAAATGGGTATGACTGTAAAAGAGTAGCATAAGGAACCCATGTGATGGAACTGCTCTGTATCTTGGCTCTAGTGCTTTATAATCCACACATATAAAAAATGCATAGAACTGGATAATAAATGAGTGCATGTAAAGCTGATAAAATCTGAATAAGATTGACGGGTTTTATCAATGGCAGTTTCCCAGCTGTGATACTATGCTATAGTTATATAAGAAAAGAAACTGGGTAAAAGGTATCTGGAAACTCTCTGCATTATTTCTTATGACTGCACAGGAATCTACAATTATTTCAGGACAAAAATTTCATGAAAGACAGTGTAACTAAGATTTTTCATTAAGTTATATATCAATTTAAAAATGAGAACTCTAAAAGTAGTATTATTTCATTACCTTTGAACTCATAATATCTGCTATTTTAAAAGCAGCAATTCTATCATTGTGATTCGATAAATGTTCACTCACTGCCTACAGAGCTCTAGGCACAATAGAAGCCATTTCAGCAAAGAAAATATTATACGACCTTTAAGGATATTCTTGTGGTAGGTACTATGATCCCTACTTTACAAATGACAAAGCAGATTTAGTGACATTAAGGAACTTGCCCAAAGCCTCATATCCATTACATAGCAGGTCTGGCATTTCCTCTCAGTCCAGTGTTTTTTTTCAATCCTTAATCAGCGTAGCCTCTGTCCTTCATAAAACAAAATATCAGCTATTTAGAATAAATTTAGGAACTTAAGTGATGGATTTTGTGTTCACCTTTCCAACACAATAAGGGGTTCACTAATTCCTTGTAAACAACCAGTTGAGAAGTTCTTGCTTCTGCATAAACCCTAAGGGACAGGGGCCATTGAAGATCAGACCCAGCTCTGGTGGACAGGAATTTGAGCAAGGTTCATGATGGCAGTAGGTGGGCGCAGTGGCAACACTATAGAAAAACTGAGCTTCGATCAGGAGGTGAGACTGCTTTTTGTCACAAGTTTCTCAGTAGAAAGATGCCCTAATACCTAACTCAGCTCCATTTGCTTTTCCTGGACAGGGCCATTGGCAGGAATCCAGGGAAAGCACGTCACATCATACTTTGGGGACTTACTAACATTTCATCCCTCTAGGGACAATGCCTCAACTGTGAGATCACCTGGGGAAAAACCTTAAGTAGGCTATCTGGAATGGGGAGTTAGGTCATTAGGGTAACTTCTTTCATTGTTCATAATATTTTAAAAACTTGGATTCTTTTTTTTTGTTTTGAGACAGGGAATCTCACTCTGGCTCCCAGGCTGGAGTGCAGTGGTGCGATCTCGGCTCACTACAACCTCTACCTCCCTGGTTCAAGCAATTCCCCTGACTCAGCCTCCTGAATAGCTGGGATTACAGGCGCATGCCACCACGCCCGGCTAATTTTTTTGTATTTTTTAGTAGAGACGAGATTTCACCATGTTGGCCAGACTGGTCTCAAACTCCTGACCTCAGGCAATCCGCCAGCCTCGGCCTCCCAAAGTGCTGGGATTACAGGCGTGAGCCACCCTGCCCAGCCAAAACTTTGATTCTTAAACATCTTTAGTTCCCAGAAGCAAGCACTGCTCTTTCACTGGTCGTTTACCTCTAAGATTCAGCCAGAGAAGTGAGAGCCTATCATTAAATGAATTGATCCAAAATGAAAACCTGGAGGCCAGCAGGCTAAGAAAAATTATGAAAATTTGCTGACAACATTTCTAAAGTTTAAATGTCTGTCTTCGTTTGAAAAAGCTGCACAGAGCAAGAAAGGGCAAGAGCTAAATGCCAGCTGCTCCCTTGCAGAAAGTCAGTTCTTAATTCCAGCAGGGCCTGCTTGACCCAAATGAGTTACCAGCTGGCCCTCGAAAACCTTCTAGTTCACAAAGTTTGACTTGGGGAGGAAAGTCTGCTCATTCTTTATAAATGACACCTGTGAAAATAACCTGTGTCTCAGAGACTTTCCAGAGGCAACAAGCTCACTATTCAACAGTGTACAGAATGTGCTTCCTTAGCCTTTGTGAAAATCGATATTATACCCTAGACTTTAGGGGTAGGGGAGGTAACATAATAGCAAAAAGGTCTAATAAGGAAATTTGATCAAAGGAATTAGAAATTTTTAAAAAACAAGAAAACAAGCTACATATATTTACTGACCACTTACTATGGGAAGTAATGACTGTGGTTTAAAAAAACAAAAAGTAAAGCACAAGCACAAGCGCATCTTTTTGGTGCTTCTCAGACTTTTCTAGTGTTTGTTTAGCTTCCCAGATCCCTTGTCCTTCTGGGTCTACAAACTTATTTTAGCAAGCACTCTGGGGAATTTTTATCCTTAGAGAGTTTGGTAAATGTTGCATTATCTTACTTAGTCTTACCACAATCCTATGAAGACAGATACTATTCCTGAAAGGAAACCACAATTTAGATTCACTAATTTGCCAAGGGCTCTGTCTTAGTTCTTTTGTGCTGCTGTAACAGAATACCTGTGACTGTGTAATTTATAAAGAACAGAAATTTAATTCTCACAGTTTTGGAGGCTGGAAGTCCAAGACCAAAGTGCCAGTATTTGGTCTGAGGAGGACCTTCTTGTTGTGTCCCCCAGAAGGCAGAAGACGGCAGGGCAAGCTAGCCAAACACTGGCTGGCTGTGTGACGCCTCCAGAGCCTTAATCCCGTTAATGATGGAGGAGCCCTCAGGCTGAATCACCTTTTATAGGCTGCACTTCTCAATGCCATCACATTGGCAGCACCTGAATTTTGGAGGGAACACGTTCAAACCATAGCAGGCACACTGCTAGAGAATTGGTGTGAATCAAGAGTACACTCAGATCAGGTATTCACAAACTGTGGCCCACGGGCCCAATCCAGCCCACCTGCTTCTTGTTGTTGTTTCTGTTTTTTATTTAGATAAAATATACAGAACATAAAGTTTACCACTTTAGCCATTTTTAAGTGTGTAGTCAGTGGCATTTAGTACATTCACATTGTTGTGCCACCATCAGCACCAATCACCTCCAGAATTTTTTCATCATTTCAAACTGAAACTACAAACCTATTAAACAATGACTCTCCTTCACCCAGTTTCTAAATCCTACCATTCTATTTTCTGTCTCTATGATTTTTGACTACTCTAGGTACCTCATATAAATGGAATAATACAATACCCATCATTTCGTGACTGGATTATCTCACTTAGCATAATGTCTCCCAGATCCATGCATGTTATAGCATGTGTCACAATTTGCTGCCTTTTTAAGGCGAATAAAATCCCATTGTGTGTAGTATATGCCAGTGTTTTTTATCCATTCATCTATCAATAGATACTCCTATTGCTTCCACTTTTTGGCTATTGTGAACAATGCAGTTATAAACATGCTTGTGCAAAAATCCATCGAAGTCTCTGTTTTCGATTCTTTTGGGTATATACACAGAAGTAGGATGACTGAATCGTATGGTAATTGTATTTTCAATTTTTTGAGAAACTGCCATATTATTTTCCATAGAAGCTTCAGCATTTTACATTCCCTCTACAAATGCACAAGGGTTCTAATTTCTCCCTCTGGTTTTTTAATCATCCTAATCATATGAGGTGGTATCTCATTGTGGTTTTGGTTTGCATTTCCCTACTTCTAGTAACATTGAGCATTTTTCAAGTGCTTATGGGTCATTTGTATATCTTCTTTGGAGAAATATCTACTCAAGCTCTTTGCCTACTTTTTAATTGGGTTGTTTGTTTCTTGTTGCTGAATTGTAGGAATTCTTTATTTATTCTGGATATTAATCCCTAACAGGTATATGATTTGAAAATATTTTCTCTGTGACTTTTCACTCTGTTAAGAATATCACTTAATTCACAGGGTCTTTATTTTAATGAAATCTCTCTGGTTTTTTTCATTGCCTATGCTTCTGATGTCATATCCAAGACACCACTGTGAAGTTCAATGTCATGAAGCTTTTCCCTTAGGTTTTCTTCTAAAAGTTTTAGAGCTTTAGCTCTCATGTTTAGGTCTTTTATAATCTTTGAGTTAATTTTTGTATACAGTATAGGCAAAAATCTCTTGCTACCCAGGGAACACTGATTTTTTAATTAAAAATGTGAGTCTTTGTCATTGCCCTCTTTCAGCTGCCATAGCTGGCTCCTCTGTCTGATTTCCTCTCCCTCTAAGTATGTTGTGTTTTATAGAACTTACATTTTCAACCTTTTCCCTGATGTATTCTGACATTATTTCAACTTTGTCTTTTTTCTGAAGAATTTTTATTGCTAGTAGCCTCAGAGTTTACAACAAATCAATCAATCAACCCATTAAAACTTTACAAAATTAACACCTATAATTTTACTTTGTCATTATTGAAATAAAAATAGGGCTGGTTTTGTCCTCTGTCTTCAGTCCCTTCTTAGGGAATCTGCCCTCCCCACTCTTGTCAGATTAAGGTACTGAAATCCAAGGTAGGGTGTTAGCTAAGACATATTTATACTGGAGGCACTGGGAAGTTATGATTTACATACAACACAATTCACCTACTTAAAGAGTATAATTTAGTAACTTTTAATATATTCATAGGATTGTGTATCTATCAGCACAATTAATTTCAGAAGATTTCCATTACCCCCCCCAAAAAATCACAAACCCCCTTAGCTCTTGTCTCTGACCTTTCCATACCCCTAAGCCCTGGGAAACCACTAATCTACTTTCTTTTTCCTTTTGTTTTTCTTTGTGGTTGTCGTTTGTTTGTTTTTAAGACAGCGTCTTAATCTTTTACCCAGGCTGGAGTACAGTGGCACAATCATTGCTCACTGCAGCCTCAAACTCCTGGGATCAAGCAATTCTCCCACCTCAGCCTCCCAAGTAGCTGAGACTACAGGAATGTGCCACCATGTCCAGCTATTTTTTTTTTTTTTTTTTTTTTTTTTGTAGAGGCAGGACTCTTGCTTTGCTGCCCAGGCTGGTCTCAAGGGATCCTCCCATCTCAGCCTCCCAAAGTGCTGGGATTACAGGTTGAGCCACTATGCCTGGCCTACTTTCTATCTTAATATATTTACCTATTCTAGACATTTCACATAAATGTAATTATACAATATACCTTCGTTTGTGACTGGCTTCTTTCACTTAGCACAGTGTTTTCAAGGTTCATCCATGTTGTGTCATGTAGAAGTACTCCATTTCTTTTAATCACCAAATCATGTTTCATTGTATCAATATACCATATTTTATTTATCTATTAATCAGTTGACAGACTTTGGGGCCATTATTAATATGCTGCTATAAATATTTGAGTATAAGTTTTTATGCAGATATATGTTTTCATTTCTCTTGGTTATATATGTAAGAGTGGAAATGCTGGATCGTATAGTAACTATGTTTAACCATTTGAGGAACCGCCAGCCGTGTTTTCCAAAGTGGCTGCATTATTTTGCATTCCCACCAGCAATGTAAGAGGGTTTCAATTTCTCAACATTCTTGAAAACACTTATTATTTGTTTTTTTTATTCTAGCCATCCTGGTGAGTGCGAAGTGGTAATTCATTGTGAGCTGAGTCACATTTTTGAGAGTACCAACTAAGTCTTGTAGGATGCTCAAGCCCTCTGCACACCTGATTCTCAGTGAGTTCAAGTCTAAGTCCCCAGGCTCCCTCCTGCTCCCCAGACCTCATTGCCCTTCCTCTGCAATGACTGGTGTACTCTAATCCCTCCCAGCCTCTGGTCCTGCTTGAAGAAGGCCCTTACCTACATGACTCCAAGGATCTTCATCTGAGTGTCAGACCCTCCCACAATAAGCTTGCAGATTTTGTGTCAGCTTCCAGGAGCTTACTGAGATCTCTGAAATTCTATACTCCCCCTAGAGCATTTGTTGATGCTCATTCCATTTCATTGAACTATAGCAGACAAGAGTTAAAATTAAGAAATCTGAGCTTATTTTGCTTTTTGCTTTCCACTTTAGGTTGCCTTCTGGGCCTTCACTTACCAATGGTCCTAAGGCTCCAAAGGAGGTTTCCATGTCACCATGGACCCATCTACTTCAAAGGCCATTTATTAGAATTCTATCTCTCCCTATGACAAAGAAGATCCTTTCTCTAACACAGGAGATATTTCTAGTTCTCACTGATTTGCACAGCAAGGTTGACTGATATTTCCAGAACTGATGATATGACCAAGTTCTTTCTGACTCATAATAACCATCTCTTTGTTCATCCCTGAATTCTCTCTAATGACCCACACTGTTGCCTTATCTCCATAGGAAATTTTTTCTGGGAGGGTGATTAACCTCAAATATTATAGTGTTTCCAAACCAAAATGTCTTTAAGACTAGCAATTTTTCTTCAAGGAAAGAACAGGATGGTCCCTAAGAAAGATTCTTAGGCCGATTTATTTATACTTTTAGACCCTTTGGCTGATTTTCTTGGTCTAAAATTGTAATTTAGGCATCACATTATTTCAGTGTTTGCTACCTCTGGCTTAAAGGTTTATCTCTAAATTGATTGTTTCTTTTACAATTTAGTAGCATGTATTGTTTAACATTCACATTTTTTCAAATGTTTTTTCCAAGTTGAAAAGGAAATAAATTCATTATCTGAATTTTTTAATGTTGGGAAATGCAAATAAAAACAATCAGATATTACAACACAGCTATTAGAATGGCTAAAATCCAAAACCTTAACACAACCAAATGCTGGCAAGAATACAGAGGAACAGGAACTTTCATTCACTGCTGGTGGGAATGCAAATGGCACAGGCACTTTGGAAGACAGTTTGGTGGTTTCTTACAAAGATAAATATACTCTTGCCATATGATCCAGTAATCATATTCCTTGGTATTTACCCAAAGAAATCGAAACCATGTCCCTACAGAAACCTACACATGGATGTTTATAACATCTTGTTTATAATTGCCAAAACTTAGAAACAACTGAGGCATCCTTAAGTAGGTGAATCAGTAGATAAACTGTAGTATGTCCAGACAATGGAATATTACTCAGTGCCAAAAAGCAGTTAGCTATCAAGCCATGAAAAGACATGGAGGAAACTTAAATACATATTATTAAGTGAAAGAAACCAATCTGAAAAGCCTACATACTGTATAATTCCAATTATATGACATTCTGAGAAAGGCAAAACTATAAAGACAGTAAAAAGAGCAGTGGTTTACAGTGGGTAGCAGGAAGAAAAGAATAAGTGGGCAGAGCACAGAAAATATTGAGGGCAATAAAACTACTGTGTATGATATTATAGTAGTGACTACATGTCAATACCAATCGGTCTGAAATTATAGAATGTATAACACCAAGAGTGAACCATGTAAACTGTGGACCATGTAAACTACGGACTCAATGAAATGATGCATCATGCAGGTTCATCAGTTATAACACAGGTCCCAATCTAGTGGCAGAGGTTGATATGCGGGGGAGGCTACTTATGTAAGAGGGCAGGCAGTATTGGGGGAATCTCTGTACCTTGCACCCAACTTCACTGTGAAACTAAAACTACTCAAAAAATAAAGTTGAATTAAAAAGTTATTACCTTTATAATATTGGTAGCAATGCCCTTGATGTTTACTATATTATTCTAAGCCAGAATATAATTTTTATAAATAGCTCCTGTCATTTTTTTACACCTCTCCTTCATCCCACATTTGATTTATTTATGAATTTTATTCATTCTGCTTCCATAATGCATCCTGGGTTTTTCCCTTTCTGTTCATTTAGACTGTCATCCCCATAGGAAAGTCTACTATCATCATCTATCAATTAGGCAATGTATTAATGTTCTTTCTCTTCATTGCTCTCCCCGATTCCTTTTGTCTCCCTTCAATCCACCCTCCATACAACAGCCTTAAGGCTCCTGTCACTCCTCAACTAAAACTCAATGGCTTCCCGCATCCTTACCATAAAAATCTAATGCCCTTAACTTGACTAAGGTGTAAGAAGCCCTGCGCTGATTCAGCTTCTCAAAACTTATTCTACCCCATGATCACTCTCCTCTTTATTTCCAAAGCTGCACTCATATCAGCCTCCTCTAGGTTCCTCATATTAATACTGGCCATGTCCTTTCACTGGGGTCTCTATGTGTGTTGTTTCCTGCGCCTGGCATGGCCTTCTTGTTTTCTTCTCTTGAAATTGGCAGCTGAAGTCCCTGCTCAAATATCACTACCTCAGAGAGACTTTCCTAACCAGACAACCTAAGGCTGGTTCGCTGCCAGCCCCTGGTTCTCTCTTGTAGCATCCTAATTTTCTTTTTCAAAGATCTTTCACCGTCTGAAATTTCATCTTTATCTGTATTTGCTTCTTTTCCCTCCATTATGCAAGTTCTAATAAGGCAAGGACTAGTTTTGTTTTTTTGTTTTGATCACTTTATAACAGTACCTAGCCCATTGTAGACCCTCATTAAAAAAATGTTGAATGAATGAAAGGACAAATGAAAAAATTAATGCTCAAAGATATAGTAATCCCTCCTTATCTGTGGCTTCATGTTTTGCAGTCTCAGTCACCCACAGGCAACTGCAGTCCAAAAATATTAAATAGAAAATTCCAGAAATCAACCATTCATGAGTTTAAAATTTTGCATTATTTTGAGTAGTGTGATGAAATCTCAGGCCATCCTGCTCTGTCTCACCTGGGAACGTGAAGCATCCCTTTGTCCAGCATATCCATGCCGCCTAATCAACCAGACTCTTAGTCACTGAGCAGCTGCCTTGGATATCAGGTTAACTGTTGTGGTATGTCAGTGCTTGTGTTCAAGTAATCCTTATTTCACTTCATAATGGTCCCAAAGCACAAGAATAGTGATACTGCCAATTCAGATATGCCAAAGAGACACTAGAAGGTGCTTCCTTTAAGTGAAAAGATGAAAGCCCTTGACTTAATAAGGAAAGAAAAAATCATACACTGAGGTTGCTGGGATCTATAGTAAGAACAAATCTATTTGTGAAACTGTGAAAAAGGAAAAGGAAATTCATGCTAGTTTTACTGTCCCACCTCAAACTACAAAAATTACAGCCACAATGCATAAGTGCTTAGGCAAAATAAAAACGGCATTAAATCTGTAGGTAGAAGACAAGAACAGAAATTTGTTCCAATTGACAGCAATCTGGTTCACTACTGTCCATAATTTCAGGCATCCACTGGGCATCTTGGAACGTATCTCCTGCAGATAAGGAGGGACTACTGTATACAACATTTCTTCAAGGTAGGAGCTAATCCTGTTCTAAGTCAGAAATAGAACCATAATTCCTTCTGTTTTCATCCAGCTCTTGAGCCATTATATCACACTTTTCCACAAGGAGCATAAAGGATTGTTTTTCTGGTTATACATAGAATGGAATGGCAGAAACTAAGGACGTTCAGAATTCAAACACCTCTCATTCCAAAGTTGCTACTTTCCATGATGAATGTGAACCATAGACTATCACTACTATAGATTGAACTATTGTAAATATGACTATTAATTCTTAATCAATAATTATTCACAGCTATTTTCAAAACTGGAAAAGACCCAGAGAATAGTTGCTACTTCAGTGTATTTTTCACTGAATCATAGCATCAATATAATGCCTTATTTTACTAGTAAATCAAAAATAACAAATGTTCTCATGAATATGAGCAACTTTTTTCATAATATCATATATCTTTGTTTTGATGACTCTGTGTACTGTTTCATTTGTACCCACTAGCATTCCAGCTATCTTCTGTTTAAATTTGAACCACATTGAAAAGGAAAGAAGTTTGTTAGCTGTGTTCCCAGGTATTTTATTCTCTTTGCAGCAATTGTGAATGGGAATTTGCTCATGATTTGGCTCTCTGTCTGTTATTGGTGTATAGGAATGCTTATGATTTTTGCACATTGATTTTGTATCCTGAGACTGTTGAAGCTACTTATCATCTTAAGGAGATTTTGGGCTGAGACGATGGGGTCTTCTAAATATACAATCATGTCATCTGCAAATAGAGATAATTTGACTTCCTCTTTTCCTAATTAAATGCCCTTTATTTCTTTTTCTTGCCTGATTGCTCTGGCTAGAACTTGCAACACTATGTTGAATAGGAATGGTGAGAGAAGGCACCCTTGTCTAGTACCAGTTTTCAAAGGGAGTGCTTCCAGTTTTTGCCCATTCAGTATGATATTGGCTGTGGGTTTGTCACAAATAGCTTTTATTATTTTGAGATATCTTCCATTGATACCTAGTTTATTGAGAGTTTTTAGCATAAAGGGCTGTTGAATTTTGTCAAAGGCCTTCTCTGCATCTATTGAGATAATCATGTGGTTTTTGTCTTTGGTTCTGTTTATGTGATGGATTACATTTATAGACTTGCTTATGTTGAACCAGCCTTGCATATCGGGGGATGAAGCCTACTTAATTGTGATGGATGAGCTTTTTGATGTGCTGTTGCATTCAGTTTCCCAGTATTTTATTAAAGATTTTTGCGGATCCAAGATGGCCGATTAGGAGCAGCTGAGGATTGCAGCTCCCAGTGAAAGCCCGGAGGGTGAGTGGACGCCGCATTGCCAGACGGATTTTTATTGTGCACAGACCAGGAGATTCCCAGGGGGAGGAGCCCCCACGGGTCGCCAGCGTGGCTGGTTTGGCCGGCGCAGCTGTTTTTGCCAGCGCGACTGTTTTCGCCGGCGCTGCTGTTTGGGCGGCGTCCCGGCGCAGTGGTTCCCCATACAAAATACGTGGGTCCGGGTGCCGTTTTAGCTGGCAATTGGAGCTCCGGGAAGGCAGAGCCGCCCATTCATCTGATTTTAAAAGGGGACTGAAACAGGCAGCCAGGCCAGGAGATTTCCCGGGCAAAAAAATGCCACGAATCTCAGCGCCCGCGGTTTCAGCCGGCGCAGTGGGGTCGCCGCACGGGAAATCACACAGATCCCAGCGCCTTTTCAACAGGCGGCTGGAACACCTGGGGAGACTCTGAGGCAGGGAGCCAGGTGATCAGGCTCGGCTGGTCCCACCCCCACAAAAAAACAGCCATCGGGAAACGCTCTGGATCGAGAGTTTCACAGCAAGCACAGCTGAGCCCGGGGCGGCCCAGCTCTGTAGGGGAGGGGCGTCCGCCATTACTGAGGCAGTCTGCCGCTACAGAGGTAGTTTGCCATTGCTGAGGCAGTTCTAACTACACTGGTATAAACAGGACTACAGGGAAGTTCATACGGCAGCTGGGCGGAGCCCACAGCAGCTCAGCAAAGCCTCTGTAGGCAGACAGTGACTAGGCTGCCTCATCGCTGGGTAAGGCAGTCCTGAGAAAAAGGCAGCAGCACAAGGGAAACTCATAAATAAAGCCCTAACTCCCCGGGACAGAGCACCTGGGGGAAAAAAGGGGTTTATGAGTTCTCCTGCAGCAGACTTAAACGTACCTGCCCAGCAACTCTGAATGAACAACGGAGCTCACAGCTCAGCACTTGAGCTCCTATAAAGGACACTCTGTCTCCTCAAGCAGCTCCCCTGACCCCTGTATATCCAACGAGTCACCTCATAAAGGAGTGCTCAGACGGACATCTGGCGGGTATTCTTCTGGGACAAAGATAGCAGAAGAAGAGACTGGCAGCAACCCTTACTGTTCTGCAGCTGCTGCAGGTGATCCCCCCAGGCAAGCAGGGCCGGGAGTGGACCTCAGCAGTCCTACAGCAGAGGGGCCAGACTGTTAGAAGGAAAACTAAGAAACAGAAATAAATAACTTCATCATCAACAAACGGGACGTCCACTGAGAGACCCCATCTGAAAATCACCAACCACAAAGACCACACATAAATAAATCCACAAAGATGGGAAGAAAAAAGCGCAAAAAGGAGGAAAACACCCGAAACCAGAACGCCTCTCCTCCTACAAGGGATCACAACTCCTCACCAGCAAGGGAACAAGGCTGGATGGACAATGAGTGTGATGAAATGACTGAATCAGGCTTCAGAAGGTGGGTAATAAGAAAACTTCTGTGAGCTAAAAGAACATGTTCTAACCCAATGCAAAGAAACTAAGAATCTTGAAAAAAGATTTGACGAAATGTTAACGAGAATAACCAACTTAGAGAGGAATGTAAGTGAATTGATGGAGCTGAAAAACACAACACAAGAACTGTGCGAAGCATACACAAGTTTCAACAGCCGAATCGACCAAGCAGAAGAAAGGATATCAGAGGTCAAAGATCAACTCAATGAAATAAAACGAGAAGGAAAGAGTAGAGAAAAAAGGGTAAAAGGAATGAACAAAGTCTCCAAGAAATATGGGACTATGTGAAAAGACCTAATCTACATTTGATAGGTGTACCTGAATGTGACAGAGAGAATGAATCCAAGCTGGAAAATACTCTTCAGGATATTATCCAGGAGAACTTCCCCAACATAGGAAGGCAGGCCAATATTCAAGTCCAGGAAATACAGAGAACACCACAAAGATATTCCTCAAGAAGAGCAACCCCAAGGCACATAATCGTCAGATTCACCAGGGTTGAAATGAAGGAGAAAATGCTAAGAGCAGCCAGAGAGAAAGGTCGGGTTACCCACAAAGGGAAGCCCATCAGACTCACAGCAGATCTCTCAGCAGAAACCCTACAAGTCAGAAGAGAGTGGGGGCCAATATTCAACATCCTTAAAGAAAAGAACTTTCAACCCAGAATTTCATATCCAGCCAAACTGAGCTTCATAAGTGAAGGAAAAATAAAATCCTTTGTGAACAAGCAAGTACTCAGAGATTTCATCACCACCAGGCCTGCTTTACAAGAACTCCTGAAAGAGGCACTAAACATAGAAGGGAACAACCAGTACCAGCCACTCCAAAAACATACCAAATCGAAAAGCGCAGCAACACAATGAAGAAACTGCATCAACTAACGGGCAAAACAGCCACCTAGCATCAAAATGGCAGGATCAAATTCACACATAACAATATTAACCCTAAATGTAAATGGGCTAAATGCCCCAATCAAAAGACATAGACTGGCAAACTGGATAAAAAGCCAAAACCCGTTGGTGTGCTGTATCCAGGAAACCCATCTCACATGCAGAGATACACAAAGGCTCAAAATAAAGGGATGGAGGAAGATTTACCAAGCAAATGGAGAGCAAAAAAAAAGCAGGAGTTGCAATTCTCATCTCTGATAAAATAGACTTTAAACCAACAAAGATCAAAAGAGACAAAGAAGGACATTACATAATGGTAAAAGGATCAATGCAACAAGAAGAGCTAACGATCCTAAATATATACACACCCAATACAGGAGCACCCAGATACATAAGGCAAGTTCTTAATGACTTACAAAGAGACTTAGACTCCCACACAATAATAGTGGGAGACTTGAACACCCCGTTGTCAATGTTAGACAGATCAACAAGACAGAAAATTAACAAGGATATCCAGGACTTGAACTCAGACCTGGGTCAAGCAAACCTAATAGACATTTACAGAACTCTCCACCCCAAATCCACAGAATATACATTCTTCTCAGCACCACATCGCACCTACTCTAAAATTGACCACATAATTGGAAGTAAATCACTCCTCAGCAAATGCAAAAGAACGGAAATCATAACAAACAGTCTCTCAGACCACAGTGCAATCAAGTTAGAACTCAGAATTCAGAAACTAACTCAGAACCGCACAGCTTCATGGAAACTGAACAACTGGCTCTTGAATGTTGACTGGATAAACAATGAAATGAAGGCAGAAATAAAGATGTTCTTTGAAACCAACGAGAACAAAGACACAACATACCAGAATCTCTGGGACACATTTAAAACAGTCTCTAGAGGAAAGTATATAGCAATAAATGCCCACATGAGAAGCAAGGAGAGATCTAAAATTGACACCCTATCATCAAAATTGAAACAGCTAGAGGAGCAAGATCAAAAAAACTCAAAACCTAGCAGAAGACAAGAAATAACTAATATCAGAGCAGAACTGAAGGAGATAGAGACACGAAAAACTCTTCAAAAAATCACTAAATCCAGGAGCTGGTTTTTTGAAAAGGTCAACAAAATAGACAGACCACTAGCCAGATTAATAAAAAAGAAAAGAGAAAATAATCAAATAAATGCAATAAAAAACGATAAAGGGGATATCACCACAGATTCCACAGAAACTCAAACCATCATCAGAGATTATTACAAACAACTCTATGCACATAAACTAGTAAACCTGGAAGAAATGGATAAATTCCTGGACACATGCATCCTCCCAAGCCTAAACCAGGAAGAAGTCGAAACCCTGAATAGACCAATAACAAGGTCTGAAGTTGAGGCATCAATTAAGAGCCTACCACCCAAAAAAAAGCCCAGGTCCAGATGGGTTCACAGCCGAATTATACCAGACATACAAAGAGGACCTGGTACCATTCCTTCTGAAACTATTCCAAACAATCCAAAAGAGGGAATCCTTCCTAAATCATTTTATGAGACCAACATCATCCTGATACCAAAACCTGGCAGAGACTCAGCAAGAAAAGAAAACTTCAGGCCAATATCCATGATGAACATAGATGCAAAAATCTTCAATAAAATACTGGCAAACCGATTGCAACAGCACATCAAAAAGCTTATCCACCATGATCAAGTAGGCTTCATCCCGGGTATGCAAGGCTGGTTCAACATACACAAATCTATAAACATAATCCACCACATAAACAGAACCAAAGACAAAAACCACATGATAATCTCAATTGATGCAGAGAAGGCCTTTGACAAAATTCAACAGCCCTTTATGCTAAAAACTCTCAATAAACTAGGTATTGACGGAACGTATCTCAAAATGATAAAAGCTATTTACGACAAACCAACAGCCAATATCATACTGAATGGGCAAAAACTAGAAGCATTCCCTTTGAAATCTGGCACTAGACAAGGATGTCCTCTCTCACCACTCCTATTCAATATAGTATTGGAAGTTCTAGCCAGAGCAATCAGGCAAGAAAAAGAAATAAAGGGTGTTCAAATAGGAAAAGAGGAAGTCAAACTGTCTCTATTTGCAGATGACATGATTGTATATCTAGAAGACCCCATCGTCTCGGCCCAAAATCTCCTGAAACTGATAAGCAACTTCAGCAAAGTCTCAGGATATAAAATCAATGTGCAAAAACCACAAGCATTCCTATACACCTATAACAGACTAAAAGACAGCCAAATCAAGAACCAACTGCCATTCACAATTGCTACAAAGAGAATAAAATACCTAGGAATACAACTAACAAGGAACATAAAGGACCTCTTCAAGGAGAACTACAAACCACTGCTCAATGAAATAAGAGAGGACACAAACAGATGAAGAAATATTCCATGTTCATGGCTAGGAAGAATCAATATTGTCAAAATGGCCATACTGCCCAAAGTAATTTACAGATTCAGTGCTATCCCTATCAAGCTACCAATGACCTTCTTCGAAGAACTGGAAAAAACCACCTTAAACTTCATATGGAACCAAAAGAGAGCCCACATAGCCAAGTCAATTCTAAGCAAAAAGAACAAAGCTGGAGGCATCACACTCCCAGACTTCAAACTATACTACAAAGCTACAGTAATCAAAACAGCATGGTACTGGTACCAAAACAGAGATATAGACCAATGGAACAGAACAGAGGCCTCCGACGCAACACAACACATCTACAACCACCCGATCTTTGACAAACCTGACAAAAACAAATAATGTGGAAGCGAGTCCCTGTTTAATAAATGGTGTTGGGAAAACTGGCTAGTCATGTGCAGAAAGCAGAAACTGGACCCCTTCCTGACACCTTGCACTAAAATTAACTCCAGATGGATTAAAGACTTAAACATAAGACCTAACACCATAAAAACCCTAGAAGAAAATCTAGGCAAAACCATTCAGGACATAGGCGTAGGCAAGGACTTCATGACTAAAACACCAAAAGCAGTGGCAACAAAAGCCAAAATAGACAAATGGGACCTAATCAAACTCCACAGCTTCTGCACAGCAAAAGAAACAGTCATTAGAGTGAATCGGCAACCAACAGAATGGGAAAAAATTTTTGCAGTCTACCCATCTGACAAAGGACTGATAACCAGAATCTACAAAGAACTGAAACAGATTTACAAGAAAAAAACAAACAAGCCCATTCAAAAGTGGGCGAAGGATATGAACAGACACTTTACAAAAGAAGACATACATGAAGCCAACAAACATATGAAAAAATGCTCATCATCACTGGTCATTAGAGAAATGCAAATCAAAACTACATTGAGATACCATCTCACGCCAGTTAGAATGGCGATCATTAAAAAATCTGGAGACAACAGATGCTGGAGAGGATGTGGAGAAATAGGAACGCTTTTACACTGTTGGTGGGAGTGTAAATTAGTTCAACCATTGTGGAAGACGGTGTGGCGATTCCTCAAGGACCTAGAAATAGAAATTCCATTTGATCCAGCAATCCCATTACTGGGTATATATCCAAAAGACTATAAATCGTTCTACTATAAGGACACATGCACACGAATGTTCATTGCAGCACAGTTTACAATGGCAAAGACCTGGAACCAACCCAAATGCCCATCGATGATAGACTGGACAGGGAAAATGTGGCACATATACACCATGGAATATTATGCAGCCATCAAAAACGATGAGTTCGTGTCCTTTGTAGGGACATGGATGAACCTGGAAACCATCATTCTCAGCAAACTGACACAAGAACAGAAAATCAAACACCGCATGTTCTCACTCATAGGCGGGTGTTGAACAATGCAAACACATGGACACAGGGAGGGGAGTATCATGCACTGGGGTCTGTCGGGGGAGAAAGGGGAGGGACAGTGGGGGGGTGGGGAGGTGGGGGAGGGATAGCATGGGGAGAAATGCCAGATATAGGTGATGGGGAGGAAGGCAGCAAATCACACTGCCATGTGTGTACCTATGCAACAATCTTCCATGTTCTTCACATGTACCCCCAAACCTAAAATGCAATAAAAAAAAAATGTAAAATTTAAAAAAAATAAAAAAATAAAAATAAAAATAAATAAAAAAAAGATTTTTGCATCAATGTTCATCATGGATATTGGCCTGAAATTTTCTTTTTTTGTTGTGTCTCTGCCAGGTCTTGGTATCAAGTTGATTCTGGTCTCATAAAATGAGTTAGAGAGATTCCCTCTTTTGGATTGTTTGGAATAGTGGTATTCCAAATAGTTTGGAATACCACTCAGAAGAAGTGGTACCAGCTCCTGTTTGTACATCTGGTAGAATTTGGCTGTAAACCCATCTGGACCTGGGTTTTTTTGGTTGGTAGGCTATTAATTGCTGTCTCAACTTCAGACCTTGTTATTGGTCTATTCAGGGATTCAACCTCTTCCTAGTTTAGTCTTGGGAGGGTTTACATGTCCAGGAATTTATCCATTTCTTCCAGATTTGCTGGTTTATGTGCATAGAGTTGTTTGTAGTAATTTCTGATGGTAGGTTGTATTTCTGTGGAATCAGTGGTGATATCCTGTTTATCATTTTTTATTGCATGTATTCCATTCTTCTCTCTTTTGTATTAGTCTGGCTAGCAGTCTATCTATTTTGTTGATCTTTTCAAAAAACCAGCTTCTGGATTCATTGATTTTTTTGAAGGGATTTTTGTGTCTCTATCTCCTTCAGTTCTGCTCTGATCTTAGTTATTTCTTGTCTTCTGCAAACTTTTGAATTTGTTTGATCTTGTTCCTCTAGTTCTTTTAATTGTGATGATAGGGTGTCGATTTTAGATCTTTCCTCACTTCTCATGTGGGCATTTAGTGCTATAAATTTCCATCAAGACACTGCTTTAAATGTGTCCCAGAGATTCTGGTATGTTGTGTCTTTGTTCTCATTGGTTTCAAAGAACATATTTATTTCTGCCTTCATTCCATTATTTATCCAGTTGTCATTCAGGAGCAGGTTTTTCAGTTTCCATGTAGTTGTGTGGTTTTGAGTGAGTTTCTTAATCCTGAGTTCTAATTTGATTGCACTGTGGTCTGAGAGACTGGTTGTTACGATTTTCATTCTTTTGGATGTGAAGGACATCTTCAAGGAGAACTACAAACCACTGCTCATGGAAATAAGAGTGAAAACAAATAGATGGAAAAACATTCCATGCTCATGGACAGGAAGAATCAACATCATGAAAAATGTCCATAATGCCCAAAGTAATTTATAGATTCAATGGTATATCCATCAAACTACCACTGACCTTCTTCACAGAACTGGAAAAAAACACATTAAACTTCATATGAAACTAAAAAAGAGCCCTCATAGCCAAGAGATCCTACACAAAAAGAACAAAGCTGGAGGCATCACTCTACCAGACTTCAAACTATACTAAATGGCTACAGTAATCAAAACAGCATGGTACTGGTACCAAAACAGAGATATAGACCAATGGAACAGAACAGAGTCCTTGGAAGTAATACCACACATCTACAACCATCTGATCTTTGACAAACCTGATGAAAACAAGCAATGGGGAAAGGATTTCCTATTTAATAAATGGTGTTGGGAAAATTAGCTAGCCATGTGCAGAAAGCTGAAACTGGACCCCTTCCTTACACCTTATACAAAAATTAACTCCAGATGGATTAAAGACTTAAACATAAGACCTAAAACCATAAAAACCCTAGGGAAAAAAACGTAGGCAATATCATTCAGGACATAGGCATAGGCAAGGATTTCATGACTAAAACACCAAAAGCAATGGCAACAAAAGCCAAAATAGATTAATGGAATCTAATTAAACTTAACAGCTTCTGCACAGCAAAAGAAACAATCATTATAATGAACCAGCAACCAATAGAATGGTAAAAAAAATTTTGCAATCTACCCATCTGACAAAGGGCTAATATTCAGAATCTACAAAGAGCTTCAACAAATTTACAAGGGGAAAAAAAAACCACCAAAAAGTGAGTGAAGGATATGAACAGATGCTTTTCAAAAGAAGACATTTATATGGTCAACAAACATATGAAAAAATGCTCATCATCACTGGTCATTAGAGAAGTGCAAATCAAAACCACACTGAGATACCATCTCACATCAGTTAGAATGGCAGTCATTAAAAAATCTGGAGACAACAGATGCTAGAGAGGATGTGGAGAAATAAGAATGCTTTTACACTGTTGGTGGGAGTGTAAATTAGTTCAACCATTGTGGAAGACAGCGTGGCAATTCCTCAAGGATCTAGAAATAGAGATACCATTTGACCCAGCAATCCCATTACAGGATATATACCCAAAGGATTATAAATCATTCTATTATAAAGACACAGGTACACATATATTCATTGCGGCACTGTTTACAATAGCAAAGACTTGGAACCAAACCAAATGCTCATCAATGATATCTGGATAAAGAAAATGTGGTACATATACACCATGGAATACTATGCAGCCATAAAAAAGGATGAGTTCATGTCCTTTGCAGGGACATGGATGAAGCTGGAAACCATCTTTCTCAGCAAACTGACACAAGAACAGAAAACCAAACACCGCATGTTCTCTCTCGTAAGTGGGTGTTGAACGATGAGAACACATGGACACAGGGAGGGAAACAACACACACTGGGATTTGTTGGAGGTGGTCTAGAGGAGGGATAGCAGTGGGTGAGGAGATTGGGGAGGGTTAACATTAAGATGAATACTTGATGTAGATGACGGGGGCATAGATGCAGCAAACCACCATGGCATGTGTATACCTATGTAACAATCCTGTACAATCTGCACATGTACCCCAGAACTTAAAATATAATTAAAAAAAAAGAAAAAGAATGAAGTTTATAAGCTCACTGAGAATGTAAAATATTGCATGCTACATTGGTTTGAACTTTTTCTGTTTTATATCACTTATTAGTCAAAGACTGCATAACTTGGAAAAACTTAAAGTCTAGTAAGTATTTGAATTCTACACACTTCTTTGATTTCCAATTTTCTAAAATTTCTTCCAAACCTTTCTCAGAATTGACTACTTTCTCATATTCAGTCTATGAGAAGAATTCCTGCTTAATTCTGGCCATTTCTATAGTCTCTAGACCTGTATCTGTCACTGTTATAGTCATGATTGTTTTGTAGTAATACATACATGATCTCCTGTCATAGAGATACAGTTATATATGTGCTCATGTTCTCCCCCTATTTTATATATTTTGTCCATCTTCTTTATTAGATCATAACTCTATTGTGATGAAAATCATATCTATAGTTGCATCTTTTGAAACTTTCCACAGATCCTGGCAAAGCACTCCACCCATTGTAGCTACTTCATAAACACTGGCTCATTGCCTGAAGAAAGCAATTGACAACTCAGTCATAAAGAACTCACAGTGGTGCATAAATTTATCCGTTTAATTGTTTATGTTCCTGTAAGAGGTGATGTATAAAACTATTTTCTAATATTAGGTGAAATAGGCTCTTACAATCATTCAAGAAAAAAAAATATATTATTTACATTTGTGGTTGCCTAATTTTGTAGTAGTAGGCTTTGCAGTATATAAAAGTTAAACTTGCATGAATGATATTGGAAAGGAATGTATTCTATTTGTCAGAATTTCCTTAATTTGCTTCTTTCCTTACTGAACTATTTGAGATCTGTTACGTCAATTTGGGAGACATATATCGACAATAATATGTTATAAGAGCATTTTCTAAAATAATACAAAAATGCAAAATAGTAGGATGGATTTGTTGGAGAAAGAACAGACTTTGAATCTGGATATTTCTGGGTTCAGATCTTGGCCCTGCCACTTACTCATTACATGACCTTGCATGTGTCACTTCCCCTCTCAAAGTCCTGGTTATTTCAACTGTGAAATGGAATAAAAAAATCTACCACACAGTGTTGTTATGGGGATTGAATGAGTCAGAATCCATAAAACGTTGAGTATAGATAGTGCAAACAATTGCCTAGCTAATATTTTTATTAAATTTTCTTCTATAACAGCTTCCTTTTTTTTTTTTTTTTTTTTTTTTTTTTTACAGATATTGGCTGCTAGAATGGGATATAGTGGGAGGAAGAAATTATGAAAATCTCTTGGGTGATCAGGTAGCTGCTGCAACAGGTAGCAACATTCCTCCCCCCAGTTTCTCCCCCTCTACCTCACTATAAACAAGGCTTTTCAGCAACAGCAGTCTCCTGGAAAAAGCAAACAGTATAGTGCCCAGTACAACATTTATTTGTGTAGTGTTCCTCCCTTTTTACATAATATTTTCATTTTCCACTCTGTTTACATAATACTTTCATTTTCAAACAAAAGAAAGGTTATAGCAACCAACATCTGGGCATTGCCTTCCAACATCTTCAATAATCATTAAGAGACTCAGCAGTCTCAAGTCTGTTTAATCTCACCTCCCCTCCCCGCAGATACAGTCTCTCCTCACTATGATCCAGCCCCAAGACTTGTCTCGAGAATTCTTCTCTTAGGGTTTAGCCTTGGGCCTGTCTTTCCACATTGAAGAGCATTCTGGCATACCCCATTTCCTAAAGTTAAATCCTTTGCTATGGCTCCCATGGCCTTCTATAATCTAAAAACTCATCTTGTTTTCTACTGTACACTGTTGCTACACTCTATTGGGGTCAAAGAGAGTTATTGATCAATCTTGAATATGCCCTAAACCACATGCCTTAATTATGGCTCTTCTCTCTACCTAATACACCAAATTTCCATTTATAACTATTAAAAACCTATCCCTTCTTTAAAATCCAATTAACAGATCTTACTTTCTTTGGCTTAATCTACTTAAAACTCACTCTTTTCTTCTCTTCATCACCCGAGCAGTTGCTCACCATTTAAATTCCAACTGTGAGAGTTTTATCCTCTCTGGAGTCCCCTAAGATAAATTTCCCCATGTCTCTAACTTCAGGTAGAAGCAATCACTGCACTAAATTACTTGTTACCCATTCCCTTTGCAGTCTTTCTTGATAATGCTTTGCTGGTCTCACTTGCTCATCTCTCCCCCGTTAGACTCCATGTCCTTCAGGAGAAGGTTCTGTATGCCCAACACACACCAATGATTCCTCTATGTCCCTAAATGCATTTGCTGAATGAATGAACTCCTTCATGAAAACTGCACTGTTCTTTCCCCGATTTCATCCAAATACACATATTTTCTCTCTGTGGCACAACAGCTCTCCGTACCTCTATAACTGGACATAACCACATTATTCCTTGACGTGTGATGTCCTGGTCTTTTCCTTCTTACTAGATAACAAAATCCTTGAGACAAACAACAGGATGTTTCTCAAGGAGACACTCAAGCCTACCACAGTTTTTCAGATAGGAGGTGTTTAGTGAGTATGAACAGCTTTGTAACTCTTTAAACTACATCAGAAAGGCCATCAGAAGAGCGTGACTCATGCTTGCTCTTTGAAGAGACAGTACTACCATTCTCAAAAGTTTATGTAACTTAAATCAAATTTGTTAATCCCTAAAATAACACAACAGATCCACCAAAATTATTCAGACCAGAAGGTGGAAACTGGCTAGCAGTGAAAGAATAATGCACCCTTATTATAAAGCAATAGATAGAGCAGTGAGTAGGATTAACTTTATAGAGTTCTTTACCACTATCAATTAGTATTACCACATCTTCCAGTGTTTCAAAAGAAAACTAAAATACGTATTTTATATAATATCTCCCCAGTTTTTTTAATGTTGGTAACCAATTCACCTTAAAAGAATAAAAAAAACACAGTACAATCCAAATTTAATACATCTGTGGGTCAGGTAAGGCCTATAAGCTGTAACATACATGAGGCCAACAAACATATGAAAAAATGCTCATCATCACTGGTCATTAGAGAAATGCAAATCAAAACTACATTGAGATACCATCTCGCGCCAGTTAGAATGGTGATCATTAAAAAATCTGGAGACAACATATGCTGGAGAGGATGTGGAGAAATAGAAACACTTTTACACTGTTGGTGGGAGTGTAAATTCGTTCAACTATTGTGGAAGACAGTGTGGCGATTCCTCAAGGACCTAGAAACAGAAATTCCATTTGACCCAGCAATCCCATTACTGGGTATATATCCAAAGGATTATAAATCGTTCTACTATAAGGACACATACACACGGATGTTCATTGCAACACAGTTTACAATAGCAAAAACCTGGAACCAACCCAAATGCCCATTGATGATAGACTGGACAGGGAAAATGTGGCACATATACACCATGGAATATTATGCGGCCATCAAAAACGATGAGTTTGTGTCCTTTGTGGGGACATGGATGAACCTGGAAACCACCATTCTCAGCAAACTGACACAAGAACAGAAAATCAAACACCGCATGTTCTCACTCATGGGCGGGTGTTGAACTGTGAGAACACATGGGCACAGGGAGGGGGAGCATCACACACTGGGGTCTGTCGGGGGAAATAGGGGAGGGACAGCGGGGGGTAGGGGGTTGAGGAGAGATAGCATGGGGAGAAATGCCAGATGTAGATGATGGGGAGGAAGGCAGCAAATCACACTGCCATATGTATACCTATGCAACAATATTGCATGTTCTTCACATGTACTCCAAAACCTAAAATGCAATTAAAAAAAAAAAGCTGTAAAATTTCCTGATTTGTGGATTGTTTGTAATACCTTCTAGTTATCGAAAGTTCATTTTCAGTAACACCCTGTGCTAGGAATTTTGCATTAATTATACAATTAAATTTGCCTTCCTATAATCTGGATATCATTGATCTGGATTACATTAAGATCCACTTTACAAATGAGGAAACCAAGACACTGGGAGATTTAAGTTATACACATCAGATGATGTTATCAAACAGGTCACTCTCCCTTGAGAAAACTAGGATTTTTGACCAACTGCAATGTAAAAATGACTTTGAATCATGCACACTTCCAAGCATGTTATTATTTTACTTCTTCTCCCCATGATCTCCAAAATACCGGATCAAAACAAAACCAAGGTTGAGAACTTCTTCTCTAGAAAATAAAAGTAAGTAAAATTGCTAAAATTTGCTATATACTTACATATACGAAAATCTTACTTTAAGGTTACAACTATTGGTGTTTCAAAAGACAGGTCTCTATAAAAATTGCATAGAAAAACAGCTTAAATATCTTTATCCAAATGTGAGATTAAAGCCAGGAAGAATATAAAGAAGCAGGGGTGAAGACAAGAATGACAGCACAGGCATTTGGGAAAGATTAAAACTAGTAAGCACTGCATTCAGAAAACTCTGTTGACTACCGACTATATTCAAAGGTATATTCAAGGAGTTATTTTAACAGCCTAGAGGAGAAATTATGATGTCAGATTTGAGAGACACTTCAGACCTGGAATTAATAGGAACTGATGACTAATTAGAAGTGGGGGGGTACTTGAGAGAGGGAGTAATCAGTGATGATAACTTAGAGAGCAGGGGGAGGATGGTGTTGTCATTAATTAAGATAAGGAAACAGGGAAAAGAGCAAAACTTGGTGTAGAGTAAATAATGGAGTATAGGGACAATGAAAGAGGGTTCCAGACGGCACAGTGAAGTGGATAGTTGGCACACAGTAAGACAAGAGCCAGGCAGAAGAGGGTGAGTTGGATGAAGATGAGATGGCATTGATAGCCTAGGAGGGAACAGGAGACCAGGCATCCTTGTCTCCTAACTCATTTTCATGAGTCACAAGAACAGTCTGAAAATTACCAAATGGCCTGGAGAGACATGATAATGATGGAATAGGGCAGCGCACTAAAGTTCAGTTCCAATATTCCAAATGGTACCATGCTGTCACAGTTCAGTGGCTTCAACTCCACTGAATCAATGCTTGTTATTTACGACGTAAGCAAGGCCATTGAGTTTTCAAATTGTGCTTTGCAAAGCCCTAAGGATTTTATAGAGGGCTTTAGGGTCCACAGAACACTGAAGGGATTGAGTTCTGGGTTCCATCCTAATCCAATCAGTGAAATTTTCTCAATTTTTTTTTGTATGTTGAGCTTGTTAGTTAAAGGCTCCTGATAAAAAGAATTCCATTGCTTTACAAATAAAAAGCTTAAAAATAACTGAGGAATCTTATCCAATTTGGAAGTTCATCTGAAGTTTTTTTTGCATTATAAAGTAATGATGTTTATAAATCACAGTCGTTTCAAGATATCCTACTAATAATGCCACTCCTGCTAACATTTCTAGTTGCATTCTTGAGTAGGAGAAAAAGACTGAAGATATTTCTAACGTGACAGGAGTTTTACAAAACCCAGCTACACCCATGGGAATGTGTTGTTTATGTGAAAGTCATCCTTCATAAGTGTTAATAGAAATAAATGTTGAGAGCTGGCCATCCTGATGATAGCCAAGTCCTTAAAAGCTGGAGAATGTCTGACTCCCTAACTTCCAACCCAGGACCGAGGATGGATGGATGGATCACTGAAGGGTCAAAGGTCCCTTTTAAGGACCACAAGTCAAAGCTGTGGACAACAGAGTTGCATTTAAGGGCCACATGGAAATAAAGGGACAAATCAAGCTTAAATCTATTCAGAAAAGCCAAACCAAAGCAACAAAAATCTAGCATGAAAAAGCAGGAAGTAATGTAAGTAGAAGTAAGGCTGACGGTGATGAAAAAGGAAATCACATCAAAGCAAATTTAGTTCTATATGCGTGTCCATGGGAATGCTGTTATCTTAAACAGTTGGAGAAGGCAAATAGATGTCCCAATTCTGCCTCAAAGAGCATTAATTCTTCAAGCCTCAGCAACAATGGCTTCCTAAAACCAGTCTCAACTTAGACGATAATTCATGGGAAGTTTTGAATGAGCAAAAAGAAGAGAAATACATTTTATAAGATTTGATTAACAGTATAATTTTACTATATCCTTTGTATCTACATTGGTGGTTGTTTCCATGTGCCTGTCTCAGCCATATCCTATAGGCATATGAGATTTGCAAAGTAAATAAAGACTTGAGGCAGGAAACAGTCCAGGAAAAATAATAGGTTGACTGGCCATCAGGAGCTGAAACTGAATTGGCTATCAGGACAAAAATATAAAAATCAGAAGCAGCATCTTTGGGGAGCAAGTCATTGCGTACACCATAAAGACAGTCCCCTAGAAATGCAGTTGTAAGAGGGCATGACACAGTAATAGATCCACTCAGCAGATAGTTTCAGCAGTCAATGACCACAGAGAAGGAGTTCTCTGGAGAGTTAAAGAGATAGGATTTTGTACAGCAAACAGACCGATACTCTTTCAATTCTAGATTTGTACTAGGTTTTTAAGCCTGTTCGTAAGAACCAATGTAGAAACACCAGAACCTGCTTCTCCTTGTTATTTTAAGACATTCCTGCTCTTCCTTGTCATAACTCCTTCATTCATTTGCCTGATAATAAAACTATTATAACAATTTAATACTATCATTAATAATGTATAGGATACTATTATTGCTAGTCATTATATTAAACTTTTAAAATATATTAATTTAGCCTTCATAAGAAACCAGTGCTGTTATTATGAATGATGGTACCAATGAGTGTCTTTAACATATACATAACACACACCAACAACCACCATCTCATACATAAAACACCATTACCCATTCCTGACTCTTTGATATGGACAATTGACATTTTTTAAAAGTGCTATGCAAGCTCAGTGTAAAGCTCCTCTTTCAGCCAGATTGCCAGCACAGTCTCTTCTAAAAGGAAATTCTGGAACTATCTTTGATTATTATGCCTGCAGATGAGGAAATAAAGCTCAGAGAAGTTCAGACCACACAACCAGGATTCAAATCCACAGAGCACTGATCACAGAGTATACACTCTTAGTGTCTATATGCCTTACAGGAACCCAGAGAAAATGGGAATTTTATGAAACTATTAGCCAAAAATCTATAGCCTGCAGATTTTACACTTTATACTAATTACTTCTTCTAATTAAACTTTGTACTGTTTGTGTGTGCTAAGGCCTTTGTGATGTTTAATACCGAGTGTCAACTTGGCTGGGTTGAAGGATTCAAAGTATTGATCCTGGGTGTGTCTGTGAGGGTGTTGCCAAAGGAGATTAACATTTGAGTCAGTGGGCTGGGAAAGGCAGATCCACCCTTAATCCGAGTGGGCATTATCTAATCAGCTGCCAGCAAGGCTAGAATATAAAGCAGGTAGAAAAATGTGAAAAGACTATACTGGCCTACCCTCCCAGCCTGCATCTTTCTCCCATGCTGGATACTTCCTACCCTTGAACATTGTACTCCAAGTTCTTCAGTTTTGGGACTGCAACTGGCTCTCCTTGCATCTCAGCTTGCAGATGGCCCATTGTGGGACCTTGTGATCATGTAAGTTAATACTTAACAAATTCCCCTTTATACATATATCCTATTAGTTCTGTCTCTCTAGAGAACCCTAAAGGGATTCATTTAGGCTACATACAGTCCTAATACAGTCTTTTAGGCTACAAGACACAAGCACTATCAGTTTAACCGTGTAGTAGGAATTGGTTGCAAGGATGTACAAGGAAATGGACAACGCAGAAACCTATTTTACTAGCCACTCAGTTTGCCCTCATGGACCTGGTAAGTTATTCATCCCCATTCAGAAAACAATAGACATCCACATTTTCAGAGACCTTATAGTGTTTATGTGTCATTCCTCAAAATAGTCATGAGCTGTCAACTCATTCTTGTGACTAAGTTTCCTTCTGTCCCAGCCTCTCTTCAATATGGTTGTCCTACGGGTGCCTAATTGTTCTCCTGCTGTGTGCCTCACCTTATAAACTCCAAAAGAGAAAGGATTCAGTTTGGTTGGTAGGTCAATATACAAACTGAAATCCCTTATGTTATGCCATGAAGCATTGAGAAAAGTCTCTTACATGAAGGACCAAGATTTAAAAATAGAACTATCATATGATCCAGCAATTCTATATTGGGTATATATCAAAAGGAAATGAAATCAGGATGTTGAAGAGATGTCTGTAATCCTGCGTTCATTGGAGTGTTATTCACAATACCCAAGATACAGAATCAAACTGTTTATCAATAGATAAATTAATAAAGAAAATAGAATATATAATTGTCTCTCAAATCCCTCAAGGATACCAAAATCCTCAGATCAAGTCCCTTATATAAAATGGCATAGTATTTGCATATAACCTACACATAACCTTTTATATACTTTAAATCACCTCTAGATTACTTTAATACCTAATATAATGTAAATACTATGTAAATAGCTGTTATATAGTATTGTTTTTGATTTGTGTTTTCTATTGCTGTAAAATTTTTTTACTGTTTTTAATCCAAAGTTGGTTGCATTTGCAGATGCAGAACTTGTGGATATGGAAGACCAACTGTATATACACACTGGAATAACATTCAGCTTTAAAAGAAGAAAATCTTGTTATTTGCAACAACATGGATGAACCTGGAGGACATTATGTTCAGTTAAATAAGCCAAGTGCAGAAAGACAAATACTGCATGATCTCATTTATACGTGAAATCTATAAAAGTCAAACTCATGGAAGAGGTAGGGAGTAAGAAGGGCAGAAATGGGGAGAAGTAGGTTAAAGGACATAAAATTTCAGCTAGACAGGAAGAATAAGTTCAAGAGATCTATTGTACAATGGTGACTGTGGTTAATAATCATATATACTTGAAAATTTCTTTAAAAGGAGATTTTAAATATTCTTGCCACAAACAGCTGATACTTTTGTGAGGTAATGCATATGTTGAGTCACTTGATTTAGCCATTCCACAATGTACACATATTTCAAAACATCATGTTATATACCATGAATGTTTACAAATTTTTTAAAAGAAAGAACAAATAGAGGAAAGAAACTTGGAAGGACTGTGCGAGGAAAAGAAAACCTCAAAAATGTATTAATATTTTTATAGAAAAAAAAGAAAAAATGTGCCTATGAAACAAGAATAGGATGGCATAAAAAAGAATACTCAGAAACCAAAAAGAAGCTTTTGAAAGAAATTAAAAGATGGTAGTAGAATTATAGTGCATAAGCCAAGAGTAAAAATAAAATTGAATACTAAAAAATATTCAATTAATCCAAAGAAGGCAGAAAAACATGAAAAATGAACAATTATTAGATGAACAAATAGAAAACCAATGGCATAATGGTGTATTTAAACCCAACCAGATAAATAATTATATTAAATGAAATGATCTAAACATTCCACTTAAAAAGCAGAGGTTGTCAGTCTGTATGAAGAATAAAAACACAACCATATGCTATGCAAAAGAAGTCACTTTAAATATAAAAATAGGTTAAAAGTAAAAGGATGCCGGGCGCAGTGGCTCACGCCTGTAATCCCAACACTTTGGGAGGCCGAGGCAGGCAGATCACGAGGTCAAGAGATCGATACCATCCTGGCCAACATGGTGAAACTCCGTCTCTACTAAAAATACAAAAAAAAATTATCTGGGCATGGTGGCGTGCACCTGTAGTCCCAGCTACTCGGGAGGCTGAGGCAGGAGAACTGCTTGAACCTGGGAGGCGGAGGTTGCAGTGAGCTGAGGTCGTGCCACTGCACTACAGCCTGGTGCCTAGTGACGGAGTGAGACTCTGTCTCAAAAAAAAAAAAGTAAAAGGATATAAAAGATGTACAATAAAACCCTGCAAAGGAACATGAAGAAACATTCTGGTATAATTGAAATGTTCATGTACTGATTGAGTATACATGGTCAAACCATATTAAACTGTACCCTTAAATAAGTGTGTTTTGTTTGTATAAATTATACCTCTATAAAGTTAATGTTTAAAAATTTTTAAAATGATCATAGAAATTTAAAACAACAGAAAGACTAAAAGAAATAATATCCAGGCACAGTGGCTCAAGCTTGTACTGCCAACACTTCGGGAGACCCAGGCAGGAGGACTGCTTGATCCCAGAAGTTTGAGGCCAGCCTGAGCAATATGTCAAAACCCTCTCTCTACAAAAAAATAAAAAATAAAAAAATTAGCCAGGCATGGTGGTGCATTCCTGTGGTCCCAGCTACTCAGGAACCTAAGGCAGGAGGCTCACTTGAGTCCAGGAGGTCAAGGCTATAATGAGCCATGTCGTGGCACCACTGCACTCCAGCCTGGGTGACAGAGCAAAATGCTCTCTCAAAACACACACATGGATACAGACACACACACATAGAGAGAAAATAAGGAAACCCCCTCAGAAAGTAGGAAAAGGACAGAAGTAGTAAGTAGTAGAACAAAAATAGGAAAATCAGAGAATTAACTTAGGAAATCCAATTGCAATGTAATAGGCATGTTTCAAAAGATCATGTTGAGGGATAAAATTAAAAACAAGTTTGAAAAATGTGAACATAATTGAAGACAGGTTTCCAGAGTGAATGCTGAGCACAATGGATGAAAACAGCCCCACATTAGTGCACATTATTATAAGACTTCAGGACATGAGAAATAAGAGAAGTTACCAAAAAAAAAAATCCAGAAAGAATAGGTTTTACATACAAACAATCCAAAATAATGATGGCATTTTGGATTCTCATTAACAACAGTTGAAGTTATGAAATAACAACAGAGCAACATCTTTAAACTTGTGAGGGAAAATGATTTGCCACCTAGAATTTCATATCCAGCAAAACTATCAATTAAATGTGAAGATGGGATAAATACCTTTAAACGTATACAAGTCTCAAACAAATTATCTCCCATCTTTCATTCTCCAGAGCCTACTAAAGAATGTGATCCACTAAAATGGGAAAGTAAATGAAAAGAAAGACTCAGAACTGAAGAAACAAAAGTTCTAACACAAGAAAGAAAGAGAAGAAACTCCCAGGATGAGATCCGAGGGGGATAGCTGTGCAGCAGGTCTTTAAAGTTGCCATGTAAATTTGAATGAATTAGAAGTTTTCAGGAAAGTTATCTCCAAAATTGAAACTGAGAGAATATTTCTTGTGTTAATACAAGATTTAGACAATGGGGGTGAGGGGATGGTTGGGGTTGAATTTGTAATAAATACATAAAAAGAACTATCATAGAGGAAGATCATTTTTCATCTCCAAAAAACAAAGTATTGCCAAGGGTCTTAGTCCATTTTCATACTGCTATCAAGAAATACCTAAGACAGGGTAACTTATAAAGAAAAAGAGGTTTAATGGAATCACAGTTCCACATAGCTGAGAAGGCCTCACAATCATGGCAGAAGGTGAAGGAGGAGCAAAGGCATGTCTTACATGGTGGCAGGCAAGAGAATGTGTGATATCGTGAGACTTATTCACTATCATGAGAACAACACCGGAAAACCCACCCCCATTATTCAATTACCTTCGACTGGGTCCCTCCCATGACATGTGGGGATTATGGGAGCTACAATTAAAGATGAGATTTGGGTGGGACACAAAACCATATCATCAAGAAAAATAATCATAGAGTATAATACATTACTCAAGTGTAACCAGCATTTGTATAGAGATATTTATTTAAATGTTAAATACAAATCCAAACAAATGCTTAAATATCATAAAACTATATTGAGAGGATGAGACAATGGATGGATGAGAAGTATGTCTGTGCATTTGGGGGTGGACGGGGAGGCAGCTGAAAGAACTGAACCTTCACCTTTCATTGTGGGAAAGCAGTAAATAAAGGCTAAAATTGAAAAAACCAGAAATAGAAATACATTAAAGTTATTTAGAGATGTCCAGATATTAAGCATCAATGAAAATATCTAAAAATAAACAAAAGTGCTTATCTCTGGGTAATGAGCAATGTGGGAGGCATAAGTGACTGGTGTTTATCTTAATGACCCTCATAGAACTATTTGACTCTCTGAACAATGTGAATATAGTATTTTTATATGAAAATTTTAGGCTAGTTATAGTGGTTCACACCTGTAATCCCAACAGTTTGGGTGGCCAAGTTGGGTGAATCACTTGAGGCCAGGAGTTCAAGACCACCCTGGCCAACATGGCAAAACCCCATCTTTACTGAATATACAAAAAATTAGCCAGGCATGGTGGCACACATCTATAATCCCAGCTACTTGGGAGGCTGAGGCGAGAGAATTGCTTGGACCCAGGAAGCAGATGTTGCAGTGAGCTGAGATCACACCACTGCACACCAGCCTGAGAAGCTCTGTCTCAAAAAACAAAAAGAAAAGAAAAGAAAAGAAAAGAAAATTTTAATTTAGGAAAATACGAAGAAAGCCTTAAAAAGTTATTTTTTAACAATGCCAAAGCAAACTGAGAGACCCATATTTGGACAGAGTTATAGAAGTGGATTCCACATTGCTTCTCTCTGAACTCCTCCCTCATTCCTTTCCTTGAGTGGAGGTAGCACATAAAAATATGACTAGCCACAGTAATGCAGGTTCCCTCATAAGTAGTTACAGTACTTATGAGATTGACACAGGACTTCCTCTGAAGGGCTCAGCTGCTGAACAGAGAATATTAAGCATGGAATATTTTAATACTATGAAATTAAAAAACAAGGCAAAGGTATGGAAAGAAAAATAAGAATGAGAGATTACAAAGCAAATTAAATCAAATCTTCATTAGAATATAATTAAGACCAAGCCTTGAATAATTCTGTAGCTTCCCCAGGATGCTAATGACAGAAATTAGTAGTGTTATTAGCTTTTTCGTGAACCATTTCCACCATATGTCAGTATTTGTCACTTCTGCCATTTGTTTTGCTAAAAACATCCAAACACCCTTTGAGAGTCCAAAGTGATCAAAAACCAGCCTATATCACTTCATTCTACTAAGATGACTCAACTCTAGTTAGGGAAATATGTCATCACGCCCACCTGTGGCTTGATCGCTTTCACTTGTGGTTTGCTCGGCCCTTAGGAAGGTCAAATACTAACTTAAAATAATCTGGCTTAGTCCTGGATTCCTGGAACTTTTCTTTCTAATTCAGTCTCTACTGGACATTCAGGCATGGCCTTGTGGAAAACTGAGAACCTGTTTATAATATTAACTCTTTGGGCTAGAAATTTGGCTACTATTTAATAGAAGTGGCTTAAATATATTAGCCAGAGGAAAGAACTTCATCCCATTTTCATTATGAGCTGGTCTGATGATCTGCTTCAGAATTCCTTTTTCTATAGATTTTTTTTTAAAGTAGGATGTGGAAAAAGATGGCAATAGTGATGATTAATTTTATTCTAACTTTAAGATATGAGTATAGAAAAGAGTTTAGTCAGAAAGTATATGACATTAATTCCCTTTTATTGGGTACTTTCTCTGTGTTGGCCGCTGTGTTAGACCCTTTATATAATATGATTTCTCATTCTCAAGATAACTCCTCAAGATAGCTATTATATCTGCAATTTACAGATGAGCACACCAAGGCTCCAAGTAATGCAGCCTCCCCTAGATCTCCAAACAAGCCACGGAAGCAGTGTGACCTGCTCAACTCCCACCTTCCCTGGGTCGATGTATAATATTTTCCACTGCCTTGGAAGGAGGCATGTCCTGATAATGGTGAATTATATCTACCTTATGGAGTTGTTTCAAAGATAAAATAAATAAAAGAAAATAATACAACTAAAGCACTGAGACCAGTGCCCTCAACATAAGAGTGTTCAGTCCATGTTAGCTCTGTATGTGATTGTTACTGTCAGTAGATATTCAATAAGCTAGAAACATTGACTTCTTTTTATTTTCTCTTCTCCACTGGTGAAAAGGAAGAGAGAGATCAATATGCCTTTAAGTGGAAAGAAATGGTCCCAGGATTCGAGAGATTTCAGTAAAAGCTTTTACTCCAAGAGATCTTCTCTGCTAATCAGTGCACAGTTCCCATTAGACAGAGCTTGTTGTGGAAGTCACAACCTGAGTATGTAGCAGAAGTTGATACCTAATATGAAATCTACTTTCCTGACTAGCTCAGTCCTTTGGTAAGATGCAGTACTGAAGGGTGTGCACTGCTACCTGTGAGTTGCCAGACCAGCATCATAAATAAAGGGATGCTTATTGAAACTATTTACTCTAGCTCATTCCCTCCTCTCACACAGGGACTGAGAAGAGGGCTCCCCTCTCAATGTGGTTTGCATGCATTTCTGACACCCTTCTATTAGCCTACTCACAGCACTGTTCTGCTTGGTTGTAAACACAACACCGACCTTACTTCTAGCAGATGATGGGTTGCAGCTATTAAGTGCTTTAACATGATTCCTCCCATCAAGAGCCTCTCATAATGCTGCTTTATACCCCCCACCAATTACCATCTCACATGATGTACTAACCTTGCATTTTCCCTGCAGCTTCCTTCACACATTCCCACACGATATTCCTAAGATTCATATAAATTCCTTCCCTTCCTCCTCTCCCAACAAACACCACCCCATTAGAGGTGATTTTTTCCCCCACCTGAGCAACTCTACACCTGGGTCTTTAATTAAATCTTGACTGCTTTCCTGAGTCTATTCCCCATCTCCCACAGCTGGGGCTGTTGGCTGCCACACAGCTGCTGTAAGGCTGCTGGCTCATCTCCTTCTCCTTTTCTTTCTCTTTAGGCCTCTCTTGAATTCTTGGGGTTTTGTTGTTGTTGTTTTGTTTTGTTTTGTTTTGTTGAGACAGGGTCTCACTCTGTCACCCAGGCTGGAGTGCAGTGGCACAATCTTGGCTCACTGCAACCTCCACCTTTCAGGCTCAAGTGATTCTCATGCCTCAGCCTACTGAGTAGCTGGGACTACAGGTGCCTGCCATTGTGCATGGCTAATTTTTGTATTTTTAGTAGAGACAGGGTTTCCCTATGTTGGCCAGGCTGGTCTTGAACTCCCAACCTCAGGTAATCCTCCCGCGTTGGCCTTCCAAAGGCTGGGATTATAGGCGTGAGCCACTGCATCCAGCCTCTTAAAGTCTCTTCAAACAATAATGTCAGAGGGTAGTTTTTTTGTTCTTCTCCCCCATTTGTTTGCCACATGAAAGATAAAATGAAGTCTGTAAATCTGGAAAACAACACTTTGTTACTCATCACTCCGCACAACTATTCACCATAATCCTGACAGCATATGAATGCACATAGGTATAATTCTATTATGAAGCAGCATTACATTAGTGCCCCTCATAAGACACACATGTGTATACAGTCGTTCATTCATATATGAATCCATCTGATAAAAATGCTAGTCTTGCCTAAGTGCTGGCCACTGTGGTAAACATGAGATACAAAGGTGAACCACACAGGAACTGAATCAGAGGAGGAAGGGACAGGCTTTGACCAAAGAAGACAGTTAAGACAACGAAACAGTGGTTTCAGGCAAGAAATGATAAGGTCCAGAATGAACTAAAACAGGGACACTGGAGCTAGAAAGCAGGGACAGAAATTCAAGACATAAGGAGGCTATATCAGAAGGATTTGGGTATTGATGAGGTGTTAGGAATGAAGGAAACGAGTGACTAAGGCAGAGAATGACACCAAGATTTCTCAGTAAAACTGAGTGCATGATGATGTCATTTCCTGTCAGAGGACTAGGAGAAATAGGTTTGGAGGGGAAAGAATGAATCCAGTTTTGGAGAGTGTAATATCTGTGGGATATCAAGGTACAGATAACTGCTAAGTATTTAGAATAAAGCTAGAAATGTAAGTGTATGAGATTGAATAATTGTCACAGAGTAGAATCTCATGCTCAGTGTCCTCAACAGGTATCAAAAGCTGTTTTAAAGAATATTTAGGGGGAATTGCTTTCAAGACAATAAAACTCTCATCACTTCAAAACATCTTAAGTAAAATAAAAAACATATTCTAAAACCTTTCCATAGGATCAGAGACCATGTTATATTGGCCTATAACTGAATTGCTTTAACTAAATTTAATCTTATTCATATCCATTTCCTAAATGGAAGGTGTTTATAAGATACAGACCCTGAGAACACCCTGAGTGCATCTTTCAGAAGGATGGCATTGAGGATGTGATTCACATCATGTGGAGACCTCCTCACTCTACCCTGAGAGAAACCTTTGTTCATCTCAGTAGCAAGAATGGTTGCATCTCTAGACAATTGGATTGCGTAACCATGATGAGATGTCACCCTCTTCTCATTGGCTTCTCAAAAGCTTAGAATTTTCCAATTTAGGAATCATAGTTAGCTTCACTCTTCTTGGGTTATATTTTGTCTTCACCCTTATTTTTCTTTGTTCTTTTACTTCATACTAATATTGTACTACTTGGTGATGTTTGTACCTTTCTTAGCCGTTTTAAATCATTCTTAAGACAAGCTGTATTATTTTCAAAGTAATTATTCTTTTATTCACCTCTTTTGAGTTCATGGATTTTCAACCTATGGATAGAAGGCACAGGAGAGGATGAAATGCCCATGGTTAGCACTTACAAAAAGAAGAGAAGAACAGATTATCTACACTTTAGGATGGGAACAAGAGGAACTGGCAATGGAGACTGAGAAGAAACCATGAGAAGATCCTGACAGAATTGTTCCACAGAAACCAGGGGGAGAAAAGTTGACTGTAGGCCAAATGCTGCAGAGAGATGAACTGTGATGAAGTCTGCAAACAGTCCACTGGAGAATGGTTAGGAGATGATGGCCAGGGCAATCTCATTGACTTGATGGAATCAGTTGCCCAACTCCCACAGAATGAGTCAAGGCAGAAAATAAAGATTATTCTTGGGAGGCATTTGATGGAGAAGCAGATAGAAGACACAAGGAGACAGCTAGAGGCTCACTTGTGATCAGGGATGAAATTGTTTTTACATAAAAGAGACTCAAATTATTAAGACCGCAGGGAAGAAGAACTGAATTAAGAGGATAAAATAAAAGAAAAGGAAAGGCAGATAAGAAGCAATGCATTAGGTTTAGGGTGACTGAATTAGGGACAAAATCTGAATTAAAGATTTCAGAAGTGGTATTGATTGGACCCAGCAGGTTGCCATATTAGTAGCTGAAATACAGGAAGGTCAAGATCCTTTGCGAGTAAAGTGTTCGATTTATCATCCATGGTGATAGCAAAGTCAACTAGGATCATGGCGTGACTTGGAAGATGATGATCCATATGTCAACATCTTCAACAAATAAGAAGGAGTGACCTAGATTGAATGACAGTCAGAAGGTGTTTAGATGGTAGTATGGACAGGAGGCAGAGTCCAAAAGGGACGGGCACTTTGTCTAAAGGTGAAAGAGAGATGATTGGCCAGTGTTAATGGCAATATTGAAGAGTCTCATGCTGCCTCAGAGTGCACCCATGAAGAAAGCTGAAATTCATTAGGGCAAAAAGATGGGAGGTTAATTGCCCATTCTGATGGTGATTGTTTGGAGAAAGTTTAGAGATGTGAGTTACAAGAGAAGAGTTTATGCTCATTTATCCCTCCCCCGGTTTGTTTTGTTTTATTTTGTTTTGTTTTTTTGAGAAGTGGAGATGCACACAGCCTCTGAATAAATACCTGGATGCCACTTCAAGGGTGTTGAGCTGAAAAGCAGGTTTGATATGCTGAAGAAATGGAAGCTTCTCCCAACACAAAAACAGTAACAACTGCCACAGTGTTTATCATGATGTGACCCATTCTGTAACACTTCATATTTATTTGGAAGAGGAAGAAGGCAAGAAAGGGATGAATAAGAGGACCACATCAACAGTAAGTGTCTAATTTGTCTGGGTGAGGGTTTAGGAAAGCAATGCTCTCAGAAGTGCATTAATAAATTAGCAGTTCTAATTAGCAACACAGGACACCTAATTCTTTCCCTTTGGAACTCACAGGGAATGAATTATATGAATAGCTCATTGGGGGAGGTGAGGACTGAACTTGTTTGTATCCTTTCATAAACCAGAGGATATCAAATACACAAAAATCGTCTTGCTTATAACTTTTATTTCAAAAAAAGAAATCAGCTTCTTTCATGTTTCACAGCTAAAGAAAATACCTATTAGTAGCTACAGTCACTTTGATGTTCTAATAATTCTCAGAGAGCATTTTTAAGTGAAAATAGAAGTCCATTAATGTTGCAGGTGGGATTTAAACTCTTGGGCATTTGAGAGGGAAAAAAAAAATCCAAGTAATCTGGTTTTTCTATAATGATTATTTTATGTTGTATGTCATCACCTGTTCATCTTATAGAGTTTTAATTCAGAGTTTTAAATATTGTACAATGTGGGTGGCAGCCAGATTGACACAATAAATCTTAATGTTTTTAAATTAAAAGTCAGTAGCTACTTGCCAAATAAATCTTCAATCTCCTATATCAATTTTTGCATAAAAACTATACCTTGTAGAGTCTACATTTTTATAGCTCTCATCATAATGAATAGCATGTAGTCAATGCAATATCAAGCTGTGTCCTTTTTGCTATAATTGTTTATATTTATGTAATTTTCTAACTGTATCATTTTCTATGAAACTAAAAAAGAAGAGTTGCAATGGTTATTTCCATCACAAACATTGTGTTATAAAAACAATTACGATGTAAAAAACAATATTGTCCTCTTTCTCTCATGAAACAACCCACTTCCAATTTAGAATCTGGAACAGCCAAGATGCTCTAATATTGCTATATTAAACATAATTTATAATGACTATGCTTCCCCCATCATTATCTAAATTTTTAAGCTATGAGCATCTCCTGAATTCACAGTTCAAAGAAGTAATTATTTAACATTGACTCGCAAAAATAAATATTCCTGAAAATTAAAAAGTAAAAGCTATTATGTTCATTGACATTTTATGCTACCTACCAAAGGGCCACATTTCAAAATGAAAATCTACACCATATATGCGGCACAGTGAAAGAAATTAAGACATAAAAGATATTTACTGCTTTTAAACAAACTTGTTCTGATGCACCATCTCTCATCTGCCTAACCACTGCCTCATACCTCCATCACCCGACCCTTCATCCTATCTCAGTGGAACGTTTTCTTTTCTGGCTTGTTGCATTGGTATCATGCTAAAAATAGGAATAATATATGAAAAGACTTTCTGCACACAAAGAATATTTTTTATATTCTTCTTCACCTTCCCAGTACTTTTACAAGGATTTCTATAATTAAGTATTAAATCTATACTTTTTAATTTATAATGAATGTGAGCTAGAGTTCTAATTTCTTCCTTTCTTCTCTTCTTTCTTTTTCTTTCTTTCTCTCCAAATGGCAAGCCAATTGCCTCAACACTATGCATTATATAATGTCTTCATGCTCCACTGATTTTAATGGCATGTGTATTATATGTTAAATTCTGGCATTAATATTAGCTAATACTTTTTTAGTGTCTACAACAGGCCAGGCATTGTTCTACATGCATTACATTTATTGCCCCTACAGCAACTCTAGATAGTCTGGACCACTTTATCCCTAATTTTTAAATGAGAAATTTGAAATACAGAGGGATTAATAATTTGCCCAGCATCACAAGCCATTAAGTGGCAAAGCTGTGGTTTGTATCTTGACAGGGTGGTTACAGAATCTGTGCACTCCACCACACACTACCCTGCTCTCCTCTGCCACATATACCTTGTCCTGAACTCTAGTTTGTCCCCTTATCAATCTCTCAGCTGCTGTCACATTTTTTTTAATAAAAAATTGAGACAAGGTCTCACTATGTGGCTCAGGCTGGTCTCAAACTCCTGGGCTCAAGTGATCCTGCCACCTTGGTATTACACTTTTAATTACCATAGTTTTTTTTATAGTGCGTTTTGACATCTACTAGGGAACAGACCCTTCACTGTTCGTTTTCAGTTTTCTTGCTGTTCTAACACAATCATTAACAAATTTCGTCATTAACTTATCAACTCAAAAAATACATTTTGAATGGAATTATATGAAATTTACAGATTTAGGGAGAACTGGTATCTTTACAACACTGAATCATCCCATCCTGGAACTTGCCATGATTCTTCATTTACCTAGTTCTGCTTTTTTATGCTTTTCCATAAAATGTTACAGTTTTCGTCACATGAATTACAGTTATTTCTTGCTAAATTTATTGATAGGTATTCGATTTTTATTTTCATATGTTTTCATTATATTTCTAGTCTCTCATGGATTAAAACATGATTTGAAAACCTCTTGATTTTTGTATATTATTTCCCACATCATACTGAATTATCTTACTGATTTCTAATAGATTTTCAGTTGATTCAACTGAATTTTGGAATATTTATTTATATCTTCTGGAAAAAAAACATAATTGCATCTGTTTCTTTCCAATATTTGTACTTCTTTGTTTTTCTATTTTATTGCTTTGAATAAGACCTCCAGAACAATATTAAATAAGGTGATAAGGCGGAAAGTATTAGCTGTTCCCCAGTATCCATTCTCTACTCATAGAAAACGCTGGTTTTTAGATAAGCACATGGCTAACCAGAGTAAAGGCTACATTATGCAGCATTCCTCGCAGCAAAGTGTGGCCATGTGACCAATTACTGGCTAATGCCAGCAAAACTATTATGCCATAACTTCCACAAGCTTTCTTTCAAAAACAGCAGATAGGCCGGGGATGGTGGCTCATTCCTGTAATCCCAGCACTTTGGGAGGCTGAGGCAGGTGAATCACCAGATCAGGAGTTCAAGACCAGTTTGGCCAAGATGGTGGAACCCTGTCTCTACTAAAAATACAAAAAATTAGCCAAGCATGGTGGCAGGCACCTGTAATCCCAGCTACTTGGGAGGCTAAGGCAGAAGAATTGCTTGAACCTGGGAGGCAGAGGTTGCAGTGAGCTGAGATCGCACCACTGCACTCAGCCTGGATGACAGAGTGAGACTCTGTCTCAAAACAAACAAACAAACAAACAAAAAACCCAGCAGATACAACTTAGGCTTCTTTTGTGCTTTGTCCTCACATTTTTCCCCCACCCTTCTGACTTAAATAAAGATATGCTGAACTTGAATTGTTATCTTGAAACATGAGAATGAAGGCCACACCCTAGCAGTGACAGAATGAATCTGCGTTACCAAAGAGGCAATGGATTAGACCCACATTGTCACCCTTTACTGCCTTTCTCCAGTGTTCTTGAAAAGAGAGAGAAACAAAACTGTTTTTTAATCAAAACCAAATCTAATTCTAATGGACACAGTTGTGATAGTAATGGTCCTCCTTTGTCCCGAATATAATGGAATGCCACTTGTATTTTACTATGTATTATATTTGCCATTGGTTTTTATGTATACTGTTTCTCATATCAAGACAGTTTCCTTCTAACCCTAATTTACTATAAGTTTTTAATCAGGGATGACTATTACTTTCATCAAATGACTCTGCAGCATTGATTTATAGCATAACTCTCCAATAGAACTTTCCCCTATTATGGAAACATCCACAATCTGTGTTAGTACCATAACCACTAGTCACACGTGGCTATTGAGCACTTAAAAAGTGGCTAATAGGAATGAGGCACCAAATTTTTTAAATAACTTACTTTCAACCATACAAATTTCAACTGAAAGAGCCACATGTGGCTAGTGTCTATCATTTTGGACAGAGCAGATCTAGATGATCACACAGGTATTCTTTCTAAACCTATTAATATAAGATATTAATATATTATGCTAAACCATCTTTCATTTCTGGAACAAAACCTACATGGTAATGCTATATTTGACTTGCTAATATGTTATTAATGTAATAAGATGGAGAAAATTGCATCCACCAGAATTCTTATTAGAGAAAGCACTGTATTTATTCAAAAGAAATGCTTCCTAAGTCCCTTGGGAACTATAAGACCTTGAGGGAATATGTAAATAACAACGAGAATGGAATTTGTTTTCTGTGATGAAGGAGTGTGGAAATTTAAGTCCCAAACAGAAAAACTGAGAGGGACAAAGTGAGTAGAGCCAGTGAGGCTGCAGGCTGCATGAGGGAAGAAGAAGAGAAAAGCAAAGCATTACCACCATAGAAAAGGAAGTATGAAAAAGACAAATTTCAGATGAGGATTTTTCTAGCAAAATTATGTATGCAATATGATATCATTCCTCTTTTGGTCCCCACAAATTTTCAATAAATTCCACAAAGGTTATTAATGTTGGGACGTGTATGTGTGTGTTTGTGTGTACATGTTATTCATTGGATGTGTTCACAGATACTCTGTTTCTCTGTCCTTTCAGACATATGGTAGAATTTAGTTTCTCAACCTCTTAAAATTAGTTATGACTTACATTGATCAATAAATGTGAGTGGAAGTGACATAGGTGATTTCTAGACAGAAGCTTGAAGCACCTGTGTGTGGTTTTCCTCACTCCCTTTCCCCTGACACCGCTATTGGCATTGATATGGTTTGGCTCTGTGTCCCCACCCACATCTTACCTGAAATTGTAATAATCCCCACATGTCGTGGGAGGGACCTGGTGGAAGGTAATTGAATCATAGGGGCAGGTTTTTCCCACACTGTTCTCATGATAGTGAGTAAGTCTCATGAGGTCTGATGGTTTCATAAAGGGCAGTTCCCCTGCACATGCTCTCTCTCCTGCCTGCCTCTGCCTCCATGTAAGCTGTGTCTTGCTTCCCCTTTGCTTTTCACCATGATTGTGGGGCCTCCCCAGCCATATGGAACTGTGAGTCAATTAAGCCTCTTTCCTTTATAAATTACACAGTTCTGGGTATGTCTTTATTAGTAGCATGAGAACAGACTAATACAGGCATGTTCAAGATAATGGCATCTCTAACGACCTATGTCCCTGAGGGAGGACAACATAGAACACAGCCCATAGTCAACCTGTGATGGACATAGTGTGAGTAAGAAATAAATCCTTGCTGTTTTAGACCACTAAAATTTGTAGATTGTTTGTTATCACAGCATAACCCAGGCTATCCTAATGGATATGGAAAGTGATAGCATAGAGTGTTGCTACATTTACAAAAATAAACTATCTGGTGTTGTATTAAGAAATGGAAGGCAGGTGGTAAAGAAGCAGTGCTAGATCATGAAAACATGAAAACCCATGCTGTATGGTGAGAAATCATTTGGCATGAGGTCACATAAACAAAGCATATAGCAATTATCAGAATTATGTCCTGAAAACAACAGTGGTTACACCTATCGGCACATGGAGCTTACGGAAATCTAATAGGAAAAAAGCAATCCATGTTTTTAGGCAATTCGTACTGCAAAAGTACCAACAACTTGGACTGAAAATGATTATAACTATTCTATATTTAAGACAACCACAGACCCCAATCTTCTATTGACAGAAAATGGACTGATAAAGCCAATTGCCCCAAAAAAAGACATAGTTCCCAATGCTCATTTCAGATGTCACTGAAGACAATAATGGAAAAAAGGATGAATTTCTTAGAGGTAGAAGCTAGGCACAATGAAGAATAATGGTCAAGAGAAGCAAATCAGGACTTGGTCAAGGAATAACCCCCACATCCAGAAACGGGCTCTTTTCCTGTTCCTCTGAAAGTGTTTATTGTGTTGCCCAACACCTGTGTATACTGAGTATGTGAAGGACAGATAACATTTTAATTCATAAATTTCCAGATAGAAAGAAACCACATCCACGCCTGATAGAGACTGTTAGGCATTACTTTGCCTTCATGAAAAGACCATCACACATCACCCAGAGATCCTGGATGTTGAGTCTGGTCTTGTTACACTCTGGGAATTTTGAATAGTCTCCCTTACAAAGGGGACAGTTATATTTTGAATGTAGAAAGCAAAGTGAACCAAATAATTGGTGAATAGAAACGAGTTCTCTGGTAATCATTAAGACTGTTTGCAAATATTCCAGCTCTTTCTACTTCTGGGGTGAAAGTAGGATTGCTATTAATCAACTTTTAAAAGTTAGACGCAGACACGTGACTTCCCTTGACCAATGACATGTAAAGGGAAATTATGCATATCATCTCTGTGATATGCTTCAAGAGCCCAAATATCCTCCATGTTTCCCTCCTCTTGTAGCAATCACTAAGTAATGTGCCGAATCGTTGCTACCCTGAAAGCCTGTATAGTCCTCAGTGAGGAAATCCCCAGCTGGCCCTGGGAAGAGCAAGCAAGAAATAAGCTTTCATTGTTTGAAACCACTGAGAATTTGGGCTTATTTATTATTACAGCAAAACCTTGTCTATCTTGACAAGGACAATGTGGACTGAGTGTTCTGTGTAAACCAGAGAAGAGGGCAAGTTCGCCAGTGAATAATGCAGGGCCAGATGGAACCAGCCTGCGAGAACAAAGAGATAGATGTCATCTGCTTACATTTAGGATACATGCATCTATAGTCATTACACTCATTGTTTTCATATGCTATGATTTTTCAGTTTTTATATCATAGTTATGCTAGCCTTATAAAACAGGCAGAAAAATTTTACAAGGTTTTTCCCCCTCTGCTTTGGAATAGCAAAAAGAACAAAAGAATTATCTGTTCCTTAATTATTATTTTAATTCACTGATAAAACCACTTGGGTCGGAGATATTTCACCTGCAAGTGAAGGATGACTAAATAAAATCAGCTTTAGCAAAACGAAAAAAAAAAAAAATTAAAAAAATTTATTAGCTCACATGTAGAAAGGCCAGGAGTAGCACTGATAACTCAAACAATGTTGGGACCTTTCTCTTTTCTTTATTTCTATGTCTGTGTCTAAGTTCCATGTCTGATGCATCTCTGACTGTCTCAGTCTTCATTTCTTGGTCAGTCAGAGGTTTCTAACTGTGTGTGTGTCTGTCTTTGTCACTGTATACCATCCCCACACCCCTATACCTCTCTGAGTTCTCTCTCTCTCTCTCTCTCATTGCAGATCAGCTTAATCTACATGGGAGAGGTAGCTGTGACCATATCTAGTTCTAGGCTTATACCATTGGCATTTAGCAACCCAGAAGAGACCTTTTCCCACAAATACAATATTACATATTATGAGACAGGGCTCAATTAACTTTGTTGGGTCACCTGCCCCACCTTGGATCAATATATACAAGGATATATGCTACTATGCTCAAACATAGGTTTAATTCCTGAGTCAGTGTACAATTGTTTTCTGCCATCATAGTATCATACAATTAGAATGGGAGATATCCATCCCCAAAGGAAAGCATGGTACTTATGCCAAAATATAAAAGAAAGAAAGAAAGAAAAAACAAAGAGAAAGAGATAGGGAGAGACAAAGGATTGCTAGCTAAAAAAAAAGTCAGGGGAAGGCTTAGCTCTGGTGGAGAATAAATATTCAGCCATCTCTTCAATTCCCTCCTTGGTCATGGTCATCAGTCTCTCCAGGTTTTTCTAACTCCACTTGAGTTAATTTTAATAAGTCACAATTGTTTTAGAAAATCACCTATTTCATCTAGATTTTCAAATTTATTGGCAAAAAGATAAACAGGCTTTTCCTCATAATGTCCTTCAAAATGAAAGCCTATGGCATAATGCTGAGAGCAATTCCATTAAAGCAATTCTCTAGGGAACTAAAACAAAAGTATTTCAGGCTGCAGTTCTCTCTTGGTTTGGCTTAATCCGGGAGTAAAATTGAATGTGTCTAGAGAAAGGATGGACGGCATATCCTTCAGGCAATTCTCCATCTATATTACTTTTCATAAGTGAGCTTTTGATAGATTCTGGGTAGCAAAGATTTCTGGGTTATAACCTCTGACAAGAAGTTGAAGTACAAATTACTTTACAGTGCTCAATTTCATATGGTTTCATTGGTCAGTCCAAACAGAAAGAGTTGACATTCTCTTATGAAAGTTGAGACACCTAAAAAGGACATGTATCTGAAGAGATGTTCTCAAGACCACACAAAAGTAGTTCCCAGAATAGTACTCATGGGGTAAAGCCAGGCTTTTCCCAGAGCAACTAAACAGCTGAACAAAACACAAGACAGAAGACAGAATGAACAAAAACACACAACAAGATAAACCAAGACAGAGGAACAAATAGCATTCTGTGGAGAGCCAAGAAGTAACTGATGTGCTGCTATTCGAGGGTATGGGAAAATGTCCTAGACTTCATCAAGAAAGTGATAGTTGAGATGGCTTGTAAGATGAGAAAAATTTTGATGGGTAGAAGGTAAGCAGAGGAGCTAGAGAGAACTTCATGAGCATGTCTTGTGTCTTATGTTTCTTTGGAGTCTAGGGAATGGACTGAAGGGATAAAGCAAGGGTTAGATAATAAGATGAACTAAACTGTTGTCCAGCTACCATGATGTCAGAAAATCCAGGCTAAACACTGAATGATATGGAAAGTGGCGCTGAGAGACAAAGGCTTTGCATGTTGCAGCTCCCAACTGAGCTACCCATTGAATCCAGTCACATGAATCACCCCAGTTACAATCATATGAAGCAGAAGAAACACTCAGCTTCACCCTGCCAGAATTCAAGCCAACACTGAGAATAATAAGCTGTTGTGATTTGAATCCAGCAAGTTTGGGGCATGCCTTGCTCTCGGATGTATGCTCAGGTGTGGAACTGCTTGCCCAGTCTTGTGCATCTCTTATGCTAATGTTCATTATGCCCCTTTGCAATCAATCCTATCTCCCTCCTGGCCCTAGGAAACCATTTGTCTGCTTTCTGTCTCCAGAGTTTATTTTGCATTTTCTAGAATTCCAAGTAAATGGAATCATACAGTACATCCTTTCTTTTTTTTTAATAGCTCTTTTGCTGCACAAATAATGTATTTGAAATTCTTGCATGTTGTGTATTCCTTTTTCTTTTTCTTTATTGCTGAGTTATAGTCCACTGTATGGCTATACCACAGTTTGTTTATTCATTCACTTCTTGATGGACATTTAGGTTGTTTTCAGTTTGGCACTATTATGAATAAAGTTGCTACAAATTTCATAAACAAAGCTTTATGTGGATATATACTTTCATTTTTCTTAGGAAAATCCCTAGGTGTGGACTTGCCAGATAAATGATAATTACATGCTTGACTTTATAAGAAACTGTTGTGTACCACTGTACTTCCCTCCAGCAATGTATGAGAATTACAGATGTACCATATCTTTGCCAACATTTTATATTGTTAGTATCTTTCATTTTTCAAGACACTCCAGTGGATGAATAGTGGCATATCACTGTAGCTTTTGTTTGCCTTTTTCTGATGGCCAATAATTCTGAGCATCTTTTTATGTGCTTATTGGCCATTTGTATATCTTTTTTGACTAAGTATCTTTTCAAATATTTTGCTCATTTATTATTGAATTGTCTTGTTTTTGAGTTGTGAGAGTTCTTTACATATTCTTGATACAAGTATTTTTTATATATGTGTATTGAGAATGATTTGTTTCAATCTGTGTTATGGCTTTCATTTCCTTAATGATTTCTTTCAAAGAACAAACGTTCCTAATTTTGAGGAAGTCTAATTTATCCTCTTCCTTAATTTTATGATTTGCACTTCTTATGTCCTACCTAAGGTATTATTGCCTACTCCAAGTTCACAAAGATTGTCTCCTATAGCTTCTTATAGAACTTTTATCATTTTGGCTTTTACATTTAGGTTTGTGATTCTCCATTTCAGGATAATTTTTGTGTATAACGTGATGCATATGCTGATATTTTATTTTATTCCATGTGGATACCCAGTTATTTTGATGCCATTTGTTGAAAATATTATCATTTTATCCATTAAATTATCTTAAAATCTTTAGTTTAAAAATCAAGTAATTGTATATATGGATCTATTTCTGAACTCTCTATTCTAGCCCATCAATCTATACGTCTACTCTTATGCTAGTATTCATGATCTTGAGTTCTTAACTTTATGGTACTTAAAAATTAGTATAAATTTTCTTAGTTCTTAATTTTTAAAATTATATTGGATATTTTTGGTCACCTGCATTTCTATATTAATTTCATAATAAATTTGCTAAGAAACTACAAAAGAAATCCTATAGAAATTTTAATTGGAATTATGTTAAATTGATATATCAATTTGGAAAATTTTTAAATTTTAATAACATTGGTTCCTTCAATCCATGAACATGATATATATCTCTGTTTTTTCTTTTTCAATTTTCTTTTGTTTTTCTCAGAAATGTTTGGTACTGTTCTATGTTCAAGTATTACATATATCTTAAATGCATTTTTAGATGTTTTATTTTTATACTATGTAAATAGTATTTGATTATTTATTTATTTATTATACTTTAAGTTCTGGGGTACATGCGCAGAATGTTCAGATTCGTTACATAGGTATACACGTGCCATGGTAGTGGTTTGCTGCATCCATCACCCGTCATCTACATTAGGTATTTCTCCTAATTCTATCCCTCCCCAGTCCCCATAAACTATGCTATTCCTCCCCTAGCCCCCTGCCCCCCAGGCCCCAGTGTGTGATGTTCCCCTTCCTGTGTCCATATGTTCTCATTGTTCAATACCCACTTATGAGTGAGAACATGTGGTGTTTAGTTTTCTGTTCTTGTGTCAGTTTGCTGAGAATGATGGTTTCATCCATGTCCCTGCAAAGGACATGAACTCATCTTTTTATGGCTGCATAGTATTCCATGGTGTATATGTGCCACATTTTCTTTATCCATTCTATCACTGATGGGCATTTGGGTTGGTTCCAAGTCTTTGCTATTGTGAACAGTGCTGCAATAAATATACATGTGCATATGTCTTTATAATAGGATGATTTATAATCCTTTGGGTATATAAGTGGGCAAAGGATTTGATTTTTTTTATATTTGATTTTCCAAGTGTTTCATTGCTAGTATAAAAAATTCAACAGAGTATTGTATACTGAACTTGTAGCATGTCATCTGACTAAATTCACTAATTAATTTAGTAGCTTTTGTAAAGATGCATTAGGATTTTTTCACCTAAACTTCGTATCTTCTACAAATGGAACAATTTACTTCTCTCTTTCCAATCCATATATCTTCTTTCTTGCCTATTGCAGCAACCAGGGCCTCTACAAAAATATTGTATCACAGTGGTGAACATCTTTGCCTGTTCCCTGTCTTAGAGGAGAAGCATCCAGTCTTTACTTTTTTTTCTTTTTTTGAGACAAAGTCTTACTCTGTTGCCCAAGCTGGAATGCAGTGGGGCAATCTCTGCTCACTGCAACCTCCACCTTCAGGGTTCAAGTGATTCTCCTGCCTCAACCTCCCAAGTAGCTGGGATTACAGGCACGCGCCACTATGCCCGGCTAATTTTTGTATTTTTAGTAGAGATGGGGTTTCCTATGTTGGCCAGGCTGGTCTCAAACTCCTGACCTCATGATCCACCCATCTCGGCCTCCCAAAGTGCTTGGATTACAGGCGTGAACCACCACACCCAGCCCAGTCTTTACTATTAAGTATGATGCTAGTTGTAGGTTCTTCACCAGCTCCATTTACCAGGTTGAAATTTTCTTCTATTTCTAGTTTTCCAGGGGTTTTTTTTTTCAGTCATTAATGAGTGTTTAATTTTTAAAAAATATTTTTACTGCATCTATGAAGATGATAATTTGGTTTCTTCTTTGTTCTTTCAATATGTTGAATTACATTAATTGATTATTGAGGTCTAAACCAACCTTGCACTTTTGGAATAAACCAAATATGGTCATGAGGTGTTATTTATGTATTGCTGGATTTGGTTTGCTAATATTTTGTTAAAAATTTTTTGGTCTATGTTCTTGTCTTTAGTTTTCTTATCTTTTAACATGTTTATTATCAGGGAAATGCTGACTTGAAAATATTAAAAATGACTTTGGAAGTGTTTTTTTAAAATTCTGAAAACTGTCATGTATTACTGGTAATATTACTTCTGAAATTCTTGGTAGAATTAACTAGTAAGTCCATCTGAGACTAGAGTTTTCTTTATGGGAAGGCTTTTAATTATTAATTCAAATTATTTAAAATATATAAGGCTATTCAGACTTTCTGTTTCTTTTTGAGTCAATTTTTATTACCTGTAACTTTTGCTTATGTCATTTTTATCTCAATTTTAGTAACGTATTTACAGTCATTTATGTCTATTTTACCTGATGTACATGTGTAAGACTGGGATATATACGTAGGTGTAGAACTTGAGGCTTTGTTCATCTTCTCCATTGGATCTCTGCTTTATTTTACATTAATTTCTGATCTTATATTTATATTTTACTTCCATTTTATTTATTCCATTTTTTTCTAACTATGCCTTGCATTTTTATTTTCAATCTACCTTTTATTTTTTCTTTCTTTCTTTTTTAATAGAGGCAACATCTTGCTCTGTCATCCAGGCTGGAGTGCAATGGTACGATCATATTTCATTGTAGTCTCAACTTTCTGAGCTCAAGTTATCATCCCTTCCCAGCCCTCCTGAGTAGCTAGGACTACAAGCATGCACCACCACACTGGCTAATTGTTTTATTGTATTTTTTGTAAGCCAGGGTCTCTCTATGTTGCCCAGGCTAGTCTTGAACACCTGGCCTCAAGTGATCCTTCTGCCTTGGCCTCCTAAAGTGTTGCAATTACAGGCATGAGTCACCATGTCTGGCCAACTTTTTTTTTTTTCTAGAAAAGGAGTATTTATTATTTAAAATTTCCCTCTAAATGATGTTCTTGCTTATTGTCCCAGTTATTATTTTTAGCATTTTTATTATCACTGATGTCTAAATATATTTTAATTTTCATTATTATTCCTTTTTGAATGAGTTACTTAGAAATGTATATTTTTAAATTTTCAAATGCATGAGATTTTGCATTTTAGAAATATTTTTGCTGTTGATTTTATACTAGATTGCATTGTTGACAGAAAATGTAAGTTATGTGATTCCTGCTAATTTCTGACAGCTTACTTTATGGCCTAACAAATGATCAAATTTGGGTTTTTTGTTTCAATATTCCTATGTTCTTGAGAAGAATACATATTTTGTAATTGTTGAGTACATAGTCTTAAATATATACATTAACTCAAGGTTATTAAATGTATGATTTGAGTCATTCATATATTCATTTTTGGTTTGTACAGCTTTAAGTAATTAAGAGACATATATTGAAATCTTTCATCTGAATATCAGATTTATCTAATATCATAGCTATGTCAAATTTGCTCTCTGTATCTTAAGGCTTCATACATTTTCTATTGTGTTTTATATATTTTATTAAGTCCTACAAATTTAGAATTATTAGTACTGTTCAGATGAACTGTTTATCATTGCATTGTGACTCTTTCCATCTTTTTTTTTTTTAGACAGAGTCTTGCTCTGTCATCAGGCTGGAGTGCAGTGGCACTCTTAGCTCACTGCAACTTCCACCTCCTGAGTTTTAATCAATTCTCTGTCTCAGCCTCCCCAGTAGCTGGGACTACAGGTGCACAGCACCACACCCAGCTAACTTTTTGTATTTTTAGTAGAGATGGGTTTCACCATGTTGACCAGGATGGTCTCAGCCTCCTGACCTCATGAGCCACCCGCCTCAGCCTCCCAAAGTGCTGGGATTACAGATGTGAGCCACCATGCCTGGCCGGCTCTTTTTATGTTTAACAGTACTTTAAATAAATAAACAAATTTAAGGGCTACAAGTGCTGTGTTGTTACATGGATATATTGTGTACTGGTGGCAAAGTCTGGACTTTAATGTAACTATCCCCCCAAATAATGTACATTGTGCCCATTAGGATATTTCGCATCTCTCACCCCTCTCACCTTTCTGAGTCTCCATTGTCTCTGATTCCACACTCTATGTTCATGTGTAACATTATAACATTATTTAGCTTTCACTTATAAGTGAGTACTTGCAGTATTTGTTTTTGTTTTGTTATTGTTTTTTCTAGACAGGGTCTTGCTTTATCACTCAGGCTTGAGTGCAGTGGCGCAACCTTGGCTCACTGTAACCTCCGCCTCCCAGAGAACATGCAGTATTTCACTTTGTGTTTCTGAGTTGTTTCACTGAAGATAATGGCCTCCAGTTCTACCCATGTTGCTGCTAATAACATGATTTCATTTATTTTTATGACTGAGTAGTTTTCAATTGTACACACACACACATGCACATGCGTGCGCGCACACACACACACATATATATAATTTTCTTTATACAATCATCCATTGATGGGCACTTAGCTTCATTTCATATCTTTGCTGCTGTGAATAGTGCTGCAATAAACATAGGAGAGCAGGTACCTTTTTGATATAACAATTTCCTTTCCTTTGGGTAGATACCTAGTAGTGAGATTGCTGGATCAAATGGTAGTTCTGTTTTGAGTTCTTTGAGAAATCTCTATACTGTTTTCTGTCGAGGTTGTACTAATTTATATTCCCACCAACAGTGAATAAGCAGCCCCCTTCTCCACATCCTCACCAACATCTGTATCTTTAACAGTACTTTCTGTCTTAAAGTTTAAACCAATATTGATACAGAAATCTCACCTTTCTTTTCACATTTTCCTGGAATGTCTTTTTTTATTCTTTTACTTTTAACCTTCCTTTATCCTTATGTTTCAGGTATGTCTCTTACAAACATGCAAGTGGATTTTGTGATTTTATATCTGATAATCTCTATTTTTTCGCTGGTGTACTTATTCAGCTGAATTACCAACATTGTTACCTGATACTGTTTCCATCATGTTGCTTGTACTTTATTGTGCTTTTTTCTATTTTCTTATTCTTTCTTCAGGTAAACTATTGATTTACCATCTTTTTTAAAATTTTATGGTTAAAGTATATATAACATAAACTTGTCATTTTAACCATTTTTAAATATACAATTCAGTGGTATTACTACATCCACAATGTTGTGCAACCATCACCACCATTTGCAAAATTTTATCACCTCCTCCGTGCAGAAACTGCAACCTTTAAGCAGTAACTCTCCATTCCTCTTTTCCTCAGCCTCTGGTAAGCTCTGATGTACTTTCCGTGTCTAGGAATTCGCTTATTTTAAATATTTCATGTAAGTGAATCGTATAATCTTTATTCTTCTGTGTCTTATTTCCCTTAGCATAAAGTCTTCAACGTTCATCAGTGTTGTAGCATGTAGCAGAACTTTGTTCCTTTTATGACTAATAGTCCATTGCATGTATATGCCACATTTTATTTATCCACTCATCTGCTGATAGACACTTGGGTTGTTTCTCCCTTTTGGCTATTATGAATAATGCTTCAAGGAACATGGGTTTACAGTATGTGAGTCCCTGCTTTAGTTTCATTTGGGTATAAACCTAGGAGTGAAATGGTAGTTTGCTTTCTTACTTGATTTCCCCCCCTTCTATTGGTTAAAGATTACAGACTCTATGTCTAGTCTATTGGTTCTCTTTTAAATGATAACAAAGTCCACAAGTTAATGTTTTAATTCTCTCCAAACAATACAAGGAATTTAGAAACTTTACGCTGATATTCTTCCATCCAGCTTACATAGATTTGCTGTAAAAAATTATGTCCTGACTTCTTTTTAACCCCATAAGGTATTAAGTAGTAGCAGTAGCAGCAGTAATAGTATGCTGGTATGGTACAATTTTTAAAATAATAACTAAAGAGTATAACTTACAAAACAGCCAAAGAAAAAATAGAATCTTATTTTTTAATGTAAAAGTATCAAGTTAGCCACCAGTAAAACTAGATTAAAAAATTAAAATTCTGGGAAAAAAAAGTATTTTGATACTATGAAGAACAAAAACAACAACAAAAAACATCAGGGTGTCATTTCAGCTCAAGGGCAGCCAGTTTGACATCTGTGACGTAAGCTGATATTACTGTTATGTCTAACCCTGGTTTTCTCATAACTACGTGTCCTGATAGAACATAGTACATCACTTATCTGAACCATGCTAATGCGTTTCTGGACTATGTTATCACAAGGACCCAAAATGTCTTCCTCAAAGCTTTATATGTGGTTTATCAGGTCAATAAGGCTCATAGTCTTTGGGTCGACATACAATCCTTGAGTGCCTCATACATGGCAGCACAGTTCCATGCACTGGACACACAGCACTGAATATACAGACAGAACAGGATGACTTCATGGACTTCACATACATAAATAGAAAGGCAGAAAATGAAAAAATAAAGAAAGCATGCAAGGTGCCAAATGGTGGAAACAGTCTAGAGAAAGACAAAACAAAACAGACAAAGTAGATAGGAAAAGCTGAGAGTGAAAGCTCGGGGTAGTTGTAGTGACCACTGAGGACTTCACAGAGGAGGTGATGTCTGAGCAAAGGCCTTGTGGCAGTTAGAAGCTGTCCACAAAAATCCATGCTCCCCTTCTTAGTGCAGAATTATTGCTCAGAACTGGCCTCTGAGCCAGGACTGCATTTCCCAGCCCTTCCTGCCTGTAGACGTAGCCGTATTAGTAATTATCACCAATGGAATTTGAACACAAGTGCCTTATCTTACCTCCAGATTGGAGCTTTAATGAATTAGATATGCCTTCTCTCCTATCTCTTTCCTCTTCTGCCCGCTGAAACAGAAGACTGTGAGGCCTCAGAACAGTTCCATCTGGCAGAAATATAAAGTGAGCCATATATGTTCTTCTGTATTTTCTGTATAAGTAAAAAGAAACACATGAAATTCATTTTAGCAATATATTTTTCCAAACACAATATTTCTAAATATTATTTCAGTATGGATTCAACATGAAAAATATTAGAGATAATTTCTATTCTTTTTTTCCAAAATCTACTATGTAGTTTACACTTAAAGTACCTTTCAAGACCTACCAGCCACTTTCCAAGTACTCAGTAGCCACATGTGGCACTGTATTAGACAGTGCAGGCCTAGAACACAGTAGAGCAATGAGATTAAAGGGGGCAAGTCCCTGATGGAGGAAGGCCACCATCAACCAGGAACACCCACATTGTATTATTACATGAGTGAGAAGTAAACTTCCTTTACATTAAGCTTCCAAAATGTTGAGGTCTGCAGGTTGCAGAAACTGATTTCTTGAAGTGGTATATTTAAAACTCAAAACTAAAACATAAGGCATCGTTTTAGCAGTCAGGTAACAGGTGGTTCAAAATAGGCATTAGAATCTGGAAGCAGAGAGGTAGGTTACGTTGTTTTACTATGGACACTTGAAAGACAGAACAAGTACCTAGTGACCCTGTAGCATTAGAGTAAGTGCTTTGAAAGCCAGAATGTCGGCTGGGCATGGTGGCTCACACCTGTAATTCCAGCACTTTGGGAGGCCGAGGTGGGTGGATCACTTGAGCTCTGGAGTTCAAGACCACCCTGGCCAATGTGGTAAAACTCCATCTCTACTACAAATAGAAACATTAGCCAGGTGTGGTGGCGGGCACCTGTAGTCCCAGCTACTTGGGAGGCTGAGGCACGAGAATCACTTGAACCTGGGAGGCAGAGGTTACAGTGAGTTGAGATTGCACCACTGCACTTCAGCCTAGGCAATAGGGCAAGACTCAGTCTCAGGAGAGAAAAAAAAAAGAATGTGAACAGATTTTGTAGATTCTGGATTAGTCTGCTGTGGTTGCTATAACAAAATACCACAGATTGGATGGTTTTAACAACAGAAATTTATTTTCTCAGAGTTGTAAAGGCTGAAAATCCAAGAGCAATGTGCCAGCAGGATTGGCTCTGGTGAGGCCTTTCTCCTTGGCTTGTAGATGGCCACCTGCTCACTGTCATCTCACATGTCCTTTTCTCTGTGCGTGCACACTCCTGGGCCTCTTCCTCTTCCTATAAGAACACCAGTCCTATTTGATTAGGGCCCCACCCTTGTGACCTCCTTTAACTTTAGTTACTTCCTTAAAGGCCCTGTCTCTATCTTTAGTACATTGAGGGTTAGGGCTTCAATATATGAAATTTGGAGGACATAACTAAGGCCATAAAAGATGCTGAATGCTCCTTTCTGCATTGAACAAGGGTTACAAGCAAGAAATGTGTTCAGGAAACAATTGGCTGGTTTGCAAGCAGAAATGAAAGATAAAAAGAATCTAGAAATCAAGGTGAGTTTAGGGTTTGGACAACTGACTGCTTCTAGACAACAAGCAGTAGGCGATAGGACCTAAAATGCTTTCAGCAAAAATGCTCTTGAGTTGTCTTGGTTCAGCAGAGGTTTGCAAGGTTGAAGCAAAGATCATAGTAACTCAATTCTCTCTCCACCAACCCTACTGCTTAAAGGAGCTTCAAGTTAACTGTATTAAATTAACAGAGAAAAGTAAATGGAAAAGCAAATACAAGGAGAGAAACCAGAGCAGTCTTAAGTATCATTTCTAGGAAAGAACTTTGGATATGGTTACTGTCACACAGAACTGAATGGAAATCAAGGGAATCACGTTCCCCAAAATTCACAGAAACAGTAAATTCTGTCTTAAAAAGCCTGTGGCTGTAAAAATTTCCCAGGATTTCAAATATCTACCAGTAGGAAGCAGGTGTGAAAGCTATGCAAGCTCCAAGGAGGTCATGTTCCTTGATGCCAATCTCAGATATTGCCAGGAAGTATAATGGACAAAGAACATCACAGAGAGCAGAACCAAGGACCATAGAGAACACGGAAAAGGGATTTATTCCTACATAGCAGGACCCCAGTCTAATGAAGAAATCTGCTCCACCCAAGGGCAGAGAGACTTCGTAATGTCTACCCAGTTGGATTCCTCATTGCTATGGACTGGTTGCTGCCAGTCTTCCCCTGTACAAATAAGAGTTTTTATTGTAGTTATCTTGTTCCTGGTCCATATTTGCTGTATGAGGTTGGTGGATGCAGGAAGTGGAGAAAAAAAATGTCTCTTTAAATTCATAGGTCTCTGAAGCAAAGGAGCCACATTAGCCAGAGTTACTGGACTTTGTCATGGCTGGAACTTTGTGTTGTCTCCTTTAGGGAAGGGGCCACACAGATATTTGGTGGCCAGAGGGTAGTTTGTAGCAGCAATGGCCAGCTGCCCCATGAGTTCTTGCTCTCTATGTATAGTGTTAGTTTCCTGTTGGAATGTGCTGCAGAGCCAGTGACTACAATCACAGCTCTCTTTGAATCCAGAGGGGCCATGTGACTGATTGTTCTTTCAAGAGAACGTGAGTAGAGCGATGTATGTTTTATACACTTTTTCCTCTTGTTCAGGCTGGAAACAGAGGACTTAGAGACCTCTGTAAAGACACTGCAGAGCACCAGGGTGGAAGGAGCCTGGGTCCCAGAGTCACCACATACAGGAAAACCACCTGCTATCCAGGAACATTATATAGGTGAGAGATAAACTTCTGTTTTGTTAAGCCACTGACATTTTGAGGTATTCTTGGTATAGAATCAAGCATTACCTTAATGAATACACTTCTAAAAGAAAAGGAGACAGCTATGCAGCTCTTGAAGAAATACTGAAAAGTATTCAGGCAGGGAGAACATGCATGTAAATGCATATTCCTGGAGCAGAAGACTAACAAGTGTTTCCAAGGACCTGCAAAGAGCTAAGTGTGGCTGAAGCAAAGCCAACAAGGGAAATAACTGAAGGTGATGAGAGCAGTAAAAAGAAGACAGATCCTTAAGGCCTCACAAGCCACCGGGAGGACTTTGGCTCTCATTTTGAATGCGTTGGGGAAACAGTGGAGTGTCTGCAGCAGAGAGGGGATACAATCCAATATTTTAATTGGATCTCTGCAGCTGCTGTTTAGGAACAAGTTACAGAGGGACAACATGCAGGGAGATCAGTTTTAAGACTATTAAAATGATCCATGAGAGAGGCGAAAGGGGTTTAAAATTGGGTGGTTACATGGGAGGAGATAAGCAGTATTTGAATTGTGAATATAGCTTTAAGGTAATTCCAGAAGCTCCTTTTCTGAAATTCAGGCATAAATGCTACTTACGCTCTGGCTGGCTCAAGTCAGAGAACTACATATGCACTGAGAGCAGAAACTGGCTCCCAGCACCTCATAAAGTGCTTGGTGTCCTCTGTACTGAAAAGGGTCCTGCCAGTGCAAAACAGTATTATTGTTTCATTACAAGTATTAATAATTAATGTGTAAAAAGTAAATAAAACTAGCTGAAGGATTTATGAATGCTTTCTGAGTTACCTAGGCCATAAATACTTTTCATTCAGATTTAATGCTATTAATATTTATTCATCTTCTGTGCCATCTTTCAGATTAACCATGAGATTTCCATTGGCCTGAGGGACAAGATTGTTTTGGATTTTTTAAAACAGCTAACTGTGATTGTTTCAAAAAAACCAAACAAACAAAAATATTAGGCTACCTATATTAACCAGGGTTTTCCAGAGAAACAGAACTAATAGGATGTGTATATGGAAAGACATTTATTGAGGAATTGGCTCGTGTGATTTGTGGCAGTCTGGTCAGTCCAAAATCTGACAAAGGAGGCTGGCAGGCTGAAAACTCAGGGAAGAGTTGCAATTTGAGTCCAAAGGCAGTCTATTGTACCAACCAGGAAGAGCTGAGGTTGCAGATGATGTCCGAAGGGAAAATTGACTCTTGCTCCAGGAAGGTCACCATTTTGTTTTTGTTCAGCCTTCAGCTGATTGGATGTGGACCACTCACATTACTCAAAGTTCACCAATTTAAATGTAAAGCTCATCCAAAGCTCCCATATTAGTCCATTTTCTCTGCTATAACAGAATACCTGAGAGAGAATAATTTATAAAGACAAATTTTTTTCTCTTTTTTTGGCTCAGTTTTGGAGGATGGGATGTAGAAGATCAAGGGGCTACATCTGGTTAGGGCCTTATTGCTGCATCATATGGGCAGAAGGCATGACAAAGACAGGGAGTGAGGGAAACAGAGATAATTGGAATGAACTCATCCTTTCTATCAGGAACACACGCCAGAGATAACTCACCCACTCCCAACATAATGGCATGAATCCATCCCTCATGGACATTAATCCTCATAGCCTAATCTTAAAGCCCTGTCTTCTAACATTCTTACAATGGTGATTAAATTTTTTGAAAAAATTTGTTATTAACACTCCTACTGTTCTAAGGCAATTAAATTTCAACATGAGTTTGGAGGGAGTCATCCAAACCATAGCAGTGCCTTTATAGAAACATCCAGAACAACGTTTGGCCAATTATCTGGACATCATGGCCCTGACAGATTGACAAAAATTAACCATCAGACTCCCACTTTAAATAGATATCTTCAAGATGTCCTTTTAACAGCCCTAAAATTCAGTGAATCTTTCCCTCTTATCAGCCTCACAGACTGTATGGTGGTTTCCTTTCTTCATTGTGTAATTGCATATTTAATGAAAGAATCATTAGATAATGGTGAAAGACCAATTATTTTCTTACTATTGTAAAAATGTTAATTCATCTCTTGCTTTTTAAAAAAATGTTAGCCCTACAGTTATAACATGTGGTATCTTACATTGGCAAAATTGTCTCCTTTCTTCTCTTTCAAATATGTTGTCAACTATGCTTCAGATAAGCTTGTAATTTTTTGCTCCTTTAGAAGAGTCAATGGGGAAGAAAATAAAATTGTCTACATAACTGTTTTTCAACTAACAATTTTGCTTGATTTATGTTGACACAGACTAAGATAGAACCTTCTTGAGATTTTTAAATATTAAAAAAAAAAAAAGGCCAGACAATGTAGTCACACCTATAAACCCAGCACTTTGGGAGGTAGGATGACTGCTTGATGCCAGAAGTTTAAGACCAGCCTGGGCAACATAGTGAGACTTCATCTCTACAAAAAATTAAAGAATTAGCTGGGCATGGTGGCATGCACCTGTAGTCCCAGCTACACGGGACACCAAAGTGGGAGGACTGCTTGAGCACAGGCATTCAAGATTACAGTGAGCTATGATCTGGCCACTGCACTCCAGGTTGGGCAACAGAGTGAGACCAAGTATTAGTCCATTCTCACCCTGCTGATAAAGACATACACAAGACTAGGCAATTTACAAAAGAAAGAGGTTTAATGGACACAGTTCCACAGTTCCACGTGTCTGGGGAGGCTTCACAATCATGGCATAAGGCAAGGAGGAGCAATTCACATCTTACATGGATGGCAGCAGGCAAAAAGAGAGCTTGTGCAGGGAAATTCCCATTTTTAAAACCGTCAGATCTTGTGAGATTCGTTCACTATGACAAGAACAGCACAGGAAAGACCCTCTCCCATAATTCAATCACCTCCCAACAGGTTCCTCCCATGACACATGGAAGTTGTGGGAGTTACAATTCAAGATGAGATTTGGGTGGGGACATAGCAAAACCACATCAGACCCTGTCTCTAAAATAATAGTAATAATATAAATAAATAAATAAATAAAATCACAAGATTACAAAAAAAAATTAGGGAAAAGAGCAAAAACAAACTACCCTAAAAGGATACTCTAGCATTATGTCATTGTAATTGCAAACATCAATCAAATATTTAATAATCACCAGAAGAATAAAGAAACTAGTAAAATGGAAAAATTAATTCCTAGTGCAAATTTTAGCAAGCTTAAGAAAATAGTAGAAGTGGCCACATGGGAACATTATTAAACAATAAGAAATCCAGTAAAATGGGATGTGATAACAGAAAGAGATTCTCCTTGAGTCAAAATAATAGGCAGAATTTAACTTCATCAGCTAAATAAAGAAAAACCAGACATACAGAAACAAAGAATATTAGACCAGCTTAATAAACCGATGTAGGCCTAAGAGGAAGGAAATAAATGCAACAAAATATTAGATATTAGAGATGTGCTGGCCCGATATGACTTTGCAGAGGGTGGGAGGGTTTGAGAGGGTGGCCAGTGCCATCTCCCCCCACTCTGCAGAACCAGCAGCAGCAGGAGCCCCAGTCTTAGACACAGCAGAGACCCACATCTGGCTTCAGCTAACAGCAGTAGCAGCAGCTGACTCCCTTGATGGAGGATACAGAGCTCCTGCCCTTCTGAGTGATGACAGCTTTGTTAGCAGGAATGAGTCGTGCTACCTGGAGATGCCTGATGTCATGCATCAGCAGTGGGGCAGAAAGAAGCCAACATATGGTAGCGGAGTCCTGGGGTGTCACAGAAGGCTGAAAGAACTTCTAGAAGAGTATGGGTGATTGAGGACTCCCTGAATTTACTGGGAAGGCAGGGTGAGTCTTTGAATAAGGTTAGAAATTCCGGTATGTACATAAGGTGTTACAGAGAAAATATTGTTTCCTACTTTAAGGTTACCCCCCAGGCATGGTTTGAGGAAAGATATCTTATGTGCTACATAGGTGATGTTGGTTAAATGATTACTCTTTCCAGGAAGTTTGCATTTTAACATCGATTTTGTATAGACAATACTTTAACCTTTGTCCATTACATTTCCCCTCTGATTGTTTAGTGAAGAGACGGTGGATTAAATAACCCACGTCTCTTGTTTTTCTCAAGGTAGAAAGCTCTACATCTGATGAGGTGGCTCTGGATTAGAAAAAGGTGATTGTCGTATTTGAACTTAAGTTTTCAAAGTCCCTGAGCTGCTAACCCCAAACTCCTCTCCACACTGAAAACAATTCTCATTTAATCCTACAAAGTATTATAATAAACAAATGCTATTAAAATAATGAGCTGCTACCCCCAAAAACTTAAGTTTTCAGTCCCTGAGCTGCTAACCCCAAACTCCTCTCCACACTGAAAAAATTCTCATTTAATCCTACAAAGTCTTATAATAAACAAATGCTATTAAAATGTGATTAAACAAATGTGATTTGGTAGCTATTAAAAGTTACATTCAGCCATTTAATTCTAAGCTTTAAAAAATGAAGGTCGCAAAGGTCACTTTGGCCCAATATTTAACATTCTCATTATTAATACATAAAGGTACATAATTTAACTTAGTAAGAATGTGTTCAGTTTCACCAAACATGAAAATAAGAAAGTGGTTTTAGCAATATCCTTACATCTCCACACTGAGTGATTAGGAGTCAATAGCAAATAGCTTCAAGGACTATACTAAGTATTCAATTAAGTATTATAATAATACTTAACACTTAAATATTAAGAATAAATTAATATTAAGAATAATTAAGTATTAAGCATTAAAGATGAAGAATTCATAGCTTCTACAGAGTTCTTCCAAATCGGCTCACCACTTCACAGAGAAAACTAAGGCCTACATAGGCAATACTTTTTGTTTCAGGTCACCCAGGAAATTCGTGGCCAAGCTTGATCTAGAACTTATGTCTCTCTACTCCTCAAAGTGAATTCCTTCCCTTCTGGATAAGGGATTAATCTTGATTAATTAATCGTGATTAATCTTGGGATAAATCACACTTTACAGAAAAAGGGTAAAAGGCTATTCACAGGTTTGAGAAGTGGTGGAGATCTTTACAGAGAGGGTCAGATATCATCTGTGTACATCCTTCAGAGCACAGCCTTTGTTACTCTTCCATTATATCTCCACCCTGCTCATCACATTTCTCATTCACAGGCTCAACACCCTCCAAAAACCAGTGACATTGCCACAAACCAGTGAGATGCAGCCCCTTAAAACCTGTGTGCCTACTCCAGAGGGCAGCACACCTGCCCAGCTCTTCCTGTTCTCATTGATGGGACCTGAGGATCCAATTCTGAAACCACTGAGTCAGAAGCATCCAAAGAAATCAGTGAAAGAAGAATACAACTAGCAAGATGCTAAGGAACAACACACTAAGTGCTTAAAAAATACTTGATACCCAAGGCCAATTCCAGATCAAGTAAACTAGAAATCTCTGGGTGTGGGGTTCAGCTACTGGTATTTTTTTAAATCTCCCCCAGATGACTCTAAAGCATAGACAAGGTTGAGAACCACAGGATTAGCAAAATACAGAACCTTAAGAATTGCTGCCAGGTAGGTAACACTATACTGTTTCAAAGTCAGTGACTTCTCAGGCAGAAATTATTGAGATAGAATCGTAAGATACTTCCATTGGCATAAAACCTGGTGTGGTAGCTTTAAAATATGGCCCCAAAGACACAGCTAAAGCAGTGTTTAGAATGAAATTTACAGCAGTAAATGCCCACAAGAGAAAGTAGGAAAGATAGAAAATTGACACCCTAACATCACAATTAAAAGAACTAGAGAGGCAAGAGCAAACAAATTCTAAAGCTAGCAGAAGACAAGAAATAACTAAGATCAGAACAGAACTAAAGAAGATAGAGACACGAAAAACCTTTCAAAAAAAATCAGTGAATCCAGGAGGTGGTTTTTTGAAAAGATTAACAAAATACATAGACCGATAGCCAGACTAATAAAGAAGAAAAGAGAGAAGAATCAAATAGACACAAGAAAAATGATAAAGGGGATATCACCACTCATCCCACAGAAATACAAGATACCATCACAGAATACTATAAACACCTCTATGCAAATAAACTAGAAAATCTAGAAGAAATGGATAAATTCCTGGACACGTATACCCTCCAAAGACTAAACCAGTAAGAAGTCAAATCCCTGAATAGACCAGTAACAAGTTCTGAAATTGAAGCAGTAATTAATAGCCTACCAACCAAAAAAAGCCCAGAACCAGATGGATTCACAGCCAAATTATACCAGAGGCACAAAGAGGAGATGGTACCATTCCTTCTGAAACTATTTCAAACAATAGAAAAATAGGGACTCCTCCCTAATTCATTTTATGAGGCCAGCATCATCATAATACCAAAACCTGGCAGACACACAACAAAATAAGAAAACTTCAGGCCGATATCCCTGATGAATATCGATGTGAAAATTCTCAATAAAATACTGGCAAACCAAATCCAGCAGCACATGAAAAAGCTTATCCATCACGATCAAGTCAGCTTCATCCCTGTGATGCAAGGCTGATTCAACATATGCAAATCAATAAATGTAATCCATCACATAAACAGAACCAATGACAAAAACCGAATGATTATCTCAATAGATGCAAAAAAGGTCTTCAATAAAATTCACACCCCTTCATGCTAAAAACTCTTAATAAACTAAGTATTGATAGAACCTATCTCAAAATAATAAGACCTATTTATTTCAAACTCACACCCAACATCATATTGAATGGGCAAAAACTGGAAGCATTCTCTTTGAAAACTGGCACAAGACAAGGATGCCCTCTCTCACCACTCCTATTCAACATGGTTTTGGAAGTTCTGGCTAGGGCCATCAGGCAAGAGAAAGAAAGAAAGAGTATTTGAATAGGAAGAGAGGAAGTCAAATTCTCTGTTTGCAGATGACATGATTGTATATTTAGAAAATTCCATTGTCTCCGCCCAAAATCTCCTTAAGCTGATAACCAATTCAGCAAAGTCTCAAGATACAAAATCAGTATGCAAAAATCAAAACCATTCCTATACATCAATAACAGACGAACAGAGAGCCAAATCATGAGTGAACTCTCATTCAGAATTGCTACAAAGAGAATAAAATACCTAGGAATACAACATACAAGGGATATGAAGGACCTCTTCAAGGAGGATTACAAACCACCGCTCAAGGAAATAAGACAGGACACAAACAAACAGAAAAACATTCTATGCTCATGGATAGGAAGAATCAATATCATGAAAATGGCCATACTGCCCAAAGTAATTTATAGAGTCAATGCTCTCCCCATCAATCTCCCATTGACTTTCTTCACAGAATTAGAAAAAACTACTTTAAATTTCATATGAAACCAAAAGAGCTCGCATAGCCAAGATAATACTAAGCAAAAGAAAACAAAGCTGGAGGCATCACACTACCTGACATCAAACTATACTACAAGGCTACAGTAACAAAAACAGCATGGTATGAGTACCAAAATAGATATATAGACCGATGGAGCAGAACAGAGGCTTCAAAAATAATGCCACACATCCACAACCATCTGATTTTTGACAAACCTGACAAAAACAAGCAGTGGGGAAAGAATTTCCTATTTAATAAATGGTGTTGGGGAAATTGGCTAGCCATATGCAGAAAACTGAAATTGGACCCCCTTCCTTACACTTTATACAAAAATTAACTCAAGATGGATTAAAGACTTAAATGTAAGGCCTAAAACCATAAAAACCCTAGAAGAAAACCTAGGCAATACCATTCAGGATTTAGGCATGGGCAAGGACTTCATGAGTAAAACACCAAAAGCAATGGCAACAAGAGCCAAAATTGACAATTGAGACCCAATTAAACTTCTGAACAGCAAATAAAGAGCTTCTGAACAGCAAATAAAATTATCATCAGAGTGAACAAGCAGCCTACAGAATGGGATAAAAATTTTGCAATCTCTCCATCTGACAAAGGGCTAATATCTAGAATCTACAAAGAACTTAAACAAATTTACAAGAAAAAACAACCCCATCAAAAAGTGGGCGAAGGATATGAACAGACACTTCTCAAAAGACATGTAGGCGGCCAACAAACATATGAAGAAGCTCATCATCACTGGTGATAGAGAAATGCAAGTTAAAACCACAATGAGATACCATCTCACTCCAGTTAGAATGGCAATCATTAAAAAGTCAGGAAACAACAGATGCTGGAGAGGATGTGGAGAAATAGGAACACTTTTAAACTGTTGGTGGGAATGTAAATTAGTTCAACCATTGTGGAAGACAGTGTGGTGGATCTAGAAACAGGAATACCATTTGACCCAGCAATCCCATTACTGGGTATATATCCAAAGGATTATAAATCATTCTGCTATAAAGACACATGCACACATTTGTTTATTGCTGCACTGTTCGCAAAAGCAAAGACTTGGAACCAACCCAAATGCCCATCAGTGATAGACTGGGTAAAGAAAATCTGGCACATATACACCATGGAATACTATGCAGCCATTAAAAAGGATGAGTTCATGTCCTTTGCAGGGACATAGATGAAGCTGGAAACCATCATTCTCAGCAAACTGACACAGGAACAGAAAAGCAAATACCATGTGTTCTCACTCATAATTGGGAGTTGAACAATGAGAACACATGGACACAGGGAGGGGAACATCACACACTGGGGCCTGTTGGGGAGGTGGGAAGCTAGGGGAGGGATAGCATTAGGAGAAATACCTAATGTAGACGACGGGTTGATAGGTGCAGCAAACCACCATGGCATGTGTATACCTATGTAACAAACTTGCATATTCTGCATATGTACTCCAGAACTTAAAGTACAAATATATACATATGGAAGATAGTGGGAGAAGGGTCAAACAATTTGGGGTCATATATATATATATGAAGTACATATATATGAAGTATACTTCATATATAGCCTTAAAGTATATATATGACCCTATATACTTTAAGGCTATATATGAAGTATACTATACATATATGAAGTATACTTCATATATATGTGTATGACCCAAATTGTTTGACCCTTCTCCCATTGAGAGTGAGGTATATATCTTCTCCCCCTTGAATATGGGTGGAGTTTTGACTGCTTTCTCCCAAAAAGTACAGTGGAATTGATGCTATCTTAGTTCTTAGGCTATATCACAAAAGGTAATACAATTTCCACTTTGCTACATAGCACATTCGTTTTGAATCCCAGGAGCCACCCTGGAAGAAGTCCAACTATCTTGAGCTACCGTACTGTAAGAAGGGCCAGGCCATATGGAGAGGTCACATGTTGAGATTCTTCTTGATACTCCTGCCTACTTGCCAGCCAACATCAGTGTCAACTGAATTTCGAGAGATGGACAGATTATGTATGAATTCTGGGACTTAAAAACATCAATATAAATAAGTGTGTGGGAATAATGTTTCTGAATTTGTCTATTAAACATTTATTTTCCAGTTTTCCTCCAAATCTAAGATAACTCTTACAATCAATGAAATTGTAAGTGCCTGAAGTGATGTATGCAACTGAGTTTTTTTGTTGTTGTTGTTACTTGAATGGAATCTACATTTGTATCAAAACAGAAAAAGCACTTTTACTTTGAAATGCTAGGAAAAGTTCTGTACCATGAAACTGTCTAACCTCAAAGAAACCATCACTAGTATTTTGAAATATCAGAGAAATGAATGGACTTTAATAATTTGAATGTTGGTCTAGAAGGCTGAATGGTGGGCCCCAAAAGGTATATCCATGTCCTGATCCCCCAGAACCCAGGAAGGGACATTACTCTGGAAAGAGGATCTTCCTAGATGCAATTAAATTGAAGATCTCAAGATGAGATCATCCCGGACTATTCAAGTGGGACCTAAATTCAATGACAGGTATCCTCGTAAGAGAGACACGAGGGAGACTTAACAGACAAAAGAGAAAGCAACGTAACCATGGAGGTAGACATTGGAGTGAGGCTGCCACATGTCAAAGATTGTTGACAGCCACCAGAAACTGAAAAAGGAAAAGGACAGATTCTTCTCAAGAGCCCCAGAGGGATTGCAACCCTGGGAACACCTTAACTTTCCAGAACTGTGAGAAAATAAATCTCTGTCCTCATAAGCCAGTTGTGGTGATTTGTTACAACAGCCACAGAAAATTAATACCACTGGGAAAAATATTTCCTTATCTAAACTTCCTGCTTCCACATATGTGCAATATTTAATGCTGCAATTTTTTATTCTTTAAACGTCTAATTAGGTTTCTACCTACAAAAGAGATTTCAGTTCAAAATGTTATTCCTATGAAAATGGCAGATTTTTATTACTATTGCTTCTTTTGTTTAATGTTTTGCACTCTTTTCTCTTTTGATGTATGACCTAGCAGTGGCTTTTTTTTAGGCTGTGTTTACCAGCAATCTAGAGTTCGAAGTGAAGGACTTGGTTGAGCATTCTGAATTCTGATGAGAGTTCATTTAAAATATACATATTTCATGCCGGGCGTGGTGTCTCACACCTGTAATCCCAGCACTTTGGGAGTTTGAGGCAGGCGGATCACCTGAGGCCAGGAGTTCGAGACCAGCCTGTCCAACATGGCAAAACCTCGTCTCTACTAAAACTACAAAAATTAGCTGGGCGTGGTGGTGCATCCCTGTACTCCCAGCTACTTGGGAGGCTGAGGCAGAGAATCGCTTGAACCCGGGAGGTAGAGGTTGCAGTGAGCCGAGATTGTGCCACTGCATTCCAGCCTGGGTGACAGAGCGAGACTTCATCTCCAAAAATAAAATAAAATAATTTGGAGGGTAAGTGGTGAAGAGTGGAGCCTTGGTACAGAAAGGAGGAGGATGATACCTTTGCTGTAAAGTATATGGGGTGTAGGGAAATGTCTGTACATTTAAGAATGTCTGGTGCTTTAAGAAGGCTGTCTCAAATATCAGTTGAGGGATATCCTACCTGACCACTACTCAAAAATGTCCAGGTATCAAAAATGAGAAAAGTATGAGAAACTGTCATAGCCAAGAGGAGCCTACAGAGACATGGGAAATAAAGTTAATATGGTATCCTGAACAGAAAAAAAGACATTAGGAAAAAACTAAGGAAATCTGAATAAAGTAATGACTTTAGCTCAGAAGAATCTACCAATATTAGTTCATTAATTTCAACAAATATTCTATATTAACACAAAATGTTAATAGTGGGTGGAACTGGGTGCTAGATATATGGGAATTCTTGGTCATATCTCAATTTTTCTGTAAATTGAAAACTTCTAAACAATAAAGTCTATTTTGTAAAAAAGTCTATTTCTACCAACATTAATATTTTAAAAGAGAAACTGTAAGATAAAAAAGTGAAACATTTAATACAAATCAGAGGTATTGAGGAAATTTTCTAGGCTGTCTCCCAGACTGCTAGTCCATACGGCAAAAATTACTTTTTTATATAAAGCTTTTTCCCCTCCTAATTACTTGCAATGTGGCGAAAAGGGAACACCAAAAAACATTTCCGGATTTGCCACACACGCACATACAAAGTTAAAAACAATTTCTGGTTTGGCTTTCAGTCTCGTCTCCAGGCTAACTGGCGTGCCATCTGCTCGCAGCAGAGCGGTAACCATGGTTCACGTGTCACATCAGCGTGCGGTGTTGGAAAGTTTGCCCCGGCAAGTCCGGACAACTCCGCTTCCGCGCAGGTTGCTTGGGGCGGGTGGGGGATGGCGGCGGCAGCAGCATCCAGAGGGTGTAGATTGTTTTTCCAAACCCCATCTGCTTTCCTCTTCCCTGGCTGTGCCCGCGGTCCCCGGGCGCGGCAAGCCCCGGGGACGTGCGCGGGTCTTGTATGCATAACAAAAGAGCCCTCCTCCTCCTCCTCCTCCTCCTCCCTCCCTCCTCCCGCCGCCCCGCGCCGCCCCGCGCCGCCCCCACCTTGGCTTCCCGCGGCCCCAGCAGGAATTCGGCTCCCGGGCCCGAGGTTTCCAGGTACCGGGAAGGGGGAGGGGGCCGAGGCGGCAACAATTGGGCGGGTGAGGGCAAAAAGCGCGGCTCGGAGCGCCAAGACTCCGAGGGGCGGCGAGCCCGGGCCGTGCCGCCGCACGATTGGCCGGGGCCGCCCCGCCGGCCGCCTCTGATTGGTGGATTCTCAAATTCGGTCTCAAGGCGCCAGAGGAGGTGTTTTAGCGGGGACTGGGATCCAGGCTGGAGTCGCGAACGGTGGGTCTGAGCGCTGGGGCTGCCCGGACGCCGCGGGGTCCCAGCCAGCCCAGGGCACTCGGCGCGGGGAGCTGCGCCTCTCGCTCTCCCTTCCCGATGCCGCCGCCCGGCTGCTGATTGCCGCACCACTTTCCCTCATCGGCGTGGGGCCGTGAAGGTCCCTGCAGAGGCAGGAAGCCTCCCTTGGAAAGCAGGGGTAAGCGTGCGGCCCCAGCGCTGGTAGGGAGGCGGGAATTGGGATACGGGGGACCCCTCTCGCCCTGGCTGCCAGCCTGCCACCCCTCCCCGTCCCCCGGCTGTGGGAGGTTCGAGGTGTTTTCTGCCTGGGGATCCTGGGGACCCGGTGCGCAGAGGCTGTGCCGGCTGCAGCTCTCCCTCTGGCCGGGCAGTAGAGGGGATTTGCCCTTCCCCCACGATTTGGGGCTTTCATTGGAGGATTTTATTTGGGGTGTCTGCATGGAGGCCTGGGGTGGGACTGCGCTCAGCGCTGAGTGGGTTTGGTCTAGCGATCGAGTTTCCTTCCCCATTCAAACCCCCTCAAAGCCGAATTCCTCTCAGTTCTTTGCGCCAAAATTAACTGACCTGGGAGACCCTGCACTTTCTGACAGATTTGCCCAACACCCTTCCGACTTGGTAACTTTATTTTGCCATCTAGTTTTTCATAAAGAATTACTATTTTTGTAGATTTTTTTTTCCTTACCAGCTTTTCAGTATTACTAAGCACACTTTAGGTGTTTGAGTTTGTTCGTTTGAGTTTTAGAAAGTTGAGGGTGGCTTTACTCCTGGAAATGCCCAGGATGTGTTTAGAGAATTGAGAATTTCATATTGACAAACAAGTAACAAATAGGTAGATATTTTTGTGGGAGAAAAAAATATATGTAGATATTTTTGTGGGAGGAAAAAATATCTAATTGTAAAATCATTTTCTAATATAATTACAGATGGAGGTAAATTGTTTAACACTAAAGACCTGATCAGCCCCAGGCAGCCCAGACTAGATTTTGCAATTGAAGATGGGGAAAATGCACAAAAGGTAAGCAAACATAAATACCTTACTTTCTAACACATTAAGGATGGTTATGTTGAATTCAATTAAGTGTTCCAGCATGCCATTTGTATTTGTATTTAAACATAATAATTAATATTGATGAACATTATAGAAACATTCTTTTTTTAAAATAGAGCCATCGGGCCAAAGTGTAATCCCAGCACTTTGGGAAGCCGAGGCGGGTGGATGGCAGGGTCAGGAGTTCGAGACCATCCTAGCCAATGTGGTGAAACCCCATCTCTACTAAAAAAAAAAAAATACAAAAGTTAGCTGCGAGTGGTGGTGGGCGCCTGTACTCTCAGCTACTTGGGAGGCTGAGACAGAAGAATTGCTTGAACGCGGGAGGCAGAGGTTGCAGTGAGCCGAGATCGCACCACTGCACTCCAGCATGGGAAACAGAGCTAGACGCCGTCTCAAAAAAAAAAAAGAAAGAAAAAATAGAACCATCCAAACTGTTACTGCTGCAATTCTACTCTATAGTGGGGAAAATAGGCAAGGTTACATGTAATGTTGTAACCCACGTATATAAGTCAAAAATACGCTGGCTACAGCAATCAAAGTTTGTAATACAGTTGTCAAGGGTCGTGTAGCTAATGCTCTGTAGGAATGCTAAGCCTCTCTTCCCAGGAAGATAGACCTTTGTAGTTATAAATGCTGGATTATTAAAGTGCTGTGAAATGTTTTCATACCAATAAACTAGATTCTAGAGACTGTTCCATTCACCCAAGTAGACCTGTACTTACCATCAGGGAGATAAAGTGGCTCAACACATCAATATATTCTGAATATTTTACCATACTATTGCTAGATTTGCACTGAGCCATTCCCTTCCATTTTTGCACCCCTTGTGATTTGTAAGACCAAGGTGTTGTTTTCAAGAAACATTATAAAGTAAACTGGCCATAACAGTGTCTAAGCTATCTGAGCATTTTTAGGCAGAGGCAAATAGAAATAACAAACCAAATTTTAGAAACTTTGAATATAAATCTGTGAGTAGCAACTTGGGCATTGAACTCTCTGAGTTCCTGGTCTTATTTTTAGGCTTAGCATCAACAATGAAACGCCTCAGTTGCAAAGCACCTGTCATATGAACCTTTGAAGAATACTTGATAATTGTTAATTTGGGATAGATGGGAAACTGTATGCTTCCCCCATGTAGGGATTCTTTTGTCCAGCATGTTGATTTATTAAGCAAAGAAATACATAGTCCCCCCTTATCCACAGGAAACGTGTTCTGAGACCTGCAGCGAGTACCTGAAACTGTGGATAATCATGAACTGGATTGCCATTAGTTGGAACACATTTTTGTTTATTCTGCTTACATTTCCACCCCCAAATTTAGTGCCTTTTCCATCTTAACTAAGCTCTTATGTACTGTGGCTATAACTTTTGCAGTTTGGGGTATGACAGCAAAACTAGCATGAATTTCTTTTTCATTCTTCACAATTTCACAGATAGGAGATTCATTCTTACAGTAGATCTTAGCAACCTCGGAATACGATTTTTTTCTTTCCTTAAGTCAAGAACGTTCACCTTTTCAGTTAAAAGAAGCACTTTATGACTTCGCTTTGGCGTATCCAAATGCCAGCATCACTACTCTTGTGCTTTGGAGCCATTATGAAGTCAAATAAGAGTTACTCGAACATGAGCACTGCGATGCCATGAAGGTCAGCCAGTAACACAGTGGCTGCTAAGTGACTAGCGAAGGAGCAGGTAATATCTACGGTGCAAATACGCTGGACAAAGGGGTGAGTCACATCCCAAGCAGGACGGAGCAGGATGACATGAGAGTTCATCACACAGAACGGCATACAATTTAAAACTCATGAATTATTTCTGGAATTTTCCTTTTGATATTTTTAGACCACTATTGGCCACTGGAAGTGAAACCACAGATAAAGTGAAGAAAAAAAAAACTGGCCTTTTTAAAAAATTATCTAAGCCATGAGGGTGGAAATGCCCAGACTTAAAGTGTATATTCAGAGTTTGGGCTTTGAGAGTTTTAGAACAAGTCTTTGTTTTTCTTTCTAATTTGGATGGTTCAGCCTTGAAAGAATATGTATCCGTATATTTATATAAAGCCTTAGTCACTGCTCTGCTTCTCTTCCTCCTGGATCAATGACTTTTATCAAGTGCCTTCGACAAGGACCCTTCTCTAGCATCAGCAAATGCTGTGTCCAGTCGAGGTTTCACAGTCTAATGTGTGTGGAAAAAAACTCAACTGACTTAAAGAGATTGGAAAAGCAGGGAAAATGTTTGGAATAGCATGTATGAGCAGGGATTACGTCCCCTCAAATAGAAGGCAAGAGATGAGAACATAGTGCTTCTGTATAGTTACTAGGAGGGGCTTCTGTCTCTTTTTCATGCTGCTGTGAAGTAAAGGAAGGATGCTTTCTAGGGATGATGAAAACGTGGAGTTTAAGAGCCAAGGAGTCCTGGGTTTGATTTCCTGCTTTGCCATTTATTAGCTATGTGACCGTAAACAGATATGCTGCTATAAAGTAAAGGAAGGATGATTTCTAGGGATGATGAAAACATGGGGTTTAAGAGCCAAGGTGTCCTGGGTTTGATTTCCTGCTCTTTGCCATTTATTAGCTATGTGACCTCAAACAAATATACTTAGAAGGTCTTTCAACAAATATTTTTCTTCCAGATGCTGGGGATATAGTGTTTTAATGAGTTTCCTAATCTCCCTAAGTCCATTTTTTTCTTCCATAAACTGGAATTAATATAGAGTACTCCCCCACACTGAGTTTTTGTAAAGTACCCATAACCACATAATCTTCACACTGTTTTGAATCAGACTGATAGCCTAAAGATGAACATGATGTCCGCCCTACTGTCAGTTACCTGAGAGACTTTCAGGGGCCCAAATGTGAAACTATACTGTTGATTTGGTAAGTGCTATACTAGGAGTAGGAACAAAGTACCTGGGCAGAAAGAGGAGGAGGAAATAAATGCATGGGGAGTTCAGAGAGAATTAAAAAGCTTCACAGAGGAAGGAAGATTTGGGCTAAGCCTTAGTGGATGAGAAAGCTCAACCTACAAGAAAGCAAAAGTGAACGAGATGGACATTTTAGGCAGAAGAAACAGTATGATGTATGGGCATTCCGAAAATGTTCATGAAATCAAGAGTAGCTGAAATCAAGGTGCTGAGTTGTTCCTTCTTGGAATCCCTCTGGGGAATACCTGGAGTGGTGTCCTGCTGTATCAGCGGTAATTTAGAGGATTTCTTTCTTGGCCATCTGCCCATTGGTCAAGGTCTGTAAGTACTGTCTTATGCATGCATCTTACCAGTTATGGAGAAACTTTTCTTTAAAACACACAGGAGTTTCCAACTTCATGACCCAGAGTTGCTATCTGTTTACAATGTGCTTAAGACAACAGAAGTGGAAGACAGTCTGGGACAAAGAGGTTAGGAGAGCTCTGTGAAGGAGCTAGCACTTGAGCTACCGCTAGAAGGAATACTAAGTCTCAGGCAAGTAGAGAGGAGGGGAGCTTGTGAAGAAGTAGAAATGAGCATGGCTTATTTGGGGACAATGCCCAGACTTAATGGGTATGGATGTTCTTTGAAGGTCATTCATCTCTTTTGGGAGTGGCTGAGAAAGAAGGTGAGTTTAATTTGGAATATGTTTGTACCTGTGTGATTTACAGGTTAATAGGTATATGCAGAAGGCAGCATGTGGCTTGATTTTGGAATTCCTGAAAGGTCGTAGTCAGGTACAAATGGGAATTGTCAGCGTACAGGTTGATTTTAAAGCCCTATACATGGGAGTGACAAATAGTGAAAGACAGGCAGAAGGTTGTGTGTGGACTCCTGCAGTTTGGTTTTTCAGAGTGAAAATATAAGGAGGCTGAGAAGGCATGGTCAGAAGTATGTGAAGAACCAGGAGAGAAACAGTGGTATCTCACAAGTTAAAGGCTGAGGGTTGTATAGAGCAAAGAATAGTCAACTGTCTTAACTGCTGCAGTGAGGTCAAGTAAGATATTTTGCCTCTGACTTGATCTGGCAACTGGGAGGTAACCTAAGTAAGAGCAGTGGATCAGAACAGACTGGTAGTTTGAGGGACCCCTAGGGGGTAGGCAGACGAAACCCTCAGTGTGGATTGCTTCTAGAAGGTGTGCTCTGGAAAGAAGGAGAGTTGTTGGTTCATAGCTAGAAGGAGACACTTTCTAACATGTAGTCGTTGCAATGAGCCTTAAATAGTAGGCAGAATTTTAACAGGCAGAGCCAGTGGCATTAAAGAGGAAGTGGTGGTGTGAGCACCAGCTTAGCTGTGATAAAGTGAAGGGCAGGTTTGAAAAGCAAGGGGACTGTTTGGGCAGAATGTGGAATGTGCATGAGAGGGAACTGAAAAAGAAGTTGCCTAAATATGGCCAAGGGCCCATTACTGTATGTATTGTTTGAGATAACATGATCAAAGCTGTATCTGACACAGGAGCAGGACTAGAACCGAGACAACCAGGACTTTTCTGTGGCAGCATAAACCAGTTTACCTAGAGGCAGTGTGCTGGTGTTATTAGTAATAATATTGAACATTTGTCACAGATGACAGAGTGCTTTTACCTTCTGAGCTCATCATCACAGCAACTCTATGGTAGGTAAGCCAAGGTATATTACCTCTATTTACATATGAAAACTAGAGGACCATTTCACAGGATACATTTCTCCAGACACTCTAATGGAGGGGAGTGATTTCCAGGTCAGGTTTCCGGAAGCAGATCTTTCCCGGAGGTTAAGTGTGCAGGAGGTTTTTTAGGAAGTGCTCTTGGGATCAATGCCTAGGGAAGGAATGGGAAGGCATGGAATTGGACAGAGGGATAAGTGGAGCTGCAATACAGTCACAGTGGAAGTTACCTTCTGGGGGAGTTCTAGGGTAGCCGTTAGAGGAGTCCAGAGCTGAGGCAAGGAGGCCTTGCCTTAATATGTCTGTGCTACTTCTACCTGCCAGTGAGTATAGGAGGGGGAAGTGGACGTCACCCTGGACGAGTCAGCCGTCTTCAGCCAAAGCAATCTGGTTATGGGATGACTGTTGGCATTGCTTCCAGCAGCTGGGAAATGAGTCACATCTGAAGAGAACAGGGTTCATCCCAGCATCCACTCCACAGCTAGGCAGCCTTGCTAGAAAACCTTAGAGATAGATACTTTCGTCTAAATTCCCCATTTTATGCATACAGAAACCTGGCCCCAGACAGAATGAACAATTTGTCCAGGATCAAAAAGATACAAACAGCTGGGACACAAATCAGGTTTCCATTGCAGTGCCCTTCCACAGCTCTGTACGCTGTCAGCATAGCAGGACAGACCGATGGAGCAAGATGTGACTAGATTGCAATTGACTTTCTGTCCACCTGAGTCCTTGAAAAACAATTGGTTTGGCATTTTTTTTTCTCTTGCTGTAGAGGTGTAATACTAACATAACCTACATGACCTAACTCCCCCTCCTACTTTAAGTATTCAGCAAACTGCGTTGAAAATATATCTAAGTGTATGAAGAAATAATTCATTCTCAATTGCTCCCTCGCTAGGGAAAAAGTAAGTCTATTGGAAGCAATGGAGAAGGCGTGTAAATCTCTGTCCACCCAGCATGCCTGGACCACACCCTCCACCATGAGGATACCTTTTGGAATAACTCATCAAAGCACAGTGTTCTCTGAGCACCTGCGGTGGGCAAGGCATTGTGCCAAAAATTGTGAAGAACAGCACATGTGGAACTTGCTTCTTGACATTTTCAAGGGCACAGTCTTGTTATTGAGACAAGACACATCCAGGAAGTTAAATCGCAATATGATGTGCTGCAGTATATTGAGCTCGAAATGCCAGAGTGAATGGTAATAAAGAATAGGAAAGAGGGAAAAGATAATAGCTGTTTTATCGAGCGCTCACTATATGGCAGGAACTAATCTCATAACCCTTGAGATTGGTATTTTTATGAACTTCATTTTCAGTTGAGAGAAATAAAGTATAGTGAGGTACAGGAACTTGCCGCACTAACACTGCTGATAAGTAGCAAGAGAAAGTTAGCTGGCCCTGCATCCTGCATAGATAACTATTTCCCCATGCTGCCTCTCCCTAGGTGCTAGTGGGGATCAGTGGCCTGCTGGGTACCTTTGGTTGGAGATGTGAAAAAGATGACTTCCTCCCAGTTTGTACCCAGGACACAAGCTCATTTTTAGATGCAGAATTTCAGAAAGTTCTGCCTTCAGCTATTTCTTGCATACCAGTGATTTTACACTGAACGAGGTCATAGGTGACCTCAGGCAAGTCATTTGACTTCTCTGTGTCTCAATTTCTTCGTCTATACACTGGAAAAATAATAATACCTATGTCACAGGATTGAATGAGGAGTCAATACATGCAAAATACATGAAACAAAGCATGGCACATAGTAAACAGTAATTTCCCTTGACAGTTCCCCCTGTAGAAGCCTTTATCAGAATAGCATACTAACAGGGACTTGTTAAAGAGGTGGGTAGATGCAGCACTCTGGGCCGGGTGCTTACTGTAGTATGAGAAACCGCCACTTCCACTCACTCCTCTCCTTCCTCTTACACTGGGACAGAACGTTGCCATAGCTAGCATGCAGCTTCTGCTGATCCAAGGAGCAAGAGTTGCCTTGCCTACCACAAACTACAGTTTCTCCCAATATTTTACCTCTTCACATGTTGCTCATTTATAGGAAAGCACTTATTATAAACCACTGCTCAGCCAAACCCAAGCATGCAGTAGCTCTATAGAATGTACAGGGAAGGAGTGACAGATAACTCATTTACCTTTGTAATTATGTAAGACACTGTTGACTGGAAGGGAATACTACAGAAGAGCAGAATCTTTCTGTTTTTCACTATTGAATTGTCGAATTCTCATATTGAATTTTTGAAGCTTTTTTAGGGGAAAGATATATTTTAATTACTTGGTAGTTCCAAAGGTGGATTCTATATACTTAGTCCTTTTTAACAGTGGGCCCATCATTAATCTTTTCTTAGAATTATTTAAGACTGTCTATCTCAAAGTATGGTCTGAAGGCAGGTAGTCCACAGGCTATCACCAGGGTACAGAAAAATTAAGAACGGAACTTGGGAGTTAAACACTTAAAAACCTCAATAGTCTAGGTGGAGAGGCTAATATGGGATGATTACTTGAAGCCAGGAGTTTGAGATGAGCCTTGGTAACATAGTGAGACCTCATCTCTACAAAACATTTTAAAAGGCCAGGCGTGGTGGCTCATGCCTGTAATTCTAGCACCTTAGGAGGCTAAAGCAGGAGGATCACTTGAAGCCAGGAGTTCAAGACCAGCCTGGGCAACATGGCAAGACTCTGTCTGTCTCTACATAAAATTTTAAAAATTAGCTGGGTAAGGCTGAGCATGGTGGCTCATGCCTGCAATCTCAGCACTTTGGGAAGCCAAAGTGGGCAGATCACGAGGTCAACAGTTCAAGACCAGGCTGGCTAAAATGGTGAAACCCCATTTCTACTAATAATACAAAAATTAGCTTGATGTGGTGGCGTGTGCCTGTAGTTCAGCTGCTCGGGAGGCTGAGGCAGGAGAATCACTTGAACCTGGGAGGTAGAGGTTGCATTGAGCCGAGATTGCACCACTGCACTCCAGCCTGGCAACAGAGTGAGACTCCATATCTCAAAAAAAAAAAAAAAAAAAAAAAATTAGCTGGGTGTGGTGGTGTGCACTGCAATTCCCAGCACTTTGGGAGGCTGAGGTGGGAAGATCACTTGAGCCCAGGAGTTTGAAGCTGCAGTAAGTTGTGATCACACCACCGTACTCCAGCCTGGGTGACAGAGCAAGTCCCTATGTCTAAAAAATAAAGTATTTGGGTGTAGTGGTGCATGCCTGTGGTCTCAGCTACGTGGGAGGCTAAAGCAAGAAGATTGCACATGCCCAGGAGTTTGAGGCTACAGTGAATCATGATCACACCACCGTACTCACCTAGGCAACAGAGTGAGACCCTATCTTTTTTTTAAAAAAAAAAAAAGGAAGAAAAATAAACCTCAGCACAAGTATTACCACCGTACTCTCTAGGTTGGCTTAAAATGTGAGATTTTGTTGGGTGCTCTTCCATTAACTGGTCCTGCTACTAAGTGCTATATTAGCACTGGTGTGCATTGAACTACAAAAGCATTCTTGCTCTTCACTAGTCAATGCAAACGTGTAAGTAGTGTTTTTAAAAAGATGACACCTACAAGCAATATGGACTCAACCCAGATTGGCCCTCATAGTCCCCATCTGTTACAAACATGCAACAGGGACAGATACGTTGTGATTTCTCTTACAGAGATACCATGAAAGAGAGGTGTAAAAGGTGTCGCAGATTATAATCTACTTCTCATTGGCGCCACTCTTTGATTCCCATGAAACCTTCTAATTTTCATTAGTCCTATCCTGATACTTTTCAGCCCTAAGCATATGGTCCTATTTGTATTTTCAAGTCTTAGTGAATTGTGGGAACAAAGTGTACTCTTAGCTGATAACTGCCCTTTCTCATTCTTGCTAAAAGTCTCTTTTTTAAAATAGGAAAATATATTTGTCGATCGATCAAGGATGGCCCCGAAGACTCCAATAAAAAATGAACCAATTGATTTATCAAAGCAAAAAAAATTCACTCCAGAAAGAAATCCCATTACTCCAGTTAAGCTAGTTGACAGACAGCAAGCGGAACCGTGGACACCCACAGCTAACCTGAAGATGCTCATTAGTGCCGCCAGCCCAGATATAAGGGACCGGGAGAAGAAAAAGGGACTATTCCGACGCATTGAAAACAAGGATGATGTATTTACAGATTCTCTACAGGTAAACAGACTGTGCTCCTTGGCAATTTTATGGAACTTAAAAACTTTTACTTGATTATTAAAAAGTCATAGAACTCTCCATTTTTCAGCTCCTATTGAGCCAAAAGCAGTGTCAAACTGAATATCTTTTGATTTTATTACAGAATTCTCATTCTATCTTATTTTTCATAATGAATGCTTTCTTTTCTGTATGATACTCCCTGGACCAGGGCTCATTTAAAAATGATAAATTATTTTAAAGTAATGATATTTAATCATTTTTATTTAATGAAGGGATTTGGATTTTTTAAATGCGTCTGTGAATTTTGATTTTGCCCAAATTTTAAGGATAATATTAATGTAAATATTTTTGGTTTAGGAAATTCCATTATTCTTATATATGACCAGTTTGTTCGTTTGGGGCTTTATTGAAGTTAAGCCACCTTTAAATTACCTGTTCTGTGGGGAAACAGTGCTGTTGAATAAGCAGCATGTCTATACTTTGTAAAAATAATAATAATAATAAAAGGTCAATTATTTTCATTTCCCATCAAGCTTTTTCCCAAACTTGCTAAGAAAAGTTTTGCAGATTTCAGTATTCTTAGCCATTTTTCTCCTTTTGGTGGATTTTTTAAGCTATAAAAATTGCCAAAATGAAGAAATTGGGAAGAGAGAAGAGAAAAAAGATGTCTCGAATTACAACTTGAAATTCATAGAACAAAATGACTTTAATCTGTTATATATACTGCAGTGGGAGATTAGTGGTAGTATTAAGAGGTTCTTTTATATAACTAAATACAAATCATACAGTCTTGAGAGTAGTTCCTACAGGCTTGAAGCCAGAGGGATTTCACAATTCCCTTTTTAAGTCTGGGCTGTCCTTTGGCTTCCTTTCCATTTTATATTTGATGTGAAACCCACAAGGAACTGGTTTCTGAGGCCTTGGGTTCAAATCGCTAGCTGGGTGACTAGGGGGAAATCTCTGCACCTCAGTTTACTCACTTGTAAAATGAGGGTTGTGGTACCTGTCCTGGTTTAAAACTACATAAGATTAAATGTGCCTCTTGTTGTCAAAGGCATATAAATATTAGATTTTTTGTAATTTTTTTTGACAAAAATATAGCAAAGTGACAATCAGCCAATGGAAATCATTAGTGACCTCTTTCACAAGGTAATGTTGATCTCTTACTTTGGTAGAACTAGTTGTTTAACACGCCCCTAAAACAGTTAAAATTTTGGTTTTCTACACAAGCTTTATAGAGAGATTTTAGCTGATGAGTCACTACAAGTGTTCACCACCTTTAGAAAGTAAATGCCTACAATTCAATAGATTTAAAACAGGCTTTCTTTTAAAATTGAGGGCTTTAATATCTTTCAGCAGTGTTTCACAATTTTTGGTGTACAGGTGTTGTACATCCCTTGTCAGATTTATCTCTAGATTTCCAAGTTTTTTGATGCTATTGCAAATTGTATTTTTTATTTTAGTTTCAATTTCCAGTAGATTGTTTCTAGTACATGCAAATGCAATTGATTTTTTAATTTTTTTTTTTGTATATTGATCTTGTATCCAGAACTTACTATACTGATGCTTTTAATGTCTGATGTAGTCGATCAAAATCAAGTAGTTTAAGTAGTTTTTTTCTTTCTTTTAAGTTCAGTGGGTACATGTGCAGATTTGTTAGGTGAGTAAATTGAATTTTGCGAGTGTTTGGTGTATAGATAATTTGGTCACCCAGGTAATCAGCACAATACCCAACAGGTAGTTTTTCAGTCCTCACCTTCCTCTCAGCCCTCTACCCTCAAGTAGGCTTTGGTGTCTATTGTTCCCTTATTTCCATCTTTGTGTACTCAATGTTAAAACAGACTTTTAATACCTTTTTAAAACTAGTCTTTATTACCTTTTGATAGACTATTTGATCATCTAAAATACACATATCCTTTGCAGTACCTTTAACACCATGAATCTACCTCTAAGCCCAAAAATGGATACAATGTAATTAATTTACATCTGTCCCCCCCAACAGAGTAACCACTCTTCTGAATTTGTATTTATAGTCTTAGGGGACTTGCTTTTGTCAATCAACATACATCCTTAAGGTTCATTTGTGTTTTTGCGTGTAGCTATAGTTCTTTCATTGCTCTATGATATTCCACTGCATGACTACACCACAATTTATTTCTTAATTCTCCTGTTTATAGCCATTTGGGTTGTTTGCAGTTTAGGGCTAGTACAGAGTATGCTATGATATTCGTTCTTATTTATGTCTCCTGGTGTACATATACAAGAGTTTCCCTTGGTCAGTGGTTCTCAAAGGGTGATCTGGGGACCTCAGAGTCCACAGACCATCTTTCCAAGAGTCAGGGGAGGTCAAAACTATTTTCATAGTTATACAAAGACCTTTGCCATTTTTGAACTTTCGTTCTCTCCAAAGTGTACACTGGTGTCTTCCGGGAAGTACATGACGTGGCTATGGCAACAGATTGACTACAAAAGGCAAGCACAAATATCAGCTCTCTTCTATCAATCCAGAAACTAAATAATATTTGAAATACCCCTTTCTTACAAAACATTTTAACTGTCTCAGTTTTCATTTCGAACATGGTAACTATCAATAGATAACCCCCATAAAGAAAAAGCCCTGTGGAGTCCTCAGTAATTTTTAAGAACACAAAGGGCTCCTGAGAGCAAAGAGTTTGAGAACTACTGTTTTGGGTACATACCTACTGGTAGAGGTGCTAGGTCATTAGATATGCAGAGGTTCACAAGTTAATGCCAAATTGCTTTCCAAAGTACTGTTTGCCTCCCTCCAGTAATATATAAACATTTAGCCATCCATATCCTTTCTGACACTTGAAATTGTCAAATTTAGTAATTTCTGCTAATCTCATGACTATACAATGTGTATCTTTTTGTGATATTCATTTGCTTTTCTTTGATTACTCATGAGATTAAGCCTCTTTCCACGTTTATTGGCCACCATGTTTTTTGCTCTTCTGTGAAATGCCTGTGTTCTTTGCCAATTATTATTGAGTTTTTTTTTTTTTTTTTGTCATTTTGATTTGTAGGAGTTGATTACATATTGATACTAAACCTTTATTAATTATATGAGTTATGTATCTATTCTTTCAGTTTGGTAATTGTCTTTTCCCTTTATGTTATTTCTTGATGGACAAAAGTTCTTAAGTTTAATATAGTTCATTTTTTCTTCTAAGGGTAATGTTTTCTGTGTCTGAAGAAATTCTTCCCTATTCCAAGATTAGAAAAATATTCTCCTTCATTTTCTTCATTTAAATTTGCTTTACCTGTTTTAATTCTTGATCCATTTGGAATTGCTTTTTGTGGATGGTGTGAGTCAAGAATGCAACTTTGATTTTCTATACATATCATCAGTTGTCCCTGCACTGTTTATTCAGGAGGTCTTTCTCCTCCCCCTCAGCTGGGCTGGCAGTGCAACTGCTTTCATGTCAAAGTTCCACTTATATGTGTGTCTGTTTCTAGACTCTTCCTGTTCCATTGTCCATCCCTACCCCAATACTCTATTATAATAAGCAGGTAAAACAGAACCCTCAACTTATCTTTCTTCAGAGCGTGTGGGCTACTCTAGACTGTTTGTTCTTCCATGTGTATTTTAGATTGGATTTTAATTGAGATTGCATTTAATCTGGAGACTAAGAAGAATTCATCTCTTTAAGATACTGAGTTCTCTGTGAAGACAGTATATTTCACTAAATTTTAAGTATTCTTTAAAATCTTAAGTTTTCATATTTTTATGCAAATAGATTTTTGCTTGATTTATTCCTAAAATCCTTATCAATCTTGTTGCTTTCTTAAATGATATCTTTTCAATTCCTTTGCTGTTACTGTTGTACAGGAATGCAGCTGATTTAAAAAAACGTATTCTCTTGTATTCAACTACCTTACTAAATTCTTTTATTATTTTTAATGATTTGTCTGAGATTCTTTTGAGTTTTTTGTGTGAACAGTGATATCTTCTGGAGAAGGAACATGGCTGATTCCTTTCCAGTCCCTGTGCCTCAGTTTCTTTTTCTTGTCCCCACACATTGACTAGGGTCTTCAATCTGATGCAGAAGAGAAAGTGATAATGGGCATCCTTATTATTTCCTGACTTTAAGGGACCACTTCCAAAGTTTTACAAATAGCTGTTTGCCATTGTGTTTTCATGAGTACCCTTCATTGAAGAAGTTCTCTATTATTCCAAGTTTTTTAAAGGTGTGTTTGAAAATCATGAATGACTGTTAAATTTATCAAATGTTCTTTTCCTGAACCTATAGAGATAATTATATCACTTTTCTCTTTGAATCTGTTCATTGAAAAGCCTTTTACTTTCTTGGGGCTTGAATGGAGCCCCTTTCAAAAGTGGGTGGAGGAGACAGGATGCTAGTTTAATGTATTTACAAATAAAGAATAAGGAAGAATATGATTGGACTGCCTTCATTCACTTTCATTAACCTTTGGTCAATTGTGAAATATAAAACAGTTTGGTGAAGAAGGCAGGCCAGTGCATCTGAAGCTTCCCTGTCAATAGAAATCACCTGGAATCTTATGAAAAGGCAGATTCTGATATAGCTGATGCCTGAGATTCTACATCTCACAAGCTCTTGGTGATGCTGATTCCACAGGCCCAGTGAGTGCACTAGTAGCTAGGCTGTAGCAACCAGTAAATGACTCGCATTTTTCATTTGTCAAACGTTTAACTAATAGACTCAGTCTCAAATTATAAAGGAGAAAAAACATCAGTCCAGAGGAGACAATAGATAAAACATTCAAGGAATTAGATTAGGAAACGTATTTTAACCAGAATCTAGGATGGTATGCATGGAGATGTCCCCCCAGTTTGCCAGTACCGGCCATTGCCATTTCTCCAATAGGTTGTTAACTGTGACATCTTCCCCCTCCCTTCTATCTGCCCTCTGTAGCTTGATGTTGTTGGGGACAGTGCTGTGGACGAATTTGAAAAGCAAAGGCCAAGCAGAAAACAGAAAAGTTTAGGACTCCTGTGCCAGAAGTTTCTAGCTCGCTATCCAAGTTATCCCTTGTCAACTGAGAAAACTACCATCTCCCTAGATGAAGTTGCTGTCAGTCTTGGTATGTATCATCAGATTACCTGGAGGCCTGTCTCCAGTTACTGTGGGAAACCGGTTTCCTTGGGCAGGCCGAAGACTTCAGGTAGTGTGGGCCCTTCAATTGGGTGAAGACGGAGGAACAGGCACAGACTCCTTTGTCATCATCAAATTTCTCTTCATTATACCAAGAATTTCAGGGAGCCTTTTAGACCTGAGGACCAAACAAGAATGCAATCTTTTTTAACCTTAAAAAATATTTTATAATGAGTAATATTTTTTATAATAGAGTTACATTACAAATTAGTGTCTCATATTTTAAATTCATTTTACTTCAAACAGAGGCAAAAATATTTAGAAATAGCCTGCTTTGTATTTTTAATAATGCTTCCAGCAGTTCAGAACTGGTGTTATTTCAACTTTGTAAAGCGTGATTTGAGAGCAAGAGTATTATGTTTAACGTCCCATACGATGATTGGTAGAGCAAGTGGGGTCAAACTAGAAAAAGATCATTTGGACATAAACAACTAAACCTTATAACAAAGAGGAATCCACGTGTTCACATGCATGAGTGCATAATGTGAGATGGGTGTGTGTGCTGGAAGTATGTATACACCTGCTTCAGAATAGAGACCCCTAGTGGACATTGCAGTTAGTTCCAGAATGAACATGTTGATGTTTGTTAAATAAGCAGAAATCACAATGGCTTGAAGGTGTCAGGGTGTCCCCTTAAAAATAGGAAGGTTTTACATACACACAAAAAAAGAAAAAGTTCTGAAGAAATCACCTAAATAAATAAATGATAGATTATAATTTTTAGTTTGTTTCTTAGTTCTATTTCTTCCATATCCTAGAGAAATGTGCCCCATAGAGGAAGGTCAACCTGAATTATTCAAGCTGAAAGCTAAATAGATTTTGGTTGTTGGAAACTGAGATGAAGAAACAGTGGGTTAAGATGGCAAGACCATGGGCTGGGCTTTGGATCACATAGGTAGATTTGAAGCCCAGCTCAGCTCTCTAATTTACAGGCTATAAGAGCTTTACAAGGTGAATTAACCTGTTTTTTTTTTTTTTTTTTTTTTTTTTGTCTGTAACTTAGAGACTGCAGCACCTACCTTGCAGAGACATAGCAAAGTTAGGGATAATGTCAGTAACATGCCCAAGTCAATGGCTGACATGGTGAGCTCTTATTATTATGAGGAACAGTTTCTGATCAGCTCTTAGTAGAATGTCAATACCCTAGCTGCCCTATCCCCCTCTATAGATAGGAAGAGGAAGTAGACTGCTATGGTTTGGAGGCTGATTTGGAGTCCAGAAGTGTAATATAGTATTCTAGGATTGGGGGCAATTAATCAAGAAAGGGAAAGTGAGCCAACCGAACATCAAAAAATGGGGTCCCTTGCTGGCCCTGGGGTGTATCAGTTGCATTTACATGGCATTTCTAATGGGAAGGTATATGGAATGTTACACTCAACAAGATGTGTTAATATATGAAAACAGACTGGAAGAAAGAAGCAGGAAGTTTTGGGCAAGGAACTGCTGACTGCTCCTACCAGCACCTTCCAGCAGGCATGGTGAAGAGCCAGTTGAGGCTCTTAGGTCCAGGGTCCTAGAAACTAGTCTTACAGTCATGAAGGTAAAATGACAGATCATCTGATATCCTTCTCATTGGGGTTCATGAAGCCTACTTCCTCTATATACCCAACTTCCATTAAGGAGTCTTGCACTGGTGTCACTGCAGAAAACAAAGGATTAGATGTTGGAGGGCTATGTTACATCCCAGGGAGGACAGAAAAGTGGACTCTTACTTTCATATGGCTTCAGATTGTTGCACATATCCCCATGTTATGGCTGCCTGGAGCAGAACTCCAGGGATTTTTATAAGACCTTCCCAATGCCTCCTGATCACCCAGACCTGCCAAACAAGCATGCCATCTTTTCATGTGACATCATAAAATGGGGTCCCTTGCTGGAAGCTGTTTCACTGATGAATATCTTTTGGGATTGAGTCTGAACTCAGTGCTGCATCCCAGGTTAGAGGCCACAAGACTATATTTAACTAAGGATGTGCAGAGCATTCAAATTACATTGTTTTCCAGATTCTGGTGCCGTGTAGATTTGACATTGGATATCATGGGTAAAAGTTTAGAGAATTTGGAGTGACTTAATAACACAGCCTAGGAAACTATTTTTCTAGGCTGAGAATTTTTAGTAAGTTCCATCAGCAACTAAGGGAAGCTTAGCAAAAATGAGTAAATCCTTGACCATATAACTAATCCTATGATTGGGATTAATAGAATGACCTCAATATAGAAGAAAAAGAAGATTCAATGCCAGGGAAAAGCGTTCTGACAGAGCAAGCCCCCAGAGTAACCTACAGGTCTTGAGACCTGTGCAGTGGAACTTTCTAGTGCACAGCCAGTGGGCAGTTAAACTCAGTTCAGGTGAAAGAGGTAAGGGATTGTGCAGGCAGGCAGCTGCCATGTTGGTTTTCACCAAAAACACCTACTAAAGACCCACGGTGCTTCCTGAGAATCATCGAGAATCTCCAGGTGGTCAGAAGCTTCTTTTATTTTCCCTTCTTGGGATGTCTAGCCACTAGATGGAGACTTAACAGCTTGTTATCAAATATAAACTAACAAAACAGCAGGGCATATGGCTGGCCCTGGGGTGTCAGTTGCGGTCATATGACATTTCTAATGGGAAGTTTTATAGAATGTTATGCTGTAAACAAGATGTGTTAATATATGAAAACAGACTGGAATAAAGAGACAGGCAGTTCTGGACAAGGGGCTACTGCCTGCTCCTGCCAGCACCTTCCGGCAGGCATCTGGCACCGAAGCCTGAGCTTGTGAGGGTAACAAGCCTTTCAGGGTCATGAGCTGAAATGTTCTGATTGACTGTGAAATGCCTCTTTATGCATGTGATAGAACTTCCTTTCAGCTCCGGAGTTCTCATTGTAATTTGGTATATTTCTCATGTTAAATTTTTGAAGGGCCAACAGCTACATTCAGAGTCTGCCCCTGATTATATAACAGCTCCTGGCAAATGAAATGAAAGAAGGCATCTTTGTAGCCGGGCTATTTTTCTGTAAGATGCCTGGAGGCCTTTGTTATGGGCCCAAGGGCCTGTTGCACAACAGAATGAGTCACAGACATGAGATTTTTTTAAATCTGTTTCTGCTGTGACCTCTTATGCTAGCAGGGATTTTAGGTATAACCAATGTCATGACAAAAGTATTTATTTAAAATTAACACCTACTGGGGACTCTATATTTATACTTACATCATCCTCATTATTATATGAGATAAAGACAAAGGCACAAAAAGGTTAAGTAACTTCCCAAGATCACCCAGCTAGTAAGGCATATATCAGGCATTCAAATTTAGGCAGTCTGACCCCAGAACCCCACACCCTCAACCACTATAAGTATTTTTGCTAGGTTGGATGGACAGCTTATAATCCTAGCTGCCTTGGGAAAACAAGCTGCTGAGCTTCGTGGTCAGCTTGTACTGGAGTCTCTGTGCTTCACTTTTGGGCTGTGTGCTGTGTTATGGTGAATGTGAACACAGAGAATTGTCAGTAGCCATGATGAACAAAAGGAGACTCCCATGTTGTTCCAACCCTGGCTCTGGCTTCCTTCAGTAATATGAGAAGAGTATTCAAGCCCTTGACACCTGCATTTCCAATTCAAAATAGAAAATGTAATATTTGCACTTGCTTTCCTTACTGGTCCACTGAGAGCGTTATCAAGGTAATTTTTTTCTGTCATTCAAACTCCATGAAAGGGTAGATAGTATTGTCTAATAGTGAAGTGTCAGTTATTAGACACAGTTGATTTTATAGTCTGCATAATTAGGAGTACAAGTTATGGTCAACCATCCATTCCTCAAGTGTCCATCAGGCACACTGGTATGTGTGTTGCTCAGTCCACCTATTTCAGCATGCTGAAACGTTTGTGTGGTTTGCCTAACAGGTCTGAAGAGCAGTTGCTATACTATTTATGTCAGACAGATGGAACTATCACCATCTCTAGATAGATGTTTTATCTTAGATATTTTTAACGGTTGGATCTCAAGAAGTAAAAAGAAAAATAATTTCTATTGCTTGCATCCTTGCAGGTTGAATCTCTTGAGCATCCACACAGTGGGCATTATATTGGGGATCAGACAAAGTAGTTCACAGACATAGTCCAGGCCCTCAAGGAACTTGTCTTCAAAAATGTTTGTCTGCATGATGTCTGTTGGCCTCTGTTTTTCAAACAGGTGTGGAAAGGAGACGCATCTATGACATTGTAAATGTGCTGGAGTCGCTGCATCTGGTGAGCCGGGTGGCTAAGAATCAGTATGGCTGGCATGGACGGCACAGCCTGCCAAAAACCCTGAGGAACCTCCAGAGACTAGGAGAAGAGCAGAAATATGAAGAGCAGATGGCCTACCTCCAACAGAAAGAGCTGGACCTGATGGATTATAAATTTGGAGAACGTAAAAAAGATGGCGATCCAGATTCCCAGGAACAACAGTTACTGGATTTCTCTGAACCCGACTATCCCTCCTGTGAGTCCCTTGTAACTTCATGAGTAATGGCAGAGAAAGAGCGAGTGATGATCTCCTCTGCACACTGCTCAGATGGGAAGTGCCAGGTTGACAACCCTGGAGGGAGATGTCCTCTTATTCTCTTCACTGAAGAAAAGGAGGCAGATGGCTCCCCAACTGGACTGCCTGCTCGACCTCATTTAAATAAACCTGGCTTATGGCAGGTCGCACGTGTTTGGCCTGTTAGGAGAATAGATCACTAGCAGTACTCCCATTTATAGATAGGCAGCCCCATGCTCGTTCTTTTGTACAACTGCAAGATTTACTTTGAAAAAGTTATCTTTTCAAAGAATTTTATCTAATTATATACTGGAGTAGACTACTTAGGAAAGAACTCTGTTCGAAAAAATGTTGATAAGAAAGACAGACAACCTCTGCTTTCATTTGGAATAGAATTTCTTTTACATCACCATGGTTCTTCCTTCCCAATTCATATTTGCCCTCTTCTTGTTTTAGCCAGTGATCTTCATCCCTGTTGCTAAGATGACAAAGTACAAGTATCACATCTCACATGCAAATATAAGAAATAGAAATGGAAAGAAAGGTGGGCCTGATTTTCATTAGATTCACTGCCTCATGCCTTTTAGTTCCACCCCATGAGCCAGTACTTATCTTAATAACCAGAGAAGACAGCCATCTGTCAGGGATGGTTTGCCTGCCATCCACAGGAGCACACATCTAATCTGTCTCCTGTTTATATATAGCTCATTTATTCACATATTTCTGAAAAGAAATGGAAGAGGCGGGCATCTACTATGTTTAGGGTATAGTCTAGATATTGCAGGCACAGAGAATAAAAATGGAGTTCTTGCCTTTGAGAGGAGAGTTGATGTTCTGAAAACAATTCTGTATTCCCTACCCTATCCTTTTATCCTTCTACATTAATCTTTCCAAGAAGTTGCTTCAGGAAAACTACCGCATGGATTCTATTATAGGAAGTATAAGTATAAAGCATTGAGTGGTTTAAAATATGCATCTCAGAGTTTATGCCTACTGTAGAGTAATTTTACGAGCCACAAGAAAATCTGTCTCATTTCTTCCTGAGCTGACTTCTGTGCTGTGTATCCAGTAAGCTTCTGCCTATGACAAGGGTGAACTTTCCATGTGCTGGTAGGGCTAGATCATTTTGGCAAGCTGCAAGTATAGTCTTTCTTGTAGAAAATCACATGCTTTAATGCTTTTGTTTCGTTCCTTGTGTAGCATCGGCAAACAGTAGAAAAGACAAGTCTCTGAGAATTATGAGCCAGAAGTTTGTCATGCTGTTCCTCGTCTCCAAAACCAGGATTGTCACTCTGGATGTGGCTGCCAAAATACTGATAGAAGAAAGCCAAGATACCCCAGACCACAGTAAATTTAAAAGTAAGTCTTCACCTACATCCACTTACTAACACAAAAAGGGTGGGATTTCATATGTTGATATTTTCTGCTTCCAAGATTATATATATATATATATTGTTTTTGCCATACATACTCCTTTCCTGCATTCATAAAGGGTTTTGGTGCCGTGAGAGGTAAGTTAGTCACCAACTAGAATTCAGCTTAAAGTCCTCTCAGTGCCTTTCCCTTGATGGTTTCAGTGGACAGTGAAAAACAGAACACTATCCTGAGAACACCGGTCAGGGAGGGTGTGAATTATTTTGCATTTCTCTTTAGTATTGCTACATCCAAGACAGACTGTCTGAGTTCTCTTTCCCCTTTTTCCCCACCCCCTGCATACTCTTCTGAAGGGTGGAGATGAAAATTGTCTACAGGTAAGAACCAGAAGAATGGCCAGGGTCAGGGTGGTGGGATATGGACAGTGAGAGAGTTTTCCAATCATCACACCCAGTGCATCCTCCTTTTCTGTCCAGCTCGGATACTGAGCCACATGCCCTGGGCTGCTGATGGCCTGTTCAAGCCCCAGGAAACCATGAGCTCAACATTTTCTAGCTGTTTGTTGTTTCCAGCTGAAATTACAGTCACCCTGTGGGTGAAATGGCTAGATAAAATCAGGATTGAGAAAAAGAAAGCAGCATCTGGGGTGAATGCTTACTATTTCTGGATGATAATTCAGACTCCTTTGCTTGATCTTAATGCTGAGGTCAAATGGGTTTCCTACCTGTAAATCAGTTTCTTAAATAGAAAATACTTTGTGGTCATGATCTTGCCTGTTTAATGTGCTACCACCCCTTCTGAGTATTTCATGTAGTTTGTACATTTTTAAGTGTATCTACCAAAACCACTTAACATTCAGGGGGGAGGCCCATTCCACCCCTTCTCACTGGGTGGCTGGAATGCTACAATTTCAGGTGAGGGGCTGCCTATCTTTCACACATTGTAGTGTTGACCGTGAGCATCCTGTGTGCCCAGCAGTGCAGCCTGGCAGGAAGCTCTGGGGGAATCCTTGTCATTTTCACAGACTACCTGCCTGGTGGACCTGGCGCCACAATCTCCTGCTGGGAGAAACTCAGGGCATGCTTTTGACATGCCATGTCAGAATTACATTTACTAAGCCTTTAATTACAGCCCATTCCCTCCCTTGGTGATTTTGCAATTACGGTGCTCCCTGTGTGTCACCAGGTGCCTCTTGCAAAAGGTGTGAAGTTGTGGAAGTGGAAGGACACACTGACCTTCCCTTAGCCTTCAGATACTGCAGGTACATAAATCCTGGATGATTTGATGACAGAGCCACTGATCTCCTCATCCCAACCTGCTGCTTTCCATCTGAGGTTTATATGGTAGCTGAGAAAAGTTACCTGTCACATAAACTAAACTGTCATGGTGTCACAGGCAGCATGACCGTAATCGTGTTTTATATCTTCAAGCAAAGGTACGACGCCTCTATGACATAGCCAATGTTCTGACCAGCTTGGCTCTGATAAAGAAAGTGCATGTAACAGAAGAGCGAGGCCGTAAACCAGCCTTCAAGTGGATCGGGCCGGTGGACTTCAGCTCGAGTGGTAAGGTGGCGTGGTTTTGCTAGCAGGCTGTTTTATTTAGAATTCTCAGTTCCTTTTCCCAGTCTCACATCTGCTACACAGTGAGATTGATCTTTTCCCATGTCACATACAAAATTAGACTAGTGACTCCACTCTTGGAACGGTTAACGTTAGCCTGCAAATGGTGCGTGCTGGTTTGCCCGCACACAGTAGGAAAGGAAATACTGAGCATTTATAACATGGGAGTTTCTGTAACTACTAAATTACAGCTCTTTTGCTGTTTAAATTCTGTTCTAAAGCTTTTTCCTGAAAGTTTGGGACCAAGAATTAAAAATGACACCTCTTTTGAGCTCCAGTTGTTTCTACATGAGCACAATAAAATGTGGTTTTTCTTTGAAATTCCACATAATATAAAAATTATGAGTAAAAATCACATCAATTACTATCACAAAACTAATATGTGGTAAGATTGCATCTACATATAGTGTGGATGTAATGGACATGTTTTCTGTAATTTATTTAAAAGGTTATAAATATCATAATTTTATAAAACTGGAGTCAAAGAGGATATTATCTTCTACTGATTTCATGGGTAATACGTGGGCACTCAGGGACTAGATCCAACTGCACCAGCTACTTTACATGTAGCTGTACTGCCTGGGAAAAAGCCATTAAAGTTATTTTTAAATTACCCTTCCAATTTTGGTGTTAATGGTATAAATGTGAGCCACTTATCCCAGGCTTATAAATATATCGCTCTCCACCTCACTTGTTGCCCATTATTCACTTAGGATCTAGATGAAACCACTTCAAATCAAGTATAACAAATTCAACCTAGCATACACACTGGGTGTGGACTCTGTGCCAATGACTATACTAAGGGCCCTGAGAGAGTGAAGATGTGAGTGGCACAGTCCCCACCTGCATGAAGCATACCACTTTGCCATTTTCTGCTTTCTGCCTCTGGTTTCTCCTCTTCTCTTCACCTGTGAAGCCCTCTTCTTTTAACAAGAAAATATTTCCAACCTTTGAGATCTGGCTCAAATGTCAACTCCTCCATGAAGTTTTCCCTGATAGCCCAGAGCGGAGTGTCTCATCTGAATGCTTGCAATTCAGTATTGTGCTGTTTGTGCTGGGTGAGGTTGATACGGTGGTGTCGTCCCTGCCCTACACATTTGAGACCAGACATCATCTTTATTCATCCTTGATTACCCCATAGTATCCAGAACAGTGCCTTACTCACTTTCGTTAGTTAATGAGCTTCTATAATTAGGCGTATAATTAGCATACATTTGAAAGTTAGGAGAGCAATTACACGCTAGACAGGGTGGTACTGGCTCTACAGGCATTCAGAGAGGATACAGATTAAGTTCTGGTGGGCTGTTGGAGGCATGAAGAGAACATGGGATAGAAAATAATGAGATACAGTGTGATCAGTGGGGACTGCATTTTTGCAAGACCTCAAAAATTGAGGCAAGAAATTTGGACTAGATGTGACAGAATTAACAAAGAGTCTTTGGACAATGATTAAAGAGAGGAAGCACTCAAAGGTGGTAGTACCATTGAAGAAAATAAGATCGCTGGGCCAGACACGGTGGCCTGTAATCCCTGCACTTTGGGAGGCTGAGGCGGGAGGATCACCTGAAGTCAGGAGTTCATCATCAGCCTGATCGATGTGCTGAAACCCCATCTCTACTAAAAATACAAAAATTAGCTAGGTGTGGTGGCATGCACCTGTAATCCCAGCTACTCGGGAGGCTGAGACAGGCGAATCGCTTGGACCCGGGAAGTGGAGGTTGCAGTGAGCCAAGATCACGCCATTGCACTCCTGCCTGGGTAACAGAGCAAAAATCTGTCTCAAAAAAAAAAAAAAAAAGAAAGAAAATAAGATCGCTGGAAGATGAGCAGCTATTGAGAAGTCGAGGAGTTCATCTAGTTGCACCGAGAGACAGAACTGGGAGAACTCTCTGATTTGACATGGGAGAAAGACTTTGGAGGCAGGTCAGGAACATTAAATTGAACATATTTTCTCTACCCTTCAGAAACCTGGTCTTTCCATATTCCCAGTTTCATTACTGATAACATCAAGTTCCTTTTGATTCCTTGAGCCACTCTTCTTTACCCCTTGGCTAGCAGTTTCTCACAAATTTCATCAATGTCTTTCTCCTCTTCTTTCCTACCAGCATGGCACAGTGTATTATGAATAGTGTTTTCTTTGTAACAGCTTTATCGAGGTATCATTGATATGCAATAAATGACAGGAAATTAAAGTTGTAATTCGGTAAGTTTTTTATATGTGTGTACCTGTGAAATTATCAAGATAATGAACATACCTGTTACCTTCAAAAGCCTCCTCCTGCCCCTTTGTAATTCCTCCCTCCTGGTCCCCACACCCTTCCCCAGGCAACCACTAATCTGCTTTCTGTCACTCTGGATTTGTTTGTATTTTCTACAATATTTTTGTAAGTAAATCATGTATAGTCAATCTTCATTATTCACAGATTTCTTATTTGCCAATCTGTCTACTTACTAAAATTTACATGTAACTCCAAAGTCAGCACCCAGGGTGTTTCCACAGGCAGTTGTGGTCATGTACAGCTTGGTGAAGAACTTGGATCTCCCAATGCACATGTGCCAGTTGAAGTTGAATCAGGCAGTACTCTGCCTTCTTGTTCCAGCTCTCCTACCATAAACCAGCATTCTCTTTGCAGTCTTTTTAGTGCCACTTTTTCACATTTTTGTGCTTTTTGGCTCTCAAGTATTGCTGTCTAGTGTTTCTTAGCACAAGAAAGCTGCATTGTGCCTTATGGAGAATATACATGTGTTAGATAAGCTTTGATCAGGCATGAGTTATAGTACTGTTGGCCAAGTTCAGTGTTAATAAATCAACAACATATATTTAGCAAGAAACACATATAAACAAGGTCATATATTGATCGGCTAATGAAAATGTTGCAACCAGAGGCTCACAGGAACCTAACCCTTTATGTCTGCTAGAAGCAATGGGTCAGTATTTGCTAATTCAGTGTTCGCAGTGACTTTATAGAACTACTGTGAATAATGAGAGTCAACTATAGCCTATACTCTTTTATGTTTGTTTGTTTGTTTTTTGAGATGGAGTCTCACTCTGTCACCCAGGCTATGGTGCAGTGGTGCGATCTCAGCTCACTTCAATCTCCGCCTCCCAGGTTCAAGCAATTCTCCTGCCTCAGCCTCCTGAGTAGCTGGGATTACAGGTGTGCACCACCATGCCCAGCTAATTTCTGTATTTTTAGTAGAGACAGGGTTTCACCATGTTGTCAGGCTGGTCTCGAACTCCTAACCTCATGATCCACCCACCTCCGCCTCCCAAAGTGCGGAGATTACAGGCGTGAGCCACCGTGCCCAGACACCTATGCTCTTTTGATCAGACTTCTTTCACTCAGCATAATTATTTTGAGATTTACACAAACTGCAGCATGTATCAGTAATTTATTTTTATTACTGAAGAGGCTATTATAAATAAAGTTCCTGTGATTATCTGTGTACATGTCTTTGTACGGGTATATGTTTTCATTTCTCTTGGGTAAATACCTAGGAATGGAAAGGCTGCATTGTATGGTAGGTTAGATGTTTGAAATTTTTGAGAAACTTCCAAACTGTTTTCCAAAGCAGTGATAACATTTTACATTTCTACCAACAGTATATGAGAATTCTAGTTCAACCGTGTCTTGCCAAAACTTGATATGTTCAGTCTTTTTAATTTTAGCCATCCTAATAGATGTGTAGTGGTATCTCATTTTGGTCTTAATTTGCATTTCTCTAATGATTAATAATGCTGAACACTTGTTTTGCCATCTATTTATCTTCCTTGGTGAAGTGTCTGCTCAGATTTTTGCCCATTATTTGTTGCTATTGGGTTGTTTGCTTTCCTGTTACTGAATTGTGAGAGTTGTATATACATTCTGCATACAAGTCTTTTATCAGATACATGATTTCCAAATATTTCCTCTCCTTCTGTGGCTTTGTCTTTTCATTCTCTTAACAGTGTCTTTTGAAAATCAGAAGATCTTGATCTTCAGGAAGTCCACTAATTTATTAATTTGTATTAACTTTTTCTTTACTGGGTCATGTTTTCATTTTTTTTGTTTTTGTTTTGGGGGTTTTTGTGTTTGTTTGTTTGCTTTGAGACACAGTTTTGCTCTTCTTGCCCAGGCTGGAGTGCAATGACATGATCTCAGCTCACTGCAACCTCCGCCTCCCAGGTTCAAGTGATTCTCCTGCCTTAGCCTCCCGAGTAGCTGAGATTATAGGCGCCCGCCACCATGCCTGGCTAATTTTGTGTATTTTTAGTAGAGACAGGGTTTCGCCATGTTGGGCAGGCTCATCTCAAACTCCTGACCTCAGGTGATCCGCCCGCCTTGGACTCCAAAGTGCTGGGATTACAGGTGTGAGCCACTGTGTCCCGCTGCTTTCAGTTTTTATCTAAGAAATCTTTGCCTAACATGAAATCATACATGTGGTGTGAGGCATGGATCAATGGGGTTCATTTCTGAAGGAATGAGAGGTTGCATATGGATATCCAGTTGTACCAGCACCATTTGTTGAAAAGATTATCCTTTCTCTACTAAATTTCCTTTATGCCTTTATTAAAAATAAGTTGACCGCATATATGTATGGTAATGTTTCTGGACTCTCCAAACTGCTGCATTGATTTGTTTGTCTATTTGGTGTCATGCTAATACTGGCCTCTTAAAACGAGTTGGGAAGTAGTCATTCCTCTTCAGTTTCCTGGAAGAATTTGTGTAGAATTGTTTTTTTTTTTTTTCCTTAAATGTTTGGAAGAATTGATAAATAAAGAATTTGTCAGTGAAACGATCTGGGTCTGGTTTTTTATCTGTAGTTAAAAACTTTGTGAGAGGTTTTAAACTACAGATTACAATTTTTTTTAACAGCTATACAGCTATTCAGATTATCTCTTTATAGCTCCTTTCTTTAACTTTGAGTTCAGTTTGTTCTTAATCTAGTTCCTTAAGGTAGAAGCTGAAGTCATTAATTTGAGACCTTTCTTCTCTTCCAATAAGCATTTTAGTACTATAAATTTTCCTCTCAGTATTGCTTTAGCGGTATCTAACAAATGTTAATATGTGTGTTTTCATTGTCTTTCAATTCAAAATACTTTCTATTTTCCCTTTTGATGTCTTCTTTGGCCCACAAATTATTTAGACATGTGTCATATCGTTTCTAAATATTCTGGGATTTTCCAGATATCTTTATCTTATGGATTTCTAATATCATTCCATGTAACCAGAGAATATACTTTGTATAATTTGAATCTTTTAAATTTATTGAGAGTTGTTTTATGGTACAGATATAGTCCATCTTGGTAAATATACACAAATATAGTTTATATTCTGTTGTTGTTTGGTGGAATGTTCTATAAATGACAAGTAGGTCAAGTTAGTCGATAGCGTTGTCCAGTTCTTTTATATCCTTACTGATTTTATGTTTACTTGTTCTAGCAATTATTGATAGATGGATATTGAAATCTTTGATTATAGTTGCAGATTTGTCTGTTTCTTCTTGCAATTCTTTAAAGTTTCATGGAATGGATTTTGAAGCTCGTCATGAACTCTGTATAAATATTTAGGATCACTATGTCTTCTTGATAAACAGACCCTTTTATCATTATCAAATGACCCTCTTTATTCCTGGAGATAATCCTTTGCTGTGAAATCTACTTTGTCTCATAGTGATATAGTCACTTCGGCTTTCTTTTTATTAGTTAGCATAGTGTAAACTGTTTATCCTTTCATTAAAATAATTTCTGTCTATATTTAATGTGAGTGTCTGGTGGGTAGTAAATAGTTGAATTTTTTTAAAATCTAATCTGACAATTTATGCTTTTCAACTGGGTTATTTAGACCATTTACACTTAATGTGATTCTTGATCTACTTGGATTTTAATCTGTCATCTTGCTGTTTATGTTCTATTTGTCCCATTTGCTTATTGGTTCTTTTTCCTCTTTTTCTTTCTTTTGGATTTATTAAGTATTTTTTATGCTTCCATTTTATCTCCTTTGTTGGTTTCTTGGCTATAATTCTTTGTTGTGTTATGTTAATGGTTGCTTTAGGGTTTATAGTGTATAGTTTTGATTTGTAACAGCTACTTTCAAGTGATAGTATATATGTATTGTACAAGAACCTTACAATACCTTGCTTTCATTTCTCCCTGCCTGGCCTTTGCACTATTGTTGTCAAACATTTTACTGCTATATGTGTTACAAACCCACAGAGTATTATTGGGGTTTTTTTTTTTTTTTTGGTAGAGACAGGGTTTCATTATGTTGCCCAGGCTGGTCTCGAATGCCTGAGCTCAAGTGATCCACATGCCTCGGCCTCCCAAAGTGTTGGGATTAGGAGTGTGAACCACCACGCCTGACCCACAGTTAATTACCTTTTAAAGAGATTTTAATAAGAAAATTTTCTAATCCTAACCCATGTGATTACCATTTCCAATGCTTATCATTCTTTTTATAGATGTAGGTTTCCATCTAATATGATTTTTTTCTGCTTGATGAACTACAACATTTCTTTTAGTTCAAGCCTGCCAATGATGAATTCTTCTAGCTGTTGTATGTCTGAGAATGTCTTTATTGTACGCTTGTTTTTGAAAAACATTTTTTTGGGATAAAGAATTCTAGGTTGATGCCAGGCACCATTGCTCATGCCTATAGTCCCAACTACTCAGGAAAAAGGAGGTGGGGAAGATTGTTTGAGCCCAGGAGTTCAAGTCCAGCCTAGACAATACTATAAGACCCTTGTCTCAAATAAATAAAAGAATTTTAAATTGAAGATTATTTTTTTCCTTGAGTTCCTTTTTTTTTTTAATTTTTAAATATTTTTTAGAGACAAGGTCTCACTCTGTCACCCAAACTGGAGTGTAGTGGCACAATGGCGTGATCGTGGCTCACTGCAACCTCAACCTCCTGGGTTCAAGTGATCAGCCCACCTCAGCCTCCCAAAGTGCTGAGGTTACAGGTGTGAGCCCACACACTCAGCCCTTTAGTTCTTTAAAGAAGTTGCTCCACTGTTTTCTAGTTTGCATTGCTTCTGACAAGGAATCAACCATCATCCTGTTCTTCTGTATGTAACATGTCATTTTTCCCTAGTTGCTTTTAAGTTTGTATGACTGGTTTTAAGCAGTCTGATGATGTATACTTGGTGTTCTTTTCTTCATGTTTCTTGTACTTGAGTGTGTTGAGTTTCTGGATCTTTGGGTTTAAAGTTTTCATCAAATTTGGCAAATTTTCAACCAGGACTTAATCAAATTTTTTTCCTGTACCCTCATCTCCTAGTTTTACAGATTTCCACTTATGCTTGCTTTTGGCTACCTAAAGTTGTCCCACAGTTTGCTGATAATTTGTTCATTTCTGTCTTTTTCTCGCATTTCATTTTTGTATAGTTTCTATTGCTATGTCTTTAAGTTCACTCTTCTTTATTTCTGCAATTTCTAATCTGCCATTAATTGTATACACTGTATTTTTCATCCCCACCACTGTATTTTTTTTTAATCTCTAGAAGTCTGATTTGAGCCTTTATATTTTTGATGTCTGTAAGACTTAACATATCCAGTCTTTCCTCTAGCGTCTTGAATTTATGGTATGTAATTTTAATATGTTTTAATGTGCTAGTCTACTTCTCTATCATCTGCGTCACTTCTGGGTCTCTTTCAATTGATTTTTCTCCTCATTGTGGGTTATATTTTCAGTTGTATGCCAGACACTGAGAATCATACATTATTAGGTACTTGACATTTCTGTATTCCTAACAATGTTCTTGAGCTTTGTTCTGGGATGTGGTGAAGTTAAATGGAAACAGTGATCCTTTTGGATCTTGCTTTTAAGTTTGGCTCAGCAAGACTATCAGCTTTTAGTCTTTAGTATGCTTTCCCCATTACTGGGACAATACCCTTTTTCATACTCTAACCAATGCCTCCTGAATTAGGTTTTTCTACTGTAGCTGTTGGCAACAGGCACTTTTCTCAGTCCTATATGAGCTGCAGACATTGTTCCCTCTAGCGCTTTTGAATGGTTCTTTCCCTGGCCTTGGTTATCTTTCTCACATACATCAGTACTCCACTGAATGTTCAGGTGGGACCTTTGCAAATCCCCAGCATTTTCTGTATTGCTCTCCTCTCCAGCATTCTGCCCCTGCAAACTCTAGCTGCCTTGACCTTCCAGGACTACCAGCTCTATCCTCAACTTAGGGAGACTTCTAGTCTCTGTCTAGGTCCCCCACCCTACATCCCAACCTAGAAACATTCTCCAGGCAGTAAGCTAAAATCATCATAGAGCTCATCTCATTTGATTCCTGTCTCATAGAGATCACTGTCCTTCATGTCCTCGTGTCCAAATGTCTTGAGAGCCACAGTTTTATGTCCAATATTTTGTTTTAGGAAGGAGGCAAATATGGTCCCTATTAATGACTTGACCTGTTTTCTTTTTGATTTCGTAAGTTCTGATTTTTTAAATTGGGCTTTTGTTAAAAGAAAAGAAAACCATAAAGGTGACTTTTTGTGTTGTTTCTATTTTAAAGTTACATTAATGTGAAATTACATGTTTTAGAAAATGTAAGTCTAGCTGAGTCTTTCCGTTTATTAAATCAGTTCTCTAACTGAAATGTGCATGCTTTGAACTTAGAAAAAAAATTAGCACAAATTAACAAGGTAGAGATGACCGCCTGGACAACAGGGATAGCTGCCTAAGTCTATATAGAAAATTCTGTCTTGATCCCACATACCCTCCGTTAAACACAAAATGTGTGTCCAGGGCCTAACCTTCTATTATCTCACTGTTCTCCAGCATTTCAACCATGAGGTTTCTGCTAACCTTATTCCTTTGGTTACATAGTAACTGAGCCTCCTACTGCGTAAGAAAGAAATAATAAAGCATAACAGAAAATAGAGATTCTCCTATTCATTTCTGTAGGTCTGTGGCATAGGAAGCTGATCTCAATTAATCTTGAAAGTGAATCTCAAAATATGCATGTTGGGCTGAACATGGTCGGGCTTTCCTTTGATACTCTCTGCCCAAATAGAGCATCTAAAATGTGAGACTCATTCTAAATTCGGGTTGAAGAACATCTTGCTCTACTTCTGTTGCAGTTCAGATAATTTTAGAATATATATGGATTCAGTCTCATTTTATAGTCATCCACTAACTTAAAAAAAATAAGTACATTGAAAGAAATTGGGGTTTGAGACAAGCCTCATAAAATTCCTTTGATTGTCTTAGTTTTTGATTTATAGGGTAGTAGCTCCATTACAATTATAGGTTCAAAGCCATCTCTTAAATAGACGAAAATTATCCTGAATTACAGCTGTATAACAACACTACCAATTCTCTCATTTATTTAGATGAAGAACTGGGGGATGTTTCTGCATCTGTCTTACCAGAATTGAAAAGAGAAACATATGGCCAGATTCAAGTCTGTGCAAAACAGAAGCTGGCTCGCCATAGTTCTTTTAACACAGTTCAGGCGTCTCAGAGGATCCAGAGGAAGGTGAACTCAGAACCCAGCAGCCCATACAGAGGAGAACAAGGTATCTACCTTTGTATAATGTATGGAATCCATCAGTTGCCATGTAACTGTAGCCCATACCAGTGCAGCACCCACGTGCTGGCATTTTAAAACAAGCTGACCCTCTCAGCCCTGCCCGTTTTTCCCAGTGGTCTACTTTTTACTTAGCTGAAGTGAAACAATTATTGGAGGCAAAGGAGATGCTGATATCACAGCCTATGAACAAGACCCCTTTCCTGAAATTGATCCTAGTCACCTTGTAGACCAGCTGGTTTGCCATAGTTGGCCTGTTTGATATATCTCAGAAATTCATTAGACTTATAAAGCAATGCTTGTTTTGAATACTTCCTTGTTTTGTTTTTGGAGAGAAAGGTCACTCTGTCACCCAGACTGGAATCCAGTGGCACAATCACAGCTCACAGCAGCCTTGACCTCTTAGACTCAAACAGTCCTCCTCCCTCAGCCTCCCAAGTAGCTGGGACCACAGACATGCATCACCATGCCTGGCTAATTTTTTATTTTTTGTAGAGACGGGGTCTCCCTGTGTTGCCCAGGCTTATTTTGAATTCTTGATGAGACCTGAATTCACCATGAACAGCTATTCTTTGAATCAAAACCATAACAGATTTGAGTAATCTCTGAGCTGAGAATAATGAATTCTCAGCTATATAATTCTCAGTATATAGTTGGTGTGTATAAGTCTCTTGCTATATTTGTCAAGCCTTCATCTTCCTTTTCAGGATCAGGTGGCTTCTCTTTAGAAATTGGAAGCCTGGCAGCTGTCTATAGACAGAAAATAGAAGACAATTCACAGTAAGTAGTCTGTAAAAGCTCAGAGTGTATTCTTTTCTATGTCCTAGTGTTAACTTTGACTAAACTGAAATGCCACCCATCAAAAGAAAAAATTTTAGGTCAGCCATTGATTTGTTAGGAATTGGTAAGTGTTCCCTTTGTGCCCTACACGGTGCAGGAAGTAGCATCAGGGATACAAAAGTATGAAAAATGTATCCTGTAAGCTATGATGGCTTATAGGAGACAAGATAAAAAGACCACACTGAAAAGAGACAATTCATAATTAACATGACCCTGAGAAATGATGCATCAGAGTTCCGTGAATCACTTTGTCATTATCGTGGTTGGTTTTGCTACTACCTTCTAGGTACCATTCCAGGAGCCTTAGTGTATATTGATTCATCTGATCATAAGAGCAAGAGGTACTACCCTCATTTTACAGAGAGAAAACTGAACTGCAAAAGGGTTATGTAACTTTCCCAAAGTCACATTGCTAATAGGTGAGAAAGCTGGGATTCATACCCAGGCTGTCTGACTTAAAATTTGGGCCTGATTTTGAAAGAAATCATCTATCACCAGAGAAAGCAGAAGAAACGCTAGAAAAATGTTTAACAACAGACATGGGAAGAAGCAGGTTACAAGGCAGGGCCAGGGAGTAGAAGAGCCAAAGCCTGGCTTGTTTTGCTGTCATGGTTTGTCCAAACAGGACAGGAAAAGGAAGAATCATTCGGCAGAAGAGGTTAGGTGTTGGAGGTAAGTAGGTCAAGTTGGCAAAAAGCTTTGAAAGCCAGAGAAGAGTTTGGATTCATCAGGGAAACCATAAAGAGCTATTGTAGGTTCTCTGATGAAGATCATCCTGGCTACTTTTCACAGTTGGGATTAGGTGTAGAGAAAGCCAGGTCACAGAACAGAGCATTTGCAGTCGTTCTGGTCTGCTGTGAGGCAGAGCTGAGCTATATACAACGGAGCTGGAAAGAAAGGGAAACCAGTGTGAGACAGTGAGTTGGCAAGGCGAGCTAAAGGAGACAGAGGCATAAGAAAGAACGTCTGCATGTCAGGTGATGGTGATGTCATTGGTGGAGATGGAGAAGTTGAAGGTGGATGGCTGGTGGGGGGATGGTGGGTGATGTGCCTAGGGTGGACATGTTCAGTTTCACAGAGCTGAGCAATACCCATTACTCAACCAGAGGCAGCTGATTGGAGAGGTGATCATCTCTGCACCCCAGTGCACTCCATTTTATTCTCAGCAGCACAGTGGGGAGGGAAATGGTGGGCAAAACAGGCCTTCATGATTCCATCAGAAAACAGAAAGAAATCCTGGTCCTCTGTTTACTGGTTTTTTGTTTTGTTTTGTTTGGCTTTTGCTTTTTGGAGACAGTGTCTCACTCTGTTGCCCAGGCTGGGGTACATTAGCGCTATCTCAGCTCACTGCGACCTTCACCTTCCAGGTTCAAGAGATTCTTATGCGTCAGCCTCCAGAGTAGCTGAGATTACAGGCATGCACCACCATGCCCAGCTAATTTTTTTTATTTTTAGTAGAGGCGGGGTTTCGCCATGTTGGCCAGGCTGGTCTTGAACTCCTGACCTCAGGTGATCCGCCTGCCTCAGCCTTCCAAAGTGCTGGGATTACAGGCGTGAGCCACCAAGCCCTGTCCTCTGTTTACTATTTCCTAAAGGATCATTCTTCTCGATTCCTAAAAATATACTAAGAACATAAACATGGTTTTAAATGTTTGGAAATTTTTCCAAATGAAAGGTCCAAACATTGTTTATATCTTATTTATTTCATTTTCTTATTTTAGAGACAGGGTCGCCCAGGCTGGAGTGCAGTGGCGTGATCATAGCTCACTGCAGCCTCAAACTCCTGGGCTCAAGCAATCCTCCTTCCTAGTCCCCCAAAGGAGGCATGAGCCACTGTGCTGGCCTATAAACTTACACATTTATGGGACTTAATTTTGATTGTGTGCTGCCTAAAATTTTGTTAATAACACCGAGCAGAATGGGACAAGAATGACAGAATATAATAATTTAGAAGATAAGTTTGTTTCCTCACTGCCCACTTATTTCATACTAGATTTGTGAAATGAGACAAATCAGATTCCTCTTTTTTTAAATCAAAGTCCAGTCTCTGTTACTCTCCCAGAGTCTCTCACAGCGACTGAGAACATGGGCTTTGCCATCAAACAGATATGGGCATGGGGCCCAGCTTCCCACTTCAGAGCTGGCTCACCCGAGGCAGCGTGATCAACCTCTGTGCTTCAGTCCTCCTCACTAGTAAACTGGGGGGAAATAAGAGTAGCTATTATTATAATAATTGCATAAAATTGTTACAGTATTATGCTAATTATAATAGCATGTGCATGCCTGGCAAGGGTGTAAGTGCTTGGTAATTGGTAATTGATAACTATCAGATGTGGAACAGATGAAGGAGGAATGAATGTTCACTCTCACCTGAGATTCCAATGGCTTTTCCCCTCATCGGCTCTCCCACCCCATCCTAACCATTTATCCAGGCTACGCCTAGACATCTGCCTCTGGGATGAGCTAACATGTGCTCAGCAAGTGCACTTTCCTATCTGCCTGAGGAATATTATCTCATTCCTGATTTGGCATGACTCTCTTTGGGAAAGTAAAGGGTCAGGAGTTGGTAGACTGTGCTAACTTTTGTTGTTTCTTTTTATTACAGGGGAAAAGCCTTTGCCAGCAAGAGAGTGGTGCCTCCATCAAGCGGTTTGGACCCTGTTGCTCCCTGCCCTGTCCTCTCTCTTGACTCAGAATATTGTGTTAATCCTTTAGCCCACCCAGTATTTTCTGTTGCTCAGATGGACCTGCAGGCATTCTCCGTGCAGAACGGTCTGAATGGACAAGTAGACATCTCACTCGCTTCTGCAGCCTCTGCTGTGGAGAGCTTGACACCAGCTCTCCTTGCTGGCCAGCCTCTAGTGTACGTGCCCTCTGCCTCACTGTTCATGCTGTATGGAAGTCTGCAGGAGGGAACAGCGTCAGGGTCAGGATCAGAGAGGGATGGCAGAAGCTCAGAAGCCCCAGCCACAGTAGATCTGTCATCCGCACCCTCAGCTCAGAGCGCCTCTCCGAGGAAAGGAAGCCTCAGGAGGAGGAAGAGCCAGCCACAAAAAGGCAAAGCAGGGAATACGAAGATGGCCCGCTGTCGCTCGTCATGCCCAAGGTAAGGGAGTGCCGGTGGATGTGTTTGGTGACATCCTGTTAGCACTGAGCTTCTTCCTAATGAAGATACACTGCTATTAATAAGTGATGGAGTCTGGAATATGGGGCTATTTCATGTCACTTGTATAATTAATTAAGCACTGGAGTGGCTCTGCCAAAAATCTTCCCCTAAAATAGTGCGTAAGGATTTTTAGGAAACTCACACTTTGTATAAAATGCTAAAAAGTATAAAGAAGAAAGTTACCCAGAATGCTACCACATAGAAGCATCACTGTTAACATGTTTGTAGATTTCCTTCCAGTCTTTTTTACATCCTTTCTTTTTTAAACAAATTAGGATCACTGAAATAATCATCTTAATCCAGGATGCAGCTGAGTTCCAGAGGGAGGAACGTGGGTGCTGTCTGGCTATGAGATCTATGCTTGGTCAGTTCTCACTGCTCAGTAATCCTGTTTCCATAGCTTCAAAATAAAAAGAGTGAAAATATGAGCTGTCCACGTCTTCTGCTTAGTAGCCATTCAGAGGTTAATGAGGTATGACCAGTAAAACTCTCAGAAAGCAGGAGCCCTGTCATTACAGTGGTTTGCAGTGGGTCGGCTGGGTGCGCTTCATGGAAATCATTAGACTAATTAAGAACCTTTCTCTATTTTTTTTCTCTTGCCAGAATGAATTTTTCTCATTTTGTAGATAGCCTGGGGTTGCAGATCAAAACTGAAAGACTGGCTGGCATATGTCTTAGGTAACCAAGACATCTTGGATCAGCCCACAGTTCTTATAGGACCCCAAAAGACTAGTATCAACACCCTTTACATGTGTTACCAGCTCAGAAACATCTCACAGTCTAACCACCATGGCTAGTTTTCCACTGCTAAAATCTCTATCATTTGTCTCTATCATTTCTCTACTTAGAAATCACAATAGATGCACATGACATGACATTTATTTTCAGACCATTCCTACAAAACCAATGAAAACCACTGACATACACAAATCAGTGTGGCACACAGCTATATGCTACCTTTGTGCTTATGTGTTAGCGATATTAAGAAAGCTGTTATTAAGATTTACTAATCCCAGCACTTTGGGAGGCCAAGCCAGGCGGATCACCTGAGGTCAGGAGTTCAAGACCAGCCTGCCCAACATGGTGAAACCTCGTCTCTACTAAAAATACAAAATTTAGCCAGGCATGGTGGCACACCCCTGTCATCCCAGCTACTCAGGAGGCTGAGGCAGGAGAATTGCTTGAACCCAGGAGGCAGAGGTTGCAGTGAGCTGAGATCATGCCACTGCACTCCAGCTTGGGCAACCGGGAGGCAGAGGTTGCAGTGAGCCGAGATCATGCCACTGCACTCCAGCGTGGGCAACGGAGTGAGACTCCATCTCAAAAAATAAAGGATTTACTACTGGAATTTTGACTTGCTTTCCTGCTTCCTGGTTTGGTTGTGTTTAGAAACCCTCAGATTCCACGGACCTTGCCTCTCCCAAGACTATGTGTAACAGAGCGTCTGTACCCCTCAAAGACATTCATGTGAATGGCCAACTCCCTGCTACAGAAGAGATTTCAGGAAAGGCAACAGCAAACTGTTTTGTTTCTTCTGAGTGGGGAAATCCTTCAAGAAATACAGATGTTGAAAAGCCTTCAAAAGAAAATGAAAGCACCAAAGAGCCTTCTTTGCTACAGTATCTTTGTGTGCAGTCTCCCACAGGTAAGGGATGTCATCATGTCTTAGAGTCCCTTGTGGCAGTCAGATCCTGAAGCGGATTTTTAAATTTCTGTCTGTGTCACCTGACCACAGTGGCTTATTGATGTGCCTGAGTCATTTTACTCAGCCCCTTTGTTTTCTCCATCTGCAAATGAAGGGAGAAACTGCTTCTACTTTCACCAACTTCAGGAATAATAGGAAAATAATTAAGGTGGATGATTTTTTTTTAAAAAAGATACATTAAACTTTATTTGGTGAAAAAAGCACGATAATTCAGCTGAATCTAGCATGGCTTTAGTATACTAGTATGAATGTGCTGGCCATTGTGTGCAGCTAGTGTTTTGAGGTCTTGAAGATCTAGAGATACTGGATATATTGCGTCGTGGTCAAGTGCCAGGTCTGGAGTAAGAGGGCTTGACATTTAAAACCACTTAGTGTCTGCATGAACTTAAGTGTTCTTCATCCTCATTGGTTAAACAGCAGTAAGAATAGCACCTGCTTCATATGGGTGCTGTGAAAATGGAATTAAATTTAGTAAGATAATACATCTAAAGCACTTAGAATAATAGCACCTGGCACCTAGTAAGACTCAATAAATGCTGTTACTATTTTGAATTAAAGCCAAAATACAGTAGACACCAGACTTTTAAAGTATGTACTTAGTACATAAAGCTGCTCTTGATGCAAAGATACCTAAATTGATTTTCCTCAATTGCTTGTTGGTTTAAGCCTAACCTGCTAGATCAGGTTAGGTAAGTATGATCATTCACTTATTTAGAAAAAATTACTTATTCCTTTAGTAAGTATCTTTTAGTGCTTTCCCTAAGCACTGAGTATTGGGAATACCTGGATGAACAAAAATAGATTCAGCCCTTGCTGAATGAAAATTACAGCCCAGCACAGGGGTTTTTAACTTTTTCTGTGCCATGGACCTTTTGGCAGGCTGGTGAAGGCCATGGATACCTCCTCATAGTGTTTACAGATGCATAGAATTAAATATATGGGATTACAAAGGAAGCCAATTATATTGAATGCAACTAGGAAAACCATTTTAAAAATCACTAATAGTAATAAAAAGACCTGGCAACCAGCCCAGTACTGTCAAAATTTCCAAGTTGTGATGAGCTTAACAGTATATTAAGAAATCTGTAATAGCTTGAATATGTATATATCTGTACTATTTCCTAATGACAAAGTCAAGGTACTGTGAAAATTGTTGATTTGTTGCCTGTGATAATTGAGGAATTTATAAAAATAAAGATATATTGGCCAGGCACCATGGCTCATGCCTATAATCTCAGCACTTAGGGAGGATGAGGTGGGAAGATAACTTGAGCCCAGGAGTTTGAGACCAGCCAGGCAACATAGGGAGACCCTGTCTCTACAAAAAAAAAAAAAAAAAAAAAAAAAAAATAGCTGGGTGTGGTGGCGTACTTGTGATCCTAGCTACTCTGCAGGCCGAAATGGACTACTTGAGCCCAGCAGGTTGAGGCTACAGTGAGCCATGATCACACCACTGCACTCCAGCCAGGGTAACAGAGCAAGACTCTGTCTCAAAACCAAACAAAAAATAAGTAAATAAATAAAAATAAAGATGTAATCTTTCCCCATCCAAGCTTTTTGCCTTCTCAGTTTGGGTTCAGTGGAACTCAGGTTAAAAACCTCACAAGCATCAACCAAATGATCACACAGGTAAATGTGGGATTACAGTCTTGGCCACAGCTGTGTAGAGCAGGGTGTGGGCTGTTTGGCTTAGTCAGCTAGGGGAAGGTCTCATCATTCATTGATTTTTTTGTGGACTCCCATTTGAAAGGACCATGACAAATGTGAGCTTGAATGGTATCCTCATGATGACATACATTGATTTTCGCCTGTTCTGCTTCTCTTTCAGGATTAAATGGTTTCAATGTACTTTTATCTGGCAGCCAAACCCCCCCCTACTGTGGGCCCATCCTCAGGTCAGCTGCCGTCTTTCAGTGTCCCTTGCATGGTCTTACCCTCTCCGTCTCTGGGCCCTTTTCCTGTTCTCTATTCTCCTGCAATACCGGGCCCCGTTTCTTCTCCTGGTGCTCTCCCAAACACAGGACCTGTGAATTTCAGCTTGCCTGGCCTTGGATCAGTAGCCCATCTTCTCGTCGGCCCCACAGCTGTGGTTAATCCAAAGTCATCCACACTCCCTTCTGCAGACCCTCAGCTTCAGGGTCAGCCCTCACTAAACCTGAGTCCAGTGATGTCACGGTCACACAGTGTCGTCCAACCTGAGTCCCCCCATTTACGTGGGACATCCAGTCTCAGTAGTAAAATTACAACAGGTGAGGCCTGAAATTTCCTGAAGACACCGTCACTCTGGGAAGGGGTATGCCTGTGTTTAACCAGCTTTCATTTTAGCCACATGACTGCCGGACAGAGACACTAGGTCAGGCTCCACCCAGCTTCCATTGTAGACTCAGAGTTATTTGCTCCTTTTATAAAGCACTGAGACATGAGGAGAGAGATCCTGTGCTTTAAAGGTGAAAATGTATGTTTTTAGTTGTCATTCTGTTTCTTAAAATTAGAGGGGGACCTGTTTCAGGCATAGTTTGGGGGGGATTTTTGAGGAATGCTGAATATTTTTACTATTTTGATGATCTTCAAGCTTTTATTTTCACTAGGTCAATAAAAGAAGCCACCCTAAATTATACAGCTATAAAAACTATCAAAGGAAACAGAAGTCTTGATAGTAACTCAGAGACTCTTAGTCCATCAGTCATTTCTTGTGTATATGTCTGTATGCATATACATATATGTATATACATATATAATACATATATGTCTGTACACTTATATTTGTATATACATATATGTATATACAGACATAAACATGTATTATACGTATGGACATGTATATAGAATACATATATGATATATATAATATGTATTATACATGTATATGTAGACGTATTTATGTATATGTATATGCATATATAATACATATGTGTGTCATAATACATGTCTGTACATCTACATTATATAATGCACATATATTATGTACAGATAGGTATTATATAATACATATGTGTATATATAATGTATATGTATAATATATGTGTACATTATATAATACATATGTGTGTGTACATGTGTTATGTATATACATGTATAATACATAGATATATGTACATATAATGCATATGTGTATTGCATGTGTATACATTTATAGATGCATATAATACACATATGTATTGTTTTTATAGCTGTATAATTAAAATTTAGGGTGGCTTCTTTTATTGACCTAGTGAAACTAAAAGTGTGAATGTATTGTATGTATATGAATGTATATATACATAAAATACATGTGTTCTATGCATATATATACAATACACATGTATTCACATGTGTGTCCTATATCCCCAGTGCATATAATACATATATGTATTATATATGTATATACATCTAATACATATATGAATTATATATGTATATACATGTATACACATCTGTACCTACTCAGAAAACAAACATTTACATAAAGATATTATCAATATAAGTTAGTCTGTTTGTCCCCCAACCTCCATTTATAGTTCAGTCAATAAATATTTGTTGAATTCCCATTATCTATTAGGTTGTTCACAATGATTACTTACTCTCCCAGATAAAGAGTTATGTTTGGCCAAAAATACTTTAGACAAGTTATTCAAAGGCTCAAAAGTTTGCTAGACATTGAAATGAACATGTTAGGTTTCAAACAAGATGATTATAGCATAACATAGAATTTTCTATTACCATGTCCCAGGCACCATTCTAGGCAGTGAAGATAGAGCAGTGGACAGGATAATGGTCCCTGCCATTTTAGGGCACATTAAGGGAATAAATATTTAACATTTAACATTAGGGGATAAGTATTAGCAAGTAAAGAGAAAGAGCCAAGACACAAACCATGTTGGCCTCACATGTTCTAAAGTGCTTTACAATTATTATCTTATGTCATTCTTACAACCTTGCGAAGTCAGTACTTTTACCATCCCCGCTGGATGGAGGAGGAAACCGAGGGACAGACTGCTTAAGTAACTTGCCCACGGTTGGAGAGCCCATTCCCTGGCTCCAGATGCCACACTTGTAACCTCTTTGGTAGACTGCCTTTCTGCACCCAAAACAATAAATATAAATTTAATTTTCAGTTGTGGTAAGTAGAGGAGACAAACGGGATAAGTGTGATAGGAAAGCAAAGAAGAAGGAACATCTGCCTCGGGATCCTAACACACAGGTCAATAACGGGCTGCCTTTCTGCTCAGAGATCGGAAGCAATATGGCTTCACTTGTTGTTACTTTTTTCTTTTTTTAGTCACCAGTTCCAGTGACCCCCAAGAGCATCCAACACACACATCGTGAGACATTTTTCAAGACACCTGGCAGCCTTGGAGACCCTGTCCTGAAGAGAAAAGAAAGGAACCAGTCACGAAACACCAGCTCAGCCCAGAGGAGACTAGAAATCCCCAGCGGCGGGGCCGACTAACCTGCTGCTTTGCCAGGTGCGGTGGGATCAAATGCCCTGAGAGGCCCTGATGTCCGAGGCGGAGTGCAAACCATCCTGTCATGAGCACGTGTCCTTCTTCTCTCTTTCATCCACACTTCTGTTAACTTCCCATCATCATGAATCATCTGTTTTCCTGAAAGTAATTAATTGTGTATTTAATACCAGTTAGAGTTCAGACTCTCCATGATGTCACAGTGGAAGCACCGACTGACTTATGGTTTTGATTCAAGAATCATCTTATTGCTGGAAGGAGATCTGAATAGGCTACCGGAGCCTTGTGGTTTTTCTAAAGGGGCTACTGTCTAGCACTTAACTAGGGTAAGCATTCTTAACATGTATTTCCACTTGCCCTGAGTAAATCTGTGGTGAGAGAAGCTTCCTTTCTGCAGTTTAAAAAGCTACTGCTTCCTTAGGCTTCATCAGAAAGCCACCTTCGGTTGTGAATCCTATGGTATTATTTATTTTGTTCCTGAAATGGGATTTAGTGCAAAAAGTTTACAACTACAGTCTAACACATTTTTTTTCAGGGTATGACGACTTGAATGTTTATACTTTTATTCTATAATTTGCCCTGCACTTATTCTACAACCTAGTAATAATGTGGATAAATGTATCTACATGACACATGTCAAGACCAAAATAACTGTGAATGACACACCTTGCTGTAAATGAACTGTGCTAACCCTGTCTGTGGGCATGAGAACAAAGATGAACTCTACAACTCCAGCAGCCTAACTGCTGCTTCTCAAATAACTGTGTGAACAGTGAGATATTACTGTTGGTTTCTAAAAATCCTACTGTGCTCAGTTTCCTTCACTACATGCCCTGCATTTTTTATTCAAATGTTTATCTGTAGAGCTATCAGATACGGATGCTTTTCTAACAATTGCTGTTTGTAAAATAAATCAGGATGGTAGAAAGTGATTATATGGAAAATTGGAACCTGGATGAGACCTTTTCATTGAATTCTGAAGAGTAATGATGTGAAAACTGATATAGGGCAATAGATGATTCTTTTGTTTTTCCTCTATTTCATGTCTGGAAGAGTAACAGGGAAAACGGATATACTGTTTCATATCCAAGGTCATTCAAACCGTAGTTAGATGGTACCTCTGAAAAGTAAGAATGGTGAGTGCAGGGGTTGGTGGTTCTAGCATGAATACAATTCTGGAAACTTACGCAATTTCCCTTTTTTAAACCACATTACTTTAGGGGTGCATTAAGTGGCCAAACTGTTCTAGTTCTTTGTATTCCTAGACTTGCTGATATGTACCTCTCTCTTGTCTCTTCAGAGTAAATGGCTCCCTTCTTTCCTTCCTACTTTCCTTCATTCCTTCCTACTTTCCTTCATTCCCTCTTCCTACCTCCTTTTTACTACTTTTCTTCCTTCCTTCTCCCTCCCTTAAAACTTCTGTCTTAGATGTAGAATCCTGGTATAGGGTTTGCATTTTATTTTTATTCTTTGACCCAAAAAAATGTTCTATGAAAGAATAAAAATATTAATTTAAGAGACTCTGGGAGTCTGAGTAAAGTAGCTTTATATTAACTACAGGATAATATTAGCCTTTTTACCCCTACAAGATTTTTAAAAACTTGAGGTAGGTAGCTACATTAAATAAATTTGCTACTTATATAAAATTTTTATCAACACTAAACTTTTAAAGTTTACAAGATTTTTTTTTTCCTTTTTACAGTCTTCTATAGAGTTAGATTAAAAATGTGGTTTTAACCATCAACAATTGCATGGTAATGATGACCCTGAACTAAAACTGATGGGTTTTCTATTAAAACAAATAAAAATACGCCTTTTTCAGGTTTAAATCTATGCAGGGTATATGCTTTTTAACTCTGCCATGTTTAAGAACTTCCACAAAATATTTCACAGAGAGGTCTGCATTTAGATGGAAACACAACTTGCTTTTCCCCCTCACTGTTCCTGGATGCTCTCTACCTTGTTTTAACATTTTTGCTATCTTTTCTTTTATTATTCTGATCACAATATGACCATATTAACCTCAGAATTCATAATTCTTGAGAGGTGTTAAGAAGCAGTCCCACTGGTGAGGATATCATGACTTGGTGATCATACTTAGGAAAAGGAAACCAAGGACAGTTGCTTCTGTATCCAGTATCTACTTCTTAATGTGGCTTTATATGTAAAAATAAAGTAAGAATGCAGTGGTTGTTTCTGTCAAGAAAATGAATCTTACAGAACAACTGGTGGAAATGAAGCTGCTGTGGTAGACTTGGATATTTTGGGTAGTGAAGAAGCAATGGCAATCTTGAGTCTATTATTGTATAATTTAGTAAAAGAAACAAAATAACTGTTGGTGATCCTACTAAGAGAATGCAGCTTTTTTGAGTCTTCACAGAGGCTGTGTGTGCCCTACACTGTCCAGGGTTTGTAAAACCCTTTCATTCTGGTACAAGAGTCGGGGGTATAACTTTTATACTTGAATTTACCTACCAAGTTTACATTTCTCAATTCCTTTTTGTAAGGTGCTATTTCTGTATTTAAATAACTTTCTTTTAACGTAAAGCTGCTTTCTGCTTATCTTATTGCACTGCTAGTTGTATGTAGGTATTAATTTTATTGCTGCTTACTGCTTTTGTTTATTATTTAGCTCTGCTCTTTTTCCTAATGGCTATATTATCTATAGCTGTTTACCTGTAACTGTACTACATATAAACTGATTTTTTGTTCTGATTTTTTTCTAATATTTTTAGGAAAATATTAAGCTTTGTAAAGTAGCAATAAAAAATAATTCATTTAAGAAGAGATGGTGGTTGTATTTCTTGGTAGGCTTTTTTTGCAGTAAAACAATTAACCGTTACAACACAGCTAACCAGGCCCTCATAAACACAGGTCAAATCTTTCTGCTGACCACCTTGTGGTTGCTAAATGCTAAACTTACTGCATTGGAATTACATGGGAGCTTGCAGGGGTTGAGGTACTGTGCAGTTGAGCTTCTGATTTCTACTAAGTCCCAGTCTCTGTAGGTTTGGAGCTTCCAGATGATTCTGATGTTTATCCAATCTAGGAATCACAGGTGAATGCAGACCACCCCTCAACTTCTTGTAGCATCTATTAGGTTAAATGCTTCTCTGTAGCAAATGCCCACCTTTCATTGAAAGCCAGTTTCTATTGTTAGCCCTCACTTTTAAATTGACCTGAAGCAGACTTAATCTGATTTCCCCTAGCTCTTTATATCTCCAGAGTGATCTACGTTGCACTGTTGTCGGACTCTCCTGCTAAATTCTGAGGTGACGCTGGCAGATGCTTAAGCTGATAAAATGGACAATTCTTCGAAGGACTCATCTTGGGAGCATTTGCCTGAACTTCCTGTGATGCCAGCAATATATATTCTTCCAGCTGCAGCTCTCCCTCTGCTGCTGGTTCTCCTGTCGTACATTCCACACACACCCTTGAGCAGGATTTTGAATGGTCCTGGTCTGGCCCTGATATGGTTAACTGAATCATGGAGGTATTTTCCCCATACTGTACTCATAAAGAATAAGTCTCACAAGATCTGATGGTTTTATAAGAAGAAATCCCTTTCACTTGACTCTCATTCCCTCTTTGGCTGCTGCCATGTAAGACGTGCCTTTTGCCTCCTGCCATGATTGTGAGGCCTCCCCAGGCACGTGGAACTGTGAGTCCATTAAACCTCTTTTTTCTTTGTAAATTACCCAGTCTCAGGTTTGTCTTTATCAGCAGTATGAGAATGGACTAATAACAAGCCCTATCTCCCATCAGCCACATCCAGTGCTCTACCTTAATTCTAGGAGAGAAAATCCAACCAAACACACAGGCTTCTTGCTCCCTCCACTGCCAAAGCTGCTAGCCCACTCATCTCCCCTTAGGTCCCCCAGGTAAGTCAGACACCAGAGCATACCCCCTCACTGCAGGAAGAGGTGAGAGGGAAGCATCATGCTCCCCTTGGCTCATAAGTGGCAGAACTAAAGAATTACAGCATAATTTCGAAGAGATCCTCACTAAAGCCATTTCTTTTCCATTCCTTCAACCCTTTCACAGACTTGTAGGTGAACCCATTCAATTCTTGGTTCACTAGTTTTGTAAAACTCCCTCCTTCAATCCTGCAGAGTCCAACACCTTTGGAATGCAGCATTTCCCATGACTTGGTGCTGTAGCCAAGCTTGCCATTCAATCTCCTGTTATAACAGTTACAAGCTGCCATTGTCCAGGATTTGCATTTTCCCAGACGACAGTTATTTCATACCAGGGTAACTTTTGATAGCTATTGATTTGTTTTTAGTGTGAAAATCAGTTTGATTAATTTAATGTCCTTTTCTTCCCGAAAATGCTTCTGAAATTAATAAATCATACCCAAAGCTAAAATCATTTTATTTTCATTCTCTTACATCAAAATCCTTTTTTTTTTTTTTTTGTAAATAACCCACTGGTAGTCTTCAATTTGACAGGCTCTTCTATTAATATAGAAACATCCAGTCTTGCCCCCAACTGTGCTCTGAAGAACTCTGTTATTTTTTTTTGAGACAGGGTCTCACTGTGTCGCCAGACTCGAGTACAGTGACATGATCTCGGCTCACCGCAACCTCCAACTCCCTGGTTCAAGCGATTCTCCTGCCTCAGCCTCCCAAGTAGGCATGTGCCACCACGCCTAGCTAATTTTTGTATTTTTAATAGAAACAGGGTTTCACCATGTTGGCCAGGATGGTCTCCATCTCCTGACCTCATGATCCACCCATCTCAGCCTCCCAAAGTACTGGGATTACAGGTATGAGCCACCGTGCCAGGCCAATATTCTTAAGATATTAACTCAATATTCTTAATATCAAGAATCAAATACAAGTGGATAATACTGGTAAAACAGTTTTTTCTTACTGTAAGATTAGAGACATAAACTTAGAGGAAATTATACGATGTTATTTTTAAAACTGATTTGATTATGAGACCATTTTTTGTTAGACTATCTTAAAATCAGCAGAAGATACTCCAAGAAGCACTGAATTAATTCCCTAAACAACCCTCTAAAATTTACTTACTCTTCACTGAAAAGAAAAACAATATTAGCTTCTTAAAGGCAGAGCCCATAGGTGATTCATATTCATATTTACCATACCCAGCACAAAATGTGTATCCAATAAAAAATTGCGGGGAACAATATAGGATGGATGAGTTAGCACAAACATTGTTTTTTAAAAACCTTAGAGGACCCTTTCATTGCATGGTTCCATATACATAGCTTGTTTGTTTTGCTCATTTTTGTTGGTTTGTTTTAGAATGGCCTCCGCAGTATCACCAATGTTCATAAAACAAACTTAATCATAATGGTTCTGCATTTAAACCTCAGTGGCATACCATGCAGTGCTTTCCCCTTAGGCATGCTTTTCCAGTTCCTACAGAGTCTACTGTGGCTCTCAACTTGCCTGCCAGCTATGCGAGATATTACCTATTGGCCCTCAGCATTCATTTTCACTCCTTTTCCACATTTTTTTAATCACAGGGCTTCAAGCCTAGCAACTACATTTCCCACATTTTATAGATGATTTTGTTAGTAAAACAGACTCATGCAAGATTTGGTAGGTAGAAAGGAAGCTGAGGCTGTTCTCCCCTCTTACAGTGGAAGCAATTCATTCACACATTGCAGCAGGTTCAGTTTTTGCAGCAGCCATACTTTTCTACTGTCTAGTCCAGGACCGTGTATCAGCTGCAACACTGGCTGTGGTCTGACACTGTTCCCAACCATTGTGCAGGAGCAGCATTCCTCCACCTTCTGGGTAGCAGCCACAGTGGCACAACCCAAAAATACTTCACAACACCCCCTGGATTTCCACTTTCCCTCCCTTCCTACAATTGTGTAAGCACCTAATTCCCTGTGTTAAAACCTTCCTGTTAGAAATACCTAGAGTGTTTTTTAACTTCTACATAGAACCCTGCAGTGCTGTCTCCCCCACCTCTACTCCCTTCTCCCCACTTCTTCTCTGCCCATCCTGTCAGTCACTCTACTCTTGGTGGTCACATTATTCATATTGTTTTATTCATCCATGCCTTAGTGCCAGCCATTCCCTTTTCCTAACATGCCCTGCCACCCTCATTTCTCTTTCTCTGTCAGTTTACCTCATATGTATCTTCCCAAACCTAGTTCAAATGCCCAGCCCTCAGGAAGAAGCTGTTTTTCTCATCCCATTGTAAGATCCTTCAAGGCAGGAATTAAGTTTTTCTCATCTAGGGCCCAGCATTGGGCTTAGTATATGAACAAATAGCTCAACCACACTGAAAAGGATATGTAATAGTGAATCCTGACTTATTAAAGTAGCTGTAGTTTAATATGCAATGGCAACATGAAAATAGTCAGTACAATAAACAGCAGCTTCTCACCAGAATCAAACATTTTTTGCATAGCCCTATCGTACCATAGTCATCCTAATTATTTATTTACTCAATAAACATTCATAGTTCCTATGCTAACAGAAATAGTCTTGGGAAGAGGGCATTCTACCCTCTTTTTCTCTTTTTAATAATGGTAGAGAATTCTAGAAACTTCATGCCCAATGGAACCTTAAAAATTATCTTATTTGTGCATCTATTTTACAGGGAGGAAATAGAAACAAGGAAATTGAGCAAGTTACCCTGCATTAAACAGTAATTTAACCACAAAGCTGAGACCAGAGCTCAGGACTCCAAATATCCCAGTCCTGCATACTCACCCCTATGCTATGCCACTTACCAAGCTAAGGCAAATTGTTTTAACAAAATATGATAGGTGTAGTCCATATAAACCCATCAAATAGGTGATCCATACAATTCTCAGGTTGTATGAATTTTATAGACCACACACTTGGATGTGCAGGAAGTTGCAATTTTATTATGCAGACAGTCCTCTCTTTAAACAGTAATGCAAGACCATAAAAACAATCATGCAAACTGAAAGTGTGCAAAGCAATCTTCACATTTGAACTGGGTCTTGAAAGATGCATATTAGATTGCTGGGTGGAAGGCATTTTAAGCCAAGTGATTGGTGCAAAAGCATGCATGCATAATTGCAATTGTTCTGTGACCTCTTCAATTTTTATCAAGACATTAAAAATTCTCTTACTGTTGGCTATAAATATTTACAAAAATGAAAATATATTAAAACTCATATTTAGTATATAATTTATAATATTAGAGAATTAAAGTGTTTTATTACTTTGTAAAAAACTTATCAAGAGCAGTTTCAAGAGCACTGACTTTCTCATCAACATATAACTTATGATAAGTACTGAACATCTTTTCTGTGCTTTGGTGAATTGTCATGCTGATTTCTAAGTTTGGATCTGCTTCCAACATTTTATTTTTTGCACTTCTGATTGCAGAAAATATCTCCGAGAGTTCATTTAATGGGTGGTTTTTGCAGACATCACTTCCTCTGGGGCATCTCCATTATTTTCATCACAGCCACTTTCCTCACAGGTTGATAAATTCACCCCTCATTAAGTTTCCCTAACTGCATATCTACAGTTTCTCATACGGTGCTCCCTTTCATCTTTACTGGCCAATTCTCTCTTCTGATTATTCATTTTATTAAATGTCATGTGTCTATCACCAGGAAACAAACAGGCAACATGACTCCATGCTTTGCTGTCTGCATGAAGAGAGACTTTGTGCACCAACAGTCTGCTAAAGAAATGACATGAATGCCTGTTGGTCATGAGGGCATCTGTTATTTATGGAGACAGCATATCATAGTAACTGAAATCTGAACCATGTTATTAGAAGACTGATATTATTTAACCCACGACAACTGACATACATGCATATTAGAACTAGGCAAAGCAAGGGCTGCCCACACACACACACACACACACACACACACACACACACACACACACTTATATATTTCTGGGATTGAAATTAATTTCCATTTTAAGCCCTCATTCTACCTTCTGGCAGAAATTCATCTCAGTCAATTCAGCCCCCACTCTACACACAACTCCCTGACACTCTCTAGAGGCAGTTGAAGTACTTTTAGCAGCAAATATTTGAAAACATAATTCAAACAGTTTAAACAATAAGGCGCCTTGCTGGCTTACATCACTAAAAGCACAGAGGTAGGACAAGGACTCCAGCTCACTTCGCTGCAGTTCATTTGGCTCTGTTTTGCTCCATATGTCAGTTTAATCCCCCAGGCTACAGCCATTATGGTCCTACACAAGCCAAGTTCAAAGGAAGAGAAGTAAACTTAATGAAAGTTCTTCCAGAGGGGTAAGAAAGAACTTTCTCAGAGTTCTCCAGTAAGTCTCTCCTCAGTTCTTATTGGCCCAAACAGGTTCCATACTCATTTCTGCACCTGTTAGGTCCAGATAGGATTATCTTTATTCCATTTAGACCTACCCTGGAACTGAAGCACATGGGCTCCTGGGAGCTGAGGGAGGAGCGGATGACACTGACCAAAATTAGGTGCTGTTAGAATAAAAAGGCATAAAACAGATGCTAGCTACAACAGAAATTTCACTGCAGCCCTGACCTGCTTTCTGCAGTCACACATCAAGCCATGAGCACGGGCAGACTGGTTCTCAGTCCTTACCTGTTCAAATTGTCATCAGCTGAAATGTACAATTTCCCTTCTGCTCTTTGGTCCCTAATGTCCCTTTTGATCTCATGGCAACTTCCTTGGACATCAAATCCACCCTGTGGAATACCTGGCTGGGCCTTGCCCAGCCCTCCTCATTGGAAAATAAGACTTCTATAGGTCAGCTGGCTCTCAGTTCAATGTCACCACAGCACTCACAGCCCTAGGAAAGCTTTCTACTGCCTTACTCACAGCCCAGGGGCCCAGGAGAGGCTCCTGAGGCTGTCTTGTCTTCTCTCTGCCAAGAAAATAATTTAGGGTGAGACTAAGCCACAGTTTCATTTCCTGTGAAGTCTGCCCCCTTAGAGCCACCATTTCTGAAGCTTCAACTTCAAAAGCAATTAGCTTTTTAAACCCTGCAAGGCCACTCTGTGAAGGCTTTCAATTATGTTGTGGGCATAAATCTTAGAGAAACTCTTGTACACAGAAAATAGGTATAATGACGTTAATTGTGCCACTGTAACAATCAAAAGCTATAAATGGCCAGGCATGGTGGCTCTTGCCTGTAATCCCAGCATTTTGGGAGGCCAAGCAGGGTGGATCACGAGGTCAGGAGTTCGAGACCAGCCTGGCCAATACAGTGAAATCCTGTCTCTACCAAAAATACAAAAATTAGCAGGGTGTGGTGGTGCACGCCTGTAATCCTAGCTACTCGGGAGGTTGAGGCAGAAGAATTGCTTGAACCCAGGAGGTGGAGGTTGCAGTGAGCTGAGATCATGCCACTCACTCCAGCTTGGGCAACAGAGCAAGACTCCATCTCAAACAAACACACAAACAAAAGCTATAAGCAACCTGAAGTTCCAAAACATGGATAAATAAATTGTGATCTATTCCCATAATGTACTACTACTGAATAGTTTAACTGAAAATCGCTAGATCTATATGCAACGACATGGATATGTCTAAAATATATACTGCTCAGTGGAAAAAGCTGTAAATACGGCAAATGTTAACAACTGGCCACTCTGGGATATGAATTATCATGTCTTTTTTTAACTAATCTCTGTACTTTTCTGTATGATGAAAATAATTTGTAAAATTAAAATGAATACAGTTGACCCTTAAACAACGAAGGGGTCGGGGTGCTGACCTGTGTGTAGTCAAAAATCTGAATATAACTTTTGACTTCCCCAAAACTTAACTACTAATAGTCTACTGTTGACCAGAGGCCTTACCAATAACATAAACAGTTGATTAACACATATTTTGTATGTTGTATACTGTATTATATACTGTATTCTCATATATTACATACTTATGTATCATATACTGCTCTTACAATAAAGTGAGTCAGAGAAAAGAAAATGTCATTAAGAAAACTATCAGGAAGAAAAAATGTATTTACTATTGATTAAGTGAAAGTAGATCATCATAAAGATCTTCACCCTCATCATCTTCACCTTGAACAGGCTGAGGAAGAGGGGGTTGGTATTGCTGTCTCAAGGGGTGGCAAAGGCAGAAGAAGTGGAGAAGGTGGAAGGGGAGGCAGAAGCAGGCTTGCTGGGAGTAACTATTATTGAAAAAAAAATCCCCATATAAGTAGACCCACACAGTTCACACCCATGTTGTTCAAGGGTCAACTGTATTTTTAATATAACAATTTTAGAAAATGATAACCGTCTGTTTACTATAATTACCAATGGTTCCTAGATTTGGGATTTTCATAAGTTATTACATTGGCTTGAAGACCTGTGCTCTCTTCCTGGAGGAAATTTGTATACCCTTACCATGTTGAACTCAGCAGAGGCCATGAGTTACTTCTTCTAAAGAAACTAGATGGAAATGATGTGTGTTCCTTTGGAACAGAAGTTTTGAAAGATTGCTCATGGTTTACAAGATCTTGTTTTTCTCTCTGCCAAGAAACCAGATGTTCCAAATGGGCTGCTCGGTCGCTGTCTTGGGCAAGAGGCAGAGCTGTAGCCAATCTGCAAGGAACAAGGACTTGTCTTCAGGTTGTTGAGTTCTGGGGTTGTTTGCTACCTCGACCTTATTTGGCTATCCCGACTGGCACAGTTTAAAAACATAGTAAGTGAAGGAACGAACACAGTACAGCCAAGATGGGATTTTAGAAAATCAGAGCTTTCAAAATCATTGCTAGCATTTTCCAGCAACATCTTGTGTTGTTGGTTTGTTTGGTTTTGGGGGTGTTTTTTAGTGCAGAAGTTATTATAGTAAACTAAGAGTTACTTAAACTCAGTGAATCCAACACTGAAACCTAAACTATGCCTCCTTGACCCCATGGCAGCTCATTTTGGCATCAGCCTTATGAAAAAACTTCCTTATAGACAGGCTTTTAGGACAAACCAGTAATTTCAGCATCAGCGTACAAAGACTTTTCAAAAAATAGATCTATATAGATAATTTTAAGGGGATTAATTTATGTATATCTTCAAATGCCATCTGTATGCATCTCTAAAATGTACTTGGCTAGGTAATCTCTGGTCAACTCTTAAGCTAGTTCTCTGTTCCCATCACCCCTTTCTCTAAGTTTTCTCTCTCATTGCAAAAGAAGAGCTTACCTCCCATGCAAGTGAAGGTTACAGAGGTTCCCTGTCTGGGGTATAGAAACCTCTAGAACATCCATCACAGGGATGATTTGAAATATTAGTGTCTGTGCTGAAAGAGTAAATGATTCTGATATCTGGGCACCAAACCCTGCTGCAGGTCCTGTGGTTTCTGATTCTTTGGCTGTCAAAATGCTTGAAGCAAAACCTAATCCAGTTGTCCACTAGTCATTAAAAACAGAAAATTATTTAAAGTATAAGTTGGCCAAGTGTGGTGGCTCACGCCTGTAATCCTAGTACTTCAGGAGGCCAAGGTGGGAGGATCACCTGATGTCAAGACCAGCCGGGACAGCATGGCGAAATCCCATCTCTACTAAAAATACAAAAATTAGCCCTGCGTGGTGGTGGGCACCTGTAATCTCAACTACTTGGCAAGCCGAGGCAAAAGAATCGCTTGAATCCAGGAGGTGGAGGTTGCAGTGAACCAAGATCGCACCACTGCACTCCAGTCTGGGTGACAGCAAGACTGTCTCAAAAATAAAATGAATAAATAAAGTATAATTCATTTGGGGCAAATAACTTGGAAATTGTTCTAAAAATTCAGTTATTGCTACCTAATAAAATTTCTTCCATTCTAATTTCTGTGACTGAAGTTGCTTGAGGCTTACAACTAGAGAAAAATGATAAATATGAACAGTATCAATGCTGACCCTTGTCTCATTCTAGCAATAATGACTATTCATCATGGATATGTAAACTAACTTTTTAAAGCCTCATCTATCTAAAGTATTACTTTTTATAATGTTTAATAATTATTAATAAATATTTTAACATATTTGTGTTTCAATCCATTTTGTACTTAAAAATGTAGATAACTAAAGCCTTGTGGTCAACCGAAAAATTGTATAACTTAAATTTTAACTTATATATTTATTTTTGCTACAGAGAAATATATAGTGTTTTATATATACATAATATTAGATATGGCATTATGTATTAAAACATTAATGTGTGTAAAACAGAATATAAGTCTGTTGGGGAAATGGAATTCAAATATAAGTCCAAAGAAGAAAAGGAATTATGTGAAAATTACTCATCTAAAAAAGACTTTGTGTGTAATTTAAAAATAGCTGATGGTGAATATCAAATCCCTCTGGTATTTAATTTCCTTTTGATACATTTAAAGGAGAAATATAGCAATTTTATTTTAAAATGTCAATATTCATATACTACAGGAGATAATATTCTTTACAACCATTTAAACTTATAATTAAAATGTTTACATATCAACTTAAGAATGTGCCGTAAGTTTTCAAATTCTTTTGGGGGCACGTGAGCAAAACCATCTGAAGACCTCCGAGATGTAGCTTCTCACACCCATCCCTCATCCCTCAGCTCCCGCTGGGTTCCCGGCACTGTCCACTCGGTGGCAGTAGTGTCTGTGCAGCCTGACGGAATTCTAAAGCAAAATGACTCCTAAACCGTTTCCACATTTCATTTGCAATCAACATGTTAAATTAACAGTTTACATTTCCCTTGCACTAGAGCAGTAAATGTCCACTGTGACTTACCACTGCTGACTTTCAAATTATTTCACTAAAATTTCCAGTCATCTAACAAATAAACAGCTATAAATACCAGAGCTATATAAATCTCTTTCACCCACTTGGGAATGAGTCGGATATTAAATTCATTTTTACACTCCTCTCTGCTTCTCTCTTCCCCACTGCTCACACAGTGTCTGCCCACCCCTCAGCCTCAGTTGCTAAGCAACAGAAAGAGCTTTGTTGTTCTTAAACACTAACCATTAACTGCCCTCATTTTCTCTAATGAGAACATGCCTGCAGCACAAATTACCTCCTTTTCCTGAAAAACAGAGCAACATGCTTATAACTTATGCTAATCATAAGGTAAGTACCATCCCAATAGATAAATGCAAGAAAAGTAAATCCAGGAGGCTTGAGCAACTCTGAATGTAGTACACAAACACTGTATTCATAAGGGCCAATTTTCCCTTATTTAAAAGATTATGATTTTAGTGAGCACCTATTATATGCTAGGCAGTGTGTGAGGTGCTTAACATGCATTATTTATTTTAATACTCAACCCCACTTTTTGAAGGTTTTTATGCCTCAGCATGGGGCAACTTTTTAAGATTGAGTTGGACAAAAGGTACACTGTTGTTTTGAGGAAGGGAAAATGAGAATGGAAAACTGGCTTACCCCTTCACCCGTCATTCTTAGGAAAATCTGGGTTTTTTATCTTAATTTTTACTTTAATTATCTGGATTAGAAAGGTCAGGCCCATGGAAGTTAAGTGACTTGCCTAGATTCTGTCAGATCCTAACCTCATGACCACACATTGCCTCTTGCTCATATTGGACTCAGAATCATGTGGGAATTACTAACTTTCAACATCTTTGCCCGACATGTAGAAGTACGATGAAAATTTCTACATTAAAATTCTGGTAGGCTCTTGATGCATGAAGGAAATGTTAGTGGTATGAGGGGAGTTGAGTGACTCCAGTTTGAATCTTGCTTTGCCACTTGTATAACCTGAGAAGTCCCCTTCTCATTTGGGGCCTCAATTTTTCCCCTGTAAAAATAAATAGTATCTACCTCATAGGAATTATCTGAAGATTAATGTTGTGTATTAATTGGAATATGTTAAACTCCCTGTAACAAATGGACTGCAAAGTGCATAATGGTTCAAACACTAGGCAGGGTTTCTCTTGCTCATCTTGCAGTGCAAGGCAGGCATCCCTCCTCAGCAGCATGCCTCAGCTTCTGGGGGAAGAGGTTGATGGTAGTTCTGCGGTCATCAACACAGGATGACCAAGCTCACCTAGGCATCATTTTCACCCAGGTAAGCTGGAAGCAGGAAAAGGGGAAAGAGGATATTTGAGAGGCTTCTGGAAGTCAGACCAGGAGATGGGACACCGCTTCCACTCACATTCCTTCAGCTGGCACTCAGGCACAGAGACAAAGCCATCTGCAAGAAGCTGAGAGATATAACCTGCCCAAGTACCCAGGAAGAAAAGAACCCAGATTTGGAGAATACCTAGGGATCTCTGGCAAGGGTCATATTTCTGTAATTATTTCTTACTATGCACACAGTAAGACTTCAGTTAGCGTTAGCTTCTTCCCCTTCTCTCGTCCCCTCTTACTTTTTCATTTATCTCTCTATCATCCATTCTACTATATAAATAATATTTCTGACATAAGATATTACCATTGATCACAGTATAAAAACTCTTCAATTGATATCAGAACAGTAAAATAGAGATGAGATTATTTTTATTTAAAAAAAAAAAAAACACCTCTTGCCAAGAAAGGATCTAGGCTTACTTATATTCATTATTTTAATTATGATTAAAATTACCTCTTTGCTAAGACATCATTGGCTACAGAATACTTGACTTGCTAAACTACAAAATAAAGAAATATTCGAAACAATACTGGATTCTCCATGTTTTATTTTGTAAATATTCTAGGATATCATACGTTCTAGTGTTTGAGGAATCTCTCCAAATCAGTTTATCAAAATTTCCCTGTTTAGAGGTTAGAAAAAAATTAATGTAAAGAGAGGTGACATGCCTAGAATCACAATGCTAGTCAGGGCAGGGTGGAGGCTCTTGACTTTTGGTCAAGATTATGAGGAAAATGTATCTAAAGCCCTTATCGGCGCTCCAGAAATGGTGATAACTATTGAAGAGGCACGTGCAAAGTGCTTTGCAAATCTAGGGCAGCTCAACAGAAGCAGGGAAATAGCTGATTTCCTCAGTAGGCTGATGCGAAAATACCAGTTTTCTCTAAAAACAATATCGTTTTTGGATGAAGTCATTTATCAAATTAGCTATACAATTTTCAAGCAAGGAAAACAAGAGAGTTCACATTTGATGGGGAAATGAAGTGAAAATTGAAAGGTCCACATCACGGTGGGAGAAGAGACTGGGGAAGCAAACCTAAGTGAACAGAAGATATTTGCATGGAATGAGACAAGATGGCGGCGGTGGTGGTGGGTGGGGCTTCAGCAGCCAAGAGCAAGCATAAAGGCTCTGAATAGCTAAGAAGGAGAGTTTTTTCACCTTACTTATTAAACATGAGAGTTTATACAGCAAAAAAAAAAAAAAAAAAATTAGAAGACAAGTAGACAAATGTCATCACACCATTTTAAAGACAAATTCATGCTTAGAGAGCAAAATGATTTGCCAAAGAGAAAAAAGCAGAGCTGAGACTTGGCCCTGGGTCCTTGACTCCAAATCCACCAATCTTTCCACTAATATATACTATAAAAAAGGGAAAAGTGACTTACCAAAGACAAACTCTATTCACTTCATGATTTCACAGTTACAGACCATGGTAGATTGATCATAAACATGGCTCCTATTCTCTACTCACCCCATTTATCCACGCTGATTGCAATGTGACTGGCAGTTCTTTCTATCAGCTGGTAGAGTCTATTTCCTCACCTCTTAAACCTGGCTGGCTTTGTGACTTGCTCTGGTAAATGGAATATAGCAGAAGTGATGACGTCAGTTTGAAGCCAGACCACAAGCGAACTCATGTGCTTCAGTTTTCTCATCCTTGGATTCCTGCCTCAACCATGAGAAACTGGGCTAGCGAACTGGAAGATCAGAGAGAGACTACTTAGAGTAGAGTAAATTCATGCCAGGAGCAACCTTCCTCAACCAGAAAACACAAAACACATGAACAAGCCCAGCTAAGTTAGTAAAGCACAACCCTAAAACAACAACTCTTGGCCTGCTGGAGTGGCTCACGCCTGTAATCCCAGCACTTTGGGAGGCCAAGGAGGGCAGATCACCTGAGGTCGGGAGTTCAAGACCAGCCTGGCCAATGCGGTGAAACCCCATCTCTACTAAAAATACAAAAACTAGCTGGGCGTGGTGGCAGGTGTCTGTAATCCCAGCTACTCAAGAGGCTGAGGCAGGAGAATCACTTGAAGCTGGGAGGTGGAGGTTGTAGTGAGCTGAGATCATCGCACCACTGCACTCCAGCCTGGGCAACAAGAGTGAAAATCCTTCTCAAAAAAAGAAAAAACTCTTTATTATTATTCCCTAGTCTACTGGGCAGGTCTACCTGTCTTACAGTTCTTCAACTGTCTATTCCCAATAGACTAGGGAATAATAATAAAGAGTTCTTTTAAGCCATTACATTTGGGGTGGTTTGTTATTCAGCAATTGCTAACTGATACAAGGGAAACCTGGCATTCAGAGCCAGATTGAGGATCAGGCTAGCCCAACAAATCCACAAAGATTCACCCAAGTATCCCAGAAACATGTATCTGTGTGTGTGTATGTGTGTGAGAGAGAGAGAAATTAAATATGTGTCAACTACCTCTACTTTCTACAGTTTTCTTTTGTAACTGGCAAAATGTATGTTGCTCCTGCTTCTGGGAAAGTAGAGATTATTATTACATAAAAACATAAAAATTACTCCTTTTAATCACAACCACATCACCATTAAATAGATATTTAATTAATATCTAAAAACATTGTTATTGTTGTTAGAGACAGAGTCTCGCTCTGTTGCCCAGGCTGGAGTACAGTAGTGCCATCTTGACTCACTGAAACTCTGTCCCCTGCTCCTTTCTGGCTCAAGCAATCCTCCTGTCTCTGCCTCTCAAGTAGCTGGGACCACAGGCACTACCACCACATCCAGCTAATTTTTTGTATTTTTTGTGGAGACAGGGTTTCGCCATGTTGCCCAGGCTGGTCTTGAACTCCTGAGCTCAAGTGATCCAACCTGCCTTGGCCTCCCAAAGTACTGGGATTACAGGCATGAGCTACCGCATCCTGCCAAATATCTAAAAATATTAAACCAAAAGGTACCAAGTAATCAAATGCCCAAGGTACCCCTATGTTTTTGTTCAATCGCCTGCTTTGTATAAAGATCATGGCATAAAAATGCTCTTAGAAAAGTATACTAATTGTCCTCATTTCCTCGAGAAACGTCAAAAGCAAACGACAAGAGGAGTACTTTCTAGCCCAGAAATAGAAACATTAGGGCTTTGAGAGGTAAGATCAGGTCAAAATGTGACAGCTGAAAAGGATGTCTCATTCCTCCCAATCTATAAGTCTCCCTTCCTTCCTGAACAACTTTCCTGTGTAAGAGGCTGGCTGTGTAAGAGAGTATCAGTTCCAGATACCAACTCATCTTTAGAGTTTGCTGAGTTTGGAGTTTGGAGGGTCAAGTTTCAAGAAAACCATGCGAAGTCATTTACGAGCTATGCAAGAGTGAAAATTCCATATGGTTTCTGACTTATAAAAAGTAAAATAATATTTTTTAGAAATTATCTTCTCTACTTCAACTTGTTTTCTTAAAGTGTAACCTTGTCTTGTGGTTACTCTCTAAAGGGAAGTGTGTTTTAAAAGTCTTCGCTGGAAATAAAAAAAGTTATTCAAGTTCAAATTTTTGGTCTGTGTCAGCAAGTATTTGCACATACTGTCTGCCAGCAGGCTGTTGGTGCCATACAATTAACTGAAGGCAGACTGCCTTTCTTCAGACCTAGGTTGGATGGAAAACAGAGAATGATTCTGACAGTTACATTTTAGATCTAATTAACATGGAAAATATATAAATGGAGTGTAAAGAGCTCAGTTCTCTCATGCCAGAGGCCAATTATTTCTCACTTAACTTATGAGAAGGAATTGTTTCGTAGTTAGGAACATGGTTTTGGGGATTCCAGTTCCTGCTCTGACACTTACTTGCCATGGGACCTCAGTTTTCTCCTCTGTACAATGAGGATAATGTTTATGTCACAGAGATATCTTGAGGAAAGTATGTCAGGTATGTAATAATAAATAGCCAGTGTTTATTGGGGTGGGCACTGTACTAAACGTGTGACATTTTCTGTCGTGTTCGAGGCATTGCACTTTCAGGTCTATTTTGTACAGCAGTTTGATCTGCCCCCAACCAATACAGCTGACAAGTACAGAGTTAAAAACCAAATATGTGAGTTGAATGGTGTGAAAGGCTAGTGGGATCAATCAGTGATGGCCCAATATCCCCACCTCCAGGAAGGAAACGTATATGAGAGGCAATACAACAAGAAGCCAAGGACATGCTCTTTCATTTCAGACAAACTTGGCTGAAGCCCCAGCTCTGCCACTAACTAGCTATAAGGCAGCAGTTAAATCATTTAACCTTGCTGAGGCATGGCCAACCCAAGGGTAATGTGGGGATGATACTAATCACCAGAGGTTTTGCCAGGATTGAATGATGTTATGACATAAAATGCTTAACACAATTAACAGATTTCATAACAGTAATGCTATGTCAGTATGCCAGCCTATGGGTGGGAATGCTCCTACCAGCTGCCCAAAGCACCCCTGTTAATGGGCTGAACTGGTGACATCCACACAATTCCTTACTCTTCAGGCTCCCTTCTTGTCTCTGGCTTATTTCTCCCATCCTTCTTGTTCCTGGAGTAGTCCTCCAGATGTAACGGTAACAAAATCTAGGGCACCACTTTTTATCACATTCCATCTGGATTCGATTAGATTTCCAGTCCTTGTCATTCTTCCTATAATACTTTTGTGCTTTTCTTTAACATATTCATTCGAATTATCTGTGTCATTTGACTAACTGAACACTAAGAGCAAGATTATTTGCCTTTTTCCATGTTCTGATGCATACTTCCAGTTCTAATACACAAGTAATGACTTTATTCTCAGCCCCAAGTATTAATCACAGATATTAAGTTCAAGGTTCACATTACCCACTTATCAGTGGGAGGAAGCCCAGATGGAAAACATTTTCACAATCCAGCTAGCATATTCCATGGAGTAAGAGGAACTCTCAGCTCCACTGACAACTAACAAGTAATGTCTACCACTACAGAATAGCCTCATCTGGCCAGGCACAGTGGCTCATACCTGTGGATTCCAGCACTTTTGGCAGGCGGATTCCAGCACTTTGGGAGGCTGAGATGGGCAGATTGCTTGAGCCCAGGAACTCAAGACCAGCCTGGACAACATGGTGAAACCCAGTCTCTACAAAAAATACAAAAATTAGCCAGGCGTGGTGGTGAGCACCTGTAGTTCCAGTGACTGGGGAGGCTGAAGTGGGAGGATCACTTGAGCTCAGGAGGTTGAGGCTGCCGTGAGCCATGATCACACCATTGCCCTCCAGCCTGGATGATAGAGTAAAACCTTGACTCAAAAAAAAAAGAGAGAGAGAGAGAGAGAGAGAATAGCCCCATTTGAGTTTTCTAAATCAGACCCAGCAATGATATAATCTACATATTCTGCATCACTTCAAAATGAAGATGTATGTAAAGCTGCCATCTGTCTTCATTTGTCCTGATGAGAATCTCAGGATCAGCCAGACAAAGAGATGACCTCAATGGTGTGTGTGTCCCCTCACTGAGGCTGCTGCTGCCATGAGGAGAATGTCCCTGGATCCTCAAGACTTCCTTTCTTTTAAATTCCACTTTTTGCTAGACCCTTGGGTTACTGAGTTGTATAGCAGTCTGCACAGCAGGCAAGGAGAGTTAAGTCATATATTTATCCCCTTTCTGCTGCCTTCCCTTACACATATCCCAGTAGGGCTGTCTCACTGCAGGGCAGTCAGCTGTGTGTCATTCTCCAAAGGTAAAATTCCTCTTTCTCTAAGTACCATTCTCACTGTTGAATGCTGTTCAAGTATCTCTACTTTGTTTTGTGTCAATATTTCTTGTAATGGACTCGATAGCACAATAAATAGGAGTGCTGACTATTCACAAAGGCAATCCTGCTGTTTTCCATATTTTCAAGTATTGAGTCAAGTCCCTCTGGTTTCTCTGGGGTCTAGTCATCATGGCCACAACCAGACTTCCAAGTTCATGAATATCTTCCGTAACACATTAAATTTCACTCCAGTGCACTATTTTTACTTGACTAAATTGGCACTATTGTATGACTATTACAGTATTTCCTGGAATAACTTCAACATTTATTTCATTGTAAAATGCTACAAACCACATTGTGTTCACGGTAATATTCAGCTAGCACTTTAACTCCGATATGCCTAACATACCTAAACTTTTCCTTTCTCTTTTCTCCCATTTTAGTGCTCTTCAATAGCTGAGACAGAAAAGGCAAGAGTTATTCAAATCAATAAATTTAATTTCTTGGAAATGTTATAAATTTCATTTTCTTCTCAACTACAATTAAACCAAAGTAAAATTCAAAGGAATTTAGGTAGCCGTATGTATTTCTCTTTGTTTAGCAATTTCTCAGTGCTATACATCAGGAGTTGGCAAACTAAAGCCCAAAGCCAAATCCAGCCTGCAGCTTGTTTTGCAAATAAAGTTTTATTGGAAAACAGCTTTGTTCATGTGTGTATGTATTATCTGTGGCTGCTTTCGCACTTCAGCGTCAGAGTTAATGGTCCCGAAGGCCAGACTATCTGGTCATGTACAGAAAAAGTTTTCTGATTCTTGCTGTAGACGAAAGACTTTAAGTAAATAAATTTATGTATTTGAGGTTGGGAATGGAAGAGATGACTTCCATTTAACTGAAAGGCAGTTTATACTTGAGATTTCCCCTCCTGTGTTGGGTTGAATAGAGTCCCCCACCTTCATGTCCACCTAGAACCTATAAATGTGACCTTATTTAGTAATAGGGTCTTTGCAGGTAGAATCAAGTTAACATGAGGTCATGCTCAATTGGTGTGGGCCCTAAATTCAAAGCATGTTTTTATAAGAAGAAGGAGATTTGGAGACACAGAAGAGACACAAAGGAAGATCATGTGACAATACAGGCCAAAACTGGAGTGATTCTCCCACAGCCAAAGAATGCCAAGGATGCCAGCAGCCATGGGAAGCTAGGAAGAGACAAGGAAAGACTCTTTCCTAGAAACTTCAGCGGGAGCATGGTCTTGCTGACAACTTGAGCTCAGATTTTTGGCTGCTAGAACTATTAGAGCACAAATTTCTGTTGTTTCATGCCACCACGCAGTTGGTGGCAATTTGTTACAGCAGCTCTAGGAGTCTAATACATGCTCAATTCACATTCTGGCTGTGGCGTCTCTAGACTACTTTTGTTTTACTGTGAAAGGAAGATCAAATAACTAATGCAACTGTAGGTCACTGATGCCCAGGAAATTTTAAATATATATAAAGATGATATAAAATAATTTTTCCACTTTGCAAGTGAGGGTTGGGTTATAGCAGAGATAAGAAAGTTAGAGGAGAATAATTCTAAAATTAAAGGTGAGAATCAAACAATTAAGAAAGTGTATGCTTTCATAGTGTTCACATTTTCTACCTCTCAGAACCTCACATTGAACATTTTCTCCACACTGGGCACTCCCTTCTGCTTTGATCACTGTTGTCTTGATATGTATGTTGCTTACTCCTTCACTGCCTTCAGGTTTCTGCTGAAGTGATACCTTATCAAGGAATCCCTCCCCTGCCACCTCATATAACACACACACATCTTTGCCCAGTCCCTTTGCAGCTTCTTTAGCATGATTTTCCTTCCTAGCACTTACATTAATTTGTTTATTTCATCTTCCCCCACTAGAATGTAAGCACTGAATAGTCAGGAAATCTGTTCTGCTTTGTTCACTTATGTATCTCGTGTTTGTGTCTATGAAACAGGAACATGAAGAAACAGTGTTAAGCTCTGGGTTTAAATTTTGGAACTAGCATCTAGCCATGTGAACTTCAGTAAGTTTCACATAGCTCTAAGCCAAATCGTCCTCACCTATGAAGCAGAAATCAAAAGACTGGTTAAAAATATATGCCTAATCCATTGTAACTTTTGAGATAATATTATTATGGATGTGGAGATATGAGCATTGAAAGTAGAGTAATTCTAGTGTTCGTTCTTTAGCTTCCAGAGTGATCAGGGGCAGTAATGGCTTCATAACTGAGATATATTAAAATGACCTTTAAGAAAACTACTCCCAGAAATATGGTGTATAACCAAAATGTCTCCATCAGATCCACTGAAATTCTTAAGATTCATAGGAATTGATTCAAATCTCTCTTGGGTACATTAATTAGCAAAACTGAATTTACATCCAAAGCCCTAGCTGCAAGGGAATCCAGGAAATGTAGTTTTCTTTTTCAACTTCCCTTCCTGGAAGAAAGGGTGGAATACAGGTTATCTGAACTAATACGTAGTATCTAGCACAAACGGCACCCTTTGTTGTTTATGTTTATGTAACATGACTCACAAGAATCAATTCACCATTTTATCTTCAGATTTTCCTCTATTTACAAGAGGGAAAACAAAACATGTTTAAAAGCATTCTGATATATTAGTAGTAAACGTATACTATTAGGGTTCTTTGATTTGACCAATTTACTGCAAAATCATTGGATTTAAGATACACAAATCGGGCCAGGTACAGGGACTCACGCCTGTAATCCAAGCACTTTGAGAGGCCAAGGTGAGTGGATCATGAGGTCAGGAGTTCAAGACCAGCCTGACCAATATGGTGAAACCCCATCTCTACTAAAAACACAAAAATTAGCCGGGCGTGGTGGTGCGAACCTACAATCCCATCTACTCAGGAGGCTGAGGCAGGAGAATCGCTTGAACCCGGGAGACAGAGGTTGCAGTGAGCTGAGATCACACCACTGCCCTCCAGCCTGGCAGCAGAGCAAGACTCTGTCTCGAAAAAGAAAAAAGATACACAAATCGAATACAGTCAGAAGCCTTCCAACCCCAAACACTCAAACCAAATTGGTTCAAACTCAAACCCTGGATACCATAACCTGCAAGCCTGGAGCTCACCCCAAAATATCTGTGAATTCCACATGAACTTATGTTCCTAATTTCAACTTGACACTGGGACTCCTACTTCCACATGTTCTGTCTCTGTTATGACTTTTGGATCCAGATGAGAAATTTAACCCTTCTCAAGATCCTCTGGCCACTCCATTCCCATAAGTTTTAATGATCCTAGTTTCTACTTAGTGACAAGTATACTCCATCCTGATTCATCTGTCTCAGGTACTCTCCTCATCTCATTCAGAATTGTTTAGTCTTTATTAATTGACTGGAATGCATTTAATTGCAAGTATCAGAAATTAAGCTACAGTGACTTAAACAAATAAAGGTTTACTTTTCTGATATAACAAGATGTGCAGAGATAGGCAGTCCAGCACTAAAATAATGGCTCAATAATGCCGTCAGAGTCCCAGGCTCTCTCAGTCTTTTTGTTCCACTATTACTAGATACCTTTTGTTCTCATGTGTATGGTCTCATGGTCACAAAATGCCTGCTGCACTTTCAAGCATCAGGTCATTTTCTAAGTGATTCTAAGGCTGAAATTAGTGAAGTACTGACTATGGCATTCATTATATACCACAAATCATATTATACACACAATTTTAGAAACTAAAACAGAGTTAGCTTTTAAAATATATAATAATTTTCTGAGCATATGCAAATTGATATTCTAAGGCAGAGAAAATATAATAAGCTTTTAAGAAATTGCAATAAGAGCCACTACATCTTGAATGTGTCTATGTTATGTACCAGACATTGTAACAGACCTTTTACATGCATTATTTTATTTAATTCTCATGACTCATCATTATGAATCTGAGGTTTCAGAGATGTTACCTGATTTGCAAGAGGTCACACAAATCCCATGCCTGGTGAGCCTAATTTCAAACTTCATGCTGTACCTTCCTTCAGGGGCATGGAGCCTTCCTTTTGTTTTATACCAAAATCCAAGCTACAGTTCCTGCGTGTTCCCAATTTATGCTAATGCACTGTGATTTCTAACATATATTAAGGGAATGGAGCACACTTTATACATTTTCTACTTTAAGGTATTTTGTTGGTAGTGTAAAAGTTGTTACATTAGTCTTAAAGCATTTCCACAACATTTAGTTATGATAAGATATGTTGTAGATCTATTTTAAGACTGGATATCTATGGCCCAGATATTATATTATAATATAACCCTACCTCCATTAAAAACTGAGTTTAAGAAAATGGAATAAACATTGTGTTTAATTAAAGTTCATAAATTATGCAAAATAGCTGCCTGTATTTGCAGTTGTATGACAAACTACCCTTTAGAGCTCTAATGGGCACCAGCCCAACTAAAAGAACAAAGTCAGTTAAAGCTAGACACAGATTAGTATTCCATATTCAGTACTTTTTTGCACCTTACTCCACTTCCCCACCCTCGTAGATTTCCTTCCCTTGTTTTAGGTACACTAAGACCCCCAGTTTCCCTCACTACTTTGCTCTATCAAAACAAGGGAGGATTTATTAAGGAGGTATATGAACTTGTTGAATGGCTGACTAACGACATTTTGCTGAAACATATTCAAACTAAACAGTACTTCATCTAGACACTTACATTTTGTTTTTTATGTTGAATTGTATAGTGAAAAATTATTTCCAGTAAAGAAAAATGGCATACAGATGAAGTAAGGAAACACAGGAAGAGAAGAGAATTAGCCAAGGGACACTTTTCTTTTTTTTTTTTTTTCTTTTTTGTTGTTTTTGTTTTTGTGACAGTCTCATTCTGTCACCCAGGATGAAGTGCAGTGGCATGATCTTGGCCCAATGCAACTCTCCCTCCCAGGCTCAAGTGATTCTTCTGCCTCAGCCTCCCTCAGGAGTAGCTGGGATTACAGGTGCCTGACACGATGCCCAACTAATTTTTGTATTTTTAGTAGAGATGGGGTTTCGTCATGTTGGCCAGACTGGTCTCGAACTCCTGACCTGGTGATCCTCCCTCCTCGGCTTCCCATAGTGCTGGGATTACAGGTGTGAGCCACCACACCTGGACAAGACTCTTAAAATTAGAATAAACCTCTTCTGTTAAACCTGAAGGCAAACCTAATTAAGTTCATTTAAGGAGATTTGGGGGTGGGAATAAAAGGAACTGGTAACCTCTTCTCTTCCTCCTTAATGATATCTATTCCAAAATAGGGGATACCAGAATATTGATCATTTTCATTATCATCTTTGCTGATGTCATTGTCATCATCCTAGCATAATATGTTCCTTTATCTGCCATATCATCTGAGATCGGAGACCCATCCTATATCTGTCTCTGTTACACTGAAATAGACAAGAGCTGGCATTTCTGCCCACCGGTCATGTGCCAGGATTGTGCCCATTCTTTCACAGGCATGATCTCATCTCTCAGTATTTCCCAAAAGGTGTTCAAGAACAGAATATCTCCGAATTACTTGAGGCACTTATTTAAAATGCAGATGCCTGGGCCCTGCCACAGTTTTATTGAATCACAGCATTCTGTTGATCTAATGCATAGTAAATTTTGGGAAGCACTACATGCAATTTCAGATAGTCTCTGACTTAACAATCGTTTGAACTACTTATGATTTTTTGACTTTAAGGTGATGCAAAAGCCATAGGCATTCAGTAGAAACCACACTTCTTCAAGAACTGTCTTAATCCATTTCTACTGCTGTAACAGAATGCCACAGACTGGGTAATTTATAAAGAGCAGAAGTTTATTTGGCTCACAGTTCTGGAGACCAGGAAGTGTAAGAGTATGGGGCCAGCATCTGTTCCACATTTGATGAAGGGCCTCCTGCTATGTCAAAACATGGTGGAAGGTTAGAAGGGCACAAGAATGTGTGAGACAGAGAGAGAGAAATGAGGCCTAACTCACCCTTTCATCAGGAGCCCAGTCCCATGATAACTAATGCACGCCTGCAACAATGGCATTAATCCATTCATGTGGGCAGAGCCCTCATGACCTAATCACCTCTTAAAGGTCGGGAGGTCTCCCTTATTAATACTGTTACAATGGCTATTAAATCTCAATATGAGTTTGGGAGGGGACATTCAAACCACAGCAAGTACCCATATAACCATTCTGTTTTTCACTTTCAGTACAGTGTTCAATAAATTGCATTAGATATTCAGTTTTTTTATAAAATAGGCTTTATGTTAGGTAATTTTTCCCCAGCTGTAGGCTAATGTAAGTATTCTGAACATGTTTAAAGTAGGCTAGGCTGATAGGATATTTGGTAAGCGTATGAAATCCATTTTTGATTTATGATATTGTCAAATTCTGATTAGTTTACCAAGATATAACTCAATCATATACGCCAAGGAGCATCTGTATTAGCTCAGTTTAACAGGTGAGGAAATAGACGTATTCAAGTAAACTATCCACAAGTACCTGGCAACTTAAGCAACAGGGGCTGGCTCTTAACCTCTGCCCTTAACCTCTAAGCAGTCCTATATTTAGTATTGTATTACTGAAGAGTCTGAGTGAAGCAGGAGCTGAGATCCTCAGATAGTTATCCCTCCTGTTTCCAGGGTCAAATTATATAGTGGTTGTGTATATGGGCACCAGTGTGAAACTGCCTGGGGTTCAAATTTTGACTTCAACACATATCAGCTAGGTACCCTGCGCTCATCACTTAACTTTGCTGTATCTCAGTTCTTCTATCTATAAAATGGAGATAATAATACCTACTTCATAGGGTTGTTGTTAGGCTTAAATGAACTACTACATGAGCATTGCTTAGAGCATTGCCTGGTATATTTTAAGTACTCAGTGTGTTAGATATATTTCCAGCTTAAGTTTAATACCAACCTTAACCTAACTAAACCAGATAGCACCTCTAAGTCTAAGTCAAGGCATATTTTATGTATGCCTTTTGGTATACTTGACTTTTTTTTTATGGTATATTTATTCTTTTGATTTTGTATCTCTGATTTAGCTGATTACTGGGAAGTGTTTTTCTTATATTAATTCTATCCTTGTGCTTCTGACTAAAGGGATATTTGATATTTACAAACTTGGAAAACAGCCAGCTCAATATTATTTTGGAACATGGTATATATTAAAATTGATGGATAAATATCACTATTCAAAAATAATTAATGCCCTCTAAAAGGTTGAACTTTATGGTAGTATATGTGAGACATCTTAAAAGAGCATACGCTAGACATCTTGGAAAACATCAGAATACACAAGATAGCCCATTTATCATCTCCTACCAGTTCCCTCAAAGCATATCTAAAAATGAAAAGAAATAAAATCCTCTGATGAAATATTTGAATGGTAAATATTCTTCTTATTGTCTTCACTTTAAATTTTCTTTAACTGAACTCTTAGGCTGAATAAATTGATGAAAACATGATTAAAGAGATCACTGCACCATTGGTTAAAGTTTTTTATTGCAGTAAAGACATTTTACATCAGATCTACTCTTTTAACAAATGTTTAAGTGTACAATACACTATTGTTACTATACACATGATATACAACTGACCTCTAGAACTTATTTTATCTTGCACAACTGAAACTTTAGACCTGTTGAGCAATAACTCCCATTTCTTTCTTTCCCAGCCCCCGGCAACCACCATTTTATTTTCTGATCCTATGAATTTGACTATTTTTGATGCCTCATATAAGTGAAATAATACATTATTTCTCCTTCTGTAACTAGCTTATTTCACTCAGCATGATGCTCTCCAGGTTCATTCATATTGTCACATATTGCAAAGTTTCCTTCTTTTTTAGGGCTGAATAATATTCCATGGTCTGTACATATACCACATTTTCTATATGCATGCATACATTAGTGGATATTTAGGTTGTTTCTACCTCTTGGCTGTTGTAAAGAATGCTGCAATGAGCATGGGAGTGCAAATGTCTCTTTAAGATCCTGATTTTGGTTGTTTCCTATAAATTCCCAGACACAGATTGGTGGATCATGTTATAACTCTATTTTAAATTTTTTTGAGGAACCTCCATACTGTTTTTCACAATAGCTGCACCATTTTAGATTCTTACCAATAGTGTACAAGGGTTCCAATTTCTCCATATCCTCACCAACAACTCTTACCTTATGATTTTTTTATAATGACAATTCTAACAAGTATGAGGTGATATTGTGGTTTTGGTTTATATTTCTCTGATAATTAGTGATGTTGAGCATCTTTTCATATACCTATTAGTCACTGGTATGTCTTCATTGGAGAAATGTCTATTCAAGTCCTTTGCCCATTTTTAATATTTGTTTTTGTCTTTGTTTGGTTTTGCAACTATGGGGTTGTAGTTCCTCCTGTATTTTTTTTTTAATTTTCCACTTTGGGAGGCTGAGGTGGGTGGATCACAAGGTCAAGAGTTCAAGACCAGCCTGGCCAATATGGTGAAACCCCATCTCTAATAAAAATGCAAAAATTAGCTGGGTGCAGTGGCACATGCCTGTAGTCCCAGCTACTTGGGAGGCTGAGGCAGGAGAATCACTTGAACCTGGGAGGCAGAGGTTGCAGTGAGCTGAGATTGCACCACTGCACTCCAGCCTGGGCAACAGAGCGAGACATCACCTCAAAAAAAAAAAAAATTCCCACATCCCTTCTCATATATTTTAGATATTAGCCCATTATCAGATATATGGTTTGCAAATATTTCTCCTGTTCCCTAGGTTGTGGTTTTACTCTGCTCATTGTTTTCCATGCTGTGCAGAAGTTTTACTTTGATATAGCCCCACTTGTTCATGTTTGCTTTTGTTGTTTGTGCCTTTAGTGTCATATCCAAGAAACTGTTGTCAAGACTAATGTTCTGAAAATTTTTTCCTATGTTTTTGCCTACGAGTTTTACAGTTTCAGGTCTTACATTTCAGTCTCTAATTCATTTTGACTTGTTTTTTTGTGTGAGATAAGGGTCTAATTTCTTTTTTTTTTTATATTTTTTCCAGCACAATTTGTTGAAGAGACTATCCTTTCTCCATTGTATATTCTTAGCACCCTTGTCAAAGATGAGTTCACTGCATATGCATGGATTTGTTTCAGGATTTTCTATTCTGTTCCATTGGTCTATATGTCTATCTTTATTCCAGTATCATACTGTTTTAATAACTATAGCTTTGTAATTTCTTTTCTATTTTTAAAGACGGGGCCTTTGTAACATATTTTGAAATCAGGAAATGTGATGTTTCAGTCTTGTTTTTATTTCTCAAGATTATTTTGGCCATTTTGGGACCTGTGTGGTTGCACACAAATTTTATGGTTTTTTTTCTGCTTCCATAAAAATTGTCATTAGGATTTTGGTAGAAATTGCACTGAATATGCAGATAACTTTGAATGGTATGGACATTTTAATGATAACAATTCTTCCAATCCATGAGCATGAGAAGTTTTTCCACTTGTTTGTGCCTTCTTTAATTTCTTTTATCAAAGTTTTATAGTTTTCAGTGTACAAGTCTTTCACTTGCTTAAGTTTATTCCTAGGTATTTTATTCTTTTTGGTGCTATTGTTAATGGGATTGTTTTCTTAATCTCCTTTTCAGTAGTCCATTGTTAATGTGTACAAACACAATTAATTTTTACATATTGATTTTGTATCCTGCAACTTTCCTAAATTTGTTCATTAGTTCTAACAGTTTTCTTTAGAATTTTCTATATATATATGATTATGTCATCTGCAGACAGAGATTATTTTACTGTTTATTTTCCAATTGGATGTTTTATTTCTTTTTCTTGCCTAATTGCTCTGGTTAGGTCTTCAAATACTAGGTTAAATAGAGATGGTGAGAGTGGGCATCTTTGCCTTGTTCCCACTCTTAAAGGCAAAGCTTTAATTTTTTTACCATTGAGTATTATGTTAGCTGTGGGATTTTTATATACTGTCTTTATTATGTTGAGATAATTTCTTTCTATTCCTAGTTTGTTGAGAGAGCATTCATAAACAAAGTTCAAAGTATTTCACAAAATTCAACTTTTCATGCTTAGTTAAAATTTGAGCTTCAGAAAATATTCTTTACATTAAAGGTAAGTGCATTAATGCTTTTAGTCAGGAGTAGTTGAACTTTTAAAAAAGAGTTTTGGCTGAGCACAGTGGCTCACGCTTGTAATCCCAACACTTTGGGAGGGAGGCCAAGGTGGGCAGATGGCTTGAGTCCAGGAGTTTGAGACCAGCCTGAGCAACATGGTGAAATCCTGTCTCTAAAAAAAAAAAACACAAAAATTAGCCAGGCATGGGGGCACACACCTGTAGTCTCAGCTAGTCAGGAGGCTGAGGTGGGAGGATTGCCTGAGCCTGGAGAGGTCAAGGCTGCAGAGAGCTGTAATCATGCAACTGCTCTCCAGCCTGTGAGTAAGACCCTGTCTTAAAAAGAAAAAAAAAGTTTTAAAGTTCAATTTCTACTAAAAATTATCTTTGCCAGCTCCTAAAGCTACCTGATACTTCTACTTAGTAGAAGAGCTCTTGTTGAGTATGATATAGCCAGATCCTTACTTCAGAATTCAGTCATTCCTACTACTTTTACAATTTGCCCATAATTATCTAGAGTAAAATGTTTTCAAGATTACGCCAACTAAGAAATGGCTAATGGACTTCCCAACTTTGTGACCAAAATATCATTTTCCCTTTCTCATTAACTAATTCTTTTGTGTGAAATTTTGCTGTGACCAATTTAAAATAAACAAAATTAAAGTGAACTTCCAAGTTGGTTGAGTCTAACCCAATAAATAAATATCAGTTTCACCAAGACCACAGTCTTCCCTGTTAAAAGTTAGAGGCACCGCAAGATAGAATGGTCATTAATGCAACAGCAACCCAGAATTGTTCAAGTGAAGGTTCCACAGTGAGGAGGTGGCCTCCAGGGCCAAGCCCTGTACAACTTTGTGGATCTCTGTTACTCCTTAACATGTCATTCAACACTCTTTAACCAATCACCAAGATAACACTAATACAGACATTCCCCAACTTACAGTGGTTTGACTTTGCAGATTTTCTACTTAACAATAGGTTTATTGGGCCATTAAACACATTTTTGATTTACAATATTTTTAATTTGTGGTGGGCTTATCAGGATGTAACGCCATCAGAAGTCAAGGAGCATCTGTAATTGTTTCATATGAAGCAAAATGACATGTGCAACCCCTGCTTACTTTAAACCCTAAAAAGTCTACTCTTTTTTGTGTGATCACAGTAATTGACTCTCCAACATCCATTTACCTCACATGATTAGCATTAGCCAATCAGTTAACCCACCGCCTCCTTGGTTTAGGAACAGGCACTTAACCTTATTTAGCCAAGGAAAGGTGAGTACATATGTGTGCTGGGAGACAGCAGGTAGAGCTTCTATTAAAAAGTTATCTACTCTTAAGAAAGAGAATTGGATGATAAGATTCTTCTTTATCTTCCAGGTGTTGTTAGATCATGACAATCTGAAGATAAAGCTAACAAAGTCAGGCAGAGATCAAAGAATCACAGAGAAGCATAGGCAGAGCCAAGGCACTGATATAATGCACCGGGAATCTGCCCTGCCTCTGGACAGGTGTATATTACAAAGGTATCACACGAGATAATACATTTGCCATTGTTTAAGCACTTTTAATAAGGATTTGCCATTACTTGAGGGTGAAATCATCCTAATTACACTCTCCTCAGTCCCATAAATTGCTATGGCTTTTGTTTGCTTATACTCATTCCCCACCTCTTTCTCATTTCATACATGACACTCTCTTGTTGATGTTCAGCGAGGCTTAGCTAGTTTTCCAGCTATTGCTCTAGGTACATCGTAGTCTGTTGTTTATAGTCACATGTAAACCTTCAAGTTCATTATCTTTTGACCTATCTTCCCTCTCTGTTGTTCAGGCTAGAAGTAATTTAGGTTGTACCCTATCCACTCAAATTATTGTGAGTGGATGGGTACAGAGAAAAAAAAAACACAGGAAAATAAGTCTCTCAATAAGATGGAACATTTCAATCTGAAAAGGCCTAATTGGTTCAATAAAGTTTTCTTGAGTGACTGTTGACTTTAAATAGTTGACAGCAGCGACCTTTTACTGAAAACTTACAATGGGCAAAGTACTTGACACATTATCTCATTTAATACTCACCACACTAAAAGTCATTAGAGTATAATCCTCATTTACTAATGAGAAAAGTGAGGTCTGGACAGACAAAGTAATTTGCCCAGGTAACAGAGCTAAAAAGTGGCCGATGCTGCAGAATTACCACTGCCATACACAACTAAAAAACTAGACAATATAAAATAATTATCTTTGAGCATTAATTAATAGGCAGCATAGGACTGTGATTCTTTTTTTTTTTTTTTAATTGCATTTTAGGTTTGGGGGTACATGTAAAGAACATGGAAGATTGTTGCATAGGTACACACATGGCAGTGTGATTTGCTGCCTTCCTCCCCCATCACCTATATCTGGCATTTCTCCCCATGCTATCCCTCCCCAACTCCCCCACCCCCCACTATCCCTCCCCTTTTCCCCCGACAGACCCCAGTGTGTGATACTCTCCTCCCTGTATCCATGTGTTCGCATTGTTCAACACCCCGCCTATGAGTGAGAACATGCGGTGTTTGATTTTCTGTTCTTGGGTAGTTTGCTGAGAATAATGGTTTCCAGGTTCATCCATGTCCCTGCAAAGGACACGAACTCATCGTTTTTGATGGCTGCATAATATTCCATGGTGTATATGTGCCACATTTTCCCTGTCCAGTCTATCATCGATGGGCATTTGGGTTGGTTCCAGGTCTTTGCTATTGTAAACTGTGCTGCAATGAACATTCGTGTGCATGTGTCCTTATAGTAGAACGATTTATAGTCTTTTGGATATATACCCAGTAATGGGATTGCTGGATCAAATGGAATTTCTATTTCTAGGTCCTTGAGGAATCGCCACACTGTCTTCCACAATGGTTGAACTAATTTACACTCCCCACCAACAGTGTAAAAGCGTTCCCATTTCTCCACATCCTCTCCAGCATCTGTTGTCTCCAGATTTTTTTAATGATCGCCATTCTAACTGGCGTGAGATGGTATCTCAATGTAGTTTTGATTTGCATTTCTCTAATTACCAGTGATGATGAGCATTTTTTATATGTTTGTTGGCTTCATGTATGTCTTCTTTTGTAAAGTGTCTGTTCATATCCTTCGCCCACTTTTGAATGGGCTTGTTTGTTTTTTTCTTGTAAATCTGTTTTCAGTTCTTTGTAGATTCTTGGTTATGAGCCCTTTGTCAGATGGGTAGACTGCAAAAATTTTTCCCATTCTGTTGGTTGCCGATTCACTCTAATGACTGTTTCTTTTTGCTGTGCCGAAGCTGTGGAGTTTGATTAGGTCCCATTTGTCTATTTTGGCTTTTGTTGCCACTGCTTTTGGTGTTTTGGTCATGAAGTCCTTGCCTACGCCTATGTCCTGAATGGTTTTGCCTAGATTTTCTTCTAGGGTTTTTATGGTGTTAGGTCTTATGTTTAAGTCTTTAATCCACCTGGAGTTAATTTTAGTGTAAGGTGTGAGGAAAGGGTCCAGCTTCTGCTTTCTGCACATGGCTAGCCAGTTTTCCCAACACCATTTATTAAACAGGGACTCGCTTCCACATTGTTTGTTTTTGTCAGGTTTGTCAAAGATCGGGTGGTTGTAGATGTGTTGTGTTGCGTCAGAGGTCTCTGTCCTGTTCCATTGGTCTATATCTCTGTTTTGGTACCAGTACCATGCTGTTTTGATTACTGTAGCTTTGTAGTATAGTTTGAAGTCCGGGAGTGTGATGTCTCCAGCTTTGTTCTTTTTGCTTAGAATTGACTTGGCTATGCGGGCTCTCTTTTGGTTCCATATGAAGTTTAAGGTGGTTTTTTCCAGTTCTTCGAAGAAGGTCATTGGTAGCTTGATAGGGATAGCATTGAATCTGTAAATTACTTTGGGCAGTATGGCCATTTTGACAATATTGATTCTTCCTAGCCATGAACATGGAATATTTCTCCATCTGTTTGTGTCCTCTCTTATTTCATTGAGCAGTGGTTTGTAGTTCTCCTTGAAGAGGTCCTTTACGTTCCTTGTTAGTTGTATTCCTAGGTATTTTATTCTCTTTGTAGCGATTGTGAATGGCAGTTGGTTCTTGATTTGGCTGTCTTTAAGTCTGTTATTGGTGTATAGGAATGCTTGTGATTTTTGCTCATTGATTTTATATCCTGAGACTTTGCTGAAGTTGCTTATGAGTTTCAGGAGATTTTGGGGCTGAGACGATGGGGTCTTCTAGATACACAATCATGTCGTCTGCAAATAGAGACAATTTGACTTCCTCCTTTCCTATTTGAATACCCTTCATTTCTTTTTCTTGCCTGATTGCTCTGGCTAGAACTTCCAGTACTATATTGAATAGGAGTGGTGAGAGAGGACATCCTTGTCTAGTGCCAGATTTCAAAGGGAATGCTTCTAGTTTTTGCCCATTCAGTATGATATTGGCTGTGGGTTTGTCATAAATAGCTTTTATCATTTTGAGATACGTTCCATCAATACCTAGTTTATTGAGAGTTTTTAGCATAAAGGGCTGTTGAATTTTGTCAAAGGCCTTCTCTGCATCAATTGAGATTATCATGTGGTTTTTGTCTTTGGTTCTGTTTATGTGGTGGATTATGTTTATAGATTTGCGTATGTTGAACCAGCCTTGCATCCCCGGGATGAAGCCTACTTGATCATAGTGGATAAGCTTTTTGATGTGCTGTTGCAATCGGTTTGCCAGTATTTTATTGAAGATTTTTGCATCTATGTTCATCATGGATATTGGCCTAAGTTTTCTTTTCTTGCTGAGTCTCTGCCATGTTTTGGTATCAGGATGATGTTGGTCTCATAAAATGATTTAGGAAGGATTCCCTCTCTTTGGATTGTTTGGAATAGTTTCAGAAGGAATGGTACCAGCTCCTCTTTGTATGTCTGGTAGAATTTGGCTGTGAACCCATCTGGACCTGGGCTTTTTTTGGGTGGTAGGCTCTTAATTGCTGCCTCAACTTCAGACCTTGTTATTGGTCTATTCAGGGTTTCGACTTCTTCCTGGTTTAGGCCTGGGAGGATGCATGTGTCCAGGAATTTATCCATTTCTTCCAGGTTTACTAGTTTATGTGCATAGAGTTGTTTGTAATAATCTCTGATGATGGTTTGAATTTCTGTGGAATCTGTGGTGATATCCCCTTTATCGTTTTTTATTGCATTTATTTGATTATTTTCTCAGGACTGTGATTCTTAGACAGTGCAAACAAATTAGGTAAGTCCTATAACTGCCTGGTTCTCTGTCTAGAGGCACATTCTGGATTGCTATATAGAGAGGCAGACACCAAACAGCTTGGCAATCTTGCCGAGTTGAGAAGACAGAGATTGAAGTTTTGACTTTGGAGTCTAATATTAATGGGGCATAGTAATCAAGAGGAGGAAATTATTTTTTTTAAAAAGAGAGCTTTAGGCCAAGATGGCCAAGTGAAGGCAACACCGGAATACAGCTCCCAGGGAATTAAACACAGAGGGCTAAAGGACTTCATGATTCCAAACGAGATGCTGGATTCATTTTGGTGGGACTGATAGGGCACTGAAAACAGCCCAGGGAAGGAGCTGCAGGGTGAGAGCCACCCAAGGGGGCAAATCAAGACAGGGTGGTGCATGTCCCCACCTGGAACATGCAGCCGACTTGCAGAGTCAGGGGGCTTCACCCGCTCAGTGCTACAATTCAGATCCTGTGCTTACCTCATCCCTCCTGCAACCCATGGTCCACGAGAGCCTTGCCAGACTGAGGGGCACCCTGGGTAGTCAATGCAAACCTGAGCTGTGGCTCCCGCCAGGCGCGGCAAGTTGTTACAGAGACCCGGGCGGAAGTTTGGACTACGGCAAACAAGACTGACCAGACCGTCCCACAGAAAGAGACAGAGTTGAAAGCAGGGAAACAGACCATAAGGCCTGTAAGCCCCACCCTTAAAGAACTCAAACTGAAGCCCTAGCTAGAGAGCTGGGTAGTTTGGGTCAAATCAGTTTGACCCAAACCAGGCAGATCAAGCTCAGGGAAGGACAGACACTATTGGGAAGGCGGAGCCAATCTCACCTGCAAACAAACTCCAGGGAAGGACCACCCATCCAGCAGCTTGACTGAATCAGAGAGAGCCCAGCAACGCCCTCTACCGACCAAAAAAGATATAGATCCAACAGAGACTCCTCCCGAAATTACCAACAACAAAGATCAAAGGGAGATAAATCCACAAAGATGGGTAAAAAACAGCACAAAAAGGATGAAACCGTCAAAGACCAGAACACCTCTTCTCCTCCCCCAAAATCACAACTCCTCACCATCAAGGGAAAAAAAAGACAGAATGAATTTAACTAATTGACAGAAGCAGGCTTCAGAACGTGGGTAATAACAAACTTCTCTGAGTTAAAAGACCATGTTCTAACCCAATGCGAAGAAACTAAGAACCTTGAAAAAAGGCTAGATGAAATGCTAACTAGAATAACCAGCTTAGAGAAGAACATAAATGACTTGATGGAGCTGAAAAATGCAACACGAGAACTTCGCAAGGCATACACAAGTTTCAACAGCTGAATTGATCAAGAAGAAGAAAGGATATCAGAGATAGAAGATCATATTAAGAAATAAAATGAGAAGGCAAGATTAGAGAAAAAAAGTAAAAAAAATGAACAAACCCTCCAAGACCTATGGGATTATGTGAAAAGATCTAATCTGCACTTGATAGGTGTACCTGAATGTGATGGGGAGAACGATCCAAGTTGGAAAACACTCTTCAAGATATTATCCAAGAGAATTTCCCCCAACCTAACAAGGCAGGCCAACATTCAAATCCAGGAAATACAAATAACACCACAAAGATATTCCTCAAGAAGAGCAACCCCAAGGCACATAATTGTCAGATTCACCAGGGTTGAAATGAAGGAAAAAATCCTAAGGGCAGCCAGAGAGAAAGGTTGAGTCGCCCGCAAAGGAAAGACCATCAGACTCACAAGGGATCTCTCAACAGAAAGCCTACAAGCTAAAGAGAGTGGGGGGCCAATATTGAACATCCTTAAAGAAAATAACTTTCAACCCAGAATTTCATATCCAGCAAAACTAAGCTTCTTAAGCAAAGGAGAAATAAAACTCCTTTACAGACAAGCAATTGCTGAGAGAGTTTGTCACTACAAGACCTGTCTTACAAGAGCTACTGAAGGAAGCACTAAACAGGGGAAAGGAACAACCAGTACCAGCCACTGCAAAAAGGTACCACATGGTAAAGAACAATGACACAATGAAGAAACTGTGTCAACTAATGGGCAAAACAACCACCCAGAAACAAAATGGCAGGACCAAATTCAAATATAACAATATTAACATTGAATGTAAATGGCCTAAATGCCCCAATCAAAAGACACAGATGGGCAAACTGTATAAAAAGTCAAGACCCATCGGTGTGCTGTATTCAGGAGACCCATCTCGCATGCAAAGACTCATATAGACTCAAAATAAAGGGATGGAAGAAGATTTACCAAGCAAATGGAGAGCAAAAAAAAAGCAGGGGTAGCAATCCTAGTCTCTGATAAAATGGTCTTTAAACCAACAAAGATCAAAAGAGACAAAGAAGGGCATTATATAATGGCAAAAGGATCAATACAACAAGAAGAGCTAACAATCCTAAATATATATGCACCCAATGCAGGAGCACCCAGGTACATAAAGCAAGTTCTTAATGACCTACAAAGAGACTTAGACTCCCACACAATAATAGTGGGAGACTTTAACACTCCACTGACAATATCGGACAGATCAACGAGACAGAAAGCCAGCAAGGATATCCAGGACTTGAATGCAGATCTGGACCAAGCAGACCTAATAGACATTTATATAACTCTCCATCCCAAATCCACAGAATATACATTCTTCTCTGCACCACATGACACTTACTCTAAAACTGACCACATAATTGGAAATAAATCACTCCTCAGCAAATGCAAAAGAACAGAAATCATAACTCTCAGTCTCTGAGACCACAGTACAATAAAATTAGAACTCAGGATTAAGAAACTCACTCAAAACCACACAACTACATAGAAACTGAGCAACCTGTTTCTGAATGACTACTGCATAAATAATTAAGTGAAGGCAGTAATAAAGATGTTCTTTGAAACCAATGAGAATGAAAAATGTAGCATAATCTCTGGGACACATTTAAAGCAGTGTCTAGAGGGAAATTTGTAGCACTAAATGCCCATATGAGAAGTGAGAAAATATTTTAAATCAACACCCTATCATCAAAATTAAAAGAGCTAGAGGAGCAAGATCAAAAAAACTCAAGAGCTAGCAGAAGACAAGAAATAACTAAGATCAGAGCAGAACTGAAGGAGACAGAGACACAAAAAACCCTTCAAAAAAATCAATAAATCCAGGAACTGTTTTTTTGAAAAGATCAACAAAATAGACCACTAGCTAGACTAACAAAAAGAAAAGAGAGAAGGTTGAATAGATGCAATAAAAAAACAATAAAGGGGAGATCACCACCAATTCCTCAGAAATACAAACTACCAGCAGAGATTACTACAAACAACTCTATGCACATAAACCAGTAAATCTGGAAGAAATGGATAAATTCCTGGACACTCGTACACTCCCAAGACTAAGCCAAGAAGAAGTTGAAACCCTGAATAGACCAATAACAAGAGCTGAAGATGAGGCAGCAATTAATAGCCTACCAACCAAAAAAAGTCCAGGTCCAGAGGGGTTCACAGCCCAATTCTACCAGACATACAAAGAGGAGCTGGTACCATTCCTGTTGAAACTATTCCAAACAACACAAAAAGAGGGAATCCTCCCTAACTCTTTCTATGAAACCAAAATCATCCTCTTACCAAAACCTGGCAGAGGCACAACTAAAAAAGAAAACTACAGGCCAATATCCATGATGAACACTGATGCAAAAATCTTCAATAAAATACTGGCAAACTGAATCCAACAGCACATCAAAAAGCTTATCCACCACAATTAAGCAGGCTTCATCCCAGGGATGCAAGGCTGGTTCGACATACACAAATCTATAAACATAATCCACCACATAAACAGAACCAAAGACAAAAATCACATGATTATCTTAATAGATGCAGAAAGGCCTTCAACAAAATTCAATAGCACTTTATGCTAAAAACTCTCAATAAACTAGGCATTGATGGAACATATCTCAAAATAATAAAAGCTATTTATGACAAACCCACAGCCAATATCATACTGAATGGGCAAAAACTAGAAACATTCCCTTTAAAAACTGTCACTAGGCAAGGATGCCCCCTCTCACCACTCCTATTCAATATAGAATTGGAAGTTATAGCCAGAGCAATTAGGCAAGAAAAAGAAATAAAGGGCATTCAATTAGGAAAAGAAGAAGTCAAATTGTCCCTATTTGCAGATGACATCATCGTATATTTAGAAGATCCCATCGCATCAGCCCAAAACCTCCTTAAACTGATAAGCAACTTCAGCAAAGTCTCAGGATACAAAATCAATGTGCAGAAATCACAAGCATTCCTATACACCAATAACAGACAAACAGAGAGCCAAATCATGAGCGAACTGCCATTTACAATTGCTACAAAGAGAATAAAATACCTAGAAATACAACTAACAAAGGATATAAAAGATCTCTTCAAGGAGAACAATAAACCACTGATCAAGGAAATAAGAGAGGACACAAACAGATGGAAAAACATTCCATGCTCATGGTTCGGAAGAATCAATATTGTAAAAATGGTCATACTGCCCAAAGCAATTTATAGATTCAATGCTATGCCCATCAAGCTATTGACCTTCTTCACAGAACTGGAGAAAACCACCTTAAACTTCATATGGAACCAAAAGAGATCCTGTATAGCCAAGACAATTCTAAGCAAAAAGAACAAAGCTGGAGGCATCATGCTACCTGACTTCAAACTATACTACAAGGCTACAGTAATAAAAACAGCATGGTACTGGTACCAAATCAGAGATATAAACCAATGGAACAGAACAGAGGCCACGGATGCAATGCCACACATCTACAACCATCTGATCTTTGACAAACCAGACAAAAACAAGCAATGGGGAAAGGATTCTCTTTTAATAAATGGTGTTGGGAAAGCTGGCTAACCATATGCAGGAAGCTGAAACAATCCCTTCCTTACACCTTATACAAAAATTAACTCCAGATGGATTAAAGATTTGAGCATAAAAACTAACACCATAAAAACCCTAGAAGAAAACCTAGGCAACACCATTCAGGACATAGGCACAGGCAAGGACTTCATGACTAAAACACCAAAAGCAATGGCAATAAAAGCTAAAATAGACAAATGAGATCTAATTAAACTTAACAGCTTCTGCACAGCAAAAGAAACAATCATTAGAGTAAGCCAGCAACCAACAGAATGGAAAAAAATTTTTGCAATCTACCCATATGACAAAGGGCTAATATCCAGAATCTACAAAGAACTAAAGCAGATTTACAAGAAAAAAACAAACAAACCCATTCAAAAGTGGGCGAAGGATATGAACAGACACTTTTCGAAAGAAGACATATATGAGGCCAACAAACATATGAAAAAATGCTCATCATCATTGGTCATTAGAGAAATGCAAATCAAAACCTCATTGAGATACCATCTCACACCAGTCAGATTGGCAATCATTAAAAAATCTGGAGACAGATGTTGGAGAGGATGTGGAGAAAAAAGGAACACTTTTACACTGTTGGTGGGAGTGTAAATAGGTTCAACCATTATGGAAGACAGCGTGGCGATTCCTCAAGGATCTAGACATAGAAATTCCATTTGACCCCAGCAATCCCATTACTGGGTATATACCCAAAGGATTATAAATTGTTCTATTATAAAGACATATGCACACGTTTGTTCATAGTGGCACTCTTTACAGTAGCAAAGACATGGAACCAACCCAAATGCCCATCAATGATAGACTGGATTAAAAAAATGTGGCACATATACATCATGGAATACTGTGCAGCCATTAAAAACAACGAGTTCATGTCCTTTGTAGAGACATGGATGAATCTAGAAACCATCATTCTTAGCAAACTGACACAAGAACAGAAAACCAAACACTGCATGTTCTCACTCACAGGCAGGTGATGAACAATGAGAATGCTTGGGCACAGGGAAGAGAACAACACTCACTGGGCTAGGTGTGGGGGTGGAGGGGAGGGGAGGGACAGCAAGGGGGTGCAGGGAGGATGGGGAGGGATAACACTGGGAGAAATGCCTGATGTAGTCGATAGGGGAGGAGGGGGATAGAGACAGCAAATCACCATGGCATGTATGTACCTATGCAACAATCTTGCAGGATGCAGGATGTGCACATGTACCCCAGAGCCCAAATACAATTAAAAAGAGAGAGAGAGAGAGTTCTAGAAGTCTGCTAGGGCATCCCCTTGAGATTTCAGCTGAATGCCAGTCTACCCTATTGTAGGGAGAAACTCCATGAGGCCAAGCAAAGAGTAAGTGTTAGGGAAAGACAACTGCCAGAAAGGTTAAGTTGAGCAATTCTCAGGGCTCACAAATGGTTCACATATGGCAAATGTGGAGACTCTGTGAAATATAAATGTCTTCAGAAGACATCTGGGAAGGGTTACACATTAGTAGTGGGGCTAAAAATAGCATAAATGCTACTCTATACTTGCCCTAAGAAAGTTTATAAACAAAGACTTGACAGGCTCCGGTCAATCATAAAGTAACTTAATTGCCTACCAGGAACAAAGTCCAACATATTTTAAATGAATACAATAATATTCACCAAGGAACAATATAAAATTCACAAGGTGAAGTATCTAATGGAACATTAATAGATACATGAAAATGCAGGAAAATGTGACCTATAAGCAGGAGAAAAATGAGTCAGTAGAAAAAGACTCAGAAATGACACAAATGATGGAATTAGCAGATAATGACTTTAAAACAACTCTTTAAAATATATTCAATATTCTAAATAATTTAAAATATGAAAACAATGAGGAGAAGGAAAGGAAGACATAAAAAGGAAGCAAGGAGCCGGGCATGGTGGCTCACACCTGTAATCCTAGCACTTTGGGAGGCTGAGGCGGGCAGATCATGAGGTCAGGAGATGAAGATCATCCTGGTCAACACGGTGAAACCCCGTTTCTACTAAAAATACAAAAATTAGCCAGGCGTAGTGGCACGCGCCTATAGTCCCAGCTACTTGGGAGGCTGAGGCAGGAGAATCACTTGAACCAGGGAAGCAAATGTTGCAGTGAGCCAAGATCATGCCAGTGTACTCCAGCCTGGCTGACAGGGCAAGACTCCGTCTCAAAGAAAAAAAGGAAGCAAGGGAACTTCTAGAACTGAAAAATATATTTTAAATGAAAAACTTAAAAGATAGAATTAACAGTGGATTAGATGATACAGAAAGAAAGAGCTTGAAGACATGTACTATTGCAGATTAAACACTGAGAGAAAAGACTGAAACATTACTGACAATATCAAGCAGTCTAACGGAAGGAGAGGGAGGGTTCAAAAAATATTTGAAGAATTAATGGCCAAATATTTTCCAAATTTGATGAACACCATATACCCAGATTGAAGAGCTTTCAGTCAATGAAAGCAGGATAAACACAAAGCAAAATTATTGAAAACAAGTGATGAAGAGAAAATCTTGGAAGCAGCTGGAGAAAAGGACACATTACTACAGAAAAAAGCCGTGGGTTTCCATAAGAAATTATGCCAACCAAAAGACAATGGAATGACATTTTTAAAGTTCTGAAGGAAACTCAACCTAAAATTCAATTGCCAGTGAAAACACCTTTGAATAATAAAAGTAAATAAAGACATTCATACCACAAAATCTAGAGAATTTATTACTAACACAAATGCACTGAAAGAAATGTTAACATTTCTTAGGTAACAGGAAAATGATATCGTATGGAAACCTGTTTCTGCATAAAGGCATAAAATGATCTAGAATTATTAATATAGGGATAAATATGAACTGTCATTTTCAGAGTCTTCAGAAATTTTTTCTTGGTAAATTCCCAAAGTAATGACAATAAAATTCAAATGACTATTTTAGTTTAAAGATTTTATGTGTCTTCTGATTAACCCTTGTTAATCAGAGGAATGCCTCTAATCTCTACCTTACCTACTTAAATCCTGCCCTTAAGTCAAAACAACCTTGATCATAAATCCTTATACAGATTCACATAGCATTCTTGCCTTTCCCTGAGGGGTTGACTTCAAATGTCCCACCTTATGGTGTATAATTCCTTCCCTATCATATATAAGCCCTGGGTCTGGAGAGCAATGATGTGGGGATCCACCAGCTCATCTTGTGACTTCTGGGACATGGCTTCTGCTTGTAAGACTCTATTAAATGTTTCCGAGAAACTGGAAAAAAAAAAAAAAAAAGATTTTATGTGTCTGGGCAGATGTCTAAAATGAAGGTACCTTTCTTTGTCTCATATTCTTTCAGGACTGTTAAGTAAGTATATTCATTTGGTTCTATTTGCTGGAGTGCAATGGTGCAATCTCAGCTCACTACAACCTCCGCCTCCCAGGTTCAAGCAATTTTCCTGCCTCAGCCTCTTGAGTAGCTGGCATTACAGGTGCACATCACCATACCCAGCTACTTTTTGTATTTTTAGTAGAGAGGGGGTTTCACCATGTTGGTCAGGCTGATCTCAAACTCCTGACCTCTTGATCCATCCTCCTTGGCTTCCCAAAGTGCTGGGATTACAGGTGTGAGCAGGCTGGAGTGCAGTGGTGTGATGTCAGCTTGCTGCAACCTCCAACTCCTGGGTTCAAGCGATTCTCATGCCTCAGCCACCCAAGTAGCTGGGATTACAGGCGTGCACCCCCAAGCCTGGCTAATTTTTGTATTTGTAGTAGAGATGGGGTTTCACCATGTTAGCCAGGCTGGTCTTGAACACCTGAACTCAAGTGATTCACCTGCCTAGGCCTCCCAAAGTGCTGGGATTACAGGCATGAGCCACCACATATGGCCCAAAACCCAAAATTTTAAAATAATTTATTCAGTGGAAACATCTGACCTGAATTAACATGAGAATATTTGTTATACAGTATATACTATACTTTGTGTGAATATTCATGTGTTTCACTGCAGAAATATCAATGTGTTTGATTTTGGAGTGCTGGAGATACTGTGCATACACTATATCTACCTTATTTCTGTTTCAAAATCCAAAGCATTCTGAATCCCAAAAATACATCTGACTCCAAAGGTTTAAGAGAAGCCTTTGGGGACCTATAATATAATTAATATTTACTGAGAACTTAACAATGTTCCAGGAGCTATTCTAAGTACTTTATATTTATTAATTCATTCAATTTAATAAGCATAACTCTTGTTTCTAAAAGATGCAATCCAAGAGAGCTTGAAAAATAATAAAAGGAAACAAACATTTAGTATACATCTGGCTATTAACTAATTTTGATCTCTCTTCCCATGTCACCTGGCAGAACCCAAATCTCAGGGGTCCACCTTCAGAAAAGATGTGCTTCAAGTGTTCCTGTTGTACATGGGAACAAGTTTCAAAATCGTAGTCTTCCTTGTGAGGAGGGTTATGCATATATATTCATTAACTGATGCTCAGAGCAGAAAGAATTCTTCTCATGCTAGGTCTGATTTTTCTTGATACTACCAAGTTGTGAAAAATAACTGTAAAAGGGAAAAAAAATGAAGTAAAAGAGAATGAACACCTAAATTATATTTCTATTTATAATGAAGTCATTAGACAAATTATATTTCTGACCACTTACTTCTTGAACAGCAAATATACATCAGGGTTACAAAAATCACTTATGGAAAATAAAACTTATCTGAGGAGAGGATTTTATTTTTCCACAGAGTGCTGGATAAATAATGTATTAGTTTCCAAGAATGAATGACTAAGGAAAGAAACCATATTTAATTAATACTTTAATCCCTTTCTTTAGTTATCCACTTCCTGATGCACAGAACTAAATCAAATCAATGGGAAAATGATTTTCATGCTAGGCTTGAATAGTAAATACTGCTGGTTAAATTAATATCCCATATTACTTACTATGCCCCTATTATGTACAAAGAAAAACTAAACAGACCTCAATTAGATGACTGTCATTATATTACACTGATTACAAGCTTACCAGCTGACTTCTACAAACCACATATGTCCTCTCATCTCAAGAACTATGCAAGTAAAGACTAATTGAAAAGAAACAAAAAGAACAGTCACTCCCCTGGCTCTCTAACACAATATAAAAGATAAGGCAATTTATCATAATCAAGGGAAGAGGAAGTACTGTCCTTGTTCATCTGGTTCTTTAGAATTAAGAAATGTTCAAGGTTAGGAATGCATCTTTATCATTCGATCCTTAACAGTGGTTTATAGAAATGAAGCGTCTTTTGTCTGAAGACATCAGACTAATTTAGTCACAAGGATTATAATGAGAGACACAGACTTCTCACTTCATTCATCTAGGTACAATCCTAAATAAAATTACTGATTACTGACCCTATGTCTTTCAATTATTCACTAATTTGGCTCGCTCAGTATAAACTCCTATTTTCAGGATCGATAGCGAATAAGTATCAGAATCAAACATTTCTGTCTGTCTTCAAAGAGCAAAGAGCTTTTAGTCTAATGTGGAGAATATGGATAGTGTGTTATTAAATTCAATTCTGGAAAATTATTAGAAATATTTGGAAAGCAATGTTGGACTTATTGTCATGTTGGATTTCTCTGAAACAGACTTTGAGATGAGAATTTGTGTGCAAGGAAGTGTTCCCATAAGAAACTGATAAGGAAGAGGGGGAAACATAACAAAGAAAAAACAACGGGCCAAGCGCAGTGTTGCACACCTGTAATTCCAACACGTTGGGAGGCTGAGATGGGCAGATCACCTGAGGTAAGGAGTTCGAGACCAGCCTGAGCAACATGGAGAAATTCTGTCTCTACTAAAAATACAATATTAGCCGGGCATGTGCTGCATGCCTGTAATCCCAGCTACTCTGGAGGCTGAGACAGGAGAATAGTTGGAACCTGGGAGGCAGAGGCTGCAGTGAGCTGAGATCGTGCCATTGTACCACAGCCTGGACAACAATAGCAAAACTCTGTCTCAAGAAAAAAAAGAAAAGAGAATAAAGAAAAGAAAAGAGAAAAAAGAAAAGGAAGGAAGGAAGGAAGAAAGGAAGGCAGGCAGGCAGGCAAGCAAACAGGCAAGAGAAAAACAATGAAACCAAGGATGCTATGGTTTTAGCGAATTCCTAGGAGGGTAGTTTCAGTCTGATTCCATAGAAGATTCTGAAGTATAAGTTACAGCCTCAAAGCTGTTGTGCCCTAAGACAAGGAAGATAGACTTTTGTTTCCCAAAGTGATTATTCATTGGCTAAGCATCATCATAAGGGATCAAAAATTCCCAGGCTCTTCTAGTTTTCTGTGTCTGTGAGTAAAGCTGCTTCAGTGGCCTAAGGATAGTCCTTTGAAGAAGAATGACAGGTTAGAAGCTGTTAGAAGTAAAATTGTATTAAAGATAGTGGAGGGGTATACAGAAGAAGTAAAAGGGGAGGGAAGGAAGCTAAGTGAACAACGGCAGTGTCTACTGTCAAGAAATATGGGGGAGTGACAACAGCAAGATGGCAGAATAGGACTTTCCAACACTTATTCTGTCAGAGAAACATCACAAAAAGCTATCCATGCCCAAAAATACCTTTAACAAACTAAAGGATTCAGGTGAAAAATTGTAGCACCTTGGTGTAGCACAGAAATAAGAGAAGATGCACTGAAGAGAGTGGAAGGACAGTTTTACGTTACCCACATTACCCCTTTCCCATGCTGGGGCAGCATAGTGTGGAGACAGAAACTCTCCCAGTGGAGAAAAAAGTGAAGTGAGCACCTGATTTTGTTTTGGTCTCTGGCTCCATACACACTCCTGTGGCTCCAGGCACTACACCAACACACACAGACCTAAGCTGGCCACCCTCCTAAGATACAGGCTCTAGACATGACCAGTCAGGTCAGGCCCTGCAAACACAGGCTTCAGGCTGGCTACTGGCCTCCAAGGTTCCAATTCCCAGCAGATTTAGCCTCCAGGCCCACTTTTGTGCCAGGTTGGTACCCATGAACCCAGCTCCAGGCCAGCCGCAAGGACTCCAGTCACCAGACCACACATGTACCCACGTTCAAGGCCAGCTTTCACAAATACAGGCTCTATCCCCCACCCAGTTACCAGGTGTCATTGCAGCCCCACACTCCAGTAGACATATGATTCATATCTATCCCAGTAGACCCAGGTTCTAGGCTGGTCCTTGTGGCCCCAGAACACTGGTCTCCCCCTACAAACCCAGCCTCTAGGCCTGTTCTAGTGCCAGGCAATCCCCCTGTGGTCAGTAAGCTACAAGAGAACACAGGTATACAAAAATAAAATATAAAAATCAAAGACTGGGCACAGTGGCTTACGCCTGTAATCCCAGCACATTGGAAGGCTGAGGCAGGTGGATCACCTGAGGTCAGGAGTTTGAGACCAGCCTGGCCAACTTGGTGAAACCTTGTCTCTACTAAAAACACAAAAAATTAGCTGGGTGTAGTGGCAGGTGCCTGTAATCCCAGCTATTCAGGAGGCTGAGGTAGAAGAATCACTTAAACTCGGAAGGCTGAGGTTGCAGTGAGCCAAGATAATGCCATTGCACTCCAGCCTGGACAAAAAGAGTGAAACTCCATTTCAGGAAAAAAAAAAAAAAAATCAAGAAAACAATATACAAACAAAATGAAAAGTGAAACAAGGAGTTCAAGCAAAGAAATGATTTTTTAAAAGAACCAAACATAAATTCTAGAGCTAAAGAACCAGTAACAAAACTGAAAAATATCCTAGAAAGCTTCAACAGCAGGCTCTATCAGGCAGAAGAATCAGTGAACTTGAACACAGGCCATTTGAAGTAACCCAGAAAAACAAAAACAAAAAAGGAATAAAGAGAATAAAGCCTACAGGATTTATGGGATACCATCAAGTGAATCAATATACATACTGTGAAAGTTGTAGAAGAGCAGAGAAAGAGTAAGGGGTAGAAGGCTCATTTAAAGAAATAATGATAGAAAAATCCCCATATCTAGACAGGGAAGTGAACATCTATATCCCAGAAACACAAAGAACTCAAAGTAAATTAAATTTGTATTTAGTTATAGGGATCTTCACTGAGACACATTATAATCAAATTGTCAAAAGTCAAAGAGAAAGAAAGAATTTCTAAAGCAAAAAGATAAAAGCAACTCATTACATACAAAGGAACCCCTATAGGCTATCAGGGGATTTCTAAGCAGAAGTCTTACAGGTCAGAAGAGGGTAGAATGATATGTTCAAAATACTGAAAGAAAAAAACCTATCAACCAAAAATACCATAATCAACAAGGCTGTTCTTCAGAAATGAAGGACAGAAAAGGACTTTCTTAGGCAAAGCCTTTGGGAGTTTATCACCATTAGACCTGCCTTACAAAAAATGCTAAAGGGTGTAGTTCAAATGAAAATAAAACAATGTTAACTAACAACATGGAATATAGGAAAGTATAAATCTCACTCTAAAAGTAAGAATATAGTCAAATTTAGAGTAATAATGTAATGGTGATGCATAACCACTTTTAACTCTACTATACTACAAAAAGAAAAAGAAAAAGGTATTAAAATAACTACAGCTACAATAATTTATTAATGAATACATGGCATACAAACATGTAAACTGCAGGGCTGGGCATCGTGGCTCATGCCAGGAATGCTAGCACTTTGGTGGGCCAAAGTGGGCAGATCACCTGAGATCAGGAGTTCAAGACCAGGCTGGCCAACATAGCAAAACCTCATCTCTACTAAAAATATAAAAATTAGCTGGGCATGGTGGTGCATGCCTGTAATCCCAGCTACTTAGGAGGCTGAGGCAGGAGAATCGCTTGAACTGGGGAGGCAGAGGTTGCAGTGAGCCAAGATCACACCATTGCTCCAGCCTGGGACAGAGAGACTCCATCTCAAAAAAAAAAAAAAAAAAGAAAAAAGAAAGAAAGAAAGAAAAGAAATTGTAACATCAATAACATAAAATGTGGCGATTTTTATGTGGTCAAAGTTAAGTAATTATAAGCTTAAAATTGATTGCTATAATTTTAAGATGTTTTATGTAAGCTTCATGGTAACCATAAAGGAAAAATATGTAGTAGATAGACAAAAGAGAAACAAAGGTGAATCAAAGCATATCACTACAAAAAGCATCAAGTCACAAAGAAAGACAGCAAGAAAGACTGAATGGAACAAAACAACTACAAAAGTCTCACAATATAATTAACAAATAGCAGTAATAAGTCCTTAGCTATCAATAATTACTTTAAACATAAATGGATCAAATTCCCCCAATCAAAAGATAGAGTAGCCAAATATATTTTAAAAAACAATATCCAATTACATGCTGCCTACCTGTGACTAGCTTTCAGGATGCACATAGGCTAAAAATAAAGGAATGGAAAAGATATTTCAAGTAAATGGTAAGCAAAACAGAGCAGGCTATACTTATAGCAGATAAAATAGACTTTAAATAAAAAACTGCCACAAGAGACAAAGTATTGTGTTATATAATGATTAAGAAGTCACTCCATCAAGAATACATAGCAATCATAAATATATATGTACTCAACATCAGAACATCTAAAGATACAAATCAAATATTAACAGAAATGAAGATAGATATAGATGGCAATATCATAATAGTAGGGGACTTCAATACCCCACTTTCAACAATACAAAGATTATCCAGATAGAAAATCAATAAGGTAACAGCAGACTTTAATAACGCTATAGACTAAATAGACCTAACAGACATATACAGCACAATCAACCCAACAGCAGCAGTATATACATTGTTTTCAAACACATGTAGAATTCTCTATGAGCGATCAGGTGTTAGGCCACAAAACAAGGATTCACAAATTTAAGAAGACTGAAATTATATCAAGTGTCTCTTCTAACCAAAATGATATAAAAGTAAGAATTTAGTAGCATCAAGAAAACAGGAAAATTCAAAAATATGTGGAAATTAAACAACACACTCCTGAAAATCAATAGATAAAAGAAGAAATCAAGATGGAACACAAAAAGTATTTTAAGACAAACAAAAATGAAAACACAGCATACTAAAACTTACAGGATGCAGCAAAAGCAGTTCTAAGAGGAAATTTTATAGTGACAAATGCCTACATTAAGAAAAATGAAAGCTCTCTATAAAAAATACAACTTTCTACCTCAAGAAACTAGAGAAAGTACTAAGCCCAAGTCAGCAGATAGAAGAAAATAATAAAGATAAAGGCAGAAATAAACAAAATGAAGACAAGAAAAACAATACAAAAGATCACTGACACTAAGAGTTGTTTTTTTGAAAACATAAATATTGACAAATGTCTAGCTAGACTAATTAAGAAAAGAAGACTCAAATAAATAAAATTATAAATGAAAGAGGAGACATTACAACTGATACCATAGAAATATATGAGACTACTAAGGACAATTACACACCAAAAAAATCGGATAACCTGGAAGAAATGGAAAAATCCTGGAAACATTCAACATACCAAGACTGAATCATGAAGACATAGAAAATCTGAACAGACCAGTAACAAAAAGATTAAATCAGTAATTAAAACTCTCCTTAAAAAGATAAGTCAAGGACCGAATGGCTTCACAGAAATTATATCAAACATTTAAAGAAAAATTAATACCAATTCCTTTTAAATCCTTCCAAAAAATTAAAGACAAAGAAAAACTTCCAAACTCATTTTACGAGGTCAGCATTATCCTGATACCAAAGCCAGACAAGGATACCATAAGAAAAGATAATTACAGGCCAATATCCATAAGAGAATAGATCTAAAAATTTCAAACAAATATAAGCAAACTGAATTCAACAGCAAATTAAAAGGATCATTCACCATGATCATGTGGTATTTATTCCTCAGATGAAAGGATGGTTTAACATATGCAATCAATAAATGTGAAACAACATATTAACAAAATGAAGAACAAAATTATATGAGCATCTCAATAAATGCAGAAAAAGCACTTGACAAAATTCAGCAACCTTTTATGATAAAAACTCTCAACAAATTAGGTATAAAAGGAATGTCTTCAACATATTAAACAATATATAACAAAGACTTATGTGTAAGACCTGAGTCTGTAAAACTCCTAGAAGAAAACATAAGGAAAAAAGCTTTATCACATTGGTCTTCACAATGATTTTTTTTGGATTTGACATCAAAGTACAGGCAATGAAATAAAAATTTAAAAGTTGGACTACATCAACTTAAAAGTTTCTGCACAGCAGAGAAAGCATTCCAAAAAGTGAAAAGACAACCCAAAGAATGGGATAAAATATTTGCAAGGCACATATCTGTTATGGGGTTAAGGTCCAAAATACATAAATAGTATATAAAATATAATATCATCATATACTTTAAAATATACAAGAAACTCCTACAGTTCAATAGCAAGAAGAAAAGAAAGAAGCCAAGTAACTTGATTAAAAATAGGCAAAAAATCTCAACAGACATTTTTCCAAAGAAGACATAAAAATGTCCAACAAGTATATGAACATCACTAATTATCAAAGAAATGCAAATCAAAACCACAATGAGGTATTACCTCACACTAGTTAGGATGGTTATTATCAGAAAAGTTAAAAGAGAACAAGTATTGGTCAGTATGTGAAGAATAAAGCAAACCTTTGTAAAACATTGGTGGGAATATAAGTTGGGATAGCCATTATAGGAAGTAGTATGGTAGTTTCTCAATAAATTAAAAATAGAACTACTGTATGACCTAGAAATCTCACTTCTGTGTCTATATCCAAAAGACATAAAATTGCTACTGTAAAGAGATACTGGCACTACCATGTCCATTGCAGCATTATTCACAGTAGCCAAGATATGGAAACAACCTAATCGTCCATTGAGAGATAAATGGAAAGAAAAGGATATATATATATGAATATTATATATGAATATATATAATGAAATATTATTCAGCCTTAAAATGAAAGAAATGTCATTTGTGATATGGTTGAACTTGAAGGACATTATGCTAAATGAAATAAGTCAGACAAAGAATGGCAAATAAAGTCAATTTCATAGTAACAGAGAGTAGAATGGAGATTACCAGGGGCTTGAGGCAGGAGAGCAGGGTAAAGGAAGATGCTGATGGATAGAAACTTTCAGTTATAGGATGAGTAATTTCTGCCGGCTTAATGTATAGCAGGATAACTACAGCTAACAATAATTTATTGTATACTTAAAACTTGCCAAAATAGTAGATCTCAAGTGTTCTCACCAGAAAAAAGAAATGGTAACTAGGTGAGGTGGTGGATATGTTAGGTTGATTGTGGTAAACATTTTCCAGTGTATCCTATATCAAAACATCATGTCATACACCTCAAAGATATACAATTTGCATCTTCAATTATACCTCAATGAAGTTAGGAAACACGACGTTTTAGGTTGTGCTGCTTATATTATCTTTAAAATTCTTTTTAAAATTTTATTTTCATGAAGAAATCTTGATATATTATTATTTCCAATATTCTTCTTACATTAAACAAACTGATTCTAAATTGACTTCAGTTAGATTTGCTTCCATAAATACATCCAAGCAGTATGTTTCCAAATGGATTTTACTTCATTCTAAGAAATTTGCCTATAAATTCATTGTTTTTATTAAAAATTATACATATACATAATAGAATTGTAAAAACCAAAAAAGCTTAAGAAAAAAAATTATCACAATTCCATTCCCCCATAACCATTTAGAAAAAGTTTAAATGAGTGTCTTTCTAAAGAGAAGGATATAATTTTCCATAAACGGATTCATACTTACACATTTTTCACTTGTTTTTTTCACTCAACAGTATGTCACAAGTATCACTTCATGTCAATAAATATTGAGCTACATCAAGTTTAATGACTTGAGAATTTTATTATTTGTATGTGCAGTAATTTACTTAATGAGTCCCCTACTGATGAATATTTGGAATGTTTCCAAGTTTTCCATATTAAAAACAGATTTATAAGAAACATTCATGTGCTTATGTCTTTTCATGCTTATATAATTATCTCCATAGGGAAAATGCATAGAAATGGAGATATTGGGCCAGAGTCTGATACTTCACAAGTTGCTTAAACTGTTTCAGAATAGACCATAGATTGACAGCATCCTTTCTCTCACTTAATGTATAACCCTAAGTATGACTTATTCAGAAAACAACTTCATTCCTTGAAGAATCTAGAGACATTTTTCCTTATTTTCTTTGATACGTTTCTCATTAAAATAGAATTTTTCCAGAACTGAAATAAATAACCCCACAAAATTGATTCTCACCAAGTTTAAATTCTGTGGCATAATAGTAATAAGATGATATATTTGAGTTTTAAGAAAAATAAAAATTCATTGCTTTCCCCACTAGAATTTAAAACTCTCGCTGTGGGCTGGGCACAGTGACTCATACCTATAATCCCAGCACTTTGGGAGTCCCAGGTGGGTAGATAACCTGAGGTCAGGAGTTTAGGACCAGCCTGACTGACATGGTCAAATCCCATCTCTACTAAAAATACAAAATTAGCTGGGTGTGGTGGCACATGCCTGTAATCCCAGCTACTTGGGAGGGTCAGGCAAGAGAACCACTTGAATCTGGGAGGCAGAGTTCACAGTAAGCCGAGATCATGCCATTGCACTCAGCCTGGGTGAAAGAACAAAACTCTTTCTCAAAAAAAAAAAAAAAATTATTGTTGCATAGGAAATATTTTAAATGTATACACTCAGAGAATAATGATTTTCCTGCTATTAATAGAAACTGAAAAATGTATGTAAATGTAGTAACATTAATTTTAGAAAAATGTACCAATCATTACATATTATTATTTACAACAAGGTTATTTAATTAAAGCAAAAAAGAGAAGTAATTAATTATACTTTTGTGGCAAAATTGAAAGTGATTGTCATCCCATCTAAGTTTAATTGAGATAGGAGGTTTGTTATGCTTAAACAAAGACCCTGAAACTTAATAATTTGCACAGTTTAGAAAGCCTAGACCCAGAGGATTTGGAATTAGGAAGACTATATCTGTGGAAGGGGCAAATAAAGATTTCCCTGTAGATAACAAAGACAGATCTGTCTTCCACCTATAAAATTGATTCAGGTATAAAAGCAATGATTACTTCTCACCCCTGGCCATCTACCAGTGTCAGCCAACTCTGGTATCTGCTATGTCTGGGGATCTGTATTCTCTGCAGAAACTGATTGCAATCAGTGCTGATGAGGTTTGCAATGTCTCCTTTCCTCTTGAAATGAAAGCCTAGAGTGAACATATGCACTAATGACCATGCAAGGCATGCAAGGTTCATAGGAAGATGGCTGGTTTGGAAGGAAGATTCTGTGAGCATGCATCAAAACCCTTAAGTTATTTTGCTATGCTATGAAAACTTAATAAGAACCATTCCTTTCTTTTCCCATATATGCTAGCTTATACTATATTTTTACTCTTTATTTTCCTGTTTACATTAAATCTCTGTTATTATCCATTAATATCATTTCAACATATATTTATTGAACAATTAATATTGACCAGGAATGGTTCTTGGCACTGAGTATATAGCAATGAATATAACAAATTTCCTTTCCCAAAGAAGCTTAAATTCTAACTGGGGAGACAGACAATAATCAATTAAACAAGTAAATAAATATTAGTGATGTCAATTTACCATGGAAAAATAGAGTAAGAAAGAGAGATAGAGAAAAATAAAGAGGGGTGCCAGGGAGTGCTACATCAGATATTGTGGTCCAGAAGAACATTTCAAAAGTGGTGATATTTGAGCAGAGGCAGAGGAAATGAAGAGTTACTCATGTAAATATATGAAGGAAGAGAGTGACACTCCAGGCAAAGTGAACAGGAGATAAGATGAGAAGGTATAGGAGAGTTTTTAAAGAATTATTTTGATGGCTATGTAGAGGAGCCATTTACTCACATGAAAATTGAGGAAGATAGTTGGATAAGCAGAACTGAAAAAGTAAATCAATAGTATAATGTCAGATATGTTGTGTTTGAAATGATATTCAGATATCTATGGAGATGGCAAGCAGGCAGTTGGGTGTACACATATGGATTCCTGAAGAGGCATCTGAAGAAGTCTATCATAAAGTCTTGGGATTAAATGAATCATTTAAATGTCACCCTATCCCATTTTTTATTTAGATACTTGACTCTCCTGAACAGTATTATTGGCCCATTGATTATTCAACCTAACTTAAACCCTTTCTTTCAGTAATGGGTAATTCATTACCACCACCACCCTGAAGCAGTCCACTCTATATGCCAAGATAGTTTTCACCAGTGGAAATTTGTTTTAAATAATAATAATGATCAACCTCCACGTAAATTTCACCCACAAGTCACAGCTCATCCCTTGGATCCCTACAAAATTTACCAATGCAAACTAGCATCTATCCAAAAATACAGAAAGGAATTTCAACCCCTTATAAGAAAGACCTATTGAAATAATAGAATTTAGGCCAATCCTAAATTAGATTGGCCATGTCATGAGGAGATGAAGTTATAGAGCCTTATACAGAGATTGGATATCAATTCTGAAAATTCATGCATCAGCTAGACTTTTAAGGTCCCTTCTGAAGTTAATATTCTAACACTGATGAAGTAAAAGATCTGTTTATAGCATGTTAAGTAAATATATCATAACTTAATATTCGTTTGGGGGATGGATAACTTTATATGAAAATGCCGTGTGCCTGCTCTATGAACTTCAATTCTATGTGTTGACTCCTATTTTATCATTGACATATTTTCAAGTCAAAAATAATTACAGTACTCTGATCCTCTCCAGACACATAATATCTTGGAAATCTGTATTCAAAACTAAACTATTCAGAGGGAAGATAGATTCTCCTCTTGGCTCCTATTTCCAAGTGGTCATTCCTTCAGAAAGCTGGGGGAATGATTCTGTCTCCCACTGGAGCAACTGAAGGCTCTAAAGGGTTAACCTAAAGCAAAAGTAAATGCTACTACACTTCAAAATAGACAAAAATGAAAAATCATATAAGTTAGATACTGCATGTTTGCATTGACCTATTTCAGCTTTATATCTCAGTTTGAACTTCAAGAGCTTCATACTGATTCTGAGAAGACCCACAGACCCTCTGAAGGAAGGCTTCTCCTGCAGGACCTGGGAGACTCCCCAAATACTGCGCTGGTATCCATGGCTGAGAGACCCGTAGACGGTTCACATCATAGGATTCTGTGCGGACAACCCCCAGTACCAGCTCAGAGCTAGGTAGACTTGCTAGGTGAGTAGACCCAGAAAAGAGATAACAGTAACTGCAGCTTGCCTCATAGGAAGCCACATCCATAGGAAAAGGTGAAAAGTACTACATCAAGGGAACACCCTTTGGGGCAAAAGAATGTGAACAACTGCCTTTGGCCCTAGACCTTCCCTCTGATAGGGCCTACCCAAATGAGAAGTAACCAGAAAACCAACTCTGGTAATATGACAAAACAAGTATTTTTTAACGCCCCACAAAAATCACACTAGTTCAGCAGCAATGGATCCAAAACAAAAAGAAATCCCTGATTTACCTGAAAAAGAATTCAGGAGGTTAGTTATTAAGCTAATCAGGGAGGCACCAGAGAAAGGTAAAGCCCAGTGCAAGGAAATCCAAAACATGATACCAGAAGTGAAGGAGGAAATAGTTAAGGAAATAGATAGCATAAAGAAAAAAACAATCAAAGCTTCAAGAAACAATGGACACATTCACAGAAATGTAAAATGCTCTGGAAAGTCTCAGCAATAGAATTAAGCAAGTAGAAGAAAGAAATTCAGAACTCAAAGACAAGGTCTTTGAATTAACCCAGTCCAACAAAGACAAAGAAAAAAGAATAAGGAAATATGAACAAAGCCTCCAAGAAGTCTGGGATTACGTTGAATGACAAAACCTAAGAAAATCAGTGTTCCTGAGGAAGAAGAGAAGCTTAAAAGTTTGGAAAACATAATTTGGGGAATAACTGAAGAAAATTTCCTTGAATTGCTAGAGACCTAGACATCTAAATACAAGAAACACAAAGAACAGCTGGGAAATTCATCACAGAAACACCATTGCCTAGGCACATTGTCATAAGGTTATCTAAAGTGAAAACAAAGGAAAGAATCTTAAGAGCTGTGAGACAAAAGCACCAGGTAACCTGTAAAGGACAACCTATTAGATTAACAGCAGATTTCTCAGCAGAAACCCTGCAAGCTAGAAGGGATTGGACCCTATCTTCAGCCTCCTCAAACAAAACAATTATCAGCCAAGAATTTTGTATCCAGTGAAACTAAGCATCAAACATGAAGGAAAAATACAGTTATCTTCAGACAAACAAATGCTGAGAGAATTCACCACTGCCAAGCCACTACTACAAAAACTGTTAAAAGGAGCTCTCAATCTTGAAACAAAACCTGGAAACACATCAAAATAGAACCTCTTAAAAGCATAAATCACACAGGACCTGTAAAACAAAAATACAAGAAAGCAAAAAAAAAAAAAAAAAAAAAAAAAACAAGGTAGTCAATCAACAAATAGCATGATGAATGCAACGGTACCTCATATCTCAATATTAACATTGAATGTAAATGGCCTAAGTGCTCCACTTAAAAGACACAGAACTGCAGAATGAATAAGAACTAACCATCTGCTGCCTTCAGGGGACTCACCAAACAAATAAGGACTCACATAAACTTGAAGGAAAGGGGTGGAAAAAGACATTTTATGTAAATGGACACCAAAAGCGATAGCTATTCTTGTATCAGACAAAACAAACTTTAAAGCAACAGCAGTTAAAAGACACAAACATGGACATTATATAACGGCAAAAGGCCTTATCCAACAGGAAAATATCACAATCCTAAACATATATGCACCTAACACTGGAGCTCCCAAATTTATAAAACAATTGCTAATAGTCCTAAGAAATGAGGTAGACAGCAACACAATAATAGTGGGAAACTTCAATACCCCACTGACAGCACTAGAGAGGTCATCAAGACAGAAAGTCAACAAAGAAACAGTGGATTTAAACTGTACCTTGGAACAAATGGACTTAACAGATATATATAGAACATTTCATCAAACAACAGCAGAATATACAGTCTATTCAACAGCACATGGAACTTTCTCCAAGATAAACCATATGATAGGCCATGAAACGAGCCTCAACAAATTAAAGAAAACTGAAATTATATCAAGCACTCTCTCAGACCACAGAGGCATAAAACTGGAAGTCATCTCCAAAAGGAACCTTCAAAATCATGCAAATACATGGAAATTAAATAACCTGCTCCTGAATGAGCATTGGGTCAAAAACAAAAAGATGAAAAGTAAAAAATTCTTCCAACTGAATGACAATAATGACACAACCTATCAAAACCTCCAGGATATAGCAAAGACAGTGCTTAGAAAAAGGTTCATAGCTCTAAATGCCTACATCAAAAAGACTGAAAGAGTACAAACTGATATTCTAAGGTAGTAGCTCAAGGAACTAGAGAAACAAGAACAAACCAAACAGAAACCCAGCAGAAGAAAAGAAATAACCAAGATCAGAGCAGAACTAAATGAAATTGAAACAAACAAAAAAAAACAAAAGATAAATGCAACAAAAAGTTGGTTCTTTGAAAAGATACATAAAATTGATAAACCATTAGCAAGATTAACCAAGAAAAGAAAAGAGAAAGAAAATCCAAATAACCTCATTAAGAAATGAAACAGGGGTATTAAAACTGACATCACTGAAATACAAAAGATCCTTCAAGGCTACTATTAACAACTGCACACACATAAATTAGAAAACCTAGAAGAGATAGATAAATTCCTGGAAAACTACAACCCTCCTATCTTAAATCAGGAAGAATTACGTATCCTGAACAGACCAATAACAAGCAGTGAGCTTGAAATGGTAGTTTAAAAATTGCCAACAAAAAAGTCCAGGACCAGCTGGATTCACAGCAGAATTCTACCAGACATTGAAAGAAGAATTGGCACCAATCCTTTTGACATTATTCCACAAGATAGAGAAGAAGGACCCCTCTGACCCCCTCCCTAATTCATCTATGAAGCCAGCACTACCTAGTTTTTCTTTTTTGAAAACTATAGACCAATATCCTTGATGAACATAGATGCTAAAATCCTTAACAAAATACTTGCTAACTGAATCCAACAACATATTAAAAAGATAATCCACCATGATCAAGTGGGTTCCATACCAAGGATGCAGAGATGGTTTAACATACGAAAGTCAATAAATGTGATGAACCACATAAACAAAATTTAAAACAAAAATCAAATGATCGTATCAGTAGATGCAGAAAAAGCACTCAGCAAAATTCAGCATTCCTTTATGATTAAAACTCTCAGCAAAACTGGCATACAAGGGACATACAATGAAATAAAAATGAAATAAAAGCCATGTATGACACGCCCACAGCCAGCATAATACTGAATAGGGAAAAGCTGAAAGCATTCCCTCTGAGAACTGGAACAAGACAAGGATGCCCACTCTCACCATTCCTCTTCAACATAGTACTGGAAGTCCTAGCCAGAGCAATCAGACAGGAGAAAGAAATAAAGCGCATCGAATCAATAAAGAGGAAGTCAAACTGCCACTGTTTGTTCACAATATGATAGTTTACCTTTAAAACCCTAAAGACCCCTCCAGAAAGCTCCTACAACTGATAAAAGAATTCAGCAAAGTTTCCAGATATGAGATTAATGTACACAAATAAGTATCTCTTCTATACACCAACAGCAACCAAGCAGAGAATCAAATCAAGAACTCAACCCCTTTTACGATAGCTGCAAAAAAAATAAAATAAAATACTTAGGAATATATTTAACAAAGCAGTCAAAAGACATCTACAAGGAAAACTACAAAGCACTGCTGAAAGAAATCACAGATGACACAAATGGAAATGCATCCCATGCTCATGGATGCGTAGATCAATATTGTGAAAATGAGCATACTGTCAAAAGCAATCTACAAATTTAACACAATACCTATCAAAACACCACCATCATTCTTCATAGAATTAGAAAACACAATTCTAAAATTCACATGGAACCAGAAAGAGCCTGCATAGCAAAAGCAAGACTAAGCAAAAAGGACAAATCTAGAGGCATCACACTACCTGATTTCAAATTATACTATAAGGCCATAGTCACCAAAACAGCACGGTACTTGCATAAAAACAGGCACACAGACCAATGGAATAGAAGAGAGAACCCAGAAAAAAACCCAAATACTTACAGCGAACTGATCTTCAACAAAGCAAACAAAAACATAAAGTGGGGAAAGGACATACTTTTCAACAAATGGTCCTGAGATAATTAGCTAGCCACATGTAGGAGAATGAAACTGTATTCTCATCTCTCCCTTATATAAAAAACAACTCAAGATAGATTAAGGACTAAATCTAAGACCTAAAACTATAAATATTCTAGATGATAACATTGGAAAAATTCTGCTAGACATTGGCTTAGGAAAGGATTTCATGACCACACACCCAAAGCAAATGCGATAAAAACAAAGATAAATAGTTGAGACTTAATTAAACTATAGAGCTTTTGCATGGCAAAATGAATAGTCAGCAGAATAAACAGACAAACCACAAGGTGGGAGAAAATATTCAGAATCTATACATCTAACAAAGGACTAATATCTGGAATCTACAATGAACTCAAACAAATTAGTAAGAAAAAAACAACCCATCAAAAAGTGGGCCAAGGACATGAATAGACAATTCTCAAAAGAAGTTATATAAATGACTAACAAATATATGAAAAAAATGCTCAACATTACTGACGATCAGGGAAATGCAAATCAAAACCACAATGCGATACTACCTTACACCTACAAGAATGGCCACAATCAAAAAAATCAAAATACAATAGATGTTGGCATGTATGCAGTGATTAATGAACAATTTTACACTGCTGGTGGGAATGTAAACTAGTACAACCACTATGGAAAACAGTGTGGAGATTCCTTAAAGAACTAAAAGTAGAACTACCATTTGATCCAGCAATTCCACTAATGGGTATCTACCCAGGGGAAAAGAAGTCATTATAGGAAAAAGAAACTTGCACACGAATGTTTATAGAAGCATAATTGTAATTGCAAAATCATGGAACCAGCCCAAATGCCCATCAATCAATGAGTGGATAAAGAAACTGTGGTATACAAGGAATACTATGCAGCCATAAAAAGTGATGAGTTCATGTCCTTTGTAGGACATGGATGAATCTGGAAACCATCATTCTCAGCAAACTGACACAAGAACAGAAAATCAAACACCACATGTTCTCACTCATAGACAGGTGTTGAACAATGAGAACACATGGACACAGGGAGGGGGGAGCATCACACATTGGGGTCTGTTGGAGGGGAATAGGGGAGGGACAGTGGGGGGGCAAGGAGGTTGGGGAGGGATAACATGGGGAGAAATGCCAGATATAGGTGATGGGGGGGATGGAGGCCGCAAACCATATTGCCATGTATGTACCTATGCAACAATCCTGCATGTTCTGCAAATGTACCCCAGAACCTAAAGTGCAATAAAAAATATATATATATAAAGAAACTGTGGTTTATATATATATATATATATACAATGGACTACTACTCAGCCATAAAAAAAGGAATGATTAATGGCATTTGCAGTGACCTGAATGAGATTGGAGACTATTATTCTAAGTGAAGTAACTCAGGAATGGAAAACCAAACATCGTATGTTCTCACTTATAAGTGAGAGCTAAGCTATGAGGACGCAAAAGCATAAGAATGCTACAGTGGACTTTGGGGACTTAGAAGGAAGGGCAGTAGGGGAGTAAGGGATAAAAGACTACAAATAGGCTTCAGCGTATACTTCTCGGGTGATGGGTGCACCAAAACCATGCAAATAATCACCAAGGAACTTACTCATGTAACTAAATATCACCTGTACCCCAATAACTTACAAAAAAATGTAAATAATAATAAACAAATACATAAGCTTTGTACTAAAATAATCTGTTGGTTCTTCCATAAATGGAACAGAATCATAAAATGTATAAAGTGTGAGAATTTACATATTTACCCAGAGTTTCAAAGAGTTCCCAAGTCAGAAAATAGAATTCTATTTCAAAAGTGCTGAAGTAATGGACTTCAAAGAAACCTTTCAATGTGCTCATTTTAGATGAACTGTGAAATGCCTACATTTATTTACATATTCAGCAAACATTTCTGGAGTTTACCATGGGTCGTTACAGGGCCAGGCACTGAGAAATTCATTTTCCACCTCTTTGAAGGATAACAGGCTGCAGAACAGAATGATTTTGCAAAAAAGTGAAGAAACTGGCAGGTCAATCATTATGAGATATCAACTCAGAACCATAAAAAGATCATTTCAATAACTACATGCTGTGCAAGACATCTTGACCATGGGAACAGAATATGAGAAAGTTTTTCTGTTACTACTTTAACAGATGAAATGTAAGAAAACTTTCTCCAGTATTTTATGGCCTGAACTATGCTGAGATTTCTTTCTTCTAATGTTACATTTTATGCCACATTCACACGAATCTGTTGAGCCGGTTATTTCTAAATGTAAATAGGTATTTACGCTTGTATATGTAGTGACATTTTATTCCGGATTCATAAAATGCTCAATTTGGAAAGCACCTAACCAAGCGATAAAATAATTTCAATTTTATACCTGCACATAATTTTTTCCTCTTTAAGTGCAGTTTCTTCAGCTAAAGTATCAGAGTGGGAGAGAAGGCTTATGGGAATCCTAAGGTGATGTTTCTCTCACAGTGTTGAAAGCACAGCAGCTGTTGTAGCAGAATTTCTCACCCCTCTACCACCCCAGATGTACAAGTCCTGGCAAAGCTTCAGACTGAGCCACAATCCCTTCGGCAAATCAGAATTTCATGTGGCCCCAATACCCACACAACTGCTCTCTGTGGAGCCATTCGAGCTTTTGAAACTACTCATATCAGAAAAAACTGATATTTTCTTTAAATTTTTTATTTTTATCCACAGAGAAAGGAAAAACCATCAAAGACAATAGAAAGAACTTAAAGGAGGACTTGTTTATCCTTGTACTTCAAAAGAGAAACCTGAAAAAACATTTCAAAGGCATCCTTGCCAGGAAGTCAACCCCTGTGTCCAGACAGCCAAGGAAACAGAGCCTCCGTGTTGGTCCTTATCAAAATATACTATCCTTGTTGACAAATCCCTGTGAGTCCATACCCTGAATTAACGCTTCTTACCAGACCCCAGCATGTCCAACCAAAAAAAGAGAAGAGGAAGAAACATCGGTAGTGACTCTGGATTGGGGGATTTTCCGCTTTTTCTTTTGCTTTATTTTAAGCACCAGAATCTTTCTTTAAAAGAAATCACACCAGGAAGTCCAAAATGTAAAACGAATAAAATGAAAGAAGTGGAGGTGCTTTTAAATAAGAATAGCTGAGGCGGAGGGCCTGGGTTGCTGGTTCCTTACTTTTTGCCAAGTTAATCCTGTGTCATCTCAAAAATAATCATCACCCTCATCATTGTTTTAATTTAGATCATACGGACAAGCTTTCCCGCATTCTGCTAAAGGTTGTAGGAGTATGTCAGAACCAATCATAACGTTCCAGGTGGTCTCGAGTTTGTTCTGATTTTTATTTTTAGCACAAAGCCCGACTCTCAGATTTGTCCCCTGGTGCAGTGAGCAAAAACTGCACTAAAGTATACTTACATTTTTTATTTTTATTTTTATTTTATTTATTTTTTTTGAGACAGAGTTTCACTCCTGTTGCCCAGGCTGGAGTGCAATGGCATGATCTCGGCTCACTGCAACCTCTGCCCACTGGGCTCAAGCAATTCTCCTGCCTCAGCCTGCCGAGTACCTGGGATTACAGGCACCCACCACCATGACCAGCTGATTTTTTATATTTTTAGTAGAGATGGGGTTTTACTCTGGTGACCAGGCTGGTCTCAAATTCTAGGCTTCAGGTAATCCACCCACCTCAGCCTCCCAAAGTACTGGAGGGATTACAAGTATGAGCCACCAAGCCCAGCGTAATTATATTTTTTAAGTGAAAACTACATGAATACATTGAGCTTAAAGTGACAAAAAGGTGGGAGAATGGGTTACTTCCCACTTTAACCAAATATAGTGGTGAGGTTAAATGTTTTGATTCTGGAGTCATTAAATTCATAGTTTCTAGAATTATAATACCTCAGTTGGAACCCAGCCTCTATCCTTGTTACCTGTGTGACATTAGGCAAGACTGTTAACTCTTTCAAAGGCTCTCTTTTGGCCATCTGTAAAATATGGATAATAATAGTGCCCACCTAGCAAAGTTACTATGTGTATTAAATGACTATCGTTTTTGGCATATAGTAAGTACTAAGCAAATGTTAGATACTATTATCGATGGGCTGTGGTGTTGCACTCTGCCCCATGGGGATAGCACCAGTAGAGTAGTGTCCAGCTTCTGTACAGCAAAATGGTACAGAGTTGGCTTTGATGAGCAGTAGACAACTGGCACATCAAAGACTCTAGCAATCAAAACTCTGGCAGCCATCAGGCCTGCTAGCACTATGAGACCCTCTGATTCTCACAGCAACATAACACAGTGCTGGTGGCAGAAGTATCTTGATGGTGGTCTCCAGAGGCAGTGAAGAGCCCTGAGGGTGCTGAAGGGCTCTTTACTGAAGTGGGTCAAGATCTCTGAGAAAGTACAGCAAGATGGCCAATGTGGCTAGAGTGGGGTGAACAAGGGAAGACGGTAGGAGTGAAAGCAAGAGAAGTAACAGGACCAAATCATGGGAGGGTCTTATCAGCTTACTCTACAACTACTGATTTTTATTTTAATGAGATGGAGAGTCATTGCAGGAATCTGAGAAGTCAAAATCATCTGCTTCCGGAAGCAAATGCCTCAGATGAGACTCCAAGCCAAGTAAGCAGCCATACAAGGCCAAGTGAACTGTATATGCTTTGACTTTGGTAGGCAAGCAAACTGCATACCAGTCATTCAGGGTGATCTCAAAGTACATTTTACAGGTATTTTATAGTATCCAAATTAATTTTAGAAATCATTAGAAGTACCTGGGTAATTGTCAAACTTCCTTTAAATGCTGTGTTGTTATAGTATTATACACTGCTGTGAAATACAGGCGAAGTGTAATAACCACGAAGTCTAGTTCAAATGTGAAACAGTTGGCAGCTGGTGTTTGTACCATCCATGGGTCACTAAAAGTACTAATCTACATTAGAATAGGCCAATTTTGATGATACCAGAACCAAGGAAAAGCCTAGAAATATTAGGAAACATTTGGTGACAACCACTTCCAAATTAGACATTGTGTATGAGATCCTGAAATTTACAAAGGTGAGCCCTCATAAAGGCAGGGTGCCTTACCTACAGTAAATATTTGCTGACTAGATTTTATTTTAATGTTAATGTAATGTGTCAGCATTTCTTACTGTCTGGAGCTAAAGCCAATCCCATCAATCATCTTTGAGGCTAGCTCTGTCATAAACAACCCAATGAACTGAGGTAATACTTTCCAAGAACAGGTAATCACATGCCCCTTTACTTTCTCTGCTGTAGGAATCTGTTCCAGTATCTGGTCACCCCACCCAAGAGACAACCAACCCAGTAAATGCTCAGTCAAGGATTACCAGATCAGGAATACTCCTGTGTGTTAAAACATCAAGTAAAACTTCTATAAAAGTTCCTAAGTTAACCACAGCATTGATAATGTAGCCACTATAATTTAATCACTATGTCCTGACGGTGGTTCTTAATTAATAGCCACACAAGTCATAAAATTATAGCTTTAAAAACTGAAGTTTCAAGGTTACCTGGGCTATTAGCATTATAGATGAGGAAATTAAAGTCTGGAAGGATAGGGGACTGCTACTGGATCTCAAAGCAAGTTAACTGTAAAGCTACAACTATAATTCATGGGACATGAATATATCACAGGGTTTCTTTCATTTCAGGTTTTCCTCCAAAGCTGTTAAGGTTCTCGGGTAGCAAGCAACAGAAATTGTCTTGCCAAATGGAAACACAAATGGAGGGATTAATTGGGAGATTATGGGGGAGCCACAAAGTGGAAAGAAAACAGATAGAACCAGGTGACTTCAGAGGGTCTTTGCAGCAGGAACTGCTGTCAGCCTTGTCCAGATGCTGCGGTTGGCATGAAGTAGTTGCCAACAATTTACTTCCGACCTTGCGTAATTCTACTCAAGACTTAAAGTCACACAAACCTCTAATAATATCGTATGCTTCTTGGTTGTTCTTGAGTGATAAAAAAGAGGATCTTATGGAAGGAGACTCCCTTTACAGTTCAGAATAGAAAAACAAATAGGTGGATTTTACCAGCCCACTGAGACTGCACACAAGAGGGAAAAGTAATTCTACTGAATGTAATCAGGGTAGAGGTAAAAAGGGGTATGTATGTGAGCAGCCAACAACAGATAAATGTCTAAAACAAGACAAAATGTATACATGAGAACTTGTGTAACTTGAAGAGAAATGGAAGCTACACTTCAGAAATTAGAATCCTATACATTTTCATAGTTGAGCACAATATTCTTTTATTAAGCTGATAAATTGTGTGTCTATTGTAAAAGTGACATGAGTAGTTAAGGACTGATTCATTGGCTAATAATACATTGAATTAGAAATATGGTTGGAGCACTTAAATCAATTTCCATAACTAGGGCATGAAAGGGAAAAAATACTCATAAATTTACAGCCTTCTTTAACTATTTTAACTACTTAAGAGAATGAGGTCATTTTTAACACTGCAAGACAGTAACTGTTTTCAAGATTTACTGCCAAAATTAGGTAATACATGGCAATCTATAACTGAATATATGTGAGGTTATAATTATGGGGTTAATCCATAAGAAAAGAAGGATTGATCTCAGCGATCAGGTTATCTGATTGATTGATTAAAATATCATTAATAAAATGATACTACATTATAATGTTACTACAATTCAGTTCAATAAATATTTGTTGAATCTCTACTTTTTGACTGACACAAATACAGCCTTGAATAAAGCCTCATCTTTGCCCTCAAAAAATATTTATATACTTGTGGTAAAGACAAAAAAGATATGTGATAGAAACGTATTTCACCACTTATTTCATCCCTTTTATGGGTAAGTAGGATAATTTAAAGTTTCATCTATAACCACCCCTGCCCCTTTGGGGGTTAATGCTCACAGTCTCTACTGCAGCACTTTCAAGAGTCCTGGGATTTAGGGATGGTAGTTGTTTCACTTGGGTCAGTTAATGGGGTATTGCTCAAAGTCTCGTACAGATGGGTATCATTCTGCCAGATGAGCAACAAATGGTGTGCTGGCTACAGACTGTTAGAGGGGGAGAGTCTCTTTCCCATTCCTGGTGTTTTCTTTTGTGTCGAGAAAAGCACTACCAGTGTAACACTGCTGGCTCTCCAGCCCGCTCTCATCACAGGAGTAAACACAGTCACTTCTCTATCTGATAAAATTGGGAAGAACAAACCAGGCACTCTCATGTCATCTACTCCCTTTCTCCTCTTGGTAGCAAACCCGATTGCCAGGACGAGTGGTGGGAGCTGCCGAAAACCTCACGGGACACTCCACCAACCCCAGAGGGAGAGCCTGCCCTTCATCCAGCAATGCCAGTGGGACAAAGAGGTGCATCTGGCCCTCCCATCTGGGATTCCGTAAACGCATTTTATTCTACATCTCCAACCCTGAGTTTATCAATAAGAACAGTGATATTGCAGCCCTTGTCAGTTCTTGTCTGTATTCCTCAAGTTGTTCAGAGCTCAGGTCTCTCCTGCCATCCCAGGTCCCACTAATCTCTACCTCCCACCAGCTTATATTCCCTCCATCTCCACCCTTCTTCCACAATACAAGACCCCAGCACTGAGAAGGACAGCTAAGGTGATGTTCAAGCCACACTGGAATGGGGACCGGACTGTCTGCGGCTGCTAACTATTCACACTCGGGTCCATGGTGCTAACACCAAGCGGCACTCATTCAAGAGGATGAGCAGGTGGGGCCAAGCGCTCTCTGGAGGCTGGCTCTGGACCTATCTGTGTGAACCCTCCAGACCTGGGCTCTCTCTAGACACCACCTATTTTTGTCTTGCACTAGGCTATGTTCCCTCCCTCTCCCCTTTTTCCCCTTACTCCAGCCCAGGGAATTCTGGTTACAAATGGGCTCTTCTCTAACTCCTCACAACTTGTACCAAATTGATTACTCCACATGGTTTCTTCCTATTACCAGGATGTCCAGGCTTTGGAACTCAAAGGTTGAAAATCAACTTCTAGATAAATAAACAGAATCAACTGCTTTTTCGGTCCCTGTCTACTCCATCACCCCTCCCCCGTGGCAACGAACACAAAATGCTTAGCTGGTTGAATGCGGCAAAGGCAAGGAATAAGAAGAAATATGGGAAACAAAAGATTATTTTGAAAATATTATTCCACTCCACAGGTGACTGAGCAATTACAGCACAACGTCAAAAACAAGAGAAGGAAGCCCAGAGCACTACGTGCATACAAATGAAGGCCAGATCATCCCCTGTGAGCAAACCACAAAAGGCTTCAGGGGAAGAGCACTTCAGGTCAAGGCTTGAAACCATCAGAATAAAATCTGACTTCTTACAAGGGGTTTCTCTCTCTCTCTCTTTCTCTCTCTCTCTCTCTCTCTGTCTCTCTGTCTCTGTCTCTGTCTCTCTCTCTCTCTCTGTGTGTGTGTGTGTCTGTATTTTTTAAATTGTCTTGTTTATTTTTGATTTCAGAAAATTCAAAACATAAATGTCGGAAAAGAGTACCATGAACACCCATCACCAAGTGCATCACCAAGTCGCGTCCATCTTCACCTCTTAGCCAATCTTGCTTCATTTAAATGCTATCTTCTCAGGACTAAATTATTTTGAATCAAATTCAGACTTCTTATCATTTCATTCATAAGTATTATAGTATATATTTCTAAAAGGATTTCTATAAGAACTTTTCTAGCAATATAGAGGGGCTATCTAAATTTATTTTTGACCAGGTGCGGTGGCTCACACCTGTAATCCCAGCATTTTGGGAGACTGAGGCAGGAGAATGCTTTGAGATCAGGAGTTTGAGACCAACCTGGACAACATGGTGAAACACACTCTCTACTAAAAATACAAAACTTAGCTGGGCATGATGGCATGTGCCTGTAGTCTCAGCTACTCAGGAGACTGAGGTGGGAGAATCTCTTGAACCCAGGAGGCGGAGGTTTTAGTGAGCCAAGAATGCACCACTGCCCTCCAGCCTGGGTGACAGAGCAAGATTCTGCCCCCCTCAAAAATAAATAAGGCCAGGTGTGGTGGCTCAAGCCTGTAATCCCAGCACTTTGGGAGGCTGCGGTGGGCAGATCACCTGAGGTCAGGAGTTCAAGACCAGCCTGGTCAACATAGTGAAACCCCATCTCTACTAAAAATACCATAAAAACCCCATCTTTACTAAAAATACAATAGCCAGGCTTGGTGGTAAGCACCTATAATCCCAACTAATAGGGATGCTGAGGCAGGAGAATTACTTGAACTCAGGAGGTAAAAGTTGCAGTGAGCCAAGATCGCACCACTGTACCCCAGCCTGGATGACAGAGCAAAACTCCATCTTAATCAATCAATCAATAAACAAAATTTTCAAGTAACAATTGATTAGTTTAGAAAAAATTTCCATTTTCAATGTCAATTCCATCTCTCATTTTAAAAAATCACTAAAAGACAAAAACTCGCACAAAAATACAATCTGGATCTATTCTGTATTTATAGATAACCAGTCACAATTAAGGTAGAGATTGATTAAAAAGTTAAAATTTATTCAAATAGTGAAAATACGTCGTACATAATATAACACCAACAACTCCATATACCATAGTGTCACAGTCCCTTCATCGTATCAAGAGAACGTGAGAAAAATAATTTCCAGTGTTTTCGCCTATTTACTTTTAGCCATCCTATTTAATCGAATTTAAGTGAGGCAGTTTTCTCATTGGCATAATACCAAATCACTGTTCACAAAATCTACATCAACTTAATACTGCATATTCATTCCATCTTCCTCCTGGTACAAATGTGAGCTAGAGAGCAGAGGAAAAGCTCCAAATTATTATTTTTTATTTGGGAAGGTCTTATTAAAGACATAGTAAAATTTAAAGCATTGAGTTGTTGAAGAAGAAACAAATCTGGCATTGTTAACCTGTGCTGAATGTTTAGCATGACGCGTTAATGCAATCAAATAAGGCAGATGATCATCACACAATCCGTAAGATCCTTTGTATACATACATAGGCACAGGACGATTCCACCATGTTTGAAAAGGGAGTGATCTAGTTCTACATCCATAACAGATAAGGCTCCATTTAGTTTTGGAAGGGCAGCTCCTCAATGCCAGTTATAATTGATAATTTTATGACATGCCCATTGTCTATGCCTTCAAGGTTACCAGTATTTCTTTAATGAAAATTTTTCTGTACACAAAATGTCTCTTCCATTTTTGTTCTCACTTTAATGGGAAGACTTGGCCATGGAAAAATGTCAAGAAAGTATTTCTTATCCTACATTTGTATAAAGGAACCCAACTACTATGTATGTTTATCTAGTGCCTTCAGCTGAGAGCACGTGAGTGTGATTTATATCCATGCAGAAAATTTTGAGTACTGAACATAAGTTGTTACGGTACAGCTAACTGACAATATTTTCTATGGGAAAGTTTTCTAACAAATTAATATGCTTGGAAATAATATTGCTTTGAAGAAAGAAAGGCACTTTAGCGATTTTCTTCATGTATCAAAAACCCTTTGTAGGCTAGGTGCAGTGGCTCACTCCTGTAATCCCAGTACTTTGAGAGGCTGAGGTGGGCAGATCACCTGAGATCAGGAGTATGAGACCAGCCTGGCCAACATGGTGAAACCTCATCTCTACTAAAAAAATAATAATAATACAAAAATTAGCTGGGCATGGTGGTGCATGCCAGTAGTCCCAGCTACTGGGGAGGCTGAGGAAGAGGATTTCTTGAACCTGGGAAGTAGAAGTTGCAATGACAGTATTGAGCCACTGCACTCCAGCCTAGGCAACAGAGTCAGACTGTCTCAAAAACAAACAAACAAACAAAAACAAAGTTCTAAATCCATAATAATACATCTGAAAAAATCTAGGAAACAATGTTACCTGATTTCTTAGACTTTCACAGTATAAGATTGTAATAGTGAATTTAGACAATTTAAAAACTGTCTTTTTTATTTTCCTACAGAACTCAGTGATCTTAATAAAATGTCATCCTAGAGACTCAAACAAGCCTTTCCATTCTCAACAAACACAAGTCTGCTTAAAGCAGACAGATACAGTTTTAGGAAAATCCTGTGATCATACGGAACATAGCTAATGTGTACATAGATTACATAATAAGGATTGTAATCTATTTTTCTTATCATTATGATGATTATTTGTCTTTTTAAATAAAGTGACAATCTAGGGCTCCAGTTATTATAATAAATGTCATCCATTCCTATAAAAGGTAAGAACTTTAAAATATATAATCTCAATATTATCATCACAAGAACAACTGATAATTTTTTAATATCATTAAACAACAAACCACTCATATTCAGAGTTCCACATTGTATCAATTTTTAAAAATTATAGTTGCTTCAAGTCAGTTTCTAAATAAGGAGCTTCACATACTGTTTTGGTTTCATATTTATTTTAAGTCTCTCATCTACAGCTGTCCCCCTCTTTTCCTTGCAATTCATTTGCCAATGACACCAGACTGTCCTCAGAGTTTTTCATATTCTGAATTTGATGATTAAATTTCTGTAGTACTTTTTTATATATTTCTCTTTCTTGTTTATTCACTGTAAACTGGCAGTTGTAACTAGAAGCGTGATCTAACTTTAATTTTTTGACAAAAAATAACTTTACATGTGGTATTGTAAACTTCCAGTAGGAGTTACATGATTTTCTATTGCCCCTGTGATGTTAGCAACCACTGAATATGATGACCTCAATTCATTATTTCATTAGGGGTTTATGTTCGTATTTTAGAGGCTTATAACAAATCTCACAAAAAGAATTCATATTCAGCCGGATGCAGTGGCTCACGCCTGTAATCCCAGCACTTTGGGAGGCTGAGGCAGGTGGATCACAAGGTCAAGAGATTGAGATCATCCTGGCCAACATGGTGAAACCCCGTCTCTACTAAAAATACAAAACTTAGCTGGGCGTGGTGGCATACACCTGTAGTCCCAGCTACTCGGAAGGCTTAGACAGGAGAACTGCTTGAACCTGGGAGGTGGAGGCTGCAGTGAGCCAAGATTGCACCAGCTGGGCAACAGAGAGAGACTGCCTCAAAAAAAAAAAAAAAAAAAAAAGAATTCATAGTCTTCTGTGATTTTTTTGGTGGGGAAGCAATATTTCCTATTACCATATATTCCCTAATACTCTGGGGCTAGGGTCAACAGAATGACGAAGGAGAGACACAACAGCTTACTACCTAGCTAGTATAAAATAAAGCTCTGTAATGTTTCCAAGTGCACCAGTAAACCTCATTCACCAACAGCATTGTGATACTCAAAAACCAATGCCTAACTTGAGAATAGAGAGATTTAAATGCAAGGTCCAGAGTAGTCCTACCATGAAACAAAGAATTCCTAAATCCTGATGTCATTTCCTTTGTGCTCACTATCAATCACATTCCCTTAGTTTCACTAAATAGAAATTTTAAAATTTATTTAATTTCTGTCAATCCTCATTCTCTTCCTTATATTGACAGACTTTTTCCCCCTCTTGTTGAAATTCTCCTTGTTATAATAAAAAACCAGTTGGATTCATTTGTAGACAGGTCCATCAAGAATAAAAAAATTATTAAACATGAAAACAAAAGACTACACTATGAAACAAAAGAAGCTTGTATACCCAGGACATCTGCAAACAGTTAAGATGCTGCAATAATTCTTTTCTTCTGTGCATCAATTGCTAAGCCACCTGTTAAGTTTTCAGTACTACTCACTTGACAATGCAGACTGAGAATTTACGCTAAATGAAGAACTGCTCCCAAGACAAGCTCTTTTTAAAATAAGGCTTTGGCAAGATTCATTTCTTGTCTAACAAGCAGTAATGAAGAGAAACATTTATATCACATTTGTTTCATAGATCCAAACCAAGTCCTACAAAAAAATTCTTATTTTCCTATACACCTAATTGAAGATTAAAAATTCAAATGACATCATAATCATAATTGTAATCACCAAGGAATATTAGGATCAGAACTGGAGAAGGGGGGAGGTGGCAGCTGCGAACACAACATATTTGCCAGTCAAAAATATGAACACCATATGAGGTGCCCAAAATCACAGCTTGGCGTTACATTGCAAACCACCATGAATTTACAATGTGTCGCACTTCAAAGAAGCCTAGATTCATTTTCAAGTGCAATCTTATAACACTCCTGGATTATCTTTGATGTCAGTTCTGTCTCAGATTCTGTGACTATTTCTGAGTATGCTTAATTATTTTAAAATGCAAGTCATTACAGCTTTTGATTTCAGAAATGAGCACAGAAAATAGCACCATGCTTGATCACTAGTTATTTGTATCCTGCCTTATTTATGAAGGATTTGAGACAGCTTCTACAGATACATAAAATAAGGTAAATAAATTAGAAATAAGTGAGAAAAAAAAAAACAGAGAAAGAAATGAAGATACAAAACTAAAGCAAGAAGGAAGCTAGTTCACAAAAAGTACATCTATACATACTTTCCAAAGAGGGTACTGACCATGCATGAAGAGATTGCTCTAAGATTCAAAGACATCCCTGAATAAAGCCGAGTGGGATTGACTTCATGTGAATGTTGCTACTCAGACCTTCATCTTTGTTTACCTTCTCCCAGCCTTTCATAGATTCTACGACTTTAAAACTTTTTTGTTAAAAACAAGTACGTTTTTAAGTGAAACAAACAATAAAAAGTCATAATTTTATCTACTTCAGGTCATTGACTTCTCCAGATTTCTTTAGAAACATTTTCCCTAATTCCATAGCTAATACAACTATTATAAAAGTACACAGGCAGTCCTTTGAACTTTCCTGAGCCTTTTGAAGGCTTAGGAATTGAAATATTCAGGTGTGGGCCAGAGAAGTTATTTTTTCCTAATGCTGGCAGGGAAAATTCTCTGCACTGCATTCTGACCTCCAGACAGTACTTTAAAGAATACTATCTGAGGCCTTATATGCCCTTTGCAGCTGAAAATACTATCTGAGGCCTTATATGCCCTTAACAGATATTGATTGAGTACTCTCTGCATTAGGCAGAAGTACATTAGGCACAGTGAGGAAGAACTTAACAAGTTACATGTTCTGTCTTTCAGGAGTGGGGCAGATATAAGGCCTAATCCCAACTCCCTTCTCTCTTGTCCACTTCCCCTGCAAAGCTTCCCCAGCTCCCCAGATTTCCCTAAAGCATGGCATGGCCATTTAGCATAGTCCAGGCTGAGGAGATATAATAAAAAAATCAGCTCGAGTTTCTAGAAAAGCTTTCCAGCTGCAATGAAAGACCTAGAAAGAGCAGAGACATTGGCTTTGCTAAGAATGAGCTGCCAAACCAATGGCAGCAGCTAATTTCTTTCATCTTGACGTTTTGTATGTAAGAAAAACAACCTCTATTGGTTTAGGCCACAGTGAGTCTATTTTTCTGTTACTTGCAGCCTAACACATCCCAAACTAAAATAATGAACTCACAGTCTGTTTGAAAATTAGACAAAATAGACCAGGCAGGTGGTTCATGCCTGTTGTCACAGCAATCTGGGAGGCAGAAGTAGGTGGATCACTTGAGGTCAGGAGTTCAAGACCAGCCTGGTCAACATGGTGAAACCCTGACTCTACTAAAAATATAAAAATTAGCCAGGCATGGTGGTATGCACCTCTAGTCCCAGCCACTCGGGAGGCTAAGGCAGGAGAATCACTTGAACCCAGGAGGCTTAGGTTGCATGAGCCAAGATCATGCCACTGCACTCCAGTCTGGGCAATAGAGCGAGATTCCATCTCCAAAAAAACAAAAAAGAAAAATTAGACAAAATAGTCATAAAATACATGACAAAAAGAAAAAAATGCTATTAGCTTCCAATAAATTATTTCTATTCAGGAAATAATGAAAGAAGAGATAGGTGAGTAAAGAGGGAAAGTAAAAAAATAGAAATACTTTTGCTGTTGTATGTATTTGCCCCCAGCAAAACTGCTTCAGAAGTAACTGAGACAAGACTGGGTGCAACGGCTCATGCCTGTAATCCCAGGATTTTGGGAGGCCGAGGCAGGAATATCATGATGTCAGGAGATGGAGACCATCCTGGCTAACATGGTTAAACCCCGTCTCTACTAAAAATACCAAAAAAAATTAGCTAGGCATGGTGGTACACTCCTGTAGTCCCAGCTACTTGGGAGGCTGAGGCAGGAGAATCACTTGAACCCAGGAGGTAGAGGTTGCAGTGAGCAGAGAGGATGCCACTGCACTCTAGCCTGGGCAACAGAGTGAGACTGTCTCAAAAAAAAAGGAAAAGAAATAACTGAGATAACTTAGCAAGAAGACAGCAGAACTATCATCCTGCAGTCCTAGACAACACGGCAGTAGAGTAGGGACCTTAGGGAGGGAAAGCAATGAGAAAGAGCCAATATCCTGGGAAAGAGGCTGTGGTAGCTGCCTTGCGAAGCAGAATTTGGGGGGAGAAGATAATTTTTAGGAAGCTTTGATAAATGTTGAATAATGGGATTGCTCCTTCCTTTCTCTTTTAGACACTTCAATAATGGTTTGTATCATTTTGAAGAACTCTTAGAAGTAGATGTATGTTTCTGTTGAATGAAATGCTGTACAAAGCAGAAACTGTAGGCAACTTCAGAAGGCCAAAATATCTGTTACACATGCATTATCATATTTTATTATCACAACAATCCTATAAAAGAGCTATCATCTTTTTTTAAGTGGGAAACTGAGACTCAAAGGACTAAGATATTTGCCTCAGCTTTTATCCTTGGAAAGTGGCATGATAGAAATTGAACATACTTTGCCAAACTATTTCCAAAATACTTTGTATATTTTACTAGACTACTATGCTTTGTGGTCTGGAAAAAATATTATTTCTGTTTCTACTATACTATGTTCCCTGAAGCAAGTTGGGAAAGAGGAAGATTCAAACAGGGTTGAGAGACAAAAAGATTCCTTAGACAGGAATTTCCGTGAAATTCATAAGATAACTAACCAGAAATTAAAAGGGAGGTTTATTGCTCTGTATAAGGAAGGCAATAAAAAGAACCACACCATCTTTTTGTTGTTGTTACAGGAAAGGTAGCTGCACCACTAACTAGCGGAGTGACCTTGGGGGAATGTACTTCACATGCGAGTCTCGGTTTTCTCATCTATAAGATAAGTGACTGTGAGAATTCAATGAGATCATATGAGTACTTAGCTATAGTGACTGGCATGTTGTAAGTTTCAAAGCTGTTACCTAGTATCATCATCATGATTATTCTAATTATTTCTCTTTCCATGCCCCAATCAATGCTCACCTATGAGTGAGAATTTATTGTGTTCCTCTTCTGTTCTTTAAGAAGATTAGTTTCTATAGGTTTCTCTCTCCCCCGCTACCCTCCCCCAACACACACAGGATGTGCCTAGAGGCAACAGAGAAAAAATAGTATCAGAACAATCTGCAACGTGAGTGACCTTGGACCATCACCAAGATCAGTAGGACTTTACCCTTGGCCAACAAATACCACTCACAGCACTCTTACACGGAACATGGCTTCTGGAGTGCCAAAGCTGCCAGGCTTCTGTGGCTGGAAGGACAGTTGTCATACAGGAAAGACTAAAAGCAAAACCAGAAGGTCACAAAGGAAGGGGCCTCCTACTCTCTAAAAAAGATGAAATTGGATCTTTTGCTCCTTTACTTGATGTTTAAAACACACTGAAAAAGTTCAATCTTTTAAAAAGCATATGGACATGTCCCACTTTTTTTTTTTTTTTTTTGGCAAGCTGCTGTACCTGAAACATTTTTTCCTAAAAATGTCTAAGCTGGATTTCCTAAAAATAGCTGACATTTTTTTCCTATCAATGTCTAAACTGGCAACAGTTAAAAATAAACTCTTTGCTGGAATCCTAGGAATTGATTCTTAAAACTTAATACAGTTGTAGTTAGTGGTTTATAGACTGTTGAATAACTAGGCCAAAAAGGACCAGTAAGGCAAGCAATGGGACCAAGAGGGTAAGTGGTGGAAGGCAGGTAGGTGCCTTCATTTATACAAGGCTGGGGGCCTCAGGGTCTCAAGAAGGGCTTGTGTGGAGCCAACCATCTAGTGATGAGAGAAATTAACAACTGGCCAGTAAGGATGTGTAGCCTTTAACCTGTTCCACTTCTGGTACTCCAGCTCTCTTTCTCTCTCTTGATTTCAGTATCTGAGTCTGGAGCCTGAAACCCATAATAGTGTGAACACAGCAATTTATTAATGTAGAAGCACTTTAGATTTCAGATGTATAATTACAGAGCTGGGAATCTGGGGAGGGGGTGATCTTGTTGAGACTAGAACAGTCAGTCATCTTTTCACTAGGATGACATTGGCAGGACAGAGACCAGGAGTGCCACCCTCAGGCTGTGGAACAGATGGAGAACTGGAAAAACTGGCTGGAAAAGAAAGTGAGAGAAAGGAAAGGCAGAAAAGAACAATGGAAATTAGCTGCAGTGGAGAGTGGCAGCTATAATAATTGCTGTAAGACTTTCTTGCAGTGTCTGTGACTCAAAGCCATATCCACCCCAGGCTAGATTTTACCTATGCCATTCCACATGTGAGCTGATATTAGATATAGAAAAGAAAATTATGGGCCAGGCGCAATGGCTAATACCTGTAATCCCAATAATTTGGAAGGCCGAGGCAGGAGGATCGCTTGAGCCCAGGACTTTGAGATCAGCCTGGACCACATAACAAGACCCTGCCTCTACAAAAAGTAACAAATTATCCAGGCATGGTAGCACATGCCTGTAGTTTTTGCTATTTGGGAGGCTGAGGTGGGAGGATCTCTTGAGCCCAGGAGTTCGAAGCTGAAGTGAGCTATAATTGTATCACTGCACTCCAGCCTTGGTGAGAGAGTGACACCCTGTCTCAAAAAAGAAAAGAAAGAAAATGATGGTCTACCTTTTCATGAGTCCTACACCCACAATTAGTTCTTTGCTAGTAGGCAAGGAGTCAAATCATCCCAGATTCTCAGCTTAGACAAGTCAGATATGTGTGGTCTTCCCATGTATCACCACTATCTCCCTAAATAATGCATAATCGTTATTTGCTTAATATTATACAGTTTACAAAGCAATAAAGCTCCGTGGTTAAGTCTCTGCAATCAGACAGCCTGAGGTTGAACCTTACCTCTTACTGCTTATGTGACACAGAGCAAGGTAATTCATCCATTCAGCAAACACTTATGACCCATAATGTACCAGGCACTAGAAACATAGCAAAGAACCAAACAAAAATCCTTCTCTGTATCATGGATCTCATATGCCAGTGGAGGAGATAGGCCATAAACAAATAAGTAGACACATGCATTCTAGACCACAATAGGTACTAAGGAGAAAAAATATAAAGCAGAGAAGGGGGAGCTGAAATATTGGAGGTGTGAGCTGCACACTTACATATAGTGACCAGGGAAGGCTTACTAAGAAGATGACTTTTGAGAAAAAAAAAAACTCAAAGTGAGCAATCATGTAGATAACTGGGGGAAACACATCCAGGGGTGAAAGGTGCCAGTGTGATGGCCCTAAGTAAGGGGAAAGGTGGTGTCCAAGGTCACAGTAACTGACTTGAGCAAGTGAGGGAGAGAGTGGGATCAGGAAAGGCCAGAGAGGCAGCCTTATAGAACATAGGGTGGATTTTGACTTTTACTCTGGATAAGGTGGGACAATTTTAAGTAGAGTAGTGACAAGATCTGACTCAAGTTTGACCAGGATTATTCTTCCTGTTGCATTAAGAATACATTGAAGAGTAGTGCCTCCACAGACAGACAAGCCACCTCATCAAGCAGCTCCCTGACAACACAGCCAGGTAAATCCACAAAGATGGGAAAAAACCAGCACAAAAAAGATGAAACCATCAAAGACCAGATCACCTCTTCTCCTTCAAGGGATCACAACTCCTCAACAACACAGGATCACAACTTGACCCAGGGATGTGAAGAATTGACAGAAACAGGCTTCAGAAGGTGGATAACAACAAACTTTTCTGAGCTAAAGGAACACGTTCTAACTCAATGCAAAGAAACCAAAAACCTTGAAAAAAGGTTAGACGAAATGCTAACTAGAATAACCAGCTTAGAGAAGAACATAAACGACTTGATGGAGTTGAAAAACACAGCACGAGGACTACGTGAAGCAAACACAAGTTTTAATAGCCAAATAGATCAAGCAGAAGAATATCAGAGATTGAAGATCAAGTCAATGAAATAAAAAGAGAAGGCAAGACAAGAGAAAAAAGAGTGAAAAGAAATGAACAAAGCCCCCAAGAAATATGGGATTATGTGAAAAGACCTGATCTACACTTGATGGGTGTACCTGAATATGATGGGGAGAATGAATCCAAGCTGGAAAACACGCTCCAGGCTTTTATCCAGGAGAACTTCCCAAGCCTAGCAAAGCAGTCCAAATTTCAAATTCAAGAAATACAGAGAACTCCACAAAGATATTCTTCAAGAGGAGCAACCCCAAGGCACATAATCATCAGATTTACCAGGGTTGAAATGAAGGAAAAATGCTAACGGCAGCCAGAGAGAAAAGTCAGGTCACCCACAGAAAGAAGCCAATCAGACTCATAGCAGATCTCTCAGCAGAAACCCTACAAGCCAGAAGAGAGTGGGGGCCAATATTCAACATCCTTAAAGAAAAGAACTTTCAACCCAGAATCTCATATCCAGCCAAACTAAGCTTCGTAAGTGAAGGAGAAATAAAATCCTTTATGGACAAGCAATTATTGAGAGATTTTGTCACCACCAGACCTGCCTTACAAGAGCTCCTGAAAGAAACACTAAGCACAGAAAGGAAGAAGCACCAGACACTGCAAAAGCAAACCAGTTGGCAAAAACCAAAAACGCAATGAAGAAAATGAGTCAACTGATGAGAAAGAAAACCAACCAGTAACAAAATGGCAGGATCAAATTCACACATAACAATATTAACATTGAATGTAAATGACCTAAATGCCTCAGTCAAAAGACACAGACTGGCAAACTGGATAAAAAGTCAGAACCCATCAGTGTGCTGTATTCAGGAAGCCCATCTCACATACAAAGACACACATAGACTCAAAATAAGGGGATGGAAGAAGATTTACCAAGCAAATGGAGAACAAAAAAAAGCAGGGGTCGCAATCCTAGCCTCTGATAAAATGGATTTCAAACCAACAAAGATCAAAAGAGACAAAGAAGGACACTACATAATGGTAAAAGGATCAACCCAACAGGAAGAGCTAACTATCCTAAATATATACGCCCCCAACACAGGAGCACCCAGATACATAAAGCAAGTTCTTAACGATCTAAAACGAGATTTAGACTCCCACACAATAATAGTGGAAGACTTCAATAGTTCACTGTCAATATTAGACAGATTGAGACAGAAAATTAACAAGGATATCCAGGACTTGAATGCAGAGCTGGACGAAGCCAACCTAACAGACATATAGAGAACGCTCCACCCCAAATCCACAGAATATACATTTTTCTCAGCACCACATTGCACTTACTCTAAAATTGACGACATCATTGGAAGCAAATCACTCCTCAGCAAATGCAAAAAAACAGAAATCATAACAAACAGTTTATCAGACCACAGCGCAATCAGACTAGAACTCAGGATCAAGAAACACACTCAAACCCACACAACCACTTGGAAACTGAACAACTTGCTTCTGAGTGTCGACTGGATAAACAATGAAATGAAGACAGAAATAAGGATGTTCTTTGAAACCAACCAGAATGAAGACACAACTTACCAGAATCTCTGGGACACTTTTAAAGCAGTGTTGAGAGGGAAATTTATAGCAATAAATGCCCACCAGAGGAGAGAGGAAAGATCTAAAATCAACACCCTATCGTCAAAATTGAAAGAACTAGAGGAGCAAGATCAAAAAAACTCAAAATCTAGCAGAAGACAAGAGATAACTAAGATCAGAGCAGAACTGAAGGAGATAGAGACACAAAAAACCCTTCAAAAAATCAATAAATCCAGGAGCTGGTTTTTTGAAAAGATCAACAAAATAGACAGACCGCTAGCCAGATTAATAAAAAAGAAAAGGGAGAAGAATCAAATAGATGCAATAAAAAACAATAAAGGGGATATCACCACTGATCCCACAGAAATACAAACTACCATCAGAGATTACTACAAACAGCTCTACTCACATAAACCAGTAAACCAGGAAGAAATGGATAAATTCCTAGACACTTGTACTCTACCAAGAATAAGCCAGGAGGAAGTTGAAACCCTAAATAGACCAATAACAAGGGCTGAAGTAGAGGCAGCAATAAATAGCCTACCAACCAAAAAAAGTCCAGGTCCAGATGGGTTCACAGCCAAATTCTACCAGACATACAAAGAGGAGCTGGTTCCATTCCTTCTGAAACTGTATCAAACAATACTAAAGGAGGGAATCCTCCCTAACTCATTTTATGAGACCAACATCATCCTGATATCAAAACCAGGCAGAGACTCAACTAAAAAAGAAAACTTCAGGCCAGTATCCATGATGAACATCAATACAAAAATCTTCAATAAAATACTGGCAAATGGATTACAACAGCACATCAAGAAGCTTATCCATCACCACCAAGTAGGCTTCATCCCGGGGGATGCAAGTCTGGTTCAACATACGCAAATCCGTAAATGTAATCCATCACATAAACGGAACCAAAGACAAAAACCACATGGTTATCTCAATAGATGCAGAGAAGGCCTTTGATAAAATTCAACAGCCCTTCATGCTAAAAACTCTCAATAAACTAGGTATTGATGGAATGTACCATAAAATGATAAAAGCTGTATATGACAAACCTACAGCCAATATTATACTGAACGGGAAAAGCTGGAAGAATTCCCTTTGAAATCAGGCACTAGACAAGGATCCCCCTCTTTCACCATTCCTATTCAACATAGTATTGGAAGTTCTAGCCAGAGCAATCAGGCAAGAAAAAGAAATCAAGGGTATTCAATGAGGAAAGGAGGAAGTCAAACTGTCTCTATTTGCAGATGACATGATTGTATATTTAGAAGACCCATTGTCTCAGCCCAAAATCTTCTCAAACTGATAAGCAACTTCAGCAAAGTCTCAGGATACAAAATCAATGTGCAGAAATCACAAGCATTCCTATATACCAATAACAGAAAAACAGAGAGTCAAATCAAGAGCAAATTCCCATTCACAATTGCTACAAAGAGAATAAAATACCTAGGAATACAGCCAACAAAGATGTAAAGGACCTCTTCAAGGAGAACTACAAACCACTGCTCAACAAAATAAGAGAGGACACAACAGATGGAGAAACATTCCATGCTCATGGTTAGGAATGGTCAATATTGTGAAAATGGCCATACTGCCCAAAGTAATCTATAGATTCAATGCTATCCCCATCAAGCTACCAATGACCTTCTTCACAAAACTGGAAAAAACCACTTTAAACTTCATATGGAATCACAAAAGACCCTGCATAGCCAAGACAATCCTAAGCAAAAAGAACAAAGCCGGAAGCATCACACTGCTGGACTTCAAACTATACTACAAGTCTACAGTTATCAAAACAGCATGGTACTGGTACCAAAACAGAGACATAGACCAATGGAACAGAACAGAGACCCCAGAAGAAACACCACACATCTACAACCATCTGATCTTTGACAAACCCGGCAAAAACAAGCAATGGGGAAAGGACTCCATGTTTAATAAATGGTGTTGGGAAAACTGGCTAGCAATGTGCAGAAAGCAGAAACTGGACCCCTACCTGTCACCTTACACTAAAATTAACTCCAGGTGGATCAAAGATTTAAACATAAAACCAAACACCATAAAAACACCAGAAGAAAAATGTAGGCAAAACCACCCAGGACATAGGCATAGGCAAGGACTTCATGACTAAAACACCAAAAGCAATGACAATAAAAGCCAAGATAGACAAATGGCATCTAATTAAACTCCAGAGTTTCTGCACAGCAAAAGAAACAATCATTAGAGTAAACTGGCAACCAACAGAATGGGAAAAAGTTTTGGAATCTACCCATCTGACAAAGGGCTGATATCCAGAATCTACAAGGAACTAAAACAGATATACAAGAAAAAAACAAACAAGTCCATTCAAAAGTGGGTGAGGATATGAACAGACACTTTTCAAAAGAAGATATATATGAGGCCAACAAACATATGAAAAAATGTTCATCATCACTGGTCATTAGAGAAATGTAAATCAAAACCACACTCCAGTTAGAATGGCGATCATTAAAAAATCTGGAGACAACAGATGCTGGAGAGGATGTGGAGAAATAGGAACACTCTTACACAGTTGGTGGGAGTGTAAATTAGTTCAACTTATTGTGGAAGACAGTGTGGCAATTTCTCAAGGATCTAGAAATAGAAATTCCATTTGACCCAGCAATCCCATTACTGGGTATATACCCAAAGAACTATAAATCATTCTACTATAAAGACACATGCACACATATGTTTATTGCAGCCCTGTGTACAATAACAAAGACCTGGAACCAACCCAAATGCCCATCAATGATAGACTGGACAAAGAAAATGTGGTACATATACACCATGGAATACTACGCAGCCATAAAAAACGATGAGTTCGTGTCCTTTGTAGGGACTTGGATCAATCTGGAAACCATCATTCTCAGCAAACTGACACAAGAACAGAAAGCCAAACACCGTATGTTCTTACTCATAGGTGGGTGTTGAACAACGAGAACACATGGACTCAGGGAGAGGAGCATCACATACAGGGGACAGTTGGGGGGGTAGGGGAGAGACATTGGGGGGTGGAGAGGGAGGGAAGGGGAGGGAGAGATAACATGGGTAGAAATGCGAGATACAGTATGCACCTAAAGTAAAATAAATTTTAAAAATTTTTTTAATTTAAAAAATTAAAAAAAAAAAAAGAATCCATTGAAGAGACAGAGGATGGAAACAGAAAGGCCAGTTGGGACTCTATTGCAATAATCCAGGAAAGAGATAAGATGGCTTATATTAACTCCCATCTCTGTGTAGGCTTTATTTTTCCTCTATAAAATGGGCATAGCAATGCTCATCGTTCTGGGTAGGCAGTGCAATTGCTGCATTAAAAGATGTAATGCCCTTAGAACGGTGCCTGGCACAGCAAAACTCAAATATTGGCTATTGTTTGCTCTCATTTGAATCACTCAATTAACCCCATTTTATGAATATAGAAACTGAAACTTTAAAAACTTAAATGAGGCTGGGCATGGTAGCTCACGCCTGTAATCCCAACACTTTGGGAGGCCAAGGCGGGTGGATCACTTGAGGCCAGGAGTTCGAGACCAGCCTGGCCAATATGGCAAACCCCATCTCTAGCCAGGTGTGGTGTCATGCGCCTGTGGTCCCAGCTACTCGGGTAGCTAAGGCATGAGAATCACTTGACTGGGGAGGCAGAGACTGCAGTGAGCTGAGATCACAACACTGTACTCCAGCCTATATGGCAGAATGAGAACCTGTCTCAAAAAAAAAAAAAAAAAAAAAAAGGGAAGAAGGGAAACACCAAAGCACCAAAGGAAGGGGAGGGGAGGGAGGGGAGGGGAGGGGAGGGGAGGGAGGGAGGGAGGAAGGAAGGAAGGAAGGAAGGAAGGAAGGAAGGAGGAGAAAACTTAAGTGATTTGTCTAAAGTCACAATATCTTGAAAGTGTTACAGGCAGGAATTGAACATGAGTCTTAAGCCTGTGTACTTTACAGTGTGATGTGTTGCTTCTACTTTTAGGGAAGTAATTCAAACATTTTTCTGGCCATTAACATTTGCTCTGATTCTGTTCATCAGTTTAACCTGTCATGCAACAAGGTCCTGAGCAAACCCTGGGCCACAGAACAAGTATCCCTGATGAATGGAAGAAGACAGGGAGAGGTTCAGAGTATAGAATGACTCCTAGTTAAAGTAAGCCCACATTGAGAACTTAGAGAGGATAAGCATGAGACACCTTAGGAAGAAGGTAAAAGAAAAAGGTAGAAAGAAAACAAAATGTGTGCGCATGTAGAACAGCTAAAGAATAAAAGAAAAGGCCAGGCACGGTGGCTCACATCTGTAATCCCAGCACTTTGGGTGGCCAGGGTGGGCAGATCACCTGAGGTCAGGAGTTTGAGACCATCCTGGCCAACATGGAGAAACCCCATCTCTACTAAAATTACAAAATTAGCCGGCCATGGTGTTGCACGCCTGTAACCCTAGCTACTCGGGAGGCTGAGGCAGGATAATTGCTTGAACCCAGGAGTGGGAGGTTGCAGTGAGCCAAGATCGTGCCACTGCACTCCAGCCTGGGCAACAAAAGCAAAACTCCATCTCAAAAAATAAATAAATAAAGAAAGAATAAAAATAAAGAATACAAAATAGAAACAAAAGATTAAATCCTAGAAGCAAATTTTACCTTTTTCAAAATCCTGTTCAGGGTTGACCCTGCCTTCTTTTTACACTCTGTAAGTTTCTTGAGTGACTTTGCTTTTCATGTGCTCCCAGTTTTCCACATCTTGGTTTAGCATCAAGAAAATGCAGACAGCCAATAAAATTGAGAAACCATTACACCGACAGAAGAAACCGAGAAGAAAGTATACCTAAAATTAAGATCAACTGAAGAACAAGGTCATTGCAATCTGGAGCCAATTAAGAATGGAGACTGATTTATCCTTGGGACAAAATATTCATTCATTTTTTACCAGGAACAGGAGACATTCTTTTCCTTTCAAATCCCTCTTTCTTCAAAGGAAATAGGTCTGCATTTTTTTGTGTGTGTGTGAAAAAAAATCCAAACTAACAAAAATATTCTTAATACAGGTAGGCCATACTGGTGTTGTAAAATATCACAACACAACTTTATTATTTCTGCTGGAGCCTATAGTACAGTGCCTTTCCCCACCAGCGTGCAAGCCCTCTTCATTAGAAAGCTTAATGAATGCTTATATTCATTAACAAAGGTAATCTTGGCTTAATTAGCGTCCAAATTTATATGTCCTCTCTTGTAGAGATAAGCCCTCAGAAATTAATAAAAATGTCTTCTAATTTATACAAATCACCATAATCAGATTTGTCATTAATTTCATGTGCATTAAGTTTCTATTTAGAAAATTAAGAAAGCTTGGCCTGGTCAGAACACACACAAATCCAAGCCAGACAAAGATATCCTCATTCCTAATAAAAATGTGGGGCAGCCTGTGGGAGGGCTGCATACAGGGACAAGACCTTTTGTTAATTTGATTGAATATAAAGCTAACAAGACCACTTTCAAGTTATTTCATTTCCTCTCCACTTAAATTGAATCTGAAAGAGTCAGACCAGACACGTGGGGACTGTAAAAATATCAGAGGATGAGCCAAATGGCAAAGCCAGCATTAGTGGGGGGCAAGTTCATTTTCACTGAACTGAAAAAATTAAAATAGGAGCACCTCCAAAGAACCTTGACACCTTTAAGAAGTATGAAAATCATATAACAAACATTTAATTATTTTGCCTTTGTCCTTCATGGATTGTTAGATAATATCTTCCAAACCTTTACCAGTAAAGAAGGAGTCATGTTTTTTAAATGATTTGCTTTGGTAAATGTAATTAGGAGGTTTGGACTGGGAGCCCCTAACATCCCGGTGCAATTTTAATTTCAGTAACACAGCAATGGCTCCCCAAAGACCTTGCCTCTTAGCAGTCACATCTGCTCACCTAATTGACAATGCAGGAGGGAATTGTTGTAATTTGTTTTCTTTGGACTACATAAAAAATCTGTAAAACATTCATAACCATACGGTATCAGGGCAGCAACTATACAAATCCACACCAGTAATTCCAGTGAGAATTTATAATTTCAAGTAACACATTGCCTTTCTCCACACTAATATCTATAAATCTGAAACATGTTCCTTTCCGGTACTTGTCTAAGCAGGTCTAGGAAATTACATCTATACTATAGGGGAGCCTCAATTTGGGTACGTTAGAATGGGCAGTAAGAGGAGAAAAACACATTTTGTTTGTTGAACTAGATAATGCATCTCAATCGTCATTCTATGCATTGTTTTCAAAAAAGATTAAGTATGTAAGAATTATCAAGAAAAAAATGCTCTCATCTTTTCTCTTGACAGTGAGTATGTATCAATATGACAGCCTAATCTACCAAGTTTGAGAAATAATTAAATGTAGTTAAATAATGTTTACAATTATTTGAACTTTTTTTTTTTTGAGACAGAGTCTCACTCTGTCACCCAGGCTGGAGTGCAGTGGCGCAATTTCAGCTCACTGCAACCTCTGCCAACTGGGTTCAAGCAATTCTCCTGCCTCAGCCTCCTGAGTAGCTGGGGTTGCAGGCGCATGCCACCACACCCAGCTAATTTTTGTATTTTTAGTAGAGACAGGGTTTCACCATGTTGGTCAGGCTGGTCTCAAACTTTTGATCTAGTGATCCACCGGCCTCAGTCTCCCAAAGTGCTGGAATTACAGGCATGAGCCACCGCGCCCGACCTATTTGAACATTTCAACGGTGACCTTTCGATCCTCTGTTAGTATCATATGTCATATTTTTTTTAAAGCCTGAACAAAAATAATTGAAGTGGAGCTTGAGTCATGTAAAGCATGTAGTTGGAAAACCTTATTTCTCTGGATTGTGATGAAGAAAACCAAGGAAGTTATTTCAACCAAGTCCGATCAGTTTTCCCAGGGCTGTCCACTGAAGGGCTCCCAAAGGTATCATTCACTTACTAGCTCTAAGAATGGCCCCTCAGTGAGTTGTTCAGTACACACCCTGTGCAGTTCTATGTGGTGGCTCTGATTTTTCTTAGCCTACTACTGTCTGAATGCTGGCTTAACAAATCAATTCCTGAGTGTCCACTCCACATTCTGCAAAGCAAAATTTTCATTCAGAGGCTACCTGCCATTATAAGGTCAACTTAGAACATTCTTCCATCTTGTCAGATATTGTATTATCTATTCCAGAACTTCCATTTATCAATAAGAATAATATATGAAGTAGTGGGGTCACCCATCAATATTTATTGAGAAACTACTCTCCGTCAGATTGCTATAACTATAGTAACAACCACTCTGTTATTGTAATTAATCCTTACAGTAAACCTATGCAGTAAGTATTACCACTGTCTCCGCAGGATGATTCAGTTAATAAATGAGAATATGGATTTAAATCCAGATCTATTTAATCCCAAGGCACATGCTCGTTTCCCTTCATAATTTTCCTATGTGGCTGTAACGAGAGTAGGCTCTGGTTAATGGCTACGGGAAATTTCCCAAAGCGTGCTGATCAATTGTCATAAAGACGATGCTTCAGTGTGAAAGAGAGTTAGACTGTCTAGACTTCCCAGGAAAAATGGCAGTGGCAGTTAATACAAAGAAGTATATGGAACATCTCCCAATGGAGATATTGCAAAGAGGCTAGAGCGAGCTGAATCCTGACAAACTGGTGCCGAGGACTAGAGAGTGATGGTGCTGTACAAAGCTAATGCAGACATGGATATGGTGAGTCAGGGAGATGAGAAAATACAGATCGAAGGCACAAGCTATTAGATGAATCTACATGAATCTACGAATAAGGAGAAGTGGATCAAGACTAAGGGAATCAATGTCAGAGGCTCAGAGGCTCTAAAATTAATGTTTAGTGAGTGCAGCAAGAACATAGACTGGCTAAAAAAAAAAAAAAAATTGAAAGAAAATAGGATTTCAGGGGGCTGGCCGAGCATTTCTGAGGAAAGCCAGTGAATTGAGTCAAAGCCTATAACCAGAGGTGGCCCCCAAAGAAAGATTCTGATTCCTTAAGAAGGGTTTGAGCCATAGCTCAAGTGAGGGAAAGAGGGCAGTCTTTCCTAGAGGATGATGCTGTAGTCATCAAATCCCATTTCTTTTCCTCCTGGGCTCACAGCTAGAGTGCTTTCCCCCAGTCCCCATGGCAGTTACCAGCAGCCTGTGTGGCTGAACTTGGCCAACGGAATGAGAATGAGCTGATAGGTACCACTTCACGGATGAAATCGTTGAAGTACACCCATGTCATAGTCTCCTTCCCCATCTGCTCACTGAATGAAGAGAGCACCAAATTTCTACAGTCAGAGAAAGTCACAAGTTGAAAAGAATCTAGGTTTCTAAATGAACACACGGGAGCCCACCCAACAGAAAATTACATTGCACCATGACACAAGCAAGAAACAGACTTGTCTTACATCAAACCACTGAGAATAAGATATACCTGGCAGTGTTACCCTAGCTGATCCAGGTGACTACAAATTACTTTAGATTAGGACCTACAGGAAGGAGGCATAGACGGAGAAAATGGTGATGAAAGTGTCTCTAAGATAATTTAATGCTTTACAAGTTGGCCACATTCCCTGAATTCCCTCAATCCTACTTTCTGTGTACATCAGGCACTGATTTACGTGCTGGGGTAAACAGTGACAAGACGGGAAAGTACTTCTATTAGGAGGCTTCTAGTCAAGACATTCAGGGAGAATAGCTGGAGACAGACATTAATAAGTTTTTTAGTAATTAATTAACTTAATAATTCATTATTCATTATTAATAATTTTAGATAATGAAAAATGCTATGAAGAAATAAAACTGGGTGATTTCATAAAAGGTGACAGGAAGGCTTTTTCCGTCATGGTGGCCAGTAACTTTTGAACTGAGAATGGAATGATGAAAAAGAAGCCAGTCACATAAAGATCAGGGTAAAGAGGAAGAGCAAAAGCCTGAGGTATGAACAAGCTTAGTTTCCCTGGACAGTAAGAAAAGCTGAGGAGGAGCTGAGGCTGGAAAGGTGGATGTCAGGCAGATCCCGGAGGCCCCCGTTAGCCATGCTGACGTGGTCATAAGTATTAAGTTGGTGCAAAATTAACTGCAGTTTTTGCCATTACTTTTAATGGAAAAACCACAATGACTAATACAATAGGAAACAATTAGAACTCTGTATAATGGAACTTAGTATAATTACATGTGATTATATATTAAATCTCTCACACCCTATAGGAAACTTCACCTGTACTTTGAACTGGATGAATGAATAAAGTATACCTGACTTAAAAAAAAATCAAGATGGAAGCCTTAGAAACCGCCCCCCCGCCATGCTTTAATCTTAAGTGGTGGCAGAAATTTTGAAGCTGACATGTCCAGGGGATGACATGTGCGATATTGTACATAATAAGAAATGTAGGCCAGGCACGGTGGCTCCTGCCTATAATCCCGGAATTCTGGGAGGCCAAGGTGGGCAGATTGCTGAGCTCAAGAGTTCGAAACCGCTTGGGCATCATGATGAGACCCTGCCTCTACCAAAAATACAAAAAAATTCGCCAGGCGTGGTGGCACGCATCGGTGGTCCTAGCTACTCAAGAGGCTAAATGGAAGGGAAGGATTGCTTGAGCCTGGGAGGCAGAAGTTGCAGTGAACAGAGATTGTACCACTACACTCCAGCCTGGATGACAGAGAAGTCTCAGTCTCAAAAAAAAGAAAAAAGAAAAAAGAAAAAGAAAAGAAATGTATATCAGATCTTTGTCCAGGGTTCCTGGCACATAGCTTCCAAAACCCTTGGCATTTCCTGAATGATGGGGTTAAGAGGAGTATCATTTTCTATTCGTAATATGTGCCCTTCAACCATACCTGAGTTTATGTTACAAGGTGACTCTTCATGAGCCCCTAGACAGCTTCGGGTTGGAGGCTGGTTGCCAAAGGAATCAACCATGTGATTGATGGATAGGAACTATCAAGTACTCTCTCACCTCCAGGGGAGGAGACAGGGCCTGGAGACGAATTCAATCATCAATTGCTAATGATTTAATCAATCATGCCTATGTATTGCAATCTTCATAAAAACCCCTAAATGATGGGGTTCAGGGAGTTTCTGGGTTGGTGGAAGGTGGTGTACCAGAGAGGGCATGGAAGCTGTGCACCCCACCCCCCATATCTTGCCCTATGCATGTCTTCTACTTGGGCGTTTCTGAGTTATATCCTTTATAATTGCACGTAAACTATTTTTCTGACTTCTATGAGCCACTGTTGTAGCAAATTATTGAACCTGAGAAGGGGGGTGCATGGAGAATCTTGATTTATAGCCTGTCACTCAGCAGTATGGGAGACCCAGGACTTAAGATTGGAATCTAAAGTGGGGGCAGTCCTGTGGGACTGAGCCCTTAACCTGTGGGATCTGCATAATCCTAGGTAGCTAGGGTCAGAATTGAATGGACTTGTAGGACACTAGCTGGTGTCCAGAGAGTTGGAAGCCTGGTTGGTGGGAGAAAAAAAAAACTCTACACATTTAGTGCCAGAAATATATGAGTAAACACAGCCCAGAGTATGTTGACCCCATCACAGCCTTTAGAGACACCTGTTATTATGGTCCATGGCTGTGCTGTTTTCTGTGCTATTTAAAAACAAAAACAAAAGAAAAGAAACCCACTAGTCAGGCATTGGGAAGTATGTATGTCCTGGAGGGAAATTTGTTCCAGCATTTATCAAGGCTATCTTAGCATTTGTTTCTTATCACTGTTCTTTCTTCTGGAGGATTATTTTTTTAGAAAAATTCAGAAGCCTTGACATTTGTATGGATGGATGTGAAAGACAATGGCAGCATTTTAAGTTGCAAATAAAGAAATAAGATATTTGAGTCAAAAGGACAAATATGTTAGTGCTGTTCTCTCTTCTGACCAGTTTGATGATCCTGAATGCCAAGGTTATAAGCTTCCCATTGAAGGCTCTTTGGATCAATTGCCTGGCATGAGAAAAACTGGGATACAGAAATTTATACACTGACTTAGAATAGTGGATTAACAGTGCATCTGCCAAAATTAGCTATCACTTTATTCAGTTGGAAATGAAGCTTGAGGGTATTTCATTCAAGGTTCTGTATTCGTTGTTTTTGTTTTTTATACTTGTAGACATAATGCTTGCATTAAAACTCGACTCTGACAGCTCTCTCTCTTCTCCTGCCTAATTAAAGCTATGGTGAATAATCAACTCTGCCTTTATAAACTAGTATTTGTTTTGCATCTATAAAGTTTCTGTCATTATGATGTGATGGGAAAGATTTGTGTCTCTAATTTGTGTGCATGTGAATGTGAGGTGTGTAGAAGTATGTGTGTACTCTGTTAAGGTATCTTGCTATCTGAATGTCTTGAAAAATTACTAGTAACACTGGCTGCCTAATAAACTCCTTTTCTAGAGGCACCAAGCCACAGTGACATAAGACCAGCTGGCAGGAAGGGACAGCCTCCTTATGTGCTAATGACTGTCCCTGCAGCGTTGGTAGCCTCTGGCTCAAGAAGCAAATTCAACAGCACAGACCCTCCACCTAACATGCCATATTGTGAGGCTAGAAACTTAGTTTACTGCCACCAAAGGCTGGAGCTCCACGTGGAACAAAAGTGAGTCAAAAACAACCAGAGCTGGGTCTGAGTGTCCAGAGCACTGAGGGTAGCAGCTGACATCTGCAGTGGTTTTCCAGATGCTAGGATTACACATCTATATGTGTGCACATTTACACATTGTGGTTTGTATATTTATGACTATGATTCTACTAGTAGCTCTGTAGCGTGTAGCCCAACACACAAGAGATATCAGAATTATCACAAGAATGTCTTTGTTACAAACTTTCCTAGGACTAACCAAATTCTGAGAGAAGCTTAAATCAACCCTTATCAAGAAAGGAGCACCTGGCCTGCTCTACACCAATTTTCCACAGTGTAGGATGGATCCATTAATACATTTTGAAGGGCTGATTCTCCCAGGAAACTCTAAAATGTATGCTTTGAAAGGAAGGATTATAAGAACACAAGATTATTCAATGCATTCCCTGAATAAATATACTGCAATATGTTTTCCCTTCTTTCTGTTCCCAATAACACTGAAATTTAGAAACTTTTTTCACATTTTTCCAGTGTTTATCTTCTTTATTTTGTCCTCTTCAGAATTAAATGGCCTCAAAGAAGTCCACAACTGTTTAACTCAATGTCTTACCCCGTAAGTCAGAGAGAAGTGAAAACTCATTTAAAAAGACATTATTATGTTTCCAAGCACAATACTTAATACAGTTTCTATATCCTGCAAAAGTACATATGGTGCCTATTGCTGCTTTTGGAAATGTTAGTCATTTGATTAATAGAGAGGGCTTTGAGGAAATGGGTCTGGAAATCTTGAGTAGTAATTCCTCCTATCCCAAAGTGAATTCTCTCTAATGATTTATTAACCACTGCAGTTAGCTCAAAATGAGTTCCTGCAGAAACTGGGTAAAATTATATGGGAAATCACTATTCTGTATAAACTAGATAAACTATCCCTGGTTTATGTACATGCCCAAGTAAATTGCACCAAGAAAGCAGCAAAAACTAATAATAATAATGCAACTTACCATTCTTCCAACACGTGATTTTGATTTTCGTATGTTAATCTAAGCAAGATAATCAACAAGCAATCTTTAGAAAATTACACTGAGTTTTCATGTGAGGACATCTAATAATTCATTCTATTGAGAGTATGTAGTTTATCATGTAACTTTCTAAACATTTTCTTAATTATTCACAAATAAAATTTTCCAGGATGAAAAATGCTCTTTTACCCAAACAGTTCTATTTTTTCTAATTTTCTAATTAAGAAAATGAGATTTGATTCCTATGTTTACTAATTGTAAAGAATTGGGGTTTTTTCAGGAGGTTTTGTTTTGTTTTCTTTATACTCTGGGGTGGAAAAAGGTTTAATACATGTTCCTTTACCTTGGAACATATGTACTATATAAACATTTGAGATATATGTGATATATAAAATATATATGTATGTTTATACATATAGATTTTTAAATACTTTATATTATTACTGATTTTATTATTTTATAAATTATTACATGGAAATATTTAGTTAAGTTTAATTATTTTCTTCATATTTTATACTAAGTAAAACCCTGCTATGTAAATATATACCTCCCTCTTTGCAATTGATTTTGGAAAGTTTTATTTCTTTTTTAAAAAACAATTTTATTGGAGGGGGCTAGGGGAGGGACAGCAGGAGGTGGGGATGTTGGGGAGGGATAACATGGGGAGAAATGCCAGATATAGGTGACAGGGGGGATGGAGGCAGCAAACCACCTTGCCATGTATGTACCTATGCAACAACCCTGCATGATCTGCACATGTACCCCAGAACCTAAAGTACAATTTAAAAAAAAATTTATTGAGCTATAATGGAGATCCAAAAATCACATACTTCCTCTATACAATTTGTTTAGTTTGAATATATACACAAGTTATCACCAAAATCAAGGTGATCCATCATCTAAAGAATTAAAAATGGTGTCTACATTTTTGTAACGGAAGTTATTTCGCATGAATGTGTTCTTCTTTTACTGAAAAAAATAAATGTTAACTCCAGACATGTCATTCATGTACTATGGAATTTCATATTGAAAAAATTGTTCTGGTGACATAGATATTGCAAAGAAATATTATAAGCAGGTTTCCTACAGTTCAAATATCATCAAGATGTAATATAAGAAACAGCTATAAATTTTGCTTATCTACAAACTCTTTTAACAAATAAAATGCATTTTCTAGAGAAGGGAAGCTTACATTATTTAATGATATGAATGATAAGGTTCAGAGGTGACAATTCAGTTTTAAGCACACCAAGGCCAGGTTCTGGTTACATTTTCTTAATTCTCTTCCTACGTTGTTAGATCCTTCTAAACGTGGAATATTACAGATAAAGTTTTGTGGCACTAATTGACTGTGTAGCAATCCACTTAAGCTCCCTGGTAGTCAGTTTCTGGCTTGTGCTGAAATGAAGAACCATCTGCTCTCCCAGCTTTCCAAGTGTATTATGATTCATCAAACAAGATCATGAAGGTGAGTCTATTTTGAAAAATCAATAATAAAATAAAATGGATTATTAATAAATGAAGGTCAAGTTGGCCCACTTGGGTCTAAATAAATCTGGCCTGAAGCCTGTTTTGTATGGCCCACAAGCTACAAGTGATCTTTACATTTTTTGTGCCATTAAAAAAAAAAGACAGAGAAATATGCTATAGAAACTATGTGACTTGCTAAAAATCTGTACAACCTGGTTTTTTACAGAAGAAGTTTGCAACCCCTGGCCTAAATACCACAATTAAAAGCAAAACCAAGGTAAATTTCAAAATAGGTTTCCCGTTTCTTTAATTTAAATTAAGGTGTTAAATAAATGCTTATATTTACGGATATTTAAGATTTTAATTTTTAATACTTTGTTGGCATATACTTACATGCAATAAATTGCACATAAAGTATAAGATTGGATGAGTGTAGGGAATCCATGAGCCCCACATCACCCATGGGTACCCCGAGTTCAGTGGTGACAAAGGAATGAGAGAAAGACAGATTAAGAGAAAAAGTGGAACCAGGGGGCCATCACTTTATTACTCTGGTGGAGGCAGTGAAGGCCCTGAGCTCTGATCATCTACTCTATTTATTGGTTACAATCACTTTGATCTACAGGGTACCGGTGGAGTAATGGTGGGGAGAGGGTGATGGAGGAGTGAATCAGTGAGTCGGAAGTAGCAGATGTGTCATCCTAAGGACTGATTACAGTGGCGGCTTGGGAGTTTCACAAAACAAGAACATGTGGTTATCTTTAGCTTATTATCTACGTGCAGCTGATGGAACTTGGGCCTTACAAGGAGCCTACAAGTCTGGCTACATCATAGTGCTACAAAGGGATTTTACGTCCTTGAGCACAATGTTTATGGTAACAGAGCCGAGGTCACCCTGCATCGGAACATGAGGCACGGAGAGGCCTTGCTCCTCAGAGGCCTCCTTCGGCCTTCCACAGTTTGTGGTTCCTTGTTTATATGTTACTCATAACCAATTTATGTAGGCACTCTGTAAGTCCTTTCTCCTTTGCAGCTTTTCCCAACAGATGAGTTTTCCCATGAGGCTATTTTCTCAAAATTTCTGCCACCATTTAAGATTAAAGCATATGAAGCATTTTCCAAGGTTTCCATCTTAATTTTTTTTTTTAAGTCAGGTATACTTTATTCATTCATCCACTTCAAAGTACAAGTGGAGTTTCCTATAGGGTGTGAGAGATTTAATATATAATCACATGTAGTTATACTAAGTTCCATTATACAGAGTTCTAATTGTTTCCTATCGTATTAGTCATTGTGGTTTTTCCATTAAAAGTAATGCCAAAAGCTGCAGTTAATTTTGCAGCGACCTAATACTTACAACCATGTCATCATGGCTCACGGGGCAGGGTCGGGGCATCTCTGGGATCTGCCTGGCATCCACCTTTCCAGCCTCAGCTCCTCCTAAGTTTTCTTGCTGTCCAGGGAAACTAAGCTTGTTCATACCTCAGGCTTTTGCTCTTCCTCTTTACCCTGATCTTTATGTGGCTGGCTTCTTTTTCATCATTCCATTCTCAGTTCAAAAGTTACTGGCCACCATGACGGAAAAAGCCTTCCTGTCACCTTTTATGAAATCACCCAGTTTTATTTCTTCATAGCATTTTTCATTATCTAAAATTATTAATAATAATAATGAATTAATAATTAATTACTTAAATATTTATTAATGTCTATCTCCAGCCGTTCTCCCTAACGTCTTGAATAGAAGCCTCCTAACAGAAGTACTTTTCTGTCTTGTCACTCTTTATGCCAGCATTTAAATCAGTGCCTGATGCACAGGGAAAATAGGATTGAGGGAGACACTTCATTCAGGGAACATGGTCAACTTGTAAAGCATTAAATTATCTTAGAGACACTTTCATCACTATTTTCTCCATCTATGCTCCATGACACAAGCAAGAAACAGACTTGTCTTACATCAAACCACTGAGAATAAGATACGCCTGGCAGTGTTACTCTAGCTGATCCAGGTGGCTACAAATTACTTTGGGACCTACAGAAGGGAGGTATCCCTAGAATGACCTCAGCCTCCCTTAAAGTGCCTGCCTGAGAAAGCTCAGTGCTGCCAGGAGAATTTGTTATTTGTTTTAACCAAAACCTGACAATAGGTAGACAGGTCCCTTGGAGCAGTAACTTTATTTTTTAAATTTTTTTAAATAGACACATTAAAATTATACATATTTATGGAGTACAATTTGAAGTTTCAATACATATCTATGTTGTATAGCAGTTACTTTAGAAAGTTTGCAATTTTAAATACTTTCTCTGACTTTTGAGGTATAAATCTACTACATAAAATGGTTTTACTCAGGGAGCTGAGAGCCATCTGTTTGAAACTCTTGGTTTTGCTTCCAATTCCTGTGGGAATATAAGGGTCTAACTTAGGTAGGCACCTTGTTCTAATTTACACCACGGCTGCTATCTTAAAGATAAGAGAACTTTGTTTCTCCTCTGAACAAGAAGGAATGAACAAACTAAGATGGCCTGGTCATGTTAATTACCCCACTCTCTTCTTGCTTCTTGTAAATTTCCACTTCCCTAACTCTGCTCAAGGACCCACCATTCCCCCACTCCCAACTCTCTCGCTCTCCCTTAACATGCTCATTTCCTGTACAAATCAACTTTTTATGCACTTATTGGCCATTCATATATCTTCTTTTGTGAAGTGCCTGTTCAGTTGCCTTCTTCTTATGGGGTTGTAAGATTCTTTATATTTTCTGAATACAAGTTTTGTTTTTTGTTTGTTTGATTTGGTTTGGTGGTGGTGGTGTGGTGGTGTTTGTTTGTTTTTTATTTTTTATTTTTGAGACAGGGTCATTCTGTCACTCAGGCTGGAGTGCAGTTTCGAAATCACAGCTAACTGCAGCTCTACCTCCTGGGCTCAATGGATCCTCCCACCTCAGCCTCCTGAGTAGATGGACTACAATAGTATGCCAACACACCCTGTTAGGGTTTTTTTGTTTTTTGTGGGTTTTTTTATTTTTTGTAGGGATGGGGTTTCACCATGTTGCCCAGGCGGGTCTGGAAATCCTGGGCTCAAGTGATCTGCCCACCTCAGCCTTCCAGAGTGCCAGGATTACAGGTGTGAACTACTGCACCTGGTCACAAGTCCTTTTTTATACACACACACACCAGATAATTTCTGCTAGTCTGTGGCAAAGCTTTCATTTCCTTCATGGAGTCTTGATGGGCACATGTTTTTAATTTTGGTGAAGTTTAATGTATACATTTTTCTTTCATGGATTTCTATTAGGGTTCCCCAAAGAAATAGAACCAACTAGATGTGTGTTTTGGGGGGTGGGGTTGGAGAGAGAGAGAGAGAGAAAAAGAGAGGGATTTTAAAGAATTGGTTCACATGACTGTAGAGGTTTGATGAGTCTCAAATCTGATGGGGTGGGCTGGCAGGCTGGAGACTCAGGGTAGAACTGCTGTTCAAGTGCAACTCTGGGGGGCAGAATTCTCTCTTATTCAGGAGAAGTCAGCCTTTTGTTCTGTTCAGTCCTTCAACTAATTGAATTGGGTCCACCCACACTATGGAGGGTAATTAAAGTTCTTTGATTTAAATGTTAATCTTTTCCAAGAAACATCTTTACAGAAACATCCAGAATAATCTCTGACCAAATATCAGCACTGTGGCCCAGCCAAGAGGACACGTAAAGTTATCACAGGTTTGAACTTCATGTGTCCTATTTAATAAATCTCCTTACCTCAACATCTTAAGATTTTTCTCTTATGTTTTCTTCTGAAACTTTTATATATTTAGCTTGTAAATTTAAGTCTTTAATCTATTTCAAGATAATTCCAAGTAAATGTGTGGTGTGACATAAGAGCTAAAATATATGTTATTCCATATGAATAGCCAGCTGCTTCAGCACCATTTGTTAAGAAGATTACCCTCTGCCCCATTGAATTGCCTTGACACCCTTGTCAAAAATCTATGAGATACTATGCAGCCATAAAAAGGAATCAGATCATGTGCTTTGCAGAGACATGGATGGAGCTGGAAGCCATTATCCTCAGCAAACTAACACAGGAACAGAAAACCAAACACCTCATGTTCTCACTTATAAGTGGGAGCTTAACAATAAGGACACATGAACACATGGACACAGAGAGGGGGAACAATACACACTGGGGCCTAGTGGGGGAGGTAGAGCATCAGGGTAAATAGCTAATGTACGCTGGGCTTAATACCTAGGTGATGGGTTAATAGGTACAGCAAACCACCATGGCACAAGTTTACCTATGTACCAAACCTGCACATCCTGCACATGTAGAACATAAAATAAAATATTTTTTTAAAATGAATGAGCTATAATGTGTGGCTCTTTTTCTGTGCTCTCCATTATTCCATTGATCTATATTTTTATTTTTATGACAATAATCACTATCCTGCTTTCCGTAGCTTTATATTCTTAAATGTAGATCATATAAGTCATCTACTTTGCTTTTTACTATTCCAAATTGTATTGGCTCTTCTAGACCCTCTGCATTTCTACATAAATTTGAGAATCAGCCTGATGCTGCCAGAATTTGGAAGGGTATTCTCCTTCTTCCTACTCTCTTTACTCCTCTAGCAAGTTGAAGACTGCATATTCATTAGCTGGGTCAAAACACTAAAAGTAATCTTGAGTAAAGCAGAAAAATGCTGACTGGAGATGTGAAGTATTACCATTAGGCTCCAGGCTCCTAAACCTGAAGCCACCCGAGAATATACTTCAGTTCTCTGATCGTCTATAATTGTGCTACCATCGTTGACTCATCAACAATCAGAAAACTGATTTTAGAAGTGATTTGAAATATTGAATTGCACATGACTGATTTGATCTCTCTGCCCCTTTTTATTCCTAATTTCTTTTCTTCTAAGACAGGATCTTGCTCTGTCACCCACACTGGAGTGCAGTGGTGCAATCGTGGCTCACTGCAGCCTCAACCCCCAGGCTCAAGCAATTTTCCCCATCTCAGCCTCTGAAGTAGCTGGGACTATAGGGGTGCATCACCACACCTGGCTAATCAAATTATATCATTCTCCTGCTAAAACTCCTTCAAAAATTATTCTTCCTTCTTTCCTTGTCTTCCTCCTCTTCCTTCTACTATGTAATACTACCTGTCAAAACCCAACTATCCTTTTTTTTTTTTTTTTTTAAGAAAAGTTCCTAACTTCCATTTATTCTATTCCAGAAAGGGAGAATTATCCCTTCTGCAGCATGGACTTCAGTGGATTGTTCACATCCATTTTCCTGGTTGTCTCCCCCATTGAGTCTCCGAACTGTTTGATGACAAAATCTAGCTTTGAATAAACTCTGTAACCCCAGTACCTAGCACAGAGCTTCGCTAAACCGATATACAATAAATGTTTGCTGGGCTGAAATCAACAAACTTATGGCATTAATTGGCCAGACAAGATCATCTAGGAAAATGCTAACTGGAGAAGTGAAACATTACCGTTAGGCTCCAGGGTCCTAAACCTGAAGTCCACCCGAGAATATACTTCAATACCCTGATCACCTACAACAATGTGTTACCATTGTTGACTCATCAATGAGTCCTTGCATACCAGGAGGGAAGTTCTCCAGACCCATAAATTAACTTTCTCAGCTGAAAAAACAAAACGATAAAATATTGAATCACAAGAAGCAAAATTCACTAGGAAAAATTTCTAGTTCAAGAGAATTGAGGAACAAAGACCAACTATGTGTCAAGTGGCCACAAGAATTGCACTTCCCAACTAAAAAAATCACATAGAATGATGGTGATTTTTAGAATGATGCCTAGGATATTAAAGTCCTACTTTCCTAGTGTCTAGGAAAATTAAGAAAGTGAGACTTCTAGTAAGAACACGTGGAAATGGAGGGGAACAACACATACTGGAGCCTGGGGTCGAGGTGAACACAGGGAGGGAGAGCATCAGGACCAACAGCTAATGCATACAGGGCTTAATCCCTAGGTGATGGGTTGATAGGTGCAGCAAACCACCACGGCACACGTTTACCTGCGTAACAAACATACATGTTATGCACATGCATCCTGGAACTTAAAATAAAATCAAATTTTAAAAAAAGAAAATGAGAGTTCTTGAATCCTAGTGTGGATTTTAGGGTAGAAGTAGAGAGCGGCAGAAAGCAACCTAAAAGACTTGGAAGCAAAACATAGGCGATCTTTAAAAAGCTTAACATGTATACAAAGACAGGTCAAAGTGAATTAGTTGAATAACAGACAGTTGCACCTATAATCAGTCTAACTAACAAGTTTGTCTTCCCAGGATCTGCACACAATAAAGTAAAGTAGCCTTTGCTCTCTTGTCAGCTGACCACACTCACATTTGGCTGAAGAGTGACAGCCAAGGAGAGGCACAGGGAGGAATACGAGAGAGAGAGACCTTAGGGACATGATAGTTAATACAGACGCTATGGAGGTCTTGGATGGAGGCCACAGGAAGTTAATAGTGAAGAGGCGCTTTCTGTTGGTGGTATCTAGAGCCCGTCTCATCACATAAACACCTCAAGTGCATTAAATACTGGCACTACATGAAAGCACTAGCTTCATTACTTCAAATAATTTGAAAATAGGGAAAGTAAGTGACTTCTGGGAAGAAATCCAAAAAGTATATTTCAAAGGCAGTTCTATTTGTTCAAATCATACCCTTAGATATTTCAGAAAAGGAAAATCAACAATAAACCTTGTAAAAAAAAATACTTGCAAAGATCTGAGTCACTCAAATGTAGATAATGTTTAAGGTTTTCCTCACTGAATGATAGGTGAATGTTCAGTACAGCAGAGTCATTCTGAGGAAAATGCATTCAATGTTAATTATAAAATAATAGAATTCTCTTCAATATATGCCTATTGACTGTCAGCATGTACAGGTGAAATGTCCCTGAACTGAAATACTTTAGATTGAGGTTTTGTACCAGTTCCCCAGATAGAGAGCAAACTGCTGAAGAAGGACAAAAAATACAAACCCCTCCCCCACTCCCATTCTTACCTAATCCCTGCAAAAGTCACTTTCACATTTATTATCTTAATAATTTGAGAATAATAAAATTCAAAATCTTGGAATAACGGTTCTTAATAAATAATAACAGAAAACCTTAGAGGGTAGGTATTAATAGCTCCATTTTAGTGATTAGAAAATTAATTTCAGGTAAGTTCATTGATTTCTCAAGGTCACACAGCTAATGGCAAAGAACACAAGGACTTAGAACACAAGTCTAATTTCCAAGCCATGTTTTACACAATATACTATCTGTCTTAATTACTGCCTTATCCATCCAGCCATTCATTAAAACTTGCTGAACACCTACTATATTCCAGGCATTATGTCAGGAGCTAGAGATATAAAAGTAAGATAAAATCCTTGCCCCTAGAATGCTCACAGTCTAAAAGGAAGACGACATGTAAATAAATATAAACTCTGTGTCACTAGCTGTTACCCACATTTACAAAGACCAGAACAAAGTGACCTGCAAAGATATTTCCAGAGATCATCAAGTATTCTTAAGGCTCCTGCAAGTCTCATGAATGAGTCTGACTCGCTCCTGCAAATTTAAGAAATAGTGGCCAATGTTCTGTAATAATAAAAGATATTATTTGACCTGCCTGGCTTTAATCTACCCAGTTATTAGACTTTTAATTAGACTTTTTTGCTAGCTAATATCACCTAAAAATTTAGATTTTGAGATTTCTTAAAAATGTAGAAGATACTGGCCCCACATTCCTACATGGCAGTAATAGACTGGAACTGAGGGGTCATTGTCCTTTGTAAACAAGGTAGATGGTTTCCAGTTTATCAACAACCTACTTCTGTCTCGTTTCACTAACTTAACCTACTTTATTCATTTACTTTACCTTTTCTGGCCATCGGCCAAATGTTCTTCTACTCCAGCTCTGATCTTCTTAACTAGTTACCACTGCGCTAAGCCCTGTATTAACTCTTAGTGAATCTGCTGAGTCCAGCAGGAGAATCCTTATGCAAGAGAATCTTGGGAAAATTCTCATGGTCAAATAGAGAGACTCTAATTTTCGTGCCATGCTCTCTAGGAGAAATGCAAAATAGTACTGTTTTTGGAAAAACAAAACCAAAAACCTTTCACTTTTTAATTTACTTCCCATAAGATTCTACTATAGATCCATGAATCTGAATGTAAGTGTATCAGTCAGGGTCTAGTCAGAAAACAGAAGCCACATTAGTTATTTTAACAGAAAGAATTTAATATAGGGAATTGATTAAGATATTAGAGGACAAAAAGGCAAAGGGGGCACCAACATAATTCAAGAAAGTAACTGCAGAAAAAAAGCCATTGTCCCTAGGGCTAGGGAACAAAGAAGAAAGGTTGGTATTTTTCCAACCCAGGTGCTTGGAAATGGAGACCTGCAAAGCTGAGATTGGACATTTGAAGTGCCACCCAGCTGCCACTGGTACCTCTGAGGAGGACTGATAACCAACTGCTGTACCTGGGTGGTGCTATTATTTAGGCACAGAACAGAGAGCAAATAGAATGGAGCAAGTTCTTTCTTTCTCTTGTTGCCCTCCATCTCCTTCTAGTACTTCCTACTAGGAGAGCAGAATCCCAGCCCCAGTATCACAAAGAGAAGTACAAAAGGCATTGATTTGGAGTTGAGGGCTAAGAGCTTAATAATGGCACACAAACATAAGGTAGTCCTCAAATTGCCCTGTTTGGTAACAACAAAGACTTTCTAATAGAACACAGTCATTATGGCTTTTTCTTCCCTCAAGTTGAGTTCTCCTTCCAGAATGGTCCTCAGCCCCTTATACAAACACGTTTCTGGAAATTTGCTGGCTCCATAAGATTATCAGACACAGCTGACTCCCAGAGTATAAAGAACTGAATCAGGCTGAAGACCTTGTTACATAAATCATTATATTAATGTGTGATCAATACGAATTGAGAGTTGACACAGCACGCAGCAGTGAAGAATTCAAACAGGAGGTGACCATTGATGAGCAACTCAAAGTATGATTGGGAATTTACCAGGAAAAGGGGGAATCAGTCTTGTGGATAAATAAAGCCGTCCCTGCAATGTTGGAGGCCTGAGGAGAAAGGCGTGCCTGGGGAATCATAAAATTATTGGGCCTGGTCAGAGCACGGGGTAAATATAAATACCAGGCAGCAGATGGCACATGAAACCCCAGAGACTCCTTCTCCACCCTCCCATCCCAACAATCACCAAGTCCTGAAGATTTTGCCTATTCTGAAAAATATCTTAGATTTGTTTTCTCCCGTCGATTCCTTCTTGTCACTGCCTCACATAAGCCCACATCAAACCTCACCCAGGCTAACAAGCCCCTATATAGCACGTACCAATTCCATCCCTCCCCTCCACACTGCTGCCCAAGTGATCTTTCTCAACACAACAGGAGCAAGTCTCTACTTTACCAAAAACCCTTTGCAAGCTTCCCATCTCCTATACGTAAAGCCTAAAATTTTCAAGCATGTCCTACAAGAGACCTCCAAAATCTAATCCCTGCCCATCCTTTTCACCTGATCACCTTTACTCCTACCTCCCACTTTATATTCCAAGAAGGATGTATGACTGCATTGCTCCCGGCAGACATCAAGCAGCTGTACACTGCCTTGCCTTTGAATGTGCCTGAAATGCTCTCTCAGCCTCTCCCCTGTCTGCCTCCTGGTCCTCTTGCAAAACCCCTCTTCAATGGCACCACCTCAAGGAATCTGTCCTGACACCACCTGTAGAATGAATCACCCCTCTCCGGAGCTATTTCTGTGGCTTCTAATGTCATACTTACCATGCACATCATAATCATTAGCTTTAATTCTATCTTCAGTGATAGACAATGAGCTCTGGAGAAAATAATTCATATACATTTTCATTCTTAGTATATTTTATGCTTGACAATGGTTGACATTCAGTAAAGTCAGAATATTGTGAAATGTCCTGTGTGCCAAGTTAAGAAGATTTTGGCTTTTTTCCTATAGAAATTTATTATTATTTTTTCTCTCTCTCTCCTCCTTTCCCACCCCCTTGCTCCTTTATCCAAATAGAATGATAAACATATAGAGACTTTCCATAAGAAAAAAAACTAGTCTAAAATGCAAATGTTTATTCATGTGCATTTTAGAGTGTTTCATAATTTACTCAATACTTCCACATGCTTTTAAAAATTCCTATTATGTGGCTCTTTTCTGAAATCTTTTCGCCTCCCATATTTATTTCTCTTCTGCATAGCCCTATCCAGTTTTGCCATTAGTTCCTACCATCTTCTCTCAAAACTCCCAGGTACTCCTTTTTTCTCCTTCCCAAGAAGTTCACAGAAACTTCTCATTTTCCTTGAAGTCTCAGGCCTCTTTCACAGTTGTAGGGCCCTCCTTGGTTGGCCCTAGTACAGAGTTCTTGCCTGTAGGGACAGGAATGCACACAAGACACCTGCAGACAGAACCCTTGCTCAACGATGCCCTCCTTTTGTGCTGCACCCTTTCAGGGCCTCAGCCCTCCAAAAGACTGCAGCACCATCTTAAAAAGGGGCTGCCAGTAGGGAATCCAAAGAACAGAACATTTTTGACAATGGAGGTAAATATTTTTAAAGATCTTTAAAGCATAACTTGCATTTAATGAGAAAGGGTCAGGGGCACATTCATGTTAATGGCCCAGATAAATCACCTTTTTCAAGAGGAGATCATGTGTGCATTTGTGAAGAGGCACTAACATTTTCCAATCTTTTAGTGGAGTACAGAAAAAAATTCTGCAGGTAAAAAGTAGAGATCATGGGCTTTCACCTCCCTAGGGGTTTGTGTAAGCCATGATAACTCTAGGGTTTCCATTTTAGCCAGGTGTTCCTGTATTTCATATTTATATTCATTTGTGGGCTTCCTACTTCCAAAAAATACATTTAAATAGGGCTATTTTCATTATGCCCAGCTGTCTGCTTAACTTCAGTCTTGTTCTCATATATGACCACTGAACTTCAGACTGGTATTTACTTTTTCTTAAAAAAAATAACAATTACAAAGTAATTCATGGGTAAAGTAAAACAAATCAGAGGTGTATAAAGAAAAAGTTAAAATCTGCTTCTTACCCACTCCAACCCCTAAGGTAATTGGTGTTAATGGTTTGATGCTATCCTTCAACACCTATGGTTACAGGGAGTGAAAGGTATGGCCACTTTGGAAGACAATTTGGTAACATCCATAAAATCTGAATTGCACAAATTCTTTGATTCAGCAATTATATATCTCAAAATTTGTCTTACAGGTATGACCAAACGCACAGGATATTCTTCGTAGTATTTTTTATAGTAGCAACAGTTTAGAAACAGCCTAAAGTCTGATTAAAGGTGCATATCAGGTATAGGATACTATATAACTCTAAAACATAATAGATAAAGAAAAACCATATCCAGAATGAGTATGACACATTGCTGTTATTAATACACACACATATATGTTCATTCTATACTACACACATATGTGGAATAGGTGGATGTATACACACACACACGTGTGTGTCTATTTGTTCACTGTATACTTGATATATAGAGGCTATTTCTGGGAAGATAACCAAGAAAATTCTCCATCGTAGCTGCCCTAATAAAGTCTGGGGGACTATTCATTTAGAATAAGAGGGGGGCAGCCAGGCGCAGTGGCTCACACCTGTAATCCCAACACTTTGGGAGGCCGAGGTGGGTGAATCACGAGGTCAGGAGATTGAGACCATTCTGGCCAACACGGTATAACCCATCTCTACTAAATACAAAAAATTAGCCAGGTGTGGTGGTGTGCACCTATAGTCCCAGCTACTTGGGAGGCTGAGGCAGGAGAATCACTTGAACCCAGGAGGCAGAGGTTGCAGTGAGCTGAGATTGCGCCACTGCACTCCAGCCTGGGCAACAGAGCAAGACTCCATCTCAAAAAATAAAAATAAAAGAGGGGAGGCTTGCATTATTATATGATACTTTTTATTATTATATGAATTATTGAATTATTATATGAATTATTCATTATTATATGAATTATATATGAATTCATAATTTTATGAATTATTCATTATATGAATCTTTTTAGATTTCATTTTTTAACATGTGAATGTAGTCTTTCTTTCAATAAGAGAAAAATAGTGAGAAAAAATGTGCCAATCTGAGGGATGAAAATTATACTGATCGTTGGGCTTTCAATTTCTCTGGGTTGGCTGGGTGCAGGGGCTCACGCCTGTAATCCTAGCACTTTGGGAGGTCAAGGCAGGCGGATTACTTGAGGTCAGGAGTTCAAGACCAGCATGGCCAACATGGTGAAACCCTGTCTCTACCAAAAATACAAAATTAGCTGGGCTTGGTGGCAGGCACCTGTAATCCTAGGAGAATCGCTTGAACCCAGGAGGCAGAGGTTCCAGTGAGCCAAGGTGGCGCCAGTGCACTCCAGCATGGGCAACTGAGCAAGACTTCATCTCAAAGAATACATATATATATATATATATATATACACACACACACACACACACACATACACAAAATAAATTTTCCTGGGTAAAAGTGAGACAACATATGACACATATGAAACTTTCTCCATATGTATGATGGTTATTTGCACTCCTTCATTGAAATGCCTATTAATATCCTTTGCCCATGTATTACATTAAGTTCCATATTAAGTTTTGTAGCTTTCTGAATATAGGAAATATTACCCCTTATCATATGTATTAAATATTTTTCCCAATTTTTTTTGTTTTATATTGCTGAAAATGATTTTTGTCATTCAAAAATTTTTTATTATTTTTTTAATTATTTTTTTCTCTCTCTCTCCTCCTTTCCCACCCCCTTGCTCCTTTATCCAAATAGAATGATAAACATATAGAGATTTTCCATAAGAAAAAAAACTAGTCTAAAATGCAAATGTTTATTCATGTGCATTTTAGAGTGTTTCATAATTTACTCAATACTTTCACATGCTTTTAAAAATTCCTATTATGTGGCTCTTTTCTGAAATCTTTTCGCATCCCATTTTTATTGTGGTTTTAGCAATACCACATTTGAGGCAGGGAAGTTTTTTGTAATGTAGGTAAATTATTCCATCTGTTTCTTTTTTTTTTTTTTTTTTTTTTTTTTTTTGAGACAGAGTCTTGCTCTGTTGCCAGGCGCCAGGCTGGAGTGCAGTGGCGCAATCTCGGCTCACTGTAACTTCCGCCTCCCGGGTTCAAGCAATCCTCCTGCCTCAGCCTCCCGGGTAGCTGGGACTACAGGCACACGCCACCATGCCCAGCTAATTGTTTTTTGTATTTTTTAGTAGAGACGGGGTTTCACCATGTTGACCAGGATGGTCTCGATCTCTTGACCTCGTGATCCGCCCGCCTCGGCCTCCCAAAGTGCTGGGATTACAGGCTTGAGCCACCGTGCCCGGCCCTTGAGCCACCGTGCCCAGCCCTCCATCTGTTTCTTTATGGTTTCCCCTCTTGCTTAAGAAGTCATTTTTCAACCAAGTTTTTAAAATGCTACTTTTAACATTTAGGTCTTTAATCCATCCAGAATTTATTTTTAAAGTATATGATTCAACCATTTTCTTTTAAATGTAAAACTAGTGCCATTTTGTAAAAGCCTTTCTCCCCAGGGAATTGAAATGCCAATTATCATACATTAGTTTTCCATACGTGTAATTAATGTTTCTTTGCTCTCTCAGATTCATTACCTGCCCACTCCAGCATCCCAGAGCCAAGCCCCCTTGTTTCCTGACTTAAAATCGGCTTTGACCAACAGGAGGCGCGAGCAGGTGATCAGAGTTCGGAAAGACAAAGGGGTTCGAATATTTCTTCCCTCATGCCTTCCTTGCTGAGTCACCAAAGTGCTTCAACCCCCTCGTTAGTTTCTATAACTCTGCCTAAATTCTGCAAAGAGACACTCCTCTAAATTCTCTTCTAAGTCTCATATTTGTGTGCATCTTTTTTAGACTCACTGTCCTTTCTTGTTCCTATTTTATAAAATGTGACTATGGCAGTTTGAATGTATTTTAACACCTACTCAGTTTGCTATCTGGTTGTTCAAATGCCTCAATAGTCTGCCCTTTCAATGTTTTCTTGGAGATTTCAACACGTTCGTTTTTCCACATGAAACAATTAATCCGGTCAGTTCCAAAAAGTAAGAATTATCATTAATATTGCATTAAACATGAATATCGTCATTTTTATGATGCAGGTTTTCTCATTATTGAACATGGTACTGCGCAGTATGTTCAAATGCTTATTATAAACCTTAATTCAATATGCACAAAACAGGTCAAACCAATTATTGCCCTTTCAAAGTTTGGCTTTATTTTTAAATTCCCTCTAACTTAATCACATTCACAGTTACCCATGCTCAAAACCTAATGTCATTTTCATTTACTCTGTTGTGCCTCACATCCAAATGGTTGCCAAGTCCTGTTATTATTAAGTGAAAAATATCTCTCAAATTATTTCCTCACCTTCTCAGAACTGCAGACCCAAGTTCTCATCTCTTCAATGAATCATCACTTACATTCCTCAATTAGCTCCAATCTCCAGCCCTCCTTAAATCTATTTTCACACAGCTTCCCAAATTAGAAATTTAAAATACAGATGTGAAAATGGCTACTGAAACCTTCAAAAGTTTTAATGTAATAAAGTCAAAACATTTTTCATATTCCTGCTCCATCTACCTTTTTTTCCATTTACAACGCACTCCACCAAAATACAGACACACACGACACACTCACTCTCTCCCCATGCTTTACCCACATGGGCTCACTTGTAGTTTCCCAGACATGCTATTTCGTTTGTGTCTTTGAAAATGCTCTAGTCCTGTCCTGTCCAGAATGGTGGCTACCAAGCACATGCGGCTACTGAGTGTTTGAAACATGGTTGGCGCAAACTGAGATGTGATGTGCATGTGAAATGAACACCGGATTTCCAATAGTTGTACCAAGTTTATTGTCAAATACCTCATTAATGTTTTATGAAAAATTATCGCTTGATGAAATTATAATAAAATGGATATGTTGAGTTAAAATGTATTATTAAAATTAATGCCATTTGTTTCTTTTTACTGTTTTAATATGGCTACTAGAAAATATGAAATTCCTGTGTGTCTCACATTACATTTCTATCAAACAGCCTGGTCTGTTTTTGTCCATCTGGCGGAATCTAATTTGTACTGAAACCCTGTTTCAAATGCCACCTCCTCTGTGACATCTTCGCAGTTCCCTCACTCTAGGTGATATTGATCATTTCTGCCTGTGCCCCCAGAGCATTTTGCATAGACCTCTATCATGGTACTTACCTTATTATAATATCATTATTTGTTTATGTATCTGTCTTTAGCAATTTTGTTTTGTATTTTTGTGTCCTTTGTTTCCTTAGTATTCAAGCTTACTTAGTGCTCAGTTTGTGGTGATTAACTGGGAGGGAGACATAGTTCTTCCAAAAATAGACTAAGAATAATCACTAAAGTAATCACAAATTTTACCCCTAAGCTTATTGTAAACAAGACAGTAAAGGAAAATGTCACTTTATACAACTCTAATAAGAGAAAGCTTTCAGTTTGTCAGGAGGCCAAACTTTCCCCAGCACTGACTCCAGGAGAGAATATTGCATGAAACCTCATATAAGACATTGAACCACATAGTATGTCAGGTCTTTAATCAAGGGTCTACAGATGATACAGAAATATTCCTTATTTGGCCATTTTTTATATCGACCAATACTACAAGCACACAATATAATATTACAGTACAGCTCAAAGCAAGCATTTTATAGAGTAGATTAAGGCAGTTCAAACTGAGCTCTCTGGTGATCCCACTTGATGAAAGGAAAGAATCCAGAGAATACAGTCACATTTTTATTTAGTGTGACCATCTTTGTCTTTTAGCTGGAATGTTTATTCTATTTCTATTTATTAACATTATTGATATTGCTGGGTTCAGATCTCTCAGTTTCCTATTTGTCCTGTTTGCTTTTTGTCCCTTTATTCATCAATTCACTTCTTCTTTTGGATTAATCATCTATTTTATTATCCCATTTTTCTCCTATATTAGCTTTTTAGTTAGTATTCTATTATCTTTCTTTTTTAATCACCCTATTAACAAAATTTAAAAATTGTTTTAAGATACATGTTGTTAACAAAAGAAAATAAATATAAGGACACAAAAATTCAGAGAAAAGGAATTGGAAAAGATATAATAAGTGCATACTAACCAGAAAAAAGCTGGTGCAGTTATATTAATATCATATGAATATAATTTTAAGATAAAAATATTATATAATGACAATGAAATAACTTATCTAAACATATAGCAATCTTGAGCATGTAGTTACCTAACTATATGGCTAAAATATATGTTAAAATATTGACAAAATTATAATAAAGAAAATTACAAATTCATAATTATAATGTATGAGTTTAACTTCCCTCTCTCACTAGTTTATAAAGCAAACACAAAGCAGTAAGAATACTAAGAATTCAACAAAATAATAATGAAGCTAATGGAAATACGTTAGTCCTGAACATAACAATTTTTCAAACATATAAAATATTTATAAAACCTGACCTTATACTAAGTCATAAAGCAAATCTCAGAATTACCAAAAAATCAGCATAATACTTAACCACATTGTCTTCTCACAATTCAGTAAAAATAGACTATGTTAGTAAAAAGATAACTTCCCCCAAATACCTACATTCAGAAATTTAAAAATATGATTGTAATGAGTTTATGGATCAAGGAATAAATCAAAATGGCAATTGGAAAATGTAAAACTGAACATGAAAATATTATACTATGGTAAAACCTAAGGCATGCAACTAAAATAGTAGTTAGAAAGACGTCTACACTCTTAAATGCATAGATTAGAAAAGACAAGTGACTGGAAATTAATGCTTTCAACACAGGAAGTAAAACACACACACACACACACAAAAGAGTATAGCCACCAAAAGTACAAGAAAGAAAATAATAAAGCATAGCAATAATTGAAATAGAAAACAAAGAAACACTAGAGGATCACCAGAACCAAAAGCAGGTAATTTTTGTAAAGCTAATAAAACAGAAACAAACAAAAAAATCCCAGGAAGTTGGATCAGGAGACCAAAAAAAAAAGTAGCGCAAATATATTATATCAGGAATTTCAAAAAAGGGTCCATAGACTTTTTCTTTTAATCATATGCATTTTTTAATTTTATTTTTTGTTGTTGTTGTTGTTTTTGAGACAGTCTCACTCTGTCGCCCAGGCTGGAGTGCAGTGTGGCAAGCTCAGCTCACTGCAACCTCCACCTTCCGGGTTCAAGTGATTCTCCTGCCTCAGCCTCCCAAGTAGCTGGGTTACAGGTGCCCACCACCATGCCCAGCTAATTTTTGTATTTTTAGTAGAGACAGGGTTTCACCATGTTGGCAAGGATGGTCTCAATCTCTTGACCTTGTGATCTGCCCACCTTGGCCTCCCAAAGTGCTGGGATTACAGGCGTGAGCCACTGCGCCCCGCCAATCATATGCGTTAGTTTTAACTGTTTTGGTCATAAAGGATCAAAACCCCAGCATAAACTGGCTTAAATAAATATTAAATTTATTACAGAAGAGTGCAGAGATGGGTATGGCTTTAGGTGTAGACTAACCAAGAGTTTAAATTCAACCCTATTTCTCTCAGTCTTCCAAGTCTACTCTCCTTCGTATTAGTTCTATTACCAAACACACTATCCCCCTGAAAGGCAACACAGCTAAAGCCAATATCTTCATAACTACGATCTGGAGCAAAAAGGGAAAGGACTGCCTTCGCAGGGTCTCGGTAGATGTACCATTGCATCTTGTTGGCTCTGATTGGCTCATGAGCCAATCTCTAATCCAGTCACTGTGGCCCAGGGAATGTGATGTGCAGATTTGCTGAGTTTGAATCACTTCTCTGCTGGAGCAGGGAATGGAGTTAACACCTTTGGTAGCACATTAACCAAAATCACAGTGCAGTTATAGAAGAATAGTGAATGGCTGCTCTAGGGCGCAAATAACGGATGTACATGTCAACATGACTTCAGTCAAATGTTTTATTTTAAACAGAGCTCCAACCCTATGAGCTCACCAAGATGAATTAATTCCCAAATGTCCCCCTGCGTAACTAAATTTGGTCTGTTGAATAAAATGATTCAATACTATACTTTACCTAAATTCAATAGGCCATTTGCCAGAAGGAACTATTTGGGTTTGGGCAAATTTGGTACTGATTTGTTCTTTTTAACAGCTATTTGCCAGCAGATTCAAGAATTTCCTAAAGTCAATTCCTAAATCACTTTGCTATTTTCAGGTAGGTCTTTAATAAACAGAATCTTTTGACTTAAAAACAGCATAGTACTCTGTATAAAGTATGCTTTTTGTTCATTTAGTCAAGAAATACTCATTGAGAGTATGTTCCAGGCATTTCATTTATAGTTGGGGGAACTAAAGCCAACGACAAAGACCCCGAATGCTGCCCTCATGGAGTTGACAGTAGTGAGCCTAAGAGTAGAGTAAATTTTCAAGTGTTCAAGTGCATGAGTTACTAAATGCCCTTTTTAAAGCATTTCAGGCTGCGGATTTCACAGGTCATTAATCTGGCCAAACGAGAAGAACATTTTGTTCTTGTGGGAAAGTTCTCTGGTCACTGGGGAACATGTCACTAGCATTTAGACAGGGCTTTTGATGGAAGAATAAGTGGAACTGGAATAATTTGTCAAGCCTGTAGTCTAGACCCCATCCCCCCTCTCAACTGCAATTTGGTGGACTTTCAGGAGTAGGCAGCTTGGAGGAAGAGAATAGAGTTTAAAAGAAAGAAGAAAGGGCCAGAAGCATAAAAAAGGAAACAAGTCAGGGAAGGGTGGGTGGAGGAAAAAATGAAGAAAAGAGGAGGTGATACAGGTTAAATTGTGCCCCCTGGGACACTAATAAATATTTGTCTATTGCTTGCTATTAGCATCTTTCCCAGACTCATTTAGAGTCTGGGAAAGATGCCTGCTTTGAATGAGTCAGTGAGTATTTCAAATGATCTTCAAAATTTTTGAACAAAAACACTATTGACTAAAGACTCAGAAAACTAATTTTATGCCATCCTGACTTAATTATGGCAAAGAATAATTGACTCCATATAAAATTTCATGTTATATTCATGTCATACCTCTCAAGTAAAACATTCAGTTTAGATTTCTCTTACATACTTGGCTAACAAGAAAATATTTGATTGCAAAACAAAGGAAAGAAAATCAAAATGCAAATTCAAGTGAGTGGAAACTGCATTTCAAACAAGGAGAATAATTATGTATACAGCATCATAAGCTGGTCTTCAAAGAATGTAGGCAGTGATTGATGTAAAGTATTTCTACAGGAAACAAAAGTTCTCTTTAGAATAAAGACAATAGCATATATAATTTACATTTGTGGCTGAATAAAAATAAATGTTTCAAAATGTATTGTTTAATCAAGAAATTAAAGACAGTCATACCAATGTCAAGAGTAAAATTTGAACGTCTTACCAAATAAAACATTTTGAAAGATCTGCTTGTAATTTTTCTAAAAGCTAAGAGAAGGAAATTAGAAAGTTAGTTGAGTTTGTGATACCCAGCTTCGATGGCTTTCCAAATGCAAGATTATTGCATCTAGATTGTAAAGCAGACCATGCCAAGCTTTTGAAAAAAAAAAAAAATCTGTTAATGGTACACAAAAGGCTTCAAGGTCCTGCTCTATTTGGCCTGTTTCTCAACCTTATCTCCTTCAATTCCACCCTCCACCACTGCCCTCCGGCCATGGCTGGCCTTCTGCTTCTAGAACACAGTCAGGCATGCTATACCTCAAGGCCTTTGCAGTTGTCCATGTCTTTGATTAGAACCTTCTTCTCTCAGGCTACATTACATGGCTTCCACCAACCAAAGTCTTTGCTCATCAAGGCCATTCCTGACACCCTATTTAACATCAAAAACTCCCTCCTCTGCTTTATTTCTCTCCAAACACTTACCATGTGAGCACCACAAAAGCAGGGATTTTTGTCTTTTTCCTCCTACTTACTGTGCCTGGCAGAGTACATGCTCAATGAATATCCGTTAAATAAGTTAATGAATAAATGCTGGTATCTGAGAACGGGGCTACAGGCAGGGTTAGTGGCCTAGTTAATCACCTCATGAGTAAAAGCAGTCCCATCCAAAATCACATCTCCAAGCATTGTACTGACTGTTAGGATCTGGGTTCTGAAAGCAGAGCCTGAGACAAAGGCAGGCATGCAGGTAGTTTATTTGCAAACTGACCCCAGGCATCAGGAATGAGGTAGGAATGAAAGACAAAAATCAGTGAAATAAACAAATGTTACTGAAAGGGACATGGGAGGAAGGCAGTACACAGGCCTAACTGTTAAAGGGGGCACAGTATTGGCAAAGCTAGAAGCGTTAGTAGGTGATATGGTTTGGATGCTTTGTCTCCTCCAAATCATGTGTTGAAATGTGACTGCCAGTGTTGGAGGTGGGCCTAGTGGGAGGTGTTTGGGTCATGGGGATGGATCACTCGTGAATGGCTTGGTGCTGTCCTCGTGGTAATGAGTTCTCACTCTGTGAGTTCATGTGAGATCTGATTGTTTAAAAGAGCCTGGCACTTCCTTTGTCTCCTTCTTGTTCTGTCTCTGGCCATGTCACACGCTGGCTCCCCCTTCATCTTCTGCTATGATTCTAAGTTTCCTGGGGCCCTCACCAGAAGCAGATGCCATCACATGCTTTCTATGCAGCCTGCAGAACCGTGAGCGAAAATAAACTTCTTTTCCTTACAAATTACTCAGCCTCAGGTACTCCTTTAATAGCACCGCAAATGAATTAACAGTAGATAAGCAAGGGTGGGTGGTATGCAAGAGTGAGACAGCAAGCCTTGTTGGGGCAAGTCTGGAGAAGAGAATGGGTGAGGTTGCTATTGGACAGTGTCATAAAGCTAGGCAGAACAAAGGAGACTGACAAGTTCTAACTGCCTTGAAGTAATCTCTGATTTCAGGGTGGAGTAATTGCTCAGAAAAACATAATGATCAGAACCGGCTTTATGGGCTTGTAATCTGCATTTGCACAGGCACCCTGCACTTGGTTTAATGTTCTGCACTGGAATCTTAAAAGTCTTTCTATCTATTTATTTAAGACGGAGTTTTGCACTTGTCGCCCAGGCTACAGCGCAGTGGTGCAATCTCGGCTCACTGCAACCTCCACCTCCTGGGTTCAAGTGATTCTCCTGCCTCAGCCTCCCCAAATAGCTGGGATTACAAGCGCTCGCCACTTTTGCATTTTTAGTAGAGACAGGGTTTCGCCATGTTGGCCAAGCTTGTCTGGGACTCCTGACCTCAGGTGATCCACCCGCTTTGGCCTCCCAAAGTGCTGGGATTACAGGCGTGAGTCACTGTGCGTGGCCCACTATTTTATCTTTGAACTTGCGTTTTGTAGTGAAGGCTGAGGGGACTGTGGCACATGCGCACAGCTGGAGGCTAGATGCTGGACCACTTTACATGCAACCTGTTGTGGCCCAGCAGCCCATGCACAAAGGGCTCACCGCCACCAGCCCAGTGGGCAGCAGTCATGCACAGCAGTCCCTGTGGGAATTCCAGGGTGCCCCAGGGCCTGAGGGGACAACCAAGCTGGGACCTGGCCCAAGATTGAAAGTAGCAACAGTGACAGCAGCAGCAGAAGTGGTGGAACAGGAAAAATGGCAGCAGACATAGAAGAGAGAAGGGACTCTATAAACGTAGCACCAGGACCTGCAGAGGAAGGCCGGCTTGCCTATGTGTCCCCCAGGGCCTGTCCTTGGCACATCTGCACAAATGTTAACACTCCCTCTGCCTAGAGCACTGGGACTATAATTGCTGGCATTCAGGCAGTAAATTCCATCAGTAAATTATTACAAAATAAAAGTCCGTACACATGGACATGGAAGTGAAGCATATCAGGGAATTATTAGTATTCTTGAAAGAGTTTAGAATCTCTGCTTTTGAAAACTGCTGCAATATTACAAAATAAATGTCTACAGGCTTCAAAAGGGAAATTACACTTAAAAATTGTCACATCCAATGAGAGAGACTTCTATTTTCATACAAAGCTTTGGCTGAAATAATTATTAACAAGGAAAACAGTTTTTAAGTTAATTTTGTTCTTGTAATTAAAGATACAGCAATAGAATTCATAAAAGGGCATTTTCAATTACAAACATAACATAAGCCTCTATCAGTTTCTTGTATTGGTCTCTACAAGTTACAGAAAATGCCAGAAAAAAAAAAAATTAAGTGGCATTGTATACATTTACATTCAAAATTAAATTCAAACATACAAAATTGATTTGTATGAAGAGTTAAATTGTTTTTAGAAAAATTGTTCCCCAAGAATTATCAGCCCCAGATATACTAAAATATATGTATCACAATAATTTATCAGAGATGTATTCCCATGTAATCACAGTCAAAAAATAGTCTTAATAACTCCATAACAGTAGCATCAATAGAAGAATCTTATCAAAATTACAAATTATCAAAAATTAATTTGCCATCCTACATTTGCCAAGAGTGACCAGAATTGTTTTTAATTAGATTGATGGAAAAGTACAAATTTTGATGAGCCAATAAGTGAATCTGCAGAAAAGTGGACCAGAAAAATCTTATAATCAAATAAGATTTTATAATAATAAAGTAGTACTATTTTTAGTATATAAATTATGACACCAAAAATATTCCCCTTTTTTGATAAGTTTATGTTGTTATTCATGTGTCACTATTACTCCTTTAATGCTTTATAAATAGTAAAATATTTTTAAGGAAGAAAGCTTTATAGTTTAGTACCTTTAAGGGCACTTTTCTTCTTTTTTGAACAAAGGGCCCTGTATTTTTTATACACTGAGCCCCACAAATTATACATCTGTCCCTGATAATAGTCATTTGAAATGTCGTGACATGGTTTAAATGTGTCATGTGTTGGACACTTAATCCCAAGTGCAAGTGTTGAGAGATGAGATTTTTAAGAGTGATTAGGTGATGAGGATGGAGCTATGGAGGTAGACATTAATGACATTAATTAATGTCACTATCAAAGGAGTGGATTTGTTATAGAGAGAGTCTGTTTGTTATAAAAACAAGTTTGGCCCCTATTGCTCGTTGCCTAGCACATCCTCTTTTGCCCATCCCCCCTTCCATCATGGGATAACTCAGCACGAAGGTCCCTCACAAGATGCTGACCTTCTATCTTGGATGTCCCAACTTCCAAAACCATAAGCCAAATAATTTGTTTTTCTTTATAAATGACTCAGCCTCAGCTGGGCTCACACTTGTAATCCCAGCATTTTGGGAGGCTGAGGCAGGAGGATCTCTTGAGGTCAGGAGTTCAAGACCAGCCGTTATAATTAACATAGCAAGACCCTGTCTTTATATAAAAAAAATTAACAATTAAAAGTAAATAACTAACCCAGTCTCTGGTATTCTGTTGTAGCAGCACAAAATGGACTAAGGCACTTCACCATTTGAATCTGGACATCAGTTTGAAACAAAGGACATCCTTTCAATAGGGAGAAAATTAAAAGTGTGAGAGGTGAAAAGAAACCAGCACCTGGCAATGAATGGCCCTTTCTGACGGTCTTTACTTCAGGAGAGGAATGACTAATTAATAAGAAAGAGGGTGGGGAAAAACCATCTTTTTAATACAGATCTTGCAAAGCCAAAATCAAGAAACGTTGAGAAAAAAATAAAATAGGTAGCTGAGTTGTACATGGAAAAATGCGTCTGCCCCTATCCATACATACCTTGTTATAGTCACAAAATTAGGGTTGAATACATGAAGAATTTTAAAAATCAGACTAAATAGCATACTAGATAGTTAAATAAAATAAAAACCAAGTGGAGGAATATGTATTACAGATAATGAGGACTCTGGCTAGTGAGTAGCCAATGTTTTAAATCAAAAGGAGCTTATAAGCATAGGATGAATAAGTTTAGAGACTGAATGTACAACATGAGTACTATAGTCAATAATATTGCATCATGCTCAGGATAATTGCTAAGAGAGTAGTTTTAGGTTCTCTTACCCCCAACACAAAAAAGCAACCATGTGATGAGTATGTTCATTTGCTTGACTACAGTTACCATTTCACTGTAAGTATATCAAAACATCATGTTGTATACCTTAAATATATACATGAACAAAAGGAGCATATAAGAGCTAAGATTGAGGGAGATAGAAAGGAGCTGGTAAGTGTGGCTTGGCACAGAAGGAAAGGATACAAACTGTTATTTTTCTCAGATAGTGAAACATTAGCTGGTTGGCCACAATCATTGCATGTAGAAAACCTGGGCAAAAGGCAAACTGGGAGTTAGTTAGGTTCTTATTCCACCACTAGTGTCCACGTGATACTAGGCAGATTTAGTCTTGCTTTTTCCTAATCTGAAAACTGAAGGAATTTACATTATCTTCCTACTCAGAGGGTTTGGTAGAGATAACATATGCAAAAATTCTCTGAAAAACTAAGTCGTAGTCACAGCCTTAAATTACACGTTCCAGCACTTAGAAGAGCTGTTTTATGTCAAAAAAAAAAAAAAAAAGAATGGCTTTCCTGTGATTTAAGAAAGACTGTAATTTCAGTGGAGTGTTCATCAGTAGCAAGCTCTATCTCCTTAAATATTCTTTAAAAACCACCTATCAAATGATGAATAGCAAAGACACCAATAATTACTGAGTTGTCCTCAAATCTCTCCTAAACTGATCATAATTATGATAAACAGCTAATAACACAGAAAGAGCTGACCAGTGGAAAACTGCAGTAGTGAGCAGAATCTGGATTACAGTCCAAAATAAATACCAAACCCTTTAAAAATAGTTGCATGATTTCATAAACACTAAAACACAAACACATAAAACTCCTGAAGTTGTTTGAACAAATGATGATAAACATGATAAAAATATCCCAAATTTTAAAACCAGACATGAGCTTTCTCCAAGTTCTCTCCAGGCCTTCAGCAAAGTGTCCTTCTAGGGAGTCTATAGAATTGATATGGGACTGTAGAAATAATCTACCCAATTCTATGCTATGGTTACGTAACCTTGTATATAGTTCCATATCTTCAGAGAACCAGCTTAATCATTTGTAAATGGCATAATAATTTCCCTGCCTATTGCATGAGGCTTTAAAGTAACTAACCCAGCAAATGTCTTGAAAACTATGAGAATCTCTGAACAGTGAGACATTTCTACCAGTGTTCACTATTTCCCAGGGTTTTCAGCTTGATGTGGAAAGAGTCAGGGATACTAAGAGGAGAGAATTTGAAGAATTCTTTATCTAAGGCCACAGTCAATAAAAAGAGGACAGAGTCCCTTTAATGGGCTTTGCTTGAAACAAAGCAAAAATGAAACAAGAGTAACGCGCTGGTGATCTCTGAAGCAACTAACTTCTGTTCTGTAGAAATCTAGGTTTGTCTAGCCAAATATTAAGAAGTACTACTTTGCATAAACAAAACATATTTATAGCAAATACATCTGAATTTACTTATGCAAATAAAATGTTGCTTCCCAGCATTTCGGGAAGCTGAGGTGGGCAGATCACGAGCTTAGGAGTTTGAGACCAACCTGGCCAATATGGTAAAACCCTGTCTCTACTAAAAATACAAAAATTAGCTGGGTGTGGTGGCACGGGCCTGTAGTCCCAGCTACTCGGATGCTGAGGCAGGAGAATCGCCTGAACCCGGGAGGCGGAGGTTGCAGTGAGTCAAGACAGCACCACTGCACTCCAGCCTGGGTGGCAGACAGAGCAAGACTCCGTCTCAAACAAACAAACAAACAACAAAACAAAAAAACAAGTTGCTTCCCTCAAAATAACCACATCTTCAAAATTAACACATTTATTCCAACTACTACGCTCGCCTCTCTCACACCCCCAGTTCAAAATATTTTTAGATTTGAGTCACACTTCATTTGTAAACCAAAACAATGTTATCCAGAAATGGCCCCCAAACATATTTGGTTTCTGACAAAATTTAAATTCATCTCTAAAAGCATTTTGCTAGGATTGGAAATTCTTTAAAAGAAACTATCATAGAGCGCTTAATCACAGGCTATCACAAAAGAACATTTTTGAGCTATTTTAGCAATAGCATCTTCAATGTAATACTGGCATAACTTCCCAAAGGAACTTCCTCCAAGAGACTATCTGAGCAAGTTCTAATTTTGTTTATTGGGGGTTTTTTTGTTTTGTTTTTTTTAAGCAGTCTCACTCTTACTTATGCTAGAATGCAGTGACTTGATTGATCTCGGCTCACTGCAACCTCTGCCTCCCGGGTTCAAGTGATTCTTGTGCCTCAGCCTCATGAGTAGCTGGAACTACAGGTGCACCGCCACACCGGACTAGTTTTTGTATTTTAGTAGAGATGGGGTTTCACCATGTTGGCCAGGCTGGTCTTGAACTCCTTACCTCAAGTGATCTGCCCACCTTGGCCTCACAAAGAACTGGGATTACAGGCATGAGCCACTGCCCCTGGCCCTGATTTTGTTCTATTGTTGATTGGTCATGTTACATTGCCTCATGCATTTGTGTTTATATGCTCAGGTGTGCATATCTGTGCCTGTGTGTATGTACATGTCAATCTCGGCATGCTGCTGCTTTGCCTGGAGTGGCTGATGAAAATTTTACTATCTCTGCTCAATGCTTTATCAGAGTAAAAAGGATAAGTGAGGTATTGCAGGAAACTGGGAAATATTTGGAGGAAGAAATGCATATCCTACTGTAGAAACTATTTTTTATTTCACCATCCCACTTTTGGTTTCATCATACAGTTGATTCCTTATCTCATATTATGTCATTTCTTTGTTCTCTTTTTCCCTAGAAGACTCTAAGCTCTAAATGTGTAGGGCCTGTGGGTCCTGCTCAACTCTATAGCCCAAGGCCTAGAACATAATAAATGCTTGATAAATCTATTTGGAAGGAAAGAAGGGAGGGAGGGAGAGAAGAGAAAAAACAAGGAGGGAGGAAGAAATGAAGGGGAAAAGGAAAATTTCCCATGTCTGGGCTGAGATTTAATTCCTTTCTCTTTGAAAGAAGTCAGCTGGTGGTTCAGTCTACACTAAATTAAAAACAGGTGAGGGAGCCAAGGATCATTTAGATGCTCTTTCCCACCCAACCCCCCCAAACTGTTTTCACTCACAACACGTCTGACACCAAATATGTGGGGGGATTTTTCCCATACCAGTAAATTCTCCAACTCTCCAGACATCAACTGGGTGTCCTAGGATACAATTCAATTCTGACGCTAACTACCCAGCATTAGCTCAGACCCCACAGGTTAAGGTTCAGTCCCACAAGACTGCCCTCATTTCAGACACCAGTCAAAAGTCCCAGGTTGCCACTTACACTTCTGACAGGCTATAAAATGAGAGGTTCTCATAATGCCCTCCTCACATTCAATAACTTGCCAGAATGACTCACAGAACTCAGGAAAGTGTTTTACTTGCTATGACTGGTTTATTATAGAGTATGGATGAGATGTATAGGTTCAGGTATAGGGAAGGGATGAGGACCTTCCATGCCCCCTCCAGGATCCCAGCACCTCGATGTGTTCACTAACCCAGAAGCTGTGTAAACCCTGGAGTTTTTAATGGAGTTTTCATTATGTAGGTATAATTGATTAGATCATTGGCCATTGGTGATTAAACTCAATATCCATTCCCTCTCCCCTCCCCCAAGATCATGCCTTGCTCTTTTTGGCAACCAGTCCCCATCTTGAGGCTATTTAGGGGTCCCCAGCCACCAGCCAATTCACTAACATAACAAAAGTCACTCTTAGCATTGCAGAGCTTCCAAGGGTTTTAGGACTGTGTGCCAGCAACTGGGAACAAATGCCAAATATCTATTTCTCATTGTGCCCCACCCCTTCATCCATGCCCAATAATCTCTGCCAATTACTGCCCCACCCACATCTTCATTTTTTGATAACCTTTCCTTAATCTTAAAGAACTATGCAAATGCAGCTTCAAGCCAAAGATTCCAGCCACAGTTACCTCTTCTGCATAGAAATTGTGGAGCTATATAAGAAACCCACAGTGTTGAGCGTTTTATTTTTGGCAGGTGCTATGGTATCAGATGAAGCTGCTATGGTCTCACTGTCTTTCTATTTATCTATCTTTTTCTTTCTCTCTCCTTCCCTCCCCCCACCAAGGATCACATCCCCCTCCACGGAGTCGGGGTTCATGCACAAGGACAATTTAGCCTGGCCCTCATATTCACCAAAGTCTGAAAGGTAGACTTTAGACATTGTGTGCAGCTGAACTTACACTTACAGTTGCCTTGAAGGCTGGGAGTCATGTTAAAAGAGTTAGCTTGTTAAATGTAAACATTTCAAATAAATGTGATCCTGTCTGGGCATTTCTTCATTTTTAAAGACATTGGAAGATTTAAGAAATGGAACTGGCTTGGGCATTCTCAACCTCTGAGAGGCTCTGAATGTGATGAAGAACTCTGGCTTCTAATGATTTGGCCTTCAATATGTTTCTGTCCCTTGGAAACCCAGTTTAATTATTTCTAAAATGAGATAATAATTCCCATCCTGCCCATCATACAGTGCTGTTAGAAGGACCAAATGTGGGAATGTCTTGAAAAACTGAAGGAGCTTTACAATGAAGTGAAGGTCAAGACCTGAGGGTTAGGGTCCAGCACCTCCACTGCCCAGGTGTGTGACCTTGCCAAAGCACTAACCCACACTGTAAACGGAAGGGCTCACTCCGCTATGTTTTTAATCCCTGCCAGCTATCAAATTTTATGATGTTAGAAAATGAGGGATTATTAGATTATTATCATCACTTCCTTTCACCTTGGTTACACAAGGATCTAAAATAAACTGGCCTTTTTGCATATTACTTTTATTTTGTGGAATAAAGAGTTTACTGTTAGCAAACTTAAGGAAACTGACCAGAGGGTGGAGCTGAAAGGAAAGTAGCAATACATTTATTGAGAAATCACATTTTGCAAGTCAGTGGCTAAGCAAAAAAAAAAAAAAAAAAAAATTATGCTTCTAGCCACAGGAGCTTGCAGGTAATGCATCTTAAAACTCTTTAGAACATCAGAAGTAATCAACTACAGCCAATGTCTACTTTTACATGTAATTCTAGTAATCTAGTGCAAAGGAAATGAAAACTGAAGGGCAGCAGGGGGTAAAACGTCAAGAGAAATGGTCAATTTGTTCTATACGTTTTGCCAATAATGAGATAACAAAGAAAAAAGGAATGTCTTGAGTTTGATGATGACTAGAATAAAGCAAGAGATAAAAGTATTCATAAAAATGGAATCTTGAATTCCACCATTCATATTAAAAGCTCTTTTAAGTAAATAACTCCACCAGTTTCCCACCAACAGGTATGAACTCAGTTTTCCTGGGCTCTGATTCTTCTGCTCACTCTTAAATCCTGTCCCTCAACAACTGTTCTATCTCAAAAGCCACTCTCTTCACAATTCCATGACGGCTTTTATAGCCATGGGTTAAACTTAGTTCCCTAATTCTTTACTGATCGATACTGTTAACAGAGAATAAATATTAGCTATGCAGAGCAAACAAAATAGTACCCCAGGCAATCATAATAATTCATGCAGAATTGTTGTCTTATGATAGTATCCCTAGTCATAAGATTAAACAATGATACTTCAGAAAAATCTATTTTTTATCATGCTGTAATACAAACAAAGCATGATAAATAATCACATTAAATAATCTTAATTTATTGCTGATGTCATGGAGCCACTTATCTTTTCTTTTAAATTAAAAACAAAATCAGAGAAAGAACCAGGTCCAGAGGTGTGTGTCTGTAGTCCCAGCTTCTTGGAAAGCTGAGATGAGAAGATCCCTTGAGCCCAAGAGTTCTATTCCAGCTTGGGTGACGGAGTGAGACCCTATCTCAAAAAAAGAAAATCAGGGCTGCACCATCTGCTATCATTCTAATTAAGGTTAGATTCCAAGGAGATTCACGAGGATGCTCACCCCTTTAGATCTACTATTGTCTGTGCTTAAAATGTTGCATATGGGATGCCAGCAGATTGACTTCCAAGCACAGACACATTTTGTTTGAACAACACAGTGGTTTAAGATTTTTTTGAGCAGACATTAAAAAAATATATAGACACTTAACTGGCCTTTCATTAAAAATTGGAAAATCTGGCAATAATGGACATTGTTTATTCTATCTTCTCTCCTTCTCTATCTTCCTTCTCTGTGTTCTTCCCCCTCTCATTCTTTCCTCGAACACTGATGCATTTCATTTATTTAGACTTCCTGACTGGCCCCGTTGGGATATGAGTTTTCTACCCCTTCTGAAGGAACTCATATCACAAGACTAGTAGTGTCTTTGTTTTGATTTCCTTTATTTATAGTACAGTTTAAAAGGTCTTCCTGCTTCTGAGTTTTTGTCTTAATGTCAATATAATGTGACCAACTTAATAGTAATAGACTAGAATGTTAGAAATGCTTTAAACATGTACTAGTGAAATAAATAGAAAAGTGCTTCCAGTCAGATGAAATCCACAGGGGAAAAAAATACAGAAAGTACAGAGAGTGAAAGCATTGTAAGGGTTGCAAATAGAAACACATACACACACACACACACACACACACGTACACACACACACACACACACACACATATATATATATATACACACAAATTAAGAAAAAAGTTAGGAAATACCACCAGCAGGCTCAGACATCCAAAACCCAACAAAAACGAATCTACAGTTTAACAGAACCTGAATTTCATTAAGCTTCTAATCTCAAAAAACAACTTTCTGGTGACTCCTCAAAATAGGGTGGTTAAAAAAAAACATCATCTCATGTAACTGAACAGGACATACTATAAGCCAGTTAAATGCTGGGGGAGAAAATTACCCGAAAATGCAATCCCTGGTTGTAAATCAAGAATTCCCAAAGTTGGACCCCTAAAAAAAAAAAAACTGATGTTTAAATCCACTTCAAAGATTTGCATTTAATTGGTGTGGAGTGTAGCCTGGACATCAGGACTCTTTAAAGTTCTTCAGGTGCTTCTAAAATGCCACATAATTTGAGTAGCATTGCTGTAGCCATTGCTTTGGTTATCACTAAATACCAGGGCTACTGTCTCTTAAAAAGCAATCACAGTTCCCGAGATTAAAGCAACCATTTACATACTCCCAAAGTTCCAAAAAGTGTATCATGTCATTAAACTACCGATTTGAGAGAATAGGACGTCAGAAAGCCAATATTTTTACCCCAAAGGAAAATGTTGCCTAAATCCACCCAAAGAAGTTCTACAATCCTACTTGAACAAGTTAATACCTAGACTAGACCTTGATATCCTCATGTGTAAAATAGAGACAATAATTTCTACTTTATAAGGTTGTTCTATCAATTAAATGAGATAATGCCTATGGAGGGATAGTTGGTTCTTTTAATGACAAGTCTTTTTTTTTGTATAAATCTGATATTCAGTGATTATAGTTTTTCCTTAAACCATAGCTAGAAATTCTAGCTAATATTAACCTCTCTCCTCCTTTATATTACAGTGCTCCAATTTCTTTTGTTTTATTTTTATTTTATTTATTTTTTTTTTTTGAGACAGGGTCTTGCTCTGTCATCCAGGCTGGAAGTGCAGTGACCGGATCTCAACTCAACCTTCACCCCCCTGGACTCAAGCAATCCTCCACCTCCCAAAGGGCTGAGATTACAATGTGAGTCACCGTGCCTGGACTACAGTGCTCGAATGCTTCATTTTATATTGTCCTGTAATTGTTCAATGACTTGTGGTCAGACTAGATAGACAAGAATTATTTGGAAAGAAGGGAGATTAAAGGCCACTTATCAGCAATGATAAAAGCTGCTTGCTTCTCATACCATTTACTAAAACATATTAGGTTGGTGCAAAAGTAATTGCAGTTTTTGCCATTAAAAGTAATATTTAGATTGAGAGACTTGATCCTACAATTATGAGGAGAAACTAGCAATGAATTTGAAAGTGCATCCAGAAAAGCCAATGGATCTACAGTTGGGAGGGGACTGTGGAGTCATATTTTCATTTTTAAAGATAGAATAAGTCATACTTTGTGTATTCATTTTTGCTTGCAGCTCTAACAAATTACCAGAAATTTGGTGGCTTAAACACACCAGTTTATTATCTTATAGTTCTGTACATTAGAAGTCTGACATGGATCCCACTGGGCTGAGGTCAATGTGCCAACAGGGTGCATCCCTTTCTGAGGACTCAAGAGGAGAATCTGTTTCTTTGCCTTTTCCAGCTTCTAGGGTTCCTTCTCTTAACTCTCGGCTTCTTCCCTGTGTGTTCAGATCCAGCAATGCCAAGCAGCGTCCTCATGCTACCAACTCTCTGAGTCCCTTTCCTGTCAGAGGGACTCCTTTTGTGTCTCTCTCTTCCACTTTCATTTTTATTTATTTGTATTTTTGAGACAGGGTCTTGCTCTGTCACCCAGGCTGAGTGCAGTAGTGTGATTGTAGCTCACGGCAGCCTTGTCCTCCTGGGCTCAAGGGATCCTCCCACCTCAGCCTCTCAAGTAGCTAGGACCACAGATGCACCACACCATGCCTGGGAAATTTTTTTTTTTTAACCGTTGTAGAGCCTGGGGGGGATGAGGTAGGGGGAACAAGGGTGGGAGATAGGGGAGAGCTCTTTATGTTGCTCATGCTGATCTCCAACTCCTGATCTCAAGTGATCCCCCACCCACAACCTTAGCCTCCCAGAGAACTGGGATTACAGGTATGAGCCACTGCACCTGGTCCCTCTTCCACTTCTAAGGACCCTTGTGATTACAATGCACCCACTTATGTCAGAGACATCCTAACCAGAGTGATTCTATTTTGAATAAAAGCCAGATAGAGCAAGACCTGCTGGGTTACATTTCCAGGAAGTTAGGCGCTGTCGATCACAAGATGTTTATGGTTGAGGAAACGAGTTAATGAAAAAGGCATCCTTAGTTTAAAAACAGGTTCCCGCTAACGATAATAGTATCCTCACAAATTCTTGCTAAAAGTAATAATTACACAAGCGAATAACAATACTAATAGTCCGTCATAAGCTGAACACGAAGACCATTATTCTCAGCCTGAATATCCCATATAAGTAAGCCTTATGTTTAAGGCAGGGGCATCCTCCTCTTGCTTTCTCAGCAAGCCCTACTCTGTAATAGAGATGTTTCTAATAAACTATTTTAACTTTACTATATTCTGAGAGTCACCCTGAATTCTTTCCTCTGTGAGATCCAAGAACTCACTCTTGTGGTCTGGGATGAGATCCCCTTTCTGGTAACATGTGGGTAATCCAGGCTTCTCTCCCTCTTTAGCTGACTGGCAAACTTATTCCATCTTAATTCTCTTTTGCCATGTGACATATTTACATAATAACAACAATGGAAAGAGAAGCCAAACTTGACTGCCAATTACGTATCAGTGATCATCTAACCTCTCAGTTCATTGAAGACTGTTATCCCAATGCCAGAGATTCCTTTGGGAGCTCCTGAGAAGCTAATAGGATCGATAGTTTATAAAGAAGTAACATCTAATTCAAGACAAATTAAGATAACAGTAACTCGCCAAATCATGCACTCACAAGGCAACCAACCATGCTTCTTCTCTTCTCTACCTGATTCATGGCAGACATTGCGAATCCACCAGGTATTACGGTAACCTCAGAATCCTCCACAGAGCATGCTAAGAATCACCAGTGAGTACAATCAATCCAGTTGGCATGTGAACTATAATCTATATCCCATCCTAAATTTGAACAATTTTGGGAGCAAGAGACTTTTTCTCAGGGACATTTTTTTGGAATCAGGTGATGATGTGATTTTTTTAATTGGCAGACCAAAGGAATCCCCAGATGAGCTAAATAAAGAGATTATAATAAGAAAATAAAATCAGTGAAATACTTCAACCATTGACAGAAATCTGTGTTTCAATGATCCCCTATAGAGAAGTCATCAGGTGGTCAAGAAAATCTTCATGCATTTCTAGCCCTGCCCACATAACACAAAGTGTTCTCTTGAGATCTATTATTATGTACCTTTCTTTTTCCTAAAAGGATATTTTGCTCAGAAATAGATTTGGATAGATGTGTATGTGTAGGTATTTTAAAGTTTTCATTACTCTAAAATAAAACTCTATGGCCTTTTACAAGTATTGTATGTAAGTAATCTATAATCATGGTAGAGAAATTAGAAAAAAACAAAGAAGATAGAAAAAAACAAAACAAAACCTCACATCTAATCCTATCTGCCGGAAATACATTTTGGTGCTTAATCTGACAAATGTGTTTACATTCATTTATTCATTTAACATATTTTATTGAGCTCTGTGCCAGGCACTATCCCAGGCCTGAGTACAACATGAATAAAACAGAAAAAAAATCTATGCCCTCGATGAGGGTTTTGTAAAAACCACAAATTATACCATATTTTGCATATATGTAGTTTGTAACTGGCTTTTTCTATATCCTAGGTTTTTGAAGTATCCCTCTAATTTTGTTAGGCTTTTGTGGTTTTTCCAGTAATCTTGACTGAACTGAGAGATGAGTACTGACTGCTACATAATTAACAGTCCAGTCTGAATTTTCTTTCCATAGTTTGTTGCTATGTGATCAGAAGACAATCTTCTCTCAAAAAAATAGAGAGTACTGTCTCTGTATTTCTCTAGACCACAAAGCCTACTCAGGGAATTAAATAGAACTTCATTCTATCTTATCCCAGTGTTAAAGAAAAACTTCAGATGAATTAAATTTAAAGGAGTTTAAGTAATGAATGACTCGAGAATCAGGTAGCTCCCAGAATCACAGCAGATTCACAGAGACTCCAGGGGTGCCTCGTGGTCAGAACAAATTCATAGACAAAAAAAATAATGTATAGAAATTGGAAGTGAAGTACAGAAACAGCTGAATTGGTTACCGCATACGAGCAGCCTGAAGTATGCACATGAGTGCTCAGCAGCATATGAGTGCTTGAAGTATGCTGCTGGAATTGGCCAAGACTCAGCTATTGTTACAGATGCCTACTTCTAAGCTAGATTTTCAACCCTGTTAGGCTGCCATTCATCCACAAGGACTCAAATATAGAAGTAAGGAGTCCTGGCCGGGCACGGTGGCTCACACCTGTAATCCCAGAGCTTTGGGAGGCTGAGGCGGGTAGATCACTTAAGGTTAGGAGTTCAAGACCAGCCTGACCAACATGGTGAAACCCCGTCTCTTCTAAAAATACAAAAATTAGCTGGACATGGTGGTGTGTGCCTGTAATCCCAGCCAGCTACTCCAGAGGCTGAGGCAGGAGAATCACTTAAACCCGGCAGTGAGCCAAGATCACACCATTGTACTCCAGCCTGGGCAACAAGAATGAAACTCTGTTTAAAAAAAAAAAAAAAAGAAGAAGAAGTGTGGGGTCCTTCTTAGCCATATTTAGTTAGCTTTAACACCTGTTATGTATTGCTGCATAAACTGTCCTCCTAAACCTTAAGGGCTTAAAACAACAATCATTTTTATTACTAATTCTCAATTCTGGAGGTTTACTCTATTCAACAGCATAATTCTTTCTTGGACTTTTTTCCCATGCAGTTTGACAATTTCTGGGGTTAGAGTCATTTTGAAGGCTTCTTCACTCTCAGGTCCTGTTGATTCTGGCTATCATCTAAGACCTCAGTCAAAGTGGCAGTCTGGAACACCCACATCCAGCTATGTGGCTGAGCTTCCTCACAACATGGTGGTTGGGTTTTGAGATCAAGTATCCAAAAGCATTAGACAGAAGCTATATCACCTTTTCTGACTTAGCCTCAGAAGTCATGTAGGGACACTTCTACCACGGTCACAAGCCTATTAGATCAAGGAAAAGAAATATAAATCCTATCCTTTTGATAAGAGGAGTATCAACATCACCCTGTAAGAGCTTATGGGGCGGGGATATAGTGTGTGACCATCCTTGGATAATGAAATCTGTCACATATCTCAATCTCCTTACACCTTTACTATGTATGGTTAAAGTCAGAGGTAGCAAATTTCAGGGTCACTGTCAGATTAAGAGAAAAGTTCTGTCACTATCAAGACTCTCTAACACATCTCAAAGTTTCAGTTTAGTAAAAAGGAACTGACAATGAAATAGCCAAGTATTCTAATTCTAATACTTATCCTGTGGATTAATGTGGAGAATTATCCGTTGGTGATAAAATCTGCATCAGGCTTTTCCCCTCTTTAATTTGGAAAATTCACCCTGGGAAAGTGACATATAGAGAAACACTCTTTCCTGTGTATGAAGCATGGGAAGCACTATTAACTAATTTTGGCATCCAAGCCTTCTAAGATTATATTGCAAATTAATCTTAATAGTGCTGAAATGTAATATTAAGAAGGCTGCCAAATGGATTCCGGATATGTGTGGGATCTCTAGGTACCTTGTTGGGAAGAGATAAACACATTAAATTATCACTTAGTCTTACCAAAAAAAAAAAAAAGCCACATAAGAATTTAGAGGAACTATTTAATACATGCTTGCTAAAACAAATCAACCTTCTTTGATTCAACAGTTAATGAATGCCTATGATACAACCGATACAAACAAATACCAGGTACCCACAGTATACTAGCTGTATTAGTCTGTTTTCATGCTGCTGATAAAGACATACCCGAGACTGGGCAATTTACAAAAGAAAGAGGTTTAATAAACTCACAATTACACGTGGCTGCAGAGGCCTCACAATCATGGCAGAAGGAAAAAGTCACGTTGCACGTGGCGGCAGACAAGAGAAGACAGCTTGTGCAAAGAAACTCCCCTTTATAAAACCATCAGAGCTCATGAGACTTACTCACTGTCACAGGAACAGCACAGGAAAGACCTGCCCTCATGATTCAGTTATCTCCCACCAGGTCCCTCCAACAACACATGGGAATTCTAGATGAGATTTGAGTGGAAACACAGCCAAACCATATCACTAGCTATCTAGGATACATCTAAAATAATGTAAAAATGATTAATCCTGTAGCATTCTTTTTTTTTTTTTTTTTAGACAGTCTCGCTCTGTCATCAGGCTGGTGTGCAGTGGCACTATTTCGGCTCACTGCAAACTTCACCTCCTGGGTTCAAGCAATTCCCCTGCCTCAGCCTCCCGAGTAGCTGGGACTGCAGGCGTGCGCCACCACCCCCAGCTAATTTTTGTATTTTTTAGTAGAGACGGGGTTTCACCATGTTGGCCAGGTTGGTCTCGATCTCTTGACCTCGTTCGTGATCCACCCGCCTCGGCCTCCCAAAGTGTTGGAATTACAGGCGTGAGCCACCATGCCCGGCCCAATCCTGTAGCATTCTTAATATTACAAATAAAATACTAGTATAGTAAATACCATTATGAAGGATTTTATATAATATATTTAATATCATAGCAGAATATCCACAACTTCAGTGAGCTACTGATCTTGTACCAGAAAGGGGCTTTGATCCAGACCCCAAGAGAGGGTTCTTCGATCTCATGCAAGAAAGAATTTGGAGCCAGTCCACAGAGTAAAGTGTAAATAAGTTCATTAAGAAAGTAAAGAAACAAAAGAATGGCTACTCCAAAGGCAGACCAACACTGAGGACTGCCAGTTGGCTATTTTTATGGTTACTTCTTGATCATATGCTAAACAATTCATGAGTTTAGCAGAGCTGAGGATTACTCATGAGTTCTGGGAACTGAGGGTTCCTCCCCTTTCTAGACTACATAGGGTAACTTCTGGAAGTTGTCATGGCATTTGTAAACTGTCATGGTACTGATGGGAGTGTCATGTAGCATACTAATGCATTATAATTAGCATATAATGAGCAGTGAAGATGACCTCAGGTCACTTTTGTTGCCATCTTGGTTTTGGTGGGTTTTGGCTGGCTTCTTTACTGCATTCTGTTTTATCAGCAGGTCTTTTTGTTTGTTTGTTTAGACAGAGTTTTGCTCTAGTTGCCTGGCCTGGAATACAATCACAGAATCTCGGCTCACTGAAACCTCTGCCTCCTGGGTTCAAGCAATTCTAGCACCTCTTCTAGCACCTCAGTCTCCTGAGTAGCTGCGATTACAGGTGCGTGCCACCACACCCAGCTAATTTTTGTATTTTTAGTAGAGAGAGGGTTCCACCATGTTGATCAGGCTGGTCACGAACTCCTGACCTCAAGTGATCCACCCACCTTGGCCTCTCAAAGTGCTGGGATTATAGGCATGAGCCACCATGCCCGGCCTCAGCAGGGTCTTTATGACCTGTATCCTTTGATACCAGTCTTACAGACCTCCTATCTCATCCTATGAATAAGAATGCCTAACCTCCTAGGAATGCAACCCAGCAGGTCTCAGACTCATTTTACCCAGCATCTATTAAAGATGGAGTCACTCTGGTTTGAACATCTCTGACAATCTGATTACAGCGCACTTTTCTGTTGCAGAGTAAATACTTGTTCATGTCTCTTTTTAAAAAAAGAATTACTCCACAGGTTTATAATTATTTCCTGTAGAGGGAAGAGTTAAGCTGGATGGTAGCTAAAAGCCACATATTTCTTTTGTCCTGCTGTCGAAGAAACACTTCCTTTTATGTCGTACAAATTCGCAAATCGGCAAATCATCACTCTAGAAGTTCACATAAAAATCAAAGAATTTCCTTCCTTCTGAGTTTAATCCTTTCTCCTTGTTACCACAAAGTCAATGAATGTTGTTTCCTTCAGACCTGTTTCTAACCATGTCTATTAAAACTAAGTTTCTTGTTTTAAAATTGTTTATAGTCTCTAGAGGTCATTGTAATGGGAATTGACTACCACAATTTACAACAACACCATACATTAATTAATTGATAAAATCAGCCTAAGAAATCTGCGATTCCTATGCATCACATACTCAACTTGGTAAACTTGCTGGATCATTTCACTTAGTAGGAGAAATAAGGTGGAACAGACAAGAGAGAACTACGTCAGGAACTAGCAAAGGGAAATCCTGTTTTCTTCCCCTCTTTGTTTGGTTTTTGTTTCTCAGGTTTTGATGCGGTTTAGTTTTTTGGTTTAGTTTTGCTGGAGAAGAGGAACCTGCTCACCAGCACTGCCCTGACAGAAAAAAAGGTACCCTGGCAAACCACGTTTTCCTGAAATCACAGCTTTCTCTCCCCACTGCTAAAGATGGTTTAGGGAACTCACAAGAGTAGAAAGTAGAAAACTCTACTTTCTTTGTTAAATCATATACAATATCTGCAAGGAAAAGGAAATGATGAAAAAGTTTTCTTCCCGGTCTCAGAATAAACTCATTGCTTGCGTAGATCCATGAGTGGGATAAGAATTACCTGTGGGCTTTTTCGAGCCTTTACTGGATATTTACTTTTATGTCTTTGATAAGTTAGAATTTTAAATAACCTAGAAACATAACATGTAGCTTGAATTTCTGTCTTAACTTCTGACATTGTAAATATCATAAATAGTGTTTCAATTGTTTTTCTTCAGCTACTGCAAAGGTATAAACTGTATAATGATATATTAATCATTACTCTAAGTCTTATACACATAGCGTTAGGCCTTCTTAGATCAAAGGAGTGTAAAAGTCTACTTGCAAAAAGTTATCTCTTTTGATAATATAAAATAATGAAAAAGAAAATAACAGTAGTTATAAATGTCTGATTTCTTTCCAGTTTTCTAAATCTGTCATAAGAACCAAGGTTTTTCTTTATATGCATTAAGTATATGCATCAGGGAAATCAATTTATAAAAACCAGGTTAATTGGCCTTTTCATAATGGGCACTGTAACTCCTTGCTCTGGTTTGATTTTATTTTTCTTCCTGTATTTTTCATTCTTATTTTAAGTCTTGTGCATTAGTCTGGGAACTCAAGATTAGTAAGACAAAAATTCCTGGCCTGCAGAGAGTATAAAGTTTAGCAAGGAAACAGAAAATAACCAGTCACAAAATACTGTGTTTATCCAGGGATACAGTAGAGAACAAAAAGAAAAAAGGGAAAAAAGCATAATCCCTGTCCTCACGAAGGCAAATTATGGAGCTAGGTCTTAATCACATGTATCACAGGTACAAGCTGAATACAATAGAGTTGAAAACTCTTTCCATTTTAAGCGACTAAACCCCCAACTCACATTCGCATAGGCCAAAAAGGAAGGGGGTGGTGAGTATTATTGGCTCAAGGGCTGGTTGCAGCACCCGTTGTTGTAGGGGTGCCAACAGTGTCACCAGGACCTGGTGCCTCTCCTTTCAGCCCTGCTCATCTGAATTTTGGTTTCATCTTCATGTTCAAATCCAGTGATAAAAGAACAGTGTTTCTCTCCTCCCAACAAATATTCTTAGTGTGACTGTCATTAGTCCGAAGTAGATCACCTGCACATTCCTAAACTAATCCTGGCCAAGGGAATGTGGTGCTCTGATTGGCCAGGCCTAAGTCACATGCTCTTCCTTAGAGCTGAGGGTGGAGCCAATTCCAGAAGAAGTGTGTGAAGTGGAAGGGCCAGAAGTTCAGTCCCCAGAAGAAATTGGGATGCCTTACAAAAGGAAGGGGAATGGGCATTGGCAGTCAAAGTAACAAGCCACTGCCCCCTACATTGTCTCTGGTCCAATTTCTTTGTGCCTTTCTATTCCTGGAGAGAAATATAAGCAACCAAAAAATCCACTAAAGCAGTTTCTGACTTTACTCATGCCTCTCAAAGACTGCCAAAGGGGGCCAGGTGCCATAGCTCACACCTGTAATTCCAGCTGGTTGGGAGGCCGAGGTGGATCATTTGAGGTCAGGAGTTCGAGACCAGCCTGACCAACATGGTGAAAACCCGTCTCTACCAAAAATTAGTCGGGCGTCGTGGCACACACCTGTAGTCCCAGCTACTTGGGAGGCTGAGGCAGGAGAATCGCTCGAACCGGAAAGGCAGAGGTTGCAGTGAGCTAAGATGGCGCCATTGCACTCCAGCGTGGGTGACAGAGCGACACTTTGTCTCAAAAAAAAAATAAAAATAAAATAAAAAAAAGACTGCCAAAGGGAATTCAATTTGTAACCTACAGATATACATCTTGATATTCCCTTGTCCCTTTCTCTCAGTCTTAATATCTCTGACATCCCTTAATTGTCCCAGTGCCTCTCTGCACCCCTATTACTCATCCTTTACTGAAACTCCAACCTAGCCCACATCCCTGCCATTTTTCCTTCATTTATTGTGCCTCAACAACTTTTGTCTGCGTCAGCTTTTCCCCTCATCTCTAATACTTTCCGGATTCATGTGGATCCTCTAGGCTTAACTGTTTCTTAAGATTTTCCTCTACTAGTTTCCCTAACCTACATAATAAAGTTCAAAAATTCCCTTAAAATGTGGGGGATAGGAGGGCTCAATGACAAAAAAAAAAAAAATTAAAATATTTTAATCTGAGGATGTGATAAATACAGTTATTATGTCTTTCCTTTCGTCTGTCATGCAATTATATTCCAAGGTCTATAATTTCAAAATGTGATAAGACTTTGGGGTGGGAATGGGCTGGGAGGAGCAGTGGCAGCCTTTTTTTTTTTTTGAGACAGAGTTCAGTTTCTGTTGCCCAGGCTGGAGTGCAGTGGTGCGATCTCTGCTCACTGCAACCTCCTCCTCCCGGGTTCAAGCTATTCTCCTGCCTCAGCCTCCCAAATAGCTGGGATTACAGGTGCCTGCCACCACGCCCACTAATTTTTTTTGAGTTTTTAGTAGAGACAGGGTTTCACCGTGTTGGCCATGCTGCTCTGGAACTCCTGACTTCAGGTGATCTGCCTGCCTTGGCCTCCCAAAGTGCTGGGATGACAGGCGTGAGCCACTGCGCCCGGCTTAGACTTTTGAATTAAGATCTAAAGGATGAAAAGGAATTAACTAAGTGGACAAGATGGGCAGGTGAGAAACATTCCAGTAAGAAGACATCATCAGACAAGACCCTGATCCTGAAGAAAGGCATACGTGTGTTTGGAGTGAGATAGTGTGACACGAGATGAGGCTGCAAGTGGGCCCTGGTAATCCTCAAGCAGGACTACAAGGAGCAGATACCAATGACTGAAACAAGAGAGTTTGACCCGAAAGGTCTCCAGAGTTTCTTTGAATCTCAGGAGGACAAAGGAAAGTCCCTTTAATACTGTTCTAAGCCTCTGCATGGTGAGAAAGGGAATCATTACTGCAGAAATCCCTTTCAAGCACTCTGTGCCTGGGTTGTTATGCTATGGCAATCTGAGTTATGTAAGTGCTCCGCGAAGAAAGAAATGAAAAGTGCCTTCAGCACGGTGTCTCTTGGCTGAACTTGCTAGACATCATTCTGTGATCTACTTAAGTCAGAAAAGGAATCCCTGCCAAGATCATTTTGCTGTTATAACCATGATTAGCTCAAGTTTCTAATCTTTCACTGAACATCTTTTTGACAGAAATGTAATGCAGATAGGAGATCAAAGTTAACTTGTTTATTTGCCTGAGGGTATTGATATCATTGCGTGTAAATCTACCTCCTTGCTGTTTGTTTTCTATTTGACCCATCTGTTCTTTGTTTCCCTTTTCATATTTTCTGCCTTCTTTTGGATTACTTTTATTATTCAATTTTATTTCCTTTGATTGCTTATAATTAGCTATTACTATTTGTTATGTTTTGTTTTAGGGGTTGCTTTAGGGTTTATAGCATACATCCTTAACCTATTACAATTAATCTTCAAGTAATAATGTACCACTTCACATATAGTATAAAAACCTTACAACAATATACTCCCTGTTCCCACTTTCAGGCCTTTGTACTATTATTGCCATGCATTTTACTTTTATATACATTATAAACTCTACAATACATTGTATATATTGTTAATGTTTTTTCTTAAAGTCAATCATGCTAGGCACAGTGACTCACACCTGTAATCCCAACACTTTGGGAGGACAGTGAAGGAAGATTGCTTGAGGTCAGGGGTTTGAGTCCAGCCTGAGCAAGTTAGTGAGACCCTGTCGCTACAAAAACACAAAAATTAGCTGGGCATGGTGGTGCATGCCTGTAGTCATAGCTACTTGGGAGGCTGAGATAAGAGGATCGCTTGAACCCAGGAGTTTGAGGCTGCAGTGAGCTGTGATCATGCCACTGTACTCAAGTCTGAGTTATACAGCAAGACCCTGTATCTAAAAAAATAAAAATAAAAATGAACACTTTAAAAAGTTGGTTATCTTTTAAACAGATTTTTTAGGTTAAAAAATATTATACTTACCTATTCTTTTTATGTCTAGGGCTTTTCATTCCTTTTGAATAAACTTTCTACCCTGATTCATCTCTGTATATCCTCTTTCCATGTAGAGAGGTTTTTGATTTGCCCTTAGATTTGCCCTTTTCAGGCTATTTTCTAGATCTGGTAGGTGTGCTTTATTCTTTTTTCTCCTCTGTATTTTTTCATATAGGCTGCCTTTCATTTCACTAATTCTTTCTTTTGCTTGATCAATTCTGCTATTGACAGACTGGTACATTTTTCAGTTTGTCAATTGAATTTTTTAACTTCAGAATTTCTGCTTATCTTATTAGTTCAGTCTCTGTTAAATTTCTCTGATTGAATTCTGAATTCCTTCTCTGTGTTATCACGAAGTTCACTGAACTAGTGCAAGGTGGCTTTTTTTTTTATTTTTCTTTTTTTTGGACAGAGTCTCACTCCATAATCCATCCTGGAGTGCAGTGGTGTAATCTCAGATCACTGCAATCATCACCTCCCAAGTTTAAGAGATTATCCTGTCTCAGCCTCCTGAGTGACTTGAATTACAGGCACATACCACCACACCTGGCTAATTTTTGTATTTTTAGTAGAGAAAGAGTTTTGCCATCTTGGCCAGACTGGTCTTTAACTCCTGACCTTAGTGATCTGCCCACCTTGGCCTTCCAAAGTGCTGGGATTACAGATATGAGCCACCGTGCCAGTTATGACTGATATTTTGAATTCTGTGCCTGAAAGGTCACATATTTCCATCACTCTAGAATTGCTCATTTGTGCCTTGTTTACTCTGTTTGGGGAGTTCATATTTTCATGGATATTCTTGGTGCTTGTGGAGGTTGGTTCATGTTTCCACATTGAAGAGTTAGGTATTTATTCCAAACTTCATAGTCTGGGCTTGCTTGTACTCATTCTCCTTTAGATGGCTTTCCATAAATTCAAAGGGGATTGAGTGTTGTGACCTAATCCTATAGTCGCTGCAGCTGTTTCAACACTAGGAGCACCTTAAGCCCAGGAATGCTGTGTGCAATTTTTGCAGACTCCTAGATACACTGGATTTGGGTGAAATAAAGGCAAGTTCCCCAGGTTACCAGGCAGTTTCTTGCTCTCTTCCCTCTTTTCCCCTGTCAGGAGTCTTTCTTCATGCTGGGCTGCCTGGAGTTGGGAGAAGAGTGACATGGGCACTCCCATGGCCACCATAGCTGGCACTCTGCAGGGTCACACTTGAAGCATCGTAGACTAGCATAGCAGTGAGGCTCACCCAAGGCCTGCAGCCACTACTGCCTGGCTGCCACTGATGTTTATTCGATGCCCAAGACCACTTTAGTCAGCAGGTGGTGAATTCTGCCAGGATTAGGTCCATCCCATCAGGGCAGTGGATTCCCTTCTGGCGCAGAGTGAGTCTAGAAACATTGTCCAGGAGCAAAGACCCAGAATCCAGGGCTTCAGAAATCTGGTTGATTCTTTATCTTACTGTGACTGAGTTGGTACCCTAGTTGCAGGACATAGTTCTCTGTACTCTCATCTCTCCTTCCCCCAGGTGATAGGAGCTGCACTGCCTGGAACTGGGGAAGGGGTGACACAGGCACTCCCTTGGCTACCATAACTAGTGTTACACAGGATTGTACCCCCAAGTCCCCTGCCTCCCAAACCAGTGCAGTAGGGCTTGCCCCAAGACTGCAGTCCTTGTGGCCTGACTGCCACTCACATTTACTCTGGGTCCCAGGCCTCTTTAGTTAGCCAGTGATAAAGGCAGCTGAGACTTGAGTTCCTCCTATTGGGACAGAGAATTCCCCACTGGTCCAGGGCTGGTCTAAATGCTCCCTCTGTAGACACTGACAGAATTCTGCCCTGTGCTGTGTTCTGTTATGATAGGGCAGCACTGAGTTCCAACACCAAGTTCCACACTCCCTCCCATAAGCACACAGATTCTCTCTTCCTACTGCATTGCCCAGGGCTGGGAAGATGAGTGATGCAGGTAGTGCAAGGCTGACCTTCCCACCCTCTTCAGTGCCTCTTTTTTTTTTTTTGAGATGGACTCTCACTCTGTTACCTAGGCTGGAGTGAAGTGGCGTGATATTGGCTCATTGCAACCTCTGTCTCCTGGGTTCAAGTGATCCTCCTGCCTCAGCCTCCTGAGTAGCCTGGATTACAGGTGTGCACCGCCATATCCAGCTAATTTTTGTGTTTTTAGTAGAGACAGGGTTTCACCATGTTGGCCAGGGTGGTCTCGAACTCCTGACCTCAGGTGATCCACCCACCTCAGCCTCCCAAAGTGCTGGGACTACAGGTGTGAGCCACTGCACCCGGCCAATGCCTCTTTCTTTGATATTATGTTCACACCAGGTAGTGTGATCACTCACTTGATTGTTCTGGTTTCTATGAAGGTGCTTTCTTGTGTGGATAGTTGTTCACTGTGGTTTTCCTGCAGGGGGATGATCACTGGTGAGCTTATTCAGCTGTCTTGCTCTGCCTCCTCCTTGCTCCTTTTGTAGATACAGATTCCTTTTTAGTATCATTTTCCTTTTGCCTGATTTCTTTGTTAACATTTCTTTTGGTTCGAGTCTGCTATGATGATTTTTCTTCAACTTTTATATGTCTGAGAGAAACTTTATCTTTATTATTGACAGATACTTTTACTGGGTTTTGAATTCTTTTTCTTTTTTCTTTTTTTTTTTTTGAGACAGAGTCTCACTTTCTTACCCAGACTGGAGTGCAGTGGTGCAATCTTGGTTCACTGCAACTTCCGCCTCCTGAGTTCCATTGATTCTCCTGCCTCAGCCTCCTAGGTAGCTGGGACTACAGGCATGCACCACCACGCCCAGCTAATTTTTGTATTTTTAGTTGAGATGGGGTTTCACCATGTTGGTCAGGCTAGTCTCGAACTCTGACCTCATGATCTGCCCACCTCAGCCTCCCAAAGTGCTGGGATTACAGGTGTAAGCCACTACTCCTGGCTTGGTTTTTGAGTTCTAAGTTGACAGATTTTTTTTCTTTCAGCACTTTAAAGACACTGCTCCACTGTGATGGCTTGCATTGTCTCCCACAGGAAATCTGCTGTCAGTCTAATCATTTGGGTTTTTTCTTCTGTGGCATTTTCCATCTGGGTGCTTTTAAGATTTTCTCATTATCTCTGGCATTAACCTTTTCTTGTTTGTGCTGAGAATGCTTACTGGCAGCGCTTACAGCTGCAGCATTTACCCAAGATAATTTTGCTATAAAATACCTCACTTTTATTATTATTTTTGCATCACTCTAGTATATCAACTTTGGAAACAAAAGACATCATTCTATTTATAGCATTCTATTTTTAGTAATGATATTCCCATTTGCAAAATACAGTAATTCTCAATCACTGAAAATGTCAAATCCTAGCAAATGTAGCATTCCTACCTGTGACGTTAGCATCGTTCTTTAACAATCATTGGTCAAAGATTCATTTGATGCATCTAATTTTTCTGAAATAGACAATTCTGATGATTTGGATGATTCCATTAGTTCTATCTAGAAATAGCTTCAAAAACAGTTTTCATATTTTATTTTCACATTGAAAATCAGTCTGATTTGCTTCAGCCTTAAAGAATGTATTTATGTAAAATTAGATGATTTCTGGCAGCAAGCTGCGCTTTGTTTTTCTAAATGGGAAAAGGGTTAAGAAATACGATTATGCTGTTTCTTGGTGTAGTTTTCATGTTTCTTGTTCTTGGAGTTTATTTAATTTCTTGGATTTGTAGATTTATAGTTTTCATGCAATTTGGAAGTTTTTTGAGTATTATTTCTTCAAACATCATTTCTGCCCTCTATTTTTAGGGACTTTAAGTACATGTGTTAGGTCACTTAAAATTATCCCACAGCTCACTAATACTCTATTTTTTCCATGTTTTTTCCTCTGTGTTTTATTTCAAATAGTTTGTGTTGCTATGGCTTTAAGTTATTTTTTTATTTTGCAGATCTTAATAGATTGCATTTTTCATCTCAGACCTTGTATGTTTATCTCTAGAAGTTAAATTTGGGTCTTTAAAAAATATATACCCCATGTATCTGCTTAACATTGCACAAGGATTTCTCTACTTTATCATCTGAACTTTTATGGAATAGAGCTACAACTGTTTTAATGTCCTTGTTTACTTATTCTATCAGCTGTATCATTTCTGGCTCTGTTTCTATTTATCAAATTTTCACCTCATTGCGGATTGTATTTTCCTGTTTGTTTGTATGCCTGGTACATTTTTATTAGATACAAGCCATTATGAATTTTTCTATCAATATCCTTGAGCTTTGTTCTGGGATGCAGTTATGTTATTTAGAGATAGTTTGATTCTTCTGAAATTTTCTTTTAAGCTTTATTATTTAGGATGAAAGAAGCCTTTAGTTCAGGGCTAACTTTGCTCCTCTACTGAGGCAATAATACCCTCTGAGTATTCCACCTGATGAGGACTCTGTCTTTGCTCTGTGAACTAGAAGGTTCATCCTCTCTGGCTGATGGGAACTAAAACTATCCCCAGCCCTGTATGGGCTGTAGATATTATTTCCTCTGATCCATTTGGGTGGGTCTTTCTCCAGCCTCAGCTAGTTTCCTAAAAGTCATGTACTCATCAGTACTCAATTAAAAACTAGAGGGGATCCTCTGCAGCTCTCTGGATTTTTGTTTGTTTGTTTGTAGCTCTCTCGTGTCTGGCACACTGCCCTACAAATTCCAGCCACCTTGGTCTCCCTGGACTCCTAATCCATCTCCTTAACTCAAAGAGATGGCCAGGTTCTGCCTGGCTTCCCTCTTCCTGACATCAACCTGGAAACTCTCCCCAGGTAGTAAGTTGGCAGACTCACAGTAATCATTTCATTTACTTACCATTTCTCAGGGATAACTGTCCTGCGCTGCTTCATGTTCAATATCTGAGAACCATTTTTTGTATATTTTGTCTAGCTTTTCAGTCATTTCAGGTAGGAGGGTAAATCTGGTCCCTGTTATCCCTTCTAAGCAGAAAGCAGACGTCTTAGGCTGTGTTAAGCTGGTAGTTCTCAAACTTTAGCTTGCATTAGAATTAACCAGCAGGCTTATTAAAACACAGATTGCTACATACCCTATCTCCTTAGAGTTTCTAATTAATGCGTATGGGGCCTGAGAATTTGCAATTTTTGGAGATAGGGTTGGTCTCTGTCAGTCCGGCTGGAGTGCAGTAGCACAATCAGAGCTTACTGCAGCCTCAAACTCATGAGCTCAAGCAATCCTCCCACCTCACCCTCCAGAGTAGCTGGGACTACAGTCACTTGCCATCATGTACGGCTGATTTTTTTATTTTTATAGAAGGGTTTTGCTATGTTGTCCAGGCTGAGAAACTGAATTTCTAACAAGTTCTCAGGGGATTCAGAAGCTTCTGGTACAGGACCACACTTTCAGAACCACTGTGTTAAACTAGTCAACTAACAATATCTCAGATGGTGTTCATCTATTAATCAGTCATAGAGTGTGAACCACATTCATAGTCAAGCGAAAACCCGTTAGTCATAGAAACACAGTCATAAGTACTTACATGTTGTTGTTTGAATCCACTGGCAGATGCACTGAATAAGAACTAAAAAGCTGTCCATGCCCTCTTGTCTGGTCAATACAGGAAATCAGCTCCACAGAAATCGTGTAGATCAATCCTTCTTAAATGGCTGGGTGCAGTGGCTCACGCCTGTAATCCCAGCATTTTGGGAGGCCAAGCGGGAAGGATCACTTGAGCCCAGGAGTTTGAGAGCAGCCTAGGCAACATGGCGAATCCCCGTCTCTACAAAATTTAACCACCTGTGGTTAAAGCTACTCAGGCGGCTGAGGTAGAGGAATCACCTGAACCTGGGAAGCTGAGATTGCAGCGAGCTGTGATTATGCAGCTGGACTCCAGCCTGGGGCGACAAAGCGAGACCATTTTTTAAAAAAAAAAATTCTTTTCTAAAAGTTATTCTCTAGAACATTAGTACTCTATGTGTTGTTAGTAATACTAGGTGCTTTGTGAAAGGTTTGTGTAGTCAAGTAGGATTCGGAAGCTGTAATATTGAGTGTGTTTTATGAACTTTCCAAGAGAAAGATACGATTTGAAGTGTTTCTCAAACTTATTTTACAACAGAACCATTTTATTTTGCAAAACACGTATTATCAACTTGAGGAACTCTGATGCTCCTCTGAAGCCAGTTTGGGAAAGACTAAAGGAGACCCTTAGCATTTGTAAGTTTACTGTTTTCAATGTTCGGTATTTATGAGAAGTTGCTCCATTGCTGTGGTAATTTGTGATTCTGCGGGAGCACGGGGGCACACCTGGGGAGTGAGTCACTCCGCTAATGAATGAGTGAATGAGCCCCGTGCACCGCCCACAACACACACTCCAGTGTGGCATTCTCGTTTGCTGCTCATCATGCGGTAGTTTTTATAGTAATACAAATTAATTCGTTAAAATAAACCTGAAAAAAAATGTTAGCTATTGGTTTAAGAAAAAGAAGAGGAGGAAGTTGGGGGAGATATCTTAAAAACTAAGTCTTAGCAAGAAAATAAACGTTTGGGGGTAAATTTTAAAGGCAGCCTCTGAGATTTGTCAGAGAATTGGATCTAAATGTGAATACGGTCATCCTGTAGCCTATCTGAAAACCATAAAAAGTGATTCATGAACTGTTTTAGTAAGAGATAAAATTTAGCAAGATAAAACGTTACATATGCAACTCCTGACTGATACATAATTCAAGAGAAAGCCAGAAGCCTCAGCAGGTGTTTCTCTGAAGTCACAGGTGGTGAAAACATGCACGTGGTACAGTTTGCTTTTAGAATTTAATGAAGAGCTTTCTTTATATACTCTGATGTTAACAAGGGAGGAGATGTGTCCTTAGCCACAGGAAACATTTCCCCCTGAGCTAAAGACTTCACAAAAGAAAATATCCGAGAAATTAATTTTATGTCTTAGGACACATAGAAAGTTATAGGGGAAAAAAGTGCCGTGAATCACAATGATTCTTTTAAAAGACTCTAAACTTGAGGTCTCCTATTAACCCTTTAACACCCTGCATAGGGATTTTCTCCCATAATTAACCAATCTTACCCAGAATCTACTACGTGCCAGTTGGTGTGATAGTTAAAGAGGTTTTCGGTGTAAAGAAGCCAATTCCCTGCCTGCAAGGAGCTCATAGCCAGCCACCTGATTCACCTGCCTGCTTTCCCGAGGATGAACCATTATGAACTACTTGTGAACAATCGCAGCCAGATTCATCTGCCATGGATAGGTTTCAATAGTGTCCCCACCTAAAATGCCAACTCTATAAGGGCAGGTATTGAATCAATCTTGCTCACCTTTATATTTGTGGAATACGTATTTATTGTTTAATGAACATTTTAAATAATGAATTTGAAAACAACCTACATGTTTAAATATAGTGGAATGGCTAACAAAGAGTCAGTTAACACCATGAAATACTAGGCAGCAATGAAAATAGAATTAAATAATATTAAGGGGGAGAACAGACAAGATAGCACTGTACCAACTATATCAGTTATGGACAGTATTCTGAATCTGGTTTCTTTGGGTCTTTGCTCCCTGTGTTTGGAATGGCTTTTCCTTGCCAGTATCTGTTGGTGCCTTATCTCTTTAAGGCTCAGTTGAAGTATCACATCCTTCCTGGAGTATCAAGACTTCCACAGCCCTCTATCCTCAGAATCAACCTCTTTCTGTAGCATATGCTGGTAAGTCCCACCCCTATGCCTCCAGCTTTACCTTCAGTACTTTCAACAAACAGCTGGTAGCAGCATATCTTTGACAGAGAGCTTCCTCCACACCTGGGAGAGACCTCTCTGCTCACTTGCTTGACAGACCAGAAGCACTGACAAGTAATTCCCTCCAGAAGCCTCTGAAACAAGACTGATGGAAGTTGGTAAATAAAGGCCTCAGCCCCTTTGCTCCTTGGGTAGAAAAACTCTAAGTTTTAGTCCATATTATTTCCCAGGTTCCTCAGGGGATTAAGCTTCAGGCAGCCGCAGTGGCAACTGGCTTGATGACACACCTGCTATTGGCCACTTTCACTCTTTCCGACCCCCTGCCTCCCTAACCTCCCAAACCAAACTGCCTGCTCTTGCAAGATCATCTCCCGATCTGAGCTCCTTTGTTCCCATATAAGTCCCACATTATCCTCTATATTGCAGGGTTTTTTGAATGTCTTGGCTCTCCTAACTAAACTGTAAACTGTTTGAGATCAGAAACCTTTGATTGCTGTATTCCTCAAAGCCTGACAACGTACCTGGCACATAGCAGGTGCTTGAAAAAACTAGGTTTAATCAAATTGAGAATTTTTAGAAGAAAGACACTATAGAAATCCAACGCTGAAATAAATAGTTCACAGCATTCTTTGTGGTATTAAATAAATCAACTGATTTAAGCCAAGTTGTATGAATCATAATTACATATTGATTTCAAAATCTCATAAGCTACTGTTCCAAGTTCAAAATGAGACTTCAAGGTGAAGCAATGGGTTGAATATATTTTAGCATTTTCTATTTGAAAAACGTCAGCACCTATTAAGGGAGTTTGAGCGGTCGAGATTTTAATTGATTTCATATCCCTTAACATAGTATTCAAAGACCCCTAGGGTCTAGTTCTCCCCTCCCTTTCCAGCTTTATCTTTCATTCTGTTTCACTATTCCTGGGTATAATGTTGTGTGATCTTCATGCAAATAATCTGTAATTCAAATTTATCTTCGCTTATTAACAAAACTGTCTAATGCCATTGTGGACTTCATAAGAAAATTATCATTGTTTCAATATGAGCAATGAGAGACATAAGATGAGGGGGCGAAAAGACTCCAAGGAGGAAAAAGACTTCTCCAGATAATTCCCTGACATTATTATATTGTCTGAATCTCCATGAAGAAACCGATTCAAATGTCTAGAAGTTTGATGACGTGATCTGAATTGGAATATGGTTTACATGCCCTTAGAAGTTATTTTCAAGATCTAATTCTGTGGCCTGTACTTGAAGACAGACATCTTCAGACACAAAAAGGCAGGGATGCCACCTTTATGTCAGGTAAAATCATAGGCACAAAAATAATAAGCATCACTCTTAAGAAATTATGCAAGTAATACTCATTCATGGTGGAAAAGTTGGTCAATACAGAGAACCAAAAAGAAGATAAAAACACAACAGTCCTAATCAAAGAAAAGCACTTCTAAAATTTTAGTGCATACTTTTCAGACTTTTTATTTATTTATTTTTTGAGACAGAGTTCACACTGTCACCCAGGCTGACGTGCAATGGTGCAATCTCAGCTCACTGTAACCTCCACCTCCTGGGTTCAAGTGATTCTTCTGCCTCAGCCTATCTAGTAGCCGGGATTACAGGAGCCTGCCACCACACCCAGCTAATTTTTTGTATTTTTAGTAGAGACAGGTTTCACCATCTTGGCCAGGCTGGTCTCAAACTCCTGACCTCATGATCGGCCTGCCTCGGCCTCCCAAAGTGCTGGGATTACAGGTGTGAGCCACCGTGCCTGGCCCAGACTTTTTTTATAGAGTATATTTTTATATATAGAAAAATGGGTTCACACTGTACATACAATCTTTTTTTTTTTTTTTTTTTTTTTTTTTGAGACAGAGTCTTGCTCTGTCGCCCAGGCTGCAGTACAATGGCGCAGTCTCAGCTCACAGCAACCTCCGCCTCCCAGGTTCAAGCAATTCTCCTGCCTCAGCCTCCCAAGTAGCTGAGATTACAGGCGTGTGCCACCATGCCCAGATAATTTTTGTGTTTTTAGTAGAAATGGGTTTCACCATGTTGGCAAGGCTGGTCTTGAACTCCTGACCTCAGGTGATCTGCCCACCTCAGCCTCCCAAAGTGCTGGGATTACAGACTTGAGCCACCACACCCGGCCTGATCTCTCCCTTTTTGCCCAGCAATGTAACATGATGTTGCAGACACTACACACGGGGTCACTGAACACCCAGTAACTCTTTGAACACAGCTTCCTGTGCTCCAGACGCTAGACAGGCAAACATTTCTAAAACTCTCTTGCAGCTTGAATTCCACACATAACATAGTTTCCACCAAGTCCTAATGAAAGATATCCTGAGCCAGATTTGAAAGGCAAATAAGTAACACAAGGGGCTGGCAGGGCTACTAGATGGCAGATCTAGTAGCTGGAGTAGATGGTCTACTCTCAGGTCCAGCTTAATAGATGTTAAGAGGCAAGTATAGGCATCAGCTGTGCCGCTCTGGGGTCAGGCACAGATCCTGACTCTATAACATCGTGTGTCTCCTTGTTCCTCTTGTAAAGTCTGTTATCTTCAACTAAGAACCCTGATGGATACATGTGAACACTTTGCCTTGTCAAAAAATATGTGACTATAATATTGTACAATTGCTACTAGTGGAATCATAGAATCCTAGAGCTGAATGGGACCTGAGTGATGAGCCAGACAGGAAAATTAAGCTCAAAGAAGTTAAATAGCTCACCCAAGGCAAGACCACATGTAGGTCTCCCCATTCCCACTCTGCCTAAGGACTTTATACCAATGTTATGCCCCAAAGGAGGTGGGACAAATGGCTGCCTGGCTGTGCTCCGAGTTGGACTTTGGTATTCTTGTGTTAGCATAATGTGACATGCTCATCCATCATCTGGCAGGCTTTAGCCCCAAGAGGATCATCAAAATGTGATGCCTTTTAAATGCGTTTGCATCCTCTTGGCATCCACCTCATGCTGCACCCCCCACCTCCCCCTCAGCAGAGGTCCCATCCCCAGCCCTGCTCCCCTAGTTGAAGACCTGCTCAAATTCTGCGTGGCACTCTTCCTTGTCTTTTTTTTTTTTTTTTTTTTTCTGAGATGGAATCTTGCTTTGTCGCTCAGGCTGGAGTGCAGTGGCACGATCTCAGCTCAATGCAACCTCCACCTCCTGGGTTCAAGCGATTCTCCTGCCTCAGCCTCCCAAGTGGCTGGGACTACAGGCATGTACCACCATGCCCAGCTAATTTTTGTATTTTTAGTAGAGACAGGGTTTCACCATATTGGCCAGGCTGTTCTCAAACTCCTGACCTTGTGATCCACCCACCTCGGTCTCCCATAGTGCTGGGATTACAGGCATGAGCCACCGTGCCCGGCCTCTTACTTGTCTTAGACTTCATCTCAGTCACCTATGCTGTGCAGGTCTCCTCAGATTGGAAAGATCTATGTTCAGTTTGCCCAAAGAGTTGCTCCCAAGGAGCTAGCACTCTTTAGTGTCTTAAGCAAAAGTACTTTCTTCACTCTTCTAGCATAACAGGGAAGAATCATTGTTAAAAGGCACATTCTGCAGAGGAAAGAGTGTGAGGTTTGGATCCAGACTGGATTTGAATCCCAGTTCTGCCACTTACTAGCTACGGGGCCTTGGGCAAGGTACTCAGTCTCCATGAGTTTCACTTTCCTCACATGTAAAATGGAAAGAAAGATAACCTTACAAGAACAAGAAAACAATATTCCTACAATGTTTGACATGCAAGGAACATTCGTCAATAGTCATTGCTATTTGGTTGAAACACATGTTGGCTTGAAGAACGGCCAATGGTGTGAGAACGGCCCTTGGTAAATGAGAACGGCCCTTTCTCATTTATGGTTTTTCAGCTGAATTTGGATGGATGATCACTCCACAATAACCCGATACCCTTTCACAGAGGATACAGATCATTTTGCAAGTCTGTGTGTGTGTGTATGTTTGTACACACACATACATATATGTGAGTGTACATATATGTGTGTGCACACATACACACACCACACACACAAGACGTAGATATTTGAGCTCATACCCAGCCATTAACAGGTCAGTGGAGTATGGTTCTGCAGTAGCACTCTGAACTCGTACAATGAAGTGAACACATGGACAAATAAATCAGCAGCTTCAGTCTCTTTTTGTTAGTTTGTTTATTGAGACAGAATTTCATTCTGTTGCCCAGGTTGGAATGCAGTAGCCTAATCTTGGCTCACTGCAACTTCCGCCTTCTGGGTTCAAACAATTTTCATGCATCAGCCTCCTGAGTAGCTGGGACTATGTAGCTGGGACTATGGGCCTGCACCACCACACCCAGCTAATTTTTGTATTTTTAATAGAGATGATTTTTCACCATGCTGGCTAGGCTGGTCTAGAACTCCTGGCCTCAAGTGACACACCTGCCTCAGCCTCTCAAAGTAATTTTAACATAACATCATGGAAGAATTGAGTCTTGAGTCTTTTAACATATAACATCATTTAAGAATTAGGAATGGGAATTAGGTATTCCCACAATCTTTTTGGAACAGTGTAAGTAAAAACTGTTTAAAGTAAAATCTAAGCCAGCACTCCTTAAAAAAATGTAAATACAGAATTTATACAAGCTTTTTTTTTTTAAAGGCATTAACCTTTTTCCCGTAGCTTAACACTTTTCTCATGAGGTGAGAGCTACAGACGTGACAGTTTGTATTTTCTTTTACAAGAAAAGGTTCATTTTATGAACGATTTTTAATCCCATATGTGAGGATTACACAAAAATCCTGGCAGACATATGCCATAAATGATTAAACGCCTATCAATTATAGCATTATGTATTGTTTCCAGAATCTTGTTCTTTCATCATTTCCCAGAGAAATACACACACATACACACACACACACACACACACACACACACACACACATATACTGTTTTAAGTGGAAATTTTTATGAGGTTTTCTCTGGAGCTTGCTCAATGATCAAGGTATATATATGGAAATGTCATTAACTACATTTAAAATAAAATTTAAAAAACAATAAAATAAAATATACACTTAATTTTCAAATCCTGAATTAAAGTGATTTTCTAGTTAGTCTTTTCCTGCATAGGGGGGAAAAAACAAAATGTTTCGATAAGCCTGATTGCAAATTGTAAAAATCTATCTTAAAATTTGATGGATAAGTATTCATTCATCCATTCATTCATTCATTGAGACAGAGTCTTGCCCTGTCACCCAGGCTGGAGTGCACTGGAAGCATCTCAGCTCACCGCAACCTCTGCCTCCCAGATTCAAGCAATTCTTCTGCCTTGGCCTCCCAAGTAGCTGGGACTACAGGCACATACCACCAGGCCCGGCTAATTTTTGTATTTTTAGTAGAGATGGGGTTTCATCATGTTGGCCAGGATGCTCTCGGACTCCTGACCTCAAGTGATTCACCTGCCTCGGCCTCCCAAACTGTTGGGATTACAGCGATGAGCTACCGTGTCCAACCTACATTTATTTTTGTATAATCTTTAGCAAGAATTTTAGAATCTATGTAAAAGCTAGAAAGTAAACACATATATACTTTATTTTTGTAGAATGGTATATCTTATCACAAGTGAAACAATAAAAAACTTTATTTAGTGCATCTGTTGCTCACATTACAGTTTTTTGGGGGAGAAACTAAGCTTTCTAGTGGTGGTAACTTTGAAAATTTCTTCCCATTTATCATTTGAACAGTAGCTAGAGACAGAAGTTGACATCTGTGAGAAATTTCAGAAGTGTCATCCTTCTAAAATATTTCATTCTGTGCAAGTGCACATAATTATATGTTTACTCAATGTTGTCCAATAACCAAGAGGTTGAGCAGGGTAAGAACTGAAAAATGATCATTGGTTTGGCAATTAGGAACTCTCCAGTGACCACAGTGAGAGTCTCAGGATCTCTCATGAGGTTGCAGTCAGTGTCAGCCAGCGCCGGAGTCATTTCAAAGCTTGACAGTACTATAATATCTCTTTCCAAGCACACTCAATATTTTTGTTGGCAGGAGGCTTCAGCTCCTCTGGGACTGTTGGCCATAGGCCACTGTACTTCACTGCTTGAGTGTCCTCCTGACATGGCAGCTGGCTTTCCCCATAGCAGTGATCACACACACACACACACACACATACAAACACACAAGTTGGCAGGGTGTTGGAGATGGGGAGAGTGGATAAGATAAAAGGGTAGGGGAAGAATGAGGAGAAAGTTGTCATAAAGTGCTTTTTGACTTAGTCTCAAAATCGTGCATTTTATTCTGCTTTCTAGAAGCAAGGCACTAAATCTAGCCCACACCCAAGGGGAAGGGCATGAATAAAAGTCTGCCTGTTGAAGGGAGGAGTAACAAAGAATGCATGGACATGATTTTAAACCACCACAGTATTTGAGAGTCCTAACAGCGAGTAACAGAAAATCCACCTCCAAATGGATTAAACAGCAATGGGAACTCATCTGTTCCCGTAATGAAAAATCCTGCGGGTAGGTAAACTTAGTGAATACTTATTCAGAGCTCTATTTCTCTGTCCTCCTCTCTGTGTCAAATCATCCTTGGCCAGCTTGCTAGCAAAAATGACCGCAACCACTCTAAGACCTCCTCCAGGCACATAGCATATTCCAGAATAGACCAGCTTGGCTCTGACTCCGCACCCCGCACCCCGCAGAGTTCTGAGAGTCACTCTGATTGGATGGGCTTAGGTCACATGCTCAGCCTCCCGAAGCTGGGGCTTCGAATGCCTCGACTGGATCTAATGCTTCAACCCTGAACCGGGACCATGAACTCACATGCCTGAAACCACCCAGACAGGAATGGATGCTAGAGAAGTAATCACAAACACCTGCTACACAAGTCAGGGACATTTATGTCAGCTTTTAAAAATATGGGGTGAATAGAATTTTCGTCATTTGAAAGGAAAGAAAGCAATAGAGACAGAAATTGAAGAGCAAGGGAGTATAGTCATGTGCCACATAAAGACTTTCAGTCAACAACAGACCACAAATAGGAGGGTGGTCCTGTAACACTACAATACTGTGTTTTTGCTGTATCTTTTCTAAATTTAGCTATGTTAAGATACACCAATACTATTGTGTTGCCATTGCCTGTGGTGTTCAGTACAGTCACATGCTATACAGGTTTGTAGCCCACGAGCAGTAGGCTATACCGTAGGCTATACTGCCTAGGTTTGTGTAAGTATGCTCTATGATGTTTGCACAATGGTGAAATTGTCTCATGATGCATTTCTTAGAACCTGTTCCCATCATTCAGTGGCACATGACTGTATAACTAAAATATGCCAAAGAAATGGATCAAAAGCCTAGGCAGAGTGGACACTGTTGGTAGGGAGTGAGAGCACCATTTGCTCCTCCAAGATTAGGGACAGCAAGTGCAAACGTAGGAGAAAACGTGGTTGCTTCCAGGCAAAGTGGAGGAAGGTTGAGGAAACATTCGTGGGCGGCTGTGAATGTGAATGAAGAAGAAGGTGATGTCACCAGCTGAAAAGAGGGAGAAAGAGAAATAAAGGAATTACAATAAGATAAGATGGATAGAATAGGCTGTCTGGGAGGTTAATGATGTCTTTCTTACTAGTAGAGCTAGAAAAACTGCTATAATATGAAAACAGAAGCAGATCTGGAAAAGATAGAAACCTCTGGTCAAAAAGAAGACGTAAATAACATCGTAACAGAAGATAATAGCACTGAATAAAATAGTACCTACTGCAGAAAGAGAGTTAGGAAATGAAGAAAGTATGAGAAAGTAGGAGTTTATGGCAGGTTAAAAAAAGCAACTATGACAAATATCAAGAATAAAATTATCTACCTTCCAACATTTTTTATATGACTTATATTATTCTTTTCTCTGTCAGATAATACATCACAGAGTATTAGGGTTAAGTATGAGTGATTTTTAATTCCCACCACTGCTGCTAAATCTTAGCTAAGAAATAAGGTAGAAAAAACTGCTGCTTTTTGTGTTATTAAATGTGTAGGTTAGCAAAGTGCAAATTTTTTCCCTTTATTTCATACTAAAATTATTATAATGAAACATTCCTCTTCAGTAAGGCCTTCCTGCCTTCTGGGAAGAAAGCCTTGCCCTAAAATAAAGAGGCTTTGTGTTTAAATTCACCCTCATCTGATTCAGAGTTTTGTTTAGAAAAAGGGGCATGAAATAAAAATATTTTAAAAATCTACGTTTGAAGCACAAGGTCATGACGAAAGGCAACAACCTTGGTTCAACTTGCCTTAGGACAGTGACCTTCAGAGAGGGCTTTGATTTGAAGCTGGTTGATGAATTCCAGAGAATAGAGTTGTCACAAGTATACTGTGCATTTTGAGTGGGAAAAAGAAACAGCCTGCTGGACACATTTAACCTTCAATTCTGCCTATTACAAGGTTGAAGGGGTCAAACGGACTAGGACCATGTGGACTTAAGAAAGGTTTATCCTTCTCCAAGAGGACACATTTCTCCCACTAGCCTTCCCCAGGCGTGCAGATGCTGTCTACTGAAGGCTCTTAATTGTTTTGGAAAACACCTTATACCTTCTTAATACCAAGCCCTCAAGAAGGCAGCATAAAGAACTTAGCAAAGCACAATTTCTATATCCTTTTTGAGAGGCAAAAAGGACATCAAGATATCTTTGCTTAACATAACAATCATTGCCTATTGAGTATTTATCATGTGCCAGGCACTATGTTTGGCATTTTACATACATCACTCGATTTAATCCTCGTAACACTACAAGGTGTGTAGAATTCTCTTTACAGATAAAGAAACAGATGCACAGTGGTCAAGTACTTAGTCCAAGCTTACAAAACTGACAGGTGGCAGAGCTATATGTTGAAATCATGTGTGTTTGATTCCAAAGCCCTTACTCTTTCTTTTGCACCACCATGTCTAAAAGCCCTTAAAGAATTTCTTCATGTTCATAACTAAAAGAGTCAACGGTTTAACTAGATGTTTAAAGAAAAAAGAAATAAATATTTTTAAATGTTGATCATTAAATACAAATACAGATTTGTTCAAAATCACATGTTGTATATCATCCCCAGACTCACTCTGAAATATACAGAGAAAAATGCATACAGGGACAGATAGCAGAAATACTTTTAGGTCAGAAACAAGCCCAATTTCTTTTTTGTTTTTTTGTTTTGTTTTGAGATGGAGTCTCGCTCTGTCACCCAGGCTGGAGTGCAGTGGCACGATCTCAGCTCACTGCAACCTCCATCTCCCGGGTTCAAGCCATTCTCCTGCTTCAACCTCCGAGTATAGCTGGGATTACAGGCGTGCGCCACCATGCCCAGCTAATTTTTTTTGTATTTTTAGTACAGACAGGGTTTCACCATAATGGCCAGGTTGGTCTCGAACTCCTGACCTCAGGGGATCTGCCTGCCTGGGCCTCCCAAAGTGCTGGGATTACAGGCATGAGTCACCACACCTGGCCAGCAAGCCCAATTTCAAATAAGATATGGCTCTGGAATTTAGGGACAACTCGAGCTTGACAGAAAGCAAACAGCTCAGGTCTGGGAGGCCCCTTCCACAAAGAGGCATTGAGAAGGACTCAGGGTAGGAGGGAAAGGGCCGTGGTTTGCTAAAATCCAGGGCTGCAGTGAGACTCATTGATACAGTTTTATTCAGTAGAAGCACTAAGCAAACTTATGCAAGAAAAAATAAATACTGTCAGCAGCTGAGTTAAAGCAAATGTAGACTCTGAGGGACTGAATTTTCCTGTTGGCCCGTGAGTCAAGTCACTTACACTAGCTGATATCATGGAAATAAGGATTGCCCATATTTAGAAAAGCTCACAGCAGGCAAGAATGCTTTCCAGACTCCTGCCACAGTATCAGGAGATGTCAATCACCACTATGTGTTTTTGGACAGTACTTGGTGGACAGAGAATAAGGCAGCTCTTATAATGAGTTTATCCTGGATTGGCCCCAGCATATAAAATAAAACAATAATAATATTATAAATCAGTTCTGCATTGTCATGCGGATATGCGCTCCCTGCACTCTCCCCAAGAGGGCATTTGGCAATGTCCAGAAACTTTTTGATTATCACAACGTCGGGGGAGGGGTGCAACTGGCATCTAGTGGGTGGAGGCCTCCTACAACGCACAGGACAGCCCCCCATAATAAAGAATTATGCAGCCCAAGATGTCAGTGGTGTGGAGGCTGAGAAACTCTGGACCAGCGGAGGCAATAGCATTTATGGCATGAGGGGGCTTTTTGAACTGCCCACTCCGCAAGTATCAGTCTCTGCGATCATTGTTTCTGGCAGGAGAGGTCATGAGGAGGCCTAGAATATAAACCAGATAGAGACTGCATTGTTTATTTTCCTTTTCATCTAAAACAATAAACCATCCTGTAGCTTAGGCATTAGGTCCCTTCGGTTGTCACGGGTATCCTTGTGCTTTTCTGACATCAACACATAGAAACGCAGGGCCCTGTGGCGCCCGGGGTTTCTGCTTGGGTTTAGGTTTCTCATCCCTCAGCATCGCGTGCTGTGCCCTAGTGGAGGGGAACAGCGAACTACTTTGGGAATGGGGCGTTTTCATAACGTCATTTATTTAGTCTAGATGAGGAATTTTACTCTTTAAGAACAGAAAGTTGTGGATTCCCAGAAGCTGGAAATCGGACGAGAGAATATGCGTTAACTAGGGAAGTTAATCACGTTGAGTTTACTGACAAGGACAAGGCAAGGAGGGAGGTGGCGGAAAGCCCCGTCTGGCTGACTTTCTACTGCTCGAGCCTCCCGGGCCCTGACTGTCTCCGCGAGGAGGGGGAGCGGCGCTCGCGGTGGAGAGAACCGACGCAGGGCGGCAGGGGCCACCTCCCAGAGGGACCGTACCGCCGCCGGGCCTCCCTGGAGGGGAAGGAAGTCCCTCTCCAAGTCCAGTGGCTTCTGGAACTGCCGGGTCCCCTTGGGAGCGAGCGGTCCCGGGACGTGGGAAGATGCCGGGCGGGCGGGAAGCTGCAGGAAGAGGCGGGCCTCCTGCCTTTTGTCTCCTGGTGGCTAGCCCGGAGCCGGGCCGCGGGCAGCCCTCCCGCTACACGCCCCAGCCCGGCGAGCGGCTCCGGGAATCCGGCGGGCGGGACGGGGCGCGGAGGAGGGCGGGGCGGGCACGGCCACGCCCACCGGGCGCTCTTTAAAAGGCACCCGCGCGCGCTTCGCTTCGGCTCTCGGACTCTCTGGACCCTCCCTCCAGCCCAGCCTCGCTAGCTCCGCCTGCGGTGCGTGCTCCCGCCTCTAACTCAAGTGAGTAGGGGCGGTGGGGCGGTTCCGCGGCGCCGCCAACCCCGGGGCGGGAGTTGGAGCGGGTTACTATAGCCTTTCGGGGGCCTCGTGCCGCCCGGCCGGCGCGCCCTGGTCCCCTCCGACGTCTCCATCCCGGTCCCCATTTGTACCTCTGCCAGCCTCCTCAACCCTGCGCCCCAGATTTTCCCTCTTTTATCCCCCAAACACACCTGCGCTTGTCCCTTAGGCCTCCCAGGTCATGCGCTGGGATCCCTGGCCCGCGGGGCAGGTACATAATCCTGCGTGACCTTTAATTTCTCCATACTGGTTTCTCTGGGGGAGAGGCGGGTCGTGAGTTTCGCGTTTCTGCTAATCCGCCTCTTAGCAGTCGTGGGTCCCCTCCTCCAGCGGCAGGCTCTCTCTCTGGGGTGGGGGTCCTAGTCTCAGGGTCCCCTCTGACTGGAGTGTGGTGAGCACCGAGGGCGACCTTACCGGATTCGGTCCCCTAGGGGTGGAATGGGGCTTCTACATCCCCCCCCGAGCCCAGGGTACTGCTCCTACCGCCGCACCGGGCTCCTCGCATTCCCATTGTTTGGTGGTGTCTGCCCACCAAGCACCGAACCCCTCTGTGTTGAAGGAACGGCAGGGAAATGTCAATCGATCAGTCCTAGCTTTTTCCAGAACTTTCCACGATTCAGGTACGAAGGGGAATGCAAGAATGCTTGCTTGTGAAATTCTGCGACAGGTCCTGAGAATCACATTCTGGGTTCTCCAAAGCCAGATTAAGAAGCTCCACGTAGGCACCCCCTGGGGGCGGGGGTGAGCTTTCCCCCTTCTAAGCCAGGACCTTGGTTAAACGGTATTTGCTTAAACGGCAACCCAAAACGTTTAACCTGTTTTATTTGCAGTCTGCAGACCAAGCACATTTTCCCTTTATAAATGCTTTTCGATACAGTATTTGTTTTTTAGGGGGTAGTAATTTTTTAACCCAGGCAGTAAAAATCGTCCTTTCAGTTCTTGACTTTTCCAATTAATCTGTTTTAAAACTCGACCTATAAAATGCCAAGAATTCAAATAGGACAGCCACAAGTTGGCTGTACTTTGACTCACGTTTTTCAAGAAAAGAGTTGGGTGATACATTTTGAAAGGGAGAATCTAACATAATTTCAGAACTGCCTGCCAAGCTACAAAAGATGTGAAGTACTGGGTGGTCTCCCCCGGTACTCCTGGGGTCATGGCTGTCATCCATTGCCACTGATACGTGGTCAGTACTTCTCTGGGTCCTTTCTCCTCTGCATTGTAATTTTCTTTGCTCTTCTGGTGCCGTGTTACCTTTGAGACCAGACCTGCGTCACATGAGTCTTTGAAACTCACAGTGCTTGCTTGGGTACCTTGGACACTTGAGTGAAGGAAGGAAGGAGTGAATAGGTTGTGGTGATAGGCAACAAAAATATAATTTGACCCATACAACAGATATTTGTTTGCAGATTTGACCTAAAGTTTTTATCATAAATTTTTAATGCATTTCTTCAAATGTATTTAACAAATATTGATACTGGTATATGCTAAGTACTGTACTGAAAGCAGAACTTGCTGGAGGCCTGTCCTGATGAAATTGCAAAATCACTTGGGTTTGGGGGGAGATTGAATTTTATCCTAAAATAGCAAGAATGTTGGTATAGAGTGGAGGGGGACAGCAAGGAGTTTTACAAGCCTGGGTCCAGAGGCAACTCTGACACTAAATTGCTATGGTGATCTGGGTCTCTAATTTTTCTTTGTCAAAAGTGAGGTGAATCAAATGAGCCCCAAAAGGGAGCCCCCTATGGGAGAGGAGGCATGGCATGGCTGAAAGGGGCAGGACTGAAGCCAGTCAGGCCCAAATTCACACCTCGACTCCGGTAGCCATTGGTCTGATGCCCTTGGGCAAATTAACTTTACTCTTTGGCCTTGACACTTCATCTTGTAAAATGGGTGTTGTAATGGCACATGCCTTGCAGGGTTGTCATAAGACCTGTTGATGCTCGTACAAAACCCAGCCCAGCCTGGGAAGTCGTTCCTTGTAATTAGACAAAGTTGTGCACTTGGTTGGATATATGCGGGAAAAGGCTATCGGTGAAAGTTTGTCCCAAGAGAGAGCTGGCTCAGACCTGAATAGTTTCCTAGACCTTGCCTGGAGGCCAGCTTTCTTCTCTGTGTGGATACTGACAGGTTTCCTCAAGACACCATACCCTGACTGCCAGCATGCCATCCCTTGGGTTCTGTTGGGTGGGGATCCCCAGGCACCTCTGGGTCTTTGATTACCTAGGTGGGGATTTCTAACTGCTTTTATATCACGGCACTCCTGTGAAGCCACCAGAGCCCTTCTCAAAATGTTGTAACATCAAGTATGTGGTACCAAGTTCCCCAATCCCCCAGAATTAAAAGGAATTCTGGGTTAAGAATCCTGGCTTAAGGGAGTGTTTCTCAGTCTGGATTGTGGAGAAGCTGGGCACAATTTCTTTTTTTAAATATTTTTTTCTCCTCAAATTCCTTTTTACCATAGGCACAATTTCTGATTGTTAAAAACTTTATTGTTGTAAGTCATGGAGGAAGAACTAATAGAAGTATATTGTGAATGATTTGGAAAGGATATCAGGTTCCTTGCTTTTTTGTTTACGATCTCGTTGTGCCAACAGTACTCTTAATTGTCGTTGACTAATAAGAACAGACACCATGTAATACATTAGGGTCAAATGACTTCTCAGTTCACTATAGGAAAGAGGGCTTCATGGTGGTTTCACAGTACTTCTAAAAGAAAATAAGCAGAAAGAATTGAATCTTCATCCAGCACACAGCAGTACAGAAGTACTCAGCTTAAGAAGAACCTATGCCATAGCCATGGAGGTCAGTACTATAACTGTACTGCTACCAGTGGTTTAGTTTAGCAAAACATCAGTCAAGTAATTTTGAATTGGAATTTTGTTGGTATTCATTTTTAAGTTGAATTGGTAATTTTATTTTGGTTTCATTTAATATCTCCATGCCTCAGTTTCCCCCACTCATAAAATGGGAATAGTAGTAGTACTTGCTTTAGCTGTTATGAGTATTAAATGAGGTAACATAAACATAAGTAAAGCATATATTAAGCTTTATAGAAGCATTTGTAATTATTATTACCTGTCCTGTGGCGGGCACTATTCTAAATGTTTTGCATATATTGTTTAATCTCAAAACTGCCTTAGGGTATAAATAAGCATTGTCTCCACTTTTACAACGAGAAAACTAGCAGATCAAATGAGCAACCTGTGATAATTTGGCAAATAAACAATAGTCTCAGCATATATATTTAGGTCTGATTTCCTGAAAAAAATCATGCAAATATTAAATAGTTCAAATAATTAAATAACTTGTAGTTTGCACAGATTGCGGATTGCTGTGGCAGATGCTGGGGATCAGGGTTACCGAGCTTATAGCATAGTTGCATTTTAATTACAATATGGGATATGGCAGATAGTGATTCAAATCTGTGTTGAAGTTTGCTGCCCTCTAAGTTGAAGACATGAATGGTAGCAGAATACAGAAGTAGTAAGAATGGTGAGGCTGAAATACACACAGGAGCGTTCACTAGATTAGAGAGTTTTCCTTCAGTGAGGTTAGATTTAGGTTAGCAGAGAGGGGTGATAAAAAGCTTTTTGGTTGAAAGTAGCAGTTTGGGTGTGAGATTGGTGCACAGAGACCACTTACTGCTAGTTGGGTGGAGAGGAAGGCGTGTGATTTGTGTGTGTAATTTGGTAATTCAAGGATTGATAATTCTCAGGTCATTTGAATAGTCTGAACCCTTAATGTTCTGTACCAATCAGATATGGGAGTTTTGAGGAAAGCTTGTGGTTCTGGAACCAAAACATGAGCCTGATGTGTTTCTTTGGACATCTGGGACTTCAGCAAGTCACCCAGTTCAGCAGTCCCCATCCTTTTTGGCACCAGGGACCAGTTTTGTGGAAGATAGTTTTTCCATGGACGGTGTGGGGATGGTTTTGGGATGAAACTGTTCCATCCCAGATCATCAGGCGTTAGATTCTCATGAGTGTGCAGCCTAGATCCCTCACCTGCACAGTTCACAAGAGCATTCCCGCTCCTATGAGAATCTAATGCCTCTGCTGATCTGACAGGAAGCAGAGCTCAGGCGGTAATGCTCGCTCACCCTCCACTCACCTCCTGCTGTGCAGCCTGGTTCCTGGCAGGGCACAGAGCGGCAGCAAGTGGCCTGAACACAGAACACAGCTATTGGTGTGTGGCCTGGGCGTTGGGACCCTTGACCTAACTGACTGAACTTGGTAACTATATTCAGGCACTGAGTGCTCCTAAAGGAAAAGGAGTCCTGCACGTTTGTGGAGTACAGGCTCCTTGCCAGGTACTTTACAAAGTTTATCTCATTAAATCTTTACAACCACCTGTAAGATAGTTTGCAGCCATTTCCAAGTTACAGCTGAGGAAGTTAAGACACTCAGAGGTTAAGGAAACTTGGCCAAGATTACTGAGCTGATAACTGGCTTTAACAACCAGCTTGTGTCTGATTCTAAGCTCTGCACTGTTTCTTTTGTATCTGGCATGTCTAAAACGTGGCGTGTGTACTGCGGTTTCCATGGCAAAAATTATTAATCACAGTACTCTTGATTGTAGAATCTGGACTAAACGTCAGAATCTTTCTCAACGTAGTTCCAGGAACTCACTATCAGTGGATCTGCAAGATGAAACTATTTTGTCATGTCTGTGAAAACGGTGCAGACCTTCAAAAGCCCTTTTTGCATGCCTCTGTGTCATTTATTTTACTATATTGCCATTATTTGTCCACATGTTTTTACCACCAAAGTAGAACTCCGTGCAAAACGGGCCTTTCCCTATGACGCATTTATCCTCAGCCCCTAACCCAGTACATGGCTTATGAAATACTGTTGAATTAATACAATTAATACATTCAGAGCTTTATAAACAGTAAAGCATTATACAGTGCTTGCAAGCTGCTCCTACCCTAGAAAAATTACTTGAGATACAGAAATGAAATGGATGGAATGGAGGTAAGGCAACTGTCTTGATGGGGAGGGTTTGGGGGATAAGGAGGGAATAGATATGTGAGATGGTAGGGCAATATGAGTATTGGTAACAAAAGTTGAACATTGCTAAATATTAATGACAGATGCTATCATGTGAGTCCCTACTATGTATGCAAGCATTATCTCATCTATAACTCTATAAAGAAGGTACTGTTGCCCTAAGTTTACGGATGAGAGAAATGACACTTCCTGGATTCCAAACCCATGTTCTTACTTTGCCCTTTTGCTGAACTGATTTAAAGGCCAGGTTGACGTTGGAGCTGATCACTAAGACATGAAGAGTTCATCCTTGGTTCAGTGGTATTTACTTCCATAAGGGAAGTAGACTCAGTAGGTAGTTGGGGTAGCAGAAAAAAAAATGTTTAGAACAGGCATCAACTGAAAGCTTAATATACAATTAACTACAGCTGTCAAATCCTGGCCTTGCTAAAAGTCATTGTAACTGGGGATGGTGCTACGAACTTAGATTCTTTAACAAGTGACTCCCCCCTGGATGTGCCTCCAGATGAGACTTATTTTATACAAAATTCTCCTTTTGGGGAAATCGGATTATAGTCAGGTTCTAGTGTTAACAACAAGGCCCTACATGTAGTAATAAAATGTCAAAGCTTCTGGAGGCATTTAGAATCTGGGTAATTATAGAATATAGACTGATTCGATCCAAACTTGTAGTTTCAGAACAGATAACTTAAACTTTAAATGTTAACATATAGACTTGAAATTCATAGATTCGAGTCATTCAGATTCTAAAATAAGACAGTAAATGCAGCACAAATGGTATGAAAATGGCCCATGTGGTCGCCCTCCTTATGGTACGGCTCCGACGAGTGGAGGAACACCAGGGTTCTTGGTCCTCATGCCGGTTTAGAGAAAACCACGCGGACACACATGCAGTGGTTTTAAGGAGTGGATAGTTTAATAAGCAAGAAGAAAGGGAGAAGACAGAAGGAAGAAGCTCCCCCGTACAGAGACAGAGGGGGGTTCCAAAGCTGAAGAGGAGGTCCCCACTCTGCCAGGGTACCACCTAGGTAACATATGCAGAGGCTGGAGGAGGCGGTCTGATTTGCATAGGGCTTAGGGGATTGGTTTGACCAGGCATGTCATTCACATGGCCCACAAAAAAGCTGGCCCTCCCACTCTAGCTTTTTAATATGCAAATGAAAGGTGCCATGATGTTCTACACATGTTGGGGGATGTGTGGGGGTGGCCGTATCACCGGCACAGGTGGGGCAAGGGCTAGAGGAAGAGGGCAAGAATTGCCATGTTCGGTGGACCCAGTTTCTAATGGCCTACATTTGCATATCAAAGGTTGCCAGCCTGGCTCTAGGAGCCGGAGCTTTACAATAAACTTTTCCAGAGACACTTTGAAAAAATGAAAACTTCCCAAGGACCCCTTTTCCTCTCTCTCTGCCTAAAATAAGTTCTTAATAACCCCTACCACAGTTATCTAGAGAATGAGGTAACTGTACAATAAGACGACCCAGACTATATCAGTTTTCCCCTGTGGGTGAGTCTCAGGAATTTGGGGTGGTATCTAGGCTAAGGAGAAGCAGCAAAGAGAAATTGCACATAGGTGTTCAGATAGAAACCACGTTTTAAAATCTAATACAGTGGATAAATCAGTGCTGGAACTCTTTCAGGCACTGAAAAGAACAAGCCAGAAACAGAATTTGACCTATTTTATAAGATGTAAAGTGGGCTTTAATTTTTGCTTCTGCCATTCTGTAAATCAATGCATAGGATTTGGGAAAGGCATGCAGCCCGGACTGCTTAGTGCAAATCCAGTTTGCTGTGATTAGTGGCAGCTGTAGAGGAGTAGTGCGGCCAAAGGCTTGTAAGAAAAATGAAGACTTGCGTTTTTATTTATTTATTTATTTATTATGCATAGCAATGCCAAGAGTGACAGAAATGGTAGATCATCACACTTCTTCCAGCCAAATTCAGGAACTGTCCATAGAGGTTCAACCTAAAAGTGTAAATTTGAACTTCGTTTCTTAGATAGTCACCACGTAAGTGGAACCATTGCTATACTTTGGAGTGCATTTTAATGTCTTCAAAAAAGAAGGTTTTTAGTGACCATTAGCTCAGTTTTTCCTTACCTTGTTTGCAGCTCTGTCTGGTGCTGGTTGGTGGGTTTTCCTACTCTAGTACTGATAGCAGGATGGATAGAATGAGATGTCCCCTCTATCTTCAAGCTGACAGCTACTGGATTCCTGCCAAGGCATTTTCTTACCTTATCTTGCCTTCACAATAGTTCTGTGGGTAGAGAGAGCTACCTATCTCCATTTTGAACATGAGAAAACGAAGCCCCAGGTTGCATAGCTATTGTAATGGTGGAGTTAACCCAGGTGTGTTTAAACCAGTCAACCTATCTACTCTCCCTCCTTCCTTCCGTTATGAAATATTTCAGACATACAAAGTAGAGAACACTATAAGGAATATTGAACTATCCCCTATCCACTTTTTTTTTTTTTTGAGACAGGGCCATCTTGCTCTGTTTCCCAGGCTGGAGTGCAGTGGTACAATCAGAGCTCACTGTAGCCTTGATGTTCCCAGCACAAGTGATCCTCCCACCTTAGCCTCCCAAGCAGCTGTGACCAGAGGTGTGTGCCACCACGCCTGGCTAATTTATTTTTAAATTGTTTTAAATATAGGTAATATAGGGTCTCCCTATATTACCCAGACGGGTCTTGAGCTCCTGGGCTCAAGCAATCCTTCTGCCTCAGCCTTCCAAAGTGCTGGGATTACAGGCATGAGCCACCACTCCAGGCTCAAAAAAATACAAATCCAACTTTAGCTTTCTGAGGATGCTCTTTATGTTACATCATTTCCCTGTATCACAGAAAAGGTTGTTCAGAAATCCTTAGGAAAGCCCTTAAACTGGATAGAACTGTAATATTTTGATATATGCAAATACTCTGGTAGATGGTGTGGAGAATACAGAGATGTGGTTCCCACCCTCAAGGGACCAGAAACTTACAGCATAGTAAATTGAATGTTGTGGAACTTTGATAGGTATTTCCTGAAAAACTCACGCATTCACATTTGGCTGGTGCAGTTAACTTAGAATAAGTTAAAGAAACCCTGAATTACATAAAGAAAGGGAAGATATTCCTTCTTTCCTAAAAATCTAGACTGTTGTTCAATAGTATGGAAGGGAATAACAAAATTATTAGTTGGGTTTTCCTTTTAATGTATTTCCTCTTAATGACAAAGACGGCCTAGACTAACCTTAGTCACTATAGCTGTCTGTCTCCTTACTGGTGATTGCTCCAAAGTAAATATGTGTGAAAATGAAAAATACCAAGTTGATATTAACAGTTTGCTTTCTAATATGAGAATTGCCTCAATAACAGAAATGCCTCAACAACAACAAAGTATTTTAAGAACCAGTCGATCCTTGGGATCCAATATGTACAATGTAGTGTCATTACTTATAGGCCTGGATTTGACCTTTGGTTCTGCAGGAATCATGAGGGAACTTCCAGCAAATGTCTGTTGCATCCATGAGCATTCAGAATACAGGTAACTTTGGAGGCAAGGGGCAAAGTCAGTGTCACTAACTGTGCTACAAACACAGGTCAGTGCAGGCTGTTGGGAGCCAAGGCTTTATGTCTTAGGTTTTACAGCCAGGCTTATGTTTCACTCTGGATTTAAGCAATGGAGTGAGTGCCTATCTCCAGGGACGAGAATAAAAGATTTATGCAGCTACACAAGGAAAGCTTGTCAACATGTCCTATTGTTGCAACATACAGATCCTATGCGGATGCCTTCACAGTAAGCCTGGTAACATTTGTGGACCCTTGGAGTAATTTTGTTCCTGTCTGGATAAAAGAAGTTGGCTTTTTGCAAATTCAGACTTACAGTTTAGTGATAACAAGCCATATCAGTCAGGGGCGTGTGTGTGTGTGTGTGTGTGTGTGTGTGTGTGTGTGTGTGTGATTTGTTTTAAGGAACAGGAGTTCCAATTCCAAATGACTTAAAAAGGGAATTTATTGGCCCATAGCTGAGGCATGCAGGATAAGATAAAGGACAGTTGATTGGCTGTGACTGAGTCATATGCTCCGCCCTGGAGTTGGGGGTTGCTGTGGTTTGAGTGTTTTTGTCCCCTCCAAGACTCATGTTGAAACTGAATGAATCTTTAACTCATGTTAAAACTTAATGTTGGGAGTTGGGCCTAATGGGAGATGTTTAGGTCATGAGGGATCCACTCTGTTGAATGTATTAGTACCACCATAAAAAGGTCTGGTGGGAGTGGCTTCAGTCTCTTCTGCTCTTCTGCCATGTGAGGTACAGTGCTCTTGCCCTCCCAAGGATGCTGCATTCAAGGGACCATTTGGCAAGCGGAGATGGAGGCCTTAGCAGACACTACACCTGCCATGCCTTGACCTTGGACTTCCCAGCCTTCGAATCTTTATATTTTCAGTCTATTCTTTATAAATTACCCAGTCTGAGGTATTCTGTTATAGCAACACGAAACAGACTAAGACAGGGATAGAGTCGATACCATATAAAACCTGTGCTTTTCATATTATCAGTGGTAAAAGTATTAGTCTGTTCTCATGCTGCTAATAAAGGCATACCTGAGACTGGGTGATTTATAAAGGGAAGAGGTTTAATTGACTCACAGTTCCACATGGTTGGGGGAGACCTCACAATCACGGTGGAAGGTGAATGAGGAGCAAAGTCACATCTCACATGGCAGCAGGCAAGAGAGCGTGTGCAGGGGAACTCCCTTTTATAAAACCATCAGATCTTATGAGACTTACTATCATGAGAACAGCACGTAAAAGACCCACCCCCAGGATTCAGTGACCTCCCCACCAGGTCCCTCCCACAACACATGGGAATTATGGGAGCTACAATTCAAGATGAGATTTGGTTCGGGACACAGCCAAACCATGTCAGTAAAGGACTGTTACTTTTAATTTCCAAGTACAGACTGATGACTCTGTTCAACAAGATGAGTTCACTGATCTTCTCTTAGTTCTTGTGGCATAAGTTTCTAAATGCTTACCTGAATTTTGCCTCAAATTGGTAGCAAGCATAGTGGCCCATCCATCACCAGGAGACCTCTTTTTAATAAGCACTTCTTTAAACCACATAGTCTGAGAAAGAGATGGCTGCTTTCCTGGAAGACAGTCTAGGGAAGCCATCACCAGAAGAGAGGAAGAGAATACCAAGTGTGGGAAAGTTGCCTGCCACAGTGATCAACTCCATAAATCTTGCTTTTGGAAAGGCCTCATGTTTGTACTCAGGAAATTGTCAGGTTCTGAATCACCTTAATGGGGTAGGATGAGAATTCCCCACATCCCTTTTGATTTTAAGGATTGAAGACTCTTTAATCTTTTCTACATAGCAGCACTCCTTTTCCCTTCTCTTTCTGGCCAGGTTTGGGTTAGTAAGAGGCCTCGGCTTTATTAGCCACCTGTTTCCTAGAGAGGCACGCAACCTATCTGAGGTGACTTAACAGGCAAGGGCTGCAGAAGGAAGCCCGGAAAGGATGGTGGGGAAAGGGGAATTAATCGCCTGTGTTTTTAGATACCACTCAGGGCAGGGCAGGGCAGGGCAGACGTAACATGCCTTCTTAGCAGGACAACTTTCTATACTGGTTAAGGCACCTGAGGAAGCTGGTCATTCAGAAACAGGCGTTTTTTTTTTTTTATTTTTTTGAGTCGGGTCTCGCTCTGTTGCCCAGGCTGGAGTACAGTGATGCAATCTTGGCTCAATGCAACCTCCGTCTCCCGGGTTCAACCAATTCTCCTGCCTCAGCCTCCTGAGTAGCTGGCATTACAGGCACCCACCACCACATGTGGCTTTTTTTTTTTTTTTTTTTTTTTGGTATTTAGGTGAGACAGGGTTTCACTATGTTGGTCAGGCTGGTGTCGAACTGACCTCAGGTGATCCACACGCCTTGGCCTCCCAAAGTGCTGTGATTACAGGCATGAGCCACCATGCCCGGCCAGAACCAGGCATTTTAAACTGGGTCAGGCAGACCAATTTGTTGAGAAGGGAGATGACAAAATGTTGGCCCTACATGACAGTGAGACAGCCTAGGATCTGTACTTCCAGCTTGCCCCTTACAGCAGGCCACACTGTTAGAGGTTATTCCTGCATACTCAGCAAATAGTAGGAAGGGAACTTGTAGCCAATTCTGTATGGCCTGCCCAACTTGTCAAAGAGGAAAATCCAACTGTCGGTTGGACTAGTGGGCCTTGGGGTTAGTGAAGCACAGAAACTTAAACCAGAGCCATCTGGATGGGCGTTTGTTGTGGTTACAGCAAAGGCTTCGTGCATGCAGTTGTACGAGTCACAGACACAGCTATTTACACTACAGTCGTGTAATTTCAGCAGACAGAAAACTTGTTCTTGCAGGGCAACACACTTTCTTCCCTAGAAAGCGTGTCATAGCTTCTGTCTGTTAAAGGTTAAGAATTTAGTGTTACAGTGAATTAAACATGTAATAAAAACCTCCACCCAAGTGTAAGATCTTCAGCTGAGTTTTAAAAAAGTGTTGATTAAAAATGGGCATGTTAGGGAGGGGGACAAGGCTTGCCCTTCCCCTCCCCACGCTTCTTTTTTAACTCCTGGAGATTCTTAATGGCATAGTTTGTTTTGTGCCTGGTGACCTGTACTGTTGTATTGAATGCAGGTCCTTTGTCTTGCAGAAAAAATCTTGTGCATGACAAGCCAGTTTCCTAATGAAAGAGTTGTGATTTGGGAGGAGATGAGGTTATTTTGGAGGAACGCAGGCCTCTGAAAGATGTGGTTAGAGAGGTTCCTAAAGAAACAAAAATCTGCAGCTGTCCCTGGGCTTCAGCAGCCCTCTAGGGAGCTGTAAGACCAGCACAGGGACATTCTAATGAATCCTTTATTCCTTCAGAATGCCTGTCTGGGGCGGCGGAAACAAGTGTGGGGCCTGCGGGAGGACCGTGTACCACGCAGAAGAGGTGCAGTGTGATGGCAGGAGCTTCCACCGCTGCTGCTTTCTCTGCAGTAAGTAGCTCCCCCGGACAGAATTTGTATGTACAAAGCTTTCATTTGTCTATTTAAGGAAGAATTGCATTTTTGCCCATAGAGATTATTTTGGAAGCATGAATGATTTTCACCTGTCATCTTAGATGTTGTAAATGCCGAGGCTAGCAGCGAAGACAGAGGAGGGGTGACCTAAGACATGCAGCCTTCCTTTGTATCCCCAGAGCTCTTGGTCTCCATTTTGGCCTTGACTTTGTTAACACTTCTGCCTCCCCCACCTCACTGGGACCAGGGCGTCATTTATATGTTCTGGCACCTAGCACGGTTTCTGGCACATGGCAAGGGCTCAGCTCCCGCTTTTGAGTAAATGAATTGCTTCTTAGCCACCCCAGCTTTCTCTTTCTCAGATTCGCTTTAGTGACAACACAGTCTTCGGTTTTAAAACTGTAGAGTAGCAACTTAAGAAAGGGCTTCATTAATCATCTTCTGAGTTAATGACAGAACTTTCTTTAATCAATGATTATGTCAGATAAACCCACCCACATGGGCAGATGTTTGCCTTATCAACCGTATTGTACTGGGAAAATTCCTACAGAAAACCATATGTTAAAAATTGGTTACATTGAGAAATGATCTTCAGGAAAAGACTTCATTCTCAAATTTGAATTGTCCTTTTCCTTCATTGGAGCCAGCATTCAACGTATCTGGACCTCTTTAATAGCGTAACTGCTTTGCAGACAACCAGAAGCAGACAGCAGAAAGTTGCAGTTGCAAACAAAATAAAAATACTACATAGGAATGTTCACCATGTGTGCCTCCATAATCATTACACTGCTGTTCCTCAGAAGATTTGGCTTAACCATTTCTTTTAGAAGTTACGTTTTTTTTAAGGAATCTATTTTTCAGCAGGCTTGTAACCAAGGAAGTATAGAAACAATGCAAATACTTTAGAAATTGCTCAGTTTCATCTGTCAAGGTTAAGCCACAATGTCTGCACCATAATGAAACATCACATGTGGGTACGCTGTTGACATTTGTTTTAGTAAATGTCAAGTTCTTTACTGGTCATTTCTACCAATCCTTTCTAATATTTGTCTCTGCTGACTAAAGCCCTTTATGGAAATAATTCAGAGTAGTTTGCAGACCTATGAGAATTTTACTGCAGAGAACAGGGATGAGGACTGGGGAAGAAAGGGGTGGTTATATAGTAACATTTTCATATACCTACACTTGTTTTGGTTCATACAGGTTTTTCAAAACAGTTTTTATATTTACTTACATTTATTCTATCTGTTAAGGGCATTTGTCCCTCAGCAGTGCCTGGTGTTAGGTTGAGTATGGTTTAAGATATAGTCACCTTTAAGCACATATATTTCAGCACTTGAGCCTCAACAGTTTGAATGAAATGATATCTACTCTGGAATCTACCATGAAAGACTTTAGTCTAAGATAACAGAACCTTCAAATTTTAATTCTGTTTTAAACCAGCTAGCTAGTCCTCCTTCCCTCCCCCTCCTCTTCGCTCTCCTCCCTTTTATCTTCCTTCCTTTTTATTCAAACCCCTTTTTATTTTTAATTTTTATGGGTACATAGTAGGTATATATATTTATAGGGTACGTGAGATGTTTTGATACAGGCATACAATGTATGATAATCGCATCATTTTTTCTCTTTTTTTGAGGAGTCTTACTGTGTTGCCCAAGCCGGAGTGCAGTGGAGTGCACTGCAACCTCTGCCGCCCGGGTTCAAGTGATTCTGCCTCAGCCTCCCGAGTAGCTGGGACTACAGGCATGCACCACCACACCCCACTAATTTTAGTATCTTCAGTAGAGATGAGGTTTCACCATGTTGGCCAGGCTGGTCTTGAACTCCTGACCTTGTGATCCACCCGCCTCTTCCTCCCAAAGTGCTGGGATTACAGGTGTGAGCCACTGTGCTCAGCCATCACATCATCTTAAATGAGGTATCCATTACCTCAAGCATTTATTATTTTTTTGTTACCAACATTCCAGTTATACTCTTTTATTTTTAAATGTACAATAAATGATTACTGACTATAGTATCCTGTTGTGCTATCAAATACTAGATCTTATTCTAACTATATTTTTACACCCATTAAGTCTCCCCACTTCCCTCCCCCACACACTACCTTTCTGAGCCCCTAGTAACCATCATTCTACTCTGTATCTTCATACAATTGTCTTTTAAATAGGGGGGGAGAAATTCTGATCTTTAATTTCCAGCTCCCAGATTGTACTACCACTGAGTTTCCTCACAATTTACTTTTTTCTCAAGCCTAACTGAAGGTTGAGAAAGTGAAATAATGTCTAGATGAAACATGATGACATTTGGCAGTTTTACAAAGCGGGACACATGGAAATGTCCTGTGGCAAGAGATCCATGAAGAAAGAATGCGTTCTCCTTTGGGACATAAGGGAAAGCAAATGCAGACTTTGAACCACTTGATGATTTTCAGACAGACCCATCACTGCTGGAGAAGCTGCTGGGGGAGAGGGAAGGGTGATACCTCTTCCCAGTCTAGACTAGTGATGAAAACTAGAATTCAGGATTTAAAATTATTTTTATCCCAGGGGGTGCTTTTTGGGGGAGGAAAGGCTACAGAGGCAACTCCCCCCAAGGCACTGAGCTACCCTACTGTTCTTTGTTAGGTTGTGATTTAACAGTACTCGGTCAGAGAAGGCCGAAAAGATTAAGAGTGTTGAGGGTTGGGAGCAAGGTGGTGTTTTATTCCTTTTGTTTAAGTAATTATAGCCATCTCTGAAACTTTTCTCCCTTAATATGATCCCCCAGAAAGGGAAATCATATTAAAAGTTTGATGAGCACCATAGGAAAGGGAATAAAATATAAATAAAACAAAATAAAAATAAATAAAGCTTAAGGCTTCTGATGTTATATTCTGACACAGTTTTGAAGCAACTGTTATATCTGTGGAGGAATGTGAGTAATCCTCGAATGTAGCTGGCCAGTCCAGATGCTGTCTCATGGATTTTGGGAAGCCACAGGATAAACTAGGAATGTGAGGGAGCCTCAGCCTTTACCGTTTGTAGGCCATGTGTCTGTGCCACCATTGTTCTAAGGAAAAGGCGTCCTTGGAACGTATTTAAAGTCTAACTTTTCCCCTGCAGTGGTTTGCAGGAAAAATTTAGATAGCACAACAGTGGCAATTCACGATGAAGAGATCTACTGCAAATCCTGCTATGGAAAGAAGTATGGGCCAAAAGGCTACGGTTACGGCCAGGGCGCCGGCACGCTTAACATGGACCGTGGCGAGAGGCTGGGCATCAAACCAGAGAGGTGAGTTGGGAGACTGTTGGTTACCTTCAGAAATGAGTTACAACAGTTAGTGCTGCTTGCTGAACAGGAACCTGGGAGTATCCAGATTTTTGTTGAAACTTAGCAAATAAAATGGGACTCTGATTTTCTAATGTAACCTACTGACTATTCTTTAAGTTCAAAATACTGACAGTTTCGGACCTAACAAAGTTCTTATTAATAATTCCAGTGATTTCTACTCCTGGCTTTACAGCATTCCAAGCTCTATTAAGGAGTCATGTTCTCAAAAGCAAGTGATTTATATTTACTTCCATTTCGCAGCACTTGGAACCAGATCTTATGAAATTAAATGGTAGAGAAATGTGCTACGTGAATCATGAGAGGGGTTTCTCATGTGCAATTTAAGCAGTCAGTGAAAATTCCTCAGTCACTCCTTCTATGTAAACATTTTTCATCAAGAAATCACTTTTCTCTAACATTTTGTACTTAAAAATGGAAATTAGAAATTATTTCTTGTTTTTGATTCTTTGAGATAGTGGTGTTAAACCTTCGGTACCAATGTATCAAGGTGCTAAATTTGTTAAAGTTCACTTAGTATTTCATATTCAAGTTAAATAACTTCGTTTGGAATTCCCCCCCTCCCCCACCACTACCACTTTGTGTGTGTGTGTGTGTGTGTGTGTGTGTGTGTGTGTGTGTGTGTGTGTACAGAGTCTCACTCTGTCACTATCACCCAGGCTGGAGTGCACTGGTGCAATCTCGGCTCACTGCAACGTCTGCCTTCTGGGTTCAAGTGATTCTCTTGCCTCAGCCTCCCGAGTAGCTTACGACCTTAAATATAGTGCTTGGCTTGGCTAAAATAATAATTACCATGTATTGAGTCCCTGTTGTCTGTTGAACGTTTATCTTCATTCTGTATAATCCTCACAGTAACTCTGAGGTCCATTTTATAGATGAGTCAGGTCACACAGATAAGTGAGGGAGCTAGGATTTGAACCAATGTCCATTTGGTTCCAAAGTCTGTTCCCTTCCAACTGCATTTTTATAATAATAATGAGCCCAGAGAGAGGTTCAAGTAGTAATTCTGGCTGGCACCTGAGTCATTTCTTCTTATTCCCTCCCCTGTGCTGGCCTGTGAAGGCCTCCAGCTTTCAAGCAGTATAGCAGTTAAGTCCCAGAGTTCCATTGTTCCTGCCCTGTGTACTTAAAAGAGCCCTGTGGAAACTCTTGGCTACTTTTTTTTTCCTCTTTCCACAAGTGTTCAGCCTCACAGGCCTACAACAAATCCAAACACTTCTAAATTTGCTCAGAAATATGGAGGTGCTGAGAAGTGTTCCAGATGTGGGGATTCTGTATATGCTGCCGAGAAGATCATTGGAGCTGGAAAGGTAAAGTGCTATTTCAATTAATAAGAGCTAATGACTCCTCTGCTCCCTTTCTCCCCCTAGCCCTTCCATATTCCTTGCTTGGGTGATGGCTTATATGAAACTTTTCTTTAAATGCATTTCCATTAGAATCATTAATTTTTTTGAAGTGATTCCCTTATTTGACAAGTCACTTTTATGTTTTAAAGAACTTGTTTTCAAAGGGGGGTACTCCTGAAGGTTAAACTTTGAAAAGCCAGACTGTAAAGGAATCTCCAGGTTATTCAGTATAGTGAAAAAAGGAATCTGAATCAGGACACCTGATGCGAATTCAGTGTATGGATTTGGAAAAGTTACCAGCTAACCTCTGTGAGCTGTGCTGTTCTCAGCCGGAAAGAAGATGGTCTCTTTATAGGAGCAAACTGGGCTTGTGGTTAGGTCTGAGGCTGCTCTTAAGGAAACAGCCTTTCTGTGGGTGACCAAGAGTGAGTGCAGATACTGAGGAGCACTGGTTTCAGCTTTCTCATTGCGCTGAACCACAGAAATCAGGCGCTGCCTTGGGGTGATCTTCCTGAGCCGCCACTTGCCACACATCTAAATTGAACTGTAGGAAACAGGCCTCTCAAACATGCTGACACATTTGTCTTTTCCAGCCCTGGCACAAAAACTGTTTCCGATGTGCAAAGTGTGGGAAGAGTCTTGAATCAACAACTCTGACTGAAAAAGAAGGTGAAATCTATTGTAAAGGTAAAATTAGTTTCAGTTACTGCTGTCCATATGAATATCCCACACCAGTTCTTGTTTAATGAAATGTCACTAGCATTTAAAAAAAAAAAAAGAGGAGAAAGGGGTACCACTGACTGTTTGAAAATAAGATATCCCAAGATGCTGGATGATGACAGAAAACCACAGATAATCTCTTAAGTTCCTGATTATTTAAAACTCCCCCCAGATAAAAAAAAACACCACAAATAGCTATCTTTTGCCTTCATGTCTTGAGCAAAGCCTAAATATGTGGAAGAAAATAGACAAATACATAACTTACCTGTCCTGACTCATGCTTGCAGCTCAGCAGGACCACACTGAACGCCATGGAGCTAGAATGCGTGGACTTGTGTTTACAGCGTTAAGATATTTAGTACACAACATGTTTAGTATCTTTAAATAAGTTGAGCCCTTTCACACAGCAGTTTTTTTAATTTATGGGGGGTTTGTTGAGTGGGGGTTAAGCAGTGCTAGCAAAGCTTAATGGACTTGTACTAACTATCCTTCCTCCCTTTTCCTTTGTAGGATGCTATGCAAAGAACTTTGGGCCCAAGGGATTTGGCTATGGCCAAGGAGCCGGGGCTCTTGTTCATGCCCAGTAAGGTGTAAACCCAGAACTAATCATCACACACTGAGAATCTCTTCATAATCTAGGCACAGATAATCCTTCTTTAACACTAAACTACTGTGAAATTCTACCAGCATTAAGTACTGTATAGTACCCTGTACTTGGATAGGCTGGCTAACTCGTAGGAAGAGAGCACTGTGTCGTAGCCTTTTACTTTGTTCACCAGCATTTTGGGGGAACATTTCTTTTACATTTTAAATAAAACTTCAGCTCAATTTGGGTGTTCATTGTCTTTTAATTAACCTTTTGGAGGAGCTGCTTTGATTTCAGTTAGTGGAAAATCATTTGGGTCCCTACCTTTGTTACCCCATTACCCCGTTGACTCACTAGGTTAATGTTTGCATTACAGCTGTTGAAAAGGATCTTTTAAGCAGGCAAGTGTGCCTGAAGAGTAAAGGTTGCTAGGCAACAGGCATCACCATTTCAGCTCCTCAAAGCTGGTGTTCAGCAGTGCAGCATCTCCTTCCTTCCTGCCCCACTGTACTCTCTCAATTCTTTTGATCTATACTTAAAAATCAGTATAAACACCTGCAGGCTACTATAGAATCTGAGACTTAGTATGATTCTTTTTAAAGACTCTCCACTGTGTTCTGACAGATGGTGACCTACTAAATCCTGGAAACTGGGGTGTTTCACACATTTTGACTCTGTATAAGTAGCAAAGAATGTTGCATTGTCTGGGCACATTCAGCTGGCTTAGGTAGAAGAGGAGCATTAGACTTTATAAGGTATGGTTTCATTATTCCCCCAGAAACTTTAGTTTTTTACTAGAGATTCAATCCAACTCTCCCCCCCCGCCAGGAGTAGGGTGTGTAATCGGTCTGTAACTTGTATTAGTAAAATTGAACCAGCCCGTGAACGCATCTTAATCTCTTCCAAGGTTCATTTTAACATACTATACCGTGCAAGTTTCGCTCTCTTGTCCAGGCTGGAGTGCAGTGGCGCAATCTCAGCTCACTGCAACCTCTACTTCCTGGGTTCCAGCGATTCTTGTGCCTCAGCCTCCTGAGTAGCAGGAACTACAGGCGTGCCACTGCGCCCAACTAATTTTTATATTTTTAGTAGAGATGGGGTTTTGCCATGTTGTCCAGGCTAGTCTTGAACTCCTGGCCTCAAGTGATCCACCCACTTCGACCGCCCAAAGTGCTGGGATTACAGGCATGCACCACCGTGCCTGGCTTACTTGGCACTACAGTTGCCAGCAGTCCTTCCTTATACATACCAAACCAACATACTGCTTATTTTGAAAAGCTAACGGAGATATTGCTATGTATGACATCAAAAACAAAAAATAGAAACCCAGTTGGAGGAAGGTGGTGGAGGGTGTATTGGGTGCTTATTCCACATCATAGCGTTGAGCAACTTCAGGTGATTAATGAGGCATACCAGTTCCATCATTTCGGGGGGTGGGGGACGGAAAGTAAACAGGCTGGGAAATAGTTAATTGGTCATAAGAGACGTTGAAGGAGAGGAGTTATGGAATAACTAACTTCTGATTCTGTAGGTGGTAGAACATGTCCACAAATTCTTTGACCTTCCCATCAAATGATAGTCTAATTCCCCTGTCTTTGAATAAAGGCCTACCTTAGTGACTCACTCATTCTTAGTATTTTGGACAAGGCTCGGTTAGAAAAGACAATACAGCTTTTGCCTGCCTCTTCCTCTTAGGATGCTTACTCTTGGAATTCAGGCACCATGTTCCGAGGAAGCCCTAACTACATGGGAAAACCACATGTAGGCATTACAGCCATGGCCTCAGCTGAGATCTTTCAACAGGCATTATCAACCATCAGGCATGTGAGTGAAGCAGCCTTCAGATTATTCTAATCTCCAGTCTTTGAACCATCCCAGCTGATCCTAAGTGGAGCAAAGTGAGCTATTCCTGTTAAGCCCTGACCAAATTGCAGATTTATGAACAAAAATGTTTTAGACCACCAAATTTTGGGGTAGTTTGTTACCATTCCTACCGTTTCCCAAACTCTACTGGAGTTGCTGGTAGATATTCAAGAGGAAAAACAATGTAAATGAAGTTTCCAGGTGCCTGGTAATTTGAGATTTCTGCCTGGTAAAATAAGATATCCATTCATGTTTTAAGTCATTCTTGATTAAATTGGGAGCCATGGCAAAATAGCTACTCCGGCACTGTAAGATTAGTTTCCAGTGGTTCTAGCAGTAGAAAAAGGAATTTGGCTTTGGGCCAGACTGGGAGGAATCACTTGTCATTTGGATGTATGTCAGTAGCCCCAAAGTAATCCCAATGCAATATTAAAGTGCTGCAATATCACAATATACTACTTTCATTTTAAAAACTACCCCTTATGTTGGCTTGGTATATTTAAAGAGGACTGCTGGCAACTCTAGTGCCAAAAAAGTCATGTCGATCAAGTAAGTTTAGGGTGTGTTACAGAAACTAGACAGATCTATAGGCTGACACTGCACACTAGCTATCGAAGGCCTTGAGAGCCTGTGGTTGAAAAGTCTGTTTTAATTTGAAGACAGCCTTACATTGAATTAGTTGTCCATGGAACCATTAACATCTTGGAAAATGTTCTGGACCTGTGGTTCCCAAACAGTTTGATCTCAGGACCCCTTCATATTCTTAAATTATTGAGGATGCCAAAGAGCTTCTGCTTATGACAGCTGTCTCAAGATTTTGTATTAGAAATTAAACATTTTTAAAATTTTAATTCAGACTTCCACTTGTAGCCAAAATGTAATAACAGGGACCAGATTTATCTTCTCACTGTAAACAAGACAAATTACATGGAAAAAATGTCCAAGACACTGCACATTATAGGCATCAAAGACCAGTTATGGGGGGATAAAATGAGATCAGTCTTAGTAACTATCAAAGTTTACTGCTTTGAGTTTCCAGGCTGTAGTACAAGGAAGAACACAGGTGGAGCTAGAAGCCAGCTTAAGTTAAGGCAGAGCTGAGAGTCCAGGGGGGCCCAGGTGGCTGGAGTTTGCAGGACTGGAGAGGATTACAGAGAGCAAACTAGGAATATGCAGAGCACCGCCCCACCATGCAAGTCTTCAGCTGAATTCTGACAGGACATGCATGTTAGGTGACTACCTAAGGCCTGGAAAAGAACCATCCAAAAGGCATGGGAGCAAACAGTGTCTGGTGTTCACCTGGAATGGGAATAGTGCCTGTTCCACCAACAAGACTGGGAAATACGACTCCTTAGGGTTTGGGATAGACTATAGAGAAGGCTCTTAACTCAGTAAGAGCACTGCTTTGGTCTTGCCTAACAAATCTGAAAAGCAAGACTCAAAGAATCAAATTTTCCAAATAACTGCATCCTGAATAAAGCTCAAGAGTGTATAGAAACACAAGAATATCAGGCACCCAATTCACAGTGTTTGGCATCCAGTCAAAAATTACTAGGCATGCAAAGAATGAGGGCAAAAAAGTATCAAAACCAACTCACAACTGACAAAAATGTAAACATTCGCAGGTAAGGATATTAAAAGTTATCAGAACTACATATTTTCAAAAGGTTGAGATACTGAAGATACTTTAAAAGGTCCAAATCAAACATTGTAGGTGAAAACAAAATGTGAGATGAAAATAATGGTATTGATTACACATTGCAGAAAAAAAAATTAGTCAACATAAAGACAAACTAAAACAGAGAAAAAGAATTTTAAAAACCAACTGAGGATTGATCAGTGAGTTGGAAGACAATCTCAAGTGGCCTAATACATGTGAAATTAGTTTCCTGAAGGGGGTGGGGAAGAAAAATAATTGAAGAAAGAGTAACTGAAAAATTTCCAAATTTTGATGAAAACTGTAAACCTACAGATTCAAGAAACAGCAGCAGCAACAATGAGACTTTATGATGCTTTGAATGGATACAATCTAAAAACATTGCCGTCTATTAAAAATATTTGTCAGTCCTAGTAAATGATGATGAGAGACAGTTTTCGCAAAATTTATCTGGGTAAAACACTCATATCCAATTCAAAGGCAATCTTTAAGAGGCATAGCTGGTTTCCTTGAGTTTCTTACTTAGCTGACACAGACCAAGGAACATTCTGAATGTTCAATCTACTTGGAATTACAGATTTTTCTATTTTAAGTCACATAAATATATTTAATAGAAAACTCTGGTAACAAGCACTTTACTTTCTGACAAGACGTTAAGATTTTCTATACTGGTATGTACCACTTGTTTCCAATTATTTGTCTAAAAACTCCTAGACCCGGACATCCATTATCATAGGTATGATCTATCAATCTAGCAAGGACTAGGGGGAGAGAAAAAGTAGACAATAAAGAGGAGGAAAATAATGGGTGGAATGAAAACTGGTGGCTTTACTTTATACAGTCGTTCAAGATACTGTTACTTGAGCTCCAGACAGCTCTTGGGGCATTTTTTTCAATATGAAATTATGGCTAGAGTATTAGTCCAATTTGAAAATACTCCTGTTTAATACCACTGAGTTCTCAAACCATTAACAACCACTGGAACAACAGGAAAGGGTACATTAGTAATTTTTGCATTTTAAAGCCCCAGATAAAGAAGTTCTCTTTGCCACACATACCTTTTCAAGTAACTGAGATCAATGTCTGGTAGGCTTCATTCTGCCATATTTTTCTTTATCTAGATTAGTATCTTTAGACATATTTAAAACTTGGAGATTCATACAGTCCCTGAGGATCCTAATTAACTCCATGAAATTCAAAATTCTTAAAAAAATTTCTCTTTATTTAAAAAAAACATTACACACGCATGCATACACACAGTATTGGATTTTTTTTTTTTGGAATGCTAACACCATCTTTTACGTTTCCAAATTCCTACAGTCCTATGCCACTTGACTCCTAGTTAACCAGGATATAAATAATCTTTTCATATCATAGGTACCACTATCATATTTCGTAAGTTTCCTGACGTAAATTGAGTGAAATCATAAACAAGCACACACTTAAGAGTCAGTATTTATTCTGATTAATATTTTACAAAATTTTAACATTTAATTTATGTAAGGAGGGCTAATTTATTAAACACTTTACAGGTTTTTCTTTCCACAGAAGAACACGGTAAGTAGCAAAATAATACTTGGCACAGTTATAAATAAAGAAAATATAAAATAAAAATATCCATAGCTTAAGTACAATGATGCTGTTTTACGCCCATTAATATCAAATTCCTGGAAACAACAAAAATATGAATGAAAAAAACTCCGAAGAAGTAATTCATGTTCAGTGCTGAGAATTAAGTTCCTATTTGCTAAAAGTATCCAATTAGGTTGATATGAACTATTCTCAAAGGTTCACCATCATACACAACTTTAGAACTGGGTTTATAGTTGGTTCCACACACAGGACCTACAAAATAATTAAACAGATGGTATACTGCTGCATAGCTGGCTCCTGACCATCTGACCATTTCTGAGTTATAGATTTCACAGGTACTACAAGATGGTTACTACAAAAGCATTCACATTGCTAGTATTTTCCATGTAATTATACATCTAGAGGTTTTTTGTCTATTAAATTGAATGACATCTCTTTGCACTGAAAAGAATATTGTACCACAAACAAAGAACATGGTAACAACATTCTTAGCCAAACTCTGAAAAACCACCAGTCTTTAACTGTTGATAAAAATGTATTTGATAAAAATGCAACTGAGTCTTCATGTGAAGTGGCTCAAAATACAAAAAATTAAAACAAATTCTAGCATTTTATAAATAACTTTGAATTTAAAAATTATCTAAAATTTCCCCCAATTAGTAGTCAAAACTAGCTGACATTTGTAAAGTTAACCAATTTTTACATTCTATGACAAAATGGCACAATGCTATTGCCACCCCACACCCATCTCTTCCCTTTTCAAAAATAAAGTACATATGCCAATTTTCTAATATTAAAACACATACACTAAGGGTAATCTTTATTTGATGTGTGACTTATGGTCAAATAAACTACTATATAAAAATGGTACTTGGAAATACTGAACATCAACTATATACATTTCACTGCTCCTCTTACTAAGGCAAGGGGCGGGTATACCACTAGATTGCTTTAATACCTGTAATCTGCATTTTACAGGGAATACTAGTTTTACCAAGCATCAGACATGCAGTGAACTTGCAGGGTATAATGCCTATTAACAGCAATTTTGAACATCACTAGAAGCTCATTAGTTATCTCCCTTTTCTTTTTGGTTGGATAAAATGAAATGAGCAGCTTTAAAAACACTAACACATACAGACACAAAGAGAAAACTATTAGATAAATTATTTATATACAGATACACATTCTTTACACTGGTCTAGGTTCTGTCATCTGTCTGACCACCATTCTCCCACCCTCTCCCACCCCATTCCGTCTCACAGATTTCCCACAGGTTGCTCGAACCACAGTGTGCTACAGCACTTAAGATGACTAAACCAAATCTTACCCTGTAAACAGTATTTACGGAAGCAGTGACTAGCAGTCCTCCATGAGGGTATGAAAATGCTGTGACAAAAACTGATCAGTGCATCACATTTAACAAAAATAAAATCTTTTCTAAAACTGCTTCAGAACTTATTCAATATCGGATAAATTGAAATATTCTTGTGGATGAAATTCTACTTTCTAATAGGTCATTTTATGAAAACCAGAATATACCATCAGCTTTTCTTTTACTCACATGTGCTATGTACACAGATCATGCTCCATCTTTAGTTAAATGCCATTATTTTGTCTACAATTATTTTGCAGCTGAGAATTTTAGAAAGTATTCCATGTATCACTATTACTGAGAATTTTGCATTATTTGTTCTGCTTTTTTCTTGAAAATACCACCTTAATCCTTAAAAATCGAACTGTTTGAACATCAAATTAAATTCTAATTTATGCTTCACTGGATAGTATCTGCTAGTATACATTCTATGCGGTGTATCATGCACTTAGTAGGGCTTTTAAATTTGAACAAAATAACATGACTTACTATACTCATGCAAGTGCTTCATTATCAGACCATAAAACCTCAGAGCAAGGTTACTACAAATTATTTCACTGAACAAGAAATATATCAGCATTGCAACAGCTGATAGAAACACATTGTTAGCACATTTTATTGTGAACATTTTCTCCTGCCTTTGAAGTCAATAACACAGTAGATCCCAATCACATGATTTTCATCACAGTATTTACGTGTACACTCTAAAATGTACATAATACTAGTCAATCAACTTAAAACAATGCTCCTGGAATTAGATGCAATACTCCTACTAGATTGCATCATAAAATTAAGCCAAGTAACTTAAGTTTAGTTTTAGTTAAAACTGAACATTTCTGATCAGTACACTATGTCTGTCAATAGAATAAGCATACCCTTTTTTTGTGAAAAATACTGTGAGAACAAAACCCAAAAGTTGAGTATGTTGTGAATTTCCACATTAAGAACCACTAAAATTCTTTTTTATCATCTGTATTCTTCCCAGAAATGGCAGTGTGTTCTGTCCATGTTTACTTTTGTTAATAAAAGTGTTGAAAAAAAGAATTGTAAAATTCACCGTTAGCCCTACACATAGCATGCTCTTGTTCAAAGGATGTGGATTCGAGTGTGAGAGAGACACGGACAGACACAATTTTCAGGCACCACTCAGCAATATGCTTCATAGGATAAAGATGTTGCTACACCAGCTGGTACCCAGATCCTGATATTTGGTCATATTCTATTGTATACTGCCTGGTCCAGTCCACGATAACAGGACGAAAGAGGCCACAGCATCGAAATTCAAAGAAGTCTATAATATTCCTTACACATCCGTGGCTAAAGACAGCACCCCAAAGAGAAAAAAATGTCAGTCAGTATAAATGATTTAATATATGAATTCAATATAATTTTTGTGTTAAATATATTTTTTTCTAAACTTAAAAACTCAGGTTACTTGCAAGAAGGAACCAATTTATAACTCTATAAAATACATATGCCTTCATGTTTCTCCACTGCGCTGCCAACAATGATTTTTAATAATTTAAAGACTTGGACAATTATATTTTGAAGTTATTCAAATGTGATTTTAAAGCTTTTAAAAATTCTTACTATGTTGCCCAGCCTGGCCTCAAACTCTGGGCTCAAGCATTCCTCTCACCTCACCCTTCCAAGCAGCTAGGACTATAGGCATGTACAACAAGGCCTAGCTCCATATGCAATTTTTGATAAAAAGCCTTTAATTAGTGGCTCTTAGGCAGGAGACAAACTACCTCTAAAATTGAGAAAAAAAGTAAAAGACAAAATAATTATAAATAGCATGAATTTGGCAGTGAACCTAAGGATAACAACTTAAAAAAGAAACATCAAGGATAAGTTCACGAAATTTTAGTATTCCAGTGACACCTTCAGAAAGCAGTCAGTTTTATGCCTTACATAATTTTTGTACCTCTGGGAGAATTCTCAAAACTACCCAACTAACTCTCTCTGTTTTTATTTAGAGATATGCTTGCTTTCCAGAAGTATGCCATAATTGACAGCACCACAAAACCTTAAGTTTGTAATAACTTCAGTAAAACTCAAAGTTTTAAATATGTCATATAATTAGGATCGTACTGTTTCTAAGTACCAGACTGAATACAAATTAAAATTAAAAAGAAAAAATATAAGGAGATATCACAAGTTAATTATATATAATTGATGTGATGAATTACATTATGTTATGGGGTAATGGTGAACTGACCAATGCTATTTCTGCAGACATCTTAAATAGGATTTAAAAGCTATTTTACATATCACTCACTAAGTAAAAGAGTCTGGTTAGTAAGTAAACTTATATGACCAGGGAAAATATTAAATTTATAGATATGTACATACTTGAATGGGCTTTCAATAGATGTCGTTGTGACTTTAAAGTGCTTGTATCTCCTGGCATTCATTCTTTCATTTGTAGTAATACCTAAACATGATATCTAAGAGGAAAGAAAAAGCAAGCCATTATTCTTGTTTTTTGTTTTTGTTTTTGTTTTGTTTTGAGACAGGGCCTTGCCTTGTCAACCAGGCTGGAGTGCAATGGCACATTCTCAGCTCACTGCAACTCTGCCTCCTGGGCAGGCGGAAGTGATCCCACCCCCGCTGCCCCACCAGTAGCCAGGATTACTGGTGCGCACACACCATGCCCGGCTAATTTTCCTTTTTTTTTTTTTTTTGGTAGAGATGGGGTTTCACCATGTTGCCCAAGCTGATTTTGAACTCCTGGGCTCAAGTGATCTGCCCACCTCAGCTTCCCAAAGTGCTGGGATTACAGGTATGAGCCACCGTGCCCAGTTCGAAACGATATTCTTTCTAAATACTTAATGTAAAAAACATGAATTCAAAGACAACTAGGATAAAGATAAAAATAACGAAGTCTGTTTTCAGCTTTCCATCAGGAGATCATCAAAGCTAGTTTACATGATATCATTTTGACTGTGAAAAGTGGCCAGTTAAATGTGAAAAATATTTAAAGACAGGTTACTTGATTGACATTGTGTAAATGGATAGACACTATTCATGCTCAGACAACCTCCCCATTAGCCTCTTTGAGAATGAGCTTTTAAAAATTCCTATTTTAAAAAAGGCTTTAGAATAAATACTGGTATTTGTGAATAATAAAAATACTATTAAAAACACAAAATTAATGTCATCATCAATCTAAGCTCACATATGTTCAACTAGATGTATTTAAGTCAGGAATAACAGATAAAAATTTCTGTTAAGTACTAAAAGTCAGAAGTTGACAATATGAGAAGAAGAAGGGAAAAAGAGTGAGGCAGAAAGGAAAACTAAATTGAAAAATAAAATTAACCCTTGCAAAGCAGGAGTGGTTAGGAAGAGAGTATATTATTATCTTTTAAGCGTTTTCAGTAAGTGCACTAAAAAGCATGCACTTGCACATACCTGGTACATCTGACACATGAGTAATACAGCTACCCACATGAAATGGAAAACACTGTTCAGAAACATCCAAAACATCCAAGGTGAACACGTGGCAATTTGAGTAATATATGTCCAAAATCCATCCTTGGTGTAAGAGGTCTCACAGTGGAGTCCCCAGTCTAAAGCCAGAACAAAATTACTCGAATTTACTCAATCATCATCCAAGCACCTCATACAGGCATTGGTGCTGGCACCATTTAAAAACCACAGTCAAACAGTCTAGATTTAATTGATGACATTCAAGAGCAGATGTTTTCATACTATTAAAGAACCCTATTATATCTCAATGGAAAAAAAAAAGACAAATGGAAAAGCAGCCACCAATCTTAAAAAGAAAAATTAGTGTATCTTCAGAATAAACAATTTTATTTGATTGGTATTGCATTCACACAATACTTAGATGAATATTTTCTTTACACAAAGAGGATATACTAAAGAAATTTTTTGAAGGGGGGCGCATATAACATAACAGGTTGGTGATGTGGGCGCTTTTTTTGAGGCAAGGTCTTGCTCTGTCACCCAGGCTGGAGTGCAGTGGCTCAATCAAGGCTCACCGCAGCCTCCACCTCCTGGGCCCAAGCAATGCTCCCACCTCAGCCCCCTGAGTAGCTGGGACTACAGGCATGCGCTACCACACCTGGCTAATTTTTGTGTTTTTTGTAGAGATGGGGTCTCTTTCCTTATGTTGCCCAGGCTGGTCTCAAACTCTTGGCCTCAAATGGCCCACCCGCCTCGGCCTCCCAAAGTGTTGGGATTATAGGCATGACCCACTATGCCCAGCTAAGGTAGGCTTTTTCTAACACAAAATCTCCTGCTCTTTGAGAGCTGCTATCATGTATTGCTGTTGCTGGCAGCAAAGTGTTCTCTCTCAAGTGTGCTGGGCCAGAAATTAGGTCAAGTTCTTTGACCTAATCTTCCTACTAATCTTTAACTGAGGTGGTAACCTCCTTTGGTTCATTAGGGCAATAACACTGATTATTATTAATATCTGTGGGCAAGGAAGACTAGAAAATCATCCTTCCAAGACTTGTATTTAAAACAGGATCTAATACATCTTTACGCTAAGCACCACTAAGCCCTGAGGCATTGTAACCGATGTATTCATTTAAACTCTTTCCAGATTGCATTCTCAATGCAATAAAAATCCATCATTTTCTTTAAGGTATGAAACCCACATGATGGAAGAACAATTTATCTTTAAAAAGGTAACTTCTGATACTTACTAATATTCTCTAATATGCAATAGTTATACCTTATTTTTCAAAATATTTCAAGTTCTCTGCAAATTTAGTTGTAAGTATATGTTCCCAACTGCTTGGTAAGAAGAGAACTAGCACAATCACTTAATCTATAAGCTACTAGAGTAAAGCAAGCACATGATGGGGAAAATGTGGATGTATTTTACCCAGAAGCTTCTCAGAGCCTATTAAACCAACATGTTTTTCAGAGGACACAAGTATTAAAAGGTGGTTAACTGCTGTTTGCTTATACTGTACATTGGACATAACTGATCTCTATCTTTTTTCCCTTTTGTGTTTCATAAGGTGTCCAAACCATAATTTTAGTTAAAAGACTTCTGTCATTATCATAATTTGTTAGTATGGTAAGTATAATCTGAGTATGCAGAAATTTGTTTTCAAAATGCAAAAAACTAATTGTACTCACAAGAAATACAACCATAAATCATCCAGCAGATCATAAAAAGCAAGAAGAATAGGTAGCCCATAAAGTATCTATGGTTGCCTGCACCTAAAGAAAAACACAGAAGCAAGTTTTTTCAGCTAAGCAAAAACAACGGGTAATGCACTTTTGAGGGGTATGCCATGAAAGGTATGCTACAATTGTGCTGATAATCACACACACATTATTTTAAAAAGTGATTTTCAGGAAAAATGTTTTAATAAAAATCTTAAAGAATGCTTACAATTACACACAAAGATATAATAATGGCAATGGTGTTCAAGTCCCAAAGAACTAATGCTGACCTCTAATCCTATTCTTTGTGTGGTTTAAAATAGTCCTATCTTATCTTTACTTTTACAAACTTTATAATCCAACTTTTCCAAGGCTTCTCCTCAACAGAATTACATAATTTTCTGTAATGTTTCCTTTCTGTCACCTCATAAAATCTCCAGGTCACCTCTCAAACCATGTAGTTTATCTCCTTAGACTACACCATTCTTGAACACTGAGGTGTGTACGGTTCTTATCTGGCATTCCTCTCTGCCTCTATACGTAATAACATCTTTTTTTTGAGAGGGAGTTTCGCTCTTGATGCCCAGGCTGGAGTGCAATGGCGCAATCTCAGCTCACCACAACCACAACCTCCACCTCCCAGGTTCAAGCAATTCTCCTGCCTCAGCCTCCCGAGTAGCTGGGATTACAGGCATGCAACATCATGCCTGGCTAATTTTGTATTTTTAGTAGAGACAGGGTTTCTCCTTGTTGGTCAGGTTGGTCTCAAACTCCCAACCTCAGGTGATCTGCCCGCCTCAGCCTCCCAAAGTGCTGGGATTACAGGTGTGAGCCACCATGCCCGGCCTACCTCTAACATCATTTCAAATATTACTGCCTTCATTTCTCTAGTTTAACTAGAAAAAAAAATATTATTTGCCCACTTATCAATTTCATTGTTACCCAATGGGAAAAGGTGAAAAGAGTAGGCACCAGACAGAACTGACAGAGAAAAGATATCAGGCACTGATAATGTAATTTTTTCCCCTCCCTCTCTCAGCTGCGTTGCTGTGTTGTCAACCAGAAGATAATTGGGGAAATGAAGGGTGAAGAACTTTCTACTGCCTACTTTAATATTATACTTTATTCATTACCGAAAGTAACTTAAACGAATGATATATAAGAAATTACTAATATAACTTACCTACACAGTTACCCACCCATGGGCAATGATGATCAAATTTTGCTATACACCGGTTGCACACACCACAATGTTTGGACCTCACCGGTTTCCGTATCTGTTAATAGGCATGTTAAAGGATTATGAAAGGCATTGTACTAAGAGAGAAAAGCTGAATATTTATTTTCTCAAAATATAATTATAAAAAATAAAACTGTAATTTTTAAACACGATTATACCAAGGTTTCCAAATGAATGAAACCAAAAATCACTATTGTTTTAATAAAATTTCAACTGCAAAAACAAAGAGTAAAATAATGAGGCTACTCTAGAAAATATGCTCTTAAGAATGAAACTGAACCATCAATTTACAAAAACAACAAAGAATTAAACAATTTGATGTGATGAATGATGCTATGTTTAATTCACATCCCTCAAATTTCTCAATAATAGAAACATAGCAATATCCAGTCTTCTAAATGATGTCCCATTATGATTAATGGTCATGATATTGGTTGTTCTTTAATAAAATAAAATTATTCCTTACTAAAAGGAAGTTCAGGCTAAATGTGAATTTAAAAAGCTCTTAAAATTCAAACATCAATAAAATATTTGTCTTCTCCAAATTAACAAATCCAGCAAAAAACAGCATATACACATCGATTTCTCTTCAATGAAGTGCCTTTTGAGATCTCAGATTAAGGTAGAAGCATTTCTCCTGCTGAAATGTATGACCATATCTAAGAATGCAGAACATGCTTAAGAAGTTTAGACAGTCACTATTTCTTGCAAAAAAAAAAAAAACATAAAATTCATTATTCTCCTACTGACACGCAATAAAGAATTCATGCTTATGATGTCTGTTTTTCAAGTGTTTTAAAATGGTTTTTAAAACCTACATTACTCTAAATCAGCCAAGTGAATACAAGAACTTATTGGTGATCCTCAAAGGGCTGGCAGTCCTAATGCTAGATATATGATAAAAGAGCTGGAGTTAATAACTCTTGCAAGAAAAAAATTTATAAATATACTTCAGTGTTTCAACAAAAGCACTGTTACTTCCCCATTAGTTTGCATAAGGTTACACACTATTTTGAGGTACCAAGGAAAAGTCACAGTGAGTACGCAGTTCTTACATCTACCAAAATTGTCTGTGGAATAAAGAAAAGAGTAAGTTATTCTTCATCACCACAGTTGTGAGACTAAATCTACTTAGGAGAAGGCAGCAGGCTATTCAAACAATTTCTATCCCCCACTTCCAACCCTCAGCTGCAACACTAGTTGCCCTTTGGGCAACGCTAGTAGAAAATCTGAAAAACAGACTGACTAGTTAAGGCATGACTTGGTCTCAAGGTTCCTTGGATCACTTACAAAGTAATCCTTTTTTTTTTTCTTTCGAGACAGGGTCTCAGTCTGTTGCCCAGGATGGAGTGCAGGGGTATAATCACCAAATTAATTTATTTTTAAGAAAGCTCTGACTTACAAACCTTAGGGACTTGTCTACTTACCAAAGTGAAGCATACCCATATAATGACAACTACCTCTGCTGATTCACAAGATTTTATAATAGGAAGTGTTCTTTACAACAAGAAGTATGTGGCTTATAAATAATATGTAATAAAATATTTATGCTATGATGGCAAAAAAATAGTCTTATTCTTGCCATCAGATATTTATTTGACAATGAAACTGCTATCTGTATTGACTATATAATGTGTTTGCCATATGGCAAGTACATCAGCATTGCATACTTGACTTTGCGAAACAGTGTATTTCCACAGAACAGTAGTGTATTAAAACATTCTAAATATTAAGAAAAAGAATATCAATCTTCTAAATTACTCACTATAAAGCACAGAAACAAAAACTGTTTTCAGAATGCCTGAATATACAAAAGAATCTAGTTGGTATCTTAAAGTTGCTACCAAAAGTGAAGCTGTATATATTTTGAATATTCAAAATCATAACTGCTCAAAGAACATTAAGTGTAATAAAGAATTTGCAGAATTAGAACTGTTTCAAAAATTTATTCCATAATCCTAAATGAAGTCAATGACTTTATTATTAATCAGATGTTAAGATATTAGTTCACTCGCAGTCTATAAGTACAAAAGAACATTTAGTTTCATGTACGATTTTGGGATATTTCAATTTCCATGTAGACAAACATAATTTAAGCACTATGGCAGTCTATATATTTTTCACAAATACTCATTGTAAAAACTAAGAGAAAAATAATTAAAACATAAGAGTATTATTCTACAGAAAACTGATGTCTATAATAATAAACAATGTCAGTAGTACTATACCTGACTCTATTAATGAATACTAGTGATTTCATATACATCTTGACCTATGAACTGGCTGATGATGACCACTTTTAAAAATCTATGATAAAACAGTATTCAAAGTTATATAAACATTCTGAGGTTCCATAGTGTAATGATGAGCACTCAAAGTTACATAAACATTCTGATACAAAAAAAAAAAAAAAAAAAAAAAAAAAACCTACTCAAATTGAACTTGGTTACAGGCCATGTTGTCTTAACAGTTATCTAATGGATTTTTCCCATGTGGCTTTTAAATACAATCATAAATTTTCTTAAAATGTAGTAAACAAAACAATCTACTAGCGAATCATTATAAACCTTTGATATGAAATACTTTATTACTTAGTTTTTAATTTATTGAGTAACATTTTAAGAGAGAAAAGAGAAAGAGATTGAATACAAATAAATGGCACCTCTGAATCAAAAGTGCAGTCAAGGTCTACCATCAGGAAATAAGCGCCTTGGGAAGGAGACATCCTTTAAAGACCTTTCCTTTTATACCACAGGGCAGGGAATGTGTTCAGTGAAAGAAATTCTTCCTTTTCCACACCCCACACCCGCTATGCTATGCCACTGTCAGGAGGAAAAGAAGGGAGGGAAGAACAAAGAAGAAAATACTACCAAACAGGTACTGCAGAATATACTGAGGTCCAGACTTCCTGTCTCTGCAAGTTCAACTATTGTCTGTGAATTAAAAAAATAATATTTAATTCAAAACTGAACAATGCTCACCAACTCTTTTGCCATCACTATGAATCAATAAACATGATTTTCCTCTTTAATTTACTGATATTTTCAGTTCAAAAAGAGAAATAAAATCTTTTTATTTACTGCTATTTCATTGAAATAAGAATACAGGGTAGCAATCTCTATGCTGCCCAGAAAAAGGGGATTAGCCATAAGAATCTGCCATTGTCTTAGTTTATTATGGACTGAATAACTCATCAAAATTCATCTTGTTTTTAGAGACTAAATACAACAGCTCTTAAAATAATATCAAACACTTCTATTCCAATTCTCTAAATACACAACATTGTTAGATTATAAAATTGGTTTGCTAATTACCTGCGTTATAAGAAAGGGATGCCCTGGATGGTACATACAGTATTTTAGCTACTGGGATGGTGTATCTGCACTATCGACCAATTTATTGACCTTCTAGTTTAGTCATTTAGTAAACATCTACTGAATGCAAATTATTTCCTGGAGATTTACAGAGATATTTAAGATTTACAGAGGTATTTAAGATACATACCCCTCAAAGCAATCACAGCGGCCTTGTAAAGGAGAGAAACATGAAACTATAAAATGTCATGGAAGTGTTATGGACAGGCATCACAAGAGCACCAAGGGTGAGCACCAAATAAAAGATATGTAATCTCAATTTAGCTTAAAGTAACCATCTTATATTGTAAAAGATAGTTACTTCCTTTGTAGTCTAGTATCTGCTATAAATACTGATAATTTGGCAGTTAAATACAAGTGACTTAGTTGGTATTTTGCTACCTTTTTCTTTTGCTCTTCTGTTGCTTTAATAATCCCTGGATCTGATTTCCAAGATTTTCCAAAATTGTAGAAAAGCGCAACACTATTGGCAAGGAATGGAAGATGGATAAATAAAAAGCTGAGATGTGCCTAGAGTTAAGGAATCTAAAGAAGCAATGATAAATGAATTACTATTATATATACTTATAATCTATACAATTTTTACAAAACACCTACCACTCAAAAAAAAAATACAAGCTGTTTTTCATTATGTTTATAACTGCATGTAAAAATAATGTGACTTCTTTATAAATTTTAAATCATGTAGACTTATCTGACACTTTAAAAGTTAGTAATTAAAAATTCAATTTTTTAAATGACTAATTTTTTGACAAAATGAAGGGATTTCTCATGTTCAAATTTATTAACAAATACTTTATGTACATGTATTGCAATCTTTATGTATCTACCAATTACTACAGGTATTATACTCATATATTTAAAAGACTGCTTTTAACTATAGAAAAGTCAAAAAAGAAAAACCTTTGCCTTTTTTTGAACACACTGAAATTGATTTCAGAAAAAAAATATAAGCTTGCTTAAAACAAATAATTTGTACGTTCACATTTTTTCTATCTCATAAAAACATAAGAAATATATTAGGCACTTATAACACTATAAAAATAAAGCAATGCTGCTAGAGCAATACATTTCTGAGACACAAAATACCGGGTATACTCGAGTATCATCTGCAAGATTTTACGTGGATACAAGTACCATACAAGAATTTCACGAGATTTTTTTACAATATCATGTGCACCCACTGTTTACATTTCTCATGAAGCACAGACAGAAAAAGAACAGCTTCTTGAACGAAATCATTCTATATTTGTTTGGAAAATACCAAAACACTAAACAGCCACTTGACATACAGGAGAAACAAAAGATGAAAGAAAAGATTAGTTATTATCACCTGCCATATTCAAAAGTGATTTGTCTTTTCGTTTTTTCTCCAGTCCCCTCTTTTCCCTCAACTTTTTCCAATCTTATTCTACAAAATATACTGGTACAGCAAGCAAAGAGCAAATAAGAAGTCAAACTTTCAGCTGTTCCAACTCCAGCTCTGGAGAATCAAGTGTGTAGAATGCTGATGCTTGATATTACTCAGGGGCAGCACTTTTAGTGATCACAAGTTTTAAAAAGGTGCTAACATGTAAATAAATAGGTCAAACTCTCAGGACCTGGATTTAATTTGCATGGGGTCAGCTCAATATATGCCTATATATTTGAAAGGTATATTAAGGAATTAAATACTCAATGAACTTATACAATTTCTTTCCTTGCTCTTTAAAGAAATTAGGTATCTTCAAACAGTAGACTGAACTTAGCTTTAGCAATAGATTAGACAAGCTAATTTAAAACATTTAACTGAAATAGGCTGGGTGCGGTGGCTCACACCTGTAATCCCAGCACTTAGGGAGGCGAAGGTGGGTAGACCATGTGAGGTCAGGAGTTCAAGATCAGCCTGGCCAACATGGCGAAACCCTGCCTCTACTAAAAACTCAAAATTCAGCCAGGCGTGGTGGCACACGCCTATAATTCTAGCTACTAGGGGGTGCTGAGGCAGCAGAATTGCTTGAACCTGGGAGGCAGAGGTTGCAGTAACCCAAGATTGAGCCACTGTACTCCAGCCTGGGCAACAGAGTGAGACTCAGTCTCAAAAAAAAAAAAAAAAAATTAACAGAAATAGGTACATTCTACAAATATATGGCTGTTTTCAGTATTAATTTTATTATTAGAGAAAATAAGAAAGCACTAAAAAAAAAAAAGTATAAAGACAGAAAGAGTAACTCTACAACCCAGAATTAAGCTTCTTTTAATTTTGGTATTCTGCATTTTTAATTATGACTGGTATCATAATATATTTAATTAACAAAATAACACATTAATCACCAACTATTTGCCATTTAAGCAGCACAAGAACCCTATGATAAATCCTGCTATTATCCCACTTTACAGATGATACAACTGAAGCAGAGGCTACGTTGTCCAAGATTCCAGAATGAGTTAGAGGTAGAGCATGTATTAAAACTCAGACTCCTATTACCTATGCTATTCAGCCTCACCAAACTACTCAACACAATTTCCTACGCCAATAAATATTACGGAAACAATATCTTAGGTATGAACATTTTAAAGACTTGAGATACAAAGATATACACACACTTTTATATTATTATTTTCCAGAATTACATCCAATTTATAACCCCACAAACAACACATAACTGATTAGTACATTTGCATTAACAGTAATGAAAAAATGCTGCCAATTTAAGAGGCAAATATGTGCTCTGTTTTAATTTATATTTTTGCTTTTATGTTTAAACAGCCCTCCAATTAAAGATAAATTTACCATCAATGTTTTCATTTAAATGTTTATAGAATCATTTTTTACATTTAATTCTTTACTTGTTTTCTTGATGTCTGTTATGAAATGCAGCTCTCATTTTATTTTTAAACAAATTTGTCTAACTAGGCTTTCTTTCAAGAATAGAAAGAAATTCATACACTAAATTTATTTCCCATAATACTCAACAAAATGAAATAAAAACAGTAAATCAAACAAACTGAGCGCCTCCCAAAATACTGGCAACAAATTTGAAAAGGGGACAGACCACATTATATCAGAAAGCTCAAAACTGAAGACCACAAAAAGATGATTCTGGTGAGGTAGGCTGCCTGGGGTAGCTCCTAATCCTGCTCTACCTGTACTAGTAGTATGAAAAACCGTAGATGAGAATTCTCATCAATTTCACCCTGACCCTTTACTATGGACTAAACTGTTTCCTCACAATGCATATGTTGAATACCCAACCCCTACAATCTGACTGCATATGGAGATGTGGTCTTTAGGAAGCAATTAAGTTTAAATTAAGTCATAAGGGTGGGAGCCTAATCCAACAGGATTGTGGCCTTCCTCATATAAGGTAGAATGAGAGATTTCTTACTCTTTCTCCTCAACATGTGAGAACACAACAAGAAAGTCATCATGGGCAAGCTAGGAAGTGAGCCCTCACCAGAACCCAAACATGCTGGCACCCTGATCTCAAACTACAAGCCTCCAGAACTGTGAGAAAACAAATTTCTGTTGTTGAACCACCCAGTCTCTGGTATATCATTACGGCAGCTTCAGCTGACTAATACACACTCCACTCCTCAGCCCCACTCAATTGGAGAAAAATAACTGAAATGGTGAGTAGATAATTTTAAAAGTCAAGAAAACCCCTTTGGGAATACAAGTCCCTAATACCACTGCATGGCTCCCACTAAGTATCAAGTATCCATACCAAGGCTTGTCATTAATAAGGTGACTTAACAAAATTGAGGGGATGGCTGGTGAGGGATAATTCCAACATCATCCTATTTCTAAGGCTGGGTAGAATAAAACCTCAGGAAAAACTTTTAGCAAGATCCTAAGACAGCTAAACCCAAGTTTCTGAGCAAGAATTTACAACTGAGCTCTCTTTCTCAGGCTACAGAAAAAATGAATAGAAATTTAGCCAAACTGTAACACTGAAGGCAGTCATCTGCCTTCAATATTCTTGTACCAAACAGGATAGGAAAAACTTCAAAGATTACAATATATCAGAGAAAACATAAAAGTCTGAATATATTTGCCCAGGTCAATCACAAGCAAGATGAAAGATGAAAAGAAATGACATAACAACTATGCTAGTGTACTTAAAAACAAAACAAAAATAATAAATCACAAATAAACGTGCAGAGCATTCACAAAGCAGCTAATCCAGTATGGAAAGAGCAACAAATTTGGACAAAGTTGAATTAACTAAAGATGCTTCATAATTAAATTATGAATCCTATAAAAGCTTAAACATAAGATCATAAAACAATTAGAACCAGATGAAACGAGTGATTCTAGAAGAAAACAGACTGAGATCAAACAAAAACCATTACACAATATACGAAATAAAAATTTATAAAGATCAACACAAGGAGGATAAAAAAACTGACAATCAGTAAATGAGAAAAAAAAAAACAAACCCAAAACAATAATTAGAGACAAAAACTGGATATGGTGACATGCACCTGTAATTCCAGCTACTCAGGAAGCTGAAGCCAGAAGATCACTTAAGCCCAGCAGTTCAAGAAGAGCCTGGTCAACATAGTTAGACCTCCATCTCAAAAAATAATAATAATGATAATAATAAACATTAGAGACAAAAGTATGAACACAGATGACTGTCAAAGATAATTCAACCCATGGATAATTTTATCGCAGAAGTCATAAATACATTAAATAGCATTAAGAAATCCTAACAGAAAATTTCAGATAAAATGAAGGAAAACCTTCATTTGTATATATTACATATAGAATATACAAATATAACTTCCATTTTAAATATAGCATCCTGAAAAGACACACTGTATATTAAGGAAATCTGAGGGACAATGATTAACATCCTCAGAAACATACTGGTTGCTTTTTAATCTCAATGGTAATGTGCTCTTGAGTAAAAAAATTTTTAATAGAGAAGGAGGAAGAGGAGGCAGAAAAAAAATTTTTTTTTTTTTTTTAATAGAGACAGGGTCTCACTCTGTTGCTCAGACCAGAGTACAGTGGCATAATCATAACTTACTGCAGTCTTGAACTCCTGGGCTCAAAGGGTCCTACTGCCTCATCCTCCTGAGTAGCTGGAACTACAGGCAAGCACCTTCAACCTCAGCTAATTTTTTTTTTTACTTTTGTAGACCCCGTCTCTATTAAAAATACAAAAATTAGCCAGGCGTGGTGGCACACGCCTATAATCCTAGCTACTTGGGAGTCTGAGGCACAAGAGCCACCTGAACCTGAGAGGCAGAGGTTGCGTGAGCTGAGATTGTGCAACTGCACTCCCGCCTGGGTGACAGAGTAAAACTCTCAAAAAATAGTAATAATTAAATATTTTTAAGTGTGTTGCTGAGCTGCTAGTAGAGTAAGAAAAACCCCTGGAGACCAGAGATGATAAATAAACACAAATCTAGAGGTAAAGTGGTTCAGAAATTTAGTGTCCACTCTTCAAGATTTGCTTATCCCTATATGCTATTTGCAAGAAACATTTCTAAAATTCAAGGCCATAAATGATTTAAAACAGTATCAATTAAAATAAATAGTCACAGCTAATGCTTTTTACCATGGGTCATTATATAATGATAAAAGGTTCAATTCATTGGAAAGTATTCTAGACTTTGACATACTTAATAAGGAAACTCCAAAATATGTAAGGCAAAAAACTGACTGAACCACAAAGAGAAACTGCCAAATATACCAACATGATAGAAGATTTTAACATAGTTCTCTCAATAAATGATGCTGCAAATAGGTAAAAATTTGGTAATGATATAGTGACTTGAAAAACCCAATTAAGCAGCTTAATCTTCTTTATGGAATGAAGCTGAAGCAGCATATGAAATGTTACTTTTTAATCTTAAATGTTTCTAACAGAAAATATCAGTGAAAACTAAACCATTGAACAAGTTAAAGAAAAAAACTGAACAAGCAGACAACAGGAAATAAATAAAACATACTGAAAGTAGAAATAGAACGGATTAATAAAACCTAAAGTTGTTACTTTGAAAAATCCAATAAAATACATTAACTAAAAAACAGCTCTAATTAATACTAGGAGTGAGAGAGGGGGTACAGCAGCTAAGTAAAAAAACAGAATGTGGCACATCTGAAAACAAAAGAGATGGACAAATCACTAAAATATATAAACAAACAACTGAGTCAAATAAACTATATATTATAAAATTATTTAACATAAAGCAAACCCCAGATGAAAATGATTTTACCAAGTCTAATAAACATGTAGTCAATAATTTCAATCTAACCCAAACCCTTTCAAAGACATTTAAAAACAGTACCCATTTTGAGGCTATCATGTTGATATCAAAACATAACAAAGACAATCCAAAAAAATTATAATCTCATTCAGAAATGTACATGTAAAAAAATTTAATCTACCAATGTATAGAAAAATAAGACATTTTGCCCATGTTTGTTTACTCCAGGCATGCATAAGTTGTTCAACATTACAAACAGTCTATTAATACATTATTTAATATAAAAGCATAAAGAAAAAAACATAAACAATTCTCAAAAAGTAAAAACAAAAGAGGAGTGTAGGAGAGGTTATTCATCAAATCCAAGTAAACACTTTATAATATCACACTCAATGGTAAAATACTAGCCCTTTAAAGTCAATCTTCTAAAGATGATACCCTTTAAAGTCAGGAACAAAATAAGGATACTCATTCTGTGTCTATTCCAAAGTATACTGAGATCCCAGCTAACATAATACAATCACTAAAGGAATTAAATGCTAGAAACAAAAACAAAATTCAGTCTTTATACGTAATGATTATCCCATGTCCTACATCCAAAATATCCCCAAATTATTAGAAATAATAAAAGGCTTTAGCAAAATTGTTGGCAATAACTAATAAGCTACATTTCTATAAACCAACCACAAATAGAAAATTTAATTAAAAATGCATAACTTAAAAAATTAAAATTCTTTAAAAAATAAATCTGAGATATAAACTTCTACATAAGAAATTATGACCTCACTAAAAAATATAAAAGGTCTAAGTATCAAAATTACTTTCTCTAAATCTACAGCTCAAATAGAATTTCAATCAAAATGGCATAAGGCTGGCTGGACATGGTACTCATGCCTGTAATCCCATTACTTTGGGAGGCTGCAGCAGGTGTATCACTTGAGGTCAGGAGTTTGACACCAGTTTATCCAACAAGGTGAAACCCCGTTTCTGCTAAAAATACAAAAATTAGCCAGGCACGGTGGTGTATGCCTAATCCCAGCTATTTGGGAGGCTGAGGTGGGAGAACTGCTTGAACCCAGGAGGTGGAGGTGCAGTGAGTCAAGATCACGTCACCGCACTCCAGCCTGGGCAACAAAGCAAGACTACCTTAAACAAACAAACAAAAAAGGCATAAGACTTTTCATGGAACGCAAAGAGCTTATGCTAAAAAAAAATTTAAATGGAAGAGCAAAAGGCCAAAAAGAGCTAAGACATTCCTGAGAAATAACAAACTTGGAAAAACAGCCCTGCTCATATATAATTTAAGAACAAAGCTATAAGATTATACAGTGTTAATACAGGCAAATAGATCAATAAACTGGAGTACCTAGGAAACTTGATGAATATCAAGGTTGAGACTGCAACTGAGTGAAGAAAAGGTATGCTGGAACAATGACCTCTCTAATGGGGGGGGGGAAGATACTGATCCCCTCCCCCTCACATCAGTCTTCATTTACAGTAGTCAAATGCATACAACTGAGAATGTAAACCATAGAATATCTTTAATGACCTCAGAAAAACTCTTGTGGGAAAAAAAGATATACAAAAATATTTATAGCAATATTGTTAGAATTCATGAAAAGTGGTGGGTGACTGGATACCTGAAGACAGACATTAAAAAGCTTAGAGGGTTTTGAAAGGAAACTTGGAGAGATACACAGAAAACAGAGAAGTCTAACGAGTAACCTACAGAAAAAAATGCTTAAGAGGAAATGCATGGGAGAAGAATTCTGTACAATCTTGATTTTTTACATATATATAATCATCCCAGATTCTGCACACTGTTCATACCTTTCTTGAGTTTAAAGAAGTTCAATTTTGCTTAAAGCCAGGTTGAAAAATAACTTTTTTCAGACATAAAATTTCTAATAACCTTTTGTCAATATTTCAAAAGTGTCAACACAATAAACAGTTGACTATACTGGCTATGTCAGTGAATTTCAGAGTTGTTTAATTATAATTTAAAAAGCACAGTCAGTGAAAAATTTTTAAAATTAAAAGGCAAAAAAACAAGTAAAATCAGTCCAATTCCTAGAGATAACCACTGCTAAAATGATACATATTCACTTCCAACTCTTTTTCTTTGTGCATTTTAAACTTCATTCTGTTATTTAGTATTTTTTTCACTTATTAGATCTTAAATATGGGCCCATATCATTAAGGCAGGAAAGTATTTTAGTGTTTATGTTAATACCATTCCATAGGTAGTGTAACTGATAAAACTCTCCCCTTATTCAGGCTGGCTATTCAGGTTGTTTTCATTTTTTTCCCTATAATAAATGATATGAAGAGAAACATCCTTGTAAATAAATCTTTGATCTTATAACTGACTATTTACTGACATATGATTAAGAGATTAAAGGGTATTTTAAAAAATCGTTCTAGAGGCTACCAAACTGTTTTCCAGGAAGGTTTAAAAATGTAAAATTATATTCAGAGTATAATATAAGGATATTTGAAGATACACTGAATCAGGCCAAAAAGCTGAATCCGACGCCAAACTCTTAATAATTTCCCACCTATGTGACTTTGAGCAAGACATAACAACTTCTCAGAGCCTCAATATTCCCATTAGTTAGAAACAGGATTAAGATTTGTGTGTATATATATGTATATATATATATACATATATATACATTTTTTAATCTCAATTATTTTGAGAAGTAAAATAATGTATCTGAAAAACTATAAACAAAAAAGCACCACATAAATATGAAGTGTTTTATAGGGAAGTAATTATTCAAAGAACAGAACAGTAAGAACTTATTAGAACAAATATTTTACATCAATGTAAAATTCATTATCACCATAAAAACCCTTATTAAGTAACTTAATAAGCTGGGTATCATATTACCTAAGAAACCAAAATAAAATTTATAAAGTTGATTCTCACACCCACTTGATAAAATTTATAACACCAAAATCAATATTCGTGGCACTTTTTCAGTCATTCAATAGGCATGAACAAAACAGTAAAAAATGTGAGTCACCCAATGCACACATTCTCAGCTGGGGCTCAGCAAAGCAACATTCTGTCTTCTTGTTTTAGTCCTCATAACTATAAACAAGTGTCCTTTACATGGTCTACTTAGGGCCACATTTTTGTGCTTTCTGTTGATTTTGCTGTTTACAAGGACCTTCAAGCACAGTGCTGAAGTGCTATCATGCTCTTAAGCACAAGGAGGCTGTGATGTGCTTTACAGAAAAAATACCTGTAATAGATAAGCTTCATTCAGGAATAAGCTATAGTGCTGTTGGCCATAAGTTCAAGATTAATGAATCAACAATACATATTAAATAAGATTTTTTAAAAAGAAACACATGCAAAACAAGGTTATGTAGTGATCAGTTGATACCAATACTGTTGTGACCAGAGCCATGTAGGAACCTAACTCTGTATTTCTCTTAGGAACAATGGTTCAGTATTTTCTATTTCAGTGCTTGCAGCAACTTTACAGAACTACTACGAATAATGAAAAACAACTGTAATTCTATTTTTCAAAACTAGTATAAATCAGTGTTAATTACATAGGTAGCCATGAGTTGCACGAGACATGGTCAAAGCAACAGAAAAGAGCCTGAGGTCATCAGAAGTGATCCTGGACAACTGCTGCTATTTTATCTTAAGGTATCTGAATCATCACTGTATATTATGAGCCTGTGGCTATTTCCTGTCTAAGATCCTTTGTGCCTCCATTATAACTTACACGTGCTCTTTTCTGTTCCCTTCCCTAGAGGTTTCTTAAGCTTCTCATATTGGCTTTAGAAGTATAAAACTGGGAGAAAAAACACAGTTGCAAAATCACAGAGGACCTAGAAATACAGTTCTTCTATAACATGAAGTGTAGGTTTTCCTTTGCATAAGCGGAATTTAAAGTAATTTGTGATTTTATCACACATTTCAAGAGTATCATTTACACATACACAAATGTTCAAACAAAAGAAATTGTGGGCCAGGCAGGAGTTCACACCTATAATCCCAGCACTTTGGGAAGCTGAGGCAAGAGAACCACTTGAGCCCAGGAGTTTGAGATTAGCATGGGCAACGTGGCAAAACTCACTCTCTACAAAAAATACAAAAATTATCCAGGCATGGTGGTGTGTTCCTGTAGTCCCGGCTACTCAGAAGGCTGAGGTGGGAGGATCACCTGAGCCTAGGAGGTTGAGGCTGCAGTGAGCTGTGATTATGCCATTACACTCTAGTCTGGGTGTGACAGAGTGAGACCGTGTCTCCAAAAAACCCCACAAAAACAAACAAAAACCCAAAAACAAAAGGAATTGTGAATCCACATTTAAAATAACTTTAGATATAACAGATTTTAGAAGTCATCAGAAATGGTAATGTGCACCTTAAAAAACAAAACAAAACACTTTTTACATGTCAGGTATGTCCTCAGGTGTTCATCTTCTCAAGAACTTTGAGACAGTGCTACTATCATCTCTTCTTTACAGACATGTAAGAGTAAAACTTGATATTCTCATACAGCATTTTTATTTGAAAAATTAACGTGCAATTTATTCAGTATATTTACAAAATGAAATCTACATCAATCTATTTTAAAGGCAGAATTATTCAAATAGGGTAAGCTAAATAGATTTGATTGTCCTGGTCCTCCCTTCAAAATCTGCCTCTCCTAGTTTCAATTTCTAACTTTAGCCATTTTATACTATTTCCCAAGCTTTCGCTATTTTATACTAACTCTGAATAAAGGAAAAAATTGAAATTTTACTATATAATACTCTCTAGCATTAATTTTTCATTATTTGGTAAGTTACTGATTTTCCTGCTTCTTGCCACTTACACATAACAGGAGTACAGAAACAGTTTAACATTATTTTGAGATCTGAATCTGAGTTTTTTTCTTGAACATAACTTTTAATGTCCAATTTAGGAAACATAAAGTTAGAAAATATGTCTGGAATACTAAAGTCATTTCAGAGGTCAATGTTTTTTATAAGTTTAAAATAAATGAGGTAATGAAAACAAACAGATCTGTTTTACTCATACTAAGTGTTCCAATATGGCACTTCTAAAGCTTAATAAATCCTTGAGGAATAATTTTTAAGACAAAGTATACAAGGCCAGAATTTGCTAGTGAAAACTGCCATATGGAAGAATTTCAATAGATACTTACACTAAGAAAATATTTAAAAGTACTATGCTTTCTGAAAGCAATTACATAATGCAGTAAAAATACAAGAATCAGAAGTGTAGTTACAATTCTGTACCTTAGGTCTCAAAAATAAAATAAGCACATTTTGTGTTTCAACTAAGACAACTAAGGCTCATGACCTCATGATACACCCGCCTGGGCCTCCCATAGTGCTCAGATTACAAGCGTGAGCCACTGTAAATGGCTGCTAGTTCTAGTTTTAGTTCTTTGACAAATCTCCATACTGTTTTCCATAGAGGTTGTACGCACTTACATTCCCACCAACAGTGTTCTTTTTTCTCCACATCCTTGACATCTTGTTGCTTTTTGACCTTTTAAAAATAGCTACTCTGACTGGTGTGAGACTGTGGTTTTAATTTGCATTTCTCTGATAATTAGTGACGTTTAACATTTTTTCATGTTTGGCCACTTGCATGTCTTTGGAGAAAAGTCTGTTTGTGTCCTTTACCCATTTTTTTAAATTAGGTTGCTTGTTTTTCTCTCCATTATACAATATATCCATATAACAAACCTTCACACGTAACCCCTGAATCTACAAAAATAAAAAACATAGAAAAAAGGGGGATAAAGGGGTAACAATACTAACTTATGAGATGTGGATTAAATGAATAGTCAAAAAATGCCTTTTAAACACTCAAAAATGATAGCTGCTATTATTTATAGCTGCTATTTATTTATAGCTTTTGAAAGCTATCTTACTAAAGATAGCTTTCAAAAGCAACCTATTAAATATAAAATATTAAAAAATATTTATATTAGTACTTATTTTTTTAGGAACACTAATGTATTATGAATGAGCAGTTCTAATGTCAAATTATTAGACATTTGTTCAAATAACAAACAAAATCTGTTTTAGGTATGATCTTTATAACCAAAGGATATCATTCCAAAACCAGAAGAACCACGTCACATACATCCAGAATTTGGTTGCCAAATATATTCCAAGGGGCAATGCACTATGCATTGAATGATCGAAAAAGGATCTGTAAAACACAAGTTTTACAACACATGAGCTCTATATTTCATTGTAAAAATGAATATTTATTTAAATGAAAATGTACACATTTTGTATAGTAAGCATTGGTTTCACCAGAATCCAGAGTTCAAGATGCTAAAATATCAAATTAGTTCACAGCTGAAGGACTCAGCAATATTCTGAAGTTCCTTTTAATTCCCCCCCAAATTTAAATTATATTCCATATACTTTTCAATATCAGAGTTTTAGTGCACTCTTTCTTTTCTGACTTTAGCGTATATAGTAGCTATCATCCAGAATATTATTCACCAAAGGTGTGTTATAATTTTGACGAATACAAACCAAGCTTCACATTTTTCTCTGTTTCATCATTATTTCTTCTTACCTATATACTCCAGCAAAAGTTGGAGCACATCTTTTCAAGTAGAATGAACTGGCTAACTTAGTGAAACTGAAGGGTTGTGTTTATAATACTTAAAATTGGGAAAAATAAACATTAGTACATTTTACTAAATATAAACAGAATCAACTATCCATATAGGCAGGAAGCCTTAGTGACTTCCTATTTATACCTCTTGGAGCTCCTAGAACTACTAAAATGAAATTAATTAACTAGAATTAAGCCACTCAGCATATTGTAATACTAGTCTCATTCTCATCTCTCTGTGAATTATTTTCAGAATTCTTTTCTGAAAAGCAAGTGAAAATAAGATACTAAAGGAATGGAAATTAGATGGGAAGTTGTAGATCATAGACACCAGTCTAGGTTTGTTGGGTGGGGCAACTTTAGAGCAATGAGACCTACGAATAAGAAGAAAATGAAATAATCATGATGTTTAAAGAAAAAAGAGGGAGAAAATAATCTTAAAAACTAAGCCTACTTCGTAATTATGCTTAGACGTTACCTTGCTACTAAAAATACAACTTCTTCCTTGCTTATTGCTTATGCCTTATTTTCTATAGGAAAAAATAATTCCCATAGAAAGGTGAGCTCAAGTATTATAATTACCTAGAAATTAACAATATGTATGTTATATTTAGAGTTCAACAAACTCAAATTCACTTTTACTAAAATATTTCAAGTATTTCTCAATAAATATTTTAGTGTTAAAAATTATATGCTAGACTTTTATCAGTAAAGCACCTTTGAATCATTTTAACAACAATGCTAAAAAATCTGATCTCACATATAGATGTCTAAATTCTTTAAATAAAGTAAGATCAAATGTACAACATAAAAGCAGGGTTCTAAACATACAAAACATTAATTTTATATAACAGAGTACAAATTATATTATTTCATGTACAATTTAAAGTATTGTTAAAAACAACACACTTACTTTGAAAGAAACTGTACTGTAGCCCAAACACCACCATACATTAGCCCTTTAATGAGCCAAGAATCAATATTTAGGTCTGCTATAAACCCAACCAGCCAAATAACCAGGAAAGGTGTTCCTAGCATTACTTTCTGCCGAAATTCCTGTATAGAAACAAATAATTAGAAACGTTTTGCATGTTTCAAGTAATCTCAATCTGAACCACTGTTACTTTTATGAAGGCACGCAACAGCAGGTGAAATTCATGCATTCAAATTTGCATACTATGTACAGGTACTATTCAAGGTGTTAAGAGTCTGTCTTCTGGAGACAGGCATTAAACAATTTTAAATAACTTTGCTAAAATTGTGGAAAATAAGAATAGAAGTTACAGGATTGGGTTCTATACGGTCAAATACTGAAGATAGTACCACCTGCTTAACACATAAACTGGCTAGCCAACGGTTTATGAAAAATACCACTCCTTTTTAACAGGGGCACTGATAACCAGAGAGACAAAGACAACAAGAATGACTGATAGTATAAGAGTTATATCACATAAGAAAACTTGAAGATGCTTACCTGGAGAAGACATTTCAAATAATAAACAGTATATTAAAATCTTAAAATGAGATAAAGAATAAAACCAAACAATCTGTAAGCTCCTAGAGTCCACTAAATGAAGAGATATGTATCTGAACAAAGATCAAGGCAGAGTGCTCAATATTCTAAAGGTATTTGCATTTCATTTCTGTACTGGTCTGGTCGTTAGAAAGTCCATACTTGTAAGTATAAAACCTACATAACTCCTCATAACATCTGTCACAATTGTATCTTTATAGCAACCAAGGTAAGCCTCTTTCATATAAGAGCCCTTCACAAACTTACAGTCAGTTATCAAGTCTCTCTTCAGTTACCTTTGGTCAAAAAACTATATAAGATATTCAAGGTGGGGCACGGTGGCTCATGCCTTTAATCTCAACACTTTGGGAAGACTAGGCAAGAGAATCACTTGAGCCCAGGAGTTGTAGGCCAGCCTGGGCAACATGGCAAAAACATGTCTCTACAAAAAATACAAAAATTAGCTGGGCATGGTGGCATACATCTATACTGTAGTCCCAGTTACTTGGGAGCCTGAAGTGGGAGGATCACCTTAGCCCAGGGAGGTCAAGGGTCAAGGCTGCAGTGAGCTGTGATCAGGCCACTGTACTTCAGCCTGGGCAACAAAATGAAACCCTGTCATACACACCAAAAGAAAAAAAAAACAGCTGTAGTCTAACAAAGCAGAGTATAAACACTGCTTTCCTTGTTGAATATCTTTCTAAAGGCTAAGATTATATTACACATTTTTAGCACCCTTTTCATCCTATTGGCTTCCACTGAAATAAGTAGTTTTGTGTTTTTTTTTTTCATATAAATGACCATGTCTTCCCCAATTTGGCCATTGTAATTCATTTTCTAAACTAAATGTGTAATTTTAACTTAGAGTAATAATTAAACATCAAATTCAGGCTTTAATTTTATAATGTAGTAAAATAAGTAATCCAATTTTTATTCTATCAAGTATGAACCTTATATCAAGACATGAGAGAAGATTTACTACGCAGAAAGAGAGAATGTATGGCTACATAAAATGGTACTATAAAGATATAATGGTGATGTGCTGCTATATGAGAAACTTATTTTCTCCAGTATTTTATTAGGGAAATTTTCAACTATATAGTAAATCTGAAAAATTACATAAGAAGCATATCCACCACCTAGATTCAGAAGCCTCTTTTTTAAAATTAAACTTCTTATTTTGGAATAATTATAGATTCACACACAGTTGTAATAAATAATACAGACAGATCCTAAATATCCTTTGTCCCCCATTGGTAACATCTTGCAAAACAGTAGCATATCACAACCAGGAAACTAACCTTGGTACAGTCCAGATACAGAATATTTCCATTACTAAAAGGATTCCTCATATTGCCCTTTTATAGCAACTTCCCTCCTACTCCTAAACCCCCTCTAAATACTAATTGAAAGATGTCCTTACAACTTATTAAGAAGACTTATTTAATCATAAATATGCCTGTCTAAAATTCTTTTACTTAAAAAAGTCTAAGAGATTTTAAAATAGTTTTCAAAAAACATTCTCACCCTTTCTTTTTTTGGGAGACAAGGTCTTGCTTAGTCACCCAGGCGGGAGTGCAGTGCCGTAATCTTGGCTCACTGCAGCCTCAACCTCCTGGGCTCAACCAATCCTCCTGCCTCAGCCTCCCAAGTAGCTGGGACTATAGGCACACCACTATGCCTGGCTAAAGATTCTCTCTTTATCTATCTACTAGCACTATCCAAAAATATTTTCCCCCTTTTGGAATGACATTTCTATTTTTCTTAAGGGAATAACTTTTTAAAATAAAACACTATTGAGTCCTAGGTGTCACTATATTCTTGTTTACTTTTACATATAAAACACACTTCATAGGCTAGCAAACCAAACATGTTAATGACTGAAGTATTTCCAATGTGACATGGAAAAACAACAGTCTACATAATTACAGATGCTTAATCTCACAGGTCCCCCATCATAATTTTTAAATATATGAGGGTTACTTTTAACCTTTAAAGATTACTCTCCCAATCATCATATATTTTTAAAACTAACCTTTTTAAAAATTTTAATATATTTAAAGCTACTAATGAAAAAAAAAAAAACAAACAGGAAAGAAACTCAATTTCTGAACTGACCACAATGGTATATAAATGTTAAAATTGCACCAAACTTTTAATGAAGTTCTCTTTAAAAAAAAAAATCATATCCAAACACATAAACCTGATATCTAGTTTACTAATGCTATAAGTAACTTTCCCTATTAATGCAACATCTAAAATTTGTTGTCACTTGTGTCTGACTATATATATACATATATATAAAATAAAACTTCAAAATACATTCAACAAAACAAAAGAACCGACATTATGGGATTTTCCAAATAACACAAGATATTTTTATTACTAGCCTAATTATCATGAGACAGCCATTTTTCACTCTGTTGAGCAAAACTGCTCTAAATCCTAGAAAACTGAGCAACACAAAATAAATCATTTTCTATACTGTATCTAATAATTAAACAAAAGAGTTAACATAACATGCAAAAACTGTTCATTATTCTCAGCTATAGGGCTGAAAACAGCCAAGTTTATAAATTATGAATCTAATTCTTCTAAATAACAGACCAGGGGACTTTTCAACTGATTGAGTCCAAACTCCTATAAATAAAGGACGTACTGCTTTCAAGTGTGCTTCTCTTTATCCCAAATTTGTCTTTTTGCCTTGGGAACAGAGAGATCATTATTAACTTTAAATAATCTACATGACCACTAGAACTGCCTCAATACAATCTACAGAAGATAGTTCTCAAGACTTAATGCCACTCGAGCTGTGATTATTGATAAGTTAGCAGACATCTTGACAACTATTTGGGTACATAAAGAAACTCTGAGCCGGTTAACTTCTTTTTGTGGGAAATAAAATTGTGGGGAACCTAGACCCCCTCTTTGGGGGAAAATATTCTAAGTTTTATTACCATATTATAATTAGGCAACTGAGCCAACAGTCGTACAATTTAAAACTGAAGGTATATGGATGATCTAAAATGGGCTTTCCATAGGAAAGTCAAGAATATAAATTCTCTCTCTGAAAAAAAGTTATACAACATATCACAAAAGAATGCAGAGCTCAAGTTAGTACTGGAGTTGTGAGTAGTTTAAAAACATATGTATTAGGACTAAGCTATTTCACAATTTATTATCATACTAACAAATGAACATTCACTAGAAAAATCTTTACTTTTATCTATTACTTAACAAAAGCCAGTTGAATCAATGAACCAAACTGTACACCAGTAGCCTATGGAGATTTAAATGATTTCATATATACCCATCCTTCTTAATTATCAGACGGCGCCAAAGGGTCACCACATAGGCAAGAGCCCTTGGAAACTTTGTTATTTACCTTCATTTATTCTGAGTAGAGTAATATTTTAAAAATTACATTGAGAAATGCCAAAATTAAAGGCTATAAGTACTCATGCTAAGTAAGTATACCTATGAATCCTGCTTTAAAAATTGTATGTTGAAAATCTCTGGCCAGGTGTGGTGGCTCACACCTTTAATTCCAGCACTTTGGGAGGCCAAGGTGGGCAGATCACCTGAGGTCAGGAGTTTGAGACCAGCCTGGCCAACACGGTGAAACCCTGTCTCTACTAAAAACATAGAAAAGTTGGCTGGGCGTGGTGGCAGGTGCCTGTAATCCCAGCTACTCCAGAGGCTGAGGCACAAGAATTGCTTTAACTCGGGAGGCAGAGGTTGCAGTGAGCCAGTATCTTGCCACTGCACTCAAGCCTGGGCAACAACAGTGAAACTCCGTCTCAAAAAAAAAAAAAAAAAGGAAAATCTTCAGTTGCAGGTTTACCTTATCAGCTTTCAGCTTTCTAAGGAAGGATGGATTGTCATATCCTTTTGCTTGCCTTGCCTCTTGTAAGTGGTTGATCATCCACACGTTTTTTCTCTGTTTTGCCAAATCAAGCGCTGATTCACCCTGATAAGTAGAAGAAATTCATATTAAAAATTTTAAAGCAGGCTATCTTAGTTACTTTTAAAAAACATCTATAAAAATGTATTGCCCTATTAGCATGGTTTTAACATTGTGTAAATACTAACAACACCTGCATCACTACATATTTCTTATTATGCTTTCCCGAAGAATAAACACAAAATGTACTTTCTCATCATATTCTGTAGATTTTATTTTTGCCTGCATTTTGACATATTACAGAGCAAATCAAAAAGTAGGTATTTTAGTACCTGCTGGATCAGAGACTATCACTAAGTTTATCAGTTATTTCATATTCTTTAAAAATTTCATTAGTAATAGTTATTGCTACAAAACATCCTGCTATAATACCAAGTTGCCAGAAATCTCAGTTTTATTTCAACAATAATAAGAGTCTTCAGAAGAGAAGAGGAAAGAAAGGGAAAATTCCATCTCTACTTCTTCCATCATTGTATTGGCATTCTTGATTTATATTCATTCACCCATCCAGAAGTTTCCAAAGTAAATGAGAAATGATTTTAAAAAATAGTAAATTCAAGTTATAAATTTATATTTCCCTTTAATCCTAAGAAAAAGAATGCCAAGGAGTTTACATGATAAGAATAAAATGTATTAAAGTAAGAAACAAAGAAATAAGCATTCCCAATTTTAGGTCTATGCTTCTTTTTGTCTTAACTAATTTAAAATTTAAAATCTTATTTCTCCTTTTGCAAGTTAGTCAGACACCTACATTTCCATTCTATTTAATGTCTTCCACTATTTATCGACCTCTTAAAATAGAAAAGTAAAACTTTAAATGCTTACCAAAGTTTCAAGAATGTAAAGATAATATTCAAAATTACTTTTAAAAAGTAAAAAAACATTGATATTTTATTTCCAAAAACCAGGTCAAATAGAATAAAGAAATAAAGAGCCTTGGGATACCTTATTTATGAGGAATGATTACTTATCAGGTATAGAGTTTACTTTTTTTACATTAAAAAACAAAAATAAACAACAAAATAAAACACACCACTACCACCAACTGCAACAACTATTACAAAACAACAATAACAACAAAAAGCCCAACCAATCCTTTAATACAAAGATCAGTGATATTTAATAAGAAATGGGCTAATCTAGGTGTCTTCCACAAATAGGGATATTTACTTTAAAACAGCTCCTTACCTATTCAAAAATTCCATCACCTAAGTTGTCAGAACCAGCTAATTAATCCAAACTATAAAGATTACCTGAATAAAAGCAATCCCTTGGGTAACAACTCCCCCTGGAATATCCTGCAGTTGCCTCGGTCCAGCTGAGCATCCCTTCCACTAGAGGGCCATGTGACACCTAAGGATTGCCTAGACAAAAAGATTGAGGGAGCTTTAAAAAAATCTTTCAACTACTCCTCTAGTCATCTAACTATTTTTGTATAGTTCTTTTATTCAGCTGGTAAAATAAATGCTCAATTCATTTAAAGAAGTATATTAAAACCAGGGTTCTGAGTTAAGTCTATATTTATTTGATCACTCCATGTCTCAGTCAAAATAATACTAACAATAGCAACAACAGCAAGAATCTACATGGAGTAATTATAGACTATGTAACCATTAATAAAAGAAATTATTCAAAGGTTTTGGTCAGATAAACATTATGGTTGGGGGTAAGGTCACTCAACATTTTGCCTAGGTAAGATTGAATTTCACTGTCAAATTTAAAAAAAAATTTCTTGGAGACCATCTAGGTCAGGTATTTAAAAAGTAATTCAAAACTATTTTCTGAAAACTATTTTCTTACCTCATTTCAAGAAACTATGCAAGAAGTCTTTCCATATGTTAATGAACAGAGCTCAGTAATTTTACATTCTGTACCAGCTAAAAATTATGTCCTTTGATAATTTTAGAAAGAAAAGATTATAACTGCTTGGGTAGCACTCAGATTAACTGTTCCTCCTAAACTCAGTTCATCTAAATTTATCAGTATAACTAAAACATATGCTAAAGAGTAAAGTATTATTATTTTTTTCAATCACAAATGAGATACTACCACAAAAGGGATTACTTAGTAGGCCATAATTGTGTTTTGGTGTTTATTCTTAGTATTCCAAACCACTTGTTTCCCCTGTTGTTGCTTTACAAGAAGAGATTTAAATTTATTTCATGTAGCTATTATCTAGGGGGTTGGTTCTTAAATTCTTTTGAGTCTCTTCTGATGACAGTCACTTTTCTTCTTCCCAGAAAACTGCTGATACACATAACTTTTTTTCAACAATTTCAGGGATCCATGGACCCATTACCTCCCTCAACCAAAAGCCACTGGGGCAGGGGGTTCCAGATAAAAAAACCTAGGGTATACAGCTTGATCCTTCTAAAGATGAAAACAGCAATTTTAAAGTTACCTATCATTTAATATAATTGTCTTTAAAATAAGTTCTATCTTATTTTTTGATAAAGGAACACTTGTTTATATATGAAAAGAACTGAATTCCTTACTGAAATAACTAATATGTAAAGGTAAATCTCTAGTTAATATAAAGAAAGATTTCTCAGAAACTTTATCATATACAGAAAATAGGTATTTTAGGGAAAGGGGGAGTCAACTAATAGTTATAGAATTACTATAACACAAAGCATAATTTTTCATATTCTTTGAAAAATGTAACTTTTTATAGCTATTAATAGCCAGATTTGCAGGCTATATCTTATTGTTATAATTCATTATTATCAACAAGGCTCTTTCTTAGGACTTAAAAAGGGAAAAATGCATAGGTGTAAATAAATTTGGATAAATTCCTGGACATATATTCTAGGTTTTTAAATAAATGTTTCCTTTTCAAAACTGGCAGCAATTTAAGCTTCCTTAATTAGCTTAAATAGTTCACATAGCTAAACGCACCACTTCAAATTAAATATTACCAAACAGAATCAATTCCTATCACCTTCACCCCAAAAAGTACTTCTCCTTCAGTCTTCACAATCTCAACATTTAATATCACAAGACGCTCAGCTACTCAAAGCAAAACCTAAGTCATCAATGGTGGTTTCTTTCATCCCCATACCTAACATACCTTCTAATTTCTACTTTAAAATATCATCTCCAAATCCAGTCATTTCTCTCTACCTCTACTCCTCTGATCCTAGGCTAAGCTAACATTATCACTTGCCTGATTTTTCACAACAGTCTAACTGATCTCCATCTCTTCTATTTGCTTAACTCTTCAATGCATTCTCCATATATCAACCAACATAATGTTTAAAAAAATATTTTAAAAAAGCAGATCATATAATCAGCCTACATAAATCCTTTCAACTGCTTCCCATGACTGAGAACACAATTAAAGCTCCTTATCATGGCACTGCATGATACAGCATCTGCCTTTCTCAAGTGACTTCACCACCTTGCTCACTGTACTCTGGCCACACTGTCCTTATTTCTGCACCTCAAACATGGCAGTCTTATTCCTGTTGAGGACTTTGCACTTGCATGTTCCTCTACATGAAAAGTTTTTTTCCCACATATCTCTGTATAACTGATCCCTTCTCATCACATAATTCTGAAAGCAAATGTCATCTCCTCAGAGGCATTCCCAAATCACTCTCACCTGACGCGGTCTTTCCATCCCAGTCACTCTATCACATTTGCCTTTTATTGTTTTTCACTTATTGGCTGTTTCCTCAACAGAATGTACGTTCTGAAAGAATAGGGACCTTATTTGTTTTTAACAATGTGTCTCCCCACCACCCGCCACTGAACTAGAATTTGCTGAATGAATGTATACATGGTTTCTATTAGAAGATGATGATAAGACTTAAGTATGCTGGGAATGCCTCTGAGGCAGATCCCCATTTTTAAAAAAGGCATTTCATATTCATTTCATCTTTTTAATTACATACAAAGTGCATTTTAAAACAAAAATCTACTTTGTCACCAGTGTAGATATAAAGATAATTTTTCTTCTGAAAGTATAAATGTTCCCTGAACAAATACAATAATTCCTTAGACTTTATTTTAAGTACTATCACTCCAGAAGCTACCAAGGAATTACATGAAAAATTTTTTTGCCGATAGCCAACCATGATTACATGTGACAGATAAAGTTAAAACATTAATAAAAAGAAAGTAACTAGAAAAAAAAATGAATTTAAAGAAAAATTCTAAGGTACAATAATTAGCTCAGTTATAGACACTGTAGACTCTGGAAAGTATTCACATGAACTACACTAGTTAAGGAAGCTACATTCCATTTCCTGGTTTCTTGGTACCATATAACTCTTGTGCCTGAACCTTAAAACATTAAAAATACAAGGTTCAAAAACATTTCAATAATTGTAAATATCTCTACTCTTACCATTAACTTTTTGTTGAAATTTGCTGCAGATTATTCCTTTTACTAAGACTTAAAGATTTATGCAACGGCTAATGAGAAGTACAAGTCTTCATTATTTACTTGAAACCATTCAATACTACATTGAATTTAAAAACCATACCTCAAATCCTAATGACTGCAACTGAATTTAACCTAATTTTATATGAATAGAAAATATACTTTTAAAAGCTCTTAAAATATACACCACTAGTCTGAAACTCCAGAACTGCAGAGTCATCTTACTGTCGTAATTCTTTGGTATTACTGCAATTTCAGTATACTGATATGGCTATTGGCAGAAGGTCTACAGAGTTCTTTATATTTGCCAAACTAAAATTAATACTGTTTTTTTCAATAATTCTAAATATCTTTAAATGTATTCCTCATGCACGATCACCTTAGGAGTGGCTTCTGGTAGCAAAGAGAAAAAAAGTACTAACACTCTAAACTAATCCAGATAATAAAACATGAGGTAATCTCACATAATTTTCTTATAGGTATATTGATCAGGTTTAGTCAAACTTCTCCTTTCTTAACCTTCAGACCTGGGGGTCAGCTAATTTACCCATTCCAGTGTTATAAACTTTTAAGAACATCCTATTTAAAAACATCTGGAAAAGCAAAAATTTCTCTCTAAAATTTCTGAAGTGGCAGAGAGGTATCCTAGCAGAGTCAATGAAAACTACCTTAAGTAAAACTCAAGAATACATAAATCTTCATTTACTCAGTTAATAAATACCTAGAGTGCCCATCGCATGTCAGGCACTATGATACGCTGACTTTCTTCTTTCCCTATGTTTAGTGGCAGATACAGAACTATTCTGATCACTGGTGAGGGACAAGAAGATTTGAAATTTTTTTAAAAGGAAAGAAAAAAATATGATTTTATTAATATCTTACAGTTTCCAATATTAATTTACTTTAAATGTTTTACACTAATTCTAAAAATTGATAAGCTTAATAAATTATGCTTCATAATACTAGTCTAAGCTATTTTATTTTCTTAAAGTAACTGAATCAAGGGAAGAACTAACTATTCATTGGAACATAAAGAGATACCCTGATCCAGCAGGAGATAACCTACTTTTTGATTGGCCATTCTAGATTAGTATGTGCCTTGAACCCCCTTCGTATTTAAGTAGCACACATTCCTTAGAAATTTAAGAAACATAACTCAGAAAATACTATAAATCATAGCCAAAATTAAAGAACATTTGTCAGTGGGTATAGTTACTTATGAACGCGCATTATTAAAAGATGATGTTTAAAGTATTTTCACAGAAAGAGTTCATTGCTGAAAGACATGGTGGATCCTGAAGCTTTAAAAATGAAAAGAAATAACCAAAATTTAAGACTAGCAATAGAATCTTATTGCATGTATTAATAAAACGTTTACTGATTTCTAAATGCTTACAGTGTAAATGTTAAATGTGCTTGGCTCTTATATAATTTTGTAACTTTTCCTGGATTAGTCCACCATGGTGGGGCAGAGATTCTCCTATAAACACCATAAAGGCGTTTATCAAATTTAAATCTCTTGACCTTTAAAAAAAAAATAAGACAATAAAATAACCAAGTCAAAGAAGTATTAAAATTTATTATGCATAATGTGGTTTAACTGTAAACCTGTACTGAAAGTTTCTTTCAACTCTAATAGTATATGAAAAACTTGTTTTATGGAATTCATATATTATTAGCTACATTTCATACAGTATTATCAATACAGAGTATTTTTATACCTTGATATTCTGGGCATCAACATTAGCTCCAGCTTCCAGAAGAAGACTAATGACTGTGGTATTCCCTGCTAGTACTGCCCAATGCAGAGCAGTGTTTTTGTGATACTTGTCACCAAGGTTAACTGAAACATTGAATGTTAAAAGCAATCTAGTTGGATCCACACTGAAAAGGAAAAAAAAAAAACAAACAAACAACAACAACAACCCTAATTTCAATTATAGAAATCATTACAGATACTAAACTGATTATGGTTACAGTAATATTCCATTTTGGAATACTTCTAACCTACTTAACAACTTTAAAATCAATAATGAGACAATATTCTAATATGAAGTATTATGTACAACATGATATAAAGTAATATATTAATAGTTTCAGGGGATAAGCAACTTAGTCCTGATATTTTCTATTTTTGACCTAGAAATGCATGTCATTAATACAATTAAATTAAAATTTTTTAAATTTAAATTTGGAGTCTTCCAAAAGCAATCTAAGACAACTTACTAATTAATACATTAAACACGTCAATATATAAGTCACATGAAAAAATGCAGTACTTTTTTTAAAAAAGATAACAACTTCCATTCTTAGAAATTGTTAAAAGAAAAATAGATTAAGGAAGCTATAATCACTGAGGCAGAGATAACATAGAGATATCAAAAAATCCAAAGAGGTAATTTATATATACTATATAGTCATAATAAAAATTGTAAATATTAATGAGTATAAATTAACTGCTTTTTCCTCTCTCTTACTTATGCTGAAAAGGCCTGAATAAGATTTTTATAGTTGTTACATACCTATGTGTTCTATATGCTGCCCACATTAAAGGTGTCATTCCATTCTGATCCATCATATCTACATCCTAATAGAGTAAAAAGAAAAAAGTCAGACAGTTAAATTATAAGTTCCTAACCAAATCTGCTTGGAAAAATCTAATCTACACATAATAGGAGAAGCTAACATAACACTACTTGATCAAGGATAATGTATGAGACCTTCTCTTTCTTAACTTTAAAATAAAACTCTTGCCACTGTATACCCTAGTTAACATATATCATGCTTTACAGTCTCCCCTTTTAAGATGTTTTAATCAGCCCTTCAAATGTTTTACATTAAATAAGTGATTGAAGTTTCTGAAAAACTTGTTTATACTTATTCACGATAAGACAGAATAACAGAATCTAACAAAACTTTATTCCTAGGCATTTCAAAACAAAAAAATAAAAAGAACTGGCATTTTAATATACTCAAAGATTTTATTTTTTGTATTTTATTGTTACACATGTACACTTTTAGAGTTAAATGATTTGCAGTTTGTGGGGGAAAAAGCAACACACTAAAGCAATCCCCTACCTTACTTCCCACCATTTTCACCATTTTTTGGCTCATTATTTTAGTATTCACCTCCATATCTTTAAAGAAGATGTCTGAATTGCTACTTTTTGATTTTTCAGTTTCAGGCATTATTTTGAGACTTCCTGATATAAAAAACGTGAATTTTTTTCTTTCCTCTCTGCTACATCACAAACACGTGCCTTTCCTATTCTTTTCTATCAAGAGATCTATTGTAATTCTGGTTATATAAACATTTAATATTTGATATGTATTATTACAAATATGTATAAATACTATTCCCAGTCAAATCATGTAATAAATTATTATTCTACTCAATTTTTTGCTTTCCCTGACACCATCTTTTCCCCCACTTTTGCTTAGTTTTTAGCAAATTATAATTAAAATTCCTACCTATTAAACCAAAACTCTTTCCTAGTTATCTAACTCTCCTAGTGCAAGACTTTCTGATGTATCAGGACTCTAACAGTTTCACTGCTCTGAAACTACCTTTCCTAACTCACTCCATTATGAACTGATTATCCTCTATGCCTGAAACATCTGTCTCATTAACCTGGAGTATTTTGAAAATAAAAATCACCTCAAATCCATCTTCATATTCTTAGTGCCCAGCAGAGTACATAATCAAAAACCATTTGTTAAAGGAAAAGACATGCTTGCCTATCTACTCTTCTAGGCTTGGCTTTAGAATAAGATAGACATGGTTTTGACTTTCTAGCTCCACCACATAATTGCTATGAAACTGTAGGCTAAATTACTCTTAACTTCCTCATTAAAAAATGTGCATACAAATAACTTCGTAAGACTTCTGTGAAGATTAAATAATGTGTGCAAAGCATCCATTCAATAGCCAAGAACATAATATATATTTGATAAATATTACGTTTCTTCTTCTTCCCTACCCCATCTCCCATTTCTGAATTACATTAAGCAAGCAGTCTAATCCAAGTTGTCTTACCTAATTTACCAATCAGTGGAGAGAGGAGAGAGTTATGGGAAGTACACTGTAAAACACTGTCTATCTCTATGCAGCAGTTCTTTGTGAGCCACTGTTAGCAATGGAAATATGTCTCAAATGTGAACATTATCCAAGTATACTGAAGCAGAAAAAAGCTGAGAACCACTACATTATATAACTAAGGCATTTCCTTGGATGTTGCTAGTTTTAGCCCCTCACCATGCATACTGTAATAGAATGTTATGCCTTCTCCATTACAAATCCATTTCTGGATTTACTTTAACAGTGTTATCAGGAATATCTTCTGCAACCTCACTCAACATTTCCAATATGCAAGTTCATTTTTTAAAATAATCCTGTGACTTAAGAAAAACGTTTTCTGAAGAAACAACAAACTTCCCTATTTCTTATATGAGAAGTAAGTATTGTGACTTCTTTTACTCCTAATTGCCATAGTTTCAAGAAAGCTCAACCAAATTTCAGGTCTAATTAAAGCAAGCATGTAAATGCTTATGTTTAAGTTTCTTCTTCTTAGTTGTCTTTTCATATCCTTTTTAAAAAATGATAGTATTAAAAATATCAATAAATGAAAAAATGTAAAATCATGGCACATCTCTAGAGTACTAAAAGAAAAATGAAATTCAACCTTTTCTCTCTTTGGGTCGGGATTTAAAACTTGGTACTTCTTTTCCAAGTTCAGCCTGGACGTATGGGTATTCTCTATTAGGAAGAATTAACAAGCCCAGATCAAAAGCTTATGGGAATTCCATGATCAACAGGGCTCCATAACTTAGCATTTTCCCCTTTTTCTCCTGAAAATCATCCAAAAGAATTGGTAGTGAGCACTGAATATATTTAACAATATAACTAAACAAAACAACTGTGAAGAATAGAATGACAAAACTGAATGGAAATGTTATATATCCTAACGATGTAAAACTGATATAATTAACAGAAAAATGGGAAAATGGAAAAAGGTTGAAATGAAAGTATGCTGAGAGCCTCATCTGTAATAGCCACGAATCAAAGAAAATTATTGTCTAAAGCTGAATAATCAAGTAATAGAAATGTAGTAAAAATTTATCAGAACATAGTTAACATTAACAAAAACAGTATTATTGACTAAAGTCAGTGAGAGAAAGGGAAGAATAAATTGAAATATGCTAATTTATGACTGCTTATAATTGGGAACTATGTAATCAGAACTAATAAAATTGGAGCAACCATCTGACTGAGGTAAGAGAAAGAGAACTGTGTGACTAACTGAAGAAAGAATACACCAGTAGAAGGAAGAGCAAGCAAAAGGCCCTCAGACAACAGCATGTCAGAGTTGCTGAAAAAATAGCAAAAAACTAGTGCGGTTAAAAGCAGACTGATGACCGGGAGACGGCAGAAGTGGAGCTCAAGAGGTATCCAGGAACTAATACACAGTGCTCTCCAGCACAGAGAAAAACTTTAGGCCCTCGCAGTATGATGCAATGCATATTGGAAGAGTGTCTTTTACAATATATTAATGTATACATGTTGAGTATCCTTTATCTAAAATGCTTGACACCAGAAGTGTTTGAATGTGTGGTTTTTTTCAGATGATGGAATATTTGCATGATGAGATCTTGGGAATGGGACCAAAGTCTAAATGTGAAATTCATTCCTTTCATACACACCTTATACACACAGCCTGAAGGTGATTTCATTCAATATTTTAAATAATTTTGTACATAAAACAAAGTTGGTGTACAATGAACCATCAAAAAGCAAGGGTGTCAGGGGTAGAATTTTCCACTTGTGGCATCATGTTGGCACTCAAAACATTTTGGATTTCAGAGCATTCCGGAATTTCAGATTACAGATGCTTCATCTGTACATGGAATAAAATCTTGGAAAATATATACTGAATTATTAAAGAAAGTAACCTCAGATGGGCAGATGGCCAAGGGGAGAGGTAAGATTTCATCTTCTAAGTCATATTCTTCTATTATGTTTAAATATTTCACATAAACATGTATTATCTTTGTAGAAACAAATTTTACTCATAGAAAACTATTTCTCAGATATTTATCATCATCATCATCATCATGATCATGCATTTTTTGTACCAAAAGCACTGTGACAGGTAGAAATCCTGCCCTTTGAGAATTTTACAGCCTATATACCATACTAGAGGTTTAAAAGATACGTGAAATCATCCAAACTCCAAAATCAGTAAGCTAAAAAAAAGACCATGAAGACTCAAAAACTTACACCACCTTTCTTTCCCAGTTAAAAACTGAAAGGAAAAAAAGTGAATGGGTAGTGCAGATTTGTATCTGCAATATGGAAGGCCACTGAAGACCTTGTGATGTGCTACGGCACAATTTATTTACCGCTTCAACCTTTGTTCTAGAAAAACTGCAGAACAAGAAAAATCCCCTATAGCAGTTGCTCTCCAGAGATGGCCCCCCATAAACCTGGCCTCTTGGTATTCACACCCTTGTGTCGTCCCTTCCCACCGTGATTATGGCCTGGTTAACTCACTTTAACTGATAGAACGGAGAAGAAATGTTGTGTCAGTTCAAGACCTAAGACTTAAAAAGGCAGAACAGCTTCTACTTTTGTTATTTTGGGAGCTCTGAGCCAATATGTAAGAAGTCTACTTCTCCTGCTAGAAAGAGCACATGGACTGGTATTGAAAAGTAGAAGTTCTGACACTATGTGGAGAAGAGAAAGAGGCCTAGCTGCCCCAGCCTCCCAGTTAAGCACAGTTTGTAGCTATTCCTATCAAGGCACAAGATATGTGAGCCAATCTTCCAGCTCAGTCAAGACCCCAGATGACTGCATCCACCAGCCATTTCACGAGCCAAGGAGAAAAACCATCTAGCCAAGCCCACAAAAGTGTGAAATGTAGTAATTGGTTGGTATTGTTCTTAAGCCATTAGATTTTGGGGGTAGTTTTTAAACACAGTAATAGATAATAACCTCCCTCCCCTTTCAGCAATTAACTTAATCAGTCTATGCCTCTTTTCCTAAACTATAATGCGTGACACAACTGCCATTGCTGAGACTACCAAATACTGTAAAGCCTTCACTAAAGGAAACAGTATTCAAATTCTAAATCCACATAGAATTTTAAATTAAAATAATAATAAATATATGTTGAGAGCAACAAATTAAATACATCTATCTTAGTTATTCTTGTGATGAGATCCTTACTTATAAAACTAATGTTCAAATATAACCAGAAAAAACCCATCAAAGAAAAACTGGGTGACATTACTTTAAACAAAATACATTTATTACAAAAACATGATTATATAAACTGGTAACATTTAATGTGATTACGGTCACTGTGCATTCAAGAAAAATCTGGAACAACCACTTAAAATATGATGCTTTTCTATCAAGTAAGAAGCGGCATTATCTTATACAACAGAAACTGATCTTAAAGAATTTATCCTTCTCAAGAGATATTTAATATGGAAAGTAACCAATAAATATGTTCAAAAAAGTTTAGATGAATTCAGATGATATATGCAAAAAAAATAAAGGAAAAAATAAATACTTAAATTTTCTCTCTTAATTCTGAGCTTTATTTCCCTTACTCTTGGAAATAAAAAACTCAACTTAATCATTATCTGGTTCATGATTTTCATGCTGACTTTTATGTTAGGTGCATTAAATATCTCCGTATCAAACTAACTATATTTATGTTCTTCATCCACCAGAAAGTACTATTTAAATATCACCATGTTGTTACACATGCAACATCAATAATATTAGGCATTTAAACTACGAAGAACATCTGATTAAAACCCACACTGCTGAGATTTTTTTTTTACCTGTCCTTTTGCTATGAGATAAGCAACAATTGAGGTATGTCCGAACTGAGCAGCCAGATGAATACAGCTACATCCTTCCCCATCAATTAATGAAGGATCTGCACCGTATTTCATTAGTTGTACAACCATGGATAGATGGCCTTGTCTAAAACAAAAAACAATAAACACTTAGATATATAAAGTTATTTCAAACAGGATCCTCTGGAAAGAGCTTTTTTAAATAAGGTAATGGTGGGGAAGATTACATATGTATTTTTTAAAGTTATTTTAAAATAGATACATGTCAAAACACATTTAGGATTTTTTTGGTTCTTAAGTCTTAACTGGATTAACAGCCTGAAAATGTATGGAGGTACTCATAGCTTATTTAAATATATAGTAAATAATTACTATATTCTATTATCTCCATTCTAATATTATCTTAATCATCCCAAGAAATGAGCTAATTCTTTTGTTGTAAATATATGTAGGCTGCAAAAATACTACATTTAGAAATCCAAAGTTAACCCAATCTTATAACTAACCGAATTAATATCGGCACGGCCAGGAAACTTTGGACAATAAGCTTTTGCTTCTTTATGGGTAATGTTTCACAATAAAACATTAGCATATTAATGATATTAACTAATGGCATAATAAGCTCTCCCATTCATTTTACCATATCATTTTTTTAAAGTTGTTTATTTGAATACTCATAAAGAAACCAAAGGAAAAAAAAATCCAGAAGCAAATTTAAACCTTGTAGCCCAGTGCAATGGAGTTGAATTCAGGTCTCCTCCAAGTTGATCCACAATAGCACCTTTCGAAATATAGTATCTATAAGACGAAATTTATAATAATTTAAATAACTTTCATTTTCAACAAATTATGTGAAAAATAAGTAAATACATGTTTTCCATTTCAGATCTCATGCTAGTTTGAATCTTTGAAAATACTCTTTTACAATTGTTTAAAAAACATATTTAGCATAATTTTTTAATCAAATACATCATTTTCTTTTGTTCTAGAATAAGGAAGAAAAGAAAAATAACTTTAAGTTACTAAAAAAGAATACAAATGCCAAAAAATCATGTAAAAAAGAAGGTAGTCAAAGAGCCACAAAGATCTGAATAGCAGCATATAGAATCTTGAAATTAGAATAGTTACAGAATATAGGCAAGACATGGACTACCTTGGGTAGCTCACCTTTTTAAGCCTTACTTTCCTTAAGATTACTGTAGATTAAATCAAGTAATATACATATAACATAAAGGTTCTTTATTATGTCTTGTTATTTGTTATACCTTTAAAGCCATGTTGCTTTAAAAAGAAATAACAACTTTAATATTAGCTTAGTAAGCTTAATATTAACATTATACTTTTTTTGAGAGAGAGAGTGAGAGAGAGAGCATCTCACTATGTTGCCCAGATAGGTCTCAAACTCCTGAACTCAAACGATCCTCCTACCTTGGCCTCCCAAAGTGCTGGGATTACAGGAGTGAGCGACTGCACCCTGCAGTCATAACATCTTGATAACTTCTGAAGTGAACAAGATCTAGTTGCTTATTATAATGCTTTCTTTGGGAATAATCAATGTAGTAAATCCTGAATATAAATGATTCTAAGGCATATGACATTGAATACTTGACATATGTATTCTCTTAAACTGTTCTAAGTGATTATTGCCCTGGATCACTAATGCATTTATTCTTAATGTACATAGCTTTAAACCTGTGATTATTCATGCTTACATGCTTAATTCAGAAATTTGTGGCTGCAAATAAGTATTTGTTAAATTGGTGCTTTTAAAGCATTATGCAATGAAGGGCCCAGTTCCACTCTTTCATGCAAAATGGTTCAAAGTAACCTAACGAAATATTTCCAGAATATTAAACTATTACTAACTAAAAAATTTAATTTTTCCTGAATCAGTTTCTAAGATACTTGGTAAACATTATACAATGCTGAAAATGTTCTTTGAGAATGTACAGGCTAAATCCCAAAGAGAAGCAATTTCAACCCCTTCTCTATAGTCAGTTGTTCCTGAGATTCATTTTTACTGACATGTGGCACAATTTAAATCATCACTAGGTCTAATGTCAATGAGCAATTTCCAAACTGATTCTAAAGCACAACTTTGTTTTTTTTCACAAGGAGAGGGTACTTTTCTGCATACTAAAAAAAAAAAGTAACTTCTATTACGTTTTCATTGTAAACTTTGCAGTATTGTATTTTTATAACCTGTTATTTCTTATAGTTATAAGACCCTAGCTCAAAACTACAAATTTATGAGATTGCACAACTCTCAATTTTAATCTTGAGCCTCTTTGTTCAATATATTCTTAAGAAGGTTATAATCAAACAATGTTCTGGCAGGTACTAATGATCCTAGGTTTTCAGAAGAGACTATCAATGAACAACTGATACAAACAAATATTTGAAAGATAAAAATCAAACAGCTAAAGCTCAAACATCTCTAGAGGGGACACTGATGAAAAGTAAGCCAGAATATTATAAAAACTGAATACGCAAAGGAATTAGACACAATTGTTGCCTCCAAAGAAAGTAGTAAGTACCTGGGCTATAAAACAGAAACAACGTGGTTGAAAGTCAATGTAAATACATTGCACAAAAAATTGTGTTTTCTAGCATTTATTCTCACTGAAAGTGAGTAGTTACTTAGCATCACAAACAAGTGTTTTACTGACATGGAAACAATCATGCAGCTGACAATGCTAGAACATTTTCTCTGTACACCATAATGTTAAATCTTAAGATGTTGCTACTCAAGTTTTTAATAGAATTGCAGTTAAAATTCAAACTCTTACAGTTCAGATCCATTCTTGTGTCCCTAAACATTATATGATGGCAATTTCTGACTTCATTGTCAGTCCCATGTTGATTTTAACATACAACCATTCAGCATTTGCCAAGAGGTATGTTTAGTGCACCTTTACCATCAAAGTTTGAGACTCAGGAATTAAATTAGAGAACAGTAAGACACTGCACTGAAAATGTAGCAATTCAGTGAAAGTGTACATGGTGAATAAGAACCCCAGACTCCTTCTTTACTCAGGTGGTTAGCTAGCAGCCAGACGGGTACACAGCCCTTCCCAGAAAGAGATTAGAAGAGTCTTCTGTAGAGAAACTGAACAACCCAGAACCGAAAAGCTCCAGAAACTGGTATTTGGGGGTTCCTATTGCAGAACTCTCTAAGTCTTATGACTTCCAACCATATTTGTTATGTCTCGGTCCTAAGGTGAATGGTCAAATATAACCAGGTAATTGAGGAAAATTTCAAACATATAAGGAGACCAAAATAAACAGAAGCAGCCCAAACTAAACAGACTAAAATGTAAATAACTTTTTAAAAATTGGTTAATATCTTCTTAAAATATAAGAGAATATTCTCCTGTTTCTCTCTCTCTTTAAATAAATCACTTTCTACAAACAAACAACAACAACAAAAAATCTGCCAACCTAAATTTCTATGCCATGTGAAAATGTCCTTCACAAACTAAGATGAAATAAAAACATTTTCAGACAAAAACAACAGAATCAGGAGACCTCTACTAAACACACAGAGAAAGAGATACAAGAAAGAAAAGAAGAAACAAAGAAAACGGAAATATGCTCTCTGGAAGAAAATGAATTCATGGAGTTCAATCCTGTAGTTACTACTTGCTTCATCTTTGCTTAGGACTCCAAGGATGAATTCTTTTACCTGGTATTAATATCCGATTTGTCTCTACACTCTGTGTGCTGCACTTAATTGAACATCTGCAAGCACTTCACTTAGCTCATTTTAGATTCATGCCGGCTGGGCATGGAGGCTCATGCCTGTAATTCCAGCACTTTGGGAGGTCAGGGTAGTTGAATTGCCTGATCTCAGGAGTTTGAGACCAGCCTGGGCAACATGGCAAAACCCCGTATCTACTAAAAATATAAAAAATTAATCAGGTATGGTAGTATTTGCCTGTAGTCCAAGCTACTGGGGAGTATGAGGTGGGAGGATCACCTGAGCCTGGGAGGCAAGGTTGCGGTATGCGAAGATTGTACCACTACACTCTAACCTGGGTGACAGAGTGAGAACTCATTTCAAAAAAAAAAAAAATTCACATCTTTCTGTAAATATTTTATGTCCAAAGTGTCAAAGACTCCTAAACAAGATTTACTAAGATTTTCTATCATCCTGACTCGATTATCTAACTACTACTTATTAATACTAAACAAACATTAACAGTAATGGAAAAAAATCATTTTATACTTAGTATGCAAAGTATTCATCACTTATGCTGGTGTGAACAGTTAAATCAGATTATTATTACCTATTATCATTTCAACTTTCTTTCGTTTTGCTCTTTTCTCCACAGAATCCACATTCGGAATGTGAACACCAGGTCAGACTGCCTGAGTTCAGGTCTCGCCGACTCCAACTTTTATTAGCTGTGAGTCACTGGGTAGCACATTTAAACTGTCTGTGCTTCAGTTTCCCCATCAGTAGGACATTAACAACTGTTATATTTCATATAGGGTTATATTAAGAATTAAAAACCAAAGAAAATATACATGGAAAAGTAGTCAGTACACAACTTGGTTAATAAAAGCATTCAATATAAGTTAAAAGCAATATTTGTTTTAGAAAAACAAGGTACACAGAATCTATATTCGAAAAGCCATGAATTTTAGAAAGTATTAATTTTTGTAACAATTACTTCCATTAATTTTATAACAATAAAAGTCAAGTTCTAATAATTAAAAATAGAGAAAATACGTACTTGACTAAATCTATTCTGTTATTGATGGCAGCCCAATGGAGGAGGGTAACATTTTCTTTGTCCGGTTGCCGTACATCGTAACCTGCTTCCACCAATTCTCGACAGCGTTCATATATTCCATATCTTGAAAAGAAAGAAAATATGGTGGTGTTATTATTTAATGAGAAATGTAAAGCTAAAAATAATATTAAGAAGAAAATTAATTCCTATTTTGATACTAGGAAATTAAAATGTATTTCTCAACATGGAATATTACTTTTAAAAGTCAATATTCCAAAAGCTTTTACTAATCCATTTTACAGTTTTAAAATGTCTCACTTATAAGAATGTAAAAATCTCACTATATGGAAGAGAAAAGTACACCAGAAATATAATTTCAATCAGTTGCTTATTTTTCTTTATATTACACTTATCCTACCAAACTCTTAAGGCAGATAGTAAAAAAAATACACACAAGCTAAAAAATAATAAATATACAAAAATCAGTAACAAAATGCATATAAATGATTTAGAAGAATATCAAGAAGAAAGGATGTTATATAAGCCCCAGTGTGAGAAACAGCTCACCCATCCAAACCCAAAAAACAGATTCCAGAGGCACGAAGAACGGCAAAAGTGATACGTTTAATAGCCGTCTTACAAGATCAGGTGTCTGGTAGAAAGGCACACCCAGGGCAGCTACAGCATCTCCTAGCATACAAGTCCCTCCCCCAGTTCCTCATTGGTTGAGCACTATCCAGTTATAATCTTCCCAGATGTTGCCCAAGTTTTATTGTCCCCCTTATAAGGTTATACTCTAGTCTTCTTCCACATTTCAGTATGATTTCCCAATAATGAAACTTCCTTCCCTTTTATGGCTGACCCCTCCTCTACATTCTGATCACTTATTGTGATCTTCCAGGTACATGAGCCATGCAGTTTGCTACATTCACAGGCTGGCTGCCACTGCTTATATTTATCGTGCCTTGAAAATGGACCATTTAAAATGTTTTCTCACAGATTCCCTTCTCTTTCTATTTACCTCCTTTGGTCTCATTTTCATTTAAACCCTTCTGGTCCTCGAATCACTCTAGAAGTCATTTACTATCTTCCTCATAGGAGAGTGAGTCTAATTTGGTTTTAATAGTAACAAGTTATTTTGCTGGTAAGTCATGGGCATTGGTTTATTAATAGCTGTTTCAATTAATGTCTGTGCTAGTCCCCTCACACAAGGGACAACATCCCACTGCTAAGACTCCTGCCACAATTATGAGAGATGTAAGGACTGAAGCTACTATGCCTTTCCATTTTCCAAACCAACCTTCTAGCCAAACCATAAATGGGTCATCAATTCCAGCACTCTCTGCTAGTTCATTGGCTAGAGTTGTCAAACCCTGTAAAGCTTTTGTGATGATCCCATCTGGGCAGTATTGTTGGGAATGAAAGTACATTTCCCACCCAGCATAACACATATGCCCCTTTTTTCTGCTAGTATCATGTCTAGTGCAAGCCTGTTTTTCCAGGTCTTTTGGCTGGTGGCATCTAACTAGCTAGTCACCCCTTTGAGGGTGTCCCGAGTATAGCTGATGAATCTGTTGATTATAACAGATGCAGTTAATCCAATTCATATTCTTATTAATAGGTGACCACCAGAAAAGTGCTGATTCAAACCCAGCAGCTATTTGGTTTGGGGCCTTAAATTCATTAGGCACCCTCTAGAGACTCCTACTGAGTCAACGTATATATTGGGATTAAAAGAATTTGTCAAATCTCTCCAGTTTTGGTGGTCATGTGTATTTTTGGGTATCTTATGGAATGCCATGGTGAAGAGAATGGCCAGTTGGGCTAAAGCACAAGTCCCGGTCCAACTGGAAGGTAACCAGTTATGGAGGTTGCTTTTCCTACAATACCACCACACATCTGCCCAGGGTATATGGAGGGCTGAGTAATTACCATGGCCTCACCAGTGACATTTAAGATGTGGGTACAAGTTGAGAATTCTCTCACAGGCTTATTGAACTCTGCCCCCTACCTAAAGAGACAAGAGGAGTGGTTTATATTCCCTATAGACAATGAGGGGATTGCTCTGGGATCTGACCTCCACAATGCGGGAAAGAGCAATGACAGACTCTCAACAAAATCATCTAAGACAAAGCCTATTTTATAATAAATAGTTCATGCAATTTTTTTTTCTTTTTTGAGACAGGGTCTCACTCTGTCACTGAGGCTGGAGTGCAGTGGTGCAATCACAGCTCCCTGCACCCTCCACCCCCAGGACTCAAGCAATCCTCCCACCTCAGCCTCCCTAGTAGCTGGGACCACAGGTGCACACTACCATGCTCAGCTTTTTTTCTTTGTATTTTTAGTAGAGACGGGGTTTCACCATGTTGCTCAGGCTGGTCTTGAACTCCTGTGCTCAAGCAATTCTAGAACTAAAATGTACAATAACTGAAGTCACTATATAGATTCAAAGACAGAAATGAGACAAGAAATGTCTTCAAAGACAGAAGAAAGAGTCAGTAACGATGAAGACAGAGCAACAGCAATTACTATCAAGTGTGAAGAGCAGAAAGAAAAAAGACCAAAGGAAAGTGAAGACAGTCTAAGGGACCTGTGCAACACCATCAAGTAGAACACACACATTGTGGAAGCTCCAGAAAGAGAGAGAGAGAGAGAGAGAGAGAGAGAGAAAGGGGCAGAGAGAATATTTGAAAAAATAGTAACTGAAAACTTCCTAAATTTGAATATAAACATCAATGAAGTCAAAGTAAAAGGAACTCCAAGACACCCACACTGAGACATATGATAGTCAAACTTTTAAAAGACGAAAACAAAGAGAGAACCTTGAAAGGAACGAGAGAGAAGCAACTGGTCACATACAAGGATCCTCAATAAGATTATAAGCAGATTTCTCATCAGAAACTTTGGAGGCCAGAAGGTATTAGGCTGACATATCCAAAGTGCTAAAAGAAAACCAGTGCCAACCAAAAATCCTATGTCCAGCAAAACTGTCTTTCAAAAGTGATGGAGAAATTAAGACAGTCCCAAATAATAGCTGAGGGAATCTGTTACCACAGGACCTGCCATGCAAGAAATGATCAAAGGAGTGCTGCTGAGTGAAATTAAGGGACACGAGACAGTAATTCAAAGCCATATGAAAAAACAAAGATCTCATTAAAAGTCAATAAATGGGCAATTAGAAAACCTAGCATGACGTAACAATAATCTGCAACTCTACTTTTTTGTTTTCTACATGATTTAAGAGACTAATACATTAATTTAAAAAATTAAACACTGGTATTATTGCAATTTTGGTCTGTATGTCTACATATTGTTTCTATATAATTTTAGAGACTGATACATTTCAAATAATTGCTACTTTATGTCTGTTGGAAATACAGTCAGTATATACATATGTAGTTCTGTGACATCAACAACTAAAAATGTTGTTTTATAGATGTATAAATGAGGCTGTAAAGGAGCACAATTTATTAGGTTATTGGAATGAATGATAAATTCAATAACATAATTCGAATTAGTGTTATAACTTTAGGATAAGTGTAATATCCATAGTAACTGCAAAGAAAAGTAGCTATAGGATATACACAAAAAGAATAAGAGATTTAAACACTTCCCTACAAAAACTGAACTAAACACAAAAAAATACAGTAATGCAGGAAATGAGACAGAAAAAAGCTATACGGCATATAGAAAACAAACAGCAAAATGACAGAAGTCCCTCTTTATTAGTAATTACTTTAAATGTAAACTAATTAAACTCTCCAATTCAAAGACAGTTGGGCAGACTAGATAGGAGAAAAAAAGACCCAACTATATGCTGTCTACAACAGACACACTTTAGATCCAAGGCAAATGAGTTGGAAATGAAAGGATGAAAAAAGAAAGTCCACGCAAATAGTAACCAGAGGAGAGCAAAAGGGGCTACACTAATATCAGACAAAATAAACTTTAAATCAAGAATGGTCACAAAAGACAAAGACATATATTAATAAAAGGTTCAATACAGCAAGAAGATACAACAATTATAAATTAAAAGCACTTAACATTTAACCTAGTAACATTATCAAAATATCTGAAGTAAAAATTGACAGAACTGAAGAGAGAAACAGTTCCACAATAAGAGCTAGAGACTTTAATACCTCAGCTCTCAATAATGGAAACAACAACCAGACATAAGTAAGGAAACAAAGAACTTAAGAAAACCGTGCCCAGTCTGGACTCAAGTATTTATAAAAGTGAACTGAACTTATATATCAAAATTTAGTACTGTGCCTCTTCTTCCCACTGTAAATAATTAACAATTCCTAAGCAAATATCAAGTGGAAAATGGGAAGACTACGAACAAAACAAACTACGTTCTAAAGACACAAATTTTAGGGTTATGTCTACTTTTTGTTGCTGCTTTATATGTAGAAAAAACAAAGCTACATGTGTCATTCTAATAAATGCATGTACAGGTTAGGCATCTCTAATTCAAAAATCCAAAACATGAAATATTCCAAAATCCTAAACTTTTTGAGCACATGATAGATACAACAGATGGAAGATACTACCCATGACCTCGTGTGACAGGTGCATAAAACATAAGAATCATTGTATAAAAGTACCTTCAGGCTATGTGTATAGGTGTATAAGAAACATAATTAACATGTTTAGACTTGCGGCCCATCCCAAAAATACCTAATTATGTATAGGCAAATATTCCAAAATCCAAGAAAATAAAAAATCCAAAATACTTCTGATCCCAAGCATTATGAAGAAGGGATACTCAACTTGTATTTTGAGAGCCTATTTAAACCTAAAAACAAACAAACCTACAAAAAAAAACAGAATCACAATCTTTACAGATGTCATGGAATTTCTCTATGTTGTTGCACTCAAAGCCCATGCAAAGGATGAGATCACCTTAAAATCAAACTGTTCAGATCAATCATTTTTAATCTTTTTGAAAATACAACGAAGTCATACTCTACCCAGAAACATGCTCCAACACACAAAATTCTGTATCTAATTCCAAGGCATTCAAGGAAGCCTGAAGCTCTTCCTGGAGACCAGGTAAGAATGTTAAGTAATTCACACCACCTCAGCGAGTTGTAATAAAGGTCACATTACTCTGAGATTTGGTTTGCACTGAGTAGTGTTAAGGTTGCAGCACTCTACAAAATGAGCATTAAGGGATCAAAAGCACACCAAGTCTTTATATTAGGAAAGAGTTATTTCATAATTTCACAAAATAAAAAATATTGTTTTACTTAGGTAACCTACTGGCCTAACAGATACCACTTCATGCTTTCTTCTTGAAGTAAATATGCAGATGATCAGAAAGACCAAGAAAAATACATACCCTAAGTAAATATGACTATTAATTCTTTGAGATGCAATAAACTTCAGACAATTCTTTTTTTGTTTGTTTTTTTTGAGATAGAGTCTCACCCTGTTGCCCAGGCTGGAGTGTACTGGCATGACCATATCTCACTGCAGCCTTGACCTCCCAGGCACAAGTGGTCCTCACATCTCAGCCTTCTGAGTAGCTGGGAACACAGAAGTGTGCCATCATGCCTGATATGGTTTGGATCTGTGTCCCCACCCAAATCTTATGTTCAATTGTAATCCCCAATGTTGGAGGTAGGGCCTGATGGGAGGTGACTGGATCATGGGGTGGATCCTTCATGAATGGTTTAGCACCATCCCTTTGGTACTGTTCTTGTGATAGAGTTCTCATGAGATCTGGTTGTTTGGAAGTGTGTGACACCTCCTCCCCACTCTCTCTCTCTCCTCCTGCTCCAGCCATGTAAGACATGCCTGCTTCGAACTTCACCTCCCCGCCATGATTGTAAGTTTCCTGATGCCTCCTCAGAAGCAGAAGCCACTATGCTTCCCGTATAGCCTGCAGAACCATAAGCCAATTAAACATCTTTCTTCATAGATTACCCAGTTTCAGGTATTTCTTTGTAGCAATGAGAGAATGGACTAACACAACGCCCAACTTTTTTGTTGTTGTAGAGACAGGGTCTCATTCTGTTGCCCAAGCTGGTCTCAAACTCCTGACCTCAAGTGGTCTTCCTACATTGGTTCCCCAAAGTGTTAGAATTACAGGCATGAGCTTCCACATCTGTCCAATTTCAGACAATTCTTAAAGCTGAAGAATCTATGAACTAAATAGTGTCTCCTCTTTGCAGATAAAAATAACTGTTATTTCAACTTCCATATAATTTACATTATAGTAAGTCAGATTTATCCTTTTCCTTAGCCTGTCTCAAAGACTGATAATCTGGTATTTTGACAGTAACATTTTAGAAAACTTTGTGCTTCCCTCAGCACAGGTTAAATAAGTAAATATGACACTAACTACGTTTTATATCTAATCTGTGTACCTCGTTGGTGGGGAGAGAATATTGGATGCACACTAATGTTTTCCATTTAAAGTGCTTTAATTCTAACAATGTTTTCGAATTCACCATAACTAACCTTAATATTCTTAAGCCCTAATAATATACTTCTGGAAAGATAAGCAAGTACCAAAAGCAAATAGACATATTCAATTAACCAATGGGAAATGAACTAATTTTTGTTTTTATGAGACAGAGTTTCGTTCTTGTTGCCTAAGCTGGAGTACAGTGGCACAATCTCGACTCAATGCAACCTCCTCCTCCCGGGTTTAAGCGATTCTCCTGCCTCAGCCTCCCAAGTAGCTAGGATTACACACATCCACCACCACGCCCAGCTAATTTTTGTGTTTTTAGTACAGACAGGGTTTCACCATGTTGGCCAGGCTGGTCTCGAACTCCTGACCTCAGGTGATCCACCCACCTGGGCCTCCCAAAGTGCTAGGATTATAGGTGTGAGCCACTGCGCCTGGCTAACAAACTACTTGTTTAATTGAGATATTGATGTTTTCCCATGGTAATATGACTGTTATTCAGATTCATATTTCACTTGAAATACACATGCCAAAGGAAACAACAACAACAAAAACCTTACTGTGTAGCCTTGACTATGTCCCATGTGCTGTAATCATCAATATGAGTTTTCCGTCCAAGAGGTTCACCATATCCATGGTTATAATGGCTTTGGGGTTTGATTTCCTGTTAAAAAGAAAATCACACAACAGGCAGGAAATGAAAAGAGGTACAGAAAATATTTCTATATTTTATAGTAGTGTTTTTGTGTCGTTTGAGAAATGCTAATTACTGAAATAATTAAGTTTACTTTATTCTAAAGTCTATACTCTAGGAAAAAAGCATGTTCTTTTTTTTTTCTTTTAAAGACAGGGCTTCACCATATTGGTCAGGCTGGTCTTGAACTCGTGACCTCAGGCGATCTGCCCACCTTAGCCTCCCAAAGTGCTAGGATTACAGGCGTGAGCCAAGCATGTTCAAAGAGATCTATCTATTTTATACATTCTCAAGCTAAAAAAAAGCTGTAATATTAGAAACAAGTAACAACTTAGTAACCGAAATTCACCTTCAGATAGAACTCTCTTCCCTCGTCATCAAATCAACTCATTCTCTCTGACCAATTTTTCTATTATTCTAGTATAACCCACAGCTCTAACTCTCTACTTTGAAGCCTTTATCACATGCACTGTTCTATTCCTCAAATAAACTTTATGGTCCTAAAGGAAGGAACCTCTGGATATTATTTTTCTGTTACTCTCAGATATCACCTTTCCTAAAACTCCTTCATGCTCCAAGCTACCATTAGATGAAGAAGGAATGGAGCAGTGCTGACAAAAGGTAAATCTGCTTGAATAGGCCTAAAAATGTCAGTATCCCTTTAAAAACCTTTTATATAAAAATTTATATATAAATTTAATGTATATAAAAATTTAAATGACAGTTTCAAAGAATATTATATCCATTCAAAGCTTACATGCTATATTTTCTATTAAATACAAAATTTGCTATATATAGTCAATTTCCCCAATATAACACAGCACTAAAATACAATTGTTTCTTTTACATAAAAGAGAGAAAAACTGAGTTTGTGCAACTCCAATAACATCTGTGGAAACTGCTATGTTTCTGGTATTTTTCACAAACGTGTAAATATAAAAGGATAAATCATAAAATATTTGGAAAGAAATTCTTAGAACTATGCTCTCTTGCCTCTGATAAACCGTCTACCACTGACACTTCACAATACAAAGTTAAGGGGTACTTTACTGGGGAAAAAAGCTATTTAGCTTACTCTACCCATTCAAATTGTGTGGGAAATTCTAAAACTAATTTGTTTGAGCAATAAATTTAGAAGACTACCAATCTGAATATTTTCACAAAAGGAATTTAAAAGTTTCACAAAAGCAAATTCTGCTTGGCATATAATCTTTCAACAGGCAAATGGTTAGTTCCTTATAAAAATGCTATAGCCAATGTTAAAATATCTCAGTAATAATTACATATCCACATTAGAAGAAGAAAGGGAATATACAGCACTCTTAAACCAAGATTCACAATATACTGCAGATCGTTCACTAAATGATTAAGAGATTATTCTCAAACTCCATTAAAATAGAGGTTAAGTAGGTGTAGTATTTTGAGTATACACAATGTTCTGAATAACTGACAAAGCAAGCCAATAAGAATTATTCGTTTAATTTCTTTAAATCTTTTCTATTTAATTTCTCCACTGAATTCCAGTTTTCAATCTTTCTACGCTCTATATTTAGTCAGGTAAGGTAAAGAAAAATACTTATAAGCCAGTAACACTTTCTTCTTTCTAAATTTTCTTTTTCTGATTCTGTTCGCTCCAACCACAGGGAAAATAATTTTTTTAACCTCCCACTTCGACATCTATATGGCTGTAAGATACCTGAAAAAGAATAAAAACTTGATCACAGCTTTCATGGAAAATGAAATAACATACTCAACAAAACATGTACTGACAGCCTGCAATACATAAAGCTCTCTACGATATACTGGGAACCCTGCCCAGGACAAAGTAAGACATGTGCAACGTTAAAGAGGGTGTCAAAAACTCTTTTTAAAACAAAACCAATGCAACAACAATGAAGAAAAAAACCACACACACAAAAGCCCATGAAGCAAGCATCCACATTTTAAGAGAGATTGCATCAGAATCACTGACTCTTTCTTTTGCACCAGGCTCCACTATGGCTCAGAGCATCGCTGTGCATGTATTCAAAAATATAGCCTCTCATCCTGAAGGACTTCCCAATCCAGAATAGAAACACAAAGTAGGGAAGAAAAATGAGTCAAATAATACAAGTAAGAGCCTTCCAACAGTAAGTAAAAACACAGATGAAGGCAACACAATGTCCAAAAAGTAACAACATAACTTGGAAAAAACTTGGAATTTGAAAATGTGCTAAGGCAAATGCTAACTTTTTACTATGGACAAATATATTACTTTTACATACAAATAATATTCACAGAATAAAAGTAAGTCTCTTTTTGAGGATGACTATCATAAAGTTTTTATGTGACTTTAATTTTATTTTCATGCCCAAAGATCTCACTTACTGTACATAGTGATTAAATTGTATTCTCAGTTTGTCTCACTGATGTTGCCAAATGTGAGCTTACAAATGAAATTAGACTTTTTTCCAGTAACATATTAAAACTAACCTATACGAGTATCTGTTTTGTGCCACTCATAGGTTTTTATTTTTTAGTAAAAGGTGTCTGATGTTTTAAAACATGCCTTTAACTAAACATACCTTGAATAATTCTAGACTGCCAGAGTTATACTCACTAAAAGATGAAAGAAAGGGTATATAAGCAAATCTCCAACCTGCTTTATTACCAAAGAAATTTTGTAATAAAGAACTTTGTTTCTCACTTTTTAAACAGACTGGATACTGGTTTATCTCTAGGACCAGTACCTTGTCAATGTGACAAATGACAACACTCTATCAAGATAACCACAACTATCAATAGGCCCAGGAGTAACAATTCTGATTATAAAGCATATTTTTAACATGTTCATATAAATAAGCATATCCTACAAATGTAGATGATTTTTTAAAGCTAAAAATTTGCTACTATATATTAAATATATTTTCAACATACAAATACTTAGTTAATTCAACTCTTTAAAATCCTGTAATTTTTCCTCAATGATAATGGAAACCAAGAAGCAATTTAATTGCTATCTCTATCAAGAAAAGCAATACTAATTTTAAAATATATATGTGGGTCATTGTAACTTTCAAGAAAACAGTAATTCCATTAGAAGCAGTTTGGTATAACAGAAAAAAATCCTTGACTTGAGAGGCCAATGAATTGAAAGTCTGCAACTCTCCTATCTAGGGTATACCTAGCAAGTAAATCAACTACTACAGGAAACAGATCCCTCCTTTATAAATAGGGAAGAACAAAATAAGCAAAAAGTTCCTCTGAGATGCCTCAAGGTAAGAGTGAAAGAGCTCAGAGATTTCTAACTACATATACATACATTCCCTTCTTTTGAGAGAGAGTCTTACTCTGTCACCCCAGGCTGGAGCACAGTGGCATGATCTGAGCTCACTGCAACCTCTGCCTCCCAGGTGCAAGTCATTCTCCTGCCTCAGCCTCCCAAGTAGCTGGGACTACAGGCACGCACCACCATGCCCGGCTAATTTTTGCATTCTTAGTAGAGACAGGGGTTTCGCCATGTTGGCCAGGCTGGTCTTAAACTCCTGGCCTCAAGTGATCTGCCACTTCGGCCTCCCAAAGGGCTGGGATTACAGGCATGAGCCACCACGCCAAGCCCCATTCCTGTCTTGAACGAAGCACTTTGTTATTTTAGATACTGGGTGTTAAAAACTTTAAGTAAATTAAATTTAGCAGAGTTTATTGAGCAAAGGGCAACTCATGAATCTGACAACACTAATAACCAGAAGAGGTTCAGAGTTCAGCTTCAGAGCATGAGCAGAGGGTTTTTACAGGCTGAACTCAGAAAGCAATCACTTCATTAGGCAGAGCTAGTTAGGCATTTGCCTTATTTGAGCATGATCCAAAAGAAGGTCCCAAGTTAAAAGTTAGTTGTGATTTGTAACTGGTAATGTCTCTAGTAAAAGTTTCATGTCACTGTTTTCATTGAATTGGGTTTTGGTTTGCTTATGCAGGAACCCCAGGACATGCAGCTTTATACAAGATTTCTCCAATTAAAGGTATAGCTGCTTTCTAAAAAAAAAAGTTCTGAAACTTCTGGATTAGACATTTCCCAAGTTCTAAGGGGAACATACAATTATTTCATATATTTTAAACAATTATAGCCACTTGGAAGAGTCTTAACATTATCTAGTTGACAATCAAAAGGTTTTTCTTTGTTTTTTTAATAGACCTGGCTTTGAAGAGAACTGGAAGGAGAGAAATTATCTCCGAAATCTGCTATTATAAGTAACAGATAGTAGACAGGAATAGTGGACAGGAATGGGAAGAGCTGGGATAAGCTGAGCTGTGATAAACACTACTGCTAAGAGAAATCAACATGACATCACTCAAACTTACACAGCAGGTATAGGGCAAATACTAGTTTATATGCCAATATGACAGATGCTATAATACGTGTTTATTTGCACACCTTGATGGAATTATATAACCAATCAACTATTCACCAAGTATCTATGGGCAAACTAGTTAACTTTTTTAAATGCTAGACCTATTGTGGTATAAGAAGTGTATGCCGTCTTGTCCCAGATTCTTGGCACAAGCCTCCTAAAATGCTTGAAATTTCTGAGTGATAGGAATGTTGTCATTCATTAAAGGTCCCTTTTGACTACATCAGATTTTATGCCAATGAAGTGACCTGAAGTGGAGCCCCCTATAGAGCATAGCCTCAGGAAGGGGCTGGTGACTGGAATGACCAAGTGATTAGAGGTCTGGAATTCTGAACTCTTCTACTGACCATCAGAAAGGAGAATGAAGTACTGAATATTAAGTTCTATAAAACCTCCTGAACAACAATATTTGATGAGCTTCTGGATTGGTGGAGACTTTAAGGTTCTCAGAGGGTAGTGTGCCTGCAGAGGGCATGGAAACCATACTCCCTGCTTCAGACCTCTCTCCATACATCTCTTTCATCTGGCTGTTCCTGCGTTGCATCTTTTATGATAAACTGAAAAATGTAAGTTAAGTGTTTCTAAGTAAAGTGTTTCCCTGAGTTCTGTGAGCAACTTATGCAAATTATCAAATCTGAGGAGGGAGTTATGGGAACCCGATTTATAGCCGATCAGTCCAGAAGTACTGGAGGCCTGATTTGTGACTGGTATCTGATATGGGGCAGTCTTGTGGGACTGAGCCCTTGCCTTGTCAGGTCTGTGCTAAACCCAGGTAGTTAGCATCAGAATTGAACTGAATTGCTGCACACCCAGTTGGTATCCAGAAATTTGGAGAACTGGTTAATGTAGAAAACCCCCACATCTGGTGTCAGAATCAAGTAAGTGCAAAGTGTTTTTCTAGACCTATTATTTAGTTTACATTTATTTATTTAAAAGAAAAAAAAAGGAGGCAGCACTGACTAATGAACCCTCTGTAGCCCAGTATTTATAAGTTTGTTACCAACCAAACACAGGTGTTTTATAAGCACTCTATCAGAAAGAGTTCTCCAGAAATTGGCTCTATAGTAGTGTATATATGAATAAACAAACATGCAAGTATAGTAAGTTCAGGAATATCATGAAAGAAGCATAATGGAAGGTACCTGCCCTTCAAATTTATTAAATTTATGGTATTAAGGGTCTCTAGGGGAACTGATGCATTGCTAAATTCTACCTACTACTAACGAACATTCTTAAAACAAAACAAACAAAAAGCATACATATGAAGCTCTTTATTAAAAGAAAGTATTTCACCCCAAATTACATTTGCAAAGTAAAGGCATTTTGTTACAGCCATAGAAATAGGAAAAAAATTTTGGCAAAAAAGGAAAACCTGAGGTAGTCATTTCTTCTAAATTCTAGGGACATCATAAGGATTTTTAAAGGAATTCTTATTGTTTGTAATAAAAAGACAGCATAAGCATAAAAATATATAACGAAGTGAACAACAAATGGCAAGAAAAACCAGTTTCTCCTACAAAATCATAAAATAACTTTCTTTTAAAATGTAATTAGTTAACAGTGCCAGCAGATGGCACTATATTCAAGACAGACTCTTAAAATCTACCTGATACACCATGTTTACTTGGCTTTTATTATTTTTGACATATAATAATTGTACATATTTATGGGATACAGTGTGATATTTCAATACATGTATACAATGCACAATGACCAAAACAGGATAATTAGCATATCCATCGCCTCAAACATTTATCATTTCTTTGTGTTGGAAACATTTAAAATCTGTACTAGTATATTTGAAAATATACAATAAACTGTTAACTAGTCACTCTGTAGTGCTATAGAACACTAGGACTTATACCTCCTAACTTGCTGTATTTTTATAACCATTAACCAACCTGTAACTATCCCCCCTCCTCCTCTTCCCTGCCTCTAGTAACCACTATTCTACTCTCTACTTCTGAGATTAACTTCTTTAGCTTCCATGTATGAGTGAGAATCTGAGGTATTTATCTTTGTGATGAACTATCTTTCAGGAAAGACTGAACAAAACTGATTTAGGAAGACATTTGGGAAAATATTCATCAACCTCAGATTCCTTAAATAATGGTTTACTGCAACCTCCACCTCCCGGGTTCAAGCAATTCTCTTGTCTCAGTCTCCAGAGTAGCTGGGACTACAGGTGCATGCCACCAAGCTCAGGTAATTTTTATATTTTTAGTAGAGATGGGTTTTGCCATGTTGGCCAGGCTGGTCTTGAAATCCTGACCCCAAATAATCCACCCACCTCGGCCTTCCAAAGTGCTGGGATTACAGGTGTGCTCCACCGCACCCGGCCTAATGAATATTTAAGCAAATGCCTAAATGCATGTGTTTCTCTCCTCTACCTATCTCTTTAAAAATAAGCTTTATTTAAAAAAAAAAAAAAACAGTTTTAGATTTACAAAATTAATGTCAAGAGAGTAGTTCTCATATTCCCCACACTGTTTCCCCTATTATCAACATCTAACAGTATGATACATTACCTTTAAAGAACCAATATTGACACACTCTTATTAACTAAGTCCATACTTCACAGACTTCATTAGTTTTTATCTAATGTCCTTTTTGTTCCAGGATCACATCCAGGATACCACCTTACATGTAGTTGTCATGGCTCCCTGGGCTACTCTTGGCTGTGACACTTCTCAGACTTTCCTTGTTTTTGATAACCTTGACAGTTTTGAGAACAATTAGTCAGGTATTTTGTGGAATGAACCTCAACCGGAATTTCTGTTATGTTTTTCTCATTACTAGACTGAAGTTATGTATTTCAAGGGGGAAGTATTGCTTTTAATCTAACCTTATTTTTTAAAAATTTCTTTCAACATTCCTTTACAATCTTTATCTCCCCCAAATGTTTATGTATCTTTACATAATTTGTAATCATAGTACTCACGTACTTAATAGTCTTCCCTTTGTTTCCTTATACCATTACACATAGTTTTTGTAAGTACTGCTTTGAACCACTGTTAACTAGTCACTCTGCATATACCAATTTATACCACTGCATATACCAATATATCAAAACGTTCTGAAACATTTCCCAATTGCTGAACATTTTTAGGTTATGCTTACATGTCCTAACTGAACTGAGATGGTATATTTTAGGCATTCCTCTTCTCTGTCTTCCCCTAACATTCTCTTCACCATTAGACCTTAAGCTATGACAGGACAGGAATCCTGTCTTAATCATTTGTGTATGCCCAGTGGTTAGGGGAGAGCCTAGCATAATACTGGTCTCCTTAAATGAAATGAAAGAATAAATGGATGAATTTTTCCTCATTATTGAAAAAATACTTTCTTTAACTCATCTAATATTTCTTCTTTTTAACTGGGGTAAACTCCTAGAGATGGATTCCTAAAGGGTATGAATATTTTTATGGTCCTTGACATGGTATCTAAATTGTTTTGCAAAAGCATTATAATCTGAACAGCAATACATGATTTACTATTTCTCCATAAATTCACTAGCACTAGGTATTATTTTTAAATTCTCCACTATTTAAATAGAGTAAGAAAGACTTGCAATTCCAACTTTAAATATATTTTTCTATCCTATTTCATCTTTTGGGGAATTATCTGTTCATATCTTTTGGTCATTTTATTGTACTTGACTCCTGAAATTTACTTACTATAATTAAACTTTTATATAAATACAAGACTAATCTTTTTCATACTGATCTAAAGACTTCTGTTCCATGTTTAGAATTGTTCTTTATGCTTTCAACATAGTTCAGAGATTATACCCTTTCTAGTCACATGTATTAATCTTGCACTTTTTTGGTTTTCATTTTTAAACTTCAATGCTGCTACAATTATCAGCGCTATTCATGAAATTATTTTCAGTGCTCTTCTCAGGCACAAGGTTGAACTGTACAGCCTTGGCCCTTTACAAGATAAGTGTGTCCAAGTGATTGACTGTGTGATCTTAACCAATGGAATATGAATAAAAAGTATCTGTTGCTTTCAGAGAGCAAGCTTAAGAGCTAACATGCAATCCCCAGTCTCCTTCCATCTGCCAAGGAGACTGGCCATCTTCTAGAGAGTAGAGTAGCTACTATCCAATCCACAATGTATATGCAGCATAAACGACTAACATGTTTTTAAGGGACAGGGTCTCACTATGCTGCCCAGGCTAGAGTACAGTGGCTATGCACAGACGCGATCATCACCCACTACAGCCTCAAACTCCTGAGTTCAAGCAATTCTCCTGCCTCAGCCTCCTGAGTAGTTGGTACTACAGGTACACGCCACCACGCTCAGCTAAGCCACTAAAATTTAGGGTTGTTATTGCAGCAAGACCACTTACCCGGACTAACATGATTCTGAGAGTTGTTTAGTTTGGTAAGTAGTGTGTAAGTGGATCTATATAAATCAATTTCATTGTATTTTGGAGCTGGTTATAACTAATATATGGTTTTACTACTAACGTTCACAAATTTATCTTATATCCAGCCACAATGTTAAAATATCATCTCTGATTTTAGATATCTTTGAATAAGAATATAATCAAACCTCCTGTGACAGCAAGTGTGTCTATTTAAGTGTTTTCACTCCATGGCTGATGGCATTGGCAAAAACATCAAATGCAACATTGGAAAAGTAAAATGAGAATAATTCCTTATTTCCCTGTATTTTTCCTCCATTTTTAATAGTCAATGTTATTTAGTGTTTCTTCATTATAAAGGTGTTCAATCATCATTACTCAAATATATTCCAGAGAATGCATAACACTGTATATGGATAAAAATGTCCATTTGATTGGGCATAAAAATGCCAACAGACTCTCACATTGTAGAATATGGCCAATTTAATATTTCATTTGAGATTCTCAATTCATCCTGCAAAGATTACGACTAGCATTATTTTAATGTATCTCCTAGTTGGACTTATAATACTATGAAAGTAACCGTCACTCTTCCCCTTGACCTCCCTTCTCCACCACAGGCCAACTGTTCTTATCAGCAGCCTATACTCAAGCCCTGGCCACATTTCCACTAGGTCCCAGAAAACTAGGGCAGACATAAAATGATTATAGAAAACTCCAAGGAAGAAGTACATATTAAGTATTGTAAATTAAGTCTTTAAAATGTTTGCATCAAGTGCACATGTAAATTATTTAAATGTAATTACCAAAATGTAATCTGGATGGCAAAGAAACACAACTGAAAACCCTAAAAAGTATTGTAAAACTATCTCTTAGAAGAAGTGTAAAAACCCCATCTTTGACTAAGAATAAACAAAGATATTTAGGCATTTATTTCAGCAGGCAATGAAGATCAATCAGGGAGTTTTGAGGAAGGAAGTAACAGAATTAGATACAGAATTTTAAAAGATAATCTAGTGATTTTTCCTTCCCACCACCCCCCACAATTTATACTTCTGCCTTTTCTGTGCCATTTACTAGAAGGCATTTCTAACTATCAAAATGCCCAAGGTAGAAAAATTCAGCTGGGTGCAGTGGTGCATACCTATAATCCCCACAACTCATGAGATTGATAGGGAAGGATCATGTGCGGCCAGGAGTTTGATATCAGCCTGAGGAACATAGTAAGACTCTGTCTCTAAAAATAAAAATTAAAAAGGCCGGCACGGTGCGTCAAGCCTGTAATCCTAGCCTTTGGGAGGCCGAGGCAGGTGGACTCCTTGAGGTCAGGAGTTCGAGACCAGTGTGACCAACATGGTAAACCCCATCTCTACTAAAAAATATAAAATTTAGCTGGGCATGGTGGCATGTACCTGTAATCCCAGCTACTCAGGAGGCTGACCCAGGAGACTTGCTTTATCATGCCACTGCACTACAGCCTGGGCAACAGAGCAAGACTCTGTCTCAAAGATAAATAAATAAAATGAAAATTTAAAAATTCGGCAGGCTTGGTGGCACACACCTGTAATCCCAGCAACTCAGGAAGCTGCAGTGGGAGGATCACTTGAGCCTACAGTAAACTGTGATCACACCACTGCACTACAGCCTGAGCAACAAAGCAACACCCCATCTCTAAAAAAGAAGAGAAAAACTCATTCCATCTTGACTCTTTATTCCAAAACTTCAAATATTCACCAAGTCTCAATGCTTCTTTTCTCCAAACAAATCCATATCAGTCCCTTCCTCTGTATTAATATTCTCACAAATGGTCTACCCATATTACTGTCCCTATCACTCCCTTACTTGAAATCCTTAAAATCACACATATAGGGTAAAGAGAGGACATTTCAGCAATCACACAAAATCCTTCAGGAAGTGGTCCCAATTTCCTTTTTCCAGCTTTAGTTCTACACATTCCCTTCTACACATCCTACACATTTATGTACACCAGTCATTCAAAGAAGTCATGTACTTTTAAAAACCTCAGTATCTTTATGCTCATGTTGGCTATTCTACTTGGAAGACACAAACCATCTCAGGTTCAGGCAGACCTTTACAAATCACAATTTAATTCACAATTCAAAAGTCATCAAAGCTTTCCTTGTCCCAGGCAGTTAAATGACCTATTATTTGTGCCCTTGTGCTATGCAAATAAATTACAGACAACTAAGGATGGTGGAGACAATAATTTTTTTCAACTTTACAATGGATGGGTTTATCAGGACATAAACACCATCATAAGTAGAAAAGTATCCGGACTCATAATCGTTCAAATAATAATTTTTAACTTTATGATAGGTTTATCAGAGTAATAAATTCATTCTGACTAATGATGAGTTTACTGGGATGTGGTTCCATCATAAGGTGAGGAGTATGAGGGGACTTGAGAAAGTCTGCAGAAAAAATGGAATCAAAAGATTAAAATTACAAACTTTAGGCTGGGCACAGTGGTTCATGCCTGTAATCCCAGCACTTTAGGAGGCCAAGGAAGGCAGATAACAAGGTCAGGAGTTCGAGACCATCCTGACCAACATGATAAAACCCCATCTCTACTAAAAATACAAAAATTAGCCAGGTGTGGTGGTGTGAACCTGTAATCGCAGCTACTCAGGAGGCTGAAGCAGGAGAATCACTTGAACTTGGGAGGTGGAGGTTGCAATGAGCCAAGATGGTGTCACTGCATTCCAGCCTGAGCGACAGAGCAAGACTGCATCTCAAAAAAAAACATATGTATAAACATACGTATGTATGTATGTATGTATATATATATATATATATACATACTTCTCAACATAAGCCCCATCAAGTTCAAGACACTTTTGTAAATTATGATATCAGACATTTAGTCCATCCCTAAAAAAAAGTCCTAGAATTTAACCATGTCAATGCAATATTTTTTACACTATTATCTGAAAAAAATAGGTGCCCTTTAGAGATTTTTTTAAGATCAGGGAACAAAAAGAAGTTAGAAGGAGCCAATTCAGAACTGTAAGATGGATGTCTAATGATTCCCCATTGAAATTCTCAAAATTGTCCTTGTTTGATGACAGAAATTAGCAGGAGCAGTGTCATAGTAGAGAAGGACTCCCAGGCATTTTCTCTGCTAAAGCTTTAACTATAGCCTTCTCATAATAAGCAGAGGTTCTCATTCTTTGGCACTCCAGAAAGTCAACAAGCAAAATGCATTGAGCATCCAAAATTCTGTTACCACAACCTTTGATCCTAACTTTTTGCTTTTGCTTTGTTTAGACCACTGGTAGCCATTGCTTTGGTTGTGCTTTGTCTTCAGGATCATTTGGTAAAGACGTGCTCATCTCCTGTTATAATGCTTCAAGTAAATGCTTCAGGATCTTGATTAAAAACTCTGCTCTTGTCTGCAGCCAATATGTATGCAAGGCTTTTGGCAGCCATCTCATGGAAAGCTGGCACAACTTTAATTTTTCAGTCAGAATTGTGTAAGCCGAACCAATTGAGATGTCTATAGTTTTGGTTATTGTTTCTGCTGTTAATCTGCAAACTATTCGATTAGGGCATGAAATAAGATTAATTTTTTCCTCACAAATTGATGTTGATGGTTTTCTGCTGCTGGCTTCATCTTCAACATCATCTCATCCTTTCTTAAAACAAGTTATCCATTTACATACTGCTGACTCCTTTGGGGCATTGTCCCCATAAACTTTTCATAAAGCATCAATGATTTCACTATCTTCTACCCAAGCTTTACCATAAATTTGATGTTTGTTCTTGTTTCGATTTTAGTAGAATTCATGTTGCTCTGATAGGGGCTCTTTTCAAACTCATGTCTAATCCTTCTTAATGCCTCAAACTAGATCTAGTTTAGACATGTCATGACAAGTTAAAGTTTATTTTGGTGCAAAAAATTGTGAAGTCCAGGTATAGTTTTTCATAATATGCATTTTCCATGAACTTTTTGAAATCTGTATAGCATCATGTGGTGGTGTATGTGCTAGTTTAACATTGTTGCTCTAATAAATTACCACAAACTTAGTGGTTTAAAACAACAGAAATTCATTATCATACAGTTCTGGATGTCAGAGTCCAAAATCATCACTGGGCTGAAGTCAAAATGTCAGGAAGGCCACACTCTCTGCTCCCCTCCAGAGGCTCTAGGGGAGAATCTGTTCTTGCCTCTTCTAGCCCTCTTGGGTATTGGCATAATCAAGGCCAACATTTTCAAATCTTTCTCCACTGTTTTCACGCCGCCTTCTCCTCTGTGTGTGTTCAAATCTCCCTCCGCCTCCCTCTTAAATGGATTTACGTGATTGTATTTAGTGTCCATTCAGCTAACCAAAATAATCCCCCCATCTCAAGATACTTAATTATCTCTGTAAAAACTCTTTTTCCTGATAAGGTAATATTTATAGGTTCCAGAGATTAGGACCTGATATCTTTGGGAAACCACCTTGTGCCTATTAAAGGACGAGAGTAAGAGTGGAGAAGTGAGAAGAGATAAAATCTGTATTCCATGGTAATATGGTTTGGCTCTGTGTCCCCCACTCAAATCTCATCTTGAATTATAATCCCGAGGTGTTGAGGGAGGCACTTGATGGGAGGTGATTGGATCATCGGGGCGGTTTTCCCCATATTGTTTTCATGATAGTGAGTTCTCATTAGATCTAACAGTTTCATAAGTGTTTGATAGTTCCTCCTTCCTGTACCCCTCTCCTCTCTTTCCTGTCACCATATAAGATGTGCCTGCTTCCCCTTCAGCTATGACTGTAAGTTTCCTGAGACCTCCCCAGCCATGTGGCACTGTGAGTCAATTAAATCCCTTTCCTTTATAAATTACCCATTCTCGGGTATTTCTTCATAGCAGTGTGAAAACAGACTAATACACAAGGCTGGAGTGGTTCATAGTTTTCTCTTAGCTATCAAATACCCTCAATCATGGGAGAAGTCTAACCTCAGGCTCTCTCTTGTGGGACATTTTGAGAGATCTGAAATTCACCCTGTGGGGACTGACTAACTTTCTACTTGACCAAACTTTAGTCAGCCTCCTCTGAGCTCTCTTCTCAACTAGGTTTCAACCTCAGCCCTTGCCATCTGGGGGCCTGCATATCCCAAGTTTTGCAAGAATTCTGCTAAGTCAGTTAGAGAGAATCCCCCACCCTCACTATCTGATGACCTTGGCCTGCCTTCAGCAAGAATCTTGTTAAGTTGGTTTAGCAAGAATCCCCACCCATTATGTCTTCTCTTGGTAATTTTCCATCTGCTAAGACACCTCATTCTGCTTGCTGACTATAAATCCCACCTGTCCTTGCAGTATTTGGAGTTAAGCCCAGTTCTATACTGAGGTATCTTTTCCCCTATTACAAAGTTCCTGAATAAAACCTGTTGTTTACCACTTCAGTCACTGTCCAGTTCTGGCTTTCTCTGATAGGACTTCCCTCTGTAACATTCTCTGGTACAAACGAGACATTCTCAAGCACAAGTCTTAAAACTCTTCCTCAGTTCCTACTCCAGTGGCACATAACTGAGGTTGTGTCTGCTGAGCAGAAAACTTTCTAAGTTTCTTTCAAGATGGTGCTAGACTGAACAGCCTCTTAAGTGTTTGGCCCAAAGGAAACACTCTTGACTCAATATCACTGGACATTGTGAAAGCCTTCTCTTCTAGCTTTTCCACTGCAAAGCTATTTTTTGTATCTATTACATTTATTCTTCTCCAGGAATGCGGCAACAGGCTCCAGTCTCTGTGTCTTCCGTAACTCCAGGAGACCCAAATCACACTTTTCCCAAGAATTCTCTAACACTTTACTCAGGTAACATTCCAGGGAGGGCTAACTATTTTCTGCAACCCAGCACGCATCCAGCTAAAGAACCATCCTCCTTCTTGAAAAGTCCCCCAATCTCTCAGAGAAATCATCTTTCACCCACAGGGAAGATAATGTAAAGACTATGGCACTCCATTTTGAGCTGATAACTCTTCAAAGAATCCTTCCTCACATTAAATTCTTTTTTTATCTTGTATAGGCTGGAGGTGCTAAAAGTTCCAGAACAAATCAACAAATTCAACATTAATGCAGGGATCCTTTATCAGCTACTACCCTTAGCTGTGGGCTCCAGGAAAAATGCCAAGGTGACAAGAAAGGACCCACTTAACACTCTGTTATATACAAATATACAGTACTTATCCTATCACACCTAGAATTTTTCAGTTAACATTATGTTTTTGAGATTTATTTGTGCTAATACACATAGCTCTACTTTATTCAATGTAATTGCTAAGTGGTATTTCATTACATGAATAAGTCACATATATTCTCCTCCTGTCTTAGTCCATTTTGTGTTGATATAACAGAATACTGCAGACTGGGTAATTTGTAAAGAAAATAAAGTATTTCTTATAGTTCTGAAGGCTGAGTAGTCCAAGGTGAAGGGGCCCACATCTGGCAAGGCCCTTCTTTTTGCATCGTCCCATGGTAGAAGGTGCAAAGGCAAGAGAGCATGAGAGTGCAAACAAAAGAGGACTAAACTCGTTTTTAGAACAACCCACTCTCGAATAACAAACTCACTCTCTTGATAAGGACATTAATCCATTTATGAAGGCAGAGCGCTCTTAGCCTAATCACCTCTCAGCAGTCCCACCTCTTAATATCATCACAATGGCAATTAAATTTCAACGTGAGTTTTAGAGAAAACATTGAAAACACAGCACATATTAAAATACAAGACGCTTACACTTTTTGCTACTGCAAACCATATTGCAATGAACAATCTTATATGGGTCTCATCTGTAAAAGTTTCTCTAGGGTAAGTACATATTAGTATTAATAGAACTTATGAGTATCTTCACCTTTACTATCTTTCAAGGTAGCAGTAACAATTTATGCTCTCACTGGCAATATGTGAGTTCTCTTTCACTATAATTAGATTTATCTGACTTCTTAATTTGGGGAGATCCAATGGTTACCAAATTTTATCTTGTTTTGATTTGCATTTCCCTAAAGAAAAGGGAAGAAGTTTATCAAAGAGAGATCAACTACATTAATGCTTTTGAAAAGTCAGAAAGAATGAAGACTGCAAGTAATCACTGGATAACAATATAGAGGTCACATTCCTTTTAAAGTGGGGCACATGTTACACTGGAACTGACTTAAGAAAAGATGGGAGAAAAGGAATTGGGAACAGCAAGTACAGACAACATTTTAAGAATTTTATTACTAAGAAGTTGGGCAGTAGCCAAAAGTGACATGGAATCAAAGAAAAATACAGTTTTTTCTTCTGCTTTTGTTTTCTAAGATGAGAGAAATGATCACTAACAGAAATGATCTGGTAGAGCCAAAAACTAATGATGTTAAAAGTGTAGAGAACTGCTGGAGAGGTGTCCTTAAGTGAGCATGAGGAGACAGAAATTGGTGTAACCAAAAATGTACAGTATCTTTAATGCTTGAAACTACAAAACACCAATAAAATAAGTAAAGAACATCTAAATAAACAAGCAGATATGCCATAATGATGGATTCGAAATTTTAACATGGTAAAAACTGTCAATTCTCCAATTGATATATAAATTTAATATCAGAATCCCAGCAAGTAGACAATAGACAAGTTTAACCTAAAATTTACATAGGAAGTCAAAGAAAACAAACAGCTAAAACAATTTTGAAAGAAATAAAGTGAAAGGAAGCAAACTGCTAAACTTCAAGACCTATTACATAGCTATACGAATCAAGACTGTGTAGTATTGGCTGAGGGCATAAATCAATGAAACAGAAGACCAGAAATAAAAACAACAAATATGCTCACCTGATTTTTTACAACAACATAAAAGCAATTCAGTGGAAAGGATGTACTAGAGCAGGCGGATATCCACAGGCAAAAAAAGAAAAAGCAGCTCAACCTTAATTTTCACATTTTATACAAAAATTAACTCAAAATTAATCACAAACTTAAATGTTAAAAGTAAAATCACAACCTTAAAAAAAATAGCAGACAATCTTTGGGGTCTCAGGCTAGGCAAAGAGAACTCAGACTTGACATGAAAAGCACAATCCATAAAAGGAAAAACTGATCAAACAGACTTCATCAAAATTAAAACTTTTGCTCTGAGAAAGACTGTTATGAGGCTAATATGGTTTGGCTGTGTCCCCACCCTAATCTCATCTTGAATTATAGTTCCCATAATTCCCACATGACATGGGAGGGAATCGGTAGGAGGTAACTGAATCATGAGAGTGGGTCTTTCCCATGCTATTCTCATGATAGTGAGTAATCTCACAAGATCTGATATTTTTATAAATGGGAGTTGCCCTGCATACACTCTCTTGCCTGCCGCCATTAAGATGTGACTTTGCTCCTCCTTGCCTTCTGCGATGATTGTGAGGCCTCCCCCAGCCATGTGTAACTTGGAGTCAATTAAACCTCCTTCCTTTATAAATTGCCCAGTGTTGGGTATGTTTTTATTAGGAGCATGAGAAAAGACTCATACAAAGGCTGAAAAGACAAGCTACAGAGTAGGAGAAAATGACTGCAAATCACAACAAAGTACTAGTGCCTAAGATATATAAACAGCTCTCAAGACTCAACAGTAAAATAAATAATCAACTAGGAAAAAGGCAAAAGACACTATTATTGGTTGAAACGTATACCCCCCAAAACTCGTATGTTGAAGCTGTAACCCCTGTACTTCAGAACAGACTGTATTTGGAGCTAGAGCCTTTAAAGACGTGATTAAATTAACATGAGGCCACTGGGTGGGCCCTAATCCAATATGACTATTGTCCTTTTAAAAAGGACAAAATTTGGATACATAAAGAGATCATGTGAGAATATGAAAAGGCAGCCATCTGCAAGATAAGGAGAGAGACCTCAGAAGAAACTTGATCTTGGACTTCTAGCTTCCAAAACTGTGGAGAAAAAAAAATTTCCATTGTTTAAGTCACCTAGTTTGTAGCATTGTTATGGGAGCCCCAGCAAAGCCATCTAGATGTGAAGAGACACTTTACTAAACAAGATATACAAATGGCAAATATGCACATGAAAAGATATTTAACATCATCTGCCATTAGGGAAATGCAAATTAACATGACAATGACTTATCACTTACCTATGAGACTGGACTAAAATTAAGAGAGCTGAATAAAGTGAGAAATTTTAACATGGTATATATTATGGTTGCTGACTCAGCATCCATTTTTAGATCTAACCTAAATTATCTGAAACCCAGCTACACCCCGCCATCTTTGGCCTAGATACAACTTCCCGGCCCGGCGTGGTGGCTCGCGCCTATAATCCCAGCACTTTGGGAGGCCAAGGCAGGCAGATCACCTGAGGTCAGGAGTTCAAGACCAGCCTGGCCAACGTATAGTGAAACCCCATCTCTACCAAAAAATACAAAATTAGCCAGGTGTGGTGGTACATGCCTATAGTCCCAGCTACTTGGGAAGCTGAGGCAGGAGAATAGGAGAATCAGAGGTTGTGACGATCCAGCTCGCACCACTCTACTCCACTCTGGGTGACAGAGAGAGACTCCATCTCTCAAAACAAACAAACAAACAAACAAACAACTTCCCTTGCCTGTGTGATTGTTTGCAACACAGGCTTGTTCAACTCAGTGATCAAAAACCTAGTATTCCCCATAGCTGCTAACCACGATAAAACCTAATGGTCAGTATCAGAGTCATGTAAAGTGTAAATAAGCTCCCGCTTTATAAGTGTTTACTTTAGCCAATCTACAACCGCCACAGGAAAGCCTACAGGATAACGTCCATGTACCCTGAAAAAGGCATAGTCCTACCAATAATCCCCTTTCCCTCTCACCCTTTTCCTCTCTCCCTTCCCTCAGGTCTCCCAATCCTTCCTTAACCTTAGCCTCTCTAGGCCTGTAAGTAAATCTCTTGTTTCATACACTGTGGTTTCACTTCCTCATGTGTCTCACCTGACACACTCAAACACAACTCAGCTCTTCAATCCCTGCTAGGGCTCTAGCAGACAGTGAAGCTACTTGTCTTATGGCCCTCTCAAGATAGAGATCCCAAGACCAATTACAAAGTAAATATAATAATAAAAATCATAACAAAGTGACAATTCCAAATGCTGGTGAAGATGCAGCTCTCCCTCATTCTCACTCATATACTGCCAATTGGAATGTAAAATGCACAGCTACTCAGGAAAACAGCTCATCAGTTTCTTACAAACATTAAGATACAACTATCATATAACCCAGTAATTGCACTCTCAGAGGAATGAAAATTTATGTTTACATGAATACTTCTACACAAATGTTTAAAGCAGTTTAACTTCTAATAACTAAAATCTGGAAACAACCCAGATAACCTTGGTTAGACGCATCATGGTACATCCATATCATGGAATACTATTCAGTAACAAAAAAGGAAGGAGGTACTGATACACACAACAACCTAATGACTCTCCAGATAATTATATTGAATGAGAAAAGCCAATCCCATAAGGTTACATACTACATGATTCCACTTATATAACATTCTTAAAATTACAAAATAATAGAAATGGAGAATAGGTTAGTGATTACCAGGGGCTAAGGAGAGGCTAGGGGCTGGAAGGAAGGCCACATGGGTATAAAAGGGCAATATGAAGGATCCTTATGGTGATGGAAATGTTCTGTATCTTGACTGTACCAATGTTAATTTCCTGGTTGTGCTATTATATACTATACCAACTAAACCACAGTGTCCTATAATTTTGCAAGGTGTTACCACTGGGAGAACCAAGGTAAAGGGTACATGAGATCTCTCTGTGTTATTTCTTAGAACTGCATGTGAACCTACAATTATCTTAAAATAAAAAGTTTAAAGAAGTTACCAACTTAAGCATTTAAAATGTGCACAATTTATCATAAAATATGCCTCAATAAAAAAGTTACACAGTAAAAAAATTTTCAATACATACAACATTTTTTAAAAACTGTCCAGAACAATGCTGTCCAATTGAACTTCCTGCATATAGAAAGAACATTATGGACATGTTCTATAATTCTGTGCTGCCTAAAACAACAGCCACTAGCCACACAGCTAATAAACACTTGAAATGTGACTTGTATAACTGAAAATCTGAATTTTAAATTGTATTCATTTTAATTAAATTTAAACTGCCACATTAATGGTGGCCACCATTGAACAATGCAGGTCCAGACATTACAAAGAAGAGAGAAGATTATTATGTGTTAAAATAGAACTATGTCTAAACTATATTCAGAAAAATATAGATTTTATAACATTTATGTCATAAAAACAAGGAAATAAGTATATATAAACATGTATATAAAATATACATTTAAATGCACATGCACAGAAAATTCTGAGTGTACTCAAAAGTAGTATTTACCTGTGAGGAGTGAGAGAAGTTTGTGCTTGCTGAAGGCAGGGAACAGTGGGATTTTTACCTTGAACTATATATCCTTCTGTACTACTTAAATTTTTGGCAATAATCATGTGTCACCTTTAAGGCTAACAAAAAAACTCATCCTAAAACTTAAATTTCTGATACCTTTAAAATGTATATATTACTCAGCAGTACAGAACAAATCAGATGTTAGGATAATAATGTTCAGAAAATTTAAGTTTCTATTTGATCTCCTGTGCTAGAAGAATAGATTCTAGTTTGTGAAGAATTTTTTTTTCCAACTGCACTCTTTTTAGGAACTTGATTACATCAATTATTCAACAGAAAAAGGACACAAATAAGGAAAAAAAAGTTTAAATAATGGGAATTTCTGAAATCAAGCTAATTAACTTCTCACAAACAGGTGGAAGATTCTGGCTATTTAAGAGTGGTCAAATAGAAAGCCAAATTTCCAAAGACAACACTGTCCACAATTTATTCATGATTATATTTACAGAATTATAAATAAAGATCAATGAATATTTATAATTTCAGTGAAAGAACACAGGGAGATACAATTCTAGAGTTAAAAACAGGATTAGCAATGGTGTACGTGCTCACTTAAAATCTTGGAACTGCAAAAAGAAAGATCATAAAAAAAATAATAGCTAACTCTATTTACCAAGTATTGTTCTAAATTTTACTTATAGACAGAATTTCATAGAATCAAAAGGTGCTATTGATTATAATATGCACCACTACTGTATGTACTACTAAGAAAGAAAATACTGCCAACTGAACTACAATACAATGCTTTTTTATCACTTCAAATTTTTACTTATATTACTTGAAGGACTATTTACACTTATTGAAAAATCTTTTGTAGACTTACTTAGATTTTTATCATATCACTCTTTTGGATATATCAAAAGGAGATAAATAAACAAATCAGTTATTGTATTGCTAAAACTTCTTCATGTTCAAGGTTAGCCTCTTCAGAATCACTGTTCAACTTAAGAGTTGTCAATCCCATGTTTTTCATCACAATGTTGTTTATGAGCCACCAAGAACACTGGAATACAGCATTTCTTAAAAGAATGTCACTATTATCTCTGAGAGTTCCTTCTCCAAGCCACTGACACACATTCCACAAGTTTTGATGATTTTCTTGATCTTACTGGAAGTTATCGACAGTTTTCAGAAAACAATCAGTAACCAAACTCCTTTCTAAAATGCTCTTTAAATGGATTGCTAACTGAAATGGGGGCAACAGGTGTATAACTGTGCTATCAGGAATAACTACAAAGAGGCTGGGCATGGTGGCTCATGCTTCTAATCCCAGCACTTTGAGAGGCCAAGGCAGGCAGGTCACTTGAGCCCAGAAGTTCAAGACCAGCTTGGCCAATGTGTCGAAACCCAGTCTCTACCAAAAATACAAAAAATTAGCCAGGTATGGTGGTGCACACTTGTAGTCCCAGTCACAGTAAAATCCTGTCTCAAAAAAGAAAGAAAGAAAGAAAAAGGAATAACCACAAAGATACCACATGCACAGGTACTGACAGTCACTATTGCAATTTGGCCAAAGCATAGACACCATTAACTGTAAGTCACAAATCCCAATTTCAGAGATATTAAAATGTAAAATGTATACATGTTAAAATCTACAAAGGGTATACTAACTCATTTAAACTCATAAGAACCCTAAGAAGTAGGTGTTATTAATCCCACTTTTCACATAATAAAACTGAAGTATCCAGAAGATTAAGTAATTTGCCCAAGATCATATAGTTATTAACTGCTGGCATTTGATCTACATTATTCTCCCTGAAATGTATTCCAAAAAAGCTCTACGATGTAGGAGAATGTGGTCCAGTAACAAATCTTTAGAAGAGATTTACAGATAATACAAATGATAGGACTCTTCAAAATGTTTAAACTTGAGACACCTATAATTCAATAAACACTGTCTGTTCTCTCATCAGCTACTGCCACAGATTTAATACTGAGACTACTCATCTCCAGTCTTATCTACACCTAGGGTTATTTCAACAAGGGCCATCTTCTTTCAAAGGATGTGGGTGGGTGGGTGTGCATATACATACATTCTTTTTTTTTGAGACAGGGTCTCTGTCATCCAGGCTGCAGTACAGTGTCATGATCACGGCTCACTGCAGCCTCAACCTCCTGGGTTCAAGCAATCATCCTGCCTCAGCCTCTCAAGTACCTGGGATTACAGGCATGCATCACCACACTCAGCTAATTCTTTTATTTTTTGAAGAAACAGGGGTCCCACTATGTTTCCCAGGCTAGTCTGGAACTTCTAGGTTTAAGCGATCCTCCTACCTCAGCCTCCCAAAGGACTGGCATTTACAGGCACGAGCCACCGCGCCCAGCCAAAAATATGTTTTACCTTATTAACGTATACTAAGCAAAAGAACAGACTGAATAAAAGAAAATTTCAAAGAGAAGGATTTTTATGAAAATGTAGTTTTATTATTTCAAGTCAAAAGGTTACTCAAAGAAGTGGCCTTAGAGCAACTGCTAAAAATGAATCCTCCCCTAGCTCCTTTAATGTCAAGAGAGAACTGATAGTTAACTCTAATAAAGTTTTTCTACTATATTGTAAAAAATAAGTAAAACATAAATTGTGTTTTGACCTATTCGTGTATACAGCAAAGTACACATAAGGATTATGGGCTTGGGAGTCAGAGTTTAGGTTCTAATGGAAACTATGCCAACTTTCTAATGACGTGAACCTAAGTAAACTAATTTACTTCTCTGAGTCTGTTTCCTAATCTGTAAACAGTTCAACATACACACTTTGCAGAACTACTGTGAAAAGTAAACGTGCAAAACTTGGAGACAATTAAGATGCCCTTCGGTGGGTGAATGGATCTGATACATCCAGAAAATGAAATATTATTCAGCACCAAAAAGAAACGAGCTACGATGCCATGAAAAGACATGGAGGAACTTTAAATGGATATTATAAGTCAAAGAAGCCAATCCAAAGGCTACATACTGCATGATTCCAACTATATGATACTCTGGAAAAAACAAAACTAAGGAGACAGTAAAAAGATCAGGGATTGGTGGGACGGACATATGAATAGGCAGAATACAGATTTTTAAGGCCATGGAACTATTCTATATGACAACATAGTGGTGGACACACATTACTCTTACAAGTGTTAAGAAGCCAGCCAGGTGAGGTGGCTCACGCCTGTAATCCCAGCACTTTGGGATGTCAAGGCAGGCAGATCAACATGAGGTCAGGAGTTCGAGACCAGTCTGGCCAACATGGTGAAACCCAGTCTCTACTAAAATACAAAAAATTAGCTGAGCATGGTGGCACGTGCCTATAGTCCCAGCTACTTGGGAGGCTGAGGCAGGAGAATTGCTTGAACTCAGGAGGTGGAGGTTGCAGTGAGCCAAGAATTGCTCCACTGCACTCCAGCCTGGGCAACAAGAGCAAAACTCCATCCCCTCCCAAAAAAAAAAACAAAAAAACAAGAGTTAAGAACCATAGAATACACAACACAAAGAGTGAGCCCTAAATGTACAGTATGGCCTTTGTGTGATGATGATGCATCAGTGTAGGTTCATATCCCATAACAAGTGTACCACACTGGTGTAGAATGTCCGTAGTGGGGGAGGTTATGCATGTGTACAGGCAGGGAACATACGGGAACTCTCTGTACTTTCTGCTCAATTTTGCTACCAACCTAAAACTGCTCTTAAAAAATTAAGTCTGTTCAAAAAATTTAAAAACAAAACACAAAAGAGGCCACTTGTAACCAGAGCTAGCTAGTGCCTAGCAAATACAACTCTGTATAATCTCTATCATACTGCATTGTGCTATAAAAACAGGCAACCTGGATTACTACTTAACCTCTCTATACCTCCATTTTCTCATTTGTAAAATAGTTATAAAAAGCTGTGGTGAGAATTAAATGAATGAATATATACGCAAACTTGTTTAGGATAGTGCCTGGCTCTTATTTACAAGTTGCTGGCATCCATGCCTTGCAACAAGGAAGAAAGAAGCTGCTCCGCATTTGGAGAAAATGATGCTGAAAGGGAGAGAGGAGGAGAGATAAGAGAGTCTTGGTGGCATTCTCAGCTCAGGTTCCATTTGTCCTTGATTTCAATTGTATCCCTGCATCCTGAGTTTAGGTTATTTGAGATAGTAAATTCCCTTTTTTGCCCAACTAAGTTTCAACAGGGTTGTTGATATCTGCAACAAGAGGATCCTAACACAACAAGCAACTTCTGTCTTCAACTCAAAGGACTTTTATTTTTTTTCATGAGAATAGGGATAGTTCTGATAACCACCAATTTTGTCGACCAGTTGTGTTCAAATCTCATTAAATCCTTCATAAATTGGCCGGGTGCAGGGGCTGACACCTGTAATCCCAGCACTTTGGGAGGCCATGGTGGGTGGATCACCTGAGGTCAGGAGTTCGAGACCAGCCTGGCCAACATGGTGAAACCCCATCTCTATTAAAAAAAAATAATAATACATATATATATATATATATATATATAAATCTTTCATAAATTAATGAGTATTCATAATCAAAAAATTATTCTTAAAAACTGAACAAGGGTAGGGTATACCAATATCTCAATCAGAAGTAATTTTTCATTTGATTTTTCCTAGAATACAACAATTGATAAAAATGCAAGCCATCTGACATATATACACAAAAAATGTTTTGGGTCCAGTTAAAGTTATCATTTTCATATCCTTAACAATATCACTTATAATCAGAAAGATGATCCTAGGACACTATAATGTTCTCACTTATCAAAGAAAGATTCTATTATGTTTAGTATGTATTAACCCTAGAAAATAATTTGGCAAATTTGCAACAAGAATTGAAACAAAAACAAAAAAGTATTCTGTTTAATTCTCTGCAAGGATATTAAGTTCACAGTATCTCATTCACAGAAGGCTGAAGTTTCACTGTACTTTCAAATTAGCTGCCTGTAGCGTTATTCTAGGAAAATTTTAAAAGACGATATTTTATCCTAGGTCTAAATAATTATTCCACTGGGTGACATTTTATTTACATATTTTATAAATACAATATTGCCTTGAATCATTATTTTTCAAATTCCAAAATTAGAATATTTGATTTTACTCTGAAATTACCCATCTGTAATAAAATCTAATCATAAAATAATACTATAATCAGATAATGCACTGAAAGAGAATTTTACATAACCTCAATAGTGAAACGTCTTTTCAGATTATGTAATTGTCGTGGGTTCTGTTAAAAGCACACTGCATTTTAAGACACCTTAACTGTTCAGTGCTGACAACTTTAACATACCCCTTACAACCCTCTCTAGAAGGAAGACCACAAATCATTTATAATTTTAAAAAATACACACACACTCTCCCTCATCTATCCTGAGGCATCTGAAGGTCCACAGTTAATCTTTATTATGTATACAGTTAATACATTACTTCTGAATGTGTTATTTTGCAAATCTCATTACTTTGGGACCTAGCAAAGGGTCAAGACCATACTTGGATTCCCAATAAACACTCCCTGTATCAAAGCACACATCTTTAAAAATATCAAATAGGTCAAAAGGGCTTATAATAAGAAGTTCTCTGCCCATCCTCTACTCAATCCCAAGAGACAACCAATACTAATTATTTTAGCCACTCTAATATATGCATACTACAATTGTTTATCAATTTGAGATACTACATTAATATTATCACAATTTTAATAGCCAACATTTACTGTGTTTACTAAGTGCCAGACACATAACGTCACATGTACTATCTTACTTAATCCTTACAACAGCCTCAGAAAGTAGGTGTTATTATATCCCCATTTTAGTTTGGAAAATTGGGATACAGAATTCAGTAACATGCTCAGGGTCACAAGTTAGTAAGGAGTCGAACTTAGATTTGAATCCTAACACCACTGCTCACACTTTTAACCTATATGCTCATATCCACCCACTCCGCAGTCCACTCTTAATAAGTAAATAATTTTGAGATCCTCTCAAATTAAATAAAAATAATAAGCAAAATAAAACAAAGAAGCCAAATCAGGAAAATGGCATTTCTCAAAACCAGAACAATGTTTTGGTTCCATACGTCAGTAATTTTCAACTTTGGCTTCGCGCACAATCCATGAAGTCTCACCAGTTAATCACATTTTAATTATATATATATTGACTCAGTGATTACTATGCTTAATAGTAATGCTCAGTGGTTACCATGCTTAACAGTGGTTACTATACGAAGCATAGTAGTTACTATGCTTAACATACAGTATTTTAAATACATATATACATTAAAATCTAGATTATTATTGTATGACCTGTAGCATTTTTGCTGACTTTTTTAAAAGGCATCAAATCCTAGTGACTGCATAAAGAAGCGCTTTGAAGGAAAAAAGCTGCTGGTAGCCTTAGGAAGAAAAACAACTTTCAAAGTAATTTTCTATCTGATTTCTGAAAGCAAATGAGTTAACTTATATGTGTACAAATACATATATACACACATACATATATACATAGTAGGGCAAAAGGCAATAGAAAAAGGCAAAATTATTTTTACTAAAGAAAAACTTCACAGCCGGGTTCAGTGGCTCACGCCTATAACCCCAGCAGTTTGGGAGGCCGAGGTGGGTGAATCACCTGAGATCAGGAGTTCCAGACCAGCCTGGCCAACATGGTAAAACCCCATCTCTACTAAGAATACAAAAAATTAGCTGGTTGTAGTGGCAGGCACTTGTAATTCCAGCTACTCAGGAGGCTGACGCAGGAGAATCACTTGAACCCAGGAGGCGGAGGTTACGGTGAGCTGAGATTGTGCTATTGCACTCCAGCATGGGCAACAAGAGCATAACTCCGTCTCAAAAAAAAAAAAAAAAAGAAAAGCTTCAAAAAGTAGATTTCATGAAATTTCTGAGGAGAGCAGACAACAGCAACAGTTCGATTTAATATTCAAACAAAAAATCATGAGAAATTATAAAATGACTGTGAAATAAAAACGTTACTATAAAAAGAGAGAGGAAAATGAGAAAAAAGGCAGTAGCAGAAGTTTTGAAATCGAGAAAAAAGGAAGAAAGAAAGAGATGAAAGCCCTAGATAATCTAGGCAATCCGGTTCAAAGTTCTGAGTCAGATAGTTCTGAAACAGCCCCTATGATACTCTGGCAGGAGGGGATATTGTGATCTCATTCTATGAAAGAGCTGAGAAGACTTACTGAGGATGTACTAGCAGGTAAAATGAAAGCTGGTCATAGCTAGTCTGCTGGACCAGTAGACCAATATATGGTCTCTCTCCCTCTACTGAAGCCTTTCTTCTAAGCATTCTAAGTGACAGGAATCTGACACCACTTACAAGCTTCATTACTTAATTCAGTACCTCTTTGAATCGTCAAGTGTTTCACATGCAAAAAGCTTCCCAACTAGTTACTTGCCTTGTGGAAAACATACACTACCCTTTTTATGCTATTTTAACCCATAAAACCTAACACTATGCTATGTACCTAGTAGACAGATGATCAAGTTGATTATCTTGAAAAATCACAACTTAAAACCAGAACATTTGAGTTTGAAGAAATCGTAGAGATCTAGTCTAGCTACTTTATCTTAAAAGCAACAAAATTAAGAGCAGTTAAATATCTACTAGCTCAAGGTCACTGAGCTAGAACTAGCACCCTAACCCCTTGATAATCAGTTCGTCTTTATCCAAATAGCCTTTAATTTCTTTCATTTTGATAAAACAAATAGTCACCTATTTCAAAAGAAAACAAAGTAACAGCAGCCTCCCTTTCAGTATTCACTATATCCCAGGGCCTTTAGGAAGTACAATTTGCTTGGCAGCCTACGTGCCTAAGTCTATGATGACTGCTTTATAAACATTATCCTAGTTAATATTCATTCATAGTAACTATAAAAGGTGGCACAAATCCAACTTTACAAATGAGAAAAATGGTACTTTGACCGTTCCAGAAGCTACATTTTCAGTTTATCACCACAGCTTTGGCTTTTTTTTTGGATACAGAGTTTCACTCTTGTTGTCCAGGCTGGAGTGCAATGGCACGATCTTGGCTCACGGCAACCTCTGCCCCCAGGGTCAAGTGATTCTTCTGCCTCAGCCTCTCTAGTAGCTGGGATTACAGGCATGTGCCACCACGTCTAGCTAATTTTGTATTTTTAGTAGAGATGGGGTTTCTCCATGTTGGTCAGGCTGGTCTTGAACTCCGGACCTCAGGTGATCCACCCGCCTCAGCCTCCCAAAGTGCTGGGATTACAGGCACGAGCCACCTCTCCAGGCAAGCTTTGGCTCTTAACCAGTATTGTACACTGCCTCTCACTGAATACCAAAAATATCCTGAATTTTTTCCACATAGACTCCAGCACAATGCCTTGCCCAAACATGATAAACAAATATTTCAATGAACAACTAAATGAGTGGATTATTTAATTCATTAAAAAGTAAGATTATCTTACCTAAAATATCTCTAAAAGGTGTTCATCTAATTGCATAATCTTATAAGAAAGGTTTTAACAGTGGGCAGTTTGCATACTAACAAGAGATTTAAGCAATGCTGATTTCTTTACCTACAAATAATCCACCTGCTTAACAAATACTTAAGTGAAAAACGTTTTTGTGTGAGTGTTAAATCTGAAGATAAAAAGTGAAATGAATCTTGTTCCTGCAAGATCCTATTCCACTAAATTAAAACCCACATAAGTTTTAAATCAGTCACCAAAACCAAAATAAATGTGTAACACTTCCCTCTTTCTTCTGGTAGAGAAAAAGAAGTAACATTAACTGAGCACCTACAATGTATCAGTTCTTGACCCTCAACATGTGGCCTCACCTAATCCCTACAGTCAAGTAAACCAGGCAGCATCTCCATTAGTTTTTTTTCTTTTTCTTTTTTTTTTTTGAGACAGGATCTTGCTCTGTCACACAAGATGGAGTACAGTGGCTCGATCATGGCTCACTGCAGCCTCAACCTTCCAGACTCAAGCAATCCTCCCATCTCGGCCTCTAATTAGCTGGGACTACAGGCGTGTACCACCAGGCCCAGCTAATTTTTGTATTTTCTGTAGAGATGAAGTTTCACCATGTTGCCCAGGATGGTCTCGATCTCCTGGCCTCAAGTGATTCTCCCACCTCAGCTTCCCAAAGTGCTGGGATTATAGGCATGAGCCACGATACCCAGCCAGCATCTCCATTTTCTGATTACAACTGAAGCTTAAAGAAATTAAGCACTTGTCTCAGGTCACTTAGCTAGTTACTGAATTTCCAGAATTAGAATCCAAGTCTGTCTGCCCCAAAGTCTATGCTCTCTCAAAAATGAGGTTAAAAGTACTATTATTTCATTACCTACCAAGACAGAGAATGGGTTTCTTTCCAAAGGAGACTGAAAACACTATTTTAACAACAAAAATATGTTACCTCAGTTAATCCTCGCTATAACTTATTAACTTTTATTTTTATCATCCATTATAAATGATGAAACTAGAACTCAGAGAAGTATTAATAGCTTGCCCAAGACACACTGCTAGGAAGCAGCAGAACTACCCCAGGTCTGCACCAGGGGTACACACTAACCACAGAAAATGCAGAAAGACCTCGGCCATGTAGTACAAGCTTAAGGTCTATCCATAGTGTTAAAATAATCAGACCCTGTGCTTCTTGGGTAGCAAGGAATGGTATATATTATGTATGCCAATTCCCACTATCAGTGATGAGAAGGTTGACTTTCTAGTAATATCCTATCTATTAAATGGCAGCCTGAAGATGGGTATCTAAACTTCAAGCCTACAACTGGCCATTCTACTACAATCTGGATTTGTTGCCAGTTAAAATTATTCTTAAAGCAGCAGACATCAGTACTACATTACAAAGCAAAGGTTTATGAAGAACAGTATGCTAAAAATAAAATACATATGATAAGTCATGCATGGTGGCTCATGCCTGTAATCCCAGCACTTTGAGAAGCTAAGGCGAGGACCACTTGAGTTCAAGAGTTCAAGACCAGCCTAGAAGCAGCACAGGGAGACCTCTTCGTCTATCCAAAAAAAACAAAAAAAATCAGCCGGGCATGGTGGTGCGAGCCTGTGGTCACAGCTATTTGGGAGGCTGAGGAGGGAGGACCACTTGAGCCCTCGAGGTAGAGGCTGAGACGTAAGCTGTCATCGTGTCAGTGCACTCCTGCCTGAGGGACAGGGAGAGACCCCGTCTCAAAAAAATAAACTGGAAAAACATTTAAGTGTTTGAAACACTTTCACAGGAACAGATGAACAGAAATCACTTAGCAACATTTTCAAGGCAACATTTAAAAACTACTCTATTTCTTGACGTATGTTAGGGCCTAAGTGAACCAAAACAGATGTGTATAATGCCGGTTCTGAAAATGTTACCACTTTGGTCAAACAAATGTTTAGTCTTACTGTATAGTTCTGTTCGTCAGAAACCCAGAGTAGCCTTTTCTACTGAGACTGGTACAGGTATATGTTCGTAAGGAACTGTTCCATGTGTTTTTGATAAACCAAAGTAACGAATGAGAGGATGGTTGAGTACTAACAGATATCATAAAAGGGTGGTTGTCATTATTCACTTTTTAACAAAAACTAGTGGCATGGCACAAACCCAAATCCGGAAAAAAACAGAATCACTCTATTGCAAAGTAACCAGGTAGAGACTTCCATGTTTGTTCATCCTACAATACAACGACTGTCATCCTTCAACCTCACGAAAACTACCCGAGTTCTTCAGGAAACTGTGCCGCTGCCCCATTCACACATCACTGTGGATCACTAAAAATCAGAATGCATCAAGAACCGCTTCCAAGCCTTAACTAGCACTAGCCCAGCTACAAATTCGGAGGTAAACAAGTACATACTGTGACTGACTGTGGAGCGGAGCACTGTTTACTTACATGGGAAGACACTCATGCACTCATGTTGCGATGGGAAACGTGTTGCAGTGTCCACCCCTAGGCTCCTAGAAAAACGGTACTTCGACAAGCTAATGTGAGTGTGGGTCTATTCCCAAAAGTTTTGACCTCTCTTTTCATCGCTTAAGGACAAATGCTCAAAAAAGGACACCCGACACAAGGTGCCCGAGGTGATGCCCATGGCATTACCTGGAAGGACATCACTATGCCCATGAAATTGTCCCCTCACAGTGGGCTAAAAGGAAGCAACAGACACCGTCATTCACCCCGGCGAAGGAAAAAGAAATCAAAACCAGACGCGTTTCGACCTGGCACCGAGAGGCTTGGAGTAAGAAGACAAGGGGCTAAGCTGCGGTTCAAAAACAGCACCAGGCCCCCCGCCTCTGCACTCAAAAGCAGCGCGGCGACACAGCAGAACCATCAACATCTCCACCTCTGTCCTCCCGGCACAGCCAGCGACTGCGTCCCAAAGCCCGCCCCGGTCGGGCCCGCCCCGCTATCTCCTCCCCCGTTATCCGCTCACAGCCGCGCTCGGGCCTGGATTCGTCTCCCCCACCCTCCCCAACTTCGGCACGTCCCACTACCACACACACGTCGGCCACCGCCCTCGACTGGTCTGGGGGGAGAAAACCTGGAGGGCCGCAGGACAAGGAATGCACTCGGCGCGGTTCCTCACCTCTGGGTGGAGAAGGGGTACACAGCCAGCTTCAGTATCGTACTCATCCGGGCCGTCCGCCATCTTGGTGTTAAATCCCTCCTCCCGCTGCATGCCGGGAGAGAGCGTTTCACCCTCCCGGGGCTCCGGCGAGGCGGAGGGCGAGCGCGGGGCGAGCGCGGGCAGCCCCGCCGGAGGCGACGTGGGCCTCCTCCTCCTTCTCCTGCCCCCGTGACGCCCCCTCTGCCCCCCCCGCCCTCGGAGGGCGCGGGTTTCTCCGCGCGTGCGCGGAAGCGCGGCCCGGCCCTGGACGGGAGCGCGCTCTGCTGCACTGCGCTGGAGCTGGCGAGGGCTCTGGGCGTGGGCGCCGCGGCTCGGGGGCGGGTCTCGGCCGGAGGCAGCTGTGAACCTCTGGCTGCTCGGGGGCGGGTCTCGGCCGGAGGCAGCTGTGAACCTCTGGCTGCTCGCGGGACGCGGCGGGACGGTTGAGACCGTAGCTTGGGAAACCTAGAGGCGGCTCGGGAGCGAGAACTGAGCTCCGGAGTCACACGCAGCACAAGTCTGGAGCCCTAGGCAGCCGAGAAGGCCCACACGCTCCCTCTTCCGCTCCAGAACCCTCGGGACTCTTCAGAAACTCAGGCAGAGCCATCAGCCAACTCCAGGATGGTTTGGGGCCGTCGGGCTTGAGTCGAGACGTGCATCACTCCTGAAGACGAAAGCAGCTCCCCTTTCCTCCACACTCGAAAAGGTCACCCGCAACCTATGCCTCCGGGGAACGCCCGGATTTACCATGGATGCAACTCAGGGCTTACTCCTACAGAACCCTTTATTTTTATTTTTTTGAGAGAGAGTTTTGCTCTTGTCTCCTAGGCCGGAGTGCAGTGGCGCAATCTCGGCTTACCGCAACCTCTGCCTCCCGGGTTCAAGCAATTCTGCCTCAGCCTCCTAAGTAGCCGGGATTACAGGCTCCCGCCACCACGCCCGTCTAGTTTTTGTACTTTTATTAGAGATGGGGTTTCACCATGTTGGCCATGGCTGGTCTCGAACTCCTGACCTCAGGTGATCCACCCGCCTCGGCATCCCAAAGTGCTGGGATTAGCCTTGAGCCACCACAGCTGGCCAAGAACCCTTCTTAAAATGATCCCAACCTGCTCTCAATCGTCCTGAATTAGTACCACATAAAAAATTACGATCTCAAAGCCCACACCCCTCCATCTGCAACATTTCAATATAACCCGGGAATTCACAACTGAAACCACTTCAACTGAATTCGCTGAAATGCAAGCCAGATAAAAAGACTAAAGCCATTTTTTAAAGGATTTTAGGGTGGTATGGGGGAGGTGCTCCCTGTAAATGGTCTGATGGGACAGTTTTAGAAAGCATTTGTCTTTCCTTTTAGCTGTTAAAAATTGTAAGTACAAACAGCTCAGAGGACGATTTCGCAGAGATCATGAAAGTTGACCTATTACATAGATCCTGGTACTAATCTGTCTCCTGTTAAGGCCAGAAACCACCGGGAAAAAGCCTGTACTCCGACAACATCAGGCTAATTTGTAAATCAAGAGGGAGGGCACGCCAAAGGAAGCGTGGAATGCCACTGGAAAAGGGAGGAGGAAGCCTTCTTTGTAAGATTAGTTTCCCACCAAAGGAGTCTGAGGAGGGTCTAGGGAGAGCAGGAATCAGATCTGGATTGGACGCCGTTTCTGCGGCGGGATGAAGAAAAGCTGGGATTTACGAGGGATTGGATGCTGTCTTGAGGATACAGCAATTTAGTAATTAGGTATCTCCAGTAATAAAGTAGCCACGTGGACTGGGGCTCATTAGTAAGAGAGCAGCAGTCACTCAAAGAGAGGTGGGTATGGCGTGTCATAGCTACTGCACGGCTATGGGAGAAGAAGTTTCTCAGTAACTTTGCTGCTGGCTTTCTGTCTGTCCTCCCAGCATAGCTACTATTTCTCTTTCCAGTCCAAGCTGATTTTCATTCTGTTCGTCCTGGCCCAAACTAGGAGTCATCTTTTACAGGTAGATGGACTGAGGCCCTTGAAGCACCGAATTGCTTTCAGTCGTACGTTAACAAGGACAGAAGGCATTTTCACTCAAAAAATCTTTTTTTTTTTTTTTTTTTTTTTGAGATAGAGTTTTGCTCTTTTTGCCAGGCTGGAGTGCAATGGCACAATCTCTGCTCACCACAACCTCCGCCTCCCAGGTTCAAGAGATTCTCCTGCCTCGGCCTTCTGAGTAGCTGGGATTACAGGCATGTGCCGCCACGCCCAGCTAATTTTGTATTTTTACTAGAGACGGGGTTTCTCCGTGTTGGTCAGGCTGGTCATGAACTCCCGACCTCAGGTGATCCGCCTGCCTCGGCCTCTCAAAGTGCTGGGGTTACAGGCATTAGCCACCGCGCCCTGCCAAAAATCTCAATTTTTCACCTTGCCTCTCCTTACCTTTATGTCTTGCATTGACTGGAAATAGAAGATGAGAGTGAAGAAAGGACACTCAATGAAAAAGTTAAGTGGCATAAATATTAATAAAGCACTGAATGAAGTGAGAGTGTAAAGAAACTAGGCATGGAGAATCGGAGACAATGTTTCATGGGTACCCGTGTATTAGGAATATTGGTACAGGTATATGATGTGGAGTATTCATAAAAGAAATGTTTAGCCTTCCCTGCGAAAATCAGTAAATCAGAGTTCACTTTAAAATCTGGAGTTCTAGTTCATCTGACAAACAAGCCCTCTGGACCTCTTGCTCAGTCTCTACTGGATCCATGGCCTGCTTTACTCATTTTCATTACCTGCCTGGCTCTGTGAACATTTTTACTCCTGAGAATTCTACAATTCAAACATAGGGAAAACAATAAAAGCAGCTGAAAAGTTGGAACAACATAACCAGGGTCCATATCTGTCTTGCTTACTGCTGGAACACTAAAATAGTTATTAAATGAAGAACTGAAGAAAGAAATCATTCTTAGGAAAACATGTTGAAGTTGAATCTTGAAGCAAACCCTTTAGATATAATCAAGATCCATCTTGATAACTATAGAGTTCTTATCTGTAGCTCAAATTGAGACAATATATTCGGGGAACTATAAAGACAGCTAAGAAAGTACACTGATTGGATAGATTGGCAAAAGAATGGCATAGAATTATGGAGGAATGCGGAATAGTGGCTAAAGAGAGTAAAATACAAAGAGAAAAATAGACCTTGGTAGAGAGTAATTGTGAAATGAATTTAGAAGCAAACAGATTGGAAGGCACGGGGCATTCTTGTATAAATATAGTTTCATATGTAACCAGAGACTACTGAAGCTAAAGACAGCATTAGAGATCATCCAGATTTAGTCCAACTCCATCATTTCACAAAAGAGAAAATGATGGGGAATTTAAGAAATCCTCTTAAAGTCACAAAACTAGGTGGTAGCAGAATCATCTGGAAGCCTCCTGGATTTTCCCCATTTAGTACTCTTGCCTCTACCACAAGTTTCTTCTGTTGTTATTATCCTCAATGAATTAGCACTTGGTCCTTTTAATTTTTTTATTGTAGTGAGAACACCTGACGCAAGATCTCTCTTAAATTTTAAAGTGCACAATACACTATTGTTAACCATAGGCACAATGGTGTCCAGCAGATCTCTAGAACTCACTCATCTCATACAACTGAAACTTTATACCCATTGAACAGCAACTCCCCATATCCTTCTACCCTAGCCCCTGTCAACCACCATTCTACTGTTTCTATCAGTTTGACCATTTTAAATACCTCACCTTTGGTCTTCAGTGAGTGGCTTATTTCACTTAGCATAGTGTCCTCTGGGTTCATCCGTGTTGTCACATATGGCAGAATTCCCTTCTTTTTAAAGGCTGAATAATATCCCATTGTATGTATATACCACACTTTATCCATCCATCCATCAGTAGACATTGAGGTTGTTTCCATATCTTGGCTATTGTGATAATGCTGTCATTAACATAAGAGCGGTTTTATCTCTTTGAGATCCCAATTTCAATTTTTTTGAATATATAAACAGAAGTGAATTGCCGGATCATATGGTAGTTCTATTTTTCATTTTTTGAGGAGCTATCATACCATTTTCCATAGCTGCTGAACCATTTTACATTACAGTGTACAAGGGTTCCAGTTTTCCACGTCCTTGCTAATACTTACCTTTTGTTTTTTTGTTTTTCAGAATAGCCATCCTAGCAGGTGCGAAGCGATATCTCACTGTAGTTTTGATCTGCATTTCCCTGGGGGATTAGTGATGTCGAGCATCTTTTCAGATACCTGGCCAATTTTATTTCTTCTTTGGAGAAATATCTACTTAAGTATTTTGCCCATTTTTAAATTGGGTTATCTGGGGGTTTTTGCTCTTGAGTTGTAGGAGTTCATTGAATAGTTTAGATATTAATCCCTTATATATATGATTTACAAATATTTTCTCCCATTCTGTAGATTGCCTTCTCACTTTGCTGATTGTTTCCTTTGCTGCGCAGATGCTTTTTAGTTTAATTCTGCTTGTCTAATTTTGCTTCTGTTGCTTGTGCTTTTGGTGTAATATCCAAGAAATTATTGCCAAGCCCAATGTCACGAAGTTTTCACTTATGTTTTTTTCTAAGTGTTTTACAGTTTTACAGATCTAGATTTTACATTTCAGTCATTAATCCATTTTGAGTTGATTTTTTTTTATATGGTGCAAGATAAGGGTCCAATTTCATCCTTTTTGCATATGGATATCTACTCTCCCCAGCATCATTTGTTGAATAGAATGTCCTTTCCCCTTTGTGTATTCTTAGCACCCTCGTCAAAGACCAGTTGACAATATATATGTGGGTTTATTTTGAGGTTCTTTATTCTGTTCCATTGGTCTGTATGCAATGTCTATTTTTATGCCAGTACCACACTGTTTGAATTACTATAGCTTTGTAGTATATTTTAATATCAGGAAGTGTGATGCCTCTAGCTGTGTTCTTTCTCAAGATTGTTTTGTTTATTCAGGGTCTTTTGGGGTCCCGTATGAATTTTAGGATTTTTTTTTTCTTCTTCTATAAAGAACACCATTGAATAGGAGTTGCATTGAATCTGTAGATCACTTTCATTAGTATAGACATTTTTAAAATATTAATTCTTCTAATTCATGAACACAGGATGTCTTTCCATTTGTGTTTTCTCTCATTTGTTTCATCAATGATTTGTAGTTTTCAGGATACAAGCCTTTTGCCTCCTTGGTTAAATTTATTCCTATTTTATTTTTCTTGATACTATTATAAGTGGGATTGTTTTCTTAATTTTCCTTTTCAAATAATTCATTGTTAGTGTGTAGAAACAACTGATTTTTTTAAATTTTAAGGTCGGTTTATTAAGTTCAATGATGAAAGCTATCAGAAGTATATTCTTTTGAAAATAGTTTTTTCTTAGAGAAAAAAAAGGAAAATTAAAACCCTCTGAGCATAGCCACAGATACTGTGGCAGTCAAGCCTCTCTACAGATGGGGACAGTCTATTAGTCAGCTGAGTCACTCTCTGGGTCGGCAGGATTGTAGTCTGGATCATCTCATTATCCTCCAGCTTCAAGTCATCCATTTCTTGGAACAAAGACTCGTCTACCTCCAGGTTGTTTCCAGCATCCTCCAAGAACTGGATATCAGATGTGTCAAGATTATGATCTGTTTCGAATAGTTGCTTCCCACTTGATTTATTTTTTCGTGCTTGTTCTCCTTTCATCCTTTTTAATTTCCAAGAGTTCTGCATCAAACTTGCCTTTCCAATTAAGACGTTCTCAATTGTAACTGGAGTACCTGGAATAATTGCTTTTCAGCTTCTTCTGCTTCTTTTTCTTTTTGTTTCTTATTCTCTTCTAGTTTTTATCTCATCTATTTCATTTAACTTTTCTTGCACAGCTGTCACTAAAGATTATCACCATACCAAGATTTTCTTCTGTAATGCTAGTAATTTAAAAATGTCTGAGACGTCATTATCTTTTAGATTTGCCTGGGAGAATATTTCATAAAGGGGAGCTTCAGCTGGGTACTTTTCACTGTATGTAAACTTGAGAGTAGTGTGGACAGTTTGATCATTGTCTCCAGCCTCAGATGTCACAGTAGTAGTGAAGCTGGGTGGATTTCTGAGAATCCTGTGAAGGAGTGAGGCTAGATGGACTCCAGAGCCTCCAGCTTGTTGTGCTGCTCCTCGCCATAATCTGTCATTGTGGCCCTTGTGCTGTTGCCCATGGATTGCCCAGACACCTAGGCAGCACAGGGCAGCCGAGACAGCGGCTATGCCAGGAGAGTGGGGGAGTGGCCAGACAACTTATTTTTGTATGTTGATTATTCATCCTACAAGTTTACTGTATTCACTTTTTTTTTTTTTTCTGAGATGGGAGTTTTGCTCTTGTTGCCCAGGCTGGAGTGCAATGGTGTGATCTCGGCACACTGCAACCTCAGCCTCCTGGGTTCAAGCGATTCTCCTGCCTCAGCCTCTCGAGTAGCTGGCATTATGGGTGCGTGCCACCATGGCTGGCTAATTTTTGTATTTTTAGTAGAGACAGAGTTTCACCATGTTGGCAAGGCTGGTCTCAAACTCCTGACTGCAGATGATCCACCCACCTCGGCTTGCCAAAGTGCTTGGATTACAGACGTAAGCCACCGTGTTCAGTCCTGTATTCGCTTACTAGTTCTAACGTTTCACAATTACTTATTAAACATTTGTTCTGTGTAAATGTTGGAATCACTAACCACAACATAGTCAGTGATACTTTTTAAGCTAACACTCAGATTATTTGACTCAACTAAATAAATAATCGTAACAGTTTGGATTCTAACCAAGTTTATTAATTAAAAGGTTTTCCTCTAAGCCATTTCACAAATTTCTTTGTTTCATTGGATTGTGGACTAAATAAATACCAACTACTTAGAGCTGGAATGAGGCACAGGGTTTGCTATTTTGACAAGAGAAAGCAATCACACCTAACAGTACTCTACAATCCTATTTTAAGTGAAGTGAGGACAATTTTTTTGCACTCATAGTTTTTAGAGTGATGTAGATAAAAACGAGACTGGAGAATTAAAGGGAATATGTAGAATTTAGCATATGTGATAGTCAACTTTCAAGAGGGTCCCCAGTGATCCTTGTCTCCTGGTATGCACGCCTTTGCACCCTCCCACCCTGAGTAGAGCTGACCTGTGGAACCAATGAGATACTGCAGGAAAATGGTGTGTGACTTTTGAGTCCAGAGCATAAAAGGCATCCCCCGCTTCTGCCTTGTTCTCTCTTGGATCCCTAGCTGTTGGGGAAGCCAGCTGCCATATCATGAAGACAGTCAAGCAGACCTCCTGCCAAGAACCAACACTGCTTGTCAGGCATGAAAGTGAGCTGCCTTAAAAGCTGATCCTCCAGCTCCAGTCAAGCCTTCAGATGGCTGCAACCGCAGCTGACCTCCAACCACGAGTTCATTAGAGACTCTGAGCCAGGACCACCCACTTAAACAGCACCTGGTCTCCTGACACACTATAACTTTATGAAAATAAGTATTTTTCTGAGACGCTAAATTTTGAAATAATTTGTTATGCAACAGTATAGTATAGTGTGTAAAACGTGAAACCTCCAAAATCATATACGAAGTTCTATGTGTACAAGAATCCAGCAAGATAAAAAGGTTTAACCTGATTTAGTAGAACTGGTTTATTTCTTTTTTTTTTTTATTATTACATACATTAACCCATTTATTACAGGCCAGTGATGTCTCAAAGAGTAGAGGAGCGTCTACTGGTCTTTCAATTCCTTCAGTCTTCTGATGGCAGACTTTACCGTGACAGCGGAAGTGGTATTGTACGTCCAGGCACCGCCAGCCACTGTCTTCATGCAGGAACCACAGTGCCAGATCCCCACAGCTCGTCTCTTCATCTTGGTTTTGCCACAGAAAGAGCAAGTGTACTTGGCATGCTGGCTGATTTCAATTTTCTTCACCATTTTCCGGAGGGAGGCCCCATAGCGGGTCCCGTATTTACCGACGATCCCAACTTTCTTGGTACGTTTGGCCATGTTCCCGTTCCGAGCCCCGAACTGGTTTATTTCTAAACTTTTCTTCCTTAAAAGGAATGTGTGACCTATTTTGTTGATATTTTTGTTGGGGGAAGAGGAGGAGGTGTGTGCAAATTTCTCCTTCTCCAGGAAATTTGAAGACAGCGGTTCCCATTTGTGAAGAGAATCAGTGCTAATAACTTAGGGTCAGCCTTCAAGGGCCATCAGTATCCTTATGAAACAGAAGAGAATGGGACTTTGTGTTAAGAAATAATGAGTATTTGAAGCAACAATGTATATATTTTAAAGTAGGAAGAGAGCAAGAATATGGATTGCTGGATGTGAACTTGTCTGAGAATGCATCCTGCTTCCAGGAAATGGAGATGCACACAGAGAAGAAAAGAAGATTCACCCGCAAGAGCAAGATTCCTCAGGAGCCTCATGAATCAGAGACCTCTCAACACCCAGAGCCTTGCTTCATTATGTGACAGCAAATTTCTCTTTTGCACCAGCAGTCCATCATTTCACTACTTCTTAGGAAGTCAAGGTGTGGTCATGGCAGCAGTCCCCCTAGGTTTCGCACCCTCTGTAATGTTCCAGGGCACCTGTAAGCCCAAAGGGACCCCCTGAGCACCCACAAGTAGGGAGGTAGGATAATACCCGAAAGGCTTGACTGAGCAAGCTTAAGACCCTCTCCTCCTCCCAACTGAGACAGTAATCAGTGAAAGCCCTTCTTATATGGGTATGCACAGTTTTTTGAGGGAGAAAGCTTTCATTAGAGTTTCAGAGGCATATATGATCCAAAAAAGGTTGCTCAAATCTAGGATAAATCCATATAAATCCACCTTTTTTTTTTTTTTTTTTATTAACACTCTTGCTCTGTTGCCCAGGTTGGAGTGCAGTGGTGTGATCTTGGCTCACTGCAACTTCTACCTCCTGGGTTCTAATGATTCTTGTGCCTCAGCCTCCCAAGTAGCTGGGATTAAATGTGTGCGCCGTCATGGCTGGCTGGTTTTTTTGTATTTTTAGTAGAGATGGGTTTTTACCATGTTGGCCAGGCTGGTCTCACACTCCTGGCTAGTCAGGTGCTTCATGTACATTATTTTACTTAATCCTCATAGGAAGCCTAAGAGGTAGATTCTTTTATCTTTCTTTTACAGGTGAGTTAACCCTTTACAGGGAGTTAACATAATGACTACATGGGATCCCTAATGTATGGGTAGTCTGCAGACATCTACACATTAGGCGGTTTGCAAACAGGAAAATTTGCCAATCTCTGGCTTAGACCATCACCTGAGGCCAAGGAGCCTCTCCCTTGAACACAAGAGTGTATAGTCATTAAGCACAAACAAAATTGGGACTTTCACTAGCAAGGCTGGAAAGGGGGAGAAGAAATGGATTTGGATAGGTAGTCAACAATGTCTGTTTTTGTTACCACACATTTTCTCAAATTTCAATCAGCTGAGAACAGATTCATCTTTAAATGAACGTTCCTAGACAACAGTGACTTATGCATCAATGTTGGAAAATGAACTCGTTTTCACATGGCTTCAGGTTAGGCAGAAGGTTTTGTAAAGGGATTAATGTAATTATTTCCTTGTTGTTTACAAAAGAAGTCCCAGCTGGCATGCCACATAAAATCTTCTGTATCTCATTCCTGTTTACATTTCCAACATCCCTTGCCACTGCAAGCTCATCACTCTGTTGCTCTTTCCATTGTGAAATGCTTGAAAGTCCCCGAACTTACAAAGGCTTTTCCTGCTACATTGCCTTTGTCCATGCTATTATTTCTACCTGGAACACTGTTCCTTCTTGTCCACCTGGACAATTTCTTAGGTGAACGTTTAAGACCTAACTCAAATGTTACTTTCTTTGAAAAACTTTATAGGACCACATTCGGGGCTGTATCTTTGTTGTCTTGGTCTGGGTTGCCTAAAAAGAACCCGAGACAAGAGTTTTCTCTCATTCATTTGTTTCTCTCATTCATTAATAACAGGGGACAAGAGTTGTGGGTAGGAGACCAGGAGTAAAACACAACAAGAAAACCAATACAAAGGTGCATTATTGAGCTGGTTACCTTTTTAGGCAGTGGGGACTTGGACCTGCTGAAGAGCTTCCGAGGAGCCAGAATTCAGAATTGTTTGCCGAGACACAGAAGAGGGGATAATCTTATCCCCTACTGATTTGCAGTTGCACCAGGGAGTGTTCACTCCCTCATACTCCCGTGTTTGCACAGCAGAGAAACCTCAGGGTAGAAAGCAAAAGATACCTAGTGCAGCTATCGGATGTCATCCTGGCTTAACTGGCAGCTAGGGGTATGAAATGGGCAAAAGATGTCTGATATACCCCATAGTGTGTATTAGTCAGATCTGCTAGGAATGTTCATTATATGTAGTCTATCACAGAGCCTTCAAGGTGGTAACTGACAGCAATGCCTATGGAAAATATTATACAAGAGTGTTGGAGGAACAAGCAGCAGTTTCTGATGTTATAATTGTTTTCATAATTGGTATTCATCTTCTCTCTCTTCCACCACTACTTGACCTAGGTTGTTTGCCTAGTGGGTATTCCAGCTCTTCATCCTGGAGAGGCTAGTACCCTTAGTGGCTTTGACCTTATTGGGTAAGGGCTGTTGCATTTTCTCATTTATGATTATCACTGGGTGTGAACGCACGTTGATACTAACTGATTAGCATGTCCAATTGGCATGATGTCATTGGTATAGCACAATATTCTGCAGAATATCAAGCTTATTGGTGACCTATGGATGATGTACATTGTGATGGAGAGCAAGAAAGGTAACATAGTCCTGCAGCAAGCAGTGAGCGTGTGCTGCTCTTCTTCCCACGTAAAAGATAACTTCTTTTGCTCCTTTTTATTAATAGGGATTGAGAAGAACCTATTGACTAGAGCAATAACCATGTATCAGGCACCAAAGACTGTTGTTATGTTCTAGTAAATATACAACCCCTCACAGAGCACCTGTGATTGGGGCTATTTTTAGGTAAAGTTTACAATAGTCCACCATTATTTCCTATGATGGATCTAGTTTTTGCACTGGCCAAACAGACTAAACAGGGAGATTGAACCAACATGTCCACATCCATTGAGTCTTTGAAGGTGACACTGATCTTTATATTTCTTCTCAGGAAGTTGTATTCCTTCTAATTCACTGTCTTAACCAGTGAGAGTGTGCAGTTTCAGGGACCTCCCCCTGATTGTTCCTATCATAGTAACTCTTACTACATGCCAGGAAACCAAGATGAGGGTTCTTCCAGATACTAAATATAACCATTCCAATTGTTCACTTGGGAAACTAGGGATATAAGCAGAGGGTGGGTCTGTGACTCTGTTAGACCATGGTGAGGTGAACCTGGGCCATCTGTTTTCTGTGAACTCCCACCCAACCTGGATCCATGTTTCTAGCTTCCTGGTATTAATATCAGCTCAGAACCTATATACAACTAACCTTGAAATGTTTAAATGGTTCCCTTTATTTTTCTTTTCTTTCCTTTTGCTGTTTTTTTGTTTGTTTGTTTGTTTGTTTTTTTGAAGCAGAGTCTCGCTGTCTCCCAGGCTGGAGTGCAGTGGCACAATCACGGCTTATCCACCGCAACCTCTACCTACCCAACTCAATCAATCCTCCCCACTAGCCTCCCGAGTAGCTGAGACTACAGGCATGCACCACCACACTTGTATTTATTGTAAAGATGTGCTTTTACCATGTTGCCCAGGCTGGTCTCCAACTCCTGGATTTAAGCAATCCCTCTGCCTCAGTCTCCCAAAATGCTGGGATTACAGGCCACCGTGCCCAGCCCCCTCCCTTTTTTTTCAAGGTCCAGTGATATGGTTTGGCTCTGTGTCCCCACCCAAATCTCATCTTGAATTGTAATTCAAATTGTAATCCCCAGGTGTCGCGGGAGGGAGCAGGTGGGAGGTAATTGTCTCACGGGGGTGGTTTTCCCCATGCTGTTCTCATAATAGTGAATGAATTCTCACGAGATCTGACAGTTTTATAAATGGTAGTTTTTCCTACATTCTCTCTCTCCCTCCTGCTGCCTTGTGAAGAAGGTGCCTCTTTCCCCTTCACCTTCCACGATGATTGTAAGTTTCCTCAGGCCTCCCCAGCCATGAGGAACTGCAAGTCAATTAACCCTCTTTCCTTTATAAATTACCCAGTCTCCAGCATTTCTTTATAGCAGTGTGACAGCAGACTAATACATACAGTTTCTCCATAAGTGGGTTGTCTTAGTCTGTTTGTGTTGCTGTAAAGTAATACCTGAGGACTGGGTAATTTGTAAAGAAAAGAGATTTATTTGGCTCACAGTTCTACAGGCTATACAAGAAACCTGGTACTAGCACCTGCATATGGTGAGGGCCTCAGGTTGCTTCCACTCATGGTGGGAAGGGAAGCCTGTATATTCGGAGATCACGTGGAGAGAGAGAAAACAAGGGAAGGGGAAGAGGTGCCAGGCTCTATTTAACAACCAGCTCTAGTAAGAATGAATGGAGTGGGAACTCACTCATCCTGGAGGGAGGGCATTAATATATTCATGAAGGATCCACCCCATGACCCAAACACCTCCCAAATAGGCCCTCTCTCCAACACTGGTGATCAAATTTCAACAGGAGGTTTGGAGGGGGACAAATATGCAAACCATAGCATGGATGTGTGTCCTTTTATGGAATGAATGGGGAAATATGTAGTGAATATACTTGTGCTATTATTGCAGGGCCTTTACTCAGCTTTTCCTTCAGGTGATGAGCTCTGGTTCTGAGAAGTCACTTAGGTCTGTAAACTGACTGAGGGGGTTGCAATTTTCCATTGACACAGCTGGCATCAGCCCTCTGCTCACCAGCTGTCGATGTTTTCTTTTTATGCATACAGGTCAAGTAATACCCTAGTGTATGTTCATTTAACTTGCCCCAAGAAACGCTATAGTCTTATTAGTCACTATCACAGAGCACTATGGGAGAAGGCATTCTGGTTACCACTCTGGCCTTACAGCCCATTATTGTAATTATGTACTCTTTCCTTCTGTCAGTCAAGCACTCCCATCTGGCCTTTGCTATTTTGGATTCTTATCAACCCAATTGATACTAGGGAGTCCAGTTCCATAGTAGCATCTCTTATTGTCAACTACAGTGGATAGCCATCACTGAACTTTCTAAAGGTGCCAATGGCACCCTCACCAGTGTATTTCTTACTTCCCTGGAGATGGGTATGTCCTCTGAACACTTAGAAAAAATATTTGGTCAGATGGTGGGTTCTCAGGTCATATATTATCAATTTAACATTCTAACATCCTGGAACCTTCTGGCACCTTTCTCAAGGCAGTCAAGGCACCTCTAGAATCTCTCCCTCATTTGCTATAGGCCCTCATCCTGTCCAGGCTCCAGGGGAACCATCCCAGCAGTATATTAGGTCCAGCTCCATGTGTCTTTGCCATATCATGAAACTCCAAGTGTTTTCCAGAGTCAGTAAGTTCTCTCCTGTCCGCCTTTATATTCTCCCCCTCCCTGGCCTACCACTTTGAAGATCTTCTCCCATGCCTGTATCCCCTTCTCCTTCAAGTAAGTATTAGCCAAATTTACCATTCTTTATGTATATGCTATTCCTCATCTGAAGTATTTGCAGGGTCTCCACACAAGGGGAGGCTGTTCTGTTCCAGCAAAGCAGAGGGAGCTACTTGTTCCAACACAGAGTTCAGAAGAATCTGGGAATGGAAATTTCTCAGGCTTGTCCACCTAAATCCTACCATTACAGGTCACAGGATTCCGTTCTTTCCCTACCAGGGCCTTGCTTCTGGCACAGAAGACTCGATCAAGGGAGTGCATTTCCTTTGTAGCTATGATACCTTAAAAGTCAGTCCTAGGTCTCATTATCAGCACAGTTTGCTCTAGGAATACAGAAGACAAGCATCTCTTTAAATACTACCTTAGAGGCTTTCTGTTTTTCACCTGTCTTAAAAGTTGGTAACTTGAACTTGTCGCTTAAAAAGTGTTTAAAAAAAAAAAAAGTGGTGGTGGGAGGGGGTCTTAATGAGCCCTTAACAAAAGTGAGCCAATCCACATGTCTTGTGATTACCATTGCCTTCAAACTGTTCAAAGGCCATTCCTATTCCATAAGCAAATGCTTGACTTTCCACCTATACCTTATCCCAATCATCCACCAGTGAAAGTCTTGGTGATGCTGATTCAGGCAAGGAATTGACACTGCACACTATTTCCACCAGCAGTGGAGGAGTCTGACTGGTGAGTAATTCAGTTCCAGAATTCCTTCCTGGGCGAAAGAGGTCTGCTTTCTAGGTCTACTCCTTATATCGAATGTCTTAGATTCCCCCAGAAGGCAGAGTCTGAGACAAGGGCTTGCATACAATGGGGTTACTTTGGAAAGTGATTCCAGGGGGATAGGAGTGGGGACCTGGGGGAAAATGGCAAAGGGAAGAGAAGAAAGCAAATTCAAACAGTGTGCTATTGAGCTGGTCACCACTATGGGAAACTGGAGTGTGGTCCTGCTGGGGGCCCTTTGAAAAACTGCATAAAGTGGGCCTCCGAATTGTCTGACACAGGAGAGATGATTGATTCATGAGTTCTACCCTTCAGTGGTAGAAATGAAGATTGTCCCAGGGAATGTTCACTCCTTCACTCTTCCAGTCTGTGCATGTGCCAAAATAGCTGGATGGGTTTCTGCAGACATCCCACGTGGTGGTTGCAGGGAAGCCTCACCACAAAAAGGAAGGGATGCTCCGTGCACTTGAGGCAAGATGATGTCAAAGCATAGTTGGCTACAGCAGTGATGCGTGGAGCAAAAAGGCAAGCCAAGAGACTATGAGGAAGGAATAAGAGATGCTTGACAAACATGTACACCTCTCTTATTGTACTAGTCGGACTACATCACAGGTATTGCTCTGTGAGACTGTCACCAATCCTAGATGCCAAGTACTTTTTAAAAAGGGACATGGAATAAATTGGCATTATGTTTCTCCTGAAATGATGCATTGAGAAGAAGACAACGTCACTTCTTTGGTATTCCTGCCAAAAGGCATATCTTAAACGTAATCATGAGGAGACATCTGATAAACCCAAATTGAGGGGACGTTGCACAAAATTTATAGTCTGTACTCTCAAAAAATGTCAATATCAGGAAGGATAAACTGGGGAATTGTTCCAAGTGAAATAAAAATTGAATACAACATCGAATCCAGACTATGTTTTGCTACAATAGACATTATTTTGGGACCACTGGCAAAGGATTTGAATATAATCTGTAAATTACACAAAACTTTTGCATTAATGTTAATTACCTGATTTTGATCATTATTCAATGGTTATGTAAAATAATGTCTTTGTTTTTAGGAAATAAATAAATGATGAGGTATTTAAAAATAATGGAGCATCATGTCTGAAACGCTCAAAGAGAAAATGATGGTAAAATGTTAATGTTTGAGGAATCCAAGAATGTAAAGGACCTGTGGCAATTTTTTGTATGGTTACAGCAACAAAGGTCTATGATCTGACTGATCAAAATAGATGCCCCTATATCAACTAAGACAGACCCTAAGGTTAAGGAAACAAAAGTTACCTACAGATTGAGGGTTCAGACCTTGGCTGGCATGGCAACTTCCTAAATTCCTATGGCTACCAAAAAAAAAAAAAATCTACAGTCTTGTTAAACTCCCTAAGCAGGCAAATTATCAGACCCCTCCTAACTCTGATTTGCCACCCCTGACCACTGCAACTCTGGACAGAGAATCTGCCTTACAAACATCTTTCCTGATAAGCAAATACAGACCTTAAGCCAGCTTTAGCCAGTTTATAGAGACTGCGTACAAACTGTCTTTGTGTTCTATAGTTCACCTTTTTTTTTTTTTTTGCAGTTTTTACAGTTTTATTTAAACACAAAATGTGCACAGGAACTGTTTACTCATTTTCTTCGCTATGCAGCCTGGCATTGGGGTTGCTGACTCTGATGGCCATCTGGGCAGCTCTTTCCACGATGGCTTTATGGTTCTTGGAGGAAACATTGTGAGCAGTCTCAGCACAGTAAGATTTGTTGCGCATCAGTAGCACTTCCAACTCCTTCACGTTGCAGACCAGGAACTTCCGGAAGCCACTGGGCAGCATGGGCTTTGCTTTTTTGTTGCTCCCATAACCAATGTTGGGCATCAAGATCTGGCCCTGGAACCTTCTGCAAACCCTGTTGTCAATACCTCTGAGTTTCTACCTGATGCTTTATTTTGACATATCGGTCTGACAGGTGCCACATGAACCTCTTGATTCTCTTTTGGCAGTCTTGGGCTTCACAAGGGGTCTGAGGGTGGCCATGATGCTGAAGAGGAGATGGCTGCCACCTCTGTAGGCAGCGCCGAGGAAAAAAGCTAGTTCACCTTTTGATGTAAAGATCCAGTTCCACCTAATTCTAATGCTAAAACCCCTCCCCCAAAGTGAACACGAGATGTATGTTACATGCACGTTTGCCCTTTGTACATGTGCTCAACTCCCCTCATAAATATGTATAGCTTTTCCCCTAAACCTGCTGAGCATGTATGACTTTATTGTATAATAGAGACCCTCTGAGGCATAAAACCCCAACCTGCCCTTTCCCTCTTTGAAGAGAGCATCTTCGGTATACACCAAAGACTGTCCTTTCTCAGTTTGCAAACTGGTATCACCAATAAAGCTCTTCTTTCTACTGTTTAGGCACGATGGTGGTCTTCTTATTGACATAGCTGACATTATATCAAGATGTAAATTTTAAATTTTAGACAAAGAAATGGATATATATATATTTATTTATTTATTTATTTATATGGGTATATACATTACATGAATCTATCTACCCATATATCTATGAAGCACCTAGCACAATGCCTACTGTCATATAGTAGGTTGTCAGTAAATGTCCTAGAAGTCAGCAGAGAAGTGCTCTGAAACAAACCAAGGGCAGGTTTCTAGATGACCTAGCACTTCATTTTCCTGTGATGATAATTCAGGACACCCTGTTCAGGATTTGAGCTCTTTCATCATAAGCTAACACAGAATTTCCAAATAAAAACTGTGCTTTAAAAATGTAGATTGAATCAATGGGCAATTAGGCAGCTATATAAAAATACAAGGATTATATTCTTGGGCAAGTGCAAATCAAATCACATAAAGTGAAAAGGTAAAAAATTGTGTATGCTCTGGAATTGACTACAATGGCCACATGTGGAAAGAATGAAAATAGGCCAAGAAAAGACAGGAATAGTTGTTTAAGTAAAGGGAATGGAGATGGAATTCTCCAGAAATGGACTTAATTTTTATTAAATGAAAACAAGAATGCAGATTATGTCTTATTCATGTACATATTGCCAATGGTCATCGCTTCTACCAGGTAGGGAGAGCTTTCCTGAGAAGGAAGCCTACACTCAGAAAAGCACTCCAGAGCTGGGAGGCAAGACAGAGCCCTGGAGAGTCAGCCTTGGACTCCCTGATACTTGAGAATTATTAATTCCTCAGGTCCTTTTATATAAACGGGTGAATTCTTTTTTAACCTGAACTAGTTGGAGTAAGACCTTGAGCTTATATTGGGGCTCAAGAAACAACATCCCAAAATGAAGACCTCAGAAGTCAAAAGTTTTCTCTGACCTTCTGCCCTCCAGTCTCTCAGTCCCATTCTTCCCTGGGGCTCACCATAAAAGTTAGAATCCCGGTCCCCAAGGCAGTCATAGAAACCAGAACCCTTTTTCACCAAAGCTAGCCATAAAACCTAAAAATATTATTCTAACTTTCTCCTCTCCTTTTCTGTGTAAAAACTGGCCATAGAGAAATTATCAGACCTACTTGTTTAACTGTAGGTCATAAGACCCCCATTCCAAAGAGTGTTCTGCCCTATACCCAGAGGGCAGGAATGCTGCTCAGAGAGGCCGAGAAGAATTTAGACAGACAGGCCTTGCTGGGTTTTTCAACTCAGTCTTAGCATTAGACCGTACCATTTTTATCCACTTATATTTCTGTGTGGCTGTCCATAGTCCAGTGAACTTAAGTATAAAAATGAACAATTTCCCCTGTGCCTTTGGGTCCGAAGGCTCCCGTGTATACATGCTAATTAAATTGTATGCCTTTATCCCATTAATCTGTCCCTTGTGATTCAGTTTTTCAATAAACCTTCAGAGGGCCAAGGTGAGCACTCCTTTGAGCCCCCACACTTGCGACCAAAACTACCACCGCCACCACCACCAAGCATACACAAACTAAAACGGTTTGTTATACGCAGGATCTTCTCTATGTTGGAGATCAATTTACCTTGAATTTTAACACAGGTAAATAGGTATTTCGCTTACTTTTTGTGTGGCATTCCTGTACTTCAACTCTCCCCAGAACTAGCGATTTTCTCTTTGCATTTGACTACCATCTTTTGTTTTTTTCACAGCTGCCCCTGAGATCTGGGCCAATCCCAGCTTTCTAGTTTTACACATGGCATAATCATTTTGTTTCTTACCTCTTTCTTACATAACCTCTGAAAGATGCTTTTCCTATTCTTGGCATTGAGCCAACCCATCCTCTTTGTTTTTTATATTTTTGAGATTTAAAGCTACAAAAAAAAAACCATATTATTGTACAGCTTTTGAAAGATGATGTGAAGGGATTCAGGGGATCATGGCAGACGGGAGGCAGGACTGGATTGTAGCTACAGATAGAGCAGTATGTGGAGGCTTGCACTGTGAATTTTAGCTCCAGATCAACTGCAAGAACAAACCAGCAATCCTGAGAGGACCCACAGACCCTCTGAAGGAAGCAGACTGCTACTTCAGGACCTGGGAGACACCTCATATTTGAGGTGAATGTCCAAACCGCAGAAATGGGAAAGGGACACCTTCCTCTCCTGAACACACGCCTCCACTGGAGAAGTTGAAGGTCTGTTTGAGAGAGAAGTTTCTAACTTTACTTGGAGCTGAGTCAAGTTAGAGAGCTGAGTGAAATACATGCATAGAGGAAGCAGCAGAAAGGCCCTGGGAGCTCGCTGAGTCCCCAGAGGAGCAGGGGGGTAAAACTCCACAGGGAGAAGGAGATCCCTAGCTAGACTTTGTAACAATTTGAAGGGAGTGAGAAGACTCCTGGCCAGAACTAGGGGGAGGGTCCTAATTTGGTATGCAGACTTCACAGGGGGAGGAAGAACTAGAGCCCTTTCTTTCACAGCTGGGAGGCAAATAGCCTCGGGCAAATTTTCAAGCCTGTCTTGCCCTCTGCCTGGAAACAGATCCAGGGCAGTTGAGGTGGGCACAGTGGGAATTTCAGTTTGAGTGGGAGCTGGGTGAGGCCTGTGACTGCCGGCTTTCTCCCATTTTCCTGACAACCTGCATGACTCAGCAGATGCAGCCATAATCCTCCTAGGTACACAACTCCAGTCACCTGGAAATATCACCCCCATCCCCCACAGCAGCCCCAGCAAGACCTGCCCAAGGAGAGTCTGAGTTCAGACACACCTAACCCTGCCCCCCACCTGATGGTCCTTCCCTATCCATCCTGGTAGTAGAAGACAAAGGTCATATAATCTTGGGAGTTCTAGGGCCCCGCCCACGACCGATCCCTCTCCACACTATTATAGCTGATGCTTTCTGGAAAGCACCACCTCCTGGCAGGAGGCCAACCAGCACAAAAATAGAGCATTAAACCACCAAAGCTAGGGACCCTCACAGAATCCATTGCACACTCTGCCAGCTTCACCAGAATGCAAAATGTGCTGGTATCTATGGCTGAGAGACCCATAGACAGTTCACATCACAGGACTCTGTGCAGACAACCCCAGCACCAGCCTGTAGCTGAGTAGACTCACTGGGTGGCTAGACCCAGAAGAGAGACAACAATCACTGCTGTTTGGCTCACAGGAAGCCACATCCATGGGAGAAGAGGGAGAGTACTACAACAAGGGAACACCCTATGGGACAAAATAATCTGAACAACAGCCTTCAGCCTTAGACCTTCCCTCCGACAGAGCCAACCCAAATGAGAAGGAACCAGAAAACCAACCCTGGTAATATGACAAAACAAGGTTCTTAACACCCCCCAAGAAATCACACTAGTTCACCAGCAATGGATCCAAACCAAGAAGAAATCCCTGATTTACCTGAAAAAGAATTCAAGAGATTAGTTATTAAGCTAATTAGGGAGGGATCAGAGAAAGCCCAATGCAAGGAAATAAAAAAAATGATACAAGAAGGAAAGGGAGAAATACTCATAGAAATAGATAGCTTAAAGGAAAAACAATAAAAAATTCAGGAAACCTTGGACATACTTTTAGAAATGCAAAATACCCTGGAAAGTCTCAGCAATAGAATTGAACAAGTAGAAGAAAAAAATTCAGAGCTCAAAGACGAGGTTTTCAAATTAACCCAATCCAATAAAGACAAAGAAAAATAAATAAGAAAATATGAACAAAGCCTCCAAGAAGTCTGGGATTATGTTAAATGATCAAACCTAAGAATAATCAATGTACCTGAGGAGGAAGATAATTCTAAAAGCCTGAAAAACGTATTTGGGAAAATAATCAAGGAAAACATCCCTGGCCTTGCGAGAGACCTAGGCAAATACAAGAAGCACAAAGAACACCTGGGAAATTCTTCACAAAAGATCCTCACCTAGGCACATTGTCATCAGATTATTCAAAGTTAAGATGAAGGAAAGAATCTTAAGAGCTGTGAGACAGAAACGCTAGGTAACCTATGAAGAAAAACCTGTCAGATTAACAGCAGATTTCTCAGCAGAAACCCTACAAGCTAGAAGGGATTGGGGACCTATCTTCAGCCTCCTCAAACAAAACAATTATTAGCCAAGAATTTTGTATCCAGGAAAACTAAGCATCACATATAAAGGAAAGGTACAGTCATTTTCACACAAACAAATGCTGAGAGAATTTGCCATTGCCAAACCACCACTACAAGAATTGCTAAAAAGTAGCTCTAAATCTTGAAATGAATCCTGGAAACACATCAAAGCAGAAACTCTTTAAAGCATAAATCACACAGGACCTATAAAACAAAACTACAAGTTAAAAAGCAAAAACAAGAAACAAAACCAAAGTACACAGGCAACAAAGAACACGATGAAAGCAATGGCACCTCACATTTCAATACTAATATGGAATGCAAATAGCTTAAATGCTCCACTTAAAAGATACTGTACCTCAGAATGGATAAGAACGCACCTACCATCTGCTGCTTTCAGGAGACTCATCTAATATATACAGACTAGCATAAACTTAACGTAAAGGGGTGGAAAAAGGCATTTCATGCAAATAGACACCAAAAGTGAGCAGAAGTAGCTATTCTTGTATCAGACAAAACAAACTTTAAAGCAACAGTTGTTGAAGGAGACAAAGAGGGACAGTATATAATAGTAAAAGGCTTTGTCCAACAGGAAAACATCACAATTCTAAATAGGTTACATATTCTATTCAACAGAGTATGGAACTTTCTCCAAAACAGACCATATGATAGGCCATAAAATAAGTCTCAATAAATTTAAGAAAATTGAAATTATATCAGCACTCTGTCAGACCACAGTGGAAAAAACTGGAAATTAACTAAAAAACAAAACAAAACACCTTAAAAACCATGCAGACACATGGAAATTAATAACCTGCTCCTGAATGAGCATTGGGTAAAAAATGAAATCAAGATGAAAATTTAAAAATTCTTCTAACTGAACAACAATAATGACACAACCTATGAAAATCTTTAGGATACAGCAAAGTTGGTACTAAGAGGAAAGTTCATAGGCCTAAACCAAAAAGTCTGAAAGAGCACAAATAGACAATTTAAGATCACATCTCAAGGAACTAGAGAAACAAGAACAAACCAAACTCAAACCCAGCAGAAGAAAGGAAATAACCAAGATCAGGGCAGAACTAAATGAAATTGAAACAAACAAACAAAAAACACAAAAGGTAAATGAAACAAAAAGCAAGTTCTTTGAAAAGATAAATAAAATTGATAGACTATTAGCAAGATTAACCAAGAAAAGAAGAGAGAAAAATCCAAATAACTTCACTAAGAAATGAAACAGGAGATATTACAACTGACAACACTGAAATTCAAAAGATCATTCAAGGTTCTATGAACATCTTTATGTACATAAACTAGAAAACCTAGAAGAGATGGATAAAATCCTGGAAAAATACAACCCTCCTAGCTTAAATCAGGAAGAATTAGATACCCTGAACAGACCAATAACAAGCAGCAAGATTGAAATGGTAATTAAAAAATTAGCAACAAAAAAAGTCCAGGACCAGTTGGATTCACAGCAAAATTCTACCAGACGTTCAAAGAAGAATTGTTACCAATCCTTTTGATATTATTTCACAAGATAGAGAAAGAAGGAACCTGCCCTAGTTTATTCTATTAAGCTAGCACCACCCTAATACTAAAACCAAGAAAGGACATAACCAAGAAAGAAAACTACAGACCAATATCCTTGATGAACATAGATGCTAAAATCCTTAACAAAATCCTAGCTAACTGAATCCAACAACATATCAAAAAGATAATTCATCATGATCAAGTAGGTTTCATACCAGGGAGGCAGGGATGTTTTAACACATGAAAGTCAATAAATGTGATACACTAAAAAACCAAAATTAAAAACAAAAATTACATGATCTTCTCAATAGATGCAGAAAAAGCATTTGACAAAATTCAGCAGCCCTTTATGATTAAACCCGCAGCAAAATCAGCATACCTGGGACATACCTTAATGTAATAAAAGCCATATATAACAAACTCACAGACAACATAATACTGAATAGGGAAAAGATGAAAATATTCCCTCTGAGAACTGGAACAAGACAAGGATACCCACTGTCACCACTCCTCTTTGACATAGTATTGGAAGTCTTAACCAGAGCAATCAGAAAAGAGAAAGAAATAAAGGGCATCCAAATCAGTAAAGAAGAAGTCAATTGTCACTATTTGTTTACGATATGATTGTTTACCTTGAAAACCCTAAGAACTCCTCTAGAAAGCTCCTAGAACTGACAAAAGAGTTCAGCAAAGTTTCCAGATACAAGATTAATGTACACAAATCAGTAGCTCTTCTATAAACCAATAGCAACCAAGTAGAGAATCAAATCAAGAACTCAACCCCTTTTATGATAGCTGCAAAAAAACAAACAAGGAAAAACCTTAGGAATATACCTAACAAAGGAGTTGAAAGACCTCTACGAGGAAAACTACAAGGATTTCTTTCTATGAAAGAAATAATAGAGGACCCAAACAAATGGAAACACACCCCATGCTCATGGATGGGCACAATCAATATTGTGAAAATGATCATACTGCCAAAAGCAATCTACAAATTCGATGCAATCCCCATCAGAATGCCATCATCATTCTTCACAGAATTAGAAAAAACAATTCTAAAATTCATAGGGCACCAAAATATATTCAAATTCAAAAGTATGCATATTCTTTCTTGGAAATTATCTGCAGTACAATAAAATCCAGCTGCAAAAACAGTATAGTTCAGAAAAAAAATTAATGGTTAATAAACGTATAAGGTGCTAGATCACATTTTTTACTAAATAAGTACATATTAAAGTAACAATGTTATGTCGTGTTTTACTGCCAGATTGGCAAAGATTAAAAACAGACACTCTCCAACACATGCTGCTGGTAGAGCACAGGTTGACACAAGCTTTTTGGATGGCATTTTCATAGTATTTATCCAAATTTCAAATGCATCTGCTCTTTGACCCAGCAATTCCATTTCTAGAAATTCACCGTACAGATATATTACATAAGCATGCAAGAACACACATTACAAAGTTATTTATTGTAGCAGTATTTGTAATAGTGAAAATTTAAAATCATTTTAATTGCAGTCCAGAGACAAAAAAATTACAGTGTGTCATACTGTGAAATATCTACACAGCATTGACAGATTGCTGAGTGGAGGATGCTAGTTATAAGATTGTGTGTGTGTCGTGTGTGTGTGTGTGTGCCATAAGTTCATTTGTGAGGAAATATTGTACATGTCTAAACATCTGTAATGATGCATATGAAAGGGTGGTGACTCCTGTGAGTAGAATTTAAATGAGAAGAAAAAAACAAGAGAATTTCTTTTTATTTCTCAACTATTTCTATTTGTACAAATATACACTACTTTTATAATAAAACACCTTCAATTAAGTCAAAATTTTGCATTACTACACAATCTGTAAAACAATCAAAAATGCAATTAAACTCTACTGTAAAATTAACTGGTGATTAAAACTTACAGGTCACTGTGGGTGGTATTTTAAGATGACTATGAATCGAAATATGAAAGTAGCACAGATAAAAGTCTAGAATAGTGAAATCTAAGCAAGGCATGGTGGCTCACGACTGTAATCCCAGAACTTTAGGATGCTGAGGTAGGAGGATAGCTTGAGCCCAGGAGTTCAAGAGTAGCTGGGTCACATAGGGAGACACTGTCTCTACAAAAATTTTAAAAATTAGTTGGGTATGGAGGTACATGCTGGTAGTCCCAGCTACTTGGGAGGTTGAGGTGGGAGGACTGCTTCACCCCAGGAGGCTGAGGCTGTAGTAAGCCAAGATCATACCATTGCACTCCACCCTGGGTGACGGAACAAGACCCTGTCTCAAAAAAAAAAAAAAAAAGAAAAAGAAAAAAGTAAAGTTTGGTCACTTTTTAATCTATAAAGATAGTACAAGTGGTAATGTAAATGAACTACTAAACTCAATTATATAGTATGAGATAAAGTTTATTGTATGTAATTATGTGGGGGTGTGTGTGTATGTGTATATATATTTTTTTTTCTTGAGACAGGATCTCACTCTGTCACCCAGGCTGGTAGCACAATCTCGGCTCACCGAAATCCCTCCCTCCTACTAGGCTCAAGCAATCCTCCCACCTCAGCCTCCCCCAGTAGTTGGGACTAAAGGCATGTGCCACCATGGCCAGCAATTTTTTTTTTTTTTTTTTGTATTTTTAGTAGAGATGGAGTTGCACCATGTTGTCCAGGCTGGCCTCGAACTCTTGAACTGAAGTGATAAACCTGCCTTGGCCTCTCACAGTGCTGGGATTACAGCAGATGTGAGCCACTGAGCCAGGTCAGAATTATATTTTTAAAAGCCAACAGTGAAGCTATTTCTATACCTTGTCTCCAAGTCCATATATTCTCCTGTTGTTCTTCTATTGCCATCTTTGAAAGGACAGTAGAAGCTATTTTGCAGGATCAGGGCTACGGAATTTTCCCCCACTTCCTATCTCTGCCCTACAGATAGCTGGGTCATTTGGAGTAATGGACAGGGGTCTTGGTACTATGTATACTGTGTCTACAGAGGAAAACATTACGTGTTATAGTGGGGGCAGTTGTACTTCCCCTGCATTGGAAGCAGAGAAATAAGGAGAGCATAAGTTGTATAGGAACAAAGGGAAAATGTCCCCTTTATCCTCCTGAAATTTCACTAAAAACTCGACTCACAAAAGGCAGATTAATGGGAGAAAAGGCATACAAATGCACTAACATACACATGGTAGAGAAACATAGAGTGATTACTCCCAATCCTCAATGGGGTTCAGCTTATATATCATCTTGAGGTTACAGAAAGAATGGGGATTCAGAGCATGACCAAAAACAGGCTATGGTGGCAAACCAGGTTATGGTGGCTAGACAGGTTATGAGAGGTAGAGAAGAGGAGGCTTGGTCAGCAGAGGTGGTCTTGCTACATAGATGAAATCTCACAGATAACAGCCCTCAGAGAGGGTAAATGATGCTAAATATTTCTTCCAGACTTTTTTTTTAATACGTGGTCTTGCTCTGTTGCCCAGGCTGGAGTGCAGTGGTGTGATTTCAGCTCACTGCAACCTCCATGTCCTGGGTTCAAGGAATTCTCTGCCTCAGCCTCCCGAGTAGCTGGGATTACAGGCACACACCACCATGCTTGGCTATTATTATTATTTTTTAAGTAAAGATGGGGTTTCACCATCTTGGCCAGGCTTGTCTTGAACTTCTGACCTCATGTTCCACCCACCTCGGCCTCCCAAAGTGCTTGGATTACAGGCGTGAGCCACCGTGCCCAGCCTTCTTCCAGACTTTTAAGGTGTCAGACTCTCCATTAATCTTTCCTAGATCTGAACAAGGAGAGGCCTGCCTGGTTGCATCAATGCAGATTCTCTAGAGATGCAAATCTCCCCTGCAGAAGGCAGCTTAACTATTTGCTTGTTGGCCTTCTGAACAGCCATCTCAAAATATGTCAAAGATATATATATATATGTATGTATGTGATGGTTTCACTCTCATCTAATGGTAGTGGTTATGGTGGTCATGATAATAGTGGTGATAAGAGTATTAGCATTTATTATAGTGGCAACAGCAGCAACTCTGCTCCTGAGTGTGCCAGAAGGAGCTTAGATATATTGAAGTTTCTTTAGGTATTAAAATCTTCTGGGATTGAAGTGGGGCTCATGGTTTAGGAAAGAAGATGGTATAGAAGCCATAATTGGCTATATATATTCTGAGCAGGGACTAATGTAATAATAATAATATCTGTGAGGTTTTCTCTATGTAGCAACACCACCATACACACACACACACACCTACACATATATATATATGAAGAAGATTCTTAGACATCCTTTAGGTATTAAAGTCTTCTGAGGTTGAAGTGGGGCTCATGGCTTAGGAAAGATGTTATAGAAGCAATATATATATACATTTGTTTTTGAGACAGAGTCTTGCTCTGTCACCCAGGTTGTAGTGCAGTGGCATGATCTCGGCTCACTGCAGCTACCACATCCTGGGTTCAAGTGATTCTCCTGCCTCAGCCTCCCAAGTAGCTGGGATTACAGGTGTGTGCCACGACGCCAGCTAATTTTAGTATTTTTAGTAGAGATGAGGTTTCCCCATGTTGGCCAGGCTGGTCTTGAACTCCTGATCTCAAGTGATCCACCCATCTCAGCCTCCCAAAGTGCTGGGATTACATGTGTGAGCCACCATGCAAAGTCAAGAAATATACTTTGAGGTAAAATATTCCCGCTAGATTTGGCCTATGACTAGAAGAATAAACTAAGTGTCCCCTGCTATACCCCTAAAAGGGTATTGGATACAGAACACGGGAAATAACACGCCAGAAATGCTGAGATATTGAGGAAGGATCTCTGGACCAACCATATCAAGGTCCTGCAAATAACTGGTACAGCAGTTGTTTGTTTCCATGTCTGTCTTCCTACCAGACTAAAATCTCCTGGGATACAATTAGCACAGTGATTGTCACATAGTAGGTTCTCATTAAATATAAATTTGGTTAAATGGATGGATCAATAGATGAATGACAGAAGAAAGACTCCTTAGAGACTTGCACAAACTCCCTAAATGAAAGGAGAGGATAAATATTCAGGTGACATGAATCAGAGGGAATAGCAGAAAACCATGCCAGGGAGAATAAGAATGGGAATCTTGAGCTGTCTCAATGTATGGTACACTTGGGAGGCCTTATATACTTGGTTAATGTAGGATAACCCAGAGAGAATACATAACTGAAGAAGTCACATAGCTCAAAGCCAAGATGGGGTGCATCTAGATTTCCTCCAAAGAGAGGGAATTCCATTATTCCTGGTTAAGGAGAACTTTGGAGAGTTTCACCTCAGAGTTTGCATAAAATAATTCATGCCATTTGCCTGCTCAGAATATATATAGCCAATTATGGCTTCTATACCATCTTCCTTCCTAAGCCATGAGCCCACTTCAACCCCAGAAGACTTTAATACCTAAAGAAACTTCAGTATATCTAAGCTCCTTCTGACACACTCAGGAGCAGAGTTGCTGCTGTCGCCACTATAACGAATACTAATACTCCTATCACCACTATTATCATGACCATCATAACCACAACCATTAGATGAGAGTGAAACCATCCAACAGTAAATCATAATCCTAAAGCCTGTCTGGATCTTGGCCAATCAGAATGGTATGTCTTCCTTTCTTGCTTTGGGTGTTAAACAGAAGAAGGTGAGCAAAAGGGAGACAGAATTTTCCCTTTAGTTATATCCATATCTATAGATCTATGTTTATATTACTGAAAGTATATTAGGGAGAATTTCAAGAATTGAGAAAGGAACTTTAAAGACCCAAGAGATTCTAGGGCTTCAGAAATTCAAGCTGGGATTCAATATCTCCAGGATTTTCTCTCTTGCCCTCTCATGTTTGCTTACTTCTGCTTGGCTTCATTCTCTCCTTTGACAGATGGGCTTTTTCCACTGATAGAAAACCTATCTGCCAGCAGCTTGGGCTTATATCATCCCAGTCATTTTTTCCAAAAGAGGGTATATATACTCAGCTTTATTTTGAAAATTTCCAGGGAAAATTTTCTGTGTGACTTGTTATGTACTTATCCCTGGACCAATCATTACGATCAAAAGGATGGCTTACTTTGGAGTGGACACCCTATATTGCATGTCCACTCTTAGGCCAAGCAGTGAAGTCCTGTGATTGGCAGCTCCACAAAAACCACATAGGAGGCATGGGCGGGGGGTAGGGGTGATGATGCCCTTCTCCTGAAGGAAGGGAAAGAAAACAAATGCTTAGGATGTCCACAAAAATAGATAAAAAATAGATAGATAGGCAGGTAGGTAGATACATAGGTGATAGAGAGAGCGAGCATGCTGGTTAATTGGCTAACTATATAGCTGACAAACAGAGGTGTTAGTACTCATTATAGGGTTTAATATTCGTTCTCTTTTTTAAGATTTATTTTTGCTGTTTCTCCTATTCATTTTTTCAAATATATTGTAAAAAAATTGTTGTCATAAACCAGATAAATAGAAAAACCTGTTTACACCTTAATTAGAACTCATAACGCCCAGGAGTAATTAGGAAAGAGCAGACATTTTCGTAATATTAGACTTCCTGTCCAAGTGCACAGCATAGTTTTATAGCTTTTCACTCATTCAATCTTTTTTTCAATATCCCAAAAAGTTTCTGTAGGTCTTTTATGTAATATAAGTGAGAGGTTATTCACATAATAGCTAGCACCAAAACAGTCTTTGATCAGAAAAGTACCTTAATAAGGTAGAGGTAGGGCCTCCACGCAGTGTTGTTCAGTCTATGCACTGCACAACTCTTGGTGCACCATTTACATGGACTACAGTGTAAGCAAGTCCTCTGGAGTTGTGCACTGAAGCCACTCTGGAAGGAAGATGAAACTGTTCACAGGAGCCAAAGCAATGAGAGAGAGAGGCTAAGTTTCTCGGTATGAGAACATCAGAAATGTTTGCTTTGTCTCTTAAATGAGAACAGAAGAGAAAAAATAATCAGAAAGATGGTAAGGCCAGATGAGAAGCTTGAGTGATGGTGAAAGGATGAGTGGCACTTGGGCGAAGTGGCCAGTGAGGAAAACCTTGGTGGGATGAACAAGAGACTTTTTAGAACAAGAATGTTTTACAATTAATTTTCAGTTATTTGAAATCATCAGTAAAATTTCTGCTACTTGGTACAGTTTTTTATTCAAGGTTAATTTTGGATGGAAAGGGGAACAGAAAGCATAGGTTACAACCCAGCTTATGTCAAGCTGAGATAAAGGAATATACACAATCATGTAGAGAATAGAACAAAAATTCAGGGCCTGGGAAAGAGGGTTTGAGCCAATTATGTCTGAAACTCAGGATTCCAGGGTAGGGGACCCTACTGACACCTAAATTGAATTTATAACAACTTTATACCACTCTTAGGAGGATTCTATAAATTACTTTGTGGTGTTTTTTTTCTTGCCCTTTTAAATGGGACCTTATTTTCTATAATATTTTTCTGCTAGTTCTAACAGATTACAGATGCCTATCGCTCCATCTATCTCTCTTTCATTCTCTCACTCTCTACATATTTATATATCTCACACATGAATATATAAGCATATATGAAATATAAATGAAACACATATGTACACACATAAAATAAAGAATATAAAAAAGATATATTGGGACTTTCGTGCCTTTTTTTTTCCCCCTCCTGATGGACTGGCTTTTATCTGATATGATTTCCCTTTAGATCAAATAATTTATTTTAGCATTTCTTGTAGTTTAAGTCAACTGTCAACAAATCCTCTTATTTTTTATTTGAAAATGTCTTTATTTTGTTTTTCTTTATATTGTCATTTTATTTTATTTTTTGATACAGGGTCTCACTCTGTTGCCCAGGCTTGAGTGCAGTGGTGTGATCTTGGCTCACTGCAATTGCTGCCTCCTGAATTTAAGTGTTTCTCCTGCCTCAGCCTCCCCAGTAACTGGTATTACAGGCATGCATCACCACACTTGGCTAATTATTGTATTTTAGTAGAGATGGGGTTTCACCACGTTGGCCAGGCTGGACTCCAACTCCTGGCCTCAAGTGATCCACCTGCCTCAGCCTCACAAAGTGTTGGGATTACAGGTGTGAGCCATCATGCTCAGCCTTGTTTTACTTTTTGAAGAGATATTTTGGTGTATTCTAGGTTGCTTTTAATTTCTTTTTGTACTTTATTAATTTATTGTTGAGACAGAGTCTCACTCTGTCGCCCAGGCTGGAATGGAGTGGCAAGATCTCAGATCACTGCAACCTCCACTTAGCAGTTTCAAGCATTTCTCCTGCCTCAGCCTCCCAAGCAGCTGGGACTACAGGCCTGTGCGACCACTCCCAGCAAATTTTTGTATTTTTAGTAGAGATGATGTTTTGCCATGTTGGCCAGGCTGGTCTCGAACTCCTGACCTCAGGTGATCCACCCACCTTGGCCTCCCAAAGTGCTGTGGTTACACGTGTAAGCTGCCACACCCAGTCTCTTTCTGCACTTTAGAGATGTTGTAGTTTGACTATAATATACATATGCGTGTTTTCTTTGTGTTTGTCTTGCCTGTGGTTGGCTAAGCTTCTTGATATAAGTTGTTATCTTTCAAAATTTTTGAAAAATCGTTAGAAATTCTTACAGCCCCTCATCTATCATTCTTGGGCTCCAATTGTATGTTTTAGAGCATTGACATTGTTCCAAAGGTCTTGGATATTATAGTCTTTATTTTAATTGTTTTTGTCCTTTTTGTGTTTTAATTTGGTAATGTCTGTTATCTATTGACCCAAATGTCTTCAAGTTCAGTGATCTTTTCTTTGGCCTTTTCAGGAATCCTTGACATTATTATTGTATCAAGACTGCTGTTAAGCCCATGGAATGAATTCTTTGATATCATATTTTTTATTTCTAGTGTTTCATTTGACTTTCTTAAAAATTTTTTTCATTTCTCTGCTGAAATCTCCAGTTCATATGTTGTCAATTTCTTCATTTTATAGATAATTATACAAACACAGGCATCTTGTATCTTATATCTTGTATGTATGTAAGAATCTAATCTGTGTCTCAAAGGCGGCTCTGGGTTTTTTGTTTTTGTTTTTTTGAATTTTTCAAGACTTGTTTTGTGGTCTAACATATGCTCTATCATTAAGAATGGTCCAAGTCAGGCACAGTGGCTCACGTCTACAATTCCAGCGCTTTGGGAGATTGAAGCAGGAGGATCACTTAAGCCCAGGAGTTTGAGACTAGCCCAGGCAACAAAGTGAGACCCTATGTCTACAAAAATAAAACAATGGATGTGGTGTCATGTACCTGTAGTCCCAGCTGCTTGGGAGACTGAAGTGGAAAGATGGTTTGAGCCTGGGAGACTGAGACTATAGTGAGCTAGATTGTGCCACTGCATTCCAGATTGGGCAACAGAGCAAGACCCTGTGTCAAAATAAAATAAAATGGCCTATGTGCTGCGGAGAAGAATGTGTATTCTGTATCCATTGGATGAAATGGTCTGTAAATATATATTAGGTTCATTTGTTCTATAGGGCTGATTAAGTCCTATGTTTTTTGGTTGACTTTTCTGTCTGGATGATCTACCCAATGCTGAAACTAAGGTGTTGAAGTCTCCAACTATTATTATATTGGAATGTACCTCTCTCTTTTGCTCTCATAAGATTTTCTTTATATATCTGGATGCTACAGTATTGAGTACATATATTTACAGTTGTTATATTCGCTTGGTGAATTGACCCCTTTATCATATATAATGACCTTGTCTCTTCTTACAACTTTTGTCTTAAAACCTATTTTGTTTATCCTCCTCTTTTTTTTGGTTTCTGCTGGCATGGAATATCTTTTTCTATTCCTTCATTTTCGTCTATGTGTGTCTTAATAGGTGAAGCATGTTTCTTATAGGCAACAGATCATTGGGTCTTTTTTTTTTTTTAACCATTTAGCCTCTGTATGTCTTTTGATTGGAGAATTTAGTCCATTTATAGTCAACGTTATTATTGATAAGAAAGGACTTGCTCCTGATATTTTGTTATTTGCTTTCTGGTTTTCTTTTCCTCCCCTCCTTCCTTTCTTCCCTCCCTCCGCCCCCTCCCTCCCTCCTTCCCTCCCTCCCTGCCCTCCCTCCCTTCCTTCCTTCCATCCTTCCTTCCTTCCTTCCTTCCTCCTGTCTGTGAAAGTGGTTTTCTCTGGTGGCATGTTTTAATTTCTTGTTTTTTATTTTTTGTATACCTGTTGCAGTCTTTTTTTCAATTTGAAGTTGGTATTATTTATTAACTAATCAAATTACAAACATAAGCATGACAGTCACTTTAACTCTTCTTTCTAATAAGCTTGTTGATCTTGTCTTCTCTGTGGTCAGTATCTCCACCTTCTACAAAATGAGTGGTTTTTTTTCTTCATTCCAGCTTATGGAGAGTATAATTTGAAAGGCCACAGAAAGTTATTTGCTTCTTGAAAGCATTTTCCAATAGTATCAATCTCATAAACCACATCCTTCATGCAGATGATGCCATATTTAAGAAAATATCAAGCAATCAAAGTGTTATCTGTCAAGACAGCTTACTTCTTATTGAATTTGCCATAACCATACTTGCAGATTGCTGACATCTACTGATTTCATTATTGTTCACTTACTGACTTCTGGTTTGGGCACCCCCATATAATATATGGTCCTATAATCCTCAGCATGTTAACTGAAGCCTTATTGAGCTTAACAAAGCTTCCGTTGAAAATCTGAAGAAGATGAAGAAACTGCAGTGCTTTTCAGACCTTTGGGCTCACACCATTGATATCTCTAATCCTGCTAACAAATGCCAATTTCCGCTCTGCAGAAACATAGAAGTTGCTGGCTTTTCTTGTCATCCTGGCCATTCAAATCTCAGTTCTGTACATTTGCCTATATTCCCTGTGATAGTGCTTAGCTTTTTCATAGATGAGCTTCCTCCTTGCCTTTCAGTGCATTTTTTGGGCAAACCTCTTTCTCAGGTGCTTGATCTTCAGCTCTGCAAAATTCCTTCACTTTTTTTTGAGGGGATTCTAACACAGCAGGAACCTTCTTCTTCTCTTTGACACCCTCCACGGTTCCAGCTGGAAAAGATTAAGTTGGCTTGTTGTAGGTTTTTTATTTGAGGTTGCCATGAGGCTTACAAACAACATCTTGTACCCCATTATTTTACACTAGGTGACAAGTTAGCTCTGATTGCAAAAACAAACTAACAAGCAAAGAGAAAACTAATAAAAGCTCTACACTTTAACTTCATCCTCCCCGCTTTTTAAATTTTTGTTGTTTTTATTTATATCTTATTATATTGTCTATGTCTTAAAAAGTTGTTGTAGTTATTATTTTTAACAGGTCATCCTGTAGTCTTTCTACCGAAGCCATGAGTAGTTTCTACACCACAATTACAGTGTTAGAATATTCTGTGTTATTTTGTGTATGTACTATTACCAGTGAATTTTGTTTCTTCAGATAATTTCTTATTGCTCATTGACATCATTTTCTTTCAGACTGAAGAACTCTCTTTAGCATTTCCTGTTGGAGGGGCCTGGTGTTGATGAAATTCCTCAGCTTTTGTTTGTCTGGGAAGTCTATTTCTCCTCCGTGTTTGAAGGATATGTTCACTAGATATACTATTCTAGGATAACATTTTTTTTCCTTCATCACTTTAAATGTGTCATGCCACTCTCTTCTGGCCTGCAAGATTTCCACTGAGAAGTCTGCTGCCAGATACATTGAAGCTCCTTTATATGTTACTTGTTTCTTTTCTCTTTTGAGATGCTTTTAAGATACTTTCTTTCTCCTTGACCTTTGAGAGCTTGATTATTAAATGTCTTCAGTTAGTCTTATTTGGGTTAAATCTGTTTGGTGTTCTATAACCTTCTTGTGCTTGAATATTGATATCTTTCTCTAGGTTTGGAAAGTTCTTTAGTATCTCTTTGAATAAACTTTCTACCCCAATCTCTCTCTACTTCCTCTTTAAGGACAATAACTCTTAGATTTGCCCTGCTGAGGCTGTTTTCTACATCTTGCAGGTGTGCTTCATTCCTTTTTATTTTTTTCTTCTCTCCCTGTGTATTTTCAAATAGCCTATATATAAGCTTACCAATTCTTTCTTCTGCTTGATCCATTCTGCTTCAGAGACTGATTCACTTTTCAGTTTGTTAATTCAGTTTTTCACCTTCAAAATTTCTGCTTGATTTTTAAAAATTATTTCAATCTTTTTTGTCACATTTATCTGATAGGATTCTGAATTCCCTCTCTGTGTTATCTTGAATTTCATTGTACTTACTCAAAAAGGCTATTTTGAATTCTCTGTCTGAAAGGTCACATACCTCTGTCATTCCAGAATTGGTCACTGATGCCTTATTCAGTTTGTTTGGTGAGGTCATGTTTTCTTGGACCGTCCTCATGCTTGTGGATGTTCAATGTCTGAGCACTGAAGAGTTAGATATTTATTCTAATCTTCATAGTCTGGGCTTGTTGGCACCCACCCTTCTTGAGAAAGCTTTCCAAGTATTTGAAGGAAATTGAGTGCTGTGATCTAAGTCTTTGGCCACTGCAGCCCTGTGTGCATTAGGGGGCACCCAAGCCCAGTAACACTGTGACTCTTACAGACTCATAGGGGTACCACTTTGGTGGTCCTGGGTAATATTTGAGAAAATTCCCTGGATTACCAGTCAAAGTCTTTTGTTCTCTTTTCTTCCCCCAAACAAATGGAATCTCTCTGTGTGTGCTGAGCTACCTGGAGTTAGGGATGGAGTGACACAAGCACTGTGGCACCACCACTGGGGCTGCGCTGGGTTATACTGGAAGCCAGCATGGTACTGGGCCTTGCCTGAGGCCTGTGGCAACCACTGCCTGGCTACTGCTCTTTATTTCAGGACCAAGGGCTCTTTATTCAGCAAGTGAAGAACCCAGCCGGGACTGGGTCTTTCCCTTCAGAGCAGCAGGTTCCCTCTGGGCCAGGGTGGATCTGAATATGTTGTGGAGGAGCTAACGCCTGGAATGGGGGCCTCAGGACTCTTCTTGGTGCTTTATTTTACAGTGGCTGAGCTGGTATCCAAGTTGTAGAACAAAGTCCTCTTCACTCTCTTCTTTCTTTTCCTCAAGCAGAAGGAGTCTCTGCCAGAGCTGAGAGCTGTGCTTCCTGGAATTAGGGGATGGAAATGATGCATGCATGCCCTTAGCTGCCCCAGCTTATGTCTCACTGGGTCACATGCACCCCAAGTCCACTGGCTCCAGGCCGGGCACAGCACCAGGACTTGCTCAAGAATTGCAGTCCTGATGGCCTAGACTGCCTTTCAGGTTTATTGAAGACCCTAGAGCACTTTACCAGGTATTGGTGGCTAGCAATCCTGACTGCTGGGATAGATGATTTCCTCTGGCTAGGACTGGTCTATCTGCTCCCTCTGGAGCACCAGCTAAATTCCCCTGTGTTGCTTTCTGCTGTGACAGGCAGCACTGAGTTCCAATGCAAGGTACAACACTCACTCCCCCTCTCCCCTCACCTAAGCACACAGTCTCTCTTTTCCAAGTGGCACTGCCGAGGGATGGGGGAGTAGTGGAGTTGGCAATTCAAGACTGTCTTTCCTACCCTCTTCACTGCTTCTTTCCTTGATAAGATATTAATCGTGCATTTGATTTTTGGTACTTATGAAGGTGGTTTCTTGTGTGAATAGTTGTTCAATTTGGTTTTCCTGTGGCAGGTATGGAGTGGGAAATGCTGGAAGGTTCTACTTGGCCATCTTGCTCCAAGAGGCCTCTCTGGTTGTATTAGTTGAAGATGATAACCCACCTGCTATGCGTGAGAAAGGGTAGCATTTATGCCCAAAGACATTCAGTTGTATTGCCACAAGTGCAGAAAAAGTGCTTAAACTCAACTATAAAGGAAACCATGTTATTTTCAAGTAAGGAAAATAAAGTCTTCTTTCTTTTATCAGTCGTTTTCACCATGAGAGAATAGAGACATTTTGGTGTAGTGTGTAAGTGGATACAGTTTGGATTCAGGCAAACTGGAGGTAAATTTCTGGCTTTGCCACTTTGAAGCTCTGTAGTCTTGAACAAGTTATATGTTTCTCTGAATTCCAGCTTCTTATCTGTAAAATGTGGATAATTATAAAAATATCTCCCCCATAGGGTTTCTGTGAGGTTTAAATGGGATAATATCCAGACAATGCAGTAGTCAGCAGAGAGTGGCCTTTCAGTTAATGCTAGCTATTTTCTTTCCCTCACACCCTGCCTCATCTTCGCACTCTTTTCTCCAGGGTGAAACTCAGAAGAATAGGGAATCAGTTTTGTCTTGATCACTGATGTATCTCAATCACTCAGTAAATATTTGTTGAAAGAATAAATTAACAAATATCTTCTCTGAGTAAAGCAATTCAAAAAGCTGGGCTCTCCAGGGATCAGACTTGTTTTAAATCATACCTTCATTTTTTTTTAAATTTTTATTTATTTATTTTTGTAGAGACAGGGTCTTAACTATGTTGGCCAGGCTGGTCTTCAACTCTTGGCCTCAAGCAATCCTCCTGCCTTGGCCTGCCAAATTGCTGGAATTACGGATGTGAGCCACCACATATAGCCAAACAATATTTTCAGAAGCCATGCAGAAAAGGGAGTGTGTTACCAAATCCATCAGCCCTCAAAAGACTCTAAAATGATTGATAGTGAAATTCCTGGTTCATACATAGGCATTTCAAAGAAATTTTTCAAGGTTAACGATGGAAGCAAAGAAGAGGCAAATTAATTTGACTGACACAAAGAAGTAGTACTTCTTCTTCTTTTTTTTTTTTTTTTTTTTAACATTTCCCTCATGAGAATCACCGTAAGTCTTGCCTGAAGATATTGAACCAACGTGCTGCTTTAGCTAAAAATAGAAAGGGAAGATCATCAAGAAGATCAACGAAATGTACATATAGTTTATCTTCGGCTATGACAAGGCTCACCTTTGCCTGAAAAGTAAGTCTAATTCTATGATAACCAGTGCTAAAGAATCAGGAGATGCAATTTCTTGATCCCAGCAACATAAAATAGGAGTATGCCTCTTTGTCCTCTTTGTTTCCTAAGGGATTCGAAGAAGCATTTAAGGGAATGTAAAGTATGTGCTCACCGGTAAAGAGTTAGTCATTTTATAATATGCTTAAAAATCACTTTATTTTTAGAATGTTCCCTTTTGTCATTGACATCTTAATGTACTGTAATTTAAAATTTTTGCATGTTGAATGAGCAGAGCACAAGCACTTCACAACAGTGAGAATAATTGCTACTTAAATATGCCGTAAATCAATATATAATGCAAGTATACACAATAATGGTGCAGAACATGTACCCTACTTTAATAGTAATAAAAAATAGTTTAAAAGGGGGGTAGGATGCTAAATGGAATGCTCATTTTATTCTCACAGAAAAGGGCCAGAACAAAAAGAAAAAAGGAATACCCATTTTAGATATATTCTCTAGTTCTTTATTCATTAACTATTTGTTAATGTGATACTCTAAACAGTAAAATCCATGATTTTAGTGTGTGTGTATAAACCTGAAACTTACTTTTAGACAATCTCAGGGAGGATATAATTTCATGTGTATAGCAGGAACCAAAATGTTCAAGGAAAACTAAACTCTATTGTTTCTAAATTTAAAACCTTTGCATGTCTTTAAAAACAATTTTGTGCACAGCGGAACTCTCAGATATAATAGGAGTATAAATGCTAAAATACTGCACGTAAAACTTTTGTTTGTTTGTTTGTTTGTTTGTGATGGAGTCTCACTCTGTTACCCAGTCTAGAGGGCAATCTCGGCTCACTGCAACCTCTGTCTCCCAGGTACAAGAGATTCTCCTGCCTCAGCCTCCTGAGTAGCTGGGACTGCAGGTATGCACCACCATGCCCGACTAATTTTTGTATTTTTAGTAGAGATGGGATTTCACCATGTGGTCCAGGCTGGTCTCAAACTCCTGACCTCAGGCGATTCACCCTCCTTAGCCTCCCAAAGTGCTGGGATTATAGGCATGAGCCATGGCGCCTGGCCATAACTTTTCCTAGAACTTGATTAGAACAGGAAACTTCCATAACTTTGAAGGAAGATGTGTACAGAGTGTTAGAGGAGGTAATTTTCCTTAATTGCTAAGTCCAAAGTTTACTAGCTTATAGGTAAAGTTTAGAAATTTTTAAATATAAATCCACATTTTCTCAGGATAGACTTTCTTCTCCTGTCATTCTTCTGGAGCCTGGCATACTATACACTGTGACAAGATCAACAGACAGAGGCTCTCTTCACATAAATAATGTAAAAGGGGTTAATCAAGATAATGGAAAATCTTGATTATTTTGCAGATAATCTCTGAGGGCACCCAATACTGAGTTTTCTCTGGCCTCCACCCAGCACTTCTGGTCCTGCTCAATGATGTCACGCAGGCCTCTTCATTTTTCTGCTGTCATGAATGGTCTGTTTCCCTTCATGCTAACAAAATAGCTGCCTCAGCTCCAGACATCACATCCTTAAACAACACAGTCAAAAAGCAAGCAAGAAGAAGGTCTGAGAGCTTCTCCTCACGTATCACTCTTTTTTTCAGGAGGAAAATGTTTTCCAGAAGTTCCCCCAGCTGACTTCTGTTTTCTCTTATGTCTCAATGACTACCACTATTTTACCTACTTTCCCTAACCCAATCACAACAAAACAGATGAATATATCCATTGAATTAAAACACACAATTTGTCCCCTGGGGCTAAAGAGGGGTCAACTTTCCCTGAGTACATTGTTACCAAATCTTTGAATAAAATTGGATTCTATTAGCAAGGAGTAAGAGTAAGATGATTGTTTGGTCTGAAACCAATAATGCCTACCACACCACACAGACTGGTATATACATCTGAATGTCAGTGGATTCATTTACACTGAGAAATATTATTGCCAAACAAGCTGGGCACTTGAGTTCTTTGGCCAACATATTCTTTTCTCATTAAAAATTTTCAAGAGAAGTGCTATGATTTGAATGTGCGCCTCCAAAAAGCATGTGTTGGAAACTTAATCTCCAATGCAACAGTATTGGTAGGTGGGCCCTAATGGGAAGAGTTTAGGTCAAGAGGACTCCACCCTTATGAGGGGGATTAACGTCAATTATGAAAGGGCTTGAGGCTGCAAGTTCAAGCTGTTGCTCTCTCTTGCTCTCCTTCTTCTCTCTCTCCCCTCTGCCTCTTTCTGCCTCCCCTCTTTCTCCCTCTCACCCTCTTGCCTTCCGCCTTGGGATGATGCGAAGTCCCTTGCCAGATCCTGGCACCTTAATACTGGACTTCTTAGCTTCCAGAACTGTGAGAAATAAATTTCTTTCATTCACAAGTTATCCAGTCTGTAGTCTTCTGTTAGAGCAACACAGAACAGACTAAGACAGGAAGTTAAATTATAATAAGAAAGCTGCGAGGTGAGGGAGGAATGAGACCCAGAGAAGTAGTTCTCTGTGCTCAGGTTGTCTCCTTTGCCTGCAGTGCTTTTCCCTTTTTTTAACTCCCACATGTCCTTGAAAATTCAGCTTAAGCATGTCCACCCCTATAAAGCTTTCTTTATTACTCCCTCTCTCCACACCTGCACTTCCCCACCCTTAGCTGAGTTACTTGCCTCTCTTCTGTATTACCATGGCATACTGTGCATAACTATCATTACACCTACTCTATCGTATTGCAGTCACTTGTAAGTCCTCTTGACTAAATATGAGTTCTTTAGAAGCAGCAAACTTGTATTTGTAGTCTCAGTGGTGAGCACAGGGCTCCATATATAGATATCAAAGGTTAGATATTTGTGGTAGAAAGAATAATGAGCCCCTCCCAAAGATGTCTACATCTTAATCCTTGAAACCTGTTGTGATGGTTAGTTATAGGTGTCAAATTGGAGGGTGTTTCTAGATGAGATTAACATTTAAATCATTGAACATACAGTAAAGCAGATTGCCCTCTATGATGAGAGTGGGCCTTATCCAATCAGTTGAAGGCCTGCATAGAACAAAAAGACTGGCTTCTCTAACCAAAAGGGAATTTTTCAGCAGACTGCTTTGGATGTCATCGGTACCACTGGCTTTCCTGATTGTCTGCCTTCTGGCCTTTGGACTGAAATTACACCATTGGCTTTCCTGGGTCTACAGCCTGCTTGCTCACACACTGCAGATTTTGGACTTGCCAACCTCCATAATCACGTCAACCAATTCCTTAGAGTTTCTCTTTCTTCTCTCCTCTCCCCCTCCAACACCCCCCATACCCCCATATATATCCTATTGGTTCTGTTTCTCTGAAGAACCATGAGCATCTATTAAGTGTATTATCTACATGGCAAAAGGGAGTCTGTAGGCATGATTATCTTAAGGGTCTTGAGGTGGGAGATCATCTGGGATTATCAAGTAATCACAAAGATCCTTATAAGGTGGAAGCAGAAGTGTCAGAGTCAGAGAAGAAGTCTGATGGCAGAAGCAGAGGTCCAACTATGCAATTGCTGGCTGGGGATTACAAATCAAGCATAGTATTTAGAAGCTGGAAAAGCAAGGAAACAGAAAGAACTTCCAAAAGAATGCAGCCCTGTCGACCTCTTAATTTTAGCCCAGTAAAACACATTTTGGATTTCTGACTTCCAAACTATAAGAAATTCATGTTGTTTAAGGTAGTGTATGGTGATTTTTTAAAGCAGTAGTGGAAAACTAATAAAGTGTTCAATAAATATTTATTAATTGACAAAATGACTTAAGTGTTTAATCTATCAAGGTATTATAATAATAGCATCATTTATCTATTGCTTGCTATGTACTAGACATTTTTAGACATTCAGTCTTGATCCTCAAAACTGAACCTTTCATCAAGTTATAATTATACCCATTTACAGATGAGCAAACTAAAACACAGATAGATAAGATAATTTTATGAAAGTACCATGCCAATAAATGTTATAGCAGGTATAGTAAACCAAGGAAAATTCTTTTTTTCTTTTTTCATTATCCAGAAAGATCTTGGAAAGACACATCCTTCTAAATCCCAGTGCGCCCAGGATATCCTAAGACCTATGACATGCAGCTCTGTAATACAATAGACGACTAGCCAATGGGAGCACCAAAATACGGCTTGAAAGCCCGTTAGCCTCTTTCAAACTTCCTTTAGCACCCCTAAAGTAACCCAAGTAACAACAAGACTGAAATAAAAACAGTGTGCTTATTTGCAAATGCAGTTTCAAGACAAGCTGCTAGCTCCTCATGGTGTGGGTATTACCTCCCATAAGTCCCTCCCACAGGAAATTCTGGAGCTGCCCAACAGGACAGTCTTTGTCAGGCTCCCACTCTCCATTGACGGAGACAAACTAAATATCGGGGATAAGGCTCATCCTTTTTGTCATATTTTTGTATGTTTATTAATTCCTATCTTTTGAAAATATTAATGCAATCAATTAGACCATAGCCATGGCCTCCTCAGGCAATAAGACAGTCTTTTCAAGATTCTTTTGCATATGTATAAATGCACCAATTTCTTAAACATTTCATAAACTTATAACCATCTGACAATCCTACTTCTATTTATGAGCTTCACTACACGACCACCCTAATGTATTACCTACACACAAATTACATAAATATCTGAATATTTACTTAGAAAATCTTTTTAATGAGCAAAGATTTACTATAAAGTAATTGCATTATAAAATCCCAATTGAAATAATCATAAACTGTAAAAACTCTGCTCAAAATGTAAGTAGATGCAACCACAGGTTTATTTTGAGTAATCTGTCTTGGTGTAATAAGTCCACTGAGAAGTATTTAACAAAATAATAATGATCACTTTTTTATGCCTATGGATAAAATAGAAAGGTCTGTTTCCCTTATTTACTTTTAATAAAAGAAGAGTCTTTTTTTTTTAAATTTCAGAGACTGTTTAAATTGCTTTACAGATGACGTTTGAAAGAATTGGCTGAATGTAATTATTTGCCTAATTGAAGGGTGCTTTTTTAGAACATAATAATTAGAAAAGTTTATGGTTAGAACATTTCTAATATGGATAATTTAGTTTGTCTGTATAAAACCAGCGTGGGTGGTCTTATCACCACTACCACTGAATTCACAGGCAGAGCATACTTTTAAAACTTGGGAACCCTACATTTGCCAACCACACAGAGTTTGCTTACTGTACACATATGAACTATGGGTATCTTTACCAGTCTTTTTGTTAAATATATTAATTAACTTGCTTAAAAATGTTCAAAAGTAAAACAATAAGGAAATCTGTAATAAACAATAGTTCCTTTCGTAGTATCTGCTGATTTCTAACCACAAGCATAATTTACAGCCGCAAATTTTTTTGGAAGAAATTAATACAGTAACAATTTCTTTTAAATGCTTGTTTGTAATAAATGTTACCTCTAGGTGGGGCACAGTGGCTTACACCTGTAATCCCAGCACTTTGGGAGGCCGAGGAGGTAGATTACCTGAGGTCAGGAGTTCAAAACCAGCCTGGCCAACATGGTGAAACTCTATCTCTATTAAAAATACAAAATTAGCCAGGAGTGGTGGTGTATACCTGTAATCCCAGCTACTGAGGAGGTTGAGGCAGGAGAATCACTTGAACCTGGGAGGCAGAGGTTGCAGTGAGCTGAGATCATGCCATTGCACTCCAACCTGGGTGACAAGAGCAAAACTCTGTCTCAAAAAAAAAAAAAAAAAAAAAGAAAAGTTACTTTCAAAAACTACAGCATGTAAAGTTTCAAAAATAATAAATGAAAGCCAAAATCCTTTTGATGAACTTTCATCTTTTCTCTGTCAAACCAGTCTTCAATCTTGACTCCTCATTTTCCCTGGCTATGTACCCGCTTTTATCAAAAATTCACTGGAGGTCAGGATGTAGTCCTAGCTACCTGGGCGACTGAGGCAGGAGGATCACCTGTACCCAGGAGTTCAAAGCCAGCTTGGGCAACAGAGTGAGATTCTGTCTCTAAAAAATAATAATAATCACAAAATGAAATCATTCACTGGGTTCTACAAATTCTCTCTCTTAGTATAGCCATGAACGTATCTCCTTCTTTATTATAACTCTCTTAATTCTGGTCACCATCATCTCTTGGCTTGGTTTATGATAACAGTCTTCTAAATGGTTTATAAGTTTCTTTGCTTCTAACCTCCACTACCAACTTCCCACGTTGGTATAATTTCATGCTTTAAAATTCCAACAGACCACCTATGCTTTGTAAAATGAAAATCAAATCATGCCACTCTGCTACTCTGCTGCTTAAATCCGTCAACACTTCTTCTTGCTCTCAGAACCAATTTTAAACTTCAAATGTTGAGACATGAAGAAATCCTAGGTGATTTAGACTTTGTTTAGGTCTCCAAATGTATGATCACTTAACAATACAAACCCAAAGGGCAAGGACCATGACTTAAAAAAAAAACCACTTATATTCTCATTGCCAGTTCAGTGTCTGAAAGATGCTACGTACTCAATAAATATTTGTTAAGTATTTTCTGACCTAGTTCTATAGTGTAAAAAATATACTCTCAATCTATTAAAGCTTACATGAAATGGACAGGCTTCCCAAATTCTCCATCAGCTCTCTGAGATTCGTCTTTGTGCTTGTTTCCTAGACCTTCACTAGTATTCACTTTCTGGCACTGTGGCAATAGTGCTTTCTTGATTTATGAAACTCTATGACATTAGGCCATAGCCAAGGGCTACATCCAAGAGTACTGCCTGGTGGAGCATCTCAGCAGCTGAAAACCAACTCTCTTTAAATTGCATGAGTAGAGTGCATATAACTTATTTTAGGCACTAAAATGCAATTTTCTATTCTGAGATTTAAAAAATGGTATTTTAAATGTACATGTGAACCCCCAGAAAGTTATTTTCACATTTAGCATCTGCGTAAATAGACAAACAAATCCTATTAAATCAGAGAGGTTTTTAAATTTTAAGGCAAGCTTTCCTAGTGATTTTGGTCTTAGCTCTAACCACTTAGTATAGTTAAACATTCAGATGTTTTCTGAATCTCTCTCACTAACCATTCTCCTTTTCCTGCCTCTGAGTAGTTCCATAAAAATAGACATTATGAAGCCAGACGCAGTACCTTATGCCTGTAATCTCAGCACTTTGGGAGCCTGAGGCAGGTGGATCACGAGGTCAGGAGTTAGAGACCAGCCTGACCAACATGGTGAAACACCATCTCTATTAAAAATACAAAAATTAGGTGGGTGTGGTGGCACGTACCTGTAATACCAGCTACTCAGGAGGCTGAGGCAGGATAATTGCTTGAACCCAGGAGGTGGAGGTTGTAGTGAGCTGAGATCATGCCACTGCACTCCAGCCTGGGCAACAGAATGAGATTCTATCTCAAAAATATACATATATATTATGAATTTGATAGCCAATTTAATCATGAAAAGAATATCATTACTTAACATTGGGATTCACTGGATGAGAGGTGGCATTTAACATAATTTAAATGATGAGATAAACAAGCCATTAATGAGAATGGAGAGATTATATTCTTAGCATCTTTAGTTATTACTTTTTAAATAATTCATATGCTCACCCATACTTCCATCCATCTATTCATTTAATTATTTCCTGAGAATCTACTATGTGCCAGGTTCTGTTCAAGGTAGTGGGGATACAGCATCTCTTATATAGCAGGTGAGCTCTGTCCCCTGATGAAGTTTATATTCCCTGAGCAGAGACAAACATGAAACAAGGAGGCAAAGTTTAGAATAATATAGCTTCAGAAATTGCTAACTACTCTAAAATATCTAAAATGTGGCAATGGGACAAAGTGACGGGGGAGAGATGCCAACTTTGGTTAGGGTGAGTCAATAAAGGATTTCAGTGTTGCAATTTTAACAGTGAGGCGGAGCCGCAGGAAGATCTGGAGGAACAGTGACCTAGACAAGGTAGAGAAACACAAGAGCCCTGATATGGAAATAACACACATATTCTAGAAAAATAAAGAGCAGTGTGGAATATCATAACATAATAACTGCGCCTGGACAAGAGATAATGATGGCTTGAACTAGGGTTTTAATGTTGAGGGTGGTAAGTGGTTGAGTTGGGTATATATTTTGGAGCTCCAACTAAAAGACTTGTATGGCATGTGGGAGTATGAAGAAAAGAGCCACTCCTAGGTTTTTGACTTAAATAGTTGGGTGGATGGTGGTACTGTTTACTGAGATGGAGACTATCAGGGGGAGTTCTCTTTAGAATTTGTTATTTTTTCCATTTGTAATCTGATAAATATATAATACATCCAAGAGGAGATATCAAGTAGAAAGTAGAATATTTGAGTATGGAACTCAAGATAGGCTAGAAGTGTCACTTTCATCAAATACTTCCCTGCTACAGGCTATTTTCTTCTGTATTAACTCAAAATCCATGAGAACTGCAGCCAGCCACATCAATATGATATAGCTACAAGGCCTAAGAATTGAGACCACCTGTGTCAACATGACTTAGTTAACTGCTCCAGGAAAATTTGTCCAAAGAATAAGACCATAAACCAGTAAATAACTTTGCTGTTTGCTTCAGGAAATTCCTGCAAATCAGATCATCTGAGAGAAGTCTGCTTACCTGGATAAAGATCCATTATCAAACCATGGTTTATATATCACGAGTCACTTCAGGAGTCTCACTTCACTATGCCTACCAACCCTAAATTATTATTTCACAAACTTGCCCAATCCCAATCTGTTCCCCCGCTTTGTTTATTATTATTGTTATTTTATTTTAATTTTTTTAGAGATGGGGTCTCACTCTGTCACCCAGGCTGGAATGCAGTGGCACATTCATAACTCACTGCAGCCTCAAACGCCTGGGCTCAAGCAATCCTCCCACCTCAGCCTCCTAAGTAGCTGGGTTTATAGGCATAGGCCAGTATACCCAGCTAACTAACAACAATTTTTGTTGGGGCAGGTAGACAGGTTCTCATTTTGTTGCCCAGGCTGGTCTTGGACTCCTGGCTTCAAGAGGTCCTCCCACTTTGGCATTCCAAAGTGGTGGGATTGTAGGCATGAGTAGTCCCCATTTTGAAGCATCTCCTATAAGACCCTTGAGCCTAGATCCCCCAAATCCTATACAATTCTCTGATTCCTCTCCTTGATTCTGTCAAGGTGCTCGTCTCTCTGACTGCAATAACATCTAATAAACTGAATTTTGCCTTGTTAAGCTTGCCTGGCTGTATCTTGGAGAGTTAAATTACCACTTTTTCTCCTGCCTTTATAATAGATGCTCATCCTGCAGATAACTATTCTTTGCAAATACCTTCTCTGAAACTCACAATTAGTGGAATGGGATTTCTGAAGCTGGGCGGACCCTTAAATATCCGATCAGTTTATTTCACAGATGGGAAAACTGAAGCCAGAGCAATAGTGACTGGTGTGTCTGGTCTAGTGTCACAGCTAGTTAGAAACTACTTGGATTATAAGCACTTACAATTCCCAGTCTGGCACTCTTTACGGAAGAATACACAAGTTCATGTTGAGCAAGATAAAATAAATCATTCTATTTTACTTTCTGTAAACATCCTGGCAGGAGAGACAGCAACCTGGCTGTTTTAAGTTTTGGTTTTATTTATGGTTGTGATGCTTCTGTACTACTTGTCAGGCTGGCTTAGGCACTAATTGGATGTATTCATAAAGACATTAATAAATTACAATTTACATTTACCAAAAATTCAGATAGTGAAAGTCCATTAATCAACAGAAAGACACAGAAATACCAACAACTGAAGCATACTTTCCTAATGTAGTTGAGTTTTCTCCTAATCTAAACATAGAGAAATGAAACAAAAACAACCTCCCCACCCCACTAACTCACCAAGTCATGTATTCCTTCTCAGAGGGCAAGATTTGCCATGTACATAAAATATTCAAGAAGTGACGGTCTTCAAACTATGGAGTCTCTTTGAGAAAGCAGAACTACACAGGGCTGATATGTGTACATCTTCCCATTTGAACTCATATCTGGTAAACATTGTGGAAAAATTTCAAACATTTTCTGCAGGAACAATTAGAACAATGCATTCTCTGCTTCTTGTCCCTTTGTTTCAGAAACTCTCTTCTGACTCCCATGTTATGACAATGCAAGCTGCCTCATAAATATTCCATGGCTCAATGCCCCAGCCATAGTTGATGGGACCAGAGGTGGGCACCTGGCCCATGGGCCAGTGGACTAGGGACCAAGAGATTTAAGTCAGCCTCTCAGTGCCTGGATTATAAATGTGTAAACTCGGAACTTGCTGTTAGCTGTATTTTTTTCATGTGGAGCAAAAAGCAGAGTAGGTCACATTTTTGCTTGAATGTTCTTCATTGCTCGTGAGCCAGAGGATTAGGGTGGGGGAGCTCTTCAAGCCAATCCCTCATTATGTACCCAAATTACCAAGTTAATACCAGACATGTAAAAAGAATGAAAAATAAATGAGAATAAAGAAGGAAAAGAGTAGGAAGCACTACCAAATTCCTGCCCTAGCCCCCTATTCCCTAGAACCAAGGGAATAAAGTACCATTTGTACATTCTTTATTAGGATGGATGGGCTGGCAAAAGATATAATGTTAGGCTCCTTTTCTTTGATCTTCACCAAGTCTTCTGAACAGGACACAGAGATTTTTTTTTAAGGGCATCATCGGCAGAGGAAGAAGACAGCACACCAACGGTAAGTATCCATTCCATCTTTGCCCAAACCAACGATCAGGACTCCATCCTCACACATTGTCCTCACCTTATTCTTGTCACAAAAGCAGAGTCTAAATCTCATCATCTGACACCCACCTGGCCCCACCACCACCAGAGGCAAAGATGTATTTATTTCTAAGATCCACTCATTAGAAACTACTTTATTTTGCTTTTGGAACAGTGTTTGGTAATACTAAGAGCCAAAACATTCCTGTGGTTAAGACCAGTACAAGACTTCATTTTAATTTTAAGAAATAAGACTTGTAGCTGATAAACAAATTCGATCCTTGTTCTTCTTCCTTCCCCTCCCCAAAACCATAGTAAAACAAGTAATTCTTCGTATGCTGAATTAGTAGGCCTCCTTATAATAACTGTCAAACCATTGTCATATTAATAGTATTCTATATAATTTTAATATAGTAAGTGATTTGATTTAAAAATATACACAAAGTGCAATAAGAGTATACAGGAGGGATTTTGAGACTGGATTAAGCCTGGATTTAGGCTTTGTGAAAGACAGGGGCTGAGTCTGCAAAAATGAGGAAGAATTGGCCAGGAAGAAATTGTAAGTATATTATAACACTATAAGTAGAGTGTATAACATGCTTGATCAAGGCAGTGAACACCATGGAGGGGGCCTTACAGAAAAAGCACAAGATGGGGAATTGTGAGAGTTGAAGGTAGAGAGAGAGAATGGAATCAGCTCATGGAAACCTCATACACTATCCTAAAGACTGAGATGATTATCCTATAAGGATCATTGAGAGATTCATACAATGCCTTAGACTGGGTTCCCTGGAAGCAGACTCTGAGACAGAAAGTGGTGTGCAGCAAGTTTACTGGGGAATGTTCTTGTGAGAGACATCTGTAAGGAAGGAAGACAGGATTAGGCAGAAGGAGGAGCTGACCTGTAAAGCAGTTGTCTCTGAAGCCTCAGCTCTTTACAAAAAGCTGTGAAGCTGAGATGACCCTTAGTGTTGTCCCAAATTGAGGCAATGGGGCAGGACCTTAGTATTATCTTCGCATGAGCCAGTCATTTACTGTTGGTCATTACCTGAGAGGGGACTGGAGCTTAGACAAAGTTGTTCTCCGAAGTGGTTATTTGATGCTAGGGGCAGTTCCCAGTGTGGGATGCTGACATTCTCAGCAGGTGGGGATAGGGAAATAAGCTTGATGAGGAAGTTTTGAACAGACATCACAGTACCCAGTACATACAAAGATAGGTAACAGTTATTGAGCACTTTCTATGTATCAGGCACTGTTCTAAGCTCTTCAAATGCACTGTGACATTTAGTCCTTACTACAAGGGCTATGAGAAAGATTCTTTTATTGTCTTCATTTTATTTATTCTTATTTTATATTTATAGATCAAAAGGCAGAGAAAGGTTCAGTGGTAGAACCAGGGTTCAAACCCAGGCAGTCAGGCTCCATAACCTGGTATCACAAACATGACATTGTGCTGCCTTTCAATGAGGAGGAATAGGGTCACCTTTGCAGCTTAGATAGGCTTCTCTGGAGAGAAAGTCAATAAACAGAATACATAGAATGTTAGGCAATGACAAGTGCTATGGAGAAATGAGCAGCAGAGAATTGGATAGTGAGGGCCAGAGGGTAGGGCCGGGTGGCAGTTGTGATATTATACAAGGTAGCGAGAACAGGTTTCACTGAGAAAGTGATATTTGAACAAAAGCCTGAAAGAAGGGAAGAAAGCAAGCCCTGGAGATACCCAGGCAAATAGCCCTTCATGTAGAGAGATTAGGAGTATGAAAACCTCCAGGTGACAGCATGCTCAGTGCATTCAAGGAAGAGCAAGGAGGCCCTTGGAAACCTGAAAGGCACATCGAACTTATGTCCAAAATTGAGCCCACGATCTGGAGTTGTAAAGAAGTAGAAGTAGGAGGTAAGATCCAGATTCCTGTCGGGGAATACAGGCAGATCCTGCAGGGCCTTAAAGCCATTCTAGGGACTCCGGCTTTAACTCTTCAAGATGTGGGCAGTCACTGGAGGGTTTTGAGCAAAAGAGTGACACAATCTGGCCAGGTGTGGTGGCTCACACCTGTAATCCCAGCACTTTGGGAGGCTGAGGCGGGCGGATCACATGAGGTTGGGAGTTAGAGACCAGCCTGACCAACGTGAAGAAACTCCAACTTTACTAAAAATACAAAATTAGCTGGGCATGATGGTGCATGCCTGTAATCCCAGCTACTGAGAAGGTTGAGGTAGGAGAATCGCTTGAACCCAGAGGCAGAGGTTACGGTGAGCCAAGATCACGCCATTGGCCTCCAGCCTGGGTGACAAGAGTGGAACTCCGTCTCAAAAAAAAAAAAAAAGTGACACAATCTGACTTGTGTTCTATAAAAATTGTTCTGGCTACTATGTTAAAAATACGTAGTTCAAGCTAAGGCCAATAGTAAAGAAACCACGTAAGATGCCACAATCCAAGCGAGAAACAATGGCAGCTTGAAACAGAGTGGTAGCAGTGGCAGTGGTGAGAAGAGTGGAGTCCGGACACATTTTGAAGTACGGCCAACGGGATTTGCTGAGGGATGGAACATGATGAGTAAGAGAAGGGGCTGGGGTGGGGATGAAGGATGACTCAAGCTTTTGACCTGAGCAACCAGAAGGATGAAGGAAGCTGACTTTTGCTGAGATGGGTAAATCCGCAAAAGGAATAAAGTTTAGGAGGTGGTGGGAGAAGATCAGGAGCTCAATGTTAGACATGTTGAGTTTGATGTGCCTTTTAGACGTCCAAGGAGATACCGAGTAGTAGTTAGACATGCAAATCTGGAGTTCAAAGGAGTGGTCTGAGCTGGAATATGCATTTAGGATTCTTGAGTGTAGGGCCCAGATTTAAAACCTTGAGATGAGATAAAATCCCTTCACAGTGCATGCAGATAGGGAACAGATTTGAGAACTGATACCTGGGGCACTCAACCTTAAGGGCTCATTAAAACTAAAGAGGCTAGGCGTAGTGCCTCACATCTGTAATCCTAGCACTTTGGGAGGCTGAGGCGGTCGGATCACCTTGAGGTCAGGAGTTCCAGACCAGCTTGGCCAAGGTGGTGAAACCCTGTCTCTACTAAAAATACAAAAATTAGCCAGGTGTGGTGGTGCACGCCTATAATCCCAGCTACTCGGGAGGCTGAGGCAGGAGAATCGCTTGAACCTTGGAGGTGGAGGTTGCAGTGAGCCAAAATGACGCCATTGCACTCCAGCCTGGGAGACAGAGCAAGACTCTGCCAAAAACAAACAAACAACAAACCCTAAGGGAAATTATTTTGTTTGTTTGTTTTTAATAAAGAGCAATGTTGCAAGATTTTATGGGAAAAGACTGCATTATTTTTAGGAAATATAAAGCTTCAAGTTGTTCAGCTGTGTAACTGGGAAGTTCTCCCTATCAGGATGAGGCACTTTTATAACTTTAGAAAGAGACAGACAGTTGTGGTTACACAGACATCTGCACCGTTTAATTTCAGCTTCCTCTCCCAGGATTTAGAAAAAAAGCAAAAAGAAAGAATTCACATAAAACACTGAAACAGGAACAGGTCAGAAACATCTGTGGCTGGAATAATTTTGATTGCACAAATGAGGCCATGAGATATAGTCTTCGTCTTCCTGCTGGTATATTACTTAGGTTTTATAGTATCAAATGCAGCAAATGACAGAAAGATAAAACTGAGAAGTATTTCCTATTTTTGACCCTTTCCAGAATGGTTTCAGTACACTATTGAGGTTTGTCTGGGGGGGAGTGGGCTGCACAGAAGATAGATTTCAGTGGGTAACTAAAAATTGAAATAGAAAGTGAGAAAGTAGAACTAGAAAATAGAGACTTCATCTTTCAAAAGGTTATCTAAGTGTCAGATTTTTTTTTTTTTTGAGATGGAGTCTCGCTCTGTCACCTAGGCTGGAGTCCAGTGGCACGATCTTGGGTCACCGCAACCTCCACCTCCCGGGTTAAAATGATTCTCCTACCACAGCCTCCCGGCTAGCTGGAATTACAGGCACCTGCCACCACGCACAGCTAATTTTTGTATTTTTTAGTAGAGACGGGGTTTTGCTATGTTGGCTAGGCTGGTCTCAAACACCTGACCTCAGGTGATCTGCCTGCCTTGGCCTCCCAAAGTGCTGGGATTACAGGCATGAGCCACTGTGCACGACCTAGAATAATTTTTTTAAAAAGGAAAATCATAACTCTTATAGAAATAAAGAGAAGATGTGTTGAAGATTATTATTGTATACTATTTAGTGAGGAAATTGCAAACATGTTGCAATGGATTTGAAGTCAGAAAGCCATAAATTTGTATATTGTAAAGGAATATTGAAAGAAATTTAACAAACAACTGCAAAACTAGCTTTTTTCATGGGAATGGTTAGGGTGGGGAGAGAACGGTTGTCTGCCCACTAGACAGAGTTACCCACATGTCTATAGACAATAATTATGAAAATAGCAAGGTAATAGAAAAGCAAGGAAGTCAAGCCAAGAAACTCCATTGGAGGTCACCTGCAGTACTTAATAAATTTGAGTTAATTCCAGCCAGGCGTGGTGGTTCACACCTGCAATCCTAACACTTTGGGAGGCCAAGCAGGCAGATCACTTGAGGTCAGAAGTCTGAAACCAGCCTGGCCAACATGATGAAACCCTGTCTCTGCTAAAAATAAAAAAATAAAATACACAAATTTGCCAGGCATGGTGGTGGGCACCTGTAATCCCAGTTACTCAGGAGGCTGAGGCAGGAGAATCCTTTGAACCCAGGAACCGAAGGTTGCAGTGAGCCAAGATGGCACCACTGCCCTCCATCCTGGGTAACACAGAAAGACCCTGTATCCAATAAATAAATAAAGTTAATTTCTCTGAGACTGGAGGATAGGAAGGAAAGAAGGTACAGAAATAGAAAAGCAGTAGGGTTAAGAAAGAGTTGAAGTAGCTGATATATCATAGACACAGTTTGATAATGAAATTGTGTTATCGTTGTTAAAAATTACAAATCTTTTAGAAGAGATTTTATTCCAGAGAATCTGGGATAAAATAGTAATTGAGCTCTAATTTTAACACTGAATTTCCTGGAAGTGAAGGGAAAAACGGAAAAATGGCAATTACGTCATTCTGATTGCACACAAAAAAGAAGAACGCAAGTTTTTCTGGAAAGGTGGGTTTGACTGCTGGGGGAGGAGGTTGTGAGCTAGGTGAGGAAAGTGGGGAAGGTTTGGAACTCCCTGAGCAGAATGGGAGACGGAATTGATGAAGACCAAGTAATTCTGTAGCTAAGTTGTGGCACCACAGACACATGTGTATTTGGAGTAAATATGGACTCTACGTCAACTCCTCCAAGAAGCCTGTCCTGGTAATCAGTCTAGGCTAAGATGCCTGTGCCTTTGCAGTTCTTTGTGGCAGCTGGCATGTTGGTTTATTGTTTCTTCTTTCCACCGCCAGAAGTCCAGGAAACCAAAACATATATCTGCCTATTTCCAGTGCCTAATACAGATGCCTGCCACTAGTGCCTCCCAGGGAAGTTGAAAGTGTAAGGAGAGAGTGAGTGAAAATTTGAAAGCAGACCATGCAGCGGGGTGTGCCTGTTAGGGATAGTTCTTTTGGGCACCGAGCCTGGAAGAGGCCGGTACCCACTCCACAGGCTCTCCTGCCTTTCTCATCTTGCTTCGCACTTGGTAACCTCAGGAACCAGTTAGGGTTAGGCACCAGAAAGATGTGACTGGAGGCACCTGCAGTGAGTGCGGGACTTACACACAGCGTATCTTACCATTTGCTTGCGGGGTGCCCCAACCTGCTGATTGGTGCTTGGAAGTCTACAGTTAAGGGTGAAATTAAATCCGTTAAATTTATTTTTCTTGTTTTATAATGATTTTCTTGGTTATCAAAATAACATTTTTATCATAGTATATGTACAAAATACAGAAAATTGCAGAGAAGACAATAAAATTTCTACCACCTTCAACACCATTAACATTTTCCTATATTTCTTGTCCCTTTTTTTCTTTTTTTTTTTTTTTTTTTTGAGATAAGGTCTCACTTGATGCCCTGGCTGAAGTGCAGAGCAGTGAAGAAATCTCAGCTTACTGCAGCCTCGATTTCCTGCTGATCCACCCACCTCAGCCTCTCGAGTAGCTGGGACTATAGGCATGTGCCACCACTCCCAGTTAACTTTAGTATTTTTTTATAGAGACGGGGTTTCACCATGTTACCCAGGCTGGTCTCAAACTCCTGGGCTCAAGCAATTCACCTGTCTTAGCCTCCCAAAGTGCTGAGATTACAGGTATGAGCCACTGTGCCCAATCTTTCATTTTTTTTTCTATGCATCTGTAAATATAGAGTTTTCTTTACAAAATTGAGATGGCAGGATATAATTATTTTTATACTACTTTATATGTATTATATGCTTATATTGTTATATATATTGTTTTATATTTTATGTTATATATAATTATATATTTTTCTACTTTTTAAAGTTATTATTACATTTCCAAAATATTCCAGTGCCATTAAGCCCAAAATGATTTTTAATGGGCTAAAAACGTGTGTGTGTGTGTGTGTATGTGTGTGCAACAAAGTTTCACTCTTGTTGCCCAGGCTGGAGTGCAGTAGTGTGATCTTGACTCACTGCAACCTCCACCTCCTGGGTTCAAGCACTTCTCCTGCCTCAGCCTCCTGAGTAGCTGGGATTACAGGTGCACACCACCACCCCGCACTAATTTTTGTGTTTTTAGTAGAGATGGGGTTTCACCATGTTCCCCAGGCTGATCTCGAACTCCTGACCTCAGGTGATCCGCCCACCTTGGCCTCCCAAAGTGCTGGGATTACAGGCATAAGCCACTGCACCTGGCTGGACTAATACTTTATCTTAATTATTCTTCTGTTGTTGAGCATTCAGGTTTACTATATTTCTCTATTTTAAAATGATGCTTTGGTGAACATCCTTATTCAAAAAAGCTTACACCCACCTTATTTTCTTAGAACAGATTCCTATAAGTGGAATTCTTGGAATCAAGGGTGTGAACTTTAAAAGAACTCTCTAAGCCAAGGAGCTCTCAGGAAGACTGCTTCAATTTAACTTCTATTAGAATGTTTAAGAGCACCTATTTCCCTGCACCCTAGTAAGTACTATTAACAATTAAAAATTTTTATAGAAGACACGGAAGTCATATAATTAGAATAGGATAGATAGCTCCTCATACAATTTGCCTTTCATATTGAAGAAGACAATAGTGAAGCATATCAGTTTAAATATAAATGGACTATAATAGCACAGCATTATGTGATTAAATTTAAATTCAGACAAAATATCTATTTTATCTTTATAAAAGTCTTAGCTTTTAGAAAATGTAGACACAGAACAAAACAGAGTGTTAATTTAAATCACATTTAAATGAAAACATCTTGCAACAGGTACTTGAACAAAGATTTTTTAAAAGTAGTTCAATCTCTAATAGGTAGATGTTCAGAAAATGAATTGTGCAAATTAATTCCACATACAATCAGAATAATCATTTAATGTTATTATGTTTTAATGTAGGGAAAAAAGAGGAAAAACTTGCTTTCATTTTGTAGTTTTATTGTTTTATTACTTGTGCCAGATTTTTTACCTACATTATCTCTAACTCTCACAAAACTCTACAGAGAAAATTTTTTTGTTGTTGCTCCAATTTTACAGATAACAAAACAGGCTGAGGCCAGGCATGGCTGCTCATGCCTGTAGTCCCAGCTCTCTGGGAGGCTGCAGTGGGAGTCTCGCTTGTCCCCAGAAGGTTGAGGCTGCAGTGAGCTCTGATCAGAGGCCAAGAGAGGTAAGAAACTTGGCAAAGGACACCCCAGTAAGAGGTAGGCCCGCACTTGAGCCCAGACTTGTCTTACAGCAGAGCTTTGCTCATTTCATTACATCATGGGGACATACAGGGAGCTACAACACAGCATTGCATGAGAGAAAATGACAGAGACCCTAGTGTTAGGCTGGTGACGAAGGGCCTAGTGATACAAAGCCATCAGCCTCCCTCTCTGGTTGTCTAAAGTGGAACTATTAATGGGTTAACACTTTTTATTTCTGTGTTTAACTTAATATGTTTAAATGTGTAAAATTATCCTTGAATGAATTTGTTTATTAAACTATAAGGAGAGAACAGAAAAAGAACAGAAAGAGGAAGGAAAAAGGAAAAAATGAATGAGGACAGTGGGACAAGAGTAAAAACCATCCCCCATGGGACTCAAAAATCCCATGACTGCCTCGGTAATATCCAGGTGTAGAGTAGAGAGAGGGTAATTTTGAGAGCATTGCGTATATTTGCAGGTTGGGAAGCAGCGGGACGAATGGTTTCTGAATCAGGCTGAGTGGGCGGAGTTACTTGCCTGATCTCACAGGCAAGGTGCTGTGCCACGTCTTTTTGTACCGCCACCTGTCTCCACCACAGGGGTCTGCTGCCCCACGGGCAGGCAGTTGTGTTTGTGGGTCAGGACATCCCTCTCTGGGACAGGCAAATGCTTAAGCATTTTTCTTTCTTTTCCTTTTCTAACAGCAGTACCAGGTTTTCTTCAGATGGAGTACACAAGGGCTTGAAGGAAGGCTGGCATGCTGGGGAAGCAGTGCAGTGTCCTGCAGACCAGCAAATACTCCTGTGTCAGACCATCTGGGTTCAGACTCCAGCTCTGCCACTCATGGTGTAAGCCTGGATAAGTCACTGAATCATTCTTTGCCTCAGGTCTCCTCATCTGTAAAATGGGAATTCATTCAAAGAATATTTATGAAGCACCTATTGTATGCCAAGAATTGTTTGACCCTCTGAGAATAGAGCAAGTAGCAAAAAGCTTATTGTTCAATGGGAGCAGACAGACTTTAACCAAATATAAATAATGACAGATAATAGGTCTAATGAAGTAAAACAAAGGAAGGGAAAGGGACAAGTTGGCAGGGAGTGATATTCTAGTTAGATAGTCAGAGAAGATCTCCGTGAAGAAGTGTTATTTGCACAGAGACACGAAAAAAAAGTGAATGAGTCATGCCATAGATTCAGAAGGATAAGAACAGCAGGTCCCGAAGCCCTAAGCAGAGGCAAGCTTAGTGTGTTCAAGGAAGAACAAAAATGCAAAAGTGCTGTGTAGCTTCAGCGGAGTCAGTGACGGAGACAGTAAGAGAGTGGCTAAGGGTGGACGGTTCTGGGCTGGTAGGCCTTGGTAAGGACTTTAGATGGATTCTGAATGTGATTGGAAGTGCATCAGGTAAGGATCAGTCACAGAAGCCATAAAATACTCTCATTATTTATTTTAAAAGAGATCTGATTCAGATAATCTGAGTGCTTATAAAATTATGAAAGGGATGCAAGAGCAAACTGTATGCTGGGCCTCAGGAATGAGATCCAGAACACCACATCCAACCAGGCTGCCAGATATTGACAAAAAGCCAGTATCTTGTCTTTGACCCCCCTACTCCCAACTCAAAGCAGGAAGTGAGGTCTTCCCTTCTGCTCTTCTGTAGCACTTCACTTGTATTTCTCCTGACATACTTGGCACACTTTTTTAGCCTCACTCTGTGATCATTTATTTACATGCCTATCTCCCCCTACTAGACTGTTGTTACTACTTTTATTTTTCTTTTATTTACTTATTTATTTATTTTTTTGAGATGGAGTCTCACTCCGTCACCCAGGCTGGAGTGTAGTGGCATGATCTCAGCTCACTGCAAACACTGCCTCCTGGGTTCAAGCGATTCTCCTGCCTCAGCCTCCCAAGTAGCTGGGATTACAGGCACACACCACCAAGCCTGGCTAATTTTTGTATTTTTAGTAGAGATGGAGTTTCACCATGTTGGCCAGGTTGATCTTGATCTCCTGACCTTGTGATCCGCCCGCCTCAGCCTCCCAAAGTGCTGGGATTACAAGCGTGAACCACCGTGCCCGACCTCTACCTTTATTTTTTTAGACTGGGGGTTTTGCTGTGTTAGCTAGGCTGGAGAGCAGTGATGCAATCATGTTTCCCTGCAGCCTCCAACTCCTGGGCTCAAGCGATCCTCTCACCTCAAGTCTCTCGGGTCACTGGGATTACAGGTGTGAACCACCACACCCAGCATGTTGTTACTACTTTTAGGAAAAAGAACCCCTATATCTCATTCTTTCTCAATAGCGCTTTTTATTATAGTATGAGCACAATTTAAAAAAATGGTGATTTAAACTTTCTCTTCTCTTTTTTAATTCTGGCTACAAATGTTTCTGAGAACACCAAACTACATAAAAGCATTTTCTCTTAGCACTGCCACAGTATCCATTCATCCAACAACTAAAACAACAATGAAAATTCACAATCTACTGGCATAGCAAGCCATACACAAACCACTATGATGCCAGGAATTGTAGTACATTTATGAATAACATATGAAGGTAAGACTGGAGACAGTGACTAACTCATCTTAGAAAAGTCAAAGACAGCTGGACAAAGAAACTGACATTTTAGAGCGTTAAGCTGAAGAGATGGAGAAAGATTTCTTGGCATAGAGAAAAACATAAGAAAAGGCAAGGGATTGTGCCTTGGGCAACAGACATTTAGGAAAAACAAAAATCTCTGAGCGGCAGGAGGCTTCTCATATGTCTTCAACACTTCAGCTAATAACCCTGGTTGAGTGACATTTTGCTGAGTAAAATCAAAATGGAATTAGAAAAATGTGGAATTTGTTCTTAATAAGCTAAAAATCTACTAAGGATCTTGAATCAAATGGGGATCTTCCATTCTATTAAATCCTCATATTTCTATATTGACTCTACCACATATTTAACTGGATATGAGTTCTCTGGTGATGAAAGGTATTTGACCAGCAGCTGAAGGACTTACCACACCTAGAGAATTCCTTCTCTCTTCTTTCCAGCACAAATTCTCTGGTGTCATGTAAACCTAGAACCAAAGGTCTTCCAATATTCATTACATTCATAATATTTCACTCCTATATGATTTCCATAATCAAGACCTGATTTTTGTATGAAATATTTGCCCACTCTCATTATGTGAATGTGGTCACTCCCCTAAATGAACTCTTTGATGTCTGATTTGGACCAATAAAGAATAAATATACAAAGAGGCAGTTGGAGGGAGTTATGTTTGCCAGGCCATACATATTGTGATTCAATATGTTTCTTCGTTCCTTTGATATCTTTTTCTTCACTGTGGTGGTCTGGTTCTTAAACTACTTAATCCTACACAAGTCTACAAAAATCATGCTTGTACTAAAGTGAAGTCAAATGCAAAACTATGGAGAGGCTTTGATGTCCCTTTCTTTTAGCTGTTCCAATCCCTTTCAGGGCATAGAGCTTGACGACCTGAGCATGGGCTCTACCTCAGCCTCCACTTCCATCTTGCCAGGCCTGGTGCCCTTCTGCAGGCCACTACCTGTATATCTAACCACCTGGGCCTTGAGAGTATATGGAGAATAAGTCCTTTGAGCATCATGCACAACTACTCACTGTAGCCAATCAAATCATGCTCACAAGGAAGAACTTTGAAAAACTCAACCTTTCCTAAGTTAATCAAAACATTGTCATTGCTGATGGAATATCGACAGAAACTATGTTCCGGAGACATTCTAAAATAAGTGCTTTCAGTCCACAATTTCTACTGTCCCTGTAATATTCTTGTTTCCCATGCTAATCCTGCTTTCTAGATTTTAGGATACAGAACTCTGAAAAAAAACACATTCAAGAGTTCACTGAATAGCTGGGCACAGTGTTATTCCAGCCCTTTGGGAGGTTAAGGTGGACAGATCATGAGGTCACGAGATGGAGACCATCCTGCCTAACACAGTGAAACCCCGTCTCTACTAAAAATACAAAACATTTGCCAGGCATAGTGGCACATGCCTGTAGTCCCAGCTACTTGGGAGGCTGAGGCAGGAGAATCGCTGGAATCCGAGAGGCAGAGGTTACAGTAAGCCAAGATCACGTCACTGCGCTCCAGCCTGGGCAACAGGGCTAGACTCTGTCCCCAAAAAGAAAAAAAAAAGTTCACCGATGACCTCAAAAATAATTAGGCACATTAGGTGGCTTAGTAAAAGAAGAAAATGTGATATCGGGAAAGCAGTTTGGATATTTCACAAAGAACTTAAAATACAGCTACCAGTCAACCCAGTAATCCCATTACTGGGGTATATATCCAAAAGAAAACAAATGGTTCCACCAAAAAGACACGTGCACTTGTATGTTCATTGCAGCACTATTCACAATAGCAACGCCATGAATTCAACCTCTGTACCCATCAACAGTGAATTGGATAAAGAAACTGTGGTACATATACACTGTGGAATACTGCATAGCCAGAAAAATAAAACTGTGTCCTTTGCAGCTGGACAGTTTTATTCTTTTCATGGATGCCCCTAGAGGCCATAATCTTGAGTGGATGAACACAGAAACAAAACCAAATACCACAGGTTCTCACTAATAAGTGGGAACTAAACACTGAGCACACATGGACACAAGGAGGGGAAAAATAGACACTACAAACTAGTAGGTGGGGACAGAGGAAGTCGGGTAATGGGTTGACAAACTACCTATTGGGCACTATGCTCACTACCTGAGTAAGGGGATCCACACTCCAAACCTCACCATCGTGCAATATACCCATATAACAAACCTGCACATGTACCCCTTGTATCAAAATAAAAGTTTAAAAAATTAAAAAAAGAAGAAGAAGAAAAGGCCAGATGTGGTAGCTACTGCCTGTTATCCCAGCACATTGGGAGGATGAGGCAGGTGAATCGCTGGAGCCCAAGAGTCTGAGACCAGCCTGGGCAACATGACAAAACCCTGTCTCTACAAAAAATACAAAAAATTAGTCAGGCATAGTGGTGCACCCTGTAGTCCCAGCTACCCAGGAGGCTGAGGTAGGAGGGTCACCTGAGTCATGGTGGTTGAAGCTGCGATGTACCATGATTGTGCCACTACACTGCAGCCTAGGTGACAGAGCAAGACTCTGTCTCAACTACAACAACAACAACAAAAATAAAGAAAGAAAGAAGAAAAAAAGAAAATGTGACACCAAATAGTCAATATTATTTTTTGAACTATGTTGCAGTGACCCAAGACAAAAAACTCAGCCTTCTGATCTTCCTGCAATCAGCCAGTATCTATGGGACACTTTACTTGAGAGGGCCCTCTGTTGAAGTATTCATTGTATGAGACTCTCCTGCATGAAGAAAAAATAATTTAAATTCTAGTGTCAGCTTTGGTAACAATAGTCAAATATTAAATATTTTAACTTTTGTGGGCCTCTACTTCCTTAAGCTTAAAGCAGATGATTACCGCAGTGCTTTCTTGTTGCAGAATGATGCTCACAGAGAGAACTTTATTTTAAAAGTATTGACCCTTTATCACATATGTGCAACTTCCTCCCAAAAAGGACAGTTGCAACAAGAGAGACACATATCATAACTTGGAATCTTCCTATAATTATAGAAATGAAAGATATTTAATGGATATCTCAGCATTAGACTTTTTCTCATGGAGATCTATTATCCATGTAAGCATGTTTGTCAGATATAAAGGGGGCAAATGTTACAATAGATGTATTTTCTCAAAAATGACAAAAGCAAAACTAAAACAGCACAATACCCAAATAGAAAATGCAGCCAAAATTATCTCCCCCATGAGGAGAAATAAAGAGTAATGAGATTCCCTGAAACATTACCAGACATACTGTTAAGTATGAAAGGACTCAGAAAAGCCACGCCCTTTAGTCGGAGCAGCTTTGTGGTAAGCTCATTGTAATTTTCCATCTCATATTTCTTGGAGGGCTGGCAGTAAGTATTTCTTGATGGTTTTCCTTCTTTGTTTGCATTTTAAGGCTATTTCTTTCCACTATGAATACATTCATGTATATTTTTCTTATTAAAAATGTTCCCCCTGTTTTTTAGCCAGCTTCTCCAATCAGGCTTCAGGAAGTTCAGGCAGAACTTGGGTGTGGAAATGGTTTATCTGTGATGTGTCCTTACTGCTCCTTTTTACCTGGAAAAGGAACTCTCTTCTCTCTGAAATTGCTCTCCAATCATTCCCTCCTTTTCCTTTCCTCACACAAAACTGTGAAGAAAAGGCAATAATTGCAGTCATTTTGGAGTGAACTTCAGGATTACATTTCCTGAGGGTATCTTTATCTTCAGCTTTGTTTTTTACTGCAGAAATAAAGTCTTTGTCTCTGATGATAACATCTTTTTTTTTTTTTTTTTTTTTTGAGATGAAGTCTCTGTTGCCCAGGCTGGAGTGCAATGGCAGGATCTCAGCTCACTGCAACGTCTGGCTCCCGTGTTCAAGCAATTCTCCTGACTCATCCTCCTGAGTAGCTAGGATTACAGGCACACACCACCACACCCAGCTAATTTTTGTATTTGTAGTAGAGATGGGGTTTCACCATGTTGGTCAGGCTGGTCTCGAACTCCCGACCTTGTGATCTGCCCACCTCGGCCTCCCAAAGTGCTGGGATTATGGGCATGAGCTACTGCGCCCGGTGATGATGACATCTTCTAATGTCTTGAATCCCAGGCATCAGAACAATGTGTAGGATGAGACTTTTTAAATGTTGTTTTGACCTCTGGGTGGGGGAATGTCAGTCATCCCAATATGGTATCAGCGGGCACACAGCCAGCACAGCCCTACTCTTTCTATGTTTAACACCAGCAGAAGCTGAATTGCCCCAACATCTGGAGGCCGTGGGTTACCTTTTTTTTCTCCTGCATATAGGGTGAGGACATTCCTGCAAAGAATAAGTCACTGGGATCTCAGAATTTGGGAACTGAATTCATCAAAACCAGGAGCTGACATTTTGCTCTTCTTCTGTACAATCCACAGGCACAGACTGCCTTATTAGTAACACCTCTCTGGGGAGGGAGTCGCCTGGTGGAGGCTCTCTGATCCAGACAAACCCCCTCAGTACAAGATGGGGACCAGAGAGCTAGCTGGTCATTATCCAAATCTGAGCCCAATCCAGATTTGAGAGCAACCTTATACAACTGGCAGATCTTCTTTAAGAAAAAGAAAACACAATTATGAATAAAATATTACATATGCAAAGGAGTGTCTATTTATAATGAGGAAAGAAATCAACACGCATTGCAAATCTTATTATTTATTACATATTTATTTTTGAGATACAGCCTCGCTCTGTCACCTAGGCTGGAGTGCAGTGGCGTAATCATGGCTCACTGTGGCAGTCTCGAATTCCCAAGCTCAAGCGATCCTCCCACCTCAGCCTCCCAAGTAGCTAGAACTACGGGTGCATGTCCTCATGCCAAATTAATTTTTTTTTTTGAGACGGAATTTCGCCTCGTTACCCAGGCTGGAGTGCGATGACGCGATCTTGGCTCACTGCAACCTCCGCCTCCTGGGTTCAAGCAATTCTCCTGCCTCAGCCTCCCGAGTAGCTGGGACTACAGGCGTGCACCACCATGCCCAGCTAATTTTTTTGTATTTTTAGTAGAGATGGGGTTTCACCGTGTTGACCAGTATGGTCTCGATCTCTTGACCTCATGATCCACCCGCCTCGGCCTCCCAAAGTGCTGGGATTACAGGTGTGAGCCACCGCGCCCAGCCAAATTAATTTTTTAATTTTTCTTTTGTAGAGACTGGGATCTCTGCCCAGCCTGGATTCAAGGGATCTGCCCTCCTTAGCCTGCCAAAGTACTGGGATTACAGGTGTGAGCCACCACACCTATCCGAGGCGTTCAAACCAGACAGATTCCATCTTGAGTGAGGGCTAGAAAAATGAAGCTAGGACTCGTTGGGCTGCATCCCCAGAAAGTTAGCTATTCCTAGCCTCTAGATGTTTATGGTTAAGGGAATAGAATGATAATGTTTACTAAACAGACTTGGGAGGGACCTGATATCCTGATAGCTTGAGAATAGACGCATTCCTAATTTTGCTTTAAAGATAATAATATCGATTTTTGCAAAATATAATAATTAAGAAAATTAACTCTTTATCACAAACCCTTGCAGCGGAGAACATCTCCCCATGACCTTTTTTTATCCTATATATAAACAAGTATTGTACAAGGGGCAGACGCATTCCTCCTCTTACTTTCGGGAACGCCCTACTCTGTCTAAGGAGTAGCTGTACTTTGACCGTTTTACTCTCTTAAATTTGCTTTTGCTTTGCACTGTGGACTTGCCCTGAATTCTTTCTTGCATGAGATCCAAGAACATTCTCTTGGGGTCTGGATCAGGACTGCTTTCCAAAGCTGACAAACACCATAAACATTACAAAATCTAGAACATATCATAATACTATTATTAATCAATTGACACAGCTCTGTTATTCTTTCCTGCCTTTTCTGACTGCATACTCTTTAATCACATTTTCATGTGATAATTTCATAATATTTTCTAATTGAAGAGAAATGAAAGGCAATTTGGTCTTTCCTCCAGCATAGTGTACCAAAGTTTGTTTTTTATTATAGTTTAGAAAAATTTCTTTTTGTTTTATAATTCTTATTTGTAAGGCTGTATAAATTTTTAGGATTGTCAAATCCTAAAAATGGTCAAATTTGGAAAAACTTCTATCAAGTTTCTTTCATGTATGAGCTGTAAGCTTCTCAGGGCATTTGTGGTTTTTTGTCTAATTTTAAATACTCTTTAAATTAACAGCAGCCATTAACCACTTTGTCATCAACATTCTTGTATTTATATATAGTAAATTTGTGTTATAGATATTGGTATTTCATGCTGTATCAGTCTGGGCCCAATCGGGAGAGAAAAATCACATGGTTTGATAAAGTCTAATAAAAAGAAGTAAAGAGAACAAACTTAAGAGAATACAGAAACCACGGACAATAGGAGCAGCTACTACCCCCAAGGCTAACACACAGCCACCAAGACCTCCTCCTTTACAACCCGGACTGAGAACAGACACTGACTTGCTGAATGGCAGAGAGGTTGGTCTGGTGCTCACCAGTGGAACTTGCCAGGAATCTGCCCTATGGAGTGCTGGTGAAAGCTGATGAGGGAGAAGTCTCTCACACAAGGCACTCCTTTACAAAGCTCCCTGAGGGGCTGCCAGGGGAAGCTGCAGGCTCCTGTGCGCTGCAGAGACTGGGCCCTGGAGAAGCTGCAAGCACTGCAGGAGCCCGTACTGGAGAAATCTTATACACTGCAGGAGTCTGATGCTGGAGAAGGCATAAGCTGAAATCTTGTGTGCTGCAGGAAACTATCCAAGCACATCGCAACCAGGAAGCAAATCCTTTTCCTCCTGCAATGTCTCTCCAGCACCCTCTATTCACAAAGCTTCAGTGCCAGCTGGCAAGGGAAAATTATTTAAAGGGCCTTCATCCATTTTTCAAAAAGCAGTCAAAAAGGCAATACATAGTAACCACACATATGTCAAATCAGTGAGAAATTTACATAGTTTTCCATGTGATCAACTCATCTTCACAGGCTGGAGTATCAGACAATTCAATAATCTTGTGTCTTCCTTTTTTTGAGTTACTGCTTTTGTTATATACTCTGAGAAAAAATGCTGCTATTTGCCTCTCAATGTCAGAATAATCTCCATTGACTGTACTGTTCTTTATGTCTTTTGTTTCTATTCCAATACTGTTTTTAATCAGAATTCTTCTCAATTCTAGTAATTTAGTAACTAAATTTAAAGTTAATAAAAGAAAGTACCCTTCACATGTTTCCAAATTAGCAGTCGATAATTTCTAGCTAGTTGTATTGGAACATACCAAAATGGCTTTCCAAATTGCAGTAAATGTGGCATATTCCCAACTCAACTTTCCTTAGCTGGATTCTTAAAGTGCCCATTGCCATTTCAATGCCACCTGACATTTGGGAATGTGTAATAGATAGGACATCTGAAAATACCCTACTTTTGCAAATTTTAGAAAAACATATGATTGTGTAAAAACATGTGACCATGTAAAATTATATAGCTATTTAGCTATTTAGCTCAGACCCTGACTACTGGTTCATTGCTTTATTCCATCATACTAAAGTTTCTAGTCCACTCTGGACACTTACAAAAAATGGACTCGGGACCAGACATAGTGGCTCATGCCTGTAATCCAGCACTTTGGGAGGCTGAGGTGGGTGGATTGCTTGAGCTCAGGAGTTGGAGACAAGCCTGGGCAGCATGGCAGAATGCTGTCACTACAAAAAATACAAAACTTAGCCAGGCATGGTGATGTGCACCCATAGTCTCAGTTACCTGAGGGGCTGAGGCGGGAAAATCACTTGAGCCTGAGAAGTCGAGGCTGCAGTAAGCTGTGTTCTGGCCAATGCGCTCCAGCCTGGGTGACAAAGCAAGACCTTGTCTCAAAATAAAAAGGACCCTGTATGCCATTACAAGCCCATATTGCCATATTGGTAATATGGGCTTGTAATGCTTTTTACCAAGCAAAACGTGATCTTGGATGTCTACACAGGTGTCTATACTTGCTCCCGTAGCTCCTCGGCTCATGGCTTTCTGCATGCCTTGAATCCTACTGCACACTCTATCTTGGCCCTTACTCTTTTACTAGTACAGAAGTTGAGAATTCTTCAGAATTCAGAAGTCAGACAGGTCTTGTAAATAAGGGAAGCTTCTCTGTTAGGAAAGGAGGGATTATGAAGAAGAGGAGATGACATGTCCTATTGAAGAACACTGTCCAGCATAATTATCTGATTTTTCAAGAGAAGACAAAAATCTAGATTGTTATGTGAAATCTCTCAAGTAATAAAAATAGGCAATTAAAAAGTACTTGGAACCCTGTGGGTCAAACAGTTTTCTTCTAAAGGACTGAACTGAACAAAAGTGACATACTCTATCCTGTCCCATTTTCCAATCACATCATCTTGTTTTTATTATAATAATAGCACCTATTACTACCTGATATTTGTTCATTATCTGACAGTTCCCCAGCTCCCACTAGAAAGAAATTCCATAAATAGGGAGCTTGTATAAATTCTTCGCTGCAATGTCCCGAGCACCTAGAAAGGCACCTGGCATACAATGCACTCAGTATGTTTGCTGAATGAATGAATGATTGGGATTCAATGCTTTTGAACATGCCATTTTTGTTTATTTTCAACGAGTGTAAGGGTACTCTGTCACTTCTCCAGTCCCAAGAACATGATCAGCACTTTCCCAAGTGAATCTCCTTTCCAGTCAGGCCCCAGACTGACAGGGAAGGAGAAGCAAACATAATTATCTTCTTTGCCACCTCAAAAAACTATGAAGATTTTAATATTAAACTTTACAAATCAAGATGTTTAAATTTACATTTCAACTGAATTAAATTTTATTAAAATTTTAAATTATATTTCAGTCAAGAATGTTAGTGTGTTGATCAAAATCTAAGATTCAGATGAATTTCTTTTTCTTTTTCTTTCTTTTTTGAGACAGAGTCTCACTCTGTCACGCAAGCTGGAGTGCAGTGGTACGATCTCGGCTCACTGCAACCTCCACCTCCTGGGTTCAAGCGATTCTTCTGCCTCAGCCTCCTAAGTAGCTGGGACTACAGGCAAGCACCACCATGCTCGGCCAATTTTTTTTTTTTTGTATTTTTAGTAGCGATGGGGTTTCCCCATGTTGGCCAGGCTGGTCTCGAACTCCTGACCTCATGATCTGACCACCTGAGCCTACCAAAGTGCTAGGATTACAGGCATGAGCCACCGCTCCCAGCCCCTTCTTTTTTTTTTATTTTGAGACAAGGTCTCACTCACTCTATCACCCAGTCTGGAATGTAGTGACATGAATACACCTCACTGCAGCCTCTAACTCCTGAGCTCAACTGATTTTCTTGCCTCTACCTCCCAAAGTGCTGGGATTACAGGCATGAGCCATCATGTCTGGCCAGACACATTTCTTTAGCCAAAAATATAAAAGATAACTGATTACAAATATAGTACATATTAAAATCCAAAATTATAGTTTCATGAAAATGCTTTTTGTTTTGTTCTGTTTTGGTATGTTAATGCTTACACTTCTCACTATGGGGTTTGAAGTTTTGAGAAACTGAGATTCTTTTAAGTATTTGCGTTTTTTAACTTGTTCTTGTATGCATATATTGATTATAGATTCAAGTAATATAGATTATTAGATCTGGTTATCTTGGAAGAGAGCTAAGTAGCTAAAGAGTTGGCCAGGCGCAGGGCCTCATGCCTGTAATCTCGGCACTTTGGGAGGCCGAGGCAGGAGAATCGCTTGAGCTCAGGGGTTCAAGACTAGTCTGAACAACATGGTAAATCCTTGTTTCTACCAAAAATACACACGCAAAAAAAAATTAGCCAGGCATAGTGGTGTTTATTGTGGTCCCAGCTACTTGAGAGGTTGACGCAGGAGGATTGCTTGAGTACAGTAGGTAGAGGTTGCAGTGAGTCAAGATCACGCCATGGCGCTCCAGCTTAGACAACACAGAGAGACACTGACTCAAAAAAAAAGGTTAATTTTGTTCCCCTTTTTGGGGGAACTGTAGGACAAAAGACTTTCTGTTGCCACTGGTTGGAATTTTTCAAAAGAGCTGAAGGCCAAAGATTTATATTTGTATGACTGTGTTAGTATCTTTAAAACTAAAGCCTAATCCACAGTATTGTACTGTGTGTAAAAAGAACAGAGGATGACAGTTATCACAGAAAGGGAAAATCAAGGGTTAGCAATTGTGACGATTCTCCAGCACTGATCACAAGAGAGCACACCATCCTAGATATATCAGGCCTGCTTAATTTAACATAATAATTCAGTATTGAAAACATGTGACTCTCTCCCTCAGCTCTGAGCAATCCTCTCCGGTTTTCCATATAGTTTACTACCATAAAGCACATCTCATTCTCAGCTACAGCTGTCCATCAGAATTACCTGGGGAGCTTTTAAAAAATAATAACACTGAAGCCTCTCCCAGGGCCAACTGAGCCAGAATCTCTGAAGGTGGGGCCTGGCATAGGTATTTTTAAAAAGCTCCCTGAGTGATTTTAAAATGTAGCCAGGGTTGAAAATCTGTGGTCTAAAGAAGATGATGTACTAACCAGATTTCCCTATTCCAAATCCTTCAATGGAATAATATCCAAATCTTTACCATAAACTTTAAGGCTATGTATTATCTGGGCCCTGTCTACCACTCTGTGCCCACCACTTATCACACTCGCTTTACCCCCTACATTCTAGCCCTGTTGGTTATATTAGTTACCTATTGCTGCATACCAAATTACTCCTCAATTTATAGGCTAAAAGCAAGTAATACTTAGTCTCTCACAATGTCTATAGGCAAGGAATCCAGGGCCAGTTTAGGTAGTGCCTGTGGCTTAAAGTCACTCACAAGGCTGCAGACCAGGTGTTGGCCATGACTGCAGTCTCATCCGAAGGCTCAATAGGGGGAGGACTCACTTTCTAGCTCATTCAAGTGGACCTTTGTTCCATACGGCCATTGGACTGAAGGCCTCAGGTCCTTCTTGCTGGCTGTAGGCCAGAGGCCTCGCTTAGTTCCTTGCCATGTGGACCCCTCCATAGATGGCTTGTGGCAGCTTGCTTCATCAGAATAAGTGTGTTTGGGGTCCCCAAGACCACTCCCACACTAAGAAATGAGCTAGAAGAACTTATAGAACTCCTCATAAGTTGTGCTCACACTAGGATTTATTAAAACAGTATAGTAAAGATAAACAGTCAGATTACAAGGAAGTGGGCCCTGGCAGAGTCTTCAGGGATCCATTTGCAGGCTCCCTTATGTTCTCACATTCCACAAGGGCTCACACAGATCACATTCTTCTTCCAGCCACAAAAATGTAGAAATGTTTGTGTGATGCTTCTGTCCAAAGAAGTCTATTAAAACTCATCTCCCACAGGTCTTGTCATAGGCTGGTCACACAAGCACCCTCTGTCTCACTCATGCCAAAATTCCAGATATCCGGGAAGAAAGCAGGTATTCAGCATAAGCCATATTGTTTGCACAAACCATCTAGGCATAGTGAGCCTCCTCATCATTTAGAGAGAGTTGCATTAGTATAGGAAGCTATTTACCTGCCAAGTTCCCAGATGCCAGCCAATGGCTAACCTTACAAGCTGGACTTTCTAAGGATAGCAGTCACGGTTCTGCTATGTTAATCTTTTTCTGCGCAGCAAGAAAATAAGAGAGAAAAAAATGCTCAAGACAGAAGCCAACATTTTTAATCTAACATTGGCAGGAACATTCCATCACCTTTACAGCATTCTATTCACTGGGGGCTAGTTACTAAATCCAGTCCACACTCTAGAGGAGGGGAATTTCACTCTCCCAGAGTTCGCTGGGGAGTTGTTTTAGAGGCTGCCTACCACATGGGCCTACTTTTTTTTTTTTGAGACGGAGTCTTGCTCTGTTACCCACACTGGAGTGCAGTGGCATGATCTTGGCTCACTGCAACTTCCACTTCCCGGGTTCAAGTGATTCTCGTGCCTCAGCCCCTCCCCGGTAGCTGGGATTACAGGTGTGTGCCACCATACCTGATTAATTTTTGTATTTTTTTTATTTTTATTTTTTTAATAAAGATGGGGTTTCATCATGTTGGTCAGGCTAGTCTTGAACTCCCAACCTCAGGTGATCCGCCCACCTTGGCCTCCAAAGTGCTTGGATTACAGGCGTGAGCCACCGCGCCCGGCCAATTTTTGTATTTTTAATAGAGACAGTATTTTGTCATGTTGGCCAGGCTGGTCTCGAACTCTGGGCCACAAGTGATCTGCCCACCCCAGCTTCCCATTGTTGGGATTACAGGCATGAGCCCCTGCACCTGGCCACTGGCCTACTTTTTATTCTTCAACACCTCTCTCATCCCCAAATTGTTTCTGCTTTAGAGCCTTTGCATGTAATGCTTTCCCTGCCTGCTATATTCTCCTCCACTTCACTCAGGTTTCAGCTTAAATGTAACCTTTTGAAGGGCACACTCCCCGCTCATCCAATTTAAAATAGTACACACTTCTTCCCTAAAATTTTCATCCCCTTATCCTGCTATATTTTTCTTTATAACAGTTACCATTATCTATAATTAAATATTTATTTGTAGACACAGCTGTGCAAATTGCATGCAAGCAGCAATCTTGTCTGTTTCGTTCATTGTTTATACAATTACATAATAGAAGTGACACATAGTAAACACTTATCAAAATCAATAGTCATTAAATGAGTGAGTGGCATTCCAGACCACCCCAAAGTTATATTTCTTAGCAAAAATAGCTATATCTTATACATTTGTCTCTTATGAGTTTGCTTAGTCTATGTCCAAGAGCGTGATCTGATCACCTTTGGCTAAGGTGTAATATTAAGTTCCTAGGTTTATAGATCTGAGAACCAATCCTGGACCAAACTACCTCACTGAGATAATGCCAACTTAGAGGTCTGCCTAAGCTCTCAGCCATGCTCCTGAGATTGCACTTCTATATCATCAATTACCTCTCCATGTACTTTCTCCACAAATATTTACTAAGGGCTCACCTGTGTCAGGCTCTATGCCAGGAAATCATTCAATTGTGAAAAAGACAATCTCTGCTTTCAAGAATCTTACTGTCTAGGAAAGAATCTTAGATTGATCAAGGTGTAATTCAGAATAAAAACAGATTCCAAGGAGATGAACCAATAAAGAGAAGATTGAATATAGCTCTTAAATTTTGATGAAATTCACTGAAATCTATTACAAAATTTGATATTTTACACATGAAGTTAGGAATACGTTGTTATAACTGCTACTAATAGCCACATTTATTGAGTATTCTCTGCTAGCCACTGTGTTGAGAGTAACGTATAGAATCTAAATCAACACAGAAAGAGTATAAATGCTGACAAGCCTAAAGAAATGATACTACCGTTTTCAGTCTTCACAACAACTCTGGACACAAGTATTATCTTCCAAAAATCAAAATCGAGGAGAGAGATCCAAGATGGCCGATTAGCAGCAGCTCAGGATTGTAGCTCCCACTGAAAGCGCAGAGAGTGAGTGGACGCCACATTTTCAGACTAATTTTTATTGCCCACGGACCAGGAGATTCCCGGCAGAGGAGCACCACGGGTCGCCAGCGTGACTCTTTTGGCGGGCGCGGCCGCTTCTGCAGGCGCCCCCGGCGCGGCGGTTCTCACTCCGGAGTATACGGGACTGAGTGCCCTTTTGGTTGGTGTTTGGAGCTCTGGGAAGGCAGAGTCTCCCATTCAGCTGAAAAGCGGACTGAAGTGGGGGAACCAGACCAGGAGATTCCCGGGCAGAAAGCGCCACGCAATCTTAACGCCGCTGTTTCAGCCATCGTAGTGGGTCGCCGCAGGGGAAGGCTGGTACCCGCCTCCACAAAAAAAAAAACAACAGCAGTTGGAACTGCTGAAGATTGAGAGTTTCGCAGCAAGTACAGCTGAACCCGGGAAGGTCCAGCTCTGTGGGGGAGGGGCGTCCACTGAAGGAAAATTAGAAATAGAAAAAACTTTATCACCAACAAGCTGGACGTCCACTCAGAGACCTAATCTCAAAGTCAGCAATTACACAGACGAACAGGTGGATAAACCCACAAAGATGGGAAGAAACTAGCACAAAAAGGCTGGAAAACACCCGAAATTAGAATGCCTTTCCCTCCTACAGAGGATTGCAGTGCCTCATCACCAATTGAACAAGGCCTGTTGAGAATGAATGTGAGGAATCAATAGAATCAGGCTTCAGAAGGTGGATAATGAGAAACTTCTGTGAGCTAAAAGAACATGTTCTAGCCCAATGTAAGGAAACTAAGAACCTTGAAAAAAGGTTTCACGAAATGTTAATGAGAATGGACAATTTAGAAAGGAATATAAGTGAATTAATGGAGCTGAAAAAACACAATACGAGAACTTCGCAAAGTATGCACAAGTTTTAACAGTCGAATTGATCAAGCAGAAGAAAGGATTTCAGAGGTCGAAGACCAACTTAACGAAATAAAACGAGAAGACAAGATTAGAGAAAAAAGTGTAAAAAGGAATGAGCAAAGTCTCCAGAAATATGGGACTATGTGAAAAGACCTAATCTACGTTTGATAGGTGTACCTGAATGTGACGACGAGAATGAATCCAAGCTGGAAAATATTTTTCAGGATATTATCCAGGAAAACTTTCCTAACCTAGCAAGGCAAGACAATACCCAACTCCCGGTAATACAGAGAACACCACAAAGATATTCCTCAAAAAGAGCAACCCCAAGGCACATAATCATTAGATTCATCAGGGTTGAAACGAAGGAGAAAATACTACGGGCAGCCAGAGAGAAAGGTCAGGTTACCCACAAGGGGAAGCCTATCAGACTCACAGCAGATCTCTCAGCAGAAACCCTAGAAGCCAGAAGAGAGTGGGGCCAATATTCAACATCCTTAAAGAAAAGAACTTTCAACCCAGAATTTCATATCCAGCCAAATTAAGTTTCATAAGTGAAGGAAAAATAAAATTTTTTGCAAACAAGCAAGTACTCAGAGATTTCATTACCACCAGGCCTGCTTTACAAGAGCTTCTAAAAGAGGCACTATATACAGACAGGAACAACCAGTATCAGCCATTCCAAAAAACCCATCGGTAAGTTGCATCTAGACCCATCTCACATGCAAAGATATACAGAGACTCAAAACAAAGGGATGGAGGAAGATTTGCCAACCAAATGGAGAGCAAAAAAAAAAAAAAAAAAAAAAGCAGTAGTTGCAATTCTCATCTCTGATAAAATAGACTTTAAAGTAATAGAAACCAAAAGAGATAAGAAGGACATTGTATAATGGTAGAGGGATCAATGTAATGGGAAGAGCTAACGATCCTAAGTCTATGCACATCCAATATAGGAGCACCCAGATACATAGGGCAACTTCTTGGTGACTTACAAAGAGACTTGGACTCCCACACAATAATAGTGGACAGATTAATGAGACAGAAGGTTAACAAGGATACTTGGGACTTGAACTTAGACTTCGAACAAGTAAACTTAATAAACATTTACAGAACTCTCTACTCCAAATCCACAAAGCATACATTTTTTTTCAGTAACACATCACATTTATTCTAAAGTGACCACATGGTTGGGAGTAAATTACTCCTCAGCAATTGCATAGCATTTCATAGGTTTAAATGAAATATTGGTTGGCTGTTTGTTTGTTATTTTTCTCCCTTATTCCTTCCTGTCTCCATTGTATAACACGATTATTAGTATAAAAGAGCTTTTTAATATCCATTTCTAGACTGCATTCTAGCCTGGGCAATAGAGCAAGATTCCCGTTCTCTCTCCCCTCTTTTTCTTCTTTTTCTCTTTATTTCATTCTCTTTTCTTCCTTCTTTCTCTCTTTCTCTCTTTTTCTTTTCTTTCTTAAAAAAAGAAAAAAAAATTGAGGAAATTTCTTACCCAAGAGTAGCAGTGTTAGTATTCAAACTCAGCCATGTTTGCCTCCAAAGTCATATTCTTAATTAGACTCTTATACTCCTGCTTCTCTAGAGTAGTTGTTTCCTGGAAGTTTTATTTTTGTTTTTATTTTCTTTTTTTTTAATGAGACTAGTTTGCTTTACATAAATAGAATATCCCATTGGCAATTCTAAATGAAATCATCTCTAAAGCCTGATACTTATTAGCCATGAAAATTCCCCAACCATATGTTAACTTCTTATATGTGATGATAACGTTACTGGCAAAACAAACACAGTACGTATTGCTCTGCAATTAATTTCTAGTAGTGGTAACAAGATTTGTACTGGATTGTATACACAGAATTACTCAGACTTGCTATGGCAAAAGGCGTCTGCAAAATAAATAATAGGCCAGGCATGGTGGCTCATGCTGTAATCCCAGCACTTTGGGAGGCTGAGGCGGGCAGATCACCTGAGGTCAGGAGTTCGAGACCAACCTGGCCAACATGGCAAAACCCTGTCTTTACTAAAAATACAAAAATTAGCCAGGTGTGGTGGCGTGTGCCTATAATCCCCAGCTACTTGGGAGGCTAAGGCAGGAGAATCGCTTGAACCTGGGAGGCGGAGTTTGCAGTGAGCCTACATCATGCCACTGCCCTCCAGCCTGGGTGGCAGAGCAAGATTCTGTCTCAAAAAACAAATAAAACAAATAATAATGTTACCATAATTGCCATGATTACAATGTAACCATGACCAAGGAGCATCTCTCAATTTAACTGACCCACATTTGTGACTGAGCCCACAGCTTAACATTATCCTTTAAGTAACTGAGTTTACCAGCTGATGCCACCTAAGACAGAATCCTCTGGTAGCCATTTGTGCACTCAAGAACTTTTTTTTTTTCAGACAGAGTCTCACTCTGTCACCCAGGCTGGAGTGCAATGGTGCAATCTTGGCTCACTGTAACCTCCGCCTCCTTGGTTCAAGCGATTCTCCTGCCTCAGCTTCCCAAGTAGCTGGAATTACAGGCATGTGCCACCACACCGGCTAATTTTTGTATTTTTTTGTAGACGGGGTTTCACCTTGTTGTCCAGGCAGGCCTTGAACTCCTAACCTCCTGATCGGCCTGCCTCTGCCTCCCAAAGTGCTGGGATTACAGGCGTGAGCCACAGCACCTGGCCTCAAAAACTTTTTGAAGTGTTCTTCATCTCCTTTGTGTACCAGGCACTAGGTTGCATTAGGGATTCAGAGGCTAATAAGCTATAGAAGAACATAAGCCCAAGAAGGGGAGAGGTCAGTGTGGATAGTCTCCATGCCTGAGCTTGGGCTTCTTCATATCTTGCCCAATCTAGTGGTTCACATCACTTCTTTCCTGGACTACTGCTGACCATTCTTCAAAGAACAGTCACATGAATAAACCTTTAAAGATTTAAGTAGTATTATGCCCCCTGCACCCTGCTTCAGATCTTCCAACAGCTTCCCATTGCCCTTTGAACAACATCTAAACTCCTTACCATGGCCTATAAGGACCTAGGTGGTCTGATGCCTGCCTACTTCTACAGACTCAACAAATGCTCTTCTACCACTTAGTTGGTACCAGGTACACCAGTCTACTTTCTGATCCTTGAAAGCACAAAACACAGGGCTGCACTCTGCCCAAAATGTTCTTGCCTCCTTCTTGTTGTTCAGGTCTCTGTTCATATGCTGTCTCTTCCAAGAGGCCTTCCTTGGGTAGCCACTGCTGCCGCGCCCCTGACAGCTCTGTTTCCAACAATCCTGGTTCTGTTTCCTTTACAACACCTATCACTATCTGAAATTACCTATGTGTTCTCACACCTGTAATCCTAGCACTTTGGGAGGCCAAGGCAGGCAGATCACTTGAGGTCAGCAGTTCGAGACCAGCCTGGCCAACATGGTGAAACCCATCTCCACCAAAAAATACAAAATTGAGCCAGGTGTGGTGGCAGGCACCTATAATCCCAGTCACTCTGGAGACTGAGGCAGGAGAAACGCCTGAACCCAGAAGGCAGAGATTGCAGTGGGCCAAGATCATGTCACTGCATTCCAGTCTGGGTGACAGAGTGAGACCCTGTTAGAGAGAGAGAGAAGAGAATGTGCTAATTCATTTACTTATTGATTTGGTTTTAGCCAACCAGAATATAAGTTTTAGTCAACCAGAATATAAGTTTTGTGACAGCAGGATCTTAAATGTCTTATTCATAGGTATTTCCTCAGTGCCTGGTTTATTGTTGGCACTCGAAAAACCAAAAAAAAAAAAAAAAAAAACCCACCTTTTTGAATAGATGAAGCATGAACTGCAGTAATCTCTTATCTTCTTTCCCCTGCCTTCAGTCGTGTTTGCTCTGAGCACTCACCACACTCTGCCAGAGTGTATCCAAAGAGTAAAATCAATCATATTGCTTTCCCTATGTATGGCTTATAATAACTTACATGATGCGGTAAGAACTACTGAACATAGCATAGAGGCTCTGGATATAGACAGCTGTATATGCCTTGACATTATCTTATTTATTCACATGTGTATGTTTGTGTGTGTGCACTATGGTACTGTCTTAGTCTTTTCGAGATGCTACAACAAAATACATTGAATAGGGCACTGATATACAACAGAAACTTATTGCTCACAGTTGGAGAGGCTGGGATGCTCAAGACAGGTGCCAGCATATTTGGTGTATAGTGAGGGCTCATTCCTCATGGATGGTGCCTTCTATGTGTCTTCACATGGTAGAGGGGGAGAATAAGCTCCTTTAGGACCCTTTTTTAGGGACATTAATTCCATTAGTGAGGCTCCACCCTCATCTCATGTGTTACTTATCTCCAAAAAGGTCCCCCTCTTAATACTATCAAATTGGGAATTAGGTTTCAACATGAAAATTTTGGGGAGTCAAAGACATTGAGACCATAGCAAGTACTTTGTATGATTTATTTACGTTCATGTCATATTTACCTCCACTAATTCTAGTAAGTACCTCTAGGAAAGATAGTTTGTCAGGTTCATCTACATAACTAGAGAAACCAATGTAATACCCGATACTCATGAATTTATAGGTAGAATTCATTCACATTAATATTCAGGAAATATTTATTAAGTTCCAGGCTCTACTATGTACTAACCATTATATTCCAGTCACTGGAGATACAGCAGCAAACCAAAGTTTACATTCCACTAAGGTAAATTAACATTGTTTATTGTAATAATTTGTTTATTGTTTTATAAACAATAAACAAATTATTAAGAAAACGTTGGGGTAGTGAAAAGTCCCTTGAATCAAAATGAAGAAGTATAATTTTCTAAGGGAACTTCCCTCTATAAAACAACCAGATCTTGCATAAAAAATAGATGTCTTGGGTTAATAGGGTATGACAGAGATAAGAGACACCAAATAAGATTGGCTAGCCCTGGTACAGAAGGAAAGCTAGATACCCTGACACCACACGGCACTGTCAACCCTGCAGTGGAGTAGCCCTGGAATAGAGCCAGGTAGGGCAGTGAGCTAGACTCTCAGGCCAAACTGAGACCCTGAGAGGGAACGTGAATGGTCAAGTAACTCCCCTGGATCCCCAAGTAAAACATTGCAAATCCTCTCTGAAGGAAATCCTCAAGGCATGCTCTCAAGTATTAGCTCACAATAAGGTTCATCAAACCCAAAATAAACACAACACCATGAGTAAGAGTCAGCAGAAACCACATACACATTGGACCTAAGAACTACATATATTGAATATCAGACAAGGAATTTAAAAGCCATATGTAAAATATTTGAAAAAATTAGAAAGGGGTCACAAAATTGAGCAACAACTGAATCTCCAAAAGTGATGAGAAAAAGAACCAAACAGACATGGAACATAAAACTGTGTAATAAAAAACTCAATGGATGGGCTAAATAGAAGACTACACACAACAGAAAAGAAAATTAATAAATTGAAAGATAGATCTGAAAAATGCAGCACAGGAATCCAGTAAGTTTTAAAGACATAATGGCTGCATTTTTTTTTCAGAAAAGAAAAGATATGATTGCATAGATACGAAAGGTACAACATAAACTAAACATGGTAAATTAAAAATTTGTACGTAATGAAACTGCAGAACATCAAAGACAAAGAGAAGATGTTAAAAACACTTAGAGGGAAAAGATAGATCACTCACGAGAAATGACAAACTGACACAGAAATCTCAACAATAAAACTAAAGCCATAATACAAATTTTTTAAATGTTGAGAGAAACTAACTACTAACTTAAAAATGTTCACCCAAAAAAACTATCATTCGAGAATGAGGATGAAATAAAGACAATGATAATAATAATTGGGGAAGAGTGGTCTACACTACTGGAATTTTTAAAGGATGTTCTTTAAAAAGAAGAAAGTGATCCCGGAAAGAAATTCTGAGATGTAAGAAAGAATGAGAAATGAAACCGGGAAATATACAGTATACTGGCAAATCTAAACAAATACTGTCTATAAAAATACAAATATTATTAATTAATTTGTAAGGTTTTTAAAAATAGACTGATAAAATGAGGAACAAAAAAATTCATGGACATCAGGAGGGAGGTGATCAGAGTTCTAAAGTTCTCATATTTCTCAAAATATTAACATTTTATAGAATCATAGTACAATGATTAAAACTAGGAAATTAATATTGATATAGTCTTATTAAGTTACAGACTTTGTAATCTTATTAATGTACAGACTTTGCTCAATTTTCCCAGTTGTCCCACTAATGTGCTCTTTTTAGTCCAGGATCACATATTGCATGGGTGGGTACATTAGTCTGCTTGGACTGCCATAACAGAATACCACGGATTGAGTGGTTTAAACAACAGGAATTTATTTTCTTATAGTTGTAGAATTTGAAAGTCTAAGATCAAGGTTCTAGCACACTTGGTTTCTGATGAGGCTTCTCTCCTCCTGGCTTGCAGATGGCTACCTTCTTCCTGTGTCCTCACATGGCATTTCCTCACATGCATGTAGAAGGAGAGAGAGAGAGAATCTGTAATGTCTCTTTCTCTTGTAAGGACACCAGTCCTATTGGATTAAGGTTTCATCCTTATAACCTCATTTAACCTTGATTATCTCCTTAAAGGCCACATCTCCAAATACAGTCACACTGCAGACTAGGGCTTTAACATATGAAAGGGGGGAAGGGAACAATTCTGTTCATAACAATGGGCTTGTGACTACTTTAACCAATACAGGACAGAGACCCTATCTCTCAATGGGAAATGTCAGAGTTTACAGCCTTATTTTACACTATCTCAAAGAATAAGGATCCAATAATAGCTAAGACATTCCTGAAAAAAGAACAACTAAGGAAATCTGTACTTCTAGATATCAAGATGATGATGATCAGAAACAGTGTCGCTCTCTCTCAAGGATGGAGTGCAGCAATGTGATTATAGCTCACTGTAACCTCGAACTCCTGGGTTCAAGAGATCTTCCTCCTCAGCCTCCCAAGTAACTAGGACTATAGGCAATGACACCACACTTTGCTAATTAAAAAAAATTTTTTTTTTAGAAATGGGATCTCACTGCGTTGCCCAGGCTGGCTTCAAACTCCTGGTCTCAAGTAATTTTCCCAGCTTGGCCTCCCAAAGTGCTGGGATTTCAGGTGTGAGCCACCTTTCCCTTGCCCCCACCACATATCAAGACTATTATAAAGCCATATAATTAAGACAATGTGATATTGGGATAGGGATAGACAGCAAATGAAATAAAATAGAAAACCTAGAAGTAGACCTACAAATGCATGTGTTTTTTTGTTTTGTTTTGTATTTTTAGTAGAGATGGGGTTTTGCCACGTTGGCCAGGCTGGCCTTGAACTCCTGATCTCAAGTGATCCACCCACCTCAGCCTCCCAAAATGCTGAGATTACAGGTGTGAGCTACCATGACTGGCCCACATGCATATGTTTTTAACATAACATAGGGGTGGTATTACAGTTCAATGAGAAAATAAGATATCCAATAAGTAGTGCTCAGACAGTCCACATGGAGAAAAATCTTACTGTATCATATTATACACATAAGTCGATTACAGATTAAAAAATTTAAGGGTGAAGAACAACATTTTAGAGAATTTAAGGCATCTGGGGGAAAGTATTCTGATGGCAACTCAGTTCCTGTCTCTTCCTCAGAGGCCCATCTGCATTCCTCTTCTTAGATTTCCATGAGTCATTTCTATATTCTTATAATAAACACCACCACCACCACCTGTTTTGTTTTTGCTTCAGCTTGCTGTGCATGGTTTCTGCCACTTACACAAGGTGTTTAAATTAAGCTGGCAGAAAGGAGAAGTCAAACATTTAACCAGCACTTACTTCATGCTCTGCATGAACTAAGTGCCTTAACTGTACTAACTCATTTAGTTCTTGCAAACAGGCCAATGAGATAGTCACAGACTGTCCTCATTTTACAGATGGACAGAGGCACAAGGAAGTTAAGGAACTTGCCCAAGGTCACAAGGTTAATAAGTAGCACAACCAGGATTTTACTCTGGACATTCTGGCTCCAGATCCTAACAAAGGCACTGGAATTCGAACTTGGGTTGTCTAACTCCAAAGACCATATTGTTAAACTCCATGTTGTGCTGTAAAGACCAGAGTATCACAGCAACTTATTGCATTATTGTTTTATTTATGGCCAGGCCAATCCCAGCTCCTGGGGTACTGCAGAGCCTTACAAAGAGCAGCCCTCTTCTGGCACAGATTTGGCAAAGGCCTGTTCTGGAAACAGATTGTGGTACCAGGAAACTCACAGGCACTTCCAATTCTGGGACCAGACCTTTCCTATGCTGTGTACACATTTTGGCTCATAAGTTGCTGCACCAAAACCCAGAAGGGAGATTACTCCCGGCTTCTTCCTCTACCCTAAACACCCACAGTAGAATTCACTGCAGAGGATAGGGAGCAGAATTCCTTTCCTGTCTGCATTTAGTCTCCTCTACTGCCAGAAGGAAACATGACTTACTGTGTCTGGAAGTCACAATTAAGTGCCCGGAGGTACATCTGGCTCAAGAAAATCAATATTTGTTGAGTTCTTAAGTCCAGCACTCTGCTAGGTGTGGCACACAAACTTTATACCATTTGGATTTTGTAGATCCTATAAAAATAATGCTTTCTTTCCATCTGTCACCTTCAAAAGCCTCTGTTTGTTTTTTTTGTCACTGTTCAAGGTTTATTGGGGGTTTTAGTTGGTGTAACACTTGGATAGTTGGTTGCATTGTTTATATGTAGATCTTTTTACATTATATGGTAATGTACACTACTGATACGTAGAGTGCACAAAATAAGATCCTTTGGAACAATTATGCACAAGACATGCGATGATGGATCTATACACTGAATGCCAGGATGTGACTGACTGGGAAAAAATGTTGGACTAGACATGTTCAGTGGAGGAGCCAGGAAGTTATATAACACATGATAAACATCCGTCTGGCTCAAGGGGCAACTGCAGCATGTGCAGCATTGGCAGCGGTGCCTCAGAGGTGGCAGAACTATTTCACACTAACCAGTTCAGGACTACACGAGATTATTACCATCCAGCATCAGGATATAGCTGTAGCACTTTACAAACCATTCCTATTTCTAACTTCTGGAACTGACGTTTTTCCCAGTCCATCTTAAAATATTGCTGCTTTAATCACGGATCAGATAAAAAGGACAACACGCACAACCTCCAGCTAAAATCCTGTTGTAGCCAAGACAGTGAAATGGTATGACATCAGAAGACTTTAAAATTGCAGCTCTTTTTGGATCCCTCAAAGTGTATCCGCACTCTTCTTCAAACAGGCCTCTTCCTCAGGAGTCAGAATCACCTTCACAATGTCTGAGATTCCATTCTGTCCCAAAATGCAAGGAACACTGAGGAAGACATCATCCTTTATTCCATAGAGACCCTTAATCATGGTGGAAATTGGGTGCACCTGCCTGATTCTTCATTATAGTCTTTGCCAGATCTGCCACAGAGAGTCCAGTGGCCCAGGATGTGTAGCCTTTGAGTCTGAAAGCACTTTCAACCACCTGAAAAGCCTCTGTTTTTAAGAAGCCAACACACAGGTTTCACTTGTGCTCCTGTACAAGTGAAATTTAAAAATCTTTTTAAATATTTGAAAATTATACTTTGCCCAAGCAAACTACAGAGAAGGAAGACTTTTTTCTGCCTAGAGTGCTAGTTCTGGTTTGAGGAAACACAGCTTGGACTCTATCATTTTCTGTCCAAATCATAGGGTTTCATGTTGAAGCAATATGCAGCCCTATCTACCGAAAATGGCTGAGAAGCCCCACCCAACTGGGAGAATGTTACCTAGGTCTGTTGTATTAGTCTGTTGTCATGCTGCTGATAAGGACATACCTGAAACAGGGTAATTCATAAAGAAAAAGAGGTTTAATGGACTCACAGTTCCACGTGGCTGGGGGAGGCCTCACAATCATGGTGGAAACTGAAAGGCACATCTTACATGGCAGTAGGCAAGAGAAACAGTGAGAACCAAGTGAGAGTGGTTGCCCCTTATAAAAACATCAGATCTCGTGAGACTTATTCAGTAACAAGAACAGCACGGAAAAGACCCCCACCATGATTCAATTACCTGCCATCAGATCTCCTCCAATGACATGGGAATTGCGGGAGCTACAATTCAAGATGAGATTTGGTTTGGGTGGGGATACAGCCAAACCATATCATCAGTAAAACACCTAGGAGGAGGGTTGAGGATACAAGGGCAAGAAGCAGCAGAAGTAGCAGCAGTCTGCAGTTCTGGAGAAGAGATTAGGAATAAGTGGGGAACGGCTGGATGAGGTGGCTCATGCTTATAGTCCCAGAATTTTGGGAGGCTGGGGAGGGAGGACTGCTTGAGCCCAGGTGTTTGAAACCAGCTTGGGCAACATGGCAAAACCTTGTCTCTACAAAAAATTCCAAAAATTAGCTGGGTATGGTGGCATGCACCTATAGTCCCTACTCCTCGGAAGGCTGAGGTGGGAGGATTGCTTGAGCCTGGGAGGTCGAGGCTGCAGTGAGCCATTATTGTGCCACTGCACTTTAGCCTGGGTGACAGAGCAAGACCCTGTCTCGAAAAAAAAAGAAAGCAGTTGGAGGGGAAGGACAGAAAAACATGGAAAAGAAAGAGAAAGAAGATAAAAAGTTTTGCAGTGCCAACAAAGGTCAGGAGTGGTGTAAATGACTGGATGTTAAGCTCTCTGAGGGGAATTTTGGAAAACCTCAAAAACGGGCATAATACGGACTCAGTAAGAGAAAATATCTAGTTCACTAAGGTGAGTAACAAAGGCAAAGAGGGGCATGAAAGAAATGGGTTTCAAATATGACCCATCAAGACTCAAAGGACAGAAGGCACAGGCAGTTAAAGAAATACCAGAAATCTGTTATTAGTTGAACAGGAATGCAAATGTTTTGTGCATTCATTTATAATGTTATCCACAGCACGTACATTAAACATTAATTTCTTCTTGAGTAATCCTCCCACTACCCCACAGGAGTTCAAAATAGGTACCTTTAGGGAAAAATTATTTGATAGAAATGAAACCGAAATCAGTGTGATCATACCATCTATTTAGTTGCTTAAACTAATGCTAAGAAAAGGACAGAGCCAACCACTTTGGGAGGCCGAGGCTGGAGGATCACTTGAGCCCAGGAATTTGAGACCAGCCTGGGCAACATAGTGAGACTCCATCTTTAAAAAAATTTAAAAATTAGCTGGGCACTGTGGCAAGCATTTGTAGTCCCAACTACTCCAGAGGCTGAGGCAGGAGGATCTCTTGAGTTGGGGCGATTGAGGCTGCAGTTAACCATGATCACACCACTGCACTCCAGTCTGGGCCACAGAGCAAACCCTGTCAAAAAAAAAAAAAAAAAACAAAAAGATTGACTGTTGGACTTGCTTGCCTGGCGGGAGGGGAAGAAAGAGGGCAGGAGGCATCAGAAAGTGAAGCAGCAGGTGCTGAACTTCTGCTTCCTCAGTACATTCTCCCAAAGTGACTTACTTTCACCAGTTTTTCAGGTTCTTCTTTTTTTTTTTCCAGGTTCTAAAATTACTGTTTTTCAGACTGTGATGAAAAATATTGGAGGAAGCAGTGACAACATCAGGGGACAAAAGAATCCATGAGATGAGCCTTCTCTACTGTGCTCACCACTCCCCCATCCCCAAGTATCTGTGCAAGCCATGTCCCCTCCATGACGGACCCTTATTAAGTGTGCTCACTATTGGGTAAAAAGAAAAAGAGTATATTAAAGAACCAACACCCCAAAAGAAATGGTTCAAATGGCATTTTTTTTATTTTATTGAGGAGGAGATTGCAGTGAGCAGAGATTGCGTCACTGCACTCTCCTTCAACTGGCATTTTTTAAAACGCCAAAGTATCACACCCATCCAAAAATTGAATATTACTTCAAAGGTATTGTTTAATTGCATTTTGTTAGTAAAAGGATAGAAACGCAGCCTGGGCAAATGGACCTTTGTCTACAAAGGAAAGCCCTTGGTGTCACTGAATTCAATACCCAGGTAATAAATTTCCATTTAGTAAACATTTTTCTATATAGGAAGCAGTTCTAATTCTATTTTAGGAATATAGATCCTTGATGAAACTCAGTGACCATTATTTTTTTCTGTATTTAAAGGATTCAGATTCCCCCATCTGGTAAATCATCCAATACAGTTCTTTATAATCCTCAGAGGACAAAAAATGCAAAGCTTTCAGAACAGGTAAAATTGCTTTGATTGCTCTTTGTTGCCTCGAAAGGACATTATGTATTCAGGTCCAAATGCTGAATTCATTAATACAATGCTTTTCTTTTTCACTAGGAATAAGACAAATGATCTAAATTATTATTTACTTCCTTTCCAGCTAAGGGTCCTTGTTGTCCTAATCAGTTAAATGAGCTGTGGAATATCTCCTTGGAAAGTGTGTGGCAGAAGTGCAAGTGGTTAAATGTCCACAGATGCTGAGCTCTAAAAGCCCACAGCTAATTGCATAGTCACTGTTTGCAATTTACTGCCGGCCTCTGTTGTCATTCCACACAATGTTAATGGGCTACCCTCGGGAGTTAGAGTTGACGCGCTCCCAGTAACTCACTTCTAAAATAACCTAAGCAAGTGAAGTAATTTTTGTTTGCCAGCATGAATTATGCCACTGGTGAAAATCATGAATCCATGTTGTTAAACTAATGTGGATTTCCTCTAATCTCTGCCTCACTCAAATTAGCATCAGGGATATTAGGGCAGGCTCCAGGTGAAGAGTGAGATACCAAGAGCTTTGGCTAGAATGAAAGACAACAGGTCATCTCAGTGGGAAACTGCCAAAGTCAGCACCAGCCACCCAAAGGGCCTGTTAGCATGCAAGAAAAAAAGCTTTTGAAATTCACTTTTTTCATGCTTTCCCTTACCCTGGTTGGCTCACCTAAGTAAACTGTGTGCTTTCTCTTACTGTGTGGGACACTCCCATCCGATAGCTTAACCTTTGCTTCCTTCCATCTCCTTTTCACCCAACACTGAGGAGACTTTCTATTTCCCTTCTTATCGGACAGGAACTGTCACTAAACCACACACACACACACACACACACACTATCTCACACACACTCTCTTCTCTCTCTCTCTCTCTCTTCCAGGGGTTAGAATAGCAAAGGGACTACAGGGAAAGCAATCAGATTACAAAAAAAAAAAGGGAGGGCACATCAGCATCAGGAGATATTTCTTAAATCTCTGTTGCACTGAACAATGTTTCTTCTCTGGATGACTGTTCTGTGGAAAATACCAAAGAGATGGGCTTCGGGTTTCAAATGAAACTTGATTTCTAGGCTAGATTGAGGGTGGGGGCAGATGTCACTAGAGGCAATGTCAGGAAACAGGAAGGGTAGTATACACCTCCTCCTCTCTTAACTTGGTGTTGGAAGCTGTCCCACTTTGAACTCAAGTGGTATTCAGACATGTCAGGCCTCTTCTGGTGAGCAGCAGGGGTGGGCCTTCAAGAAGTCTATTTGCAAGAGTAAAGGAAGAGCTCTCTGGAGAGAGATCTTGCCAGAGAAAAGGGAATAGATGTCAAAGTGGCAGGAAGGAGGGGTAATTCTGAGTACTACAGATGTTCTCAACTTGGGTTTGCCATCAGATCAGGCCTGAAGACTCGAATTTCAGCACAGGGTATGGAATGGCTGGTAAAGAGAAACTCTAAAAACGAAGAGTTCTTTCACAAAAACTTGGCAAGGCAGCAGGACTGGACAGGTGAGCTTCTAGAAGGAGAAGAGACAATATTCACACATCATTGGTGTATCCAGGGCTCTGCTGTACTGAAAGCATCAAGTAGTTAGAAGAGTCCAGCAGACACAGCCAGAAGCGGCAGGATCATCTTGCTGATTGGTTTTAAATGTCCCCCTCCTTCTCCAGGTAAAACCAATCAGCAAGGGGAGAAGGGTTGGGGTGAGAGGAAAGGTAACAAAATGACTGTTATTGTAAGGTAACTGACTAGCCTTGTTTGGGAACACATGGAGAGAGCACCCTGGGGACCTTTAGAAATACCCGGGTTTGGGAGGGTCCTTGAAGAATACTGAGATCCTGTAGAAGGTGGAAGTGGGAACCAGTGAAACCAGGTGATTTCCTGTATTCTTCTCCTAAATATGGTTTTACTCATGAAGGGTATAACCAAGCAAACAGATCTCTTAACTGTTTCTCTTTTAAAGGACAGAAGGAGATCCACCCCACCAAGGGCTGGTTCCCGGAATGCTTTGGAACAGGAGTAGCAAAACTGCAATGTGCTGCAGCTCTGTGGGGGCTGCTGACCCACTGAAAAGGTTACTGAGGATATTGCCTGGGCTGCTGATAGCTTTATCACTTCACCACAGGAATTAACCTCCACTTATTAGTTAGGGGGTGTTGTTGAAAAATTGTTTGAACGTTTAATTTCTGTAGCTCTTTATGTTTAATCCTATATATTTTTTTATTCCTTTGAGACTTGATTCATCTTTGGTGTTCAGCAAGGAGTCTTTAAAGAACTCTTATGTGCATCAGTTTTTCCATGCTTGTCTTCCTATAGCATTTTGTATATGCTTAGTCTTAAATCTTATTTCCTATTGAAATAATTGGCTTATATTTTTATCTCCCTTGGTGAGACTGTAAGTTCCTCAAGGCCAGGAACTTTTTAAATTATTTTTAATTTAAAATTTAAATTATTTGTAATGAACTCTTACAGTCCTCATTACTGTAAAAGTAGATGAGTAAGTGGTTTTTTTTCCCCTTGGCTCACTGCAGCCTTAACTTCCTAGGCTCAAGTGATCCTCTCACCTCAATCCCCCAGGTAGCTGGGACTATAGGCACATGCCATGATGCCTGGCTAATTTTTGTATTTTTAGTAGAGAGGGTTTCACCATATTGCCCAGGTTTGTCTTGAACTCCTCGACTCAACCAATCTGCCCACCTTGGCCTCCCAAAATGCTAAAATTACAAGTGTGAGCCATCATACCAGGCCATTATTGTAAGAATAAATTCTTATGGGCCGGGCACGGTGGCTCATGCCTGTAATCCCAGCACTTTGGGAGGCAGAGGTGGGCAGATCACCTAAGGTTAGGAGTTCGAGACCAGCCTGATCAACATGGAGAAACCCCGTCTCTACTAAAAATACAAAATTAGCCGGGCGTGGTGGCACATGCCTGTAATCCCAGCTACTCAGGAGGCTGAGGCAGGAGAATCACTTGAACCCAGGAGGCAGAGGTTGTGGGGAGCCAAGATCACGCCCCTGCACTCCAGCCTCGGCAACAAGAGTGAAACACCATCTCAAAAAAAAAAAAAAAAGGAAAAAAAAAGAGAATAAGTTCTAAACACTGCCCCCCAAAAAAATCTCAGATCAAATTTTCTGTGAAGATCTTACTATGGCTAATACTGGTAGTTATTGCCCAATATTCCTGTATTCCTCTTTTCATGAGTAATAAAAATTTTAGGTGGGCATATGGCAACCCTATAAGTACTACATGTCTTTGTTGAGGCTGCTGTAACAGGATACCATAAACCAGGCAGCTTATAAACATTGGAAATGTATTTCTCACAGTTCTGCAGGCTGGGAGTCTGAGATCAGGGGTGCCAGCACGGTCAAGTTTGGGTGAGGACCCACTTCCAGGTTGTAAACGCCCAATTTCTCATCGTATCCTCACGTGGCAGGAAGAGGGCGAGAGAGTGTCTCATGTCTCTTCCTGTAAAGGCACTAATCCCACTCATAGAGGCTCCATCCTTATGACCTAATTACCCGACCCCAAAGGTCACACTTCCTAATGCCATCACATGAAGGATAAGGATTTCAACATATACATTTGAGGGAGGACACAATCATTCAGCCCATACTACCACATTTTACAAGCCCCCTCACAGCTAGTTACAGTATTGTGATGAAGTGTTGGCCATTGGGATGTCAGCCAAGTATTGAGGGCAACTTTTCATTTGTGACCAGAAAGGGAAGGAGATTACCTTCGTTCTTCCAAGTCCTATACCTTGCTACTTAGATCAGGGATATGGGATGAACAATCTCTACCTTTAAAGACAAGGGCCATACATTAGACATAGCGGAAAAACAGCTAAAAGGAGGCTGAGAACTGACACCACTGAATCATCACGACAGCCCTGGAATGCTCACCTCTGAACTGTTATGTGAGGAAGAAATGAACTTCTATCTCATTCAAACCATTGAATATATGAGGATGACCATTTAGTCTGGTGTGTGGTATACCAAAAAAAAAAAATCATTCCATGGAACCAACCAACCAGTCTCCTTTCCTTAATTGCCATACCTTGCAAATGCTCTGGGCAAGGAATAATCGGAACAACAAATAATCACAGTAAGTCAGAAGCTGGTATGTGAAATTGGCAGTCTCCTTGTATAAACTACTAAATTTCTAATATGTTAAGCCTTTCTGTTTGTTCATAATTTTGAAATAAAAGAAGAGCCTTCCCTTTTGACATTCATTACTTTCACGGCTTACTCATCTACTGCTTAGATATCCACTGGTCCAACTCCAAGAGGGCTGAAGGTGTACGTTCTGTTTTCTGTCCATCTGATGCTCTCGGATCATTCAAGTGTGGCTGTTTCACTGGCTCCAACCCACTTACTCTGAAACTCACAGATCCTATGCTGAACACTGATAAATTGTAGTAAGAAATTAACTTTAGTTCCTTTCATGGTCACCTCCTTGTCTCTTCTCATTATTTTATCTTTCTCCCCTCCACCTCTTCATGCTAGTATTTATAGTGGGAGCACACTACAACTACTTCCCATCACCCACCACCACCATTGTCGTATGCCAGAAAGAGTTGCTCACAATATCCCTCAGAGGCTTTCATATTCCCCACCAATTCTGAGACTCCTGCTTCTCCATCAACTCACTTTTCATGTTCTGTGTGGTTCCACCAGGAGGTCCAATATAACCTGGTCATAGTGCCAGCCAAGTGGGCTGAGGCACAGAAGTTGTTGGACCCTGAAGGGCCAGGGTGATCCTATTCTGAGGGAATAAGAAATTTGTAAAGATGGCCAGGCGCGGTGGCTCATGCTTGTAATCCCAGTACTTTGGGAGGCTGAGGCGGGCGGATCACTTGAGGTCAGGAGTTTGAGACCAGCCTGGCCAACATGGTGAAACCTCATCTCTACCAAAAATACAAAAATTAGCCGGACATGGTAGCGCACACCTATAATCCCAGCTACTCGGGAGTCTGAGGCAGGAGACTCGCTTGAACCCAGGAGGCAGAGGTTGCAGTGAGCTGAGATCACACCACTGTACTCCAGCCTGGGTGACACAGCAAGACACCACCACTACCAACAAAAACCAGAAAATTCAAGCACATGTATTAGAGGGGAAAAAAATCTCTTGAGTAATTTCCTAAATGATGACCTATCAAAAATAACTAAGTCCAAGTGATTGTTATTGCTTAATAAGAGCTTCAAGAGGTTAATTGTGCATAAAATATACACATCATTTCCTGAACGGAACAACATATGCAAAATCAAATTATGCTCCTTCAGAATAAACAAGCAATGGCCCGTCTTGATGACTCACGGCTGTAATCCCAGCACTTTAGGAGGATAAGGTGGGCGGATCACCTGAGGTCAGGAGTTTGAGACCAGCCTGACCAACATGGAGAAACCTGGTCTCTACTAAAAATAGAAAAATTAGCCAGGCATGGTGGCATGCGCCTGTGATCCCAGCTATTTGGGAGGCTGAACCCAGGAGGCAGAGGCTGCAGTGAGCTGAGATCACGCCACTGCACTCCAGCATGAGCAACAAAGGGATACTCTGTCTAAAAATAAGCAAACAGGCAAGGTTTCCAGGCAAAAATATGATTGTATATACTGTACATTTCCCAAAATATTCAGAAGAAATTTAGATGGCTTCAGAGGAATAAATTCCTGAAAATGATCAAATCGATTGGACTGAAAATTTCTTCACTACTTAAAAATCTAAGAAATCACTTAGCCAACAAGTAATTTCTTCCAGAATAAAAGTATGGCACTTGGAAAAAATAGAGCATATGTATTTTAAACACCATCAGACAGATTTCTTCATTAGAACTTTTTGTAAGCTAAACGGAATTCAGAACTAAGGCATTGAAAACTGTTACTAAGATTAACCCTTGTTCAAGAGAACAGATGGAAAGACAAGTTTGTAACAATGGAATAATCTTTGCTGCTTTTAGAGAAGGCAGACACAATATAAAATACAATGATTTATAAAGGAGGAAAAAATTCCTAACACAAACAACTTTATGAAGCTGATCCTGTATTATTCTATCAGGAAATATGAGAAATACATCATGTTGAAGGGAAATATTTTCTTTCCTTTTCAACACAGGGTCTTGTTCTGTTGCACAGGCTGGAGTGCAATGGTTTGGTCATAGCTCACTGCAGCTTCCACCTCCTAGGCTCAAGCCATCCTCCTTCCTCAAGCTCACAAGTAGCTGAAACTACAGGCGTTTTTTAAAACAATTTTCTTTGTAGAAACAGGGGCTCACTATGTTGCCCAGCCAGCTTTGAACCCCTGGGCTCAGTTGAGTCACTCACCTCGGCCTTCCAAAGTGCTGGGATTACAGGTGTGAGCCACTGCACCAGGTTAGGGAAATATTTTTTTGCAAAGCAATAAAGGTGAGATTTGATGTAAAGTTATCATTAAACGCAGCAGAACTGTCACTGCATTGTTAATTCACTGGACTTTGTACATATCTCTATGATAACAAATTCACCCTGTGTCATAATTATATGTGCCACTATGAGCAAGTAACAGTCAGGAATTCTCTCTTCCCATCTTGTTTTTGTTTTGACTTTTATAATTATTTCCTGCATTCATCATGGTGCACAGATATGTAGCCAGTGTTCAAGCTTTAAAATGCTTTATGCTGTAAAGTAATGCAGTATATGATTTAAGACTTTACACTATTTCTAGGTGTATTTATTATCACCTCATTTGGCTATCTAATAGACATACAATTCCTTCTGTTTGAGCCACAATGTTCTGAATCAGTTCAGTCTAGACCAATAATTCTAACCCCCAAGTTCAGCTTTTAACTCTGCCAGATGCTATTTGACACTAGATTCCCCAATACTAAAAATCTTGCCAACCTTACATTATGTTGTTTTATAATTACAGCTTCCTAGTACTCAGTATGATATTATTAGCTCAAGCTGTAGCTCATTTGGTGTACATAATTACAGCACACTCAGCAGTGAGCCCTGACCTACACAGTGCTGGGGTGGGGGTGGGGGGGATTTTGGTGATATTTTAATCTATTTCAATTGACAATAAATGTAGTTATTACCAAGACTCTAAATTTTGGGAAAGTTTGATATTCACACTGCATTTCCAAGTACCTTTGGAATACCTAATATTATACTGATATTTTAGAGCTATTATTCTTTCTAATAATGATGAATATTAGTATTATTTAAGCAACACTTCACTTTTTTTGGTTCTTTCTCTTGTGGGCACCTGGTGGGAAAACAAGAAGGAGCAAAATGGTACAAAAGTGAAAGTTGTAAAGAATTGTCCTGCTAGAGAGTTATAGCTTAGAAATCTGTATGATGCCTAAGGCATAGTCAGACTTCAGTAAATTACACTTCCTTGTTATTATTACCTGCATATATTTTACAGCTTCAAATACCCCTTATTCAAGCACAGGTAAGCAACTGATAATCCTAGGTGTGTTCTCATAAATCAGAATTGTCCTGGCTCCTAAGAAGTAAGTTCTAGAGGAACTTGGGGGTGGGAGGAGGAAGGCTGTGGTTGCTTGGTCATTTCCTCGCTAGCTAATTTTACTTCTTATTGCTTCCCAGTCACTATTAAACTTCTCAGCTGGCCTGCTTTGTCTTTGCCTGTATCTTTCTCTTGGATTTAACTGCATTACAAAAAAGGTCAAGGTTTGACCCAGGCATATGGCACTTAACTGAAACTCTCAATATCAATAATTAAAGAATTTTAATTTTTTAAAGAGAAAACGTCTTGAAGACCATTCTTTTACCTCCCCTTAGAGATGTGTCATAAATAACCAGAGTTAAAGCTTTTGCATATTATTTCACACTTGTGAAGTACTGTGAACCTCAAGAAGAAATCTCTTTAAGCTTGAAGTATTTATCCCATTTTATTCCAAAGCACGTAATATTTTAAATCAAAGAAATTAATTTTTAAGAAAGAACTTTGTTTTTAAACTATTCATAATTATAAATTTTAACAATGTGCATTGAAATATTCTAAAGATGAAAGCATGGCTGCTTCAATACTAAGGATCTCTTTCCAACTCCAAATATACTTAAAGTAATTTTCATTTATGTGATTGAAAGTTTATAGGCCCTTAAAGCCTATTGTAAATAAGAAAAAAAAAACCCAAAGTTTATATGCCAATATAGGCAGGAGAATTAATTTAATTCAATAAAAGGGAGGAGAATTATTATGTAAAGGATGCTTACCAGCATAATCAGCTAATAACATTATAGAGAGCTTTTACTTTATGTGAGCATTTTTTAGAGACTTTGGTTTGACCAATAATACACACACACACACACACACACACACACACACACACACACAGAGATACTTTTCTTAATGCTAAACCATATTATAATAGGGTTCTTCTTAAAACATCTTGACAGCTCCCTTACACAGGTCTTGTGACTATTATAGAACCAAATCATCGTTATGAAACAGTGACGAGATACATAAGGAAAATGGGGTCTCTTTTGACAGATGTCAAGGAAGTACAGAAAGGTTAGAGCTGTTTGAGGCCTTGGAGATCATCTATCCTAACAATGTCATTGACAAGAAACTAAGGCTCACAATTCTTCATTATAAACATGTTTTTAAATTGCCTTTCATTAGTCCAAATGACAGCAATACCTCTATAGTCTTAGGTAGAAGCAAATTATTCATCACATTGTAAATCCCTGTTTACTGCGTCCTAGCTCTGTCCTGCTACCTAGACTCCTAGAGAATGTAAACAAAAAATATTTCTCTAGGATGTATTACTTTATTTTCTCCCTAAAAAATTAAGTTCATTAACATCTACATTTTTAAATACTAGCTCAGACCCAAAGAAATATTTCTCTAAAATCAGCTTTCATGAAGATACTTCCTACTCCCATTACTGGATCTGGTCTCTCCTAAAATGTAAGAAACCAGTTACTATTAATGATAAACTATCTGCTCATTATAAATATGAGGTTTAACAAGTAATACATGCTGTATTTATTCAAGTGTCTACCTCTTAACTGTTAATTATGAACAGATTATCGAGATGCCTACTTTATTTCCTGCAGTGTACAATAAAATAACTCTTCGAGTAAACTGAAGTTTGATGGTGTAACAAATTTATATTAGAATACAATTTAAAGTGTTTTTTTTTTCTATAGCATTTTTTGACTGGGGAAGCAAAGGGTAATGTTAATTTGTAAATTTTGTTCTTGTACAATTTATGTTTCCGTAAGATATGGTGCCCTATCCCAGAGATGCTAGAAAACTTTCTTTGCTCCTACCTGTGGATTCTGTTTTTATGAGTTTTTAAAAGAGTATGCATACAATAAAATACTCCTTCCTTGTTAAAATAAGAGAAACAAAGTCTCAAAGAAATCAATCTGACTTGTAACACTCAGATTGCCTGTAGTAAAAGCTGATATAATAATAATAATAATGCAAGAGATTGTTAAAAGAATAATCTCGGCCGGGTGCGGTGGCTCACGCCTGTAATCCCAGCACTTTGGGAGGCCGAGGCAGGCGGATCACCAGGTCGAGAGATCAAGACCATCCTGGCTAACATGGTGAAACCCCGTCTCTACTAAAAATACAAAAATTAGCTGGGTGTGTTGGTGTGCTCCTATAGTCCCAGCCACTCGGGAGGCTGAGGCAGGAGAATTGCTTCAACCCAGGAGGCGGAGGTTGCAGTGAGCCGAGATCCGCCACTGCACTCCAGCCTGGCACCTGACGACAGAGCAAGACTCTGTCTCAAAAAAAAAAAAAAAAAAAAGAATAATCTTTTAATTGGAATAAGCAAATAATCAATTAGTGACTTGTGAGAATTACTCATAGCGTTCACCTAGACCCACATTATATACTGCTGAATTACAGAAGCCTACAAACCTGAAATGTTTAATGAGAATACTTGAATTCAAATATTCACTTGAAATTTATTAGAAATCTCTTATAAGCAGCATGTATTTTAGATGTTATGAATGATTTAAAGAATTAAGAAAGTGAAGGAGGAATGAGGGAAGGACTAAAAAGATAATTCCTGGTCTCCAAAAACTTACTTCTGGCAGGAAAGAAGATATTGCTATTGTTACACTTTGTTTAACTCTCCATAAGCATCCGTGTATTATTTCAGTCCCTGCCATTAAATGAAAAGTTCTTTGAAAGCAGAGAGCATGTCTCCTTCAATGATTTATCTCCCAAAGTGCCTTCTGTTAATAGCATCTGTCTAATAAGTGCTTCTTGAATTGAAATGAATTCCATCAACATTAAGGTGCATTTAAATGCCAATTGTAAAATGTGTCTTATCTTTTATATACCATTTCAGGCTCATTGATGATGTACAGCCAATAAATCTTTTGCATAAACAATATTTTTAAGTAACACTTGCACAAGTGGGTTTTATAATACTTGAGGGAAAAGTACAAGATGAAACATTCATCTTTTTAAAAAACTCTGTTAAATATTTTAGGTGAAATACTAGTATTTTTCCTGAAATGAATAAAGATCGATTTAGAGATACACTTACTGGCACTCTTGCTAAAACCATTTAATCGTGTTTCTATAGGTAAGCCGACATTTTGATTCTGCATGCCTTAGTTAAATAACACCAGGTTGAGAGGGGAAATTATCTAACTGAAAGGCAAGAAAGAGTATTATAAATCAGATGAGGTCCCCAGAGACAGATGATCAATTGACAGCCATTTGGTCTGTCTAAAGGAGAAAGGGGTAGCCTTCAGCTGTCATAGGGGGAGGGACTCGTATGAATAAGCCAGAAGGAATGGCATGAGCAAAGGCATAGAGGTGAAAGGATCAGGGTACGCTTCCCCTTGTTATAAAGACTCATGCACCATTTTGGGTACCGGTTCTGATAAGAAGTTTCTGCTTTGTTTCTGTACTTGAGGGCTTCTCTGTATCTTGCCTAATTCCCCAAGTCACTTTAGGAGTAAGGTCTTTCTTGGCTCTTGTCAGCCCCAACCCCAACCCCATGTAACTAAAACCCTCTCACTATACCCCAGAGCATGCTCACCAGCTACCCAAACATCCCAAAAAGCTTTCCAGCTCTTTGCCTAGTTTTCTAGACATCTGGGTAAACTTGGGTAAATAAACTTTTTCTGAATGTTGGGTAGCTCAGAAAGAGAACAGGAGAAATAATATTCACCACACTGGCTCACTTTGAGGATGAAACCAATAATATCTATAAATTGCCTAGCATAATGCCTAACACCTGGGATTTCTGTTCTGCTTCTGAGCTCTGTCCACTAATTGAGACTCTACTAATTTCTCTTACTATCACATTTACCACTACCCGTGTCCCCACCATGCACACCCAGGCACATGGACTACTTTCTTGAAATATCACCTATTTTTGTTAGCCTCCCCTCCACCACCCATGCTTTGCTGCATAATGGTATTGCTGCTCACATGGGCAGCTGGCTCTGGTCCTGTGATTTTGGTCTATCTCCCCAGCAGGAGGATTTCATTCCTGGGCTGGCCCCTCCCGGGCTGCAGCTTCCTGAAAATATTGTCCTGAAATAGGATACCAGGGACCTTTATTCTGAAAAAGAGAAAGCTGTTTTCAAATATTTGAAGGCCTGGCCTATACATAAGGAATTAAACTAGAGTTTCTAAACGTTTTTATGCCACAGACCCCTTTGGTGGTCTAGAGAAGCTCATGCACCCTTTCCATATTCCATAATCCTTTGTATTATAGTTTCTACATTTAAAATATGTTTTTAAATGTAGAAACTATAATGCATAGGATTACAAAGAAACCAATTATGTTGAAAGACAGTCCTCGAAATATCTTTTATAACAAGCTTATGCTATAGCAAAATATATGTTTTTTATTATTGCAAATAATAAAGTATAGCAGCAGGCCTAAAAACTTCAGAAATTGCAGTTACCCCAAATAAATGAGATTTTAAGATTTCTAGGACAACTGGAATGTGATACAGAAATATCTGCAATTCCTGATATTGGCAAAGTCATGGAGACTATTAATACTACTGTGGTTTGTTGCCTCCATTCAATAATTGAAGGAAATCTAAATTTAGAGATAAGTGAAAATGAAGATGTTGTATATTTTCCCCCATCTAAATTCATAGACCCTGGAAATCTGTCCATAGATATTCTTGGCCTATGCCTCCCCGTCACCCGCCCAGTGTAAGGACTGTCAGGACCCTACCCGAGACTCATTCTGAAAGGAGATGACTCCTTTCAAAGGAGTAAAGCTCACCTCGGGTCTACATTATAAGAAGGCAGACTTCAGTTCACCACAATGAATAACTTTCTAACGATTAAAAATCCTCAAAAATAATAGGCCACCTAGTAAAGTACTTTTTTAATCACTAATGTATTCAAAAGAAGTAAATATGATTAAATCAGGATTATTGCATCAGGAAGGAAATTGGGGCTCCATTTATATAAATGATAATGTGAACAATGCTTTCTAGAGATGGACAAAGCTGCAGTCCTGCTAACATTCACCAGGCATACAGCAAGGTGCTTTACATTCCTTGACTCATTCAATTCTAACAGTCAGCACAGGAGGTAGGCATACTCTTCTGAATGTCAGCTCAGGATTATTATTATTTTTTAACTTGACAAAGAAAAACATCTTAGAGGTAAAATTCAAATGAAGGTGTTTCAAGCCCCAAAGTCTAGACATTTTCATCTGTAAAATGGACTTAATAATACTTACTTATAAGTACTTATGCTATACTTATAAATATTTATAAAGTGGTTTTTAGAACTTCAAAAGATAATATATGTCAAGTATACATATAAAATTATGAAGGATAGTGATATTCTAAGCATTTTACATGAATTAACTAATTTCATCCTCGCAACAAGTTTGAGTTAAGTACTAGCATTACTTAACTATTACTTAACTTACTTAATCCAATAATCTGTCCACAAGATTTCTGTCCCGACCAGGTATGGTGGCTTGCACCTGTAACCTGTAATCCCAGCTGCTTGAGAGGCTGAGGTAGAAGGATTCCTTGAGGCCAGAAGTTCAAAACCAGCCTGGGCAACATAGTGAGACTCCATCTCTTAAAAAAAACTTTAAAAATAAAAGTAAAGATTTCTCTCTCCAACAAGACAGTGACTGTTCAAAGGTAATAATGGAACTGCTTTTATTACTAGCCCTTAATGAAACTGCCTTTATTACTAAAACAAACCACGTCTGGGCAAAGTATAACATAGTTGTCACCAGCATGAGTTCTGGAGTCAGACCACCTGGTTCAAATCCAGTTTGCAGTTGTGTAACCTTGGGCAAGCTATTCAACATCTTAGTGTTTCTGTTTTCTCATCTGTTAAATGAGGATGAGTAAAATAATAAAATAAAAGAACAAGATTTGGCAGCATCTGTCCCTGTCAGTTTGACTCAGAACTAACTTGTTCTGCTTCTGCTGTCTTAAAAAAAAAAAGTATTCATATTATTATGTTTAATCTCTAAAGACTTTTCCTTCATGATTGGTCACTGACAATGTACTCCAAGAAAGCAACCAGAACCACCCACTCTCAGGGAAGCATCTTGAACTCCTGCTTTGAGTATTGCTAAGCCAGATTTTCTGTCCTACAGTGTACTCCAAGATATCAAATCACAAGCTGAGATTTATGATTTGATAAGTTCAAAAATACAAACAAAATACTTATGTTTGACATTTCTCTTGAGAAGTCACTGGAATCACTCACATCTTTCTCTTGGTATTTAAATGGGTGTAGTTTTCAGTAATCATATTGTTAAGGAATCCTTGGGGTGTTGCTTCACCAGCTGGAAACCTCTGTGGAGGGTGGCACCTTTTGCCTGAGTTTTGCTCTGGCCCATGGGGGATCATTCTGCCTACTTGGCCTAGCAGGTTGCACTAGCCTCCCACTACTGGCCTGGATCCCCTGCATACCAAGGTCAAGCCAGGCGTGGAGCGGCAAGGGGTGTGTGAGTGAGTGTGGGGTCTGAGCACTGCACACAGCCAGTCATGCTGGCTGTGTTGGGGCGGGCAACTCCAGGTGCCAGCATAGATGCTGGCTCCCTGCCAGGCTGCAGCTAGAACAGGTGTACCATAAGCAGCTTCCACAGCTCACACTGGGAAACATGGCGGTGCCCAAAAGCTTGGAGACATCAGGAACTGCAGAGCCCTAAAGAGGGTATCATAGCCCTGGTTCGGGGGAGCCCCCAGGTCTGGAGAATAGCTTCCTGAAGGGCTGCAGCTCTTCTCTCCTTCTGTCTTCCGGTCGCCCTCAATGTGGCAAGTAAGGGGTGTGTTTCAGCCCTGTTTGTGTTACAGCTGTTTTAGCCCCACCATTTAGGGGATCCCGAGTTCTTGTCCTGCGTCCAGGAAGAATGAGGTACCCAGACCAGTGGAGGGTGGGCAAGATGAAGAGGAGCTTTATGGAGCAATAGAACGGCTTTGAGGAGACTCACAGCGGGCAGCTCCTCCTGTCTGTAACCAGGGTGTCCTGATGACTTTTCAGCTTTCAGCAGAGAGGGAAACTCCTCTCTGCAGGTGGGTCTTCCTGACAAGTGTTCAGTTCTCAGCAGGGGGGATAGCTCCTCTCTGCAGCTGGTCATCCTGTCATCCCTCTAGTCTGGCTCAGTCCAGAGCTATTATGGGCCTCAGAGGAGAGGAAGTGCATACCAATTGGTCTGTGGGCAACCATGGGCAGGCCTGGAAAACGCACCACAAGTTTCCACTATGGTCCATGGGACCAGCAGCTCGGCCCCCAGGCTTCAGGCCCTCCCCAGTTTGAAGGTGGGGCTTCACCAGGAGACCTGCCCCCTTCTGCCGAGGAGCCCATCTGCCTCTTGCCGCCATTCATGATGCCCAGGCTGTTTGTGCCAAAGGGCATCTGAAGGCCAGCACAGAGGTGCCCTCAGCCCCCCTCAGCCTCCTTCCTGTGATCTTTGGCACTGAAAGTCCAAAGGGGCCCAAGGTGGCAGGGGGCTGGCATGTCAGCACTGCCCTGAGGCTATGGGTGGTGGGTGGCCCATGGCGTATGAAGCAGCCGGAAGACCACGGTGCCTCAGCAGCACATCAAAAAAAAAGGGGGTTGGTAGCATTAGTTCTGAAGAGAGGATAATATATAAATATATAAAAATACAACTTTAGGCAAACGAGATAATATATATATATAAAAAAAAAAAAACAAAAAATTGATTATTTATAAAAAGATCCCGTGTCTTAACTATTATAATATTAACTATATCCCGCTGATCAATGCCCTAGGGGCTAGCGGGCTTACAAAGAATAAAATAAAAAAAAATTTCCTGGGTTGCAGTGAGCCAAGATCACACCACTGCACTCCAGCCTGGTGGCAAGAGCAAAACTCTGTCTCTGTCTCAAAAAAAAAAAAAAAAAAAAACCACTAGACTAAATCCCTGGGGGCTGGGGGAAATTTGGACCTGGGTGCTCAGACTCAAATTGTTCACTGTTTCTGAAAAGTGGTATTCACCTGTGGGCAATGTTCTCCTTAGAAACTCTCCTTTTAGAAAAATCCTTTTCTTTATTTATTTTTGTTTACTTATTTTTTGAAACAGTCTTTGCTCTCTCACCCAGGCTGGTGCCATCATGGTTCACTGCAGCGTTGACCTCCTGGGCTTAAGAAATCCTCCCACCTCAGCCTCCGAGTAGGTGGCTTTACAGGCATGCACCACCATATCCAACTAATTTTTTAATAAAGTTGTTTTGTAGAGATGGGGGGATCTCACTATGTTGCCAGCTTGTCTTGCACTTCTGGGTTCAAGTGATCCTCCTGCCTGGGCCTTCCAAAGCACTGAGATTACAGTATGAGCCACCACACTCAGCTCAGAAAATCCTTTTAATGCCTGTAGTTATTTCTTGACCTTCTGATCAGTCCTCCACAGTTCAAAAATAACCACTCATATAACAGCCAGAGTTATTCAGGTAATTTTTGTAAGTCAAGTGCATACTCCCTTTTACTTAAGCTGCCTGTGGCTGTTTTGCTAGAGCATTGTTTCATCAATAAACTCTGGGCTTTACCTAATAACTCTACTGGTGGTGCAGAAGTGCAGAAGTTTTACAGGACACTTGGTAGGAATTATTATAGTAAGAAGCAGTTTATAGAAATTTCATCTGATTTAAAAGCAATATAGACCATAAATACTGGATTCTGCTAGAAGAAAAAGGGGAAATCTTAGATTGGTTGAAATGTAGTATTTTTGTGTTTTTATGTTCACTGTATCATTTTTACTTCTCTTGCAAATCTTTAGATAAACAGAATTAAGAAGAAAACCTTTTCTGTGAGTCAGATAAACATTTTAGTATTTACTCTGGTTTATTGTTCCTCCCCCTATTTATTTATTTATTTATTTAGAGACAGTATTGCTCTGTTGCTCAGGCTGGAGTGCAGTGGCATGATCTCAGATCACTGCAACCTTTGACTCCCAGGTTCAAGTGTTCTCCTGCCTCAGCCTTCTGAGTAGCTGGAATTACAGGTGACTGCCACCATGCCCAGCTTATTTTTTTGTATTTTTAGTAGAGAAGGAGTTTCACCATGTTGGCCAGGCTGTTCTCAAACTCCTGGCCTCAAGTGATTTGCCCACCTCAGCCTCCAAAAGTGCTGGGATTACGGCATGAGCCACCATGCCCAGCTATTAATTGTATTTTAGACAGGCTCTCAGTCTCTCAGGCTGGAGTGCAGTGGCATGATCATAGCTTACTGCAGAACTCAGTGGGTTCAATGATTCTCCTGCTTCAGCCTCCTGAGTAGCTGGGATTACAGGTGTGAGACACTGCACCCAGAACCTATGTTTTTTTCATCCAGTAATAACAGCTTCTAAAAATCCATTCTAAGAAACCAGTTATAGATAGAATAAAAGATTTACATACCAAGTGCATTTATCACAGTTCTACAAGAAGAGCAGAATCCCTAGCAGCTCATGTTCCTGAGTGTCTCACTGCTCTACTGTAAACTTCAATGTTGACAACCACCTTGAATGATAATCTGTAGAGCGCTTTAGGCAGGGAGTCAAAAACGTTGGGGTCAAGTCCTCATTCAAACCCTTTATCTACTGTCTGACTCGAGAAAATCACTTTTTTTGAGTCTGTTATTTGACATTTTATTTGCAACATAAAATACAGTTTAAGATCATGGACTTTAGAGGTAGATTGTCAAGTCTCAGCTCCACTATGTACTAGCTAATGGAACTTGGGTAAATTACTAAACCTCTGTGCCTCAATTTTCCCATCTATAAGATGGCAATAGTAATACCTTCTACCATATAAAGTTGTTTTGAGGATTAATCGAGTTATCATCTGTAAAGCTGGCTTGTCAGTGGTTGGCATTCAGCAAGTATTATCTTGCATTAAGTGCTGAATGAGGCTGCATAATAGGAATAATAACCCCTCTTTCACCAGACTAATGGAAGGATGACATGGGATGATATATGTGAAAGTACTACAGAAACTACAATATACTATGCAAATGCCATGCCATTATTAGTGAGGTAGTTGCAAGTATATGTCAATCATCTTACAATTCTATGGTAAAAATATTCTACCTCCTAGAAACATATGTATGAGTGGTAATTGATTTAGCAAACCAGAGAATTGAAATTTAACTCTGCATTGGGGGAGAAAAGGTCAGAGTAAAGGAGGGCTGCATGGAAAGGACTAATAAGAAGCAAACTGGCCAGGCATGGTGGCTCACACCTGTAATCCCAGCACTTTGGGAGGCCAAGGGGGATGGATCATGAGGTCAGGAGTTCGAGATCAGCCTGGCCAATATGGTGAAACCCCAAAAATTAGCCGGGCATGGTGGCACACCCCTGTAGCTACTCAGGAGGCTGAGGCATGAGTATTGCTTAAACCCAGGAGGTGGAAGTTGCTGTGAGCCAAGATAGCGCCATTGCACTCCAGCCTGGGTGACAGAGTGAGATTCCATCTCAAAAAAAAAAAAAAAAAAAAAAAAAGGAAGAAGAAGCAAACTGTAGAATCACAGAATAGCTCAGGTAGGGATACATTGGGCCTAAAACAGAAGGATTGCTGAAAAATCTTGAAAAAGAGTAGGGAGATAACCCTCTTCCCCAACCCTTTATCCCTCTCTATGTGGCTACCCACTCCCTCCCTTGATAGAAAAGTGGAAATTTGCTTTCTCAAATGGTTATATCAGAAAAGCTGTGATCTCAGGAACACTAGGCACAGCTGAAGACTGGGGTATGGGGCCATACTAATAAAAAAAGGGTTGGGGGAGAGATTTAGGTGAAAGTCAACATACAGAAAGGCTCACCCCTGCCTTTTCCTGCTTGGCTCTCAGAGTGCTGCAAGCCAGATGTATATTCCCTAGGCAAAAGACAGGAGATCTCTTTGTAAGAAAGCTGGCCATTTCCAGAGAAAACACCTTCATAAATGAACACTTCAGAGTACCCAACAAACCACCAAGTTTCTGCCTAATTATTCTACAGTGAAGTCCGCAAACATGCAAACATACAGACAAGCCCCAAACATGCACATATGACTTTTCATCAGAATTTTAGTACTTTACACTTAAGTAGGAACTCAGCATCACTTGATTTTTCAGAAAAACTTTTAACATGAGAGAACGACTAAGCAATTTATGAGACAACTCAGAGACTCTTCAGGGAAGAGAAGAAGACTCAAAGCATCAAACTAAAATATATCCTTAGAAGGGTAAAAAGTAAGATACCCATGACACAAAAGAAAGATATTTTTAAAGGAATATTTAAAGCCGGGCGCGGTGGCTCACACTTGTAATCCTAGCACTTTAGGAGGCCGAGGTAGGCGGATCACGAGGTCAGAAGTTCGAGATCAGCCTGACCAACATGGTGAAACCTCATCTCTACTAATACTACAAAAATTAGCCTGGTGTGGTGGCTTATGCCTGTAATCCCAGCTACTTGGGAGGCTGAGGCAGGAGAATCGCTTGAACCTGGGAGGCGGAGGTTGCAGTGAGCAGAGATCATGCCATTGCACTCCTGCCTGGGCAACAAAAGCGAAACTCTATCTCAAAAAAAAAAAAAAAAAAAGAATATTTAGACAATAGTGTAGAGGTCTTCAACATTAAAAAATATGATGGTAGAAATAAAAAATCAAAAGGATGCTTGAATATATGGTCAAGTGAATTTCCTAGAAAATTTCTCTTCCTTTTTAACAAAAAGATAAACAGATGCCAGATGTAGTGGCTCATGCCTGTCATCCCAGCACTTTGGAAGCCAAGGGGGCAGATCACTTGAGGTCAGGAGTTCAAGACCACCCTGGGTGACAAAGCAAAATTAGCCAGGCATGGTGGTGCATGCCTATAGTCCCAGCTACTCAGGAGGCTGAGGCACGAGGATTGCCTGAGCCCAGAAGTTTGAGGTTGCAGTGAGCTATGATTGCACCATTACACTTCAGCCTGGACAACAGAGTGAGTCCCTGTCCTAAAAACAAAACAAAACAAAACACACACACGCGTGCGTGGGCACACACACACAAAACAAGAAAACAAAACATAAACACACAAACAAGACAAACAGATTAAATATGTAAGAAAGAGCATTAGAGACATACAAGCCTGTTTCCCAGAATTGAAGGACTTGAGTTTTCAGATCTCAGTTACAGTCTTGTCAAAAAACTAAACCAAAGGACAACATCATGAAATTTCAGAAGACCAAAGATTTTAAAAGACCTATCTATGAAAACTCCTTGAAAGGAAAAATTAGGCTGGGTACAGTGGCTTACATCTGTAATCCCAACATTTTGGGAGGCTAAGGCAGGCAGATTTTTTGAGCCCAGGAGTTTGAGACCAGCCTGGGCAACATAGGGAGACCCCATCTCTATAAATAATAAAATATTAACTAGGAATGATGGCATATGCTGTAGCCCCAGCTACTTGGGAGGCTGAGGTAGAAGGATCGCTTGAGCCCAGGAGGTCTCAAGGCTGCAGTGAACTGAGATTTTGGCACTGCACTCTAGCCTGGGTGATAGAGTGAGACCCTGTCAAAAAAAAAAAAGAAGGAAGGAAGGAAGGGAGGGAGGGGTAGAGCGATGGGGGAAGGAAGGAAAAAAGAAGGAAGGGAGAAAAGAAGGAAGGAAGGAAAGAAAGAGAAAAGCAAAGCAAGGTCACAAAGTATCAGGAATCAAAATGAGATCAAAATTCCCAGTAGCAACCACTGGAAACTAGATGATAACTGATTAAAACTTCCAAATTCTAAAAGATGATGTCTAAGTAAAATTCAGTGTCTGCCTAAACTCTACATAAAGCACAAAGGTAAAGATTTTTTCAGACAAGCAACGACTCAAATAATTTACCTTCCATATCCTTTTCTCAGAAAGCTCCTGGGAGTTATTGGTCTCCACTAAAATAAGAGAGTAAACTGAGAAGAGGAATGGAGGTCCAGCACCAGAGGAGGCCAGGGGACATCCCATGATGGTGGTGAAGGTCAGAACCTGGGTAGCCGGTCGGACAGCAACCAGGCCAGGCTGGAGCAGGAGGCAGGAGCAACAGCGCCGAGAAAAACCGGGACTGATGGTCAGATGCGTTTGGCCATGTCAGAGAGGTTTTACAGACAAAAGTTGATGCAGGAAGTTCAAGGTTGTACATATGTGGATCAGATAAGATTTACACTTATGGTCATAATCACGTAATTATTTAATGCTAATTTAATTCAATGCTGGTTGCATACTTATATTTGAGGCATGCAGATTGGAAAAGCATGCATGTATATAGGCGGGGCGTGCGGGGGAGAGAGAGACTTAAATCCTCATCTTTCATCACAGGAAATTGTTCAGAATCAATTGAGAGATGGTCATAAGAGTCAGACGGATAAAGATCAAAATATCTGCTTCAAGGTTTGGGTGTGGGAAGGTTTAGGGGAAGTGATTCTAGGAAGTCAAGTGAGAGTATGGGAAAGGGACACAGGAAAAGGAGAAAAGCCATTAAGAATGTGTCAACCAGCTCAGTTCCACTGGGGACCTTCGGAGAAACAGTGTTGAACACACCTTTGAATTGTCTCACCAGAGGACGGGGGAGGCTGGTCAACTGGTTGAAGGTGGCATAGACAAATGCCTCTGCATTCCTCCTTCTGCTTATACAACTAAGAGCTCCTGTGGGGCCAAAGAAAGCCCTGCTGTGGTGAAGTAAAGAGGTGCTAGAGCTCAAGGTGGTAGGCTGTCAGCAAGTTGGAAGCTGTCACACCACAGCAGGTGAGCTTACAGTTAGAGGTGGGTGGGGCCTGGGAGGGGAGCATTAACAGCTTCTGTCCAACAAACGCTGGATTGGAGCACAGAGTGTGAGCTTCCTAATATTTCTACTATGAGTTAAGCAGACTTAGCGCTTTCATCACTAGCCTCTTGCACAGAGCACACACTGCCCCGATATGCTCACCAAATGGGAGAACCAAACTGAAGGCACCTTGCCTCAGTCAGGCAGGTTCATCCAAGAGAAAGAAAAGGCCAAGGCAGGCCTGCTCACTAGCCAGTTAAGTCCCTTCTTACTGGAGGAGGGAGTGAAAGATGGAGACAGAGACTCAAAGAGTTATTTTTGCTAATGTTGCCCCAAGTGGAAACGTGAGACCAGGGACATGAGGGGCTCCCATAGAAACCAGTATGTCAAAGCAGATACTGAAATTTTAAAAACAACAAATACAAAACAGAAAACAACAATATTCATGTGTTATTTCAGATTACCAAGGTATATACCACCAAAATAGCTAAGATATTTCAAAAGGGATTGCTATGGTCTGAATATTTGTGTCTTTCCAAAATTCATATGTTGAAACTGAATCCCCAATGTGTTGATATTAAGAAGTGGGATCTTGGGAGGTGGTTAGGTCATGAAGGCAGAGCCCTAGTGAATGGAATTAGTGCCCTTATAAAAGAGGCATGAGGGAGCTTGTTTCCCCTTTGCCCTTCCTCTAAGTGAGAGCAGAGCTAGAAGGCGCCATCTGTGAGGGAATGGACTCTCACCAGATACTGAATCTGCCAGCACCTTGAGCCTGGACTCTCCAGCCTCCAGAAATGGGTAATACGTTTCTGTTGTTTATAAATCTCCCAGTCTAAGATATTTTGTTATAGCAGTTTGAATAGACTAAAACAGCAGTTATCTGTGGGAGAATGGGAATTAGAATGGGAGGAATAGAAGATACGACTGCTTTTTTTTTTCATTATAAACACAATCATATTATTTGACTATTTTAATCTGCATTAATGTATTATTTTCATTAAAATTTATTTGTTTGTTTATTTATTTATTTATTTATTGAGACAGGCTCTCGCTCTGTTGCCCAGGCTGGAGTGCGGTGGTGCAACGTGTCCCACTGCAGCCTCAGCCTCCTGGGCTCATTGGATCGTCCTACCTCAGCCTCCAGAGTGGCTGAGACTACATGGATGCATCTGGCTAATTTCTGTATTTTTTTTTTTTTGTAGAGATGGGGTTTGCCATGTGGCCCAGACAGTTCTTGAACTCCTAGGCTCAAGTGATCTGCCCACCTCAGACTTCCAAAGTGTTGGGACTACAGGTGTGAGCCACTGCACCCAGGCTATTTTCATAAAAATTTTAACATTAAATTAGAAAAAACTCTATAACAGACCCACCACACTAAGTGGGAAAAAAATGTTTTAAAAATCAGCATGGCATAATAATCCTAATTAACGAAAGTTCTACATGAACAGTTGTTACATCTATAATCAAGAAAATAAAATACACACTAAAAATACTTTTAAAAAATAGGGCAGAGATGAGTTGTACTCACTGTTATTTCCACATATTAAGCAACTATTAGCTATTTGAAATTATGTCAGTAATTAATTATAAGAAGTGACAGTGAAAATAAATTTGAGAACATGTGTACTTATGCTGGTCCAAATATCTCTGCTTGATTGAAATGCCTAGGGCACACTGGGATATAAATAATACTAGCAAGACATTACTTTGTATGGTTAAAACAAGAGGATCGGAATATGATTCCATGAATCTCATGGGTTACCGACATACAGACTGTTTTTTTTACAATGCTTAAAGAGGGGGGAAAATAAAGAGAACAAATCTCACAAGAATACATTCCGTAAGTGAGGTACATTAGTCACATAGTGAATGAGTTCCAAGTTTGCTTAGAGTCCAATTATTAGAATTTAATTACTTAGGGGGCAGGTACTATGGCTCGTGCCTGTAATCCCAGCACTATGGGAGGCCAAGGCAGGTGGATCACCTGAGATCAGGAGTTCGAGATCAGCCTGACCAATATGGTGAAACCCCATCTCTACTAAAATACAAAAAAAATTAGCTGGGTGTGGTGGCTTGTGCCTATGGTCCCAGCTGCTCGGGAGACTGAGACAGGAGAACTGCTTGAGCCCAGGAGGCAGAGGTTGCAGTGAGCCAAGATCATGCCTCTGCACTCTACTCTAGCCTGGGCCAGGCTGGTGTCAAATTCAAAAAAAAAAAAAAAAAGAATGTAATTACTTAGGATAAAAGCAGACCTCTGTGGATGTAAATCTAATAGAAGGTTGAGGTATACCTTTATAGGGGGAGGTTCTCGGAAGAGATGATTTGACCAACACGGTGTTAATCTGTGGTGACACACAAGGCCCCTCAATGCTCGTGTGTGTTGCTGGTGTTCGTGGGGGAGGTTGGCAGACAGTAGCTCTGGCACCCACCGCCTAAGCTCTCAATCTTTCTGTCAAAATCTTGGATTCGGTCGGGCACAGTGTCTTACGCCTGCAATCCCAGCACTTTGGGAGGCCGAAGCAGGCAGATAGCTTGAGCCCAGGAGTTTGACACCAGCCTGGCCAACATGATGAAACCCCATCTCTACAAAAAAAAAAACAAAAATTAGCCAGGCATGGCAGCATATGCCTGTAGTTCCAGCTACCTGGGAAGCTGAAGGGGAGGATTACTTAAGCCCAAGAGGTAGAGGCTGCAGCAAGCCATGATGGTGCCACTCTACTCCAGCCTGGGCAACAGAGTGAGGCCCTGTCTCAAAAAAATTGTTTCTAATTAAAAATCTTGGGTTTATATATATTTTGGAGTCTATTAGTTGAGGTTAATAACTCATATATCTAGTCTGATAAGGTGTTAAAACTGTGTGAGTAAACCTTATAAATTAATCATGGAAGAAGCGAGGGGAAAGAAACATATACCAAGCTTGCAGTACATGGCAGCATTAACCGCTAGGTCAACCTGCTCTCTGACCCACTCCCTCACAGTTGTTTGGTGCCGCTTGCCTCAGAGTCATGTAAACCCTGTTATAAGATTATAGTTCCCCTTAACTGCTCTATAGAGAACAATTTGAACATGATAAAATGTTAAGTTTTCCACTTGAGATACTCTTTCAGGTTTTGTATACAAGTGAAACTACTGACATCACCTGGTCTGAAGGACCCCATGAGGAGCTGACTCACCAAAGAATGGAGTTTCTACATCCTGATGATTTCATCCCCCGTTATCCTGACCACACAATGACCCCAATTTCCCAGCCCCTCACCCTCCATGATCCCCTTAAAAACCCCAGCTCGAAACTTCTCAGAGAGATGGATTTGAGGGTCTCCTCCTATCCCCTCACTTGGGGCCCTGTGATCACTACACTCTTTCTCTACTGCAAACCCTGCTGTCTCTGTATCTGTCACTGCACAGCAAGCATATGAATCTGTTGGTCCGTTAACACTGCAACGTAACATTCCCATGTGGAGGGGGGATTACACTGCATGTTCTTATCACAGCAAAACATATGTCACACGTAGCAAACTAGGTGTTTGGAATCATTTCAGAGCTATATAACAGGCACCATTGTGAAATGCAAGAAACTCTGAATTTTGAGTTTTGAAAAAACTGTATTGAAGCTCTGGCTCTGCTACCCACTAACTGTGATTTTGGTTCCTTAACATCTCTGCACCTTTTTCCTATGTAAAAAGGTTTTCCTATGTAAAAAGGAGATAACAACACCAACCTCATAGGATTACTATCAAGAGTAAATGAAATAATGTATGAAAACACTGTAAATATCTCTGTAAATATAGGTACATATTTGAAAGCTCTTCCTTAAATGTGAAATTTTAAAACCAGGGAGCGAATTACAATTAAGAAAAGTTATAAAGGAACATTTAAAAACTAAAATTTCATTAGAAAGATACATTTTAGGCCAGGTGCAGTGGGTGGCGCCTGTAATTCCAGCACTTTGGGAGGCTGAGGCGGGCGAATTACGTGAGGTCGGGAGTTAGAGACCAGCCTGACTGACATGGAGAAACCCCGTCTTTACTGAAAATACAAAATTAGCCAGGCTCATGCCTGTAATCCCAGCTACTCCGAAGGCTGAGGCAGGAGAAACACTTGAACCCGGAAGGCGGAGGCTGCGGTGAGCTGAGATCTCACTATTGCACTCCACCCTGGGCAACAGAGCAAGGCTCTGCCTTAAAAAAAAAAAAAAAGATACATTTTAACTTAAGGTACATTTGAAGATAAATGTTACCATCACTGGGTGCCAGCATACTTGTAACAATCTTATTTTCACTTTACAATTTTTTAATGTAATTATAAAAGTAACACACACTTGTCATAGGAAATTAGGATAATACAGAAACATGAAAAGGAGAAAAATCTCACCTCACAGAGATAAGTCCTTTTAACTTTTTAATATATTTCTTCCCATTAGTGTTCTGGCTTTCAGCGCTTCTCTCCCTCCCTCTCAAAACATTTAGTGTAAATTATGTCATTAAGGCCAGGTGTGATGGTTTATGCCTGTAATCCCAGCACTTTGGGAGACCGAGTTAGGAAGATCTTGGGAACAGGAGTTTGAGATCAGCCCCGGCAGAGAGTAAGAAAAAATTCTACACATTTTTAAATAATATTAGCTGGACATGGTGGCATGTGTCTATAATCCTAGCTACTTGGGAGCCCAGGAGTTTGAGGCTGCTGTGAACTATGATCATGCCACTGCACTCAAAGCCTAGGCTGTAGAGTGAGATCCTTTCTCTAAAAAAAAAAAATTATCATTATTATATCACTAATATAGCTTTCAAAAATAATAGTAACTAACATCTTATTATTGTTAGATAGTTTGCAACTTTTGAATAGCATTACAATGAACGTGGGTTCCATAAGTGCATACACAAATTGGTGTATTCTGAATGAATCATAATTACCTGCTTACTCATTTGTCTCCCCCAAATAGACAGTGAGCTTTGTAAGGAACTCTTCCTTTTTTGCCATTGTTATTTAGTGCCTAGTATCTTGCCTGGCACACAGTATCTATACATAAAAATATTTGCTGTGCATGAATGAACAAAAGAAAGAAAGAATGAATACTAGTATTTCCCCCCCACAGAACTTAAGGGGTTTTGCAAGAGAGCTTAACAAAATGAGATAACATTTGTAAAAGTTCTTTGTGTGTTTTCAAGTTTATTATCTTTGAATCAGTATGATTTTTACTGTTTTATCGTTGCCATAAACCAGAGCAATAAGAACTAGATATTTGAGAGGTAGATGTGGGCGTTGGTGGGGGTAAGTCATGGGAAAGAGCGTTGTGACAGAATGGTAAGCTCTTCTCCTAGACACTGGAGAGCAGGCTCTGTTTAGAGCCTTTGTCTGCCTCTGCAAGGTCAAAGCTTTCATCTTAATAGAATCCTCTGCTGGCAGCTCAGTAGCTGTTTCAAAGCAGGAAGGAAAAAGAAAAAGAATGGTCCTGGGGGGAGGGGAAATTATAGGAGGAAAACACTTTTTCCATTTTCTACTCAAAGTATGAGTTAGAAATACACAAAGAGGGGTATATGGAAAGAAATGCAGCATGCATCAACTACCTCTGTATTAAAAAATGTATATTTGCTGAAATCTAGATATAATGTGTCATTCCAGAGTAGCACATTGAAACCACTCTAGAGGTGAGAAAGTGTTGGAGGCCATGGAATTATAGAAGTAGTGCTATATTAGGGTAATTTCTGGTTATAAAGACACAAAGCAACCTTTTGGGGGATGAAAATATTTTATATCTTGTTTGGAGTGGTTACATGGGTGTATATGGTTATTGAAATTCTTTGAACTGAACACATATCTCTGTGCATTTTACTGAATGTAAATGATACCTCAATTTTTAAAATTATTAAGAGCTTTTTTCTGATTACAAAAATAACATGCATTAATTCAAGGAAATTTAGAAATTACAGATACGTACAAAGGAATGACTTTTAGGTCATTGTTTTCTGGATTTTATTTGCCTGCCTGCCCAGTTATGATGTTACCCAAGAAAGCAATAGTTATCATATTATGGACATGTTCACTAACAAACTCACCACTTACCGAATTTATCCCCACCCAAACATCCCCCAGCTTAACACTGGCTTCCCTCCCCCACCCATCCTGTCAATGTGCTTGTCAGCCAGCTATTTCCTGAATGTTGTATATGAATATCCACAAATGTAATGGAAATTGACTCTAAGTGGATTGTGAGCTTTTGAAAAATAAGATATGTTTGATGAAATAAGTGAACATAATGTTGGAAAACTACTGGGTCACATAAAACCCATTGACAAGTGAGGAGTTAGATCTGATGGGCATCTACTAAGAAAATAAACAGAGATGATGATTAGGCATTTCAAAAGAGAATGATTTGATTAGCAAAGATGAAGCCCTTTGGAAAACAATAAAACCCTCAAATTATTTTTGTTGCAAAAGTTATGACAGTACTATAAAAGTCAGACATGAAATGGTAAACAATGTTCTATCATACTACCACAGAATTTTGTCCAAAAGAAAAAGCCAAAATGTCATTTTAAAAGTTAATTTCCAAACAAACATTTTAAAAATTATTTTCTACAACTGAACATCTCAAATGTTAATGTGCATAAGAATCACCTGGAACTCTTGTTAAAAAGGCAGATTCTGGTCCAGTACAGTGGCTCACACCAGGAATCTCAATGCTTTGGGAGGCTGAGGCAGGAGGATTGCTTGAGGCCAGGAGTTCAAGGCTGCAGTGAGCTATGACCCTCTCTCAAAAGAAACAAACAAAAAACACATTCTTATTCAATTAGATCAAGGCAAAGATCCTTAATTCTGCATTTCTAACAGTCTCCCAGGAAGACTGATGCTGTTAGTCTCTGGGCCTTACTTTGAGTATCAAGACTGTAAAATTGTGATCTTATGCAGATTCACTTTAAGTGGACTTTATGCAATATTAATCTTTGAGTATTGAGAAATGCCTGGCTATTTTTTCAGCTATTTCATACTAACTGCTCTAGACCTGGGCAATGCATGGTTCTCAAACTATAAACAAAATTACTTAGGGGGGCTTGCTTAAATATATACTGTTTAGCCTCACCCCCCATTTATCATTTGATCTGAGGTGGGGGATCCAAAAATTTGCATTTTCAACTAGTTATCAGGTGATGCTTAATGCTGCTGGTCCTAGAACTACCCTCTGAACCGCTGCTTTAGAATGATTGCAAATAACTTCAAAGAAGTTGCTTACAATACCTGAATTATACATTCTGTTTGTAACATTTACAAAAGAGAGGAAAACAGAAATTGTACAGATCATATGAACAAGCTGCAAACATTTAACTATCTGAATGTTCCTGGTATTTATTGCACTCAATGATCCAGCTCCCTGCCCAGATTCAGCTTAACTTTATATATGTACATCAAGGTCTCCAACTGTTTTGCTTCCAAAATTATTTTTATTAATGATTTTATATTATTTTACATATTAATTATATTTCTAGTGAGAGCAATGAGACTACATATGTTATATCTGCTTAGACTACCAATTGCTTTTATCTCAGCACAGCAGGCAAAAGAGTGCCCCTGAATTTACAGGTGGTGGCTCTGCCATCATCTTGTTGATTGTGTTTGCATTATTAGTATATGAAAATATAAACTGCCTACCACACACAGTTTATTTGCAGGGATCCTTTTAGGCAACACTCTCTCAAAATCCATTTCATTTTGAGAGGATTGCTTACTTAAAAGCAGATAATATAACCCGTAAATCCATATATTGCTTTTGTAACCTGCAATACAATGCCCGAGGCAAAAACTAACAAACCACTAAAGGCTCCACTACCAATCCCTACCCTTAGAGGGACTCCCACTCAGGATACTGCAGATCTTTAAACATGAGTCTCAATATTGATATTTAATTGACGATGTGGTCCTCTAACTGCATTTTCATTTAGCACATAGGTTTGCAATTGGTTCAAAGTAGTGTCAGTGACGCTGTGTCAGATGCCCTGGGAAAAATCAGTTTGTAGTGGTTAAGAGATCTGATTCTAGAGCCAAATGGTCTAGTTCAGATCTTGGCTCTATCACCTATGAGTTCTGTGGTTTTGAGCAAGCGACTGGACCACTCTGTGCCTTAGTGTCTTCATCTGTAAAATGGAAATAATAATAGTACATATTTCATAGTGTCATTGTGAAACTCAAATAAGTTAGTATCAGTAAAGCATTTAGAACAGTTCCTGGCATATTAAGAATGCAAGAAAAAAATTGCAATTTTATTATGCCCTTAGCACTGAATTGGAAGACAAAAGATCTGGGTTCAGGTCCTGGCTCTGTCACTGTAGTTCTATAACTTTAGACAAGCCACTTAACCTTTCTGAGCTTCATTTGCAAAAAGGACTAACAATACCTGTCTTGCCAAGCTAGCAGAGTTGTGATCCCAAACAAAATACTTCATGAAATGTGCTTTTATGAACTGTAAAGCACTATACAAAAATAAGAGTCCTTTATAATTTTGTCTTATATCTTAATGTATTTATAATATATGAAATGTTTTATTGTATAGAAACACAATCAAAGCAGGAACATATTCTAAGTGAATACTTTCAATATGAGTTCCAGATAAGCTGTGTGACCTTGAACAAGTCACTGAAATGCTCTGAGCTTCAGTTTTATTACAAGGATAGTACTGGCTTCTCAGCCCACATCTCTGGGCTGGATCTGGAGAGTATCAAATAAAATATAAACTTTCACAGTTGCTGTGGATTAGAGATTACATCAGATATGTATCTTGCCCCTGAATGGGTGAACTTTTTTTTTTATAAAAAAACTACACAGTAGGCCGGGCGCGGTGGCTCATGCCTGTAATCCTAGCACTTTGGGAGGCCGAGGTGGGTGGATCACCTGAGGTCAAGAGTTCAAGACCAGCCTGGCCATCATGGTGAAACCCCATCTTTAAAAATAACATAACAAACAAACAAACAAACAAACAAAAATTTCAAAAAAAAAACAAAACTACACAGTAAATATTTTAGACTTTGTAAGTCATAGAGTCCCTGTTACAACTACCTACCCCTGCTATAGTTACACAAAAGCAACCACAGACAGTATGTAAACAAATGGACATGGTTATGCTCTTTTTATTTTTTATTTTATTTTATTTTTTTGAGACAGAGTCTCACTCTGTTGCCCAGGATGGAGTGCAGTAGTGTGATCTCAGCTCACTGCAACCTCTACCTCCTGGGTTCAAGCGATTCTCCTGCCTTAGCCCCCTGAGTAGCTGGGATTATAGGTGTCCACCACCATGCCCTGCTAATTTTTGTATTTTTGGTAGAGACAGGTTTTCACTGTGTTGGCCAGGCTGGTTCCGAACTCCTGACCTCAAGTAATCCACCCACCTTGGTCTACCAAAGCGCTGGGATTACAGGCATGAGCCACCATGCCCAGTCTGTTCCAATAAAACTTTATTTATGGACACTGAAGTTTGATTTTTCTTATAATTTTCACATCATGAAATTTTCTTTTTTTGATTTCTTTAAATCACTTAATTTGCTGTTTTTAACATAAATACAAGCAGCAAGCTGAATTTAACCAGGGGGCCATAGTTTGCAGACTCTTGGTCTAGCACAATGCCTAGCACATAGCAGATAATACTAGTTAATATTTGTCATATAACATTGCTTTATAAACTGTAAAACTTACTAGATATAATCTAGTAGCTTGCTTGTTCTCCATCATCCCTTTAAAATGATCAGCTCTTGTACCACCATAACATCTGCTCTCTCTTAGTACCTTAGGATGTAATTAATCTGGGTTTGTGGGCTTAGCATCATCTAAGGCATTGAGTTAAAATCATTTACTTATGTCAAATATTAATTCCCTTTTTTTCAATAAAATAGTAAGACTCTTTAAAAATAAAAACTCATTCTATAACTATTTTTAGAAAATGGAGAAAAGTGGGCAGGGCACAGTGGCTCACAACTATAATCCCACCATTTTAGGAGGCTGAGGAGACCAGGAGTTTGAGACCAGCATGGCCAATGTGGTGAAACCCTGTCTCCACCAAAAATATAAAAACTAGCCAGGCATGGTAGCATGTGCCTGTAGTTCCAGCTACTTAGGAGATTGAGGTAGAAGAATTGTTTGAACCCAGGAGGTGGAGGTTGCAGTGAGCCAAGACTGTGCCACTGCACTCCAGCCTGGGCAACAGAGTGAGACTCTGTCTCAAAAATATAAAATAAAATGAACATAACCGTGTCCCTTTGTTTACATACTGTCTGTAGATGTTTTTTTATTCCAAAAAAAAAAAATAGAGAAAAGAAATAATGAAGGGAATCTCCCATAATTATACTGTCCAGATTAGTTTCTGCTTAGTTATGTTTTCTGCCTCCCACTTTGAAGGCCATTTTCTTCATTAAAAAAAATAATAAAGAAGTCAAGCAATGGTTAAGTAGTTATACTTTCTCTGCCATCTGTCAGCATTACACCATTTTCTTGCTCCAAACCTAGTTTAAAAAAAAAAAAACAAAAACCTCAACTGCAATTGTTTTTGTAACCTTTAACCTCAGCTGGTTCTGTGCTTTCCTGAGGCTTTCCCTTCATATGTGTCCTCGCCTCTTTCTGTCATCAGCATGTCTCTCAATAGAGGCTCATTCTCTTGAGCCACATGTGTTTCTTTTAGTATTCTCTTCTTCATCAGCTTTATATGTGATCGTAATTTCTTCTTATAAGCTGTTTCCCCAATCTAAGGATAAAATGGAACCATATTAATAGTAATACCAGGTTTTATATATTAGTTTTACCCCAACCCTCTGATGTGGTTCTAGCTACCCTCAAAGTCTCATCCAGTTGTCTCTAGGTGCTCTTAGGTTATATGATAACAGGTGCTTATAAACAAATTATAGCAGCTATCATCTGTGTTTGCCATGATTCCCTTCCATTCCGGTCCCCTCTGGTGATGTCTGCTGCTTAAGCTCTGCTTGCTATTAAGTCATTTGGTAGGGTCTGACCAATGCCACTGCAGCTTGTGTCCACCATTACAGTGCCATGTCCATGCTAAGGGGTCCTGAAGCTGCAAACTATTAAAATCTCTCTCACTCTTAGAACTGGCTCCCACTGCTGCCATGTGATGAGAGCTGGCCTTTATTGTGGTCACAGACATAAGACCTAGTCTCCATTGCAGATCCATTGAGCACTAAAGTTGAGGGGAAGGTGGTTTTTGGAGTCTTCAACACACTGAGGCCATGCTGCACCTAAGTGGGATCAATCTTTTTCTCCTTTTTGTGTTAGCATTAGCAGATGAGTAGCAAAATAAAATAATTTTGTGATCCTGGTATCTAACATAGTTTAGTGAAACAAAGCTGTCCATTCTTATATGTCCCTCTCCTTAGTAATCTAACACGGGTTTATGGAGGCTGGACCAGAGGCGAAACCTGAGAGACAGACATCATGGTGTGTTAATTACCCCTCCTCTCTGACCAGTTATTGGTCCAAACTTAAGGACCCTGCTTTCTCTTCCTTTAGAATAAATTCTTTCCAAGGAGACTTCTTTTCCACTCATGCACAGTAACAGAGGACTCATGCCCTGGCACTACAAATGCAGATATATCTGAATGAATGCCAATGGTGATCAAAATTTAGGTTCAAGCCAATCCTCCACTCCATCAGAATTCCACCCCTTCGACACTTTCATTCTTCTGCATCTGCTGTCCCTTTTAATGGTGTTGGTCATAGGACCACAGTTATCTTTACTCTGGGTTTTTAGAAAATCTGGGCTTTCTAAGATTTCCCATATGTTTTTGAAGCAGACATCTGTTGTTTTACATTCCTCCTCAAGAACATCGCTCTGTCAATTCTGCTTTCACTCTCCTACATCCTCAGTTTCCCTTCCCTCTCCATTGGATCACTCCATCAACATATAAATTCCTCCAATTACAAAAAAAAAAAAAAAAAACCTCTTGATCCAACGTTCTTCTACCTACTGTCCATTTTTCTGTTCCCTTTTATTGCAAAACACATAGAAATTTGCTGTGTTGTTGTTGCTTAAAATTTGCAGTTTCCAAATTATTTTCTTCTCATTCTTTCTTGAACAGATTCCAACAGTATTTTATTCACTTTTTCAACACTTAAACTGCCCATGTTAAAGCCTTCACATGGTTAAATCCAAAGGTAAGTCTTAATAATCTTGACCTCTCTTCATTTGACAGTGACATTTCTCCTCTTGAGGTGCTTATTCCTTTTGCTGTCAGGACATCTCATTCTCTCAGATCGCCTCCTATGGCTTCAGCTGCTACTTCTCTCTCAGCCTCTGGTCTCCTTTGCTAATTCCTTATCATCACCCTCACATCTAAACATTGAAATACCTCATTCTTGAAACTCTTATATTCTTATCTTCAATGCTTTTCTTTCTTTCTTTTTCTTTCTTTCTTCCTTCCTTTCTTTCTCTCTCTCTTTCTTTCCTTTGCCTCTCTCTCCTTCCTTCCTTCTTTCTTTCTTTTTTTTAAGACAGAATCTCACTCCATTGCTCAGACTGGAGTGTCATGGTGTGATCATAGCTCACTGCAGCCTCTAACTCTTGGGCTCAAGCGATCCTCCCACCTTAGCCTCCTGAGTAGCTAGGACTACAGGTGTGTGCCACCATACTCAGCTAATTAAAAAAAATTGTAGAGACAGGGTTTTGCTATGCATGGTCTTACTATGTTGCCCAGGCTGGTCTCAAACTTCTAGGCTCAAGCGATGCTCCTGCCTCAGCCTCCCAAAGCTCTGGGACTATAGGTATGAGCCACTGTACCTGGCTAATGCTTTCTCTCCTTCAGTGATCTCATCAAATCTCATGGTTTTAAATATTACCTATACACTGATAAATCTCCAGCCAAGAACTCTTGCCTAAATTCCAGGCTCATATATTTAGCTGCCTACCAACATCTCCACTTTGAGGTGTAAAAGGAATTTCAAATTTAACATGTCTAAAAATTGAACTCCTCTTCTCTTACAAAATGATTCCTTTCACAGTTTTCCTTCATTTCAGTTAATCACATCTCTATCCTTCTAGTCACTCTTGCCAAAACCTTAGGGTCATCCTCGGTTCTTTCTCTCACTTTTCCTCTCCCTTAATTCAATCATCATAGGCAGGCCTTCAAAATATGTCGAGAATCTATTTTTTACCAAGTCTGCTGTTATCACTTTGGTCTACACTATCAACATCTCTAATCTGGATTATTGCACTAATCTCCTGCTTCCTCCCTTCGCCTGCATTTTTAAATGTCAGCTAGATTATGTCACTACCCTGCTCAAGCTCTCTACTGGCTTCTCATCCCAGAATAAAACCAAAGTCAGTAAGCCTACAAGACATTTGCAACCTTTAATCTCATCTCCTACTCTTCTTTGGCTCACTTAGCAGGGCACAAACCCATATATATGCTTCTGTTCTCTCTCCCTCTTTTCCCACATGTTTACATAGCTCATTCCCCCCATCTACTTTGGCTCAAATGTCCCTTTTTCAAGGTCTTCTCCAATAACCTTACATACAATTTACAGCATCCTTCTTCCCTAGCAATTTCTATTCCTCTTCTCTGACATTTTCCTTCATAGTTCATATCACCATCTGAACAATCACATATTTTATTAATATAGCTGTTTATTATCCCCCTCTCCCAACTAGAATGCAAGGTCCAACATAGCATAGATTTTTGTCTATATTATTCACTGTTATATACCTGAAACCTAAAACAGGCATGCATATAGTAAGCATTCAGTAAACATTTGTTGATTAAACAAATGAATCCCCAGCACACCTAATTCTTGTATTAGCACCTTAAAGGATAAGGGATATGCAATTTGTATGACACTACCTCTTTTCTTGGTGTTCTTGTAGTTTCTATTTACTTTACTAATCAGTTTTTCTTATTAGTAAAAGTCAAGTCTAGAATATAAGATCCCCTAATTGCTTCCTCAGTCATCCGAGGAAAGAAACTATCAAGGCAGCAAGTAAAGAACTTTTCAGACTCTTTGCTTTTAGTTGAATGAACCTATCAACAGACATTGGAATTGTTGCAGTTCCTTCTCTGGAACATGTATCTGTGCCAGTTTTGTAACTGGAATGAGAAAAGAAGCACCTAGAACATTTGTATGTTTGGGTGGCATGCAGCACACTCCTGCAATTATATCACTTGCATTTTCCCTTTTTTAGCATGAACATAATGATTTTCATTATTTCTGTCCTTGGGTTTCTAGACCTTGTTGTAGGTGAACTTTATAAAGTTAGAAAACATTTATTGAATCCAACTCCATAGCTCGTACTTTTCTAGATGCTAGTAATACAAAGATGAAATTTCATTTAATCACATAGTAGTTGACTTAGTAAATAAAAGGGCATATTGATATGTAGAACTACTTGAATATTCATTGGATCTATTTCCTTTGAACAAGATTTACCTTTCTGATGACATACTTTAGTCTGTGATCACAAGTCTTGGTGTGGATGATAATAAAAATGACTTCAAGTTACAAAGTTCTAACGGGCAATATATGTAATAATTAATTTATATTAACACTTTCCGGTAAGCGATCTTTAGGTGGGCAGGAGCAAAGACTGACTGGAGTTAGCTTAAATAAAGAGGGCTTATTATATATAGCAATGAAAGTGTTGTCATATCAATCCAAAAATACCCACAAGTAACTGCTGTAGTAGAGGGTGCTAAAGAGGAGTTCTGATTTCCTAGCATTTTGGTGACCTCAACAACAGGAATTCATCAACCATGACATGTTTGCATTATCCTTCATTATCACGACTCAGTGGTATTCCACATGCCAGCTTCTTTCTCTTGTCCTCTGGTCAAAAGGCCATTTCTGGTTCAAGCAGCCAAGGCCAGATTCACAAAAGCAAGATGTAAATGGCAGTTGGTGCTCAATGTGGGAACGACTATTGGGAGTGGCAGAGACTAGGAGGAATTTGGAGGAACATGAAGCCTTATCTAAGGGGACTATCAGCCGGGCATAGTGGCTCACACCCATAATTCCAGCACTTTGGGAGGCCGAGGTGGGTGGATCACCTGAGGTCAGGAGTTCGAGACCAGCCTGACCAACATGGTGAAACCCCATCTCTAATAAAAATACAAAAATTAGCCAGGCATGGCAGTACACAGGTGTAATTCCAGCTACTCAGGAGGCTGAAGCAGGAGAATCACTTGAATCTGGGAGGCGGAGGTTGCAATGAATCGAGATTGCTCCAATGCACTACAATCTGGGCAACAAGAGCAAAACTCTGTCTCAAAATATATATATATAAATATAAATAAATTAATAAATGGGACTATCAATTGTTGCCATGTGGGAATATGAATCTATTTTTGTCATAATATCTGATTTTTCACATGAAGATGGAAATCCTGAGTGAAATATATTAATATTTTAAAAATGGCAATTAAGTAAAATATAAATAAAACAAAACAAAACACAAAAACATACGCAAATCCTGTGCAGGTCTGTGCAACAAAGAGTTGAGGCAGCAGCCCTAACTGCTTATTGTTGGAAAGGCCTGCTTACAAAGCCGGCCCTTGGCTGGCATCTGGGAACTTGGATTGCAGGAGGGCTCCCACCATTCCCAGAACTGGTAAGACTGACTCGTTGTGCCTAAACTGTTTGTGCAGACAACATGGTTTATGCTGACTACCTGCTTTCCTTCTAGGACTCTGAAATTTGGGTATGTGCCTGGCAGAGACTGCCTACATTACTAGACCCCAATAAAAGCCATGAGCACTGAGTCTCTAGTGAATTTCCTGGTTGGCATCATTTCATATGTTTTATCACAACTCGTTGGGACAATGGAGCACATCCTGTGTAAACTCCATGGGAGATGACCCTTGAAAGTCTGTGGCTGATATACCCTGGATGTTGACCCATGTGCCTTTTTTCCTTGCTGATTTTGCTTTATATCCTTTTGTCAATCATAATCATGAGTATTACTATATGTGAGTCCTATAAGTCATCCTAGTGAATCATCAAACCGGGAGCTGGTCTGGGGGGACCCTAACTCAAGGCAAAACAAAATATGCCTTTGAATCAAATTCAGCCAATAGTTTCACCTATCAACCTCTAACACGGGCAGGACAATTGCCAACCATAAATGGAGCATTTTCGTATGCATCATCTTATTTAGTCTTCACAACAACCCTGCAAAATAAACCATTTATAACCTCATTGTACAGCTGAGGAATAGACTCAATAGAGAAATAGAAAGCTTAACCTTGCACAAGGTCATATCACCTGTAGGTGAAAGAGGCAGGACTCAGAATTAAATCCTATTTTATTTTCATATTGCCTCTATATGAGGCATGTTTTCATATTGCCTCTATATGAAATTATATTTCCTCTCTCATGTTAAAATTTCAGAATCATTTTGTTTATTTTCTATTTCCTATGCATAGTATTTACATCTCTGGAGCTCAAAGTCTTCTTATCACTCCTCCTCCTTGTAATAATTGTTTTTTTCTTATTCCCTTCTAATCTTACCTTCCTATCAGCTATGAATGAGGTTTTCTGAGCCAGTAGGGAAACAAAAAAAAAAAGGAAGGTAAATATGGGCAAAGGGAAGAGAAGGATAGTAAAAGGCAGCAGCTGGGCCTGCCTCTGCTAGGGATGGTCAGTAGTCTCAATAGTAGGGTCTAAAGTGGAGTGGAGGCTGGGTGTACAGGGTGGCTCACAACTTTAATTCCAGCACTTTGGGAGGCTGAGGCAGGATAATCACTTGAGGCTAAAAGTTCAAGACCAGCCTGGACAACATAACAAGACCCCATTTCTATAAAAAATTTGAAAATTAGCCAGACATAGTGGTGCCTGCCTATAGTCCTAGCTATTTGGGAGGCTGAGGTGGGAGGAATGCTTGGGCCCAGAAATCAAAGGTTGCAGTAAGCTATGATCATGCCACTGCCCTCCAGCCTGAGCAACAGAGCAAGACCCTATCTCAAAAATATGAAAAAAAAAAAAAAAAGTAAATAAAGTGGCATGGGAAATGCCAGATGAATCTAGGCTGTGACAGTACTACTTATAGTCAGAGAAGCAGTGATAATCATTCCAGAAGGATCTGTAGGGTTTGAAGCAGGATCTCATTCAGTATCTGGGGGACAGTAGCACAGTTCAGATAATAGGATAAGAGGGTGATAAATGGATAGGCAGGTTGTCAAGGGCCTGACTAGGGGTGAGTGCAGAGCTACATTCTTAGGAAGAATTGGCATGAAAACCCGGAAGTTGGATAGAAGCCCTCCTCTAAGATCTGAACTCGTAGAGTCAAAAGTTTGGAAGGGAAAGTGCAGCTTGATGGCTGAGCAAGTATTCCAGAGTTCCCCTCTGCTCCACTGAATATTCAGCTTAGAGCAACAAGACCAGTTGGAGCCCCTTTCTTCTAACATTTTGCGTATCTTGAGTGGCCTTCTAGGTAATTATGGAACTTAATTCATAAAGTGGAAGGTCTTCCTTCATTTCCTGTGTCTGGACTGAACTGAACACGTTTGAGACTGATACTTCCTGCTGAAGGAACACACCAAAACAGGTTTGCCTAGCTTTGCAATATTTATTACTGTTTTAGATTTCCCTCAGAATACATCTCTGAAAAGACTCAATGAACTAAATGATACTCAGAGAGATACCACTTCAGTGAACTCTTGAGGTTACAAACATTTAAAATAGTCACATTACCAATGTCAGTAATTATTCCCAATTAATCCCATACCAATCTGTTTTACGGATATTTTAATACTAGGTGGTCTCGAGTTATAAACATCAGGCTTATGAGCATCCCATGCAATTCTGCATCCACTAATATCTTTTGAACTTCTATCATGTGTGCCTCATGGTCATTGTGCAGAGTCATAATAATTGACATTTATTGAACACTTACTCTGCAATCTGCACTGCTGCACTGACAGGCATTAATTCATTATTCTTGCAATCGTTCACAATAATGCTGTAAGGTAGGCATTATTATTGTACCCATTTTCAGATAAGAGTCCAAGGCACAGAAAGGTTCAGTACAACTTTTAGTTGTACCTAGAAGTGCGCCTAGCTTCAAACAATGAACAATTTAGAGAGAAAAGACACTGAAATGTAAACAACCAGTCACCTGCGTCTCCTATACTTTCACCCAAAGGCTGTTTCTTAATCCATATCTATTTCTGCCCTTTGTTCCATTTGGCATCCAAGCTACTCTAGTGCCACCTGTTGACCAGAATGAGGAACTGTCTGACCCTGTACCTTTTCTACAATCTTATTTCTTCCAGTAGGATTCTGTCATACACTCCATTTTATTTCTAGCTTTAAAATGTCCACTTTATTCCATATAACACTTAACATGTATAATTTATATCTTAGGAATAGCCTGTGATACTGATCTATGTTAAAACACTCTAAGAAATGTAGTACAATTTTTTACATTTCTGAGTTTCACTGGACAAGGGTATCACAATGCAGAACTATGGGTATCATTACCACACTTCACATAAGATGCAAAGGAAACTACGATAAACTTCAGAAAGCAGTGAGTTCACCTATTCCTTAAAATATGAGTAGGCAATTGCTACAAAGCAATAGTAAACACCTTATAAAGTGTAAGTTTATTTTATGCTACTCTGCTCTTACACAGGGCATAACATTTTTGCAAGGCTTTTTTGGGACCACAGTGCATTAGCAACATAAAACGCTGGTCCAACTCTGAATAACAATCACTAGATGAAATGGACACCCTCTCACACATGCACAAATCTGCATAGAAAAGTACTAAAGTTTTAGCATTGGACTTGTGTAATTTATTTCTGCTTTCTATGGTATTAAGTAATGCTATGCACTTCAATTTGCCAAAAGAAATAAGTGTATCCTCACAGCAACATAATACTTCTATTACATAGTAGGGTGAATACCAGAAGTAAAAGACAAGAGGTGTTCATAAATTTTTATCGGGAAGGGAAGTTGTCAATTTAAACAGCAGCAAATGAAAAGAAAACTCCCTGTTGTTATGGATATACATGACTTCCATAAACTAACATATAGGAGACATTTCAATTTCCCCCCCCAGGCTAGAAATGTGAAATGCTTTTTCATTCGCTCTAATACTTCTGGATTCATACTAACAAGGAATATGTTAAGAACATGGAAAAGTTCCATACTGAAAGGAAACTCTTGAAGAAGATTAAGGGAGGGAATGAAGAAATTAAGAAGTTACATAGAATACTCTTGAATTGTAATTAACTACATTTTCAGGTCTTTACGGTAGTACAAAACATAATTGCTTGCAGAATTAGTTCAGATTACTTAAATATCAAGTACATTTTCAGTCCACCATATAAGTGGAAGTTATTAATATTTTATATGAAATGAAGCCATTAACACTTTTCTATAGCAGTAACCGTACACCAGGAGGGCCAGGACAAACGGAAGGAATGGAATTTTCCCAAAGCTGCATTGTGAAAACACTATAAACAGTTGATCCCATACGCATGAATGAGTTTCTTTGCTTCAGGAAATCCAAGTGGAAAAGGCAATGGAGATGTGTACAAGTTTCCTGAAGGGAAGAAGATCACACCTTGTATGCATTTTCTTTTCTGTCTCTTCTGCCACATCACATTCTTCTCTTGCACTGATGGCCATAATGTTAAGTTGTCTCTATAAGCAACTGCATGATAAGGCTGGTGTCTCTGAATTTCACTCAATGTATCAAGTTCTTCTATGGCTTCATCAAAAGTGGTTTTAGGCTGGGCACGGTGGCTCACGCCTGTAAGCTCAGCACTTTGGGAGGCTGAGGTGGGCGGATCATGGGGTCAAGAGATCAAGACCACCCTGGCCAACATGGTGAAACCTCATCTCTACTAAATATACGAAAATTAGCCAGGCTTGGTGGTGTGCGCCTGTAGTCTCAGCTTTTGGGAGGCTGAGGCAGAAGAATTACTTGAACCTGGGAGGTGGAGGTTCCAGTGAACTGAGGTCATGCAATTGCACTCCAGCCTGTGTGACAGAGAGAGACTCTGTCTCAAAAAAAAAGTGGTTTTAGTCAGTTCACAGGCAAGCTCTGGGTTATTAAGGATCTCATAGTAAAGTACAGAAAAGTTAACAGCCAGATAGGTTGGGTATATGGATTACATCTATTTATTATATCAAATGCCTCTTTGGAAGCGCCTTGGGAATTATCTGCTATTTGTTTCAACCATCACCATGTGCAACAAAGGTACTGGAAGTAATCTCCCTTCATTTTTGATAAAGATCATACTCTCTAGATTAGTTACATTGGATAGTAAATACTTATCCAAAAATTGCAGGACAGTAATACGTATGGATCTCAGTTCAGACTTTACTTTCTCCCATTAGTTTTCTGTTGTTTTTTGGTTTGTTTTTTGTTTTTTTCTCAGTTATTTGAAGCTCACTCCCAATAGTTCTTGATCAGCTGCAGCTTCTTGCCAGAGGTGTTGGTTTTTTGCTCAATGCTCAAGATACCCTCCAAGTGGACCTGCAGCCTTCAACGATGTTTTGTAGGCCACAGAGAGTAAGTTGTGCTCCTCATTGGACAGCTCTACACCCTGCTAGAAGAGCCTTCATGTTGCGGGTAAAATCAGTGATAACAAAACCCTCGAATCCAAAGTGTTTGCAAGAGCTCAAAGCCCCCTCAGAATCAACACGAGATTCTGAATGAAGGTCCTCGCTTACCACCTTCAATCTTTTCCACTTAAATCTGTGTTTCTATACGTATCAAAATTTGTGATAAAGATTTCTCATGCGTTGACCCTCAGGATATTAGAGTGGGAAGGAGACTTAGAGATCATTGAGAGTTCAACATTTTTGTTTACGGTTCTCCGTCGTTTGATGCCCCAAATCTATTTCACAGGAAGCCATTTGCTGATTGCCTGGCTGGACGTCTTTTCTGATTCTTCATTTTTCTCCAGTCTGCTGGGAATTTTCCCCTGCTCTTATTATAAAGAAAGACCTGTGTTTGTAGCTGATGTGGGCTCCCTCAACAAGTTGGGCATGGCACATTTCTATTCCCTCCTCCCCACTATGAGATGGGTAAACTGCTGGGTTTCTGTGGCCTCAAGTTCCCCTTGTCTTGTCACACTAGGGACACTGAGACACAAAGGGCTGCACAGCTGTCAGCTGATCTGAGCTTGAGGCTTCAGTGGCCTTTCAGAGTTTTCCCAATGACTGCCCTCCAAGTGATTTCCAAAAGAAGAAAAAAGTTTCTCCTTTATTGAAGGCTTCCTCCTCCTGTCCCGTTATTTCCATCTATGGCGGAGCCAAAGGGTGCCTGGGGACTGTTAGCCCCATAATTTTATTAGTGCCCTCTTCCCAGTTCTTTGATACTGACCTTTGACATTCACTCAGTCTGATGTACAGTACTTTGCAAAATCAGCTTTAAGGCCCCCCTTCTAACCAATATCTATCTTCAAATCCAACCTAAATAGGACTCTTGGAGATATTTAAGCACAGGAATGTTTCAAAGTAGAATGTTTGCTGTCTTTCCTGAAGCCCACTGTTTCTTTGAAGCCCTCATTCCTCTAAACTGGATAGAATTAGAAGTGCTTCAGTCTCATCTCTAGTTTGCATTGTGTCCAGGAGCAAGAGAGTCCTGCATCAGAACTCTGCTTCTCTTTGGTCACTTCACGTGCTATTCTTTGTGGATGATGATCTTTGTGGATGATGCTGATGAGTTAGCAGCATGAGGTTACAGCCTTTCTTAGTTTCACTGTATACAGTTTCCTTCTATAATTAGCTTCTTTCAGTTCCTTGTAGTGGGTATAGGAATAGGAAATACTTTGTAAAAGTCTTCCCATGCTTTCATTTACAGATGAAGAAATTGTGGAATGGAGAGGAATAATGATCTGGTCAGATTCACACAACCAAAGAGTAGCTGAGCAGAGGACTGAACCTGGGGCTACTGTTTCAATGACAAATGCTATTTTTCTATTCTGCTTAATAGCCAATATTACATCATAGTTTTTTGTTTTGTTTTGTTTTGAGACAGTCTCGCACTGTCGCCCAGGCTGTAGTGCGATGTGGTGATCTCTGCTCACCACAATCTCCATCTCCTGGATTCAAGCTATTCTCCTGCCTCAACCTCCTGAGTAGCTGGGACTACAGGCATGCACTACCCTGCCTAGGTAATTTTTTTTTTTTTTTTTTTTAGTACAGACAGGGTTTCATTATGTTGGCCAGGATGGTCTCGATCTCCTGACCTGACCTCGTGATCCACCCACCTCAGCCTCCCAAAATGTTGGGTTTATAGGCGTGAGCCACCGCGCTCGGGCCTATACATCATAGTTTTTAAAACTCCCTTTCTATTTAAAAATATTTAATTTTTCAGTTGCATTATGGATTCAGTTGGTGGACTCACCTCAGAACTAAATTGTTTAAATCAAGTTTTTCTGGGAAAATGCACTGCTAAATTCAAATAGTCAATTGCCTAACGAATCTTTGAAACAGCATGTCACTCCTTGCAAAGATTTCAGGATACCAGTTGAACACTGTAAAATTTTTATGTAGAAACAAAGTAATTCCAGGCACTTCTGCTGAAAGGACAGTTCATGCACAACAGGTGAGGAGATTTAATGGTAACCAGTTGAGTTAGAAGAATGGACACATCATTAGCACACAGTCTTGGCTGGTGCAGTGTTCAGATCCATAATTTAAGTCATAAATTACTTATCTCAATATGCTCTTTAAATTATGTTCTCCTTATTCCTCTTCTGTTGTAGCACCTACCTTCTGTCAGGAGTGGTATTAAAGTTGCAAATAAATCTCTGTCAGACTATTTGGAACATTAAGTTATAGGAATGCTAATTAATAATAACAAAGAGGCCAGGCATGGTGGCTTACTCCTATACGCCTGTTATTGCAGCACTTTGGGATGGAGGCAGGAGAATCACTTGAGTCCAGGAGTTCAAGACTAGCCTGAGCAACATGGAGAAATGCGAAACCCTATCTCCACAAAAAATATGAAAATCAGCCAGGCATGATGACAAATGCCTGTAGTCTCAGCTACCTGGGAAGCTAAGGCGGGAGGATCACTTGAGCCCAGAAAGTCAAGACTGCAGTGAACTGTGGTTGTGCCACCTCACTCCAGCCTGGGTGACAGAGCAAGACCCTGTCTCAAAAGATAATGATAATAAAAATAATAATAATGAAGACAAAAGTTTCCAAGTTGGAAAGCATTTCCTTAATGAATTGCTGTGGAAATGAGGAGGGAAAGCCCATCTTCAAACACTTCAGAGCTTCCATCAAAATAAGAAGAAGAGCTACCATTTACTAAGTGCTTACTTTGCGCCAGCCATTGCTCTGAGTATTTTACAAACATGTTATTTAGTCTTCACAATGAGACTATGAAGTAGGCATAACTTTCCTAGTGAGGGAACACAGCACCTTTCCTGAGAGAGGTCACACAGCCAGTGGGAAAAAGACCTAAACTTTAAATCCAGGTTGATCCAATGGCAAGGCCGGAACATTTAACCATCCCCCCATCCTAAAATGTGATGCTTTCTCACTCTTAAACCCCAGGCCCATATGCTTTGTATTCCTTCCAAATATGTTTCTTGGCCTTCTGGAAAGGTAGAGATTGGCTATTGGAATTCTGTGTCTTTTTACCTTTCAGAGTAGGACATATATCAGTGCCACTCATTTCCATTCCTTCACTTTCTGTTATTCATACTTTTCTTATTCCCACTGTGAGTCTAGATCGTTTGTTCCATTTCTGCCTGAAGGCCCCTCCCCGAATCTCCTCAATTCCACCTCTTCAGCTGAGCCACTCTCTTCAAGGGAAAGCTTAAAGACTATAGCACTCAGCAGAGGTTCTGACTAAACATTCTTGAGGCTTCCTTTTCCTTCAGCACTTATTGATATTATAGACCTGTGCCTGTCCTTTTCTTGTGTATATAGTCATATTGTTTCACTTAAACCAGCAACTTATTGAAAATAATTGTTATTATATTATTGAGTTTTTTGGGTAAACTCAAAATAGTAGTTTTGGCAAAAACATTCATGATTGTTAAAAATAAGTGATGTGTACTTATTCTGTATAAACTTGTTAGAGTTCACATTAAAAAAATGAAATTTAAAGAGAAGGTCAATTAAATAATAGAGACTTCTTTTCAGAGAGTAATTAGCCATTGCATCAGATAGGAGATTGGACTAGGTAGCTTTTGAGGTTCATTGGAGGCCTATGATTCCACCATCACCCTAGTACCAACTGAGTGGTAGAATGTAGTGGGATAGCAGCAGGACCAAGAAGGGTAATTTCAAAGGGTAAAGAGAAGCTAATAATAAGAGCCAGAGGTTGAAATATGAAACAAAGCAGAGATAGACAAACAATAGCCACATTTTAATCAAAATAGCCAAACTCATGTGAAATCCATAGCACTGAATCTCCAGAATCCAAAAAATCCATGTATTAGTCCATTCTTGCATTGCTATAAAGAACTACTTGAGATTGAGTAATTCATAATGAAAAGAGGTTTAATCAACCCATAGTTCCACAGGCTGTATAGGAAGCATGGCTGGGGAGGCCTCAGAAAACCTATAATATGGCAGAAGGCAAAGGGGAAGCAGGCATGTCTTATGCAGCTGGAGAAGAGAGAGAGTAGGGTGAGGTGCAACACACTTGTAAACAACCAAATCTCATGAGAACTCACTCACTATCACGAGAACAGGAAATCCACCCCATGATCCAATCACCCCTAACCAAGCCCCTTCTGCAACACTGGGGATTACAATTCAACATGAGATTTGGGTGGGAACACAAATTTAAACCATAACAATCCAACATAATTTTTGTTTTAATCTAGGCAGTCTCTTTATTATATGTTTCCAAATAAGACCCAGGAACAATGATACTTTACAGATCCAAGAATCTTTTGATATTTTTATTTGGTTTGGCTTTGCAGATTAAGAGGTAAGTATTTATTTTTATTGTTGTTTACTATTTCACTAGAGAAAATGATGTTAAATAACCCTTATAAATGCAATTGAAAAGAAAAGCCTTGTTGGCAGCAATATGGCAGTATAGTGTTAACACAGTACCAACACAACAAATCATAGAATTGTATCTGCTCTATTATCCAAATGGTTCCACAAGCTTTGATAATAGAGCAGATTAAAAATCTAACTCAAATAATAATAGAAAAAGAAAGCCAAAGAGAAGAAAAAGCAGATATTAGCTATTAAACAGTATCACAGTAAAGTAAGTGTACTTTATCCTCTCTCTCCCACTGAATGCAACTAAAAACTCTGGACAGAATGCACAGAGCAGTTATCTAAGGACTCTGGAAAGTGTATGGGCATGACAGACTGGGGAAGGAATCCAGAACTTCAAGTACTACCGAACTGGTGCTAAGTTTCCTGTTATCCCTCCTCCAGTATCTCCTGTCCTGGACTCAAAGGCAGTCTGAAATCTGGAACTGCACAATGGGTGCAAAAAGAAAATACTCCAAGAGCAGTCCTCTATTTTGGTCCAAAGTGTGGGAAGGAGGGTCCTTATGTGTCAGAGAGAGTAGAGAAAATTTTCTGGTTCTTTTCCCCCTCCATTTTTCATTCTCTCTTGTACCTGTCTTCTGGCAATCTTGTAACAAGAGAAGCAGCCACACTGGTGTCTAAAACTCCAAGAGAATTATGTATTATGATCAAAGGAACTATAGTCTCAAGAGTGTGAGACTATATATTTTGATTTCTCTATTTTTCTCTATATATTTTCTCACTGCTTAGCCCCAAATGGAAATGCTGTGCACAGCAGAGCAAGGAATCAAAAGCCAATGAACCAGGAAAGGGGTATGCTAGGAGCTTGAAAGTATCAAGGTGACTGTGAAAATAACAAAACTCAAGAAAATAATTGTATAAAATTGTACAAATTTCTGGGCTAACCCCCCAAGGTGCACATGCACCTTGAATAGCATACTGAATGATCCTGAACAGATGCTAAAGGATTTGATAACTGAACTATAGGGTAGGCCACTACACAAGTCCAAGACTGGCTAAGAGGCAGCCTAGACTTGGGACAAATCCAAATAGCACTGTAAAGATATGAAAATGGAACTGAATTAGAACTTTGGCTACAGAAGGATAGTAGAAACTTGTAGTCTAAACCTGACTGGGTTGATTAACTACAAATTTTTTTTTTTTAAAAATCTATTTCATAGGATTTAAAGGTTGATTAACTACAAAAATAAAAAACTATTTTATAGGATTTAATCAGGATTCAGAGTCATGTAACTTAATAGTCAAGATGTTCAATACATAATCCAAAATTACTTAGCACATGAAGAATCAGGCAAGACTCAACATTTCACAAGAGAGAAGACAATTAATAGTTGTTAACTCCAAGATTATATAGATATTAGAATTCTAAGACACTTCAAGAGATGAGAACAAACACTCTTTAAAAAAAAAATGTCAACTTTTATTTTAGATTTTAGGGGGTACATGTGCAGGTTTGTTACCTGCGTATACTGTGTGATACTGAGGTTTTGGGTACAATTGATCATGTCACCCAAGTCCTAAGCATAATGCCCAACAGTTAATTTTTCAACCCTTGTCCCCCTCCCTCTCTTGCCCCTCTAGTAGTCCTGAATGTCTATGTTGCCATCTTTATGTCCATGAATATCACCGTTTAGCTCCCACTTATAAATGAGAACATGCAGTAATTGTTTTTCTGTTCCTGCATTAATTTGCTTAGGATAATGGCCTCTATCTGTATCCATGTTGTCGCAAAGAACATGATTTCATTCTTTTTTATGTCTGTGTAGTATTTCACGGTGTACCACGTTTTCTTTATCAAATCCACAAACTCTCTTTAAACCAGTGGAAAGATATAAGGTCTTCAAAGTAGATATAAAAATAAAAACACACCAAAAAACCCACTAAATGGAAATTTTAGGTATGAAAAACAAAATAAAATTTAGAAATCACTATGGACTCCACAGCAGAATGGAGATGACAGAGGAAAACTCAGTGAATTTGAAGATAGGTCAATTGAAATTACCCTCTCTGAACAATGTAGAGGAAAAGTTTTGTTTTGTTTTTTTTAATAAACGATACCTCAAAGACCTGTGAAACAATATCAAAGTTCTAATGTTTATATCATTATAATATTAGAAGGAGAGAAGGAAGGATGTCACACAGAAAAAAAATATTTCGATAAAAGTTGAAAACTTTCCAGATTTGATGAAAGATATAAAGGTACAAATAAAGGAAGCTAAGAAAACCTCAAACAAGATAAATTAAAAAAAAAAAAAAAGTCATGCTTTGATACATCATAATCAAGCTGCTGAAAGTAGCCAGAGGTAAAAGAATACATTGCAAGTGCAGGATCAGTAAGTTTAATGATTGCACATTTCTCACCAGAAATCATGGAAGCTAGAAGGAAGTGGAGTGACATTTTTCAAAGGGGTAAAAGAAGAGAACTATCAACTCAGAATTCTATATCAAGTGAAAATATACTTTGGGGATGACAGCAAAACAAAGATATTCTCAGATGAAGCAAAACTTACAGCATTCTTTGCCAGAGCACCTGCTCTAAAAGGAATACTAAAAGAAGTTCCTCACATGAGAGTACAATGATACCATAGCAAAATGTGGAACCTCAGAAATGAAGAAGTTGTAGACAATTAAGTATATATAATGGACTATTTTCTCCTCTTCAGTTATTTTAAATATCTGTAACAATCAAAAATAAAAAAGTATATAGCATTGTCTGATGCTCCTGGAACTTTGCTTCATCAGTAGCTCAGATCTGGGCAGGCTTATGACTTGCTTGTGACCAGTAGGATGCAGTGGAAGTGACACTATATGACTTCGGAAGCTGAGTCATTAAACGTTATGCAGCTTCTGTTTTTTTTGGCTGGAACACTCTGTTTTGAACTGAACGTTCTGAACTTAGGGTATATGGTCCAAATACCCTAAGGCCATGATGATGTGAGAACACCCAGACTAACTCATGCAGAAAGACCACATGGAGAAACTCAGAGGCAATGTGAAGAGAGAGCAAAATGCCTTCACAGCCCACAGCTGCTTTAGTCCTCCCCTGTTCCCTGTTCCAATCTGCTCTTACATTTTCAGTCACTGTGAGCCTGCACTAGCATGAGAAACCCTGAGCCTGACCTGTAGATACCACAAGATATAATAAAATAGTTGCTGTTGTTTTACACCAATAAGTTTGTGGTGGTGTACAGAGCAATTGTAACTGGAACAGGTTTATCAGGATTCCTAGAAGAAATCAGGAAGGACTAGGAAGACCTGGGAGAAAAGAACTAAAAACAAGGGAAGTTTGCACACTCTCGTCGTTTTTAAAAATCTAATTGCAGCACATGTCATATAGAGAATTTCTCTCCATGTGTGTGTGTGCATAGGAGGCTGAGATAGGAGGATTGCATAAGTACAGGAGTTAGAGACCAGCCTGGGCAACATAGAAAGGTAAAAAAAAAAAAAAAAAAAAAAAAAATCAGCCGGTTGTGATTGTGTGTGCCTATAGTCCCAGCTACTTGGGAGGCTGAGGTGGGAGGATCTCTTGAGCCCTGGAGATTAAGGCTGCAGTGAGCCGAAATTGTGTCACTGCACTCCAGCCTGGTGACAGAGTGAGACTCTGTCAAAAAAACAAAACAAAACAAAAACCACAAAACTGTATCTACTCTGCCCATGATTTTTGGGGGGGCCAGGAGAAGCCTTGAACTATGTTTGGAACAACTACCCTGTAACCTGCCCCCCATCCTTGATGCCATGCTTCCTCCCCATCCCATTTCCATCCTTTATTTGATATATACTGCAATGACTTAAGATTCCATGCTCTAGAAACACATTGCATGGTTTCAAATTCTGATTTCCTCACCCACTATCTATGTGACCTTGTGGGACCAACAATTGGGAAATTCTTTTTTCGTTTTTTTTTAAAGAGAGAGTCTCATTCTGTCCCCAAGGCTGGAGGGCAGTGGCACAGCTGCCCTCTTTCAACTCACTGCAACCTCTTTCCTGGGTTCAAGCAATTCTCCTGTCTCAGCCTCCTGAGTAGCTGGGACTACAGACATGCGCCACCATGCCCAGCTTATTTTTGTATTTTTAGTAGAGAGGGAGTTTTGCCATGTTGGCCAGGCTGTTCTTGAACTCCTGACCTCAAGTGATCTGCCTGCCTTGGCCTCCCAAAGTGCTGGGATTATAGGCCTGAGCTACCATCCCTGACAGGGAAATTATTTTTAATAAGGAGAAAAATCAAGGGAATTATCCAGAGCCTACACACCCAGGAAAAAGAGGGACCAGTTAAGAAAAGTTTCAATGAGTAAGAAACTCATTGAATGACATCATTATACAGAATGTTACAAGTTTCCACAAAATGAACTTCATTCTGAACTCAAAAGTTAACCTGGAAAAATGATGAGAGGAAAAAAATCTCACTTTTTAAGAAGTCAGGAGAAGTAAGAGAGCACTCTATATAGACTGAAACACCATGAAGAAATTAGAGTCTGTGAGTCAGATTATCTGTGTATATCGTGTGTATCAAGATTCCCCACACATGTCACAATAGCTTTGTGCCTCCTTAATTGCCTGGCTGAGTATTATGTGATAGGTAAATAATCAAGTATGGACCAAGGATAATGAAGAAAAGAGTGACAATAGTGACCAAAGAAAAAGAAGAGAAAAGAGTGATAATAGTGACAAAAAATGAGCATTTTAGGAGCCCTAAGGAGGCTTCATTTAAGGGGTACTCTGGACCAGTTTCATCAAAGTTACAAGGCTCCAATTCACCAGTAACTTTCCTTTCTTCACTTTGTGTTACCAGCCCTGAACTACATATCATACAAAACCCCCTAGAACCAAGCAAATCTCTAAAATCCAGAAGGCACCACTCAAACGCATCAGATAAAATAAATATTATTTGGACATGCACCCAAAAATGAGTTTGCTTTCTTGACAAAATGAAATTTTGCAGAGAGTTTTCCACTTCCCCAAGAGACCACAAAATCAAATTAGTTTTTCTTCAAGTAGCACTCATGCTCAGCGACTGAGAATCCTGATACACAGCAAGCCTATGCTACAGAAATGAAAACACTCATCTTTTAAATATGATGTGGGAAAAAATAGGAAATAAGGACTCATGGAGTTTAAATGCATTTCCCAGTATTAGGGATCAGTTAATGAAAATAAATGGTGTAATAGCAATAAAAATGGAAAGCAATAAGAATGAGAAGTAGTTACAAACCTCAACTGATTCTAGTTAATGAGACAGAAACTTTCACCTATTTGAAAAAGGAAACCCAGAGAGTCATGAATGTGCTCTTCATTTGACCATAAAGGAAAGGGAAAAGCCATTTTAAACTCCTCTTCTGGCTCAACAAAGAAATCTGGCAAACATTTAATTGCCTTTTAAATAGTAGCGATGTCAGTTTGAATACAATTACTAGGGAAACAAGTTACTAAGATAACCAATTAGAATTGCAGACTGCTGGAGGACATAGAGAAACTTCAGAGGACCTTGCCCCTCTGAAAAGGCTCCTTTGTACAAATAGCTTTCAAAGAGAGTTTTTAATAACAGAAAGACGAACAAGGTTATACATTTTTACATGTGTCTCTAAACTGAACAGAATATTAAGACCAGTACTTTTGTGAACCTCCTTGATTCATCCCTTTATCAGAAATAATTTTATGCTGCTAAACAGTGTCTGCTTCTCTGTTAGGGAAGAAACTCCTCCTCCTCTTTGTTTTTCTGAGATTTCTCACGGGCAGTTGGAGAGAAAGTGGCAGGCCTAGGAAGCCTAAAACTTACTTTTAGAAAAGTATATTTGTTAGAACATTTGATGGCAAATGATAAAGACTGTCGACAAAAGGAGTGAAACTGCAAAATATTTAGAAGAGATTTATTCTGAGCCAAATATGACTGACCATGGCCCATGACACAGCCCTCAGGAGATCCTGAGAACACATGCCCAAGGTGATTAGGGCATAGCCTAGTTTTACACAATTTAGGGAGACATGAGACATCAATCAAATGCATTTAAGATGTACATTGGTTTGGTTCAGATAGGCGGGACAACCTGGGGGATGGAGGGTTGGAGGGAGCTTCCTAGCTAGGTACATTTAAACATTTTCTGGTTGACGGTTGAGTTTGTCTAAGGACCTGGGATCGATAGAAAGGAAATGTTTGGGTTGGATTGTGGAGATAAAAGTTTTTTGGTGTTTTTTGTTTTGTTTTGTTTTTGAGACAGGGTCTCCCTCTGTCACCCAGACTAGTGGGCAATGGTGAGATCTCAGAGCACTGCAACCTCTGCCTCCCAATTTCAAGTGATTCTCCCACCTCAGCTACCCAGGTAGCTGGGACTACAGGCACCTGCCACCACGCCCAGCTAATTTTTGTATTTTTTGTAGAGACAGGGTTTCACTGTGTTGGCCAGACTGGTCTCGAACTCCTGACCTCAGGTGTTCCGCCCGCCTCAGCCTCCCAAAGTGCTAGGATTACAGGTGTGAGCCACTACACCCGGCAGTGTGGAGACCAAAGTTTTATTGTGCAAAGGAAGCTTTTAGCTAGCAGGCTTCAGAAAGAAGAGGTTGTAAAATGTTTTTTTTATCGGACTTAAAAGGGTGCCTGACTCTTAGTTGATTATCTGCTGGATCTGAAAAGAAAAAAAAGGGAAAGGTGGTTCTCTATAGAATGTAGATTTTTCCCACAAGAGACAACTTTGCAGGGCCATTTCAAGAATATGACAAGGAAATACACTTGAGGTTTAAAATATTTTGATTTTTTTTCTTTATTTGTTATGTGATGTTATGTCAGAGTCAGGTGAGAAAGAAGGTCATGTTCTAGAGGGTTAAATAAAATCACTTTGATGAAACTTTATGGTTTGCAGGGCATGACTCCCCAGGCCCCTTAGGCAGGAATTTGTGCAAGGTAAGAAAAAAAAGTCAGAGTTTAGTCCTCAAGAACCAAGTGAGCTAGACTGGTGGGGAATGGGGATTTACAATAAGCAATGAGTTTGCCTCACAGAACCCAAGGACAAAGATACAGCAGGATCTCAACGGCCAGCTGGAAGCAAGCCCCCACACACCATCGGGAAACCAAGAGGCCCTCCTTCGCAGGTCTCTGCTTCCCCTCCAAGTCTTCTTCATTTTTCAGTCTCTGCACACTGCCTGTCCCTGTTATTCTAGGACATGGAGCAGAAAGTATTCACCATCAACAACTCCCTCACTAGATTATATCTCCTGTGTTCAAAAAGAGTTGAAATCTTTGGTCTCAATTCCAAATCTCAAGGGGAGGAGTCTCATTGGCCCAGTTTGGTCCCCAGCATGTTGCCAGAATGAATGTCTATCCCTAAGAGGAGACAAGAGTGTCACAGTTTAGGAAGACTGTATCTTCTTCATATGGATTGAGGTGTCGGCTCCAAATTTCCAGAACACAGAGAGAGGGCAGTTCCCAGCAAGTTAGAAGACTGGATCCAAAAGATGTTCTATGGATGCCTCTCTAATTCATAAGCAGATTCTTTAAAAAATTATTCTACCTCAGCTGACTGCATGCATAACTTTCATGAATAAAGTCACCCTATTCCATTGGAAATATAATGTACTCTTGATAGATGCAGAAGGCAGATAAGGGAGGGTACCCGGAGAATCTCCGACTGGCCGCACAAGTGTTTACATGAGCTGTTTTTGTGCAAATGACAAAACCTGCCCAGGACCTTGTCTGGGCATGCCTGCATCAGACTGGGGGCCCGCCTGCTCACTGGGAGAATAGGGTGGAGCCACAGGGAATTTGTGCCTTCTGCACCCCGGTAGAGGAGGCTGGCCTCTTCAGCTCGTGTGTAGGGGCCTGGTATGCAATCTGTCATGTGGAAGCCTGTTGGCAGTATCCCTTTTTTTCACTGAGAGCTTTCTTTTAATAAATTTCGTTCTCCTCACCTTTCAATGTGTCCACGTGCCTAATTTTTCCTGGTCATGTGACAAGAACCTGGATTTTAGCTGAATTAAGGAGCAAAAATTCCTGCATCACTCTGTATCAGTATATTTCAGGCTTATTATCAGTGCTTAATTGTGATGGTTGGTGTTTTCAAGGCAGCATTGATAGCCTCACTCAAATAAATTCATGTTCCATTTCAACTGATTGATTTGGAAGAAACAGGCTCACATGCTTATGTGTCATTCTGACCCACATGAGCTCTTCACTAAAAAAGTTAAATGTGTTTCAAGCTAATAAACACTAGGAAGCAATGACCTTGTCTTGCTTTATTGGGAGAATGAAAGGAGGGGGAATCAAGAGAGAGAGAGGCATTTTTCAATTTACCCAGGCTTTAGCTTATATGTTTAATGTTTACCTAAGTGATCTATTTTCTTCTACTTATTTTATTAATCTATTTTCTTAATTTCAAAAATATGAAATAAAAATAATTTAGGAAACATTCAGTAAAAAGTTGCTGTTGCCTAGCTTTTCCATATCTGGAGAGTTTGGAATTTCTAGAAGAATATAGAGAATTAAAGAAATTTTGATTACCTAAGAAAATGGCCATTCATTCAATCCACAAATATGTATTAAGCTTGTGCTACTGCTTGGTGCTTGGCATACAATGATCAATGAAATAGACAAATTCTCAGCCTTTCTGGAGATTACATTCTGGGAGGAGAGCTGGCAAATAAATAAATACATGAAATTGTGTCAAGTGGTGATAATCAATATAAAGGAAAATAAAAAATAGTATAAAAGGAGAGTGAAAGGGTACTAAGTTAAGCACAGTGAGCAATCAAGGAAGCTTCTTTGAAAAGGTGATACATGGGTAAAAACATAAACCAAAGGAGGGATCACCATGCTAATATTTGAGAGATAAGGGGCTTTAAACTGAGTTTTGGTTGATTCCAGACAGGCTCTAACAAGTTTTTTAAAGTCTTCAGGTTAATCTTCATAGGACAACTTAGTTTGGGCAAGAAGGGCAGTGGTTCCTGTACCCTTCATCAGCCCTCCACTGCAGGTTCTGGCTGTGTTCCAGATTATTCTCTTGCTTCTCTTTGGCCACAAAAAACAATTATTCTGCCAAGTGCCTCAGTTCTTCAGACTTTCTAGAGAATGCCACACCTATTGCCACCAACCATATATGGTTATCCTAAGAGTGGCTGGGGTACGGTGCAGGAGAATGTGTATGTATGTATAGGGACTTTTATTCTCATCTCTGTATCTCTGTAAGCTGTCCAGACAGGTCCACAAGTAAATATATAATCTAAGGTATAGTATACTTGAATACAAGTCACTTCAAAATAAATACCCAAGGTGAATTTCACCCCCACCTCCCAACCTCAAACATACACAGGAGAATGCTGCTCCCAATGCCCCAAGTGGGAATTCTGGCACCAACACTGAGGGGCCTCATGTGGTTCCAGCTTATGTCAGTCTCCATAGCTAGGTTTTCCTACTGAATTTACAGTTCCCACTTTGTTGTGGGCTAGATTCCCCAAGAGTAGACTCTAAGACTAACTTAGTATGCATGATGTTCATTGAGGAGTACCTTGGTATCAGCACCTGGGAAGGGAAGGGAAGGAAGCAGGAGTATGAAGCAGGAGAAGTCAAGCTGTGATGCAGTCCCAAGGACAGACTTGGCTGACTCCACAGAGAGCTCTAGAGCTGGAATGGCTCTTCAGAAATGTCTCAACATGGGCCATGATGGCTAGACCTTTTTCTCCCACATAGATCAGTTATTGTGAGGAAACCCAGGCCACATACAAAGGCCATGTGTACCAGTTCCAGCCAAAAGCCTCAGCTGAGGTCACAGCCAACAGCATGCATCCACCTGCACATGTGTGGATGAAAACACCTGTGACGTGACTCCAGCCCCAGCCAGTCTGACTGCAACCACATGAGGACAGTCAGCCCCTAGATCCATGAGAGATAATAATAACAAATAGACAGTTTTTCTCTGCTACTGAGTTTAGGTGGTTTGTTACCTAGCTATAGATACCAGAACACTGAAGGATCCTCCTGAGGGGGTGAGGTAGGTTTATCTCAACATTTTCTATTTACAAGCACTTAATTGCTTGTAACCATCTAATTGGTTAGACCACTTAATTGGTCTAACCATCATCTCAAAGTTCCCTTCAAATATTTCTCGAAAAAAACTTTTAAATTCTTCAAAATAAGGTCATAAGTCCAGGTGCAGTGGCTCATGCCTGTAATCCCAGCACTTTGGGAGGCTGAGGTGGGCGGATCACGTGAGGCCAGGAGTTTGAGACCAGCTTGGCCAATACAGTGAAACCCATCTCCACTAAAAATAGAAAAAATTAGCCAGGTATGGTGGCACATACCTATAGTCCCAGCTACTCAGGAGGCCGAGGCAGGAGAATCGCTTGAACATGGGAGGCAGAGGTTGCACTGAGCCAAGATTGCGCCACAGCACTCCAGCCTGGGTGACAGAGTGAGACTCTGTCTCAAAAATAATAATAATAAGATCTGTCATTAACATTCCGATGATAATTTTCTTGTGGTAGATGGCATACATATATTACCCTGAGGATACTAAAAAAAAATGACTTATTTTCTGTTAAATACATCTGCACTATACTACAAAGCTAGGTAGCTGTATCCAGTGGGATACTGTAGTTTATTGTTTTGCCTTCTGTCTGTTCACATTTGCTATTTCCCCCTGAAGCCTTGTTACAGTAAGTAAAAAGTCAATCACTTTAAAGAAAAAAGGTCAATTAATACTTTAAAAAGGGTTTTTTAAAGAAGTTTTCTAACGTTAATACTTCATATGTGATTTCATTTTAAAAACTGATTTTGAGGGCAGTCAGTATTGGGACGGGCTTGAATTTAAGCCAGGCATTATGCTAGACACTGACTATTTTTGAGGAATTGATATAATTCCGTGAGGCTAGAGTGAGCAAATAAAGACGAGTGGATCTTTCCCAGCCACTGCCAAGTCGTGCAGAGGCGGAGGCTTGGGTGCGTTCAAGATTCACCTTCACCCGTAACCCACTACCATGGCCGAGGAAGGCATTGCTGCTGGAGGTGTAATGGACGTTAACACTGCTTTACAAGAGGTGCCGAATACCGCCCTCATCCATGATGGCCTAGCACGTGGAATTTGGGAAGCTGCCAAAGCCTTAGACTAGCTCCAAGTCCACCTTTGTGTGCTTGCATCCAACTGTGATGAGTCTATGTATGTCAAGTGGGTGGAGGCCCTTTGTGCTCAACACCAAATCAACCTAATTAAGGTTGATGACAAGAAACCAGGGGGAATAGGTAGTCCTCTGTAAAACTGACAGAGAGGGGAAGCCTCGTAAAGTGGTTGGTTACAGTTGTGTAGTGGTTAAGGACTACGGCAAGAAGTCTCAGGCCAAGGATGTCATCAAAGAGTACTTCAAATGCAAGAAATGAAGAAATAAATCTTTGGCTCACAAAAAAAATTAATTAAAATAAAATAAAATAAAATAAAGCAAGAGTGGTCGGAGATGAAGCTGCCCAGATAGGAAGAGGTCAGATCATGCAGGGCTGTTTCAAAGACGCTAGATTTTTGAAGTACTTGCCACAATTCTGATAAAGAGAAAAAGGAAAAAAACCCAAAATGGAAAAACAAAATAAAAGATGCTAGATTTTATTCTAAATAAAAGAGAAGCCATTGAAGGATTTACACAAAAATAAAATGTTTCAATTTACATTTTTAAAACAATGCAGTATCTATTGTGTGGAACATAGAAGGGAGACAAGTTAGGAGGCTATGGCAGTCACCCCAGGAGAAATGATAAATAAGAATCAGGAGGACTGGTGATGGATTAGATATGGAAAGTAAGAAAAATGAAATTATCAAGAATGATTCCCAACGTTCTGGGGTGAGCAGCTGGAAGGAAAGGAAGAAAGAGAAGTGGAATTGGAGGGGAGATTAAAGTTTTAGTTTTTGCCATGTTTAAATTCAGATGTCTCCATGAATGAAACTATCAGGAAAGACTAGTTAGAAACCCAAAGAGAGGTATAGGCTGGAGGTGAAAAAAAGGTTCAATCCAAATTGCAAATGTGCTCCTGTGTTTTTTGTTATTTAATCAAATACTTTTTATTTATTTCAGCATCTTCAAATAAATATTATTGTTCAGCTTTGCAGAAATGAAGAGGATATTGCTTATTTGTAAGATTACTGTGAAATGTCTGCAATCTGGCTGACAGTCATGGAGAATACTGTAAGTCTATTCATTCAACGGCATGAAAACAATGATGGCACAGAAACTGCCAAGATGAGAAACACGGTCTTTTTTGTATCATTGTCTTTCTAACAAACATTTATGTCCTTATCTATATTTCTTATTAGGGAAAACTTGTTGCCATGTTTACACCTAAATCACATCAAAGTTGTGCAGCATTTAAAAGCTGTATCAGGGTGATACAGGAGGATAGCTTGAGGCCAGGAATTCAAAACCTGCCTAGGCAATATAGCGAGACCCACTCTCTACAAAAGGTAACAGAATTAGATTAATTTTGTTATTTAATTAAATAAAAAATTATTTAACAAAAATAACGAAATGCACCTATAGTCCTAGCTACTTGGGAGGCTAAGGTGGGAGGCTGAGATATGAAGCTTGCTTTAGTCCAGAAGTTTGGGGCTGCAGTGAACTATGATTACACCACTTCACTCCAACCTGGGCAACAGAGCAAGACCTTGTCTCTTAAAATAATAAAATAAAATAAAATAAACTTTATCAAAGAGCTCTTTAGTTTTATAAAGCATATAAACATAATTTTAAAAAATAAATTTAATTTCAAATACTGGATTATCCACTAACTACATCCAGGAAAGATGTAGTCTTATGCATCTTTAATAGCTAATGAGTTCATATTTCTTTTTGTCCCCCAGTAACAGTGAGTGAGTTCTGAAGCCAGCTTACACAAGCCCATGAGAGCCAAATGCATGCATCTCTTTCCAACTCTACATTCATTGATGTCTGGCTGGTAGCTTGAAATCGGCTATGGTGGGAGTATTTATCCTACAGAAATCAACAAACACTTCAAATCAGTGCTTTTTGTTTACCAGAATATATACCTATATCTCTTTTCTCTCTTGATTCCTCTAATTAAAAAAGAAAAGTTTTCATGGAACACTTAGTAAAAAGCCCAATTTATTTTATTTAAATACTCATTTCCAAAATTAAGGAAGCACAGAAACTTTCAGGATATGGTATTTGAGTTTTACATCTTTTAGCTGGAGGAGTCCAGGTTGAATTGATATGTTATTTATTATGCAAACATAAAAGTAAGATATCTGAAATCATTGGGGTTGTAGTAGAACCATTACCAATCCTGGCATTTAGATTTCTGGTAAGATAACTCAGCTAATAAGTATTATAAATGACTATATAGCTCTAAAATTAGGACCAGAAATCTAAAAACTCTATATAAACATCAGTGAAGGAATATGTGCTTTAACACCTACTTGGTATATTTGTAGAGGGGCAAACTCAAGAAGCTTAAGTTCTTATGTATTTGTCTGGATACTCAGAAATAGTCCCTCTGATGTTTTCTGAGGACAGTGTGATAAGCTCAATCTTACAACTAGTTACATTGTTTTCAAGGGACCTAAGCTATAAATGTGAGGAAATTCATTTTTAAATTTTTTTAAATTTTAATTTTTTTTGAGATAGGGTCTCACTTTGTCACCCACACTGGAGCGCATTAGTGCAATCTTGGCTCACTGCAGCCTCGGCCTCTCAGGTTCAAGCAATCCTCCTGCCTCAGCCCCACAAGTAGCTAGGATTGCAGGTGTGCACCACCATGGCTGGCTATTTTTTGTTGAGATAGGGTTTCGCCATGTTGCTCAGGCTGGCCTTGAACTCCTGGACTCAAGCAATCCACCTGTCTTGGCCTTCCAAAGAGCTAGGATTACAAGCATGAGCCACCTATGCCCAGCCGAATTCATTTTTTTAAACACAAATCTCTTAATAACACTTAAAGACAAGTCTTAAACTGAAAGCTATTGGATCAGGGTTTTTATGTTCAGTTCTCTACCATGCCATATTCTAAAACAGGATTTTTAAGCCTTAAGGGTTTGCTATGGTTTGAATGTGTTTCCCAAAATTTCATTTGCTGGAAACTTGGGTCCCCAGTGCAACAGTGTTAATAGGTGGGATCTTTGGGAGGTGATTGGGTCATGAAGGCTCTGACCTCATTAATGAATTAATTCATTCACAAATTAATGGATTAATGGGTTACCAAGGGAGCGGATTAGTTATCACAAAAGTGGTTCCATAAACGCTCAAACAAAATGCAGCTGTCTGCTTTCTGAAGCAGAAATGAATAGGCCTGTTTCATGTAATCTGAGATACAATATGGCAGAGAAATTCCTTTCTGTGGAAGAACTCACAGATTCCGTTGATAGTCTTCAGTGGTAAGGATGATGGTATTCTATAATTGGTGCCAGTGGAATGACAAGTGAAGGGGGATGCTAACAGAAAGAGGATTCAGGTAAGATTATATTAGAAGGCAAAGGAGACAGCATTATTAGACATTAAGGGTGAAAAATGGAAAAGTTTGATTAACGGAATACCTTCAGAGTCAGGCAGATAGAACTTTCACTTCCTTGAGAGAGCCATTCTTGCATCTCCTGCACTTAGCATAAAACCTCAAAGGTATTTGTTAATTTTTTTTTTCTTTTGAGACGGGGTCTCACTCTGTTTCCCGAGCTGGAGTGCAGTGGTACAATCAGGGATCACTGCAACCTCCACCTCCTGGGTCCAAGCAATCCTCCCACCTCAGCCTCTCGAGTAGCTGGGAAACCAGTATGTACCATCATGCCCAGTTAATTTTTTTTAGTTTTTGTAGATACAAGGTCTTATTACGTTGCCCAGGCTGGTCTTGAACTCCTGGGCTCAAGTGATCCTCTTGCCTTGGCCTCTGAAAGCACTGGGATTATAGGCATGAGCCACCATGCCCAGCCCTATCATGTTTTTAATTGGTGATTATGACAGAGATTAGGAGGCACTAGTCAATCATTTCATGATACGCAGTGTTATGGACTGAATATTTGTGTCTCCTCCCAAAAATTCTTTTATTGAAATCCTAACCCCAAATGTGATGGTATTTGGAAATGGGGCCTTAAGGAGGACATTAGGGTTACATGGCAGACCCTCATGATGAATTAGTGAGTGCCCTTATAAGAAGAGATACCCAGAGAGCTTACTCTCTCTCTCTCCATCTTTGAACAAATAACAGGTCATGTGAGTGAACATATAAGGGAGAAGGCAGCCTTCTTCAACCCAACGGGAGAGCTCCCACTAGAAACCGATCACGCAGGCACACTAATCTCAGATTGCCAGCCTCCAGAACTGTGAGAAAATAAATTTCTGCTGTTTAAGCCACATAGTCTACGGTATTTTTTTATGGCAGCCTAAGCAGGGTTTGAATTCAATATAGTAAGAAAATTCTCATTTTGTCAGGGTTTGAATTCATTATAGTAAGAATATTTTCCTGTTTCTAGGATTCTTGTCAGACACTGTTGGGAGTGAAGAAAATTTTTCGAGATAGAGTTTTGCTCTTATCTCCCAGGCTAGAGTGCAGTGGTACAATCTTGGCTCACTGCAACCTCCGCCTCCCAGGTTCAAGCGATTCTCCTGCCTCAGCCTCCAAAGTACCTGGGACTACAGGCGTGCGCCACCATGCCTGGCTAATTTTTGTATTTTTAGTAGAGACGGGGTTTCACCATGTTGGTCAAGATGTTCTCGATCTCCTGACCTTGTAACTGCCCACCTTGACCTCCCAAAGTGCTGGGATTATAGGCATGAGCCACCAGGCCTGGCCAAAAAATTCACCCGTACTGTTTTAGGGGCTCTGCTTGCTATGTTCTTTTGAAAACATGAGGCCTGTGGTTTCAGGTTACTCAGTCACTATGCTTCTCTCACCTCTCCTTTTGCAGAATAAAGGAGCCTGAAAAAAAGATGCAAGAACATGTCTGGGGCAAGGTAACGTGGCCTTACTTGTAAGTAATTTCTCCCCTTCTTAAGAACCAAACGTTTCCTTTTTTGAAGGAGAATTTGTATTACTTTTATTGTTTTTACGTTCAAAAAACTCAACAGTGTACACTTAACCCAGTTTAATGGCAAGTTCTTTCACCTTTGCCTTTTCCAGCTTGGCAATGTAAGCCACAGATTTGGGACCCAGGATATTGCCTCCCCAGTGATGATGGATTTCATCATATCTGTTGCTGTAATTGGTCTTCATAGCTTTCACCAGCTTAGCCAAAGCTTCTTTGTCTTCTGAGTTAACCTGTGTGAAGGTGACTGTGGTGCAGGTCTTCCTGTGGACTTAACATCCCAGTCTTGCCTTCCCCTTGATAATGCAGTAAGGGACCCCCATTTTACAACATAGGGCAGGTAGGAAGACAGCCAGCTCAATGGGATCCATGTTGTGTGCAATCGCCACCAGCTGGGCCTTCTTATTCTCCATCAAGGTGGTGATGGCATTAACTCCTGCTCGAAGGACAGGTGATCTCTTAATGGGGGACATCCCCCTTTGCCAGCAGCTTTCTTCTCAGCCTGGGCCAACAGTCTCTGTTTCTTCTCTTGCTTTGTTTCTGGTCTGTACTTTTGGGCCCACTTAAGCGGCTGAGTGCTATGTGGAGGTCCAAGGCCTGAGTGAACTGGTTAATTGTAGGAGGCACTTTCAGCTGCTTACAGAGGACAGCTCTTTCTACTACAATCTGATACAGTGGAGCCATCTGACAAAATTTGACAAAGGAGGTGAGGTCCGTTTTGTGCTGGATATCCTCTCCAGTGCCAAAATTCTTAGGCCTTTTCAAACAGGGAATTTCACCACTTTCTTGGCCTCCTACTTCTTCACAACAGCAGGGGCTAGGGCCACGTTGGCCTTCTTCCCCTTGGCCTTCTTTCCTTTTGGCATTTTGGGTGGTGGGAGACCAAATGTTTCTTAAATAGGTTATAGCAGGAGTCCCCAACCCCCCAGTCTGGTACAGTTCTGTGGCCTGTTAGGATCTGGGCCGCACAGCAGGAAGTGAGCAGCGGGTGAGTGAGAGAAGCTTCATCTGTATTGATAGCTGCTCCCCATCGCTCTTATTATCCCAAGTCCCGCCTCCTGTGAGATCAGTGGTGGCATTAGATTCTCACAATAGGAGCAGGAACCCTATTGTGAACTATGCATGTGAGAAATCTAGGTTGTACATTCCTTATAAGACTTTAATGCCTGATGATCTGTCATTGTCTCTCATCACCCCCAGATGGAATTACCCAGTTGCACGAAAAAAGCTCAGGGCCCCCACTGATTCTACATGATGGTGAGTTGCATACTTATCTCATCAAATATTACAATGTAAAAATAACAGAAATAAAGTGCACAACAAATGTAATGTGCTTGAGTCATCCCAAAACCATCCCCCCAACCCCAATCCATGGAAAAATTGTCTTCCACAAAACTGGTCCTTGGTGCCAAAAAGGTTGAAGATTGCTGGATTATAGCCAAAATTTATAATTTTTGTGGTCAACATCTTCCATCATCTGAACTTGGAAGATCTAGTTAATCTTATCTCCTCTTAGTTTCCCTTCATGCTGTTGGCAAATAGGTCTCCTTGTGGGACATGATCACACCACACTCTTGCTTTGCTTTATGTCTGACAAACCTTCAGAGCTTCTGTGGTTTATGTAAATCCTATGAGTCCTTAAAGCTCTACCTCATGTCTGAGACTTTCCATGAGGTTTCATTTGGTAATTCTGTGAAACAAAACAACTAGTATTTCTTTGCCATATAAGATGTCACCCACACAACACTAGGCATCAAGGGATTAACAGTAATGCCCTCCACTACCGCATGAAGGAAGTTTAACTGTGTTACACAAAAAGTGTCATGGGCCTTTACTTATGTGGGATCCACGTTCAGTTTAGATTCCAAGCAGAAAGATCCCTCCTACCAGAAAAACCTTCTCTCTTTGTTAACAGCCCAGTGGTCAGAGAACAGATGATAAAGTCCTACAGGGAGAGTGTAAAACCAGAACACTCAGGTTGGAGAGATTGAGCTGCAGAATTATCCAGTCATTCTTAGCTTTAACAAGTAAAGGCTTATGTGCCTCTGTAACGGGAATGATAGTTTATTCATCAGAGTTTTCTTTTTAGTATACAGAGTAAATATAATGAGATGTGGAAAACATTTTGTAAAACGCAAAAGGGGAGAAAGACAGGAACTTACATTTATTAAGAATTAAGTGCCGGGCAGTGCAATGTAAAGCCCGTAGCACAGATGTATCTTTCCTCTTGAGGGATCCCCTGTTCACTGCACTCTGTGCTGGAGCATCAGCCAACCACAACAGTAATCTCCAGACTCTTCATCCTCTGTGTTTCCTTTAGGAAGAGTTCCACACTTTGATCTTCAGACTTGCTATTAAGGGCATTCTCTGCTGTTTGTCTAAATTTAAAGTGGTTTCAAAGGACCTTATGTAGCTTTTTAGTATTTTTAAGACTTAGTATAGTTACAATTCAAAACTGTCTTATTTGCTCTTTTTAAGGGTGACTTTTTAGTTAAATAATTTTATTACTTAATATCTCTCTCAGTGGGGAAAGTAGTTGCCCCAAGAAGGAGAGCCACTGATCACAAGCCCTTCCTAAGACAGATCTCCTAAGCAGGCACTAAATGAATCCCTGGATATAATCATAAAGACCAACAGGCTGAGCATGGTGGCTCACGCCTGTAAGCCCAGCATTTTGAAAGGCCAAGGCAGGTGGATCATGAGGTAATGAGTTCAAGACCAACCTGGGCAACATGGTGAAACTCCATCTCTACTATACAAAAATTAGCCAGGCATGGTGGTGTGCACCTGTAATCCCAGCTACTCAGGAGGCTGAGGCAGGAGAATCACTTGAACCTGGGAGGCAGAGATTGCAGTGAGCCAAGATCATGCCACTGCACTCCAGCCTGCACAACATAGTGAGACACTGTCTCAAAAAACAAAAACAAACAAACAAAAAACCAATAGTCTGTGCTAACAGGCACTATTTTCTCTCATTCTATGAAAAGGAAAAGGAAGGAGGCAAATAGGTACTTTATCTGTATAGAGTCAAAAAGAACGGGCCATTCAGAACCTGGGTTCAAATATCATTGCATTGCATCCTGTTTTTCCCTGGGAAAATGACTTAACCTCTTTGTGTCTTGATTTCTCTTATAAAAATCCACATACTAATATCAAAGAGCTGATGTAAGGATTAGTTGACATAAAATACATAAAATTTAACATAATAACTGACATATACACTCACTCAATAAGTATCACTTTATAAGGGCAATCTTTGTGACATATGAACCACAGAAGAGCTATATATCTCTGCTAGATTTGTCCAGAGAAAAACTCTACAGGAAAGTAAAATAACAACTGCACTTTAATATATTTATATTGTAAAAAGACATATAAAGCCAGTGTAACTATAACCACAATCTTCTAACATCTGTTAGGTTCCAGTTGTTGTAAATGGTGTAAAATTTACAAATAGGCGCCCGTTGAGCTTAGCCATTTATATGCCTAATAGGTAGAGAACTGAACTCATCATCTTGTCTCACACAAACTGTTCCTATTTCTGATTATCTGACTTCTATTAATAGTTCACCATTCTCCTAGTAACTCATGATTGAAACTGTAATTATTTTTGACAAGAACTTCTCCTTCACCACTGCCTACTGATCTTGCTTGTACTCAAAATTGAACTCCATCCATCTCCATTTCAGGGCCGTCCCACTGAGTTCAGGCCTCCAACTTGGTTTTCTTGCTTCAAGTTTATTTTTTCCCACCAAATTCTTCCTCTATATAAATCTTAAGCAAACTCTGATATTGAGCCTGTTTTACACCATTATTTATGCTTCTGCTCAAATATCTCCAGTAGCTCCCTATTGCTTACCAAATAAACTTCAAGCATTCAACATATTTTATGAGATGATGCTGCGACACCTTTCTGGCTTTGTCTTTAATTACTCACTATGTGTATTTTTCTTGCTCTTCCCTAAGCAATCTCCCCTATTGTTGCTGTTGTTACCTCCATAAATCTGGTATTATTTATTATATTTTGAAAACCTTAAACTCATTTTACCTGTCCAAATAATGTCACCCTTTGAGGCCAAAAGCAAATGCCATCTCGCTGAGAAATGACATAGTAGTTCTGCAGAAAATGTTTTTTTTGGATACATAAATAATGTGTGAATTATTACATTATATAATAATATTATGACATTATTACATAAAAGAATAATGAATGAAATTAAGTTCTATCCTGAAGGGCTTGCTTGGTAACAAGAGAAGATCAAGAATAAAATAGAATCATTAAAAGACTTCATGTGAGATTTCATCAAGCAGATACAAAGAGAAGCAAAGAATCTTTACTTTGATGACAAGAATAAATGGTTAGACATGAGGAACTGAACTAGAACTGAGAACGGAATATGATGGTTATGATATCAGCAAGCAGAAAAGGTCAATGAGAGAGGTGTCAAAGCACAGCACAGACTCTTCTCAGAGGGGCAAATTGTGTGAAAAGTGGATTGCTACCACATAGGACTCAGATTTTTCTCTTGATCATGGTTCACAAAATGTGCTCTGCAGACCTCAGGGAATTTCCAAGACCCTTTCAAGTATATGCAAGGTCAAAACTATTTTTACAATAATACTAAGACACTCCTTGGCTTTCTCAGTGAGTTGACATTTGCACTATGAAACAAAAGCAAGGATGGGTAAAATTGTCGGTGCTTTAACAGAAACTAAGGCAGTCATATCAAACTGTACTAGTAGATATCGGATTCTTTACTGCTATAGACTCCCAGAAAAACAAGACTGTTTCATTTAAGAATATTCTTGATAAAATAGCATGATTAATTTTATTAACTCTCAACCCTTGATTATGTATTTTTTAAAATTCTGTGAGACAAAATATATAATATATTCCTGTTGCATACCAAAGATCTAAGGTTATCTCAAGGAAAAATGATTTTTGTGCTTGAGTTGTGAGTTACACCACTATTTACATGGAAAACTATTTTTACTCAAAAGAATGACAGACAGATAAACTATAGTTATTCAGACTTAGGTATGTGTCAGACCTTTTTTCAAAAATAAGTGAGCCTGTCACTTCAAGGAAAACAACTCACAGCGTTTGTTGCCAATGATAACATTTGAGCTTTCAAGCAAAATTTAGAATTTTTTAAAACTCATATCTACCTCTGTGATTTTGGCAGCTTCTTAATCTTTCAAAAATTTTCTGATGAAGATTAGTGGTGACAATAATAAATGTGATTTTTTTTCATATTTCAACATGAAATGTGTCAGCATTTGGAAGATATGTGTATTACTCAATGAAGCACTATTTTCCAAATGCACAATGTTGCAAAATAAGACATGGAATCTTAATCACAGAAAGGTCAGCTGAATCTGTTGGTGCTATGTTGGTGCTAACTCCAAATGGACTGCTGCTATACAACCACCACCCTACTTAAGGGTATTCCTGAAGGAAAATTCTCCCAACTGGCAGATCGGTAAGCGGTGTACCTGATCAATTACTTTCTATAAAGGAAGAAAAGGCTTGATGTACAGATTTACATGGACCTTTGAATAATGGCAGCAGGCTTGGTTGGTTAGTCAGAAGGGCCTAGAGGAGCAAGACTAAAAGATGGGAGATAAAAATGTCCAAGGAATAAATGTGTGGGTAGGCTCCTAGAGTAGGCTCAAAGTATGCAGAAATATGTGTGCTACATCAATGCCTATCAGAGAGCCTATACTGCAGAGAAAGCACTAAACAACCAAGTAGATAGGACTTGTCTAGTAGAAATCATTCAGCCTCTCTTCTCAGCAATATCTGTGTTTGCACAATGGGCCCATGATAATTGCATGGCCATGGTGGCAGGGATAAAGGCTGTGGATGATCCAATAGCATAAACTCCCTCTCTCCTGGGCTACTGCCACTGCTGCTTGCCCAGTCTGCTAGCAGTAAAGATAAATGCTAAGTCTTCATTACGGCACCATCCCTTAAGAAGGCCAGTCAGTCATTCAGTGGAAAGTTGATTATATTAAACTCTTTCAACCCTGGAGGGGGATAGCAAATTGTACTTATCATATTTGATATTATTCTGGGTCTGAGTTTTTTTTCACTGTTGTAGGTGCCTTTACCAGCACTACCATACAAGAGCTTACAGAATGCCTATTTACTGGCATTAAATTCTACCTATTTTTTTATATCAAAAGGCCCATTTTATGATAAAATAGGTGTAATAATGGTGCATAAACATAAAATTGACCATCCTAATGAACAATGAAATAACCTATTAAAGACTTAGCTAAGGAACCCACTCAGCACTAAGACTTCAAAGGGATGAAGTATTCTTCTCAAGAATAAGATGGCTGGGCACGGTGACTCATGCCTGTAATCCTAGCACTTTGGGAGGCCAACGCGGGCAGATCACCTGAGTTCAGGAGTTTGAGACCAGGCTGGTTAACATGGCAAAACACCATTCCTACTAAAAATACAAAAATTAGCCAGGCATGGTGGCGCATGCCCGTAATCCCAGCTACCCAGGAGGCTGAGGCAAGAGAAACGCTGGAACCTGGGAGGCGGAGGCTACAGTGAGCTGAGATTGCACCACTGCACTCCAGCCTGGGCGACAGAGCGAGACTCTATCTCAGAAAAACAAAAAGAAAAAGAAAAAGTGTAGCTGATTTATAGTGATGTATTTCCAATAGCCAGAATATTCAGGTTTAGGAACAAAAGGGTGGTTGTAGGAATGGCTCTCACCAATACTTTCATTGACCCCTTTGTAGAATTTGGGCTTCCTATCTGTGCATTCTTAGGCTTTTCAGGATTGAAAGCACTTGTCTGGCATGAAGGGGACTTCTATGAGGGCACACATGAAGTCTCCATTGAACTGGAAACTGTAACTACCACACGGTCATTTTAGATAACGTGTGTCAGTGGACCATCAATGAGAACAGATACTATCTTGGTGGGGGATAACTGATCTTGATTGCCCATATGAAATAGAGTTACTGCTACCCAATGAAGACAGGAAGCCTGATGCATGGAACACATAGATTCGCTGAGTTATCTCTTGGTGCTCCATGTCTCGTGATAAGTATAAATGGGTAACTGTAATAACCAAGACTTGCCAAAAATAGGAGAATTAGAGTTTAGACCCTTCAGAGATGATCTGATTTCTCCCACCTAGTCAAGCAACATAGACTCCCTGAAATGCCAGCCGGGATGAGACAAACTAGAGTAATCTTTTTCACATCCTTTCAGCCTACCTTTTATACAAACTATTGCTATGGCAACCAGTTTTGGGCAACTGTACCACATATTTATCATTTCGACACCTGTGCTGCTATGATGATAATGGCATGGATGTCAATGAGAACCCACTCTGCATTTGGGCATGTACAACCCGGAAAAGTAAAGAAGTTAACACTTCCTAGGACAATCCTTGAATGCACTTGTAATCTATTGCTGCATAACAAGTTACCAAATCTAGCAGCCTGAAACAGTAACATTATATCCCAGTTTCTGTGGTCAAAAATACAGACACAGCTTATTTGGATTTTCTGCTTCCAGGTCTCTCCAGGCTAGAGCCAATGCATCAGGCGGGCTGTGTTTTCATTTGGAAACTCATCTGCTCCCAAGCTTATACAGGTTGCTGAAATGATTTATTTAATTGAGGATATAGGACTGAAAGCTTTAGTGTGTTGGCTGGCTGTCAGTTGGAGGATGCCATTAGCTCCTAGCATCCATCCAAGTTCCCTGCCATGTGGTATACTCCCTAGGCAGTAACATAGCAATTTGCTTCTTCATGGCGAGCAGAAGAGCCTACTAACAATATGAAGTCTTACATAACATAATGTTATCATAGGAATGCCATTCTGTCACCTTTGCCATATTCTATTAGTTAGATGCTTCACAGATTCCTCCCATATTCTTGGGAGGTGATTAGCCAGGGCATTAATGCCAGAAGGTGGGGGTCATTGGAGAATCAGCCTAGGTTTTGTCTGCCACAGTCTTTCCTCAGCCCTTCCCATATGAAAAATATACTTTCTCCCCTCCCAAGTTTCCTGTATTAGTCCATTTTCACACTGCAGATAAAGACATACCCAAGACTAGGAAGCAAAAGAGGTTTAATTGGACTTACAGTTCCACATGGCTGGGGAGGTCTCAGAATCATGGTGGGAGGCAAAAGGCACTTCTTACATGGCGGTAGCAAGAGAAAATGAGGAAGATGCAAAAGCGAAAACCATCAGATTTCATGAGACTTATTCACTACTACAAGAACAGTATGGGGGAACTGCCTTCATGATTCAATATCTCCCTCTCACCAGGGCCCTCCCACAACATGTGGGAATTATGGGAGTACAATTCAAGATGAGACCTGGATGGGGATACAGAGCCAAACCACATCAGTTCCCAAGAGCTTCATCCATTATGGCATCAGCTCAAAGTCTAAAATTTCATCATGTGAATCAAGTCCAGGTATAGATGAGCCTCCTAGGTATAAACTGTTAAGTACAGCTCCTGGAGCACAATTATTCTCTAACTATGGACCTGTGAAACCAAGGAAATGAGTTATCTGCCTCCAACACATCCAACGTACAATGGTGGGACAAACACAGGATAACAGCTATAGACATTCCAGTTTAAAAATAGGGGAAATGGGTGGTAAAGGAGTCACTAGTCTATAGCAGTTTTGAAATAAAACTGGATTTACTGAAAGTTCCTTAATCAGGTTTCTAGGCTTGGGAATGATCCTTCATGGCTCTTGGCTCTGCCTTCTGGGTTCTTGGTTCCACCATCTGAGTCATTCTTCCGTTTTCATGGAAGGTAGCATGTGTTTGCAGATGAGTAGTTTTATCAGCCTGCTTTCTGCAAGTAAAATTCTGGAGGTCTGACAGCCTCCTTTCATTTTCTAGTCTTTTTGTCCCTCTTATTCCAAGTTGGCACTGTTTCTGCAGAAATAATTTTCTCAAGAATATTGTGGTACTTTATGTATTTCAGTGGCATTCACTCTTATCAGACAAAAGCCAGATCCACAGATTGTTTCAAAAATAATTCCATTTCCTTTAAGCTTCCTAGAGGCTCAATAGTTTGCTTGAGAGGATCTGAGGCATACCCTTATATCTTTTCAAATCTAAGTGCCATCTCTTGAAATAGCCCTGAACACTCTGACCTTTGATCTTTTGGGGGCTTAAAAAAGATTGTACAGTAATTTCAAGGGCATTTTCTCTACAGCAGGCTTTTTTGACAGTGCTCAAAAGCCATCTCCAACTGTTAATATTTTTTTTGCCATCTGGGGAGGATGAGGATTTTTAAAATTATCAAGCCCTGATTCCTTTTTGCTTAATAGTTCTTCTCTCAATTTGTCTCCTTCTTGCATTTTCCTATAAGTAACAAGAAGAAACCAGTTGTCCCCTTCAACACTTTGCTTGGAAATCTCCTTAACTATATAACCAAATTTATCCATTTACAAGTTCTACTTTCAACATAATTGCAAGAAATAGTTTCACTAAACTTTATGCCAGTACATAACAAGGATCTCCCCTTCTTCCAGTTTCCAGAGTCCTCAACTGCAGTCTTCGATATCCACATTTCTACTGACAGTCTGTTCACAGTGATTTGGGCTTTGTCTATCATACCCTTCAAGCATTATTCCAGTCTCTGTCCACTGATGAGTTTCAAAGCCACAGACATATTTTTACATATTTATTACAGCAACATTCTACCTCTAGGCACCAAAATCTGTATTAGTTTTCCAATTTGATGTAACAAATTTATACAAATTGAACAGGTTAAAATAATACACATTTACTATCTCTCTTTCTGCAGGTCAGGAGTCTAGATACCACTTAGTTGGGTTTTCTACTTTGAGATTTCTCCAGGCTACAGTGAAGGTGTTGGTTGGACCATGTTCCCATCTGGAAGCCTAAAGAAGAATCTTCTTCCAAATTCTCTCAGGTTGTTGGGAGAATTCATTTCCTTACAGTTGTAGGACTGAGAGTTTCAGGATTTTGTTTTGTTTTGTTTCTGCTGGCTCTCAGCCTTTACAAGCTACCTTTGAGTTCTTTGCCACGTGGTCCTCTCCAACAGGCAGTTCATAACATAACAATTTGCTTCTTCAAGACCAGCTGGAAAGTGAGAGAGTGAGTCTGCTATCAAGGCAGATTCTTACAAAATGTAACATAATTATGGGAGTGATATCCCATCACATTTGTCATATATTGTAATGCATGTATTACATTACATCATGGGAGTAACATCCTATCACCTTTGCCACATTCTTCTGGCTGGAAGCAGTTCACAGGTTCTACCCAGACTTAGGGTGAGGAGCACAAAGGTCATTAATACCAGAAGGCAGAGATCATTGGGGGTTACCTTAGGATCTGTCTGCCACATTGGGGGAAGGCAGACAATTCTAGGTAACTATTCAAAGATCCAGTGAAATGAGCCTGAGTTACCTACAATGATGTTCGGATTAATAAATGTACTCTTGAGTTGGCTTTCTTTCCTTTCACGTCTTAGTTTTCCTAGCCCTCCACTCTTATTCACTAAGATCTCTTCCCAAAATCAACTATCCACATATAAGTTGTTGTGTCAGACTCTGATTTCAGAGAAGAAGCAAGGCTAAGATAGCAAAAGAAAATAAACTTGTATAAATGATATGCTGCAAGTTAGGAGGGATGGTAGGTGGGAGGTTCTCCTCCCCAGAAATTAATTACCCCCACCCATATATTTCTCTAGTCTATCTTTAATGAAGCAGTGCTAAAACTTCATGGAAGAAAGTATGCTAAATGGGCTTTCTCTATATAGCTTTCAAGATACAGCATCTTAACTATCTCTTTCATAAAACTAGAATTGGCCCAAGATACTAAGTTGGGCTAGGCTAGCAAGTAGAATTCAAGTAGTTTCCATTGTAGAGAGAGAAGGTTCATAAGTGTAAACTTGGCAGAACTCAAAAAAGAGCAACAGAAGTACTTGAATACATGGGATAAAACTATTAAAGAACATTTATCACAAATAAGCCTTGTTTCTTCCTTTATCTCTATTTCCACCATGCCTGCCACCTCAAGTGATGCCTGACACTCTACTCTGGCCAAGTTATATGTCAAATCACAAAGATGAAATGAGATGACTGTCAGGTCATATGTTTGAGTAGGAGGAATGGAATTATTAAAAAAAAGGATATCATGACACTTGGAGACAGAGTTATGAGGAAAGAAAAACAATGGGGTGCTTAAGAAAAGGATTTGAGTCAAGAGTCAGCTGGATACCATGTCTAACACAGTGAACTATGATAATCCTCACATAACATTTTCAAAAGGGTTGCCTTAGGATTGCACTGGCTGCATGGCCAGGGTTCTCACTTCCTTTTCTTAGAATTAAGTTGGTGCTCTTTGAAATGTCTAAAGATAGATGACTACCATTGGTAGTCATCCCTGAGGTTTTACATGTACAGGCCTAGCACTGAGCTAAGTGTTTCTTATGCAATTGCACAACATCTTTATGAGGATAGATACTATTATTATCTGTTTCTCTAACCATGGGGAAACTGTTAACCTCAGTTAGGGTGTTGAGTAACTTGCCCAACATAACATAGCTAGTAAATGACAGCGCCGAGAGCCAAGACCTAGGCTCACATCTGCTGACTTAAAAGGTTAAGCTTTTTTTTTTTTTTTTTTAGACAGTTTCTGTCTTTCACTCAGGCTTGAGTGCAGTGCAGTGGTACGATCTAAGCTCACTGCAACCTCCACCTCTCAATTTCAAGCGATTCTTCTGCCTCAGCCTCCCAAGTAGCTGGAATTACAGGTATGCACCATCATGCCTGGCTAATTTTTGTATTTTTAGTAGAGACAGGGTTTCACCATGTTGGCCAGGCTGGTCTCGAACTCCTGAACTCAGGTGATCCACCTGCCTCAGCCTCCCAAAGTGCTGGGATTACAGGCGTGAGCCACTGCACCTGGCCCCAAGGTTAAGCTTTTAACCACTGCATCACACTGCTACCTCAGGTTTCAAGATAGGGAAACTCAATTTTAAAAAATATTTATAAAGTATTTACATGTTTTCCATATCTCATTTTATAAAGTCTCTTACCTAATAAGCTTTAAAAGACTTTTCTTCGGCCAGGCATGGTAGCTCACACCTGTAATCCCAGCACTTTGGGAGGCCGAGGTGGGTGGATAACCTGAGGTCAGGAATTTGAGACCAGCCTGGCCAACGTGATGAAACCCCGTCTCTACTAAAAATATATAATTAGCCAGGCATGGTGGTACATGCCTGTAATCCAGCTACTTGGGAGGCTGAAGGAGGACAATCACTTGAACCCAGGAGGCAGAGGTTGCAGTGAGCCAAGATGGCACCACTGCACTTCAGCCTGGGCTAAAAGAGCAAAACTCTGTCTCAAAAAATATAAAATAAAATACAATTTTTTTCTTCTTGAGAAAATGCAAACTAATCTACAGTGACAGAGAGTGGATCAGTGGTTACTTGAGGATGGGAAAGTCCCAAGAGTGGCAGGAGGAAGAAATTTTACAAAATAGCATTAAGAAACTTTTGGGAGTGAAAATCAAAATTTGTAAACATATTTATCACTATCAAAGGTTAAAGTGTCTTATTAAAGACTAGTCTGAGAGGGAGTAGCAGAGACAGAATAAAAATATAGTTTTTAAGATTCCTGAACAAGTGTTTTTTCTCTCAATTTGGTAAATTATTTCCACATCATTTTAAAAAGGATATGAAGAGACACAAAATATGACAGGAGTACTATAGAAAGAAAATTGTGTCTAAGAATTTTGGGCAGCACTATTTACAATAGCAAAGACGCAGACTCAGTCTAAATGCCTATCAATGGTAGACTGAATAAAGAAAATGTGGTACATATACACCAAGGAATACTATGCAGCCATAAAAAAAGAATGAGATCATGTCTTTTGTGGGAACATGGAGGGAGCTGGAGGCCATTATCCCTAGCAAACTAACACAGGAACAGAAAACCAAACACTGCATGTTCTCACTTAGAAGTGAGAGCTAAATGATGAAAACTCATGGACACAAAGAGGAGAACAACAGATCTGGGGCCTACTTCAGGGTAGAGGGTGACAGTAGAGAGAGGAGCAGAAAAAACTTTTGGGTACTAGTACCAGGGTAACAAAATAATCTGTAAAACAACCCCCCATGACATGAGTTTACCTATATAACAAACCTGCACATGTACCCTGACCCTCAAACAAAAGTTAAAGAAGAAAGAAAGGGAGCCTGTGAAGGCCTTCAGTCACTCCTCCTACATCACATCCTGTTCTCCCACTGGTCTAGCTTAAAGTGTTTCTGCTGCAACATTTCTCCCTATAACAGGTGGTGGTAAAAAAAAATAATTTTGGATTAATTTACATATCTCAATTGGGCATTGGACGTCTATTGTGAATTCATTTGATGAAAAAGTTGAATGAATCTCTTCAGAAGTTTATCATTATCATCTGCAATCTTCTGAGAACTTTTTTTTAATATAGTTTTTATTGCATTTTAGGTTTTGGGGTACATGTGAAGAACATGCAAGATTGTTGCATAGGTACACACATGGCAGTGTGATTTGCTGCCTTCCTCCCCCATCACCTGTATCTGGCATTTTTCCTCAAAATGAATCCTGCAATTGCATGGCCAGCAGGGGGCAACTAAATACTTCCCCAAACAGCATCTTGTATAAGAGAACAAGTTAAAACTGGAGACTGTTAGCATTCTCAACTGTGTAGGAGAGCTGACTTCCTTCTAAAATGATAATTAACACCTAGACACATTCTCACAATATTGAATTTGTGAAGATAATTGGAACAGTTTCCTAAGGAGACAGATTATAAAACCACATTCTGGGGCCTGAATGGGACAGATTTGTTTGGCTGGTTTTTTTTGGTCCACAAGGTTCCTTGCAAAAATGTATGTATTTTATGATCAATAGCTTTGTAAAACTTCTTGTATTACAGAAAATATAATGAACCTTGACTTATTTCTGTAGGTTATTTTAGAATTCTGCTATTTTTACTTAACATTCAAAGATCAAAGTAAATAGGGATTGCAGAGATCTTGTTCTTAGAGTATAATAAAGTAGCATTTCTTAGCCCTGTTTTATAGAGATTAATTTTTAAGCTTGTTATATTAGTTAGGGTTCTCCAGAGAAACCAAACCAATAGAATGTGTATAAATATAGGTATTATAGATATCAAAGTTTATTTTAAGGAATTGGCACACATGATTGTGGGGACTCAGTTTCTGTTTGAATCCAAAGGCAACCTGCTGGCAGAATTCCTTCTTGCTCTGGGGAGGTCATTTGATTTATGAAGGCCTTCAACTGATAGATAAGGCCCACCCACATTATGGAAAGTAATCTACTTTACTCAAAATCCACTGGTTAAAATGTTAATCTTATCCAAAAACACCTTCGACAGAACATCCAGAATAATGTTTAACCAAATATCTGGTACCACAGCCCAGCCAAGCTGACAAATAAAATAACCATCACAGTTGTTCTATTTCTTTACATCATAGTCTCAAAGTTGTAGGGGATCTATATGGTGAAATAGTTCAGCCCTCCTCCACTTGCAGCTGCAATGCCTGGCACAAAAAAAGCATTTAGCAAATATATGCTGATTTGAATTGAACAGAATGTATGTGAATTGAATTAAATATCCCTAGTGGTGGCTAGGTTCTGCCGGGTTTCCAGTGCAGTGCTGCGAGATAATGGAAGAGAGAGGTTAAGCAGAAGCTCTAGAGTCAGAATGCTCAGGTTCAAACAACAAGGTTCCCCCTGCTTACCTTATATGTACCTTTGGATGAATAACTAAATTTTTCTAAACCTCCATTTCTTTGCCTGTATAAAAACAACAGCCATAATAGCTATTTATCATACATACTGCTTTGTTAATCAATATTTACTTCTCTTTCCTTACTGGGCACACGGTGGAATGACTGTATTCCTCAGCAACCCTGCAATTGAATGGGGCTATGTGACTTGGTCTGGCCAGTGAAAATTGTAGAATTTATGTGTGTCACCCTCAGGATGTGGCAGTAAAAGGTGGATATGAAATTCTTTTCTTTCCTGACTGTGACAATCATGAAAAAAGATTCATGTTAAGATGGCAGCACTACAAAGTTGAAGCTGTCTTGATTATCATGTCATTGCATGGAAGATAGTTGCCTGCAGAGTTGCCTGAAGCCAGAGCTAACTTTTTGTTAAACATTTACTTTTTCTCCCAACTGCAGCATAACCTAGACTATTCTCATGTATTGTCTCACAGAGTTGTTCTGAGGATTCAATCAGATATTTTTTCGAAGGAAACTGCTCATCTGACAAGCTATAAGCACTCAAATGTTATAATTATAATTTGTTTTTTTGAGACAAAGTCTTGCTCTGTTGCCCAGGCTAGAGCGCAGTGGTGTGATCTTGACTCACTGCAACCTCCGCCTCCCAGGTTCAAGTGATTCTTTTCTCCACCTCAGCCTCGAGTAGCTGAGATTACAGGCGCCCGGCTAATTTTTGTATTTTTAGTAAAGACAGGATTTCACCATGTTGGCCAGGCTGGTCTCAAACTGCTGACCTCGTGATTAACCCACCTCAGCCTCCCAAAGTGCTAAGATTACAGGCGTGAGCCACCGCACCCAGCCTGTAATTATATTTCTTTGCCTTGATCATTATAGCAATTCAAAACTCAAACAATAAAATTAGAGTACCAGGTAACTTTTATTTAAAGTGTTAGTATTCTAACTCTTTAAACTTCTCCTTGGAACACTGCCTTGCACAGAGTAGGCATTCATAATTAAATAAACCATTTTTTTTTTCTGATCTGATCATTGTTACCATTCTTTGGTGGGATTTTTTTTTTTTTTTTTTTTTTTTTTAGACAGGGTCTCACTCTGTCACCCAGGCTGTAACACAGTGCTGCAACCAAGGCTCACTTTAGCCTTGGGCTAAAGCAATCCGTCGGACTCCCAAGACACTGGGATTGCATACATAAGCCACCACACCTGGCTTCTGGGATATTTTATTCCCTTATTGTTAGACTGGCAAGATTTAAATTTGTTTCATTCTTCTGTTAGACCTAGGTTCTCCTTAAACAACTACTTTTGGTTAGAGTTACCTGTTAAAAAATGTATTGCTATCCTATCATTAATGGGGCTTAGGCAGTGATAGCTGCTCACACATCTTAACTCTTCCCTAATTCAGACCCAATTGATAGGAAGCCAAAAAGATAAAATACCAACTTCTAGGCTTGGCGCGGTGGCTCATTACTGTAAACCCAGCACTTTTTGGAAGGCCAAGGGTTGCTTGAGTCCAGGAGTTCAAGATTAGCCTGGCATAGCGAGACAGCCATCTCTACAAAATATTTTAAAAATTAGCCAGGCATGTGGCATATGTCTGTAGTCCCAGCTACTTACTTGGGAGGCTGAGGTGGGAAGATCACTTGAGCCCAGGAGGTAGAGGCTGCAGTGAGCAGTGATATTAAGCCATTGCACTCCAGCCTGGGTGACAAAGTGAGACTTTGTTTCAAAAAAACTTCTTAAGATAAAGCTGATACAACCAGGTTTTTCAATATTTCTTTTTTTTTTTTCTCTTGAGATAGTCTCACTCTGTCACCCACGCTGGAATGCAGTGGCATGCTCTCAGCTCACTGCAACCTCCACCTCCCAGGTTCAAGCAATTCTTCTGCCTCAGCCTCCTGAGTAGCTAGGATTACAGGCACCTGCCATCACACCCAGCTAATTTTTGTATTTTTGGTAGAGACCAGGTTTCACCATGTTGGCCAGGCTGGTCAAATACTTCTTAAGTCCAAATGGGTGATGACTCAACATAGGAGAATTTGAGTCTGCAAGATGGACAGACTTATGTATAATCACTGTTTCGTGCTTGGTGAGGTCAACAGTAGAAAGAATGAGTTAGGCCTCAGGCCTGTTCTGGAAGACAAGCACAGGCACTGATCCATGTGTTTTCAGTTTATGACATATATTGAGGAACTGAGCAGAATATAACTTCTTGTGGGTGGGAAGATTTGAAAAAGATGGCAAGAAAGGGCTTGGGTTTTATGTTTTTCTCCCCAAATCACCAATTAAATACAATACTCCTTCCACTTGGGGAAACTGGCAGAAACAAAAACGAAATTTCCTCTTGACTCTATAGCTCTGAAAGAAACATATTTCTATTTTAAGAGCCAGGTAGGAAAACTGTGAGGCAGAGAAAGTGTTCCTTTTAATATAAGCAAATAAATTATTGTTGTTATAGTCTGAATGTTTATGTCCCCCAAAATTGGTATGTTGAACTCCTTACCTCCAAAATGATGATATTAGGAGGCAGGGCATTTGGGAGATAATTATGCGGCTATTGCCCTCATTAGATTATGGGGCTACTGCCCTCATTAATAAGATTACTGCAGGCTGGGCATGGTGGCTCACGCCTGTAATCCCAGCACTTTGGGAGGGAGGCCAAGGCAGGCGGAGACACGATCAGAAGACTGAGACCATCCTGGCCAACATGGTGAAACCCCATCTCTACTAAAATACAAAAAAATTAGCTGGGTATGGTGGTGTTCACCTGTAGTCCCAGCTACTCAGGAGGCTGAGGCAAGAGAATTGCTTGAACCCAGGAGGCCGAGATTGCAGTGAACAGAGATGGTGCCATTGCACTCCAGTCTGATGACAGAGCAAGACTCCGTCCCCAAAAAATAAAATAAATTTAAAAAAATAAGATTACTGTCATTATATAACGGGCCTGAGAGAAAATCCTCAGCCCTTCCACCATGTGAAATTAGAATGAGAAGACAGCTGTCTATGAGGAAGTAGACCCTTACCAGACACTGCATCTACCAGTATCTTATCTTGGACTCTTAGCCTCCAGAGCTTTGAAACATAAATCTCTGTTGCTTAGAAGCCATTCACACTGTGGTATTTTGTTATAGCACCATGAATGGACTAAGATACTTGTGATATTCTTTAAAGATTTTATATTCTGAAGTTACTTGTTTTTTTTTTTTTGAGAAGTAGTCTCACTCTGTTGCCCAGGCTGGAGTACAGTGGCGAAATCTGAGCTCATTGCAAACATCCACCTCCCGAGTTCAAGCAGTTCTCCTGCCTCAGCCTCCCAAGCAGCTAGGACTACAGGCGCAGGCAGCCATGCCCAGCTGATTTCTCTTGTATTTTAGTAGAGACAGGTTTCACTGTGTTGCCCAGTCTGGTCTCCAACTCCTGAGCTCAGGCAATCCACCCACCTTGGCCTCCCAAAGTGCTAGAATTACAGGCATGAGCCACTAAGCCTGTCCAGTTACTTTTTAATCGTATAAGAAATAGGGTTTTTATGATATACTAAAAATCAATCAATTAGTACAAAAATTAAAAGTATCAATAAGAAGTCACATATGCTAACATTTTTAGAGATAATTTTTCCTAACTTTTCCTCCCTATGTTTTACTGGTAATAAAGTTTTCCTAATTTTTTTACTCATAATAAACTGATCCACAAGAAACATTCAATAGTAAATCATGTTCAAATACTAAGCACATACTATATGCAAAATACTTTGCCAAACAAGGGGAACAGCATTTCAAAAATCAGTCCTGATCTTACAGTCTAGGAAAAAAACAGATTTCAAAAAATACATTTATAATATGGTGTTAAGCTATTCAGAGTCCAATGAATGGACTATGACAAATTACCTAGTTAATATCCATTTTCTCCTTCTTTCTTAGTAACAGAAATCCAATTCAAATTTGGATGACAAGGTAAACTTAAAAATATCCTGTCTCTCTTGCAGCTAAGAGTGATTATATAGGTAGCACATTTCTTTTAAAAGAGATAGAAGTGGAAATCTGCCAGGGATTTTGGAATAAGCTGTATCAATTAGAGTTTCTTGATATAGGCACTATCCTCCCTTTTATATTTAAAAAATTTGGGGGGGTAAGAACACTTAACATGAGACCTACTCTCTCTCTCTTTTTTGCTTTTCTTTTCTTTTCTTTCTTTCTTTTTTTTTTTTTTTTTTTTTGAGACAGAGTATCACTCTGTTGCCCAGGCTGGAGTGTAGTAGCATGACCTTGGCTCACTGCAACCACTGCTTCTCGGGTTTAAGCAATTCTCCTCCTAGAACGTCCTAAGTAGCTGGGGCTACAGGCGCGTGCCACCACGCCTGGCTAATTTTTGTACTTTTAGTAGAGATGGGGTTTCATCATGTTGGTCAGGCTGGTCTTGAACTCCTGACCTTGTGATCCACCCTCCTCGGCCTCCCAAAGTGCTGGGATTACAAGAGTGAGCCACTGCGCCCAGTCGATCTACTCTCTTAACAAATTTTTAAGAAAATAATACATTGCTGAAATTGTACAATGTTTCACAGCAAATCTCTAGAGCTTATTTACCTTGCTTCACTGAAACTTTATGCCCATTAATTAGTAACTCTCCATTTCCTCCTTCCCCCAGCCCTTGGAAACTACCATTTCACTCACTGATTCTATGAATTTGATTATTTTAGATCTTTCATATAAGTGGAACCATGCAGTATTTGTCTTTCTGTGACTGGCTTATTTCACTTAGCATGATGTCCTCAAGGTTTATACATGTTGTCTCATATTGCACAAATTCTTCATTTTAAAGGCTGAATCATATTGTATGTATTGGCCCACTTTCTTTATCCATTCATCTGTCAATGAACATTGAGTTTATTTCCACATTTTGGTTATTATAAATAGTGTTGCAATGAAAATAGGAGTGCTAATATCTCTTTAAGATCTTGGTTCCAATTCTTTTGGACAAAGACCTAGAAGGGAGATTGCTGGATAAATGGTAGTTCTACCTTTAGTTTTTTGAGGAACTTCCATACTGTTGTTTATTTTGCTTTTGTTGCCTATGCGTTTGGTGTTGTATCCATTATGGAATATCACTGCCAAGACCAAAGTCATTAAGTTTTTAACCCTGTTTTCTTCTGGGAGTTTTACTATTTTGAGTCTGATGTTTTAAATCTATTTTTATTTTTATTTTTTTTAAGAGATGTGGCCTTTCTATGTTGCCCAGGCTGATTCTGAATTCTTGGGCTCAAGTGATCTTCCTGGTATAGCCTCCCAAGTAGCTGAGATCATAGGCACCACCACTTAGGCCACATTTTGAGTTTGCTTTGTGGATGGTGTTAGGTAAGTGTCCAATTTCATTCTTTTCATATAGATATCCAGTTTTCCCAGCACCATTTGTTAAGAAGAATATCTATTCCCCATTGTATTATCTTGGCACCCTGTCAAAGATCTGTTGACTGGGCCAGGTACAGTGGCTGATGCCTGTAATTCCAGCATTTTGGAAAGCCAAGGAGGGAGGATCATTGAGGCCAGGAGTTTAAAATCAGCCTGAGCAACACAGTGAGACCCCCATCTTCACAAAAAAGTTTAAAAATTAGCTGGACCTGGTGGTGCATGCCTATAGTTATAGCTACTGGGAAGGCTGAGGCAGAAGAATCCTGGAACTCAGGAGTTCGAGGCTGCAGTGAACCATGACTGTGCCACTGTATTCCAGCCTGAGCAACAGAGTAAGACTCTTGTCTCTAAAACAAAATTAAAAATAGGCCAGGTGCAGTGGCTCATGCCTGTAATTCCAACACTTTGGGAGGACGAGGTGGGCAGATTGCTTGAGCTCAGTAGCTTTAGACCAGCCTGGCCACCATAGTGGAACCCTGTCTTTACTAAAAATACAAAAATTAACTCTGCATGGTGGTATGTGCCTGTAATCCCAGCTACTTGGGAGGCTGAGGCAGGAGAATTACTTGAGCCCCAGGAAGCAGAGGTTTCAGTGAGCCAAGATTATGCCACTGCACTCCACCCTGGGTGACACAGTGAAACTCCGTCTCAAAAAAAAAAATTAATTAATTAAAAATAAATAAAGATCTGTTGACTGTGTCTGTGTGAATTTATTTTGAGGCTTCTATCCTGTCCCATTGGTTTATGTTTATCTTTATGCCAGTACCTAAAGTGTTAATTACGGTAGCTTTGTAATATATTTTGAAATCAGGAAATGTAGTGTCTTCAGTTTTGTTCTTTCTCAAGATTGATTTGGCTATTTGTGATCTTTTATAACTCCATATGAATTTTAGAATTATTTCTTCTATTTTTACAAAAAAATGCCACTGAGATTTTGATAGAATTCAATGAGTCTATAGACCATTTTGGGAAGAATGAACGTTTTATATGATATTAAGTCTTCCAATTCATGAACACGGATGTCTTTCCATTTAACTGTGTCTTGTGTAACTTTTTTCATCAATGTTTTGTAGTTTTCAGATTCATCTCCTTAGTAGGTTGTTCCTATGTATTTTATTATTTTTGGTGCTATTGTAAATGGGATTGTTTTTCTAATTTCCTTTTCAGATAGTTTATTGTTAGGGTATAGAAATACAATTGATCCTTGTTGATTTTGTATTCTACAATTTTACTGAATTTGTTTACTTGCTCTAACCTTTTTTATTTTAATTTTTGAATTTTAAAATTTTTTCTTTGTGAGGTAGTTGCCAGCTTTATTTACCACCAACTAAATGAACATTGTGCTCTGTTACTTAAACTTACATTAATATAAGTATATAATAATAGTTCTTGGCCTATATGCCACTTATTTCCATGAATATTCAGAAAGAACAACACATCAATATAGTAACATACTACAACCTTCTCTCAGCAAGCATTTACCTTCACTGTCTACTATTTCAGGCTCTTTGTAGGTACTGGGTAAACAAACATGATTAAGACATGTTCCATGACCTCAAAGTGGAAAAATTATCTGGATATTTTCTTTTGAAATGTGCTGATATTGTTGCTACACCAGAGTCACGGTTATAATTGTATTCTAACCTTTTTTAAAGGAAGTCTTTGGATTTTCTATATATAAGAGTATGTCATCTGCAACCAGGGACAATTTCACTTCTTCCTTTCCAATTTTAAACCTTATATGTCTTTTTCCTTTTTTTTTTTTGAGACGGAGTCTTGCATTGTCGCCCAGGCTGGAGTGCAGTGGTATAATCCTGGCTCTGGCAACCTCTGCCTCCTGGGTTCAAGCAATTCTCCTGCCTCAGCCTCCCAAGTATCCTGTCACCGCACCCAGCTAATTTTTGTATTTTTAGTACAGATGGAGTTTCACTATGTTGGCCAGGCTGGTCTTGAACTCCTGGCCTCAGGTGATCCACCGGCCTCAGCCTCCCAAAGTGCTGGGATTACAGGCGTGAGCCACTGCACCCACCCTATATTTCATTTTCTTGCCTAGCTATTTTGGCTAGAATCTCCAGTAAATAAAAGTGGCAAGAATTGGCACCCTTGTCTCATTTATCTTAGAGGAAAAACTTTCAATTTCTTTACTAGAGTGTGATGTTAGCTGTGGGCTTTGCATTTATATTTTTATCATGTTAAGGTCATTTTCCTCTATTACTATGTGTTAGGAATGTACATCAACAAGGAGTTTTTATCAGGTTGAATTTTGTGAATGCTTATGTATCAATTGAGAGAATCATGTGATGATTATTTTTTATTCTGCTAATATGCTGTATCTGATTAGTTGATTTCATATATTGAAAGCTCTGCATCTCAGGTATAAATCACACTTGGACATGGTGTATGATCTTTTTAATGTGCTGTTGGATTTGCTTTGCAAGTATTTGTTGAAAATTTTTACATCAATATTCTTCAGGAATATTGACCTGTTGTTTTCTTGTGGTGTCTTTGTCTGTCTTTGGTATCAGCATAAAGCTGACCTCATGAGTTTAGTACTTTCTCTCTTCTTTGATTTTTCTGAAGAAGTCAAGAAGGATTGGCAATCATTTGTCTTTAAAGTAGAGTTCACCAGGGAAGCCTGGTCCTGGACATTTTTTAGGCAAGTTTTTGATTACTGAATCAATCTCCATACTAGCTATTGGTCTGTTTGGGCATTCTATTTCTTCCTGATTCAGTGTTGGTAGGTTGTATAGTAATTTATCCATTTTTTTTCCAGGTTATCTAGTTTGTTGGCATATAATTTTTCATAGTAGTCTCTTATGATCTTTCATATTTCTGTGGTATCAGTTGTAATGTCTATTCTTTTCTGATTTTACTTATTTGACTTTTCTTTTTCTTATTTTAGCTAAGAGTTTGTTAATTTTAATTATCTTTTCAAAAAACCAACTCTTACATACATTGATTTTTTCTATTATTTTTTTATTTTCTATTTCATTTATTCCTAGTCTACTGTTTGTTATTTTCTTCTTTCTGCTAATTTTGAGCTTACTTTGTTCTTCTTTTTCTACTTCCTCAAGGTATAAATTTAGGTTGTTTATTTGAAATCTTTCTTATTTTTTAATGCACCTGTTAATCACTATGAACTTAGTACTGCTTTTGCTGTAGCCCATAAGTTTTGATATGTTGTATTTTTGTTTGTCTAGAGGAGTTTTCTAATTTAACTTTTGATATCTCCTTTGACCAAGTGGTTGTTCAGAAGCGTGTTAATTTCCATGTGTTTACGAATTTTCCAAATTCCTTCTGCTATTGATCTCTATTTGTTTTCATTGTATTCAGAAAAGATACTTGGTATGATTTCAATCTTCTTCTTCTTTTTTTTTTTTTTTTTTTTTGAGGCACAGTCTCACTCTGTTGCCCAGACTGGAGTGCAGTGGCACGATATTGGCTCACTGCAACCTCTACCTCCTGGGTTCAAGCGATTCTTGTGCTTCAGCCTCCCCAGTAGCTGGGATTACAGGTGCTTCCCACGCCTGGCTAATTTTTTTATTAGTAGAGATGGAGTTTTACCATATTGGCCAGACTGGTCTCAAACTCCTGACCTCAAGTGATCTGCTCGCTTGGCCTCCCAAAGTGTTGGGGCTACAGGTGTTTAGTTTAGTGTATGTTTAGTTTAGTGACTTAACGATGTTTAGTTTAGTGACTTAACATGATCTAGCCTGAAGAAAGATCTGTATGTGCCTGAGAAGAATGTGTGTTTTGCTGCTATTAGGTGGAATATTCTGTATATGTTTGTGAAGGCCATTTGAGCTAAATTGTAGTTCGAGTTCTGTTTCCTTATTAATCTCCTGTCCGGATGTTCTGTCCATTATTGAAAGTGGGTACTGAAATCTCCTATTATTGCATTGCTGCCTATTTCTCCCTTCATTTCTGTCAATGTTTGCTTCATGTGTTTAGATGCTCTGATATTGGATGCACACATATTTACAATTGTTATATATTCCTGGTGAATTGCCCTTTTATTATTATACAACGTTGTGATGGTAATACTGAGTGTCAACTTAATTGAACTGAAAGATGCAAAGTATTAATCCTGGGTGTGTCTGTGAGGGTATCGCCAAAGGAGATTAACCTTTGAGTCAGTGGGCTGGGGAAGGCAGACCCATGCTTAATCTGGTGAGCACCATTTAATCAGCTGCCAGTGAATATAAAGCAGGCAGAAAAACATGAAAAAGTTAGATTAGTGTAGCCTTCCAAACTACATCTTTCTTTTGTGCTGAATGCTTCCTGCCCACAAACATCAGACTCCAAGTTCTTCAGTTTTGGGACTTGGACTGGCTCTCCTTGCTCCTCAGCTTGCAGACACCCTAGTGTGGGACCTTGTGATTGTGTGAGTTAATACTTAATAAACTTCCATATATACATGTAACACTTAATAAACTTCCATATATATATATATATATATATTATGTATATGTATATATGGAAGTTATATGTATATATTTGCATATGGAAATTATATGTATATATATTTGCATTTCAATTATTACACTTATGTCCTACATCAAAACTAATTGTAACATTTTATACATATGTCCAAACGTATTTCAATATTGAAGCAATGTTGCCTTCTGCCATGATTGTAAGGCCTCCCAGTCATGGGGAACTGTGAGTCAATTAAACCTCTTTCCTTTATAAATTACTCAGTCTCAGTTATTTCTTTATTAGCAGCATAAGAACAGACTAATAGAGTAAATTGGTACCAGTAGAGTGGGGTGCTGCTGAAAAGATACCCAAAAATGTGGAAGTGACTTTGGAACTGGGTAATAGGCAGAGGTTGGAACCATTTGGAGGGCTCAGTGGAAGACAGGAAAATGTGGGAAAGTTTGGAATTTCCTAGAGACTTGTTGAATAGCTTTGGCCAAAATGCTGATAGTGATATGCACAATAAAGTCCAAGCTGAGATGGTCTCAGATGGAGATGAGGAACTTTTTGTGAACCGAAGTAAAGGTGCCTCTTGCTATGCAAAGAGACTAGTGGCATTTTTCCCTGCCCTAGAGGTCTGTGGAACTTTGAACTTGGGAGGGATGATTTAGGGTATTTGATGGAAGAAATTTCTGAGTAGCAAAGCATTCAAGAGCTGATCTGGGTGCTGTTAAAAACATTCAGTTTTATGCATTCACAAAGATATGGTTTGGAATTAGAACTTATGGTTAAAAAGGGATGCAGAACATAAAAGCTTGGAAAATTTGCAGCCTAATGATGCAAAATTTAAGAAAGACCCATTTTTCTGAGGAAAATTTCAGTTCAGCTGCAGAAATTTACATAAGTAAAGAGGAACCAAATGCTAATTGCCATGACAATGGGGAAAATGTCTCCACGGCATGTCAGAGGTCTTCACAGCAGCCCCTACCCCACAGGGTTGGTGGCCTAGGAGGAAAAAATAGTCTTGTGGCCTGGACCCAGAGGCTTGCTGCTTTGTGCAGTCTTGGGACTTGGTGCCCTGCATCCCAACCATGGCTAAAAGGGACCAATGTACAGCTCAGGCCATTGCTTCAGAAGTTGTAAGCCCCAAGCCTTGGTGGCTTGCACATGGCATTTGTCCTGTGGGTGCACAAAGTCAAGAATTGAGGTTTGGGAACCTCCACCTAGATTTCAGAGGATGTGTGGAAATGCACAGATATCCAGGCAGAGGTGTGCTGCAGGGTCGGAGACCTCATGGAGAACCTCTTCTAGGGCAGTGCGGAAGGGAAATGTGGGGGTGAGAGCCCCCACACAGAATACCCACTGGGGCAATTCCTAGTGGAGCTGTGAGAAGAGAGCCACTGTCCACCGATAGCTCGCACTGTGTGCCTGGAAAAGCCACAGACACTCAATGCCGTCCTGTGAAAGCAGCCAGGAAGGGGGATTGCACCTTGCAAAGCCACAGGGCAGAGTTACCCAAAGCCTTAGGAGCCCACTTCTTGCATCAGCTAGCCCTGGATGTGAGACATGGAGTCAAAGGAGATCATTTTGGAACTTTCAGGTTTAGTGACTGCCCTATTGGATTTCAGACTTGCATGGGGCCTGTAGCACCTTAGTTTTGGCCAATTTCTCCCATTGGGAATGGGTATATTTACCCAATGCCTGTACTTCCATTGTATCTAGGAAGTAACTAACTTGCTTTTGATTTTACAGGTTCATGGGTAGAAGGGACTTGCCTTGTCTCAGATAAGACTTTGGACAGTGGACTTTTGAGTTAATGCTGAAATGAGTTAAGACATTGTGGTTGGAAAGACATGATTAGTTTTAAAATGTGAGGACATGAAATCTGGGAGAAGCCAGGGTGGAATTATATGGTTTGGCTGTATCCTCACCCAAATCTAATCTCAAATTGTAGCCCCAATAATTCCCACACGTCTTGGGGGAGGGACCTGGTGACAGGTAATCAAATCATGGGGGTTGGTGATTCCTGTGCTGTTCTTGTGATAGTGAATAAGTCTTACGAGACCTGATTTTTGTTTGTTTGTTTGGAGACAGGGTCTTGCTCTGTCGCCCAGGCTAGAATGCAGTAGCACGATCTTGGTTCACTGCAACCTCCACCTCCTTGGTTCAAGCAATTCTCCTGCCTAAGCCTCTCAAGTAGCTGGAATTACAGGTGTGTGTCACCATACCCAGCTAATTTTTGTATTTTTAGTAGAGACAGGGTTTCACTGTGTTGGCCAGGCTGGTCTCAAACTCCTGACCTCAGGTGATCCGCCCAAAGTGCTGGGATTATAGGCATGAGCCACCATGCCTGGCCAATCTGGTGGTTTTATAAAGGGGGAGTTCCCCCTGCATATGCTCTCTCTGTTGCCTGCCACCATGGAAGATGTGACTTTGCTCCTCCTTAGCTTTCCACCATGATAGTGAGGCCTCCCCAGCCATTTGGAACTGTCAGTCAATTAAACCTCTTTCCTTTATAAATTACCCCATCTTGGGTATGTCTTTATCAGCAGTGTAAGAACAGACTAATACACATTCCATGCAATCTCCTATAGGATTTGGCCTCTATTTACTTCTTCAACTTAATTTCCAGCTATGCCAGTTTCACTCACTATAGCATATATTTCAGTTTCTAGCATAACCTGATGCTCAGAAGATGACTAATAACTATTGAAAAATTAATGCATAGAGATTGAGTTAAGTTTTATATATTTTTCAGGTGAAATGTCTAACTGGAGATTATAATAATTTGTGATTATATATGTGACTATGTTCTTCAGGAAACAGAACAAGGCTAGAGAGATCTGTTTGACAGATTAACAAGAATTAGAACATAAAATGTATTCTCTTCTCCCTCCCTTTTTCCAGAAAGAGATATAGAGTGAAAAGAGAAGGCTGAGTATGGAATTGTGGGGGCAATTAAAGAAACTGTAAACTTGCAAAGGAGACTGATAAGTCAGAAAGGTAGGAAGAAAACCAAGAGGATATACAACTCAAAAACTAAAGAAGGAGGTAATTTTTGCCCCAAAAGCAAGCCAAGAGACAAAGAAGCTGCCAATTGGTAACGGCTACCAAAAATGAAAAGGCTATGTGGATCTAGTGCTAAGGTAACCTTTGAGCCACGGGTAAGAGGCATAAGGAAAGGAAATCAGTAGGCAAAGAGAGGCTTTGAAGAATAACCAGCTGGGCTAGTGCCCTGGCAGCCTCCCATGCTGGAATGTGCTAGTCTCATGTTGATGGTGATTCAGAAGCTACATCTGGGCTCAGTGGGAAATAGTGATTTTCTTTTTAAAATAACCTTTTATTATTGTAAAACTAGCATATGCATGTAGAAAGCACCAAACTACACATAAGCAAAATAGGAAAATAAAAACAACCATATTCCCCCCTTCCAACGATTAACAGTTCACTGTATATCTTTCCAGTCATTATGTATCCCTATATATGCATATAAATATATAAATGTATTTTACCAAAATGATACCACAGTCAGCGTGTAGTTTTGTAACCTATTTAATTTTTAAAATTAACAATCTTTACCTTTCCAAATCAATATATTTTTTATCCTATCTAAAACCCAAATTCAAATTTTTCCATTGGTCTCCAAAATATCTTTACTTTGAAAATTAGTAACTAAAAGCAAATAATTATTATTTACTTTTCCTTTCCAGTAGGAATCATATTTCAGGGTAATCCAATAGTTTCTCTAGGTTACTGAAGAAAGTCAGAATATAGAAAGAATAATATATTTATAATTATTTTACAATTCTTATTGAAATTATTGACTCATGTAAGAGTTTTCAACATGTAAGAGTTTTAAACCATAATGTTTATGTTTGAACGGAACTGGACATCTGTATAGTAACAAAGTAATAACATACAAATGACTTACCAGTCATAGTTTATAGTGGAGGGATGAGCCTGTCATCATATTCAATTCAGCTGTCAGTATAAATATCAATAACTGTGTATTAACCAAATAGCATGAAAAATACTATATAAAAATATATAACCTATAAGTATTCTATCCCCAAGTCTTTAAGGTGAATCCTCCCAAAGTCTTTATATCTATATGTTTCAAAGGAAGATTTCAAACAGCCATTTTTACACCCAAAATCATAGATAAGATGTTCTGGGTTGCTAAGCAACACTGTGAAGGCAAAAGAATAATAATGGATGTGTACATTACTGCATCATTCTTAGAGGTAAGTTTTGTTTTTGTTTTTTATTTTTAGAGCCAGTCCCCTCTTGCTCTGTTGCCCAGGCTGGAGTGCAGTGGCACAATCATAGCTCATTGTAGCCTCGAACTCCTGGGCTCAAGTGATCCTCCAGCCTCAACCTCCCAAGTAGTTAGGAATTACAGGCATGTGCCACCACACTTGGCTAATTTTTTAATTTTTTGTAGAGACAGGGTCTCGCTATGTTCCCCAGGCTGGTTTTGAACTTTTGACTTCAAGTGATCCTCCTACCTCAGGCTCTCAAACTGCTGGGATTATAGGCATGAGACACAGTGCCTATTAAGTTTTATTTACTCTAAGTTGTTGTACTAAGAAATAAGTGTGGCAAGAGGAAACTGGCTTAGAATGCTAACTTCATGTATGGTAAGAGGAGGTCTGACTAGAGATTTACTTGAATGGAAAACATTTAACTCTGAAATTTAGTGTTTCCTGGTTAAGAAAGTGGCTTTCATTTTTATACCACATGAAAGATCCTGATACTTACATATTAGGGGTTGTATAGATTATTATATAAATCTGCACAATGGCCTGAAGTTGTGCCTGCCTATGTATCGTTTATAAATCTCAGAATCATGCCAGTTGCTACAAAAGCCTTGGTAACAATGAAAGGATGGTAGTGTGTATGGTCTGTGTGTAATTTTCCTCCAACTGAGTGTAGTGAAAATACAGTTAGTAATATTGTGTAGAATATAATATTCCTAAAAGGTAGTAACCATAATAGTTTATATTTCTTGAGTTCTCTAATTCTTTTAGTATTATAAAAGAGATTTTTTTTTTTAACTCCTCTTTACAGATGACTTTACAGATGACAGCATTGGTAGTAAATGACAAAGCTAGGATTAGAACTGAGATCTGTCTGACTTTGGTGTTAGAGCTCAACCACACTGCACTATACTACTTCAGTGAATCAAATCTGTATTATGAACTTGGTAATATTGGTTGAAATGTATGTTGAGGTTTTCTGTGGACCCAGTAGTAACACTAACTTACAACAATTTCTGGGCTACCACTGCTAATCCAATGGACATATACATGCATGAAATCAAAGTACTTAGTTCTTGTCGAATATTAGCACTGAAGAAATAAAACATTAACAGAATATTTCAATTATTTTTTTAAACACAGTCACTGCTATTCTAGGCAAAGCCTATTTTTTTTTTTAATTTGAGACAGAGTCTCACTCTGTTGCCCAGGCTGGAGTGCAATGGTACCATCTTGGTTCACTGCAACCTATGCCTCCTGGGTTCAAGTGATTCTCCTGCCTCAGCCTCCCAAGTAGCTGGAATTACAGGTACTTGCTACCATGTCCGGCTAATTTTTGTATTTTTAGTAGAGACAGGCTGGTCTCAAACTCCTGACCTCAGGTCATCTGCCTGCCTCGGCCTCCCAAAGTGCTGAGATTACAAGCATGAGCCACAACAACCAGCCCTAAATTTTTATTTGAGTTTTTTTTGCTACTTTTTAGGAATTTGACAGTTGTGCATTTTGAATCTGTTCAAATTCTATTTGTAGCTGAATCATGTGAATGCCTATGCCAAGGAGATCAGTACATCTGCTTCTTAGCATCTCTAGAGTAATCTGTATTTGCAGAATGCTTTATATAAATTTGAACGTTAGCATGTTCAATCAGATTTATTTACCACCAGTCTTATGATGTTAGGCCTTTCATAGTGGTTTAATAGATGTTTGGAGCAAATACCATGTAGGCAGCATGGCTTGCTTTTGATTTGAATACTTTTATGAAAAATAATCATAGATAAGAAGGAAATGATTACTGTATTTTGTTAAGGGTAGAAACTAACAAGTAGTAGTTGTAGAGTACTTTCCCATGGAATTGACCGACAGGTATAAAAAAGAAAGTGACATACTCTGAAAGTTTTCTTTTGCTTTTTTTTTTTTAGTCTAAAGCAGGGACCCAGTTACATTTTAGAATGTCTTTAGGAAATGAGACATTAAAAAAGCAAAACCATAATCATGTACTATTATCACACTTAAGACAATTAACAATAATTCCTTAATATCCTGTAATATCTAGTTGGTATTAAAATTTTCCTGATTGTCTCGTTATGTCTTTTTGTAAGTTGTTTGAGTCAGAATCTGATAAAGGTAAAGGTCCACATACTGCACTTGGTTGATATATAGGATGAGTCTAAGTCTCTAACAGTGCCCTCCCTTTTACTCTCTTGCCTTTATTTGTTGCATTAAGGTCATTTTTCTCTGAAATTTTTCCTGCCCTCAGTTCAGATAATTGTATTCATTTGGTGGACTACTTTAGCAACTTAAGGAAGGGGTGGGGGGTTAGGACACAAAGAATGTCAGGTCTAAGTCTATTTTCTGACTGCAGAAGGAAGTGGGGAGTAAGTAACAATGTGGGATCACAGGGTGGAGTTGGTGGCCATGTCTGGAAATGAGTTGACATTCAAAGATAAAATCTTAAATAAAGATGTATCAATTCCAGTCCATTACCAGGAGGATATTACAGGGATTAAGGGTTAAAGGAAACAAGGGAATGAGACTGGGAGTCTGGTCTCAGTTGTGCATGCAAGAATACCAGACAAAAGTAAGGCTCCTGTAGAACTGGACTGGAATCAACGGGGGAGAATATCAACAGGGCCTAGAACAGAGGAATGAACCTGACAGGAATGTAGTGGACAGATGCTATTGGAATAGAGGGTAGGCACCTTCCTTTTCACCATATCACTTCTGGGTAACAGTATTCTGTAGAGGTAAAAAACACGAAATACCTGGGAGATCCGGCAAAAGACATCTAGGTAGTACCTGTGGTTGGGACGAGTGAGTAGATGGTTGCTACCTGATAATGCTGTAAGCATATGTGGCACCTTCACTCCCAGAACAGCAACAGTGAGTTTTGAAATACTGTTGGTTTATAGGGTGAGGACTCTTGCTAGCTTTATACTCATTTCAGGAAAGAGGTAGAACAACATACAGATACTTGATAATTTTTTTTTTTTTGTAAATGAGTATAGGACCCAGTACAAACTGATAACTTATTAAATTGAAAGAATTAATATACAACCTGGTTTATAAAAATTTAATTACTGTGACTTCTCAGGAATTTCATAGACTTATATAAATACAGGTTGGACAAAGCTAACTGGAAGAATCTTGTAATTAACTAGTAATCTAGTAGTTAATAGGAATACTAGTAATATATAAACTTTTACATATATTAAGAGATATAAATGAAAGTCATTTGAACAGTCTTCAATGAAATTATAGATTTGGTTTTATCAAGAAAATATTCTACGGTATGGTGGCTCACATCTGTAATCCCAGTGACTCAGGAGGCTGAGGAGGGAGATCACTTGAACCCAGGAGTTTGAGGCTGCAGTGCATGTCACTGCACTTCAGCCTGGGTGACAGAGTGAGACCCTGTTTCTAAAACAAAAATAATGTAGTATATAAGTAAATATACTTTGAATAATCTCATGTGGTTGAGGAAAAAGAGTCAAGCTCTGGTTAAAAAAAAGTAAGGTATAATTTATTTGCAATATAGTTACAGCTTTGGAAATTGAAGGGATTATGTGTTTCATGCTTCCCATGTTTAAATATTTATGATAAACTTAAAAAATATACTCTCCTAAAATTGAAATGAAAAACACATTTACAATTAGAAATTTGTAGTCTAAGTAGCAATCAGAAAGAAATAGGTTCTTCTTATTATTAGAATTTATTTTGAGTTTAGGATGTCTTCTGAATTGAGTTAAAACTCAGGAGTCAATCCTTACACCTGGGCACAAATTTCTAGCTATTTCCAGAGATGGTGTTAAAAGTCATAGCATGCACCTAATTTTGAATAGGCAACGTGGGTGGAAAGAGTAGGCAGACCTTTTCAATAAGACTTAATAGTCTTTAACCTGTGAATACATAATTACATAATTTGTTATGATGAACTTTCATTTATAGACTTCTATGGAGGGAATCATTAATACTTCATAGTTAAGTGAAAATAGTACATAATTCTGCTTTTATTACTCTAAATCATAATCTCCTAAATATATGCTACTTTCTTAGTCTAATTATATAATATATCATCTTCACTGGTACATTATATAAATTTGAAATAAGAATGTCATTGTGAAGAAAAACACTTAAAATGCTGTTATTTAAAAAGACAGTATCAATAATATATTTATACAATTTGCCTCTATGGATGAGAAATGAAGAAATGCATTATGTTTTTGCTTTTAAAGATATGTATCAGATGGAGATAATGGTCTAATGAGGTCTGTTTAATAGTAGGCATAAAATGCAAATTTGATTGGGCCTATTTCTAATGTTAGGTATGTGAATGATTTTTTTTTTAAATCTTATTAAAATTATTTTAACAATACTTATTGTTTGCATTGCCAATTTTATTTAGATTTAGGCAAATACCTACCACTCCTATTTTCAACTCTCAGACTTTCCATTTGGGTTCATTTTCTTCTCCTTTTTCTGAGACAGGGTCTCTCTCTGTCACCCCAGGCTGGAGTATAATGGTGCAATCATGTTTCACTGCAGCCTTAATCTCCCAGGCTCAAGCAATCTTCCTATCTCAGCCTCCTGGGTCAGGACTACAGGCACATGTCACCACGCCCAGCTAATTTTTAAATTTTGTGTAGAGATAACATCTCAATATGTTGTCCAGGCTGGTCTCAAACTCCTGGGCTCATATGATCCTCCTGCCTCAGCCTCCCAAAGTGCTGGGATTACAGGCGTGAGCCACTGTGCCTGGCCTGGAATCATTTTCTTTTTGTCTGAAGAAAGAAATTTCTTTAGACTTTCCTTGAGTGAGACTCTGTTAGTAGCAAATTCTGCTTTTGCTTGCTGGAAAATACCTTTATTTTAGCCTTATTCTTGAAAGATTTTTTTCACTGGGAATTGAATTCTAGGCTGATAGTCATTTTCTTTTAGTTCACTGAAGGTATTATTCCACTGTCTTCTGGTTTTCATTGGTGCTGATGAAAAGTCATTTACCTGACACTTTAAAGACAACTGTATTTTTTCTTTGTTGCTTTTGAGGTTTTCTTTTTTTTTTGTTTTTGGTATTCTGCAGTTTCACTGTGATGTATCTTAGTGTGGTTTTATTATTCTTTAACTTGCTTGGGATTTGGGAGGCTTCCTAAGTCTGTGAGTTGGAGTCTTTCATCAGTTATGGAAAGTTTACAATCATTATCTTGCCAAATATTGCCTATGGCCCACTGGCTCTTTCCTTTTCATCTGAAGTCATAATTGGATTTTAGAGTTTCTTAAAATGTCCTTCACGTCACTTAAAGTCTCTTTTATATTTTCAATTTATGTTTTCTTTTTTTATTGCATTTCAGATAACTTCATCTCTATCTTCTATTTCATTGGTTTGTATATCTGCTATGTCAAATGAATTATTAAATTTGTCCACTGTTTCTAAACATTATATTTTTCTTTTTTTTTTTTTTTGAGACAGAGTCTTGCTCTGTCACCAGGCTGGAGCACAATGACAGTCTCGGCTCACTGCAACCTCTGCCTCCTGGGTTCAAGGGATTCTTCTGCCTCAGCCTCCTGAGTAGCTGGGACTACAGGCACGTGCCAAACACCCGGCTAATTTTTGTATTTTTAGTAGAGACGGGGTTTCACCATGTTGGCCAGGATGGTCTCAATCTCTTGACCTTGTGATCCCCTCACCTCGGCCTCCCAAAGTGCTGGGATTACAGGTGTGAGCCACCGCACCCGGCCTACATTTATATTTTTCAATTCTTTCAGTTCTATTTTCTTGTTTCAAAATCTTCAGTCCTATTTGAGTTTTCTGTTCTCTGCACATATTTTCAAACTTGTCTTTTATTCCTTTACTCATATTTAATATAGTTATTTACAGTCTGTGATTTTTTTTTTTTTTTGAGGTGGAGTGTCACTCTGTCGCTTAGACTGGAGTGCAGTGTTGCTATCTTGGTTCACTACAACCTCCGCTTCTTGGATTGAAGCGATTCTCCTGCCTCAGCCTCCCCAATAGCTGGGATCAGAGGTGCTTGCTACCACACCTGGCTAATTTTTTCTATTTTAAGTAGAGATGGGGTTTCACCATGTTGACCAGGCTGGTCTTGAACTTCTGACCTCAAGTGATCCGCCTGTCTTGGCCTCCCAAAGTGCTGGGATTACAGGTTCGAGCCACCACACTGGCCCAATCTGCAATTTGTAAATCCAGGATCTGAAATCTTTTAGAGTTTGTTTGTGCTGTCGTTAAGTCTGTACTGTTTCTCATTAATGGTGTCTTATTCTGTGCTTGTTATTATTTTTTTTAAATGTGAGCTACTTATTTTCTTTAATATTGTATTTATAGTCATTCTTTATGGCTTAAGATGAAGGTGGGTTCCTCCACAGAGGATTGGCATTTACTTCTGCCAGGTGTCTGAGAGCATTATCAGTCAAAAATTCTTAATTATGGCTGGCACGGTGGCTCACACTTCCAATTTCAGCACTTGTTGAGAGGCTGAGTTGGGTGGATCACCTGAGGTCAGGAGTTTGAGACCAGCCTAGCCGTCATGGTGAAACTCTGTCTCTACTAAAAATACAAAAATTAGCTGGCTGTGGTGGTATATGCCCGTAATCCCAGCTACTCAGGAGGCTGAGGCAGGAGAATCACTTGAACCTGGGAGGTGGAGGTTGCAGTGAGCCGAGATTACACCACTGCACTCCAACCTGGGCAACAGAGTGAGACTCCCTGACAAAAAAAAAAAAATCTTAATTATTAACTTGAGGTTTTGGGAATCACCCAGGTAATAAGAATTCAAGCTACATTTTTGTGTGAGAATTGGATTGTGGTTCCCAATTCTCAGATATGATTTTGCTTTTCCCCTGTCTACTAGGTGTCAAGGTTTAAGATAGCTAATTGTCTTTGTAGACTCTGGGGAATGGTGCCTATGCTAGCAAGGGGCAAGTTTATTTCTAGTATATCCTTACACCAAATGAATAATCCTTGGAATTACAGGTTTTTTTTGGTGTGTGCACGTGTGTGCGCGTGTGTGTGTATGTGTGTGTGTGTGCATAATGCAGGTCATGGGTTTTGTGCCTTTCTTACAAGGCCATGAAAACTAAAGCTCCTAGTAATTGGGTTTAGCACATGCCCTTGAGATAAAGGTTGACTGACTCTGCTAAACTCTCTAGGTTCCTGCCTTCATTTAGTTTTTTAACTTAATAATTTCTTACCTTATTGTCAGTTAATCAGTATATTAAAGGAGATTAAGAAAATGTTTTTTCCAAGGATTTTGTTTCCAGTGTGACCAGTGTGACCTAGTCCTTGATATTTCTAGAAACAGAATCCTATATTCTCTTTATACTTTATTATCCAAATTTTCCTCAAGGGATATTTAAGACAAATACTACTCAACAGAAATATTTAAAATCAATATGCAAATATCTTAAATGCAAATATTTTGCATGCAAATCTATAGATTTTATAAAGACTACTTCTTAACATAAATTTTAGGTAGATGTTTACCAAACATCTGGTTGACTAGTTTGTAGAAGTTTATTATTTATTTTGTTAAATAGACACAAATATTATTGTTCTATAGTACATTTAGCCTTTGACTCACGAATTTGTTGGCTCATATTCACTTTGATGATTTGCAAGATTCTTCTACGTAACAAACAATCTCAAAAATATTTGTGATTTACAACAACAAATATTTTTGTTTTACTCTTGTTTCACATTAGTAGTTGTATGTCAGGAGATGCAAGTTAGTTGCTGCAGTTCTGTACAGGGTGAGAGTTTCAGGTCTGCTCCATATATTTTCTTATTCTGAGCTCTTATCTGGAACATACCTTTCTCATGGCAGGCAGCACAAGAGTAAGAAATTCACCTGAATTTTGCAATCAAATTTAAAGCTTCTGCTTTGATTTAGCATTTAACATCTGCTCACAAAGCCCTGGCTAACGCAAATCACATGACCAACAAAAATACAACTCTTCAAAGCTGTGTTGAACACCTTACTTATGGTTGAGGTTGCTCTTAATCTAAATTCTCTTCCAGAAAATGAGGATTTTAGTCTAGAATCCTGATTAGTAATTGTCAGCAACATAAATGTCTAACGGAACAAACCAAATGGAAAAAGAAAACAACCTCAAGCCACATTTCTGTCATTCTAGGTCAGGGTTGAAATATACTCTGTGGGAAAGGCTGTCAAGCCTGTCAGTGTTTAAACTAATTTGGAGAGAACTTTTCATTCTTAGAAATGTATAATTAATTAAGCAGTAGGCAAAAGAGATGAATTCTCATTGGAGTTAAAATTGGATAGTTATAATAAAAAAGCTTTATTTCAAAATGTCATTCTTAAAATAATTTTAAGAGTAGCAAACTTGCAGGGGATTGCTGAGAGTTACTGAATATTTTTCAGTTACAGTGCAGGATCACATATTAGTTTCTGTTTATGTTGTCATTACACTGAAAATGCTAGACTGAATTATCATTTCCTGGAATCACAATATTAGATTTGAAAGAATCTAAAAAACTGATTTTTGAACTGTAGTGGATTAATATATTTTTATGTTGCAATCAGTTAACTATGTCAAAATCATTAGTAATACATGACAAGTAACTATATACTAGTGATAATCATAGATGATTGTGAAAGATATACTTACATTTGTTTTGCAATATCTTCACTTTCGATTACTTGCATTCTGATTTTCTTTCTTTTTTTTTTTTTTTTTGATTGGAGCCGAAAGGAGTTAAGCCTAGGTTGTCAGTAATTTGCATAATCCTGAGTATATCATGGCTGTTTGTTTCAAATGTGATTGCCATCCACTGGAAAAAAAAAAGGTTTAGTATCATTTCTTAAAGAGCATGTAGTCCTACCTTGATCAGAACTTGAAACGCAGAGAGTAATCTATCTGGTCATACAACTCATTAGCTAAGTCTGTATCCCAGGCTTCCTTGCTTCCAGTACATTGCTTTTTCCAACAAAATGATCAAATTTTCAAAAGCCAATGTATGAAATTGGGGATGAGGCAGAAGAGAATTAGGCAAGGCAATTTGCCACCTTTTTCTAATCTTTAGTCTCCAAAGTAAAAGAAAAGTACCAGGGAAATGTCCAGATGGTGTATTTTGCATGTTACCTATGCTCTAGGAACATTCTTTTTCAAATCTATTTGATTCCAACTCACAGTAAGAAATTGTTTAAATCGCAACATAGGACATACTCTCACCTTCCACTATATTTTAAACAAAAAGGTTCCTGAAGCAATTTTTGCCCTTACTAGATATTATGCACTCTGATCTTTTATACTGTATTAAATTCTAGCTCATTTCATATAAAAATAAAACGGATTTTTGAGTTGCAGATTGAAAAACATGCCTCTAGAAAACAGAAGACAGGTTAATCTGTTAACAAACTCCAAAGTTATTAGCTTTGCTGAAATAATGTCACAGAATAATAAACTTCCTTCACGTTTATTTGTACTAGAATCTTTTCCTCTTTGGAACACCAGTTCATGACAATATCTCAGAGATTTAAGACTCATTGTTTCCCACATGTTTACATCTCTGAATTCAAGATGTGTCTCAGGCCAGTTGCAGTGAGCCACCACTTTGGGAGGCCGAGGCGGGTGAATCATTTGAGGTCATGAGTTCAACACCAGCCTGGCCAACATGGTAAAACCCCCTCTGAACTAAAAATACAAAAATTAGCTGGGCAGGGTGGTGCAGTGCCTGAAATCCCAGCTCCTCGGGAGGCTGAGGCAGGAGAATCGCTTGAGCCTGAAAGGCAGAAGTTATGATGGCCGAGATGGTGCCACTGCACTCCAATCTGGGCGACACCGTGGGATCCTGTCTCAAAAAAAAAAAAAAAAAGGCGATGTGGCTTAAAAGTGCCTTACATATTAGTGGTACGGCATAGTTTCATTGGCAGCCTTGTTTTCTTTCTTGGGTAACATACAATAACGGTAAATCTATGATTTTTTTTAGAGCTACTATAAATATATTAATAATAAGGATTACATAGGTCAAAGTCTATTGCTTATTAATTTCAATGTATCCAGCTTATCAGTATGCCTCCGACTTCTTGTCAAGAAAATGTAATGAGATGAGAATTGCTTAAGAAAAAATCCTTAGTTCTGGGCTACAAGGGAAAATGAGTTATGACCCCAATTTAATTATTACAGAAAACTTTCTCATTTGCCTTCATTGTGATCAGGGTTTGAGTATGATCTTTCTCTAGTCTACCTCCCCTACTTCTGAATAGTTATTTCATTAGGTGGCTAGAGGGGTCTTCAGATCATGGCTAAAAAAGAAAGCAAAAGGTTAAGTCCTAGAGTTAAGGCATTAGGAAAAAAGCTAAGGCATTAGAATAAAAAAATAAATAAGAATTAGGCTTTATTTTAAAAATGGAACGAACTGCCAAATTCCTGTGTACCCGTTTAAACTGTCACCAACCTAACACACTGTAAAACTTAATGACTGTAAAACTGGCAGCAGGATCCTGAACATAACAAGGAACAAAAATAAGTTTGCTAGGCTGTTTTCATCCCAGCGTGATTGAAATACACCGTTTCCTCAAAAAAAAAAAAAAAACTCTCTAATGAGGAAAGCATTAAATTAAATGCCACAGTTAATATGCTACTAGAAATAGGAACAAGTAGTTACTGAATGCTTCTCAGGCCAGAGTCTCTCCACCACGAAGCGTTCGTTTTTCTTTGTTTCGCTAACGCTTTCACCAAGCCTAAGGGCTGGGGAGGGGGCCTGACTGAGCCCCACGCCCTACGGTGCAGTCTCCTCAGGTTAGGAAGGGCCCGGTACGACCGGTTCAGAAGACCTAGCGGATCAATAGGCGCTGGGTCGACGGCGGTGGGATCGCTTCCTGAGGCCGCCCTTGGGTATACGGAAGGGGACTGGCTGGCGATAACACCCTGTCGAAACAAGGTGGACAGTGGCTCCAAAACGGTTCGCGCCCGTCGGGCTGGGGAAGCAACTCCACCCCCGCCTCGGCTCACCGTCACGTGACGGGAAGAGGGCGTGGCCGCAGCCCGCGAGCCGGGGGGCGGGGCCTCCGGGGGAGGGCGCTAGAATGTGAAGGATCTTGGCGGTTCTAGGTGCCCAGAAAGGCGGCGACGCGGCGGATGACAACATTAGGCCGCGACACGCTCCTGGCCAGGCGGCGGCTGTGGTGTTAGGTTTGGCCGCAGCAGTAGCCGCTGCCGGTAGCGAGTAGACGGAGGGAAGGTGGGGGTCCGCCCTGGCCGGTGGGCCGCGGGGCCGAAAGTCCCCGCTCCGCTCGGGAGCCGAGCCAGCAGTGCCTCCGCGGCAGCTGGGCAGCGCCCTGCGTCCGAGCTCGCGCCCCAGCTGCCGCCGACTACAGCGGCCGAGAGAAGTTGGGGTCCGACTGGACGCGTACAGGGCCCGGGACCCCAGCGCCGCGGCGACCCCGGAGGAGCTGGCTTTTTGCGTCCCGCCTCCCTGGGAGGTCCTCACTGGTGAGTGTTGCTCCATTCTTGAGATGGGGGTGCTGGGTCCGCACCCCTCAGGCTACTGCGCACCCTTATTGCCATGTTCTGAGCTCGGGCTGTCGGAGACTCCTGGCCTCTCGCGCCGAGGAGTTCTTCGGCTCCTTTGTCCCCTTTTGGAGTAGGGGGATTGGAAAGGCTGGCGGGGTGGAGTGTTTTGGGGCCCACAATAGGTGCATCTGCAGCCTTACAAAGCCGCGGCAGAGGAACGGGAGGTGGGAGGCTGTAGGAGCATTCCGACCGCCGCGGGTGTCTGTCCCTCCTGAAGTTTGACAGGTCGATGGCAGGGTCTCGTTGGGAGCCCCCGCGCCCAGGAAAGCTGGCGCTTTGTCACTCGGTGCGGTTGAGGCGAGGCTCCTTTTTTCCTGTGACAGCACCAGAGGAGGCTGTGCCGCGCACCGCAGACCGCACCCGCCTTTGCAGAGCCAAGCGGCACGGTGTTGTTCCTCTAAGCTTCAGTTCTCCCAGGCTTCTTGTAACGTAGGAGTAAAGGCAAGCCTTTGCTGTGCTTTTAAATTTAATGTTTGTTTCTAAGCCGTCTCTCAAGGGTGGAATTAGATTCCAAGGAGCTTCACATGGAGCATGCTTTAGGTTCATTGAGCCACCTACTCAAGACTGGTTGAGGCGAAGCAACAGTATAGGCAGATTTTCCATTCACAGAAGTCATTTAATACTCTTCTTTATGAGAGACATGTGCGTTGCAGAACGTAACCTAATTTCATTTTATTTAAATGCTTTCTAAAATAATAGGTAACTTGGACTTCTACGTAAACAGATGGGTAAACTTTGATTAAGTATATATGCGTTAAATAAAAAATGTAATGATGTTTTTACCTTTCTGCTGCTAGAAGACTTAAATGACATCTGAGTAGTAATACAGTGTCTTCTGCATGGCAGTTAAGTTTTCCCCCAAATTAGTGCTGCTTTTGAAATAATCATTTAAAACAATTTTTGCCTCCCTTAGTATCTTAGAGCAAGAATTGTGGAAAATAGTGGGTGAGTTGATTGTTAGATTTTGCCAGTTTCCTAGGGTTTCATCTCAACTTGGTCATGCTAAGAGGTTATGATCAGTGTCTATGCTTGCCAGAACCTGTTTTGCAGTGAAATTATTAAGATCATGCTAGTTTTATAGAACAGAAAAGGAAGAGTCAGGCCATGCAATTTAATACGTCCTTTATAAAAGTACAACTAATTTCAAATGTTTGTTACCTTTTCTTTTTTTAATATTAACTGTGTATGGAATGACTGTAATATGCCTGCTCAAAGGGCTGGGAAAGGGAATAGATGAAACTTAAGCTACCTTTGGATCTTTAATTATGGAGATTAAGTTATTGCAGTCACATTCCATGTCAACCGTTTGAGCAGCAATACTGTGTACACAGGTGCTTAGAAATGTCTGTTTAATTAAAAATGGTCCTGGTTTATTTCTCTTTGAATCATAATAGTTATTGAATCGCTGATCTGTGGAAAGATGCTACTATATTTTTCAGTTAGAATGTTATTGCATTTTAGAGGCAGTCAAATATGTTTTTTTGTAACACATTCAGGGTACTTATACATTTGGCAATATTCAGTTCCTTGGTTCATTTAAAAATTGAAAGCCTTAAAATACAGTTTGGAGATAAATTTACAATTGTGTGTAATGAACTTATATTTTAGTTTGCTGTAAGAAAATGATCATATCAATTTGTAAAATATGAATTGCAAAAAGATTTTTTTTTTTTTTTGAGACAGTTTCACTCTGTTGTCCAGGCTGGAGTGCAGTGGTGCAACTTGGCTCACTGCAGCCTCTGCCTCCTGAGTTCAAGAGATTCTTATGCTTCAGCCTCCTGAGTAGCTGGGATTACAGGTACGGGCCACCATACCCGGCTAATTTTTGTATTTTTAGTAGAGACGGGGTTTCACCATGTTGGCCAGGCTGGTCTCAAACTCCTGGCCTCAGGTGATCCGCCTGCCTCAGCCCCCCAGTGTGCTGGGATTACAAGTGTGAGCCACTGCACCCAGTGGATCTTTTAAAGTATGAATTGCAGATTTATTTATTTATTTATTAAGAGACAGAGTCTTGCTCTGTTGCCCCAGGCTGGAGTGCGGTGGCGTGATCTCGGCTCCCTGCAACCTCCACCTCCTGAGTTCAAGCCATTCTTCCTTCTCAGCCTCCCGAGTAGCTGAGATTACAGGCACCCGCTATCATGCCTGGCTAATTTTTGTATTTTAGTAGAGATGGAGTTTCACCGTGTTGGTCAGGCTGGTCTTGAACTCCTGACCTCTGGTAATTCACCCACCTCCCCAAAGTGCTAGGATAGGATTGTAGGCGTGAGCACACCATCCCCCCTCCGAGAGATTTTAGATCTATCTTCCTTCCCACCTTGGTCTCTATCCCTCATATACCCTCACAAAGTCATAAAATTCTCATATAGAAGATGTGATAGAAGAAATTTTTCTTGCTGAAAAGTGTTATCAAGCTTGCAAGAGAGAGAGCTATTTTCAGAGACCATGTAGAGAAGAAATCCTAGTCCTAGAGCATCATATTCTTATACCCTGTGTTATTTTTACCTTTGTTGAAGATCCAGAGAATGTAAATGCTCCATGATAGCAAGGACTTTGTCTGTTTTGCTCACCATTGAATCTCCAAAGGCTCAATAGTTAATGAATGAAGAAATCCAGTTCCAGTTATATGACTGGAGAACAAAGAGTATCTGATAATGTAGTCCAAACTAAATGCAAGCAGCGAAGTGATAAAGGAAGGATGTTAGCATGGGAGAAGGGGAACAGGTCATTTAATCTGGGAAACTTTTTTGGAGGAGGTGATTCTTGAGTTAGGTTTTGGTGTAGGTTGTGTGTCTGAAGATAAGTGGTGTCTAAGGGGGTAGACAGAGTGCAGCAAAGCATTCAAATCAGACTGAATAAATTGTGTCAGATTAAGCACAGTGAATCTTTTTTGTAACATTATGAAGAATTTTTCTTCTCCCATCACAATTTGCAACTCTCCCTAGATAAAAAGATTAACATGTTTTACTAGAGCAGAGATTTAGAGTACTTGAGTTTTGGAAATACAATTAGGGTCAGAAAATTTGGATTGGCGTTCTGACTGAATCTTATATAAGCATTGTTTCCATCAGCAAATCACTTGGCCTTAGTTTTCTCATTTGTAAAATCAGGATGATAATCTGTGGTCGTTGGGAGAACAAAATTACATAATACATGTGAAAGTGCCTACCTCAATATGAATGTGCCTACCTCAGCATGTGACACATAGGAGGACTTCAGCAAATACAAAATTATTTAAAATGTTTGTCTCCAGATCTTTAAAAAAATATTTTGATTCATTTATCATAAACTCTAATATTGTTTGACTCATCTAGATGACTTATGGTATTGTGTTTAAATTGATCACAATAAAAATTCTAGGTAATTTCCTTTCAGTCAGTTTAATGTTTTCTGATAGAAATGAGGCCTAATTGTATGACTGCTTAATGTTACAGACCACAAGGAGTGCTAGAAACCTCAGATTTTTGAAGCTCGAAGTAAGGGATATGTGTAGCTAAAATCTGAGCCTTTAAGCTTTTTTTCTCTACGGAATTTGTTTTTGAAGAAATTGTCTTTGCTTGTAATGTCATTTTTCCATTGTTGTGACGAAATAAGGGGTTTTCTAGTTAAGAAAAAATTTACCAAAAATATTTTCTGTGTTTTTAGTGATATGACTGTAAGCCATGAAGATCTCTACTTTCTGTATTTTATTATAAAATTCAGTATTTCTTGAGCAAACGAATAGAAATCTGCATTATTTCTTATCTAAGCTTTTTGTGCCGGTAGCTGTTTGTTCATTTATGAATCTCAGAATTTCATTATACTTTGTGAACTCTTTGTAGTGTTTTTGATCCATGGAGCAGTCTGTCCTTTGTATAATATTTGGAAGAGAATTTTATTATAAAAAGACTAAGAAGAGTCTTGAGTCATCAAATGATAAAGAAGCCAGTTAGCTACTAATTTCCATATTCAAAAAGGACTGAACAAAAGAGGGAATGGTTTCAGAGCTTGACTCTTTTCAAGTACAAAGGAGAAGCTTTTTGATTTAGAGTTGTTGCAAACATGATAGATTCGAGAGGGGGAATTGTTATAGGTCATATTAATAGCTAATGTGTGTTGACTGCTATATACCAGGTACTGTACTGCTCTAGAAGTACTTGACATGTCATCACATTTAATCCTTACAACCATCCCCCAAATCAAGCTATTTTCTTTTTTTAAACCTGAGCAACTGACATGAAATAAGTGGTGGAACCAGGATTTGAACTAAACCTGAGGCACAGAGAAGTTAAGTAGTAGGTGGTGGAGTCTACTAAAAGGATTTAAACTTGAGGTTTAACCTGACCTTTGACTTTGGAGCCTATCCTTTTAACCATCATATTATATACTGCCTTGTATAATTCATTTGCAATTGCTCCTTATGATAGGTCTTGACCTTGTGATCTTCCTGAGTCTGTATTGGTTGGTGATTTATAAAATGTACTTTACTTTCTAAGAAGATGGAATATAGCCTTGATTTTTTTCCCCTCGTTTTACTTGTATTTGACTGACATCCTATTTTTAAATCTTAGAAATACTTGGAGTAAAGCAAATATTTATTTTATTGTTCATCCAGTTGCCATTTTCTAACTAGGGAATTTCAGAGTAACTGGAAATAAAATAACATAATTGATAACAACATTTAAAGCTGAGTTGTTAGAATTTAAGAAAATTTTGTTTTAAAGAATCAGGCTGATTCACAGAATTGGCATGATTTTTTTTTTTTTTTTTTGAGATGGAGTCTCACTCTGTCGCCCAAGCTGGAGTGCAGTGGCATGATCTCGGCTTACTGCAATCTCTGCCTCCTGGTTTCAAGCGATTCTCATGTCTCAGCCTCTTGAGTAGTTGGAGTTACAGGTGTGTGCCACTACGCCTGGCTAAATTTTTGTATTTTTAGTAGAGACGGGGTTTTGCCATGTTGGCCAGGCTGGTCTCGAACTCCTCCTGACTTAAAGTGATCCACCCGCCTCATCCTCCCAAAGTACTGGGATTACAGGCGTGAACCACTGCATCCGGCCATTATTTTTGAGAAAACGTCTAGAGCTGTCACCGAGGCTGGAGTGCAGTGGCACTACCATAGCTCACTGCAACCTCAGCCTCCCAGATTCAAGTGATCCTCCTGTCTCTACCTCCCAAGTAGCTGGGACAACAGGTGAACAACACCAACCTGGCTAATTTTTAAATTTTTTTTTTTGTAGAGACAGTGTCTCATTATGTTGCCCAGGTTGGTACTGAATTCCAGGGTCTCACTATGTTGCCCAGGTTGGTACTTAATTCCTACCCTCAAATGATTCTCCTACCTTGGTCTCCCAAAGTGCTGGGATTACAGGTGTGAGCTGCCATGCCAGGCCTATTTAGTGATATTTGAGGGATGCAAATCTGTATAGTTGAAATCTATGCTATTGAGATGACCACCAGTAAGGTAATTTTTGCTTTTTGGCTGCCAAATGCCCACATATTAGCAGGAATAGTTTATCAGTTTGCATAATTTTTTATGGGAAGGCTGGGGCCCATGTGGAAATCATGGAATCTGTGTTGGTATATTTTGATGGGATGGAAGTATGGTAGATCTGGAGAGAGAGAAGTTCAATCTAAGTAACGTTATTACTGGGCAGAGTAATGAGGTAGAATGCCTTGGACGTGAGGGCACAGGTACATTGTTCAAGTGGAGAGTAGGGTGTGGGACTTCTGGAGGCTAGCTTTGCTTAGTGTGTAATTTTGCACATTGTTATGATTATAATAACATTTAAGATCAGCAATTTGGAAGTAAAGAAAGGCAGTGCTGTGCATCATAGTGTGGAGTTTGTAATAGTTCCTAGGCTGCTTTGCAATATGTAGGTGCTTTACAAATATCCATTGGTAGTAACGGAAGTGCTCTCTCTTATCACCTATTTTAGAAATCTGGAGAGGCAGAGTAGCGCAAGCCCTGGAGCCAGACTGCTTAAGTTCAGAACTGGTACAGCCACTTATTAGTCTATTGCCCGGGCCCTATGCTAACTTGAGGTGGCCAAAGGGAAGAAAAGGGTGTATCTAAGCAGAGAGGGGGCCAGAGATAGCACTTTGTGAGTTTCCCATGGTTCTTACATGGTCCGAAAGAGATCCGGATGTTCTCACATATGCCTAGTGAAGGGAATAAGTTAGAGTGAGAGCCAGCAAGCATGTCATGAGACTGCTATTGTGAGGGAGGGACCATGTAGTAGATAGAGGTTGTGGGAAGGGCAAATTCATTTCATTGCCCCACCAAAATTTGTGCTCCCTCTTGCTTGCAACTGTTTTTTTCTTTTCTTTTTTGACATGGGGTATCACTCTGTTGCCCAGGCTGGAGTGCAGTGGCATGATCTTGTCTCACTGCAACCTCCACCTCCTGGGCTCAAGTGATTCTCATACCTCAGCCTTCCGAGTAGCTGGGACTACAGGCACTCACTACCACGGCTGGCTAATTTTTTGTATTTTTGGTAGAGATGGGGTTTCACCGTGTTGCCCAGGCTGGTCTTAAACTCCTGAGCTCAAGCGATCCTCCCGCCTCAGCCTCTCAAAGTGCTGGGATTACAGGTGTGAGCCACTGTGCCTGCCACGACTGTTTTTCACCAGTGGAATGTGAGTAGAAATAAATTTGTCACTTCTGGGTTGAGGTGGCAGAAAAATGGATATTCTTTCTCCACTTTCTCTTTTCTAATTCAACGGCCAGATGCAGAGGCTTAGGCTCTTAAGGGCTGGTAAAACCATAGGATTGGAAAGATCTGAAATCTCTAAATTTACCATGTGAAAGAAAGCTGTGTACCAAAGGAACACCCACAATGGATTGCAGTATTAATGAGAAATTTTAATTGTGCGAAGCTACTGAAAATCTGGGGTTTACTTGTTAAGCAACTAGTGTTGCCTTAACTATAAGCCAGGGACTGGATAGAGGAGGTAGTTGAGACTGTAATAATATCCGTACCAGCAGGAGCTGAGGTGGGTGGGGCCAAGTTAGGAGATCCGCTGAATACTGTTCCAATGTACTCATCAGCAGGTGCCATTATGACTCTGTGAGGGCCAATAGCCAAACCTCAGAGGCCTGTGAGGATCCCCAGGGCAATCCATGGGTCTGTATTCAGACTAATCATAAGACTCTGGATGCCCATAAAAGCTTTATCTTATGCTCAGTCACCATAATCAGAATGAGGAACAGAGAAAATTTAGAAAAGTCTGAAGAGTTCTCTTAAAGTAGGGTTTCTTAACTTGACTCTGTTGACATTTTGGGCTGGATAATTCTTTGTTGTGAATTCCTGTGCATTGTAGAATGTATAACAGCATCACTGGCCTCTACTTACTAGATGCTAGTAGCACCTCCCCCTAATTGTGACAATGAAAAATGTCTCAAGATATTGCCAGATGTTCCCTGGGGGGGGCAAGGTCACCCTCAGGAAAGAACTACTGCTTTAAAAACAGTGAATCTGAAAGAAATGATTTTAAATGGAAAGAAACTATTATCCTTAATTAAAGAACTTTTTCCTCTTTTAGGAGATGGGTAAGGTTCATCGGGAGGGGTTCATACCTGTATATCCAATAAAGGAAGCTATGTTGTTTTTTATAAAACATCCTAGTTTTGTGTGTGTGTGTGTGTGTGTGTGTGTGTGTGTGTGTGTGTGTGTTATTTTTTTTTCTCTCTCTTTCTCGATGTACTATATATATGTTTGTATTTTTTTATAAGAGACAGTCTCCTCTTCCTATCACCCAGGCTGGAGTGCAGAATTCCTGAGGTCAAGGGATCCTCCTGCCTCAGCTTCCCCAGTAGCTAGGACTGCAGGTATGTGCCATTGTGCCTGGCTACTTTATTTTTTGTACCGACAGGGTCTCACTATTTTGCCTAGGCTGATTTTGAACTCCTACCTCCCCGAAGCATTGGGATTACAGGCATCAACCCTAGAGCCCAGACTTAATGTTGATTCACCTTTCTCTTTATCAACTTTAGAAAGTATTTGAATTTTCTATTTATTACTTTATTATTTTTTCTTCTAAATTGTTAGCTGTACTTTTTATTGCCTAGACTAAGCTGGTCCAACCCGTGGCCTGTAGGCTGCATGCGGCCCAGACACCTTTGAATGCAGCCGAACACAAATTCATAAACTTTCTTAAAACATAATGAGATTTTTTTGTTTTTTTAAAGCTCATCAGCTATGGTTAGTGTTAGTGTATTTTATGTGTGACCCAAGACAATTCTTCTTCTTCCAGTGTGGTCCAGGGAAGCCAAAAGATTGAATGGACATCCTTGGCTTAGACAAATACAATTTTTCCCCTGTAAATTTTTTCTCAGCTGTCATGTCCACAGGTTGTCTCTAAATGATAAAAACTGATAAATATTGTTGATATTATGACTGTGTAAGTATTATTTAATGCTGAGCCAGATAGTATGCTCAGATTGTGATTCCTTTTCTGTCCCTGGGCTACCAGAAGAAAAATGTTGATAATATAGAGGATTAAGAGATTTTATTTATCAATTCTGACCATTGAATTAAAAAAAGAATTGGATATGACCAAAATCTAACTTTGAAATAAAAAAAAACTCTGAGTAGGACTTCCTGTTTTCCTTAGCTTCTTAAATTATCCTGTTTTCTTGTACTATATGCCCCTAACATAGCCTCCCCCTATACTCCAGCCCCCTACACCCCAACTCTTTAGCATACTACCTTTTGTACTGGCTCTCTATTTCTCTGTAGTTGTCTGTAACTCTGCCTCCATTTGGACTCTTTTAGGTTTCTTCTTGTAACTCCTTTTCACTTTACTCTTGAATTGGATCCATTCTGTTATACATCTTTTTTCTTTTCTTTTTTGTTTTTTGCATCTACTCAATTTGTTTGTTGTAGTACATCTTCAGGTAACTCCTTGAAAAAGAAGTAAGTATGAGAGGCAAACTTTCTGAATTCTATGTAAAAAAGTCTTCATTCTGTTCTCACAAATGATTGATAATTTGGCTTGGTACAATATTGTTAGTTACAAATAATTTTCTATTAGAACTCTGAAAGCATTGCTCTCTTGTCTTCTAGCATCTAGGGATGCTGATTAGAAGTCATATATCCGTCTGATTCACTGTCCTTTTAAGCTGATTTTTTCTTCATTCTGTCTGAAAGCTTTTAGAATTTGTTCTTTGTAGCTTCTACAAAGTCATAATGAGGTGTGTAGGTCATTTTTTGTTTTGTTTGGTTATTTGTTCTAGATACTCAGTTGCTCTGAGTCTGAATCAGATTATTTTTCTAATTCCAGGAAATTCTCTTCTGTCTTTAGTAATTTCCTCTTTTTTGCTTTTCAGTAGACAATTGTTTTCTGTCTTGAATTGATCTTCCTTTTCTTATCTTTTATATTTTGTGGTTCTCTTTGCTTTGTGTTCAGGGGACTTTTTTTCCCCCTTTAGTATTTTGACTGATTTTCTTGGGGGTAATCTATAAGTTTTGTTGTTTTCTTTTTCTTTTCCTACCATTTTTAAATTATGTTGTATTATCATCTTGAGTCTTAGAATGTGTAAATTAGATTTTTTAAAGATACCTGTGTCTCCTCGTGTCTGCATAATTTATCTCCTTTCTCCTCTGGTCAGTTTTTATGTTTGTTTTGTAATCATTCTTCTTTGATGCTCAGTTTTCCTTATGTGCCTGATAATTCTTGGTTGTCCATTCATGGTTAAGAAAGACAAGACTAGGTTCCTGGTCACCCTCCCTCCCCTGTTCCTTGGTCTGTTTTTCCTATTAGATTTTTTTTTCCTTTGAGTAGGAATTCTGGCCAGGGCACTTTGGGGGGTCAAGATAGTACAGAGTAGTATCTGTCTCTTTGCAGATTGTTTTAGGGTAAGAGAGAGGGAGCTAACGGCCAGGCTATTTATGGGCTCTTTAAATGCTGGATGAGTTGTGTTTACTCAGTGCCACACCTCCACTTAGCTTTCCCTAGATGGTCATTCACTTTCTTTTTTTTTTTATTTATTGCATTTTAGGTTTTGGGGTACATGTGAAGAACATGCAAGATTGTTGCATAGGTATACACATGGCAGTGTGATTTGCTGGCTTCCTCCCCATCACCTATATTTGGCATTTCTCCCCATGCTATCTCTCCCCAACTCCCACTTTCTTTAGGGAAAAGCTGACTTATCTTTTTGCCTGGAGGTAAAATGTCAGTTGTTTAGGTGTAGCTTGGAAATAGGGGATGGGAGATATAGCTGTCCCTTATAGTTACTCAGTTCTCCTATTTTTAACCCTGCTATTTATTTCCACCCTCGGCTGTACCATTTAATTTATAATCATGCTTTTCTGGGGGTCTTGTCAGGTGTATTGGTTCCCATCCTTTCCGTGTCACTCTTAAAGGGTATAATGAGGCTGTGGCTTTTTTCACTTGTTATTTCTGTCAATCTCACGTATACTTTCATCTCTCAGAAATTTGTAGGATTTTCTCTCTAGCCTCAATTTAAATTTCTTTGCTCTTATGGTTTTCATTCTTTAATGAATTATTTTTATTTCAGTGGAGTATCTGGAATAATGGGAGGGGGAGTTTATATTTAGTGCCCCGTTTTTTATTAGAAGTCTTCTTCAACTTCTTAAACAGATGAAACAGAAACTATTGAACTGTTTTTTTGTTAATGCATATTTATTCATAGAAATTATGGTGATCATGATACAGTATTAAAGTACACTCATGTCCCTTCACTATTGATTTGTGTAGGTGTTTGTGCCTTTATACCACTTGGTCCTAAAACTTGAACTCTGACTTTTTGCTTGCTTCATAGTTTTCCTGTTTCCCCTTTCGTTGTCCTCTACCCTAACTTGCACGTTATTATGATTATCTTGCCATTTCTTGTTTGCTACTTGGAAGTGGAATGAGACTGTTTAGAATTGTGTGTAAAATAGTGACTTTGCTCCAGAGAATGGCATTTAAGCTTTAAACACAAGACCCTTGTGACATTTTGATTATTTAGAAGTCTTTTGTTCTGTTTCTCAGTTGTACCTAGATGGGTGAGGTGTTAATCTTTTTCATTTACTTCTCTGCCTCACTCTGGTGATAGCTATTTTGGTTCAGTGGTTGATATTTTTTCCTCCATTACTTTTCCTTCTCTTTGTTCTGTTCTCTTCTACTGTGCTATCTTTGGTACTTTAAATGTGGAGCTTAGTTGTCCCGCAAGTTCACTGAAAGCCTTAATTTTCATTTGATCCTTTCATTTTCTGCTCATAAAAATTTCCTAGCATTGTTTTATTCTTTTTTATTGTTTTGTATTTTTTGTTTTTTTGGTTCCTAGCATTGTTTTAAACTTTTCTTTTACTTCTTTTCCCAGACTCCTTTTCATAATCTTCAGGCTCCATATTGATTGAGCTTAGAATAGTAGTTTAAATTAACCTACGTAAATAAATTTAAATGTATTCATCTCTTTTCTCTCTCTTCTGTGATATTTCTGCCTTGGCAGAATGCAAATCTTGTATAATTCTGCTCTTATTCTTGTTTAATCTTGTTCAGTTCTTCTCTCATAAGACTTAGAAGTTTTTCTCCCACAGCTATGGTTTTGACTATTGGAATGTGTGTCTTTTGTAGTTGGAGTTATAATTTTCCTGCAATCAGAGTTTTTACACTACAGATTTTAAAAATGCTGACTACTTTGAAGTTGAAAACCCTGTCAGAGAGGTTGTGACTTGGAAGGCCTGATTATATATTATAGAACTTATATAGTTCTATAGTAAATACTGTACTTGTTTGAAATTTAAAGTAGCTTAGAAAATATTTGGCTCTTTTACAGGTTTTCTTTTATTTGCTCAATGTCCAGGAAGTCAAAGTTTTAAATATTTTTTAATGTAGTGGACTGATTACTGACCATTTTATGACCTTTCTCTGTAATCTATGAATGTCTTGATTTTAGAATCAAGAGACTTTTAGAATCAAGCGGTTATATATCTCTTGCTTTACCTTTTGCAGGTATTCTGAGCATTTCCCCCTCTCAGATATCAGTTGTCATGATTAATTTCTTCTTTATTAAGTGAATCCTTTATTCCTTCTATTGTGTTTATAATTTTGATACTTTTTTCACTATACTTGAAATTTTAAATAGGATGCTTAGACATCAAGTTGTACACCTTAAATATGTACAATTTTTAATATGTTACTGATACCTTAATGCTCCTAGAAAATAGAATCTTCAGCATTATAGAGATAATATTTTGACTATTTAAAAATATTTGATTATTTGGGAAATTATGACTCTTATTATTTTCCCAAGAATTTATGATTAGGTTGTAGGAATTTAAAAAAAAATACCCTGTCATTACTGAGGGAAAATTTCTCTGTAAAAACAGATCCATGTAAGAGATTGATTGTTTAACATAAATTTAACATGCATTTTAACTAGCAAGATGTTGTTTATTTGGTTATTTTGGAGGAACTTCTTCATAATTCATTAATAGTAAATAGTAGTAATTAGTCTTTCCTTGACATTTTGATTATGCAGAAAACATAGTTGTTTCTTGCTATAAGCAAGAACCCAAAATCCATGCATACAACTCCCATAGTTGGCCCTGAGGAACCTGCGTGTTGTAAATGTCAGTCCTCCGCATATGTGGTTTTCACATCTTACGAATCCACTGTTTTCATTCCTTATTTGGCTGAAAAAATCCGTGTATAAGTGGACCCATGCAGTTCAAACTCCTGTTGTTCAAGGGTCAACTCTGTATGCTTTAAAAAATATTCACTAAGAATTTTTTCCTCATCATGTTGACCAGTCTTTTAGGAATAAGCTTTCAATATAAGAGTTATCTCCATAGTTTCTCATTTTTTGTTAGTTATTCTTAATTCACAAATTATGTTGGTTTTCAGAGTTCCTGTTTGAATTGGCACACAGAAGTGTAATTAAGTGTCTTGGTTACTTACATTGTAAATTAGAGATGATGACTCCTCTGGTTGTGGAAATTTATACTTAGAATTCAAAACCCGGAAGCATCTAGGCCAGAGGTCGGCACTCAGATACTCATTTTTGTTTCATGCCCAAGATAGAAAGCCATTCTTAGTCTGTATTGAAATATGAAGAAATTGCTTTTGGAATTGAATATCAGTAATAAAATTCCTTGAGACTGTCTTGAATTTACTTTAGATCTTGGATTTCAAGCTTTGATCCTAAATAATGAACCCTCAGCTTAAGTATGGGGATGATTTTTTTACTTGTAGAAAACTGGGTAAACCCTTCTGGCTTCTTATAACCAGATATCTTACTTAATACATGAGAAATTCATTAATTTTTTTCTAGTATCTTAATTTGGAACGGTGTTCATATTTTCTTGGAAAATAACCTTTTAAGAAAACAGTCAAAATTTGCATAGAGTCAGGGTAGTTTTAGCTATAACTTAAAATATCTAACTTTAAAAACAGACATTTAATACATAGGACTAAATTAATAATATATGGTTGCCAGTATCATATTTGCAAGCATTATCCTTAAAAGGCCTTGAGTTACTCTTTGAGACCCTTTGTCACAATGTGACCTAGCATTACAAACACTGACTGATTTAGAGAACAGATGCACTAGGAAAATAAACCTGCAAGAAGTTTTATCTTTCCTAGTAAGTGACTGTGTGACCTTGGCAAACAACTTAGTCTCTCTGGGTCTTAGTAAAATGCAGAAGCCTTTTAGGTTCTTTTGAGAGGTTAAAATTCCAATGTAATCCTTATAATAGCTCTGAAATAAGTAGATGGTATTCTGTTTTACAGATGGAATTAGTCCTGTTTTTTTTTAGACTCAGTGTTTAAGTAACATGTTCAGTCATGTAGCTACTAAGGAGCTAAGTGAGAAGTTGAACCTTGGCCTATTTCACTCTGTAGCTATATGTTCTTTTTAGTGTAACATACTGCCACCCAAGCCATGTTGTTTATATTAGACCACCAGATCTATCTTATCCTTAAAATGTGTTACATTTCTCAATCTGAAGTTTATAATAAATGTGCTTTCGCTTTGTAGCATCTGTCATTCAGGACAATCAGAAGTCAAGTATCAGGTATGTCTATGAGTTGTGCCAAAGTAGAAATATGACCAGTTTCAAAATTATTATACTAGAACTTATGTGTCTCTCTAAGAGACGGTCAGTGTGTTCAAAGTTACCTTAAGTTTATTTCAATAATATCACTATTGTTCAAGAAACACTTTTGGAATAATTCTTTTGACATTTCTTTAGCGTCTTTAACTTCATTCTTTTAGCCTACATTCTGTAGTGACAAATTACATCTTTTGAGAATGGATTTGGTATTTGGTATTTGGAAAAGGTGGCAAGTTTTTCTGAACCAAGTCTCACACATACAATTAAAGATCAAAATGAAGAATGTCAGTTTTAGTATAAATAAGCCGTGACCAAAGGGATGAAACCTATTCTTTTATCATTCATAAGGTAGCTAAGAAAGTGATTAGAAAGAGGAGTTCCGAAATTGTTTTGTGAAATGGCAACTTGAAGCTAGTCTCTGAAAGTGACTACTCTGAATGGAGATGACCTTTATTTGTATGTTAATTCTGCTATGCTAAAGTTATATTCTGAGTGTTACGCCTCTTCTGTTTCCCACTTGTTGGTGCTACCCTGATTTGGCACTGTGCTATAGAGAAAAGTGTTGGTGAATGAATTCTTCTTTGTATTTTAAAGACGATCAAAATCTTTACAACAATGTTTGCATAGATTTGAATGATAATTTAATTCTGGTTTATATTAATATTTATTATGTGATTTGTAGTTATCCCTGGCTAAGTTTAATTCTGGGCAGCTATCCTAGCAGAGTATACTCTTTGATGCAGACTTACATGTAAGTTGAACTTTTTGCAAATAATTATCTTAGCTTATTTAATTATTAGTTGTTTTAATAGTTATTACGTAATTTGTGGTTATCCATGGCTAGGTTTAATTCCAGGCAGCTGCTTCATTGGAGTGTACTCTTTGATGCAAGCTTATATCTAAGTTAAATATTTTTGCAGAAATTATCTTAGGCTGCATTGTATGTGACTGAATGGCTTTTGGATATCAGTGCTATACTCGGTGTGGATAATGAGCAATAACATATTTATATATCTTGTTTCCGAGGAGCTTGTGATAGGAATATTTCATTTTCTCTTTGGAAGGTATTATTTTTCTTGATTTAAACTCCCAGATGGTGGAGTTTAATGAAGTGCCCTTATTTGTAAAAATTAAAGGATACTGAAAAATGCCTCTAGCACCTTTTTAATAATGCTTTCCCCTTTGAGGTTCCAGAATAATTTAATGTTACAAGACCATTAATTCAATAGATTTGAGTGCAAGTCACTATGTAAGGGGCTGAAAATTCAGTAGGAGCTGGGCAGATGTGCTGTCTGACCTCTTTGAGCTTTTGTATGGGGAGTGGTAGAAAATAGACAGTAAACTCCTAATTGCACAATTCACTATGTCATCACCATTGTGGGAAGTGCTGAGAGGAAGAAATATAGGGCAATATAAGAATATGCTGACCTAGTGGGGGAGGGGGAGCTAAAGAAGGTGATGATCTGAGGGAGAAAAGAATATTTCTTGCAGAACATCTTGTTTAAAGATCTTGGAAGATCAAGGAACTTGGCCTTTGCTGGGAACTGAAAGAATCCATGGTGACTGGAGTGTTTTAAAAAATATGAGAAAGATAACCTTGTGGTACAGGAGGTAGGGACTGAATCATATGAGGCCTGAGAACCATGTTAAGGATTTTGATTTTTGTCTTAAAATCTCTTGAAAACTATTAGGGAATTTTAAACAAAGAAGTGAAATGGTAAGGTTTAGATTGATCTCTCTGGATGCTAAGTGAGCAGTGGTTTGGAGGGTGAGGAGGGTAGATGCTGGGAGACAGTTTAAAGTACCTATGGTTCATCCAAGGGGAGAATCCTGTAGGCAAGTGGTTCTAAAAGTGCATCACCTGGGAACTTATTAGAAATGCAGATCCTTGGACTCCACCCCAGACCCATATAATCTGACACTTTGGGGATGGGTCTTAGAAATCCGTTTTGGAACAAGCCCTTCAGATGATTGTGATGCATCCTAAAGTTTTTAAAACTTTCCTGTATGTCATTAGATACATGGTTTTTGAATACAAGAGAAAGTTCTAGGCTGGCGATATGGAGAGTACCTGCACTGAAGGTGGTAGTTGAGCGTGTGAGGAAGGGAAGCATCTCTACTAGAATGAAACCCTAGTAAAAGAGTCAAAGGATTGATTAAAGAAATAGAAGAACTAGAAGTTCAGGAGAGTCTTTAAAGGTAGGGAGTGGCAAAGTAAGCATTATGCTCTTTTTTTTTTTTTTTTGAGATGGTCTCGCCATGTCGCCCAGGCTGGAATGCAGTGGTGTGATCTTGGCTCACTGCAACCTCTGCCTCCTGGGTTCAAACAATTCTCCCTGCTTCAGCCTCCTGAGTAGCTGGGATTACAGATGTCTGCCGCCAAGCCTGGCTAATTTTTGTATTTTTATTAATAGAGACGGGGTTTCGCCATGTTGGCCAGGCTGGTCTCAAACTCCTGAGTCATTCAGGTGATTTGCTCGCCTTGGCCTCCCAAAGTGCTGGGATTACAGGTGTGAGCCTCTTCACTGGCCTATGCTATATTTTTAATGTGATAAAAACTGTTGAAGCAGTATGCATTTACATCTAAATAATTTTTATTTATTATTTAATTTTAATTTTAATTTTTTTTTAGACAGTTGCTCTGTGTCACTCCTGGCCTCATATGATACACCTGCCTCAGCCTCCTAAAGTGCTGGGATTACAGGTGTGAGCCACCACGCCTGGCCACATCTAAATAATTTTTAAATTACAAATATTTATTTATTACAAATACTTTCTATTACTGCTGTAGAATTACTATTATGGTATAAGGAATTGTGCCATCTTCTTGCGTTATGCGTATTAGAGAAGCTGGGGCACTAGGTATGGTAGCCATTGGTATGAATGAGACCAGGAGCTGTGCTCATTACTCTGAGATTATTTGCTATGCTGTGTTTTCTTTTCTATTACTATTATGTATGTAAAGGAAAAATATTTTTAAATGCATTTTATAATTTAGACTTTTACTTTTCTTAATGGCTCTAACTTGTAGGATAATTCTAACATGTTAAAGTTTTGTTGTTCTTAAGGGAAGACCACATTTGATGTGAAGACAAAGTAGTTTAAAGGTTAATCTTGATTACAAAATAATATATTTGGAGTTGTGTGCATGTGTGTATGTGAGAGAGACTTAAGCCATTTTGAGATAATTTTCTGGATGAAATGTGTTTGCTTATCTAAGTTTTTTTTTTTTTTAATTTTTATTTTACTTTTTTTTTTCCTGGAAAATTAAAGCAATTATTATTATTATTATTTTGTTTTATTAAGATGGAGTTTCACCATGATGGCCAGGCTGGTTTTGAACTCCTGACCTCAGGTGATCCACCCACCATGGCCTCTCAAAGTGCTAGGATTACAGGCCTGAGCCACCGCGCCCGGCCGCTATTATTTTTTTTTTAAAGAAAAAATATGGTTATTGTATCAATATGTGTTCAGTATAAAATCCAGCAGCTATAGAAACTCTTTAAGTTGGCTTCTGTTGCCACCACTTTATGTTTGCAATAGCCCACCTTGTTAGCAATTTGGTGTCATTCTTCTAGATTTCTCTGTACACACACACACACACACACACACACACACACGCACACACACACACACAGACACACACACACATGACTATATAATTTTTTAAAAAACAGAATCTAGGATTCTATTGTAATGCTGTTTTGCAGTTTTTCTACCAATCAATACATCTTAAATCCAAAAGTCAGATTCCTAATCATTCCTCCCATTGATTGTGTATTTTATTTTTAGAACGTTAGACTCAGACTCAAGAGACCTTGTTTCCGGTTTCTTGCCCTGTGATCCTGGATAAGTCACTTAACCACTCTGTGTTTCTTGATCTTGAAAATGTATGGTTATTGAGAGGTTGACTTGAAGTGTCTTGATAGCTCTAAAATGCAGTTAAGGAATGGCAGGATGTCAAAGGGCAGACATTTTCTAGAATTTTATATGAAAAGCAATGATCTCAGTCTAGCTGAGAACACTTAAGGGGTTAAGCTTTGTGAAGTTAAAAAAAACAATGGTGGAAGGAGGAAGCATGTTAGAAACAAGATTCAAAAAGATGATTTCTTATCATTTACTAGTATACCCAACAGGTGTGCCTGCTGCTTTTAAGATAACGGTGACTTCAAAAAAGAAGCTTCCTTGAAGCAGATTGTTTTCTGACTGAAAATTCAGACTACTTTTTTAGGGGATGTGGGTTGTGTATGGGTCTATGTTTGGTTGTAGCCATTGACTGTTCATGGGAAGTTAGACAAATGGGACTTAAGGCCTGCTCAGCATTCTTTGAGGGAGTATGCTATCTTCTTGCATAAGTGTCTTAGAAAAGCCAGAGAGAAAGGGGTAGTAGCCATTGGTATGACCAGGAACTGTGTTCTTCACTCTTTGGCTTTTTATTGTGAGATTATTTGCTAAGTAAAGTTTTCATGAAAAAACTTAGGAGGGAAAAGCAGTCTTTACTTGAAGAGTCTTTGGGTAATGGTGTTCATTTTTTGAATTAGCGTTGCTATATTATTAATATGTTGATTGAAAGGTGTTTGATTTAAAATGTTTCATAATCCTCACTTAAAAAATAATAATCTTTAGCTGTGTCACATTCCTAAAGTCTCCTTTCAACAACAACAACAAAAAACAAAAGTTAGTGGCAGGTCTTAACTAGTATTTTATTACTAATCTTATTATTCAGAACTTTTTTCCAATTCGTGTTTCTTAAAATAGGAATAAATACATATTTTTAGTGAGTATATAGTTAATGCTTTTTAAAAGTATTTAATAGCCTAAAATACTATCATGAAAAGGAAAAATATTCGTGATTCTGAACTATATAACACATCAAATATTTTATGTGTTTGTAAATATTATAGTGGACTACATTGATGTATAATATATGGGTAAAAAAAGAAATCGGTAAGTTTTTCTTTAGCCTCTATGTTCTCTACTCTGAGTCAAGGTCTCTAATTGGTATGGCCTTGATGTAGATGGAGCAGTCAAAACCTTGTTAATTAGCTGACTGTCACTACATAACATCTTTCTTAATAAAGAGACTTAAATTAATTTAATCCTATAGCTCTGTTGTCCTCAGCAATCTCCATTGCTGCTACTGTGTTTAAAGATCAGTATTATTGTCCTTTATTTTATTTTATATTTTTTAATTTAATTTAATTTAATTTAATTTTAGAGATGGAGTCTCGCTCTGTTGCCCAGGCTGGAGTGCAGTGGTGTGATCTTGGCTCCCTGCAACCTCCGACTCCCGGGTTCAAGTGATTCTCCTGCCTCAGCTGCCTGAGTAGCTTGGATTACAGGTGTGATCTTGGCTCACTGCAACCTCTGCCTCCCAGGTTCAAGTGATTCTCCTGCCTCAGCTTCCTGAGTAGCTGGAATTACAGGTGCCCGCCAGCACGCCCAGCTAATTTTTGTATTTTTAATAAAGAAGGGTTTCACCATGTTGGCCAGGTTGGTCTCAAACTCCTGACCTCAGGTGGTCTACCCGTCTCGGCGTCCCAAAGTGCTGGGATTGCAGGCCTGAACCACCGCACCCGGCCTATTGACCTTTAATATTTTATTTCTTGGCTGGGTGCGGTGGTTGACGCCTGTAATCCCAGCACTTTGGAAGGCCGAGGCGGGTGGATCACTTGAGGTCAGGAGTTCGAGACCAGCTTGGCCAACATGGTGAAACCCTGGCTCTATTAAAAAAACATGTATTTCTCATTGTGAATCTCTTTTTCTCATTTTATGTTTCTGTATATTTCTCTTATTCAGAGAACTAAATTTATAGACAAGTTATTACTACTTATCTTGGCTATCTCTTCCCAGAAATAAGACATTGAAAATAATCCTTTTCTGTTCTGTATATGAAATAATATTTTATGCAAAATCTTAATGAAGATTTAAGTTTACACATCATAACAGTGGTAACCCTGCATTCTTTAACTAAACATGTTTAAGTGTATAAATGTGAAAACAGTTTAAAGGCTGGGCGTGGTGGCGCGTTCCAGTAGTCCCAGCTACTCGGGAGGCTGAGGCAGGAGAATTGCTTGAACCCAGGAGGTGGAGGTTGCAATGAGCCAAGATTGTGCCACTGCACTCCAGCCTAGCGCCTGGTGATGAAGCGAGACTCTGTCTCAAAAAAAAAAAAAAAAACTATTTAAAATGATAAATGCCCAGGAATCGTGATCTTGGTCGTATTGTCTTTTGAAATACATTTTTCGTGTTCTGATACCTTTTAAGTAATATACTATGAAATAATTCTTGTTGTAGCGATTAGTTATTTGGGTAGATTTTCTTTTTCTTTTTCTTTCTTTTTTTTTTTAAGAGATGGGGTTTCACACTGTTGGCCAGGCTGGTCTTGAACTCCTGACCTCAGGTGATCCACCCACCTTGGCCTCCCAAAGTACTGGGATTACAGGCGTGAGCCACTGCAGATTTTTTTATGTCTTGTTTTCCAAATACCAATCATTTGTAGAAATCAGACTTTGCAAAATGTAAAGGCCTGCATAATTTCAGAAGCACAGAGACAGCTGCACAGCAAGTCCATATGTTGCTTAGGTATAATTATATCTTAATAATTATAATTATGTTTTTCTGTTGGGAAGAACTGTGGCTAACCTCCAAGAGACTGAAGCTGGTAATTGTAAGCATTCTCATTTTTTAAATACAAAGATAGGACTTTTTATTTTTCTCTGTTTTAAACAGTTGAATATATTTATCATGTATCATAGCATCCACTGGATGAAGTTACATTTCTGGGTTCTACTGTAACATTTAATAAATGTTTGCGTCAGATGGGAAGATTACCCTTTTTTTTTGATACTCCCATATATGGATTTGCTGCCACAGGTATGCTAATTTTGCCATCTCTTACATATGACTTGCTCCTTTCCCCCTCCGTTCTTCTGCACGTTACCATTCCCTCTACCTGTAGGTCTCTCCTGCCTTTCCACCCATTTCCTTTTCTCTTTTAAAAACTGGCATCTTAAGATAATTTCCTCTAGAAATTCTTTCAGAATTTATTTAAGTAGTATAGTGGTAATATTAACTAGCTCATCAATTTTTCACAGCTGTCCTGTGAGAGTTATTCCCATTTTACAGATGAAATTACATAAATCATCTCAGTTACACTCTTAGTTTTAGTTGTGCTAGATTTTTTTTTTTTTTTTTTTTTTTTGGTATTTTTGGTAGAGAGAATTTCACCGTGTTGGCCAGGCAGGTCTTGAACTCTTGACCTCAGGTGATCTGCCCACCTTGCCCTCCCAAAATGCTAGGATAGTTGTGGTAGATATTTTACTTTTTTTCCGATTTTAAACATTGTTACTTACGGTGTCATTCTGCCTTTCTCTCTTTATGTAGTCTTTCCTGCTTTGCATCTCTCACCCCACCAATATCACTTAAAAAAACAAAAACAAAAAAATCCCAAACTACTTTATTCAGGTATAATTTACATCTAAATAAAATGAACCCATTTTAAGTATATAGTTTGATGCATTTTGACAAATGTATACACCCACAGAACTTTCCATCAGTCTCCAAAATCCTCTTGTGCTCCTTGTACTTAATCTTTCCGTTTCCTACTCTATGTCAGACAATGACTGATTTGGGTTCTGTCACTGTGGATTGCTTTTATCTGTTCTAGGATTTCATATGAACGGAATCATAGTGTATGTGCTCTTGTCTGGTTTATTTTGCTCTGCATATTTTTGAGATTGTTCCTTTTTATTTTTGGTTAGTATTCCCACTGTATAGGAATGCTATTACAGTATGATAGTGAATATCCAGTTTGTTTATCCATTTACCTTTTGATAGCATTTGACTTGTTTCTAGTTTTTGGTTATTGTAAATGAAGCTACTATACATCCATGTACAGATTTTTGAGGGGACATGTTTCCATTTTGTTTGGTAAGTACTTAAGAGTAGCTATACCATTTTTGCATCTCACCAGCAATGTATGAGAGTTCCAGTTGCTCTGCTTCTCATCAACACTTATATTTTCAGTTAAAAATATTTAATTAACATTCTAGTGGTTGTGTAGTAGTATCTCATTGTGGTTTTTCATTTATATTTCACTGATGATCATGGTAGTAAGCATCTTTTCTTGGATGCTTATTTATTGTCTCTTATTTATATAAGGTTCTTTATATAGTAAGAATATGAGTTGTTATGTGTTGTGCATATTTTCTTGCAGTCTATCTCTTGTCTTTTTAAAATAAAACTTTTTAAAGAGGAGAATAATTTAATGTTTTGAAATTCAGCATATCAGTTTTTTTCTTTCATGGCTTGTATGTTTTGCATTTCTGAGATTTTTTTTGTCTATCCTAAAGTTGTAGGGTAGACAAATTTTTATTTTCCCATTTTTATTCTAGAATTTTTACAGTGTTGCCTTTTGTATTTAGATTTGTGATTCATTTTGAGTTAATTTTTGTTTAATGTAAAAGCCAGGCTGCTGTGGTTGTTTTTAATGAATATCCAGTTCTTTCTTACGGAAAGTATTTTCTTTTTCTCAGTGGATTTTCTTGGCACTTTTGTTGAAAATTAATTGACTATATGTTTATGGGTCCATTTCTAGATTCCTTATTCTGTTCCATTTATATATGTATGTATGGTATGCCAGTACCACCTTATTTTTGATTTTTATAAACTTTGAAGGTAGTGTAAATCTTCCAAATCAACATCATCTCGAAAATAGAAAAAAATCTTTGTATAGTTTACTCTCTTGATCTCATTGCTTGTGTATATGTGTTGCTGATTTTCATTTTTCATTTGTTTCTTTTTGGTAGTTTCTGCTTTCAAAGATGTTGCCACCACCAGGGACTTCCTGCTTGTTATTTCCAGTGAGATACTGTATATATTAAGGAAGAAGCAAAGTACTTTCAGCTAAGTCAGAAGGAGTTAGACAGCAATTGGTATTCTTCTTTAGCTCATTATTGGTAGTAAGCAACTCTAGATTTCAACAGTATAGGTATGTGATTTTTGAAAAGGTCAGTAAATTGGGGTTGCAACAACAGAAATGTGTACCAGAAGCCCAGTGTTTAAATACCAAGTCTGATACTTGAGAGGGAATGAAATAGTAACACTTTTCAATTTAAAATTGTGTTTCTTTTCTTTTCTCTCTCATTCTTTAACAGAAATATTCCTGTCCTTGCCTGAAGCAGTCTTTTGCAGGAACATTTGAGGTACTGTAATGGCAGTTGTCAAACTATAGTGTGTGCTAATTGGGAACAAGTTGAATTGAAGAAAAATGTTAGATAAAAATTGCATTTAATTTCGTGTCTAACTACATATAAATGGACATTAGAAAGATCTCAATAATGAGTACAGTTCTTGGTTTCAAAATAGCACTCAGATATTTTCCCTTTCTTCAACCACTTTAGTTTACCATAAAAGTATTAGGAGAAAAGGTAAAATGTAACACATATTCAATTATAATATTGATTATATATGAGTGTTTTATTTCATGTGTATTTTTGGTCTTTCCAATTAAATTGTATGCTTTCCTAGATAGGGATTTTATCTTCTGTTTATTTTGTCTCATTTCTCACATACTGGAAATGATGATGGATGTTGGTTATGCATTTGATTTAACTTGTTTTGGTGAATAATGTCCCAGGCTATAAGAGGAATATATGTGTATTTTTTTTTCTATTGAAGCTACATTTCTCCTTTAAAAGACATTTCTCAGCTTTGCACTCGACACAGCTTAGAATTTTGGAAAATCAGTAGGTAATGAGGTGGAGATGAGGTTAATAGTCTCATTTCTGAGTGCTTGAGTTTCCCCCCCCCCTTTAAGTTGTTGATATAGACTGTGGTCAAGTGTTTCTGGAGGGCTGGTCATCACTTGTTTGTGTCTACTCCTGTATTTGCTTCATAAAGACTTCAGTGGATTGTAAGATCAGTCAGACAAATGGAAATCTCAGTCAGCTGCACAAATAGATATTTTTAGAAATATTTCTCTTCTTAGCCCTAATCATATAGTTTACCACAAATCCTTCATTTGATAGTGAATAAGAAGAAATGAAGCGAGAGCTCCAGAGAAGGCACCTTGAGTAGCAGGATCCAAATGAAAATTGAAGAAGAGATTACATTCCTGAGTAAACATTTTTCTCCTTAAGATTGTCATCAAAGCCTGATCTTAAAAAAAAAAACAACTTGGTCTTGTGTATGGTTATAGGGATAGGTCTTACGTAATGAAGTTTAAAAACCTAGCAAGAAACACATAAATGAATACTATGCAATTGTATTTCTTTCTTATTATAGCATATATGGTGTTTTAAAATTTTCTAGGTCTGGCACTGATTTCACTTTTGTAAATTCATTTAAAAATATTTTGAAGTTAATTTTTATTTTATTTCCTTATTCAAAGGTAGACTATTGTGGTTACAAATGTCTGAAATAGTACTTGTATCAGTTTAGGGTTTTTCAGTTCAAGTAATAGAAAGCTTTGGCTAACTTAAATAATTTACTAGAATGATAAGCTCATTTTCTTAAAAGATGAAGAGTGGAGTTTTAGAAATAGTAGACATTTGAACAGCTTTAGGGATCTAGAGAGCAGAAAGCGATGGACAATCTTTATGGAGCCCCCATTAGGATAGTTTTTTTGTGATTGTATTTCAAATTCACATGGTCACCCTGCTCATGATTGACATTTCTCAGAGAGTGAGGCAGATACGGACTGATTGGCCTGGCTCGGTTTTTTGGTCCATTTTTTTTGTAGGAGAGGGTGGAGTACTAAGATTGCATATTGTTGGAGGAAGAATGTTCCTTTCCCAAAAGATCAAGGTGCATGTTATCAGAGGAAGGGGAAATGGGTCTGGACAGGTCAAAACAAAAATCTATTACTGCTATAGTTTCTAGATGGATAGAATGTTTTTTAAAATCTTATAATACAGTATTAACTATTTATTGGCTGAACCCAAGCCTTTCTGCCTTTATAGATTTGCCATGAACATAATACATGTAAGTATTCATTGTGTTCATTATGAATTAGTTTGTAGATTCATTATTATATGAAGGGAGATGATTTTTAGCAAATATAAAGTGAAGGAATCAAGTTTTGCTGTGTTGTTCGAGCAACATCAAATAGTTTTGCTTAAAATAGATAATTTATAGTGATTTTTTTCACTATAGTGTTTTCTGAAATATATGAAGTACTTTTCATTTTCTGATACCACCTAGTTTAATTGGGGTGAATATCAGACAAATTAGAATGTTATTTCAGCTTAAGGAGCATAGTTTTTTTTTCTCTTCTTAGAGTGTATAGTGCCTCAAATACAGTCCACAACAAAAATTTTTGTTTAGAAAAGAAATATTTTAAGGAACAGATTTATCAATTTCTGTGTTATCTTTTGGTCAGTTTTTTTAAATGCCTAGTACTCAATTACTATACCTTCAAAACTAAACAATTACTATACCTTCAAGACTACTGAATTTGATTTTAAGTTTTACCACATGGTCTACTAACTTAGTTATCCCTCCCCCAATCCACCCACGTTGAAGGCTTTCAATGGTTTCATGTTTGTATATACACAATACTCTTTCCATATTGTCACAATTTGATATGTCTTATTAATATTTTCCTCTCTCCTCACTCTCCATTTCTTAAAATCCATGTAGGTTTGCCAAAAAGCTTCCTGTAGAAATGTACAAGCAATTGGTCTGAAAGGACTAGTTTTTATATCCTATTCAGGTTAGGTAAACTAACTTGAATGATGGAGGGAATACTTTATCACCATTGAATTACTGCAAGTCAAATTTAGCTTGCTGATCTGCTTGGAAGCTAACTAAGAAAAGGAGAATGTTGTCACTTAAGTAACACAATTTCTTTGTCTTTGTGCTTGCTTTGTGATACTAATTGAGTGATAAAAGGTGATACGATGACATTAAAAAGCACTTCTCATGGTTTTATAAGGCAGTTTTCCCCTGCTGTTGCTCACTCTTCTCTCTCCTGCCACCATGTGAAGGTCCTTGCTTCCCCCTCTCCCTTTTGCCATGATTGTAAGTTACCTGAGGCCTCCCTAGCCGTGTGGAACTGTGAGTCAGTTAAACCTCTTCTCTTTATAAATTATCCCGTCTCCAGCAGTTCTTTATAGCAGTGTGAGAATGGACTAATACAATGGTACTATAAAATTTCATAAAAATAATAGTGTTGGCAATTTATCATGTGTATAGTTGGGTTCATTTATGTGGTTCATTGGTGAGAACCTATGTTGTTTCTGGAAGTGGAAGATCTACAGTTTAATACTCCTTTGTTAGTTATGTCTTCTGGGAAGTTAATGAAGCCTTCATGACTTTATTGCTTTATTGTACTATAAAATCTGCTTGCTTGATGATAAAGTTAGTTTGTTGTCTCTGCCAGCCCACAATTCTTGTGTTTAAGGAGTGCCTACTGTGGTAGGTGCTCTTCTAGATACTGGGAATACCTCATTGAACAAAACAAATTACTTATCATGGAGCACTTCTATTTGGTGATATATTATACTTTACTTATATTTGGGGATATAAACAAACAAATGTGTATGTCAGGTGTTAAGTGTCTTGGAAAAAAAAAGTAGTGGGTAAAAAGGTGAATAAAAGAATGGGAGGAGGCAAGTTGCTGTTTTGCTGTCCGTAGCTGGGATGGTTAGAGAAGATCTCTTAGATAAAATGGCATTTAAACAAAGAAACCTGAAAGAAGTGAGAGAATGAACCATAGGGAAGAGTATTTTACGCCAAGAACAGCAGGCACAAAAACCTTGTGGAGGCAGGGTGTGGTGGCTCACACCTGTAATCCTAGCACTTTGGAAGGCTGAGGAGGGAGGATTGCTTGAGGCCAGGAGTTCAAGACTAGCCTCAGCAACACAGTGAGACTTATCTACAAAAAAAAAAAAAAATTTAGCCAGGCATGGTGGCACGCGCCTATAGTTCTTACTACTTAGGAGGCTGAGCAAGGCTGAGGATTCCTTGTTCCCAAGAGATTGAGAATATAGTGAACTATGATCTTGCCACTGCACTCCTGCCTGGGCAACAGAATGAGACCCTGTATCTAAAAAGAAAAGAAAAAAAAATAAACGTGGAAATCTGTCTGACATGTTAAAGAAATACCATATCTTAGAGGCTCCTGTGGATGGTGCATGCAGATGAGCAATCAGCATGTTACTTCACTACTCAGAGCCTTAGTGTTTTCATTTTGTAAATGGGGTTATAGAGAAAAATTACTTGCTTTATAGGGTTTATGTGACGACTACATGATGTAATAATGTATTTAGAGTAACTAGTAATGTGTCTTCAGATATAAAATGGATCATGTTCCTGCCTTTCACAGGCTTTTAATTGGCTTCCTCTTTCACAGTGAATAAAATCCAGACTTTACTGTCCTAGAGCCTTATCTCAGACAGTTCTCCTCATTGCTTTCTATACTTTAGCCATGCTGGCCTTTGAATAATGAGCCTATTCGCATCTCCAGTCTTCTTCCCCCCACCAGCTTCTTTAGTTCTTCACAGAAAGGCTTTCAAAGATGTTTTCAGATATAGATCTGCTTTTTTAATAGAATGCCAAATGAATAGTGACTTAAAAATAAGAATTTTTTTTTTCTCTTTTGTAGTAGCAGGTAGGTAATCCAGAGCCAGGATGACACTGCTATTCTAAGGCAAGTACAAATTGTTAGTTACTTCATGGTTTAGGGGCTCAAACCGTTTCAGCTGGGTTTCTTAATCTGACATACCTTCTAAGCTTTTATTAAGTTTCTGCAAATCCACTCACTAACTGATTTGTTTTTGGAAAGGGATAGTAACAAGTGCCCAAGAAGGAAAAAATAGGAAGTATTCCAGTTTTAATTTCTTAAATTTCTTTTGCTGAAGCTTCAGCATTATCTTGTATTTTCCTTATAATATGCACCTTAATATCCTAGTTCCATTTCTGATTGTTAGTTTATGATGCTTTAAAAAATTGTTGTTCCTAGGCAGAAGCCCTTAGTATAAGAAGGAGCTTAGAATTCTTAACTTTTCTCACATTTGGATTTCATAATGATATTTTAGCTCTGGCATAGTTTAAAAAAAAAACAAGATTGAAATGAAGTAGTGACATAATAACTTCATACTGCTTTTTCAGAGGTAGACTACACTACCCCTGTTTTGGACTTTGGTCTTCTTAATTAATTCTGGCATAATGTTGTGTTAGAGCTTGAGAGGAAGTTGGGAGAAATGAAAAATGTGATGAAAAAAATTTTTTTTTTTTTTTAATAGGGTCCTCCCTCTGTTGCCCAGGCTGGAGTGCAGTGCCACCATCATGGCTCACCGCAACCTCTGCCTTCCAGGCTCAAGTGATCATCCCACCTCAGCCTTCCTTAGTAGCTGGGACCACAGGTGCCTGCCACCATGCCTGGCTAAATTTTTGTATTTTTTGGTAGAGATGAGGTTTTGCCATGTTTCCCAGTCTGGTCTTAAACTCCTGAGTTCAAGCTATCCACCCACCTTGGCCTTCCGAAGTGCTGGGAGTACAGGCATGAGCCACTGTGCCTGGCTGAAGTTGCTGTACTTTTCTCAGCTACTATGAGACCTTCCTTGGCTGGGATGGCTTGAAGACCAGCATATATCTATATCTATATCAATATCTATATCTATATTATCTATATCCATATCTTTATATCTGTTTCTACATTGTGTGTGTGTTATGTTGTATGTGTGTGTGTGATTCTATTACACTTTCTTGTCTTTTTCTGCATTCTATGTTGATGTGATAACTACTTTTTATTTTAGGATGTACCTTTTCTAACAGTACTCACTTGATTCATTTAATTCCTGAAGCTTTTTGGGTGATGATTAACTAGTGCAGAGGCATTTGGTAATTAAGACTGGACTTGATAAGGCATGATTTATATATAAAAAGATTGTTCAAATTATCTAAAAGCACATAGAAAAATTTTGCTAGTCACAGCTAACTCTAATTTACAAGAGTGAAGTTTCTTAGGAATGGCTTATGAAACATGATTTCCTCTTGTTATTAATAATAATATATATTAAAAGGTGAAATGCTACAGGGTGTTATATTTGGTAATAGTTAAGTAGACAGGGATAAACAGACAATTGGAAAACAACTCTCTATTGATCTCTTGCATTTCTGCATGTCTTACAAGTAAAGCACTGACTGCCTGTTACTCTAGACTGTCTTTTCAAGAATGTTTATACAGTGAGCAGCCTTGGAAGATAATGACAGTATTTTCCTCCTTAGGAAAAGAAAAGGCAGGCATTCTTGCTGTCCATTGTAAAATAATTGGGTTCCCTAAGCTCGGGACTCTTCTGTATTGCAACCAACTATTTTTTGTACGCATTTCCCTGGGCCTGTCTTGGTATGGATAAGATAATTAGGTAACTAGAAAAGAGAAGAAAGTAATTGGAACATGTAGGATTCTCCAGACTGATGGCTTTACAAGTGTTTTAAATTTTGCTTCACTTTTTTTTTTTTTTTTAATATTTTATTGCATTTTAGGTTTCGGGAATTTTGCTTCACTTTAAAGAACTACCCATAGAGCTTTCAGACCATGTATTATCGCTGTGGTTTAAGCAAGGAAGATATGTAATTCTAATTGGCAGATCTATATTCAGTGAAAAGGCTTTCCATCAAAAGATTGGAGATACATATGTATTTCAGTTGTAATAAAATATTTAAAATATTGTTTTGGTTTCCTACTTGAACTGATTTTTCTTTTGAAGGGCTGACTTTTTACTGATTAGGTATGATAAAAGTTTTAATTGAAGTTGAAAAACCTTAGAAAACTGTAATTAATGTACTTTATTGATTAGTTGTGATTATTTTAAGTTGCCTTATGTTGTTCCCCTGCCACCCCCCCTTCATTTATTACTCTAAAGACAGGTCCTAATATGGACCTTAAAGTCAAGGTGGTACCGTATAACTTACATTCTCTTGCATTGCATTTATTATGTCATCGATATTTAGACAGCAGGTAAAACTGCTGGGTGTTAGGTTGTAGAATATTAGAATTTTAAGGAGTCTCAATAATTGCCATTTTAGTCTCATAATTTTACTTATGAGGAAACTGAGGTCCAGAGATGTAAAGTAATCCACATTTTAAGCTCTGGACTTAAAATGAGATTTTACTGGTGGGGCATGGTGGCTCACACCTGTAATCCCAGCACTTTGGGAGGCCAAGATGGACGGATCACCTGAGGTCAGGAGTTTCAGACCAGCCTGGCCAAAATGACAAACCCTATCTCTACTAAAAGTACGAAAATTAGCTGGGCGTGGTGGTGTGTGCCTGTAATCCCAGCTACCCGGGAGGCTGAGGCAGGAGAATCGCTTGAACCTGGGAGGTGGAGGTTGCAGTGAACTGGGATTATACCACTACACTCCAGCCTGGGTGACAAAACAAGACTCCATCTCAAAAAAATAAAAATAAAAATAAAAAATTGTTAGTAGATCTCGAGTCTTGGTATGAATGAATTTTGATTTTTTTTTCCTTTTTTTTTTTTTTTTGACAAAAAGACTTCATAGTGGTATATACTTTGTATCAGGAAGTATATAATACCTGGTTGTTCTTATTTTGTTTTTAAAACAAAAGCAACACTTTTCAATTATTATACCCATTTTTTAGGATTTTGTGAAAATCAGTGATGATGTATGGAAAACATTTGGGAAGGGCCCTGCCATTACAAAAAAATGTAGTTGGTCTTACTACTCTTATTTGGTTGTCCAAATTAAATTTTTAGTTGTACTGTCAGTAGTTATAGGATGCTAAAAGGCCAGCAGAGTTGAAATTGCCACCTCCTAACAAATAACTTATAATCTTTTGAAGATTTAAATTAATCTGTACATAGTTTTTTCAGTAAAATTTTTATGCTTGCTATTACTGCTTTCATAGACAGTTTTAAATTTAGGGTTATGGTTTGGTGCTTGTGGACATTTTCATTCCTTATATCTTATTTATCTCCAATTTTATTTATCATGAGAACAGTCTGTTAACAATAAAGGATTTATTCACCTTAGTGCCATTTTTTTCTTTCTTCCGTTCTTTGTTGTATATGTATGTACTTTAAATGATTCTAATTTATAGTACTTAAATAGTGTGTTTTGTTTTCTAAAAAAGTTAATAAAATCTCTTTTCTGTATTGTTTTATAGTCATCATAGTCTTTTAAAGTGGAGTTATGCTTTTCCATTGAGAAGATTTGTCATATTCATAATTTGTTTTTTGAGTTAAATGAAGAGTTATATTGGCCTTTAAAAAATGCTATGTAAATGTTCTTTTTCTTGGAAGTGAGTACATGGATCTCCAAGTCTGGGCTTCTATAACAAAATACTATAGATTAGATGGCTTAAACAACAGAAATTTATTTTCTACAGTTCTGGGGGCTGGAAAGTCTAAGAGCAGGGTACCTGCATGGTCAGGTTCCACTGAGGGCCCTCTTCCTGGCTTGTGGACAGGTGTCACCTTGCCGATTACTCATATGGCGGAAACAGAGAGGGGGAAGCAAGCTTTCTTGTGTTTGTTCTCATAAGGGCACTAATCCCAGCCTGAGGGCTCCACCCTCATGACATGATTATCCCCCCAAGGCCCTATCTCCACATATTATCACATTGGGGATTAGGATTTCAACATGTGAATCTTAGAGAGGACACAAATATTGGAGAGGACATAAATATTCAAATCCATAGCAGTGAGGAATCGGCCTTTTAAAAAATACTTGTTGTTTAAGAGCCCTAAATTTTCCCTTTGACTCTGTGGATAGCTGCTGTATTTTCTGTGAACTTTACCCTTATTCATCTATTAGCCTTGGTTTCAGGGAAGAGAAATACTTTAGAAATGTGGAAAGAACAAAACAGTAAACTCCCCTTTCCCCTTTAAATTTTGTTTTTCTCTAAAATATATAAAAATAAGTTTATGGTTAATTTTTGAGCAGGTAATACAGGTTAACACAGTAGAAATAACAATTTCTTGCTAGAAACTCTAGATAGGAACGTGGCTGGGCATGGTAGCTCATGCCTGTAATCCTGTCACTTTGGGAGGCTGAGACGGGTGGATCACTCCCAGGAGTTCGAGACTAGCCTCGGAAACAGGGCGAGACCGTGTCTCTACAAAAAATAAAAAATTAGGCAGGCATGGTCCCAGCTACTTGGGAGGGTGAGGTGGAAGGATCATTTGAGCTCATTCACAGTGAGCTGAGATCACGCCACTGCACTCCAACCTGGATGACAGTGAGACCCTGCCTTTAAATAAATAAATAAGTTAAGATAGGAATCTACTATATTCTAGTACTTTAAATACTCTTGGCTTGGGATCTTGTCTGTCTATTATGTGTCTTAGTCCACTTTGTGTTGCTATAAAAGAATACCTGAGGCTGGATTTATAAAGAAAGAGGTTTGTTTAGCTCATTATTCTTCAGGCTGTACAAGAAGCATGGTATTGGCATCTGCTCAGCTTCTGGTGAGAGCTTTGGTGCCACATCAGAACATGACAGAGAAGCTTAAAGGGAAAGAAGGCACATGTGAAGAGGGACCAACCCACTTTCCTGGGAACTGATTTATTCCCTTGAGAACTCATCCCATCTTACTAGAATAAGAACTCACTACTGAGAGAATGACACCAAGATATTCATGACGAATGCTCCCCATGATCCTAATGCCTCCCGACGGCACCACCTCTCAACACCACCACACTTTTTCAAAATGAGGTTTAGGATTTGGTAGGGACAGACAAACCATATCTAAACCATACTACCATAGCACTTTTTTTCCCTTTCATTTTTTGGATTTTATTGAAGCACCTTTTTTTCTCTTTAAAAACTTTGAGTTCTAGAACTAGTTAATTCATGAGTTGTCCTTGTAGTCCAATATAGGAGTGACCTTCCACCTTATAACTTACTTGTATTCTCTGCTTGGAATGTGTTTCTTGCCATACTTTGTTTAGCTAACTGCCAATTAACCTTTAGGTCTCAACTTAAACATCACAAAGATTAACCTATTAGCAAGAAAGGTAGGTTCATTTATTCACAAATGAGATGAGATCATTATTTTTTAAGTGATTCGGTGTGAATAACCAGCACATCATAGAAGGGGATCACAGTGTTATAACTGATTTCATTCTAATGGCACCAGGCCAATTTGTTGTGTTTGCCACAGTTGATACGTCCTCAATCTGATCTCTAATTCTGTATTTCCAGACAGATAAAATATGCACTACTTTTTTTTCCCATCATTTTATTATGGTAAAATACATAAAATACATAAAATCATCTTAACCATTTTTCAGTGTAAAGTTCATTGGTATTATGTACATTTATATTTTACAAGCATCAATATCATCCATTTCCAGAATGCTTTTCGTCTTGCAGAATTGAAACTATATGCCCATTAAACAGTAACACTCCATTCTCTCCTCTCCTTCTCCCCTGGCGATCATCATTTTACTTTCTGTCTATAATTTTGACTACTGTAGGTACATCATAAAAGTAGAATCATAGAGTATTTGCCTTTTTGTGACTGGCTTATTTCACTTAGCATAATGCCCTCAATGTTCATTCATGTTATAACATATGTCAGAATTTCTTTCCTTTTAAAGACTGAACAATACTCCATTGTATTTATATAACACATTTTGCTTATGCATTCATTTGTTGATGGGTTGCTTCCACATTTTAGGTATTGTGAATAATTCTGTAAAATGAGTGTATAAGTATCCTTCAAGACTCTAATTTTGTTTTTTTTGTATACTTACCTTGAATTGTTGGATCATATAGTAATTCTGTTTTTTAATCTTTTGAGGAACCATCATACTGTTTTCCACAGTGGCTGTACCATTTTACATTTCCACCTGCAGTGCACACAGGTTCCAGTTTCTCCACATAGCATACATCACTTTTTAATACACTTATTGTGGTAGGGAGAAACATTAGTCTTGTTATTTACGCCCCTTTGTAGTCACAATATGTTTGCATAATCAAGAATTGAGTTTTGACTGTTGCGAAAACCCAAGGTATGTGTTTTGAACAGTTGAGAGTATTATTATTCACACAGTGCTGAATGATGAGTTAGTGGGTGTAAGAAAGATTTGGACCTTGCTGTTGGATTCTTAAAATACAAGCAGTGCTTTTAGGAAGAAAATGGCTGCATAACTAAGGTGATAGAAAGAAATACTTTGTTCTTTCTATCTGATACATTGTTCTTTTGAGTATTTTCTTGTTATAGAGCAGAGGAATGTTAAAATTTTATCTGCTCTAATTGCTTCTCTTCCACAGGTAGCGTGTCTAGGTAGAGAGCAGTGAGGCAAGAGAAAGAAAGAAAGGGTAACCAAATAGGAAGAGAGGAAGTCAAACTACCTTGGTTAACAAACAACTTGATTCTATATCTAGAAAACCCTGTAACCTTGGCCCAAAAGCGTCTTCAGCTGATAAACAACTTCAGCAAAGTTTAAGGATGCAAAATCAATATACAAATATCACTGGCATTTCTATACACCAAAAACAGCCAAGCCGAGAGCCACAACAGGAAGGCAGTGTCATTCATAATTGCCACAAAAAGAAAAAAAGATACCTAGGAATATAGCTAACTAGGGAGGTGAAAGATCTGTATAATGAGAATTATAAAACACTGCACAAAGAAATCAGAGAAGATGCAAACAAATGGAAAAACATCCCAGGGTCACAGATAATCAATATCATTGAAATGGCTTTACTGCCCAAAGCAATTTACAGATTTGTTGCTATTTTTATCAAACTACTACTGATAATCTTCAGAGAACTAGAAAAAAATTTTCAAAAATTCATATCAAACCAGAAAAGAACCCAACAGCCAAAGCTATACCAAGCAAAAAGAACAAAGCTGGAGGCATCACATTATTATCTGACTTCAAACTATGCTACAGGGTTACAGTAACAAAAACAGTATGGTATTGGTAGAAAAACAAACACATTAACCAGTGGAACAGAATAGAGAGCCCAGAAATAAGGCTACACAGCTACAACCATCTGGTCTTTGACAAAGCTGACAAAAACAAGCAATGGGAAAAATCTCTATTCAATAAACTGTGCTGGGATGTTCACAGTAGCAAAGATATGGAATCAACCTAAATGCCCATCAATGACAGATTGAAAAAAAATGTGGTGCATATACACCATGGAATATTATGCAGCCATAAAAAAGAACTAAATCACATCTTTTCTGGGAACACGGATGGAGCTGGAGGCTATCTTCCTTAGCAGGCTAACTCAGGAACAGAAAACCAGATACTGCATGTTCTCCCTTATAAGTGGGAGCTAAAGGATAAGAACTTGTGAACACAGAAGGAAACAACAGACACTAGGGTCTACTTGAGGGGGGAGGGTTATATGAGGTAGAGGAGCAGAAAATATAACTATAGGGAACTGAGCTTAATACCTGGGGGTTGTAATAATATGTACAATGAACCCCTGTGACATGTGTTTATCTATGTAACCTTCACATGTACTGGCAAACCTAAAATACAAATAAATTTAACCAGTAAAATGACACTGGGATAACTGGCTAGCCATATGCAGAAGACTGAAGCTGGACCCCTTGTACCATATATAAAAATGAACTTTGTGTGTGTGGTGTGTATGTATATATAAAATATGTATTTATATATTATATATTTTTATAGTATATATACATTTATGTACATATATTTATATTACATATATACATATATTTCTTATATTATGCACACACACATATATTTATTTTTTTTGAGATGGAGTTTTGCTCTTGTTGTCCAGGCTGGAGTACAATGGCGTGATCTTGGCTCACCATAACCTCTGCCTCCTGGGTTCAAGGGATTCTCCTGCCTCAGCCTCCCAAGTAGCTGGGATTACAGGCATGTACCACCACACCAGGCTAATTTTTGTATTTTTTAGTAGAGATGGGGTTTCTCCATGTTGGTCAGGCTGGTCTCAAACTCCTGACCTTAGGAGGTTTACCCGCCTCAGCCTCCCAAAGTGCTGGGATTACAGACATGAGCCACTGTACCTGGCCATAAATAATATTTGATGAATGTGTTTTGAGCCCTACAAAGGACATATAACTGACAATGAAGCAATAATAGGTATTCAGGTTTATAAACCATAAATTTTATGAATGGTTGGTCCAGAGATAATGGGAAATGAAATTTCTTTTGTACCTTGAGAATTTTGGTAGTAATGATTTCCTGTTTTTTATTGAACTTAGGTTAGTATTCTGATTTCCTTGGGGTAAAATGCTAATGATACAGTTTTGCCTGAACTCTACATAAGTAGTAGGTATTTATAAAACAACAGATCAAGAAAATCTTTAGTCCATTTCTCTCTGTGCATTTTATTAGTAACTTGTCGCTGGTTTGGATGATTGTTATATACATATGTATCTGTCTAAAACAGTACCTCTGTTTTAAGTTTTTAATATTAAGAGACTTGCCGGATTTGGAGATATAAAAAGTATTTGGACACTCTTCTGGTTCAGAATTTAAGTCATTTATTGGGCTTTAATGTGCGGTTAGGCAGTCATGAAATAAATGTAAACTAAATTATGATGAATTTGAAATATACACCTGTAAGGACAATAATATATATTTATTTAATGTCTCTGAAATAAAGTGGCTTTTTATACAGTGTTTTGGGAAGAGGCAGTGTTTTTGGATTGTCTACTTACCTTTGTGCTCCAGAGTAATCAAGATAAAGGGAGTTGTCTAGGTTTTTTTCTCTCCTTTTCCCTTTTATATTTTTAGATAACTTGCTATGCTTTTTCCTCTTCTCTCTGATAGTTGATATTATTAGTTTGTTTCTTCTGTCTTTCCCGTTGCATGTCTTCCCCATCCATCTTCCTAAAGTTGCACACAGTGGGATAACTTGCATGGCACCCTCCTAATCCACTTCCTTCTTGTCTGTCAGTGTCCAACTTTTTGTTTGCCTCCCAGTCTTCCATTATCATCATCATTATTTTTTCTATTTTTCTTACTATTATAGTAGTAGTATTAGAATGGAAGAAATATTAACATGATTCATAGGTGCCAAAATATTAGTATGCTCTAGGAAGCATATGTACTATACCATTTTGAAATAATTTTGATGAAAGCCATTTGGATAGACTGCTTTAATCAAGCAATTCACTTAGATTTTTCTTTCTTTTGAAGTACATATGAATAGGATGTTGGTTCTAGCTTGATATATGGAAACTGTCACATTTATATAATCTCTCATTATATTAGATTTTCTTTCAGGATTTAATCTACGTAGATACAGTCATGGGTCACTTAACAACAGGCACACATTTTGAGAAATATATCGTTAGGCAATTTTGTCATGTGAACATCATAGAATGTACTTACTAATACACAAACCTAGGTGGTATAGCCTACTACACACCTAGGCTATATGATACAGACCATGATATAGTCCTAGGCTACATACCTGTACAACTTGTTACTATACAGAATACTGTAGGTAATTGTAACACAATGGTATTTGTGTGTCTAAACATGACTAAGCATAGTGAAGGTACTGCTTTGCACTGTGAACTTGTTTTTGGAAAGGGGTCCTGATCCAGACCCCAAGCGCGGGTTTTTGGATCTCGTATGGGAAAGAATTTGAGATGAATTCATAAAGTGAAAGCAAGTTTATTAAGAAAGTAAAGGAATAAAGAATGGCTACTCCATAGGCAAAGCAGCAGCATGGGCTGCTCATCTGCTTATACTTATTGTTACTTTTTGATTATATGCTAAATGGGGTGGATTCTTGAGTTTTCTGGGAAAGGGGTGGGCAATTCCTGGAACTGATGGGTTCCTTCCCTTTTGGACCATATAGGGTAACTTGCTGATGTTGCCATGGCATTTGTAAGCTGTCAGACACTGGTGAGAGTGTCTTTAGTATGCTAACACATTGTACTATAATTAGCATATAATAAACAGGATGACCACAGGTTACTTTCATTGCCATCTTGGTTTTGGTGGGATTTGGCCAGCTTCTTTATCACAACCTGTTTTATCAGCAAGATCTTTCTGACCTGTATCTTTTGCAGACCTCCAATCTCATTTTGTGACTTAGAACGCCTCATCTCCTGTGAATGTAGCCCAGTAGGTCTCAGCCTTATTTTACCCAGTCCCTATTCCAGATGGAGTCACTTAATGCCTCTGACAATGTCACCATGGCTATGATGTCACTAGGCAATGGGAGATTTTCAGCTTCATAGTAATCTTAATGGGACCACTGTAATACATGTGGTCTGTTCTTGACTGTAAAGTCCTCATGCGGTGTGGCCGATGACTACTATAGTGTAGATTAGTTCAGACTAGCTAAACCAGGTTGTTCTTATTTACAATCTGATTTCTTTTTTTAGTCAAAATGAGTGAAATTAAGATAAGTGATTTGAATATAATGTTATCTTCCAGTACTATTCTTCTTAAAGGGGAGTGTATTCATGGCTCAGCATTTTTGCTTTTTTCTGAGATTGAGTCTCACTCTGTTGCCCAGGCTGGAGAGCAATGGTGTGATCTTGACTTACTGCAGCCCCTGGTTCCTGGGTTCAAGCGATTTCTCCTACCTCAGCCTCCTGAATAGCTGGGATTACAGGCACACACCACCATACTCAGCTAATTTTTTTTTGTATTTTTGGTAGAGACAGGGTTTCATTATCTTGGCCAGGCTGGTCTCAAACTCCTGACCTCAGGTGATCCACCTGCCTAGGTCTCCCAACTGCTGGGATTACAGGTGTGAGCCACTGTACCTGGCGCATTTTTGCTTTTGAGAATCCTTTTGTTGTTGTTGCTATATATGAGTTTAATAAAACAGAAGAACTTCTGGGGGGCATCCTGGGAGATAGGAAGCCACAAATTTCTCTTATACAACTTGTTGCCGTAAGAGACAACCATTATTCATTATTGAATAATTGAATGTTCAATATTCAGTCATTATCATAAGGCTGTTATGAGTAAACATGTTTAAAGCCATTAGCCTTACCTGGTAGGTGCTCCTTCCTTTTCTGGTGACTGAAATATCTATTTGTAAATCCCAAATAGAGAATAATTTTTATAAAAATTATTTTCTTTAGGCACTTTGTTAGGGTAAGTATAGACAGTGAGCCAGGAGTTCCCCAGCATCTAGAGTACTGATAACAAAAGGAACAAAAGAGAGAACATTGTCTTCTTACACACTTCTAATTCAACTGGTAATTAAGTTTAAATTAGGATGCGGGCCTGGCTTTAACTTGGCAGTTTTGAGAAATGAGTCATCAGGGTTGTCAAATGCCGTATTCTTTTACAAAAAAGTTATTTGACTTTTTAAAAATATACAAAAGCAATATACACTGTTTAAAATGCTTAAAACAGCAGAGATGACTACCTTTCTTCTCTCTAAGCCTATTCCTTAGCGCCTACTGCCATTAATTTTGCTTTTAATTACTGTTTAAACTTTTTAAAAAATGCTTCTCTATTCCCAGATTTATTATCATTTAAATGTTTTCGACTTTAACCTCTAAAGGATGAAGAGATTGGTGTGCTTATACTTTAAGCCCCAGCCACCTTCTCCTTTAAAAATTTTTTTGTTAACAGTGTTTCTTAATGCTGTTATCAAAGGTGAGGAATTTAGGGCATTTGTCATTAATTTTACCTCTCATCTTGCTTCCTTTTTGTTAGTGATTTTATAATTTTTATTTTGTGTTTTCTTTGTTTTTCATATAGAGTAATTCTCTTTTTGCATAGTTATATAGAGCAATCCTGAATGTTGAAAACAAAAAATCAGGATTTATTAATTCATTCATTTTATAAATATTGATTATTTAATATAGGAGTATCTCAGGGCTCTGATCTTGAGTTCTTTTCTATCTACAGAGAGTTCCAAAAAGATCTCATTCAATGTTACGGTTTTAAATTCCATCCATATGCTAACTCCTAGTTTACATTTTTTGGCCGGACCTCCCCCGCCTCAGCCTCATATCTGCATGTTTAGGTGCCTCCTAGATATCTGTATTCAGATGTCTAACTGGCATCTGAAAGTGAACAAGTTCAAGAGGAGCTTCTGATATCCATTCCTTTCTTCCCCAAGTCTTCCTACAATGTATTGCATACTTGCTAATGGCCCCTTCATTTTCTCAGTTGCTTCAGGCATAAACCCGATTAAGTCCCTGCCTCTCTTTTTTAAAAAATGTTCATCTTATATCTGATTGATCAATAAATTCTTTTGGCTTTATATTCAAGGTATAGAAAGAATTTAGCTCTATTCATCACATCTCCTACTACTCTTCTGGTGCAAGCCGTCATTCTCTGTTGCCTGCATTATAGAGATAGCCTTCTACTTTGTAGTAATCTCTTCTCAATTAGCAGCCCGAATGATACTACTGAAGTAAAATCCTATCATTTCTCAGATTTCCTTTCAGCAGTAGCTTCCCATCTCATTCAGAATAAAAAAATTAAAGTCCTTCTGTCCTATGAGGCTCTCTGTGATTTGCAACTTCGTTATCTTTCTGTTCTCTTTGCTCATTACCTTTCCCTATTCCCCCTTGACACAGTAGTCTCTTTGCTATTCTTTAGATATGCCACGTGCTCCTGCCTCAGAGTCTTTGTGCTTGCTGATTCCTTTTCTACTTGAAAGGGTCTTCTGGTCATTTGGGCTGCTCACCTTCTCATGTTATTGCAATCTTGACTCAGAGTCATTTCAGTCATTCAGTGAAGCCTAAAGGCCTTTTCAGGCAATCTTATTTAAAATTTTACCTTGTTTTTGTGACACATCAGACAACTCCTCCCTTACTATTTTTCTTCTCAGCATTCATTATTATTTATTATAATACACAATATATTTTAATTGTTAAATTTAAAAAAATTATCAGGTCATGTTCATTGAGGAAAATAAATTACTACAGGTACTTACAGCAAAAAGAAAATAATAAGAGGAATTAGATGGTGATAAATTGATTGGAAAAGCTGGAGGCATGGATATGGATGGCTATTCCTAGCTTTCAAGTTAGTCACTGCTGCTGATCATTGTAGCTGCCTGTTGATACTAATATAGGTAGCTGGCAGTGGATTACTTGGTGATCACTGTAAAGCCTCTTGTCTGTCAAAACTTACTGCCATTGTAATTGCCCAGTGGGTTCTTCTTGCCCACTGCCCAGATGAAGCCAATCTATCAACACAAGGAAATTGCAAAAGAAAAAAAGTTTAATATACATAGAGCTGGTTAAATGAGATACTGGAGTTTTATTATTACTCAAACCAGCCTCCTCTATTGGAGGTTAGGATTTTTCAAGAACAGTTTGGCTGGCAAGGGCATAGGGAATAGGGAATGCCGTGATTGGTTGAGGAATGCAATCATGGGGTGTGGACAAATAGTCCTCACGTGCTGAATCCACTCCTGGTTGAGAGCCATGAAGGAGTCACTGATCCAGGTGAGGCCATTCAGTCATCAGAAATGCAAAAACCTGAAAAGACATCTCAAAAAGCCAATCTTAGGTTCTATGATAATAATGTTATTTACAGGAGTATTTGGGGAAGTTGCAAATCTTGTGACCTCTGGAACAATGGCTGGCAAAGGATTAACTGTGTCTGGATCTTATAAGAATTCAGGCTGCTCTCATACTCCTAACCTTGTTACCTTTCATTAGTTTTACAAAGGCAGTTTAGTTTTGGAAAGGGCTGTCATAATTTAAACCATATACTAAATTTCTCCCAAAGTTAGCTTGGCCCATGCCCAGGAATGACCAAGGGCAGTTTGGAGGCTAAAGGCAAGATGGAATTGGTTAGGTCAGATCTCTTTCATTGTCATAATTTTCTCACTGTTAAAATTTTTGCAAAGGCAGTTTCACCATCAGAAGATGAATGGTCTGGTTTCTGTCTCTCTTCCACCTTCCAAATACTGTGCAAATGCATTGCATTGGCTGAATGTAAGTCACATCTAGAATCCCCAAGGCAAAGACATTTGCAAAATGTAGTTTCTGTGCTTTTAGCTTCTATGATACAGAGGAGAGCGCAGAATGAATGATAAAACAAATTTATACCTATATTGATAAGATACGAATGTATACATATGTATTGGATTAGTCAGGGTTCTCTAGAAAAACAGTACCAACGGGATTTGGGGACACATGCACACGCACACATACACACAAAATGGGGGACTAGGAAGTATGAAATTTGCAGGGCAGGTCAACAGGCTGGAAACCCACAAAACTGCTGATGTTGCAGTCTTGAGTCTGAAGGCATTCTGGTGGCAGAATTTCTTTTTCTTTTGAGGACCTCAGTTTTTTTTTTTAAGCCTTTAAGCTGGTTGGATGAGATCCACCCACATATTGAGGGTAACCTGCTTTACTCAAAGGCTACTGATTTAAATATTAAGCACATCTAAAAAAAAGTCTTCATAGCAACATCTATACTGGTGTTTAACCAAACAACTGAGTCTCATAGCCTAGCCAAATTGATACAGTAAATGAACCATTATAATCTACCCCTTGTTACATTGGCACCCACCCATATCTCTTTAAAAACATACTTGTTATAAGCTGAATTGTATCCCCTTAAAATTCATAATGAAGTTTGAACTTCTAGCATCTCAGAATGTGACAGTATTTGGAGATAGGATCTTTAATAAGATAGTTAAGTTAAAATGAGGTCATTAGGGTGGGACTTAATTCAGTATGATTGGTGGGCCCTGATGCAGTATGACAGGTCTCCTTATAAGAAGAGGACATTTGGATACAGACATGTGCAGAGGGAAGACCATGTGAAATCTCTGGGAGAAAATGGCAATCTACAAGCTAAGGAGAAAGGCCTCTGAAGAAACTAAACCTGCTGAAATCTTCATCTTGGACGTCTAGCCTCCAGACCTATGAGGAGATAATGTTCTGTTGTTTAAGCCACCCAGTTTGTGGTCTTTTATTGTGGCAATCCTAGCAAATTAATACAATAGTTAATCTTCAAATAAAGACAATAACAAGATCATGCTTCCACCCAACAATGCAACTGTCTTGTGTAAAATATACCAGCTCTTTCCCCAGAAGAGAATGTAAAGTTCTTGAGTGATGTTCATTTTTCTTGTTTTTCGGTAAATTATTATAATGTAGAGTTAATACTTAAATACTATGAAGTAAAGTCAATATAATGTTATACGATAAAGGAATAAGAGGGAAGGAAACAAAGATATTTGATAAACATATGCATAAAATAATAAGAAATACTCCCAGAAATTATAATTTTTGTCTTTGTAACTGATCACGTAATTATAGCAGGTATTTATAACCACCGTCTTCCACTATCCCTTCTGTATTCTTTTACCCTCAGCAAGTACCTCAACTGGTCATGGTTTTTGACTTGGTAGGATGACCTGAAGTTTCTTTCCTGAAGAGTCTGGACAATTACTAGTCCTGTCTAGATTGGATTGTTATGAGTTTTTATTGATTTTAATCACAGAATGCTGGAGCTGGGTGGCCATTTCAGTGTTGGCAGGATCAAACTCCACTCACTTAGACTTGCTGTGTCCCCCCCCCTCGCAGGAGGGAGTATGCAGGTGATCAGGTGCAGGAGCCGTAATGAGTGCTTTTGGGTACCAGCAGGAGTGAACTCCATGCAGGCTCTGCGGCAGCATCCAGGTGGTGTGCCTGTGACTCCTGAAGCCCCAGAGGGCATATTACGGTGCTCTTTTATCTCTGCTGTCTGTGGACAGCTTAAGTGTTAACAACAATTCAGTGGGCCCTCTGCCTTTTTGCATGAGGTGGCTGCCTTCTGCTGATGAGGGCAAGGGGTCAGTGTGACAGTCTTTTGTATCTGCACTTGTGCTTCCGAGCTCTTGTCCAGTGTCCAGGAAAAATGAGGCCACATGAACAAATGGAAAGATGATAAATGTGGGGGACTTTATTGCTATGAATGTGGCTCTCAATTGGAAGGGGGAGCTAAAAAGGGGAAGGGGCAGGCTTTTCCCTGGAGCCCAGCCTTCTCCAACTAGATTCTTCTCTGAAGTTATGCCATCAGGCTGTCTCTCTGAAGTCAAACCTCTTCTCTCCAACGTCTAGCCGTAGTCCCCAATGTCTGGCAGCTTCTTCTCTCTTCAGGCTGAGTCAGGGGTCTTTATAGATACAAAATGGGTGGGGCAGGGCGGGGCCATGAGTGGTTTAGGAAAAGGCAACCTTGGAGCAGAAAAACAGGGATATAAGTTCTCATTTTGGTCTGTGGTTTCAAGTTTTTGGCTTAAGGGTGGAGCTTTTGCCAGGGACTCGTCCTTTCCTGCCTAGAATTTTCTGCCCCCTGTCTCTGTCAATATCAGCAGTGTTCATAGCGTCTTCACCAGGAGTAGATTCTGCCTTCAGAAAGCACTTTCTTTCTTCATCCATAAGAAGTAAGTCTTCATTCAAGTTTTGTCTTAAGATTGCAGCCATTCAGTTACATCTTCAGGTTCACTTCGAATTCTAGTTCTCTTGTTATTTTCACCACATCATTAGTGACTTCCTGCACTGAAGTCTTGAAGCCCACAAAGTCATCCATAAGGGTTGGAATCAACTTCCAAATTCCTGCTAATGTTCATATTTTGATGACCTCCTGTGAATCACAACTGTACCTAGTGACATTTAGAAAGCTGAATCTTTTCCATAAGGTTTTCAAACTTTGCCTAGATCCATCAGAGGAAACACTGTTTCTGGCAGCTTATGGCCTTACTGTATGTATTTCTTAAGTAATAAGACTTGAAAGTTAAAATTGCTCCTTGATTCATGGGCTGCAGAATAGATATGTTAGCAGAGATGAAAATAACATTAATCTCTTTGTGTATCTCCATCAGAACTTTTGGGTGACAAAGTTTATTGTCAATGAGTGGTAATATTTTGAAAGGAATATTGTTTTCTAAGCAGTAGTCTCAACATTAAGCTTGAAATGTTTGTAAACCATGCTATAAACAGATGTGCTATCATCCAGGCTTTGTTGTTCTATTTATAGTGCACAGGCAGAGTAGATATAGCATAAGTTCTTAAGGGCGCTAGAATTTTTGGAATGGTAAATGAGCATTGGCTTCAAGTCACCAGCTGCATTAGCCCCTAACAAGAGTTGGTTTGCGCTTTGCAGCTTTGAAGCCTGGCATTGACTTCTCCTCTCTAGCTATGAAAGTCCTTAATGACCTCTTCTAATAGAAGGCTATTTCATCTGTATTGAAAATCTGTTGTTTAGTATAGCCATGTTCATTGATGATCTTAGCTAGATCTTTTGGATTACTTTTTATTTGAGACAGAGCCTTGCCCAATTGACCAGGCTGGAGTGCAGTGATACGATCTCAGCTCACTGCAACCTCTGTCTCCCCAGTTTCAAGCAGTTCTCCCAAGTAGCTGGGAATACAGGTGCGCACCACCATGCCCAGCTAATTTTTGTAGTTTTAGTAGAGATGGTGTTTCACCATGTTGGCCAGGATGGTCTTGATCTCTTGACCTCGTGATCTGCCAGCTTCGACCTCTCAAAGTCCTGGGATTACAGGCGTGAACCACCACGCCCGGTCCTTTCGGATAACTTACTGCAGTTTCTCTAAGTAGTACTTGGTACTTCACCTTGCATTTTGATGTCATAGAGATGGCTTCTTTCCTTAAACCTGATTAATCAACCTCTGCTGGCTTCAAACTTCTCCTGCAGCTTTCTCACCTCTCTTAGTCTATATAGAATTGAAGAGAGTTAGGGTCTTGCTGTATGATAAGGCTGATATTGTAGCCAGATCGCTCAAACTTCCTGTATATCAGCAATAAGGCTGTTTTGCTTTCTTATCATTTGTGTGTTCATTGGAATAGGACTTCTAATTTCCTCTAAGAACTTTTACTTTGCATTCACAATGTGACTGTTTGGTGTAAGAGGCCATGCTTCTTCCTTTTCAAGTGCCTTTCTCACTAAGCTTAATAATTTTTAGCTTTTGATTTAAAGTGAAATATGTGGCTCTTCCTTTTACTTGAGGACTTAGAGGCCATTATAATATTATTAATTGGACTAATTTCAATATTATTGTGTCCGGTGGAATAGAGACACCCCTGGAGAACGAGAAATGGGAGATTGGCAGGTGGGTGGAGCAGTCAAAACCACATACATTTATCAGTTAAGTTAGTTGTTTTATATGGCTGCAGTTTTGGCACCCCAAAATGATTACAATAGTAATGTCAAGGATTACTGATCACAGATTGCTGATACAGGTATTTTAATGAATGGGTCTGAATTATTTTAGAGTTACCAAACTATGACACAGAGACACAAAGTGAGCACATACTGTTGGAAAAATGGCACCGATAGACTTGATTTCTGCATGGTTGTCACCAACCTTCATTTTGTAAATGAAGGTTGTAAAAGAGGCAGTATCTCTGTGCAGTAAAGTGAAGCACTATAATAAAGCAAGGCATGCTTGTAGAAGAGTAACACATATTCATGGTAAAAATGGAAATACACAGAAGCACAAAGAGTATCTTACATATAATGTTCTATCACTCATGTTTCCCCCCTCATGTGGGAAACTGTATATATAGTTTAGTATATACAGATCTACTTCATTTTAAAAAATTGCTGCATGATATTTTATTGTATGTCTGTAATACAAGGAAGTTTCTAGTCATCAGCATTAAAGTTGTTTCTAGTTTTTTCCATCAAATTTATTACTTTATTGGATTTGTTTATATATTTCTGTGCATTTGTATATCTGTGGGAAAATTTCTAGTCTTGAAATTGCTGGATAAAAATATGTATATTTTTAATTGTCCTTCAAAAAATTGTCCTGATCTATATTCTCATAACAAAAGTACATGAGAATATCTGTTTTCCCACATTCTGTCCCATGTTGGATTTTAGCATACTTTTTAGTTTTTACCAATGTAATAAAGAAAAGCTAATTTATTTCATTAGTTGTAAGTAGATTTATACATCCTTTCAAATTTTAGGCAATCTCATGTTTAGCCATGCTCTTACTATTTTCTTCATTTGAAATATTTTTTTCTTCTTTCATTTTTCTCTGAACCTTTACCATTCTTCAAGCCCATGTCAAAATTTGTTGTTTTTCATTATTGAATTTCCAAATAACCTCAGAATAAAATAATTTTTCCCTCCTAATAAACTCAGTGCTTTATTTCTACTTGTCACAATTTTATACCAGTCCTAATAAATATGATTTTTTTTATTCTAGGATTTGCAGATTTACAGGATGACTATACATTAATGGAAAGAGAAGCATAAACCTATCTTCGTTCATTATGGAGGGAGGTTTGGCAGACGGAGAACCTGATAGAACTTCGGTGAGTAGTTCAAATATGACATAGTCAGATTCTATCATCTATAACTGTGAAGTGTTTGGATGTAAACCAGGGTTTTGTTTTTAAAATATATTTCTAAAATAATGCTTTAATTCTTGAGAATTACAGATAGTTTAAATGATATGAAAATTACAGATACCTAGTTGGGCATGGTGGCTCACACCTGTAATCCTAGCACTTTGGGAGACTGAGGTGAGTGGATTGCCTGAGCTCAGGGGTTTGAGACCAGCCTGGGCAACATGGCAAAACCCTGTCTCTACTAAAAATACAAAAATTAGCTAGATGTGGTGGCACATGCCTGTATTCTCAGTTACTCAAGAGGCTGAGGCAGGAGACTTGCTTGAATTTGGGAGGTGGAGATTGCAGTGAGCCAAGATAGCACCTCTGCACTCTAGCCTGGGTGACAGAGTCAGACTCTGTCTCTAAAAAAAAAAAAAAAAAAAAGAAAAAATTACAGATAGTTTAAAGCTTGTTGGAGCACAACCCAGTTTTCTGATATTTCTGCTTCATCTCCTCCTTCTATTTTACCTATCCTTCCAGCCATACAGTGAAAGACATATTGATATAATTATTTGCTTTCTCCCCAAACCTCTTTGTCTTAAGTGAAATCAAGAGAATGTTAACATTTGAGGAAATTGAATGCCTCCAAATTTTCAAATCACATGAGCTATGAGTAATAGTGGCAATGAAACAGTTAAAATAATTAAGAGCAGTTGCCATATATATTCTTTTTATAAAAATATAAAGATTTAATAAACATTTCTGCCCTGTGGTCACAATTGAATTATATTCTGAAATTAAACAAGTAGTAGGTAGAAGGAAAAGTATACCTTACCCAATACATTTTTAAAAAATCACTAGTAGGGTGGACTAAATGACGATTTGCCATTTTTGGTCACTGTACAAAAAGACTTTCCTCCAGAATAATTTCATTTTCATTTCTCCTATTGCATTTCGAGTGACTCCATTATATATTGGTTTATAGACTCTTAGAAATGTTTCTGTTACCTAGAGTAAAGGTGCCCCCTTCAGTAAAATGTAGTCAGCTGGTAGCTTTATCATTAGTTAGGTGGTAGATTCTTTAACAAACTTACATTGTTGGAATAAGGAGAGGCCAACTTTTCTGTCTTTTGTATCACTATGGAATTGAGAGTCACTATTCCATTGAGGTGTTTGTAAATTTTAATTTAGTGAATGTCCTTTGTTCAGGCTCCAGTGTAGGAACAGTCTTAATGATTGATAGCAAAATGCAGTTTTGCTGACTTGTATTAACTTGGTCCCAGCCTTTCTTGGATTTCTGGTTCAGTCTTGTTACGGGTTCTTAAATGATCAAAAAAGTTAAACTTTAAAATAAGTTGTTAGTAGAGAATAAAATGGGTGTGGGAATAACTTGGCTTATGAAGAAGGCTGTTGTCATGTTGATTTAAATGGAAAATGGTTGGTAAGTTACTTTATTTTTACTATAATTTCAGAAGAAAAGTTAAGATTAAGCCTTGTCTGTAGAACTTAATGTTTATTTTACCATAAACCTTACCTTTAAAAACAAGACAAAACTAATGGACTGTCTTAGGTTTTTTCAACTCAAATACTTTTGGTCTTCTAGTGAAGTTAAAAATATCAGTAATAATAACTGCAGTTGCTGTTTTTAAGTGTATGTTTTGTTAGACTGTCCTCATAACAGCTATTAAAGGTAGATATTTCTTTATCTTCACTTTTATAGATAGAGAAATAGGCTCAGGTGGTTAATTATCTTCTTTAAGGCTTCACAGCTTAAGTGATAGAACTGAAATCTGTCTCTGAATACTTTACTACTAAGATGTTGACTATGTACCTATGTTTCTGAATAGAGTTTCTTAAAATTTGCTATCTTTCAAAGTATGTATACAAGTAAATGTTACTACATTTTATTACCAGACTCTTTGGGCTGAAGTAATAAAGTTTTAGTCATTTTCTATTCCAAATTTTGTTGATATTGAAAAGTTAAAAGTTGTTTAAAAAGTAGTGAGAGGCCAGGTATGGTGGCTCACACCTGTAATCCCAGCACTTTGGGAGGCCGAGGTGGGTGGATCACCTGAGGCCAGGAGTTTGAGGCAGCCTGGCCAACATGATGAAACCCTGTCTCTACTTAAAATACAAAAAATTAGCCAGGCATGGTGGTGGGTGCCTGTAATCCCAGCTACTGTGGAGGTTGAGGCAGGGGAATTGCTTGAACCTGAGGGGTGGAGGTTGCAGTGAGCTAAGATTGCACCACCAGCCTGGTTAACAAGAGCGAAACTCCATCTCAAAAAATAAAAAAGTCGTGAGACCAGTTTTTCTTTTCTTTTTCATTAGGTTTCTTCTGTGAAATATTGTAGCTAATTTTAGAGAGAATAATACCAGTAATTTCGGTGTGAACTACTGAAATTTTCTGTATTTGAAACTAACATTGAGGTCCACTTTTGAGTTAACTATAAAATATCACCTTTGAACTACTTGGCCTGTGCTGGTTACCGTTTAGGTCTGGGAGAAGTGGATAAGAACGTGGGCTCTGTAAGACACTTAGCTACATGTTAAAATCTGAGCTCTGTCACTTAGTTGTATGACCTGGGTAATAAATTCTTCAGGTTTTCAGTTTCCTTATAAATAGAGATAATTGTAATATCTACCTCTCAAAGTTATTTTCAATATTAAGTGAGAAAACATGTCTATAGAGTGCCTATTAGAAGGCTACACATATTGTAAATATCCATTAAATAAAAGCAAGTATTTTTTTTTTACTTTGCTACAATATTAACCATTAATACTGAAAAAGCAACTGTTTTTATTGTTAATATAACTATTAAGCCTTCTCTCCAAAAAGATAAATAATTAAAAGTCAGGAGAAGCCTGTGAAGATTGAATGGTTGCTCTAGACTGGAGTAGTTGGAGAAGCTTTCTTAGGAGAACATAAACTTTGAATTGCACATGAACGTAGGGATAATAGGATTGAAAAATGAGTAAGGAAAGCATGCCAGATGAGAGAATAACAGGAGACAAGGCTAAATAGGGAATTAATTGCCCAGTTTATTCAGGTTATAGTTAGTATAAAAAAATAAGATAGGATGGAAGGGAGTGAGTGATGTTTAGAGGAATGATGATTGATGTGCCAGATAGAGACCCAGTTTATGCAAGGCTTTGAGTGCTAGACCAGGGATTTTGAACTTGATTCTGCAAGTAATGGTTTTTATTGAGTATTTTTATGTAGATGAATCTGAAAGCAGGGTATAAAATTATTTGGAGGAGTGAATATTAAGAGACTACTACAAGGCCAGGCGCAGTGACTCATGCCTGTAATCTCAGCACTTTGGGAGGCTGAGGCAGATGGATCACCTGAGGTCAGGAGTTCAAAACCAGCCTGGCCAACATGATGAAACCCCATCTGTACTAAAAATACAAAAATTAGCTGGATGTGGTGGCAGGCGCCTGTAATCCCAGCTACCTGGGAGACTGAGGCATGAACCTGGGAGGTGGAGGTTGCAGTGAGCCAAGATCGTGCCATTGCACTCCAGCCTGCGCGATAAGAGTGAAACACTGTCTCAGAAAAAAAAAGAGGAGACTGTTACCGTGATCTTGGTGTGAGGTTGTGAAAAAAATATGACTTCATTATTCATTTGATTTCCTTCTTGCACATAATGCTTTTTTTTTTGAGATGGAGTCTGGCTCTGTTGCCCAGGCTGGAGTGCAGTGGAGTGCAGTGGTGCCATCTCGGCTCACTGCAACTTCCACCTCCCTGGTTCAAGCAATTCCCCTGCCTCAGCCTCCTGAGTAGCCAGGACATGCCACCACATCTGACTAATTTTTTTGTATTTTTAGTAGAGACGGGGTTTCACCATGTTGGCCAGACTGGTCTCGAACTCCTGACCTCGGGCAAGTGCTGGGATTACAGGCATGAGCTGCTGTGCCTGGCCAATACTAAATTTTTTAAAAACACATTTGCTCATTTGTTATTCTAGTTGCATATGGTTCTGTTGTTCTAGTAGTGCTGTTTGTCTTAGATGGCAGGTACTAAAAGGCATATATTAAGTCTGCCTGTCTATATGTGATGCTTGTATTGCCACAGAACGTGAGAATACGTTTTAATATGTCTTAAACTATCTTTTGAAAGTTTACAATTTTCACTCTAGAAATTGACTGCTAAAAATGCAGCAAACCACTACCATGGCACGTGTATACCTATGTAACAAACCTGCATGATCTGCACATGTACACCAGAACTTAAAGTCAAATAAATAAATAAATTAATTAATTAATTAAAGCTTTAAAACGTCAAATTTTTATGACTAGATTGAAGTAGGCTAAAGACGTGAAATATCCTTCTAGATTAAAAAAATTGAATATGTTCCTCACCTTAAGGATAGTCACTCTATTTTTTGAAGCGTTTCTGAATTATTATTTCTTTCATCTCTTGAAGCAAAGGAAACTGCTTCATAAGTTTTATTAGAGGGCAAAATCTTTTATTGTATTAAAAATTGATTTTATAAATGACTTTTTAGAAGAGAATAACAATTTAAAAAATATATATGAATGTTTGTTGTGTGTATAAATACTCTCAATTGAGAAAATCTTTAAGATTCTCATTCATGTTAGGTACCTTGAATCCAAAGACTTTCTGAAGTGGAAGGAACTGCAAAATTCATTTAGTAATTCAGTAATTCTTAGAATATAGTCAGTGAATGTCTTCCTGGAGAGCCTAGAGATGATCCAACTTCCTGTAACTGATTTTTACATACTAGGTGAGTTATTCATAATTTAGATTTGGCGATCATAAAATAAAATTGCTGTGTTATTAAAGTTTATTCAGAGCCTTAAATTATATTCTAAGAAGTCCAGCTATCTATAAAAATTGGCTACATTTTAGAACTTGTGCATTCGAATTAATGGAATTACACCACTTTTTGCTACAGCAAGTATTATTTTGAGTAGGTCACAGTGTTTAAATATTGCAGTTTTTCTTCTGTTATAAATATTATTTGATTAACTTCATCAGTATGATTATTGATTTAGTATATTATGTGGTGTTAGTGATAGTACATTTGTGGTGTTAGTGATAGCATCTTTGTAACAATAGTATTCACATTTTTTTTATTTTTAAATTTTTTGTAGAGACAGGGTCTTTCTCTGTTGCCCAGGCTGGACTGCAGTGGTGTGATCCTAGCTCACTGCAGCCTTGAATTCCTGGGCTTAAGTGATCCTCTCCCCTCAGCCTCCAGAGTAGCTTGGACTACAGGCAGCCCCACTGTGTCTGGCTAATTTCTAAAAAATTTTTTATAGGCACAGCGTCTTGCCATATGTCCCAGGCTGTAGCAACAGTAGTTTTTTATGTACAGCTTTCCAATAATTGGCCTCTAAGGCATTTGTGTATTCAAGTTCAATGATAAATTATCTATATGCCAATTACTAATCCTCTGAAAGTATTGTGCAGTGGCACTTCTTTAAATTTTACCATTGGTCATTGCTACTCGTATCCTATTGCTACTGTAACAAATTGACACACATTTAGTGGCTTAAAACAACACAAATTTATTTTCTTAGCAGTTCTGGAAATCAGAAATCTAAAAGCAAAGTATTAGCAGGGTTGTTTTCCTTCTGAAGACTCTGAGGGAAGAATCCATTTTCTTGCTTTTAATAGCATCTAGAGAGTGCATTCACTTTTTGGCTCATGGCCTCTTCCTTGTATCACTTCAACCATTGGCTTTTGTTATCACATCTCCTGCTACTTACTCATTTAGACCCTCTTGTCTCCTCTTTATAAGGACCCTTATGATTCCATTGAGTTCACTTACATAACCCACTCAGAAAATCTGATAATGCTCCATATCAAGATCCTTAACCTAGTCACATCTGCAAAGTCCCTTTTACTAAAGTAATATTCACAGCATCCAGGGATTAGGGGGCAGACATCTTTGGGAGGCCATTATTCTGCCCTCCAGAGCCAGTACTAACCTCTGGAGCAAACTTACCTATTGGAAGTAGGTCCTGTTGCCATCACCCAAAGTCTGTGGTCTGCCCAGGCATCTCACCTGAGGAGTTGTCAGCTAGATTGAAGTCCTAAATAATGAAAATTCTTAGGTTGCAGGGATCTCCTTATGTAAAGTTAAAATAACTGAAAATTTTAGTCACCAATTTATTACTTAAGTTTATTTTCCCATGTTAAAATAGTTTTGTCTAACCAATAGCTGCTTGCTAACTCTAACAGTTTGTATTAATCATACCTACAAAATTGTTAATGGAAGTTATTCTTAAACTGAAATGGAATAGTAGAATGTATCCCAGTGTATCCATTACTCATCTTTAACAATTATCAACTCGGGTTGATGTTGTTTCATCTATACTCTCACGTTCCTAACCCAGAGTTTTTGAACAAATCTGAGATCAATCATTTTATTCATAAATATTTACTGTTTGTATATATCTCTAAAATATAAAGACTTTTCTTTAAAACTCTGATCATAAATACATTATGATTCCTAAAATTAAATAACTCTTGAGTCAAATAATTATTCAGTGCTTATACTTCCCTGATTATCTCATATCCTTTTTATAGTAGGTTGTTGTGTTGGACTTGGTTGATAAGTCACAAGTCTTTTTGAATCTTTTAAATCTCTCCTACACCTGTTCTTAATTTTACCTTTCAATTTATTGAAGACACAATATAGTTTATTCTGTGGAGTTTTCTACAATATGGGTATTCCCCTCATGTTGATTGTTTAAGGTGTTCATCAGTCCCTTAAATTTCTTGCAAATTGGTTGTTAAAGGCTTGCACAGATTCAGGTTCAATTTTTTTTTTGACAATAATGATATTTACATGATATGTATAATTGTCAGGAGGCACATAATGTCTGATTGTCTCTCTTCGTGTGATAATAGCAACCACTGATGATCATTGTCTAGATCTGTTAGTTCAATAGGGGTATAAATTAGAATTCTAATTGGGTTAGAAAAGTGGAGCCTGGAAAGAATGGTTATTATGACTAATCTACCTTTTGAGCAAGCAAATCAATCAACATACATTTTTTTAATGCAATAAAAATTTATTTTTTATTTTAATTAAAAAAAAATTTTGTGTGTGCATGTACTGGGTATATATATTTATGGGGTATATGAGATGTTTTGATACAGGCATGTAATGCCTAATAATCACATCATGGAAGACGGGGTATCCGTCCCCTTAAACTTTTATCCTTTGTGTTACAATCCAATTATACCCTTTTAGTTATTTTAGAATGTACAGTCCAACAACCTTTTGTTAGGTATTTTGTCTTTTGCCACTTTATAGCTTTATTGAAACTTCTATTAAAGGGAGACATTTAGAAAATGTCAAAATAATTTGATAGGTATACTTTGTTTATATCTCCATTAATTTAACTTCTGAAAGTTTTGTTACTTTCAGAAGTAAAAAGTAAACTTTTTCTGAAAGTTTTGTTACTTTCAGTACTTAAATATTTGTAATTGTTTGAACTTCCCAAGTGGGAAAATATTGCTCAACATTTCCTATTGTGTAAGTACTAAAGATTTCATCTCATTGTATCTTTTTTTAAAAATTTAACTTATTAGGTGGTTATTCATGTTAGAGGCTTCAGTAATATAAAAATCATGCAGGTGTATGATTGGACTCTGTAGTAAATTTGGGGAGCCTAGTTAGAGAAAGTGTTAGCTTTGAAAAAGAAAGAGGAAATAACCAGTTGCATACAAAGTATAACAGCAGAATTCCCAGCCACATATTTTTTATGTTTCTGTTATTTCTGGAAATCTTCTTAAAGTGGGTTCCCAGGACTCTGAGACTCTCTACGACCCTTTCAGAGAATCTATGAGGTGTAAAAATTCTTTTTTTGTAATAGTACCATGGTACTTGATATTACTGGTCTTTTTCCCGTAAGTGCACAGTACAACTTTCCAGAGACCACATGAAATATGATGTCATTGCTCTGCTGGCTACTGGAGGGTGTGCTTGTGAATTCGTTTCAATTTTTTTTAGTTTAATTTTTTCTTTTTTTTTTTTTATATATATATATATTTTTTTTTTTTTAAAAAAGACAGGGTTTCACCATGTTGGTCAGGCTGGTCTTGAACTCCCGACCTCAGGTGATCTGCCCGCCTTGGCCTCCAAAGTGCTTGGATTACAGGCGTGAGCCACCACGCCCGGCTAGTTTAATTTTTTCTAAAAGGTAATTTTTAAAAATAAACTTTGTTTTAGAACAGTATTAGGTTTGCAGAAAAATTGTAAGATAATAGAGTTCCTACATATGTTGTACCCACCTTCCCCTATTAGGAACATCTTATTTTGGTGTGGTACATTGGATACAGTTGATGAACCCGTGTTGATACAACAGAAATCTATACTTGATTCAGATTTATTTAGTTTTATTATTTATTTATTTATTATTTATTATTAATTAATTAATTTAGTTTTGACATAATGTTCTTTTTCTGTTCCAGGATCCAACTCGGGATGCCACGTTACATTTAGTTGCTGTGTTTCCTTATGTTCCTCTTGGCTATGGCCGTGTGTCACTTTCTTTGTTTTGGATGAACCTTGACTGTTTTGAGGGGTACTGTTCAGTTATTTTGCATAGTATCCCTGAACTGGAATTTGTTTGATGTGTTTCTCATAATTAGACTAAGTTTAGTGGATTTTAAGAAGGAAGACCACAGCGATAAAGTACCGTTTTCATCACATCATACCATGGGTATATTCTGTCAGCATAACTCATTTTTGCTGTTGACCATGATCAGCTGGCTGAGGTAGTTAGTACATTTCCCATTAAAATTTTAATTCAGAAACTATTACTAGGTATAATCCACATATAAATAGCTCTTTGGAGTCCTCAACAGTTTCTAAGAGTATAAAGGAACCTCGAGACCCAAAAGTTTGAGAGTTGCTCATCTAATCCTTAAGCAGCTAACACTTTGAGAAAGAACAATTGACAGCTGCCTGATAGGACGAAAGGAACCTAGAAGATGAGGATTGGAGCTAGAAGGGGAGAAGGAAGAATTGACGGCCTTTGAGAATAGGGGAGTGATACCAAGATAAACTCTGGCTACTTTATAACTGTACTTTGCGCTGAGACAGGACCTCTACCTTTCAGTAGTTTTTGACTTTGTTTTCTTTTCTCATTTGACCATTTAACAGATATTTGTTGAATGTCTGCTTACTTTTCATTAGTTTTAATATTTTGTCTGATTCCTATCATCTGCAAATAATGTTTTCCCCCTTTTCCATTCCTTATGCAGCTGAGCATGTGGTTTTATGATTACACTTGGAGAGTCTTTTCTAGAAAAGTGTTCATTCTGTTTAGGTTTTCAAAATTATTTAAAATTTAATATTACTATTTAAATATTTTATGTCTTCCATTTGCATCTCTCATTTTGTGAATGTGGCATTTCTGTTTCATTCTTCCATCTTGCTTAACTTACATATTTTGCATCTTTTTTCCTCCTGGTGCCTTCTTCTTCAATTCCTTGATCATTATTCTAGCTCATTAATTTATTATTGGATCACATTCATTTTGCTGTTCAAGCCTACTATATTTTATTTCTCTATAATATTTTTATACCCAGTATTATCAGCTTTAAAAAAATTTGCTTTTTCATGCTTCAGTTTTATAATATCCTCCTTTATCTTTTCAAGCATGTTTATTAAGTTTTTGATGAATTTTGTTCACTGATTTTCTTTTGTTTGACCGAGATTGTTCAGTTTGTTGTCTTTCCCAGCACTTGGGCTCCTTAGAATATTATTTTTGTTTGTGAGCTTATATTCTCTTAATAATATTCTTCTGGGAATATTAACTGACTTGTCTGATACTGTCCTGCATAGAAAGCTAAGAGCCCAGGGACGAGCTTTTAACTATTTTGGTCAATCTAGAGAATATATGTCTTAGGGTAGAAAATCTTTTTTATTAAAATCATAGCTTCCCCAATCCTGATTTCCCCCTATCACTTACATATTCTGTTTTTTAGGGAACTTTTCTGTATCTCTATTCTGAGCATACTTCTTACCCATAAGCTGTCTCCTTAGTTGTGAATAGCCCATTTGAGAGAAAGCGCAGTGGAAGGTAGTAGTTGGTCTCTCTGCCTGCATTTGGTATGTGTGTACTGCAGCAGTACTGCATGTGTGTACATGCACAGTTTAAAAACAAAAATGCTTACTTAGGATTGTGTTTATTGCCTCTATTTGGAAGTAAATCATGTATTGTGCTCATAGTAAATACAGGGTGGTCAGTGATTAGAGAGAAAAGAGCATAGAAAGATGGCTGGCTTCCAACCCTTCCTCCTGTTCCCTTCCCCTGACCTTTCCTTTATCTGTGGTATTCCACTTTATCCATCTCCAGGTATGGGTTCAGGGGCTAGGGTGGGGTGCGGATGTGTTACTTCACTAGTAATTCAGTTATCACTTCCAAAAGCAATTGCCTTCTTCTTTATTGGCTTTGGATTCTCTGTGTATAGAGAGGCTGACAGTGGACTAGAGATTTAAAAGAACAGCAGAACTGTTGGACAGTTAATTCATATTAAGATCTTTGTCACATGTGATATGCCTACAGTTTAAAAATAAAATATAGAACTATTAAGGGACCACCTGAAAAAATAGACTGTCATTTACTCAGTGTAGACAGTGAAATCATTTAACAGAAGAATAGACAAAGCTATTTGTTTTGCTTAGCTAGACTTGGGGAGGAGAACTGGCTTTAAAGACTTCTTATTTCTTTCAGTATCCATAAATAATGTAACTGCTCAGCTTTTAAACATAAGAATTTTTATAAACATTGTCATTTGCTCTTTCTTTCAAGTTTTAAGACACGCCAGAGTTTCTCATAAGCAGGATATAATTAAAGCTTAGACACCCACAACTCCACATTTAACTCTTAAATAAAATGGTGTATGTTAAGAATCTTACATTTAAGAATAAAATAAAATAATAAATTTATGGGAGTCCCATAAAACCTCAGAAAGAAATGTGAAGAATTCAAATTTTAGCATGTTGGAGATATGTGAAGATAAAATATAGTTAAAAATCCAACCAAATCTCAACCTGTCTTTCTAGTGACAATAGAACAATAAAAGGACTTTTATCCACACCTCAGCTTAGTAGGTTTTCATTAACTGTGACTGCTTCCGAAGTCACTGTTTCAGAAGTCAACTTAAGTTTAATATGGTGAAAATAGCAGCAATGGAGCAAGAGCAAGCTTGGGGATTGGGCAATGAATTTATATAGATGTGTCTGTCTATGTACACACATACCTATACACATAAAATTTAATTTTGGGCTGGGTGCAGTGCCTCACGTCTGTAATCCCAGCACTTTGGGATGCTGAAGCAGGACTGCTTGAGCCTGGGAGTTCAAGACCAGCCTGCGCAACATAGTAAGACCTTGTTTCTACAAATAAAAAAAATTACCTGGTTGTGGTGGCATGCACTTGTGGTCCCAGCTGCTCAAGAGGCTGAAGTGGGAGGATCATCAGAGCCCTGGTGATTGAGGCTGCAGTGAGCCAAGATATGTCACTGCACCCCATACTTGGACGACAGAGTGAGACTCTGCCTCCCTCCAAAAAACCTTAATATTATTTTCATACATATACACACAAAATTAAATTTTAGGTATATATGTATGTGTGTACATAGACACACAAATGCATGTATATAAATGTATCCCCCCATCCCAAGCTTGCTTTTGCTCCATTGCTGCTGTTTTCACCATATTAAACTTAAGTTGACTTCTGAAGCAGTCACAAGTTAATGAAAACCTACTAAGTTGAGATATGGATAAAAATCCCTTCATTGTTCTATTGTCACTAGACAGACAAGTGGAGATTTGGTGGGACTTTCAATCAAAGTATTTTTTAAAATTTTACATATTTTTAATTTATTTTATTTAAACATTTATTGAGTTCAGCAAACTAACCTACCTTCATTAAGCACATTCTACGCATAGTGTATCCTCCTAGATTCATGCCTACACTGTGTTTAGAGCAGGTTTTATTTAGGTCTTATTGGTAAAACTGTTGGTTGCATTAGGGGAATTACTAGAAAATAAAGCGAATAGAAATGAATAATGACTAATGTTTATTTCTCCTATGTGCCAGCAGCTATTCAAAGTGCCCTGCCCATAAACTCATTTGATCTTAAAAATAACCCTATGAGATAGATAGAATTATGAGGATACAGAGCAAGGACAACATACCTAGTAAGTAGTAGAGCTGGGATACATTTTGGCTCCAGGGGCGAACCTTTAATCACTTTCCTATACTGCGTCTCTTTGAATCAGATTATACAGGGCCTTCAGTACTGTTTTACTATTTGGGATGTTTGTTGTTAACACAGTATCAGATTGTTGAAGATTTTGGAGCAGGGAACCAACCTGTTCAGAGTTGTGGTTTAGGAATATCACCATTACAAAATTGTGGAGTATTGGAGAGGCAACGAACTGAACTTTAGAGTTATATGGAGTGTTTTGAAAAACTGATGTACAGCTACATCCCTATTCAATTGAATTAGAATCTCAGAGAGTAAGTTATGTATATCAGTACCTTTTCAAGTTCCTTAGTTGATTTTGATGTGCAGCTAAGGTTGAAAACCATAGAAATAGAGGTAGTTAGTTCAGGGAACAAGTTAGCATGCTGTTGTGAAATCTAGATAAAAGGCAATTAAAACTTCTATGGTAGTGGTAGCAGAATAGAAAATATGTGAAAGGAATTAGAGTTGCAAATCAGCAGGACCTGGTGATTGATTGGATGTGTGATTTCAGGATGATAGTAAGTCCAATTTTATATATATTAAACATGTAGAATGTTAAAAATGATGTTAAGATGGTGGTGTCCTCTTTTACAGATACAGAAACTGAGATCAAGGGAAATTATATAGCTTTTCCCAAGCTATACAACAGGTAGACGATGGAGTCAGGGCTTGAACTCAGGCCTTTGCATATCAAGTTACATTTTCTTTCTATGAGTTTTAGGGCATTAATATGTTTAGCATTAATTCATACTGGAAAAGATAGCATTGCTATAGATGAGCATATATGATGCAGAGGGAATCAGAAGAGTCAGTTATTTTAGAGGAGTTGAAAAGTCAGTATCAGGAAAGTTTTTTTAGACAAGGTAATGCTTAACCTGAGTGTTGAAAGGAACTTAGGTGTTTGCCTGTGTGACATGGTAAAAGCCCCATAAAACTGCATACCTCAACCATACCTCGGCTTTCTGTTGAAACTGCTCTCTGTAACCCTAATGTGACAGGCAAGCAGTCCAAACCAACGCCATCTTGGCCCCTGCGACTTGTAATAAGTAATTAAGGTCTGTGATTTCCACCCTACCCAGACAATGTGTAAACAAATGCTTATCTTGACTTTTGTGAACCACTTAAGTAACAATCAGAATGTCAGAAGTCCCCTGGCCCTCGGAATGTCCAGAGCCCCTCACCCTCATCTCCTCCCAGGAGGTGATTTACAGAATCCACTAGCCCTCGGAATGTCTGAAGCCCCTCACCCCCACCCCCGCCCCTCACCCTCACCCCCAAGGTGGTTTTACGGGTATAAAATGTCTTGACACCCTCCTTTCGGGGCCACGGGTTGGAGAGACACAAGTCCTCCGTGGCCGCTGGCAATAAAGACCCTGCAATTTGGCATACTTTTGTCTTGGTGTTGTCTATGCTCGGGCCAGTACAACACCTGGTGAAGGTGAGAATGGCATTGTAGGCAAACTGAGTTGTGAGAGTAACAAACAACATGGTGTGTTTGAACAAGTGAAAATAATTTTGAGTTTGTCACATTTGTGAAGTGCAGGATTGATGGGCGTTTGGAGGAATGTATGACATAAGTTTGACAAAATTGTGAAGAGCCTTGAAGATGGGGTTAAATGTTTTTCTCTCCAGTTTTGGTAGGATGTGGGAGCCTACCAAGTGCAAAATCATTGAAGTGGTTTTTTAAGCTTTAGAGATCTAATCACATATACATTTTAGAAGGCTCTTTGTGATATCAGTATAGAAGATAAATTGCTTAGGTGTAAGAAATTCAGGTAGCAGGTAGTAGCAGTAACTGTGGACACGGAAAATAAAGGATAAATATGAAAGACTATGTAGAACTTTAGGACCTTGTCCTGGAATTAATATTAGGAGTGAAGGAGAATATAGGTGAGGAAAATAAAAGTGAAGGAGAAGTTTAGAGTGATGTCCAGGTTTCTGTGTTGTGTGATTTGGTGGGAGATACCATTCGTTAAGGGAGAAAATACAGGAAGAAGAGCAGGGGTAGGGAATGGGAAGATGAAGTGAGTTTTGGACATGTTGAGTTGGAGATGTGTATCCAAGTGGAGGTGTACAGAGGCTTGGTGTCCCATGCAGTTTCTCGTTTAATCCTTTCTGTAATACTGTAAGGTAGATGTTACTCTGTTTTTAAGAGGTGAAGAAACTGAGCCTCTGACAGGGTAATTTGCATAAGGTCAGTTAGCTAGACAGTCGGCGGCACTAAGATCTAAATGTAAATACTTGAATTCTCAAAAGTAGGGCGAACTTTTTTTATAAACTCATCTATATTACACCTAGACTTTTAAGCATTCTTTTAAAATTTTTATATTCATTACCTAATGGAATGTATACATTGAAAAATATGTGATACATGATCTATTTTATTTAATCCAAAGCTTTATTTTCCTGTAACTATTAATAATTTTGACTTTTCTATCTAGGCTGAATATTTTGACATTTGGGCACCATGTAGTTCCTGAGACATGAGGAACAGTTGCTAATTGCATTCTTACGTGTGGTAGATTTATGAGTCATGGGGGTTGACGTTTCCATGTTATTATTAGCAGTCTTGCCTGTGGCTTGATGCTATGGAGTGTAATGTACTAATTGAGTGATCTGTTAGAAATGGAATAGAAATCCGGAAGGAATGAAGGTATTTTTTATGCAGCTCTTATGTCTTAATTCAGATCTCAGTCATGATTTAATCTAGAATGTAGGCTTACGTATCTCTATATAAGAGTGCAAATAATTGGCCAAAATAAAATTTCAAGTAAGATAAGCTTTTACTTCAGATTGACAATTGAAATGAGTGAAACAGGTCATAAGATGAAACATCAAACACTGAAATGATTATGTATATGCCGTCTCATATAACCAGTTCTCATATCACCTGCCATGATTGTGATGTGATAATATGGTTTCGGTTGTGCAATTTCATAGCCTTTTCAGGCAACTCTGACTGGTTAGGCTAGATTTAGAGGAAAATGTTGATGAGGTCAAAGCCCAAGGTTATGGCTTTAAATCTTTTGGTGGGTAGTAAACTTCTGGTTTCCTAACCACAGAGTCCACCAGCAGTCTCACCAGATGCATGCCATTAGTTACAAGTGAAAATCACATTGGTTAATTTTGAGCTTCTCTTGTGTGTGAAACATTGGTAAAGGAGGTTGGATTAATCATGGCAAGAGATCGCCAGTGGGAGAAGAAACATAATTTATGTTTTATTACCAAAAACTGATAGTGAATCTGTATCAGTGTTGTTTTATTCAGGACAGAACTATTTAAGGAAAAGAATGGGGGGAATTCCTGTTGGAATTTGGGTTTATCAGATGGCCAAAGACTTTGCTAGGTATTAAGGTTATAATCAGTAAACCTTTTTTTTTTCCATTCTTGTATTTATTCATTCAGTATTTGTTGAGTGTCTATAATGGTGCCAGGCTCTGTTCTAGTTTTAAGGGATATAGCAGTTAACAAAATAGACAAAATTCCCACTCCAGTGGAGCTGACGTTTGAGTAGAGAAAGACAGAAAAATATGTAAATATGAACTGTGTTATGGGATGATTGCTGTGATGAAAAATAAAGCAGGGTAAAAGGATACAGAGTAACAGAAGAGGGGATGAGTGCTGTTCTTGGGACTATTGTGGAAGTATTCTGATGAAGTAGCTTTTGAGCAGAATCCTAAAGGAAGTTTTCTAAGCAGAAATAAGAACTAAGTGTAAAGCTTGTGTATCTATTGGACAGGCAGTGGTGGTTAGACTGTAAGCATTCGGGGTTGTGGGAAAGGCTGAAGGAAAGGTCTTTCCTCCTACCCAGTCAGTAAGATGGAAGTACAGGGTCAGTGTCGCTAGGAACACATGGAGCTCTGTGGGCTTTCCCCTGCAATCCGACCTGATAATAGAAGGATGCAATGACAAGACAGATGGAATATCTGTTTGTTATGCCTGCAGTGGGAAATCAGGAAATCCCTTACCAAGGATGTCATGCTGTATATAAGAATAATGAATTCACCTAGAGAATCACTGGAATGCCCTTGAGGGGCTGCAGCTCAGGAGAGGGTAAGGTAGGAAACTGATCTGGGGAGTTAGTGGTGAGTTGATCCCTTTAAAAAATCGAGTCAATGGAATCATATGGGGAAATCATGTTGAATGGAAACAAGAGATTCTAGGATGCAGAGGAGCCAAGTATAGAGAGGGAGGAGAAAGAGAAAATAGCTTGGAAACTAAGAAAGGGCAGAATTTTCAGAAAACGAGTGGTCAGCAGTGACAAATGTTAGAGGAGTGGTCAGTGTTAGGTTGGGCTAGGGAAAGGTAAGGTTGTGCTAGACCTGAGTTGTCTGATAGTGTAGCCACTTTCCACACGTGACTAATTTAAAGTTAACCTAATTAAATTAGAAGTTCTTCCTTAGTTTTACTAGACACATTTCAAGATTTCAATAGCTACATGTAGGTAGTAGCTACCCTGTTGGACGTTACAGATACACACTATTTCCATTGTTGTAGAAAGTTCTATTTGACAGCACTGTACTAGACCATTATAATAGTGGAGAAAAGTTAAATAACAATTGAGTTATGTATTTATATAGCAAGAGGCAATACTGTGAGATAACTAATTATGAATTATCAAAGAACTCAGATTAGAAAGTCAGGGCTGGAGAACAATAACTTCAGCTTGAACATAGGTAGCAGAATTGGCAATCTGAGCTTTCAAGGTAAGGAGTTTGTTCATTGTCTACAATGGTGCCAGGCTCTGTTCTACTTTTAAGAGATAGGGCAGTGAACAAAATAGACAAATTACCCACTCCAGTGGAGCTAACATTTGAGTAGAGAATGACAGAAAATACATATTAAAATTTCAAGCTATTGAGTAGGGAAGCAAAAAGAAAGTAGGGAGAAAATTGCAGATCACTTTAAGCAGCAAGCAGTTTTACTAAACAGAATTTTAGCTAAGTGAAGTTTGAGTTAAGTGGAGACATGAGACTTTCTTGTAGAAAATCATTATTTCTATGGGATGGATAATTAGGCTAAATTGTAAAATATTTTAACTATCAGTGTTTGGGGATTATTTTTGAAAGAATAGGGAGTGCCACCAGACGTTCTTGAGTGGAGGAGAAATGAGGCCAGAGTGACTGCCTAGAAAATTAAGTTGGCAAATAAATCACTTCTTTCTGGATCCTTTCTTAGTCTTTATAATTTGTTGTAATACTAAGTAATTCTGTCTTCTGTCTATATACTGATTTTCAAAACAAATTTATGTAGAATACTCATTCTATTCCATTAAGCCATTCCATTCTATTCCATTCCATTCTATTCCATTAGTAAACCATTATTAAGCCTCATAACAATTCCAGAGGCATTATTAAACCTCATAACAATTCCAGACATTTGTAAGGTTTAATAATTACAGATTTTTAAGGTTTAATAATAGGTGCATTTACAAAGGAGAAAACCTCACAGAAAGAAGTTAAGTGACATTGATGGGGTAGCTTGAAGAATGAGTAATGTTGGGTAGACTGGAGATAACTTATCTCAGTGTTGAATAAATTATAATACATACTGTCTTCTATGTATGGTGATCTTGGCAGTAGGGACTGTATTTTATCATGTTTTTGAATTCCAGTATGTAGCATAGTAAATGAATAAGTGGGCTGAGACTACATGCAGGGACATGGACTAAAGGGAGATGCAGAAGTTGACACATGAGGTGATGCAGGTCGGACATGGGGCCATTAATGGGAAGTGAAAAAAAGGACTGAATGTGAAATAGACACTGGAGGCAAAAAGAATCAGAATTTAATAGTTTAATCAGTTGTTGGGAGAAATGTCTCAGATGAATCAAGAGTTTATGCCTGAGTGTTTGAAAGAAAGATAGGCAAATAAGCGTGGAAGCTGGTTTCTGAAAGCTGAGTACTATCTCTGATATAAAGATATAAAGCCCTTCCTTTGTTGAAATTTTAGAACTAGAAGTTAATGCAGTAATGTCCAAACATCTAGGTAGAAATGTTTTGAAGTTTTGGAGATATGCTAGGGATGAAGAGCAAACTAGGAAGTTATCTGAATATAGGTAATAAATGAGCCTTGAAGCATCAATGGAACCTTCAGGAAAAGAGCAGACAGAGGAAGAACAACAAATAGTTGAGGCTGAGCCCTGGTAATGGCCATTCACTTATTGAATGGGAGGAAAAAGTTTGGAGGTAGGAAAATAGAAGGGAAGCCAGAGCCACGGGGTATTAGAAACCAAAAGAGGCTTACATGAAAACACTGTTAGGATTGAATATATAAAAGAAGGATATAAAGTGTGAAAAACTACCAGGCCACTACCAGAGAGGACACCACAGGTTGGGGAAATTAACTGTAATTTCCTGATGCCTCAAGATTAAAAAAATATTACTTAAAAAGGATTCAGTTTTCAATGTAGAAGTAATATTAAAACTTTTGAAAAATAACTATTACTTAAAAGATTATTGCACCACTTAATTCATTTGATAAATTCTGGGTGCTCTCCAGGTTTAATTCAAGTGTATGAGATTAAATCGCTCCCGAGAAAATGTGTTTTATTTTTAGATCTTGCCATATTCAGAAGTTGCTGAAGTTCAAGAGACAGTAATATATGGTGCTATGTGGAACATGTTAACATTGTTGTATCTTTTTAGGATTTCAAGTTGGATTCTTAAAATATGCTTCCCACTGTACTTAATCATAGATAATTATGTCATAATAAATAGCTAGTGTAGATTGAAAATATCAGTTAAAAACTGTTTATATATTTTCTAAAATGTAAATAAGTTCTTTTTTTGACTGTAAAAATAATGCATACTACTGTACCATACTTAAACAATAAAGAAAAATATAAGTAAAATCCTACAAGCTTCTTTACAACCTACTTTTAAAAGCCAATATATATAATGGATGTTTTTTAGTAGGTGGAAAAAGAAACTTTATGTTTTTTTTGAGACAGAGTCTCACTCATTCACCCAGGCTGGAGTACAGTGGTGCAGTCTCAGCTTATTGCAACCTCCACCTCCCAGGTTCAAGCAATTCTCCTCCCTCAGCCTCCCGAGAATCTGGGATTACAGGCGCACACCACCAAGCCTGGCTAATTTTATTTTTGGTAGAGATGATTGGCCAGGTTGGTCCCAAACTCCTGACCTCAAGTGATCCTCTTGCCTTGGCCTCCCAGAGTGTTGGGGTTACAGGTTTGAGCCACATACCTGGCTGGAAAAAGAAACTTTAATGACTATATGCTATTTCATTGTGTGAAGGTATTTTATTACCTTGTTTAAAACAAATTACTTCTTTAGATTACTGTAAATGGTGTTGTGGTGAATATCCATGGACACATCTTTTTGAACATTTTATATGATCCTCTTATTAATATTATTAGAAGGGGAATTGCTGGATCAAAAGTGCAATTAGGTTATTTTAAAATAACTGCTTGGCAGGCCAGATCATATTCTTTATCCAACAGGAATAAGCTGTAGTTCCCAGAAACATACTTCTTTAAAATCTCTCCCATGAAACTCAAGGGTAAAATGTGCACAAGTGTGTTTTGCAGATGATTACAGGAATATTAAACATTCAGCTAAGTGTAGAGTGATGACTCCTGTTCAAAGAACAAACAGTTCTCAGCTGCACTATATAGCTGTCTCTGAAGTTTCTTATTCTCAGGGCCTATGATAACACTAAATAGAGCACTCTTCGGATGTTTCGTATAATCCATCTGAATTGTTGTTTTTCGGAGCCAGCTGCAGCAGGATTGCTTCTGTAACAACTTGACCAACTTTACTGGGTGAAGAGGTGCCACTAGCTACATCAGTGCTTGATGAGCTCTTTGTCATGAGTCAGATGACTTAAATCAAGCCATGATGCATGTTGAGAGGGAAGTGCTGTGCCAAAGGGAATGGAATCAAAGCTGTAGATTGCATGGGATTTCTTCTGTATTATTAGGGTGACCTTCCATCGTGGTTTGAGACTGAGACGTTTCCCAGGATGAAGATGTTTATATAGCCTAAAGATTACGTGTTTAATGCTAATTATAGATGAGGTAGCAAATATTTAGACATATAGTAAAATCATGTTTTTTTGCATAGTGCTCTATTTCTGAAAATCAGCAAAGATTTGGGTAATGGCTATGAATATTTCATGCTTTTAAGTACTTTGATAGTATGATGTCTGAAATTTTAATTATTGATATACTTTTATATAACAAAATTAATGAGATAACTGTGTGGACATTGTCTATGGGATAATGGTAAACATAAGTTACTCTAAATAGAGTCAATTAGAGAAACTGTTTTTTTTTTAATTCTTTTGAGACAGGGTCGCACTATGTTGCTCAGGCTGGAGTGCAGTGGCTGTTCACAGGTGTGATCACGGATCATGGTACACTGAAGCCTTGAACTCCTTGGCTCAAGCAATCCTCCTGCCTCAGCCTCCCATATAGCTGGGGCTATAGGCACCCATGATGACCTTTTTCTTAATAAACTGAGAAGCTGTTTTTGGATTCTCTGAGATTCTAGCTGTATTTAAGTTCTTTAACAGAAACCAAGAAAAGTGCCTAGCTTTTTACTTTTTAAATATTGTGCAAGGTAATTGTGTAGAGTGTTTCCACATCAATTTTACATTGTTTTTATTTATGTGTAATACAACATGATACTGTACAAATTTGACCCAGGTCCTAAAAATGGTAAGAATAGGAAATTAGTGTGCAGTTTAGCCATGTGCAGAAGACTTCAGTGATGTATGTTACTTTGTAAATTTGATATGTAATCCTCAGTTACTTATGTCCTGTTTCCCATTGGTATCATTTACAAGCAACTCTGGAAGGATGATTTCAGTTGACTCTCAGTTTAGTGCTTTTGTATCCATATCCTTTTGAGGAAGGTTTCTGAAGCCATGCTTATTTTTCACTGTGTTCAGCTTTGCGTTTGCAGTGTTTGAGTGTGATGCTTAGTTGTGTTGTCCATTATAATATAGGTTTTTCTAGGGCCTGTTCTTTTATCCTGTGGCATTTTTCAATGTCTTGTGATTAAGCAATTCAGGTCATATAATATAACTCTCATACATATCATAATTCATATTTTTCTTAGCCTGAACCTTACTCTGTACAGGTTTATATCTCCAACTGCTTACTTGACATTTTCACTTGGATGCATGTCTGACATGCATTTCAAACCTAATTTGACCCAAACTGAGCTCCTTATATTTCCCTTGTAAACTAGCTGCTCTCACTGTCTTTTCTGTGTCAGATAATGGTAGTCCCATCCTTCTAGGTGTTCAGACCCCAACACCTGATGTCATTTTGTTTCTGCCTTTTTTCTTTTATCTCACATTTGGTCTATTTGGAAATCCTGTTTGCTGTATTTTCAAAATATATTGGAAACTCAACTACTTCTCATCACCTTCGCTGCTAACACTTTGGTCCACATAAGTACCAAGGGCAGGATGTTTGTCTGTTTTGTTTACTGCTGTGTCCCTTAGTGTCTAAATGATGTATGTCGGCAGTATTTTCTAAGTAAATATTTGTTAAATGGTTGAATGAATGACTGGAAAAAACAATGTTTGTTTTGATTATTGTTCAGTGCCTCAACTTGAAAAAAATAGGATTGATCCAATAGAATCAGATTTATATGACATGATCATGCTTGAGGATAATGTCGTGAGTAACTATGCCTGAGTGTTTTTGGAGCAAATATTCAGTAGTTGTTGTATCTGCTAGGGATTATTTTTTGGGAGTGAACAAGGAATACAGCTGTATAGCAGTTGACATAGTGCTGTTAACCGACAAAATATGAGAATATAACAGAGCTGTACAATGAGAGAGCTTATTAATCTTTCACTCTAAATAGAAGATGAACTATAAAATCTTCAAACATGACTGGCCTTGTGAAATTAAATACTGTCAGCTATGTATACATATGATTAGAACCACTGCTTTTCTTTAGGAAGTTACTGATAAATCTTGGGAAACTACATACTTACTCATATCAATTCAGGAAGATGATCTTAGAGGTTGTCTATGAAGCATTTGTAAAGTTTGCCACAGTTGTTTCTGTTAGCTTAACTTTATTCCAGTTTTCCAGTATTATGTTAGTTTATAACAACATAATTTTAGATAGTGCATAACAAACTATCTAAAAATTAAGTGGCATAAAGCAACAGGCATTTATTATCTCAGAATTTCCATGGATCAGAATCTAAGAGCAGCTTAGCTAGAGGTCTCTTAGTCTGTCATGTAGTTGCAGTCAAGATAGTGGGGATATTGAGCACTGATGCAGTCTCAACTGAAAGACTGACTAGGCGGGGCGTGGTGACTCACACCTGTAATCCCAGCACTTTGGGAGGTCAAGGCAGGCGGATCACGAGGTCAGGAGTTCGAGACCAGCCTGGCCAATATGGTGAAACCCCGTCTCTACTAAAAATACCAAAATTAGCCGGGCATGGTGGCATGCACCTGTAGTCCCAGCTACTCGGGAGGCTGAGGCAGAATAGCTTGAACTCAGAAGGTAGAGTTGCAGTGAGCCAAAATGGTGCCACTGCACTCCAGTCTGGGCAACAGGGGAGATTCTGTCTCAAAACAAACAAAAAAAAACTGACTGACTGAGGAGGTGGGAGATCTGCTTCCAAGTGCAGTTAATGGTTTTGGCTGATCTCACTAACACCATAGTTCTTTCACCTAGTGGCCTCTCTACAAGGCTGACATGTGAAGTGACAGTTGACTTTCCCCAGGGTAATCTATCTACAAGAGGCTGAGAGACTGCATGCAAGATGGAAGTCACAGTCTCTTTATAATCTCATCTCAGAAGAGACATCCCATCACTTTGACTGTATTCTGTTCATTAGAAGTGATTTAGGGCCTGGTGTGGTGGCTCACATCTGTAATCCCAGCCCTTTGGGAGGCTGAGGCTGGAGGATCGCTTGAGCCCAGGAGAATATAACTTTGTCAACTTTAGTTTGTAAATCTAGAAGAATGAGATTAAATGGGAAACTGCACAAACACCAATAGAGCAAATGCCTTCAAGGCATTAGAAGACCATTTCAAGTATTGTGAAAAGCCACCACTTAGGGAAGAATAGGTCCAAGATTTTCTTCAAGGAGGTGACAAAAGCCCAAAGCAAGCAGACAACTGCTAACTTGTTTTGTCACAGCCAATTAAGATCCTCAAGTATCTTTAAGACCAACAAATAATGTAATTCTTGGGAATTTTTTGTTTCTGTTATTGCATTTGTTTTGAGATGTTACTGTATTTGGTATTTAAAGTGAAGGAGAGCTGAGAACTCTGTTCCTACCAGAACCAAAGTACCTGTCTATAGGCAACATTTAGAGTAATTTATGTTAAAATAGTTACTAAACAAAAGGTCAGCAGCCTTTTTCCTGTTTCTTTTAGTTGATTGCAAGCTCTTCATTCAAGAGTTGGGTCTTCTGACTTCCCAAAGACCAGGAACTCCAAATATTATGCTTGATTTGTAGTGGGACCTAAGAAAATTTTGTCTGACTTAATAAAACTTCTTTCTAATGAATATTTCTCTCTTTTTTTGCTATTTGAGAAAAAATTTGTTCTACTTTGTTGATGTCTCTGTAGAAGCTTTTCACACAATGCTTGGCATGTAACAAACACTCAATAAATGTTCCTTACTCTTTTGTGGAAGAAACATACCAAATCTCTATGTAGTGTTAACTCGCTTTATGGCATGCAGAACTAATCTTTAATAGTGCATGGGTGTTATATATTTTTAAACCACCTTAAATTTAAGGAATGCATAACTTGCTGTCGCTTAAATTCCTACATATTTTTTACCATTACTAACTCTTATCATGAATTATAATTGAAAGTAATTTTTGACTTAATTTTAACAACGAAATACTTAGGTGATTCTGTTTTTCTCTTACCACCTTCATTTTCCAAAAACAAAACAAATATTTGATACTGCTTAATCCAAGATCTTTTTTCGTGTGTGGAAAGGAAGTTTCTTGTAAATTACTACGATTATTACTATTGATATGCATGTGCTTTCTACTTATAAACTAATGCTATTTTCCTTGTCCTTTTGTTTCACTGCTGTTTCCATCCTGATGCATTTTGCTTCTTCCTGATTTGGACTGTATTTGTTTGCTGCTCAATTACCCTGCATTAAAAGCTTCTTGGTGATAGCAAAGATGTCCTTGGGCCATCAAGTAAGTAGCTAAAGTTTGAACGGCTTGTTTGGGGACATGATAATATTTTGATGTGTAATTATTATGAAAGCCAAGTGGTGTTTCAATTTTGAATTATTAAGTCTTCTACTTTTCTTTCCAGGAATTGAGATACAAAGTAAAGAATATAAATGGTCATTTAGTACCCAGTGCCCATCTGTTCTCATTGTCCATCTGAAATTCACAGGCAGTGTTTGTATATTTATGTCTTGATTATCTAAAGATGCATTATTTACTTAGTTATCTAACTCATAATTTTGGACTCTTCATAATATTTCTTTCTACAGTTATTACAAGGCACAGATGTAGCACAAGGATTTCACTGCCATTTGAAAGGGAGAAACACTTTCGTCAGAATTTTTACATAATCGTTTGAGTATGAAAATTGTTTTATACTTGGGTGTTTTAGAAGTGAAACATGTTTTACCTTAGGGATTTAGAAGATATGTCCTTGAAAATTATATCCAAATTGGCCGGGTGTGGTGGCTCACGCCTGTAATCCAAGCACTTTGGAGGCCAAGGCGGGTGGATCACCTGAGGTCAGGAGTTCAAGACCAGCCTGACCAACATGGTGAAACCCTGTCTTAAAAAAAAAAAAAAAAAAGAAAAAAAGAAAATTATATCCAAGTCACCTCAACAGATTTTCCTGAGAGCTTTTTGGGGCAGGGAGTGGCAGACACTGTGCCAACTTCTGGAGATACATAATGAATAAAACATGATTCTTGCCCCTAAAAATTTTTATAGTCTAGCTAGGGAGTAAGAGGGGCAATTTTTATATTAAAAATCATAGAATTGCTGAGGTGAAAGGAACCTCAGGGATTATCTAATAAAGCATTAATTTTGTAGAGGAGAGCCTGAAGCTAGGATAGCACAAATATCCGAGAAGTTAGAATTGGTTACTAGTCCAGTGTGTCTTCCTTCTACTGTTATTCAAAAATAGAAGGAAACTGTTTGCTGCATTCAAGTATAACTAAACAGTTAAAATTTGACTGCATCATTAATGAGGCGAAGATTTTAATTTTATTGATTAGCAATATAGGAAATTATATTGATTTAGGAAGTTTTATTATTCTTAATTATCTGATTATTGCAAGTCAGTTTACTGTTCTGGGACTTATATTTCATTGATCTAGGAAAGGAACTGAATGAGATAGTGGTAAAGGAACTGAATGAGATAGTGGTAAAGGTTTCTTCTAATTATAAACATTTTTAGTCTAGATCAGTTGCTGTTTCTCTCTAACTGGTTGTAGTATATATATGTATTTCGTTTTCTAAAAAGAGAGGATTTAAAGTATATGTTAAATTCCTTTTTTTAATTCTTATTTTTTAGAGACAGAGGACTCACTCTGTCACTCAGACTGGAGTACAGTAGCATGATCATAACTCACTGCAACCTTGAACTTCTGGGCTCAAGGAATCTTCCTACCACCTGAGTAGCTACGACTCCAGGCTTGTGCCACCACACCCAATTAATTTTTAAAATTTTTTGTAAAGATGTGGTCTTGCTATGTTGCCCAGCCTATTCTTGAACTCTTGGTCTCAAGTGATCCTCTGTCTTTGTCTTCCGAAGTGCTGGGATTTACAGGTGTGAGTCACCGTGCCTAGCCCATTTTTCATTCTTAAATTCAATAATTCACAATATTTTATAAATACTATTTGTTATACAATCATCATTAGGAGTGGAAATCTTTAAAAAAACACAAATCTCAAAATGTTGTTTTTGGTTTTCTTGAGACAGGGAGTGCAGTGGCACAATCACAGCTCACTGCAGCCACAACCTCTCCCAGACTCAAGTTATCTTCCCACCTCACCCTCATGAGTAGCTGGTACTACAAGCATGTGCCACCACACCCAGCTAATTTTTTATTTTTATTTTTTGTAGAGACAGGAGTTTCCCTGTGTTGCCAAGATTGGTCTTAAAACTCTTGGACTCAAGTGATTCTCCTGTCTTGGCTTCCCCAAATGCTGACATTGCAGGCATGAACCACTGCACCACGCTTCAAAATATTTTTATGTTTTGTTATTCAACCTTGTGATACTTGGCATTATGATTTCAGTGGATTCTTCAGTTTCTTTAATTACCTTGTGTATTTAGACATTGACTCAGGTGAACTAAATGGCACTGCTGAGCTTCATAAATAGAATAGCGTTTTAAATATTAACTGAAGTATTTTATCTTAGGATCTGGGTTTTTATAAATGGAGATCTTTTTTACTTGGAATAGAATAAATTTACTTAAGGTTATATATTTCAAGCATATATAAATAAAAATAGACAACATAATATTAGAGATGACTTCAGAATGTACTCTCCCAAGTATTAAAAGGCTGGAGCTGTATAGTCATTTATTAGAGACCATATATCTTTTAAAGTGAAGTACAGTTGACTCTTGAACAAGACAACTTTAAACTACATGGGTCCACTTCTATGTGTATTTTTTAAAATAAATATATTAGAAATTTTTTCTGAGATTTGTGACAATTTAAAACTCACAGATGTACTGTGTAGCTTAGAAACAGAAAAAATAAATGTTTGGTATATCATGAATGCATAAAATATATGTAGGTACTAGTTTATTTTCTCACTACTATAAAATATACACATCTATTACAAAATAAAAATTCATCAAAACTTTCACACACACTGTACATGATGCTATTCCCAGTTGAGAAAAATGTCAGCAAACATAAAGATACAGTATTAAATCATAACTACATAACATTAACTAGTACATATACTACTGTAATGATTTTCTAGCCACTTCCTGTTACTACAATGAGCTCAGGTGTTGCGAGTATCTACTTAAAATGCTGTGTGACGCTAATCATCTCTGCATGAACAGTTCTTTGCTCCAGTAAATTGCATATTGTTTTAGAAAGTCATTTCTCACAGTTCTTACCTATTTTCGTCATGTTTCGTGCAGTATTCTAAACCTTGAATAACACTATGAGACCCATATGAAGTACCACTAGTGATGTTTCAAGTGCTCCCAAGAAGCAGACAAAGGTCATGACATTACAAGAAAAAGTTTAATTGCTTAATTTTTTTTCTTTTTTTGAGATGGAGTCTCGCTCTGTAGCCCAGGCTGGAGTGCAGTGGCACTATCTTGGCTCACTGCAACCTCCGCCTCTTGGGGTCCTGGTTCAAGCAATTCTCCTACCTCAGCCTCCCAAGTAGCTGGGTAGCTGGGATTACAGGCACGAGCCACCATGCCCAGCTAAGTTTTATATCTTTTAGTAAGAGATGGGGTTTCACCGTGTTGGCCAGTCTGGTCTTGAACTCCTGACCTTGTGATCTGCCTGCCTTGGCCTCCCAAAGTGCTAGGATTACAGGCATGAGCCACCGTACCCGGCCTAATTGCTTAATATTTAGCTGTAGATTGTGGTCTGCAGCTGTGGTTGCTGCTATTTCAAACTGATGATTCATCTTGTAAATAGATGGCATAAACATGGTGTCAGTAAATACAGTATAGTACTGTAATTGTATTTTTTCTTATGATTTTCTTAATAGAATTTTTTTTAACTTATATATACACTGTATTACATAATACAATATGTAATGCATATAACATACACAATATGTATTAATTTGACTCTTCTTGTTACGTATAGGGTTTCTGGTCAACAGTAAACAGTAGGCTATTAGTACTTAAGTTTTTGGAGAGTTGAAAGTTAAATGCACTTTTTTTTTTTTTTTTGAACACAGAGTCTTGCTCTGTCACCTAGTGCAGTGATGTGATCTTGGCTCACTGCAGCCTCTGTCTCCCAGGTTCAAGCAGTTCTCCTGCCTCAGCCTCCTGAGTGGCTGGGATTACAGGCATGTGCCACCATGCCCAGCTAATTTTTGTATTTTTAGTAGAGATGGGTTTCACCATGTTGGGCAGGCTGGTCTTGAACTCCTGACCTCACATGATATGCCCGCCTCCCAAAGTGCTGGGCCCCCAGAATGCTGGGCCTCTTGAAGTGCTGGGATTACAGGCGTGAGCCACTGCACCTAGTCCCTAAATGTACATTTTTGACTGCTTAAAGGTCAACTGTAATTTCATGGTACTTGATTAGAATCTGTACTATTGAGTGAAAAAAACTACATGCTGTATACTGACATTTAAATTATTGGAGTATTTAAGAAAAGGTATACCTTAGAAGAAAAGAGGCATAGGATTGATATCCAGATTATTGTTTATGACTTTAAAAAATTACTTCATCTTATTTTAACTTCCACCTAAACGCAGACTTTGAAACTTGTAAAATTCTTCAAATTTTATGTTGATGAATTCAGAAAGTAAAAATGTTAGTTTTGGATTCATGTTCTCAGAAGATGCAGCAGATATGTTAATTATATTTACTATTTCAGTGTGATTTCTACTAAAGATGAGTAATGTGAGTAGCAAAGCAGGTTACTTTACTTCTACTTGAAGTAGAAACAGCAGAGGGCACTGTAATGTTATCTTTGGTAGGTGAGTCAGTGAAACTGCACTGGAATCACAGAGTGATTCATTTGCCAAATATCTATTCAGTCATTTAGAGAGTATTTAGTGAGTATCGGTTATATGCCAAGGGATACAGAAGTAAAAGTCACTGTCCCTCTTAAACTTGTATTTGAATAGTCTACTATTGTATAACTGATATAGGACATCGTAGTGATTTTTATATTCCCCAGCCTCTTGTCTGTATAGTTGTTAATGCTTATGAATGGGGTGAAGGAAAACAAATAGACAGATGGGCTGTCTGAGTTTTTTTGGTAAAGAGGTGTCCTCTGTATATTGCTGTTTCCGCATGCTCTCTTACTTCTTGATTATCAAAATCATGGGTGAATAGAGCTAACTTTACACTTCAGACTGTTTTAAGATTATTCAAGACATAGACACCTATGTTTTACTGATAGAAGACTAAAACCTACATTAATTCTGATAGTGGGTCTAATGTATTTTAAATTAACATTAAATGTTCTGTCTGATACATACAAAAGAATATGTGTCATATGTAAATGGGAGCATAATTATACAATGAGCATTTACTGACCTATCATTCAGCTTAAGAACTAGAATCTTCTATGTATCTTAGGTCTTTCTATCTGCTACTTTTTTATCCCTGAACCTTCCCCAAGAGAGCATGACTAGATTGTATTTGTTTTTCTTTTTATTCTTTGCTTTTTAAAAAATACATTTTTATTCTTTAATTTTTTAGTCACATATATATTACTAGATTTTGCTTGGTTTTTAATTTTAAAAGAATGGCATCATGGTTTATATAATTTTCTAGGACTTGATTTTTGTAGTTAGCTTTTTTTTTTTTTTTTTTTTATTAAGAGACGTGTCTTGCTCTGTTGCCCACGGTGGAGCACATTGGTGTGATCACAGCTTACTGCAGCCTTGAACTCCTGGGTTCAAGTGTGCTCACACCTCAGCTTCCTTAGTAGGTGAGACTACAGATGCCTGCCATGCTGGGATTGCAGTGTGAGCTACCATGCCCAGCTAACTTTAAAAAAAGTGTTTTTTTTTTTGTTTTTTTTTTTTTTTGAGACAGGTCTTGCTATGTTGCCTAGGGTAGTCTTGAACTCCTGGCTTCAAGCAGTTCTCCTACCTCAGCCTCCTGAGTAGCTGGAATTATAGATGCAAGCCACTGTGCCTGGCTCTAGTTGACATTTTATTTTCAGTATTCAAATATGTTATTTATAGAACTAGATCATTCCTTTTTAGTGCTATATTTTCATTATATGCATATACCACAATTTGTTAAAATTCATTTTTTTTCAATTGATGTATATGCTGTTTTGGTTTTTGCTATTATGAACAGGGTTGCTGTGAACATTCTTATTCTTGTCTGTTGGTACATACCTGTAAGAGTTTTTCTAGATACCAAGAGTGGAATTGTTGGATCCACAGAGTATTCAATTTTATATAAGAAGCTCAAATTGTTTTCTTAATGCTTGTATCAACTTATACTCCACTGACAGTGGTTAAGGCATCTCGTTGATCCTATCCTCTTCAGTATTATCAGACATTAATTTTTGTTAATTTTACTGAGTATAAAGATTGATTTTTATCTGGATTTGTATTTGCCTCATTGCTAAAGAGGATGAACATCTTTTCATACATTCATTGCTTGTTTTCATTTTTCTTCTATGAATCACTGTTCAAGTCTTTGCCCTATTTTGCTATTATGTTGTTCTTTTTCTATTGATTTATAGAAGTTATTTTTTTAAAGAACATTCTAAATAATAACCTTTTGTTAATTATGGGTGTTGCAAATATCTTGTTTTGTGCCTTTTCAGTTTATGATAACTTTAAATAAATTTATAATTTTAATATTGAACTTACTGATTTTTTACTTTTTTGGTTAGTGCTTTTTTGTGTCTTTTTAAAGGAATCTCTGTCTCAAGTTTATGAAGATATTCTCTTATTCTAAAGGTTTTCAAGTTTTGCTTTTTATATTATGTCTGTAGTCTTCATAGAACTATTCTTTGTGTGTGGTAAGAAGTAGAGTTCTATCTACTTTTCCAATATTGATGACCAGTTGATAACCTCATATCATTAACTGAGTAATTTATTTTCCCTATTTCTATTGTATATCTGGGCTCCATATATATGTATATGTGTCTGTTTCTGAAAGCTATCTGCTATGCTCTTTAGCTCTTTAGCTCTGTCTGCATCAGTACCATACATTTAAAATTATTTTTTATAATTATCTTTAGGAATCAAATGAATCTTGGATTTAGTAACTGAAAGAGACACCATATACTTTATGATGTTTTATAAAAATTTAAAGTTGGTTGATTGATTTATTCAACAGAATTTTATTGAATTTCTTTAGTATGCTAGGAAGCAACACCTTCAATATTGCAGAAAGTTTACCAGGACCTGAGAATTTATGGGAAAATAAGGCAGACGGAATTTCCTTTCCTCATGGAATTTAATGTTTAATAGAGGAAGACAAGCATAAATAAACTATATCATTTCTGATAATGATAGGTGCTATAATGAAAATCATGTAAAGTGGTAGAGTAACTGTAAAGTGGTGGGTACTAACCCTAAAAAAAAATGCTAAATTGTGCTGTGTTAAAATTAAGAATATATCAAAAAGCATCATGAAGAAACCAAAGGGCTTTTCTGAAGAGATGACATTTGAGCCCAGACAACAAATGAGAGGAGCTAATAATGTGATGACCTGGGGGAAGGAGTATTCCAGGTAGAAGGAGCAAAAGATATAAAGCCCTGTGACTGGGGCAAGATGGCCTTTCTTGAGGAAATAACAAGATGATTGTGGCAGGAGCCAAGTGAGTGACAGGAGAGTGGTAGAGAATGAGGTTGGAACAAGAAGCAGGCCAGACTGTGTTGAATCTTCAGGTTATGGATTTTATTGTAAATGTAATGGGAAGCCAGTGAGGATATTTCTGCATACTAGAAATCTAATTTGTGATTTAAAAAGATCACTTGGTAAGAGAAAGAGAAAAATAAAAACACATCTAAGGGTTTGGCTTGAGAAAGTAGCAGGAGGGGAGTACTGATGGCACAAACTGAGACTGGGGGAGAGGCAGGTTTGGAGGATGAGCAGAATCAAAAATTACATTCTAGATAGATTTGAGATGCCTATAAATAATTAAGACGTGATTATAAAGCAGGTGGCAGTTGGGTATGTGAGTTTGAGTTTAGGGGGAGATAAAAAGTTGGAAGTCATCAGTCTATGGATTTTTTTAAATTGCCTTGGAAAAATGATTTTTTTATATTTTGGATGAAAATTGTAAGTGTTTTCATATTTTTACTTTGGAATCTAGGGAGCTGAAATAAAATTTTCAAAACTTTATTACAATAGAAAACATATTAAACTAATTTGATTTAAAAGATGTGATTATAAAAATGCAAATGTGAAATTATGAATGTCTGTTGAAAAATGGGATATGTTGAGATGGGATTTCACCATGTTGGCTAGGCTGGTCTCGAACTCCTGACCTCAGGTATTCCACCTGCACTGGCCTCCCAAAGTGCTGGTAAATCAGCCTTTCTTAAGATGAAACTCAAGTTTTTATAGGCTGAAATTACAGAAACATAAAATGAAAGAATGTGGAGATCCTCAGGTACTTTGAACTTGCAGTTTGCCCTGTTTCTTCATTGAGTGTTTCCTCTCTCTGAAACTGGGAATTACTCTCCTGTATTAGATTAGTAGGTTGGCCAAATGGGTGAGAAGCAACTTCAAAGCACTACTTAAATTGGTTATTGGGGCAGCAACCTTTAAGAGACAGACTCTGGGACCAAGTGGTTCTGAGTTAGAACTTGTCTCTATTACTTTCTGTTTAGCCTAGCCTCAGGCAAGGCAATCTCTGACCTTCAAGTTTCCCTCTCTCTAAAACAGTTATCATACTGATTTTCCACAAAAAATTAGAAATTAGAGTAGACATTCTGGTGAATGTCAAATATTATTTTATACTGCTAATAATTTGTAGTTTTTCTGATTACTAATGAGGCTGATATCTTTATATGTTTATTGACCATTTGTAATTTTTTTTGTGTGAAATGACTGTCTTTTGCTTATTGTTTTGTTGGTAAATATAGAGAGTAAATAGCCCAATGAAAGGCACACAGAAAACCTTAGGGTGCCTTTCATTATCAGCTAGATATATATTTTCGTTTTTATAATGTCTGTAATTTGTATATTTGACATTCTGGTGAATGTCAAATATTATTTTATACTGCTAATAATTTGTAGTTTTTCCGATTACTGATGAGGCTGATATCTTTATATGTTTATTGACCATTTGTAATTTTTTTTGTGTGAAATGACTGTCTTTTGCTTATTGTTTTGTTGGTAAATATAGAGAGTAAATAGCCCAATGAAAGGCACACAGAAAACCTTAGGGTGCCTTTCATTATCAGCTAGATATATATTTTCATTTTTATAATGTCTGTAATTTGTATATTTGACTCACACATACCTGTCAATTTTTCATGGATCAATAACAAACCAACATGAAAACAAGATGACTATGAGAATTTATTAAAGGGTTGAGTTGGTAAAATGAATATAACCACCAAGACCGTTTCAGTTTTGATCTTATTCCATGTTATTAGCTATACTATTATGTAAATCTATGACATTAGTACTAATTATTTTTCTCTTCATTCCTTGAGCTGTTGTAGCAAATAGTGACGAATCTCAACTTCTGACACCAGGAAAGATGAGTCAGCGCCAAGGAAAAGAAGCTTATTCAACGCCAACCAAAGATTTGCATCAGCCATCTCTTAGTCCAGCAAGTCCTCATAGCCAGGGTAGGAAGTTGTGGTTTTCATGTTTTGTTTTGTTTTTGTTTTTGGAGGGGAGAGGGGGAGAATGACATTTTGGGACTATCTTATTATTTTTTTTTTTAACTATTTGGTTTTATAAGGGGTTTTGTTTGTTTTGTTTAGGTCATCTGTAATACTCTTGAAATGAGTACACTTTCTTTTAGACTTTTAATTTTTTTAGTATTCTCCAACATACTTCGTTAGTTGTATTATTCATCTAATTTGGTGATTCTCACACTTTTTGGTCTCATGGTTCCATTGTAGTCTTAAAAATTATTGAAGACTGTGCAATGCTTATGTTTATATGAGTTATATGTATTGATATTTATTATATTATAAATTAAAACTAGAAATTAAAATTTTTAATTCATTTAAAGTAATAAACCCATTACATGTTAATATAAGTAACATTTTTATTAAGAATTACAATATTTTCTCTCCCTCTACCCTCTAAAAATTTGATTGAGAAGGTTGGTATTGGTCTCTCCCAGGATTTCTCAACCTTGACACTGTTTCTCAACCTTGGCACTATTTTGGCCTGGACAATTCTTTGTTGTGGAGGGCTGTCCTATGCATTATATGATGTTTCGCAGTATCCCTGGCCCCTTCCCAATAGATGTCAATAGCACTTTCCCCAGTTGTGACAACCAGAAATGTTTCCAGATGTTGCCAAGTGTCCCTTGAGTGACAAAAATCATCCATGATTGAGAACTGGTTTTTGATAGTTTTCACAAATTGCTTTAATGTCTAGTACTGCATTTTTGTATCTGATGTGATGATCCAATTGAAGTATATGAATAAAATCTGGCCTCGTGCATGTATGTGTGTATATGTGTGTGTGTGTGGCTGAAAAAGGAGGATTACATTATTAGGTTTCGTACGTAATTATAGATATTCTTTGATAATATGCCAAAACTTGGCTAGTAGTAATTTTCTTAATGTTAATTGCAGTCTGGAATCTGAAATGCTATCAGTACCCTTTCCTTCATCTGTTAAAATTCACTGGTCTGTCTTGACTTTTGAATGTGTCTTTACTCATGCATGATTTTGTAACATCATGCAATAGACATTTGGAAAATACTTGTTGAGTGAATTATGCAGATCTTCCAAGTGTTGACACATTAAAAAAATACATTATAGAGAAGGGCTTTATGCACACTTCTCATTTTGTTGCACAGAATATTAATATCATGTGTACTAAAGGTTCAAGAGCAATAATTTTTACTTCTTCATCAAGGACATCTGTAAGTGAAACTGTCATTCTTCTGTGAGTGTGTGACTGAAGCATTCAGTGCCTACTACTCCAGTTTGGTGCCTCTGCCTTGATTTGTGCAAAGGTGCTAGCAGTTTTAACCAACATTGCTTTTGCTCCATCAATGAAAATGGCAACATAATGACAAAGTGTTATGAAACTAGTTTTCACCTTGTAGAACCTCTGGAAGGGTCTTTGGGTACTCCCAGAAATTCAACGGTCACACTTTCTAATTCATAGTTGATAAGTTTTGTATAATGGATTCTGCTCCTCAGCTGAAGTTTATTGAATCAAATGTACTCCTGTGGTACTACTCGTAGCTGTGGTGGAAGGACTTCTGTTTTTAAAACTGAGAAATGAAATCTGGTGTTTTGAAAGTTAATGTCTACTTAGGTTATTGAGTATTTTGAAAAATTAAATTTAGAGTTCTGTCATACTTTGAGTAATTAGGTTTGATGTTGTAACTTTATGAATTATCTTTTGAAAGTTCGCTTTAGTAACTTTTTAAATGAGTACTACCTTGTAGATAGTAAGTTACATGGTAATTTTCTACTTTATTTCAATAGAAGATGTTTTTCTAGTCATATATTAGATGGAAACACTTTCATATAGCATTGTAAGAACCATAAGAATTTTATGTAACAAGATCAAAATAATTATTATAACATATATTGCTTAGTTGTTGATTGTATTTTTGGAAAGTTAGCAATTTTGTTGCCAAAATGCTTTTTGGAAGACCTGGAAATACACACTCTGGTGTAAATAAGCTTCATCAAGATAAAATTCTGAAAGAATGCAATGGATCTGGTTTTTTCCACTGTGCACCAGAATTTTCACAATAATAGATATGGTTTCTCCGATTCATTTATCTGTGCACTAGAATATTTAGAAGAATTCTTTAACTTAGGAGTTAATGAACCAACAAAAGGGTTGGTTTTAATTATTAGTAACTATATTTATCATGAATGTTTATATTTATCATGAATGTTTTCAGGCAAACAGGAAGTTAAAGAGTACAGTGAACACTAATATACCCATTGTGTAGATTAAGCAGTTATTAACCTTTTGTTTTGTTTCATTTATTTGGGGTAGGCTTCAATATTTAGAGTAAATTACAGACTTCATGATGTACCCCCAAAAATGTGTCTCTAAAAATTTAGCACATTTTCTTATATAACCTTTATTACATCTAACAAAATTGATGATAATTACTTAACATAACCTAACATCTACTCTATATTTAAATTTTGCCTAGTTTTCCCCATATCTTTCTACAGTAGGTTTGTTGAAATCAAATCAAATCCATACATCTTATTTGGTTATGTCTTTATATCCTTAATGCTAAAGCGTCTCCTTGTTTTCTTTTGTGCCTTTGACTGTTTTAAGAAACTAGGCCGGCCAGGCTCGGTGGCTCACTCAACGCCTGTAATCCCAGCACTTTGGGAGGCCAAGGCGGGTGGATCACCTGAGGTCAGGAGTTCAAGACCAGCCTGGCCAATATGGTGAAACCCCCTTGCCTACTAAAAATGTAAAAAATTAGCCAGGCATGGTGGCAGGTACCTGTAATCCCAGCTACTCAGGAGGCTGAGGCAGAAGAATTGCTTGAAGCCAGGAGGTGAAGGTTGCAGTGAGCTGAGATTGTGCCATTGTACTGCAGCCTGGGCAATAAGAGTGAAACTTTGTATCAAAAAATAAAAAAAGAAAAGAAACTAGGCCAATATCCTATAGACTGTTTGGCTTTTTCAGATTTGTTTGATTGCTTCTTTGCAGTATTACTTAATTTGTTTCTCTGTCTTCTGTATTTTCTGTAAACTAGGAGTTAAATGTAAAAGCTTGATTACATTTAGGTAGAGCATTTTTGGCAAGAATACTTTGTAGGGAGTTTGTAGTACTTCATGCTGCATCACATGAGAATTCACTTAATATCTGATTGTCCTGCTGCTAGTGATATGAGATTGATTGGTAGATTTAGGTGAGGATAGCCTGATTCTATTTATTGAAAGTTACATCTTCTCCTTCCTTATGACTTGAAAGTGAAGATAAAGATATATTTGGCACCTTGCAAAAATCCTGTTCCTCGTCAACTTTTTGCAGAAAGGTGTTTGAATCCTTTGATGATCATTAGTTGAATCAGTTACAATATTAGGAGTTGAAAAATGGTGATTTTATAATTCTGTCATTTTTACATTTGTTAATGAAATTTTTCTTTAAAGAAGAGATCATCACTTAGGGTTACTTGGTAAATGTGAAACATAATTAGTTCCTACAGAAAAGGTAGGCTATGTGGGTATTCGTTTACTGCAAAGCATTAATTTTTTGATTGAAGGCATAATGTGAAATCTGCTTCCAGTGGTGACAAATTCTTTTTGCCTTTTAAGTATTTTTAATATCATGATGAACTCATGGATTTTAATATATTCATTGTTTCAGTCATTGATAAAATGAAGATAATAGTATTTAGCACATAGGATTTTAATACGGTTTAAAATGAATTAATATGTATGTAAAGCCTAGTGCCTGGTAGATGATAACCACCCATGATAGCTGATATAATAATAATTATTATTATTACTGTGATCAGTATTTTAAATAAAAAATATTCCATTTGGATTGAAGGCTGACATTTCAGGCTTTGCTTATACTTCAGTATCTTTTACAGGCTCATTTAGAACTTCTTTTAGTACGGATGGCCCATGTACAACTTTCTCATTTTTGCATTTAAAACAGCCACAGTGTTAGTCAAATCTTCATTTTCACTTAAATATTCCTAGGTAAGTTTATGAATAAATTAATATTTGTAGAATCAATTACATAATAGATGTACTTCTTTGTTAAAGTCAACCCGCCGGCTTTTTGTAAAGCAAAATATCTTCCTCTGGTTTATCCACTGAAATTCCATATCATGGTTTTAACATGTAGGAAGTTTGTTTGAAATAAGATTATTTGTTAGCTTTTGGTTATGGTAAAGATTAACTGCTGGAGGAGATAAACAAATGTCCAGCAAACCTCTGATGTATCTGCCATATCTCAAGCACTCATGACCAGTATTGTAGCTTCTGAATGGAAAGAATTAGAGTCTCAAAAGCTTATTGATAATAATAGTGAATAACATTTAAAAGTCCTCATGTCTCTGAGGGCTTTTGTATGCATTAGCTCATGGAATTCTTACGAGGACTTTATGGTGTATAAATTATTGTTCTCCCCATTTTACAGATGAGGAAACTGAGCAGCTAGTAAGATTTACAAGTTTACATAGTATATAATAGAGCTAAAATTCGAACTTAGATAAAACTCAAACTTTTTAAGTTACAGTCAATTTTGTCATGTTTTTGGAGGTTCAAATTTTTCAGACTTTAACTCTGACTCTTGAGTATTTTGATAGAATTCCATTATGTGTACAATGCTTTGGAGATATGTTTTTTGGGGGTAGTATCTAGGAGTGCAATTGCTAAGTCATATGGTGAGTGTTTATTTTACTTTATAAGAAATGGCCAAACCGTTTTCCAAAGTAGTTGTACCATTCTTACATTCCTCTTAGCAATGTGTGAGCAGCCTGGTTGCTCTACATCGTTGATCTTTTTTATTTTAGCCATTCCAGTAGGTGTTTAGTGGTATCATATTGTGGTTTCAGTTTACATTTCCCTCATTGCTAATGCTCATTGGCCACCTTTGACATCTTCCTTTTGCAGAGTATCATTTCATATTTTTGCCCATTTGAAAATTGTCTTGCTTGTATTATTACATTTTAAGGATTCTTTAATACATTTTAATATCATTTTGATATCCATGTGTATTGTGAGTACTTTCTTCCAGTCTTGGCATGCCTTCTTATTTTCTTAATGGTTTCTTTCAAAGAGCAGATGTTTTTAATTTTATTGAGGCCCAATTTACCAATTTTTTTCTAGGATTCAAACTGTTTTTTTCCTATTAAAGAAATTTTTACCTAATGCTGCAAAGAATACTTTCTGTGTTTTCTTTTAGAAGTTATAAAGTGTCAAGCTTCTGATTTACCTCTTTATTTTCATTCTTACTTTTGCCATCATAGGTTAGAATTCTTATTTTATGCCTGCATTACTGAGTGGTACCATAGCCTCCTAACTGCTATTAGAACCTTGCCCTACAACATACCAGTTCATCTTTCTTAACAAAACAACTAAACACAACATTATTTTTTTTACATATTTTGGTGAGATTATGATGGATTCAGGGTTCTTATAGGTATATATGACCAGAGAACACATGGGTCCTATGAAGTAGATCTCTGAGGAAAATGATATGAATAAAAAAGAAATATAAAATTTTAAGTGAAAGTACCACTTTTTATTATTAAAGTTTTTAATTAAAAAACTAGCCAGATGCCTACATTTATGTCACTCTCATTCTCAAAAAGGCAGTGGCTTACTGTTGCTTAGAGCAGTAGCACCTAAGTCTGGCTGTGTCTGGGTTGCCTGGGAACTTGCTTAGATACAGATTTCACCCCACCCTTTCAGAATCTCTAGGTGAGGCACAGTAACATAGGTGTTTATAAAGCTCTCCAAGTGTGTCTGATGTAGCAACATTTGGACCAGCAAGTGGAAACCAGCAAATGAGAGCATAAATTTAGGCTTCATAATCTTTGGTAGTCAAGGTTCTTAGTATGACTGATTTTACTCTACTCTTCCAGTTTCATCTTGTGTTTCTCATCATCATGGATCCAGCTAGATAGCTTTCTTCACTGTTGCCCAGCGAGACTGTACTTTTATTTGTCCTGGTCCTCTACTGTGAAATATTCTTCTCCCTTCCCCTTGCGTATCCAAATACTTCTCATTCTTGAAGGTGTAGTTTAAATCTATTCTCTTTTATAAGATTTTCTTAGGTGATACTGTTATCTCTGTTTTCAAAATTCTTGTATCATTGCTTTGGGGATTTTACAATGTGCTGCTTTATATTATTATTACAATAGGTATGTTTGATTTCTTCAAGCAGTTTTGTAAAGAGAGTTAAATGCGTTAAATTACATACATAATGAATGATTGCTTAAAATCAATTTAAGAATTTCATCTATTCTCATTATTCCTGTTTTCTGGCTGAATCGCTGTCATGCATATTGACTCATACCAAGTTAACGTAGCTCATCATTCTTGGAAAGTAATTCTTAAGTTTTTTTGTACTCTGGTTTCTTTCTGTCATTTTAAGATGTTTTTTAAGAGCTGGGGAAACTCTTGACTCTCCTTATTAACCCCACACATGTCAAAATACATTTTTATTTGTTATATGTTTAGATTATCATGAATCAGATTATTCAAAAAAATTTGTATTTTCCAGATTGTTTTCCTTATTCAAAGACTTAATATTAGTTTACTTTAAAGTAATTTTACCTTAAGTACAATTATAGTGTCTTAAAGAGGATGGTATTTGTTTTGACTTATTTGAGCCTAACATATTTCAATTGTTTATTAAGAAAGACAGATACGTAAGGGCCAGGTGTGGTGTCTTATGCCTTTAATACCAGAACTTTGGGAGGCCAAGGCAAACAGATCACCTGAGGTCAGGAGTTTAGACCAGCCTGGCCAAGGTGGTGAAACCATCTCTACTAAAACTACAAAAATTAGCCAGGCATGGTGCATGTCTGTAGTCCTAGCTACTCAGGAAGTTGAGGCAGGAGAATCACTTGAACTTTGGAGGCGGAGGTTTCAGTGAGCCAAGATCGCGCCTGGGTGTACTCCAGCCTGGGTGACAGAGTGAGACTCCATCTCAGAAAATAAAAAAGAAGACAGAAATGTAGATTAATTAGGCTCGCTTTCACCCTTTCCTCCTCTGCATTTACATAAGGACAATGCCAAAGGAGCCTGGAGACTAAATTATAGCTCATCTCATGGGCAAATAGGTGATTTCTTCTTTGTCATGTTTGAGATTATTATCAAAGCTTCATGAATACTGTAACTTATCTTGTAGCTACTTTTTCATTCTTGGTTGTAAAAAGCTATTTTGTATGTTTCTATTTTTTAAAAAACCATCTTTCAGTTGTAGTGCTTTGTGAGAGAATATATAGTATTGCTTTACTAAAACTTAAATGAGTCCATTTCAAACTAATCTTTAAATGTTTAAAATTTTAAAACTTTTAAAACAAAAACTTTAACCTACTTAATCAGTTTTATCAAAATTAACAGACCATGCTTGGTTTACCTAGGCTTGAATTAAAATATCTGTTCTTAGTTTTGTGTCTGTTATCCCTTAGTACATTCTCTTAAACCTGCAAAGTTCCTTCACTCTAAATGCTTTAGCAGCACTAAAAATATGAGTCTGTATCCACTACTTAATTGGAAGCTTCCAAGGAGATTTTCTTTCATACAATTTGCTAATGTGAAGATACTGTACCAGATTCCCCAGGGTGACAGTGTTAGACATTACTGGTATGATCTCGGGTGACTAACACAGAGTGCCTTCATTTAAGTGGTTCACAGATAAAAAAAGATCTGGAAATCACTTTCCTCCATGAGTCGAAGCAGTTCCTCCTGTCTTGGTAAGACATTTCTAGTGTCAATTCTGAACATATGTGGGACTATACACATATACCAAATGTGTTTTTGAATATGTTACATGTTGGAAAATTGTTTTGCCTGAAAGAGGACTTGTAGTTAGACCCACCCCTCCATTATCTTTAATTTTTCCCCCCCCAAATGCTGTGCTTTGGTTTGCAGCCAGAGGTTGTTTTCTTCAGAAATAGTATAATTACAGATTATGCTCATTTTCTTCTGAGTTTTAAAATCCTTAATGCATTAAATATCTGTAATTTAGATTTCAAGTTATTTTTTAAGATATGGTTGTTTTCTGTTTTGAAGTTTCTTGTCTTTGGGTAGTTGCTTCATAGAGCTATGAAAATAACTATTGAATAATGAAAGAGAATATAATATTTGGCAAATTCAGAAAATAAAAAATATTTTTAAATCTCTTATAAAATGTTATGGTATCTTTGTTCAATTGTTCCTGTATTCCTACAGGAGAAACTGAAATACTTTGAAAGCCTTTTTGGAAGAGTAAAAATGAATAATTCAGCTTTAAGTGTCTTTACAAAGATGGGAAATAGCTGTCTTATTCTTGCCAGGCCTTATCAGTTGCCTCTTTAACAAAGCAGAAACGTGAACATTAAGGACACCAAAGAAGTTTTTTTAATAATTAATTTTTAATTTTGTGGGTATGTGGTAGGTGTAAATATTATGGGGGTATATGAGATGTTTTTAGACAGGCATGCAACGCCTAATCATCACATCATGAAAAATGTGGTATGCATCCTCTCGAGCATTTATTCTTTCTGTTACAGACAATCTGATTATATGCTCTTCTAGTTATTTTAAAATGTACAATTAAATTATTACTGAATATAGTCACCCTGTTGTGTTATCAAATATTAGGCCATATTCATTCATGCTCTTTTTTTGTACCTATTAAGTGTCCCCAGCTCCCCCCACCCTACCCTCTCACTACTCTTCCCAGCCTCCTGTAACCATCCTTCTACTCTGTATCTGCATGGGTTCAAGTGTTTTGATTTTTAGATGTCACAAATAAGAAATATTTTTCCTTGAAAAAATGTTCTTTTATTTACATATTTTAACTTAAATAATAAAACATTTAAAAATTATCAACTATTACCTGTACTCATTTCTCAGCTCTTTTCTGTTGGGATTTAACCTTCTTTCTTTTGCAAGTCTGACAGATTGAGATCTCCTTTTTAGCAAGAGTGGTAAAACTTTTATCTGTAGAGTTGACTACTACAATTTTCTTCTTCTTATCTGAGGCCCAGAGAGGATTGTCTGTATTTTTAATAAATATACAACCAAGTAATATCAATAAAATTTACGAAGTGATATTTGTATAATTTCTGAGAGAAAATAAAATTTCATAGAAAAATTCACAGAAATTTTTAATATATTTTTTTAGTTGTTACAGCTTTGAACATATATATTTTATTTACAAATGAAACAATGAAATTTTAACAAGTTGATAGCTTTCTAGGTAAAGGAAGGATTTTTTTGACAGATGGTCAAATATCCCCTGGGGAATTCAGTATTGTTTGAGTCTGCTCTACCAAGCTGGTTTTCATTTAGTCTGCTTGTAAGTAGTCCTGTAGTGGAAAGCAAGAACAAAGATGATTTTCGCAGCTCCTGCCCTCATGAGTTTAATTTGTAATTGGGAAATTTAGGGGAAAGAAATAGGGAAACAGTGTAAGGATATATGAAAGCTTAATGTAAGTGAATTTTCAGTTTCAGTAACATAGCAAAGTAGATGTTCAGAGAAAGTCCTTCTAGAAAGAATATCAAAATACTAAGTACAATGTCTTAGAAATTTAAAATGTGAATTGTCAGTAAAATAAGGGAATTAATAGGACGGACAGAATTATTGAGAAAGTGGGACTCGAGAGGTAATGAACTCTGGAGCCAGCATCTGCTAATTTCTGAAGCCCTAAAGCTTGGGTTTTAGCAAGAGAAAAGAGTGAAAGACTGTGGTGCATTCATGAAGGAGATTTGGATTGAAGATCTCTCCTCCATAAAATTAGAAATCCTGAAGGGTAACATACTTAGTTAACGAATTGGAAAACATGTCCACAGAGGAAGACTGTATTTGCCTATCTTGGTCTTGATTCTAGGTGAAATGATGGGAGAGGAGAGTCTGCCTTGAGAAATTGTAAGCACAGGCACATATTTATATGGTTTTGGGGTCAAAATCCATATTATCTCTCTGGCAAAAACACCCCTCCATTTAAGTGCCTGAGAATTGACACAGATCTTCTTTAGAGAAGAGTATTTTAAACACAGACCTCAATGAAGTATACATGAGCTCATAATTTAAAATCAGTAATTAAATCAAGATACCATTATACACCTATAAGAAAGAATAGCTTAAAATCCAAAATACTGTCACCACCACATGCTGGCAATGATGTGAAAAAAAAAAAAAATCAACACATGGGATAACAAACCACTATCGGAGAGAATCCACATAAAGTACCTACTGTGCAATTGTATAAAGTCTGCGTCAGTTGGAACTATCAGTTACAGAATGAAATTTAATGGGTGAGAGTCATTATTAAGAGAGATAATGCTGAGGATCTTTCAGAATTCATGAGAGACAACTGTCTGATTAAGGAGGCCCCACAATTCCCAAGCAGGAACTCTAAAAAATCATAGTCTTAATGCTGATGTTTGGTAATAAGAAAGGCGTAGAAGTAACGAACTAGAAAAAGAATAATAGAATAAACCCGAAGTAAACAGGGGAAGGAAATAATAGTAAAGATAGAGATAATAAGTTAATTGAATAGAAGGCAGACACAGATGAGATCAGGAAAGATGATGGTTTTTTTGAAAAGGCTAATAAAATTATCAAACCTTTGGCAAGCTTAAGGGGAAAAAAAACAGGAATGAAAAAGGGACACAACTAAGAATATAATTAGAAGTTTAAAGGATATTATAAACAACTTTAAGCCAATACATTAAAAAATTTAGTGAACAGATTTCTAGAAAGATTATTTCCCAAAACCAACTCCGTAATTAGAAAATTTTAGTAATCGTTAAAGTAAACTAATTTGTAACACAGATTACTTATACAAAGAAAATATGTAACTCAGATAGGTGTACAAACAAATTCTACCAAGCCTTTAGGGAAAAAAAATAATAATTTTACTTTCACAGTAGTACTCCATTAATTCAAAAAACACTCTTCACGCCAACACGTACATATTCTGTCATCTCTGAAATTGAGTTGAATCTTTAATTGATGGTGTTTTACAGTCTCTGTGGTTATTGTTGTTAAGTACTTTTTAAATCAGTCTGAGTTTGGGATGTGTGCTATATATCTTATAATTGCCATGAATCTCTCTACCTTCCCCCATATTTTATGACCTCTCTGAAGTCAGGAGTATACCATATAGTTGGTGACATCTTAAAACTGATAAAATGAAAAAAGTAATATTCCTTAAATCAGGCTTTTATATGAGAAGCAGACAAGGACATTGCAAGAGAAAAAATTATAAGACATTACTTGTTCATGAACCTAGATGCAGAAATTAAAAAATTATTAGCAAACTGAATCTAGCAAGGCAGGCATTCTACTCACATCAGGGTTGTTCCAGGAGTGCAAGGATGGGTTTGATACTAGAAAATCTATGATTTCCATTTAACACTTTAACAAAGAAGAAAAAGTGTATCATCCTACTAATAAAGAAAACATATTTGAAAATTTTAACATCTACTCATGATAAAAACTGTTAGCAGACTAGAAATAGATGAAATCTTTCCTAACCTTGTGAAGTTAGAATCTAGAACAAGAAAAAGGTGTGGACTATTTACACTTCATTTCAAATATTTCAAATTTAGCCAGTGAATAAAAAGTAAAGGAAGAAACAAATTCTTCTTTATTTGCAGCTAATAACTGTTCTGTACAGACCCCCTAATTGACACAGAAATTATTAAAATTATTAAGAAGTTAGCCAGGCATGGTGGCACACACCTGTAGTCCCAGCTACTTGGGAGGCTGAGGTGGAAGGATTACCCGAGTCCAGGGGGTCAAGGTTGCAGTGAGCCATAATCACACCACTGCCCTCCAGCCTTAGGGACAGAGTGAGAACCTGCCTCAAAAAAAAAAAAAAAATTATTAAGAAGTTACAGAATATATGTGAACTGCAGTTCTATGTACCCAAAACAAGTGGTTAGCAAAATGCGATTCAAGATATATTACTTAAAATAACAGAAAATAAGATACACAACAATAAGTCTAACAGGAGACATGAAATTATTTTATGTAGGAAAGTAAGACATTAAGATTATGTGTTCTAAATAAATAGATCATGTTTATGAAAGGAAAGTCCAGCATTATTCCAGTGTGACATCACTTCTCATTGATTTTATAGGTTCAATGCATTTTGAATCCATATCTCAACAGGATTTTTTCGAAGTACTTGAAAAGACCATTCTTAACTCTCCAGGGAAAGCAAAGAGCAAAGAAGAGTCAAGATACCCCTGAAGAAAAGCAGAACCAGGCAAGGGTGGGAGTAGAGATGCATTGCAGTGCATGTAACTGACAAAGGATTAATATCCAGAGAAAGTTAAGTACTCTATGGATTAACCAAAAAGATCAGAAAGTTCACCAGAAAGATGTACAAAAGGCATGAATAGATACTTCACAGAAGAGGTAACACGAATGGCCAATAAATGTGAAAAGATGCTCAACATCATTAGGAATCACCAAATGTAGTTAATCACCAGATAGTAATGAATTGCTGTTTCATACCCACCCACCACATCAAAAAAATTTTCAAGTCTGATAAATACAGGTGTCAGTAAGCCATATGAATTCCCATTTACAACTGATGGAAGCATACATTGGTAGAACCATTTTTGAAAAATAGTTTGGCATTACCTAGTAAAGTTAAAGATGAACAAACCCTAATCCTTTGCTTTTATGCTTCCAGAAATACTCTCAACACATGTAGCAGTAGAATTGTTGGTTATAGAAGAAAAACACTTGAAAAAAAAAAAACCCAAATATTTGTCATGAGTGGAATGAATAAATACTACAATATATTCATACAATAGAATACCATATAGTAATGACATGAATGCCTTAGAGCTACAGGAATCAATGTGGAAAAATTTATGAAATAAATTAATGTTAAGACATTTATGTAAAGTTTAAAAATAAGTAAAATTTACCATTGCATTATAGGGAATAGAGATAGATGTGTGACAAAAAAATGTGATGAGTAAACAGAATTGGGGGATAATGGTGAACTCTAACTGGAAGAGAGAGAGATGTTTATAATGCACATGCGTTACATAAACTTGTGTATATCATATTTATAATAACTGCTTTCTTTCGTTTTAAAGGTATAGTTTGTGGACTGTTACTGGTTTCTGTTGTGTTTCCCTAGTTCTGTAACTAGATGAAAAAAATAAGTACACTACCATGAGTTTTTTATTAAGTTAAATTCCTTCAGTTCAAAACATCATCCTTTATTATAAGATGTTTTAATGTCTCTTCATGAATTGATGGAGATTGTGAGTTATAGGGTTTTTTTTTTTTTTTTTAAGAAAATGTCTTACCAAGATGGAAATCCAGATAACTGTTGCGGGGTAAATTTTACTGGTCCACAAATTTGAAAATTTAGGTACCACAGGTTTATGTTATTTACCATATGAGAGGATTGTTGGTACAGGATAAATATGTGAAAAATCTTATATTTTTAGATAAAGTAATGAACCATGAAGTTAGTTTGAAACATGGTTACAACCGTGGAACCAAAAGAGCTTCTTAAGGACAATGTTAGGCTCATCATTCAGGAAATTTCTGGAGTGGGCAGCGGGTAATTTATATCCAACTACAAAGCCCATGAGGATGGATAGAGTCTCTGGTGAGTAAGTAAAACTGTGCAAGCATTGGCACCAGTATATAAACATCAGCTAGGAAAGGGAGTGGAGAGACCAGTATTCATGCTTGTCGTTCCAAAATAAGCAATATTGTCTACTAACTTGGTTTCCATGCTTAGAGAGAATTGCTGGCAAGACTCCAGTTACCTTTGGAGCATTTGAAATGTGTATGGTGGGGAATGAGATTTTCTTTATGTTTTGAGAGCTTAGTTATAGAGAAGAAACGGTGCCTGGAAAGAGAGTAGGCTTTTTCTAATATGATATTTGCATAAATTTCTAGTGGCGGAATTCTTTAAACAATGATGTTTTAAAAGTTTCGACTTGAGTCCCTGATTTACAAACTGCTCTTATATGTAAAGGAAGACCCACTTGGGTGATTTAGGTTCTAGAGGCTCTCCTTTCTTTACTATTATTGTGATGTCACTCATTTTTTCCCTTCCCACTTCAGATCATATTGTTTGCCTGGAAGGATCTTTTTATTTTTTAGCTTTATTGGCGTATAATTGACAAATAGAAATAATATATATTACTTGTACAACTTGGTGTTTTGTAACACATCTACATTGTGACATTATCACGACAATCAAGCTACTTAACATTTCTGTAACCTCACCATTACCATTTTTTGGCACTTGTTGTGAGATCACTTAAGATCTCCCCTCTAAGCAAATTTCAAGTATTTAATACAGTATTAACTATGCATACGTTAGATCTCCAGAACTTATTCATGTTGCATACCTGAAACTTGTACCCTTTGACTAACATCTCCCCATTTTCACCACTCCCCAACCTCCAGCAACCACCATTCTAATTCCATGCATCTGTGAGTTCAACTACTTTAAATTCTACATGTTAGAGAGATCATACAGTATTTGTCTTTCCATGTCTGGCTTATTTCACTTAGCATAATGTCCTCCAGCATCATCTTGTGTTGTCACAAATGGCAAGATATCCTTCTCTTTCAAGGCTGAATAATATTCTGTTGTATATATGTATATACACCACAGTTTATCCAGTCTCTGTCAGTGGACATTTACGTTGTTTTCATATCTTGGGTATTGTGAATAATGTTATAGTGAACATGGGAGTGCAGATATCTCTTTGAGATATAGGTTTCATTTCCTTTGGGTATATACTCTGAAGTGGTGTTGTTGGATCATGCAGTAATTCTATTTTGAATCTTTTGAAGAACCTTCATACTGCTTTTCATAATAGCTGTACCAATTTATTTTCCCACCAGCTATGTACAAGAGTCCCTTCTTTCCTACATCCTAGTGAAAAGTCTTTTGATAATGGCCATTCTGTCAGGGATGAGGTGATATCTCATTGTGGTTTTCACTTGTGTTTCCTTGATGATTAGCGATGTTAAGCATTTTTTCATTAGGCCATTTGTATGTCTTTTTTTGAGAAATGCTGTTCAGGTCCCTTCCTCACTTTTAATTAGGTTATTTCATTTGTTTTTAATTTTTGTTACTGAGTTTTTAATATATTTTGTATATTAGCCCCATATTAGATACATGGTTTGTAAATATTTTCTTCTGTTCTGTCAGTTGCCATTTCTCTATGTTGTTTCCTTTGCTGTGTAGAATCTTTTTAGGTTGATGTAGTCTTGACTATTTTTGCATTTGTTGCCTGTGCTTTTGGTGTCATATTCCAAAAGTCATCACCCTGACCAATGTCAAGAAGATTTTTTTCCTTTTTTATTCTGGTAATTTTATGGTTTGAGCTCTTACATTTAAGTGTTTAGTTCATTTTGAGTTGACTTCTGCATATGGTGTGAGATAAGGGTCAAATTTCTTTCTCCTGCATGTGGATATGCAGTTTGCCCACCACCAGTTATTGAAGAGAATATCTTTTCCCCATTGTATGTTCTTAGCACATTAGTTGACGATGAGTTGACCATAAATGTGTGGGCTTATTTCCGGGCTCTCTATTCTGTTCCATTGGTCTATATGTCTGTCTGTGTGCCAGTGCTATACCATTTTGATTACTGTTGTTTTGTGATATATTTTGATATAAGCAAATGTGATACCTCCAGCTCTGTTTTTTTCTTCTTCTAGATCAAGATTTCTTTACCTATTCTGGGTTTTTGTGATTTCATATGAGTTTTAGGGTTATTACTATTATTATTATTATTTTTTTTTAAGAGTGGCATTGGGGCTAGGCATGGTGGCTCACGCCTGTAATCTTAGCACTTTGGGAGGCCAAGGCAGGCAGATCACCTCAAGACTAGCCTGGCCAGCGTGGTGAAACCTTGTCTCTACTAAAAATACAAAAAAATTAGCCAGGCATGGTGGCAGGCACCTGTAATCCCAGCTACTCGGGAAGCTGAGGCAGGAGAGTGGCTTGAACCCACGAGGTGGAGGTTGCAGTGAGCCGCCATCACACCATTGCATGAGATCCAACCTGGGCAACAGAGCAATACTCCTGACTCTAAATAAATAGATAGATAGATAGATGAGATCCAACCTGGGCAACAGAGCAATACTCCTGACTCTAAATAAATAGATAGATAGATAGATGAGATCCAACCTGGGCAACAGAGCAATACTCCTGACTCTAAATAAATAGATAGATAGATAGATAGACAGACAGACAGAGAATGGCATTGAGATTTTGATAGTGATGACATTGAATCTCTAGATATTTTTGGATAGGATGGACGTTTTAACAATATTAATTCTTCTGATCCACAAAAATGGGATGTCTTTCCATTTATCTGTGTCTTCTTTCCTTCATCACTATTAATTTTCAGTGTATAAATCTTTCACCTCTTTTGTTTATTTCTAAGTATTCTTTTTGTTGCTATTATAACTGGATTGTTTTTATAATTTCCTTTTTGGGTAGCTCATTATGTATAGAAGCACCACTAATTTTTGTATCCTGCAACTTTACTGAATTTGTTTATTAGTTCTAAAGGTTTTTTGTGGAACCTGTAGGGTTTTCTATGTATATGATCATGTCATCTGCAAACAGGGAGAGTTTTACGTTTTCCTTTCCTATTGGACACCTTTTATTTCTTTTCCTTGTCTAATTCTTCTAGCTAGGACTTCCAGTACTAGGTGGAATGGAAGTGGTGGGAGTGGTCATCCTTGCCTTTGTTGTAGTGGAGCGAGCATAGAAAGTTAACACCAAGACAAAAGTAAGCCAAATTGCAGGGTCTTTATTGCCAGCGGCCACTGGAGGACTCGTGTTTTTTTAACCCATGGCCCCAAAAGGAGGGTGTTAAGAACTTTTATACCCGTAAAAATTACCTTGGGAGTGAGGGTGAGGGGCGGAGGTGGGAGTGAGGGGCTTTAGACATTCCAAGGGCTAGTGGATTCTGTAAATTACCTTCTGGGTGGAGATAAGGGTAAGGGGCCGGGGTAGGGGTGAGGGGCTTCAGACATTCCAAGGGCTAGTGGATTCTGTAAATCACCTTCTGGGCGGACATAAAGGTGAGGGGCAGGGGTGGGGGTGAGGGGCTTCAGACATTCCGAGGGCCAGGGGACTTTTGACATTCTGATTGTTACTTAAGCAGTTCACAAAAGACAAGATAAGCATTTGTTTACACATTGTCTGGGTAGGGTGGAAATTACAAATCGCAGGGGCCATGATGACGTGGGTTTGGACTGCTTGCCTGTCACAGTCGGGTTACAGAGAGCAGTTTCAACATAAAGCCAAGGTATGGTTGAGGTATGCAGTTTTATGGGGCTTTTACCATGTCACACCTTGTTCTGTATCTTAGAGAAAATATTTTTGTTTTTTCTCTATTGTTTATTATGATAGCAGTGGGCATTTCATATATGGTCTTTATTGTGTTTAGATAACTTTCTTCTATACCTATTTTGTTGAGAGTTTTTGTTACAAATAGATGTTGAATTTTTTCAGATACTTTTTCTACATTTATTAAAATGATCACGTAGTTTTATCTTTCATCCTGTTAATGAGGTGTATAACATTGATTGATTTGTATATGTTGAACTATCCTTGCATACCATTTGACTATAGTGTATGCTGCTTTTAGTGTGCTGTTGAATTCTGTTTGCTAATATTAAGTATTTTTGCTCCATGTTCATCATATGTATAATTATTCATAGTCATAATATCTATTTTTTCTGATTTTATATGAATCCTCTCTTTTTTTCTTATCTAGCTGTTCATTGATTTTATCTTTTCAAAAAACTCCTCTTTCTATTGTTTTTCTCCTCTTTATTTATTTATTTATTTCTGCTCTTTTATTCTTTCCTTCTGCTAATTTTGGGCTTAGTTCGTTGTTCTTTTTCTAGTTACTTGAAGTGTAATGGTAGGTTATTTGAGATTTTTAGACAAGGTTTCATTCTGTCACCCAGACTGTAATGCAGTGGCATGATCATGTCTCACTGCAGGTTCAAACTCCTGGGTTCAAGCATTCTTCCTGCTTCAACGTCCCAAGTAGCTAAGACTACAGGCATGTGCCACCACACCTGGCTAATTTCTAAATTTTTTGTGGACACAGGATCCCGCTGTGTTGCCCTGGCTGATTTCAAACTCCTGAGCTCAAGCAATTCTCCTGCCTCAGCCACCCAAAGTGGTGGGATTACAGGCATGAGCCACTGCACCCAGCCAATGTAATTTTTAAATGTTGGCATTATTACCATGATCTTCCTTTTTAAATGTTGGCATTATCACCATGAACTTCCTTTTTGTACTGCTCTTGCTACATTCCACAAGTTTTGGTAAGTTCTGTTTTTTGTTTGTTTGTCTTAAGATGTTTTTAAAATGTATCTTTTAATTCCTTTTTGACCTAATGATTGTTTGAGTGCGTTGTTTAGTTTTTGCTTATTTGTGATTTTTCTGTTTTCTTAATGTTATTGATTACTTAACAGTAAGTAGTTAATACTTGATTACTTACTGTTTCATTCCTTTGTGATAAGAAAAGATACTTGATATGATTTTGATCTTTTAAATTTGTTCAGGCTTTTGTTACCTAACATGGGCTCTATCCTGAAGAATGTTTCATTTTCACTTGAGAAGAATATGTATTCTTCTGCTGATGGGGAAATTCTGTATGTCTCTGTTGGGTCCATTTGGTGTGTAATGTTGTTCACTTCTTTTCCTTTTATTTTCTATTTGGATGATCTATCCATGGCAAAGAGTGGGGTATTGAATTGCTATTATCATATTGCTGTCTATTTCTTTCTTCAGATCTGTCCATGTTTGCTTTATATATTTAAGTGCTTTGAAGTTGGGTGCATATATATGTGTAATTGTTGTGTCTACCTATTGAATTAGCGATTTTATTGTAATATATAATGGCCTTTGTCTCTTGTGACAGTTTTTGACTTATAGTCCATTTTTCCAGATATATAGCCGCTTCCACTTCATTACATAGAATATCTTTCTCCACCCCTGTCCTGTCAGCCTATGCATATTTTTAAATCTAAATTGAGTTTCTTGTAAACAGCATATAGTTGGGTCTTGTTTTTTATTCATTCAGCAACTCTCTTTTGATTAGGAAGTTTAGTCCATTTAACTTTAAAATAATTATTGATAAGTAAGAACTTATTCTTGCCATATTGTTCATTGATTTCTGTGTGTATTGTAGTTCTCTTCCTTCCTTTCTTGCATTGTCTTTCTTTGTGGGTTTTTTTTTTCTCCAGTGGTGTGCTTGCTTTTCTCTTTAGCTTTTTAATCTGCATATTTTTTTGTGTATGATTACTGTGGTATTCACACAAAATATTTTATAGCATTCTATTTTAAGTTGATAACAAACTGCAGCTGTCTATAGATACTCCACATTTTACCTCCTCCCACCCCATACTTATATAATGATGTCACATTTTACTTCTTTCTGTATTATGTTCCTATTAATAAGTTTATGTCATTATAGTTATTCTACTTCTGTCTTCTAATTTATATACTAGTAATAAAAGTGATTTATTTACTACCATTACAAAATGATAATGTTCTATATTTATGTTTACCTTTAGCATTCAGATTTATACATTCATATACTATTATGTTGTTGTTTAGCATCTTCTCATTTTAACTTGAAGAACTCTCTTTGGCACTTATTGTAAGGCAGGTCTAGCGGGGATGAGCTCCATTCACTTTTTGTCTGGGAAAGTCTTTACCTTTCATTCTTAAAGGACAGTTTCATGTTGCAAAGTGTTCTTGGTTGGCAACGTTTCTTTCAGTACATTGGATATATCATTCTACTCTCTTCTGGCCTGTGAGATTTCCATTGCAAAATGTTGTATATAGTCTTAACAGTGTTTCCATTTTATATGACAAGTTGCTTTTCTCTTGCTGATTTCAGAATTTTCTCTTTGTCTTTGACTTTTGACAGTTTGATTATAGTGTGTCTCAGTGAAAATCTTCATGTTTAATCACTTTAGGGTTCTTTGGAATTCATGGAGCTGCATGTTCATTTCCCTCTCAAGGTTGGGAAGTTTTCTATCATTATTTCTTTTAAAACCTTTTGCCCATTTCTCTTTTGTTGCTCTTTCTGAACCTCTCACAATGTGTAAATAGATTTGCTTGATGGCATTCTATATATCCTGTGGGCTTTCTTCACTCTTTATTGTTATTTTTTTCTTTTTGTTTCTTCCTCTAGCTAATTTCAAATGAACTGTCTCCAATGAAGTTCACTGATTTTTCTGTATGACTTAGTCTTTTCTTGATGCTACTGTATTTTTTTCATTCAGTCATTGCATTCTTCAACTCCTGGATTTCTGTTTGGTTCTTTTTTTATGGTTTGTGTCTCTTTGTGAAGCCTATCATTTTGTTTATGTATTGTTTTCCTTAATTTTTCTATCTATATTTTCTTGTAGCTCATTGAATCACTGAAAAATCATTTTGAATTCTTTGTGAAGTGGTTCATGATGTTTACTTAGAATTGGTTACAGAACTAACTACCTCTTTTGATCATGTCCTGTTTTTCTGATTCTTTATGATTCATGTAGACTTAGTGTCTGCATTTGAAGTAACAAATGCCTCCTCCAGTCCTTATAGACTGAATTCAACCGATAAAGACCTTCTTTTGCCATTTTTCTGGACTCATGGTACTACCTCTGACATTGTGATTGAGTAATGACTGGAACTGGTTCTGTCAGATCTGCTGTTGTTGAGGCTGTTAACCTGGGGCATAGGTAGATGTGGTTCCTGCCTGATTCTTGGTCAAACAGGCCTATCTCTGGAACTGCGGTTGAGCAGGGCTGGAATCATGATATAGGGCCACTTTCAGAAGGGCCTCAGTCAGTTTTGCAGATGGTAGGCCCATTAAGAGGAACGTGGTTGGGTATATTACCACTGTGTTCCCCAGATAGGTCACTCAGGGGACAGGATTGTCTTTGAGGTCTAGTGTGGGGCTGGAGCTGGGTCATGGCTGTTTCAGGAGCTGTAGTTGTGTTGGAAGTCAGCGGGCCTGTTACCAGGGGTGCCAGAGGGCATGGTTTCTACCAAGTGAGTTTCTGAGCAGGCAGAACTCCCTCTAGACCATCAATCAGTAAGGCTACAGCCAGGTCGCAGCTGGTACCATCTTTTTTAAAAAAATCCCTTGTCTGTGAGTCTCACCTTACGAAAAAATGCTTGATGCTTGCAATTGTGTTGGCTGAGGGAAAGGGGGAGAGAAAGTAAGCACTATTCCCATGGCTGAATTCTAATCTTGTCTCTGTTACTCATTTACTCTGTGACCTTGAATATGTGCTTCTCATCTAGATTACCTTATCTGTAAAACGAGGATACTCCTTTTGTATGTCACATTGTTATTTGAATTTATTGAGAATATACACAAAAACACTCAGGAAAATTATTTAATTATGAGGTAGTGTTTTGATGGTTGCATGGATGGGTACTACTGGCACATTTTTAGTTAGATTTTTGTGAATAGGATATTCACAAACCTGTGAACAGATTTTTGTTATATGAAACCTAAGCCTTTCATATAACATTTAATACTTAGTGGGAATAGTGTCTCTGTTTCAGTTAACATATAATGAACATGTACTCATTCGTATTGAAAGCTCAGTAAGAGCAGAAACTAAGGTGCCTAACATAGTTGTGCCTAACATAGTTGTGCCTAACATAGTTCTCAACACATAGTAGGTGCTCACTAAATTTTTATTAAGTGATTTTGTTTATATATGCAAAATTATAAAGAACCTTTTATCCAGAGGAAAGTATGGTCTTACACTTCTTGCAATGAATATGGGTACATGGACAAGAAGGCTATCTAATCTAAAATTGTTTTAAACTATCCTTTTATTTTTGTATTTGTATTTACATGTGCTTTCATGCTGATAATGGAGAATCTATAGTAATGTCTGCTGAGGAAATGTAGAATGATAAGATTTCTTGGTGTAATTTTCAAGCCATCAAATTATTAGTAAGATTTTGCTAACTACAGCTAAGAAACTGCTCTATTAGAGGATAGAAATTGACAGAGATCCTTATTGTTGTGTTTTCTATTTTAAAGCAAAGGTCATTATCTCCCATCTTGATTTATATGCTGCCATTTTGGTTTATATGCTCCCATCTTGATTTATAGATCATTTTAAGGTTATGAATAGACTTGTTTACTAAGCCTGAGCTGCTCTAATGTGTCAACTATATTCTTATTTGACTCACATGTTCTGTAAGGAAACTTACTGCTGAATTTGTATAGTACAGTCTTCAGATGTTTAGTGCCTTTTATAGAGTAGTGGTTCTCTATGTGTCTGGACATAGTACTTTCTTAAATTCTTGTTGGTTGATTTTTGTTCTTAATGGTTTGATCTTTCTTGAACTTGTCCTACTGCTTTAAGGATTTTAAAATCTCTTAAAGCCTACGTTTATTATCTTGAGATTCAAGATAAAATGTGTAACTCTTACAGTGCTTTCACCCTAATGTAATTCAATGTATTTTATCATGAGTGTGCACATGGAATTTCAGCGAATTTGAAGGATTTTTTTTCCCCAAATACTAATTAGGTTATTTCAGACTATCAGCTATATTTGCCATTCTTTTTTTTTTTTTTAAATAGAGGTGGTCTGGAATTTGTCCAGATATCTTGTTAAAGTTCTAATTTTCCAATGAAATTTCTTCCTCAGTCTGAATCTTTTATCTTAATAGAAAGAAGCATAGGCTGGGCATTTTCTCTGGGCTTTTAGCAGATTCTAGAGAATCTCATTATGACCTTTTATGGTATTTGCCTCAGTTTGTCTACCATTTTCAAATGGAAAAAGAGCCACTAGAACATATATGATATGTGTAGTTGGTCTCTTAAGTGGCAAGGTGGTAATAACATTTTATAACGATTTATTTTTTTAATATTAAGAAATTTTGTAAGAAATACATTTTATATCACTACTCAAAATATAGCAAATAGTTATGTAAAAAGTCTAAAACAACATGAAACAACTTGCCCTTTAATATCAGAGTAGGATGCACTTTGATATTTTCTACACTGACCTATTCTATTTAATTTTCAAAAGCACTGTTTGTGTCCCATCAAGTTGATTTTTCAACTTACCAATATGTGTTGACTTACATATGTTTATCTGTAGACCAGAATCCATTTCTAACATAAATGCCTCAGATAACTTTTAAAACTATCATGATAATCTTGCAACATAGATGCTCTTTGTCCTTAGTATGACTTTAAAGTTACAAAAATCTGTAGTGATTACAAGTAATTCTAAAATTAAATTGAAATCACAAAGGTATATATAATGTTTTAAAAATAGATTTTTAGCTTTTTAGAGTAATCTAGATTTTGGTTTTGAACAAACAATTGCCGTTAAAATTTTCGTTTTGCTTTTTTTTTTTTATTGCATTTTAGGTTTTGGGGTACATGTGAAGAACATGCAAGATTGTTGCATAGGTACACACATGGCAGTGTGATTTGCTGCCTTCCTCCCCCGTCACCTATATCTGGCATTTCTCTCCATGCTATCTCTCCCCAACTCCCCACCCCCCGCTGTCCCTCCCCTATTTCCCCAACAGACCCAGTGTGTGATGCTCCCCTCCCTGTGTCCATGTGTTCTCTTTGTTCAACACCCACCTATGAGTGAGAACATGCGGTGTTTGATTTTCTGTTCTTGTGTCAGTTTGCTGAGAATGATGGTTTCCAGGTTCATCCATGTCCCTGGACAGGACATGAACTCATCATTTTTGATGGCTGCATAATATTCCATGGTGTACATGTGCCACATTTTCCCTGTCCAGTCTATCATCGATGGGCATTTGGGTTGGTTCCAGGTCTTTGCTATTGTAAACTGTGCTGCAATGAACATTCATGTGCATGTGTCCTTATAGTAGAACGATTTATAATCCTTTGGATATATACCCAGTAATGGGATTGCTGGGTCCAATGGAATTTCTATTTCTAGGTCCTTGAGGAATCGCCACACTGTCTTCCACAATGGTTGAACTAATTTACACTCCCACCAACAGTGTAAAAGTGTTCCTGTTTCTCCACATCCTCTCCAGCATCTGTTGTCTCCTGATTTTTTAATGATCGCCATTCTAACTGGCGTGAGATGGTATCTCAATGTACTTTTGATTTGCATTTCTGTAATGACTAGTGATGATGAGCATTTTTTCATATGTTTGTTGGTCTCATGTATGTCTTCTTTTGTAAAGTGTCTGTTCATACCCTTCGCCCTAGTTTTTTTTTTTTAATTGAAGAAAAGAGCATTTGTGTTTTTCTTGTGAAATTAATCTATAGCAGTTACATCTTGTCTTGAGATTATTGTAATATAATGGTTTTCTTTGAATTATAGATTCAAAATGTAATTTGTCATTCTTTTATTACTACTTTACATTTGTATAACATTTTATATTGATCAAAACAATACGCATATTACATATGTGTGAGTATACATACATATAATTTCATCTTCACAAGTCTGTGATGTATAGGCAAGGCAGGTTGTAGAGAATAACTGAACAGATTTAGGATCCAGAAATATTCTGTCATATAGTATTGTTTCCGCTGCTTCTATTGAAATAATACTTTTTTAGTTTGCCAAGTAGTTTCCCAAGTATTTTGAGCTTACCAAATATTTAAAAACCTTTAACATAAAGAATGTTAATGGAAGCTTTATGAAGTTGGTGTAACTGTGGTACATCTTTGGCTAAACCACATTTATTTTACCACCATTCAGATGAAGTAGGAAAGATGGCATTCTTATTTGAATTTCTAGATAATTAAACACCAGTGATTACATCTTGGAGGAGAAGGAGTACAGATGACTCATTTGAGTTAGGATTACTCAAAGAGTAGAAGAAAGGATAAAGTGGTAACAGGTGGCTAACAGGGAAGGGAAAATAAATCCTCCTATTATAGTATTTAGTAATATTTTGTTTTTCTTATCTGCCTTTTCTGAACCATTGAATTAAGATTCTGGACGTAATAATAGCTTACATTAAAATGTTTTCTGTGTATCCAGCAACAATCTGAGAACTTTAACAAAAAAAAATTTACACGTATATGTACTGTGAAATGTTTCATGCAGTATGAAGAGTACATAAAATGCATTTACAGTTAATAAAATAATAATAAAACCAATACTTATGTACCCAGCATCACAGGTTTAGAAGAGATCATTGTTAGTACTTTAGAAGTTCTTATATATCTCCTGATCCTCATCTCTTCCCCTTGATATGCCTTCTGCATGCTCTAGGTAACCACAGTCCTCACTTTTGTTTGCCTTTTCTTTTTTTCTAGTAATGTTATCATCATGTATGCATATCTAGACAATTTATGTTTTTTTTTAAACACTATTTAGAGTGTGTTTAAATAAAAAATTTAGACAAATTAAAATTAACAGAGTTTATTTTAGTGAGAACAGTTCATGGATTGGGCAACACTCAAAACCAGAACAGGTCCAGAGAATACCACTCTGCAACATAAGCAGTGAATATTTATAGACAGAACTCAGAAATACAGAAGTAGCTTGATTGGGTACAGCTGAGCTTCTCTGCCTTATTTGGACATGATCTGATTAGTTTGTTGCCTGTGATTGTCTGAAGCTTAGTTGCTTGTGATTGGCTGAGATCTGCCTGTTACAAATATTAGACTCCTAAGTTAGGTTTCTGTTCATTTACATACCGAAGTTAGCTTGCATTTTTGTTAGGGACTAAAAGAGCAGAGACAGCTTCAGGCCATTGTCCTCCTGCTTATTTAACAGTAGCAAGCACAAACCTAGTTGAGTAAGGAAAGGGCAACATTGCTGGAAGATAAACTGAGCAAGAGTCTCTGAGCCATAGTTTGGCTATGATTTCTTTGAGAGTTTAACAAAAGTCTTCTGAAGAAGGCATTTGGCGGGATACTTAGTAGGTCCTGGGAAATACAGGTTTCATCATTGCTTGTGGTTTAGGTACTGGACACCTGGCAGTAATATGATCAGGAGAGGTATATTCTGCTTTTTAGCTCACCATGTTCTACCAGGAATAGGTAAAAAGTAGAATGCTTCATTGTATTGGAAGTATTCTTGGGACATCCAAACATCAGCTTGGAAGAGAAGAGAAGCTTTATCAGCATACAGTCAGACAAGCCAGTGTCAGCAAAGAACTTGGGCAAAACACACCCAAGCAGTTTGCCCATGTGTCAAAAAAGATGGTGCAGTGGCGGGGGTACTTTCTGGTAATGAAAACTCTTTTATATTGGATGTCCTGTTTCTATACCCCATCTGTGCTTGATTTATGACTTTTTGGTACAGTTTATCTTCTAGTACAGCCTTTCTTAACTGGGGTCTCGTGACAGAAGTAAGCCCTTTAGGAATATTTTGTTAGTTATCCCAAAGATACAGTGCATGATTGGAAACATAGATTAGATAGATTACAGATGCATGGAAGATAAATTTTATTCATTTTGAACAATGGATGCCTTAGTACATTAAGCTTAATTCTATTGCAGAACCCCAGCTGGAAAGGGCTGCTGTAGTAAATTATTTTGAAAGGTACATAGAAAATAAAGTTTTCAGACCTTGCGTGTCTGAAGATATCTTTATTTTACTCTAATATGTAATTGATAGTTTGGCTGGGTATGGAATTCTAAATTGAAACTAGTCGTCTTTCATGTTTTAAAGATAATGGTTATATTTTTGGCCTGCTTCCAGTATTGTTGTTGATGTCAATAGCCTATCTGATTCATGATCCAGAGGAACTTGGTGCTTTGAATTATGTGAAGAAGGGTTCTTTGGTGTAAATAATTTTGATTTTCTGGTTTTACTACTGCTGGTTATGATTTGGCCTTCTTGGATCTGTAAGACCATGACTACTTGTTCATCTCAAGCTTTGCAGTGTCAAATTTATGTTGTTAAGATATCTTCTCCTGGATACCCATTTTTGGGATGTGTATGTGTGTGTATATGTGTGTGTGTGTGTGTGTGTGTGTGTGTGTGTATACACATAAAAAAATAAATATGTGTATTTATTTTTTAAGACCATGACTACTTGTTCATCTCAAGCTTTGCAGTGTTAAATTTATGTTGTTAAGGTATCTTCTCCTGGATACCCACTTTTGGGATGTGTATGTGTATGTATATGTGTGTGTGTGTGTGTGTGTGTGTGTGTGTGTGTTGTGTATACACACACATATATAAAAAAATAAATGTGTATATATATATGTACACATATTTGTTTATTTTTTTTAATACCCCTTTTCTGTGATTTTACTTGAGTTTTAGGAGGGAACACATTTGTTCAGTGTCTTCATTTTGCCATTTTAACCTGGACTCTTTTAAGACTTTATGTGTATTGTCTGATTTAATCCTTATAACAATCCCATATGAGTACTACTGATTAGCATTTTATAGATGAGGAAACAGAGACTCAGAGAAATTAAGTAAACTGTTTAAGTATATTTAGGTAAGATAAAACCGAGATTTGAATGCAGTTTAATTTCAGATCCTGCTTAACCGTTATACTAGTATAATTCTGTTTGTGATGTTACGTTCTTTATACCTTCAAAGGCAAGCACCATTACATGAATTATAATTATTTATTGTCTACAGTTAATAATAATGTACATTTTATGACATGGAGCAAAGCAAAAAATAATAAACAAACCAGCCCCCAAAACTCACAAACTTGTTGCAACTGTGTAAACTTATTCTCCGCTAATCGATTTTGAAATGCCTTTGCCCAAGAAAGAATATGTCATGTACAAGAAATTGAGTTTTGCCTGGTGTGGTGGCTCATGCCTGTAATCCTAGCACTTTCGGACACCAAGGCGGATGGATCACCTGAGTTCAGGAGTTTGAGATCAGCCTGGCCAACATGGTGAAACCCCATCTGTACTGAAAATACAAAAATTAGCCAGGCATGGTGGCGGGTGCCTGTATTCCCAGCTATGTGGGAGGCTGAGGCAGGAGAATCACTTCAACCTGGGAGGTAGAGGTGTTAGTGAGCTGAGATTGCACCGCTGTACTCTAGCTTGGGTGACAGAATGAAACTCCATCTCAAAGAAAGAAAAAGAACAAGAAATTGAGTTTTGTTTTTTGTGTGTGTGTCCTTTGTAGTAAGGACAGAGTCTTAGATTATATGACATCTTGTTGTGTGTGAATGGAGAACCAGCCTTGAAGTGTATGCATAGTAAGGAAGGAAACTGAGATTTTATGGTAAGGTACCTATGAAAATGAACCACTAAGTAAATGGTAACTCGGTTGTTGTCCAGCTGAGTGGGTGTATTTTTAGATTGAAAGAAAGAATTATAACCAAAAATAATCAATCTACAGCATATAAAGAGAGCAACTGACTAGAGCTTTTAAATTTGAATTAAGGTAGGGTAAGTTATATGGATTTTAGTATAAATGGAAGAAAATTGTTTGAAATTTCAAAGATGAGGTATAAAGAGATGGTATTATTATAAGGATAGGAAAGTACCTGTTAGATTTAATGACAGGTCAATACTAGTCACTTAGTTTTAAACATAGTATATTTGTCACTGTGTTAATAAAGTTGCTTTTTTTTTAAAAAAATTTTAAGTGGGAAGACTCATTGATAGATTGTACATTTTGAGCAGTTTAAATGTAATTAAGAGGAACAGTAGTAGCTCATATGTGTTTCAAGGAACATGTTAGAGCACACAGCATTATGGTGTGGTTTTAATCTCTTCTTTTGATTGGTTTGCACTAACACTGTCTTAATGATTCATATATCCCTGCTGGAGGTAAAACTTAAATGTTTATTCTCTGCTTTAACTGTTGGAATCCATCAGCATTGTGCTTGAAAGAGTATCTTTCCTTATGAATTTTTAATCATGGCTGAGGCAAGCTCTAGATTAGATATAAATCTAGAAGCTTCAGGGAAGGTAAGAAGCGTTATGTTTATATCCATCTTTGAAGTAAGCAAAAGCTGGGAAGGAAGGAGTCGGAAGAGGTGGGAAGTATGGCCGGATACTACAAAAACATAATGGATGTGATAAAAGGATTACATTTTTGAGAAGAGATGAGAAAATGACTTTATCTTCATCTTGAATTGCTAAGTATTGATCTTGCTTTGTTTTGCTAAAGCATCAGGGTGGTTTGGTAAAAAGGTAAAACATTAGTGGAATAGCCTTTCATGTTCATCAGTTCCCTTTTTAAAAAATCAGCAGCATGGTTTACTGCTTTTTCTGTCAGGCTTTCTCTGTTTATTGCTGATTTGACAGTCTTTGGTCCTCCTTTGCTGTTAAATGTGTGTGTTCTTTGTTTGTGCTGGTGGGTTTTGCTACATTTGGACGTGAGAGAAAAGCCTGTCTTTGCCATATTGGTCTAATTAGCCTCTGGGTGAGCATATACGTTAAATAGACCTTCTGAGCTATGAAGAAGAGAGCTCACAACATCGTAGATTTTCTTCATGTACTGGGGTTTCGCCTGTTCTATTTCCTCCGCGGATTGATGGCCGAAGCTTATTCGGAATGCTTCATTTGGAGGATACAATGAACTTTCTCCTTCATTGCCAGGTTTGTGTGTTTAATCTTGCCTTCTTTATTTCTTACAGACTTTTAATTAAAATAAACCAAGCATTTTAACATTTTAAAGCTGCTTTCATTTAGACAAAACAATTCTGTAGTGAAAACTTAGGTTTCAGTAACTGCTGCTAAACAGCTTGGCTTTTCTATATTTTCTCTTAGTCTCTTCAGCTAAAACTTGAGAAGTAATGATTCAGTAAAGTAGGGATCTTGAGTGCTTATGGCATAAATTTTTGCTTTAATTATAGAAATATGACCCTTTGATAAAATTAAAGCCCTTCTAGACTTGAGATGAACACAAAATTATATAAATAAACAAATTGCTCTGAGGGTTTACCAAATGAAACCCAGATATTGATACTGATATTTGTTAATTTTTTTGCAGAGTAGTAACTATATTGAAGTTGATTTTTAATGTAAGCTTTAATTTTACTACTTTATTATCTTAATCTTTTTAAGTTCTCAAATTTATCTTAAATTCTGACTAAAGTGAAGCTTTCTGCTCAAGTATGGTTTTTGAAATACCTTAGTTTCTTCTTGTTAGATGTATGTATGTGTGTGATTAATTTTTATCATGAAAATTTACGATATTTTTAGGGTTATATTTATTAAATTAGGCATTTGACAGCTGTGATTTAGGCATTAAACAATTGGTGAATAGATGTAGATATAAACTGATCTTTTACTATTTGAAATTGTAGCAAGTATTTGAATATGTTTAAATAATCTTTTGTTTCCTTTCTGATATTTAAACTCTATATAATTATATCTACTCTTTTAAGGTTATATTTTCTTTTAAAATAAAAGTATTCTTTAATAATGATGGCAAAGAAATATTGACTGACACTGATGCTTGCATTTATATCTTTTTTTCTGACCCTTACATTTTGCTAATTAAATTCCCTGTTTTTACAATAACCTTTATTCTTGGCTTTCTGAATATTCTTGCTGATAAGTGGTATGTATGTTCTTTTGAGATAGTGAAGCGCCTCATAGAAAGTGTTCATCTGGGTAATTAAATAAATTATTATAAATTCACTGATTTCATTCTTTTCTAATAGTGTTTTACAAAAGAATTGGAAACCATAGTCCTGAACTGTCCCTAAGTAGCATAAGCTTTAAATAGTACTCATAATCCGTATTGAGTCTTCTTAGTGTAGCATGGTTACTATCATGCTTCTTTCTTATGTTTTGAATGGTGTAAATTTTAGTTATTTGTCATTCAGAAGTGGCTTTGCAAATACAAAATATTGAGGTTTTTTTAGTATTGTTAAATATTTTTGCTTTTAAAATGAATTTCATTTCTGTATTTGTTTCTGTCTCCTTGTTTGCATTTTTTAAGCCAGCAAGCTTGCTTGTACATATTGTTTGCTGACCTTCATACCACAAGTCCACTTAGCTTTACAGAATAATCATGTGACATTGATGAACAATAGAAAACACGGCTTTTTAAGTTTGGTACTTACTTAATTAGGCAGTTAAGGCAAAATTATCGGTTTATCTTGTCAAAGAAATATTCAGAGTCATCTTGGATGGATTTGTTTTCATAGAAAAGTAAATAGTTTGCTTTCTCTAATTCTTGAAATAGAGAAAATCATATTCATAGGAATGCTTCCATCATCTCCTTAAAACAACCAGTTGTGATAAATAGCTCTGTAAAATATCTGCTTTTATCAACTAAGAAGTAGAATGGAATTAAGTACTTCAAAGCAGTGGCTTTTTGTTGTGCATTTATGGTGTAAAAGTAAAAAGGACATCTAATATCTCCTGATAGACTTCATTGTTGTATTGAATAAATTATTTTAGATGCATTTGCTTTTATCTGACATCATTAGAGAAGGAAAGATTTGTTCTACATTAGTGATATTTAAAGATAGCTTCTTCTTACTGCTTTGAGCATAACACTTTTTAAATTTTCCTCAAAAAAAATCTTTTTTCTTTTAGTCACTTCTACCTTAATGTCAGTATAGCCTTTTTCTTTATGATTAGCTTTAACATGGATGTGACACCCCTGCCCCTGTACCCATAGTGATGCCATGATGCAATGTGTTTGTTTTATTTAGTTCATATCTGATTATGTACCTCTTGATCTCAGCTGTTACTTCTAGATATGCTTATTTTACTAATCCCTAGAACAGCAACTCAATTTGTTGTAAATAGTCTTTGAGCAAAGAAAGCATCTATAGACATCTATAGACAGTACACTTTAGTGCATAGTTTTTTGTATATTTTGACTTCTCAGATTTTTTTCCTGGTGCTTGGCTGTATTCAATATAGTTAATGTAGCAATTCTGTATTTATTTTGTAGATACTTATAAAATTTTCATTTGTAGATTTGTATATATAATTTCATTTTAATAAGACCAAAGCAACATAAAATTTGCTTTATTATATCACAACATTAATGAACCAGGTGTATTAAAAAGATAATGCCTTATCAATGATGATAGTACTTGCATTTTGTGAACAAATTAGAGGTTAAGGGCAGACGGCTAATTTATTCAGGGATGATATGCCATTGCATTAGCAGGAGAAAGTAAACCTATGTACTAGAGGTTATCTAATGTAAAATTTACTGTAGATGAGAAACTGAAGTCCCTGGGATTTAAAGAATTTCACCATGGTTGTATAATTACTGGATGGAAGAGTTATTATATGCACTCGAATTACTGTGAGTCTGTGACTACTTCCAAAACAAAAAGATGAGAAGAAAGATATGACAGATTTTTCTTACCAAATTCAATGTCATTAATTTTTTGTTTTGGGGTTGAGTTATAACTAGGAAATTCTTTTTTATTTGCCTTGATGGTTAAGAACATTTCTGAAAAGCACTAGAGTGCTGAGATTCTAGGCGTGAGCCACTGTGCCTGGCCTGAATATGTGCTATTGTTGTATGTTCTTTAACCTCAGAAAATGTGGAAGTCAGCCTGAATGTATGTTGCAGAGTGAAAATGGAGCTAGACTACCTAGTTTCTAATCCTCACTTAGCTACTTAATGACCATTTGGGAGGAATTTGGCTTCAATAAAATACCCCAAAGATACTCTTATTACTTTATGTAAGTTAAGAGACAGAATATTTTAGAGAAAGGCTATTAACAAAGTAGTGAAAATTGACTGGGTGTGGTGGCTCACGCCTGTAATCCCAGCATTTTGGGAGGCCGAGGAGGGTGGATTACCTGAGGTTGGGAGTTCAAGACCAGCCTGGCCAACATGGTGAAACCCTCTCTCTACTAAAAATACAAAAATTATCCGGGCTTAGTGGCGTGTGCCTGTAATCCCAGCTACTCAGGAGGCTGAGGCACAAGAATCGCTTCAACCCGGGAGGTAGAGGTTGCAGTGAGCCGAGATCATGCCACTGCACTCCAGCAGCCTGGGCGACAGAGCGAGACTCCATCTTAAGAAAACAAACATAAATTAAACTAGAAGGCTCCAAATTCAAGTAGATATCAAGTTCTGCCAAACATTAAATGAAGAAATAATTCCAATCTTTCACAACTGCTTTCAGAGAATAGAAGTGGAGAGTGGGAAGAACACTAGTATTAGTATAACTTTGATATGAAATTCAATTGAAAGAGATTGTCCTATAATTTTTCTAATCAGTAATGAATATATATTACAAAACTCCTTAATGATAGTAGCAAAATCTTTTTATAAAGAGAATAATGCATTATTACTAAGTTGGATGAAAATCTAAGAAAGCAGGATTGACTTAACATTAGAAATTAATGCGATTCACTACACTAACATTAAAAGCAGAAAAAATAATATGGTTATTTTAATAGATGTGGGAAAAGTTTTCATGAAATCCAAATTTCGTTTTGGTAACTGTTAGAAAACTAGAAGGAGTGAACATGTTTAAATATCTGTATCAGTACCTGTTCTAGCTGGACACAGTGGCTCATACCTGTAATCCCAGCACTTTTGGAGGTAAAGGTGGGAGGATTGCTTGAGCCCAGGAGTTCAAGACCAGCCTGGGCAACATAGTGAGACCAGCCTGGGCAACATAGTGAGACCATGTCTCAGACAAGCCTAGTGACATGTGCCTCTTGTCTCAGCTACTCAGGAGGCTGAGACTGAATGATCACCTGGGCACGGGAGGTCAAGGCTGCAGTGAACTGAGATCACACCACTGAGCTCCAACCTAGGCAACAGAGCAAGACCTGTCTTAAAAACAAAACAAAACAAAACAAAAAAACTCCTGTTTCTCAAATATCTATATTAGTATCTGTACCAATATTAATATCCGTATCCAACTATATGTAAATATAAATATGTAAAAATATACCCAAAAATCTATATTAAACATTATGCTTAATGGTTAAATATTGACAGTTTTGAGATTAGAAACAAGACAAGAATGCCTGTATTCACCATTTCTAGGCAGTATTGTACTTTAAGTGCTAGATGAATAGAACAGAATAGAGTGTGTAGAAACAAACCTACATGTATATGAACATTTGACACATATGGATAAAAGTGGTTCTTTTCAGTAATTGGTGGCAAGTAAGTTGGTATCTAAATGAAAAGAAGTGAAATTGTACCTGTATATCACACTGTACTCAAATGTCAATTCCAGGTGGATTGTAGATGTAGATGCAAAAGGTAAAACTACATTATTGGAAAATATTTTTATGATGACTGCAGATGTAGGGAAGAATTTCTTAAGACCCAAAAGCGCTAACCTATAAAGAAAGAGATTGCTAAATTTGACGACATGAAAATTAAAAGCTCTTCACCAAAAGAAACCATGTAGCCTTTTATAAAAAGCCACAGAATAAGATGTTTGCAACAAATACATTTGGCAAAGGACTATTATCTAGAATATATCAAGAATTCTTACATAATAAGAAAAGACAGATGAGTTTTTTTTTAATATACAAAAGATCTGAAGACATTCTTCACAAAGAAGAAATTAGCCCCCCCCCCCCCCCCCCCAAAAAAAAAAGAAGATAAAGGATCCTTTCGTGCACAGAGTTTATGATCCAGGGAGTAGGCAGGATAAGAGAACTACTGATAAAGCAGCAATTAGTGCAAGTTTTCACTTGATAATGTAACTCTAAGTTAAATAATATACTGATGGACCTGCAGCATGATGATTTCTCAAGTAGTATTTATGTAAGAGTGGTCATCTTCTGACTTTTTTTTCTTGCATCTAGAGAAAAGGAGAGAATAAAGAAAGCTATCATTGTTACCTGCAAAAAAAAAAAAAAAATTAGCCAATTAACATGAGAAAGTTTTCAACACCATTAGTAATCAGGGACATGCAAACTAAAATTTCACTGACAGACTCAATAAACTGGAAGAATAGGGAAAGGGTGTGTTTTTAAGTTATTTTTATTGAGGTATAACTTACATGTCATTAAATGTGCAGCTTTTGAAGTTTTAGTTACGTATGGACACGTGTAATCACTTCCCAGATCAGAAGGCTGTCTCACACCCCTCCAAGTCAGTATTTCCTCAAGGAAGGTAAACTGCTGTTCCAACCTCTAATGCCATAGATTAAGTTTGTAAATAGAATCATATGGTATGTACTTTTTTTAAATGGGGAGAGTTGGCTTCTTTCACTCAATATTTGTTGTTCCTTTTTTGTTGCTGTCTTGATATTCCATTGTGTGACCATACTATAATACATTTATTAATTTTACTCTTCATAGCCATTTGAAGTGGTTCCAGATTTTGGCTATTATAAATAAAGCTTATGTGAACATTCTTGTACCTCTCTTTTGATGGATGTACACACTCATTTCTGTTGGGTTTGTCTAGGATTAGAATTCCTTTGTGTTAGAGTATGTGTACATTTAACTTTAATAGATACTGTCAAATAGTTTTTCAAGTTGTTATGCCACTTTGTGTTCTTACCAGTAGTGAACAGTTTCAGTTGCTCCATGTTTTCACCTGTACTTAGATAGTGTTAGTCCTTTTAATTTTAGCCATTCTAATAGGGATGTAGGTTTCTATCTCATTGTAGGAGTGGGTAGGATAGTTGGAAGAAAATTTGCTACCCCAGATCGCTAACTAATTTCATTCAGAATTTCATGTTGAATTTGTAAAGGTGTTATTTTATTTTTATTTTTAGTATTGGGATTGAGTGATCTTTTTTCTTACTAGAGAGGGGAAAAAAATCCGTTTTTCATATTATATAAAATTTTCAGTAAAATATCTGGATTAAGAAAATAGAACAGATTTTTTTTTAGCTGTTATATTAACAAACCAAATATAGAATCAATGATACTATTCTTGATATGCTAGAAGTGATTTTAAAATACTTCAGGCACTGGTACTACTTTATTTGTTTGTTTGTTTATTTATTTATTTGAGACAGAGTCTTGCTTTGTCACCCAGGCTGGAGTGCAGTGGTGCAATCTCAGCTCACTGTAACCTCTGTCATCCGGGTACAAGCAATTATCTTGCTTCAGCCTCCTAAGTAGCTGGTACTACAGGCACGTGCCACCACACCTGGCTAATTTTTGTAATTTTTAGTAGAGACGGGGTTTCACCATGTTGGCCAAGCTGTTCTTGAACTCCTGACCTCATGATCCACCTGCCTTGGCCTCCCAAAGTACTGGGATTATAGGCATGAGCCACCACATCCAGCCATTTGATTTTTTTAAAGTGCTGCTTTTTAAATAATTGTGCATATGTTTTTTAATATAGGCTTTAATTAGTCTCTGAAAAAATAATTATAGGGAAGAGTTAATAGTACCTCTCCTAAAAAATAGAAAAACCTCATTAAAATTAAAATGTGTGCTGCTTCTTTTATGCCTGCCACACAAGTCTCAATATTGATGTTTCTCTAATTGTACCTTTGTAATAGTAATTTGTTAATTGGTTTTGGCATAGTACTGTATTCAAGTGTTATATGATTTCAGGAGTATATTCATGTTGTCCACTACACTTGTGCATTTTAGATTCATGCTTTTAGAATAACAATAGAAAATGATGATAATAAGGGTGAACAGTAATTGAATGTATGCTTTGTGCAAAAACACTATGTTAAGTGCTTTATGTGTATCCTCATCTAATTCTCAAAATAAGCACATTATAAGATTTTTAAAAAGTCAATCCAGATTTATTTCCCCAATGTTTTATCACCTAGTCTGAAATTGTTTTCCATTTTGACCAAAGGTGTGAAAAGTATGTTGAGTTGATTCTGTCAATTAGAATTCGTTGCTAGAAAGCAGCTCCCTAGAATAAAAGCTCTATGAGGGCTGAATTTATGTGAAGTTCTTCAGGAGCAAAGAAAAGAGATCTATTTCATGATGTTGGTGGGTTCAGGGAAATACTTCATTGTTTCTAAGCTGTAATTCTAAAGGGTTATACTATATATGAACCTTTGGAGATCTTTAATAGTTTAAAACTATATGTACAGGCTTCCTGCACTGATTTATTTCAAATATAATCTATACTTGAATGACTTGTTATACATGTTCAAAAGTAGTAATTCTGAGATATTGACTTTTTTTTTAAGGTTTTGAAAGAGGGAAGGAAGATATTTCTCAAAACAAAGATGATTCTTCACTTTCTATGTCAAAGAGCAAGGTAAGCATATAAAAGCGAATACATGATTATGACATTTCCCTAATATTTGAGATGAGGGAACTAACACTGAAATCCTGTGAAGCTTTTATGAGATGTTTTTATGTTGGTATATCTAAACCATGTAGTGCATATTAAAAAAGTGAAGTTCCTTCAGGGCTGACATAAATATTGTTGGTTACTTAGAAATTACGGCCGATTGTTAACCACTTTTCCTGCCATAGTAATACTGTTTCTGGTATCTTAACTGTAGCAGCACTTCTCACACTTCAGTCTGAGAATTGCATTCAGATATATTCTCAGGATTTATGGCTTACAAAAAAATTCTTAAGTGTTTGAGTTCATTTAGGTGACAATCAAAATACATATATTTGCCAGTTAAAAGCCAGATCTTTGCAGTAATAATTGCTTACAATTGAAAGACTTTTTCTTAGAATAAGACATAGTTTATGAATCACTATTTCTCAAACTGGGATGCTTAGACACATACTTAGGTCTGTTGAGCATTTTTTCTTTAAGAGTGCATATTCAGATTTGAGAAACACTGTATGATGCAGTAACCAGTTTCCCTGTGGGTTAGTAGTTCACTAGATTTTCTATAGTTTGTGAAGGGATTCGAACCTTTGGCTGTTTTTTCTGGTAAGATTTTTGTAGCAAGGGGGATCTTTTATGTTTATGAAGTCAAACTTCAATGACTGTAAGACAACCTGTTTCTAAAGACTGAATTCTCTGCTATTCTCAGCAATAGGGCTAGCTCTTTCAACCTACATTTTTTGCTCCTGTTCTTGAGAGTGGTTGAGAGGATTGCACAGTATGGTTTTATGTATGATTTTACACAAATATTTTTCCCACTTTTCATGTATACATTACATAAAAGTTCATTTATCATATTAGTGTAAAGTACTTAGGATAGAAGTTTAAAAGTACTTTGTATTTATATGAGAAATGCCTGGATCACGAACAGGAGAAAAGATTTCTTTCCCCATTGCAAGGTTCATGGCCTAGATCCCCATAACAAAATAAAGATTAACAAGGGAAAACCATACACATTTGTTTAGTATAAGTTCTGTGTGACAGGAGCTTTCAGAAATGAAGACCCAAAAGAATAGGGAAATATGTGTATTTTATGCTTTGGTTTGATGAAGAGCAGAGAGTCACAGAAGTATGATTGGACAAAGGTTGGGGGAGTATTATATGATGCTAATATACTGAGGGGAATTTAGCAAGGTGTGTTTGTTCAGATTCTTCTTGGTATCTCTGTGTCTTTGGATTCTTTCTTCTAGGGTAGGGAGAGCACCTGCTTCATGGGGGAGGTTAGAGAATTATATTGTGGCCTGCATCAGAGCAGAAAGGGAGAAAGAGAGTGTCCTTTCTGCTTTTCAAGTTTTCTCAGTTTCCTTAAGCTTAAAAGAGTCAGTATGCCCCTGTATTTTGGGGTAGTGAGTTTTGAGCCCTGTCAGTCATTTTACATGGTCTGTATAATTAAAGAAAGTAGGAAATAATTTATCTTAGGTCTGCCACAGCTAGAAATGCAGTGAGATTTATAGAGTTTTTTTTAAAAAGACCTATTTTCAGGAAATTAATACCAGAATTGGTGAATATATGGTATAATGGTATTCCTACTCAAAAGCCTGAACACCTAAACACAAAGACTTACATACCACAGGTACTTATTTGCCATCTGTATGTACCATTTAAGGAGGAGGTCTGAAAAGGAACTTTGCATACATTAAATGAAGGTGTGTGCCTTAATGGAGGAAAGCATGCGTGCACGCGCACGTGCGCATGCACACACGCACACACTTTAGAACTATGCTTTGGGTACAATAGCATCTAGTTATATGTGGATCTTTAAATCAAAGTAAAATTAGAAATCTAGCTCCTCAGTTACACTAGCCACGCCTCAAATGCTCAATAACCACATATGGCTAGTGGCTGCCAGACTAGACAGCTCAGATGTAAAATATCTTTCATTTAGAAAGTTCTACTGGGCAGCACTGCTTTAAAGTGAAAAGTCAATTTGAATCTTGACTCCTATTACCTATAAGTTTTTAGCTACTAGTTACGATGATATTAATAGCTACTTTTTTTTTAAGAGATGAGGGTCTCACTATGTTGTCCAGGCTGGATTCGAACTCCTGGGCTCAATCCAGCCCTCCCACCTCAGCCTCCTGAGTAGCTGGGACTGCAAGCACATGCCACCATGCCCAGCTTAATAACTACTTTTTATTGAGAGTTTGCGTGAACCATTTTAACATTCATAACAATACTAGGAGACATGTATTATTGGCTCCATTTTATGAATGAACAAACTGAGGCTCAGACAGATTAACTCCCCAATACTCAAAATAGTAAGTCTTAAAACTGGAATTCAGAGTGGCTCCAGTTTTCCTTTTTGTGCAGGGGAGAAGATAAGATCTACTCCGATTGTGATGCAGAAAGTACCTGACAAAGTAGCTGGTTAGTAATAGATAGTTAAGAATTTATTTTCTTATGATTTTCTTATGAATAAAGCATTAGAGTGAATGAATGGGATTATTAACATAACTATTTGGTATAAGTACAATTATACTCATAATGTTATTTTCCAAGAGCTGAAATGTACTGATTTTCTGATATTTTCTCATAGATTTAATCTTAGTTTATTCTGTTAGCTGAAGAAGTTTACAGTTGCTACTTTGTCTTGAAATATTTTAACATGCAGCTGGGCACAGTGATTCATGCCTATAACCCCAGCACTTAGGGAGGCCGAAATGGGAAGATTGCTTGAGTTCAGGAGTTTAAGACCAGCCTGGACATGATAAGACCCTGTCTCTACAAAAAAATACAAAAATTAGCTGGGTGTGGTGGCACATGCCTGTGATCTCACCTATTTGGGGGGCTAAGGCAGGAGATGCTTGAGCCCAGGAGGTTGACGCTGCAAGTGAGCTGTGTTTGCGCCATTGCACTCTAGCCTGAGAGACAAAGTAGACCTTGTTTCAAATATATAATATATATATATACATATATATGTGCATTTGTGTGTGTATATATATATGCATGCAACCAACTCTCTTGTTTTTCAGAACAGTCGTAAAATTTATACATTTATCATTAAACCTGATACTTGTGGAATTCTGAAGATTTTTATTCTTATCTGAGTAATTTTGGAAAACAAAATTTATTATTCCTTTCATGATTGAGTTGTATGACTGAGACCATCAAACAATTTTAAGTTTTCCCAACTTGATGCAAAAAAATATGAATACTCTCATTTTGGTCACAGGATTTTAGGTTAAATATTATTTATTAAAATTCATAATTGAGCCTGCTTAGCACAATGAAATACACCTGCCTCATCTCCAAGACATTATTTAAAAATAAAGTTGCTGGGTGAAGTGGCTCACACCTGTAATCTCAGCACTTTAGGAGGCTGAGGTGGGAGGACTGCGTGAGCCCAGGAGTCCGAGACCAGCCTGGGCAACCTAGTGAGACCTCGACTCTACAAATCAAAAAATTTGCCAGACATAGTGGCATACTCCTATGGTCCCAGCTACTCAGGAAGCTGAGGTGGGAGGATCACTTGAGCCCAGGAGTTGGAGGCTGCAGTGAGCTATGATCACACCACTGCACTCCAGACTGGGTGACAGAGTGAGACCTGTCTCAAAAAATAAAATAAAATAAGGCAATTCCTTTTTCTCATGCATCTTTTCCTAGGCTTTGTCATTGAATGAATGAGTGAATTGGAAAAGTCAGTTAATCAGATTATTCCAAACAAAGTAGCATTTTAAAATAAATTTTTAGTTAATCTATCTCAACAAAAGAAAATGCAGCATAACTAATATATCTAGAGGAATAAAAAGAATTCTGTTAAAAGGATAAAGGGTTTTTGAGCTCACATCTCTTACATTGATTTTTCAACCACCTATCTACTTGCCTTGTCGGTTTGCTAAGTCATCTATTACTTGCTTTAAAATATACATTTACCTGGAGATTTAACCTTTCTAAACTAAAATGTCTGATGTGATCACAGTAACTTACCATTATCCTTGTTATAAGCATAATGATAATAAGGTCTGTCTTTGTTGTCTTCATCCTTGTTATCTTCTTTATCCTTGTTATAAGGATAATGATAATGACTACTCCTTATATCTGTAGTACTTTGTAATTTTCAAAGCAAGTTGCGAAGTATTTTCATAAATAAATACCCTGTTATCTAAATTTCTAAAGGTCAGATTTTTGAAAGCACCTGCACTCTGAGATATACCTGAAACAATGTATACCAAGTACTGAGTTAAACACTTTAATTATGCTACCTCATCTAATCCTCAAAGCAACCCTGTGAATTAGTAGTAGTATCTTCATTTTACAGATGAAGAAGCAGACTGACGGAGATTAACTCCTCAAAGTCACAGAGCCTATAAGGGGACAGCAGTTAAAGGAGAAAAGAAAGAAAATAAGAACGAAAGAAGTAAAAAGTATAACATGCTAAGCATTCTAATGCCATTTAACAAAGAGGCAAACAGTAATATACATTAAACCTGTCTATCTTGATGGTCATCATTAAGAGAGTTTCAATAAAGTTTATGAAGGAAGGGAAACTTAGTTTAGTAAAATATCTCCACCAAAAATCATTTACTTTTTTGGCATTTGAAAGGCATTTTGATTCAGAAAACCAAGGTAGTAATGTAGGAAAAGGCTGTAGAACTTGGTCACTCCTTTTTTATTTCAGAACTAGACTGCACATTATGGCAGAGATTCCTTGGGGTATGTGAATTAGAGATTGAGGTCAGTTTACCAAGCTCATGTGACACTGTCTGGCCTGCTGCTCTCCTATGTACTGTAATCTTTTAGGAATAACCAAGCCAGATTTTATCATATAGAATTGTTAGGGAAACAAATTTGACTTTTTTTAAGATAAAGTCTCACGTTATCACCCAGGCTGGAGTGCAGTGGTGTGATCACTGCTCACTGCAACCTCAAACTCCTAGGCTCGGGTGATTCTCCCACCTTGACCTCTCTGATAGCTGGTACTACAGGCACATGCCACCATGCCCAGCTAATTTTTGTATTTTTAATGGAGTTGGAGTCTCACCATGTTGCCCACGCTGATCTCGAATTCATGGGCTCAAGCAATTCTCCCGCCTTTGCCTCCCGAAGAGCTGGGATTACCAGCATGAGTCACCACAGGCAACCACAGATTTCTCCTTGTTCATAAAGATGGAGCTTAACTTTAAGTCTAAAATACCATATGAACAGTTTTAAAAAATAAGAAATTAATACAGTGAGATAACTAAGAACCTGAAGCTGGGAAATAGACTAGGGTAAAAATCCCAGCTCATCTACTTTGTAGCTTTGTGACTTTGGAAAGATATGTAATCTGTTAGTTTTACTGTCCTTATTAGTAAGAGAGGGATATCACTACTATCTCATATGTTTGCTTTGGGTATATAGATGTTTAACATATACAGTTGATCCTCGAACAACACGGAGGTTGGAGCACTGACCCTCTCCTTCCCTGTGCGTATAAAAATGTGCATATAACTTTTGACTACCTAAAAACTTAACTATAATTGTGTGCTGTTGACCAGAAGCCTTACTGATAAATAGTCAATTAACACATATTTTGTATGTTATATGTATTGTATACTGTATTCTTACAATAAAGTAAGCTAGAGAATATGTTATTTAAAAAAACGTAAGAAAGAGAAAATATATTTACTATTTATTAAGTGGAAGTGAATCATCAGAAAAGTCTATCTTTGTTATCTTCACATTGAGTAGGCTGAGGAGGAAGAAGAAGTTGATTTTGCTGTCTCAGGTGGCAGAGGCAGAAGAGGTGGAGGAGGTAGTAGGTGAGGCAAGAGAGGCAGGTACACTCAGTGTAGCTTCTGTGGAAAAAAAATCTGCCTGTAAGTGGACCCACACAGTTCAAACTGTGTTGTTCAAGAGTTAGCTGCACTTGGTAAGTAGTAAACAACCATAAATGTTCATTAACTTTTAAGCTAATACTATTAGTATTTTATATTGACTAGTTTCTAGAAAGTACAATACTATAAACATTATCCTATTAAGTTGTGGGAAGTAGAATCTCCTAATAATTTTAAACCATCATATTCCTCTGACAATAGCCATGCCATTTTGTGTTCCCAGGGCCAAGGAGAAGACAGAAACCTGTTTGGCTTGAGGAATGTTATGAAATTGTTTTGGTATCACAATATAAGCCATCATCATTGGAGTAGTTAATGTGATGTTTCAACTCCACTTCTTAAACTTTAACAAAAGTTTAGGTTGATTTCTACCTTCTACATTGAGAATTGTTTGCATTTCCCTTCTGGTTGATCCAGTTAACACCATCACCATCATAGTCCATATTTCATACCATAGCAGAAGTGTTTTTAAGAGAAATGAGAGAAATGAGCTGCAAGTGCCTATTTTATTTTCATTTTATTAATTCATTAGATATTTACTGAGTTCTTCCTTTTCTTTGGGTGATACACAGTGGGTATCATTGAAAAATAAACATGTTATTTGCTCTCATTAATCTAAAAATTGAGGCAGTTGTATACAAAGGTTTGTATCCTTGATCATATCTAATGATATTACGCACATCTGACCACTCAACATTTGAAAGCCACCATTTGGACCAAGTTGTGTATACTTTTCTTGGCACTGCCTAGGAGTACTGCTAAGAACTTTAAGTCCCTTCTCTTATGTCTAACAATAGTTAAAAATAAAAATTCTGGACACTGAAGGAATATGTTTAATTTTGTTTTCCCAAAATAAGTAGAAACAGCATTTAAGTTTTGTGCTTTTCTACTCTGGTGAACCTGTGTTCACTAGAGTTGATTGTTAATGATAGTTAGTTTCGAAAATCAGCCTTCCTGAGCCTCCTTTTCATGATTTGTAAAATGGAGATAAAACCGCCTGTTGTGCCTATTTTTTAAGATTCTTGTGAAGATTAGATAAAAATGTGAAGTACAAACTGAAAGTCTGGAAAAAGATTTAAGACATCAGTAATTTAGTGAGGAATTCCTACTCACTTGATAGGTAGGAAGTAGTAGATCCTAGAAACATTGGTGTTTACGTACTGTACAAGTTAGATAGAGTGGCTTAATACTAGTTTATAACAGTGTTTGTATTTCCTCCTATTGAAGGAGGAGTAGAAACAGGGCAACATGTGCATCAGCTTGTTAGAATTTGTGTCTTTTTTCTTTTTTTATTTATTTTTTGAGTATTTCAACTGTTAAAAGATAACATTGCTTTGGCTACTTTTGTCCTAAGAATAACTAATTATATATATTCTCAGAAATACTCTCAAAATAGAATGTAAAATCTACAAACGATCTTATTTAACTTCACATTATAGGTTTAGATACTGTATTTGTGGTTTTAACATGGATTCATTTTTAAAGACAAATACTATATAGGGAAAATGGTATTTGAAAATTGGCATTTGCTTAAATCATAGCAATAAATGAGAAGAATGTCACAAACATAGTTTTAACATTAATTTTTATGTGATATGTAGAAAAGCTGAAGGATTTAATTATTTCTCTTCTGTTCATTTCTGTATGATTTCAGTCTGAATCTAAACTTTATAATGGCTCAGAGAAGGACAGTTCAACTTCAAGCAAACTCACAAAAAAAGAATCTCTTAAGGTTAGTTTCCAGTTATTTCTGAAAGGTAATTTCCATTGTGCATTGTATATGTGTTTGGAAGTAGGCTAGTAAGATAAATATATATGTGTGTTCCTAAAGAAAGAAAAAACATCCAGAGGTACAGACAGGCAGGCACACATAGAAAATGTTAATATTTGTATGGTACACTGTGGTCAACTGATAAGGCTGATTGATGACTGTAACAGAGCAGACTGCTTGAGGCCTCAAATAGCCACTGCAGAGGCTGAGGACTTGATATCTCTACACAGCTCTATCCAAGCAAGTTATGTCATCACTGAGTTGTGGAACTCCTGATGGGAACTCTGGCACCCATTGAAATTAGAGTTTGCTAACTCCTGGATCATGGCCTGAACTTGACCTGCATAATGTTTTAAAATTTTGACCCAACAATTAATTAAAAGTTCAGATTTCCAATTTCTGTGAGAAATATGTAGCACTGGACTTACTTTCCCGAGTGGCCAAGAATCTGGAGCTTAAGAAACACATGCTTTCCAACTGGCTCTGGTTCCTGTCTAGTCTATTTTACCATTTGTGTTCCGTACCTGGTCCTATATACATTTGCATTTGTATCCCATATTAAATCTGTTAGTTCAGATAGATTAATAATGACCAAAAATCTAAAGTTTGGGGGCATAGAATTATTAAAATTTTACTATGTCTAGTCTGTTTATCATTAAATACAGCTTTTCTGGTGGAAGAGTTTGTTACATTGTTTAAAAATGTAATCACTACTAGGTTATCATCAATCTTCTCCCATCCAAATTATAATAACAAAGCAATAATAAGACTGCCTTAGTCCACTGCTGCTTCCCCGGATTATCGGAATTAACTTACTTATGAAGGCAAAACTTTGATGTTTTGAATAAATTAATTTCATAGTTATGGTTTCTTAATTATGTATAACTTACATGTTATTGTTGAGAAAGAGAGCAAAAATTCTAATTGCAAAACAGTTGTGGAATTCTTTGTTATCTGAAAAAGTTTGTAACAGAGAAGGTGTTTTTTTTTTTTTATCAGTAAGAGAATATATCAATAAATACTTTAGAAACAGTGTAGGCCATTAGTTAAAAGAATAGCTTTGGGAGCTAGTTCTGCCTCTGTTTGAATCCTTATTCTGCAATTTACTAACTGTATGATCCTGAGCAAGTTACTCTCTCTGCCTCAGTTTTCTTGTCTGCAAAATAAGGATAATAATAATTCTACTTCACAGGGTGGTTGTGATGATTAAATGAGGTAATGGCAATACAAGTGAAGTGCTTAGAACAGTGGCTGGTTCACAGAATGCCCTCAGTGTTAGCGTTCTTATTATTTTAATTTGCAGTAGGAATCCTATGTAACAGTTAAAAGAATAAGAATGAGATAACATTAATACTCTTCAAAAAATGTTTATTGGGGGGAACTTTTTGTGTGCTAAACACAAAATCTACATGTTTCTGTAGGTTGTTTACTTAGAAAAAGTCTGAAAAGACAGTGTTTTCCAGAAAGTTAACAGTCATCAATTCAGAGGATTGGAATAGGATGGACTATAATAAAAATGGCTTGTAGCTTTATGTTTGAAATTTTTATTGTGAGGTTTTATTAATGTATTGTGTAATTAAAAAGAGGTAAAATTGGCCAGGTGTGGTGGCTCACACCTGTAATCCCAGCTACGTGGAAGGCTGAGGCACGAGAATTGCTTTAACCCAGGAGGCAGAGGTTGCAGTAAGCTGAGATTATGCCACTGCACTCCAGCCTGGGTGACAGAATGAGACTGTCTCATAAAAAAGAAAAGAAAAGAAAAAGAGGTAAAATTATTTAAAAGATATGTAGAACTGGATTAGTGGTCAGAAAAACTAGATTCTAACCTTGATTGTCTAACACTAATTCCTACTTTAAAAAAACAAAAAACAAAAAACTATAGTATTTTTATTGTAAGATTCTGGAATTCTAAAGAGGTTTAGAATTTTATACTATACCCCACCATTATAGTATGAAATTCAACCTCTTTAGAATCCTAGCATATTAGGATAAAAGACAGTGTAGTGATTCCTCAAAAACCTAAAGACAGAACTACCATTTGACCCAGCAATGCCATTACTTGGTATATATCCAAAGGAATATACTCATTCTGTTATAAAGACACATGCATTTGTATGCTCATTGCAGCACTATTCACAAAGCAAAGACATGGAATCAACCTAAATGCCCATCAGTGAGAAGACTGGATAAAGAAAATGTGGTACACTGTGGAATACTGTGCAGCCATAAAAAAGAATGAGATCATGTCTTTTGCAGAGAATGGATGGAGCTGGAGGGCATTATCCTTAGCAAACTAACACAAAAACAGAAAAACAAATACTGCATGTTCTCACTTAGAAGCAGGGGCAAAATGATGAGAACACATGGACACGTATAGGGGAACAACACACGCCGGAGCCTTTCAGAGGGTGAGGGTGGGAGGAGGGAGAGAATCAGGAAAAATAGCTAATGGGTACCAGGCTCAATACCTGAGTGATGAAATAATCTGTACAACAAACCCCCATGACACAGGTTTACCTATGTAATAAACCTGCATATGCACCCCTGAACTTAAAATAAATTGCTCATTTCTGTTGAGTTTTTAACTTTTCTAATATTTCTATAAAATAGGTACAAAAGAAAAATTACCGCGAAGAAAAGAAAAGAGCCACAAGGGAGCTGCTCAGTACAATCACAGATCCTTCTGTTATTGTTATGGCTGATTGGCTGAAGGTCGGTTTGTTTTGAATCATGAGTTCAGATTGCTGGATGTTTACCTACTGGGATGGGAAAGCCCAGAGTATACCTAAAACCTACAAGACAAAAACAACTCCTAAGATTATTGTTTTTCACTGGCAAAGGAACTATTATTGTATTCCCAGAGGTTCTGTGTTCCCATCTGAAAGAAGAGAAGGAATCTTAATGCCTCTCTTAACAGTAGCATCAGTTACATACAGTATAGCATTTCTTTTAAAAAAGCTTTGCGGTTTGTGTGATATGTTGTCTACTACAATATGCCGTAAAAAATATGTTGCTTGCTATTTCAATTATTGTTAAGTATTACTGTATACTTGGTATATTATTAAAAAGAGATGAGGCAAACAATATAAAAGTTACTTGAAAATGGTTATGAGTTGGATACATAATATATTTTTTAAAATGAAAATTATCAATTATCAGATAAGCACACATTGCTGTTTCCATACCCTATTATTTTGGCCTCTGGTTATTTTTCTTTTCTTTTCTTTTCTTTTCTTTCATCCTTGTCACTCTGTCCTCTTTCTCATTCTTATCTGAAAGACAGCTGGTAGGAATCCTAACTTGAAGAGAGCTCTTGTAGGACTCTGACTCACAGAAAATTTTAGTACCTCGGATGTACCTGAGAGTCACCCCAACCCCGAAAGCTTTCCATTTTTGCCAAGAGTTACTAAGACCTCTGACCTCGTAAACCTTAAGAGAACTGTCATAGGACTCCCTCTCACTAAAATGAGCGTCTGGTGATAGTTCTCCTGACAACTCAGGTAATTAATCCTAAGGTCTTCAATCTTGTGCCTATAATACCTTCCAACTTGTTTTGACTCTACTTAGAAGTGTATTAGCTCAAGGTCTCACTTAGGATTTTCAGAGTTAAAATACTAAGTCCCCAACACATTCCCTGGCTGACTTTCTCTGCCTTACCTTCCTTCTGATAATTTGTCCTTCGTGTTCTGTTGCATCTCTGTGATCCAAAATGTTATTTAGGGACCTATCTTCCTTTTCACATCTCTTGTCTTACCATTCTTTTACCTATACACATATTTTGAGATTTTCTCTTTCTTCTTGCCTGGCTCCAAACTCCTCCTTTCTAAATGTTTCTTGTTGAGAGTTACTGTGGTATGCCTATTTTGGGGGTTAGGGAATCCTGTATTATTTCATACATCTTGTAGGTACGTTGAAATAGCAGATGTTTTACAGTAAATAAAAGTATAGTTCTTATCTTTGATCTAAATATTAACATCCTTTCAATATTTTGAATTCACTGAATTGCACAGAAACAATTTAACAGATGATGGAAGTAGAAATTGATAGAAAAAGTAATTTTAGACTTATTATTGACATAGCATTAAACCCTAGAATGAGGAACATTTTATGAGAGTATAGGGATTCATGTAACTTGTATTTTAAAATATCCTCCAATAAATTTATATGATATATTTTATGTAATTACTAGGAACAGAGTAATTTAAATAATGTAATTTTAGGGGCTAGGAGGAAGTTATTTTCTCTTCCTTCCACTCACCAAATACTTAAGGAATGCCTAGTGTGTGCCATCAGTGTTTTCTGCACTGTTGATGTGGTGAAGGGGAAAAATTGTTTTAAGCAGAATCATCATACACACACATATAAGATTACAGCCATGATCAGTGTTACAAAAAGAATCTCAGTACTAGGAAAGTATATTTTTAATGGCCCCTGACCTGGTCAGGGAGATTAAGAAAATTATTCTACTTAGTACACTATTTTGAAACTGTTGGCTTGTCTGCCACTAAAATTTAAGTTTCTTAGAAATAAGAGCCATATCATTTTCATGTCTGCTTGCTGTGCTTGCCATGTAGTAGCTTTTAAACAAAATATCTATTTAAAATGTACATGTTATGGAAATTTTAGATTAAAACATCTTATTTGCAGTTTTTTAGTTTGGACCTTGTGAAGTAGATCTTCATTTTTAAAATAAACTTATCTTTCTGTAGATTCGTGGTACGCTAAAGAGCTGGACCAAGTTGTGGTGTGTGTTGAAACCTGGGGTGCTACTGATCTATAAAACCCAAAAAAATGGTCAATGGGTAGGAACAGTTCTCTGAATGCCTGTGAAATCATTGAGCGTCCATCAAAAAAGGATGGCTTTTGTTCAAACTTTTCCATCCTTTGGAGCAATCTATTTGGGCAGTGAAGGTACGTAAGTCCTTGTTATATAGGTGAAAGATAAAGATGGTAATCTATGAGTAGAAATCAGATAAATCAATCAAATGAGCTTAGTCCTCTGTCAGGACTTATGAATCTGTTCTGCCTTCCAGTGCATTATTCCCCCATTCTGCCTCTACCCACAACAAAATGTGCACCAAAAAGCTTTACCTTTGAGGTATAGCTTTGTATATTGCATCTTTTTTTTATCTCTTTTGCCCTTGGGGGTTCAATTGTACTATGTTTTTTTCAGTTTATAATTACTAACTCACCTTTTAACATTGTATCATATTTATTGTTGTTTGTTTGTTTGTTTTTTCCTGTGTTTTTTCTCTTTATCAAAATGATAAGTAGGATTCCCTAGAACAGAATCTGCCATTTATTTTTGTGGTCTTTCCTTTAGTGATGTAAATGTGTGATGGGAAGCCTATAAGCTTACTTATTCTTAAATTTTTTTTTTAACTGCTTACTCTTGAGAAAGAGGCAGGTTTCTTTAAAGTGAAGCATTAATGTTTTTTGTAGCTGAAAAGCATTACTGTGGCCGGGTGCAGTGGCTCATTCCTGTAATCCCAGCACTTTGGGAGGCCAGGCGTGGGTGGATCGCTTGAGCTCAGGAGTTCAAGACCAACCTGGGCAACATGGTGAAACCCCATCTCTACAAAAAAAAATACAAAAATTAGCCAGGTATGATGGCATGTACCTGTAGTCCCAACTGTAGTCTGCGGTGGGAGGATCACTTGAGCCTGGGAGTTGAGGAGGCTTCAGTGAGCCATGAGCATTGCCACTGCATTTCAGCCTGGGCAACAGAGCAATGCCCTGTCACCAGAAAAAAAAAAAAAAAAAGCATCATACTAATTGAATAAATGAGTCTAGTGTAAGTAGTTTTGTGTGTGTGTGTATGTTTTTTTAGGCAAGGTTTTACTGTCACCTAGGCTGAACTGCAGTGGCATGATCATTGCTCGCTGCAGCCTCAACCTCCATGCTTAAGCAGTCCTCCCACCTCAGCCTCCCAAGTAGCTAGGACCTACAGGCACGTGCCACCATGCTCAGCTAATTAAAAAAAAAATTTGTAGAGACAGGGTCTTTCTGTGTTGCCCAGGCTGGTCTTCAGTTCCTGGGCCCTCCTGCCTCAGCCTCCCAAAGTGCTAGGATTACAGATGTGAGCCACCATGCCTATCCTAGTTTAAGTTTTTACAAAATGATCATTGCTTTAGTTTCTAAGAAGGCCAGTTATCCTATAATAAAGAAGTTAGGATTTCTCCTTTAGGGAAAACCACCTAATTGAGATTACTGTTAACTAAAAGTAGGTTAATCCTTTTTTTTTTTTTTTGGTTGGGGGGTGGGTATTGCTTAATAATGTGATATATGTATACCTAGGAAAAGACTTGAACTTTTTAATCTTTATTTTAGTAGTCTGAAGTCATAGCAAGAATAAATTTGGGATTACTGAGTTAGTTCCATTCTGGGATTAGGTACTTCCCATAGGGGAAAGAAATTAACCCCCTAAAACTCTGATATTTATATATTAAGCAATTCTCAAGTGGATAAAATGATTTTCAAAACCTTTTTTAAAAGAATACACACACACACACACACACACACATTATAGATACAGTATTTTCATTTACTCTTAGGAATTGCAAGTATTAAAATGAATTTTTAAATTATTAATGATTCTAATGTGAATTAAAATCAGTATTTTAATGTCAAATTTATAATATTTAATTCTTAATATTGGAAGAAGAGAGAAGCTATATAAATAATTTCCACAAGCAAAACCTACTTAGGATATTTTTTAAAATATTTTGGAAGCCAAGTGTTTGTGATTAAGAAATAGTAACAGATGGGAGTTCTTTGTGTCGGGCACTCTTGAGTATTTTACATGAAATCATTTATTTAATTCTCATACCTATAAGGAGGATACAGTTTCTTCCCATTATACACATAAAGAAATTGAACCCTGTTTTTCTTAGCACAGAGCCATGATTGAAACCCAGGCAGTCTGATTCCATGTCCCATTGTATACTGGTTTTAGGAACTAGCCCATAAATTATAAAGCTGTTTGAAAATGCAGAATATTACAGTATTTGTTAAAGCCATATTAATTTTTCTCTATGTCTTCATTTTGAATCTACATCTTTACTTTCTAACGTTGTATACTTTTTGAAATCTGTTTTGTTCTTTGACCTGATAACTTTAAGGAACCCTTACAAAACAACTTAAAAATTACGCTTTCATATCAAAATTATACTTTAAATTCAGTACTTAGTTTTTCTTTTCAGATTTGTGTCTACCTAAGTTTAGCATTGGTGATACTAATTAGTGTTGGTATTATATACTTCTAAAACAAATAACCCTAGCCAACAACAACAAAATTTATTTTTCTTTCATGTTTCTGGAAAAATAAAATCAGCTTCTATAGTTGGTGTTTAAAAACAGGTATATGTCATGGGTTACAAAGTGGAGATGTATTTTTCCCTAGACCCAGTTAAAATTCATTTCTCTTTTTCTTTTGAATTATAATTCTATTTCCAGATGCTTTCTTTAGCCTTCTAGAAATTAGTATTTCTTATCTCATTAGTTATGTCCATAGGATGGACATGTTAAGTTAAAATTTGGTTTAATATGGTAAACTTTAGGTTATCTTTAATATGTGAACAATATATACAGATAACATTTAAGTGATAACTGTCATTTGTTTAGTTTTCTGCTAAGGATGTACATTTGTTAGAAAGAAAATTTTTTTAATACTTAACATTTGCATTCTCAAGAATGATGAAATTAGAGATTGTTTGCTTTTAAATTATAATCCATACCTGATTTAGATTATTACAGATAATACTGATAGTATAAAGTTGAGATCTCATAATACTTACTCTATACCATTTATTTTGTTTATGTTGTTATTAAGGGTCCAAAAGGTGAAGCAGTTGGATCCATTACTCAGCCCTTACCTAGCAGTTATTTGATCATCCGAGCTACTTCAGAATCAGATGGTAAATATAGTTTTTGATGGATTGGGTTTTGGTCTTCATTTTTAAGGGGTTTTTTAATGCTACTTTGCATTATTCTGGGGAAATATGTTGTTGATATAGCATTTGCAGCAGAAGCATGGTAATCATAAATTGCTTGGAATACTAAATATATGAGTAACTTGACAGACAAATAGGGAAATCTGTTAGGAAGGAAGCTTGTATTATTTACTGATGAGTTAGCAGTTCAGAGTTTTTTTCTTCCTGCTCCATGGACATATTAACACCTTTTACTTGTTAATGGTCTTTATGGTAACTCATTAAGTTTAATCATTTTAAAGATATATTTAATACTTTTTATATTTTATTACTAAATGTTATGATTTATGAGACATATACGCTGTTTTGGATTTTTTTTACATAAGACATTTGAGTACAATCTTTTTTATTCCTCCTTTTATACTTAATTCATGAAGCCTATATGGGGGAGAGAAAAACTTATATGATATCAAGGTTACTTTAAAATCTTAATAATGGATTTCATCCTCACTTTCATACTTTAGTGATTCATAGTTTAAACAAGTTTGGTGTAGGGAATCTTGTCACCTTCCAAAGTTTACTTTTATCAGATGATTTTTTGTTTTTTTTTGAGACGGAGTCTCACTCTGTTGCCAGGCTGGATTGCAGTGTGCAGCCTCAGCTCACTGCAACCTCCGACTCCCTGGTTCAAGTGATTCTCCTGCCTCAGCCTTCTGAATAGTGAATTGCAGGCACACACCACCACACCCAGCTAATTTTTGTATTTTTAGTAGTGGCGGGGTTTCACCATGTTGACCAGGATGGTCTCAGTCTCCTGACCTCATGATCTGCCCACCTCAGTCTCACAAAGTGCTGAGATTACAGGCGTGGGCCACCGCACCTACCCTCAGATGATTTTTTGAAATTAAAATATAGGTGTGAGCTTTCTATGTGAAAAATGCTTTACTTGGCTGATATTCCCAGCAAATCTTGAAGTGATACATGTGAAAATTAAGAGCACCAAACAAATATAAAGTTTTCTGCTAATATACTTTTAAATTTTAATAAAAAAAAAAAACAATGTTTCTTTTAACTAAATATGGCAGTTAATGGTAGCCTTATATAGGCATTTTCCTGACTTAAAATTTTTCGTACATATATTAGAATGAATGTTAATCTTGAGGACAGACTTCCTATTAACAAAGATAGTTTGTTTATAGTAGAACCATAAATCTTCCAGTATATTTTATGTACCTTGCTTGTTATCTTGAAATTATACTGCATGTTAATATTCTAAGATTTGAAAAATAAAGTATGCTTATTTTAGATTGAGTATACTTTCTAATGCATGCTGTATACTATTCATTTATCAGTGGTTTCTAGCTGGTTACTATGCGAAAAGCCTTTGAAAAACTGAAAGATTTCATTAAGAATGTTATGTTCGGATTTACTTTAACATTGTATGTTTCTCAGAGAAATAGTGGTAACCGAGTAAGTTAAGATGCATGATAGTTTCAGGTTTTAAAAATTATATTGCTTGTGAATCTGTGTTCTTGTAGGAAGGTGCTGGATGGATGCTTTGGAGTTGGCTTTGAAATGTTCTAGTCTTCTTAAACGTACAATGATCAGGGAAGGAAAGGAACATGACCTGAGCATTTCATCAGATAGCACACATGTGACTTTGTATGGCTTATTACGTGCTAACAATCTCCACAGTGGGGACAACTTCCAGTAAGTAGATATTGCCACTGATTTGGTAATGGTTTCAGAGACCATGCTGTTCAGAAAATTAGTTGGCAGGCCTAGAATTTTAGTAATATATCTAGGACTGAAATTTGTATATCTTCTCCTTATATGGCCTAAGGCCTGGTTTAAAATTTGTTCAGCTGCTATAATCAGATACAGAAATGTATTTCCTTGATTCCAGCCAATGTGATTTACTTTATCATTCCCAAATATAGCCATGCTAATTATTCACCTTGTCTGTGCATGTTGTCCCTTCCATTTAGAATTTCTGTCTACTTCTCCTTGCTCTTTTCTCCTGTCTGTATATTCTTGAAGATCGGTCTCGAATATTACATCATATGTGAAGCCTTTCCTGCCTCATAACTATAAGACATTATTCCCTGAAGCTTCAGGGAATAAATAGTTACTGGAAAAACTATTTCTCCAGGGAAACTGGGCAGCGGTGCAAAGACTTTGTTGAGATTCAGGTCTTGTTGTTGCTTTGCAGGAAAAACATTAGACTTTCCTATTTCCTCCCTTTCCCCACCCCTCAGCTTCTGCTCTGTAGCCACTTTTATCAGCACTGAGGTTGCTCTTCTCAAAGTTAGGCTGCTATTCTCTTCTCCGTGTAGCCCGATTCAGATATTTCTTCCCTATCCCTTTGCCTTTTTCTTTTTTTTTTCTCTGTATTACTTTTTAAAATTTTTTAGAGCCAAGGTCTCCCTCACTCTGTTGCCCAGGCTGCAGTTCAGTGGCACAATCATAGCTCACTGTAACCTGGAACTCCTGGGCTCAATCGATCTTCCAGTCTCAGCTAGAACTGCAGGCCTGTATTACCACACTCGGCTTATTTATTTATTTATTGTAGAGACGTAGTATCACTAAGTTGCCCAGACTTTTTCCCCCCCCAGCCCCACTCTCTTTAAAAACTCCATTACCTGACCTTTTATATTATTTCTTTGCAGACCTACGATCTGGAGCTTTATCTTAATCCCAAGTACCTGGTGCCTAAATGAGATAGGATGGAATGGGGTGGGCTACTGATAGAGGAATGGATATTTGTTGGAACCTCTTTCTAACACTTTCCCCCCTTTTGTACAGATTATTTACCCTAATCACTTTTAGAGAGAATAGGGGTAGATTTAGCAAAACTTAATTGATTTTAGTGTATGGGTTCATTTCCTTCAGCTGAAATTTTCATTTTTAATTATCTCTGGATTTTTTCCCCCAGGATTAAACCTTTCAGATGAATAGAATTTAATATAATTGCTTACCATTTACCATTTTCATATCTTATTCTTGGACTCATGTGAGGTGACTCTGGAAACCTTTACGGGTGGAAAGTCATAATTTGTTTGAGTTCAGCTGAGATCTGATTATCTAGACTTACATTTTTTCTTTATACCGTAAGTGACAGATTGATGCAACTGATACTGTTTGAAAAACTAAGTAGGAACAAAATTCTAGCAAGGGGTAGTCTAAAATTTTGGTTTTGGAAGATTTTAGCCTCAAGTGGTAGAGAGGCAAAGAGCTCAGAGTGTCATCTTTTCACATTTCCCCAAGTTCTTAACTTTTCTGTGCCTCTGTTTACTAATCTGTAAAATACGAATAATATTACCTATCTTACAGCGTTATTTTGAAGATTAGGTGAATTAACACTATGTACAACACTAAGAACACTGTCTGACACATAGTAAATTATCAATAAATGTTGCATATAATTATTATTTATGAATTGAACATTCTCAGTATCCTTTATTCTTCTTTCTGAAACTTCTTTCCCTTAAGGTTAAATGATAGTGAAATTGAACGACAGCATTTTAAGGACCAAGATATGTATTCTGATAAATCTGATAAAGAAAATGATCAAGAACATGATGAATCTGATAATGAGGTGATGGGGGAAAAGTGAAGAAAGTGACACAGATACATCAGAAAGACAAGATGACTCATATATAGAACCTGAGCCTGTTGAGCCTTTAAAGGAGACTACCTACACTGAACAGAGCCATGAAGAACTTGGGGAGGTAAAAGTCTGTTATTTTCAGAGATTCTGGATTTTCATATTCTTGAAAGTTTTCAAATGAAATTGAAGATATTATTTGTTTGATCTATTCCCTATTTTTTGTGGTAGAATATGATACATATTTTTAAAGTTGCGTACATAAGAAATATATTAGGATTTATAAACAGCTAAACACATATTCACGTAAATACCAATGTATTCTATTAAATGTAAAGTTTACATTTTCTTCAAGCTTGCTTTTAAAGTAGGATATTGCTTGATGTCATTGCCAGGTGCAAAGTAAGTTGCAAGGAAACACGAGTTTATAACTTTGTTATTGCCAGTGTATCATAGAAGTAAATGTAGTGTAAAATAATAGGCTATAATATTTTTGTAGTAAATTTCTTACATATATTGTTCACTTTGGTGTCTTTTTCAGCTACCCTTTTTACGTAAGTTTTATAGCTGTAGATGTTATTTATAACCTTTTGTTTCCACATTTAAAGAATGCTTGGAGTAGTCCTGAAAAAGAATTCATATTTTCGACATTAGCTGGCTCGTTTACATATTGTTGAAATAAATATAATGTTTTGGTGATTTTCATTAATTGATAAAGGCAGGTGAGGCTTCTCAAACAGAAACTGTGTCTGAAGAAAACAAAAGCCTTATCTGGACATTATTGAAACAAGTCCGCCCTGGCATGGACCTATCCAAGGTGGTTCTGCCTACATTTATTTTGGAACCCCGTTCTTTCCTGGATAAACTTTCAGATTACTACTATCATGCAGATTTCCTATCTGAGTAAGTAGTTTCTTATTTCTTAAAATAGACAATACTTCATGATTTTAGAAATTCTCAAGAGTGCTATTTTCAATTATTGTTCCTTTCCAAAATCAGGCTCTAATGAGACATCACTCTCTTCTCTACCACTTCTATGGTTGACTCTTAGTAAGAAGCATATTTAATAATTTGCTATAATATTGCTATTTATAAAGTTAAATTGAGAAACCATAAGCTTGAGGAAAACAAGAAGTCTACCCTTTACTCAGTAACACTGCTGTTATAGGCACCTTAACCTCAGTTCACTAACCTAACACAGCGAGAAATGATTGGCAACATTTGTTCTTCTCTGTGAAAGCCCTTGTTCAGTCCCATCCTGGGGCTTCTATTTTTGCTCATACTTATCCGTCTGCATGCTTGTGAGCTTACCAGAACTAGAATGACCTGCCAGTTGCTAGCTTTTGGAAGAAATCTGTATTTTCTTTGCTTTTCTTCTGAAGCTGCCAGCTGATCCTGGGTGTAATTCTGAAGAAGGCACAGCTAATGGAGGCAGAGGAGGAGCTGTCCACCTCTGCTGGGAGTTGTCCCAGCAATTTCTTGGAAAACCAGTAAACTTTGCAAGGAATAGCAACTTTGTGTCCATGCTTCCAGTTCTTACCTGCTGCCCCCATTTGAGCAATAATGGTGTTTCAAGGCACTGTGCTTTCTATGCCACTGACATCTAGCCCTGTGACCTGATTTTTAGAATCTTTATAGAGACTTATTTTCAGTTTCTGTCTATAAATTGTATAAGTGAATATTGAAAAAACATAATAAGCTGAATCAAAAGATAATTGATCAACTGGGAAATTTTTGCAAATTTCATCATAGGCAAAATGTTACCCTCCCTAAAATAAAAAGCTTTTAAAAATTGAATGAAAATTATTAACAACCTGTTAAAGGGGGGTGGAGAAATGACAGGGCAGTTCAAAAACTGAAAAATAGGAACAGTCCTCAAACATGTAAAAACCTCATGCAAAATAAGGAAAATATACATTTGAATTATGTAAGATATTGTTTATCCATCACATTGACAAGAAGTCAAAAGCTTTTATATCCTAGTTCTGTGTAATACCTTCTGCACTTTCTTTTATCTGTCTAAAAATTCACTTCTCTCAGAATGTAAGGCAGATTCCTATGAATCACAAGATATTCTTGAGAGGTGTCACTTGTCCCAAATAGAAAGATTGTACTTTTCTGGCATTACACACTGTTGCCAAGGTTCTGTTGGCAACCAGGCACTATCATACACCACCATGGGCAGTGCAAACTAGCACAGGACCCTGAAGGTAATCTGGCAGTATTTACCAAAATTATACATGCGTTCATCGTTTGATCCACTAATCTCACTTCTGGGAATAACTCCTACAGATATAATGCCACATATACATAAGATTGTTGCAGAAGGGCTTGTAATATTAAAACATTAGCTATAACTCCAGTGTCCAGCATAGTGTACTGGTTAAATAATGTATGACACATCCACACCTATAAGAAAGAATTCCATAAACTGATCTGGAGGTACCTCCAAAATTGTGTATGAAAAAAGCAAGGTGTATAGAAGAGTATGTATAGTTAGCGACCCTATTTTTCAAGAAAAACAGGACTATTTGTTTATATATGTTTGTTTATGCCTAAAACTTAAAAGGAAGCTTTTTTAAAAAGTTACCTGTAGAAGGTAAGTAGGGGCAGTGTAGAGATGAGGCAGTAACAAGACATGTGTACTTCTTTATATGCTTTGACTTTTGAACTATATGTTTAATTTTAAAATGAAATTGCCTAGTAAGGGAATTTAAACCAAAATGGGAAGAGAGCAACAAGAGGGTTGTTACTCTGAAAAACCTCAAGCTTTCAATTTTGCACAATTGTCAATAAGCCTAGGTTTATGCTCTTCTGTCTCATCTTAAAAATTCACAACATTGGACTGTCAGACATGCATGTGAAACATAAATGCCTTTTTGTAAATAAGGGCATAGTAGCACATTACAAACAGAAAACAACAATAAAAAACAACTTCTCAGTAAAATGTACTTCAGACATACACAATCAGGTTTTTGCAATGTTTGCAACAATAGCAGAATTGTTTAGGGGGCAGCTGAGTCATGGCTCCTTCAAATTTCTTCTTTAAAATGAAAATTACTCTTTGACTATCCATTATTCTGGTTGAGTTTATTAACTCTGGAAAATCAGTTGATAGCACACAAGAACTGGTTGAAGGATAAAAATAGGTTAGAACCTTCTGGATTGATTTAGTTACTTTAACTCTGCTTCACATTTGTAATTTGAAACTTCTGTGTTTCGTATTAGGGACTGCAAACCCATAAAATCCTATATTGGGAAGGTACTTCCTAGGTCCTCTCCCCGTCCATGTACTATTACACCCACTAGTCATCACTGATCTCCTCTAACATCAACAACTGAGAATGGACTCAACCAAGTAAACATTTGTCCTTCACTGACATATGAGGCTGAAGACCTCTAACAAAATTGTTAATGAGGCTGCTTGGTCACTGCCTATCATTGTGAATGCTAGAAATCACACAGTGCATGAATCCAAAATCCATGTTTATTTTTTTCAGTGACAATTTTCACAGAGTCCCTAATAGCTCAGGTTCTGCAGAATCCCAATTCAGAAACCTTGGTTTGGAGAGTTTCCAAAAACTACTTTAGCAAAGACCTGGGCAGTGTATCAAATAATAGGAAAATGGGGGAAAATGTGACCAGGTTAAGAAAAACAGAAATTTATTTACATGGTTGAAAATTGATTACATGGTTGTTTTAAAATATGAATTCTGTTTTCCAATCCTATTTCATACTCAGCTATTGGTTAATAAATGTGAGAGAGAATTTATGATATATTTTGTAAAATTTTTATTTACCATTTTGTGTTTTAGGGCTGCTCTTGAAGAAAATCCTTATTTCCGTTTGAAGAAAGTAGTGAAATGGTATTTGTCAGGATTTTATAAAAAGCCAAAGGTAATGTTTGTTTATATTTTATTGTCTTTAGTGTTTTATAGTTCTTTATATTTTATGTAATCTGTAGATTATATATTAACAATTACATTACTGGGCTGCTTTGATGTAGCAAAACTGCAAAATACCTGATCATTTAGACCTGTATTATGATTGAAGTCATTTAATTTTATTTAATGTAAATTTTATTTACTTTGAAATTTTATAAGGATGGTTCCCAGATGGTACAGTTAAACCCATTTTGACTAGTTTAAACTATTTAGAATCCTTTGTATTTGTAATTTGAAACTGCATTTTTTTTTTTTTTTACTAGGGACTGAAGAAACCTTATAATCCTATACTTGGTGAGACTTTCCGTTGTTTATGGATTCATCCCAGAACAAACAGCAAAACTTTTTATATTGCTGAACAGGTATTAGAAATGCATGTATGGAAACAAAACTCATCTGGAAGTTATTGGAATATTTTTATAGAAAATATTTACTCAGTAAACTCACTGTTATTTAGCCTTTCTTATTTGTGAACATTTGGTAAACATTTAACATTTTAGTATTAAATACTACTAAAACTCTATAAAATACCATACTCATAGGTATTATTATTACAGTCATGGAATCCTTTAACCAAAAATAAATCTTTATTTTTCCTTTGCTGTACCCTCTGTCCTTTTTTTAATTTTTTTTTTTTTTTTTTTTTTTTGCTGAGCTCATATTTCCAAACCAACTTTTGATCATGCACAAAATTATTCACTGGTCTGGCACTCGAAGTCCTCTATATCTTTCCAAATTTATCTCAAATTAATACCTTTCTTAGTTTTCCACGGTAGTCACATCTGTGCAGTTCATGACCAGGTAACCTGATCTAGCACTTTCTTGCCTCATTTTTAAATTTAATTCTCCCACTCCAGTATTTCTTCTTAGCTATTCTTTATCTAAACAAACCCTGGCCTGCTTATCCTTCATGATCCAAATGACTACAGCTCCCAGTGATTTTTTGCTTCTCAAACTTCTGTATTGTTTTTTGTGATTATTCTTTAAGCTGTTATTTTAACATTTATATCATTTACCTTTTTACAGAATATTTATTTTCCTAATTGAATTGTTAGCTTCTTTAATTCCCTCTGCTCCCCAATGATACCACACTTTTTGTTATATACAGACAGAAAATATTTTAGATTTTAAACTTTCATTAATTTGAACTCATGTACATCTATAATCATGATTTTCAATCTTCTCTGTCTGCATAAACCTGAGAAATACGACATTTTCTTTCAATAACAGTGGCTTCTTATTATGGTAATTCTCACTTTGAGTATAAGGAGAATGAGAAAACCATGTGTTCTTTGAAAAATCTTCTTCACCTAGAGATTTTGATAACCCCTTCAGGTCAAAACAACTTGTCTATATTAATTTTTTTAAAGTCAGTGATTATACCACCTTGCATTTAATTCTTCATGAAATTAAGAAGCTTGAGATGCTGATTTTAGTTTGTCTCATGTAAGAGAAGGTAAAATGTAAATATATTATTGAAAGCATTAGATTATTAAATAATACGTTGTTTTGTTTTTGTTTCCTACAGTCATTCAGTAATCCATATGAAGAGTAATCACTGTCTAACAAATTACTGCCAAAACTGAATGGGTTAAAGCAGTATTTCATATGATGAGGTTCAGGAATCTGAGAGCTGCTTAGATGGTTCCAGCTCAGGGTTTCTAATGAGTTTGCAGTCTGTCAGCCAGCTTTGCAGTCATCTACAGACTTGTCTGGGCTAGAAGATTCATGTCCAGATTCATCACATGGCTGTTGACGAAGAACTCAGTTCCTTCCCATATAGGCCTCTCTATAGGGTTTCACAATCTCAAAGCTGGCTTTTTAGAACTAATGATTGAGAGAGAGGCAGACAGATAGCCCCCAACATGGAAGGTGCTTGGTAACCTAATCTCAGAAATTACATAGTATCACTTCCATACAAACCAACTTCAGTACAATATAATAGGGGCCTATGTGAATACCAGGAGGGTGTGTCTCATTAGGAGACAGGAGACTGGTTATTATAACCATCAGTATTTAATTTTACTACTTACCAAAAGTTTTCTCTTACTTGAACTTTTGATAATGGCACAGTAATATGCTTATCTTTTTATATTTCATGTTTTTTCTTGTGTTTAATAGGTGTCCCATCATCCACCAATATCTGCCTTTTATGTTAGTAATCGAAAAGATGGATTTTGCCTTAGTGGTAGTATCCTGGCTAAGTCCAAGTTTTATGGTGAGTTTTCCCCTGTCCCACTCTGTACTCTCTCCTAGGAGATATTATTTTCTGGTGAGCTTTTATGTAGGTGGTGTAATGGGCTATTTTCAGCAAGGAATTTGTCATTTTAAGTATCATCTTTTTTTGAATAATGGCCTTTTTCTGCCCACTCATGAATAAAGGTATGGCTTATGTATTCATCACATATGTGTACATTCATCACAGGCATAATTTATGAAAAGACAGAATGCCCATTATAGCCCTTTAGTGCCTAAAGTGTTTCTTTTGCCTTTCGTCTGGCCAGTTTTTTGTGTTTCATCTCAGTGTATCTGAGGGATCAATCTTTCTATTTTAGTCTTTGAACAGAGAGGAAGAATCCAAGTATGATTAGGAGACCTGGTCCAGGGACAATCAGTAAATATATTTAACCCTGGACTAAATAACGTACCATAAAATCTGTTTTGCAGGTACAAGGGAAAGTAGAGAAATGGTTATAGTAGGAAACCTTAATACAAAAACTTTGATAGTTCAAACAAATCATGGCCAAAGCTATATACCGGTAAAACATAAATAACCTTAAAATGCTTTTACATAGTTTTAAAAAAATATTTAAATGAAGAACAATTAAATTTCAACCAAAGAATTATAAACTTGAGCAAAAAATATATATATATTATGGTAAATAAGGAAAAATAAAATATGTAAACAGAAATCCAACATCTGATTACCTGAGTGTGTGGTGAGCCATAGATAAGTCTGTGGCAGGGGTATCTAAGAGAGTTTGTGATCAGGAGCCTGGTTTGTGTTGTTACATTTCTTCAAGGTGTCTTTTATTTCTCTTGATGTTCATTTTGGTTTGGTTTTTGTTGTTGTTGTTGTTTTAATCTTGTTTTTTTAAGAGGGTGATTGCTTTTTTTTTCCCTTAAGTTTATATATATTTCACATTTTATATATTTCTTCCCTATTTCACCTTTCATCCCTCCATTCTTGTACCCTGACTATAGTATAAATGGCTTTTGTGAGTGTGTGTTCTACCCTTATAGAAATTTTTATTGAGTATGAGGTGCATGGCTCACTTTCTGGGGATTGCTTCATCAGTGGACCTTTTTCTTTCTGTGTTATAGTACAATTTACATACATCAGAGCAATCTGTTACTTTATAATTTGAAAGAATGTATTAAATCCAGAATGAATTTAAGATTTCAGAATTGGTGAACATATGGGTAAATTCTAAGACATTTTTTCTTATTTTTTTCCTTTTAATACCTGTAACCATTCAAAACAGAAATGTCAGCATTATCTTGTGAGTTTTATAACATATGCAGGTTTAATACATGTAACTATAGTACAAAAGCCTGGAAGAGAATGGACCTAGAAGCAGCAAAATTTTCTCTTCTATACAAAGTGGTAAAAGATTAATTGTGAGTGAGTGCAGTGGTGCAATCTCAGTTGACTGCAACCTCTGCCTCCCCTGGTTCAAGCGATTCTCCTGCCTCAGCCTACCAAGTAGCTGGGATTACAGGTGCCCACCACCACACCCAGCTAATTTTTGTATTTTTAGTAGAGATGGGGTTTCACTGTGTTGGTCAGGCTGGTCTTGAACTCTTGACCTCAAGTGATCCACCTGCCTCAGCCTCCCAAAGTGCTGGGATTACAGGCGTGAGCCACTGTGCCCGGCCGACTGTGACATTTTCAAAATAAGTATTGTAATCCTTAAAGCAGTGGTCCTCAATTTGGAACAACTTTTCTCCCCCAGGAGACATTTGGCAATGTCTGAAGACATTTTTAGTTCTCACAATTATGAGATCCAGTAGATAGATGCCAGGAATGCTGCTAAACATTATTTAAATAATTTATAAAAGAAACAGGAAAGCCTAATCAAGGAACAAAAATCAGAGGGGACAGACAGAAAACACATAGCAAAATGATAGACCAAAACTAATATGATTATATCAGTCTTAATGGCCCAAATAATCTCATTTAAAGACAGTGATTATCATATTGAATAAAGCAGCAAGGACCAACGTACCTTAAATGTAGACACACAAGTAGGTTCAAAATAAATAAAGTAGGCCGGGCATGGTGGCTCAGGCCTGTAATCCCAGCACTTTGGGAGACCAAGGTAGGTGGATCACCCGAGGTCAGGATTTGGATACCAGCCTGGCCAAAATGGCAAAACCCCGTCTATATTAAAAATACAAAAATTAGCTGGGCATGGTGGCATACCCCAGGTACTCGGGGGGCTGAGGCAGGAGAATCGCTGTTGCAGTGAGCTGAGGTCAGGCCACTGCACTCCAGCCTGGGCAACAAGAGCAATACTCTGTCTCAAAAGAGAAAAAATAAACAAGAAAGTAAATGGAAAGTAAAACTTAAAAGCTAAACTACGCAAATATTAAGTACAAGTAGGGTTGAGTGACTATATTAATAAAATAGATTTCAAGACAAAAACTGTTAGTAGAGATAAAGAACATTTCATAATGAAATAAAGAGGTTAAATACATCAGGATAAAATAACAATCATAAATGCCTGTTTACCTAATCACAGAACTTCAAAATTTATGAAGCAAAAATAGACATAATTAAGAGACAGCAATTTGAAATGGGCAAATTTCTTAAGAGAAACAAATTACCACAGCTGACCCGAGAATAGGTGTAAAATTGTAAAATAGCCTTACATCAGATAAATTGATTTAGTAATTTAAAATCTTTCTTTGAGGATATACTCCAGGCCCAGATGTCTTGAGTTCTTCTAAAGATTTAAGGAAGAAATACCAGTTCTACACAATTTTTGGCAGATATAGAAGAGGGAAAACACTTACCAGATCATTTTATGAGACCAGGATTATCCTGATCCCCAAACCAGAGATTACAAGAAAATAAACTACAGATCAGTATCCTTTATGAATGTACATGCAAAAAGTCTTAACTAGTAACAAATCAACATATAGGAAGGATATTATATGGACATATACATATAAATAAAAGTATGATCAGTATATTAGAAGAATAATATATCATGATGAAATGGAGTTTATCTGAGGAAAACAAGGTTGGTTTATCATCTGATGAACAATGTAATTTACCATATTAATAGAATAATAGAAGGAAAGTATGATTTCAATACCTATGGAGAAATGATTGACAGAATTCAATACCTATTTATTTCTTAGTCCTCAAGAAACTAGGACTAGATAAAGGCATCCATGAAAAATATATAGCCAGCTTCATACTTTTAAGGTGAAAATTGAATAATTTCTACCTAAGATCAAGAACAAAGCAAGAATATTTACTCTCGATTACTTCTATACAAAATTGTATTAGAGGTCCTAGGCAATGCAGTAGGCAAATTAAAGGGAAAATAGCATACAGATTGGAAAGGAAGAAGATAAGCCATTTATATACCAGATTACATAGAAAATCTTCAAGAACATACAAAAAAGCTCATATAACCAATAAACAAATTTAGAAAGGTCCAAGATGCATAGTCAAAATACAAAAAATAGTTGCGTTTCTGTATACTAGAAATGAATACTTGCAGAGGGAATTTTCTTTTTTTCTTTTTTTTGAGACAGTGTCTTACTGTGTTGCTGGTCTCAAACTCCTGAGCTCAAGGGTTCCTCTCACCTCAGCCTCCTGAGTAACAGATTACAGGCACACATCACCATGCCTAGCTCAGAAGGAAATTTAAAAATAAGTCCAATTATAATAGTATCCAAATAATATGTTTAAAAATAAATTTAATAAACGATGTGTAAGTCCTGTATACTGAAAACTAAAACATTGTGGAGGAAAATTAAAGAAGACCCAAATAAATTGATAGATATACTGTGTTTGTATATTGAGATATTTAATATATAAGTATGTCAGCACTCCCTTAATTGAGCCATAGACTCAGTGCTATCCTAATCATAATCTTAGCAGGATTTTTTGAAGATATTGGCAAGTTGTTTCTAAAGTTACGTTGAAGTCAAGGACCCAAAACAGCCAAACAATTTTGAAAAAGAACAAGATAGGTCTTTTACTGCCTGTTTTACTGTTTTAGTATAAAACTAAAGTAGTCAATACAGTGTGGAATTGACATAATGATAGGTGTATAAATTAATGGGATGGAATAGAGTTCAGATGTAGACCTGTACACATGGTCAAATGTTTTTGGACATGAGAGAAATGATTGCCCAGAGGTAAACATATATTTGTCATAAACTTAGAAATTCTATTCCTAGATATTTACCTATGAAAAATGAAAATAGATGTCTACATAAAGACTTGTACATAAATGTTCTTAAGCATACACAGCATTATTCATAACAATCCAGGACTGAACACAACTTAAAGACCATCAACTAGTATGGAAATATCACAACTATAGAATGCTCACTAGCAATAAAAAGGACTAGAATTCTGATACAACAGTGTGGATGAGCCTGAAAGACATTGTGCTAATTGAAGGAAGTAAAACACAGCAAATTACATATTCTGTAATGCCATCTGTTCAGAATTCTAGAATAGGTAAAACCAGTGATTGAAAATGCACCAGTGGTGTCCTGGGGCTGAGGGAAAAGGATTGACTGCTCAGGAGCAAGGAGGGACTTTTTGGGGATAATGGGAAGTTCTATATCTTGATTGTGGTGGTAGTTATATGAGTCTGCAATTTAGAAAACTCAAATTTCATACTTAAAATGGGTCAGTTACTATATGTAAATTTATGCTTCAGTAAAGCTGAGAACATAAGGAGAAGAAATGCATACAGGAGAAAACTTAGAAGACATTACCATAATATTTTATCATCAACTGCATTTTGGTGCTTTATATATTTTTTATTTTTCTAAATTGTCTATAGGATTATTATATCAATTATAAGCATTTAAAGCTTGAGATTTATAAGTAATGTAACTTACAGCTAAAAAAATAATGGTTTTATTCAAAAAAGAAAATTAGGCTATACAGTGAAACAGTGTTTTATTAATATTAAGTATTCTACAGGTTTTCTTACTTTCTTGTAACTCTCATAAAATAGGCTGGGTGTGGTGGCTCATGCCTGTAATCCCAGCACTTTGGGAGGCCAAGGTGGGCAGATCACCCAAGGTCAGGAGTTCAAAACCAGCCTTCCCAACATGGGGAAACCCTGTCTATACTAAAAATACAAAAATTAGCCGCACGTGGTTGTGCATGCCTTTAATCCCAGCTACTCGGGAGGCTAAGACAGGAGAATTGCTTGAACCCAGGACTTGAAAGATCACTCCACTGTGCTCCAGCCTGGGCAACAGAGTGACAGAGACTCCATCTCAAAAACAAACAAAGAAACAGAAAGAGCATAACTGTATCTTTTAAAAGTAATCATTTTGTAAAAATGAGAATGTGGATGAAATATGTTTTGGATATAAGGTAACGAATACGTGTTTGGGCACACTGAGATTGAGACATTTCTAAGACTTTTCACTGTAGGTGTTTGGTAGGTGTTCTAAATATATTTTGTTTGTTTTAAATTGGTTGAATAAGTTTTGTGAAATCTAATAAACAATATTTTATTTCAGGAAACTCATTATCTGCAATATTAGAGGGAGAAGCACGGTTAACTTTCTTGAATAGAGGTGAAGATTATGTAATGACAATGCCATATGCTCATTGTAAAGGTAAATATTTTCTATACTTGAGTTAGATATTAAGCTTTCCTTTTAAGTAAATGTATGTAGCTGTGATTTGTTATGCTTTGTGATTGATAGAGTCAGATTTACATTTTGTTTGAAAGCATTCTTGGTTTACAGATATTTAAGATTATTGCTATCATTTGCTGAATATTTCTGTGGTGAATTGATTCACCTGTAACGGACCTTTTTATGATATATACTTTTGTCAGCAGAGACTGATTTATCATAATGGAATTTCTTTACATTTGCCTGATGTGCAAATTTTCAAATTTAACAAAACTATTATTTCAGAATCCTTAAAGATGATTTTCACCTGTTTGCACCACCATGCCTTTTAAAATTTTTAATTTACTATTTTTTAATGTACCAAGTTATTTTAAAGATTTTTCTCACTTTCATTTGGCAATTTTTTAATGCATTATGCTTTTTGCCCCATTATTTAAAATATAGATAAGGGTATTACATAATAATTTTCATTTACAACATTACAACATGCTAGGCACCCAACTATTTGATGCACTTATTTAATCATTTCAGCAGTTCCTATAAAATAGAAATATTATTATTCCTTTTTTATGGAAGAAGAAAAATGAAGCACAAAGAGGTTAATATGCCTGAGATCACACAGCTAAAATGTGGCAAGTCAGGATCTGAGCCCAGGCAGTTTACCTCTGAATTGAACTTTCAGCTATTTTGCATCAGTTTAGTGTGGTCATGAAGTGTACCCTTCCTTCCAACCAGTTTCTTAAAATCTTAAAAATAACTTTTTTGGTAATTGTCCTCTATTTTGGGAACTGATTTATGAACACATAGAAATTAGTTGATAGGAAAAATGGGCAAAGAATATAAACGGACACTTCTCCAAAGAAGACATTTATGTGGCCAACAAACATGAAAAAAAGCTCATCATCACTGGTCATTAGAGAAATGCAAATCAAAACCACAATGAGATACCATCTCACTCCAGTTAGAATGGGGATCATTAAAAAGTCAGGAAACAATAGATGCTGATGTAGAGAAATAGGAGCACTTTTACATTGTTGGTGGGAGTGTAAATTACTTCAACCACTGTGGAAGACAGTGTGGCAATTCCTCAAGGATCTAGAACTAGAAATACCATTTGACTCAGCAATCCCATTACTGGGTATATACTGAAAGAATTATAAATCACTGTGTAAAGACACATGCACGCGTATGTTTATTGCAGCACTACTCACAATAGCAAAGACTTGGAACCAACCCAAATGCCCATCAATGATAGACTGGATAAGGAAAATGTGGCACATATACACCATGGAATACTATGCAACCATAAAAAAGAATGAGTTCATGTCCTTGGCAGATACATGGATGAAGCTGGAAACCATCATTCTCAACAAACTAACACAGGAACAGAAAACCAAATACCGCATGTTCTCACTCATAAGTGGGAGTTGAACAATGAGAACACATGGACACAGAGAGGGGAACATCACACTCCAGGGCCTGTCAGGGGATGGGGGATAAGGGGAGGGATAGCATTAGGAGAAATACCTAATATAGATGATGGGTTGATGGGTGTAGCAAACCACCATGGCACATATATACCTGTGTAACAAACCTGCACATTCTGTACATGTATACCAGAACTTAAAGTATAATTTAAAAAAAGATTATTTTGATATGGCCTTATTTCACAGATGAGAAACTTGGGAGGGTTGAGCCTTATACAAGGTCAACCCAGCATATATAAAAGAGACTAATTTCTGGCTTCAGTCTAGATTATTCTCAGAGCTTCAAGTATACTTGAAGTAAGCATGAAGTGAAATGTCTTTAATTATGAATTGATAAGAACACATTTTTTTAAAGCATACTAGTATAGAGAAGGAACACGTATTTTTAAATTTTCTATCATTTAGAACAAATAGGCTGGGCACGGTGGTTCACTCCTGTAATCCGAGCACTTTGGGTGGCGAGGTAAGTGGATCACCTGAGGTTGGGAGTTCGAGACTAGCCTGAGCAACATGGAGAAACCCTGTCTCTACTAAAAATATAAAATTAGCCAGACAAGGTGGTGCATGCCTGTAATCCCAGCTACTCAGGAGGCTGAGGCAGGAAAACCGCTTGAACCCAAGAGGTGGAGGTTGCAGTGAGCTGAGATTGCACCATTGCACTCCAGCCTGGCAACAAGAGTGAGACTTTGGCTCAAAAAAAAAAGAAAAAGAAAAAAGAAAATTATATTCCATGTAGATATCCATGCCCTACTTAGCTAACAATAGGGAACATTTTTTATAGCAATGTTTTGATTGCATGGAAAAGAAAAGAAATTATAACTGTTTGTGAATGAGCATATGAAATGATTGTTTTAATAAAATGTTTCACCATGTGTGTTTTCTAAGGTATGTTCTCCCAAGTCACTAATCTCACATATTGTTTTATAAAATAAGAGTTCCATAACCAAATAAGAGTTCCATAGCCAAATGCGAAACATTGCATAGTCTGTTCCCCCTCTCAAAAGATAACATTGTACATTGCCTATTAAAGGCTGCCTTAGGCCAGGTGTGGTAATTCCAGCACTTTGGGAGGCTGAGGTGGTGGATCATGAGGTCAGGAGATCAAGACCATCCTGACCAACATGGTGAATCCCCATCTCTACTAAAGTTACAAAATTAGCCAGGCGTGGTAGTGTGTGCCTGTAGTCCCAGCTACTCAGAAGGTTAAGGCAGGAGAATTGCTTGGACCCGTGACATGGAGGCTGCAGTGAGCCAGGATCACGCTAGTGCACTCCAGCTTGGGTGACAGAGCGAGACTCCATCTCAAAAAGAAAAAAAAAATTAAAAAAAAAGGCTACCTTAACATTTTAGATCAACAGCAGATACACACATAACCTGTTTAGCTTTGTTAAACCCAGAGTTTCCCCAGCTTTTAACCACCGAACGTATATTGTAGTTTGTTTGCTTTGGTTATGCATTTGATTCTTGTTATTTGCAGTAGTTATGTTATATAAAGTCACCACTGAGTTAACAAATACTGAGCCATTGTTCCTGGGGGTGTAGGAGATTAGATTCCTATGAGCCTCTTGTCCTAGCATTTTCATCAACCAGTCAATCAGTACCTAACCTTGTTTTATATGTACTTCTATTTAAAGAAACCTGATTTAATTATAACATTAATTACATATTATTGATTCATTAACATTGAACTGTCAACCAACAGAACTAAAGCTCATACCTAAACATAGCTTTTAAGACGCATTTTCCCTGTAAGATACATTACAGCCTTCTTACACTTAGGAACACTAGACAGCACTGCAACACTACATGTGGGTCCATTTTTAAACAGAAAAACCACCAACGACAAGTACAAAAATGTGAAAAACATGGTATTAAATACACTGTAAAGAGGACACTTTTTTTTTTAAACAATGTGGGCGCTGAAACAATAAAGAGTGTTGCCTTGCTCAGCCTCGGCTTGGAATGTGTGCCTCGGGTGACTCAAATTTTTCTCTACTCTGTACATGTCTCCAAATGACTACAGAAGTGCTGTGGGTATTGATATTTTATTGATTAGGTGAGTTTACAGATATGGAATCTGCACATAACGTGAATTAGCTGTTATCTATTTATATCCTATGGAACCAAGTTTATGTCTATATTATAGATTTTCATTTGAGTGGGACAGAGTAACCTTGAATTATGTTTCTCTAAAAGGAGATTAGATTACTAAACTGTTTATTATGAGCCATATACTGGCTCTCTTCAATTTTTTGTCAAATCTTTTTCCTTTAGGAATTCTTTACGGCACAATGACACTGGAGCTTGGTGGAACAGTCAATATTACATGTCAAAAAACTGGATATAGTGCAATACTTGAATTTAAACTAAAGGTTAGTAGAGAATATAATAGGTATCACCTAATTAAGGAGAGTCGTACAATAAATATTGAATAAAGGGCACCATGTATTTCCTAATTAGGAACTAAATATAAGAATACAATTATGTCAGGTCAAGGACAAGTGCATCTAAAGAATAAGGGCCAACCTGGGTGAATATCTTTGGATAGTCTAAGGTAGCAGCCTTGAAAAAATCAAATTAACACAAAGACATTATTTTTTGTTTTTCATTTTTATTAATAAAACTGTGGGCATTGTATAGAAGATGAGATTTAAGAAGTGATTGGATAGAAATTTCTTAGTAAATTAAAGGATTGTTTTACCAAATGCCAGAAGCTATGTATCATCTGGCAGTCTAGCTGTGTAAACTAAGTCACAGTTGTATTAGTCACTATTTCTGCGTAACAAATTACTCTAAAACTCACCGACTTAAAAATAGCTGTGTGCTGTTTTTCATGAGTTCTGTGGGTCAAAAATTTGGACAGGGCATATTGGGGATGGCTTGTCTCTACTTCACAGTGTCTGGGGTCTCAGAGAGACTTTGTAGGCCATAGGTGACTTGACAGTTCGGGACTGCAATCACCTGAAGGCTTATCATTTACATGTCTGATACCTGGTCTAGGGTGACTGAAGGACTAGGACTGCTAATCTGAGCACCTGTATACATGGCCTTTCCATGTGAAAGCCTCAAAGTAGACTTCTTACTTGGCAGTTTAGGGTTTCCAAGTGCAAGTGCCCCAGTGAGCCAGGCAGAAGCTGCATTTGCTTTCCATGACCTAGCCTGAGAAGCCAAATTATATCACTTCCTTCTATTATTTGGAAAGTTGTAAGACCGCCCAAATTCAAGGAGAAGAAATGTAGACCCCACTTCTCATTGAGAGAGTGGCAAAATCTCCTTGAGGAAGAGCATGTGGGCTGGAGAGGAGAGGGTACGTATTGTCAAGGCCATCTTTGGAAAATTTTGTCTGCCTCAGAATGAAAGGGAAATTTGAGACCCTAATGTGAATTAATTGTTCCTAAACAATAGTATATTATGTTCAGATAAAAATATTTCTAGACTGGGCATGATGGCTCACGCCTGTAATCCCAGCACTTTGGGAGACCAAGGCGTTTGGATCACGAGGTCAAGAGATCGAGACCAGTCTGGCCAACATGGGGAAACCCCGTCTCTACTGAAAATACAAAAATTAGCTGGACGTGGTGGCTCACGCCTGTAGTCCCAGATACTTGGGAGGCTGAGGCAGGAGAATCACTTGAGCCTGGGAGGTAGAGGTTGCAGTGAGCCACAATTGCACCATTGCACTCTAACTTAGCAACAGAACGAGACTCCATCTCAAAAAAAAAAAAAATTATGTGAACTATGTGGTATTTACTACTAAATTGCTCCTATGTTGATATCCAGCTGATAAGCAATTTTGCTCTAATAAAAAAGACTTCTTAAATATTATTTGATGCAATGCCTTTTATTTTGTTTTTTTTTTTCACCTTGGCAAATTTTTGTTTGTATGGTGATGATAATGTTTGGAGATCATGGTGAATGAGTTCTTAAGTATAGATGATGCCTTTATTACATTGAGCATCAAAATTTTGTCTCCAAAGACAGACATCAGTAAGGCATTATAGTAACTCAAAATATATTCCTTCCAATTTTATTTTTTGGAGGCTTTTTTTAGCTATGTATTTTCCTTTTTTTTTTTTTAAGGAAGGGGTGTCACGTATTTCACTAGATCGTAAATTGCCTTAGGTTTACTGAGTTGTTATTGCTTAAGGTAACGTCACATTCGATAGGGCACTGTCGTGACAGTTAGGTGAGGATGCAGGATTTGAGAGTACACGGGACATGAGTCAGTTGTATCAGTGTGATCTTTCTTAATATGTTTAGTTTGATTTAATATAGTCTGCTTGTTTTTAACCTATTTTTTTCCATAGCAGCAATTCAGATTTCTTATTAAACATTTCTAATTAAAATTTGAGTCAGTATTTTCTACTGCTTGTGCATTCAAGAGCACTGTAACTATACAAGTAATTTTTGTTGTTTTTTTTTGGTTTTACATTATATGTAAATATAAGTGAAAAGTAAAGTGTTTAACATTTTCTCCTTTAAAAGCCATTCCTAGGGAGCAGTGACTGTGTTAATCAAATATCAGGAAGACTTAAATTGGGAAAAGAAGTCCTAGCTACTTTGGAAGGACATTGGGTAAGTATTTTATATATGAGCTTTACAAAAAGAATTTTATTCTGTGGGAAGAAAATAACAAACACATTTAAAATTTAAAACTTACTTCATTGCTAAAAACATTACTATTTAACATAAGCTTCAGCTTATAATAGTAGGCTTTTTGGTGTTGATTTTTTTATCAACAGTAATTAATTTTATGTAATATTTTCTCTTTCCAAAACTTTAAAATCAGTAGAAATAGCTAACACTTAAATATGACTTATTATGTAATGCCTTATTTAAGAATGTTACTCATTGTAACTCATTTAATATTTATAATATATAACCCTATGAGGTGAGTTTATAGGTGCCATAGCCATTTTATTATTGTTTATTATTGTTTCCATTTTACAGAAGGGGGACAGACACTGAGGCACAGAGAGTTCACATAATTTGCTCAAAGTAGGTGGTGGAACAGGAATTAAAGCAATGGCTCCAAGGCTGTGCTTTTATACACAGCACTCTACTGCCTCTCACATAGAAGAAAGAGGCATAGTTCCAATTAGAGTTATGTTCCTTTCAGTGGAACATGGAAAGGATATAGTGTTGTATGAGAGCAATGGCTCTTATTTACTTCTTTGCTAACCTAGATTCAAATTTATGTAATTTTGTTAAGAGGAGCTTAAATGAATAAAAAGAATCATGGCACTGCATGGATACGCCCTCACTGTGAGCACTGAGTATATGCTCCTTTCTGCATACAATAAGCAGAAAATGTTGAGAAATATGAGAAAGTGAAACTGTATTTAGGGACTCCACTAAGTGGCCAAATACACTCTGAAAAAAATTTAAGTGCCTTAAATCTGAACATCTTCTGGAAAAAAACATAAAACAGCAGTCATTTTTAAAAACCAAAATTTCTGGCTGGCTGGGGTGACTCACTATAATTCCAGCACTTTGGGAAGCTGAAGCGGGAGGATCATCCTGGATGACATAACGAGACCTCTTCTCTACTAAAAACTAAAAAAAAAAAAAATTAGCTGGACGTAGTGGTGCTTGCCTGTCCTGGCTACTCAGGAAGCTGAGGCAGGAAGATTGCTTGAGCCTGGGAGGTGGAAACTGTAATGACCCATGATTGTGCTACTGCACTCCAGCCTGGGCAAGAGAGCAAGACCCTGTCTCAGATAGACAGATAGATAGATAGATAGATAGATAGATAGATAGATAGATAGATAAGATAGAGATGAGAGAGAGAGAAAGCTAAATAGACAAGTAGATAGATTAGATAGGTAAAATAGATAGATAAGGTAGATAGCACCACTCCAGCCTGGGCAAGAGAGCAAGACCCTGTCTTAGATAGATTATTCCATAGAGATAGACCTCAAATTTTTAATGCTAGGAAAGGCTTTTTCGGGGGGGGGGGGTGTATTTATGTGTATGTGTGTATTGAATCCATGGATAGTCAACAGCATTTCATTTTAGTTATAACAAATACTGTGTTCTACTTTTGACAGTTTGGAGATGCTTATTGAGGTTTTGCATGTAATGATTGAAATTTATTAAGTAACACTTGTGAAATTTCATAAACTGGATAGTCAACCAAATTATTTGTATTAACTAGTATTACATATTTGATCTTAATGTTTTCATAAAAATTATAAGAAACTTGGGGCTTTTGGAAAAGTTCTAGTTATATTTGTTTTAAAAATGTGTTTAACCGGAGGATTAAGTAACCAGAAGAAATTATCACCATCATATTACTACAGTATACAGTTGCCTTCTAAATATAATTCTCTAAATTAATTTTTAATTTCTTTAAATATAGGATAGTGAAGTTTTTATTACTGATAAAAAGACTGATAATTTAGAGGTTTTCTGGAATCCAACACCCGACATTAAGCAATGGAGATTAATAAGGCACACTGTAAAATTTGAAGAACAGGGAGATTTTGAATCAGAGAAGTAAGTATTCTGTTTTTCAGCTAACTTCAGAAGGATCAGAGAGTAGTTTTTCAGTTTCTTAATGATATGGTCATTTTGTCACCTTTCTTCTGTCATATCTTAATTCAGCAAAATAGTTTATCATTTGTAGAATGTGACAGTATTCTGTTTCTGTGTGTATGAATGTCAAATAAATATAATACAAATCATCTTGCTTTTCTGTAGCTCAGAACTAAAACTTCTCATTTTTTTCTCTCAGCTGCTCCAGTACCTTTAAAAAAAGAAAGAACGTTTTTGTTGAAATAAAATTACAGGACTAATTAGTGACTCTCAATTAGTACCTGGCAACTGTTTTCTAACCTGGTTTAGGCATTAAAACTCTAGGTAAAGGGAGTGATACAGAATCTACTTCTGTTCCATTCTCTGAAACAAAAATAAAGTCACTAGATGTACTGATTCTAAAGGACTTATTAGTTGGGTAATAATTAAGGCTATCATTTCTGTTCTTAACTCATGAAATTCTTGCTAGATTACTTATATTTTTGAATCAAAAATATTGTATACACATTTCCCATTTTATTGTTATTATATCTTTGTGTTAAGAGACTTTGCTAGTCACTTAACACATATTATGCAACTTAGTCATCCCACATACGTATCATTCCCACATACGTATCATTCTCTCATGGGAATTCAAGTATGTGTATGCCTTCTCTTCTACACTCAAAATTGAGGTTGTCAAAGATGGAAGAATATATATGTACCAGTTCTAAAATTCTGCCTCAGCCATAACCACATGATATTGTTTATCCAGAGATAAGCTTTGCCAAGGTATATGATAATTTTTGAGGGCATATAATTCAGCATATTTAAAGATGAGGAAGTGAGACTTAGGATAAATAACTTTAAGTGCACCAGCTAAGAAGTGGCAGATCTCGGACTGAGATCTATCTGATCTCAAAGCCTTTTCTTCTGGCTTTGCTGCCTTCCCAGATGGGTGGGATATAGATATACTTTTATTTAACGGAAGAAGAACTAGTAGGGGAAATCATTTTACCTCAATAGTCTTTTCTGTTAAAGTAGTTGTTCTCAACACTAGCAATACGTTAAAATATTTTGGGGAAACATTAAAAAATATCAACACTTGGGTTTGACCCCAGAGGTTCTGATTATAAAAATTCTCTGATAATTCATGTATCCAAAGTTGAGAAGCCCTGCATTACAGTATTGGATCTTTATGAAGCCAGTAGATCTTAAACAGTGTATGAATCATCTAGAACACTTGCTAAAAGTATAGATTCCTGAACTTTACTTTTATTACATTCCTATCATCTTGAGCCAGCAACACTTACTACCATGAGTTTAAGAGTCCATGTAATAAGTTTCTCTTGCCAAGTAAAAAAAAATTAGTCTCCACTTATGAACAGATCTCTCTCTACTCGAGGGATCGGATTTATATCTTGACTCATTTCTAAGCATATGAGAATAAGTATTGTCAAAGCCAGAAATCCATGTGAGTGTTATTTTCTCTAAAGGGGATTCAAGTCTATTCTATATAAATGCTATTTTCTGTTTCATTTTTAATACTACTTTTGCACATATATTAGACTCTGGCAGCGGGTAACTCGAGCCATCAATGCCAAAGACCAAACCGAAGCTACCCAAGAGAAGTATGTTTTGGAAGAAGCTCAAAGGCAAGCTGCCAGAGATCGGAAAACAAAAAATGAAGAGTGGTCTTGCAGATTATTTGAACTTGATTCACTCACAGGAGAATGGCATTATAAGTTTGCGGAGTAAGTAATTTAAAATAGTTTATTTCAAACAGTATATTAGCATGGCTTGTTGCCTTTAGAATATTTGTTGCTGGAGTAGTTTTTAATTATTTAAACCATGTATATTAGTGTGAGATTTTTAAACTTGATGTTGTGTTCATTATAAGCTTGACTCTAGTAGTTACGATCAGAAGATTAGATATGGGGAAATCTCAATATTAGAACTGTGTATATAATTATTAATAAAATTAAATCATGGAATAGAAAGTTTTAAACTTTTTGTTTGGCTATTAAGCAACTGGTATTTTTTTTCATTTATGTAGTACCCGACCATGGGACCCACTTAATGATATGATACAGTTTGAAAAAGACGGCGTTATTCAGACCAAAGTGAAACATCGTACTCCAATGGTATGTAATAAAAAAGTAACTAGATACACTAGGTATATAAATTTGTTAAATCTTTAGTATCTATAGCAAGCAACATTTAAAATTTGGTTTCAAAATTCAAAATTTTGAGTGAGCAAAATAGGCAGCTCTGAACTCTTGTTACCCCAAGGAAACTTCAGAAAACAAGCAAAAACTGTCAACCCAATTTGCCAGAACACTGAAAACAGCCAGAGGTGTTCAGCAACCACGTGAACACTGGATCAAGAAAGGGCAAAGAGAGGAAAGCTTTGTGGCATTTTACGTGCATTTGCCCCAGGTCCATCCTAGTGCAGTAGCGGTCTTGAAGGGCCCTGCAGTGCTAGTGTAAGTCCCTAGTTCCAGAAGGAGCAGAGTGGACCTCATACATAATTCTGTGTGTCTGTTCTAACTAATCAGGATACTACCTGACGGACTTACACAGGCACTCATCTAAGAAAATAAATAAATAAAGACAAATTATACAAAGAAGCCAAACAAATTCTGGAGCTGAAAAGTATAATAAAAATGAAAATTCACTAGAGATATTCAGAAGCAGATATAAGCAAGCACAAGACAGGATCAGGAAACTTAGAGATAAGACCATTGAAATTATCTAGTCTGAGGAGGAGAAAAAATGAAGTGGCATGAACAGAGCCTAAAGGACCTGTGGGACACCATCAAATGGGTTATCGTTGCATTATGGGAGTTCCACAAAGAGAAGACAGAGGAAGAATATTTGAGGAAAGAAAACCAAATTTTGTGAAAGATATAAATCTACAAATTCAAAGGTCAACTAACTCCAACTCCAACTGGGATGATCTCAGAGAGACCCACACCATAACAGACTGTGAAAAGCCAAAGACAGTCTTAAAACCAGAGAGAAAAGCAATGTATCACATACACTGAGGATCTTCTGTAGAGTTAACTGATTTCTTATAGAAACCTTGGAGGACAGAAGGCAATGAGATGACATATTTAAAGTGCCAGAAGAAAAAACTTATCAATCAAGAATTCTGTATCTGGCAAAACTGTCATTCAAAAATGGAGAAATTAAGACATTCCCAGATGAAAACTAAGGGAGTTCATTACCACTAGACCTGTCCTACAAAAAAATGCTAAGGGGAATCATTCAGAATAAAATAAAACTCAAAGCTGTATGAATAAATAAAGATTTTCAGTAAATAGTTGGGCGAATATAAAAGCTAGTGCTATTGTAATTTTAGTTTATAACTCCACTTTTTATTTCCTACAGGACTTGAATGAAAAATAATGTAATTACATATCTATTATTGGACATACAATGTATAAAGATACAATTTGTTACAACATAAAAGCAGGAAGATGGAACTGTGTGGGAGGAAAGTTTTTATGTACTACTGAAGTTAAGTTGCTATCATCTCAAACTAGATTGTTGTAGAGATAGGTGTAAATGTCATCCCCATAGTAACCACAAATAAGGTACCCAAATATACAGAAAAGAAAATGAGGAGGGAATTGAAACAGTTCAGTAAAAGAAGCAAACATACAAGCAGGCGCTAATAGAGTAAAGAAGGGACAAAAAATGTATATGACCTATGGTAAATAGCAAAATCAGAAGTAAGTTCTTATCAGTAGTTACTTTAAAATGTAAACAGATTAAACTCTCTGAGCAAAAGGCAAATTGTAAAAATTGATTAAAATAAACATGACCAAACTATATGCTATGTACAAGAGATTCACTTTAGATACAGAGGCAGATATAGAGTAAAATGAAAGGTGGGAAAAAAATATTATGTGCTGATAGTAACCAAAGGAAACTGAGGTGGTTATCCTAATGTCAGACTAAATAGACTTTAAGTCAAACATTGTTACAAGAGACAAAAACCATGTCATGTTGATAAAAGGATCAATTTATCAAAATATATAGCAATTATATACCAATCAACAGAGCCCCAAAATATACAAGGCAAACTGACAGAATTGAAGATAGAAACAGTTCTACAACAATAGATGGAGAATTCAGTACACTACTTTTAATAATGGATAGAACCTCTAGGTAGAAGCTCAAGAAGGAAACAGATGACTTCAACCACACTGTAAACCAACTTAACCTAGCAGACACATAGAACAATCCACCCAACCATGGAAGAATACACATTCTTCTCAAGTGTACATGGAACATTCTCCAGGATAGACCATATGTTATACCATATAATATGTCTCAATAAATCGCAGCTACTTGGGTGATTGAGGTATGAGAATCATGTGAACCTGGGAGGCGGAGGTTGTAGTAAGCCAAGATCACACCACTGCACTCCAGCCTGGGCAACAGTGTGAGATTCCGTCCCAGAAACAAAAAAACAAAACAAAACTTCAATGCGTCAAAGAAAAACATGAGGGAAATTAGGTAATACTTAGACAAGTGAAAACAAAAATATAGTATACCGAAACTTATGAGATGCAGCAAAGGTAAGGAAAATGTATAGCTGTGAATATCTACATTAAAAGAGATCTCAAATCAATAATCTTACTTTATACCATGAGAAACTAGAAAAAGAAGAACTAAACCCAAAGCTAGCAGAAGATAATAATGAAGATTAGAGTACAGATAAAATAGAGAGTAGGAAAAAAATAGATTTTGTGAAACCAAACCAAAAGTTGCTCTTTGATAAAAATCAACAAAATTGATAAACCAGCTAGACTAAGGAAGCAAGAAAGAAAACACAAATGACTAAAATCAGAAATTAAAGTGGGGATGTTACTACCAGTTATAAAGAAATAGGATTATGAGAGAATACTATGAATAATTGTGTGCCAACAAATTAAGTAACCTGGATGAAAAGGAAAAATCCCTAGAAACTCACAAATTACATAAACTGACTCAAAAAGAAATAGAAAATCTCAATAGAGCTATAACAATAAGGAGATTGGATCAGCAACCAAAAACCTCCAAAGAAAAATTCAAGACCAGATGACTACACTGGTGAATTCTACATAACTTTAAAGAACAAACACCAATCCTTCTCAAACTCTCAAAAAATAGAAGACATGGGAACATTTCCTAACTTATTTTCTGAGGCTAACATTACCTTAATGGCAAAGCCAGATAAAGACATCACAAGGAAAGAACATTACAAACAACCTTTATAAATAAGATTCATACATCCCTAACAAAATACTGGCAAACAAAATTCGGTAGCATATTAGAAAGATTATACATCATGACCAAGTGGAATTTATTCCAGAAATGCAAGGTTGGTTTCACATAAGAAAATCAATGTAATACATCACATTAAGAAGGGGAAAATCACATGGTCATCTCAATTGACATAGAAAAGGCATTTGACAAAATCCATCACCCTTTCCTGATCAAAAGAAAGAAAGACCTCATAAAACTTAAGAAGAGATGAGACTTCCTTAACATGATTAAGGGCATTTATGAAAATCCCACAAATAGTAGATTGATTGGCAACAGGCTGAAAGCTTTCCCCCTAACATCAGGAACAAGACAAACATTCCCACTTTCACCACTCCTCTTTACCATTTTACTGGAAGTTCTAGGCAGAGCACGAAAAGAAAGAGAAAGCATCAAAATTGGAAACAAAAAAGTAAAACGATCTCCAATTAACACATGACATTATCCTATATATAGAAAATCCCAAAGAATCCATAGAAAGCTATTTGAGCTAATGAATTTAAGAAAAATTGCAGGAAACAAGATCAACACACAAAAATCAGTTTTGTTTCTAATGATGAACAATCTCAAAATTAAGAAACCAATTCAATTTATAATACCATCTAAAAGAACAAATTTAACAAAGGACCTGAAAGACTTGTACAGTGAAAACTACAAAACATTGCCAAGGAAATTAAAGAACATCTAAATAAAGGGAAAGATACCTCATTTTCTCAGGTAGGAAGGTTAATACTGTTAAGATTTTGGCCAGACACAGTGGCTCATGCCTATAGCTCAGCACTTTGGAAGGCTGAGACAGAGGGATTGCTCGAACCAGGAGTTTGAGATCAGCCTGGACAACATGGCAAAACTCTGTCTCTACAAAAAAAAATAGAAAAATTAGCTGGGCATGGTGGCACACACCTGTAGCCCCAGCTACTTGGGCGACTGAGGTAGGAGGATCACCTGACCCCAGAGAAGTTGAGGCTGCAGTGAGTAGTGACCGTACCACTACACTGCAGCCTGGGTGACAGAGTGAGATCCTATCTCAAAACAATAGAAATAAGAATATAACATTACTACTCAAAGCAATCTGCAGTTTCACCACAATCCCTGATAATATTCCAAACCTTTTTTTGCAAAACTGGGAAAGCAGATCCTCAAATTCACATGGAATTACAGGGGGCCACAAATAGCCAAAACAATTTTGAAAAAGAAGAACAAAGTTGGAGGAGTCTCCCTTTTTGATTTTGAAACTTACTATAAAGCTACAGCAATTGAAGGAATGTGATACTTATGTCAGAAAAGGCGTATTGACCAATGGAATAAAATTGAGTGTCTAAATGTCAAGCCAGACATCTGTGGTCAATTTATTTATTTTTTTAAATTATATTTTAAGTTCTGGGTTACATGTGCAGAACATGCAGGTTTGTTACATAGGTATACATGTGCCATGGTGGTTTGCTGCACCCATCAACCCATCATCTACATTAGGTATTTCTCCTAATGCTATCCCTCCCCTAGGCCCCCAGCCCTCAACAGGCCCTAGTGTGTGATGTTCCCCTCCCTGTGTTCATGTGTTCTCATTGTTCAACTCCCATTTATGAGTGAGAACATGCGGTGTTTGGTTTTCTATTCCTGTGTTAGTTTGCTGAGAATGATGGTTTCTGGCTTCATCCATGTCCCTGCAAAGGACATGAACTCATTCTTTTTACGGCTGCATAGTATTCCATGGTGTATATGTGCCACATTTTCTTTATCCAGTCTGTTGATTTGGGGTGGAGAGTTCTGCAGGTGTCTATTAGATTCACTTGGTCCAGAGCTGAATTCAAGTCCTGAATATCCTTGTTAATTTTCTGTCTCATTGATCTGTCTAATATTCACAGTGGGGTGTTAAAGTCTCCTATTATTGTTGTGTGGGAGTCTTAAGTCTCTGTGTAGGTCTCTAAGAACTTGCTTTATGAATCTGGGTGCTCCTGTATTGGGTGTGTATATATTTAGGATAGTTAGCTCTTCTTGTTGAATTAATCCCTTTACCATTATGTAATGCCCTTCTTTTGTCTTTTTGATCTCTGTTGGTTTAAAGTCTGTTTTCTCAGAGACTAGGATTACTACCCTGCTTTTTTTTTGCTTTCCATTGGCTTGGTAAATATTCCTCCATCCCTTTATTTTGAGCCTATGTGTGTCTTTGTACCTGAGATGGGTCTCCTGAATACAGCACACCAATGGGTCTTGACTCTGTATCCAATTTGCCAGTCTGTGTCTTTTAATTGGGGTATTTTGCCTGTTTACATTTAAGGTTAATAATGTTATGTGTGAATCTGATCGTGTCATTATGGTGCTAGCTGGTCATTTTGCCTGTTAGTTGATGCAGTTTCTTCATAGTGCTGATGGTCTTTACAATTTGGTATATTTTTGCAGTGGCTGATATTTAGTCCTTTCCATATTTAGTGTTTCCTTCAGGAGCTCTTGTAAGGCAGGCTTGGTGATGACAAAATCTCTCAGCATTTGCTTGTCTGTAAAGGATTTTATTTCTCCTTCACTTATGAAGCTTAATTTGGCTGGATATGAAATTCTGGGTTGAAAATTCTTTTCTTTTTAAGAATGTTGAATATAGGCTCCCACTCTCTTCTGGCTTGTAGGGTTTCTGTTGAGAGATCCACTGTTAGTCTGTTGGGCTTCCCTTTGTGGGTAACTTGACCTTTCTCTCTGCCTGCCCTTAACATTTTTCCTTAATTTCAACCTTGGTGAATCTGACAATTATGTGTCTTGGGGTTGCTCTTCTCGAGGATTGTATGTGTGCTGTTCTCTTTATTTCTTGAATCTGCATGTTGGCCTGTCTTGCTAGGTTGGGGAAGTTCTCCTGGATAATATCCTGAAGAGTTTTCCAGCTTGGTTCCATTCTCCCCATCACTTTCAGTACACCAATCAAACGTAGGTTTGGTCTTTTCACATAGTCCCATATTTCTTAGAGGCTTTGTTCCTTTTTTATTCCTTTTTCTCTAATCTTGCCTTCACACTTTATTTCATTAAGTTGATCTTCAATCTCTGATATCCTTTCTTCTGCTTGATCGATTTTGGCTATTGGTACTTGGATATGCTTCATGAGGTTCTTGTGCTGTGTTTTTCAGCTACAGCAGATCATTTTTGTTCTTCTCTAAATTGATTATTCTGGTTAGCAATTCTTCTAACCTTCTTTCAGGGCAAGAAGCTTCCTTGCATTGGGTTAGAACATGCTCTGTTAGCTCAGAGGAGTTTGTTATTACCCACCTTCTAAAGCCTACTTCTGTCAACTCGTCAAACTCATTCTCCGTCCAGTTTTGTTCCCTTTCTGGCGAGGAGTTGTGATCCTTTGGAGGAGAAGAGGCATTCTGGGTTTTGGAATTTTCAGGCTTTTTGTGCTGGTTTCTCCCTATCTTCGTGGATTTACCTCCTTTGGTGTTTGATGGTGGTGACCTTTGGATGGGGTTTCTGTGTGGATGTCCTTTGTGTTGATGTCCTTATGCTATTCCTTTCTGTTTGTTAGTTTTCCTTCTAACAGGCCCCTCTGCTGCAGGTCTGCTGGAGTTTGCTGAAGGTCCACTTCAGACCCTGTTTGCCTGGGTATCACCAGCAGAGGCTGCAGAACAGCAAAGATTGCTGCCTGTTTTTCCTCTGGAAGTTTTGTCTCAGAGGGGCTCCTGCCAGATGCCAGCTGGAGCTCTCCTGTATGAGGTGTCTGTCGACCCCTGCTGGGAGATGTTTCCCAGTCAGAAGGCATGGGGGTCAGCGACCCACTTAAGGAGGCAGTCTGTCCCTTAGCAGAGCTCAAGTGCTGTGCTGGGAGATCCTCTGCTCTCTTCAGAGCCACCAGGCAGGATCATTTAAATCTGCTGAAGCTGTGCCCACAGCTGCCCCTTCCCCCAGGTGCTCTGCCCCAGGGAGATGGGAGTTTTATCTATAAGCCCCTGACTGGGGCTGCTGCCTTTCTTTCAGAGATGTCCTGCCCAGTGAGGAGAAATCTATAGAGGCAGTCTGGCTACAGCGGCTTTGCCGTGCTGCGGTGGGCTCCTTCCAGTTTGAACTTCCATGTAGCTTTGTTTACAATGTGAGGGGGAAAACCACCTACTCAAGCCTCAGTAATCACCGATGCCCCTCTTCTCACCAAGCTCCAGCATCCCAGGTCGACTTCAGACTGCTATGCCGGCAGTGAGAATTTCAAGCCAGTGGATTTTAGCTTGCTGGGCTCCATGGGGGTGGGATCTGCTCAGCTAGACCACTTGGCTTCCTGGCTTCAGCCCCATTTCCAGGGAAGTCAATGGTTCTGTCTTGCTGGTGTTCCAGGCACCACTGAGATGAAGGAAAAACTCCTGCAGCTAGCTTGGTGTCTGCCCAAATGGCTGTCCAGTTTTGTGCTTGAAACCCAGGGCTTTTGTGGTGTAGGCACCTGAGGGATTCTCCTGGTCTGTTGGTTGTGAAAACCGTGGGAAAAGTATAGTATCTGAGCTGGAATGCACAGTCCCTGATGACTTCCCTTGGCTAGGGGAGGGAGTCTCCCGACCCTCGCACTTCCCAGGTGAGGAGATGCCCCACTCTGCTTCAGCTCGCTCTCCATGGGCTGCATCCATTGCTTTCCACATTGATCCCGCTGGGAGCTGCAGACCGGAATTGTTTCTATTCAGCCATCTTGCCAGCCACCAGTTTATTTTTTACAAAGATATCAAGTCCACACAGTGGGAAAAGAACAGTCTTCAACAAACAGTACTGGGATAGCTATCCACATACAAAAGAATGAAGTTGAACCCTCCACCTAAAAATTAACTCAAAATGGGTCTGCAACCCAAAATTGCAGCTAAATCCATAAAACTCTTAGAAGAAAACCGGGATAAGTCGTTACGACCTTGTATTTGGCAATGCATTCTTAGATATGACACTAAAAGCACAAGTAACAACAGCAACAAGTAGATAAATCGGACTTAATGAAAATTTAAAACTTCGTGCATCAAAGGGATACTGTCAACAAAGTGAGGAGCCAACCTATAGAATGAGAGAAATATTTGCAAATTATTTATCTTATAAAGCCTTGATATCCAGAATATCTAAAGAATTCCTGACTTTAAAAGACAACCTGATTTAAAAGTGAGCAAAGGACTTGATAAGATGTTTCTCCAAAGAAGATATACAGATGGCCAACAAACACATGAAAAGATACTCAATATCATTAGTAAGAAGGGAAATACAAATCCAAACCACAATTAGGTACTATATCTTACCTAGTAGAAAGAGGAAAATAACAAGTGTTGGTGACGATGTGGAGGAATTAGAATCCTTGTACATTGCTGCATTGCTGGTGGGAATGTGAAATAGTGCAGTCACTGTGAAAAATGGTTTGGCAAGTCCTCAAAAGCCAAACATAGAATTACCACATGACCTGGCAATTCTACTCCAAAAGAATTAAAAACAAGTACTCAAATAGATTCGAGTACAGCAATGTTCATAGCAGCATTATTCATAATAACCAAAAGGTAGAAACAATCCATGCGTCCATCAGCAGATGCATGGATAAAGGAAATGTAGTATATACATACCATGAATAAAGTTCTGTTACATGCTATAACATGGATGAACATTGAAAATATTCTTCTAAGTTAAATAAACCAAACACAAAAGGACCAATATTGTGTGATTCCACTTACATAAAATATATAGGATAGCAGATTCATAGAGACAAAAAAATTAGAAATGGTTACCAGGACCAGAGGAAAAGGAAATGCTTAATTGTTACACAATCTTTCTTGAGGAAGATAAAAATGTTTTGGAATTGTGGTGATGGATGCATAATATTGTGAATATAATTAATGCCACTGAGTTGTACACATAAAATGGTTAAAATGATATGGTTTATTTTATATATCTTATGAAATTTAAAAATTCAAAAACTTTAAAAATCGTATTCTTTTAACAACCTTAAATAGATACACACAAGGCTTCTGTATTTTTCCCTAAAGGAGTACTTTACTGATCAGAGTAAATCTTTGTATATCTCTAGTTGTGTTTCTGACTTCCCTTGTTATTTTAAATAACCTTCTCACTAGTCTTCATCAATCTCCACTTTGAACCTACTCTAGAAATGTGGATTTCTATTTTAAATATTATAAAATTTTAAGTCTCCAGCATTTCACATAGGAGTATGGGCCAAACCTGCCTGCTTATTGCATATTATAGAAATTTTATTTTTAAATACATGAATAAGATTTTGCAAAATTATTTCAAGAAATAAGTAATTGGGAATACTTCCTGTTAGAATGGTAAACAAGAAAGAACCAAGTTGTTGAAGACTAGTTCTCTGTTTTTTTCAAGCATAAACATTACCTTGTGATATGGTTTGGCTTTGTGTCCCCATCCACATCTCATCTTGAATTGTACTCCCATAATTTCCACAGGCTGTGGGAGGGATACAGTGGGAGATAATTTGAATCATGGGGGTGGTTCCCCCATACAGTTTTCATGGTAGTGAATAAGTCTCATGAGATCTGATGGTTTTATCAGAGTTTCCACTTTTGCATCTTTCTCATTCTCTCTTCCTGCCACCATGTAGGGGGCCTTTTGCCCTGCACCATGATTACAAGACCTCCCTAGCCATGTGGAACTGAATGTCAAATTAAACCTCCTTTTCTTCCCAGTCTCGGGTATGTCTTTATCAGCAGTGTAAAAATGGACTAATATTGCAAATTAGAGTGAGATGCTGCTGAAAAGATATCCAAAAAATATGTAAGCAACTTTGGAACTGTGTATCAGGCAGAGGTTGGAACAGTTTGGAGGGATAAGAAGACAGGAAAATGTGGGAAAGTTAGGAACCTCCTAGAGACTTGTTGAATTGCTTTCTCATTGAAGATGAGAAACTTGTTGGAAACTGGAGCAAATGTGACTCTGGTTATGTTTTGGCAAGGAGACCGGTGGTGTCATTTTGGCCCTGCCATAGAGATTTGTGTAACTTTGAATGTGAAAGAAATGATTTAGGGTATCTGGTGGAATAAATTTCTAAGCAGCAAGGCTTTCAAGAAGTGATTTGTTTGTTGTTAAAAGCAGTCTGTTTTAAAAGGGAAACAGAACATAAAAGTTTGGAAAATTTGCACAGCCTGATGATGCAGTAAAAAAGAAAAACCCGTTTTTTGAGGAGAAATTCAGCTGGCTGCAGAAATTTGCATAAGTAACAAGGAGTCAAATGTTAATCCCCAAGGCAGTGTTACGTCTCTATGGCGTGTCCTAGGTCTTGATGGCAGCACCTCCCTTCACAGACTGGGAAGCCTATGAGGTAAAAATGGTTTTGTGGGCTGGGCCCAGGGTCTCCATACTGTGTGCAACCCAGGGACTTGGTGCCCTATATCCCAGCCACTCCAGTCATTGCTAAAAGAGGCCAAGGTACACCCTCTGCTCATGGTTTCAGAGGGTGCAAGCCCCAAACCTTGGCAGCTTCCACCTGGTGTTGAGCCTACAGGTGCACAAAAGTCAAGAATTGAGGTTTGGGAACCTCTGCCTAGATTTCAGAAGATGTGGAGAAACACCAGGATGCCCAGGAAAAAGTTCACTGCAGGAGCAGAGTCCTCATGAAGAACCTCTGCTAGGGCAGTGCAGAAAGGCAATGTGGGAGCAGAGCCCCCACACAGAGTCCTTACTGGGACACTGCCTAGTGGAGCTGTGAGAAAGGGCCACCATCCTCCAGACCCCAGAATTGTACATCCACTGACAGTTTGCACTGTGCACCTGGAAAAGCCACAGACAGTCAATGCCAGCCCATGAAAGCAGCCAGGAGGGGGATATCCTGCAAAGCCACAGGGGTGGAGCTGCCCAAGACTGTGGAACCTGCCTCTTGCATCAGCATGACCTGGATCTGAAACATGGAGTCAAAGGAGATCATTTTGGAGCTTTAAAACTTGACTGCCCCACTGGATTTCAGACTTTCATGGGCCCAGTAACCCCTTTGTTTCCAAATTTCTCCCTTTTGGAATGGCTGTATTTACCCAATGCCTGTACCCCCGTTGTATTTAGAAAGTAACTAGCTTGCTTTTGATTTTACAGGCTCATAGGCAGAAGGGACTTGTCTCAGATGAGACTTTGGACTTTGGACTTCTGGGTTAATGCTGAAATGAGTTGAGACTTTCGGGGACTGTTCGGAAGGCATGTTTGGTTTGAAATGTGAAGACATGATATTTAGAGGAACCAGGGGCGGAATGATATGATTTGATTCTGTGTCCCCCACCCAAATCTCATCTTGAATTGTACTCCCATAATTCCCATGTGTTATGGGAGGGACCTGGTGAGACATCATTTGAATCATGGGGGCAGTTTCCCCCATACTGTTCTCACGGTAGTGAATAAGTCTCTCGAGATCGGATGGTTTTATCAGGAATTTCCGCTTTTGCATCTTCCTCATTCTTTCTTGCTGCCACCATGTAAGAAGTGCCTTTTGCCCTCTGCCATGATTATGAGACCTCCCCAGCTGTGTGGAACTGTAAGTCAGATTAAACCTCCTTTTCATCCCAGTCTTGCATATGTCTTTATCAGCAGCATAAAAACGGACTAATACGTCGTGTCTTTCCGATTCTAATTTCTTCTCTTGCATGTAGGTTTTTAAGTTTAATACTGAACACCAAAATTATAAACCTATTAGTAACATAGAGTCTAAAGTTTATTATTCTAAGGAAAATTTAGTCATAGTTGATGGTTTCATATACTTTAGAATCTTGTGCATCCACTTAAATGCTTTCAGTAAGTTTACATAATGCTCTACAAAATCATACCATTTTTATTTATTATAACATGCTTTCTGTACTACCTAGATGTGATTAAAAGTAAATAAACAATTTTACTGGAAACCCAGCATCATTCAATGGGAATGTTTCTAACATTGGGAACAAGATAAATATGATTTATACAAACTGTTATTTAACATTCTACTAGAGATACTAGCTGGTGCAGTCAGAAGTAGGGGGTTCTATATTCATATTTGTTTATGGATGCATCAAAATATCCCTGGATACAAACTAATATCAATGGGTACCTATTTAGTGGGAGAGAGACTGGGTATACTCTTCATTGTATATTTTACTTTTTGACATTTGTGCCAAATTACTTTCTATCAAAATAAGGTCATTTGATTGCGTTAAGTGTATCTCATCTTATTTGTTAAATTTGAATTAGACTGTTTCATCATTGTCTTTATTTCTGAACATCATGCCTATCTGCAGATAATTTTGGCAGTGGTACACCATTGGTCTTTAGGCCAAATACAGTGCAAATTCACAAAATAGTTATTTTTTTCTTTAGGTTAGTGTCCCCAAAATGAAACGTAAGCCAACCAGGCAACAGAAGAAAGTAACAAAAGGCTATTCCTCCCCAGAACCTGACATCCAAGACTCCTCTGGAAGTGAAGGTAAAAATATTTATTGCAGACTATTCACTATGAGAGTCTAATTAAAAAAAAAAAAATTACACAATTTGATATGAATATGGTTTTTCTTATTAATTCAAGAAGTTATATGAGTTTTGGTAGGGGCAGGGTTGAGGTACAAAAGCTATTCTAGAACATAGATAAGTTGTGAGACCAGGACGCAAAGTAAAGGAACAGAAAATGAAAAAGGGGAGACATCCAAATAAGACCCATACTCTAGGCCAGGTGTGGTGGCTCACTCCTATAATCACAGCACTTTGAGTTGCTGAGGTGGGTGGATCACTTGAGGCCAAGAGTTCAAGACTGTCCTGGCCAACATGACGAAACCCCATCTCTACTAAGAATACAAAAAAATTAGCCATGTGCGGTGGTGCACACCTGTAATGCTAGCTACTTGGGAGGCTAAGGCACGAGAATTGCTTGAACCCAGAAGGTGCATTGAGCCGATACCACACTACTGCACTCCAGCATGGGCAACAGAGCGAGACCCTGTCTCAAAAAAAAAAACCAAAAAAACAAAAAAACCCGCACTCTAGTAGTAGCTACCTCTTATGCCTTGTTAGCCTCTGAAAAATTGTTGGTGGTTCCCTAGACTGAATTCAGAAGCAGTTTTTTGAGCTTTGAGCTCAGTTCCATGCTTCAAAAAAGTTTTTTATTTCCAGAATAAATTTCTGTAGTGTTTGGAAGTCACAGACAATAAAAATATAAACTTACGAACTGTTAGATTAAATTGTATGTCATTCTTATTAGGGTCAAATAATGTGTAAACTATCTTGAACTACATTGAGATATAATCATGAAAGGATTAAAGTGATGTTTGTGACATTATGACAAAAAAAAAACTTTAAGCCATAATCTCTAATGAGTTTACACTAAACTGGGGGGCCCATTTTTACCTATTAAGATAACAATACAGATGAATAAATGGTAGATACTAAAAAATTAGATGACACATGATAAAGAGTTTAACGAAGAGGGAGCGCAGTTCAATTTGAGGGGAAAAGTTCTTAGAATCCTGATGAATTATTAGGATTTCTAATGGATTATAGCAGTCTAGGCTTGGGGAGTGGGGTAGGGGTAACATACTGGAGTGGTTAGAGGAATGAAACGAATGCAGGTTTAAAAGCAGGAGTCACATGGCATACCAGTGTGTTAGAAGAGAGGATTGATTGTATTGTTGTTATTCCCATTTTGCGAGAAAAGAAACCGAGACATGAATTAACCTGCCTGAGGTCACATACCCCATAAGGTATATGTATGTTATATATGCAGATATTTTGGCTCCTTAATTCACCCTGTCACCCACTTTTACTATATTACTATGATGTATCAGCAGACATTTGTTGAGTAATTAACATGTGCCAGACTGTATGTTAAATATACCTTCCAACAATCCTGTAAAGTCTGGTATTATTATCACTATTTTTAAAATGAGAAAGTTGATACTTATAGAGAGATTAAGTGGGAACTGAACAAAAATGGAAAGGAAGGAATGCGTATGAGAGGGAATTTGGAAAAACGTATACAGCTTGCTGATTGGCAGTAAAAGTTTGTAAAAACAGTATCAAAGGAATTTAAAGTTTGGGTAACTAAACACTAACAATAAAAAATTGAAAAAAGGGCTCAAGAAGCTGACTTCTTCAGATGTAGGCAAATGGGCGAGGAACAGCAGGGAGTAATACCTTCCCCAAATTAATGTATATTCTCTAATGAATTGTTTCTGTTTTAATTAGTTAAAAAATAAAACTGGTGCCATCCAAAACTCAACTAATGTGTAGTACTTTAAATATATTTGTAGTGTTCTAGTGTTGCAATGATGTGTTTGAAACTTCAGAAGTGCAGAGTATTCATATTATTATGCTAATCTCTAGGCCGCAAAAGCAAATGCCCAGGAAAATTTTTATTACGTGCGACACATTAAATTGAACTGTAGATTATTTTTGTAGTTTCAACTTCATTCTAAATGTCTTTTTAGCTCAATCAGTAAAACCAAGTACAAGAAGAAAGAAAGGAATAGAACTGGGAGACATTCAGAGTTCCATCGAATCTATAAAACAAACACAGGAAGAAATTAAAAGGTAATAATATACTGACAGTGACTATTAAATTGAGACCAAGGTGTAGTTAAGAATCCTGTTATGTGGGAAACCATATGCAGACTTCAATTTTTATAACATATAGCTAAGCTAAAATAGAATGTTAGTCTCTGTCACCTGATGTTTGACACTTAGGAAATTCCTCCAGTACTAAAATACTTGGAAAGGAAGGAGAGGTTGTTTTTTTCTCTGAGGGTGGAATTGGAATCACTTTATTTTACTGCTGTAGCATGCTAGGAATGTAGCTGGGTTGCATGTGGAGGTGGAGTTGTTTCTGAGAAAGTCAGTTAACAAAGGCCAATGTACCAGTTGAAATATGGAAATACATCCATAACAGTGGGTAAATATTCACTCCCTGAGATCTGTAAGTATTCCTCTTTGCAATCCCAGACCCTTCCCCTACATGCCACCCCATGACCCAGCAACTAAAAATTATTAACATTAAATGCTCTGTGACTATTTAATATCAAATTGTGGTTTCTATGCTAACATTTCTGGCAAATCATTATAACATTTGTTGTTGCTTATTTTTGTAGAAATATTATGGCTCTTCGAAATCATTTAGTTTCAAGCACACCTGCCACGGATTATTTTCTGCAACAAAAAGACTACTTCATCATTTTCCTCCTGATTCTGCTTCAAGTCATAATAAACTTCATGTTCAAATAGTTCTCTACCATTGAATCAGTGAACTAGAAAGATCTGACTTGGCCTGGGACCAGTGTTCAAGTTGGTTTGGTCTTTATTAAAAATCACAATATTTCTAAAAAAAAAAAAACTAGTAGATAAATGTAGAGGTATTGACTTTTCATATCTTTTATCTTCACACTGAAACAAGAGCTATCCTATTTGATTATTAAAGTGAGCTATGTGTTAAGTGCCAGGACATTTCTAGCTTTTGTGAGAATGTGTCTACATGTAAGTATAATAAACCCACATGTATACACAGTTGTCTCTTATGTAATCTTACCTGACAGTAATCTTTGTATTCTATAGTATGTTCTGAGATGTAATGTTAACATTGTTCATAACAAAAAATGCTATCAATCTTATAAATATATGTAATCTATTTTCTTCATAAAACAGGCACAGAACTTTTATCAGTAAGGAATTACAGATTGAGAAATGATGGAATAATAGACATAATTAGTTCAATACACTACTGTTAAAATCATTTGCAAAGTACTCAGCTCAGTTATCTTCTTAGAAAGAAAAAGTATGAATGGTCAAAATGAACATATTGAGAGAGATAAATGGCAAATTGCTTTTTTTTAAAGTTTACACAAGATTTTTTTAACCCCCAGAATTTAATATATAGAGATCCAGGTAAATATATATACTTATGTGTATATCAGTATAAAAACACTGGTGTGCAACTACTTGGATTGATTATAATACCACCTTAAGCACTTGCTGAAAAAAGTGTTGTCAAAATTGATTGCTGTCCTTTTTTCTTACTTTTATTTTTCTTAGGTCAGCTGGTTCGTAACATAGGCCAAATTCTAGAGATGTTTATAGGGCATTTGAAGTGCTGGTAATTCATGTTTTCTCATTATGAAAACTTATTTTAGCTTTAGACCCTAGTGTGTTCAGTGAGTAAGTAGAATACAAAAAATTATAACCAGTATTTTACTTCAAAAGCCAAAAAGAGAAAGGCAGTAAGAAAAGACACTGTGTGGTGGCCTGTATGTGTACATTAAGATTGGTTTCTGTAAAACATGCAATAAGTTGAGTATCTACGAAGAGTATCAAGTTCTGAAGTTTAATTTTTTATTATCCCCCCTCTATTTTTAGTAACTTCTTTCTGTGGCAAACCACAATTCTTTGAGATTCCTATTATTCAGGCTAAGAAAAACTTAAGTTTTTTTGTTTCTTCAGTTTAATATTTTCACTTTGTATTTTTATATAAATATTTATATTCCTTGAGAGCAATTTTTGCCAAGGTAGTTAAGTTTAGGAATACATTGTTCTAAAATATGTCTTAGAATCCTGAAAGTATCGATATTGAATTTTTTTTAATAAAAATGAAGGTCAGAGAGAATAATTGCCCTGACCACATTTGCTTTTCACTAGGAGGTGGCTGTGAAATAGTAAAATTACAATCAGTTGTTTATGCCATGACAAATACAAGGGCTGATTGTTAAATTATGAAAATCAAAATGATCATAAAAAGAGCCTGCTTTTTTCCCTAACCAATGTAACTATCTTAAGTATTCTTAGGTTTCTGTGAAGAACCATTTCCCATGTTTTGTTGGCAAAATAATGCTGTCTTCTATATGTACATGTGAATTGATGTTTTAAATTGATAAAAGCATAAATAAGACCTACCTATACCCATTATTTTCATGACGTTAGAACAAATGGATTTTTGGTTATATTTCATATTTGTCAATATAATTTTGTATTCACATTATGTTACATTCAGCCTATTCATTGATATATGATATTCTGTAAATATTGTACAATTTGATCTTTTTTATGGTTTAAATTAGTTAATTACATGTAACTTGATTGGCTTATCACAAAAATCATTTCATCATTAAACCTTGATAACATTTTTTATTGGTGACCCACCTCTTAGGACTTTGGTCTTATCCACGTGTATGTTGTTTTCATTTGGTCCAAATAATATTTCATCTGTATGGGTATCATCTAAGACTAAATAGGTAGTTGTTTTCTTTATTTTTAAAATTTCTTTTTAGAGCAAATGTTATGGGTTCTTACCCAAAGAGTCAAAAACTATTTCTTCAGAAAGAGCAGGGTTATTCATGACTGTTTCTTGTACACTAAAAGCATATATCTAATCTAATAGTCCTCTTACGCTTTTAGTTGTATGAGTTTCTTTCTATGAACTGAACACAAAACTCAGGAATTGGTGGCTTAATTTTAGATCAGTGCTTGTACTAGGGTTAGTTATACGAATCTTTAAAACACATAATTACTAACTTTGTAGCCATAATATGTAATTGACTTTGAATGTTATTTACCTGAAATTAATCTTCCTTCATACCTGAATTCATAATGTGATTTACAGTTCCTAGTTGTCTGAGAGCCTCACGAGGGTTTCTAGGACTTATGACTTTATGACCAGTTTTTTTCACATATCAAAATTTTATTTTCTTACATGAAAACTTAATTGGGTAATAATTATTCACATGTGCATTTTCTTTTTAGCTGTTAAATGTACCATGCCATCATCAACCATTTAGTAAGATGTAGCTGGCCCAGGACATGTAAAAGAAAACAGTAAATAGGGCATGTGAAATGTTAAGTTACAGCAATAGATATTTCACTTGTATTTCATTGTTTTGTATCATTTAGGTACAGTGTACTCTTGGTCACAGCTCAGTTGGCAACTGCATTCCATTGAAAAGCTGGCCTTGTAAAATACAACTTTCATTTAATATTCATGCTGTTGTGCCTTTAAGAAAATACGTTTTGTCACGTTTGTGTTACAGAACTATAATATGATTCAAGGTGTTTATAGGCTTAGTTGTCATAAAAGGATCATTTCTGTGTGTCACTTTATTTCTTTTTATATAGCTATAGTATATTTAAACAATAATGCTGTCTTTATAAGGGTTTGTCTATTTACCTATTCTTTACTCAAACATTGATGTAGACTTGTCAGATTATTCTGAGTATTGTTAACAGTGCCTTTTCGATGGAATTCACACTTTTTTGGCTGTCAACTTGTGCCATATACATACAAAATTTTGTGGAAGGCAGTTTTAACTTTTTGAAGAATATCTGTCAAAATTTAAGAAAACAAATCTATAAAATTCCATTTTTTCCAGTACTTGGCATTTCTAGTAAGCAGTGAGGTTTTTTGTTTGACATACAGGGATGATGGCATTATTGATAAGCCATACATGAGACTGCAGATTATATTGAATCATATTAAATGTACATAAATAAAATATTAGATTTATATCAAATTTTCCAATCTGAACCAGTGGGGAAAGCCCCACAGAAATCACTAAGTTTACATTTCAATTTCTATCTTATTTGACTAAGTGGAAAGAGATTCTTTAAAATGTATAACCTGCTATTATGTAATTTGGTTTCATTTTATTCTCTGTTGTGTGAGTTTAGTATATTTAATTTACTTTTTGTTACTCTTACATACTGTTTGTTTTTGTTACAGTTTTTAATTGAAGATGGACTGTTAAAATTGTATAGGACCAGTGTCTTATTAATATGATTAATATATTTAGAAGAGCCACATGAAACCCATGACAAAATGAATGTGAATATTCTTTCTAAAAATTTAGAAAATTTTATCTTTTTGCATTTGTTATGTAAAATTGTTTTGGTTTTACAATATCAAAATTTATCATTTAAAGAAAAAAATGCCATGAAACATTTGAACTGACGAGCCACAGAACTTCAGTTGAAATTTTTTTTCACTTTTTGGCATGCTAAATATACATCTGAGTTTAAATATTTTGTTTAACGGCCATTTATAAAATCAGGCACTACCACTGGTCAGTTTTGTGTGATAGAATAAAAATATGTTACCTGCAGTGTAAGTACAGCACACTGTCAAATTATCTTCCTTAAGGTGCATAGTAAATGTACAGATAGTTATAGGCCACTGTTTTGTAATGTAGTACATTTCTAATGTATTATTCCTAACCTATTATAACTGTTTGCAGAAAGAAAAGAATTGAATTTTTCTAATAATATGTAAAATTATGCTAACTTCTACAAGTAGGCTTCTAAATAAAATTTTGTAAAAGAGCAAAGTGTGATCAGGTGACGTTTAATACAACATGGTGACTAAATTAGTGTTATTTTTTTTTTAATCCTCCCTTTTGGGGGTGTAGAGATAGCTGCAAAGGATGGCAGAAAACTTGAAAGGGATTCAACAGTGAGAATCCCTGAAGTATGCTTTGCTCGGTGCTTTATATTCATTCTTCTTGAATCCTCTATGAGAACCTTAAGTGGAAGTCAGCCAGATTTTATGCATAAAGACACTGAGGCTCAGAGAGGTTGAAAGTCTCCAAAAGCTACAGAGTAAGACTGGTATCCCACTCTTAACTTAAGAGTTTGAATCTGTATCTCCATTGTACACTTAAATAGAACGCTAACCATAGCACTTCACTTCTAAATGTCAGGAATATAATCCACTGCTTGAATCTCTATTGAATAATGTAACCCCTTTGTTATGAGTAGCACCAGAAAAAACCCCTACTATTAAACAAACATATATGAAATCTATATGAAAGATTTTTTTTTCCTCCTCAGATTACACCTATTAGTCCTACTGAGTCAATATCAGATGAGTTCCAAGACATCATTCCTCTCTGTTTTTCCCCCACCCTCCTCTCTTCCCATTCTTGCTCTCCGCTCAGGGTCCAATGGCTTCTTGCTGTCATTTGGTTTGGTTTTATTAATTGGGGAGAGAAAAAGCTAGGAGGGCCTGCTGGTTCCTTCTATCTTGGTTATAGCAATAAGGAGTAAGGAAAACAGCCCCTCATTGTCCAACCTCTGTGAAATATCTACAAGATCATTTTCTTGCAAATATTGGCATGTTTTGACTCTCGCAGATGATGTATGTTGTGCTATTATGCTAGTTGAATCTTCTGCATCTTACAAAATATCACCTGTGTGAATAACGAACCAGGAGAGTGGTGACCTACCACAGTAATTTGGTGGGTGTATCAGGCGTCTCAACCAGACCAAGTCCATATTGAGTAGGGGCTGGGTAAAATGAGGCTGAGACCTACTAGGCTGCATTCCTAGATGATTAAGGCATTCTAAGTCACAGGATGAGATAGGAGGTTGGCACAAGATACAGGTCATAAAGACCTTGCTGATAAAAGAGTTTGCAGTAAAGAAGCCAGCCAAAACCCACCAAAACCAAGATGGCCACGAGAGTGAACTCTGGTTGTCCTCACAGCTACCCTCCTACCAGTGCTAGTGACAGTTTACAAACGCCATGGCAACATCAGGAAGTTACCCTATATGGTCTACAAAGGGGAGGCATGAATAATCCACCCCTTGTTTAGCATACAATCGAGAAATAACCGTAAAAATGAGCAACCAGCAGCCCTCAGGGCTGCTCTGCCAATGAGTAGACATTCTTTTATTCTTTTTTTTTCTCAATAAACTTGCTTTCACTTTATGGAGTTGCCCTGAATTTCTTTCTTGCCTGAGATCCAAGAACCCTCTCTTGGGGTCTGGATTGGGACTCTTTTCCTGTAACACGTGTACTATAAATATTTTAATGTTGAGTGCTAACTATGCTAGGCACTATGCAAGGTATAGTGAACATTCTCCACCTCCTCAAAACTTTGAGATTTTTCTTTTATTTATGTTATATCCATTGGATTTTTTGGCAGGGGTTGTTTTGTTTTGAGACAAGGTCTTGCTCTGTCACCCAGGCTGGAGTGCAGTGGTACAATCTCAGCTCACTGCTGATTCCCAAGTTCAAGAGTCCCAACCTCCCCTCCCAAGTTCAAGGTATTCTTACGCCTCAGCCACCAGAGTAGCTGAGATTACAAGCATGCACCACCATGCCCAGCTAATTCATATTTTTAGTAGAGACAGGGTTTTGCTATGTTGGCCAGGCTGGTCTTGAACTCTTGGCCTCCTGTGATAGCCTGCCTTGGCCTCCCAAAATGCTGGGATTATAGGCGTGAGCCAGGCCCATTGCTTTTAAAGATGAGAAAAGCAGAGATCAAAGAGGTTACTTGGTAAATGCCACAGGTAAGGAAATAACAGCAAACCCAGGTCTGAATCCAAAGCCCATACTCTCAAGTGCGTGTGTTTTAGGCCAGGCAAGGTGGCTCATGCCTGTAATCTTAACACTTTGGGAGGCCAAGTCTGGAGGATCACTTGAGGCCATGAATTCAAAACCAGGCTGGGCAACATAGGGAGACCCTATCTCTACTAAGAGAAAATAACCGGCCTAGCAAGGCACGAAGTGACTTGGAGGTTAATGCAGAAGGATCACGAGCTCAGGAAGGCAGGGTTGCAGTGAGCTATGATCGCTGCACTCCAACCTAGGCGGCAGAGTGAGACCTAGTCTCACAAAAAAAAAAAAAAGTGTTGTAATACAAGAGACAGCATTTTCTGTCATTGGATTATATACAATAATCCCTGGCCAGTGTGTTTTTAAAGCATACTGTTGATCACCAACATGACTAATGGATTTAAATCTTCACATTAGCCGGACGCAGTGCTCACGCCCGTAATTCCAACATTCTGGGAGGCTGAGGCGGGTGGATCACTTCAGGTCAGGAGTTCGAGACCAGCCTGGCTAACATGGTGACACCCTGTCTCTACTAAAAATACAAATATTAGCTGGGCACACTGGCGCATGCCTGTAATTCCAGCTACTTGGGAGGCTGAGGCACGAGAATCGTTTGAACCCGGGAGGTGGAGGTTGCAGAGAGCCAAGATCGCACCACTACACTCCAGCCTGGGCGACAGAGCGAGACTCCATCTCAAATGAATGAATGAATGAATCTTCACGTCATTTCTGCTAAAGAAAAAGTAATGTATTTGTGGTGTCTAGAGTTTTATTGTGATACCTAAGTCTAGGAAACGTGGTAAAACCTCTGCAGCAGACACAAAGCCTGCAATTCATGCCTGTGGCCAGACCCTTTGCACCTGTCCTGCATCTGGAAATTATTTCCGTAATAATATTTCCAGACGGTAAGGAGAGCAATTGGTGGAGAAGGTGGACAGTGAATCCAAGGCAGAGGTTTTGCCCACTAACAAGCAGCTTCTAGCAGGGGATGAAAGCCAGCCGAGTTCCAATCCGGGTGCCCTCTCCACGCAGGCCCCACTACCGTGTTGATTTCGTAAGAAAGTTTCTCGGGAGACAAGGATTTGGGGGCAGCTGACGCCACTGGAGGAAAATGAATTCACCTAGGGAACAGGGGGACGGGCTTAAGGTTGCCGCTCCAGGCACAGCCGCCGGAAATCCTGGCCTTTTTTTCTATCTTCGCGGACAACGGGCCAGCTTACGCCGGCTGGCAAAGCGGCAGGGCATTTCCTCCAAGCGGGCGGAAGGGCAGCGCTTTCGCCCAACCAAGAAGCCCTGCTACCCCGGCTTCTCAACCTGGCTTCCGGTTTTCTCCCCGCCTATTCCGTTTCCGGCCGTTCCCACTCTTCTTTTCATCGGCCTTGGTGTTCCACAAGCTGGCAAAGAAGGGGAAGTGGCCCAGATGCTAAGTTCTATGGCCGCCGCAGGATCTGTGAAGGCGGCGTTGCAGGTGACCGAGGTGCTGGAAGCCATCGTGAGCTGCTGTGTGGGGCCCGAGGGGCGTCAAGTTTTGTGTACGAAGCCCACTGGCGAGGTGCTGCTCAGCCGGAACGGAGGTCGCCTCCTGGAGGCGCTACACTTAAGATCTCCGCATCCCATAGCCAGGTATCCGCGTCCCACATGATAGCCCGTAGCGGGGCACCCCAGGCAGCCTCTGTGGTCCTCTTGTCCCATCCTGAGGTTATTCTTACTTGGAAAGACTGACCTCGGGTGAAATCGCTGTATGCTCGGAATTAGAACCCTGCCCAAGGGAACGCTCCTGTACCCCAAATCTTACCAACTCCCAAAAACACTTTTTCCCTCTCCACCCAACTGTGGAATCTTGGAATAGAGCAGAGGTTTTTCAGGAAAAAATAAGAATGTATCAAATGAACAATATTCTTATTTTATGCCTATAGCTGTGAAAACATGGTTTTAACTTAATTTAGATATGGGAAGCCAGCCTTCTGAAAATGAGTTGCTTTATTTCTTTTTTGTACAGGATGATAGTGGACTGTGTTTCCAGTCATCTCAAAAAAAACAGGAGATGGTGCAAAAACATTTATTATCTATCTTTGCCATTTGCTTAGAGGACTTCATGCAATCACAGAGAGAGAAAAGGATACTTTGATGTGTGAAAACATTCAAACGTATGGAAGGCATTGGAAAAATTGTTGTCACTGGAAATTTATTTCCCAGGCTCTCCTAACGTTTCAGACACAAGTATTAGACGGTATTATGGACCAGTACCTAAGTAGACACTTTTTGTCTATCTTTTCATCTGCTAAAGAGAGGACATTGTGTAGGAGCTCTTTAGAGTTGCTCTTAGAAGCATACTTTTGTGGAAGAGTGGGAAGAAATAATCACAAATTTATTTCACAGTTGATGTGTGACTACTTTTTCAAGTGTATGACTTGTAAAAGTGGGATTGATGTATTTGAGTTAGTGGATGACTGTTTTGTAGAGTTAAATGTTGGTGTCACTGGCCTTCCTGTTTCAGAGTCCAGGATCATAGCTGGGCTTGTGCTTCAGAAAGATTTTTCTATGTACTGCCCAGCAGATGGTGACATACGAATGGTGATAGTAACAGAAACCATTCAGCCTCTTTTTCCGCCTCTGGATCAGAGTTTATTCTAAATTCAGAAGCACAGTTTCAAACATCTCAATTTTGGATTATAGAAAAGACAAAAGCAATAATGAAACATCTACATAGTCAGAATGTAAAATTGCTCCTGTCTAGTGTGAGACAACCAGATTTAGTTATTTATTATGCAGGAGTGAACGGTATATCAGTGGTTGAGTGTTTATCATCAGAAGAAATTTCTCTTATCCAGAGGATCATTGGTCTTTCCCCCATTTGTACCACCACATGCCTTTTCACAATGTGAAATCTCTAACACTGCTTTGGTGAAATTTTGTAAACCTCTTATCCTTAGATCAAGAAGATATGTTCATCTTGGCTTGATTAGCACATGTACATTTATACCACACTGTATAGTTCTTTGTGGACCAGTTCAGGGTCTCATTGAACAACATGAGGATGCTTTACATGGAGCATTTAAAATGCTTCGGCAATTATTTAAAGACCTTGATCTAAATTACGTGACACAAGCCAGTGACCAAAATGACACTGCAAGTCTTTTTATTTGTAAGAACAGTGGAGAAAGTTATCAGGTACCGGATGCTGGTAATGGCTCAATACAAAAGCCTTATCCGGACACAGTTGTAGAGAACAAAGATGAATTGGAAAAAACTCAAACATGTTTAAAAGCATATTCAAATTTGGCAATTTCAGATGTAGAATTAGAAACATATATTCCATATTCAACCCCCAAACTGACACCAGCAGATACATTCCAAACAGATGAAACGCTGAGATGTTTGTCTTTGGAAAAAAACAGGCTAATTGGTGATTATGAAGCATTACTCAAGAGCAGTTCCACTGCTTATTCAACAAGAGGAAGCAGTAGAATAGAAATTTGTTATGAAAATTTACAGGTCACAAATATTACCGGAAAGGGAGGCTTGTTACCAGTGAGCTGCAAGTTACAGAATATGGGTACTTCCCAGAGTTACCTTTCCTCGTCTGTGCCAGCTGGTTGTGTTTTGCCAGTAGGTGGTAATTTTGAGATCTTGTTACATTACTATCTTCTCAACTATGCCAAAAAATGCCATCAATCAGAAGAAACCATGGTTAGTGTGATAATAGCTAATGCACTTTTAGGCATTCCCAGAGTCCTTTATAAATCTAAAATAGGAAAGGACAGCTTTCCACATATGTATATAAGAGCTGTCCATGCACTGCAAACCAATCAACCCATGGTAAGCAGTCAGACAGGTTTGGAGTCAGTAACTGGTAAATGCCAGCTGCTAACTTCAGTTCTTCAGTGTCTGACAAAAATATTAACCATTGACTTGGTAATCACTGTTAAGAGACACCCTCAGAAAGTTCACAGTCAAGATTCTGAAGATGAACTATAACATTGGAAGTTTTTAATTAACCAAACTTTTCATCTAACTCAAGCCAAGTAAAACAGGCATGTGACCACTGATTCTGAAGTCAATTCAGTCTACTTAGGAAAATACCATAACTTTAAAAGTAGCACACTAAGGTCATCAGACGAGATGCAAATATTACATTACTTTATGGGACAAAACTAGAGGGGAAGCCAAGATTTGGCTAAGTGTGTCGATTTTTTCCCTGTTTTATGCCTCTGTGTCTCAGCTCTATGTTAGCCTATGTGTTTAGAGGAGGGTGTTCCTTTATAGCTCCTTTTTATTCTTCCGTATCTTTTTCACTCTAGCCCTCCTTCATCTTTATATGTTTAGTTCATAGAATCATTTAATCTCTGATTTGGATGGGCTTAGTCTAATTGTTTATAATATTGAATATGTTACTTGCTTTATTTAATTTTCCCTACTCATACTTTATAAAGCAGTGAGTAAAAGACTCAAATTTTTTTTTCAAAAAGCATAAAATTAATTTTTACTTTTATGTGGTCATTGGTTTATTGCCACTTCATTTGGAAAACCTTGGATAGATTTTCACCTTCCATATACCTTTGGATATGTGTTAGTTGAAATATAACTGTGTATTGTGAACTCTTTCATTTCTTTAGTAAAAGGTTAATACTAGAAAGGATATACAATTAACACTTTCATTTTCTTCTGACCCAAGAGCTTGTAAGGATATTTTATGTATTTACTGTTTTTTCTTATATTTGGTGAATAGCCAGAGTTCCACAGTAACAAATAATTTGACAATTTATATTTCTAATGTTTACTTCTAATTTAGTTCATTTATAAATGTTCATATTTTATTTTAAAAGCTTATCAATGTAATACTATGCATTTTGCCATGGACAAGGACAGTGTCTTCTACATTTATTAGAGTAATAAATGTGTTGACTAATGTATTTAAAAACTATAATATCACAATTTTTATATTAAATATAATTCTGGCTGTTTAAACATTTATGCTATATGATGCATTATTTTGTTTCTGTGAATATGGAGAGAATAAATTAGCTCTTTTTTTTTTTTTTTTTCCGACCAAATCCATGGATGAATTTAAAATTGCTGCATAATTTTTTTCATTTTTTTTAAAATTGTTTTTCAGCTTATTTGGTCACTTTGCTTTTTGTGTGGTTGTTTTAAACACTCCTCCATTACTGTAAGCAAGTCCCGGAGCCCTTTTGTGAGGCCGGACTGGGTCTTTGTACGTTTGGCACTTGTTCTAATATCTTACACACAATAGATGCCTGTTGAGGGCCTATTTGTTGAATTAATTAGTCATTTGGTCCTCATAGATGAGATTATAATTTCTATAAACTTTCATGGGCAAACGATCTATTTTGGGGGAGGAGCAGAAAGTGTAGAACAGATCTACAGAAAGTAATCCTTTTTCTTTTCCTTAAAAGAAATCTCTCAAAAATAGTGATAACACTTTCATGGATTTATCCTTATTTACAGAATAACAGTAGGGAGTTTACATTCCTGAGTTAGATAGGAAAGCTTTTTTAAAAATGTAATTACATTGTATTTATACCCTCCACCACAAAGGATGTGAAGTGACCTGCAATAAGAACAGACCACCTCCACCCAAGAAAAGGAACAGACAAAATTACAGTAAAATCTGAATAAAAATTAAAGAATCAAGACCAAGGAAAATGTAGAGACAAGTTAAAATCAAAATCAAGATCATGTTTCTATTTTGTACTGCTGCATAATGAATAATCCCAAAACTTAACTTTTTGAATCATTATGTTATTTACTTGGGGTTCTGGAGCTTGACTGGGCTTAACTGGACAACTTCCACTGTATTCTATTGTTGGAGCAGTCGTAAGTATCACCTGAGGTTCAAGGGAGGCGTATGCAGGCCCCACCACTCAATGGGAACAGTGTCAATGTCACATCATAAGAGCATGTGGGATGGGATATATTGAGGCATCTATCTTTGGAAAATACAATCTGCTACACCATGGGAGGGAAAAGACAAATACACATTAACTTCTCAGCTGTGTTTCTTTTTATTATTAAGTTACATGTCGATCCACCTCCCACAAATACATTTTCTCCAATAACCTTTATAGACCTTCTTAATTTTTTCTCATGGGCCAGCATAAGCATTTTTATTTTCAAAGCAATAGACACTAAATAGTTAAACTTGAACATCTTTGAACTGATTCAGCCCAGGATGCTATTTAATCATGTTATACAGGAAGTGCCATGTTACCCACATTTCAGACTAAAAGGGAAGGGGAAGAATGCAGTTTGAGCCTGAACTTTTATCAGAAATTGCCCATCCCCTCCCAAAAGAAGTAGAATATGTGTTTCCCATCATCACAGCTTAGCAGAGAAAACAGAAACTACAGTTCACAAACCATGTATATGTATGTATATGTAGTTATTAGTTGCAACTTTGTAATAGCAAAAGATTGCTAACAGCCTAAAGGCTAGATGGATTCACAAAGTGAGAGAAGCAATGATTTGGAGGGTAGAGGTTGGCGGGGGAGCTGCCAATCTGGAGGAGGTGGGAAGATTTCTCAATGTCATTTTGATTTTTGAACCAATTGAATATTACCTATACAAAAATGAAATAAAATTTTTAAATAGATCAAGGGCAAGCACATAGAGAATACTCTCCAAATAGTAATAAAGTAATAAGGACCCTGATCTAAGGAAATGCAAGATCATGTGGAAGGAAAACTATGTTAGAGACACCATGACACATAAGTAGAACTTTGACAATAAAAGGTATACACGTAAAAAAAGGAATATTCTCTTAGCTACACCTGGCTCAGGATTGTCTCACCAGTTGTGAAAATATGAGAACATTCTCACTTGGCAGGCTGCAAAGAGGTGTGAGCTACGGAAGAGTGCCAGCAAGCAGTGTAGCATTTATTCTCTTGGGGAATTTCCACAGTGCAGGGTCTGGCTCTCCCTTATGCAGACTCACCATCAGATTTTTGTCAGCACACTGATGATGGTTTTGTTTCAGAGGCTAACTCAAACTAAGCTTGTGAATGTGATAAATTTATTTACAGTGAGAACTCTCCCAGGAACCAGAATATTCCAAGTCCATATGGCCAGTCTTTCCTTTATGTGTGGTCCTATATGGGAAGTCAAACAATCAGGTGCTTGCTGAGTAAGCATGGAATCAGAACAAGGGAAATCAAATGAATTGTATGATCCTCTTTCCAGTCCATTCATGCTCCAGTTCCCCATGGCACAGTCCTTGCCCTCCTCTACCTACACTTGGTTTCTAGGAGAGCCTATCCATCCATGGCTTGGGTGCCAATAGATGCTGATAATTCCATATTATGTATTTCCAGCCTAGACCTGTTTGAATTCTCAACTTATTTATCCAGCTGCCAACCCAGTCTCCATTTGGATGCTCACCCTTAATATGCCCCAAATAGAATTACTGTTTTCCATATCCTAACCCTAGCCCTCCCACTGTCATCCCATCTCAATGGCATCACCCACCTCACACCTGCTCGGGACAAAAACCTAAGAAACACATCGACTTCTTTTCACACTCCACAGCCAATCTATCAGCAAATCCTGCTGGCTTCAAATACAAAACGAGTTTCAGATCCACCCATTTTTCAACACTGCCACTCCAGCCTAAACCACTTCACACCTGCAGTAGCTCATAATGGTCTTCTAAGTTCTCTAGAGTGATTTCCCCCAACTTTATTTAAAAATTTATACCCACAAAAAAGTTGAAAGAGTACAATGAATCTTCATCTAGATTCACCAATTAACACTTTGCCCCCTTGGTGAATTTATACACATGTACACACACACATTTTACTGAACCAATTGAAAGTTGTGGAAATCATTATACTTCATCTTTCAATACCTCAGTATGTGTTTCTTATGAATAAGAAGTTTCCCCTACATGACTGATTCTTTTGAAATGCAAATCATGTCATATTTCCCTGCTCAAGGTCCTCCAATGGTTTTCCTTCACACAGAATGCAATCCAAATTTGTCATAATCTACAAGGTGTAGCATGACCTGCCCTCCACCTATTCCTTAGATCTCATCGTCTACCAGTCTCCCTCTAGCTTGCTTTCCTTCAGTTACACTTACTGTCTCCATCAGGACAGGTTACACCATACTGAGATATCCCCAAACCTCACAGGCTTAAAACAGTACAGTCAGACATGGTGGTGTGTGCCTGTAGTCTCAGCTACTCAAGAGGCTGAAGCAGGAGGATCTCTTGAACCCAGGAGTTTTGAGTCCAACCTAGGCAACATAGCAAGAGCCTATCTCAAAAAACAAAAACAACCACAATACAAATATTTCTTACTCAAATTACATGTCTACTAGAAGACAAGTGATGATTCTGTTTCCTTCCTTTCTGCTAGATCTAGGCTGATGGAGCAGCCACTATCATGCATTAGCAATCATCAATCATACCAGAGAGGGAAAAGCTCTAGAACATCTTACATTGCTCTGTCTGTAAATGGCACATGTTATTTCCACTTACTACTCTCCAGAACTAGTCACATCGTCCTATATACAACTACAGAAGAACCAGGTGGTGCAATTCTGTCTTGTGCCCAGAAGGAGAGAGAACCAGAATATTTGGCAAACAACACACACACAAACACCAAACTGGCCTATCTGTTTCCACAACACTAGTTTATTCCAGCCTCTGAATTTGCCACTTCCTGTTATGTCAGCTTAGAACTTTTTTTAACTCTGATCTTCGAATGGCTCTTTTCCTCACTTTGTGCAGCTATCTCTGGTTAAATATCACATTCTTAGCAGTGCCTTCTTTGATGCCCTATCTGAAATAATACCTTGTTTCCTCCCCAAGACCTCCCTCCATCACTGTATCTTCCTACCTCGTTAAGCTTTTTTGAAGCACAAACCTGATGCTATCGGTGTATGGTTTATTTTTTTAATCAACTACCTTCCCCACCAGAATAGAAACGGGATTTTGACTTATTCGCGTCCGTATCTCCAGCAGGTAGGCTAATGCCTGATGTAGTAGGGACTGAATAAAGTTCAGTGAATAAATGAAGGAATTAATGGGTCTAGACCAGTTGAAAAGCCTGACTAAAGCTGCCTTTTCCTGAGCAGTAATTGGATGGATCCCACCAACATTTGCCTCAGTGACTACATTTATGTATACTTCCAATGCTACTTAAATTCTGATGGACACAATTTTTAAAAATACCAAATCCCTGTGGAGTCCCACCAGCTTGGAAACCATTCTGTCTTCTACAGGTGACTTAGCATGTCTCTGTTCTAAACAATTATTTGTTAATTTCAAAGAGTATGTCTCAGTAAGAAATTTTATTTCCAAATTCTTGCCAAAAGCATCACTGTAATCCCATGTATTGATGGCATATTGTGGTTGAATCACGCTTTGCTTAGGTTAATGGTGTGGTAAAATACGCATAATTCTTACAGTCTTTGTCATTCACAACCATTTTTTTGGAAGCTTGTATTTAGCAACAAGGAAAAGAGGTGGGGGATCCTCATCCCTGCCATCACCAACTGCAGATCTTATTATAAAGAGATATTTGGGTGAGAACCTCCCTAATCACTGCAGCCAAGGTTCTTGTGCCTCAACACCTACTTACTGATTGGGTGTGTGCAATGAACTACTCATAGGTGTTTCTCATTATGAACTCCATTGACTGTGTCCTAACATAGGGAAATCTGGCTGCAACAAGAGAAATGTCTTTGTTTTTTTAAGCAGGGAGCTCCCATGGTATATTTAGTCATCATATATTTCTGAAGAGTACATTTATGCAAACTTCTTGAGACTTCACTTGTTTTTTCTTCACAATTCTTTTTTGTACTTAATAGACTCCCACACTGAATTCCTCTAATTTGTAATATATATGTTACAATGTAACTTGCAATGTTAGTCTTAATAATTAGTTTGAGGTTCTTATGCAATCTTCCAGGTAGTAATTCCTACATAAGCATTAACCAGTGATAACATGGGCATGAATTGAAAAGGGAGTTGTCTAATATGCTCCTTGAAAAGACTTTGTTGATTATTTGGGGGAATAAACTTCTGTCATTTGCAATATTTTACTCTAACTCATTTGAGAAGTGAGAGAGACAGAGAGAGATCTTTTATATATGTATCAGAGGAAATAGAATGAACTGCATTGTTGAAATAGGGACACTTTACGGATTGTGTTTATGTTCTACACTTTGAAGCATGGTGTAGTGTATAAAACAGTCTTAAGTCAAATAGATCAGTGTTGCCATCCTGGCTCCACCACTTACCAGTTGTGTAACTTTGGACAAGTTACGAAATAATTCTACTAAATACTAAAGACCTAAATATATAATGAATATATAATGGTTAATACTGTCAACTTGATTGGATTGAAGGATACAAAGTATTAATCCTGGGTGTGTCTGTGTGGGTGTTGCCAAAAGAGGTTAACATTTGCTAATGCCAGCATGGACTATGGATGTTACAGTTGTAGCAGAAATGTGTTTTGGCAGACTGTATTTTTCTCTGTATTTCCCTACATGTTCTTAACAGTATGACCTAGACAACACTCCTCTCATAGAGCAGTGGAGTCTGTGTCCCCTCCTGTCAAACCTGTATGAGCCCTTGAGACAGCCTTGCCTGATTAGACTATAATGAAAGTGATACTGTGTAATTTAGATTATGAATGGTAATATTTAACCTCCTGAACTGTTGAACTCTTGCTTTTGGAACTGAACTACCATGCTGTAAGGAAGCTCAAGCAGCCCAAAGAGAGGCCCATGTAGAGAGGAACCAAGGTCCCAATTCATAGTCCTGGCAAAATTTCCAACTAATATCTAAGCACCAAATTTCTAGTCATTTGAGTGAGTCTTTGAAGTGGCTCCTCCAACACCCAGAATTTATAAGTTTTCTTCATGTGAGTTCTGCCTTTTCCTAACTAAAATAAGTATATTATTACAGGAGGAAAATTTACCTGTTACATTTTAAGAATTTGATCTTATGCGTAAGTCAGCAGGTATGTTATTCAGCTGGAATGCACAGGTAGAGCTGCACATGTTGTCAAAACATTAACATACTTTTGAATTGGTTTTGTAAATAGCTGCTGTCTTGAGCCTCCCAAGTGCCACCATCCTTTCCCACATCTTTTCCTGCCATCCTGGCCTTATAGCCCCTCTCCCTAAACCCTTTGGGTTACCCCACAATTCAGGTTAATGCCTGGCTCAACTGAGGGACTTCCAGGGATTCTGCCTCAGTTCTTTGATGTCCGGTTTAAGAATTTGGAGTATCATTCTTTAACACTGTGTGTGTGTGTGTGTGTTTGCGTGCGTGCTACATTTATGTGATCATGCCATATATACTATTTTTCAGTGCTTTTATTTTTTTTGCCTTTCTGCTTATCTCTCCGCTCTCTTCTGCTCCTCCTTCTCGTTGTGCCCCAGCCACCACCCCTTAACGCAAGTAATCCTGTGAAATACCAGGTGTTGTTCCATACATTTCACTATGCTGCTTAAAAAGTCATATACAAGCACGTACGTCCATATTCATATATGTTTATTTGGATTGTTTTTGTCTTGGTTGAGATTCCTCTTTGCTTCTTGTCACACTCGCTGCCCCAGGGAAGACAAAGGGACTTACTTGTTGGGTTGGGTGGAGGAACAGCACATGTTTGGCTCAACATTCACTTCTTTCTTTCTCTTAAAGAAGGAAAGCATGGCTAGCTTTACTGTCAAAGGCCTGAAACAGGGGTCAGTGCTGTTGGGGACCATGACTATATTTGGTCTGACTTAGAGATGGAGCATGGACCAGTCTGTTTGATTTGGCATAAGCATTATCTGAAGTTACTGTAATTTTTCCAACTCCCTCAGCTTGACTCCCCCTGTCTGCCTCCCAATGGGAGTAGAGTTATTTATTGGTTCCTCTAAAACTCCATAATCAATAGGTATCACCAGCTTTATTTTTGAGACAGGGTGTGACTCTGTCACCTAGCCTGTAGTGCAGTGTAGTGCAAATACAGCTTGAACTTTTGGGCTCAAGTGATCCTCCACCTCAGTGCACACCACCATGCCTAGCTAATTTTTTAAAATTCTTTGTAGAGATGAGTGTCTCACTATGTTTTCTAGGCTGGTCTCAAACTCCTGGCCTCAAGTGTGAGCCACTGTGCCCAGCCAATAACCCAGTTTTAAACGCATTCACTGGAATGGCCTTAATTTAGCCAAAGAAACCCAAATGCTATTATTTGGCATAATATTAAATTTTTTTCCAGCCCCAGAATGAATTGAGACTCTAAAAAAGCCAAATTATTGAAAGAACCAGTGTTTCATGTTCTGTGCAACTGAATAAAAACTTCTTGATTAAACCTATTGCACGTATAGGAAGATGAAATCAGAGACAATATCTCCAGGTTGCAATCCCAAAGCTTGTCAAGGCCCAGCAATATTCCTGCTCTTGGGTGCCATGAAATTCCTTTATTTAAGTTAGCTCAAAGAGTCTAATACTTGTAAGGAAGGAAACCAGTAAAAATGCTTTAATAAAGAAAATAGAAAGTATTGGGGTGATTAGATGGGAGGAATATTTTATTAATTTGATTAGGAAAACAGAAGGAGTAGGGGAAGAAAATGGAATGAGTTATTCCAGGGTGATGGGATGAAGATATTAGTTCTAATTAGGGTAGATGAGAAAACCACGAAGCACCAAGCATATAAATAGCTTACAGTGGCTAATTAGGTATGACTAGAAGCTACGCCAAAACACTCATTAGTTAAATGCTGCCAGGTTCCATTGTGATTGAGTAAGACCAAAAAAGGCATATGTAATCAAAGTCATAGTAGAGAATACAAATTTTAAATTCAGTGTGTCTCGTGTTCTGTTTAAGAAATCTTTGCCTACTCCAAAGTTTGGGCTTTTGAAATGGTAACTAAGAGATCTCAGAAAAATACTGAATTTTGGTAATTTCTTCATAAATACAAAATAAAAGTATTTAAATATATTCTAAATAATATATATTAATGCATAAATATATGTAAAATTGAGCAATCTAGTATAATCCATTCACATTATGAAAACTATTTTACAATACCATAATGATGAACTGAAGAAAAAAGTCACTTTCAAGTTATCTCTTTTCTAACTCATAACAAACTTGATTTGATCTGTTCTTTCAACAAAACATCTTCATGGAAATTCTTTAAATAGAAAAGCACAATTAAAACTCTTCATTAGAATTGCCGTTTTACTCACTATTCTCTCAAATTCCTCCAGTCAGCAGCTTCTTTGGAAATACAGAAAGCAACCTCCTGGTGCTGTAGCATGAACCAATCTGCAAAGATTTTATAATAGCACAGCGAAATGACTTTTGCATTCGCTGTACTAAGCATCTTTAGTATGCCATACTTAGTACTGCCATACTAAGTAAAACATATGTATGGCATGGAAACATGGGCTTTAGATTTGGATCCTAGATTTGCCATTTACTAGTTGTGAGACCTTAAACAAGTTACTAAAATTTACTGTACTTTCCTCATTAGTTCTTCCAGTTCTGTATTGTGTAACAAATTATCCCCAAATCTAGTGGCTTGAAATAGCAAATGTTTATTCCCTCACACAGTTTCTGTGGGTCAGGAATCTGAGAGTAACTTCAGTGAGTGGTTCTGGTTCAGGGATTTTTATAAGGTTGCAGTCAAAATACTGAAGACCTGAGAGGCTGAAGGATCCACTTCACTCACTAACTTAGCTGCTGGCAGGAAGCTTCAGTCCCTCACTCTGTAGGCATCTCCATGGGACTGCTTGATGTGTTCACACGTTATGGTAGCCAGCTTTCCCCATAGTGAGTGACCCAAGAGAGAACAATGCCTTTTTTGTTTTGTTTTGTTTTGCTTTGGAGACAGAATTTCACTCTGTCGCCCAGGCTGGAGTGCAGTGGTGCAATCTCCGCTCACTATAACGTCAGCCTCCCAGGTTCAAGCAATTCTCCTGATTCAGCCTTTAGAGTAGCTGGGATTATAGGCACACGCCACCACACCTGGCTAATATTTGTATTTTTAGTAGGTATGGGGTTTCACCATGTTGGCCAGGCTGGTCTCAAACTCCTGGCTTCCGGTGATCCACCCACCTTAGCCTCCCAAAGTGCAGGGATTACAGGCATGAGCCATTGTGACTGGCTGAGAACAGTGGCTTTTTTTTTTTTTTTTTTGAGATGGGAGTCTACCTCTGTTGCCCAGGCTGGACTGCAATGGTGCAATCTCGGCTAACTGCAACTTCCACCTCCCCAGTTAAAGCGATGGCTCCTGCCTCTGCCTCCTCAGTAGCTGGTATCAGGCAAACGCAACCATGTCTGGCTAACTTTTGTATTTTAATAGAGATGGGGTTTCACTATGTTGGCTGGGCTGGTCTCGAACTCCTGACCTCAGGTGATGTGCTCTCCTTGGCCTCCCAAAGTGTTGGGATTGCAGGCATGAGCCACCGTGCCCAGCCAAAAACAGTGCCTTTTAATGTCACTCCTGTTGCATTCAATTCATGAAAAGTGAATCACAGCGTTAACTCACACTTTATGGGAGAGGAATTAGGCTCCACTCATTATTAGTGGGAGGAATGTCAAAGAATTTATGTATTTAGTTTAAAGTCATTAAGTCAGTAAAACAGAAACAATATCGACCTTATTGCACCCTTGAAAGGGTCAAAGGTAAACATCTAGAACAGTGCTGGCTTGCAAATATATATACATTTACTAAGTCTTCATTGAGTACCCTTCTGGCCTGCACGCTTAGGATTAAACCATGAGCAAAACCCTCAAGCATTCCTGTTCTCATGAAGCTCACAGTTTAATGGGAAAGATTGACATGAATCAAATGTTACATAAACAAATATAAAATTGCTGCCTCGATACGTGCACAGTGCACAGTAGAGGGATTTGATCTAATCAGGAAAACTTCCCTGAGCAAATGATGTCGACACTGAGATCTCAGGGTTAAGTAAGAGTTGATGGGGTGTAGAAGGAAGAGAAGAGAGTTCTAGGTGAAATATTCGACAGGCATGAGACTTGTGGGTGAAGGCATGGAGAGGACAAGGCACTGAGGAGGCCAGCGTGGCTGGGGCAGGGGGAGGCTGCACATGGACATGGGAGAGGTGTGTTAGTTCATTTTCACACTGCTGATAAAGACATACCCGAGACTGGGAAGAAAAAGAGGTTTATTGGACTTAACAGTTACACATACCTGGGGAGGCCTCAGAATCATGGTGGGAGGTGAAAGGCACTTCTCACATGGCGGTGGCAAGAGAAAAATGAGGAAGAAGCAAAAGCAGAAACCTCTGTTAACCCATCAGATCTCATGAGACTTAGTCACTATCACAACAATAGCATGGAAAAACCAGCCCCCATGATTCAGTTACCTCCCACTGGGTCCCTCCCATAACAAGTGGGAATTCTGGGAGATATAATTCAAGCTGAGATTTGGGTGAGGACACAGCTAAACCGTATCAAGAGGAAACAAGGAGTCAGTCCTTGCCCTACTCATCTGTCTCTAATAAAGGAAGAGAAGAAAACATTTTATATGCTTATATGAAGTCAGTGGTGTCCAGAGAGTAGAGTCTGGGGTAGGGATTAACTATGAAGGGACATGAACGGGCTTTGAGGGATGATGGGCTGTTTTGTATCTTGATTGTGGTGATGGTTACAAAACTATGTGCTCGTTAGAACCTGTAGAACTGTGACTGAATAGGGTGAATTTTACTGTAAGTAAATTATGCCTCAATAAACTGGACTTCTTTTTTATTGTACTTTAGGTTCTGGGGTACATGTGCAGATTTTGCAGGATTGTTGCATAGGTACACACATGGCAATGTGGTTTGCTGCCTCCATCCCCCTGTCACCTACATCTGGCATTTCTCCCCCATGTTATCCCCTCCCCCGACCCCCCCACCACTGTCCCTCCCTTGGCTCCCCCCAACAGACCCCAGTGTATGATGCTCCCCTCCCTGTGTCCCTGTGTTCTCATTGTTCAACAACCACGTATGAGTGAGAACATGTAGTGTTTGATTATCTGTTCTTGTGTCAGTTTGCTGAGAATGATGGTTTCCAGATTAATCCACGTCCCTACAAAGGACACTAACTCATCATTTTTATGGCTGCATAGTATTCCATGGTGTATATGTGCCACATTTTCTTTGTCCAGTCTATCGTTGATGGGCATTTGGGTTGGTTCCAGGTCTTTGCTATTGTAAACAGTGCCACTGTGAACATATGTGTGCATGTGTCAAAAAAAAGACACTTTAATGCAGGCACTTTAACAGAGGGGTATCATAACATAGTGAATTTTTCTGTGGTATGGGTTTTGGATTTCATCCAAACAGCTGTAATTCCTGTCATATCAAAAGAAGACTGTCTTCATGAGGTTTAATCTGTCTAATGGTTATCTGTAACTAAAACTCCCCAGTCAATGATAGCTCTGTGTGTGTGTGTGTGTGTGTGTGTTTTGGTGGGAAAGATAAACACATCTCAAAGTAAATTAAATTTGGTAGAGTTTTGGGTATTAAAATATTTTCATAACCTTGCAAACCATAAAGGAAAGGAACATTTTAGCGATAATGAATCAAGTGACTATATAATATAAATGCTCTTTTTTGTTTGCTTTGTTTTCATTCTGAAAAGGGTGCTGTATGAATAAAATTCTAAGATCAACAATGATGCTTAACAATGGAATTTAAAAGATTATTATTTTGTTACAAAACCTTTAACAGATATGAAGCAAAACAGGTTTTTCTAACTCAGAAGCTGATAGAGTACTTGAGATACTATCCTTAGGCAAAACACTGATGCCATTAAACTCTTGTGAAATTAAAGATTTGAGAGGAACATTGATCATTGCAGCATTGGACTTCAGCAGCCGAGCTCTCAAAGTTTTCAGTTAAGATGTTGTTAATGAAAATGAAATGTATAGTATTCCACATATAAATATGCCACCATTGATTTATTTATTACAAAGCAATGGGAGTGACAGCCTGCAACTACACAGAACACTGTGAATGGATTTCACAGATAAAAGAAGCCAGGTACAAAAGTGTATACTGTATGATTCCGTCTATGTAAAGTATCAATCCTGGAAAAACTAGTCTGTTCTATTGCAAGCTAGTGCTACAGTCCCCCTTGAAGGGCAGTAGGGGGGGACCTAGTGACTGAAAGAGAGCATGATATGGATTTCTTGGTATGAATAATGCTGTGTTTCTTTTTTTTCTTTTCTTTTTTGCCTAATACTCTTGACTAAATTCCAATGTTCTGTTTCTTTATCTGGGAGATGGTTACATAAATGTGTTCAGTTTGTGTGTTCATCAAGCTGTACACTTATATACATTTATATATATGTATGTTATACTTCAATAAAAAGTTATTTTTAAATAAAAAGAAATATATGGCACAGCAGCAGAAGACCGTGTCATAAAACAGAAAATTAGGGCTCGGTGCAGTGGCTCACGCCTGTAATCCCAGCACTTTGGGAGGCTGAGGTGGATGGATCATGAGGTCAGGAGATCAAGACCATCCCGGCCAACATGGGAAACCCCGTCTCTACTAAATACAAAAAATTAGCTGGGCGTGGTGGTGTGTGCCTGTAGTCCCAGCTATGCAGGAGGCTGAGGCAGGGGAATCACTTGAACCTGGGAGACGGAGATTACAGTGAGCTGAGATCATGCCATTACACTCGAGCCTGGGCAACAGAGGAAGACTACATCTCAGGAAAAAAAAAAAAAAAGGAAAATTAGGACATTAGCCTATACTTTCTCATTATCACAGATTCCTCTAACAAAAGGCTGCTATATACTTGACAACAGAACGGTCCTCCTATCTGGGCAGATGCCCTCTTTGGTTATTTAAAAATTTTTCAAATTAACAGATAAAATTGTATGTATTTACTGTGTACTACATGATGTGAAATATATATACATTGTGAAATGACTAAATCTACCTAATTAACATATGTATTACCTTACAGGGCTATTTTTGAGATGAGAACACTTGACATCCACTCTTGGCATTTTTCAAGAATACAATATATAATTAATTATAGTCATCCAGTTGTACAGTAGATGTTTTCAGGTTATTCCCAACCACCTTATTGCCTGTAACCATCATTCTACTTTCTACTTCTATGAGATTACATAAAAGTAGACTCTACATCTAAATGAGATCACGCAGTATTTGTCTTCCTCTGCCTGGGTTATTTCATTTAACATAATGTCTTCCAGGTTCATCCATGTCACAAATGACAGGATTTCTTCTTTTTATGGCTGAATAGTATTCAGTTGTGTACATATACCACGTTTCTCTTCATTCACTAAGGTGGATTCCGAATCTCGGCAATTGTGAATAGTGCTGCAGTAAATATGGAACTGCAGCTATCCCCCTCAACATGCTGATTTCATTTCCTTCGCATGTGTACCCAGTTGTGGGATTACTGAATCATACGGTAGTTCTATTTTTAATTTCTTTGAAACATCTCCACAGTTTTTCATAATGGCTGTACTAATCTACATTCTCACCAATTGTATACAAAGGTTGCCTTTTCTCCATATCTTTGTCAACGCTTATTAACTTTTGTCTTTTTGATAGTAGCCATTCTAACAGGTGAGAAGTGATATTATAGTTTTAATTTGCATTTCCTTGATGATTAGTGATGTGCAGCATTTTTTAATATACCTGTTAGTCACTTGTATGGAAGACCCTCTGCCCCTCTCTTTGAGAAGGCAGCTTTAGGAGGGGTTCAGGAGCAAGGAAGCATGAAATCAAGCCTGGCAACCAACAAGGTGACAGATACCATAGCCCAGTCACCTTCATGTTCACATTATAAGATTTGGGACTTTTACATAACAAAATCGCTTGCTTAAAAACTGAGCCAGACATTGATATGTGACAGTGTTTGGGCATAGCATTTCTATAGGGCTTGGAAGTTGGAAGATCTGTTTTCTTGTATTTCTCCTGCTTTCACTATTCTTAAGCAAATTTATCAAGCACAATATTATGCAAGTCTCTTTGCCAGAAGCTGTGGGGGATGAAAAGATATGTAAGACACAGTTCTTGACTTCAATAAGCTTGTGATCTCACAGGGAGAAAGGCTCACACCGTGAAAAGATTAACCAAAAATACATAGCAGTATGTCAAGGTTGAATGGGGGGAGTGCTGATTAAATGCGGCTTTTATCATGTGAGGTGAGAGCTTACTGTGGGCAATAAAGGACAGAGAAAGCTTATCAAAAAGAAAGTAAACTTGAGTTGGAATTTGAAGGAAAGGATTTAAAGGAATAAGCTAGACATGGAAATAAGCTAGAGGGGAAATTTCAAGAAAGAAATAATGTAAATAAAGATGCTAAGGGATCAGTACACAAAGGACGTTTAATTGGGATTGCCTTGTGGCATAGAGTCCAAGAAAATACATTCGAAGAAACAGTCCAGCAATTAAAAGTAATTCAGATCTTTGCTGGAATCTTTCAAAGGCTGTCCACAGGGATCCATCCGATGGGTAATCCCAAGCATCATTTCTTATAATACCCTTTTGTACATTTCTTGGCGGTCTAATATCTTTCACGTATTACAGCTGTAACTAGACCAAGGGTTGGTGATTTTCTTCCATAAAGAGCCAGATAGTAAATATTTCAGTCTATGTGGGTCAGGTAGGCTCTATTGCAACTATTTCACTCTGCAGGTGCAGCTACCCAAAGCAGCCAGAGACAATATGTTAATGATTGATATGGCTATGTTTCAATAAAACTTTATTAGCAATAACTGGTGGCAGGCTGCATTTGGCCCACAAGCCATAGTTTGCTTATCCCTGAGCAAGACTTATCCAATACCCCCAATAAAGTCAACCCCTCCTCACAACCTAAGTTCTCCTTTTCTTTTTTTATCCTTCCCCTGTCCTTTTTCTTGTCTCACAGTTAAATTTCATTCCTTATGTCAGTTCCTGTTTTGCATTAAGAATCAGGGTCAATGGGTAGAGAAAGACACAATTATGACTATGACTGCCCAGCTGGTAATTTTCAAATCTGTTATCTCTAGCCCAAATGTCTCTGGTGACCTGCAGACCTATTTATTCAACTCCCTAGCTGGTGTTTCCAGGAAACAGGAAGACCCCAAGGCCCTTCAGCTCAGGGTCTGGTAGACTTTTGATTTTATACCACTTTTAAGCAAGTAAGTTAGCCTGTTACTATTTTATGGAATCACAGACATACCAGGGAACTACTGACCATTTCTAACAAGGAAGAGTGAGTCAACCCAAGGAATATTTTAAGAAAATTAATCTGGCAGCACTGTGTGGGATGGACTGTAGTGAGTATTAACAGAAAGCAAAGAGACCTATTAAGAGGTTATGGGAAAGAACTGATGCAATAGATATGGAGTCTAAACGAGAATGTAAGCTAGGAATGGGAAGAAAGGATGGGTGTGGGACAAAGTGTGATTCAAAGATTAGCTGGAATTGACACTGATGAGATGCTGGGGAAGGCGTCAAAGTCAGTAAGTGAAGATTCCTGACATACAAAGCTGAGTCAGTAGGAAAATATTTGAATCATTTTTGTCTACTTTTTGAGTTCTTTTTTGCCCCACAAATGTCAGTGTTCCTCAGATTTCTTTAGCCCCTCCCCTCCCCCCTCCCCTCCCCTTCTTTTCTTCTCCTCTTTCACTTAATAAAATTTTCCTGGGTAGCAGGATTTAAATTCATGGCTTTGAGTATGACTGCTCAGCTGATAATTTCCAAATCTGTTATCTCTAGGCCAAATGTCTCTGGTGAGCTGCAGACCTATTTATTCAACTCCCTAGCTGGTGTTTCCAGGAAATAGGAAGACCCCCAAGGCCCCTCAACTCAGGGTCCAGTGGACTTTTGATTTTATACTACTTTCAAGCAAATAACTTAGCCTGTTACTAATTTTATGGATGCAGGCAGAAGAAATAAAACTGAGTCAGAGACAAAAGTCCTTCTTACTCACAGCAAGCAGCATGAGCATTAGCATGTTGGCATCAGTTACCCTTGCACCCCAAGTCCCATGAGGATGAAATGGGGGGCCACATAGAGGCCTGCACATGCAGTTGATTGTGTTACAAGAAAGGGACAGGAAGCTTGAGGAACCTACTGTTTTATAGCAAGCAATGAGAAAGCCTGCTGCCTGTTCTGGAAGGAATCCTTGAAGGTTGCTCACTGCAAAAGAAGCTGGAGAAATGGCCTAGGTAAAGAGTGGTCAAGGCCAGCCGGGCGCAGTGCCTCATACCTGTAATCCCAGCTTTTTGGGAGGCCAAGGCAGGTGGATCCTATGAGGTCAGGAGTTCGAGCTCAGCCTGGCCAACATGGTGAAACCCTGGCTGTATTAAAAATGCAAAATTTAGCCAGGCTTGATGGTGGGCACCTGTAATCTCAGCTTCTCAGGAGACTGAGGTGAAGAATCGCTTGAACACAGGAGGTGGAGGTTGCAGTGAGCCAAGATCGCACCACTGCACTCCAGCCTGTGTGACAGTGAGATCCTGTCTCAAAAACAAAACAAAGCAAAACAAAAGAGTTGTCAAGGCCTTGAATTCTTAGCATATTCAGCAGGATGTAAAGGATCACGACAGACCATGGAAGAGTGTTCCAGTACTCAGCATGTCCAGTACTCAATTCACCAACTTCTTCTTAAGCCTGCTCTTCTATTTCCAAACTTGGTAAAGGGCACCATCTCCTACTGTAATCACTCAAACCCCAAATTAGCAGTTATTTCAGGGTCCTCCCTGTCACTGTATTCGTCTCCTGTGACTGCTTAACAAATAGGCCAGTCGTGGTGGCACATGCCTGTAATTTCAGCTATGTGGGAGGCTGAGGCAGGAGAATTGCTTGAGCCCAGGAGTTCAAGACCAGCCTGGGCAACATAGTGAGACCCCCATCTCAAAAAAAAAAAAAGAAAAAAGAAAAATTGTCACAAATTAGATGGCTTAAGGCAACGTAAACTTATTCTCTCACAGTTCTGAAGGCCAGAAGTCTGACTGAAGGCATTGGAGGGCTGTGTTCCCTCAGAAGGCTTTTGAGGAAAATCTGCTCTTGCCACTCCCAGCCTCTGGGGGCTCCAGGAGCACCTTAGTGTGTGGCCATATCACTTCTGGCTCTGTCTCTACAGCCACATTGCCTCAGCCTCCTCTCCTGTCAAATCTCCCCTCAACCTCACCCTTATGAGACGCTTGCCATTGGATTTACAGCCTACCTGGATAATCCAGCCTAAGATTATCCTCTCTCCAAAGTTCTTAATTTAATCACACGTTTTGCCATATAAGGTAATAATCACAGGTTCTGAAGATTCAGGTGTGGACATATTTCTGGGGGGGCCACCCTCCAGCTGCCTGCAGCCACCAAGTCTCTAAAGCCTCTGGCACAGTCATTTTTATGCAGTAAATATCCGTTGAATTTAGGAGTTATCTGCATAGAAGTAATAGTTATAGCTGTGAAAATAGGTGAGTCTCACTTCAGGAAAGAGAAAAGAAGGAACTATTATTTATGGAGCTTGGTGTTCTTATAGATTTTTTTTTTTTTTTGAGACCGAGTCTCGCTCTGTCGCCCAGGCTGGAGTGCAGTGGTGTGATCTTGGCTCACTGCAACCTCCGCCTCCTGGGTTCAAGCGATTCTCCTGCCTCAGCCTCCCGAGTAGCTGGGATTACAGGTGCACACCACCACGCCTGGCTAATTTTTGTATTTTTAGTAGGGATGGGGTTTCACCATGTTGGTCAGACTGGTTTCAATCTCCTGACCTCGTGATCTGTCTGCCTTGGCCTCACCAAGTGTTGAGATTACAGGCATGAGCCCCCGCACCCAGCTCTCATATACCTTTTTAAAAATAATCATGACCAGACAAGGTGGCTCATGCCTGTAATCCTCACACTTCGGGAGGCCAAGGTGGGAGGATGGCTTGAGTCCAGGAGTTTGAGACCAGCCTGGGCAACATAATGAGACCCATCTCTATTTTTAAAAATAAATAAATAAAATAAAAATAATCCCATAATTTCTATAAAGGAAATATTTTATTCCCATTTTACACACGATGAAGCTCAGGTTCACACAGGGCAAGGAATATTTGAAATCATTCTGATAATAAGTGACACAGACAGGATTCAGATCTAGATCTGAATAAAGAAAAGAAAAAGATCCATGATTTTTCTACTCTATTACTCACAATTCAGCAGCCTACCTTTGGGGACATGGTGGTCCCTCGGTGCATTTGTCCAATATGTGAGTTGAGTGTAGAGTAAATGTGGATTTTCTACAGGAATTGGGGCATGAGAAATTCTCAAAAGAATGCTTGTGGCTTAGGTGGCAGGACAGGCCAGATGGGGAACACCTCGGACCTAGTGTCTGGGTCCATCTGGAAACTGCTTGGCCCAGTAACTTCTTGCAGGCAGGCTCTTAGGCGTCTGTGTGGAAGGCGATTTGGATAAGTGGGAAGGACGCAGAGTTGGAGTGGGGTGGGAGAGGAACAAGGCAAGGCTGGAGGGACACTGGGACCAGGTGGAAAACAAGGTAGACACTGAAGACAGCATCTGCACGGTGAGGCCGGGATGCCGGCCCAGGAGCTTGCAGTAGGCTGTGTATGATGTTAAATGACTTGACGGTGGCAATTAGATGGGAATAGCAGGAACCTTCAAGGTGCTGACACTTGCTAAATGAAACTTAGGTATTTGCAGGAGTGATCAAACTGGAGACTGGACATCAAAAGCTATACCCTATATTAAAAGCAGCAACAGAAATGTTGATGATGGTAATGATCATGATGATGATGACAGATTAAGACAGACACACACACATTCTCACAGAGAAAGAAAGAGATGATGAGAAGATTAGATAGAGATCTATATAGATTAGAAAGATAGATCTTTCTATATGTAGGCAGATTAGATAGAAAGATAGATATAGAGATTGAATCTATTGTGCATCTATGTGGCAGGCACTTATTAAACATTATCTCATTTAAGCAAGCAAGAGGCCCAATGAATGAGATACTAGTGGAATTATTTTATAAGAAACCCAGGCTCAGCAAGGGGAAGTGACTTGCCTGATGTCATAGACGTAGCTATGTATAAACAGCTATGCCAGATTCAAACCCAGACTGTAGTACTCCAAAGTCATGCACTTAATCAGTAATTTGCACTGTCATCTACCCTTTTTAATATTACTAGACAATATTTTCAAAAATCAGTAGCTGTAGAAAGGAAGCAATATCCACTAGGACCTTGGGCTGGCAAGGGTTCCATGGACCATAAGAAGCCCTTTGCACCCTCATTGTCCCCAAAGCCTCCCCCTACTGAAAAATGAATGTGCTGCATGGATGATCTGTGATTCAGTAACCAGAGAACTGAATTCCCTTTCTTGCCAGTTCCTTTGGATTTTCAATTCAGTGCCCCAGGTTCAAGCCTGGGGAGTAAAAAATGTCTGTGACAATCACCTGTGTTCCCAATGAGTTATCTAAGGGGTAGTTGGTGCAATCTAATGAGAGTCAGCACTGATGAGAGGCGTTGATATTCAGCTTCTCATTTTGTGAAAAGAACAATGATGCAGGGAAAGGAGGCAGAAGCAGAGGACCTGATATCAGTAGTCCTGTCTCTCAATGCCGGCTCTGTGATCCTAGGAGAGGTGCTTAACCTCTCTTACCTGTTTGATGGTGATAATAATTGCAATTATTACATGTGTTCTTGGGATGATGAAAGGAGATGGTATACATTGAGTTCTGGGCACAATGCCTTGTAACAAGTGGTGGTGTTTCATTTGGAATAGCCACAGCTCATTCTTCCACAGGAGCCCCTGAGCTGATTTTGCCCAGTTCCAACTTGGATAGGTATAAGAGCCCTCCTTTCATGTCAGTACCTCACTTGCAAGGGTATGGGACCTCACTTTCCATTCCTGGGATGTCCTGCCAGGCAGTGGGTATTTCTCACACAGAGAAGTACAAGCACAGAGGAGCATTACATCTGATGGACAAGGGACAGGCAAAGTACTGGTGGATGGACTTTTCTCCTCCAAAGGCTCATCACCAGATCTTGCCCTCTCTTATCTTAGTGATCCCCTCCTTTTCCCCTGTGTGAGCACCAGATATGTTTTAGCTAGCCTGCAATTGAAGAAACTGCTACCACAAATGTATATCCTCTCCCAGTCTTAGATTGGCAGCTTTAAAATTTAGTAGCTAGGAGCCCAGGCACTATACTGGTTAAATCAAAGGCCCTGAAACTGTACCTGCAAAACTCACAATAGAATGATGACCTCCCTGTGTGATCAATTTTCTTTCAAGACTTTGCATTCTGTGGCCTTGTTTATACTTGGGCAGATGCTCTCAGGCTCTCATAAAGTTGCTTCTATAGTTCTTCAAGTCATAAACTCAGAGCGCCTTTGAATTGTAAACAAAATGTAAATACAACAGTTTTCAAGTTGAAGAAGTTCAAGATGTCAGACAAGGAAATACGTCACCTGCTCTCCCTCCTAAGAGCCCACTGAAAAGACAGAAATAATTTTAAAGTGATAAATGATATTGAAAACTCACTGGAGACTAGGAAAGGTCTTCGGAGGGCCAAACATGTTAAGGAAGAGCTGGAGGAGAGAAAGAGTAGAGGGATTGGGTTGACTGAGAAAGCCCAGGAACCTTGGAGAAATGTAAGCCCTGAGTTAACATGAGTATACACTACTGCTATTTTTTTTAATTGAGTTCTTTGTTTTCTGATTGTTGAATCTTGAAAGGTCTTTTTATATTTTGGATATAGTCTTTTATATGACGTGTGTTTTGCAAGTATTTTCTCCCAGTCTATGGTTTGTCTTCTGATTCTCTAATAGTGTCTTTTGTAGAGCTGAAGTTTTTATTGTTAATGAACTTAATTTATCAAGTTTTTCTTGATGGTGCTTTTGATGTTGTAGCTAAAAACTCATTACAAAACGCAAGGACACAGATTTTCTCTTGTTTTCTTTGAGAAGTTTTATAGTATTGCATCTTATATTTAAATCTGTGATCCAGTTTGAGCAATTTTTGTGAAATCTATTTTTATTAAAGAAGAAAAACATAGGAGGAGGAGAAGGAGAAGGAGAAGCAGCAGAGAACTCTGTCCTCCAGACCTAATGAGGACATTGGAGCATAAATCCTTAGGACTTATGAAGCACTTTGTATTTCATAAGCACTTACCTAAGTTAATCATGTAATTAATCTCCAAGGATGGTAACCAACTGATTTCTTTTAAAAACTATCATTATTCATTAATAGATTAGAAAGCTGATGGAGAGTTTTGCATAAGCTTCCACAGGGGAAATTGGAGTCACTGAAGAACCAAATCCCAGTCTCTTCAAGGTCTTGCAACTGAAAAGCAACAGAACCCAAATTCACTGCAGCCAGTGGGACCCGCGGAGGTGGAAGACTGGAGTGTGCCCAGTCACACTGTGTGACAGTCGTAAAGAATAACTAAACCCCGCAGGGCGTCCATTTCTTTGTTGTTAACCACAGCACAAGAATTCTGTCCCCACTGCCCTTGCTGAGCTGAAAGGCGAAGTCTTGATTGAAATGAAAATTATTTGTCCTGGGAATGTTGATTAAATTGCATATTAAATTAATTTGAAATAAATTGTAATTAAAAACAAGAATGTTTTGAAATCATGGATCCCTGAACTATCAGTTATTATATAACTGGCTTTGCTAGAGTTACAGCATATTGTGTTGTAGTTGAGAACACAGGCTCTGGAGCCAGACTGCAGGATTTTGATCTCATTTCCCACCTGGGTGACTTCGGTCAAGTTACTTGCCTCAGTTCCCCCCTCCCTCCCCCCCATAAAATGAGCATCATGATAGTACCTGCAAGACAGGGTCATTTTGAGAATTAAATGAGTCAAATATGTGAAAGCATTTAGCCCGGGTCCAGGTACATGGTAAGTGCCCAATAAAGTTTAATATCTACACAATCCGTAAAGGACTTGGAAATTTTATCATAATGAAGAGGGAAAATGGATATGTCACCCCATTTCTTTCCTGTCTCCACAGCCTTTAACTAGGTAAGTGCTGACCAAGGGTCCCGCAGATGCACTCACCTGCCCAAGACCGGCTTCTCTGTTCCTGACCTCTCTTTGTCTCTGTCCCTGTCTCTGTCTTTCTGTTATTCTCATCTCTCCTCCTCTTCTCCTTCCTCCCCTTTTCTTTTCATCCCCCCCTTTCTTCTTCCTCGAATTCAGGATAAGGAGAGACCCTACAATTGGTTGGGTTGGCTTGTGGGAATTATTTTGTCTCATGGAGCATCAGAGAAAAACCACCACACCTGTGAAGGCCTCTGAACGATCTCCCTCTGTATCTGCATCTCTACCCCACTCTTTGGGAGGTGTTTGGAGGTTCTAGCAGGGGAGCGCAGCTACTCTTGGCCTTGACCAGTCCTCTATCGGGATGGTCGTCCTCTTCCAGGGAATGCTCAGCTTCAGGAGGGACACACATGGAGCGGTGAGGGAGGAAGGGGATACCCACCCAGCCAGGCAGATCAGCCAGATCAACACTGGAGATCAATGGGGTGATATGTCACAGTCAGATCGCCCTCACACCTCCCACTTCTTATATCTCTCTCTCTGTCTGCCTGCCTCCTCTACTTGTCTCTGCTTCTGCCTCTCTTGATGCCTATTACATCTTCGGGCTCTCTCCACGTCTCTTGTCCTCATGTCTTTCTATTTCTCTCTTGTATCTCTCTGCTACTATCTTAGGATGTGTGTGCGGGGTTGGGGCAGGGGACAGCGGTTGTGTACCGGTGTGTCCTGTCCTTTTAGCTGTGTGTGTCCCTCAGCTGTGGGAGGTGCGCTCCCTGGGCCCTCTGATATCCTCTGGGGGAAGGGAGAGGAAGAAGAGGGAGAGAGTCTGATCCCTTCTGTCTCCCCTGCATTGGGTTGTGGTTGAGAGGGCTTTCTCAAACTACTGCACCTGTGGATACACCCTGGCAAGCAGTTCTGGAATCTGGGGCATCAGGTCCCTCTTGATAGCCCCTGAAGTAGCAGGAATTTTAAGCAATGTGTCTGTGAACAAGTGTCCAAGTTGCGCATGCCATGTACTGTAAAGTCTGAGCAAAGCGTCTCAGTAGAGCAGAGCCCGTCATTCTAATCAAGACAACGTACACGAAAGTTAACTGGGCACATTTAATGATACGCATGATTATGATTGAGCTGCATGGTAATTAAGCAAAAATGGTGAGGGGCTCATGTAAATGACTGTAATTAGTATTAGTTTTTCACAGCTAAGCCAAATTTTATTTTCCCTTTCTACATTGCTAATTTGCCAGCATCTGTAATCAGTGTCAATGTTGATAATTTCTGATGTCACATACTGTTTAATCATCACATCCCATGAACATACACAGATCCAGGCACACAGATGCACATGGATGCACACACATACACACCCCCATGTGCACACACACTCACCTGCACCCCGCCTACACACACACGCTCGCCCACACCCCTGCCTACACACACACACATGCTCACCCACACCCCTGCCTTCACACACACATGCACACGCACACCCCTGTCTTCACACACACGCTCACCCACACCCCTGCCTTCACACCACACACGCTCACCCACACCCCTGCCTTCACACACACACAATGCTCACCCACACCTCAACACACGCTCACCCACACCCCTCCCTTCACACACACACATGCACATGCACACCCCTGTCTTCACACACACACAACACACCCCTGCCTTCTCTCACACACACACACACACATGCTCACCTACACCCCTGCCTTCACTCTGTCTCTCTCACACACACACACACACACACACATGCAGCCTGGACCCAGCACTGAAATGAGAGGACCTGGTCCGTGGTCCACTTACCCCATTATTCAGGACAGAGGTTTCCTGTGTTTCTTTTCTTTTGTTTTCTTTTCTTTTTGATGGAGTCTTGCTCTGTTGCCCAGGCTGGAGTGCAGTGGCACAATCTCGACTCATTGCAACCTCTGCCTCCCAGGTTCAAGCGATTCTCCTGCCTCAGCCTCCCAAGTAGCTGAGATTACAGGCACCCGCCACCATGCCTGGCTAATTTTTGTATTTTTAGTAGAGATGGAGTTTCAACATGTTGGCCAGGCTGGTCTCAAACTCCCGACCTCAAGTGATCTTCCCACCTCAGCCTCCCAAAGTGCTGGGATCACAGGTGTGAGCCACCACGCCTGGCCCTGCAGTGTTCCAATTTTTCCCACTTTCTGATCCTGGAGCAATTGAGTCCACTTCAGAGAAGTGACAGCTTGACCACCACCTGAGATCATCCGAGCTCCTAATCCAAAAATTCTATTCTAAAGGCACTAATATTGGGAGTGGTGATCGTGGTAAAAACAGAAATACTTTTATATTTTTAATATATACAATTTTAGTTTATTAGTTACTGTCATGTTCTCACCATCATTTTTATAATCACAAAAATTACTATAATTTTGGATTTTAATATGTCAGACACAATGGCATGTTCTTCACATGCATAGTTCCCCTAAACTTTGAAGTACATGTTACTCCCCCGTTTCCTAAATAAGAAGCTGGGGCTTATTGAGGTGAAGTATTTGCTCAAGGTCACAGAACAAGGAGGTGGAAAGCCAGGACTCAAATTCTGTGGATTCTGACTCTGAAGTCCATGATTGTAACTACTGTGCTCTTCTGGAGAATGATGAGGACAGATACTTCCTTTCCTAAATCTTAATTTTTTCACCAGTAACTATGTTCATAGCTCACATCTGTCTTATTTTTTATAGAGAAGAAGTGGCTAATGGGCATTGGATAGTTGAAAAGAGTTTTTCTGCCAAAAGAGGAGAGAGAAAAGAATAAAGAGGCACCCAGCACTGCCAATGCAGCGGTGAAGCCAAACCCGTTTGTCTTCCCTGGTACACAGAGTGAACACAGGGATCATTTTTAAAGCTCTAGAGAGCTGGAGAGTTCAGAAGAAGAAATTTGGGCAGCAGGACTGCGTCCAGCCTTTCAGCAGTTTGTGCTGGGAGCTGCTCCCCAACCAGACTTTTACCTCATCTGGGTTTGCTCTCCACACTCCCTAGGCTGAAAGCTCTCTTTTGTTCTCCCTGGAAAAGAAGAGTTTCATAGACACAAATGGGGAGGAAGGCAAGGGTTGCCCTGTTACTGTATGCCCTCATCTGCCAGGTCTGGGCTGCTCCCTCTTTAAAGAGTGCCCCCCCCCCCGCCACCTCCACCACTGTTCTAGCCTTCAGGTCTGACCAGAAAGTCTCTTCTTCTTTGATTCTGCCTCCTTGACCACAGTGAGCGGTCCAGGGATAAGCAAGTCAGATCGATCAAAGTTGGGGGAAGGCTGTCAAAGGTCCTGAGACTGTAAGGTATAAGAGGCAATGAAGAAATGAAAATTTCCTACTGTAACCCTCCATGTCCTTGTCCACTGTAGCTGTTCCTCCCCCTCACCACCACTCCCACATGACCTGAGCCCCCCTCACTGTTCCTCCCACTCTTCTTGGTAAAATCCAGATTGTCTAAACAGTGACCGCTAATTGCTAAAGATGATTCCTCCCTTTTCTGGGAACCATCTTTGAACAAATATTCTTAAAATGAAGTGAACTCGAGTTGACCCTGCCTGCTGAAACCCTATAAAAAATTCCACCCTACTTCCCAAGTTAGAACGCTCTTTTTCATGCCAGCATTACTGAAAGGCTTATGCTAATGGTGCTCTTGGTTTTTTCCACAAAGGATATGAGTTAAGAGATGTTGAGATGCTAGCAGCAGATCTACAGCTTGTGGAGAAGCCAGTCTGGGAGAATGAAATTGATGTGCTAACGGGTTAAGAAATAAGTGCTAGAGGGAGCCACAGAGAGACCTCCTGGTGTTCAGTAGTCCATCTTGCTTCTCTAAGACCAGGATTCTTCCCTATTCTTCCCATTTTTGGTTGTGTAAGTGAATTAGCTAAAAATATAAGATTTTAAAAAAGGAGAACCACATGTTCAAATGTGGCTATGCAAACATAATGCTATAACTGTATGCTGAAAGAAATTTGAATTTGTGCCTCTGTGTCCAGGAATAAGGGTAAACATTAGCTTATCCTTTCACATAGCTCTGTCAACTCGTCTCTTCTGGGTAAATGATGAGTCAGAAACTAGGGTTCTTCTCTCATTCAATACCACCCTCACTTCTGGAAATGAATAAGTTGCTGGAGAATCAGGGTGTTGAAGAGTAATTAAAAAAACCACATACAGATATACAATGTCAACAATTTTGTTTCACTTATTATTTAACTAGGAAACCAGTAAAAAGTAAAAATTGGTTGAAAGGAGAATCCCAGGACAAAACACATATATAGGTGATCAGAAATATTGAATTAATTTTGCCTATAGATGCAAAACGAGCCTCTTCCGTAGAGTGGAAATCAATACACCTTCATTGGACAAAAGTCATTTGCATTTCTAAGGACAGGAATCATGTGCATCACCTCAACCTTCCACCACTTAACTTCAGTTTCTACAGATTTGCAAAATAGTCAAGGACAATGAAAGACACAGACCCATGTAAAATTAGATAACCCTGGAAAGGTCCTTTCTCCAGTAATTTTGTCAAGAATTCAATCTGTGCAATTTGATCCCCTACACAAGATCCACAGACTGGCTTCAATAGATGTGAGATTTGAATAACTGAATTTGAGAAATTGCCCGAAAATACCCTATATATTTCCATCAAGCCAAGAATATTCCTCTGTTTTCATACAGTCCCCACAATCAATTCATGGTCATTGTGACAACATAATTTCTAGTTTCCCCCATAAATTTTTGTTATGACAGGTTAGCCAGGCATACCAGAAAATCTCGCCACCAGCCCTTTGCACCCCACCACAAGATGCATGTGCAAATGGAGAACCATTGCAAAAACTAGGGCTTCTGTAGGGGGAGGGGGAAGGTTTACAGATTTCAAAATCAGAGGAAACACAACAGCTGAATATGGACTTGTAGCCCCAATTAGGAAAATCTGAAAATCAGGAGGGAAAGGCTTTAAAACCAGCGCCTCTCTTATGGGGCCCCCATCTGCTGCTTGGACATGATATATTTACATTTGGATATTCCATCCTGACCTTTTGTATTAGAAAATACGATGCACATTCTTCCTTAGGCAAAGGTTCAAGAAATAAAAATACTCAGTCTGGTACAGTTGTTCCTCAGAGCTTATGGTGGATTTTTTTGCTTCTTCCTAGGAGAAAAAGAAATGGTAAAATAAAGCAAATTGATCACCTCACAGACAAGCAGAGAATCAGCCTTGGATAGTTTCCCTGTTCATAGCTGTGAAAGAGGTAGACACAGATGCTGAGAGTCAGTAACTGCAAAGGCAAAGCCCAAGGAAGCATCAGCACAGGCCCAAGTGAGGCAGGGCTGCTGTAGACTCACAATTCTAGAGCAAGTCTAAAGCCCCCTCACTGTTGTCTATAGACCATGACTCATTTATTTTCCATGGTCTGGGATGCTCCCCTTGGCTTAAATACCAAAGATGATATTGTACCCGGTGGTACAGTCTGGGTTCATTCTTTCATCCATTTCTTCATTCACATACAGGCTAATCTTGTTTTACTGTTTTTCACTTTATTGCACTTCTCAGATACTGCAGTTTTTCAGAATGGAAGGTTTGTGGGAACTCTGTGTTAAGCAAGTCTGTCTGTTCATTTTCAGCAGCACGTGCTCACTCGTGTCTCTGTGTCACATTTTGGTAATTTGTGCAGTAATTTAAACTTTTTGGTTATTGTTATATATACATGGAGATCTGTGATCAGTTATTTATTCATTTTTGAGACAAGGTCTTTGTCTGTCAAGCACAGTTCACTGCAGCCTTGACTTCCTGGGCTCAGGAGAGCCTCCTCTCAGCCCCCGAGTAGCTGGGACCACAGGTGTACATCACCATGTCTGGCTCATTTTTCACTTTTTTGTAGAGATGGCGTCTCACCATATTGCCCAGGTTGATCTTGAACTCCTGAGCTTAGGCCATCCTCCTGCCTCAGCCTGTAATGGCTTATATCCCAAGTGTAATCCAAAGTGCTGGGATTACAGATATGAGCCATTATGTCCTGCCTGTGATCAATGATTTTTGATGTAACTATTGTAATTGCTTTGGGGCACCATGATCCATGCTTGTAGAAGACAGTGAACTTAATTTATAAATGTCATGTGTGTTCTGACTGCTCCGCTGACCAGCTGTTTCCCTGTCTCTCTCCCTGACCTTGGGTCTCTTCTTCTGAGACACAATGGTATTAAGTTAGGCCAATTAATAACCCTACAACGGCCTCCAAGTTTTCAGCTGAAAGGATTAGTTACTTGTCTCTCACTTTAAACAAAAGCTGGAAATGATTAAGTTTAGTGAGGAAGGCAAGTCTAGAGCTGAGACAGGCCAAAAGCTAGGCCTCTTGCACCAGTTAGCAAAGTTGTGAATGCAAAGGAAACGTTACTGAAGGAAATTAAAAGTGCTACTCCAGTGAACACACAAATGATAAGAAAGCAGAATAGCCTTCTTGCTGATATGCAGGAACTTTTAGTGGTCTGGATAAAAGATCAAACCTGCCGCAGCATTCCCTTAAGCCAAAGCCTAATCCAGAGCAAGGCCCTAACTCTCTTCCATTCCATGAAGGCTGAGAGAGGTGAGGAAGCTGCAGAAGAAAGGTTTGAAGCCAGCAGTGGTTGATTCATGAGGTTGACGGAAAGAAGCCATCTCTATAATACCAAAGTGCAAGGTGAAGCAGCGAGTGCTACTGGAGAAGCTGCAGCAAATCATCCAAAAGACCCAGCTAAGATCATTGATGAAGTGGCTGCTCGAAACAACAGATTTTCAAGGCAGATGCAATAGCCTTCTATTGGAAGAAGATACCACCTAGAACTTCCGTAGCTGGAGAGAAGTTAATGCCTGGTTTCCAACTTTTAAAGGATGGGCTAACTCTGTTGTTAAGGGATAATGCCGCTGGGAAGTTGAAGCCAATGCTCATTGACCATTCGAAAAGTCCTAGCATCCTTCAGAACGATGCCAATCTACTCTACCTGTGCGCTATAAATGAAGCAACGGAGCCTGGGTGACCGCATATCTGTTTACAGTATTTTTTTTACTATTTTAAGCCCACTGTTAATTTTTAAAAATTTTTATTACCTTTTATTTTTTTCGTAGAGATGGGGTCTCCCTATGTTGCCCAGGCTGATCTTGAACTCCTGAGCTCAAGTGACCCTCCCACTTCAGCCTCCCAAAATGCTGGGATTACAAGTGTGAGCCACTGTGCCTGGTCAGGCTCACCCTTTAAGACCATTGCTCAGGAAAAAAAGATTTATTTCAAAATATTACTGCTCATTAATAATGCATCTGGTCACTCAAGAGTTCTGATGGAGATGTGCTAAGAGATTAATGTTGTTTCATGCTTGCTAACACAATATCCATTCTGTAGCACATGGATCAAAAAGTCGTTTCAACTTCAAAGACTTATTCTTTAAGGAAAATATTTCTTAGGGCTGTAACTGCCACACATAAGGATTCCTCAGGTGGATCTGGGCAAAGTATATTGAAAACATTCTCGAAAGAATTTACCATTCTGGATGCCACTAAGAATATTTGTGATTCATGGGAAGAGGTCAAAATACCAACATTAACAGGAGTTTGGAAGAAGTTGATTCCAACCCTCATGGATCATTTGGAGAGGTTCATGACTTCACTGGAGGAAGTCACTGCAGGTGAGGTGGAAATAGCAAGAAAATTAGAATTAAAAGTGGAGTCTGAAGATGTGACCGAATTGCTGCAATCTCAAGGTAAAACCTGAATGAAGGAGTTGCTTCTTATGAATGAGCAAAGAAAGTGCTTTCAGGAGAGGGTATCTACTGCTGGTAACGATGCCATGTACAATGTTGAAATGACAACAAAAGATTTAGAAGATAACAATTTAGTTAAAACAGTAGCAGGTTTGAGAGGATTGTCTCCAATTTTGAAAGAACTTCTACTGTGGATAAAATGCAATCAAACCGCATTCCATGCTACAGAGAGCTCTTTCATAAAGGGAAGAGTCAATTGATGCAGTGAACTTCATTGCTGCCTTATTTTAAGAAATTGCCACATCTACCCCATCCTTCAGCAACCACCACGATTAGTCAGCAGCCATCAACATCAAGGCAAGACTCTACCCGCAAAAAGACTACCAAAGTCATTGAAGGCTCAGATGATCATGAAAAATTTTCAGCAATAAGCCATTTTTAATTAAGGTATATACATTGTTTTTTAAGACATAATGCTATTGCACACGTAGTAGACTACAATGTAGAATAAACACAATTTGGTCTGCACTAGGAAACCAAAATATTGTTGTAACTCACTTTTTGTGATATCTGCTTTATCCCAAGCCCACAATATCTCCAAGGCATACCTGCATATACCAAGCACACGCTAACTGTCATCTTGGTGTCCCTGTGTCTTCCAGCCTTAGGTAGTATATGTATACATTTAATGTTAAAATTAAAATAGCGGCCAGGAGTGGTGGCTCATGCTTGTACTTTCAGCATTTTGGAAGGCTGAGGCAGGAGGATCATTTGAGCCCAGGAATTTGAGACCAGCCTGGGTAACATAGTAAGACTCCATCTCTACCCCCCCGCAAAAATTGTTTTTAATTAGCTGGGTATGGGCTGGATGCGGTGGTTCACCCTGTAATACCAGCACTTTAGGAGGCTGAGGCAGGTGGATTGCTTGAGGTCAGGAGTTTGAAACCAGCCTGGCAAACATAGTGAAACTCTGTCTCTACTAAAAATACAAAAATTTAGCTGGGTGTGGTGGCGGGTGCCTGTAATCCGTCACTTGGGAGGCTGAGGAAGGAAAATTGCTTGAACCTGAGAGGCAGAGGTTGCAGTGAGCAAAGATCATGCCACTGCACTCCAGTCTGGGCAACAGAGCAAGACTCTGTCTCAAAAAAAAAAATTAGTCAGTAATAAGAGTACCTGCCTGTCATCCCAGCTACTTAGGAGGCTGAGGCAGGAAGATTACTTGAGCACAGGAAGTTGAGGCACAGAGGGCCATGATTATGCCACTGAATTCCAGCCTGGGTGACAAGGAGACCTTGTCTCAATGTCTAAAAAAAAAAAAAAAAAGTCTCAAGTCATCCTAGTCATTTATACTGTGGAAAGCTCAGTGCCTTTCCCATGATTTCTGCAAACTCTAAGGTGCCTCTGTTGCTGGGGTCACTCCTGCTTAGATTTCCTGGTCCCACTAAACTCTCAGTCCACCTCACATTCCACTTCCAGTGGTTCTTTTCTTCTCTCTGTTACTGACCAATGGGTTCTTCCTGCCCACTGCAAAACAAAATTAATTCCCAGAGACCATGGCATTGCAGTAAAGAAAGAGTTCAGCTGACATGAGGTGAGCCACGCCCTGTGGGAGACAGAGTTATTTTTAAATCAATCTCACCAAGGGCTCAGAGGTTACGGGTTTCTCAAAGATAGTTTGATGCTCGGGGGATAGAGTATGGGTACTGCTGATTGGCTTGGGATGCAATCATAGGAGCGTGGAAAACAGTCCTCATGCACTGAGTCCGTTTCTCAGTGAGGGCTACAGGATTGGTTGAGTCATGGGTCTTTGTGGGGCCATCCAGTTGTCTAAAATGCAAAAGCCTGTCAAGCGGCCAATCTTAGGTTCTTCAGTACTGATGTTACCTACAGGAGGAACGGGGGTGGTTGCACATCTCGTGACCTACAGAATAATGGCTGAATGCAGGCCTTTCTCATCCTTCTAACTTGGGGGCCTTTCATTAGTTTTACAAGGGTAGGTTAGTTTTGGGGAAGGGCTATTATCATTTATACTATAAACTAAGTTTCTGCCAAAGTTAGCTTGGCCCATGCCCGGGAATGAGCCAAGACAGCCAACCTGTGAGGCTAAAAGCAAGATGGAGTCTGCCATATCCGATTTCACTTATTGCCACAATTTTGCAAAGGTGGTTTCATCTCCATCCATTGTCATTTTACAAGGGAAAAGCAGCACCATTTTTCTCTGATTTCCTCAGCAATGCAAGAAGTTCGCATGTATCAGACATTTACTAATGTTTGAAATAACCCATAGTTTTACAAGGCCAAGGAGCACAGAAGATAATTTAAAATAACAAGCATGACTCTTCTTAAAAAACCCTTGGAGAAAATAGATGAGGTAAATATGCCAAAAAGGAACAAAGTCTAAAACTAGATAATTACACGGGATTATCTTGCTATTTTCATTTGATTTTTAATATTTTATTTATATAGTTTTTATAAGAGGAGTTTAAACAACATCAGTCTTGGGGCCACGGAAGATATTTTGCTGCCTATGTTAGGATAAAGGGAAAACCACCGTAGACAGAGTCTCTGAAATGCAGGGGCTGGCGATACAGAAGTTTATTTCACCCTCACACAACAGTCTTGAGGGTGAGTGGCCCAGGTGGGTGAGATGACTCCACTGGCCACATAGGGATCCAAGTTGTTTCATCTCGTTTCTCCACCGTCCCACAGGGCCTTGTTCTTTGCTACACAAAGTTGGGCTGCAGACACGGCCATGTTCCGTTCACAGATAAGACGGAGTGAAACGTAGGGCGGTCACATGTTTTTAAAGACTGCATGCATCACTTCCACTTACATTCCATTGTCACGTGGCCACACCTAGCCGCAAGGGTGACTCAGAGGTGCAGTGTCTAGGTAAGTAGCCATAGGCCCAGCTAAATGCTATTCCTCTGGAAGAAAGGGAGAATGGCCTTTGGTGAACTCATGGCAGGCTCTACTTCACTGTCTGTCTCCCTCTATGGGATCCTGGCATTTCTCCCTGGGCTGGGGCTCTTTTGCCTGAAAGGGAGTGAAGCCTTTTCTCATGAAATAAGATTTAAACAGATTTGAAGGCAGCTCTGTGTGGGTATCTAGGAACATTCAAGTGCAAGGAACGACAAGTGTCAGAGGCATTTAAACAAGAGACTCCCTCTTGAATAGGCGCTGGGTAAAATAAGGCTGAGACCTCCTGGGCTGCATTCCCAGGCGGTCAGGCATTCTTAATCACAAGATGAGATAGGAGGTTGGCCACAAGGTACAAATCATAAAGACCTTGTAGATAAAACAGGGTGTGGTAAAGAAGCCGGCTAACACACACCAAATCCGAGATGGTGATGAAAGTGGCTTCTGGTCATTCTCACTGCTTACTATGCTCTAATTATAAGGCATTAGCACTCTCACCAGCACCATGACAGTTTACAAATGCCACGGCAACATCAGGAGGTTACCCCATATGATCTAAAATGGAGAGGAACCCTCAGTTCCAGAATTGCCCACCCCTTTCCCAGAAAACTCATGAATAATCCACCTCTTGTTTAGCATATAATCAAGAAATAACTGTAAGTATGCTCAGTTGAGCAGCCCGTGCCACTGCTCTGCCTATGGAGTAGACATTCTTTTATTTCTTTACTTTCTTAATAAACTTGCTTTCACTTGCTCTGAATTCTTTCTTGTGTGAGGTCCAAGAACCCTCTCTTGGAGTCTAGATCGGGACCTCTTTCTGGTAACACAAGTACCAAGCCCATCCAGACACTGCAAGGGGACAGAGGTCCCAGAGAGTGAAAGGAAGGGATGCCCATGTCAGCCATGGCCAAGCAGTTGGATGTGATTCTGAGACGAACAGTCACTGGAGGGCTTTGAGCAGAAGAGTAATATGATCTGGTTTATACTTTATAAGGATTATTTCAGCTTCTGTGTGAAAAATAGCTTGTGGGGGTAAAAGTGAAGACTGAGAGGCTCATTCGAGGCTAATGAAATAATCTAGGACAGAGGCACTGGTGGCTTGGGTGTGGAGGTGTTGTGGAGGTGGGGGACAAACGGGCAGGCTCCAGACACATTCTTTTGGATGGAGCCAAAAGGACTTACAGAAATGCATGTAGGATGTGAGAGAAGTAGAGGGATCCAAGATGACTTCAGAGTTTTGTCCTGAGCCACTAAAAGGGTAGCATTGCCATTGACAGAGCTGCATAGGGAGAAGGAATGAGTTGGGGTGGTGGAGCAAGGAATATTGAGCTCATTTGTGGATATATTGGCAATGCCATGATGCAAAGTGACTGGCTGTACAAATCATGGGAGGGATCCAGCCTGAAGATACCAATTTGGGAGTCATTAGTATATAAATAACATTTAAAGCCATGGGCTTGGATGAGATCCTTAGAAAGTGAGTGTAGCCAGAAAGGGAGAGTGACCAAGCTTGGAGCCCTGGGTGCTCCAATATTCAGATGTTGGGAAGATGCAGGCCAAAGGAGTTTGAGAGGAAGCAGCTAATGAAGTAAGAGGAACCCAAAATGGCGTGACAGTCCATTTTCACACTATGATAAAGATACTACCTAAGACTGGGTAATTTACAAACAAAAAAGGTTTAATTGATTCATAGTTTCACATGGCTGGGGAGGGCTCAGGAAACTTACAATCATGGTGGAAAGCAAATGAAAAGCAAGGCAAGGCTTACATGATGGTAGGAGAGAGTCCCATGGGAAGCGCCAGACACTTACCAAAAAAACACATCTTGTGAGAACCTCCTCACTATCACGAGAATAGCATGAGGGAAACAGCCCCTGTAATCCAATCACCTCCCACTAGGTCCCTCCCTTGGCATGTGGAGATTACAATTTGAGATGAAATTTGGGTGGGGACACAGAGCCAAACCGTATCAACACCCAAAAGGGAAATTGCAGAAAAAGGAGGTGAGATGAGGACTTGAAATTGACCATGGGGCTTGGCAATTGGAAGCACATGGTAATAGCACTGTCAGTGAAGTTATGGGTACGGCGGCCTGGCTAGAGTAGATCCATGAGAGAATGACCCATGAGAAGAGCTGGAGGCAGAAACTCAAGATATGGCTCATGAAGTTTGGCTTAAAGGGGATCAGGGAAATGGGGTGGTAGCTGAAAGCTAATGTAGATTTAGGGGAACATTTCTCTTTCTATTTAAAAAAAGATTAAGAGATATGAAATGCTGATGAGAATGACCCAGTAGAAAGGAAGAGAGAGGGCACAATTGCAGGAGTTGAGTGCTTGAGTGGTGAGGGGCTGGGACCTACTCCACCTGATTTTAAGGAGAGCCCGTGTGGTTGATGGTAGCAGGAAGGTTAAAGGCCAGGTGTGAGGCACAGACACGGACACCTCAGGAGAATCACTGGTGGAACCAGATGAAGGTTATCCTCTGATTTTCTCGGTAAACTAAGAATTTGAGGCTGGGCACGCATTGGCTCACACCTGTAATCCCAGCACTTTGGGGAGACCAAGGCAGGAGAATCACTTGAGGACAGGAGTTTAAAACCAAACTGGCAACATAACAAGCCCCTGTCTCTGCAAAAAATCTAAAATAATAATAATAATAATAACCAGGTGTGGTGATGGGCATCTCTAGTCCCAGCTACGCAGAAGGCTGAGGTGGGAGGATCACTTGAGCCTGGAAGGTTGGGGCTGGAGTGAGCTTTGCCATTGCACCCCAGCCTGGGTGACAGAGCAAGATCCTATGTAAAACAAAAAAAAAAATTCAGGTAGGAAGTTGTGGTTATCACAGGGGAGGGGCCATCTGAATTTGGAGGAGAGAGGAGAAGTATGAAACTGTCTCAAGAGCGGGAGAATAAATTGACTAGGGAAGTGGCTCTCAAACTTGAGGGCCCATCAGCATCACCTGGAGAGGGCTCACTAAAGCAGACTGCTAGGCCCTGCCTTCTGAGTTTTAATTCAGGAGGTCTGAGGTGGGGCCTGAGAATTTGCTTTTCTAACAAGTTCCTGGTGTGATATGGTTTGGCTCTGCCTCCACACCCAAATCTCATCTTGAATTGTAATGCCCATGTGTTGATGGTGGGAAGTGATTGGATCACTCCCCCATGCTGTTGTGGTAATGGTGAGTGAGTTCTCACAGGATCCGACGGTTTTATAAATGGCCGTTTTCTCTGCCCTCCTCTCACTTTCCTCCTGCTGCCCTGTGAAGAAGGTGCCTGCTTCCCCTCTGCCTTCCACCATGATAGTAAGTTTCCGGAGGCCTGCCCAGTCATTCAAACTGTGAGTTAATTAGACCTCCTTTCTTTATAAATTACTCAGGTAGTATTCATTATAGCAGCGTGGACATGGACTAATACATGGTAATACTGACGCTGCTGGACCAGGAACCTCACTTTGAGAACCCCTGGACTAGGAAATGCGGAGAGATTCCTGAGGAGCAGGAAAGGTCCTTGTGAGATTAGTGTCCTTGAGAACCATGAGCAAGGGCGAGTGTTTTTCTCCAGCCACGTGCAACGTCTCAGGTGCTGGCTTGGATTTAACCAGAGTGGCATTTTTGTCAGATAAATAGGAGGGAGGCACTGGGTGTTTATTATAATGGATCATATTATCTAGCTTAGGAAGAAGTAAACTAGACTGGGGCTAGAGTGAGGCACAGGCCCAGTGCGTAGGCCATATCATTTAAGGAGACAAAATTTGCAAGTGGCCACCAGCTCTAGCAGGACCCTGAAAGTGTGTGTCTCCTTAGATGTTGCACTCAGGCTTTTCCCTGTCTCACCCTAGTCCTGGCCAGGGAAGCGAGGACTTAGGGGTTTTGGGGGAGTGAAACAGTAGAGATTTGCGCTGGGTTGAAGAATTATTAAAATTGGGGTGCTAGAGGAAGTGACTAAAAAATATGAGATAGTTTAAGAATTAGATGTTTAAGACTGTGGAGTAAGTGTGGGCAACATAGTAAGCCTTATCTTAATAAAAAATTAAAAAAATTAGCTGGACACTGGCTTATGCCTGTAGTCCCTGCTAGTTGGGAGGCTAAGGCAGGAGTATCTCGTTAGCCCAGGAGTTCAAGGCTGCAATGAGCTATGACTGTGTACCACAGCACTCCAGCCTGGATGACAAAGCAAATCCCTGTTGTCTCTTAAATTTTTTTTTTTTAAAAAGACTGTGGATGGTGGCTCACGCCTGTAATCCCAGCACTTTGTGAGGCTGAGGCAGGAGGATCACGAGGTCAGGAGTTCGAGACCAGCCTGGTCAATATGGTAAAACCCTGTCTCTACCAAAAATACGAAAATTAGCTGGGTGTGGTGGCGCACACCTGTAGTACCAGCTACTCGGGAGGCTGAGGCAGAACACAGGGAGGTGAAAGTTGCAGTGAGCCGAGATTGCACCACTGCACTGCAGCCTGGGTGACAGAGAAGATTCTATCTCAAAAAAAACTATGGAGTAGAATGGAGTAGATAAAATTCTTGCCATTCATGAAGTCTAGATGAGTATATGACTAAGGGAGTAAGTGGGTGACTAAGGGAGTAAGTGGGTGGCTAAGGAGTGGGGGACAACATTATTAAAAGTGAAGAAGTTGAGGAAATTTAAAAGGCCAGGGAACTAGAAGAATCATCTTCATGGACACTAAAACCCCCAAGAATTATGACTAGAGCAGTAGAAACAGAACTAGTAAACCTGGACCTAAAATTTTCCAGGAACGACGAAGACTAACTTCAGGTCCCACATAACTCCTGTGATTTTGAGATAATCCCTTAGGAATTCTGTCACTGCTGGAGAAGTCCCAGTGTGACAGCTGGTGTGACACAATGCTTGCTTACTGGATCGGGCCTCACTCAGGAGGAGGCTGAGATCTACAAACGGGATATATTCGGAGTTCAGCCCAGTTGTTGCATGGGATCCTTAACCAGGGGTTTAATGTCCAGGTTAAGTGCTGCTTCTATTCCATGTTTAATGTTTTCTGACACAAAAGCAAGAATCTCTCCCTGCCCTCCAGCTGTCAATAATTATAAAAGACGATCAGTAAGAACATAAGTATAAAACAGAAGGTCGGATCATGGCCCAGTGTGAATTCTCTTGAGTTTTCATTTGCACAGAACCATGGCCACCAAACCACACTCCAGATTTCTGCTGTTTTGAGCCAGCTCATGCGTTAATGTTTCTCAGTCCTGGTCGTGTGGAGTCAATAGTCTAGAGTGCATACTACGCATTTCCTTCTTCATCCATTCCCATCTTAATCCCTTCTGATCACCCATAATCAAAAAATGTATAACTATTTTCAGTCTTCATTCTTCTTGATGATATTCTATCATAATTTGCCTGATGACTGTCCACTTTTATCCTGAAACTGCTTTTCTGGTTCTCCTGCCACTCCCTTTATCCTGCTGGTCCCTTTTCTTGCACCCTCTTCACTCTGTGATCTCGTGTCCCCTTTGCCCTATAAGGGCTCACTTGTTGGCTCAAACTCATCCCACACTGGACTGAACTAGACAATTTACTAATTTTCTGAATTTAGAAATTTCTAACTCAGTAATAAGCTGATGTTGCTGGTGGTCGTGTTCTGGCCCTGTTACCCTGGGAGTGGGACTAGGTTTCAATCTGTCTGTGCTTTCCAGAGGCTGAGTCCTAAACGCACTGGAGGAGCCTTGTCCCTCTGAAGCTGACAGGAGGCTCAGATTAGTTCTCTCCTCTGTCAGATTAGGCCAAGTGCTTACCACCTGACATCCTGGTTAAGACAACAGACATGTCGCTGAATTATTTGGCTCTGGGTTTTCCCTTCTCTATCCCCTTAGACATTGCTGCCAGAGCAATTTTCCTAAAGCGTGCATCTACAGGAATGACATTCAAAAAAAAACAATAACTGGTATGGCAAGGTCATGTGAGCCACTGTGCCTGGACCATATTTTCTTAATAATATTTTCTTTTCTCTAGCTGACTTTATTGTAATAATACAGTATACAATCTATATAACATATGAAATATGTGTTAATTATTATTAACACAGGCCGGGCACAATGGCTTACACCTGTAATCCCAGCACTTTGGAAGGCTGAGGCAGGCAGATCACCTGAGGTCAGGGGTTCGAAACTAGCCTGGCTAACATGGTGAAACCTCATCTTTACTAAAAGTGCCAAAATTAGCCAGGCATGGTGGCGAATGCCTGTGATCTCAGCTCCTCGGGAGGCTGAGGCACAAGAATCGCTTGAACCCAGGAGGCGGAGGTTGCAGTGAGCCGAGATCATGCAGCTGCACTCCAGCCTGGGTGACAGAGTGAGACTCCATCTCAAAAATCTCTCTCTCTCTCTCTCCCCATATATATATATATATATATAATTATTAACGCATATTACTATGTTACCAGTAAGACTTCTGGTCAACAGCAGGCCATTAAGATTTGGGGGAATCAAAAGTTATATGCATATTTTTGACTATATGAGTCTCAGCACCTCTAACCCCTGCATTGTTCAAGGGTCAGCTGTATGTTAAAATTCTAACAACTGCTATAGTCATGTTGGTATACTGGGTGAACTCTAGACTTCTGTAATATCATTTCTCTTCTCAAAAAAATTCAGTAGTAGTCCATCTTTAAGTACTGGATCAATGAGTAAGCATCAAAGTTCATTGTATCAGATACCAATATACATCTTTAGGAAGGTGGGCTCTAAAACATTGCTTTGCAAGCAAAGCTTATTCCTTGAAAATAATTTGGAATGGCCTCACCTGAACCCTAGTATTTGCACTTTGCTTGCAACAAGACTGTAACACAGAGGTGTATATTACACAAGGGCATTTGGGTAGAGGACTGTGCAGCAAAGTTACTGGAATTCCAACAGAAGGGGGTTTCAAATGGGGATCCAAAGTGGCTATTCAAGGCTGGGCATGGTGGCTCATGCCTGTAATCCCAGCACTTTGGAGGCCAAGGCAGGCAGATAGCTTGAGCTCAAGAGTTCAAGACCAGCCTGGGAAACATGGTGAAACCCTGTTTCTACAAAAATATACAAAAATTAGCCGGGCACGATGGTGCATACCTGTAGTTGCTAGCTAGGAGGCTGAGGTGGGAGGATGGCTTGAGCCCATGAGGTTGAGGCTGCAGCGAGCCGTGATTGCACCACTGCACTCCAGCTTGGGTGACAGAGCAAGACCCCATCTCAAAAAACAAACAACAAACCAAAAGAAAAAACAAAAAACCAAAGTGGCTGCCAGCCAGCACATAAAAATGTATAAAGACGAAGATGATATTGACACATGGAGAGAAAAGAAGCCAACCCATTCCCTTTATTAGAAGGTTGGGATCTGTAAGAATCAGATTATAAAATGAGTCCAGTAACCAAGTACACAGGGTAGGTTCCTCCCTAAATGGTGGGTGAGGAGACATGGAGGGGAAAAAGCTGTGTGGATGGGATAAGTATTCAGAGATAACATTTCGGGGCTCAAGCAATTTTGGCTTCTACAAAAACATTGACCTGATCTTTGTTACCTGCTAATTGCAAAAGTTGGTTTCTTCTCCAGAAAACTCTTTGGTAATGGTATCTATTCTGCAGTTCACATATTTTCTGAAATTCTAGGAAAAGGGGAGTAAATCAACAGCAGCCATATTCCAGGAAATTAATGGCAGGGGAATTGTTGAAACCAGTGCCCAGAAATAAGAGTAACATCTGTTTGTTTCTCCTTTCAGATTTGGTCTTAAGACACTCCAATTGCGTCTATCTCCCACAGTTGCATCCTCAGGCTTTTGACATCCCCCCACTTGGCTATTTTGGGAGTCATTTTGCTAACCTCTTCAGTCATGCCAGTCTCAAGTTCATCTCTAACCTGTCCACTTGATTCTTCTGCTCCCTCCTCTGATGTTCATCTGTCTCAATCCTGCATTAAGAGCTCACAACAGCACCATTAATAACATGGCAGGGTGGATAATTCCCACCTCCATATTTTTATTCATTTTTTTGAGACAGTCTTGCTCGGTTGCTCACCCAGGCTGGAGTGCAGTGGTGTGATCTTGGCTCACTGCGACCTCCACTTCCCAGTTCAAGCAATTCTCATGCCTCAGCCTCAGAGCAGCTGGGACTACAGGTGTCTACTACCATGCCTGACCAATTTTTTTGTGTGTTTTTAGTAGAGATGGCGTTTCACTATATTGGCCAGGCTGGTCTTGAACTCCTGTCCTCAAGTGATCCACCCGCCTTGGCCTCCCAAAGTGCTGGGATTACAGGTATGAACCCCCGTGACCAGCCATATTTTATTCATTTATTCACTCATTGATTCATTCATTCATTCGGTAAGCATTGAGTACCTCCTATGGCCCAGGACTGACTGCCCAGCCTGCAACAGAGGCCCTTCCTCCCAGAGCTTTCCGGGGGGTTTTGAACAAAAAAGCACCCCCGGAATTTCTACGTAGCCTGTGTGCGGGAAAGTCAGACAAAGAACTTTACGTTCCTGGATGGGGGTGTGAATGGAGGCATGCTGCTGGGAAATTTCTGCCTTTGAAACCACGCCCCTTGTGGACTTGGGAAGAGAAGTCTTTTGTTCTTTAACACAGTCCCTCAGTCCCCTCTCTGAACAGGAAAGTCCAACTGCTGTTGGGACATGGGCAGTGATTGCTCTTTAGCTACTTCCTGCTGAATTGGGGCATAGATGGGGCTGTGCAGTTGAGGTTTCCTCCAGAGGGGGAGTCTTCCAGGGGTGCAGGTTGATCCAGAGGCCCACAATAGAACTCATGAGCCAAGGACATCCGGGGTTCCATTTGCAGGACCATTTGTGGCCTTATGGCTTTGATTCTAGAAGGGATGAATTTGACAAGAAGGTTAAAGATGAGAGGCCAGCAATAACAGAATGGTTATAAACGAGCCTAGGAGAGGGAAGAGCCAGAACAGCCAGTTGTTAAGCTCCACAAAACTGTTGTTGTTTTTTTTTTCAGGCGGTCTCTAGCCCTGTATTTGATTCAGTCTGAGTTTTTTAACTTTAAGACAATACCTGATTGGTTTATAAAGTAGCAGCATTTTTTCTCCTAAAAAGAGAGGTTCCTTCTCTCCCTGCTGTTAGCAGATCCGGGCCCTTCTGTTTTGAAGAGCGACAGGCAGCTAAAGAGTTAAGCTGCTTCTGGAAAGACAATAAGCAACCTTTTTCACGTGCTATTTAACTCCTGAGATAGCTTATAGTAAAACTGAGTAGAGGTAGTAACTCTTCCGATGCCAGTACCAAGTCCCCTATTATTCTGCCCCTCCATGAAAGGAATAATTGGGGTTCGAGTATGGCATGGCCTTGGCAAGAGAAGGCTCTGTACCTGAGAGTCGGTGTAAATTGTCATGGGGGGCGCTAGGAAGGAGAGGAGGAAAGCTATTAGACCAGTCTATAGGGGCATTGGCATAGAGTCCAGTCGCAGATAGTAAAGTTAAGAGTGAGAGTCCTGTTAATGCCAGGATGTAAGTTAGACTTATGAGTAGTTACTATCCTGGGGATCTTGTTGGAAGAGCAAATGTAGATCCTCTAAAGGCTCGCAGGTGTATGAAGGGTCACCTCCTGGAACTTCAGGCTATGGAGTGGAGGGCCTGTGATTTTCTTCAGGAGGTGTCCAAGGCTTCAGCTGAGTATGATGAATCCACGAGTCAATTCCCCACCACCTTAACTGCCATCGGGTTAGGCAGAATAACCGAAAAATGGTCCTTCCCAAGATGGTCCTAGAGAGGGAGAGTCTGAGGGGGAGAGACTTAACAAGCCCTAGGTCTCCAGGACAGAACAACTCTTTCCCCTTTTCCCTAGGGTGTCCTTCAGGGAAGGTCCTAAAAAGCCTGTTGGTACTTAGTCAAGGAGGTTATATCTTTTATTAGATCTTCTGTTTCCTTGTCTAATACAAGATCATGAGTGAGAAAGGGCCATCCATAAAGCATCTCATAGGGGCTGAGTCCTATTTTCTGAGGAGAGTTTCGAGCCCTTAAGAGTGCTATTGGTAATAGAGAAGGCCACCGGAGGTGGGTTTCCTGTGCCAGTTTCTTTAGGTGTCTCAAGAATTTCGTTTATTTTTTCTACTTGCCCTGAGGACTGAGGCCTCCAAGCACAGTGGAGATGACACTGTATTCCTAATGCCTTGGAAATTCCTTGGGTCACTGCAGCTTTGAAGGCAGGGTCAGTATCGCTTTGAAGACAGTGAGGAAGCACAAATATAGGGATTATTTCATTAATCAGGACTTTTATTACCTCTTGGGCTTTTTCAGTTCTACAGGGGAAAGCCTCAACCCAGTTTGTGTAGGCATCTACACTTACTAACAGATATCGATATCCCTGAGACTTAGGCATATGGGTAAAGTCCATTTGCCAGTCCTCACCTGGGTAATGACTGGTTTGCTGTTTCCCAGGAGGAGCTTTGCGATGTGCCAAAGGATTGTTTTTCTGGTATATTTCATGTCCTTTGACTATTTGTTGGACAGCCTTGAAGAGGCCTTTCTCTGTAAATGTAGATTTGGCCATTTGATATGTATTCTCTATACCAATATGGAAGGTTTGATGCGGGGTTTTAAGTACTTTCCACCAGCTGGCAGCGGGTAGGAGTACTTTTCCCTCCTCAGCAGCTAGCCATCCTGAAGGAATAAGATTATGTCCCTGGGGAGACTGCCCACTCTACCTCTTCTGATGAGTATTGAGGTCTAGTTCCCTAGAGAGGGAAGTAGATCCTCCCCATATTAAAGATCCTTCTATAAATTCTTTTCCAGCTGCCCTTTTTGCCTCTAGGTCAGCTCGGCGATTGCCCTCTGCTTCCTTCTCATCTCTTTTCCAGTGACCTTGGCAGTGTAGACTGCTACGTCTTTGGGTTCTTGGACAGCTTATAATAAGTCTAAAATTCCCTTATGATATTTAATGGGAGTTCCTGCCGAGGTTAGGAACCCTCTTTCCTTCCATATGGCAGCATGAGCCTGCAGAACCAGGTAAGCATGTTTGGAATCTGTGTACATGTTTATTCTCTTTCCTTTTCCTTATTTTAGAGCTCAAGTGAGGGCTACTAGTTCTGCCAGCTGGACACTAGTTCCAGGAGGAAGGGAGTTACTTTCAAGCAGTGTTTGATCACTGCCTACTTCATATCCTGCCTTTTGAACTCCATTTTCCATAAATGAATTTCCATCGTGTATAGGTTAAGGTCAGGATTGGCTAGAGGAGTTTCTAAGAGATCCTCTCAAGCTGCGTAGTTCTGGGCTATAACCTGCTGACAGTTATGTTCCTTGTCTGCCCCTTCCTCAGGAAGAAAAGTAGCTGGATTGAGGGCTGCACATGTGCACAGCTGAAGTACAGGTCCTTCAAGCATTAGGCCTGATATTTGAGTAAGCGGTTGTCGAACAGCCATAAGCCTCCTTTAGAGGCCACAGTTCCAGCTACATCATGTGAAGTCCATACAGTTAGATCATTCCCCTGCACTATTTTAACAGCTTCTTAGATCAGTATAGCCACCGCGGCTACGACCTGCAAGCAGTCTGGCCAGCCTTTTGCCACTGCATCAATTTCCTTCTTAGGTATGCCACTGGTTGTGATGTGGTCCCCCAGGTCTGGGTGAGAAGCCTCAGAGCCACTCCTGACTTTTCTGTAACATACAGGGAGAAGTCGTTCCCTGTAGGAAGGCTTAAAGCTGGAGCCTGCTGTAGTGCCTGCTTTAGGGTCTGAAAGGCTGCCTCAGCTATAGGGTCCCATTGTATTAGATGGCTGTTAGCCTTTTGGGTTTCCTTAATTAGAGTGTATAGGAGTTTGGCTATTTCATCATATCTGGGATTGGCAGAAACCAGTTATTCCTAAAAATCCTCGCAATTGTTTTAAGGTCTTTGGACGGGGGAAAGACCAGTATGGGTTGGAGACATTTTCCATCAAGGGCCCGAGTGCCCTTAGACAAGACCAGCCCTAGGTATTTTACCTCTGGCCTACAAAGTTGGGCTTTTGATTTGGAAACCTATATCCACAGGTGGCAAGAAAGTTTAGGAGGTCCTGGGTGGCCTGCTGACACTGGGTTTCTGAGTTAGCAGTTAAAAGCGAGTCATCCATATATTGCAGAACCAGGGTACCTGGATGTGAAAAATGACTAAGGTCCTGGGCTAGAGCCTGGCTGAACAGGTGGGGGCTATCTCTGAAAGCCCTGGGGCAACACTGTCCAGGTGAGCTGAGAATTCTAGTCTAAATGGTCTTCAAAGGCAAATAAAAACAGAGTCAGGATGTAATGGAGCACAAAAAAAAGGCATCCTTAAGGTCCAGGACTATAAACCATTGCGCCTCTCCTGGTATTTGAGAGAGCAAGGTGTATGCGTTGGGTACAGCTGAGTGTAAAGGAATCACAGCTTCGTTAATAAGCCTCAGATCTTGCCCCAGCCTCCATTGTCCATTAGGCTTCTGTACTCCTAAAATTGGAGTATTACAAGGGCTGTTACAGGACTTTACTAGACCCTGAGCTTTTAAGTTTCTTACAATATCCTGTAGCACCTTTTTGGCTTCTGGTCTTAGAGGGTACTGTCTTTGGTAAGGAAAAGAAGTGGGATCCTTTAGCCTTATTTGAACTGGGCATGCATTCTTTGCCTGTCCAAATTGTCCACCTATTGCCCAAACCTCAGGATTAATCCCTTCTTTAAATAATGGGCAGCAGAGAGCGATTTCCTCCCTGATGAGGTTCATATAGATAATGGCTCCTGCTCTGGCTAACGGGTCTGCCCTAGTAAGGGAGTGGGACTTTCTGGCATGACGAGGAAGGCACGAGAGAAGAGTAAATCTCCCCCAGTTACAGCTTAGGGGACAGGAGAAATATAGGGAGACTGCTTGTCCTAGGACTCCTTGGACAGTTACAGACTTGGAGGACAACTGTCCAGGACAGAAAAGTAAAACTGAGAAGGCCAAGCCAGAGTCCAGGAGGAGATTGACCCCCTGGCCCTCTATAGTCAGCTTTACCTGGGGCTCAGTGAGGGTGATGGCTTGTGCTGGCACTTGCCCCAGGCACTCAGTCCTGCTGTTGGGTCATCTGGTTAGCCACCTCAGGCCCTGGGAACCTTCATCCCCTGGGACAATGTGCTTTCCAGTGATCCCCTCGGCACAGTGGGCCAGGATGGGGTGGTGGTCTGTTCCTTTGGGGACAATCTCTATTAAAGTGTCCCATTAGGCTGCAGGGGTAGCAAACTCTGCCAGACTGGTGGCTAACCCAAGCCTTTCCCTCTTACGAGCCCCTTGGGTCTGCTTGTCTGAAGGCCATGACTAGGGCTGTGGCCTTTCTCTTGTCCCTCCTGTCCCTTTCAGCCTGTTCCTCCTGGTCTCTATTATAGAACACCAAGGTTGCTAGCTTTAGTAATGATTCTAGGCTCTGTTCTAGCCCAGGGCCAGTTTCTGGAGATTCCTCCTAATGTCTGCTGCTGACTGTGTAATAAATTTGTCTTTTAGTATTAGCTGACCCTCGATGGAGTCTGGTAACAGGGGGAGTATACTTTCTTAAGGCCTCCTGTAACTGCTCAAGGAAGGCTGTTGGGTTTTCTTCCTTTCCCTGAGTTATGGTGGATAACACTACATAGTTCATGGGCTTTTTCCTAGTTCACCTTAATCCCACAAGTATGCAGATTAATAGGTGCCTACAACTGTAGGCCCTCTGTTCTGAGTCAGGTTCCCAGTGAGGGTTCATGCTAGGGACTGCCTGTCCATCTGTAGGGAATCTATCCTTTTCCTCTGGTGTCATTTGGTCATATATTTGACTAAGGTACCAGGTGTCCCCAAACTCTTGGGCCACTGCTAAAGCAGCCTCTCTCTCATTGCTGGTTAGGGTTTGACTGAGGAATAACATGATATCTTTCCAATCTAGTTCAAAGGACTGACCTAGGCCCTGCAGAACATCTATGTACTTGTCCGGGTCATCTGAAAATTTTCCTAAGTCCACCTTGATTTGCTTTAAGTCAGAAAGTGAAAAGGGGTATGTACTTTGGTTGGACCAAATTCTTCTTCAACTTCCTGTAGGGGGCAGAGTTGGGGCACCCTAGTAGCTTGAGATGCTAGTGACTCCTCTTGGGTTGTAGGAGCTGAGGAGGCCTGGTCAGCATTGGTGGAAGGAGGAGTCACAGGGAATCCTAAATGTGAGGGTAATCCTGAGGAGGGGTCAGTAGGGTATAGGTTACAGGCTTTACATAGCTGAGGATTATTCCTTAGAGAAAAGAAAACTTGCACATAGGGGACCTCAATCCATTTATCTTCACTTTTACAGAACACATCTAATTGTAGAATGGTGTTATAATTTATACTTCCCTTAGGAGGCCAGGTTTCTCCACTCGGCAGAGGGTATTGCAGCCATACTGTTTGGCAGAGAAATATGAGTCACTTCTTCAAATATCGTGTGTCAAATTGGTCCTAGTTATCCAGGATACACTTTAAGGGTGATTTTGCCTTGGGAAGAGTAGCACCCATCTGAAATCAAACACGGGAATGCCCGCATCCCTGGTTATTCATTGCAACTGCAAGCCCTGGGGCATCCCCCAGTTATAGTGCTAGCCCTGGGGTGTCCCCCAGTTATAGCACCTTTTAATTTCCTTGCACCCTAGATGCATGATTATCTTCCGGTCCCCCATGTGCCAGGTTTAATCATGTTTACTGGCATCATGGGCACACCCTCACTGTCTAAATGTCCTTATTGGCCACCATAAGGACATGGGGACTGCTGGGATTAGTGGTCCTGTACTGGCGCATCCTTGAAGAACTAGGCCAGTGAGGCTTGGGTGATGGGTGCCAATATTCCCCAGCAAGAGTTCAGTTAACACAGGCCTGATCATAAAACTGCCCTAGGAGGATAAACTCCTTGTGAGGGACCTCTAAGCACAACAATCTTAAAGAAGGTAATGGATGGCCGCATGGCTGAGGCCCAGAACAATGCTCTGGGGGCTCAGGCCTCTCCCCCACCACACCTTCCATTATAGGAACATGCTGTAGGGTTGTGGGGCCTGTAATTAACTATTTGAGCCTTGGACCAGATTTGACTATGGTATTCTAGATGGAGAAGCTCTGCCATATGGAGAGCTGATTCTAGGCAAGACAAATCATACAATAGATTCTGGCACCATTCAGTTGGATTGGGAAATTTGCGGGTGACAAAAATACAATGTCCTATAGCCTCCAGTACCCACTGATAGACTCTGGCTGTTCCATTAGGACATAATCTAGCACTAGCACTGTGGACCAAGGGAACTGGCCCTGTGCATTTATACTGCAGGAGGGCCTCATAGGCATAAGCCTGAGGGCACCACGGGCATGGGCCCCTGACTGCCACTGCCTGGCCTGGGGGCTCGGGCTGCCAATGCTGTGCCCCCTGTGGTGCCACTGTCCCCCATGGCAGCTGCCTGGGCCACGTGTGCATGTTGGGGCCCCTCCCTGCGATGATACCTCTGGGACACCTGCCAGCTGACTCGGGTTAGCTTGCCGGCTCTGTTCCATGCGGCTCTGTGGCCAGGGCAGCAGCGTGGATGCCCAGGGGCAGCTGCAGTATGTGGAGAGCCTGGGCCTGGCCTGGCCTGGCCTGGCCATGCCCCGCCCCCTCCCTGTCAATCTGTGCCTGCTGCCTGGCCCTCTGACTTGGCCCCAAGAAACAGAGAGCAGCAAGAAAAGGAAACTGGTGTGGAGAAAGCCTGGTGCCATGTCTTTAAGTCTAGCCACTGCACTATTGAAAGGCTGGGTGGGGCTCGTGGTGGCTGCAGCTTTAACAGCCTGGGCCCAGCCACGCTGCACACAGCCTGGCACAGCCACCCCTGCTTTCTCCTTAGCGAATGTAAAGGAAGTGAATAGAAAAGATTTCTGCAAGCAAAAGGGGATCGGCTATACTCACCGCTCTGATGTTTGCTCCTGGCTGGCTCGCCAAAGATGTAACTGGGGTGGGGCACAGGGGCTCAATCCCCTCTCCGTGCTTGCCAAGATATAACCTGTGAGACCGGAGCAGAGCTGCAGGGGCATCCCAAAGATGTTTCCAGTTCTCCAATCCAGTGATTTCCCGGATGTGCCCAGGTCCTTGGCCTCTCTTGCCCGAAGAATGGGGAAGGGGACCCCGGAGGCATGGTGGCCTTACCGTTCAAATAATATCACGGAGCCAAAGATTTTAGCAGAGAGCGATTAGGCAGAGAGAGAAGGAGAGAGAGAGCTCCCATGTTGCAGTGAGAGGGGATCCAAGGGAGGAATCCATATAGGTAAGGAGCAGCGGGTTTTTAACTTGGAGTTATTCCCACCCCATTCAGTTCTCGTCCAATGAGAGGAGTTCTTTCAAACTTCCACTGGAGTGATTGATCTTTGACTTTGATATCAGATTGGCTGCCAGGCCCACAACAGAGGCCCTTCCTCCTGGTGGTTTTTGTGGGCTTTTTGAACAAAGAAGCACACCTTGAATTTCTACCTAGCCTATGTGTGGGAAAGTCAGACAAATAACTTTATGTTCCCAGATGGGGGTGTGGATGGAGGCAGGGTGCTGGGAAATTCCTGCTTTTGCAAGCATGCCCCTTGTGGACTTGGGAAGAGAATTTTTTTGTATGTGACTTCTTAAAAACTGCCAATGTTTTCCTGTCACTGCCAAGGTAAATACAAATCTTGACTCACATTCAAGCCTCACCTGATTTCATTTCTCATCTCCAGCGTCCCTATAGCATCTTCCATGGATGATGACAGTAAACTGCTTCTATACCATTATTTCTCCTGACTCTTCCAACTCGGAGGTTTTCCAACTTCATGGAACAGTTGATACTACTGCTCCCTTTTCCTGGGATGCCTCCACATCCCAGGAAAGGGATGGGATGGGGTGGATGGAAGGAAGGAAGGATGTTAGGAAAATTCGAGGCAAGAGATGGAGGGAAGGAAGGATGATAGGAAAATTATTATAGGACTTTTCATAATCATTTTGGTTTGTTACAGGCAAATACTGGTATATAAGGAATTACATTTTGACTGCTTAGGGGGAGGTATTTTTAAAACCTCTTTTGTAGTGTATGTACAAAAATGAAGCTGCTTCTTACACTCAAGTGCTGGTCAACTTTCTGGCACTTTCTCCCTTTCTCAACCAAGAAATTTCATATATTTTGTGCCCTTGTTTGGGAGGGAGAAAACACACAGTGTTCCAGAAGAACATGAGAGAAAATAGCCTTTCCACCCAAACACAGGCTTCGTTACCAGCCAGGCAGCTTGGGGGGTTGGGGACCAATCAAAGAGGAGGGCTGAGACCTTAGGTTGCAGGGCTGGGCAGATAGTGGTGGGTGGGACCCAAAGGCAGACTCTGCAGGGGCCTGGAGTTTAACCCTGTGACCAGAGAAAGTGTTTATGGTTGCATGTGCAACATGTTTTTATTGTAATCATTGGAAAAGAATCCTGACTTTATGCCTGTGTTCTCAGAGTGTGGTCCATGGATCATCTGTATCAGAATCGGCTGGAGAGCTTGTTTAAATGCAGATTACTGGGCCCCTGGGAATTCTACCAATTGGGACTGAGGCACTGGGACCCTGACATTTCCATTTCCAACAAGCCACCCACCTCTCAAACTTGGGAGCCCCTGTAGGCTGTGCTCTCCTCACAGGCACAGATACTCTGGAGAGGTCTGGGGTCCAGGGCTATTTGTCTACTTGTAAAAAATCACTGAAGCCCCCCCAGTTTCTACTCCCTGCCCTTCCTGACAGCACATCTTCCCAGAACAATGACATATTTGTTCTCTGTTAGTTCCTGATTTTTAAACTCTTTTTTTTCTTTATTCTGCCTTCTATTTCTCCCCACTTCCTACTTACTGAGACCTTTCTCTCCCTTCCTTCTTTCCTCACTTCCTCCCTCCCCGTCTTCCTCCCGTTCTTTTTCCTTCCTTCCCTCCTTGTTCTCCCACCTTGCCCTGGCTACTATAGTGAAATGCACAGCTGTAATAACTTGCCTTGCCTAATACAAACCTCTACAAAGGACCACAGTTGAAGGCCCTGCTCACATATCCAAGTCAGAGCCCCAAAGTGATCAAAATCCTCTCTACAGGTATACAATATTTCTTTCAATCAAAAGTCCACCACTGTATTTGTTCAGTTAAATGCTGAATGGGCAGTGAAATTGCTCAAGGACCAAATTATTTTCTGAGGAGTCAGGCCTCTCTCATCCCTAGACCTTAACTGAGAAATAAAACCAAAGGTGACAGAAAGAGGCCAGTAATAACACATTCTGAGGCAGGAATAGGGATTTGCAACTAAATTAGACAGACAGTCACAGCAGAGTCAATGACCAATTTCCTACCAGGAGTAAGTCAGTGAAGCTGAGCGGAGCATGCCTGGTTTGTTTTTTTTTCAAGGTTGCCAATCTGGGTAATCACCATCCTCCTCATCATACCCCTCTCACAAGCTGCGTGCAGGGCTACAAAGGGAGGGCCAAGAGTGACTAACAGGAAGCCATTCATTTGGAAGTAAACATAAATGAAAGAGTTATTTCCCCTGCAAAATTATTTTGTGAGCCAATTTGTTATTACAAGTCCATACTTCTTTATCAAAATCAAAAGAGCTGTCAAAAAATAGTTTTAAGTTTGAAAAAACTCGTGTGGTGGCAAAATCTGACCTAAAATGATATAAGATTACCTAAGATCTTTATGTATTCTATTTAATTGAATATTTATATGCTTTGATACTAAAATATAAAAGTTTGGATTATGGGGTGCATACTCAGTTGGGTATGCTACTTTAAATGCAGTATATGCACCATGTTATCTTTCTAAAATGTATAAAATTCTGAATCATGAAATATAATGGTGGAGTAGCATATGCATAGAATCATAGGTAAAGTTAAAAGGAGGAGGAGGAGGAAAGAGAACATACATTCCTTCTTTATCCCCCTTCAATTCTGAGAGGTGGCTGTTCTTGCCATTTAACAGAATGGAGGCCCAAAAAAAATGGAAAAACTGAGGGCTGATAAAAGGCCAGGGTTAAGACTCAGGCCAAGGGCTCAGTCAGTTTGGCTAACTCCCCTTCTTCCTGACCATGACCCCAGAAGTACATTGATCAACACCATCATATTAGGATGAGGAAACGGGAGACCGAAGAGCAGAATATCTTGCCCTGGGACTAGAATCCTGGTGTGTTCCTGGCTACAATTTGCCTTCTCTCAAAATAAAACTTCATATCAATTCTTCCCCCTTCCCCATGACACAAAAACAATGACTGAACAGAATGAAGGATGTCTAGATCCTTGCTTTCATGTATAGACCTCCTTTATAACAATGCATTGTGAGTGTTCATTTGCATGGCCGTCTTCCCATTATATTGTTTGTTCCTTAAAGAGAGGATCAGGTCTTTCTTATTTGTATCCCTCAGAGCCCAGCACAATTCTCTGCATGTAGCAGGTGGTCCATCACTAAACAGAACAAATGAGTGAATGAAAAGTTTGAGGTTTCTGTGTCTGCAGTGTTAATCTAGGCTGCCTGGGGCAACTCCTATCCCACCTCCACCTTTTCCCCAGCCTTCAGACCTTAGGCTATCCCCTGCCCCTAGATTCCCACTTACAGAACAGCAGGCACATTGCAACACAAACCCATCAAGGGGCACACATCACAGAAAATGTGAGAACCTGTTCCTCCAAAGCGTAGGTGGTTCTTATCCAGAGTTCTCTGTATATCAGGCCTCTCTAGGATCTTTACCTTTAGAAACATCTTAGAAAGCAAGAGAGAAAGAGAAGATGGTAAAGAAGACAGGATTCTTTAAGTCTGGGTCAGCTTTCACTTATTTATTTTTTTAAGACAAAGTCTCGCTCTGTTGCCTGGCTGGAGTGTAGTGGCACTATCTCGGCTCACTGCAACCTCCACCTCCCAGGTTCAAGTGATTCTCCTGCCTCAGCCTCCCAAGTAGCTGGGACTACAGGCATGCACCACCACACCCGGCTAATTTATTTTTAGTAGAGACAGGGTTTTACCATGTTGGCCAGGCTGGTCTTGAACTCCTGGTTTTAAGTGATCCACCCAGCTTTTTTGTTTGTTTGGCTTCCCAAAGCATTGGGATTACATGCATGAGCCACTGTGCCAGCCCATTTTCTCTTACTCTAAATGTCTTGGGAGATTGCCTAGGAAAAAGGGCTGATCCTGAGAGAATGTGCTGGCGAAAAGTCCCACTCATTCCTTGATTATACCTGCTAGAGAGGTGACTTTTAAATTATTTATCTTTATTTGAGTCTTGAAGGTTTGAGATACTTTTAAGAATCTAATAAAAAAAATAGATTATGTTGCTAGAAAATGTGTGTTAGTATATGTGCACACACGAAGCACAATTTTGAATTCTTAGACCCCTAAGAATTAAGACTTGAATCCCCTGCAGTAGGTGTCCACTCATCTACTGACCTTCTCCTTGCTGTTTCCCTCTCTTCCCAGCCTTGGCCTGGCTGACACATGCTTGGGCCTATGTGACAGAACAGCTAAGGCAGGCAGGAACCAAAGGAAAAAACAAAAGATCTGCTTTTCCAGCCTCCCCTGGGTTGAAATCCTGGACACAGCTTTTCATAGACGTCTGCTTCTGCCTGAGATCACTTTCTAGGGTGTCATTAGGTTCATATTTCTGGTACCTTGTGAGTTAAAAGGCTGTGGGCTCTCCTGAAGAAAGATCCACTCACTTTCTTTGGGAAAATGTGTTTAATTTGTTCCATCCAACCAACTTCTGAATGAAGCTTTGGAACTTAGCAAGTTGGATATTTAGTAAGTTGGACACAGCCTTTTGCTCCATTTATGAAAGGAAAAGATACCCTATTAGACAACCATGGAATTAGGCTGCAAGCTCAAAGACAGAAAAGGATACAGATGATGAGAAAACATTATTTTCCATTTTAAAGATGGAAATATACATACCTACAACATTAGGACTCAGTTTTTTTTTTTTTTTTTTTTTAGATGGAGTCGCTCTGTTGCCTAGGCTGGAGTGTAGTGGTGCAATCTCGGTTCACTGCAATCTGCCTCCCAGGTTCAAATGACTCTCCTGCCTCAGCCTCCCAAGTAACTGGGATTACAGGCACCTGCCATCACGCCTGACTAATTTTTATATTTTTAGTAGAGATGAGGTTTCACCATGTTGTCCAGGCTGGTCTTGAACTCCTGACCTCAGGTCTCCCAAAGTGGTGGGGATTACAGACGTGAGCCACCGTGCCTGAACAGGACTCAGTTTCTTTAAGCTCCTTGTGTTCTCTCGCAGGCCTATGCATCACCTTGGTGGCATAGATAAGTGTGGGGAAGACTGCTACTTTTTCCAGCTGGCCAGAACCTTTATGGAGATATAGATTAAAAAAAAAAACAAAAAACTTTTCTGCAAGGCTGGATAACCAGCTATTTTAATGATCTGAAATCACCTAAGATTAAAGTACTTTGAATTTGATTTTGATACATAGTGTTCTATAGAAAGCACAAGCAAACATAAATAATTCATGAATTATGTGGTACATTTATGATTTATTTACAGCTCAGAACTCATGCTAACTTAGAGAACATCAAATGCCCTACACCCTGGCCTGCCATTTAAAGCAGCATTTAGGGGGGTTAAGGATAAGACAGAATACAGGAGATGCACTGTAAATTTATATATGGCAATAAATAAGAAATATTTGCTGAGAAATAAATTGAATGATGATGAACATAAAAGGTGGCTTTGAGAAAACTAGAAGTATCGAGAGATTGACTACTAATGCCATTAAAGAAATCAGGCTGGGCACGGTGGCTCAAACCCTGTAATTCCAGCACTTTGGGAGGCTGAGGTGGGTAGATCATGAGGTCAGGAGTTCGAGACCAGCCTGACCAACATGGTGAAACCTGTCTCTACTAAAAAATACAAAAATTAGCTGGGTATGGAGGCACACACCTGTAATCCCAGCTACTCAGGAGACTGAGGCAGGAGAATCACTCGAACCCAGGAGGAAGAGGTTGCAGTGAGCTGAGATTGTGCCACTGCACTCCAGCCTGGGCAACAGAGCGAGATGCTGTCTCAAAAAAAAAAAAAAGAGAAATTGCACTTGACCCTTTAACAACATGAGGATTCGGGGGCACTGACACCCAGGACAGTTGAAAATCCACAAATAACTTGACTTCCCCAAAACTTAACTACTAATAGTCTACTGTTGACTGAAGTTTTACTGATAACATAAAACAACACATATTTCGTATGCTATATGTAGTATATACTGAATTCTTACAGTAAGATAAGCTAGAGAATGAAAATATTTTAAAAATCATAAAAAGGGGAATATGTTTATTGTTTATTACATGGAAGTGGATCATTAGAGAGGTCCTCATCCTCATCATCTTCACGTCGAGCAGACTGAAGAGGAGGAGGAGGAGGAGAGGAGGAGGAGCTGGTCTTGTCCCAGGAGTGGCAGAGGCGGAGGAAAATCTGCATCTAAGTGGACCCGCACCTTCAAACCGAGTTGTTCAAGGGTCACTGTATGTCTGTCAGGTTACAGCCTTCTCTCTAGGCTTTTTTC